>OY728139.1:1260475657-1270475657 GCA_963277665.1 Viscum album
ATCCCGATTTATGGACGATTAGAAGGAAAAACAATCCACTTAGAGTTAAAAACGTGTGAGATCCACTTTTTTAGGATCTTTCTTAAGTGCATGCACGGTTAGTTCGCACAGTTATAAAAACTGTGCACTAACCATACGTTAGCCACTATCTAGATAGACCCTCACACAGATTCCTCGCACAATCTCTCTAACCATGCTCCAACCGTGTAGGATCCACTGCCTCAAAAGAACTAACTACACATTGTTTGGCCGCACAGTTAGACAAACTGTGTGCCGCCCGTGTGACTTCCCCTTTGCTTCAAAACTTCATTAAAAGTTCTACTAACTCTCTCATTCATCACCCATAACTTTATAAGCATGAAAATCATCAATTAAGGGTTACATACTAGAAACTGGGGGTACTACACACCACCTTCTGAAGGCCTTTCCAAAATTGATAAGTGAACTGAGGATCTCTATCAGAAACTATAGTATATGGAACTTTGTGCAACTAAAAAATCTCTTTAACATAGAGATTTTCCAACTATTCAACTTTGGTTGTATCTTGAATGGTTATAAAGTGAGCTGATTTCATCAGTATATTGATCACAACCCATATCACATTCTTCTTTTTCGAGGTATATAGCAACCCAACCACAAAGTCCATAGAGATCTCATCCCACTTCCAAGTTGGTACTGGAAATGGATGAAGCAAAATCAAAGTTTTATGATGCTCATATTTTACCTGTTCAAATGTATAGTAATGAGAGACAAAATCAACAATGTACCACCTCATATGAGGCCACTAGAATAGTCGCCACATGTCATAGAACATCTTCATGGTTTCTAGGTGCACTGCCCATTAAGAACTATAGAAATGCTCCATAGTAGCTCTCCTTACTGGTTATGGTATTGCAAAATGATTCTAGAAACAAACCACATCCTTTTTGGAGAAAGGCCACTCAAAAATGGTCTCCCCGCCTTTAAGAGATTCTCTAATGCCACAAAACCCATCGTCAAACTATTGTTCCTGAATAATCAACTCGATAAGAGTGGAGGTAAACTAAAAACTAGTCAAAGAGATATCTTCCCCTAATTGTTGGACTCCAATGTACAACTGTGAAAAAAGATTCATCAATTTACACTCTTCTAATGATTATTTAACTACCTGGTTTGGAAGTTTCCTACTCAAAGCATCTGCAATAACATTCCCCTTCCCCGGGTTGTAGGCGATATCAAAGTCAAATTTCTGAAGGTATTTTACCCATCATCTCTATCTAAGATTCAAGTATTTATGATAAAAGATATAACTCGGACTCTTGTGATAAAAAAAGACTATAAAACTCTCCCCAAAAAATATAGTGCCACCAACATTTAAGCGCATGCATAACCACGACAAGCTCTAAGTCATGAGAGGGTTAATTATTCTCATGAAGTTAGAGATGATGATAGCCATAAGACACCACATGATCATCCTTCATAAGTGTGCAACCCAAACCAGAACCAAAATAATCACAAAACACAGTGTATCCCTTATTGGGCTTAGGTAATATCAGGATAGGACCCGATGTCAGAATTCATTTCAGTTCATCAAAAGAAGACTGACACTTCACATCCCAGGTGAATTTCACCGTTTTCCTGGTAAGGGTAGTAAAAGGTGATTCCAGTTTAGAGAAATATTTAACAAACCATTGGTAATATCCAACAAGATCAAGGAAACTCCAAATCTCAAATACATTTTGTGCTTCTTTCTATGACAAGACAACCTTCACCTTTTCAGGATCAACTGATAAGCCGTGTTTAGAAATCGTGTTCCCTAATAACTTTACTTCTTGAATCCAGAAACTAAATTTCTAAATCTTTACATACAAACAGTTACTTCTCAAAATTTCTAAAACCAAACTCAGATGGTGCTCGTGCTCATGATCTAATTTTGAATAAAATAGAATATCATCCACAAACACTACTACAAAAGTGTCAAAATATTGATGAAATTTCTGATTCATCAAATCCATAAAAAATATAGGAGCATTAGTCAGACTAAAAGGTATCAAAAGATATTCATAATGGTTATACCTACTCCTGAAAGTTATCTTTGGTATATCAAACTTCCGAACTATGAGCTGATGATAACCCGGCCGAAGATCAATCTTTGAAAACCACTTTTCCCCCTTTAATTGATCAAAAAAATCATCCACATGAGGCAAAGGATATTTGTTCTTAACTATTACCTAGTTCAACTTACGATAGTCCACACACAATCAAAGTGAACCATCTGCCTTCATGGAAAAGACAACAGAGGCTACCCAAGGTGAAACACTAGGGTGAACAAAACCTTTTTCCAACAGGCCATCCAAATAAATCTTAAGATCTTTCAGCTATGTTGGTGCCATACAATAAGAAGGTATTGATATTATATTTGTCCCTAACACCAATTCAACCCTAAACTTTACCTCTCTCTCTAAAGAAATACAAGATAAGCTGTCTGGGAAAGCATTATAAAAGTCCCAAACAAAAATGGGAAGATCAATAACAGAAGAAACATCATCAATCTCAATTTCAACAATAGAAAAAAAAAATCCTAAAATATGGGCAGGAAGGCCCTACGCGACCATACCTTGGGTACCACTCCCCTTGAAACACATGAGAGCTCCCATCAGTAACAAGAAACAAAACACGCCGATGATAAAAATCAGCCTCATCTCGATGAGTAACTAGAAAATCCATACCAATAATGACGTCAAACATATCCAAATCAAGAATGAGAAAATCCTAGACCAACTCTGTATCAGCTATTGTTAATAAATAAGAAGGACACCAAAACCCATGATCTTTCCTCTTACCATGGGGTGTTGCTAACTCCATAACAAAGGACATAAGTTCAATTGGATGTTTAAGTATATTGACAAAACTTGAAGATATAAATGAGTGGGAGGTAATAGTATCAAATAAATCAATCACTACAGAATATGAAATAAAGACGGTACCTCTCACTGTCTTTGGACCTGCATCAACTTCTGTTGGACACTCATCTACTACGTGAAACTTATTCACTCCTGAGACCCATGGTTGGAGCCCTGTAATCTTTGAAGCATCCGACTACCCAGTAGTAGCCTTTAGAGTCAATGAACCCTAACCATAACGAGGCTTATACATAACCTGATAGAAGCATTGAAAATGACCAACACATCCACATTTTTTGCACGTCTTTGTGAGCATAGGACAAAAATATCTAGTGTGTTTGACATTGCCACACTAATATCAAGTCAGAGGTACACTAATGGATTTAGTAGATGGTGTAGAGGATTCTCGCTACTGATACCCACTTGCACCACTCTTACAATGATCCTAGAACTTCCTCTTCCTCCCATGCACACCACTGAAGCTACCATTGGATGGAAGAGAAGAGGTGGAAAATCCAACCTTTCCTACCATATTCATCTTTTTCATCATAACTATGTCTATCATCTCTTCATAGGCAGAAATATTTTACATAAATACCTATGATATGATATCTGGTCACAAACTCTGTAGGTACTTCTGAGCCTTTAATGGCCATTCTTTACCACGTCTAGAGAAAAATGGACAATCTCAGCAAACCGGTTGGTGTATGTTGACATTGAACGCTCTCCCTACTCCAAAGAGAGTAACTCCATAGATTTTTCTAGCATCAGTGACTCTAGAAAAAATTATTGTAAGAACAGGGTTTTAAAACCCTTCTGATCCAAATCTACATGTCTATCTGCTTGGACTATGGAATCCCACCATCGCTTACTGGAACCCTCAATCCTGAACGATGCACACTTCACCTTGATATTTTCAAGTATCGCCAAAAATTCAAATATTTTATTGATCCTATCCAACCATTCCTATGCCTCTTTAGGTTCATTCATTCCTTTAAAAGATGGTGGATTCTTGCATAAGAATTTCTACAATCAATCTCTCTATCCTCCAACTCTTGGTTGTACCTTAACAATTGTGTTCTAAACTTATGATACTTTATGATCAATATCATGAACTATATTTACTATAGCCTCGATGAGATTTGGATCTATTAGCAGATTCCCTTGAGGAGCATCAACTGCACCCTCTAGAGGAACTTGTGGAAGATGTCTCAAAGGCATATTGTTGCACACTGAAACAGAAGGAACGATCAAACAACAGGGTAAATATTAGTTCAAACAATAAATCCCATAAGTAGAAACTGATATTTAAAACAAAACCCAACACTATAGACACATATCTCAACATCCCATGGAAACTTGAGTCTCGTCACGACAAGATATGGTCAGACACTTACCGCAACATACCTCTCAAGTCCTGACAATCTTATCTCCAGTTTAATAGACGTCGCAAGACAAGGAATATTACTACAAAAAAATGGTCACATTAAAGGGAGTTATTTTTTACATTAGAAAGGGGTTATAACCCCTTCTAAAGACATTAGCGGCGGTTGTGAGGAACCACCACTAAGGTGGCTGCCTACTGCCATTAGAGGTGGTTTTGACTAAGCACTGGTAAAGTCATAGTGAATTTAGAGGCAGTTACATTAGAGGGGGTTTAAACCCACTCTAATGTTGACTTAAATTCATGAGCAATGGTGGAACTGCCACTAGTTGAAAGGCTTTAGGGGAAGTTAAAATTGTACCTAATAAGGGGTTACTTTAGGGGCGGCTTGTGAAACCCACCCCTAAAGCTTTTGTTTTTTTAGGACCCACCCCACCCTCCCTCATGTTTCACCTCGCCCCATACCTCCAGTTCTCTCCCTCCCATTTCCCTCCCCAGCCCCAGCCTCAGCCCTGGTTCTCTTTCTATTTAGTTCCCTGATTCCCTCTCCCTCTCGTTCCTGCCCCAGCCCCAGCCCTAATTCTCTCCCTCTCATTCTCGCCCCACCCCCAAGCGCCTCATGTTCCGCCCCCAGCCTGCCTATTGTGCCTGCTCCGTGCCCGCTGCCAGCCTGCCTATCATGCCCACCGCCAACCTCCCTATCGATAGGGAAAAATATTATCCCTAGGGAATCGAACCATGGATCGATTGAAATGCCTAACACCAGAAACCAACCAGCAAACCACTAAGGAAAATGATTTTTGATATACAAATTACACATGATTGTATTTATATATATTTGAGTGTTTATTATAATAAATATTATTATAATAATATATTTACATACATTTAAATAATAATATATATTATTTTCTATATTTATATGTATATGAAATTATGTATATTCTATATTATATATTTATATATCACCTAAATATATTACACAAGTATATATGTATATATTGTATTTATGTGTGTGTGTGTGTGTGATAACAATAATATTATTAATTATTATTATTTTTATAACATCTATTTTTTAATCTATAAAAATTATATGTTGGTTTTATAAATACTATACATTTATTTTATGATTTATATCAAACATATATTATATTAAATACATTTGTATTATATATTTATGTAAATTATTTATATACTTAAATTCATATTTATATTATATATATATTTAAAGAATATATATATATAAATATTTACCTAATATATTTATATAAGGTTTTTAAAAATATATTTATATAATGTCTTTCAATACATATATTTATTATTATTTATATTAATATATATATTTATTTGTATAAAATGTATAATATTATATAAAATTAATATATTATTATTATTATATGAAATACAATTTATAAAAATATTAATATTATATGTAATTAATATTATATTATATATAATTAATATGTATATTATATATAATCAATATTATATGAAATACAATTTTATATTATATATAATTAATATGTATATTATATATAATCAATATTATATGAAATGTAATTTATAAAAAAAATACTTAATATTATATAAAATACAATTTTGTTGGGAAAAAATCCCTCAAGGTAACATTGCATCATTTTTGTGCTGGTTGTGTTTATTGACAATGCAGGTTTTCATGGTGAATTGTCAAGCTCCAGAGATGTTGTTGAAAATTAGTGTTGAAAAAGAACCGTGACAAAGGAATGGATGATCTGGAGGCAGTACAAAAAGAGCAGATACAATGTGGTGCCTTTTTCTAGTGTTTGCCAAAAAATTTGGGTCCAAAATTTGGAGTTTGGTGAGCATCGTGAAAAGTGTATTTCTTTTAAGATCTCGTCAAAATATGGAAAAGGAATGAGTTTCTAAAAGATGGGATTCTTGATGTGGATTTCATGAAGACATGAAGAATGTTGATAGTGTTCTTCGTGATTACGACGAGATTCATGAACAGCAACGGTGAAGAGCATTACGGCGAATCTTTACGGCGGTGGCGCAAAGGAATTGACGGAATGCTTCACGATTACGATGAGCTTTGTGATCTGAAAATTTCCATGGTGCTTTATGATATAGATATAATTTCGGTAGGAATTTTGGAGATTTTTTATTTGATCTGACGTGGTGCTGACTTCACGTGGAAGGTTCTCAAGTCGGTGGAATTGCCTATAAATAGGCCTCGACCCCCTCAGGAGAAGAAGATAGTTTTCTAAGAAAAAATGGTTGCTCTCAAATTGCAAAGGAGGTTCACGGAGGTAGTGTGCTTTGTGAAAGATAGGAGGTTCGCGACGGCTAATCTAGCTTCGTGAAAGAAGTGTATTCCGCGTTGGCTCAGTGAGCTTCACGAAGGAAGTCGCTTTGCGATGGCTTGAGCTCTGCGACAGCCTAAGCTTTACGAAGGCTTGATCTTTGCAAAGGTGGGTGCTCTGCGAAGCAATGAGCTCTGCGAAGGTGTGTGCTTCGCAGAGAGGTAGGGACTTCGTGAAGGCTTGTTTGAGCTTAGCAAAATTGGGAGCTTCGCGAAGTAGGATGCATTGCAAAGGTATTTTCAAAGTTTGTTGCCCATTGATCAGTGGCAAAGGGGTATTTATCAGTGGATGGAATTTGGACTTCAACATATCATCTATCTATAATTGAGGATGTATTCATTAGTGATAATGAAGAGACCTACAAGTCTATAAACTGTGAGTGGATCTTATGAAGAAGCAGTGAGATCACTTCAGCTGAGAGAGTAGTGAGTTATCAAATTGTGAATGGTTGTAAACCAGGAGGGACAGTGAGTCCATTTCAAACTTGTAAACAGCAGTGCGCTTATAGTGGATTTGGTACATCGAAAAATTGTCGGTGTATGCTCCTTGGATGTAGCCCAGTGCGGGTGAACCAAGTAAAATTGTTATGTCTTGCTCATGCTTTAAGATTCATTCATACTCTGCAATGGGAAGGAGAGAGAAAAGTGAGTTTTTTCTAACAAAAAAACAAGATCAAAAGGGGCAGTTGTTTTAATATGTCATACCATGATTCACCCCCCCCCCCCAGGGTATCTAGCCTAGTGGACCTAACAAATTTTATATTATATAGAATTAATATTATATTAAATACAATTTATAAAAAATATTTATATAATGTATTTTTATAGATATATTTATTATTATGTACATTAATATATATTAGTATTTTAATAAATATAATTCTATAATATTGTGTACATTAATATAAATTTATTTGTATAAATTATATTTCATATAATATTAATTATATATAATATAAAAGTATAAACCTATTATATAAAAATATTTTTATTATTTTTATTATATAATTTATAAAAACTACAAGCTTAGGTTTTTATATGATGTAATTTTTAAATAAATTCTATTTATGTATATATAATATGTTTATGCTTTTATATTATAAATAATTAATATTATATAAATTAAAATTTATAAAAATAAATATATATTAATTTACATAATATTATACAATTATATTTATGTATACATATAAATACAATTAAATACAATCATATAAATATTTTATATGATATGTTCTTATAATGTATTTAAATACATTTATATATTGTTTTTTAATTATATATATATTATAGAAGTTTTTTTAACAGTGAGGATTTACAACCCCTTTAATATCTTAAATTAGAGGGGGTTTTGAACCCTCTTTAAATTAAAGACATTAGAGGGGGGGTTTTGAACCCCCTCTAAATTAAAGACATTATAGGGGGGTTTTGAACCCCTTCTAAATTAAATACATTAGAGGGGGTTTTGAACCCCCTCTAATTTAAAGACATTAGAGGGGGTTTTGAACCCCCTCTAATTTAAGACATTGGAGGGGGTTTTCAACCCCCTCTAAAATCCAACTAAATATTAAAAAAATGTTAAAATATTTAGAGGAGGTTCAAAACCCTCTCTAATTTAAGAAATTAAGGGGCTCTATAACCCCCTCTAAATTCGATGATTATCAAGGGTTGTATATAATCCCTCTCTAATTTTTATAGAAAATGAATTTAGAGGGGGTTCATAACCCCCTTTAAATTCGACGATTAGAAGGGGTTGTGCAGAACCCCCTCTAATTATATAGAAAATAAAATTAGAGGGGGTTGTGGATAACCCCCTCTAAATAACCCCCTATAATGTACTATTTTTTGTGTAGTGTCTTGGGGAAAAACCTCATATGATACCACTTTATAATGAACCAACCCGGGTTACCCTCAAACCTAGCACCCAACCCAATTTGTTACATACCCAAAGGGTGTTCCTGATCTCCATGGGCTAGCGACAAGCACCCATGAATCAAAAAACACACAAAGGAAATGATTTCTCCCAACCTGAATGAAGAACATTTCAATACATATACACACTCAAAGAAAAAAAGAAACAGCAGAAGACCGATATATATATAGGTTCCATAACTGTAAAAAGACAATAGAAACAAAACAATAGCTAAAGTAGCTAATAACTCCCAAAAAAAAGTTCAAATACAAAGAAAAATGGAAATAAGAAACTAATCCATGTGATAGTGTGGGAAACCTTCCACTATCTCACCACCATCTACCCAACTCATCTGAAATGAAACCCCACCGCCTCACTGTGGTGCATTGCCTTTCCCTGAATCGAAAGACATACAAAGGTCTACGCACAACCAAAGGGGTGCACAGGGTGTGAGATAATAATATCAATAGGATACCACCCAGGTGATCCATAATAAGTATTTATATAAAAATTCTCATATGCTCATTTCAAAATAAAACATGGCATGATGAGTAGTAAAGCAATTTTTTTAAAAACATGGTAAACATTTCCCTTTTTCACAGTTCTAAAACAAAAGTAGGTATATCAATTTCAAATCACATTTTCCATATCATCTTTCATAAGAATAAACATTCATATCAAGGTTAAAATAGTACAAATCCAAGAAATACAAAAAAACAATAGCAACACAGTTATCACCACACCAAGGAATACAACAAGTCAGGCAGCAGACTACTCATACCCAAAAATCTATGAACAGTGCACTGTGGTACCTGAAGCCAATTATCTATACTCTAGAGCCAATAATATACACTCTAGGATAAGAGGAACACCCAGAAATTGAACCCCACAATGGACGATGGCCTCAAGCTAAACCTTCCACCTAGTACCCAAGGTAACCCATGTGCTTGTTTTCACAATAATATCAATGTTTTGAAAACCATTTCAAAAAAATTTATGCAATTAAACATTTAATAGGGTAACCATACCCACTTATTTTTCACAAATCATTTAATTCTTTGAAAATACCCCTCTTTTCATTTATCAAAAACCAAGGAAAATCTATTTTTCTTCAAAAATCCATTTCCAACACACACAAAAAATCATGAAAATTTCATAACAATTTATTTATAAATCAATTTATAAAAATGTAACAATATGGTTTATCAAACATAGGCTAGAGACAGAACCACCTACCTCAAAACTTAGTTCGTACGCACCTGCAATGGGATCCACCAACAAGAATGAAGGCATAGAGTATCTAAGAACTCAACCTAGAAACAAGATTCAACAACATGGAGTTTAGATCCATCAATCCCTATATGATCTATCAAAACCAAGGGATAAGAGAGTAAGAAATATAGATAACTCTTACCTGACATGTCACACAATGACTGGAATGAGGATTAATCGCCAAACTAAAAGACTTGGAGGGGTTGGAGGGCTCCCAAAATCACCTAGGGAAGGCTCTAGGTCAAGAGAAACGGATCCTTGAGGAAGAACAAAAGAAAAAATAGTCAGGTTTCCTACTTAAAAACCACCATCGGTACTTTACATGACATGTAACCCAATTACACATCATGTAATTTATAAGTCACTTAAATGCCAAAAAACTCACCGCCTTTTGATTAAAAATGGATTTAATTTCATTTATGAGTTACACATCGTGTAACCCTATTACATGTCATGTAATTATCCAACAGGTTGAAGAATCATGAGGTTTTGTGTTGGGAATTTCCAACAAATCTCTGACTTCACCATTAAGGTATCCTCCCATTTTCTTCTCAGGCCTACCCAGACAATGAAAAAGAAAAACCATGACAAGTTTAAAAATATACATGTTAGAAGAGTAACGAGATGTTATAGCAAATACTCGATGCTTTGAGTCTTTTTCATTTAAAGCTTGCCTATATGTTTGAGGATCATCATCAATAAGATCTCTGTAAACATGAAAGGAATAATATGTCATTTCATACTGACTGAATCGAGTAGGGGGTCAGGGGACCCTCATTCCCCTTTCTTGGGTTAGTTGGTAGTCCCTATTAGGGTTTGCATATTCAGGTTCAGAATCTAAATCTGAAGAAGAATCAGCCTGTGTAACAATCTGTTCATTAGGTGGAGAGTCTTGGATAGGGGCCTCAAACTGGGCTAGAAGCTCAGTTTAATCATCCTGTTTAAAGTCCAATTCACTACTGCCATGATTGGAATCCTTGGTTTTGGGATAATAAGACTCGTGAAATCCATCATCTCTACTTATGATGCACTTTTGATAATTAGATTTATCTACCCAAAGTTTATACCCCTTGACACCCTCAGGATACCCAACAAAAATACACGTTAGAGATCTTGGTTCTAACTTTTCAGTCTTGAGATGAGCATTGAATATAGAACCGCTTTTAAATAGGAATAATAAGGGGGCTTACCAGTCCACAATTCTTTAGGTGTTTTAAACTAATTTGTAGAAGAGGGACACCTCTTAATTAGGTGAACAATATTGTTGGTGGCCTTGGACCAAAAGGATTTGGGGAGTCCTGAGCATGAAATCATTCTTCATAATCTTTCTAGGATAGTCCTATTCATCCTTTATACTAACCCATTTTGTTGGGGGTTTCCCTAATAGTTCTATGTCTTTTAACACCTTCATATTCACAAAATTGTATGAACTTGGTGGATAGGTATTCATGCCCATTGCATGTTCTTAGAGTTTTAAGTTTCTTCCCAATATGATTTTCAACCAATGTTTTATAGGTTTAAATGATTGGAAAAAATTATATTTGTTTTTAGAATATAGATCCATACGTTCCTAGAGAATTCATATATAAAGGTAACAAAATTGAAACCTCTGCCATGGGAGGAAGTTCTAGATGGACCCCATAGATCAGAGTGGACATATTCTAAGGGGTTGGTGGATTTGAAACTAGACCTACCAAAAGTAACCCTTTTGGACTTTCCCATTACACAATCTTCATAGAATGGAATATTTCTTGGTGTGATGTCATTCAACAACCCTTTCTTATTGATTTCCTTAAGGCCTTTGAAGCTAACATGCCCTAATATCCTATGCCAAAGCATAGTATTATCAGTAATAGTTGATTAGAAACTACCCAATTTCCTTGAATGGGTCTTTCCATTGGAGACATATAACCCATTGATTACAGATCCATTAATTATGGTTCTAGAGACCTTGAAGATTATAAGACAACCTGTTTTAGACCTGAAGGTAAATCAATTTTATTCTAAAAATCCTCGGGAAACAAGGTTTCTTTGGAGGTTGGGAACCCACCTAACATCAACTAGAGTAATGATAGTATGGTCATCAAGTTCTAACAAAACAGAACCCCTACCCTCAACCTTACACCTCTTGTTATTACCTAAGAGGACATCTCCTTCTACTCTCTCAACCAACTCTAGAAAGTACTCTCTAAAAGGACACATATGGAAATAACAACCTGAGTCAAGGACCCACTCTTGATTGAGTGCATGGGTGGACACATTAAGGAACTCAATATTTTTATAACCAGGGCCTTTAAGAAGGTATTGGTCAGTATGTTTTTTATATTCTAACTTATTCTTGAGTTTCCTATATTTGGGATTAATGTGTCCTGTTTTTCCATAATGAAAATAGGTAACCTTTTTATCCCTAGGATTAGGCCTAGGTTTAGGTTCTGTGTTATTTTTTTTCTTATCATTATTAAATTGTTTCTTCTTGGTTTTATTTTGAGGTCTACACTTTGAGAATAAACTATATGCCTCACCTTTAATTCTAGGTTTAGAATGTAGTTCCTTAGAAATAAGGGCTGATTTAACCTTTTCTAGGGTTAAAGACTCTTGACCATATATCATGGTCTCTAATAGGGTGGTGTAGTCATTATATAAAGATATTAAGAGGATCATTACTTGATCATCATCATCAAAAAAACATTGATGTTGGCTAAATATAACATGAATTTATTAAATTCATCTATATGGTCTTTAATTGAAGTACTAAGTTTCATTTTAAATGTAAAAATGCAGTATTTTTTTATAAATACTACCTACAAGTGAAGAATTCATGTATAATTTTTCATGTTTAAGCCAAATTCCAATAGAAATAGACTCACAAACCACTCCCCTAAGGACTTTATCACCTAAAAAAGTGAAAGGGAGTGATGTGACTTAACTAAAACATCATATTAAACATCAACATATTTTGTAATAGGCTATCCCGTTTCATTCATGGTTATAATAGGATTATTTTTCCCATAGAGGGCATCAATAAGGCCATGTTTCACAAGAAGAGATCTCATCTTAATTCACCAAAAATTATATTCATTTTCACCATAAAATTTCTTGAATTTATATCTCATTATGGACATGTTTATCCACAAAGTAGATGTCAAGTTCTTGTGGGAAACTCTAAGAATACACCTCCAAAAACCGACCAATCCCTTAGGTATACTATGCTTTGTTAAAGGGGTATGAAATGTTAAGAAACAAATATGGGATAATGGCTTTAAGTAATTACAATAAATAAAATAATGGCAATTTAAGAGTGAGTTAAAATGTGGAAATTCAAATAGAAAACAAAACTACAAAAGAAAAAAATGAAATAGTAATCAAATTTGATGGAAAAAGAAAAACAGGCGAAATCTTATACCACTTTGTGAGGCAGAGTGGTAACCCAAACCAATACAGTATATCAAACAGCCAGAAGGACCAAATTGAATTCTTTACACTATGAAGTAAACTATTACAGATCGAACCAAACAACAAACAAGAAATAAAATATTTAAACAAATGTAAAGAACACTGATATTTAACATGCTTCTGTCCCGTGGGGACCTACGTGCACGACAAGAACACCACCCAATATGCACACATTTTATTAAATCTAAAAGGAAAACCATAAATGATAAAAAGTGAATAAAACTATCAAGAATAAAGAAACAGGAACGTAAAAGTAATTATTTAAAAGCTTTGTATCAAATGAAAACTAGCTAATGTTTATAGTGTCAGACGCTTCATGGTCCAGTTGTCCTGATCTCTTTGAGATGGTACTTCTATGTCATGATCTCCTAGATTAGGTGGTTCCTTCGCAAACTCCTCCTTCCAGGTTCTTGGAGATATTTATAAAGGGGTTTCACTTCTTCCAAGGAGTAAGGACATTGCCTCCACCACAAATCAATCACGAGGTGAAGTCAGGGGAGGAAAAAAATCTTGGACAGATCTCTGGAAAGATGATGGAAGGAATGGAGGGCTAGGGTTTCGCCTAAGAAACTAAGTGGAAGACCAGAGGGAGAGTTGAATAACCACACACCCTAAGTGACACTGTATAGGGGTGACGAAATTCCCTGACACTGGATAAAGCCTTGAACAGAATACCCAATCAAAAGAGGCCATGAACCCTGGCGTAACAGAACATCGGTTGCATGACATAATTGAAGCACAAACATGGAAGACCATGATTCAAGGGGTGGAAGAAGATTATCAACAGCCAGGAGCAAGAAACGTGTTTATCGCCATGGTGTGAAAGTGTCTGTGGGAAACAGTTCATCCAAAGTTCAAGGCCCGAGCATGAGATCCCAATAAGAAACAGTGTCCCAACATGGGAGTAAAGTCCCAGCAGCACAAAAAATTGAGCATATAAAATAAACAAATAATTTTTCATGCATGGTACACCAAATGATAAAGGGTAGAATTAAACAAAGAAAAAAATCAATATGAAAAATATGAATTGAATGCTATATTTCCTAGTGTGGGATAGGAACCGATGCTCCAAATACTCATGGGGTGCTAGACATGATGTTATACGCCCATGAGATTAGAATTAGACTATAGTTCCAATTGGTCGTGATAATGAATTGAGATAAAATAGATAATAAAATATCATGTGTTATAATGATTTGTGAATTGAATATGTGATATGGTTCAAACTTTGGCACAATCCGAAGTAGTTATTGAGAGTTCGGGTGTCCTCGGGAACCCAATGGAGTTATATGGTTAAATAAAGAGTAATTGAATAAATGTAAAATGGTTTAATTTATTGATTTTTATTTATTATTTATACAACTGCATACACTATTATTGATTGGATATTGTTTTAGACGTCATTGGTGGTGGCCTACTGAGTTGTACTCACACCCCGCTCAGGCTTCCTGATCAGTACCCGAATAAATTTCATGGTTTTGGGACAGGTTAAGGGTAATGGCCCTATGTTAGATGGATGAGTCAGGATGGAGAACGGATGAGGGAACCAGACATGGTTCAGGACTCACTTGGGAGTTTTTAGTGTCTATTTATTTTGGGTTTTGCATATTGACACTTGACATGTACTTTGGCATAACATACCTATTGTTTAGTTTTGGTATTGTATTTTTCGCTTTGGTTATCATGTGATACTGGTATCATTATGGTTATGGTTGTATTATTTGGTTATTGTTTATTTATTTTCTCTAGTTTATTACTCCGATAAATAGGGTATAGTCTCTCCATGATCAATATTTATCCACTGTTGCTAGTTGGCGGCCTCTAGCATACGAGGAGTTGTGCTTGAGGTCATGTGACTGATCAGTTTGAGGAACCAGTGTGTGGAACCTGAGTCAAGACGTTACACAGACCGCATGATTGCTTCTAAACATGAAAGGGTGGACAATGGAGTCCTACAGGCCGCACTTTTAGACAAACTGTGTGATTTGGGGCATACGGTCATATGAGCCTGTCTACGGTTTTTGACAGTGGGTTGAGACACGATTTGCACACAGTTAGTCAAACTGTGCGTACAAACCGTGCGGGGTTCCCCTTTCATATATCAAAGGGAGCATGATTTGGACAATCGTGCAGGCAAACCATGTGGCCCAGTAATTTGGGTAAAATTATGAAATCACTCCTAATTAATTATTTATTTCAACCTAATTTCTCACTTTTTATCCATTGGACAACTTGACCCATTTGAGGTCTCCTTTGATGCCTAAAATAGAATTTGATCTCATTCCTCCATTAAATATCGGAATCTAGCGTCATCGGTCTCGTTGGATCTACATCAGTAAGATCTCAATTACTTTTGTGTCATTCCTCATTCTTCTTAGTATCGGTTGTACTATTTAAGTGCAAGCTAATATTCCCTATTTTCAGGTTCTTCATGCGTTCTTCATTTTTATTCTGATTAGAGTCGAATCAGAAACTGATATTATATGAGCACTCTACTAATGACCTACGGTAGGTGGTCTATACTTTTCCTATTTGGTTTGGTGCTTTCTTAAGCTAGTTGTCATTGTGTCGCCCGCCAAACTTTTTAGCGTGGCCCTGAAATTGAACTGATTAATTGAATTAAATGTAATAGAGCCTATTATGGGTGCCATTTAGTTCCTTTGAGTTTAGTTAGAGGTTGTAGCCCCAACCTAGGCCACCCATGGGGTGTGCCCTATGCCTTTGCCTATTGGTGGGCCACCTAATGAGTGTGTTTTGAGCTTGCCTAGTTAGAGTAAGCCCTTAAATAAATGAGTTGAATTAAATGGATTGATAGGAGATGTTTTGCCTCCCTTTGCATGTGATGAATGATTAAATGGTTTATATGGTTTATTTAACAATTGTTTATGTGAGTGGGTAAACTCATGAAATGTGTTTGTTTGTGAATTGTGAATAATGAGTGGGTATACTCATGGGATGTAATTGGATTCTTATGAAATGATAAATGGATTGAATGATAAATGATTCCATTAGACGCCATGGATGTTTCTCCCATGGGTCTTGAACACTTTAGTGGATGCCTTAGATTGAGATTTCTCCTTAGGTCTTGATTCTGTGGGATGTCTTGGGCCTTGCTACCCCTTGGACCCGGTTTGTCTTGGGCTCACAATGGACATGGTCAGTAGACATGCTCCTTGGACCTCATCTCAAGCCTAACCGAGTTTCCATCAAGATGCTCCTAGGACTCGATGAGGATGTCTTGGTATTCTGCACCTTAGATCCAGCCCTTTGTGGTCTGACACTTCTGGTTATACGACAAGGTCGTGATTGTTTTAACTTTCAAATTATATGCCAAGGTCGTGGGTGACTTGATATGTGTGGATGTACGATGAGGTTGTGTTGGTTGTTTCTGCTTTGTTTATAGTTGCCTTATTATAAGAGCTAACCCTTGTTTTTTAGGGAGCCTTGTTGGGCTATATGGGATCTCTTGATTGTAGTAGATATGTTGTGGGCACTTTACATTTATTTACTACTTACTTGCTTACCTACACATTGCTAGGTTGTTATATTGCATAGCCTGGATTGTTATAGACCTTTGGGTGGATACCTATTGAGATTGTTTCTCACACCTTGTTTGGGTCATCGTTGGGTACCTGAACAGACTTTATGGATGCAGGTAAAGACCGAGGCAAGTGCTCGCAGTTCGATGCTTGACTTTGTGCCATGCTTAAGAGCAGGGGAGCGTGGAACTGAGCTGGGGCTCGTGATGGTATTTGGAGATAGCACTTTTTGGTATTTTTGGTATTTTGATATATGTATTGTATTGTACTGTTGTGTGCCTATTTTGGATGTTTTGTAGAAACATGACATGTATCATCATCCATTGTATATGAGATCCCTTTCTGGCATTGTTATCTATTCTCGCGGTTTTTTATTGTTTAATTGTTTTATCTGCTTCTGATATTTGATATGTATATTTGTTACTATTGTGTTACACTATGGTAAGAGGGCATAGTCTCCCCACAGACACACCCTAGACCCTCGCTACTAGTCGGCAACCTTTAGCGTTCAGGGAGATGTGCTTGAGGCCATGTGGCCAGCTGGGCTCGGGGCACTATTGAGTGGCATCCAGGTTCAAGACGTTACATAACTCTTCTTAGATCACCGAACATCATGCGCCATTTTTCGATAATTGTAGGCCACTGACAGTCACCTGCTCCAATGGTGGGTCTCCTGTGAACATTGAATAGCAGTGCAACTACATGATCGGTTGGGCCCCCTCTATTTAGGTGGGGGTGGGAGCACTTATACCTACACCGAATTCTAACATGAAAACAAAGTTAAATTAATAACAGTGGTAATTGTCGATTATGTTTATAAATTTTTGTATTATTCGGTAGTAATGAAAATGATAATAATGTTCTCCCATGGATGCGAGATTTAATTTTCCCAACCATATAAAATAAAGTTCCCCTTTCTTGCTTTTCTTATTTCGCATGTATGCTTGTGTGATGAATGTTTGTGAGTTTTGTATTTTGTATTGTGTGTAAGAAGAGCTAACTTGGTATGGTGAGTAGGGTGCAAAATTCTTCCTATCTTCTAGTACACCAAGAGTATGAAAGGATCTTGTCCAGTGCTTGGTCCTGCCACTGTAAGTTCTTGTGATATAATGTCTGGTGATTGAATGTTGTGCGAGATTCCCAATAGTTTCATTATATGTAATGGTTTATCTATAATGATAGTCAGGTGTAGGAGGTATTCACATGTTGACTTATTAACATACTACTGCCATGCAATGGTAGTGGGCTATTATTGTATAACAGTTTTTGTGATATCCCTAAACACTATGGGAAAAATTGATATTTTAAGCGGAGAAGGGTTATGTCACAAATAGTTCATCGGGAGGAACTATTTGCGACGGGACCCTCTTCCCGTTGCAAATAATTAGTTATTTGTGACGGGGAGATGGTCACAATCACAATAGGTTTGGCGCGAGTTGCACGCCAAATCGCGAGAAGGGTACTTGCGATGGGTATAAAAGCCCGTCAAAAATACCCGATGATGTTTTTTACTATTTGCAACTGGATTTATCTCCCATCGCAAATAGTATGTCGGTAAGTTGGTATTTGCAACGGATCTCGTCGCAAATACTTTTTAAACCACCACCCCTAATTAATAGGGGGGTTAGCATTTGTGACGGGTCTCGTCGCAAATAATCTAACCTATATATACTCTCATCCGTTTTTTTCTTCTCATTTCACTCCTTTCTCTACCCCTCTCTCCCTTTCTACTTACATTTTTTCTCTCAAATTTTTTCAGAGTTTAAAATTCTAAATCGAAGCAATATTCATAGCTTATATCATCCGAAAGATTCAGTTTTAAGCTATTTATCTATTTCTTTTATTTTTTTAGTTAATTCAATTTATTTTATATTAGTTATAATTATTGTTAATTAGCTGATATTAAATTAAATTATAATTAGATAGTTTTATTTATCATTATTTATTTTTACAAATAATTACGTGTGATTAGTATTAGTTAGTATTAATTAATAATTATTTTATTAATTATTATTAATTAGAAAAATTATTAATAAGTAGTTATAATTAGCGATAATTAGTAATAATTAGCGATAATTAGTAATAAATTGGAATAAATATTTATAAATAGTAATAATTAGTGATGATTAGAAATAATTAGCGGTAACTAGTAAAAATTAGTAATAATTAGTAATAATTAATGGTAATAAGTAATAATTATCGGTAATTAGTAATAAATTATAATAATTAGTAATAAATTTTTAATAATTAGTAATAAATTGTAATAAATTGTAATAATTAGAAACAAATAGTAATAATTAGTAATAATTAGTAATAAATTGTAATAAATAGTAATAATTAGTAATAAATTATAATAATTGGTAATAAATTGTAATAATTAATAATAATTAGTAATAAATAATAATAAATTGTAATAATTAGTAACAAATTGTAATAATTAGTAACAAATTGTAATAATTAGTAAGAATTAGTAATAAATTGTAATAATTAGTAAGAATTAGCAATAAATTGTAATAATTAGTAATAAATTGTAAAAAATTGTAATAATTAATAATAAATTTAAATAATTAGTAATAAATTGTAATAATTAGTAATAAATTGTAATAATTAGTAATAAATTGAAATAATTGGTAATAAATTGTAATAATTAATAATAAACTGTAATAATTAGTGATACTTAATAATAAATTTTAAGAAATTTTAATAATTAGTAATAATTAGCGGGAATAAGTAATAATTAGCGGTAATTAGTAATAAATTTTAATAATTAGTAATAAATTGTAATAAATTTTTAATAATTAGCAAAAGTTAGTAATAATTAGTAATAATTAGTAATAATTAGTAATAATTAGTAATAAATTGTAATAATTAGTAATAAATTGTAATAATTAGTAATAAATTGTAATAATTGGTAATAATTAGTAATAATCAGTAATAAATTGTAATAATTGGTAATAAATTGTAATAAATAGTAATAAATTGTAATAATTGGTAATAAATTGTAATAATTTAGAAATAATTAGTAATAAATCGTAATAATTAGTAATAAATTGTAATAATTAATAATAAATTGAAATAATTAGTAATATATTGTAATAAATAATAGTAAATTGTAATAATTACTAATAAATTGTAATAATTAGTAATTTTTAATAATTACTAATTAATTGTAATAACTAGTAATAAATTGTAATAATTAGTAATGAATTGTAATAATTAGTAATAAATTGTAATAATTAGTAATAAATTGTAATAATTAGTAATAAATAGTAATAATTAGTAATAAATTGTAATAAAGTGTAATAATTAATAATAATTAGCGGGAATAAGTAATAATTAGCGGTAATTAGTAATAAATTGTAATAATTAGTAATAAATTGAAATTATTAGTAATAAATTTTAATAATTAGTAATAATTAGTAATAAATTATAATAAACTTTATTAATGAGTAATAATTAGTAGTAAATTGTAATAATTAGTAATAATTAGTATTAATTAGTATTAATTAGTAATAATTTGTAATAAATAGTAATAATTAGTAATAATTAGTAATAATTAGCGATAAATTGTAATAATTAGTAACAAATTTTAATAATTAGTAAGAATTAGTAATAAATTGTAATAATTGGTAATAATTAGTAATAAATAGCAATAATTGGTAATAAATAGTAATAATTGGGAATAAATAACAATAATTAGAACAATTAGAAATAATTAGAAATTATTATAAATAATTAGAATATTTAGCAATAATTAGAATAATTAGAATAAATTGGCACAATTTCCAATAGAGTAATAATTAGTAATAAATTGGCACAATTTCTAGCAGATTGGCGGTAGCTCTTTTGTCCAACAGCTTATCTCCTTGCAACTTTATCCTGTTGAAATTACTATAAAAAATCAACTCCAACATACGGATATCTATTTTCATATGCACGATAATGGAGAGCAGTGCGACGAGGCCTCCCTACTCTCCATTCTCGTGCATACAAAAATGGATATACGTACGTCGGAGCATATTTTTCATACTGATTTCAGTCGGAGAAAGTTGCAAGGAGATATGTTGTCGGGAAAAAGAGGATCTTTTGTCTGACACCTCTTCTCCTTGAAACTTTCTCTCACTAAAATCACTATTAAAAATCTGCTCATACTTACAAATATCTATTTTTGTATGCATGAGAATGGAGAGCAGCACGGTGAGGCCTCTCTACTCTCCATTCCCGTGCATACGAAAACGGATATCCGTATGTCGGAGTAGATTTTCATAGTGATTTTAGTCAGAGAAAGTTGCAAGGAGATGAGTCATCGGACAAAAGAGCTCTCGTCAATCCGCTGGAAATCGTGTCGCTCGTAATTAGCAGTAATTAATATAAATTAGTTGTGATTACTAATAATTAGTGATAATTAGTATAAATTATTATAAATTAGTGTAGATTAGTATAAATTTTAAAACAAATATTATAAATAACTATGAAATAATAGAAATTATTATAAATTACTAGAAAAGTGAATTTAATTTTCTTTTTTTTGGATAATTTTTTCCTTATATCAATTTATTCAAAAAAAACTAATTATTTTATATTTTATAGAGAAATATGGAACAAGGAAGTCAACAACTGTCATTATTAGATGGTCGCGCTTAGATAAATCAATGCGAGAATCCAAATGGTTCTAATTTAAGTCTTATGTATATTAAGAGTGTTGAAGCTTTCTTATCATTTACATCATCAAAACCAAGATTTTTTTCAGAAGGGACAATTAAGTGTTCTTGTAAAAAATGTTCTTTGAGGATGTTTGACACATTTGACAATGTTGGGGGTCAACTATTGCGTTTTGGTTTTCAACCAGATTATATTTTTTGGTATCAACATGGTGAACGCAGTTCCAAAGAAGATACTAATAATTTGGTTTTAGATCCATCACGATTTCAAAATTTAGTACATGATGTGGCAGATCCGTCTTTTTAACAAACTGAAACTCAGGATGATATTGATTTAACTTCTGAGTTGGAACCATCTCAATTTTATAAGTTGTTGAGGTCCACTGAGGATACCTTATACCCTGGTTGTAAGATAAGAAAATTTTAAGTGGTTGCAAAATTTATGGTTATTAAATCAGATAGTGGAATGTCAAATAGTTGTTTTGATCGGATATTCTTTTTGTTTAAAACACTGTTACCTGAAGGAAATGTATTGCCTACAAATTTCTATGAGAGCAAGAGGTTGGATTGTAATCTGGGTCTTGGTTATCAGAAGATTCATGCATGTTCATATTATTTCATTTTATATTATGGTGAAAATGAGTCATTGGATAGTTGTCTCACATGTGGACAATCGAGGTATAAAGAGACTCAACTAGGGAAGTTTAGATTGATTCCTATAAAACAGCTGAAATATTTTCCGCTTACACCCAGATTGAAGCATTTATTTATGTCTCATAACACAACAAAATTTATGTCATGGCACAAAACCAATATTTCAACTGGTAAAAGCTTAAATCATTCCTCTGATGATGATTCATAGAAACATTTTGACCAAGTGCATCTGTATTTTGTTTTCGAAATCTAAAACGTGTGATTCGATCATTCTACTAATGGTTTATGTCTATTTGGTTCTTATGGTAGCCAGTATTCCTGTTGGCATGTCTTTACAACTTCGTACAATTTAACTCCTTGGATGCTGATAAAGGAGCCATATATCTTTTTGACCTTATTAATTCTAGGACATCTGAAAAAGAATATTGATGTTTATTTGAAACTATTAATTGATGAGTTAAATTCATTATGCAGTAATGGTGGCAGTACATATGATGTTGTTGTGAAACAAAATTTCCTACTGAATGTTGCATTGATGTGGACAATTAGTGACTTCCCAGCATATGACATATTATCTGGCTGGAGTACACATGATCCAAAATCACGTCCATACTGCATGAGAGACAACAAAGCGTTTATGCTCGCCAATTGCAAAAAACCTTGTTTTTCGACTGTTATCATAGATTCTTTACAACCGATCATTATTTTCGGAAGAACAAATATCATTTCAGAAAAGGCACAATTGAAATAGATGGACCTCCAACAATGATCTCAGGTATATAGTTAAAATAAATTGTATCTTCATTAGCTCCAATCACATTTGGACCAATAATAAACCAATAAAAATTTGATGTATTTGGGAAAGAACATAATTGAATAAAACATGGAATTTTTTGGGATATGTCATATTGGTCTGATTTGTTAGTCTGTCACATGTTGATGATAAAATGAGCAATCAATTATCAGTTTTTAATCAGCTCGAACTTTTCTTCGTTGGAGTTCATGAATGATGGCTTTCAGATGATGAACATCACAGAGCTCATGCATATGTTATGCTCAACTATGAAGAAATGACACCATTTGTATTGTGAGTGATCCTATCACTTATTCTATAATCTTTGTTGCGGAAAATTAATCTTATTTTATTTTTAGTTTATATGATAATCATATCAAGAAACAACTTCCACAAATTACAGCAGCTGCTCTTGAAGAACGTCAGCAAAATAATTTTTCCTACTGGTTTCAAAAACTGGTAACATAAATTATTTATGGTTTAATATATAAAATAAATTTATTACTTGTTATATTGATAATTGTTTCATAAATTTTCAGGTATCTCAACATTCTGATAAAATTGATAATTGATTGTGTGTATTGAGTAACCACCATCCAAAATAGTTAAATCTTATAATGCATATGTGGTTAATGGTTTTCGATTTCATACACGTGTATATGGGAAATAAAAAAATAATGAATAGTGGTGTTTGTTTGAGAGGATCTCATCATAGAGAAACTAAAGTTGACTTATACGAAATGCTGGAAGAAATTATTGAAATGTGTTATTGGGGATATAATTACATAACGATGTTTAAATTATTAGTGGTTGGATACTGAGAGAGACTTGTGTGTTCATCCGACCCATGGAATCATTGATATTAAATATAAAAGTCTTCTTTCAGTAAATGAATCATTTTATTGGCTCATCATACACATTAAATTTATTATGCAAATTAATGTGTTACTTCAAGAGAGTTGGGTGATTGGTGGAGCATAAAAAAAATTAAATCTTGGGAAAACCAGTTTAATCAAAGTGTGTGTAGTTCCGCTGAAGTGCAAGGAATTGAAATTTTTCATGAGACTACTCCAAATCCATTTTTTTCATGAAGAGACACGAATATGACACCCCACAATTAAGGGTCAATGGTGATGATGATGTTAATGATGTTACAAATGAATTTGAAATGACAAGAGATGATAAAACTGAAACTCATATGAAAATTGATGATGTTGAGGTGGAATATGAAGACATTGACATCGTCATATATGAAGATGAAGATGAAGATGAACATTGACACAATTAAATGTTGATTATAATCATATATAGTATATATCTACATATAATAGTTGTTTTTGACTATTTGCTAACAACAGTCATTTCATGTTTCAGATGGACGAGGATCTGTTTTGTCAGTTTCAGGAGGCTGATTTACCTTTGGATGAGCAGGATGTTGGATCATCTGACCCTCAGACTGTTGGCAGTTCAGGGAGTACTCGGAGGGGGCGTGGTCTTGCGCGATTGATGATTTCTGACCCTATCCCCGAGCGATGTTCACGTCTTGGTTTCGATCCATGCATGCAGAGATATTTTTACCTATGTATTTTAGTTAACTTTCGTTAATTTATTTATATATCAATTGTTTGATTATTTGTTCTTTTTCTCATAGTTTTTCATGTATAGTTGTTGAACAGGGGAGTGCTATATTGCGCAATTATTTTTTTGAAGCATGTATCACATGGGATCATATTCTCATTGATATTTAGCACTGTATGTTCGATCATTGACTGGTATGTAAATAAATAATATTTATTTTGAAATTTATTTAATTAATAACTTGATATTATAAATTATTTGTAGGGTTTGTGGTATCTCATTAATGAGAGCATGTGTGACGCTATCTGGAAGGCATGAGAGGGGTTTATGTGTGACCGTTGTCGTCAATTTTTGCACAATTTGAGAAGGAAAGCAATGATGAAAGCAGGAGTGACAGAGTTTGATGAGTCTTGTCACGCTCACCGACCTGATTACATTTCATCTCAAGTTTGGGATGGATTATGTTCACACTAGTTGGGTGGTTTTTTTCAGAGGAGATCATCAGTAGGTCGACAAAACCAAGGGAGACGAGCCGGTAGTCGTACATTCAGTACGCATAGAAAACATATGGTAAATAATTTTTTTAAATAATTTATATAATTATAAATGTAAACGGTTTATTTTATAATCATATGGACACTAGAACAACCTGATATTACAGAGTTCGACGTTTATAGAAGGATGTGCAATGATCTGGTCACTGGAGAGATTAGAGGTAATCCTCAGCGTCAAATTGTGGTCAGTATAATTTCTTCTTGAGCTTTAAAATTAACTGAAAATAATATTTTATTTATTTTAATTTTAAATTACAATTGAAGAAGACATATGAGGTTGTGATGTCTCAAACACAGACTGAGAGTCGGGCCGAGACCGATGATAAGATCAGTGTCCACTGATTTGATGAGGCAACATGGATGCAAAAGACCCAGTATGTTTTCGAGAAATACCAAGTTATTGGTATCAACTCTCGATTGATGTCTGTGAGTTATTGTGGTACCGCTGCGATGTCGACTTCCAACTCAAGAGGGGCTCGTGTAGAGTCATCATCGTCAGTTGCCCAGTATCAGGAGCAACTACGAGCTTAGAGTGAGCTTATAGAGAGTATGCATAGGGAGCAGAAGGAGATGCGTCAATGGCAGTAGCAACAGTGGGAAGAGTTTCGACGACGACAACAACAGTAGGAGGAGATGCGTCGATGACAACAACACCACCACGAGCAGATGAAGTGCATGCGACGTCTGACTCATGGTTTAGGGATGGAGTTCCCCCCATCATCTCCTTCAACTCCTCCAGAAGACTCTCTCCCTCAGTGATATATTTATTTTTTTATGATAAAACATTTGAATGTGATTTTTTTATAATATTAACTATTTACATTTTATATAGCGCGTTTTTTATATTGTTGCGAATATTGCATTTTTTATTATTTATTTAATTTTTTATTATTTAATTTTTTATTATTATTTTTTGTATTTTTGCAAATATTGAGATTTTTATTATTTTTTATATTTTTTATTTTAATAATATTAATAATGTTATTTCATTAATATTAATAATATTATTATTAATATTATTATTTATATTTTTTATTGTTATTAATAATAATAATAATAATAATATTTTATATTTTATATTTTTTTATTATTTTAATAATATTAATATTATCATTTCATTAATATTAATATTATTTATTATTATTATTTTATTAATATTATTTATATTATTAATATTAGTATTATTGTTATTATTTTCTAACATTATATTATTATTATTATTATTATTATTATTATTATTATTATTTTATTCAAAATTTTTATGCTATTTGTGACGGGACCCTTTTGCGATGGGCAATCTCCCCGTCGTAATAAGATTTTAAAAAAAATATCGAGAAAACTATTTGAACGGAACGTGGACCCATCGCAAATAGTTTTTTTTTACGGCCCGTCGCAAAAAAATCTATTTAGGAACGCCCTTTTCTGCAATGGGGTCCCACAAATATACCAATTTTCAGTAGTGAAATGAAGGCATACGATGTGTCTTAGTTCTCATGCATGTCGTACTCTACATCACATAGTTAATTGTATAACACGATATGACCTAGATGCATCACATGCATGTAGGCATTATGACATATCTCTTTTCCCAATGACACATAAATAACATGATGTTTCTATTAGCGGGTTTGTCCTTATGACCCCCCTGAAGATTACTAATTGAAAACTTCATGACAAAAAGTCTTAATGCTTACGAGACTCTAACACTCGATAATACAAAATCATTCGTGTTCTATTAGAATGATATATCCAGACCATGTGACATGCATTTAATAATATTGTTAAGACATATATGAGTTATCATTATAGCAGAGATTTGCTATAACTTATTGATGCGATAAACATTTCAAGGGCATTGCCACATAAAGCATGCAAAAGTAAATTCAATACGTGACATGTATAAACACATGATCCAATAATTGAAAGTACAAAACTAGTCGGTGCTTGGAAACCAACTCCAACAACGATGACATCAACTCATCTTCAACCAATTGTTTTCAAATACGGACTATTGAATAAAAAAACTTCAAGTTGTTCATTTGAGCTCATTTGACATCACTTTTTGCGTTGGACTTGTAATTCCGAGCTCTTACAATTCTTAGGGTTGGATTTTAGATCTAAGTTATTGGGAATTTGTAAGAACCCTTTTTTTGGATACAAAGGACTTTGGAATATTCTTGATGTTATTCCAGAGCAGTGCCCTCAGACGGCGTGCGGTTCCGAGCCCCGGTGTGGCCGGAATTAAACTTTCAGTGCGTTCACACTAAGAACGCCAAATAAATGGGATAACTCATAAATGGTGCACTGGATCAGGGATCCGAGTGTATGGATAGGTTCGGAATGGGGTTTTCACCCTAGGAACGGCATAAAACTTGTCGGCGCGGGATGTTTGGACCATTTGTTCGCTTTCAGAACGTTAAACGGATAAATTAATTAATTTATTTATTTGTTTAATGTTGAAACATAGGTATCTCTTAAACAGTGGCTCAGATTGGAAAACTGAGGGCACCTTTGAGTTCGGAGCGTGCTGTTTACCCTAGAAGGGGTGTAAGTTTCGCGGGCGCGGGCCGTTTGTGAAAAATGGCCCCAGGGGTGTTTTCGTAATTTGGCGGCCTCAGGCGCTAAGTTTAATAACTTTAAAATGGAAGCTTGGAATCAAATTTCGAGACCACCGTTGTGCTCGAGAGGTGGTTTTTACCCTAGGGGAGGCTCAACCTCGACCCCGTTGAGAGTTTCGGGTGCGGGATAAATTGGGGGTTAAATTAATTAAATTTTAATTAATTTATTCCTTATTTAAACCCTAACCCCACCCCTCTCCTTTCCCTTTCCCCTGGCAGAAGCGCTCAACCAAGGAGGAGAATCTCCTCCTCTCCTCCTCCCCTCCGACAAGGCGGCGGTTCGGCGGCGAAGCACCGGGAAAAGCCCAACAAGGTAGGATCACACGTTTATTTTAAACTCCCGCACCTCCTTTGGATTCATAATTTTGCGTCGAATTGCTGCTTGATTTTCGAGCGAGGCCCATGGTTGTGTAGTATATTTTATTCTCTATCTGTCGCATATTTCGGTTTTAAAATCTGAGTCCCGACGCACTCGCAGTCGTCCGCCGAAAACAGCGGGTTTTTGAGGTTTTATGGCCGGTTTTGGGTGTTCCGGCCGTCTAGCGTGGCGGTCCGGCGAGTCGGCGTGGCGGAGCAGTAGCGGAGGCCGGGTCGGCGGCGGCGGCTTCCGGGCGAGCAGGGAGCGTGGCTGGCCGCAGCGAGGAGGAGGCTGGCGGTCGAGCAGGGCGTTTGGTGCGAGCGCGGTGGAGCAGCTCCCTTCAGCGGAGGCCGGTGCTGGGTCAGCAGGGGACGCCGCAGAGGAGGCCAGCGGAGCGCTGGTTCGCGGGCATCTCGTGCAGGCGGCACGGAAGGTCGGCCGGCTGTGCCGGTCGGTGGAGGCGAGGGAGGACCGGGGTCTACGGACCCCGGCTGGCCAACAAGGACCCGCATGGTGCGGGTCCTGTTGGAAAAAAAAAGAGACCGGCCGAATGGCCGGTCTGGCTTTTAAAAAAAATGTTTTATATTATTATTATTATTATTATTATTATTATTATTATTATTATTATTATTATTATTATTATTATTATGAAAAATGATAAATCATCCGCAGGGCGTCCGTATTGTGCGCCGTCTGCGGCAGCGCGGAGCCCATGTCAAGGCGAACTTTTTGAGATGGTTTCGGGGATTTTTAACCACCGAAACGAGGGTCTCGGTGGCGTGACACATCGTTGAGTGCTTGGGCGTTTTTCTTCGGGGAATCTTGTTTTGGACGGCGCGGACGCGTCCGACGTCCGTTTTGAGCGCCGTCAGTGGCGTTGGGACCCTGGCGCCGGGGCAAAGCTTTCCAGGGTGGTTTCGGACGTTGAGGCTAGAGTTGAGGCGTGGGCCCCACGACCCGTCTTTTGAGCTGCGTGCAGCGCTTTGTAACTTTTTCATCGGACGTCTGTTCAGGGCGTGTGAGCAGTCGATGTTGGGTATTTTTCCAAGGGCAACGCTTTGGCGCGGTCTGCCTGCTTTAATTTTGCACGCTGGGGCGGGCCCCATGAGGGTCATTTCGGGAGTTGACGGTGATTTCCAGCTCTATCACTGGGTGTCCGTTTCGGACAAGTGATTAGTTGAACTTGTGTACTTTTTCGAGAGGATCGCAATGGTACGATCCTTCCACTGTGTTTCGGGACCGGGATGCGGGTCCCACGTAGCACCGCTCAGGTACGGTGCGCCAGAATGCATCTTTTTCTCCGGATATCCGTTGCACTCATGTGAGTAGTGCTTTTGACGTGTTTTCCCAAGGGGATCACATCGATGCGATGCGCCCGAATGTTTTTGAGGCCGAGTCTCGGGTTCACGGGACGTCGTTCGGGCGTGAGGTGGTGTTGGCGACTTTTCCGTCGGATATCTGTTGGAGGCGAGTAAGTAGTCGATCTCGCGTGTTTTTCCACGAGGATTACAACGGTGTGATCCGTTTGGTTGTGCGGAGCTTCTTGCGCGATCTTATTAAATGTGGAAATGTGAAAGGCGCCCTGGTGGCAGTTCTTCTCGCCGTGTTTGTAGAGAGCCCTTGGCGTGTGATCGCGTGCACTCCCGTGTGAGTGAAGAGATGTGGTTGGCCTTGCCTGGGCCTTTGAGGTGGAGTTGTTACATCACGCCTTCGCGTTGACGCTGGGTGTCATGTGCACGATAGCCTTTGGGCTGGAGCGAGGTATACTCTGGGAGTATACGAGAACCCTTGGAGGTATGTGTGGTTTGTACCTGAGACGTTTGTGTGCTTGGTTGGGGTTAACTTGGGTCCACACGTCGTGTGGGCCCCAAGTGCGTGCTGAGCTCTGCTTTGCGTACTTTGACCTCTCGCTATGTAGAGGGTCCCTCGGTGCTCGTTTGTTTGACCAGCAGGGTTGAGTGGTCTCCCCCTGGTTTCGTTCTCGATGGATTGGCCGGTAGCGGTGCTAGTGACACCCAGTGATGGAACAGGCGCTGAACCTATTTTGGATGAGTTGTTCTGGAGTTGAGCGGTTGTACGACACCCGCTCAGTGCTCGGTTGGCCCGTGTTGCACCATCTAGTAGGGATGACCAGAACAGTTCTGGGTTTACCCTCCAGCAGGGCTGGGCAGTGGGTTGCTCACTGACGTCTAGGGTTTACCCTCCAGTAGAGACTGGGCAGTGGGTCACCCGACACACTTAGGGTCTACCCTCCAGCAGAGACTGGGCAGTGGGTCACCCGACGCTCTTAGCGTCTACCCTCCAGTAGAGACTGGGCAGTGGGTCACCCGATGACCTCTTAGGGTCTACCCTCCAGCAGGGCTGGGTAGTGGGTCGCCCGTCGTCTATTCTGTTGGATCGAATATGTAGATGTATATTTATATTAGATGGAACAATACAAGAGGGGGTGAATTGTATGTTTAAAAACTTAGAGTTTAAACACTTAAAGAGATTAGTTTAAAAGATCTTAAACTAATACAATTCAAACAACCACAATTGTATTGAATAAAAAGGTATGAAGTAATGTAATACTATTAGAGAAGTGAAGTAATTGTATTCAAGATGAATACAATGATCAGAGTAATAAAAGTGAGAGATTCTACCATAAAGTGTATAGAATCTATTAATACAAAATGTAATAGAATAATTGTAATTGAGACAATTACAATTGAAAGTATAATGAAGAAAGGAAACAATACAAATTCCTTTCTAATACAAACAGCAGTGGAAATGTAAAAGTATTACAATTATTTTGACCCAAAGAGAAGGGTTATCCTTTCACCTAGGATAAGAGGTCTGTCTTACCACCACCTTGGTAAGCCCTTGATACAATGATCGGTTCATCCGTCTACCTATCCCCGGCAGCCCTCGATACGATGATCGGCACGTCTGTCTGCCTATCCTCGGCAGCCCTCGATTTTGTAGGTAATCGACACCTCTGTCTTTCATTTACTTGAAAGACCTTGATACGATGATCGGACGCACAAAGCACAAAGCATGAGAGAAGTCACAGCGTCTCGCTCTAGAACTCGATAGAAACAAAGTATCTCAATTATGCACACACATTCACGCTTGTTCTCAGGTGTCTGTTCTACTCTCAACTTCAAATGACCTCCTATTTATAGGCCTCGGGTTCCAACGGTCACATCTCCTCCAACGGTCATATTTCTTCGAAAAACTCAGAGGGACTTGGACACCTAACATTATAACGGTCATATTGAAACAGAAAGCACGACATCGTTTTTATTAGTTTGTAACTAACTCAACGACATCGTATTGGTTAAAAAAAGATATATGAAGGTGATAAACAATAGTACGATTAATATGAAACAAGTGTTTTTGACTAAGTACCAAAACAAGTAATGAAAGTATGAATAGCAGAGTCAGTACGATACAATTGATAGAGTCAGTACGATATAGTTGACAGAGTCAGTACGATACGATTGACAAGGTCAGTACGATACGATTGACAAGGTCAGTACGATACGATTGACAAAATCAATATGATACATTTGACAGAGTCAGTACGATACGATTGACAGAGTCAGTATGATACGATTGACAAGGTCAGTACGATACGATTGACAAGGTCAGTACGATTAAAAAGACATTTGTGATTTCCAAAACAAGATATAGAAGTCAAAAGAGAACTTTTGACTTAACATATTCCAGGTCTACCCTCCAGCAAGGTTGGGCAGTGGGTCGTCTGTCGACTTATTCCAGGTCTACCCTCCAGCGGGGCTGGGCAGTGGGTCGCCTGATGATGTATTAAGGTCTACCCTCCAGCAGGGCTGGTCAATGGGTCACCTGATGATGTATTAGGGTTTACCCTCCAGCAGGGCTGGGCAGTGGGTCACCCGATATCTAGTTATGAATTACCCTCCAACAGGGCTGGGCAGTGGGACACCTGTTGGCATTCCAGGCTCAGTCCTTCTACTAGGCTAGCCTGTGGCTTTCCTCCATGATTACCGGAGCGGAGCCCTTGGTTGTACGGGTCAGTGATGGAACGACTTTGACTTTGAGGAGACCTCTTGACTGCGGGGCAGTGACGAGTTGTGGTTGACGTTCCCCCAAAACTCTCAAGTACGAGGAGCACTTTCCCCCACCGAGATGTGTCCTTATGACGTGACCTAAAACTGTGTGGTCGAGTCAGTGCCACCCAAAGCGGATAGTGTCGAGGTGTGGTGATTGAGCCCCTTGGCTTTCGGTTCGGGGAAGACGTGCAGGATGTTGGGCATCAATGGAGTTTACTTCTGGGACTGTTGGTGACTCACTTTTCTTGGGATGAGCTACGGGACGGAGATCCCCTTATGACGTTGTTCGGGCTTCTTGATTGAGCATAAGGATATGTATATACCTTGTTCTAGTACCCACTTCTTGGGTTTGGTTACTCTCCTTCCAAGAGAGGCGAAGACGTGCGGGGTATGCCACGTGCTTTCTGTGTCTAGCTTCTCATAGTTGGATGAGTCTACTCTCCTGCTATAGGTAGCGAAGACTCGATAGGAAGTTCATCTTCTCACCATTTCCAGCTCCTTGTGTCTGGACGAGTCTACCTTCTTTCCTCTTGTTGGGTTGAGTTGGACTCTCTAATGTTACTCTTACTACCCTTTCAGTTGTACTTCTCTACTTTTCCTGTTCTCTCTACTGCTCACCCTTTGGTACCTCCTTTTGTTGCTCCCTCGAGCCTTCGGGGTATCCTACTGAGTATTTTTATACTCACCCTTGCTTGGGATTTGCCCGCACTTGGTGTGCCCTTACAGACGACGGACAGGTGGAGCGTGACTTCAGTGGAGCATAGGAGCTTGGGAGCTTGGACCGCATGCGGTGGTCGGAGTCGGGTTCTAGGTGGGGGACCCTTCCAGCTGTTTTTCCTTTTGTTTACCTGTTTCTGGGTTATGGCACTTTTTGGTTAGGTGCGTGTTTTTACCCTTTTCCTTTTTAGTTTACCTTCAGCTTGATTTGTACTGTTTAGAGGTCGATGCACATTTGTGGTATTTATATAGCAGTTTTTCTTTTACTCTACTTGTCTTTTGTTTTACTCTGTACTTTTGCATTGAGTGTGTTGCGTGTGTGTGTGTACAGGTACTTAGGCAAAGGCCTCCCCGGGTTTGTCACGACCCGACCTCGGGGCCCGTGCCGTGACTACCCCAAGCCCGCCTTCCATAGGCCAGGGGCTGGCGACTAGCACCAAGGTGTAAAATCCCGGTAAACAGGGAAGGAATTGCCTTTATAAGTAACAACCACCACAGAGTCAGCAAGCGGAAAGTAAAGTGCAGAAAAGTAAAGGGGGGCGGAATACAAGCCCAACTGAAAGTACAACTAAAAAAGTAAAGAGAACAGCAACTGAAGAAAAGACAACGGCCTCGTGTCGTCCACTGGCAATCCCACCTGAAGGGTGGGTACAGATAGCCTCCAGGCTCCTCGGGTCTCACGTCCGCTCCGAGCACGTCCCACCCAGTGGTCCACCTCCAGGTACCGTCCTGCTCCACGCCCCAACCGTGATCAGCGCTGTCCGTCGTCTGCAACCAACACAACAAGGTGCGGGCATAGCCCGTGCAGGGGTGAGTATAAGCTACTCAGTAAGGACCCCGAGACCCCTTAAGGTCTCCCGAAATCCACAAAGGATATAGCACAAAAGAAAGATGCAATCACGAAGTAACATCTGACTCGACTTAGGTATATGCCCATACATATACCTAAGTCCCCAATTATAGCTCTGCTCACGAGCTCAAGAACAACTCAATCCACGCAGGAAAGCAAGACTCAAATCCACAACGGAGAGTAAACAGTAAATCCACATAGGATAGTTCAACACAATCCACAAAGGAGAGTAACATAAGATTCAGCTCAACCAGGTATACTTTTTCAGATGACGTCAAAGATGATCACTGATCCATCTAAGTCGTCGGACCCACGAAGGATCGATAGGTACTAACCCCCGCAAAAGACCCACACAGGATCGGGCTCACACAGAACCTGTAGGCAGTGGCTCACACAGAACCGGTAGTAAGGACCCACATAGGATCGGGCTCACACAGAACCTGTAGCACTGATCCACGTAGGATCGCTGAGTGCAGTAGTCGACGCAGTCCACTGAGGATCTCTGCACAGTCGTCGCCGCAGTCCACGAAGGATCTCTGCTCTGCCGTCGTCGGAGTCCACGGAGGATCTCTGCTCTGCCGTCGTCGCAGTCCACGGAGGATCTCTACTCTGTCGTCGTCGCAGTCCACGGAGGATCTCTGCTCTGTCGTCGAAGTCACAGCCAGCGCTAGGGTTCCCGCACACAGCGAGCTCGTTTAGGAGGGTCCGCTCCACGAGCCGAGAGGCTGATACATCAACTGACACGTAGTCCGAAGTTGATGTATCCAAAAGTTCCGGATCGACAACAGGATCTCAACGCAACAGACGGCGCGTCAATCGGACGCCCGGTCTGAGAGTTATTGGCATTTTCGTCCCAGGGGCCCGGTTGGTTTTTAGGGCAAAACCAACCTGACCGTACTCCGCCTGTTTCCGATCCTCGGGCGGAGTATGCCAAAAGTTCCGTCTCACTTAGAGGAAACTACCACAGCTGACGGTACGTCGATCGGACGTCCGTAGCTCAAGTTATGAGCGTTTCCGCTCCGAGGGCCCGGTTGGTTTCGTGTACGAACCAACCCGGCCGAACCCAAAGTCTTCCGAAACCTTGAGTGTAATATACCGAAACGACCGTCTCGATCCAAGGATCGCGTAGCCGCTGACGGTTTGTCAATCGGAGGTCCCAGGCCCAAGATATGGGCGAAAGACCGAAGAGGGCCCGAAACGGGGGTTCTGGGCCCGGGGCGACCCGGCCCGACCCCCCCCCCCCCCCCCCCCCCCCCCCTTGGGTCGGCCGAACCGGGTCGGCCCGAACCGGGTCGGCCCGACCCGGCCCGACCCGGCCCGACCCGGCCCGACCCGGCTAGGCCGGGTCCGGTCCGGCCTGGGCGCGGCCCGGCCGGGCGGCCGAAAGAACTGCCGCGGGGCGCCGCCCCGCGGCTTGGTGGAAAACGCGGCCCCGCGGGGGGGGCCGTCAGTCACGCGGACGCGGCCGGGCCGCCGCGTCCCTCCCCGGTTCCGCGCGGCCGCGGAACCGGCCGCCGCCACCGCGGCTTCAGCCGCGGCGGGTTCCTCCACGGCGGCGCGCCGGGCGCCGCCGCCTCCGGCCGCTGGAGTTGCTCTGGTGGCCCGTTTTGCCTCCCGTCTGCGCCGTTGCTCCTCCCGGGGGCCGATCTTCACTGTGGAATCAACAATTGGCCCTTGCATCGTGCTTTTGCCATCGCCCGCCAAATCCGCACAAAAGGGAAGATCGGCGGAGGGTTGTCGGGCCTTGTTTGTTAGGCCCGCACCCTCCGCGTTAGTCATAAACAACGGGAGAAAGGGGCTACAACAATTTTTATCATGATAAAAATTGTTCGCTTCTTTTTCCTTTAAACGGCAATTCAAAATTAATTGAAAATATTCGTGCCGGTTCTTTATTCAAAAAGAAATAAAAACACAGGAAAGAATCATTAAGAATTAAATCCCTACCTTGTCGTCGTCGGACGTGAGGTCGTCGCGGAATTGCTCGTCGCGGAAGGGACGTTCGTCGCACCGTGGGAAAAACGTCGCGCCGACGATCTCCGGATCTAGAACAAACGGATTTAATTAATTAAATCCGTTGTTATTGAAATTAAAAAGGGAGAATTAAACGATCTGTTTCTCACCTTAGTTTCCGAACGAGGATCGGCCGCGGAAGAAGAGGCGTCGCCGAAGAACGTCGCGGGTAGAGCTCGTCGACGTCGCAGATCACGGTGTGCGTCGTCGAATTCCGGTCGCCGACGTTCTTCGCGTTCTTCGCGTTCTTCGCGGGGAGGGTGGAGGTTCAGAGGAATTGCACAACAATAGCAATCCTCCAAAATAGACAAGTTTGTCTATTTTCTTATTTTGCTAACAAACGCAAAATGCGTAAGTAACGACCCATTAAATTCTTTGAATTAATTCAACGAATGAAACAGCCCATTTAATTCACGAAATAAACCGCCCAATTAAATGGTCTGTTAAGAAATTAAAGAAAACGCGTCGGTTGACTTTTCAGTTACTTTGACGGGTTTTCGCGGGTGCGTTACTTAGCGAAAGAAACAGCGGGGCTCGTGCGGGCCCCACCGCACAAATATCCTAACAAGGGGTAGGATATTTCCGGATAGCACCCTATCCGCTTGAACTCAGTTCAAGTGGCTTCCAAGCAGCTTAAGTGAAATAAAATAAAGTTGTCGCACAAACTTTATTTTATTTCTGACTTAAAGCCCCAAAATTTAAAAACCACGTCTGAGCAAACACAACTCTGGAAGAGGCGTTTCTAAGCAAATACCGGCGCTGCGATTTCATCCGTGCCCTCAGAATTCGATTCCGGGCACCGGTTCAAAAGATAGAAAAACCCGCTCGTCCGTTCACTGAACGTACCCGAGCCAATCTTCGGAAATTGATTCCGGGCACACCGGGCCTCGGAATCAGGTGCCGTCTGAAGCTGCGCTCTTGTAAAATTCCAAAGAAAATTAAGAAAAAAAATTCCTTGAAATTTGCGGGTCTTTACATTACTCCCACCTCAGGGCTTTACGTCCCCGTAAAGATACATCAAAAACTAGGGGAACAAATGGGGGTACTGAGCACGCATCTGAGCCTCCCGCTCCCAAGTGCTCTCCTGGAGGTTCCCGTGCTGCCATCTGACGCGCACAAGAGGAATCGACCGCCCACGTAGGACCTGCTCCTGTCGATCCTCGATCTCCACTGGGACCTCCGCAAAAGTCGCCCCATCGTCCACGTCCAGCTCCCCAAAGTCGATGATGTGCGTCGGGTCGTGCACGTATCTCCTCAGCTGAGACACGTGGAAGACGTCGTGCACCCGGTGCAACTGAGGTGGTAGAGCCAGGCGATAAGCCACCTCTCCTATCCTGCTGAGGACCTGGAAAGGCCCGATGAAGCGTGGAGACAACTTGCCGCCTCGGCCAAATCTCTGTAAACCACGTCGAGGTGAGACACGCAAAAAGACGTGGTCGCCATCCTCGAACTCTAGTGGCCTCCGCCTCCTGTCAGCATATGACTTCTGCCGGCTCTAAGCTGTCCTCATCCTCTCCTGGATGATCTGGACCTTCTCTGTCGTGGCTCGGACCATCTCTGGTCCCACGAGTGCTGACTCCCCAGGGTCTGTCCAGCACAACGGTGATCTGCAGGGTCTGCCGTACAACGCCTCGTATGGTGCCATCCCGATGGTGGAGTGGTAGCTGTTGTTGTACGCGAACTCCACCAAGGGTAGGTGGTCCTCCTAGCTGCGACCAAAGTCGAGAACAGATGCACGGAGCATGTCCTCGAGTGTCTGTATGGTCCTCTCCGTCTGACCATCCGTCTGAGGGTGGAAGGCTGTGCTCAGATGGAGTCGCGTCCCGAACGCCTCCTGCAACCCCTTCCAAAGCCGGGAAGTGAAACGAGCATCTCGATCGGAGACGATAGACGATGGCACACCGTGAAGCCGTACGATCTCCTGGACGTAAAGACGTCCCAAGCTCTCCACTGAGCCCTGCTCTCTGATGGGTAAGAAGTGTGTCGACTTGGTGAGTCGGTCGACAATCACCCAAATGGAGTCATGACCTCTGGAAGTGCGTGGAAGTCCAGTCACGAAGTCCATAGATATGCCGTCCCACTTCCACTCCGGGACCTCCAAGGGCTGTACCAAGCCTGCTGGTACCTGATGCTCTGCCTTCACCTGCTGGCAGGTGAGGCATCACGAAACGAACTCTGCCACAGCTTTCTTCATGCCCGGCCACCAGTGTTGTCGTCTGAGATCCTGGTACATCTTCGCCACTCCGGGATGCACCGCCAAGGGAGAAGTGTGAAACTCTCTCAGCACCTCCTCTCGTAAAGCAACTGGTACGAAGGTACGTCCTCTGAAAAGGATGTCGTGCTCTGCTCCAAGGGAGAAGCCATCAGGCGCCTGACCTGAGGATATCAGTGCACGCCGGGTCTCACAGTCAGCGTCCCCACGCTGAGCCTCTCTGACCCGCTGTAGAAGTGGAGGAGAGACTGTGAGAGACTGAAGAAAGGCTGCTCTGTCTCTATCCACGAATGATATCTGTAAGGAGGCTAGCTGCTCCGTCGCCTCCTCAAGTAGCTGAATGCCCGTCCTCCTGCTGAGGTCATCGGCTACCACGTTCCCCTTCCCAGGAGTATAGACTATCTCAAAGTCATAGTCCTGGAGGAACTCAAGCCATCTCCGCTGTCTCAGGTTCAGGTCCTTCTGAGAGAAGATATACCTGAGACTCTGGTGGTCAGAAAAGACTGTGAAGCGCTCGCCCATCAGATAGTGCCGCCAAGTCTTCAGAGCGAAGACCACTGCTGCTAACTCCAGGTCATGAGTGGCGTAGTTCTGCTCATGCGGCCTCAACTGACGTGATCCGTAGGCGATCACGGCCCGCTCCTGCATCAGAACGCACCCGAGTCCAGTCCCTGATGCATCGCAGTAAACTACGTATCCAACTCCCTCCTCAGGCAACCTCAAGATAGGTGCGATGGTCAATCTCTGTCTCAGCTCCTGGAAGCTCTGCTGACATCTGTCTGACCACACAAAGGGTTTCCCCTTCTTTGTCAAAGCTGAGAGTGGTGCCGCAACTCTGGAGAAGTCCGGCACAAATCTCCGATAGTATCCGGCTAGGCCCAAGAAACTTCGCACCTCTGTCACGCTCTTGGGTGGCTCCCAAGCTAGCACTGCCTCGATCTTCGCGGGATCCACTGCAACTCCCGCCTCAGAGATGACGTGCCCCAAGAAATGGACCTCACGTAACCAGAACTGGCATTTTGAGAGCTTTCCATAAAGCTGGTGCTCTCGGAGTGTGTCTAGCACAACTCGCAGGTGGTAGGCATGCTCCTCCTCAGTCGTCGAGTAAACCAAAATGTCGTCAATGAAGACCACGACAAATCGGTCGAGGTATGGCTGGAAGATCCTGTTCATGAGGCTCATGAACACTGATGGAGCATTGGTTACGCCGAACGGCATAACCAAGAACTCATAATGGCCATACCGACACCTGAAGGCCGTCTTCTGCACGTCCTCGTCTCGAACTCTGAGCTGATGATAGCCTGACCGGAGGTCTATCTTCGAGAACCACCGCGCTCCCTTGAGCTGATCGAAGAGGTCATCAATCCGTGGCAGCGGATACTTGTTCCTCACTGTCACCTGGTTCAGGCGACGATAGTCGACACACAGTCGCAAGCTCCCGTCCGCCTTCTTGGCGAACAAAATCGGGGAAGCCTAGGGTGAAACACTAGGTCGGATAAACCCCTTTCTCTGCAAGTCCTCCAACTGTACCCGCAGCTCTCGAAGCTCGGCGGGGGCCATCCGATATGCTGGAGTAGATATCGGGGCTGTCCCGGGGTACAAGTCGATATAAAAGTCTACCTCTCTACGAGGAGGTAGCCCTGGAACGTCGTCGGGAAAGACGTCCACGTACTGGTCCACCACTGCAGGAAAAGCTGGACTCCGCACGTCCACTGCTCCTAGGATGAGGCTAGCCAACTGATGAGAGATGGGCTGCACTCTCCTCCGCGGAAGTCCATCCTGTGCTACAAATGTTCCCTTCTCGCCGGTGAAGGTAAACCTGCTCCCGTCGGTGCGAACACATCGCACCTTGCGCCTAAAACAGTCGATCTGGGCATGAACCGTGGATAGCCAATCCATGCCCAAGATGACGTCGTAAGTCCTCGACGCCGCTACAAGGAGATCCCAGCCGAAGCTCTCGCCTCCTAGAGTAAGCTCACACTGCCGGCACCAGTGCATAATCGTCGAGTCTGCTCCCGTAGGAGTCTCTAGCCGTAAGGATCGAGCCAACGGCTCAGTCGGAATCTCCGGGCTCCGAACAAGGGCAGAGGCTATGAAAGAGTGACTCGCTCCTGTGTCTATAAGTACTGCAGCAAGGGTGGAATAGACACAGATCGTACCTCGAATCATCTCTGGCATGTCGGGGTCGTAGGCCTCCACTGCCTGGAGCTGGGCCTGTCCCTGCCCGCCAGCTCCCTGTGGTCGAGGTGGCCCTCCTGGTGGTGGTGGGGGTAGAGCCTGGAAGCGTCGCCCACCACCCGCTGCTCGGCCAGCTCCTCTGCCTCGTCCGCCTCCTCCCTGCGGACCGCCACGGTCGACCCTCTGCCTCTGCCTGGGTGGTCCCTCCACCGTCTGCTGCTCCTCTGGTCGGCGAGTCGGGCAGTCACGAGCCATGTGACCCTGCCCGCCGCAGGAGTAGCACAGCCTGCCTCTCGGGAGGCTGGCACTCCGCTGTGTGCCCCGCACTGCTGAGCCGGTGTCCTGAGGCCGTCTGCGTGGGGGTCTGGTCTGCCTGGACCCGAGAGTCATCCGTCGGCTACCTGCTGCCGAAGACTCAGCTACCTGCCGCCCTGCGCTAGGTCTCGCCGCTGAAGAAGGCTCTGCCAGGAAGTTCTCGATCAGGAGGGCTCGCTCCAGCACTCCCGCCTGGGTCGGAATGCTGAGGGAGATCAGCGACGCCCGAATCTCCTGTCGCAAGCCCTGCTCGAAGGTCCGGGCCCGGAAGAAGGGGTCCCGTACCATGTCGGTCGAGTAGCGAGATAGGTCAGTGAACCTCGCCGCGTACTGAGCGACCGTCATGCTGCCCTGGCGCAGCTGGAGAAGCTCCTGGATGCGCACCGCTCAGAGGGTGGCCGAGACGAACTCAGAGCAGAAGAGGCTCTCGAAATCCGTCCAGAGAAAGGACGCCTCATCGTGAACCTGGAGCATCAAGCTCCACCATCGTCCTGTCGCCGCCTGCAGGAGGCTCGCCGCGAGAATCACCATGAGATCCGCTGGTGTCCTCACTAGCCTAAAGATCCGTACCACCGCCTCTAGCCAGTCCCCAGCGGCCTGGGGGTCCGCCTCACCGCGAAACCTGGGCGGTCGCTGGCTCTGAAACTCATGCAGTGCCCTGAGGCGACGTGCATCGTCAGCGTCTGGTACTGGTAGCATCGGTGGCTCGGCGGGTAAAGCTACCGCCGGTGCCACTGCTGGCAAAGGGCCCTGCACCGAGGCCTCGTCGCTCGGTGGGCTGCCGTCGCGCCCTACACTCGGAACCCTAGCTGGCTGTCGTCGCGGGGCCATCCTGAAAAGGAGAACAAGAGCATCACAGTCAGAACAGTATACCTGGTGAGCTGGTACAAGTAATCACAAGGAAAACTTGGGACTTTCATAAAGCAGATCAGTATACCCGGTGAGCTGTCACAAGTAATCACAAAGAAACTTGAAACACACACGCAATCAATGTTTTCATGCATTAAGTCGGAAATCAGGAGTCAGGGTCCTGGTGTACGGATACGTCGGCCGCCGCACCAACACTGGGCTCCCTGAACTGATAACCACACTCAATACACTAAACACTATTGCTTCATATAGAAAGAAAAGACGATCAGAGTCTGCGGTAGAACCGACCACCTCTGATACCAATTTGTCACGACCCGACCTCGGGGCCCGTGTCGTGACTACCCCAAGCCCGCCTTCCATAGGCCAGGGGCTGGCGACTAGCACCAAGGCGTAAAATCCCGGTAAACAGGGAAGGCATTGCCTTTATAAGTAACAACCACCACAGAGTCAGCAAGCGGAAAGTAAAGTGCAGAAAAGTAAAGGGGGCCGGAATACAAGCCCAACTGAAAGTACAACTAAAAAAGTAAAGAGAACAGCAACTGAAGAAAAGACGGCGGCCTCGTGTCGTCCACTGGAAATCCCACCTGAAGGGTGGGTACAGATAGCCTCCAGGCTCCTCGGGTCTCACGTCCGCTCCGAGCACGTCCCGCCCAGTGGTCCACCTCCAGGTACCGTCCTGCTCCACGCCCCAACCGTGATCAGCGCTGTCCGTCGTCTGCAACTAACACAACAAGGTGCGGGCATAGCCCGTGCAGGGGTGAGTATAAGCTACTCAGTAAGGACCCCGAGACCCCCGAAGGTCTCCCGAAATCCACAAAGGATATAGCACAAAAGAAAGATGCAATCACGAAGTAACATCTGACTCGACTTAGGTATATGCCCATACATATACCTAAGTCCCCAATTCTAGCTCTGCTCACGAGCTCAAGAACAACTCAATCCACGCAGGAAAGCAAGACTCAAATCCACAACGGAGAGTAAACAGTAAATCCACATAGGATAGTTCAACACAATCCACAAAGGAGAGTAACATAAGATTCAGCTCAACCAGGTATACTTTTTCAGATGACGTCAAAGATGATCACTGATCCATCTAAGTCGTCGGACCCACGAAGGATCGATAGGTACTAACCCCCGCAAAAGACCCACACAGGATCGGGCTCACACAGAACCTGTAGGCAGTGGCTCACACAGAACCGGTAGTAAGGACCCACATAGGATCGGGCTCACACAGAACCTGTAGCACTGATCCACGTAGGATCGCTGAGTGCAGTAGTCGACGCAGTCCACTGAGGATCTCTGCACAGTCGTCGCCGCAGTCCACGAAGGATCTCTGCTCTGCCGTCGTCGCAGTCCACGGAGGATCTCTGCTCTGCCGTCGTCGCAGTCCACGGAGGATCTCTGCTCTGTCGTCGAAGTCACAGCCAGCGCTAGGGTTCCCGCACACAGCGAGCTCGTTTAGGAGGGTCCGCTCCACGAGCCGAGAGGCTGATACATCAACTGACACGTAGTCCGAAGTTGATGTATCCAAAAGTTCCGGATCGACAACAGGATCTCAACGCAACAGACGGCGCGTCAATCGGACGCCCGGTCTGAGAGTTATTGGCATTTTCGTCCCAGGGGCCCGGTTGGTTTTTAGGGCAAAACCAACCCGACCGTACTCCGCCTGTGTCCGATCCTCGGGCGGAGTATGCCAAAAGTTCCCTCTCACTTAGAGGAAACTACCACAGCTGACGGTACGTCGATCGGACGTCCGTAGCTCAAGTTATGAGCGTTTCCGCTCCGAGGGCCCGGTTGGTTTCGTGTACGAACCAACCCGGCCGAACCCAAAGTCTTCCGAAACCTTGAGTGTAATATACCGAAACGACCGTCTCGATCCAAGTATCGCGTAGCCGCTGACGGTTCGTAAATCGGAGGTCCTAGGCCCAAGATATGGGCGAAAGACCGAAGAGGGCCCGAAACGGGGGTTCTGGGCCCGGGGCGACCCGGCCCGAACCCCCCCCCCCCCCCCCCCCTGGGTCGGCCGAACCGGGTCGGCCCGACCCGGCTAGGCCGGGTCCGGTCCGGCCTGGGCGCGGCCCGGCCGACCGGACCGGCCTGCTCGGCTTCGGCCGAGCGGCCGAAAGAACTGCCGCGGGGCGCCGCCCCGCGGCTTGGTGGAAAACGCGGCCCCGCGGGGGGGGCCGCCAGTCACGCGGACGCGGCCGGGCCGCCGTGTCCCTCCCCGGTTCCGCGCGGCCGCGGAACCGGCCGCCGCCGCCGCGGCTTCAGCTGCGGCGGGTTCCTCCACGGCGGCGCGCCGGGCGCCGCCGCCGCCTTCCGCGGGCCGCCGGAGTTGCTCCGGTGGCCCGTTTTGCCTCCCGTCTGCGCCGTTGCTCCTCCCGGGGGCCGATCTTCACTGCGGAATCAACAATTGGCCCTTGCATCGTGCTTTTGCCGTCGCCCGCCAAATCCGCACAAAAGGGAAGATCGGCGGAGGGTTGTCGGGCCTTGTTTGTTAGGCACGCACCCTCCGCGTTAGTCATAAACAACGGGAGAAAGGGGCTACAACAATTTTTATCATGATAAAAATTGTTCGCTTCTTTTTCCTTTAAACGGCAATTCAAAATTAATTGAAAATATTCGTGCCGGTTCTTTATTCAAAAAGAAATAAAAACACGGGAAAGAATCATCAAGAATTAAATCCCTACCTTGTCGTCGTCGGACGTGAGGTCGTCGCGGAATTGCTCGTCGCGGAAGGGACGTTCGTCGCACCGTGGGAAAAACGTCGCGCCGACGATCTCCGGATCTAGAACAAACGGATTTAATTAATTAAATCCGTTGTTATTGAAATTAAAAAGGGAGAATTAAACGATCCGTTTCTCACCTTAGTTGCTGAACGAGGATCAGCCGCGGAAGAAGAGGCGTCGCCGAAGAACGTCGCGGGTAGAGCTCGTCGACGTCGCAGATCATGGTGTGCGTCGTCGAATTCCGGTCGCCGGCGTTCTTCGCGTTCTTCGCGTTCTTCGCGTTCTTCGCGGGGAGGGTGGAGGTTCAGAGGAATTGCACAACGATAGCAATCCTCCAAAATAGACAAGTTTGTCTATTTTATTATTTTGCTAACAAACGCAAAACGCGTAAGTAACGACCCATTAAATTCGTTGAATTAATTCAACGAATGAAACAGCCCATTTAATTCACGAAATAAACCGCCCAATTAAATGGTCTGTTAAGAAATTAAAGAAAACACGTCGGTTGACTTTTCAGTTACTTTGACGGGTTTTCGCGGGTGCGTTACTTAGCGAAAGAAACGGCGGGGCTCGTGCGGGCCCCACCGCACAAATATCCTAACAAGGGGTAGGATATTTCCGGATAGCACCCTATCCGCTTTAACTCAGTTCAAGTGGCTTCCAAGCAGCTTAAGTGAAATAAAATAAAGTTGTCGCACAAACTTTATTTTATTTCTGACTTAAAGCCCCAAAATTTAAAAACCACGTCTGAGCAAACGCAACTCCGGAAGAGGCGTTTCTAAGAAAATACCGGCGCTGCGATTTCATCGGTGCCCTCAGAATTCGATTCCGGGCACCGGTTCAAAAGATAGAAAAACCCACTCGTCCGTTCACTGAACGTACCCGAGCCAATCTTCGGAAATTGATTCCGGGCACACCGGGCCTCGGAATCAGGTGCCGTCTGAAGCTGCGCTCTTGTAAAATTCCAAAGAAAATTAAGAAAAAAATTTCCTTGAAATTTGCGGGTCTTTACAGGGTTGTTGTGCCTTCGGCACTAGTCGCCAGCCCCTGGCCTATGGAGGCGGGCTTGGGGTAGTTACGACTCGAGCCCGGGTAGGGTTGGGTCATGACAAAGTGGTATCAGAGGTGGTTTGTTCCTTGGGACGTTGTGCTGACGTCCATAAAAGAGGAATTGGTTGGGATCTAGGGAAATAGTGTTAACGTGTCTCGAGAGCGGCGCTCAGGCCAGGAAGTCCAGTGATGGTGCGGCGGCCGACGTATCCATTCACCAGGACCTTGATAACCCGCTTGTCGACTCGGCATGCTGAGGCACTTGTTGCAGGGAAAATTGGTTTGTGCATCACATAGGATTGAGTCTTTGGTTATCCTTCTTGAGTCAGCTCTCCATCGTTGTTATTGGTATATACATATATGCTCATCTGACCGCGACACTCTATGATAATATTCAGGATGTCTCCACGAAGACAGCCAGCCAAGATACCAGCTTTGGTTCGTGACGACAACCCTGTGAGCTACGAGGCCACGGTCCATGACCCATCATGCGAGCCCCTTTCTCCGGGTGGGCTGGTAGCAGCACCCCCACCTGTTGAGCAGCAGACAGTTTCAGCAGAGCAGGCTGAGCATAAGCGCAGGTTGATCCCGCTCCGTGAGTTCCAGCGGCAGGGACCGCTGAGGTTCAGTGGTGAGCCAGACCCTCGGGCGGCAGAGGGTTGTCTAGAGACAATGGTTCGCCTTTTCAGGCTTGTGCAGAGGCCGGAAGATCAAAGAGTGGCTTTAGCAGCCGACCCTTTTACGTGGAGTAGCTTGGCATTGGTAGAGTCTGGTGACTCGGTTTCTTGATGAGTCGTCGCTTTCGTGGGGCGACTTTCAGTTGTTGTTCCGTGAGGATTTTTTCCCCTCCTACTTGCGCTCCATTCGGATTCAGGAGCTCCAGCAGTTTCAGCGGGGAGGGATGATGGTAGCCGAGTACGCGACTAGTTTTGCAGATCGTGCACGCTTTTACCCAGACTTGGTCTATGACGACAACCTCCGAGCACGGAAGTTTGAGCAGGGTCTCCGTCGAGATATTTGTGTTGTCATAGTACCCTTAGGAATTTCCACATATGTCGGGGTGATAGAGCAGGCGCTGGTGACAGAGAGCTTCCTATCACATTCTGGAGTTGGTGGTGGCAGCAGGCACGTTGGAGCCGAGACGTCTGCCGCAGCTAGTGGGCGTCGACAAGAAAAACCTCGACGCAAGTGGCTTTCTGACAACCGGACTCAGGGGCGTGGTTGTACACCACAGTGGCACCGGAGGGCACCGGTGCAGCCCGGAGAGAGTCGGTGCTATGCTTGCGATGGGCGAGGTCACTTGGCATGGGACTGCCCGACCAGGCATGCAGAGAGCCTCGGGTAGGCAGCAGGTGCACCACCACGACGGAGGCAGCGTCGTGATCGGAGTATCACCCAGAGAGGTGGTGCTAGTAGAGGAGCGGGAGGAACTGGTAGTGGAGTACGACCTTACGGGGTCTTCCCATCACCACTAGGTGGTCCACGTCAGGCTCCGGGAGCTGACAGTTAGGACCGCAGATAGCCACGAGCTTTAGATGTCTACGATCCTGGAGAACATGAGGTGGTAAGAGGTACACTCTACACCTCTTCTACTTTTGTAGTAGAATTTTTTTTAGACTCTATGTGTGGAATGCTTTACTCCCTGCTCCTTGCTTGAGGTGTTACCAGGGTGACGCAGGGCGTCGGGTGTAACCCTGTGTTGGTAAGGAAAAAGGTGTAGGACCTTTTTCTCTAGTCGATGGTGTCGACTCCTTCGCCTTTCGAGCGTGTAAGAGAGCATTGGTTGTGGAATCTTGCATGACCAGATATCCTTGGGTGTTCCACCATATGGATATTCTGAAGGAAGGAATCATCGGGCCTTGTTCCAGGTGCGGGCGGTGATTCCAGTCGCGGCGTGTGACGCAGAGGTTCGACCGGGGAGGTGAGCTACCCCCGAGGACCTTCGGGCCGTTTGAGATCGTGCAAAGGGATGGCGAGGTACCCTACCGCCTTTCCCTAACCCCAAAGTCTGGATTGGGTGCATGACATCGGCAAGGGCCGACCTCGCGTGAACAGATCAATCCTTTGGTCTGTGTGCGGTGACACAGAGCTGTGTGTGGGTTCTTCTGGGTATGGGAAAGTCAGGTGTGGGCTTAGTACCTTGTGTTGCTCCCTAGTTTTGCTTTTCGGGGACGAAAAGCTTGAAGGATGAAATGATTTAAGAACCCTGTTTTCGCTACAAAGGACTTTGGAATATTCTTGATGTTATTCCAGAGTAGTTCCCTCAGACGGCGTGCGGTTCCGAGCCCCGGTGTGGCCGGAATTAAACTTTCAGTGCGTTCACACTGAGAACGCCAAATAAATGGGATAACTCCTAAACGGTGCACCATATCAGGGATCTGAGTGTACAGATAGGTCTGGAATGAAGTGTTTACCCTAGGAACAATATAAAACTTGTCGGTGCGGGATGTTTGGACCCTTCGCTCACTTTCGGAACGTTAAACGGATAAATTAATTATTTATTTTATTCGTTTAATGTTGAAACGCAGGTATCTCTTAAACGGTGACTCGGATTGGAAAACCGAGGGAACCGTTGAGTTCGGAGCGTGTCTTTTACCCTAGGAGGGGTGTAAGTTTCGCGGGCGCGGGCCGTTTGTGAAAAATGGCCCCAGGGGCGTTTTCGTAATTTGGCGGTCTCGGGCGCTAAGTTTAATAACTTTCAAACGGAAGCTCAGAATCAAATTCTGAGACCACCGTTGTGCTCGGGAGGTGGTTTTTACCCTAGAGGAGGCTCAACCTCGACCCCGTCGAGAGTTTCGGGCGTGAGATAAATTGGGGGTTAAATTAATTAAATTTTAATTAATTTATTCCTTATTTAAACCCTAACCCCACCCCTCTCCTTTCCCTTTCCCCTGGCAGAAGCGCTCAACCAAGGAGGAGAAGCTCCTCCTCTCCTCCTCCCCTCCAGCAAGGCGGCGGTTCGGCGGCGAAGCATCGGGCAAAGCCCAACAAGGTAGGATCGCACGTTTATTTTAAACTCTCGCACCTCCTTTGGATTCATAATTTTGCGTCGAATTGCTGCTTGATTTTCGAGCGAGGCCCCTGGTTGTGTAGTATATTTTATGCTCTATCCGTCGCATATTTCGGTTTTAAAATCCGAGTCCCGACGCACTCGCAGTCGTCCGCCGAAAAACAGCGGGTTTTGAGGTTTTCTGGCCGGTTTTGGGTGTTCCGACCGTCTAGCGCGGCGGTCCGGCAAGTCGGCGTGGCGGAGCAGCAGCGAAGGTTGGGTCAACGACGGCGGCTTCCGGGCGAGCAGGGAGCGCGGCTGGCCACAACGAGGAGGAGGCTGGCGGTCGAGCAGAGCGGTTGGCGCGAGCGCGGCGTAGCAGCTCCCTTCAGCAGAGGCCGGTGCTGGGTCAGCAGGGGACGCCGCGGAGGAGGCCAGCGGAGCGCTGGTTCGCGGGCGTCTCGTGCAGGCGGCGCGGAAGGTCGGCCGGCTGTGTCGGCCGGTGGAGGCGAGGGAGGACCGGGGTCTACGGACCTCGGCTGGCCAACAAGGACCCGCACGGTGCGGGTCCTGTTGGAAAAAAAAGAGAGATCGGCCGAATGGCCGGTCTGGCTTTTAAAAAAAATGTTTTAGAATAATAATAATAATAATAATAATATTATTATTATTATTATTATTATTATGAAAAATGATAAATCATCCGTAGGGCGTCCGTATTGCGCGCCGTCTGCGGCAGCACGGAGCCCGTGTCAAGGCGGACTTTTTGAGATGGTTTCGGGGATTTTTAACCCCCGAAACGAGGGTCTCGGTGGCGTGACACATCATTAAGTGCTTGGGCGTTTTTCTTCGGGGAATCTTGTTTTGGACAGCGCGGACATGTCCGACGTCCGTTTTGAGCGTCGTCAGTGGTGTTGGGACCCTGGCGCCGGGGCGAAGCTTTCCAGGGTGGTTCCGAACGTTGAGGATGGAATTGAGGCGTGGGCCCCACGGCCCGTCTTTTGAGCTGCGTGCAGCGCTTTGTAACTTTTTCATCGGACGTCTGTTCGGGTCGTGCGAGCAGTCAATGTTGGGTGTTTTTCCAAGGGCAACGCTTTGGCGCGGTCTGCCCGCTTTAATTCTGCACGCTGGGGCGGGCCCCACGAGGGTCGTTTCGAGAGTTGACGGTGATTTCCAGCTCTATCACCGGGTGTCCGTTTCGGACAAGTGATTAGTTGAACTTGTGTACCTTTTCGAGAGGATCGCAACGGTGTGATCCGTCCGTTGTGTTTCGGGACCGGGATGCGGGTCCCACGTAGCACCGCTCGGGTGCGGTGCGCCGGAATGCATCTTTTTCTCCGGATATCTGTTGCACTCATGTGAGTAGTGCTTTTGACGTGTTTTCCCGAGGGGATCGCATTGGTGTGATGCGCCCGACTGTTTTCGGGGTCGAGTCTTGGGTTCACGGGACATCATTCGGGCGTGAGGCGGTGTTGGCGACTTTTCCGTCGAATATCCGTTAGAGGCGAGTAAGTAGTCGATCTTGCGTGTTTTTCCGTGAGGATTACAACGGTGCGATCCGTTTGGTTGTGAGGAGCTTCTTGCGCGATCTTATTAAATGTGGAGATTTGAAAGGCGCCCTGGTGGCGGTTCTTCTCGCCGTGTTTGCAGAGAACCCTTGGCATGTGATCGCGTGCACTCCCGTGTGAGTGAAGAGATGTGGTTGGCCGTGCCTGGGCCTTTGAGGTGGAGTTGTTACGTCACGCCTTCGCGTTGACGCTGGGTGTCGTGTGCACGATAGCCTTTGAGCTGGAGCGAGGTATATTCTGGGAGTATACGAGAACGCTTGGAGGTACGTGTGGTTTGTACCTGAGACGTTCGTGCGCTTGGTTGGGGTTAACTTGGGGCCACACGTCGTGTGGGCCCCAGGTGCGTGCTGAGCTCTGCTTTGCGTACTTTGACCTCTCGCTACGTAGAGGGTCTCTCGGTGCTCGTTTGTTTAACCAGCAGGGTTGAGTGGTCTCCCTCTGGTTTCGTTCTCGATGGATTGGCCGGTAGCGGTGCTAGTGACACCCAGTGATGGAACAGGCGCTGAACCTCTTTTGGATGAGTTGTTCTGGAGTTGAGCGGTTGTGCGGCACCTGCTCAGTGCTCGGTTGGCCCATGTTGCACCATCTAGTAGGGATGGCCAGAACAGTTCCGGGTTTACCCTCCAGCAGGGCTGGGCAGTGGGTTGCTCACTGACTTCTAGGGTTTCCCATCCAGCAGAGACTGGGCAGTGGGTCACCCGACGCACTTAGGGTCTACCCTCCAGCAGAGACTGGGCAGTGGGTCACCTGACGCTCTTAGGGTCTACCCTCCAGCAGAGACTGGGCAGTGGGTCACCCGACGACCTCTTAGGGTCTACCCTCCAGCAGGGCTGGGCAGTGGGTCGTCTGTCATCTATTCTAGGTCTACCCTCCAGCAAGGCTGGGCAGTGGGTCGTCTGTCGACTTATTCCAGGTCTACCCTCCAACGGGGCTGGGCAGTGGGTCGCCTGATGATGTATTAAGGTCTACCCTCCAGCGGGGCTGGGCAGTGGGTCGCCTAATGATGTATTAGGGTTTACCCTCGAGCAGGGCTGGGCAGTGGGTCACCCGATATCTAGTTATGAATTATCCTCCAGCAGGGCTGGGGCAGTGGGACACCTGTTGGCATTCTAGGCTCAGTCCTTCTACTAGGCTAGCTTGTGGCTTTCCTCCGTGATTATCGGAGCGGGACCCTTGGTTGTACGGGTCAGTGATGGAACGACTTTGACTTTGAGGAGACCTCTTGACTACGGGGCAGTGACGAGTTGTGGTTGACGTTCCCCCAAAACTCTCAAGTACGAGTAGCGCTTTCCCCCACCGAGACGCGTCCTTGTGACGCGACCTAAAACCGTGCAAGTGAGTCAGTGCCGCCCAAAGCGGATAGTGTCGAGGTGTGGTGATTGAGCCCCTTGGCTTGCGGTTCGAGGAAGACGTGCGGGATGCTAGGCATCGATGAAGTTTACTTCTGGGACTGTTGGCGACTCACTTTTCTTGGGCTGAGCTACGGGACAGAGATCCCCTTACGATGTTGTTCGGGCTTCTTGATTGAGCATAAGGATATGTATATACCTTGTTCTAGTACCCACTTCTTGGGTTTGGTTACTCTCCTTCCAGGAGAGGCGAAGACGCGTGGGGTATGCCACGTGCTTTCCGTGTCTAGCTTCTCATGGTTGGATGAGTCTACTCTCCTGCTATAGGTAGCGAATACTCGACGGGAAGTTCATCTTCTCACCGTTTCCAGCTCCTTGTGTCTAAACGAGTCTACCTTCTTTCCTCTTGTTGGGTTGAGCTGGACTCTCTACTATTACTCTTACTGCCCTTTCAGTTGTACTCCTCTACTTTTCCTGTTCGCTATACTGCTCACCCTTCGGTACCTCCTTTTGTTGCTCCCTCGAGCCTTCGGGGTATCCTACTGAGTATTTTTATACTCACCCCTGCTCGGACTTTGCCCGCACTTGGTGTGCCCTTACAGACGACGGGCAGGTGGAGCGTAGGAGCTTGGGAGCTTTGACCGCGTGCGGTGGTCGGAGTCGGGTTCCAGGTGGGGGACCCTTCCAGCTGTTTTTCCATTTGTTTACCTGTTGCCGGGTTGTGACACTTTTTGGTTGGGCGCCTGTTTTGCCCCTTTTCCTTTTTAGTTTACCTTCAGCTTGCTTTGTACTGTTTAGAGGTCGATGCACATTTGTGGTATTTATATAGCAGTTTCTCTTTTACTATACTTGTCTTTTCTTTTACTCTGCACTTTTGCATCGAGTGTGTTGCGTGTGTGTGTGTCCAGGTACTTAGGCAAAGGCCTCCCCGAGTTGTTGTGCTTTCGGCGCTAGTCGCCAGCCCCTGGCCTATGGAGGCGGGCTTGGGGTAGTTGCGGCTCGAGCCCGGGTAGGGTCGGGTCGTGACAGAATTGACAATAGCCTAAAATTGAAACCTTACAGTTGCTGGATTCCCATCGCTACAAGCTTCGAACGACGCTTTGATACCACTTGATACAATTATCATATTACTAAGAAATCAACATGGGAATAAAAATGTGTTTTATTTCATAAAAAACAAAACTTTGCAAAAACTCTCTCCTCTCTCCATCCCCTCACAAGATTGAGTTGTTGTGTAATCATACTTTAAGGTTGTAAACCAATTAAATTGGTTGCCATAGTGTGCAAACCAACCACCTAGGGGTGGGGGGCTATTGGATACCCTTGAACAAGTGATTTCTTTTGTTTATTGTTTAATTTTAGACTTATGAGTTAATTTTCTCTTTAGAGCTAAAAAATCTTTTAGATTTTATAAATAAATTTCAATTACTGACCAAATGAGGATGATATTCATTTTAGACTTACGAGTTAGTTTTCTCTACGAAATCTTTCAAATTTTATAAATAAATTTTAATCAATGACCAAAACGGCCGCCCACCTACCACCACGGGATTCCTACAGCCACACGGGTCAACGAAACCGTACAGTCGGACGGATGGAGCTCCTATGTTGGCTGTTCGGGGGGTGCTATTGTAAATTCCAACGGCAATTCGCGGATCCTCACACCGTGCAATCTTGACCGTAGATCCAACTTAACACACACTGCCGTTATCGCTGTTGTGTCATGATGAAGCCGTCTGGGCGCCCACGGGCCTCGTCCGCACACGAACCCGGCCGGTCACGGGTAAACTCGTGTGCAATGAAGGCCGACGAACACTCCCCCCTCTCACTGTCTCTCCGTCATAAAGTGAGCTCAGAAGTCCGCGGCTATTCCTGGAGCAAAATCCGAGTCAGAGCGGAGGATGTTTGTTGGCTTTCTCTTGCTGATCTTCTCCTTCTCAGCTCTGCTGACTTCTTCTTCCAGGCCACGTAAAATCCTTTACACTCCCTTATCTCACCGTCGTTTCCCTCTCTCTCTTTTAATCCCCTGTTTACTGTGAAGATTAATCTCGAAGGACTTCAAAGCTCGCGCTAGGGTTTCAGCTATAGTTATTTATTGTTTTTTGAAGTCTAGCCACAATATTGAGCTGTTCTGCATATTCAAGAAGTTCTGGTTTAGTTTCATGTTTTTCCCGGTTTGGGCTTGTGCATTCATTTTATTGCCATTATGTTGGAATGCAAGATTATATATTATATTTTTGTTTAAGCCTCTTGTCCCGATAAACAGGGAAACGGTTTTAAGCTCAGTACTCGTGGCTCAGTGAGCTCAACCTTTCGTTTAGCTGTGAAAAACAATCTTCGTTTTCCAATTCCGAAATCTGAGTCAACAGCACACTGTGTTAAGCAATTGTGATCTTTTTAAAATGGTTTGAAGCTTAAAATTCGTAGTTCATGCATTGACAGTATGTTCAGATGCTGACTATGGTAATTCAAAAGAATGGGTTTTTAAATTAGGTTTAACACAAGTTACTCATTTCCCAAATTTTATACATTGCATAGCCTGTTTTCCAAGTGGTATAAACTTCAGATGATGCAGAGATGTTTTCAACTTACATGGAAGCCAAACTAGTCGGGAAACAAAAATATTCAAGTCAGTTGAAATAACCATACTGAAATTACCATAATTAAACATAGTTTTTGGGAATGGATGGGAAACAAAAATATTCAAATCAGTTGAAATAACCATACTGAAATTACCATAATTAAACATAGTTTTTGGGAATGGATGGTGGAAGAGATTTTCTATGATGCGTCCTACATTTATAGAAATCATGTATTTAGAGATCCGTTGATTGTGTAGACCGGAAGTTTCACTTTGCGCACATGATAAGCAAATTTTATGTTACATGGAATGGACTTTCTTCATGCAGCTCCATACGGTATGCGTATAAGCTGCGGGGCTCGTCATGATGTCCGTACCCCAGCACACAATGCAATATGGCACAAGGATTTTGCATACACAGGAGGGATACCTAGTAATGGGACACTTCCAAGTGACATCACTCCTCCACTCAGTACAGTGCGCTATTTTCCTCTATCTGAAGGTCTTGAAAATTGCTACAACATTAACAGGGTGCCCCATGGGCACTACGCAGTGAGGATCTTCTTTGGATTGGTTGATGAATCTAATTTTACTAACGAGCCACTATTTGATGTTTCCGTGGAAGGGACTCAGATTTATTCTTTAAAATCTGGTTGGAGCAAACACAACAATGAACAAGCATTTGCGGAAGGCCTCTTGTTTCTCACGGATGGCACTGCATCGATTTGCTTTCACAGCACTGGTCATGGAGATCCATCCATTCTCTCAATTGAAATTCTTCAGGTGGATGCAAGAGCATACTATTTTGGTCCACATTTTGGTCAAGGTACCATCCTGAGGACTGTAAAAAGACTTAGCTGTGGTGCTCAGGAATCAAAGTTTGATGCTGATTACAAAGGAGACCCCTGGGGTGGTGATAGATTCTGGAAATCTGTTGAAACTTTAAATTCAATGTCTGATCGCCCTACATCTACAAAAAATATGATCAAACAAGCATCTATTTTACCCAATTTCTATCCAGAGGCACTTTATCAGACTGCGCTTCTTAGCACTGTTAAAGAACCAGACTTAGCATTTTCATTTGACGTGGAACCCAGCAGAAACTACACTATATGGTTACATTTTGCTGAAATTGATTCTTCTTTTACCAGTGAGAGACAGCGGGTATTTGACATCCTGATAAATGATGTCGTTATATTTACAGATTTAGACATTATGAACATAAGTGGGCATGCTTACACTGCTGTTGTGCTTAACAAAACTGTTGCTGTTAATGGTAGAAGTATCACAGTAAAAATTCACCCTACAAAGGGTAGTTATGCCCTAATCAATGCCATTGAGGTCTTTGAAGTCATTAGAACTGAATCCAACACGTTACCAGATGAAGGTATGGCTGTCACTCTGCCTTTTTTGCCGTTTAATAGAAAGGTTTCATGCCTTTTTGCCACCATGAATGTGTATTCTGTTTTGTTTGTTTATTATGCGGTGTTGTGTACAAAGCTGTTGCGGGCAATTCAATAGAAAAAGTGTGGTATAAAATTGGCGTCAAACCATAGGCTGAACTGAAATAATTATCCAACTTTAGGATTACGATGTCTTCACTGGTCATTTTTTATGTATCTGATCAGATGCTTGGGTGAAGACTGAAGATGGGTTTGCATTATTGTGTCCAATTTGATCATGTTGGGATTGATAAGTGGCACTGCTATAAAAGATAAACTTTGAAATTCTTGTTTCATTCAATAATGAAATTGCATGGCACATTTAGCATTTTAAAGGTGGCTACACTACTCATGGGTTGTTTGGGGTGTCCAGTTCAATTTGGAGATTTTCACGTTCAAAATTGCGGTTTAGTGATTATCAAGTTGAGTTGAGTAAGAGCTGTATTTGACTCATTAAGTTTAAGTTTGGGGAGTTTTTGGAGTAAGATGCTGATAGAAATCCAAGCGAGAGAGAGAAATAACAGCAACGACACTTGATATTTTCCAGGAGAAGAAGATGGAATGGTGTTACAGCAGAAAAGGGGAAGAAGAAGAAGAATTAATAAAGGATAAAGAGAAAACTGCCATTAGTGCCAGCAGGTTTTAAAACCTTCTTGGTTCGCTGGAAATGTCTAGTAGTAAACTTGGTATGGCATTGAACAATAAGCAGTCTCCAATAGTCCCCATACTGTGGCAGAATAGGATTACACGTTCTCCCATCCAATACTCGTTTTCGGAAGCTCTACACAGCAGCCTGGTTGAAGGATACTAGTAATCCCTCTTTTAATGCCATAATACCCTTATCCAGTGCTTGCAGTAATTCATTCCTTGAAACATCAGTAGATGCAATCACACTTTGAGACACTGGACTTGATCGTTCGCTAATCAGTTTGTGGTCTGAGATCCTGCTTCCAAACTTATCTCCATGGCCTTGGGCATGTAAGGAAAGCTGAATTTCTCTGGCAGAACCACTGTAGAATCATCCCAACAAGATTTCTGTGTCTACACCCTCACTTGGGAAAATTTTGAATTCCATTCCCCCAATACCGGCTTTGTGTTGTGACTTTGGGACGCTAGTTGTGCTGTGGGCTAATTCACCCCTTGTATCACCCAAGTAACTATCTCGATCTCCCTGTCCTTCCAGATTAATTGAATTTTGCCAACCCCTGTAATCTGCAATCTCAGTCATGGCAGCAACAATACAGCCTCTCTTACCAGCGAAATAGATTATCCTCTGCAGCAATTTTCTACTCTCGCCATCACAAGCTGTAGCTTTGTTCACAAGGACCCTGGTACCTTGGTGACGCTTAGCAAGACCAATAGCTGCCTTATGCAGGACTAGCAGTTTCAACAACATACCCGCTCTTCAACTGGTTCGATCCTACCATAAATGGAGCGTGCAGCTCCCCTATCAACTCACCTCGAGCCTCCAGTCCCTCAAGGAGTTTATTCCAACACCAAATTCGGCCTTTGAACTTCAAACCCTTCTTCCTAACAACAACACAACCCCCAAATGATAATAAGGCACAACCAACAGATCCATTCAGCCCTGCAGCCACAGCTGCAGCAAGGCGTTCCATCTCCCAAACAGAGCTGCTATCAACAAGGAAACATTCATTCTAGCCCTCCTTTTCAGTAGTATTTGGAACATGTCATAGCTCCTTCCGGTGCGGTGGTTCCTGTTCCTCTATGTCCACCTTCACTCTGTTACCCTCCTCCACTCGTCTGGGCATCGGACTTTAGAGCCACTACAACAAAATTTGGAAAGAATTCCTCAAGTGCAACTGTCTAAGTCTCGGCTTGGTCTTTTATTAGTGACAAACCTGGTCTCTCTGTCACCGCTAGCATGCAGTGCAACCAGACGTGGCCACCGTGCATCACCTTTTGCTTTAGGTTTGGTCAGCTTGTGTGCAAACTTTTCAGTTTTGATAACTTCTAATATTTTTTCTTCTGGACGAACATAACTAGAGCTAGTTTGCTCCACAAGCTCACCATATCCGATCCTTTCCTGTCCACCTAGGAAACACCCCAAGCTTGCTTCAAGTTCTGCTAATTGTCCACATACTGACCCCTCTTCAACACGTTCTTCAAATTCCGAGCAAGTCTCCATCCTGTCCTCACTGTTTTGTTCCTGATTGAAATCATTCTTCCCTTTTCCCTCCCACTCTTGACCAATTCGTGGAACAGCCGGACTGAACTCCTCCATGTTGCGCATCTTGAATGTCACCTTTTCTTTAGATTTCCGTGTCAAAACTAGCATAATTCTTTGGTAAGCATCCCATCCACAAACCTAATTTTCAATGTTAGTCTGCATGTCCAACATCATCTGGTCACTCACCTGCTCCTTTTACCTGTCGTCCTGGTAATCCAGTGAAAGCCTCCATTCGATCCAGCTCAATCTGTAACTCACGAAACCGCCTGTCGATCTCCGCCTGTTTCCCAGCATAATTTTCTGCAATTGTGTGAGACTCCTGCATGCCCTTCTAGAACTCGTTGCCTCTCTGTCCATCGAAGTTCTACAACCGAATGTGATTGCTCCATCCATTCCAAACTCATCTTTGCCGCTGCTTCACCAGAATCCGTTTTAGACGGCTTCACTAATGTTCCTCCACCAGTAGTCAATTGCTGCATTTTCTTCTCAGTAGCGACAGTGCAGTAGAAATTTGGTAGAAGAGAGACAAATAAACTGCACAACAGTATTATTTTTTATTTTTTCCAGTACCGATCGTGTCTTCCATATCGGCCACCGCGTTTTCCAGCTCACGCGTCCCAACGACAATTGTGTCTACCAGCGATCGCGTCTCTGCTGTGATCGTTTTTTTCCCAATGATTGCCTTCCTCTTCGATCGTCTCTTTTGCTCGAGTTCCCCAGCCGAGTCACCAAAAATTGTTAGGTAACCAACCTAACAGTAGTTCGAACAGTAGAAAATTGATAGAATAGAATAGGACAAACAACAACGACAATTGATATTTTCTAGGAGGAGAAGATGAAATGGAGTTACAACAGAAAAGGGGGAGAAGAAGTAGAAGAAGAATTCCTCCAGAGAAGACCACTCCCCTGAGGACCAAGTCAAACCTCCCAAGGTCGACTGCTGCTACCAAGCAAAGTGCTAAAAAACAATTGTAACCCCTCCCACAACCCCAGACCCTACTTAATATCCCCCTATCTACTTCAAACCCGCCCTAACACAGAAGAACAACAAAAAAGGAGAAAAAAGAAGATGAAGAAGAGGAAGATGGATTCCCGGGTGACGCTGCACCCTGGGACTGAGGCCTAACCCTCCTGGCAGCTTCCGCAGAAAGCTAATCCCAAAATACAATTTGCGATCCCCCAACTTAACTACTGCAGCCTATTTAATATTCCCCACCCACTGCCTAACAACCCCAATCTCCTCACTAACCAGCTAACAACTAACTATCCCATTTTACAATACTGCCCCCCTTGACAGATATTAAATGCACGATGCAAACAGCCCACCCTACTCACACAAAAGCAACGTGGCAGTCCCATGCACAAACCAGGCTGAAGTCTTACAGCCTCACCTCACAAACCCGCCGACTCCCCTGCAGCCCCACTTTCCTATCATTTTCACCCTCTTGAAAGTCCACCTGTCCTCAAGGTGAAGACATAGGAAAAATGTCCACAATACTGTGCTGCGCCTGCCCCTTTCTCCCTCCACTGGAACTGCTGCTGTTTTCCCTCCATTCTTCCACAATAACTTGTTTCCCACCCAACTGTATCGAAGAAACCTTGATTGTATTGTGTGTACCGACAGTATCTCCAAACTCAACAAATACATAATCAGCACCAATGTCCATGCGACTCCTTTTGAACACACCCTCCATTCTTCCACAATAACTTGTTTCCCACCCAACTGTATTGAAGAAACCTTGATTGCATTGTGTATACCAACTGTTAAATGATAAAATGAGGTAGATCCGAACCCCCAAGGTACTCTTTAAAGGAGACCTTGAGGTTCTTTTATAATGAATAATAAAGACCACACCGGACTACAAGTTCGATGTGGGATGCAGACTCTAACACTCCCCCTCAAGCTAGGTGTACCTAGCTTGAACACATAAAGAAAAAACAAAGCAAACAACAGACTGCAAACACTTCCTCTCAAGCTGGACATACCCAGCTTGATTACAAAACAAGATAAAATAAATGAAACAAGTGACGTTCGTAGCTCCCCCCCGCAAGATCGCAGCCCCCCCTCAGGATGATGGATGAATGAAGTTGTCGCGGGCGCAGCAGAGAAACCACACAGACCGAGTCGGTTGACGGAGCGCCAGGAATGCCACACTAGTGGGGCCGGTCGATGAGACGCCGGGAAAGCCACACTAGCACCGGGAAAGCCGCACTTGTGGGGCCGACGACGGGAGGCGGCGATTCCGCAGAGTCGTTGCGGGATCTGGCGGCGCCAAAGAGCCCGGATCCTAGGCGGTCGAAGTGCTGCGTCACGGTGGAGGAAGCGCGAGGGTGTGCCGACGGACAGGGAGGCGGCTGCCGGGAGTCGTCGGGAGATGCCAGTGATGGGAGGCGGGGATTCCGCAGGAGGTGCCAGCGAGGAGGTAGAGGTGTCGCAGGGGGCCGACGCGGAAGGAGCAGTTTTGCAGAGGCGGCACGCAGGAAGGCGGAATCGCGACAAGATCTAGAGGTGCTGCAGGAGGAGGCGCCTCGGGATCAGGAGGGTCAGGAGAAGGGAGGGAACCAGGTCGGGAGCCACGACGGGAGGCCGACAGGGGGGGAGTTCCGCCGGGAGGGAAAGCCATCGCGGGAGGGCGGGAGACGATCGTGCCGCGACGATCATGAAGGAGGGCTGGGAGAACAGTCGGGTGGTGCAGGGCCGACCAGCTAGAGGCACGTCGGGAGCCGCGGGAAGAAGCGGGCTGGGAGTCGCAGATGGATCCCGTCGGGACCTGGAGGCGCGACGGGTTGCGCGACCTAGGCGGGAGGGTCGGGAGCTGAAGGGCGTTGGGAATCCGCCGGGAAGAGCGTCAGCGGGCAAGAGCCGCGCAAGGTGGATGGGGCCGTCGCGCGCAGCGGGGAGGGGCGCCGAGGAAGCAGGCGCCGAGAAGGGGGAGATCCGCCGGATAGAACCGGGAGGCCGGCTGGGAAATGAGCCCGGAGGGGCGGCGGCAAAAAATAAACCCAGCCCTACATGGGGGGCCGTCGCCCCCCACGGGGGAGAAATAATGAGAAACCCTAGATGGAGAAAAATAAAAAATGAAAGGGAGGGCTCGAGATTAGGTTCCCTTTGATACCATGTTAAATGATAAAATGAGGTAGACCCGAACCCCCAAGGTACTCTCTAAAGGAGACCTTGGAGTTTTTTTATAATGAATAATAAAGACCACACCGGACTACAAGTTCGATGTGAGATGCAGACTCCACACCAACAATATCTCCAAACTCAACAAATACATAATAATCACCAATGACCTTGCGACTCCTTTTGAACACACCATCTGGCCTGATCGTACCAAAGGAATAGTGTAAATCTGGTTGCTCGAGAGTAGGACATAACAAATCAACTTCAGATTCAAATTTGTCTTCCGGTTCCATATCTGCTGCAGGTTGACTAATTGTTTCCTCATCAAAAAGGAATAGCAGCTGAGCTGCAACATTACAACCAAATAGTAACACCATCCTCTTTTCAAAGTATGTTGTTGAATCCAAATTTCCGTTCCACAAAATTTCCAGTTTGAGCCTTCGTAATTTTCATGCAGCCACTGCCCTCCCAAGATAATGGTTGAAGCAATAGATCCGCATCGATATCAAAGTTAGGCAGCAGTACAGTAAGAAGACCTCGACCAGCGGTTTTGTCTGCAATCACTCTGCACACTCCAGCCACAACCTTGTATGCCATCTTGGTTGCTCGCCGGATGTCATCCCATGCTCTTGTTGGCACGAGCCCCAAGCACTCCACCACCTACACTGCTCACCCCCTGAGAAGATTCACCTGCCTCCCACACAACTTGTCAATAAACGCATAAGCTAGGATTTCCCCACTTCCGGAGGGAAAATTATTGCTGTGGTCACAAACAAAAGAACCTGGTCCAACTGTATCATGCCATAGAGCATCTTGTACAGGGAGAAAAGGAAAAACTCCCATTTCCTACAACTCTGCCATTATCCTTTGTAGGAGTTTGGGTGTGTCCCCAACATGTGGAAATAGTTCACAGCCCGCCTCCTCTGTGACTGCAGCAAGAGGATCCAAACTGCGTGCATGCAAGATTGGCATTTCCTCCAGCAGGGTTAGGCCTCACCGAAAACTACAGATATACTTACATCCCGTGGCTTTGGCATTTCCTCCACGTTTACGTTCCGCACATAAGCCATCAACTGGTTGAGATGTTCGTGCCTGCATGGACTGCAGCTTCTCAGCGTATTTCAACTGCTCCCATATTGCCTCATGCTTAGGTGTCGAAATACCAAGAGTAAATTGCCGAACCAAGATTCCAGTATTGGTCTCATCAAATTTATGCAAGTTTGTAGACATTCTTGCTACTTTCTCAGTCAGTGATTTTGTGGAATCAGACGTGCCTTGACAAACGAAAAGCCCTTCAGAAGCTCGTGTCTGTGCAGCTTGGTTCGTTTGCTTCTGCTCTTCAAGCCGTTCCGATTGGATACCACACTGCTCCTCTTTTTCGTTTCTGTCCTGTCCTGACCAGACCGGTAAATATTCAAGCTCTCTACAGAAACCTTCTCTCCATTTCCCCCACAGCTGTACTTCCAAATCTCCCTAGCAACTCTTCTTTGAGTTGTGGCCAGGTAAGCCCGGCCTTCTCTGTTTTTAACAAGAAAATCCAAATTTGAGCCGTACCTTCCATACGCCGTTCCGCCATTGGAACTTTCCACTCCTCCCCGAATGCGATAGATCAAGTAATTTGTTTCAGCTCTAATGATCCAGGTCACTGGATCCTCTCCAGAAAATGTCGGCATCTCCACGTGTTTGGTGTTTGCAGGCAGCTCCTCCCATTCTGCCGATCGCAGGTTGTTTCCACTCGCCACTGCGTCATTACCCCGACTATTGACTTCAGCGTCCAGTCTCAATCCGCTTGCTCTCTCCTCTATCACGTCCGATTTCCCTTTACCCACGTCCTGAGCAGAGTTCTCCGACTGATTCTGGATAAGTTGAGCCACAACAGCCGCAAGTTCCTGCATTAGGATTTCATGCTGCTGTAGCAAAATTTCCTATTGTTGTAGCCCCGTTTCCTGCTACTGAAACCCGGTTTTCAACTTTGACACGATCGATTCCAGTTGTGATACTCTACTCTCCATGCGCGTGGGAGTCTGGTTGCTGCGCTTGTGTCGGCCGTCAATCGATCAAGAACGATTAAGAACCTCTTCCTTGAGTCTCTCTCTAGAATCTCCTATCCTCAGCCGCGGCTCTCTCTCAAGTGACTCTCAATGAAAACACCAATTGATAGGAATCTAAGTGTGAGAGAGAAATAATAGCGGATTTCTATTATAATCAGCAATAACAGCGTACAGGAATTGCAGAAGAGCAACAGAAAAGGGGGAGGAAGAAGAAGATGGAGAAAAGGAAGATGGATTCCTTGGGAGATGCTGAACCCTGGGGCTGAGGCCTAACCCTCCTGGTAGCTTCCGCAGAGAGCTAATCCCAAAATACAATTCGTGATCCCCCAACCTAACTAATGCAGCCTATTTAATATTCCCCACCCACCACCTAACAACCTCAACCTCCTCACTAACCAGCTAACAACTAACTATGCCATATTACAATACTGCCCTCCCTGGCAGATATTAAATGCACTACGCAGACAGCCCACCCTACTCATACAGCAGCAATGTGGCAGCTCCCTTGCACAAACTAGGGTGAAGACTTCCAGCCTCACCTCACCAACCTGCCAGCTCCCTTGCAGCTCCACGTTCCTATCAGATGCCCGAACTGATTCAACAACTACAACAAACAAGCCTTAAACCCAATTAAATGAGGTCGGCTACATGGATCAAACGTCGTCAATTAGCTCTATTGAATGCCATATTTTCATTGAAACCATTTAGAACAAGACCATTTTGAATGATTTGTTTAAGGGTCCTTTTAGGCCTACCTCTAAAACATGGGAATTAAACATTTAAGTAGGCATGTATGGCATTACTCAATTAGACAGGCTATGGATTGGATTCCATCATTGTCGAAGAATGTTCACACTTTTGGTTTCTTTCTTTGTTTATATTCATTTTATTACAATATATTCAATCTATGATAAAGTGATTGCTAACAAATTGATGCTGATTTGGTCAATCCTTTTATTTTCTTTGAAATTGTCTAGTCAGGGCCTTACGAGCATTGAAGAAAGCTATGAGGCTTCCTCTTCGCTTTGGTTGGAATGGGGATCCATGTGTTCCCCAGCAGCACCCTTGGACTGGTGTGGACTGCCAATATGATAGGAGTCATGGAAAATGGGTCATCGATGGACTGTACTTTCTTTCTCTGTTGTCACATTTTTCATTAGATTATTGCCAATTTTCTTATCCATTTTATCACACGAAGTATAGCAATGATGGTTTATATTTTCAATATTTCATATAGTCATGAAATGAGACATTTATAGCTCCATTTTAAAAAAAAATAATATTTCCCTTATTTTTGTTAATTTGCTATGTTCTTGTAAGTTTAGCTAAATTTTATTTGTGTAAGCTTAATTTTATTTACATATCACATTGTCTCATTTTTTTGCTTATATTTCTGGTGTCTGATTAAACACATATATTCTTTTTGAATTTCCTCGATCATAGATATATTTGAAGTTTTGTCTATTTTTCCGTGTTAAATATAGGATGATTTCTTTGTAGGAAGAATCTGTTTCTGCATTTTGAGCAGTACCTTTTTTTTTTGAATGTTTAGTGGTCTTGACAACCAAGGTTTAAATGGTTTCTTGCCAAATCAGATATCAGATCTGCGACACCTAAAAAATATGTAAGTTCTTCAAGATTTTCCTTTGCAACTGTATATTATAAATTTTAGAATGGACTTTTCCTTTACCGAGAAAATGTGAAATTCATGGATGGCATGTTGATTGTTTTTTGTTCGTTGTGCTTACATTTGATATGGGGGTTATTTTCTTGCCATCCTCGATCTGGGTAATATTGTACTGCCAAATAAATTTCTACTAATTAATTAAACAAATTATATCAGCAGAACACATAATTAATTTCATGGAAAGGTGTTCATGTGCATACAAATTAAATATAATTCAAAATTGAACTCAACAAAAATAAAAACTTAGCAACTTACCAAAAAGAACCTTTAGTGATAGCAGTGAAAAAGGAAAGCAAATGTTGAAGAATTAATCTAGGAAAATTAACTCGATAGTTTTAAAGATTAAGATTGTTTTTTAATATCCGAAGTGATTGAAATACAAATATTTTCAAATTATATTATTTTGAACTTTTTAGTTTCATTGGAATAAAAGATTCAAAGGGCAATATGATATTGTGCAAACAATTCATAAAAAAACAAGAAATCTAAAAATAATTATCACAAAGCAATGACTTGCTCAATTAAAAAATGATAAAATAAAATAAAAATAAAAATCATGGTCACTAGAGCCGTATAGTCAAAATGGAAGGATTAAAATGTTTTGATTCCATCTCAAATGCCAAAATTATGTTCTTTAATGTCATGTGATGTGACCACAACGATAAACTTAAATCAAATAAGAAGGAAACGAGTTATCAAAAGAAAATGCGTAGGGAGGTTTGATTGATGATCAAGATGGTCAACCTTTAAAATAAATGGTTGTGGAAATAATTTTTTTTTAAAATTATTACATGGAATTTTTCCGTAGTTACATCAAGCTTATAGTATCAAATTCTGTAATATTGTATTGCCGACAATTGCAACTTCTGCACTTGCAGAAACTTGAGTGGAAACAGCATTCGTGGGGAAATTCCACCCTCCCTTGGAAACATATCTCCCTTGGAAACTTTGTAAGTTGAGTTTGCATGCCTTCCAGTCTTTGTGATTCTGGTCTCATATTTGGAAGTCACAAAAACTTATATCTTTGTAAATACATATTCTGTATATATAATGCTTAAACATATAATATGTGACACAGCGACCTGTCCTACAACTCTTTCAATGGATCGATTCCCGACAGCCTCGGACGTTTAACATCATTAAAAAGATTGTAAGACATTTTGCTTGAAAAGACTAGCTTGTGACATTGGAATGTTCAACATCTGACCTTTTTTCTCGGTGCAGGAATCTGAACAGTAATTTTCTCACTGGGAAAATTTCTCCTGCCTTTGCAGGATTGCTTTTGCACAGAGCTAGTTTTAAGTAAGTTTCTCAATTTAACCCTCTGAAATGATCCCATTATTGTAATGCCCTAGTTTCACCTAAAATTTATTTTCACAATTTCCTTTAAATTTTTTACCCAAAACGTGATTAATGATAAATATCAACGTACTATTGCAACAATAGGATCCGGCATTAGAGGTTTTAAATAAAATTTAGTTTCTTGATAGTAGTCATCCTAAATAAAATTTTGGGATTTCAAACGAAATTGAGCAACTGAATCAAGCAAAGTCTGACTTGGGCATCCCACTAAATATAGACCCCTTTCCCCTCTAAAATTCCACATTTTATACGCTGATTAATCTCATTTGATACTACTAAGAACTTCATTCTCTAACAAACTCAACATGCTCAAAACAATTAATGTTGCTTATTATGCAAGTCAATTCTCAACTCTAATTAAAAAAAAATTATAATATCTACAACAAATAAGCCTTGAAGCCATTTAAATGGGGCGTTATATATAGATCAAATGCCGCCAATTAGCTTTATCAAATACCATATTTTCTTTGAGATCATTAAAATTAAAATCATTTTGGATGTTTTTGCTTTAGGGTCTTTATTGGTCTTCCTCTACTTCGTTCATAGTTGTCAAAGGCGTGTGGTGCAATAAGGCGTAAAGGTTGCTTGGGGATGCGGCGCGAGGCGTGCCTATCGAAACTAAGGCGCATCCCATGACATCATTAAATATACTACACAGTTTTGAACAATATTTTAAATTTTAAAAAACAAAAAATCAATCAAAACAATACAAATTAAAGTGCATACTGATAGTTTTTAACCAAACCTTCATTTGATTCATATGCCTTTGAATCTTCCTCTTCAACATCATTCATCTTCCTCCTCAACATCATTCATCTCATCAACGACTGTATTTTTTTTTGTGTCATGCAGTGTGCTGTCCAGACTTATGCTGCGCTGTGTTTATTTTTTGGAGTCTGGTGTGCAGTATTTTTTATTTTATTTGTTAGTATGTGACTGTTGGTACTGGAGGGGCTGTTGAGTACTTGGGGCTGGAGAGGCTGTCTGAGAGAGCAGTGGGCTGGCTGGGCATGTGCTGGAAAGACATTTGCTGGAGGGGCATGTGCTGGAGAGCAGGTAAAGGGGAATAGCTGTCTAGGGGCAGTCTTGTACTTTGACCAGGATAGGTTGTTTTGCCAGATGTAGCAGGTGGGATTGGTGGGTTTGTTGTGGGTATTAAATAAGGGGGAGAGTTGCATGTTGGGGTAAGGATTCTTTTTGGTTTTTCCAGCTGGCTGTTGCGGGGCTCGATCCTTAGGAGGATTCGGCCAGGCTCCCGGAAGTGACAGAGATTCTCTTCTTCCTCTACCTCTCCTACCTCATTCTACTGTATTCCTTTGAAAGTGTTCATACAGTCTATACCAATTCAGTGTTTGCCGAAGCTTATTCTACATACTCTCTTGCGCACTCATAGTCCTAACATTATTTCATTAAATGATCTTTTGACCATGGAGTCCGTCCTGTCTGTGTTGTCCCAGGCCATGCTGTCCATTTTTTTGGAGTTTCGCGTGCAATATTTTTTTATTATCATTTCATTAAATGCTCTTTCGACTAAGGGAGCCCCAGCCCAACTTCGTTTATGTGCATCCATTGAACTTTTTTTACATGTTCAAATCATCTTAATCTCTTTTTTGCCCAATCTGTTATGTTAAAGTCCAACACTCCCCATCATATATAATAGTTGGTCTCTACTAGCTGTCAATAAACTTTTCCCTTCAATTTCAAAGGAGTTTTATGGTCACAAATCATCCTTGAAGCCTTTCACTATTCTAGCCATATAGGTTGAATCCTATGAGAGACATCTGCATTTATCGGTCACATTGCAGAAAAAAACCTAAATATAAAAAACAATCAAGCTCCTAATTTCAGACAAAAAGCAAATCTGTAACGTCAAATCAGTAAACGAGGAGAAGAAAAGGAAGTTTACACTGCTAGGGCAAGTTTATTGCTACCTTTTCTCATAATACAATAGGGTTATGTCTGGTAGAGATCAAACATGGGTTTTTCATGTTTGGTCCTTCTCAACTCATACCGAACAAGCCCTTACAGTAAATGCAATCCAGCTTCACAGATAATGCCGGCCTTTGTGGGATTCCGGGGCTGCCTGCATGCAAAGTCGACCTATCTCCTGGTGCAAAAATTGGCATTGGTTTGATTTCCTTCGTGGGGTTGCTGCTGATCCTCACCTTTTCGGTGTGTTGGTGGAAAAGACGGCAGAATGTTCTCCGGGTACAGCGTATTGCAAGTAAGAGATTACCACCATGCTTGATATGACGAAACCCTAAATTGAACTTCATCTTGTCTTCTTCTCTCGTTTTGCAGCGAGAGAATCTCCGTATGCAAAAGCCAGGACCCATTTTTCTCGAGATATTCAGATGAGTAACAATGCTCGGACCGCTGCTGAAAATGGCCCTAGCCTGCTCACTTAATCATCAATCGTGCACGAATCATCTAATCCTAGTTGACGATGATTCGGTTTTGCTGGCCGGCCGAATTGGGTTTTCCTTAAAAGATGGTTTCGTCGGAAGAGGTACATAATGTTTAGATGCCATTTGACACATTGAAAGTGTTAGAAAGAATCACAAGCTTGCATCTTCTATGATGGTGCTCGAAATAATGTAATACATGATACAACCATTGTTCATTACCATTATCTCATGTTTCCTTATTGTACACAAAAATGTGAATTGAATGTATTTATGATGGCACGCGAAATAATGTTATACATCATACAACCATTGCTCCTTGACATTATATCGTGATTGGTTTCTTGGGTGCAATTTCTAACTATTTTCATTATATATATATATATATATATTGTACATGACCCTCATACCTTTTCCTCGGCAGTGTTCTAATTGGGTGATTCATTCAGACATTTGTATATCGCTGCGAATATCATTGAATAACATGTTTTGATTCATAAGCTTATTCAATCACTCCATAGTTGTCTTTGAAGATATTAGCACACTGCAGAAAATCCCCTAGTTCATGAATCAACTTCTCAATCCATACAAACCTCTTTATCATATCTGATGTCAGAACCAATTACTAATAATCACTTGAAACCCTTGACAATATCATTTTTTTCCCAATGGTCCCATTGAGTCTGAAATAAGGTGTGTTAGAATAGTTGAGTTGTAGTGCAATGGTCAGAGACTCCTTTATATTAGCAGATGACCATCAGAAGACTCCGCCCAAGCCCGCACACTGTTTCCCAAGACTATAGCTGATTCTCAAATATTCTCTTCGTCGTTTGCCCTCACCCCCTTGCTTCTTCTTATAACAACCCCCTTGCCACGTGGAGCTAGCTACTCCCCCTCACTTTTAACATACTAACACATTTCCTTGATTCCACCCTAACAAACCAACCCCATACAATGACCATTATACCCCTCACCCAAACTCCTCTTAGTTCATAGGTTTCTATCACCCGCCACCCTTTGAAACTAGCCTTGTCCTCAAGCCTGGATGTGGGGAACAAGTTCCTTATTGTCGCGGGCTGCCTCGGGGCCTCAGTCTTGTCCTGTCGTCATTTCCAGCATCGTCCTCGCCCAATAAAAGTACCATGAAGTGTGGATCAGGACACTTGTGCTTGGGTCTGTAGAACTGACCGCATCGGAAACAAAGACCCTTGCAACGTTGATCCTTCCACTCCTCCCACTCCTGGGTAGTCAAGTGGCGAACACCTTGCTTGTTAGGGGTGGTGTGAGAATGAGGCTTGCAGGGAGCTCCCTTCACGACAACCTCTCTGTGTTTGGCTGGTTGGAGAAAAGCTCTATTCGATTGGTGTGGTCCCGAGCGGATTGGAGGATGTCACAGTTCAGACTCGCAGACCTTAGTGAATTTGCGAGACCCTCCGTTGTGGGATGAAGCACTATCGCCTCCCGTGAGAGTGAGCTCCACATTTCGAGCTAAGCGCATGGCATGCAACTGGGTCGGTGAGTCGTGAATGCGAACCCAACTTCAAATGTCGTCGCCTAGGCCATGCAAGAAATAACTGACATACCGAGCTTCAGGTTGGTGGGGTCGCAAGGACACCAGATACTCAAATTGCTCAATATAATCCTGGACTGGTCCCTACTGCTGGAGGGATGCAAGCTCTTCGTAGGGGTTCTGAATTTCCAAGCCGCTGAAACGTTCAAGAAGCTCCTCCTTGAACACCACCCACGTTAAAGTCGGGTACAACTCGACTAAAATTGTAAATCAGTGAATAGTGATGCCCTTCATGCTTAACCGAGCCAATGCGATTTTATCAGCTTTGGTGGTCCGGTGAATATGAAAAAACATCTCAGCACGCACGATCCAACCCCTTGGATCCATGCCAGTGAAAACCAGGAGCTCCAACTGCTGAGCAGGAGACTGATGTCCAAAGCTAATGTGGAAAGGGAGGGGGCAACTACACCAACCTCCTGGTCGAGCGCAGAGGGTTTGACTGATTGTTGGGCGCACAAGGAAGAAACATCCGTCGTCAGTGATGGACGCGCCTCGTCCGGCTGCGGGGTCTTGTCCAGACGTCTGACCAAGCCATAAATTGTTTTGGTGAGTTCAACAATGTCATGCGCCTGTGACTGTCGGAAGACAACCTGCTCTCGTCTCCAGGTTTCCAATAAAGCTTCGAGTCGACTAAGTCGCTAGTCAACTTCACGAGTTTGCTTACGAGTTTCCATTAGGATACCTGACAGTGCGCTGCACTCTGCTCTGGTCTGTGCTCGTCCACGCTGGCTAAAAGTAAAAAAAAAAAGCGGGGACATGATGTTTTGTGTTTTTTTTGTACAGAAAGTCGGGCACCCCTCTTTTTTTCCCGTGTGTCCTTCCCGAGGCAGAAAGTCGGGCTGCCCCTTTTGTTTTTTGTTTTATTTTTACTCGTCTGTAGCAGTGTGCGTACCAGTTGGTGCAGTAGGGCGTGTCGTGTAGGAAGGCACAAGCGGTCGACGAAGCGTGCCTCCCTCACTAACGAAGTTTGATGGGTCACGCCTCCTTTGCACGAAGAACTGTCAAGCGCAACTCGGTCAAACAAGTGCCCCTCCAACAGTGCAACAGTAGTCGACCAGAATGCAGGGTGCCCTTCTGATAGGGCACGACGTTGCGAGTGGAGCAGAGGAGCGTCCGACAGCGCTCGTCTTCGTCGAGTGAAGGTAAATGGAAACGTTTCTGCCAGCCACGTTCTGTACGAGAGTCGTTGATGGAGTGCGCATCAAGACGGATTGGAAACACACAATGCGCATCGACAAGTTAGACTAAATTGATAGAACCAGAGGAACGACTCCTTTATATTAGCAGATAACCAGCAGATTACATGAAGAAGAGGAAGAAGATCAGAAGACCCAGAGAGCTCCGCCCAAGCCCGTATGCCATTTCCCAAGCCTACGATCAGTTCTCAAATATTCTCTTCGTTGTCAGCTCTCACCCCTTGCTTCTTATAAACCCCCCTTGCCATGTGGAGCTAGTTACCCCCCGCTTCCAACAAACTAACAAATTCCCCCGATTCCACCCTCACAAACTAACCCTATACAAAGACCATTGTACCCCTTTCCCAAACTTCTTCCGGCTCACAGGTTTCCATTAGAGGGCATTCACTATTATTTCATTCAATTCTTGAGTGGATAGAATCTAGGAACTTGAAATGGGTATGAACACCATTAAATTGGGTATGAATACCTTTAAAAATGTATACACCCATCATTAAAATTTCGTTCAAGCAAGGGCATGATGAAGATTTTTCGGTTGCCTTGATAAGGGGTTGGTGCACCTATCCTCATCAAAACTTGACTTCCATCATGAGTGCTACATATTATATATGCGCATAAGTAATTCCGTTGGCACCCATGGGGAATGTCAATGTGTAGGTGGGAACTAGTGAGAGTTGTGTCAAACTTGACACCTCTCACCACGAGGAGGCCTTGGAGGCCATCCAGAGCATCAATTCCGAGCCAAGAGAGCTCGCAATTTACGGTGAGAGAGCCCTAAGAGCTCCATGTAGAGAGGGGTGAGGTGAAGTTTTGTAAAAGATTTGCTCATGCTGAAATAAAGTCGTTTTTCTTTTTCTATTCCCTTTCTTAGTGATTAGAGAATCACAACTAGTGGTATTCGAGTCACTAACAACAAAACGATAGCGAGCTAGAGGAGATTTTCTAGTGTTATCCCAACTAGTTTAAATACCCCAAACGGGGGGTGGGGTGAATCAGAGTATGACATTAAAACAATTGTCCATTTGGATCTTGTTTCATCGTTAAACAAAACTCTCTTCTCTCTCCTTCCTGCAACACAAAATAAATGGAAATTAAAACATGCACATGACACATCAATTTTACTTGATTCATCCTCACCGAGTTGCGTCCAAGGAGCATACAAATGCAATATGCCGATGTAACAAATCCACTAAAGGACACTCCTTTTTCAAGATTCGGAGCGAACTCACTATCCCTCATGGTTTACAACCATTCGCAATTTGAAAGCTCATTGCTCTCTCCTTCCCGTAACACAAAATAAATAGAAATTAAAACATGCACATGACACATCAATTTTACTTGATTCATCCTCACCGAGTTGCGTTCAAGGAGCATATAAATGCAATGTGTCAATTTAATAAATCTACTAAAGCGTACTCCTTTTACAAGATTCAAAACCCAAGTCCTACATCGGATTCCACCAAGGATGGTGGCTCACATATAAGCTTAGATGTGCAATTCTTCCTATCATCCATGAGTTTAGGATGGAAACCCAGAAGAGCCTATGTGTTGGGCCTGAAAGGCCTAGGGCTGAAGGAAATTGATTTGAACAAGTGGTATCAGAGGCATGATGCACCCCAGATGTGATGTAGGGTGGAGTATTCCCCAAACCAGTTTGACAATGATAACGATTGCTCATTTGAAGCATGTGAATCCATGCTGCCTTGTGTCGAAAGTTTTCCTGATAGCGGTGGTCAGGCGGTGAGTCCTGGTGATGAGAAAATGATGGTGCAAGATGGTTGGATCTGATGCATTATTGTTGAATGAGTGACTCAATTGTGTGGTCTTTGGTTTGAGGGGAGGATTGTTGGGTACAAACCAAGTCCTATATCAGATTCCACTAAGGATGGTGGCTCACATATAAGCTTAGATGTGCAATTCCTTCTATCACTCATGAGTTTTAGGATGAAACCCCAAAAGGGCCTTTTGTGTTGGGCTTGAAAGACCTAAGGCTGAAGGAAATCAATCCCAACACACATAACTCCCTTCACAAGATTTTCTTCAGCTTACGCGGATCACGTGACTCTAGCGCAAGGATCACGTGACTCCAACGCAAGAACTTGTTCTATTTACGCGAAACACTTACGCGACTTCAATTGCATAAACTCCTTTCATGCGAAATCTCTCCTCCGTGCTTTGCTTCAGATCAAACCCACAAAGCTTCTTAACCTCTTAAGGACGAGTTAAGGGGTATTTATAGGCATAAATCCACCGCCTTAACTCCGTAAATCGCTGTTAGCCATTTGTTCCATCGCCACAATAACGCCCTTACGTGCTTCGCGTGATCAATTTTGGCTTTCGCGATTGACCTCCATGACATGTCGCTTGTCGCAGGCCTTTCTGCCTTGGTTAACATCATTGTCTTTGAGCGTGTCGCGTGACTCCATCGCGAAATCCATTAGTAGTCATGCGGCGGTCAACGACATTGTCTTCAAGCACTTCATGTGTTCCCATTGTGAGATCAAATGACAATCATGCAGTGGTCAACAACATTATCTTCAAACACTTAATGTGATCTCATCGCGAGATCCAATGACAATCATGTGGTTGTGCGATTTCGAATGACCATGAGAAGTCTTCGTCATTTCCTGTAGTGCCCCGACCCATTTTGCCACCCGAACAGTGCTCAGGGCTGGTTGACCACTAGGCCTTAGACGTGTCTCCCCGTACGTCAAATGATGCCGACTAGCAACAAGAGTGTAAATGAGTGATAGTGGGGAGACTATACCCTTTGGTGGAGATAATAACAATGGTATATATATATATGACATAGCGGAAGAAATACCATAAATCATTGGACCAGTAGCTCATCGCAGCGGGAGCACAAGCAAAAATAGTAATAATAATAAATAAGCTCAAACATACCATTTGTATCTACTAAACAAGTATGATACCATTTGTAGAAGCATGCGTACAAATCAGGTCATACAAGACAATAAATAAACAGTAGGGTCGCCTGTGGCCGACCTTAGTACATACATATAAGCATGCTGATACAAAAGAAAGGGAACTCAAAAATAAACTCCAGCTGATGTAGGAACCCAAGATCCTTGCTATCCATCCCATGCTGAGCAATATGACATGATCACTAAAGTGTAGCTCCTGAGCCCAGACTCTTACATGATCACAAAAGCATAAAATCTGCACGCGTCTCGAAGAGCCCTGTAGGGTGTGAGAATAAATCTCTGTAGGCCACCACCAATGTGTTCTTAACTTACACCTATGATAAATTAAGTGTATCTAAATATAAATAAAACAACACAAGCACATCGCATAAATAATCTGCTTCCCTTGTGCTCGACAGCCACAAGCAATCACCTGCTTCGGTCATCGCCAATATAACAGTAGTGTGAGGATCCTTAGCATAAAGCCCAAGGCATCCTCTGATGAAGATTCATCCCAGGTGAACCCTCAGGTTCCACCTCTAAAAGTGTCACCCGACACCTCGTGCCATCAATTATGTGCCGACGTCCAAAAAAGGCACGCTCAATAATAAGTACCTAGTTCCTCAGACCCCTGCTCGAAAGCTCCCGTTGACTCGAAGCCCGACGTCCTGAGACACAACGATGTCTGCCCTCCAAATAATAAACACCGTCATCTCAACAACCGACGTCCCAAGGAACAACAATATTCGTCCTCCCAAATAATCCCGGCTCAACAACCTCAATATGCGGCGAGCCTCAACCCCCAACCGACAGTCTCATCACCGTCAACCGATGACTCCTCACCATCAACATGACTTTCTACGACAAGCACCTCCAACCTCGCTGATGGTCAACACCATCCTAAGCCGCATCTAACAGAGGCCGCTACCCACACAAGTGGTCAACACCACCTCATCATCTGAGTCCTATATGTGTGCACACAACTCCAACGACACGTCGACCAATCACGATGAACAACAATCACCAACATAGTACCTAAGTCACATCATCCCGGAACCTTGTGCCCCTGCGACCGTGTCGCTTAATCTGATGGTCAACACCATCCATTATCACCCGGGCCATTCCTACAACACGACGACCTTGTTGCCTCAATCCAATGATCATGTCTCCCAACCAGTGATCAACATCACCCAAGGTACTTGGGCCTCGCCCAACCTGACGAACGTTGTCTCATTCTGATGGTCAACACCATCTCAATCCTCGGGTTGCGCCCGTCACGTTTCCATGGAACTCATCACATTCAATATAAACAATTTATTTAGAAGAGAGACAAGAGGATTCAAGCCCTTACCGATGCAGTTCCAACGAGACTGACGACTTGAAGAACGAAGCTCAGATGAAGAGTGGTGCTCAACACCTATAGGTGAGGGAGAGAAGAGCTCCCACGATATATGCACCACACCTCGCACAGTTGGCCCACACAGTTTGCCAAATCGTGTGCCAACCATGCGTGAGCCTTTACTAAAAATTGCAGAATGCGCCACATGACCGTGCGCCCCATCTGACACTGTTTGTCAAACTGTGCACTTAGCCATTGAAGGGCCACACAGTTTCTCCCGGGAGTCGCACGGTTTGTCCAAATCGTGCACCCCAATCTACACACCCTAAAAAGTTGGGCTTTCGGCCTTTGACGCACCTGAAACCCACTCGAAACCCTGAGACAATTGCCGAGCCTTGAAACCCATCTAAAAACATTGCTTTGGGTCAAAGGAACTCTCGAAATTAAGTTCCGAAAATCAAGAAAAGAGTTGGCCTGCTCAGTAAACACCAAAAAAATTCAAACGGGTTGAGGAATTCGATCCACTCCAAAAACCCGGGTAATTACAGTCTCCCCACCTTAACATAGCTCGTCCCCAAGCTATAAAGCATCACCCGAAGATGATACCAAATTTACTCATCTCACTAAGGTCAACCTAGTCTACCCTGGTCAAGAAATCACGTGTCAACTATCTCAAGGCGCTTCCCACCTTAGGACTTACCTACCCCGGCCGCTTCCCGACCCAAAACTCAAATAAACCGATGGTCCATCGTCCATCCCTAGACTCAAAAGTCCTCTCATGACACATTTTTGTTAGGACCAAGCTGATAATGAAGAGTATCTTTTTCAGGCATTGTCTTTTGTTGTCAAGGAAGTTTGAGATGAAAAGAAATCACTTCACTTTGTATAAGTGGATGAGGGAAGACATGGATGTTACAATACTTTCCATGGAAAATCTGACGATGCTTTGCTGGTCTGTATTTCACAAAGATCATAAGTAGTTTGGAGAACTTGTGATGCAAACTTTATGAAGGAAAGTGGGAGAAAAGTTGCTGTCAATCAACATGGTTGGTTTTGCCGAAGCAGATGTCTATGGTGACACAGTTTTTCAGTGTTTGCCAAATTTTTGGGGTCCATAATTTGGAGTTTGGTGAGCATTGTGAAGAGTGGATTTCCTTGAAGATTTTATCGAAATATGACAAAGACATGAATTTCACAAAGACAAGCTTCATGAAGTAGATTTCGCAAAGACATGAAGAATGTTGACGATGTTCTCTGCGACTACGATGAACTTCGCGAATGACAAAGGTGAAGAGCTTTGTAAGCAAGCATTGCGGCGGCGAAGAGCATTGCGAGTGGAGCATTGCAGCGTCGCAAAGAATTTGACGGAACGCTCTGCAATTACGATGAGCTTTGTGATATGAGAAAATTGCCATAGAGCTTTGCGAAAAAGAGAGAATATCAGTTGAAATTTCGGAGCTCTGCGATTTGGTGCTGAGGTGGCGCTGAGGTGGCTGGAAGGTTCTAGAGTCGGTGGGAAACACCTATAAATAGGCCTCAACCCCCTTGGGAAGAGTAAAGAGACTCAACGAGAATTTTAGAATTCTCAAATTGCGAAGAAGGTTTGCGAAGGCAGTGAGCTCTGCGAAGGCAGTAAGCTCTGCGAAGGGAAGGAGTTTCACGGCGGGCCGTTGAGCTTTGCGAAAGAAGTGAACTTCACAAAGACCAACTTGAGCTATGTGAAATAATGAGCTCAACGGACTAGTGATCTCTGTGAAATAATGAGCTCAACGAACTAGAGTGCTCTGCGAAGTTGGGAGCTCTGCGAAGGAGCTCTGCGAAGGAGCTCTGCGAGTTGAAGATTTGAGTACCCAATTTAAGTGAGAAGTGCTTTCTAAGTGCATCAAGATATGACTGGGGTATAAGACTAAGTATCATTATGAAGTCTAGGAAGTTCCTACCAGCTTCTGGGTAGGAAAGAGAAGAATTGTTTTAAGAGATCAGATTTGTGAAAGCTTGTCAAGAAGCACAGAAACATTACATTACCCTATTTGCGCTAAGAGGGAGCACACACACTTGCAGATTGTTTTCTAAGTGCTACACGAGTGTAAGAGTATATCCTACTCGTTGTATTCCACATCAAAGGATTGCTTTCTAGTGGATTGTGTGGTACTGGATTGTTTTCGTACCATACCAAGGACGTAGCTACTCTTGTTGAGTAGTGAACCTTGTAAATCTTGTATTCATGTAGATGTGTCTTGATTTTGTTCAGCAGGGAAATAACTCTTTAACAGGAGACGAAGACTATTTCAAAAAGAATGAAACATAAAAGAAAAAGATATCACTGATTCACCCCTCTCCCTCTCAGTGATAATTGGATCCTGACTGGGCAACTTCTATTGTCACTCCTGCATCTCATCAGATGCTCACACCATGCCCGTGTCACATCTGACATCCATCAAGTCCCACACCTCATTAGATGCCCCACATCAGTCCCGTTGCCTCGCACCTCACATAAAATCGACATCACATCGATGCCCAGATGCCATCACACCTTAAGGAAACCCGCATCACATCAATGCCTATATGCTTACACACCTCATCAAAACCCGCATTGCATCGATGCCCATAATAAATCCTAGTGCCACACACCTCATGTGTGTTTATATATATCACGCATCCGAGCTGATGCCAACCTATTAACCAATGCTTGGTTAATCCAAAACAACCTGTGTACCCCATGCACCCAAAATCATACATGCCTACAAAAAGGGCCATGCCATAATAAAAAGCACCTTGGTCACACCCACGACGTACCTCTAACCGTAATCGGCTCCCCGACCTGCTCTACACCTAACAACTCCACTGCGTGCACTTGGCCTGAAGCCCAACTACATGAGGCTTGACCTCCCCGCAGAGCTGCACTAGCTATCGAGCACTGACCCCCCTGTTGGGTCCCACTATCTCTGCCATGACCTCCAAGCGCATTTGAATCCTGGCTACCAGCTCCCGATATCGCTCTCGGTCCGATCTCAGATCCCTGAGTTTGCTCCGGTCCCTAGCTTGCGGCTGTCCAAGAAGGCTTCTTACCGAACCTCTCGAGATGCCTAACCCGACTGCATGCTCGACACTCCTTCGGTGTCCGATCACACTGCGTTCACACATGTCCCGACTGCCCACACTGGAAACACACCGTCAATGACCCACTCCTCGGTGGTCTGCTCGAGTCTCTGGCCTGAATGTCCTGCTGAGACTCTCGAAATCACTTCCTGTTATCTGAAACATCACCGCTGTAATCACCTGACGCTGTCACTCTGCTTGAATACGACCGGTCTGTCAAATTGCCCTTGACTATTAGCGCCTGATTCACAGCCTCTGAGAATGAGGCCAACCTGAAGAAGTTTACCTGCACCCTGATGACGTTCCATAAACCATCCTCGAACGCTTCACTCTAGTAGTGTCGTTGCCCACCATACTGGGTGCGAAACGAGACAAGTCGGTGAAAGTAGTTGCATAGTCCATGACAGACATGTCCACCTATTGTAGGCTCAAGAACTTCCGAGTTCTCTCCTCCCTCAGCATCTCCGGGAAGAAGTGCTCGAAGAACCTAACCTCGTAGTCCTTCCAAGCCAGTCCCTCGTGTTTGTTTGTCTGAACCTATACATCCCACCAATGTTTAGCCGATCCTCTAAGCATGTATGTCGTCAACTTCACCCTCCGCCCTGAGGGTGTCTCAAGCTGCTCGAAGATGATATGCAATGTCTCTATCCAGTTCTCAGTCGCCTGTGGGCCGCCCTCACCCTGGAATAATAATGGGTGCTGTGACTGGAACTCTCTAGTCAAATACGCCATGGAAGGCTTCACTCCCTGAGCTCCTCGGTCAATCCCCTGGATGACCCAAAAACTGTCAAACCTGACGACTGTTCCACCTGCACTGGAGCCTGTACCTGTGCATGTACTTGCGGCTCATGCTCAGTCTGACCCTCAGGGGCCTCATCTTGACCCTCATGGGTCTCATCTCGTGCTCGCTCACGCGACACCATATCACCGCCCTCCTCACGCTCCACTGGAAGCCGTCTAAGTGACATCCCGCTGAATACTAATGCATTGGTCAGACAATCATAATCACATATATATAACGCAAATAGGAAAAGCTGTAATAAGCAACACAATCTCACCGCCCTTACACTCACCCATCAGAACAACATCACACGACATCTGGCTTCATGGCCCCTTACCCGCCCATATCAAAGTTAGGCATCACATATAAATCTGGCCTCATGGCCCCTCGCCTACCCCTAACAGAGTCATGCATCACATATCAATCCAAGGTAGCTGAGTAAGATGCCACCAAAGAGGCTAATCATGAAAACACTGTTTAACTTTTTTGTTGACATTTTAAACACCTTACCCTCTGTCAAAATCCCTACATGCTCCTATCAGAGTCAGACCCATACATATACATGTATCACATATCACATCACATCACATACAAATCTCATTGGAACCACATGCTTGGGTTGGTTGAGTAGAATGCCACCAAAGAGAGGCTAAGCAGGAAAACCTAATGACTGCCAAAATGAGATGCCCAACTCGATGAGAGTAGGAGTTAGGAACTTCATGACAATAATTTCTCAGTTAACTCAAGTTATGAACAAAAACTTGAATCAGGGTGAAAACCCACGTCCCTTTAAGAAAGTGCAAGTTGTAATTTTGACCTTTATGAGACAAAGACCTCCGACTTTCAGTGGATATTTCGATCCTTTAATCACGGAACAATGGATCAACTTCATTGAAAAAATATTCTCTGACCTTCAATGCTCTAAGTAAGGGTGTAATTTTAGCCTGACCGGGTCTGACACAGCCCATACCGGGTCGAGTTGGGACGGGCTGGGCTGGGCCTACCCTCTAAAAAACCAGGCTGCGAACCACTATTCGGGTGTGCCGACCCGACCTGAACATCCGCATGAGGCGGCCCGAGCCCGGCCTTAGGTCGGCCCAAACTGTCGGGTCGGGCTTTTCGAATCGAGCCACGGGAAGGCCCTTGCAGGTTTTTTTAAAACATTTTTTAAAACGTTTTTTTAAATGTTTTTTAAATGTTTTTAGATGCTTTTTAAATATTTTTTAGCGTTTTGTTTTAAACATTTTTTGTTAAACATTTTTTTAACGTTTTTTTAAATGATTTTATAAATGTTTTTTTAAAAATGTTTTTTAAACGTTTTGTTTTAAACGTTTGTTTTTAACGTTTTGTTTTAAATGTTTTTTAAAAAGCTTTTTAAACATTTTGTTTTTAACATTTTTTAATGTTTTTTAAATGTTTCGTTTTAATCGTTTTTTAAACGTTTTGTTTAAACGTTTTGTTTAATGTTTTTTAATAGTTTTCTTAAACATTTTCTTAAAACATTTTCTTAAATGTTTTTTAAACGTTTTAAACCATTTTTTCATTTTTTTTGAAAAAACGTTTCGCAAAGTTAAAATGTTTACTTTCTTTTTTTATTAACATTTTACAATTTAAACGTTTTTCATTTAATTCTCAATCATTTTACTTGTTTTAAATTGCTCACTTCATGCATTTCATAAGAACCCACAACCTCAATACCACATACCTATTATATTTTTTTTAATTTAATAAAAATATAAAATATAGATCAATTCAAAAAATAATTGAAGGACAAATAATTTATTTGAAAACGTTTGATTAAAAAAAATGAATCTGTAACGTCTGCCTTGTCTAAATAAATAACATTCATAATAATTATAAGTCATATAACTGACATACAATAATTAATTTCAGGTTATTTTAAATAAATAATCGAATGACAATAAATTTAAAAAAATAATGTAATTTGACCATTTTTTCCTAAAAAAATTAATATGGAATGAGAGGGGGTGTGCATGGCGCGCGCTGAAGTTAGGTTGGTGGGGGTGTCTTGTTTTCTAGTTTTTATTAATAGATAGATAGATGGATATATATACAAAGGATTCTGTATTTTAAAACTAAACGCACTGCCTGGACCGATTGGTCCAGGTGCAACCTTAGAAACTTGTGGGTAGGGGGTTCGAGTCTCCCTATCAGCAGTTTGCATGTTATTTTATTAGTGCAGGTGAGATTTTATGGGCCGAGCTTCATATTGACCGGCCCGGTTCGTGGGCCTACCCACGGAGGCCCATGTCCAACAAAAGAATTTTGGAAAATGTTTTTTGATAAATATTTTCCTGTCTTTTTGACTGAAAATAGAGATAGATTTCCTTAGCCTCAAGTAAAAGGACAACGAATCCATCAGGGTGTACAGGGCGAACTTCACAAGATTTGTACGATACACCTCCGACTTTGTCATTGACCCCAAAAGTAAAGTTGACCGCTTCTTTGTGTTGCAGAATCGTTGGGAATCGCAACGACAAAAACGAGATACAGAAAGAAAATGCATAAGAAAAGAAAGCACACGGAACACACAAATTTATGTGGTTCGGGAATAATTCCTACGTCCACAGAGAGGCAGAACTTCACTATAATTCGGGAGCACAGATTATAGAAAAATCTAGCACAAATCCTAGCATGAAAAATGGCTACAAAAGGAGGAAGACGATCCACTGTTCTGCACAGAAAGTCCGCGTCGCTACAGTGAAAGACGACCACCCAGGACAAAAGTGCTACAGTGGCTGTCGACTGGAAGTCCAAAAGACTATAGTAAAGTTGACTCTGAAGTCCGCACTGCTACAGTGCTTTGTTGGTGTCAATCGGCTAGCTTTGCTATAGTGGTCAGAGATGCTACAATACCGAAAATTTGGACCGGGGGGCTTCGGCCCCCGGACCCCCAGAGTAGGGGCGCGCTGCCCCCTACAACCCCCAACGAGCTCACCGCGGAGCTCGACCCATGAAAGTTGCGGGTCACAAGCATTCGGCCCAATCAGATTGGGCTACACCAATCCAACACTTTGTTAGGCTAAAACTGAGTCTATGAAAAGCTTTGGCGATTTAAGACTTTGACTAATACAAGGAAATTGTCCGATGTGTGCTCAAAGTCGAAATGAAGATCAATGAATCTCAAGGGTATCATGAGTTTGGAGATAGAAAGTGGAGAATGAAGTTTAATTTTGGGGGAGCGATGGAGAAATCTCACGGTGGAAAAAAGTTCAACATCCCACTTGTCAAAAGTGTAGGAAGAAGCATCCCAAAGATTGCCTGAAGGAGAAAAGGAAATGCTTGAGGTGCGTGAAAGGATACATAGCTAGCAAATGGTGATAGGAGAAACTCACTAATGTGATGGAAGAAAGGATTGCTCCAGTCAACCCTCAATGCACTGTCTAATGATTCAGTTGTAAGGAACACATACATTATGCGAATCAATGAACTAAGCCAAGAGTTGTCGACGATAATCGATGACAACAACTTTCAAGGTTTAGAGAGAAAGGATGAGCTTATGCCATTACAACGGCTGAGGTGGATGCTGACAACAACATGGTGACATGTACGCTAGTTATTAATTCAAGAATAGTGAACATACTATTTGATTATGGTTTTACGAATTCTTTCATATCACACAAATTTAATTGAACCATTCAAACATCACCTCAAAATATGGAAGTGTAGCTATCAGTGAAAATGACAAATGAGACAATTATTGCATCCCAAGTATATAACTCATCCATGTCCATATTTTCTAGCTGAACTTCCCAATGAACATTGTGATACTCTCTGTGGTAGAATTCGATGCAATTCTAGGTATGGATTGACTTTCCCTATATAGAACCAACATAAGTTGTCGAGTGAAGGAAATTACCCTCCGTATTGCGAATCACCCTCCAATTCTATAAAAGTACGGGGAATATGAATTTGTTGGAGATGGTGGCCTAAAACCAACTACTTTGTACTTTATTCATTAATAAATACCTTATCACATCTTGATTGTTCTTCTATGTGACAATGCATGTGATAATGTCCTAAGGATAACTGTTGCATTAAATGGTCATAACGGATCCCTGCTATGATGAGAACCCGGAAGTGCCATAACACTATTCTTGAATATATGTTCTATGGCCGGATGATGTTATTTGAGGGACACAAATAATACAGGCCATTAGGGGTGAAGACTCATAAAACTTTGAGGCACCTTCTCATGGTGTGCGCCTTTAGTAATATCCAGGAGGATATTATGAGAACAAGACTCGCCAATAGGAAATCCACATTTCATAGTGTCATTGAATGTTCCTATCTGCGTACGTGTGCATTGGTCCTTAAGACTTTAAGATTATTATTAATGGGTATTACAACTCGCGCACTTAGATGTATTGATGAAAACTGTGACGACACACTGTTCGCAGCGTGGTAGGATACGTTGGGTGCGTCACGAGTGATACTGCATTAATAGATAATACGAGAAAGGATTTGTCCCTTCTGTTCCATAACGGAAGTAGATATCTCAGGCCCTTTGATGGAATTGATATAGCCTAAATAAATCCATGACCATGGTGAAGAATGAGCAAGTTCAATTTCGGAAAGTCAAAGAAAAAATAATCGAGCACATGGGTTGATGACACTAGCATGCAACCCGTTTGATTCGAGATATCGAGACAAAGAGATTATATTACACGGTAAGCGTTCGTAGGAGGTGACACGCCATTGCGGTGTAAAATTCTTTCTTTATGGGTGCCTTGGCGTGTTTCTAGACGCTAACATTGGACTTTAGGCAGGCTCCGCCTAATGCCACTGAGAAAGAGGCCTAGAGGGTCACACATTAAGTGTATCCAAGTATCTCAGTTAAATATTAATTTAACAAATTGAATAAAGATTATTCCCGATTGTGGTTTAATAATTATTTAAGGATGTCTGATCGCATTTATTTCAACACTAGTTATTCGAGAGAATATATTATGGGCGAAATAATATATTTATTAGCGAATAATGCAGTGATATTTATTTTAGAAATAAATAGTCATTATTCAAGGTGTAATAAATGTGGTGGAGGAAATAAAGAAAAATGGAAAATCAAAAGTACACCCCGTGTATATTAAATATACACGTTGTGTATTTTTTTCTAGGAATTTATGAGAAATAATACTATTTATTTAATTAAATAATATTAGGTGTAATTCGTTGGGCGCATGTCATGTAATAATAATAGTCAACTGTTATTATTAGACATGGGGTATTACTAAGAATTAAATGAAATGAATAAATGCTTTCGGGTAATTAATTCATTTTATTATTCTATGTAATTAAAAATCCCAATTATATATTTCTCATTAGCCTAGCCATTTTTTTGTAGTTGTGCACAACGGATCTAGAGAAAGCTCTCAAGCCAAGATAGAATTCTTTTCTTTCAAGAACGCTCTCAAGCTATGAGAGAGAGAGATCCTTCTCCACCGGATCAAGGCGATCGAAGGCGGACATCGCAAGCGAAGGCTCTTCCGTGCTAGCACACAGAGATCCCTTCGGCGACATTCATGGATACGTGGAGCACATGTGGATCACCGCTAGAGGAATCATACACTTGGATTCTACGACGCAACGACTGATCACATCAGATCGTGACCAGAAACATCAATGAAGAAAGAATTCCATTAAGGTAATTCTTGTCAATTAATTAAATTAATTATAACCAACATATGATGATCATATATATGGTTCCAGGACTCCCCTCTTCTTTTTCGTTCTTTGTTCTATTCCGAAGATTCGACGTTTTATTATCGCGACGGATCTCAGATTGATCGTTGTTAACGCTAAAATTAAAGTTAGCTACACCCACCAACGCGCTTCCGCTGCGTTCGGAATCTACAAATGGCATCAGAGGGGTCATATTGTTGATTATAATTATTTAGTTTTTTGTTGGTGATTTACGCATTTAATAATTTAGTTGTTTCAATTCAAGTTAATTGTTCTTTAAATCTGAATCTCGAGATCTGTTCCTCCTCTCTCGTTTCTCGTTCACCTTATAGAAACAAATTTTTTCTTTTAATTTTGATTAAAATAAAACAAAGGATCTTATCTGGAAGTGCTAAACGTTCCTGGCCGTACAACACCAGAATACACGGCGTGTATTCGGTAGTACACGCCATGTAGTCTAGGTTCAATGCATCAGACTGGTCCGCCAAATCAGGCCGTGTGTTGGAGTATTTCTAAGTCTTAAATGACATCATGTGTTGACCAGGAACAGGTGGCACACAGTTTCTGGATTACATGCCGTATGGTCAACTGAACACGGTGTGTTGTCCCTTCGGGTTAGGGTTGGACCATGTACCCCGTACACGGCTTGCTCGACTGGAAACCGTGTAACGCGGATACTACACGACATGTGTCCCACTGAACATGCCGCGTACTCCGAAAAATTTCCGAAGTACATCTACACCCCATGTCCTCGGGCATGTACTTCAGATGAATGGTGAACAAAAGTACACGCCGTGTAGTTGGAACTGCACGCCGTGTACTCATCCAAATTACGCAGATTTATTAAAATTTATTATTATATTATACAAACCCTTGAGACGTGTACCATAGTACATGTGTAAAGCTGAGGCACAACACGTGATAGGTGTTTTATATATATGTGTTTAATTTAACATCTGTGTAATGTTCATTTCTACTCATTGGGTAGTTATAAACAGGAATTTACCGGGTTGCCTCCAAGGTACAAGTTACGTACAAAGATAATTTTAAATGAATTTATTTGTTTACAATTATGATGGATGAGAATCTCAAGAAAATTAAAAAAAAGGTTTATGTAAAGACCCGTAAAATTCAAGGGAATTTTTTTTTTCTTAATTTTCTTTGGAATTTTACAAGGGCGCGGATTCTGACGGCACCTGATTCCGAGGCCCGGAGTGCCCGGAATCATTTTCCGAAGTTTGGCTCGGGTACGTTCAGTGAACGAACGAGCGAGAATTCCTAACTTTTGATCCGGTGCTCGGAATTGAAATCCGAGGGCACCGATGAACTCGCAGCGCCAATATTCGCTTAAAGAGACCTTTTCGGAAGTTGCGTTTGTTGCGGGATGAAAGTTAGTTTTTGGGAGAATTATAAAAAGTTGAATAAAAAAATGTGTGTATTCTTTTTATTTTACTTTTGTAGGTTAACTCCTCTCAAAGGGAGTTAGGGGTGGGACCCACACCCACTTAACCTCCCTTGAGAGGATTAAGTGTGGTGGGACCCACACGAACCTAAACCTCTCATCTTCCCCCTTAAACTCCCCTCTCTCCCTCTTAAAAGTTTGTTAACTTAACATCTAATTAATTACACATGACATGTATAATTAATTAAGTGTTATGTTTTTGAATTTGAAGTTTTGAATTCCTTGACTTGGTAAATAAAATAAGGAGGAACCTTATTTTATTTGGTTAGTTTTGTTTATTCATCTTGAGAGGTTTGAGAGCTTTTTCTTCCTTCTTCAATCTTTGACGAAGAACGCTCAACTTGACGAAGAACGCTCAAGCTCCGACGAAGAACGCCACTCCTCTCTTCTTCGTCTTCCGTGTCAACGAGAGGGAACGCCGCTTCCTCCTCGGACCTTCTTCGTCGGCATACGAAGATTCGCCAACGACGTATCTCTTCGGGCGTATCTCTTCGTCAACGGATTTGACGAACGACTACCGCGACGCCCGACCTCCGCGACGTTGTCTTCCGCGGGACGTTGACAAATCTTCGAACCTATACCCAAGGTAGGGGTTGTTGATGATTTGTTTAATTATTTTATTCTTGCTCGTGGTTCGCATGACTAACGTGAGGATATTGAATATTTAAGTTGTGTTTTAACGTGAGGGGGCCGGACCGCATGAACACGGCCGAACCCCCTCCTTCGTTCTTGATGTTTTATATTGCGGTGAATCAAGGTGGTGTGGTGCCGTCGCACCACACGGATATTCGCCGAATCTTATTACACGACGCCGTCGCGCGCGCGCCATGGAAGAATCATCAAGAACGCGACGCCGTCGCGCCGCGTTGAAGGAAATCAAGGCGCGGCGGAGGGGCGCGGTGCCGTCGCACCGCACCGGACGACGAACACCGCGGCCGGTACCGGGCCGCGGCAGAACGAGAAGACCGGCGGCCGGGCCGCCGGCGTCGGAAGCCGAAGAGGGGACCGGATTTTCCGGTCCCGTTGGAGAAAACCGGCCGGCAGTTGGCCGGCCGGAAGGTCAAAGGCCGGGGGAATAAATTCCCCCGACCAGCTCTAAAAACCCCCCTCATTTAAGAGGGGGGCGGTTCCTTGAAAGGGGGGGGGGGGCAGGAGGCCCCCCGGTTTTTCTTCAAGCCGGCCCCCACGTGGGGGCCGTTTTTTTCAAAGGGCGCGGCATATAGCCGCGCCGCCCCTTCAATCAAGCGGGGGATTGATTCCCCCCGCGTGCCGCCTCCGTGCGGCGCCAGGCCGCCGCGCCGCCGGCCGGGCCGGGTCGGGTCGACCCGGTTCGAGCCGACCCAAGGGGGGGTCGGGCCGGGTCGGCCCGGACCCGGACCCCCCGTTTCGAATCAGTTTCGGTCTTTTGGCCATAACTTGAGCCACAGACCTCCGATCGACGAACCGTCTGCGACAACGCGATCCTTGGATCGAGACGGTCGTTTCGGTATATCGCACTCAGGGTTTCGGAATACTTTGAGTTCGGCCGGGTTGGTTCGTTCACGAAACCAACCGGGCCCTCGGAGCGGAAACGCTCATATCTTGAGCTACGGACGTCCGATTGACGTGCCGTCAGCTTTGTTGTGTTCCTCTTAGTGAGACGGTTCTTTTGGCATACTCCGCCCGAGGTTTGGACGCAGGTGGAGTACGGTCGGGTTGGTTTTGCCTTAAAAACCAACCGGGCCCCGGGGACGAAAATGCCAATAACTCTCAGACCGGGCGTCCGATCGACGCGCCGTCTGTTGCGTTGAGTTCCTGTTGATGATACAGAACTTTTGGATACATCAACTCTGGACTTTGTGACAGTTGATGTATCAGCCTCTCGGCTCGGGGAGCGGACCCTCCTGTACGAGCTTGCTGTGTGCAGGAACCCTAGTGCTGGCTGCGACTGTTACTGCGACTGTTACTGTGACTGCTACTGCTACTGCTACTGTGACTGCGACGACGACAGTACAGAGATCCTGTGTGGATTCGACGACGACGACTACTGCACTCAGCGATCCTACGTAGATCAGTGCTACAGGTCCTGCGTGAGCCCGATCCTGTGTGGGTCCGATCCTGTGTAGGTCACTGCGGGGGTTAGTACCTATCGATCCTTCGTGGGTCCGACGACTTAGATGGTTCAGTGATCATCCTTATCGTCATCCGAAGAAGTATACCTGTGTGAGCTGTATCTTCTGTTTTACTCGATAGAGGTGGTGCGCTTGGTTGTAGCGGCAGACCTGCGATACTGGAGACGATCGTACGGAGTACGGAGACTGTGTAGCCGGCTGAGACCTGAAGACTGCTCGACCGACTCGACTTGGAGTGAGTCGACTAGCCCAGTGGACGGAGCGCCCGGTATTTGGCGGCAGACCCACGGCGGACGGAGCGCCTGGTAGTTGGCAGCAGACCCGCGGTACTCGACTGGAGGAGTACCTCTGTAGGCTATTTGGGTGAGCGCCCGATATTTGGCAGCAGACCCTCAGCGGACGGAGCGCCCGGTAGTTGGCGGCAGACCCGCAGTACTCGACAGGAGGAGTACCTCAGCAGTCTTAGGTTAGTGAGCAGTATCTCAGAGTCGTGACAGGACACTGTACACTTCAGAGATGGGGCTCTTCAGTAGTTACGTTTTTGATAATGAAAACCCTGTGTGAGCTGAAACCTATTGCTTTCCTGTGTGGATTGTGTTGTGCAATCCTGTGTGGATTACGTTTTGCTTTCCTGTGAGGATTGTGTTGTGCAATCCTGTGTGGATTACGTTTTGCTTTCCTGTGTGGAATACATTTACTTTCCTGTGTGGACTGAGTTGTACTTGGGTTCGGAGGTTGGAGCGTATTTGAAATTGGTGACTTAGGTATATGTATGGGCATATACCTAAGCAGTGTCGGTTGTTACTTCGTGATTGTACCTTTCTTTGTGGTTTATCCTTTGTGGATTTTGGGAGACCTTCAGGGGTCTCGGGGTCCCTACTGAGTAGCTTATACTCACCCCTGCACGGGCTTTGCCCGCACTACGTTGTGTTGGTTGCAGACGACGGACAGCGTTGACCTTAGCTGAGGCTTGCAGAGCGGGACGGTACCCGGAGGTGGACCACTGGGCGGGACGTGCTCGGAGCGGACGGCGGGACCCGAGGAGCAGAGGAGCTATCTGTACCCACCCTTCAGGTGGGATTTCCAGTGGACAGCTCGGTGTAGCGGCTTTTACTTTTCAGTTGCTGTTTTCCCTTTCGAGTTGTACTTTACTTTCAGTTTGGGTTTGTATACTGGCCCATTTACTTTTCCGCACTTTCAGTTGCACTCTGCTTTTGCTTAGTGTTTACTTTCCGCTTGCTTACTCTGTGGTGTTTGTTTACTTTACAAAGGCAATGCCTTCCCTTTTTACCGGGATTTTCGCCTTGGTGCTAGTCGCCAGCCCCTGGCCTATGGAAGGCGGGCTTGGGGTAGTCACGGCACGGACCCCGAGGGCGGGTCGTGACAAATTGGTATCAGAGGAGTTCGGTTCTACCGCGAACTCTGATCTTTTCTATGTGAAGCAATAATGTTTAGCGTATTGAGTGTGGTTATCAGTCCAGGGAGTCCAGTGTTGGTGCGGCGGCCGACGTATCCGTACACCAGGACCCTGACTTCTGATTTCCGACTTAATGCACGAAAACATTGATTGCGTGTGTGTTTCAAGTTTTCTTTGTGATTACTTAAATCAGCTCACCAGGTATACTGTTCTGACCGTGGCGCACCTGTTTCCTTTTTAGGATGGCCCCACGACGGCAGCCAGCTAGGGTTCCGAGAGTTGAGCGTGACGATAGCCCACCGAGCGACGAGGCCTCGGTGCAGGGCCCTTTGTCAGCAGTGGAACCGGCGGTAGCACTACCCGCTGAGCCCCCGATACTTCCAGCACCAGCCGCTGACGATGCACGTCGCCTCAGCGCACTGCATGAGTTTCAGCGCCAGTGACCACCCAGGTTTCGCGGGGAGACGGATCCCCAGGCAGCAGAGGACTGGCTGGAGGCAGTGGTACGAGTGTTTAGGCTAGTGAGGACACCAGCAGACCTCATGTTGATCCTCGCTGCGAGCCTACTACACGCAGCAGCAGGACGATGGTGGAGCTTGATGCTCCAGGTGCACGATGAGGCATCTCTACTTTGGACGGACTTTGAGAGCCTTTTTCGCTCGGAGTTCGTCCCAGCCACCCTTCGTGCGGTGCGTATCCAGGAGCTTCTTCAGCTGCGGCATGGCAGCATGACGGTCGCTCAGTACTCGGTGAGATTTACCGATCTCTCGCGCTACTCGACCGACATGGTACGGGACCCATTCTTCCGGGCCCGGACCTTCGAGCAGGGTTTGAGACACGAGATCAGGGCATCGCTGATCTCCCTCAGCATACCGACTCAGACAGGAGTACTGGAGCGAGCCCTCCTGATCGAGAGTTTCCTGGCTGAGTTCACAGCGAGACCTACCGCAGGGCGGCAGATAGCGGAGTCTTCGGCAACAGGTAGCCGACGGATGACTCAGGGTTCCAGGCAGACCAGACCTACCGGTGGCCGACTGCACGACTCAGGCTCAGTTGTACGGGGAAGCCGGGGTGGAGTCAGAGCTAGGCGTGCCGAGAGTGGGCAGTGTTACTCCTGTGGCGGGATTGGTCACATGGCTCGTGACTGTCCGACCCGCCATGCTGATGATCAGCAGTTAAGTGAAGAACCTCCCAGGCAGAGGCAAAGGTTCGACCGTGGCGGTCCGCAGGGAGGAGGCGGACGAGGCAGAGGAGCTGGACGAGCAGCCGGTGGTGGGCGACGCTTTGAGGCTCTTCCACCACCACCACCAGGAGGTCCACCCCGACCACAGGGAGTAGGTGAACATGCGAGAGCTCAACTTCAGGCAGCCGAGGCCTTCGATCATGGAGCTCTGGGAGCCGATGGACAGGAACAGAACTAGTGGATACATCCTATGTACTTCTGGTTCCTTGTTGCATTTGTGTAGCGTCTTGTATTATGAGCTGCAATAATAAAAGACGCATACCTTTGTGATATTTTCGTTCCTGTCCTCTTTCGTGATGTTACTAAGAGGTTCCAGTTTTGGCTGTTGACTTGACCCTCACTTGTGAGACAACTACTGGAGGAGACCCAGTTACCACACACTGATGCCGACAGTGTGACTCAACCCTTGGAGGCGAGAGTAACGGTTGAATCTCTTAGTAGTAGCGTCGAGGCCTTACGACGTCATCCTTGATCTGGATTAGTATCATCCATGTTAGGATTGACTGTTTTAGGCAAAGAATGTGGTTCATCCAGGGGATGAGACCAGATTTCTCTTATCGGCAAAGAAGAAATCTTGCAGCTCTGGTGGGACCGGAGATGGTCCAGGCCACGACAGAGAAGGTCCAGGTCATCCAGGAGCGGATGAGTACAGCTCAGAGCCGGCAGAAGCCTTACGCTGACAGGAGGCGGAGGCCACTACAGTTCGAGGATGGCGACCACGTCTTCTTGCGGGTCTCACCTCGACGTGGTATACGGAGTTTTGGCCGAGGCAGCAAGTTATCTCCGCGCTTCATCGGACCCTTTCAGGTCCTCAGCAGGGTTGGCGAGGTGGCTTATCGCCTGGCTCTGCCACCTCAGTTGCACCGGGTGCACGGCGTCTTCTACGTATCTCAGCTGAGGAGATACGTGCACGACCCGACGCACATCATTGACCATGGGGAGCTTGACGTTGATGATGGGGCGACTTTTACGGAGGTCCCGGTGGAGATAGAGGATCGACAGGAGCAGGTCCTGCGTGGGCGATCGATTCCTCTTGTGCGCATCAGATGGCAGCACGGGAATCTCCAGGAGAGCACATGGGAGCGGGATGCTCAGATGCGTGCTCAGTACTCTCATTTGTTTCCCTAGTTTTTGATGTATCTTTACGGGGACGTAAAGCCCTGAGGTGAGAGTAATGTAAAGACCCGTAAAATTCAAGGGAAATTTTTTTTTCTTAATTTTCTTTGGAATTTTACAAGGGCGCGGATTCTGACGGCACCTGATTCCGAGGCCCGGAGTGCCCGAAATCATTTTCCGAAGTTTGGCTCGGGTACGTTCAGTGAACGAACGAGCGGGAATTCCTAACTTTTGATCCGGTGCTTGGAATTGAAATCCGAGGGCACCGATGAACTCGCAGCGCCGATATTCGCTTAAAGAGACCTTTTCGGAAGTTGCGTTTGTTACGGGACGAAAGTTAGTTTTTGGGAGAATTATAAAAAGTTGAATAAAAAAATGTGTGTATTCTTTTTATTTTACTTTTGTAGGTTAACTCCTCTCAAGGGGAGTTAGGGGTGGGACCCACACCCACTTAACCTCCCTTGAGAGGATTAAGTGTGGTGGGACCCACACGAACCTAAACCTCTCATCTTCCCCCTTAAACTCCCCTCTCTCCCTCTTAAAAGTTTGTTAACTTAACATCTAATTAATTACACATGACATGTATAATTAATTAAGTGTTATGTTTTTGAATTTGAAGTTTTGAATTCCTTGACTTGGTAAATAAAATAAGGAGGAACCTTATTTTATTTGGTTAGTTTTGTTTATTCATCTTGAGAGGTTTGAGAGCTTTTTCTTCCTTCTTCAATCTTTGACGAAGAACGCTCAACTTGACGAAGAACGCTCAAGCTCCGACGAAGAACGCCACTGCTCTCTTCTTCGTCTTCCGTGTCAACGAGAGGGAACGCCGCTTCCTCCTCGGACCTTCTTCGTCGGCATACGAAGATTCGCCAACGACGTATCTCTTCGGGCGTATCTCTTCGTCAACGGATTTGACGAACGACTACCGCGACGCCCGACCTCCGCGACGTTGTCTTCCGCGGGACGTTGACAAATCTTCGAACCTATACCCAAGGTAGGGGTTGTTGATGATTTGTTTAATTATTTTATTCTTGCTCGTGGTTCGCATGACTAACGTGAGGATATTGAATATTTAAGTTGTGTTTTAACGTGAGGGGGCCGGACCGCATGAACACGGCCGAACCCCCTCCTTCGTTCTTGATGTTTTATATTGCGGTGAATCAAGGTGGCGTGGTGCCGTCGCACCACGCGGATATTCGCCGAATCTTATTACACGACGCCGTCGCGCGCGCGCCATGGAAGAATCATCAAGAACGCGACGCCGTCGCGCCGCGTTGAAGGAAATCAAGGCGCGGCGGAGGGGCGCGGTGCCGTCGCACCGCGCCGGACGACGAACACCGCGGCCGGTACCGGGCCGCGGCGGAACGAGAAGACCGGCGGCCGGGCCGCCGGCGTCGGAAGCCGAAGAGGGGACCGGATTTTCCGGTCCCGTTGGAGAAAACCGGCCGGCAGTTGGCCGGCCGGAAGGTCAAAGGTCGGGGGAATAAATTCCCCCGGCCAGCTCTAAAACCCCCCTCATTTAAGAGGGGGGCGGTTCCTTGAAAGGGGGGGCAGGAGGCCCCCCGGTTTTTCTTCAAGCCGGCCCCCACGTGGGGACCGTTTTTTTCAAAGGGCGCGGCATATAGCCGCGCCGCCCCTTCAATCAAGCGGGAGATTGATTCCCCCCGCATGCCGCCTCCGTGCGGCGCCAGACCGCCGCGCCACCGCGCCGCCGCGCCGCTGGCCGGCCGGCCGGCCGGGCCGGGTCGGACCCGGGTCGGGTCGACCCGGTTTGGGTCGACCCGGTTCGGGCCGACCCAGGGAGGGGTCGGGCCGGGTCGGCCCGGACCCGGACCCCCCGTTTCGAATCAGTTTCGGTCTTTTGGCCATAACTTGAGCCACAGACCTCCGATCGACGAACCGTCTGCGGCAACACGATCCTTGGATCGAGACGGTCGTTTCGGTATATCGCACTTAGGGTTTCAGAATACTTTGAGTTCGGCCGGGTTGGTTCGTTCACGAAACCAACCGGGCCCTCGGAGCGGAAACACTCATATCTTGAGCTACGGACGTCCGATTGACGTGCCGTCAGCTTTGTTGTGTTCCTCTTAGTGAGACGGTTCTTTTGGCATACTCCGCCCGAGGTTTGGGCGCAGGTGGAGTACGGTCGGGTTGGTTTTGCCTTAAAAACCAACCGGGCCCCGGGGACGAAAATGCCAATAACTCTCAGACCGGGCGTCCGATCGACGCGCCGTCTGTTGCGTTGAGTTCCTGTTGACGATACGGAACTTTTGGATACATCAACTCTGGACTTTGTGACAGTTGATGTATCAGCCTCTCGGCTCGGGGAGCGGACCCTCCTGTACGAGCTTGCTGTGTGCAGGAACCCTAGTGCTGGCTGCGACTGTTACTGCGACTGTTACTGTGACTGCTACTGCTACTGCTACTGTGACTGCGACGACGACAGTACAGAGATCCTGTGTGGATTCGACGGCGACGACTACTGCACTCAGCGATCCTACGTAGATCAGTGCTACAGGTCCTGCGTGGGCCTGATCCTGTGTGGGTCCGATCCTGTGTAGGTCACTGCGGGGGTTAGTACCTATCGATCCTTCGTGGGTCCGACGACTTAGATGGTTCAGTGATCATCCTTATCGTCATCCGAAGAAGTATACCTGTGTGAGCTGTATCTTCTGTTTTACTCGATAGAGGTGGTGCGCTTGGTTGTAGCGGCAGACCTGCGATACTGGAGACGAGCGTACGGAGTACGGAGACTGTGTAGCCGGCTGAGACCTGAAGACTGCTCGACCGACTCGACTTGGAGTGAGTCGACTAGCCCAGTGGATGGAGCGCCCGGTATTTGGCGGCAGACCCACGGCGGACGGAGCGCCTGGTAGTTGGCAGCAGACCCGCGGTACTCGACTGGAGGAGTACCTCTGTAGGCTATTTGGGTGAGCGCCCGATATTTGGCAGCAGACCCTCAGCGGACGGAGCGCCCGGTAGTTGGCGGCAGACCTGCAGTACTCGACAGGAGGAGTACCTCAGCAGTCTTAGGTTAGTGAGCAGTATCTCAGAGTCGTGACAGGACACTGTACACTTCAGAGATGGGGCTCTTCAGTAGTTACGTTTTTGATAATGAAAACCCTGTGTGAGCTGAAACCTATTGCTTTCCTGTGTGGATTGTGTTGTGCAATCCTGTGTGGATTACGTTTTGCTTTCCTGTGAGGATTGTGTTGTGCAATCCTGTGTGGATTACGTTTTGCTTTCCTGTGTGGAATACGTTTACTTTCCTGTGTGGACTGAGTTGTACTTGGGCTCGGAGGTTGGAGCGTATTTGAAATTGGTGACTTAGGTATATGTATGGGCATATACCTAAGTAGTGTCGGTTGTTACTTCGTGATTGTACCTTTCTTTGTGGTTTATCCTTTGTGGATTTTGGGAGACCTTCAGGGGTCTCGGGGTCTCTACTGAGTAGCTTATACTCACCCCTGCACGGGCTTTGCCCGCACTACGTTGTGTTGGTTGCAGACGACGGACACCGTTGACCTTAGCTGAGGCTTGCAGAGCGGGACGGTACCCGGAGGTGGACCACTGGGCGGGACGTGCTCGGAGCGGACGGCGGGACCCGAGGAGCAGAGGAGCTATCTGTACCCACCCTTCAGGTGGGATTTCCAGTGGACAGCTCGGTGTAGCGGCTTTTACTTTTCAGTTGCTGTTTTCCCTTTCGAGTTGTACTTTACTTTCAGTTTGAGTTTGTATACTGGCCCATTTACTTTTCTGCACTTTCAGTTATACTCTGCTTTTGCTTAGTGTTTACTTTCCGCTTGCTTACTCTGTGGTGTTTGTTTACTTTACAAAGGCAATGCCTTCCCTTTTTACCGGGATTTTCGCCTTGGTGCTAGTCGCCAGCCCCTGGCCTATGGAAGGCGGGCTTGGGGTAGTCACGGCACGGACCCCGAGGGCGGGTCGTGACAGTTTAAGATAAAAGGATTGATTAATTAAAGATAATTAATTGATTCGAGTGTGATTTATCTTAAACAAGAACGATTAAAGAATTGAATGCTAGTTTTATTTATGCGTAAATATCGTTGCATGCATGGATGATCATGAGCTAGACCAAGACCTTTGTATGCGAATGGTTTCTTTTAATTTATCTATTTAAATTAAATTTGTTGGTCTGCGAGCATTCTCCTCATTAATATGTATGGCCTGCGTGCCCAAAGTTTTTTTTATGTAAAACCCCATTTTACTCCTCACTTGCGTGTGAGATGAAAGCATATGTAATGGATGGAGCTCTAAGTTAGTGGAGGCGGCTCAAGTTAGGAGCCAAGGTGAAACCAATCCAAAGAGATGCAAAGGTGGACATGTGGAAAGCTGTAAACACGAGCCCAAAAGGTTCAAGGTGTTTCTCCCCTAGGTCTTGAGTTAGTTTATCAACCGCTAGATAAACTAACTAATAGAACAAGCTCATGATCATACCATTTATTTTATTTCTGTCATTTGCATGATTTATTTATTTTGGGTGTGTTGTCACGATCACACAATTGACGAATTAAACAAGCATGCAAGATGAAACTAAAATAAGACCGACTTATGCGTAAAATATTATCTTAGACATGGTTAATCACTTAAGTATATCTCATTTAATATTAACAAGCATGTAATCAAATATAATAAAATGACAATTTACGTATAAGGATAAAATCCCTCAAAGAAAATATCAAGTCGGTATAGCCTTCCATAATCTTGGTTAGAATCGAATCATAGTTCAAAGTGCTTGACCAACCCTAGTTGGGGTGCTTTCAATTATTGGGGAATTCCAATTCAAGGTTTTGGGTTGACTTGACTTGGTTTGCATGAAGGGTTGACTGCCATAGCAGGACTTGGTGTGACCAAGAAGCAAAGGTTGAGGAAATCCAAAATAAAAGGATTTCAGGATTGGGGAGTCCACTCAGCGGATCATGGAGCTGCAAGTTAATGCATTTGGCATTTGGAATGCCTACCTAAAACCCTTCAAGTTGCTTGACCAACCCTAGTTGGGGTAATGCGAAGGACAATATGGATCCTTGCCACTAGAATATTCAGGCAACAGAGTATTTCGAAGTCAATGGTGAGAGCTATTGGATTTCGATAAAATAGTGGGAGACTAATAAGTATTAATTTATTTATTTGTCTCAGTTTTATCATGATAAAGTACTAAACCTTTGCTCATCTTAATTTGTAGAAACGCCAAGAAAAATGACTTCAAACATATCATTACGAACCATACTCAAGAAGGAAAACCTTCTCACCAGCACCAATTTCCAAGAATTGCAAAGGCGTTTACGCGCCATCCTTCGCTACGAGAGGAAATTGCACGTGCTGGAGGAACCTATTCCAGTTGCGCCTGAAAAAGAGGCCAGTGATGAGGAACTATCTCTCTACATGAAACATATGGATGATGCCACATATGTCCAATGTTTCATGCTATCAGCCATGTCCAATGAGCTCTTAAAGCAACATGAAAATATGGACACATATAACATGATGTCTCACCTTAAGGATCTCTACCAAGAGAAGACGAGACATGAGAGATATGAGATCTCAAATGCTTTGTTTACAACTAAGCTTGGAGAGTCTGCGCCAACTGAGCCTTATGTAGTCAAGCTTATTGGCTACATTAAACGTCTGGACGTCTTAGGGATTAAGTTCCCAGATGAGTTGCATACAGATCTCATTCTATTATCACTACCCAAGACCTTCTCTAGCTTTATTGTCAATTATAACATGAGCAATAATGAGAAGAGTCTATCGGAACTTCTGACCTTAATTCGCCAGGTGGATAAGGACATGGAGCATGACAAACCCACAGTCTTTATGGTGAATAAGAAAAGGACAAGACAAAGGGGCCTAGAACCAACTACTTTGTACTTTATTCATTAATAAATACCTTATCACATCTTGATTGTTCTTTTGCGTGACAATGCATGTGATAATGTCCTAAGGATAACTGTTGCATTAAAGGGTCATAGTGGATCCCTGCTATGATGAGAACCTGGAAGTGTCATAACACTGTTCTTGAATATATGTTCTATGGTCAGATGATGTTATTTGAGGGACACAAATAATATAGGCCATTAAGGGTGAGAACTCATAAAACTTTGAGGCACCTTCTCATTGTGTGCGCCCTTGGTAATATCCAAGAGGATATTATGAGAATGAGACCCGCCATTAAGAAATCCACATTTCATAGTGTCATTGGATGTCCCTATCCGCGGACGTGTGTATTGATCCTTAGACTTTAAGATTATTATTAATGGGTATTACAACTCGCACACTTAAGATGTATTGACGAAAACTGTGATGACACACTGTTCGCAGTAAGGTAGGATACGTTGGGTGCGTCACGAGTGATACTGCATTAATAGATAATGCGAGAAAAGATTTGTCCCTTCTGTTCCATAACGAAAGTAGATATCACAGGCCCTTTGATGGAATTGATATAGCCTAAATAAATCCATGGCCATGGTGAGGAATGGACAAGTTCAATTCTGAAAAGTTAAAGAAAGAATAATCGAGCACATGGGTTGATGACACTAGCATGCAACCCGCTTGATTCGAGATATCGAGACAAAGAGATTATATTACACGGTAAGCGTTCGTAGGAGGTGACACATCATTGCGGCGTTAACTTCTTTCTTTATGAGTGCCTTGACTTGTTGGTAGACGCTAACATTGGACTTTAGGCAGGCTCCGCCTAATGCCATTGAGAAAGAGGCCTAGAGGGTCACGCACTAAGTGTGTCCAAGTATCTTAGTTAAATATTAATTTAACAAGTTGAATAAAGATTATTCCCGATTGTGGTTTAATAATTATTTAAGGATGTCTGATTGCATTTATTTCGACACTAGTTATTCGAGAGAATATATTGTGGGTGAAATAATATATTTATTAGCGAGTAATGTAGTGATATTTATTTTAGAAATAAATAGTTATTATTCAAGGTCTAATAAATGTGGAGGAAATAAAGAAAAATGGAAAACAAAAGTACACGCCGTGTATATTAAATATACATGCCATGCATTTTTTTTTCTGGGAATTTATGAGAAATAATAATATTTATTTAATTAAATAATATTAGGTGTAATTCGCTGGGCGCATGCCAGGTAATAATAATAACCAACTGTTATTATTAGACATGAGGTATTACTAAGAATTAAATGAAATGAATAATTGCCTTCGGGTAATTAATTTATTTTATTATTCTATGTAATTAAAAATCCCAATTATATATTTCTCATTAGCCTAGCCATTTTTTTGTGGTTGTGCACAACGGATCTAGAGAAAGCTCTCAAGCCAAGAGAGAATTCTTTTCTTCCAAGAACGCTCTCAAGCTACGAGAGAGAGATCCTCCTCCACCAGATCAAGGCAATCAAAGGCGGACATCGCAAGCGAATCCTCTTCCATGCTAGCACCAATAAATCCCTTCGATGACATCCAAAAATACGTGAAACACGTGTGGATCACCGTTAGAGGAATCATACACTTGGATTCTATGACGCAACGACAAATCACATCAGATCATGACCGGAAACATCAATGAAGAAAGAATTCCATCAAGGTAATTCTTGTCAATTAATTAAATTAATTATAACCAACATATGATGATCCTATCTATGGTTCCAGGACTCCCCTCTTTTTTTTCGTTCTTCTTTCTATTTCGAAGATCCGGCGTTTTATTATTGTGACGGATCTCAGATTGATCGTTGTTAGCGCTAAAATTAAAGTTGGGTACACCCACCAACGCACTTCCGCTGCGCTCAGAACCTACATAATTTTCTTTGATATCATCATCTCAAACATGAATACTATTACCTTATGAGAAAACGTATCTATCTCAAATGATTGAGTTTAAGGAAAAAATCATTATTGATGACATGTCTATTGCAAGAGAATATGTTGATGTGTTTCCTAAAAAATTTCTTAGTCTTCCTCCAAGCTGTGAGGTTAAGTTCTCAATCGAGCTTATACCTCGAGCATTGCCAATATCCAAGACTCAAAAGTGCATAAACGATTTTTCACATCGGGTTTTTATGCCTTTTCACGTCGATTATTAAGCGATGTTATTAGAGGTAACGTTGTAAATAACCTTTTCACGTCGGTCAACTATAATCAGTGTTGTAAATTAATATATGTTATTGGTTTTCCACATTGGTTATTGGATAATCAACGTGAAAAACATTTTTTTTATAAAAAAATTGGGCATTGATTCATCCTCCACCGCATCACCAACCAAAAGCAACAGAACAACCGAAAATGTAGCAGAAAAACAAAAAATGACACTTACAATTGAACTTTCAAATTTACGATGTATATTACAAATAAACTAAAAATCAATCAAACCTTTAAAATGATTATCTAATTCAATTTGTAAATGTCTCAATTCCTCCGCACTATATGGTCGTGGATCATCAAAAAGATACAAAATAATACAAAAATCATTTGACTTGAATTTTCAATAAAACATATGAAATATTAAGTAAAACTTTATAAAGAAATCTAAACTTCTAAAACTTTGTAACTGTCCTAGTTGAAATTATTTCATATATAAATCTTAAAACATAATATCCACATTCTTTTACATCTTGTTTATGACACCGTTTCAAAGAGATTTTAATTCAAAATAACATTTTTAAGTAATATATCCAAAATTTAGTAATTGCAAATGAAAATTCATCTTAGCTTTTGTAAATTTGATATTGGCACTCTTCTTTCTTGTCGTCTCTCTAAAGAAATTCTATGTCCTGTATGAAAATAATACGAATAAAATTAAATTTATTCATTATAATATAAACAAGTATTAAAATAATCAAACTTACGTGTTCAATACATTCTGAAAATTTGCTCTCACTTCACCATAGATAGAGCATAGCCAGTACAATGTCTTATCTCTTAAACAAAAAGTACCCAACATCCAATGACCACTGATATAAAAGAAAATTTATTATGAGTTAATATGTTAAGTGATATATAACACTTTGTGAGAAAAATATTTTATACGCTTCAAGATATGGATACATCCAACACTAAATGATTACATTCTTATGAAATATTTCAGCTATATAAACTGTTCTTTCTGCATCGATCATTGTCAAAGCTATAAGAGAAATAAAATGTGAGTCCATAAATCCATATACATGTCTTGTCATGCTTTGTACAAATTTTATATAGATACCTAATGCAAAGCATACATAGTTATAAATTTTCAATAAATTAAAGGAATTTTTTTTTTGTTAATCGACTTACATGGAAAAAATTTACATCGCATTGATGCCCAATTGATATTCAGCTACAAGTTCCATGATATCATTTTTCAAAAGCCCCACAATCATTGCACACCCACAAACAACGTCAATTTGGAATCTCATATACTCCCAATAATAAATTTGAGTATGCTGATGATCTATCAAGACTAGTAGAATCTATATCTAAAGTCATGACACTTTGATTTTTTTGCTGCCTATACAATATTTCTTTACCTTTAAAGTATTCATATAAAAATTTAGATAAATATATAAACTTTAAAATGAGAAAACAAATTTAATAACAAAATGAAATAAAATATAACATATATACATACCTCTATAGTAATATGTCGAAGTAGTCTAGATGACCAAACTAAAAAACAATCGATACTTTATCCAACTGTACTCACCTCATCTGCAGGACATGATATTTTTGCTGATCTATCTATAATATCCTGTATAGCGACCCTATGATGCTCTATCTCAATATGCTGATGATGAATGGTGTCGTTGATATAATATATCATCCCATATGCAACAATATGATGAGGTTCATCAACATATAACTAACAGTAACTTGGAATCTGTGGAGGGGTGTAGGGGTAGGATAAGGAGTGGGGTCTGGAAACAGAGATGTGTGAGTAAGATAAGGAGTGAGATCTGCTGGTGGAGGTGGAGGAGTCAGATCGGTAAGACGAAACCGTCCTTGCATGTCTGCAAACATCGACTGTACTGAAGCTCTGATCCCATCCTCCATCACCACTTGAAGATCCCGAACTTTGGATTTTAAAGATTCTATTTTTTTATAAACATGCTCCTTTGAAGAAGCTTCCGAACGTAGAAACACTTTTCTTACCGATACACCTGCCATGTATCCTCATACACGACCTGAGTGTTTGGGCTTTCTCAATGTTGTAGCTAAAATATCATTTTTACCCTCAGCAATAAAGACCCCCTATGTGCTCTGCTGCTCAAGAGAATCCTGTATGGAATATTTGAAAAAATCTGTAATGAATAACAATATATAAAGAGTTGATTTAACTTCAATAAATAAATAAAGTAAACATCTTATAATCTTATCAGCTGCAACTCTTGACTCTTCCATACAATATTGTCTTTTTTTGCTCATTCGAGTCCTCTTCCATTTTTCATGTTTGGTGGGGGGGGGGACAACCTCTGCAGACCCTACAGACTCAGCTCTCAGCTTTTAAAATTTTTCTGCTAACATGTGTTCTTCCAATAATGTATACCCTCCCCGAGATAACGTATGATGATATACATTTCTAGCTTGAATATCCTAATGAGATCTCCTTGGTTGCTGTAAATTAAAAATTAAGAATAAAGAAATCATTAACATGGTCATTAATATAAAAAAAACTTCTAAAAAGGTAGCATTGCACTTATAAAAAACTCTTCTCGTCGTCTACTTTCAACAAATTGCTTCCATGTATCTTCATCTATAAATGAATATATATCACATGGATTTTCATGGTATCTATTCCTAAAAATGAAATGTGATGCGAGAGATGATTTAAAATCCCTCCAACTCCTAGTAGCCAATGATAAACATTTCCTCCTGACTCTTTCAGTATCAGGTATATCGTATGTCATCTGATAAGAAGGGGAAAAATATATATTATCATAAACATTTCAAGATAAGTAAAATAATAACAAATAATCTTACCAAAATGGTCTCTCACAATTGTGATAATGTCCCTTTGTCAACACTTCGCTAATCATCAAACAAAATACTAATTTTGCTTTTAGCCTGTACTGATACAAAAGTCTTGAATTGTTTTGAATTTGGAACTCTTGGAATATCATTACCGTCAAGGTCTATTGGTATCCTCTATTCTTGGCTACGGGCAACTGATAATTTTTGGTAAATGTGTGGTGCCACGTTTACCAACCCTTAAACTCTTTTTTTCCCCTGTGGAAGTAGATGTCTCATGTAAAGAAGGATGATGAGGCTCATCAACAAGAGCATGTGTACGTTCCTTCCTAGAGGTATGAGTATGATCATCTCTAAAAATATGTGGTGGATCAGAGGATTGATCTGTCATTATCCTACAAATCAAAACAACATCAATTAGTACAAAAATATACAAATCCAACAATTACATAAAAATGTAAATAAAAAATTAACAATTATCAAACAAAAAGTAAAGTAAAGTAAACGTAACACATTTTTATTCATATTTGTTATAATTAACTAAAATGTTAACAATATTAATGAGAGATGAAATGACATAAATGAATGAAAACTACACAATATTAATGAGAAATGAAATGACATAGTAAAAATTAACCAATATGATAAATCATTTATACAATAAAAATATTTTTTTATAATATACTCTTATACAATATATTTTGTTTTTATTTAAAATGTTAAATTTAAAATAATTGTTTTTCAACAAAATCAATTAATAAATAAGTTACGCAAGGGTAAACATGGAAAACTAGACAAAACTAAACTAATATAAACAAACAATTTAACTTATTAGTTATAATACATGTTTTAATAAAGAAAATCAAATTAAAATATCTAACTTATAAAATTTAAAAAATTAAACCATAATTAAACATATGTTACCTGTAATATTAGGAATGTACTAAAGATTGTTTTTCCAAATTCCTTCGTCATGATCATTCCGTATGACACAAACCATGTCTACAACGTGCTCATCAATATTATTTGTTAATCGTTCCATGGAAGCAGAGATCTCACATAAATTAGCATCTTCATCAAGTTTATCATCACCAACATACTATTTTTTTCTTATAAAACAATAGACCACTGCATATTAGATTGATAAAAAACATAGAAAATTTGTTTTGCATGTGTTGCCATGATAAAAGGATCATTTGTGTATTCCAATTTATTCAGATTAACTAGTGTAATTCCAAATTCATCATGTCAGAGACTGTTGATACTGATAAACCATTTACACTTAGACATTGGAAATTGAAATTTAATGTAATCAACCTTCCATATTTCTTCAATAACTCCATAATATGCGGAGATTTGGTTTTTGTCTTTTCCACTTGAAAAATACATTACTTCTGCGAACACCGACACACTACTATTCTGAATTGCACTTCTGTTGTACTGATCTTTCGTATGAAAAGTATAAATATTAATGTCATACTCAGACCATGTTATCAAATTAAAACTTGGACCGCCCACCAACCATCTCAATGTTTCTGATGCATCTGGTTTACTAAGTACAATCTCTTTAAAAAATGACAAAAAAGTTTTGTTATGCTCATTCAAAATCCACATATCTTTGTTCTTTGAATATTAATTTTTTATTAAGATAAGACCCCTTTTAATGGGTAAGGGGGAAACCAAAAGACTTCAAGAACATAAAATAAGCAAGCCCCACAATCCAGAATCTCCTAATGACTGCAAACTGTAGCGCCACAAATCAAACAGACACAAAAACCATTCAACCAATTCAGACATTCAACCGATTCACACATTCAACCCACGAGATCACAAATCACCGCAAAAAAACATAACAACAAACAACTTGATCATCCACCTTGAAGCCCATAGGAAATCAACCCGATGGTTCGCCGGAAGACCCCAACGACGTCGTCGCTGCGCGCCTCCAATGACACCGCACATAACCACTTCACCAAAAAAGAACAAACCCAAAAATCTACGCCGCCGCCGCAACAACACCGAAGCAGATCGAACCGCAAATCAGGACCAAAATCACCATGCGCCAAAGAAGGATTGAACCATAACCTAGACAAATCAAAAGGGAAGAGAAAACGAAGAGAAAACAAATCCACGATGACAGTCGCGACGCCTCGCCGCAAATCCGAACCAGATCCCATCGCCACCTTCACAATCTCACTCGTAGACCGCGTCAAACTACCGCGCGCGCCCCCATCCTACACAGAAGAAGCGTCGGCCCTCAGCCAGGAGGACCAGGAAAAAGGCCAGCCAACGATGGGGAAGGCCCAGACGATCACGCCAACACAGATTCCTTAACGCCGCCCCTGTGAGAGGAACCACCACCACGAAAATGCTGAGAAGGAGTGCTGAAGAGAGCTCAGATGTCGATCCGAGGCGAGGAGGAGAGGCGGCGACAGGGGAAACCCTAAGGAGGCGGCGCCCCTTACAGGCTCATCGTCCCAATTCACATATCTTTGTTCTTTGGATATCTTTGTTTCAACACATTAATATGCAATGTTATATATAGTTTAGAATCATCTATGTTATTCAAGATGTATAAATGTACATTCTTTATCTGTTCACCTGTCAACGATTTGACTTTCAAGCCACGAATACCCTTTTCCCCATAATTAACTCGTTCACGACAAGATGTAGGCAGACCGATGTGCTCCACTGCAGACAAATAGTTTGTACAAAACTCTGCAACCTCTTCAGAAATATACTTATCAACAATGGATGCTTTAGGTCGATATGAATTCTTAACATACCCTTTCAATATCTTTATATACCTTTCAAAAGGATACATCCAATGTAAATATACAGGTCCGCAAAGCTTTATTTCTCACACTAAATGGACTATTAAATGCACCATGATATCAAAAAAAGATGGAGGAAAATACATTTCCATTTGATAAAAGTATAGAAACCACTTCATTCTCTAAAATGTTCAAAGCATTCGAATCAACCATCTCATTACAAATTGAATAAAAAAAATAACACACCTTCATGATAGTCATTATGACACGGGTGGACAATATTTCATGCAATGCAACTGGTAGGAGCTGTTGCATCATGACGTGACAATCATGAGATTTCATACCTTTCAACTTCAAATCCTTTAAAGACACAAAATTTTTTACATTTGAAGAATAATCATGTGGCACTTTGATATTATGAAGACATTGACAAAAGCTAATTTTCTCCCTCTTAGATAAGGTATTATAAGCCAGGGGTAGGAATGTTCTCCTTCCATTAGGAGTGTGAGCCAACTCCAAACATATTCCCATTGAGAGTAAATCCATTCTTGCATTCAACCCATCTTTAGTCTTTCCTTTAATATCTAATAATGTTCCAATCAAACTTTCACAAATATTCTTCTCAACATGCACAATATCAATGTTTTGTTTCACCTCATGATATCTCCAACACGGTAGCTCAAAAAATATTGACAGTTTCTTCCAAATATTTCTATCATTACTAGATTTCTGTGTCTTTCTGAATGTCACATCAATGTTTTTCACCCTCTTAAAATACTGATCAGTGGATAAAGGTTTTGGAGAAATATCAAATTCATGTGAGCCGCTGAAAGACTTTTAATATTTTATAAGAGTGATCTATAGGCAAAAAATTTCGATGACCCATGTATATTGCTTTTCTTCTATGATGCAGTTGATAACATGGAGTTTGTTGTTCACAAATTGGACAAACTTTATGCCCCCTGACACTGTATCCAGACAAATTTTCATATGCTAGGAAGTCATTTATAGTGAACATAATCATTGCATGCTGTTGAAAATATTCCATTTTACAAGAATCATACACCCTTATACCTTCATCCCATAACAATTTCAAATAATCAATTAGTGGTGACAAGAAAATGTTAATATTATTTCTAGGCTGTTTTTGTTCTACAGATCATTAAACTCAATATGACATATTTTTTCTTTATACAAAATACAGAAGACAAGTTGTAAATTACCAATAAAATAGACCATGAACTATGTGTGCTACTAAGGCTTCGATATGGATTCATTCCATCCATTCACAGTTCAAGTCTGAGATTTCTAACTTCTTTTTTGAATGTAGGAAACTGGTGATCAATTTTCTTCTACTATGGACAATTAGTTGGATGTCATATTTTTCTATCACATATCTGCTCATCAGCATGCCATCTTATAACCTTTTTTACATCATGTGAATTAGCAAATAAACATTTTAAACGAGGAATTATAGGAAGATACCAAAATGCCTTAACATGGGTTTTTGTAACTTCTAAATCAGCTTGTGATTTTTCTTTCAACTTATACCGTGATGTCCCACATTTAAGACACTTTGAAAAATTTTCATATTCTTTCCTATATAACACATAATCATTCAGGCAGACATGTATTTTCTCGTGCCCCAATCACATTAGGCACAATATTTTCTTAGCCTTATAATGTGAATTTGGAAGATCGTTGTCTTTAGGAAGAATGTCTTTCAACAATTATAGCATCTCTGTAAAAATCTTGTCACTCCATCCATGTTTTGCCTTTAGGCTAATCAATATTAACACTGTCGATAAAACCGTATATTCTGTATAACCTAGATACAATGGTTTTTTGGTATCACTATATAAACGCTCAATCTTCAATTGTTTCTCAATAGCCTCTACTTCAATACCACAAATCATTTCATCAAATTGATCAGATTTATCATCTTACAACGCACCATCATCAATAGATCTGAAATTATGCCCAGTTTCAGCATGCCAAATCCAAGGGTTGTAACTCGAATTAAAACCATGAAAAATTAAATGATCTTTGATCTCTCTTTATAACTTTAAATTTAAACATTTTAGGTATGGACATAAAAACATGTCGTTGTTTGGAACATTTCATTTAAAAAATTTCAAAAAAGCATCGACACCTTCCTCATTCATCACCTATTCGAGGTGCATTAATCCAACTTCAATTCATTATTATCTATAACAAATATCAAAAATAAATATAAAAAACAAGGGGAGTAATTCATAAAATATTGAGATTAGAAATGACATTGAAAAATATAGAAAACCAAGAATGGAAACATTAGAAGAAAAATAGAAAGTTTTGATGAGAAAATTTATTCATGCGGAAGGAATTACAAAATAGATTTGTTTCAAATATTTCTCAAGTAAAAATAAATGAATATAACCTTATGAAATTATTAAAAAATATGTACAATGATATCCATAAAAAAATATATAAAATGAGAACAACTAATTCATAGTTGATTATTTATAAAAATAAAAAATTTATTCTATTTTGTAATTAACAATATATTCAAATCATAAATTGAGTCTTAGTTTAAAAAAATGTCACATTAAACCTTGCTTCATGTGACTTCATATGGTACATAGTATTCCCTAACTGGGTACCCAGTTGGTCTGCTATTTTAAAAAGTAGACTCATCACCCATCCAACCCTTTTACAATGCCGCAAAGTGCCATTGAAACACACAAGCATGCATAAAATAACCACCTAAAGATTCTCATAGTCTAAAAATTCTCATATGAGTCCCATTTATCAATTCACCCTTAATTTCATACAAGGAATTCAATCTCCCACTAAATTGATTAACCTGTAATGACTCGCCCCATAATAAACTTCACACCACAGGTATTCTCATCAATAAGAAGCATATATGATGACCCCTTACTCTTGATCATCCATTATAAATGGTTTTCACTACTAATTACCAATTTCAAACTCTTTATAGCTCCATCACACCCACGATTGGTCCATCCCAACTAGTTTTTAACAAAAAATCCCATTCTATTCTACAATACACACATGCCATCTCTTAAACAAAACATCCATTAGAAAACCCATTAGAAAACCCATATCGTGATGGGAAATTACATGAAAAATAATTTTTCAACTCTCCCATGCACCAATTTTATCAGAACTGAAATGAAACCACTATGATATCAACACCTAATTAATTTAAAACCCAACTCATTGAACTGAATAACAATGTAGAAACACACAAGATCCACCTATCTTATCTCCTCAATAATACTCCTTAGCATGACATATTCTATACAATAATTTTAAGGTAATCCAAACAAGGAAAAATATATTTAATGAAAACAACTAATTCATACTAGAAATAAAACCCGAAACAACTAATTAACACATTATAAAATATATTCAAACCTTCAGACGAGATAATTAGAGATGAGGAGATCTAGAATTGAAAATGCAATGACGAAGCTAAAAAAACCTGAGTGTATGAAGATGGTAATGCGAGAATGAAGTCCACCTGATCGAACAATCATTGGTTAGAGATTCCACGCCAAAGAACGATTGAAAAGAGAGAAACGAAAATGTGTGAGGCTTACTTTAGATCTATCTTTGATGTGTAACACGAGGTCGATGAAATTTGAGGGTTGATTAAGATTGCAATGTGAGATTGGACCACCAGATAGAAGAAATGAGAGAGTTAGGGATTGGGAGAGAGAGAAACGAGACCCGTGTCGTGATAATGGAAGACCAAAAAATGAATGCTCTATCGATTCATAAAATTTTAAAAGTTTTTTATGTCAGTAATAATTTAGCCAACGTAAAAAATCATTCATTCATACTGGTTAAATGATGTAATCGACGTGAAAGAGCGATGAATATGCATTTTTCACATCGTTTTTTATATAACCGATGTGAAAAATGCCATTTTCAACGACGGTTAATGTTAAACCAACGTAAAAAATTAATATTTCTAGATTTTCACATCAGTTCTAAATAACCAACATGAAAACTGTGATGTTATAAATAGTTTTTCTACTAGTGACTCCATATAGAATGACAACTATCAAATTTGAAGAGTTGAAGAAGCATCTGCAGGAGAATCTGGATAAAGGGTTTATACACCCAAGTGATTCACCATGGGGTGCGCCAGTCCTTTTTTAAGAATAAGGATAAGTCAATGCACCTTTTCATTGATTATCATGAGCTCAACATGATCATGATTAAGAACAAGTATCCTCTACCATAGATTGATGACTTGTTTGATCAACTACGTGGAGCCTAATACTTCTATAAGATAGATCTTCGGTTGGGATATTATCAAGTAAGGGTGATGAAATTGTAACCACCTGTATTTTCATAAAGGTATGGCTCATTGTTTTTCAATTTGAATTCCTTTGTTTAATCTTGGTAAATGTGCGCTATGACCTAAGGAAGGTTCTAGGACGTCTGGGGATTGTTTGGAGCCCGGAGTTCTGAAAAATGGTAAAAACGTATAGGCCTCACGGTTACCACATGATTAGTTTAAACTGTACGGGGTTCTTTTTGAGCAGTAGGAGACACACAGTTTGTTTGCAACCATGTTACCCAAAGCGCACGCCCATGTGCGGGCCATTTGCAGTTTTTGACAGAGTTTTTTTGCATGGTTTGTGCGTGGTTAGGGAAACTGTGTGCTATAACCCTGTGGGGTCCCTCTTTAGACAGTGAGATGAGCATGGTTTGCGCACGGTTTGGCCAAAACATGCGTCCAAACCGTGCGCCCCCAGTTTTGAGGGTGAAATTACAATTTTACCCTTTATTAAACTTAAAACCTCATTTCTTCTTTCCTTCTCCCAATTCCAGTGGATGGATCCTCCTTTCTTCTCTAGTGGGTTCTCCTCCCCCCTAATCTATGTTCCTTGATAACTCATAAATCTAGACTCCAAATCAAGACTCATCAGAAGCATTGGATAGCTCTCGGTAAGATCTTGAATCCTCTTGCTTCTGTTCTTTATTCTTCTTCCCGTCTATTTCACTATTTTGGTGTGAGCTCATTCACCCTATTTTTAGGATGTTGGACTATTTCTTAGATTTCTTCCAAAATACTTCAAATCTGAGGCTAATATTGGACAAGGAGTCATCAACAACCCTAAGGTAGGTGTTCTAGTTGTTTTCCTTAAAAAGTGAGATGTTTCATAGCCATTTCATTGTGCCGCATGCCGTCCATTACCGTGCGTAGCCATAAAATGAGTTCTTTGATTCTAAATTGATACGTGCATGTTGTCATACTCCTAAGGATCATTGTTAAGTAATTAGAAGATTTCAACCTCACTCGTAGCCACCCCTTGGGTGTGCCGGCTTGAAATAACCCTTTATAATTAATTGATTAAATGACCGAAACACCTTCTAAGCATTCATCTTGAATTGTAAATGGAATTACCCACAATTATATAAATTTTTATTGAACCAAAGCACCTCCTAAGTGTTTGGCTTAAATTAAAAAAGGAATTCCCACCTTATAGGTAATTGCCTAACTGAATAACACCCTTCTAAGTGATTACTTGAACCTTGAAGTTGAGTTTTCATGCCTTTCTTAACTAAATGACTTGCTTCATGAAGGTTTTACTTGCTTAAATGAATTGAATGGATTAATAAAGATGAATATAAATGGGTGGTAAGGCCACACTAGTTGACGCATTCTTTATATATTGATTAAATGAATTGTGATGACCTTATTATATATATTAGGTTGATGACTATAATGGTTATGAGGTGATCCCTAAGTTATTATTACTATTATCATTGATGTTGGTTGTGGAATGATGGTTAAAGGACTTGTTGAGCAGGACGTTTCACTCTTCCTTACACCGACTATTGAGCATGATGTCTCACACCATTAACACTATCTGGATGATGGATATAACACACCATGTCCCTTGCTTCGGGTGTTGACATGACGACTCACCCATCATGTTGAGTGACGAGCATGACGTCTCACATTCATCTTGAGATGTAGGACTTATACCCTTGTTTGAGCTTATAGGCTTGTTTAGATTGTTTATAGATGCCCGAGTTACGCCCCGGTCCAGCTAGCACCTAGTATCTAGGTATATGGATATTTATGTTCTCACATATTTATTCCATATAGGCGGATACAATATATAACTATATATACATATATATTTACTATATAAATGGTTATTGATCAAACTTTCATTCTAGCATGAGTCGAAGCAAATAGAGCTGCTAGGTGTCCTTTAGGAACCCGAGCAAGATGGTATTTATTTATTCAACATTGTTTATTATTCCATATACCTACACACTACTGTTGTTGTGTACACTGCTTGGATTACTTTTAGACACTGTTGGTGGTGGCCTACTGGGATTTTATCTCACACCCTACTTGGGTAACCTTTGACACCTGAGTAGATTATATGTCTGCAGGCATGGATAAGGGCAAGCACCTTGCTACAGATATTTGATATTCTTTACATATAGTTGGATCATTAGAGCAGAGGACCGAGCATATGCTTAAGATGCTAGTGGAGCAGCCTTTTGTCTTTTTGTAGTTTTTGTATAGCATGTTGTATATGCATGTCCCCTATTCCCCTTTTGTATATCAGCATGCCATGAAATCATGTATATGAAATTGCATTGTGGATTTTGATTATTATTAAAATGTTGGTTATTTATGCTTATGCATTTTATTATTATATTTGTTGTATGTGCTTCCACTACAATGGGTTATTGGTCTAGTCATTTAGTGTCTATTTATATTATGATTCCTCTATTGCCAATTTAATTATTATTTTTGTAATTCCACTCTGATATGAGGGTATAGTCTCCCCATTATACCATCTTTACACCCTCATTGCTAGTTGGAAGCCTATGGCATATGAGGAGGTGCACTTAAGGTCATGTGACCCACCGACTCGGGGCCCTAATTAAGTGGATGTCGGGTCAAGATGTTGCAAAGTGGTACCAAAACTTCCCTTTTTTCCTTTGTCTTACTATTTGGGTATTAGAAATGAGAGTTAATGGAATTTGGAAATGAGTATGTGTCTGGGCGTAGCTAACCTATGTACAGGGTAAACCCAAATTGCCTGTGATGTGTGATTGTTGTTCTAGTTTTTGATTTTTATAGTTGATACAACTTCACCGTTGGGTGAGACACATTTTTTATGATGCCATTATTATCATTGGATTATTACAACCAGTTTCTTTTACCTTATCCTGATGAAACAAGGGTGTTTCATTACATGCATCATTATAGACACAATAGGACTAATATGCCATGCATTTTTCCATGCCACAACTAATTTCAGAATGTGTTTGCCTGTTGCATATTTTTAGTGTCTTGATTATTTATGGAAATGTGAAGACATTCCTTATAGGACAGAGAAATCATAATTGACACTTAAATTGTTTGCCTTAACCTAACAATGTTTTCCTACGTAGGTTAAAACACACACCTTAATCAATCAATTATGACACGTTGAGCCATGGACCATTGGTCGCACGGGCTGGAACATGTTATGGTGTGGATTAAGTGGATGCCATATTTTGGTTCATGAGGAGTATGATCCCTTATGGATCATAAGTGGTGATCTAATTCAATCATTTTAAAGAGATTTAAGTACATAAAAGGGTACAAATTCAAATAAATATCACTTTTATAATGAAATTGTTATCTTATACGTGTGATCCAAGACCCAGACCTGAACCTGACCTTAATAGTGGGTAGTTGGTATGTATCTACATTCTTATGACCTGCTATGGACTTTCTTTATCACCTAGAAATCGATTTTGAAGAAGATAGAGAGGTGTAATATTTTCATAGGAAGGCGATCTACCTATTCTAGTTATCCATCTTCTATCTCTTGATTGTTAATTTTTTTTTCTGAGGCTTTCATTTAACACTGTAGAATCATGCCTCCATGATGTCCTCTAGTCATTTGCCCTGAAGGCAGTGAAAACCATACACTGAAGGTGGTGGGCCCTGAGCTGCCAATGATTCCTCCTATAGTGCCACCCGTGACACCTCTTCCTATACCTGATGTGGGCACTGACACTCAGTTTCGTGAGGGATTTCTCCGCACGATGCAATCTATGCAAGGTGTCCCTCAACCTACCCTGACTATGGTAGAGTTGACTTAAGAGTTCAAAAAATAGCATCCTCCCACCTTTTTGGGGGATGATGGACTTCATGCTGTTGAGTCTTGGCTCAAAGATATTCTTTACATATTTGAACATCTAGAGATACCTCCATAATGGAGAGTCAAACTTTCTGCTTATATGCTACATGATTCTGCCAAGCGATGGTGGAATGTTATTACCCAAACAGATTGACATCGTAATATGGTTTGGGAATATTTCTATACTATCTTCTATGACTATTTCTTTCCACATACTCTGAGGATTGATCGAGCTAGAGAGTTTATGAACCCATAGCCAGGAGCCATGTCTGTCATGGACTATTCTATTCGCTTTACCGAGATTCAGCAGTTTTCAATGACTATAGAGGGTGGTGATCTTATGACCGCCAGATGATTTATGGATGGGATGGTATGCTCCATCTGATTGTAGGTCAATGTATTTTGGTTGATGACTATTTTTGATATAGTCAACCAGAACCTTATTACAGAGCAACATCTGAGGGAAGCTGATGGTGCGAGTCGAGGCGGTTCGACAACTAGATCTATCAGTGGTTCTTCTAGTGGATGCAAGCGTCACCTTGAGGCTACTTGCGAAGGTGGTAGCGGTTAGAATCCTCATGCTGACAGTTTCTTGATATGTCACCAGTACGGGAATCCGGGGCATACGAAACGGGATCCGGTGGAATGTAGTGGCTGCAGTAGGATGAGGCATATCCAATGCTTCTATAGGACCTTTCCATCAGTTCCTAGCGAGCATGGATCTATTCCTACTCCACATTTCAGAGTGGGGTCAATAATATCATGCCAGACAAGTAGCTGGAATACCATCGACCACTTAGGCCGAGGTGGTGGTTGATACGGAGGTAGTCAGACTCGTTATTCTCAGTGCTAGTAGAGCGAGCTTGCTCAGGGAATCCAAGATGTGACTCAGGGCCACAATACATACCAGTTACATGTAGTGAAACCTATTCCAAAGGATAATAGCACCAAACCTTCTATAGTTTGAGGTACTATTCTAGTAGCCTTCACTTTAGTGCCTTCTTTATTTGACATAGACACATATCATTCTTTCATATTTGAGATTATTATGGAGAGTCTAAGCCTCAATATCGAACAATTCTGTGGTGTTATGATGCTCAATACCCTGTTTGGTATTCGATCAGAGAGCGTTCACCATTGTAATTCTTGTCCCCTTGAGATTAGAAGATATCTATTTGTGTGGGATCTCTTTATCCTCAGCATGACGAGCTTTGACATAATCATCAAGATGAACTGTTTAATTCCCCATCGATCCCATATTGGCTGATATCATCAGAGGGTGATGTTTACATCACCCGAGGGAATTAGGCACGTGCATAAGGGATAATGGGATGTTTATGCAACTTGAGATGGACCCAGGCAATAAAGGCTAGGTAGTGTGACGACTCAAATGGTTAGTATCTTTCTGGGTGATCAAGGGTTATGGACCATTGTTTTCCATCTTGTAGTTGATCATTTTAGGGATGTCTTCCCTTATAACCTCTCCGCGTTACCTCTAGTGTGATAGGTAGAATTCACTATTGAGTTAGTGTCAAGGGCAACACCCATGACCATTCCTCCTAATAAGATGACACCTATGGAACTTATGGAGTTCAAGAAACAGTTAGAGAATCTAGAGGCTAAATGATTCATATGACCCAAAACTTCTTCTTGGGGTTCACTGATCCTTTTTTCCAAGAAGGCAGATGGTACCCTTAGACTTTGTATGGATTACTGTCGATTGAACCAACTCATGATTAATAACTGATATCCTTTGCCTCAAATAGAAGACCTCTTTGACTATCTCCGAGGAGTGAGAGTGTTTTCAAAGATTTATTTGAGGTCTGGATATCATCAGGTTCATGTCAGGTCTTCAGACATACATTGCACAACTTTTAGGAGCAGGTATGGTCTATATGAGTACCTGGTTATGCTGTTCGGTCTCATGAACACACCTGCCGTCTTTATGGCTCCTTTGAATCAGGTTTTCCACTCGTATCTGGATTCATTTGTGGTAGTATTTATTGATGATATATTAGTGTATTATTGTTCTCAACATAACCATGCCAACCATCTTTAGATCATGACAAATACACTAAGAGAACATCAAATTTATGCTAAGATCAATAAATTCCACTTTTGGATCGACAAAGAGCACTTCCTAGGTCATATCATCTCAGAGTCATGATTTTTAGTAGACCCAAAGAAAGCGAGAGCTGTAGTTTCTTGGGAGCATCCCAAGAATGTATTTGATATCCATAGCTTCTTGGGGATAACCGATTATTACAGATGCTTCATCCAGGATTTCTCACGCCTTGTAGTGCTACTTACGAGCTTGACAAAGAAGGGTGTGAAATTTGTATGGTCAGAAGATTTTGAAGAAGTATTTCAGGATGTCTTTCATGTATCTCATCATCACTAATATTATCTAGATCTGTCACATGTCTTTTAGCCTAATGAGGTCAAGTTGGATGCAGATGCTTCTTTTGAGGAGTATCTGATTCATATTTTTGACTAGGGTATTAAGACACTCCGAGGCAGGCCAGTTCCTTTGATACAGGTGTTATGATAGCACAACTGAGTACATGACAACACCTGAGAGTGGGAAGATGATATACGAGATCAGTGGCCGAAAATATTTGCTGATGAATCCTCTTTACCCCCAGAAGACCAACTCAGGGACGAGTTGCTTTAAGGAGGGGAGGTTGTAATGACCTGAATTTTCAAGAAGGTATGAATCATTTTTCAATTTGGATTCCTTTTTTTAATCTTGATAAATGTGAACTGTGGCTTAAGGAAGGTTCCAGGAGAATCTGGGGCTTGTTCGGAGCCCGAAGTTTCAAAAAATGGGAAAAAAGAGTAGGTCGCACGGTTACTGCACGGTTAGTAAAAACCATGCGGGGTAATCGTGCGAGACACGTTTTGAGAAGCAGGGGCCACACGGTTTGTCTAGAACCATGTGAACCAAGGTGTACACCTATGTGGGCCATCTGTAGTTTTTGACAAAGGATTTTTGCATGGTTTTCACATAGTTAGGGAAACTATGTGCCTTAACTGTTTGGGGTCTCTCTTTAGACAGTGAGCTGAGCACGGTTTGTGCACGGTTCGTCCAAACCATGTGGCCAAATTGTGCGCCCCCAGTTTTGAGGGTGAAATTACAATTTTTCCCTTCATTAAACTTTAAACCTTATTTCTTATTTCCTTCTCCCTATTCCAGCAGATGAATCCCCTTTTCTTCTTCCGTGGGTTCTTCTCCTCCCCAATTTAGGTTCCTTGATAAATCATAGATCCAAACTCAAAATCAAGATCTGTTAGAAGTGTTGGATAGATCTTGGTAAGATCTCAAATCCTCTTGCTTCCGTTCTTTGTTCTTCTTACCATCTATTGCACTATTTTTGTGTGATCTCATTCGCCCTATTTTCTAGGTATTGGTCCGTTTCTTAGATTTCTTCCAAACTACTTCAAATATGAGGCCACTATTGGACAAGGATTCATCAACGAACCTAAGTTAGGTGGTCTAGTTTTTTTCCTTAAAAATAGAGTTTCTTCATAGATGTGCTATTGTGCTGGACGTTGGCCATTGCCATGCGTAGCCATAAAATGAGTTCTTTTATTCTAAATTGATATGTTCATGTCGTCATACTCTTAAGGATCATTGTTAAGTAATTAGAGGATTCCAACCACACTCATAGCCACCCCTTGGGTGTGTCGACTTGAAACTCCCCTTTATAATTAATTGATTAAATGAGTTCTTTTATTCTAAATTGATATGTTCATGTCGTCATACTCTTAAGGATCATTGTTAAGTAATTAGAGGATTCCAACCACACTCATAGCCACCCCTTGGGTGTGTCGACTTGAAACTCCCCTTTATAATTAATTGATTAAATGTCTGGAATGCCTTCTAAGAATTTGGATTGGATTGTAAATGGAATTTCCCACTGTTATATAAATTTTTATTGAACCAAAGCATCTCTTGAATGCTTTTCTTGACTTATAAATGGAATTTCCCCTGTATAGGTAATTGCCTAATTGAATATCACCTTCTAAGTGCTTCCTTGAACCTTGAAGTTGAGTCTCCATGCCTTGATTAACTAAATGGATTGCTTCATGATGGTTTTCCCTACTTAAATGAATTAAATGGATTAATCACGATGAATACAAATGGGTGGTAAGACCACGATAGTTGATGCATGCTTTATATATTGATTAAATTAATTGTGAAAACCTTATTATATATATTGGGTTGATGACTATAATTCTTAATAGGCGATCCCTCAGTTATTATTACTATCATGATTACACCATTGATATTGGTTGTGGAATGACGGTTAAGGGACTTTTTTGAGAAGGACGTTTCACTCTCCCTTACATCGGGTGTTGAGCATGACATCTCACACCATTGACACTATTTGGATGGTGGGCATGATGCACCACGTTACTTGCTTCAGTTTTTGACATGACGACTCACCCACCATCTTGAACGATGAGTATGAAATCTCATATTCATCATGAGATGCAGGGCTTGTACCCTCGTTTGAGCTTATAGGCTCATTTAGACTAGTTATAGATGCCTGAGTTACAACCTGGTCCAACTAGCACCTAGTATCTAGGTATATAGCTACTTAAGTCCTCACATACTTAGTCCATATAGGTGGATACAATATATAACTATATTATATATATATATTATTACTATATATATGGTTATTGATCAGACTTTCATTTCGGCATGAGCCGAAGCAGGTAGATCCGCTAGGTGTCCTTTAAAAACCTGAGTAGGATGGTATTTATTTATTCAGCATTGTTTATTATTCCATATACCTGCACACTGTTGTTGCTATGTATACTACTTGAATTAATTCTAGATACCATTGGTGGTGGCGTACTGAGATTTTATCTCATACACTACTCGGGCCACCTTTGGTACCTGAGTTGATTATATGTCAGTAGGTATGGATAAGGGAAAGCGCCCTGCTAAAGATATTTGATATGTTTACTTCTAGTTGGAGCATTGGAGTAGAGGACCGAGCATATGCTCGAGATTCTAGTGGAGCAGCCTTTTTTCTTTTTGTAGTTTTTGTATAACATGTTGTATATTCCTGTCCCCTATTCCCCTTTTGTATATCAGCATGCCATGACATCATGTATATGACATTGTCTTATGGATTTTGATTATTATTATAGTGTTGGTTATTTATGCTTCTGTAGTTTATTATTATATCCCTTGTATGTGCTTCCACTATGATGAGTTACTGTTCTAGTCATTTAGTGTCTGTTTATATTATGCTTACACTATTTCCTGTTTAATTATTATTTCCATCGTTCCACTTTGATATGAGGATATGGTCTCTCCCAATTGTACCACCTTTACACTATCACTGCTAGTCGCCAGCCTCTTGCAAATGAGGAGGCGTTCTTGAGGCCATGTGACCCACCGGCTTGGGGCCCCAGTTAAGTGGAATTCAGGTCAAGATATTACAATAATGAACCAGCCCAAGTCAACTCGACCTGTCACTCGTGCTAGCCCATCACACAGCCCAAAATGCATTCATGATTTCCACGAGATGTTGAAAAGCATCGGGAATTACCAACTAAAGATTGGGAACCATTTCATCACTGGTAAACTGGAATGACCCATCTATAGGTAGGATGACCATACCACTTAGGTCAGAGTCAATAGTAGAAGAAAAATAGATACCATAGACAACGACATTCATAATAAACAAAACATGCCATAACAGGACATATACATACATGGTATCTCAAAAACAAAACCCAAAACTAAAAAGAATGGGTACAACACCAAAAAGGGACCAAAATACATCCCAATAGATACAAAATACTAGCAACAACTCCTCATGAGTCAATATCTATGAGACCATGTCTCCTCTACAAAAAACCGGACCACGATAATCAAGAAGAGACACCCTAGAACATGGTTCCATTGCCTTTACATGTGTCCCACAAAATGAAATATGCAAACGTCCAAAGGGCCCAAGTAGGATTGACACGAATCCCAATAGGATACCACCATGAATATATTTGAGAATTTTTTCCTATGCAAACCAATAAACTATTTTGAAAACATTTTCAAAACTAAACCACTTTGAAAACATACCATTTTCAAATAAACCTTTGAAATACCTTTGGTTTTCCATTTCAACAAAATCGATTTTCCAAAACAATATCAACATGGATCAAAAAATAAAACAAGGCTCAACAAGCTCATAACCAAACAAGAAATAATAATAATGAGCATAACATCAATATTAAATAACCATACTAATGTAAATGAACAAATGAGCATAATACATCTCATCACATCAAAGTGATACCAATGAAATACATAAAGCATATAAACCAATACGGTTTGAGTATTTTACACCTAGGGATCTAATCATCAGACCTATCGTGAATGAGTAAACAAGTATGCTAGCTAGCTAAGCAATGGAAGATCTCATGGTCTTCCCTGATCCCAACATGGAATCTCTCACGGTCTTCCTACCTAAAGGCTCTCACAGTCCCTTGGAAGCTAATTTGGAGGATTGCACGGTCCTCCCTTTGATGGCTCACATGACCACTCAGAAAAATCAATATGAAATCTCGCATAGTCTTACCTCCGAAGGCTCACATAGTCCCTCGATCAAACCCCCCACTCACACCTCGACTAACCCATGTGATACTCCATGACAACACATCCACAAAAAAGTGACCATATCAATCAAGCCACATTAGAAACCATTTTATAAATACACATGCCCAATTTTATCAAAACACATTTACCAAGGTAAAACCATTTCTAAAACCATTTTAGAAATCCATTAGAACTCACAAAAACTCTTTGATCCATTTTATCAAACACTTTATGGGTATACAAGCCACACCCCTTTAGAAAACCCCACTTTAAACCCCAAATTGCTAAGAAAATCCATAAAACACATCAAACATGAAATATGAACTAGGAATAGACCATTTGAGTGTCAATTTAATAAAAAAAATCAAAGGAAATTATAAATTTAAAGGCATTCCATGGAAAATGATCTTAAATAGAGACACCTACCTCAGATTCGGTCCCAAGCTCATTTCCCTTGATGCTGACCACCTGGAGGAGGAATAACATGGACTCACACACCTAAGTCACAGGAAATGAATCCAAAACCTCCATTACACACCCTAGATTCGGAAAACACCACCCCTAGGGTTCTACACTTCTACAAAATGGAAGATCAATGCTTGAGAAGGGGAAAAGAAGAATAAATCATGAAGAAATTGACTTACCTCAAACCAAACCACCGAGATTTCCAAGAGAAAATCACCGCCAAGGAGGGGGGAGATCTCCATAAACAAAGGGGAGAGGCTACACATGTAGGGGAAGGAAAAAACCCCCAACCCTTAAGAAATCGATAGGGGAAAAGGGGTAAAAAGACACTTTTTAATGAGTTGGACCTGGCTGCACGGTTTGGTCACACGGTTAAGCAAACCATGCGCCAACCATGCAGGTGCCATTGTCCACCAAAAATAGGGCACATGATTTCCCTTAGGGTGTCATACAATTTGAAAAACTATGCTTGAACTATGAAAAACCCCACTATCACAAATTGTAGCACCCTCGTAAGGTTAGCTGCATGGTTACACAAACCATGTGCTAACTTGTGCTATAGTCTGTCTCCCTAAAAAATTATGGTTCCAACTCCCAGCACTTGGGAACTCCAAGAACACATCAAGAGAATAAATAAACCTCAAAAGGAAACGTACCAGTGATCTGATAGGTATCAAAAACTCCCCACCATGTCACTTTATTCCCAAGAAAGTCCTTAGGCTTCGCTAGAAGAAAACAAATGCGACCACTGCTCCCTCACCCAACCTTTTTGTTCCCAAGTATCATGGTTATCGTTTCCATGCTTCCAGATAACCCAAACCAATGATATCACCTTCCCATGGAGCACCTTGTTCAAAAAATCCATGATACGAACTCGTTGCTCCACAATGTTGGCATCAGGATCTAACTCTAAATCTTCCCACTCCAGCATGTGAGATGGGTCTGGATGGTATCTCTTCAGTTGGGAGACATGGAATACGTCATGAATCGAGGTCATAATTTGTAGTAGCTCTAATCGGTAGGCTACTTCCCCAAATGCTCTACAACATGAAATGGCCTGACATAACATGGCACCAATTTATCATACTTTCCCAAATGAACTGATACTCGAAGAAACACCTGATCACCAATATGAAACTCTAACGGATGACGACGATGATCAACATACAACTTATATAAACTTTGAGCTATCATTAACCATTTATAAAATATCCAAATTGTCTCAGTCATCTCCTGAATGTGGCTCGGTCCAACCAAAGAACACTCGCCTACCTCGGCCTAACACAACAAGGATTGGCACGACCACCCATACAACACCTCAAACAGGGCCATCCTGACCGAATTATGATAAATATTGTTATAATAAAACTCAAAAAATGATAGGTTCCTTTCCCATGAACTGCTAAAATTAGGCACACACGCCTGCAACATGTCCTTGAGAGTCTAGATAGTTCACTCAAACTAACCATCCGTCTACAGGCGATACACAGTGATCAATTTCAATTGGGTTCCCAAAGCCCCATGAAGTCCCTTTAAAAAATGATATGTCAAAATGGGAATCTCGGTCCAGCACTAATGCTGAGGGAACCCCATGAAGCCAAACAACCTCTCGAACATACTGGCATCTAAGGTCCTCTACCTTTGTCGAATCACTGTTGGGTAAGAAACGAGCTGATTTCATTGGATGATTGAAAACATCCATATAACATCCTTCCCACTCAGAGTATGAGGTATCCCGATCATAAAATCCATAGCGATCTCATCCCCCTTCCACATTGGCAAGGGAAGTGGCTACAACAACCCAGTTAGTCTCTGATGCTCAGCTTTGATCCTCTGGTAGGTCAAGCACCTGCAAACAAAGTCCTCCACTGCACACCTCATCCCAGACCACCAATACCAGACTCTCAAGGCATATAACATCTTTTACACCCTAGGGTGAATGAACTAACTAGAATTATGTGCCTCCCGCATCACCTCCTACCTTAGGCTCAAAGGAAAAACCAACATATTTCGAAAGAGAAGAGAAATATTGGAAGAGCAAGACCAGTCACCTAAGATCTCCCCACCATTTAGGGCACTACTAATCAAACAAAACTCAGGGTTGGATACCTGATTAATCCTCACCTGATTGATGGGAGAGGGTGTAGTCTGCCCAATGGAAAAAAATCACATTCCCTCCATCCTCCTACACGTCCAAACTTAGATCAGAAAACAAACACATCATACCCCACTCATCCACTGATTTCTGAACAGCCTGTATCAGAAGCTTCTTGCTCAACACGTTGGTGACCACATTTCCCTTCCCAAGTGTATACACAATATAGAAATCAAAAGTTTGAAGGTATTCCACCTAGAGTATCTTCCTGAGATTTAGGTTCCTCTGGAAAAAATGTACTTTAGGATCTTATGATACAAATACACTATGAAATACTCCCTGAAGAGGTAATGGAACCACGTTTAATTCATGAATAACAACTACTAATTCCAATTCATGGGTGGGATAATTCATCACATGTGGGCATAGTTTCCTTAAACCATAGGCCACCACATAACCATCTTTCATAATCACACAACCCAAACCCACACTAGAAGCATCACAATATACTACATAAGCTGAGCCTCAGGTAGAATCAAAATAGTCATGAATGTTAGATGGGTCTACAACTACTCAAAAGCACTTCGACACTTCTCATCCCACTCAAAATTTACCCATTTCCTGGTCAAATCCATCAAGGGAGAATATAACCTGTTGAAGTCCCAAAAAACATCCATAATACCTGGCCAAGCCCAGAAATTTATAGATATCGAACATATTCTTGGGATGCTCCCAAAATGTGACTGCTTAAAATTTCTCTGGGTCCACTGAAACTCCCACCTCGGAAAACATGTGGCCTAAAAACTTCACTTCTTGGATCTGTTGCAAAATTATCGGGAGTCACAATGACAGAAACAAGAAAATGAAAGGAAATGCAGAAGAAAGAAAAAAAATGAGAACACAACAATTTATGTGGTTCGGGAATAATCCCTACATCCACGGGAGAGGTAGAACTTCACTATTTTGGGAGTACAAAATTATAGAGGGTTTTTTAGTGGTAACCCTAGCCTGAAAATGGGCTATAAAATGGAGAAGACGATTAATGTTCTAAAAATTAAGTCTGAGTTTCTATAGTGAACGACAACCACTTTTTTCAAAAGTGCTACAGTACTGTTGACTCCAAAGTCTGCACTACTATAGTGCCTGTCGGTGTCGGTCGATCAGCTCTGCTATAGTGATCAGAGATGCTACAGTGCCGAAAAAAATGGGATGGGAGCCTTCAGCCCCTGGACCCCCCCAGAGTAGGGGCGCGTTGCACCCTGTAACCCCCAACGAGCTCATCACGGAGCTCGACCCGCGACAGTTACATGCCACAAGCATTTGGTCCAACCAGATCGGGCTACACCAATCCAACAGGATCCACAACCGACACTTAGAAAACTTGACATATATACTATGCTCTCTTAAAACACTCAAAACAACCTCCAAATGGTCAACATGATCCTCTATCATGAAATAATCCAATATGTCATCCATAAACACAACAACAAAGAAGTCCAAAAGTGATGGAAGATTCGATTCATCAACACAATGAAGATTGCAGGAGAATTGGTATGCAAACCCTTCTCTTTATTACATATTAATTTATGATTTACTACATAATAATACAAAAAATACAACCTGAAATATTGATTATTTTAGTGCCTTTTAGAATTAGGTACATTACATAACAACTTAAAATAGTAAATACATTATATCTATTTAAAACTTCCTTAACATACTCGTACTTAAAACTGCATGGGATAACCTGAGGACATACATAAGAAATGGGTGAGCTATAAAGAACAGTAAGGGAATAAACATAGCTTAACATGAAGAAATTAATACATGTTAGACAATAGAAATATCAATGAGACATAAAATGAGTGATAATCATAAACATGAACAATGAGGCATGATATAACATGACAATCATAAAGACAACATGGTAAATGTGGAAAAAACATAAAAACTACATCATAAATAGAGGTCAAGGATAAATTCCAATACATCATGATGGAAAAAGTCCCATGATTGATTAATTTCACTCCCCAATCCCTTGCATGATGTCTCATGTGATTAAAACATTACCCAATGCATTAGAGTGCTATATAATTTTGGGCGCACCTGTCACTTTCATTTCATTCTCATGATTAAGTGTGCCACATAGATCATAAAACATGGAATAATTTATCATAATATTTTATTCCACAATGAAGTAGTGTATAATACATACATGTAAGTCCCCAATACCTTTATAGGAAATGAATATGGGTATTCACTACATAATTGTTTGACATGGAAAAATTGTGGTGAAATTTAGACAGCATAACATGGGCGTACAAATGTTCATGGAAGATATTAATAAGAATGAAAAAGGTCTCTCATCATTTTGGAATAATTGTAACAATAAGGGGGATATTTAAGAACATATCCCATCATTAGGAATTGGATATAACAAACATAAGATAATGAAGAAACTTAAAGAAAGAGGAGAAGGAGAGGATCACTTACCCTAAGAGGGTGATTCCAAATGCTTATGAAGATCTTTGTGAGAGCTTAGGGCACCTTGGGTGGACTCTATAGAGGGAATGGAATAGTAAGGATGTGATCTAAGATTTTTGAGTTAAGAGAAATGGGAAATTGGGTGAGTTTATATAAGAAAAAGGGAGGAATTATTTATTATTTCTTAAACTTAGATTTTGGACTGTATATAATAAAGTAATCAAAACCACAAAACATCCCATGGATTTTGCCTATGGTTTCTCACAAAGAGGGTTTTATTTAATTATTTTATAAGGATAAGGGATGAACTTATTAAAATAACAACCTTGCTGATGTGAAAGTGAGTCATGTCCTTAAAGAAATGATTTTAAAACCTTAAAATATATTATAGGTTTTGGAGGATTCATAATGGCTTTATAAAATTAATAAAATAAAATTAATATTACATTATTTTAAAGGGGAAATAGATATTTTTTCGTGGATACCATTTATAGTTTTTATTACATCACTTTTGGGGTATTATGATGTTATAATACACACCGTATATTTATACCGTATTTAAGTTTTACCCGAAAACTCGACTATCTCAGAAAATTATAAAAAACTCACCATTGGATAATTTCAACATTATGATTCCAAAAATAATATACATTATATCTAAATAATTTTATAAATATGTGAATTTTCACTTTTAAAATAGAATTGACATTTATTGAGAAATACTGAGTTTTTTTAATAATAACAGTTTTCCAATCATTATAGAAATTACATTTGACATCATAAAAATTATATTATCAATTAAATTTATCAATAATAATTTAATAATAATATTTTATTAAAATATAATATATTTAAAAAATACATTAATTAATCAAAAGGAATGTCTTAATTGAAATTACATATTACTTAAAAATATAATTTGTGTTTTATCGTATCAAAATATATTTTTTTATCAAACTAATTACTTAATCATTTATAAAGTAAAAAAATAAGGAATAAATATAATCATAATTTAAATGAAAAGGAAATATAAATATTAAAACTATTAGAGTTTCTTTGTTTCTAGTCTTTGTTAAATTATTTTTACCCTTAATTAATCTATTTTACTTTCACTGTGGTAATAAATATTTCTATAGTTACTATTTATATTGTTCAAAAAATAAGTTGACCTTATTAACTAATATTAATTATGATTATTCCAAATATGCAATAAATTTTATCAAAATAAATTCACATAGGTGGAATAATTTAATTTATTGTAAAACCTGTAAGCATGATGGAAAGCGGTTTTTCAGAAAATACATTTTTTAAGGAAAATATTATTATACTTTAACTCTTTAACTAGTGATGTTCATTATATGAATTTTAATTCATAAATATAGATATATAATCTAAACATTTAATTTAGTTCATTATGCATTAGGGGTTATTTTAATTAATTAAAATGGAGAAACATTATGCATTTTAAAACTATTTTTAGAAAAAATGTGTTTTAAGCTTAAAAATAAACTTATACTAAAATCTGGTATAAATATTATTTAAATGTAACTAATTGAATTAAATAAAACTGAAGAATAATTTTGTTACCTTGAAATAAAATTAAAATAATTTTGTGACTTTTATGTTACATAATTTATCAAAAGAAATGACAATATTACATAAAAAGGATATTTTCACTATTCACTAAAAAAATCTATATTTTAATTTTTTTTAAATATTACTATATGTTAATATTGATATGATAATATCAAAAATGCAGCTCATTTTATCAAATGCATTTTCTAAATGTTCTAGAAAATATTTATAATATTCTTTTCATAAAAATAAATAAAAAATCATTTTTGAAGAAAACATATTTTGAAGAATGTAAAGACATTACCAAAATTTGATTGATTATTTATTATGCATTTATCAATATGTTTAGGACACATATATATTCCATAAATTATTTAATCCCACTCATATCCTCAAATTTAATGTAAAGGTTAAGATAATCATATTTAAACAATCATTGTTTGTTTGAGTTTGATATTGCGTATCACATATGCTATCGAACATAAATTTCTCTATTAAAAACTCAGGGCATTACATTCTTCCCCCTTTAATAAATTGTGTCCCCACAATTTAAACTTGAATTAGGCAAACAGTTTCTTGACACTTGAAAATATCTTTATTGAAAACCCATATTATAAAAAGGGTTTATAAAATATCCTCTTGAAAATAGAGAAAGGGAAGTACAAAGGTCATCACATAAATATGTTTTCAAGTAGGAGAACATTATTGGGAAGTGAAAACATATAAATGGAAGAGAAAAGTAACACCAAAGAATTAATAGTGTGATAAGGAACATGGTCAGAAGAATGTTAATGACTATAAAACCATAAATCTGTATTGGATAAAATGACCATCAATTTATTAGAAATGATCATAATATGAAAACATTGTTGTTTTAAGATTATTTTCTTAGATTTAAGGGATTACTTTACCATCTAGACTAGATAAATAAATAAATATACTTTGTTGAAAATTATAATTTCATCTTTTAATCAATTTCCACTACAATCTCATCTTTTTCTCCAGACGATGAGAATTGAAGATTAAAAAAAAATCATGCATGAAGTGGTAGAATAAGATTATAATGAATCACATAATCTACTAAATAATAAAAAGATATTCCTCATATTTTCATCCATTGTATAGAATAAAGGGAAAATTATGGATGTGTACTTTTAAACTATTAAATGCATAAACAGGAAACCAATAAAATTAAAGGGATAACTTATAAATGACATTTATTCCTTAACTTATGGATTTCCAGGCATCAATCATTGTTATCCATGATATATTTCCTAATATATATTCTTATGGTATTTTTTTTGTTCCCTTAATAACGATTCATAATGAGCTTATGAATTTAACAAAATATATCCCCAGGGAGTGTCAAATCAGGTGTGCAACAAGACCCATTTTCATGTCCTAGTTCCTGGTCGAGTATAACTCAATGCAATGTTTTTGGGTTTTACCCCCATGTACATCTGTGCCAAAGCCATATCCACTTGTAGTATCCTGATAGAGATGTATTTGGTCGATAAAACACTTACTCTATATTTACCAAAATTTAGGGATGTTTTATTATACTTAGTCTTATCCCCAAGGATTTCTCTAGAGTTTTCTAATCCTAATCCCAAAAATAACTAAAATATTATTTTGATACCAACTATGACAACCCTTCTCTTTATTACATATTAATTCATGATTTATTACATAATAGTACACATAATATAACCTGGAATATTGATAAGTTTAGTTTATTTGGGAATTAGGTATATTACATAACAACTTAAAATTGGAAATACATCATCTTTATTGAAAACCTCATTAATATGATCATACTTAAAACTGAATGGGATAACTTGAGGATATACCTAAGAAAGGGGTGATCTATAAAGCCCAATAATATAATAAACATGAACAAAATGAATAAATTAATACATATTAGACAACATGCATATCAATGGGGCATAAAAGGAGTGAGAATCATAAACATGAATAATGAGACATGATATAACATGATAATTATAAAGACAACACGGGAAATGTGAAAACAACTTAAAACACTACATCATAAACACAGGTCATGACTAACTGCCAAGACATCATGATATAAAATGTCTCGTGATGGATTAGTTTAACTTCTTAATACCTTTCATGACTTCTTATGAGACTAAAACATTACCCAATACATTGGAGTGCTATATAATTCTGGGTGCATCCATCACTTTCATTTCATTCTCATGCTTAAGTGTGCCACATAGATAATAAAACATGGAATCATTTATCATCGTATTTTTTCCACGATCAAGGAATATGGAATAAATTCATGTAATTACTCAATAAAATAAGTATAAGTGCATAAAGGTGAAAACCCTTGATATGAAATGGGTATGGGTATTTACTACACAATTGTTTAGCATGGAAAAATCGCTGTGAAATTTCGGTAGTAGAACGAGGGCGTATAAATGTTCATGGAAGGTATTAATGAGAGTGAAAGGGTTATCTCATCATTTATCCACCATAGGGTAAGTAATGGGTATATATAAGAACATATCTAATAAATATAAATTAGAGATAAAAGACATAACATAATGATGAAACTTGAATAAAGAGGAGAAGGAGAGGATCCCTTACCTTGAGAGGGTGATTCTAAATGCTTGGGCGGAGCTTCTTGAGAGAATGGGGGAACCTTGGGAGGACTCTAGAGAGAGGAGGGAAGAGTAAGGACATGCTCCAAGGTTTTTGAGTGAAGATAAATGATATCTTGTGTGGGTTTATATAGGAAAATAGAGTGGGATTCTTTATTATTTCTTAAACTTAGGTTTTGGACTATATATAATAAAGTAAGAAAAACCACAAACCTTCCCATAGTTTTTTCTCATAGTTTCTTCCAAATATGGGTGTTTTGTATTATTTTATATGAATAAGGTTTGAACATATTAAAATAATATCCTTGCTGATGTGGAAGTGAGTCATGTCCTTAAAGAAATGATTTTAAAACATTAAAACATATTATAGTTTTTGGAGGATTCATAATGGCTTTATAAAATTAATAAAATAAAATTAATAATACATTATTTTAAATGGGAAACATAGATTTGGTTATGGATACCATTTATAGTATTTATTATATCACTTTTGGGGTATTATGATGTCACAATACACATAGTATATTTATACCGTATTTAATTATTATATAAAAATTCAACCGTCTCAAAAAATTATGAAAAATTTACCATTGGATAATTTCAACATTATGATTTCAAAAATAATATTTATTTTATCTAAATAATTTTCTAAATATATGAAATTTTACTTTTAAAATAGAATTGACATTTATTGAAAAATGCTTAGTTTTTTTTACAGTAACAGTCTTCCAATAATTATAGAAATTACATTTGACATTGTAAAATTATATTACCAATTACATTTATTAATCAAAATTTAATAATAAAATTTTATTAAAATATAATATATTTTAAAAATATGTTAATTCATCAAAATTAATGTCTTAATTGAAACTACATATTACTTAAAAAATATAATTTGTGTTTTATCGTATCAAAATATAATTTTTATCAAACCTATTACTTAATCCTTTATAAAGTAAAAGAAATAAGGAATAAATATATTAATAATTTAAATGAAAAGGAAATATAAATATTCATATGATTAGGGTTACTTTGTTTCTAGTCCCTTTTAAATTATTTTTACCCTTAATTAGCCTATTTTTCTTTTACCGTGGTAATAAATATTTACTATAATTACTATTCATATTGTTTAAAAATTAAGTTGATCTTATTACCTAATATTAATTAAGATGATTCAAAATATAGAATCTATTTTATCAAAATCAATTCACATAGGTGAGAGAATTTAATTTAATGTAAAACCTGCACGCATGATAGAAAACAGATTTACAAAAAATACATTTTAAGGGAAAAATGACTATACTTAAACTCTATAACTAGTGATGTTCATTATATAAATTTAAATTATAATATATATATATATATATAATATAAACATTTCATTTATTTTATTTCACATTAGGGGTTATTTTAATTAATTAAAATGAAGAAACATTATGCATTTTAAAACAATTTTCAGAAAAAATGCATTTTAATCTTAAAAATAAACTTATACTAAAATATAGTATAAATATGATTTAAATGTAATTAATTAAATTAAATACAACTGAAGAATATATTTTTTTACTTTGAAATCAAATGAAAATAATATTGGGATTTTTATATTACATAATTTATCAAAATAAACGAAAAGTTTACATAAAAATGATATTTTTTCACTAATCACTGAAAAATCTATATTTTTGAAAAATCCCAAAATTTCAACCTATGTTAATATTGATATGATAATATAAAAAATTGATCTCATTTTATCAAATTCATTTTATAAATGCTCTGGAAAATAATTATAATATTTTTTCATAAGAATAAATAAAAAATTATTTTTGAAGAAAACATATTTTGAAGAACATAATGACATTAAAAAAATTTGATTGATTATTTACTATGAATTTATCAATATTTTTAGGACATATATATATATATTTCATAAATTAGTTAATCCTACTAATATAATAAAATTTAATGGAAAGGTTAAAATGATCATATTTAAATAATCATTGTTTGATTGGGTTCAGTGTTGGGTATCACATACGCTATTGAACATAGTTTTATTTATTAAAATACAGGGACCTTACATTCTTACCCAATTTAATAAATTATATCCTATCAATTTAAACTTGAAATTGGTAATCAATGTCTTGAAACTTGAAAATAGATTTATTGAAATCGCACATTGTAAAAAGTGTTTATAAATCATCCTCTTAAAAAGGGAGAAATAGAAGTATGAAGGTCATCACATAACTATATTTCCAAGTATGAGAACATTAGTGGGAAGTGAAAACATAGACATGGAAGAGAAAAATAACACCAAATAATCAATAGAGTGTGATAGGGAACATGGTCTGGAGAATGTTAATGACCCCAAAACCATAAATTGGTTAAGAGAATGTTAATGACTCTAAAACCATAAATTTTTATAGGATAAAATTACCATCAATTTATTAGAAATGATCCTAATATGACAAAATTTTTGTTTTAAGATTCTTTTTTTAGATATAAGGGATTAATTTACCATATTGATTAGGTAAATAAAGAAATATAATTTCTTGAAAAGTATAATTTCATCCTTTAATCAATTTTTACTACCATATCATCTTTTTCTCCAAATAATGAGCACTCAAGATTAAATAAAAAATTATGCCTGAAGCACTAGAATAAGATTCTAATGAATCACATAATCCACCAAAAAATAAAAATTTATTACTCCTATTTCCATCCATTGAATAGAATAAAGGTAAAATTAGGGATGTGTACTATTAAACTATTAAACACATAAACAAGAATCCAATGGAATTAAATGGATAACTTATGAATGACATTTATTCCTTAACTTATAAATTTCTAAGCATAAATCAATGTTATCCATGATCTATTTAATAACATATATTCTTATGAGAATTTTTTCCCTTAATAATGGTTTTTAATGAGATTATTAATTTACCAAAACATATTCCCTAAGAGTGTCAAACCAGGTGTGCAGCAAGACCCATTGTCGCACACCAGTTCCCGATCGAGTCTAGCTCAATGTAGTGTTTTTTGGGTTTTACCCCTATGTACATCTATGCGAGATCCACATTCACTTGTAGTATCTAGACATGGATGTATTTTCTTGAATTACTCTATACTTACCAAAATTTATGGATCTTTTATTATACTTAGTCTTATCCCTAAGACTTTCTATAGAGTTTTCTAATCTTAATCCAAAAAATAACTAAAATTTTCCTTTGATATCAACTATAACAACCCTTCTCTTTATTATATATTAATTCATGATTTATTACATAACAGTACACATAATACATCCTATAAGATTGATATTTCTAGTATCTTTGGGAATTAGGTACATTATATAATGACTTAAAATAGGAATTACATCGTCTTTCTTTAAAACTTCCTTAACATGCTTGTACTTAAAACTGTATAGGATAATATGGGGACATACATAAAAAATAAATGAACTATAAAGCACAGTAAGTGAATAAACATGGAATAACATGAATAAAGTAATAAATTTTAGATAAAATACATATCAATGAGGAATAAAAGGAGTGATAATTATAAACATGAATAATGAGGCATGATGTAACATGATAATCATAAAGACATCATGTGAAACGTGGCAACAACTTAAAATAATGCATAAAAAATAGAGGTCAAGGATAACTGGGAAGACATCATGACAGAAAAATTATCTTGATGGATTAGGTTCACTCCACAATTCCTTGCATGACATCTCATGAGACTAAAGCATTACCCAATGTATTTGAGAGCTATATAATTCTGGGTGCACCCATCACTTTTATTTTATTCTCATGCTTAAGTGTGCCACATAGATAACAAAACCTGAAATCATTTATCATTATATTTTATTCCACAACTAAGGAGTGTGGAACACATACATTTATTTACCCAATAAAATAATTATAATTTCATAAAGGTTAACACCTTTTATAGTAAATGGGTATGGGTATCACTACACAATTGTTTGGCATGAAAAAATCATGGTGAAATTTTGGCAGCATAACAGGGGTGTATAAATGTTCATGGAAGGGATTAATGAGAGCGAAATAGGTATCTCATAATTTATGCATCATAGGGAAAATAAGGGGGATATGGAAGAAAATATCCCATAATTAGAAATTAGAGATAAAAGATATAAGATAATGGAGAAACTTGATAAAGAGGACAAAGAGAAGATCCCTTACCTTGAGAGGGTGATTCCAAATGCTTGGGATGAGATTCTTGAGAGCTTGGAGGCACCTTGGTGGGAATCTAGAGAGGGGAGGGAATATTAAGGATATGCTTAATGGTTTTTTAGTTAATATAAATGAGATATTGGGTGGGTTTATATAGGAAAAGAAGGAGTAACTCTTTATCATTTCTTAAACTTAGGTTTTGGACTCTATATAATAAAGTAATCAGAACCAAAAACCTTCCCATGATTTTTTCCAATGGTTTCTACCAAATAGGGTTAGATTTTAGTATTTTATATGGATAAAATCTGAAATTATTAAAATAATACCCTTGTTGGTGTGGAAGAGAGTCATGTCCTTGAAGAAATGATTTTAAAACCTTAAAATATTTTATAGGTTTTGGAGGATTCATAATGACTTTATAAAATTATTCAAATAAAGGTAATATTAAATTAATTTAAAGGGGAAATACATATTTTTTCATGGATACCATTTATAGTATTTATTAAATCACTTTTGGGGTATTATGATGTCATAATACACACCGTATATTTATAGCATAATTAATTTTTACCTGAAAATTAGACTATCTTAGAAAATTATGAAAAATTCACCATTCAATAATTTCAACATTATGATTTCAAAAATAATATTCATAATATTTAAATAATTTTCAAAATATATTAATTTTCATCATTAAAATAGAATTGACATTTATTGATAAATGCTGGGTTTTTTGATAGTAAAAGTTTTCCAATCATTATAGAAATTACATTTGACATCATAAAAATTATATTATCAATTACATTTATCAATAATAATTTAATAATAATATTTTATTAAAATATAATATATTCAAAAAATATATTAATTCATCAAAATAAATGTCTTAATTGAAATTACATATTACTTAAAAATATAATTTGTGTTTTATCATATCAAAATATATTTTTTATCAAACTGATTACTTAAACATTTATAAAGTAAAACCAATAAGGAATAAATATAATCATCATTTAAATGAAAATTAAATATAAATATTCATTCTATTAGGGTTAATTTTTTTCTAGTGTTTGATAAATTATTTCTACCCTTAATTAACTTATTTTTTAGCGTGGTAAAAAGTATTTACTACAGTTGCAATTCATATTGTTCAAAAAATTAAGTTTATATTATCACATAATATTAATTATGATGATTAAAAATATTGAATCCATTTTATAAAAATTAATTCACATAGTTTGAAGAATTTAATTTAATGTAAAACCTGCAAGCATGATGGAAAGCGGTTTTCCAAAAAATAATTTTTTTTAAGGAAAAGATGATTATACTTTCACTATATAACTAGTGATGTTAATTGTATAAATTTAAATTCATAAAAATAGATATATAATCTAAAAATTTTATTTAGGTAATTTCTCATTAGGGGTTATTTTAATTAATTAAAATGGAGAAACACTATGCGTTTTAAATCAGTTTTTATAAAAACTGCGTTTTAAGCTTAGAAATAAACTTATACTATAATCCTGTATAAATATAATTTAAATGTAATTAATTGAATAAAATAAAATTTAATAATACTTTTTTACCTTTAAATCAAATTAAAATAATATTTAGACTTCTATATTATTTAATTTATCAAAAGAAATGATAATTTTACCGAAAAACGATATTTTTCACTATTCCTTGAAAAATCCACATTTTTGAAAAATCCATAAATCTCACCCTATGTTAATATTGATATGATAATATTAAAAAATGGACCTCATTTTATCAAATATATTTTATAAATGTTCTAGAAAATAATTACAATAATTTTTTCATAAAAAGAAATAAAAAATCGTTTTTGAAGAAAACATATTTTGAAGAACATAAGACATTAATAAAATTTAATTGATTATTTACTATGCATTTATCAATATGTTTAGCACACACACACACAAAGATATATATATATTTCATAAATTAGTTAATCCTACGCATATCCTAAAATTTAATGGAAAGGTTAAAACAACCATATTTAAATAATCATTTTTTGTTTGAGTTTAGTGTTACGTATCACATACGATATTAAACATAGTTTTCTCTATTAAAAAATAGGGGTGTTACATTCTACCCTATTTAATAAATTGAATCCTTCAAATTTAAACTTGAACCTGGTAAGAAATTTCTTGACACTTGAAAAATATCTTTATTGAAAATCCACATTGTAAAAAGGATTTATAAAATATCCTCTTGAAAAGAGGGAAATATAAGTTTGAAGGTCATCACATAACTATGTTTCCTAGTAGGAGAACATTAGTGGGAAGTTAAAACATGTACATGGAAGAGAAAACAAACACAAAATAATTAATAGAGTGTGATAGGGAATGTGGTCAGGATAATGTTAATGACTACAAAACCATAAATTTGTGGTTATTTTAAGGTTATTTTCTTAGATTTAAGGGATTCCTTTACCATATATACTAGGGAAATAAAGAAATATAATTTCTTGAAAGGTATAATTTAATCCTTTTATCAATTTCTACTATAATATTATCTTTTTCTCTAAATGATGAGAACTCAAAAATAAAATTTCTTTTACCCCTAAAGCACTAGAATAAGATTCTAACGAATCACATAATTCACTAAAGAATAAAAATATATTCCTTCTATTTCAATACATTGAATATAATAAAGGTAAAATTATGGATGTTTAAAGTATTAAATTCATAAATGAGAATCCAATGACATTAAAAGGATAACTTATGAATGACATTTATTCCTTAACTTATGAATTTCTTGGCATCAGTCAATGTTATCCATGATCTCTTTCCTAAAATATATTCTTATGGGAATTTTTATATTACCTTAATAATTGTTCATAATGAGATTATTAATTTACCAAATCACATCCCCTAGGATTGTCAAACTAGGTGTGCAGCAAGGACTTTTGTCGTGCACCAGTTCCCAGTCGAGTCTAGATCAACATAGTTTTTTAGGTTTTATCCATATGTACATCCGTGTCACAACCACATCCACTTGTAGTATATAGATAAAGATTTATTTTATTGATAAACCACTTAATCTATAATTTTCAAAATTTAGGGATGTTTTATTATACTTAGTCTTATCCCCAAGGATTTTGCTAGAGTTTTATAATCCTAATCCAAAAAATAACTACACTTTTTCATTTGATACTAACTAAGACAACCCTTATATTTATTAAATATTAATCCAGGATTAATTACATAATAGTAAACATAAAAAAAACTGAACAATCTATAATTATAATTTATTTGGTAATTAGGTACACTAAATAACAACTTAAAATAGAAAATACATCATCTTTATTGAAAACTTTCTTAATATGCTCTTACTTAAAACTGAATAGGATAACCTAGGGACATACATAATAAAGGGTTGAGAAATAAATCTTAGTAAGTGAATAAACATGACATAAAATGAATAAAATAATACATGTGAGAAAATAGACATATCAATGTGGCATAAAAGGAGTTTGAATCATAAACATGAAAAATGAGGCATGATATTCATGATAATCATAAAGACAACATGGGAAATGTGGTAACAACTTAACACTGCATCATAAACACCATTCAAGACTAAATTAAAAGATATAATGATGTAAAAAGTACCATAATTGATTAGGTTAACTCCCTAATACCTTTCATGACGTCTCATGAGACAAAAACATTACCTAATACATTGGAGCATATATAATTCTGGGCGTACCAATCACTTTTATTTCATTCTCATGCTTAAGTATCACACATAGATCATAAAACATGGAATCATTATCATCAAATTTTATTCCAATATTAAGAAGTGTGGAATAAATACATGTAGGTCCCCAATCTAAGAAGTATAAGTTCATAAAGGTGATCACTCTTTATAGGAAATGAGTACAGGTATTCACTACACAATTTTTTGGCATGGAAAAATCATGGTGAAATATCGACAGCATAACGAGGGCATATAAATTTTCATAGAAGGTCTTAATGAGAGTGAAAGGGGTCTCTCATGATTTAGGAATCATAGAGGCAGTAATATGGATGTGGAAGAACATATCCCATCATTAGGAATTATAAATAAAATATATAAGATAATGAAGAAACTTGAATAAAAAGGAGAAGGAGAGGTCCCCTTACCTTGAGAGGGTGATTGCAAATGATTGAGAGGAGATTCTTGAGAGATTGGGGGAACCTTGGGAGGGCTCTAGATAGGGGAGTAAAAAATAAGGACATGATAAAAGGTTTTTTTGTGAAGAAAAATGGGTTATTGGGTTGTTTTATATAAGAAAAGAGAGGGGGATTCTTTATTATTTCTTAAACTTAGGTTTTGGAATCTATATAATAAAGTAATAAAAACCACAAAAATTTTCATGGTTTTTACCATGGTATCTAGAAAATAGGGTTGGTTTTAATTATTTTATATATCTAAGGGATTAAATTATTAAAATAATACCCTACTGATGTGGAAGTGAGTCATGTCCTTAAAAAATGATTTTAAAACCTTAAATATATTATAGGTTTTGGAGGATTTATAATGGATTTATAAAATTAATAAAATAAAATTAATATTACATTATTTTAAAGGGTAAACATAGATTTTTTCTTGGATACCATTTATAGTATTTATTACATCACTTTTGGGGCATTATAATGTCATAATACACACTGTATATTTATACTGTATTAACTTTTACTAAAAAATTCGACTATCTCAGAAAATTATGAAAAACTCACCATTGGATAATTTTTACATTATGTTTAAAAAAAATCATTTTATCTAAACAATTTTCTAAATATATGAATTTTAACTTTTAAAACAGAATTGACATTTATTGAGAAATGTTGAGTTTTTTTACAACAATTTTCCAATCATTATATAAATTACATTTGACATCATCAAAATTATATAATAAATTAAATTTATCAATTATAATTTAATAATAATATTTTGTTAAAATATAATATATTTTAAAAATTAATTAATTAATCAAAATGAATGTCTTAATTGAAATTACATATTACTTAAAAATATAATTTGTGTTTTATCACTTCAAAATATAATTTTTATCTAACTAATTACTTAAATATTTATAAAGTAAAAACAATAAGAAACAAACATAATAATAATTTCAAATAAAATTAATTATAAATATTCATACTATTAGGGTTACTTTTTTTCTAGTATTTGTTAAATTGTTTTTCCCTTAATTAACCTTTTTTTCCTTTTATCGTGGTAATAAATATTTACTAAAATTACTATTCATATTGTTCAAAAATTAAGTTGGCCTTATTACTTAATATTATTTATTATTATTATAAATATTTAATCCATTTTATAAAAATCAATTCACATAGTTGGAATAATTTAATTTAATTTTAAACATGCAAGCATGATGGAAAGCAGTTTTCCAAATAATACATTTTTTATAGAAAAGATGATTATACTTTAACTCTATAACTAGTGATGTTAATTATATTATTTTAAATTAATAAATATATATATATAATCTAAACATTTCATTTATATCATTTCACATTAGGTTTTATTTTAATTAGTTAAAATGGAGAAACATCATGCACTTTAATACGGTTTTTAGAAAAACACTTTTTAAGCTTAAAAATAAACTTATACTAAAATCTGGTATAAATATGATTTATATGTAATTAATTGGATTAAATACAAATTAATAATACTTTTTTTCCTTTAAATCAAATTAAAATAATATTGTGACTTTCATATTACTTAATTTATCAAAAGAAACAACAATTTTACATAAAAACAAATTTTTTCACTATTCACTAAAAAACCTATATTTTTGAAATATCCCTAAATTTTACCCTATGTTAATATTGAAAAGATAATATAAAAAATGGATCTAATTTTATCAAATACATTTTCTAAAATTTCTAAAAAATTATTATAATATTTTTTTCATAAAAAGAAATAAAAAATCTTTTTTGAAGAAAACATACTTTGAAGAACATAAAGACATTACCAAAATTTGATTGATTATTTAAAATGAATTTATTAATATGTTTAGTAAATATATATATATATTTCATAAAGTATTTAATCTTACTCATATCCTTAAAATTAATGGAGAGGTTAAAATAGTCATATTTAAATAATCATTGTTTGTTTGGGTTCGATGTTGCATATCACATACACTATCAAACATAGTTTTCTCTATTAAAAACTTAGGGTGTTATAATTGGAAAGACCAAATGGCATAAAAAAATACCTAAAATGTATATACTAACTTTGTAAAGAGGTATTTGGAACATCCTCTTCTTAGACCCTTAACTGGTGGTACCTAGATCGATCTTTGAGAACCAACAAGCCCCTCTAAGCTGGTCAAATAGATCCACAATTATATGCAATGCATATTTATTATTTACTGTCACATGATTAATATTATGATAATATATGAAAAATTAGAGGCCATTATCCACCTTCTTTTCAAATAGAATTGGTGAATCCCATGGTGATATGCTGGGATGGATAAAACCCTTGCCCTCAAGATCTTCTAGTTGGACTTTCAGCTCCCTCAGCTCGTCCTGAGCCATCCAATAAGATGATGAGGAAATTGAGATCATACTAGGAAGTATATAGATGGTAAACTTGAACTCTCACTGGTGTGGAAATCCTGAAAAATCCTATAGAAACATGTTTGGGTACTTGTCCACGACTATTAGAAGTTCATCCACTGAACCCTTCTGAAAAACCTCAAAGAATAACCTAGAAAAATTACATGATATCAACCCTATCTTCGAAGCAGCTAGTCCCGCCCTCCCTAAATGCAGATCCTACTCACCTTGAAATATGTGAGTACTTCCATCCGGAGTAAGGAACTAGAACCTACAGTGATAATATTCAACCATCTCCTTAAACCCAATAAAATAATACATGCCTATAATAAGGTAAAAAACGTCTAGGTCCAAAACAAGAAGTCCTAGATAACTTCAATCTCAACTACCACAACACTGCACTCAGGGGTCTTGAAACTTTGGACCTTATTTATACTCAATGGGGTTATCCTATACATAAAATACGACATAAACTCAATCCTCATACCCAAGTAATCAATAAAATTAACTGAATTAAAGAATGATATGCACTGGTGTCAAATAAAACTGATGTTATAGAAGAAACAATGAACAACGTACCTCAAATGGTGGATGGCCCATAATCCAAAAACTCTGGCATAACATGTGTAGCATAGAGACTCTATGACTCAGACCCAATGTGAGTCTTATTCCCATGGTGATAATACTCCTTTCAACAAGAGTGATATCCCCCACCCTTGGAAGCCTTTGTCTGCACATAAGAGCTTTTTGAAAAGGTGAAACCTGCACCGCTGCCCCACAAAGCCAACTAATAGAAGCACTGTATATGCCCCCATTGCCTACACCGATGGCACATCCTCAAAGTATTTGAGCACTGAATCATGCGTTGTCTTTACTTCCCACACTGATAAAAAACAATGAGATTATACCCCAAAGAATCCACATGAACTAAACCTGAAGAATACTGGAAACTCTTGCCACTTCCATTGTAAGTCTCATCCCACTTCTGCTTCTATCCTGATGAAGAAATTTGGCTACCACCCACTGAAGGAACACCACTGATAATTTTTTTTCCAATCAAATCTACTTTTTTCATAGTTACATTTTCAACCACCTCTAAATAGGTTGGTAGATGCAAAAGGATGAACATAGATATGATCTCTGGCCTTAAGTCCATCTCAAAACACTAAGCCTCAAGGTAATCATTCACAAGGAGATCTAGAGAGACATGAACCAAATTGGTAAATATGGTGGCATACTCCACTACCGAACAATCACCCTCCTCTAGCTCTAGAAACTCATGGGCCTTTTCCCCTCTAAAGGTCTCTGGGTAGAACTGTCAATTGAATGTTACTTTAAAGGTGATCCATGTGAGATCCTCGAGCTTCCCCGAAAGCACTATCAATTACCACCACATTCTACAAGGTCCTTCCAACACATATGTGTCAAATATCACTTTATAGGTCTCATGAGTTCTAAAAAACTCAAAGATACATTTGATATGATCCAACCACTTTTCGGACTCATTGGATCCCTTGTCTCCATGACACACTGGTGGATTCTACCTTGAAAACTTTTGAACATGGTTCAAAGTTTGGGTATGCTCAAGACCACCCACTTAATACAAGGATTGGATCCTATGAATCACCCACTCCACCAATTATAGATCAATGAGAGGGTTCACCTGTAGGGTACTATCTGCTTCACCCTCTCTATGCCTTGATGAGGTCCTTCTAGGAGGCATTGTCTACAAGACACAAAATGCAAGCTTCGTCAAGCACAATCCAACATAAAACCACATAATAACTACTAAAAGAAAACCCCCAACATGTGAATCACCAGAAACTCTAATTAAGGAGCAAAAATATCATCAAAACAACCCATAAATGGGTTCAAAACATATTCACAATTCCTCATACACCCATGGAAACTCGAGGTTTGACATGGAAGAAGAGATGGCCAGGAACTCCCCCATTCCTACCTCTTGAGTCCTGATGGTCCTATATCTCATATAACACTAACTACTAAATAAAAAGGCCTTTAATTCTATTTTTTAATCAACTATCCTGGGTTTAAATGATCATTTAACCAAACTAGCCTGTCACATAGCTCGAAGCACATCCCCGATCACCATGGGTTGACGACAAGCACCGAGCATAACCAACTAATTATTGGGAAGCTTTTCGCCACTGCTAAAATGGAATGAACCATCCAAAGAAAGGACGACCATACCACTTACATCAGAGTAAACAGAAGAAGAAATATAGATAACATAGGAAATGACATACATAATAAAAAAACATACCATAACAAGCCATATACATAAATTATATCTAAAAAACAAAACCCAAAAATCAAAAGAATGGGTATAATGACAAACATGGTCTAAATTACATAAAAATGGATAAAAAATAACCCAAAAAAATCCACCTAATTCAATCCCTACGAGATCATGTCTCCTCCACAAAACATTGGATGACAATAATCAAGTAGATCCACTTGGTGCCATTGCCTTTACTTATGTACTCAAAAATGAAATTTTCAAATGCCTAAAGGGCCCATATAGGGTGCGAGGCATGAAACCCAATAGGATACTACCATGAATCTATTTAATGATTTAAGTCATGCAAACAAATAAATTAGTTTGAAAACATTTTCAAAACTAAACCACTTTGAAACATACCATTTTAAAATAAACCTTTTAAATCCCTTTGGTTTTCCATTTCAATAAAAATCGGTTTTCCAAAACAATATCAACATGGATCAATAAATAAAACAAGGATCAATAATCTCATAACCAAACAAGACATAATAACAATGAGCATAACATCAACATCTAATAACCATACTAATAGAAATGAACAAATGGGAATAATACATCTAATCACATCAAAGTGGCACCAATAAAATACATAAAGAATATAAACAAATCCATCATGAGTAATGTTCACTAGGTCTCTAACCATTAGGCCCATCATGAGTGAGTAAAAAATTATTCTAGCTAGCTAAACAATGGAATCTCTCACAGTCTTCCTTGAGCCCAATATGGAGCTCTCATAGTCTTTATACCCATATTCTCTCATGCTCCCTTTGAAACCAAGTTGGAGGCTCACTCGGTCCTCCCTATGATGGCTTACACGACCAATCGAACAAACCAATATGGAAGCTCACATGGTCTTTCCTCAGAAGGTTCACATGGCCCCTGACAAAGAAAAATTATGTGCATATTTTTAATCTAAAAATGAATATTTTTTGTTTTTTTTCAATTATAAAACCCATGTATTTAAAATTTTTATTAAAATAATGGTCAATTTGAATTATATTATGAAAATGGACTAAAATGTGAAAAGTGTTTAATTCTAGAATTTTGACAAATTTTTATCACAAGGGCATTTTAGTCATAATTTTTACAATATTAATCCAATTTGAGTGATTCTTTTTTTTGTTATTACTTGAATTTTTTTTCTTAAACTTTGTATTTAGGAATAAGAGATTATTTTTACATCTTGTTTACTAAAAAAATCAGTGACGTTGAAGAAGTGTTCAAGCATACATCATGGACTGCACCTCTATAAAAGAATAAAAAATCATTCTACGCACCTCTAATTGAGGTGGTTCTACCTATAATGGAAAAAGGACTCATAGGCATGTTCTTCCAATAAAGTTCATGGAATTATGAGATCATAAAGGTGGATTTTGATCGAAATATTTTGAAGGAGGATTTCAAGAATCTTCATCTAGAAAAAATAATAGTTGATGAAAAATTAATAACTCCTTTTTTAGGTTGCCAATTAATTTTTAATTTTGAGGGTAAATGGAGGATACAATTATGAACAAATTTTATGAATGAGGAAACACATGAATATTCAATTTAATGGGTCAAAAATGCAACAACCTTTGGAGGATAGATTCTGGGATATAAAAGGAGGAGAGTTCCTCCTTCCCAAATCATTTCAATCAACCCCATTCCATCCAGGGCACCAAGGAGAGGAGGCCAATGGAAATTTAATATTTTTATTTTCTTTTATTTTTTTATTTTTAGTTTTCTTTTCTCATTTAATGTATTCATCTTTTTTATATTAAAGTGTTTCACTTTCCTTTTTCTATCATTATTTCTCTTCCAACTCTAATTAGCATTATCTCTTCCATATTTCCACGGTGATCTCTATTCACATTCAAATAGAAAGTGACTAACTTGAGGCTTGGACCTAGGGGAGGCTTCATGATGTTCTTTTTTATTACGCTTCAATTAAAAATGTTTTAAATCTATTTTCTGTGGATGCGGGAGAATTGCACAGGTGCGGCGGTCATCCACCACGACATTATTTTCAATTTCATTTCTTTTCTTTTATTCATTAATTTCCTTCCCTTATCTTGGAAAAACACTTCATACGGTGAATTTGTAGTTTTATTAAGGGATGAAATGAAATATGGTGGGGTCGGTTCTTTTACGAATAACATTCTTAGTTGAGTTGTTATCCTATTTGACTATTGGAGGAGGTGCGGTTTGGTGTGCTGGAGGCATGCTAAAATCACACACTCAATAAATCAAAGAAAAGTAATTCATTAATGAGGTTTCACTAAATGGATTATCAAATTTAATTTAAATAAAAAATAAACAATGAATGAACCTGTGGTGTCTAAACTTAGAACCAATACCTTTCTTCCATAATTTCATTCTGTCTGCATCTATATTTGTATTTAGATTTCAAGTTTCAATTTCCTTATTTTAATTACATGTTTTTAAAAATCAAAATTTTCATAAATAATATAAAAAACCAAAAATTATTATATTAGGTGAATTATAATTAGTGATTGAACTAACTGAGACGCTCCTCAAGTGAGACGACCCTTGTCAGCCTCTATGCAGTATTAGGAAAATTAAATCACTTTTTTCACACCCTATGACAAGCATGCGTAAAAACTGGCACTGTTTCTAAGGATATAAAATCTTATTTTGATCACTTTTTCAAAATTCATATTTTTTAAAATACTTTAATTTGTTTTCTTTATTAAAAAAAAATTGGTTTTCCATGATGTATTCAAATTCAAATTATTATTCATGGTAAAATTACTCATAGGTTAAATATCAAGAACTTGAAGTTGATTATCATGATCTAAATGATCGGGTGGAAAGGATGAGAAATAATCTGGATGAATTGAGGAGAAAAATGGAAAGATCATTTGACTATGTTCATGCATTGATGGATCAACCTGACCCTGAGCTGGAGTAAGAACCTAAGGTAGTGGTGGAGAAAATTTCACCATTCATCATTGAAATTGAAGAACTAGAAGAGGTAAATATGGAGGTACCTGAAGATTCATTCATCCTCACTCAACCATTATAAGGAGAGATATATGAAAAGGAATTGATTTATGAGCTACATGTGGGATATCAACATAAACTGGATAAGTTCTGGAAAAAATGTGAGGAACTAATTGATCTCTCCAAACCTTGAAAAGAAGAAGATCCACCACCATTGCATATCTATCTAGACTTGTAAGAATAAGAAACCACCAAATAGGTGGAATTTGAAGAACAGATGGAGGATCCTAACTACCTACCTCTATCTGGTGATGATCGACTCCAAGAGGCACTTTCAATTGAAGAGGAGATTAAATTCAAACCGAATCAGGGAGATGATACAATCTTGAACTCAAATTAATTTTATTTTATGAAAACTAATTTGAGTATTACTTCCAACTATTTTGAATTTTTAGATTTTTCCAACTCATATTATGCCCTGGAAGAAGATGATGAAAAAGAATATTCACCTATTTAGGAACTCTTAGAGATACCTAGAGACGTTGAACATTTAATAGAGGGAGTAAAAGATGAGATCCTAGTGGCTCTGCCTGAAGAACCCAATCTACAAACTACCTACATTAAAAGGGAAGACTTAGAAATTAATACTTCATGTTTAAATTTTGAATCTCCCTTTGATTATTCTTTTAATGAAGCACATTTGGAGAAACCATTTGAAGAATAATAAGATGTTTCATAAGTAGCAACGAAGGAAGATGTTCCATAATTCATCCTACCCCCGTCATGCAAGCTGTACCAAATTACAAAGGGGGTGGATCTGGTGTAATTTATCCATGGAGTCCTCCTCAATAAGAAAAAATAACTAAAATATTGGAAAATACATATGTGTTGGTTCAAGTAAAAGAAGCCTCAACCACCATAAGACTTTGGATAACAGCTGGTAATACCCTCTGAAGGCAGTAAAAATTCAAGGCCCACTTGGGGGATCATACCAAGATTTATCTTTACATGTTTTCTAGGAATTTAGATTTCAATTTAATTTCTTAGGAAGTAATTTAACATGTATCCCCTTACCTACTTATCTTTTTTATCTTTAATGACATGTTCCTTATGCTTAACTGAGTAATTCTATTTTTTAGGTTCATAAATGGAAAAAGGAAGACTCAAAAATTGGAGGAAGAGGACTAAAGCTTTATTTTAAAAGGGAGTTCACTTTTTATGATTATCTTTTAAAATCCTTACATTTTTTGTCCAAAAAATGTTTTGATCTTTAATGATAAGAATTTCATGCCCATAATTTAATTAATGCTTTACTTAACTTATCTAGGAGACATGAATTTCTTATGAATATAGTGATGTCATGTTTTAGATTTCAACGTCAATAAAATTGAATGAGTTTAATAAAGAATTAAATATTTAAAGTAAATCATGGATATTTAAATGATGACTCATTATTTGAGGGAATTGATTGATTTATGTAAATAAAATTTCTCAACCTTTTTTCATACTTTGAATTTATGAAATTTTTGTGAATTGATTTGTTATTATTAATCATGCCTTGAGTGATTTTATAAAATCATATGTCTCATTACCAAGAGGATTTCTAGACCAATTACTTCCTATTTATCTTGAGAATATTTCTTGAGTGATCTTGGGACATGTCACATTCCAAAACTTATATTGAAACTTTTCAAATCCATGACTATGAAAAAACATATTTAAAATTATTGAGGTACCTTTTAAAAAGCCCTTATCCTTAAATACCACCTTTACATTGATACTTATTTATCCCATAAAATCCATGAATGAACTTTATAGGAATGATCCATGTTTCAATCCATTTTTATCCATTTCTACCCTACTATTGTTATTTTCATGATATTTTAAAGTTGAAGTGTGGGGGTGAAGGGAATCATGGTGAAGGAATGATTTACATTGTAAGGAAGAAGTATGGGATGATTATTGTGGGAATAAATAAAATTTGTTGATTTATTCATTTTAATATTTATTATTTTCCCCTATTTAATAAAAAAATATAAAAAAATAAAAAAAAAATAAAAAAAAGGAAAAAAAAGAAAAAATGGGTTGTGATTTGGGAAAACCAAAAATAACCATTTTACAAACTGACAATCTTCTGATCGTATGTGGTTAGGTGATGGATGTGAGGTTTGATCTAATAATAACTTTCAAAACAAAGTACAAAATTAAAATAATAATAAAAATATTCAAGATGGTTCACAAATAATTCATTATGCTTACCTGATCATAGTCTTTACTTTGAGTTTTGGGGAAGTGGGTGTTATTACTTTGAAGGAGAGAATTTCATTACCCTTTTACTTTTGATATCATGCATTGTACTTAATATATTAGCCTCCTCCTTATGCCTTAATTTTTAAAGCATAAAATTCTACCAACCTTAAGCCTTAGATTAATTTGAACCATTATTGAAAAGTCCTCATGATTTTATGTGCCTTTTATTTTTACAAAGTGGAGAAAGTAGTTCATTTACAAGCCTATGGATAAGGATCATGTTCTCATGATATGAGCATAACTCTACTTGAATTTTATCATGAGTGATGAGAGAAAATAATCATAAGTGAGTTAAATCATGACTTGGTATATTTAATAATAATTAATTGAGGATCTTGAATGAATGAAAGGATATGTTCAATCATTTTTTAAGGGGAAAAGTAAAATACGTGAATTTATTATTTCTTTGAAAAATGAAAAAACAAATTGATATTTTATGTGGATTTTTGAAATTTTTATTTTACATTGAATTTTTTTTGATTTTATTACTTTGTAATTTGAATATTGGTAACATTAATGTCCTCTAAATTCTATGTTGAGATTTTATGCTTAAGGACAAGCATGATTTAAGTATGGGGGTATTTGAAAGAGAAAAATTATTTGCATATTTTTAATCTTAAAATAAAGTTTTTTTTGATGTTTTAAATGATAAAACCCATGTATTTAAATGTTTTTATTAAAATAATAGGCAATTTTAATTATAGAATTAAAATGGGATAAAATGTGAAAAGTGCTTAATTCTGGAATTTTGACAGATTTTTATCACAAGGGTATTTTGGTCATAAATTTTACAATATTAATACAATTTGAATGATTTTTTGGATTATTCATTAATTTATTGTATTAAACGTTTTCTTCAAGACCAAGAGTTGACTCAAACATATTGACGCCTGAAAAAATATATGAAGTTGAAGAAGTGTTCGGGCAGACAGTGTGGACTCCACCTCAGTAACGGAAGCACAACTTAGTCTACACACCTCCAATAGAAATGTTTCCTCCTAGAATGGAACTAGGACTCATAGGTGAGTTCTTAAAATAAATCTCATGGAATTATGAGATCATAAAGGTAGCCTTTGATCAAAATATTTTGAAGGAAGCTTCCTAGAACCTTCATTCAGAAAAAGTAAAAATAAATAAAAAATTCATAACTCCTTTGTTAGGTGGAAAATTAAGATGAAATTTTGAGGGTGAACAAAGGAGACAATTATAAACAAATTTTATAAAGGATAAAATGTGTGAATCATCCATTTAATGGATCTAAAACATGATATATTTTGGAGGATAGATTCTGGCATATAAAAGGAGGAGAGTTCCTCCTTCCCAAATCATTCCAGTCCACCCCATTTCATCCGGGGTACCAAGGAGGAGAGGCCAATGGAAATTTAGGAATTTTATTTTATTTTTAATTTTTTTTTCTTTTTAGTTTTATTTTCTCATGTAATTTATTCATCTTTTTTATATTAAAGTGTTTCCCTTTCCTTCTTATATCCTTCTTTCTCTTCCAAATCTAATTATCCTTCTCTCTTCCATCTTTTCAGCATGATCTCTATCCACATTGAAATGGTAAGTGACTAACCTAAGGCTTGGCCTTGAGGAAGGTTTAATAGTGTTCTTTGTTATTGTGCTTTAATTCAAAATGTTTTAAATCTATTTGTGGTGGATGCTGGAGAATTGCATGGGTTAGACGATCGTCCACCATGACATTATTTTCAATTAAATTTCTTTTTCTTCATTCATTAATTTTCCCTCTATTATCTTGGAAAAACCCTTCATACGATTGAGTTAGGGTTTACTTAAGGTATGAAACAACATATGGTGGAGCTGGGTCTTTTAAGAATAACATTCTCGATTGAGGTGCTATCCTATTTTAGTATTGGAGAAGGTGTGGTTTGGTGTGCCGAAGGCATGATAAAATCACAAAATCAAATAAAATTAATTCATTAACAAGGTTTCACTAAATTGATTACCAAATTTAATTTAAATAAAAAAATATTAATTAATGAACCTGTGATTTCCAACCTTAGGACCAAGACCTTTCTTCCCTAATTTCATTCTATCTACAACTGCATCTACATTTAGATTTAAAGTTTTAATTTAATTATTTTAATTACATGTTTTACAAAATCAACATTTTCATAAATAATATAAAAAACCCAAAAATAATTAGATTAGGTGAATTATAATTAGTTATTGAACCAACTATGATGCTCCTCAAGTGAGATAACCCTATTCATCCTCTGTGCTGTATTAGGAAAATTAAATTACTTTTGCCACACCCTATGATAGACACGTGTCAGTACCTCAAACAAACCCATCAATCACACTCCAATTAAACCATGTGCTACTCCATGCCCACACATCCACAAATAATAACCCATATCAATCAAGATATGTTATAAACTATTTCATAAATAAAAAATCCCAATTTTATTAAAAAAAAATTTCCAAGGTAAAACCATTTATAAAAATATTTTATAAATCTATTAGAAATAAAAAAACCTCTTTGATCTATTTTATTAAACACTTGGTGGGCATGAAAGTCACACCCTTTTGTAAAAATCCACTTTAAACCCCAAATTTCCATGCTAATCCATGAAACACATAAAAAATGAAATAAAAAACAAGAATAGATCATTTGAGTGTCATTTTGATCAAAACAAGTTAAAGGAAATTATAAATTTAAATTCATGCCATAAAAATACATTTAAATAGATACACCTATCTCAGATTCGATCTAAAGTTCATCGCCCTTGATGATGGCCACCCAAATGAGGAAGAACAAGGTTTTACACACCTAAGACACAAGAAATGAAACCAAAACCCCCATCACACACCCTATATTCAGATAATACCACCCCTAGGTTTCCACACTTCTATAATAAATGGAAGAACAAGGCTTGGGAAGAGGAAAGTAAGAATAAATCATGAAGAAATCATCTCAAATCAAGACAAACCACCCATATTTCCAAGAAAAAATCACCACTAAGAAAGGGGGAGAGATCCAAAACGAAAGCCTAGAGGCTTCACATGTAGGGGATGAAACAATATACCCCAAACCTTAAGAAATTGATAGGGGAAAAGGGGTAAAAATAAACTTTTTAATGAGATGTATAGGACCACACACTTTTGTTGTAGGGTTAGGTAAACTATGCACCAACCATGCACCAACTATGCGAGTGAAAATGTCCACCAAAAATAGGCCACATTATTTCCCCTAGGATGTCACATGATTTGAAAAACCATTCTCAAACCATAAAGAACCCTAGTATCACAAACTACTACACCCTTGTACAGTTAGCCGCATGGTTAGGCAAACCGTATGCTAATCGTACACCCTGATCTATCTCCCTAAAAACTCTCGGTTCCAACTCTTGGTGCTAAGGAACTAAAAGAACACATCAAGGGAATAAATAAACCTCAAAATAAAACATACCAATGACCCGACATGTGTCACAGGTGAAGAAGGATGATATCCCAAAGACTACTTTTCGTACAAGGTATGGGTATTATAGGTTCATAGTGATTCCATTTGGAGTCACTAATGCTCCAACTGTTTTCATGGACTTAATAAATCAATTATTTTGGGATTTCCTCAACAAAATTTTGGTAATATTTATAGAAGATATTCTTATCCACTCTAAAATAAAGAAGGAATATGAGGAGAATTTGAATGCTGTACTGAATACCTTATAAAAGAAAAATTTATATGTAAAGTATAGTAAATGAAAGTTTTGGATGGATCATGTAACATTAATGGGGAATGTTATTACTAGTAAAGGAATATATGTGGATCATTCAAGGATAGAGATAATTAAAGGATGAACCAGACCAACATCTATGATGAAGATCCATAATTTCCTTGGATTATTCGGGTATTATCATCAATTTGTGATAAATTTATCATGATTATCAAGCCTACTAAACAAGATAACTTGTAAGGGGGTGAAGTTTGTATGAACACATGAATGCATTGAGAACATTAAAGATTTAAAGAAGAGGCAAATCACTGCACTTGTTCTCACATTACCCATCAGTGGGGAATGATTTGTGATCTATATCAATGCATCCAAAAAGGGATTAGGTTGTGTACTCATGAAAGATGAAAAAGTGATAGCTTATGCCTCCTAAAAATTAAAGATCCATGAGAAAAACTACCCAACGAATGATATAGAATTGGATGAAGTTTTTTTCACATTTAATATTTGGTGACATTATCTATATGGGGAGAAGTATGACATATATACAAATCATATAAGACTCAAGTATATATTCACACAAAAAGAGCTCAATATGAACCAAATATGGTGGTTAGAACTGATAAAAGATTATGACTATTCAATCCATTACCATTCTAGGAAGGTGAAAAAAGTGAAAAATGCTCCATGTAGAAATGATTGTGAAATCCTATCCATGATTAGGATTGAAATAAATCTAATCTTCTTGGACATGTAAAGGATAAACACAAGAATTATAAAAGGAACTTCATCATACCTTACCGAAATAACTTCTCAACCATCCATTATTGAGTGGATTAAGGAGGCCCAAAAAGATGATGATGATCTACAGAGAAATGTAGTGAATATTCTAGAGTTCAACTTTACTAAAGATAGAGTTATAAATTTTGGAACCCAGATATGTGTCCCATTATGAACTAGCCTAGGTACCCTGGTAACCCAATAACTGATCCAGTCCTAACATGGCCCAAAGGGAATTCCCAATCCCTATAGGTTGGTGACTAGCACCTAACATCATACAAAATGATAGTGGTAATTATTTTTACCATAAACACTACATAAGTTGATAAACAAGTCATTATGCATACAAAGGTAAACTCCATAGGGAGTAGTGTACCATAAGTTAAATAGGTAAACAACCCAAAATTACTATAGCAAAGTACCAAAAAAATAGGATAACTACCCAATTCCCAACACAAAAAAAGTTTCCAAACCCCAAGGATCAACAAAAACTACCATTAAAAGGCACCTTACCCTTGCTTAAACCTAGAAGATGATAATCTAAAAACACCTAAAGACATAAGTAGAATGTGAGATAAAATCCCAATAGGGTCTCACTTAGGATTCCATAATAAGATTCCAATATTTAATTAACTAATTAAATATTTCAAGTTTAAATAAATAGGTATGAAATTTCAGAGCATAATTAAAAAAATTCATGCTTTACATTTCAAATTATGGGAATACTTTAAACAAATGTATTCACAAATAATATATATAAAATAGTTTATATAAATTTATTAGGCATGTAAAAAAGTTTACAAACTTTGGCACACATTTATATCTCATATATAAATAAGTGATCAACATGGTCATTTTCTAAAAGGAATTATAGTTCCAGGCTATGGGATCCTCACACACTAAAATATGATCATGAAAATATGTGTATACACACATCCCTCTAACACTAGACAAAGGTAACTCCTCACCATCCCATTGGGTATGTGACCTACTGCACTAGGTTTATTTCAGTTATAAAGCATCAAAAGAGTGATATCTTAATAAATTACTAACTACCTAGGATTGTATGTTCTTAAGTAAAATAAAATACGAGAAATTTATTTTAAAACTATTTAAAAATATAATCCATCCCATTCCCCCATTCCAAAAGTTCCAATTTTTATTTTAAAAACCAAAGAGGGTTTTTAATAAAATGATTCATTTTTCTAATATAAAACCACTGGGTTTCTATCAAAAACCATTTCAATCAATTTTATCAAATAAAACTTTGAAATCAATTCCAGATATTCAATTCCATAATTTAAATTCTATAATTTACATCAATTTCTCAAACACACCCCAATTCAATGGAATTGGGGGGTTTTCCCAATTCTGTTCCAAAATCCAAATTTCTCATTGAAATCCCCCAATTCAAAGGAATTGGGTTTTCAATAAACTATCTGAAAAAAGTTTAAGTAATTTAATTTAAATAAAAAAATTGAAACTAAATCAAGAAATTCAGGGATAATAAAATTTGGCGATCATAACAGAACCACCAACCTTTCTCATGGAAACAAAAAGCCCACAATAGAACCTGCCAATAAGAATGAAGGCGTATAAGATCTAGGAACTAAACCTAGAAAAAAGATTCAACAACACAGAGTTTAGATCAATAAATCCCTAGATGATCTATCAAACTATATGGAAAGAAAGAGAAGGAAATGAAGAGATATGAAGAACGATAACCCAGTGAGTCACACTACAACCGAAAAAAAAAATCAATTGCTGATAAAAATGACCCAAAAGGGTTTAAGGGATCCAAAATTTCCTGGGAACGGATATTGGGTTGAGATCAATGAAATATGGAGAGGAGGAAAAGAAAAATCATCCAGGATTCCTATTATAAAACAACTATAAGGACTTTACACAGTGTGTAACCCAATCACACATCGTGTAATTAAAAAATCCCAAAATCTCTGAAAAAATCATCACCTTTTGATAAAAATATATTTATAATTATTTTAGAATTTATGAATCATGTGACCATATTACAAATCATGTAAATATCCAGAATACTTTAGAACAAGTAGGTTTTTATACTAAGAATCCAACAAATATCTGACTTCACCATTATAGGTATCCTACCAATTCCTTATCGACCCTACCAAATCAATGAAAAAGGAAAAACACAACAAGTTTTAAAACATACCTTTTAGGAAGGTAACATGATGTTATAATCTTTCCACCATAAAAACTTTATGCCTCTATAAATTCTATCAAGAAGCTTTCATATTAAAAATGTGCATCCATTGTTCTCTTATCAGTGCCTCACACTCCCATGTCTCAGGAAAATATGTACTATACTGACACAACACTCGTACCAAAGGTATCTCCCTCCCATTAAGTACCTTGGTTTCAGAATCAACTATCCTGACTGGTTGTTCAGTCATGGATAAATCAGGTTCAATCTCAAGATCAATCCAGGTCAGAACATGAGATGGATTAGATAGATAATTTTATAGCTAAGATACATGGAACACCTTATGTATCGAAGTCACATGTAGTGAAAGTGATAAATGGTAATCAAATTTCCCCACCTCCTCAATAAACTTAAAATGTCACACAAAATGAGGAGAAAATTTCCCTTGCCTCCCAAGCCGTCGTTGACCCAACTGAGGTGAAACTTTCAAGAACACCTAGTAACCAATTGAAAATTACAATGATTTATGATGATGATCAACATAATATTTATATCATATCTATGTTGTCAACATTCTATGACAAATCAACTGAATCTTTGCTATCATCTTTTGAACCAATCTTGGTCCAACTAAGGAAATTTCACCAATCTCCGACCAACACAACAGAGATCTGCAAGGCTGGCTATACAAGTCCTCAAAAGAATCCATTTTGATCACAAAATGGTAACTATTATTATGAGAGAATTAAACCATCTCAAAATGGTCATCCTAAGATCCACCAAAGTCAAGAACAAAAGTATGAAGCATATCCTCAATAATCTGTATAGCTCTTTCTATCTATCTATCTGAATATGGATGGTCTGCCGTACTCAAACAAACCTAAGATCCCAGTGCCTCTTTAAGGCCTCTCAAAAAGCGATAAGTGAACCGAGGATCCCTGAATGAGACTATAACAGATATAACTCCATGAAAATGAATAATACATTTCATATAGAGACTTACCAACTCCTTAACTTTGGTTGTATCACAGATGAGTATCAAGTGACCTGATCGATCAAGGCCCATATCACATTATTCTTTATCTAGGTAGGCATAAAACCAACTAAAAATTCCTAGATATATCATCCCACTTCTAAGTAGGCACTAGAATTGGATAAAGAAAACTATAAGGTATACGGTGGTCGACCTTGACCTACTGGCACATATAACAATGCAAGACAAATTCAACAATGCCTCGTCTCATACCTAGCCACTAGAATTTATTCTACATGTGACAGAACATCTTTTTGGTTCCTAGATACACATCTAGAGGGAGTTATATAAATCACCCATAATAACTTTCCTTACTGCTAATAGTACAACAAAGCGATTCCGATAACATGGAATACTATCTTTGGAGAATGGAAACTTGGAATAGTCTCCCCACCATAAAGAGAGTCCCTAATGCTGAAGAACTCATTATCAAGCTGCTACTCCTGGAGAATTAATTTGAGAAGTGTGGAATTCTACCGAATACTGGCCAAAGAAAGATCATCCCCTAATTCATGGACTCCAATATGAAACTATACAAAGAGATCCATCAACACTGACTTTCCAACTAGGTCTATTTCAACCATTAATGCTCTATCCAGCACATCAGTATAATAAGGAAACTTTAGCAAGAAAATATGAGATTTAATATTATCTTGAAGTCCTAACTCGAACCATTGAGTCTTCATCTTCTCATTTGATATTACCTCAGGTGAAAACCGCACTAGCTCAGTAAAATGGTTTGCATACTCTATCACGACTTTTTCAACCTTATCAAGTTTGAAGAACTCTAAATCCTTGGATAACAACATTGAATATGGATATAAATGGTTGGTGAAAAGAGCCTTGAAGTCTTTATACTCTAATCCCTCATGTTTATTTTTCATCACCATTGTTTCCCACCATCCCATGATTGGTCCCTACAACATGAAGGTGGAACACTTAATCCTATTCTCCTTAGGTGTCTCTAAGAATTAAAACAAATACTCCACCCTTATCAACCATTCCTCAGCCTCTTGAGGATCATTGGAGTCTTTGAACGTTAGTGGATTCTAGAGAAGGAAATCCTGAGAACGATTCTGAATAACATCCTATGAGGTTCCACAGTTGGATCCTAAACAAGAACTAGTGCAGGTGCCTATCCCGGAGCTTGGAAAGTACACACGATCACCTCAACTAGACTCAGGTCCATAAGAGGGTTTTCTTACTGAGATTTAGCAGCAATTCCTCTGGGATCTGATTCTCATGTCTTCTTGGAGACATGATACTACACAACATCAATAGAAAATGTTGAATACATCATATTAACACTCAAACAGAGTAACATGAGAATTTAATCCCAATAGAGAAGATCATAATATTTGGATTTCAATACTTAAAAATCTAAATTAGGGAAAAATACTAGAACTAATACCCATGACACCTTTCCCAAACCACCCTTGGTGAATTAAGGTTCATTGTGACGAGAGATGGTCAAACACTCAATCATAACTACCTCCTAAGTCCCAAAAAGAAAACACAAATATATACTGACATCAAGATAAGAAGCTAAACCAAGAGTTATGATACCACTTTTTCACAAACTAGCCTAGGTACCCTCGTAATCCAATAACCAATCCATTCTTGACATGGCCTAAAGAGCGTTCTCGATCCCCATAGGTTGGATACTAACACATGACATCATACAAAATGAAAGTGGGAATGATTTTTCCACAAACATTATGGAAGCATGCAAACAAGTTAGTATGCATACAAAGGTAAACACCACAGGGAGTAGTATACTAGAAGTCAAATAGGTAAACACCCAAAAGTACTATAGAAAATATTAGAAAAACTAGATAACTACCCAATTACCAATAGATTAAACTCTACAAGCCACAAAGATCAATAACTACCACCACCAAAATACACCTTACCTTTACTCAAACCTAGAATAAGATAATCTAAAAACACCTGAAGGCACAGGTAGAGTGTGTGATAAAATCCCAGTAGGGTCTCACCAAGGATTCCATAATAACAAGCCAACATTTAATTAATAAATTAAATCTTTCAAGTTTAAATAAATAGGTTCAGAGCATAATTAAAACAATTAATTCTTTAAATTTCAAATGATGGAAATAATTTAAAAAAATAGCTTCACAAAAAATTTATATAAATAATTTTATATAAATTCATTAGGTATGTAAAACAGTTTACAAACATTGGCACACATTTATATCTCATATATAAAAAAGCAAGCAACATGCTCATCTTCCAAAAGGTACGATAGTTTCAGGATATGGGATCCCCACACAATCGAAGGTGATCATGACAATATGTGTATAAACACATCCCTCTGAAACTGGCCAAAGGTGAATCATCGCCATCACATCGAGGATGTGACCTGCTGCACTAGGTTTATTTCAATTGTAAAGTGTCAAAAGAGTGTTATCCCAATAACTAACTAACTACATAGGCTTGAATGTGATATAGTACAAAAAATTTTGGAAAATTTATTTTAAAACTATTAAAAATACAATTCATTCCATTCCCCATTCTAAAAGTGCCAATTCTCCATTTAAAACCCAAAATGGGTTTTTAATTAAATCATGCCTTTTTCTAAGATAAAACCACTAGGTTTTTATCAAAAAACATTTCAATCCAATTTTTCAAATATAATTTTGAAATCAATTTCAAAAATTCAATTCAATAATTTAAATTCAACAATTTAAATTATATAATTTTCCATCAATTTCTCAAACACAACCCAATTCAATGGATTTTGGTTTTTTCCCAATTTTGTTCCAAAATCCAAATTTCACATTCAAATCCCCCAATTTAATGGAATTGGTATTTAAATAAACCTATTGAAATAATTTCAAGTAATTTAATTTAAATCAAACAATTGAATTTAAATTAATAAATTCATGGATAATCAAATTTGGCCATCACAACAGAACCATCTACCTTTCTCACAGAAACACAAAGCCCACAATGAAACCCAATAATAAGAATGAATTCACAAAAGATCTAGGAACTCCACCTAGAAATAGGATTCAAAAACAAAAATTTTAGATCCATCAATCCCTAGATGATTCACCAAACTCCAAGGAAGGAAATTGAAGGAGATGAAGAGATATGGAGAATTCTTACCCGACAAGTCACACTGCAATCACAACAATGATAAATCGCTAATCGAAACGACTCGAAATGGTTTGAGGGATCCAAAATTTCTTGGGAATGGATCTTGGGTCAAGATCAATGAAAGATGGAAAGGAGGAAATTAAAATTCAGCTAATATTCCTATTAAAAAACAACTATAGGGACTTCACATGGCGTGTAACCCAATTACACATTGTGTAATTTAAAAATAAAAAAATCACTAAAAAACCCAAACCCTTTTGATAAAATAATATTTATTATTATTTTAGAATTTATATATCATGTAAATATATTACATGGAATGTAAATCCCTAAAATATTTCAGGACAAGAAGGTTTTTATGCCAAGAATCCAAAAAATCTCTGACTTCACTATTATCGGTATCCTCCCAATTCCTTATCAACCCCAACCAGTCAATGAAAAAGGAAAAATATGAAAAGTTTTAAAATGTAACTTTCAAGAAGGTAATGGGGTGTTATGTGTCCCATCAAATATAGAGCCTAATAGGGAACTTATGGATGATGCACATAACTCATCTTTCTCTATTCATCCAGGAACCACTAAGAAGTATAGATATTTGAAACATAGAAGTCTAAGAGTATGATCCAACCATTTCCCATACCAGTATGGAAATTAGAAATCATAACCATGGATTTTGTCACAGGACTCCCCAGGACATCTAAAGGCAATAACTCCATCTGAGTGATAGTTGATTGCCTTACAAATTTGGTGCATTTTATTGTTATTAAGGAAGATTTATCTCTTAAATAACTTGATAATATATATATAAGGGAAGTGGTGAGACTACATGGAGTACCACTCTCTATTGTATTTGATCGAGATCCAAGGTTTAACTCAAGGTTTTGGAAAATCCTTCAATAAGTGTTGGATACAGAGATGAGTTTTAGTATTATCACCCTCAGATGGATGGTCAGTTTGAAAGAACCTTTCAAACTCTAGAGGATATGCAGAGATAATGTTAAGTGGATTTTCAAATATGTTTAGACCAACACCTTCCCCTAGTGAAGTTCTCATATAATAAAAATGTCCATTCTAGCATTCAAATGACACCTTATGAGGCTCTACATGAGAATAGGTGTTAGACTCCAACATGATAGGATAAATTAGAAGAGAGGAAGCTTATGCGACTTGATCTTATCCCAGAGATGATAGAGAAATTTAAAACCATTCAACATCATTGGAAATATGTACAAAGTTGACAAAAAAATATATACAGATAGTTATTGATGAGACCTGCTATTTGAGGTCGGAGATAAGGCATTCCTTCATATATTATCATGAAAGAAAGTCATGAATTTTGGGAAGAAGGGGAATCTTAGACCAAGATACATAAAATACTTTGAGATATTTGATCACATCATAGTTGTGACATATCAACTAGAACCCCACCTAACCTATTCTAAGTACATGATGTGTTCCATGTATCCCTCTCGAGAAAGTACATACTAGACCCCTCATGTGTATTGAGTTCATAGGTGGTACTGTTAGAGAAAAAATTTTCATATGAGGAGTAGCCGGTGAAGATCATAGATCATAGCGAAATGTAACTACAAAACAAGACAACTCACCTGGTTAAAGTGCTGCGGTGAAACCACAAGTTTGAGGAAACAACATGGGAACCATAAGAGGCGATGAAACATAAGTACCCTCATCTATTTTAGTGTATGAAGTGAATTTTTGAGTGTGAAATTTATGAATTGGGGAATAATTTAATCACCCAAACTTTTATAAATGAAATTACCCTTTTGAACAAATAAAAGCTTGATGTAGTTATAGAAAACACATGCACTACTTTAGTTATTTTGGACTGTTATAAAATATAGTCGATCATATTTAAAATACCATTAAGCATCTTAACATTTGATAATATAGTCCTTGTATAGTGATAATTAAGATTAATATATATTAATGGTTATGATAAATTATAATTGACATAGACAGAAAAAGTGATGACCTCGACCAATAGGATTGTACCCTTTGAAGCCTAATTATCAAAGTTTTTGGAGGATATGGGATCATTGGAATTTTCCCTTCACCAAACCCAATCTGAAATTCAACAACTGAAACATGAATGAAACCATTTGTGGGATAATTTCAAGCTTATTGAGATCATGAAAATAAACCATGTTTACCGAACCACCCTAAGACAGTTCCATCATCGCACACCTTACCCTTAGGGTGTACGCTAGTGTAATAAAGGGTTATGTATCTAGAAAATAGTAGTAATAATTTTTATATTTTCATTATAATAAAATAATGATTATATTTATCCCTTTTTATTATTTATTTGTGACTGATTATATAATGAGTTTGATAAAAATTTAATTTTGATACGAAGAAATCAAAATTGTATTTTTGGGAAATATATATTTTCAATTAAGAAAATCTTTTTATAAATTTAATAATTTTTGAAATAAATGTTATTTTAATAAAATATTCTTATTAAATAATATTTATTTAAATATAAATGATAATAAAATTTAATGTAGTCCAACATAATTTTTATAAGGGTTAAAAAGTGGTTAATATTGTAAAAGCTCGTATTTTTTAGTGAATATGATTTTTTATTTAAAAGTAAAAATTACCATCCTTAGAAAATTATTTTGGAAAAATAAATATTAATTTTGAAATCATCATGTTAAAATTATCCAATGGTAATTTTTTTTAATTTTTTGAGTTGATTGTTTGTGTAAAAATTAAATACAATACATATACAGTCTGTATTATGACATCATAATAGCCCAAAACTGTTATAATAAATTCTATAAAGGGTATCCATGACCATATATAGGTTTCCACTTTAAAATAATGTGTTTTTGAATTTATTTAATTAATTTTATAAAGCTTTTTTGAATCCTCCAAAGACCTATATTATATTTTAAGGTTTTAAAATCAATTCTTTATGAACATAACTCACTTATACATCACCAATGATGTTATTTTAATATGTTAGGTTCTTGGCCTTATAAAATATTTAAAACCACTCCTATTATAGAAAAAAAATGCATAAAAACCTTGTGAATATTTGTGGTTTTGATTATTTTATTATATAGAGTTCAAAAATTAATTTTATAAATTAATAAAGGTTCTACTCCAGTTTTCTATAAATACCCACCCACCCCCACTCATCTTCACTCAAAACACATTGACTAAAAATTTACTCACCCTCTACTTCTCTAAAGCCCTCTCGAGGCATTACCAATCTCTTAATAACCCCATTTCAGGCTTTTAGAAGCACCATATCAAGGTAAGTGATCTCTTTATCTTCTTTTCCATTCAATCACATTCTTTGTATTTATCCTTTTTAATCTTAATTTATTATGTTTTCATGTTTATAAATACCTCTTTATTATCCAATTTATTTTCTAAGAATGATATATCATTTATTACCTCTTTTTATAACCTTTACCTAAGCCGTTACTATGCTAAAGTAAAAGATTATCTCCTCTTTATTCAAGCACTTTATTATACCATTTTATTTCTAATTTTTCATGTTAGAATGTATTTTTACACATATTTATTGCTATCCTTATTATTTTCAAGTAATTATAGACCACATTTCACTCTTATTAAACCCTTCCATGAACCTTTATGTAGACCCATTATGCTGCGGAAATTATCCTATGATTTTTCATGCCAAACATTGGTGTAGTGAATACCCATCCCCATTTCCACTCAAGCGTATTAACCTAGATGTAAATATCATTAATTGATTAAGGAGTTACATATATGTAACCCACAATCTTTAATCATGTAATTTAAAGTGATGAAAAATGTTTTTATTTTGTATGATCTATGTGACACACAAATGCATGTACATGATATGAATGTGATGGGTGGTTCTAGAATTATATAGTCTTCAAATGCATTGGGTAATGTTTTTATCTCATGAGATACCATGTATGGCACATGCGAGGTTATCATAAGTACACCATGTTATGATATCTCAATTTTTATCCTTGACTTATGTTTATGATGTCATGTTTTATGTTGTTGATACATTATTATGTTACCTTGATGTTATTATCTTATATCATGTTTTGATGTTCAAGTTTATGATTTTATCCCCCTTTATGTCACCTTGATATGCCTCTTGACTCACATGTATTACATTAATCATGTTATGATTTTATTACCCCCTTAATGGGATTTATATCTCACCTTTTTCTTATGTATGCCCTCAGGTGATCCCATGAATTATTAGATGATAAATTGAATATAATGGAATGATTTTATAATCTTTAAATAATGTTGTTGTACCCATGTTTCAAGTTATTTTTTTGTGTATCTAATTACCTAAATACACTAGGCCTCACGATCTTTTGATATTGTATTAAGTGTATATTTATGTAATAAATCTTGAAATAAAGTGTGTTTAAGATATGGGTTGTCATATAAGGGGGCCCTAAATACCTGTGTCATAGCCGGTCTCCTTTTTTTACATCACTTACTAGGCTTAATTGACATCGTTTCCCCACCAAACCATGTAGTCCTCACCAGTTCCTACCACCAAACTTCATCTTATCCCCCAACTTTAACACTTTGTTACCACTCTTATAGCAACCCAGACTTATCATACATAGATATTACATAATTGTTTATGAATATTAATTACATTACACAAACACATACCTAGAGACTGTAATAGTTTAGTGTCTTTGGAAACTTGGAAATATAAAAAAATTGTCCATAGGTAAACTACATCATCTCTCACTATGATCTTCATAACTAGAACCCTTCTTAGACATATCATACGCAATAAATGTCTTCATAATATTGGGAAAGGAATCATAAGAAAGGGTGAGTTTAGATTCTCAGTAAGGGTAAACAAGGGAGATAAGTAAGTATAAAATGAACATAAGTGTATGGGAATATGAACATAAAATTTTAAAACCATACCCTTCATATCAAAGATCATAATATTGAGTCATGGAATAAATATTTTTGGTTCATAAAACACTAATCATAAGAGAATCAAAGAATATGAGACATGAGAGCATAACATTATCATAAGACATAGATTTTTGGAATAAAAATAAGCATAGAAAATCATTTCTATAGTAGTCAAGATTCAATGACAAGGCTATCATAGTGGAATAAGTTAAATCCCCAACCTATAATAGTATTCAAGGTTCACTCCCAAGTCTATAATAGTAGACAAAGTCCCTTACTGAACCAGATTCACTCCCTGTTCTAGTTCTATCTATCTTATAAGATACAAATCTTTACTCAATGCATTGGGGGGAGAGATAGGTCCCAAACATCTCATAATGAAGACCATATTTATGTGTACCACAAGATCACAAAACATTCATCATATCATAACCCATGATATGAAATGTTTTTTCACAAATATTTCATCATATCATAACCTGTGGAAAGGATACGGGTTTCATAATCATTTCATCATAGCATAACCCATGAAAAGAAGCGAGTTTCATAATCATTTTATCATGGTATAACCCATGGAAGAGAAATGGGTTTCATAAACATATTTTAATCATAAAAATAAACCATTTATATAATGAATAAGAATTAAATCCTTGGATCATATCCCTAGTAAGGAATTGGTAACATCAAAAGATGCCAACTTAGATAGAAAATGATTTCTATCAATAATTTAAAATATTTATTGAGGAAAGTATTATTTAAATCTTTGAAAAACACTTTTTAAAACATAAAAAAATTTTAAAATATTTTTCATTGAAAAAAAATTCAAAAAAATATAAAGGAATATTCAAAGAAAATAATGGTCATGTTGATTTGAAGTTTCATTCATGTCTTACATGTTCACATTTTTAGTAAAAGACAAACGTATATTTTTTGGAAAACAACAAGACAATTGCTTTCAATTTTTTTTTTTTGTAAAAAGTAAAACATGGGTAAAAATTTATTTTAAAAATCATAGGATAATAGTAAAAATAATTTTGAAGTCATTTTTCTGAAAACATGGTTTTGAAAGAAAATAGATTTTTCAACCAAAGAGAGAAATGAAGTCGGATTTTCTTAAAAATATTTTCTTAATTATTTTAATTATAAAATAGTGGAAAAATGGTACTATTACTTGAAAATATAATTAATAATAATAGGGGAATAAAATTCAAGAGTTTCTTGAGATATTAAGCATAATATTTTATCATTGGAAACATAATCATAAACAATCTCGATAAACGATGAGATTGTAACATAAAATCATTACCCCTTTGGTATCTTTGAATCATAAAAATCATGAAGGAATAACATAAAATAGAACTTAAAACATCATAAGAATAAATTAATTCATGATATTACATGTAAAATGGGTTTTATATACACATCTTGAAATAATATAGGTGCATAATATAACATATGTCTCAAAGAAGGCAATTTGAGACAAAAATATCTTACCTTAAGTCTTCTGTCGTACATGTTTAAAACTCCTATATAATAAATTTAAGTTTATTATAAATATATTAAAGAACCATATTTATATATATCATATCATATATTATTTTATTATGATATTTTATTACTTTTTTATTAACAATTCCATGTTAAAGCTACGTTTCAGGTAACAACTGCTTTGTTTTTTGTATATGTTTTGATTTGTTTATTTTTGGTACTCTTAATCTGATCATGATTTATTCATATCCATAATTTTAACCATGATATAAATATAATATATATTTATTATATATGTATTTAGATTAATCCATAAAGTTTATTGATAGAAAATGAAATACACTGTTCATGGAGACGGTAGGTCATACGTACGCATAACGTTGTTTCCATTTTTTATTAGATTGAAATAAAGAAAAGTAAATGATATATTATCATTAAAAATCATTTTTATGTCATATATATCACAGATTTTTATTAAAACAAACATTAATACCTTCCATGTAACGTGTGAACAAATCACATTACTTCGTGATGCTGTAGTCCGCCGTACACACGAGCGATGTTATCGTATTCCAAAAAAATAGAAAGCATGAAGTTATGTGTGATATAAAAATTAAAGAAGCATAATAATATCATAAATATCATATATAAACAATAAATTTATCATTATTTTCAACTGTGATAGGTGGTAATTTAAAAACAAATGACATCAGTTCATGAGGTGGTAGTTCGCTGTACACACGAATGATGATTTAGTAACCCATTTGATGGAAGTGTAGATGGTTTTAGGTCATTTACTTAACATAAAAACATCTTAGTATATTTAATACACTTATTTTATTATATCATCATGGTACAATAATAATTTAATGAGCTGAGGGAATAAATAAAACGAAAACGCTTGTTGATGAACATTACCTCTTCTTTGGGCATCCTCCTTAGGTTTGCACCAAAAACCTTCATTGGTTGAATTTATATCCAAAATAATGATTCTAGGATGAGAATAGGGAAGTTTAAAATTTATTTGGTCAGATATTTTCCAAAAAAAAATGGTTTTAAGGTGTTAAGAGGAGATGAGAGGAGGTGAACTTTTATAAGTGAGGTGGGTGACACACCTGTAATTTTTTTGAAAGAAATAATTCCACCCACGTTTTTTTCATGTCACAAGGATCCAATAATGGAACATTATAAATTATAAAATATATATGTTCTAAATATATTCATCCAATGATTTATGTACATATTTATTATTATTTTCAACACTTATCTTTTTAGTTTAACCCCCGATAAACCCATTTTTACCCTAACCGTGACAAGTAATTTTTACTGCTTTTACTATTCATTTTGGTAAAAAATTAAGTTGATCTTATTAGATAATATAAATTATTATGATTAAAAATTTTAAATACATTTTACCAAATTCAATTAAAAAAATTGGAAAAATTCAATTTAAAATTAATCCTGTAGATGCGATGAGAAAACAGGTTTTTAAAGAATTTTTTTTCAAACGTTTATAAAGATTTTATATCAAAATTCAATATGAATTTGATTAAAATGACCTAAATTTGATTAATGTATGTATAATTGATAAAATTTTACTTTATAAATATTTTAAAATATTATTTGACTTTATAAATAATTTAAACTAAAAGATAGTTTTCAATTAGAACTTTTTAATTTTCACTATTCATCAAAAAATTAATATTTTTATAAAATTCTCAAAAATTCACCCTAAGATAATTTTGACATGTTGATTTCAAAAATTAAGTTTATTTTATCAAATTATTTTTTTTAAGTGTCACAAATTAATTTTATTAATGTTTATAAAAATAAACACACAGAATATATGTTTTTATCAAGAAAAAGCACTTTTAAGGAAAAAGTGGGAAACCAATGAAGTACAAATTTAGACAATCAACCAACATAATACATAATATTCGAATCTAGGAATTAACATTTAAGACTTTTAGATACATTACCTATGTGGAGGTTCTATTGTAGAGTAGTATCCTTCTCTTCCATATCATATTTGAGGAGGTTTTCAATATTGTATGCCAACTTGTCCCAAGTTTGAATGATCTATTACATAGTAATATTATTCCCATTTAATCCATTTGACAATATTAAAAGTTGTTTTTAATCTATTCTCCCTGGTCCTTGTAAAATTTTACCTGAATGCACCTCCCGACCAACCTATCAAACTTCTCTTGCGTAGTAATGAAATCTAGATCATTCTCTAAGAATTATTCATTGAAATTAATGATGGATTCCAACTCATCAAAATCCATATATTCCTTTCCACTCAATTGGATATCAGATTCATAATCCACATTTTATGCATTCACCATATCAATGAAATATGCTTCCCCTACTGGTGATTCTGACTCCTTGGTATTGTTTTCCTCCACATATTTATCAAGAAATTTATACATGCTCGGGGAGTTGTTATATACAAGGTTGGAAAACTTCGGAGGTAGATTTAATTTACTTGAGGATCTAGTAATGGGAGGACTAGGTAAGTAAGAGTAGTTTTTATTCTTCGCGGCCTCTGAGTGTGCTTAATAAACCCTTCTGAATCGATGATTGTATTATTTTTCTTCCTTGAAGAGGATCTAGGATAGTTCTCCGCAATGTCTACTTCCTTGGACTCAAAAGGGGAGTTCGAATCATAACCCATATCCTCTTGAGAAACCTCCAATATCATAGGGGGGTTCTCTCCCTGGGAACCCTCTACTTCATTTACTTCCTCAAAAGCATGATACTCTTGTACTCCCAGTACTGCAAACTGATTTTCAGAATGAATAAACATTTCTACATACTTAACCGTATCAGCATAAGATAGTATAGCCTACAAGTATTTCAGTGGAATATATAAATCTATGGGATACACAAAGCCATGTCTTATAAATTGGTGTTTCTTATTGGTATCCTCCAAGATCAAACATTGAGGATTTCCTCCATTGACTTGATCTTCACAAACATCCTTATTTGCGTAGCTTCATTGTTAGGGATGGAAGAAACTGGAAGCATGACTATATCAGCATCCAAGTGTACCTCCCTCTCCTCATGTCTAATTGCTTCATATGAGGGGGAGTTCATCGATGGTACCTCACACACCTACACAAACTCCCATGACCTATCTTGAATATGACTTGACAAGGGGATGACACCCAAATCACACCTCAACTGAGCCAAAACATCCACAATCTGTGACCCTATATCCATAGATTTTTATCCCTTCTTGGAGACTGAAGGGAACCCTTACCCCGTACCCAAATGGACCTCTGTAGGGGGAAATGAGACCTATATGAGTTGAAACTATCACTAAGTTTCAAGGAAATACCTATAGTAGCCATCCTTGATATCCAGGGTCTCCTCAATAGGTAAAGACTAATACAGAAGGGGTCCCAAATCCCCTGAGACATCCCCATACACCTCCTCAACCCTGCCTAAAATGAAAACATCTCAAGCATTATAGATCATAGTGGGGTCTTCAAAATCCTCTGTCCCAAATGGTTGTCTTGGGATATAGAGAATTACTTTTCGGTACCTAAATCTGCAATGAAATTCTGAAATCATATGTCCTAACTATAAGAAATTTGAGAAATACTCGGGCCATGACTCAAAAACCACTTATTGCTTCCATCTAAATTCTTCTCCAACCATGATCCAAATCCATTCTGTTGGATCCTTTGAAACATCTACTTCAATACAAATTTGAGGGGATATTGGGTGACAAATGGTAGTAGTTCTACTATCATAACACAAATATCGACCTACCATGTTCCCCAACATAAAAATAATCGATGGATTTTGGAAAGGTAGAAGAAAATCAGGAAAACTTACCCATACCACTGTAGTAGGCACATCACATTTCATGTTGAAATAGAAAGACCAACGAAATAGGTATATGAAGAATCCATTGAGGGCATGAGGAGTGATGGACCAGGAAGAGATCAGGCTAGCCTCTAAAGAAAATTGAATCATCAAGTGTCGCATATCGAGAAGACCAACCACCATGTGTTCTCGAAGACCTCAAGATTCAAATACGAATATGTCAAAGGAATTGACCGAATGTCGATGGTTCCCGAATCGAGCCACTATATAGATACAAAGCCTTATTGAATTATTTCATTGAAATTTCCAACTACGGAGAGGCATTGAAGAGGTCAGGAACTTTAGGGAAAAGGGAAATTGTAGGGAAAGGAGAAAGGAATTCAAGGTTAGAAAACGGAAGAAAGGGTTGGGGCCTTGAAGAATAAGGTCAAAGAAGATCACCCCCTTCACCAAGGAGGGAGGTTCTAGAGCTGCAGGCATCACCGCCATAGGAAATTGCCACCGGAGTCACAGACATCATCGGGGTTCCTTCTTTTTGTGAATTTTTCATAAAAAGAAACAAAAAAAAACAAAAACAAAAAAGAAACAAAAAACGATTTTTTATTTATAAAATTGTATTTTCAAAACATATAAAGAATTTATAAAAAATTAAGTACTTTTTTTATCAGTATGTTTAATTTATATAAAACCATTATAATTAATATTTAAAAAGTAGTTATTACTATTCATATCAATATTTTAGCATATATGTTATAATGGTCATGTTTAAATAATTATATTAATAATATATTATGTTTTTTTAAAACTCAGTTTCATGTGTAATGTAATCTATCCCAGTGTTTTGTGTAGAGAAAGCTTAACTTGGTGTTTCATGTAACTCAAGATATCAAAGAAATTTAATTTATTTAAAAAAAATTCATAAAAACTCAGGGTGTTACATTATACCCCTCTTAAAATGAATTTCTTCCTCAAAATTCATCACTATGATACAAAAAATGGGGATAATTATACCTCATCATATCCTCAAGTTCCCACATATCTTCCTCAAATTGGTGGTTTCTCCACAAAACTTTAACTAGGTGAGTTCTCTTGTTTCGTAGAACTTTCTCCGTATGATCCAAAATCTCCACCGGTTTTTCCTCATAAGAAAGATCTTTCTTTAGTGGCATGACCTCTGAGTTTAGTACATGTGAAGGGTTAGGTATGTACTTTCTCAGGATAAATACATGGAACACATCATGTACTTGAGAGTTGTTTGGTGGAAGTATCAGAAGATAGGCTACCGTCCTAATATGATTAGAAATTTCAAATGGACAAATATACCTAAGGCTTAGTTTCCCTTTCTTCCCAAATCTTATAGCCTTATTCTATAAATAAATTCTTAGAAATACCTTATCACCGAATTAAAATCCTAGATCACACTAATTATTATCATCATAACTTTTCTTTCTACTTTAAACTACCTTGATGTGCTGCTGAGTGTATCTAACCTTCTCTACTATTTATTTATATATCTCAGGTTCTAATGAATATCTTTCTCCAACTTCATTCTAGCATGTTGGAGATATAAATTTATTTCCATAGAGATATTCATAAGGATCCATATGAATTCTTGAGTGAAATCTATTGTTTTAAAAAAAGTCAACTAGAGGAAGCTTTTGATCCCAAATATCTTTGAAATCCAAAGAACAAGATCTCAATATATCCTCTAGGGTTTGAATTGTTCTCTTAGACTGATTATCTATATGAGGATGATACAAAGTGCTGAAACTCAACTCTGTATCAAGATCTTGTTGAATATTTCGATAGAACTTTGAGGTTAACCTCAAATTCCAATCAGACACAATGGAATGTGGCACTCCATGAAACCTTACCACTTCCTTAATTTTTATCCTGACAAGATGATCCTGAGAGAAGACTTCTTTGATAGTGATGAAGTGTGTTGAATTAGTAAGGAAATTGATTATAACCCATATATAATTATTCCCTTCAAACATTTAGGGGAGTCCAAATACAAAATTCATGGTTATGTTTTCCTAGTTCAGTTCTAGTATGGATAATGGATGTAACATCCCCTTAGAATTTTTTTATTTTAGACTTAACTTGCAGACCTACCATGTACCAAGATACAAACTCTGTGATATATATCTTAATTACATCCCACCAGATATACTCTTAAAAATATCTATATATATTTATATTTCTCGGATGTATAGATAATAAAGAACTATGAACTTCCTATAATAAATCCTTCAAATATGGTATGGACAAAACACATACATGGTTCCTAAAACTTATCATTCCATCATGATCAAGGTTAAACTCAAGAACATTTTTATCCTTCTTTTGTAGCTCTATATCTTCCTTCTGTGCCTCTTTAATCTTCACTTGGATAGATAGTTGAATATTCAATTGAGTAAGATAATATTTTTCCCCTTCCTTCAGGATTTCTAGATCCATCCTTTAAAAATTCATAAATATTGGATCTTTTTTAATCTTTATCATGGATAAACTATCATGATCCTTTTGACTCAATGCATCGACCACCTTGTTTACTTTCCCAGGGTGGTAATGTATTGAGAAATCCTAATCTTTTATAATCTCTAACCATCTTATTTGGAACATATTCAACTTCCTTTGTGTGAATATACACTTTAAACTTTTATCATCTATGTATATATCACACTTTTATCCATAATGATAATTCCTCCATATATTTGATGAAAATTTTACCACAGCTAACTCCAAATCATGAGCTGGGTAATTTTTCTCACAAACATTCAATTATCATGATTCATAAGCTATAACCATGTCATTATGCATAAGAACAAATACCAATCACTTATTAGATGCATCACTATAGATTAAAAACCATTCTCTACTACAGGGTAATTTAATCACAGGTGCACTGACTAATCATATCTTCAATTTCTTGAAATTTTTCTCACATTCATCTATTCAGAGGAACTTGACTCCCTTTCGAGATAACTTGGTCATGGGATTAGATATTCATGAATTTGTTTAAAAAATCTTCAATAATATCCAAATAAACCAATAACACTATGGATCTGAGTCACCATGGTTGGTCCGGGACAACATTCAATAGTATTTTTCTTTAATGGATATATTGATATACCCTATATTAAGATTATATGACCAAAAATAAAACCTTTTGTAGTCAATATTCACACTTTGTAAATTTTTCATATAGTTTCTACTTCCTTAGGGTATTTTGTACAATTCTCAAGAAACATTCATACTCCCAATTTATCTTTGTGTAGATAAGAATATAATCTATAAAGACTTCCACAAACTGATCAAGGTAATTTCTAAAGACTATATTCATTAAATCCATGAAGATAACATGGGAATTAGTAAGACCAGATGATATCACTGTATATTCATAGTGTCCATACCTTGTATGGAATGCTATTTTGGGTATATCCTCTTTCTTAACCCTTAATGATATCCAGAACGAAGTCCAGTCTTGGAAAAATATTTATCTCCACACAGTTGATCAAACAAGTCATCAATATAGGGAAAATAACTCTTATTCTTAATTATGATCTTGTTCATCTCCCGATACTCAATGTTGAGTCCATTGATCCATATTTATTTTTAACAAAAAGAATAGGTGCACCCCAAGGTGAAACACATGGCTGAATGAATCTCTTATCTAGGTTTTCATGAGTTTCTTCTTCAATTCCTATAAATCAATTAGGGCCATTGTATATGGAGTCTTTGAAATTGGTATAACATCAGGTATGAGTTCTATTAATAACTTAACTTCATGTTTTTTTGGACGGGTTGAAAAATCTTCTATAAATACATCAAAAAATTCCCACACAATAGGAATATCATTGATTTCATGTTTCTCCCCAACCATTTGAGATAAAAACCCCTTCTAAATGGGAATTAAGACCTATATAGCGGATGTGGTCTCCATCAGAAGTTCTTAATTATCATCACATTGATAGATGATCATATGTTGGTTTGGAATATCAAACGCGACTTCCCTTCATTGGCAATTGATGTGGGATTTATATAGATAAACCTAATCCATACCCAAGATAACATAAAATTCAACTAAAGGAAGAATGAAAAGATTTGTAGGAAGCACATTCCCTCCAACGTCAACTGGAGAGGAATCATATACTTGAGATTCAATCATCATACCATTAGAGGTTTTCACTACTAATTATACATATAATATATTGGGTTTCACCTTGATACCCTTATAAAATTCTTTAGATATGAAAGAATGGGTAGATCCATAGTAAAATAAGACATTAGCAGTTCTAGAGTGGTTGATAAGAGTACCTTTCACCACATAATTGTCACACCCATCATCAAAAATAGTGATCACATGAGATTTCCCTTTGTCTCTTGGATTAAGAGGTTGCTGACATTGATCATAGTCATTAACCTTCAGATTGGGCATTGGTTAGAATAATGCTTATACTCATTACATTTGAAACATCAGAGTATGAGTGGTGCATTCTATATAGATTTATCTCTATTCGCATTGTTAGTTAACTTCTTCCCATCACTTCAGCAATCAATTTCCCGATGACCTTCCCTTCCACACTTAAAACATTTACTAGTATCATTAATACAATTTACTCCATACTTCTTCCCATACTTTGAGAATAAATGAAATCTTATCTTCTCCTCTTTATGGTTCTTAGATATTCTTTTGAATTCCATTTTTCACCTATTACCAAAACCATGATATTGTTACGTAACTCCAACCTCCATTTACACCTTGATACCACACCAAAAAATCTATTAATATCTACTAAATTATCTTATGGTTAACTCCCTTTAGAGACTTGATTTTAAGAAAATAAAGAATTTATCAACCTTACTTTCATGTTGGATGATAATACTAGAAGCGTATATCATAAGTCTTGTAAAATTTTCCTCATAGGTACAAAAAAATTCATCATAATTTTTATTTAGCTCAAGTAACTTATTCTCCATATTCATATGGAGAATACAAGGGAAGTACTTATTGAAAAATAAGTTCATGAACTCATCCCAATCCATAGAGTCAATTTCATCATGTTTCCTCATATTCTTGATAAGAGTCCACTATTGATATGCTTTACCTTCCCTACAATAGACAACTAAAATGACTTTTTCATGTTCCAAATACTGGAGAATGGAAAATATATTTTCAGTGATGCTGATCTATTCTTCAAAAACTAGTGGATCAGAAAGTCCAATAAAATAAGGTGGGCTTTTCCTCATAAAGGACTCAACAAAATTTTGTTCCCACCTTTGTTCATTTGGAAGTCCAACATGATTCATAACTTGATAAAGTTGTGTTAGAATAACAATGAGATTTTGAATTCTAGCTCCCATAACATTTGGATTATTAGGAGGGAAATCATTACATTTTCCATCACACTCATCATTAATAATGTTCTATCAGGTTCCAAACATTAACTAAAACAAAAAATCATAGTGTAAGAAACTATAATCAAGATGGGGAACCACATAATCATGAAAAATCAATTATAAGATGTCTAAATCATGAAACATTCTTTAATATATGACACATTAGGTTTATCCAATTCCATTCATGGTCATCATCTATTTAAATCCTTCATGATGGTTTATATATATTTTATGAATTTTCAAAGAGTATCCCCTGAGAGGTTACACTAGATGTATAACAAGGTCCGTTTTCATAGACCAGGTGATGATCGAGTCTAGCTCAATTTTCCCTTTTCAGAGTTACTGCCCCTAGGAACCTCTATACCAGAGCCACATACACCTGTAGTATCCAGAAAAGGAATCAATTTCTTGGAAAGCACTTAATCTATCCTTTACCAAAATCCCAGGACATTTTACTATACTTTGACTAATCCTTATACTCATCCTTAGATATGTACTTAGAGTTCTCATTAAGGTTTTCTCATCCTAGTTTCCAAAGGTTAACTAAACCTATCCTATGATACCAACTATAGTGACCCAAAATTATCATACATATATATTAAATCATTTTTATGAATATTATTTACATTATACAAACAAACTCTTGAGGACCATAATAGTTTAGTGACTTTGGAAACTTGGAAATACAAACAACTGGTCCATAGATAAACTACATCATCCCCCACTATGATATTTATAACTGGTACCATTCTTATAAATATCATATGTAAAAAATTTCTTCATAACCTAGGGGAAAGGAAATATAAGAAAGAGTGAGCTCATATGCTCACTAAGGGTAAACAAGCAATATACGTAAGCATAACACGAACATAAGGGTATGAGAACATGAACATAATAGTTAAACCATACCCCACATATCAAAGATCATAATCTTGTCTCATGGAATAAATATTTATAGTTCATAAGACATGAATTATAATATAATAAAAAACATGAGCCATAATATCATAACATTGGCATAATACATAGATTTGTAGAATACATATAAGCATAAAAAATCATTTCCATAGTAGTCAAGGCTCACTTCTGAGGCTATCATAGTGGAATGAGTTCACTCCCCAAACCATTATAATAGTCAAGGTTAACTCTGAAAACCATTATAGGAGACAAAGTACCTTACTGAACTGGGTTCACTTCCCATTCTAGTCCTTTATATCTCATGAGATATAGATCTTTACCAAATGCATTGGAGAGAGATATAGGTCCCACCCATCTTATAAAGAATACGATATTTATGTGTGCCATAAGATCATAAAATATTCATCATATCATAGCCCATGAAATGAAATGGGTTTAATAAAAATTTTATCATATAATAACCTATGGAAAAGAGATAGGTTTCATAATCATTTCATCATAGCATAACCCATGAAAAGAAGAGGGTTTCATAATCCTTTTATCATGGTATAACTTATGGAAGAGAAATGAGTTTCATAAACATATTTTCATAATAATCATAAACCATTCAGAAAAAGAATAAGAATGGCATCCTTATATCATATCTTTATTAGGTAATAGGTATAATCAAATTATATCATCTTATATAGAAAATAATTTTGATCGATCATTTAAAACATTTATTGATAAAAATATCCTTTTCAATTTGAAAAAAACTTTTTAAAAAATAATTTTTTTAAAAATATTTTTCTTTGAAGATAACCTTGAAAACTAATAAAGTAATATTCATGGAAAATAATGGTCATGGTGATGAGAAGTTTCATTCATGCCATACATGTTAAAAAAAGATACCTTTCACATTTTCAATAAAATCCAAACATGCATTATTTGGAAAATGATATGAATATTACTTTCAAAAAAAATTTGTAAAAATTTAAACATAGGTAAAAATGTCTTTTAAAAATCATAAGAGAATAGTAAAACATTATTAAAAAAATATTTTTATGAAAACATGGTTTTGGAAGAAAACAAATTTTCTAACCGAAGAGAGAAATAAAGTTAGGTTTTCTTAAAAATATTTTATTAATTATTTTAATTACCAAAGAGTGTAAATTGATACTATTACTTGAAAATATCACAAAAAAACATATGAGAATAAATTTTTTTTTGAGTTTATTAAGATATATATCAAAATATTTTATCATCGGAAACATAATTATAAACAATCTCAATAAACAATGAGATTGTAACAAAAAATCATTACCACTTTGGTATATTTGAATCGCAATCCCCATGAAGGAATAATATAAAATGGAACTTAAAATATCATGGATATAAATAAATTAATTATATTACATTTCAAAGTGTTTTTATATACACCCTGTGAAAGAATATAGGTGCATAACATAACATACATCTCAAAGAAGGAAATTCGAGACAAAAATCCATTACCTTAAGTCTTGACTTCCATTGTACACATTCAAACCTCATATATAATAAATATAAGTTTATTATACATCTATTATAGAATAATATTTATAAATATCATATCATATATTATTTTCATATGACCTTTTATTACCCATTTATTAATAATTCCATGTTAAAGTTACGTTTCAGGTAATAACAACTTTTTTTGTATATGTTTTGATTTGTTATTTTTGGACCTATTACTTTGATAATGATTTATCATCAACAAAATTTTAAACATGATATAAATATAATATATATTTATTATATATCTATTTAGAGCAATCCTTAAGATTTAGTGATAGAAAATGAAATACATCGTTCATGGAGACGGTAGGTCATACATACGCATAAATGTTATTTCCATTTTCTTATAGGATTGAAAAAAATAAATGTAAATGATATATTATCATTAATAAATCATTTTAATTTCATATATATCACATATTTTCATTAAAATCATCCTTCTATGTAAAGCGTGAATGAATTACATCGCTTCGTGAGGCTGTAGTCCGCCATACACGCGAACGACGCTATCATATCCCCAAAAAATGGTAAAAATGAATGTATGTTTGATATAAAAATTCCAAAATCATAATAATATCATAAATATCATATATAAAAAATAAATCCATATTTTTTTTCCAACCATGAGAGGTCGTAATGGAAAAATAAATGACATTGGTTCGTGGGGCGGCAGTCCGCCAAACACATGAATGATGATTTCATAACCCATTTGATGGAAGTGTGGATGGTTTTAGGTAATGACATTAACATAAAAAATATAAGTATATATAATATCTTAATGGTATAATAATAATTTAAGGATGCAGAGGAAGAAATAAAACAAAAATTCCTGTTGATGAACATTACCTCTTCTTCTGGTATCCTCCTTAGGTTTGCACCAAAATACTTCCTTGGTTGGATCTATGTAAAAACTACGAATTCTAATATGAGAGTATGGAAGTTGTTAAGTGATTTTTACATGACTTGTATGAACCAAAAGGTTTTTAAGGTGTTAATAAAAGAGGATAGGGGGTGACCTTTTATAAGTGAGGTGAGTGGTACACTTGTAATGTTTTTGAAAGAAAGAATTACACCCTCATTTTTTCATGTAAAAAGGCTAAAAAATGGACCATTATCAATAATATAATATATAAGTTTAAAATATTTCCAACCAATGGGTGTTATACAAGTTTTGTGTTATTTTTAACCCTTATATTTTTAGTTTAACCATCGATAAAAACATTTTTACCCTAACCATGGTAAATAATTTCAACTACTTATACTATTAATTTTGGTCATAATTTAATTTGAACTTATCATATAATATAAATTATTCTGATTCTAAATATTAAATCCATTTTTCCAAATTCTTCTCACATAATTGAAAAAAATTAAATTAAAATTAATCCTGCATACGGGACGAGAAAGCTAGTTTTTAAAGTGAAAATGTTCAAAAGTTTATAATGTTTTTATATAAAAATTCAATATGAAATTGATTATAATGAATTAAATTGGATTAATGGATGTATAATTGAACTAATTTTAATTTTAAACCAATTTAAAAAATAAGTTAACTTTATAAATAATTTAAACGAAATGACAGTTTTCATTTAAAATTCAGTATTTTTTACTAATAATAAGAAATTAATCTTTTTATAAAATTATTAAAAATTCACCCTCTAATAATTTTGATATTATGATTTAAAAATTTAATATTATTTTATCAAATTCATTTTCTAAAAGTGTCAAAAATTAATTTTATTAATGTTCCCACATAGAAACAAAAAGATTTTTTTTGAGAAAATAGTATTTTCGAAACATATAAAGAATTGACCGTAAATTAAGTATTTTTTATCAATATGTTTCCTTTATATAAAACCATTATGATTAATATTTAAAAATTACTTATTAATATTCCTATCACTATTTTTAACATCTAGGTTATAATGATCACATTTAAATAATTATATTAATAATATATCGTGGTTTTGTTAAAACTCATTGTCGTGTGTAACACAAGCAATCCCAATATTGCATGTAGCACAAGATTAAATTGATGCTACCTGTAGTAAAAAATATCAAATAAATTTAATTTATTTAAAAAAATTCATAAAAACTCAGGGTGTTATAACTCTGTCATGACTCCCCCCCCCCAAGGAACCCTTCTTGGGCTGATAATGAGAGAAGAGTGATAATGACACCTGAAACTGGACTCCAACAGGCCATGTGTTGGTGACAAGCACCAATGGTATATCATACTCACCAATGAAAGACATTACACTCTATAAATATTATGTGGAATGATGGATAAGATAAAATCCATGCAATAACTTCCACTCATAATAAAGTAAATACGTCCCAACACATGAATGTAATGTCAAACAACTAGAAAAACTATAATGTAAACTAAAAGTATGAAAATAAAATCCTCAACATTGACCTTGAAGCCCAAAGAGACCCTGAAAAATTCCATGTGCCAGTAATGTCCATCCCAATCACCAACCAGCTCTAGCAGACCTGAAAAATAGTGTGTGTATATATATACACAAGGAGAACATAACAACCTCTACGAAGCCTATCATGAAAAATATAAAGAAACAATATTAAATCCTAGTGAATAAAAAAGTGAAGTTAATGTTGTAATAGTGGGTTCCCTAGACCCAACCTAAACAAGACTTTTCAATTACAATATCAGGTATACAACGAGTTATTCATGATGTACACTTACCTTAATGATGTTGATAATTTTTCCTCTATTATTTATATGGTAATTTTAATTGATTATTTATCATATAAAAATGGTTATAGTAGCTCCCAAGGTATAATGATAATCTCAAGATACTATGAAATTAATAATAAACATAATTCCTATGGTCTAGATATATCATACTGATTGGACACAGTTGATGTCTGACTATCAGGTGTTGGGGGCTCATAAAAATTGAGACTTCTTCTCATGAAATTCACACATTATGATATATAGTTGGTGAGATAATGAGGTTTGACTAGTCAATAGGAACAACACTTATTTTAGGTTTCATTGGTAGTTCATATCTAATAATACATGTAATGGTCTCCTAATTTGAGATTATTATCAGTGTATACTTTTTAATCGTGTACTTTGATGAAAGGAAAAAATTAGGACATTGAAATTGTAGTGAGGTAGCTTGAGTTGAGTGCATCATTGGTGGAATGACATTGATTGAATAATCAAGAAATAATCTGTCTCTTTTGACAGGAAGATTTATCTTGGGTCTAGTTGATCAGGATGACAATACCTTTATAAATCCATGACTATGGTGGAAGAAAGTAAGTCCATCCAGTTAGATCAACAAATATTAAATAAAGAAAGGATGATGACACAAAGTGTGTATCCTGTTTTATGAGATATCACAAGACAAAGAGATTATATTATATGATGTTTGTTCATAGTGATTTGGTCATTGTTATGACTATTCCTCATCTCTTTAGGGGCCTTGATGAGTTTCTAGTCTCTGCTCCTAGTTTGTGAATAATATTCACTACTATCGAGATAAGGGTCTAGAGGGTCACGCATAATAGCGTATTCAAAAGACTTCCCTATTCCGATGAATAGGAGTTTAAGACATGGTGGGACCCACCATAGTGTCGAGGATATGTTTAAGGATATACGATCGTTAATAAATAAATAAATTAATATTATTCAAGTGTAAAATAATTAGTATTCAATCTATTTATTAAATTTATTTACATGTGTTAAAGCAAATACATGAGAGAATATTATTTGAATGAATATTATTTGAATGAATATTATTTTAATTCAACATTCATTTAATATTTGCAGGAATAACGAGCTGAGTTAATGACTCATTTTTATCATGTAATATATTTATTATATTACAAGAAAGTGATAAAAATATAAATGATACTTATGAATCAGTAAAAAAATCATAAGACATCATTTATAGTGAGTAATAAATATTCAGATATGGGAACCCTTTTTGGGTATTTTGAAAATTCACTATAAAAGGGAGGAAGAGACTCTCATGGCTATAACTATTCACCATACATTGGATGAGCGCCTCTCTCTCTTCTCTTGTATCTTAGAGAGAAACACATGATCCATGAATTCAATAAAATTCCATCTTCACAGATCGATGTATCGATTCTGTGATGATCGTTGAGATGCTGAAGGCATCGTCAGATCTCTGTGCTAGTGGGCATCCGAAGGAGGAGAGGAGGAGGAGGCGCACCACAAGGGGTGCTACAGGGGGTGACGTACCTAAGGGAGAGGGAGGAGAGAAGGAGATAAAAAGAAAAGAAAGGAAAAAAAGGAAAAAGAAAGGAAAAAAGAAAAGAAAAAATATGAAAATAATAAAATAATAAAATAATAAAATAATAAAATAAAGAAAAATATAAAAAGAAATAAATAAAAATAAAATAAAATAAAAGGGATGGAAAAGAAAAGGAAATAAAAATAATAAAAAATAGGCTAATACCCATTTACATTTTTTTACTTGTCTCATAACCCCCTTATAATTTTATTTTAAAATTTATTTTTATCCCTTTTTACTTTCTTTTAATTTCCTTTAAAAATTATTTTTATTCCTTTTAAATTTATTTTTATTATTTTTAACCTGAACGCTATGTTAGAGCGCAATGTAATATTTTACATAAAACTCATGCAATCATTTAAATAGTTTTAATAGCTACCCAGGACCCACAACAGGGTTTGCAGGCATGCGCCCTGAGTTGATTTAAGGATTTTGATTAAAAATTTAAATGGTTTGTACCTTGATTAAAGCTGAGACATTACAGACACAATGAGAAAGATGGTTTTTAAATAGAAAATGTTCAAAAATTTATAATGTTTTTATATCAAAATTCAATATGAAATTGATGTTAATGACCTAAATTAGATTAATAGATGTATAATTTAACTAATGTTACTTTAAAACTAATTTAAAATATAATTTAACTTTATAAATATTTTAAATGAAATGATAGTTTTCATTTAAAATTTACTATTTTTTACTATTCATAAAAAATTAATCTTTTTAGAAAATTCTTAAAAATTCACCCTTAGATAAATTTGACATGATGATTTCAAAAGTGAAGTTTATTTTATCAAATTAATTTTCTAATAGTATCATAAATTAATTTTATTAATGTTCACAAATAGAAACAAAAATCATTTTTTTTGAGAAAATAGTATTTTTGAAACATATAAAGACTTGACTGTAAATTAAGTATTTTTTTAACAATATGTTTCCTTTATATAAAACCATTTTAATTAATATTTAAAAATTATTTATTACTATTCATATCACTATTTTTAAGTGTTAGGTTATAACGATCGCATTTATATTAATAATATATCATGGTTTTGTTAAAACTCATTATCATGTGTAACTCAAGCTATCCCATAATTGAGGGTATCACAATATTAACTTGATGTTGAGTGTAATTAAAGCTATCAAATAAATTTATTTTATTTAAAAAAATCATAAAAACTCAGGGTGTTACAACTCTATCATGACTCCCTCCCCCCGAAGGCACCGTTCTTGGGATGATAATGAGAGAAGGGTGATAATGACACCTGAAACCCACCTCCAACAGGACATGTGTTGATGAAAAGCATGAAGGGTATATCATACTCACCAATGTGAGACATTACCCTCTATGAAGATTATGAGGAATGATAGATAAGTCAAAATCCATGCAACAACTTCTTCTCATAATAAAGTAAATAGGTTCCAACACATGCATGTAATGAAAAATAGTTGGAACAACTATAACATAAACTACAAGTATGAAAAGAAAATCCTGGACATCTACCTTGAATCCCAAAGAGCTCCTGAAAAACTCCATGAGACAGTAATGTCTAGCCTGATCACCAACCATCTCTAGAAGACCTGAAAACAGTACACACACACACACACACACACACACACACACACACGTAGGGTGAGCATAACAACCTCTATAGAGCCTCTCATAAAAAAGTTAATGAAAAATATTAAATCCCAATGAATAAAAAAAGTTAAGTTAATGTTGTAATAGTGGGTTCCCTAGAACCAACTTGAAAAAAACTTTTCAGTTACAATATCAGGTATATAATGAGTTATTCATGATGTACACTCACCTTAATAATGTTGATATTTTTTCCTGCACTATTTATATGGTAATGTGGATTGATTATTTATCATATAAAAAATGGTTATAGTAGTTCCCAAGCTATAATTATAATCTCAAGATACTATGACATTAATAATAAACATAATTCTTATGGTCTAGATATATCATACTGACTGGACACAAATGATGTCTGACTATCAGGTGTCGGGAGCTCATAAAAATTGATACTTCTTCTCATTGAATTCACACATTGTGATATCTAGTAGGTGAGATCATAAGGATTGACCAGTCAATAAGAAAAGCACATGTTTTAGGTGTCATTGGTAGTTCATATCTACGAATACATGTAATGGTCTCCTAATTTCAGATTATTATCAGTGTATACTTTTTGATCATGTACTTTGATGCAAGGAAAAAACTAAGACATTGAAGTTGTAACAAGGTAGATTGTTTTGGGTGAATCATTGGTGGAATGAAATTAATTGAATAATCAAGAAAGAATTTATCTCTTTTGGTAGGAAGATTAATCTTGGGTCTAGTTGATCGGGATGACAACACCTTTATAAATCCATGACCATGCTAGAAGAATGTCAGTTCATCTAGTTAGATCAAAAAATATTAAATCAAGAAAGGATAATGATACAAAGTGTGCATATTGCTTTATGAGATATCACAAGACAAAGAGATTATATTATATGGTTTGTGTTCATAGGAATGTTGTCGTTTCTATGACTATTCATCATCTCTTTAGGGGTCTTGATGAGTTGCTAGTCTCTGCTCTTAGTTTGTGAATAATATTCAATACTATTGAGATAAGGGCCTAGATGGTCACACATAATAGCGTGTTCAAAATTCTTCCCTATTCCGATGAATAGAAGTTTAAGACATGGTAGGCCCCACCATAGGGTCAGGGATATGTCTTAGGATATACGATCGTCAATAAATAAACAAATTAATATTATTCAAGTGTAGAATAATTGGTATTAAATTTATTTATTAAATGTATTTACATTTGTTAAAGAAAATACATGAGAGAATAGTATTCAAACGATTATTATTTTAATTCAATATTCATTCAATATTTATAAGAATAATGAGCCGAGTTAACGACTCATTTTTATCATGTAATATATTTATTATATTACAAGAAAGTGATAAAAATATAAATGATACTTATGAATCAGTAAAGAAATCATAAGACATTTTTTATAGTGAGTAATAAATATTTGGGGGTGGGGATGCTTTCTGGGTATTTTGGAAACTCACTATAAAAGGGAGGAAGAGACTCTCATGGATATGACTATTCATCGTACTTTGTATTAGCACCTCTCTCTCCTCTCCCACATCCTAGAGAGAAACACATGATCCATGACTTCAATTGAATTTTAGCTTCATAGATCGATGGATCGATGTTGTGGTGATTGTCGGGATGCTAAAGGTATCATTAGATCTCCACACTAGCACTTGGAATTTGATGATCAACATTCCCATAGACTTTTTAAGAGAGTGTGGATGATCTAGAGGGGTTCGACTTTTTTTTTTCAAGAAATAGTCACCGGTGATAAGAACATGTCAAATGCGACTTTATATTCTTTATTTTTATTTTGTGCTTAAAATTCATCATGTGAGATCCTCAGACTTTTACTAAGTCTACGGTTAACTGACAATAACGTATTTATGTCGATCGATGGTGGAAAATTCTAAATTCCCGACCAATCTACTTCCACTGCATCCCCTGGTACCATCAACTGATATCAAAGGGATTGTGTGGTGATTTAAGTTAAAGAAAAATTAACTTTTGCGGGTATTAATTTTAAGAAGATACATGTTTATATGTTAAATAATACTTAAAGGTGGACGAACGATGGCCATTTGCAGTAAATATTAGAACTCTACTGAACCCCAAAAATTGGTGAGATTCCGATGGTCAGAAGAGGTTTTCTAATTGACCATATTTTAATTATAATTATGGAATTATTATTTTTAAATTAAAAGTTTACAAAATACTAAGAGTTGGGATTTTGAATTTTATGGATTATTTAAGGGGAGAATGACGGTTTCCAGATAAAAATAAAGGCAAATTAGGCTTGGATTTTTTTAGGTGGCTGTGGAGTTTTTTTATACTCTTTCTGATTTTTTTTAAAACGTCCTATGTTAATTTTTTTTAAAAATACCACTCTAAGGCGGCATCTGCGATGCCAGATTTTCCCTAAAACACTAATTTTTTTTTCTATTTTAATTATATTTTTTATATATTTAAAATTTTAATGTTTTATTATTATGTTCATATGGTTATATATATATATAAATAAAACTTAATGTTTCAACATAATTTATCTTTTATTCAAGTACGTGAATTTGATAGCCTATATAATATAAACTATAAGATAGATATAAATGAAATTTTAAACATTTATTAATCATATAACAAGTAGCCCAAAATAAAAATAAATTCTTAAAAAATGTTGGTGAAAAATTATTTATAATCTTTCTAATCCACCTACTTGAAACTTAAAAATGTTTCAAGTTTGTGACTTTGCTGGCCTATATAATACAAACTATAAGATCGATATGAATGAAATTTTAAAAATTGCTTAAAAATATAACAAGTAGTCCAAAATAAAAATAATTTCTTAGAAAATCTTGGTGAAAAATTATTTATAGACTTTATAATCCACCTACTTAAAACTTAAAAATGTTTCAAGTATGTAACTTTGCTGACCTATATAATATAAACTATAAGACCAATATGAATGAAATTTTAAACACTTCTTAAAAATATAACTAGTAGTCCAAAATAAAAATAATTTCTTAAAAAATATCCATGAAAAATTATTTATAACTTTTTAATCCACCTACTTAAAACTTAACAATGTTTGAAGTACGTGACTTTACTGGACTATATAATATAAACTATAAGACCGATATGAATGAAATTTTAAACATTGATTAAAAATATTACTAGTAGTTGAATTTTTAATTTTTATTTATATGGGTCTTATAGTTTATATTTTATAGGGTTTCAAAGTCAAGTAGGTGGCTTAGGATCCTCCTCGACATTCATTCTTTTCGTTCTCACTTCTGAGTTACATTTCTTACATTCATTTCATTATAATTTATTTATTTCATTTATGAAACTCTTTATTTTCAATAAATTTTTAGATTATTAGGATATCTTTTAAATTTTATTTACATTGTTTTTATATTGTAGATTTTTTTAATCTTTTAAATTTATTTACTTGAAATTTACTAATTATTTCTATGTTTCAAGTAGTCTACTTTGAAAGCTATCAAATATAAATTGTGCCTAAAATATAAATGAAAACTAAAAATAATGGAAAAACATATAAGAAGAGATAATAGTAATAATAATATTTTGATTTAAGTAGACATAAAACATGTAAACAAAAATGTATAATCAATGTCTATGTCTGTGGCGAGGAGATTTCGTCCCACATGGTGGTCTGTGAATAGGACGTCTGCATCGAGTGTGTAGTGGATTCTGATGACCTAGAGAAGGCTGATCCTCGGGCACTAGAATGCCGACTGGCATATCCTCCATCTGTGTGTCAATGGGAGGAGCTGTCAATTGCATCTCGCACTACCCTTCAGATCCTTCTCCCACTAGGGTGGTAGAAGGACCTACCTCCATCGTAGTGGGGAACCAAGATTACGATGGAGCTATACCCCAAGACGATGATGGATCTAGAATCCAAGGCTGCGATGGTTCCCAAGGCTGTGAAGGAGATGGAACCCAAGTATGAGCCACCTCAATCCTTGATCTCAATAATAATAGATGACACAAATTCTGCATCCAATGAGGTATGATCTTGTGCGCGGCTTGGCTGAACGTAAGTATGAGCCGCCTCAATCCTCGAGATTCTCCAAACTCCAAATGTAATGTCCGGAATCTCCCTCAAGAAAAATCTACAATCATCCCCATACTTCTCACACTATATAACATATTTACTATGGCATGATTCATGAACTATATAGCTGCAATTCATCTCAATATGAAATCTATTTAGCGTTCTTTTTAATGCATCTTTACTTGGAAAATTTCTTCCAATATATAAGGTTTTGTCCAGCTCACTAAACCTATCTGGTACAACTCCAGGGAACTCAGTTGCTGGTGTGAGAACATTATTGTCAAATTTAGGCACACGTGTTATTGCTTATGACCAAGATGAAAGGAGTGGTTGATGATTTATTATAGGTCAAGGTTGATGTACAACTAATACATTTCTCGAAACCTCCTTCCTAACTTCAGCTGATCCCTCCTCATCAGCATTTTTGTCACCATCTGATCTGTCATTACGAAACTCCTCATCATAATTAGGATTGACATGTATATCCGGGAGATCATCTAGGTTGTCTTCTTCTGCTGCATCATTTGGAATAGGCTCAATTTCATGGGGTGAACTGTCTTTAACCACTCTTGTAATTATACATCTTCGTACAACTAGACATTATTGTTGTACAGTAGCAAAATCAATGTATAACTCCATCATGGTACCATCTGACCATTGAGAAGATAAATTAATTGCTTGGACCCACTATGCATCAGCAACCAATGGACAAGCTAGATGCCACAATGTTGTAGGGAATTGAAAATGTCTATAACTCATAGAATTGATCTCTTGATCAGGTTCCAGATTTAAGGAACCACAAATTCTCTCTTGAAGGTCACTTATGGTTACACAATTAGCTATACTAACTACCATTATTGGTTGTGTACTATAAGAAGCTCCTTGCTCAGTTTGAATAACCTCCCCATAGCAATATACACAGGAAAACATGACTCACCACGTCAAAAATGTTTCTTTCATCAGAATTATGATACTATAACAAATATTAATAGTTAATTATAATTAAATAATCACATGTATGCATTTTTAATCCTAAGTTATCATTAATTAATCATTACTAATAGTAAGTATTATTTATAAACTATATATAACTAACTAAACTACTTAATACATAACATCTTTAATTACTAATAATAACTTTTTTAACCAACCAATCATTCTTTAATCACTAGTTAATAAATATTAAGTTATTCTTTAATTATTTATTCTTTAATCCTTAATCATATTATATTCATTATTTATTTATAATTAACTAATCATATGTATTCATTTTTAATCCTATGTTATCATTAATTAGTCTATAATTAGTCATTACTAATAATAAGTATTATTTCTAAACTATATATAACTAATTAAACTACTTAAAAAGATTTAATTACTAATAATAACTTTTAATAATTAATGCTTTTTTCCTTATTTCATTCTATAACATCATAATTATCATTTTATCAGTGATAAATATACTAATTCAATTTATTTTTTCTTAGATATTTTAGTAGTTTATAAAGAAAATATGAATCATGTTAAGCATATCCCCTAGGAGTGTAAAACCAGGAGTGTAGCAAGGCCCGTTGTCGTGTACCAGGATACCCTAGGTCAAGACTGAAACTCCTTGTTGGAGTTTTCACTCCTAAGTACATCTGTGCTAGAGCCACATCCATTTATTTGTATTTGGACAGGGATTTGATTGCTTAGATAACCACATAATCTTTAAGCTACCAAAATTTCACAATACTTAGTCCTAAGTTAATCCTAAGTTAATCTATACTTAATTTATACTTAATCTATACTTAATCTATACTAATAATAATAATTAATTCAAACTATATATAACTAAATATAAAACCTAATAAACAAAATATTAAGAACTAATTAAACTACTTAAAAAATGAAATATTTAAAACAAAAAAGAATTAAATTAAATAAATAAAAAACATTAAATTAAATAAATAAAAATAACTCTAAATGATGATTTACAAAAACCTTCATAGAAAATGGATTTTTTTAGGGAGAGACAGAGAGAATTTAGGATAGATGAAGGAAATAATTGAGTGAGGAGAAGGGGGGGGGGCTACCCTTTTATAGGGAGTTGATGCCAAGGCGGCATCCCCCCCACCGTCTTTGACATGTCATCGATCTGAGCCAAAGGCGGCGTAGGGGAGCAAAGGCGGCATTGCCGATGCTGCCTTTTCACATCAAAACAAAGGTGACATCATCAGTGTCGCCTTTGTAGAGTATTTTTAATTTTTTTAACCTATGCCATTTAATTTTTTTTCCAGAAAATGCATAAAACAACTTGGTGGCTGTGGGTGGATTCACAAAGAAGATTTATATATATATATATATAACTATTTGTCTTTACATGCAAATTAGAGCCGCACTTGACCCCATCTCCATCACTGCTATGCATCACCCCCTCTGACTAGGGCCGACTGCCACCCTCCATACTCTCCCATCGCCGTCGAGCCTTGTTGTTCGACCACCCTCTTTGCTCGTGTTACCCTACCGCATGCCCTCATATTTTTCCCCGTCGGCTTGGCACCAGCTCATGAAAATTGCTCCAACGTCCCCCTTCCCCACACCATCACGAGCCTCTATGACTGAGGCCACCATTTTCCATGTTGCCTTCCTCTCTATTCCTGCACCCACCCCTTCCATGGGCCTCCCTATCACCGCACAATGGACACCTTTAACCTTGTTCCTGTTTCCCTTACATGGTTGTTTCTCTAGGTGCACCCTCATTAGGGTTCTACCCAACCCAGAATAGGTTGGGACGGGTCTTCCTGACCCGGATCAAATGGGGTGGGGTTTTACCCGACCTTCTAGGCCCTTTATGGGGCGAGATATGGCCTAAAACCTAGATATTTTTTTGGGGATGCACAGGATATGAGAACAAAAAAAGTTAATATATATATATATATTTAAAAAATAAGTTTCAATTTTTGGTATTATATATATAAATTATTATTAAAATTTGGAGGGAGTGGTTTTTTAATTTGAATTAAAATGGATTGAATTATTATAATTCAATTAAAGTTCTTGACATAAAATTTATTGTATATTTATTTTTTAATTTCATATTTAATTACATGTCAATAGATCTTGAGAATGACCTACCAATAAATTTACAAGATTCTATTTAATTAATTATTTCAATTGCTTGTGATGCATGTAATTAAATATTTAAATAAGACAATCTACACATTGTCAGTTTTTTGTCATTATATGTATAAGAGCCTACACACCCATATAAAAGTTATTCATCTGTATTACTCACTCTTGAGACCCCTTCGCTTATATGTGAGTATTTTTTGTATTATGACGAAGATAAAGTTAGACATGAAGCACATCAAGATTAATTAGTATTCCAGATGATACAGTGATACATTGGACTGGGGTGCAAGCTGCGATACGAGTCAAGAGATGACTCAGGTATTATACTTATTAGGTCACAATTGATTTATTGAGTATAAATATATCAAATTCTTAGGACCAGTAACACAATTTATTTAATTTATGCATTGTTTATTATTTTTATGAATTTTCAAGATTGTGTGATCACAAAAAATAATAAACATAAAAAATGCATAGATTAAATCAACTTATAACATTATGAATGTTTTTCTATTTATTGCATAGTCAATTGTGAGTGTGATCACATAGAACAGGAATATCAGATATAAAATGATTTCATTCATCAATAAAATAATAAAAGCCCTCAAAGAAATATTAAGTCATAAAGGCCTTTTTTCCTTTGAATTTTAATAAAACTAGGTGTATGGGGTGATTATTATCCCCAGTCGGGGGGGGGGGGTGGCTTCTAATTCTAGGGAGTTCTTATGAGAGTGATGAATTGAATTAACTAAAGGTTACATAAAAAAAGTAACCATAACTAGCTTGTTGCATCTTTAGAGGCAAAACATTAATCAAATCAAGTTTATGACTTTAGAAGCCGAGACTTCATTCAACAGATCAAGGGGTTATGAGTTAATGTGGTTGGCCAATCAAAATACTAACTTGAAACTCTCAGAGTAGTGGTGTATCCATAACTTTTAGACTATTAGGATAAATTTCATGGATCTTTACTACTAGAATATTCAAGCGACTAGGTATTCCATATCTAGTAGTGAGGGATATTCGGGTTCAATAAAATAGTGAGAGACATTTAATGATTTAATTAATCGATAATGTCTAATCAACAATCAAGATAAAATCAATAATCTTCTAGTTTTATTTTTGTAGAAAATGGAATGTAATACCACAAATATACTGTGATTACTATTGGATAAAGAATATGTCTTAATCAGTACAAGTTTCCAAAGAGTAGTACATTCTCTTACACAAAGTACTATAAAATAGGAAATTCAAGGTGCTAGAGTCCCTAATACATGTTGAGCTATCTAAGGAAGAAAGGGTGAGAAAATTTTTTATAGGATACTCATGTATGGTGCATTTGATGTTTACATCATAATGCTATCATCAATGCCTGATGTGAGTTGTAGATACAACATCAGAACACAGATGATTTCACATGTTGTCTCATCTCTAAGAATCTTGAAAGAAGAAATTGATGCAAGATATGAATAGGGAGATACTTACGCTGGATACATGTAAATTGAAATATGGATCATATTCCTTCAATAAATCCCTTTAATATATTATTCACCTAAACACTAAAATTTTCTTAAGGTTACAAATTGAAAAGTATTGAGAAAATGCTTCATTACCTTTTTGGGTAATGTTCTCCAAGAAAATAAGAACCTAAAGAAAATTTTCTTTTTAGATCTTCTGGTAAAAAAGTTGAAAGACAAAGTGAAAAGACCAATGAAAAGTGTGAAACCAAAGGAATATTTATAATATCCTTTAAAGTAAAGATAAAATACATTAAATAGGTGGGTATTTTATTCGTATGTCATGAAATAAGTTTATGAAAGTTTAAATGCAATGAATTGAACTAAAAAATCAAGTGGTCTCTTCTTCTTCAAGTATATTCATCAATTGTATATAATGTATATGTAATAATTATTTGGTATTAAATACAATATGTCAATCACAAATGTGTATTGAAATATAGAAACCGAGTAAGTATAGAAACATTACTAGAAGTATGGTGAATTCTCCAAGTGACTGAGAAAAGGAGATTCCTAAGTTAGTGGTGAGAATCACACAACTTATAATTTACAAGTTTAGTGATTCTAGTTGAACTCTTATTGAGTATTACCAAAACATTTATCTCACGTGTCCTTCATAAAAAAGGATACATTATTATAGTATATGAATGAATGTTGTTTGTGGTGTTTTATACTCAACTAATTGTTTAATAATTCTAGAATCATTGGAAATAACTGATGAATATAAAATAAAAAACTCAATTATACCCATTGTGACAAGATGATTTATTTTCAATAAAAAATAAGTAGTTTTAAAGGATACACCCAGTATGGTTTTAGAATATTTGGATTTAAAGAACATAGGTATTGTTGAAACATTTAATTATTTAGTCTTGCACAAATAAACCTTTAAAAATAAAGTTAAGCTACAAAGTTTTTGGAATTATTTTAGCTAGAGATCATGAACCATTCCAAGGAGGAGCTATAGGTAAATTAATACACTTCATAAGACTTCTTTAAGTGTTTTAAGGAATGTAAAAGTGAAGTATGAAATATTCATGGTCAGGAGATATGACTTTCTTCGGGCCCATGTACTGAAGAATATTTTGACCAAGCATTCATCGATAAAATATAATGTTTCATGGAGTAATTCCTAAACACACAATTCCTTATATACATCAGTGTAATGATGTTACTATAGAGGATCTATAATGAGTCTTACATGTTAACATTGATCAATAGAATTTAGCATGAAGTAATTTATAGACTTACATTTCCTTACACATCAAATCCATGATGTAACTAAAATGAGTATCAATGTTGAAACTAATAAGTATTATAGAAACTTCTATTATATTTTGAGACATGCTTCACAAATAGCAGTGTAATTCCATAAACATATACCAAATATAATGAAAAATGGATATCGTATGGGTAATAATATGATATAAATCCATTATTTCATAATAACATGGGTTTAGATACAAAGATTTTGTCTGAATATAAACAAAATTGCATCAAACAAAGCACAATGTGCATCTCAGTTAGTATCCTAAAGTTTTGTGAGGATATTAAATAAATCCTTGATATAGAAAAGTGATAGTCAATTTATAGACTATATTTCTATAAAAGGGCATAAAAATCTATTCGAGATAGTGGAAGAAATATTGACTTGGATTTAGTTAATGCTCGATATGAACAAGTAGTTGACATAATAAAAAGTTACATAAGAGATTTTGGGAAAGGAATATTCTAGGGACACATACTACATAAGAAGAAAGAAAACATGGTAATGGTTTTATATTCACCAAGGTCGGTGATACTTTATTCATTGAGAATAATTAATCTTACAAGTAGTATATGACAATTAGCTAAGATTGAAAAGATCAATTAAAATTCAATAATTGATTCCATGTATTAAAGTAGATAGGCTTATTATTTGGAATATTACGTTGGGTATTCAAGTGAGTCTATACATGAGTGGTACAATTGTGGAGCCAATAATGCTTCATTGGTTATACCAATTCACTATGCCTAAATACATTAGAATCTTCTACTTGACAAAGCTACTTTCTATGATCATTATATTGAGCATTGGATGTTAAGAACACCAATATTGTAAGGTTTATGTATGGTCCAACTAGAAAGGGTCAGTGACACCATATAATTTCAATAAGGGGTGAAAGTTACTAAAATCCGGTTTTTGATTGAACTAAGCTACAAGATCATAGAATATTCTTTTGGTATGGAGTTATTTACATGTTTCTACAATAGGTTACTGGGATCATCACTATTTTCCATGGAAAATATGTTTTATAACATATGGTATTATAGTTATTTAATACCAGAATGAAAGTATTTTTATAGAAATTGACATAAAGTAGAAACCTAAGTTCTAGGGAATGGGTTCTATTGAGGTATATATAATAGTTACTAAGACCTATTCAATAATAAATATACTAAAAAGGTATTAAAAAAATACAAGTTGGAACAATTCAAGAGATAATTGTTTCCAGCGTCACATGACATAAATATCTCCAAGAAGACATGCATGGGGCATAAAAGGAGATTGAATTGATGAGTATAATTCCATAAGCACCACCAATGGAACTATTAGATATTCAATGATATGTAATATAAATTATATTTCCAATATAAACTTTATGGTAGAAAAATATTAGTTATATCTAGGAGAACTACAGGGGAAGAAATTAGAATTGTCCAATTGTAATTGAGAGAGTACAAGGGATAAGTACCTAATACTTAGAGAGGAAGGGACACTAGTTATAAGAGGACATAAACTAGTCTTACTTTGGATCAATATGATCTAATATCATAGTTAATCTAAGGTAATGAGCATGATAAGCTCATTCAATCTAGTTGTATCCATATCTAAAAATACCGAGTGTGATATGGTTTCTGAGGCAGCTAAAGAAGCAGTGTTAAATATGCAATGATTTTTTCCAGTTATAGGAATAACACCTAGTAAGTAATGTTTTATCATAATATAAATTATGATAATTCTACTAGTAGTACTAGACAAGATGTTAAGTTTTGACAGTGGAAAAAATAGATATACTTGGGGATATCATCTCTTGAGAAGTCTTACTCATGGTGATCAAGCCACAAATAATAGAATTTCCATGCAGTAGAAATGTGGTAAACCCATGAATAAATACATAACTCAGTAGAAACATGATCTTATCATGTGAGAGCTAACAAGGATAGTTAGAAAGTTGAATCTAGTGTAAGTAGGAGTGTTGTAATAGTGGGTTCCCTAGAACCAACCTGAACATTAATTTTTAATTACCATATCATGTATACAGTGAGTTATGCATGATGTAAACTTACCATAATAGTGTTGATATTTATGCATCTATTATTTATATGGTAATTTCCATAGATTATTTTTTATATAAAAAGGTTATAGAAGTTCCCAAACTATAATGAGAACCTTGAGATACTATGACATTAATCTTAAACATATGCCATATGGTCTAGATACATCATACTTAGAAGACATAGCTGATGTATGAATATCAGGTTCTAGGAGATCACAAGCATTTAAACTTCTTCTCATGAAGTTCGCACTTGGTGATTTATAGTGGATGAGGTCATGAGGACCGACCCGTCAGTAGGCACACCACATGTTTCAGGTGTCATTGACAATTCTTATCTATGAACACATGTAATGGTCTCTTGACTTGAAGTTATTATCAGTTTATACTATTTGATCATGTACTTTGATGTAATAAAAAAACTATAGCATAGAATTCATATCAAGGTAGCTTTCATTGAGTGTGTCATTGGTAGTATGATATTGATTGAATAATCAAGAAATAATTTATCACTTCTAATAGGAAGAGATATCTTGGGCCTAGTTGATCAGGTTGATAATACCTTTATAAATCCATGAACATGGTAAAAAAATCAAGTCCATCCAGTTAGATCAACAAATAATAAATCAAGAAAGGATGATGATAAAAAGTATGCATCATACTTTATTAGATATCACAAGACAAAAACATTATATTATACAACATGTGTTCGTATGAATTTTATCATTTTTATGAATATTCCTTATATATTTAGGGTCCTTGATTAGTTGATGGACTTTGCTCTTGGTCTGTGAATAAGATTCATTGTTATCGAGATAAGGGCCTAGATGGGCACACATAATAACATATTAAAAAAATATGTCATATTTTGATGAATAAGAGTTTATGAAATGGTGGGCCCCACCATAGTATCTAGGATATTTATGTGGACATATGATTTCCAAGGAATAAATAAATTCATATTATTCAAGCTTAGAATAATTGGTATGGAATTTATTTATTAAATTTATTTACAAGTGTTAAAGTAAATACATGGGTAAATATAATTCAAACAAATATTATTTTAATATTTAAGGTTTGTTTAATATTTGCAAGAATAATGATCTGAGTTAATAACTCATTTTTATCACGTAAAATATTCATTATATTACATGAAAGTGATAAAAAATGATATTTATGACTCATTAAAATAGTAATAAAACATAATTTACAGTGATTAATAAATATTTGGGTCCAGGGACCCTTTTTGGGTATTTTAGAAACTCACTATAAAAGGGAGGAAGGGGATCTCATGGACATGACTATTCATCACATGTTTGATGAGATCCTATCTCTCCTTTCTTACATCTTAGAGAGAGAAATGCATGATCTAGACCTTTGATCGAATTTTAGCTTCACGTATCGATGGATTGATGCAGTAGTGATTGTCGGAATGTTAAAGGCATCATTAGATCTTCTCTATAGCACCTGTAATTTGATGATCAATGTTCCTGTAGACTTTTGAAGCATATGTGGATGATCTAGTGGGGTTTTAATTCATATCCTTCAAGCAACAATTGCCGGTGATGAGAAGATGTCAAGCACAATTTCATATCTAATGAGGTATTATTCTTTATATTTTGTACTTAAAATTCATCACATAGGATCCTCAGGATTTTACTAAGGATGCACTTTACTGATGATGATGTTGTTACATCAATCACAAGTGAAATATTTTAAATTCCTAATTCATCTACTTTTGTTGTATGCCCTGACACCTTCAGTTATCTCATCACTTAAATAGGTATGCTAAGTTCCCAACATCACCCTGGATCTCTCACCATATATCTCATAAAATTAATTATATAATATCCAAAATAACATCAAAAGAAGGTACCTTGCTACCACTTACCCACTAGTTTGATGATCTACCCCAATGTTTCTCATTTAGATCCATATCTCTTCAAATAAAAGATCCTGCCTGAAAACACCTAAGAAACTATAACATAATATGAACCTCATGCATCAAATACATATCATTCACCCCGTGAAATATATCAACTCATCATAAAAATACACATCCATAGATAATAACCAAGTAGTTTTTGGGAGCCACCACAACTTTTATGTTGAGTATTATACCTTAAGCCATCATAGCCCTATTTTATGACATTTTCCTCTGGGGTACACATCAGGGTGGTGACACAATTTTTTCTTTGCCACTCATAGTGTGGTTCGCATACTTGGGAAGCTTGTTCCTCCTCTATTGGGGTTTTCTTACATTCCCACTTTCCAAAGGAGAACTACCTCTACCACCATGGTTGATGATGTTGGATCCTTGATTGGAACAGGGTTATGGGATGTTGATTCCTCCTTGGAGTTTGTCTCATAGTCTAGGTTTACCTCATAGATTTGAGTCTTGTTCATGAATCTCATTCCAAATTCCATCTTAAAGTGAGTACTGGTTAATTTCATTGCTCGTATCACAATAGTGAAGCTACCAACGTTCAAAGATGATGGTGACATTGGGCATGTTTGGAAGTCTGTGGATATTGGGTGTGTTAAACATCTATAAAGTCACCCTTTTTCGAAGTTGAGGGTATTTCATGCATGAGACGTCTTAAGTGTGGAACCCAAGGCATGACGTGTCCATCATGGGGCAAATTATGCTAGGGGAATAAGGAATTTGAGGCTTGTTGCCTATGAAATATCATATTTGTTACACGAGGTAAAGATTCTAATGTAACAAGGGGGTTATAGGTTTAAGTTAATGCAGGGAAATGGTCATAGGTTTAATGTCTTGTGGGGACATGATCACATGTTTAAAGTATTTTGGGGATATTTTTCATGCACACTTGTTATGTATCAGGATGGTTATGGGTTTTAATCACATAGTGATGCTATGGTCTAGTGGGGACCTTAAGTTTGGGTGGTGAGGTTGAGTGTGTTCTTGAAGGAAATGATCACACTTTGAATTTTTCACCTCCTAGGGGGGAGACATAAATATTTAACGGTGGTGTTGGGGTATCATGATTGAACTTTAGGGTGACAACCTACGTACCATGTTTGGAGATATGGATCAAAACCCATGTAGTCTATGTACACAATTTAAGGTCATGTTATAGGACTTTTCCATTCAGTTTAATGTCATGCAATAAGAATGCTTGTGTCATGTAAGGAGTGTCAATAATGAATGGTGTGAGGATTATGCATAGGGGATGCTCAGAATATGGGTGGTCGTCTCATGATTTTACACGAGGTGTCCTATTTTTATCACACAGGGTAGGGATATAGTTTAATGTCATGTTATGAGGACGATGTCATGCAGTTTAACATAATAAAAATATTCCATTGTTATGAAGTTTAACATCATATGACTAGGACGTTGTTGTGAAGTTTCATGTCGTATGAGTAGGTCATTGTCATGTAGTTTAACATCATATAACTAGGATGTTAATTCTATATAGTTTAAAGTTTTGTAGCTTGGATATGGTTGCTATGAAATTTAAAGTATTGTAGCTCAGAAATGGATGGGGCATACACTATGGGCTTCCCATTATCAGTTAGGAAAGGAGGAGAGAAGGACATGACACTAGTCCTCATTGAAGAAAAAAATTGGTTTCCCTTGATGATGTGACCACTTGGGATATGCATGGGGATCCCAATATTAGGGTGCCTATGCTTAAAAGCAATAAGCAACACACTATCTAGTTCATTCTTGGAGAAAAGAGCCTAGACATGAGGGTTGATTATATCGATCATGTAGATGATTGAGGCACGAGTAAGTCTGACATGGATAAGAACATGGCCCATGGGCACTCAAATTTCATGAATCTATGTCTTCTGAATGGAGGCATCATATAGGGGTCTTGGATGTAATTTTTTTAAGGATATGGGGTTCATGAAGGATAGTCTTTTGAGCTCTATGACTTCATGAAACATGGGTTCCCTACCAGGGGTGGTAACTTGGTTCTTATGGGGTGGGTTTCATGAAAGATGAAGGTCTCACATAACCTTATTGGGTGTGGAAAAGTTTCTTCCATTGAAGAGGGGATTAACCTTTACAAATGTAATATAAACCATGGACCTAGGTGCTAAGGTACTCATGGGATGATGTTCGTGAAAGATGTATGCCTGTAGGAATCCATTTTGGCTTTGGCTCATGAAGGATGGAGTTTCACTAATTCAGATCTTTTGTTTGAAGTCCAAAGGTCACGACCTCCTTAAATGAAGGTTTAAGTGGAGATTTATAGGCACAATAGATTTTTTAACATATGTTTCACAAAAGATCACTAACTTCATGTAAGATGATATTTCACAGAGCTCTAATTCCTTTTGTGAAACCCTTCCCTTTCACGAAGGGTTAATCTTGTAGGCATCCATATTCTTTGGTGGATTTTGACCCTATTTTTGCCTCAATTTTCCTTAAATCATCCATGCACTCCTCTAATTATCTTATAATATGTGTTTTTTGATGTCAAAAAATTTCTGTCACAAAATGGGAGCCAACATGGGAGAGAAGGATCGAATTCTGAGGCCATAATACCGAAATTTAGTGTTAAGAGCATCCTGGTTCACAAAACTCAGCCCACCCGTACCTACAAATAGGGGGAGGGGCCCCTAGGGGGACCATGAGATTCATGTGGATGACTAGATGATTATCTCATTTCAAGTAAATTAAATATTTCATGAGTGTTTCATGTCTTAAATCATTATCTCTTGCGATACTTGCTGCTTCCATGACTGAATCTTTCAAGAAATATTTGTTGAGGATTATCTTTCATGAAAGAAAAATTTTGTGAGAAAAATTACATGAATCAGACTTGAATGATTTTAAAATTCTTTGAGATGGATTTCGTGGGTGCTGGAGTATCTATTGCATTATGAGGGGCAATGGCTGGGAACATTCTGACCGGGGAGAGCTTCTGAATGACGTCAGATCAAGACACACTCTCCAAGCTTCTGATAGAGGACCAGAAGGACTATCCTCTCTTCCAAAGGCTGACACTGTATGGTTTTAGGCTGAGGGATGATGTGCTCATCCCCAATTCTAATCAATATTCCCCTGCATACTGGTTCAAAAGTTATACATAGCTACATTAGTGTAATATGGCTGATACATGTCACTTTTTCAAGGACCATGCACCGATCACTTCTCACCCTCTATGGAACCCTATGAAGATAATAAAAGAGTAGGAGTTGGTTTCAGAGACCCCCCACCCTCTCTGAAATATGAAAGCATCTTTAAGGTGGGCTTGGAAGACCACCTCTAAGGTTAGATCGAGGAGTGACACCTGCATCAGGGTGGCATCTTCACTGAAAAATGGTCTTAGGAATACTAGGTATGCTAGTCATACAATGAATTTTAATGGGATATGAATATGATTGAACTATATGAAGCAGAATGGACTTTTTAGTTCCACATCTACCACCACCTAGATATCATGCCCTAATTGTTGGATTGGTGTAGCTCAATTTGGTTGGGCTACAAATGGAGAAGACGATCCACTGTTGCATAGGAAGTCCACATCGCTACAGTGAAAGGTGGCCACCCAGGTCAAAAGTGATATAGTGGCTACCGGTTGGAAGTCCAAAAGGCTATAGTAAAGTTGAATCTGAAGTCCGCATTGCTACAGTGCTCTGTCAGTGTCGGTCAGTCATCTCTACTGTAGTGGTCAAACTGGATCGGGCTACACCAATCCAACATGAATTGCTGAGCAGGTGGTCTCCAGGGACCAACACTTTTCATCTACACTATGGGGAGGTCAAAATTAGCCCGTTGGACCTATAAAATATCATTGGGATTCTCATGTAGGGGGAGATATATGATTAGTTCCTCCTTACTGAGAATGCCTTGGATAACCGAGAGTAGTTACCGATATTTGTAAAGGCTCTATTGGACATGGTACATGAAGGGAGGAGAAATAAACACGGGATAAAGGACATCTAGTTCAAGAAGTGGTTTGGATAATTCTTGAATAAACTCGTCAATAAGATGCCCATGATACCCCACTAGTTCTTGAGGGTGTCACAACATGGTAAGAATCACTCTTACTGGGTGATCCTAGAGGTGATCCAATTTTTCCTATGGGGGTACAACATGTAGGCCCTTACTCCCGAAGTCATATTGGTGAGTTTTATCAAAACATTCCTTAGTATGTGGCTAATTCTACTTCGTGAAATGAATACAGGGGGTGTGACTGTGAACTTTCATAATGGCAGCAACACTGGCAATGGGGAAACACATCAATCTGGCGATGCTAGTGCTGGGGAAGTTGTACAAGATGTTGAGGCACATCAGTAGGTGTAATAAACATTACATGTGTGCATACCATTCCATTTTTTGTATGTTTGGGTTTCAAAACACATGAGAGGGTATGAATATATGAACCCCATCTGCCCACCTGCTAGAAAATTCTAGCCTTCAATGTTGAACATTGCTATAGGAGCCACTATCTATAACTAGAGTGGATAAGAGTGTTGGAGATGGTTGGGATTCTAGAATAATTTATGTTCCATACACCCCCTCCCATAAAGGATCATTATGGATGATGGTGTGAGCACTATAGAGTAGCGATCACACCTCCAGGCCTTTCGAGGTGGAGTATTAGCAGTGGGGGTGGATTGTAAGGTAGTTTGTGAACCCTATGCCACATACCTGTTTGGTCATTGGTTATGGTGTCTCAAAAGTCTTGTTCCAAAGGTCTATGTTGGGGTGTGCTCATTATTCCATCTGATGGTCTTGCGACAGTATGGAGAATGTCTATGAGGGAGGGTAGGGAAGGAAGGACAAAGCTTCCACCGAGCGATGCTCTATACGGGATCTTCTAGGACTATGTGTGAATCTATGAGAGCGCATTCCTTTAGAAATTATGAGGCACCCAGTGATCTGAGATAACTTCAAATCGGTCCCACATACATGTGGTTTGTGGTGTTTTATAGTGGGGGTATCACACCAAGGAGGAAGAGATGGATCCATTGATGGATTAGTGGTTGTAGTGGTAGCAGTTTCTGACCCTGAACAGGGCACAGATCCTGAGGGAGGAGTGATGGAAATCCAAAAAATCCTAATAAAGTGTCCTTGGGAAGAGGTATAACCTTATATAGCGGTACTAATGGTGAAGGCTATGGCTCTTGGGAATCACTTACACTACATATATGTTCTTGATGGCGTAGTCTTCCCCGATGCCTGGAGGGATTAAGAGATTTCATGATAGTTCAATTACCTATGAGAGATGTGGATGCATATTTAGAGTGAGTGAATTTTCCTTTCTAGGCTAGTCCATGTCAAGGTTAACTTCATATCTCCCTAGTTTGAGTCATTGCAGTACCTGCATGAGCTTGAAGACATGATCCACTCCTGTGGTGTGGCACATCCTTTGACTAACCGGGTGAGGAAAATACTGGACATCCCTTCTCTTGTAGTCCTCCCTGGGGGTAAAGTGGTTTCAAGAACTACTGGGTAAGAGGGAAAAATTGAGGAGGATTTTTGGGTGAAGTTATGTTTTACTATAATCCTTTCAGAAAGAAGAATCTGCTGATGATAAGGAAAATCTATGATTTTTATTATATTGGTTTGAACCATACGCCATTATTTTGGATTTTATAAATCATTTTACTTGTCCTATGTAGAGATAATATAATAAAAAATAGGGGTATATTCATGATAAATATATGGGAGAGGAAGAGAATGCCTCAAACCTTGAAGGGGCGGGTGAGGCACCTCCCATTGACACTACAGTCTCATGCAGCCAACCATCTATTTCTGAGGTGTTTCTAATAGATGAAGCTATGATTCAATAGTCCCAAGTGTCATATGTTAACTTAAAATCCTCTCACTTCCCTATTAGGTTTGAAAATTTTCATTCTAATACTTTTTAATGACTTGTTTTTTTTATTTTAAATAGACCCAACACATCTTCCTATAGAGAAGCTTTCGACAGCCAAGACAACAATTTCCTTAGGGGTGCCATCATTGACAGGGATTTTGGTAAACAACCCTAGAATGTTGGTAGGACTCCAAATTACCTATAGATCTTCTCCATTATCACCCTTTATTATTCTTTACTTACCACAAGTTGAGCTTAAGTAACCCCACACTTCCAAGTAAGTGCTTCCCATGTTAGGGACCCGGCTGGCAGTGACAATGCTTGATCATGTAGATCCCACAACCGAGGACATGATGACTAAAGACACAAACTTGAAGGATGTTTTTGATGAGTATGTAATGAATGATCCTACTTATAAGGTTCCACATTAGGTTTGAGAGGGTCCCACTATAGGTAAAGAGTCAGGTAAGGCTGACCTTCCTCTGGACATGGAACCCAGCCCGTCTTAGGATGCTCATAGCAGATCCCATTGCTGATGTGCTGAAAACCTTTTACAAGTATGAGACAACACCTCTAAAGGATCTCTATGATTCCAACTCTAACGTGGCTATGGATAACCAAATTGTTTAATGTAGGGAGTTGAGGATCATCCAAAGCTTCATTAAACACACCCCATAGGCTAGCCTAATAGGCCAGATGGGGTCTCTCTATCACTGGATAGTGAACCTAAGAACTGGCAGGGTAGACTCCCATGACCTCCATGATCTAGCTTGGGACTTCCTCACCGAGTGGGTTCATTCAAAGTGATAGGACTTCGATGTTTCATAGCACAAGAAAACCATAGAGTATACCAAGGAACTCCAGTCAGCCAAATAGTTTCTTGCTCAACTGGAGGGGAATGCAAAATAGTATGTGGCTGTTGTTGCTACAAGGAGAGAGATGACCAGGCACCCAAGGTAAAAGCTGGTGGTTTCTGAGGATAAAGTATTAGGGGTGGAATCCTTGGAGGAGGATTATAGGGATGAACATGGCCATGTATAAATCTTTGTTGACGAGGTTCACCCTACAGTTGAGGAGGAAATGACGGAGATGGCTGAGTGACACCGAGCTCTTGAGGCCACCAAATAGAGGCTGGATGAGCTGGACCAGTCCCTCACCTAGAAAGATCTAAAGGATGCCATTTTTTTTATAATAAAGGAGAGGTTCCATCCTATGGATGAACCTCCTCATTATCATCCACCCACATCAATAAAACTGATGTTCTTTAATTCCCCATCCTATTTTTAAGTGAACTTCTATTATATTTACAAGATAATTAACTAGAAGTATCTAATCCCATGTGATTTTTTCTCAATGTGAGAAACATGAGGTGAATAGAAGACTATTATTTTATATGTGAGTATTAGGCATGGGGTGAAGGGTTGGGTTCAAAATTATACATCGATCACTGGGAGTGTCCTGACTAGGAAAACACTGGTTGGAGAGAGGGAATCTTCATAGTAAACTTGATTTCCCAACATGCATAGGTGCACAAATGAGTTAATGCTTGATCATTGGATTCTAACTAAACAATTTTGGAATATGGAGTACTTGAATCGAGACATATTGGACTTGGAACACAAGGATGAGTGATAAGAGAAATTTGGATGACTACTGACCATGTTCAAATCACATGTTCTATAATTTGACTAAAAAGAGTGGTGGCATACAAATGAATGTTGACCATTGACCATGTTTGAAACATAAGACCTATTGAATTTTCATTGAAATTATTTCAAGGCATGTGCCCATGAAGGGAGGTGAGCCAATTTGGCCAGAAACTATCATCATTAGGGGGGACCTTTCATACATGGAAGATGGTGGGGATCTAATTCAGGGAAGATGAAAATCATGGGGGTGAACTGAGAAAATGTTCTAATGGAATTCAATACTTTGGGAATTATTCCATCATGGGACCATGCACATTGAGTGGGCATATTTTTCATAATTAAACCTAAAATTTCCTTCCAAGGGGAGTATCATCTTGGTTTCTAAATGACAATCAATGTACTCAAGTGGTGTGGTAGATAATCAACACCGAAGGGGGGGAAAGGTCCTCTAAAGTGAGGGAATCAACCATTTTTGAAGTTTTATGTCATGAAATGAGGATTATAAGCATGCAGATTAACATCTTGTAGAAAGGATGTTGAATGAGTAGTTTAATTTCATACAGTAAGGACAATGCATCATACATTTTAATGTAATGTGACCAGGGTGTGTGAAATGATGTGAATAACATCTAATCCATTGTCATATTGAGATGTATGTCAGGAGAATATAGGAAAGTACCACGTGGAGGATCTTGTGAAGGAGAGGGAAAGAGATCTAAGGGTTGTATCTATGTTTTTCCTAAACTAGTGAGTTCAACAAGTGAATCCAGGTTTTTTTGAGGACTAGTGGTGTGTCCCATGGGCTTTGTACCTTTTCTGTTTACACCCTTACTTTTTCCCAAGTCACAGGGGTGGTTTGTGGGTTAAAGTATAAATTTTTATTATATTTACCTTATGAGTTGGAAACCTGACAGATATATGTTCCTCTTCTGTTAGCCAATTTAGAGTCATGTTAGTCGGACCAGATAGGTACACATTAAAGGGAATATGTGTGGATGACTGCACACAATTTAAGGTCATGATTCTTGGTACAAAGTTGCTAGTTTAAGGTCATAGATCATGGACCCAAGAAATGGGGGGTTTTTAGAGAGGCCTATATGGAATGGGAGAGTGCAAAAACCCGATGTGAATAGAAAACAAAAGAGGCCTTGCACTAAAAAGTGTCTCCAAAAAAAGTTTCAAATAGTTTAAGGTCATTATGCTTGAACTGAGGCTACTATTTTAAGATTATAGAGCTAGGACTATTTGCAGAAGCTTGTGTGGTAGTAAAGGTACCATAAACTCGATGTGAAGAGAGAGATAAGGTGGACCAATACCACACATGTTTTCACATAGTTTAAGGTTATAATTCTTGGACCACCTCTGTTTGAACACCACATCACCTTGGTGTTCATAAAGGTACTAAGATCTGAAGTGGGATAAGGAGTTCCAAAACAAGGCATTGAAAATGAGAGGATTTGTGTTTGGGCCCAAGATAAGAGATTTAGGCATCTCTACACATTCCATTGAATAGGGAATCAATCCACACATAGTTATGAAGTGTGGCAGGGTATGAGTCTAACACTAAAATGGCTATCCCTCTTGTGTGAGGATGCGTCAAAAAGGAGGCATCAGTCTATTGAAACACCATATGTGGAACAACTCAGATGCAGATTTAGGGACATGGTGTGATAGTTTCACATGGTTTAAAGTTGTGATGCTTGGATTGAAGCGAGGGGATTCTAGAAGTGTTTTTGTGGCTCCATATAGTTTCAAAACCTCCATAAAGAGAGGTATAAATAGGCCGTATTATCATGAAAACATCTTTTTGGAAATATTCACATGGTTTAAGGTCATAATGTTTGGACCATTAGTGAGGGCGAGATGGTTCCATCAGCCTGTTATTGAAAAATATTATCATAAATAGAGATATGGAGGGCTAAATTCTTATAAAAATGGACTCACTTGATGGAGTTACTTGTAGATAGTCTAGAGAAAGGAGGACCATATATCACTATGTATCCCATGGAGCTATGAATCAAGCTACATGTAAGTCGAGACTATAGGAGTTTATACTGGTTTAAGGTATTATAACTTGGACCATGGAGTTGCTGATAGTTTAAGGTTTTAAATCTTGAACCATGGGGGTGTGCATTGAAAAAGTTTGTGTGGTACAAAAAGGTAGTATCCTGACATAAAAAGTGGGATGGATCAGCTTCATAACATATTCAATATTCTTGAGATAGTTATTGGAAGATGAGTCATAAACAAATGACCAAGGGGATAAATTCTAGTGAAAAATGTGTCACCTCATGAATGTATTTTTGGCTAGGATTTAGATAGGATGATTAAGAGTTACTACGTATCCCATGGATCCAAGAATCAAGGCACACATTGTTCTGGAATGTGGCGTTGTGGGAGACTTGCTGTGAGTGGGTTCTTTAGACCCAAATACTTTGTATACTTTGCTTACCATTACTTGTATACAATTATATATATACATATATGTCTGTGTGTGTTTATTTTTCCATAACAAGGTTGATATTTCTTCATCCACTATATAAGGCCGATTACATCCACCACCTTGGAACATAATACAATGACACAAATTGAAATAAATGTATAGGGCTAAGGACATAACCCCAAAACCTTACACTTACCCCACCAAATCCTTATCACCCCACCACCAACGGTTATAGCAGTTCCCAAGCTATAATGATAACCTAGAGATACCATGACATAAATCTTAAACTTATATCCTATGGTCTAGTCACATCATCCTAACATGACTAGATGATGTTGGAATATCAGGTGTTGGGGGCTCATAAGCATTGAGACTTCTTCTCATGAAGTTCCCACTTGGTGATCTTGAGTAGATGAGATCACGAGGATTGACTCACCAATAGGAACACCACATGTTTCAAGTGTAATTGGTAGTTCATATATGAAAACATGTGTAATGGTCTCCATAATTGAGATTATTTTTAATGTATACTATTTGATTACATACTTTGACGCAAGAGGAAAACCATGAAATTTATGTTGTGGTGAGGTAGATTGTATTGGTTACACCATAAATGCTATGAAATTAAATGAATAATCAATACAAAATTTATTTCTTTTGAAAGAAAGTGATATCTCATGCCCATTTGATCAGGATGGTAGTATTTTCACTAAATACATGGCCATGTTAGAAGAAGGTAAGTTTGTCTAGTGACTTTAATGAATAATAAAACAAGAATGGATGATGACAAAAAATGTGCATCCTGATTTATGTGACATCGTACGATAAAGAGATTATATTACACCAAGTGTTTTTGTAGGAAAGGTTGTCATTGTTATGATTTTATTATCTCCTTAAAGATCCTAATGAGTTGTTATACTCCACTCCTGGTCAGTGAATAATATTCAATGATATTGAGATAAGGTCCTAGAGGGTCACACACTTAGTGTATTCAAAATTTTAGCCTATTTTTATGAGTAAGATTATAAGACATCATGGGACCCATATTAGGGTCTGAGAGGTGTCTGAGAATAAATTATCTTTAATGAATAAATAAATTCATTATTATTTGAGTATAGAATAATTAGATTTGAATTTATTTATCAAAATTATTCACAAGTTATTAAGTGAACACATGAGAAAATATTTAATTAACAAATATTGTTTTAATATTCAAGGTTCATTTAATATTTATGGGAATAAATAATTGAGTAAATGAATCAATTTTATCTTTTAAAATATTTATTATATATTAAAACTAAGTTATATGAATTTAAATAATTTTTATGACATAGTTATTTGTTCATAATGTGTTATTTATGACTTATTTAGTAGGTGTTATTTATACGAGGGCCAGGGATCCCTTTTAGGTGTTAACCTCCATTATATAAGCAATAGAGAGCTCTTTTATGAGGGACTATTCATCCACTCTAATTTGAGAGATCCTCTTTTCTCCCTCCCATATCCTAGAGAGAGAAATTATCCTTCTAAGTAATCGATCCAAGATATCCTTCATGGATTGAAGGATTAGTGTAGTGGTGATCATAGAGATGTCTAAGATTTCATTGGATCTTCATTATAGCACATGGATATCAACAAATGGTGATCCCACAGAATTTTGAAGCATATTTGGATGATCTAGAAGGATACAACCTTGGTTTCTTCGAGAAACAGTCATTGGTGATGAGTGGTTGTCGAACACACCTTCAAATAAGATGAGCTAATTATCCATTTAATTTTTATACTTAAATAAATTCATGAGAGATCCCTAGACTTTTAACAGGACTCGAATTGTTGGAGATGATGTTGTTATATCGATATAGTGATGAAAATTTTTAAAATCCCGACCCATCTACTCTCACTGCACACCACGATACCTATAATTGGTATCAGATGGATTGTGTAAATTTTTTAAGTCAATAAAAGTTAAGTGTACTTTAAATTAATGAAGAGAGAATTGTTATGGTCCCATCGCCATATATAGAGATCCAATCTAATATCGGATGGCTGAGATATAACTATCCAAATATCAAAAAATAGATCACAACAATTTTTTGCAGGCTAATATTCTAAGAAAAAAAATTAATTTAGACTTGGTCATGTCTACAGTGAAAATTACTAGAATTCCCCAAAATCCTTTCATAATCCTAATGGTAAGAATAGTTTTATCCATCTATAGCACATTTTTCTGTCAAGGTCACTTATTCAACATACTTTTGGAATTTTCAAAAACAATAACACTCCTTTTTTGGTTTTTCTAAAATTCTAAAATTAGGAGTTATAATTAAATTTTTTAAAGTGATAAATGGGAGTGGGGTGTGTTGGAAAAATTGGAAGAAAAAAAATAAAAAAAAGGGAAATGGGTGGCTGTCCATAAAGGGAAAAGAAGTAAAAAAGGGTAGCAATGCTGCTTCCCCACAACCGATCTCCTGTAAGTGTCTCCATCAACCTACCCTATTGGACCTCCTACCACTTCCATCAGCCTACCCTACCTGACCACCCCCACTATGGTCGACCTACCTAGCAACACCATCCCTTTTGCCCTGTGGACTCAACCTCTCATTGCCTCATCCACCCACAACCTTGGCCTCCTGTTGCTTGTGTCATCCCCTTCGATGAAGATCCAAAGCATTTAGTGACCTATTTCACTAATCGCCCCAACAACCTCCTATCACAATCACCCCCCAGGCGAACTCCTACTGATCAACTGACACATGGCCAAGCTGGGTCGGACCAAACTTAAATGATTCAGGGTGGGTCCTACCCAACATGTTTGTCCTTATTCGAGCCTAAAAAGCCTAAAAATTTCTTTAAAGGGTTTTAGGCAATGCAGGGGCCTGTAAAAAAATTTGAAATATTCAAAAATTAATTATTATTATTTGGAATAAAAATAAATTTTATTTGGGACCAAAAACATATATGACTTAAATTAAAATAACCCATTTTAATTCATTTATTTCACTCGACATGAATTTAATGAAAATTTAAATTTTTTATTATACATTTGATTTACCCATTAACTAATCTTAATCTTTGACTGAACAAAGTTTGTATGAGATTTTAATTAACTAATTAATTATTACAACCACATGTGGTGAATGTAATAGTTTATTTCTTTTAACGGTCCACGTATCATATTTCTCCACTTAATATGTATAAGGGTCTGTGCATCCATCAATATAATCTATATTCATTTTGATCTTTTCTAGTTGTTTATGTATTATTTATAGGATGTTATAAGATGTGGAACACACTGAGACATGGTGATATTCCAGAAAAGACATGGAGACATTGGATTGGGGTATGATCTACGATATAAGTTAGACACAACTTAGGTTTTTTACCCGTATGGTCATGGTTATTCCATTGGGCATAAATGGATCAACTAATACAAAATAATAATTATTAGTTGGTAGTTTATTTAATTTATTCATGGATTATTTTTTTGTATATGCATGTTTACGTAATCAAATAAAATAACAAATTAAAATTCATAGATTAAAAATAAATAAAGTCATGATGAATGTTTTCTATTTAATGCACCATTTAGTTGTGAGCGTGATCACATAGTATGTGAATATATAATAGAAAATGATTACATTATTTTATAAATAATAAAAACCCTCAAATTAATATTAAGTTGTAATAACTTCCATTTCTTAAATTTGAACAAAATTGGGTGTATGAGGTGCTATTCGACCATAGTTGGGGGTGCCTCATACTAATGTAGACTTATTATAAGAGTGATGGTTTGACTTAAATAAATACAACAAAAAAGAAGAATCTATAGCTAGCTTGATGAAGCTTCATAAGAAGAGTGTTGAAATAATCAAATTTATTGTTCCAAGAAGCTAAGACTCCACTCAATGATTCAAGGAGTCATGAGTCACTGTGGTTGGACAACCTAGTGCCTACCTTGAAACTCTCCAAGTAGTGGAATATCCATATCTTAGACTATGTGAGATGGTTTTAAGAATATTTTACATTATAATAATAAAGCAACTAGTTATTCCAAATCTAGTATTGAGGGATACTAGGGTTTGATAAAATAGTGAGATACATTTAATGATTTAATTGGTAATGTCTAAATGGTAATCAAGATAAGTTTCCAACTACTAAGTTTATTTGTTATTGATAAAATAAAAATCACTACAACCATTAAATTATCACTACAATAGATTTTTGCATCGACCTATACCCCGGGATAGCACCGATATCCACACTAGCATATCAGATGGCTCCTACATAGCTACGTGAATTAAGGGTGCAATTAGAGGAATTTCAGATAAAGGGGTTCGTAAGACCCAATGTTTCTCCATGGGAAGCCCTGGTGTTATTTTCCAAGAAGGAAGATAGGATCTTGAGGCTATGCGTGAACTTCCGACACCTGAACCAGGTGAACATGAAGAAAAAGTATCCACTACTGAGGATTGATTACCTCTTTGATCAGATGGAGGGAGTGAGGTGGTTCTCTAAGATTGACCTCAGTTCAGGCTATCATCAGCTTCGAGTACGAGATGAGGATGTACTGAAGACAACATTTAGATGATGGTACTCCCACTATGAGTTCTTGGTAATGCCCTTTGGCATGACCAATTCCCCCGTAGTGTTCATGGGACTCATGAATAAGATCTTACATCTTTACCTCAATAGTTTTGTGGTGGTCTTCATTGATGACATCTTGGTGTACTCAGCATCAGAGGAGGAGCATGCTACACACTTGCAGATAGTTCTGGATACACTTCAAGAGAACCAGATTTATGGTAAGCTATCAAAGTTTTAGTTCTGGATTTGGGAGGTCCAATTTCTGGGACATGTCATCTTGGATGATGGAGTTGCTATGGATCTGGAGAAGATAGAGGCAATGCTTGTTTAGGATCTACCCAGGAGAGTGACTGAGGTGTGAAGTTTCTTGGGGTTGGATGGGTACTATCAGAGGTTTGTACTCAACTTTTCTAGAGTAGTATTACCCTTTTTATCTTTGAAAAAATAAGGTAAAACCCTTCATATGGACGGAGAGGTGACAAAAGAGTTTCCAGGAGATGAGGCGGAGACTGACAAGTGCCCCCATCTTGAGACTACCAAAATAGGTAATTGGGTATGTAGTCTTATGTGACACATCAGGGACCAAACTTGGTTGTGTCCTGATGCAGGAGCAAGTAGTGATCGCCTAAGTCTCATGGTAGTTGAGGCAAAATGGGAAGAACTATGCGACCCATGACTTGGAGTTAGCAGTAGTGGTATTTTCCTTGAAGATGTGGTGGCACTACCTGATGGGTGAATGGTTTACCATCTAATCCAACCACAAGAGTCTCAGGTATATATTCTCACAGAAGGACCTGAACTTGAGATATCAGTGATGGTTGTAGTTTCTCTAGGACTATGACTTTGAGATAGTCTATACTCTTGGGAAGATAAATGTGGTGGCTGATGCACTCAAAAGGAGGTCTAGTTTTCAGCTGCTAAGTGAGGCGATGGAACAACTTGACACGATACAGATATCCTTCGTAGATGATGGCAGAGTAGCTTACCTCCAGTCTATGACTGTCACTCCCCCAATCCTTTATAGATTTAGGGAGGTACATCTTGTGGATATTGACTGCGAGGCCTGATGTGCTTAGATATCCTCAAGATAGGATCCTGATGGATTTTCGATAGGTGGGGATCATATCAACCTTTTCATAGGATGCACCATGGTACCAATGACGTTATGGGAGGAGTTGTTGAGGGAGTTCCATAAACCCCCTTTGGAAGTACATCCTGGTGTGATGAATATGTATCAGGACCTCTGATGTTAGTACTGGTGGCCAGGGATGAAGAAAGTGGCGGCATAGTTTGTTTCACGATGACTCACTTATCAATAAGTGAAGTCTGAGCATCAGGTCCTAGCTGGCTTGACACAACCACTTGAGGTACCAGAGTGGAAGTGGTATGGTATCTCCATGGACTTTGTGACAGTGTTACCATGCTTGTCCAGGGTCCACGACACTATCCGGATGATTGTTGACTAACTCACCAAGTCATCTCACTTCTTACCCATCCGGTAGCAGGGGTCAGTAGAGGGCTTGGGATACCTCTACGTCTAGGAGATAGTCTTGATTCACGGGGTGCCTTTGAAAATCGTCTTAGACTATGATGCATTCTTTACATCCCAATTGTGTAAGGGGTTGTAGGAGGCATTCAGGACTTAGCTATGCTTGAGCACAACTTTTCACCCCCAGGAAGATGGTCAGACGGAGCAGACCATACAGACCTTGGAGGACATGACTCGTGCTTGTTCTCTATATTTTGGTTGCAGTTGGGAGGATCACCTACCACTGGTGGAGTTTGCGTAAAATAATAGATATCACTCCACCATTAGCATGACACTGTTTGAGGCCTTGTACGGCCGACCATGCATACCACCTCTATACTGGACAAACCCAGGGGAGTCAGCACTCATGGGTCCAGAGTTGGTACGAGCTACCACTGAGAAGGTGAAAATCATCCAGGAGTGGATGGAGAATTCACAGAGTAGAAAGAAGTCTTATGCTTATAGGAGACGAATTCCCTTGTAGTTCAAGGAGGGAGATTATATTTTCCTTCAAGTCTCACCCCGACAGAGATTTCAGAGATTTGGCTGGGGCGACAAGTTATCTCTAAGGTTTATCAGACCTCTTCAGATCCTCAACAGAGTTGGTGAGGTGGTGTCCTGCCTAGTTCTTCCCCCATAGATGCATAGGGTGCATGATGTTTTCCACGTGTCGTAGTTGATGAGGTATGTGCATGATCTATCACACGTTATCGACTGGGGTGAGCTGGGCATTAACAATGGGGAAACGTTTGCAGAGTTCCTAGTAGAGACAGAGGATCAACAGGAGTAGGTTTTTCATGGATGGTCGATTCCTCTAGTGCACATTCAGTGGAAGCATGAGAACCTCCAGGAGAGCACATGGGAGTAGGAGGCTCAGATTCATTCTTAGTACCCCCATTTGTTTGATTAGCCTTTATTTTGGATTTTTGGGGGTGTAAATCCCTAAGATGGGGAGAATTTAATGTACCAAAATTTTCGTGTATTTTTTTTAAATTATATGGAATTATTCTGAGACCACATTCTTTGACAACACATGATTTTGAGGCATGGTGAGCCTGAAATGGAATTTTGAACTTTCTTTAAGTTTACTTAAGTAAACATTAAAGTTGGTTTTTCTAAATTTTGAACCGGTACTTAGATCGAAAATCTGAGGTCACCGTTAAACTCGAAACACTGTGATTCTCCTATAAAGGATTTAACTTCGACCGGTAAGGGTCAGACAAAAAAGTTAATTTTAGGAATTTTTGTAATATAATAAAATTACTTAGAAAAAGTTATTTTATTTTATTTTTCACCGTTGAGCAGTAGACAATGGTTCTATGGTGTGGAGATGAGGTGAATACATGGCACATTAAATGAGGATCATTAATGGATTGTTGTGAAAGCGTAACTACTACACTGTTTTATAAATGAAACAGTGTAACAATGCAACGTCGCAGTATAACAGAAACACTGTGAAATGTTTCCTTTTTTTAAGATAACGCATTGGAGAATTGATAATTAAACCATGGAATTTCTTCTGATGAACCTATGAAAAAATTACTCTCCAACGACGAATGATGAATGAAGAATTCCAGAAGGATCGCTAGCGACGTCGACGCCTTACAAAGAACTAGATCAGGAATCGACGAATGATGGAGATTACAAATGCGAAAATTAACTCCAATGATTCACAAATTGACGAAGATGATTTGGATCATCATCCATTGTCTAAGATAAATTCGAATATAGGTAGGGATTGCTTTTGTGCTTGAATTCCCCGTTCTTTATTCTAAAACAACAAATGCGAATCAACCCACGAACAGGTTGATCCACATATCGTGTGTTCATTCGGGAGAGTTGTTAAATTTGGGGACTCAAATGGAAGGTTAGATTCATGTGTTGAAATCCCAAAACCTCCCTTTAATTATACACCTATAACGCATAGAGCATGAGTTGACACGAACAAGGACCGAGTCCCTCTGCCTTGCATGTTCTTGTGAGTTCTTCATGAATGAAATTCTAAAAATGGTGGAAAGGAAAGTTCAAGGTTGTCATAGTGAAGGTGGAATCTCTATGGTTCTGTAGGAATAGACGGTTCAAGAAACAGACCACCAGAGAAACTCCAGTGGCCCGCGGAAGGAACCGAGGGTAGCTGTGGCCACGAGCGGAGGGAGGCGGTGCACCGCAGCAGTGTAGAGTTGTGGAGTCAATCGACACTGCATGAAAGGGGCACCCATGTCCAGGCCGTTCAGACATGCTAGATTCATGCAGTCCATCGACTGCGTGTGAGAGTCTGATCGGTCGTGTGGCGCAGCCATGGTCCCTTAACCGCAGCAGAGGAAACCACCCCACGTCGACCACTGGGCGAGCAGGGAGCCGGAAGCGGCTTCCAACCATGTCTTGGCTGGGCCAGAACCACAACCCAACAAGACTATGACCCAATTAATTGGACCCAGGCCGGTCTGGGTTCTGGTCGGTCCGACCAGGTCAGACCAGACCCGGACCCGACCAACCCCCTTTTGGGAAAACGTCAATAGCCTGCAGACCGAGCATCAGATTGATGTACTGTCTATGGAAAAAGGACCCTTGTGATGTGGTGGTCATTATGAGATACTCTACATGAGTTTTTTAATATATTGGGGTACAACCAAGTCGGTTCGGACTCGAATCCAACCAGGAATTTTTTACAAAAATTCCCATATCTTAGAGATCGAGCATCTGCTCGACGCACCGTCTATTATGTTGGGACCCTTACGATGAGACAGTACTTTGGGTTACTCTATGCGGGACTTTTTGGTGGTTTAGGTACGACTAATATATTAAGGAGAATATCCTCTCATAATCAATCATTCTAAGTGCGAGAATCCAGTGGCTGGCTGTGACATGAAGAATGAAGAGCGACCCTTCGTGGATCAGCTTAAGAGAAACCCTTCATGGATCAGCATAAGAGTGCCTCTTTGTGGATAATCATAAGAGGGAACCTTTGTGGATCATTATAAGAGATACCCTTTGTAAATCAGCATAAGAGATACCGTTTGTGGATCAGTATAAGAGAGACCCTTTGTGGATCAGCATGAGAGCAACCCTTTTTGGACCAATAGTAGCGTGACCCGTTGTGAATCAGCTGTAGAGCGACCCGTTGTGGATCAGTAGTAGGATGAACCTTCATGGATCAGAAGCAGAGCGACCCTTCATGGATTAGAAATAGATACTCTCAATATAATAAAGTAATCTATCTTTACAACTAATCATCTTTACTTTCATGATTAAGTTATACCTGGTATGAGTTGTGTCTTTTTCTTTGTGCTTTAATTTGAGATCTTGCTTTGTGGTATTCTTCCTTTGTGGATCTATGTGAGACCTGAGTTGGTCTCAGGTTCCTTACTGAGTATTGTTATACTCACCCCTACACAGGCTTCACCCACACCTGTTGTGTCTTGTGCAGATGATAGATAGATTTTACTGGGACTTTGGGGATCCAGGGCTAGATGGTGCTCGAAGGTGGAACGATAGACGTGACGTGCTGTAGTGACATATGACAGTGAGCCGTACCTACCCTTCAGGTATGATCCTTGGCAGATGACCTCCAGAGCTTTTACTTTTTTTTTCTGTACTTTTCTTTCAGCGGGTCTTGTATTATAGCCCCTTTATTTTCAGTTTACACCTTTTACTTTCAGTGGTGGTACCTTGTGGTGGTTGTACTACTTCCTTTCCTTTGTGATTTTCTTTGTGCAGTATGCACTGTTTGTGTGTGTACAGGTTTAAAGGTAATTCCTTATCTTTTTGTTATATACCTTTCCGGTGCTAGTCACCAGCCCCCAATCTATGGAAGGTGGGATTGGGATAGTCACGGCATGGGCCCCGGGGGATGGGTTGTGGCATGTGAGTGAGTTCCCTAGACCCAATTTCTTTTTGTACTTTGATTACCATTATATGTATATAGTTTGATATATATATATATATATATACACATGTGTTTATCTTATTATAAAAATTTTGATACTTCTATGTACACTATATTTATATGGTAATGTACTTAGGTTACATTTCATATCAAAATAGATATAGAAGTTCCCAAGATATAATGAGAACCTGGAGATACCATGAAATTAATCTTAAACTTATGTCTTATAGTCTAGATACATCATGCTGACATGAAACAAATGATGTTTATCTATCAGGTGCTGAGGGATTATAAGAATTGATATTTCTTTTCATGAAATCCACACTTGGTGATCTCAAGTAGATGATATCATGAGGATTGACCCACTAATAAGAACACCACATATTTCAGATGTCATTGATAGTTCATATTCACGAACACCTATAATGGTTTCTTAACTTGAAATTATTATCAATGTATACTATTTGATTACATACTTTGATAAATGAAGAAAACCAAGATATTTATGTTGTGGTGATGTATCTTACATTGGTTTCACCCTTGGTGGTATGGAATTGATTGAATACCGAAGACAAAATTTTCTACTTTTGAAGGGAAGTTATATCTCAGGCCCAATTGATCGAGATGGTAGGACCTTAACTAAATCCATGACCATGGTAGAAGAAGTTAAGTCCATTTAGTGATGTCAATGAATAATAAAATAATAACGGATGATGAACTAGAGTGTGCATCCTACTTTATGAGATATTTTATGACATAGAGATTATATTACACAACATGTGTTTATAGAAAAAGTTGTCGTTGATATGAATTTTCCTTATCTCCTTAGGGGATTTGATGAGTTTCTAGAATCCACTATAGGTCTATGAATAACATCCATTTCTATTGATATAAGGTCCTATAGGGTCACTCACTTATCATATTTGAATGTTTGTCATATTCTTATGAATATGAGTAGAGGACATGGAGGACCCCACCATGGGGTCTGAGAGATGTCTGAGAATAAATGATCACCAATTAATAAATAAATAAATTATTATTCTAGTATATAATAATTGGATTTTAATTTATATATTATAAGTATTCACAAGGTATTTAGTGAATAAATTAGAAAATATTTCATGAACAAATATTATTTTAATATTCAAGGTTCGTTTAATATTTGTGGGAATGTGAGTCAAGTAAATGAATAAATTTTATCATGAAATATATTTATTATATATTATAAGTAAGTGATAATAATGTAAATTATGTTTATGAAATATTTTGTTGTTTATAATGTTCCATTTATGAATTATTTAGTGGATTCTATTTATATGGGGGCTGGGGCTCCCTTTCTAGGTGTTTAAACCCACTATATAAGCAAGAAGGAGCTCCTTTATGAGGGATTATTCATCCAATAAAATTTTAGAGATCATCTCCCCCTACTATATCCAAGAGAGAGAAACACTCATCCCAAGAAATTGATCTAAGGTCTCCTTTATAGATCGAAGGATCGATGTAGTGGTGATCATCGAGATGTTGAAGGCTTTATCAGATCTCCATGCTAGCAACTATATATCGATGATCAGTGATCCCATAAACTTTTAAAGTGTGTGTGGATTCTCTAGAGGGATTTGAACTTGGTTCCCTAAATAAATTATCATTGGGGATGAGAAATTTTCAAACGTGCCATCAAATAAGACGTGGTAACTGTTTGTTTAATTTCTATACTTAAATCAATTCATGCCAAAGAATACTCCCTTTACCCTGGATCGAATCACTGGAATAGATGTTATTACATTAATCTGATGATGAATTTTTTTAAATCTATGACCCATCTGCTTCCTCCACACTCCCCGTTACCTACAAGGCCAATATCATAAGTTAATGGGGATATACTCTTGGGTGAGGATGAGAAATCAATTCTATAGTTTAAAGCATTGTACATGAAGATGCTATCTACCTAGTTTTGGGCCATGAAACTAGGACCAAACATCATGAAGTTTAAATTCTTGTGACAAGGATATTAGTTGCTACAACTTTAGGTCACATATCATTGACTAGAGGTTTGCACATAATTTAAGGTCATGGTTCTCATACCAAAATGGGATAATACCAGTATAATATCATAGATCTTGGACCATGGGTTCACAAATAGTTTAATGTCATGATGCTTGGAGCAAGGTGGGGTGTTTCTTAAGGATGTTTGTTCAATATATAAGTGCAATGAATTGATGTTAAGAGAGGGACAATGAGGCCCAATACCATACATGACAACTTTGAGATAAGTTTCACACAATTTAAGGTCATGATGCTTGTACCAAGAGGATCGCTTTAAATTTAAATTCATGGAGATACGATTGAATGGAGGGTGACATTCCATTTTGGAATGACTATACATCTTAACCGCAATTGGAAAAATTACAACATGACTCTTAATCCCATGTGATCCATTCTTGGTGTGAGAAACAAGGAGAGGATAGGAGTTCCCCTTGTCATAAGGGAATGCACAATATGGGGAAAAAGAAGCTGACTTGGGAAGGGCATAATGATGCAGAATTTCTTGGTCATCATGAATGAAAACACAGGGGGATAACACCAAGGGTTTTAAATCTATAATAGAAAAAAGGGAGGTGGAAAGGGAGGTAAATAATGACTTTTGATATTGGACTATGAAAGGGGGTGAATTATGGGTAGGGAATAATTGTCAACCATGTTCAAAACATAGGTGCCAAAAATATATTGGTTAAGTATGGGGAGAGCTAATGTTGGATAAACTACTGACCATGTTTAAAATATTAAAACCATCATCTATATCCAGATACCCTTTTATTCATGTTCCAAGGATGGGAGGTGAGAAATTTTGGTTATAAACCATTATCGTGATAGGGTATGTTCAGATCAAGAGGGTATTGAGGATCCAAAATGAGGAAGGCATGAAGTATGGAAGTGAACATATCAAGATGTTGAAGGGGGATATAAATACTATGGGAGTTATTTCACCACGTGATCGAACATGATGGATAGGAGTATCAATATAAAAGAATTGAACATGTTCACAATGGGGAGGCTCCGAAATAGGTTGGTGATGGGGCTGGCCATATGACGTGAGGTTTGACTGTTGCTACATATCCCATTAGAAATGGGAATTAAGTCATACATAGTTTTGGAGTGTGGTGCAGTAGATGAACGAAACCATGAGAGGGGCATCCTCTCTAGTGAGGACCCATGGAATCACACAGTTTCACGTCATGTGATAGGGAGGAGGATTATGTAGTTTAGTGTCATATGATATGGATTTTGAATATGCACTTTAACATCTTACGATGAGGACATATGGTTACTATAGTTTAAGTTCATATAGATTTTACCATGGTGTCACATAGTTTTACATAGTATGACCAAGAAGTTGTCTTGAAGTTTAACATCATGAAAATGAGAGGATGTTTCATAATTTTATGTCATGTGACTAATACATTGGTATTTGTAGTTTAAAGATGTATAACTCAGGCTTTAGGGTTTACATGAAGTACCACTTAAGGAATATAGTGTTATTGGGAGGTGTAATGTACTCCCCATCCCTGGTGATCAATGAGTATACACCATTGGAGTAGACCTATGAATGACATGTGGTCCTTCCCTTTTTAGTTATATAATCAGATGCTTCTTTCCAAGTATCATTGGAATCCTAAGAGTTAGTACCATATCACCTTGAAGGAAGAAGAAAAGGTGAACCTTTTTGCTAAAATCCAATGCCAAATGATTATGGTGTCTTTCCAAGTTATGAAACACTTGGATTTAGTTTTCTTCAAGTGATTCTAACTCAATCATAGAGACTTCAGCTCTCCAGTCTAGTGTCTACTAATCATAAATGACATTTTTAATCGATGAGAGTTGAAACTCTATAGGTAACAATACCTTTTTCCCATACACACGGGAGTCCTGAGTTTTCATGGTGTAATTTTGAGTCATAATTCAATAGGTAGAAAGGGAATTAGAGAGATTATTAGGCCAAATCTTCTTGTTCTAGCCTACAATATTCTACAATATTTTTGAGAGGGTTTTGTTGAATCCCTTAATCTTCCCATTCACCTATGCATGATAGCGAGAGGTGTGGTTAGACCGGATGTTGTACTTTTCAATTAACTTCTTCATCTTGAAAGATCAAGAGTTAGTTTCATTGTATATGAGATTAACATGAGGAATCCCGAATCAATGAATGACATGAGACTTCACAAACTCAATTATAGACCAGGTCTTTCATTCTTTAAGGGGGATGGATTCCACCCACTTTTAGAAGAATTTTATGACAATCATAATGATCCTGCAGTGCTGATATGTTACTAGAAGGTAGGGGCCCACAACATCGACTCCCCATATAGTAAATGGCTAGTTTTATTTGGTGTCATAGAGAAGTTTTGGTGGCTTATTCATGAAGTTGGCATGGACTTAACATGAATGACGCTTCTTGGTGAATTTGATAAAGTAATGAACCATGGTGGGATAGAAGCACCCCAATTTTCAGATCTTTTGAGATAGATTCAATCCTTCTTGATGGGCCCCACATGAAACGACATAGACTTCCTTCATGACTTGAGGGATCTCTTTCCCTTGGATGAAACAAAGGAGGATTCCATCAAACTCATGCCTGTAGAGGGTTTATTCTATGTTGGTGCTATCCTAAAGGGTAAATTGTGATGAATGATGATAGATTCACTCAAATTCGACACGATATGGTGGGAGAGCTCTATATTAGAGATACTAAATGAAGGGATTCACCTAATCAGGTGATTCTTTGACTATTGGGGAGTTTGAGGGCCTTATTGTAGAAGTGTTAGAGGCCAGTTTATTTACCTATCAACCATCACTATTCGAAGTGACAAGGATGAAGAACCTCCAATGTGACACATGGATAACCAAGTCATCTTGGCCCGACTCTTTAAGGGATGTGACCAGGGTTGTAAAGGCATTGACTTAATCATTTTTTAATTTAAGAACATAAGTTACCTTTGGTTGGGAAGGAAACTAGTCCATCAACTCATAATTCCACTCCAGTTGGGGGACAAGCTCTTGCTTTCGATGACATAGTCACTATTGATCTATTTGATGACTAGAACAGAATCTCCCTTCACATGAAAATGGTGGAAATCAATTTTTAGAGACAACTTCATACTAGTTATTAGAGCTCAATACTTAGCCTCATTTTGGCATAACCGTTTAAAAATAGGAATGAGTATGGTAAGATGGTTTGTACAGGAGTGACGAAGACAATCCTAAGGCCTACCATCTTGAGATTGGGGTTGTTGATCCTTCTCTTGGTTAAGCTCTATGAGGCACCATCGAAGTGAATTTTTCAATATGGAACTACCAAATCTATGGACAGTATTAACTCATATGGGAAGTCAACATATAGGGGTAGTTCCTTTGGGGTTAGATGCATGACTAGGAAATCTTCCAATGATTGGACCTTGAAGACTTTTTGGGGGACAAACCTAATGTAAAACTACTATAGAATTACTACCCAATGCGCTAATCACCCAGTCATCATGGGGTGGTTGAGGATGTACTTTAGTGGATCAACATAAGATACCATTTATATCTTGTGGTGTTTCAAGTATTGTCACAACTTCTAAACTGTGAAGACTAAAGTGTTACAACTCTTCTTTATGGGAAAATATATGGTATCTTTTTCGATTATCATGTGTCTGAGGTAATAAATGAAATTTTCCCTACCCTCATTGTTCTTATGTGCTATAAGGGAACCAATAGAAAATTTTAGGGTGGACACATAAAGGACCAAATGATTTACTATGATGGGTGACATCTGGATTGGAGGATGTAACAAATACTTCTTGATGTCCTTGAAAGTGGAATGACAATATTCATCCCATCATTAGGTGGTACCTTTATTCATGAGTCTTGAAAAGGGATTACATTTTTTGAACAAATTCATAATTAATCATTGGATATAGTCCAAGTTTCCTTGGAGGCCTTGCAACTCCCAAAGGTTTCATCGAGGAGGCATGTGGTTGATAGTCTTGATCTTCTTTAGATTGATTTCGATGCCTCTATATCTAATGATGAATCTGAATAAATTTCTAGAGGTAACCTCGAACAAACATTTAAGGGGATTCATCTTCATGTGATGAGAGTAGAGGAAGTTAAAAACTTTTTCAAGATCCTTGATATGGTCCTGACTTTAGAAGGATTTGACCACCAAATCATCCACATATCACTCTACCAATGCCCTAAGGAGTGGTTTAAATATATGGTGCATGGAACAATAGTAGGTATCCCCATAATTCTTCAAACCAAATGACACCACTCTATAGATGAAGGTTACCTGAGGTTACTTGAAGGTATTTAATTATTAATCTTTGAGGGCCACATGGATTTGATTATACCCTGAGTATCCATCTATAAAGGATAGGGCCTAGAAATGGGTGGTTGAAATTATGAGTAGCTATCTTACCGGAAGGGGAAAACTATCCTTAATATAATGGAAGTTGAGGTATTTAAAGTCTATGCAGACTCTAAATTGTCCATTCTTCTTCTTGAATAGGACAATCTTGGCTTGTCACTGAGGTACTAAACTTTCCTAAAAAAGTTGGCATTGATAATATTTTCAACTTTAGCCTCAACCATGGAACCATGGGAGGGGTGAATTTTAATGGGAGATATTTTGAACCCATAGTATCCCAGTAGGAGGGAAACGTGATAAACAAAAACCCAGAGATCAAGCCTTGGCATTTCCTTATAGATCCAGGTGAGCACGTCGTGATATTGTTTTATGAAATCCACATATCAATACTACTCATCTGTAGAATGTTGGAACCATGGATGTTCTTTGCTATAAATGGAGTATGATTTGTGTTTGTTGTCAATAAATGATGGGTTAATCAAGGAATTTTCAAGATAATTTATCTTACAATATAGGCTAAAGCAGGTGTTTAAGGAGTCATAGTTTCCCAGTGTTTTCCAAAATTTTGGGCCTCAGAATTGGAAGTTTATTATTTTGGAAAATGAAGGTTTTATGAAAAGGATTATTCAAATATTGGTTCAAATACCACAAAGTATAGTTCTCAGACTGCATAAGAGTTATACGGGTTGGCGAGGAAAAATAGAAAATGTAGGATCTCCGTGTAGCAGCACTACGCTGCCGCAAAGGGCGGTACACAAATCATGAATGAAAAACGGTTCATGGGATAGATATGGTTCATGGAAAGGTTTGTAGTATGAGGAAATAAAATGGTTTATGGGATAAAATTTCATTCATGAAAACGAGATGGTGATTTTGGTGGTTGATAAGGAAAAGGCAGTATGCAGACTACATAGGGAAGAACGGTTTGCAGGGGCATGGTACATGGTGAAGATTCAATAAATATCAGTTTAGAGGATTATGAAAATATATTTTCCTATATATGGAGCACTAATCCATTCATTAGGGTGTAGCACTAAGACTATAAATCCAGAAGTAATTTATTGAATTCTAGAACAGTTCTCAAAATATGGTTCGTGAAAGATGGATCGCCGGAGACGGTTCACAGAAGATGGTTTGTGGAAGACAGTTTGCATAGGATGAATTGGTCTATAGAGAAGAATAAGTACATGATCATAGTTTGAAAATGAAATATGTGTTCGTGGTTTTCATAGGTAGTACACAGAGGTGGTATTCAGTGTAGTGTGGTACGCGGAGGAAGAATGCTAGTTCACGGGGGACAAGTCCACGAACAAACAATATGTTGAAAAGTAAATTTCATCTATAGGGGTAAACATGACTTCAATAGAGAATCTATATATAGTTGAGGATGCATGATTTAATTCCAAACCATTGAAGAAACCTTCAAGTTGATAAAATGAGTTCAGATTCTTCCAAGTGTAGTAAGAAAAGGGGATCCAACAGAAGTGATCTGAAAAACACAATGTGTTATCCCTAAAACCATGTAAAGGCAGTGTTCATGGAATAAAGTGGCTATACTAAACTTTTGAAATTCATAACTAGTGACGATTAGTGGATTTTGGTATGACTAAAAACCTATCAGCGTATGCTCCTTAGATTATCCCTTACTGTAGAACCAAGTAAAATTGTTGTGTGGTCCTTCTGCATGTGAATGTTTAAATTAATACACATTACCAAAAAATAGTGATTTAGCGTTGTCGTGCGCGCTCTCAAAAATATTTATACTAAGTGCAGCACAGTGGCTGACCTAGGTCGATCTCTTGAGGAGCCTTTTGCAGTCAGTCACTCACTATTTCTAATTCAAAATATGTATATATATATATGAAATAAAATGACCAGAAATATATATTTGAAAAATGAGAATTAAATACTAAAATTAAATATGCAGATGCAATGCAAACACAATGAATGCAAACAGAATGATGTTAGACAGAAAGGAGATCCTCCCGGGAGATTATCCAGAGTGAACCTTCATCGTCTATTTTCTTAGTTTCCAATTTACTTAATGAAAATTATCCATCGTATGTATGAAAATACCCTTCTTCCTATAGTTGTGAACGTACGATACACTCAACGATCGCCGAGAGACCATACATCCACCTCCTCGATCGAGGGAGAATGTGAGAGAAGTGAAAGCTAGGCTTCGGGTGGCAAGTGGAGACACAAAGGCGCCTTGCCCACTAAGATCCCCCTTATCCTAACTCTAAGTAAATAAGAAACAATAAAACATTAATGATCAAAGACTTGGGTACATCACTGGATTACTCCCCCGGGAACTTCCTCGAGTTAGCTACTCATGATCACGAGCATAAGAGTTCACAGTGATGGAGAAAACGGGGGGAGAAAAACAAAAGAGAGAAAGAATAAGAGTGAAAGGAGAACACTTGAATAAAAATATGAAATGATATTACATAATGAAATTAAAATAAAATACAAAGCTAAAATACATATAATTTCCAACAAAGGCTATTCCTAAGTTGCCAACCCTTTGGAATGAAAAAGACACTCTTTTATAGGGAGAGTGTGTGAAAATTTGGATCCAAAAATCATTCTCCGGAATAATGCGCATTTATGACCTTCGTAATGGCCGAATTTGGGACTTGGTCCTTCTTTAAAGTTGTTCCAATACTTCTCCTCTGTCATCCCACGAAATTTAGGCTTTATTGGACATGTAATGAAGGAGTTGTGGCCGCCTCACGCATAGTATTTAATTCTGTCCAGGTGACTCTTCGTATTCCAAAACACCGAGATCCAACGCATTAATACACTTGAAAATGAAATAATCATGCGTGGAAAGTTTAATGAAAGTTCTTCATCCTGATGTCTTTCAGATCCATGTAAAATTTCAGCTCCATTGGTTTGGCCAATTATGAGATATAGTCCCCACAATAAAATTATGCAGTTCTGTACACAGTTTTTGAGGCCTGGATTGTGAGCTGTATTTGAGCTTCCAAATGATGGATTGAGCTTTGGGTACAGAAGTATAAAATTAATCTCATCTAACATAGAAACCTGTAAAAGAATAATTTTTAAATTTGGATCAGTTTAGAAAATTTTATGGCCGAAACATTATAATAAATGAAAACTGTTTAAATCCAAAATAAGCCATTTTTCCAACTAAGCTCAAAAATACTCCTAAAACATAAATTGTGACAATTGACCCTTAAATAAAACATTGGTGGGATTAAAAACATTTAAATTCAGAATAAAATAATTGAAAATATTTGTTCTATCAATTCCCCCACACTTAAACATTTCACTCCTGGGCAATCATCTTATACCAAGGTCAAAAAAAAACTTCTCAAAGCATAAATGACAACATAGCTCAATTATCATATCAAAGAAAATATCATGCCTCATACATGGATAAAAATTTCAGAAATCCTAAAAAATCATATGAATCTATTAAATCTCATGTTAATCCTCACATGCATGTCGTACCTACCTCCCCGGAAAATTATTTCTCTCTTCACTCAAGGATATTTAATGTGGAGTTTTTCTCATTCCCAAGAACATGTGTGATCTCCATAGGATTTCTATCCTCCTAGTATATCCACTTCACAGAGTCAAAAATGTGTCAATCATGAGGTCTTTTTCATGGGTTGTTCTAAAGCTGAGGGTTGGCAGGTTTAAAATGTAAAAACATCTGAGGCAGAATGAGGAGGGTTAAGCTCTAAAGTGAAGTAAATGCATGAAAACAGTTTTGATCAAGAATGGTGTGCTCCTCAATCAGATAAAAAAATTAATCACCTCCAAACACCTCTTAATTTGGGAAGTTCACACTTATAATTTCAGAATCAATGATTTTCATCCCTCTTTTCCCCATTTGTAGCATTGTTTCAGCTTGAATTCAGATCTGGATTTCTCTTCAGAATCATGTTTTGGAGGAAAAGAGAGCAGCTTTTGATCTAAAAAAATTTGTGAACACCCATCCCATATGTGTAATGATATTTTGGGCCACCCATCCATCTTCCCATCATGACATTTCTTCCACCCACATAGCAATAAATATGGCAACACTTTCAATTCATCTCAAAAATATTCTTCTGGAAAGCAAAATAAAGCTCATCTTCTCCCTCCCCCACACTTGAGTTCAACAATAATCATGCATTTAACTTCTAGAGAAGGTTGGAAAGGGATAAATGGCTTATAATGTGACTGCCTAACAAGGTATTTCATGGCTACTAGGGGCTTAAAGAAGGTTAGATGAAAAGGTAGGCCAAAATAAGAGTTTAATGCAAAAGGGGCTTTCAAAGTGATGCCTCAATCATACTTAACACATTCCATGAACTCTAACAGCTTTGAAAAATAGAAAAATAGCAATTTCTGGATCACACAACATGTCTCAAGACTCTCAAGAAAAATAGAAATGTAAGAATATGTCAAACAGGTTTAGAAACCTCTTGGGTTGGGCAAGATTTTCAATTTGGACAGCACTAGTACACATGAGTTTCACAATCAACCAAACTTCATCAAATGAAAAGATCAGAAATCAGAAAAAAATCCATTCAGAAATCATTTAAATCCTCAAATAATAAAATCAAGAAATGGGCCAAAAATACCAAGATGGTTTGAATTTTACAAAGTATTCGATTCAGCTCAAGATTCCTAAAAATACACAAAACAAAATGAAAAAGGAAAACAAGAAAATTTCAAATAAAAACATGAAAAATGAAAGCACAAAAAAAATAAAATACAAATCATAAGAAAAATAAATGAAAATAAATAGAAAAGGGATAATGCTTGGTTTGAACCCCAAGAGGATGCTAGGTTTTTACTGCCCCTAGTCAGGCAGTTGCAGTAGATTATCCCCAATCAGATGGTGGATGTGGTTTTTTTGAGATAAACCACCACATGTGACTTTTTTCAGTGTCCATCAGTAGACACTGATATTGGAGAACCCCAAATAAAATAAGAAAGTTCCCAACCCCCAAGAAATAATAAAGATATAATTTGAGATCCAGAGTGGGAGGGAATAGAATATAGGGGTGCTCCCTGTGAACATCTGTGGTTTCCTCCTCCAAATGGTATGAAATTTGTTGTAGAGGAGGCAGTTGCACCACCACCAGCTTCTTAGGCTCTTCTTCCTTGATCACCACCACTTGAGTGGCATATTTCATATCATACAAGTTCTGATCCATTTTTACTGTATCAGAAATTTTAGGAAAAGGGAAGTTAGAAAAAATTCAGTTTGAATAAGATTAAAACAAGATGAATCAATTAAGAAATCTTCTCTTTCAAGTAAGTCAGCATGAAAATTGATCTCTTTAGGAAAGACCATTAGCAACTCCATCTCAGCAGGTGCATCATCATATTCATCTTCCAAATAAAGAGAGAGGTAAAAAGGTTCTAATTGTTCAATATCAAGTATGGGAAGATCAAGTTTTAGGTTATCTTCAAAAAAGTGATTCCAGGATTCATCCAAAAATTGTTGATCTCCCATAAGTGTATCAGCTGGAATGTATAAATTAGGGACCTCCTTTAGCATTGGATGAGTTCGGGATGATATGATTAATTCCTTTAGAAGATCCTTCTCACCCTCCTTAGGTTCTTTGACGTAAAAAATAATCGGTGAAATCTCTTCCACCACTCGTTTGGGTTCAGGTTCTGGTTCTGGTTCAGGTTCGGGTTGTTCCATCAGTGAACGAATATATTCATCAAATTTTTTTTCAGTTCTATTTAGTTTTTGAATCTCTTCATGAAGTTCTTGCATTTTGGATTCATAATCATTTTTAACGTCTTCATGCACCTATGATTGATCAGTCCATGCATAATAATTTGAATTGAAATTCATCATGAACAAATATTTTTTTTTTTGTTTTTGAAATTTATTATTTTTTTGTGTTTTTTTAATGAATGGAAGAACAAATAATTTACAATAGGTGAATAAAAACAATGAGGGAAGACCACTTGGCTCCCGGGCAATGGCGCCAATTTTATTTAGCGTTGTCGTGCGCGCTCTCAAAAATATTTATACTAAGTGCAGCACAGTGGCTGACCTAGGTCGATCTCTTGAGGAGCCTTTTGCAGTCAGTCACTCACTATTTCAAATTCAAAATATGTATATATATATATGAAATAAAATGACCAGAAATAGATATTTGAAAAATGAGAATTAAATACTAAAATTAAATATGCAGATGCAATGCAAACACAATGAATGCAAACAGAATGATGTTAGACAGAAAGGAGATCCTCCCGGGAGATTATCCAGAGTGAACCTTCATCATCTATTTTCTTAGTTTCCAATTTACTTAATGAAAATGTTTCATCGTATTCATGAATATCCCCTTCTTCCTATAGTTGTGAACGTACGATACACTCAACGATCGCCGAGAGACTATACATACACCTCCTCGATCGAGGGAGAATATGATAGAAGTGAAAGCTAGGCTTCGGGTGGCAAGTGGAGACACAAAGGCACCTTGCCCACTAAGATCCCCCTTAGCCTAACTCTAAGTAAATAAGAAACAATAAAACATTAATGATCAAAGACTTGGGTACATCACTATATTACTCCCCCGGGAACTTCCTCGAGTTAGCTACTCATGATCACGAGCATAAGAGTTCACAGTGATGGAGAAAACGGGGGGAGAAAAACAAAAGAGAGAAAGAATAAGAGTGAAAGGAGAACACTTGAATAAAAATATGAAATGATATTACATAATGAAATTAAAATAAAATACAAAGCTAAAATACATATAATGGCCAACAAAGGCTATTCCTAAGTTTCCAACCCTTTGGAATGAAAAAGACACACTCTTTTATAGGGAGAGTGTGTGAAAATTTGGATCCAAAAATCATTCTCTGGAATAATGCGCATTTATGACCTTCGTAATGGAAGAATTTGGGACTTGGTCCTTCTTGAAAGTTGTTCCAATACTTCTCCTCTGTCAACCCACGAAATTTACGCTTTATTGGACATTTAATGAAGGAGTTGTGGCCGCCTCACTCATAGTATTTAATTCTGTCCACGTGACTCTTTGTATTCCAAAACACCGAGTTCCAACGCATTAATTACCTTGAAAATTAAATAATAATGCGCGGACATTTTAATGAAAGTTATTCATTAGTATGTCTTTAAGCTCCATGTAAAATTTAAGCTCCATTGGTTTGGCCAATTATGAGATATAGTCCCCACAATAAAATTATGCAGTTCTGTACACAGTTTTCGAGGCCTGGATTGTGAGCTATATTTAAGCTTCCAAATGATGGATTGAGCTTTGGGTACAGAAGTATAAAATTAATATCATCTAACATAGAAACCTGTAAAAGAATAATTTTGCAATTTGGATCAGTTTAGAAAATGTTATGGCCGAAACATTATAATAAATGAAAACTGTTTAAATCCAAAATAAGCCATTTTTCCAACTAAGCTCAAAAATACTCCTAAAACATAAATTGTGACAATTGACCCTTAAATAGAACATTGGTGGGATTAAAAACATTTAAATTCATAATAAAATAATTGAAAATATTTGTTCTATCAAATATATTTAACAAGTTCCTACCAGTATGAGAATAAGATCCATCACTTTAAAATAAAATGTTGACACCCTGATTCTCCCCTCCCCTCTTAGCGTCTTCCGGGGTCCTTCATAGACATGACTATACTATTTAGTGTCATCCTAAAAAGTTCCTTAATTTCTAGATTCACCTATATCAACTCATCAATAGTAGTGGATACACCCTCTTTTAAGAAAATAGGAGAGTCATCCAAATACTCTTCATTATTAGAAACCTAAGGACCCAAGGAAGGAGGTGACTCCCATAGAGTTGTAGACCTATAAGTGGTACTATCATATGATTTGGAAGAGGAATAATCCTCAATGAGTGATCCCTGATTTATGGAGACCATGGTGATAAAATCCGGTGATCCAATCCCATGTGGTTTCTAACCACGAGATTCACCTTTTTTTATCAAAGTAACGATGATAAGTCAACCTCCATCGAGTCATCCCTTCTTTATGAAACATGCAACGATGTTTAAGATCAGTGGCCATGGGAAAAAACTCTTATTATGAATTGAGAGAATGATTTTCTAGTCTTATACATGCCTTTCCTATGTAGGAATACAATGTGATTTGTGAGAATTCCTTCTTCTTGGGGACTATGAAGAAACTTTCAAGATCTGGAGTTATTGGTTCCAACTGGTGGATTGAAAAGATAAACATATCTTTCAAATATTCCCAAGGATATTATTAGGTGGATGTTATATCATTAGGCGAATTAATACAAATGAACCCATCAATATGAACCTATTTTATATCCCTTTTATAGAACCCAACATATAGGCAGGATTCACAAGATTTAAAGGTGGAAGCATTTCCTTGGAGTAATCTTACTCAACCATTGAGGGAATAATTGAGGCACTGATGATATGAAGAGGGGACCACTACATGAAGATGGAGCTAGGGTCTTCCCAATAGGGTGTTAAGTGGAATCCTATGAGATAAAAATGGACTTAGTGCTTGCTACCAAGTCATTGAAGTTAGTATTAAGTTGAATCTTTCCTTGTGGATCCTGAGCTCTCTTGTCACACCCTTGAATTGGCAGGTTAGAGGGTGTCGGATGAGATTCCATGTGGCCCATCTTGTGGAGTGTCTAGGTTAGGAATAGATTGATCTTGAAGCCAATATCTAGTAGGTGGTGACATATTTCCATGACATTGAACTGACCTGTGATATATAGTGGGCGTATGTTCCCCTAAATGATGACACCCTCATATTCCTTAGAGAAGGAAATGATGGATTGACATTTTTCCTTCTCGGATTCCTCTGCATAATTGGCCTTAGAAAAAGCTAGTATCAAATTGGATAGGGATATTCAGAACCTATATTAGGGTCTCTATCATATCCTTTGATATGAGGAGTGAGTCAAGGATTGAGAGAATCATTGGTATTCTAGTGAGGTGCTTCAACACATCATACTTCCGAGCAAGAGGTATGTTTCTGCCTGCTGAGGGTATCTCTTTAATAGAGTGTCTAGTGGGTTCTGTTGGTGATGGAAATAAGGTCTGTTTGGTTCTTTCCATATTCTTATATTTATTAGATGTATTAGGATAAGACCTATGTTTCTAGGATTGGGTCTTGACTATCCATAGTTGAGTATGATGCTGCTATGGATGGTCCACATGAACAACTAATACGGTTGGCTATAGAGTTTTACCTGATAGAGTGGACTGTGAAGGCTGTGGCTACTGAACCTTAAGTGAGGATTTCTATCTGGTATTAATGGAATGAAAAATCCCTTTTTAATCACTTGATCTAAAGTATTTTCTACCAGCATGGTGCTTTCCCTTCTTTCAACTGCATTGGCCATAGGTTCTTAAAGGGTCCATGTGGAATTCCTCACCACTGAGTTCTGTACAATAATACACCAACCTGGAATCATTCATAGAAACATAATCATGATCCTAGTTGGTGGACTATTCATGGATGAGACCTATCCTTGAGGCTTCTCTCAATTTGGGTGGGATGAAGTCGTTGAGAGTGATGGATAGTTTTGGTATAGGTGGGGGACCTACTACCATTAGTTGAAGTCTCTATCATCACTATTGGGGGTGGCATAGACATATTCCACCTATGCCAAGACATCAACCAAATCGACTAGGACACATTATACCATGTATTGGTATAATATTTTAAGACAAAACACTCTTTGATGTTGTTTCCATAGACCTTATGGTATGGGTACAATTTTGTACAATTGGTAAGTTAAACCTTTTGGGGATCTCCTATATTCTAGATGTTTTTGAATGTTCTTTTTCAGGGCATAGATGAAGTATCATGGGAACTACGCATCCTTGAAGGAGTAGGTATTGTTCTTCCTCCCCGTAAAAGAAATTATGAGTGCTTGTACCTAATGAGGGGATTGAGAAATGTTTTCATAGTGAGGCTATGCTTGATGAGTATGCACTTTTTAAGTCCTATCCGATAGAGGTTCTTGTAGCTGGACCAGCTGTGAGGCCTTTATATGTACAATAATGGATGTTTCTTCCATTATAGGCCTTTGCACGGGATCTGGAAGAGGTAACGAGCATGAACTTTTTTTGGTCCACTTCAAGTATTCTTCTATACATTGATCTCTTTAAATGGATTATAGAAACCCACTCGGATATCTTAGGGAAATGAGTGTAGGAAACAACTCATCTTGGATATTCTCTATGCACATCCCAAGTAGTTGTTCCAAAGAAATCTGTATATAAAGGGAGTTAATAATCCACTTACATCAAGAAATTAAGTTAAAAACTCACTCATCAGCTCTCTTATTACATTTTGAGAGGTCAACTATGTTGGTATTACACAAGGTGAAGCTGAACTGGTAGAGAAAATTCCTAAGGAGATCTTCCCAACTGGTAGTGGATCCCAGGGCTAGCTGAATTTACCACAAAAGGTAGTACCATCCATGGTTTGGAATCTTCTTACTATTATGGGGTTCCAAACATTGGGTCGTATTAAGAGGTGAAGTGGGGTATGTTTTGCAGCTGATCACCCATGCCATTGAATGGGGTAAAACTCAGATTTCTGAACTCTAGGGGTAGATAGACATGGTCCAACCATGCTGATTATGACTTCACTTTGGGTGGGATCAAAACCTTCTACGTCTCCAAGGCATCAACACAAGAAATGAGAGTAGATATTGTGTCATCTTGGTGAGGGTTGGAAGTTACAAATGCATTGAACTACCTGTTTGTTCATGAGGCGAAGTGGTCATAGTCCCAAGGTGGGAAGTATCACTACTCATGCAGAGTAGATGGGTCATATATGGGTTGTTCATTAGATTCAAAAACCTCTACCATGATTTTGTGCACGAGACCACCTTCCTGATCCCTAGGTGCTTTTCTAAGAAGGACTAGATTTTTGGTCCGAGGAGGGATGAGGTCCCCTCTAACACTATCTCATTTTGGGTGTTTCTTAGTGAGGAGATTGATGGTGAGCCTCTTATATCCCTCAAGATACTATAAAAAAGTCGATATCAAAATATTTTGACTTGGTCTCTAGTACAACCTCAGATGGGGAAATGGGTTCAAAAACTCCCTTTCATTTATTGAGGTGTCGATAGGTAGGCGACAATGCCTCAGTGGGGGGGACTTCAGAGGCCTAACGTCTGTATCTAATGATGAGTGAGAGAACCTATTTTATGGTCTACCTGATATTATATCTTTCCTTAGGGTGGGTTCTATCCATCATGCCTCATGTAATTTACTTGGTTTCTCTGATCATCCAGGGGATTGATCATGATCACGTTCATAGTGGTGATGGTTGAAGGGGATATTTCACCATCAACGAGCTGGACAACCTGGTGATCCTATTATTTCCATGGAATGGGAATGAAGTGGAGGGAAATATACTTCACCTAGAATTTGATATTTACATAGTGATATTCCTATTTCATGACCTATTAAAGCATAACGAGGCTCTGAAAACAAGTATGTAGAAAACTCAGGCGATACCCATATGAGTCAGGGAATTGAGCTAGCATGAGTGAAGATATTTCAACCTTCTAAAATTATTAGTGGATGGCCTAAATATTCTCCTGGATTCATGGACAGGTCAACTGGTGGTATCATAGATGGGTGAATATTTACCAAATATTCTGATGGAGGCATGGAACATGGACCTTAGTGAGGAAATCTGGGATGATGAAGCATAGAATTATAGGTGGATAGAATATAATTAATAGTTGGTCAGTGGCTAGGATTTACCACAATTATTCTTCATAATAATTATTCAAAGGGTGAACCTATTCCTATTAACCCAGTATCTAATTAGTGATGATTGGGAAACTGGGGGATGGTAGTGATGCATATCTGCTTTTCTATCAACTTTCTGGAAGAGGGGGTGTCACACAGGCCAACCGTCCCTAAAATGTCAGAGCATCCTTTGGATGTTGGGGAAACTTCATAACCATGTCTATATAAGATGAGTTATTTATGGTCTCCTGATGACTATGAATAACATCATCCCTATATGTATTATCAGAATTCTCACCATCATTATAGGGTACTAATCCATACCTTGACATCTCTCTTACTTCCAAGGTAGAGGTATAGAAAAGGTAAGATAATGGCGGTAAGGATGGCTGCATGAATAATCCCTAAAGGGAAACCAGGAAATCATCCCCATGAACATACCTATGGAGGGATCAAGGGAAATTATGGACCTTATCCTTAGGGATGATCTACCTCAACCAACATGCTCCTTACCCTAGCTATGGTGGTGAGGGTGGAGGCATCTCTATTGAGTCATCCATCAGCTTAGATTCCGAGAGGTCAATAGAGACATGAAGTTCTACTATTCCTACCTTAGCCAGTGAGGGGGATACTAGAGTGAGATCCTCTAGGGGTCGTGGGGATTCCTTCCACACGTGTTATAGTTAGTGCCATGGGTATAGGCTCCACAACTATAGTTTTCCCTCTTACCCTGAGACAGATCCTCAGGTAATGTAAAGTCTTTGAAATGGGGAGGACCTTCATGTCAGTTGATGGTGATATATGGAGGACCCTCATAGTGGAATTATTCTTCATGGGGTGAGCCAAGATAGTTTCAAGTGGCACCCATGATGGGGAGAGTCGACCTAACTTACTTGGTGGGAGGATGGTTTCACGAACCAACCCAGGTCGACCCTGAACCGGTCACTTGAGCCAATCCACAGAAAGGCCCAAGAGGCATTCTTGATCCTCCTGGTATGGCGACAAGTGCCTAGGCATCGACAGAGTGATGATGGGAACAATTTCTCCCAATATAAATAAATAAAAGTAGAAGAAATAATAAAGAGAAGTTCATAATAAATAAACCGAATAAAACAACTAAACAAGAACTAAAGAAAATAAAACTAACCGAATGAGACAACCACTATCTCCATGTGACCTTGCAGGTCACTCTCCAACTCAAGACAGAACTTCTGCCAAGGAGAAATCACCCAAGTAGAAAACTGTACAAGGACTAAAAGAAGAAAATAACTATATGAATGTGTATTAAAACTTAGTAGGACATCATGGTATTCTATTCTCCAATGCACTAACTTTAAAATAAAAGAAACACCATTTAAATTTTGAACTACAATTTATAAGAAAAAATAGGGTTTTTTTTAAAATAATTTACTTAAAATAAAAGTACGAACCATTTCCTTTAATCATTTTCAAATCTAGATTCTTTTCATTAGTGTTAATGAAATTTTCAAAGGGAAAGTGATTTTTAAATTTTCATATTTGTACAAATATGATAAAATAATTTCATTTGAAAACCATTTCTAGTAACCTAATCAAAACCAGCTCACCACTTTCCAAGAAAAAAATACACAAAAATGCACAATAGCAATCACACAACAAGGGCAATGTAGATATACATACGAGCACCATATTCATCACTACAAGAAACTAAAATCCAAAAGACATGTTTGAACCTAGGAGATCAAGACTAATCTAGAATACACCAATACATGAGACCTCATCCTTGTTGACATGTCACACACGATGAAATCAAAACATTCAAAATGCTTTTCCATCCTTTCTCAGGCAGGCCGGGGGAAAATCCTGTAGCAATAAACCCAATATATCCACCTACTATGGGCCACTGGTCAGTACCATAACCTACCAGTGCGGAAATCATTCTCAGAATATTCTCTCAATATGCCAGATTCTCATGTCTCAAGTATTTAAAAGTGGGGTGAGCCAACCGATGCCAGATGAGCATCCAATCACAATATATATAATAATAATGCACAATATATCTCACCCTGAGTCTCCCATGGGACCATTCTCATGCCTTAAAATAAAATAATTATAAAGGGTTCCAACTGAATAACCCTAACAATGGATCCCGATAATCCCCCTACAAGGACCTATCACCCATTTCATGCAATCAAGGCATGAGAAACACCCAACCAGGGTTTTCATAACAAACACTTTTCACCAATTTCATGAAATGGACAAATGGGCCCTTAAACATTCACCAACAAACCCTTATCTCAAAATTCAAACACTTTTTAAAAGAGGTGTTAATTACACCATTTCCACTCAAAAACATTTATAACCATTCTTCAAAACATTTCCTTCACACATTCAAAACAAACCCACTTTACACAAAAACATCAATCAGGACATAATTTAATATTTCACATCAAACTAGTTTAAAATCCACAACTATTCTTCCTTTTAATTTGAAACCATTTAAAACACTATTAAAAAAACAAATTTATCAATATACACATGCATTTTTTTATAAAGGAGTGAAAACACACCAAAACACCTTGAAAACTGAAACTTATTACTTTATAGATCACAAACCATTTCAGAAACCATGTAAGGAACCACAAAACATCATTTATCATGATTCCTCTATATTTATAAATCCAAATAAGTAATTTTTAAAATAAAACTTAACCCATAAAATCCAATCAGGCATTTTACAAATATAAAAAAACTCACAAGTCATGAAATATTTACCAAAACAAATTCTATTTAATAAAAAGAAAAATATAAACACCATTTTCATTCCTTAAAATTATTTTAGTTGTTGAAACATGTTTAAAATATCACTAATCATGTGAAAATTATCAATAAATAATTTATCATACATGAAATGTGCCCACTTTTAACAAAACAATGCAATTCAACACAAAACCTGGGATATACTATCATTTTACACACTATATAATTATTTGCAGAATCAATCGATGATATTCAGAATGTGAAGAAGGTAAAAATATCATGAAGTAGTGAATCTTAAATTAAAAAGATAAGTTCAAGGGGAAATCCTACCTCAAAACCAAGATGAAACAAAATGACGCGCTTTGAAACCACGCGGTAAGTTCCAACACCCTACAGATTAAAAACTAAGGAATCAAAACACAAAAAAAGCCCAATTAAAGTATGAAAAACCAAGATGCGGGGAGAAACCCTCACCTTGAATGGAGGTTCAACCCAGGATGATTCAAAATTCCTCAACTTCGAGGGTGAACACCAACACACACCTTAAGTGGTCCTGAGAGACAAGTTGCACACCCCCGAAAGAGGGTGGTTGGAGGTGGACTGCTGATCAGACAGGTCGCCAAAAGTGAATGGTGGTGGTCATGATCGGAGGTAGGGTCACTGGAGTAGGGAGGTGGGTGTGCCGGCTGGGACTACTGTGCACCAACCAGGAGAGGCCGGAGAAAGGTTTGGTCGCCGGAGTGGTGCATGCCAGATGGAGAGTCCGTTGGGAAAGACTGTGTCGCTGAGTAGGTGGACCGCGACCGGAGATGGAGGAGGAGGAGTTCGGGGCAGCACCGACAAGGGAAGCAGGAGGAGGCTCGCTAGTGAGAGGGGGGGGGGGTAATTTGAGGGAGAAGGTTTTGCACTGGAAACCCTAAAAAAAGGGTAAAAAAACAAAAAAAAAAAAACAAATTATACATATTAGAAAAATAATTCTAATAATAATCATAATAATAAAAATGAAAATAATAAAAGTATTCATTAATTTTAATAATAATAAAATCTTTAAAAATAATAAAAATTTTAAATGACCGAACAATTAATGTTTTTTAATTAAAATTTTTATCTATTTTCATTTTCCGAAAACGGACGGTCACACAGTTTTCTGGGCGATGCTGCACAACTTCTAAATTTCACTCTACCCGTGCGCCTGACGACATCAACACAAAAAAGCACACTTTTTAATACAACTCAATGAAATTAATCCTAGACTGAACCCAAACCCCCAAAAAACTATTTAAAGGTAAGAAAATATTAAAATAACCCAAATACATGGGTCAGGGTGTGACAATTCTCCCCACCATAACGCTTTCCACCCCCAGAAAGCCACAACACTATCCAGCCAATCGATCAACACCTAAGGATTCCACATAAACATGATCCAACCTCTTAATCCAAGTACATTCCACCGAACACCAATGGGACTCAACCTCATTGCCTTAAATAAATCACTAGCAGAGGGGAGGCCTAAATGGACTCCCCACCATAAGAATTTAACCAGCATCTGATAATGTTTTAAGATAAAACTCAAAGAGACTCATGGTGGGTCTCCCCACCATAACGAACCAACCTAAAATCATCCAAACTTAAATCCAACTTGAAACTGAACCGGGACTTACCCTAGCTAAAATAAATAAAACATGAACATTTAGACCATCAACTCCCTTTTTTCCTAAGGATGAATAAAAACCAAGACCTCACCCGATTCACATGGGCAGTCCACACTAGGACACTGATCGACAACTCGCATCAAAAAAGGCACAATTACTGAAATTGTGTGAGGGATGAGTCCATCGTGCTCTTTGCGACAAGAGGAAATTTACAACGACAGAGAAACCAAAAAAGAAATGCTAAAACTGTCTCACCACATGATAGAGGCACAACCTTAACCAAGCTCCTTAAAACCCTCCAGGGTTCCTGAATACACACTGGCTTCACTCTGAGGCCTTTTGGATGGAGATCTAATGGATGAAGTGTCTCCTACCTCGCAGTTAGGTTCTAATAATCATAAAAAGAAACATAAATCTTTTGATTTGACAAATGAAATGATAGAATTTTGAAATAAAAACCACTCTGGCATTGAAAACCGAAGTTCATCAAAATACCCACGACATTACCATACATTTCAAAACCCAAAACACCATTAGTACAACTGACATGAAAAAATATCCCTTAAACTAAAAGGAAACTTACACAAGAAACTTTAAAGAAAAACCCAAAAAAATATAACCTTTTAGAAATTCCTCCATGATGCTTTCTAGTCATGCCTTGGAAGAATCTTTGTAAGTGACCCAAACATCCACAAGCTTGATAGGGATTAGGATTACTTGGGCACAACAGCCTCTTGTGACCCATCTTTCCACACTGATAACATACAAGGATCTCTTGCTATAAATAGGTTGATGAAATATCCTAAGGCCTTTTGATTCCACGACCTGATCCATCGACTTTCAATAACTTACTCATCTTCTTGTTGTAAGTCTCCCCACCGCTCCTAGGAATTGAAGGATGGAGGAATACCTTGCGCACTCCTACCAACATAGATTCAACATGAAGGTATTGCCTCACCAAATCAGAAAACAAAGTTAGGTTGGACGATGAAACCTTCAATTGCATATCGGGATAGAGGCGCACCTCAAAATGCCGAGCCTTCATGGAGTCATCCGTGGCATACCCTGAATCATAAGGGACTAGCTCCACAAAGAACTGGAAATGTTCCAACATGAATCCATAACCCTATTGCAGACAACACATATCCATCCCCTTTATCACCCTTTCTTTCTCAGAGAAATACTGGAAATTGAACAAATCCTTGAAAAACTCCCAATTAAGCTCTTGACGGGGTTGTTCTGAGACACTGACTTCCACTGCACCCACAGTGAAGCTTCCATCATGAAGGTTCCAAACTTGACCTCCAACGACTCGGGAAAATCAATGAGGTTAAAGTCCCTTTCAATCTTTCTCATCCACTCCTCCACTATTAAAGGGTTTTCTTGACCATAAAAGAGAGGTGGATCTAGCTTCGGAAACTCAAGCATAAAATCATTAGGTTGATCAACCACACTACGATCACCCATCGAAGCTTCAAGGGGACAACCGCTGGACAAGAAAAGTCAAGAACCCAATCAATGCCAACTCAATAATAAATATCCTCAAAAATCAAACATTTCATAGGTTACAATCTCTAAACACAAGAAAACAAGATAACATAACTTCAAAACTTTCCTTTTGAAAACATATTTAATTTAAAACAATTTTGGTGGGTTAAACACTCTCCATTAGTATTCTTTAGATTCTCACTCACATGCATGTTTTCTTTCCACCCCGAGCATCTATCCACCATACCAAACATCCGTACATATTCTAACATACCACTATCCATGTGAGTACCCATAGGAACACCAAGGCCCAAAAAAAACAACATCATTTTCTAAAAACAAATCATTCATCCTAATTCCTTTAAAACAATCCACAAATTAAACATGTCATTTCAAACAACCATTTTTTTCAAAACCAATTTTTCTGATTCACACAACTTTCATAATTCAGAGGAGACCCAAAACAACTCAAAAAGTGAACTAGTATCGGTGGGTGACTTGTCACATATGGTTGGCGGCCATATGATAAACACGTCATTGACACAAAGAGCCTTTTAGGACCATGCCTCTAGCTCCACATGGTTTTCTAGGCTGTACGGGCTCACAAGGACTATTAGCCCAACTCCCCTTGTCATATCCCAATCATAAAAAATTCCCTAAAGAACCAAAAAAACTTATCAAAACTGAACTTTCCATGGAAACCCGAGGATCAGAATGAGAAAGAGTTCGCAACGCTCTTCCCGCACCTACCCCTTGAGTCCAGACAATCCCACTCCTACCTTTACATTCCCAAATAAAAAAGGGTGCTATGAAAAGAGAGGTCTACTAAGAGCCGACCTCCTCTGATACCATTTTTTCACAAACCAAACCGGGTCGACCCTGAACCAGTCACCCGAGCCGATCTACGACAAGGCCCGAGAGGTGTTCCTGATCCACCCAGGCTGACGACAAGTGCCTAGGCATCGACAGAGTGACTATGGGAATGATTTCAACCAATATAAATAAATAAAAGCAGAGGAAATAATAAAGAGTAGCTCAGAATAAATAAAATGAATAAAACAACTAAACGGGGACTAAAGAAAATAAAATTAACTGAATGGGACAACCAATATCTCAGTGTGACCTTACAGGTCACTCTCCAACTCACGACCGAACATCTCCTAAGGTGAATGCATCCAAGCAGGAACCTGTACAAGGACTAAAAACAAAAAATAACTATAAGCGTGAGTATTAAAACTTAGTAGGCTATCCCGATATTCTATACCCCAATACATTACCTTTAAAATAAAAGAAACATTATTTCAAGTTTGAAATACAATTTATAAGAAAAAATATGTATTTTTCTAAATAATTTACTAAAAATCAAAGTACAAACTATTTCCCTTAACCATTTTAAAATCTAGATTATTTTCATTAGTGTCAATGAAATTTTCAAAGGGAAAGTGATGTTTAAATTTTCATATTTGTACAAAGAGGATAAAACACTTTCATCTGGAAACCATTTCTAGAAACCTAATAAAAACTAGCTCACCACTTTACCAAAAAAAATACACAAAAATTCATAATAGAAATCACACAACAAGGGCAATGTAAATATAAATATGAGCACCATATTTATCACTGCAAGAAACTGAAATCCAAAAGACATGGGTGAATCTAGGAGATCAAGAATAGTTCCAAAGATATAGATACACAAGACCTCATCCTTGTTGATATGTCACACATGATGAAATAAAAATACTCAAAATTCTCAACCATCCTTTCTTAGGTAGGACAAGGGAAAATCCCATAGCAATAAACACAATACACCCACCTACTATAGGCCACCGATCTATACGATAACCTACCAGTGTGACAATCATTCTCATAATATTCTCTCAATATGCTAGATTCCCATGTCTCAAGTATTTAAAAAGGGGGTGAGCCAACCAATTCCAACCAAGCATCCAATCACAATATATATAATAATAATGCACAACAAGTCTCACCCTGAGTCTCCCCTAGGATCATTCTCATGCCTTAAAATAAAACAATTATAAAGGGTTCCAACTGAAGAACCCTAATAATGGATCCCGAGAATCCCCCAACAAGGTCCTCCCACCCATTGCATGCAATCGAGACATGAGAAACACCCAACAAGGGTTTTCATAATAAACACTTTTCACTAATTTCATGAAATGGCCAAATGGGCCCTTAAACATTCTCCAACAAACCCTTATCTCAAAATGAAAACACTTTTTAGAAGTGGTGTTAAACACACCATTTATACTCAAAAACATTTATATATATTCTTCAAAACATTTCCTCCGCACAGTCAAAACAAACCAACTTTACACAAAAACATCAAATGGGTCACAATTTAACATTCCACATCAAACCAGTTTAAAATCCATAACTATTATTCCTTTTAATTTGAAACCATTTAAAACGCTATTAAGAAAAAACATTTATCAATATACACATGCATTTTTTTATAAAGGGGTGCAAACACACCAAAACACCTTGAAAACCGAAACTCATTACTTTATAAATACTAAACTATTTTGGAAACCATGTAAGGAACCACAACAAATCATTTCTCACGGTGCTTCCATATTTATAAATCCAAAGCAGTCATTTTTAAAATCACACTAAACCCATAAAATCCAATCAGTCATTTTAAAAATATAAAAAAATTCACAATTCAAGAAATATTTACCAAAATAATTTCTATTTAATACAAAGAAAAATATAAACACCATTTTCATGCCTTAACATTATTTCAGTTGTTGAACCATGTTTAAAATATCATGAATCATGTGTGAATTGTCAATAAATAATTTATCAGACATGCAATGTGTTGGCTTTTAACAAAACAATGCAATTGAACACAAAACTTGGGATTGAATATCATTTTATACGCTATATAAATTTTTTGTAGAGTAAATCAATGTTATTAATAATGTGCAGAAGGTGAAAATATCATGAAGTAGTGAAAATTAAATGAAAAAGATAAGTGAAAGGGGAAAGACAACCTCGAAACCAAGATGAAATGAAATGACGCATGTCTGAAACCATGGGATTTTTTTTTACGTTTTTTTAAAATTTTTTTTCCAGAAAATGCTTAGGACATAAATATTTTAAAAAATGTGCCTCAAAGGCGGCATCCGGGATGCCGCCTTTGCATTTCGGGGGCAAGGCGGCATCACGGATGCCGCCTTTCTCCTAATTTTTTTTGATTTTTTTTGATTTTTTTGTTTTTTTTTGTTTATATATATATATATGTATATATATATATACATATACATATATATATAAACAAAACAAAAAATTTCAGCAGAATTTATCTGCTATTAAAGATCCAGCGGTATAGCCATTACAACAATCTGGATTCTGATAGAAGCTCTCACCCCGACCTCCCTTTTATAAGAAAGCTTACCCTGAAAATCATTCTGTATTTCCGTTGTGGGATTCTGGTTCTTCATTTCCTGCACAGAACATTCTGCATTTCTGATGTGGGATTCTGTTTCAAGTACGTGACTTTGAAAGACTATAAAATATAAACTATAAGGCCAATATAAATGAAACTTAAAACATGGATTAAACATATAAAAAATAGTTGAAAATAAAAATAATTTCCTCAAAAATGTTGATGAAAAATAATCTATAACCTCTCAAAACCGCCTACTTGAAACTTAAAAATGTTTCAAGTACGTGACTTTGAAAGACTATAAAATATAAACTATAAGTCCAATATAAATGAAACTTAAAACATGGATTAAACATAAAACAAATATTTGAAAATAAAAATAATTTCGTAAAAAATATTGATGAAATATAATTTATAAGCTTTCAAAACGACCAACATGAAACTTAAAAATGTTTCAAGCACGTGACTTTGAAAGCCTATAAAATATAAACTATGAGACCAACATAAATGAAACATAAAACACGGATTAAACATATAACAAATAGTCGAAAATAAAAAGAATTTCGTGAAAAATGTTCATGAAAAATAATTTATAAGCTTTGAAAACCGCCTACTTGAAACTTAAAAATGTTTCAAGTACGTGACTTTGAAAGATTATAAAATTATTACTAATTAACTGATTAATTATTATATAATTAATAGTTAGATTAATAATTTATTAATTAATTATTATATAAGTAATAATTAATGAGTATTAATTAATAATTAATAATTTAATGAATAGTTATAATTAATATTTATATTACTAATTAACAAATTAATAATTACTAATTACTTATTAATAATTATTAATTACTAATTACTAATTATAATGAATAATTATAATAAATATTTATATTACTAATTAACTAATTAATAATTACCAATTACTAATTAATTAGTTATAATTATTAATTATATTTCTAATTAACTAAATATTTATTATATATGTAATAATTATATTACTAATTAATTATTATATAATTAATGATAATATTACTAAATAACTAATTAATTATGACATATTTAATTATTAATAATTACTAATTAAAAATTATAATAATTTTATTTAATAATAATATTACTAATTAACTAATTAACTATTATATAATTAATAATTATATTACTAATTAACTAAATAATTATTATATAATAATTTTTAATAAATACTAACTAATAATTATAATGAATAATTATAATTTATAATTATATTACTAATTAACTAATTATAAAAAAGGCCTCGAATCTATCTTTCTCAAAAAATTAACTAATTAAGTATTATATAATTGATAATTTTATTACTAATGAACTAATTAGTTATTATATAATTAATGATTAATAAACACTAATTACCAAATTACAAATTATATACTAATTAATTAGTTATTTCATAATATGATTATTAATTATATACTAATTAAATAGTTAATTAGTAATAGAATTATTAATTATATAATTTGTAATTAGGTAATTAGTAATTATTAATGTTTTATTATTATGTTCGTATGGTTATATAAATATATATAAATAAAAACTAATTTACCCCCTCCTAAGATTCCACTCTGACCAACAAGTAATAATAGTATTTTGATTTCAGTACACATAAAACATGTAAACAATAATGTACAATCAATGAATATGTCTGTTGCGAGGAGATTCCGTCCCACATGGTGGTCTGCGAATATGATGTCCGCGTCGAGTGCGCAGTGGAGTCTGATGGCCTGGAGAAGACTGATCCTTGGGCACTGAAACGTCGACTATCGCATCCTCCATCTGTGTGTCAGTGGGTGGAGCTTTCAACTGCATCTCGTACTGCCATTCGGATCCTTCTCCCACTAGGGTGGTAGAAGGACCTGCCTCCATCGTAGAGGGGAATGAAGCCTGTGATGGAGCTATACACCAAGACAACGACAACTCTAGAATCCAAGGTTGTGAAGGATCTGGAACCCAAGATGGAGAGAACTACGAATATCCTGTCAGGAAAGACGGATCCCATGACACCTGAGGCACATACTGAATAGGCTAATCCTAGACTACTAGAGGCCCGACCTCGGCCTGTGGAACAGGCGAAGCCTCACGTGCAGCACAACGCTGTCTACATCGTCGTGGTCGTGGCTCCTCAGCACCAGCAGCAGCTGCATGATGTTCCTCTAGGGAAGGAACCTCCTCTCTCCGATCCAGACGCACGAAGATGCCCCCGGAAAGCGCTTGAAAAGATGCCCTCGCCTCCAGCGTTGTAGTGTGGACGGCTGCCCGGCTAAAGACCCCCTCCTCCTCTTCATCACTCATGCGAACAAGCTGCTCTGTGTGACTTCATTGTAAGTAGATTCAAATGGAATTAGAAAATAATTCAATAAACAAACTAATAGAAATTTATTGACTTACCATCCTCTGCATCTCTATGCCAGCTTGGGTAAGATACAATATAGACTTCAGTCTATACCATGGCGTATAGTCAACCTGCTATGAAAGAGAGAATCGATTAGTAGGAACACCCTGAATATGTAACTCTGCACGTCTATGCCAGCAGTCGATAAAACTCGCATGTACTTGGGACCAGTCATCATCCTGCCTCCCTGTCAGCTTCATCCCATGAAGCTGGTCTGTCTGTCTAGATGGTAATGGAATAGGCTGAGTACGAAAAAATTGGCGCATGACCCTGTCAGGCTGCTGCCACTCAATAATATGAAAGTGAATGAGGGGCACTACAGCCATATCATCCTCAAGCCCAACAGTGCAGTATGCTGGCAACTGGTCCATAATACTCTAGTATGGAAGCCATGAAATCTGAAATGACAAATGATTTTGTCAAAAAAACACCCAACTAAAAACCAAAATTGATGTTATTATTAAATATGTTAGATAGTGATAGATTGTATATACATACCTGACCAGGTAAGAGACAGTCCAACTGTAGCCGATATACGCCCAAATGCTATCTCAGAACCACGTCAAAATTGTGTCGCCGACACCACCTGTAAAATACAACAATAATGACAAATAATGAGAAATTATAGTCAATAACTCATAGTAGAATAAAAAACCAATAGAAATGACTTATCATACTAGCGTCCACGCAGAGCGTCATGCAGTACCTCCATCTCGACCGGTGGACCAGCAAGGTCAGGGCGGAATGCTGGGATGCGCTCCCATGACCACATCTGAATAAGGATGACGCATCCTCCGAGACCTGTACGGTCCCTATGGGATAGTCTGCATAATGATCTGTACGTGTATGCCAAGCAGGCTGATCCCCAACTGCACGTCCTAGCCCGATCAAAGTCCTATAGTAGGGGTAGATACATCGTATGCACGTGCATCCCCGAGTGATCAGTACACATGGTCCCACCAATGAGTCATAAGATATCTGCACGGGCGTAACGCATGACGGTCTGCTCATCATCATCATCCTGTAAATGTGGAATCTGAGACTCCAACCAATGCATAGATATGGACGATCTATCTGTAGCCCTACGGTCGGAAAAAATATCAATTCCTAACAAGCATTGAGAAAGGTCTGGCCAAGCTGCACGAGTGGGTCTAATAACGGGTGTCCCCTAGATAGGCAGACTGAGAAGCACTGCGACATCCTCAAGGGTGATGGCCATCTCTCCCTCAGGCAAGTGGAATGTGTGTGTCTCTGGTCTCCATCTCTCAACGAGGGCAGCAAGTAGGTAATGATCTACAAATGTGAAATCTGATACGGCAAGGCCATAGAAGCCAACATGGTGCAAGTAAGGTCTAATGGCATGTGGAGGCTCCATGTGATGAAAATGGTTTGCTCGACGCACCTTCACAAATCGATCTGGACGACCCTCTAACACGACCTGGGAAATATGGGTAGGCTGCTGAGTGAGTAGTATGGTATCTTCCATCTGCATATAAACAAAGAAAATGAGTCATAAGTGTAAAATGTTAATATAACATTATGATGTGTTTACAATTTATCTAATTTTATGTATTCAATATCTTATGCTAATTATTATGATACTATAAATTTGTTATAGAACAGTTTGCTAAAATATCCTTTATGTTTAGATTGGGGTTTAGGTTGGAGGGTTTAGGGTTAAATTTTTTAATATTAACGTCCAGGAAACATGTTAATGGGTTAAGTGACATACACTTTTCAATATGGGTTAAGTGTTCCGCTTTCAGAGTTTTGAAATAAATTCTATTATATCATATTTATAGTTATTTCTTGAAAGCATGAATATTAATATGAAATAAGTTATGTTATCTAAAATATTGAGTCTTGAATTTGGTTACACATATTTTGGGGGAGCTTTATGATTAACTACTTATGGATTGGATTAAGATAAACCAAGTCAATTAGTAATGATGTTTTTAGAATTTATCTAATTGTATGTATTCAATATCTTATGCTAATTATTATGATACTATAAATTTGTTATAGAAAATTTTTCTAAAATATCCTGCATGTTTATATTGGGGTTTAGGTTGGAGGGTTTAGGGTTAAATTTTTTAATATTAACATCTAGGAAACATGTTAATGGGTAAACTGACATACACTTTTCAATATGGGTTAAGTGTTCTGCTTTCAGAGTTTTGAAATAAATTCTATTATCTCATATTTATAGTTATTTCTTGAAAGCATGAATATTAATATGAAATAAGTTATGTTATCTAAAATATTGAGTCTTGAATTTGGTTACACATATTTTGGGGGAGCTTTATGATTAACTAATTATGGATTAGATTAAGATAAACCATGTCAATTAATAATGATGTTTTTAGAATTTATCTAATTGTATGTATTCAATATCTTATGCTAATTATTATGATACTATAAATTTGTTATAGAAGTTTTCTAAAATATCCTGCATGTTTAGATTGGGGTTTAAGTTGGAGGGTTTTGGGTTAAAATTTTTAATATTAACATACAGGAAACATGTTAATGGGTTAACTGACATACACTTTTCAATATGGGTTAAGTGTTCCGCTTTCGGAGTTTTGAAATAAATTCTATTATCTCATATTTATAGTTATTTCTTGAAATCATGAATATTAATATGAAATAAGTTATGTTATCTAAAATATTGAGTCTTGAATTTGGTTACACATATTTTGGGGGAGCTTTATGATTATCTACTTATAGATTGGATTAAGATAAACCATGTTAATTAGTAATGATGTTTTTAGAATTTATCTAATTGTATGTATTCAATATCTTATGCTAATTATTATGATACTATAAATTTGTTATAGAACCGTTTTCTAAAATATCCTGCATGTTTAGATTGGGTTTTAGGTTGGATGGTTTAGGGTTAAAATTTTTAATATTAACGTCCAGGAAACATGTTAATGGGTTAACTGACATACAATTTTCAATATGGGTTAAGTGTTCCGCTTTCGGAGTTTTGAAATAAATTCTATTATCTCATATTTATAGTTATTTCTTGAAAGCATGAATATTAATATGAAAACTTATCTGAGATGTTTGGGGTTTAGAAAACCAAGGAATAAAGAAGAGATAACAACATTTAGTTTACAATATGATAATTTCACAACGAAGACAATACATCATTATGAATGAGACTGTGAAGTCGACCCAACAATGTTAGGGCAATGCTTTCGGTTATGACCTTCTTTATGACATATTGTGCATCACAAACTCTGTCCTTGTTCTTGAGGCCAGTCCATCTCATTACGCATCCTACTCGCCTTTGGTCTCCCACGAGGATGTAACCGATTCATGTCAGGTATCACTATCGGCTGACCTTCAGGCATTGGGAAATAACGATACTCCCCAATAGGTTTCCATGGTGCAGCATAATAGTTAGCAATGATATCCATCCGGTACATTGGATCAACATATGCTTCCCATGAGATGTTCACAGAGGCATATGCTGCGATGACGTGTGTACATGGAAACCGTTAGGCCTGAAATTTTCCACATTGGAATTGCCTTGTTTCCAGTAATACCACCATTTTTTCACCGATGCGATTTGTGATGGGGTCTGAACGCTCTTGAACTTCAAATCGGGAGTCTTCTCTTCGAAAGAGACAGACATGATAACCAGAATCTTCTTCAATATTTTTTTCAATCTCTCGTTGAAAGTGTCTTCCATATCTTAGCCCTTGATGTATTCCGTCTGATGCTAGTTTTTGTCTATCCACAAAGTACTTCACGCATCAATATAATGTCTCCTGAACTAAGGAGGTTATAGGTAGCTTGCGAAGTCCTTTGAAGATAACATTGATGCACTCCACAATGTTTGTCGTCATGTGTCCGTACCTCTTTCCCCCATCATATGCCAATGTCCATTTCTCTTTTGGAATCCACATCATATAATCATAAACTTCTTGATTAGACTGACGAATTTGTTCAAAACGTTCTTCAAATCATCATTGGTCTGACTCATATGCTACAAAACATAGATGATATTTCACATAAATTGATTTTATCTTTATATTGAAACAGTAAAACAGAACGAATAAAATACGTACCAAGCCTCGTGATTGTCTTCTTCATCGGTTTGTTATGGAATTTTTTATGCACATTGCTAGCAATGTGTCTAATGCAGAACCGATGATGTGAATTTGGGTATCTCCATGTATCAAGATCTGCATTGATTGCCTTATTAATTGCTCGATGGAGATCAGATATCAAACAAACTCCCTGAATATTGGTGAAATGGTTGCTGATACATGCCAAAAACCAACTCCATGATTCATAGTTTTCTTTCTCTACAATAGCAAAGGCAAGAGGAAGAGGTGAACGGTTTCCATCTTGGGTTTCCGCAATCAACAATACGCCCTTGTATTTTCCATATAGAAATGTTCCATCAATCTGAATAAATTGTTTTCAAAAACAAAATGCGGAGATACAAGGAAGGAATGCCTAAAACAACCGATGAAATTGGACACGAGATGGATCAAGTCGATTATCAGGAGACACATGTTCATTTGTATCCAGATGGAAGACAACTTGGTTATGATGCCTCAGTATGGCTAGAAATTACGGCAATACTCGATATGAGTCATCCCAATCACCATATACCTTCACAATTGCCTTCTGTTTCGCCATCCATGCCTTATTATAGGAAATCTTATAAATGAATGTCTGTAGAATCCTCTCTTGCACAAGGGATATTGGAAAATCTTGACATTTCCTAATCATCTCAACAACAATAGATGACACAAATTCTACATCCAATGAAGTATGATCTTGTGTGAGACTTGGATGAACGCAAGTATGAGCCGCCTCAATCCTTGAGATTCTCCAACCTCTAAATGTAATGTCTGCTGGAATATCCCTTAAGCGAAATCTACAATCATCCCCATACTTCATGCACCGTATAACATATTTACTATGGCATGATTCATGAACTATATAGTTGAAGTTTCTCTCAATATGAAATCTCTTTAACGTGCTTTTTAAGGCATCTTTACTAGGAAAATTCCTTCCAATATATAAGGTTTTTTCCACCTCACTAAACCTATCTGGTACAACTCCAGGGAACTCAGTTGTCGGTGTGAGAACAGTATTATCGAATTCAGGCACACGTGTCATTGCTTCTGACCAAGATGAAAAGAGTGGTGGATGATTTATTGACCGAGGTTGATGTACAACAATTGCATTTCTCAAAACCTCCTCTCTATCTTCTGTTGGTCCCTCCTCATCAGCACTGTTGTCGCCATCTGATCCATTATTACGAAACTCCTCATCAGAAGTCGGATTGACATGTATATTTGGGAGATCATCTAGGTTGTCCTCTTCTGCCGCATCATTTGGAATAGGCTCAATGTCATGGGGTAGACTGTCTTCAAACACTCTTGTATTTCTACGTCTTTGTACAAGTGGAAGTTGTTTTTGTACAGTAGCAACAACAACGTATAACTCCATCATGGTACCATCTAACTGTTGAGAAAATAAATTAATTACTTGGACCCACTGCGCATTAACAACCAATGGAAAATCTATATGCCATAGTGTTGTTGGAAATTGAAAATGTCTATAGCTCATAGACATGATCTCTTGATCAGGTCCCAGATTTAAGGAAACACAAATTCTCTCTTCAAGGTCACTTATGGTAACACAATAAACTGTACTAACCACCGTAATTGGTTGTGTACTATAAGAAGCTCCTTGCCCAGTTTGAATAATCTCCCCATAACAGTACACACAGGCAAACATGGATCTCTACGTCAAAAATGTTTCTTTCATCAAAATTATGATAGTGTAACAAATATTAACAATTATGTTTGACGATATGATGTTTATTATAATGTAATTTTAGTGCGCCTTTATATACCATAAACTAAGCTACTGATGTTTGACCATATGATATTTATTAGAATGTAATTTTAGAGAGCCTTTTTATTTACTTTGTTTGTTCTTCTTCATTTCACTTTATATGTTCCTTAGTATCATTAGCTAATCATTATATGAATCCATGTTTTAATCCTATGTTATTTATTAATTATTCTAAAATTAACTAATAATAACTAATCATTAATTTTTCTATTATTCTATAATTAACTAATAATAACTTTAATTCGTTAATTCTTATGTCCTTATTTGATTCTATAACATTATATTTATCATTTATCATTGATAAATATACTAATTTTCTTTTTCTTCTCTTAGAAATTTTAGTAGTTTATAAAGAAAATATGAATCATCTTAAGCATATTCCTCGAGAGTGTCAAACCAGGATGCAGCAAGGCCCGTTATCATGCACCAGTTCCCGTTCGAGTCTAGCTCAAAGTGGTGTTTTCGGGTTTTACCCCTATGTACATCTGTGCCAGAGCCACACCCACTTGTTTGTATCCAGACAGAAATTTAATTGCGTAGATAACCACATAATCTTTAAGCTACCAAAATTTATAAATACTTAATCTTAAGTTAATCTATACTTAATCTATACTACCTAACAATAATTATTTAAAACTATATATAACTAATTACAAAAACTAAATAACCAAATATTAAGAACTACCTAAATTACTTAACAAATGAAAGATTTAAAACTAAACAAAATTAAATTAATTAAATAAAAACATTAAATTAAATAAAGGAACATACCTCTAAATGAAGCTTCGTAAAAACTCGCACAACAAAGGAATTTTTTAGAGAGAGAGAGAAATTCGGAGAGATTAAGTGAGGAGGGAGAGAGGAAGGAAATGATAAAGTGAGGAGAGGGGAGGGGGGGGGGGTGGCCTCCCTTTTATAGGGAGTTTAGGCAAAGGCGGAATCGTGGAAGCCGCCTTTCACCTCTACGTATGGCCAAAGGCGGCATCGTGGAAGCCGCATTTCGCCTTACCCTGAGGCGAAAGGCGGCCTCCCCCCGACCGCCTTTGCCATGTCATCGATCCGGGCCAAAAACGACGCGGGGGAGCAAAGGCGGCATCGCAGATGCCGCCTTTGTGCACTAAAACAAAGGTGGCATCTGTGATGCCGCCTTTGTAGCGTATTTTTTAAAAAAAACTGACCTAGGCAGTTTTTCAATTTTTTTTTATAAAAACATATTTAAAACAAAAACTCGAAACCATGCAGTAAGGTCCAACACCCTACAAATTAAGAACTAAGGACTGAAAACACAAAAAAAAACCCAATTAAAGTATGAAAAACCAAGCGGTCAGAGAAACCCTCACCACAAATGGCGATGCAACCCGGGATGATTTAAAACACCTAAGATTTGACGGCGAACACTGAGACACACCTCAAGTGGTCTCGAGAGAGAAGTCACACACCCCCGGAAGAGGGTGGTCGGAGGAAGACCACTGTCCAGACAGGTCGACGACAATGAATGGAGACAGTCATGACCAGAGGTGGGGTCACCAGAGTAGGGAGGTGGGTGCGATGGCTGGGGATGCTTCACACTGAGCAGGAGAGGCCGGAGGAGGGTCTGGACACTAGAACAGTGCGCAATGGATGGAGAGCTGACTGGGGAAGGCTGCACCGCTAAGCAGGGGGACCACCACTGAAGATGGGGTAGGAGGATTCCAGGGTAGCGTCAGTAAGGGAAGACAAAGGAGGCTCTCCAGTGTTTCATGTGACATATATAGAGGGTTTGTGTGGATGGAAGTGGGCTGGCTGGGGCTAAGGGGGCGACACTGCTACACACCGGGCATGGGGTGGGGGGGTGGGGGGGGGGAGGCCGGTCAGCCGGGCATTGCGCCACAAAGTATGGGAGTTAGGGGGTCTCAATCGGAGGTCGGGTAGGAGGAGGTCGAGACAATGCTATAGGGGGAGGAGCTTGCTGGTGGCAGGGAGGGCACACCAGAGGGGACCAGGGGCTGCACACAACAAGGGAGATATGAGGGAGAGGCACTGGGGTGTACTAAGAAGGATGGCCGAAGGGGGTTTGTTGCTGTAGAGGAGGAGGCGGTGTCCAGGGGGGCTTCTCGTGCTGCACACACAAAGAGAGGGGGGATAATTGGAGAGAGAAGGTTTTTCACTGGAAACCCTAAAAAAAGGGTAAAAAAAGACATATAATAATAATAATATGAATAATGATAATAATAATAATAAGGATAATAATAAAAAGAATAATAATAATAATAATAATAATAATAAAAATAATAATAATAATAATAATAATAATAATAACAATAATAATAATAATAATACTAATAATCATATTAATAAAAATGAAAATAATAAAAGTATTCATTCATTTTAATAATAATAAAATCTTTAACAACAATAAAAATTTTAAATGACACAACAATTAATGTTTGTTTTAATTAAAAAATTTATTTATTTTCATTTTTTGAAAATAGACGGTCGCGCAGTTTCCTGGGAGAAGCTGCACAGCTTCTAAATGTGCACTCGATGACATCAACAACAAAAAGAGTACTTTTTAATATAAATTTAAGAAATTAATTTAGGACTGAACCCGAACCCCAAAAAAATATATTTAAAGTTAAGAAAATAATAAAATAACCCAAATATACAAGTTGAGGTGTGACAGATAGGGTCTCAATCCCAATCAGGTGAAGAGAGGCCCTTATGTAGTGGTTTCAAGGGTAGGATAAGGTGAAATAATGGTGGTAGGGGCCAATGGAGATGATGGAGAGGCCTCATACTGGGAATGGTTTGTGCCCTTCCCTTGATATTGGTATAAATTGTTTCAGACCATGGCCCATGGAGTGGGGACTGGATTGACCTACTCATTGGCTTGTAGAACCAATCAGCTTTGTCAGTGTGGCTGAGTGGGATCCCTCTTAAACAGCTCCCGGTCATTGGTTTCCATGGGATTGACTTGAAAATCCCCTAAGTCCTTAGTGTATGGGAGAGAACCATCGTAATGTTCATAGGGGAGGCTCTTGAAACAAATTTATATTGTGACCTAGGGGTTTTCCCCCCTATACAAACCCTGAGGGCATCAGCATCGGTGTGGTGTCGATTCTTCTAGGTCATGTAGGGCTATGTCCCTGGTTTGGATAACCCCTTATTATTCATAGTAATGAATCAGGGCATTCCTGATTCCCACAAGGCAATATTTTCATATCCTGAAGGGCGTTCCCGATTCCCACAGGTTGGTGACTAGAACCTAGCATCATACAAGACAGAAATAGGAACGGTTTCCCACATAAAGAGTGGAAGAAATATAAATAAGTCAGTATTATCAAATAAAAATCCCAAATGAGACTATACTATAAGTCAAATAGGTAAAAAAACCCAAGGGTAGATCATCAACGTACTAGAAAATAGGATAAAAAACACAAGTCTGAACGGACACAACAACTAAATTCCAAAAGATCAACAACCACCACCACCTCCAAGTGGTGCTTTCCCCTTGATCAAACATGGTAGGAGGAAATATAAAAATTCCCAAAGGAAAAGGTAGGGTGTGAGATAAAATCATAGTAGGTTCTCACCAAGTATTCCATAATAAAATGCCAAATTAATTAACCAGATAAAGATTTAAATTTTGGATAAAATAGGCATTGCAGTACAGGAGAATATTTAAAACAAATCATTCTTTTCATTTCAATTTATGGAAAAATTTCAAAAAATTGATCTATAAAATTTTTATATAAAACAATTTATATAAACTCACAATACATGTGTAAATCAGTTTTATAAACAACAGAATATATATCAAAATAATAAAAAATGAGAAATATGGTCATATACTAAGAGGTATTATAGTTACAGTTAATGGGATCCTCAAACACTCGAATAGGTGATCATGAAAATATATGTACACACATCCCTCAGTCATTGCTAAAATAGGACTCATCACCGTACCATCAAGGATGTGACTTGATGAACTGTGTTTTGTTAGATTTATAAAGAGTCAATAGATTGTTTTCACAAATAAATCAATAACTACCTATGATTTAATGTGTTAAAAAAATCAGTAATGGTAAAATTATTTCAAAACTGTTCAAAATAAAATTAAAACATTTTCAATTTCAATATGTCCATTTCTAATTAAAAACCAATACATGTGTTTTTAATCAATTCATGCCTTTTCCAAGATAAAACCAATGGGTTCTTATCAAAACAATTTGATCCATTTCTCTCAAATATGAATTTAAAATCAATTTCAAAAATCAATTTAATAATTTAATTCCATAGTTTAATTTCTAAATTTCCATCAAATTCCACAACCACACCCCAAATCACTGGAATTGGGGGGGGGAGGGTTACCCCAATTTCATGCCAAATCAATTTAAAATCCCAATTAACATTGAATTGTATCTTTAGAATTTAATTGAAATAAATTTAATTTAAATCAAGCAATTTAGGGTTAAATAATTTGACCAATCTTAAATGGAACCACCTACCTTGGGATCATGGGATCATAAAACGCAACACCCACAATGTGAAACTCCAACAAAGAACATCGAAAATGGAGATATAAAAATCAAACCTAGATTCAAGATCTAAAACAATGAATATTATATCCTCCAACAACACATAGATCTATCAAACCCTAAGGATTAAAGAGGAAGAGAGTATGAGAAAAGTAATTGAGAAATAATTCTTACTAATAAAGGATCAAACAACGACCTCCTAGATTCAATCCACCTTAGAGAGGTTTTGGAGGAACCAAAATTTGTTCTTGGGATCTCTAAATACCTTGTAAATTTTTTAACCATAATTTAGGGTTGATAAGGGGTCTAAATGGGGGTTGAAGATTTTTTTTAAGAATCCTAAAAATTAAAAAAATCCATGTGCATAGTTTTCTTGAGGGGTCAAACAGTTTTTCAAAACATGTTCCATAACCATAAATCCCTATAAAGGGGTGCACATTTTTTACTAGGTGGGTGAATGGTTTTTAAAACTATGTACCAACAATGTAAACCATCACTTCCTAGGTTTACACAATTTTTACTAGTAGGTCGTGCAGTTTTGGAAAATTATGCACCAACCATGCACAACCCATGAGCCTACCAATTTTTTTAAAATTTTACCCAAATCACCACTAAATGATACCCAACCAAATAATGATCAATAGAGGGGTTGATGAGTACCTGCAAATAGTATTAGGGTGTTACATGGAACCAATATTTTTTTTGGTGAGACCTAACACCGAATGTATGGATCCAATGATGTCCAAATCTGGTGGTGTCCAATGTTACTTATCTACTCATGGTCAAATGAGAAGAGTTTCACATCAGGTCCACCATTTTTTTGTGACACTTTCCATTGGGACATTCCTCGGGGTGGATACACACTTTTTTTCCCTCTCCTAGAGTGGTTTTCATCTTTGGTATGGTTTTGTCTCCTCCAGTGGGGTTTCCCCACATTCCCAGTTTCTAAATGTGGGTGTCCTATACTACCATGGTTAATGATATTGGATCCTTTATCAGAACATGATGATGGGATATCGACTCCTCATTTCATGGATTCCTCAATAGAGTTTTCGCCTTATTGAGGGTCTCCCTCATAGATTTGAGTCATGTTCATAAGGCTCATTCTTGGTGCCACCTTGAAGTGGGCAACAGTTAATTATGTTTCTTTTGTCATGATAGGGAAACTACTTATAATTAGCTTTGATGGTGATGTTGCACATGTCTGGACATCTGTGGACATTGGATGTGTTGGATATCTATAGATTCATCCTCTTTTGAAGTAAAGGGTATCTCATGCATAAGTATTCTTAGGTGTGGAACATAAGGCACCCCACATCAATCATAGGGAAACTTGTGCTTGGGGAGTGAGGCATTAAAGGGACTTTTCCTATGGTATATCATGTTTTTCACATGAGGTAGAGATTATGATGTATTTGGAAGGGTCACATGTTTAAGGTATTTTGGGGACATCATCATAATTTTAATGTCTTGTGGGGACATGATCACAAGTTTAAAGTATTGTGGGTATATTTCCCTTATACACTTGTTGTCTATCAGGACGATTATGGGTTAACTTCACATGGCGATGCTGAGGTCCAGTGAGGACCTTAAGTTTGCGCGATGAAGTTGAGTGTGTTCTTGTAACGACACAAACTTTTTAAATGATATTTTTTTCCTAAATAAATGTTTGTTACATATTATATAATATCATACACATACAAAATATATAGAAAACAACAAAATTTTATATCATTAACAATGATCATTACATTAGTCAGCTATGAAACCAATTAAAATGCTAAATATTACGACTAGAAAAAACATATAAAATAGAAAAACTAAAATGAGAAAGTATGGATTGCCCCAATCTACTAGAATTGTCACCCTCACTCTGGGAACCTCACACCCAAAGCACCGATGCTTCCCTCTAACTGCCGCCCTCACCTGACCGCTTGACACCACCTTTTTTGGAGCCAAATAATACCATCATATCCTCTATCTCGAGCAGAGGTTGGCACCTTCTCCTGCTATAATGGGCATTAGAACTATTTCCATCATCCACCACAACCACACAACACCTAGTCAGGATTTACTCTATCATTCTCCACAGCTGGCATCTCCCTTTGTCATGGTATACCCCATCACATCGCCTCTTGATGATGTGGCCACCAACATTGAACAACACTGAACCCTAGACATCACAACTCGACATCCCCTAGTCAGAACTAGTGGTCCCCCTACTATGTGGATGACCTTTCTCTAAGCCTCCATTGCCTGGCCAACCAAGCTTCCGCCGTAACTAGGTCAACCCGCACCCCACCTCCTCTATTCACCGTTTGTTATCATATCACCAACCCCACCAGCCAAAACCACCACATCAGGAGAGAATCAACTGGGCTTCTACTTGCCTGCTGTAATGTCTTCTCGACCCAAATCATAAAAAAATTTGTTGGTTGGAGTAGGAAACTCAAGGGGGGGGGGTGAATTGAGTTCCTATAAAAATTTCTGTTAATAAGTTTATTTAAAATATTGCCCCAATTAAAAATAAAACAAGTAAGTTAACCAAGGTAGTAAAATTATAATAGATTGATTGTTCAAATAGTTTCTTAGAAGATTGATTAATTCTTAGTAATATCAATATAAGATATCAATATAACTTTTGAAACTATTCTTATAAGGAAAAACAGTTATAACTACTATATAATACTAACTATCAAAGTAAAATTTAGTTTCCTGAAATATTATTTAAAACAAATAAAGAATAAATTGAAAGAAACAATGGATAAAACAAGTGGTTTAGTCTCAATCTGAGACCTAATCCACTCCAATTAGTGATCACCTACCACCAATCAATATATATAAAAATATTTGATCCACAACCTAGATCGAGGTTAACAATAGTACATGAGACTATCCAGGTCACAAGACCTCTTCCACTGTTCTTCATGGGAAAAATAATATCTAGGTCACACATGACCTCTTCCATAGTTATACGTGGGTGAAAAAAGGTGTAGAAAGATATTTGAGTGAGGATATCTTGTATCCTCCAGTTCGGTGTAGGTGACAGTGTGTATTTTTATACAGATACACACACTACTAGAAAAGTAATGAAACAATACACAACAAAGAAAAATGTAACGATATAGAGTTTAGAAGGCTCTATGTGTCATGAAATGAAGCTTTGGACTCTTTGGATGCAGCAAATGCAAAGTTCCAATCCTTTTCTAAAAACAGAGTGTTGTGAGTTGAGTGTTCTGTTTTTCAGTGTAGTGAGATGTTACTTTTCTCCTTTGAGTTGATGCAATGATTCTTTCAATATGGTTCACAATAGGTTCTTCTTTGTTTATAGCCAGTAGGAATTTATTATTCTTCTTTCAGTGTGTTCTTGCATGTATGGATGTTCTTCTCTTTTTACACGCAATCCACTGCTGTGTATATTTGCTCCAGTACCATGCTTTTATTTTTATTTAGGGTTCTTGTGTTGGAACCAACAAGATTAACTATCTCCACACCTCGTACCTCGCACTCTATGCTAACAAGACTGCAAAATAACATTAATTATATCAGTGTCATTAAATGACTCACATATGACCGTTAGAAACAACTTTTTAAATTAAATTGAAAAAGATAGAAAAATGGTTAAGTATGGAATGATGTCAAAATTGTAGTGAGACAATCATGATTCCAAAGTCACAGTAAGACAATCATAGTGAGATAGTCACAGTGAGACAGTCATAGTGAGGAAATCATGGTGAGATAGTCACGGTGAGATTTGGAACCGATAGCAAAGTTGTGGTGTTTGGTCCTTTGCGAATTATGGAATCAGTAGAAAGACTACAATGTCAGATAAATAATGTCTCGGGTAATGGTGTCTAGTTTTTTGTAAAAATTATGAATGGTGTCTTGTTACAATGTCTTGGAAATGGTATCAAGGAAATGGTGTCGGGTCCTTTGTGAAAATCTAAAACTAGTAGAAAGATTACGGTGTCACAGACTTTGTGAAAATCTGGAACTGGTAGAAAAATAATGGTTTCACAAACTTATCCAAATATATATAATCTATCTTAAGAAGAAATATCCATAGAATGGATTACTATTGAACATAATCATACTAAAACATAATAGAACAATATTAAACATTTTTTTCAATATTCAAACATGATTTGTGAGATTCTGAATTATGATCTTGTGAGAGTTTAAAACACAAGTTATAAGAGTGTAAAACATGATTTGTAAGAATTAAAACATGAGGAGTCCAAAAATCTACAAGCATTATTTGTGAGCATTAAAACATTAGGATTCCAACAATCTCCAAACATGATTTGTGAGTATTAAAACATGAGGAGTCCAATAATCTCCCCCTTTTTGATGATAAAAAATCATGGCATTTACAATCCAAAAATTTTAGAATGAAATAAATAGATTACTTATCAAATCAATATATTAAATCATATATTTAATAAATATCATAAAGGGTAATTCATTGCCCTTATGTATCCTCATTATTTATCCCCTTAGAGTATCAATGCAGATATTTTCTCCTCTTTAAATGCCTTTGTATGATTTAAGATATGTTCTTATATTTAAATTACTTTGTATGATTTACCCCCCTTTTAGGATTATTAAAAATAGAAAAAGAAAATGAAACACTGAATAAAGTCAATTAAGAGAATAAACAACAACAATGCACGTTATATTGAATAGAATGAGAGAGTTCATTACAAGCATGAGGAAAAATACAATACATCCCTATCAAAATATATCCTTCACAAATCTTCAGAGCCATTAGTATTTTCTTTTCCCTTGGAAGAGACATCAGGAGGAGTCACAGGAGAAAAAGTATAATTGGTGGAAGGGATTGATCCAACTGTGAGAGAAGGAAATGGCACTCCTTCAAAGATAGAGGGTGCAAGAGATGGTCTAGTATAAGACTGAGGAAATGTTTTCTCAATAATAATAGGTCTGATTTGGCTTAGAGACTAGGATATAGACATGGTAGTAAGAGAAAAGGTAGTGGAGGAGGAAGGATTTGGACCCGGTTGCAAAGGGGAAGCTGCAGTAGCCACAATGATAGTACTTTGCACATGGAGATAAGGATTTAATAGGTTTATAAATTCCATGATGATCTCCCCACCATACTAAATGGAATTCTCAAAAATCATACTTTTTTTCCAAAAAATTTTCCAGAGTGGGTGTGAATTCCATGATCTTCTACACTTGATCCTTAAAGGCTTGAGTGACTAGATGTATTTTCAAATTCACTACAAGATACTTGAAGTGACTGATCATCTCATGTTTAGAATAAATTATCTTAAAGTAGAAGTCCAATTTCTTAGAGATTTATTCTTGAGAATCATTGGAAATATTTAAATAGACCCTCACCAAATAAATTACATGTTCACTATTCTTGATGAAAGTAGAGATAATTTTCTTATCAACACCACTCAACATTGACTGAAGATCTTATCTAACAACTGATATGATAAAGTCACTACCAATATGCTAAGATGACTGTCCATAGGCAGATGACGACGTAATAGCTGATATGAGAAACTTAAATTTATTTATAACCTTTTTTAAACATCCTTTATATTCATCATTCATCTTATTGATTCTAGAAACAAGTGAACACATCTCATTACCTATCATGGTGTTGTTCTCAGCCACTTTTTCATATACAGTGATTAGGTTTGGTTTAATTATAGATAAAAACTTCTATGAAATCTTATCAGCATCATCTTTACTAAGATGAGAAAAAATAGCTTGAGTAGTTGGAAATAATTTATACATATCTTCAACCATAGATTTTAGATATTTAACCTCATCAATCAAAAGCTTATTCTCAATCTGAACTTCTTGAATTTATGAAGCATCTTCAGTTGAATCTACCAAATAATTTTCTATAACAGTAGTGAAACATCTCTTTCACTGATATTAGTCAAAGGGGTAGGTTGTGGCTTCATGAAAATTTCAAATCCAGATAACAAGGTGTTTCCAAAGTCTTTTAAGTGGTCCGTACTTACATAAGCAGGAGTTTATTGGGTAGGTTTAGAAGTAGGAACATATATAGGTTCTGATTTCATTGAAGGTACAATTTCTTTAGCAATGATTGGTTTGAGATTAAACACTATAGAGGGATAAATTTATTTAACTAAGACTCCTTGAGAATCATCAACATCAAAATACTCTATAAATATGTACCAGGTATCCTCTGAACTTAAATCCATAGGGTTGGTCACTTAAATTTTTTCCAAATTAGGGTTATGCCTCAATAGGTGTATCTATGATATGAATAAGAGACTTAGTCTCTTGAGTTATGTCCACTTATTCTATTATATTTGGATCAATTACTTCTTTAGCCAACTGAAAGGCTTGCTCTATCCTCTCCCTAGTAGATAAAATAACTTCAGTATCTACAGGTTCTTCTAAATGTTCCTTAGGAACAACTTTTTCATCCACAACAACAACTTGTGCTTCTTCAGCAACAAATTTTGTAGTAACTTCATCGACTACATCTTCTAAAATTACTTCTTGTGGAATAGGTAGGCCACTGTATTCTTTTTTTAAGATAGTTCCTTCCTCAGGTTTAACTACTTCATCTTCTACCTCTTCATTTGAGTATTCAACAACTTCATCAGGTTCTAGACTAGGTTCAGATACATTCTTAGGTCTTGAAGGGTTTTCAAATGGGTTGAAACATTCATAAATTATTTCATTATCATCCACCCAAGATCTTTTTCCATGGGTTCCAGCTAATTTTATCCTTATAACTATATCCTTTTAGATACAAAACTCATAACCTTCAACTACACATTCATTTAGACCAACTACTCCCTTGGATAATAAAATTTTATAAATTAACCTTGAATAAAACATAGAAGTTGATTTTGAAGTTGTCTTGATCATATCACACATGTGAAGTATAATATACTTTCATATATTAATCTAGTTACCATTATTTATAAGATATATCAAGAACACATCTTGATACTTAAGGGTGGAGAATTGCCCTTTCCTTGGACAAATAAGATGTTGAATAAAATTAAACAATAGTCTTGTCTCACCATCTACCTTAGCTGCTATCGACCTTCTCTTTTTTTTTTCCAATTAAACTTTTCAGAGCCTTTTCTAGGATAAACTCATCACTTGGAGTAGGAGAACCTCTTTGGTAGTTTTAAAAAATTCTTTCATGAGGTATTCCTAGGCAGACAACCCACATCCTTGAAGAAAAAGTACATCTTTGACCATTTACCCAGCTTCTTACTAGACAATCATCTTCATAATTGAATGTGAACTAAATATAATGATAAAAATTAGAAAATAGATTCAGATAAATGGATATTTTCTCTTTTGTGAACCACTTAAACCATCCCTATTCATCTAATACTTTCAAAACAAGAAACTTACTTATCAACAGTCACTTCGGAAAAAATTATTTCTCTAGAACAACTATTCGATCAGTAAGGCCTAGATTCAGTGGTTTCTCAGGCATTATTTTCATATCCTTTTTCACTTTCTTCAAAGACCGACGTTTGTCAGGAGTCTATGAAGACAAAAGATTAATTCTGGGAATCCAATTTGGGTTCAAGAAGGATGAGAAGGAGATAAATAGGTTTGAGAGAGATAGATGGTTTTAGTTTTGAGAGAAGTGAGATCGAGAGAAGTGAAGTGATATGTTTTTATCATTTAGGGAGTTCAAATGTCACAAAAATAAAAAACGTGGTATAAAATCAATAAAATAATCGATACAACGATATGTAAAAAATAGAAGTCAGTGAGACCATAATAGGTAGTCACGGTGTCAGCATTACAATGTGACTCTAAATGGTGAGACCGTATCATTGAGACAACAAGTATGAGACTGTAACTGAGAGATAGTAACTATAACATAGTAACTTGTGAAATTGTGAATTATAAAACCATAAACTATGAAACAATAAACTATTCACTTAAGGTTAATCATTCCCAATTCATGTATAATGTAATTCATTCTTTCATAATTTAATGTATTAGTGAATATATCAGCAAGTTGATGTTCAATGCTAATGAATTCCAAAGTGATATCACCTTTTCGATAATGATCTCTCAAAAAGTGATGTCTTGCATCAATATGTTTAGTCCTGGAATGTGAAACATTATTCTTTGAAATGTTAATAGCACTTTTATTGTAACTATTTATAGGCACATTTCTGAATTGATATTCCTAATCAAGTAAAGTGTGTTTCATCCACAAAATCTAACCACAAAACCACCAGCATCTATGTATTCAGCTTCAGCAGTAGACAATGCAACATAATTTTTCTTTTTACTACACCATGAAACTACTGATTTTCCCAAAAAGTGACATGTTATAGAGGTGCTTTTTCTATCTAACTTACAACTACCAAAATCTGCATCTGAATAGCTAACTAAGTCAAATGATTGTCCTCTAGAATTAAATAGTCCTAAGTTGATAGTATATTTGAGGTATTTTAAAATAATTTTAATAGCAAGAAGATATGAAACTTTTGGATTTACTTGAAAATGAGAACACACACACACTAAACATAATACCAGGTCTACTAGAAGTCATATAGATTAAACTCCCAATCATTTCTCTATAAGTGGTTTTATCAACCAATTCCATTCTCATCAAGATCCAAATTATAGGTGGTACTCATTAGAGTATCACTAATTTTAGTATTATCTAAACAAAAATATTTTAGAACATATTTAGTATATTTACTTTGATTTAAAATAAAACCTTCTTTGTTTTGAAAAATTTGAAATCCAAGGAATAATTTGAGTTCATCCATTAAACACATTTCAAATTCATTTTGCATCATTTTTGAAAAATCAATACATAAATAATTTCTTGAATATCCAAAAATAATATCATCCACATAGATTTGAACCACCAAAATATCTTTAGAAATTATTTTCATAAATAGAGTTGGATCAACTATACATTTTGTAAAACCTTTAGAAATAAGAAAACTACTTAGTCTATCATACCAAGCTCTTGGATATTTTTTTGATCCATATAAAGATTTTGTTAATTTAAAAAAATTATTTGGAAAATGAGGGTTTTTAATACTAGGGGGTTGTTAAAAAAACATCCTCACTATATACCCATTTATGAATGCACTCTTGACATCCATTTGATATAGTTTGAAATTTAGATTTGTTGCATATGCGAGCAATATTCTAATGGGTTCAAGTATAGAAACTGGTGAAAAAGTTTCCTCATAGTTAATCCCTTCTTCTTGAATATAACCTTGAGCAACCAATCTAGCTTTATTTATTACTATGTTTTTAGATCCATCAACTTTATTTATAATCACCAATTTAGTGCCTATGGTCAAGATGTATTTAGGTATATCCACAAGTTTCCTGACTTTATTTCTTTGAAACTGGTTTAATTCTTCTTGCATACCCATCATCCAAAATTCATCATTGATTTCATCATTTATGTTTTTAGGTTCAAGTTGTGACAACAAGGCTTTATGTTTAACCTGATTTCTTAGAGAATATCTAGTTTGTGTTCCTTTATCTAAATCTACAACAACATCATCTAGAGGATGGTTCTTAATGGTTCTAACAGATCTAGAAAAAGAAAGACTAGTAAATTTTGATTCTTCAATAGGTTCGGGTTCATTATGGGTCAAATCTAGAGAATTTTCAAAACTAGAAGTTTTAATATATTCCTTTATAGGATGGTCAAAATATTTGGCATTGATGTCCGGATTTGACATACCATCCTCAAGATTTTCTAGTGAGGTCTTAGGTTCATGTGGATCTATTTAATCAAATTTGACAAGTACATATTCTTCTACACATTTGGTTCTCTTATTGAAGAATCTATAGGTTTTAATAGAGATTGAATACCCTAGAAAAATTCTTTCATCACTCTTGGAGGGAAATTTGTCCAGATTATCCTTAGTGTTAATAATATAGACTTTACAACCAAAAACTTTGAAGTAGTTAACCTTGAGTTTTCTATTGTTCCACAAATCATAGGGATTTATCTTAAGGATAGGTCTAATCAAGACTCTATTGATTATATAACATCCTGTATTTGTAGCTTCTGCCCAAAAGTAGATTGGTTGGTCATACTCAATAAGCATGGTTCTCAAAATTTCTTGCAGGTTTCTATTTCTTCTTTCTATAACACCATTTTGTTGAGGTGTCCTAAGGGTAGAGAAGTTATGACTATATCCATTTTGTGAGAAAAAGGATTCAAACTCTTGGTTTTCAAACTCACGGCAATGGTCACTTATTAGGGATTTAATTCTAATATCACTAAGAGTTTTTACATTCCCAACATACTTGGTAAAATGAGAGCAAACTTCACTTTTGTGAGCCAAGAAGAAGGGCCAAGTACATCTAGAGTATTCATCTACAAAAACATAGACATAGTGATTCCCATTAAGACTTGAGACTCTATAAGGTCAAAACAAATCCATGTGAACCAACTTGAGTGGCTGAGAATTTGAAACTTATTTATTTGGCTTGAAATATATTTTATGTTATTTACCCTTTTGACAAGGATTATAGAATTTGTCATTTGGAAACTCAAGTTTGGGTAGATCCTTGACCAAAAATTTTCTAATAATATTTCTAATGGAATGTATATTATAGTGTCCTTGTCTTTTATTCCAAATCCAAGACTCTTTGTGAAATACACTTAAGCATGAAACATTTTGAGAAACTAAAGAATCTAAGTTAACAACATAAACATTTTCATTTCTAAAAGCAGAAAATACTAGTTCATTCTTAGAATTAAAAACATTACAAGCATTATTTTCAAATTTAACATCAAAACCATCATCACATAATTGTGAAATAATAATAATATTATATTTTAATCCATCAACAAAAAGTACTTTAGAAATTAAAACTGAGTTAGAGTTACCAATTTGGCTGAGGATAATTATTTTTCCTTTATCATTATCACCGAAGGTGACATGCCCACCATCAATATTTATTAAATTCACTAAGCATGATTAATCTACTATCACATGTCTTGAACATCCATTTTCCAAGTACCAAAAGCTTTTTTCATGATATTTTCAAGTAGTTTTCCTATATAAGAGTCAAACAAGAGAAGATTTTGGTACCCAGATTTGTTTGGGTCCAGAAAAATTAGTAATAAATGCTTTGGGAACCCATACTTGCTTCATGGGTTTCCTATAAGAAAATTGTAAAGAATTTTAAAAGTAAACTCTATTCAGTATTGAGAAACTGGTGCAATAAAACAGTTCCCATTACTGGAACTAATAGAATATTTTTCAGTTTTAGGCACAAAACAAATTTTCCAGATTTTTCAGAAAATTTTCTTTTTCTAGGTTTATATCCTATACGAGTAGTATATCTAGGAGTTACTTATTTACCAAGAATTTGTGTTAGGGTATTCTTTCCATTGGTAAATTTTTCTAATTCCATTTTCAATTTCACATTAGATAATTTGAGTTCATTGTTTTCTTTAAGTAGTTGAGAATTTTTCTCTTTTTCCACAGTAAGTTCAGATTTAATAGTGTTAGTCAAGGAATGATGTTTCTTTAAAGATTTTTATTTATCTTTTAAGTCATTAAAAGTGTACTATAACATTTAGAAGTATTCAAAAATTTATTCATTTTTCATATTTCAGAATCACTTTTACCTTGAGAATAGTAAGGATTTTGTACGAGATACTCAAGGGTTACCTTAGATGTGTTTTTCATAAAACACATTTTGTCCTTGTCAGACTTTTCATCATGTGAAGACTCTGAGTCACTTAAAATATCCCCAGAAGCACTCGATGTTTCCTTCATGTACTTTTTAAACATTCTATATTTATCCTCACACCTATTATTATATTTTAACTTGGAAAAATCAGCCTTTACATGTCCCTTTCTCTTATATTCATATCAGGTTATTTCACTAGAAGTATCACCTTTCTTCCAATCATTTTTCCAGTTTCCTTGGTTATCATATTTTTCTTTATAGTTAGGCTTCCTGAATAATTTATTTCTTATATAAAACTTCTTAAATCGTATAGATAATTGAGCCCTTTCCTCATCACTATAAGATGATGAATCTTAATTACTTGTGCTGTTAGAAGGATGTTGTATTATTTCCTTTTCTTTAGTTTTTAAAGTAGTGGTTTTGAAGGCCACTGACTTTCTCTTTGGTTCATCTTCCTCTTCATTGTTGACTTTTAATTATTCCTCATACATTATCAACTTGACTATCATCACCTTGACTGGAAGATTGATAATATCACAAGACTCTCTAATTGAGATAGAGGTCCCTCTCCATCTATCTGGAAAGAATCTGAGTATTCCCATAATTTGTTCCTTGGCTGTAACATCACTTCCCAGAGAGATCATAGTATCCAAAATTTCATTAAACCAAAGATACATGTTATAAATAGGAACATCATGATTCATTTTAAAGTTATAATATTTAATATTATATGTGTTAAGTCTCATTTCCTTAACACTATAGGTTTCTTCTTGTGAAACATATAAAGTATCCCAAATTTCATGGGCTGTTTTACATGCAAAAATTCTGTTAAACTCTTCATCTCATAAATAATAGTATAGGGAATTCATGGATTTGAAATTATTGTTATAAGCAGCCTTAGTTGGGTCATCCCAAGTATGCCTATCAGTATCATGAATCTTATATTCATCTATAATTGGAGACCAAATCTCAAAACCCATACTTTATAAGTGAATTTTAATTTTAATTTTCCATTCTGCATAATTTGTTCCATTAAAAAATGGAGGTCTATTTATAAAATCACCTTCCAATATATTATCCATGATAAAGAAATAGTCTTTTAAATAACTATAAATTTATAACTAACAAAAATTTAATGATATTTAAAACATAACTAGAATCACAGTTAAAAAAGATATTTAAAACAGATTTAAAATTTTGAAAACAGTAACTTGAAAACACCCTATGATACCAAATGTTGGTCAGAGTAGGACACTCAAGAGGGGGGTGAATTGATTTCCTATAAAAATTTCTGTTAATAAGTTTATTTAAAATATTCCCCAAATTAAAAATAAAACAGGCCGGTTAACCAAGGTAGTAAAATTATAATAGCTTGACTGTTCAAGTAGTTTCTCAGAAGATTGATTAATTCTTAGTAATAGAAATATAAGATATTCATACAACTTTTGAAACTATTATAATAAGGAAAAATAGTTATAACTACTATCCAAGACTAACTATCAAAGTAAACTTTAGTTTTCTAAAATATGAGTTAAAACAGAGAAAGACTAAATTGAAAGACAGAATGGATAAAACAAGTGGTTAAGTCTCAAGATAAGACCAAATCCACTCCACTTGGTGATCACCTACCACCAAGAAATATATATAAAAATCTTTTATCCAAACCCGAGATCGGGGTTAACAATAGTACATGTGACTGTTCAGGTTACAAGACCTCTTCCACTATTTTTATTGGAAAACTAACAACCAGGTCACAAAAGACCTATTCCACAGTTATATGTGGGTGAAATAAGGTGTAGAAAGATATTTGAGTGAGGATATATTCTATCCTCCAGTTCAGTGCAGGATAAAGTGTGTGTTTTAATAAAGATACACACACTTCTCTAAAAGTAATGAAATAAAACACAATAGAGAAAAATGCAATGATATAGAGTTTATAAGGCTCTATGTATCATGAAATGCAGCTTTGGACTCTTTGGATGCAACAGATGCAAAGTTTCAGTCCTCCTCTAGAAACAGAGTGTCACGAGTTAAGTGTTCTATTTTTTAGTGTAGTGAGATGTTCCTCTTCTACTTTGAGTTTCTGCAAGGGTGCTTTCAAGATGGTTCACAACCGATTCTTCTTTGTTTACAGCTAGTAAGAATTTTATATTCTTCCTTTAGTGTGTTCTTTAATGTATGGATATTATTCTATTTTTTTCATGAAATCCACTACTGTATATATTTTCTCTAGTCCCACACTTATATTTTTATTTATGGTGCTTGTATTGGAGCCAAAAATATGTACTATCTCTACACCTTGTACCTTGTACTATCTACTGACATGACTACAAAAAAACATTAGTTATATCAGTGTCATTAGATGACTCACATATGACCATTAGAAACAAAAATTTAAATTAAATTGAAAAATAAATAAAAATGGTTAAGTATGGAATGGTGTCACAGTTATAGTGAGACAGTCATGGTACCATAGTCACGATAAGACAATCACGGTGAGCCAGTCACGGTGAGACAATCATAGTGAGATCTAGAACTGGTATCAAAGTTATGGTATCTAGTCCTTTGTGAATTATGGAATCAATAACAAGACTATAGAGTTAGATAAACAGTGTCTCAGGTAATGATGTCTAGTCCTTTGTTAAAATTCTGAATAGTTTCTTGTTACATTGTCTTGGAAATGATAGTAACAAAACTGTGCCAGGTCCTTTGTGAAAATATGTAATTGGTAGCAAGCTTACGGTGTCACAGGCTTTGAGAAAATATGGAACCGGTAGCAAACTTACAGTTTCACAGACTTAGCCAAATATTTTGAAGCTTTCTTAAGAATAAATATTCACAGAACGGATTAAGATTGAACATAATCATACTAAAACAAAATAGAAAAAGATTAAACATAGTTTTCAAGATTTAAACGTGACTTGTGAGATTCAAAATCATGATCTTCTGGTAGTTTAAAACATGAGTTATAATATTATAAAACATGATTTTTAAGCATTAAAACATGAGGAGTCTAACAATCTCTAAACATGATTTGTGAGCATTAAAACATAAGGACTCCAATAATATCCAAACATGATTTGTGAGCATTAAAACATGAGGAGTCCAATACAAATGTATAAAGAAAATATATTCTATTAATGTTCAGTTGTGAGCAAGATGACATAATATGAAAATATTTAATATAAATTTATTACATTCCTAGAATATTTTAAAAATACCTCAAGGAAATATTAAGTTGCAAACTTCTTCCATCGTCAGGTGTACAGGGTGCTTGTTATCCATAGTTGAGGGTTCCTCCTACTACTGGGGAGTTATTATGAGAGCGATGAGCTGACTTAACTAATGATGAAAAAAATAAGTATTCATAGCTATCTTGTTTAATCTTTAGAGTAAAGAATTTAGTAAATCAATTTTATGATTTTAGAAGCTGGTACTTCACTCAACAGATCAAGGAGCCCTAATTTAATTTAGTTGGTCAGTTTAGTGCCTACCTTGAACTCTCCGAGTAGTGGTGTAGCCATAACTTGTAGACTATGAGAATTTCAAGGATACTTACCACTAGAATAATCAAGTTATAGAGTATTTTGAGTCTTTTAGTGAGGGATACTAGAGTTTTATACAATAATGGGAGACATTTAATGATTAAATTATTCGAGAATATCTAATCAGTAATGAAGATAAAATCAATAATATGATATGTTTTTTTGTAGAAAATAAAAATTAATACTAAAAACACACTATGATTAATTATAGACAAATTAAATTTCTTACCCAATATGAATTTCTAAAGATTACTACAGGTTCTTACATAAAGTACTCAAATGTTGGAAATTCAAGGTGTTGGAGTCCTCAATACCTATTAAAACTCCTTAGGAAGAAAGGGTGAGAAAAATTCTTACATGAGACTCATGTATGATGCATCTGATGGTTATTTCATAATTACCTCATCAAAGTTTGATTTAAGTTGTGGATATAAAATCAGGACATAGAATATTTAACATGTTGTCTCATCTTTGAGAAGATTAGAAGGAGAAAGTGAAGCGAGATACAAATAAGTGATGATTACACTAAATATGTGTAAATATGAAAGATGGATCGTGTTCTTTAAATACATCTCATTCTTATATATTTATCTCCCACATACTCTAGTTTTTTTTAATATTACAAAATGAATATAATGGAAAAAACTTCACTACCTTTTGGGTAAGGTTCTCCAAGTTGATAAGAAATTAAAGAAATATGAATATTTAGTTCTTATGGTGAACAAGTTGAAAGAAAAGTTGAAAAGACCAATGAAAAGAGTGATTATAAAGGAATATTTTCAATTTACTTCAATGAAAAAAGGTATTAAACAGGTGGTTATTTTATTTTCATGTCATGAAAAATTTATTTTAAAGTTTAAATGCAGTGAACTAAATTGAAGATGCAAGTGGTCACTTTGTATTCATCAATTGTATGTAATGTTTTTGTAATAATTTTTGGGTATTGAATAGAATATTCCAATAATATATGTGTATTTGAATAAATTAACCAAGTAATTATAAAAATGTTATAATAAGTAAGGTTTTTTCTTTAAGCAGTTGAGAAATAGTGGTTCTTAAGTCAGTTATGAGAAGTACACAACTTCTATATTTCCAAGCTTATTGATTCTAGTTGATTTTTTAAGTATTGCTGAAAAATTAATCTCATGTGTCCAATGAAAAAAAGGATAAATTATTATACTTCTATAATGAATATTTTTTGTGGGTTTTAATACTCAAATAATAGTTTTAAAATGCATGAATCATTGGAAATACCTTATTAATATAAAATGTAAGACTCATAAACCCCATTGTGGAAAGATAATACTTTATCAATAAAAAACTAAGTAGTTTTCAAGGATATAACCATTATGGTTTTAGACTCTATATATTTAAGGACTTAGGTATTATCGATACACTTATGTACTTAGTTTGGGAAAAGAAACCTTTAAAAATAATGGTAAGCCACAAAGTTTTCCGAATTAGTTCAGCTAGAGAGCATGAAATATTCTAAGGGTAAGCTAGTGGTAAATATAATTCATATGATTCATTTAAGTGTTATTAATTAATGTAAAAGTGATGTATGATATATTCATGGTCATAAGATCTAAGTTGCTTTGGTCGTACATTCCAAATAATATCTTAACCAAGAATTCATCAATCAATATAATGCAGCATAGAGTAATTTCTAAACAAACATTTCTTTATTCACATCAGAGTTATAATGTTACTAAAGAGGATTGATGTTGAGTATTACATATTTATATTGATCAATAATAATATACTGTGGAGTAATTCATAAATGAAAATTTCCTTATATACATTAGAGTCATGATGTAAGTAAAAGGAACATTAATGTTGGGACTTATATACATTGAAGATACTTACATTATTTTCAAGACATGCATAAAAAATAATAGTGTTATCCCATAAATACAATCAAACTATAATGAAATATGGATATCATATTATTTATAGTATGATATAAATCCATCATGTTATAATAACATGTGTTTATATGAAAATAAAATTTTAAAGATATAAACAAATTTACATCAAGAGAAACACAATGTGTATCTAAAGAAGTTATCATAAATTTTTCTAAGGATATTACATAAATCCCTAATAAATAAAATATATAGTCAAGTGATATAATATATTTCTATAAAAAGGTGCACGTATCTATTCTAAATAGTTAGAGTAAGATTGAATTGGGTTTAGTCAATGCCTGAGATTCACAAATAGTTGGCATAGGAACAAGTTCCACAAGAGCGTGTTGAAAATGAATGTTCCAAAGACACATACTATGTAGGAAAGATGAAACTATAGTGGAGGGTTTTTATTCACCGCATCCAATGTTATATTATTCATTGAGAATAATGGATCCTACAAGTAAGCAGTAAATGACAATAAACTAAAATTGATGAGATCTATTAAAATTCAATAATGGATTCCATGTATTAAAGTGAAGGGGATTATTATTGTGAATACTAAAATGGGTATTCAAGTGATACTATACATGGATAGTACAATAGTTGTACCAATAAGGCTCTATTGGTAAAACCAAGTCATTAATCCTAAATCCATAAGAATTTTACTTATCATAGTTACTTTCTATGATCATTATATTTGGAATTAGATGTTAAGACCACAAATCATGAAATGTGTCTATATGACACAACCAAAAAGGGATAGTGACACCATGTAATAACAAAAGGGGTGAAAGTTACTGAAATATAGTTTAGGATTAAAGTAAGAAACAAGATCATAGAATATTCATTTGGAATGAATTTTTTCCACGTGTCACCAAGAGGTTAGTGGGAGAACTGATGGTTTCCAAGTAAAATATGTTTGATTACATATGGAAAGAAACTACTAGACTTACAATTTGTTAAGAATAGAATGAAATAAACTCTCCATAGATTGAATTAATGTATCAAATTATGTTCTAGGGAATATGATATACTAAGGTGAATCTAATAATTTCTTAGACTTAGTTAAAAGTATATATAATGACATAGTATTGAAAAATACATATAGGAACAATTAGAGGGAGAATTTTTACCAATTTCACATGGAATTAATCTATACTAGAAGATACACATAATGAATATGAGGATATTAAAGTGGTGAGTTTAATACTATACACCTCTAAAATGGATCAATCACATATTCCATACAATGTACTAAATATGATATTTCCAACATATATTATATGGTAGGAAAATATCATCTATATCCAAGAGAACTAAAAGGGGAGCAGTCATAACTATATAATATTATTTGAGAAAGTATATTTGATATGTACCTAGTATGTGGATAGGAAGTGATACTAGTTACAAGGGGATACAAACTAGTCTTCTTATTGATCAATATGATCTAATATCGCAGTTAGGCTAAGGTAATGAGAAATAAAATATCATTCAAGCTAGTGGTAGACATGTATATAAATATTGAGCATGTTATGACTTTTTAGGTAGCTAAAGAAGCAATGTATAACATGAAATTATTTGTTCTAGTTCTTGGAATCCCACCTAGTAAGTAAATTTTTGACTATAATATAAATTATGATAATTATAATACTAGTAATAGCCAAGATGTAAAGTTTTAACAGTGAAAAAATGAGAAAGACTCAGGGTTTACATCTATTTATAAGTCTTAGTAAAGGAGGTGAGGTCACATATAGAAGAATATCCATGTATCAAAGATGTGGCATACCCAATGCCTAAATCCATAACTTAGTTAAAACATGAACTGATCATATGAGAGATAATAAGGATAATTACTAAGTTAGATCTAATGCAAGTGTGAGTGTAGTAAAAGTTGGTTCCCTAGAACTAAATTTATCAGTACTTTTAGATTACCATACCATGTATATAATGTGTTATACATGCCATAAGCATACAATTATAATGTTAATATTTCTACGTCCACTATTCAAATGATAATGTACATAGATTATTTTTCATATCAAAAGGCTATAACATCTCCCAGGTTATAATGAGAACCTAGATATACTATAAAATTAATCTTAAACATATGTCCCATAGTCTAGTTACATTATACTGATTGGACACAGTTGATGTTTGAATATCAGGTATTGGGGGATCATAAGAATTGGGACTTCTTCTCATGAAGTTCTCACTTATTGATCTCTAGTATGTGAGATTATGAGGATAAACCTACTAATAAGAACACAAAATATTTTGTGTTTTATTGGCTATTCATATCTACACATATGTGTATTGGTCTCCTGACTTGAGAGTATTATAAATGTGTACCATTTGATCATGTACTTTGATGAAAGGTAAAAATATGACATTGAAGTTGTGGCTAGGTATCCTGTTTTGGGTGTGCCATTGGTGGTATGCCATTGGTTGAATGATAAAGATAGAATTTTTCAATTATGAGTTGAGGAAGTGATATATTAGGACTAGTTGATCAGGATTGTATTACCTTCATAAATCCTTGGACAAGGTAGTTGAAGGTTAGTCTGTCCAGTTAGATAAAAAAATAGTAAAGTAAGAATGGATGATGACACAAGCTGCACATCGTGTTTTATGAGATATTGCGAGAAAAAGAGAATATATTACAAAGTGCATGTTCATAGGATGTTTATCATTGCTATGACCATTCTTTATCTCTTTAGGGGTCTTGATGGGTTTATAGGCTCTACTATTGATCTATAAATAATATTCACTGTTATCAAGATAAGAGCCTAGAGGGTCACACACATTAGCATATTCAAGAGTCTGCCATATTCTAGTGAATAGGTATATAACATATAGTGGGCCCATACATGAGGTCTAAGAGTTGTCCAAGTATTAATTTTCACTAAATAATAAATAAATTAATCATTATTTTAGTAAATAACAATTTAATTGAATTTATTTATTAAAATTATTCACAAGGTATTAAGTGAATATGTGGAAAAATATTATATGAATGAATATTATTTTAATATTCATGATTTTTTTAATATTTAAGAAAGTATGAGTTGATTTAATGATGTGGTTTTATCATGTATATTTATTATATATTACATATTTGTGAAAAAAGTATAAATTACGTTTATGAAGTTGTTAGATCATCATAACATGTCATTTATTTCTTTTTAGTGGGCATTTAATATATGGGGGATAGGGAACCCTTTTTGAGTATTTTGGACATCCACTATATAAGAAGGGGAGAATCTATATTCTAGATACTATTCATTCTAATGAAATGAGAGCCTCTCTATCCTCCTGTTTCCTAGATACAAAAAGGCTCTATTTGAGTGATCGATCCAAGAACACCTTTGACAGATCGAAGGGACGAGATCAAGGTGATCCTAGTGATGCCTAAGGAATCATCGTAGCTCTATGATAACACCCTAAATTTTATGATCTTCATATGCACATATTCTTGAAGTGTGCGTGGAGGATCTAGAGGGGTTCAACCTTGGATCCTTTAAGAAATGGTTGCTGGTGATAAGGTTCTATCAAGCACACATTGACTTAAATGAGGTATTCATTCTATTTTTATTTTGTTCTTATATAATTCACACAAGATTCTCAGAACTCTATCGGGGCTTGGACTGCTGGAGAATATATAGTTTTTTTTATTTGGTGATGAATTTGTTGCAAATCCCCAGCCTACTGGCTTCTTCTATACACCCTGGTACTAATAATGAAAAAGGGAATCAAGACATGAAGTTGGATTAAAGGTCCTAATAAACCACGTGGAAACCAAGTGATTGACACCAAGTATATTCTAGGGACTATTTCATGATTGGTACATGACTGTCAACCTTGTGTCCAAGTCAATCATGATTATGTATCCTAATTTGTTTTTCTATTTAGAAACCTCGACACATAGATTTCCAAGTGTGGTTAGGGAAGTTGTAAATGAGTTAATGTGGGTCTTGTGATATGTTGGAATTTATGGATTTAATTTTGGTTAATTCTCGTGTTATACCTCTATTTATGTGATTTCATGTGTGATGTGAAATCATATTTATGGGTGTAAAATGTGGATTTCATGATAAAAATGTTTTTGGTTTAAAACAAGGCCTTAGGTATTGTTTGTAAAAAGAAATTGGTAAAGTGTTTTTTTTATCCTGAAACCTAAAAGGAATTTTAGTTTTGAAAATGTTTGGTGTTTGTTTACAAGTAAGTTTAGATTATCTTGGGGTGTACCTCAAGAATGGTTGGTTTTGAAGTGTAAAATTTTGTGGGTGTTTTGGTTTTAAACCAGTTAGATTTTTTTGTATGATGGACATTGATTTTATAATAATTTTGTTTGGTATAATTGATTTTATAATAAAGAGATTGTAGTGTTTTGAAAAGTGTTTAAGTGAGATAAAAATTTTAAAGCAGTAAGTGGTTTCAAAATTTTTACTTTTGGATTGGTGAAATGGGTTTCCATGTTTTTCAAAACTGTTTCATCTTTGGTGGTATTCATGCATGATATTTATCCCTTATTTTATTTTTTGAGTCTTATAAATGGGGTTTTGTATTTTTAAAATAGGAAATCTTGAAATCATTTTTTTTCTTTGATAAATGATGTAATTTAGGATCCATGAACAGATTGAGTCCATGTCTCATGTTTTTTGGTATAATCCCCCTAGAAGGTCTAACATGATTGTAGAGTAGTTATCATTGGGGGTCTTTACTCCTCCCAGTTTTAACACTACCCAGGCTCCAAATGGTGTGATAGGTGCTATCTTATATATTATTAGAAAAATATCTTGGATTTATCTAGGGTAATGTTTTCTAGTGACTCTTTTGGGAATCATATGAGTCAAGTGGTTTAAACCCATAAGCCTTTTTTGAATAGTTGAATTGGCAAGGAACGTTATTCTTGGTGAATCTTGAGATTTTATGAGGTGTAAATCCTTTGATGTTCTCTTATAGAGATATTATTTTAGGGAATCTTTGAATAGTGAGATAAGAGCAGTTGTGTCACGATGAAATCCTTTCCAAATGTTTTCTTTGGGTTCTTTTTTGGTTTCTCTTTGTGAGTGGTTGTTGATTTGAGAAATATCTATACCTCATTATTCATTGGTTCTTTTGTTTATTGTGCATGGTGTAAGCCTCATGTATGGTTTTTGGTTTTTTTGGACATGGGAAGACCTAGGGTACGTGCATGGGTAACTGGGGGGGGGGGTTCTTTTTGATTGGACCATGGGTGTTACTAAGTGAATTTTTTCTCTTGGGACCATCATGGGATGGATTTATATGTGGTTATACCCAAGTTACCCCCACATGAAGTTCATGAACCCTAGGTCTAGATCTCTGTCATTTCTTAATAAGTCATGTCTCTAGTTGTTGTGATCTTTAGTTTTGGGGATGCCATGGATTTAGTGATTTGGTTTTGTAGTCCTTCGAGACATTTCTCAGTTTAGTGCCTCATTTATGGTTTTGATTCAGTTGTTTGTGGTTGGTTGTGGTAGGTAATCTTGTCAAATTCCCTTATTATAGATTTTAGGAATGTGGCTGTTCAGTTACATCCCCTAATTATATGGAAAAGAGGTTATGAGTTGATTCACCATTTTAGATCTGTTCTAAATGGTGGGAATACATATATTAGGTCTCCTTATCCCTATAGATTCCCTTTCATCAGTTGTAAATTTATTTTTTTGGTTAATTAATAATCTTTAAGGATTTATCTTATTGTTTGAGGATTTTTCTTCCATTCTGAGTTTTTTTTTGTATTTAGAGATTTATCTTAGACACCCTTAGTGAATCAATTTCATTTGACCTCTACTTCGACCTGAGACCTTCTGGGGGAAAAGTAGAATGGTGAATAGAATTGTGACAACTTCCATGTTATGATGGAGTTTATTTTATGTTATTTTATGTTATTTAGGTTTTTAATTTTATGAGAATTTTTATCCTGAAATTTGGAAATTTTTTAGTTTTTCCTCCTGTGTACAGTTTGTATGCACAATTTAGGTGAAACTAAGTGGTTACCCTTACACAATGGGTTATTCAGTTCATTATTTTCTTTCATGGTTTAGTCTATACGGGTAGCTCATAGTTGATTCCAAACCTCACAGAACCCACAAGAAACCATGCAGGGATTTTGGTGCATATGGGTACTGGTGCACAACTTGCATACAGTTGGGTAAAATATTCGATAAGCCTATGAAGTGGGTCTATAATTTGAATATTCCATTTTGCATGGTTGTAACACAATCTATCCAATCATGTGAATTCCTTATGTGTAATAGTGTGAGGTGGGATGTCCTAGGTAGTGTCTCTTGTACAGTCTATACATGGTTTGTGATACATACATTTCATGAATATATTTTATTGTATTTTTATAAAATTATCTCTATAATTTAATAGATATTCTTTCCAATATGTAAAATATATAAATTGTTTTGTGATATTTTGTAGGATGCAACAGATATTTGGAAAATTTCCAAGTTATTTAGAGGAATAGATTCATTAGTTAGGCCTGTAGAATTATTTACGCCATAAAACTCCAACTTACATCATAAGTTTGTTAGAGGAGAAGATTCAGAAGCTAGGACCACACATTTTATACTGTAAAAGCCATTTTTATGTCATGAACTCATCATCAACATGAAACTTGAATGTGATAATATGAGGGTTTCAATGAGGGATCTATTTATTTCATACCATATATTATAAATATGATACCTTGGAGATACATGAATGAGATATACTAGATACTAGAACCATAATGGCGACCAGATGATGGGAGCACATGACACATTGGATCCTTACTACTTCCACCATTCTTATTTGCGTAACCATGTCACTCATCCTCCGCATGATTAGCATGAGTTAGTAGTTCCATAGTGCTGAGTAATGTGATTGAAGGGGGAGTGTTGTGTAGATATTATCTATATTTTTATATTCATGTTTATATTGTTACAATTATTTTTATCAATTCATAATGCCATTCTAGTTTCATTGTATGATCATTGCTATGTAATTTGAAGAGTACCAGTTTACTTCATCAACTAATTTCCCTATTCCACACATAACCATTATGCAATCTAGAGAAATTATTTTTAAATAAGGTTTTAGGTCACTTAGTTCTGTGATCAAACCTAGTCGTTGACCATTCCAATGGTGTGATTATGGGATTAGTAAAGGGTACCCAGACCACAGATCCCTAATGACCCAATTGTGACAACATACATGAATAACCATGTAATTAATTGAATACCCAAACATAAAAACCTAAAAATCATTGAACCTAACATGAATCTAATCTTGACACCAAAACCCAACCTTCTCTTTACTAATTATATCTCTTTTCAAATCACCAATTAATTAACCACGTTTTAAATTACTAAAACATTATAAGACATTTCTTTTTACTCTCTACGAATCTACCTTGATTTCCACTTTACTAATTTTTAAAATTAATTAGTAGAAACTGTGTTTTATAAATTTTTACTTTGAAATTCCAAAGAGAAGTAACTATGCACTAGGGAGACATTATTTTGGAAAACCATGTGGCCTACCCAAGTGTTTAATTTTAGGTATTTCCATTTCCCCTACCCAATTTTAATACTCTAACCTTATTCTTTCTCTCCATATCAATCGAATAGACCAGGTGTTCCCCAATGTATTTTCCTCCCCTCATCTCATTTTTATTGTCATTTTCCTTTAATTCAATCATATTTTTGAGTTACTCTCCTTTCAATTTCCTCATTTCTCATTTTACCCTCCTCCTTTAACCTAACCACCATGGTTTTTGTTGTCACACATGAATTATAGGGATACTATGGACATGATTTGTGTCCCATGGTGGTTTTAATTTAAGGTTTTTGTTTTTTAGGGCTTGATAAGGGTCTCTCGTGACTTGGTTGGGTGTTCTACATTGAATGTGAAATCTTTTGATTTGGTTTACACATGAATGAGGTATGTGTTTCTATTCCTTTTATTTATATTTCATTCCATGAAATTCTTGGTTATTTGAAATTTGTTCTTTATCTAAATTATGATTATATATTTATGATGCGAGGTATGTAAAGTGATTTAAAAATGGTTTAACCCTTGGAATGGAATGGGTTCTATGAAAAGTGGTTGTCTAAATGCATAAATGGGTTTTAAAGGATGAAAATGGTTTTAAAAGAAATGGTGAGCAATGACATGAGGTTTTTAATGGGTGTTATACATAAATTTATTTAAAAACAAAGGTATTGGGGTTTTTAACTTGAAATGGGGTGTGTTAACCCATGTTAGTGATATTTTGGAATCCTTTTTAATGGTTTTGAAAAATTTCAAAGGTGGTTTTAAGGGAATAATGAGTTCCAAAATGGGTTTCAATTTTTTTTAATAAAATTGGTCTCAATATTTGATTGATACAAGTTTTAAAATGGTGTGTGTTGGATTGGAATCCCAAGATTATTTCAAATGGACCATTTAAAACATTATAAAAAATGAGTTTTCATGATGGTTGTGAATACCTCTTTATGCCCTATGTATGTACCCTTACCTTTTTTTTATTGATAGTGATTCATGTATTTGGAGATCAATTCATTATTTATGGTGATATTTTGTGTAAGGGTATTTCAGGTGAAGTTATATTTATTTATAATGTTTCAAATCAATGATTGTGTTCATTGGGTGGTTGGTTTCTTGCTCATATGTCACGTTTGATATCATAGGAGTCCTAGGAAGATAATAGATGACCTATATGGGAGAAAAAACTAATATAGAGTATTCTTCTTAGGGAAGGAAATTTTCAAACTGAGTGAGTTTATGGGATGTTTTTGTGGTTATAGAATGTATTAGAAGGTCTTGAGGTTGATTTTGAGTCCCTGATCATGATAGAGGCTCATGAGTTTTTCAGGACTACTAGGACATGATAGTTTCAGTAGTACTGACCTAGGTTCCTTTCCACTAGTCGATGTATATTGAGACCCAGTTTTCACCTTGTAAGACTTTGAAATATTTCTAAATATTTTTCCAGAGCCAGGCGCTGAGACGACGTGCAATTCCTAGGTTCTGTGTGCCAAAAATTAATTTTATAAAAACATTAGAAATATTTTATATTTCATTCATGTAGTTAATTAAAGAAAATAGGATAGATCTTAAATGGATGGTTGAATTTGAAATTCGAGACCATGGTTGGTTTCAGGACATGGTTTTTCCCCTAAGAGTGACATAAAATAAGTCGGTGTGGGATGTCCCGACCCCTCACTCATTGGAGGTGTGTTTAATTAATTAAATAAATTGATTTATTTAATTAATTAACTTTAATTTAAATTAAGTGAGAATCTATAAGTATCTTGTTGTAGAGATTTTTTAGGGTTGCTTCATAATCATGTGCTTTTCCAATGATTCCACCTTTCCTCTCCTTTCTGTTGATGAACGACAAACGAAGAACAACGACGAAACCTTGGATCCAGGTGGGTCAAAGCATGAAGAATGCAATGGATCTTAGCGAATGCATTCTTCATCAATAGTGATCGATCCAATCTATATAGAACTTGTATTTGGTGTTTTTATTCCCATTATTAAACCTTGAGAATATTGTTAATTAATTCTTCAATCTATCCCCCCCTTGAACCTACCTGATTATTGAAAATATAATGTTCATCTAACCTGGATGCTTGTTAATGATTAGTTGGCCAAGAACCCTTGGATAAAAATTAAAACCTTTTCTTATGTGCCTTTACCTCCCCAATTATTTTAATTCTTCATCATCGTAACCCTAAGGTTCTCGGTTCAACAATTTCCAGGCGACTCAAGATCGATCGAGTGCTCAGATTTAGGAAGAATTTTCAGAATGGTGACAGATTTGCGAGCAAGGCATAGATCTGAAAAAGAAATGATGCAAGGATGAATCTGAATGTTTTGTTTCAATCTTATTAGTATCAAAGTCGCGATGGTGTGAGGGAGATCCGTCCAAACACTCATTTCCAAACGAGGCTGATTTGGGACAAACAACGATGGGATTTCACATTCTTTAGTTAGATCTGGAGCATTCAGAGTGGATTCAAGTGACCTTGTCCACGGTTGGAGAAGATTTTGAAGTACCAGTCGAAACCTAATAAACCTTATGGTTTTCTAGAAAAATCCTACTTCACATCATGTACAAAAAAGAACACACAACGTGCAGCCTCCCTCAACTGCAACACTAGGGTTTTGGGGAATTTAAGGAGGACACGACATGTACTCCTGTTGACATACTGTGTACCCACTTACTCTCTGAATAAGCCGTGTGAAGAACTAAATAGTGAGGAATACACCATGGGATGACTACATGGGTTATCCACACAAACAAAATACATTGTGGACCAACATGTTGTGTATTGGAGTACACAGACACAGGGTTCAAGTACATAGACACAGACAACAGACACGGTCCCGATCTCGGATAGTTTGGACACGACATGTATTCCACCTACACGGAGAATTCTAAAACATGGGGTGGGACCCACGTACCATCCATATACATGTCCAGACAGTGGAGAAGGACCACACACTGTGTGGGTCCCTCACACACCGTATACTTTTGAGCTCTTCTGAGTGATCTTTAAACCCCCGTATCTCCTTTGTTTGAACTTGGATTTTGGACCATGATATTCTTATTCTGAGTGTTTTTACAGGAAGAACATGATGGTTCCCTCATAAGAATATTTCAAGTTATGAGATGAATATTCTAGATTTGGAATGCGCAGAGGCGACACTTGATGACAACAGTGATCTGACAATTTTACTAGAGCAGTATTGGGCTTACCCTCTAGCTAGGCTAGGCAGCGGCATTCCCCGATGGCATTTCCAGCCTTACCCTCTAGTAGGAATTGGCATTGGTGTTCCCCTATGATCTTCATGAGTTACCCTCCAGTAGGATATGGGCAGTGGAGTTCCTTGACGTTTTGGTCTTACCCTCCAGCTGGACTGGATAGTGGTGTTCCCTGATGATCTTTTAGGTGTAAACCTCTAGGTGGGTTGGGAAATTCTGTTTCCCTAACAACTCACTAGGCTAACCCTACTATAGTGTTTGGGTATTGGCATTCCCGGATGACTTCCCTGAGTGGTAACCTCCAACCAGGCTGGGCAGTGGCGTTCCTCAGAGGCTACCAAAGAATACCCTCGACTGTGTGACATAGTGATGAGGCATGGTTGGACTTACCTTCATACTCATGAGAAATAATGGATCTTTCCCTACTGAGACTCGTTCTTGTGATGTGACTTAAAAATGTGCGGGTGAGACAGTTCCTCCCAAAGTAGTATCGAGGTGTGGTGATTTGAGCCCCTTTGACTTATGTATCTTAGACATACACATGAGGTGCTGGGAATCATAGATGATTTTACCTTAGAACTATTGGCTACTCACTTTAGTCAACTGAGCTATGAGAAGGATACCCCCTTAATCTCTTATCTAGGATTCTTTGACTAATCATATATATCTATCCTATTACAGTACCTACTCCTTGGGTCTTGGTTACTCTTCTTCCAGGAGAGGTGAAGACACGTGGGGTATTCCACGTGCTTTCTATGTCTAGCTTCTCATGGTTGGATGGGTCTACTCTCTGGCTATAGGCAGCGAAGACTCGACAAGTAGTTCATCTTCTCACTACTTCGAGCCCATTGTGTTTGGAAGAGTCTACTTTCACTCGTTTGTTGGGTTGAGATGTACTCTTTTTGTTCTCTTTTACTATAACTTGTTTTATCTACTTCTTCTCTTTATTTTTATCTCTTACTGCTCCCCCATTAACCTTTTTGGGTGTTCTACTAGGTATGTATATACTCACCCCTGCATGAGCTTTTCTCAACACATGTTGTGTCTTTTTCATATAGCGGAAAAGTCGATCATGATCATAGATGAGATTAGGGATATGAGCTACGTGGATTGCATACAGTGGTTAGAGTTGGGATACATGAGCGGGGATCTCTCAACAGTTACTCGTTTTCAGTTTCCTTCTGGTTGGGATAGGTTTCTGGTTTGGGCATGTGTTTTCTGCTTTACTTTTTTTTCAACACTACTATTCTCTTGTACTATCTAGAGGTTCATGCATGTTCATTTTACTTTATAATAGTTTTCACCTTTTCTAATTTTCCTCTGAAATTTTGCATTGAGTTGGCTCCATGAGTGTGTACAGGTTTTAGGCAAAGGCCTCCCCGAGTTTAATTGTGCCTTCGACACTTATAACCACTCCTGGCCTATGGATGTGAGATTATGGTAGTTGTGGATCGAGCCCCAGTTTGGGTTGGGTCATGACAGATTGGTATAAGAGGTGGTTCATTTCCTGGGACATTGTTCGGACGTTCCCTAAAAATGATTGGTTGGGTTTAGGGTAACAATATCGAAGTGTCTCGAGTGAGAATCTTAGGTCAGGGAGTCTAGTGATGGTGTGGGTGGCCGACGTAGCCATTCACCCAGACCCTAGTTACCTGTTTATCAACTCGACACCCTGAGAAATTTTTTGTGGGGAACAATGGAATATGCATCATATATGATCGAGTATTTGACTTTAATTCTTAATTCAGATCCCATTTATCATTGATATATATATATATATGCTCATCTGACCGCGGTACTCCTTGATAACTTTTAGGATGCATCCGCAATGAAATCCATCCAGGATACCAGCTCCGCTTCATGATGAAGACCCTATGAGCAACGAGGCCTCAGTTCATGGTCCATCATGTGATCCCCTTCCTCTCAGTGTCTAGGTAGCATTACCCCCACCCGTTGAGTAGTAGATGGTCCCGGTAGAGCAGGCTGAGCAAACATTGTGAGTTCCAGTGCTAGAGACTGCTGAGGTTTCACGGCAAGCCAGATCCTCAAGTAGTATAGGATTGGCTGGAGTCGGTGGTCTGCATCTTTTGGAATGTTCAGACACCAACAGATCAAATGGTGGCTTTGGAAGCCAGTATTTTCCACAGATCAGTTGGGAATTGGTGGATCTTAGTTACTCAGATGTACGATGAGTCGACACTCTCATTGGATGAATTCTAGTAGTTGTTTCATGAGGAGTACTACCCCTCTTACCTACGATCCATTCAGATACAGGAGATTATAGAGATTCATCTGAGAGGGATGATAGTAGTAGAGTATGCAGCAAGGTTCACTGACCTTACACACTAATCTATTGAAATGATTAGATATGGCTACTTCTGAGCATGAAATTTTGAGAATGGACTCCACAAAGGGATATAGGTGAGCGTAGTGCCCTTGTGCATCCCCACCTATGCCAGGGTGCTGGAGCGGGCATTTGTTACAAAGAAAACACCATGACCAGGGATATCCTAGGCAGGGATAGGGTGGTCCCCAGAGAGGCATATCTAGTAGAGGAGTAGTAGGAACTACAGGTTGGGGATGAATCTATGAGGTCCTTCCACCACCAACACCAGGAGGCCCGCGTCAGGAATAGGGAGATGGTGGTTGTGGCCGCAGAAGTGTAGGATTTGGATTTCTGTGATCCTAAAGTGCATGAGATGATTTTAGGTATGATCTGTATACATTCTACTCTTACCTCAGTATTAGTATACATAGGTTCTAGGCATTATTTTATCTCTAAACTTTTAGTGTGGGATCTGGAGCTCCTTGTAGAGATTCTAACACAACACCTATTCCTTTAGGTTCCTATAGGGAACACTTCCTATGTATCCTTCATCTACCAACAGTGCGAGATATCTCTTGGAGGGGAGAGGTTCACGTGGGACCTAATGGTCATCATGATGGAACACTATGATGTTATATTGGGAATGGATTGGATTTCTATGGTTCAATCCTAGATTAACCATCACCACAGACTAGTTAGATGCCTACGTGAAGATGGGATGGGGTTCTACTTCTTCGGTGAGAGTGAACTTTTAGTAGTATGAGTAGGTGTTGTGAGAAATAGGTTATAACCTATTACCAATTATCTAGCGAGTATGACCCTTGGAGAACCAGACTCTTTAGGTGTCTAGATTTCTTCAGTTATGTAGGATTATATGGACATCTTTCCTTAAGACATTCTAAGACTACCTCTGAGGTGGGAGTTGTAATTTTGCATCAAATTGAAACTAGGGACTTCATTGATATCTTATGAGTCATATCATAAGACACCTACTAAGCTCCGTGAGTTGAGGTTTCAACGGGAGGACCTTCATGAGAAAAATTTCATCATACCTAGTGTTTCCCCTTAGGAGGCTCTATTTTTTTTGTGAAGAAGTTAGATTTGAGCTTATGTATTTGAGTGGATTATTGTCGCCTGAAACAGGCCATGATAAAGAACAAGTACCCGTTTTCAAGTATTTATGACCTCTTTGATCAGTTTCAAGGCACAATATGGTTCTCCAAGATCAATCTAAGGTCTAGATACCACCAGTTGTAGGTTCGTGAGGACGATATTATAAAGTTGTATTTTCAATGTTGTTATGGAAAATACGAGTTCCTAGGGATGTCCTTTGGTGTGAAAAATTCCCCTGATGTTTTCATGGCTTTGACAAACCAGGTTTTCCAGCCATACTTAGACAAGTTTTTCATTTTATTCATCGATGTCATACTTGTCTACTCCGAAATAGAGGAGGAACATGTAGAGCACTTGATAAGGGTTCTATATTTACATCTAGAGCACCAGCTTTATGAAAAGATCTGGAAATTTCAATTTTGGATACAAAAGGTTCACTTTCTAGGGATTGTCATTTCTGAATAAGGTTTAGCTCTGGACCCAACAAAGATCTAAGTAGTGCTTTCTTGGGAGCCACCTAAGAATGTGTCATAGGTGTAGAGATTTCTTGGATTAATAGAATACTATAGTATATTTGTAGCATATTTATCCAAGATTGTATCCCCTTTGAATGCTCTTATGTGGAAGGGGAAGCTGTTTACCTGGTCTGAGCAGTGCCATAAGGCCTTTGAGGAGTTGAGGTAGAGGTTAATGAGTGCCCAAATTTTGAGACTACTACAAGAAGGAGTTGAGTTCATGGTTTATTGAGACCCCTCAGGAGTTGTTCTTAGTTACATGATGATGCAACAACATGAAGTTATCACATATGGGTTAAGGTAGTTGAAACCACATGAGAAGAACTATGAGACTTCTTGATCTAGAGATAGCAGTGGTAGTCTTTACCTTGGGGACGTGGAGGCACTACCTTCTAGGAGAGCACTTTATGGTTTAATCAAACCACTAGAGTCTCATGTATGTCTTCACATAGAGAACCTGAACCTGAGGCAATGATGCTATTTTGAGTTCTCAAAAGACTATGAATTCAAGATAGTCAATACTCATGTGAAGGGAAATGTTGTAGTAGATGGCCTTAGTAAGAAGTTCCATGATCACCTAGTGTGGTATGTTTTGGAGTAGTTATCTTCCCTATGACTGGCCTTGGTGGATGTTGATGCTCCTTTTCATCACATTGTCTAAAGGAATGGAAAGGGAAATTACTTAGCACAAATTGATTCATCCTTTGAAGAAAACATCAAAATTAAACAAAGGCATGAACAAGGCTTCAAATGCACATGCGCCGCGCAAGTTCCCTCACTGTCACGCAAGTATACTTGCGCGCTGCCTAATGGTCGCGCAAGTGACTTGTGCGCCCTCTTTAAAAAACGCCTGGGGTCTTCTCCAGCCTATAAATACCCCTGGTGGGCCCCCCATTTTAGGGAGGAATTTTTCCAGAATTCAGATACAGAGATCTAAATGCCCAAGTCTCTTCTTCAAGTCTTCCGAACACTTCTAATGTAATTATTTACCTAGAATGGAAGGTCTAAACAAGAGGAATAAGGTTTAAGTGTTATAATTCACTAACACTTGCGCGCCTAAGTGTTTTTCCTTTAAGGTAAATGAATACACTTGCATGCCTCCTTACCTATTCATTAAAACTTGTGCGCCACTCTTCTGGAAGTACCTCAGGATGATTCTAAAGGCTTTGGTCAAGAATTGCCCAAGTATTACTCTACTGGGCAAGGATCGTGCAAGTACCCATGAGCCGCACAGGTATACCTGTGAGACCAATACTTGTGCACCCACACAGTACCTTTGCGCCTGCTAGGACTTGTGCACCCCTCTCTTTTTGGGTGCCTTTCCTACCAATTTAACCCCTCTTATTCCATTCCACCTCTCCTATTCAAGATTCAATCTTCAAGACACCCTTCAAAGCTATTTATGGCATGTTTTCTTGATTGAATTCCTTATATGAAAGGACTTCCGTGGAATATCTCTCAAAACATAGTGATTTTCACATATTTATGTCACTAAAGTTAGAGAGTTCATTCATTCAACCTCATCCTTTAAGATGAGTGAATCCTTAACCTGGGCCTCCTTTTCAGGAGTAATCCCTAGTCTAAATCCTCATTAATTTGGGCATCCTCCTCAGGAGTAATCCCTAAGTCCTCTTTAATTTGGGCCTCCTTTTCAGGAATAAGCCCCGGTCTCAAATATGGGCATCCTCTTTAGGAGTAAGCCCCAAGTCCATTAATTTTCAAATCCCTTTAACCTGGGCCTCCTCCTTAGGAATAAGCCCCAGTCTTATTTTCTCTTAACCAGTCATAATTCCTTTTGATCTAGGATTCCTTCTCAGGAGTAAAACCCAATCATAATTCCCCTCCTAACTTGGGCATCTTCCTTAGGAGTAAGCCCTAAGATTAGAGTATCCAAATCTCTATGAAGCACATACACCTTTATGGACCCTCTTCATGGACTTCTTCCCTGAAGTAAATCTTAATCCTCATCTATTTGGGCAGTCATACATACATAAGCCCCACATCATTGCATGGCACAATTGTCTGGTTTCACCAATACCTCTTGTTTCTCACACCGAGCATGACTCACGTGATCTTAGAGTGTAAAAGTAATCATGATATCTTTCTTTGATCCATCAATCATGCATAAACATCATACTCCCTTACTCAAACTACGTGGGTTCTGATTCCTTTTCCAAAACAAATGATACGTAGGTAGCCCATCAGCAGGTACGATCCCAACTCTAAAATAATCCATGTCCTCCTGAATGACAATAAACTTCAAGTTCCCCACTAAGTGGATTTAAAACCAGTATGGTCATCATAATAACCAAGATACTTTTATGTATTGAAGGATACCATTGATTAAGAATCTCTAACAAATACAGATGATTATCTATTGATGAAAAACCTCGAATTCATATAAAAGATTATCTAAATTTTCTATATATCAATCATTGATTTTCATATATAAAGGAAATCACATTTTATACTTGGTAATGTAATAAGGATTCACAAGCATAACTTAAATCTATAAAGAGAGTCCCATAGTAGACAATAATTACCCTTAAAAAGGTGTGATGAGTCCGACCTCCCATCCTCTTGACCAATGAAAATTCTTAAGCCTCATCAGTCCACAACTAATGAGAACCTACCTTTGGAAAGTAGGTCCAAATGGATATGGAATCATTGGATGTTTCTGGTTCTACGAACAAACCTATTAGAAACTGATTGGAATATTTGAACCTTCAATCAATGAGGTCATCCCCAATTCCAGAGGGAAAAAAATGGTGAACCCAACGTGAATCCTTAAACAAGTTAAAATGATGTTTTTCCTATTTGTTAGGCCCCTATTTAAACTCAATGAGAGGTCCAACAAGACAATCAATAACATATGTGCTCATCCAAAAGATGTAGTATCCGAACTTATCTTGATTATGTTTGTTATATCAAACATGCACTCTTTTTCTAGATCTTCTACATTACGAGAATGAATTTTCTTACGTCCACATCTGTGAATACCTCTACTGTGAAAACTTCTACTGCAAATGCCACTGCTGTTACTCTTTCTAGATCATCGTCCACTTTGAGGATGACATCACCTACTCAGCGTCTTCAATGCTGGGTATCAAATGCGCTGGTTAAGGAGTACTGTCAACATGGTACTATTCCAACTCTGGAGGCTGCCTGACAATCCATCCAAGTGAATAACTCACACCGGTCATCCGGACAATGACAGCCAGTGATTAAGAAGCAGGCGGTGCTAACTACTGTCTCCAACCGTTTCGGGTCGTTATCCCTGAAACGCAATCACCATTCACTCCCATATTCTGGAGAGGTGAATGAGCAGGTCCCTCAGGGCCTTAATTCAAGTAAGTAGGAGTCCTTCCCGAGGGATCCCATCAACAATCTCCACCAGATTCTTGCGGCAGTATTCCCTCAACATGATAAGGGTATCGACTCCAGGCGTTCGGCTCAGGTTCCTCGAACCCGAGCAAGCAAGACGAATCGCCAGAGGTGAAATCCGGTCAACAGTGAGCAGGTTATCATCTATTCTATCTCCGGAGGAGTCCACCAACCTAACTTGGTGGCAAACAATGAGTGGGCACATACACCCGTCCATTTTAATTCTGCTGTCCAGCAGACTCGTTTGGCAGCATCACGCCAATCCCGCCAGGCAATTCCGACGGAGTACTATAGGCAGGAACATACACCTATTTATACATCATCAACTAGTCAACAGGCTCGTCTGACTACATATGATGGATCTCATCAACCATGTTCGGCAAAGTACAATCAGCAGGCACATACACCTGCTAGTATTGATCAAGCCTACCAACAGTCTCGCTTGGTAGCACTCGGAGAAGTCAGTCGAAAAGCTCCGGCGAGAAATAAGAGGCAGACTCAACTCTCTGCCCCCACACTTAAGTACTGTCAGGATTCACTGAAAGGAAAAGGAGGACAAGAGAAGGAACATACACCTACTCCAAGCACGGAATGGACGTATATCCCCATTCCGGTAGATGAAGTCACCAAGAACATTCTGTCAATGGTGAAAGAGCAGAAGAAAATCCCTGCTCATATCCTGGATGCCTGTCAGGATATTATAATAGCTTCAGCAGCATCTCAGGGAAAGACACATAAATTTATCTCTACCAGTGGAGTGACACATCAACAGTTCACTCCGGAATAGACACACACATCTGTTCCAGTCCAAGAGGGTTGTGGGGCGTATTCCCCCATATCATACGGACAACCAAGTTAGGCACATACACTTGATTTGAGTAGAGATTGTCAGCCTAACCTGGCCATCTCTCATGATCCGGCACATACACCTGCTCAGAGTAGCCACTTTCATCAACAAGTGGTTTCCAAGGTGAGTAATAAGGCGTCTACGAAGAAGACCCACCCAGCACAGTCAAGAGATCAAGATCCAATCTGTAACAAGGCCTTGCTCGATGCTAAAGTTCTTGAAGCCTTCAGACAATTATCTATTGGAATACAAGATTATACTCCCTCATTTCCTAATAGTGGGAATGTTAATTCATAAGGTCTTAAATAGAAACTTCTTCATGAAGGCTTGCTTCATGACAGTCCGGTCGATCTTGAAGTTTCATCTTCAGATGAGAGCTACAATAACCCTTTGTGTGGACAGAAGACCAAGGAGAAAGAGATCTCATCTTTTGCTGTAACCCACCATGGTGGTCCTCCCCATGATGATGAATTTCACTGTGAAATTCCTCTCCATATTAGTGATGCGCATTGCCCGGAAAATGCTCCAGTGGACAATGTAGTGCCGAGAAAGCCCTCTTATCTTGAGGCACTTGCAAATGTGAAACCAGTCATGTCTAATGTTTCATCGCTAGTAGGTGACATAATTTCTCAAAAAGAAGATATCCCAGGGTGTAGGTCATTCTCTGAACCACCCCTAAGTCATGCATCTTCTAGTTTGATTAGTGATTTCTCTACAAATCTTGTTGAATCTGACGAAGCAACAAGGAAACACCTGCTCTGGTCAAATCAGGTAGAAGAATCTTCATTAAATGATAAAGAGGAAATGCTGAACATGAGAAAACAACTAGAGAAGGGTGAAGTGCCAGTCATGTTTTGGCCTCTGGCTGACTCTCAGTATGACATTCCAGAGATGTTGACGGAATATGGAATTCATGATATTCTTCTTAACATATGGAAAAATCTTTATCAGTTGAAAAAGAAAATATTATCATATGATGAATATGAAAATCATGTTAAGATAATAAATGGGTTACAACGTCAGATTGATTTGTCATCTCTATCAGTCTCTTGATATCCGAAGGCTGAAAACCAGTAGAGAGCCCTTCAACATTCATGCCTTGGTGCACTAAGAAGATTGCTCCAGTTAATTACTAATGCCCCATCTGGTATTTATATCAGAGGATGGGGTGTTCATGGAGCACTACATTTAACTGTGATCTCCAGTCAGCAAAGCCCTCCGAAAATGGTCTCATGCAATGTTATTGCCTGTGGCCGGCCACAGTCAATGGGTTTTTTTATAATCAAAATATTTCCCAAGAACAAGCCTCAACTAGTTCTTCTAAAAATCAAGAATACAGAGAACAAGTTGTTGAATTACTCCTACATCAAGAAAACGAGAATATTGAATAGGCATCTCGTATGGAGCAAGCACATCATCAAGTGACATATGTTTTGGAAATCATCCAACGGTCTTTCGAGCCGGGTGATAAAAGTGGATGTCGATTGATGCATCCAGCTAATTTCTGGACTAAGGTCCACAAGATCAGGAGAGCTTTTGAGAAACTCTCAGACATATCATGTTAAGATCCACCCCAGCTTTCCAGACTGGGGACTCTTTTAACCCAACCCTCATAATCAACAAATAGGATTCGAGGAGTTGATCAAAGGTAGCAGGAACAGCCCCAATCCATCAGACTGGGGACTTTTTGAAAACATCAATCCCCTCCTCAGTGAAAGTCGGTCTTCTCTCAATTAGGGAAGAAGCCACAAGAGGAACGAAGAGCTAAATTATCAAGATAATCTATCCAAATTACGGTTCGCTAAGAAGTTCTTGAGGGATTGAATCAACAAAAGGCAATGTCTCATCAGAGACATGGAAGAAGACAATATCATAGAAATGATGATAGAAGGGATGTGATGCGTTATGAATCAATTAATGTCATAAATTCCATTGTTGCTGATCCACCAGATGAGGCTCATGTAGGGGACTCAGATGAAGAGGTTACTGCTCAAGAAGTTGTACGCACAAACACAAATGAAGAAGGTGTGCGTACATGAAATCAAAGGATTACTCAGAACCCAGGTAATTATTCAGGTAATCCACTTCCCCCTCTCTGAAAGGGAGCCAACAAGGGGAAAGGAAAGAATCAGGTTACATACCCTTCCTCTGGAGAAGGCCAATCACTCTCACTTGATCAAAGGTTTGCTCAAAAAGAGGAAGACATTAAGGAATTGAGAAGGATGAATGCAGAACTACTTCAGGGTAGTATTCTTCCTAAGCGTGCTGGAGTTAGTCAGCCAAGGGAATTTGTTGCAGCTACTGAGATGGATCAAGAATATCCTCCTCTATCAGTACACCCTCACAGGTCTAAACCTATGGGTTAAGTGCAACAACAATTGGCAGTGCTACCATTAGTTGCAGTACTAGCCACCACATCTGTACCAGCTCTAGTCATTGCACCTGCCCAAATCCAAGTTCAACCGGATGTTTCTCAAAAGTTAATAACTACCATTGAGTCATTAACATTTCTATTAGAGACTATAGAAGGGAAGCATGCGCATGTTCAACCAGAAAAGAGAGCTTACCCTGAATTGGTAGATTCAATCCTTCCCCCATCAAGTTTTGGGAACCCTGTATTCCCTATTTTCAATGGATCAAGTGATCCTGAACAGCATTTGATGCATTACGTGTCTTGTTGTGATCCTATGATGGGAACTCTGGAACAGCAAGAAGTAGTGAAACTCAGATGCTTCCTGTGAACCTTGCAAGGACCGGCTTTTGTTTGGTACACAAGCTTGCAATCTCGGTCAATTATCGGGTGGGAAGATCTTTTCAAATAATTCCTTCTTCAGTTCAGCTCAATGTTACCAAAGACAACAGTTTTCGATCTTAAAAACTTTAAGCAAAGGGCGAATGAAAGGGTCTCAGATTTCATTGCTCTCTGGAAGGGATTAACGTATTCCCTAAGCTTAGAACTCCCTCATAAAGAACTATTTCCAATCTGTGTGGAAAATCTGCGTGACTAATTACGCACGCCGTTGATCCCTATGAAATATACAGGAGGGTTTCAAGACCTTACTTCAATCACTAAACAGATTGAAGATTCTCTTATAATGACTAAGGATAAGGTTCGTATAATTCCATCAGCTCCAGGAAGGAGAATGGGTAAAGCAGAGACTGCTACAGTTATGCTTAAACAAGCACCTATACCTGCTTCTACTTCAAAACCTTCATCTTCCCGAAGGTCTCCACCTCCTGAGTGCAAAAAACAAAGGCCATTTCATCAATACAATCAAATAGATCAAAGACGAAAACAATTTTAGGATCTGAAGAGAAAAACATACTCTTTCTGAAATGAACAAGTTCTTGGTTACATCATTTCAGCTCTGGAAAATAATTTGGTTCAGTTGCCAAGGCCCAAAATTCCAAACAAGGAAGGAGATGAAGACCGTCCCAATTATTACCCCTTTCATCAAATGTTGGGGCATCCCATCCAGGAGTGTTTTGTCTTCAAAGACATCCTGCAAAAGATGGTCGATTTGGGACAAGTCAAACTAAAAGTTTCTTCAGCTCAGGTAGCATGTGTCACTGCTATAGTTCTAGAGGAAGAAGGAGAATAACAAGATGTACAAAGCAAAAATGTGCAGAAATATGATGATTGGATGGTCAGAAAAACAATAAACTGAACTCATGCTATTTTGTGAACGCAATTGAAGAAATAAATTGTGCCTTCTACCATGAATGCCGCAGCAAAACCCTCTTCATAAAAGGGAAAATCCTCAAAGAAACGACATGATTCAAAGAAAGAAAAAGAATTAGAAGAAGATGAGTATGTGTCAAAGCCTAAGTTGTATTTGACTCTGGAAGACTTCATGCCATCTACTTCAAATTCACGGGCACCACCCCACCAAACGACACAGCCTAAACAGGCTAATCAGGAAGAGTCTTCATCGGATGAAGAGTTGATTTTCGGTTCTGTTAATATGATTCAATTAATAGATCCGTATTCCAGTCACAGTTTCGATTTTGATGAGACCAAATTCCCTATATCAAATAGAGGAATCATAGGAAGTTCCAGAGGATCGGGATATAGGGGAATACGTGGATCTTTCAGAGGCCACTACTCCAATTCTACCCCTACTAGAACCGTGTATGCAACAGAAACTCGTGGTAGAGCCCTTCAACGAGCTCAACAAGAACAAGAAAGTTCTTCCACACAAGTCAGACTTAGACCTAGTACAATTATTCTGGAAGATCAGCTGAAGGTTCCATCTTCTTCCTCTCAACAAGTAAATAGGCCTAATCGGTCTAATATTCCAAAGCCTGGAGTATTACCAACTCCTATCCCGGTACAAGATGCATCAAATTCCAAGGCATAAACTTTCAAGGCACCTGCTAAACCACATGTTCCTGTTGGGAAATGCAGACCTTTGGATCAAAAGTATGATATATTGAAACACCTGGCCCAATTACCAGCCAAGCTATCAATTATGGATGCCTTGAATTTATCAAAGGATCTTCGGGAGGAACTCATTGAGGCTTTGTCAAGTCCTCAGAAGTTTGAAACTGAAATTACTGCAGCTGAAGTCTACCATGTAGAGAATAATCCTGTAGAATACCATGCAGTAATATCTTTTACTGATGAATATGAAGATGATGTCATGCATGGACATATTAGACCTTTGTACTTATCTGGAAAGGTCAATGGAATATACATCCTAAGAGTTTTCATTGATAATGGTTCATGATTCAACCTCATTCCCATTCATACACTTCGTCGATTGGGCCTCACGGAATCTAATTTATCTCCTTATAATTTTATGTTAAAAGGATATGATAAAAATGAACAAGAACCACTAGGAGAGATTACACTCAGAACTCATTTTGGAGATCTTGTGTCCAATTCAGATTTCATGGTTGTTGATCAAGACTCAGCCTTCAACATCTTTCTTGGAAGACCCTGCCTACATCGACATGTGGCTATCCCTTCGTCATACCATCAATGTCTCAAGTTTTTTTTGATGGTCAAGTTGGGACATTATATGGTGATAAGACCCCGTTCAAGACATGTGAATCTCAATACATTGAGGTAGAATTCTACCACATGAAGGGAAAGGAGGAATCCACAACAAAGGAGATTACCAAATTTAAGGCTCCGTATGGTTTGGAAAAGATTCCAGTAAACCCATTAGCACATGTGAGTACAGATTATGTGTTTCCTATCAGTCAAATTGAAAGGATAGACCCAAATCAAAATACTCTTATGAAAATATCCATAATGTCAATTACGACAATCGAGCCGGACAACATGGGAGAAATTGGTGATCCACCAAGAAATGATGAAAGCTCAAATAGAGATGTCTTCATTTCATCTGCTGAAATCCAGCAAGTCTATACTTCACCAATCAGGCCAGGTAAAGTTATAGAAATGTTATAGGTAAATGATGATATCGATTCTCAATCCACCATCTCCTCTTTATTACCCAAAGAAGACCCTTCATCATTAATCGGGTTGGAAATGAAGGCTTCTTCTTCAAGATGTGCAAATTTTGACATCTATTCTGATCATGAAAATTCTGCTTCATCATCTACTATGAAAGTGGAAACAGAGAAAATAAAACATGTTGAAGAAGAAGAGGAAAATCTTAGGGATGCTCCTCCAGCATTTGAAGAGGGTATCTCTACCACCGTGGATGAACTCAGAGAAATCAATCTGGGTACAAAAGAAGATCCACGCCCCACTTTAATCAGTGCGGCCATGACTCTTGAAGAGCAAGATATGTATATTTCCTTTTTAAAGAAAAATCGAGATATATTTGCTTGGAACTATACAGATATACCAGGTATTAATCCTAATGTTACCACTCATCATTTGGGTTTGCCAGAAGAACATTGAGGATTCAAACAAGCTGCTAGAAGAACACACCCAACATGTGCTTCCAAAATTGAGGCTGAAGTGGATAAGCTCATCAAAGCTAACTTTTTCAGAGAATTTCAATATTCCACGTGGTTGGCTAATACTATTCCAGTGAAAAATAAGAATGGTAAAATTAGAGTTTGCATTGATTTCAGAGATCTTAATCGGCATTGTCCTAAGGATGATTTTCCAGTTCTGATTATAGAATTCTTGATTGATGCGACAGCTGGATATGAAGCGCTTTCCTTCATGGATGGATATTCTAGATATAATCAAATCCATATGGCTCCATAAGATGAAGAATCTACAGCCTTCAGAGCCCCTCAGGGTGTGTTTTGCTATCGGGTAATGCCCTTCGGCCTAAAGAATGCAGGCACAACATATCAGCGTGCCTTGCATCGTATCTTCAAAACCTTTCTGGGAAAGTTTGTTGAATGTTATGTGTACAATTTGGTGGTCAAATAAAAACAACTTTCTAATCACTTGGCTGATTTGGAAGTCATATTCCGCAAGCTTCGACAACATAATTTGAAGATGAACCCCTTAAAATGTGCTTTTGGGGTAACTTCATGAAAATTTCTCGGCTTTTTTGTACGCCATCATGGTATCGAGGTCAATACTGAGAAGACAAAGTCAATCCTTGGCATGTCACCTCCTTGAAATTTAAGATAATTGAGAGGACTTCAAGGACACTTAGCCTATATTCGGTGTTTCATCACCAATTTGGTAGGAAAAAGCTTACCCTTCACCAAATTGATGAAGAAGGGAGTCACTTACCAGTGGACTGAAGAATGTCAAGAAGCATTCGATATTATCAAGAAATATCTCTTGAGTTCACTGATACTTATGCCACCTGTTGAAGGAAGACCACTTATCCTCTATGTGACAGCTCTAGAGCGATCATTGGGTGCCTTTATTTCTCAGAAGAATGATGCTGGGAATGAAAACAGCCTCTAATATCTTAGTCAGACTATGCTCGAAGTAGAAACCCAGTATTCAAATATTGAGAAGTGCTGCCTGGAATTAATCTTTGTAGTTCATAAGTTGAGACACTACCTACAACATCATGAGGTCTAATTGGTATCTCGCAATAACCCACTCAAATTCATCCTTAGTCATCCAATGCTTACAGGACGTCTGGAAAGATGGGCAGTTATTTTTCAGTAATTCGACATTCAGTATGTGTCTCAAACGACAATAAAGGGCCAAGCTCTGGCTGATTTCCTGGCTAAACACCCTTCAGTGGAAGACACATCTTCAGATATTGAACTCCCTGATGAGGAAGTCTTCTATGTTCAAGAAAGTCCTCAGGCATGGGAAATGTATTTTGATGGTGGTTCCAGAAGTCCAACAGGGAGGAAAATAGAAAATCCTAAATTCAACAAAGTTGGCTTAGGAATTGTACTCATTTCTCTAGAAAAGGAAGTGTTACCTTATTCCTTATTATTGTTGGAAGGTGGTACAAATAATGAAGAGGAATACCAAGCTCTCATCGCAGGCTTGGAGTTGGTGCTTCAAGCACAAGTGAATCACTTAAAGGTGAAAGGTGATTCAGACCTGGTAATCAAACAAGTCAATGGGGATTATGCAATCAGAAAAGAAGAACTAATCCCTTTGTATGATTACGTCATAGAGTTAATGGCGGATTTTCCTTTAGAACCGACATTTTCTTATGTCCCAAGATCACAAAATGCCCAAGCTGATGCACTGGATAATATAGACATAGCTCTGGAAAATCCAAATCGGACAAGACAACCATCAATATTGCCCACCGTCGTACAATTTCACCTTATGTTTGAGCCAGAATAGAGGAAATCAATGAAATTAGTCCCATCTATGAACCATATGGTCACACTACGGGATGGATGGCACCCATCATAGAATAACTTCAAAATGGAATACTTCCACCTGATAGAGCTGAGAAAGAACAAATCTTGTGACGTGTGGTCAATTTTACTCTTTATGATAGCCTAGATCACCTAGAGAAAATTATCTACAAGTGTGGTTTTGATGGAGTTCTCTCTAGATGCATTGATGGTGAAGAGACAATGGCTGTCATGAAAGAAGTGCATGTAGGAGTCTGTGGTGCCCAGCAGTCTGGACATAGACTCTCTGATCAGATTCGAAGGCTTGGATACTTTTGGCCTTCAATGATACAAGACTGTGTTGATTTCACAAAGAAGTGTCATTCATGCCAAGTACATGCCAACTTCATTCATCAACCTCCAGAGTTTCTTTATATAGCTAAATACTCGTGGCCATTTTCCACATAGGGAATGGATGTGGTGGGACCTTACCCTTCAGCTACGGCCAAGAAGCTTAAGTATATTCTTACTGCTACTGATTTCTTTTCCAAATGGGCAGAGGTAGTACCTCTCAAGGAAGTCAGTTCTAAAAGAATTGTTAGCTTCATCAAGTATAACATCATTACCAGATTTGGTGTCCCTAATACCATATTAATGGACAATGGAACCAACTTCTATTCATCCGAGGTGAAGAAGTTGTATCAAGAATACAACATCAAATCCAATTATTCATCTCGGTATCATGCAGCGGCCAATGGACAGATAGAATCTTTCAATAAGACTTTTTCAAATATACTGCAAAAGATGGTGGATAAAGATAAGAATTCATGGCCTGATAAAATCTTTCATGCTTTATGGGCTTATCGGACTACCACCCGAACTGCAACGCGGTCAACTCCATATTCATTGGTATATGGAATGGAAGCAGTTTTGCCAATTGAAGTTCAACTACCCTCGCTCAGAGTATCCATTTGTGATCAGTAATCTACAGATGAGCAATCTCAAAAGTGATTGGATGAATTGGAACAGTTAGATGAGAAAAGATTGTACACTTTGCACCACTTAGAATTCTATCAGAATCGAATAGCACGAGCTTTCAATAAAAAAGTTTGTCTTCATTCATTAATTCATGGAGAATTGGTATTAGTTCTCATAACTCCAATGATACCAGGAAAGAAACCTCCCAAGATTGAGCCAAAATGGGAAGGACCTTATTCTATATATAAGGTCTATTCCAATGGAGCTTATTATTTAATCTCAAAGTATGGAGAACTCATCACTACTCCAACCAATGCCAAATTTATAAAGAATTATTTTGTATAAACACAAAATACACCATACACGGTCCATGCATATGACCCTAAACTATTTTCAAGTCCCTTACGTCCAACAAGATGTTAAACTACATCATCCACGGTCCATGCATACGACCTTAAACCATTTTCACATTTGTCCAACATGACATTAAACTGTGTCCCCTTCATCGTCCTTGCTATATGACGTTAAACTATATAGAAACGGTCCATGCATAAGACCTTAAACTATTTTCATTTCTTTCGTCCAACATGATGTTAAACTATAACGTCCTAGCTATATGATGCTAAACTGTATAGAAGTCCCTTACGTTCAGCAAGACATTAAACTGCATTAACAACGGTCCATGCATACGACCTTAAACTATTGGCATTTACGTCCAACATGAAGCTAAACTGTATCATCCCTTTTTCATCCAACATGACGTTAAACTGTGAAAAAGTCCCTAATACATCCAACATGACGTTAAATGGTGTACTCTTTTTTCCTCACTACATGACATTAAACTGCACAGCCCCCCTTTAGTCCAACATGAGGTTAAACTATATTGTCCCCATCGTCCTAGCTACATGACGTTAAACTGTACAAAATTCCTTTAATATGTCCTACATGACATTAAACCGTACTTTGTCCCTGCTACATGACATTAAAATGTGCAGCACCAATAGTCCTAACTGCAAGACCTTAAAACTACATAGTCCCTTTATATGTCCTACATGACATTAAACTGTGCATCATTAAGGTTGTTGTTACCTTTTGTTTCTCACACTGAGTATGAATCACATGATCTTAGAGCAAATTTCAACCATAACATCCGCTTTGGGCCGATAACCACGCATAAGTCCCAACATCATTTTTTAGGTCGTTGTCCCCAAGAACAACTTGATCATTAATTCATTCTTTAATTGAACTACGCAGACTTTGATCCTTGCCTTTTAGGATGGGTACGTAGGCAACCTCCTATGGTTCAAGCCCAAAACCAATCTATTCACATCAGTTCACCTCCATCTCATACAATGTTGATTCATGAAACCGTCCTCAAAATCAATATCTTTACATTGGTTCACTTTCGTCCTTGCTATATGACGTTAAACTGTACAACATTTTTTGTCATGTACGACAATAAACTACAATATTCTTTGATACCCTCAACTAAGAGGGAATCATTATTTACATTGATTTTCAATCATGTTTCATTCTGAAGACTACGCACATACATGGAAATGCCCGAACCTTTTATCTTGGGTTAAGCCATCATTGCACTAAAGTCCCCTTTCACCCTTCACATGTACGAACCAAATTTGTATAGAGGGTATTTCTAGAACTACGTGGGCTTGATTCCCATCCTTATGGGATATGTAGGAACGTTCGAGTGTCCCTCGAATCCAGCCCCAAGTCTTTTTGGGCCTAACCCCAAATTTCACTTTCAGTCCCTTGGCTGAAAAGTCCCCATGAAAACACACATTGTGTATTTCTTATAAATGTTCCAAGATCTATGACCCTAAACTAAGATCTCCTATATTTTCATCCCGCACGACGTTAAACTGTAGTTTAAGAACTATGTATGGCTTGATTCCCATCCTTATGGGATACGTAGTAAAGTCCAAAATTTCAATTCAGGACCCAGCCACAACATAATTATGGTTATCATTGATCCGTGTATCTCTGCATACATTGGACAATACCCATCTTTATGTGTCATAATCCTAACCTTAAATATTTTCAGATCTTCATATCATAACCCTTTTTCTTAACTTATAATCACAAAAGGCCTGAAATTCTGAGAGTTCTTTTGCCTAACCATGCAGCACGTGCCCTTAGGCGGCCTTGCATAAACAATCTACATAACAGATGTGTCAGCCAATAGATGCTATTATTTGACTATGCAGTCAATGCCCTTAGGCGGCCCTGCATAATTCAACCCCCTAATGGGTTTCTCAAATAGTGGTAACTTAATTTTTGGGAAGGAAATATCTTTTTTCCTTGGTTGTCTTAATGACAATATGTAGGGATCTATAAAAAAATGGCTATCCTTAACATATCTACCCCATACTCTTTTTCATGATCTGAAATTATCCAAGTCTATGGTTTATATTCTCCTTCCCTACATTTGGGTCAGACCTTCATAGGAGTGATATCCATCCAGTTCTTTGATAATCTTGTTTGGAAATATCTTCTCCATATTCAAGTACCTCTTTCCATACAACAAACTCTATACTTTGGAAAAGTTGAATCCCCATAAACTTTCACTGGCTTTTTAGCACTAGGAAAGTAAATTTCTAAGAGTTCTTTTTCCTGAATATGAAGCACATTCCCTTAGGTGTCCTTGCATAAGTAGTCTACATAACGGACCTGTCATCCAAAAGATGCTATTTATTTGACTATGCATCCAATGCCCTTAGGTGGCCCTGCATAATTCAACCCCCTAACGGGTTTATTAAATAATGGTAACTTCATTCTTAGGAACTAATTCTTCTAATGACTTTTAGATCTTTTTCATATCATTCCTCAGATTCAAATATTCTTAAGTCATAATTTACATATTTTCCCTCATACTTGAGTATGGTAATATGTTTTCAGATAAATTGTCAAGGAATTGAGTAAATTTTAATCCATTTTGGTCAAATCTATTTCGACCTTAAACATTAGCCTCTTTATGTCCGACGTGAATTACTTTAAACTGCCCACAAAAGACAAGGTAACTCTGAATAAAATTCAAGTTCCAGCTCACTAAACATACATTTTGCATGATTTAGGTAATATTGAGAAATTAAAAGATTCAAAGTTTGTAGGGTTATTTATTTTATAATAATCCTAGTAAAAATAAAACTATGGTTACTAGGCCCATTGGCTTAGGTAAAAATCTAAAGCAGGTAGAAAAGGAAAATGCGTGCATAAATGATTGAAGATGAAAGTGTTTTCCATTGATGCACAAGAGTTAGAAGGAAGTCCACAGACTGGAGTCTCTTCTCTTCTTCAGGAATTACAAAAGGATTTTAACATAACTCTTCATTTGATTTACGGCATCCAGAGCTTCATCAGCAACCACCTGGAATTCATTCATTCAACTGGATACAATAAGAGATGTAGTGATACCAGTTCTTCTTGGAACAATTGTAAAAGAATGTTCTTGAGTGCGGTTTGAGAAATTTTTTTGCTGATCAAACAGTGACTCTGTTTCTGTCCAAGAGACATGGAAGATGGATACATGGATTTGAGAATGGAGCATTGGAAGTAAATATCCATTTGGAGAGAGTACTCTTTTCATATATTGTTTCTAATGTCATGATAGTCTTCTCTCTATCAACCGGCAGCAGAAAACATATCATCCCATGGTTTTCCATTTTCATATCTTCAAGGAAATGACATGGAGGAAAAACTTGAAAGTTCACACCATTGTTGTTGTTCTTAATGCATATCATAACCGAAATAGAGAAGTAGCAGTGCAGATGCATCTCTGAATAATAGTTCTTTGCATCTGGAACATTGACTCTTTGCAGATGACCATGACCATACAAAGGCAGATAGATGTTCTGTGGGAAGTTAAGATGATATTTCTTCAAGTAATTAGCCAAATCTGGGAGAGTGCTGTCACAGATATCAGAGTAATCATGGCCAATGATGCTCATCATGTCATCAATACACTTTCTAGACAGCTCATCATCCATTCCAATTCTTCTAGGAGGAATTGAATCTGCACAAAAGTTGAATAAATTAACTCTTAAATGGGTTTATTTTTCATAAAATTTGTAAAGGAATTCAGAAAAATGGAAAATACATTAAGGCGCGCAAATCTGATCTTGGCGTGCAAGTGTGGATGTGTCGTGCAAGTATAATGTGCCGCGCAAGTATTTGGTGCGCAAGTATCACCGCTCAAGTCCAGATACCTTGACAGCAACATGACAGCAAAGAAAAGTGAAAAAATAAGCAACTTGCGCGGCGAAGGGGACCTGCGCGGCGAGAGCTCGAAAATCTGGAATTCGGTGATATGCGCGACAAATGAGGGCATATTTATAGGCCAGGCCGGCCACCCGCGTGCCTAAAATCCCACGTGCTCCAGCCTTGCGTGAGTCGCACCTGCGCGACGAGTGTTGCGCACTGATAACTTGTGCGCCTCTTTCCCTTTGATTTTCTTCTTTTCCTCAGAGTCACATTCTTATTCTTTCGGATCCAACTCTGAGGGGGGACTTTTGTTGACACTCCTTTTTGTAACATTGTCTAAAGGAATGGAAAGGGAAATGACTTAGCACAAATTGATTCATCCTTTGAAGAAAACATCAAAAATCGACAAAGGCATGAACAAGGCTTCAAATGCACATGTGCCGCGCAAGTTTCCTCACTGTCATGCAAGTAAACTTGCACGCCGCCTAATGGTCGCGCAAGTGACTTGCGCGCCCTCTTTGAAAACTGCCCAAGGTCTTCTCCAGCCTATAAATACCCCCCAGTGGGCCCCCCATTTCAGGGAGTAATTTTTCCAGAATTCAGACACAGAGCTATGAATGCCCAAGTCTCTTCTTCTAGTCTTCCGAACACTTCTAAGTTAATTCTTTACCTAGAATGGAAGGTCTAAACAAGAGGAATAAGGTTTAAGTGTTAGAATTCAATAACAATTGCGTGCCTAAGTGTTTTTCCCTTAAGGGAAATGAATACACTTGCGCGCCTCCTTACCTATTCATTAAAACTTGCACGCCACTCTTCTGGAAGTACCTCAGGAAGATTCTAAAGGCTTTGGTTAAGAATCGCCCAAGTATTACTCTACTGGGAAAGGATCGCGCAAGTACCCATGAGCCGTGTAGGTATACCTACGTGACCAATACTTGCGCGCCCACGCAGTACCTGCGTGCCTGCCAAGACTTGCACACCCCTCTCTTTTTGGGTGCCTTTCCTACCCATTTAACCCCTCTTATTCCATTCCACATCTCCTATTCAAGATTCAGTCTTTAAGACACTCTTCAAAGCCATTTATGGCATGTTTTCTTGATTGGCTTCCTTATCTGAAAGGAGTTCCGTGGAATATCTCTCAAAACTTAGTGATTTTCACATATTTATGTCACTAAAGTTTGAGAGTTCATTCATTCAACCTCATCCTTTAAGATGAGAGAATCCTTAACCTGGGCCTCCTTTTTAGGAGTAAGCCCCAGTCCAAATCCTCATTAATTTGGGCATCCTCCTTAGGAGTAAGCCCCAAGTCCTCTTTAATTTGGGCCTCCTTTTCAGGAATAAGCCCCAGTCTCAAATATGGGCATCCTCTTTAGGAGTAAGTCCCAAGTTCCTTAATTTTCAAATCCCTTTAACCTGGGCCTCCTCCTTAGGAATAATCCCCAGTCTTATTTTCTCTTAACCAGTCATAATTTCTTTTGATCTGGGCTTCCTTCTCAGGAGTAAAACCCAATCATAAGTCCCCTCCTAACTTGGGCATCTTCTTTAGGAGTATGCCCCAATATTAGAGTATCCAAATCTCCATTAAGCACATATACCTTTATAGACCCTGTTCATGGACTTCTTCCCTGAATTAAATCTTAATACTCATCTATTTGGGCAGTCATACATACATAATCCCCACATCATTGCATGGAACAATTATCTGGTTTCACCAATACCTCTTGTTTCTCACACTGAGCATGACTCATGTGAGCGTAGAGTGTAAAAGTAATCATGACATCTTTATTTGAGCCATAAATCATGCATAAACATCATACTTCCTTACTCAAACTATGTGGGTTCTGATTCCTTTTCCAAAAAAAAGGATACATAGGTAGCCTATCAGCGGGTACGATCCCAACTCTGAAATAATCCACGTCCTCCTGAATGACAATAAACTTCAAGTGCCCCACTGAGTGGCTTTAAAACTAGTATGGTCATCATAATGACCAAGATACTTTTATGTATTGAAGGATACTATTGATTAAGAATATCTAACAAATACAGATGATTATCTATTGATGAAAAACCTCTAATACATATAAAAGATTCTCTAAATTTCATACATATCAATCATTGATTGTCAAATACAAAGGAAAGCTCATTTTATACTTGGTAATTTAATAATTATTCACGAACATAACTTAAATCTATAAAGAGAGTCTCGGAGTAGACAACAATTCCCCTAAAAAAGGTGTGATGAGTCCGACCTCCCATCCTCTCAACCAATGAAAATTCTTAAGCCTCATCAATCCACAACTAATGAGCACCTACCTTTGGAAAGTAGGTCCGAATGGATATGGAATCATTGGATGTTTCCGGTTCTATGAAAAAACCCGTTAGAAACCGATTGGAATGTTTGAACCTTCAATCAACGAGGTCATCCCCAATTCCAGAGGGAAACAGTGGAGTAGGAAGGTACAATTTTCCTATAGTCGATAGTGTTGAATCCTTCGCTCCTTGATCATGTGAAAGAGTCCTAGATAGGAGACATTGAATGAAAAGTTTTACATGACCAGATATCCATAGGTGATGCACCATATGGATATTCAGAAGGAGGGAATCACAAGATCTTATTCCAAGGGATAATAGTGGTTCCAGTCACGATGCATGAGGAGGTGATATAGGAGTTCCACACTTCTCCCTTATCTTTACATATCAGTGTGGGTAAGATGTATAGGGATATTCAGCGGTAGTTTTGGTGGTCTGATATGAGATGAAGTGTAGCTAAGTTCGTCTCATGATGCCTTACCTGTCAGTAGGTGAAGGTTGAGAACCAAGTTTCGGCAGGTTTGTTACAGCCTCTTGAGATTTTAGAGTGGAAATGGGATGGAATATCCACAGACTTCTTCACAGGGATTCCACACACAAAGAAAGGCCATAACACCATATGGGTGATAGTAGAAAAACTCAAAAAGTCATCATACTTCCTTTCTATTAGGTAATAGAACTCGATGGATGGTTTAGGGAAGTTGTACGTATAGGAGATCTTCCGCCTTTACAGGGTACGCTCGATGATTGTCTTCTATTGTAATGTGCAGTTTACATCATGATTGTAGAGAGGCCTATAAGAGGAATTCAGGACCAAGTTGCAGATGAGTACAACCTTTCACCACCAGAGATAAGGGCATACCGAGCACACTATCCAAGTACTAGAGGATATTTTGAGGGATTGTGTGTTGGATTTTGACTGGAGCTGGGAGGATCACCTGACTTTAGTAGAGTTTGCATAGAAAAACATCTACCACTCCACCATTGATATGGAACCTTTTGAGGCCCTATACAGAACACCCTTTAGGTCACCCTTATACTGGAAAAAGATTGGAGAGTCATCTCTTATGGGCCTAGAGTTGGTACAGGAGATCACAGGGAAAGTACATATCATCTATGAATGAATGAAGATGGCCCAAATAAGACAGAAGTCCTACACAGATCTCAGTCATAGGACCTTGGAGTTCGAGTAGGGAGACCACATCTTCATAAGAGTCTCCCCATGACGTGGAATATGTAGGTTTGGACGGGGAGGTAATCTATCCCCAAGATTCATAGGGCTATTTGAGATCGTACAGAGGATCGACGTGGTTTCCTATCACCTTGCCTTACCCCCACACTTGGAGTGGATGCATGACATTTTCCTTGTGTTGTATCTTAGGAGATACGTGCATGGACTCCATACACATTATTCTTTGGGGCGAGTTGGACATCGAGGATGGATCCACCTTTGTGGAGCACCCGCTGGCGATTGGGGACCGATATGAGAAGACCTTATGAGGAAAAACCGTTCTTCTGGTTCGAGTGTTGTGGTAGCATAGAAATGTGTAGAAGAGTTCCTGGGAATGGTATATCCAGATGAAGGATCTGTATCCCAAGTTGTTTGTTTGGTTTTTATTTTTAGGGATGAAAAATATTGAAGGAGGGAATGATGTAGAGACTTGGTTTTTGCCTTATAAGTCTTTGAAATATTTCTAAATATTTTTATAGAGCTAGGCACTGAGAAGGCGTGCGATTATGAGGCCTAGTGTGCTCAGAATTAATTTTATAAAATTATTAAATATATTTTATATTTCTCACACATGATTAATAAAATAAAATTGGATAGCTCTTAAATGGATGGTCAGATCGAAAATTTGAGACCACTGTTGGGTACAGGATATGGTGTTTCCCCAAGGCACGACATAAAATAAGTCAGTGCATGTAATACCCTGACCCCAAAATCCTAGAGCCAGTGCATTATTTTAATATATTGACATGATTATAAGGAATCATGTCCAGAAGGATCGATCAGTTTAGCAGTCTTGGAAAATAGATTACGTACATGAACTTTTCATCACAATTTCTAACATAAAATATATCTGAGGTAATCCTTTGAGAACTCCATTATTCCCCTAGTTTAATACTTCATATCAATCATAATTCACTTCTCGGCATCCATGTAAAATAAAAAATTAAGAAAGAGGTGAGCTCAGATGCTCATTAAGGGTAAATAATTCAACGAAAGCTATAAACTTTTAAGGAAAGATGTATAATAAAAACAATGGCCTTTTAAACATAAACTTGAACATAATATGGAAAAAATAAACCATACATTACTATATAAACATGAAAATGTATATTCTACTAGTAGAATAATCACATGTAATAACTAATTTCATAACGATGGAATGCATAATGCCGTACATATTAAATACTAAGTCAAGGCCTCGTGCCAAGACTGTACACAAATATTCTATCAAGGCCTTGTACCAAGACACTAGTTTGTCTCATGAGACCAAATGATGCATACATGGGCTATAGAAAGCATTTCCCATCAATTACTAATTCCAATTCATTCCTCATATGAAAAGGGTGAAACATAACATAATCATTCGTATTAAAACAAGCATATGAAATGTCAATACTTTAACCATAAACCATGAATGGTATAAAAATAAAACATCTATAGTCAAACATATCATAAATAATTCAATACAATATGGAATATTATATTATAATAAATCAACCTCAATCAATAATAATATTCAGTAATGTATGTTGACATAGTTGAAAATAATCAGTAAAAATCTTTGAGAGAAATATGCCTTTTTCATGAAATCATTTAAAAGTCACAAGATTTGTAAAGGAAGCTATTTAAAATATATTTTTAAATCAAAGTATCCTATACCACTTTTAAAACATTTTAAATTAATTAATATTTTTAAAAAATCATGTCCATATAAATAAATCCTTGAAATCATTTTGAAAACATGGACATTAATTAAATTGATTTAGAAAAAAAATATTCAAAACATTTAAAACGATGATCTAGTTAAAGATTCACTTCCATAAAACCATCAAAGATTCCTTTTAATTTTTTTACGAAACATGGATATGGATGATAAATATGTCCCAATAAATACTTACACATAAACAATCTTAGATAATAATGAGATTGAGGAATTAACCCTTACATTAGATTCGATACTCTTCATACATGTCTGAAACTCCTGTATAATGTTTTTAAACATATTATTAATTTATATCAGAATCATAATAATATTTTTGATATCATATATGATTATTTTATGACTTTATATTACCCATTTATTAACAATTCCAACTTAATGCAACATTTGAGGTAATATCATTTTGTTTATCGTACGTATTTTGACTTGTTATTCTCGATCATATTACTTAGATCATGATTTACTTCCAGAATATATAATATTATTTATATATGACATATATTAATAATATAAATATATAAAATAGATAGATATATAAAATGAAATACACTATTCATAGAGATGGTAGGTCGTACGTACGCATGAATGTTGTTTCCGTTTTCATATCATATTGAATGGAAGTAAGTGAATGAAATATATGTACATACATACACACATACATACATACATACATACATACATACATACATACATACATACATACATACATACATACATACATACATACATACATACATACATACATACATACATACATACATACATACATACATACATACATACATACATACATACATACATACATACATACATACATACATACATACATACATACATACATACATACATACATACATACATACATACATACATACATACATACATACATACATACATACATACATACATACATACATACATACATACATACATACATACATACATACATACATACATACATATCATTCCAGTAGACTTATTATGTCATATATTTCATAATTATGAATAATATATATTTTTTATAATCATTTTTTTGATGGTTAAAGTGAAGAATGAATCTCATCGCATCGTGGAGACGGTAGACCGTACGTACGCACGAGCGACGATATCATTCCTTTAATGATTAAATGATATGGAACTGGATGGTATATTAATTATAAATAATCATAATCATGTTATATTCATTATTTATTTATATAATACTCATCATTATACCCATCAAAATAAAGTAATGTGGAATAAAAAATTAGACCACGACATAGAGACGGTAAGCCACACACACACACACATGGTGATATTATTATTTGCTGGATGGATAAACTGACGAGTATAGTTGTAACATGATTATATTAAAATCTCAGTATATTGATTATATTTTATTTATTACTTTGGTATGAGTATAATATATAAAGAAGAAGTAGAAGAAGAAAATAATTCTGAAAGAAGGGATAAAACGATGACCTATTCTTCGGGCGTTTCCTTTTGATTAGAACAAAAGGCCTCCTTAGGATGGCTCTATTCCCAAAGTTAGGCCTTTAATATGAAGCGAGGGAGGTTGGGAGAAGAAATGGACAGGGTTTTTCTGAACCAAAAGGCTTTATAGTTATGAGTTAAAGAGAGGGGGGGGGGTTCCCTTTTATAAGAGAAGCGAGGGCACTTTAGGAAAAATATTGAAATATTAATTTTTTATAAAATGATTTTCAGTTTCTAATAGATTAAAATTGATTTATTTAGAGGATAAGATGCGTATGGGTCAAAATCATCTCAGCTAATAGATTTTATACATGTTTAGGTCATAAAATTAACCTTATCTTTTAGATTTTATCCTTTGTAAAATAAGTTAACTCTTACCACATCCTCTTGCATTTTTATACTACATGGTTAATATCTTTACTATAAAATGACAAGAGAACATAAAGTGGATCATTTATGACATTTTTTTCACTATCAAAGTTATTTGGCCGAAATTTATATTTTTAGGATTTTTATATAAATTAATAAAATAGTATTTATTTTAAAATCTCATTTAGGTCAATTTTGACACTATTTAGTAATTGATTTTTGTTAAATTCATAACAACTCGATTCCTTAAAAAAAGCATTAAATCATCCTTAATATGTAAATTTCATCCATAAAATTCGTGGATGACATAAAAATATCAAATTAAATTTATTTTAATATTTATAAATTCATTTATTTTAATATTTCATTAATGAGGTAATCACTGCATCAAAATTGTGTCATAAATAAATATATTTATCTAATGTCTAAAAATTATAAATAAAATACCATGATATAAGAAATTTTTTTATATATAATTACTATTTATAGACATAGATATCAGTTATATAACCATATATTAAAGTTTATTTAGTAAAATATATATGTTTATGTTATAATTATCTTTACTTTAAATTAATTCTTATAACATGTCATTATCACACCCAAGTGGTCCCATGGGGTCCAAAAATTGTCCTAAGGATGACCATGGTCATAAATATCTCATATAATAGGATTAGGACATGTGTTAGGGTAGTTTAATATTATTATAATATTATTTATTTACCCTTATTTTCCTGATTTATACTTTAACCATGGTAAATAAAAATAATTACTGATGTTACTATTCATAATTTCAAAAACATAAAAGGTACATATTTACAGAATTTGGACCTTCTAATTTCAAATATGGAATCCATTTTTACAAATTCAAAGCACATAGTTGGTATAAATTAAATTAAAATTAATCCCCATTGTCAAAACTAGAAAGCAGGGTTTTAAGAAGTAAAAACTATCAAAAGATTGACATGTGTTTACGTTTAATTTAAATATGAAATTACTTCCAATGACCTAAATTATATTAAATTATAAAAATATAACCTAATTATACTTTAAAACCACTCAAATTTATAATTTAACAGTATAAATTATTTCAATTAAAAAAGTTGTTCTCAATTAAAATTTAGTATTTTTCACTATTTATCAAAATATGAAAGTTATCAGAAAAGTACCAAAAATTTATCCAAACTAAATTTTTATGTACCAATTCTAAATAATAATTTAATTTCTTAAAATTGGATGTATAAAAGTTTGAATTACTATATTTAAAAAGGGCTCTCTATTAAAAGGCAGAAAAATTGTATTTTTTTTTGAAAAATACTTCTTTTATTTGAAAAATTGAATTTATCCTTATATTATGTCTAAGAAATAAAAAAGATGAATGTTAAAATTATATTATATATATAAAATTCAAAAATTGGTTAATACTAGTCATAAACACTTTTTAAATGGCTAGTTTGATAGGTCATGATGCGGTTGAACATGGTATTGTGTTCATCGCATGCTATTGAATTATTTAAAAAGGAAGTGTACCATGGAAGATTGGGATGTTATATTATCCAATCCTTCAATAAATTGAGTCCTCTCAATTTAAACTTAGGATTGAAAACTAGGGTTTGATATTTCATAATATCTTATTTGAAATCCCACATTGAAAAATGGATTAATGAGACCTATATTTTAAAATAAAGAAAGGTAGGTATGAAGGTTTCCAAAAATAACACATACTAGGGTTCCATGTAAGAAAAAATGGATATGGAAGAGAAAAACAACCATTAAGTTTTGATGGAGAGTGATAAAGAATATTTTTAGGAGAAATTTAACAATATAAAATCCATAAATCTATGATGATTCGAGGGACCATCTGATTCATTAAAAAAAAAGTACTAGGAAAAAATTTATGGTATTTTCACTAGAGTTGAATAATTGATTCATAGACTAAGAACCCAAGGAATCATACTTCATTTACATGTAAGGTTTCATCCGTTAACTAATTCCTACCAAAAATTCATCATTCTCTTCAAAATATAATAAAATTGAAAATAATTCTATTCATCTTAATCATAAAATGTTCCACATATAAAATTATAACATTTAAATAATGAAAACTTTTTTATACTAACCAGGGAATTATTGTAGGACAAAAACAGGTGATAAATCCTTGTATCACTTCATTTGTGTGTTTGATTTCCACATCCTTATCTGACACGATGAGTTATCTCCCGACCTACAGGTTGTCCTTTTTCTAAAACTATTGTATTATAACATTCCAAAAATAATCTTAAGAAATGTTTTGAACTTAAAAAATACTATCCAAAGTTCAAATTAATCCATTCCAACTTTTAGAGTTATCCAAAATACTTCTATCCAAACTCTCTCTAAAAGGTTTCTAAATTTACAAAATCAATTGTAACATCAGATTCCCCAAACAATGTAATGTTTCTCTTATTGTCACATAATTAAAATATTATTACCTTCATAATATTAAAACCTTAATGAAAAAAAATTACTACAGTGAAATCCTTATATATATTATATTCTTCTTATAACTGAAATATAATTCTTGAATCCAAAAAATACAAATACATTAATTATTTTAGTTCAACCGTAGTAATATCATAAGCTTGAACTTGATCTATTTTCTTATTATGAGCTATATTTCCTTGACTCTTTGGGAAATAATTTTCATAATGTCCAATATCTTTACAATTATAACATTTCACATCTTCTTTCTTTCCCTTACAATCACAAGCCTGATGACCCTTTTCTCTACATTTGTAACAAAATCCCATTCCTTTTCAGGGTGTTTCTTCCCACAATTATCACATATGGTAAAATAATTATTTCCCTTTTTTACTTTATCTGTCACTTTATCTATCTTTATCTTCTTCTCTTTCTTTACTTTAATGTCATAATACTTAGAGAATTCATTTTTCATCTTGATAGCACATGAGACTATATCTTCGCATGATGAGAAAGATTGTGATACCAATGCCCATCAAAGGGAAGACTTTAACCCATCAAATAATAGATAAATCTTACTTCTTGGGTTATGCATGTATTTTTTAGTATGAATTTCTAACCTTGTGAAGTTAGCCTCATACATTTCAACATTATCATCCTCATTTTTCCTCGTGCTCAAAAATTTACTTTCCATATCCGCTCACTGTTCACGAGGAAAGTATTTCTCTAGGAAAAGTTCTTTAAAATATCTACATTCCATATTTAAAACTTATTAATCCTCATTTTTGTTTTGAATTAATTACCACTATTGATCCATATCTCCCGAGAGACGATAAACTGCCCTAAAAACATTTTCCCTTTTATTACTTCCCAAAGAAATAAATATTTTCTCTAAGGAACTTATCCATTTCTCATCCACAAATGGATTTTTATTCCCATTTAATGTTAGAGATTGTTGTTTCATGAAGTAGGCTAACATTGATCCTTTTCATTGTGGATTAGGCTGCTCCATACAAGTAAGGTTATTATTTATAACCCGAGTCAGCTGTCCCAGTATGGATATAAGCTATTCAACGGTAGTTTTGTCACCATCTCCACTATCATTATCTTGCATAGGAGTGAAATATCTACATGGATTACATGCATTGATACTATTTCCATTCCTTCCACTATTCATTATTTCTAAACAATGTTATACACTAGATTAGGTTATGAATCATAATTCATAAATCCAAACTAGTAAAATAATTAACATAAATTGAAAATTTTATGCTTATATAATCCATAATTATAAATATGGTTCCTTTGTGGAAATATTTACTCATAAATCCTTCATAATAGTTTGTAAAGAAAATATGAATTATCCTGAGCATATTGCCCAAGAGTGTCAAACTAGGTGTACAATAAGGCACATTGTCATGTACCAAGTTACCCCAAGTCAAACCCAGAACACCATGTCAGAGTTTTCACCCCAAGGAACATCTATTCTAGAACCACGTTCACATGTAGTATCTATAAAAAGATGTACTTCTTGGAATATCCACATAATCCCTACTTTACCAAAGTTCTAGAGGGTTCTTTTATACTTATCCTCAAAGTCTATCTTAGGGTTATAATCCCTAACATATGTTTCCTAAATCTACTTCCAAGGTAATTTATAAACAGCCTATGATACCAACTGTAACTCCATAACCCAAAATCCAGGATCTAGTGAATTATTCTAATATATTGGTATGATTACAAGGAAGCAAGTCCCGAATGACCAATCGATTTAGTAGTCTTGGAAAATAGATTAGATACATGAACTTTACATTACAATTTCCAACATAAAATACAGAATAGGTAATCCTTTGAGAATTCCATTATTCCCCTAGTTTTATTCTTCATATCAACTATAATACAATTCTCAGCATCCTGGGAAAATAAAACATAAGAAAGGGGTGAGCTCAGATGACCAGTAAGGGTAAATAATTAAGAGGAAGCTATAAAATTTTAAGTCAAGAAGTATAATAAAAACAAAATCCTTTTAAACATAAAATTTAACATAATATGGAAAAAATAAACCAAACATTACTATATAAACATTCACATGGATATTCTAATATTCTACTAATCACATGTAATAACTAATTTCATAACGAGGGAATGCATAATGCTGGACATCTTAACTACTAAGCCAAGGCCTCGTGCCAAGACCATACAAAAATATTCTATCAAGGCCTTGTGCTAAGACACTAGTTTGTCTCATGAGACCTACCAATTCATCGAGGGGCTATAAATGGCCCCACCTATCACTTACTAAGTCCAATGTATTCCTCATATGAAAAGGGTGAAACAAAACACAATCATTCATATTAAAACTAGCATATGAAATGTCAATACTTTAACCATAAACCATGAATGGTATAAAAATAGAACATCCACAATAAAACATATCATAACTCATTCAATACAATATGGAAGATTGTATTATAACAAATCAACCTCAATCAAGAATAATATCAATTAAAGGATGTTGACATAGTTGAAAATGATCAGTAAAACTCTTTGAGAGAAATATGCCTTTTTCATGAAATCATTTAAAAGTCACACAATTAATAAAAAAATTACTTTAAAAGATATTTTTGAATCAAAGTGTCCCATACCACATTGAAACTTTTGAAAGTAATTAACATTTTAGAACAATCATATCTGTAAAAATAAACCCTAAAAATCATTTTGAAAACATGGACTTTAATTAAGTAGATTTAGAAAAATAAATCTTTAAAACATTTAAAATGAGGATCTAGTTAAAGATTTACTTCCATAAAACCATAAAATATTCCTTTCGAAAACATTTTTATTAAACATGTACATGGATGATAAATATTTCCTAGTAAATACTTACACATAAACAATCTAGGATAATAACGAGATTGAAGAATTAACCCTTAACTTTGATCCAATACTCTCCGTACATGTTTGAAACTCATGTTTAATGTTTTTAAACATATAATTAACTTATATAAGAATCATATAAAAATTTATAATATCATATATGATTATTTTATGACTTTATATTACCCATTTTTAACAATTCCAAGTTAATGCAATATTACGGGTAATATCACTTTGTTTATCATACGTGTTTTGACTTTTTATTCTTGATCATATTATTTATATTTTGATTTACTTACTTACAGAATATATAATATGATTTATATATCATATATATTCATAATATAAATATATATATATAATGGAATACACTGTTCATGGAGATGGTAGGCCGTACATACGCATGAACGTTGTTTCCATTTTCTTATTGTATTGAATGGAAGTGAGTGAATGAAATATATGTACATACATACATATAAATAATTAAAGTAGACTTATTATTTCATATATTTCATAATTATGAATAATATATATTTTTTTATAATCATTCTTGGATGGTTGAAGTGGAGAATGAATCTCATCGCGTCATGGAGACGGTAGGCCATACGTACGCACGAGCGACGATATCATTCATTTAATGATTAAATGAAATGTAAATGGATGGTATATTAATTATAAAGAATAATAATCATGTTATATTCATTATTTATCTCTATTATACTCATCATTATATCCATACAAATAAAGTAATGTGGAATAACAAATTACACCACGATGTGGAGATGGTAAGCCGTATGCACGCATGCATGGTGATATTATTATTCATAGGATGAATAAAATGAGGAATATAGTTTTACCATGATTATATTAGAATCTAAGTATATATATGATTTTGTATTTATTACTTTGGTATGGGAACAATATAGAAAGAAGATGTAGAAGAAGAAAAGAACTTTAAAAGAAGGGATAAAACGACCACCTCTTCTTCGGGTGTTTCCTTTTGATTTGAAAAAAAAGGCTCCTTAGGATGGATATATTCCCAAATTTAGGCATCTAGGATGAAGTAAGAGAGGTTGGGAGGAGAAATGGGAAGGTTTATCCAAACCAAAAGGCTTTAGAGGTGTGAGTTAAAGAGAAAGGGAGGTTACCTTTTATAAGAGAGGTGAGGGGCACTTTAGAAAAAATATTGAAATATTAATTTTTTATAAAATGATTTTTGGTTTATAATAGCTCCAAATTGATTTATTTGGAAGATAAGATGCGTATGGGTCAAAATACTCTCAAAAAATAGATTTTATACATGTTTAGGTCCTAAAATTAACCTTATCATTTAGATTTTACCCTATGTAAAATCAGTTAACTCTTACCATATCCTCTTTCATTTTTGTACTACATGGTTAATATCTTTACTATAAAATGACAAGAGAAAATAAAGTGGATAAATTATGAATTTTTTATTATTATCAAAGTTATTTGACTGAAATTTAGATTTTTAGGATTTTTATATCAATTAATAAAATAGTATTTATTTTCAAATCTCATTTATGTCAATTTTAACACTATTTAGTAATTGATTTTTGTTAAAGTCATAACAACTTGTTTCCTTAAAAAAAGAATTAAATCATCCCTAATATGTACTTTTAATCCAGTTAATTTTTGAATGACATCAAAATGTTCAAATTAATTTTATTTTAATATTTATAAATTCATTTATTTGAGTCATTCATTAATGAGGTAATCACTGCATTATAATTGTGTCATAAATAAATATATTTATCTAATTTCTAAAAATTATAAATAAAATACCATGATGTAGGAAATATTTTTATTTTTATAATTACTATTTATAGACATATATATCACTTATATAACAATATATTAAAATTTATTTAGTAAAATATATATGTTTATGTCATAATTATCTTTACTTTAAATTAATTATTACAACATGTCATTATCACACCCAAGTAGTCCCATGGAGTCCTAAAATCATCCTAAGGATTCCCATGTTCAGATATATCTAATTTAATAGTATTATAAAATGTGTTAGGGTAGTTTAATATTATTATAGTATTATTTTTTATCCTTATTTACCCGATTTACCCTTTAACCATGGTAAATAAAAATAATTACTGAAGTTACTATTCAAAATGTCAAAAAAATAAAAGGTACCTATTTACTCAATTTTTACCTTTTGATTCCAAATATGGAATCCATTTTTCCAAATTCAAAACCCAAATTTTATATAAATTAATTTAAAATTAATTCTTGTTGTCAAAACTAGAAAGCAGTTTTTTTAAGAAGTAAAAACTGTCAAAAGATTGGCTTGGGTTTATGTTCAATTTAAATGTGAAATTACTTTTAATGACCTAAATTATATTAAATTATAAAAATATAAACTAATTATACATTAAAAATACTCAAATGTATAATTTAACACTATAAATTATTTCGATTAAAAAATCTGTCTTCAATTAAAATTTAGTATTTTTCACTATTCATCAAAATAGGAATGTTATCAGAAAAGTACCAAAAATTTATCCAAACTCAATTTTTATGTACTGATTCTAATTAATAATTTAATTACATCAAGTTATATATATAAAAGTGTAAAATATTGGATTTAAAAAGGGTTCTCCATTAAAAGGTGGAAAAAATGCATTTTTGAAAAAATTCTTCTTTTATCTGAAAAATTGAATTTGTCCTTATATTATGTGTAAGAAATGAAAAATTTGAATGTTAAAATTATATGAGATATATAAAATTCAAAAAGTGGTTAATACTATACATATGTTCTTTTGTAAACAACTAGTTTGATAAGTCGTGGTGAGCTTGAACTCAGTGTAGCGTACATCGCACATTATTGAATTATTTAAAAAGGAAGCGTACAATAGGAGCTTGGGGTGTTACAAAGTGGGATGTACTGAACCCTTTCTCATTTGAAATTCATTTAATTAATTAAATAAACTGATTTAATTAATTAATTAAATTCCATTTAACCTAAGTGATAATATATTAGTATCTCGCTGTAGAGATTTTCTAGGGTTGATTCATAATCCTATGATTTTCCAAAGATTCCACCTTTCATCTCCTTTCTACTAATGAATAACGAACAAAGAACGATGAAATAACATTGGATCCAGGTGGATTGAAGCGTGACAAATTCAAAAGATCTTAGTGAATGTTTTCTTCATCAATAGCGATCGATCTAATCTAGGTAGGACTCATCTTTGGTGTTTTTACACCTCTAATTAAACTTCGAGCATGTTGTCAATTAATTCTTCTATCTGCGCCCCCTTATTCCTACCTGATTATTAAAAATATATTATTCATAAATTTTTCATCTATCTTGGATGCCTGTTCTTGATTGGTTGGCCAAGCATTCTTGACAATGATCCAAACCTTTGCTCATGTTTCTTTTCCTCCCCAATTATTTATGTTCTTCGCTGGTGGAACCCTATGATTCCCTACTCGATAATTGCCGAGTGACCCAAGCTCGATAAATCACCTCGATTTGGGACAGATTTGTAGAATAGTGATGAATTTTCAAGCAAGGCATAGTTCCATAAATGAAATGATGCAAGGATGAAGAATCTAAAGGTTTCATTTCAATACTATGATGACTGAAGCCGCAATGGTGTGTAGAAGATCCATTTAAACCCTTGTTTATAAATGGGGATGATTCACGATGAACGAAGATGGGATTCTGTGTTCTTTGGTCATATCTAGAGATTTTAGAGCAGACTTAGGTGGCCTTGGAATGAATGGATCATATTTGTAAGCAGTGGTTGAAATTGAATAAACCCTAGGATTTTTTAGAAAAACCTGACTATACACTATGTACAATGAAGAACACACGACGTGTATCCTCTATTAATGATGATTCTTGGGTTTTGGGGAAGTTAAAGAGGACACGATGTGTACTCCCCTTGAAACTTCGTGTACCCCCGTACCATGTGAAAAAGTCATGTGAAGGACCACATTTTTAGACACAAACCATGTGCCAACAACATAGGTTGTCCACACGGGCAACATCCCATGTGGAACAACACGCCATGTACCAGAGTACACAGACACGAGGTCCGAGTACACAGACACGACCAGCAGACACAATCCTAGTCCCGAATAGTTAGGGCATGAAATGTAGGCCACCAACATGATTTATTCTACTACATGGGGTGGGACCCATGTACTGTTCATAGACATGGCTAGAAAGTGGAGAAGGACCACACGCCTTGTGAGTCCCTCATACACAGTGTACTTTTGAGATCTTTCGAGCAATTTCTAAACCCCTGTATCTACTTCATTTGAACTCAGTTTTTAACCTATGAGATGCCTATACTAATTTTTTTTCTACGTAGAACATGATGGTTCCCTCAGAAGAGGCTTTCGAGTTATGACCTGAATGTTCCGGTTTTGGAATGCGTAGAGGTGACACCTAATGATGGCAGCAATCAGACATGTTTATTAGAGAATTATCGGGCTAACCTTCTAGCTGGGCTGGGCAATGGAATTACCCAATGCCAGTTCTTGGATTACCCTTCAGTAATACTGGGTAGTGGAGGTCTTCGATAAAATTCCCAAGTTACCCTCAAGTAGGATCTAAGTAATGAATTTTCTCAATATTTTGGTCTTACCCTCTAGCTGGGCTGGGTAGTGGAATTCCCTGAGGATCTTCCAGGTGTAACCCTCCAACTTGATTGGGTAGTGGGGTTTCCCTGATGACTCATCGGGCATACCCTCTAGTAGTGTCTGGGAAGTGGCGTTCCCTAGTGACTTCCCCAAGTGGTACCCTCCAACCATGCTGGGAAGTGTCATTCCTTGATGGCTACCAGAGAAGACCCTCGACTGTACGACATAGTGACAAGGTGTTGTTGGACTTACATTCGGGCTCACGAGAAAGAGGGGCACTTTTCCCCTTGAGATGCATTCTTGTGGCATGACTTAAAAACCATGTGGGTGAGTTAGTACCACCCAAAGTGGATAGTATCAAGGTGTGGTGATTTAATCCCCTTTAACTTGTGTCTCTTGGGATGACGCATGAGGTGATGGGCATCGTAGATGATTTTACCTTGGAACTATTGGCTACTCACTTTCTTTGATTGATCTGTGAGATGGAGATCCCCTTACTCTCTCATTTGGACTTCTTTGACTGAGAATATATATCTAACCTATTATAGTAACCACTCCTTGGGTCTTGGTTACTCTTTTTCTAGGAGAGGCTAAGACACGCAGGGTATGCCACATTCTTTCCATATATATATTTTCGAGGTTGGACGAGTCTAATCTCTATCTATTGGTAGCAAAGACTCGGCAATGAGTTCATATCCTCACCATTTCAATACCCTTATGTTTGGATGAGTCTAATTTCACTCTCTTATTGGGTTGAACTATACTCTTTCCATTATCTTTTACTGTACCTTGTTCTATCTACTCATTCTATTCATTTTTATCTCTTACTTCTTCCCCCCTTCACATTTTTGGGGATTTCTACTAGGTATGTATATACTCACCCCTGCATGGGATTTTACCAACACGTGTTGTGTCTTTTTTAGATGGTGGATAGGTCGATCGTGATCTTATAGGAGCTTAGGGATATGGGTCGTGTGAACTGCATACAGTGGTCCGAGTTAGGATATAAGAGCGGGGCTCTCTCGATTGTTACTCTTTTTCATTTTCCTTCAGGTTGGGACATGTTTCTAGTTTGGGTGTGTATTTTCCCCTTTACTTTTTAGTTTACAATACTGTACTCTGGTATCATATATAGGTTTATGCATATTCATTTTACTTCATGGTATTTTTCACATTTTATACATTTCCTCTGCACTTTTGCATTGAGTTGGCTATTTGAGTGTGTATAGGTTTTAGGCAAAGGCCTCCCCCAGTTTAGTTGTGACTTAGACACTTTTCGCCACCCCTAGATTATGGATACAGACTTGAGGTAGTTGCAGATCGAGCCCTGACTTGAGTCGGGTCACAACAATGTATTTTATTAATAGATTTCTTGGGAGTTTTTAGTGATACTAGGATACTTTCTAGGTTTTATTAGGGTGTTTACTTCTTATACGTTCATGAATCCCTTTTTTCTTATATTATTTCTTGACACCTTTTTATATGTTTTTTTGGATCCTTATCATTTTAAATTGATATCATGGTGCATATTTTTGATTGTTTCCCATTTTAAGTAGTGTGTTTTTTGTTTTCCAAAATGGTTTAGAAATGGGATTGAAATATGTGATTCATTGAAATTGAAGTTGTTTTTATGTTTAAAAGGGTGGTCATAATGTTTTAGTAAGAAAATGGATAGATATGGTTTTGTTTTGAAACTCTACTTTGTGAGTTTTTAAAACATGGTTTTAGTCTATTGTTCTTAGTTTACTTGTAAAATGGTTTTTAGAGTTGTTCTAGAAAACTATTTGAAATTGAAACCTTATTTTAGTGTTTGGAGGTGTTTTTTAAAAATGGGTGTTTATAAAATTAGTTTCATAGTGGAATTTTGTAATAGTGGTTTAGTAAAAGAGGATTTAGTTAGGAAAAAATGTTTTCTATGGGATTATTTTAATTTAATGGAAATAAAGAGAAAAGTTTTTAAACAACAATGTTTTGTTGTCAGTTTATTTAGAAAATGATTTTGGAAACAATTTTTTTATTGTATTTCAAACTATCATGTATGGAATGTAATATAAAATAGATTGTATAGATTTAACAAGTGGTGACCTACTAAGATATATAACCCATGCCTATATTTTGTAGGTCCAAGTCCTCATTATATTGAGTCTTATTATTTTGGTATTCTAATGGAGGTGTTGAGTTGGATAGTGACCTTGGGTCATGAAGAGGCTCATTGAGTATATTTATGAATTTATTTTAGTTGTGGGGAATTGTATTGGCCCCTTTGACCTACTGTATTTTGTGCCTTAGTTTCTTTTATATTTTCTTTTCATTAATATTAATTTTTTTACTTCAGTTTTATGTTTTTTATTGGATGATCATACTTCTCATCACATATTTAATTGGTTTGTTATATTGGTTTCAACTACTTATATTTTTTTAAGAGGGATAAATCATTACCAAGGTGTGTTTCCTAATGGCTATACACTAGTTGTCTACCCATGTGGATTGAGAACACCCTTTGGGACTATGGTAGGTCAGGTTGGGTTCCAGACTAGATGGAAACCCAAGCCTGTCCATTAAAAATTCAAACCTCACCATATGAAGTTTTAGAACTATCATAGGATCTAGGCGATGGTGTTCCTACTAAACATATAATTACACAGTTTTAAGGATTTTCATGAGGAAGGATTCAATGAATTGTTTTTTGGAATCATAGCACCTATTTTTTCCTAATGAGTGGGTGTCATGAGGATATACTAAAGTAATGTATCATCCTAAGAAACTCAAGTGTCTTCATAAAATTGGGGATGAGACGACATCATTGATGAAGAATCAAATGTATGATTTGGTGGAACTACCCAAAGTTAATAAGTCATTAATAAACAAATGATTGTTTAGTCTAAAGAAGAATGATAGTAGAATGAAGACCAAGCACAAAAACTCAGTTAGTGTTCTAAGTACTCTTTCAAAATAAAGGAGTTGACTTTGATTATACCTTTTCACCTGCAGTGAACATGACTTCATTTTCAGATTAATGGATAGCTTTATTTTTAGATTGTGTAGATATAAATGAATATAAATTTTCTTCCCAATGACCTTATTGAGGATATATACATGAAATAGTCTAAAGGTTTTTATGTTTCTTGATAAAAAATCTTGTGAAAAAATTTAAGAAGACCTTATATGGCCTGAAACAGGCTCCTAGATAGCGGTACAAGAAGTTTGAACAATTCATTGTGAGTTATGGATACAAGTGGACATGGGTTGACAAATTTATCTACCTTCAGATATTTTATGATGTTAAATTCATTGCTCGCCTACTTTATATTGATGAAATATTGACCATTAGTAAGGATGTCATGAATATCATCCAATTGAAGGAGTTACCCAAGACTTTTGACATGAAATACTTGAGAGAAGCTCAATAGATTTTGGGGATGCATATCATTTATGGATAAATAATAGGTTGTTATGGATGTATTATGATAAGTATGTTGAACATATTCTAAAACATTTCAATATGGACTGATTCAAATTAATTAACATTCATTTTCCTAGTCATTTGAAGCTGAGAAAGAATTCTTGTTTTTCAACCAAGGAATAAATCAAGCTAATGCAGATGATACCATTTTACATAATGTTTGGAACCTTGATTTGTTCCATGATGTGTATAAATACAAACATTATTAATGAAGTGGAAACCATGAGTTGATTTCTATCCAATCTTGTGAAGAAACATTGGGATGTAATTAAGTTGATTATAAGGTATCTTAAAGGTATATGAAATTTATGTTTGTACTATGGGTGCAATGATCCACTCTTATAGGGATATATATATGAAAATATGGACAAAGATATTGACAATAAGAAGTCTACATTAGGATACATTTACAGTTTTGTAGGAGGAGATGCATCTTAGTAGTCATGGTTGCAGAAGTGCATCACTTTATCCACGACTGACGATGAGAACATCACTAATGTGGAGACTGCCAAAGAGATGTTTTTATAAGTTTTTTCTCCTAGTGCTTGGAGTCATCTAGAATAAGTATACAGTTCATTATGATTTTTAAAATTATATGGAATTTATAGATAACTCCATATACAATTCTTGAATGAAGCACATTGATATTAACTATCATTGGATACGTGAGGAGATGGATCGATAATGGTTGAAACTTGTGAATATGCACATGAACTAGAACCCAAGTGACATGTTGACAAATTTGGTAGCTTGGGAGAAGTTGTACCTTTACACATTCTCCAGTGGATTGCAAATGGATGAGAAGAATTGATAGATATTTTCTAGCTGAAGAAGATATTCCCTAAATCTTATACATATATGATGTATATTGGCCATATCATATGTGATGATATAGGGATATCATATGGCATAGTATCTATGCATCTAATATTCTATTTGGGTATATCATTTAATATATTATAGAGATATTATAATACTTCTTCTTGGAATATCATATTATAAGGAATCATATAATACAATTCAAATTAAATCTCTTCAATTGATAAAACAAAACAATTTTAATGTTAATATTTAAATAACCTTCCATACACACCATCATTTATAACTTGCCTTTCATATGATGAAACATATGGGATTATTTCATTGGATTAAGGTTATATTTTTTGTAACCACATTTACTCATATGTTACAAACATATGAGTAAATGTATGGTTCCTCAGGGAGTGTCCCCAAGGGCCTATATAAGAAAATAGTCACCATGAGATGGTGGAGTTTCATGTAACAACTCCATATTTTTTGGACCATTTGGATTTATATATATATATTAATATGAGTTTTTATTTGGATTTTGCACAATGTTAGGGTTTCACAGGACCCCAAAATTAAATATATTAAACTATGCATACATAATTTTAGGAATAACGTGTTTCCTTATGAAGTAAGTCTCATATGGAAAAATTGAGAATGCTATTGGATTTTCTACATGAGTTTTACCTCAGTCACACCACAAGGTTCGTTCACATCAGACCTATGCTTGATGTGTAGTTGCAGGTATATATTAGAGGAATTAAATAAATTAAATTAAATAATTTATTTAATTTACTAATTAAATGCTTGACCTATCCTCACCCCTATTTAACCCCCACTATACTAATTCTCTAGGGTTAGTCACATAACACTAAGAATTGAGAGATAGGGAGAGAGTGTCACTATCGGGGGAGTCTTTGGTGAGTGATCAAGGAGGGATTTTTGGACCAATGATCAGACTCAACAGGAACTCATCATTGATATCAACATGAATCCATTATTTACCAGCAAGCGATCCAACAACGAGGTATGCCATTATTATTTTTGGATTCATTCACCATTATTTGAGATTTCAAGAATGGATTATTTATCAACTTTTTTTATTTCCACCTTTTCTTCCCATTCCTAGCACATACCAAATTATTTAATCATTTTTATTTGACCCTAGAATTGTTTTTTTCACTATTATTTTCTATCTTTTTTTATTTTCTATGATTTTGATCGATGAAAAAGTTCACAATGACCATTAATGAACTCACCTTGTTTATTTTTCCTTTCTACTCATGTTCTTAGCATGTTCATCATTGGATAGATGTAGTAAGATGATTCAATAATCAATCTAGTTTGATACATGATCCAACCTCTAATTCTCATTGGTTTGTGTGATTGATAGAAAATATGATGATTTGTTAAGGTAAAGAGGAACAATGGTGGATTTTGTATGGAAGATGAATGGACAAACCCTTAGACGATGACAAAGGCCTGATGAACATGACAAACTTCATGTAGATTAATGGGAATCCCAATTTTCAGCCAAAAGAGGACATTAATCAATGATTAGAGGGGTTTTATTCAATTTTAGGTCTATGGACAGAGCTTTGGGTGAGATGGATGGCCGTTATGGTGGTTTTATGAAGATTTAAGAAGAATAATTTACTGTCTGTGAAACTACCAACTACACACTATGTGTTTCATAAGAACACATTATGTGTAGTCTGTTATCTAAAGAGGATAGGGTTTTGGGATGATACTATAGTGACCCAATCCTTAAACACATATTATTCCATGATTCATAACATTCTTTTATAACAAATACAAGCCAAATATCTTTAGGTTTAGTGTCTTTGGAGGAATATATATATAAATACATCCTCTAAAATGTAAAAACTTCATCTTTATTTTAAACTCCACATAGTTCTCCCAACTCCCATAGATCTTATAAAACTACATAGGATATCTTCGGGAAAATATATAAGGAAAATAGTGAGCTAGAAATCCTAATAATGGAGTAAAAATGGTGATAAATCATATCATGAGAGTGAAGTGGCATAACATGATATCATAAAAAGGATGATCATAAGCATGGAAACATGGAATAAGTAAATGACATCATAATATCATGAAATCATGGAATATTTGGAAAAAATATAATAAATGACACCATAAACATAAGTTAAGTGTTACTCCCAATACCATAATTATAATGTGGGAAAAGTCCCATGGTGGATTGGGTTCACTCTCCATTCCCATAAATATAGTGGAAAAAGTATCACAGTGGATTAGGTTCACTCCATATTCCCTTATATAACATATCATAAGATATAAAGATTTAACCAATGCATTGGAGGACTATTAAATTTCAGGACCAGCTGTCACTTAAATTAAAATCATACGTATGAATTCCATATGAGTAAAATAAATCTTACATAAATAATACGCATGATCAAACCCATGATAATGAAGTGAGTTTCATAATTCTGATCCAAGGAACAATGAAAGGATAAATAATAAGGATTCCTAAGAGAAGAATGAATTAAATAATTTTGAACTTTAATAATTGAAAATGAGACATAGGTCTTGAACATGAAGTTATAATTTAGAAAATTTATTAGAATAATATTGTATAAAAAGGGAGAAAAATAAATAGAATGTGTAACTTAAAGGTAATGAGGGTGGTATGGAAGATCCATTACCTAGGGTTCGAATGTGCTCTATACTTGCGCTTAACTTCCTGAATAACTAAATTAAGTATATTAAGTATTTATTGTTGACACCAAAATTGGAGGCACACAGAACATCCTGAAAGAATTGGGGACTATCTCACGAAGACGGATTGTGAAGCTACCAGAGCCCTGTGGCCGGCGAAAAAGATCTCCACCACGACGCATCACGAAGCAATGAGGCGGGACAGCTCCAGGAGCCCCTTTGATGTTCGTGACCCAGTGTGAAGCAAGGAGGTGGGACGACTCCGTGAGTCCCTTTGATGTTCTTGACCTATCATGAAGCAAAGTGGTGGGATGGCTCCGCGTGCCCCTTTGACGTTCGCGACCCACCTCAAAGCAACGAGACGAGACGACTCCACGAGCCCCTTTGACTTTCATGACCCGTTGTGAATCAAGGAGGTGGGATGGATCTATGAACTGCTTTAACTTTCATGACCCTCCACGAAGCAAGGAGTCAGAATGGATCTGTGAACCCCTTTGACGTTCACAACCCACCATGAGGAAAGTTTCGGCTTCACACCAAGAGAACCTTGCATCGCGGAACCTCTTGCCTATAAATACCGGGATCCCCTTGAGCCCAACGTATAGATCCTATGATCATTCACCTTCCTAGATCCCAAATCACGAAGAACTTCCTGCTCTGTGAACCATGAGCTCCTCCAGGTACTTTTGCTCCGTGAAGTACCTCCCCCTTGGACTTAATTGAGCCCCTATTCCGAGAGGTATGCCTTTTGCAAAGCCCACTGGCCCTCACGAAGGAAGGAAACCCCCAAGGGGACTTGGGTCTTCGCAGAGCACTTATGCTTCGTGAAGCACCCTCCATGCATATGTAACCCAAGTGCCAAGGTCAGGTCACTGTGCATCGTGATGCACATTTCTTCACAGTGATATGCTTCGCAAGGCACCCTTGCTTCACAAGGCATTGCCTCACGAATCCCTTTCCACTTCATGAAGATCATCCTATATTCACCTATGCCCTATCCCTATCCTAGGTGACTACACTTTGCGAAGCACATCCCTTCACGGAGTCCCTCCACTTCATGGGGCACCATAACTTCACAAAGCTTCTACCTGTGAACCCCTTTTCTCTGAAACCCCTTTTCCCGTGCAACCCTTCAGGTTTGTACGAAGTAATTTCAAAGTCCCTTGGACGATACTTCCCATTGCGTTGCTTTGCCTCAGGCTTCTTCAGATAGGAATGCTAACGAATATTTCTTCTTCACATAGACACGCTAACGTGGACCCCCCAATGGTTCGCTCCATAACACCCCTAGACATGGCGTTGCATGTCCCTTCTCTTCACTAAGGTGTAGAGGGTACCTGTTATGTTAGTCCTAGGGGTGCAGAGTGAACCCTCCCATATCCGAGCTGCAGGACATTAAACTGCCAAGCGCCATTGTCCTCAGCACATGATATTAAACTGTGACCTTTCCCCATTCCTTGCACGTGGGGAACCCCATCTCAGACATTCTCTATGCCCATCGGTCTCCACAGTAGTGAGATCATTCCTCACATGGAATGAGATCTTCTTTATCAGAGCATCATATGTCCGCAGGGAAATGGATACACCTTGGTGTGATCCCCTAGATTTTCTTATAAGAGACAACATCCTTGACCCTCCTTTATTCAGTGCCAAATCCCTCTCCTACTGGGCTTTTCCACCATCCGGGCCTCCACCCTGGAGTAAGTCCCAATCACCATCTCCTTGGGCCGCTAACCACACGTAAGCCCCTGTTTCCTCTTTGGGCTACTAATTACGTGTAAGCCCCACTTCACTTCCCACAGACGCACCTTTCACGATGTGATCGCCAAGTCTCTTCTACCTTTTGTTTCTCACACCAAGAATGACTCACATGGTCTTAGAGTAAGCATCATCCATGACATCCTCTTTGGAAAGCCTAGAGTGTAAGCCCCACAAACAATCCTGAACTACGTGGTCTTTGATCCTTGCCAAGGCAAGGTACGTAGGAAGCCTCCATGAGGTTCAAGGCCACCACCCCTTGGTCGTTCCGACCATCTTCATGTCAGTTCACCAACACACGAGCAACCAAGAGTGTAAGACCAAAACCATCCTAAACTATGAGGAATTTGATCCTTACCAAGCCAAAGTACGTAGAAAGCCTCCACGAGGTTCAAGCCCACCACCCCGGTCGTTCTGACCTCCTTCAAGTCGGTTCACCAACACCTTGGATAGCCTAGAGTGTAATCCCCACATGAAATATCCTAAACTAAGAGGAATTTAATCCTTTCCAAGGAAAGGTACATAGGAAGCCTCCCTGAGGTTCAAGTCCACCTCCCATTGGTCATTCCAACCTTCTTCATGTCGGTTTACCAACACCTTGGGCAGCCTAGAGTGTAAGCCCCAAACACCATCCTAAACTACGAGGACTTTGATCCTTTCCAAGGCAGGGTACATAGGAATCCTCTATGAGGTTCAATCCCACCACCCTATCATTCCGACCATCTTCACATCGGTTCACCAACACCTCAGGCAGCCTAGAGTTCAAGCACCAAACACCATCCTAAACTACGAATACTTTGATCCTTTCCAAGGCAGGGTACGTAGGAATCCTCCATGACGTTCAAGCCCAACAGCCCATTGGTTGTGACCATCTTCACGTCGGTTCACCCAAACCCTTACGAACTATGCAGACTTTGATCCTTTTCAAGGTAAGGTATGTAGGAAGACTCCATGAGGTTCAAGACCAACAACCGGTCGTTCTGACCCCATTCACATTAGTTCACCAAACCCCACCCGAACTACGCGAACTTTGATCCTTTCCAAGGCAAGGTACGTATGAAGCCTCCATGAGGTTCAAGCCCAACACCCCATTAGTTCTGACCACCTTCACGTTGGTTCCCACCACCCGAACTACGTGGAATTTGATCCTTTCCAAGGCAAGGTACGTAGGAAGCCTCGACAAGGTTCGATCCCACCATCTATCTGGGCCCCAGGTCCTCCTCCACGTCGGTTCAATGACCCCCATCCCGCTGGAACTATGCAGGTTTGATCCTTGTCTCCTAGATAAGGTACGTAGGAAGCCTCCCTAAGATTCAACCCCATCCAACAGTAAGCCTTTGTGACCCCATTCAGCAGTAAGCCATTGACGTCCCTACCCAGTGGTAAGCCGTTGTAACCCCATCTAGCGTTAATCCATTGAAAAACCCAATCGGCAGTAAGCCATCATCAGATTAACTACGTGGACTTTGATTCCCTGCCACATTGATACGTAGGAAGCCTCTTTAAGGATCAAGCCCAAAATCATTGTCATCCTCATGGAGGTTCCATCCCATCCACTATCCACTTCACTCAACACTCCATCATCCATACTGATTCTTACTTGGGCCTGTACATCCTAGTGGGATCATGACACCTCATTCCCCATTCCCATTAACAACAATCATAAAGCTAACCACATGTTATCCCCAACATCATTGTTCCATCCAGAGTTTGAACCCATCTGATCCACTGTAATCAGTGTTTTGATCAGTCCAATCCATCACCATTGGACGCTAAACTTGTGGCATACCCTATGTTAAACATGGGAAGCTTTGGAAAACCACAGAGACATGCCTATAGCATATAATTCATTGCATTTGATGCATGAGGCCTCAGGCTTCCGTGCCCTAGAGAAGCCCTATAATAAGGTAACGAAAACCAGACACTCCAGTGTTCTAGTGTCAAGACATTCCGGTGATGTCCAACATGACTACTCCCTTGAATGAAGGTTTCTACCCTGACCGGACCCTTTGGAATGTCTCGAAAGAAGCAGTGTAATTAACTGGAATCCATGAAGATATGATGCTAAGAAGATTTTCACGAACAACGTCTTAAGTCTATAAGGGAGACCCAGACTAGGTGATGAATTCCAAGGAGGAATCCATGAAAGTAAGAACTGACATCCCATCACCCTGTTTTGATCAAGGAGCAGAAGTCCCTGAATAAGGAATGTATGTCACCCACCTTTGGAAAACGAGAATGTGGGGCAAAAAACAGCGCTTCCATCCCCCCCAAATGAGACAGACGCGCGCGCCCCAGCGAAATCATTGGAAACAGAAATGGTGAACCCAACGTGAAGATCTTATCCTCAGTATGGATATTAGTAGCGTTCGAGGCATCAATGGACTAGCATGTCACCAGATCCAGTTATTCGGTGCCGGGTACCGTCAAGAAAATAACAAGCCTAGAATGAAACTCACCAGAAGTTGGGGCAGTAGAACGTTGGACATCTCGGTCTGCAACGTTGTCAGCATGGATCCATCTTACCAGCCATGGAAGATGGGATGACGCTGGGGCACTGGTCATCAATTCCTTTTCCCTTAAGCACTGATGAGTTAATCTCCCTACCTCTAAGAATCAATTTGTTGCATCCAAAACTCGATCACTGCCCGCCCGCTGATGCAGGGGTAAGGGTAGTGCCAATGCAGCAGTCCCGTGCAGCTCCGCCTCTTTTACAACGGCCTCTACACCCATAGCCATGGGGTTCCCAAGCCCCATCTCCCCATCCGATGTCATCGAACGACGTATGATCAATATCCTCATATGCTGGTACGAGGAGGAGGGTATTATCCCGACTCGGGATATAGCCCACCTGGATTTAGAGGTATCTACACCTCATCGTAAATGTTTCCCCCAAGGGCCACTCAGGGAGCCACTGCTCCCCACCCCAACATATAACTATCTCAAGATCCTCTCTCCGAAATAGTTCGACGACTCCCTGCCTTACGCCAATGAGGTAGGTGATGTCTGGGCCAGCCTGGTCAGAGTCCCATTCCTAGGCCTCCTAGCGGGGGCTACCACCTAGCTGCGTCAGTGCCTCCGCCCAGTCTTACTAGATGAGGAGCTGGTAATCCATGTTCCTACACCACCGACTTCGGTCCGTTCGACCCGATGCCAGCTTTGGGCGCAAGCCGTAGAGGACATCCGCCAAGGGGCGTCAATGTCAACGACAACTGTGGCCCGAGCCACCACCGATGCATATCACCAATTCCATATATACGCTGAGTATGGGCACTTATAAACCCAATGTAGATCAAGGCCCCAACTGCCCCACGGGCAGGCTGGGTCGATTCTCTTGGTTGCTGGCATATGCAGTGGCTGCCGCGAACTAACCCGCAGCGATGCCACCCAGTACGGAGGTCCTCCCCGTACCGCTACCACAGAGAGCGTGGGCCTTCCCCGCTTTGAGAATATGTATGGAGGGCTGCCCCATGAAACCTTCATTCCAAATGAGGGTCTTCCCCATGATGGTGATGCTCATCACATAAGTCTCTCCCGTTCCCACTACACTGGGTATGGAGCCATTCCTCCTGCCCCCGACCGCCAGTTTGGGGACGTTGCACATCAGGTATCTCTTCAATGTGGGGACCCTCCTCATATCCTCATAGCAGTTGGAAAAGGTCCTCCTCGCTTCAGCAACCATAGGGGTGAAGTCCAGCCTCGCTTCATCGGCACCCAACACGGAGGTCCTACTCGTGTTCATCTAGACCTGTACGAGTACCCTCATCATACTGATGTCACCAGGGGGAACATGCCTGGAGGTCCTCACCATGATCCTTCTAATTCTATCAGAGGTCTAACTTCTTCCAGCGCTACCCATGGAGGTCCTCCCCATGTACCCTTTGACATCTATCCCAGTGCTCCTCGCACCCTGGCCTACACAGGCAGAAACCCTCTCCGCCCCAGTACCAGTGCGGCTGAAGGACCTCGTGTACGAAATCTTCCATGTCCCGAAGAGCCACCCAGGGGAAAGAAGATGGTTCGTTGCCACCATAAGAAGAATTATGGGAAGGTCCGGATAGAGATTAAGCCAGTCCACTTCTAAGACTCTAAAGCAGAGTACGACTCAGCATAGAAACCCTCCCCTCGCTCATCTGAGTCAAGGGTTGGGGAAAGAATGAGGTGCATCAGCCTAGTACTCCCTAAATGTGAAGTCCATCATATTATCACCTCCCTCCATAGGTATATCTAGGAGGAAAAAAATCTGGAAACCCCGAAGGTTACAGTTGTGCAATCACCACTTTCATCACTAGAAGTGCTCTCTACCTCTACAAGAGATCACAAAGAGCTATTTTGGGGACCAATGGTGGGCGGCAGCAATGCTGCCTATCGCCAATAACCCTATCCCCTGATCCAGGAACTGAATCCATCAGCTCATCTTATCACGACGTAGTGGCCAGGTGGCTACACTCTTTGGAGGAAAGCCTGAGATTCGATAGCCAGTCAGCCCGTTCTTCATATTCTCCACTGGCCAGCCTGCCGCCCCAGCGGCCTGCCTCAGTGCAGCTTCTAGTTCCTCAGCTGCCTTCAGTTGACAAGTGGGGTATTGAAGAACTAGACCCTAAATCCATGCCAAGGAGCTTATGAAGCATCCTCACAGCAGACCACTTCCCCGAGATGTTCTGGCCCGTGGCAACGCCAAATTTCTGTGTGCTGGAATCCCTCACCCCAGAGGAAGTTGAGTCTTTCTTCCAAACCCTCTTGGCGATGCACATTCTCCTTCATCATCAGAAAGTGGTTTATACTAGGAGCCAAGTGAATTTTGAATTCATAGGCGAGCAATGACTTCTAGTTGATTTGGGCGTACTTCCTGTGGCCCAGCGCCCAGAGTCACCAAGCTGCCGTAAGGCCCACCAACAACAATGCATTCATAGTTTCAAGGTACTCTACAAGGTTATCAAGGAGGATTCCCCCCACGCGCAAATTTGTGGATGGGGACAGTATGCTACCCTCCTCTTCAGCCCTATCCAGCGGCAGCTCTGCTCTCTAGGCGATATAAAGGATATGCCCCCAGGAAGGGTCACTGTCAACATGGACGACATAGTGGATGAGGAGGATGAGCTGGAGATTCTTATGCAGACTTACCCCTTGAGGGAGTGCCACCACTACTGGACCCATCGAGAAGGGTTACTCGCTAGTAGATGAATCTACTGGGTCTCTTTGCGCCCACCGAGGCATTAGTACTCAGCTATAATTCTGGTAAGGGTAAAGAGCATGTCAGAGCTGCCAAACACTCCAACCCATCTGCCTCAGTGTAGAAGATGGAAGAGGACCCTGAGAAGGCCACATTGCACAAAAAACATGACAAGAAGAAGAAGTTGGTCGATGACCTCCTGGCTGAATGTGCTGCAGAGCAACGAACAGACTACAAAAATCCGAGACCAGTACAGTAGGGGCAAGAACAACATCCTCTCGGAAAGCTGCCTCTAGGTAACCCTGATCATGTTGCTCCCACAGATAGGGTTGAAGCCAAAACTTATGACAAGATGGCGCGGTATGTCTCGCTAAACCCTCCCGAATGACCCGACATTCCAAGGGACCCAACTCGGGCTCCCCCAGCCGCCCCGAGGGTCATGTCACCAACCACTCCATGAGCCACTAGGGCTACTTACCATGTTGAAGAACCTACCAACGTGCTCGTGGTTAGGGATCCCCGTCATGATAGGGACCCCCGCCCATATGATCCAATGGCGGCACTCATTTCCCGCCTAGAGGTGTTGGAAACACGATAGGTAGCAATCCCACCCGATGGAAATACATATCTAGCATGGGTGGATGATATGTCAGCACCGCCGATTTTTGGAAATCCCACCTTTCCCCCCTTAAATTAGACAGGGGACCCACAACCGCATCTGTCCCACTTCACCTTAAGTTTTGGGCCCATATTAGGGATTCCAGCGCAGGAGGAGGCCGCCAAGATCTGATGCTTTGTGTAGACATTTGAGGGCCTTGTGTTTTTTTGGTACAAATAGCTCCCCATAGGATCGGTAACCAGTTGGGAGGACCTCCAGAGGAAATTCCTTTACCAGTTCCACTCCACCACATGGAATACAAGCACCATAGACCTCTTCAAGAGAAAACAGAGACCTGATGAGCGTGTCATGGACTTTATCGCCTGGTGGAAAGGACTTACATACTCCCTTGACATGCCACTGACTCTAGAGAAATTACTGACAATGTGTGTGGGAAATGTTAAGATGAAACTGGTTCCCTCTCTGATCACCCAGAACTATCGTGGAGGATTCTGAAACTTCTTCGATAAGGCCCAGCGCCTGGAAGAATCCCTACAACAAGCCAGCCAGACACATCCGTTGCCCCCCACAATTCCCGTGAGAAGGGATGTCAGAGCTGAACCCACCATGGTGTCCTAGATACAGGCCCCCAGATGGCTGGAATTATTACCAGTAGATCCACCTCTACAACCTCGCAGAGGCCTGCCACCACAGGTGTAGCCTCTAGCCCAGCAGCAGCCTCCTCAGAACTGGTAGGTGCCCCCACATAATGCGCCGCCACCACCTAGGCAGGAAAATACGGATCCTCCAACTCCTCGCCAAGGCCAGGATCCAAGGTCCCCCTTTCCAAAAAGAAGAAAACATACCTACTCGTTCACTGACAATCAGGTCCGTGACTATTTCTGAAGTGCCTTGGATTAGGGGATTGTGCGTTTTCTTGAGTGTAGAAGGCCAGGAGATACGCACCTCACTGATTGACCCAAATACTATCCCTATCATCATATCTTGGGGAACACTCTCAAGTAGTGATATGTGTTCAAAGACTTGATTCAAGACCAAATTGATAACAACATAGTCAGGTTGGGCCCGACCTCGACACAAGTGGCATGCATCATCATAAGGCCAGACAACAGCAACAACATCGAGGGTAAGTGTCAGCAGGTTTCTAACTACAGGTCCCAGAAGTATGATGACTGGATGGCTCACAAATCATTCTCCCATTCCCATGGTATCATTCGTGCACACATTAATCAGCAGGAGACTTCAGAAGCTACAACCGCCACTTCTTCATCACCATCTCAGCCGACCTCTTCCCAGAAGAGAAAACATCGGCAATGCAAGGGAAAGCAACATGCCCCGCCAATGGCATCATCGTCCCATAATCTTGGAGACTTCATTCCCCCATAGATGGGGATTCCTCCCAGGATCCACCCATTAGAGGAAAACTCTTCAAGTGATAGTCAAGGGTATGCTTTGGTTAACACCACAGAGTTGGTAAACCCCTACATGACTCCCGACGACAGGGAGCGCCAGGCGGACCTCCCTAATGTCCCTAGCCGATGCCAACGTCGGTAGAGCCACGGACATATGGGTCATCAAGGCACATCATCCAAAACTTCTAGCCAGTCCATGAATGCCACTGAGACTAGATAATAGGTCCAGCGCCGAGCTCAACACAAGCTGCCTCATCCGGTGTCATCAGACCATCCTTCACCGCTGTTTGTGCTACTGGATCAGGAAGAGACACCACGACCATGCCGCGACCAGCCACGCCCTGCTACAGGCCAGTCTCAATCATCCAGTCCTCATCCGGTAGCCACTCTGTAGCCTCTGACTAGTGAGTATCGGGATATTCCCAGCACCAGTCAGCCGTTGGCCCAGCCTGTAGGGTCCACCATACTGCCTGTCATAGAGTGACATTCTGCAAGCAGAATTTCATGCCTAGAATGGAAGTATGATGTTATCAAGAACCTTTCCAACATGCCAGTAAGTCTTTACATCCTCGAGGCCCTTTTTCTTTTGGAAGATATGCGTAAGACCCTCGCTGAGGCTTTAAGAAGCCCCATCCAGTTTGAGATGGAGGTAGCAGCTGTAGAGGCCTTTCATGCGAAAGCGATAGAAAATGTTGAATGCAAGAACATTATATCATTCTCCGGAGAATATGAAGGTTCTCCCATATAGGGGAACATTTTCACACATTACATCACCGGCCAATTCAATGGAGTGGAGGTTTGCCGCTGTCTTGTTGACACCGACTCCAGGATTAACCTTATCCAGACATGGACACTATGGAGGCTGGGGTTTTCTGAAGATGACTTGACACCCTCCAACCTAAAGATCCAGGGATACAACAGGAAAGAGTAGACCCCGATCAGAAAGATCTGTTTGAAGACCCAGTTTGATGGCCTAGTTGCTAGTACTGAGTTTATGGTTGTATCCCAGGACACCACGTACAATGCATTGATGGGAAGACCATGGCTCCAACTACATGCAGTGGTTCCTTCATCGTATCACCAGTGCCTCAAGTAATCACTCAATGGTCGAGTGGGAACCTTCCAAGGTGACTCATATTCTTTTGCCTCTTGTGAAGCATGCTACCTAGATTCTGACTATTACAAGGGCAAGGACAAACAGATTCAGGCCAGTGAGGTCGAGCATGCTGTTGTTGCAACCGACCCCTAGGCAGGCCTGGATGACACCTACGTCTTCCCGATCCATCGATTAGAGGCCACAACCCCTGACATGGGGAAATGTTTTGTTTTCTATGGTATAAGGGGGAATCATATTCCCAAGTCTAAGCCACGGTGGAAGATCACCTCATAATCTTACACAAATCAGGCTCAGGTGATCCTAGAGCCTTCTACCCCTGTAAGGTATCGAGATGTCCACTCCATGGAAATGACAGTATGTCATACGTGCCTGTTTCGCTAGGTTATAATTAACCGTATCAAGTCGACGCACCACTATTGCTTTGATATAATCAAGTGTGCCCCGTTGGGCTGAAGACCATATGGGATCAGATCAACAACCTTCATTGCTATTGTTTCGGCAGCACGGGAATCTCCCGATGTAGTGTCCACTACCACCCAGGCTAGTACCAGCCTCTCACAAGAGGATGTTGACCCAGAGGAAGCTCCTACCACTGGAGATCACTCCTCCGCAAGTGAAGAAGATGATTTAGAGGACGCTCCCCCCACATTTGAAGAGGGTGTCTCCACCATGGTCGATGAACTGGTACAGATGAACCTCGGTAGCGAGGCAGATCCGAGACCCATATTGATCAGTGCTGCCATGTCCCTCAAGGAGCAGCAGTGGTACATAGACTTCCTGAAGCAACATCGTGACTTGGAGCTATAATGAGATGATAGGGATAAATCCTCAGGTAGCCATACACCACCTCGGTCTCCCGACAAATCATCGTGGGTTCAAATAGCCTCCCAGGAAGATAAAACCTTCTCACGACACCATGATAGAGGTAGTAGTTGATAATCTCATCAGAGACAATTTCATTAAGGAGGTATAGTACCCCAAATGGCTAGCCAACATTATGCCAGTTAGGAAAAAGAACGGGAAGATCAGAGTCTACATTGACTTCTGGGATCTTAAGCATCACTGTCCGAAGGATGATTTTCCCCTTCCTGTGACAAAATAGTTGATCGATGCTACGACTAGGTTCCAATCCTTATCCTTTATGGATGGTTACTATGGATATAAACAGATCCGAATGGCCCCCGAGGACGAAGAGTCCACAGTTTTCAGAGCGACAGAAGGTACTTTTTGTTACCAAGTCATGCCCTTCTACCTGAAGAATGAAGGTGCCACCTATCAGCAGGCCATGCATCACATATTCAAGCCGATCCTTGGGAAATTGGTGGAATTATATGTGGACGATCTGGAGGTCAAATATTTCTAGCATTAGAACCATATCAAAGACCTTTAGAAAGTGTTCGGCTTCCTCCGTTCTCTCCATTTGAAGATGAACCCATTAAAATGTGCCTTCAGGGTTACCTCTGGGAAGTTCCTCAATTTTGTTGTCAGGTGCTGGGGTATCGATATTGAACCTAAGAAGATAATTTCCATCAGCCAGATGCCTCCCCCGAGCAATATTTGGGAGCTTTGGGGTTTCCAAGGCCACTTATCCTATATATGCCAATTCATTAGGAATCTAGCTAGAAAGTGTAAGACCTTTTCCCAGCTCATGAAGAAAGTCACTGCCTATGAATGGTACAAAGAGTGCCAGACCGCGTTTGAGGAAATCGAGCAGTATCTACTCCATCCTTCGATCTTGATGCCACTTGTCTGCGGAAAACTGCTGATCCTTCATGTGACTACCCTGGAATGATCTCTTGGCACTCTTCTTACCCATAAGAAGAATGAGGGGACAGAGAACAATATTTACTACCTCATATGCATGCTCCTAGATACAAAGACCAGATACTCCCCCATCGAAAAGAGTAGCCTTGCACTAGTATTCACAGTGCATAAATTGCGACACTACTTGCAACACTACGAGGTACAACAGGTGTCTCGGATCGACCCACTGAAGTACATTCTGAACCGCCCCATGTTAACAGGATGTCTAGCATGGTGGGAAGTAATCTTCCAACAGTTCGACATCAAGTTCATCCCTCAAAAAGCTATTAAGGGGCAATCATTGGCAGACTTCCTTTCCGCTCACCCAGATCCTGCTGACCAGCCCTTGGATCTCGATTTCCCCGATGAGGCGATCCTCTCGGTAGACGAATCCATGCCGTGATGGCAGATTCACTTCGATGGTGCTTCCCGAAGCCCCACCGAAAGGAGAATCAATGATCCCAAGCTCAACAGAGTAGTCTTGGGTATTGTCTTTATTACCCTGGCATAAGCCATTCTTCCGTACTCATTCCTATTGTCGAAAGGATGCACTGACAATGAGGCAGAGTATCAGGCTCTTATCACTGGCCTCAAGCTGGCCCTTGAGATTGATGTGCCCCATTTTCATGTGAAAGGGGATTCCGAACTAGTCATCAAGAAGATCAATGGTGACTACATCGTCAGAAATCCAGATCTTGTACCATTTTTGGATTGCACTCTCCAGCTAATGGCCCAGTTCCCATCTCGGCCGGAAGTTACTCTTATCCCTCGATCTCAGAATGGTCGAGCGGATGCCTTGGCTGGCCTTGGTACATCACTTGCTGAACCTGAGTAGGATGATCTGATTATCCATGTGGCACATCAGAGATTCATTGCTCTCGTCACCCCGAGTGATGATGACGACCTGCAAGTGATCCATATTACCACCAAAGCCTCCACGTTAGGACCCCCAGGTCCCTCATATACAGTGATTGAGATGAATCCCAATTGGAGAGCCCCCTTTTTCGAGTGTCTCCAAAAATGGTTACCTCCTAACTGATCGGGCCGAGCGCGAGTGAATCCGATGCCGTGCATTGCAGTTTACCCTCCAGAGTGGTCCTAGTATTGAGCATATCCTCTAAAAGCGTATGTTTGATGGTGTTCTCCTACATTGAATCCAAGGAGTCGATATTTCTCAGGTCATTTAAGAGGTTCACGCCAGTTCCTACGGGGCTCATCAGCCCGGGCCGAAGCTATCTCACCAGATCCAGAGACTGAGGTACTTTTGGCCCTCCATGATCCTTGATTGCATTGAGTTTTCCAAGAGGTTTCATGCATGAAAAGTTCATGAAAACTTCATGCATGGACCACCAGATCCTCTCTACACTACCAAGTAATATTGGATCTTTGTAGTCTAGGGACTGGATGTTGTGGGACCATATCCACCGGCGACAGCTCTCCAGTGCAGGTTCATCTTGACCACTAATGATTTCTTTTCCAAGTGGGCAGAGGAAGTCCCGCTCAAGGAGGTCAAGTCCCATTCTATCGCTAACTTCATAAGATCTAATATCATCTACCAGTTTGGAGTCCCTCACACCATCCTCACCGATAATGGAACCAACTTCCAGGCGGTTGAGTTAAAGAAGTTGTATACCAAGTACAACATCCGTTCTAACCATACCTCCCACTACCACGCACAAGGAAATGGGCAGATTGAGGCATTCAACAAAACCCTCTCTAACATTTTGAACAAAATGGTTGGTCATAATAAGAAGAGTTTTCCAAAAAATCCCCCAATGCCATCTGGCCTTATCGAACAATGACTCATAATTCCACCCAGGTGACCCCATATTCCCTGGTGTACAGAACTGAGGCCGTTCTTCCCATCGAGATTCAGTTTCCTTCATTATGCATAGTAGTCTATGACCGGAAGACACCAGATAAGGTAGCCAAAATTCATCTGGATGAATTGGAATCACTTGACAAGAATAGGCTTTGTTCCCTGCACAATCTAGAAAGACATCAAAACAAGATAACCAGAGATTTCAACAAGAAGGTTCACCTCTACTCCTTCTTGCAAGGTGACTTGGTATTGGCCCTCTGGACACCAATGATACCTAGAAGAAAACCACCCAAGTTGGATCCCAAATGGGAAGGACCTTACATAATTCACAGGGTTTACCCCAATGGTGCATACTCCCCAGTGACCATGGATGGTGAGTGTATAACTCCTCCCACCAATTCCAAGTTTCTCAAGAAATACTTTTTAGGAGCCAGTCTGGTCCTACATGACCTTAAAATATATACGGTCTAGCATGAACCTAAACTGTTTGGTCCTATATGACCTTAAACTCCCGGGTCCTGCACGACCCTAAACTACTTCGTCCTGCACAACATTAAACTATTCATCATCCACACCGCATGACGTTAAACTGCATGGCCCTTTAGAACTATGTGTGGCTTGATTCAAATCCGCATGGGATACATAGGAATTCTCAAGAATTTCGTCTTAAGCCCATCCCATTACTGTTCTCTTTGACTATCCTCCTGGGTATAGTTCTCTCATAGGATACTTGCATTATATGGTGTAGGCTTCCTTAGCCCCACTCATGTTAGGATTACGACGGTCACACCATGTTCCCACTCCCTGTTCTTCTATCCTCCCATGTCCTTACTGCACGACGCTAAATTTCATGGCCTTCAAGAACTATGTACAGTTTGATTCCCATCCTCATGGGATACATAGGAACGCCCAAACATTTCATTTATTGGCCCAACCCAAACACTAGAATCTCCCCTTAGGTCAAGACCTATGGTGTGGTGTAGGATTTTTCCCCAATTCATGTTGAGATCATCTCGATCCCACCATACATCCCACTCCCCAGAGGTGTCCACCTCTTTCACAGATGGGCACAACTATGCTTCACCCACTCTTTTGATTGGGACTCCATCACCTTTCCCATCCAGAAGGGCCCCCGAACGGCAGGGATGCAAGGCCCAAGGGCTCTCCTACCACTTCAGGCCAACACCCTCAAGGATGCTGGGCAACAAATTGATACAAGTCCTGTGTTGTGAGTATGGTCAGCAGTCGATGTTCATTTATTGTTCCCATTCTAGGTCACTATAAGGATGCTGTGTTTCGAATATGGTGAAAAACTATCCTTTGTCATTAGAGCCACCCCAAGATGTCCCAAACATTGAGTGTAGTGGTTCATTCTGCCCCGTTGTAACTCCAAGCAGTGAATTCCCTTCAGACGATGCCCGTTCTCAGACCCTTATGGGTAAAAAGTCGAGTCTGGATCCTTGTTTTGCACACTGATCACTGCTCACATGGGCTTAGGAGATATAATGAGGTGGTAACCGCATAAGAGGTTATATGGATACAGTTATTCGGGACACCCAGCCTCAGGCCCCTTGGCCTTTTTCGGCCCCTTTCCCTTTTCCGGCCCCTGGCTCAAGTTCTCATTTAGGATTGTGTGGTGTGGTGTGGACTCATGTCCTCATTCACATCGGGCTATTTCTTCATGCCACACATATCCCCTTGAGACATCCATCCCTTAATTTATCATCCATCCTATGAGAACATGCCCTGCCATGCTTCGTGTGCCCCATCATTTGGGTTCTCATCATTCTCTATATCTAGAAGGGCCCCCGAATGGCATGGATGCTCAGCCCAAGGGCCTTCCTACCATTAAGGTCTAACGTCCTCGAGGATTGCAGGAGAAAAAATTATCTGAGTCCCATGTTGTGAATGTAGTCAATAGCCGATGCTCAATTTTTTTCCCTAAACTCCGGTCACATGAGGGCGGATACTGTGTTGTGAACCTAGTCAATAGTTGTCTTCAATCATCATTACTTCTTGGTGGTATTACATAAGCACAATGGTTCACCCTTTCTATCCCACGCATATGACATTAAACTAGGCATATACGGTCTGAGCTCTATGACCCTAAACTAAGATCACCTTCATCCTCATTTCAAGACGTTAAACTGAAAACTAGCTGGGAATTTTTGTCTAAGGCCCAGCCTTAGGACCCTTGGCATTTTCGGGCCTCGACCCAAGTTCTCACCCAGGATTGTACGGTGTGGTATGTGATTATGTCCTCATTCACGTCGGGTTACTCACCACGCTGTACACCTCCCTTGTTTGGGGTATTTTACCCATTTTTGTCCTTACTGCATGACGGTAATCTGTGCATTGCCCTGTTCAATAACTACATGTGGATTGATTCCCATCCTTATGGGATACGTAGGACCGCCTGAATGTATAGACTTCGGGTCCATCCCCTCTCTTAGAGATATCCCTATTATCTGGTCCCCTTGGCCTACCCTTTCCCAGGGAGAGGAGTATATGGTGTGGTATGGGACTATGTCCTCATTCACGCCAGGTTTGTAATGACCATGCCATGTACCTCTCCCTCCTTAGAGTCCTCTATCCAGTTATTTTATACCCATCCTTTCAAATCAGCCACTCTCAAGTTGATCACTCCCCTCGACCCTCTTCGGTGATTCACCAATGTGTAAAAGAGTACTCTGGTTCAGCATATGGAGTGTCAAATTTTACGTGGGAATGCTTTCACCCATTTTCAGGCTTCGTGTTCCCCTTTATTTGGGCTTCCATAACCTTTCGCTCCCAAAGGGACCCCCAGATGGCATGGATGCTTGGACTAAGGGATCTCCTACCATTACAGGCCAACACACTTGAGGGTTTCAGACAACAAATAAATACAAGTCCTGCATTGAGAATATGGTCATTGGATGATGCTCATTTATTTGTTCTCATTATAGGATAACGCGATATGGATGCTGTGTTTCGAACACGGTCAACAGTCATCCTCCATCGTCATGCTATCCCCTTCAAGCCTTAAATGTTGGTTACATGATTCACATCATTTTCCACCCCGTCATGTCTAAATGGAATTTTGACACTCCTGACACTATCCCTCAATGCGCATTGGCATGTTAGGAGGATAAAGCTGTGGTGAAGGAATCATTTGAAGCTCCGCACTGACTTCCCTTTGGCGTGCCTTCTAGGTTTTTCAAAAAACTTATTCTGCCCTTGTTTCCCACACCGAGTTTGACTCACATGGGCTTAGGGATCGGGTTGAGGTATGCACTTATAAGGGTTTCACTTATCCTTGTTCTGAGATCTAAGACCATAAAATAAGATCTCTTCCAGAACTATGTTTGGCTTGATTCCCATCCTCATGGGATACGTAGGAATGCCCATGCATCTTTGTCTCCGGGTCCAGCCCCAGAAATTTACAAATCTAGTCCCTTCTTTTTTGGACCCTTGGTCCGAAATCATTTAGGAAAATGTGGTGTGGTGAGTACCTCCTAGGTTCTCGCTCACGTTGGGTTTTTAAATAGCCAAAAAATGTGATTCCTGTATCTTTTCACAGTGTGGTCCGAGTTCTATGACCCAAAACTAAGATCTTTCTATGGGAATTGCGCATCACGTTTGGCTGTTTTTCCACCCTGTATACATTCCATTAAATCAACCCCCCTTAATGGTTCACCCCAGGACCTTGAGCTAAAAGTGTGAGACCCTAGGACCCTTGTCCTTGGGAAGGAACTTGACCCCCTCTATCTGATACGTCTTATAGTCATATTTATATGTGTTTTGACAAAGAGCCTGAAGTGTGGAATTTTCATGGGGATAGTCCCCTCATTCCATGTCCAAGATTCGTGAGCCCATTATTTGGATCCTCATCCTCTTCCACATCTGAAGGGACCCCCTTTACGACCTGGTATCATGCCGCCTTGGATCACCTACCATTTCAGGCCAACGTCCCTAAATACCTTGAACGATATTTGCGACAGGTCTCGTGTTTCGAACATGGTCAGCGGTCGACCCTCATATGTCTGTCCCCATTCCAGGATAATGCAATATGAATACTGTGTTTCAAACATGGTCAACAATTATTCCCTATAATCATGCCACTATTATCATGGTCCATATCTTGAGCGTCATGATTCACATAGTTCCACTTCCTTATGTTCAAGTGGAATTCCAACATACTCGTCTTTACTCTTCCTCACATCTAGGTGCATTATATAGGTGGGTCAGCATCATTGGGACATTGTTCACCTAGTGTCCCATCACCCCCGACGTGTGCCTTGTTGTGCTAGGAAAGTCCCATCACTACTTATTATTTTCCACATCAAGCACGAATCATGTGGGCTTAGTAGTTTTGGTAGGACATGTACTGGCGCAGCCATGTCACATGCACCTTTCCTCGTCCCGTATGACGTTAAACTATGCTCTCAAAACTACACATGGATTGATTCCTATCCTCATGAGGTACATAGGAACTCCCGACCACTTTGCTTCGTGCCCAGCCTAACTTTCACTCTTGGTCCCTTGACCTTCCGGGGTTATGTGGTGTGATCTGGACTCCAAGTCCCCATTCACGTTGAGTTTATAGCTACCACACCACATACTCCCTTCTTGGGATCTTCCCTTTCACTCCACATCCTATCGTATGGCATTAAACTGCATGAGTTTATATTTCCTCAACACATGACACTAAACTGTGGTTCTACTTTGAACAAGTTCGGGCTGCCCTATGTTAATCATGGGATGTTCCAGTTTCCTTTCCAAAGATGATTCTTCATAACGGTGTTGGTCTCTGACCACACTGCTCCCCAAGAACTATGTTTGGCTTGATTCCCATTCTCATGGGATACGTAGAAACCCCCAGACTTCCTGTCTCAAGGCCTAGTCCCAGGAATCATGATTCCCATTCCCCCCTGTTTTTCCGGACCCTTGACCTAAGCTCTTTTGGGGATCCATGAAATTGCAGCTTTACCCCGAACAAGTTCGGGATGCCCCACGATAATGTTGGGAGGCGACAAGTTCCTCATCAGAGAAGTCCAGTTTGGAAGTATGTTTGATCCCTGATCAGACCAATGTACCCACCTAATGTGTTTCCACCACTTTGGTATAATTTCAAGGGAGTTGGACTCTAGTTGAACAACCCATCACTCCAATCTCCACACTTTGTGAGCCCTTTATTTGGATCCTCTCCCTCTTTCACATCTAGAGGAACCCTCTAACTATATGGATGCTCAGCCTGTGGCTCGACTACTGTCCTGGGCCAAAGTTTTGGAAGAAAAATGGATGACATTTTTGCGTCAGGCCCCATGTTTTAAACATAGTCAGCGGTCGAACCTCGTTTGTTATCTCTATTTCAGGCCAACTCAATAAGGATACTGTGTTTCGAATGTGGTCAACAGTTATCCTTCATTGTCACTCCACCCCCGCAATGTTTTAAATCTTGGGTATTGTGATTCACACCTTCCATTCCCATTTATTTGGATTGATTCCAACGTCCCTGGCATTGCCCCATTTGTGCACTAGAGCACATTGGAAGGATGACATGTTGATTTTTCGAAGGTACTCATCCTCCAATCGGGCCTCTCCCATTTCTTCCAAGAAATCCTGATTGGTTGTTCAAACCCTCAGATGATCGAATCCTAGTTTTCACTCTTACATTTGGATGGAGTGATAAGGTGGTCATCCCTTGTTTCTCGCATTGGGCCCGACCCATGTGAGCTTAGGGAATGATCACTGGACGCTCCATGAATATCATGAGAATTAAATAAACCAATACAAATAATGGAACTCGTGCATGCATATGGCATAAAACAATTGAAGAATGAAGTATTTTTTAGGTTTTGTAATCATTACAGCACTCGAGGGTCTACCCCTCCCATGGACGGATTAACACTGTCAAAACAAAGGTGTAGCTCCGCCACCCTCTAGCTTGTGGCATCCAGGATTGTTTTCCGCCTGTTCAGCTCTCGCTCCTCCTCAGAAGCGATGGGGCACAATTCATCAGCTGCAATATGGGCTCTCCCTACGTCGATCCGGATGATGGTCATTTCCTCAGAGGATCAACTCAGGCCCTCTTTGGCCTCTAACACTTGGGCCTTAAACCACAGTATTAGTTCTGATTGCATGTTAAGGGTGGATGAGTGCTCGTCTGCCTGACTCTACAGTCGCTGGACCTCATCTTCAGCCTCCTAGAGCCTCTTGATGTTTACTGCTTTCCTCCTCTACCATCCCACACCAAGGCCATAGTCGTACTCCCGAATCTTCTCCGCCATAAGATCTCAGACGAGCAGGTGGGGATGCCAGGCATCCACCCACCCAGTACACAATTCACGTAGTCATGAGTGAAGTCTGTCCATCTCATCCATCCATAGTGCTTGGGGGATATTATTAACGAAACACGTAATTAGATTCCATAATCGGTGATAGACTATTTTGCTGTCCTCTTCATCATAGGCTATTTCATCCTAGTCAGCATAGTTGGCAGGCTCATATGTGGGGAACACCCTTAGGAACTCTTCAGCAGGGTCCCTTTTTGGTGTTTGATCAGGAATGGTGGGACCTGGGCTATCTGATCGATCCTCATCATCAGATCCCACCTCAATGATCTTAGGAAAAACCACACTGACTTTCCCACCAGTGATCGGGAGAACCGTGGTTCGGTTGGTCTGGATATCCTCCTCCACGATCACCGACATTCCTCTGGGAAGGACGCCACCAGAAGCCCTGACCAACCTCGCTAAGGCGGCCCATGCCATTTGAAGAACTATGTGCACCAAAGAGATCTTGGGCATTAGTTGACATGGTTAGTAGGTGAAAATCATGAATTTGTTAGAAGAGACTTACAGAGGTCGAATTCCTGGTCTCGTTCTTGGGTTGATGCTATTGGGATCCCGAGGTGTGCCCCCCTGTATATTACCAGATGATCTGAAAGCTTCAGGGGGTCACCATAGGTTTCCTGGTCACGCCGGACATAGAAATTGATGTAGCCACAAGTGTAGATCCCAAAGGCCCTACATCTGCATCCACTATGGGATGAGAACAAGTTCTGTGAATTAGGATTTCCTTTACAGTTTAAACGTTAACAGAGGGTCCAAAGCAGTTTGGAAACGGATCTTGGGGAGTGGATTCAGGATTTTACCTCAAGAGCCTCGGCATATTCTTCAAGCTCTGAGCCTTGGTTGCTAACTTCTCCCTCCTCCAATAGGCTCCCTCTACCGGCCTCGTCCCCCCAGGAGGAGTCACCTGATTCTTCCGGCAGAGGGAAGCTCTCTCTCATCTCAGTGGCCAACAATTTTGGAGGGACTGTACGATCTAGAAGCACCTTGACACAGTCTTTCATTGGATGTGTAGCACCCCGAGAATGAAAAAAGTCCTCCAGATCTACTAGGTATTGCTCCCCCTCCACCCGAGACACCACAAAGCCGGCCCTGATAGGTCCTAGCCCCAAAAAATCCATCCTGAGATGGCTCAGGTGTTTCCACATCTTGAGAGGGCTGAGGAACTGTCTGTTGACTTCCCAGATATCCTAGGACTCTAGGAAGACAACATCCTTCGACAAGTCTATGTGACGCAGCCACTTCCCCAGAGCCTGAGTGGATATCCTGTAGAATCCACTCAGTGGCCTCCCTTCTAGGTAGCTTTGCTCTTCTAGGGCCACTGGGTCCATTGCCACTGCCTCCCCCTCAACTGGTGTGGGCCTCTTCGCCACAGAATCCTCACTATTGTGGGGTGTACCTACCATCTTCTGGCCTCAGCCTTGAATTTGGGGAGGTCCACCATTACCAGCCCGAACAGTCAGCTGCTTTAGAATTTCCCCCGAGTAGGCCGCCTCCCAACTTTAGTCATACTCGTTGACTAACCTGAAGTAAGAAGTGGGTGAAGGAAGCTCATTCCTCATCTTTCCATCCTCTCAGGTGAAAATGATCCACATCTTCCTCATCAAACATGGATTCTCTTCAAGGCACGCCCCTAGGTAAACCTGGGGGGTCAGTCGCTGCGTGCACTGAAATTGCCGAGAAAATCAGTGTGGGGTGTATGGCTCACAGAGTGGCTCACAGTCCACCCTCATCACCAGGACTCCACCTCAAAAGGCTAGGAGATAAGACCTATTCTCTTCTGTCCATCAGCCATCATCCATGAAGTCCACCATTGGCAGGGAGAACGAATGGAAGTTGAACTCTTCTACCTTCCAGACTCAGTTTAATACCGATGATACAGTCAGATTGGCCGGAAATCTATCCTCGGTGTTCAGGATGGATGGTATAAAGTCCGACCCCAGGGGAGAAATAGGGTTTGAGTATTCCTAAACCCCCCTAATGTGCACTGCTATCCACCCATACATAACGTGGAACAAACCACATATCCTCTATGTCCTCTTCCCCTCGCCGATGTGCCAGATCATTTTGTACATATTAGAAAGCATCAGAATTCCAAGATTCACCCGCCCTCCGGTTGCTAGCTTGGAGGCCATGATGAATGTGATGGTTCACACACCTACGTTTGTCTCCCTTACTGGCAAGATCCAGCCGCAGATAAGAGCTGTGATGAATTCCGCCAGCCTAACTATCGGCTGCTGCACGGTGCTGATGCTGAACCCCTAGGTTTTCCACTAGCTTTCCTCCAAGAGCTGCTAGTACAAGTGCTCCTTGCCTCGTTGGGCAAGTCTGACACCTCACCGGGAACTGTCTACTTTTCGGGAAGTTCAGAAATTGCTTGAACCACCGTCTGAAGTGGACATCTCTCACCACTTCCTTGTCCTCTCCAGGCACCAGTCTCATCAATGCCATCACCAGTGGCGACATCTACTCTGGATCCTCCCATGCACCCATAGCAGGGAGGAATTTGTTGCACATAGCTCCTAGTATTGGGACCCCTGAGATTTGATGCATGTCCCATAATCTGATGCCAACCTCCCCGTGATGTAGGTTGAAGGTATTGGTCCCCGATGACCACTGGATCAACATATCTGGCATCAGTTGCTTCAGCTAGTAGATATGAAATTGGGAGGCCCAGGCCGTCTCATACAGACTGACTCTCCTCAGCTCTACCCCAAACTCTTCACACGAGGTTCTTACCTAGTAGGCCCAGACCTAATCGTATGTGAAGTTGCCTCCTTGGCGCATGTTCCACTCATCAAACCATCCCTTCTTTAGGTTCATCATCAAAACCTTTAGGATTTTTTTGGTACAGAGGAGGGGATGTTTTCGACTACAATGCTCTCCCGTCAATGTCATTCAAGTGATTGTATAAACAATAAGTGGTAACGGGCGTAAAGTTCTCCCGAGAATGGCTATTAACCACCCTGAACCACTGGCGCTGGCACGATGTGATCCTGAACCAGTAGGTTGGCTCATCCCTACTTGATTCAGGGATGAAGATGTTATCCATCTGTCCAAATCCATAAAAAGGAAGCCTCTTGCACAACGGGTTGTCCCTTTTTCTTTCAGACAATAGCTTCACCAGAGAATCATGGTTGGAGTGGCTCCGTACCAACTCCCCCAGACCCAATCTGTTCACCATATCTTCCCTTTGGGCAGCGTCCACAAGGACCCCCCTAACGACCTCTTGGTGATCCATCCTGTCCTTAAAATTTAGATAAATTTTGAACTGGATCACGAAGCTCGATCACGAATTTTGACCACGGAGATCGATCGCGGAGCTCGATCTGGACTGTGAAATCGCAGAGCCTTGCACTGACCCTCAGACGCAAGTCGCAGAGCATGCTAATGCGAAGTTAAAGATTCGCTGTGCACCACAAAGCAAAAGTCCCGATTCAGGGAGTGTGATTGCGGAGTACGCGGAGCTTCACGAATCGAGAACACCGAAAGTTGAAATCGCGGAGGAGAGAAAAGAACAAAAGAGAATTCAGCCCCACTATTTATAAGTGATGGCCCCAGGTTCTTTACGGCACATCCAACAGCGGCGGCCTTCGTGTCGCACCCAGCCCATGTATTGCTGCTCCGCTTCGCATGCCTCCTTCACGAGGTTGCTTCGCAGGCTTCCTTCACGAGGCCGCTTCGTGGGTAACCAAGGAATTTTGGTGATGGATCCTCATACTTGGATTCTCGTTTTATCCTTAAATCCCAATCTAGGGGGGGCATTTATTGATTCCAAAATTGGAGGTGCACATAACATCCTGAAAGCATTGGGGACTGTCTCATGAAGATGGATCGTGAAGCTCACGGATCCCTGTGGCCAGCGCAAAAGATCTTTTATGCGATGTGTCGCGAAGCAAGAAGGCAGGATGGCTCTGCAATCCCCTTTGACATTCATGACCTATCACGAAGCAACGATTCAGGACAGCTCCGCGATCCCCTTTGACGTTCGCGACCCGTTGTGAAGAAACGAGGCAGGACGGCTCCGTGAGCCCCTTTGACGTTTACGAACCATCTCAAAGCAAGGAAGATGGATGGCTCTATGAACTGCTTTGACGTTCATGACCCACCACGAATCAAGGAGGCGGGATGGCTCTGCGAACCCCTTTGACGTTCGTGACCCGCCACTAGGCAAGTTTCAGCTTCGCACCGAGCAAACCTTGCTTCACATCACATCTTTCCTATAAATACCAAGCTCCCCTTGATCCCAATGGATGGATCCTTTGACCTTTCACCTTCCTTGTTCCCAAATCATGAATCACTTCCTGCTCTGCAAACCATGAGCTCCTCCAGGTAATTTTGCCCCGTGAAGTACCTCCCCCTTGGCCTTAATTGATCCCCTCTTTTGAGAGGGATGCCTTTCGCAAAGCTCGTGGGACTTCGTGAAGGAAGGAGATCCCCAAGGGGACTCGGGTCTTTACCTAGCACTTACGCTTCACAAAGCACCATCCATGCACATGTAACCCAAGTGCCAAGCCCAGGTCACCATGCATCACGAATCACATTACTTCACAATGCTATGCTTTACAAGGCACCCTTGATTCATGAGGCATTGCCTCACGAATCCCTTTACACTTCGCGAAGCTCCTCTTATATGCACATATACCCTATCCCTAGCCTAGGTGACTGAACTTCACGAAGAACATCCCTTCGCAGAGTCTCTCTACTTCATGGGGCACCAGAGCTTCACAAAGCTTCTACCTGTGAACCCCTTTTCTCTGCAACTCCTTTTCCTGTGTGGCCCTTCAGGTTTTAATGGAGCAATTTCAAAGTCCCTTGGATGATACTTCCCATTGTGTTGATTCACCTCATACTTCTTCACATAGGCATGCTAACGACTTTTACTTCTTCGCATAGCCACGCTAACGTGGACCCCCCAATGGTTCGCTCCATAACACCCCCTAGCCACAACATTGCCTATCCTTTCTCTTCACCAAGGTGTAGAGGGTACCAATTATGTAAGTCCTAGGGGTAAAGAGTGAACCCTCACATGTTAGAGCTGCAGGATGTTAAACTGCCAAGTGCCATCGTCCTCAGTACATGACGTTAAACTGTGACCTCGCCCCATGCCTTGCATGAAGGGTGCCCTGTCTCATACATTACCAACACCCATCGGTATCCATAGGAGTGAGATAATTCCTCACATGGAATGAGATCCTTTTCATCATAGCAGCGTCTATCTGTGGGGAAAGGGTGACCACCTTGGTGTGATCCCCTAGATTTTCTTACAGGAGGTAGCATCCATGCCCCTCCTTTCTTCGGTGCCAAATCCCTCTCCCATAGGGCTTTGCCACCATCCGGGCCTCCACCCTGGATTAAGTCCCAATATCCATCTCCCTGGGCCACTAACCACGCGTAATCCCCTATTTCCTCTTTGGTCTGCTAACTACGTATAAGCCCCACTTCACTTCCCACAGACGCACCTTTCACGACGTGATCATCAGGTCTCTGCTGCCTCTTGTTTCTCACACCGAGAATGACTCACCTGGGCTTAGAGTAATCTTCGACCATGACATCCTCTTTGGGCAGCCTAGAGTGTAATCCCCACAAACGGTCCTGAACTACATGGTCTTTGATCCTTTCCAAGGTGGGGTACGTAGGAAGCCTCCACGAGGTTCAAGCCCACCACCCATTGGTCGTTCCGACAATCTTCACATCGGTTCACCAAAACCCAGGCAACCTAGAGTGTAATCCCCAAAAAATCCTGAACTATAAGGACTTTGATCCTTGCCAAGGCAGGGTACGTAGTAATCCTCCACAAGGTTAAATCCCATGACTCCAGTTGTTCTGACCTCCTTCACGTCGGTTCACCAATACCTTGGGCATCCTAGAGTGTAAGCCCCACCCGCCATATCCTAAACTACTAGGACTTTGATCCTTTCCAATGCAAGGTACGTAGGAAGCCTCCCTAAGGTTTAAGACCACCACCCATTGGTCATTCTGACCTCCTTCATGTCGGTTCACCAACACGTTGGGCATCCTAGAGTGTAAGCCCCAAAAACCATCCTAAACTATGAGGACTTTGATCCTTTCCAAGGAAGGGTATATAGGAAGCCTCCATGAGGTTCAATCCCACCACTCGGTCGTTTCGACCATCTTCACGTTGGTTCACCAACACCTCGGGCAGCCTAGAGTGTAAGCCCCAAACACCATCCTGAACTATGAAGAATTTGATCCTTACCAAGGCAGGGTACGTAGGAAGCCTCCAGGAGGTTCAATCCCAACACTCCATTGGTTTCGACCATATTCACGTTAGTTCGCCCAAACCCTTCCAAAATATGAAAAATTTGATCCTTGTCAAGGCAAGGTATGTAGGAAGCCTCCATTAGGTTCAAGACCAACAACCGGTCATTCCGACCCCATTCACATCGGTTCACCAAACCCCACCCGAACTACGCAGACTTTGATCCTTGACAATGCAAGGTATGTTGGAAGCCTCCCTGAGGTTCAATCCCAACACACCATTGGTTATGACCACCTTCACATCAGTTCCCACCACCCGAACTATGCAGACTTTGATCCTAGAAAAGGAAAGGTACGTAGGAAGCCTCTATGAGGTTCAAGCCCACCATCTATTTGGGCCCTAGGTCCTCCTTCACGTCAGTTCACCGACCCCCATCCCGTAGGAACTACAAAGCTTTGATCCTTGTCTTCTAGATAAGGTACGTAAGAAGACTCCCTAAGGTTCGACCCCATCCAATGGTAAGCTGTTGTGATGTAACGCCCCGACCCCAGCTACCCAGAGCTGGTGCATTACTTTGTAACATTGGCATGATCACAAAAGATCAAGTCTCGAAAGACTGATTAGTTTAGTAGCCTTGGAAACACTAGATACATTCATAAGTCTTACATTACATCATAAAGTGAAAAACTAATAACAAAGTCTTCATAGTCCACACTCATATCCTCTTCTGACTATCCCTGCAGGTCATTCATAAAATACTTCTTCACATCCTGGAAAATATTAAAACATTGAAAGGGGTGAGCTCAGATGCTCAGTAAGGATAACAATATTGCGAAAGTTTTCATAAATAAACATTAACATTTAAGGCAATGTATAACTAAAACAAAAGCCTTTTAAACATGAACTTCAACATAATATGGCAAAAGTAAAATGAGATAATTCCATTCACTTCTTCACATGGATATTCTACTGGTCGAATAATCACATGCAATATCAATAACCACTTTCATAATGAGGGAATGTATAATGCCGGACATTCTGAAACATTTTGTTAAGGCCTCGGCCAAGACGTCTAAAATGATTAAGGCCTCGGCCAAAACCATAAATCAAATTGGGAAAGGGCCTCGGCCAATTCCACGTCTAGTTGTCTCATGAGACCTACCGATGCATCGAGGAGCTATAGCGGGCTCCACCCGTCACTTATTAATTCCAATACATTCCTCATATGAATAGGTTTAAACATATCATAAACCATAACATAATCGTATCACATAAAAAATGCATAAAGGAAACATAACCTTTCCACATTTCAATCACAAGATATCAATAAAACACATTGATATAATAAAAACACTTTCAAAACCATTTTCAATACCAAAATAAAAGAAAGTTAAAACTTTGTATTTATTTTTCATTAAAAAAAATGATGGATTGTAGAGGAAGCCGAAACTCAAATAATGGTCACGGCGGCGGAGAAGTCGTTGTCGCCGCATAATTATGGAAAGAAAAACATTCCCTTTTGTCGTTTATCAAAACGCTTCGTATAAAAAAGATTCCTTTTGAATAAACGTAAAAGTCAAAGGGGGTTATACACCGTATAAAAGAAAGTTGTGTATAAAACCAAATATGCCTCAATGAAAGGGGATTGAGACGAAGTCCTTAAAAAGATAATTTTTAAAATAAAAGAGATCTATTATGTGTATTCACTATAGGTACACATATAGAAAGTAAATATACAAAATAGGACATAATAATATCATGACATAATTTGTAAGTAGGAGATTAACCCAAAGAATGGAAATTGGGTTAAGAAATTCCCTTACCTTGCGTCTTGTCCTGACTCGACCGTTCTTTAACCTCCTGAATAATAAACTAGAGTTAATTTATATTTACTTAAGAACCTTTTTCATGTTCATTATTCCATTTATATCACTTATTACCATGTTATGAACATTATTTAATTATTTAAGTTAATAACGGTCGTTTTGTCGATCTTTGGTACTTGAGTCAAAAATAAACTTCTTATAATTACAAGTTATTCATGTGGTGAAATATCCATTATATCCAGAATTATATTCATGATTTATATATCATATATATCATATATATACATTATATACATTCATTCATAATGTCACGTAACATTTAGAGGTAAGAAATGAAATGCACCGTTCATGGAGACGGTAAGCCGTACGTACGCATGAACGCTACTTTCATTTCTATTTCGTATTTAATGGAATGAAATCATAATGATATAAATTTATAATATAATTCCAGTATAATATAGTGTATAATACCATTTACTCCATCCTTTATACATCCCACATATGGAATTAACGATTCAAATCACTTTGAGGGGGCGGTAGTCCGCACTTCCTAAAATGAAATTATCGCGTTTACCCATAATGGAAATCATAAAGTATGCCATAAATGAGAAATACAGAAGAATAAGTAAAACATAAACATATTATATATCATATATAAAAATAGTGACATCTTAATGGCCACCTTTGAAGGTGTTATATGAGTGTTGAACAATCATCGTTTCGTGAGGCAGAAATTCGCCATCCACAGAAACCGTATGTTCTTTAACCATTAGATGTAAGTGTGTGTAAGTGTAGCTCGAATCCTTCTTATAAAAACATACTAGTATATTGAGGATACTGGTTTTGTTACAAAAGAAATGAATAAAAAGAGTTTAGGGGGTTGGAGAAGAAAAATGAAACAAAACAACATTAGAGAAGACATTACCTCAAAATCGGGTAAATCTTTTTGATTTGAGCCAAAGGCTTCCTTGGGAAGAGTTCTGCCCAAAGTGAGACTTCTAGGAGTAATAGGGGGAAGTTCGGAGAGTATTTGGGCAGAGGTTGGCCGAGCCAAATGGCTTTAAAGTGTAAATTAGGTGGGAGAGGTGGGGGCCTTTTATAAGTGGAGAGGAGGGGCTCTTTTGGAAAGATTGAAATGTTACATTATTACACAATGTTTTTCGGATTATAAAGGTCCCACACTTATATAATTCGTGGATAAGGTGATAAGGGTTCGAAATATACCCATCCAATAGGCTTTGGACAAGTGTAAGCCTTGGATTTTGCATTATCTTCTCATTTTATTTAAATCGTTAAATAATGAGGTCATCGCTGCATCATAATGATGTCATAAATAATTTAATTTATTTAATGTCTAAAAATTTTAAAAAAAATACTATGATGTAGGAAATATCTTTAGCTTTCTAATTAATATTAAGAGTCAAAATATGGACTTGTGTAACCCCACTTAAAAACTATTTTAGTAAAACAACTCATGTTTGTGTCAATTTAATTTTAACATTAAATAAATATATATTAATGTCATTTTCCAACTAAAGTGGCTCCATGGGGTCCCCAAGTTGACCCATGGGTTGTCTTGGTCGGCCATGACTCATACAATAGGAGTAGGACAAGTGTCATGCTCATCTCATATTATTAAAACATTATTTTTACCTTAAACTACACTAATTACCTCTAATCGCGATTAAGAACTTAAAAGTTACTATTCAGCAAAAATTTATTTTAATCTCATTGAACCACATTTTACTTCTTAATGACAACCATGTATGTCAGATTTTTGAAAATCAAATCACAGAAGTGGTAATATTTCATTTAAACGAAAAATCAGTTATTTAACTACCACTTAGTGGTTTCACTATTCATCAAAAATTGAAGTTTTTCAGAACAAAGCCAAAATTTAACCCTAAGCTATAATTGATATTCCGAATTCAAAAATGATGTCTATTTTACAAAATTCCAAACATATAAGTTTCATTAATTAATTTTATAATTAATTCCCGCTGTTACAAAAAATGGCGTGTTTCTAAGAAACAATTTATATCAAAAGATTGGCAATTGTTTATGTCCGATTTCAATGTTAAATTAATTCTAATGACCACCATTGGATAAAATGGTAAAAATATATTCTAATTATACTTTAAAACCACTAAATAGTATAATTTATCACAATAAATTATTTTGATTAAAAAATTTGTTTTAAAGTATTTTTCACTATTCATAAAAAATTAGAAGTTCTCAGAAAAATACCAAAAATTCAACATAGGCTAATTTCGATATTCCGAATCCAAAAATGAAGTCCATTTTGAAATATAAAATTTCTATAATTTTAAAAAGTTGTTATTACTATTCATAACGGCTACTTTGATTAGTCGCGGTGTTTTAGAACTCGAAGTTGCGTACAATGCAAGCTATTGCATTATTGAATGAGAAGCGTATCGTGGAAGCTCGGGGTGTTACATTCTACCCTCCTTCAATAAATTGCGTCCTCGCAATTTGAAATTTTTCTTTGAAAATAAAAGGTTGAAAAGAGACAATACCTTTGAGGAAAACCCACATCGGAAATAAGGTTAATAAATATATAACATTAAAAGAAAGCAGGATAAGTACAAAGGTCACCCGATATAGCCCATTCTAGGATTATATGAAAATATGGATATGGAGGAGAAACAAACAATCAAGGTATGATGGAGAGTTATAGAAAACAGGATTAGGAGAAAGTTTAACCACAAGAAAATCACAAACTTGTGATTGGTTAAACGGTCATTGAATCCCCAGTTGGAAAAGTTAACCGACAATATTTTTGTTTTAAGTTACCTTTTATAATGTTGAGGAATTTATTTAGGAGATTTACTAAGAACGTAAGGGAATATACATACTTGTTATGTATACTTTCATTCGTTAATAAATTTTTACCACAAACCCAACTTTTACTCCAAATGGTAACGGAACTCAAAAATATTCTATTTATCCTAATTGTATAAGGTTCAAAATGTTAACACATACCATTTAGATTAGTAAAACTATTTTGTAATAACCAGGGACTTTCTGTAGGCTAGTGGTAGGAAATAAAGGCTTGTCGCACTATGGTTGTGGGTTTGATTCCTGCAGCTTTGTCCGACGCGACGGGTTATTCCCCATCCTGCAGGTTGTCCTTTTCCTAAAACTATAGTATTATAATATTCCAAAAATAATCTTCAGAAATTCTTTAATTTTAAACAATACTATCCATGGTTCAACTTAATCCATTCCAACCTTAATAGTTATCCAAAATACCTCCGTCCAGACTTTCTCTAAAAGGTCTCTAAATTCCAAAATCAATTGTAACATCAGATTCCCCAAACAAAGAAAAGTTTCTCTTATTGTCACATACTAAAAATATGATTACCTTAATCATATTAAAACCTTACTGAAATCAACAAGTACTACAGTACAATCCATATATATATATATATATCACATTATTCTTATAACCAGAATATAATCCTTGAGTCCAAAAGCACCAATACATTAATTATTCCGCTTCAACTGTAGTCACAGCATAAGATTGGCCTTGATCCCTAGGCCTTTTCTGAGGAAAGTTTCCTTGACGCTTAGGACATTCATTTGCATAATGCCCTGTTTCCCTACAATTGTAGCATTCAACTTTGACAGCCTCTTTCTTTCCCTTGCAATCACGAGCCTGGTGACCCTTTTCTCCACATTTATAACAAACTCCCATTCCTTTTAGGCAAGTACCAGGGTGATTCTTCCCACAATTATCACATAATGGAAAATCCTTCTTTTCCCTTTTTCCCTTTATCTGTCTCTTGTTCCACCGTTCTCTTCTTCTCTTGCTTTACTTTGTTGTCATAAGACTTAGAGAATTCCTTTTCTGTCTTGATAGCACACGAGACAATATCTTCGTATGATGAGAAGGATTGTGATACTAAAGCTCGACGGAGAAATGGTTTTAACCCATCAAATAAATGATCAATCTTACTCCTTGGGTTACGTATATAATCGGCATCATGCCTCGCTAACCTTGTAAAGTTAGCCTCATACTTTGCGACATTCTCATCCTCCTTCTGCCTCAAACTCAGAAATTGCCTTTCCATATCTGCTGGATGGTCACGAGGAAAGTATTTTTCTAAGAAAAGCTCTTTGAACTCCCTCCATTCCATATTCGATACGTCATCATCTTCCTTTGTGTTTTGAATCAGCGACCACCACTGATCGGCATCTCCAGTGAGGCGGTAAACTGCCATGACAACCTTCTCCCTTTCGCTACTCCCCAAGGCATGGAATATTTTATCTAAGGAGTTTATCCATTGCTCAGCTACTAATGGATTTTTACCCCCATTAAATGTTGGTGGTTGTTGCCTCATGAAGCGGTCTAACATTGATCCTCCACATTGCGGATCAGGGTGATCCATACGAGTAAGGTTATTATTCATAACCTGAGTAAGTTGTCCCAGTATGGTGATTAGCTGATCGGCACCAGTTGCATCACCAGCCCCACTATAATTATCTTGAGAAGGAGGGAAATCCCTACACTGAGTTCGTTCATTGATATGATTTCCATTCCTTCCAATAGGCGCCATTTCTAAACAATGGCATAAACTAGATTAGTTTATGAATCAAAATAAACAATTCCATACTTGTAAAATACTTAACATAAATTGAACTATTTATGGATATAATCCATAATCATTAAAATGTTTTCTTTGAGGAAGTAGGTACTCATAACCCTTCATAGTGGTTTTTAAAGAAAATGAGAATTATCCTAAGCATATCCCCCGGGAGTGTCGTAACCAAGAGTGCAACAGGGCCCGTTGTCGTGCATCAGTTCCCGTTCGAGTCTAGCTCAAAGCAGTGTTTTCGGGTTTTACCCCTAGGTACATCTGTGCCAGAGCCGCCTCTACCTGCTCGTATCCAGATAGGGATGTATTTCTCGGAAAACTCACAACATCTCTACAATACCAAAATTCTAGGAAGTTATTCTATACTAATCCTCAAAGTCTATCTTCGGGCTATGTGCTCTAATCAGATTTTATCTAAATCTAGCTTCCAAGGTTAGTACTAAACTGCCTCTGATACCAACTGTAACGCCCCGACCCCAGCTACCCAGAGCCGGTGCATTACTTTGTAACATTGGCATGATCACAAAAGATCAAGTCTCGAAAGACCGATTAGTTTAGTAGCCTTGGAAACACTAGATACATTCATAAGTCTTACATTAGATCATAAAGTGAAAAACTAATAACAAAGTCTTCATAGTCCACACTCATATCCTCTTCTGACTATCCCTGCAGGTCATTCATAAAATACTTCTTCACATCCTGGAAAATATTAAAACATTTAAAGGGGTGAGCTCAGATGCTCAGTAAGGATAACAATATTGCGGAAGTTTTCATAAATAAGCATTAACATTTAAGGCAATGTATAACTAAAACAAAAGCCTTTTAAACATGAACTTCAACATAATATGGAAAAAGTAAAATGAGATAATTCCATTCACTTCTTCACATGGATATTCTAGTGGTCGAATAATCACATGCAATATCAATAACCACTTTCATAATGAGAGAATGTATAATGCCGGACATTCTGAAACATTTTGTCAAGGCCTCGGCCAAGACGTCTAAAATGATTAAGGCCTCGGCCAAAACCATAAATCAAATTGGAAAAGGGCCTCGGCCAATTCCACGTCTAGTTGTCTCATGAGACCTACCGATGCATCGAGGAGCTATAGCGGGCTCCACCCGTCATTTATTAAGTCCAATACATTCCTCATATGAATAGGTTTAAACATATCATAAACCATAAAATAATCGTATCACATAAAAAATGCATAAAGGAAACATAAAATTTCCACATTTCAATCACAAGATATCAATACAACACATCGATATAATAAAAACACTTTCAAAACCATTTTCAATACCAAAATAAAAGAAAGTTAAAACTTTGTATTTATTTTTCATTAAAACAAATGATGGATTGTAGAGGAAGCCGAAACTCAAATAATGGTCACGGCGGCGGAGAAGTCATTGTCGCCGCATAATTATGGAAATAAAAACATTCCCTTTTGTCGTTTATCAAAACTCTTCGTATAAAAAAGATTCCTTTTGAATAAACGTAAAAGTCAAAGGGGGTTATACACCGTATAAAATAAAGTTGTGTATAAAACCAAATATGCCTCAATGAAAGGGGATTGAGACGAAGTCCTTAAAAAGATCATTTTTAAAATAAAAGAGATCTATTATGTGTATTCACTATAGGTACCCATATAGAAAGTAAATATAAAAAATAGGACATAATAATATCATGACATAATTTGTAAGTAGGAGATTAACCCAAAGAATGGAAATTGGGTTAAGAAATTCCCTTACCTTGCGTCTTGTCCTGACTCAACCGTTCTTTAAACTCCTGAATAATAAACTAGAGTTAATTTATATTTACTTAAGAACCTTTTTCATGTTAATTATTCCATTTATATCACTTATTACCATGTTATGAACATTATTTAATTATTTAAGTTAATAACGGTCGTTTTGTCGATCTTTGGTACTTGAGTCAAAAATAAACTTCTTATAATTACAAGTTGTTCATGTGGTGAAATATCCATTATATCCAGAATTATATTCATGATTTAGATATCATATATATCATATATATACATTATATACATTCATTAATAATGTCACGTAACATTTAGAGGTAATAAATGAAATGCACCGTTCATGGAGACGGTAAGCCGTACGTACGCATGAACACTACTTTCATTTCTATTTCATATTTAATGCAATGAAATCATAATGATATAAATTTATAATATAATTACAGTATAATATAGTGTATAATACCATTTACTCCATCCTTTATACATCCCACATATGGCATTAACGATTCAAATCACTTTGAGGGGGCGGTAGTCCGCACTTCCTAAAATGAAATTATCGCGTTTACCCATAATGGAAATCGTAAAGTATGCCATAAATGAGAAATACATAAGCATAAGTAAAACATAAACATATTATATATCATATATAAAAATAGTGAAATCTTAATGGCCACCTTTGAAGGTGTTATATGAGTGTTGAACAATCATCGTTTCGTGAGGCAGAAATTCGCCATCCACAGAAACCGTATGTTCTTTAACCATTAGATGTAAGTGTGTGTAAGTGTATCTCTAATCCTTATTATAACAACATCCTAGTATATTTAGGATACTATTGTTGTTACAAAAGAAATGAATAAAAAGAGTTTAGGGGGTTGGAGAAGAAAACTGAAACAAAACAACATTAGAGAAGACATTACCTCAAAATCGGGTAACTCTTTTTGATTTGAGCCAAAGGCTTCCTTGGGAAGAGTTCTGCCCAAAGTGAGACTTCTAGGAGTAAGAGGGGGAAGTTGGGAGAGTATTTGGGCAGAGGTTGGCTGAGCCAAATGGCTTGAAAGTGTAAATGAGGTGGGAGAGGTGGGGGCCTTTTATAAGTGGAGAGGAGAGGCTCTTTTGGAAAGATTGAAATGTTACATTATTACACAATGCTTTTCGGATTCTAAAGGTCCCACACTTATATAATTCGTGGATAAGGTGATAAGGGTTCGAAATATTCCCATCCAATAGGCTTTGGACAAGTGTAAGCCTTGGATTTTGCATTATCTTCTCATTTTATTTAAATCGTTAAATAATGAGGTCATCGCAGCATCATAATGATGTCATAAATAATTTAATTTATTTAATGTCTAAAAATTATAAAAAAAATACTATGATGTAGGAAATCTTTTTAGATTTCTAATGAATATTTATAGTCAAAATTGGGACTTGTGTAACCCCAATTAAAAACTGTTTTAGTAAAACAACTCATGTTTGTGTCAATTTAATTTTAACATTAAATAAATATATATTAATGTCATTTTCCAACTAAAGTGGCTCCATGGGGTCCCCAAGTTGACCCATGAGTTGTCTTGGTCGGCCATGAATCATCCAATAGGAGTAGGACAAGTGTCATGCTCATCTCATATTATTAAAACATTATTTTTACCTTAAACTACACTAATTACCTCTAATCGCGATTAAGAACTTAAAAGTTACTATTCACCAAAAATTTATTTTAATCTCATTGAACCACATTTTAATTCTTAATGACAACCATGTATGTCGGATTTTTGAAAATCAAATCACAGAAGTGGTAATATTTCATTTAAACGAAAAATCAGTTATTTAACTACCACTTAGTGGTTTCACTATTCATCAAAAAATGAAGTTTTTCAGAACAAAGCCAAAATTTCACCCTAAGCTATAATTGATATTCTGAATTTAAAAATGATGTCTATTTTACAAAATTCCAAACATATAAGTTGCATTAATTAATTTTATAATTAATTCCCGCTGTTACAAAAAATGGCGTGTTTCTAAGAAACAATTTATATCAAAAGATTGGCAATTGTTTATGTCCGATTTCAATGTTAAATTAATTCTAATGACCACCATTGGATAAAATGGTAAAAATATATTCTAATTATACTTTAAAACCACTAAATAGTATAATTTATCACAATAAATTATTTTGATTAAAAAAGTTGTTTTAAAGTATTTTTCACTATTCATAAAAAATTAGAAGTTCTCAGAAAAATACCAAAAATTCAACATAGGCTAATTTCGATATTCTGAATCCAAAAATGAAGTCCATTTTGAAATATAAAATTTATATAATTTTAAAAAGTGGTTATTACTATTCATAACGGCTACTTTGATTAGTCGCGGTGTTTTAGAACTCGAAGTTGCGTACAATGCAAGCTATTGCATTATTGAATGAGAAGCGTATCGTGGAAGCTCGAGGTGTTACATGTGACCCCATTCAGCGGTAAGCCATTGAAGTCCCTACCCAGCGGTAATCCATTGTGACCCCATCCAACAGTAAGCCGTTGAAACCCCCAATTGGTGGTAGTCCATCGTCAGATGAACTACGTGTAATTTGTTTCCCTGCCATGGGGATACATAGGAAGCCTCTTCGATGCTCAAGCCTAAAATCATCATCATCCTCATGGAGGTTCCATCCCATTCACTATCCACTTCACTCAACACTCCATCATCCATCCTAATTCTTACCCGGGCCGCCACATCCCGGTGGGATCATACCACCTCATTCCCCATTCCCCTTAACAACAATCAGGAAGCTAACCGCACATTATCCCCAACATCAGTGTTCCCTTTAGAGGTTGAACCCATATGATCCACTCTAATCAGTGTTCTGATCAGTCCGATCCATCTCCGCTGGACGTTAAACTTGCAACATAACCTATGTTAAACACATGAAGCTAAGGAAAACCTTAGAGACATGCCTATGGAATATAATTCCTCGCATTAAACGTGGGATTCCTCAGACTGCTGCGCCCTCGAGAAGCCCTATAATAAGGGTAATAAACCCAGACACGCCAGTGTTCCAGCATCCAGACACACCAGTGATGTCCAACGTGACTACTCCCCTGACCAAAGGTTGCTGCCCTTACCGAACACTTTGGAATGTCCTGACAGAAGTAGTGTAATTAACTGGTGTCCATGAAGATATGTCTCTAGGAAGAGTTTCATGAACAACATCTCAAGTATATAAGGGAGACCCAGACTAGGTGACAAGTTCTGAGGAGGAATCCACGGAATGAAAAAATGACATCCCATCATCCCGTTTTGATCAAGGAGCAGACGTCCCTGAACAAGGAACATATGCCGCCCGCCATTAGAAAACGGGAATGCGGGGAAACAAACAATGCCACTGTCCCCCCCAAACGAGACAGACGCATGCACCCCAACGAAAGAATCCGAAACACTTACTTAAGGACCTTATTCAACTATATTTCATATATCAATTTCTTTCAACTATCATATGTTATTTATTTATAATATAGTATTCTTACCTACGTCGGTTACTTGATGTTGTTTGGTCGATTTTTTTCATAACACCATATACATGTTGACCACGATTGAAATCATTTTAAAATAATTTCATAATATCCATAATATTAGTAGTGTTATTTATATATTTTTTATATATTAAATATATTTTTAAAACTATACATGATGGGTGGGGAAGAAAAGTGAAATTCATTTCTCGTGGAGGTGGTAGTCTGCAGGTATGCACGATTAATGTTTCAATTTCTTAATGGATGTGAGGTAATGAGGGTAAATGATGATTTTGAGATTTAAGAATCATATTTATATTATATATATCATATTTATTGTTCCATTATATCCTTTTTATCACCCATGAATGATGGTGATCAAAAATGGAAGACATCACATTGTGGAGGCAATAGTCTACGCAACACACTAACAACCATTTTGTTTTTCTTAACGGACGAAGAGAAATAAATAATGGTTATTCCATTACTATAATATAATCTCACTATAATAATGATATTTATGTAATTATATTTTAATGTATATAATATATTTGAAATTGGAATATTAAGTAAAAATTATTTCAAAGAACGTAACACTTACATTGAGGAATTGATATTATTTTAGAGATATTAATAGAAATTTAAGGCCTTAAGTTAACTTCTAAAGACTGGGGATTGATACTTATTGAATGGATGCCAAAACTCTTAAAGAAAACTATTTTTTATTATTGGATATTTGGGATAAGGGGTTGGATTTGAGAAAAGATGAGTGCTGTTTCACATTATAAACACACTGCCTAGGGCATATTTATGGTGTAGACTCCTTGTTTACATCATAAATACACTGAACATTAAGTTCTATAGAAAAATGAATCACCTTAACCATTTCAACCCAAAATTGATTGAAATCATAAATATATATTTTAGTATGTAAATTCCATTTTCCGCATAACACAAGGTGCAACCCACTTATGCTTTAAAATCCTCTTACACCATAAAACCATACTTACATAGTAAGTTTTCCCCAATTCCATCTTTTTTTCATCGAAACACCACCAAACCCCCATTAAGTCTCTTCCAATCATCAAAATCTTAGAAAACATACAATGTTTCAGAATACATGGATCCAAACCCTTATATCAGATATCTCTAAAAAACATTCTAATCCTAGAGAATCCAAAAACAAACCCAGAGAGAAAACAAAAGGAGTTTTCTGATAAGCCACCCCGCGAGATACATCTCAAGGTTCTCACCATCATAGCATCTTAACCACCATTTTCATAAAAATAAGAAAAAATTCACATGAAAGCAACAACCAACTCCTTAAAACTCTCCTAGGGGGAGATAACTCTCAAAAGAGAGTAAAACCAAAATAACCAATAAGAGGAATCCACCTCATAACCAAAGAAGGTAAAAAACTAAAAAAATAATTACAAAAAGAGAAGATATAAACATAAAATATTTTAGGGTACTGATTCAATATCTATGAATCACATTCCTAAGTACTATCCTCCATGTTATTGTTCCACCACAAGACACAAACCAAGGGAATAACATGCTAGGGAAACAAATTCTTCTGGAAGTCTGGGATATTCATAGGTCACACCTTAATGGTCACATCATCATTAAAATCGATATCACCCTAATTAATGATGTGAGAGTCATCATGAAGGTAATTTCAAAGTTGTGACATGTGAAAAAAATCATGTATCCAGCTCATCTATGAGTGAATCACTATTCGATATTCCACAACTCTAATAAAAGACAACACCTCAAAAGGATCAACAAACCTAGGAGAAAGCTTACTCCCACAACCAAAACTTCATGGCCCATAATGAGGACTCACCTTTAATAACATGTGATCTCCAACATTTAACTCTATACATCTCCTCCTATAACTGAAATAGGATCTATGAAAATTCTATGTTGTCTTCATCCTTTCATGAATTACCTAAACCATCTTTGTTGCATTCTACACTAGATCGAGCCATAGAGTCTCTACCTCTATGAACCCAATACATCATGAAATATAATGGAATGTTTGGACATACAAAAATTCAAATAGTTCCATACCAATGGTGGAGTGAAAACTATTATTGTAAGAAAAATCAACCAAAGGCAGGTGATTCATCCATGAACCTCCAAAATACAGGACACAAGAATGAAACACATCTTCAAGAGTTTGGATGGTCCTCTATATCTAACCATTCATCTATGGATGAAAATAAGTGCAAAGACATAAATGACATCCAAAATAATACTGGATACCTCTCCAAACCTTGGAGGAAAAATGAGGATCACAATTAGAGATAATTGTCCTCAGGACTTTGTGGAATCTCACCACCTCTTATAGATACTACATTGAAAAAACTTCCACTATGCCTGAATCCCTAATCCCTATGAAGTGGGATGATTTCATCAAATGATCCACTATCACCCATATAACATCATATCCACCCTGATCTTGAGGTAAAATGGTAATAAATTCCATATATATTTCCTCCCACTTCCAATAGAGGGCATCTAATGACTATAGAAAACCATTGGGAACACGGTGCATGACCTACACCTTTTGGTAGAACAAACCTTGAGAAACAAACTCTGCAACTATACACAACCTAGGCCACCAAAACTAACCTCTAAAATCTTGGTGCATCATTTTAACACTAGGATGTACTATAAAGGATGAGCTATGGAAACCTTATAGAACCACCTCACACATCATCGAATGGATGAAAATCCTCCCCTAGAACAACATATAGTGTTGTTAATCCTCAGTCTAACCATTAAGGTAATCTCCAAAAAAACTCGGTCCCTCCAGACCTCCACCTCAGAATCAACCAACTAGGACTCCTCCACTTGTTTCTCCAAAGACAACTGCATTTTCATCTAGAAAATACAACCACTGCCTGTAATCTATACCATTTCTAGATGCATCATTGAGAGAACTTCCCTCACTCTCTGGGAATCCCCATATTCATGCATGAAATCACTACACTGATTTATACTCAACACATCATCTACAACATTTACATTTCCTAGAATATTTTAAATCTCGAAGTCATAATACTATAATAATTAAATCCACTGGTTATGTCATAAGTTCATGTCACACTTGGATAAGATGTACCTCATGCTCTTAAGATTAGTGAAAACCAAAAAACTCTCACCAATGAGGTAAAGTTACCATAACTTCAAGGCAAACACAACTATTTTCAACTTGATATCATGAGTTTAATAGTTACATTGGATCATTCATCACACTGAATGACACAAAAAAAACTCATAATGAGCATAAAGACAACATAAAGTGGTCTTTTGAATATCCCCATCCTTCACCCAGATCTGATGATATTCTCACCATAGATCGATATTCAAGAACCAAATTGATCCTTTTAGATGATCAAATAAATAACCAATCCATGGAATATGATAGTGTTTCTTCACTATCAACTAATGTAAATGATGATAAATGAAACAAATCAAAAAAATTCCATCATCCTTCTTCATGAAAAAAACTGGTGCACCCCATGGAGAAACACCCAACTGAACAAAAACTCGCTATAACATACCATTGAGTTGTACTCAATACATTTTCAACTCAGAAGGCCCCATCCCATATAGAGACATCAAAATAGGATACACACCTGGTTGCATCTCGATCCCAAAATCGTTCTCCTATTAAGGGCGTAATGACATAACCTCCTCAGGAAAGAAATCTGGGTACTATTCCAAAATCATTGGAAACATTGACTACTAAACCACCGACGAGCTCGGCATAAGGACAACCATAAAAGAAGAAAAGAAAAAACATAACTTTGACCCAACCAAGGGTCTATCTCACCAACTAACACTACTGGATCTACAACAGCATCATAGAACACAACCTACCTCCAAAATCAATCTACAAAATCCTTCACCAAATAGAAACAATATATGATGAGGATGATGTCATATGGATATATCCATAAACACAAAATTTCTATCAAAGGTTGGTACTACCCCAGCACTAGCTCAGAGTATTTACATACATCATACAAGTTATCTAAACCTCCAATTGGCATAGTCAATGCTAAGGGAACTATAATCCCATCCACCTCAATTCCCAAAGCCTGGAAAAAGGAAAGTGATATAGAGGAGTGCGTAGCTATTGAATCAAAAAAAGAATGCACCCATGTAGAAAAAAAGAAAATAGTACCTTGAATGATGTCTAGATCACTTGGTGATGGAAACGATAAAGCATGAAGCTAAACAAGACCCACTCCATAACCTCTCTAACCCTACTGTCAACCACCTCTATGGACACACTCTTATCTACAAGGATAAGGATATCCTAGGGATTTTCTATTCCTACCCTATCTCTTATCTGCTGATCCCAAACTGGATCACCCTACTACTGCTACCTTTGATGAAACTGCCTCAATGAAGGAACCTGAAGTGGGTCTCTTGGAGCATGCTGACTACTCAGAAAGGTTGGGGACTCTCACCACTGATGACCTTGGACTTAATAAAAAACAAATTTTATCCCTTGGTATATCTATGAGAGCTGCCATCCCTATAGAAACAAGATGATGAGGGCTGGGACCTACCCTTGGATGACTGAAAACTATTTTGTCTAGGAAAATGGGAACCTAGAACCAAATATTTTCTTCAAAAGGAATCCTAATGACTCCCCTTTTATGATGATACATCTTGGGATAACATCCTCTTAATTACATCTTCTCTCACCATAACCTGGAGATACATCTTCAACATAAACAAGGTGACCTAGTGCTGGATCTCTCGACACAAATACTCTTCGAAATGCCTCACCTTAGCCTCCTAATATAAAAATAGGTCTGAAGCATAATGAAAAAGGGTTTTGAAATGGATCCTAAACTCTCACATGTTGGAAATCCCCTAACAAAGGGTAAGAAACTCTTAACAAATAGCCTCCTTTTTGGTCAAAGAAAGAAACTATGCTTGAAAATGGTCTCATAACTTCTCCCATGAGACTTTCGACTCATCATGATCCCTAAGGAACAAGATACACCACTACATCACTACCCCATGCAGCACTGTCATAATTAATGTCACCTAATGATCCTTTCAAGGATGAATCAAATCGAAGGATATCTCAACCTACTCCAACCAGTCTTGTATGACTAAATTTGAAATGGATCCCTGATACTTCTATAGAATCTGCCATTGAAACTCTTAGATTTGTTTCCTCCCAGTTTCATTTTCATCAACCTCTACTCTACGATAATATTATGGAATAACCTGCTCATCATATTCATCAAAAAACTGATGCGCACATCAAGCTAGAGCCATGCCTTGAAAAAGAAAAAATGGTTAGATCTACTAAACCTAGAATATTGAATACTTAACATTAATTAATTTTTTTATCTTGTTTATGTTTTAACCTATCCTAAGGTCAACTTGTTTAAATCACATGTTCAAAGAAGATTGATACATGATCCTTTCCTTGGTCTCTACCAAAAAACCTGTACCACTTCATTTAGTAGACTTAGTAATCTTAAAGGTTTGTGAACTAGATCATAGGGGGTCCTAAATATCCGTTCCTTAACTTATCTCCCATTTTTACATATATTACTAAAATTAGATGAAATCATTTCCCTACCAACCCATGAAATATTAGCTATGCCTAACTCCAATTTTCATCCCATCCCTCAACTTGAACCTTTGATACCACTCTGTCATGACCCCCCCAAAGAGTAATTCACTTGGGTCGATAATGAGAGGAGGTAGGTGGTGACTAGACAAGTTCCACCTCTAGTATACTCTGAGTTGATGACTAGCATCAAGGGTATAATAATCATACAATGAGAGATATTTTACTCCAAGTTAACATGAAAAAAGATAGATAAGACAAATACACCAATAAACACCTACTCATACATATATATAAAATAAATCCCAAGTGCATACATACAATTTCAAATAGTACTAGAACAAATGAAAGGAACTACAAGTAACAAAAAGGTAAAATCTATAGTGACCACAAATACCAAAAAACTACTATAAAACCATGAGCCCATAATATCGAGACCGATATCCAACCCACTCCTACTGAACTGAAAATAGTTTATATACATGGGGTGATCATAACATTATACTAAGTAGGATCCTCCCTGAAGCCTCTCATACAAAAGATAAAGATATTACACTAAAGTACAATGAACAATAGTCAAACCAATGCATCACCTAAACATGTATATTAATTTCCCAGCCTCAACATGACTAACTCTCACCAAGTATCACATACAATAGATCATATAATATAGTAATGAAACATCATGGGAACCTTTCTCCCCTTTCCCCACTGTTTGGTTTCTCCACCTCAATGTCACACGTCCTGAGGCATATCTCACCAAAACAATCCAACCCGCATACACCTAGTCTAAGTATCACAACATGAACCACATGTATCACATCATCACATCATACCATATCACATATCCTTATATTAACCAAGTGGTTTCTGAGAGCCACCACAGTTCATATGATCTATATCATATATCAGGTATTATACCTCAATCCATCATAACCCATACATTCAGTAAGTCACCTCAAGTGATCATAACCTATACACAGTATAAATATAATAATCCTTTGGATACTATATTTGGGGATACATGTGTGTGAAATAACCACAATCCATCACAAACCTCTACAAAAATATGTGAAAAACTGACCACTGTTTATACTATCATATATAACTACCAAAAGAAGAGAGCAGTGCTAGAGGGGGTAGTCAACCATCGATCCTCCCATTGGGATGTTAGAAAAAAACCCTCCTAGAGTCCACTGGGTGTCATCCATCTTAACTGACATTGGTGTGGTAGAGTATGAAATCACGAAATATATTGAATATAATATAGCTCACAACCACACTATGGGAATAACCTAATCCTAACCTCAACTAAAAATATCATCTCTTAGACACTCGACTACCACTACTAGGGACTAAATATCCTATAACCTCACAAAAATTTTAAAGATAAAAATTAAATTTATTCCATTTTTTTTATTATTTTCTTTAATTACTAATTCATTATCCATTAATTAACTATTCTCATTATTCCAAATTACATTACATTAAACATTAGAGTCATGTCAATTCCCTTCAGGCATAATCCAAACCGAGTCTATGGTTTTTCAAGAGTAACACCTCATTTTAATTCTCTAAATACCAACCCCATAGGCTAAGTCATTTATTAAACATTATTATCATCATTATATAATTCTAGGTACTCTATAAAAACCATCCTAAGATACCACTAATAGGAAACATGAAATCAAGCACATCCAGCTTCCTCAAGCAGTGACGAAAGGAATATAGATGAAATAAAAAACTTGGATATAAAATATTAAAAAGATTTATTTAAAAAAAGAATACAACATTATCATACCACTGGATAAGCCATGATTCAATATGTTCCATCATCTCTAGTGTCATACCTAACACCCACATGCATATATCAATGCATCTTTCTATAACATGAATCAATTAATACCATATCATCTAGGACTCCCCACCAAAAATCAAATCAGCCATCCCATGATCATATCACATCACATAATTAATCTCACATCTAGAGAACATAAAAAATGTTGTAGGAAATAAACATAGTCAATAAGGAAACTAGGCCCTCAAAATAAGGCATTTATTCTTCGCATGAAAATGAGCTCTCACAACTCTAAACACCAGACACTCATCCTTCACAAGAAAATAGGAAACTATGTCCCAAAAAATTATCTATATCAAACAAAGAATTTATTATTCCATCTTGAATTAACCAATTAATTACTTAGAGGTTTCGACCATAGAAAACTTAAGGAATCGACTATAATAATCTATCACAACATGTTTCCCAGCATAAAACTAGTTTCATTAAACTGTGAGAAGAACCATTCTCAATTAACATGTTTATTTATAATTATCATAAAAAAATTAAATGCTTCAGGTTATTTATCAATTCCATTACCAAGTGTAATACTATATTCAATTAAATATGCACATTGCATCAATTTTATTATCATCAAATTACAATAAACACCAGATTACAAACTTTCATATTCTTTAAATTCTAAAGCTAAATAATCAATTTATTTTTGAATTTATATATTTTTACCATTTTCCGCCAAGAAAAAATTCTAATAAATAGCATAAAAACATGATAACAAGGATATAATAGAAATCACATTATCTTTCAATATAAGAGGCAAACCATTATCACAGTATAAATAAAAAACAATGACATGTGATTAATATCAAATATCTTTATTAATCTGAATCAATCATTATTAGGTTAATTCAATTTATATATAAAGTACTATACCATTATAAACTTAATATTTCATGTAAAAAATAGGAGAATAAACTAATACCCTACCTTAAAGTAATCAACATTCTTCACATGAGAACATACCAACATCACAGATCCCGATCACCCTTCCCACAAGAGAACTATTCCTATAAGGACACTATATAAGGTCCCAAACTTATACATTACATAATCTTTATTTTTAATTTAAGACTTCATTCTATTATATTTGGGTATATTTTTAGGTTTATAGTTTTAGAGAATTAGTCCATAACTCATACATAACAAAACCATGAAATACAAAGTGGACACATTCGATTGGTATCCATTTTTATCATAATATAATTTTTAAAATAAATAATTATTTCATTTCATAGAAAATATCCACAACTTTAAACTTGAATTATTCATTTCCCTTAACCATCCTTAAGTCTTGAGAAAATCAATAAAAATTGTGGGATAAGCACAAACACTCATTAAGGGATACAAAAATAAGAAAACCCATTAGTCTAGTGAAGAAATGAAAACATAAAAAATGTTTACCTTTATCTTCAATGTTATTTGAGAATATGAAATAAAAAATTATCACATGAAAAAACACACATTTTTCTCAAAGAAAATACTTAAAACCCATAGTAAACAATTAAAAATCCTTTTTGATGACATAAAAAATCATATACATAAAACCCTTTCAAAAAAATTTTAATTGGAATAACCATATGGATGAATTCAAACATTATCATTAACCAATGCATTGGAGATCTATAATGGGAATCGACCTTTGTATAAGAGATTTCAGGCACACCTGTGAGCTATAATGGGGTTCAACCCTTTGTATAAGCGATATCAGGATCACCCTTTTTACATGAGCTATAATGGATATCAACCCTTCGTATAAGCTATATCGGGATAACTCATGAGCTATAATGGGGCTCAAAAATTCATATAAGTTGTATTGAGATCACCTGTTTCATATAGTTCTCAAGTACCATATCATGAATAAAATAATTTCATCCTCAAAATCTTTGAAAAACTCTTTTAAACTCATATGAGAAACACTTTTAGATAAAAATACCCTTTTCTTTTAACAAACCATTTTCAATACTGGAATAACCAAAAAAAGATAAAGATGTTTTTTCATTGAAGAAAACATGAAATATTTCAAAGGAATCTAGAAATGAAATAATGTCCATACTAGTGGGATGGTAATTGTCACTATGTATATTAAAAAAATTAGCTGACGAGAGATGGCTCTCTCAGCGGCCGGAAGTGTAGGAGAAGGGTTCCCATTGATCTTCGATGCTTCTGGGGGGATTGTTGGTGGGGTTCCTTCATCATCTGGCGGTCATGATACGGTGGTGGGTGGGGGTTCTGAAGGGAGCCAAAAGGTAAAATCTTTCAAGGGGACGCTCTACGGGGAGGCGGTTCACGGGGGTACAGTGGAGGATTCTCTTGAGGTGAGCTATATTCCTCTAATTTGGATGGATCATTGCAGTATGGAGTTCTTCGATGGGGCTCTGGTGGTGGTGATCTCTGGGAAGGAGTTGGATTGTGCGGCGGATTTTCATCAGCTAATGTTTGTTGTGAGGTTCAGTCCATGGAATCCATCTCTAAGTGTGCTCAAGGGTTTTGTGGAGTCTTGGGGTCTCCGTCAATGTGTAGTGGTTTAAAAGTTACCGCGGTTCATGTTTATCATCCATCTATCATCTAGGGAGGATTTTGTGTGTGCCTGGTCGAGGGAGGGGAGGTGCTGTGGATCTCTTCGCTTTTCTCTGTCTAGGTGGGATTGGGAGTGCCACTACGGAAAAGAGTCATGCATGGGTGCAGTGTGGATAAAGATTTTGGGACTTCAACTACCGCTTCACAATCCATCTATCTTGAAGGCGATGGGGAATGCACTGGGGAGTTTTCTATGTGTGGATGTGAGGACAGAGATGTTGCTAGACTCATGCAATCTGAGTATCTATGTTGAGATGAATCTCACGATGAAATTTCCTCCTTGTATTTTGATTCGATCTTAGGAGGGTTTTGCATGGTGGTAGCTGTTGGTGTTCCAATCTCCACCAAGGTTCTATTCTACTTGTGGGTTTCAAGGACATGCAATAGAATTTGGTAGGAAATGGAAGAGGAACCTATAGACTCGGGATGTCCCTCAGAGGTTTCCTCATCTAGAACCAGTCCCTAGTCCTATGGATAGCTTGGGTGGATTGTAGGGATTGCAAGTCTGACAGGAAGTGGTGAAGGTGACGAGGGTTGTTTAATCTACGTCCTCGCTAGAGGAGATATAGAACCTCACCTCAGTAAGCATGAGAGAAGTTTAAAAATTTTCCAGATCCGAGTCAGGTAAAAAGATCACTTTTTCAGAAAAGGGGAAGGTGGTCAGAGGGGTGTCAGCGTCCGTCACGGCACCTGCTTTGTTACTGTTGGGACCTTCAGAGGTCGCACTGAAAGTAGAGTTTTGGTATTATCTTGAGGTGGTTCCTTCGGTGGCTTCTCCATGCACTTCCAAAGGAAAAGAAAAGGTTATTGAAGATATTTTACCAAGTTTTTATTGATGGTTTCCTCCTCCCATGTCTGAGGTATGGGTATCTTCAGTGTTTTATTCAGACTCAATGATGATGTCGTTGTTAGAAATGATAGATGGCTCTATAAAATTTCTTGCGGACATGTCAAAGAGAGGCCACTCTGAAGGGGTAGAGAAATAATTAGTCACATCACACAACTCTCCGCAGAGGAGGTTTCTGGTCTCTTTTCTTCTAGAGGAGGTGTCACCTTCGACTCCACCCATAAGGACATGAAACCGGTTCTCTCTGTTAGAAGAAGTGGTTAGTCCATCGAGGAAGAAGGTCTTGGGGAAAAATCATATTTGGGTGTTCTAAAAGAAGCATATTCAAGTGGAGCTTATGTAGGTAACTGAGCAGTGCATCTCATTAAAAATAATGTTCAGAGGTTTGGAAGTGTTGTTATCTTTTGTGTATGATAATGGGGATAGTTTGGAAAGGCGGTGCTTGTGGGATTACCTTGGATCCTTTGACGTGAATGGGTTACCTTGGTTCGTAGGCGGGGAATTTAATTCTATGGTTGACGCATCGGAAAAGAAGGGGGGGGGGGATCAAGGGTTTGTAATCAGGGTATGCTGGATTTTAGTAATTTCATTTCCACTAAGGGGCTCATGGATTTGGGGTTTCATGGGAGTAAATTTACATGGTGTAATAACCGTATAGGTGATAGAAAGATATGGTGTAGGTTGTATAGATGCTTGGGAAATATTTAGGTCCTTGAATCCTTTTCCAGTTCTTCGGTCTCACATCTCACTCAGGCTCTTTTGGATCATTCTACTCTGCTGGTGGAACTAATGATGGGTAGTGCGGTCAGTAAGACTTTCCTATATTTGGTGGATTTACACTATAGGGAGTGGTTCTTGAAAATGGTGAAGGAGTCCTAGGAGAAGGATATTGAGGGAGGATCTTGGGTGGGACTGTCTAGATGTCTGAAGAGGCTCAAATCGGATATCAGTAGATGGACCTGGTCTGTTCCTTCTTCAATTGAGTTAGTGGAGATGCATTATGAGGAAATCGACCAACTGGAAGAGGTGATTCAACATAACTGGGATGATGCAGTATTCTTACGCTTAGGAGATAAACATGCCTTTCTTACTCAATGCTTGTTGGAGGTAGAGAGGGTCCTTAGACAGAGATCCAGAGTGTGGTGGCTCAGGGAAGAGGATATGAACAGTGGGTTATTCCATGCTTTCTTGAAGGAGTAGCTAAATTCAAAGGTAAATATCCGGCTGGAAGATGGTTCTTTCACCACTGATGTGAATGTCACTGGTAGGATGGCATTGGAGCACTTTGAAATGCTGCTTGTAGGGGATCAGACATAGACTAGGTGGGGGAATGATTTGAAAAGTGAGTAGGAGGTCTTCATTTGGAATATTTCCAGTAGGCTTGATGGAAGGAACAATGAGAGTTTGAAGGCTTTACCGTTGGGAGAGGAGGTGTGGGAGGTGGTTAGAAACTTGTCTCCAGAGAGTGATCTGGGGATGGATGGTTTTCCGAGGGCCTTTTACATGGAAACATGGGAGCTTGTAGGTCCTTCAATTATTGAGACATTTCAGGACTTCTTTCTAGGGGGTGGCCTCAACAGGGGTACATGTGCTTCCATGGTGGTGCTGGTTCTAAAGGTAAAAGATCTAAATTCTATCGGCCAATATAGACTAATCTATCTCTGCAATGTTTCTTAGAAGATTTTGTCTAGTCTTCTAGCAAAGAGGTTTAATAGGGCCATCTCGAGTATTATTTTCCAAGAACAACACGGGTTAGTTCAAGGCAGAGGGATCCAAGGGGCAGTGGGGGTGGTCCAAGAGTTCTTGGAGGATGTAAACAGGAATGTGGTGGGATCCAAAATTATTGTATAGGTGGATATGTATAAGTATTACGATAGGCTTGAATGGAGTTTTATTATTCGGGTAATGAGGAAGCTCGGGTTCCATGAATGGGTTTTTGATTTATGTTTCCACTGCTTCTCTTCACTGTGGATCTCTATTTCTATCCTCGAAAAGAGATTTGGATTCATCAAGAATGTGAGGGGGTTAGGCAAGGGGACCCTCTTCCCCCCTCCATGTTTATCATTTCTCAGGAGGCCCTATCTCAAAACTTACATAGAGGGCCGATGGGCTGGAAGATTCTGCCCTATTTATCCCAGGCTTCGAATGGTGCCTATTCTCATATTATATTTACTGATGACATCCTTATTTTTATAAATTGAAGGAGGTCATGATTGATATATTTCATGTGTATTATGGAGATCTATGGTAGTCTAAGTGGTAAACAGGTTAATTCAAGGAAGAGAAATGTTTTTATTTCTAATAAATGATCATGGATAAGGGCTCGGAGCATCCAGGAAATTCTGGTTTTTCCGGAGAAACAACTTCCTATGATGTATCTAGGGGCCCCAATTTCTAATGGATGGGTGAAAAATTCTTCTTCATGGGCCTCATTAATAAAATGTTTTGGAGGATTTATAACTAGAAAAACTAGTTTCTTTCTTTTGGAGGTCAGGTTACGCTGATCAATAGTGTGCTCTCCTCTATCCCGATGCATGTATTGTCAATCATTTCTCATCTTAAGGGGATTATTTCTACTATGGAGATGATTCTCAATAGATTTATTTGGGATTCCAATGACAAGGGAAAGGATCATTGGGCCTCATGGTCTAGGTTGGTGAAGCCGGTTGAGGAAGGAGGGGTGGGACTTAGGGATTTAACAGTAGCCATGTACATTATGCAAGCTTGATTGGCTTGGGACTTTCTTGTGGGGAAATCGATGTGGGCCAAAACTACGAGAATAAAATATGGAAAGTATTGGGAGGAATGGGATGGTAGGAAATCATCCAGGTTGTGGAAAATAATTTTATCTCACCTGGAGATTCTATAGTATTCCTCTCTATTGATGGTTGGATATGGGGATATTGATTTTTGGAGAGATTAGTGGCTTGGGGAGAAGATGTTCTTCTTGGGATTCCCAGTTTTAGTGATCTTGGTGAAAGAGTCCTTCCAACATAATAGGTTCTTAGATACCATTATTAACTCTTATCAAAAGAAAGTATTCAAAGAAATGGTTTTTTTTTCTGAGGAAGAAGATCGATTATGCTTCACTAAGGCCCGATCAGGTTGTTTTAACAGTCAGTATTATCGAGGTCTTATACAGTAGGAGGGGATCCAGGATGAGTGGGGAGATATATTATGGTGTAAAGATGTTCCCTCAAATATGAATTTCATTATATGGAGAGAAAGGAATGAGGCCCTTCCCACAAAGGATAATATTCAGAGGAAAGGCATTCTGCTAGCATCCTGGTGCTACTGCTGTTCATTTCCTCAGACAAAGTCGATACTTCACCTATTCATCAGGGGTGACTGGGCGCATTGTATTTGGTCTACAGTAGATAGATGGGGAAAGTACAAGGCTGAGTGAAATTCTTTACATGAGTTTTTTGAGGGCTGGTTCTCGGGAGTGGAACATAACGGACTGGAAAACTAGATTCGTAACATCATAGTTATTTCAATCTTCTGGTCCCTGTGGGAGGTGCGAAATATAGTGAGAAGGGATGGCTGGTATTTAGTATCTCTTCTTATGGTGAAAATGAAGGGTCTGCTACATGAATTGATTTTTTTGAAAGGTGGGTGAACTACAATGAGATTTGTAACTCTATTATCAGAACAGTGGGGTGTCCAAGTCTATAGGGGAGCTGGGTGAGATGGCACCCTACAGATAATGTTTTGAAACTAAATATGGATGGTTCATGAATAAATGGACTGATGAGGGGAGGAGGGATGGTGCGGGACAAAAGTGGCTCGATGTTAGCAGCCTTTAGCAGCTATCATGGATCAGGAAGCTCGTTGGGTGCAGAGGGTCGAGCGTTGTTAGAGGGAATTATGCTATGAAAAAGGTTATCATTGAGAGTTTCAGAAGTGGAATCAGACTCAGAGGTATTGATTCGGGCACTTCAAGGGAAAGGTGAGGTGCCCTGGTGTTTAACTTAAACCGTTCGAGGTTGTGTCCTAGAAATTGGTAATGGATGTGTGGTTCAAAATATTCCTAGGGAGGCCAATTTAATCGTGGATGCTATCTCTTGGGTAAGAAGTGTTAATGATCCCTTGGTGGTCTTATCAAGAGTGGTTACTCTACCCCAGGAATGTATTAGTGTGATACTTGGGGATGTGTTAGGGATTCATCATTTTAGACCTCCTTGAAATGTCTTGGAGGCCTTTTATTATTTGAATAAAATAAATATATTTTTGAGTCACTATGTATGTTAAGAATAGAACATTCCTTTCGTCATTTTCCAAAACATTATTTATAGAACACGTAAAAAGATTTCTTTTGAAATACTTTGAAAATAAACTAAAAGGATACATAAAATACAATTTATAAACATATTATGTTAATATAAAAAACATTAAAATAATTTTTAAAACATTGAAATGGAAGATAAATAGTTGGAAGGAAAACTTTAAAATATGATTCTTTTTTAAATAAAAGTCCCTTATCATTTTAGAAACGCTTGAATCGTAAAACCCATTAAATAATAAAATTAAAAATTTTTTAAATATCATTATAATAGATAAATTAAATACATAAAATGTCAAAGGGTATGTATATACACATTATAAAATAATAAAGGTTCATAACATCAAGATATTCCTAACTTAAAGGAGATTGAGATGAAGTCCCTTACCTTGAGTCTGACTTGTCACATGTGTCTTTATTTTCCTGTTCTTTGGATAACTCATATTGGTTTGAACCAAAGGATTTACTTGGTTTCCTTTATGCCCAAAGTGAATATTATAGGATGATATATGGGAATTTAAAATTTGATTCAGGCATGGTTTGGATGAGCCAAAAGTCTTGAGAGGTGTTAATAAGTGGGGAGAGTGAGTGCCTTTATATAGTGGAGTAGTGGAATTCTTATAAATACCAAAAAGAAAACACTATTGGGATGTCTCCCTTACATCATGTGCCTATAATAATGAACTAAATTATATAGGAAAGGGTATTTGGTAGAAATAATTCTATAAAATGGGTTTTGGTCAAGTTTTAGGTCATTTTTACCCTTACTATTAATGTTTAACCACAAAGTAAACTCATTTCTACCATAATTGTTGTAACTGATTTTAATTGATTTCACTGATATTTTTGTTCAAAAACTAAGTTCACATTACTATAAATTATAAATAATGATGATTAAAAAACATGGAATCTATTTTTCTAAATTCAATCCACATAAGAGGTAGAATTTAATTTAAAACTAATCCCACAGATGTAATGAGAAAGTGGGTTTCTAATGTTAAAAATTTCAAAATTTCACAATGTTTTTATATCAAAATTAAATATGAAATTTTTTCAAATACATATATTGGATTTATATATGTGTAATTAATCCATTGTTTCTTTAAAACCAATTCAAAATATAATTTAACATTATAAACTATTCAGATGAAAAGTGATTTTTAATTAAAAGCTAGTATTTTTCACTATTCACCAAAAAATGAAACTTCTCAGAAAAATACCAAAAATTAAAACTCAGATAATTTTGACATTACACATTCAAAAATGTAATTTATTTTTTCTATTAAAATTTATAAAAGTGTCAAAATTTAGTTTTAAAATAATTCATCCATTAAAAGGTGACAAAATTGCCTTTTAGAAAAATACAGATGTTAATGCTTAAAATTTGATTTGTCCTTATTTTATTCTTATAAAAATTATTGGATGAATGTAATTTTTTTTGAATATATAATATATAAATTTAATTAATATCTCTCTCTAATAGTTATTAATTTAATTAATTAATACAAAATGCCTTTGTGGGCATAAAAATAGTTTATTTTATAATTTTTTTTGTTTATATTCAATCAGTTTTTATTTTCATTTATAATTAATTAGAAACCAATGAATTTATTATATATAAAATTTTAAACCATATTTTTACAATTTATTTAATTCAATTCATTCTTTCTATTACAATATCTAGGTGAATTGGAGAGCACTGCGTGCTGAACCTCTCCTAGGGTTTCAGCGACGGCACTGGCTGCTGCGCCGGTACCTCTCCCCCCGGTAGGGGAGGGGCCTTCGTTGAGCCGCAAGGTTGCGGGGTCCCCCTTTGCACCATTTTCAAACCTAGATCTACTTCCTCCATTTCCCCAAGCCTCGCTATGTCTGAAGGTTCTGGATCTTCACGAAGGGTGCCCTAATCTTCCGCTTTCGCTTTCAGAGTTTCATGAAGCCTATGCCATTCTGAATCTCACCTTGGTGGCTCAGTTCAAACAGCGGCGCCCCTCAGTTGATTTGTTTTACCATCATGTTTTCGCGGCATGGGATTTAGAGGAGCGAGTGACGGTGGGTTTGCTCAATAGCAGGAATATTATGATTCGATTCTCGTCAGAGGAAGACCTCATCAGAGACTGGTCTGGGGCCCCTTATAGCCTCAATGGCACCCGCTTCTACCTTTTTCGTTGGTCGTATGAATTCCATATGCGGCGTGATTATCCGATGATGGAGGTTTGGGTGAGTTTCCCTAATCTCCCACTACCTTTTCAAAATCCTTCTGTGATTAGAATATTGGCCAATTTGGTCAGGAGATATCTCTGCTCCGACAGCCGAATGGAGTCCCTGTGCCACCCGGTTTGTCTGCGCGTCTGTGTGGAGGTCAACGTGTCCATGGTTCCCTTAGAGTACGTGTGGATTACAGTGGGCGAAGAATTTAGGTGTAATCAGCCAGTGTTTTATGAAGCATGGTCTGAGTTCTGTTCGGGATGCAAGCGTTTGGGTCACTCGCAACCTCTCTGTCACCGGGGGGCACCGACTTCCTCCAAAGAGACGACCATGGATTGTGGTATGGGGAGGAAAGCCTCCGCTGAGCCCGGGGTGCCTGAACAGAACATTGCGGGTGAGGTTCCTGAGAGTACAAATGCAGGGGGTTCACTGAGTGGACCGTGGGAGGCAGTTCCCATGGTGGATGAGGATCCTGAGCAGTCCCCAGTGGGTGTGGAGCCTGGATGTGCTGATAAAAGGGGTTTGTTGAACGATCCACAGGAGATGAAGGCCATTTCGGGGCTTGGGAGATCTGGCGAGGCAGAGGATATGTCTGGAGGTTCCCACAACTGGTAGGTGCTACAATTGGTGGATGAGGGAGTCTGTATGTTTCAAGGCAAGGCCTCTTATGCTGAGGTGTTAAGATCGGATGGTGGTAAGAGCGATAGAGGTGTTAAGCTCTTTGAACAGGCTGGAAAGAGTATGGTTGCCTTCAGGGGGCTATGTAGAGGTTGATGGTATTGAGATGGAAAACCGGTTTGATGCTCTGGTTGTTGAGGATCCTTAGTATGTGGAGAAAGTGGAGACGTCTTTGGAGGGAGCGTCCAGTGATGAACGTTCAAGCTGTTTCGTTGGCGATACAGAGGACGAGGACCAGGAGCGAAGGTATCCTAGTCCAAGGTAGAGCAAGAATAGAAGGGGAAAACGGAAGGAGAAAAAGGACTATTCGTATTTACCCTTACCGATGGAGACCTGGTCGGTGAAGAAGGCGAAGGAAAAACTGAAGGATTGTGACCCTCTCCCCCCCCCAAGGGGGCAAGCCAGCAATGGGATAGGGATGATAATCCTATTGAGATGCTTATGAGTTAGTATGTGATTATGATAGAAACTAGTCTGATTATCAGCGCTCCTAAGGAGGAGGCGGAAAGAATGATGAAGAAGACGCTTAATGTGGAAACCAATGATGAGCAGAGTGATTGGATGGAAAAGCAGGATTTGATTCTGGTTCGGGGTTTAACAACGGAAAGATCAATGTAGAGGAGTACATCCAGTCTTGGGGAAAGCTGGCATTCAGATTTGAAGATATTCTGATGGAGCAACCGGACATCCAGGTAAACACCATATCTTGGAAACTGCTTAGAGAGGTTAAAACGGGTAGGCTACAATTTCATTTTCATGACTTTGTTTTATCTTTCAGTGCTTGACTCAGTTTCTCACTTTCTTCCTTAAAAGTGTTTGATAATAAAAATTTAAATTTGTAGTGCAATATCTAGGTGAAAACTATCATATTATGTAATATCATTAATAGTATATTATTGTACGGTAAGACTCAACCTTGTGGGTAACACAAGTTATAGAATAAACTTGATATTACATGAAAAAAATTTAAAATTGGTGCCGAGTATAAAAAAAATCTAAACTATGCATTGTGTGTAACTCAATATATTAAATAATTGAAATTAATTTGAAGCAAAATATATTTCATAAAATATTGGGATGTTACATCCTACCCCATTAAAATGAATTTCACCCTCTAAATTTATCTTAGTTATAAAAGTTTTGTCATTTTGAGAATTAATTCATAGAAACCCACATCATAAAAAGGGTTAATACATCATTCTCTTGATAAGAAAGAAAATGATGTATGAAGGTCAACCAAAATAACACATTCCAGATTTCTAAATAGAAGAACATGGGTGGGAAATAGAGACTTAGACATGGAAGAAAAGCATAAATAATCATGGAATGTGATTGAGGTCCTTGATCATAAGAAATAAAATGATCAATGTAAAGTTAAGGACCTCAAATCCATAAATCTATGATGAGTAAAAAGACCACTAGTTCATTATTAATAAAGGTACTAGGATAACATTTTTTTCAAGATCCTTTTCATAGAGTTGAATAATTACCTTACCATATAGACTAAGAGAATAAGGAAATACACTTGATGATCCATATTTTTTTTCCAATAAATTTCCACCATATTCACATATTTTAATACCAAAATATGAGTATTCAAGATGATTTTTTCATGTCCAAATCACTAGAATAAACTTTTAATGGATAACATAATCCTCAAAATAAGAACAAGATATTCCTCCTATCTTTAGATATTAATCAAAACTAAAATAGTTAGTGCATAGTAAGATAATTCCCAAAATTAAAAAACATTCATGTGATGAGATGATACATTAATACCTAATGTTCAATAGTAATACCCTAAGTTACAACTAAATCATTCCATAAATATATAACCCCAATTATCACCAATATTATTAAGATTATGTCCCCAAAATTAATAGAATTATTCCTCAAATAACTTTTAAATATACACCTAAGATATCTATAAACACTCAACAAATTTCTCCCAAGGTATTTACATTAATAAAAAACTAAAAGAGGGGTTCCTAGGACATTGGGTTTATGAAAAAACATCAAAAAAATACAAAGATACTTGGATCTATATCCACTTCAACAGATAGCCCAACATCATTAATAGAAGTAGAAAATGATTTTTCCAGCACTTTCTGCTTCCAATCATGATGATTGCCACTTTGAGTAACTTCCAACACATGTTAGGATATTGTCCCAACTCATTGAAACTAAAAAATCTAACTTCCAAATGGCTATTTTTCATCTCATTCTTGGATTGTTTTAAAAGGATAGGTCCAAGGAACTTTTTATTAAAACAAAAGCAAGTATACAAGATGAGTGTAGCAGTTCATTTCAAAAAAGTCACTAGACCTCACCATAAGAGCTCAATTTTTTCTTATCTTATCTACAATATTTTGTTCCGCATCTCACAAGGCTTCCAAATCAAATCCATGACCTCACCCATGTATCCTACCCTTGGAGTGAAGCTCTTCAATATTCCTTTCTTGTTGAAGAAGGATTTCAATATCTTCATTTGAATTTGAATCCATAGAGTGTGATTCATATTGCATTGAGCTCAAGCCTGGTCTAACTCATCCTCACCCCCAATTTCTAGGGAGTTTTCCATGATCCCCTGATTTGGAATGTTTCCATGATCCATAATCCTCCTCTACAGCATGAAATTCAGTCATGGGGGGATCCTCGATCATCTACTGAGGTTCTGACAACCTTGATTGGGAGATAATAAAGTATGAAGTTTCCACCACTTACCAAGGAGGAACAATAACCACAAACTCCAAATGACCTAAAACACTACTAAGAACATCAATTTTATTACTAGTGGGCACTTTCACATGAAGAGAAGATTACAGATCAGCCTTTCCAGGTGAGGGAACCAAGGGTAAAGTGTCTGAAGTCCCAACATCACCCTCAGGAAGTTGTAACTCCTCTGAGGGAACCACATCAGAATTAAGGGGAACATCAGTGGTGTGATAAGGCGCTGGGTACATAGGATATTTCATAGTGATTTTATCATCAAAAAAAATGTGTGGCAGAGGTAGAAGAGATAGAATTAACCACAACAGAAACATCCTAAACACTAGGAAGGGGGTTTTGGGATGTCATCTGAGTAGTGATACCCACCCTTTCCAGATCCTGAGTGAGGACCTTAGCAATATGGGTCTCAAAAGCCCCTCCCCCTCTCGCTCAACAATATCTTTCCATGACTGAGTTCCATGTTGGCCAGAGGTCCTTTATGGTTGAGCATGAATATTAGGGGGGGGTTCTTAAAAGAACCTTCAGTGCTATCAGCTAGTGTATTATGCCCAACAATAGGATGGGGTGAATTAACTATCTCTGGATTATTCCCAAATTTGAGTTGGACATATAAAATAGACATATTCTGAGCAAGATTAACAGAATCCAAGGCCTTCCCATAAAAACCAGTAGACTGTGTAATACCAGAGGTATTAGCCTTATGAGTGTGTGATTTTTTAATGATGGAATGTATATCATTCCCATGCACTACACCAAAATCACAAAAAATAAATCTTATACAGTTTGTAGAATCATGACCTGTTGTTTTACAGTCTTGAAAAAAATTGGGGAGGTTTTCATATTCGATTTTCAGTTCCAGTTAATCAACATCCATGGAGAGATGGACTTTATAAATTAAAGTAGAACAAAGGTCAATTTCAACTAAGAATCTGGAAAATTTTCCATACCTAGAAACCTCTGTTGCTTTATCCAATTTGATTGGAATTACAAATGATAAAGCAATATCGTAAAGATACAAGGGTTCCAAAGGATATAGTTTAAACCAAAGACCTTCACCCAAGTCTGAACCGTTGTGTTAACTATTTATAGGGGTTGAACATTCTGTCCCATTCCTGGATGTGCAGTGCTCTAGGCTTGAGAGAGATAGATCCGTGACCCATGCACACTTCTTGAGGTCTTCATATGGGAATAGGATTTGGTAGAACCCTTTCACTAAAGAGACACAATTCTACGAGGAAAAACCCCAAACATTCGTCAAACACTGTATCGGGAGCTCAAGATTCCATGGAACAGTGCCTCTCACCAAGATGAGTCTGGAAATGATGGAGTGCACTCCCATCTCAAGTCTTTCTGATATATCATCCATATCAGCTTTGACGTGATCAATTGTTCCCTTCTGATGAATACCGACATTCAAACCTTTGAAGGTAGAAAAAGTGAGATTATGAGAACTGAACTCATTTAGATTCACATATAAAGGTTGCGGATTCACGATCATTGGTACTACCTAGAGCTTATGAGAATCAAAGCATCCTTGAGCAAGGAATTATTCCATTGATGTCGAAGATGATTGAGAAAAACCCTAATCTCCATTTCGAAGAGCCGAGGAGGACTCTGCACTGCTCACCATACTCATCCTCATTTTTGGTTATTTATTGTTTTTTAAAGTTTTTTTCATTCTTGGATTGTTCATAACTATTTTCTTTATAGTCGTGAACATTGTGACCAAAATTACCACACCAGTAACACTTTCTAGATCCTAACATAAATTCCCCAAAATGTATTTTACCACACTTGGAACAAGTTTTGGGATTACATCTATAATTTTTAGTTGGTTTATTCTCTATTTCCCACCACCTTGACCATTTATTTATCTTTTCATCTTATGGTGAATAAGTTTTGGGAAATTCCATATCAACTTTCTATGCATAAAGAATAACCTTCTCATAACATTTAAATTTTCATGTGTCCAATACTCTTAGTATTATGAGTTATAATATTGATTAGAATCAATTAATTTTATTATCAATGTATCGAATAAAGTTAAACACATACCTATCAAATATTATGAAGTTTTATTCATATGAATCCATATAATCTTCATATTTTTTTTCTCAATTCTAGGAATTGTTTCTCCATCCTAAGCCTAAAAACCTTAGGGAAATATTTATAAATAAAAATATTATTAAATGTTAATAACCCAAGAAGGTTGTTTAATTTTATTTTATTTATAAAATTTTTAAGAAGATAAAAAGTCATTAAGTTATAATACGATGATTGTAGAGCTAGTATGAAGTTCAAAATACATGTATCATTGGTTGTTTGAATTGAAACAATGTTTATAACATTAGAAGAATAAAAAAGATTTAGAATTTATGATTTAATTACAAAAGATAATAAAAGATAATTTTTGTCGAATATTTTACGTGATGATATTATTAATATGGCTTGGTTTGGTATATTGGATTTGGGATATTTTGAGTGTTTAGTTTTTAAAGAAGGCCTTTGATAAAAAAATAATTCCCTTCCATGTAACTTAGCTAGGGTATCTAGGTGCACCATTGCTTAGTTGGACACTAGGATCAACCATAGCATGATCCAGCCTGTAGGGATGATCCAAAAGACATGCATAGGAGAACCTACATGAAGGTGAAAGGGAAAAGTGATAATACACCATTCGGGGAGGCATAGTGGTGGAGTAGGGTGCCGGTATGGGGCAGTTGCAATGTGTGAGGTGTTTAGAGGACTAATAACAAATTCTGGATGCTCAATCCCACAATTTTTATTATAGGGGAGTAGGGGACCGATTAGTGTTTTGTTGTGGGATACGAGTTCAAAATATATTTTGGTTCTATTTTAGAAAAACAAAAAATACACAGGCCATTCGATCTGATTTATCAAGGCCATTTAATCAAAGTTTCAGGTTATCTTCTACCTCCCACCGAGAGCCTTCTTAGTTCATCAGGATTTCTCCACATAGTGTTGATAGATGATCGATTATGAGCTACATTTCTTTATCCTGATGATTCGAAAATGACCAGATCATCATGAAACTCTATTTTCATGATTTTTTCAAAGATCAAACTAAAGAAAAACATAAATGAAGCAAATGATATTTTTTGGTGGCAGTGATATCTTGTGATGCATAACTTGAGGCAATGTCATATGAGATGATGAAATTGATGGATCTCATGACTTTCAGAGTGCTAAATCAGTGAAAATTTCTTATAAATACCCAAGGGAGAGGCTATTGTAAGTTTATGTTCATCAAAAATCCCAGGGTATTACTTAATAATTAAATAGTTCACTACGATCCTATCTGGTTCATAATAGGTAGAGATATGAACACAAATTCATTTGTGTGAAGTAGAATAATACCTCAAATCTCTTAAAATTCCAATCATTCACTCAATAGTCATGTGAATAATGTGAGTTTCCATGAACTAGTGTTAATATCCACATTGTGTTGCACAATGGAAAATAATAACCTGTGTAAAAATTTACATGAAGAAGAAATCAGTCATGCATCCTGGTTATGAAAAGAGTATTAAAACAATTCATGAAAATATATTAATGAATGAAGTAATTATCACATAAATATTGTTTCACGTATGTGTTTTGAGTTGAGAAGAGTATGTGTTTTATTTGAGGAAGAGAAGTATCATGCGTCCAAAGGAATTGAGTTATTGTGATATAGTGTTGTGTAAAGAGACTGTGTGACACACTATCACATGATCTCCATGCATGAAGGGAAGTATTATAATACAAGTATTTAATAGGGTGTGTTCATTTTTTTAGGTTGAAGATAGACTAATAAGGAAATAAATTTTATTTGTACTTAGACATTGTACATTTAATCATATAGTAATGAATAAAAAATTTAGGTAGTAAATGTGTGCATATATATTTATGTTCATACACATGTGATTGCATAATCAATTTAAGAAACATGAAGTAAGTGCATATATAATTAGGAATTATAAATTTCATTAGGAAATTTTCATGCACATGAATTATTGCATGCATAAATGTTTGAAGTTTTTGTATTTTTATTATTTCACATTTTAAAATGAGATGACCTAGTAGTGTATTAAATACATGCATGATGTTTTAATAAATTCACATGAAATATATATTGCATGATCAGTGTGTATTATGTTGAGACTAAAGCCAAATTATTATTTCAATAGAATTTTTATATCCAAGTTATTCAGTGTTGAGTGAGGTTGGGCCTTTATCAGAAGAAATAATGTTTTACCAAGAATTATTATATTTAGATGGTTGACCATCTACAGATGATTAGAATTATATTAGAAAGAACAAAATTATTTTAAAGATTCTTATATTGTACATGATTTAGTTTGATGCAACAAGTTCATGGAAGAGGATAAAAATATCATCCGATCATTGGATCATATCTTATGTGACTCAAGATATTGGATGTATTTAGTGAGATTCTGAAGTAGAATAAGACTCTAGTGGGACTCTGGAGAAGTCCAGTGGGATACTGGTAACACTATGGGATACAATATAAAAATCCTCTTGTAGGGCTCAGGAGTCACTAGTTTAGGTGGTAACTTATAAACTCTAGTGGTACTCTAGAGTGGAACACTGTGGGACTCAATTTTGAAGGGAATTGGACTTTACCTAGTTGTAACCATCTATATAATGTGAAGAATCTATAATTTGGGGGTATAAATGGTGGCAATAAGGGTGTAGGTATTAGTACAAAACCTAGTAAAAATAGTGTGATATGTTTATTTTACTTTGTGCATTGCATACAAGATACAATCATCTTAACAGGTGAAAGAGGTTTGAATGGTGTTAAAGAAAAGAAAAATAATTTAGTAAAAAAATTCACACATGATTCACCCCCCTCTCAGTGTGACTGTACAATCCATTAGACACTTCAATTGGTATCCGAGAAAAGGACACCTATGCTTGGATCTATTTTAATTGTCCAGTAGTTTTTATCAGAAGTATATGAAGCAAAGATTCGTGTTTGATTAATGTTATTTAGATGTAAATTTCTATTTCTACTCATGAAATTAGAAATTTTGAATATTCAGTAAATACTAGGAAAAAAGGAATAAAAGGGTGGAAACGAATCTATATATGAATTCAAAGATAAAATAAAATCTACTAATAGATAAAGGAAATTAGAGTGGTAATTGTTTAATGAAATTAGTTGATTATAATTATGATGAATCAAGTTCACATTGTGATGAATCTTTTCACAATTATAAAATTAGAGATCATATGAATAAATTTCCCAAATAAGTGGTCACTTGTATGATCAATGTTTTAAAGGAACTTCGAGATGAAAAATTATATCTAGAAGAAGAGCCTAATGATACAGAATAAGCATTGAATAAAAATGTTGGAATATACAAATCTCTCATAAAACTTGTGAAAGAAAAGTATGAAATAATATCTCTTTGTAAATGAAGATATGTTTGATTTATTGAATAATTGTAAATTAATGTCCGTGAGAAAGATATTTTTGAAATTTTCTTTAAAGAATTTATTCATTCACTTGAAAATATGCATAATACATCTATTAATTATAAATATTCTTAGATATATTTTAAAGAATAAAGAATCAACGAAATTTATATTTTGTTACTAAAAGAAAATAAAATGCATGAAGATTAGATTCAGAAGATGAATATTCATTTGGAAGAAATAATGAAATCAGTTGAAGATGAGAATATTTCTCTCAACTTAAAATATATTAAACTAGTAGTGAAATTGAGAAATATGGAAGTGAAACAAGTTGATAATTTCTAATTAGTTGAGAAAATATGTACTATTAAGGATTCATCTAGTAAGAGTCCTATTTCTGAAAATAATCAATCTAGTGGTAAGAAGAGATTAATATTATCTAAGGATAAATCTACTACAGGTTCATTGAAGAAGGAAACCTTTTGTACTGATAAATATATGTGTACTAATTCTATTTATATGTCTAGTGAATATTCAAATTTAAAATCTAGATAAACACGGGTCAAGAAAGATTCTCAAGAATCCTTTACATCATCAAAGTTGGATGTGAAAAGTATAGAAATTATTGTTACCCAAAGAAATCAGAAAAGAAAAAATGTGCTACCCAAAAGAATAAAAATATCAAAGATAGTCAAAATGTGTCAGAAAAGTAGAAGTCAAGATTTTTTGGATACTATTAGTGTTTTTTGATGTTTGGGAATTAGTAAATTAATTTTTTTCACAATATGTAATTGTATGAAAATAACAAAATGCTTTCATTTAGGGAGATAAATCCAAAATAAAAGTGGGAAACTTCATAACAGAATAAGAACTCAAAGAAAGAGAATCAGTTTATCAAGAAAAGATTTTATTACTTTTAATTTTTTTTGTGATAATTGCAATAGAAGTGGTCGTTATTAGGACGAGTGATTTTATATACCAATCATGTACAAATCATCTATTGATGTGAATAGAACACCACAACAAAAAGTAAATAAGGTAATATATAGATACCCTCTCTTTTCAACGACTGAATTTACATTAAATTTGTGGAATACTTAAACATTATACAAATATATTCTCAAAGACCCTGATTGGTATAGTTTCTTTGTAAACTTGGAAACATAATCACTTGTACATATGAGAGCTACATCTTCTCCTACTAGGTTATTCTTGACTAGAACCCTTCTTAGAAATATCATACATAGTACATATCATCATAACCTAGGGGAAAGGAAACATAAAAGGGGTGAGATCAAATGCTCAGTAAGGGTAAACAAAGAAGACATGTAAGCCTAAACATGATTATAAGGGTATGAGAACATGATCCTGAAAATAGAAGATCATACCCTACATATCAAAGATTATAACTGAAATAATGGCATAAAGATTTATAGTTCATAAGGCATGAATCATATGAAATAAAGATCATAAGCCATTAAAGCATAACATAGGAACAAGACATGTAATTGTGGAAAATAGATAAGCATATAATGATTTCCATAGTAGCCAATACATCACTACCAAGACCATATTAGTAGTACGGGTTCACTCCCAATACCATCATAGTATTCATGGTTTACTCCCATGTCCATCATGGTATCACAAGTTCACTCCTAATACCATATTAGTAGTCATGGTTCACTCCCATGGACATCATAGTAGTTAAGGTTCACTTCCAAGACCATATTATTTTATCTCATAAGATAAAAAACATTAACCAATGCATTTGAGGGGGATATAGTTCCCACCCATCACATAATAAAACCATACATAAACGTGCCACAAGACCATAAATAAAAATATCATAACCCATGAAATTAAATGGGTATCATAAACATGTAAAAATATCATAACCTATGGTAAGAGAAATGTTTCATAATAATTTCATTAAAATAATTACCCGTGAAATAGAAATGTATTACATAAACATATAACCCATAAAAGAGAAATGGATTTCATAAAGACCATGATATTAACCATAAACCATTCATAAAAATGATATGAATGAGAATATTAGATCATTTCTTAGAAGGACATGAGGGACATCAAAAAAATTCATCTTAGATAGAATATAATTTTTGAAATATCTTTTAAACATTTTTCTTGAGGAAAATATACTTTCTTGTTTGAAAAAGTCTTTTTAATTCATAAAACCATTTGAAAATAAATTTCAAAGAAAATAGATTTGAAAACATATAAAGAAAGTTAAAATCATTTTGAAAAAAGCTTTCCTTGAAAACTTATAAAATAACCTTCAAAATATTTTAAAAACCTTTTTCTTTGAAAACACTTTGAAATCATATAAATAAATTTTGAAGATGTTTTGAAAAAAATTCTATAAAGATACTTTGAAAACATTTAAATAAGGCTTCAAAACATTTTGAAAAACAATTTCCTTGGAAACTTATAAAAAAATATTGATTTTTTTTTGAAAATATATTTCTTGAAAATTAATTTTAAAAACATTTTCTTAAAGAGTAAACTTTTAAAAATTCAAAGGAATATTCAAATAAATGATAATGAGTAAATTCGTACATGTCGTATGAGGTAGAAGAACATTCCTTTTGCATGGTAAAATGGTTAGAAAGATTCCTTGTCTAGAAAGTGACAAGAATATTCCTTTTAAAATATTGATAAAATAAAAAAATGGTAAATATTTTTTTGAAATATTATAGTATAATGGTATAATATTATTGGAAACCCTTTTTAGAAATCATAGATTTCCGATCGAAGGGAGGGTAAAGTCGATATTTCTTAAAAACAACTTATTAACAATTATTTGTACAAAATAATAGAAATATGGTACCAATACATGCATATATAATGAATAAATATAGGAGAATAAAATTAATGAAGGTCTTTGAGATATGGATCATAATATTTCATCAAAGGAAGCATAAACATAAATAAGCTTCAAAAGAGATGAGATTGTCTTAATAAACTCTTATAACTTGGTAACTTGCAACCATACTCTCCATGTAGGAAATAGAAAATTAAATGAAGATTAAAATATCATGAAATAATTATAATCATTATATAACATGTAAAATAGAAGTATATACACCTCAAGAGTTTAGGTGCATAACAAAAAATGAGTCTCAAAGAAGGAAAATTGAGACAAAATTGTTTTAACGTTTTGGTAACTTTTGAAAGTTAAACATCACAAAATAAGGATAAAAGAATTTATATTTGAATACCCATAAATTCAAGTATAATATACATTGAATAAAATCATGGTCATTACATACACCACACAAAAGGAAAGAGTGGCGAACATAAAGTATATCTCATGTAAATTAAAAATGAGATGAAATCCCCGTACCTTGTATCTTGAATCTCTACGTACTCATACAAGATTCATGCATAATAAATATAATTTTATTATAAAAATTTTAGATAATAAAATTATTGTATCTATTACCATATATGGTTTGATTATTACAATATATTACCTCTTGTTAAAGATACTATGTTAAAGTTTCACTTAGGGTAATATTCACTTTATTCTTCGCATGTGTCTTAATTTATTATATCATTGATACTTATAATTATATCACAATTACAAATTCTAGAACATAATATAAATATAATTTATATAAATTATGTTTATATTATAATAATATATATAATAATGAAGTATGAAATGGAATACACCATTCATAAAGACGGTAAGTCGTACGTACACATGAATGTTGTTTTCATTTTTTGTTCTTGTATTGAAAGAAATTATGTAAATGGAATATGTATATATATCATTATTAAATAATCATTTATATATCATATATATCATATAAGTTCACTAAAACCATCCTTAATACATTCCATGTGGTGTGTGAATGAATCACATCGCTTTGAGGGGGTGATAGTCCACACTTCCTCAAACAAGATTATCGTATTAAAACCAAATGGAAAGTAAATAGATGCATGGTGTAAAAGTAATAAAGAATATTAAATACATAATAAATATAATATATTACATATATAAATATATTTTCCATCATAATGACCACCATGATAGTTGGTAAACAAAAAATGAACAATCATCATTTTGTGAGGCATTTGTTCGTCGTACATAGAAACAATTTGTTCGATATCCATTGGATTGAGGTGTGTGTAATTTTAGGTATAAATATTTTCATAAAAACATCCTAGTATATTTATGATACATTTTTTTACAAAATAATGGAATAAAGAGAGTTGAGGGGGTGAAGAAGGAAAATAAAGGAAAGGATCTTGAGAGAAGATGTTACATCTTGATCAGGTAACTCCTTTTAGTTTATGCTAAAAGGATTCCTTGAGAGGATTTATTCCCAAAGGGGGGATTAAAGGTTTAAGGGAGTATTTTTGGTAGTATAATTAGTTAGATTTAGGCCAAACTTAAAAGGTTTTAGAGTTGTGAAGAATGGGTAGAGGTGGTGGCCTTTTATAGTGGAGGAGGAGTGACACTCTTGTAAATATTTGAAGAGAGAATTCCACCCACGTTTTTCATGTTTAAATTGGATCCAATAACAGTATAAGGTAGATAAAATTGATTATAGGGTCGAAATATGGATATAAAATGGGTATAGGAAATGTTTTTAGATTGTTTTGGGTCTTAAATTTAAGGTTTAGTACTTTATTAACATATTTTTTTTCCCTTAACCGATGTAATTAATGTTAATTAATTTCACTAATATTTTTGGTAAAAAAAAAATTGAACTTATTATACATTATAAATTATTATTATTAAAATTATGGAATCCATTTTTCCAAATTCTAATCACATAAGTGTCAGAAATCAATTTAAAATTAATCCTGCTGTCATGACAACACTGTGGGTTTTTAATGTAAAACTAATCAAAATTTTGCTAATTTTTTATTTATAATATCAATATAAAATTGGTTAAAATGAACTAAATTGGATTAATTGGAAAAAATATTATCTAAATAAAATATTAAACCATTTAAAAATATAATTTAACCTTATAAATAAATTATATAAAAAAGCTGTTTTGAAATAAAATCTTGTATTTTTAACTATTCCTTAAAAGAAGAAACCTTTTATAAAAATACCCAAAATTTATAATAAATTAATTTTTATGTTTCTATTCCAAATATAAATTTTATTTTGACATATTAAATCTGTAAAAGTTCCAAAAATTGGATTTAAAAATGTTTCTCCATTAAAAGGCAGTAAACCTACCTTTATAAAAAAATAAGTTTTTATGCATACAATTGAGTTTGTTATTATCTTTTGTATACCGAATATATTGTATAAATATACAAAATATTTTATTTATTATATATAATATGTATTATATTAATATAACTTACCAATTTTAATTAATTTAATTTACTAGGTTAAAATAACTTTGTGACTATAATAATATTTTCCTTTATATTCAATCGGTTTTCATATTCACTAATTGGTAACCTATGAATTCATATTATATTTGTGTAAACCACATATTTTCCTAATTTAGTTAACACTATTTCATATCTATAAAATTAATGACTAGGTTATATTTCATTATAATAATATTTTTAATAATATATTACAGTTAGTATCACTCGATCTTGCGTGTTATGCAAGCCATCGAGGAAGGTCAATCTTGTGTGTAATGTATAATATCCTTATTGTTTCATGTAATGTATGAAATTTGGAATTGAGTGTAACATTATCCAAGTTAGATCCATGTGAAAGGAATCTTTGAATTAGTGAAAAGATATTTTCAGTGTTGCATGAAATGAATAATATCAAAAGATTAAATTAATTCAAAAAAAATTCCCTGAAGTCTCAGGGTGTTATATTCTACCCCCCATAAAATTAAATTTTCCCTGAAAATTAATCTCAGTTATGAAACTTTTAATACTTTAAAGTTTCATTCATAGAAACCCACATCATAAAAATGGATACTAAAATTTCTTTTAAAAAGGGAAATTTGGGACCATAACAGTTACATAGAGTGACATATAATTGGGTTTCCACATAGGAGAACATAGGTTGGGAGTGAAGATTGGAAATGGAGGAAAAACATAAATATTTATAGATAGTTATTGAATTCATCAATCAAAAACAAGTTAATGATCAAAGGAAAGTTGAGGCCATCAAATTCATAAATCTTTGATGATTTAAAAGGACATAAACTCAATGAAAATTAAGGTATTAAGACAACAATTTTTTTGAACACTTTCAGAAAGTTGAGTAATTCTTGAGAAATTTCTATAAAAAAATATAATTCTTGGGTTGTGATTTGAACAATTCCTAATACATCCATTACCTCATGGAATGAATGTTTAGAAATTAACTTTGATGAATAAAGCACTAAAATATGCTTTTAACAGATCTTAAGTCCCATAAAAGAATAAAAAGTCTAACTATTTGTCTCTTAAAAAATCAACATTCATTAATCTATAAAAATAAAAAGTAACACTATTGGTTCATTATAAATATTTATTTAAAAAAAATGATTATACATTAACCAGGAAAATGCGTATGCTAGTGGTAGGCATGAAACCCTTGTCATCCTTCGATCATGGGTTCAAGACCCATGACCTTGGAAGAATAGATTGGTTGTCACCTGAAAAACATGATGTCCTTTTTTAAAACCACACTAATATAGTATATAAGATGAAAATCCTTGAAAAAATGTTATTAATTGATTATCCTTTTAACTAAGGTTTTCAATATAAACTCAGAGCACAAATACTTACTATGAAGTTTAAATTAAACTTTTCATGAATGGTTAACCTTATAGCCCTTCTCAAGGATGAAAATTCCAAAAAATTAGAAAGAGAGTCACAAAATTAGATTAACATGATTCCCCTATATATCACAACATGTATCTTGGTTTTCACATTCAAAACTTTTGAATAAACTCATCATCTATTCTCTTGAAACATGGTAACAACCTGAATTACCATAAATCCTTTTGGAATACATGCAAGCTTCCTCATTCCAAAGTATATTGGATTTACTCCTTAAATGCAAAATTTTTTTAAACTTCATTAGTGGTAGCATAAACCACCTATAAACAAGTCCTTACTTAGTTCCAAGGTAATCAATACTATCCAATTTACTTATTCATATCCCACATATCTTTATCCATACAACATTATATTATCATAAAGAACATATTAAGGGTTACCTTCCCTTAGTAAAAATATCATCTTGTCATTAAATCACTTCACTAGTCCAACATAAATTTGTAAATACTGAGAGAAAAAGCTTAAGTATAACAATCCTTGTATATTTCATCATTCATAACTTTTTAATCAAAATACATAAATACTTTAATTACTCCATACTTAATCTTTTAACAATATTACCTCTTTCCTTTCACATTTCATATATCATCTCGTCATCATCCACAATGTAACCATTACTCGCACCACCATTCTGATTCTCTTTAAGAACATTCTTCTTGAGACATTGGGTTTCATAATGACCATTTTATCCAAAATTAAAACACTTAACCTTCGATGATGACTTAGATAGCCCAAAATTCAAATTCATTTCATTAATCAAACTCTTAATTTTTCCCTTGCACTCACTTTATTTGTGTCCTTTTCCACAATCAATATAATGACCCATACTTTACATACATTGTTATTACTTCAGAATTGAAGCACACTTATTACAATATGTAACAAAACCAGGAAAGGACCGTATAGGTATAGGTATAGTGTCTTTAGAAACTGGGAAACATAAACAACTGGTTCATAAAGCGTCTACACTGTCTCCCATTTATTTCATAATATCTATAGTCCCTTTTGGCATATCTTACTTAATAACCTTCTTCCTGACCTGGGGAAAGAAAACAAAAAAAAGGGTGAGCTCAAATGCTCAGTAAGGGTAAAAAAAAAGAAATATCAATCACATCATATACATAAGAACATAACTTTTTGAAATCTTAACCTGCAAAAGAAATCATAATCTCATAACATGGGATAAATCATAGTAGTGAAATCTAATACAAATAATCATAAATTAAAACATGAAACTTTGTGGAATACAGAAATAATCATAGATAATCATTTCTTATTAGTCAAGGCTCATTTCCAAGACTATCTTAGTAGACAAAGTCCATTTCTGAACCGAGTTCACTCCTCGTTTCAGTCCTGTTTCACTGAACCGGTTTAACCTGCCGTTCCAGCCATGTCTATCTCATGAGATATAAAATCTTTACCCAATGCATTGGAGGGAGATATAGGTCCCACCCATCTCATAATGATACCATTCTTATGTGTGCCACAAAATCATAAACCATACATCATAACATAACTCATGTAATAAAGATGGGAATCTTAAACATCGTGACATCATAAAAAAATTCATATAAGATAAAGAAATTCATAAAAACATTTCCATCACAACATAATAAAATCCATGTAATAATAGGGATAGAAACAGAACCCTATATTATCTTAGATGTAAAATAATTTTGATAAAACACTTGAACTCCATTCTCGAGGAAAATATCCTTTCTACTTCAAAAACCCTTTTCCTTTCTTAACATGTCATACAATTCTAAACTAAAAGAAGTTGATTAAAAATAAACTTGAAAAATTATAAAGTAATCTTCTTGGAAATAATTTTTTAAAAATCCATTCATGCCGTATAAGTTAAAAAAAACATTCTTCTCGTACTTTTGTCGGAAAAGTCAAAAAGTACCTCGTACAAAAAATGACAAAAGATTACTTTAATATATTTTACTAAAAACTCACCGAAGGGTAAAATTGGATTTAAACAAATGTAGGTGTATGGAAATAAAATTACATATTGAGAAAACATGGTTTTGGATGATAAAATACACCCCAGTAAATACCAAAGTATAAACAATCTCAGATAAAAATGATATTGTGATATTTTCCCTTACCTTAGGTCCGATTTGCTTCGTAAGTGTCCGAACCTCCTGTATAATGATTTAAATAATGTTATTGACTTATTCCAAAATCATAATTATTTTTATGATATCATATATGGTCATATTCTTATCTTCTTATTAGTAATATTTCATTACTACATGTTTATTCGGGTGTTTATTACTTTTTGTTCTTATGCGTGTTTTGTCGAATAAATTCTTATAATTATTTTTAGGTTATAGATACCTCATTTCCAGAATGGTATTAGGGTAATATATATCATATTTATTCACTCAATTCATTTATATAATCATTATGCAATGAAGATCATGTAGAACGAGTCGCATCACATCGTGGAGACGGTATTCCGTACGTACGCATGAGCGATGATATCGTTCCCATGATCGTGGAATTGTATTGGAGTGTATGTATACTATTTCAGAATCAATATCACATTATAATAGTCATATATAGTCATTATTTACACCATTATACCCATCCAAGTATGGTGGTGGTGGAAAATAGATTACACCACGGCGTGGAGACGGTATTCCGTACGTACGCACGCGCGGTGATTTCGTTTTCCGTAGGATGGATAGATGGTCAAATAGGGTTGTTTCATACTTATAATAACATATCAGTATATGAGTGATACTTATGTTATTACTTAATAATGAAACAACTAAATAAGAATAAGTGGAAGAAGAAATAAAGTTGAAAGAATTGGTAATCGGACATTACCTCTTCTTTGAAGCGCCTCTTTGAGATCTCCTTTTAGGGAACTAAAATTGGTCTTTCAAGAAGACCAGGACCTCTAGGATGTCTCTAGGAAAGTGGAGAGGAGAAATAGGCAGGGTTTGGCTGATCTTGAAGGCTCAAAGTGGTGTGAGGAAGAGGGGGAGGAGGTGCCCTTTTATAAGGGAGGAGAGGGGCACCTTTGGAATAACTAAAACTATTATTTTATTATAAAGTCAAATTCGGTTTTAAATAGCTCCAAATTGATTTATTTAGAAGCTAAGGTGGGTATGGGTCTAAATAATCTCATCCAATATAATTTAGACAAGTTTAGGTTCCTATTTTAACCTTATCATTTAGATTTAACATTAAGTAAAATAATTTTACTTTTACCGTGTCTTCTTGTGTTCTTATACTATAAGGTTAATAAACATACTATAAGCAGGAAAACAAACCCCAAGTTGTTTATTATTAATATATATAACCTTATATAAGTAATTTGGACGAACCTTATATTTTTAGGAATAAAATAACAATTACTAATATAACATTTGTTTTAAAAACTATTTTATGTCAATTTTGACACTATTTAGTAATTGATTTTTGTGAAAATCATAACAGAATGATTAGTTCGAAAAAATTTAATTAAATCAATTCTAACATGTCATATTAACCTATAAAAGTAGTGTAATTAATAAAAAGTCTCAAAGTATATTTATTTGGGTATTTATAACATCAATTATGTCAATATTTCATTAATAAGATAATTACTGCATCATCTTTGTGTCATAAATAAATTAAATTATTTAAATTTAAAAAATTACAAATAAAATATCATTATGTAGTAAATATTTTTAGCTTTCTAATTAATATTTATAGTCGAATTTATTATATGTATAACCCTATATTAAAAATGATATACTTATTAAACTTTGATTTTAACTATTTTAACCCTTCTTTAAATAAATTAATAATAAATGTCCTAATCTAATACAAGTGGGCCTAAATGGTAATTTTTTATTCCTAAGGTTGTTTTTGGTCGAATTACAATTGGCCAATAGAATTAGGACATGTTTTAGGGTAATAATAATATCATTTTTACCCTTAATTACCCTATTTACTTTTAACTGTGGTAAATAAAATTAAAAAGTTAATATTCACCAAAAAATATTTTTATCTCATTGAACCACATTTTACTTATTGACATCAACTGTGTCTCTCTGATTTTTGAGATTCCACTCACAGAAGCGGTAAAATTAAGTTTTAGGAAAAATTCAGTTTTTAACTACCACTTAGTGGTTTCACTATTCATCAAAAATTGAATGTTTTCAGAAAAATACCAAAATTTAACCCTAGGATAATTTCGATATTCCGAATCCAAAAATGAATTCCATTTTGAAAAATAAAATTTATAAAATTTCAAAAAGTGGTTATTACTATTCATAACGGCTAGTTTTAATAATATTTTAATAGCATATCGTTGTTTAGTGAAACTCGGTATTGCGTATGACGCAAGCTATCGAGGAAGGTCGCAATTTCGTGTAAAGAAAGCCAAGAAAGTGAAAGATTCCTTTGATGATTTATATAACATAAAAGTATCGGGTGTTACATTCTACCCCCCTTAAAATGAACTTCTCCCTCGAAATTCGTCACTTTGTAACAAACAGATGAGGATACCTCTCCCTCATCATATCCTCAAGCTCCCATGTAGCTTCTTCTAATTGGTGGTTCCTCCATAAAACCTTCACCAAGCGAGTGGTCTTGTTTTGTAGGACTTTTTTTCTACGATCCAGAATCTCTATCGGCTGTTCTTCATAAGAAAGTTCTTGCTCCAGTGGTACAACTTCTGAGCTGAGTACATGTGAAGGATCAGGTATGTACTTTCTCAGGAGAGATACATGGAACACATCGTGAACTTGAGGGAGATTCGGTGGAAGCGCCAATCAGTAAGCTACCTTACCAACACGATCCAGTATTTCGAAAGGACCGATATATCCAAGGCTCAACTTCCCCTTCTTTCCAAATCTCATGACCCTCTTCCAGGGAGATATTCATAAGAACACTTTATCACCCACTTCAAACTCTAGGTCTTTTCTTTGGTTGTCGGCATAACTTTTCTGTCGACTCTGAGCTGCTCTTATGTGTTGTTGAATAGATCTGAACTTTTCTTCCATTTCATCAACGAGATCAGGTCCTAATAGCTTTCTTTCCCCAACTTCATCCCAGCAAGTTAGAGTCCTGCATTTCTTTCCATAGAGAGCTTCACAAGGAGCCATCTAAATACTAGAGTGAAAGGTATTATTATAAGAAAATTCCACCAAAGGTAGGTGTTGATCCCAACGACCTTTTAAATCCACAGAGCAAGCTCTCAACATATCTTCTGGAGTTTGAATTGTTCTCTAAGACTAATCGTCTGTCTGAGGATGATAAGCAGTGCTGAAACTCAACTCTGTATCCAGAGTATGCTGAAGACTTCGCCAGAACTTTGAGGTAAACCTCGGATCCCGATCAGATATAATAGAAAGTGGTACTCCATGCAATCTCACCACTTCCTTCACATATATCCTGGCAAGCTGATCCAAAGAGAAATCCTCTCTAATAGCGATGAAGTGTGCAGACTTTGTAAGATGATCAACTATGACCCAGATAGCATTATTGCCTTTGGATGTTTTAGGAATTCCGGTGACAAAGTCCATAGTGATGTTTTCCCATTTCCATTCGGGTATGGGTAATGGTTGTAACATCCCCTTAGACTTCTATCTCTCAGCTTTAACTTGTTGATAAACTAAGAATCGAGAGACATATTCAGCAAAATCTCTTTTCATGCCATCCCACCAGAAGTAATCTTTCAGGTCCATATACATCTTCGTACTTCCAGGATGAATAGAGAATGAAGAACTATGAGCCTCATCTAGCAACTCCTTCTTTAATTCGGGGATGGGAGGAACACAAACCCGATTCCGGAATTTTATTATCCCATCACAATCAAGGTTGAATTCAGGAACATTTCTCACCTTCTTTTGTAACTCAACATCTTCTTTCTGTGCCTCTTTAATCTTCACATGTATAGATGGTTGAACATTCATTTGAGAAAGATACGATTTCCCCCTTCCATTATAATTCCAACATCCATCCTTTGTAAATCCATAAATATTGGATCTTTTGTGATCCTCATCATGGATAAACTGGCATGGTCTTGTCGACTTAATGCATCTTCCCCCTTGTTTGCTTTCCCAGGGTGGTAATGAATTGAGCAGTCGTATTCCTTAATCAGCTCCAACCATATTCTTTGGTGCATATTCAGCTCCTTTTGTGTGAAAATATAATTTAAAATTTTATGATCAGTATAAATGTCACACCTTTATCCATAAAGATAATGCCTCCAAATCATTAATGCAAAGATTACCGCAACTAACACCAAATCATGAGTTGGGTAATTTTGCTCATGTATTTTCAACTGTCGTGAGGCATAAGCTATCAACATATCATTTTGCATAAGAACACACCCCAATCCCTTCTTGGATGCATCACTGTAGATCACAAACCTTTCTCCACTACAAGGCAGTGTGAGCACATGTGCACTGGATAACCTTCTTTTCAACTTCTTGAAATTCACTTCACATTCCTCCGTCCAGAAAAACATAACTCCTTTCCGAGTCAACTTGGTGAGTGGATTAGATAATCGTGAAAAATCTTTCACAAAGCGTCGATAATATCCAGCCAAACCAAGAAAAATTCGGATCTCAGTTACTATTGTTGGTCTCGACCATCTTTCGATAACCTCTGTTTTTGCTGGATCCACAGATATCCCCTCTTTTGAGATTATGTGACCCAAAAATGCAAATTTTTTAAGCCCAAATTCACACTTGGTAAATTTGGCATAAAACTTCTCCTTTCTCAGGGTCTTCAATATAATTCTCAAGTGATCTTCATGTTATTCCTTGCTCTTTGAATAGACAAGAATATCGTCTATAAAGACTACCACAAACTGATTAAGATAGTCTCTAAAGACTCTATTCATCAGCTCCATGAAGATAGCAGGGGCATTAGTAAGACCAAATGGCATCACTATAAATTCATAGTGTCCATACCTTGTACGAAAAGCTGTCTTTGGTATATCCTCCCTTTTAACCCTTAATTGATGATACCCTGAACGAAGATCAATCTTGGGAAAGTATTGAGCTCCGCGTAGTTGGTCAAATAAGTCATCAATGCATGGGAGAGGATATTTATTCTTGATAGTGATCTTGTTAAGTTATCGATAATCAATGCAGAGTCTCATTGATCCATATTTCTTCTTAACAAACAGAACAAGTGTTCCCCAAGGTGACGCACTAGGGCGTATGAATCCCTTATCAAGATTTTATTGGAGTTGCTTCTTCAATTCCTGCAACTCAATTGGGGCCATTCTATAAGGTGCCTTTGAAATAGGCAAAGCACCCGGTACGAGTTCTATTGAAAACTCAACATCACGATTTGGTGGAAGACCCTGTAATTCCTCCAGAAAGACATCGTCAAACTCCCATACAATGGGAATATTCTTAATCATGAGTTTCTCACCAACCATTTGAGATAAATAACCTTCATTTAGTGGAATCAAGACCCATAAGATGGAAGAAATTTCCACTGGAAGGTTATGTTCATCCTTGCATCGATAGACGATCATAGATTGATCTGGAATATGAAATGTGACTTCCCTTATTTGGAAATTGATATGAGCTCCATATAAAGAAAGCCAATCCATGCCAATAATCACATCAAATTCCACTATAGGAAGGATCACAAGATTTGCAGGAAGCACTTTCCCACAAACTTCAATCGGAGAAGAATTATAAACTTTTGATGCGACTGTTGTGCCATTAGGGGTTGCCACAACTAACTCAACATCTAATTATTGAGGTAATACGGTGATATCCTTAGAAAATTCTTCAGAAATAAAAGAGTTGGTGGATCCAGAATCAAATAAAACATTTTCTACTTTAGAGTGGAAGGTAAGTGTACCTTTCACCACATTGTTATCGTACTCCACATCGCTGATAGAAATTACATGTGACTTTCCTTTGTCTTTATCCTTAAGAGTTTGTTGATGTCGACCATCATCATCAACCCTTGGATTTGGGCATTGATTGGCATAATGACCCATATCCTTGCACTTGAAACATTGAAGTGTAGTAGGTTCATTCTGTGTATCCCTTCCTTTGTTTTCATCATTAGAAATCTTCTTCCCATCATTGCAGCATTCAAATGCCCTATGACCTTCCTTTCCAAATTTGAAACATTTACTTGTCCCTTTAAGACAACTCCCTCTATGTTTCTTTCCAGACTTTGAGCATAAGGGAAATCTCATCTTCTTTTCAGTGTGATCTTTAGATTTTCCTTCGAATTCCATTTTCCTCTTCTTATCAAACCCATATGACTGATGGGTTACTCCAATCTCCATCTCGACTTTGAGAGCACATCGAATGATTTCCTCATAGCTATTGAAGTCCCTTATGGCTAACGCCCTTCGAAGACTTGGTTTTAAGCCACTAAAGAATCGATCAACCTTACTCTCAGGTTGGATAATAATACCAGAAGAGTACCTTTCAAGTCTTGTAAAATTTGATTTATAGGTACCAACAGATTCATCATCCTTTTGCTTTAGTTCAAGAAACTCCTTCTCCATCTTTGTTCAGAGAATATGAGGGAAGTAATTATTGAAAAATAAGTTCTTGAACTCGTCCCATTCCATGGACTCAATTTCATCCATTTTCCTCGTATTCTTAATAAGATTCCACCATTGATCAACATCACCTTCCAAACGATACACTGCTAAGATGACTTTATCATGTTCAGAACATTGAAGAACTGAAAATATCTTTTCATTAGTACTAATCCATTGTTCAGCAACTAATGGATCAGTAGACCCGCTGAATGAAGGTGGACGCTGCCTCATGAAGGATTCAACAGAATGTTGCTCCTTCCTTTTCTCGTTTGGAAGTCCTGAATGATTCATATCTTGAGAAAGTTGTGTGAGCATGGCTATAAGATTTTTCATTCCAGGTCCCAAAATGTTTGGTTGCTCAGGGGGAAAATCATTGCATTGCCCGTCGCATTCCGCATTAACACGGTTCCTTCGGGTTCCATCTATTGACTAAAACCAAGAAGAATAGTGTGAGAAACACTAATTATAATAGGAAAACTACATAATCCAGAATAAAATTTCACACTTATGGTCTTATCCAAGGTTATTCATGGCCATTTCTAAAACACTAATATTGTGTTCTATGCTTAGACTTATCCTTAGGGTTCTTACTAAGGCTTTCATATCCTAGTTTCCAAAGGTTGACTATACCTTTCCTCTGATACCACCTATAACAACCCATACTTTACATACATTGTTATTACTTCAGAATTGAAGCACACTTATTAAAATATGTAACAAAACCAGGAAAGGAACATATAGGTATAGTGTGTTTAGAAATTGTGAAACATAAACAACTAGTTCATAAAGTGTCTACACTGTCTCCCATTTATTTCATAATATCAATAGTCCATTTTCACATATCTTACTTAATAAACTTCTTCCTGACCTAGGTAAAGAAAACATACAAAAGGGTGAGCTCAAATGCTCAGTAAGGGTAAACAAAAGAAATATCAATCACATCATATACATAAGAACATAACTTTTGGAAATCTTAACCTGCAAAAGAAATCATAATCTCATAACATGGGATAAATCATAGTAGTGAAATGTAATCCCAATAATCGTAACTTAAAACATGAAAATTTGTGGCATACACACATAATCATAGAGAATCATTTCTTATTAGTCAAGGCTCATTGCCAAGACTATCTTAGTGGAAAAAGTCCATTTCTGAACTGAGTTCACTCCTCGTTTCAGTCCCGTTTCACTGAACCGGTTTAACCTACCGTTCCAGCCATGTCTATCTCATGATATATAAAATCATTACCCAATGAATTGGAGGGAGATATAGGTCCCACCGATCTCATAATGATACCATTCTTATGTGTGCTACAAAATCATAAACCATACATTATAGCATAACTCATGTAATAAAAATGGGAATCCTAAACATCGTGACATCATAAAGCAATTCATATAAGATAAAGGAATTCATAAAAATATTTCCATAACAAAATAATCAAATCCATGTAATAATAGGGATAGAAACAGAACCCTATATTATCTTAGATGGAAAATAATTTTGATAAAACACTTGAACTCCATTCTTGAGGAAAATATCCTTTCTACTTCAAAAACACTTTTCCTTTATTAACATGTCATACAATTCTAAACTAGAAGAAGTTGATTAAAAATAAACTTGAAAACTTATAAATTAATCTTCTTGGAAATAATTTTTTAAAAATCCATTGATGCCATATAAGTTAAAAAAACATTCTTCTCGTACTTTTGTTAGAAAAGTCAAAAAGTACCTCGTACGAAAAATGACAAAAGATTACTTTCATATATTTTACTAAAAACTCAGCGAAGGGTAAAATTGGATTTAAACAATTGTAGGTGTATAGAAATAAAATTACATATTGAGAAAACATGGGTGTGGATGATAAAATACACCCCAGTAAATACCAAAGTATAAACAATCTCAGATAAAAATGAGATTGTGATATTTTCCCTTACCTTAGGTCTGATTTGCTTCATAAGTATCCGAACATACTATATAATGATTTAAATAATGTTATTGACTTATTACAGAATCATACTTATTTTTATGATATCATATATGGTCATATTATTAGCTTCTTATTAGTAATATCTCATTACTACTTGTTTATTCAGGTGTTTATTACTTTTTGTTCTTATGCGTGTTTTGTCGAATAAATTCTTATAATTTTTTTAGGTTAGATATACCTCATTTCCAGAATGGTATTAGTGTAATATATATCATATTTATTCACTAAATTCATTTATATAATCATTATGCAATGAAGATCATGTAGAACGAGTCGCATCACATCGTGGAGACGGTATTCCGTACGTACGCACGAGCGATGATATCATTCCCATGATCCTGGAATTCTATTGGAGTGTATGTATAATATTTCAGAATCAATATCACTTTATAATAGTCATATATAGTCATTATTTACACCATTATACCCATCCAAGTAAGGTGGTGGTGGAAAATAGATTACACCATGGCGTGGAGACAGTATTCCGTACGTACGCACGCGTGGTGATTTCGTTTTCCGGAGGATGGATAGATGGTGAAATAGGGTTGTTTCATACTTATAATAACATATCAGTATATGAGTGATACTTATGTTATTACTTCATATTGAAACAACTAAATAAGAATAAGTGGAAGAAGAAATAAAGTTGAAAGAATAGGTAATCAGACATTACCTCTTCTTTGAAGCGCCTCTTTGAGATCTCCTTTTAGGGCACTAAAATTGGTCTTTGAAGAAGAAAAAGACCTCTAGGATGTCTATAGGGAATTGGAGAGGAGAAATTGGCAGGGTTTTGCCGATCTTGAAGGCTCAAAGTGGTGTGAGGAAGAGGGGGAGGAGGTGCCCTTTTATAAGGGAGGAGAGGAGCACCTTTGGAATAACTAAAACTATTATTTTATTATAAAGTCAAATTCGGTTTTAAATAGCTATAAGTTGATTTATTTCTAATCTAAGGTGAGGATGGGTAGAAATAATCTCATCCAATAGAATTTAGACAAGTTTAGGTTCCTATTTTAACCTTATCATTTAGATTTAACATTAAGTAAAATAATTTTACTTTTACCGTGTCTTCTTGTGTTCTTATAATATAAGGTTAATAAACTTACTATAAGCAGCCAAAAAAACCCCAAGTTGTTTATTATTAATATATATAATCTTATCTAATTCATTTATCCAAACCTTAGATTTTTAGGAATAATATAATATTTTTTTAAAAAACTATTTTATGTCAATTTTGACACTATTTAGTAATTAATTTTTTTGAAAATCATAACAGAATTATTAGTTCGAAAAAAGTTAATTAAATCAATACTAACATGTCATATTAACCTAGAAAATTAGTTTAATTCATAAAAAGTCTCAAATTATATTTATTTGGGTATTTATAACATCAATTATGTCAATATTTCATTAATAAGATAATTACTGCATCATCTTTGTGTCACAAATAAATTAAATTATTTAAAGTATAAAAATTACAAATAAAATATCATTATATAGGAAATATGTTTAGATTTATAATGAATATTTATAGTCAAATTTGTCTTATGTATAACCCTATATTAAAAATGATATACTTATTAAACTTTGATTTTAACTATTTTAACCCTTCTTTAAATAAATTAATAATAAATGTCCTAATCTAACCCAAGTGGGCCTAAATGGTCATTTTTTATTCCTAAGGTTGTTTTTGGTCGAATTACACTTGTCCAATAGAATTAGGGCATGTGTTAGGGTAATAATAATATCATTTTTACCCTTAATTACCCTATTTACTTTTAACCGTGGTAAATAAAAGTAAAAAGTTACTATTCACCAAAAATTATTTTCATCTCATTGAACCACATTTTACTTATTGACATCAACCGTGTCTCTCGGATTTTTGAGATTCCACTCACAGAAGCGGTAAAATTAAGATTTATGAAAAATTCAGTTTTTTAACTACCACTTAGTGGTTTCACTATTCATCAAAAATTGAAAGTTTTCAGAAAAATACAAAAAATTTACCCTAGGCTAATTTCAATATTCCAAATCCAAAAATGAAGTCCATTTTGAAAAATAAAATTTATAAAATTTCAAAAAGTGGTTATTACTATTCATAACGGCTAGTTTTAATAATATTTTAATAGCATATCGTTGTTTAGTGAAACTCGGTATTGCGTACGACGCAAGCTATCGAGGAAGGTCGCGATTTCATGTAAAGCAAGCCAAGCAAGTGAAAGATTACTTTGATGATTTATATAACATAAAAGTCTCAGATGTTACAATCAAAAAACCTTCTTATTCATATAAGACATTCACTTATGTGATTATTTCCAAATTCTTGACACAAATGAAACCAAATCATCTTTCCACCATGGTATCCATTACCCAAACTCTCAGAAAACTCCATATTTCTCTTAATTGGTGAGTCTGAGAGTTGTTTAAGGTAATCATTGTTAAAAATATTCCGTGAAAACTGATTAGGCATGATCACGAAAAATTTTACTCCAGTGATCATCCCACTTGAATTTTCATCAGAAAATATTCCATTACATTTAAAATTAATCCAGTTGATTTTGGTTCCTAACATTGACTAAAACCAGAATTATAGTGTGAGCATTACTTATCATAGCGAAAAACCACATATCCATTAAAAGAATTACTTATAGTATTTCTATATCACAAAACATTGAATAATCTATGACACTTTGGGTTTATCATAGGTTATTCATAGTTAACTTATACCTAAATCCTTCATGATGGTTCATGGAGAGTTTGTGAATTTTCAAAGAATATCCCCTGGGAGAGTCAAACTAGGTGTGCAACAAGGCCTATTGTTGTGTACCATATTACCCCAAATCAAGCACGGAACATCTTATTAGATTTGTTACCCCTAGGTAAATCTGTGTGAGATCCACATCCACTTGTAGTATTCAGAAAAAGATGTATTTATTGGAAACCACTCACTCTATCATTTACAAAAATTAGAAGACATTTTCCTAAACATTAACTCACCCTTAAAATTATCCTTAGAGACATCCCTGGACATATACTTAGAAATATACCTAGGGATCTCACTAAAGTTTTCTCATCCTAGTTTCTAAATGTTAACTATACCAGTACTCTTATACCAACTATAGTGACCCTATCTTTTCAACCATTTACATTACATTACATTTGAGGAATACTTAAACATTATACAAATAGATTCCTAAAGAACATGATTGGTATAGTGCCTTTAGAAACTTGGAAACAGAAACACTAGTACATATGAGAGATACATTATCTTCCACTAGGTTCTTCTTAACTAGAATTCTTCTTAGATATATCATACATAGTACATATCATCATAACATGTGGTAAAGGAAACATAAAAGGGGTGAGCTCAAATGATTAGTAAGAGTAAACAAGGAAGACATGTAAGTATAAACATGGGTAAAAAGGTATGAGAAAATGATCCTAAAAATAGAAGATCATACCCTGCATATCAAATATCCTAACCAAAATTAAGGCATGAAGACTGGCAGTTCATAATAAATGAATCATATGAAATAAAGATCATAAGACATGTAAGTGTAACATAGGAATAAGACATGAAATTGTGGAAAACACGTAAGCATATAATGATTTCCATATTAGACAAGGAATCACTTCCAAGACCATCTTAGTAGTATGGGTTCACTCCCCATACCATCATAGTAGTCATGGTTCACTCCCATGGCCATCATAGTAGTATGATATCACTCCTCATACCATCTTAGTAGTCATGGTTAAATTCTATGGCCATCATAGTGTTTAAATTGGGTGCCCTAGACCCAACTTGTTCGGTACTTTGATTACCGCTACATGTATTCAGTTTGTTATAATACATGACTTTATCTGGCCATAATAGTGTAGATACTTCTACATCCACTTTTTTTATGGAAATTTCCATAGATTACCTATCACATCAAAGGATTATAGTAGATCCCAAGCTATAATGAGAACCTTTAGATTCCATGACAGTAATCTTAAAGTAACATCCTATGGCCCAGTTACATCATTCTAAAAGGACACAGATGATGTGTGACCATCAGGTGCTGGGGGATCATAAGCATTGAGACTTCTTCTCATGAAGTTCTCACTTTATGATCTCTAGTAGTTAAGATACATTAAATTTAAGTGTGGGGTGTTAAAACGGTTCATTTGGATCCGACCGTGCGTCGTTTTGTTTTCAAATGATCAAGCCATGATCATTTAAAAATTCTAATCAGATCGACGTCATAGTTTTTTCGTTCATTTGATGTTAATCTCAATCATTATTGAGATAAACTTAAATATAATATTTTATTATTATAAAATATAATATAAGATTTTATTATAAAATATTTTCCACAAAGTAAAGGGGTATGGAAAATATTGTTCACAAAGTTTTTTTTAAAAAAAGAGACCAAGACCCCATTTTGGGATCTTCTTATTTTTATTTAAAAATAAAATAAAAAAGGAGGGGATACCAAGACCCCAATATGTCATCTTCTTCCTTTTATTTAAAAAATAAAAAAGGGGGAAAGTGGAAGAATTTTGTCAAAGGACAAATAAAAAAAATAGAAGACCCAAGGGGGTCTTCTTTTTCAAGCGATGCACATGAGGCCTCCCCTTGGTGGTAGAAACCCTAGAGGTGACCCCCTTTTCCCCTGCTCGCCAGACTGCTGCTCCGAGCCCCACCAGACCGCCTCGTCACGCCACACCTCCCCGAGTGTCGTTGTACTTCCTGGTCACGCCGCCTCACCCCGAGCCCCGCTGGACCGCCTGGTCACGCCACCTCAGACCGAGCCCTACTGGAACGCCGCGCCACACCACTCTCGAACCCCAGTCTCCCTCTCGCTGAACCGTCTTGGTCGCACCGCCTCGATCCCGGCCGTGCCGGACCAGGCCGCTGCTGGCCATGTGGCTGGCCGAAATGCTCCTCGGCCTCCTCCCGCTCCCTTCAAACCTCGCCGGAAGCTACTGCCACCGCAGGAGTTGCTAGACTGAGCAATCACACCATGGTCACATCACGGTAATGCCTTGATTTGGCCCTGCTCCTGGATGACACCCCACGACATTTCCTAGTCCTGACGGACTCCTCCCCGGCTAGTGGTAACCCCGTCTTAAATCAATTTTAATTAATTTAGGTTTTTAAATTAAATTAATTAGAATTAATTTTGGGGTTTAAATTTATTTTAATCAGAGATATTAATTTAATTTAAGATTAAAAAAAAATTAATGGTTTAATTTAATTTTTAGAATTAAAATTAAATTAAATAAATTGAACCGATAAATAAGTTATTTTAATTTAGTCAAGTTCATTTAATTTATTAGGACCCCTCACACTATTTAAATTTATTGCAATTTAATTTTATTGTGCATATTTTACCCCGACTGGTCTTGAGCTAGCGACCGACCCATGCATATCTAGATTTATTTATTTAATTATTTATACAATGTGTGCGATGATTGTAATATTTAATTAGATTAATGATGAACTGCAAATTGTCTTTTAATTAAAATATGTATAAGGGTCAGCGTGTCCATTGCACTAGTTGTATTTTGTACCCCAGAACCTCTCACCTATGTGCGAGTATATTTTTAATTATACGGTGAAGATACGAGATGTAGAACCCGCCATGTCAAGGCGGTAATCCAGACAGGAGTTAAGCGCTTAACACTTGGTCCAGCAGCAACGCGAGTCACGTTTTGACTCAGGTATGGATGCCCCTAGGTGATGATTGATCAGTTATCGATTGATCATTATGAAATGGTCAAGACCAGTCGGATTGCATGATTTAATTTATGCATAGTTTATTATTTTATGCATCTTCATGATTATTTCATGATCACATAGAATAGTAAACAAGATAAAGTGCATAAAGATGTGACGAATAATATTCTATTGCATGTTAAGTTGTGAGTGCGACAACCCAGTTTTAACATAATAAATAGAAAAGGATTATATTCATCAATAAATATTAAAAATCCCTCAAAGTTATATTAAGTCCAATAAATGCCTTCCATTACTCACATCTAAACAAAATAGGCTGTTTGAGGTGCTCGTCAGCCATAGTTGAGAGTGCCTCTTACTACCAGGTCATTTTCATGGGAGAAGTGGGTTGACTTAACTAAAGTGAGTAGACGAGGATCAGCCCAAGATAACTTGCTATTACTTTAGAGGAAAAATGTTGAGGGAATCAAGTTCAGATTCCAAAAGTTGGGACTTTACTCAACAACACAAGGAACCAAAAGAACAAGTGGTTGGCTAGCCTAGTACCTACCTTGAAACCCTCCAAGTAGTGGCATAGCCCTAGCTTGTAGACTACGATGGAGGTTTCAAGGATCCTGGCCACTATAACACTCAAGCGTTAGAGTGTTCTGAATCTAATAGTGAGGGCTATTGAGGTTTGCTAAAATAGTGGGAGACATAAAATGATATAATAATTTATTAATCATAAATGTAAAAAGGTTATCAAGAAAAAGTACTAACTGCTAAATGTTTATCTTTTGTAGATTCAAAATGGTAATCACCAACACCACAAGTAATTTATCACTGCAATCAATTTTGGATAAAGAAAATATCCTGACTGACAATAACTTCCAAGAGTGGTACAAGCACTTGCACATAGTACTACACCAAGAAAGGAAGTTATATGTACTGGAATCCCCAATTCCTATTGAGAATCCTCAGGGAACAAGTAAGGCGAAAAAAGATAAATGGAGAAAGAATATAGACAATGCGCTTGATGTAAAATGCATCATGTTGTCATCCATGTGCAGCCAATTGCAAAAAATGCATGATGATGAGGACGCCTACAAGATACTTTCACATCTCCAAGAACTATATGAGGAGATGGCTAGGCAAGAAAGGTATGATATCTCAAGTGTTCTTTATAAGTGCAGGCCAGCAGAAGGGCACCAAGCCGGTCCTCATGTACTCAAGATGATTGGGTATATTGAGAGGCTTGAAGCCCTTGGTTTCAAACTGAACCAATAACTAGCAGTGGATATCATTCCTGTATCTTCACCATCAATATTTTCAACTTTTATTGTCAATTATAATATGAATGATATGAAAAAGTCTCTCCTAGGCCTTTTGGATTTAGTTTTCCAAACTGATAAGGATATGAAAAATACCAATTCATCTGTCCTTATGGTGAACAAGAAAAACAAGGGAAAGTCAAAGGGGTCCTAGGCCAAGTCAAGGCCAAAGACACCAATGCATCGTCTTACAAATAAGCCAAAGATTTATAGGAAAAGTAATGAGAAAAAAGTTTTCTACTTTGGATGTGGAAAGAAAGGAAACTGGAAGAATAATTGGAGAGGTGGGAAGAAGAAGCAAGCTGATGCTTCTACTTCAGGTATTTTTGTCATTGAATACAATCTATCTTTATCTACAAGTTGGGTATTGGATACAGCATGTGGCTCACACATTTGTATTCATATACAGGAACCAAGTAGGTTTAAGAAGATTGAAAAAGGTCAAGTGCATCTCTGAGCTGCAAATAGTGCAAGTCTGGCAGCCTTGATAGTGGGATACTATCACTTAACCTTGCCAACTAGTTTGGTTATAGTTTTAAACAATTGCTATTATGTACCTTCTGTTACCAGAAACATTATCTCTTTGTCAAGTCTTGACACTATGGGTTTTTATTTCAATTTAGGAAATAAATGTTGTCTATTTTATAGGGATAACATATGTTATGGTATGGCACATATTAACAATGGTTTGTATATGCTGGAACTAGAGAACTTAATAGTGGAAATCAATGACAAAAACAACCAACATGACTTAAATATCACCCACCTATGGAACTTCAGGCTTGGTCATTTAAACGAGAAGCGATTATGAAGATTACATCAAGACGGGTATCTAGACTCAGTACAGTTAAAACCCTCAGATGTTTGTCAAGCTTGTTTATAAGGAAAGATGACCAAAGCACCTTTCTCAGGAAAGGGAGGAAGAGCCAATGCAGTGCTAGAATTAATACATATTGATGTGTGTGGTCCATTTATAGTAGAGTCAAGGGGTGGTTTTCTATACTTCATTACTTTGATCAATGATTATAGCAGGTATGGATATATCTACTTAATGTAGTATAAGTCAGATTCCTTTCGAATATTTACGGAATACCAAAATGAAGTAGAAAATACACTTGGTAAGAAGATAAAAGCACTCCGCACAGATCGAGGTGGAGAATATCTTAACCAAGATTTCATTGATCACTTGAAGGAGTGTGGGATAATATCCCAACTCACTCCTCCTTATACACCACAATGGAACGATGTTAGTGAAAGGAGGAATATGAATTTTCTTGACATGGTCAGATCAATGAGGAGTCATGAAACCCTTCAATTATCCTTTTGGGGAAACACATTATAGACAACAACATACACCCTTAACCAAGTACCAAATAAATCTATAGATGGGATTCCATATCAGTTATGGTATGAAAAGAAACCCAACCTGACACACATGTGTGTACGGGGGTGAGAGGGATTTGTCAAGACTTTACCAAGTGACAAATTAGCATCTAGAAGCACTAAGTACATCTTTATAGGTTATACTAAGGAAAATAGAGTATACTACCTATATAACCCTTTAGATAGAAAAGTCATTGTGGAAAGATAAACCAAATTTCTTGAAAGGGAACAGATTTATATTGGAAATAGTTGGAGCAAGATTGACTTCGATGAAGTTAATGCTCCAGATGCACAAGAGTTGGTAGAGGAACAATCTCTACAAGAACAAGTGGAAGAATAAGTTGTTCATGAGACACATATACTACATAGGTTTACGCGAGAGGTTAGAGAACCAGAGCGTTATAGTTTTCTTGTCACCGAGTCAGGTGACACATTAGTCCTTGGGGATGATGAAACTCTAACCTACAAGGAAGCAGTAAAAGGCAAAGAAGCTACTAAATAGAAAGAAGCCATGAATTATGAGATGGGGTCCATGTACCAAAATCATGTTTGGATTTTGGTAGACCCTCCAGCTGATGTAAAGCCCATTGGATGAAAATGGGTATTCAAGAAGAATCTGGACATGGATGGTGAGGTTAATACCTTTAAAGCAAGACTGGTTTCAAAGGGTTTCAGCAAACATCAAGGCATTGGCTATGATGAAACCTTCTCACCAGTAGAAATGCTTAAATCCATCAAAATATTACGTGGAATAGCAGCCTTTCTTGATTATGAAATTTGTCAAATGGATGTCAAAACTACTTTTCTAAATGGGATGTTGGTTAAAGATGTCTATATGACTCAACCTGAAGGGTTTGTTAAGTCAAAGAATGCCAATAAAGTATGCAAGCTGCAGAGATCCATTTATGGATTGAAGTAGGCATCAAGATCATGGAATGTTCGTTTTGATGAGGCCATAAGAGATTTTAGTTTTTTCAAAAATGAAAGCGAGCCTTGTATCTATAAAAATGTTTAAGGGAATGCCATCGTTTTCCTATTATTATATGTTGATGACATATTAATTATGGGAAATGAGGTGCAAGTCTTAAAGTCAGTTAATACTTATTTAAATTAATGCTTCTCCATAAAAGACTTAGGTGAAGCAGCCTACATTCTAGGGATCAAGATCTATCAAGATAGATCTCAAAGGCTGCTTGGGATAAGTCAAAATACATATATTGAAAAGGTACTCAAAAGGTACAGTATGGAACAATACAAGATAGGATTTTTACCTATGTCACATGGTGTAAATATGTCCAAGAAGATGTGTCCACAAACACATGATGGGATTGATAGAATGAGTAGAGTCCCTTATTCTTCGGCAGTGGGTTCTATCATGTATTCCATTCTATGTACTAGGTTTGATGTTGCCTTTACTTTAAGCATGGTGGGTAGATATCAAGCCAATCCAAGAGATCTGCATTGTACAACTATTAAAACTATCATAAAGTACTTGAGGCGTACTAAGGATATGTTCCTAGTGTATGGAGGAGATGAGGAACTAGTTGTGAGGGGATACAATGATTCTAGTTTCCAGATAGATCATGATGACATGAAATCACAGTCAGGCTACATCTTTTTCCTGAATGGTGGTGCAGTGAGCTGGAAAAGCTCGATGCAAGATGTGGTTGCTGATTCTACAATATATTCTGAATATATTGTATCTTTAGATGTAGAAAAGTAAGCAGTCTAGATAGACAACTTTATCTTAGACATTGGTGTTGTACTTAGAAGTGCCGACCCTATTCTAGTATACTGTGATAATACTACTGCAATGGTGCTTTCCAAGGGGCCCAGGTCTCACCAGAGGACAAAGCATATTCTTCGGAAGTTTCATCTCTTGAGGGATTTTACTCAAATAGGTGAAGTGACAGTTAATAGAGTAGCCACAGAGGACAATGTGGCAGACCCCCTGACTAAATCCATTTCTCATCAGAAGCATGATTCACATTTGAGAGCTAACAGATTGAAACCTATTAGCAGTTGGCTCTAGTGCAAGTGGGAGTGTTGAAATTGGGTTCCCTAGACCCAACTTGTTTTGTACTTTGATTACCGGTACATGTTTTCAGTTTGTTATAATAAATGTTTTTATCTTCCCATAATAGTGTAGATACTTCTGCATCCACTTTTTTTATGGAAATGTCCATAGATTACCTATCACATCAATGGGTTATAGTAGATCCTAGGATAGAATGAGAACCCTAATATGCAAGGAAAATAATCTTAAAGTAACATCCTATGGTCCAGTTACATCATTCTGAAAGGACACAGATGATGTGTGACCATTAGGTGCTGGGGGCTCATAAGCATTGAGACTTCTTCTCATGATGTTCGCACTTGATGATCTCTAGTAGTTGAGATCATGAGGACAAACCTACATAATAGAAACACCACATTTTTTTGTGTCATTGGTTATTCCTATCTATGGACATGTGTAATGGTCTTTAGACTTGAGATCATTGTCAATGGATGTCATTTAATTACTTACATTTGATGCAAGGTGAAAACCATGGAGACAAAGTCCTGGTGAGGTAGTTTGTATCAGGTACGTCATTAATGGAATGACATTGATTGAATGATCGATAAAGGATTTGTCACTTATAAGTTCAAGAAGAGATATCTCGGTCCTGGTTGATTAGGATGGTTGCGCCTTCATTAAATCCATGGCCATGGTATTGGAAGGTAAGACCATCCTGACAAATCAACAAATAAAATAAATCAAGATAAATAATGATGACACTAGTGTGCATTCTGCTTTATTGAGATATCAATGATGAAGAGATTATATTACACGGACCATGTTCATAGGAATGAAGTCATTTCTTTAACTTTGACTTATCTCTATAGGGGCCTCAATGGGTTGCTAGAACCCACTCTAGGTCGGTGGATATTATTCATTGCTATTGAGGTAAGGGGCAAGAGGGTCACACACAATAGCGCCTTGAGAATCTACCCTATTCTAAGAATAGGAATACAGAACTTGGTGGGCCCTGACAAAGGGTCTGTGCACTATCCAAGTTTTGTGGATCACCAAAGAATAAATAAATTCATTAATTATTCATGTTTAGAATAATTTGTTGAATTTATTTATAACATGTATTTACAAGTTATATATTAAATACAAGTATTAATATTATTCGAATGGATTTTAATATCCAAGGTTCGTTTAATATTAGTAAGAGGTGTGAGTCGAGTTAAATACTCAGGATTATCACGTAATATATTTATATATTACGAGTAAGTGATAAATTATAAATATTATTTATGTCATAATTTTATTTTTCAGAAATAATTATTTATAACACTTATATAGAAGATGTTTATTACACAGGGGCCAAGAACCCATACCACATGTTTTAAACATTCTCTATATAAGTGATAGAGAGGATCTCACCTTGGAAACTATTCATGTGTTGGGATTGAGAGCTTCTCTATCCTCATAAAATCTAGAGAGATATTCTCTCAAGCGAAGGAAGATCTTCAAGTTCATCCATCACAGATTGAAGCTCCTTACCTTGCGGTGATCGTCGCTGTGTTGAAGTGAGCGTTGAAGATCTGCGCTAGCACCTGGATCTAGATGAATGATGCACGAGCATATTCGAGAGGCGTGTGTTGAAGATCTAGAGGGATTTGACTTTGGAGTCTTCGAGCAATGATCATCAGAGTCCTGTGGCGGACTTGCACACATCAAATCTAAAGTAGGTACATGTTAAGTTTATTTTTGTGCTCTATTTAAACCTTATGGGGTCCTTGAACCAAACTGGGACAAGATCACCATAGTTTATAGGGTTATGTCACTCCTGTGATGTAGAAAATTTTAAATTCCCGACCCACTAGCTTCCGTTGCGCTATCTCGATACCTAACACATAATAGTCAAGGTTCACTCCCAAGACCATCTTAGTTTATCTCTTGAGATATAAAAATTTACCCAATTCATTGGAGGGAGATATTGGTCCCACACGTCACATAATTAAATCATACATACATGTACCAAAAGATCATAAATAAACATATCATAACCAATGAAATGAAATAGGTATCATAAACATGTAAAAATATCACAACATGTGGAAACAGACAGGTTTCATAATCATTTTATTAAAAGAATAAGCTTCAATAAAGGGAGGATCAGACTTGAGGAGTACATTCAGTCCTAGGATCAGCTGCATTCTGAGTTTTAAAGTCTATTGTTGAGTGTACCATATATTCTGGTATCTTCAATCTCCGGGAAATTGTGTAGGGAATCTGTTTTTGGGAATCTCAAACTATTTTTCAATGATGTTAAAATGGTGGATCCTATTGACCAGTTGGGGAGGTATGCTAGTTTGGTTTGAGTTTTTTTGTGGTCAGTTTTGGTTGTATTTGGATTTGATGTGACTCTTGTGATTTTCATCATGCATTCTATTTGGGTTTGCTCCAGACGAGGTTCAGAGCATTAAGCCCTCACCAGAGCATGCCATTCAGAATCTGTAGTTTGAGAGTATGGTTATGACATCAGTTCTGTGCCCATGAATTCTTGCACGGGACAATCTGCTGAGTGTTCATGCAATGGTGAAGGTTGGTATTCATGGTTTAGTTGCTTGGGAGAGGCAGATCCTATAATTTTGTATGGGATTTTCACTATTATGGTCTTTTGGTTGTAATGCCGGTACTACAGTTTCTCACTTTTTTTCTTCCAAAGTGATTTGATAATAAAAAAGTTAATTTTTAGTCAGTTTTTAAAATCATAACTCGTGAATGAGAAACAGATTCCATAAACATATAAACCATAAAATATAAATGGATTTCATAAAGACCATGAAATTAAGAATAACCCATTCATAGAAAGGATAGGAATTGAATAATTAGATCATTTCTTAGAAGGGTATGAGTAACATAAACAAATTTCATATTAAATGGAAAATAATTCTTGAAATATTTTTCAAAAACATTTCTTGAGGAAAATATTCTTTCTTGTTTGAAATAGTCTATTTAATGAATAAAACCATTTGAAAATCATTTTCATAGAAAATAAATTTGAAAACATATAAAGAAAGTTAAAATCATTTTGAAAACTTTTTTCATTGAAAATGTAAAAAATAAGATTCAAAAAATTTTAAAAACCTTTTCCTATAAAAACACTTTGAAAACATATAACGAAATCTTGAAATTTTTTTGAAAAAAGTTTCTTTAAAGAAACTTTGAAAACTTTTAAATAAGGCTTGAAAACATTTTGAAAATAATTTTCCTTAGAAACTTATAAAACAAGCTTGATTTTTTTGAAAACACATTTCCTTGAAAATTAATTTTAAAAACATTTTCATAAAGTGTAACCTTTTAAAAATTCAAAGGAAGATTCAAATAAATGATGTCGAGCAAATCCGTACATGTCGTACGAGGAAGAAGAACATTTATTTTGCACGGTAAAAAGGTTAGAAAGATTAATTGTTTAGAAAGTGACAATAATATTCTTTTTAAGAGATTTGTAAAATACAAAATTTTAAATATTTATTTTAAATCTTATAGGATAATGATATAATATTATTGTAAACCCTTTTTCGAAAACATATATTTCCGACCGAAGGGAGGGTAGAGTCGGGATTTCTTAAAAATACCTTATTAACTATCTTATGTACCAAAGAGTAGAAATATGGTACCAATATATGAGTATATCAGGAATAAATAGAGTATAATAAAATTAATGAATGTTCTTGAGAGATGGATTATAATATTTCATCAATGGAAGCATAAACATAAACAATCTCGAAAATCTATGAGATTGTCACAATAAACTCTTATAAATTGGTAACTTGGGATGATACTCTCTATGTAGGGAAAGGGATATTACATAAAGATTAAAATATCATGAAAAGATTTATATTCATTATATAATATGTAAAATTGAATTATATACACCTTAAGAGTTTAGATTCATAACAAAACATGAGTTTCAAAGAAGGCAAATTAAGACAAAACATTTTTGTCGATTTGGTATCTTTTTAAAGTTAAACCCCATGAAAGAGGGATAATATAATGAATATGTGATTAAAAAAATTTAATTATAATATACATATAACATAATCATGGTCAGTATATACACCACACAAAATTAAATAGTGGTGAACATAACATGTATATCACGAAAATTAAAAGTGAGATGAAATCCCCTTACCTCATGTCTTGACTCTCTTCGTACTCATACAAGATTCTTGTATAATAAATATAAGTTTATTATAAATATTTTAGAGAAGAATATTATTGTATTTATTATAATATATGGTTTGATTATGACCTTATATTTCCCTATTGTTAACAATCCTATGTTAAAGTTTCACTTCGGGTAATATTTTCTTTGTTCTTCACATGTGCTTAATTTATTATATCATTGATCCTTATACTTATATCATGATTCAAAAATGTAGAACATGATATAGATATCATTTATATCCATTATATTTATATTATAATAATATATATCATAATTAATTATGAAATGGAATACACCATTCATGGATACAGTAAGTTTTACGTATGCATGAATGATGTTTTTGTTTTTTTGTTGTCGTATTGAAAGAAAGTATGTAAATGATATATATATATATGTGTGTGTATGTATATATATATATATCATCATTACAATAACATGAATATATCATATATATCATATAAGTTCACTAAACCAATCCTTAATACATTCCATGTGGCGTGTGAACGAATCACATCGCTTTGAGGGGGCGATGGTTCACACTTCCTCAAACGAGATTATCGTATTAACACCAAATAGAAAGTAAATAGATGTGAATTTTTAATTGAATAAATAATATTAAATAAATAATAAATATAATATATGTCATATATAAATATAGTGTTCATCATAATGTCCACCATGATAGGTGGTAAATGAAAAATGAATAATCATCATTTCGTGGGGTAGTAGTTCGCCGTACACAAAAACAATATGTTCGATATCCATTGGATGGAGGTTTGTGTAATTTTAGGTCTAAATATTTGCATAAAAAATCCTATTATATATAGTATACTGGTGTTTTTACACAATAATGGAATAAAGAGAGTGTATGGGGGGGGGGGTGAAGAAGGAAAATAAAGGAAAGGAGCTTGAGAGAAGACATTACCTCTTGATCAGGTAACTCCTTTTGGTTTATGCCAAAAGGATTCATTGAGAGTATTTTTAACCAAAGGGGTAATTCATGGTTTAAGGTAGTATTGTTTTTAGGAAACTTTTTCAGAGCTTTCTTGAACTTAAAAGGTTTGAGAGGTGTGAGGAATGGGTAGATGTGGTGGCCTTATATAGTGGAGGAAGAGTGGTACTCTTGTAAATATTTGAAGAGAGAATTCCAACCACATTTTTCATATTGAAAGTGGATCCAATAATATAAAAAGTTTAATAACAGTGATTATAGAGTCTAAACTTGTAAATACAATGGGTTTTGGACAAGTTTCTAGGTCGTTTTGGGTCTTAAATTTAAGGTTTAGTACTTTATTAACCTAATTTTCCCTTAACCGATGTAATTAATTTTAATTAATTTCACTAATCATTTTGTTAAAAAACAAATTTTAACTTATTAGAAATTAGAAATTATAATTATTCTAAATATGGAATCCATTTTTCCAAATGCTAATCACATAAGTGTCCTAAATTAATTTAAAATTAATCACGTTGTTTGGACGACACTACGAGTTTTTAAAGTAAAACTAATCAAAATTTTGCTAAGTTTTTATATCCAATTTCAATGTGAAATTGGATATAATGACATAAATTGGATTAATTGGTAAAAATATTATCCAAATAAACTATTTAAAAATATAATTTGACCTTATAAATAAATTAGATGAAAAAGCAGTTTTGAAATAAAATCCATAATTTTTAACCATTCATTAAAAAATAAAAACTTTTATAAAAATACCAAAAATTTATCCTAACCTAATTTTTATGTTTTGATTAAAAATATACAGTTTATTTTGACATATTAAATCTATATACGTACCAAAAATTGGATTTAAAATAGGTTCACCATTAAAAGGCGTTAAAACTACCTTTATAAAAAATTGGTTTTTATGCATAAAATTGAGTTTGTTCTTATCTTATGTCTATTGAATATATTGGATGAATATAAAAATTATTTTATTTATTATATAACATATTTATTAAATTAATATAACTTACCAATTGTAATTAATTTAATTTATAAGGTTAAAATAGCTTTGTGACTATAATAATATTTTCCTTTATATTCAATTGGTCTTCATATTCATTAATTGGTAACCTTTTAATTCATATTATATTTGTGTAAACTATATATTTTCATAATTTAGTTAACACTATTTTATATCTATCAAATTAACATCTTAGTTATATTCCATTAAAATAATATTTTTAATAATATATTACAGTTTGGTAACACTCGGTCTTGCGTGTTACACAAGTCATCGAGAAAGGCCAATATTACATGTAATGTATGATATCCTTGTTGTTACATGTAATATTTTCCAAGTTTTGATTTCATGTAACATATGCCAAGTTGGATTCATGTGAAAGGAATTTTTGACTTAGTGAAAAGCTATTTTTAGGGTAGCATGAAATGAATAATATCAAAAGATTAAATTAATTCACAAAAAATCACCAAAATATCAGGGTGTTACATTAGAAATGAAGATGATAGGTTAGACATGTGATGTGAAAAAAAGAAGAAATCTATTAAACAAACAACTCCCAAGAATTTTATAAAGAAAAATGTAAAGAGTTTCATACCAAAGAAAAGATGATTTTATTGTGGTAGAAGAGGTCACATCAGGGACCATTGTGAAATAGCCATGGAAATCAATACTAAAGTAATAAATATAGAATCAAAGAAATGATCAATCTAAAATATAAACAAACGTATTGATTTAGTGAAAGATATATCTGATGAAAAGTATGATAGGTTTCCTAAAAAGGGTAAATTGATAAATTCTAAAGTTTTGTGTGAAATGTGTAATAGATTTGGACATGTAGGTAAACATTTTTTGACATGGCTTCTTGGACAAGAATAATTCTTGAAGAAGAATGGTAAATCACTTGTGACATCTAGTGTTTGGACAAATAAGTCTATACACAAAGTGAATACTGAACATGTTCCTAAATAATTCTCGATCATATGGCCATAATAGTTAGAAGAGGCAAAAATATTTGAATTGGTAGATAAAAATGAAAATTGTTTTTTAGAAAATTTAAAGAAGTATTTTTCACCTAAGAATATTTTTGGGTTGGTAAGAAAATCTCAACCCTGTTTCTCTAATTAAGAAGCATTTAAGAACCACTGTATTCCCATATATACATTGAGTTTTTTTATTTTTTTTATTTTAGGGAATTGAAGGTGAGGAATTTATTCAGGGGGATACCTAAATTTTATAAAAGATGTGAATATCTTAAAACTAGAAATTTGTACATCATGGAAAATTATTCGAATTATGTTATCTCTTTGTAATGGTTCCAAAATCATTTGAATATTCTTGGAGTTTATTCTTGAATAATTCCAATCATGATGAATAAATTTAAGGTTCATCTCTTGAGAGGGTCATAGAAGACAAATTCAAGATATTTCTATCTTTGTTGATATATTATGAATATCAAAAGTTTTGATGAGGCATGCATCTGATAATTCAAAAAGATAAATGTATGTAAATTTAAGCTTATCATCATTGAGGTATGTTGGAGAAACTCTCCTATTTTCATGATAAAAAATTCATCAATTATAAAAGATATTTATTACTTAATGACAAAGGGGAATTAAATTTTTTATTTATAATTCTTTTAATATATTTTCTGAGATATATGTATGATATTAGTTGAAAATGTTTTTAAAAAATTCCTTAAAAGAAGTTTCAACTATTGGTATCACATTATGGAAGTTTATTGATGACATTGATGTTAAATATGATCACTCTTTTTTTCTATATATTTAATTTCTCATGTAGTTTTAGAGTTGATTTATTTTATCTCTTGGTATGATAATAATGATTCCATCCTTATTTGGAGTAAATCTGATTATAATTGTTAAAATAGAATATTATGTTTTTAAAATTAGAATTTTAGAAATGAGAATTACTCCCTATACTTATATATTTGGATTTATTTCCAATAAGAGGGAGAGGATATCATTGAATTTTAAATTGAAGTGGGTATTGAAAAAAAATAAAAAAGGGGAGATTGAAGAACCCATGTAGTTTGTTGAAGTTAAAATTGTTTTCAATTAGTTAAGAAGATGATATGTTAATGAGTTATAATGTAATGATTGTAGATTTTGCCTAAAGTTTAGAATATATGTGTCATTGGTTATTTTAATTGAATCCATGTTTATAGAATTAAAAGAATAATAAATCTTTTGAATTTATGATTGAATTCCAAAATAAAATAGAAGATAATTGTGGTGAATATTGGATATGATGAGATTCTTAATATGGCTTGTTTTGGTATCTTGGATTTTCAATATTTTGAATGTTTAATTTTTAAATAAGGCTTTTGATAAAAAATAATTTTTTACTAGCCATATTATCCAAGGGAACCAGGTGCACCATTGATTAGGAGGGCACTAGGATCAACCAGAGCATGAGACAACCAGAAGGGATGAACTGAGAGACATGAATAGAAGCTCCTAAATAAAGAATCATGGGAGAAGCGTGGGCCAAAATATAGGGTGAAACGATGACGTAATAGGGCACCGATATAGGATGGTTCTAGTGAGTGGAGTGTCTAATGGAATAGTAACCAATTCAGGCTACTCAATCCCATGGTTTATATTATAAGGGATTAGGGTATTGATCAACATTTTGATGTGGGATACAAGTTCTTTAGATACTGTAGATCTATTTTAAAAACATGGAAAATACATAAGTTGTGTGATCCGATTTATCAAGGCCATATGATCTAAGTTATGGGTTATCTTCTACCTACCACATAGATCATTTTCATTTCATTAGGATTTCTCCATGAAATGTTGACAGATGATCAAGGTGAGTCTTCCAAGATCCATTTCTTCATTCCAGTTATTCTAAAATTGATTGGATCATCGTGGAGCTCTGTTTTCATGATTTTCCAAAGATCATTCTGAATAAAAATATAAATAAAAAAAATGATATTTTTTGGTGATGGTGATATCTTGAAATGCGTAACATGAGGAATTGTCTCATGAGAAGAAGAAATGGACGGATATATATGATTTTTGGAGTGATAAATCAATTATATTTTACTATAAATACCCTGGGGAGAGTTCATTTTAAGTTAAATTTCATCGCACATTTGAGGGTATTACTTGAGGGAGAAACAGAGCACTGCAATCCTCTCTTGCTTGCAACATACATAAATATATGTGAGACTATGTTTTAATGAAGGATAAGAATCCCAAGGCTCACTTGACATGTAAATAATACACTCAAGAGTCCCTTGAAGAAGGTGAGTTTCTGTCAATAAGTGTTGATATCCACATTGTGTTATGTAATGAAATATAAGAGCCTGTGTAAACATTTACACGAAGAAGAAAATAGTCAAACATTCTATTTATGATAAGAGTATTAAAATAATGAATGAAATATATTCATTCATGAATGAGTTATTTTATAAAGGGTGTTTCATGTATGGGTATTGAGTTGAACAAACTTTGTGTTTGATTTGAGGAAGAGAAGAATCATGTGATCAAAGGACTTGAGTTCTTGCGAAGGAGTGTTGCATGAAGGGATAGTGTGAAACACTGTCACATGATCTCCTTAAATTAAGAGAAGTAGTGGAACACAAGGATTAAATAGTTTTTCTACATTATTTTTGTGTGTGGACAGATTGATAAGGTACTACATTTTATTTTTTCTTAGACAATTTACATATAATCTGATAGTGGAGAAGAAAAATTTGAGGCAGTACATGTGCGTATATATATTTATATTTATAAACATGTGATTACATAATCACTTGAAAAATAATAAGTACATGTATATATTATTAGGTAGTATACTTTTCATAAGGCATTTTTCATGCACATAAATTAATGCATGCATAAAAGTGGTATGCTTGTGCATTTTTATTATTGCACATTTTATATTGAGAATACCTAGTAGTGTATTAAATTCATGCATGATGTTTGAAGAAATTAACATGAAATATATATTGAATGATCAGTGTTTAGTATGTTGAAATTGAATTCGGATAATTATTTCATTATAATTTTGTATTTGAGTTATTTGGTGTTCAGTGAGGCTAGGTCCTCATTAGAATAAATAATGTTTTCTTGAGTAGTATTGTATTAAGGAAGATGGACATCAACATGTGATCAGAATTATTTGAGCTATAAAAACATCATTAAAAAGGTTCTTGAATTTTATACGATCCAGTTTTATTCAAAAATTTCACAGAGGAATATTTATATACCATCATATCAATGGATAATATCTTATGTGACTAAAGATAGTGAAAATTTTTAGTGGGACTCTAAAGTTGAAGAATATTCCAATGGGACTCTAGATAAGGATAGTGGGATACTGGTAACACTGTGGGATGTAATATAAAGATCCTCCTATGGGACTTAGGAGTCACTAGTTTAGATAGGAACTTGTAAACTGTAGTGGGACTCTAGGGTGGAACACTATGGGACTCAGTGTTTAATGGAATTCTAGTTTCCCTGGTTGTAACCATATATATATATAGTGAAGAATCTATAACTGGGGGTATTACTAGTTTCATAAAGGATGTAGGTCTTAGTACTGAACCTCATAAAAATAGCATGTGGTGTGTTTATTTTACTTTCTATATTGCATACAGGATCTACTCATCCGAACAGGTGAAAAAGGTTTGAAGGGGGTTAGAGAAAATAAAAAGAATTTAATAAAACAAGTAACACCTAATTCACCCCCTATCAGTGTGACTACACAATCCATTAGACTCTTCAAAATGTGTCCCATTCCATAGCATGATGATTATATTTGTCTTAGTTATTCTTAACCAAAGACCACCATTGATCAAATTAAGCTTCAAAATGATAGATGTCAAGAGGTACCTTTTGACGTTCCAAACATCCCATGACTTCAAATATATTTTCCCGGGCATTGATCCATCCTTTGGCTACAACTGAGTTAGATGATCCATTGAATGATGGGGGATTTTTCCTCATAAAATGCTCTATTATAGACATGTTCCTTCATGGTAGATCAGGTTCCTCTTTGGCATGGATACCACTGCCATTTATAGCTTGTTTCAACTGATCCATCAATGAAAAAAACTATTATGTTCCAATTCTAACTATCACAGGATACTAATTTGGAAGGATATTTTTCTCTAGGTTTCTTCCCACTGTATATTTTATATTTATTCTATGAAAAAACTTTCTTAACAAACAAATTTTAGATTAAGCAACATGGAAATCTTAAAATTCTATATAATTTCAACTTAACTACCGCAAATCCTTTTTTTTTGATTTTCATAAAGCCGGTTTAGGAAAACCGGAAACCTCATAGTCAAACAGCAGAACATCCAAATGCATACCTCCTTAGAAATTAAAAATTCAAAAGTCCCACGAACCACGTGCCCACCTCGAGCCACGCGAGAACCTCGAGATGCGTTTCTATGCAAAAATCCTTATTCCGCCAGTGAGAAAACCAGACCACCATGTGCCACCATGCACCGGATGACGGCGGAGGCACCAGGTCTGACCACCATGATCTTCAGACAAATCCACAACACCGAATCACTGGTGAGCTTCACCGACGTTCTTCATCACCTTCAACCTCAATGCCGACAGAAGCCCGTCGTCGCCGTTGCAAATCAAGAACCAAAAAACCATCACCCGCACCACAGACATTCACAAAACCAAAAACTCAAACACGAATGATTCACATCACAAACAAAAACGATCAGAAAACAAGAAAACTACAACGATTTAGACCAATTTCACCTCATAAACATGGAGTGCGCCAGAAACCCCTTCATCGTCAACTTCAACAACACCACCTAACCGCGCAAGCAACACCCTATTTCTGAAGATCCCACCACCACCAACCAAATAGAATGCTTCAGACACAACCAAACCCCACCGCACTCACCTGAGAAGGGTCGTGACCCCACGAACCACTGACACATGAGCGCGACCTTCAGACACTGAGAAGCTCACCACAGGACACTAGCGAGCTGCCGAGAACGAAACCAAAAGTGCTCCGAAGAGTATTCCATCGATGGGGACCAGACTTACACCCGCAGTTCTGAACCAGCAACCACCGAAGCCCAAAGTGCATCTCCATAGCAAGGGGAGACCACGAAACCATGCGACACCATAAAGATCCTTACCAACTCACCGAGATCGAGGGGGAACGCCGCGCCGTCCGCAGTGAAGGGGCGTGCATCGACGAGAGGAGAACCCTAGACTGGGATCCCTTTACAGGCACATCCCTCTTTCCATCATTTCAACTTAACCATAAAGTAAAATATGCTAAGGGAATGATATTAACACTATCCTAACCTCTAAATTTGTATAAACTATCCTTTGATACCAACTATGAGGCCCCATACATAAATATTACTTAATCTTAAGTTTTAGGTCAAGAATTTATTCTATTACATTTGAGGATCTTTTTAGGTTTATAGTTTTAGAGAATTAATCCATAGCTCATAAAAAATGAAACCATGAAATTAAAAGTGGACACATCCTATTAGTATCCATTTTTTCATAATATAAAACTTTTAAAATAATTCATGATTTCATTTTATGGTAAATCTCTATGACTTTCAACTTGATATCTTCATTTCCATTAAACATCCTTAATCATTGAGAAAATAAATCAAAAATGTGGGATGCACATAAAATCTCATCAAGGGATACAAAAAGAAGGAAAACTGTTAGTCCATCAAACACATAAAAACTCATATAATGTTTACCTTCATCTTCAAAGTTATTTGATAATGTCAAATTAAACATTAAAATATGAAAAGAAGACACAAATTTTTTGTAAATAAAACCATTAAAACCCATTACAATCAATTAAAACTCTTTTTCGGTGAATTAGAGCATCATATACACAAAAACATTTCAAAACCCTTTTAATTGGAATAACCATACAACCAAATTCCAACATTATTATTATGAATTGCATTGAAGATATATAATGGGGATCACCGTATTATAAGATATATTGGGGTCACTCATGTGATATAAATGGGATCAACCCTTTTTATAAGCTATATCAGGATCATCCATTTCTCATGAGCTATAATTGGGCCCATCCCTTTATATAAGCTATATCGAGATCTCCCATGAGCTATAATAGGGCTCAACCCTTTGTATAAGCTATATCAGGATCACATGTTTCATATAATTCTCAAGTACTATATCACGAGTAAAATACATTCATCATAAAACCCTTTGAAAAAACTCTTTTAAAATCACATTAAAAACACTTTTAGATAAAAATACCATTTTCTTTTAAAACCCCATTTTTAATACCAAAATACCCAATAAAAGATAAAGAGGGGTTTTCATTGAAGACAACATGAAATATTTCAAAGTAATCTAGAAATAAAATAATGGACATGGAAGTGTTAAAGTAATTTTCTCTATTTATGTTAATAGTTGAACATTTCTTTTGTCATTTTCCAAAACATTCCATATAAAACACATAAAAATATTCCTTTTAAAATCTTTTAAAATAAAGTAAAAAGAGACATAAAATGTAATTTTTAAATATATTATGTCCATATAAAAAACATTAAAATACTTTTAAAAACACGTTCATGTAAGATAAAGAGTTTGAAGGAAAACATTAAAAGATTATTTCTTTAAAAGAAAATTCCCTTATCACCTGATAAACACATGAATCGTAAAACCCATTAATGAACAACATTAAACAAAACTCTAAATATCCTAAGAATATATAAATTCATGATATAACATGTAAAATTGAGTGTATATACAAGTTATGAAATACAAAATGTACATAACATCAATATATGCCTCAATTAAAGGAGATTGAGATGACGTCCCTTACCTTGAGTCAGACTTGTCACATGTGTTTTTATCTTCCTATTCTTTGGGTGAATACTTTTGGTTTGAACCAAAGGTATTACATGGTTTATTTTATGGAAAAAGTAAATCTTCTAGGATGATATTAGGGAATATTAGAGGTGATTTGGGTAGGGTTTGGATGACCCAAAATTCTTGAGAGGTGTGGTGAAGTGGGTAGAGTGAATGCCTTTATATAGTGTAGGCGGGGTGACATTCTTGTAAATAGCAAAAAGAAAACACTATTGGGAGAAATCTATTACATAAAGTGCCTCCAATAATGAAACCAATTTGATAAAAGAGGATATATATTCTAAATATGTCTATAAAATGGATTTTGTCCAAGTTTCAAGGTCATTTTTCCCATTAATATTAATGTTTGACCACTAAGTAAACTCATTTTTACCTTAATCACTGTAATTAATTTTAATTTATTTCACTAATAATTTTAGTAAAAAACTAATTTGAAATTTATATACATTATAAATTATTATTATTTCAAATATTGAATATATTTCTCCAATTTCAGTCCATAGAAGTGGAAGAATTTAATTTAAAACTAATCTTACATATGTAATGAGAATGCGGGTTTTAAAAGCGAAAAAGTTCACAATGTTTTTATATCAAAATTAAATATAAAAATTATTAAAATGGCCAATATTGGATTAATATATGTATAATTGAACTATTGTGAGTTTAAAACCAACTCAAAATGTAATTTAACATTATAAATTATTTAGATGAAAAGTCGGTTTTCAATTAAAATTTAGTATTTTTTACTATTCATAAAAAATGAATCTTCTCAGAAAAAATACCGAAAAATCACCCTAAGATAATTTTGAAAATACATTTCAAAAAATTAAGTTTATTTTTTCAAACAAAATTTATAAAATTTAGTTTTAATAAAGTATTCTATTAAAATACAGAGAAAAATACAACTTTTCATACTTAAAATTAGATTTGTTCTTGTTTTATACCTATAAAACTTATTGGATGAATGTAAAAGAAGTTGGTTCAATATATAATATATAAATTTCATTAATATCTCTCAATAATAGTGATTAATTTAATTTATTATGATAAAACTCCTTTTTGGGTATAAAAATAGTTTTTTTGTAAAACAATTTCATTTATATTCAATTGGTTTTTAGTTTCATTTATAATTAATTGGTATCCAATGAATTAATTATATATACATTTGTAAAACATGTTTTTATAATTTATTTAATCTTATTCATTACCAATATTCCAACGACTAGATTTTAAATATCATGTTAAATAATAATATTAATAGTATATTATTGTCCAGACTCGGCCTTGCGTGCATCACAAGTTATATAAGAAACTAGATGTTACATGCAACACATGATAAAATTGGTGTTCATATAATGAAATATAAACTATAAATTGTGTGTAACATAAGCTATCACATAATTTAAATTAATTTGAAAGAAAATATATTTCATAAAATCTCGGAATGTTAGACACTACACCACAACCGAAACAAAAAACAACCAAGAAAAATTTATTAAACGATGGAGAGAAACCTACATCACATGGAATGAAGAATGTAGAGGATCCAGATAAATTAACCATGACAGAAAATGGTAGAACATACCTTGTATCACCATAGATAGAAGAAAGAAAGTGGGTATTGATCCCTTTTGAAGGGATCCTAAAACGCTTGAAGAAATCTGTTGCTACCACCTGGTGATTTAGGAGAAGGGTTAGGGTTTGAGTGAATTTGATAAGTGTTTCACATTATAAATTCATTGAACATGGCATATTTATGGCGTAAGTCCCTCGTTTACATTGTAAATACATTGAACATTAAGTTCCACTGAAAAATTTGTCACCTCAACCATTTTGAACCACTATTGATTTACATTATAAATCTAGAGTTGATGAAGTAAAGTATATAGGCCACATAACACATACCACAACCCACTAACCCTATATATCCCATTCATATCATAAACCCATACTTACAATGTATGTTCTCCTTGATTCTATCATTTAGTATCCAAACACCACCAAACCCCCTTAAAGCCTCTTCTGAGTGTCAAGGTCTTAGAAAACAAATAAAGTTTTAGACTACAAGGATCTTGGCCCTTACATTACACACATGCTTTAAAATTGTTTCATGTTTTTTTACTGTAGGTTTTTATTTTTTAACCTTTTTATTTTTACCCGGGTGTCTAGTTTTTAACTAAGTAATTTATATTTTATTTAAAAATATAATGTAACCTCTATTAAATTTTTTTATGTTTAAACCTAAATTTAATATCCATATAGTCTAATTAAATTTCTAAATATGATAAAATCGTCTTTTAAATTAAAATATATAATATATAAAAAGTAGGTTTTGTAGAAAAATGAATTTTAAGTATTATGTGTTCTTAATATTATATAGTATTGATTACCAATTAAATGAGTGCTAATATAATTACATATAATTTAAAACATCATATTATAGTCATAATTAAAATTTTATCAATTTTATTGATTAGATAAAAATTATATGATATTAATAAAACAATTCATTAAAAAAACATTCACCATTAACATGGTAATTAACTTTAATCTTTAAAATATTATATTTATGCCTAAAAATGAAATTGAACTTATTAAATAATATTTATTTTTTTAAATCAAGTTGTAAATAATTTTTTATATATTCAATTTCTAAAAGTGATAAAGTCTAATTTTTATTACAAGACTGTGAAAATAGTTTTCAACTTGAAATATTATGTGAGTTTCAATAATTTTAAACACGTGTTTTATAAATTTAACAAAGTATTTTTAAATGATTTATATTACTTATTATATATATTTTTTGTATAAAATGTTTTCTTAAACTTTTAAATCATTCTTGTATTATAAATGTAATAGTTTTTAGAAAAATCAGTATTTTTACTATTCACCTACAAAGAAATTATTTTATAAAAAATCAACAATTCATCATAAGATAATTTTGATGTGTTGAATTAAAAAATGATTATAATTTCATAAAATTAAAATTATAAATTTAATAGAAAATAATTTTGATATAGGAATTCAAAATATAGTATATACTATTTATTCCTACTAGTTTAACGACCATAATAATCATATTTAATAATTTAATTTTATTATAGTTTCATGTTTTTGGTTTAGTATAGTATTGAATGTAATATAAGTTACTCAAGAAAATATTTATTAGTGGTAAATAATTACTAATATATCAAATCGTTACATTGTCCCTCCTTTAAGTAATTTCACCCTCAAACTTTTTTTCCTACACTATGGTGAAAATAAATGGGGTTAGTTTTGTTTTATTGTATCATCAAGTTCCCACATTGTATATTCATATATATGGTTTCTCTAAAGTATTGTGAATATGAGAGTTCTCTTGTTGCATAGAACTTATTCTCAATGATCCAAGATCTTCATTGGCTTCTCATTATCAGAGAGATCATTCTCCAAATGTACCACCTATGAACTTAGTACATGTGAGTGATTTGGTATGTACTTACTCCAAAGGGGTACAAGGAACACATAATTTATTTTGGATAGTTTTGGTTTGAGTGATAGTCAATAAGCCACAACTTTGGTGTGATCATTAATCTCAAAGGGGCCAATATATCTAAAACTTATCTTCCCCTTCTTCACAAATCTCCTGTCACTCTTTCATGAATATATGTAGAAGAAAAATTTATCACTGGACTCAAACTATGGGTATTATTTATGGTTATTAGTATAACTCATTTGTCACCTATACGCTTCTTTGATAGACTGTTAAATGGTCTTGACCTTTTCTACCATTTCTTTGACTATCTCAGGTCCTAGAAATTTTCATTCACTTACATCATCTTAGAATGAAAATATTCAACATATTTTACCTTATATGGATTCATATGGGGCCATTTCGATTCTTGAGTGGAATCTTTTATTATAATATAACTTAAACATGAGGAAAATGTTGGTCCCAGCCTCCCTTGAAGTCCATAGATAAAGATCTCAACAATCCTCTAGTTTCTAGATAGATCTTTCAGATTAACCATCATTATGGGGGTAATAGGCCATATCAAAGTTGAAATCTATTTTTTAGAGCATGATGAAGGATCTTCCATAACTTTTAGGTAAACCTCAGTTCTTGATTAGATACAATAAATTGTGTTATTCCACGCAACCTTATCAATTTTTTAATGCATATTCTTTCAGGTTGATCTAGTGAGAAGTCCTATTGAATGAAAATGAAGTGATCAATCTTTATAATAGGGTCCAACACAACCCATATAGCATTATTCACTTTTTATGTCTTTGTAACACCCTTGAAAAAATCCATAGTGATATTTCCCATCTCTAAGTAGTTATGGAAAATAGTTGCATCATCTCTTTGGATTTTCACTCTCAGCCTTCACCAGCTAACACACTAGACACTTTGTTGTATATTCTAAAATACCATTGTTTATATTGTACCATCTATAGTGTTCTCATAGATCTCTATACATCTTTGTATTTTTTGGATAAACGGAGAATGTAGAGCTTTGAGGGTCACTCGGTAGATCCTTTATCTCTGGATCTGATAGAACATAAGTTCATTTCCTAAATCTCACAACTCCCTTATCATCAATGTTAAAATCAGATGATTTTCACTTTCTTATATCATCGAGCTTCTTCAGCATCTCTATATTATCTCTTTGATATTTATTAATTTTTTTCCAGAAGGTATGGTTGATCAATTATTTGATAAAGGTTGGGTGGTGTTCCTTTATTAATGTCTATCATTCCATCCTTTTCATGTATAATAAAATTGGATCATTCTCAATCCTCATCATAGATAAGGTTGCAGAATCTTTTCTACTGAGTGTATAAGATACTTTATTCATCTTCCGAGGATAGTAGTGAATTGATAATTCATAAATCTTGATTATCTCTAACAATTGTGTTTGGTGAATATTGAACTTCTTCTATATGAATATATATTTTAGGATCTTATGGTATGGATATATATTACAATTCTATCCACAGAGTTAATCCCTCCATATCTTCAACACAAAGACTACCGCAACCAATTATAGATCACACATTGGATAATTTTTCTCATTCAACTTCAACTGTATCGAGGAGTATGTTATCATGCTCTCATTTTGCATGTGTACACAACCTAAATCATTATTCAAGGCATCACTGTAAATTACAAATACTTCCCCACTTGTGTGTAGTGTTATTATAGGTGTAGTGGTTAGCCTATTATTTAGCTCCATGAAGCTCTCTTCACATTCATATGTCTATAAATACCTCACTTACTTTCAAGTCAATTTGGTTAGTGAGTTTTATAATATTTTGAAGTTTATTACAATTCACCTTTAGTACCCATCTAATTTGAGAAAACTACGGATTTATGTTATAGATGTTGGTATAGGATATTCCTCAACCACTTTAGTCTTTTGAGGCTCCAAAAAATATCCCTTTAATTGTTATAATATGCCTAAATAATGATACTTAGTCCATCCAAAACTCACATTTACTTTATTTTACATATAAATTCTCTTTCCTCAAAGTCTTCAACACAACATTCAAATGATCCTCATATTCCTCCTTGGATTTGGAGTACATTTGAATATTTTCTATAAATACTACCACAAATTTATCAAGTTAATATCTAATTACTCATTTTTTAACTCCATGAATATCATTGTAGAATTTGTGAGTCCAAATAGAATGATAATGAACTCTTAGTTCACATACCTTTTATGGATGTTGGTCTTTAGAATATCCTACTTCTTCACCATTAACTGATGATATCCTGACCAAAGGTCCACCTTAGAGAAGTATTGGGATCTGCATAACTGATCAAACAAGTTATCAATTCATAGTAGAAAATACTTATTATTTATTGTGATTTTGTAGAGTTCATGATAATTAATACATAGATTCATATACCTATACTTATTCCTGAAAAAGAGAACAGATGCACCCCATGGAGAAACACTTGGGAATATGAAACTTGTGTCTATATGTTCTTATAATTGCTTCTTTATTTCTTCTAATTCATTGGGGTTCATTCTCTATGGAGTTTTGAGTATCAAATGATATACAAGTATAAGGTCAATTGATAACTCAAATTCTCTATTAGGAGGAATAATAGACAATTATTTGGGGAATATATTAGTATAATCCCATACAATGGAATTTCCACGAGAGTGTCCTCTCCTTTGATTCAATCATTTAAGATAGATATTATTTCTCATAAGGCAATGACATCCATTATTATAAGAAAGATTACAAAGTATACTCATCTTCCCAATTATAATTTTACAGAATTAGAGGGTAATTTATAATTTAGAAGATGATTTCCTTATCCTAAAAGTTGATGTGGGCAATATATAGAGACAACTAGTCCATTCCGAGTATAGAATCAAATTTAACTAAAGGAATTATGAAAAGGTTCACTGGGAGACTCATCCCACAAATATCAACTAGGTAAGATTTATATACTTGATATGAGATAACAACCCCATCATTTTTTTCAATGACAACTTAACCTCCATGTTTTGCGATGGTGTTTGAATAGTTCTAAACTAGCATGATATGAAGGAGTGCGTAGGCCCAGAATCAAATAGTATGTTCACTATTCTTGAATGAATAAAAAGAGTACCTATCACCACATTATTGTATTGACCCACCATTTTAGTAGTAATAACATAATATCATCCTTTTTATCTTGTCTTTGTGGATTGATTTCATTCATTATCTTCAAAAACTCTTTTCTTAGTGCATTGTTTTTCATAGTGTCCATGTTCCTTACAGTTGAAACATTTGACAATAGGATGAGGGTTGATGTGGATTTTTTTCTTGAATCACATTAGTGGGATTCTTTATATCACTTTTAAATGAGTTGTCTTTATGTCCCTCCTTTACATAGTTGAAATATTTCCTAGTCCAATTGAGAAAATTTTTAGAATGCTTATTTCCACACTTTTGATATGTGGGATATTGGATTTTCTCAATGCCTTGGGTTTTATTTGATGAACCCTAGAGTTAAAATCCATTATCTATTTCTTATATCCAGTTACATGAGGAAACTAAGAATCACCCATTTCCATCTCAACTTTTATAGAACAGTAGACAACTTCTTTATAGCTGCTGAAGTCCTGAATTTCTAAATCCCTTCATTAACTCATCTTTAACTCAATAAAGAAGGGGTTGATTTTACTTTTGATGTTAATGATAAAACCATAAGTACATCATGAAAGACTTTTAAATTTCACCTCATAAGATTAAATTGATTTATCTTCCTTTTACTTGAGTGGAATTAACTCTATCTCCATTTTACGATAAAGAGTGAGAGATAAATATTTATTAATAAAAAACCTCTTGAATTCATCCCATTCAATAGATTCTATGTCTGCTATGGGATTTTTGTTCTTGATCACTGTCCACCACTGATCACTATCTCCCACAGGATAGTAAACATATAACATGACCTTATATTATTCAGATCTACTAAAATTTAGAGGTCTCTAATTCACAAAGGACTCAACTATAACTTGTTCTCTTATAGAGAGTTTCATGAAATTCAAGTTATTATTGAAAAATTGAGTCAGTTTTTCTATCACTATCATGATATTATTTGCTCCTCCCCTATCATTTTGGGCATTTAATTAGGGCATTCATCACAGTTGACATTTCATATTTCATTAACATGATTCTTCCTATGTTCAAACATTTTCTAAAATAAAGGATAGTTAGGAATGAGAATAATTTTATTAATATATTTATAAAAGTTAAACTATAAACTTATAATTATTAACTCATACATGATATTCTTAACCTAACTTATGAATATCTAAGTTTCAATCTATGTTATCCATGGTCATTTTCCTATTAGGTTCTCTAACCTAATTAAGTTCCATAAAAAATTATGTTAAAATACATCATAGTGGTTTTCAAAGAGAATCTAAATTAACCAAAGTATATTCCGAATAGTGTTTACCTAGATGTGAAGTCTTAGTCCCACTCATCATGTGCCTAATGGCAATTGATTTAATACCCAATATATCCCTTTTAGGGTTATTAACCCTAAGTGCATTTCTACCATATCCGAATCCACTTTCCTGTATCTATATTGGGGTGTAATTGCATGGAAAACTATACAATCTATATTTTACAAAAATCTTAGGATGTTCTCATATAATTAGTCTTATACCTTAGACTTCTCTATAGGATTTACACTAATTTTATCTCATTTTATTCTCTAAAAATAACTAGACCTTCCTAAGATACAAACTATAACAACTAAGTCCTTAAAAAAATATTATTATATGATTCTTAACATAATTTTATAAAAAACTAAGACTAGAATATAAATTCCTAGTTTATTTTTAATATTAGATACATAAATATACCATTTCAAGTATAAAAACATAATATTTATTTTAAACCCCAAAGAGTGATTGTGAATCCCATATATCTTATAAAACTGTATAGGATATTCTGGAGAAAATACATAAGGAAAAGGGAAAACTATAAGTCCCATTAAGGGAATAAAAATATAAATAAATCATAACTTTAGAGTCAATAGGAATAACATGATATCATAAATAGAATGATCATGAGCATGGAAACATAGAATAAGTAAATTTTATAATAAAATCATGGAATCATGAAATATATGGAAAAAAATAAAATATGGCATCATATATAGTGACCCTATCCTTTTACACATAACATTACATGATTTTAAGCATAATAAAACATCATATTACAAGCCAAGGATCGTAAAGTCTAGTTTCTTGGAAGACTAGGTACATAAAACATAAAACATAAAACATAAAACATAAAACATAAAACATAAAACAAGAGGATAAATATAACATTTTTTTATTTAGTATTCATAAAGGGATCCTAACTTTCTTTATTCTCATATATATTCTTATGATAACTTGGGGATAACATGAATAAATGGATGAGATAAAAAGTCTAGCAAGAAAATAAACATGTGAAATAAAGCTTTAGGACATGGGTTAGAAGGCATAACATAATGATATAAAAAGGAATGGAACATATGGAATCATAATATATAAACATGGGGTATTATAAACATGAATTAATCATAATGTTTTATCAATATAAAACATATATTTATCACAAGTCAAGGCTCATTTCACATATAAGATCACAAGTTAAGGTTAACCACCAAGACTGTTGCACATGGTAGTACGAGTCAAGGCTAATCGCTAAGACTGTTGCACATAACGTCTCATGAGACTCAAATTTACCCAATGCATTATAGAACTATCTGGGAACAACCATTATAAAATGTTCATTAATATGGTTTCCGTACATAGAACTATACCTAATCAATCATACATAAATATAAGGAAACCCATGGGAAGAAATGGGTATCATAATCAAGCCATAAAACATAATTTAATGGGAATATCATAAAAGTGTCCATTAAAAAGGGAATTAGATCAAGTATGGAAATTTATAAGGTATAATAGGCATATATCATAATAAGTCCAAATTTAATTGATAACATGTAAACAAATTTTTAAGAAACATTAAAACTAAAACATTTTAGTGCGGTCTAATGAAAATATCAAAGATCATTTAAAAAAAAGGGAATAATATTTTATATAAAACTAGAAGTTAAAAAAGAAGGTTTTAATGATAAATATAGTGGTTTTATAAATATAATGGTTTCTTAAAAACAGATCGTATAGTGTACTTGAAATTGGGTAAGAATTTGGGAATTTCCCTTAAAATGGGTTTTCTTATCAGGATGTTTTGAGGAGGAAATCCCTTAAATCATGTATATACCCAAAAGATAATGAATAATAAATCTTGATACAAGAGTTTTTAAATATAAACATCAATTATAATATGTATATAAATATAATATAGGATTTAATTTGGGTAAAAAGAGAGTAAGAATAACCCAAAGGAATATTGGAGGTTCGGGTAGAATCCCTTACCTTAAGTCTGATGGTGTTCTCCACATGATATTAATAAACTAAATAATAAAATTAGGTTCATTAAATAATAATTAAAGAACCTATTTTACATGTAATTTATTTATTATAACCTTTTTAAGTTCATTCATAACCTTTTTGATTGGTTATAAGGTTCAATTTCATTGTTTGGGTCTGTTTGTTTCATGTTCGGTTTACTTATATACATGAACAGATAATCAAGTAAAATGAGGATGGTTGTCCAGAATTGGAGTTATGTTTGATTATTTAAAATCCAGAATTTTACATGGTTTTATATTTAATTTGTTTTATTTTTTTGAATTTGAATCATTATATGAAACATTAGTGATAACCTTTTGGGCTAATTGGCAGTTTTTTTATCACAACGAACACATTTTGATTTATAAATAAAAACCATGTGTAAAAAAAGATTTCAGAACTATATATGAGAAAAAATAAATATATTATAATATATTTCAACCATAATAATGGTTTCATGACCATAATTGAATAAGTTAATGAAAATTGAAAACCCATCATCCTTGAATGTGGTAAATTAACACATCTCAGATGGTGTTTTTACTACTACTATAAAAGAAGGGTAAACGAGATATGATAATAAATTATTCCATTATAATAACTGAATTAAATTACATATAATTTAATGTAGTTTTCATAACATTTGTATGTGGATAGGTAACAATAGAAAAGTAAACAATAGAACTTGAAAAGAAATTAAAATAATTGAAAAGAGGATTTTACATCTTGAATTAATCTTCCTTGAGAGCCTCATAAGAGGATAGGATTTGGTCTTTTGAGGATACCAAGGGATTTGGGACGTGGGGGAGGATCTTTGAGAGATATTTGAGATGAATTTAGGCAAGGAAAGAGGCTTGAGATGAGTGAAGAGATGAGGGGAGTGTGGGTGGTTTTTATAGTGGAGGGGTGGAGGGTTTTCTTAATATTTTAATCATTATTTTATTATCTTTCCATAAGAAAAGAAATAATGATGATTACATTACCAAAAATAGTAATATGTTAATGTGAGTAAGATATAAGGGTGATTACCATAGTGACAATTATAGTAATGGTGCATTTAACTTCTAACACATATATACGGTAAATTACTGTATTTAATATTCATAAAAAATCATGTATTTTTGAAAAATCCATAAAATTCACCCTAAATATTTCTCAATGTGTAGAATAAAAAAATGAAATACATTTTTCAAAAATAATTTTCTAAATATGATTAATTTAATTTTTAATTAAAATCATAATTTATTTGAAAAATAAAGATTTTAAAACTATAACTGATTTTACAATGTTTTCAAAAATTACATAAGGTATTATAAAATTATCTTAAAACCAGAAAACATAAAAATAATATTTTATGAATAAATTTTATGAAAATATATTTTAATTTTTAATTATTAAGTTATTTACAAATTTTTAATTAAATATTTTTGACTTATAAAAATACCAATACTATCATATTTTCACTTATAAGATGGATAAATTTTATTTATACTTTCATTAGTATGGTTTCTATTTACTTAAATGATTTAATATTCATAAGGTTCATATTACTATTCATAATGGTAACATTACTATTCATAAGGGTTTGTTACAATTCACCAAAAATTAAGTTTGTCTTATCAGACTCCAAACATCTTACTGATCACAACTGTGTATTTTAGATTGTCAAAATTCAAATCATATAAGTAAAAATATTATGTTTAAAGGTCACATAGTACTTAGTAGTTCATTGTGTTGTGATTTCATGTGATTATATGACATAATTATAAGATGGTTATTTCCATTGATAAAACATTGGGTCGTTACATTCATCCCCCCTTATGAAATTTCTCCCTCGAAATTTCATTTTATATTCTAATCCATAAGCAGGTGTAGGTAATTTTCCTTCATTGCCTCCTCTAGTTCCCATGTTTCCTCTTCTAACTTATAGTTCCACCATAGTACTTTTACCGGCTGAGTATTATTCTTATGTATAAATTTATCTCTATAATCAAAGTTCTTCACTGGCTGATCCTCGTAATAAAGATCATTCTCCAACAGTACCACCTATGAAGAGAGTACATGTGAAGGATATGGTATGTACTCCCTTAAGAGGGATACATGTAAGACATGGTGTAATTTAGATAAAGTAGGTGTAAGTTCCAGTTGATAGGACACATCCTCAACATGATCAAGAATCTTAAAGGGGTCGATGTACTTGGGACTTAACTTTCCTTTCTTCCCAAACCTCATGAACTCCTATAGAGATATGTGGAGGAATACCATGTCTCCATATTTGAACTCAAGGTCCGATCGATGATTGTCTACATAACTCTTTTTGTTGAATTTGGGCTGCATTGATGTGCGGATGAATGAGTTTCACCTTCTCTGCCATTTCTTTGACCGTTTCAGGTCATAACAGCTTACGCTCATTAACTTCATCATGACATGTCGGTGTTTTTCAACTTTTCCCATAAATTGATTTTTATGGTGCCATTCAAATGCTCGAGTGGAAACTATTTTTGTAGGATGATTCAACCAATGGAAGATGTTGGTCACATCCTCCTTTGAAGTCCTTAGAAAATTATCTCAACGTATCTTCTAATTTCTGAATAGTTCGCTCAAATTGGCCATCATTTTAAGGATGGTAGGCCATACTGATGTTTAGTTTAGTGCTTAAAGTATATTGGAGAATTTTCCAAAACCTCGAGGTGAATCTCAGATCTCTATCAGATACAATAGATATTGTTAATCCATGTAGTCTTACCACTTCTTTGATATATATCTAAAAAATTTGATCCAATAATAATTCCTCTTGAATTGTGATAAATTGATATGTCTTTGTAAGACAATCCACAATGACCCATATAGCATTATTTCCTATGGATGTCCTTGGAAGTTTGGTGAAAAAGTTCATGGTCATGTTCTCCCACATTCATGTTAGTGTGGGTAGTTGTTGTATTATCCCCTTATACTTTTTCCTCTTATCCTTTACTTGATGACATACTAGGCACTTTGATGTATATTTAACAATCTCTTTTTTCATATTATATCACCAAAAGTTACCTTAGAAATCTCGATCCATCTTTGTGCTCCTTGGGTAAATGGATAAGTTTGAGCTATGTGCATCATTCAAAATCTCCTTCTTTATCTATGGATCGGATGGAGTAGATAATTGTGAACCAAATCTTACAACTACTTCCCCATCAATCTTGAACTGAGAGGATTTTCTATTTCTAATGGCTTCCACCCTTTTCTAAATTCCCACATCTTTTCTTTGAGAATAATTTATTTTCTCTATGAGGGATGGTTGAGCAATAATTTGAGAAAGGGTTGAGGATGTTCCTCCTTTAATGATTCCCATGTCCATCCTATGAAAATCCAAGAATATTGGATCCTTCTCAACTCTCATCCTTGATAAAGATTCATGTTCTTTTCTACTTAGAGCATCCACCACCTCATTTGCCTTACTAGGATGGTAGTGGATTGAGCATTCATAATCCTTGATGAGATCTAAACATCTTCTCTGATGCATATTAATCTCTTTATGTGTGAATATATATTTTATAATCTTTTGATCAGTATATATCTCACACTTCTCCCCATAGAGATAATGGTTCCAGGTTTTCAATGTAAAGATCACATCTACCAACTCTAGATCATGCATAGGATAGTTTTTGTTCATGGATTTTCAGTTTCCTTGAGGCGTAGGATATCAATTTATCATTTTGTATCAACATAGAGCCTAATCACTTATTTGAAGCATCATTTTACACCACAAATAGTTCTACACTTGTGGGGAGTATGAGTTTTGGCGTAGTGATAAATCTCTTTTTCAACTCCTTAAAATAGTCTTCACATTCCCGAGTCCAGACAAACTTTACTCCCTTCCGTGTCAGATTGGTCATTAGGTTTGACAATCATGAAAAGGTCTTCACAATTTTTTTTTATAATAATCAGATAGACACAAAAATATAAAGATATTTATTATAGATATTGACCTGGGCTACTCTTCAATTTCCTTTGTCTTGGAAGGGTCCACAAATATCCATTTATTGGTGATAACATTCCCCAATAATGATACTTCCTCCATCCAGAAATCACATTTAATATAATTTTCAAACAACTTCTCCCTTCACAAAGTCTTTAGCATAATATTCAAATTCTACTCACATTCCACCTTACTCTTGGATTATATCAGAATATCATCAATAAAGACTACCACAAATTTGTCAAGGTAATCTCTAAAGACTCTATTCATTAAATCCATGAAAATTGATAGAGTATTAGTGAGTCCGAAGGGAATCACTATGAAATCATAGTTTCTATACCTCGTTCGAAAGAAAGTTTTGGGAATATCTTCCTTCCTCACCTTTAATTGGTGATATCCCGACCGAAGGTCCACATTAGAGAAATAACTGTCCCCATGAAGTTGATTGAACAAGTTATCTATCTGTGGTAGCAGATAATTGTTCTTTATCATGATTTTATTGAGCTCATAATAATCAATGTAGAGGTACATTGATCCATACTTCTTCTTGACAAAGAGGACTGCCACACCCCATGGTGAAGCCCTTGAGTGTATAAAACCCTTCTCCATATTCTCCTATAACTACTTCTTCAGCTCTTCTAGCTCCACGGTGGACATTCTATAAGGTGTCTTTGATATAGGTAGAGATCCATGAATAAGTTCAATTGAGAACTCAACCTATCGATCAAGAGGAAGACCATGAAACTCTTTAGGGAATACATCATTGTTATCGTTCATGATGGGAAAGTCTTCAATCATGATTCTATCCTTTGTCTCAATCCTTTGAGATAGACATGCTTTCTCATAAGTAATTAATATCCACACTTGAGAAAATGATTCTAAAGTAGATTCATATTCCTCCTTACACTTGTAATTAATTGTAGTATTCTTCAGGATGTTAAGAGTGATCTTCCTTTCCTGATAGTTGATGTTGTATTTGTATAATGATAGCCAATCCATGCCCAAGATAGCATCGAACTCCACTAAAGGAAGTATGAAGATATTTTTTAGGAGGTTCAATCCACAAACGTTAACCGAGGAGGAGTTATAAACCATGGATGCAATAATTTCCACATTCTCTATTCTCATATATAACACATCCTGCAAATTTTGAGGCGGTGTTTGAATAGTTCTACTAAACATGTAAGATATGAAAGAATGCATAGAACCAGAATCAAATACTACATTCACTATTCTTGAATGAATAACTAGATTACCTATCACCACATCATTGTACGACTCTAACTTAGCAGTAATGATATCATAAGCCCTTCCTTTTTTCCTTAGAGGTTTTTTTTATGACCTCTGACAACCCTTGGATTAGGGTAATTGTTCACATAATGCCCATACTCCTTATAGTTATAAAACTGCACCACTAGCTGAGCATTTATCTAAACCTTCCTTTCCTCTTCCACATTAGTATGATTCTTTATATCCCATCGGTAGTTATATTCTATATGTACCATATTTCCACATTTGAATCAATTCCTGGCTCCCTTTAGACAGTTCCTAGGATAATTCTTCCCACAATTGTGACACGTGGTATGTTCAAACTTCTTTATATTATGGGATTTATTTGCTATACCACTCATATTAGAATTCATATGATTCCTTTTTTTCACCGGGACCATGAGACCATTAGGAGTCTCAAATATCCATTTCAACCATGAGGGCATAACAAACAATCTCTTCATAACTATCAAAGTCTCTAATCACCAACGCTTTTTACAAAATCGGCTTTATTCCGCTAAAGAAGTAATACACCTTGCTTTCAGTGTTCATGACAAAGCTAGAGGTGTATCTTTAAGACTTTTGAAGTTTCCTTTATACCCCCCAATGGAATCATATTCCTTCTTCTTGTGTCCAAGGAACTCCCTTTCCATCTTGATATGGAGGGTTTGGGGAAAATATTTATTGAAAAATATTCTCTTGAATTCATCCCAATACATGGAATCAATTTCCTATTGGGACTTCATATTCTTGATTAGTGTCCACCACTGATCATCTTCTCCATCAAAACGATAGAATAACAATATGGATTTCTCTTATTCTGAGCACTGGAGGACATATAATATCTTTTAAATGGAGTTAATCCACTGTTCTGTGAGGAGGGGATCAAAAGATCCACTAAACATGGGAGGCCTTTTACGTATGAAGTATTTAATGGAAACTTTCTATTTACTTGGAGGAGGAGGGAATTTAACATGATTCAAGTTATTATTCATAACTTGACCCAACTGATCAAGTACTGTTATAAAGTTTTGAGCTCCTGTTCCCATCATATTAGGCATATCATTAGAGAAATCATCACATTTCCTATCACATTGATTGTTGTAATGTGTTATTCTATTTACCTTAATTAACTAAGAAAAATAACATACAATTATAGGGATTGAATACTTATCTATTAAGAATAAAAATTAAACTTTAAACGTAAAAGGATAAAATTGTAAAGGATAAGTATATCCAAAATTATGATTACCTGGGTTTAAATCTAGGTTATCCTTGATATATTTTTTTACTTATATTCTTACGGGTTTTTTATTCCCTTAATAATGGTTTATACTAAGATCATGAATTTACCAAATCATATCCCTTGGGAGTGTCAAACCCAGAGTGCAACAAGGCCAGTTGTCGTGCACCAGTTCCCATTCAAGTCTAGCTCAAAGAATTGTTTTTGGGTTTTACCCCTAGATAAATCTGTTCCGGAGCCACCTCTACCTATGTTTATCCATAAAGTGATGTATTTTTTGGATAAATCACTTACTCTATACTTACCAAAATATAGGGATGATTTCTTATGCTTAGTCTCATCCCTAAGGTTCTTACTAAAGTGATCTATTACTAATATCCAAAAATAAATAGAACATCCATTGATACCAAATATAGAGACCCTATCCTTTTACACATAACATTACATGATTTTAATCATAATTAAACATCATATTACAATCCAAGTATCATAAAGTATAGTGTCTTAGATGAATTGGTACATAAAACATAAAACATGGGACTAAAAATAACATTTCTTTATTTAGTCTTCATAAATATCTCTTAACTTCCATTGTGCTCATACATATTTAAAGGATAACCTGGGGATAACATGAACAAAGTGATGATCTAAAAATCCTATAAAGAGAATAAAAAAGAGAAATAATGCTTTATCACATGGGTTATAAGGAATAACATAATGATATAAAAAGGCATGGAACATATAGAATCATAACATATAAACATGGGATATTATAAACATGAATTCATAGTAATAACATAAAACATGGATTTAGCACAAGTCAAGGATCATTGCACATAGAGAGTCACAAGTTAAGGTTAACCGCCAAGACTGTTTCACATGGTAGCATGAGTCAAGGCTAACCACTAGGACTTTTGCACATAACATCTCATGAGACTCAACTTTACCCACTGAATTGGAGTGATATATGGGAACACCCATCATAACAACTTCATGAATATGATTTCCACATATAGAATCAAAAATAATCAATCATACATAAATATAAAGAGACCCATGGAAATAAATGGTTATCATAACAAGTGATTCCAAATTTAAGTGATAACATGTAAAAGAGTTTTTAAGAAATTTTAAAATTAAAACATTTTAGTGGTCTAATGAAAATATCAAAGATAATTTAAAAAAGAAATGGGAATAAGATTTTATATAAAAAAATAAGTTAAACAATAAGTTTTTCATGATAAAAATAATGTTTTTATAAATATAATGGTTTCTTAAAAACATATCTTAAAGTGTACTTGAAATTGGGTGAGAATTTAGGAATTTCACTTAAAACGGGTTTGCTTATCGGGAAGTTTTGAGGAGGGAATCACTTAAAGAATGTATATCACTAGAATAGAATTATTAATGGATCTTGATACAAGAGTTATGAAATAAAAACATAAATTATAATATTTAAACAAATAGAATATTGGTTTTATTTTGGGTAAAAATAGAGTAAGAATAACCTGAAGGAATATTGGAGGATCGAGTAGAATCCCTTACCTTAAATCTGATGGTGTTCTCCACTTGATATTAATGGAATGAATAAAAAAATTTAGATAAATTAATTAATAATTAAAGAACCTATTTTACATTTAATTGATTTAGTATAACCTTTTTATGTTCATTCACAACCTTTTTGATTGGTTATGAGGTTCAATTTCATTGTTCGGGTCCGTTTGTTTCATGTCCGGCTTACTTATATACATGAATGAATAATCATGTAAAATGAGGATGGATGTCCCGAATTGGAGTTATATTTTATTATTGAACATCCAAAATGTTACATGTTTTTTAATTTAATTTTTTTACTTTTAGTGAAGTTGAATCATTATATAAAACTTTAGTGATAACCTTTTGGGTTAATTGGTGGTTTTTGATCACAACGAACACATTTTGATTTATAAATCAAAACCATGTGTGAAAAAAGATTCCAAAACCATAAATGATCCATAATAAATATATTATAGTCTATTTAAACCATATTAATGGTTTCATTACCATTACTGATGACAGTAATATAAATTGAAAACCCATCGTCCTAGAATGTGGTAAATTAACACATCTCAAATGGTCTTTTTACTACTGATATAAAAGAAGGGTAAATGAGAGATGATAATAAATTATTCCATTATCATGAAAAAATTATAGTACATATAAGTTACTATAGTTTTCAAAACATTTGTATGTGGATTGGTATGAATAAAAAATCAAAGGAACTTGAAAAGAAAGTAAAACAATTGGAAAGAGGAATTTACCTCTTGAATTAATCTTCTTTGAGAGCCTCTTAAGGGGAGATGATTTGGTCTTGAAGATACAAAGATATTGTGGACATGGGGGAGGATCTTGGGGAGAGATGTTAGTAGAATTTGGGCAAGGAACAAGGCTTGAGTGGAGTGAAGATAAGAGGGGAGTGTGGGTGATTTTTATAGTGGAGGGGAGGAGGATTTTCTTAATATTTTAATAATTAGTTTTTTATTTTTGCATAAGATAATAAATAGTGATGATTACATGACCAAAAATAGTAATATGTGCATGATAGTTCGAAACAAGGGTTCTTAACTCAGTGATGATGGTAGGAATAGTGAATTTAACTTATAACGTATGTATATGGTAAATTACTGTATTTTATTATTCATAAAAATTCAGGTATTTTAGAAAAATACCAAACATTCACCATAACCATTTTTTGACACGTAGAATCCAGAAATGAATTCCATTTTTCAAAAATAATTTTCTATATATGATTAATTTAATTTTTAATTAAAATCATAATTTATTTGAAAAATACGGATTTTAAAACTATAACTGATTATATAATGTTTTAAAAAATTACCTAAGGTATTTTAAAATTATCTTAAAACCAAAAGAAATGAAAAAAATAATTTAGGAATAAATTTTATGAAAATAAATTTTCTTTTTTAATTATTAAGTTATTAATAAATTTTAATTAAATATTTAAGACTTATAAAAATACCAACACTATCATATTGCCACTTATGAGATGGATAAATTTTATTTACAATTTTGTTGGTAAGTTTAATATTTAATTGGACTATTTACTGTTCATAAGGGCCATATTAATATTTATAAGGGAAAAATTACTATTTAGAAGGGTTATTTACTATTCACTAAAATTAATTTTTTCTTATCGGACTCCGAAAATATTACTGATTGCAATCGTGTATGTCAGATTTTCAAAATTCAAATCACAGAAGTGAAAATATTATGTTTAAAAGTTACATAGTACTTAGTAGTTCATTGTGTTGTGATTTTATATGATTATATGACATAATTATAAGAAGGGAATTTCCATTGATAAAACATTGGGTCTTTACTTCATAAACATAAGTCAAGGGTCAATACCAAGACCATCATCATAATGTGGAAAAATTCACATGGTGGATTGGGTTTAATCCCCATTACCATAAACATAGTTGAAAAAGTCCCATAATATATTAGGTTCACTCCCTAATCCCTTACATATCATCTCATGAGATATAAATCTTTACCAAACGCATTGGAGGATATATAATTCCAGAACCACACATCACCTAAATTAAAATCATATATATGTGTTTCACATGAGGAAAATAAACCATACATAAATCATAAGCATGATCAAATACTTGAGAATAAAGTGTGTTTCATTATTCTGGTCCAAGGAATAACCAAAGGCTAAATCATAAGTATTACTTAGATAAGAAAAAATTAAATCATTTTGAAATTTCATAATTGAAAAGGGACATAATTATTTAATATTTAGTTCTAATGTATAAAATTCATGAGAAATATTTAGGAAAAGAAATTATAAAAACAAACCACTTGGGTGATGCTTTGTGAAATAAGTAAAAGATATTTTTTAAAGATGAAAAGTTGTTATTTTTATCAATAAAAATAGAATTGAAACAAGTGGGTTATCTATAAAATAATTGTGTTTTTTGAATATATTTATGGTTTTAAAATATTTATGGGGATGATTCATGATATGTGAAAAGAAATTGGAAAGTTCCTTTAAATCAGGTTTACTTAAAAGTGGAAATTTAAAAGGGAACTAAAAACAGGTATAAACCAAACAATGAAAAGGATATTTAACTAGGTTTATATTTAATGGAAATATATATATAAATTTATTAATTATATGAGAATAATATTGCATAAAAATGGAGAAAAATAAATATAACTTGTAATTCAAAGGTAATGAGTGTGGTACAAAAGATACCTTACCTCTTCTCAGAATGTGATATTCTCTTATGACTATCTTTATGAATATCAAAATTAATTTAATTAAATACTTAATTAATAATATTATTCAACTATATTTTATATTTTAGTGACTTTACCTATCATATTATATTTATTTAAAATATAATTTTCTTTCCTACATCGGTTACTTCAGGCTCTTTGGTCAATTTTTCTATAACTCCTTATGTATGTTGAACATAGTAAAAATCATTGTAAACTAGTTTTTTAATATAATGAATATTAATTTTGTTATGGAAATATTTTTTATATATTAAATATAATTTTAAATTCTTCCTTGATGGTTGGTGATGAAAAATGAAATTCATTGCACGTGGAGGCAGTAGTTTACACGTACACAAAATTAATGTTTTCATTTCTCAACGTATGAGAGGGACTGAGGGTAAATGATAATTTTTAAATTTTCAAATCATATTTATATTATAGATACCATATTTATTCATACATTTTGTTCTTCTAACCTACCATGAATAACAGTGCTGAAAAATGAAATATGTTACTTTGTGGAGGTGATAGTCTGCACAACGCACTGACAACACTTTTGTTTTTCTTAGAAGATGGGGGTGGAATAAATAATGGTTATTAAATTAATATAATAAAATATAAATATAATAATATTAATTATTTCATTATATTTTTATGAATATAAAATATTTGTAAGTGTAATATTAAATAGAAAATATTACAAATAAAGTAATACTTATGTTGGGGACTTGATCTTCTCTTAGAGATCTTCTTTGAAAAGGAGGCCTTAATATAAATTCTTGATACCAGGGTATTATGTATGAAAAATGAATTTTATTAGTGGTAATTAGGTCATAGTTTCAATTTAAGTTCAAATGTGAAGTCTAACCATATAGGGATGGAAGTTATGCCCTTTTATATATGAATAAAATGAAACATTCAAGGATACCCTTCACTCTTACATGATACCATTACACTATTCATTATTAAAAGAATTAACAATTTATTAATAATGGATCTTGGGGTGATATTTAATTGTTAAATCATCAAATAAGACTCTCCACACATGGTTTAAACATTTTTCAAGTCTTTCACCATAGGTTTTTACATTTTAACATTTTTATATTTATCTTAGTAACAAGTTTTTAACTTAGTAATTTATATTTTATTTAATAATATATGGTAAAATCTATTACAAAATTTTTATGTTTTATACCTAAATTCAATCTCAATTTAGTTTAATTCAATTTTTAAATATGATAAAATCAACATTTAAATTAAAATATATAATATAAAAACTAGTTTTTGTAGATAAATAACTTTTAACCATTATGTGTTCTTAATCTTATTTAGTATTTATTATTAATTGAAAAGGTTTTAATAGAATTATATATATGTTTAAAAATAATATGTGATTCATCATTTAAAATAGGCCAATTTTATTTATTAGATAAAATTTCATGATATTAATAAAAAAAATCATTTCTAAAATCAGTTTCACCATTATCACGATAATTAAAATTAATCTTACTAATATTATCTTTATGAATAAAAATGAAAATGAAAATTTTAACTCATATCTACATTTTTAACTCAAATAAGAAATTTTTTATATTTAATTTTTAAAATTATTAAAGGATAATTTTTATTATAAATATGTAAAATCATCATTTAGTGTGAAATATTACTTGAGTTTCAAAAATATTATAAACATGTTTTATAAATTTAACATAGTATTTTTAAATGATATATATTACCTATTAAATATATATTTTTAATATTTAAATTATTTCTTAAAATTTTATGTCATTCTTGTATTATAAAAGTGATATCTTTTAGAAGAATCGATATTTTTAATATTCACCTAAAAATAAATTATTTTAGGAAAAACCCAAAAATTTAGCATATGATAATTTTTATGGGATGAATTAAAAAATTATGTTCATTTCATATAATTAAAATTATTAATGTGGTAGAAATTAATTTCTATATAGGAATGAAAAATGCATTAAATACGATTTATTCCCAATAGTTTAATAGCTATAACTATTGACTTTAATGATTTAATTTTAATAAAGTTTCACAATTATGGTTTATTTAAGTATTGAATTTAACATAATATACTAAAAACAATACTTATTAAGGGTAAATAATCTCTAATATCACATATTTTTATATTCTCCCCCTTAAGAAACTTCACCATTGAAATTTGATTTCATGCAATAAGGTGAAAAATGGGGTTTCTTTTGTTTTATGGACTCTTCCGGTTCCCACCATGACTCTTCCTAAATAAGAAATCTCCACATTACATTTAATGGTTATCTTTCTTGTTTCATATAACTTTGTATCTATTGTCTAAGATCTTCACTTGATTCTCCTCGTTGGAGAGACCATTCTCCAACTCTACTACCTCTGAATTCATTACATGTGAGGCATGTGGTATGTACTTCATCAAGAGGGATATTTGGAACATTTAATATTATTTGGACATGTTTGGTTGGATCAGTAGTCAATATACCATGACTTAAATGTGATAAATAATCATAAGGGAGCCATTATATCTTAGACTTAGCTTCCCCTTATTCCCAAATCTCATGACTCTCTTCCCTGAAGATATACATATAGACAATTGATCATCAAACTCAAACTCTAAGTCTCATAAATGGTTATCAATGTAACTCTTATGTCGAATATATACTACTTTGACGTGATATTTAATGGTCTTTAATTTTTATGTGAATATATATTTTTGGCTCTCATGGTCCGTATATATGTCACACTTATCTCTAAAAAGATAATGTCTCCATATCTTCGACCAAAATATTACCACAACCAAATTTAGATCATGTGTTGGATAATTTTACTCATGAACCTTAAATTCTCTCAAGGAACATGTTATAAATTTTTTCATTCTATATTTAGTGGACTAATCCTTTTATACATATTATTTAATAATTTTAACAAAAACACCCAATAAATACAAACTAGGGATCAGGAGACCTATCATATTTAGGAGACTAGATATATAAAATAACAACATTAAACTAAAATAAAAATTCTTTATCTCCCTAACGAGATCCTAAATGAGCTTAGGCTCCTAAGAATGCATTGGATAACCTAGAAAATATATAAAGAAATGGGGTGAGTTACAAATCTTAATAAGGTAATAAACATGAAAATGAAGCATAACATATGAGTTAAAATGTATAACATGATATCATGAAAGAAAATTCCTATGAATAATCATATGAGAGAATAACATAAAGAACATGGAATCATAATATCATGTAAACATAGTAATTTAGTAACAATATAAAACATGATGTAAGAATAAGTCAAGGCTAAAGACCAAGACAACATCACATGGTGGACAAATTCCCATTGAATATTAGGTTTACTACCTAATCCTAGACATATCATTCCATAATACATAAACGTTACCCAATGCATTGGAGCACTATTTGGGTGAACTTATCAAAATATGTACATGCATATGTGTTCCATATAAAGAATCAAACATATGTAATAAACATAAAGATTAACCATATAATGAAATGGGTTGCATAATCATATATTATATCAGAACCATATGTATTATCATAATGGTTTCCCTGAAATTAGAGATAAAAACATTATAGGATGTTAATAGATGAAGAATAATCATGGTTTATAAAAAAGGAGGTTCAAGTAAAGGGAATTTGTGAAAAATAGTGGATAGGTAACTTTGGAAATGTACCTCTTAAGCTGGGTTTTAGGGTAAAGAGTTTAAAAAAAGGTAAAGTGCATACTAATTTCCATAAATCTAAAAATGAATTAAAAAGGGATTTATATAATCAAATGGGAAATTTAGAAAACCAAGGATGGTTTAAATTTTTTTATGGAGTGGTATTTGAAATTGGTTAAGATGAAGAGAAGTTCCCATTAATTGGGTTTTCTTAATGAATGAAAATGAGAATAAAACCTTTAAAACAAGTATATACCCTTTAAATAAAGTTAAATTAAACTAGGTATATATGTGGGGGGAATATATATAGAATATAGAATAAGTAAATTAGAAAAATAGAGAGATAAAGTGAGGTAAATAGATAGAAATCATGATTAAAATAAAATAGGATGGTTTAGAGAGATCCCTTACCTTATGTTTTAGAATCATTCCACACTTGTACCTAACATTATGAATAATAAAATTAACTTCATTAATTAATAAATTTAGAAAACTTTAAATATATATTTTATTTACTGTAATTATACTCTATTTTTTTAAAACCATTTCAATGAGATATGAGGTTTAATTTCACTTTTCCATGGGCATTTGTTTCATAGTTCCAGGGTCAGATTAATTGAGGATAATTACAGAGGTTCTTTTCAAATAAGACTAAAAATATAGAAGTTAAATAAAATTATATTAGTTTCCTTATATAAATTTAAATGGTCCCAAATACCCATATTTTTTCCATCATATGGATGGTTCATTTAGTAATTTTTTTAATGTTATATGGTTAGTTTATTTTGGAAGTTTTACCGGCCATCATGAACTAGTTTCATTTTATTTTGTACTGTGTACATATATTCATTAAAAAATTTGTCAAAATATATAATATAAATATTTAAGTAATTTTAAAAAATTGTTATTGAATTTAACCTTTTATGAAAGAGGTAATGGAAAATTAAAACTGATCATCCATAGAGGTGGTGAATTGACATAATATAGACAGTGGTTTTGTTTCCAGAATAAGAGGAGAAGAGAATAGGATAGATGATAAATATTCAATTAAAAATATAAAATTATAGAATATAAATTACATTGTATTTTTTATTCCATGTTGGATATGGGAGTTGAGAAGAAGGTATAAGGAAAAAAGAATTTAAAATAATTAATTTTAGAGTATTACTTCTTTAATATATTTTCCTTGATAAACTATTTAAGGGACTTGATTTTTTTGTGATACTAGAAGAACTAGGAAATGGGGTGGAGGATTGGAAAGATAATTGGGTATAAATTTTTCAATCTCTAAGGTTTAGAATATGCAAGGATAAGGGGAGGTGAGGGGTGATATTTGTAAGGGGCAGAGAAGAGTGTTTTTTGAATATTATATATTTTTTTTTATTCTTCAAGACTGCCAATAGTGTTTAATATTGTTAACTTATATAGTAAATGGTGCATGTTATTTTTAACTAATTAGGTATTACATCATCACTTCTAAAATTAAACATGTATTTAACTTATAATTTTAAATACCATATTTTACCATATTTCAGTATTCATGAAAATTTCATCTATTTTAGAAAAATACCAAAAATTCACCCTAAATATTTTATGACCTTTAGATTAAAAAAATGGAATCCATTTTATGAAAGTAATTTTCAAAATATTAAAATTTTAATTTTTAATTAAAATACTTATTTATTTGAAAAATACCAATTTTGATATTATGATCAATTTTTGAACCCTTTAAAAAATTAATTATGGTCTCATAAAATTATATTATCATTATAATAAATATTAATATTAATTTATAAACCCATTTTATGGAAATAATTTATATTTTAAATTAATATATTTTTTATAAAAATTTAAATAATACATATATGGTTTAAAAAATACAAACATTTATCTTATCAATTTTAAAATAGATATTTACTAGTATCATGATATAACCATGTCATATATTCATTTTATAAGATATTTAAATATTATTTTTCACTTCTATAAGTGATGATACTATTATAACAACCATGTTACTATTCTTAACAACTATATTACTATTCTAATGATTAGATTACATTGGTTCGATTACTATTACAATAATCAGATTTGTAAGGGTTATATGGGTTCCTTAATTCCAATAAATACCTCATATTCATTCTTCATTCACTTATATTTTCTATCAAGGTTATATATGTATTTTCATTTCCAAGATAAATATTTTATTATTAATATTTTTTTTTATTTATATAATGTTATTTGTGAGTATGATTATTTTGGTGGATCAATTAGATCCAACATTTCATATTTTAGTTATCTTATTTTCTATTTTTTATCCCATTGTAATGTTTTGAACTCTTATGACCATGTTTATTCTCTAAATTCAATGTTCAAATTATTATAATACATTATTTTCAGTTCTATCTGGTGGTTCAAGTGATTTATATAATACTAAATTTCTAAGTATGATTTAATTATATAATCAGAGGGAAAGTTACATTGATAAAATTCTAGGCAATTACATTCTTCCCCACTTAAGAAATTTCACCCTCAAAATTTAATTTTATCTACTATGGTGAAAATAGGAGATGGTACTTTTACGTCATGGATTCATCCAGTTCCCATTACACCTCCTTATTCTTATAGTGTCACTATAGTAATTTTTATAAGAGATTTGTCTTGTTTTATGGAACTTTAACTCTATGGTCAAAGATCTTCACCAGCTTCTCCTCATAAGAGAGATTATTTTATAGATAAAACAACTTTGAATTCAGTTAATGTGAGGTATCTAGTATTTACTTCCTTAATATGGATACATGGAATACATTATATACTTGAGACATGGTTGGTGGAATAGATAGTCGATGATCTATGACTGTAATGTGATAAATAATCTCAAAGGGGATGATGTACCTGGGACTAGGCTTTCCCTTATTCCCAAATATGATGACCCTCTTCCCTGGAGATATGGGAAAGAACAATTTTTTTCTAGCCTCACACTCTAGGTATCATAGAAAATTTTCATCATATCTCTTCCGTATACTCTGAGAATAATTTATTTAATTTTGAATACTCTTGACATTTTTTCCCATTTCCTAGACCATTTTAGGTCCCAACAGTTTATATTTACGAACTTCATCCCTACATGTAGGTGTTCTATATCTCTTCACATGAAGGGATTCATATGGATCCATTTGGATTATCGATTGAAATATATTATTGTATAAGAACCTGAGTAGAGTAATATGCTTGTCCTATCCTCCATTAAAGTCTAGAAAGAATGCTATCAATATGTCTTCCAGAATCTAGATATTCTTCTTATATTTTCCATTAGTTTGGGGGTGATAAGTTGCATTAAATTTCAACTCATTGTTTAGATAATTTTGGCGACTCTTCCAAATCATATAGTTAAAACATAGATCCAGATAAGATACAATCGATAATGGTGTTCCATGCAGCCTCACCACTTATCTAATGTACATCCTTGAATGTGTATCGAGTAATAAGTTATTTAAAATTACAAATAAATTAGTAGTTTTTATATAACAATCCACCATAGACCATATATCATTATTTATTATGTATTTAATTGGAAGACCAGTGAAAAAATACATAGTGATATCATCCCATTTCTATATGGGTACGGGTAATGGCTACATCATCCCCTTGTAATTTTTCTTTTCAACCTTCACCTGCTTACATACTAGACACTTTGTTGTTTATTATGAAATAAAATTCTTCATATTATCCCACCAATAGTTCTATTGGATATCTTGATAAATCTTTGTGATCCCTGGATGAATAGAGAAGGTTGAGTGATGTATATCATTCAACAACTTTTTCATATTAGGATTTGATGTTATAAATAACTGTGACCCAAATCTTAAAACACCATCTTCATCAATTTTGATCTTTGAGGATCACTATTTTCTTATAGTTTCCTCCTTATTCTGAATTTCCATATCATCTCTTTGAGCATAATTTATCTTCTCCTAAAAGGATGGTTGGGAAATCATTTGAGAAATTAATTATGATGTTCCATCCATTATGATTCCCATTCCCATCCTTTTCATGTCTAATTTGATCATATACCACTAAAATATCATCATTGATAATATAACATAATCCCTCATACTTATAGAATATACAACTTTATTTTCTCTCCCAAGTGGATTGATTAGTCATAGTCCTTGATCAGCTCTAACTATCTTCACTGGTGTATATTAAGATCCTTTTGTGTTAATATATATATTATACGATCTTATGATCGATATATATATAAAAATTCTCCCAATATAGATAATTCTAAAAAATATTTAATGTGAATATTACAATAGCTAACTATATATAAATATTTGGATAGTTCTTATCATGAAATTTCAATTGACTTAGGGTGTAGGTTATCAATTTGTCATTTCATATTAGTAAATATCCAAAGCCCCTATTTGAAGCATCACTGTATACCACAAAGATTCCCCCACTTATAGGTAGTTTAAGTACTAGTGCTGTGACAAACCTATTTTCAATTCCATAATTCTCTCTTTATAGTCATTAGTCTATAAAAACCTTATCCCCTTTTGATTCATCTTGGTTTGAGGGTTTGAAAATTGTGAGAAGTCTCTCACAAATCATTGGTAATACCTAGCTATTCTAAGGAAACTATGGATCTACATTATAGATACCATTCCAAGACACTCCCCAATTTCTTTTGTGTTAGAAGGGTCTAAAAATATCCCTTTTATATTGATAACATTCCCTAATAATTCTACTTCCTCCATCCAGAATTCACATTTACTTACTTTGTATATAATTTATCCTTTAACAAAGTTTTTAGCATAGTATTCAAATGCTCCTCGCAATTCTCCTTACTTTTGGAATATGTTAGAATATTATCTATAAATACTTCCATACATTTTTCATGGTAATCTCTAAAGTCACTATTCACTAATTCCATAACGATTTTTAGAGAATTAGCGAGTTCAAAGGGAATCATTATGAACTCATAATGTCTATACCTCATTCGAAAGGTAGTCTTGTGAATATCTTCCTTATTCACCTTTAATTGGTGGTATCTTGACCAAAGGTTCACCTTAGAGAAGTAATGGGCCCCATATAATTGATAAAAAAGGAATTAATCCATGGTAGGAGATACTTGTTCTTTATTGTGATTTTTTTGAGTTCACGATAATCAATGTGGAGGTGCATTGACCCATACTTATTCTTGATGAAGAGGATCAATATAACCCATAGTGAAGCACTCAGGAGTAAAAACCCCTTTTTTAGATTCTTTTGTACCTGATTATTTAGTTCATACAACTCAATGGTTTCCATTCTATAAGAAATCTTGGATATGAGTAGATATCCAAGTATAAGTTCAATTGATAACACAACCACTTGGTCAAGAGTAAGATTAGACAAATCTTCAGAGAATAAATTTGTATAGTCCCTCACAATGGACATGTATTCAAGTATAATTATCTCATTTTTTTCTCAATTATTTTAGCTAGATATTCTTTCTCATAATGCAATAATATACATGCTTTAGAGTAAGATGAAAAAGGTGACTCATCCTACTCCTTACACATGTATAGAATCCTAGGATGACTTGAGATGTGAAGAGTAATATCCCTATGCCAATAGTTGATGTTAGATTTATATAAGGGCATCCAATCTATTCCTAATATAACATAAAATTCCACTAAAGGACGTATGATAAGATTTTCAGGGAGGTTTATTCCATAAAAATTTACAAGGGAGGAGTTTTATACTTGGGATGAAATAATTTCTCTATATTCTGTTCTCACAAATAGCTCAACCTCTATGTTTTGAGGTGGTGTTTGAATAGTTCTACTAAAATTGTAATATATGAAAGAATGTCTAGAACAAAAATAAAAAAGTACATTCACTATTCTTGAATGAATAACCAACACACCTATCACCACATCATTTTTAAGATCCAACTCAGTAGTAGTGATAACATATTCCCTTCCTTTCTCTCTAGGCCTTATAGGTTGTTTTCATCGATTGTCTATGAAAACCATTTTCTTAGGGAATTGACTTACTATTGGGACCAAGGGTTTTCATAGCTATAAATAGATTTTGTCTTGAGTTTTTTCTTCAATCCACACTAGTTTGATCAATGAGGTTTCAATCCAAGTGATCTTATGGTGAAAATGGCTTCATTGTTGAAGGTGACATCATTTCCAAATGTTTTCGCAATTTTTGGGGCCCATAATCTATAGGAAGGGAAAGTTTTCTTGAAGGATGGATTTCTAGGACTCCGTCATGAAAATATGGAAAATGCATAGAATTTTATAAATTTTGGCATAAAAAAGGCTTGTGGATTCGTGAAATAATGATTCATGAAATATGGATGATGTGAGAAGGAAGGATGGTAAGTTACAAAATTATGATAAGTTCCATGAATGGAAAATTTCCCCAAAAGTTTTACAAAGAAATAGATTTTTGAGAACACAAATGAAGAGTTTCACAAAGAGGTAGTGGTGAGATTTAAAGTATCACAAAGGAGACATAATGTATATAAATAGGTGGCCTATCATCATATGAGAATAAAAAATGTTTTGGAGAAGGGATGATAACTTTGATTTCATGAAGGTTTTATGTGAAAAAAATTCGTATATGAATCAGAAACTTTATATGAACACATGTTTTGAGAAAATAATTGTTGAAAAAATTGATGATAAGTAATTTTGGTGAAGGAGTTTCAAAACAATTGTGAGTTTCATGATATTCAGGAGTTTCATGAATGTTGGGAATTTTGTTAAAATTGGTGTTTCATAAAAGTGTTTAGTTTTTGTGAAAGCTTACATTTGTTTGAAACAAAAATGGGGTTTCCCAAAAAAGTGTATTTCATGAAATATACTTATGTGAAAATGCTTGAACTTGGATAAATTTCATTGTATGTATTAAAGTATCATAATTTGACCTTTATGATGCAAAAAATCACCTTCATGTGCTCTGATATGGAAGCAACCTTGAAGTTTATAAACCGATAAAGACTTCACCCAAAATAGTGATCAAGTAGGAGTCAATTGAAGAGTTTTATAGAGATAGTGTGTTATCCCTAAAATTATTTTAAAGTAAGTGTGCCTAGAACCATGTGACATTTTCTTATCAATTATAATATATAATATCTAGTAAATCTTTCTGGGCTCAGGTGTGATCGAAACACTATCGGCGTATTCTACTTGGACTAGCACTTAGTGGTGAACCAAGTAAAACCGCGATGTTTTGTTTTTATTTATTCATATGGGTGTTTAATAATTTTATGATTTTCATCAGATAGGTTAAGCATGGTCCTAAAAAAGTGGGGATAATATCCATCTCATTAAATAAAAAGTGGACACTCTAATTCACTCCTCCCCTCTCAAGGTGTTCCAGGGTATTACAAGTGGTATCAAAGGGTATGAGTTATAGGTGTTAAATATGTACTTGATTTTTTTAATAAAAAAATCAGTGAATATTTGAAGACTTACCCTTTTTGATAGAAAAAACATCTATATTTGGAATAATATAATGAGATCTCATCTGTGATCTCTTGGGATGGATGTTCTCTTTGCCATAGTTCATGGGATTCAGGTCAGTGATGAATCAAGTATTTGTATGTTTGAAATAGACATGAAAATTATTAATGTAAATTCCAAAACATAAAATTTTATTACCAAAGAACTATATGATCAAATCTATTTAAATATTATGAGTTTCACTATAGAAAATTCCATGTGGGAAAATTTTAAAAATACATACGAAGGTGATAAAAAAGTGAAGGAGGCCAAAATTCAAGTTTTGAAAAATCAGTTTGATGATATGAAAATGCATCCATATAAAATTGAAGATAGTTTCTTTAATCCCATTACTGAAGTTGTTGGAGAAATTTGAGGACTTAGATAAGAAATTAAGGATATTGAAATTGGGAAGAAAATCTTTAGAAGGATTCCTCTTCTATATAATCCAAAAGTTTTAGCCCTTATGCAAAGGGATATTTCTAATCATTATCTTGATGATCTGCTAAGAAGTCTAGTGGATTATGAAATGAGAGTCAAATGAGAATATACAAAAATTAAAGTAAGGATGTAAATGACATTCAAATCCATGAAAAAACATGACATTTCTAAATTTAGTCATGATGAACTTATTTCTATTTTTTCTAAAAAATTCAAGAGAGGAAAAGAAATATCTTAAGGGAAGCTTCCTTTGGATTTTGTGTGTGTGTGATTGTTTCCTCTGGAATTAGTGATTACCTCGTTCATTTAAGGTTCAAACATTTCGAGCGGTTTCTAATGGGATTGTTCGTAGAACCAGAAACATCCAATGATTCCATATCCATTTAGACCTACTTTCCAAAGGTAGGTGCTCATTAGTTGTGAATTGATGAGGCTTAAGAATTTGCATTGGTCAAGAGGATGGGAGGTCGGAATCATCACACCCTTTTTGGGGGAATTATTTTCTACTCCAGGACTCTCTTTATAGATTTAAGATTATGTTCGTGAATCCTTATTACATTACCAAGTATAAAATGAGATTTCCTTTAGATCTGACAATCAATGATTAGATATGTAGGAAATTTAGAGAATCTTTTATATGTATTCTAGGTTATTCATCGATAGAGAATCATCTGTAGTTGTTAGATATTCTTAGTCAATGGTATCCTTCAATACATAAAAGTATCTTGGTCATTATGATGACCATACTGGTTTTAAAGCCACTCAGTGGGGTACTTGAAGTTTATTGTCATTCAGAAGGACATGGATTATTTCAGAGTTGGGATCGTACCCACAGATGGGATACCTACATATCCTTTGTTTAGAAAAGGAATTAGAACCGACGTAGTTCGAGGAAGGGAGTATTATGTTTATGCATGATTGATGGCTCAAAGAAATATTTCATGATTACTTTTACACTCTAATCTCACGTGATTCATGCTCGGTGTGAGAAAAAAGAGGTATCGGTGAAATTAGAAAATTGTGCCACGAAAGATGCAATGATGTGGGGCTTATGTATGTATGATTGCCCAAAATAGATAAAGATTGGGTTTTACTTCAGGGAAGAAACCCATGAACAAGGTCTATAAAGGTATACGTGCTTTGTGGAGATTTGGATACTCTAACTTGGGGCTTACTCCTGAGGAAGATTCCCAAATTAAAAGGGGACTTGTGATTGGGTTTTACTCCTGAGAAGGAAGCCCAAATCAAAAGTAAATTAAGACTGGTTAAGAGAAATTATGACTGGGGATTATTCCTGAGAAGGAGGCCTAGGTTAAAAGGTTTTGAGAAATGGGGCTTACTCCTAAATAGGAGGCCCAGGTTAAGGGACTTGGGGTTACTCCTAAGGAGGATGCCCATATTTGTAAACTTTGAGATTGGAGTTTACTCCTAAAAAGGAAGCACAGGTTAAGAGAACCATGGTTGGGGATTAATCCTGAGGAGGACGCCCATTTTTGGGAACATGGGGCTTATTCCTGAGGAGGATGCCCAGATTTGGGATTTTGGACTGGGGCTTACTCCTAAGTAGGATGCCCAGATTTTGGATTCTCTTATCTTAAAGGATGTGGTTGAATGAATGAAATCTTCGGCCTTAGTGACATAAAGATATGTAAATCACTAGATTTTAAGAGATGTTCCACAGAATTCCTTTAAGATAAGGAAGTCAACAAGGAAATCATTCCATGGATGGATTTGGAGAGAGTTTTAAAGGCTTAATCTTGAAGTGGATAGGTGGATAGGCATAGGAGAGGTGAAATAGACAGGAGGGGCACCCAAAAAGAGGGTGGCACGCAAGTCCTGCATGGGCGTGCAAGTCTTGGTCGCGTAGGTATACCTGCGCGACACATGGTTACTTGCGCGACTGTCAACCCTTAAGGTATTACTTGGGCGAGACTTGGCTCAAGCCCTTAGTACTATCCCTAGAGGCTTCCAGAAGAGAGGCGTGCAAGTTTTGTTGAAGGGGTAAGGCGGCGCACAAGTGTAGCCATTTCCTTTAAGGGCTGTCCACTTAGGCGTGCAAGTGTTTGATGAGTTTAAACACTTAGTCCATACTCCCCCAATTTAGATCTCCCGTTCCAGGTAAAAAATTACCTTAGAAGTGTTCAAAAGCTTCGAGAAGAGACTAGGGCACCAGGAGCTCAAATCTGAGTTTCTGGAATTTTTTCTCCTCGAAATGGGGGGCCCATAGGGGTATTTATAGGCTGGAGAAGACCCTGGGAAAAATTCAAAGAGGGCGCGCAAGTCACCTGCGCGACCAATGGGCGGCGCGCAAGTATACTTGCGTGACCTTGGTGGAACTTGCATGACCCAAGTGCATTTGAACCTTTGTTCATGCCTTTGTAAATTTTTGATGTTTCTTCAAAGGATGAATCACTTTGGGTTCAAGGTATTCCCCTTTTCATTCGTTTAGACTCTGTGATGGAAAGGAATCAACAAAAGTCCCCCCTCAGAGTTGGATCTGAAAGAAATGAGGATGTAACTTTGAGGAAAGAAGAAAACCAAGGAAACTTCGGCGCGCAAGTGTTGAGTGCGCAGAGGTCGGTGCAAAAGTGTTGATCCGCACAGGCATCGGCGTGCAAGGGTGCGTCCTGGCCTATTTATATGCGGTCATTCCTCACGCAAAGCACCGAATTTCAAACTTTCAAGCTCTCGCCACACAAGTTGCTTCTGTCACGCAAGTTACCCTGTTTTCCGCTATTCCTTCGCTGTTGTGTTGCTGTCAAGGTATTTGGACTTGCGTGGTGATACTTGCGCACCAAAAACTTTCACGACACATCCATATTTGCGTGACACATCCATACTTGTGCTCCAAAATTAGACTTGCGCGCCTTAATTCCTTTGCCTTTTTTTCAAATTTCTTCACAAATTTTATAAAAAATCAACACATTTAAGAGTTAATTTATTCAACTTTTTTGCAGATTCAATGGCTCCCAAGAGAATTGGAACGACTGAGGAACTGTCTAGCAAGCGAATTGATGATATGATGAGAATCATTGTCCATGATTACTACACCATTTGTGATAGCACTATCTCAGATTTGGCCAAGTACCTAAAGAAGTATCATCTTGATTTCCTACAAAGAATCTATCTGCCTTTGTATGGATATGGTCATCTGCGAGAAGTTACCATTCCAGAGGCAAAGAACTATCTTCCAATTTCTTGGTTTCAGAATTACACCAATTTTTCTTCAGCAAATATCTCATGTGGAGGAGCATTTATAAATACTGGAACAGTGGAGAAGGCATATATGATGCATCATATCCCTTGTACTCCAGATCGGAAACCTCATAATCCCAATCTGCAACCACATTGTTATCCCTCAATTTTCCAAAACTCTCAGATAGATCAATCTAATGGCTGGAAGAGAAGTTGGGACTTTCATCCTGGAGGAGGTGGTAAGCCAACTTGGATGTGTGCATACTGGGTGCGACAAACCTGTGCAGAGATTGTCGAGGATTTGAAAGGAGTTGTGATATATGAAGTCATCTTGGCTGGGCAAACATATGTTTACAGGCATGATAACTTCATACCGGAGATACTCAGCCATTGGATCCCAGAAACCAATTCTTTTCATCTGAATTATGGAGAAGTAGGCATCAGTCTTTGGGATGTCCACAAGATCCCAGGGGCTCCAATTTTGGGTGATATTTATGATGAATTCATCCCTCCCAAGGTTAATTGGAATGATTCGGAGAAGACTCCGGCTTTAGCTCAAGAATTATTGAAAATCTTCCATAATCTCAAGAGTTCAGAGACCTCCTTAACTCATTCTAGAAAGGATATTCATCCAGAGAAGTGGATGAATATGTTTCTTGTCGAGAAGTAGGAGAAGGAGCCGGATGAGAAGGGATCAAAGGAGAAGGGATCCAAGAATAAGAGGCCCACTCATCCTACCACCTTCCCCAAAACAGAGAAGAGGGGTTCTCCTGACACATTCTTGCCGACCCTAAAAGTAGGAGAATTTGAGAAGTGGGGATATGAGGTGAATCCGAGGATCCCAAAAAAGACACGTCTGGCGAGCTCCTTGTCCTTGTGGCTCAGTGTTTATCTCTTGCTAGTCAGGGACTCAAAGGGAGGCATCAGGCCAGTGAACTTCGTTATTACAGCCAAGTTGGATGAGGGAAAAATGGCTGGGTTGGATACCCCCATTTTAGAAAAGATTCACAGGATCTTACTCCATGTCTTCATGAGTAAGTCTCATTTGAGAATAGTGGGACCATTCCAAGTTTTGTGGGGATGGATTGACACTCACTTTAGGACGTATAATGTACAAAATGGAGTACAGATCCCCAGAATTTATTTCAGGCCGTCAGTGCAAGCATTCTCTGGAATTGTTCCACTAGCACTCAATTCTTATGACATGAACGTGAGTCTGAGCATGTATAAGGAATTTAATTTATTTCCTTATGGAAACCCGCCAACTGGGCAGTTTTTTGATGATGGAACAGCCAGTCTGGAATTGAGGGAATACATACTGGCCTGCAGAGATGGTGTGCTGGTCACCAGGATTGACAAAGAGATTATATGCAAGGCCTATGTTGTATATATATTTTCACATCAATTTAAGTGTTTTCAGAAGACTGTTTTATCTCCCCCAGTGCATGTTAGGTCAGAGTAACATCCGATGGTTGCCCGACAACTATGGTTGCTGACATCTAGGGAGAAGACTAGGGCAGTATTTGATCTACTAGTTGATAAAGTGGCAAATAACTTGAACACATGGTATGACGAGAACTGGATAGCATCATACCCTAGTGGGGTGCTGAATCACCCAGTTTATTAGGTGGGGAAAAGGAAGATAACTATAGAGAAAGAAACCCTTCCTCAAGAAGATGATGCTTCCCCCCCTGAAGCTGATTCGTCGGATTCCTCATCTAGGACTGACTCGATGGATTCCCAAGATGGGGATGATGAGGCACAACAAGTGGAAAAGTGGCCTCATGCCCGATATAATCCTCCTGTCAGAATGAAAATACCCACTCCATCAACTCCTAGTGAGTTACTTCACTGTGGAAATTTAATCACCATTACTTTATAGAGCAACAAGTCTTATTTTATTATTCTCTATCTGTAGTTGCAGGAGTTGGGAAGAAGCTGAAGTCCAAGATTGTAGGACCTTCCTCAAAGACTTCTGGTACACATACAAAATATCTACAACCACAGGCTATCCAAACATGGAAGAGTTTATACTGCGGTGCTGAAACTTCCTGGATGGATTTGTGCGAGGGGATACACCTCCTGGGAATAGGGAATATTCTGGCTTCTACAGATATCCATTACAAGGATAACCCTGATGAAGTACGAGCTTATATCAGAGAGCTGGAAATGCACATATATACCACTGATGATTCCATTCCTGTCACCAAGTGGGTGAAGGAAATGATTGATTGTGGTGTCACTGAGGGGATTGGTGGTTCTGGAGATGAGGAGTTGAACGATTACGTGGCTCCTGAAGATGTAAGTTTCTTTCCTTATTTTCTTTGCAAATTTATTTTAGTTAAATATTTATTACTCAAGGAAATTATTTTCTTCATCCTGTAGCTTGAAAAGAATGGAACTACTGAGGTTCTTTCACTATAGTATAGCCCTGGTGGTACTTCCATCGGGGCTGCTGTTGAATTTCCTCGCGAGTCGGGTGAGATATCTCCAGGCCAGCAAGCCATGGATGAGGAGTTGGATATAGATTTATATTCTCTAATTCAAGTGCATGTAAAGGAGACTGATGACACTCCAAAAAAATCCAAATAAGCAAAAGCATCAAAGGAGGAAATCCACAGCTAAACGCTTCATCAGTAGCTGTAAGTCCTTCAGATAATCATGAGTCTTAACCCATGAAATGGTTTCTCATACTTCTTGGGATTTCAGGGGCTTCTATAATTTACCCTCTAAGGGAGAGGACTGAACCTCCTTTGAGGACCACAGAGGGTACTGGTGAACAATCACAATTTCAGGCTGACTTGGCTGCTCCTGGAGAAGAACCAGCATCTGTTCCCAATATCCCTCCTGTTGCTATTGTAAGAAGAGAAGAGCTTGTTTCTGGTAAGTTAACAATGCTTCATAAAATGTTGAATGAAACATCAACTAACTTCTATTTTGTGATACTTTAGGTTCAACCCCTGCACTCGAGCTTTTGGTGGCCATTGCAACTAACGCCGCTATTTTATCTAAAGATGCTGTCCAGGGTCAGAGACCGCAGGATGAAGGTTTCCAAGAAGACATATCGAATGCTCCCACTGGTGAGATTAACCAGGATTCTGAGATTACATTGGATGAAATGATGGTACTTGGTGCATCTTTTGAATATTTTTTATATCATTTTAAATTACCATGTAGTTTAGAAGATTATAGACACGAGTGTTGTCCTTCGTCCTATTAAAAATAACTTCTTATTACATGTCTAATCACGATTGGTTCAAATATGCAGTTCTATCTGAGCAAGCTACTGAACTAACAATGCCTGAAGGGGGTACAGAAAACCCTACTATTGCAGAGACATTAGTGCAAGTGGAGCTGAACCCCATAGAGCTTCCTCAAACTCACCCTAAAAATCCTATTGAAGCTAGGAAAGACGAGGAGTATCCTTCTCAAGTTACTGATCTACTGTTGGGTAAGGGATACCAATATTTGTGACTGTACTTAATTTCAAAGACAACCAATTAACTTTTGTTATCCTTTGAAACTAACCAAAGCTTTCAATTGATTATGCAGGGCCATTAATTTCAATGGCTAGATCTGGAGGTAAAGCCTCAGCCTCCGCCCCAATGGGAATTGAATGTGAAGAAGCACAATTCAGGGGGGAAGGAGAAGAACATGGCACTTCCCTAAGTGCATTAATCCCAGATTATATTCCCCCCTGTGACAGTGATGTTGAGTTGGATCCATAAGTACAAAATGTGCTCCAATTTTCACGACACAAGGCATGAAAAAATATATGTAAAATCATATCTTAAGTGCCTCTTGAAGAGCTGTCATCAAATATCCCACAACTGTCATCCCTATTTGTTATGCTGGGACTTGGCAGTTTTGGATATCAAAAGATCCATGCCGCGGTAAAACAAGTCATCTTAAGGAGGGAGCAGGAGAAAAAGTTCCATGAAGATCTGAACAGGGTGAAGCTGTCAGCCAATATTGATGAATTTGAGGCTGCGGTATCTCGAGCTGAGGCTGACTATGCTTCCAAGATGAAGTAGCTGAAGCATAAGATCAAAGATAAAGTCATTCAGTAGATGCACCTTCAGAAATATTTTGATACTGTTACTGGGGAACTTGAGCAACTCAATAATTCATTAGAGGGAACTCAAACTAATGGGATGAAAACCATCGCAGATGCCAAGAAATCACACCATCAGGGTGAAAAGAGTGAAGTTGGTCGAGTACATGAGCTTCAAGTGGCTGCTGATGAATCTTGGGATGTTGTACATCAAGTGAAGACTTATGTTGATAGCCTCTTGTAATTTCTTGGAAAATAGAAGAGACTCCAATATGTGGATGTCCTTCTAACTCTTGTAAATCAAATGGAAATACGCTTTCATCTTCAATCATTTGTGCAAGCATTTCCCTGCTACATGCTTTAAATTTTTACCTAAGCCAATGGGTCTAGTAAGCATAATTTGATTTTTTGCTAGGATTATTATAAATAACCCTACAAACTATGAATATTTTAATTGCTCAATATTACCTAAATCATACGAAATGCATGTTTAGTGAGCTGTAACTTGACTTTTGTTCAGAGTTCCCTTGTCTTTTGTGGGCAGTTTAAAGTCATGCACGTCAGACATAAAAAACACTACTGGAAAATGGACCTATACCCATGGTTTTTTGGAAAACTGTGGGTATAGGGGTACCCTATACCCACATTTTTCCACAACCGTGGGTATAAGGGTAGAGCTTGAACCTATCCCCATGGTTTTTGAAAACCATGGGTATAGGTTCCCTATCCCCATGGTTTTGACTAAAACAGTGGGGATATGGTTTTTTACCAGACCAATATTCATGGTTTTTGAAAAACCGTGGGGATAGGGTGTATTGCAAAGACATATACCCACGGTTATTCAAAACCATGGGTATTGGTGTTTTTTTTAAGAGACCTATACCCACGGTTTTGGAGAACCGTGGGTATAGATTTCCCACGTTATGGCGGGAAAAAAAGTTGTGCAGGACGCAAATTTTTTTGGCAAAAAACATGGTCTACATTAATATAATTATAAACGTACAAAAATGAAGACAAATAAGTATCGTAGGTCGGTTGGTTAAAGTCATTTCCATTTTCTAGAGATTCGGGGTTCGAAACCCATTGATTTTGTTTCTATAAATTAATTTTTATTAATATAAGATGGAAAATGTAGGATTAAATACATGAATATTCATTAGCTCGGTTGGTTGCCCCGCATGTGCAGATACTCAGGGTCTCGTGTTCGATTCCCAGTGCCGCTATTTTTAGATACGTGATTTTATTAAAATATTTAGAGAGATGTATATACATATATCAAAGTTGTAGTTGGCTTAGTTGGTAGTGGAGGCTGGAATGAGTCCTGCGCGTCCCGCGGTCGAGTCTCAGCATCAACTATTTTTGAAGATTAAATCCCCACAGTTTTGAGAACCGTGGGGTCAAAAGCTGTGCCAACGTGGACTTGGCCTGTCACGCTATGTCAATTATATGCCCATGGTTTGGAGAAACCGTGGGTATAGGAAGACCCCCCTATCCCGACGCCTTTCCAACCCACGGTTCCCAAAACTGTGGGTATAGCCTATACCCACAGTTTTGGGGGCTATACCCACGGTTTTGAACCGTGGGTATAGGTTAGTTTTATAGTAGTGAAAGGCTAATGTTTAAGGTTGAAATATCTTTGACCAAATGGATTAAAATTGACTCAATTCTTTTAAAATTTATCTAAAAACATATTACCACACTCAGGTGTGAGGGAAAATCTGTAAACTATGACTTAAGAAATTTTGAATCTGAGGGATGACATGAAAATGGGCTAAAAGGCATTAGAAGAAGTAGTTCCCAAGAATGAAGTTACCACTATTTAACAAACCCGTTAGGGGGTTGAATTATGCAGGGCCTCCTAAGGGCATTGGCTACATAGTTAAATAATAGTATCTTTTAGCTGAAAAGTCTGTTATGTAGACTGTTTATGCAAGGCCGCCTAAGGGCACGTGCTGCATAGTTAGGAAAAAGAACTCTTAGAAATTTACTTTTCTACTACTAAAAAGCCAGATGAAGTTTATGGGGATTCAAATTTTCCAAATCATTGAGTTTTCTGTATGGAGAGAGGTACTTCAATATGGAGAAGATATTTCCAGACAAGATTGTCTAAGAACTGGATGAATGTAACTCCTACGAAGGTCTGACCCAAACATAGGGAAGGGGAATATAAACCATAGACTTGAATAATTTCAGATCATGAAAAAGAATATGCGACAAATATGTTAAGGATGGATATTTTCTACGGATCCTTACATATTGTTGACAAGACCAATAAGGAAAAAAGAGGTATTTTTCCTAATAATGAAGTTACCATTATTTAAAAAACCCGTTAGGGGGTTGAATTATGCATGTCCGCCTAAGGGCATTGGTTTCATAGTCAAATAATAGTATCTTTTGGCTGACAGGTCTGTTATGTAGACTACTTATGCAAGACAGCCTAAGGGCACATGCTGCATAGTCAGGCAAAATAACTCTAAGAAATTGGACATTTTGTGACTAGAAGTTGAGAAAAGGGTTATGAAGATCTGAAAATATTTAAGGTTAGGATTATGACACATAAAAATGGGTATTTTACAATGTATGTAGAGATACATAGATCAATGCTAACCATAATCATGTTGTGGCCGAGTCCTGAATTGAAATGTTGGACTTCACTACGTATCCCATAAAGATAGGAATAAAGACATAAGTAGTTCCTAAAATACAGTTTAATGTCATGTGGGACAAAAGTGTAAGAGATCTTAGTTTAGGGTCATAGAACTCGGACCATTATAAGAAATACACAGTGTGTGTTTTCATAGGGACTTTTTATCCAGGGGACTGAAAGTGGAATTTGGGGTTAGGCCCAAAAGACTTGGAGCTGGATTCGAGGGATACTCGAATGTTCAAACATATCCCATAAGGATGGGAATCAAGCCCACATAGTTCTAGAAATACCCTTTGTACAGATTTAGTTCATACAAGTGAAGGTTGAAAAGAGGAATTTAGTGCAATGATGGTTTATCCCAAGATAAAAGGTTCAGGCATTTCCATGTATGCACATAGTCTTTGGAATATAACATGATTGGAAATCAATGTAAATAATGATTCCCTCTCAGGTGAGGGTATCATAGAATGTTGTAGTGTATTGTCGTACAGGACAAAGGTGTTGTACAGTTTAACGTCATATAACAAGGACAAAGGTGAACCAATGTAAAGATATTGATTCTGGAAGTGGCTTCATGAATCAACATCGTATGAGATGGAGGTGAACCTATGTGAAGAGATTGGTTTTGGGATTGAACCTCAGGAGGTTGCCTACCTACACAGCCTAGAAGGCGAGGATCAAAGTCCACGTAGTTCAATTAAAGAATGAGTTAGTGATCAAGTTGTTCTTGGGGACAATGACCTAAAAAATGATGTTGGGACTTACACATGGTTAGCGGCCCAGAAAGGGTGTTATGGTTGAATTTTTATCTAATATCACGTGATTCATACTCGGTGTGAGAAACAAGAGGTAGCAATAGCCCCAACGATGCACAATTTAATGTCATGTAGGACATATGAAGGGACTATGCAGTTTAAAGTCTTGTAGTGAGGACTATTGGTGCTGCACAGTTTAGCGTCCTGTAGCAGGGACAAAATACAGTTTAACATCATTTAGGAAAAATATAGGGACACAGTTTAATATCATGTTGGTTGTGAACACAGTTTTGCGTCATGTTGGACAATAAGGGTGCTGTACATTTTAGCATCCTGTAACTAAGACGATGGGGACAATACAATTTAACGTCATGTTGGACGAAAAGGGGGACTGTGCAGTTTAATGTCATAAAGTAAGGACAAAGAAGACACAATTTAACGTCATGTTGGATGTAAGGGATAAAAATATTTTAAGGTCATATGCATGGACTGTGGATGATGATGCAGTTTAACATCTTGCTGGATGGGAGAAATGTCAATAGTTTAAGGTCGCATGCATGGACCGTTGGTTATGCAGTTTAACGTCTTGCTGGACGTAAGGGACTTATATATAGTTTAACGTTATGTAGTTAGGACGTCACAGTTTAACGTCATGTTGGACGTAAGTTCCAATAGTTTAAGGTCATATGCATGGACCGTAACTGATGATGTAGTTTAACGTCTTACTGGACAAGAGAAATGCCAATAGTTTAAAGTCTTATGCATGGACCCTTGGTTATGCAGTTTAATGTCTTGCTGGACGTAAGGGACTTCTGTACAGTTTAGCGTCATGTAGCTAGGACGTCACGGTTTAACGTCATGTTGGACGTAAGTTCCAATAGTTTAAATTCGTATGAATGGACCCTAACTGATGATGCAGTTTAACATCTTTCCGGACAATAAGAAATGCCAATAGTTTAAAGTAGTATGCATGGACCCTTGGTTATGCAGTTTAACATCATGCTAGACATAAGGGACTTTTGTACAGTTTATCTTCGTGCAGTTAGGATGTCATGGTTTAAATTCATGTTGGACATAAGTGCCAATAGTTTAAAGTTGTATGCATGGACCCTAACTGATGACGCAGTTTAACGTCTTACTGGACAATAAGAAATTCCAATAGTTTAAAGTCATATGCATGGACTCTTGGCGTATTTTGTGTTCATACAAAATATTTCTTCATAAATCTGGCATTGGTTAGAGTAGTGATGAGTTCTCCATCCAATGAGATTAAAGAATATGCTCTATTGGAGTATACCTTATGTATTGAATAAGGTCCTTCCCATTTTGGTTCAAGCTTGGGAGATTTCTTTCCTGGTATCATTGGAGTTCTGAGAACTAATACCAATTCTCATTGAACGAATGAACGAAGACAAACTTTTTTATTGAAATATCGTGATATTCAATTCTGATAGACTTCCAAGTGGTGCAAGGTGCACAATATTTTCTTGTCTAACTGTTCCAATTCATCCAATCACTTTTGAGATTGTTCATCTGTAGATGATTGATCACAAATGGATACTCTGAGTGAAGGTAATTGAACCTCAATAGGCAAGACTGCTTCTGTTCCATATACCAGTGAATATGGAGTTGACCGTGTTGCAGTACGGGTGTTGGTCCTATAAGACCATAAAGCATGAAAGAGTTTATCAAGCCATGAATTTTTATCTTTATCCACCATATTTTGCAGTATATTTGACAGAGTCTTGTTGAAAGATTTTATCTTTCCATTGGCTGCTGCATGATACCGAGATGAATGATTAGATTTGATGTTTTATTATTGATATAACTTCCTCACCTCGGATGAACAAAAGTTGGTGCCATTGTCCATCAATATGGTATGAGAGACACCAAATCTGGTAATGATGTTAGACTTGATGAACCTAACAATTCATTTAGAACTGAATTCTTGGAGAGGTACTGCCTCTTCCCATTTGGAAAAGAAGTCTGTAGCAGTAAGAATATACTTCAACTGCTTGGATGTAGCTGAAGGATAAGGTCCTACTATAGCCATTCCCCATGTGGAAAATGGCCACGAATATTTAGCTGTATGAAGAAACACTGGGGACTGATGAATGAAGTTGGAATGTACTTGGCATGAATGACACTTCTTTGTGAAATCAACACAATCTTGTATCATTGAAGGCGAAAAGTACCCAAGCCTTTGGATTTGATCAGATAGTATATGTCCAGACTGATGGGCACTGCAGACTCCTGCATGCACTTCTTTCATGATAACCATTGTTTCTTCACCATCAATTCATATGAAGAGAACTCCATCAAAACCACGCTTGTAGAGAATTTTCTCTGGGTGATCTGGGCTATCATAAAGAGTAAAATTGACCACACGTCTCTAGACTTGTTCTTTCTCGGCTCTATTAGGTGGAAGTGTTCCATTTTGAAGGTATTCCCTGATAGGTGTCATCTATCCTGTAGTATGACCATATGATTTAGGAATGGGACTAATTTCATTGATTTCCTCTGTTCTAGTTTGAACATAAGGTGAAATTTTACGATGGTGGGTAATACTGATGGTTTTCTCATCCCGATTTGGATCTTCTAGAGTTGTGGCTATATTAGCCAGTGCATCATCTTGGGAATTTTTTGATCTCGGGATATAAGAAAATTTCGGTTCTGTAGGAAATTCCTCCATTAAATATCTGACGTAATCATACAAAGGGATTAGTTATTCTTTTCTGATGGCATAATAACCATTGACTTGTTTGATTACCAGGTCTGAATCACCTTTCACCTTTAAGTGATTCGCTTGTGCTTGAAGTGCCAACTCCAATCCTGTGATGAGAGCTTGGTATTCTGCTTCATTATTTGTGTCGCCTCCTAACAATGAGAAGGAATAGAGTAATACTTCCTTTTATGGAGAAATGAGCATAATTCCTAACCCAACTTTGTTGAATTTAGGATTTTCCATATTCCTCCCTATTGGACTTCTGGAAGCACCATCAAAGTACATTTCCCATGTTTGAAGACTATCTTGAATAAAGAAGACTTCCTCATTAGGAAGTTCAATATCTAGAGATGTATCTTCCACTGAAGGGTGTTCAGCAAGGAAATCAGCCAGAGCGTGGCCCTTTATTGCCTTTTGAGACACATACTGAATATCAAATTGCTGCAGAATAACTGCCCACCTTGCCAGACGTCATGTAAGCATTGGACGACTAAGGATTAATTTGAGCGGGTTATTGTGAGATACCAATTGGACCTCGTGATGTTGCAGGTAGTGTCTCAACTTCTGAACTTCAAATATTAATGCCAGGAAACACTTATCAATACTTGAATATCGGGTTTCTTCTTCAAGCATAGTCTGACTGAGATAGTAGAGGCTGTTTTCATTCCCAGCATCATTCTTCTGAGCAAGAAAGGCACACAATGATCGCTCTAAAGCTGTAACATAAAGGATAAGTGGCATTCATTCAACAGGTGGCATTAATACCGGTGGACTCAAGAGATACTTCTTGAGAACATCGAATGCTTCTTAACATTCTTCAGTCCATTGGTAAGTGACTCCCTTCTTCATTAGTTTGGTGAAGGGTAAACTTTTTCCTTCCAAATTGGCGATGAAACACCGAATATAGGCTTTGTGTCCTTGAAGTCCTCTAAATTATTTCAAATTTCGAGGAGGTGACATACCAAGGATTGACTTTGTCTTCTCAGGATCGACTTCGATACCACGATGGTGTACAATAAAGCCGAGAAATTTTCCTGAGGTTACCCTAAAAGCACATTTTAAGGGGTTCATCTTCAAATTATATTGCTGAAGTTTGTGGAATATGAATTCCAAATCAGCCAAGTGATTAGAACGTTGCCTGGATTTAACCACCAAATCATCCACATAACATTCAACAAACATCCCTAAAAATGGTTTGAAGATACGATGCATGGCACGCTGATATGTTGCACCTACATTCTTCAGGCCAAAGGGCATTGGCCGATAGAAAAACACACCCTGAGGGGCTCTGAAGGCTGTAGATTCCTCAAATTATGGAGCCATTCAGATTTGATTATATCTTGAATATCCATCCATGAATGAAAGCACTTCATATCCAGCTGTTGTATCAATTAAGAGTTCTGTAATCGGAACTGGAAAATCAACCTTCGGACAATGCCTATTAAGATCTCTGAAATCAATGCAAACTCAAATTTTTCCGTTCTTCTTTTTCATAGGGACAATATTAGCTAACCACTTGGGATATTGAACTTCTCTGATGAATTTAGCTTTGATAATATTATCCACTTCAGCTTCAATTTTGGAAGCATAGGTTGGGTGTGTTCTTCTTGAGGCTTGTTTGAATCCTCGATGTTCTTCTGGAAAATCCAAACGATGAGTGGCAACATTAGGATCAAGCCCTGGAATCTCTGTATAGTTCCAAGAAAATATATTTCGATTTTTCTTAAAAAATTAAATATACATTTCTTTCTCTTCAGAAGTCATGGCCGCGCTAATTAAAGTGGGGTGTGGATCTTCTTTTTTACCCAGATTTATTTCTCTGAGTTCATCCACAGTAGTAGAGATACCCTCTTGAAATGCTGGAGGAGCATCCCTGAGATCTTCCTCTTCTTCTTCAACATGTGTTATTTCTTCTATTTCTACTTGCATAGTAGATAATGAAGTAGAATTTTCATGATCATAAGAGATGTTAAAATTTGAACATCTTGAAGAAGAAGCTTCCATTTCCAAACCGATTGATGATGAAGGGTCTTCCCTGGGTAATAAATAGGAGATGATGGATTGAGAATCGACATCATCATTCACCTATGATATTTCTGTAACTTCCTATGGTCTGGTTAGCGAAGTATAGACTTGCTGGATTTCAGAAGATGAAATGAAAACATCCCCATTTTAGCTTTCATCATTACTTGGTGAATCACCAATTTCTCCCATGCTGTCTGGCTTGATTGTCGTAATTGACATTATGGAAGTTTCCATAAGAATATTTTGATTTGGGTCTATCCTTTCAATTTGACTGATAACCAACACTTAATCTGTATTCACATGTGTAAATGGGTTTACTGGAATCTTTTCCAAACCATATGGAGCATTAACTTTGGTAACCTCCCTTGTTGTGGATTTCTCCTTTCCCTTTAGGTGATAGAATTCTGCCTCAATATATTGAGATTCACATGTCTTGAGCGGGGCCTTATCACCATACAATGTCCAAATTTTACCATCAAAACAATATTTGAGACATTGATGATATGATAAAGGGATAGCCGCATGTTGATGTAGCCAGGGTCGTCCAAGAAAGATGTTGAAGGCTGAATCTTGATCAACAAACATGAAATCTAAATTAGATACAAGATCTCCAAACTGAGTTCTGAGTGTAATCTTTCCCAGTGGTTCTTGTTCATTTTTATCATATCCTTGTAACATCATAGTATAAGGAGATAAATCATATTCCATGAGGCCCGATCGACGAAGTGTACGAATGAGGATGAGGTTGACTCCTGAACCATTATCAATGAATGATCTTTGGATGTCTATACCATTGACCTTTCCAGATAAATACAAAGGTCTAGTATGTCCATGCACGACATCATATTCATCTTCATCTGTGAAAGATATCACTGCATGACATTATACATGATTATTCTCAACATGGTAGGCTTCAGCCGCAACAATTTCAGTTTCAAACTCCCGAGGACTTGACAAAGCCTCAATGAGTGCCTCTTGAAGATCCTTTGATAGATTCAAGGCATCCAAAATTGATAACTTGGCTGGTACTTGGGCCAGGTGTTTCAATACATCATATTTTTGATCCAAAGGTCTATGTTTTTCAACAGGAACATGTGGCATCATAGGTGCCTTAGAAGTTGATGCTTTGGAAGTTGATGCATCTTGTACCGAGATAGGAGTTGGCAATACTTCTGGATTTGGAATATTAGACCAATTAGGTCTATTTACTTGCTGAGAGGAAGAAGGTGTAACCTCCAACCAATCTTCCAGAATAACTGTACCAGGACTGAATCAGCCCTGTGTGGAAAAAATTGCTTGTTCTTGTTGAGCTCGTTAAAGGGCTCTACCATGAGTTTCTGCCACATACACAGTTCTAGAAGGGGTAGAATTGGAATAGTGGCCTCTGAAAGATCCACGTATTCCCTTATATCCTAATCCTATGGAACTCCCTCTGATTCCTCTATTTGATACAGGGAACCTAGTCTCATCGAAATCAAAACTTCAACTGGCATAAGGATCTGTTAAATGAATCATATTAACAGAACTGGAGATTAACACTTCATCCGATGAAGACTCTTCCTGACTAGCCAATTTAGGCTGTGCCGTTTGGTGGGGTGGTGCCCGTAGCTTCGAAGTAGATGGCATAAAATCTGCCAGAATCAAAGACAACTTGGGCATTAACACAATTTCATCTTCTTCTGATTGTTCCTCTTTCTGTCAATTATGCCGTTTCTTTGAGGATTTCCCTCTGATGAAGAGGGTTTTGTTGTGGCATTAATGGAAGAAGACACAATTGGTTTCTTCAATTTTGTTAATATAATATCATGAGTTCGGTTGATAATTCTTCTAACCATCCAATCATCATATTTTTGTGCATTTTTGTTCTTGACTTCTTTTCACTCATCCTCTTCCTCTGGATTTGTAGCAGTGACACATGCTACTTGAGATGAAGAATCTTTCAATTTGACTTGTCCTGAGTTGATTTTTTTTTTCAGGAGGTCCTTGAAGAAAAAACACTCCTAAATGGGATGCCCCAACAGCTGATGAAAGTGGAAATAATTGGGATAGTCTTTATCTCCTTCCTTGTTTGGCCTTTTGGTCCTTGAAAATTGGACCAAGTTATTTTCCAGAGCCGAAATGAAGTAGCCAGGAACTTGTTCATTTCAGAAAGAGTAAACTTTGCTTTTCAAATCCTCAAATTGTTTTCTTTTTTGATCTCTTTGATCATCTTGATGAAATGTCCTCTGTTGTTGGTTCTCATGAGGTGGAGACCTTCGAGATGATGAAGTTTTTGAAGTAGAAGCAGGTACAAGTGTTTGTTTAAGCATAACTATAGTAGTCTCTTCTTTACCCATTCTCCTTCCTAGAGATGATGGAATTACACGAGTTTTATCCTTAGTCTTCATAAGATAATCTTCAATCTATTGAGCGATTGAAGTAAGGTCTCGAAACCCTCCGGCGTATTTCATAGGGATCAACGACATGCATAATTCATCATACAGATTTTCCACACAGATTGGAAACAATTCCTCTTGAGGGAGTGTTAAGCTTAGGGAATATGTTAATCCCTTCCAGTGAGAAATGAAATCTGAAACCCTTTAATTTTCCCTTTTCTTAAAAATTGTAAGATAAAAAACTGTTGTCTTTGGCAACTTTGAATTGAATTGTAGAAGGAATCTTTGGCGGAGATCCTCCCATCCAGTAATTGATCGGGATTGCAAGCTTGTGTACCAGACAAAAGCAGACCCTTCTAATGACTATAAAAAACACCAGAGCTTAACTGATTCTTGTTGCTGAGGGGTTCCCATCATAGGATTGCAATGAGAAACAAAATGTGTTTATTGTTGCTTTGGGTCTCTTGAACCATTAAAGATTGGGAATTTGGTACTTGAAAAATTTTATGGGGGAGGAATTGCGTCAAACCATTCAGGATAAGCTCTCTTTTATGGTTGAATTTGAGCTCTTTTTCCCTCCATAGCTTCCAACCGAGCTGTTAATGACTCAATAGTAGTTATTAACTTTTGAGAAACATCCGGTTGAGCTTGGACCTAAGCCGGTGCAATAACTGGATCTTGTAAAGATGTGGTGGCTGGTGCTGCAACTGATGGTAGCACCACAAATTGTTGTTGCACTTGACCCGTAGGATTAGACTTGTGAGGGTGTATAGGTAGAGGATGATATTCTTGATCCATATCAGTAGCCATAACAAATTCTCTTGGCTGACTGACTCCAGCATGCTTAGGAGGAAGACTACCTTGAAGTAGTTATGCATTCAATCTCCTTAATTCCTTCATTTCTTCCTCTTGTTGTGAAAATCTATTCTCTAGTGAGAGAGATTGGGCTTCTCCAGGGGAAGGGTATCTAACCTGATTCTTGCCTTTCCCCTTGTTGGCTCCCTTTTAGGGAGGGGGAAGTGGGTTACTTGAAGGAACACCCAGATTCTGAGTAAGCCTTTCATTTCGCATACGCACACCTTCTTTATTTGTGTCTGTGTGTACAAATTCTTGAGTAGGAACCTCTTCATCTAATCCCTCTAAGTGAGCCTCATCTGGTGGATCAGCAACAATTTCCTTAATGACATTAATTGATGTATAATGTATTTTATCCCTTCTATCGGCATTTCTACGATAATTCCTTTTTCCATGTCCCTCACGAGAAATTGCCTTTTGTCGATTTGATCCCTCAAGAACTTCTTGACAAACCGTAATTTGGAGGGAATCTCCTGATAATTTGTCTCTTAGTTCCTTTTGAGGATTCTTCCCTAATCGAGAGAAGACTGACTTTCTCTAAGGGACGGATTGAGGATTTGAAAAAGTCCCTAGTCTGGTGGACTAGGGTTGTTCCTGCTCAACTCCTCGAATCCTATTTGTTGATTCTGAGGGTTGGGTTAAAAGAGTCCCTAGTCTGGAAAGCCGAGGTAGTTCTTGACATGCTAAATCTAAGACTTTCTTGTAAGATCTCCTGATCTTGCAGTCTTTAGTCCAGAAATTAGCTAGATGCATCAACCTATATCCACTCTTATCACCCGGATCAAAAGACCGTTGGATGATTTCTGACACTTCTGTCACTTGATGATGTGCTTTCTCCAAACGAGAGGCCTGTTAAATATTCTCATTTTCTTGATGTAGGATTTATTCAACAATGTGTTCTCTATATGCTTGATTTTGAGAAGAACTAGTTGAGGCATGTTCTTGGGAAAGCCTTTGATTACAAACAAAGCCAATTGACTGTGGCTGGCCGTGGGCAATAACATTGCATGAGACTATTTTCGGCGGGCTTTGCTGACTGGAGAGCACAGTAAAATGTAGTGTTCCATGAACACCCCATCCCCTGATATGAATACTATATGGGGCATTGGAAATTAACTGGCACAATCTTCTTAGTGCGCCAAGGCATGAACACTGAAGGGATCTCTGTTGCTTTTCAACCTTCGGATATTGAGAAACTAAGAGAGATGCCAAGTCAATTTGGCGTTGTAACCCTTATATTATATTAACATGATTTTAATATTCATCATAAGATAATATTTTCTTTTTCAACTAACAAAGAGTTTTCCATATTTTGAGACGAATATCATGAATTCCATCTTCCGTCAACATCTCTGTAATGTCATACTGAGAGTCAACTGAAGGCCAAAACATGACTGGAACTTCCCCTTTTGCCAGTTTTTTTCTCATATTTAGTACTTCCAATTTATCATTCAATAAATATTCTTCTACCTGATTAGACTAGAGTTGGTGCTTCTTTGTTGCTTCATTGGATCCAACAAGATCGGTAGAGAATTCACTGATCAAATTAGAAGATGAACAACCCAGGTGTGGTTTGGAGAATGACCTACACCATGGTCTATATTCTAATTGAGAAATAACTTCACCTGCTAATTATAAAGCATCATACATGATTGGATTCATATTTGCAAGTGCCTTAAGATAAGAGGGATTTCTCGTCACTACATTGTCCATTGGATCATTTTCCAGGCAATGTGCATTATAACTGCGAAGATGACTTTTGCAGATAAATTCATCATCATGGGGAGGACCACCATGGTGGGTTACAACAAAAGATGAAACATTTTGCTCCTTGGTCTTCTGGCCACATAGAGGGTTCTTGTGGCTCCCATATGAAGATGAAACTTCGAGATCGACCGAATTGTCATGAAGAAAGCCTTCATGAGGAAGTGTCTGATGAATACCTTCAGAATTAAAGTTCCCACTATTGGGAAATGAGGGAGTAGAATCTTGAGTTTCACCAGATAATTGTCTGAGTGCATCAAGAACTTCAACATCGAGCAAGGCCTTGTTACAGATTGGCTCTTGATTTCTTGACTGTGCTGGGTGGGTCTTCTTTTTAGATGCCTTCTTACTCACTTTAGGAACCACTTGTTGACGAAAGTGGTCATTATGGGAAGGTGTATGTGCCTGCTCAGGAGAAATGATCAGGTTAGGCTGATTGTCTCCGCTCAAATCAGGTGTATGTGCCTGACTTGGCTATCCATGTGATATGGGGGAGTATGCCCCACAACCCTCTTGGAATGGAACAGATGTGTGTGTCTATTCCAGAGTGAACTGTTGATGTGTCACTCCACTGGTAGGGATAGATTTATGTGTCTTTCCCTGAGATGCTGTAGAAGCTGTTATAATATCCTGGCAGGCATCCAGAATATGAGAAGGGATTTGCTTCTGCTCTTTCACCATTGACAGAATGTTGTTGGTGACTTCAGTGGCCGAAATGGGGATATACGTCCATTCCATGCTTGGATTAGGTGTATGTGCCTACTCTTGTCCTACTTTTACTGTCAGTGAATTCTAACAGTACTAATGTGTGGGGGCAGAGAGTTGAGTCTGCCTCTTGTTTGGCGCCAGAGCTTTCTGACTGACTTCTCTGAATGCTACCAAACGAGACTATTGGTAGGCATGATCAATACTACCAGGTGTATGTGCCTACTGATTTCACTCCACTGAACGTGTTTGATGAGCTTCCTTTAATAATTATAGATGAGGTTGTTGGCAGGACTGATGAGTGTAAGCAGGTGTATGTGCCTGTTTACCAGTTGTCAACACATTGGGTTGGCGGGATCCATCGTATGTAGTGAGACGATCCTGCTGAATAGATGCTGATTTATAAAAAGGTGTATGTTCTTTTCTATAGTACTCCACCAGAATTTCCTTGCAGGATTGGCGTGCTGCTTCCAGACGAGTCTGCTGGACAACAGAATTAAAACGGACGGGTGTGTGTGCACGTTCGTTGCTTGCCACCAAGTTAGGTTGGTGGACTTCTCTGGAGATGGAAGAGATGAGAACCTGCTCACTATTGACTGGATTTTGCATATGGCGGTTCGTCTTTCCTGCTCGGGTTCGTGGAACCTGAGTTGAATGCCTGGAGATGATACCCTCATCATGTTGAGGGTGCACTGCCGCACGAGTCTAGCGATGATTGTTGATGGGAGATCTCGTGAAAGACTCATGTCTCCTTGAATTAAGGCCCTGATAGACCTGCTCATTCACCTCCCCAGAATACGGGAGTGAATGGTGATTGCGTTCCAGGTATAACGACATGAAACGGTTGGAGACGGTGGTTGGTACCACCTGCTTCTTGATCGCTGGTCGTCGCTGTCCGGATGACCAGGGTGAATTATTGACTTGGAGGGCTTGTTGAGCGACCCCCAAAGTTGGAATAGTACCATTTTGATGGTACTCCTTAACCCGCGCATTTTATACTCAGCATTGAAGAAACTGAGTAGGTGATATAGTCCTCAGAGCGGACGACGATCCAACAGGAGTAGCAGTAGAGGCCTTCACAACAGAAGTATTCACAGCAGAAGTATTCATGGGTGTGAACTTAAGAGAAGCCATTTTTGTAACACAGAAGATCTTGGGAAAGAGTTCATGTTTGATATAACATACATAATCAAGATAAGTCCCACCACTATATCTTTTAGATAAGCACATATGTTATTTATTGTCTTGTTGTCCCTCTCATTGAGTTTAAATAGGGGCCTAAAAAATAAGTAAAACATCATTTTAACTTGGTTAAGGATTCAATTCAGGTTCACCATTTTTTTCCCTCTAGAATTATGGATGACCTCGTTGATTTAAGGTTCAAACATTCCAAACAGTTTCTAACGGGTTTGTTCGTAGTACCAGAACCATCCAATGATTCCATATCCATTTGGACCTACTTTCCAAAGGTAGGTGCTCATTAGTTGTGAACTGATGAGGCTTAAGAATTTGAATTGGTCGAGAGGATGGGAGGTCAGACTCATCACACCCTTTTGGGGGGAATTATTGTCTACTCCAGGACTCTCTTTATAGATTTAAGTTTATGTTCGTGAATCATTATTACATTTCCAAGTATAAAATGAGATTTCCTTTAGATTTGAAAACCAATGATTAGATATCTAGGAAATTTAGAGAATATTTTATATGTATTTGAGGTTCTTCATCGATAGAGAAAAATCTGTATTTGTTAGAGATTCTTAGTCAATTGTATCCATCAATACATAAAATTCTCTTGGTCATTATGATGACCATACTGGTTTTAAAGACACTCAGTGGGGCACATGAAGTTTATTGTCATTCAGAAGGACATGGATTATTTCAGAGCTGGGATCATACCTGAAGATGGGATACCTATGTATCCTTTGATTAGAAAAGGAATCAGAACCCACGTAGTTCGATTAATGGAGTATGATGTTTATTCATGATTGATGGCTCAAAGAAATATGTCATGATTAATTTTCCACTCTAAGCTCACGTGAGTCATGCTCGGTGTGAAAAACAAGAGGTATTGGTTAAATCAGACAATTGTTCCACGAAAGATGAAATGATATGGGGCTTATGTATGTATGATTTCCCAAAATAGATGAATATTTGGTTTTACTTTAGGGAAGAAACCCAGGAACAAGGTCCATAAAGGTATATATGATTTATGGAGATTTGGATACTCTAACTTGGGGCTTACTCTTAAGGAAGATTCCCAAATTAGGAGGGGACATGTGATTGGGTTTTACTCATGATAAGGAATCCCAAATCAAAAGTAAATTAAGGCTAGTTAAGAGAAATTATGATTGGGGATTATTCCTGAGAAGGAGGCCCAGGTTAAAAGGTTTTGAGAACTAGGGCTTATTCCTAAAGAGGTGGCCCAGGTTAAGGGACTTGGGGATTACTTCTAAGGAGGATGCCCATATTTGTAGACTTTTAGACTGGGGTTTACTCCTGAAAAGGAAGCCCAGGTTAATAGAACCATGGTTGGGGCTTACTCCTGAAGAGGATGCCCATTTTTGGGAACTTAGGGATTATTCCTGAGGAGGATGCCTAGATTTAGGATTTAGGACTCGGGCTTACTCCAAAGGAGGATGCCCAGATTTGGGATTCTCTCATCTTAAATGATGAGGTTGAATGAATTAAATCTTTGACCTTAGTGACATAAATATATGTAAATCACTAGATTTTAAGAGATGTTCCACAAAATTCCTTTCAGATAAAGAAGTCAACAAGGAAATCATTCCATGGATGGATTTGGAGAGAGTTCTGAAGGATTAATGTTGAATAGGATTGGTGGATAGGCATAGTAGAGGTGAAATAGGTAAGATGGGCACCCAAAAAGAGGGTGGCGTGCAAGTCCTACGTGGGCACGCAAGTCCTGGTCGCGCTGGTATACCTGTGCGACACATGGGTACTTGCGCGACTATCAACCCTTAAGGTATTACTTGGGCAAGACTTGGCTCAAGCCGTTAGTACAATCCCTAGAGGATTCCAGAAGAGAGGTGTGCAAGTTCTATTGAAGGGGTAAGGCGGCGCGCAAGTGTGGCCATTTTCCTTAAGGGATGGCCACTTAGGCGCGCAAGTGTTTGACGAGTTTCAACACTTAGGCCTTACCCCCCCTCTTTAGATCTCCCATTCCAGGTAAGAAATTACCTTAGAAGTGTTCGAAAGCTTAGAGAAGAGACTAGGGCACTGGGAGCTCAAATTTGAGTTTTCAAATTTTTTCTCCTCGAAATGGGGGGCCCACAGGGGTATTTATAGGCTGGAGAAGACCCTGGGTGAAATTCAAAGAGGGCGCGACGCGCAAGTCACCTACGTGACCAATGAGCGGTGTGCAAGTATACTTGTTCGACCTTGGTGGAACTTGCACGACCCAAGTGCATTTGAACCTTTGTTCATGCCTTTGTCAATTTTTGATGTTTCTTCAAAGGATGAATCACTTTGGGTTCAAGGTATTTCCCTTTTCATTCATTTATACTCTGTGATGGAAAGGTGTGTCAACAATGATAAATTAGGGAACATTGCTACTTGCTACTCAAGGAAATTTAATGATGTATTAAGTGAAGAATAAATCATGAAGATTCCTTAGAGGAGGTTCCCAAAAAAGAGTGAATTTAAATTAAAAAATAAATTATATAGGAAGAGTTTATTTTTTCAAGTGTAAAAAGATGATAAAGACTTTTTGGAGGATATATAACCATAGTTTAAATCTTATGTTGCAGATTCCATGATAGTTATAGTTGAAAATGTAGAACCTAAAAAGGAGGAAGACAATCAGTCAGATGGTGTTGTCAATCTCAAGGTGAAACTTGAAGGTGATCTTAACAAGATTGAAATTAAAGAAAATAAAAATAGAAATATTGAAGAGTTTTTGGAAGTTTCATTAGATTAGGTGGATCAGATTGTAGCAGATATTAATCGACTATAAGGAGAGGTAAAAGAAAAATAGACAACTCTTGAAATCTCAGAAGAGGCTGTGGAGTTTAAAATAAGTATTTAATAGAAGATAAAAGTTATCAATAAAATTAAATATATATTGGAGGAAAATGATGATATAATTGAGGTTATTGAAGAAGAATTTGTTTCTTTAATGATTAATCTAGAAACTAAATTAAAATAAAGGGAAATGAAGAAGAAATTATAGTTTGGAAGTTTTTTAGGTGTAAATATTTTGGAAAGTTTTAAACATGGTTCTGAAGGAGAAGATAATTTTTTGAACAATCAAGGGCCTAAATTTATAGTCATAAGTGGAATTAGCTATGATACTGAAACATCAAAGGCTGGAAACAAGATGATGTAAAACAATGGGAATAAAAAAGTTGGTCATATCACAAAGGCACCTGATGTACGAATGGAGACATCTTCAAACCAATCAGAGAAGAGTGATGAAAATAATCCTCAATTATCTAGATATGATAGCCAACCAAATACCTATAAAAATATGGAGACATGTGGAGGAATGGAAGTGAGAAGATATTTAAACTTATAAAATGTCAATTATGAGGATTTTTGGGATATACCATGTCTTAATATGTATAAGTACTAAGATATCTGATTGGAGAAACACTGAGTAGTGAATAAAGGATAATAAGAACACATCCTTACCAGAAAGCTCAGTCAGTGACAAAGTCTCTGACTATTTATTAAAATAAAGGAAAAGTACAGCGATCAAGCATCACAAGCAATAAAAAACAACTACTTGTCATAAAATCCATACCCATCACCATTTACATAATCAAGTGCTTCATTCGTAGTGGTCGACTCCTATTCCGAGCTTTCATAATGATTCAGAGTATTAACATACTTTCTTCTAAGATTTAATTTTTCCAAATATAAAAACTTCTCTGATGGTTGAGTACCTTCGCCTTTGCTGACAGAGGACCTAGTTGGCAGTGGACTTGGAATAGAAGAGTAATCTTTCCTTTTCATTCTTCTTGTTGGAGTGGTTATAGATTATTAATTTCCTAACACAGTCTTCTTTCCACCCTGAACAATATCCCTATAAGAAGTCCTAACCCTCCTTCCAACATTCTCATTTTCATTGTCAGATATATTCCTAAAATTTCCAGAGATATTCACCCCCCTGGAAACCATCATTCACTTCTTGTTCTTGCTCTAAGTGACTGTTGTTATCAACCATTACTAAGCAATGCAGATTTTTCACAATTTCAAGATCACCATGCATCTCTTTATACAAAATATCTTCTCCAAATACAACATTCAGGGACTGAAAGTTAGACTGTATTTTTTCACCATCATTCCTTTGAGTTTCCTTATCAACATGAGAAAGCCTCCTGTGATTAAATTATTTACTCAGATTCAGAGTCCCACTACCATCAAGTTCATCAACAAATTATACCATCATCAGGCCAGGAGACATATGAGATGCATCTTGGTCCAGCACAACCTGATCCTGAATCTGTTCCAAACCATCATTCATCATACCAGTAAAGAAATTGCCAAGTTAAATGCTGGTCACATGCTTCCCAAGCTGTGGCCATATCCCAGCCGAAACCTTCACCCATCCTCCGTTATCATCTAATGGTCCACCTGCCTATATATCCATAGTAGGGATTCCCCTCACTGCATCACTATTCCCATCAGTTTCAACTACTGGGTTCAAGATATCCACCATATCTCCTTTTTTTAGAACATCAAGAACTTCCTCATTGTTCTCGGCTGGTTTCACAGTAGCTTGTACATTGGCCACCCAAATTCCTGTATTGATCACACCAAGATCACTCATTAACCTTACATCCACCACATCCACCATTGGGTTTAAAGACACCTCCACTGACTTCAAAAGGTCTCCATTCACAAATTTATCGCTAACAAGACCCATAACCTGTTTCCCTTGCCGATGATGCAAGTTCCCCGCAACCAGTCCATCCAAATATACCTATGAAGCTACCTTTCTACCCCTACAGACATCCTTCTGATGCCCAAATTTGAGACACTGGGAGCAGTACTCATGCCACGAATCAAAAACCACAGACTACTTATACATAAAATCCTCACTCACAGCACTGAAGAACAAATTAAATAGAGGCTTCAATAGGTCAACTTCAACACATATTCTTGGTGAAACCGGATGACACACAGCCCTAGTTCCACTGTCTAAACAAATATACCGACCAAACAAATTACCAAGCATACATATAATGGTGGGGTTCTGAAATGGAAGCGGTAATTTAGGAAACCTTTCCCAAATTGTAGTGGTCGGAGAATATCTCTTCGAGTAGAAGTCATAAGACCATCAGAAAAGAAAAAACCGTGCGCCATCACATGTTCGCAGAGTAGAGGACCATGCTAGAATCAGATATTCCCCCCAATCAAAATGAAACATTATGTTCCTTGAGTCAAGGAGACCAACAGTTGTGCACTCCTTTAAATTCCACGAATCAAAGATGAAACGATCGAAGATATCCAAGGACAGGTGTCATTGCTTGAATCACACTATCAAGGTAAAGTTCAACAGAGATGGGGCATCAGTGAATTCACGGGCTGTGATCGATAGTTGTGGGATCCCATCAAAAAACTCAGGAACTTTGAGAGAGATAGGGATTTTTGGAAATGAAGGCGAGAAATCAGGATTTTAGAAAGGAAAAAAGTTATGAGAATTATAGGGAATCCAAGAACCCCCCTCCACCAAGGGAGGATAGATCTTCTCAGAGTCCATCACTTCCCACGGCGGTGATCGCCAATCTTGAACCCTAACACGCTTCATCTGGAGGTGGCTTCGTCGTGTTGTGTGGCTTCGAGATTTGGTCCCGGCTTCGGATCGCTAGTTGCTGGCTCTGATTCACACAGAGGTAACTTTGACTCTCTAGAATTTGGGATCCCAATCTGTTTTTGTCTTGATTCGGTTCAGTGTGATCCAGATCTAGGTTTCCAGAACGATGTAGTCCTTTCCAAATATGGGATCTTTTTGTGGCTACGAGAGCTTGGGGTTGCACTTAGTGTCTGATTTGGCATTACCCTATCCTCGAGTTCTCATTGAGGACTCCACGCATTCGCTAATTCCTCCGGATTGGGTTGTAATATGCGGCAGGAGTTTCCTGGATCTTGGGATTTGGTCTCGGTTGTGGGTTCTTAGTGTCCGACCTGGCGCTTCGGGCCACAAAATCCCATCCTAGCTTCTTCCTGGACTGACGATGGTTCTGGTGTGCTTTGGTTTACTCAGGTTTTCTTCCAGTGTCTTGGAGGGGGGAGGATCTGTTCACCGTATCCTTTGGTTTCTTACGATTCTGATCAATTGCTATTGGTTCTTTATTGTGGTGGGTGTTTTTTGTGATTGTTGTTGCTGGTTACTGGTCGCTGATTGATGGTCGATGATGTTCCTTGGTGGTGAATGTGGTGATGGTGGTTTTTTTGAAGCTACTGTAGGTTGGTGTTTGTGTCTTTTTAGTGCTGAAGCTGGGTTGATGAAGTTGCTACATATGGTTTGGTTTTTCTAGCTACTAGTTTCTGATGTGCTGGGAGGTGATGTTGGTGACTTTTTTGTTTTTCTGATTTGTGTGTTTTTTCTTCTTTGGGGTTTTTTGGAGTCTTTTTGGGGTTAAGGTTGTAAAGGGTTTTTGGGTGTGGGTCGCTTGACCCCTCCCCTCCCTTGTCTGCTGAATATTTCTTTCTTATAAAATTGGGGGGGGGGATTGGGAATAGCCTGACCCTCGCATCTTCCTTGCCCATGGACATCTGTCCACTATTTTGAACAGTACAAGAATTATGTTCATCCAAATGGGATGAAACTTTGTTTTCCTCTCTAAAATCTCATGGGATTAAACTCTTATTAAGGAACCAAAGATGAATTGGGCCATCTGTTGTCCTATCCGAACCATTCTGTCTAGGGGACCAAATCTTCCCAAATTAAAAAGTTTTTTTAGGTATTTTGACCATATCTCCCAATCCAGTTGTCTAATGGCCACCAAATTCAATAGGGAGACATTAAAGAGGCCTTAAAAAAACTATTATCTTTTTTTTCAAGTCGTTATATGTTTTTATACTATTCCAAAATCAAGACACAAGTGGTATCTCAAAAAAAGGGTGCCCAAAACCATGCCCCATTTTGGCTATAAAAAAGAACCATGGGCACCTCATTTTTACGTTTGGCCAAGGAGTGAAGTGCTATAAATTTTTAGTACCAAAGGATTCATCTCCTCATCCTAGAAGTTCTGGAGGCCCCTATCCTCATAGTGGGATCAAGGATGAAGAAGGAGTTCCACCTGAACTTCCTCCCCCTCCCGATGTCGAGTTAAACGGTGGGTGATCATTGTGAGAGAGATACTCACTTGAAGAGGGAGTTCCAACACCTTATATTCTACTGGTTTTGTTTAATTTTTGAGTGAATTATTTTAATTATGTTTAATCTTTATATTCTTCTTATCTGAATGCATTTATTTGGTTTAATTAAGTGAAACATTTCTCATTTCAATACCGATTGGGTTTTTCCAATGAGCCTGTACCCTAGTGGTACAGGCTCCTACTTGGCATCCAAAAGACCCAGGATCAAATCCGGACAGGGACTAATTACCAGGTACTGTAGCAATGCTGTAGCACCGAAGACACTATAGCGGCGGAGGAACTATAGCAAGAACTGTAGCGGTGGCGGTACTGTAGTAGGTACTGTAGCAGTCCGGGTACTGTAGTAGTACTATTCACCGAGGGGCTCTTTGTGCAAAAAAAAATGGGCTTTCAAGCCTAGTCTTCAGGCCACTTGGCCTTGGGACTTCGAGCTATGTAATGGGTCTCCCTCTATCCAGTCTAAATAGGTCTTTGATTTAAATAATAAATTGAGGATTCATCCCCAGCCTTTTAAAAAAATACCATTTGGGTTGAGATTCAAGTGGGAATCTTGAGTTGTTCTGATTGGACAACAAAAAAATCCTATTTCTCTCAAACATACATTAGATTTTACTATTATTTGGTATACCTAACTCTATGCTTGAGGTCCAAACCTTGAAAACTTGATTTTTGTGTCAAGGGCTGGTGCTTTGTGCATTATTTTAAGAGGAAAGAGGGGAACCCAGATCTTGGTTATCCCTCAACCAAAGATTACAAAAAAACCTAATAAACAATTGAGAACAAGGAACTCTTCATGTGATATATTAACTTAGAAATTATCACTTATTTATCTCATATTTTTTAAAATCCACTTTTTCTTTCAACTTTACAACTCTTTACGTTAAGTTACTTTCTTAAAATTGTTTACAAAATCACCCCCCTCTTTTGTTCTTCTTATTAAAAATACACACTCAAAACCTATCAAATATCCTTGGGAGATGAACTATGGTCTTCCCTAGACTATAAATAAAACTTAAAAATATAATAAATTTCACATGTCATGACAGCGCGGTCAAATTTTGGCATCGTTTCCAGGGAGCGCTTCAGTTTTTAGTGCGTGTTTTTGATAAGATATTTGTAAATTTTGGGAATATTTATTTAAATTTTCTATCCTTTTGAATTATAATATATTTATTTGTGTAGGTTTTGTTCATGAAACATTCTAATCTGGGATATTTACCTCCTTTAAAACTCGAACTGGAGAGAATCTTACATCATCGACCCCGAGATGCACAAGAGAACCCTTTGAAGGAGGGAATACATGACAACAACACTCTTCTTGATCCTTCATCTTCTTCTTCTGGAACTAAAATCAAAACTGAAATAAACATGTATAACATTTCAGAAAATAATAGAACACTAAAATAACTAACCTTATCTGATGTTGATATCCAACCCACATACATTCAATTACAGGGTGAGGCACCTAATTTTGAACTAAAATCTGGTTTAATTAATCTATTAACAAGATTCTATGGACTTCCTGGAGAGGATCTAAATAAGAATTTAAAATAATTTCACACTATTATTTCAACATTAAAACCTTCAAATGTGGATGAGGAACAAGTAAATATTAGAGCATTCCCCTTTTCTTTAGAAGATACTTCAAAAGACTAGATTTATTAAGTTAATTCCCTAATAAGAGGCTGGGTAGACATGAAATGACCTTTTCTTGAAAAATATTTCCCGGACTCTCGAATCACAACAATAAGGAAAGAAATATGTGTTATAAGACAAACTCAAGGGGAAACACTTCATGAATATTGGTAAAGATTTAAAATATTATGTTCAAGTTGTCCACACCACCAAATAAGCGATCAACTTTTAATACAATATTTTATGGGGGTTTAATTACAATTGATTATAACATGATTGATGTTACTGCAGGTGGTGAATTGGTAGATAAGACACCATTTGCTACAAGAACCATAATTGAGAACATGGCACGAAACACTCAACGATTCGGTACAAGATCTAGAGTACCCATTTAAGGTGTCTGTGAGGTGAAAAGTACTGAATTTGAGAAGAAGGTGGACAAAAAGTTTGAATAGGTAAGTACCCTTTTATGAAAACTCACCCCCTCCCAAGGGAAATATCAATCTCCTCCTACCATCCATTGTGGAATCTTCTCTTATGACACCCATTATTCTGAACAATTCCCCTAATTGAGAGAAACTTTTGAGTGTTGTGAGGAAATATTCCCATGATTCCCCTATAACCAACCCTTTAGGAAAGAACCATACTATCCATCCAACTCAGGGTGGAAAGAAAAACAAGATTATAGGAAATGGGGTATTCAAACCAGAATCATCAACCATATAACCAACAAGGGCAGAGTAGCCATCCACCTCCACCACCTAGAAATCCTCAACCACCCAAAGGCCTTTTCAACCACCCCATCCAAAACCTAAGCCTATCCTGGAAGATATGATGAAACAAATGGATACCAAAAATATCTAATTCCAACAAACCAGACAAGCATCCATAAAAGACCTAACAACCTAATTAGGCCAACTACCTAACTCAGTGGGTGAAATTCAAAGTCACAGGTTGGGTAAAATACAATCTCAACCATTATTCAAACCTAGAGATAAAGGAAATGTTAGTTCTGTCACCCTTATGAGTGGAAAATAGATGAATCCTCTATTAGAGTCATCCCCTCTTGAGGAAACCGCCATCCCAACCATTAAAAATGTTCCAAATGTTGAAATTCCTTATCCTGAGAAAAGCCCTTCCAATGGAAAGAGTGTGTCTTTTGATGATTCACCTACCCCTACCATTCCTCTTCCATTTCCCCAATGGTCCACCCAACCTAGAAAACAAAAGAAAACTGAACTTGATAAGGAAATATTGGAAACTTTCCAAAAAGTGAAGGTTAATATCCCCTTGATTGATGTCATGATGGAAATTCCATGGTACAATAAGTTTCTAAATGAGATGTGTATACACTGAAGGCAACTTTGAGGTGATGAGAAAGTGAGCTTGGGGAGGAATGTTTTATCATTGATAGATCCATCAATTCCCACCAAGTGCAATGATCCTGGAATATTCTCAAATATGTGTACCATAGGGGAGTATTCTTTTTTCTAATTCTATGCTTGATTTAGGTGCTTCTATAAATGTGATGCCTCACTCCATTTACTCTACATTGCAGGTAGGGGAACTAAAGCCCAATGGAATTGTTGTTCAAATGGATAACTGGAGTACCGCACACCCCTCTGGTGTGTTAGGGGATGTTATTATGAGGTGAAAATTTTAATTTTTCCTACTAACTTTTATGTTATTAAAATGGAGGATGATTGGATGAATGGAAATTCCCCAATTATATTAGAGAGACCCTTCGCGAAAACTTCCAAAACCATAATTAATGTCCACAATGTTACATTATCTATGGAGTTTGGTGGTGACATTGTCCACTTCAATATAATTGATGCCATGAATCACCCCTTAGAATAATATTCCCCTATCTCTGTTAATTATATAGATGTACTCCCTTCCCTTGAAAAAACTTAATTTCATTCCCCTAATCATGTTTATGAGTTTTATTTATTGATATAAATGCTAGGAAATTATTCATGCATTGATTATTTTAGTGGTCTAGAAAAGTGTCATGAATGTTCATTGATTGATGATTTCTTGAATACTGAGGATCCAATGACCATCGATGATACTGCTAATCTTGTAAAATCTCATTCCTAATTTGAGGACGATACCATTGATCAGTTAGATGAGATCAGTGACCTATCACTTTCACACACACTCCCATCAATCCAAAATCCACATGAATTTGAATTGAAAAAACTATCTCAAGATTTAAAATATTCATATCTTGATAATGGAAACAAGTTACCCATCATCATTTCTAGTTCACACCCTCCTAAGCATGAATTGAGACTGCTTGAACTTTTGAGGGAGTATAAACAATCTTTAAGATGGACACTTGCTGACATTCCTAGTACTAGCCCGTCAATTTCTACATATCATATTTTATTAAATGTTGAGGCTAAACCAGTGAGGCAGCCACAACGTCGACTAAACCCAAACATCCTAGAAGTTCTTATAAAGGAGGTAACAAAATTATTGGATGTTTGAATCATTTAACCCATCTCTGAAAGCCAATGGGTCAGTCCCATTCAAGTAGTTCCTAAAAAAACTGTCCTCACAGTAATCAAAAATGAAAATAATGAATTAGTTCCAACTCATGTGTAGAATAGTTGGCGTGTCTGCATAGACTATCACTGACTAAACCAACACACTAGGAAGGGACATTTCCCTTTGTCATTCATTGACTAAATTCTAGAGAGGCTAGTGGGTAAGTCCCACTAATTTTTCGTTGATGGGTATTCTGGATACTTTCAGATCCATATTTCCCTCGAGGATAAAGAAAATACAACCTTCACTTGACCCTTTAGTACATTTTCATATAGGAGGATTCCATTTGGTCTGTGCAATGCTTCAGGTACTTTACAGCAATGCATGGTTAGTATTTTTTCAAATTACCTGGAGAATTTCATGGAAGTTTTCATATATGATTTCACAGTTTATATATCCTCTTTTGATGAATGTTTCAGTAGTCTTGGTTCAATCCTATGTTTCTTTATGGAAAAGAATCTTGTATTAAATTATGAGAAACACCATTTCATGGTGTGACAAGGTATCATTTTGGGGCATGTCATTTCTAGGGATGGTATCCAAGTAGATAAATCATAAGTCGATGCCATTTATTTTTTACAATTCCCCAAAAATGTATGAGATATGAGGTATTTCCAAGTTCATACTGGATTTTACCATCATTTCATTCATGACTTTAATAAAATTTCACTCCCCATCTCTCGAGTAATCCAAAAATAAAAAGAATTTGTTTTTGATAAATAATGTGAGGAAACTTTTAATAAGTTAAAATGGAGTCTCACATCACCCCCAGAAATAAAACCACCTCAATGGGATTTACTGTTTGAGCTCATGTGTGATGCCTCTAACTATGTAGTTGGGGCAGTCTTGTCACAAAGGGTTGATCAAGCTCCACATGTCATTGCCTATGCCTCATATACTTTGGACCCTACCCAAGAAAACTACACCAAAATTGAAAAATAATTCCTTGCCATTGCGTTTGACTTAGAAAAATTCAGGTCATACCTTTTGGGGTCCAAAGTCATTGTGTTCTCAGACCATGCATCCCTCCGGTATCTCCTTAAGAATCTGGGAGCCAGGCCACATCTTATTTGCTGGGTTCTCCTCCTTTAGGAATTTAATCTAGAAATTAGAGATAAAAAAGAGCAGAGAATATAGTGGCTGACCATATCAGTAGGATTCCCCTATCCTTAGACATTGAATCATCTCCCTTTATTCTTATAAATTATATGTTTCCCAATGAGAAATTGTACCGAGTGCAAGATTCTATTCCTTGGTATGTAGAAATTTTAAATTATTTGGTAGCATCTTGCATTCCTACTAATTTCAATAAAAACCAAGCTAGATGTATAAAACATGAGTCTTTTTGGTACATTTGGGATGACCCATACCTATGGAACACATGTTGTGATCAAGTCCTTAGGTGTTGTGTTCCCTATAGAAAGTTTTAGTCTATCTTTATATTATTACACACTCTTGCTTATGGGGGACACTTTGGTCTCCAATGGACTGCTCACAAGGTCCTTGATTTTGGTCTCTTTTGGACAACACTTTTTTGGGATGCCCATGATTTTTGAAAATCTTGTCCTCATTGTCAAAGAATGGGGAAGGTATCTAAAAAAAATAAAATTACACAACAACTATTTCTCTTTCATGAAATTTTTGATGTTTGGGGAATTGAATTTATGGGTCCATTTCTCAATTCCTTTGGAAACTTGTACATTCTTATGGCAGTTGATTTTGTGTCAAAATGGGTAGAGGCCCGAGCCACAAGGACAAATGATTCCAAAACTGTTGTTTAATTTTTGATAACTCTGATATTGTGTAGGTTTATATTACCTAAGTTCATCATTAGTGATCAGGGTTCTCATTTCTACAACCAAACAATGCAATCACTTTTGTGTCGATATGGGGTCAGTCATAGAGTGTCTACTACATATCATCAATAGACCAATGGTCAAGCCTAGGTGTCAAATAGAGAGCTAAAATAGATTCTTGAAAAAATAGTTAAACCTAATAGAAAATATTGGAGTATTAGACTTGATTATTCATTATGGGACTACCGTACTTCTTTCAAAACTCCCATTGGAATGTCACCCTATCATCTTGTATTTAGAAAGAGTTGTCACCTGCCATTTGAGATGGAGCACTGGGCCTACTAGGCCATCAAACAATGAAATTATAATCTTTATGGTGCAGGTTCTCAAAGGAAGTTTCATATTCAGGAGTTGAAGAAAATGAGAATATATGTATATGAAAACTCCATGATTTATAAGGAGAAAACCAAGGCGACACACGACCATCTTATACTTCATCATCAATTCCACATTAGGTAGAAGGTTCTAATTTATAATTCAAGGATGAAGTTGCATCCAGGTATGCTTCATTCCCATTGGTTTGGCCCATAAACTGTAATTAATGTATCTCCATTTGGTGTTAAATAGGTTGAAAATTAAGAAACCAAGAAAATATTCACTTTAAATGGGCAGTGGCTGAAACAATTTCATGAATCCATTCCAGAGTTCCTGATGGAAGAACTTCATGTTCAAGAAGAAACATAACAGTGAAACACACCAGGTTTTATCCTTATATCTCACATTCTCAATTATCATAGTGAGGACACTGCACATTCTAGCTGTGTGCGTGTGGGGGGGGGGGGTGGATATATTCTTGGGTTCATTAGGATTTTTATTTTCTTTCTTCTTTATTCTATTTTTCACATTCTTTATGGTATTTCACTTTTCCCCATCTTTCTGGGTTCATTAAAATTTTCATTACCTTTGTTATTTCTTCTCTTTTTCACATTCTTTATGATATTTTCACTTTTCCCCATCTTTCTAGGTTAATTAGGATTTTCATTATTTTTCTTATTTCTTCTCTTTTTTGCCTTATTTATGGTATTTTCAATTTTCCCCATCTTTCTAGGTTCATTAATATTTTCATTATCTTTTGTCTTTCTTCTCTATTTTTCCTTTATGGTATTTTTACTCCCCCCTTATGGTCACAAAATCATGGAACTTATTGAAAATTCATGTTGAAAATTTTTATTCCATGTTGATTTAACATTTGATAAAAAACCTATATCTATTTTGGATTGAATATTTGTATTAATTTAACATCAGGGAGTGATTTTTAGTGAATTGGGTTTCTTTCAATGATATAAATGGTTATATCACTGTGAAACATTTGAGATGATTGATGCCCCTTGTGTGAGTAGTTTTTTAGAAAACTTTGTCAATAATATCTCCACACATTTCACCAAAACAAAAAGTGTGAATATTTCTTACTTAATATAATGTAAATATATTTTAGGATAATATTTTTTAGCTTTAAATGATATTTCCATACATTTGTTCCTTATATGATCTGTTTCATTACTGTATTGGATTGACTTATGCGTGTGTACCTAACGTCCGACCATTTTACACCCTCAAAAAAATTGGTTTGTGTCTTAGGCGAGTGAAAATCCACTCCTCCTCAACCTTTGATCTTGTTATAAATATTTCAATTAGTGTCGTGAGGAGAATAAACAAGGGTTGATAGATGAGTGTGAGATTTTTTCCAAATAAAACTTCTAAAAAAATAATAAATGATGGGAGTGATGAAATGTGCAACATATGGGGATATCTAGGTCGGGAGTTTATGGTTTGACTTACAGTAATGCTTAGGTGAGTGGGTCTTGAAATATAATTGCAATGGATGTAGGGCAGGTTCAGTGGAAAAAATCATTTAAAGCTGAATAATGTTAAAATAACCTATATTTATTGGATAGAAAGTGGAAAGAATAACATGGAATTGTTTTCACACACACACATGGAGATTTAGTGTAATTGTTGACTTTTGAATTCTTTGATCAATTTGGTGTCACGAGTCTCTTTTAATTTCATTGTGATATGATTTATGAGACATATTTTTCTATTTTCACTAGGAAGAACTCCCTGGTGTGGTTCGTTCATTGATCACATTACTTTTATGAATTAAAATTTCCTCAAATGTTAAATCTTTATGATGTCGGTAATATATACATGTATCTTTTTTTGGATATGCGACTTTTCCCAGGAGTGCAAATTTTTAGGTGTGGGGGTGTGATCGCATAGCGATTCACTATTCAACTCCACCATTACACCATTGTTTTAAACTAGAATTGTAATGAATATTCCAAATAAAATAATAAATTTAACTTCATGTTTTATTAAATGAATTAATTTTTATCAATATTAAAAATGGAAATTATACTTTTTTTGATATTTTCATTGAAGGTGGAGGTGATTTGGAGGCCTAGAGATCATCCAGAAGAAAAATGGGCCAAACTGCATGGCATCCCATGGACATTTGTCTACTGTTCTGAATAGTAAAAGAATTCCATGCATCCAAATGGGATGAAAATTTTTTTGCCTCTCCAAAAGATCATGGGATGAAACTCTTATTTAGGAATTAAATCTTAATTCAGCCATCCGGTGGCTCATTCGAACAATTCTCTCCACCAGATAGAATCTGACCGAATTCAAAAGATTGTTTAGGTATTTTGACCGTATCTCCCAATACAATTGTCTAATGGCCGCTAACATTGATAGGGATACATTCATGAATCCTACCAACAAATCTTCTCTTTTGGTAAAGTCTTTATATGGCTTTATAATATTCCAAAACTGAGACACAAGTGGTATCTCAAAAACAGGGTCACCAAAATCATGTCCCATTTTGGCTATAAAAAGTCACCATGAGAACCTCATTTGTAAGTTCAGACATGGAGTAAATTGCTGTCAATTTTCTGTTCCAAATTATTCATCTCCTTGTCCTAGAATTTATGGAGGCCCCTATCCTCATAGGGGGATCAAGGATGAATAAAGAGTTCCACCCGAGCTTCCTCCCCCACCCGATGTCGAGCTAAACAGTGGGTAATCATTGCGAGGGAGCTACACACTTGAAGAGGGAGTTCTAACACCTTATATTCTATAGTTTTTGTGTAATTTGTGTGTTAATTATTTCACTTATGTTTAATATTTATATGATTCTTATCTGAATGCATTTATTTGGTTTAATTAAGTGAAACATTTCTCATTTCAATACCGATTGGGTTGAGATTCAAGTAGGAATCTTGAGTTGTTCCGATTAGACAACACAAGCATCCTCTTTCTCTCAAAAATACATGAGATTTCAGTATGATTTGGTATAAATCACTCTATTATTGAGGTCCAAACCTTTAAAACATGATTGTTGTGTCAAGGGGTGGTTCTTTGTGCATTATTTTAAGAGGAAAGATGGGTACCAAGATCTTAGTCATCCCTCAACCAAAGGATTACAACAAAACCTAATAACCAATTGAGAACAAGGAACTATTCAAGTGTTGTAGTAACTTATAAATTATCACTTATTCATCTCAAAATTTTCAAAATCCACTTTGTCTTTGAACTTTACAACTCTTTACGATAAGATACTTTCTTACAATTGTTTACAAAATCACCCCCTGTTTTTTTCTTGTTATTAAAAATATACACTCAAAACCTATCAATACTCCTTGAGAGATGACATAGGTTCTACCCTAAAATATAAATAAACCTTAAAAACAAAATAAATTTACATTTCATGAAAGCACAATCAATGTTTTTTTAACTATTCTAGCATTTTTTAGAAATATATTCATTGCAATTAGAGGAAAGGTGAAATCATAACTCCAGAACTCTTAGAAAACTCCATACTAGTCAACCAAGAAGAATTATACTTGAAAATAAGTATTATCCTCTCGAATAAGAACATGAGTATGATTCAACCATACATGTTGAAAATAAATTGTATAGTACATATTATTCCTATACTCAATCAAGTATCTCATGAAAGTAAAATAAGAAGATTGAGAAAGCCAACTTGGAAGAGATCGCTCTCAAAGATACAAAGAAGAGTAGCACCTAGGTTCTTGATAGGGGATGATCATCCCACATAAAATGAAATTAAAATTTGTATAAAAATGTCAAGGTTTGATAGAAAAATTATATTTTACAATGATGTATCCTTAAATATGAAATGAAATGGAAATACTGAATTAGAAAACAATAAGCTAATGAAAACATAAGTTCTCTATGTGGATGACTTGAATCACAATCTCATGAATTTGAGTCAACTATATAAATTAAGACTAGTATTAAAATTTAATCAGAAAGGGTGAACCATCAAAAGAAATATATATAATTCTATCATGAAATCATGGATGAGAAATTTTAATTTATACAAGGTAAATAGTAAATAAAACACTTTTTTATTAATAATTGATGAGGAAAACAACTTATCGAACTAGAGGTTGGGTCACATTAACCTAAAAAGAAAGAAAAAATTATCTAATCTAAATTATATTGTATAAAATCCAAATATAATGCATGATTGATAAAATACATGCGATTATTGCATGTGAGGAAAGATAGTCCAGAATTCTTATCGGTCGAGGAGAAAAGGGAATCAAATCTACTTGATCTAGTCTACACAGATATGTGTGGTCCAATGAATGTAGCTGAAACATATGGAGAGTGGTACATCATTATTTCAATTTATTATTATAGTATAATTTCATGTGTGATGTTTACAAAGTGTAAATGACAAGTGATTGATTTCATGAAGATATGTCTCAAAGAGTTGATAATGAAACTGGCCACACAATCAAGATATTACGATCTGGAAATGGAACAAAATAGAAATCCATTGAATTTGAAAATTACCTATAAAAATATGGGATCAAGTATGAGGTATATTTATTTATAACACCTAAAAAAATAGGAACAATTAATTCATAAATTTATAGGCGAATAATAGACCAAAACTATGCCGATTTAGAGTTTTGTTTCTCATTATTACTAGAAATATGTTTTTCAAGTTGTAGTGTACACTCAAAATCGAACAAGGATGAGTATATAAGGGGATAGGATACCATATGAGATATGTAATGAAATTAATCACTCACTAAAGTATTTTTGTGTTTTTTGGAAGTAAAATTTTCATCCAAAACAAAGAAGGAAAGAAAGGAAAGTATGATGATGCTTTAGACGAGGGAATATTCCTGGGACACTCAATGAATTTTAAAACTATAAATACTAAAATAATCATCTTAGAAATATTTTGGAGATAAATTATGTAATGATGATTGAGGATAAAACTACAAATAACTCAAGTAGATCATATGTTGATACGATTGAAGATGCTGAAGAAAGTGTAAAAGTGATAGATTCAAATATAGAAACTATGGAAGGATTTAACAATATTAAGGTCTCAAAAAATGATGATGATTCAAAAGTAGAATTATAATTGGAATCCATTGCTAAATAAATTCTACTAGAACCTCACAAGAGAAATATAAAGCAGAAGTTAATGAATCCAACATCATAGGGTATTGAACCACACCAACATAGATTAAGAGAATGAGTAATGAATCACATTATTATATCCAACCAATTGTGAAACCAACCTCATTTAAAGAATTAATGAAGGTTGAATCATGGATTAAGGACATAAATGAATAGTTGGATCAAATTGAAAACAAATTGGCTTGGGATCTTGGTAAGAGACCAGGAAATCACAATATGATTGAAAGAAAGTGTATCTTCAATTTTTTTCTGATAATATTTGAAATATGATCATAAACATGGAAACATTGATGTGTAAAGTCCATACATAGATTGAAGGAATTGATGTTGAAGAAAATTTTCATTTAGTATCTTTATTAGAGTCTATTAGGTTCTTCCCATCCATGGTGATTCAAAGAGGGTGCAAGGTTTGTCAAATGTATGTAAAAATGACATTCTTAAATTGTATTCTTGAAGAAGAATTTTACATTAAAAAACCAGTGGTATTTTTTATTGTAAATGATGGAATGAAGTTTTTTAGATTAAATAAGGATCTTTATGGTCTAAAGAAGGCACCGTGAGCATGGTAATCTCATCTAGATCCTTATCTGAAGAAGCTACAATTTAAAATAGAAGGTGTTGATTATGAAAACCCTTGTCTTCATTAGACATAAATTACTGATTTATTACATAGGAATACACATATTACAACCCATAATATCAAGAAACCTAGTATCCTTTTAAAATTAGGTACATTACATAACAACTTAAAAAAATGTGGTACATCGATATTATTGAAAAATTCCTTAACATGCTCATAATATTCCATCATTCTTAAAATTTCATGGGATAACCTGGTGACATAAATAAGAAAGGGGAGATATATAAATCCCAGTAAAGAAATAAAAAAAAAAGAATAATATGAATAAAGTATTACATATTAGACAATAGAAATTTCAATGGGACAAAAAAGGGGTGATGTCATGATCAGTCTCAAGGGGTCCTATGCCGCAACTCTCCAAGACCACCTCCAATATGATAAGGGATTTCGACTAGCGTTGAGTAGGTATATCACTAACATGGGAGGAATTAGCCTAAAGTACCTATACACACACACACACACATATCTAAGAAAATACTTTGCTGAAATGTAAAACAACTGATAATCCATGAATAAATAGATCTAAATCCCATAACCAGAGTACGAAAACAACCAATGTAAAGTAAATAGGTCTAAATACAATCCCACCACAAATATTATGAAACCAATTCCAACTTAAAAGTATAGATGGGAACCTATGTAATGATAACCATATGAACATACCTTGGTCTGTCCAGCTCACTAAGCATGACCTGGTCCTGGTCCCTCTAAGACTCTATCAAAATGTCAATTGTTTGGACAAGTCATGACACATGTAGGAAAATACCATGTAGGTATGAGTATAAAAATACCTATTAGGACACCCCAAACCAAAAATAATATAATAAAAATAATGAAATTCATCTCTACACAATTATCTTCTTGCAACACATATAACAAGAATATCCCATTATACTCAAAAAAGGCACACAACCTTAAGGTAAAGTCACAAGTGCAATGCCAGAATAGGATTCCATCTTGAAGGTTACACAAATCAATCATCCCAAAGAACAAACTCCACTAGTTAAATAACATTGATATCATCCATCTGAGAGGTCACACTCATTTGTTATCAGCATAAGAATTATATGCTGGGAGTCTGAAGAGATACGATACATAGATAAGGATCACACCCAAGGCCATGGGGGTATTCCAACAACTCAATCAGGAATAACATGATAAGTACAAGATCATTTTACACATAGTGTTGGTCATGAAGATACCTAGTACTCCACCTGGGAAATATGATGATAGAGGATCTCACTCTGTGCATCAGGTAAGGATTCCAAATTCTCTATCCAAGAAGTCCTACTGAAGGGATAAAAAACCTATGTGTAGGATGTGATTCAATACAAAACCTTAGGGAATCGATATAGGGAATGAAAACTAATGGAACATGACCAAGATATAGAGGAAAAGGGATCCAAGTCAACTTTGAAGGAGTACACGACATGTACTAGAACTAAACATCATGTCCCTTAGACACTAGTTTATTACCATGCTAATCGATCGTGTACATGTTTGTGTCAAGGTACATGGGTCACGAATTATCGTGTACTTCTACCCATTTCCATGTACACAGATCTGCTAGTGTACACCCAACATGGTTGTGTCCTTGTAAAAGTACATGGTGTGTCTATGACCATGTACTTCTGGCCATGTCCATGTACCCACTGAGGTACATGCTAAGTTACTAGGGAAGGGTCTCACACCACATGACTGAGTCACATAACATGTGACACTTGACTCCCATATGCAAACCCTAGGTGCCACAAATGGGTATCATATGGCGTGTTCCTCTGGAACACATGCCATATACCATGGGATTTCATAGACCCCTGTGGGTTTCTCCTTCACATTTATGTCCGCTCCTCTGATGCCTAGATCTACCACTGCCACCATTAATCACACCCATGGAACTCGATTCTAGGGTTTGACCAACCTTTCCATCACCGATGGATGGATTCCAGAATCCAATTTTCCAAAAATAATTACTTATTATGATACCCCCATCATTAAGAAAAAACCCTTATGTGAACACCTCTAACTGGTCCCGATACATCACCGTTTCCATCATCAAATGATCCCCATGCCATACTGAGTTCAAATATGTGATATCGAGTCATTGTGACAATAAACAGGTGTAAAAAATTTGATTCCTCAGTATTTAGGTCAAAGCACCGGGAAACTGAAACCCTGATGATGAACACACTTAGAACAAAGGGAGAAAATAAAAAAACTCAAGAAAGGAATGAACCTCAACTATATTTGGATGTACTAGATCTATTTCTATTAAAATGATGAATTATGAACCATAATAAATAAATTAATATCCTAATAAAAACCTGTATGTAAACCCATCCCGCAAGATGATTGATCTTCAAATAAATCCATTGGTTGATTGATTCATGTTCATTATAGAAACTAACAGTGTGGAATAAATCCAAAAAAACACCACCCTACCTTGATTTGGATCGATCATTGATGAAGGATGAATTTATGTCATGGTCAATGGTGAGATCCTTGAATCCCGTTGCATACCAATCATTGAACTATGATCCAGATATCTCTATTTTGAGAAAGATCCTCTAATTCTCTCTCTTAGGGTTCTCCAATGGATCCAGAGTTATGCAGATAACCATGAGAATTTTAAATAATCATATAATTATATAATAAACTAGGTCATTACATCAATGAATAAATAAATTAATTCATTTAATTTGTTTTATTCATTTTTTTCACCTGTGTTGTTTTTTTAAAAAAATGATCCACACCAAAAAAGGTTATATCACAACTTAGGTAAAATCCAAATTCTAAACTCAATTGTTCCCTTATATTTCTGATCTAGGCCCCCATTTGGGATTTATTCAACTATTTCTGAAAAAATGTGTGAACACACTATTTAATATATTTAATATATTCAAACATTTATTTTAGACACATCAGGACTTGTAATCATAGGTTGTCTCAGCATCTGGTCTTAAAAATAATCCATAAAATATCCAAAAAATAATACATGGAAAATTCAAGTCTCTATATTCTCCCCACCATGTGGATTTACATCTCAAAAAGCTGAAACAAGTGGCTACACAAAGAGATGTGGGTACTGAGCATGAATTAGAGACTCCCTATCCTTGGTTCTCTTCTAATGATTCTTATGCTACCACTAGACACACGCTAAAGTAATTACTTTCCCTTAAAGGGCCCTATTCTATCAATCCTAGATCTCTACCAGGTACTCAGCAAAGGTAGTTACATCCTTAATGCCTATATCTCCCCAGTCAATAACATGTGATGTGTCATGCATGTACCTCCTCAGTTGTGACATGTGGAAGACATCGTGTACCCAATCTAAATACGATAATATATATAAGTGGTTCACTACCTCTAAATATCTACACATTATCTATAAATTTCAAATTAATAATGGAGATATATTTTCATCCCTACCAGATATTCATAATCCAAGTCAAGGTGAACCTTGTATGAACACATGGTCTCCTTAATCAAACAAAAAAGGCCTATGTAGCTAGTTAGCATAAGACTTTTGATGGTTTTGTGTAGTAATCATATACTCCTGGATGATCTGCACCATCCCAATAATAGCTTGTACCAATACTGGTTCAATGAGTGCTCACTCTCTTGGACCAATCCAGAAAAGTGGTGACCTACATGATTGCCTTTAAAAGGCCTCTAATAGAGCCATACCAATGGTGGAATAATAACTATTTTCATAAAAAAACACCACTAAGGGTAGATGATCCTTTCAACTATGGAAAAAGTACAACATGAAATATTTTATCATGTCCTCCTAAACTTGAATGGTCCACTCAGTTTGGCCATAAGTCTTGGGGTGAAAATCCATGTTCAAACTCACCTGATTCCTAAAATACTCCTAAAATACCTTCCTTAACTGAGATGTTAAGTGATCAACATGGTAAAAAAAATCATCAAGGATACTCCCTAGAGTCGAACTATCTCTTACATGTAGTGGATTCCCAAGATCTTTACTTGGAAATGGGGAAACTTATTGAGTCGGTCTACGATCACCCCGATCACATCATGTCCCTTGGAAATACAAGGTAACCCTTTCATAAATTCCATGGATATCCCATCCCACTTTCACTCTGGAACCTCAAGGGGTTGAAGTAAACCCACTAAAACTTGTTTCTCAACCTTCACTTTTTGAAACATAAGGCATTAAGAGACAAACTATGAAACTCCCTTCTTCATCCCTGGAAGCCAACAATGACATTGAAGGTCCTATTAAATCTTTTCCACATCTAGATATACCACCAATGGAGATTTATGAAACTCTCTCTCAAAACATCCTCCCACAATGTCACTGGTATCATCGTGCATCCTTTGAAAAAAAGACATGCTCTCTACATTTAGAAAACCCATAAGAAGCATGTCCAGTGGATATCTGAGTATGTAGGGTCTCACATTCAGCATCCTAATACGGCACCTCCCTGAATCACTGTAAAATTGGAGGGGTAACAACCATTTTTAGAGGTAATTTGATCCATCTCCATCCATAAAATATAACTGCAATGAGGAAAACTAATCCAACGCCTCATTTAGAAACATGGAACCATATGCAATCATCTCCTACCTCTGCATAAAAACACAACTAAGCCTGGTTCCCGATTCATCATAGAACACTATGTACTTGACACCCTCCTATAGTAATATCAAGATGGAACATCTTGCCAACATCTGTTGCAACTCAAAAAAACCTAAAGAAACCTCTCCATCCACAAGAAAGGATACCACTTTCAGGTCAAATATGTCATGGGAGCTGGTATACTGGATAATTAATGTATGAATCTATGATAATATCCTTCCAACCCAAGTAAGATATGTACCTCCTTCACACTCTTGGGTAGTTATGAATCTAACACTGCCTCAACCTTCATCGAGTCCACTGCCACACCATTTCCCAATATAACATGTCCTAGAAAGTGGACCTCCTAAATCCAAAACTAGAACTTAAAGGGATTCCGGTAAAGTTAGTTATCTTAGAGTACATTCAAAACCATCCTGAAGTGTCTCGTGTGCTCCTCCTTGGATGTCGAGCACACAAGGATATCATCGATGAAGATTATAAGGAACTAGTATAAGAAGGGATGAAAGATATGTTTCATGAGTCCCATGAACACTACTAGGTTTTTTTTCATTCCAAATGGAATCATCAAGTACTCATAGTGAATATTTCAAAATCCTAATTTCATCTTCAGTATATCCTCTTCTTGCACTCACAACTGGTGATGACCTAATTTGAGGTCAATTTTCCAGAACCATAGTGCCCATCTCAACTGATCAAAGAGGTTATAAATCCTTGGTAGTAAATACATGTTCTTTACAGTCACTTGGTTTTGGTGGTGGTAATCTACACACAACCTCAAGATCCTATACTCCTTCTTGGAAAACAACATTGGGGCTACCCAGGGTGAAACACCGGGTCTAACAGATACTTCTTATATAAGAACTCCAACTACACCCTCATCTTAAAAATATCTATGGAATCCATCCAATATGTTGTCATAGATATCAGGGCCATCATGGGGTGTATATAAATGAACAAGTCTATCTCTCAGTGGGGATTTTATCTTGGAACCTATTCTAGAAAGACGTCCTCATACTCCACCACCACTGTAGGAAACTAAAAACTCATAACATCCACTACAATAAGGGTTATTATATAAAACTAATGAGTAATCAACTTCACCCTATGATTCATGATACCATATCATGCTTCATGGGTTTAATTTTCACCTAAAAAGGAAAACCTAGTTCCATCATTGTAGACACACATCATCCTCCTCCTAAAATAGTCTATATGGTCATGAACTATAGATAAAAAATATGTGCCTAATATGAAATCATAAGGACTCATCATTGTTACAAATATATCCCAATAGAAACTCTAAACTCCAAGAGTCAGGTCACACTGATGACACATGTGTGTGATCACTGAGTCGTCTCCAGTAGGAGTCTCCAAGCGCAAGGGTAAAGCTAATGGATCAACCGTAATCTCTAAGTATGAAACCCGATAAGTGGAAATAAAGGAATGAATATCACCTTTATCCATCAGTACTGATTCTAAGGTTGAAAAGACAAAAATCAGACCTTGTATCATACACAGATCCTCTAGGTCATAAGCCTTGACCACCTGAACCTACCCCCACCCCTATCATCTAGCTCCCTAAGGTTGGTGTGGACCACCTAGGGTGGTGTTGGTAACAAGTTGAAGCATCTACCACATAAATATACTATCCCTACTCCTCTACCATGACCTCTACCCTTATGAACTATCTGCTCCTACCACTGCCTCTACCTAGGCAGCCCATACACTATCTCCCTATCATCCACATGGTGATTCAAACAATCTCTTGCAAGATGTACCCTGCCATCACATGAGTAGTGATTCCTTTACTTGGGTTGAATAGAACTATCCTATGAGCCCTGAAATTTAGAACCTATGTCTTGGGACCACCTACTAAAATTCCTCACCCATCTAGGTCCCTTAGACTGACACCAAATCCATGATTCTGATGTTTATTCCCCTGTGTGCCCACTACCGTCAACCACTGTCTGCGTCTACTCAGCTAGGAAACTCTTAACCACCTAATGTATCTCTAGAACACCAGAATAGGTTAGAAATCATTGAGTTAAAATGATTTATTGGATGTATTTATATATTAAACACTCAATGATTTGAGATAAAAATAAATAATCACGAACCATACACATCAAGTTCCTAGAGAGCTTGGTGAACCTCAATGAATAATCAACCATTTTTTTCCCTCCCAAATGAAGCTATAGAAGATATTATATGAATAAAACCCTCAACATAGATAGAGAGAACTAATAGATTAAAAGGAACCCAAACTATGACCATGATAGAGTGGCCTCGTCATATGACTAGGTCACTAAATGTCACCATCGTCCTACTGAGATTTATATAAGGATCACTGCTAGAACCACCATATGATCTCCTAGTGTCTTGAAAATATAGAAAAATCACATCACCTCCCTAATAAATTCCTCATGAACAAAAATGTTAGGATACCCTCTAAACCTAAGGGGTTGTTTTCTCTGAAACTCATGAAGTATGCTCATCTTACGCACCTCATCTTCTAGTACTGTGGGTACCATATGATGTTCAACATGTGTTGGTATAGATAGTGTACCACATGGAGGAAACACCTAGGGAACATGACCCTTTATATATTCCACATCACTGAGGGGATTATCCTCATGATCCTGATGATGAATCCTAGCTAGCACATATCATGAAGGCATCCTGAAATAGACAATATGTACCATGGTAAATGAGTATATCGAGAGAGATGACTCAAGGAAATGGAAACCAAAAAACATTCCTATATGATGAATGTACCATTATTTTCCCTGTAACCAATGTTATTATGTACCAAGTTTAAGGCTAGGTGACCATAGTCCTGGTGTATGGATACACCATCCAACACACTAACACTAGAGTCTCTGACCTGAAATCCGAACTCAAATCACTGAACACTATTTCCCAAAACCAGTCTCATAGACTCTGGTCCTAAAGTAGATCTGACTTCTCTAACACCACTCTATCATGAACCATCCCCAGGTGGACCATTCCTTAAATCCCCAAGGCCACCTCTAATAGGATAGGGGCTAGTGACTAGTGTTGATTAGACATATAACTATCTTGGGATTCTTAGGTTTAAAGTACTTATAAACATACACACATCTACAAGCCCAGATGACGTTGAAATGTAAAAAAAATAATAAACGATTCATTCATACATCAAAATCCCACAACTAGAGTATGAAAAAAAGTAATGGAAAGTTAATAGTTCCAAATAAAATCCCACCACAAAGAGTCTGAAAATATGTCCAATATGAAAGTATAGATGGGGACTACTATCACAATAACCATATGAACACACCTCATTCTTTTTGTCTCACTAAAAATCACCTGGTCTTGGTCCCTCTATGACTATCAAAAGGACAATCTTCTGCACAAGACATGACATGTGTGCGAAAATCACATACAGGGGTGGGTATAATAATACCCATAAGGACACCCTAAAACCAAAAAAATATAATAATAATAATGAAATTCATCTCTACACAAATATATGTTTATAAAAAATATAACATGAATATCCATATATAATCAATAAATTCACACACTCTCAATGTAAAGTCACAACCATAATGCTACTCTAGGATTCCTACTTGAAGGTTCCACAGAGAACTCATCTGGGATAACACACTCCACAAGTCAGATAATACTGATGATGTCTATCCGATAGGTCACGGTCATTAGGTCTCATCAGAGGAAATATACACTAGATTTATGAAGAGATACAATACACAGATGAGGATCACAACCATGACGATGAGTGTATTTACCCCGACCCTCCTGGTCCATTACATTGACAAATTTCTAGTGTTTAGGGTATCCTAGGAAAGAGTTTTCCAAAAACTCAGTTCCACTAAACGGTTCCACTGAAATGGTGGTACCAGTCACGGTGGCACCGTGATGGTGGCACCCTAGCGGTGGCACCATGAAAGTGGAACCATAGCATTCACACCACCATGGTCACACACCTAAATGGTGGCACCAATTACGATGTTCCATCAAACTAGTGGCACTGTGATAGTGGCACCATGATAGTGGAACTGTAGTAGCTGCACACCAAAATGGTGGCCCCTCTTATGGTGTTCCACCGAACTGGGGGCACTATTAAGGTGGAACCATGATGGAGGCACCGTTATAGTGTCCCACACTTTTTTTCCAGTTTTATATTTTTTCCAGTTCCACTCCTGCAATGTATCTTTTAACATAAAAGTGTTTTAATACCCCTTTAAAAGCCATTTAAATCCCATAAAGAATATATATAATCCCCCAAGAGCTGGGTGACCCTTGAATTACCAAAATACGTGTCTTTTTTTCCTCAGTGTCACCCCTCATTCTCATACTTTTCATCTTTTCCATTATTACATTGGTTTTTCCCATTTAAAGGAAACCCTTTAACTCACAGTCATTATCACCACCTCTCTAAGGATAATTATTAGGTAGAAATTAATTCCATCATGTGTAACCACCATACTACATAGAGAAACCATGATACACCTTTAAAGCTGTTCGTGATTTCATATCCTGTAACTCCTGGATCTTTTCTTTTATCGCACAATGTTTATTTTTTCTTCTTAGATGGTCACTTTTCCTTTCTTTTGTGAGTTTGGAGTCCCTCTTCTTGAGGCCAGTTGTGCACCCATGCTGGAGCCTTTCCTACTCACTCTTGGAGTCCTTGGATTTCTTCCCCTGCAAGTCACACATCCCCAGTTCTTGGCGTGAGGAAGAAAACTCCTATCGTTGATGATCCAAGTAGGGTTTTCCCTCATCTCTCTTTACTGGGTGTCACGTGGGGTGGGTGCGATAATGTCCCTTCGGGGATGGATGAAACTAAACCTTAACAAAGATAATAAATGGTTTTTTAAATAATGAAGGGGTGTGTCTGATGATGTTGTTTTAATATTTTATCTTTTCTTATATGTTTTGAATTATATAGACTTATGTCCATTGAAAATCATGGTTGTTGGTGGTCCTTTCTTGCGCACTAATTAACCTCTATTTTCTGGATAATCCTATGATTAAATGGCTGTAACATAGAAACTGGTTAATCATGTAAACTCAGTTGATTAAATGGTGACCAATGAACAAGAATCCTTGTGTGATCAACCGATTAACCAAATAGAAAGAAGGAACTTAATGAATGGTGTTATTAAAACTGAGAACTCCCTTGCTCTGTTCTAGTGATGTGTATGGTTGTTATGTTTGGTGCCTTATGGGATGATGTGGATGGGGATGGGGTCCCCTGTTTTTGAGTTGTTGGTTGTGGACCTGAGGTCATGTGGGGTCGTATGATGGGGCTTGGTTTTGTTCCAGTACATTGAGGGATCTCATAGATCCCTTTTGTTGTTGTAACCTTACAAGAGAACCAGGTGTGAATGCTTAAATTACTGCTTGACTGTTTTTCCTTCCTTGGTTTGTGGCTATGCATGTTAGTTTCCTAATAGTGAATAATTATTTAAATGGAATCACTTGAATATGATAATAAGAATGGGTTTAATGAGGAATTGTTTTATAGGAATGATTTTTGCTCTTGTTGTGGTTGTTGTGATTTTGTATGAATGAATAGTAACAAGGGTGTTTGTGTATGGGTTGGTTTTGGAATCCTTAGGTTGGGATGAGTGCTTGTTTACATATACATATGAATTTATATTTTTTGCTTCTTATTCACACCCCATCCAAGTTGAGCACTTCATGCCGAACACTCCCATTTCGTGGGGTATGGTGTTTTTCCCAACATCCTATTGGGTGGATGATTATTTGATCCTTTCTACTCCCTCTCCCAAGTAGCCCAAGACTCATTGGGAAGAATGTGATGGCCTAAGGTCAATTATAGCCCATGATTCTATAGGTAGGGTGGTTGTGGTGGTTGGACAAGGTGTGTTTGGGTGGGTTTGTTTCCCAAGTGTCTTTAGGATGAGGCCCAAGTGTCTTCAGGTGTGGTGGTGGTTGTTCTAGCCTAGGTGTCTACGGGCATGGTTAGGTATGGTTGTGGTGGCCTAGGTTTCTTTAGGTGAGATGAATGGTTCTGGTGGCCTAGGTGTTTGCGGGTGGGATACATGGTTGTAGTGGCCCATAAGGTTTTTGTTGGGGCAGTAGTGGGAGTGTAGTGAAAATGGTGGGGGAGGTCTGACGCATAGGATGTCTTAAATAACTAGTGGGAAAGTGATGCGGGGTACCCAAATTACAATGTACTATTACTATTACTTACCTGACTTATGTTATTTGGGGAGCGTACCTTGGTGAGGTTGGGTGGATAGTTTCTTTGCAAGGTGCTTTGGCTGTATCCTTTTTCTCATGGGGCATTATAATGCCTCCCCACTAGTTCACAAGAGCTATTGGTTTTCCATATCGAGTACACATGTATACTCACCCTACGTATATAAAAATTCTTTTAGGTTTCTAAGAGGACTTCAGGGATCGTGCAGGATCGTACTAGCTCAGACATTGGGACAGTTTCCATTGTTTTTTTGGAACTTTCCTTTTGGATTTTTCTTATACTTGTATGGTTTTATCTTTGAACATGCATATGGGAATGGGTTTTGGATTTACTTTTACCTTCAGTTTTGGAGTTTTTGGGTTTTTACCATCGTATCTCCTAATCCTATTAATAAATTGCGTAATGTCTTCTATATTAGATGTGATTATATACCCTTGGTGCTAGTCGCCACTCTGGGGCCTATTGAAGGTGGTACTCGGGGGTCATTATCTATCCTTCAACTTGATTAAGGAAGGTTCATGGAGATTTCAATCCCTTCCCTCATCTTGGTGAAGGCAGTTCATGACAAAATGGTATCAAAGGGGATGGTTGAGATATAGGATGGAGCATGAAGTTATTCACAGTAAGGATTACATAGGATGGTAGGGAAACTATGTTAGGAAATCTTGGTTCATGAAATAGGCCAGTGAATACCAGCTAGGAAACGAGATTTTAGGTCCCCCCCGTGATCCGATTCAAGGACTCTGGACCTACCGAAAGGCCAAGTGAGGCTACACTAATTATATGTTAGAGACCCTAAGAAATGTACATGCATCATAATGACTTGTATTCTTGTGTGTTCTGGGTGTTCAAGGAATTTAAATAAATAACAAGTTTAAGCAATTTTTAAAAGAAATATTCCACACTACTCAGGATTAGGCATTCCTTGTTTACCTTACAGCTATGGCACTCAGACGATGATCATGAGTAGTTCAAGTGATCGAGGCCTAGGAGGTTGATCTGGATGATTAGTGGAGGACTGATTGAGAGGTGGGGGATGACCAGTGGAAAAAGATGCTTAGTGACTTTTAGCATCAGAACCTTTGTAATTACAAGGGAAGTGTCTCAGACATGGAGAATAAAAGATGAATTGAGGAGTTGGTGATAAATTTTAGCTTGATCTGGGCTCCGGATGAGTACTAGGTTTCATTGGTAGTCATTCAGATGAGGGGAGAAGCATGTCAATGGTGGACGCTCTAGCTTAGAGAGAGGATGGAGAGTGAGATTTTGTGGATTGACATCGAGAAGGAATTTTGGGTGGGATTCCTTTCTTCTACAATGAAGGCTGAGAAGAGGTGGGAGCTAATCTCCCTTAATAATGGAAGTATGTCAGTGAGGGAGCTAGAGATCAAGTTCAAGGATCTCCTTCATTTTGCTCAGGACCATTTTCTGGATGATGAGTCTTAAGTGAGACATTTAGAGGAGGCACTCCGACCTTCTCTTAAGTATTATATTACTCCCTTCACCCTACTAATGTACTTAGAGGTCCAAAATAAGGATGAAGTGGTGGAGAGGAAGCACATGCTGGGAGGTGTTCCGTGAGAGGGGATCCAGTTAGGCTCATCAAATGGTAAGGTCATTTGCAGAAGGCCTCCGGCATCAGGTCCTTATAGGTTTTGACTAGTGGGGAGTTGTCCCCAGTAGTTCTAGTTTTGATCCCCCAGTCCTTGACCATTCCTTGTGAGCCTAGGACTGAGATGTATCATCTGTGGCAGCTATGGGAACCTTCAGAATCAGTGACCAGACTAAGTGCAGTACAATGGGGGTGGGCAGGTTCAGCGCCCACCTTAGCAGCATCAGTTTCTAGGTAGGCCCTTTTAGTAGCAACAACAGGGACAGTGAACTCCCACTCCTCTGAGAGAAGACGTTGCAAGAGGATTCCGACCTCAGGCCGCTCCTTAGGGACCTCGACCAGGGCATGGTCGGGGAGGTGGCCGACAGCCGAGGGGCGGGGGATCTAGGTGTGGGAAGTTTCATGCTCCAGAGGTAGCAGTTTCAGCAGGGCCAGAAGTCATTCGAGGTACGATCAGCTTGTTTATCACTCTTACCTGTGCCTTGTTTGATTCAGGAGCTTCTCACTCCTTTGTTTCATCCATTCTAACCCATACTCTAGGTCTAGACTTAGAAATACTTTTCATGCCATTGGTTTTGAGTATGCTAGTCGGAGGTCAGAACAACTTGTATTATGTTTTTTGGGGATGCATACTGATGTTGGAGCCACATCAGTCCCGTGGGGACCTTATTTTTCTACAGATGAAATCGTATGATGTCATTTTAGGCATCAACTATCTGTTCTCTATGCATGACATTATCAAATAATTCTTAATAAGGGTCGTGTTTTCAGATATGGGTTGACAACGTGTGACTTTCATCAATGATCGGGGTTTCCAAGAGGGTCTCCAGTGAGATCAGCCCCTTCTTTCCTTATTAGCTAAGCTGTCAGTGGAGTCGACATATATGGAGATGGTGGAAGTCTCTGGGATCATCAGTGAGTTCCTAGACATCTTCCCCGGATAGGCGGTGACTCTGCCTCTTAACATGATGTTGAGTTTGGGATAAACTTACAACTCTGTACATGTCTGATTTCAATGGTTGCCTATTATATGGAACCTTCTGAGTTGCGGTAGTTACATATTCATATTGAAAATCTGATGAAGAATGGGTTTTTCCGACCGATTAGGTCTCTATGGGGAACTCTAGTCTTGTTCACAATGAAGGCAGATGATGGTCTTAGGTTGTGTATAGACTACTGAAGGTTGAACCAGATGATGACCAAGAACCATTACCCCCTCCCAAGGATTTATGACATTTTTTATCGGTTGAAGGGGGGTAGGATGGTTCTCCAAGATTGACCTACAGTTATGATATCACCTGTTGAGGGTGAAAGAGGGTGACATCTTAAAGATTGCCTTCAAGTGTAGATATGGGCACTTCGAGTGTGTGGTCAGGCCATTCAGCGTTATGAATGCACCAGCTGTGTTAATGAGGCTCATGAACTCCATCTTCTAAGAATATTTAGCCCGGTTCATAGTCATGTTTATTAACGACATATTTATCTACTCAAGATCAAAGGAGGATCATGCCGAGCATCTAAGGATGGTTTTAGAGGTACTTCAACAACACCAACTCTACGGGAAGTTGTCCAAGTACAAGTTTTGAACATGAGAGGTGAACTTATTTGGACACGTGATGTCTGAGAAAGGAATAATAGTGGACTCGTTAAAGGTCTAAGTGGTTTTTTTTTAAATCACCCAAGAACGTGGTATAGGTTCATAGTTTCTTGGGTCTAGCACGTTACTACCGAAGATTAGTGCCCAAATTCTCCGGAGTTACAAAACCATTGACAACTTTGACCAAGAAAGAGAAGGGTTTGGTATAGAGTGAGCAGTGCCAGGCAGCCTTCAGTTATCTGAAGGGGATGTTGGTTAGTGTCCTAGTGTTAAGATTTCTAGAATAAGGGGTGTTGTTTGAGGTGTTTTGTGATGCTTCAGGCCAAGGTCTGGGTTGTGTACTGATGTAATTGTAGGGGTGATCTCTTATAGGTCTAGGCAGTTACGTCCCTATGAGCATAACTATGCCACCCACGATCTGGATCTTACAGTGGTCATGTTTTCACTAAAGTTATGGAACAATTACCTCATCCAGGAATGTTTTTTGGTCTTCACAGATCATAAGAGATTGAGGTATATCTTCTCATTGTGGGACCTAAACTTGTAGTAGCAGAGGTGGATAGAGTTTCTTTAGGATTAAGACTTCGGGATTTACTACACCCTAGGAAAAGGGAACATGGTGGCCGATGCCTTGAGAAGGATGTCATAAAAGGATGTGGTTTGAGAATCGTCATATGATTAGAAGAAGATGAAAGATTTGGCTACGCTACACATAGATTCAAGGGTAGGGGATGGAAGAAGATATCTGTTCCAGATGACAGTGCAGTCCTCTCTATTGTAGTAGGTGTAGGACCCTCAGTGGGGGGAATTAGAGGATGAAGTGATGCACGATTGTGTTAGCTAGGTCAATGCCCCGGAAGGATGGTCAGAAGGCATACATAATCAAATGTTGTTTCATGGAAAGTTGTTTTTCCTAATGGAAATGAATGATAGAGTTCTTGGCGAGTTCCAAAACTCGCCCCTGGTGGTACACCCAGGAGTTTCCAAAATGTAATGAGGCTTGAGGAGTCAGTTTTAGTGGCCCGAGGAGAAATGGGCAGTGGTGGGGTTCGTGGAAAAGTGCCTCATGTGTCAGTTGGTGAAGGCTGAGCACCATGTCATGAGTTGTCTGTTTCAACCTTTATATGTCCCCAAGTGGAAGTGGGATGAAATCTTGATGGATTTTGTCATGGGACTACCCAGGGTTCAGGGAGGTTTGAATGCTATATGGGAAGTGGTGGAATGACCAATGAAATCATATCACTTCCTAGAAATCAAGGAGTCAAGTGTGGTAGATGACTTAGGATAGAGGTACGTGGATGAGGTGGTGCAGTTGCATGGATTTCCGAGGTATATAGTCTCATATTGGGATACACAGTTTACCTCACAAGTTTGGAAAGGATTGAAACATTATTTTGGCACCCAACTATGCCTCATCAAAACTTTCTACCCCTAGAAAGATGGGCATATAGAGTGAATCATCCATACTTTTGAGGATATTCTATGAGCATGTGTTTTGGACCTCGTGGGATCATGGGTGTGACACTTGACTCTAGAAGATTTTTCCTGCAATAATATCTATCACTCATCCATTGGCATGGATCCATTCAAAGCCTTGTAAAAGAGAATGTTTTTCTCACCCATGTTCTGAACAGATGTTTGGGAAGTAGGTGTTCTTGGTCTGGAGGTAGTACAGAGCACGATGGAGAAGGTTCGGCTTATACGGGAGAGGATGAAGGTAGCTCAGGACCGGAAGAAGTCCTATGTCGATCATAGGAGGATATCCTTGGAGTTTGAGGTCAGGTACCACATGTTCTTGAAGGTCTCCCCTCGACGTGGGAAATGGAGGTTTGATAGGGGAGGTAAGTTTTCTCTAAGATTCATTGGACCCTTCGAGGTGTTGCCACAAGTTGACAAAGTGAATTCACAACTGGCGCTACCACCACTGCTACTGAGGGTGCATGACATCATCTATGTGTCTCAGCTTGTTCAGTATCTACATGATGATTCATAGATCCTCTACTGGGGAAAGATGGATATCGAGGACAATGCGACATTTGTGGAGCGACTGGTGAAGACTGAAGATCATGAGAATAAGGTTCTTCATGGACAAACCATTCCCTTGGTTCATGTGTTATAGAGGCATAGTGGCCTTGAGGAGAGTACCTAGGAACGAGAGGCACATATATGTTCCCAATACCCGGATCTATTTTGAGTTTTGTTATATGTTTTTTGTTCTTGACTATGATATAATGCTTGACCTTGTTAACCATGATATGGGATGTTTCACTTGTTCTCTGAATGTGTGTGAAGAGTACTGACTATGGAGAGGGGAGGAACTGATCCCTAATCAAGACACATTAAGGTGGATGCGATTAAACCCATGTGGGTGAGTTAGTTCCAACCAAAGAGGATAGTATCCTAACATGGAGAAAGGGACTCCCTAATCCATATGACTAGACGGTATGAACTTTACATTTTTGTGTGGCTTCTCAAGGGAGGGGAGATATAGTGCCTCTATAGTTGACCAGTATGAGGGAGAGGTGTTCTTATATGTTAAGGAGGTTTACTTATGAGAGTTATCTTGCGAGTTGGTAATTCATGCCCCCTCTTTTTTTTTCAGGTTTACTCTTTGATTCTCGAGGATGAGAATAGTTTGAGGGGTATCTGATGTAATAGCCCAGACCCTCCTGGCCCATTACTTTTCCTAATTTCTATTATTTGGGGTATCCTGGGAAGGAGCTTTCCAAAAACTTGGTTCCACTAAAGGGTTCCACTGAAATGGTGGCACCGTAGCGGTCACACCATCACAGTCACACACTGAAACGGTGGCACCGCTTACGATGGAACTTCATACAGTGTTCCACCAAACCAGTGGCATTGTTATGGTGGCACCATGACGGTGGCACCATGATGTTGGCATCATAACAGTCGCACACCAAAATGGTGGCACCTCTTACGGTGTTCCACCGAACCAGTGGCACCATTATGGTGTCCCACCCTTTGTTTTTTTTCTAGTTTTCAACTTTTTTGCAGTTCCACTCCCATAACATATCTTTTGACATAAAAGTGTTTTAATACCCCTTTGAAAGGAATTTAAGTCCCATAAATGATATCTAAAATCCCCATGAGTCGGGTGACCCTTTAATTACCAAAATGTGTGGCTTTTTTCCTCATTGTCACCCCTCCTTCCCACACTTATCATCTTCGCCCATATTACATGGTTTTTCCCCGTTTAAATGAAATCCCTTAAATCACATACATTATAGCCACCTTCTAGAGGAGAATTATTAAATAACAATTAATTCCATCATTTGTAACCACCCAACCATGTGGAGAAAATGATCTGACTTTTAATCCATTCAATATTTCATATCCTGTAACTCCTAGATCTCACCTTTTATCGCATAGAGTTTCTTTTTTCTTCTTGGATGATCTATTTTCCCTTCCTTAGTGCATTTGGAGTCGCTCTTCTTGAGTCTAGTTGTACACCTGTGCTGGAGCCTTTCCTAATAACTCTTGGAGTCCTTATAGTTCTTCCTCTATAAGTCGTGCGTCCCCAGTTCTTGGTGCAAGGAATAAAACTTCAATCGTTGATCGTCCAAGTAGGGTTTTCCCTCGTCTCTCTATACTGTGTATCAAGCAGGGTGGGTACGATAATGTCCCTCCAGGAATGGTTGAAACCAAACATTAACAAAGATAATAAATGGTTTTTTAAATAATGAAGGGGTGTGTTTGATGATGCTGATGTACACTTTTATCTTTTCTTATATGTTTTGAATTATACAGGCTTATGTCCAGTAAAAATCATGTCCATTGGTGGTCCTTTCTTGCACACTAATGAACCTTTATTTTTTAGATAATCCTATGATTGAATGGATGTAACATGGAAACTAGTTAATCATGTAAACTCGGTTGATTAAATGGATTCCCAATGAACAATAATCCTTGTATGATTACCCCAGTTAACCAAAAAAAAAAGAAGGAACTTAATGAATGGTGTGATTAAAACTGATAACTCCCTTACTCTGTTCTGGTGATGTGTATGGTTATTCTGTTTGACGCCTTGTAGGGTGATGTGGATGGGGATGAGATCCTCTATTTCTGAGTTGTTCATTGTGGACCTAAGGCCATGTGGGGCCGCACGATGGTGCTTGGTTTGGTTTCAGTACTTTGGGGGATCTAACAAATCCCTTTTGTTGTTGTAACTTTACAAGAGAACCGAGTGGGACTTCTTAAATTGCTTCTTGACTGTTTTCCCTTCCATGGTATATGGATGTGCCTGTTATTTGCCTAGTACTGAAGAATTTTCTAAATGGAATCACTTGAATATGATAATAATAATGAGTTTAATGGGGAATTGTTTTCCAGGAATGAGTTGTGCTATGGTTGTGGCTGTTGTGATTTTGTATGAATGAATAATAACAAGGGTGTTTGTGTATGTGATGTTTTTTGAATCCTTAGGTTGGGATGAGTGATTTTTTACCTATACATATAAATTTATCTTTGTTTTTATTATTTTAACCCCACCCAAGTTAATCACTACATACCGAAGACGCCCATTTCATGGGGGAGGGTGTTTTTTCCAACATCCAATTGGGTGGATGGTTATTGGATCCTTTTTGCTCCCTCTCCTAAGTTTTCCAAGACTCTTTGGACAGGCTGTGATGGTATGAGTTCCATTATAGCCTAAGATTATTTGGGTAGGGTGGTTGTGGTGGTTGTCCGAGGTGTGTGCGGGTAGATTTGTTTCCCAAGTGTCTCTGGGATGAGGCCTAGGTGTCTTCGGGTGTGGTAGAGGTTTTTCTAGACCAGGTTTCTATGGACATGGTTATGTATGGTTGTGGTGGATCATGTGTCTGTGGGAGGGATGTATATTTGTAGTGGCCCAGGTGTTTGTAGGTGGGATGCATGGTTGTAGTGGCCGATAAGGTTTTTTTTGGGGCAACAATGGGACTACAGTGAAAATAGAGGGGGAGGTCTGACACGTAGGATGTCTTCAATAACCAGTGATAAAGTGGTGTGAGGTTCCCAAATATCGATGTGATATTACTATTACTCACCTGAATTTCATTATTTGGGGAGCATGCCTTAGTGAGTTTTGGTGGATAATTTCCTTGCTAGGTGCTTTGGTTGTCTCTTTTTTCTCACAGGGCATTGGAATGCCTCCCCACTTGTGCACGATAACTTTTGGTTTTCCCTACTAAGTATACCTGTATACTCACTCTACATATATAAAACTACTTTCAAGTTTTTGGAGGACTTCAGGGACTATGCATGACCATACGAGCTCAAACGTCGGGACAGTTGTCATTGCTGTTTTTTGTACATTCCCTTTGGATTTTTCTTATACTTGTATGGGTTTATCTTGGAACATGTATATGGGAATGATTTTTGGATTTACTTTTACCTTCAATTTTGGAGTTTTGGGGGGTTTACCATCATATCTCCGGATACTAATAAATAAAAAGTGTAATTCCTTCCATATTACATGTGATTATATACCCTTGGTGCTAGTCTCCACTCTGAGGCCAATTAAAGGTGGGACTCGAGGGGTCATTATCTCTCCTTGAACTTGAGGAAGGAAGGGTCTGGCAGTTTGTTGTCCCTTCCCTCATCTTGGTGAAGGTGGGTCGTGACAATGAGGTATACTAAAAAATAAATCTAGAATATCCCACTAAGTTGACGATATATGCCTATGTAGTGTTGGTCACAATGCTATAAAGAACACCACTTAGGGTAAGAAGATGATAGAGGATCTCAATATGGGCCACATGAAAGGATTCCAGAAACTCTATTCAACAATTCCTACTCATGATCAATATCCTATGTGTAAGAAATGATTATATACTAACCCTCAGGGAATGGATATCAGGAAAAAACCCTAATGAAACTTGATCAAGATATAGAGGACAATGGATCCAAGCCAACTTTGAAGGAGTACACATCACGTACCAGTAGTACATGGCATGTCCCTTTGACACCAGGTTCTTCCCATGTAAACATCTTGTGTCCATATATGTTTCAAAATACATAGTGTTCCCATGACCGTGTACTTCTTCCCTTGTCCATGTAAGTGGATCTCTCTATGTACACCTAGACTAGATGTGTCATTGTGGATGTACATGGTGTGTTTATGACCATGTACTTATGGTTATGTACATGTATGCTCCAAGGTACGCACCATGCTTCTAGGGAAGGGTCTCATGCCATGAGATAGGGTCACATGTAGTGTGAATTCCATGAAATAAGGTCTCCACTATGTTTCATCCACTCCTACTATGCCTAGATCCACTGCCTCTTCCATCAATCTTTCCCATGGAACTCAGATCTAGAGTTTGATCGTCCTTTCCACCACTGATGACCAGATTCGATCTTCTATGGTTCTAAAAAACCTTTTCTCATGATGATACCTCCGTCGTTCCTCAAGAAACCCACACATGAATACCTCCAACCAATCCCAATCCATCACTATTGTTATCATTTCACAATACCCATGACATACTTTACTCATGATGATACCTCCGTCGTTCCTTAAAAAACCCACACATGAATACCTCCAACCAATCCCAATCCATCACTATTGTTATCATTTCACAATACCCATGACATACTGAGTCCGAACCTATGATATCAAATTGTTTCACCAAGAAATGGGTGAGCAACATTTGATTCCTCGTTATTTTGGTTGAACTGGTGGGAAAACGAAACCCCAATGACAAATGCACATAGAGAAATAAGAGGAAACCAAAAAAATACATGAGAGGAAGAAACATAAATCGTGTTTAGTTTGAATTGATCTATTTCCATTAGAATGTTGAATTAATAACCATAATAAAAAAATAAATCTCCCAATAAAACCCATAGGTAAACCCATCCTACAATACGACTGATCCAAAAATCAATTTGTTGGTCGATTGTTTCACATTCATCATAGAAATTAAAAACGAGAATGAAATCCAAATAGAACATCATCCTAAATTAATTTGGATCAATCAATGATGAATAAAAAAGGTGAGTTATGGTCATTGGTGAGATCCTTGAATCCCATTGCACACCGATCTCCAAAAGATGATCCTGAGGTCACTCGTTTGAGATAGATCCTCCAATGCCCTCTCCCATGGTTCTTCAACAACTCCAAATTTAAGTAACTAACCTTGAGAATTTGGAATAACCATATACTAAGAAACAAAATTGTTGTGTAAATGAAAAAAAATAAATTAATCAATTTAATTTAATTTTTAGATTTTTAGGGTTGTGATGAATTTTTCACTGATGCCCCACACTGACAATAGTTATATTTCACCTAAGGTAAAAAATTACATTCTAAACTCAACGATTCCCTATGATTTTTGATACGGGGCCATGTTTGAGAGTTATTCCCCCTTTTCAGGAAAATTGTACATGCTTGATAGTTAATATATTTAATATATTTCAAAAATTTATTCTCATCACATTGGGCCTTAGAATCACATGTCATCTTAGCAACTAGTCTCATAAATAATCCATACAATATCCCAAAAATAATACATGGAAAATTTTAGTTTCTATAGGATATAATCATAAACATTAAAAATGAATCATTATATAACATGATATCATAAATAAAACATGGTAATGTGGTAATAACATCAAAAATGACATCATAGATATAGGTCAAGGGTAACCGCCAAGACACTATAACATGGTGAAAAAGTACTATATTAGATTAGGTTGACACCATAATCCCATACATGACATCTCATGAGATTTAAAAATTCCAAAATGCATTTGATCTCTATATAATTATTGGAAAACCTTCCACTTTCATATCATATACATGCATAAGTGTGCCACATAGATCATACAACATAAGGATATTTTTTTCATCAATTTTAACCTCACGGTTATGGAGTGTGGGTTACATACATGGAAGTACCCAATAAATTATGTATAGCTACATATATTTGAATACCTTTGAGTGGAAATGGGGGTGGATATTCATGACACGATCGTTTTTCATGATAAATAACAGTGAAAGTTTGGTAGCATAACGATAATACTTAAAGTTACATATAATGGTTTTGTGAGAGTGAAAGTGTTATATAATAATTTGGATATCAAAAGTTAAGTAATAGGTATATGTAAAGTAATATTCCAACATTATAATTTGGAAAAAATTCACTAGATAAATAAGGTGATTGAATAAAGAGAAGAAAGAGATGATCCCTTCCTAAATTTTGGCATAGTAACAACTTAGGAAAATTATATAATGAGAGGGAATAAATGATATATAATTTTTAATAAATCAATTTTATAGTAGAGGGATATTTTTAAAGTCATAAACACATAACCAATTGAGATTCAAAAGTCTAATTACAAAGAAATTTCTTGAATGGAAAATAAGATAGAGAAATCCCTTCCCAAATTTCAACATAGTAATGACTTAGGTAAATGATATAATGAGATGGGATAAATGATATCAAATTGTTAGGATTTAAATCAGAAAGTATAGTTATTTTTATAAAGTCATGAAAAAAATAACCAATTTATATTCAAAAGGCTAATTACAAAGAAGGTGTTTGAATGGAAAAGAAGAGAGGGAAATCCCTTACCCGGAATGGGTGATTCCAAAAGATTGAGAGGAGATTATTGAGAGCTTAGGGGAATCATGAGAGGACTCTAGAGTAAATATTGAATATTAATGATATTCTCCTATGGTTTTTAGTGAAGAGGAATGGGGTATTGGGTGGGTTTATATAGGAAGAGATAGAGGAGTTCTTTATTATTTCCCAATCTTAAGTTTTGGACTCTATATAATAAAGTAATCAAAATCCCAAACCTTGTCATGGTTTTGTGCATCATTTATGCCAAATAGGAGTTTATTTCATTATTTTATAATCCAAATGACCTAAATCAAAAAGAATATTTCACTTGGTGATGTGTAAGTGAGTTGTGTTTATAAATAAATGATTTTAGAACATTAAAATATAATACAGGTTTTCAAGGATTCATAAAGACTTTATAAAATTAACTGAATAACCTCAATATCAAATTATTTTAAAGGGGTAAATTTATATTTTTTTGTGGATAACTTTTATATCATTTATTATATCACTTTTTGTGCTTTTATGATGTCATAATACAAACCTTATTTTATATCATATATAAATTTTACCCAAAATTTTTGATTGTATCAAAAAATTATGAAAAAGTCACTGATAGATAATTTTAAACCGATGATTAAAAAATATTTATTTTATTCAAATAATTCTATAAAATTTTGAATATTCACTTTTAAAACAAGACCTGGCATTTATTGGGAAATGCTGGTTTTTTTAATAATAACAGTTTTCAAACCCTTATAAAAAATTTACATTTGACTTCAAAAAAATTATATTATCATTTATATTTAATAAAAATTATTTAATTGAATTATTTTATAAAAAAATAATTATTTTTAAAATAAATGAATTCATGAAAAAGGAAGGTGTTAATTGAAATTTCATATTATACAAAAATATAATTTGTGTTTCATCATATGAAAAGAAAAATTATTTATATAGTAACAATAATAAGAAGTATATATAACCATTATTATATCAAAAATAAAATATAAATATTCATATTATTAGGATCTCAATACATATCCATTTATTCCACTAGAAATTTCGCTAATGGTAAGGTACCTGATATTGAGATTTTCATGGGGTGGTTTGACATACGTGGTTTGGGTCGTGATCTCGATGAGCTTGAAAATTTCTCATAAATGGTTTTTCTCATGATTTATTTGTTGGATATCATCTTGGGATTGGTGAAGGGAAAATCCCAGTGATATAATCTCCCTTATATGCTCCGATAAGTGGGATTTTATGGTATTATCCTACTAGTCAAGTCCATCACTTCCTTTGTATGTGTTAATTGGATTTATCATAACCCTATATTTATACTAATCATATGATCACTATTTAATGACTATTTTATCAATGGTTATGATGCTTAACAGAATTTTAAAATTGATAGGATATAATAAAACAAAATACATGCATGAGTTTTCTATAACCATAATATGGAATTTAAATCAATTTCAAAGGGAATTTTATTTATAAAAGTTTAGGTCATTACAATCTTACCCTTTATAAATTTCACTATCAAAATTTTCATTTAACACACTAAAAAATATGAGGGTAATTTTTTTCCTCACCTCCTACAGTTTCCAAGTCGCTTCTTCAAACTTGTGGTTTCTCCATAGAACTTCGACCAGGTGCATTGACTTATTTCATATAATATGATCTATATGATCAAAGATCTTCACTGTCCTCATCATATAAAAGATCAGTATCCAATGGTACAACCTCTATATTCAACACATGTGAGAATTGTGGAATTTAATTTCTCAATAGGGATACATGGAACACATCATGAATGTAACATCTTGACCCATGAGCCACTAAAATGGTGCGCCAAGCTGGTTGGTCACATGGACTTAAGCACACCTCCCCATATTCTAGAGGTTACCAAAAAGCAGCGAGGGTCTAATGATAATATAGTGGTGATAAAATACCCTCATGATCCGATTAGAACAATAATATAAGAGATAAGAAATAAATCAACCAATAATGAATGAAATATGAGATAAATAAAGAGCAATAGAATAAAAATAATAATAACTAATAAAAATGAATTGGATAATGCCAAATATAAAACCAAGCATATGTGTCTTGATGATACTAAAATAAACAAGAAGTAATATATCATGGGTTATATAATAAAACATAGTATAGAAAAATGAGTAAAATTCCAAGGTCTAACTCCATGAGAATCCTGAGTACTAGATCAATCTCATGCTTCTAACTCCTAGGTACTAGCACAAAATCACATGCAACATCCAATAATCTAGGACATACAAACATGAGGTTTGTTTTGGTACCCCCGTGTAATGGCATCCCGAAAAGGGTGTGAGATAAAATCAGTAGGCTATCATTAGTAGTGTCTAGAAAATAATCCAATTTGTGAATATAAAATATAGTAGTGTGCAGGTATATCAATAAATTAGTAAATAAATAAATAAAAGTAATCAAGTCAGCTCTGGTTCCTAAGGGACACCTGGCTGACCATACCTACTTCATCCTATGCCAGAGTGCCTCTAAAAAATATACCAACACATATATATTTACATGCATAATATCTCTAAAAATATATACCTTCACTGGATATGGACCCGTGTCTTAGTTCCCAGAAATCCAAATAATATTAAAAATGATATATATGTAATTTTATAGGTCTATTCATATGAAATCATAACTGCGACATCATTAGGTCTGAATAAAAATATGGATTGAACCAAAGCATGTTCTTTGTCTTGGAAGATGTATCCTTAAATCTAGTGAACTAGAATTACATATATCTTTAAATAGGAGGCATTGTGATTCTTAATTAAAAGTCATCCCGGGCCCATCCAAGGTGATCTATATAGAGGAATCCCAAGTATCACACTAGGAGCACTATAATTACCCATCACCATAGGAGTCCGTCCAAGGAGATCCATATAGAGGAATCCCAAGTATCACTATTGGTATGGTATAAAGGTATAACCCACTAATCGCATCCTAGGTATACCACGAAGGGGACCAAATATCACATGTGTCTTGGTATAACCATAATGCCCACTGAGACCGTCCAAGGTACCCCCCGGGAAATCAGTATCACTCACGGGTAAGTAAAACATCTACTCAGTGAGCCCATCCAATGAATCATATAAAGAATCCTAGTATCGCTCTTGATATAATGTGAATCAAGTAACCTCTGATCCTATCCTTAGAATTCTGTAAAAAGTAACATGAGTATCACTCGAGGAATAATATAATTCATTTAATAATTAAATTTCAATTAAAAAAGAGTCCATATTCATAAACATGCCAAAACATCTCAAGTATAAAAAAGAGGACCATTCCCATTATTTATTTCAATGATAATATAAAAGTATATTCCCTTAAACATTCAATTCATTAGTTCAAACATCATTATTTAATTTCCTCTTTTTATTAAGAAGATAACACACCTCAAAAAATGGTTTTATTATAAAAAAGAATCAAATATATAATTCTAATTCATTTAATTTTAAGTTAATTATCCTTTATATGAGGGATTATTCATTATACCTTAAGGGTGATCAAGTGTATGCAAAGCATTATGATCATCTACTTTTAAAACAACACCCAATGGGTGGGTTAATTACATGAGGAGGCATAAGGATCAAGGCATATAACAACTCACCCCAGGGGGGGGGGTGGTTTAGATAGAGGTGAACATCGTTCGATGGTTTAATTCTAAGTATAATTGACATTTAATTTAATGATTTATGTTCTACATAAATAATTTCAAATTTAAATGGAAATTCATGGAGAATTCAGTGTTTGACAAAATGACGTAATTTATAAAAAATATATACTTTAAAGGAAAATCAATAGACCCCCTACCTCATGCTTAGTATGGTCCACTGGTCCAACATCAAGGCTCCAATCAAGATGATTCGAGAGAAATCAAAGAAATTTAAAAACACGCTGAAAATAGAGAAAATTATATCCATGAAGATAGCTCCAAATATGGTGAATGAAATTGAGAAATAAGGAAATATGAGTTATAGACTCACCTATACACTTCCAACACAATAAATGATGGTTGGATCGGTTACCATATGAGGGAGATACCTCATTTCCTGGGAAGAGAAGAAGAGATCCCAAAATGGGCTAATATTGCACACTGATGGGAGGAGAAGAAAAGGGAAACCCTTTAAAATAAAATAGGGGAAAATCATAAAATCACCCCTTTGAATGAGGTCCATAGTTTGGCTATATGGTTGGCCAAATCATGAACCCACCGTGCATGGTCTATTGCTTAAGAAGGGGAATCGCATGATTTATGCACACAATTTGGGAAACATGAAAAAACCATGAATTTATTCTCTATTAAGAGTCCTATAAAAACCACACAGTCATGTAGCTTGATGTGCATAGTTAGACCAAACTGTGTGATACCCTTAACCTCTCTGAACATGAAACATAGTTTCTCTTGGTGGGCCACATGGTTTCAAACAAACCATGTGCCCTTACTAGCTTCTCAAAGTTTTGAGTTTTCATAGCCCGATGATCCCAAAGCTTATAAGAACACCCAAGGAAACTATCATGTGTTTAACCGAGTCTAAAAATAACACATTTTAGTGTTCCAAAGTGTGGTTTTACATTCCAAATATTTTTTTGAATAATGTCCCATAAACCAAACAATTAAATTCAAATTTCATTATAAATATTACCTGGTCTAAAAAAATGAAATGTCACAACCTCCCCATGTTATATCTTCTCATCCCTAATAAGCCTTGAGGAACATTGAGGTTATTACTTTATCAAGTTGGGTCATGAAGCTTCATAAAAATGGTCAAATTTTGTTTCCAAACATCTGATGCACCATCAAACATCATTTTAACCATATAGTACATGAGCTAGAGAAACATGACTCGATGCTCAAATTCAAAATTAAGAAATCGATATAGGGATTAATCGATCTAGTTAAAACAGATACCATATCATGTTGTCATCCCCTTAATCACATAGCATGTGATACTCCCCTCCATATGTTCAATATTTTAAATGTTAATTCCAAGTCCTAGTACCATTACTATTTGAATTGTCTATTTTAACATTATTTAGGCATGATCTATAGGTTAAATGAATGGTTGACTCTGAATTTATTTTATTTAACCAGATCGAGTTAACCTTTCATGAAATTTTTTTGGAAAAATCGTACTACACTCATTTCATCTTAACGACAGGCCATAAATGATCCCTCAAAAACAATATGCCACAAAAAGTAAAACCTCAAGTCAATCTGACTCTGATCAATGAGATTAAAAAAATCATCTTAGATAGCTGATACATTAAAAAAAATCCAAATACCTTTAAACTAAGGTACCTCGAGATTTTATTTGAGCATGCTCACCGAAGGCCATAACCATCATTCGTTGATATCTCAAGCCATAATTCTCATTTAATTTGTCATGCCAAAACACAAACATAGGTGTATACTCAATCCCAAACACTTGGATTGTGACCCTAAAATCATATCATCTGAGCCTAAATTATGTTTAGGGAAACCTAAGAATCGTCAAATGGATTCTAAGGATATTTTAAAAGGTATTTCATACTCCTGAATTTACAAGTGATACAGTGGTACAAATCCGATTTCCACAAATCAAAACACTGACTGAGCTCAATGATAGTCATGTCAAAGAACCAGCTTGTTTCCATGAGTCCATCCAATGCATTCCTATATGAGAATCCAAGTATTAATCAGTACAACCAAACCTCTTAGCTTACTATGTTTCATAGGTATAACTCCCCTGGATTTTGTTCATAGAGACCAATGAAAATTAACCTCTTTCTTTAGCTTGGCATGTAATCTATTCTCTCTCAATGTACTCTATATGATGTTAAGATAGAGGAAAAAATCATCATTACGGAAAGAGTAAACTAAGAGGATATTAATAATTACCAAGAATACCTAAGACACTCATATATTAACCAAAGTGAATTTTTCAGCATGGTTTTCAACCAACCATACACATCCAACAGACAATAAGAGTAGTTGAACCACCACTGGTCAACTTCTTTCGAAAGATCTTGGATGAAACTACTAATATGTCATCAATACCAACCATTATTTATTTTACACTCTTAGAATACCATGATCTGTTAAGCATAAACACCCGATACCATCTCTGACCAACAATATTTATAAAGGTTACTTGCACTACCAACCATATCATCGTCGTGTTGCCTCACAATCACCAACACATTTTAAAGCTTACCAGCCTCATGGGAATTGAAAAGAAGCATTGAACATTTCTAAATGGTTCTTCTTGGTAGTGTGCCTTTTACATGTAAGGACACATATTTCTTAGTTTGACGTGATGATCCCCACCTTAGGAGTGTCCTAGTAATTAAATTTACTAAAAATGGAACCCATCCCACATCACATGCTCTATTAACCCTTGAACATAGGTTCTAGATGTGGAAAAAATTCTTTAGCCAACAATAATACAATTGGGATGAAAAATATTTTCTATAATGCTTTCTAGATTATATTCAAAGTGGACATATAGGTGACACTCTTCCTGATTTATGTTCACATGTACCACAACATCAGGAACAAAATCCCAACCAACTGACCAGTGTGTCAAAACACCTGACCCAATTTGAAATGTCATCCCGAACATTAGGAAGAGACTTGTTTCCTCTAATTCCTAGATTAGTCTACCTTGGAGATGACCTGTTATAGAAGCATAATAGCTTAGGGTTTTAATGATCACCACTGAAGTCAAACAATTCACTTTACCATTCCTATAAAATGTGTTTCTATAGAATCATATTATCCCATAAGGATCTAATCCTGTTGATGACATACTGAGTCTTCCATCATTGAAGAAGAAGAAGAGGGGTCACATGACCCACTATGTAGTTGACCATGCCCTAGGCATGTCTAACCAACTGAAACTGAGCATTACATGATGCTCATAATTATAAAAAGGGTCTAAGTATATAATGTACACCCATCTATCCAAGGTTTCACTTTAAAAACTAAGATTACTAATAGGAAAAAATAGCACCTGAATGACACCTTTCATCTAAATCTACTCATAATCATTATCTAGGTTTTAAATTTCTGAGGGCACTACCCACCTCAGGATAAACCCTTTTCCAAAACATAGAGTGTCGATACTATAAGGAGGTCATTCTTGAAAGGTCACTAGGCTCTACCACCTAACACAAAGTTTCACACAACCAAAGGAAGGCTATACAATCTTACGGTAACACTCACGTTCCCTTTCTAAGGAATGATCAAGAAGACACTTAAACATCCCTTACATGAGGGTTAGAATAAGAACACCACTTGAGGTTCCATTTTACGGTATTAAACCAATTATCATTTAGTTTTTTAAAAATTTTAATTCTAAAATTTAAAATAGTAAGAAGCACCATTCATAAGGTAAAATTTATTGGTACTTTATTTAACAAATTCCTCAAGGGAACATAGGCAAGCTACATTAAACTTCCTTTTAAATATTGATATTTAACTAAAATCTTATCAGAATAAGGTGATTTATCACATAAATTTCCTGTTAAATATCATTTATTTATTCATAATATTTCACAACTGAATTAGTTATATAAAATATCATTTGCAATCTATAGAGAAAACACCCTTTAGGTAGAAATTGGAATTTTAGTTAACTGTTGCCTCATATAAGTACCTCCCAAAAGAAAATAATAGGTTTTTTATAAATTAAAAGGGGACTGGTCAAGTAATATTCCACTATATGCCTATATGTAAAACTATATAAGTGGATATAGACAATTTAAATAACCACTCCCTTTATAACATAAGCATACCTGATGAGGTTAAATACTAAGGCATGTCAAAATAAAGGAGACCTACAACGATCCTGATCATGAAGGAATAAAGGTGACCTATAAGGGTCCCACTAATCCATTCTAGGTTTATCAAAATGAAACCTAAAACTTATTAAAAATTACTACTTAAAACACCCTTAGTGGGTCCTATCACATAAACATAACAAGGCAAGGCTAGCCTACTTGGGTCAAGCTAGGGATAACAAGAATAATCACCCAATTTATGTAAGACTTAAGGTTTAACATCTTTTCCAATTATAAAATGGTTTCTAAGTAAATCAAGCTCATAAAAAATGGTTCAATTATATGGGTCACCATTTCCCATTTTATAAAGTTCCTGTAAACTTTATAAATTTCTAATTGGATCCCGTTTAATCACAACCAATATGTTTCATCCCTTTTAACCTATGGTACTAGCTCAAACACGTCAGTATTGGTTTGTTAAGGTGTGACCATTAATCTATATAGGAGAAAACCATTTTTTATGATGGAACTTTAATAACCAATTTTATATTTGAAATTATAGCTAGGCATATTATCACATGCATTAAATACTAGAAACCATGGATAATAATAACCTAATCATGGAAATCAGATAAAAAAGACAAATAATCATGCAACATGGAATAATAATCATAGAAACAAGATACAAAGACAAATATGATAGATAAATCACACATCATGTTATACAAACAATCATGCTCAATAAATCACACATGGCACATCTATCAATGCAACTACATCGCATGGAATATGCATGGCATGCGATTCACTATATTCCTAGAATGATGCATGTAATTATATTTCCTTTCTATACAGAATAAGGGTAAATACTCTAACTCTCACAAATATATTAATAATAAACTTACAATTAGTGGTATAGGTGAATCATAATCAAATGTAATAGCAAAAAACATGAATAACAATACCATCCCTAGCCACTTGGACTTTTCCCCATGTGCAAGTTGATCATTCCTAGACATATCTATTAACTAAGAACTAACATATCCAAAGTATCATATCTAAAAATACACAAATAGTAATAAAAAAAGGAAAATAAAATATCTAATACCTCTTTGTAACATCCAAACATTGGATCCACTAAAACAGTGCCCTGAGTCGGTCGGTTACATGGCCTCAAGAACACCTCCCCATACTCTAGAGGCTATCGACTAGCATCAAGGGTCTAGTGTTGCTATGATGGGGAGACAATACCCACATGATAATATTAGTATAGTGGTATAAGAGGTAATAAATAAATAAACCAATAACAGAAGAAGTATGAAATAAATAAATAGGTGTAGAATAATAATAATAATAACTAATAAAAGTGAAATAGCCAAAGTCAAATATACAACCATGCATCGATGTCTTAATGATGATAAAATAAACAATAAGTAATATAAAAAAAGTGATATAATACATAAAATTACAAAAAAAAATGTATAAAATCCCAAAGGATAACTCTACGAGCATCTTGAGTACCAGCTTAGTCCTGTTCTCTGAACTCCCAAGTACTAGCACAAGAACACAAGCATCATCGAATAATCTTGGACCTGCGAATATGAGGTTTGCTTGGGTAACCTAGTGCAATGGTGGCCCGGATATGGTGTGATATAAACTGAATAGGCCACCACCAATAGTGTCTAGAGCATAATCCAGTTTATGAATATAAATATATAAGTGTGAAGGTATATCAATAAATCAGTAAATAAATAAACAAAAGTAATCAAATCAGGTCATGTTCCTGAGGGACACCTAGCCAGCCATACCTGTTTTGGTTTATACCAGAGTGTCTATGAACATATACTAACACACATATATTTTCATACATGATATGTCAATAAATATATACTTTCACTAGATATGGAACCATTCCTTAGTTCCTAGGTTTCCAAATAATATTAAAAATGATATATATGTAATTTTCTAGGTGTATTCACATGGGAACATAACCGGGCCATCATAAGGGCCAAATAAAAAAATGAACTAAACCCAAGAATTTTATTTGGCTTGGTTGACACATCCTTAAATTTGGAGAAGTATAATTCATTATATATTTAAAATGAAGGCATTAAGGATCTTAATCAAAAGGCATCCTAGTACCATCCAAGGTGATCCATATAGAGGAATCCCGAGTATCTCACTATGAGGACTATAAATACCCACCACCATAACTGTCCATTCAAGGTGATCCATAAAGTATAATCCCAAGTATCACTCTTAGTATGGTATAAAGGCAAAACCTTAGAGGACCAGTTTGGGATATACCTAACACTAAGAGAGGGTGAATCAGTGTTGAGTACTTTTTAAAGCAATTCCAACTTTTATCCCTGTACCTTTTGATCTTTTAGGATCTTGACTCTCTTATTCTCTTTTCCCTGTCACATTCCATAATAGAAAGAAGTGAAAATATGCACACAATATTTTCACAAGGTTCACCACTCAATAATAGTATCCATGTCCTTGCCATGCATGGGAATGCCCATTTCATAGATTCTCCACTATAATGTAATATACTGTTACAATGGAGTGGATAGGAAAACAATCCTCTAGCCAGTTTAAGTCCCTACGCTTTGGAGGGGGGTGGGAAACAATCCTCTTACCTGGACTGGTGATAGTCTAGTCCAACTTGTAGCCTCTAACTGGTTTTTTATACTTCCTATAGATACAATATTATTTCTTCTTGATAGGGTAGGTTCTATTCTTGGTCTTCTTTAGTGCTCTTCACTTGATTAACTGCAAAGCGGTAGGAAATAATTTCTTCATTATTTCTTTCTCTTCTTCTCTAGTGCAACACTAACTTCACTAGACTTCTTCTTTCTTCTTCTCAGTGCAAAAACCAACTGCACTAAATCTTCTTCTCTCTTCTTCTTAGTGCAATAACCAACTGCACTAAATCTTCTTCTCTCTTCTAGGACAGAATCACATATACCAATGTGATTATTCAGAAACTGAGGATTAGCTCACATAGAATCATTTGAACTAAACTTCCCTAAAGAATTGTAGGCTTTAATTGGGCATACTTTTTTCTTCTTCTTCTTCTCTTCTCTCCATGCAGGAAACCTATAAGCTGCACACTCTTCTTCTTCTTCTTCTTCTTTCTAGAATCACAATTTCTGTTTGTGATTGAGAAAACAATTAAGTCTAGATCAACTTAGCATCATCTCAGTTGATCATAAGCTGGTAAGAAATTCTAGATTAACTCACAGCTTGTGCACCAATACTTAATTTTGCGCCACCCTGATTGCGTGCCTCCCTGCTTGTGTGCCATCAAATACTTGCGCACCACAATTGTTCACAACTCACAACTTGCGCGCCACTTCTACTTGCACTCCATGCTGCTTGCATGCCACTATTCTTGCGTGCATCTGGAAACTTTCTTGTCAAAACTTGTGTGAAAAAACTTGTACGACACCATACTTGTGCACCTTATAAATAACACTCAGCTGGCACGCCACTTCATCTTGCACGCCTCCCTCTACTACTTCCGTGATCAGAGCACCCTCTACTACTTGCGCGATCAGAGATCTAATTTTCTCTTAAGTGTTGAGCATTAAAAAAATGTGAAGGCTAGTCATCTATTTATAGGAATTTTGGTGACTTGCGCACCACATATTCTTGTGCACCGCTCCAGCACTTGTGCTCCCCTCCATCACATGCGCTCCGCTCCAGCACTTGCACGACACTTTATTTACTTTGTCATATTTTGATATGATGATGTTTGAAATATGACTTATCATGTAGCATACACTTGTGCGCCACACTTGCACGTCGGTGCCAATTTTTAACTTGCACACCACTTTATTTCCTTTGTCATATATTGATGGGATGATCTTGAAATATGACTTGCACACCACTTACACTTGCGTGCCAATACTTTCACACCAATACTTGCATGCCATTCTTGACTTGCTCTCCACTTTCTTTCCTTTTCCAAAATCTCTTCTTTACTCTCTCTACTCTTCATAAGGCTTGCATCCCAAGTTCTCCAAACTTATGATATTTGTGAAATACAAATCAACAAAGCATCCTCATAGTTTTGTCCATTAATTTTGGAATATGAATTAAAAATTACTTCTTTCATCCTCACTTGAAATCCTCAATTCGTTTTGGAGTTTTAATTCAAAAGAACTCAAATCATCTCTCTTAATAAAAAAGTGGAGCCTTGAGGCTTCTTCAAATACCTTCAATGTTTCAGACAATGTATCAACTTTGATACATGTATTTGTAACTTTAAGAACAGTGAAACAATCATCTGATTTCAAGGAAATGTGTAATTTATGACCTTCTTAGAATGACAAGTCCTTCCACACTCTCTCTTCTTCTTCAACCATCATTCTCTACTTCATTAAAATCATATGATTCTTTTCTTCAAGTAAGCTCTTGCATGGTTCTCATGCAATCGTGAAGCATTGCATGGTATTATTTAAATCCTCATTCTTATTTAATCATCCTTAGATGGATGCTAATTCACCATTATTCATTGTTGTAAACAATGTGTCACCTTTGACACAAGTTCTTTTAACTTATTATCAGTTCAACAATCCTATGAATTTATCTTCTTAGAGAATTGGTCAAGTATGACATACGATGCTATGATTCCATAACAATTCTCCAGGAAACCTCACTTCGGCCAATCTCCAATTACTTTTTAGTACTTTGAAATGCATGTACAATTGTCTCCTATCGACCGGTCAAAGTTCTGGTGCTCTGCTAATGTGTATAGAAGCACTCGGGTCGAATCCTCGGCGATGATACTTTGTAATAGTCAATTGTTTTTAGTTGATTGTATTTTGATTAGGGGGTTTGTTTGCAGAGCTTAATTCGAATGATTTATTGGCTATAATTGATTTAAAAAATTGATAAATATTGGTGTTAGTTCATTATTAGGGAGTTAAGCTTGTGATATCCTTGAGATTTTCTTTATATTGAATTTAAATTAACACCCACTTCATAAGTTGACGTTGATTAGAATTAATAAGTGTTAAAGCTTTAATCCAACCATTAACATAACTAGGATTATAATATCAATCAATAATTGTTTATGGTAGTGTATTTATGGTTCCAATAATCCATTGAAATGACATTTTAAAAAAAATATATCATTAATCCATGACATATTAAGTCCAACATACACAATGTTAAATTAAAGAATACTCATCGAGCAAATACTCCCAATCACTTAACATCCCTAAATTTTGACTCACCCCAATGAGATATTTACTCATCCATTTTAGTGTTTAATAGTCTGGTTATAATAATTATGATGATAAATTAAGAATAGAAGAAAAATAAAGGGATTAGAAAAGAGTGGTACGTCGAACACACACACACGAACAATGATGATAATTAAAAATGGATATTTGATTGAATGATGAAGAAAAATAAGGGAAGAGTATTCAACTGAATTTAAACTATTTAAAGAACAATGATATTAAAATACAGAAGGTGGATGATAATAAGAGATATTGAAGAAGAAATTTTCATTAAAACAGAATTACAAAAGAAAGGACTTACAAAATTACAACAATGAAGAACATAAAAGTAAATGAAAACAAAGAGAGGAGGAAAGGTCTCTCAAGTGAAAACTTGAGTATGGAAGATCCTACCAAAATTTTTTCAAAGCTTTGGTCGTGCCAATATGATCTCATGTCTTCGGAAATTCCAACCCCTCTCAAAGAGAGAAGGGGAGAGTATTTATAGCCCAAGGAGTGGACTGTTTGCATTTCCAATCTGTCCCTCCACTTGCATCGCCATTTGGCTATTCAGAAATCCTAATCTAGAGAAATATACTTATTAAAAGTTGTATATAATAAATTTGGTCGACTGCTCAAAAAATTTGGAGTCATTTGGGCATATGTAGCCAAAGTTATGGCCGGTTGATTAAATTATTTTAATCTTCCCATTTCAATCCATTAATTTTTATGTTCAAAATGTGAAAGGTTTTTTTAATAGTAATATTCCATAAAAACCGAATGATTTCTTCAACAAAGTCTTCCACCCATATCTTTTCTTTCACACTGCAAAATATCAGCTCGATTTGATGCTTACATCTTGAGATATGTCATGAATACTATACTGATTTTATTTCTCATCCAGAATGGTGGGTTGGGCTTCAATGAATATGTTGGGCCCCTTGTTCTTATATTTGGGAAATGAAATTTTTATCCGTGATTCGTTTGGATAATAAAGAACATGTGGGAGAATTTTATGAAATTTGGGCTTCTGTATTTAGACCGGGAACTCAATCATCATGGCTGGTCCAGTTTCTTCACAAATTCGGTAGGTCATATTGTGTGGTAAATGTGATCCTTAAAATGGAATAATTGGACCATGATCCCTTCTAATGAAATGTTTTATATTGAATTAGGAATCCTAAAAAAGAAGAATCACAAAATTTGGATCATTAGGTTGAGAGTTATAAATAAAATAGTAAACTGACTCAATTGGACTACTTATAAAAATGCTCAAACATTATACTTAGTATTAAAACATTAATAATTCCCAGAAATTATGCACATTTCATATAAAATAAGTAAATGGATTATATAATAATACATGAAAATATTAATAACATCAACTCCCCCACACTTAGTTTTGTGCATGTTCTCATGTGCAACAAATATAAAAACATAACAAAATCATTTTCAATCACCAACAAATATTAAAATTTTGTTTTCTTCAATCAGGGGAGGTTTAGAATATTTCACTCATCCATTTTGAATACCACCAAAATTTGTTACAGAAACAATGTTCCAAAACTAATTCATTTTTTCATGCTCAAATTTAGAAATGGAAAATGTGGACACTCAAAACTCACACCTCTCAAGATGATAAAATTCATTTGTGGAGGTTCACTCTTTCACCAACCAAACGTGAAAATCTTAGAGTTTGAAAGAGCTCTCAACTAACGATCCCTATCCAAAGTTCAAAAGAATCAAGAGGACTTTTTAAGGAGTTTTTCTATGGCTATGGTACGATAGGAATATAATGTCCAAGAGAGAGAATAAGAGGGTTAAAACACCAACATAGAAAAAGAAATGTACATTTTTTTGAAATAAAACATGGAAGGAAATGAAAACAAATATTTACAAGGGAATGATTGTGTGAAAAAAAGCACAATAGAGGAAGAAAATATGAAGGTAATGAGAAGATGGAATATTTACAAAACAAACGTCTCCCAATAAGAATATAATGAAAGTGTTATTTTTTTTCTTTTTTTCTTTGTTTTTTCGAAAGTTGACCTTGAAACAGATCTCACACTCATATCCCAACCCATGATTGATCTCCTCATGACACTAATTGTAATAGTTATAACAAGATCAATGGTTGAGGAAGAGTGATTTTTGACCTACACATGACACAACCCATTTATTCAAAAAAAAATTGATTGTTTTTTTCATCATTTTTTGAACACTTGTCAATAACATATACAAAATTACATAAATGGATGTACATTACATTCCACAAAACACACTGAATGACAACCTCTCCCCCACACTAAAATGGATGCTTTCCCTCAAGCAGATGATTACTCATTAAAAATCAATAATAGGGTACCCAAACAATGAAATCCATTCCCACCACACTTAAATTTCAAAAAAAAACTATGCAATGAAAATCCATGTTGATATTGGGTGGGAAAAGGTATTGGGCTTATAATTTGGTTATCAAGGAAAAGGTTTTCATAGGCTCAAAGAGGCTTTCAAAAGGGGGATTAATGTAAGGGAAATGGGAGGCTATTTGGCTATTTTGATTCTCATGTGGTTTAGAAAATGCCTCTATCATATTAGTGAACACTAAAGTAGGAAATTCAGCTCGAAGGTCCACAAACTCAAGACTCACAAATGGGGGTGAAAACACACATTTTGAAAAGATGGCCATAGGTGGTATTGGCATGAAAGAAAATGTTGTTCCTCACAGTTCGATAAAAGCATTTTCCAAATCAAAAATTGAGCATTCAATTTTTTTTGGTTTTGACACACTATTATTGATCCAAAGTCATGATGAAAATACAAAATTTTTGAGGTGAAAAAATGTCTGTTAACTCCCTAAAATGGTTGGACAAAATTTCAAAACTCGATGGTGAGTAAGCATGAATCTTAATTGTTTTGTATTTTTTTATGATTCTTTTTTATGATTTATTTAGTTTTTAATAAAGACACACTCAAACAAAAGAGAAATAAAAAAAGGGTTTGAAAAAGAATGTGATAAAAAAATGAAAGATAAAGGAAGAAGAAGACAGAGGTTGAGGGAGGAAGAGAGAGAGAGTTAAAGAGAAAGAGGTGCCCCTGGTTTGGATTTGGCGGGTCGCCATCTCTGTCTAGTGGTTGGTCAACTGGAGAAGTTGGGGATCCAGTGGAAGTCGATGATAATATAGGATTGTGTGTTGTTACCTGAAAAAGAAAAATCATTATTCATATAATGAAAAACTAAAAAGAAATTAAAATTTCAAAAAAGTAAAAGAAAACATGGGTTGCCTCCCAAGAAGCGCTACATTTATTTGTCTACAGATGGACAGTTGCAGTGGACTACCCATAGTCTGATGGTGTCTATTTTATCTTCTCAACTCCAGTGTGCTTCCAGAAAAACATTTCCTTTGGGAGTCTCAATGATTCGTTGGATAATTTCATCCCTTCCTTGTTTCGCTTGTAATTAAACGGGATTAGATAGAGAATATGGCTATCCTCCCTTTGGTATTCAATGTGAGGAATGATTTTATCCACAAAGTGATGATTTTCTATTCTTGGAAATTCAGGAAGATTTCTCAATTCTGATGGTTCATTTATGTAAGGTTTAAATAACACGAAAGAAGAGTATGATATCCCAATTGTTTTTGACTCATTTATTTCATCACTTATCGATGTAGGGTAATGAGGATCAGTGGAGTCATAAGACTGAATAAAAATTTTCAATATCCTTTATTTCAATATTTTTCGCCAAAGAATGGTCAATTTCAACCTCACCAGTGATCACTTTATTAATTAGGGAACAAATCACACAACCTTCACTCCCATCAGGACAAGATAAACACATTGGTTCAGGGTACACCTCAAATATAATTTATTTTTTCAGAATCATGGATAAGAAATAAATAATGTTGAATAATATGATCTAAATCAACAAATGAGCATTCAAGTTCACTTTCTTTATCACCGTTCATGTTGGAGCATTGGAGGTCAGAGGTGAGATTGGATTCCAAAGAGTTTTCAAGATCCTTTAGATCAATAGAGTCTACATTTGTAATGTCAAAATTAACTTCTCAATTTATGACTTGGTAAATGAGGATACAATATTCACAAACTCCTTTATTAGTAGAACATGAAGAACATGTTAGATTGGGATTCAACACACTCTCAGATAGACTTTCGGAATCGTGGATATAGAATATAGATTGATTCTCTAATGGGTATCGCATGGATTCAAAAATATTGAACTTGACCATTTTGTCACCAAATTCCATTGATAAGATGCCAACATGGACATCAATTTTGGTTTTAGATGTCATAAGGAATGGTCTTCCTAGAATCAGAGGAGATTTGAAAGAAGTTGTCTCACCTTCCATGTTAAGGACATATAATTCAGCTAGGAAGATAAGATCATTGACTCGAACAAGGACATCCTAAATTATTCCCTTGAGATTGGTTATGCTTCGATTGGCCAATTGAATGACAACACTCGTTGGATGTAAGGGACCTAGACCAAGGTTGGATAATATGGATTTGGGCGTGAAATTAATTGAGGCTCCTAGGTCTATGAGTGCATTATCAAAGTTGGAACTTCCAATTTGGCATGGAACCGTAAAGGTCCCTAGATCTTTGCACATTATGGGAATATTCTGCTGGGTGGAAACATTTTCAAATGTCCTAAGTTGCCTCTTGTGGGTGAAAAATTCCTTAAGAAACTTGGCATACTTAGGAATTTGTTTGATGGAATCTAAGAGAGGAATGTTGACTTCAACACGTCTAAACATGTCGAGCATTTCAGGATCAGGTTCAAAGGACTTCCTTGGCTTAGAAACGGCTTGAGGAAAAGGAATTGGATTCCTAAGTGGAATTGAAGGAGGTGAGGTAATGGTTTTAGGTTTCTTTTAAAGTTTCTTTTTCTTTTCATTTTCTAGGTCAACATTCAAAGGAGGGTTGGAGAACTTATCTTGAGGCATAAAAATTTTCTTTCCCGATCTAAGTGCAATTGCACTTACATTACCCATGGGTTTGGGTAATGGTTGAGCTGGAAGTTGGGAAGAATTGGATGGTTTCTGCTAACTAAGGTGGGATTACAGTTGAACAATTTGGGTTTCAATGTTCTTGAGACTAGAACGGGTGAAGGAGGCAAGATCTTCTACATCACTTTCCCATGGTTTCTTGGAATAAGAAGCTTGTCCCAGATTGGGATTACTGGATTTTGGTTCTTGGGAAAATTATTGTATTGGTTTTGGAATTGGGAAGGCTCGCTAGGATAATGGAATCCAAGAGGAGGATTGTTCCTTTGAGGTTGAGGAATAAAAGGATAAGGATGCTGGAAGTTACCAAAACCTTGGCCATATTGGAATTGGTTTGGGTTTTGAGGAGGGAATTGAGGAGGATAAGATATGGGATTACCATACCTATAGCCTTGGTTATAGGAAGAAGAGTAGGTCTCAGAGTGAGGTTGATTGAAGTTTTTAACAAACTGACCTGATATTTGAGAATCAGTGTTCTGCTGAGCATATGCTGCATTGAGCTCCATTGGTCTAGATGAATCAGATTGATCCTCTTGAAGTTGTGAACATGTGTCAGTTGGATGAGATGGAGTGTTATAGATTCCACAGTTTTTGACTGGTCCAGGAAACATTGATTGTGGAGAAGATGAGGTTAGAGATTTTGTATCCATAACTAGTTGCTACACAGGACCTGTAAGTTCACTCATCCACTCAGTCATCTTGTTCGGCTCAATTGATTGATTATCTTGGGCTTTCTTGACTTTAGCATGTGATCGAGTATGGAATTGTTGTGTGTTTACAACCATGTTACTTATGAGATCTCTTGCAGCTGCATGAGTTTTATCAATAAGATCACCGCCACTTGCGGCATCTATGAGAGTTCTCTCCATAGACAAAACCCCTCATAGAAGTATTGGATTAAGAGTTGGTCAGGGATTTTAGGGTGTGGATAGGTTTCCACAAGCTTTCTGAACCTCTCCCAGTACTCATGGAGTGATTCACTCAGGAATTGACGTATACCACTTATTTCCTTTCGAATAGATGCAGTACGAGAAGCAAGAAAGAATTTCTCTAAGAAGAGTCACTTCATGTCAATCCAGGTGGTTATGGAACCGGGAGGAAGGTAGTAGATCCATGACTTGGCGGAGTCAGCTAGGGAGAAAGGGAATGCTCGATGTTTGATTTTTTCTTTAGAAACCCCTTGAGGTTTCATGGTAGAGCACACTACTTGGAACTCTTTAAGGTGGAGATGTGGATCCTCACTGGCTAGCCCATGGAAATGAGTAAGAAGATGAATCAACCCCGATTTGAGTTCAAAGTCAGATACTATGTTTGGATATTGAATACCAATAGGTTGGTAATTCATATCAGGAGCAGCGAGTTCTTTAATTGTTTATTCCCTTGGATTGGCCATATCTAATTCAATTGGTTAGACAAGGATTAGTTCTTGAATTATTTGATTATCTATTATGTTCCTCCTAAGTTGGAAAAGTGTTCGCTCAATTTCAGGGTCAAAAAAATCCGAGGGACTGTTTGGAAGGCTACGGGGCTTTTATAGAGATTTTTTCAAGAAAGGGGAATATGGGTTTTTCTTTGTGTTTTTTTAGTGTATGATTTTTATGAGAAGACGGGTTTTTCTTTGTGTTTTTTTTCAATTTTTTTAAAAAAATTTATTTTTTGGGTTTTTTTGATAATAACCAAAAACTAATGACAACTTAAAGCACCATCCCCAGAAACAGTTCCATTTGAAACGCGTGGCCAATTGTCTCCTATCGACCGGTTAAAGTTATGTTGCTCTACTAATGTGTATAACATCACTCTGGTCGAATCCTCGGCGATGATACTTTGTAATAGTCATTTGTTTTTAGTTGATTGTATTTTGATTAGGGGGGTTTGATTTTAGAGCTTAATTGAGATGATTTATTGGCTACAATTGATTTAACAAATTTATAAAGATTGGGGTGAGTTCATTATTAGGGAGTTAATATTTTGATATCCTTGAGCTTCGCTTTATATTGCATTTAAATTAACACCCACTTCACAAGTTGACGTCGATTAGAATTCCTAAGTGTTAAAGCTTTAATCCAAGCCTTAAATTAACTAGGATTATAATATTAATCAGTACTTCTTTATGGTATTGTATTTATGGTTCTAATAATCCATGGAAACCACATGCTAAACAAAATATGTCATTAATCCATGACATATTAAGTCCAACATACACAATGTTAAATTAACGAATACTCATCGAGAAAATACTCTCAATCACTTAACATCCCTAAATTTTGACTCACCCCAATGAGATATTTACTCATCCATTTGGGTGTTTAATAGTCTGGTTATAATAATTATGATGATAAATTAAGAATAGAAGAAAAAGAAAGGGATTAGAAAAGAGTGGTACGTCGAACACACACACACACAGACAATGATGATAATTAAAAAAGGATTTTCAATTGAATGAGGAAGCAAAAGAAGGGAAGGGTATTCAACTGAATTTAAACTATTTTAAGAACATTAATATTAAAATACATAAGGTGGATGAGAATAAGAGATATTGAAGAAGAAATTTTCATTAAAATAGAATTACAAAAGAAAGGACTTACAAAATTACAACAATGAAGAACATAAAAATAAATGAAAACAAAGAGAGGAGTAAAGGTCTCTCAAGTGAAAAATTGAGTATGGAAGATCCTCCCAAGCATTTGGAAAAGCTTTGGTCATGCCAATATGATCTCATCTCTTCTGAAATGGCAACCCATCTCAAGGAGAGAAGGGGAGAGTATTTATAGCCCAAGGAGTGGACTGTTTTCCCGAATGGCCCGAAGGCCTTCTTTTTTATTTTATTATAGATAATCCCCCTTTTAAGGGTTCAAGGGGAACCCATAAATGAATCGTAGGCCCAAGGTACAATGCCCGACATGACCTGTAATACATGACTCGAAGGCCCAAAGGCATACCAGGCCCAATACATGACACGTAGGCCCAACCCACTAGAACTGACCCTCCCCAGCTTCTACATCATTGATTTCCTTTAGCTCCCCACCTGCATTGTTGATCAGCTATCATTTCCCCGTGCAAAGATGCATGATGCCTGGTCCCGATGGTGGTTGCCATACCCTCTCATTCTTCCAATTCAGTTAGCTCTACTTCTGGTGACTGCTACTGGTGCTCTGATCCTCATCTAGGGACTACTCTGTGTGAACTGAGAAACTTCATGGTATTCAATGGCCCGAAGGCCCGATGGCCCGAAGGCCTTTGATGGCCCGAAGTCCCTGAGACCCGTTGGCCCAAACCGGTGGCCCGAAATCCCAAATCAGATGAATAGTATGGCTGCTACAATACCAAACAGTACCTACTACAGTGCCTACTACAGTTCCTACTACAGTTCCTACTACAGTACCCCCTTAAATTCGCCTTCGCCCGGTTTTGAACCTGGGACTCTTGGATGCCAAGCGGGAGCCCTTACCACTTGGGTACGAGCTCGTTGGTAGGAGTGGACTGTTTGCATTTCCAATCTGTCCCTCCACTTGCATCGCCAAGTTGGCTATTCAGACAGCCGAATCTCGAGCAATATCCTTCTTTAAAGTTGTAGATAATAAAGTTTTCCGACCCCTCTCAAATTCTGGAGTCATTTGGACATATGTAGCCAAAGTATGGCCGGTTGATTAAACAATTTTAATCTGTCCATTTCAATCCAGTATTTTTGATGTTCAAAATGTGAAAGGATTTTTGAATAGTAAGATTCCCTCAAAACTGAATGATTTATTCAACAAATTCTTCCTCCTATATATATCCTCTTTTACACTGAAAAATCTCATCTCGATTTGATGCTTACATCATGATATATGTAATGAATCTTGTACTGATTTTATTTCTCATCCAGAATGGTGGGCTGGACTTCAAAGCATATGTTGGTCCCCTTGTTCTTATATTTGGGACCTGAAATTTTTTTCCATGATTATTTTGGATAATCAAGAACATATGGAAGAGTTTCATGAAATTTGGGCATCGGGATTTAGACCAGGAACTCAATCATCGTGGCTGGTCCAGTTTCTTCACAAATTCGGTAGGTCATCTTGTGTGGTAAATGTGATCCTTCAAATGGAAGAATTGGCCCATGATCCCTCCTAATGAAATGTTTTATATTGAATTAAAAATCCTAAAAAACAAGAACCACACAATTTGTATTAGTTGGGTGATAGTTATAAATAAAATAGTAAACTGACTCAATTGGACTACTTCTAAAAATGCTCAAAAATTATACTTAGTATTAAAACATTAATATTTCACACAAATTATGCACATTTCATATAAAATAAGTAAAGGGAGGATATAATAAGACATGAAAATATTAATAACATCATACTTATTCATCTCCTTCTTCATTTTGACAAGTATTGACTACCATTGACAACAAATACAATCTTCATACACAAGTGGTCCCAAAATTCTCCCCCTTTGTTTTTTGTTGTCATTATCACAAAGTCTCCTCAAATGAACATTTCAGTGTCAAAATAAGAATATTCTCCCTCCCCTTTCATTTCAAACTTTCATTTCACTTTCTCTCCCCCTTATTGAAAAGAAATACAAAGTTCATGGTAGAGAGGGTATCAGTATTTACTTAAGCAGTGTGCCATCAATCATTTCACTCTAAGTCTACTGGAGCAAAGCTAGATGTAGAAAACAAGAGATTTTGATTTAGACAGCAGTGTTGTCCATTATCCACTGATCGTGATACCTCATGAGATGAGATCTTCTACACCTGTCTTCAAGGGTTTTCCACTTTCATTCCAGGACAAAGATATTGAATGTGATAGGAAATAATCAATCCTGAAATTCCTGCACTCACTTCAACAAAAGGATCAAAAACATTCAAGTGCAATTAGAAAGATAAGTGGCCTTGGGGCAATTTTATTCTTCTTATGTCACTGATTGACCTAGTTAATCCCCCTTTATAAAAATATATTTATTTTGAGTAAGCAAGGATGAGAGATTAATAAACAAAATACCTTTTCCAATGACATGATCTTCAGAAAATCTTCATAGTAATTTAATTTTATACCAAATGATGTTGATACTAATTGAGATAATGACTTTGACAGCTTCTTCATGTGTCTCCCCCTAACGGGAACAATTCTCCTCACTAAATCCCAGGTTTTCCCCCTGATATCTTACTTCACCTTAAATTCCCTGTATGATAATAACAAATAAAATACACAAAGATTTAATGGAATAAGGTGGATCCTCTTTTATCCATCAATGTGAAAAACAAGGTTGAGATGATCTTCTCAACCCAGATACTCCATTCTTCACACTTTCATAACTAATCTTCAATGCTGACTATGATTGTGTGGACCTCACTATTTCTTCCATCTCTTTGTGTGTGAATATTCTTTCTTAAAGGGATTTCAAAGCACTGGAATCTCCGGGTGCAACTTTCATCTTTTTGAGGAATTCTTGTTTGGCTCGAGTAAATTCATAGCATCTTTTAATAGGATGACCAGGCTTGTTGCACCTCACACACAGAACATCCTTTTCTTCATGTAGAATATTCTTTTTGATTTTAGCAAAAGTATTAGCCTGTGCATCTTTCTACATTCTCATTCTTTCCAAATCTTCTAGCCAAACCACCAAAATATCATTAGAGACTAAGGAATCATGATTGGATCTTCTACATGGCTTCTTCTGAGTGGCTTCCTTCTTAGTAGTTATTTTGGATACACCAACCTTCACCTTCTTGTATTTAGAATCCAAGGACTTCTCGTATTTCCTTCTTGAAATATTCCTGGGTGAATTTTTTTAAATATTATTTATTTTATTTCTTCCCAAGAATGCTTCTTCATTCTTACTCAGCTTCTGTGGTCTTCTTTTCCTATATGAACATGCACCATTCATATGACCACTCCTATTGCATACATCACAGATGTTATCTACATTCCAAATCTGTTTTCAGTATACAAATGCTTTCGGATCTATGGATGTTGCTTCTTCTTCTCTGGATTTCTCCCCCTTGAGATGAGTTTTTTTTGTTCTTTTACATTTAAGGGGTTGTACCAACAATCTAGTGCACAATGCCCAACTCTATTACAACACCAGCATTGACCAAAAAATCTTCAATTATTCCCATCTTATTTATAAGGTTGTTTAATCTTATTCTTGGTATGTTGTGATTTATGTGGGGAGATATCTTCCACACTCTTTCCCCTATCCACCGTAGCCATTGTGGTAGGTTTCTTCTCACGTTTCTTCATCCATACTTGTTTAGAATTTTTTTTCCAACCTGTACTTTTTGTAGAAACAAAAACATTAGTACAAGTTGGTATGGATGGTAATTTTACTTTCTCAGCTACTTTTGATAGATCAATGAGTGAATCCATGATCTTATTATCACATGTTGGAGGTCTTTTGACAGTAGAATCCTCCATTGAGCATTAAATACTGACAGCAACTATTTCTTTCTTTTTGTAGAGACCTAATATGTGTCTTATCAAGATTGGTAAACTGAACTTCCAATTCTAGAAATCTCATATTGAGGATTACTTCCTGGTCTTCAATCATAGTCATCTTATCTTCACAAGCCTTCTTTAATCTTTCAACTTCATCTTCATGCATCTTTACTTTTTTTATAACAAAGAGTCAAGTTCTTTGATCTTCTTGGGGTTTTCTTCCAAATATATCTCCTTAACATCATTGCTCTTTTTTATCTCATCTTCAAGTGCATGGATCTTATCTTCTAGAGTCTTGTTGACTCCCTCTTTCTCTTCAACATATTTGAACCACTTTGATGAACTTACTTCAAATCCCCTGTTTTTTGTTTCAAAGGCACCAACCTATCTGGAGAGATTTAGACATTCAACAATTTTTGCTTGTAAGACTTTCTCCAAAGCATCAGTTTCTTCTTCCAATTGAGTGATATTTTACTGCATGCATTGAAATACTCCACAAACAAGAGATGCACTCTCTTCAAGAATACCATGCAGAATCATTCTTAATATGTCAATTGATATTTCTTGAGATGTTGTAGATTGATCATGTCCACTTGTGCCAGCATTTTCATCATGAGACTAATTTATAAATGTACTAACACATACCTCTTTATCAATTGGGGAAGGAATGTTATCCATATTCTTAGTGGAAACATTATCCACCCTCTCATAACTTTCCAAGTCTAGTGTTTCTTCAATGTCTTCCAGATATGGAGAACCAGATACATCCTCTTCTTTAGATAGGAGGGGATTCTTCTTCAACTTTCTCTTATCCTTCTTTTTCTTATTCATCATGGTATTGATAAATATATCCTTCTATTCAGAGATAACTGAATCTTCACTGAAAGTGCACTTCATTGATAATTTAGGAAAGAAACTCAAATCATCAAAAGAGAATAACTTCACTATAGAGAATCCAATAGAGGTTAACCTACCTTTGATACAAATTGAGAGAAACAGTTTGGCATATACCTAATAATGAGAGGGGGGGGGGGTGAATCAGTTTTGAGGACTTTTTAAACCAATTCCAACTTTTATCCCTATACCTTTTGATCATTTAGGATCTTGATTCTCTTATTCTCTTTTCCATGTGACATGCAATAATAGAAAGTAGTAAACATATGCACACAATATTTTCACAAGGTCCACCACTCAATAAGAGTAGAAACGTCCTTTCCATGCATGGGAATGACCACTGCATGGATTCTACACTATAATGTAATATGCTGTTACAATGGAGTGGCTAGGAAAACAATCCTCTAGCCAGTGTAAGTCCCTACACTTTGGAGGGGGATGGGAAACAATCCTCTTCCCTGGACTAGTGATAGTCTAGTCCAACTTGCAGCCTCTAGCTGGTTCTTTATACTACCTATAGAGACAGTCTTCTTATTTATTGATAAGGTAGGCTCTGCTCTTGTTCTTCTTTAGTGCTCTTTACTTGATTACTTGAAAAGAAGTAGGAAAGCATTTCTTCATTATTTCTTTCTCTTCTTCTATACTACAACACCAACTGCACTAGACTTCTTCTTTCTTCTTCTTAGTGTAATAACCAACTGCACTAAATCTTCTTCTCTCTTCTTCTTAGTTCAATAACCAACTTCACTAAACCTTCTTCTCTCTTCTTGGCCAAAATCACATATACCAATGTGATTATTCAAAAACATAGGATCAGCTCACATAGAATCATTTGAGCTAAACTTCCCTAATGAATTGTAGGCTTCAATTGGGCATACTCAGCTCTTCTTCTTCTTCTTCTTCTTCTTCTCTTCTCTCTATGCAGCAAACTTGTAAGCTGCACACTCTTATTCTTATTCTTCTGCTTCTTCAATGAAAAACCAGCTGCAATGAAACCTAATCTTCTTCACACATTTTATTTCAATGAAAAAACACTTGCACTGAGCTCTTCTTGTTCTTCTTCTTTCTAGAATCACATGTTCTCTTTGTGATTGTAAAAAAAATGAAGTCTAGATCAAATTAGCATCATCTCAGTTGATCAGAAGCTGGTAAGAACATATAGAAAAATTCACAGCTTACGTGCCAATCCTTACTTTTGTGCCACCCTGCTTGCATGCCTCCCTACTTGCGTGCCATCAAATACTTGCGCGCCATAATTGTTCACAAATCACAACATGCGTGACACTTCTACTTGAGCACTATGCTGCTTGTGTGCCACTCTTCTTTCATGCCTCTGGAAACATTCGTGTCAATACTTGTGAGAAAAAACTTGCCCAACACCCTACTTGCGCGCCTTATAAATAACCCTCAGCTTGTGCGCCACTTCAGCTTGCACGCCGCCCTCTTTTACTTGCGTGATCAGAGCACCCTCCACTACTTGTGCAATCAGAGCTCTAATTTTATCTTAAGTGTTGAGCATTAAAAAAATGAGGAGGCCAATCGTCTATTTATAGGAATTTTGGTGACTTGCGTGCCACATATACTTGTGCACCGTTCCAGCACTTGTGCGCCCCTGCATCACTTGCGCGCCACTCTAACACTTGCGCGACACTTTATTTCCTTTGTCATATTTTGATATGATGATGTTTGAAATATGAATTTGCATGTAACATATACTTTCGTGCCACACTTTCACGCTCATTAGACTTGTGCGTCAGTTTATGAATTGCATGCCAATCTTTAACTTACACGTCACTTTATTTCCTTTGTCATATTTTGATGGGATGATCTTGAAATATGACTTACGCACGACTTACACTTGCGCCCAAATAATTGCGCGCCAATACTTGCACACCACTCTTGACTTGTGCTCCAATTTATTTCCTTTTCCAAAATAACTTTTTTACTCCCTCTACTCTTCATAAGGCTTGTATCACAAGTTCTCCAAACTTATGATATTTCTGAAATACAAATTAGCAAAGAATCGTCATAGTTTTTTCCATTCTTTTTGAAATATGAATTCCAAAGAACTTCTTTCATCCTCACTTCAAATCCTCAATTCCTTTTGGAGTGTTAATTACAAAGAACTCAAATCATCTCTCTTCATCCAAAATTGGAGGCTTAAAGCTTCTTCAAATACCTTCAATGTTGCAGAAAATGTATCAACTTTGATACATGTATTTGTAACTTTAAGAACAATGCAACAATCATCTTATTTCAAGGAAATGTGTAATTCATGACCTTATTAGAATGACAAGTCCTTCCACACTGTCTCTTCTTCTTCAGCCATCATTCTCTACTTTATTCAAATCATATGATTCTTTTCATCAAGTAAGCTCTTTCATGGTTCTCATGAAATCATGAAGCATTGCATGGTCTTCTTTAAATCCTCATTCTTCTTCAATCATCATTAGATGGATGATACTTCCCCATTCTTCATTTTTGTAAACAATGTTGCACATTTGACACAAGTTCTTTGAACTTAGTATCAGTTCAACAATCGTTTGAATTGATCTTCTTAGATAATTTCTCAAGTATGATATCCAATGCTATGATTCCATAACAATTCTCCAGGAAACCTCACTTCGGCCAATCTCCACTAACTTTTTAGTCCTTATTCATCTCCTTCTTCATTTTGACGAGTATTGACAACTGTTGACAACAAATACAATCTTCATACAAAAAGTGGTCCCAACATAACCCACTAATCCCATCCCAGGTATACCACATAGGGGACCAATTATCACTCATTGACTGGTATAATAATAATTCCCACTAAGCATGTCCAAGGTAACCCCCCTAGGAAACTGGTATAACTCTTGGGTAATTAAAACATGTTCTTAGTGATCCTTTCCAAGGAATCCTATAAAGAATCCAAGTATAACTATCAGTGTAATGTCAATCAATTAACCTATGAGAATTTCCTTGGAGTTTCATAAAAAGGAACCTAAGTATCACTCAAGGCATAATACAATTCATTTAATCATTAATGTTCAATTGAAAAAGAGTCCATATTTATGAACATGAAAACAAAACTCAGGTATATAAAATAGGATAATTACCATTCTTCATTGAAATGATAATAGAAAAGTCCATGTACTTAATCATTCCATCCCTTATTTTTAACATAATTATTTAACTACCAATTTTTTCCAGAGAAGACAACGCACCTTAAAGGATGGTTTTATTAAAAAAAGGGGGAAAGACTATCATTCTAATTTTTTTAATTTTAAGTTAATTATACCTTACATGAGGTATTATTCACTATAACTTAAGGGAGATCAAGTGGAATCAATGCATTATGATCATGTGCATTTAAGGAAACACCCAAGGGGTGAGTTAATTATACATGGAGGCATAAGGATCAAGGAATATAATAACTCACCCCAAGGGGGTGGTTCTAGTTGAAGTGAACTTAATTATATGGTTTAATTATAAGCATAATAGTAATTTAATTTTAGGATTTATGGTCTCCATAACTAATTTCACATTTAAGTGGAAATGTATGGGGAATCTAGCATGTGACAGAACAATGAAATTTATAAATGACCTAGACATTATGGGAAAATTTATAGACCACCTACATCATGATTGTTATGGCCTACTCATATAACATTGAGGTTTAAATCAATCTAGTTTGATAGAAATCAAAGAAATGGAAAAACGCTCTGAAAACAGGTTGAATTAGATTATTTAAAGATAGTGCCAAATATGGTGAATGAGACTAGGAAATATTGAAAGTGGAGTTAGAGAATCATTGATATGATTCCAATGTGATGAGAAATGGTTGAATCAGTCATCATATGAGGGATATACCTCTTTCCTAAAAGGAGGATAAGATCCCCCACAAAGGGGTTACTATTGTGTACAAATGGGAGGAGAAGAAAAGGGGAATATTTAAAATAAAATAGAGTAAATACAATAAAAACAAACATTTAAATGAGTAACATGGTTTTCCCACATGGTTTTCCAAACTCTATGACAACCATGCATAGGATACTCCCTAAGAAGGGGACTTGCACGGTTTATGCACATTGTTTGGAAAATCATGCGCAAATCATGCCTTTCTCCAATGTTAAGAGGCTTTTAATAACAACATGTTCATGCATCCTGGTGTGTACGATTAGACCTAACCATGAAACATCCTTAGCCTCTCTGAACATGAAGCACAATTTCTCTTTGTGGGATGCATGGTTTAAAAAAAACAATTCACCCTTACAAACTTCTTCCAGTTTTGAGTTATTAGGCCCAATGATCCCATAACTAAATAGAACACTCAAGGCACTTATTAAGTCTTTAACCAAGTTTAGAAAACATGTTTGAGTTTTACAAAGCTCATTTTTACATTCCTAATATTTGTTTAAATAATGGCGCATCCACTAAATAGTAAAATTCAATTTCCCTTCGAAAATTTACCTGGTCCAAAAACACAAGACATTACAATGTACTTGAGATAGGTTATGTGGGAATGCTATTTGATATGACAATACTATGATTAAATCAAGGATATAAAATGGATATATTTTTCTTTTAATAACATTTCATTTCTTCCAAAATCTCATTACTTTCTTTAATGGTTATATTTGTAGGAATACCTTATCTCCAACATTAAACTCCAAGTCGCATTGATGATAGTCAACATAGTTCTTATTTGAAAACTCTAATTGTTATTAAACATTAATTCGCAATTTAATACATAAAAGTACACATAATAAAACCAAGAATATATAGAAGTATAGTATCTTTGGGAATTAGGTACATTACATAACTACTTTAAATAGGGGATACATCGACATTATTGAAAACTTCCTTAACATGCACATAATGTTCCATCGTACCTAAAACTATATGGGATAATATGGAGAAATAATTAAAAAAAGGGAGAAATATTAATCATAGTAAGGGAATAAGAAAATAATAACATGAATAAGGTATTACATGTTAGAAAATAGGCATATCAATGGGACATAAAATGTCTAAGAATCATAAACATAAACAATGATGCATGATATACCATGATAACACAAAGTCAATATGGGAATGTGGAAACACCTTTAAGCATGTCATGATAAGAAAATGTAAAAGTTAAATATAAATAAAATATAAAATAATGTTATTAGGATAACCTTATATACACCATACATTGAATATCATGAGACTAAAACATTACTCAATGCATTGGAGTGCTATCAGGGCACAACCATTATAACCATATCATGTAAATGCATAAGTGTGCCACATAGATCATACAACATTAGAACATATTTAATATCATTTAATACCATGATAATTGAGTGTCAATTAAATATATTTAATTATTTAATCAAATAATTATAAGTAAATAAAGTTGAACACCCTTGATAGGGAATTGGTACGGGCATTCACTACACAATTGTTTGGTATTGAAAATCATTGTGAAATTTCAACAGCATAACATGGGAACAAAAATGTTCATGGGAGGGATTAATGAGAGTTAAAGGGTTCTATCATAATTTATACATAATAAAGGAGGTAATAGGGATATGGGAGAAAATATCCCAATATTATTAATTGGATATAAAAGCTATAAGACAATGAAGATGCTTGAATAATGATGAGAAGGAGAGAATATTTTACCTTGAGAGGCTGATTCCAAAATATTTGGAGGAGTTTGTTGATAGATTGGGAGGAAATTGAGATGAATATAGAGAGAGGAGTTTATATTAATGATGTGATACAAGTTTATTGATTAAATAAGAAGGGGTTCTTGGGTGGGTTTATATGGGGAAAGAGATGGGAGTTCTTTATTATTTCTCAAAACATGGGTTTTGGACTCTATATAACAAAGTAATAAAAATCACAAAAATTACCATTATTTTTCCCAATAGTTTCTACCAAAGTGTATTTTTATTCATTATTTTATTAGTCCAAGTTACCAACTCATTAAAATATTACCCTTAGTGATGTGGAAGTGAGTCGTGTTCTTAAATAAATGCTTTTAAAACCTTAAAATATAATATAAGTTTTGGAGGATTCATAAAGGATTTATAAAATTAACCAAATAACCTAAAAATAAAATAATTTTAAATGGTAAATATATATTTTGTCTTTTATACCATTTATTGTATTTATTACATTATTTTTGGTTCGTTATGATGTCATAATAAACACCATATTTTTATACCATATCTATTTTTTACCAAAAAATTTGATTGTATCAGAAAATTATGAAAAATTAACCATGGGATAATTTAGAAATTATGATTACAAAAATAATATTTATTTTATCCATATAATTTTATAAATATTTGAATTTTAAAATTTTAAAAAATAATTGATATTTATTGATAAATTTTGGGTTTTTTTAACAATAACAATTTTTGAACCCTTATAAAAATTACATTTGAAATCATAAAAATTATATTATATTTTATATTTATCTAAAAAATATTTAATAATAATATTTTATTAGAATTTCATTTATTTCAAAAATAAATTAATTCATAAAAAGGAATGTCTTAATTGAAATCATAGATTACCTGAAAAATACAATTTTTATTTTATCGTACCAAAGTCAAAATCATTTATAAAGTAACAATGATAAGAAGTAAATATGACAGTTATTTTATTTAAAATAAAATAAAATAACTGTATTATTAGGTTTTTGATACATATAACTTTATTAAACCATAAAATTCTCTAAGGTTAAGGTGGATAATGGTGATATTTTCATGGGGCGGTGTAGTGTACATGGTTTGGGATGTGATATTGATGAGTTTTAAATTCTCTCATAAATGGTTTTCTCATGCTTTAGTTGTTGGATCTAGTCACATTCTTGGTCAAGGTAAAATCCTATTGATGTTATCTCCCTCAAAAGCTCTGATAAATGGGATTCATAGGGTATGATCGTACTGGTTGAGGCCATCACTTCCTTTGTCTATATCAATAGGATTTTTCAAAATCATATATTTATACAAATCATATGATCAATGTTAAATGAATATATTCTCAATGGTTATGATTCTTAATGGTATTTTTAATTAGATAGGATATAGTAAAACCAAAAACATTAATGTGTTTTATATAACTATAACACATAATAATACACTTAATTAAATCAAAAAGGGAATTTCATTTATAAAATTTTGGGTCGTTACAATATTCCCCCCTTCAGAAATTTCACCCTTGAAATTTTCATTGCTTGCACTAAAACAACTGAGGGTAATTCTATTTTATCACCTCATTAGGTTCCAACATCACTTCTTCAAACTTGTGGTTTCTCCATATAACTTTGACCAAGTGAATTTTCTTATTTCATAGAACTTAATTTCTATGATCTAAGATATTAAACTTCTTCTCATCATATGTGAGATCATTTTACAATGATAACACCTTTAGATTCATAACAGGTGAGGGTTTTGGTATGTAATTTCTTATGTGGGATATATGTAACACATCATTTACTTGATACAATTTATGTGAGAGTGTTATTTAATAGGCCACCACTCTAATGAAATTAAGGATCTAGAAGGGACCTATGTATATTTGAAAAATATTTCCCTTCTCCCCAAATATCATTAATTTCTTCCATAGATATACATGGAGGAATTTCTTATCTGAAAACTCAAAATATAGGTCTCACAGACCATTATCAACATAACTCTTCTATTGACTCTAAGCTTCCTTGATGTGTTGCTAAACAGTCTTGACCTTTTCCATTATTTACTCAACAATTTCAGGACTGAGAAATTTGTGTTCCCCGACTTCATCCCAGCATACATTTGTGATGCACCTCTTCCCATAAAGAGCTTCATAGGGATCCATTTGGATGATTTATTGGAAACAATTCTTGTATGAGAACTCGACTAGAGGAAGATGTTTGTCCCAAACTCCTTTAAAGTCTATTGAGCATGATATCAACATTTTCCTGAGTTTCAAGATAGTCCAATAATATTGGCCATTTTTTTAGGGTGATATGCTATGATGAAGTTCAACTCAGTATTTAGATCATATTGGTGACTCTCCCAGAACATATAGGTAAATATAGGATCTCAATCAGATACAATCGATAGTGTTCTTCCATGCTACCTCACAAGTTCTCTAATGTATATCCTTGTAAGTTGATCTAATGACAATTCCTCTAAAATTGCAATGAAGTTAGAAGACTATGTAAGAGGATCCACTACAAACCATATAACATTATTTCCTCTTGATGTCTTCGAAAAAAGAGTGAAAAATTCCATGGTTGTGTTTTTCTATTTCCAAGTAGGTATATGTGATGGTTGAAACATCCCATTGGATTATTTCCTTTCAACCATCACTTGATGAAACATAAGTTTCCTTGATGTATATTTTGTGATCTCATTATTAATATTCTCCCACAAATAATGCTCTCAGAGATCTCAATACATATTTTTGCTCATTGTATAGATGGATAAGGTTAATCTATGTGCGTCATCCAACAACCCCTTCATTAACTTCTGATTTGATGTAACACACAGTCTTGAACCAAATATTACAACTCCTTCTTAATTAATTTTTACCTTTGAGAATTTCCCTTTTATTATATATTTTTTCTTCTTCTGAATTTCCACATAATCTCTTTGGGAATTATTTATCTTCTCTATAAGAGATATTTGAACTACCATATGTGAAAAGATTGATTATGTTAATTTCTTTATGATTCCAATTTCCTTAATTTTTGAGTCTCATAAGACTGGATCCTTCTCAATTTTCATCAATGATAAAATTAATGGATCCATTATATATAGATCATCTTCCACTTTATTTTCTTTCCTAGGTTTTTATTAGATTGAGTAGTCATAGTCCTTAATCATCTTTAACCATATTTATTAGTGAATATTATGCTCTTTCCATGTGAATATATACTCTAGGATCTTATGATCCATAAATATTTCACTCTTCTCCCCACAGAGATAATGTCACCAGATTTTCAATGCGAATATCAATATAATAAAATAAAAATCATTAACTGGGCAGTTTTTTTTGAACTTTCAAATTCCTTGAGGCATAGGCTATCATATGGTCATTATCCATTAGCACACAACTTAATCACTTCTTTGAATCCTCACTATATACCATGAAAAGTTCCCAAGTTATGGGTAGAATAAGTAAATGTGTAGTGAAAAGCCTCATTTTCATCACCTTGAAGAAATATTCACATTAATTGTTCCAAAAAAAACTTTAATACATTCTAATTTATCTTGGTTATAGGGTTTTAAAATGATGATAAATTTCTAAAAAATTGATTATAATACCTAACTAATCCAAGGAAACTATGGATTTATATCATAAATATTAGCCTCATCCAATATTTAATTAATTTTTTATTTTAAGGGTCCATAGATACCCCATTACTTGTGATCATATTCCCTAATAATGTGACTTCCTTCAACCAAAACTCATATTTCTATAGTTTGTATAAATCCTCTCCTTTCATAAGGTTTTAGCTGAGTTTCCAAATTATCCTCATGATCCTACCTGATTTTAGAGTATATTTAAATATCATCTATAAATACTACCAAAATATTTTCCTGGTAATCTCTAGAGATTCTATTCATAAAGTCTATAAGGATTGATGGAGCATTAGTGAGCCTGAATGTAATTACTATGAACTCATAGTGGCCATACCTTCTATGGAAATTAGTCTTAGGTATATCCTATTTATTTACCATTACTTGATAATACCTCAAACCAAGATCTACCTTGGAGAAGTATTAGACTCTATGTAGCAGATAAAACATGTCATCGATCTATGGAAAATGTTACTTGTTCTTTATCATGATCTTTTTGATCCCACAATAATCAAAGAAAATGTGCATTGACCCATCCTTCTTGTTGATAAATATGAATGGTGAACCCCATGATGAATAACTTGGGTGTATGAACCATTTTTCCATATTATCTTATAGTTTCTTCTTCATCTCCTTAAGTTCCATAAAATCCATTCTATACAGATTCTTGGATAATATAAATTCCCCAATTATAGACTTGATTGAAAATTGAACCTCATGGGTAGGAGGAAGACCAAGAAATTCTTCAGAAAATACATTAGTATATTCCCTCACAATGGAAATTCCTTATAGGATGACGTTTTCCTTAGACTCAATCATTTGAGTTTGATATGAATTCTCATAGGAAAATAATATCCATTCTTTAGATGTTTTTTCTAAAGAATATTCGTCCTCCTACTTTCACTTGTACCGAATCAGAAGATGATTCATGATATAGAGAGTGATTTACTTATCATGAAAATTTATGTTGGATCTTTATAAGAAAATACAATAAATAATAATAATTGTATAAAATTCTACCAAATAGAGTATTTTAAGCTTCTCTGGTAATTTGATCACAAAAAGTTTGATAGGGGAGGAGTTATATACTTAGGATGCAGTAATCGCCCCATTTTTGATTTTCAAAAAAAAAATCCACTTCTATGATTTGTGGTGGTGTTTGAATAGTTCAAATAAGATTTTTTGATATTAAAGAATTCATAGAACTGAAATCAAAAAGTTTTTTTTTTCTATTATTGAATGAATATATAGTTCACCTATCACTACTTTATTTTTAGGATCCACCTTAGTGGTTGTGATGGAATATGTTCACCCTTTCTACCTTGGAGGTTGTTGGTGTTGATTTTCTCTAAAAACCCTTGACTTAGGGAAGTGGTTCACATAGTGTCCTTGTTATTCATAGTTAAAATGCTGGAAAATAGGATGAGGGTAGTTTGGATAATGTTTTATTCCATTAAATTGGTGGGTTTCTCCCATCATTAATCACTAGTTTGGTGCCCTTCCTTTCCCTACATAAATCATTTCCACATACCCCTTATTCAATTTATAGGGTGATTCTTCCCACACTTTTGACAAGTGGGATGTTTAAATTCTTAACACCATTATATTTTTCCATTACACTACTAAAATTAAACTCTAATTTATACTTATTATCCTCGTGATACCCTTGAGATTCACCAATATCCATTTAGACTTTAAGGGCACACCATAAAATTTCCCCATACCTATCAAAGTCTTGGATGGCCATGAATTTCCGTAGACTTGGTTTTAGCCCACTAAAGTAGTAGTGAACTTTGAATATTGAGGTAGCGAAAAATCCAGAGGCATATCATAAATTTTGGTGAAATTATTCCTCATATGACCAAATGGATCCATTATATTGTTTCTTAAGGGAAATAAAATCCCTTTCTATTTTAAGTTGGAGAATTCGAGGAAAATATTTTTTGGAAAATATTATCTAGAATTCCTTCAACCCCACCACTTAAATCCCTTACTCAGTATTCATAATGTTGATCAATTCCCACAATGATAATATTATACCTACATATGATAAACAATCATAATAACTTTCACTTTCTCAGAACATTGAAGGATAGATGAGATCTTCTCAATGTAGTTAATCCATTATTCCATTATTAGTGGGTTGGACAGTCTATTGAAAGTTGGAGGCCTTTATCATATAAAGGCCTCAATTGAAATTTGTTCTTTCTTAGGGGGATTTTGGAATTCCTCATGATTCAAGTTTCTATTCATAAACTTAGTCAATTGGTATAGTATCATCACAAAGTTGTCGCTTCTTACTCCCATCGGGTTGGGAATCTCAATGGGGCAGTCATCACATTTCCATTCACATTGTTTTTTTACTTAGTTCCACATATTTCTAGCCATTGGATAGAATAAAGGAAAAAGTAGGGATGAGTAAATTTAAACTATTAAACACATAATTAGGAATATAATAACATTAATGTTATAACTTATGAATGACATATTTTCCTTAACTTATTAATTTATTGGCGTCGATCTATGTTATCCATAATATATTTCCTAACATAAGATTTTATGGATTTTTTTGTTCCCAAAATAATTTTTCATAATGATCTTGTGAATTTACCAAATCATATACATTGGGAGTTTAAAACTAGGTGCGTATCAAGGATCATTATCATGCACTTGTTCTCAATCGAGTCTAGCTCAATGTGGTGTTTTCATGTTTTACTAATAATTACATCTATGCCAAAGCCACATCCACTTATAGTATCTAGACATTGAATTATTTACTTAGAAACCAATTAATCTATAATTTTAACAACATATAGGTATGTGTCCTTATATTCAGTCTTATCCCTAAGGCTTTTACTATATTTTTCTTATCCTAATCTAAAAAATATCAAAACTTTCCTTTTCTATGAACTATGAGAACCCTTATCTTTATTACACATTAGTTCGTGATTAATTACATAAAATTACATGTAATACAACCCAGAAGATTGATACGTATAGTGTATTTGGTAATTAGTTACATTAAATTACAACTTAAAACAAGGTATACATCGACATTATTGAAAACTTCCTTAATATGCTCAAAATATTTCATCGTACTTAAAACTGCATGTGATAACTTGGGGACATACATAAGAAAGGTGTGAGATATAAATCCTAGTAAGGGAATTAGAAAAGCATAACATGAATATTTTTTTAAATGTTAGACAATTGGAATATAAATGGAGAACAAAATGGGTGAGAATAATAAACATGAAAAATGAGGCATGATATAGCATGATAACATAAAGGCAACATGGGAATGTGAAAACAAATTTAAACATGAAATCATTAGCATAAGTCAAGGTTAACCACCAAAAAAACATAGAATAATATGGTTAGGATAACCACCAATTCACCATACATGTAATATCATGAGACTAAAACATTACCCAATGCATTGGAGCACTATCTAGGAATACCAATCATAATCATATCATGTACATGCATAAGTGTGTCACAAAGATCATACAACATATGAACATATTTCATCAAAATTAATCCAATGATAATGTAGTGTGGATTAAATAAATTTATTTCCCAAATAAAATAAGTACATGTGAATAAATTTTAACACCCTTTATAGGAAATGGGTATGGGTATTCACTACACAAATTTTTGTCATAGAAAATAGTTGTGAAATTTCAGCAGAATAGTAGGGTAACATAACTATTCATGGGATGGATTAATGAAAGTGAAACAAGTATATAATAATTTAAAAAGTACAATGTAATTAAGGGGTATATGGAATAATATATCCCAATAATATTAATTGGATATAAAATTCATAAGATAATGAATATCCTTGAATAAAGATTTGAAATAGAGAAGATCCCTCACCATGAGAGGGTGATTTCAAAAGATTAGAATGAGATTCTTGAGTGCTTGGGGGAACCTTGGGATGAATATATAGAGATGAGGTAAGTGTAATAAAATGATACATGGTTTTATATTTAATAGGAAGGGATGATCATGTGGGGTAATATTGGAAAATAGAGGGGAGTTCTTTATTATTTCTAAAACATAGGGTTTGGACTCTATATAAAAATATAATCAATACCACAAACCACACCATGGTTTTTGCCAATTTTTTCTTTAAAAGGGGTATAGTTTTTTTATAATTCAAAGTGTATAAATCATTAAAATATTATCCTTGGTGATGGGGAAGTGAGTAATTATCTTAAAGAAATAATTTCAAAACCTTAAAATATAATATTAGTTTTGGAGGATTCATAAAATATTTATAAAATTCACCAAATAACATCAAAATTAAATTATTTTTAATGGAAAATAGATATTTGGTCGTGGATACCCTTTATATAATTTATGAAATCATTTTTCGGTCATTATGATATTATAATACACACTGTATATTTATATCATATTTAATTTTTACCCCAAAATTTATCTATCTCCGAAAATTATGAAAAATTCAATTTTGGATAATTTTGATATTATGATTTCAAAAATAATATTTATTTTATCTAAATAATTTTCTAAATATTTTAATTTTCACTTTTTAAAAAATAATTGACATCTATTGATAAATGATGGGTTTTTTGACAATAACAGTTTTTGAAACATTATAAAAATTACAATTGACATCATAAAAATTATATTATAATTTATATATAATTAAAAAATATTTAATAATAATACTTTATTAAAACATTATTTATTTCAAAAATCCATTAATTCATCCAACGTAATGTCTTCACTAAAATCAAATATCACAAAAAAATAAATTTTTTGTTTTATCATACCAAAGTCAAAATAATTTATTATGTTATAATGATAAGAAGTAAAAATAGACATTATTACATTGAAAATAAAATATAAATATTCATATTATTAGGTTCTTGATACATAACTCATTATTACACTAATAAAAACCCTATGGGTAAGGTACACAATGGTGTGATTTTCATGGGGTGGTTCGGCATACATGGTTTGGTCTATGATCTTGATGAGCTTGAACTTATCCCATGAAAAAAATATCATTATTTAGTTGTTAGATGTTATCTTGGGATTGGTCAAGGGAAAATACCAGTGATGTTGTCTCCCTTGGAAGCTTTGATAAATGATATTCATAGGGTACGATCCTACTGGTTGAGGCTATCACTCCATTTGCCTATGTCAATAAGATTTATCAAAATAATATATTTATACTAATCATATGATCATTGTTCAACAGATATATTATCAATGGTTATAATTATTAATGGTATTTTAGATATGAAAGGATATAATAAAACCAAATTAGTGCATGTGTTTTCTATAACCATAATACATAATAAGAAATTTAATTAAATTACAAAGAGAATTTTATTTATAATTTTTTGGTCGTTACATCTTCTTCCAACTCTGAGCAACCCTAATGTATTTTTGAAGAGTTTTGAACTTTTCCACCATTTCCTTCACCATTTTAGGACCCAGTAGTTTGTGTTCACCATATTTATCTAAGCATGCAGGTGTTCTGCATCTCTTACCATAAATAGATTCATAGTAAGTAATTTGGATTCTAGAGTGGAAATTATTATTGAATGAGAATTCAATGAGAGGTAGATGTTGATCCCATCCTCCTTTAAATCCCACTAAGCATGCTCACAACATATACTCGAGTGTTTGGATAGTCTTATAGGATTTTCCATTAGTCTAAGGGTGATAATCCATGATAAAGTTCAACTTAGTATTTAGATCATGTTGGTGAATCTTCTAAATCCTAGAGGAAAATCTTGGGTCTCGATCAGATACAATCGATAATAATGTTCCATATAGCCTCACCACTAGTCTAATGTATATCCTTGAAAGATGATTGAGTGATAGATCCAGTTGATGGTAATGAAGTTACTAGTCCTAGAAATATGATCCACCACAACCTGTATAGAATTATTTCCTCTTGATTTCTTAGAAAGAATAGTGGCATTTTCCATAGTTATGTTTCCCCATTTCCATATAGGTATGTGTAAGCTTTGAATCATACCCTTAGATTTTTTTCTTTTATCCTTCACTTTCTGACATAAAATACACCTTGATGTATATTCTATGATCTACTTCTTCATATTGTCCCACCAATAGTGATCTAAGGGATCTCGATATATCTTTGTGCTCCCTAGATGGATGAAGAAATTCTAACTATGTTCATCATCCAATATATCCGTCTTTAAATAATGATTTTATTTTAAACATAGTTGTGATCCAAATATTATAAATCCTTCTTCATTAATTTTGAACTCTTAGGGTTTTCCTTTTCTTATAGCTTCCTTTTAATTTCCACATCATCACTTTGACAATCCATTATCTTCTCCAGAATGGATGGTTGAATAATAATTTATGAAATGATTAATGATATTCCTTCATTTATGATTGCTATGTCTATCCATTTCAAGTCTAATAAGATCACATCCTTATAAATTGTCATCAATGATAAAATTTATGGATCCTTTAAACTTAGAGATTCTACAACTTTATTTTCTTTCCCATGATGTTAGTGGATTAAGTATTCATAGACCTTAATCAGCTTTAACCATTTTCACTGATGCATATTCAACTCTTTCTACGAGAATATATAATTTTGGTTATTATTATCCGTATATATATTTCAAACTTTTCCCCAAAGAGATAATTATGAATGACTTCCAACACTAATATCACTACAACAAACTATAGATCATGCCTTGGGAAGTTATTTTCATGAAATCTCAATTTCCTTGAGGCATAGGCTATCACCTTTTCATTATGAATTAGTACCCAACCCAATACCTTCTTTGAAGAATCATTGTATACCATGAGAAGTTCCCCACTTGTGGGTAGGGTAAGTACAAGTGTATTGATAAGCCTCATTTTCAACTCCTTGAAACTCTCTTCACATTTTATAATTCTATACAAACTTGACTCCATTACAATCTATCTTGGATAGAGGGTTTGAAAATCATGATAAATTTCTTGCAAATCATTGATATTACCTAGCCAGTCTAAGGAAACTATGGATATATTTCATATATGTTTTTATTGGTTGTCCTTTAATTTATTCTATCTATGAATGGTCCAAATATATCCCATTTCTTGTGATAATGTTCCCTAAAAATGAAAATTCCATTAAGTGGAACTCATATTTATTATACTTTTTATAAATATTCTCCTTTCGCAAGGTCTTTAACACAATTCTCAAATACTCCAAATGATCCTCCTTTATTTTAGAGTATATTATAATATCATCTATAAAGACTACCAAAAATTTGTTGAGATAATCTCTAAAGACTCTATTCATCATGTCCAGGAATATTTATAGAGCATTATCGAGTTAGAATGAAATTATAATGAACTCACAGTTCCTATACCTTGTATGGAAAGCAGTATTAGGGATGTAATTATCCTTTGACCTTACTTGATAATACCCTGAATGAAGATCTATCTTGGAGAATTATTATTTCCCACTTAGCTAATCAAACAAGTCATTAATTGGTAGATGAAACTTTTTCTTTATCATGATATTGTTGAGCTCATGATGGTTAATTAAAAGGTGCATTGAACCATCCTTACTCTTGATGATGATGACTAGTACACCACAACGTAAATAAATTGGTAATATGAAACTTTATCCAAATTCTCTTGTATTTTATTCTTAAAATCCTCAATTTATACAACAAACATTCTATATGGAGTCTTGGATATTGGAAATTTCCTAGGTATAATCTATATTTAAAATTTGACATCTCATCTAGGGGGAAGACTAGAAAATTCTTCAAGGAACACATCTATGTATTCCCTCATAATGGGAATGTGTTCAAGGGTGATCTTTTCCTTACACTAAATCATTTGAGCTAGTTATTCTAGTGCATAGGGAAATAATATCCACTCTTGAGATGTTGGTCTTATAGAATATTCATCCTCATCCTTACATGTGCATAGAATCTAAGGATGATTCGAGATATGGATAGTTATTTACTTCTCATGACAGTTTATGTTGGATCTATGTAAGGAAAACCAATCCATACCCATAATTTAATCAAATTCCACTAGAGAGAGAATCAAAAGGTTCACTATAAGTTCACCATAAATTTTTATGGGGGTGAGTTGTATAATTGAGATGAAATAATTTCTCCATATATCATTTTCATTAACAGATCAATTTCCATGCTCTGTGGTAGTGTTTGAATATTTATACTAAACCTACATGATGCGATGGAATACGTAGAACTAGAATCAAAAGTATGTTTTATATTCTTGAATTAATAACTAGAGCACCTTTCACCACTTCATTTTTCGGATCCACCTAAGGGTTGTGGTGGCATAATATCACCCTTGGTGCCTTGGTGGTTGTTTGCATTGATTGTCTTTGACCACCCTAGGCTTATTTTATCAGTTTCCAAAGTTACCTTAATCATTGAAGTTGAAACAATTAATGAAACATTGAGGGTTTACCTGATATTTACACTCCTCCATCACATTAGTAGGTTTCTCCCATCATTATACACTATATAGGTTACCTTTCTTTCCATACATAAATAATTTCCTCATCCCCTTTAGAAAATTTTTAAGGTTCTTATTTACAGACTTTTTACAAGTGGGATGTTGAAATTTCTTAACAATGTTATATTTCTTCATCGAACCACCAAAATTAAACTTCAATTTCCACTTATTATCTTTGTGAGGCTCTTTAAATTTTCCTATATCCATTTCTGCATTGAGGGAACATCATAAAATTTAATCATAGCTATCAAAGTCCTAGATTTAAATAGATTTATGTAGAATCAGTTTTATCCCACCAAAGAAGCGGTAAAGTTTTTATTAATGGGCAATGACAAAGCTGGAGGCTTATCATGCATGTATTATGAAGTTTTCAACGTAACCCCTGATAGATTCATCATCTTTTTTCTTGAGGTCAAGGAAAACCCTTTCCAATTTAAGTTAGAGAGTGTGAGAAAAATATTTATCAAAAAATATTTTCCATAATTCTTTCCACCCCATCATTTAAATCTCTTCATTTGGATTCATATTATTTATAAATGTCCACAACTAATTATTTTCTCCTGCTATAAGATAAACATCCAGAATGATCATCTATTTCCCAAAACATTGAAGGATGCATAAGGACTTATCAATGGATTTGATCCACTGTTCCATGATTAAAGGATTAGGTGACCCATGAAAATTTGAAGGTCTTTGTCATATAAAGGTCTTAATTTTAACTTTTGTTAATAGGTGGATTTGGACACCCCTCTTGATTAATTTTTCTATTCAGAACCCGAGTCAACTGAGAGAGTGTCTTTATAAAGTTTATGATTCCTTCTCTCATTATGTTGGGAAACTCATTTGGGCAGTCATCCCATTGTCCTTCACATTGGTTGTTTACTTGATTCCTCTTATTTCCAGCCATGGATAGAATAAAGGTAAAATTATAGATGAGTAATTTTAAACTATTAAACACACAAATTAAAATCCAATAACATTAATGGGTTAATTAATAAATGACATTTATTCCTTAAATTATGAATTTCAGGTCTGGAATCTAAGTTGTCCATGATCCATTTTCTAACATAGACTCTTATGGGAATTTTTTCCATTAATAATGGTTCCTAATTAGCTTGTGAATTTACCAAATATTATAACTCGAGAGTGTCAAACAAGGTGTTCTTTAAGGCTTGTTGTTTTGCACTAGGTGATGACCGAGTCTAGAACAATGTTCCCTTTTAGGGATAATCACCCCTAGGTAGCTATGTTCTAGAGCCACATCCACTTGCAATATCCAAACAGGGATGAATTTCTTGTAAACCACTTGCTATAAAATTTACCAAAATTTAGGGATTTTTTATTATTTTTATTCTTATCCCTAATTCTCTCTCTAGAGTTTCCTAATCCTAATCCCAAAAATAACTGGATTTTTCTCTAATACGAACAATGACAACCAATGACTTTATTACACTTCAATTCATGATTTATTACATGGGAATACACATAATACAACCCATAAGATCAAGAATCCTAGTGTATTTGGGTAATTATGTCCATTAAATAAGAATATAAAAATAGGTGGTACATAAGAAATATTGAAAACTTCCTTAACATGCTCATAATATTCCATCGTTCTTAAAACTGCATGGGATAATCTGGGGACATACAAAAGAACAGGGTGAGATATAAATCCCAGTAATGTAATAAACATAGTATTACATGAATAAAGTAATAAATTTTATGCAATCTGAATTTAAATGGGACATAAAAGGGGTGATAATCATAAACATGAACAATGTGGCATGATATAACATGATAACATAATGTAAATATGGGAATTTTGAAACCAAATTAAACATGAAATCATAATCATAGGTCAAGGATAACCACCAAGAGATTATAGAATGATGGAAAAAGTAACATATTAGACTAGGTTCACTCCCTGATCTCATACAAGATGTATCATGAGACTAAAACATTACCCAATTCATTAGACTACTATAAAATTCCAAACGCACCTCTCGCTTTCATATAATGTACATGAATATGTATTCCACATAGATCAAACAATATAAGGGTGTAGTTCATCAATTTTAACCCCGTGATCAAGAAGTGTGTGTTAAATTCATACAAAACAACAATATATGAAGTATAAGTACATCTAGGTGAATACCATTTAGTGTAAATGGGGGTAGATTTTCACAATGTAATCATTTGGCCTGAGAATTCATAGTGAAAATTCGGCATCATAATGATAGTACTTAAAGAATAGTAAAATGGTTTAAAGAGAGTGAAGGTATCTATCATCATTCATATATAAAAATGTAATTATGAGGTATATGTAAATTAATATCTAAATATTAGGAATTTTAAAAGAAAATGTATTAAATAAATAAGGTTCTTGAATAAAGAGGAGAAAGAGAGGACCCCTTACTAGATTTTGACATAGTAAAAACTTAGGTAAATGCTATAATGAGAGGGAATAAACGACCTATAAATATTATTACATAAATTTTAAAATACATGGATATTTATAAAATCATTAAAACATAACCAATAGATATTAAAAAGGCTAATTACAAAGAAAGTGCTTGAATGGAAAAGAACATAGGGAAATCCCTTACTAAATTTCAGCATAGTAATAACTTAGGTAAATTCTATAATAAAAATAGATAAATGATATCACATTGTTATTATATCAATTGGAATGTATTGGTGTATTTATAAATTAATTCCAATATAACTAACAGATATTAAAAATTCAAATTACAAAGAAAGTGATTGAATGGAAAAAAGAGTGGGAAATCCATTACCTTGAGAGGGTGATTCAAAAATATTGGTAGGATCTGCTTAAGATATTAGAGAATCCTTAAGAATAATATTGAGGTATGGGAGATTAAGGACATGCTCTAAGGTTTTTTATTGAATAGTAATTGTGGCTTTGGTGGGATTATATAGGAAGAGAGAGGGGAGTTATTTATTATTTCCCAAACTTAGGTTTTGGACTCTATATAATAAAGTAATCAAAACCACAAACCTTTACATGTTTTCCCATGGTTTATCCCAAATGGGAGTTTTTATCATTATTTTATAAGTCCAAGGAATAAACTCAATAAAATATTATACTCAGTGATTTGGAAGTGAGTCATGTTTAGAAATAATTTATTTTAAAATCTTAAAATATAATATTGGTTTTGTAGGATTCAAAAATTATTTATAAAATTATTTAGATAACCTAAAAATAACATTATTTTAAAGGGTAAACATATATTTGTTCATGGATATGTTTTATACCATTTATTACATCACTTTTAGGATTTTATGATGACATAATACACACCATATTTTATATCATATTTAATTTTTACCCAAAAATATTATTACCTCAGATAATTATGAAAAAAACAATATTGGATAATTTAGATAATATTATTCCAAAAATAATAATTATTTTACCAAAATAATTCTCTATATTTTTTAATTTCCACTTTTTAAATAAGAATCAACATTTATTGAGAAATTATTTGTTTTTTCAAAATTATAGTTTGTGAGCCCTTATAAAAAATAAATTTGACTTAATAAAAATAATATCATAATTTATATTTAATAAAAATATTTAATTTTATTATTTTATTAAAATATCATTTATTTATAAAATTCAAGAATTCATTAAAAATAACTTAATTGAAATTGAATATTACACAAAAAATAAATTTTTTTTTTATCATATCAAAATCAAAATAATTTATAAAGTTACAACAATAAGAATTTAATATAACCATTATTCTATTTGAAAATAGAATATATATATTAATATTACTATGGTCTTGATACATAGAACTTTATTACACTAGAAAACTCCCTTAGGGTAACATGTGTGATGATGAGATTTTCATGGGGTGGTTTGGCATACATGGTTTGAGACATGATCTTGATAAGCTTGAACTTTTCCTTTAAACAGTTAAGATCATGCTTTAGTTGTTGGATCTTAGCTTGGGATTGGTTAAGTTAAGATCCTGTTGATGCTATATTCCTTGGAATCTTTTATAAATATGATTTATAGTGTATGATCCTACTAGTCGAGTCCATCACTTCCTTTTTCTATGTCAATTGGATTTATCGTAACCCTATATTTATACTAATCATAAGAAACCTATTCAAAAACAATTTTATCAATGGTTATAATTCTTAATAGTCTTTTAAATATTTTAGGATATAATAAAACTAAGGAAGTGCATGTGTTTTTAACCATAACAGGGAATTTAATTCAATTATGAAGGGAATTTTATTTTAAAAAGTTCCAATTATTACATCAACCATAATCTCTATGTGAAGAATCAGTAGGGAGATCAATTTATGTTCCTTGTATATGTGGATGATATTATACTTGCTAGAAGTAAGAATGGATCATTTGAAGAATTTTCTAATCATGTGAAATCATAATTTGAAATGCCCATGATTGTTGAACTCACATACATTTTTAGGCTGTAGGTGATTGAAAATAAATAATACTCATTCATCTATTAAGAAAAGTATGCAAGATATATTCTGAATAAATTCAACATGCATGACTCTAATAAAATGTCAGCTCAAATTTCCATTGGAAAAAACATGGAAATTAAAAGGATAGGAAATATATGGATCCCACCTTTTATAGGAAGATCATTAGAAGCTTATTATATTTAACTACAACATAGATATATATCATATTTGAAATGTTTTTAGTAGATTTATTCTAAAGTAATCCAAATAAAGAGCATTTTTTAGTAGTTAAAATAATCATGAGGTATATTTAAGGTACTTTCAATATTGGATTATAATTCAAAATAGGAATAAATAATGTATTATCAGCATTTTTAGATGCTGATTGGGCTAGGGATGTAGTGTATCTAAATTTCGTGAGTGGGTATGAATTATTTATTGGAATCAAATGTCAGGGTTGGTTGGGAAAGAAAAAAGAAATTACTTATCTTAGTATGGATAAATAAGAGTATATATTTTTGAAAAAGTAATACTCTTAGCTATTTTTAATGATGAAACAACTTACCGATATTGGTGATGAGGTGAAACAGGTGGTGGTGATACACTATGATAACTATAGTACGATCTAGATCATGAAAAATCCAGTCCAACACTCCCGTGCCAAAAAAATATTGAGATCAGATATCACTTCAATGATGAAAAAGTTGAACAAGGTGTGATTAAAATAGACCATGTTGAAACTAATGATCAAGTAGATTACATATTTACTAAGCCTTTGGATGAACCAATGTTTTAGAACCATCGATTGAACCTCGATGTTCAGTCACCTCCCATTTCTTGAGGAGGTTATGATTTAAACCATCTCCCTATTTTTGTTAACTATGTTAATTTGTTTGTGGAAGTTATACTAGTATATAGGGGATACGATCCATGGGTTTTTTTGAGTACAAAGGTTAAAATACAATTTATTTGGGTTTATTTACAAAGGGGGAGAATGGGTGAAATTCAATGGACTATAGGATAGTAGGACATATTTTCAATATTGTTCAGTGGTATCTCAAGGCATGAAATTATCTCTTAAAACTCTTGTTTTTATATATATATTTTCTCATCTAGACTTATAGTGATGGATGGGTTATTTAAAACTATCAGGTTTTTGTTCTAGGATGGTGATTTATTGAATTTATTTGCAGATTTCCATGAAACCCAAAGAAGAATATTGTTAGTACCCAGAGTTTCCATAGCTTGAAATAGATTGTATTTTGTTTTGCTGCCAATCCACACTGGGATGGTTGAGGATTTTGAAAGATGAGTGATATTATAGTGAACAAGGATTCAATGTTGAAGGTGGCATCATTTCCCTTTGTTTACCAATTTTTTGGGACCCAAAATCCGAAGGAAGGGACAAGTTTTCAGGAATTATTTATTTCTAGGATTACCACATGAAAATATGGAAAAAGCATGGAATTAATGAAATTTTTTCGTCATAGAGTTTTGGAGATTTTTAAAAGTTTTTTTGCGAAATATGGCTAAGTAACAATGTAAATTAGACATGTTACATGATTAAAAGAAATTTCTTGTACAGAAACTTTACTTGAAATTTTCATGAATAAACAGTGTCTTATAAACATGAATGGAGAGTTTCATGAAAAGGAATTAGTGATATTTATAGTTTCATGAAGGGGAGAAAATTTCTATAAATATTTTTTTGTTCACCATATGATCATTAAAAAAAATTTATACAAGGGAATATTTCTACGATTTCGTGAATGTTTTATGAAAATCAAGAACTTTACATGAACACAAGTTTTGAGAAAATAATGGTTGATAAATAATTGATGCTAAGACATTTTAGGGATGGAGATTCACAAAATTTGAGAGTTTCATAATATTTATGAGTTTCTTGAAAGTTCTAAGTTTCATGAAAGTGTTTATTTTCATGAAATATGATAATTTTTTGAAAAAAAGGTGGTTTCGTGTAAAAGGGTGTTTTGTGAAAGATATGTGAGAATAATTAGAATTAGGAATGTTTTGTGGAATATATTGAAGCATCATAATTAAACCTAAATGATTAAAAATATAACCTTCATGTGATATTATATAGAAGTAACCTTCAATTTGATAAACTGAGAAAGACTTTTCCCAAAGCAATGATTAAGGTGGAGTCGATAGAAGTAATTTGAGATAGGTAGTGTGATATCCCTTATATTCTAATAAAGGAAGTGTTCCTAGCATGGAGTAACCAAGTATGATCAATTTCAATCCACAATATCTAGTAGAGCTTAGTTGATTCATGTTGGACCGACACACTATCAGTGTATGCTCCTTTTACTATCCCTTATTGGTGAACCAAGTAAAACTATTTTGTTTTGTTTCTATTTCTACATATGGGTTTTTGTAATTACACAATTCTATAAAATAATTTTTTCAAGTTCTTACCTATGTGGGTAAAATAACCATCTCATTCAAAGAAAAAGTTGACACCCCGATTCACTCCTCCTCTTTCAAGGTGTTCCAGGGTATTACACTAACATAATGCCCATGTTCCTTGTATTTGAAACACTATAACACATGGTGAGTGTTAATATGAACCTTGTTTTCCTCCGTAACATTAGTGGGGTTTTCATTTATATTTGGAATTTATTATCTTATTTTCCATATTTGAAACATCACTTGATTCCCTTGAGACAATTTACAAGATGCTTCTTCCCAAATTTTTGACCTGCAAGAAGTCATTTTTTCTTTACTCCATGTAATTTATCCGTTGATCCTCCCAAATTAAACTCCATTTTATGATTTTTATCACTAAGACCTTGATACCGCTGAATTCACAAATATTTATCTCTACCTAAAGGTAATAATAGAAAATCTAATTTGACCTATAAAAGTCTTGAATGACCAAAGATTTTTTCTGGACTCATGTTTTATCCACTAAATAAGTGGAATATATTAATTTTTGTGTTAATGAAAAATCCCAAGGAATAAAATTCATGATTTTTGAAGTTTTCCTTATATGCCCCGATAGACTCATCTTCCTTTTTATTCATCATGATGAACTCTCTATCCATTTTATAATGGGGAGTTTAAGGAAAATATTTACTGAAAAATATTTTCCTAAATCATTCTCATTACGTGGAATCAATTTATTCTTTAGAAATCGTGTTTTTGATCAGTTTCCACCACTGATAAGCTCCCCCCCTCCATGTAATAATTGACCAGTATATATTTCTCCTTTTTCAAGCATTGGAGGACACATAATATATTCTTAGTGGAATTAATATATTTTTCTAAAATTAGGTGATAAAAATATCCACTTAAGGTAAGTGGCCTTTATCACATAAAGAAGAAATCATAACTTTCTCTTTCTTAGGAGGAAGAGGGTGTTACAATTGATTCAAGTTATTATTCACAAATTGATTTCGTTGACATATTGCTGCCATGGAGTTCTCATATCCATCTCTCATCTAGTTAGGAAGATCATTAGGGAAATCCTAAAATTACATATCACATTGGTTATTATCATATTTTCTTATATTTATATCAATTGACTAAAATAAAATAAATAAAATTTGGGATGAGAATATTTAAACTGAAAATAATATAAAATAGAAACTATGAATGTGGAAGGAAAAATTTATACATGACATGTAAATAAAAACTTATGAGTCTCTAGGATTAAATCTACATTATCCATAGTAATTTACCTATTAATTTTTCAAAACTAAAATTCTATTCAAGTAATTTATAATATTTTATAAAGATTTTGTGAGTTTTCTAAATCATATCCCCGGGAGTCTCAAATTAGTTTTGTAGTAAGGCATATTTATCATGCACCAAGTGATGATCGAGTTAATACCCAAACTTCCCTTTTTAGGGTTTTCAACCCCAGGTATAACTATTATAAATCCATATCTACTTATAGTATCTTGACAATGATATAATTTCTTGGAAACCACTCACTCTATACTTCACCATGATATCAAGATATTCTATTATACTTAGACTTATCCTCAGTTCTTACTAAATTATTCTAGCCCCAATCCCAAAAATTAACTAGACCTTCCTCTAATACCATCTATAGTGACCCAATATCATTACACATATCATTATATGATTATTAACATAAATATCTAATAAATGAAAACAAAGGATTGAGAGGCTTAAATTATTTGGGAGAGCGGTACATAAAACAACAACATGAAACTAAAATTAAACATATATATTTTAATCTCAATAATGAGAGAATAAATTCCTTTGAGCTCCTAAAACTGCATAGGATAACTTGTGGAATAAATAAACAAAATGGGTGAACTACAAAGGTCAATAAGAAAATAAACTTGATAATGAAGCATAACATTGATTCAAAATACATAAAATGATATCATGAAAGGCAAGGCTCATGAATAATAATATGAGAGAATAAAATAAAAAATAGAATCATATGATCATGTAAACATTGTAATGTGGTAATAACATAAAACATGACATATGCATAGGTCAAGGAGAACTTCCAAGACAACATCACATTGTTGAAAAAGTCCCATCAGGGATTAGGTTTACTCTCTATTCCCATATATATCATCTCATGAGACATAAATTTTACCTGGTGAATTAGATCACAATCTTTTTGAACCCATCACAACATGTTCATGCATATTTGTTCCACATAAGGAATTAAGCATAAGGCATAAGAATATAGAATAACCATAGAAAGAAATGGGCTGCATAATTATATATTAAAGGATAACTAGTTGGAATATCATAATGGTTTCCATGAAATTATATACTTAAACATCATTGGATGTTTATAGTTGAAAAATAAGCATGGATTATGAAAGATGATGTCCAAGAGAACTTAATATGTGAAAAAATGGATATGTAACTTTGGGAATGTACCTCTTAAGCAAGGTTTTATGGTAAAAGGTAAAGAGTATTTAAAAAGGGAAAGAGCACATTCATTAACATAAAACTAAAAATAAACTAAAAAAAGTTTTCCATAATCAAATAGTAAATTTTATACACCAGGGATGGTTTAAAATATTTTATGGAGTGGTACTGGAATTGGGAGTCATAGACAAGGAAGTTACATTTAATCGGGTTTTCATAACGAATGAAATTCCAAAGGAAACCTTTAAATCATGTTTATACCCATCAAAGAAAGGTGAATTAATATAGGTATATCTATAGGGTATGTATATAAAGAATATAAAATAAGTAAATAAAAAAATATAGATATTATGTGATGTAAAGAGAGAGATAGTGTAACCCAAATAAAATAGGGTGGTTCGGTGATATCCCTTACCTTATATTCTAGAATCATTCTGCACTTTCACTTAATGTCCTGAATAAAAACAATTAACTTTATTAATTAATTAATTTAGAACCTTATACATTTATATTTTATTTTCTATAGTTATATTTTTTTCATTTACAACCATTTCAATTATATATAAGGCTAAATTTTATTGTTCAAAGGAAAATCATTTCATGGTTATAGATTCTGATCACTTGAGGATATTTCTTATAAAATGGTACTAAAACACTATAAGTGAAATGAAATGATATTAATGTCATTATATTAATCATATAAAAAAATATGGTCCCAAATACCCATATTTATTCTAACATATGGATGATTTATTTAGTAAAAATGTTAATGTTATATGGTTAGTTTATTTTGACGGTTTTGTCGACCATGGAAAACTAGTTTCATTTTATTTTGTATTATGGTCATATATTCATTAAATAATGTAGAAAAATATATAATATACATATTTAGGTCATTTAAACCCATTTTAGGTGAATTTAAACCTTCCATAAAGGTGGTAATGAAAAAAAATTCATCATCCATGGTGGTAGTGAACCGAGATAATATACAATGGTTTCATTTTTATTATAAAAAGAGAAGAGAAGAGGATGCATGGTATATTTTCCATTATAATTATAAAATTATAATATATATATATATATATTATAATATAGTTATTATTAAATATTTTATGAGGGATGTGAGGATAAGGTTGAAGAAAAAAATAATTTAAAAGAGGTAGTTTGAGAATATTACCTCTTAAAGGTCATGTCCTTGAAAAACTCATTAACACACTAGGAATTTTTCTTTTGGTGATACCACCAGAACTAAGAAGTGGGGGAGAGTATTAGGAAGATAATTGGTTAAACATTTGGCAAGATACAAGGATTAATAAATGTGGGGAGAATGAGAGTTTAGGGGTAGAATTTATAAGGGGTGGAGAGGGGTGTTTTTGAATATTATATTCATCAGTTTATTATTTTTATTCAGTATTACTTATAGTGTTAATTACTAGGAATATATTTCATAAATGGTGAATGTGAGTTCAAAATAATGGTGATTACATCATCTATTATAAAATTAATCATGTATTTAACTTATAATGTTAAATACTGCATTTTATCGTATTTCACTATTCAAAAAAATTAAACTATTTTAGAAAATATAAAAAATTCAACTTATTAATTTTTTTAAGTGTAGAATCCAAAAATGAAATCTATTTTATAAAAATAATTTTATAAATATGATAAATTTAATTTTAAAATAAATTTATTTTTTATTTGATAAATACTAATTTTAATATTATGATCTATTTTTGGACCCTTTTAAATACAACTTATAGTCTCATAAAAGTATATTATATTTATAATACATATTAATATTAATTTATAAAGAAATTTTATGAAAATAAATTTTTTAAAATTATTATATTTTTTGTAAAAATGACAATAAAACATATATGGTTTTCAGAAATATAAAAACTTATTTTATCAATCCTAAACATTTATTTACCATTATAATGATATAATTATGTAATATTTTAATTTTATAAGATACCAAAATATTATTTTACACTTACATAAGTGAGGATGCTATTCTGATGGTCATATTACTATTCTTAACGGTAATATTACTATTTTAATGGTTAGATTGCAATAATCATATTATTATTACAACAGTCATATTTGTAATAGTCATATGAGTTCCATACTTCCTCTAAACCCCAAATATTTCATTAATTATTCATTAAAATATATTTTAGATCAACTATATATATATTTTAATTTTTAAGATTAATATTGTATTATTAATATTTTGTTTAGTGTTTTTCGTGAGTGCGGTTATTCTGGTGGGTTGTGGAGATCCAATTTTTCATATTTTAGTTATCTTATTTTATATTTTTTTCCCATTATTTTTTTCAATTATTTTGTCCATGTGTTTTTTAAATGTAATGTTCAAATTATTATAATAAAATATTTTTGGTTTTATCATGTGGTGTTGGTTCTTTATAAAACACTATATTACTTTTTTTAACACAATTATATAATTATTGGGAAAATTCTATTGAAAATATTATGGGTTGTTACACTACATGAGTACACAAACTAATCCCTTATATGAGGAATCACTATAAATTAAAAACAGTTCCCCACATGGGAGTCGTCTGATTATATGTGCAATTTTTAGCCTCTTCTTCAAATCCATGAAGCTATCTTCACATTCATCCATCTAGACATACCTCACTCCATTCCAAGTAAGTTTGTTTAGTGGGTTTAAAAATATTGAGAAGTTACTCAAAAATCAATAATACTAACCAGCTAATCTGAGGAAAATATAATTTTTTGTGAAAAATATTGATCCAGGACATTCCTTAGCCACTTTTGTTTCAAAGGGTTAATAAATATCCCTTTAATTGTAATTATATGACCTAAGAATGATAATTTATTTATACATAACTCACATTTATTGTATTTCTAATATAACATATCCTTCCTCAAAGTCTTTAACATATCATTCAAATGCTCCTTGTGTTTTGTATTTCTTTTGGACTATATAAAAATATCATCTATAAAGAATACCATTTTTGAGGTAATATCTGAAGACTCTATTCATGAATTCCAAAAATATTATGGGAGCATTTGTGAGTCCAAATGACATTATTATGAACTCTTAGTGCCCATACCTTATATTAAAGGTGGTCATGAGAATATCCCCCTCCATCACCTGTAACAGGTGATATATTGACTGAAGGTCCATTTTAAATAAGTATTTAGCTCCATGTAACTAATATAACAAGTCATAAATCCATGTTAGTGGATAATTCTTCTTTATAAAGATCTTGTTGAGTTCATGATAATAAATATAAAGATTCATAGAATCATCCTTCTTGTTTTAAAATATGACTAGTGCACCCCATGGGGAAGCACTCAAGTATATGATACCTATGTCTAAATGTTGTTTTAATGGATTCTTTAGTTCCTCTAGTTCAATGGGGATCATTCTATATGGAGTCTTGGATATCGATAGAGATTAAGGTATAAGTTCAATTGATAACTCAACCTCTCAATGAAGTGGAAGCCCAATGTTTTTTTCAGGGAATACATCAGTTTAATCCCTTAAAATGAACATGTACTCAAGAATTTTCCTTTATTTGATTCAATCATTTGAAAAAGATATTATTTCTCTTAAGGAAATAATATCCTTGCTTATAAGGAAGACTCCAAAAAAGATTCATCCTTCTCTTTACACTTGTACATAACCAGAGGTTAATTGAGGATATATAAGGTGATTTCCTTCTATTATAAGTTGATGCACGATCTATATAAAGACAACCAGTCCATTCCAAGTATAACATCAAATTATAATAATGATATTTGGATAGGGTAAACTTGGAGATTCATCCCATAGATATCATTATTATTGAATGAATAATTAGTCTTCCTATCACTACACTATTTTCTTGATCAATATCTACAGTATAAAAAACACATGTCTTCCCTTTCAACTTGGACTTGGGGGTTGTTTTCATTAGTTATCATTGTCAAACCTTGTATTGGTGAATTGGTTTTTATAGTTTCCACGTTATATCTTGTTGAAACATTGGACAAAAAACAGAGGATTAATCTGAATTTTTTTTCATTCAATCATATTATTGGTCTTCCTTATATCATATATATATATATATATGTGTGTGTGTGTGTGTGTGTGTGTGTTGGATTGATTTCCTTCCTTTACAAACTTGAAAAATTTATTTTCCCCCTTGATATAGTTTCTAGTATTCTTATTTAAAAACTTTTTATATATGGAATGTTGAATTTTCTTACCACCATGTGTTTTATCTTGTGATCCATCAGAGTTAAACTCTATTATATTATTCTTATCTCCATCCCCATGTGTCTACTATGAATCACTAATTTCAATCAAACATAGAGGGAACATTCAAAATTTTCTTCATATCTTTCAATGTCCAAATTTACCAAATTTATTAGTAACAACTAATTTATCCCACTAGAGAATAATTAGATTTTACTTTTGGTGTTAATGATAAAACTAAGGGCATATTGTACAATCCTTATAAAGTTAACCTCATAAGATCTGATGGATTTATCTTTATTTTTGTTGAGTGAAAGAAACTATCTCTCAATTTTATTATAGATATTGTGAGGTAAATATTTATTGATAAATACCCTCTTAAATTCATCACACTCCATAGATTCTATTTCTTTCCTAGGATTTGTATTCTTGATCAGAGTCTACAAATGATATGTTTCCCTATCAAGGTGGTAAAAAACTAGTATGAACATCTCTTTATTAAATAATTAATGATATAAAATATCTTTTCCATTGAGATAATCCATTGTTAAATAATTACTGGATCATAAGATCCACTAAAAGTTGGAGGTCTATAATGCATAAAGTACCCAATGGTAAATTTATATCTTGGATGGTGTTCCACATGATTCATGTTATTTTTGATAACTTGATCCGGTCATGCTAGTAGTACCATGAGGTTCCTAGCTCTTTCTCCTAACATGTTATATATTTAACTGGGATAGTAATCACATTCCCATTGCACATGTTGTTAAAATGATTCCTACTATTTCCATCCATTTTATAAAATAAAGGACAATTAAGAATGTGAATACTTTGATTAATATATATATATATAAGTTAAACTATAAAATTTGAATAATTAACTCATACATGATTTGAATAACCTAAATTATTAACCTCTGAGTTTCAATCTACGTAATTAATAATCATTTTCCAAATAGGTTCCCAAACTTAATTAAGTTCCATAGAAAAATATGTTCAAATCCTTCATAATGGTTTGTAAAGAGAATTTTAACTAACCAAATCATATCAATTAGATGTTTCATCTAGGTGTGTAGTATTATGCACACTCATCGTGCACTAGGTGATGATTTAGTTAATACCAAATATACCCCTTTCAGGGTTATTAATCCTAGCCGCATTAGTGCCACAACCAAATCCACTTTCCAGTATCTATACTGGGATTTAATTACAAGGAAAACCACACAATCTATATTTTACCAAAATTTTAGGATATTATCCTATAATTATTATTGTACCTTATACTTCTCACTAGTATTTTCACTAATTTTATCTCATCATAATATCAAAAAATAAATAGAACATCCTATAATACTAACTATAGAGACCCAAGCGTTAATCATATATTATTCCATGATTTTTAACATACTTTTATAAAAAATACAAGATAAGGATCTAGAGGTATAATTTATTTGGAATATTAGATACATAAATACTTCATTTCAAATGTAAAAATATCATATTTATTTTAAACTCCACATAGTGAATCAAAATCCCATGGGTCTTTTAAAATTGTATAGGATATCTTGGTAAATATACATAAGGAAAAGGGTGATCTAAAAATCTCAATAAGAGAATAAATGTGGAAATAAATCATAACATTAGATTCAATATAAAAAACAAGATATTATAAATAGGATGATCATGAGCATAAAAACCTGAAATAATTAATTTTACCTTGGTGGATTGAGTTCCCTTCCCTTTCCCATAACTATAGTGGACAAAGTCCTATAGTGAACTTGGTTCGCTCCCTAACACCTTATATAACATCTCATGAGATATAAGGAATTATACAATGTAATGTATGGATATATAATTATTTCCTCACCCATAACATGAATTAAAATAATATATATGCATGCCACATAAGTAAAATAATATATAGATAAAAAATAATCATGATAAAACCCATGAGAATGAAGTGGGTTTCCTAATTAAGATTCAAGGAATAAGCAAAGTATAAATCATAATAAATCACAAGATAAGAATGAATTAAATCATTTTGAAATTTCATTATTTAAAAATGGGCATAGTCCTTGAACATGTATTTCTAATATAGAAAGTTCATGAGAAGGATCTAGGATAATAATTAATAAAAATGAACCACTTAGGTGTTGTTTTGTGAAATAATTAAAGGATAAACTTATTGTTTTCCATAAAACTATAATTTAACCAATATGGTTATCCAAAAAATTAAAATACTTTTTTTGAAGTTATTCATGGTTTTAAATTTTTTTATAAGGGTGATACTTGACATGAGATAAGAAATATGATAGTTCCCTTAAATCAAGTTTACTTCAATGTGGGAGTTTAGAAGGGAACAAAAAATATATATAACCGAGTAATGAAAAGAATATCTAACTAGTTATATATGTTAGGTAAATATATAAAAAAAATATAATAATTTCATGAGAATAATATTTCATAAAAAGGTAGAGAAATAAAGAGAACATGTAACTCAAATTTAATGAGGGTTGTATGGAAGATCCCTTACCTCGTGTCTGAATGTGTTATTCACTTGTGCTTAACTTTCTGAATAAAAAATTAATTTTATTAAATAATTGATAAACTTATTCAAATATATTTCATTTTTTAAGGTCCTCGAACTATCACATGTCATTTATTTATAATATATTTTTTTTCTTTCCTACGTCGGTTACTTGAGGTTGTTCGGTCAACTGTTTCATAATTTCTTATGTTTGTTGACCGTGGTCGAAAGCATTTTAAAATAGTCTTATAATATAGAGAATATTAATAGTTTTATTTAAATATTTTTTATATATTAAATATATTTTTAAATGTATCCTTTATGGATAGTGATGAGAAATGAAATTCATTTCTCATGGAGTTGGTAATTTTCACGTATGAACAATTAGTGTTTACATTTCTCAAAAATGATAAAGTATGAGGTTAAATGATAATTTTTACATTTTATATTCATTTTTATATTATATATAATATCTTCAAACTTTAACTCCTAGGTTTTGTGCTAAAATATTAAAATTTACATGTTAGGATTTTATATAGATAAAGGTGACCCAATTTTCTCCATACAAAACTTACAACATCAAAAGAAAATATTGTCTAAATTACATTAAAAAGGAACTTTTAGGTTTAAAATTTTATATAATTAGGAAAACCTCTTACATAAATAAATCCCATTTATTTAAAATAGCATTTGTCTCACTTAACCCAACTTTTCTTATTTCACTTTAAGTCTCCATCGTCATCCATATGAAACCCTTCTAGAAATAATTCATTCAACATATTTATTGATAAACTATGGAAAAGGAAAAATAATAAGGGTGATCTCAAATGATTAGTATGGTTAAACAAAATCATTAACAATTGAATGTCATAAGTTAGGTTAAGATGAGCATAAGGGTATGATGAGATAATCAAAGTGCATGGGAAAAACATATGAATATTCATACCCATAAATACCTGGATCATCAATCATGGAACATTGAATAAATCATTATCAAAGTAAAAATACATAATAATCAATAATATTGAGCCGTGCGATTTCAATCTTGATCAAAATTATCATTATAAACCCATAGAAATCATAAAGAATGTGTTGGTATCTTTGGAACATTTTCTTCATGACCCATTTTAAACCCATATCAGAAATAACTGGAGCCCAATTAAATCAATAAGAGAAACCCTATAGTAACTCCCTACTTATTGAATCTAAATACAAGGAACATTTAGTGATGTATTAGAGTGCTATATGGGTTAACCCATATTATAAGATTTAACGATCTCACATGGCGTTATCAAGATGAACCATTGTATGAGCTATATCAATCTCACCTAACACTATCTGGGCCCACCCATGATCATCCATAATGTCTAAGTACCATTCATGAATAAAGTACATAGAGATTAATTTCATCATAAACTTATAGAAACAACATTTATTCTTTTCAGAAATTAATTAACCCATAAAAAAGAAACGTGATTAACTTAGAACATGATTAACTTGTGGAAACGTAACGGGTTCCATAAAAATATCTTTGAAATATGATTAAACCATGAAAAAAGATACACGTTTCATAACAATATAGTTACAAAATGATTAACCTGTAGAAAAAAATGGGTTTCATAAAAATATATTTGAAACATTATTAACCCATTTAAAATAAATGGTTTCCATAATAATCTCTTTGAAACATGATTAAACCATAGAAAAGAAATGGGTTATATAATAATCTCTCTAAAACTTTATTAAACCATGGAAAACAAGTAGTTTCTATAACAATATCTTTGAGAAAATATTAATCCATCCAAACAAATAATGAGAATGGAAACATTACAAAATATACACAATGGATCATAAGTAACAATAAGGGTTGTTGAAATTGATGAATGAAAATTCCATTAAAAACAATTTTGAAGAAAAGAATATTTTAATTTTGGAAATAAATTTTAAAAACTAGAAATTCAAAAAATATTGTGAAAATACTTTCATTTGAAAAAAACTTGGAAACATATAAAGGAAACATTAGTGAAAATAATGAACATGAAAACTGAAAAATCCATTTATGCCATAAATGTTAAAAATAAATATTCTTTTCAAAAATTTTTAAAAAAGGGAGTCAAAAGTGAGCCACTTTTAAAAAATTAAAAATTTTAATTTTAAAACCAGTTAAAATAAGGTAAAATTTCATATAAAATGGGTTTAGGAAATAATTTATTTTTATAAAATAATAATTTTTAAAACATTTTAGAAAACATGGAAATGGAAGAGAAAGATACACATTCTAAATGAAAATAAAAGATCAATAACTCATAGAAAAAAATTTATTGACGTTTCTTTAATAAATAAGGGAGAAAATAAAAAAATGTTATAAAAATTAATAACTAGTTTATAATAAATATATGTGGTTTAATAAAATCATAGAATATGATTTCCTCTAAAGTAACCTTCAACACAAACAATCCCAAAATAAAGGAGATTGTAACATAAATCGTTTGATACTTTAGTAAATATTCAATCATAATCCCCATGATATAATAACTTAAAACAAAACTTTAAATATCAATAAAATAATTATATTAATGATATAAAATTTCAAAGGCATAGTAGATACACATCCTAAAACAATATAGGTGTGTTACATTACAATATGCCTCAGTGAAGGGAAATTGAGATGAAGTCCCTTACAACTTTAATAATATCTAGATCAAAACCACATGAAATAGAGAACCTCATATGTATTTTTAAATCAAAAAAAATTCACGAAAACAATCATAATAGACATTCATGGTCAGTATATACACCACACAATAAAAATAAGTTCTGAATACCACATATGTCTTAAAGAAATAAAAGTGAGAGGAGAAACAATCATTACCTCAAGTCCAAACATTCCTTGTATGTTCTTTAAATCTTATATAATATGATTAAATAAATTAATTTATTTATTAAAAAAAATTTCTAGGTTTAATACCTTATACTAAAATCATTTATTTTACTTATTTAAATGACATGTTTAAATACTTAATTAGTTAAGTCCACATTGGCTGTTTTGAGAATGTTCAGTTAATTATTTTAAAATAGAATTGGCATATTTACAATGGTAAAATTGGTTATTATTAAGAAATATAAATAATAATAATCATTATATAATTATCATATTTATTCATGAATTATAGTTTTAAAACCAATCAGGAAAGATAATTATAAAAAATGAATTTCATTATGATCATGGAGACGATAGGTTGTAGGTATTAATGAGTAATGTTTAAATTTTTCAATGATCATTATAAACAAAAGTATGCATTATTTTATAATTAAATAGTTATAATAATATCATATATAAAATATTATTTCATTAAATATACTTTCATATATCATCCAAGTGTCATGGTGATGAATAAAGAATAACTTCCTTTCATGGAGGTGTTAGTCTACACGTGCGCATGAACAACGTTATCATTTTTTAATGTAAGAAAGAAAATGATATATCATATTTAGGAATGACAGTATTTCAATAAAATGATAATTATTTTATTTATATCACATATATTCATTAAATGTATCCTTATTACCTTCCATGTAAAGTGTTAGTGAAAAATGAATCACATCATTTTGCGAGGCGGTAGTCCACTGTACACATGAGCGACGTTTTCATATCCCTCAAAGCTTTAAATAAATCATTACAACAAGCCGTGAGAGGCAATGATAAAAAATAAATCACATCAGTTCGTGAGGTGGTAGACCGCCTTACACAGAAATAATGATTTTATATCCCATTTGATTGAAGAAAAGATGAATTGAGGTTATTATATTAATAGAATAACATATTAGTATATTTTAGATACTATTTTTATTATATCACAATAATTTAATAATATTTTAAGTATGTGGAAGAAGAACAAAAATAAAAATTCACATTTAAGCACAATACCTCTTCTTCGGACAACCTACTTAGGTAAGCACAAAATGCCTTATTAGGCTGTATTTATGATCAAAATAAGGGATATAGGTCATGTTTAGTGAAGTTATGAAGGAAAATAATTAGTACTTGGATGATAAAAATGTATTTTTAGGTGTTAAGTGGGTAGGATAGGGGTGACCTTTTATAAGCGAGGTGAGTGACACACCTGTAAGTTTTCAAAAGAAAAAGGTGTACAAATTTGTTTCACATGAAAAAAGGATTCAGAATGGACCGTTTTCAATTATTAGAAATAATAATGCGATTTATTTTATAAAATAGTATTTAGAAAAGTTTTTATGTCAGTTTTTTCCATTATATGATTAGTTTAACCCTTAAAAAACCCATTTTTACCTTAACTATGGTAATTAATTTTTATTATTTTCACTATTCATTATGGTAAAAATTTAATTTTATCCTATTAGATAATATTAATCATTATTATTAAAAATATTTAACAAATTTTGAAAAAATAAATTCATATAAGTGTAAAATTTTAGTTTGAAAATAAACCAACAGACGAGATGAAAAAACGTGTATTCAAAAAGTATATTTTTCATGTAAAAAATGATTTTATATTAACTCTATGACTAATAATAGTAATTATATGAATATAAATTAATATTTATTTATAATTTATATATAAATTAAATTTAAAAAATTAATCATTAATATATTTTTAATTAGTTAAAATGGATAATCATTATGCACTTAAAAACAATTTTCAGAAAAAACTATTTTTAAACCCAAATATTAATTTACACTAAAATGAAATATAAATATGATTCAAGTGTAATTAAGTGAACTAAATATAAATAAAAAATAATTATTTAATTTTAAATCATATTAAAAATATAATGGAAATTTGAAATTTACTTAATTTGTTGAAAAGAAATGACATTTTCACACAAATCAGTATTTTCACTATTCACTGAAAAATCAATATATTCCAAAAAGTCCCAAAATTTAACCCAAAGTAAATTTTAATATTATTATCTCAAAAAATTTGTCAATTTTAGAAAATAAATTTTCTAAACGTTCCAAAAATTAATTAAAATAATTTTTTTCCTAAAAAGCAATAAAAAACATTTTTGAAGAAAAAATATTTTTGAAGAATAAAATTACTTTGCTAAAAATTGATTGATTGATTATTTTATAAACATTTATCAATAATTTATATTGATTATGAAATATATATAAGAAATTAGTTAATACTATTTAAACCTAAACATTTAAAAACTAGCTTATAATGGTTATCTATTTTGTGGGTCATTTATGCTCGGTGTTGTATGTCGTATATGCTATCAAACAGAAAAATATTGGGGTTGTATCTACCAAAAGAAATTTAAGATATTAAAACTGTTTAAAAATAAATATATCTCAATGTATCGGTGTGCTACATTCTCATCTCATATTGGTTTTCTGTGTCTTATATGCTATAGAACATAACATTCTTCTTTTAGAATATGACGGTGTTACATTATAAATATCATATTTATTAATCAATTATATACCTTTGACATACCATAAAATCCAGTGATGAAAAATGGAAGATGTCACATTGTAGAGTCGGTAGTTCTTGCAACACACTAACCACACTTTTATTTCTATTAGTGGATGGAGATAAATAAATAACAAGAATTTCATTAATATAATAACATCTTAGTATAATAATGATACTAAATTAATTATTTTATTATGGGAATAAGAGATTTGTAAGATAGATATTAAGGAGAAAATATTACAAAGATAGTAATAATTACATTAGAGACTTGATATTCTCTTAGAGATATCTTGGAAGATAAGGCCTTGAACTAACTTCTAGTTACTATGAGAATATGGATGAAAAAAGGACTTAAAGGAGATGTAATTTGGTTGTATTTTCATGTGAAATTATAATTGTATTTGTAACAATGTATAGGCGGAAGTAATCCCATTTTATAAGTGATGAAAAGGGCTCTTTTAAGGAATACCCTTTACTCTTCAGTGATATCCTTACACTACTTCTTGGTTAAATAATCCAAAACTTCATAATAATTGAGTGTGGAGTGATCTTGGTTTGATAAAGCCTCAAATAAGTCTTTAAAAATATGTTTTAAATATCTTTCATGTCTTTTAGAAAAGGTTTTTATATTTTTACATTTTTGAGTTTTACCTTAGTAACTAGTTTTCAACTAAGTAATTTATAGTTTATTTAAAAATAAAAGGAAAACCTTATTAATATTTTTTTATTTTTTGAACATAAATTTAATCCCCATTTTTTCTAATTCAATATATAAATATGAGAAAATCATGTTTCAAATTAAAATATATAATATATAAAAAACTATTTTTGATGAAAAATGACTTTAGGATTTCTTAATATTTTTTAGTATTGGTTATTAATTGAATGATTGTAAATATAATTATATATAGGTTTAAAAATAATATTAAATTTATCATTTAAATTATATTAATTTGATTGATTAGATAAAAATTACATGATATTAATTAAACAATTCATTTTAAAAACATGTTTCACCATTATCACAATAATTAAATTTAATCTTACTAATATTATATTTATCAACATGTTAACTAATATTAATATGTTGAAATAAAATAGAATAAAAAATTGAATTTAATTTCTAAAAGTTAAAAGTTTAATTTTTAATATAAGCATGTAAAAAATAGTTTTTAGTGTGAAATATTACTGGAGTTTTAAAAATGTTATAATTTATTTTATAAATTCAAAATAGTTTTTTTAAATGATATATATAACTTATTAAATATATATTTTTTATATCACAAGGGTTTATTAAACATTAATGTAATTATTGTATTATAAAAGTGATAGTTTTTATTAAAATCAGTATTTTTTACTATTGACCTAAATATCAATTATTTAAAAAAACAAAAAAAAAATAATTGTAAGATAATTTTTATGTATAAAATTAGAAATTGAAGTTAATTTCATCAAATTAAAATTCTATAGTTGATAGAAATTAATATAGATATTGGAATAAAAAATTTATTAAATACTATTTATTCCCACTAGTTTAATAGCTATAACAATTATCTTTAAAAATTTAATTTCATGAATGTTTAATAGTTTTGGATTAGTTTGGTATTGAATATAAAATAAGATAGTCAAAAGAATATTTTTTTAAGGGGAAATAAGCACCAATATCTGAGGTTGTTGTAGAGATGAATCACTTGACCTTGTGGCGGCCCCACAAGCCGTGTGACCCAACCCAAATAGTTACGCCTGTTCAGGGAGTACACAGAAGGGACCCTGAGTGGCATAAATTCTATTTGGAATAACCTCATGTCATTTTACCCTACCATCTAGTTGAGCTGTGTACATAGAATACACTCCTTGGACCTCAGGTGGTCCAACAAGCTGTGTTCCTTAAGTCAAATTCTATGCACATGGTCTTTTCACACACATTGTGGATCTTTAGGACACGACTGAACATTATCTTGGGTGTACAAACCATGTTTCCCAAAGGAAAAACATTATACATTCCTTATAATATTCTACTTCTCATATCTTCTTCTTTAGGAAATGGAATTGAAATTGTAGGTAGACCTTCCTAAGTAGAATTCTGTGTAGATCGTGATATTGGACTTGTTATGACATCAGAGATATGATTCGAGACAACATGTTCAAATATCTACCTCTATCATGGTTATATGATGTTGAGGCTTTAGTGTGATCTCTATATTGAAATCCAGTTTGGAAACCCCATAGAGGCATTTCTAGTTCAAGGTGTGGGTCTCCCATTTCATGCACATATGGAATAAAAACCCTCCCCACCCCTTATACACTCAAGGCATGAGTCATATATATATAGACTAGAAACCCCTTTTCTTCAAAATCAAGTGAGGCATGGATCCCCCATCCTCTTGGGTTCAAAACCTCCTCAGTCGTGATATTCCATCGATGAGGTGTGGGCCCCTCAATGGGGATCTGGTGAGGATTACATTAGGCTACTAGAATCCGGAAAACATTGATGCTTAGAGTTGCAGATGAACTCATTATTATTAGCTATCTATGAAGATAAATAACTCTCTCTCCATTCTCCATTATTTTTCTATAATAATATCTATTTATTGGGATTGTTAATTCTTTCCCTATATTATGGGTTTACATAATTTTTTATTTATTATATTTCCTTTTTTGGTTTTTAGGGAATCCTATTAGGTATGTATATACACACCCATGCATGGGATTCTCCTTTATCTGTCATGACTTTTGTAGGTGAAAAATTTTTAGACAGTGAACTTGGTGGGATTTGTGTTTGTGGAGTTTAGTAATGATGGGTGATAATGATATCATAAACTAGTTAGAGTTGTTGTACATGAGCATGACTCTTCCTCCTCACCTTATGTTTGGTCGGGACTCTATGTATTTCTAGTTGGGCATTTATTTTTACCATTTCATACTTTGGTTATATTTATATTTCTATACTCTAGTTATTATTAGAGGTTATCATATGAATTTATTTCTCTTAGGTTTGTACAATATTATTTATCCTATATGGTTGTGATATACTTGGAGGTGTGTGTGTCTGTGTGTAAGTTCTTTAGGATACGACCTCCCATTTGTATGATATACCTACTCAACATTATTCTTCAGCCCCTGGCTTATTGAAGGTAGCCTAAGAGTGTCACTCTTGGCTTACCACTAGTCAAAGTGGTCACCCGATAGGTTGGGTCATGATAGAATGGTATTAGATCAATTTTTATTTGGGATAGTGTTTAGAGATAGATGTGTTTTGGGGATTTAATTTGGGGATTTTGGGAAATGGTTTTAAAGTGTTTCAAGTTTTTCATTCAAGCTAGGGTTCCCAATGATGGTGCAATGACTTGCATATCCATACTCCCATACTATGAAAACCTTCTTGTCATATCAGAACATTGAGACTCTGGCTATAGGGAATCTAATGGTTTATGGATCATATAAGATTTAGTTATTGAATTTCCTTCTTGAGTCAGATCCATTGATATGACTATCTAACCGTGGTACGTTTGTTAACTTTTTAGATGCTCCATGATGCAAATCAACTGGAATTCAAAAACAAGGTTGTGATGAGGACTAGTTGAGTGATAAGTCTTCTATACATCATCTTGTTCACGAGGTGTTCTCTCTAGGAGAGTAGAGAGTATTGCTTCCACCCATTGACCGATGCGTGGACCCACCTCCAGCAATTCAGGTTGATGTTCATCCTCATGTCAAGCAGCTAATTGTTTTATTGAGAAAATACGAATATGCACATAGTATGAGTGTGATGAAAAAGTTTCCACTATAGAGAATTCTCAGGTCCCATGGAGAGACAGACGCTCAGGTAGTGGAGGACTCGATTGAATCAATGGTCTGAGTATTCCGGCTCATGTAGACCTTGATCGATCATAAATTTTCACTCATGAACAATCCTCTTTATAGAGAAACATATCATTAGTGGGGCTAGGTTACCCAAACTCATGATGTGATATAAATATCATGGGATATGCTTAATAAATTTTTGTGCAAAGATTACTATCCTTAGACATTGATCTTGGTGAAAATTCCGAAGCTTTTAGAGCTTCTCTTAGAATACATGACTATTACAAAGTATGCATTGAGGTACACCAAACTCATACGTTACTCCCTCAATACAGTATGAGATGGATAATTTTTAGAATATAAGAACGATAAGGAATTATTTAGGTATATTCAATCTAGTGTGGTATATCTCTACATTCCCACTTATTCTAGGGTGTTGGATCAGCCTATGGTGATAGAGATTTTCTTAGCAGAGGAGCATAGGGAAACTTGAGATGGATGTGGAAATCATGGAGCAGAGTTGTCTGATGAAATAGACATGCATTAAAAATCAATTTATTATCAAATAAGGTCTTCACATAGGCATTATCAGTCTTATGGGTCCACAGTTTAAGGATATCACTAGAGATCTACTCATCTAAAATATAGACAATGCTATGTTTGCAATGGGCAGGGTCACGTGTGTTGGTACAATGGTGCACAATGAAAGTAGGTGGGATAAGTAATTTAAAATGTTCATCACTAGAGTGATGAAAAATTTCATATCTGTTTATTTTATCCTTTATGGAGGTCCAAATATCTCACATGAATTAAATAAGTGCAAAAATAAAATTTAATGGTTACCTCATTTAAATTGAAATTCGCTTGACTACGTCTCTTCATAAAAAACCCTTCCTTGAAGGATACAAATCCAAACCCCTCATGTTCATCCAAACATTATCCAAGAATATTATTACTCATTTTTCTTCAATTTATGGGTTTTATCATAGAGATTTGATGAATCTTTCATTTTCACAATGATCACCTCGATCCCGTGGCTTCAATCCATCGAAGGCATTCTTGGATCGGTCACTCAGAGAGAGACATTATCTCTTTAGAAAGAAGAAGGATAGAGAGAGAGGCTATAATTCCTTTATAATGAAAAATTACAATGAAATGATCTCCTCTCTCCATCTTATATAGTGGCTAAATCAAAAACCCAAAAGGGTTCCCCAACCCCTAGAAATAAAACTCCCACTGAATAAGAAATAAAGAAATAGTTATAAGAAACTAACTTCTCCATAAATATTATTTATATTTTATCACATACTTGTAGTATATATTATGTGATAAAACTGAGTCCTTAACTTGACTTGTAATTCCTACTAATACTAAATGAATTATGAATATTAAAAAAACATTCATTTGTATAATATTTTTTTTCTTCATTCACTTAATACCTCATGAATACTCTTTATAAATAAATTCAACCCAATTATTCTATAATAAAAAATAATTAATTTATTTATTCATCAATGATCGATTACATGGGCAACTCTCAGATATTGTGGTGGGGCCCACCATGTCTAATATTCATATTCACTGGAATAAAGAAGATTCTTGAATGCGATATTATGTGTGACCCTCTAGGACCTTATCTCAATAACTGTGAATAATATTCATAGACCCAGATTGGAGTTTATCAACCCATCAAGGCTTATAAATAGATAAGTAATAGTCATAGCAATGACAACCATCCTACGAACACATACTATGTAATATAATCCCTTTGTCTTGCGATATATCATAAAGTAAGACACACACTTGTATCGTCATCCTTTCTTGCTTTATTATTTGTTGATCTAACTAGACATAATTACCTATAACTTCCTTATCCAAAGATTTATGAAGGTACTACCATCCTAACAAAAAAGAGATCGATATATTACTACTTCAAATCAGAAGCAACAAATTCTATCTTAATCATTTAACCAAGGCCATACCACCAATGATTCATGCAATAAAAGATGCCTCGTCATGACATCATTGTCATAGTTTTTTCCCTACATCAAATTACATGATTATAAGGTAATAATTGATAATGATCTCAATTCAAGATACCAATACACATTTCCATAGATAGGAATATCCAATAAAACATGAAACATGCGATGTTCCTACTGGTAGGTTTATCCTCATGATCTCACCTTCTATAGATCACTAAGTAAAAACATCATGTGAAGAAGTCTTGATACCTATGAGCCCCTAAAATATGATAGTCATACATAAACTGTGTCCATTAATTATGATGTATCTAGACTATAAGACATTTTTTTAAGATTAATTTCATAGTATCTGAAGGTTCTTATTATAGCCTGGGAACTGCTATAACCTTTTGATATGAAAAATAATCTATGGAAATTACCATTTAAATAGTGGGAACATAAATATATACACTATAATGATATGTTTAAATCATGAATATATCATTGTATACCTGAATTGGTAATAAAAAAGTACTTCATAGTTGGTTCTAGGAAACCCACTATTACAACGCTCTGACTTGCACAAGAGAAATGTTTCTAACTATCTTTATTAGCTCCCACATGATTATGATCATGTTTCTACTGAGACATGGATTTTGTTATAGGGTCTTATATATCTCTGTTGTATGAATACTTTGTTATGTACGACCTCACGTCCTTAGGTAATACTCCTCAAGAGATGTAAACTCTGAGTATATATTCTTTTTTCCACTGTCTAAACATGAAATCTAGGATGGTACGAGTTTTAGAATTATCAAAATTTATATCATGATAAAACTTTATTTAATAGTATTGAGTCCAAGAACTTGAGAAAATTTATTCATGTTATACACTACTTCTTAGCTTCCTCAAAAGCTTCACTGTACACAATATTTGTATATTTGGATACCATTGGCTTGCATGATCTTGTCTCACTCATTAATTTAGCCTAACTATGATATTAAATCATATTGATTTATAGGAAGACTAGTTTCTATCACCTTGAAACTAGTATCCCTTCCTCCCCACACAACAAGTATATATCCATTATAAGTTCTCAAGAACAATTGGATAGTTCTGACTGATCCATTACAGTACTTTTATAATATAACAAATATTGGCATATCATAAGGTTTATGTTGTCAATATCATGTATTTCACATATGATTAAATATGTGATTGATCCATCACATAAGCATAGATAATTCAACTCACCGCCTTAATATCCCCCTATTCACTATGAAAATATACTTGGAGAGATTTATTGCATGTGAAATTGTCAACAATTCTCTCTCGAATTGTTCCAACTAATATTTTTCAATACCTTAAAAATATATATACTTTTGAATCAGTCTAAAAAAACTATAATATATACCTTATTAGAACTTGTTCTCTTAAACGTAGGTTTCTACTTTAAGTTAATATCTAGAGATATTCTTTCATTCTGGTCATAACTAACTAGAAGACGAATACTTTTTTTCCATATGCTACCAAACATTTTCACTTGGAAAATCATAACGCCCTCTGTAACATTTTATAGACACATGTAAAATATTTATTCCAAATGAATATTCTATTATAACATTTTTCTAAAATCCTAAACTAGATTTCAGTAACTTTCACCCCTTATTAACATTCTATTATGTAACCATCCCTTACTAGTTTCATCAAATAGACGCTTTCCTTGAGTAGTGGTATTGACATCCAATTCTCAATAATAATGATCATATAATTTAGAAATTACAAGTAAAATTCTAATGTATTTTGACATAATGATGTGGTATTAACAATCATGACTTATTGGTGCGATTCCTATACCATCCATGTATAGACTCACTTAAATACCTTCCACGGTATTCAAAATATTAGGCCCCCTATACTTTGAAAAATGGAATACATTATTAAATTTTAATTGATATTGTCAATTTTAGCTAATTTCTATATATTTATTACATGTAGGAACAATTATTCTAATTGAATAATGTATCATCAGTCGTGGTGAATATAAAACCATCCCCATGGTTTTATCCCTATTATGTAGTATGTGTCTTTAGAACATTGTCTTCCACACCTCTTAGGGAACTCAATCCTATTACAACTATTTTTGAATCTCTAGCATTGAGTAAACCCATGTCAATATTTCTCCTACTATATTAAGTATATATGTTCATCCATTTGTATAAATTTAGTCCATCACTGGACTGTATCTTTTCTAACATATGTATTTCAATAACATCCTAAGAAACTTCCAGGATAATTACTTTAGATGTACATTGTATTTTACTTGATCCAATTTTGTTTATATCCAAAAAAACATTCTATTTAAACCCATATTCTTATGAAATAAAGGATTTAAATCATTATATAACTCATATGACATCCATTTTTCATGATAGTTTCATATGGTTATGGGATAATTCCATTATTCTTTAAGCATCTCTCAAAACATATTAGAAGTTTATACAATTAATATTGGTCTTAACATTGAGTCTCCTTTTAATCACACAATTACTGTGATGTTTATATGGGAATGTGTATTTATGAATTACCCCATGCTAAATTTTAGTAATCACCATAAATATGTAAGACTCATTATTTATGCTCCTTATTTTCATCTTAGCTTTGATTTGGATAAGGTAATGTGCATTTTGGATTTACTCCATGATACATTATGATGACTGATGAATGCTTGGTGAATATATTCTTCAGAATCCCAACCTGAAGAAACTTATATCTTATGAATATTTTAACACCATAATTTACTTTCAAATTCCTTTAAACTCTTAAAGGTATCTTATAATGTATATTAATATACCTCTAGCTTCTTCTTGGAATAGTTCTTGCTCTCTTGCTGAACTGATTCTAAAATATTTTTAACATAACTTTATTTACAAAGGTTTTTTTCCAAAAGTAAGTACATTAGTATGTCAAAATACTTAAGTTATTTAACTCTAAAGAGACTAAAAACTTACCGGTATATCCTTGACAACTATTTAGTTTTTTATTTACAAATTATTATCTTTCCACGACTGGGTATATAAGTATTACATTTTATATTAATCTTGTATTTCCAATGATTACAGCATTCCAAATCTCATTGTTTGAGTTTTAAACACCATAAAAAATATTCATTCCAAAACTAGAATAATGCATCACTGTTTTTGTAATACTTAAAGAAAATTCAACTAAAATCAACAAACATGGAAATTAGAAGTTATGTGCTTCTCACCGCTAACTTAGGAACCACCCTTTGTAAGCCACTTGGAGAACACACCTTATTGTAATGTTACTATACTTAAATCATTACTATATATTAAATGCACACATGTGATATGAATATTTTATTTAATGAACAAAAATTACAATAGAAAATTTACATACAATGATGAATATTCCTGATGAAGAATTGACTACTTACTTCTTTGATTCAGTTCATTGCCTTTAAACTTTCAAAGGCTTATGCAAAGAAAATATCATTTTATATGGTAACCAACCTCTATTAATTTAAAGAAATTGTGAATGTTCCTTGGGTTTTAAACTTTCCATTCTCATTTTCTTCTTTCCTTTGAACTTTTTCACCATAAGAACTAATACTTTCTTTAAGATCTTATTTATCTAAGTGAATCTTACCTAAAAGGCAATAAAATGACTACTCCATAATATTGATTTTGTAATCTTAAAATAAACTATTGTATATGGGTGATATGAATGGGATGTAATAAAATATTGTGATCTATCTTTCATATCTACATGGTTTCAGTGTAATCATTACACATTCACATCTCACTTCTCTTTCTCCTCGCAAACTTCTTAGAGATGAGAAAACATGTTAATTTATCCATTCCCTGATGTTTTATCCACAACTCTCATTATAAATTGATGATAATATTATAAAATAACCACCATATGCATCAAACATGAGTCTCTTTTATGCATTTTTATCACTCTCACTTCCTGAGGTGGATCAATAGGTATTGGGGAGACCAAAACCATGAATTTAGGATGTTGTTGTACTTTATGCAATCGCCTATACTACTCTTTGTAAACTAATGCTAGTGAGGACATTAAATTTTTCCAATAACTATCAAAGTATACTTATGTTATTACTTTTAATTCTCTACATAAATAAAATCTATAAGATTAGTGATTTTAACATGATTAATACTTTAGAAATTATTGACTAATTAAATCGTTAAATGTATCAAACTATTTTTATCAAACTCTAGAAACCCTCTATACCAGAATAAGAATACTTAGTCACTCGAGTACTCTAGGGGCATGGATCCTTGAACCTTTCCTTATAGTCTACAAGCTATGACTACACCACTACTCAGATAGTTCAAGATAGGTGTTTGACTGTCCAAAAACATTAACTTGTGGATCCTTGATCTATTGAGTGAAGTCCTAGATTCTAAAATAATAAAAGTGATTTATTCAATGCTTTTCTATAAATTTTTAACAAGTATCTATGATTAATCATTTGCTTCAAACTTCAGTTAATTCAACCCATAATTATCCTAAGAACTCCCTAATAGTAGGATGCACCGTGAACTATGACCGATGAGGATCCTAAACACCTGGATGTGTTCAAATTTAAACAACATAAGGAATTTTCAGAATAATATTTCTCTAAGGGTTTTTAGTATTTTTCTTGAAAAATTCAATCCATTTCTATTAATATGTTTATACAATGTTGTCATGCTCATTACTGAAAATTAATAGAAAAAAATTAATCAAATATTTAAGAATTTTACTTTTTATTATTTTATGTGTTTCTCATTGTCATGAAAATTAATAAAATAATCCAAAATACGTAATGGAAATAAAAATACCCGACTGTTCTTGAACATCTAAATTTTTTTGATCCATTTATACCCAATGGATCAACCATGAACTAGGGGTATCATACCTAAGCCGTATAAAAACCCTTATATTTATTACACATTAATTCACGAATTATTACAAAAGAATACACATAATAAAACCCAGAATATTTATAATTCTAGTCTCTTTGGGTAATTAGGTACATTACATAACAACCTAAAACAAGTTTTAAATCACCATTATTGAAAACATCCTTAACATGCTCATAATATTATATCATACTTAAAACTACATGAGATAACTTGGGTATATACATAGAAATGGGTGAGATAAAAATCTTAGTAAGGTAATAATAAAAGCATAAAATGAGGAAGGTATTACATGTTAGACAATAAAAATATTAGTTGTACATAAAATGGGTGAGAATACTAAACCTTAACAATGAGGCATGATATAAAATGATAATATAAAGGAACCTTGGGAATGTGTTAACCACTTTAAGCATGACATCATAAGAATAAATAAAGGTTAAAAACCAAGATAACATATCATATTGTGCTTAGTACAACCTCTTTTGCATCATACATGGAATATCATGAGAGTAAAACATTACCAAATTCATTGGAACGCTATCTGGGCACACCCATCATAATCAAATCATGTACATGCATAAGTGTGAAGCATATATAATATACATAAGAAAATTTTTTATCACATTTAATCCCATGATAATGGAGTATGGATTACATACATGTAATTTTCCATTCAATGAGGTAAAAGTTCGTAAAGGTGAACACCCTTGATAGGAAATGGGTATGGGTATTCAATACAAAATTTTTTGTCATGAGAAATCACAGTGAAATTTCAGTAGCATAACGAGGACACATAAATGTTCATGGGAGGGATTAACGATAGTGAAAGGGGTATCTCATAATTTATACATCTAATGATAAGTAAGAGGATATGGAAGTACATATTCCTACATTAGGTATTGGATATTAAAGGCATAAGATAATGAGTATACTTGAAAAACAAGGAGAGGATCCCTCAGCTTGAGAGGGTGATTTTGAAAGATTGGGAGGAGATTCTTGAGAGCTTGGGAGAAACTTGGGAGGACTATAGGGAGGATATAGAATAGGAATAATGTGATACAAGGTTTTGGAGTGAATAGTAAAGGGATCCTGGGTGGGTTTATATAGGAAAAGAAAGAGAGATTCTTTATTATTTCTCAAACTTAGGTTTTGGAATCTATATAATAAATTAATTAAAAATACAAACCTTAACTTGGTTTTTTCTGATGGTTTCTATCAAAGTGGAAATTTTTTCATTATTTTATAAGGGTAAGGGTCGAAATTATTAATATATTACCCTTGGTGATGTGGAAGTGAGTCAATTTCTTAAATAAATGATTTTAAAACAATAAAAAAATATTATATGTTTTGGAGGATTCATAAATGATTTATAAAATTAAAAAAATAACCTAAAAAACATTATATTAAAATGGAAACAAATATTTGGTCATGTATACATTTAATATAATTTATTACTCCACTTTTCAGTCATTATGATGTCATACAACATGCTATATATTTATACTATAATCAATTTTACCTGAAAATTCAATTGTCTCAAAAACTAATGAAAAAATCAACGTTGGTAATTTTTATGTAATGATTCCAAAAATAGTATTTATTTTATACAAATAATTTTTAAAATATGTGAATTGTTTCTTTTAAAATAATAATTGACATTTATTTAGAGATGCTAGATTTATTTTAACAATAACAGATTTTAGATCCTTATAAAAATTATTTTTGACTTCATAAAAATATACTATGAACTATAATTAATAAATATTATTTAATAATAATATTTTATTTAAATATAATTTATTTAAAAAATTCATTAACATATAAAAATTAATTTCTTAATTGAGATTACATATTACCCAAAAATGTAATTTTTATTTTATCGAAACAAAATCAAAATCATTTATAATGTAACAATAATAAGAAGTAAATAAAACCATTATCTTATTAAAAATAAAAAATAAATATTCATATTATTAAGGTTTTGATACAAATTCTTTTATTACACTAGCAATCGGCATGATAGTAAGATGCATGATGCTGATACTTTTATGGGGTGGTTTAGAGTACATGGTTTTGGTCATGATCTCGATGAGCTTGAACTACTCCCATAAACAGTTTCATTTGTGCTTTAGTTGTTGGATCTTGGCTCAAGATTAGTCAAGTAAAAATCCTAGGGATTATATATCCCTTATAATCTTTGATAAATGGGATTCATAGGGTATTATCCTACTGGTTCAGGCCATTAATTCCATAGTTTGTGTCAATTGGATTTGTCAAAGCCCTTTATTTATACTGATCATATGATCACTGTTAAAAAACTACATTATCAAAGGTTATTATGCTTAACAGTATTTTAAATGCATTGGAATATAAAAAAACTAATGAAGTGAATGTGTTTTCTATAATCGTAATACATATTATTGCATTTAATTTAATCAAAACGGAGTTTTTATTTACAATGTTTTGTGTAATTAAAACCTCCCCCCCATCTAAATTTCACCCTAAAAATTTTCATTTCACACCCTAATACAGACGAGGTTAATTTTGTTTCACACATATTATGGTTTCCACATCATCTCTTCAAACTTCTAATTTCTCCATAGCACTTTCACCAGGTTCATTGTATTATTTCAAAGAACTTTGTCTCTACGGTCTAAGATCTTCACCAACTACTGATCAAATGAAAGATCATTATCCAACACCACCACCTCTAGATTGAGTAAATGTGATGGGTCTATTATGTACTTCCTTAAGATGGATTCATGGAAGACACCATGTACTTGAGATAGTTTATTTGGGAGTGTTAATTGAGAGGACACCGCTCTGATGTGATCATGGACCTCAAAGGGACCGATGTATCTTGGATTAAGCTTTCCCTTCTACCCAAATCTCATAACTTTATCCCATGGAGATATGAAGAGGAATACCTTGTCTCTAGAAATTAACTCTAGGTCTTGTCAATGATTTTCATCATAGATTTTGTTGAATATGAGTAGCCTTGATGTGTTTCTAAATGGTGTTGAACTTTTCCACTATTTCCTTGACCATTTTAGGACCTAGAAATTTTCATTTCCAAACCACATCCCATCATGTAGGTGTTATTCACCTATTCCCATAAAGGTCTTCATATGGGGACATCTGGATGCTTGAGAGGAAACTATTATTGTATGAGAACTTTTCCAGTAGAAGATATTGATCCTGTCCTTTGTTGAAGTAAATTAAGCTTGCTCTCAACATTTCCTCGAGTTTTTGGATAGTGTTATTAGATTTTACATCAGTCTGAAGGTGATAATAAGTTCTGAAGTTCAACTCTCTATTTAGAGCATGTTGGAGACTCTTCTCGAACTTGGATGTAAATCTTGGATCTCAATCAGATATAATAAATAGTGGTGTTCTATGCAGCCGCACCACTTCTCTAATGTATATCCTTGGATGTTGATGGTGTGATAAGTCCTCCAAAATTACAATGAAGTGAGAATGCATTATAATAAGATCCACCATAACCCATATAGAATTATTTTCTCTTGATGTATTTGGAATACCCGTGAAAAATTCTATGGTTATGTTTTCTATTTCTATATAAAAATTCGTAATGGTTGTATCATCCACTTGAATTTTTTTCTTTTCCACCCTCACTTGTTAGTATACAAGACATCATGATGTATATTCCATGATATCCTTCTTCATATTGTTCCACCAATATTTCTCTTAGAGACATTGATACATATTTTTTTATCCATAGATGGGTGGTGAATGTCGATCTATACACATCATCCAACAACTCATTCTTTAACTCATGATTTGATGGTACACATAGGCTTGACCCAAACCATACAACTATGTATTCATTAATTTTGAACTCTGAGGATTTCACTTTTCTTATAGATTCCACCTTCATCTGAATCCCCACATCATCTCTTTGAGAACTCTTTATTCTTTCTAGAAAGGGTGATTGATCAATCATTTGTGAAAGGATTGATGATTTTCCTTCCTTTGTGATTTCCATGTCCATCCTTTTCGAGTCTTAGAAGATCGAATCCTTATTAATAATCATCAATGATAAAATTGTCAAATCCTTTCTACTTAGAGAATCTCCTAGTTTATTTTCTTTCCCATGTTGGTATTGGACTGAGCAGTAGCTCTAACCATATTCTCTGGTGCATATTCATCTCTTTCTATGTGAATATATACTTAAGGCTCTTATAATCCATATATATTTCACACTTATCCCCAAAGAGATAATGCTTCTGTATTTTAAACATGAAGATCATTGTATCCAACTCCAAACCATGAATTGCGTAGTTATATTCATGAACTATCAATTTCCTTGAATAATTAGATATCACTTTGTCATTATTCATTAACACAAAGCCCATGACCTTCCTCAAAGCATGGCTATATACCATGAAATTTTCCACACTTGTGGGCAGTATAAGTACATGTGAAATGATAAGCCACTTTTTAACTCCTTAAATATCTCTTCATATTCATTATTCCAAAATTTCTTGACTCCCTTCCATGTTAGGTTTATTAGAGTGATTAAAAATAAATATAAATTTCTTTAAAATTGATAATAATACCCCAATATTCCAAGGAAACTATGGATTTCTATCACAAATATTGGTCTCATCAATCATTTAATTACCTCTATCTTTTAAGGGTCCACATATATCACATTACTTGTGATAGTATTCCCCAATAATGATACACCCGTTAACTAGAATTCAAATTTTTTGTACTTTTCATAAAGCTTATCCTTTCATAATGCCTTTAGAACAGTTCTTAGATTCTCCTCATGCTCCTCATTTCTATTATAATATATTTGAATATCATCTATAAATGATAACTTGAATTTTTTGAGGTAATATCTAAATACAATATTTATCAATTCCATGAAGACTATATGAGTGTTATTGAGTATAAATATAATTACTATGAACTCATAGTGCTCGTACCTTATACAAAAAGCAGTCTTGGGGATATACTCCTTCTTCACCCTTACATAAAAATACCACAACCAAATATCCACCTTGGAGGAGTATTGGGATCTACATTTCTGATTGAACAATTAATCAATTCATGGAATAAGATACTTGGTCATTATCATGATCTTGTTGAGCACATGATAATCATTGAAAAGGCGCATTGACCCATCCTTCTTCTTGACAAAAAGTATTGGTTCACCCCAAGGTGAAGCACTTGGGCATATGAACCCTTTATCTAGATTCTCATGTAGTTGTTTCTTCAGCTCCTCAAGTTCCACAACATCCATTTTATATGGAGTCTTAGATAATTGTAATGAACCATGTATCATCTTGATGGAAAATTCAACCTCTCATCTTAAAAGAAGACCATGAAATTCTTTGAGAAGCACATCAACGTATTCCCTCGTAATGGGAATGTCCCCAAGGATGAATACTCAGACTCAATCATTTGAGCTAGATACACTTTATTTTAGGGAAATAATATCCATACCTGAGATGTTGGTTTTAAATAAGATTCATCATCTTCCTTGAACTTGTACAGAATCAGGGGATGATTTGTGATATGGGGAGTGATTTTTTTCTCACGACATTTTTTGTTGGATCTATATAATTAAATCTAGTCCATTCCTAGAATTTCATAAAATTATACCAAAGGGAGTATCATAAGGTTCACTAGGAATCTCATCCCACAAATTTTGAAAAGGGAAGAGTTATGTATTTAGGATGAAATAACTTCTCCATTTTACATTTTCACCGAAAAATTTACTTCCATGCTTTGTGGTGGTGTTTTAATAGTTTTACTAATCATTTGTTATATGAAGGAATACATCAAACAAGATTCAAAATGTTCATTCCCTATTATTTTATGAATAAATAACGTACATATCACAACATCATTGTTAGGGTCCAACTTTTTGGTTGTAATGGAATAATCTCTCCCTTACTAGCTTAAAAGTTGTTGGTGTAGATTATATCTCAAAACCCTTGGCTTAGGGTAATTGTTCACATAGTGTCCTTGTTCCTTACAGTTGAAACATTGGACAATAGGTTGAGGGTAGGTTGGAGCATTCATTTCTTCTATTTTATTTCTGAGTTTCTCCCATTGGAAATCACTAGCTAGGTTCCATTCCTTTTCACACTTAAATAATTTACTCAACCTCCTTAAGAAATTTACAGTGTGCTTGTTTCCACACTTTTGATAAGTGGAATGTTGAAATTTATTACCACTTTTATATTTTTCATCACACCACCAGAATAAAACTCCACTTACAACTTCTTATGACAATAAGAACCTTGTGATTTTCCAATATCCATTTTGAATTTGAGGGAATACCAGATAATTTACTCACATCTATAAAAGTCTTGGATAGACATAAATTTTATTATACTAGTTTTTATTTCACAAAATAAGAGGTCAAATTTTTATTTGGGGTAAAGACAAATACAAATATTTATTGTACAATTAATGAATATTTTTCCTAAAAAACCTTGGTGGATTCATTTTATTTTATTTTTCTTGAGATAAAGTAAATCCCATCCCATTTTAATTTGGAGAGTGAGAGTAAAATATTTGCCAATTTTTTTTCATAACTCCTTCCACCCCATCGCTTTCATATCTTCCATAAGATTCATATTATTGGTCAATTTAAACTGGTGATCAACTTCTCCCTCCATATGATAAACAACCAGTATAACCTTATCTTTCTAAAAAGATTGAATAATGGGGAAGATATATCCAATGGATTTGATCCATTGTTCCAAGATTAAGGGATCAGATAATCTATTAAAAGTCGGATACCTTTTTCACATAAAGTACTCAATTGTAGCTTATTATTTCTTAGGGTGATTTGATTATTCATCCTAATTCAAGAATATATTAAAAACAGTAGTAAACTGAGAATGTATCACCATAAATTTCGCAATTCCTGATCCCATCGGGTTGGGAACCTCATTTGGGTAGTCATCACATTTCCCTTCACATCGGTTGTTTACTAAGTTCCTCCTATTTCTAGAAATTGGATAGAATAAAGGAAAAATTAGGTATGAGTACTTTTAAACTATTAAACACATTAAAAGGAAACCGAAAAAATTAAAGGGATAATTTATAAATGACATTTATTCCTTATATTATGAATTTCTCAGATTCAATCTATGTTATCCATAATATATTTCCTAATATAAACTAGTATTGTAATTTTTGTTACATTAATAATGGTTCATAATGATCTTGTAAGTTTACCAAATAATATCCCTTGATATTGTCAAACCAGGTGTGCAACAAGACCCATTGTCATGCACCAATTCCCAATTGAGTCTAGCTCAATGCAGTGTTTTTGGGTTTTACCCCTAGGTATATCTATACCCGATCCACATCCACTAATAATATACATACAAGGATTTATTTTCTTGGAAACCACTTAATATATACATTACCAAAATTTAGGGACGTCTTCTTATTCTTAGACTTATCTCTAAGGATTTTTCTATATTTTTCTAATCCTAGTCCCAAAATAACTAAACTTTCCTTTGACACCAACTATGAAACCACTTATCTTAATTACACATTAATTAATGATTTTTTACATAAGAATACACATAATATAAACAAGAGGATCAATAATTCTACTGTATTTGGGTAGTTAGGTACATTACATAATAACTTAAAATGAGGGTCACATCATCATTATTGAAAACTTAACACGATCATAATATTCCATCATACTTAAAGCTATTGAAATAGTGGGTTCACTAGACCCAACTATGTAGTACTTTTGATTACCATATCATGTGTACAGTTAGATATGCATGATGTTATCTTACCATTATAGTGCAAATTTTTATGTGTCCACTATGATAATGGTAATGTCCAAAGGTTAATTGTCGTATTGAGAGGTTATAGCAGATCACATGCTATAATGAGAACCTAGAGATACAATGAAATTCATCTTAAATATATATTCTACAGTCTAGATACATATTACTGACTGGACAAAGTAGATTTATGACTATCAAGTGATGGGGGATCATAAGCATTGAGACTTCTTCTCATGAAGTTCACACTTGTGGTGTCATTGGTCGTTCCTATCTATGGACATGTGTATTAGTCTCCTGACTTGAGACCATTACCAATGTATATCATTTGATTACGTACTTTGATGCAAGATGAAAACCATGACAGTGATGTCGTGGGAAGGTAGTTTGTGTTGGTTGCGTCGTTGGTGGTATGACATTGGTTGAATGGTAAAGAAATGATTTGTCGCTTCCAAGTTCAAGAAGTTGTATATCTCATGACTGGTTAATCAGGATGGTGCCGCCTTCATAAGCCTTCGACCAAAGCAGTAGAAAGGAAAATCCATCTGGATAGATCAACAAATAATAAAGCAATATAAGGATGATGACACAAGAGTGCATCCTGATTTAGGAGATATTTAATGACAAAGAGATTATAGTACACAGTCAGTGTTTGTAGGATGGTAGTTGTTACTATGACTATCCTTATCTCTTTTGGGTCCATGATGAGTTTCTATGCTCCGCTCTTGGTGTGTGGATTTTATTCACTGCTATCAAGATAAGGGCCTAGAGAGTCACACATAATAGCGGATTCAAGAATCTTCCCTATTCAGTTGAATAGGTATATGGACATAGTAGGACCCACCGTGAGGTCCGACTGTTGACCAAGTTATCGATCACCAAAAGAATTAAATAAATTCCTTAATATTCAAGTTATGAATATTTGAGATTGAATTTATTTAATGTATTTATAGGATTAGTAAATATGAGAAAATATTAATCGAATGAATATTATTTTAATATTCAAGGTTCGTTTAATATTAAGTGGGATAGTGAGTCAAGTTAAATGAATCAATTTTATCACGTAATATATTATATATATATTAAAAGAATGTGATAAAATAATAAATAATATTAGCGCAGTTAAGTTCTTCAAAATTATTTATTTAGTGGATATTGAAATAAACATGGGTCGGGGAACCCAACCGGTTATTTCTCAAGTCCACTATAAATATTAGAGGAGGATCTTTCTTGTGTTGTGCAATTCACAATTCATTCATTTGTATGGAATAAAAATTGAGAGCCTCTCTCTCCTCCTGCTTCCTAGAGAGAGAAGCTGATGATCCCAGAGTTCGGATCAAATTATTCCTCAAGCATCGAAGAGATCTTGATGTGGTGATCATCGAGATGTCGAAATCATCATCGGATCTCCGCACTAGCACCCAGAATTTGACGATTGATGTTCCATCAGATTTTTGGAGCATGTGTGGATGATCTAGAGGGATCCTGCTTTGGATCCTTCAAGAAATGATCGTCGCCGACTAGTTGCATTCGACTACGGCTTCAGATTTGAAACAGGTACGTTTTAATTTTAGTTTTGTGTTCTTTACAATTTATGCGAGATCCTCGGACCTTTCTAGGACTTGGATCATCGGCGACGACAAGTTCTGTCGTCCTGCTGATGAAAAATTTTAAAATCCCCGGCCCACTGGCTTCCGCTATGGGCCCCGGAACCTAACAGTGGTATCAAAGGGATCACATAAATATTCTAATCCAAATAAAATTAATTTTCAAAAATTTAATTATAGGGTTTAATTTTGGTCCCAACGGTTCAAACCGTGCGTCGATCCGATGCCGAATGACCGAGTTATGACCAATTTAATTTTTCATATTCTATCAAAATTTGCATTTTGATCTCAGGAATTTTTATTTAATATTGGTGAACTGATTGAGTTTCAATCAGTTCATCCGAAATAAATTTAATTCTGAAAATTGTAACTTTTACAATTTAGTAATTTGCATAATATTTTTATAATTATAATAATATTAAATTTATTATTATAATTATAATATAATAATAAATTATCATTTCCTTATAATAATTTTATTTTTATTATATTCAAAGGCTATGGAGCAGCCTTTAGTAATAAAAATGTTGTGTGGAAACTTTTTTTGGGTAGACTTGACCTAATTAAAAAAAGTTTTTGGATTTTTAAAAGGGGAAGGAGTTTTAAAAAATAAAAAAATGGGTGAGGCTGGCTGTGCGAATCAAGAAAGGGAAAATGAAAAAATGAAAAATAAAAAAAAGGTGAAACCAGGGGTCCGCGGACCCCTGGCTTGTCTTCCTCGGCACGCTGTGCATCATAGCCATAGCGCAGGAGCATGCCGCAGCAGAGCCGCCGACAGCCGCACCCCACCTCCTTAGCAGGCCCCCCACGCGGTGCACAGTAGGCCCTGCCGCTGGACTCCCCTTCCCGGTCGCCTCCCTCTGAAGCTGAGCCGCAGCGCCGAGATCACGACCACTCACCCAGGCTCCCACACCTCCTCAGTGGCACCCCAGCAGGTCACGCCTAATAGCAGGGTTGACCGCCTCCCGCTTGAGCACTTTGCTCCATGTTGCCCTCCCTTGGGACACCGCACTAAGCGCTGCCCAAGCAGCCGCCTCGCAGCAAGGAACCACCTCCCTTGTGGGTTGTTTCCAGATGCCACTCCCAAGGCTCTGCCAGACAGAGCTGGCCCCATACTTGCCGGACGAGCCGCACACGCGACCCACCTCCCGTCGACACCCGGCTCCCCATGCAGCTTCATTCCACCGCACTCGGCTCCGGCCTTGCCTCCACGCGCCACCGGCTAGACCTTCCGGACCGAGACAACTCTGCAGGCTAAGACATGGTCAGTCTAGACCTGGAGGTACTCACTAACCCGAATCACCTGAACTAGATTTCACCAGGTGTGCCCAACATGTTTTGTTTTGGACAGACCTGCCTGACTCAGCTAGCCCAGTATGGGATTTGTCAAGCTCATTATGGGCCTGCGCAAGTTCGGCGCTACCCGTGACAGGCCATAGCAGGTGTTTCGGGACCCAATTTAATTTAAATTAATATAATTAATTAACTTAATTAGATAATTAAATTAATTAGTTAATTAATTAATTGTGGTTTAAATGGATAAATTTTAATACCCAGAAAACATTAATTCAATTTAATTATTAAATTGAATTATGTTCAATTAATTTAATTTTGGCATCAAAATTAAATTAATTAAAGGACCAACAATTAATTAAATTATTTTAATTTATGAATTCATATATTTAATTTAGATAACCCTTGAACTTAATTAATGCATTTTACTTTTATCGGCTTTATTTTTCCCGCATTCTGGTCTTAAGTATCAACCAGTGTATGTTGCCTTTTATTTAATTAATTATTTTAATTGCATGCGATGATTTTAATTAATTAAATAGATGGTCTTCGCATTATCTTTCTATTTCCGGTTAAAATTTATAAGGGCTTATGCGCTCATTTTTTATCTGATGTACATTTATACCCGAGTACCCCTCGCCTGCACATGAGTAATTTTGTACTTCAGACGAAGACGGAAAATGATGTGGACCCCGCCAAGATGAGGCGGTGCACATTGATGAATGTGGTTCAAGATGACACGTGGATTCTTCCAAGATGAGGCAGTACTCCAAGACATGACGTAGACCTCGCCAAGACAAGGCAATGTTCCGAAAGTGAAGTAAACATACAAGACCAGGGGATAGCTGCATTTTGAGTCAAGCTTTGACTCAGGTATGATGCCCCTTAGGTCTTTTAGATGCTCAAGACCAGTCAGGTAATAGTTTTCCTTTATGTGTTTATTTATTATTTTATGCATTTTAGAACAGCAGGAAAATACATAAAATAATAAATAATAAAATGGATAAAGAAGCGGCGTGTTTGTTTCTATTAAAGTTCAATTGTGAGTGCGACAACATATATGAACAAGTTTAATAGAAATGAATCACATTCGTGGAGAGAGAAAACCAATAAAACCATCAATAAAAATATTAAGTCACAAAAAACCTTCCATCATTCAAGTTTGAACAAAACCGGGTGTTCGAGTTGCCAGTCATACCTCAAATGAGGGTACCTCTTACTACCGGGGAGTTCTTATTCGTGTGGTGGGTCGACTTAACTAAAATTTCAAAAAATAAATAGCCATAGCTAGCTTGTAGTAATTTTAGAGGCTAGCATTGAGTAAATCAGTAAATGATTTTTGAAGCTAGGACTTCACTCAATAGATCAAGGAACCGAAAGTTAATGCGGTTGGCCAGTCAAAAGCCTACCTTGGACCCTCCGAGTAGTCGCATAGCCATAACATGTATTCTATGAGGGAGGTTCAGGGATCCTTTCCACGATAATACTCAAGAGTATTCTGATTCTAGTACAAAGGGTTTCTAGAATTTGAAAAATTATTGGGAGACATTAAATGATTAAATTAATCAATTATGTCTAAAATGGTAATCACATTAAAGTACAATCTACTAAAGTTTATTTGTATAGAATGACAAGTAATACCCTAATAAAAAATATGATAAATATTGGACATATTTAATGTCCAAACAAGAATGAAATTCCAAGTGTAGTATAGACGCTTGCACACATTACTACCATAACAGAAATTCAAGGTTCTTGTGTCCCAACCTGTTAAACCAACTTAGGAAGAAATGGTGTAAAATTTCTTATAAGAGATTCATGAATAAAGAATATGATGGATCTGTCATAATTCTATAATCAACGTTTGATGTAAGTCACAGTCGCTATATCATGACTTGTATGATGATCACATGTAGTCTCATCTCCAGGAAATTTTTGAGGAGAAAGCTAAGAAATATATGAATGCGGTGATAACACTCGGTTTGTGTAAAGTGACATACAGTTAACAATATTTCATGTCATCCCTTTCTTATACCTTTTACAACAAATTACTCTGTTTTCATTTAAGGGTTCAAACGAACAATATAGAGTAAGCGCTTGATTACTTTTATGGTAACATTCTCCAAGTAATAAGAATATTGGAGATAACACCATCTTTTATTATTATGGTGAATGAATTGAAAGACATGGCAGAATGGTTTATGGAAAGTTACGCCAAAGGCACCTGCATCATGTCCTTCAAATAAAAGTGGTTGGTTATTTAACAGTAGGTTCTTTTCATCACATAATCAAATAAATTCCTAGAAGATTATAAAATGAAATACTATAAGCAAGTACCCACTTCTCATTCAGTTAATATTCATCAAATAAAAGTATTGTTTCTCACATACTTCTTGTGTATTAAAAACAATATTCTTTTCACATATATGTATACAGTAACCAAGTGAGTAGAGAAACATTACTAGAATTAAAGTGTCTTCTCCAAGAAATTGAGAAAGGGTGATTCCTAAGTCAGCAGTGAGAAACACATAACTTCTAATTTCCAAGTGATTGATTCAAATTGAACAAGTTGTGGAGTATAACCAATAACATTTATCTCTTATGCCCATTTGAACATGATGAGACATCATTCTATGTTTTTGGAATGAATGTCATCTCTGGTAACATACTCAAAAAATAGTTCATTGTTACATGAATCAAAGGAAATACATGATGAATACAAAATTGTAAGACCTACCCAGTTGTACCAATATGCTTCTTGGTCAAGTAAAACTAAAATTAGATGTCAACTATATACACAGTATGGTATTTAGGCTTGGTATAGCTAAACACCTTTGGTATTATTGACATTCTTAGTTTAGACAAAGAAACCTTTAGAAATAAAGGTATGTCACAGAGCATCTATGGATTAGTTCAACAAGATAGTGTGAACAATTCCAAAGGAGTTCTAGAGGTAAAGATACTTCATAATATTCCGTTAAGTCATTATCTAATGTACCGGTGATGTAACGACCCAAAGTTTTTCAATGTAAAATTCCCTTCTTATATCTATGTCATAAAAACACAAAATAATGAACTACTAAGTGATAAGTGACCTTTAAACATAATTTTGTCACCCCTATATTTGGAATTTTAAAAATCCAACATTCACTGTTATGTTCAAGATAGTTTTTGGAGTCCAATGAAACAAAAATAATTTTTGGTGAATAGTAACCTACCCTTATGAATAATAACCTACCCTTATGAATTGTAATATGACCCTTATGAATAGTAAATAAGAGTAACATTACCTATGAATAATAAAATAAAATTTAGACATCTTGACCTTAGTAAATATTTTTGGTATTTTATAAGTTATAAATAATTAATTATAATTAATTAATTAATTTAAAAGAATATTTATTTTCATGAAATATATTCATAAATTATTGAATCAATGTCTAATAGTTTTTAGATAATTTTATAAGACCCTAAGTAATTTTTGAAAGAACTGCAAAATCGGTTTTAATTTTAAAAACAGTTTGTTAAGTAAATTATGATTTTAATTAAATATTAAATTAATAATATTTAGAAAATTATTTTTGAAAAATGGACTTCATTTTTGGATTCTACACGTCGAAAAATGGTAGGGGTAAAATTTTGGGATTTTTCTGAGATACTTGAATTTTTGATGAATAGTAGAATACATTAATTTATCATATAAATACATATTAATTAAAACCCACTATTACTGATATCACAAGTGATGTAAGAACCCAAATCCCGAATTCACAAGTCAAATTTACTATTCTTAGTCATCCAAGACTCACTATTCCTTTTCTTAGGTGAAATTAATAAACTAATCAATTTTATATTAAGGAAACCCCTCTCCCCTCCACTATAAAAGCCACCCTTCACTCCCTCTTTTCCTCACACCTCTCAAGCTCCAAGCCTTCTCTAAATTCTGCCCAAACACCTTCCCTAGATCATCCCCCATGTCCAAAAGCTTCTGGTCTCATCAAAAGACCAAGCCTAGCTTCCTTAAAGAGGATCTCAAGAGAAGGATTCTAAAGGTAAATTTTCTCTCTCTTCTCCTTTAATTTCCTTTCAAGTTCAAGTTCCTTTCTTGATCTCTCCCTACCTATCTTCATCCAAATTGTTCTTTAAATACAGTATTATATATATACTGCAATATTATGATTCTAATGTTATATTATATCACCCCACACCCTTTCCCCCTTCCTTTTATTTTATTAAAGAGAACGTTGTTCATGTGGTGATAATTTAACACCTTCAAAAACAACATGCTCTCTTCTTCCATTTATACCTTCAATCTGGTCATGAAACCATTTTTATGGTTGAACCAGAATTTTTTATATGTATTATGTTCTATTTTATGTTCTGGAAATAACCTATGGCCATATTACAAAGTTAAATGTTAAAACGAGTTCGTTGTGATCCAAAAACCGCACAAATCAACCCAAATAATCTTCATTTAATTATTATCTAATGATTCGTCCACATGGATCTAATATAACTCATTATAAAATCATTAAAGCTTATGTAATATCATTAATTACATGTAATATCAGTTCTGGATGTTTACCCATGATCTACCCAAACAGCAAATTAAGAATACAAGTGGACCGCTCAAGAAAACCATGAAAACGAACTTCCCCGATCAATGTTTTTAAACTCTATAAGTCATCCAAAGGAACATAATATGAAATAATGAAACCATAATGAACCCTATTAATTTATAAAAGGTTCTGGAATTTTAATTAATGAATATAATGTCATTATACAGGACATTAAAGAGAAGGAGGCATTCGAGTACAAGGTAAGGGGAAATCTCGAACCCAATTTTCTTCCTTTGGGTTCTCCCTCTTTCACTCCATTTTTGATATGGTTACTCCTAAAAGATCTTTTGTTCATCTTTTCCTTTACTTTTCTGGGATATACATGTTTTTCACTGGTTTTTATGTCCATCAAAATATTTTTCAAAAGAACTCTTCTTTCAAGATCTCACCTTTTACCTCTCATTCAAGGTTGATGGTTCTTATATCAAGTATGTTGTTCCCTCTTTCTTTTGGGAACCCAAAGCTTATGAATGTGTTATTATGAGATGAAACCCATTCCTTTACATGGGTTATTTATGTACATGTTTGATATGTGTTCTATGTGGCAAGCACGATAATGATAATGTTATGATGTGACGGGTGTGCCTGGAATTATATAGCGCTCCAATGCATTTGGTAAAGTGATGAATCTCATGAGTAAATGTGAAATGATGTGTGAACATGATTCTAGATTTGTTCACAAGTATGTGTGGTAGTTAACCACTAAGACATGATGTTTCATTTTTATGCTTTTCCACATTTCATGTTTATTGTTTATGCTCCTCTCATGTTCAAGATCTTCTTCCTATGTCATGATTATGCTCACCCCATGCTATATTGTTCTTATCTATCCTCTTACTAGGCTTTTAGCTCACCCCTTTTTATTTATATCCTCATGTGGCTACATGTACTAAGGATAGGACAAGTTCTACTAAGAAGCTATAGAAGAAGAGATTAAATGAATTTTTATGCTTGATGTTGTACTTGTTATGTGCAGTCCTAGTTTTCCCAAGACACTAAACCTATGGATCCTCCATGTGTAATACTATTATGTTGTTTATCTTTGAAATGATGTAATAGTAATGTAAGAAAAGTCCGAGTCTCTATAGTTGGTATCAAAGGAAAGTTTTAGTTAATTTGGGAATTATGATTAGTGAACCCTAAAGAAAACCTCTAGCATGAGACTAAGTACAAATGTGCACACAAGGATATTTACCTAGGGATCCCATATGTTATGTTTTGGGTATAATTGTTTAAAAGGATAAGTTATTCATGACTTGTTTACTTACGTTTTGCTCTAACCTTTTCTATTTTAGAAAATGGTGGGAACCAGGAGAAATCAGGCCAACAACTCTTGCGAAGGACAATGAAACGATTGCCCAAACGACATCCCCAATGATTTTGGAGGTGGAGTTAAAAACTTCATGGCGATGATTACCCAATTATCCCGGGCTATGAATAATAACCATAATAATGGGGAACTTCCTCCTTCACCAAAGAGGGATCAGCTAGCTATCGAATGTTTTAGGTGGCAACGACCACCGACGTTTTGTGGATCTTTCGATCCACTAGTTGCGGAACAGTGGGTCAACTCCATGGAGAAGATCTTTTCTGTTCTTCACTGTTCTGAGACGGAGAAGGTGACTCTAGCCGTTTATCATCTAGATGGAGAAGCTGATCAATGGTGGGCTTTGATTAAGAACACCAAGCCAAGGGAGGAAATTGAAGAGATGGAATGGGAAGACTTTAAGATAATGTTTCTTAATAAGTACTTCCCACGAACTCTTCGCACAAAGATGGAGAGAGAATTCATAGAGCTCAAGAAAAAAGAAGGAGAATCTATCACAACCTATGAAGCAAATTTCACAAGGCTCGCAAGGTATGCTTTGGGTTTTGTTATCAACAATGATAGCAAAATTGATAGATTCTTTAGTGGATTAAAATCACATCTTCGAAAAGACCTTGCAATTCGAGACTTTGGTAGTTATGAAGAAGTTGTTTGGTGTGATCTCAAAGTGGAGATAGAGTTTGGAGAATGGTCCCATGGCTATGGTGATAAGAAAATAAAGATGGAGTTTCAAGCTGGTGGATCTAGTGATAAAGATGGTAAGAAAACACAACAACCCACTTGCCAAAAATGTGGGAAGTTGCACAATGGGAACTGCCTCAAAGGGACGGGGAAATGCTTCAAGTGTGGGAAAGAAGGACACCTAGCTCACGAGTGTCGAAGAGACATGAAAAGGAAGGATAATGTAGCCGATGAAAGGAGAGAACCACTCGTGGTTCAATGCTACAACTGTAAGGAGCTAGGGCACTATTCAAACCAGTGCACTAAACCTCGAGCTTTCGAGGGTAATCAGCACCAACAACCACCAAATCCAAAGGAACAAGGGAAGGATTATGCCATCACTACTGCGGAGGTGGAACATGATAATGAAGTCGTACAAGGTACACTTCCTATTCACTCAAGAATGGAAAAAGTCTTATTTGATTCTGGTTCTACGAATTCCTTTATATCTTGCAAGTTTGCTAGAACTATAGAATCGAAGCCCCGAAACCTTGAAGTAGAGATATCTGTAAAAACACCAAGTGGTGCAATCATTGCAACCCAAGTATTTGATTCTTCTCCTGTTGACGTATGTGGGAAGATTCTTCCGGAAAATCTCGTAATACTTCCCTTGGTGGAATTCAACGCTATAATGGGAATGGATTGGCTCTTGTTATATAGAGCACATATCAACTGTCAGGAAAAGGAAATATATTTTCATATTCCAAACCATCCCATGCTCCTCTACAAATGCAAGGAAGATCATGAATCTCCATTGAGAAATCCTTCAATGGTGTGGGTGATGATTCCTTATGAAGAAGCATACCTTGCCCAAATATTTGAGTCGAAGGAAAGTTCCAACCTTGAGGAAATTCCCATCATAAGGGAATACAACGATGTATTTCCCGAAGAGTTACCCGGAATTCCCCCGGATCGTGAGGTAGAGTTCTCAATTGAACTCATACCCAGAGCTACTCCTATCTCAAAGTGCCCCTATAGGATGGCTCCTATCGAACTGGAGGAGTTAAAGAAGCAGCTGCAAGAGCATCTGGACAAAGGGTTCATACTCCCTAGTGCATCACCTTGGGGTGCGCCAGTGCTCTTTGTGAAGAAGAAGGATGGTACCATGCGGCTGTGTATCGATTATCGGGAACTCAACAAGATCACCATAAAGAACAATTATCCTCTCCCAAGGATTGATGACTTGTTTGACCAGTTAAGAGAAGCTCAATAATTCTCAAAGGTGGATCTTCGTTCTGGATATCATCAAGTAAAGGTGAAGAAGGAAGATATTCAGAAGACTGCCTTCCGTACAAGGTATGGGCACTATGAGGTTTTGGTGATGCCCTTCGGACTTACTAATTCCCCTGCAATCTTCATGGATTTGATGAATAGAGTCTTTAGACATTACCTCGACAAATTTGTGGTAGTGTTTATCGGTGATATTCTCATCTACTCCAAGAGCAAGGAGGAACATGAAGAACATCTAAGACTTGTGTTGGTGACATTGAGAAAGGAGAAGTTGTATGCCAAGTTCAGCAAGTGTGACTTTTGGATGAATCAAGTCACGTTCTTGGGACATGTGATCACAAGCGAGGGAATTTCTGTGGACCCTTCAAAGACAAAGGCAATTGAGGAATGGCCCAGGCCCTCTAGTGTCACAGAAATCCGTAGTTTTCTTGGATTAGCTGGGTACTATCGACGTTTTTTGAGAAACTTCTCACGATTGTCATGCCCGCTAACTAAGTTAACAAGGAAAGGGGTAAAGTATGTCTGGGCGGATGAATGTGAGGGAAGCTTCAAGGAGCTAAAGAGAAGGCTAATCACTGCACCTGTACTCACACTACCGAAAAGTGGATAAATTTTTGTGATATACAGTGATGCTTCAAAGAAAGGCTTGGGCTGTGTACTCATGAAAAATGATAATGTGATAGCCTACGCCTCACGACAGTTGAAGATCCATGAGCAGAACTACCCAACGCATGATCTAGAGCTGGCAGCCGTGATTTTTGCCTTGAAAATCTGGCGGCATTACCTTTATGGTGAGAAGTGTGACATATACACCGACCACAAGAGCCTAAAGTATATATTCACACAAAAGGAGCTCAACATGCGTCAAAGGAGATGGTTAGAGCTAATCAAGGATAACGATTGCTCTATTCACTATCATCCTGGAAAGGCAAACAAGTTAGCTGATGCTCTAAGCAGGAAAGAACCTGCTACTCTGTCCATGTTGAGGATTGAGAAAGACCCTATCTTCTGGATATGCAAAGGATGGATTTGGGAATCGTAAGGGCATGGGATACATCCTACCTTGCCCAAATGATTGCTCAACCATCCATCCAACAGAAGATTAAGGAAGCACAAAGGGATGATATGGAGATACAAAAGAGGGTGAATGCAGTAAAGGAAGGGAAGCTGCAAGAGTTCCATATCGACGATGATGGTGTGATTCGGTTTGGAACACGGCTTTGTGTACCTTCATCACCCGGAATAAAGAAGGAGCTATTGGATAATTCACATAGCTCAACTTTCTCTATTCATCCGGGAAGTACCAAGATGTATCGTGATCTCCGAGAACACTTCTGGTGGGATAACATGAAGAAAGAGATTGCATAATATATATCAAGGTTCTTGGTATGTCAGCAAGTTAAAGCTGAGCGGCAAAAGTCCAAAGGTATGATGCAGCCATTGCCTATACCGATGTGGAAATGGGAAAATGTTACTATGGACTTTGTCATGGGTCTCCCAAAAACGTCAAGAGGAAATAATGCGATATGGGTGGTGGTTGACCGACTCACCAAGACTTCCCATTTTATCGCTATTCGGGAAGACCTCTCACTTGAACAAATTGCAAAGATATATCTGAAGGTTGTAGTGAGATTTCATGGTGTTCCGCTCTCGATTGTATCTGATCGTGATCCAAGGTTCACTTCTAAATTCTGGAGGAGCCTTCAATATGCTTTGAGTACTGAATTAAATTTCAGCACGACCTATCACCCCCAAACTGATGGCCAGTCTGAAAGGACTATTTAGACACTTAAAGATATGCTAAGATCCTACTCTCTTGAATTCAAAGGTGGTTGGGATCAGCACCTTCCATTGGTTGAGTTCTCATACAACAATAGCTTCCACTCGAGTATTCAGATGGCTCTGTATGAAGCTCTTTATGGGAAGCGATGTAGAACTCCAACCTGTTGGGATGAAGTTGGAGAACGAAAACTACTTGGTCCTGATCTTGTTCAAGAGATGACAGAGAAGGTTCAAGTCATCGAGAAACACATCAAAGCTGCTCAAAGTCGGCAAAAGAGCTATGCTCACAATCGTCGAAGGGACTTGGAGTTCGACGTTGGAGATAAAGTCTTCCTTCGAATATCTCCATGGAAGAGAGTCATGCGATTCGGGAAGAAAGGGAAGCTAAGCCCAATGTACATTGGCCCCTTTGAGATCCTTGATCGTATAGGAGCCGTGGCCTATCGAATGGAACTTCCACCGAATATGGCTCAAGTTCATGATGTGTTCCACGTATCACTACTGAGGAAGTACATTTCAGACCCCTCACATGTACTAAACTCAGAGGTGGTACAGTTGGAAGATGATCTCTCATATGAGGAGCAGCCGGTAAAAATTCTGGACCGAAGTGATAAGGTTCTATGCAACAAGGCAACCCGCCTTGTCAAAGTGTTGTGGAGGAACCAAAAGTTTGAGGAAGCAACTTGGGAACCGGAAGAGGCAATGAAGGAGAATTACCCTCACCTGTTTGTGTAAAGTGAAATTTCAGGGGCGAAATTTCTTAAGGGGGGAAGAATGTAACGACCCAAAGTTTTTCAATGGAAAATTCCCTTCTTATATCTGTCATAAAAACACAAAATAATGAACTACTAAGTGATAAGTGACCTTTAAACATAATTTTGTCACCCCTATGTTTGGAATTTTAAAAATCCGACATTCATTGTTGTGTTCAAGATAGTTTTTGGAGTCCAATGAAACAAAAATAATTTTTGGTGAATAGTAACCTATCCTTATGAATAGTAACCTACCCTTATGAATATTAATATGACCCTTATGAATAGTAAATAAGAGTAACATTACCTATGAATAATAAAATAAAATTTAGACATCTTGACCTTAGTAAATATTTTTGGTATTTTATAAGTTATAAATAATTAATTATTATTAATTAATTAATTTAAAAGAATATTTATTTTCCTGAAATATATTCATAAATTATTGAATCAATATCTAATAGTTTTTAGATAATTTTATAAGACCCTAAGTAATTTTTGAAAGAACTGCAAAATCAATTTTAATTTTAAAAACTGTTTTTTTTAAGTAAATTATGATTTTAATTAAATATTAAATTAATAATATTTAGAAAATTATTTTTGAAAAATGGAATTCATTTTTTGATTCTACACGTCAAAAAATGGTTGGGGTAAAATTTTGGGATTTTTCTGAGATACTTGAATTTTTGATGAATAGTAGAATACATTAATTTATCATATAAATACATTTTAATTAAAACCCACTATTCCTGACATCACAATTGATGTAAGCACCCAAATCCAGAATTCACAAGTCAAATTTACTATTCTTAGTCATCCAAGACTCACTATTCCTTGTCTTAGGTGAAATTAATAAACTAATCAATTTTATATTAAGGAAACCCCTCTCCCCTCCATTATAAAAGCCACCCATCACTCCCTCTTTTCCTCACACCTCTCAAGCTCCAAGACTTCTCTAAATTCTGCCCAAACACCTTCCATATCTCATCCCCCACGTCCAAAAGCTTCTGGTCTCATCAAAAGACCAAGCCTAGCTTCCTTAAAGAGGATCTCAATAGAATGATTCTAAAGGTAATTTTTATCTCTCTTCTCCTTTAATTTCCTTTCAAGTTCAAGTTCCTTTCTTGATCTCTCCCTACCTATATTCATACAAATTTTTCTGTAAATCCAGTATTATATATATACTGTAATATTATTATTCTAATGTTATATTATATCACCCCACACCCTTTCCCCTTCCTTTTATTTTATTAAAGAGAACGTTGTTCATGTGGTGATAATTTATCACCTTCAAAAACAACATCCCTTCTTCTTCCATTTATACCTTCAATCTGGTCATGAAACCATTTTTATGGTTGAACCAGAATGTTTTATATGTATTATGTTCTATTTTATGTTCTTGAAATAACCTATGGCCATATTACAAAGTTAAATGTTAAAACGAGTTCGTTGTGATCCAAAAACCGCACAAATCAACCCAAATAATCTTCATTTAATTCTTATCTAATGATTCGTCCACATGGGTCTAATATAACTCATTATAAAATCATTAAAGCTTCTGTAATATCATTAATTACATGTAATATCAGTTCTGTATGTTTACCCATGATCTACCCAAACAGCAAATTAAGAATACAAGTGGACCGCTCAAGAAAACCATGAAAACGAACATCCCCGATCAATGTTTTTAAACTCTATAAGTCATCCAAAGGAACATAATATGAAATAATGAAACCAGAATGAACCCTATTAATGTATAAAAGGTTCTAGAATTTCTAATTAATGAATATAATGTCATTATACAGGACATTAAAGAGAAGGAGGCATTCGAGTACAAGGTAAGGGGAAATCTCGAACCCAATTTTCTTCCTTCGGGTTCTCCCTCTTTCACTCCATTTTTGATATGGTTACTCCTAAAAGGTCTTGTGTTCATCTTTTCCTTTACTTTTCTGGGATATACATGTTTTTCACTGGTTTTTATGTCCATCAAAATATTTTCCCAAAGAACTCTTCTTTCAAGATCTCACCTTTTACCTCTCATTCAAGGTTGATGGTTCTTATATCAAGTATGTTGTTCCCTCTTTCTTTTGGGAACCCAAAGCTTATGAATGTGTTATTATGAGATGAAACCCATTCCTTTCCATGGGTTATTTATGTACATGTTTGATATGTGTTCTATGTGGCAAGCATGATAATGATAATGTTATGATGTGACGAGTGCGCCCGGGATTATATAGCGCTCCAATGCATTGGGTAAAGTGATGAATCTCATGAGTAAATGTGAAATGATGTGTGAACATGATGCTAGCTTTATTCACAAGTATGTTTGGTAGTTAACCACTAAGACATGATGTTTCATTTTTATGATTTTCCACATTTCAAGTTTATTTTTTATGCTCCTCTCATGTTCAAGATCTTCTTCTTATGTTTTGTTTATGCTCACCCCATGCTATATTGTTCTTATCTATCCTCTTACTGGGCTTTTAACTCACCCCTTTTGATGTATATCCTCAGGTGGATACATGTAATAAGGAGAGGACAAGTGCTACTAAGAAGCTATAGAAGAAGAGATTAAATGAATTTTTATGCTTGATGTTGTACTTGTTATGTGCAGTCCTAGTTTTCCCAAGACACTAAACCTATGGATCCTCCATGTGTAATAATATTATGTTGTTTATCTTTGAAATGATTTAATAGTAATGTAAGAAAAGTCTGGGTTGCTATAGGTGATGTATATGTTTGGTAAGAAGATATGAGTTGCTTTAGATCTACATGCTGAAGAATATCTTGACCAAACAATCATCGATCATGATAATTTAGTGTAGAGTAATTCCTAAATGTATGTTACCTTATCTACATCACCGTATTGATGTTCATAAGGAGGATCGATGAATATTATTACATATTAAAATTTATCAAAAAAAATTTAGCGTGGATAAATTCCTAAACGCACATTTTTTACATCAAAGTTTTGGTATAATTTGTATCAATGTTACAACCTGCAGAAACTTCCATTATATTTCAAGATGTCCTTTGCAAATAACGACATAAACCTATAACCAATATGCCAACTAAAATGAAAAATATATATCATACAAGTCATAGTATGATGAAAAAAACATTATGTCATAGATCGTGTGTTAGGATGTGAAGAGTTTTTTAAGATATAAACAAACATGCATCAAGCTGAACATATGGTGCGTCTTAGTAATTATCCTAACAGTTTCTTAGGATATTACGTAAATCCCTAAGATAGAAAAGATGTAGTCAAATATTAGACTAAATTTCTATATAAGGGTGGATATCTCTATTAGAGATAGTGGGAGATAAATTAACTTGAACTTTTTCAATGCTCGAGATGCACAAATGGTTGACATAGGAACAAGTTCCATAAGTACATGTGGAATAGGAATGTTCCAGTGACACGTACTATGTAGAAATAATGAAACCATGGTGATGGTTTTATATTCACTGTGTTCGGTGATATATTATTCATTGAAAATAATAAATCCTACAAGTATGCAGTATATGGAAATTAGCTAATATTGAGAAGATCAATTAAAATTCAATAATGGAATCCATGTATCAAATTGAAAAGGGGTTTATAAATTGGATACTATGGTGGGTATTCAAATGAATACATACATGGACGGTACAAGCATGGTACCAATAAGACTCGATTGGTTATACCAAGTCGGTATGCCTAGATCCCTTAGAATTTTACTTCTCATAGCTAAATTTCTAAGATATTTTTATTGGTCATTGGATGTCAAGATCATCTTTCGTGGAAGGTTTATATACGATGCAACCAGAAAGAGATGTTGACATCAAATGATGCCAATAAGGGTTTCAAGTTACTGAAATCTAGTTTTGGATTAAATTAAGTGACAAAATCTTAGAGAATTCATTATAAATGAATATTTGCTTTGTGTCTACCAAAGGTTAGTGGGAGAGCCAATGTTTTCCAAGTGAAATATGTTCATCAACATTTGGAAAACAGATTTTGGTCTTACAGTTAGATAAGATCAGGTTAAAAGTAATTATCCAATAATTGACTTAAAGCAGCAACCTATGTTCTAGGGAACAGGATCTACTGAGGTAGATCTAATGGTTTCTTGTACTTAGTAAATCGTACATAATGTGACAATGTATTTAAAAGTACAAGTTGGAAAAATTCATGTTCAGAATTGTTGCCAATGCCACATGGATTAATCTATCTAGGTTAACATGTTCGGTGAATGGGTAGAGATTAATGTTGTGAATTGATACTATATGCTTTAGTGATGGATCAATCAAATATTCCATAATATGTACAATAATCAATATTGTTAGGATATACATTATTGTAGGCAGATATCAATTATTTCTAGGAGCACTGCAAGTGATACAGTTAGAACTACCATCTTGTACTTAGGCAAGTACAAATGATATATACCTGGAATATGGAGAGGAAGGTATACAAGTTTTTTTGGGACCCAAATTAGTAATCCTTAGATCAATTTGATCTAGTATCACAGATAGTAAAAGGGTATGAGCAAGTCAAGCACATAAAAGCTTGTGGTATCCATATGTACAAATACCGATTACGTTGCAGCTTCTAAGGTAACTAAGTTGCAGTTTTAAATCGCAATGATTTGTTCCAGTTCTTCGATTCACACCTAGTGAGAAAAGTGTTATCATAATGTAAATTATGACGTTCTTATTAGCCAAGTTGTCAAGTTATGAAAATGGACAAAAGTAATATACACGGGGATACCTTATATTGAGAAGTTTTACTCAAGGCGATGAAGTCTCATATAGAAGATATGCCACATGGAAAAAACGTGGCAGGCCCATCTGTTAAATCCATTACTCAGCAGAAGCATGATATTTATCATGTGAGTAGATAACAAGTTTAGTTAGCAAGTTGGCTCTAGTGCAAGTGGGAGTGTTGAAATAGTGGGTTCCCTAGACCCAACTATATAGTACCTTTGATTACCATATCATGTGTACAATTAGATATGCATGATGTTATCTTACCATTATAGTGCAGACTTTTCTACGTCCACTATAATAATGGTAATGTCCAAAGCATAATTTCCATGTCGAGTTGTTATATCAGATCCCAGGCTATAATTATAACCTCTAGATACAATGACATTGATCTTAAATATATGTTATATAGTATATATACATCTTAATGATTGGACACAATATATGTCTCACTATCAGGCGTTGGGGTCTCATAAGCATTGAGACTTCTTCTCATAAATTTCACACTTGGTGATCTCTAGTAGTGAGATCAAGAGGACATACCCGCAAATAAGAACACCACATGTTTTGGGTGTCATTGGTCATTACTATCTATGGACATGTGTATTAGTCTCATGAAATGAGACCATTACCAATATATGTCATTTGATTATGTAATTTGATGCAAGATGAAAACCATGGTAGTGATGTCGTGGTGAGGTAGTTTGTGTTGGGTGTGTCATTGGTGGTATGACATTAGTTGAATGGTCAAGAAAGGATTTGCCGCTTCCAAGCTCAGGAAGTTGTATATCTCATCCCTGGTTGATCAGGATGGCGGCTCCTTCATAAGTCTTTGGCCGAATTAGTAGAAAGGAAAATCCATCTTGATAGATCAACAAATAATAAAGCAAGATAAGAACAATAACAAAAGAGTGCGTCTTTCTTTATGAGATATTTAATGACAAAGAGATTATAGTACACAGTCTGTGTTCGTAGGATGGTAGTCTTTGCTATGACTATCCTTATCTCTTTAGGGGACATGATGAGTTTCTAGACTCCTCTCTTGGTCTGTGGATTTTATTCACTACTATCGAGATAAGGTCCTAGAGGGTCACACACAATATCATATTCAAGAATCCTCCCTATTCAGTTGAATAGGTATATGGACATAGTGGGACCCGACACGGGGTCTAAGTATTGTCCAAGTTGTCGATCACCAAAAGAATTAAATAAATTCATTAATATTCAAGTTATGAATATTTGGGATTGAATTTATTTAATGTATTTACAAGATTAGTAAATACGAGAAAATATTAATCGAACAAATATTATTTTAATATTCAAGGTTCGTTTAATCTTAAGTGGGATAGTGAGTCGAGTTAAATGATTCAGTTTTATCATATAATATTGTAAATATATATATATTACACGAATGTGATAAAATAATAAATATTATTGGTGTAGTTAAGTTCATTAAAATTATTTATTTAGTGGACGTTGAAATAAACGGGGGCCGGGGAACCCAACTGGGTATTTCTCAAGTCCACTATAAATATAAGAGGAGGATCTCTATTATGTTGTGAAATTCACTATTCATTCATTTGTATGGAATGAAAATTGAGAGACTCTCTCTCCTCCTGCTTCCTAGAGAGAGAAGCTGATGATCCAAGATTTCAGATCAAATTATACCTTAAGCATCAAAGAAATCTCGATGCGGTGATCGTCGAGACGTCGAAAGCATCGTCGGATCACCGTGCTAGCACCTGGAATTCGACGATCGATGTTCTATCGGATTTTTGGATCACATGTGGATGATCTAGAGGGATCCAGCTTTGGATCCTTCAAGCGACAATTGCCATCGAATAGTTGTAGTCGACCGTGAGTTCAGATTTTAAACAGGTACTTTTTCATTTTAGTTTTGTGCTCTTTACAATTTATGTGAGATCCTTAGACCTTTCCGGGGCTCGGATAATCGGTGATGACAAGTTCCGTCATCCCTCTGATGAAAATTTTTAAAATCCCCGGCCCACCAGCTTCCGCTGTGGGCCCCAAAACCTAACAAAAACTGCATGGGATAACCTGGGGACATACATAAGAAAAGGGTGATATATAAAGACCAATAAGGAAATAATAAAAGCATAACATGAATAATTTATTACATGTTATACAATAGAAATATCCATGGGACATAAAATGGGTGATAATCATAAACATGAACTAAGAGGCATAATATATCATGATCACATAAAGGCAATATGGGAATGTGGAAAAAACTTTAAAAATTAATTCATAAGCACAAGACACGGTTAAAAATAAATAAAACATAACATAATGTTATTAGAATAACATCCCATGCACCATAGATGGAATATCATGAGATGAAAACCATACCCAATGTATTGGAGTACTATCTGGGTGCACCTATGATAATCATATCATGTACATGCATATGTGAGCCACATATATCATATACATAAGAACACATTTCATAAAATTTAATCCCATGATTATGGAGTGTGGATTTAATACATGTAAGTCCAAAATCAAATAAGTATAAGTGCATAAAGATGACCACCCTTGATAGGAAGTGGGAATGGGTTTTCACTATACAATTGTTTAGCATGGAAAATCATAATGAAATTTTGACCGCATAATGGGGATGCATAAATGTTAATGGGAGAGATTAATGAGAGTGAAAGGGGACTCTCATAATTTATTATTCACAAGAGAAGTAATGGGGATTTTTAAGAACATATCTCAATGTTAGTAATTGAAGATAAAATGCATAAGATAATGAAGATGCCTAAATAAAGAGAAGGAGAGGATCACTTACCTTGAGATGGTGATTCTAAATGCTTGGGAGAAGTTTCTTGAGAACTTAGGGGCATCTTGGGAGGACGCTAGAGAGGATAGGTCATGGTAAGGCCATGTTCCATTATTTTTGATTGAAGGAGAATAAGAGATTGAGTGAGTTTATATAGGAAAATAGAGGGGAGTTCTTTAATATTTCTAAAACTTAGGTTTTGGAATGTATATAATAAATAAATCCAAACTAAAAAATGTACCAGGTTTTTCTACCATATTTTATACAAAATGGGAGTGGTTTTAATTATTTTATAATTCTAAGGTCTAAACTTATTAAAATATTACTCTTGGTGATGTGGAAGTGAATCATGTTCTTAAATAAATGATTTCAAAACCTTAAATTATATTATAGATTTTAGAGGATTTATAAAGGATTTATATAATTAATCAAGTAACCTAAAAACATTATATTAAAGGGAAAACATTTATTAGGCTATTTATATCCTTTATAACATTTATTACATCACTTTTCAGTCACTACGATGTCATAATAGACAACGTATATTTATACTGTATTTTATTTTATATGAAAAACTGACAGCCTCCTAAAATTATGAACGATTCACCGTTGAATAATTTCAATATTATAATTCCAAAAATATTTTTTATTTTATCCAAATATTTTTATAAATTTGAAAATTTTCACTTTTAAAATAAGAATTTACACTTATTGAGAAATTCTATGTTTTTTGAAAATAATAGTTTTCGAACTCTTATGAAATTTATTTTTAACTTTTTAAGATTATATTATCAACTATAATTAATAAATAATAGTTAATAATAATATTTTAGTAAAATATCCTATATTTCAAAAATTCATTAATTTCTCAAAATGAATGTCTTAATTGAAATTACAAATTACTCAAAAATATAATTTCTGTTTTATTGAACCAAAATCAAAATCTTTTATAAAGTAACAACAATAAGAAGTAAATATAACCACTATTCTATTGAAAATACAATATATATTCATATTATTTTGGGCTTGATACATATCCTTTCATTACACAAGAAAACACCCTATGGATATGGTGTGTGATGGTGAGACTTTTTTGGGGTGGTCATGGTTTGGGTCGTGATCTTGATGAGCTTGAACTTCTCCAGTAAAAAAATCTCTCATACTTTAGCTGTTGGATGTCGACTTAGGAATGGTCAAGGTAAAATACTAGTGATGCTATCTCTCTTGGAACCTCTGATAAATGAGATTCATATAGTATGATCATACTGGTTGAGGCCACCACTTCCCTTGTCCGTGTCAATTGGATTTTTCAAAACCCAATATTTTTACTAGTCATACGATCACTTCTAAATGATAATATTATCAATGGTTATGATTCTTAATAGTATTTTAAATCTGATAGGATATAATAAAACCAAGGAAGGGCATGTGTTTTCTATAAACATAATACATAATAAAAAATTTAATTAAAATTAAAAAGGGACTTTTATTTATAAAGGTTTAGGTCGTTTCAAGTAGTGTCTTGAATCATGATGCAACTTATCCCTAGTCCAGTGTATCTACTTCTCATCTAGATTTCACCGTGACTTGGTGTGGTCCACGACTTACACCGTCGTCATCATAGTATAAAAATATTCTAACGTATGTGAGGGGGTATTAGGAGTGCAATGTACATATAACTAACTTTTATCGGGGCATGAAAAGCCATATACATATTAAACGAGAAAAATGATGATGCTTAGACCGTCTTAAATAAACTAATTATTATAGATATCACATATAGGTAATAAATAATTAAATAAATAAATTAATAAATAAAAATAGACATGCGCAGTTGATTTTAACGACTAGTCAGTATTACAAATAAAAGCGTGAAGGGGAAGCTTCACAATAGTTGATTTTGGGAGGCAGAAATTAGCGTCGGTGGAAATCATACCAAACGACGACAATAGAGGGTCTGATAATTGGTGAATGATCGGGTCTCTAGGTGATGTTGCGTGGTGGTGGTAGCCTGTTGGTACTAGAGGGCAGGACAGAGGGTGGCGACAGGCTCTCCTACGGACATGCGGGTTCAGTAGGCTTCTGGCTGGAGGAGTGATGAAAACCCAGGGTCTCAATGGATAGTGGGGTCCAACCCCTTTCACCCTTCCAACCCCATTGTGGAATTTTTCTTGATATGAAAAAAAAACACTATTCCGGGTGCCAGAAATCTGTCTGAAAGGATACAGTTCACCGGTGTTCAGGGATTTACTAGAACATGCTTTGCTTCAGCTAAAAATAACGTATATAAATATATATATATATTCTCTGAAATTATTACGTGAAAACTGTAAACGATCCATTTTTAAAATTTGGGATGATCATAACTTATCCATTAAAATTTGAATGGATCCGTAGTATATTACATTTGAACTAAAATTAAAACCTATAATTAATTTAATGCAAATCAATTTTCTTATCTTATAAAATTCACATGACTGTTCTGATACCAATTGTTGGTATCAAGGCAAATAGTTGAAACTAGTGGGCTAGAAAATTTAAAAACATTCAATATGGTTCATGATTACCCAACCCAATAGGCTGTAGACAATATAATAAAACCAGCATTTAACGGTCTGGTATTTATCAACGCCACAAAAAAGAACTGATAAATGAAAACTTTTTCACCACTAAACAAAGCAATGATAAATTTAACCTTTTATCATTTTTTGGCGCTGATAAATTAAAGATGACCATTGTTCAACCTAGCGAGGTAGACCCTATAATTTTCATAAAATATAAAATATAAAAACAATCAAAATGTTTCCGGAATGGATTTTGTTCAACCTGGCGAGGTAGACCTTGTAATTTTATTTGTGTATTTTTCTTTTCATCTTTGATTTCTTGTTCAATGATGTCATGATTTATTTGTGGTCCGATCCTTGTATACAATGATGTTTTCTACATCTATACCCCAACTGGCTTCGCAATCTTAATACCATGTTTTTAATTTATATTGACCATTGGTTCATAATAGTTCCAACTATTCCTTATTTATTTCTATATAGCAATCTTGGTCATTGATCCCCATTCAAGATATCATAATCTTATTAATACTAAAGGTATTATAATTATAGTTCCATTGTGAGTTAATATGTTCCTTTTTTATTCCATGGATATTTTAGGTATGGTTCCCCAACATGAAATCTATAACATGCTTGTTTTAGTAATTTTTTAAAAACTTAAGGTGGTTTATTAAGAATGAGTTAAATTGTCACGTTACCTTTATAGAACCATAAAAAAATTCTTTCATTATAAATATCAAATAAAAAATTAATTATGTTTTCATAGCAATCCATGATATCATTTTATATCATCCTTCATGTTGGTGGTTAAATTGAACCAAAAAATAAAATGTAATAATTAATGGATGAGAAATAATATGAAGTTAATTTTATTGTAATATTTTTTTGAAAATTATAATTATTTTATTTTGATTTTATTAAAGTGGTAAATTATTATTAGGAATGGGTATTTTAAGAAGCTAAATGGAAAAGAAATATAAGAAAATTTTAATTAAATAAATGAAATCATATATTTGTTGAAATATTTCTTCATATTGAATAATATAGGAAATGTTATTAAGACTAAGACCTCTAAAAAGTTCAATGGATGAAAATTTTAATGATTATTTGTAGTTTATATTGAGGGATCACAATTTTAGTTATTATTCTGAAAGGGTGGTGGGGGGTTCCTATATAACTGAGAAGGAGTGTCATTTTCTCAAATACCCATTCCTTAATGTGTGATAAACAAAAATATACATCTAATGTGGACTCAATGTGAATAAATAATAGATATGTTTTGTGCATTACCTATAAATATTAAGGGTGGGTATGCATAATGGAAAATAAAATGAAGATGATTTATCTATAACTTTTACCTTTGAATGAAATCATAGGATAATACCTGTCATAGTGGAGTCATTATTTTCTTAAATATAATTAACCATTTTCTTTGACATACTAAAATTATTTGAAACAATAAAATGTTGAGTTTCCCTTATTATAATTGTCTATAACTTTCACCTTTTATAATAAATATATTCTCTATATTTATTTATATTTTGTACAAAATTAATCTTTTATGAAACCAATAGGATGGATATGAATTGCAAATGGATGAATGCTAATTGTTTAACAAATGAGTATGAAGATGGAGTTAAAGAGTTCATCAAATTTTCAAGAGAGAAGACCCTTCTAAAATCCCCTATCTATGTTCACGTTGTTTTTATTCAAGAAAAATTAGTCTGTAAGAGTTGAAAGAACATTTTATTTGACACAGAATATATTAAATCTATAAATTTTGAACTAAACATGGGGAAGAATTAATGTGGACACTGATTCAGATGATATTGTTGTTTATGAATCGTTTAATATGAATACCTTTATAAACGATGATGAAGATCTTAGGGAAGAAATGATAATGGAAATTGAAGATGACCTTTGTGATAGTACAAAGTTATTTTAGGATTTAAATAGCTATTTCAAGAAACCATTTTATATTAGTTTTACTAAATACACAACATTTTCAGCTGTTTTGAAATTATACAATTTGAAATCTAGCAGTGGATGGAGTGACATCAACTTTACAGAATGAATTGGCCTCCTAAATGATATGCTACTAGAAAAAAATGAACTACCATGCATAACATATGATGATAAATGCATATTACGTTCAATGGGCATGATATCTAAAAAAACACATTCTTGTCTAAATGATTGTATATTGTTTCACAAGGACCATGAATCAATCAAAAAATGACATAAGGTTGGCACAAATCGAAACAAGAAAAATGAATCAAGTCTTTTAAAATCTATATGGTACTTTCCTATCATTTCATGATTTAGAAGACTATAGGGATGTCAAGAAACCACATGACAATTAACATGGAATGCAGATATTATAATTAAATATGAGAACCTACATCCTCCAGTAGATTCTCCTTAGTGGAAGAAAATTGATTACGAGTTTCGTGAATTTGGAAATGAGATGAGAAACTTGTATCTTTCATTATCTAAATATGGAATAAATCCTTTTGGTGTATAGAGTAATACTCATATTACATGAACCATTATGTTGGAAAATTATAATTTTCCACCATGATTATGCATGAAGTGAAAATACATTATGTTATATCTACTTATACCAAATAAACCCTGTAATGATATTGATGTCTATTTGGATCCATTGATTAAAGATTAGAAATTGATGTGGGATATATGTGTTACAATGTATGATTCTCATAGAAGTGAAGAATTCACATTGAGTTCCATGTTGTTCGAAATGATAAATGACTTCCCCACTTATGGAAATTTATAACACTGTTGAATTAAAGGAATGTTGGGGTATCTCATTTGTGAAAAACTCACATACTCAGTTCTGTTGAAAGATTCCCCGAAGACGGTGTTTTTAGAACATTATAAATTTTTACCTTGACAATATAAATTCCAGTCATGGACAATAACATTCAATGAGAATATCAAAAAATGTACAACAATGTCTCAAATAATGGGTGATCAACTGTATATTAAAGTAAAAAATATTGACATTGTTTTCGGTAAACAATTTCTGAAAAACCTTACTAAATTAGGTTGGAATAAGAGATCAATTATATTTGAATTACCGTATTTGAATTGTTTATATGTCATACATTTTCTTAATGTGATATATATAGAATAAAAATGTATTTCATAGTGTTATTGGCATGTTAATAAATGCTCCTTGAAAAAAGAAATATGACATCAAGGCTAGGATGGACTTGATTGAAATGGGGATAAGGGAAGAGTTAGCACCGATGAAGGGTAAACAGATGAATTTTCTTCCTATAATAGATTACACTCTATCTAGATAGGAAAAATTGAAAATTTCCATTTTCCTTACTAGTGTGAAATTTACACAAGAGCATTCATAAAATATCAAGAATATCATATCAATGATTGATTTGAAGTTACAAGGACTACAATCACACAACTATCGTATTTTGATGAAAGATTTAATGTATGTTTCTTTCCATTTCATTCTAACTCAAAATGTAAAACTTACATTAACCATACTCTGCTTCTTTTTCAAAGACATATGTAGTAAAGTTGTAGACTCGTTGAAGTTTCTCATCATGAATAAGAATATTGCAGTCATATTATGTGAATTAGAGATGTTCTTCCCACCATAATTCTATTATATAATGGTCCACCTGATGGTTCACTTGGTTAGATAGGTTCAACTATGTGATCCTATCCATTACATATGGATATACCCCATTGAACAATATATGAATATTTTGAAAAGGTATATCAAGAATCTAAGTTGTCTAGAAGGTTGTATTGCAGAACGATGTGTTGTTGAAGAATCTATTGAATTATGTACCCATTACCTATCAGATTTTGAAAGCATCGGTCTCCCAAAGTACCGTTACAATGAACACCTTATAGGAAAAAGAATTTCCATAAAATATGTTTTACAATTACCATGATAGAGATAGAGCAAGCACACTATTACATATTACATAATAGTGAATATGTTTATGCATACATTAAATCCCACAAATAAATTCTTAGATATTTGAATCCATCAAAGGCTAAAGGACATATATCAAATACACATAATCAATAGTTTATAGGATGGTTTAGAGATAAAATTTATAAAGAGTTATCTAAAAAGTTGAATCCAATTTCAGAATGACTTCAATGGCTAACCATTGGACCAAATTAAAATGTTATATCTTTCACTAGTTTTGTAATCAATGGTTATATGTTCTATACAAAAGAACCTGATGAATTTAGTACGATGCAAAAAAGTTGTGTTACACTTGTGGATGAAGTGATGCACATATCTAGTTCCAAGGATATAAATCAAATTTATGAAAATATTCCATTTTTTGGAATTATCAAATATATATAAGAGTTGGACTATAAAAAATTTCAAGTGCCACTTTTTCATTGCTAATGTGATTAAAATATCAATACAGTGAAAGTTGTTGAAATGGGATTTGTGAATGTGAATTTCATTATATAATGGAAAAAATATGAGACGTTCATAATGGAATCACAATAAGTTTTTTTATTTTATGTCTCTGATTTGACAAACAAGAATCAGTTAATTGTCCTTTTGGCGACTAAAACAAATGTCGATTCAGATGAAAATTAAATCAAGAATGACCCATTCATTTAGACATCAAAATCTATTCATGTTGGTCCCAATGTAGAAAATGTAATGTACATTAGAGGGGACCAAGATGAGGGTATTTTGATTCTCTATAGAGGAACCAAATCCTTGTAACCGTAAAAAATGAGTTCTATGAGAAGGTAAAAATGTTTTTTAATATATTATGTTTTTACTTAAAGTATTACATGTTCTCTACTACAATAACATAATCTAAATTAAATGTTTGACTATTCTTGAAGACAATTTCTTCTACACATGATGATGTTACCAATCCCTCATAAGAATAAACTATAATGAAGGAAACCCTTTGGAAATATGTAAAGGTAATGTTACGATATAATTTATCCATTTTATTGAAAAATTATACAATGAAATATTGATTTAATTTTCATTATTCCTTATAGAGTTCATTTATTTTAGAAGGTTTCTATCCATGTGCCATGCCTTTACAAGAAGAGTAATGATTCTATCTCTTCTCAGTCACACAGGCAATATTGATGTTTTCATAGTAAAATCATTGTCCATAAAATTAATGTATTGTTTTATATTTATGTTTAATTTATTTATTTTTAGTATTACTCACATAATAATTGTTTTATTATACAATTAGATTATTTTTTTCGAGTTGGGGTGGTATTTCTATGTTTGATTCCTTTCTACACCAAAACTTCCATATACTTCTTCTCCCTCAAAACATTTTCACCCCTACAATATTTCATTTATCACTTTCTCTCAAGTTATCTCCACCACCTTTGTAGGAATAGAAACGATGCTGTCTCTACTCAATTAGAGAGGTAATCTTGATGTTTTCAAAATAAAATCATTTTCTATATAATTAATGTATTTTTTCTTATTTATTTATTTATAGTATTACTTACATAATAATTGTTTTCTTATACAAGTGAATTCTTTTGTTTGAGTTGGGGTGTTCTATCCATATTTCATGCCTTTCTGCACTAAAACTTCCACATAGTTATACTCCCTCAAAACCTTGTCACCCCTGTAGTGTTGCATTTATCACTTTATTTCAAGTTATCTCAGCTTCCTTTGTAGGAAGAGCAATGACCCTGCCTCTTCTCAATTACATAAGTAATCTTGATGTTTACATGGTAAAATCATTTTCTATAGAATTATTGTATTGTTTCAAATTTATTTTTAATTTATTTCTTTTTAGTATTACTCACGTAATATTTTTTTCTTATACAGGTGGATTCTTTTGTTCAAGTTAGGGTGATCTGTCCATCTTTCATGCCTTTCTGCACCAAAACTTCCACAAACTTCTTCTCCCTCAAAACCTTTCATCCCTACTTTTTTTTTGACATTTATCACTTTATTTCAAGTTCCCTCCACTGCCCAATCATAGAGGTAATATTGATATTTTCATAATAAATTAATTTTCCATTGAATTAATGTATTATTTCATATTTATGCTTAATTTATTTCTTTTTAGTATTACTCATAATAATTGTTTTCTTATATAGGTGGATTATTTTTTTAGAGTTGATGTGGTTTGTTTAAAGTTTATCAAGTAGTTTTGGTAGTGAGGCAAAGAATGTCAATGTAAATTATGCTAACATTGATAGATAGTAATTGTTTGAGACTTTTGGATGTATAGAAATCAGATACACCTTAATCCGACACACAATGCGACCATTATGAATTTAAGTACTTTTTTATATTTAAAATTGACATTAATTTTAATAAAAAATACTACTGACATACTCAAAACTGAGTAAACATTGTCATATTGTTTTAATACTTTAAGAAAATGATACATAATTCATTTTGATGTGTAAGAATCAGCCACACCTCAATCCGATATATGATGTTATCGATATGACTCAATGTGTCTATTATTAGTTTAAAATGGACATTTGACTTTAGAAAGTGTCACTCACTAAAAAGAAAGAAAATACACTCAAATTTTCTTAATATTTTATGGAATTAATTTATAAATCATTTTTGACATGTAGGAATCAGTCTCACATCAAACCGATACATGATATGATCCTTAGATGTCAAAGTGTGTGTTTCAAGTTTAAAATAACATTTTAGTAAAAAGGATTAGTGACATAATAAAAACGTGGAAAAAAAGTCATATTTTTTTGATACTTAAAAAAAAACCGTAAGTGATTTGGAACATGAAAGAATTAGCCTCACCTCAATCCAATGCATGGTGTGACCGATATGACTCTAAGTACATCTTTATTTAAAATTGACATCAATTTTATTAAAAAACCAACTGATCTACTAAAAACTAAAAAAAACATTTATATTGTTTTGATACTTTAGTAAAATAATCCCTAAGTGATTTGAGACATGCATGAATCAATCACACATCAATCTGAAGCAGGGTGTGACCGTTATGACTCAAAGTGAGTGTTTTTATTTAAAATTGACATCAATTTTAGTAAAAAGTCCAACTAACCTACTCAAAACTAAGAAAACAAATTATAATTTTTTAAAAACTTTAGTAAATGATTTATACATCATTTTTTATTAGTATTAATTAGTTACAACTTAATCTAATACAAAATGTGATCAATATGAGTCAAATTGCATGTTTCAATTTTAAAATGACATTTTAGTAAAAAAGACAAGTGATGCACTCAAAACTAAGAAAAAAATTCATATTTTTTTTTTGATAATTTAGTAAAATTATCCATAAGTAATTTGTAACATTTAGGAATCAATCACACCTCAATTAGATTCATGGTGTGACCAATATGACTTAAAGTGCATCTTTTTATTTAAAATTGTGATCAATTTTAGTAAAATGGACAACTTTCTGACTCAAAATTGAGACAACACATTCAGATTGTTTTGATACTTTGTAAAAATGATCCATAAGTCATTTGTGATATTTAGGAATCCCTTACACCTCAATCTGATACACGATGTTCCAGGTATGACTCAAAGTGACCATTATCAGTTTAAAATTGAAATTTTAGTTCAAAAGGATTTACTCACTAAAAACCAATCAAACATGCTCATATTTTCTTGATAATTTATTAAAAAAATCCATAAGTCATTTTTGATGTGTAGGAATTGGTTGCACCTCAATCCGATACACGATGTGATCGAAATGAGTCAATGTGCATGTTTCAATTTTAAAATGACATTTTATTAAAAAAAAATAGGTGAGTTACACAAAACTAAGAAAACACATTTATATTATTATCATACTTTAGTAAAACTATTCAAAATTCATTTGGGACTTGTAGGAATCAGTCGAACCTAAATCTGATGCATAGTGTGACTTGTATGAAACAAAGTGCATCTTTTCATTTAAAATTGTCATCAATTTTCATAAAATGGAAAATTATCCTACTCAAAACTAAGAAAACACAGTTATATTGTTTTGATACTTCACAAAAATGATCCATTAGTCATTTTTGATGTGTAGGAATTATTCTCATCTCAATCTGATACACGATCTTCCCGGTACGACTGAAAGTGTTTCTTATCAGTTTAAAATCGATATCTTAGTTCCAAAAGTTTCAATCAATGAAAAAAATCAAACATGCTCATATTTTCTTGATAATTTAATAAAATAATTCATAATTAATGTATGATATATAGGATTTTTTTTCATGTCAAACCGATACACTTTGTGATCCGAATAAGTCAAAATTGTGTGTTTCTAGTTTAAAATGAAATTTTAGTAAAAAAGAAAAGCGACTTACTCAAAACTAAGAAAATACATTCATATTGTTTTGATACTTTAGTAAAATGATTCATATATCATTTGGTATGTGTAGGAATCATCCGAATAGTAATTCGATGAATGGTGTGACCAATATGACTCAAAGTGCGCCCTTTTTATTTAAATGTATCATAAAATTTAGTAAAATGGAAAAGTATCCTACTACAAATAGATAAAAAACATTTGGATTGTTTTTATATTTTATGAAAATGATCTATAAGTCATTTTTGACATGTAGGAATCAACCGTACCTCAATATGATTCATGATGTGCCCGATATGACTTAAAGTGTCTGTTATCAATTTAAAGTCGACATTTTATTTCAAAAAGTTTCACTCACTGAAAATGAATAAAACATGCTCGTATTATCTTGATAATTTGGTACAATGATTCATAATTCATTTTTGATGTTTAGGAATCTGTTTCTTGTCAAACTGATACATGATGTGATCAGAATGAGTCAAAAAGTGTGTGCTTCCAATTTAAAATGATGTATTAGTAAAAAAGAAAACTAACATACTCAAAACTATGGAAACACATTCATATTATTTTGATACAATAGGAAAATTATACAGAAGTCATTTTAGACATTTTGGAATTATCCTCACCTCAATCTGATGCACAGTGTGACCATTATGACTACAAGTACATCTTTTTATTTAATATTGACATCAATTTTAGAAAAATTAACAATTTCTGTTAATTTATTTCATTATATTATTACTAACATAATAATTGTTTTCATATATAGGTGGGTTCTTTTTATAGAGTAGGGGTGGGTTTTTTCAGCAATAGCATGAGTCAGGACAGGATTAAAAAACAATGAAACTTTTATGTTACTATATGTAATAATTTCTATTTATGTAACTGCATAAAACAATTTTTGAAATGTCTATAATATAGTTTTTTCATCTTGTGATTGTATTTTAAATTTCATTTAATTTAAATCCTATATTGGGACTTGTTTTTTTATATTTGGTGTGTTTCTGGTGATGTGGTGTGCTGCTACAACACATTGTGGTTGTGTTGTAGTGTGCTGTTAGAACACACTACAATATGACCTGTTATTAGCACTTTTAAAATCCACTAATAAATGTATACTTTATTAGTGATTATATAAGCACAGATAAAAGACCCTTTATCAATGTTGATAAATAGAGACTATATCAGTGCTAAAAAAAGTGCTGATAAATGGTTCCTTTATCAGTGCTTTTAAAAGTTTTGATAAAGGATCTACATATCAGCTCTTTTTTAGAACTGATAAAGGACCCCCTATCAACACATTTTCAGTGATGATAAAATACCAGGGCTTTTAATCTATCTCATTTAGTTATTACTTTTATAGAAATTATACAGGGCATTTTTAGTGATGTTAAAGGACTATTTTGTAGTAGTGATATGGGGGACATACTATGGATGAACCTCCACGATAGTGGTGACATGTGATTAGACATCTCTCATGGGTGGTAAAGGTGGCACCCAAGGAGGCGGTGAAGACAGAGGGGATGAAGAATCCCTAAGAGGAGGTGTAAGTGGAGGAGGATTCAATATACAGCCTCCACCACCAACCCTAGGTTGTCCACACTAGAATCAAATGGATGGGTCATAAGGGTAGGTTAGTTAGAGGCTATGGAGATATATAATCATGCCATTTATTAGATGTTTCAAGGTATGATTTGTCTCTTCTCTACTTTAACACCAATAATTATTGGCATAGGTGTGAGTCATTCTTTCTTATCTTTGTCCCTTGTTCAAGAGATTAATATTTCAATAGGGTATATAGCCTAAAATTTTCATCTATTGAATCCTAAATGGATGGATAACACTATTTTATATGTCAGCTGGCATTACAAGTTACCCTAAATGTAGAGAACATCATAGGGGATCTCTTAGTGGTTTTGAAAAAGCTGCATGAAATCATTATGAGTATGGTCTAGAAATCCATGATGTGTGACTAGATAGACTATCTCTGTAGAATACTTAGGTGCCTATGGGAAAATGAGTTGATATTATATTTTAATGGAGAGAAGAACCTATTGTTGGAATAAGAGCGGTTCATGATTCAGAAGCTTCAAGCTATCTTCTATTAGGTGGTGAGTTTTTCCCTTACTGTAGCGAGCTCTTCCAACAACTGTATTCAAATTTTAGTTGATGAATACATGGATGTAATCCATGAATACATTCTGGGACTACTTCTATTTCATGAGATTTAATTTTTTATTGACTTTCACTTTTGGATCTCACCAATATCTTCTATGACATATCAAATGGACCATACTGAAATCTGGAAGATAGGGTGTCGTTGGAGGACCTTCAAGAGAAGGTATTTGTAAGACCCACTGTGTCCCCTAGGGGGTATCCAATGTTGTTCACAAAGAAGTTGGACGAGAGTATAAGGTTATGTGTTGACTATCATCACTAAACTCAAGTGATGATCAATAAAAATTACCTATTTCTATGTATCGATGACCTCTTTAACCCATTGAAAGGTGGTACATGGTTCTTGAAGATTGATCTTAGGTTTGGCTACCACCAGTTATGGGATTGTGGGGAGTAAATTTAAAACACAACATTTTGATGTTTCTACAAGCATTATGAGTTCTTATTGATTCCCTTTGGTGTAATAAATCCCCTCAATGTCTTTATGGAAATTATGTATCATATCTTTCATCCTTTCTTGGATTAGTTTATGGGTTTATTTATCGATTCCATTCTCATTTACTTCTCATCTGAGAAGGAGCATGCAGATCACTTATAGATGGTATTGGAAATATTATAGGAGGCCACTTATATAGTAATCTCTCAAAGTGTGAGTTCTAGATTATAGAGGTTCCCTTATTGGGGAATATCATTTCTGAATACGGTCTGGCTATGGACTCAGTGAATATAAATGAAGTGTTAGCTTGGGAACCACCCAAGAGTGTTTCAGGGGTGTCGAGTTTCTTTAGTGTGGTTGGTTACCATTGAAGATTGTCAAATAATTTTCTAGTATTTCATCCCCTTGGACTTCCATGAAACAAAAGGGAATCCATTCACTTAGACCGAGTAGTTTCAGAAATCCTTCAAGCTGAGGTAAAGGTTGACTAGTGATCCTATTTTTAAATCTCAAGAGGGGAGTGTTGAGTATGTATAATTCTATGATGCATCTAGAACTAGTCTCAATTTAGTGTTGATGGAGATGAAGGAAATGATATCTTACATTTATAGGAATTTGAGAACCCATGAGTAGCACAACATGATCCATAAATCAGAGTTAGAATCTATAGTCTTTACCTTATATATGAAAATGAATTATCTTTTAAGTGAGTGGATTTTTGATTACCCAAACCACTAGAGTCTTAGGTACATATTTTACCATAGAGACGTCAACAAAAGAAATTGAAATTGGATAGATATCTTGTAGGTCTAAAAAATTGAGATAACCTATACTCTAGGAAATGAAAACACGGTGGGAAATTTTCTTAGAAGAAAACACCATTTTATCAAGGTAGAGTATATTTCAGAGAAGTTAGCCTCATTTAAACTAACCCTAGTAGATTAGATAAGATCATATGATCTTCAATCAAGGGAAATGACACCACCACTTCTCTAGTGTGTGAGAGGGTCATAGTTGGGAGACATCAAATGTGAAGTTTTTCTTAAAGAAATATCCTTAATAGATAAACTAGATAGATTTTATTAAGTTGGAGAGTATGTAATCACTTTCCAAGTATATATAATAGTTTTGTTGGTAATTTGTGATGAGGTACTTATAGAGTTTCATAACTTCCACATGGAGGTACATCTCGGGGTGTAAAAGATGTATGATGACATTTGATGACAATTTTGGTGGGTTGGTACGAGGCCGAGTTTTTATTTTTTTTTCTTGATGCATCACATATTAACAAGTGATGATAGAGTATTAGGTTCTAGCAGTCTTGAATCTATCTCTTAAAATTATAAAGTGGAATTGGGATGCAATATCATTGTAATTTTTGATGAGTCTTCCATGAACAGTGAAATAACATGACATAATCAAGGTTATTTTCGATCCAATTACCAAGTTGATGTAATTTCCATCCATCAAAGAGTAGAGTTATTTAGAGAGTCCGGGGCACTTTTACATATAGGAGATAATATTGGTTCCTCTTGTTATCTTGGTGATTATCTCCAACCATGATTCTCATTTCACGTCACTGGTGTGAAGAGGTTTTCAGGTAGTTTTTTAGACCCTGTTATGGATGAGCACAATGTTAACTCCTAGATAGATAACCACACAAAATGAACTATCCACGTTTTGAAGGACATGTTGAGAGCCATCGAATTAGACTTTGGGTAGAACTACGAGGATCACTTACCATTGGTATATTTATCTTATAATAACTGATCTCACAACAATATGAGTATGAAACCATTTTAAGATCTGTGTGGGAGACCCTAGAGGTCACCCTTGTGCTAGAAGGAGATATGTGAGTCATCACTTATGGGACCCGTGATGATGAAATTGATGGTAGAGAAATTTTAGATGTTTCATGAGAAAATATAGACTAAATTTTGTCAGTAGAAATCTAATTAATACTGATGTCATATGTCCTTAGAGTACATTGAGGGTGGTCATGTGATCTTGAAGGTATCTCCATGATAAGGTTTCTAAAGGTTTGGTTGGGATAACATGTTATCCCTATGGTTCATCCCGCCATTCCGAATCTAGTGTAGGGTTGATGAGTTTACATACCACTTGCATTTATCCCTATATTTGGACCAAATACAAAATGTATTCCAAATTTTGTATCTAAGGAGATATGTGGATGACTCATCACCCGTTATTAAATTGGGAGAACTGTACATTAAGTATGATGCCATATTTTGGGAGTACATGGTGGAGATCATAGTCCAATAAGAGGGGATCCATCATGGGTGATTCATTCCACTTGTACAAGTCCTTTTACAATAAAGGAACCTCTAGGAGAGCTCATGGGAGCACGAAAGCTATATTCTAGCTAAATACCCTTAAAATTTCATGTATTTTTTTTCTTTTCAAGTTGAAAAATACTAGAATGTTAGGAGAATGTAACGAATTTGGTTTTCATGTATAGAACCTTTGGATATATTTATATATTAATTCAAGGATTTTTTTAAAGTTAGAGCGGTGTTACGGGTGTTGTGGGACCCCAGAACTGATATATGAAGAATATTAAATATCTTAAACCATGATCATGCACATTTTTTTAATAATGTGTTTCATATTGAACGAAGTATCATATGGGGATACTGAAACTACTGGTGGATCTAGAATGTGTTTTTTACCCCATACATGACATAATGTTCATTCACATTATACCTTTGGTTGATGCGTAGTCACAATTGGATATTTGGGGGATTAAATTAATTAAATTAAATAATTGATTAAATTTTGTAATTAAATTCTTGACCTAGCCTCTCCCATATTTAATCCCCTCAATGAAAATTATATAAGGTAATTCATATAAAAATTAGAATTAAGGTAGAGGAGAGAGCATCCCCATAAGGAGAATCATCACTGAGTGATCAAAGAGGGATTCACAGACTGGTGATCAGGTTTAATGGGGATTGATCATCAACATTGATGTGAAACCATTATTTACCTGTGTTTGATTGAATGGTGATGTAGAGAGTTGTTATTTAGTAATTATTTCTGCGAAATCCTGATCCCAAAAAAATCATAAGTGACCTGAACTGGTGGCCATATGGCCTCAACCATGCCTCCCTATACTCTAGAGGCTGATGACTAGAAGTGAGTGTATGTGGTGGTATAGTGGGGAAATTATACCCTCCTTACGAGAGTAGATAACAATGGTAAATAACAAATAAATCAACAGAAATAATAATAATGAAGACAAATAAGGTAAATCGTCCAAAAAAAATTACTGGCATAAATAATAATAACCAGTAAGTAGTAGTTATTATCATATAAAAAATGATGATGTCATGATGCTATAAAAATGGTGACTAAGGGGAACATGAAGAAGACATAAATAGTACATACTGGAAAAAACTATATAAAAATAACAAAATCAAAACTCTAGTAGAATCACAAGAACTATCTTAGACCTCTAATCCTTTACTCCATCATAGTATAGAAAATCAAGCATCCATATTTGGGTGCTTCCTTTTATCCCTACCTGCATCCATGAAGTCTGTCTAGGTACCAAATGGTATCCTAAACATGGCGAGAGTAAATACTAGTTGGCCACTAAACAAGGTGTCTACAACTATCCAATCTATGAATATATCATGAAACATTGTGCAGGTTAAAAAAATAAAAGCATTAATTGAAATAAATAATAGCCATTTCATCTCGAGTTCCCCATGGGACACCCGTCCAATACTACATGTTTCAGACTAATCTAGAATGTCTCAGAACACTTACTATTTTATTACCAATAATGGAATTCATGTACATTAATTAAAAAAATACAGGACTTCATGACCATTATTTCCATATAAAAAATAAGGATCGTTAGATTCCTTAATTCTAAATAACCAATTTTGAATAACATATCCCTTGATTCTAGATAAATATTTTGGAATGTCATGTCCATTAATTCTAGAAAACAATTACGGAACATTATGTCTATTAATTATAGATAAACATTATGAAACATCATTTCCATTAATTCTAGATAAAAATTATGGAATTTCATAACTGTTAATTCTAGATATATATTTTGGAGCATTATGTCCATTACAAAAAGAAAGCATGATATAATCACATCCATGTCATATTAAAACCAAGGATAAAGAATTTAACCATTTCCATTTATAGACTCCATTCATAAAATTATGTCATATAACTGATAAGTAATAAGAAGGGGTCCATGGTGCATAATCCATTCCATTTAATTAATTAAATTCCTCATTTAAATTATAGGACTCAAGAGTAATAAAAAGGGGCCAAGTGAAAAATACTTTTCAAAAATTCATTAAAATGTGTTAAGTGACATGGTATTTACATTCAACATCTACTAAATCCATTAAATAGTGATTAGATGGTCTATGGGTACATCTATTCCACATATATCTCATTAATTTCCTTTAATACACCCATTAACAAGGGATAAGTCAACACACCTCAAAAGTGATTTTAAATTCATGCCAAAGACTAATAGGGGACATGGTCCCAAAAGCAACACACCCTAAGGGGGTGGTTTGTGAAGTGGTATAATACATCCAATGAAGTAATTTGGTGTGAAATATATAACCAATTTAAGGAATAAAAATATACTAAATTAATTTCACATTTTAGAGTCGAAACAAAAAAATTCTAACACACAACACAACGACACATAATATAAACAACTATAATTTTAGTAAAAAGTTATATAACACCTAAATTATACTATTAGCTAACTCCTCATCTGATATTAGCTTTAGATTCAGGATAGAATTATAGAAATTAGAAAACTAGATAAACACCCTGAAAATAGAATATATTAGCTTGCAAGGAAATAACATCCAATACAGAGAGATAAAACAATAAAGGAATCAAGGGGACTTATAGAAATATTGAGGGTGATTAAATGTTACCTTTGATGTTTGATTAAATGTATGGATATAGGATATATCACCAAGCCTAGTGGTAGATGAATACGGGATATTCAGTGATTGTTGTGCATAGAAAATGAGGGATAAAGGGAAATAACCTAAGGGTTGGATTAAAACATTGTTAAATGATATATTTTAAAGGGACATGTTGTTTGGCCACATGGTTGACCAAAACATGCACCAACCATGCACAACTACTGCCCAAGTTGACACCCCCTCGCATGGCTTGGTGCACGGTTAGACAAACCATGCACAACCTATGTGTCCTTACAATCCAAGGACACCACACATTGAACGGTTTAGGCACACAATTATAGAAACCATGCATAAAACATTATATATATATAACTATCATTAATTTTAGGGTTTTAATGGCAATGATTATTCCCTCTTACTACTAGATAAACTATTCTCCTAATCTTTTAGCCATATGGTTATGTCTTAGGGCTAGTACTAACCGTGGTCCAACTGTGATCTTTACTCTGTTTATTCAAAAACTAGAGCCCCAATCTCCAAACAAGCCCCAGACGCTTCTAGACCCTTCATGACCTCCTTATACATTCCCATTTAGATACAAAAATAATTTTAAACTAAAAACTAAATGATCCATACATTTTATAAAAACTAGGATCTTATAATGTCCCCTCCTTAAAAGAACACATCCTTGAGTATTATTAAGGGTGGTTGATCATCATTTAATAATAACTCTTACCACTAAGCACATATATCGACCCCTCTCTCACAATTATCATAATGTAAATGGCCATTCTTCCATATCACCCACACCAGAGGAACTGATCTACCTCTAAGATCCATCATTCTTTGATAAAAAATACAAATAGGGTGCTCCTCAAAAGAAGAATCAACATCCAACTCAACCTCATCAAGCTGTAGAAAATGAGACGGATTTGAGTAGTAATGACGTAACCTAGAAAATGGGATTTTTTTACATAACCTTGTATTTATGAGGGTGTGTTATTCAATAATCTACTAGTTTGACCCTCTCCAAAATATCAAAAGTTCTGACTAATCTAGGAGACAACTTCCCCTATAACCTAATTCATCGATGTATAAGACTAGAAAAATAACATAGGAATACTCCATCCCTGACATTGAAAACTAGTGTCTATTGATAGAGATTGATATTATAATTCCATGTAGACTGATCTGTATCTATACTATCTCTAATAAGTTATACCTACTCTGAAATCTCCAGAACAAAATGAGGTCCCAATAGTGCTGCCTAACCTATCTCTAACCAACATAAAAGGGAATAACAATACATACGATATAAGGCCACATACGGATTTGTATGTATAGTCTATTGGAATATTTTATTTTAATAAAATTAAACTAGAGGTAAATATTTATCTCAATAAACAATAAAATAATGGACACAGGCATGGAAAATCTCCTGAAACACCTATATAGTATGCTTGGACTAACAACTAGTTTGAGGGTGGTATTTTTTACCCATAAGTACCTATAAACCAAAATCCATCTAAAACCCTTGATAGAACCATTATGTAAAATTGGATCCCCTTTTTGATACAATAGTTCATGGAAATCCCTGAAGGAATATGATCTCATGGACATAAAAAGTCATAAGTCCATCTAATAAAAAAGTCTCTTGAATAGGAATGAAATGGGAAACCTTTATCATCCTATCAATAATCACCCTATAATAACCTAGGTTTTTTCATATATAGATACTACATCATTTTAGATAAATATCCATTACATTACAAAAACACACACACCTGAAGATCATAAAGATATAGTGCCTTTAGAAACATAGAAACATAATAAAATAGTTTATATGTGAACTACATCATCTCCCACTAAGTTATTTATAAATAGAACCCTTATTAGACATATCATACATAATCCATTTCTTCATGACCCGAGGCAAGGAAACATAAGAAAGGGTGATCTCAGATGCCCATTAAGGGTAAACAAGGTAGATACGTAAGTATAACATGAGAATATGGGTATGAGAACATGAGCATAAAATTTAAAAAAAAAACATACTTTGCCTATCATAGATTATAATCATGAGTCATAGAATAAATAGTAGTAGTTTATAAGACATGAATCATAAGGAAATAAAAGAACATGAGCCATGAGAGTATAACATTGGAATAAGAAATATAATTGTGTCATACACATTAGCATAGAAAATAATTTCCATAGTATTCAAGGATCATTTCCAAGTATATCATAGTAGCTTGGGTTCACACCCAAACCCATCATAGTAGTTAAGGTTCACTCCCAAGACCATCACTACGAACAAGGTCCCTTACTGAACTAGGTTCACTCTTCTTTCCTGTCCGGTCTATCTCATGAGATATAAATCTTTAACCAATGCATTGGAGGGAGATATAGGTCCCACCCATCACATAACTAAAGGACTCTAGAACACCCTGAGAGGGGAGGGGTGAATCAGGGTGTAAACTTTTTCTTAACAAGTGGAAGATCTTGTTCCCATGTTGGTAGAAACCTATTAAACCTCTCTGATGGGAATGTGAAGTAATTAAAAAATTCACAAGAAGCAAGAAAACACTAAAATTTTACATGTTTCATCTATAAGGGATAGTCCAAGGAGAATATGCCAAAACTGTGTCGATCATACCAAAATCCAATATTCTTGACTAGATGTGGAATACAAAAGTTCAGACATATTCACTCTATTATAGGCACACTACCTTTACAACATTTTAGGGACAAGACACTATATCCTTCAGAACACTTACATGACTCCCCCTAGCTCATTGATTTGAGAGAAGTCTAACTTAGTTTATTGACGTGATGTCTGCTTTAATTAATTGACATTAAATTCTTTGTCCCTATCTTGAACGAGACTATAATTGCACCACAGACCTGAATTTATGGACTCCAGAAGGTCTATTCACTTAAAAACTGATGTTAAAAAAATTAATTTCACAAATCTCAACCCTTCACAAAGCTCACCACCTTCGCGGAACAAACTGCCTTCACGAAGCTCACTGAGTCAACACAGACTACCTCGTCATTGAAAATCACCCTTCAATCAAAATCATTGGAATCAGTAAAGAATAAAAAATTCTTTCCATGATTCTCAAGCTCGTATGGAATGTTAGTTTTTCATAGCTCCACTGACATTGCGAAATTAGAGAGATTGTGGATTTTCCTTGAAACACTTCGTTGAAATGAATTGTGTGTAGCCTCATTTTTTAAAGGTTGGGTCCGAAGCCTCAATTTATTATTTTAAGAAAATACCTATTTAGAATAGGTAGAGGGAGACCCATTACATAGCCCGAAGGCCCAAGGCCAAGTTGGATCTTGCTTGGCATCCAAAAGACCCAGGATCAAATCCGGGTTCATGATTCTCCAACTCCTCTTAGTGAATTTTTCAGATATTTAAAAAATAAAATTGTGGTTCTCCTCCTATCACGAAGCTCCATGGAAATTCCCTATTCATGACGCTCATCGTAATCATAGTGCTTTCTGTCAAAACCTTTACACTGTTGCGAAGCTCTAATTCTCAAAATCGTAGAGATTGACATCACCGTTTATGATGATCCAATTATTCATCGTTTGTGATTCTAGTTTCTGTCACATAGATCACCATAAGGTTTATCTGATCCTTCAAAAAACATAATTCGTGAAGCCCATCGTTGTGAAACTCATGCCTCTTCCATATTTTCATAAGTACTTCAAGGATATCCAATTAAAACAAAGAAAAAAATTGGTTTAAAAAATATCCCCCTTTGGGTTTGTTGGAAATCTATAGATAAATTCAATGAAGAACCATCCACAATCAAAACCTAATATGCAAGAAAAAACACATCTAACACTCAAGTCTACGTGAGTAAAGATTGGTGTAGAAAACAATAGGGAAAACATGAATTGGGTTCTCATGTTTTGGAATTCTTAAATATGTATAAGATATTCTCTGACCATGTCATAGAAGCATTACATGACCTGAATGTTTTCCACATAAAACTAAATTCTCACCATGTCACAGAAGAATTACATGCCTAGAACTATTTCCTAATTACATTGAATTCTCATTTTACCTTTTACAACTCATCAAATTTCTCCATTATCCATTCTCTATTCTCTTATAACCAAAAAAAATTCAACTACCTAAACATTTCATCCTCCTCCTTGGTACCTTTGAACCATTGAATTTATCTATTCTCCCCTATTGGAAATAAACCCAAAGATCCTGATTTTGAATTGTACATCTCAAAACATACTCCCCCTAGATCTTATATCTCCCATAAATCTGCATCACTTTAACAAACAAATTAAAAGAGTTAATTCAATTGGGGAGAGGGGACACCTTGTAACCTCCTCATACACTCATAGGTGGTTAAAAATCGAGGTTCAACTGATGCTTTTTGAACACATGTGCTGACAATGGCTTGGTTAGTATGCCATCCACTTGATCATCTGTTCTAACATGATCTATTTCAATCATGTCTTGTTCAACTTTTTCCTTGATGAAGTGATTTCTGATTTAAATGTTTTTCATATAGAATTTTGAATATTATTCTTTATAAGATCAATTTATCTATTGTTATCACAGTGAATCACCATTGTATATTTCACCTTATCACCAATATCAGTAAATTATTTCTTTATCCAAATTATTTGATTTCAAGCCTTTGTAGGAGAGATATACTCAACTATAGCAGTAATATGATAAGTACTTTCCTGTTTCTTACTCAACCATCCCACACATTTCTTTTAAATAAAAAATGATCCCCCACTTGTGAAATTTCTATCAAAAACATTTTTATCCCATTCAGCATGAGAAAATATTTATAGTTTACTATCTCTTCCTGTAGAAATGTATAATCCATAATTTTGAGTACCTTGAATGTACCTCGTGATTATTTTCACTACTGCCATATGTTTTTCCTTCGGATTACTTTGAAAGTGGTCCTCTAAGAATGTTACAAATAAAATATCTAGTCGTGTAGAAGTCAAGTAAAATAATATTCCAATTATTCTCCTATACACTGTAGGATCTACAGATGAACCATCTTCAGGATTCCCTAGTTTTGTCCCAACTGTAATTGGATTCAACATTGGTTTGGAATCATGAATGTTGAATTTTATCAGAAAATCTCCTTCATAATTTTCTTGATAAATAAAAGTGTAGTCTTTCCTTTTAATCTCTTACAACCATAATAAGTTTGTAAGTTCACTAACCATAGACATTTTAAATTATGATTTCATGTGATTAGAAAATTCATGCACTGATCGCTACCTGATTCCACTAAATATAATATCATATACATACACAAGTACCATGAACTCATCCTTTTGAGAATTATTCATATAGATATTTTGATCCACTACTCTTTTAAATTCAAGCTTCTTTAGATAAGAATTAAGATGAGAGTTCCATGCCTGTGGTTCCTGTTTCAGACCATATAGTGCCTTCGTCAATCTGAAAACCTTAATTTCATCATTACCAAGAAGAAAACCTACTGGTTGTTCAATGTATAATTATTCTTCAAGAACCCCATTCAAGAATTCTATTTGAAATCTATTTGATACAATTTTTAGCCTATTTGAATTTCCATGGAAAGAAAAATCATGATCATCTCCATTCTCATTATTGGACAAAATGTTTCTTTAACATCAACACCTTCAATCTATGAATATCATTTACACACCAAACATGCCTTATTTCAGATCACATTACACTTCTCATCGAATCTATTCTTAATGATCCACTTTATACCAATCACATTGTGACTTTCAGGTATCATAACAAGATCTCATGTCTGGCTCTTGTCAATCTGATCTAACTCTTTATTCATTGATTTAAACCATAATTCATTGTTTATAGCTTATTCAAATGAGGATGGTTCTATAATTGATAGAAAGGAAGATTTTATATTATTACTCATTCTCCTTGTTTGTGTGGGTACTGTCCAATCCCCAATAGTGTTAGACTAATCAATCTTCACTCTTCAATTTCTCCAGTGAGGTTCAGAAGAATTTTCTTCAACCATGGTTTCCTCTTCTGGTTATTCTTCTAAATGAAATTCATGTTATGAACCCTAAATGTTTTTAATGTGTTCCTAAACTTTTGTATTTGGATCTATTATATTTCCAAATTCTTCCTCATCTTCTATCATATCTCCACAAGCATTCCTTGAGGAATTTGTGTTATTATATTCAATGATCAACACATCACTGCTTTCCAAAAATTTTCCAAGATGATAATTGAAACATTTTTAGGATTTTCTCTTCATAGAATAGCCATGTAATATTATTTCATCAAAAACATCATCGTAATTCCCTTTATTTCCTTTTTTGTTTCAGATGAAACATTTACTTCTGAAAAATTAAAAATGATTCAAATAGGGTTCCTTTTTGACACCACTCATATGGTGTCTTAATTTCTCCCATATAAATCCCTATTAAATTTTGCGTATATAGTAAAGATTGAACATTTTATTTCCATTAATGGTGAGGGATACAACTCTCAATCAGCACAGTTCTGGCCATATTGTTCACCTGTCAATTCCTATGCTCAACAACTCCATTTTCTCTAGAGTTCTCATAGTAACCACCTCATGTTCCATTCAATGTTTCTTCAGGTAATTTAAAAATTTAATGGATGTGTATTACACTCTATTCTCATACCATAGAACTTCTATTGTTCATCAAATATCATTCTCGTCTATTTGGGGAAATGTTTTTATTCAATCAAGCACTTGTCCTTTCCTATGTATAATTATCACACAAGATATTCTACTAAAATAGGGGATAATAAAAATGAAGTACCTCTCTCCATATGTTTCAACCACATTTATCAGTACACATACATATGTGTGGATGAGATCAAGGATATTCGATGCCCTCTTCTTCTCTGGGTGATATGAACTGCATACCAGCTTTACTCATATGAAATCATCACAAGTTGTCAGAAAAAATTACCTCATGGTGTCCTCTCAGTATGTTTTGGGTATGATTGTGTTTTTTGACAAACCCTGATGACCTAGAATGAGTACTAATGGTGATTTTTAATGAAGCGTTTAAGTTGGTGTATTTTCCTAGTGTTTTCCAAATTTTTGGGCTTAAAAATTTAGAGTTTGGTTTTTTGAAAAGGAGTTTTCCACATAGGGGAACACAATACATGGATCCTGAAGAATGGTTTGAGGATTAAAAAATAGGTATAAGAAATTTCAAAGGAAATATAAAAAGGTATGGAACCGTGAATCATGATACAAAGACTACATACAAGAATGATTCGTGGGAAAAAATAGTCCCCGACACAGTCATGCGGTACGCAGAAGGATTATGGTATGCAGGATGGCTTGTCATTAATGGAAATGAGAAGGTTGTTTGAGAATCCACAATGGGTGTCATTAATGAAAATGTTATGGTTATTTGGGACACCATAAAGGAATAAAGGTATTATATGGACCATGTAGGGAAATAGTTCACAGAAGGAGCAGTATGCGGTGAAGGTGGTACCAAATCTCACCACGATTCACTATTTTATTCCACCCTAACACCATTGTATTAAATTGATTTCTCACCATAAATTCCAAATATAATATCAATTTTCAATTCATGGTTTATTGAATTATTTAACATTTATCCCTTCTAAAATTTTAAATTATACGTTTTTTGATATTTTCATTGAAGGTTGAGGTGATTTGAAGACACCAAAGACCATCTAGAAGGAAAATGGACAAAAGTCATGGAAGCCCAAGGACACCTATCCATGGTTTTGAACATTATGACAAATTAATGCCATAAATGGGATATTTTTTTTTGAGATGATCCAAAAATTCATGGGATTCAACTCATCTCAAGAAACCAAAGATTAATTCTTCCATTTGGGAGCCCATCTGAACAAATCTGTCTAGGGGACAAAATATGCCAGAATTCAAAAGCTAGGTTCAGTATTTTGACAATTTATCCCAATAAAGATGTCCAATGACCATCAAATTTGACAGTGAGATATTAAAGAGGGTGAAAAAAACTCTCCTCTTTTTTCCAAGTTGTGATATGTCCTTTTACTTGTCCAAAAATGAGACTCAAATGGTATCACCAAAACTGGGTGCTCAAAAACACTTACCATTTTGGCTATAAATGGGAATCTAGGGAACCTCATTTTCAAGTTCAGACAAGGAGTGAAGTGCTGCCAATTTAGAGTTCCATAGGAGTCCTCTCCTCATCCTAAAAGTTCTGGAGGTCCCTATCCTCATATGGGATCAATATAGAAGGCATATTTCTACCTGAGCCTTCTCCTCACCTCGATGGTGAGCTAAATGTTGGGAAATCATTTTGAAGGAGCTACACATACTTGGGAGGAGGTTATGAGACTTGTTCTTCTACTGGTTTTGTGTGTTTTTTGTGTTAAATATTTCACCAATGATTAATATTTATGTTATTATGCTCTGAATGCATTTATTTTGTTATAATTAAGTGAAACACTTTTTATCTCAACACCTATTTGGTTGATATTTCAAATGGGAATCTTGGGTTGTTCCGATTGGACAACACAAAAATCCTTTTTATCACACACAATCATGGTATTTAATTATGATTTGGTATAAATTGTTCTGTTCTTGAGGTCCAATCCATGACAACACAATTGTTGTGTTAAGGGTTGGTACTTTGTGCAATTATTTAAGAGGCAAGAGGGTAAGAAAGATCTTGACAAACCTCAACCAAGGAATTAAACAAAACCATGTTCATTTTCTTAAAACTGTTTACAAAATCACCCCCCTTTTTAGTAATTTTTATTAAAAATGCATACTCTAAACCTTTCAATGCTCCATGAGAGGCAAACTAGGGTCTTCTCTATACTATAAATATCCCTTCAAAAAATAATCAATTTGCGCTTCATGGAAATGCATTCAAATTTTGGCATTTTTTCCGAGGAGTGCTTTGGTTTTTAGTGCATGTTTTTTATATCATTTTTGTAAATTTTGTGAATATTTATTTCTTTTATATTATACCTTTAACTATCTTTTGTTGTTCTAATTTATATATTTTTTAGGTTTGGTGCATGAAATGTTCCACTTTAGGAGACTTACCACCTTTCGAACCCGAACAAGAGAGGATCCTATGTCAGCGAAACCAAGAAACACAAGAGAACTCTTTGAAGGAGGACGCACAAAACATTCACACTCTTCATGACCCTTATACTTCTTCCACTAAAAGTAACATTATAACTAAACATAACTTGAATAACATGTCTTAAAATAACTATAAATTAAAAGAACAAACCTCACCTGATGTTCAAATCCTACCCAACTATATTCAAATACAAGGTGAGGCACCTAATTTTGAATTAAAATCCAGTCTAATTAAATTATTTCCATGATTCCATGGACTCATAGGATAAGATCCACATAAGAACTTAAAATAATTTCATACTGTGTGTTATACATTAAAACAAGAAAATGTGGATGAAGAAAATTTAAAGCTAAGGGAATTCCCTTTTTCATTAGAAGATACTAAAAAATATTAACTTTACTATGTTAATTCATCAATTAGAGGCTAGGTGGAAATGAAAAACATTTTTCTTGAAAAATACTTCCCAGAAACTTTAACTACAAAAATAATAAAAGAAATATATAGAATAATGCAAGCACAATGGGAAACAATTCATGAATATATGGAAATATTTAAAAGGCTTTGTTCAAGCTATCCACACCACCAAATAAGTGATCAAATTTTAACTCAGTATTTTTATGAAGGTTTAATTCCTATTGATCAAAATATGATTGATGATGATGCAGGTGGTTCTCTAGGTGATAAGAACCTAATTTCTACAAGAATACTAATTGAGAACATGATGCAGAACACTTAATAATTTGGTTCGGGATACAATATACCCATTGAAGGTGTCCATGAGGTGCAATCAACCAAATTTGAGAAGAATGTGGACACGAAGTTTGAAAAGGTAAGTACCCTTCTTTAACAACTTTCTCTTTCACAAGGGAAATCCCAATCTCCTCCTCCCATCCACTATGGAATATGATCTTCAAACACCCATTATTCTGACCAATTCCCCCAACTAAGGGAAAATTCTATGAGTTATGAGACAATCTTTATAGGCCTCCCCTATAACCAACCCTTTAAGAAAGAAACTTACTATACATCCAACCCTGGGTGGAAAGAAAACCTAGATTATAGTCAAGGGGGGTAATCAAACCAATCTCGACAACAATGGAACCAACCAGGGTAGAGTAGTCATCCACCACCACCACCCAAAAACACCCAACCACCATAAAGGCCTTTTTAACCACCCCCTCTAAAAATAGAACCTAGCCTTGAATATATGATGAAAGAAATGGCTTCCAACAATCTCCAGTTCCAAAAAACCACTCAAGAAGCCATACAAGACCTAAAACCCCAATTTGGACAACTCGCTAACTCTTTGGGGGAAACTTCAAAGGCATGGGTCGGGTAAACTCCCCTCTCAACTAGTAATTAACCGTAGGGATAAGGGAAATGTTAGTTCCATCACCCTTAGGAGTGGAAAAAAATTAAAACCCAAAGAAACCCTCCTTTATATTCGTCCCTTCCTAAGGAAATCAACATTTCAACTACTAAAAATAGTCCAAGAGAAGAAAATTCTTATCTTGAGAGAAGCCCTTCCAAAGGAAAGAGTGTGTCTGTTGATGATTCACCTATCCCAACCATTCCTCTTGCATTTCCCCAAAGGGCCACCCAACCATGAAAACAAAAGGAAACTGAACTTGATACAAAATATTGGAAACATTCAAAAAAGTACAGGTTATCATTTATTTGATTGATACTGTGAAGAAAATTCAAAAGTCATCATGTTTCTGAAGGACATGTGTACACACCAAAGGTGAATTTAAGGTGATGAAAAGGTGAGCTTGGGGAGGAATGTCTCAGCATTGATAGAGCCATCAATTCCCACTAAATGTAATGATGCAGAAACATTCGCAATTCTGTGCACTATATTGGAGTATTCCTTTTACAATGGTATGCTTGATTTCTGTGCCTCTATAAATGTGATTACTCACTCTATTTACTCTTCATTATAGGTTAGGGAACAAAATACCTATGTAATTGTTGTTTAATTAGCAAATTGGAGTTCATCACACCCTTCTAGTGTGTTAGAGGATGTTCTTGTGAGGGTTCAAAATTTAATTTTTCCTACTAATTTTTATATGATAAAAATAGAAGATGATAAGATGAATGGACATGCCCCGATTATATTGGGAAGTTAATTATTGAAAACCACTAAAACCATAATTAATATCCAAAATGGCACATTATCTATAGAGTTTGGTGATGAAATTTTCCACTTTAGCATCCTTGATGCCAAGAAGCACCCCTCTCTCTGTTAACTATATATATGTACTCCCTTCCCCTAAAAATACATATTTTCTTTCCATTGATCCCCTTTTTGATTTTTCATCCTTTATTGAAATTATAGTTAATGAATCTTGCATTTATTGTTGTAGTGGTCTAGAAAAATGTCATGCATGTTTGATAATTAATTATTTCTTGAACACTGAGGATAACATGACCATCGATGATACTAATAATCTTGTAAAATATCATTCCTCATATGAGGATGATACCATTGATTAGTTATATGAGATTAGTGACTTCTCACTTTCACACACACTCCCTTCAAACCAAAATTCACCTGAACTGAAACTAAAACAATTGCCTCATGATTTAAAATATTCATATCGTGATAATGGAAACAAGATTCTTTTCATCATTTCTTGTTAAATCCCTCCAGAGCATGAATTGAGGCTGCTTGAACTTTTGAGGGAGTATAAAGATGATTTGGAATGGACCCTTGTAGATATTTCTGTTATTAGCCCATCAATTTGTACACATTATTTATTGTTAAATTATGAGGATAAACTAGTGAGGGAGGCACAACGACGACTGAACCCAAACCTATTATATGTTATTAAAAATGAGGTTACAAAATTATTGGATGTTGGAATAATTTACCCTATATCTGATAGCCAATGGGTCCGTCTAGTACAAGTGGTTCCTAAAAATATTGGTCTTGTGGTAAGTAAAAATGAAAATAATGAATTGGTTCTAACTCACGTGTAGAATAGTCGGAATTTCTGTATAGACTATCACTGAATAAACCAATACACTATGAAGGACCATTTCATATTTCCATTCATTTACGAGATTCTAGATAGGCTACTGGGGAAGTCCCATAACTATTTTCTTGATGGGTATTCTGGATACTTTCATATCTATATTGCCCTAAAGGATTAGGAACAGACAAGCTTTACTTCCCCTTTAGCACATTTTCATATAGGAGTATGCTATTTGTTCTATGATATTCTTTGGGTAATTTTCCTGTGATGCATGGTTAGTATTCCTTTAGATTACCTAAAGAATTTCATTGAAGTATTCATGGATGATTTCACTATTTATGGATCCTCTTTTGATGAATGTTTGAGTAGTCTTGGTTCAGTCCTACATCACTATATTGAAAATAATCTCAAATTCAATTATGAGAAATGACATTTCATTGTGCAAAAAAGGTATAGTTTTGGGACATGTAATTTATGGAGATGGTATCTAAGTAGATAAATAAAATGTGTATGTTATTTATTCCTTACCATTCCATAAAAATGTATAGAATGTGCAGTCTTTCTTAGGTTATGTTGGATTTTCTCATCATTTCTTTCGTGAATTTAGTAAAATTTCATTTCCCCTCTTCTGATTGCTCCAAAAAGAAAAGTTTTTTGTTTTTGATAAAAAATGTGATGAATATTTTAACAAATTAAAATGGATTCTCACATAATCCCCAATAATCCTACCACATCGGTGGGATTTACCATTTGGGCTCATGTGTGATACCTCAAACTATGTAGTTGTGGAAGTCTTATCATAAAGGGTCGATCACGCTCTACATGTCATTTCATATGCCTCACATACTTTGGACCCTACCCAAGAAAACTACACCCCTACTAAAAAATTATTCCTTTCCATTGTGTTTGTCTTGAAAAAATTCTGGTCACATCTTTTAGGGTCTAAAGTCATTGTGTTCTCAGACCATCCAGCCGTCTGGTATCTCCTTAATAAACCAAAAGCTAAACCACCTCTCATTTGTTGGATGAAACTCCTTCAAGAATTCGATTTAGAAATTAGGGATAAAAAATGAGTAGAGAATGCGGTGTCTGGACATATCAGTAGGATCCTCCCATCCTCGGACATTGACTCATCCTTCTGTATTCCCATAAATGACATGCTTCCAGATGAGAAATTGTACTGATTTCAAGAAGTAATTCCTTGTTATGATGAAATTATAAATTATTTGGTAGCATCTTTCATTTCCACTAATTTTAACAAATACCTATCCAGCTGTCTAAATCATGAGTCCCATTGGTATATTTGGGATGACCCCTACCTTTGTGACACTTGTAGTGATAAATTCCTCAGAAATTTTGTTCCCAATATCGAGTTTTAGTCCATCATTAGGTTATGTGACCCTCTTTCTTGTAGGGGCCACTTTGGTCACCAACAGACTGCTTGCAAGGTCCTTGATTATGGTCTATTTTGGCCAATAAATTTTTGGGATGCACACGATTTTTCTAAATCTTGTCCTTGTTTTGATAGAATGAAGTGTGTATCTAAAATAAATGAAATTCTAAAATAAACTTTGATCTTCCATGGAATTTTTGATATTTGGGGAATTGACTTTATGGGTCCATTTCTAAATTGATTTGGGAACTTATATCTTCTCCTAGAAGTTGATTATGTTTCTAAATGGGTAGAGGCATGTTCCACAAGAACTGATGATTCCAAGAAAGTTGTGGAATTTTTTAGAACCCAAATTTTCTGTAGGTTTGGATCACCTAGGTTCATCATTAGTGTCTGGGGTTCTCATTTCTACAAACAAACAATGAAATATCTTTTTCATCGAAATGGGGTTGGGCATCAAATGTCTACTAATTATCACCCACAAACCAATGGTCAAGCTGAGGTGTCGAATAAAGTGATTAAACAAATTCTTGAAAAAACAGTTCAACCCAATAAAAAAGATTGGAGTCTTAGAATAAATGATTCATTATGGTCTTACCATATTAACTTTAAAACTACCATAGGAATTTCACCCTATCGGTTTGTGTTCGGAATGAGTTGTCACCTCACTTTAGAGATTGAGGACCAGGCCTACTGGGCCCTTAAAAAATGAAATTCTAATCATTCTTGTGCAGGTTCTCAAAGGAAGTTACAGATTCAGGAGCTGGAGTAAATGAGAATAGATTCATATAGGAAATCATGGATTTATAATGACTGAACCATGGCTTCCCATGACTGTCTCATCCTTCATCATTAGTTCCAAATTGGGAAGAAGGTCCTCCTTTACAATGCATGGATAAAGTTGCATCGAGGTAAGCTTTGTTCCCACTGGTTTGGACCATACACAGTTACTAATGTCTCTTTATTTGGTGTTGTTCAGGTTCAGAATGAAGAAACCAAGAAAACCTTCACTGTTAATGCATAGCAGCTAAAACACTTTCATGAATCCATTCCAGAGACCCTGGTGGAGGAACTCCATGTCCAAGAAGAAATATATACATGACACTCACTAGGTTTTTTCCTCCCTTACCACATTCTCTTTTATTAATGTAAATAAACTATACAGTTTTGGTGTGAGGGGATGAGTATATTCCTTGGTTAGATAAGAATTTTCATCATATTTCATATTTTTTTTTGTCTTGTTGGATTGAATAATCACTTCCCCCTAAAATTTGTTCCAAAATGTTAATTTTTGATACCCACATTATCAGGGAAAATGATGCCCACTTAATCATGGAAATTATTAAACATGCATGAGGAATTTCCCTTTTTTATATTGTTTTTACATTAAAAAAATTATGATGAAATGTTCGGTTTTTCAAGAATTCAATACTATGGTGTGAATTTATCTTGAATTTGGTTGATTTTAGATGATATAAATCATTTTATCATTTTGAAAACTTTGAGAAGAATCGTTCCCTTTTTTGTGAATATTTTAATGGAAAATTATGTCACTTAATTTTTCTATACATCATTTTACCCAACCATGAAGTGTGAAAATTTATTACATAATGGAAGGTAAATATAATTTCGGTTAATTTTTCTCTACCATCAAAAATGATTTTTCCCTACGTTTGTTCCTTATCTGATCTATTTCATTAATATAATAGATTAACCTATGCCTTGTGTACCTATTATCTGACTATTGTATGCCAAAAAAATGGGTTTGTATATTGGAAGGTCAAAAACCACCCTTCCTCATCTTTTTATCTTGTCATAACTATTACAATTGTTGTTGTTAGGTGATCAAACATGGATTGAGAGGAGTGTGAGATTTTTTCCAAGTGAAACTTTTGATAAAAATAATAAATAAGAGGAGTGATGAAATGTAAAAAATATGGGGATATATTGGCTGGGAGCTTATGGTTTGAATTCTCAGAATACATAACTGAGTGGGTCTTGAAATTTGATTGCAAATGATGTAATCGAGGTTCGGTGGAAAGGATCATGTCAGTAGACATTTTTATAATAACTTATATTTACTCGATAGAAAGTGGAAAGAATATCATGAAATGATTGTTACAAAAAAACTTAGATAATTAGTGAAATGGTAATCTTTTGAACTATTTTCTAAAATAGGTATCATTCAACACCTTGAATTTCATGCTGATACAATTTTTTAGACATCTTTTTGTTTGATCACTGAGAATAACTCATTAGTGTGTTTTCTTCATTGATCACATTTCTCTTAGTAATAAAATTTTAATTTAATTTTAAATATTTTTTAAGTTTTAAATATATACATGCATAATTTTTGGAAATATGACTTTTCCTAGGAGTGTAAATGTTTAGGTGTGGGGGTGTGATCACACCGCAATTCACTGTTTTATTTCACCATAACACAATTGTATCAAATTGATTTTTCTCTGTAAATTACAAATATAATATCAAATTTAAAATCTTTTTTCCTTGAATTATTAAATATTTATCACTATTAAAATGGGAAATTATACTTGTTTTGATATTTTCTTTGAAGGTGGAGGTGATTTGGAGACCTCGTAGATGATCCAGAAGGAAAATGGGAAAATTCATGGAATCCCAAGGACACCTGTCCACTATTTTGAACATTATATGAAATAATTACATTAAAATGGGATAATTTTTTTTTTCTTAGATCCAAAACCTTATGGGATTCAACTCATCACAAAAAACCAAATCTTAATTCATTCATATGGTGTCCCATCTGAACCAATCTGTGCTGGGGATAGAATCTGCCAGATTTCAGAAGTAATGTTATGTATTTTGAAAATATATCCCAATAAAGATGTCCAATGGCCGCAAAATTTGACAATAAGATAGTAAATAGGCCGGTCAACAAATCTCCTCTTTTGACAATGCCGTGATATAGCTGTTTATTTTTCCAAAATCGAGACTCAATTGGTATCATGAAAATTGGTTGCTAAAAAAAACTTACCATTTTTGATATAAAAGGGAAACAAGGGAACCTCATTTGAAATTTTAGCCAAGGAGTGAAGTGCTACCAATTTGGAGTTCCATAGGAGTTCTCTCCTCAGCCTAGAAATTTTGGAGGCCCCTATCCTCATAGGGGGATCAAGTATGAAGGTGAATTTATACCTGATCCTTCTCCTCCTCGCAATGGTGAGCTAAATGGTGGATGGTCATTTTGAGGGAGATACACATACTTGGGAGGGAGTTCCAACACTTTTTATTATATTGGTTTTGTGTAATTTATATATTAAATATTTCACTTATGATTAATATTTATGTTCTTATTCTTTGAATGCATTTATTTAATTATATTTAAGTGAAACAATTTTTTACCTCAACACTGATTGGGTTTAAATTTCAAGTGGGGATCTAGGGTTGTTCCGATTGGACAACACAAGAATAATTTTTTTCACAAACAATCATGATATTTTAGTATGATTTGGTTCCCCTTGTTCCATTATTTAGGCCCAATCTTTGAAAATATTATTTTTGTGTTAAGGGTTGGTACATTGTGCAACGATTTAAGAGCAAAGAGGGGAAGTAAGATCTTGAAAACCCTCAACCAATTAATTAAACAAAATCATGTGTATTTTTTATACAAAAATGTACTTTAAAAGATATGTAGTGAACTTGAAATGATATCCTTATCTCATAATTCGTAAAACACTACCTTAATCTATCAGCTATTGAACTCTTTAAGTTAAGTTATTTTCTTAAAACTATTTTCAAAATCACACCCCTTTTTAGTACTTTTTATTAAAAACATATACTCTAAACCTATCAACGATCCATGAGAGACAACCTAGGGTCTATCCTATAATATAAATGAAACTTAAAAACATAATCAATTTGAAATGTCATGATAATTCATTCAGTACCACATTGAAGATTTGGGTAAATCTCTAATTAAAGGAATTTGTGGATATATTTTCCTATATAAAGACTGCTAACCCCAGTATTAAGGAGAGTGAATTCCATTAGAGAAAATCATCTCTTCATGAATTTGGATATTTTTGAAGGTGGTTAGAGAGGGAGAATTATATGAAGTGGTTCGTACGGAAGCAATTCTGCCGAAGGTTTTTTGGGGGAACGATAGCCTGTAAAGGAAGAGGTACTTAGAGGAGGAAGACGTCGTATGTGAAGAAGGAAGACCCGGTATGCAGAGGAGAGAAGGTCTGCAGAATCTAAGGTAGTCCACAGATGAGTGATAGTTCATGGAGAAGTGGATGTACACAAAAGTAGAGGAGAAGTAGTTTGCGATGGAGGACGGTTCATGGAAGAGGTGGTCTATGAAGTATACCTGCTACACAGTTTGCAGAATAGGCAAGGTAGTTCATAGAGGACTAAAGGAATTTTTCAAAAACTCAAAAACAATTCAAGAAAATAATTTTCACTAACCTAAAAGTACTAAGAAGTGGGTTTAATCAACGGGTGAAAAAAAATACTTCAACAGAGCATCTACCAAAATTTGAGAATGTGTGATTTCATAAAAATGAAGGTAACTACAAGTCCATAAACTGAATTTGAATCCCTTGCATTAGAAGTGAAAAAATGAATAAGAATATAATGATCCTTTCCACTGGCAAGGAGCTAGATAAAGAGACATAGGGAGTGACCCTTGGTAATGCAGTGAGTTAACCCTAAACCTTGTAAAGGTAGTGATCCTAGGTATATACAAGTTCTAGCCTGAACCATAAGTGATCCTTAGTGAATTTGGAACAATCGGCACATCTCCATTGTATTCTCATTATATGTAGCCCAGTGAGGGTGAAACAAGTAAAAATCATTGTGTCCTTATGCTTACTTTCCTACATTACATTCAAAGTATCACCATTAGATAGAAAAGGAAATAATAAGATCAAAATTAACATTTATGTGAAAACAAAGTTACTCTTATAATAAAGAGGTCAAGATATATTTGTGTTGGAATAATTTAGAATAGAATATACATACCCTAATTCACCCCCTTTCAGGGTATCTCTATCCATTGTGAACCTAAAAATTTGTATCAGAGCATAGGTTTATTTTATCACATTTGTTCTCCCTAAATTTGTTTAGCCAATTATTGATGTGAGAGATTCCTTCTACTATTATATTTGAGTTCCATGGAAAAGGAAATAACTTTGAAGAAGAATCATAATTATATTGGTATTCCTCATAGTGGAAGTTTCTAAAGAAAGAGTGGGATTCAGTTGAAGGAAACAATTAGGGAATAGAATAATGATTTGGATAAATCATACAGTGAAACACTTACCAATTAAATGATGTATAAGGAATGTGTGAATAACATGATATTCCAAGAGATACTAGAAATACTGAGGATGAATAAATTTCAAGAAAACCTGAAGTGGAAGCTATCCACAAAACAATAGAATCAGATTAGAAATTTGGAGAATAAATTAAATTTGAAAATATTTAGATCCAAGTACTGAAAATTGAGTTCAATAATCTAATAGGGTTAAATCAAAGTCTTATCAATGTTTTATTGTTCTGAGTCAACTACTCAATAAAAATTTAAAATAATTAAGGAAAGTGACATGTTGGATAAGATCACATGTGAATTGAAAGATGAGATGAGTATAGGGAAGAATCTCAAGAGAGAACTTAATTCTCAACATGAATCATGGGATATAACGATTCAAAAATGGAGAGAAGAGCTAGAATTAGTGAAGAAAGTGGAATATTCAAATTCCAAAAGAAATACCAGGTTGATGGATTTTCTGTAATTACTAATTGATCATCCTATAGGAAGTGATGATTAAATAAGAAGAAAAAAATGCTACTTCAGATGATATGAATGAAAGGATTGTATCATCCCAAATGCCATCTAGTTTGGGGAAAAATTGGTAATGGATATAATGAACCCTATCCCATGCATGAGAGGAAAAAAATACATGACTAGTTCAATAAATTGAAAACTTCTAGTAGGTTCTAAAGAAAGACCAAAAAAGACTTTTTTAGGAATTAGCGACATCATGTGCTATTTCTATGGGATTCATGGTCATACATCCAGTTTTTGTTTAGAGTATTTGAAATATATTCCATTCTATGAAGGAAGAAATATTTCTAAATCTAAGAATAAGAAGAAGCTTTATGAAAAGTATTAAAGGAATAACACTCATAATAAAGAATCCATCAGATCCTATAATTGAGTAAGATAAGGACATAATATGATTATGTATTAAGAAGTACATGATCTCAATATGAGAGGAAAAACTCAAGATGCATTAACATCTCAACCGATAAATAATTACATAAGGTATGCTTTTAATGGGAGATGTTTTATATATTTTGTTTATGGAAATTTAGTAAGATATTTTAGAAAGTATAAATTAGGTAAGGAAAAGTAATTTAAAGGAATACCCCAAACTCTAGTAGTATATAATAAAAAGGCCAATATTTGAAGACAAAATGATAAGTTGAAAAAAAGATTTACAACCTTAGGGGAAACACAAGGATCTCAATGAAAGGTGTATCAATCACCTAGTATAATACACTCACAACAACTATTTGGAAATTAATGTGAACAAACTTAGAAGAAAAAGCATGGAGCTACTCTAGTTGTGAGTAAGAATAATGTATGTTCAATGAAGAACTCACCAGTATCAAGAAACAATGTGAATACTTGAATAACTGATGAAAGAAAAATGTGTGAAGATTGTCTCTAAAATAACACATGCTTCACATGGAGAGAAGTGAAAGAAGGGGAAATATCCCTCCAATTGAGAGATAAGAAAGAGAATATGTCTAGTGGAGAGAATCATGCTCAGATAAATAATAATGAGAAATGGAATTTGGGTGGAACCTCAATGAATGAAAATTTTACTAGTGGGTATAATCCCAAAATTGTGAAGAAGGCCAAAGAAACATATCCTAAATATCAGAAGATTACTCATAATGTGGGTAAATAATATTTAGTCATGTGGTGAGAATAGTTGAGGTTGGATGGGAAGTTAGAACAAGCACTTAAAGAGTATAGTGCTTTTAAAAAAGTATCAAACGGTTGATCCATTAGGACCAACCACAATCCTCTTATTAATAATTCTATAGAAACCCCTATCTCTATGTGTATAAATGTTGTTAACTTATTTTCAAGGGTTTTAGGTTCAATGGGATATACGATCGAAGGGGAAGTGGCATCAAAAGATGCAAAATAGTGATGTGATGTGCGAAAGAATTTCAAAAAATTCAAATTAGTAACAAGAGTTGAATAATTAATCTAGAAGAATTCCTTGAAATGAGTTAATGGTTTATGGCTGGGATTAATTGAGAATAAAAAAAGTGATTGTTTTATTAACCTTATCTCTTGTTTCCTATACCGAGTTCTGACTCAGTAGGATCAGTGGTTTTGTTGATGTCTCATTATAAATTTCTAAATGAGAATAAATGATGTAGGAGAAGAAGAATGACTGTGATTAAAAATATTGGTCCCACTAATAGAATGAGTTTCACATCATAGGGATATAACTCAATCTCCTAATAAGATAAAAGATCTTAATAAGATATAAAGGATGAAAATTTATGCTATCTTAAATCAAGAAGACCAAATGAGGGATGAGCAGAAGCATTCTTGTATTTCATGATTATCTATTTTTTCTAACAATATGGTATCAATTGACTATTTTTAGGATACCAAGATGCTATGAGAGAACGGAGAACATGTTTCAATATGAGGCTACAAAAGTAGTTAAAAGAAATGATGAAACTGTAGTAGGGAAAGAACAAAATATTTAATAGAATAATGAATAGTTTCCTTATGGAAGCAATGGAGAGGTGATAAACTTAGGTAGATTAAAAATGTAAAATGTTGATTCATATGAAGATAATGATGATGAGTAGTAGAAAATTGCTAAAGATGAAAACTGGGTTTAGGTTGTGAATGAATATATTGAACAAAATGAAAATAATTGGATATGGGAGATTGTTTCAAGGCCAAAAGATAAGAATGTCATCGGGACTAAATGGGTATTTCAAAACAAAATGAATGACGATGTCATAGTGATTTGAAACAAATCACAACTAGTGTGCAAAGGTTACTCCCATATAGAGGGTATCGATGTCGATGAGACATTTTCACCTATTGCAAGGCTGGAGACAATCAGATCGTTCTTGGCCATCATAGTGAAAAATGAATTTCAAAGTTTTATAGATGGATGTTAAGTCCGTATTTCTAAATGTGGTTCTATAAGAATAATTTTACATTGAGAAACTATATTATTTTCTCATTAATGAAGATAAGAACTATTTTTTTTTCTAAACAAGGAACTATATAGGTTGAAGCAAGTACCAAGATCATGGTATTTGAGGCTAGATCAGTATTTGAAGAAGTTGGGATTCGAGTGTGGTGGAGTTAATTACAATATCTATTTCAATAATGAAAGTAATCAAAGGTTAGTGATGTTGGTTTATGTCGATGACATAATAATTGATGGATCAGATGAAGCACAATGTTGATAATTTTCCAAATTTCTGAAAAGAGATTTTAAAATGTCAATGATTGGTGAGATGACATTTTTCCTTGGTTTATAGGTAACACAAGGAGGGAATGACACTTTCATTAATCAATACAAATATGACAAGGAGTTTGTGAGAATATTTGGCATGAAAAATTAACATGATATGAAATCTATGGTTGCTACTAGGATGAAAATATCAAAATATAATGATGACATGATAGCTAATATCACATAATATAAGAATATAATTGGAAGTTTACTATACCTAACACTGAAAAGACCTGATATTTTATTTTCCACATGCCAAGCCATGAGATGTCAATGAAATCTCAAAGAAAGCCACATAATTTAAGTGAAAAGAATACTTTGGTATATCAAGGGAACTGTGGATTTCAGTTTGATGTATAATGAAAAATCTTATCTAGAGTTATTGGGATATACAAATGCAGATTGGGCAGGTTCAGCAAATAATAGGGAATCAATGTCAGGTTGTACTTTCTATTTGGGTGTATTTTATATTTATTGGATAAACAAGAAGCAAGATTTCATTTCATTGAGCATCTTATAAGCTGAGTATATTGTGGCTACTCAAGCATATACACAATCATTATGGATAAAGCATCAGATTTAATATATGGGATTTTAAGTGAAGTCTCTGATCAAAATCCATTGTAATAATTCAAGTGCTATAAATATGAGAAAAAATATAGTCCATCACTCAAGGAAAAAGAACATTGAAATAAAGTATCATTTTATCTTGGATAAGTGGGAGAAAGGGCCTATGATGTTGGATTATGTGCCTATAGAACTACAGGCTACTGACATTCCGACAAAAGCCTTACCCAATAAATCATTTGATAGGCATCGACTGGATTTGGGAGTTCAGTTGAATTCCTACACTTAAAAAGTGTGGATGTGGAACACACCCCTATTCTAGAGGTATGGTGTGTTTTTTACTAATGTACTTATATGTGTTTCTTACTCTATTACAGACCACAAAGGAGTGACCTTCAGGTTTGTTGATAGGGGGAATTGTGATATTAAAAGTGAGAAAATGTCTTAGTCAAGGCATGAGGAGAAGCTGGCAGGTGGAGCAGCAAGAAAGGGAGAGTTAAATATCTTAGGGGGAGGAGTGACGTAGGGGGGTGTATTAATTCTGATGATGTTAGACATGATCGATAAAAGGATATATATCATGATATCTGAGGTTCTTGATGAAAGAATAAAAGTGGTGTTCGAATGGAGTGAAGTGATTCAATAATGAAATTTTCCATATACTCGTGTTTCTCACCCCGATCATGGCTCATGTGGGTTTATATCATGTGTTGAGTAAATCCTTGATCACTATCTTAGTTGCAAGAATCAAATGCTAATAAAAGTTGGAAGAAGATATAATGAGATATCAAATTATGAAAGTGTTGTAAAAAACCCAAAGGGAGATATTATTGGAAAAAAATCCCTCAAGGTGTCATCTCGGTATGTTTTGGGTGTTATTGTTTTTTTCAAAAAATCCATATGATGATGAATGAGTATGAATAGTGTTTTTCAAAGTAGATATTTAAGGTAGCGCAGTTTCCCAGTGTTTGCCAAATTTTGGCCTCAAAACCGGGAGTTTGTTTTTTGGAAAAGGATGATTTACAAATAGGGTAACACAGTACACGAACCATGAAGCATGGTTCACGGATTGTAAAAGTTTTACACAGAATGTTGAAGGAAATCAAAAAAGGTAGGGAACTGCGAAGCGCATGATGGAGACCCTGTATGTGAACATTTCGTGGGAAGAAAATGGTTCATGGAAAATTTATGCGGTAAGTAGAACGATTGTGGTACACAGAATGGCCTGCCATTCATGGAAATGAGGTGGTGATTTGGGAGTCCGTGAAGGGTGTTAGTTGTGAAAACGGGATGGTTATTTGGGATGCCATGATGTAAGAATGGAAGTATGCATACTGTGTAGTGAAACTGTTCACGGAAGGAGCAGTACGCGGTGTGGTGGCACCACATTTATGATTAGGGTAAATATTGTATTAGTTGGTTTTTGGATGTATTATCCTATATAAAGAGTGCTAATATCAGTATTAAGGAGATAAAATTCTATTAGAGAAAATTATCACTCCGAGAATTCGGCTAAGTCCGAAAGTGGTTCGTGAAGGAGAATTCCAGGAAGTGGTTTACAGAGAAGAAATTCAGTTGAAGGTTTTTGCAGGGAACTATATCCCAAAAAGGAAGTGGTGCATAGAGGAGTAAGACACAATATAAGAAGGAGGAAGTCCTAGTAGGTGGAGGAGATATGGTCTGTAGAATAATACGTAGTCCATGAATGAGAGATGGTTCATAGAGGAGTAGCGGTACACAAAAGTAGAGGAGAAGCGGTTCACGAATGAGGATAGTTCGCGGAAGTAGAAGAAGTTTTTAGAAGATGTGGTCTGTGAAGCATACCCACTATTCAATTCATGGAACATGAAATGTGGTTCACGGAGGATTCAATGAAGATTGTAAAATCTCAAAAACATCCCGCGAAAGCAATTTCTGCTAACCAAACAGTACATTGGAAAGTGGATTTAATCTACAGGTGAAAAGGGACTTCAACAGAGTATCTACCTACATTTTAGGATGCGTTATGTCATGAAAATTACGGGACCTAAAAGTTCATAAACTACATTTTAAACCCTTCCAAGATCAGTGAGAAAGGGAAAAGGAAGATGATGATTCTTTCCACCGATAGTGAGCTAGAGAAAGAAACACAGGGAGTGACCCATGGAAATTTAGTGAGAAAAACCTAAACCTTATAAAGGAAGTGATACTGGGTATAAATGAGATATATACTGGACCATCATCATTATTAGCGAGACTTAGTGAATTTAGTAAAATCGGCACATCACTATTGTATGATCCTATGATGTAGCCCAATGAGGGTGAACATAGTAAAAATCACTGCATCCTTGTTCTTGTTTTCCTGCATTACATCCAAAGAATCTTCATCAGATAAACAAGGAAATAATATGATTATAATTAACTCTTAAGAGAAAAAATTGACCCTTATAATAAAGATTCCAAGATCTATTGTGTTGGGAATAATTTAGAAAATTATATCCATACCCTAATTGACCCCCTCTCAGGGTATCTAGGCCCCTTTTGGACCTAACATGAGTCTTCTCCCATTCAAACTTCTGATTAGGGATATCATGACAATAATCGATTTATATATATTTTCCATGTATTTTTGATTAATGTGTCCCAACCTCAGGTTCCACAATATTTTCTCTTCTTCAACTATCTTGTAACAAATGTTCTCTTTACTATCAGCCTAATATAAGTTTCCATCTATTCAACATCCTTTCATGAGATAATTTCATATCATTCCTTTAATAGTTCAAACCTTTGATATTATTCTACTCTTAGTCCTGAGTCACATAGTTGGATCACACTTAGTAGATTATGATGAAAACCGTCCACATAAAGAACTTCAGCTTTCTTATGCTCGTCACTTTCCAGTTCAGTACTCCCACCACCTTTGATATTCAAAGAACCATCATTACCAAACATGTATATTCCATAATCCCTTTTTTACATTCTTTAATAAATCTATATTTCATATCATATGGGATGATCATCCTCTATCAATAATATAGGTTCTACTATTATTTTTAGCTTTAAGAGTGACTTCAGCAAGATTTGATTACTCAATATTATTCTTTTCCTTCCATGAAATATTATATTGAGTGAAGGATGATGACATCCTTTCAATTATATTTTCCATGTGCACAAGTTCATCATACTCATACTCTTCTTCAAAAGTATAGAATCTGTTTGTAAGAGAATCACCCTTTCGTTGACGAGTATTGTCTTGTCTCTGAGTTCTGTATCAATTGTTCATGCCCTTCCTCTACCTGCAATAAATAGATTTATGGAAAAAGTTAGAATAATGAAAACAGTATCCATAGAAATTATTTCTTATTTAAAAATTAGGATATGAATTTTTCTTCTTTATTGACTTTCTAGATATTCTCCATTCAAATATATCCTTACCTCTTCACAGTATGAAATTGTATGACCCAGATAGCCACAAAATTGAAATTTCATATGAGGAAATGTCTTCTCACTTATATTTCTCCACATGTCTCCTTAGTTAGGTAAAGATTTTTTATGAAGATAATTTCTATAAAATTGTGGATTGTTTTTTGGTATCCTTTCAATTGTATTTGGGGATTTATTTGTTAATCCTTTAAGCAACTTTGTGATATGTCCAAATTTCAGCTTCCCTTTATTTTGGTTCATATTGTTTCCAACCATTGATGTTTCATCATCACAAATAATTTCACTTTTTCCTGGGTTTGTGGATCTTTGATCATCCAAAACATTCTCTACTCCTTCGAAACAATTCTAGGATCTATTTATTAGCTCAGCATATGAGAATCATACAAACTGTATTTTATTATTTGCTTCCTTTGAATTTGATTCACTTTAAATTTTAATCCTAAGAGTACCAACTTCTTCTGTAAGACAGTCAATAGTCTTGGACTTATCCTCTAGTCTGGATGCAAGGTAATTGATAACCTTTACTTGTTCTTCAATTCCGAGATTTAGTTCTTCTAAATATTCTTTAAATTCAAATTTTGTTGACTTTTATTTCACTATTTCTTCCAGTCATTTAATTTCATCTTTAGTCTAATCAACATATTCAGATGATTCTTCCACAACTACTCTCCACTTTTTTCATATCTTACTTTGATTCTCAAGCTTTACAAGAGAATCCATAAGTTTCAACTTGAAATAATTATCACCATTCAACTTATGATCTCTAGATTTATATTTTTATGATTCTGAATTTTCAATAGTAGTCATCATTGACACGTGGGTTCTATATTTAAACTCTGGTTCTTATTCCTCAAAGAATTCATTGTCATCATCTTATTATTTAAATAAAAAACTTTTCCTCTATACTTTATTTACATATTTAAAGTCTCCATTTTGATAAAACCTTTTCTAAGGTTTCTATGAATTCCCCACTTCACTTTATTCATCATCGAGCTTCCTAGAGCACCAAGAGTCAATGTGGCCAACTCTACCATAATGAAAATAGGCCAAGGGAATCCTTCCTTCACATATCCCTTTTCTTATCTTGAATTTCTTTATAATAAGAGAAATAATTTCATCTTTCCAATTTTATTCATTAACTATATCTCCAGACACCTCATTTTTTCCATAGATTTGAAATCCATTTCATTTCTTACTCAAGGCATTACATCTTCAATTTTGAGTCTCATTTCATTTTACACCATACTACTTAGTAGATCATTTCGAGAAATTTTAGACAGATCCCTTTCCATAAGGTCTAGAAACTTGTAATTTTAGAAATGTGGAAGCCTTTTGAAGATTTTATTTACAATGTCAATGTATTTTATTTCTCCACTAATTCCACTTACAGATCTAATAACTTCAATAATTTGATTAAAAAAGGTATCTTCATTTTCATCAGGATGAATTTTCAAGTCATCAAACCTATTGTGTAGGACTTGAAGTTTTTCCTCCTTCACTTTGTTGTATCCTTTATAATATTCTCTAGTTTTTCCCACATATACTTTTCAGAAGTAAAAACCATCACCTTTAGATAGACTTGATTATAAAGAGGTGTAGTGAGGGAATTCTATTATTTAGCATGCACATTAATCATTTTTCTATCATTATCATTCATAGACAACCCTGTTGGATCGGTGACCTGTATTCCTTGTGCAGTGGAAAATATTACATCCATTCTAATATATCTTAGATAAAATATTGCTATATTATTCCTTATATAAAATTTACTTCCATAAAATAGGGGGGACTCCCCTGACATTAAATGAATTCTCCATGGCAGAAAAGAAAGATATATTTAACCAAAAAATCATTACCCTTTGATACCACTTAAAGGACCCCGGACCACCCTTAGAGGGGAGGGGTGAATCGGGGTGTCAACTTTTACTTCTCAGGTGATGGAACTCGTTACCACATTGGTAAGAACCTATTAAACCTGTCTAATGAAAATCTGTAGTAATTTAAAAATTCACAAGAAAAAAAGATAACAAAACAATTTTACTTGGTTCACCACTAAGGGATAGTCCAAGGAGTAGACTCCAATAGTATTTCAATCATACCAAAATCCACTATTCTTCACTATATATGGACTAAAAAAATTAATAAATAGACACTCTATGTAAGAAAAACTTCCTTTACAATATTTTAGGGATATTACATTACGTCCCTCAAAACACATCCATTGACCCCCCTTTCTCACTACTTTGATAGAAGTCTAACTATGTTTAAAAACATGAAGGTCATTTTAATGAATTAACATTAAGTTCTTTGTCCTTTTCTAACAAGAGACTCCTATTTCATCACATACCAGAATTGATGCACTCTGGAAGCTCTGTTCACTTGCAAATTGATCTTCGAAAAACTATATTTCACAAATCTCAACCCTTTGTAAATCTCCCTACCTTTACCAAAAAAATTTCCTTCACAAATATCACTGAGTAAATTTAGAATACCCCATCATCATGAAGTAATATTTAATAAAAAGAATTTACATTAGGAATGACTCAAAAAGTCTTTTCACAATTCTCAAGATTATATGGAATGTTAATTTCTTGGAGCTCCCCCAACTTCATGAAATTAGAGTGATTTTCGATTTTCCTTAAACAATTCATTGAAATGAAGTGGGGGTTGACTCATATTTATAGGATTAACCTTAAAAATACTGCACCACCTCTTATAAAATTTACAGATCTTTCAGAAATATCTTCACGATGCTCCTCCTATTATGAGGCTTCATAAAACTTCCTTGTTCATGATGCTCATTATAATTTCGGTGATTTTTGTCAAAACCATTGAGCCACTGTGAAGCTCTAATTCTCGTAATCATGGAGATCACTGTGATCATTCTCAATTCTCAAATTCTTAATCATTCATAATGCCTTTTTGTTGTCTCATAGTTCATCGTCAGTTTTATTTGATTCTTTACAAAACTCATTTCACGAATCCCATATTTGTGAAACTCATGCCTTTTCAATATTTTCATAATGCCTTCAAGGAAATCCAATTTACATGATGAAATCCATCCTCCAAATTTTCGAACCCACAAATTTGGAAAATATCGGGAAATGATGCCACCTTCAATACAGTTTTCATATCGAACTGTAAGATCCATTTACTTTCAAAATACCTGATCTTGTATTTGGGATTGAAAACAAACACAAAACATACTCTACTTATAGAAAATAACATCCTTGGTTTCAACAATAATGAAAATCATATGTTTGTGTGCCATAATATAATAAAATATTCATCATATCATTACCCAGGAAATGGTATGGGTTTTATAAACATTTCATCATATTAAAACCTGTGGAAAAGTTACTAGTTTCATAATCATTTCATCATTTCATCAAATCATTACCCATGAAAAAATAATAGGGTTTCATAATAAATTTATCATGGTATAAACTGTGGAAGAGAAGCATTTTTCATAAAAATATTGTCACCATAAACAATTTAGAGTAATATTAAGATTGGTATCCTTGGTTTATATCCCTATTAAATCATAATTTACATCAAAGTATTTAATCTCACATGTAAAATGATTTTGAATGATAAATCATTTGAAATGTTTCTCGAGGAAGAAAATTATTCTTTGAAAACCAATTTTGAAAACTAAAAAATCATAAAATATTTTAGAAATAATTTTATTTTAAGATAAACTTGGAAAAATATAAAGTAATCTTTAAAAAAAAATTTGTTCATGGTGATGGGAAATTCGATACATGTCTTACACATAAAAACAAATATTCCTTTCACATTTTTAGTAAAGTCCAAACATAAATTGTTTGGAAAATAAAATGAAGATCTATTTTAGAAAATTTATTAAAAAATTCAAAGATGGTTAAAAATTTCTTTATTAAATCATTTTAATAATGTTAAAAACTTTTTTGAAAACTTTTTTTAAAAACATGGTTTTTGAAAGAAGGGTTTTTGTCCAATGATAGAAATAATGATGTTTTTATTAAAAACATTCTTTTTGGCTATTGAGTACATAAAGAGAGATGAATGAAGGTAAAACGTGTATTATAATTAAATAACCGTAGTATATTTAATTTTATGAGTTTATTGAGATATTTATCATAATATCTCATCATTAGAAACATAATCATAATCAGTGCTGATAAATAATAAGATTGTAACATAAAATGTTTACCACTTTGGTATTGTTGAATTTTAATCCCTATGAAGGAATAACATTAAATGAGACTTTAAATGTAATTATAAAAAATAAATTAATGATATTACATGTAAAATGGGTTGTATATGCACCTCATAAAATAATATAGGTGCATAACATAACATATGTATCAAGGAAATCAAATTGAGGCAAAAATCACTAACTTCTTTGGTAGATTTTAAAATATTAAACCCATGAAAGAGAGATCTAAAATTGATATGTAAATACCCATAATTTTCTGGATAATAATTATAAAATAAATTAATGGGAATTATATAAACCATATAAAATAAATAGGTGGTGAACATGACATGTGTCTCACAGAAGTAAAATTTGAGACGAAAATCCCTTACCTTAAGTCTCGATTTCCTTCATACACGTTCAAAAATCTCTTATAATAAATATAATTTTATTATAAATATATTAAAAAATAACACAAATATATATATATATATATATATATATATTTATCACACCATATATGATTTACGTATGACCTTTCATTATCTGTTTATTAACAATTTCATTTAATGTCATGTTTTTGGAAATAACTATGTTTTTCATATATGTTTTGATTTGTTATTTTTTACCTCTTCATTTATTCATGGTTCCATAATATAAATAATATTAACCATGTTATAAATTTGTTTATTCATTATATATATATTTTCTATAAAAATTCATAATAACTAGAGATAGAAAATGAAATACACCATTCATGGAGACGACATACCGTATGCACGTATAAATGTCATTACCATTTTCTAGATGGACTGAAATAATAAAGATAAGTAATATAATAAAATTAAATTTTTTTTTAATATATATGACATATTTTCATTAAATCCATCCTTATTACCTTCCAGGTAAAGTGTGAACAAATCACATCGTTTTGTGAGGCGGTAGTCTCTCGTACAAGCGAGCGATGTTATTGTATTCCCAAAGAATGTAAAGTATAAAGGAATACGAGATATAATAATTATAAAAGTTTAATAATAAAAAATTATCATATATAAATATTTAAACCATCATTATATCCATCCATTATAAGTGGTGATGAAAAACGAATAATATCGGTTCATGAGGCGGTAGTCCATCATACACATGAATGATGATTTCATATCCCATTTAATATAATTGGAGATGGTTATAGGTCATGAACATAGAATTAAAAAATATTACCATATGTAATATAATATGGTTATTATATCATAATTTTTTAATAATAATTGATGAAGGTGTAAGAATAAATAAAATAAAATGCTCAATTAGGGGTGTTGCTTATTCTTTAGAAAACTTAATTGGGTTTGAAGAAAAAAGATTCATAGGTTTTGTTTCTAACCAAAATAATGATTATAGAATGGTAGTATATAATTAAATTATTTATTTTACTAGTCACTCATTGAAATAAAGGGTTTTATAATGGTTAAGTGGAGTAGAGAAGGGATGTCCTTTTATAAGTGAGGTGATTGCACACTTGTAAAATTTCAAAATGAAAATGTTGTAACCATGTTTGTATAATGAAAAAGGGTTAAAAAATAGATCATTATAGAGAATATAAGAGATAATATTGAAATATTTACATTCAATTTTTATTGGAATTGTTTTGGGTCATTTTTAACCCTTATCATTATAGAATAAGCCCTGGTAAACCTATTTTTACCGTATCCGTGGTAAGTAATTTTTATTGTTTCTAGTATTTAGTATAGTCATACATTAAGGTGAAATTATTAGATAATATAAATTATTATGATTAAAAATATGTAATCCATTTACCAAATTCCATTCACAGAATTGGAAATTTATTAATTTAAAATTAATCTCGCGGTCGTGATGAGAAATCATGTTTTCAAAGAAAAAATATTCAAAAGTTTAAAACATTTTTATATAAAAAATTAATATTAAAAATATAATAATGACTTAAATTAGATTAATTCATATCTAATTTTAATATTTATAGTTTTTAATCCATTTTAAAATAAAATTTATCCTTATAAATTCTTTAAACTAAAAGGTAGTTTTCAATAAAAACCTTTATTTTCACAATTCACTGAAAAAATAAACCTTTCAGAAAAATCCCATAAATTAACATTAAGATAATTTAAAAATTATGATTTAAAAAATTATTTTTATTTTATCAATTTAATATTTCTAAAATTTTCAAAAAATAATTTTTAATTTATCCATAAAAATGAAAAAATACATTTATTTTGTGAAAATATTATTTTGGAAACATATAAAGACTTTACTGAAAATTAAGTATTTTTTTATCAACATGTTTTCTTTATATAAAACCATTATTATTAATATTTAAATTTATTTATTAATATTCATTCCTCCTAATTTAATTTCTAGGTAATAATAGTCTTATTTAAATAATAATATTAATAGTTTGTCATGGTTTGTTGAAAATTGATGTTTTGTGTAATTCAATATATCAAATAAATTTAATTTATTTGAAAAAAATAAGTTCATAAAAACTTGGGGTGTTAAATTATACCCTCCATTAAAATAAATTTCTCCCTAAAAATTCATCACTCTGATAAAAAAATGAGGATACTTCGACGTCATCATTCCCTTCAGTTCCCACGTAGCTTCTTGAAATGAGTGGTTTTGCCATAAAACTCTGACCAGGTTATTGGTATTGATTCTTTAAACTTTATCCATATGATCCATAATCTCCAAAAGTTTTTCCTTATAAGAAATATCATTCTCTAGAGTAATTAAATCTGAGTTTAGTACACAAGGGGGATATGGTATGTACTTCCTTAGGAGAGATACATGGAACACTCGTGAACTTGAGAGAGGTATGGTGGAAGTTCCAACAGATAAGATACCATATTGAAATGATAAAGAATTTCACTAGGTCCGATATAACTAGGGATTATTTTTTTCTTCTTTCCAAATATCACTACCTTATTCCATAGATAAATTTTTAGAAACACCTTATCACCAACTTTAAATTCTAGGTCACACTGAGGATTGTCATCATCAATTTTCTATATACATTGAGTTTCCTTGATGTGTTATTGAATTACTATAACCTTCTCTACCATTTATTAAACTATATTAGGTCTCAATAGCTTTATTTCTCCAACTTGACTCTATCTTGTTGGATCTCTACACTTCTTTCCATATAGGGATTCATAAGGATCCATCTGAATGATCAAGCAAAAGATATTTTTGTATGAAAACTCAACTAGAATATGATTTTTGATCCAAAATACCTTTGAAATCCATATAAAAAGATCTCAAAATATCCTCTAGGGTTTGAATTTTTTCTCATAATAACCATATATCCGAGGATGATATGTCATGTTAAAACATAACTCCATATCCAGAGCCTATTAATGAATTCACCAAAACTTCTAGGTAAATCTCATATCCTGATCAGACATAATGGAATGTGGTAACATATTGAACCTTACCAATTTTTTAATGTATATTAGGGAAAGATAATCAGGAAATATTTCTTCTTTGATAGTGATGAATTATGGTGACTTTTTAAGGAGATCAAATACAACCCATATAACATTATCCCCTTTTTAAATTTTGGGGATTCCAATAACAAAATCCATTTTAATGTTTTTCCATTTCCATTCTAGTATGGGTAAAGGATGAAAAATTCCCTTAGATCTCTGTCTCTCATCCTTAACTTAATGACATACCATGAAAAATGATACAAACTCTACTATATCTCTCTTCATTGAATCCCACCAGAAAAACTATTTTAAATCTTTATATATATTCATAAGTACATGATAAATATAGTATTAATAACTATGAGATTACTATAACCAATCCTTCTTCAAATATGGCTTGAATAGAACATGTACATAGTTACTAGGCCTCGTCATTACATAATGATCAAGGTTAAAATTAGTAACATTTATAACCTTCTTTTGTAGCTCTACATCTTTATTATATGCCTCTTTAATATTCAATTAGATAGACAGTTGAAAATTTAATTGATCAAGATAATATTTATCCTCTCCCTTTAGGATTTACAGATCCATTCTTTGAAAATCCATAGATATCAGATCATTTTTATCCTCATCACGGATAATCTAGAATGATTCTTTTAACTCAAGGCATCCACCACCATGTTCTTATTTCTTGGGTGGTAATGTATTGATTAGTCATAATATTTAATTAGCTATAAACATATTCTCTAACACATATTCAACTACTTTTGTGTGAATATATACTTTAAACTTTCTTGATTGGTATATATATCACAATTTTCACCATAAAGATAATTCCTATATATCATTAATGTAAATATTATCTTAGCTAACTCCAAATAATTAGTTGGGTAATTTTACTTATGAACCTTAAATTGTCATGAGCCATAAGATTTAATTATTTTATTCTTCATAATAATACATCCCAATCCCTTCTAAGATGTATCAATATAGATTAAAAACCCTTCTCCACTACAAGGTAATGTAATCATAGTTTCACTGACTAATCTTCTCTTCAGTTCCTTGAAATTTTCCTCATACTCATCTATATAGATGAACTTGATTGCCTTCTGAGTTAACTAGGTAATTATCTAAGATATTCATGAAAAATTCTCCACAAACCACCAATAATATCAGTCTAATCCAAGAAAACTATGGATCTTTGTCATCATGGTTGTTATGGGAAAATATTCAATAGTCTCTGTCTTTTATGGATTTACATGTACACCCTCTCCAGAGATTATATGACCTAAAAAAACATTTTTCCAAAAAAAAGAAAACTTTGTAAAATTTTCATATAGGTGTTTAATATAATTATCAATTTATATTTTTTCTGTTTCTTTATCATTTAATAGATAAGAATATCATCTATAAAGACTAACAAAAACTTATCAAGGAAGTCCTTAAATACTATATTCATTAAATCCATGAAGATAATGGGGGAATTAGTAAGACTGAATTGAATCACTATATATTCATAGTGTCTATACCTTGTATATAATTCTTCCTTGGTTATATCCTCTTTATTGACCCTCAATTGATGATATCCATAATGATGGTCAATCTAGGAAATGTATTAAGACCCATGTAATTGACCAAATTGGACATCAATATATGTTATATGATACTTGTTCTTGATTGTGATTCTGTTCAGCTCCTAATAATCAATGCAGATTCAAGTTGATCCATATTTATTTTTAATAAAAAAACATCTGTACCCCATGGTGAAACTCTTGGACAAACAAATAACTTTTCAATGTTCTCTTGGATTTTCTTTCTCAATTTCAACAACTTAATCGAGGTCATTATATATGGATTTTTTAAAATTGGAGTAGCACCAGGTATGAGTTTTTTTTGAGAACTCAATTTCACATTTTGGTGGAATTCTAGGAAACTATTATGTAAAGACATTAAAAAATTATTGTATAATATCTATATCATAAATGTTCATTTTCTCCCAAATAATTTATGATAAACTCCCATATGGAATAGAAATAAAAACCCATATAATGGATGTGATTTCCATCAGATGTTCATATTTATCATCACACTGATAGATAATCATATGTTAGTTTGGAATATCAAACATGACTTCCCTTCATCATCAATTGACGAGGGATTTATATAGATAAAGCTCATCCATGACTAAGAAAACATCAAATTCAACTATATGAAGAATTAAATGATTTACAGGATACACATTTTCACAAAATTCAACTAAATAAGAATCATAAACTTGAGATTCGATTATTATACCATTAGGTATTTTCACTGCTAATTCTATATCTAATCGTTTGGGTTTTATCTTTATAACCTTAAGAGAATTCTTCAAATATGAAAGAATGGTAGATCCAGATTCAAATAAGACATTAACAGTTTTTGAGTGGATGGTAACTGTACCTATCACCATGTCGTTATGGAATACCTCATCATAAATAGTGATCATATGTTATTTCCCTTTGTCCCTTTGATTAAGAGGTTATTAATGTCGATCATCATCATTAAACATAATATTTTGGAACTAGTTATCATAATGAACGTACTCCTTGAATTTGAAACACTGGAGTGTGGGAGGTGCATTTTGTGGATATTTCTCTTTATTTTCATCATTAACTAACTTCTTCCCATTACATAATTTTTTCTCAATGTCATTCCATTCCACACATCAAACTTTTAATAGTCCCATAAATAAAATTTCCCCCCTTTTCTTCTCAGACTTAAATCCTAATGGAAATCTCATCTTCTTCTCTCCATGTTTTTATATTTTCCTTTAAATTCCATTTTCTCTTCTTATCAAAACCATGAGATTGATTTGTAACTCCAAACTCCATATCCACTATAATATCACATCAAAAAATATCTTATTAGCTACCAAAGTATCTTATGGTAACACCCTTTTGAGACTTAGTTTTAATCCAATGTAGAATCGATCAACCTTACTTTCAGGTTGAATGATAATACCCAAATCATACCTCTTAAGTCTTATAAATATTTTCTGATATGTACGAAAAGATTCATCATTCTTTTTCTTTAGCTCATGAAAATAATTCTCCATATTAATATGAATAATATGAGGAAAGTACTTATTAAAATATAGTTTCATAAATACATCCCAATCCATGGAGTAAATTTCATAATGTTCCCTTTTATTCTTGATGAGATTCCATCATTGATCCTCTTTGTCTTCAAAACAATATACCACCAACCAGAAATTTTTATATTCTAAACCCTAGAGAATATGGAATATATTTTTAGTGGTACTAATATATTTCTCATTAACTAGAGGATTAGTTGATATACTAAATTAAGGTAGTCATTTCCTCAAAAAAGACTCAATAGAATGTTGTTCCCACCCTTGATCATTTGGAAGTTCAGCATGATTCATGGTTTGAGAAAGTTGTGTGAGTATAACAATGAGATCTTAAATTCCATATCGCATAAGGTTTTTATGCTTAGGATTAAAATCATTTCATTTTCCCTCTCAATCATAATTAACATGGTTCGTTCAGTTTCTAAACATTTACTAAAACCAAAAATAGAGTTTAAGAAACAATAATTATAGTGGGGAACCACATAATCATGAAAAATCATTATATGATATCTAAACCATGAAAATTTATTTTTGATCCACGAAAAATTAGGTTTATCTGAGGCCTTTAATAGTCATCATCTAATTAAATCATTCATTTAGTAAAGAGTTTTTAAATTTCCAAAGTATATCCCCTAAGAGTGTCAAACAAGGTGTGCATTAAGGTCCGTTATCTTGCACCAAGTAACGTTCGATTCAAGATTAGTGCAACATTTTCAGAGTTATTACACCTTGGTACCTATGTTCCAAAGCCACATACACTTATAGTGTTCATAAATGGATTTAATTTATTGGATACCAATTGATATTTCATTTTCAAAATTTCTAGGAAAATTTCCCATACTTTGACTCATCCTTTGTCTTATCCTTGGACATGTGCTTAGGGATCTTACTAAAGTTTTCTCATCCTAGTTTCCAAAGTTTATCTAATCCTATCATCTGATACTAACTATAATAACCCATGATTTTTAGACATATATATTACATCTTATTAGATTAATATTCATTACATTACACAAACATATGCCTAAGGATTGTAAAGGAATAGTGCATTTGGAAACATGGAAACATAAACAGGTTGTTCATATGTGAACTAAATAATCACCCACTAAGTTCATAATAAAAATTACCCATCTTATAAATATCATACATAATATATTTCTTCATTAATTGAGGAATGGAAACATAATAAAGGGTGAGATCATATTCTCAGTAAGGGTAAACAAGGAGATACATAAGCATAACATGAGCATAAGGGTATGATAACATGATAATAACATTTTAAAACCATAATAAACATATAAAATATCATAATATTGATTCATGAAATAAATATTTGAAGTTAATAATAGATAAACCATAAGGAAATTAAATAACATGATCCATGAGATCATAAAATTGGCATAAAACATAGAAGTTTGGTATACAAATAATCATAGAAAATCATTTCATAGTATCCAAGGATCACTACCAATGATATCATGGTGGAATGAATTCACTCACCAAACCATCATAGTAGTTATGGTTTTCTCCCATGACCATCATAGGAGATAAGGTCTCATACAGAACAAGGTTTTATCCCCATTCAAGTCCTGTATATCTCATGAGATAAAAATCATTATCCAATGTATTGAATGGATATATAGGTCCCACCCATCACATAATGAAAATCATATTTATGTGTTCCAAAATATCATAAAACATTTATCACATCATAACCCATGAAATAAAATGGGTTATAAAAACATTTCATCATACCATAACCTAGGGAAAATAAACAGATTTCATAATAATTTCATCATTTCATCATAGAATAACCCATGGAAAAAATAAGTGGGTTTCATAAGAATTTTATTATTTTATAACCCCTGAAAGATAAATAAGATTCATAAAAATCTTGTCATCATAAAACATTTAGATAAATTATAATAATGGTATCCTTGGTTTATATACCTACTAAATCATTTGTTATATCAAATGAAATTATCCAATATAGAAATTGAATTTGAAAGATAAATCGCTTAGAACATTACTTGAGGAAGATAAAATTCATCAAAAATTACTTTAGAAAACTAAAAATTCATAAAATATTTTGTAAATCCTTTTCTTTGATAATAAACTCGAAAAATTATAAATTGATCTTTAAAACATTATCATTTTATGATGGAAGAATGTTTTTTACATGCCATAAAAATTAAGAAAATATTTCTTTCACATTTTCCGCAAAAACCAAATCGGAACTGTTTAGAAAATGACATAATGATTCCATTCATTTTTTAAAAACAAAATTAAAGCATGGGTAAAAATTTACTAATTAAATCATTTGAATAATGTTAATTCTTTTGAAAACATTATTTGAAAACATGGTTTTGAGAAAAAAGGGTTTTCATGGATAATAGAAATAAATATGATTTTTATTAAAAAAAATATTTCAACCTCTTGAGTACATAAAGATTGGAGAATGAAGGGAAACCATGTATATCATGAAATAATAGAGGATAAAAAAATTAACACTTTTATTGAGAGATGTATCATATGATATTTTCCTCAGAAACATAATTATAAGTAATCTTGATAAATGATGAGATTGTATCATAAAATCTTTACCACTGTGGTAACATTGAATTGTAAGACACATCGAAGAAAAACATTAAATGAAACTTAAAATATCATGAAAATAAACAAATACATGATATTACATGTCAATGGGGCTGTATATATACCTCATAAATTAATATAGGTTTATAACATAACATATGTATCAAGGAAAGAAAATTTAGACAAAAATCTATTACTACTTTGGTAGCTTTTGAATTGTAAACCCCATAAAAACATATAATAAAATGGAATTGTACATATATATATATAATTTTATAGATAATTATCATAAAATAAATTTATGTGTATTATATACACCAAATAAAATAAATAGGCAGTGAATATGGCATGTGTCTTATAGAAGTAAAAAGTGAGATGAAAATCCATTACCTTAAGTCTCGACTTCCTTCTTACACATTCAAAACTCATGTATAATAAATATAAATTTATTATAAATATATCAAATAACTACACATACATACATATACATACATACATATATACATACATACATATATATATATATATCATATCATATATGATTTAATTATGACCTTTTTTACCCATTTAATAAAAATTCCAAATTAAAATCACATTTTGGGCAATAATTGCATTGTAGTTTGTATATGTTTTGATTTTTTATTTTTGGTACTTTTAATTTGATCATGGTTCCATAATATAAATAATTTTAACCATGATATAAATACATTTTTATTTAGTATATAGGTTTTTATAGTAATCCATAAGAGTTAGAGATAGAAAATGAAATACATCGTTCATAGGGATGAAAGACCGTACATATGCATAAAAATTGTTTCCATTTTATCAAATGATTTAAAGAAAGAAAGTTAAATAATATATTACAGTTAAAAATAATATTTATTTAATTATATAATATGTTTTCATTAAAATCATCCTTATTACATTCCATGTAAATCATGAACAAATCTCATCGCTTCACGAGGCAATTGTCCGCCATACACATTAGTGACGTTATTCTATTCCAAAAAAAATTTAAGTGTTAATTTATACATGATATAATAATTAAATAAGTATACAAATATCAGAAATATAATATATAAATATTTAATCCATCATTATATCCAGTTGTGATAGGTGGTGATGGGAAATTAATAACATCAGTTTGTGAGGCGGTAGTCCACCATACACATGATGATGATTTCATATCCAATTTGATGGAAGTGGAGATTGCTGTAGGACATGAACTTAACATAAAAAATCAAAGTTTATGGAATATTTATAGTGTATTATATCATATTATTTTAATAATAATTTAAGTAGGGGGAGGAAGAAATAAAATAAAACACTCGATCTCGGGTGTTACTTATTCACTGGACAACTTCTTCTTTTTTTGAAAAAAAGCATTATTTGTTTGGATTTATTAAAAAAATAAGACTAATATGATTAGAGGAGGGAATTATGGAATTTATTTTAGTAGTGATCATCCAAACCAATGGGTTTTTACTTGTGAATAGGAGAGGAGAATGGGTGGCCTTTTATAAGTGAGGCGAGTGTCACACAAGTAATGTTTTGAAACGAAAAAGGTATATCCTCATTTCCATCATGAAAAAACGACATAAAATTAAATATTATAGATATTATAAGATATAATGTTGAAATATTTGTATTAAATGTTTTTTGAAAATGTTTTTATTTTTATTTTTAACCACTATCTTTTTAGTTTAACCGCTGATAAACCCATTTTTACGTTAACTGTGGTAACTAATTTTTACTATTTTTACTATTAATTATTGTAAATAATTAAGTTTAACTTATTATATTATTACAAATATTTAATTAATTTTTTCTAATTCCATTCAAATAATTGAAAAAATTAAATTTAAAATTAATCCCACAGGCACAATTAGATAATAGGTTTTGAAAGAGAAATTATTTAATCGTTTAAAATGTTTTTATATAAAAACTCAACATGAAAATGTTTATAATAAAATAAATTTGATTAATTGATATATAATTAAACTAGTTTTAATTTTAAACCCATTATAAAAAAATAAACTTAATAGATTATTTAAATGAAAATAGAATTTTAAATAAAAACTTGTATTTTTACAATTCGTTAAGAAATTATACATTTCAAAAAATCCACAAAATTAAACCTAAGATAATTTTGAAATTATTATTTAAAAAATGAATTTTATTTCATCAAATTAATTTTCTATAAGTTTGAAACAATAATTTTATTATTAATCCCAAAAATAAACTAAAAAACACTTTTATGAGAAAATGGTATTTTTAAAATGAAAAATGAATTTACTAAAGCTTAAATATTTTTATCAATATATTTTCTTTATATAAAAAATTATAATTATTATTTAAAATGTGGTTTTTAATATTCATGATTCCATGATTAATGAAAAGGTATTAAGAGTCTTATTTAAATAATAATTTTAATAGTTTGACTTAGTTTGTTAAAGCTCTGTGTTACGTGTAACAAAAGTTATCAAAGAAATTTAATTTATTAGAAAAATAAATTCATAGAAAATCAAGGTGTTAAACACCCATACTGCATCACTAACCTTATATGATCTTGTTAATCCCATATTGAAATCCATAGTTACATCATCCCATTTCCACTCTGGAAAGGGTAACAAATGTAAAATATCCACAGACTGCTGGTGTTCTACCTGCATCTACTGATAGGTGGAACACAGAGTAAAAAAACAATAATATCCTTTTTTAACTGAAGACAAAAATACTAGTGGCATAAGTTGTGGAACATATTTTTAATCCCATGATGTTTTGACTATTTAAAATCATGATAATGTCACATAAATTCCTCGTGCACATTTATAGGAAGCTAGACACATCTGTGAATACACAAGATCTGATCCTCATGCATGAACCAACTAAGATGTGTTTCCTCACCTGAAACAATTTCACTCAAAATCAATACTTTATGATTTGAAAGATTTTTTATCGTCACTCGATCCATAATTGATGAGGTCTCTAACCACCAAATTCATATTAAAAAATAGATCCTTCAACTGAAACTAGCTACAATCCTTATAAACCATTTGTGTATGAGTCTTATATATTAGAGAATCAACCACTGAATTTTCTTTCCAAATTGTACAATAGTGGTCAAAATTGAAAGACTAAAGGTATTAAACCCATCTTCACTATCTGAGTTTTAAATCATGACGATGGAAATTTTACTTGAGGATTTTGTGGTGTATGTATACTAAAAACCATCATCCTAATAGGTAATGCCTACAATAATTCAAGTCATGAACCACAATAGCTATTCTAAGATCATGTGTCATGTAATTACACTCATGATCCCTCAATCATCGAGATTTGTATGACATGACTCATTCCCCTTGCATCAAAATGACCCTATCCTGATTCCTGATGCATCACGATAATTTTTATAGAATCTTATGGGATTTTGTAATGATCATGTTCATTGTTGAGGATAAACTTAATTTCAACTCATAAAAGGCATTCTCATAAGCTTCAGACAAATATAATTTAACACCCTACTTTTTAAACCTTGCAATAGGTGCTATAGGGAGTTATAGATTCTGAATAAAACTTATATAATATCCAACTAACCCTAATAAGCTCCATATATCAAATAAATTATTGGGATTCACCTAGGATAATATGAATCTCACCTTATTTGGATCCAAAAAGACCCTATATTATGATATAATTAGACCTAGGAAGTGAATTATATCAATCCAGAAGTGGTCTGTTATGATCTTGACATATAACCTATGATCACATAGTGCATTCAATACAATATCATGGTGTTTGGAATGATATTGTTGAGTTTTAAACCACACTATGATATCATTTATGAAAACCACTACAAAAGAATCCAAGAATGGATGGAGAACCCGATTCATCATGGATATAAAAACATATGCACATTCATAAGATTGAATTTCATTACCAAATTCTCATAAAGGAAATATATTCTTTGCAAATTTGTGTGAATTTTATACGAGGGTATAAAACAAAGATAACGATAGACCTCCCTCAAATAAATCTTTGAAAAAACTCTATCTCCTCATATCTAATAAATAAGCTTATCTATATGAGGGAGTGGATAATGGTTATTAACCATAAGCTGGTTATACCACCGATAATCAACATAATTCTTGAGGGTCCCATACACCTTCTTAGTGAAAATCATCAGTGATCACCAAGGTGAAGTAATGGGATAGATATACCCTTTGGATTCTAGGTTCTATAACTATTTATTGAGTCATTGAAGTTCAGTAGGATCCATATATAAGGAGTAATAGATACCAGTGTTTCACCGAGAAAAATTTCAATAGTAAAATATCTCTATCTCTTATGAGGTAGTCTAGAAAATTATTTAGGAAGGATTTCCTCAAAAAAAATACCCAATTCAAGAGAATTCATCTTGACGTGACCCCTAATAATTTTGGAAGAAGCTGGAAATTTGGAATGACACTCCACCTAGCCTATTATGCTTAGGTCCATCTTGACCTGCTTAGACATCCTATTCACTTTTATAAACATATCTATCAGCCTATAGTGATGCAAAAGACACCCCTCAGTGATAAAAATCAACATAGGCTCGTTTAGACACTAACCAATCCACTTAAAGAATGATATCAAATCCTATCATCTCATGGAAAAAAAGATTCCAAAAGAAAGGATAAAAACCTATCTCAAAAGGACACTCCATATATAGGCACACACTCTCTGATCAGACTCCTAGTGGAGTATCCAAAGTCATCACTCCAAAATAATATTCAGTCATAAAACCAAGTATACTCATTAAAATAGAATATATAAAAGAATGGGATGTGTTAGTGTCAAATATAGAAGATACTAAATTTGAGGATACTAAAATGACACCTCAAAATATAGGTAGTATGTAACTCTACTCCTCTACTATAGGATCTACTGCATTTTTTATACTAATATGAAGCCATGAGCTATACCCTAACTACCCTAAGCATGACCACTCTACTGGTGTTGCATATCATAGGTTTGTATACCTTGACCTCATCCACATCCTTTGCTTAAACAACATGTAGTACTCTAGCTATCTTCCTGCCATCGATCTACTGATCATGATCTATAAATTGGAGCTATTGTGGATCCACTCCCACTAGAAATAGGTGAGAAGTAAAATATCTTGAATTTAAAAAATATAATAAAATCACTATTGTTGATAAATTATAAGTGTCTTATGTGAAAAAATATTTATCTATGAAATAACTTAACAAAATGTGTTAAAGTATTTTCATAAGTCTAAAATTGTAGTTTACACTTTGTAATATTCAATAAAATATTTTCAAATTCAGATGCTAAGTTGGTGCAAGATTTTGAGACCTGTAAATGATCGGTGAAGATGAAATAAAAATATCAAATATATTATATTACACACACACACAATTTATTCAAAATAATTGAATAAATCCAAAATGGTGCATTGTATTAGAAATCTAAGACCATCATTAGGTCCGGGACATAGTCTTTACCCATGACAAGGTTTGATATTTGTAAGCGTCAGAATTTTGGATGGCTCTCTCAAGAGAATTAATTATTTAATTTTTTTATATTATTTTTTGAAAATAACTTGATATATCTCAAATAGTTCATCTTATGACAAATTTGAGACCACCATTAGTTCCAAAATGAGGGGTTTACCAGAGGAAGGGTATAAATTTTATTTGTTTTGAGTGTTTAACAACATCTCATATGATAAAACCTTTTTATGTAATGAATTAATTAATAAATCAATTTTTTAATTATTAAATAATTTATATCTTTAAAATGGTGTGTTGTATGAGAAATATGAGACCACCGTTAGTTTTAGAATGGGAGGTTTACCTTAGGTGGGGTATAACCTTTATACTCAATGAGTGTTTGGAATCTTTTATTTTTTTGGGTGTAAATAATTAATTTTTTAACTTATTTATAAAAAGGAAAATACATAATCTTCTTCCCATGCTTAAAATTCCATTAATGAATGGGTAGATTCTAAAAGATTCAATTAAGTGCATTTTTTACCAATTAAAAACTATAAATTCATTCAATAGGAACAATAAATGACTCTAGATAGATTGGTTTGGTGTTTAATGGATTAAAATGAAAGATTTAATTGGTTAATTACAAAAAAACTAAATGCATTTCAGGTGCCTATAAATACCAAGATACTACTCATTATAATTCCACTAATGAGTCTGGGACACTCCTTCCATGATCGATGAAGCAACTGAGCTTCCTTTTCACCCAATAACAGCTCATGGGGAGGGATCTTTTGCTTGGGGCACGACACTATAGGTTCTTCCAATTATTATTTTATTTTATTTTTTTCAATCTTCTCTCTTCAAGAACTTCCACATTATTTATTGGATTGACACATCATTGGTTTTTTTGGATTCTTCTCGACAAGTAGAAGCTAAAACCTAATTTTGTTTTTGAAATCACCAATGTACGCTCAATAAGATTTTTCACATTTTTTTAATGGATTATTAAAAAAAATTCAAAAGATAATTTTTGAATAACTTATAAAAAGATGTTTTCTATGAATTTATTAGTAATAGTTGTTTATAATTATTTAAGGATAAATTATTAAAACTATCAATTCTTAATTATTTGAAATTATTCAGAAATAATTTTTAAATAAACTATCTATGGATACTTATGTGAAAATTATCAAAAGTATAATTGCTTGAATTATTGAAAGATAATTTCATGAAATTAAAAAATATAATTACAAGAAATTATATATTTATAATTTATTGAAATTACCAAATGATAATTGATTGAAATGATCAATGAACAATTACACGATTAATAAAAAATAATAATCAATAATTTCAAAAGGTTAATCACTTAAAAAAATAATCAAGGATAATTTTTGATAATAATTAATAGATAGTTTTTATATTATCAAAGGATAATTTCTTATAAGATAATTATCAATGGATAATTAATTATCAGATATAATTAAAAAAATATAATTTTCAACAGATAAATTATAGTTAAATTAACAAAATATAATTATGAAGGATATTCTTAGATAAAATTATCAAAAATAATTATAATAGGATAATTTTTAATAATATTTTTAGAAGATAACTATATAGGGTAATTTATGGGAAATTATCAGAAGATAATTATAAAATGATAATTTGGAAATTTTCTAGGAGAGAGAATATATCATCACATGTGATATTTTTTGAAATAAATTAATTGTTATTGGTTCTAAGAAACCTTTACAAAAGTCAATAATTGTTGTTTCAAACAATGTGATGATTTGGCCATGAGGAGGTGTATCGAACCACATGGGGGTGGCTTATCCTTGCTGCTGATGAAAATGGCTTTGGGGCAGGAAGTTCCTTAAACCTTTCAGATCGTTTACACTTTATTGTCATTAATATTATTATGAAAAGACATATTTTAATGACCATGATAGATTATGATCACATGTGGGTATGTTTGTAGCCATAGAAACCCTATTTTACACTTTATACCATGAGTAATTTTATCTTGTTATTCATGTTTGATGTTTGATCACATGTATTGTGTGTGTTTCTTTACTCACGATGATATATTATGCTTGATCATGTATCCTGTCGTGCTATATATGCCTTGTGGTCTTGTTTTTTGATCCCAAGATAGGTGGAAAATCATGAAATGTTTTCCCCTATAGGGGGGATGAACATGAATTTAAACAGTGATGATGAGGGACCGATGCATTGGGTAGGTATACGATGATTCCTTGGGGTTGTTGTGTGATGCACTCAATGACTAAGAGATGCCGACTAACTCTTGATCCCTAGTATGCACTAAATGAAGAGGGGATAGTGACTATATATTAGTCCCTAGTATGTTACTTGAAAAAAAAGGGATGATGGCTAGCACTCAGTCCCTAGTATATGCTTTGATGACTACGAGATACTGATTAGCTTTCGGTCCCTAGTATGTCACTCAACGAATAAGGGAATCTGATTAGATCTTATTCCCGTGAATATATAGAGAAATTATCTTCTTAATGAGCATTTATGTCAAGATTCTTGATCACATGATGGCATGTATAATGATTCATTATCCTTGTGTTTAATTGTTAATTCATCTGACACCTTTATTATCAATCCCACATAGAGTCGAAGTAGGTACGACTAGGGATTTTTTATAGATTGGTATGAACACGACCACTAGGTTTTGGATTATGTGTTATTTTTGTTTTGTATTATTATAGAATACAATTGTATATTTGATCTCATCAGGTTAAGGATGCATTTGAGGTTCCCTACTAAGTATTGTACACACACTCTACTTTATAACTTCAATGTGATTGTAAATTTCATGAGGGATCTGGTGAATAGAAATATCCCTATGGTGGATATCTGACCAGAGTTATGTGGTTATAGTAGTATATCATGAAGGACTATAAAATATCCTATACTTATTTATTTACTTTATAATATTTATTTCCATTGTACATGCTTTCCATTTACGAGATCTCTTTTATTTGTATTATATGTATGCCATCTTTACTTTTCTGCATGTTGAATCTGATTATTTATTATATTTTTCATTGTTGATTATTGATCCTATGAAATCATATTGATGGTATAGTCTCCCCACTAATGGAATCAGACCCTCTCTACTGGTTGGAATCTTTTTTCATATAGGGAGACACCCATAAGGTCATGTGGCATTCCGTATCAGATCCGATGATCCATTTTAGGATGTTACAAAATGGTATTAGAGTATCAGGACCCACTAACATGTTTCTTCTATTGTATTTGGTTGGGATAGGTTATACATGAGATTGAATATTGGGACTCGGGGTAGGGGAACTATGTTAGTGCCAGGGAAACACTCAACAGTGGACCTTTGAGTTTCCATAAAGTGAAGAATTTATGTTCTATTGTTACTATTGATTCAGATTTGGTGACACACATTATGTTATATTTGATTTATGATATTTCACATACTTTCAGGCATCATGACTAGGTATGTAGGTTCACATTTCATATATATACCTATTCTTGTGCAGCATAATAGTTCATTAATTAAATACCTTGATTTGTGACATCTTTTTAGAATAGATTGTTTTGTATGATATATCATTATTGAAATTACTTACTTGTACAAAGCATGATATTGTCTTAGTATATATATAATGATAATGACAAAAATGTAGGGACAAATAAAAGGGTTATTTCTTGGATGTCTATACCTTGGGTTAAGGGTAGACACCTAGAAAAACCTTATTTTCTCCTATAAACTGGTTTATAGAAACCTTGTGTGATCCCATAGACTAATAAAGGTTTATCCTAATGTATCTATTTCATTTCTAAAGGGTTCCCCTAAGCGTTACAGAAGATGTCACACAAACTTAGGTGATAGAAAAACTTGGGAAGAAGGTAAAAAAACTTTTTCAGAGTAAGAGGTTTAGTATTACCAATAAACATATAGGATAACGCAGTTGATATTACTCCCACACTTAAACTATGGTATATCTAGTAGGATCAATTCTAACAGAAGTCTTTCAATTAGTGTCTATCCTAGGTATAGGAGTTCATAAACATTTTTGAATTTTCCTTGATTTTAAAATTTATAATTATTCAACCTTTCAGATCATTAACGGTATCAAGATGCTAAAGAAAGGATTCTGATATTTTTGGGAATTTTAGACCTAGTAGAGACTATGAAGGACTGACAGGTTAAGATGATATTGAGATCATGTTGGGGGAACAAAAGTTTCAATACCCATATAATTTGGTTCCAAACTAGATAAGGGAAGTCAATGTACAACTAGATGACATGGAGGGAAGATATTTTATCATACCTGGTACTTCAACATGGTGTGCACCTTCTCTGTTCACCATAAAGGAAAATGTGGGTCTTCAACTATGCGTTGATTACTATAATTTGAACAAGGTGATGGTTAAGAACCAATATCTATTTCCCGGGATCAATTAATGTTTTATCAGTTATGGTGAGCCCAGTGTTTCTCCAAGATTGATCATCGGTCAGGCTACCACCAGTTGTGAGTTGGGGAGGAGGACTTTCCAAAGATGTATTTTCAGAGTAGATATGGACTATATTAGTATTTTGTGATATCTTTAGGTATAAATAAGACACATATAATATTCATGGACCTAATAAAAAAGGTCTTTAATCCATAATTTTACTATGTTTTAGTGTTTGTTGATGATATCATCATCTACTCACCGACACCAGAGAAAAATTCTAGGAATCTAGAGATAGTCCTAAGTACACATTGAGAACACATGCTTTCTGAAAAGTTTTCAGAATGTGACTTATACATTAAAGAGGTGAAGTTCCCAAGACATGTGGTGTCTGGGACTAGTATACTAGTAAACCTGAAGAAGGTCTAGGAAGTCATGTCTTGGATAAATCCCCAAAATGTGTTTGGGATTAATAGATTTATCGTATTGTCAGGATATTACTGGATGTTTATATAGGACTTATCCCAACTATCAGCACACATGAAATCGTTGAAAATAAATTGAGTAAAGTTCTAGTGGTTAGACAAGTTTGAAGAATATTTTCTTGAGCTAAAGAAAACGTTGAAAACACCTCCAGTACTAACACTCCCTGATCCTGTGAATGGGTTTATAGTGTATTGTGATGAATCAACCATTGGTCTGAAAGTGGTACTGTGTAAATAGAATAGGTAGTTTCATATGTATCTTATTAACTATAAACCCATGAAAATAACTATCCTACACATGTGTTGGAGCTGGAAATAGTGGTCCACGCTCAGAAATGTTGAGACATTATCTCTTTGGTGATAGATTTATTATTTACACAAAAAATAATAGCATTCACTATATCTTCACACAAAGGGACCTGAATATGATAAAAAATCATTGGGTTGAGTATATATGTATGTTCTACTTTGAGATGATATATGTACTATGGAAGATAAATTTCATAGAAAATGCCTTATCCATAAGTCATAGGTTGGGTAGGAACTTGGTAGGTGGTCCTCAGAGGAGTAGTGACACTTGATGATTTTATTGGATGAATGGTGGATAGATGCCTTAGAGGACAATGGTTATATGAATTTTTATCCCTTTATATCCCCACACTCAATTTTGTACTGGGAAAAGGATGAATAGAAAAGGAACTCTGATTGTTCAGTAATGAGGGAGCAACTAGCTGGTGATAACTTCATGCCCGGATGGTCGATGGACAATGATGACGTGATCAGGGAACATGAGAGAGTAGTAGTCCCTAATTCTATAAGAGAGGAGATGATAAGGGATTACCGTACCTCTATATGGGAATTAAATCCAAGTGAGATTAAGATTTATCATGACTTTTGGTGATAGTTCTGGTGGCTAGGATGAAGAGAGAAAATTATAGTTTTGTCTCTCGATGCCTCACCTATCAGAGGGTTAAGGTTGACCACTAGAATCATGGTGGATTTTTAAAGATACTCCTGATAAACATGTGGTAGTGGGAGGAAATAACTATGGAATTTGTTACAGGGTTACCCAAGACCCCAAGGAGTCGTGATGCAGTCTGGGTGATTGTCGACCAATAAACAAAATATTCTCACTTCATATTGATCAGAGCGACTCAATCAGTGGAGGATCTTTAAAGGATTTATTTCCATGAGATCATTAATCTTCATGGAGTTCCTTTGAGCATTGTTTCATATATAAATAAATGTTTTACATCATGATTTTTCCAGGGCTTGTAATAATACCTAGGAACTCAGCTGAGATTGAGCTTGGCTATAATAACCATAATTTTTGAATGATATTATTTTTGAAAAATGCGTGTTATGTTATTTTATACATAACCAAACTATATAAGTCTAATAATGATGTGAGTATATTTTGAAATGTAACCATAATATTTTGATCATTATATGAATGTTGTTGAATTATGACCGTTTGTGGATTATACTCTTAATAACAAATATAACGTTATAATTATTACCTACAAGAAGAAATGAAAAAGGAAAATTAATGTAGAAAGAAGATTTGATGGCCTCATCTAGTAGAGTAATGCCGTACAAATACCATTTGTTAGAATATGGGAAGGATAAGGCATCATTGGGAATCTATCTTGATCAATACCAATATGTGGTTCAACATGTTAAACTTGAATGAAATCTTTAATGGGAGAAGTTCAAGTTAGTTTAAATTACCACTTGATCGATGTTAGCCGAGCCGCCCCATGAGTCTATCACCATTGCACACATTACTATTAGGTCATATATAGGTGTTATAAATTGTTATGTGTGAAGGTCTTAGTTACTTAATGTATAATACCATTATATAAAGAAAATTATTGTTCCATCATTCCCATTTTGAGTTTCGTTTTTTTTAAATATGATGAATTTGATAAATTGATTTTTCGAATAGAAATTATAATTTTAAAAAAGATATAATTGTTATAATAAACTAAGGAATTATTAATAATTATTATTTTAATGAAATTGTAAGATTAAAAAACTTTTATTTAAATTTAAATGGTAATTTTTTTTTTCAAGTTTCTGAATTTTTACTATGCATTTTTCTATGCATTTTCTATCCACTATTATTTTTAATATTTATGGTTTTTAATAAATAAAAGTTAATGTTATCATACTTAGAGAATTATTATCATAAAATAAACACCATTTTTGAAACATGCACATCAGAATTAGGTTAGGGTGAATTTATGAGATTTTTCAAAAATATTTTGTTTTTCGATGAATAATAAAAATACAGTTTTGATTTTCGGTATATTTAATGAAAAATTATTGATGTATTATGTAATATAAATTTCTGCTAAACTCTTTTAAATTATAATAACATAAGAGGCTTCCCAAGTGGACAATACAATGGACAAGCCCATGGTTTTGGAAATACCACTACTGAGGTGTCAGATGAAATCAATAAAAAATACATCTCTTTTGTTATAAATACCTACACATTTCTCCATTAACATTCAATTAAATTCATAATACATGAATATATGATAGCTTTACCTCCCAAAGAGTCCTTCCAAGTCTCCCTCAATCCCACAAGATCCCAATCTTTGAGTTTTAGGAGTCACTCTTCAAGGTAAGGGAAATCTCAACTTCTATTTTTTCCTTTCAAGTTATCTTTTTATGTCGTATGTATTTAAAATTTTAGTAAAATGTTATTATTTAAATTTTATTCAATAACTTTTATATATTAATATTATTTTATGAATGTGATACCCTTTTCCCATATATTTTTAATGTTTTATAAAACCATGTTTCTTACCCATTATTCTGTTGAATTTTCTTTTAAAACATTATCTCTTTTTATAAGGAAATTTTCTTATTTTCTTTTTTGAATACCCAAATCTATTTATTTTCTAGATGTATTCACATATATGTAAAAATTATTTATTTTATTATGGTATTTATATACATGAAACCGAAATTCCTTTTTCATGATTCAATAATGACATAAAGATCTTGTCTTTAAGTAGTTTTTTAAAAAATATCATGATTTTGATATGAAACCCATTTCATTTATTCTCCACAGGTTATTTGTGAAATGTAATATTATGATCTATGTGTATCACATTAATAAATTAATATTAATGGTTTTCTATGATAGCACACCAATTCATTGGGTAAATAATTTAATCCTTGGAGATGACATGTTTTACGATACCATTGGTGAATATCCTTGGTAAAGTTTATGACACCTCAGTGATAAACCTTGGTTATATGATTATAAATGACTAAATTAAACATTTTATTCACATTTTCATGTTATTATTCATGTTATTATTATCATAATATAACTATTTATCTTTCAATTATGTATTTTCTCAAGTTAATGTTGATATTCCTAAAGATCACAAGTAAACTGTTACCCTTGTTTTCCGTTACCGGGCCTTATGCTCACCATTTCCTTTGATGTGTGTCCCTAGGTTATGAGAAGTAATAAATGTACTTATTATTAACATTAATAATAAATTCATGTTTCTTATAATAATGTTTTATGTTTTCATATATTATATATGTACCTTATTTTCAAGATACTAAACTTTAAAAGATCCTCTATTTGTACCATGTAAATGAAAAGTTATGTAATAAAAGGTGGGATGCCATAGTTTGTATCAAAGGATAGTTTTTTTATTTGTGGAAATTAGGATTTAAAAATTTTAAGAATAACCCTCTATAAATGTTTAAATATTGGAAAAGTATCCTGGTATTTTGGAGAAATATTAAGTATGTCGTTTCTAAGTAAAGAAATCCCAATTTGGATATGAAAAAGTGGTTATGGATCTGGAACATTTGTACCTTAACTAAGAACTCTAACAAGGTGCATTGAGAATAAATCTGCATAAACTGGTACACAACAACAGGCTTTGCTTTAGTTCTGGTTTGACACTCCTGGGGGATATGTTTGGTTAATCACAAATTTTTACAAACCATTATGAAGGATCTATAGATAATGTAATTATTGATAAATAATAACATATTTTAGCATGATGTTTTAAGACATGAAATTTCTTTATAATAAATTATTATTAAATGAAACATATTTCTCATTAAGGTTTTATTATTTTAGAAGATGATAAGAAATATGAGAAACTACATAATTGGTGAGCACAACACACAAGGCGCTGATGACCTTCTGATAGAGGAAAGAACATAAAACTTTAGGAAATGATGAATAAATTGACTCATGTTATGATAAATAACATTAATCTATTTGGGAGAACATATTGAACTCAATGGGAATAACTTTCTATTGAGTCCTTTATGCGTCAAAGAACAACTATTTTTAGTGGATCTACCAACCCATTGATTGCTGAAAGGTGGATAAGCTCAATAGAAAAGACCCTTTCAATAGTGCCGCTTAGAGGGAGAATCGAATAAGTGGTATAAATTTGTTATAAATATGAATCCAAGAAGGGATATTGGAGCTTTGAAGTGGGGAGAGTTCATGGGAATAATTTTCAAAAAATATTTCCCCAGTTAAATGGGAATGAAAATGGAAAAGGAATTTTTAGAGATGAAGAAGAAGGAGAATGAATATGTGGGAAGCTATGAGATAAAATTCACAAGGTTTCTCAATACACCTCTATCTTTTTAATGTATCATAGTATAAAATTTGATAGATTTTTCAGTGGACTAGGACCCCATCTGTAACATCCCGGGTCCAGAAACCACCTAATAGTGCTCTGAGCCTAGTTGGAGACATAACCTCAAGAATATATCCTGAAACACCAGAGGCTACCTACTAGTAGTGAGGGCCTAGTAGTGATATTGGGGAGACTATTCCCTCATTAGCAGAGTGTAACTCATTAAAAATAAGAAACATATAGAAGAAGTAGTAATACCATATAACAAATGTAAAAAACAAAAGACTGATAATAAAAATGACTAGGTGTCATATCATATAAAAAATAATTCATGTCATGTCATTCCAAAAAAAAAACCAAAAAAGTCAAAAGGATATCATATATAGTACAAGGTACAAAAGTTACAAAATGAAAAAAAAGTATCCTGACACATCGCAAGCCTAGGCTTGGTCCCACGCTCTCCTGCTTCCAAACAACATATCATGTACTTGAAAGAGGGTGCATTCCATTATCAAAACCTGCAATTGTATAATATGTTTGGGCCCAAAGAATGACTAAAATAGGGTGTGTGAATAAATCCTAGTAGGGAACCACCTAAGGTCTGTTCCAATCTGTCAGTGAGTATATATAACATGAAATGTAAAATAGTGAAAATAGTAAGCCATGAAATACTCAAAAGTCATCATTTTTATAAGAAATAGTTTCCATTAACATTAAATTTCCATTTAATTGATAGTTCAAATACATTGAATGATATAAGTCTTGAGATCTGGCCTAGGAATGAAGATTCCCTGTATAGTAGTAATCACCACAAATGCCACAGAAGGCCATCTAGGAAAGTATAGGCAATGACAAAAAGTAAGCCTCTGATTTGTCTTGGAAGACGTATCATAAACAATTAAACATCATAATAACCTCATGACCATCCTTTATATTACTAAAGTATAATTAAAGGTTCACCCCAGGTTCAAATCCATAAACACCCTACGAGCCCGTCCCTAGCGAACCTCATATAGGAAAATCTGATATCACTCTAGGAGTGGTATAACGCATGTCACTAAGCCAATCTTTGGTGGTCCTATAGGGATCTCAAGTATTAGTCATGACATAATCCTTACCTATTGAGTCCATCCATGGCATCCTATAAGGATATATGATTCACTTAACATTTATAGAGCCTATGTGAGCCAGCCCATGGCATCCATGGTTCACTCACGGCTTATAATTTAATTAATAAACTCATTGAGCCTGTCTAAGGAATTTTAGAGAATCCAAGGTTCGCTTAAGATACCAATGTAATATATATATAATCCCATCCATGGAATTCCATCAAAATCCTTGATTTAATCAATGCTATTTACCATAATAATAGATTCATTTAACAATTTTATTAGACACACTAGGGTCAAAACCATAAGCATTTAACATCTTCCAACTAAGGGCATATCAAGCTAAGACCAAACTCGAAGCCTTGGCCTATCATTAACCATATGGGTGAAACTAATATAACAATAAACACATGAAAATTAAACTATTACATGGATTTAACATTAATTAACTCATGTGGGAATGTTCTTAGTTGGAACTAAACAGCCCAATCACGCTTCACCAAGTAAAGGAATCACTACTGGAAATTCGGGCTATAGCCATGGTTTAAAACCGTTTCTATAGGTCCTCAAACCATGGATATAGGTAATAGACACGGTTTGAGAATATGTGGCTAAGTTTAGCGTGGATATAGTCCTAGAACTATAGCCATGGTGTAGAACTGTGGCTATACTAGAGGAGGGGCACAATTTATTGCCACTGTTAGAAAACGTGTCATTAGACCTATAGCCAAGGTTTTTAACCATGGAAATAGACCTATAGACACGATTAGAAACCATGGATATATGGCCTAAAACAACCATAAAAAAAGCCCCCCCCCCCTTCACACCCCCCATACAGTAGCCCACCCCCTGAAGACCCCTCCCTCCTTGACACTGGACACCCCCAGCCCCCCTACAAAGCCCCCATCCTGGACAGACCCTGGAAACCCCCCGGACAGACCCTAGACACCTCCCCCCAGACCCTAGACACCCCTAGATAGAACTTGTACACCCCCCATATAGACCCAGGACACCCCCAGAAAGACCCAGGACACCCCCCGGACAGACCCTAGACACCCCCCGGACACCCCCGCAGACCCTGGACCCCCCCCCAGACCCTGGAAACCCCCAGACCCTGGAAAACCCCCAGACCCTAGACAGATCCCCCTGGACTGCCACGCCCCCTGTTGGACCCCCTAGATAGCAGCCCCCCCGGACTCCCCTGGACAGTAGCCCCCTGCTAAACCCCCTGGACAGAACCCCCCCTGCTGGACCCCCTGGACAACCCCCCCTACACATCCCTTGCACACCCCCGGACCCTGGACACCCCCAGACCCTGGAAAGATCCCCCTGGATATCCCCCCCTGCTGGACCCCCTGTACAACAGCCCCCCCCCCCCCCCCCCGACTCCCCTGGACAACAACCCCCCTGCTGAACCCCCCTGGACAGAACCCCCCTACTGGACCCCCTGGACAGCCCCCCCCCCCACATCCCTTTCACACCCCAGACCCTGGACACCCCCCAGACCCTGGACAGCCCCCCCTGTTGGACCCCCTTGGACAGCCCCCCCCCCCCGGACTCCCTGGGATAGCATCCCCCCTGGACAGAACCCCCCCCACTGAATTAGCCACATTAGATTGCGCCTCAGAGTTCTGTTTGCAAGGATTTAAACAAGATATTCATGTTTAGTTGCAAGTTATTCAGGAAAGTTTCTCTGTTCAAACTACTGTCCAATAACCTTTTTCATCTGTGTGACATGAAATAAAGGGTGTATTCTGCTGTTAACTGACAGTTTCAGATGGTAAGGAATAGGTACCACACTTTACACCATAGTAAAAGGACCAAAATACCTAGATGTATGTTTGGGATTAATTTTAGAAACCACTCCAGGTTTATTAGGTCGTAACTTACCCCAAACCAAGTCCCCAACTGAAAAAGTCACCTGTCTGTAGTGCTGGTTAGCATATTTTTCCATGATTTGCTAAGCTCGGTGCAAATTTATTCATAGATGCTTCAGGGCCTCATCCCCATATTTCAAAGCTGCAATTACTGCTTCTACAACTGTTTCCCCCTTCACATAATGTATGACTGTAGGTGGCATCTGTCCATACACAAATTCAAATGGTGTTTTTCCAATTGAGGTATGAAAAGCTGTGTTGTAGTGAAATTATACCCAAGGTAACCACTGTGTCCAATGTTTAGGGTGGTTTGAAGAAAAACATTGTAAATAAACTTCTAAACACCAGTTGACCACCTAGGTTTTCCCATCACTTTGTGGATGGTATGACAAACACCTTTTCAATGTTGTCCCTTATAATTTGAACAGCCCTTTCCAGAATTGGATAGTAAATAGTGGGTCACCCGTACCACCTCTCTCAAAATTTTTTATGCGACAATCTTGGCTGTGTTTGTTGTACCTTACTTCAAATAGAGCATTCATTATATTTTTAGTTTGTCTTTGTGTAAAATTTCAATCTAATCCAGAAGAATCATATTTGAATGCTGTGAAAATAATGTTAAGATATCTAAAAGGAATTGTAACACCTTATCTTTTTTTTTAAAAAAACTCTAATTTGAATTTAATTTCATACTCAGATGCTAATTTTATTGGATGTATATTAGATAAGAAAAGTAACACAAGAACCTTTCATTTTCTTGGTAAATCCCTGGTGTATTGGTCAAGTAAGAAGAAATATTTTGTAGCACTATCAACTGCTGAAGCTGAATATATTGCAACAAGAAGCTGTTGTGCATAGGTGTTGTGGATGAAACATACCTTAATAGATTTTGGATTTAACTTTAATTGTTTTCTAATCCAATATGATAACACAAGTGCTATAATAATATCAAATAATCTAATAGACCATTTAATAGTGAATCATATTGATTTAAGACATCATTTATTGAGAGATCATGCACAGGAAAATGATCTCTCTAGAATTCATTAGAAAAAAAATAATAAGAACATATTTTTACTAAAACTTTGTCTGATGAAAGATTTGAATTTATTAATTCGGAATTATGTATGTTTAATTTTAATAATTACCCTACATATTACTGTGCGACACCTCAATTACTGTAAATAAAAAATATTGTGTATCAACTCTACGAAAGAACTAGATTACAGATCTTCAAACCCTACCTTTATCCTTGTTTAAACCCTTGTTTCACTAATATTCAAACCTTTATAAATCCTATATAATGGAAAAAAATAACTGATGATGATTAATCCATTAGAAGGAAGCATCAAAAGATTTAATGAAAAATACTAAGTGAATGAGGTATTTATTTTCGATGGCTAGATAGAATGGATATGTTGTCGAAGAAAGTAGTCAACCATCAGGGATATGATTCTATTTTTGATGTTCACTGACCGCAGTATTTGTCAATAAATAATTCCATGAGATTTATGAGTCGGTCGTTTTTATTTTTAGTGATGATGAAGACATGTTCACTACAACTGTAACTAGAATAATCTATCACTAACTTCAATCAAGTTGTCGAAGCACTAAAAGTTCCTCACGAAGGATATCCATTCTTTAGAATAACTTTTTCTATAATGTATTGTGTTAACACACTAGATATTATGAATTTTTTTTATAAAACTACTATCATTGAGAAAAAACAAGTGGATTATCTGGACATTGAAAGAAAAATTCTGACCAAATTCATCTAGTTTGGGAATCTCTCGATGAAATGGTGAGTTTGAAAATATTCTTTTTCAAGATGTATCTTTAATTTATTTTTTAATGTTAGAAAAAGCTATAAATCTAGCATGATATATTCTTCGATATATGTTCCCGGAACAAAACAAGTCTATGAACTTCTATCCATACAAACGAATCCTAATGCTCTTTTTTTGGAGTGTTGAAGTTGTTCTAGATAAAAAAAATTAAACTACTTGTCACATGTTGACAAACTTAAATGAGAGTGTAATAAGTAAAAGTGGTTTTCATCCATATTTTTTGTTAAACAAATTGATTTCATTTTCCTTGATGCCTAGAATATACCCTAGTTTGACTTTAGGGAGCTTTCTAATTTTTATGAGAAACCAGTGATGATAGAAGAATCATCTCATGATACTGAGATTATAGAATATCGTGTAGATGAAGAAACTATTTCCTCAAGACAAAGAGTTCATATTGGTATTCTTCCAGACCCTCAAAATAGCTTCCAAGAGATTAACCCTCATCTTTCTTTCTTTGTACTAGTTCATGTTCAGAAATAAAGGATAGCCATTTCTATCACTTGGATATATTATGTCACTTAGGACAAGACAATTTCTAAAATACTGTGAGTATATACTAATTTAATAAAGTCTCACTCATAGGAGATATAGAAATTAGCTGAAAGAAGAGTCATAAGGATGGAATTGGAATAATCAAATCATGTGGATGAAGATCTGATTTTGATGAGAAACTATTAGTTCAAGAAGAAAGTGTGGAATTTCTTCAAGAAAGGGTTTCCCACGTTCCTAAAAAAGTTGGTAATGAAGAAGCACCGGAAGTTGATAAAATTATTTTTGAACAAGATTAACAGATCTATTCAAAGTTAGTATCTAAATATAAAACTATAAAAGATAAAATCATTGAATAAAATTGAGAAGTGAGAGTTTTGTGTGATTAAAGGGCCTTAAAAGCTAGTATTTAAGAAGTAATATTGTTAGTTCAGTCTGTTTTAGAGAAGTTTTTAGAACAACCCACTACTGAAGCAATGCATGGTTCAAATGTTTGGTAGAAAATAATGGAGTTATCCTAGGATGTGGATAAACAAAACAGTAGTTTTTGACTCTCTTTGGTGTGATTTTTTCACAAGATATATGTGCCAAATCTTCATAGAACTCTCATAGAAAAAATCATAAGGCTACCAGTTACACAAAATTAATTTGTTCAATCTATTGATAGATTAAAAAAATAAATATGTTATATTCTTAATCTTGATATTCTAGAAGCCCATGAAAATTTACTTCAAGTAAATAATGAATCCAGTTTTATCATAAATATTCTACAAAGGTTAGTTTGTTCTTTTTCAAACAATTGTAGAGAAGTAGAAAAGAAAGTACACGAGTTACACAAAGTAGTAGTAAATTTATGAATGTTGAAGCATAATGAAACGTGCATACTTACTCAATCGGCACCACCAAAACAACGTCAGAATTGTTTGATATCTCTCAATATGATCTACAATCCTCTTGATTATTATTTATGCTTCTCTTCCCATCTGTTGTGTTATTTTTGTGTGAGATCATTCTATCTATTTTTAGGGTGTTAGATCATTTTGTCTATTTCTTCCAAAGTACATCAAATCGGAGTCTAATATTGGATGAGGACTCATCAATATCCCTAAGGTAGTTTTCTAGTTTTTTCCATAAAAAGTGAGTCTTTTTCATTGTAGTATTTTTGTGCAGAACACCGGCCTTTTAACACATTTCCTACAAATGGATTTCTTAATTTAAAATTCATATACGCATCTTGTTATAATCATGTTGAGCCTTTCCATGTGATTAGAGTATGTCTACCTCAATTATAAACACCCCTTGGGTTTTCTGTCTCAAAATCACCCTTTATAAAAAATAGATTAAATGCATAGAACGCCTTCGAATTATTCCGCTTGAATTGTAAATAGAATATCCCTTTGATATAAAAATGTTTATAGAACCAAAGAACCTCATAAATGATCAATTTATTCATAAATTGAATTTCCCCTTGTAGGGAATTACCTAATTGATAATAGAACCACCTAAGTGCTTCATTGAACCATGGAATTGAATTTCCATGCAGTACATAACTAAATAGAATGAATTTCATCATGATGGTTTACGCTACTTAAATGAATTGAATGAATTAATAAAGATGGATAATAGTGGGTTAAAAGTCAATTCCACTTGATTTATTCTTATGATTTGAAATTAAATGAATTGTGACAGCCTTCTTATATAGATTAGGTTGATGAGTATAATGGTTATGAGGTGATTCCCTCAGTTATTATTACTATTATGATTAATCCATTATCATTGGTTGTGGAATGATGATTAAAGGACTTTTAGAGAAGAACATTTCACTCTCCCTTACATTGGGTGTTGAGCATGGTGTCTCACACCATTGACATTATTTGGGCGGGGGCATGATGCACCACATCCCTTGCTTTGGGTATTGACATGATGACTCACCCAAAATCTTGAGTGATGAGAATGAGGTATCACATTAATCATGAGATATATGGATTGTACCCTTGTTTGTGATTTTAGTCTCCTTTATAATGTTTATGAATAGCTGATTTGTGCCATGGTCTATCCAACACCAAGTATCCAGGTATGTGGCTACTTACATCCTCACGTACTCAGTGCATATAAGGGTGTATAGTATATAACTATACTACATATAAATTTTGACTATATATGTATGGATTCAGATCATACTATCATTTTGGCCTATGATGAAATGGATAGAGACACTATGTGTTCTTTAATAACCTGGTTATGAAGGGGTTTATTTATTCAGCATTATGGATTACTTATTTTTACCCTCACATTGATTAGCGATGTACACTTCTTGGATTACATCTAAAGACCATTGGGGCTAGCCAACTGGGATTTTATATCAAACCATACTTGGGAAAACTTTGGAAACTGATCTCAAAACTTGTCTATAGGTATGGATATGGGAAATTTCTCTGTTATATATTTTTTATATTCTTCTCTTATAGTTGTATCATAGGTGCAGAGCACTAAGAATATACTTGAGATGTTCGGGAGAAATATTTTGTCATTTTGTATTTTTGTTTAGTTGTTTTTATATGTGTGTCCCATATTCCTCTTTTGTATATCAGGATTCCATTCATTCATGTATATGAAAATTATTTGGGGATATACAATGCTGGGAATTGAAGGTGAAACTAGTTCTCAAGAGGAGAGAAAATCAAGGGAAGTAAGTTGGAATAACTATTCCAGATCTGAAATAAAGTCACCATCTTGGTATGATTTATCAAATGGTATTCCAAAGAACATCAGAAGCAAATATCAGTCTTGATGGAGTGAAGATAGTGTGTCTCCTAGATGGGGAGATGAGTGGATAAGACCCTTGAGAAGATACTAGACTTATTTATTCCATGAAAATCTGGAATTTCTGGAAAGAGCTTGAAAAAACCATTGATGAGGTATGAATTTCTCTCATCCCTATTAATGAACGAATAAAGTCTGATATTAAGGGGGAGAAATTGAATCAATCAATGTCAAGAAGTTGAGGAAATTTGGGATCTCAAGGCTGATTTCTAAAACCTGCTACATGTACTTGAATGTTTTAAATATGTGTATTGATATGAGTGCAACATCTTAGGATGTAATTCCAAAAATAATGAAGATATCAATTGGAATCATTTGGTTTCAACTTGAGGACATCTGAATATCCCCTAAATGAGTCATGGGAATTAGAATCAGTTGGTATCAGGCACACACCCCCTGCCCCCCTGCACACCCCACCCCTACCCCCTTGCACACACCCCCTTCCCCCTGCCCCCACCCTATACAGTCTCTGGTGACTCATGCTGCAGAGATAGTTTACTAAGGATTTTATTATATTATTCTCATTTAAGGTGGAAACATTCTAAATTCCATGACCAGACATAATCAGGTGTTCTATCTCCCACATCCACCACCCTTTCTATGTATTACAGCCACGTAGGATGAAAACAATTGGATAGACAACAATAGGTGCATTTTTGCTCGGGTCCAAAAATTTGTGGATGAGAGAGTGATTCTAGAGACCTCTATTCCCCATAAATAAACCATTTTATGGTGGAATTCCATTAATCAATATAGAAGACATCTGTTGATGAGAGAGTGATGCTAGAGACCTCCATTTTCCATAAATAAACCATTTGATGGTGGAATATCATTAATCAAGATAGAAGATGGGATGATCATTCATAGAAAACATTCATGGAGGTTTTCCATGAAAAATAAATTACTAGCATGATGAAGTTGGACTATTACCATGTGTTTATGGAGATGTAGAAGAGCCTTAGAATTGTCTTTTCGTAATCTTCTTTTTTCATATAACTGCTATGATTTGCCCAATTTTTGGCTGCAATCAAGGCCCAAAAGGATCATATGTTCTAGATATTCCACCATCCGGATATCAAAATATAGGTAAGGATATTTGATATGACATCATAACCAACCTGATTGGGCTACACCAATCCAAAAATCTTTCTTGTTTCATCCCTTGTTGTGGGCTACAATGCTGGTGGCAGCGGGCTGAAATAAAGGTGGAAGGGAGTTGGTGTGGGCTGGATGTGGTAGGAGCAGGGCCAAATTGTGGTGTGACCATGGCGTGACCGCGACATGACCGTGATGTGACCGCGGTGTGACCGCGTCATGTTGGCCCGGTCCAGCGACATCCGCAGGGCATCATCTTCCGGCCAGGAGCGAAGGGAGTGGGAGGAGGCGGGGCAACATTCCGGTTGTCGCCCCACCAGCATAAATTGTGATTATTCAGTCTCAACATTGATGACAAGACTCATGGAATACTCTCACTCTGAACCCCCATTGGGTGTCATCCTGGAACATGACCAAATCACGGCATTACTGCGGTGTGACCGCGGCATGACTGCGGCGTGACCGCGGTGTGACTACGGCGTGACCACGGAGTGACCACGGAATGACCGCGGTGTGTAGGCCCAGTCCGGTGACATTCTTGGGGTAGCACCTTTAGGCCAGAAGCAAAGGGAGCGGGAGGAGGGAGGGTAACATTTTGGTCGTCGCCTCGCCGAAAGAAATTGTGATTAGTCGGTCTCAATATTGATAACAAGACTCGTGGAATACTATCACTGCGAACTATCGCGGGTTGGCGTCCTAGAGCAGGGCCAAATCACTGCATGACCACGGCATGACCTCGGCGTGACCGCGGAGTGACCACGGCATGACCGTGGTGTGACCACGGTGTGTTGGCCTGGTCCAACGACATCTGCGGGGTAGCATCTTCCGGCCAGGAGCGAAGGGAGTAGGAGGAGGCTGGGCAACATTCAGGTCATCGCCCCACCGATAGAAATTGTGATTAGTCAGCCTCAACATTGATCACAAGACTCATGGAATAGTATCACTGCGAACCACCGCGAGGTGTCATCCTGAAATAGGGCCAAATCACAGCGTGAATGCGGTGTGACCGCGACGTGACCGCGGCATGACCGCGACATGACCGCGGCATGACCGCGACATGACAGAGGCGTGACCGTGGCATGTTGGCCTGGTCTAGCGATATCTACGGGGCGGTATCTACTGGCCCGGAGCGAAGGGAGTGGGAGGAGGCGGAGAAATATTCTGACTGTCGCCCCGCTAGAAAATGATAAAAAGATCAACTATTTAATATGCTATAACAAGGGATCTCCAGAAAAGGTTTTAACAAGCATCACAATGACGCAACGTCTAAAGGGAAAAAAATGACGGAAAATAATCTTACACCCTACCCAAACCATTTAAAAATTAGAAAATTTGAGGAAATAATGTTCGACTAATGGAAAACATTTGAAAAATACTGAAACATTCTAGTTAACCTGAATAATAGTGATCGATCTTGAATGAAGTGATTTAAAAATTGATGTATGTCGAACCCCATGAAAAAATACGTAGAAGAATAAGGTAAATGAGACTTCAAGTTACTGAATAATAGATAAGGTGAAGGATGGAAAACTATGAAGGGAAGGAGTAGGCCCCAAGGCAGCTCCAAACCCCTGAAACCTCAAGTCACCAGTGATGCTTAGTAATGTTTCTCATGGATGAGAAATCATATAGTGGATCGTTTGTAATGACTATGGATTTCTTATTTTGGGTTCTTAAAATTTATTTTTTGTGATTTCTAATTAAAATGATTAAGTTTTAATTAAAATTTTATGTTTCTGGTGGATGGATTTAGTGAAGGGGGAAAGAAGTATGTGGTGTTCCTAAAAAGTAGTAGATGGGGTCACCAGTTAGCTATTATAAAGCACCATGAACATATTAATAGTGATAGTGTGGGATGGTTGGATCTAGACTAACTACTAGATGGTTGATGGTTGGAACCAAAAGGTTTGTGGCCATTGGTCGGTTGGTGGTTTTCCACTGGGTAATCAGTGCCTTCCTTAACCTTGTTTTTCATAAGGGAAATTTATGTCATTTTTATCATCGATTTTGGAGGTGGATTAGAATGGAAATGGAGTATCTGTTCCACTTAGTTTCAAATAGGATGATATGGATGGCATGAGAGGATGTTTTCTCAAATGATTTAAAGAAATGAATGCTAATCTGTGATGAGTAGAGGATTGGATGACCACTGATATACCTAATTCAGTGAGGTTTGGAGATCTAGCAATATGTAGGAATGCCTAGAGGAATACCTAGAGGAATACCCATGGGATCAGAAAAATCACTGGTTACATAACATTTAATCTAACATTACTGGTACTGTGGGACCCCTGGGCTGTGGAACTGGGCTTTTGGTTGGATTTAAATATCACATTCCATGTGACATGGTCACACAACATGGTACACATCTTAAAATTCTAACGGCACTTAAAGAGTGTCTTGGTTCAAACAACTGTTTTAATAAAAAGAGGGAAACGCCCTAAAGGGATATAAAAAGGGTCAAGTATGATGTGTTCCTTATGACTAACAATGGAATCAAGTATATGGAAAACACCAATGCAATAATGTTAAGCAAGGTATACCACGGTGAGTTTGCAAAGACAACACACCTCTGTTGGAGGGGTTTTATTACAAAACCATGACTTATTTATCAAACGAAACAATTATCTTAACTAACAATTATTCAAGAATTTCAATTTAATATAAACATGCAGAATTAAAAAGGAAACTAAATTCAATTTAAAACATTCTTTAATTAAAGAGGATAGGAGAGGGACCCTACCTCAACCTCAAGGCGCGTTTTCTTTTGACGACGAAAACTCGAATCTTCCTTTTTTCCACTTGCACGCATATACAACTTCACATATATATATAAGGACACCTAGCCCGTATGTACATATTTTCATGGCCAAATATGCACAAGGGGGTCCTTAGATATATGTTTATACTTGCATATACCTCTTTACACTTACACATGTATGCATTTTTCATATCCATATATAAGCACACCCAGCCCCAATATATATATTAATACTGCCATGAGTTAATATATATAAAGGTGGAGCTTATATATGTATATGCCTACGTATGCATACACATGTAAGACTTCATCAATGGCGACTCGAATCCACCACAACGAAATCCAAAACGCACTACAAAAATATAAGGAACCCAAAAATCACAAATGCCCTAATTAAAATTGGACCAAAGAATAAAAACAGAATAAACCTTACCCAAATCCGATGTTGAACTCATTGCCATTGATGGTGGTGGATAGAACCGACCTCATCCTAAGAAACCACCTATAAGAAAATAGTGGGAAAAAATGAGATATAATGACTTCTTATATATATTTGATCAGTATGTCAACTGTACATGATAAATGATACATGAATCTATAACCAACAATGAACAAATAATATTCAGATTGATATGTACATCCCAATACTAAATAACATGATCAATAATAAACCTCTTTATTTTTCAAATATAACATTCAATTACCTATTCTAAAATCAAAAAACACCAAAATATGGGAATAAAGTAAACTTCCATCAGTACTTAAATGCGAATAATAGATATTAGACATTGTTCTTAACCTAGAAAATCCATTCATTGAACAAGAGTTTGTTGTTTTGCTTTTCAGCAGTAATATAATAACCCTTTTGTACATTTCTTTCACAATATCATTGTTACAAAAAAACAATCAATAAAAAGGTAGTTTAAAATAATTTTATATTTATGGCTATTATAATCCCTTAGAGTGATAGTATTGGGAAATGAGAAACATGGTAATCCTCTAGTGATAACAGTGGGATGATTCAATTATTTAACTACTAGTTTTCTAAAAATAAAAAACAGGTCTTCTGTTTTCATCAAAATCCCTTTCCATTACAACGACCTATAACTGACGCAAAATACGCGCTCTCATAAATACTTGTCCAACCAAGGAAGCTCCTTTCAGTCACCAAGCTTATATTTTCACCAATCACCCCTTTTAATACTTTTTTAGAAAATAATTTCAATACACAATTCAAAATACAATTACTCACCCAATTCTCAAGGGTGCATCCCACCCTAGAAACGCTTCTCCATTGCCTGCACACATGCATGAGACGCTCACCACTAACTGCATTAAATTAACAAAAATCACAACATGCTTGTTAGTGAGACATTTTAATCAAAAACAAAAATTGTCCAAAATTCATATCATAATTCATTATGTAAACATTTCTCAACCAAACATGTCAAGTTCAATAACTTCACCTTTTCGAATGCAGTCTCCCCCATTCCTATCTTGTAAATCTCACACACCATTGCTGTCAAAAAGATTCTACCGAATTAGCAGTAGTTTTTCATTACCTACATTAAAATCAAAACAATCGACAAGAAATTGGGAAAACTTATAACTAACCATTATCATAAGTGACCAGTGTTTTAAGCATTTTCAAAATATGTTTTCAAATGAAGCCTAAATTATGTACATTAAAAACAAACAAAAAATGGACAGACTTGTTAAAAAGAAAGCTAACTTGAATATGGAGTGTCTGGAACATTTCTTTTATAGCTGATTCAACCTCTCCCGTGCTCACAAAGGATTTTCCTGAGTAGAAATCATGAAGAAGATCCATTTAAAAATGATTTGCATTATAGGATGATTGATCGTTCCATGATGCCATTCCATTACTACTAAAAATGTTCTTTCATTAGTGTATTGATTTGACATGAAAAATCATGATGGAAGGCGATCTTCAACTAGGTTATGTACAAAAAAGAAAGATAAACTCTCAGAAGAACTGCAATTTTTAGGAGATTTCAATTGGAATAAAAAATAGCGAGTTCTGCTGTTTAAAATAAGGTATTCTACTAACACATTCAGTATCAACAACAGTGCTAAAAGATTTAGAGAGTGACATTTTTAACTATTGGGAAAAAGGAACACTAACAGGTTTCAATACTTAAATAAAATGAGAATACAGGTAAAGAATTCTATTCTTAATAGTAAACACATGCATCAAATTTACTCCAGTTAAAGCCATGTTGTAGCATGAATGTATCTAATTTTTTATACCACTTTCGTGAAGCATGTTTTAAGCGTTTGATTAGTTTATTAAGTAGGCAGAATTGATTTGATTTAAATTCATTAGAAAAACCATGAGGAGTCTTCATGTATAGTTTCTCATCAAAATCACCATGTAAAAAAGCAGTTTGAACATCAAGTTCTTCAATATGAAAGTCATGGTAAGCAGAAAAAGCAAGAAATAACCAAATGAATGAGTGTTTAACTACTGAAGAAAAAATTTCAGAATACTCAACTCCTTCACATTCAAGGAAGCCCTTGGAAACTAGCCTAACTTTATACTCAAGTAGACTGTCGTGGTGGTGACACTCTTACCCTAATGATTTGGTCAGACCCAAGTATGCATGCATGCTTCAGAACCGCTCAAGAATGCTTCGGACTTTCTCAAGAATGTGAAGATAATTATAGATTATGGATTAGATGTAACAAACAATTTTGAACTCCAGCCTTATGGACATAGAATTAAAAATAAAACATCTATATAAATTCGGAAAACTAACATGATGATAGCCTTCAATAAATGTTGGCATGGAATGGTGAATGACAAAGTGAACATTAGGTTTATTGATACCTGAAATAATATTGTGAGAACATGATTGTTAACTTTAAAAAATTAATAAAATCTTTTTCAACAGAACCCATTCCAAATGCAACTATTGAACATATTATATTAATCTCATCTTTTCTCCACTGTTTCTGAACAAATTCCCTTCGAGCAGGATCCATGATACCATGGTAAAATGCTTCTTTGTGACCACATTCCTGAAATTTTAATATAATGTCTCAGCATTAGAAGGAAATTATTTGGATTGTGATGTTATTAGGAGAGATACATTGACTGAGGAGGTTATGGTTAGACCTCCCTGAGGTAGATGGGGTCTAGGTTGTAATGTAACATGGGGAAGGAATATTGGAATGTCTTGAGTGAGATAGTGGGTTCTAAATACTTTTAGGGATTAGATTTTTGGATAATCCCCCTTCAAGTGATGTGGTATATCCTTAAGTGATGAGATGAGACCAGATCATAGACATAAGGTTCTACCCTGAAACATTGGATATTATTCAGGTCATCAAAAATATAATAACCATTTTTTTATTAATTAGATGGTGTATATGGAACATGGGGATAAGATACTATAATGGAACTAATGTAGGTATGGTAAGACACAATGGTTTTCTAGGTATCAAATTGACGTTCAACTAGTGCATGAAACATGTCGAATGTTGTGATTATTGGGTTAAAGAATTATGATCTAGTGATAATGTTTATTTACATTAATTATTTTCCTCATGCATACACATTAATATTTCAGTGTATATTGGAGGTGAGTAGTGAGACCCTACAATTTAATACATTTACACCTTACACAAGAACCTCACAATGAATGTAGATGTTTTGTTACATTTAAGATATATCAGAGGATGTACAATGGATATGGATTGTTTCGGTCGATGTGGTTTTGGAGAACGAGATGGGATGAGCCAAGACCATGGCTTTAGATATAATTCTATATTTTCATTCCTTTTTAAATTTGAAATATGTGATTATTATTTCATGTGATTAGTTTTGTTGTTTGGTTTTATGTTGTATCCCATTTTATATGGAATTTTTATAGATTTATTATGAATACGATGATATTAATGATTTTGTTGGATGTGTTTATTTTTTATGTGGTTTTACTTAGATAATATTGAATATTCTCTCCAATGAATGTTTTAGGACCTCACTTTCAGTCGAAAGACATTGACATAAGGAGAGGTGTGCCCGAGGTCAAGAATATCTGAATCAAAATATAAAATCATGACATTTGGGAATTGCACCGAAGTTGTTACCTTTTAACCTGAAAGGATTTATATGAATAAAATCTATAATAACACTTACTAAGAAATAATCAACAAATATTCTAATCATTGAATATTAAATCACTGGAAATTTCAGAGGTAGAACCAAATCCCCAAAATTAAAACTCCCACCATTTATTGTATTGACAATTAGGAAGAAATCCTCACATTAATTCATCAAACTGAGTCAAAATAGATGGATATATTCACTCAATCGCAGAAAGAATTTAACGTGAAATGAATGAATGTAATGGAATCAAAATGAAATTTGTTTTACAGACATTTCATCCCATGTACATGGGAGAACAATGCTTCATTTTTATATATGATACATGAATATTACAATAACTATAAATAATCACCTATGTATATCACTAATCTTAAGTAATTATGAGACACCAATGAAACAGTTCGCGTGCCTCTATAGTTCTGTAGTTAATCCAGTCACCTAATTTCACTAATCTTATGTAGTATTCCATGGATTGAACCAACCTCAAGTGGATTTAACCCTTAGGAAATGTTTTCCATCATCTTCCAAGCCCATAAAATCCAAAACAACCGCTATTAACCATTCTCCTACTAAATGAGACCCTAGGACGATCAACATCTATGCATGTTATTTATAAAATAGTTATAATCAAGGAGAATCATCACTAGGATGGGGTTGACGTGTCGGAGGCGCACCAGAGAGGAGGTGGGGAGGCCACCTAGTAGTAGCGTCGGCCGAGGGAGGTGAAATTTTCTGCATTCGGTGGAAGCATCGGACCATTGGGTAAGAAGGGCCTTCGGGGAAGAAAGGCCATCGGGGAAGAAGGGTCGTGCGGGTATCGTCGGAGGAGGAAGAAGGGTTGTGTGGGTATCGTCGGGGAAGAAGATTTGTGTGGGTATCGTCGGGGAAGAATAGTCACGCATGCACTGTCAGGGGAGGATGGGAAGAGAAGAGAGGGTGTCATCTGGAAGAAGGGTCACGCGAAGAGGGGCCGCGGAGATTTGAGGAAACCGATTAATAGAACATAATTCTACGGGTTTTATTTGAAGTGTGGCTATAAATTAACTTATATCCACATACTTTTATAAGTGTGGCTATATATCCATGGCTATAAGTCATTTTTATAGTAGTGAATAACATGGGTCAAAGGGAAAATTCATCTATCCTACACCCCAGAAAATTATAATACCATCTAAAAACATGGAAAAACATCTATATGAGAAATTTCATTTTAATTAACCCACAAAAGGATTCAAGAAATAATGCATAGGTATCATAGGACAAACGACCATAAAGTGGTCAAAATGGGAACTCAACCAAGGGGTGGACCTAAATCAAATTATAAAACCTAATACATGCTTTGAAACACTTGATTAAATACCTAAATGATGATAGGTATCAAAATTCATGATTTATAAATCAAAACAACACCCCAGAAATGGGTACACGACACTCTGGCCTATATAACACCTTGACAATCAGCCAAAGGAACGAGAACACCTACCTTATGATCGTGCAAGATAGCTCGCCCAATATAAGGCTCTGATTCACCTGGGTTTGGGAGAAATATGAAGAATGGAAAAAGAATGAGACATTAGGGAATATGATCTTAAATCCAAATAGTTCAATCAATAAGTATAAGAATCAAATATTTCTAAAAAGGAATCTAGGCATTACCGTTGAAAATCCTTGGAGATGAACGATGATAGAAATAGACAACGAACAGAGAGGTTAGAGAAAAGACTAGGTTAGTCAGCTCAAAGTGGATGCAAAATCATGAGGGGCTACTGTGGAACTAAGGAGGAGAAAAAAAATTTACTTAAAAAAATTTTTCAAGGAAAAAATGGTAATTTTACCCAAAAGATATAGGTTGCACAATATCTGTGCACAGTTTCCCTAATCATGTGGAAACAATCCCACACAGTTTGAATGGGAACATTTCAGCTCAAAGTGGATGTATGGGAACATTTCATTATTACCCCACACAGTTTGAATAACCATCTTGTAACTATGTGGATGCCTCTGTAAAGTCTGCTAAAACTGCAAGCAAGTCCGCACAACCATGTGCCCCAATCAGCATGGGTTGCAATAACCGTGTGACCTACTCTTTTCAGTGAAAACATGGGTTTTAAGCTCTAGACTAGCTTTAGACTCCCCAGAGACCTCTATGAACCCAAGAAGCATCCACATTAGGCCGTATTTAAGAAATTAAATGAGGAATAAATAGAAAAATCATGATCCATACCTTAAAGAAGAATCATGTTCTTACAAAATTCACATTTAATGTAATTCATCCTCGAATATCCCTTCTAAGGGTGGTGTAGAAGTATCCGAGAACAAGTCCATCCACTGTGATCGAACATTGGCCTCCCTCTCCTAGGTATCATCCTGCACTTGGTCATGCTACCGTAGAACTCATAATAAAGGAATGGACTAGCCCCATAGAACCTTCGTGCTACTATCTGAAATTCATATAGGATTCTCCTCAAAGGAATCATATGCCTGTAACTAAACCTCCATGGGATGGAAGGAATAAGAAGGTTATGAATGGTAATGGCACAAATGAGGAAGATGAAAGACTTGGTGTATATCCCGATACCTCTAAGGCAACTGCAACTGATAGGAAATCAGTCCGAACCTTTCCAGAATCTCAAACAAGCTGACGTATCTTAGTGAATGCTTATTCGGTCTCTTGATACTCTTATGTACTAGCCTCAGTTGAATACATTGGAAAACTCAATCCCCAACCGCAAACACTAGAAGGTGTCTGCAGTGATTGACATAAGATTTATGATGAGACTGTACAATACCTATTATCTTTCAAATAATCTGAACCTATTCAGTGGTCTCCTGGACAAGACGAGGTTCCAACATAGCTACCTCTCCTACATCCTTCCTACACAAGGATTATCGACATATAATACCATGTATTTCCTCATACAGTACTATTTGAATAGTATCCTAACAACTATTATTATAGGAAAACTCCACGAGAGGTATTTTCTTCTCCCAAGAACTCCCGAAATCCAGGACACATGCATGAAGCATGTTCTCAAGCACCTGAATCGTGTGCTCTGGCTGACCATTTGTATGAGGGTGGTAAGATGAGCATGCAAGCACCTGTAGACCCAAATCCCACTATAGACCTTGAAAGAAATGATAAGTAAACCAGGAATCCCAAACTGAAATGATAAAATATAGAACCCCATGTAAACGTACTACCTATCATGTGTAAAAAATTACAAACTTGTTAACACTAAATGTTTTATTGATCAGTAGTGAATGTGAAGCCTTTATGATCCTATTAAAGACAACCCAAATGACGTCATTAGCTTGAGGAAACCTTGACCAACACATCAAGAAATCCATTGCAATATCATTCCATTTTCACTCATGAATGGGTAACTATTGTAGAATCCCAGCTGGTCACTGGTGTTCTTCCTTCGCCTAAAGAAAGGTTGAGCACCTCAAGACAAAACTGGAAACATCTCTTTTCATACTAACCATCAATACTAACAATGTAAATCCCAAATCTTCTTAGTGACACGAGGATGCACTTCACATACAGAGGCATGAAAATACTGCATTAGCTCCTCATGCATCTCTGTATAAACCCGTACACAACCATGTAAGCATAGAACCTCATCCTCTCTTATGGTCCAACCGGGAGGAGGGTCCTCACCTTTCACACTCACCTATAGAACATGGCCTTCAGAATCTAATAGCCACATTATCCAAACTCTATCCACTAGGGCATAGGTAATAGCTAAGGATAAAATAATTGTCTGTCCCTAAAAGTCATGCACATCAAAATTCATCTTAAGAATAGATCCTTAAGTTTCCATTTGATATTGGATTTTTGTTGAGCTTGTAAATGATTCCTCATACTTAAGGCATCGACCACTGAATTTCCATTCCCAAACATGTAGAAAATATCAAAGTTGAATGAATGAAGGTATTCAACCCACCTTTACTATGTAATATTTAGATTATGATGGGTAAATATATAATTGAGGATTTTGTGGTCTGTGAACGCCAAAAAATTCTATCCCAATAAGTAATCTATCTAACCACATAAATCATGAACTACCACAACTAACTTGAGATCATGGGTTAGGTAATTCCTCTCATGTGGCCTCAACTGCCAAGACTCGTACAGGTCGACTTAGTCCCCCTGCATAAGAACTACTCCAAGCCCGATACCCAATGCATCATAGTACACAATGTTACTCCTACCCAACTTTGGAAGAATTAGTATCAACAGTGAAGTCAATCTCCCTTTCAGTTCCTGAATGGTCATCTAATAGGAATATATCCATACATACTTCACACCATTTTTATTGAAACCCATCAGCGGTGTTACTAAACATTAGAATTCCGGTATGAACCACATGTTGTAACAAACCAGCCCTAAGAAAATATGAACCTCAAAGAGGTTCTAGGGTTTCTCCCAGGAAACTACTACTCTCACCTTCTCTGGGTCCACTAATAATTCTGTCACCAAGATGATGTGACCCAAGAAGTGAATCTGATCCATCCAAAAGTTTCACTTTGAAATCATGTCATATAACTAATGATCTCTCAATTTATTCAAAATGTTATCAATATGTTTGGCATGATTGTGTCGATTATGAGAATCCACCAAGATATCATCCAAATAAACCATGAAAAATGAGTCAAGATAAAGATGAAACACACGGTCCATAAATTCCATGAAACCCGCTGGTGCATTTGTGCGACCAAACTATATAAAAAGATAGTCATATAGACCATACATAATCTAGAAGTCCATGCATGGTATGTATGATGATTTGACGCATACATGATGATAATTGGATATCAAGTCAATATTTGAAAAAATCTAAGCTCCATAGGGTTGGTGAAAGAGATAATCTATTTAGGTTAAGGGATATTAGTTTTTAACCATCAACTAGTTCAGCTTCTGATAATCTGCGCAAATCCTGATGGTACAGTCCACCCATTTCACAAAAGGAACACTGAACCCCAAGGAGAAGTACTGGGTCAGATGAAACTGATATCCTCCAAGTCCTATAGTTGCATATTGAGCTCTTGTCTCTCCATATTATCCATCCTATAAGGAGGAATGGATACCAGTGCTTCTCCCGGAACTAGCTCGATAGAAAAAACTAACTATCTCACTAGAGGTAAACCTAAAAATTCATTCATGAAGACTTCTATAAAATGATCAACTACTTGATGGAATTCCATATGACATGTTCCATGGTCATCCAGATAAAAAATTTTAATATGGGTTGTTATCCCTCCCAACCCACATTTCTCAGGTCTAGCTTGACTTGATTGAACATCCCATTCACCTTTTTTAGAAATGATCCACCCTCTAGTAATGTGAGACTCACACATTGGTGATATAAATTAAAAAATTATTGAAATAAAATTAGCCAGTACATATCGAGAATGACATAAAATCATGCCATTTCTAGGACATAGAGATCCCATGAGAAGTGACACCCACCAACCTCCATGGGGGAACTCATTGCACTAACACAAACTTTCCGTTCTAATCCCTAACAAAGTTTCTAGCATCATGATATCATCAGAAGTGAAGAAAATAGCCCAAGTATCTTCACAATGAGTACAAATATGAAACTATGTGAATCCTCTATATCAAAGAGTGCATAAGATAAAACAAAGGCTACTAGAATAGTAATTATGACACTAGAAGGTTTGGGATCCTACTCCTACTAGGTCTATTTCACTACATAAGTCTGGCATGTACCACATCCTTGAGACTCTGTCTGGATACCCTGAGCTAATCCACCCTGCTGTCTTTGTGAACCTGGGGTCTGGCTACCATGGTCACGACCACCACCTTGGTCAGAACAACTCGATGAATTCTAGTTCCCTAACTAATGATAAGTTTCAGATGCCACTCCTAAATGTGAAGATGGTGTAGATCCTCTCTCACTAGCTTCTGACAAAAATTCCTGAAAAAATGCTGCAGGTGTCCTATCTTACCGTAAGTTCAGAATTCAACTGGGTCCTGTAGACACTATGGCATGGTATTCCCTAGCCAGCTACACTGGTAGCATCTCACCTAGCTACCAAAAGAAACATTATTACTACTCACATCACTATAGGGAAGCACCAGACGATTTTTCATAATGATTTCCAAGAAAGTACCTTATCTAGGTGTCGAACCACCCTGGATCGTACCTCCAAATTCTCTAAGATTGCGCTCTATGATCAGTTCATGATTCACTATAGAGGATACATAAGTCAACCTGAATACAATTACCTAAGATCAGATGTCATATCTAAGACCATCCTCAAACTTCCTAGACTTTGATAAATCATCACCCATCATGATAGGTTTGAATCGCTAGATCTTAGTAAAATGGGATGAGTATTCCATTACTAACAAAAGCGCCCAAATCTAGATGCATAAACTCTTGGGGCTTATCAACCCCCAACATCTCAGGATAGTAGTAGTCATAAAATAATGTCTAGAAATATACCCAATCCATATCCCGATAACACCCCGTCTGAGTAGTAATGTCCCAATATCTTTTGGAGGAATTATGAATTATATAATTCATGAGCTTTATTCTCCTATCGAGAGGCATTTTTAGGTGGTCGAAGATCGAAAACATGGCCTCTAGACATGACTCTACAGCCTGTGGTCCAATATCCTCAGAATATGTGGGTGAATGCTGCTTCTTTAACACCCACATTATCTCATTGATAGACGTGGATGGATGTGGTTCTCTCTAAAAGGTTTTCATGAACCTCATAATGGCTTCACGGAACTATGAATCATCACCTGTTTTTGGTATGACAATTGTTTCCACACCTGGCATGATTGGAGTATATAATGGTAGCCCTTGGCTTACCACCTTTAGGGTATGATCATCACCACCCTCATAACATACAAATGGAGGTCATCATGGTTTCATGACTCTAAAAGGTCAAGAACACACCTTAATTCTAGATCAAAACAATGTCACAACTCAAAAGAATAGAAAAAACTGGATAGGTTAAAAACCTTCATCTAAACACACATCCCTATGCTTTCCCTATAGGTTGGGTCTAGGTATAAAACAATGATAACCACTACTAATATCCCACTACTAAGGTTAGATATGGTCAAGTTCTATATAAAAATCAATTTCAGCTCACTTTATATTCTCATTCATTCTATGTTTTAGGCTGAGTCTGCATTCAAAACTAGAATTGGAACTCATTTAAAGTTTATCACATTAATTTATCAAAGTATAACCAGTGGTATTTTGAATTCCAACCTGTGGGGGACTATACTCCCCACGAATCAAATCTTGGAATCCTAGTATAGAACATAGTATCCCAGTTCAATATCAGGACGAATCATGATCCATAAAATTTCAATACAAGAGGGCCCATACACCTTAAGGAACAATTATTGGAATCCATCCAATTCGATTCATAGCACGTACTAATACACCTATCACAACAAAAGACATATATATCACAATACCTATCACAACAACATGTAATCATTAATGCTCCTAAATGGCATTACAAGAATGCATGACATGTGATTTCTAACAAGTGCCTATATGATTCATGAGATGACATACCCTCATATGATTGGGTTAAAATATAATATAACCCACAATAGTATCAATAATAATAGCACAATACAAGTGAATCATCCAATGGTGAAAAAGAATCAACTATAATATATCAAAATATAAAATTCACAATTCAATCCAAGGAAATATGGATTTTCATTATATATGGTGTAACTAATCTCAAGCACAACTTATTACCAAATACCCTTTTCTTCCTATCCCATTCAATCGGTGAAAACTAGTAAATAAAACCACCAAAAACTTCTCTGATACCACTTTGTAACATCCCAGTTTTAGACACCACCTAATAGTGTTCTGAGCCCGGTTGGCCACATGACCCCAAGTGCATCTCCCCAAACACCAAAGGCTACTGACTAGTAGTGCGGGCCTTGTAATGATAGTGGGGAAACTATACCCTCATTAGAGGAGTGTAACACAATGGGGATAAGAAACATAAAACGAAAGCAGTAATACCATACAATAGAAGTACACAATAGACGACTGATAATAAAAATGACCAAGTTTCATATCATATAAAAAATGATTCATGTCACATATTACTAAAAAAAATCCAAATAAGTCACATGGACATCATATACAGTAAAAGGTCCAAAAGTTACAAAAAGAACAAATGTATCCAAGAAACAACTCAAGCCTAGGCTTGGTCCCACGCTCTCCTACCCATAAACAACGTATCATGTACCTAAAAGAGGGAACTTTCCCTTATCAACACCTACAATCATATAATATGTTTGGGACCAATGAATGTCCCAAATACGATGTGAGAATAAGTTATAGTAGGCAACCACCCATGGTCTATGCCAATCTATCAATGAGTATATATAACTGGCATTGCAAAATAATGAAAGCAGTATGTTAGGAAATACTAAAAAGTAAATATACCTACAAGCATTGGTTCCCATTTGAATTAAATTTCCATTTAATTTACACTTCAAATACATTATATGATATAATTCCCGAGATGCGGCCTAGTTCTGACAATTCCCTGTATAGTAGTAAGCACTACAAATGACTCAGAAGGCCATCAAGGAAAGTACAAGCAATGAATGAAAGAAATCTTTTTATTTGTCTTGGAAGATGTTTCATAAACCATTCAATATAAAAATAACCTTGATCCTATCCTTGAAATTCCTAAAGTGGAATTCAAGGGTCACTCTGGGTGCAAATCCACCAACACCCTAGGATCCCTTCCCTATCAAACCTCAAAGAGGAAAATCCGGTATCACTCTAGGTGTGGTATAACCAATGTCACTGATCCCATCCTTTGCGGTCCAACAGGGAGGCCAAGTATCACCCATGACATAATACCTACCTCTTGAGTCTGTCCATGTCATCTTATAAGGATCTATGATTCACTTAGCATTTATAGAGCCTTGGTGAGCCCATACATGGCATCCATGGTTCACTCACGACTTATCATTTAATTAATAAAACCATTGAGCCCGTCCACAAAATTATAGAGAATCCAAGGTTCACCTAAGGGACCAAGTTAAAATAGAATATAATACCTTCCATTTAATTCTATAAAAATCCATGATTCACTCAATGCAATTTACCATTCAACCATAATATATTCATTTAAAAATTTCATTAGACATGCTAGTGTGAAAACAATAAGCATTTAACATTTACCACTAAGGGTGTATGAAGCTAGGACCAACCTCAAAGGCTTGTCCTATCATTAATCACATGGGAAAAACTCATATAAAAATAAAAACATGAAAATTAGATTATTACATGGCATTGAAATTAATTAACTCATGTGGGAATGTTCTTAGTTGGAATAACATAGTCCAATCATGCTTTACCAATTAGAGGCATAACACGGGTCAAAGGGGAAATTCATCTATCCCTCACCCTATCCATTTTGAATACCATATATCAACCTGACACAAACTTATAGATGAGAAATTCCATTTTAATTAATCCATAAAAAGGATTCAAGGAATACTGCATAGGTATCCTAAGACAAACAATCCTGAAGTGGTGAAAACGGGAACTCACCTAAGGGGTGGCCCTAAATACTGATATAAAACTTAATAAATGATTTGAAACACCTTATTAAATATCTAAACTATGATAATAAACAATATTTATGATTTAAAAATCAATGTGACACCCCCAAAATGGTCACATGACACTCTAACATATGTAAACAACTTGATAATCAATGAATGACACGATACCACCTACCTTATGCTCATTCTAGATAGATCATCTAGTATCAGGCTCTAATTATCCATTTTTTATGATAAATATTAATAAAATATGATGAATGGGATATTAGGGTATATGAGACTAAATCCAAATAGTGTAATCGTTAAGTAGAAGAATCGAATATGGCTAAAAAGGAATCGATGAATTACCATTTTGGTTCCTTGGAGATGAACCATGGTTGAAACAGACAATAGGCAGAGAGATTGGATCAAATCAAAGGTTAGTTTCCTCAAAGGGGATCCAAAATCATGAGGGGTTACCATGGAATGAAGTAGTAAAATGAATTGTAACTTAAAAAAAATTTAGGGACAAAAAATGGCAATTTTACCCAAAAAAATCTTGGTCGCACAGCTTTCCAAATCAAGTGGAAACTGTGCTCAACTCACTAGAAGTCTAGGGATAATCACATGATTACCCCAAACGATTTGACTAACTGTACAGTAACCGTGTGGACTCCAATGTAAAGTCTACTAAAACGTTAAACATGTCCACACGACCGTGCACCCTAATACTCATGGTTTTCACTAACCGTGTAACCTCCTCCATTCACTCAAAACATGGGTTTCAGGCTCCATTCCAGCCCCAAACACCCTAGAGACCTCAATGACCCAAAAATTCATCCACATTAGGCCATATTTATCCAATAAAATGAGGAATAGACAGAAAAATCATGATCTATTCTTCAAAAAATAATTGGGTTCTTACACCATCTATGAAAGAATATTTCAAATCGATACTATGAAAGATATGAGGAGAAAGTATGATGTGCTATGAAGGTTAAAATGGAGTTTGGTGAGATGCAGTGGTCTCCCAAATAAAATGAAAAGAGGTGGTCAATGGAACCAAGATTATAATGTAACATTGATCATGGAAGATGATGAAAGTAAGTGCAACTTTTCACATGAAACAAATGCGGGAAGAATCATTTGGGGAACTTAATTCTCTGGAGTGGGAAATGTTATAAGTGTGTAAGGGATGTCCATATTTTTTGAAACTATTTTAGTGAGGTGAAGACACAACTTCTCATCACTAATGAAAAAAGGATTATGGCATAGGACCACCATGAAGTCCAATGCTTCAAGTGAAAAAAACATAGTCACTTTTCCAATCAATATCCAAATCCAAATTTATTAGAGGGGAATCACCATCAAACTCAACTTAGGATAAGAGAGAAATATCTGGATTTTTCTATCACTAAAACTGAAGTTGAAGCTCCAAATTATTTGGTGGAAGGTACTCTCATTGTTCTCTCATAGCTACAATGTTCTTTATTTGATTCTCAGTCTATGAATTCCTTTATTTACTTTGAGTTTTCAAAGAATATAGAACCGATCCCTAAAATTCTAGAAGTATAAATATCAGTTAAGACTACTATAGGGATTATACAAGAATAAAAATTTTATAGAAACTGTAGTATTTACTTTGGTGAGCATAATATTATCTCAAATCTAGTAGTCATTACCAGGTTGGAATTTGACATTATACTAGGGATGGAGAAGCTATCAAAGTATAATACTAAGATCAACTTAAGAAGTAAAAAAATATCCATAGTCTTAAATGGAAAAACTAATTTTTTTTCAAAGGATATATATCTCAACCTAAGATTTTTCTATAATATCCTCCCATATAATTCTTTATCCAAATGATCATTGAATATAAAGAAGGAAATGAAAGTATACGAATAGAGAATGTCCCCATAATTTAGGAACACATTAAAGTATTTCTTGAGGAGTTTCCTGGACCTCTTCCAGAAAGAGATGTAGAGTTATGCATCGCGTTCATGCATAATTCCAAGCCGATTTCAAATACCTGGTATAGAATGGAAAATGTGAAGCTATAGGAATTAAATAAGTAACTCCAAGATCTTTTAGAGAAAGTATTTATTCAAACAAGTATGTCTCATTAGGGAGCACCTATTCTATTTATGAAGAATAAGGATGGATTAATGAGGATATACATTGATTATAGAGAACTTAACAACATCACAGTGAAGAACAAGTACCCTCTTCCAAGGATTGATGATTTATTTGAACATCTTTATAGGGATTAAATTTTATCCAAGATTGATATTTTATCTCATTATCATCATTTAAGGGTGAATAAATACCATATTTTAAATACCACCTTCCAATCAAGATATAGTCATTTTGAGTTTGTTGTTATGCCCTTTGGTTTGACCAATTCTCCGACTATATTTATGGATTTTAATAATAGAGTCTTTAAAGAATAACTTGGAAACTTTATGGTAGTTTTTATTGATGATATTATGATATATTTAAAAATTTGTGAGGATTATTAAGATCATATAAGGGTTATATTTCAAACCATGATGGAGGAAATTTTATTTATAAAGTTAAAAAATGAAAATTTTGGTTTCAAAAAATTTCATTCTTGGGGCAGATTGAAACTAATGAAGGAATCTCAGTGGACGATTCAAAGAAAAAGGTTGTATAGGAGTGGCCTTATCCTACAAATATAAATGAGATTCATAGTTTCCTTGGTTTATTAGGATATTATAGGAGGTTTGTGAAAATATTTTCATGAATTTGTAATCCACTAACTAGATTAACTCAAAAATGTGTCAAGTTTATCTGGAAAAAAGGAGTGTGAAGAAACTTTCCAATAGCTTAAGAAGAGATTGGTTACTGTACCTGTGTTAACTCTACCCTCTATCAGAGAAGGGTTCATTATTTTTAGTGATGTATCTCCGAAAGGTATTGGGTAAATCCTCATGAAAAATTTATTATGAATCTTGACAGTTGAGGTCTAATGAGAAGAACTATCCAACATATGACCTGGAACTGGCTGCAATTGCTTTTGCTCTGAATATATCAAGGCACTATATTTATTGGTATAAATGTGATACATACACAGACCATCAAGGTTTGAATTATGTTTTCACACAAAAGGAATTTACCATTGTGTAGAGTCGATGGTTGTATCCTCTTAAAGACTATTATTATTCAATTCATTATCATCTCGTAAGAACAAAAAAATTCACTGACGCATTAAGTGGGAAAGAACCTGTTGTGTTGGAAATGATGAGGATTCAAGGACATACTTTGATCAAAGACCAAGTAAAACAAGACATATAGATCACAAGGGAAGGGAAATAATCAACCCTACCCCAAATGATTTCTCAACCATCACTACTAGAGAAGATAAAAAAATATCAAAGAGATGATCCTTTTTCGAAAAAGAATATTATGGCTTTGAGGTTGGAAAGTTTCTTGAGTTCAATATTGATCAAGAAGGTGTACTGAAATTTCATACAAGGTTATCTATTCCATCTATTCCATAAAAAATGAAGAATATGATGGATGGAGTTCATAAATATACTTTATCGATTAATCCTAGAAGAACGGAAATTTTTTGGGACCTTCATGATCATTATTGGTTGGATAACATGAAAAGGGAGATTTTCGACTACACTACAAGGTGCTTGGTGTGTTAACAAGTGTAGGAAAAGAGATAACTTCCTATAGCGGAAATACAACCGCTACACATAATAGCATGGAAGTGGTACAATATTACTGTGGACGTTTTCATTAGTCTCCAAAAAAGCATCGAAAGTAATTAATACGATATGGATTATAGTGGACCCTCGCACCAAGACTGCCCATTTTATCTCTATTCAAAAATATTTCTCTCTTGATAAACATTACATTATTTACATGAAGGAAGTGGTAAGACTACATGGGGTACCACTTTTTTTCATTTTTGGTTATGATCTAAGGTTCACATAAAAATTCTGGATAAGTCTTTAATATGATCTGAATACTGAATTGATTTTTTTATGGCCAATCTAAAAGGACTATTCTTACACTTGAGGAAATAATGAGTACATTCTCAATGTAATTCAAAGGTGGATGGGATCAACATATCCTATTATTTGAGTTCTCATACAACAATATCTTCCGTTTGAGTATTCAAATGGCACCCTATGAAGCTCTATATGGAAAGTGATGTAGAAATCCTACTTGTTGTGACAAAGCTATTGGGAGAAAGATTCTTGGGCCCGATCTTGTGCAATAGACGATAGAAAACTATCATGCTATCCAACAACACATAAAGGATTCTCTGTTTTAGCAGAAGAGCTATACTGACAATCGTTAAAGGGACATGGAGTTTCATGTTAGTGAAAAATTCTTCCTTTGAATTTCACCTGGGAAGAGAGTCATGTGGTTTGGGAAGAAAGGGAAGCTCATCCCAAGGTACATTAGCCCCTATGAAATCATTGATTTCATAGGGGAAGTGGCCTATCATCTCGTACTTCATCCAAATCTATCTTAGGTTCATGATAGTTTCCATGTATCTCTCATGAGGAAGAATACACCTAACACATTACATGTACTAAATCTCAAGGTGGTACAAATGGAACATGACATCTCTTGTGAAGAGAATCTGATGGATATATTGGACCGTAGATACAAGTTTCTATGAAAAAAGACTAACCAACTCATTAAAGTGTTGTGGAGGAATCACAAATATGAAGAATACATTCAGGAACCAGAGGAGACAATGAGGGAGAAGTACCCTAAACTTTTTTCAACTGAGGCAATGAGTTGAAATTTTGGGGATGAAATTTCTTAATGGGGGAGAATGTAATGACCCAAACTGTCTGAATGCTATACATTTCATAAAAAATGTGTTATATTATTTTATACACAACAAAACTAAATCTATCTAGTAATGATGTGATTATATTTTTAAAAAGTATCATTATTGGGGGAGGGTTTCGCTTCAGGGGGAGCCGTGCTTCGCGATCATTCTTCGCGATGGCGGTAGCCACTACGCCGGTCCCTCCCCCACCGGCGGGGGAGGGACCTTCGTCTTCATCCAAGGGAGTAGGTTTCTTTCCTTTCTCTAACCCCTAATTTCTCCCTTCATTTCTTCAAGCTTCATTATGTCCGAAAGATCCTTATTTGTTCAATGGGAGACCCAATCTACCATTATCGATTGTGGAGTTCAACGAAACCTTAGCGCTTATAAATCTGGAACTGATTGCTCAGTTCAAGCAATGAAGACCTTCGGTTGATGCGTTCGACAGGTATATTTTCAGTTCATGGGATTTATATGAAAGGGAGATAGTGGGTGTTATCGACAGCATGCATATTATGATACGTTTTTCCTTGGAGGAGGATTTAATCAAAGCATGGTCTAGTGCTGCCTGTTCCTTCAATGGACATCGGTTCTACATCTTCCGATGGACATAATATTTTCATATGAAGCGCGATTCCTCCTCATTGGTAGTTTGGGTAAGCTTTCCGAATCTTCCCCTACCATTTTAGAACCCCTTAGTTATTATAATGCTTGGAAATTTAATAGGTAGATATCTGTGTTCAGATAGCCGAACTGCAATGCTTTGCCATCCTGTTAATCCACGGGTCTGTGTTGAGTAGATGTTTCCGAGGATCCTGTGGATTATGTTTGGATAACTTTAGAGGAAGAATTTTGATGCAAACAAGAGGTGGTCTTCGAATCATGGTTTGATTTCTGTTTGGACTGTAAGAGGTCGGGGCACTCGACAAAAGATTGTATGCGGGGACCTAAGAATCAGATGGGTATAGGCAGTGGTAAAGAATCAAGGACTCATCCTGAGGGAGGACCTCCTGGGCAGGAATCAGATGATGTGGATCCTGAGGGAAAGTCGGCAGTGGAGGTGAGCTGTGGGCCTCAGGCTATGAATCCTTTGGTAAAAAATGTCTTCAAATGCTTGAGGGAGGATCTGGGAGGATTTCAGGACTCTCCACCAGTTGAGGGTGAGGCTGTGGAGGAGGTGCAACCTGGCAGTGTTACCAAAGTGGTGGATTCTAAATGGTTGAAGAAGAAGGCGCTAGGACTCCTCGGATAGATTCATATGTAGAGGATATGCGCGCAGGGCTTTGTACCAATGACAAAGTCCTGGAACCCAAGGCATCAAGGGAGGGTGGCTCTCTTGGAAGTAAGGTACCGCATCAGGATTTAGGTAATCTACCATGTAGTGAAATGGGTGCAATTGTGATTAAAAATATATTTGAAGGGCTTTCACAGGATAACCCAGAACAAGATGCTGATCCGACTAGGTCATCACTGAAGAAGGTGGAAACCGAGACAAAATCCAGTGATGGGAAATCTGAGATTTTTTCAGGTGATATAAGAGAATAATTCCAAGGGGATCCGGTAAGCTCGAGGGGAAGTAAGAGTCAAAGGGGATCTTGGAAAGAGAGGAAGGACTATTACTACTTACCACTACCAACAGAGACTAGATCAGAAAATAAATACAAGGCCATCATGGGGGTCAACGACCCCCTATCATCTTCCATGGCTGAAATTGGCCAACCGCGTGAGTCTGGTATGGAGACAGACCCTTTCTTGGAGCTTCTTATGCACTCAGGAGAAGAAATGGTGGAAACAATTTTAACAATTAATGCTACCGACGAAGAAGCTAATACGATGATGGGAAGACCTTTAAGGGTGGACACCAATGAGGACCAGAGTAATTGGATTGACAAACATGATCTGATTTGGATTAGGTGTTTTAATGATGGGAAGATCAACCAAGAAGAGTACATCCAGGCATGGGACAAACATGAAGACTATTTCTAAGACCTTCTAAAGGATGATTTTGATACTCAGGTTAGTGTTCTCTCTTGTCTAAGTAGGGCGATTAACTCTAACCAGCTCAAACTGTTCTTCAATGGTTCATCTATTTCCTTTTGTGCATGCACGATTGGTTTCTCACTTTTCCCACAAAAGTGTTTCCTTAATAAATATTTAATTTTCAGTCAGAGTATATTTTGAAATGTGACCATCGATTTTTAACCGTTATATGACCACTGGTCAATTATGACCATTGGTCAATATGACCATTGGTCAATATGACCATCAGAAATTATACTCTTAATAATAAATTTAACGTTACAATTATTGTTTATAATTATAAATGACAAAGGAAAATTAATGTAAAAATAAGAGTTGAAGGCCTATTCTAGGAGATTCATGGCATACAAAGACCATTTGTCAAAACATTGGAAGGACGTAACATCATTGGGATTTTCTCTTGACCAAGCATAAGACAAGCTTCAACATGTTATGATTGAACAAAATCGCCTACGGGATAAGTTCAAGTTAGTGGAAATTACCACTCAAGCAATGTTATCCAAGACGCCCAATGAGTCTATCACCATCACACACCTTACACTTAGGTATTATGTAGGTATTATATGGGGCTATGTATCAATTAATTAGTTACTTAATGTATAATCCCATTGTATAACTAAAATTTTTGTTCCATCATTTCTGCTATGAGTTTTGGTTTTTTAATATATGGCGAATTTGATAAATTGATTCTTTCGCCAGAAATTATGCTTTGTAGAAATAAATATAATTATTATAATAAACTAAGGTCTTATTAATATTTTTTATTTTAATTAAATAGTTTGGTTAAACCACTCTTATTTAAATTTAAATAATAAAATATTTTTTAAGTGTTAAAAATTTCACTATGCATTTTCTATTCAGTATGATTTTTAATAAATAAGGATTTTTATATTTAAAAGTCAATTTATCATACCGAGAGAATTATTAAGATAAAATAAATTTCCTTTTTTAAATTATCATGTCAAAATTAGTTTATGGTTAATTTTCTAAAATATTTTGTTTTTCAGTGAATAATAAAAATACATTTATGGGTTTTTGGTATATTTAATTACATCATAATGATGTATTATGTAAAATAAAATAATTTTTGACTCTTTTAAATTATAATAACCTAATAGGTGTCCCAAGTGGTCAATACCATGGGAAAATACCATGGGAAAGGCCTTGGTTTCAAAAATACCACTACTGAGGTGTCCAAGGAAATCTATAAAAAAATCCATATCTTTTTCTATAAATACCCACCCATTTCTCCTTTATATTTTACTTCCAATTCATCCTCCATGAAGATATGGCAGTTTTACCTCCAAATTAGTCTTTCCAAGGTTCCCTCAAGCCCCAAGGTCCCGATCTTCGACTTTTAGGAGTCACTCTTCAAGGTAAAATAAATCTAAACTTCTCCTTTCCATTCAAGTTCCATTTTTATGTGGTAATAATTTTATAATTTCAATACCATGTTCTTATGTGTATTTTATTATATCCCTTTACTATATTAATATTACTTTATTAATGTGAGTCCCCTTTCTCCTCTTGTTTTAATGTTTTATAAAACCACATTTCTTACCCATTATGCTGCCAAATTTTCTTCTTAGAATATATCTCTTTTTCTCAAGAAATTTTCTTATTTTATTTTTTCAGTACCCAAAACTCTTTATTTTCTAGTGGTATTAACCATGATTTCCAAATGATATATTTTATTCTGGTATTAACAAAAATTAATCCTTACTATTTTGTGGGTTAAAAATGACATAAAGATCTCGTCTTTAAGCCCTTTTTTTATAAAAAACTTCATTATTTTTCTTTGAAACCCATTTATTTTATTATACATGGTTTATTTATAAAATTCTCTGTTATGATATATGTGGATTAAAATAATTAAGTCATATGAGGGGTGTTCACTGAGATCACTCCAATTCATTGGGTAAAGAATTTAATCTCCAGAGATGACATGTTTTACGATACCTTGGTGAATAAGATTGGAAATTTTCATGAAACCTTAGTGATAGACCTTGGTCATAAGCTTATTAATGAGCCAATTAAATTTTTTAGACCCATTTATAATTTATTATTCATGTTCTTATTATTATGATATTCCTATTTATCATTTTTATGTATTTTCTCACGTTCTTATTGATATTCCTCAAGATTGCAAGTAAACTATTTCCCTTCTTTTACCTTACTGGGCCTTATGCTAACCCTTTCCTTTGATGTATGTCCCCAGGTTATGAGATGGAATAAATTCACTTAGGATGATCCTTGAAGAATCCATTCAAGTTGTTTAGAATAATTTTTTAAGTTTTCCTGTATTATGTACCTTATTTAAAAAAACTAAACATTAAAAGATCCTCTGTTTGTACCATGAAAATGAAAAATTATATAATAAAAATATGGGATTCCATAATGGTGTACCATCCTCAAACTGACAGAAAACCTGAATGAAGTATTCAAATATTTGAGGATATTATTCAAGCTTTCATTCTAGACCTTGGAATAGCATTGGATAATCTTCAATCCCTGATTGAGTTTTCATACGATAACAATTATCAGGATTTGATTAAGATGGAACCTTATGAAGATATTTATGAGAGGTTATGTTTCTCACCTTTGTATTGGGATGAGGTAGGTGAAGTATTAGTTGTTGGACCTAGTATGGTTTATGAGGCCTCAGAGAGAGTGAATTTGATTGTGAAGAGGTTGATCACAGCTCAGAGCAGATAAATATATTATGCCAACCGTATGAGGAGAACTTTAGATGTTATGGGAAATCATGTTTTCTTGTAATATATTCCTATAATAGGGATTATAATTATGGGGAAGTAGGTCAAGATTTTAACAAATTTTATTTGACACTTTGAGATCACTCAGTAGATATTGGTAGTGGAATATCATATAGATCCCCCTTGTCATTATCGAGGTATGCACGATGTGTTCTATGTGTCACAACTTCAGAGGTATATACCTGACCCTATGCATGTTATTGATTATGAGTACATTGAGTTGTATAAAAACACATCTAATGAGGAGTGTCTAGTACATATCATAGATTAAAGTGAGAAGGTGTTATGAGGAAGGATTGTACCACTCATCTCGATTCAGTGGCAGTATGCGTAGATCCAGGAAGAGATGTGGGAGTGTGAGTCTAATGTTTGAGGTCAGTGAATTGAGTTGTTCGCGCAAGACCACTAGAGGTACTTATAAATAATGAGAAGTTAATGAAGAGGGATAATTTTAATATCTTTAATTTTGAAAAGATAATAAAAAACCTCTTGTTGATAAATTATAATTGTCTTATATGAAAAAATGATTTATCATTGAAATAACATACTAAAATGTATTAAAGTATTTGTGTAAGGGAAAAACCCCAGTTAACAATTTGGAGTATTCAATCAAATATTTTCAGAGTTGGATGCTAATTTTGTCTGAGATTCCATGACCCGTAAATTCTAGGGAAAGACAAAATAAAAATATTAAATATATTATATTCCACACATGTAATTTATTCAAAATAATTTAATAAATCCAAAAATGTGTGTCGTATAATAAATTAGAGAACAAATTTAGGTATGAGATATGATATTTACCCAAGATTGGGAATGATATTTATAAGCATTGGAAGTTTGAAAAGCTCGCTCTAGAAAATAAATTATTTAATAATTTTCAATATATTATTTTTGAAAATAATTTAATATATCCGAAAAGGTGTATTGTAGGAAAAATCCAAGACCACCGTTAGGTCTAGAATTGTGGTTTTACCCTAGTAGTTATATAACTTTTATGTGTATTGAGATGTTAATAACATTTCATGCAATGAAAACTTTTTTTATATTTAATTAATTATTTAATTCATTTTTTAATTATTAAATAATTAATATCTATCAAATGGTTTGTTGAATGTGAAATCTTAGACCACATTTAGGTATGGAATGGGGGGATTACCCTATAAGGGGCATAAAATTTATGCATAATGAGCATTTGGGGTCATTTAAGTTTTTTAGGGTAAATAATTAAATTTATTAATTTAATTGAAAAAGGAAAATACATCATCTTCTTCCCATTCTTCAATCACTGTTAACACGAGGGAATATTTTTAAAGCATCAATTAAGTGATTTTTTGACAAATTAAATCCACAAATACATTAAATAGGATAAATAAATGATTCCACATTGATTGGTTTGGTGTTTAACAGATTAAAACCGAAGATTTAATTTTTCAGTTACTGTAACACTAAATGCATTTTGAATGCACAAAAATAACTAGATAATCATCATTTTAATTCAACCAATGAGTCCAAGAAACCCCTTTCATGATTGATTAAGTATTCTATATTTATTTTCATGCAAGAATAGCATGCAGGGATGGATATTCTTCTTGGGGTGTGGCGCTACAGGTTCTTACAATTATAAGTTTTTTGTAATCTCATGTCTTCGAAAACTTCTCCGTTAGTGGAATAATTAGTTTCATTGTATTTATATAGATGAGAAGAAGCTAAATCCTAATTATTTTTGGAAGAATCAATGTATGGTAAATCTCAGTTTTCACATTTTTTAATGGTTAATTAAAACAATTATCAAAATTTAATTTTTATACAAACTATCAAAATCTTTTTACTGCGAATTTATCAAGAATAATTGTTTAGAATTATCTAAGGCTGAATTATTAAAACTATAAAATGTTAACCATTTTATATTATCAAGAAATATTTATTAAATAAATTATCTATAGATAATTGTGTGAAATTTATCAAAAGGGAAATTGCAGGAATTATCAAAAGACAATTGCATGCAATTATCAAAGATAGTTACCACAAATTACCGAGTAATAATTTTTTTAAATTTCTAAATGATAATTGCTTGAATGGGTAAATAAAAAATTACATGATTAATTAAAAATAATTATCAATAATTATAAAAGGTTAATAACTTGAAAAAATTATAAAGGATAATTATTGAGAATAATTACATTATAGTGGAAACATTATCAAAGGAGAATTTATTATAAGATAATTATCAGTTGAAAATTAATTATCAGAGATAATTACTAAATTTCATTATCAATGGATAAATTATAATAAAATTTTAAAAATATAATTATAAAGGATATTGTTTTATAAAATTATCGATAATAATTATAATAGGATAATTTTTAATATATTTTTCAATAGATAATTTATAAGAAATTATGAAAAGATAATTATAAAATGATAATTTTGAAATTATCCCAGAGAGAGACTGTATCATAACATGTGATAGATTTTGAAATAAAATGGCAGGTATTGTTTTTAGAAACCCTTGATGAATTTTGATCATTGATGTGCCAATGAATGTGATGATTAGGCTGCGAGGAGGTGTATCGAACCACACAAGTTGGTTAATCCTTGCCGCTGATGATGATGACTTTGAGGTAGGATGTTCCTTAAGATTTTAGGCTAGTTTACACATAATTTCCATTAATATGATTCTACATTATAAATTTTTTGATGACCATGCTAGATTATGATGGCATGTGGGCATGTTTGTATCCCTATAACCCCTATGTTACACTTCATACCATGAGTACTTGTAACTTGTTATTCATGTTTGATGTTTGATCACATGTATTGTGTGTGCTGCTTTTCATATGATGATATGTTATTCTTTCTCATGTATCCTATTGTGATATGTATGTCGTGTCATATTTTTCATGGCCCCTAAGAGAGGTGGACCATTGTGACATGATATACCCAAGAGGGGGTATGCACATGACTTGCGATAGGGAAAACGAGGGACTGATGCATGGGGCCGACATATGACGATGAAGTGGGGATGTTGTGTGATGCACTCAATGAATAAGTGATGATGACTAACTCTTGATTTGTATGATGCACTCAATGAAGAGGGGATACTGAATATCTCTCAGTCCCTAGTATGTTACTCGATGAAAAAGGGATTTTGACTATCCCTAGGTCCATAGTATATGCCTTGATGCATAAAGATTTATGATTAGCTCTCTGTACCTAATATGTCACTCAACAAATAAGGTATGATGATTATATATTTGTTCCCTTACATATATAGAGAACATACCTTCATAGGAATCATTTATTTTGAGATTCATGTTCACAAGATGCTATATAAGATGATTCATTATCCTTGTGGATAATTATTAATTCATCGACACCAGGATTATCAATCCAACATAGAACTGAAGCAGGTATGACTGGGGGTTTGTGGAATCCTGGCCAGCACACTAAGACTTTAATTTGGATTGTTTATTATTTTTGTTATGTACTATAATGGAATACACTTGTTTATTTTATCACATTAGGTTTAGGATGCATTTGTTGTTTCCTACAGAGTCTTATACTCACACCCTACTAGGGAATTTCGATGCGCTTGTAGATTGTATGAGGGATATGGTGAATGGAATAGGCCCTATGGTGTATAGATAAGAATATATGTGTGGTCCAAGTAGAATATCAGGAAGGAATACAGAGGATATTTTACTTATTTATTTACTTTATGTGCTTTATTTTCTTTCAACATTCTTTCCACACAAATGAGATTCTTTATTTGTATTACATGTATGTCATCTTTAAATTTTTTCATGTTTACTCTGATAATTTATTATATTTGATATTGTTGATGATTAATCCTATTAAATGATATTGAGAGTATAGTCTCCTCACTAACAGACTCTGACCATCATTGATACTCGGTAACCTATTGCGTACAGGGTGATGCACATGAGATCACAGGGAATTTCGGATCAGACCTGAGGATTTGGGTTGGGATGTTACATAAAGGTCAAAAATATCTACTAAATATAACCCATATTTCATCAATATCAACAATAAAATGGGCCTCTTTCACATCGAGTCTTCATGTGTTCTGTATTTTCACACTAAGATTATAACAACTGGCTAGTTGGGCACACACTCTGACTATTTCCACCCCCAAAAGAAAGCTAAAAATGATGATATCTTGGGTTGGATGATATTATTCCATGTCTAGGAACTAAACCAACATTCTCCACACCCTCCATTTTCATTAGGTTATACATATATATGAGAAGATGGTTTACTATTTTATAAATGACAGTCAAACAGAAAACATTCACATGAGATCTGATGGCTTTCCGAAGCCCATATTCTAATCACCTCTCTTAGGTCAATTCATTGACAAAAATAAAAGTATTGAAATAATAAAGATTAGTGAAATGATCTGATTATTCTATACTAGAAAACACACCCTACTCTAGACACATAAATTACATATCTCATCCAGATCTCAATGTCTCCAACAAGAATTAATCATAGAAAAAAGTTTGGAAGTCCCTTCAGACCGTACCCCATTATTTATTAGCCAAATTAAGAAAAAACCAAAAATTGTTGGTGTGTCCAAGAAGTATGTAAGTCATGAGCTTGAAATTCCTCTTCGAAGTCATCTCTATATATTCCGGATGGAAAATATAGGCTCTAACTATGTGTTAATATCCTGGGGGCCACCATCCCTCACGAAAGGAGGTGTTGATGCTACTAAAATTCTCACATCAACTCAACCAAAGTAGGGGAAACTCATAGGGTTACTTACATAGTCTACACTATTCATATGAAACCCCATTCTATTTAAGAATCAGTGCCCAGATCAGGTATAACAGGATGTGCTATTGGGGGAACTACAGAAGGTAATAATGGTAGTTCAAGTCCTGCCACCTTTATAGCATAGTCATCATCACCTTCCCAACACTCGACTAAATGTCTACATAGATGCATATATCTTATATGTCAAGAACATTCCTTAAAGAAGATTCAAAAACTAAATTATTACTAATAGGTAACAAGATGGGACAAATTTTCTCTACATGATAAAAACTGGGGAGGTTCTCTTACAATAGACTAATAAGAATAAAGGTTTACTACTGTAAAAACACTAACCCAACTACCTAGAACTAAGAGCAGACAAAGTTTTAAATCATTTATTTAATCATAAGGTCCTGTTATATAGAGTTTCAATTTCATGTTTTATAGGAAAATACTCTTTAAGTTTCAATTGGAATCTCCATTTAATAGAAACAATTTCCCTTAATAATTACAATTCATCAGCTATATATATATATATATTGGTTCAGTTAGATGCATCTACCATTCCCAAGTTATAAATTCATACACTTTATAAGCTAGAATTAGAATTTCTTGTAACCACAACCAGACTTTCATGATGGTTTAATTTTATGAATCACTATCCAAATTTATAGAAGCCTTCACACTTTATAAATTGTAATTGGAATCCATTAAAATTAAACCACTAATGTTTCATCCCATGAAACCAATGTTCCATGGATCATACATGCAATAAAAAGTTATTTAAGGTGAAAATATCATGTTACATAAAAGAAACCATTTAGAATGATACATAAATTTTAATTAACCAATTATTTACCTCATTCATCTTGTAGGAATGTTAGTCAAATAACAAATATAGTAGTTAATGCACTTAAACATACTATAGGAAATCAACACATAATATTAAACATGACATGAAATATGAATGACATATAAATCCTCATGAACTTATAATGACGAATGAACAATGTGTAGAACCTCGGGATGCCCTGAGAGGGGAGGAGTGAATCATGGTGTCAACTTTTTCTTTTAAAGTATCTGATCTTATTCCCATGTTTATAGGAACGTGTTAAACCTATATGATGGATAAGAAAAAAAATTAAACAATCACATGAAATGATACCACACAACACTTTTCCTTGGTTCTCCATAAAGGGCTACATTCAAGGAGTATACACTAACAGTGTGTCGTTCATACCAAAATCTACCAATCTTCACTAGTTGTGGAGTACATGAGTTCATACATAGTTAATATGTGCTAGGAACACTTCCTTTACAATAATTTTGGGATATATCACTACGTCTCTCAGTAAACTTGTGTCAACTCCCCCTTTCTCACTTCCATGGGAGAAGTCTTACTCAGAATATTGACTTGAAGGTCTCTTCAACAGATTCACATTGAAGTCTTTGTCTCAGTCTAGCATGAGACACTACTTTCATCAAATTCTTGAATTGACAATACTTGAAAGTAATGAACACAAAAAACAGATATTTAAAATCCTGTCAGAAGCTTAACACTACACTTCTGTGCAGTACATGAACATGCACAAAAGATTTTGGATTTTTCGCACAAGATGAATTTCATGCAACCCCTTACATTCCACACAAACCTTATCTATTTGCGTAAATATAATTAAGGGTTCACTTGGTATTTTCAGACTAAAGGAACACATTTCACACAAGAGTAGATTTATTTAATTATTTCGCATGCAATGCTTTCACACAACTAAAAAATTTATGCACAACTTCCATTTCCAAAAACAAATCTCTCCATTTTCCAAATTTCAGGCCCAAAAATTTGGAAAACACTGGAAAATGATGCCATCTTCATTACTATTTCCCACATGAACTATAAGATACCTTTCCTATAAAACTTTATGAACTTCCAATGAAGATTGAAAACAAACACAAACCATACTCCATTTCCATCATCGGTTGTGGTTCCAACAATCTACCCCTTTGGGTTTGTTGGAAATCTATAGATAAATTCAAAAAAGCACCCTTTATAATCAAAACCTGAAATGAAAGAATCAACTCAGCCAACACTCTAAGTCTATGTGAGCAATGCTCGGTATAGAAAACAAGAGGGGAAGCTTTAATTGGGTTCTGATGTTTTGGAATTATTAAATATTCCCAATCTATTCTTTTACTATGTCACAAAATAATTACATGTCCTGAATGTATTAATTTTCCTCCTAACACCGAATTCTCATCGTGTCACAAAATCATTACATGTCCATTATATGTCCTGAATTTATTCCTTCTCCCCCATTGAAAATAAACCCTAATATTGATATTTTTTCATTGTACAGCTCAAAACACCCCTGGATAGTATCTCCATCATAAACCTTCATCACATCCACAAACAGATTAAAAAAATTAACATAATTGGGGAGAGGGGAAATTCATAGCCTCCTCGTGCACTAGGAGGTGGTTGAACACTGAGGTTTAACTAATGTTTCTCAAATTCAGCCGTTGATAGAAGCTTGGTCATAATGTCAGGCACTTGATCATCTATTCCAACATGTTCCATGTTGATCATTCCTTGTTCAACTTTTTCCTTGATGAAGTGATATATGATTTCAATATGTTTCTTATGAGAATGCTGAACTAGATTCTTCATTAGATAAATTTCAGTCCTGTTATCACAATAAATCATCATTGGTTGTTTTATCTCAGCCCCTATGTCAGTCAGTGGCTACTTCAACTAGAGTAATTGAGTTCATGGTTTTGTAGTGGATACATATTCAGATTCACCAGTAATAAGAGAAGTACTTTACTATTTATTTCTTGACCATCCCACTCATTTATTACTAATATAGAATGCTCCATCACTGGTGGATTTTCTATTCACTTCATCCCCAACCCAGTTAGCATCTGAAAATGTAGAAAATTAGTTATATTTTCCTACAGCAAAGAATAAGACACAATTTTGGGTACCTTGAATGTACCTCATGATTCGTTTAACTTCTTACATATGTTCTTCCTTTGTATTACATTTAAAGTGGGCTGGTAAACATGTTGCAAATAAAATATATGGTCATGATGCTGTCAGGTACAGTAAGCTTCCAATGATTCGCCTATACATTGTGGGATCCATAGACGTCCCATCCTCATTCTTTCTGAGTTTTTTTTCCAATTGCAATTAGAGTCCCCATTTGTTTGGAATCTTGCATATTAAATTTCTTCAATATATCTTTTGCATAATTTTATTGAGAAACCAAAGTGTAATTATTCTTCAGAATCACCTGCATCCCTAAGAAGTATGTGAGTTCTCCAATCATAGAAATTTCAAATTCTGACTTCATGTGATTAGAAAATTCTTCAACTGATACCTCATTACTACCACCAAAGATAATATCATCCTCATAAACTAGAACTAATAACTGATCTTTCTAAGAATTATTCACATAGAGATTGCGATCTACTCCTCCTCTTTTGAATTCCAGCTTCTTGATATAATAATATAACGAGGAATACCATGCTCATGGTGCCTTCATTAAACCATAGAGGGCCTTCTTTAGTTTGAAAAACTTAATTTTATCATTACCAAGAAATAATCCCATAGGTTTTTCAATGTATAATTATTCTTCCAAGACACCATTTAAGAATGCTGTCTTGACATCCATTTGAGACACTTTATATTATTTTTCGATTACCATGACAAGAAACACCACGATTGACTCTAGTCTCTCTACTGGATAAAATGTCTCATCAACATCCGCCTTCAATTTGTGAATATCCTTTATAGACCAAACATGCCTTATTTCTGATCACATTTCCATGCTTGTCAATTTTTTTCTTGAAAACCCACTTTGTACCAATCACATTGGGACCTTTGAGTCTCTTGAAAAGATCCCAAGTCTGATATTTATCAATCTGGTCTAACTCTTCATTCATTTCTTTCACCCAAGACACATCCTTTGTAGCTTCTTCAAATGATAATGGTTCCACAACTGGTAGAAATGATGATTTAGGACTATTTGTCATTCTCCCTCTATGTGTAGGTGCATTTTGATCCCCGATAATTTGGAATAATCAATCTATTATCTTCGATTTATCCTTTGGGGTTCGATAAAATTCTCTCTAGCTATGTCTTCCTCTTCTAAATCTTATTATGAGTTAAGATCATGATGTATCTCCTGAGAGTTTTTACAACTTTCTCTACCTCTATATTAGAATTTATTCCATGCTCACATTATTCCTCATTTTCTATCACATTAGCATAAGAATTCCTTGAAGAATTCATGTTTTTCACTTCAATGATCTTAACATTACTGATTTCCACAATTCTTCCCATGCACTTATTGAAACACTTGTAGGCTTTTTTTTCATTGAGTATCCAAGAAATATTCCTTCCTCTGTATTGTTTGCATACTTACCTTGATTTACTTATTTGTTTCAGATGAAACAGTTGCTTCAAAAAACACAAATTTATTTCAAAGTGGGCTTCCTTCCATTCCAAAATTCATATGGTGATTTTTTCTTACCCATATATATCCCTGTTCAATTTTGAATTCACACGAAATATTGAACTGCGTTTTTCCATTAATGTCGAGAAATATGATTGTCAATTAGCATAGTTCTGAAAATATTGTTTATTTGCCGATTCCTCCACTCAACAACTTCATTTTTCTATTTATTTCTCACAGAATCCACCTCATGTTGTATCCCATGCTTCTCTAGGTAATTTTCAAATTCAATGGACGTGTATTCTCTTCCATTTTCAGGCTGGAGGAATTTGATCTTCCATCTAGTATCATTCTCAGCAATTCATCAATAGGTTTTCTTGACATCAAGAACTTTTCTTTTCTTATGTATGATTATCACACATGCCATTCTACTATAATCATCTATGAAAGGAAAATGTACCTTTCTCAATGTGTTCCGAAAACATTTATCATCCCACATACATCTGTACGAATGAGATCAAGGAGATTAGATGCTCTTTTCCTCTTTGTCCAGTAGGAATTGAAGATCATATTCCCTCAGATATAGGCATCACACGTCTTTTCTAGTTAACACATCATATTAGGTATATCCATGAATATCTTCAGCTTAGATATCTTTTTCATGTCAAGTTGATTGATGTTCCCCAATATTCAATGCCACATATTGTTTTCCTCTTCTAATGTAAGTTAGAAAATGGTCTCTTTGCTGTTGACCTGATAAAGTTTCTATCTGTTCAAAAACCATTCATGAGAGGATTCCTGGACTTTCATCTTATAGTATAGACATTCTGAATATCACAATAAGACCTGAGTCACAGAGCTGTCTCAAACTCATAATATTATGATGCACACCATCCACATAAAGGACTTCAGTTTTCTTCATCTCCCTATTAACTAGCTCAATACTGCCGTAATCATTTATCTTCAAAGAACCATTATTACCAAACATTACTATTCCATTAGACTTTTTCTTGACATCCATTAATAGGTATTCATTACCCGTCACGTGGGACGAACATCTACTATTATGAATCCAGGTGCTATTATTTTTTGTATCCTTGAGGGATACTTCTATAAGATTAGATTTTTCAATTTTACTCTTTTGTTTCCATGAGTTATTATGTTGAGTGTAGGACACTGATAGAATTTCAACTCTCTCTTACATATATATGGGTTCTTTATATTCAAGATCTTATTCAAGAGGGGAAAACATATTTGAAAGAGAAACAAAATCTTGTTGATGAATATTGACTTTTCTCTAACTTCGATATGATGTGTCCATTTCACTCCTCTTCCTGTATTAAATAGATTTATGGAAAAATTTAGAACAATGAAAACAACATCCATAAAAATTATTTCTTCTAAAAGAATTTGGATATGAATTTGTTCTCCATTTTTGAACTCCCATATCTTCTCCATTCCAATATCTCCTTGCCTCTTCTCAATAAGACATGTTATGGCCTGTATATCCACATAACCAACACTTAATGAAAGGAAATGTCTTCTCACATCTATTTATCCACATTCCTTCTTCTATGAGATAATAGTTTGACTGTTTGTTATTCCTGGAGGCTCGAGGATAGTCTTATCTTCTTCTTTTAGATTGAATTGGGGGTTTCTTTTTTAGCACTTCATGTGACTTTTCCACATGACCCACTTTCAACTTGCCTTTGTTTTGGAAACCTTTATTTACATTATTTGATTATTCGACCACACAATAGATTCCATTATTTCAAATGTAAGAAGGTCTTTGATCATTCAAAATATTTTCAACTCCATTAGAACCATGTTTTTCTCTCTTAAACAGCTCAACATCTGAGAACCTTCCAAATTCTATTTTCTTCCTTGATTGTTTTAAAATTGATTCACTCTCAAGTTTACTCCTAAGAGTAACAATTTCCTATTCAAGAGCCTCAAAAGTTTGGGACTTTTCTTCCAGTATGGAGGTGAGGTCATTGATGACCTTTGCCGACTCTTCAATTCTTAGCTTCAGATCCACTACATCATCAGTGCTTTCAAGGGTTTTAGACTGTACTTTCACAAATTCTCCCAGTCATTCAATTTCATCTTCAAGATGATCAAAATATTCAGATGATTTTTCTACAATTTATTTCCACTGATTGCAACTGTTATATTTAATCTTAAGCTTACTAAAATCATCCTTAAGTTACAAATCATGATTGGAATTAGTTTTCAACTGATTATCTACACCATTATCTTATGAGGGTTCTAATTTTTCAACAGTGGCCATCATGGAAGCATGTTTTCTAGATTTAAATTCTGGTTCATATTCATCATAGAAATCATTAACCTCGTCATTTTATTCACACGCAAAACTCTTTTTCTTTAGTTTCTTTGAAAATGTAAAGTTTCCCTTTTTGAAAAACCTTTTATGAGGATTCTCAATGTTTTTAACTTCTCTCTATTCAACATCAAATTTTCTTGAGTACTAAGAGGCTACGTGCCAAACTTTACCACAATGAAAACACACCAAAGGTAGCTTGCATTGAAATTTTCGTTTTCCCTTATTAAATTTATTGGCACTGAGAGAAAGAATTTTTTTCCTCATCTTCCTCACCACTACTATCTCCAGAAATTTTCAGTTTTTCTATATCACTGAATTCCATTTACTTACTTACATGAGTCACAGTGTCTTTCAATTTGACTCTTATTTCAAATGCCTCCAGGATACTCAAAAGATCATCTAGAGAGAGATTGGAGATATCTCTTTCCTATAGGGATGACACCTTTAAATTTTAATGGGGTGGAAGTCCTCTCAAGATTTTCTTTACAATGTTAATGTCTTTTATTTATTAACCTAGTCCTCTAATTGCTCCTAAAATTTTAGTAATTCAATTGAAGAAGTAGTATTCATTCTCATAAGGGTGGATCTTTATATCATCAAACCTATTATTCATCACTTGAAGTTTTTCCTCCTTCAATTTGATGTGTCCTTCAGATATATTTTCAAGTTTGTCCCACAAATACTTTTTGGAGGTGCATCTCATCACATTTAGATAAATCTGATCTGAAAGAGCTGCGGTGAGAGCATTTTGCGTTTTAGCATCTGCATTAATAATTTTTCTCTATTTCTTAGTCATTTCCACCCTTGTTGGATCATTTTCCTTTATTTCCTACACAATAGCACATTAGACTTCCATTCTAATAGATCTTAGATGAGATCTCATTTTGTTATTCCATAACTGAAAATTACTTCCATTGAATAGGGGGACTCCCCTAACATGGGATGAATTATTTATGAAGACAACGAACAAATCTAATACAAGTAAAATCCCATTTATACAACTTGTAGAACCATGGGATTCCCTAAGAGGGTAGGGGTGAATCAGGGTGTCAAATTTTTCTTTTAAAGTATCTTATCTTGTTCCCATGTTGGTAGGAATGTGTTAAACTTGTATAATGGATAAGAATAGAAATTCAAAAATCACATGAAAAGAGATCACACAACACTTTCACTTGGTTCACCAGAAAGGGATACATCCAAGGAGCATACAATGACAGTGTGTCAGTCATAACAAAATCCACTAATCTTTACAAGTTTGGGAGTACAAGAATTCAGACATAGTCACTCTGTGCTAAGCACACTTCCTTTACAATAATTCATGGATATATCACTATGTACGTTAGTACACTTCTGTCAAACCCCACTTCTCAATGCCATTGGAGATGTCTTACTCAGTTTACTATCTTGAGGTTCTATTCAACAGATTTGCATTGAAGTCTTTGTCTCGGTCTTTCACGAGACACTGCATGCATCGAATTCCAAAATTAATACAATTGAATGTACTAAACAAAAAAATCAGATATTTAAAAGCATTTCATAAGTTTAAAACTACACTTACGCACAATACCTAAACATACGCACTAGATTTGGGATTTTTCGCGCAAGATGACTTTCACGCAACCCCTTACTTTCTGCGCTACCCTTATCTTTCATGCAACTACAATGAAGGATTCACTAGGACTTTTCATACTAAAGGAACACATTATGCACAATATTATCTCTCTACAATTATTTCACGCATAAATATTTCATGCAACTACAACCTTTACATGCAACTTACATTTCTAGAAACACATCTCCCTATTATCCGATTTTCTAGCCCAAACATTTGGCAAACACTGGAAAACGGTGCCACCTTCAGTAGTATTGTCTACTAGAACTATATAATCCCTTTCTTGGAGAACTTTATTAACATTCAATTATGATTGAAAAAAAACTCAAACCATACTCAATTTCCAGCATCTGTCATGGTTCCAACACAATGCTTCTTTTCCATACAAGGAAAAGGGTAAGAGAAAATACATAATGATAATAAATTTCACAAATCATGTGCATAACTCAATGGTGAAACCAGTACAACAATAATAAGAAAAAAATAGTAACAATAAGTCCCATCTAAGGAAACTTCAATATTACCTATACATGGGTTAGCTAGCCCAATCATAGGATCATTATCAAATTATGACATTTTTTAATCTCCTTTATACCAACCCCAAAATTGTAAGGTAATAATATAAGGATTTCATACCACTTTGGGATGTTCTGAGCATTATCCACTCACAAGTGACTTAACCCAGTGGCCACATGGCCTCAAGTGTGGCTCCCTGTATGTAAGAGGCTTCTAATTAGTAGTGAGGGTCTGTGGTGGCATGGTGGGGATACTATACCGTCTCTATCTAAGTATATCACAATGAAAGTAAATCATACAATGATAATAACTAACATAAATAATAATAACTAATACGAAATAGCTAGTATCATATACAAAATAATGATGCCATGATGGTATACAATATAGGGATCAAGGGGAATGAGAAGCACACATACAAAGTTTATTCTATATAAAAATATATAAAAAGAGAAAAAAACACCAATAGAATCGTGATAACTATCTCACTCATCTACTCTCATACACCATAATATTATATAAAATAAAGCGTCTATAGCTATGCGCTTCCTTTTTCCCTTCCAATATCCATGAAGTCTATTCAGGTACCAAATGGTGGATTGAACAGGGTGTTAGTAAAATTTATTAGGCCACCACCAATGGTGTTTAAAACTATATATTTTATGATTATATCATGCAGTAATGTGTAGGTAATAACAATAAAAATATTAGAAAAAATAAATAATACCCATGTTGGATCGGTTTCCCCCTAGGACAACTGTCTAATACTACTTGCTTTAGACTAATTTAGAATGTCTCTAAAAATTTACTCTTTTATAACCAATAAGTTCCATGATGTTTATTATTTATAAATAAAAAATATAAAACAAAAATTCCATTGATTCTAGATAAAAAATGATCATAATGTATCTTAATTACAAATAAAAAATATAGAATGTAATTTCCATTGATTAATGATAATTTTTATGGAACTTCATGTCCATTAATTCAATATAAAGATTATTTAATATCAATTCCATTTATCCGAGAAAAAAATTATTGAACATAATGCACATTAATTCTAGAAAAAAATTATGGAACATCAAGTAAATTAATTCAATATAAACATTATGGATCATCATGTCCATTATAGAAATTAATCATGAGGTAATCAGATCCATTTAATATTTAAATCAAGGAAAAAAATTTCACCCTTTCCATTTATCAGCTCCATTAATAAATTTAAGGCTTATAACTAAGAAGTAATAAGAAGTGGGAAAAGGTTTATAATCCATACCATTTAATCAATTAAATTAATCATTTAAATTATATGACTCATGAGTAATAAAAAATGGCCAAGTGTAAACTACTTGGCACTGAATCATTTATCATGGCTCAAGTGACATGGTCTTATAATTAAACTTATACTTAATTCATTTATGAGTGATCATGTGGTACATGGGAACATTATTATGGCTATATACTTTTACAAAAATTATTACATGGTTTTAAGCATAATTAACCATCAACTACCAGCTAAGGATCATAAATTCTAGCGTCTTTGGAAGATTAGATACATAATTAGAAAGCATGAAACCAAAATAAAAACATATTTTATTTAATAACTATAATGAGATCCTAAAAAAGTTTGATCCATTAAATTTTTATAGGATAAATTTGGGAATAATTAATAAAGGTAAGATCTAAAAAGCCTCGTAAGGGAATAAACATAAGAATAGAGCATAACACATGGGTTAGAAGGCTTAACATGATGACATACAAAGGAATAAACACATGAAAGAATAACATACTAAATTTGGGATCATATAATCATGGAATAATAGTAATGTGTAAGAAATGTAAAACATGGAATAAGCACGAGTCAAGGATAACACTCAAGACCATTTCACATGGAGCACGAGTCAATGCTAACCACCAAGACCATTGCACATGAAGCATGAGTCAAGGATAACCATAAAGACGATTGAACATGAAGTATCATGTGACTAAAAGTTACCAAATTCATTAGAGATATATATACGAAAACACTTCATAAATGTTTCATGAATATTATTTCCACATAAATAATCATACATAAGTAATCAAATATAAACATAAGGGTTACCTATGGAAAGAACTATGTATCATAATCATGTTAAAAAGAATATCAAAAGGGATTATCAAAATGGTGTCCATTAAATAATGGATTAAAATCATAAATGGAAATTAATAAGGTGAAATAGGAAGATATAATGATAAGTGATGTCAAACCTAAGTGAAAACATGAAAAAAGAGTGTTTAAGAAACTTTATAAATAAAAAATTTTAGTGCAGTTTAAGGGAAAAAGTTTAAAGATTATCTAAAAATGAAAAGGCATAATTTTTTGTATAAAACCAAAAATGAACCAGGAAATTATTTGATGTTAAAATGATTGATTTTAGATAAATAATGGTGGCTTAAAATATTTTTTGGAGTAAACTTGAAAATGGGTAAGAAATCGGGAAGTTCCCTTTAACTGGGCTTTCCTATCAAGAAGAATTGAGAAGTGAACCTTTTTAAAAAATGTATATCCCTAAAAATATCTTGATTAAAATATAAGGATACATTATTTTGGAACATAAAAACATAATATGTAATAATTATATAAAAATAAAAATGATTTAGATTTGGGTAATGAAAAATAAAACATAACCTCGAAGAAAAAAGAGTGTTTGAAGAGAATCCCTTACCTAATGTTCGAAAGTATTATTCACTTGAACATAATGTATTGGATAACCAAATTAAATCCATTAATTAATTAGTTAACAAAATTTTATACATTTATTTTATTTATTATAATGTTATAAAGTTTATTTATGGAAATTTTTATGAGTTATAAGATACAATTTCATCGTTTGAGATTATTCGTTTCCTTGGTTTTCATGATCGGTTCATTTGTATACGTGTATGAAAGATATATTATAATGGGAAAATATATAAATAATTGTTGTTATATTTAATTAATGAACATAAATAATTATAAATTTTTATATAATTCATTATTTATTTTGTGAGAGGATAAATCATTAGATAATACATTAGTGATAAACCTTTAGATTATTTTGGCAGTTTTTCGATCATGACAAACTAGTGTTGTTTTATTAATTAATATCTTGTATATATAATGGTAATTGTAAAATAATTCGGTTTTAATAGATATATTATAATATATTTTATTCTTCAATTTTTTAATGACCATCCATGAAGGTGGTAATGGAAATTGAAAATTCGCCATCCTTGAATGTGTTAAATCAACACATCACATATGATGTTTTCATTTTTAGTACAAATGGAAAGGGGAAATAAATGATGATGGATTATTCCATTAACATAATAAAATTTAAGTATATGTGATATTATAAAGTTACCATTCCACTCAGATAAGAATTTTTGAGGAGAGAATAAGAATAGGAAAGGAATTGGAAATAAATTAAAAGAAAAGGAAAATGTTTTTTACCTCTAGAATTCTTCTCCTTGAGAACCTCATTGAGGCACTTGATTTTAGAATTTTATTGAGAAAAAGGCTCCAAAATGTGGTCAAGAGACTTGGGAATAGGTTTAGGCATAATATTTATAGGATTAAAATCTTTAAAGGTGTGCAGAGAAGGGGTGGAAAGGGGAGATATTTATAGGGGAGGCGAGGAGTGTTTTCTCCTTATTTTATTCATTAGTTATTATTTTTACTCATTAATATGAATAGTTTAAGAATAATTAGTAAATATATTTAAAAAATGTTTTATAGTTTGGTTTTTTGGGCTTACATCAGCCATACATCATCTACGACTCAATAATTCAAGTATTTGTTAAATACTATAAATTACAGTATTTCACTATTCACATAAATTCAAGTATTTTTAAAAAATCCAAAAAATTCAACTTAATAAATTTTTTTATTGTTTAGAATTAAAAAATTTACTCCATTTTATGAAAATAATTTTTTAAATAAGGGAAAGTTAATTTTTAATTAAAATAATCATTTATTTGGAAAATACCAATTCTAAAATTATAACATATTTTATAACACTTTCAAAAATTAATCAAGTTCTCTTAAAACTATCTTATAATCACAATACAACAAAATATTATTTATGAATACATTTTATGAAAATAAATTTTCTTTTAAATCATTATATTAATTATAAAATTGAAAATAAATATTTATGTTTTATTAAAATATCTACACTTAAATAATAATTTCAAAAACATTTATTTATATATACTATGATGTAATTATATAATATTAACATTTATAAGATGCCTAAATTTAATTTATAATTAAATAGGAGAAGTTACTATTGCATTGGTTGGGTTACTATTTTTAAGGGTCACATTACTATTCCATAGGCCCTATTACTATTGTTGATTCAATAAGGTTTCCTTATGCGTTTTCCATTTCTTTATGTTTTGAAAATCACAAACACTATATCTTAAGGAAAATTTCATTTCCCCTAAGATTTATCTTATTAAGGAACATTTTCCTTCCCAAGGAAATTTTCTCCCTATTTTTGTTTTCATTGTTCATGGTTTAGTTTCACTAAACCCAACACATTATATTTCTAAGTTTAAGAATCAGTTTCATTTCTAAAACCTTAGAATCCTTTAAATACAAAGATATAAAGTATTCTATTTTTAGGTTATGAATTATGATTTCAAATTATCGGAAATTCAGATTCTGATTTCTCTAAATTTATTTTCTGAATTATTTGAGTTTAGATTCCAAATTCTCTGAAATTTATATTCTGAATTCTATAAAATTCAGATTCCAAATTCTTGGAAGTTCACATTCTGAATTTTCTGAAATTTAGATTCTAAATTCCTTGAAATTTAGATTCCAAATTCACTGAAATCTAGATTCCAAATTCTCTAAAATTCAGATTCTGAATTCATTAGAAATCAAGTTCCGAATTCCTCAAAATTCAGGTTCCGAATTCCATAGAATCTAGACTCTAAATTTCTTAGAATTAAGGTTCCGAATTCCTTATAATTTAGACTCCGAATTCCTCAGAATTTAGGTTTCAAATTTCATAGAATTCAAACTCTGAATTTCTCATAATTCAGGTTCTGAATTCCTTATAATATAGACATCGAATTCCTCATAATTTGGACTCCGAATTCCTCAGAATTCGGACTCTGAATTCCTTAGAATTCGGGTTCAAAATTCATTATAATTTAGACTCTTAATTCTATAGAATTTAGGTTCCAAATTCCTTAGAATTCAGACTCCTAATTACTCAGAATTCCGGTTCTGAATTCCTTAGAATTCAGAATCTGAAGTATATAGAATTCTGTTTCTGAATTCCTTAAAAATAAAAATCTGAATAATCATGTAATATAAACTCTGAATGATTTTATCTTAGACTCTGAATTTTATTTTTCATTAGACTTCAAAAAATAGAATTGGTTGAGGAACCATATTTTACTTACCCTTGTTATAATTAAAAAACGATGTCATGCATTCTGTTTCTAACTAACCATTTTTTGAGTGACACGTGTACCTGTCCTTCTGAAATTCAAGGAAAAAATATGACTGTTGGAGGAGGGAGATGACTGTTGGAGAAATTCCTATAAATAGGAGCTCATTAGAACGAGCTCAATACTATTCCATAACTCTAGAGATTACATTCTGCTGAAGTGATTTCTAGAGAGAGAGACTATCATGCTTTTTTCATACCAAACAACTTTTTTATATTGCTTCGTGCGACTCCAATTGTTGTTGTGTACAATCGAGGGCTTCCCGGGATAGGAAGACAGAGGTGCCGACTACCTTAATGTTTGAGGTCTTCCTAGGTAAGAAAGATAGAGGTTCCGACTACCTTGATGTTTGAGGGCTTGAGGGGATAGCCAAACAGACTCTTATATTCCTATCGAGGTCTTACCCTAGTGTGGGTAAGACAGAATTTCTTGAAATTATAAATCAAGGGACCTTTATCCAAGGTTGTTGGATACCCTTCTCTTCGGGTTAGAAGATTTCATACTTGTTACTTGTATTTTTTCAAGTTTTTTTCTACTACATTTTGATTAAAAAGAAAAGTATAACTATCTTATACTTTATTGTACTTGTATACTCTCATTAGTAAGATTCTATATTCTTTAGGGTAGAATATTTTTCCTTGTAAACTTTTCTTATGTTTCATTTCTATAACCACATATCTAGAATCTATCAAGTGTGTAGAACTAAGAGGTTTTGGGAATTTACCTTGTTTATCTTTTTTAAACATAGTTCTCCTCAAGGTTAAAATAAAACCATTTTTAGTAATAATTATTTTGTTCCTCAAAGTGATCCATTATGCACTAAGTGTCAGTGTGGTGGGCAGTGGGAAAAAAAAAATTTCTTAAACAAAACTCAGTCTTTAGGTTTTCACAAAGCTTATTTTTCCAAAAAAATATGGATTCCTAAAATTTTTCTTTCTGAAGTTTCCGAATCCAAGAAAGTTTGGGTTCCGAAAGTCTAACAGTCTTATTTTTAAGAAATTAAAGATAGTACCAAAATCAATACATGGTACATGGATAGTGTATGTTCTCGACATATGAATGGTAATAAAAAAATCTTTGAAAAGATTATCAAGAAGAAGGGAGGAAAAGTAACTTTCAGAGATAATTCTCATGGAAAAATTATTGGTATAGGTAACATTGTTCTTCTTGAAAAAACATTGATTTCAAATGTTTTATTTTTTAAGGGTCTTAGACACAACCTTATTAGCAGAAGTCAGTTATGTGATGAAGGTTACCTTGTGAAGTTTACGAATGATAAGTGTTTAGTACCCAATTCCAGATAAGAGTTTATTATTTCTGCCCAGAGGCAAGAGATTGTTTACACACTAAACATAGAAGACCTTAGGAGTCAAGATCTACCTAGTCTTAGTGAAATGGAAAATCATTCTTGGTTATCACATAGAAGGTTAGGACACTGCAACCTTAGAAACCTATGAAAAATATCTCAAAAAAAAAACTAGTTAAGGATCTACCGGAACAAAGATTTGATTCTTCAAAAGATTGTGACCCTTATCAATATGGAAAGTAACATAAATCAAGTTTTAAATGAGTCAGTTAAGTCTCAACCACTGATTCATTACAGTTAGTGCATATGGATCTTTTTGGTCCTACACAAACTAGAAGCATTGGACGCAAATATTATATATTTGTCTTAGTTGATGATTACACTAGATTTACATGGGTCTATTTTCTAGCAATGAAATATAAAGATTTTTCTTATTTCAATATTTTTATAGACGAAGTTAAAAATGAGAAAAAACTTCAATTGATAACTATTCATAGTGATCATGGATGAGAATTTCGAAATTCTGATTTTGAAACTTTTTGTAGTAGAAAAGGAATTACTCATAACTTCTCAGCACCAAGAACTCCTAAAAAAATGGTGTTGTTGAAAGAAGAAATAGAATTTTTAAAGAGATAACAAGAACCATGTTGAGTGAATATTCAGTAGCCAAACATTTTTTGGATGAAGCTATAAGTACTGCTTGTTATACTATAAATCGTGTTTTGATTAGACATTTTATTAATAAAACTCTTTATGAGTTATGGAATGGTAGAAAATATAGACTTTCCTACTTCAAGGTTTTTGGTTTCAAGGTATTCATTCTGAATGATAAAGATAATCTACAAAAATTCACACCAAAATCTGATGAAGGAATTTTCTTAGGATACTCCACAACCTTTAAGGCTTATAGAGTTTTCAATAAAAACACTTGTACTATTGAAGAAATAGTACACGTTAAATTTGATGAAACTAATCCCTTTGTTTTTAAACAACCTTAACCTACATCTTCCAATGTATTTTCAAAAATTTATTATCAACCCTTGATAAAATATTCTTCTGATAAGGAAAATGTTTAGGAAAATGTTTCTGAAGAATTTACCCAAGAAGATTTCCTACCATATGTTGATGAGAAAGTTTTACAAAACCCAAATCAGTTGTTTATTAAGAATCATCCCAGTGATAGTATCATTAGTGATGTAAATTAACCTATAAGGACTAGAAGATACTTAAGAAATGATGTAGAACATCTAGCATTCCTTTCCCAATTAGAACAAAATAGTATTGATGAAGATTTAGGTGATGATGAATTGATAAAATCTATGAAAGATAGGATAAATGAATTCGAAAGGAATAAAGTATAGACCTTGGTTTAAAGACCTAAGGAAACTTCTGTTATTGGAGTAAAATGGGTATTCAGAAATAAGTGTGACGAGAGTTAAATCATAGTAAGAAATAAAGCTAGATTGGTTGCTAAAGGCTATAATCAACAAGAAAGAATAGACTATGAAGAAACCTATTCTACAATATCTAGACATGAATTTATTCGTATTCTTCTTGCCTTTATAGCATTCTTTATCTTTAAAATTTTTCAAATGGATGTTAGATGTTATCTCCTTAATGGTTATGTTCAAGAGGAAGTTTTTTTAAACAACCTCCTGGTTTTGAAAATAAAAAACATCCTGAACATGTTTTCAAACTTACCGAAGCTTTATATGGAATTAAACAAGCTCCAAGATATTGGTATGATATACTTACATGGTTTTTTCTTCAAAACAATTATGTTAAGGGAAATGGTGATCCAAATATTTTTATAAAGATAGATAAGAAAAATGTTTTTATTGTTTAGATTTATGTTTATGACATTATATTTGGTTCAACTCACCAATCTTTAACTGATCCCTTTGTGAATCTAATGAAATCTAAGTTTGAAATGAGTATGATGAGTGAGTTAAAATTTTTCCTTGGTTTTTAAATTTCTCAAAAACTGGAAGGAATCTATATATCCCAACATAAGTTTATTAAATATCTTGTTAAAAATTATGGATGTGACAACACTAAGAATATAAGTACTCCAATTGGTACCTCAAATTCTCTTGATCTTGACGAAGTTGGGAAAACAGTAGATGAAACATCAATTAGAGGTATGATAGGAAGCCTACTTTACTTGATAGCTAGTCATCCATACTTAATGTTTTCAGTATGGTTATGTGCAAGATATCAATCCAATCCTAAGGAATCTCATTTAAAGGCAGTGAAAAGGATTTTTCGCTACTTAAAGGGAACCATGGATCTCAGACTATTTTATACTTTAGAAAATGATTTTTTTTGAAAAGTTTTTCGGGTGATGAATTTGGTCGATGTAGAATGGATAGGAAAATTACATCTTGAACTTGTCATTTCTTAGGTGATTCATTAGTTTCTTGGTCACACAAAAAACAACACTAAGTAGCACTTTCCACTGCGGAAGCTGAATCTGTAGCAGCTAGAAGTTGTTGCGCTCAAGTGTTGTGGATGCAACACACACTCACAGACTACAGTATGAGTGTTACCAAAACAAAAATATTGTGTGATAATACTTGTGCCATTTCCTTAAGTAAAAACCATGCACTTCACTATCGTGCAAAACACATAGATATTAGGCATCAATTTGTTAGGGATCACACACCAAAAGGAGATATCATTCTTCAATTCATAGGAATGCAAGATCAACTTGCGGATATATTCACAAAATTTCTATCCTCTGATAGATTTGAATATATTAAACATAATTTAGGAATGATAACCATAAGGTAATCTTCAATATTAACTTCTTGTTGAAACTTGTGTCCTTATTGGAAGAAACCCCTTTTCATAGGGGGAGTACATTTTCTTATTAGTCAAAAAAATTTCATAATCTAATTTTTTTTGTAATCAAAATTTTCATTATCAAAGTTTCACAGTCAAAATTTTCGTAGTCAAAATTTTTCATAGACAAGAATAATTTTCCTCATTATGAATAATTTTCCTAAGTAACCCGAAAGTTATGTTTCTTTTCCTATGTTTTCGTAACCATATTTTTACATGTTGGTATTATCTTATTGTTTTCAAATTTTTTGGATTCACTTTTTCTTAAATATTAATGTTTATCTTAAAACCTCAAAAATTGGAACCTATCAAAATCCTTCTTCAGTTATCATGTCAACCATTAGATTTGATCAGACATTGTTTCAACCATTGGATCAACCATGAATGTTCAATATTCACCTTAATCGCCTATATAAAGCCCAATAGATGGCTGTCCCACATTGGTTTTTCAAGATTTCGCGTACTGAAGCTTTGTCTTTGTATTTAAGGCCATTCCGAATCTTGAAAAGTTTCCTCAGTTCTAGATGTCTGCTGAAGACTCTCCTCAGAAAGAAATGTCAACTATTAAAAAAATTTCCAAGTGGCAGATATATAGAAAATGGTTGGTTGATCTAAAGTTTTATGATAAGTATAACTCTATCAAATCTAATAATGTCAAGATGAATGGTTGGGAAAGTGTGTATGTGTATTAAAACTAAAATCACAAGATCCGGTATATCCGGACTTGTTGATTGTGTTTTTTAAGACAAAATGTTTCTTCAAGGAAGAAGGTAGATTTTTTTTCTTTTAAGTGTTACGGAAAGACCTACTCCCTTTCAAACAGCAAGACAGTAAGCATGATTGGGATTCCTTATGAAGGAGAAATAGAGTTTTGTACTCACAAATTACCAGATGAATCCAGATCTTTTGATAAGGAAAATTCAATAGAGTGTCTTGGCTTGAAACGAGTTAAGACTCTGAAGATCATTCATTTCTCTAAGAAATTGTGTATTCTTGGATTGCGGGTTCAAGGATTTATAATTCCAAGGAAATGGGATAAAGTTACTCTAAAGAAGAGTGATATCTTTATATTGGATTTCTTGGTGAACTTCAGGAAGATTAACTTGGTTAAGTACCTCTTGGTGATGATTTATAATATCAATAATAGAAATCTAAATTCATAGATTATCATGTATCTAGCAATCCTTTCAAATATTAATGTTCTTTGACTTCAATCATTCAACATTCCATGTAGTTCCAAGATTAGAAATTACAAGGGGATGTTGTTGAGTGATGACACTCTAAGGAGAATGAAAATTGGTTTTTCCAGTGAGTCCAGATAATTTTATGATCTTTCTGAAGAATAATTAGATGCTTTGTCAAAGAAGATGGAAGTGGTTGAAACCTCTAAGAAAGTTGGAAGGAAGAGAAAGGCTAAGAAACCAGAAGAGAAAAGAAAAACCCCTATTTCTAAGCAAAGTCAGTCAGCACCACTAAAGCCGAAGAAGTAAAAAGATTATCCCGATGAATTAGTGGCTATGTAGAGAGAAGATAAGAAGAATAGAAAGGAAGGGGAGACAAAATTTGTTTTGGAACCTGTAGAGGCAAAAAGCATTTAAGGAAAAGGCTACTGAGAATCTTGAAAAGAAAGAAAAATAAAATAACTATAGGAAGAAATTGTTTGAAGCCAAAATCGTTCAATCTATTCTCAAGGTTTCTAAAAAAGCCTCTGCGAAAATTCTAGTACCCGAATCTTTTTTATTAGAACCATTACTAGAGACTCCGAGAAAGAAAGTGGTGATTTCAGAATCACATCATGAGGAATAAATATTTGATGAAGTAAAAGTGGAAGAGTAAATATGAGAAGACAAAGAGGTAGAAGAAGAAGGGAATGAAACTGATGATATGATAAAGCAAGTTTAATATTACCATGATAAGGAAAGTCCCTCTATACAATTATCTATCCAGACTTCCCAAGCTAAATCCTCAAAACTTTCTTCTCTAAGAAAAGATGAGAAGGGTGAAGAAGAAGTGAATAAGCAGACAGATGATGAAAGCTGTAATCATGATTTCATTCATTCGAAAGATCAAGTCGCTGATGTAGAGAAAGTGGAAATTGAGGAAGATAATATTGTTCAACTATCAGATAGTGAGCATGAATCTCCCAAAGAACAAGAAATCATCCTGAGAGATGATAAGGGACTGTAAGAGGTAGTAGATACACCTAGTAAATCTGTATTGAAGAATAAAGTTGTTGGTGAGTCTTCAAAGAGTAAATCCGAGGACATAGAAAAGGAATCCTCACCAACCAAACAATCTAATTCAGAATCATATTCCCTTGGACATGATTTTGTTGTTCAGTCATTGAAGAAGCTGGTTGGTACTATTAATTTATTCCCAAGCATAGAATAAATATTCCAGATGCTTCAACATATGATAAATCAAAAATCAGATTTAGTTTCCATTGTGACGGACAAATGTGTCGGACTAGAGGCAGATTTCAAAACCTTCCTCATTGGTTATGAGGCTCATAAAAGATATTGCAAGAAAATTACAAGCTGGTCAGAGATGGAAATTGAAGAAATGAGAATCTTCGATGAATTTAATGATAATTTCAAGGATGATTTTGAAACCGAAGATGGTAAGATCAAGGATATTTCAAATAGTTTGGAAGATAAGTTAATCCTAGAAGAGACTACCCGGAAGCAGAAAGTTAAGGATCTCAATGGAAAGCTTAACTCTGTGACCATGAATTGGAAGAGGGAAAAGGATCTCAGAATTGAGATTGAAGAGAAGATTTTTAATCAAGAGGAAATGTTTAAAGCTCATGAATACATTCTTAAGGCTCATGAAGAAAAAATTTAAGCCTTAGAAAAGAAAATCGAAGATCAAGATCAGTTGATTAAGTGTGCAGAAGAGGATCACAAAGCGCTCAAGAAGCTAAAAACCATTGTGAAGAAGCTAATGCTGAAGGAGAAAGATGGATAATTTATTTCCATTCCGATCTTTTGTTTCATTTTCCTCATTGTACAAATTATTTCAACATGAATGCAAATTTTCTTGTTCTTTATACATTTCATTGTTAAGTACTAATGTTTCAGGTACCAATTTTCTTTCCATTCTCTTTTATTTCTTTTTGAAAATCACAAAGGGGGAGAAAGGAATTAAATAAATAATACAAAGTAAATAAGATATTTCTTATGTAGGGGGGGGGGTTCATCTAGAGGAATGTTCTTATCAATGATATTTTTCGAATACAAGAAAATGAAGAATCTCATTCCAGAAATCAAGAATACGATCCTTAGTGTTTCCAAAGCCTAAGGGGGAGTTAGTCTTGTCCATTATCTTCCATACGTAAAGGGAGATAAGTTTTTTATTTTTATGTCCATAAAATTTCTACGTCCTTAGATTATTTTTAGTAAGAATGTTTCTTCTTTTAAAAAATGGGGAGATTGTTGAGTCAATAAGGTTTCCTTATGACTTTTATATTTCATTATGTTTTGATAATCACAAACACTCTATCTCAAGGAAAATTTCATTTCCCATAAGATTTATCTTATTAAGGAACATTTTCCTTCCCAAGGAAATTTTCTCCCAATCTTTGTTTTCATTGTTCATGATTTAGTTTCACTAAACCTAACTCTTTTTATTTTTAAGTGTAAAATTTGGTTTTAATTATAAAACCTTGCAATCCTATAAATACTTAGATATAAAGTATTCTGTTTTTAGGTTCTGAATTCAGATTCCAAATTCTATGAAATTCATATTCCAAATTCTCTGAAATTTGGATTCCAAATTCTCTGAAGTTCAGATTTTGAATTCCCTGAAATTCCGATTCCGAATTCTCTGAAATTCAGATTCTGAATTAACTAAAATTCAGATTCTGAATTCTCTGATATTTAGATTTTGAATTCCGATGAATTGAAGTTTTGAATTCCTCAGAATTCAGGTTCCGAATTTCTGAGAATTTAGACTCTGAATTTCTTAGAATTCAGCTTTTGAATTCCTTAGAATTGAGTCTCCAAATTCCTCAGAATTCAGGTTCCAAATTCCTCAGAATTCAGGTTCCGAATTCCTTAGAATGCAGACTCTGAATTCCTCAAAATTCGGTTCACAATTCCTTATAATTAAGACTATAAATTCCAAAGAATTCAGGTTCTGAATTCTTTATAATTTAGACTCTGAATTCCCTAGAATTCAGGTTCTAAATTCCTTATAATTAAAACTCTGAATTCCTCAGAATTCAGGTTCTAAATTCCTTAGAATTCAAACTCTGAAGTCTATTGAATTTTGATTCCGAATTCCTTGAAAATCAGAATCTGAATATTAATGTAATATAGACTCTGACTGATTTTCTATTAGACTTCAAATTTTATTTTTCCTTAGCCAGTGGAAAATAGAATTGGTTAAGAAACCATATTTTACTCACCCTTGTTATAGTTATGAAATGATGTCGTGCATTCTATTTCTAAATAACCGTTGTTTGAGTGAAATGTGTACAGGTCCCTCCGAAATTCAAGGAAAAATATGACTGTTGGAGGAGGGAGCCGACCATTGGAGAAATGCCTATAAATAGGATCTCATTTGAACGAGCTTAATATTGTTCTACAACTCTAGAGGTTATATGCTCCTGAAGTAATTTCTATAGAGTGAGACTCTTATGATTTGTGTGTATTGAAAATCTTGTTCAGACTGCTTCATGCGACTTTGATTTTTGTTGTGTATAATCAAGGGCTTCCGGGGATAGAAATACAGAGGTGCCGACTACCTTAAAGTTCAAGGGCTTCCTTGATTAGGAAAATAGAGGTGCCGACTACCTTGAAGTTTGGGGGCTTGCACGGATATCAAGATAGAATTTGATATTCATATCTAGGTCTTACCCTGGTGTGGGTTAGACAGACTTTCTTGAAAGTATAAATCAAGGGACATTTATCCAAGGTTGTCGGATACCCTTCTTTTTGGGTTAAAAAATTTCATACTTTTTACTTGTATTATTTCATGTTTGTTTTCTACTGCATTTTTATTAATAAGGAAAGTATAACTATCTTATATACTTTCTTGTAATTTTATACTCTGATTAGTAATATTATATACATATTAAGGTAAAATCTTTTTCCTTGTAAACTTTTCTTAAGTTTCATTTATGGAACCATATATCCAGAATCTTGCAAGTTTGTAGAACTAATAGGATTTCTGAAGTTACCTTGTTTAGCATTGTTAAACATAGTTTTCCTCAAGGTTAAAATGAAGGTTTTATAACCAAATTTAAAAGTTCCAAAGGAATTTTTAAATTATACAATTCACCCCATCTTGTTTATTGATCATCTACATCATTATTTCGATCCATCAACTATTCCATGGGTTTAGGTTCCTTAATTTCAATAAATACTTATTATGCCATTCATTATTCATCTATAAATTTTGTATTGTGTTCTATAAGTGGTTTTATGTGATTTAAACTACATAACATAATTATAAAAAGGGTATTTTCATTGATAAAAGTTTGGGTCATTACATTATTCTCTCTTATGAAATTTATCCTTTGAAATTTCATTTTACAAACTAAAAAGGTGAGGGTACCTATCCTTCATTGCTTTATCATGTTTCCATGTTGCCTCTTTGTACTTATGGTTCCACCATAGTACTTTGACTAGGTGAGTAGTCGTATGGAATTGAAATTTATCTCTATGGTCCTAGATCTTCACTGGATTATCGTCATAAGATATATAACTTTCCAACTATACCTCCTTTTAATTCAGTACATGTGAGGGTTATGGTAAGTAATTCCTCAATAGGGATACATGTAATACATCATGTAATTGAGAAATAATTGGTGGGAGTGATAGTCGATAGGCCAAAACTCCTACACGATCAAAAATCTGGAAGGGTCTGATGCACCTTAGACTTAGATTTCCCTTCATCCCAAATCTCATGATCCTCTTCCCTAGAGATATGCAGAGAAATACCATGTCTCTATCCTTAAACTGTAGGTCTCATCAATGATTGTCTGCATAACTATTCTATCAACTTTGGGATACACAGATATGCTGCAGAATGGTTTTCACCTTCTCCACCATTTCTTAGATCATTTCAGGTCCTAACAGCTTACATTCACCAACTTTATTCTGTTATGTTAGTGTTCTACATATTTTCCAATAAAGGGCCTAATATGGTTCCATTTTTATGCTTGAGTGTAAACTATTATTGTAGGAGAACATGATAATAGTAATATGTTGGTATCATACTCTATTTTTGTCCATAGAACACACTCTCAACATGTCTTCTAGTGTTGGAATATTCTGCTCATATTGGCCATTATTTTGAGGATGATAGACCATACTAAAATTCAGACCAGTGTTTATAGAATGTTGGATATTTTTCCAGAACATAGAGGTGAATCTTAGATCTTGATCAGATACAATCGATAGTAGTACTCCAGGTAGCCATAACAATTCTCTAATGTATATATTTTCATATTGATCTAGTGAGAAGTCCTCTCAAATTGTGATAAAGCTAGATGTATTTATAAGATGATCCACAACAACCCATATAACATTCTTTCTTCTAGATATAATCAGAAGTCAGGTGACAAATTCTATAGTGATGTTTTTTTATTTCCACATTGGTAGGGGAAATGGTTTCATCATACACTTATAATTTTCTCTTTCATCCTTCACTGGCTAATATACCAGACACTTTTATGTTTATTTACTGATATCCATTTTCATATTATCCCACCAATAGTTCTTTCAGAGATCTCAATAAATCCTTGTGTTCTATAGGTGGATAGAAAAGGTTGAGCTATGTGCGTCATTTAAAATATCTTTCAGTATATCTGGTTTGGATGGAACTTATAATCATGACCTAAATATCATGAATCCTTCCTCATCCATTTTGAACTCTGAGGATTTCATATTTATGATATCTTCCACCCTTTTCGGAATTTCCACATCATTTCTTTGAGAATCCTTTATTTTATCCTTGAGGGATAGTTGGGAAATCATTTGAGAAATGATGAATGACGTTCCTTCCTTAATGATTCCCATTTCTGTCATTTTCAAATCAATGAGTATTGGATCCTTTTCAATTATCATCCTTGATCAATATGCATGATCCTTTCTACTTAGAGAATTTGACACCTTAATTTTTCTACCAGGATTCTAGTGGATTAAGAAATCATAATCCTTGAAGAGATCTAACCATATTAGTTGGTTCATATTAATAACCTTTTATGTGAATATATATTTGAGGATCTTATGAGCAGTATTTATCTCACACATCTCCCCATAGAGATAATTCTACTAGATCAAAGGTTACAACCGCTAACTCCAAATCATGGATGGGATAATTTTGGTCATGAATTTTCAACTGAATTGAGGTAAAGGATATCTATTTATCATTTTCCATCATTACATAACCTAATAACTTCTATGAAGAATCATTTTACACCAGAATGAGTTCACCACTTTTTTGTAGTGTGAGTACTAGTGCAATGATAAGCCTCTTTTTCAACTCTTTAGAGAAGTTTTCACATTCACCGATCCATAAAACCTTTTCTCCATTTGAAGTTACCTTGTTAGTGGGTTTGAAAATAATGATAATTTAATAAAAAATTTCTAGTAATATCCTACTAAACCAATTAAACTTTGGATATCCATTACAAATTTTGGCATGCGCCACTGTTTGATTACCTTTTTCTGAGACAGGTCAACAAATATCCCTTCGATGGATATTAAATGCCCTGGAATGTTACTTCCTCCATCCAAAAATCACATTTACTATAATTTTCATATAGTTTCTACCTTTACAGAGTCTTTATGAAAATATTAAAATACTTCTCATGTTCCTTCTTTCTATTGGATTTTATCATAATATCATTAATAAAGACTGCCCAAAAAGTTTCGAGGTAATATATAAAGACTAAATTCACTAAATTCATGCAAATTTATGGATAATTAGTGAGTTCTAAGGGAATCACTATGAAATAATAGTGTTCATACCTCATTCAAAAGGAGAGTTTGGGAATATATTCCTTCTTTAATTTTAGTTGGTGATATCCCGACTGAAGGTCTACCATAGAGAAATACTTGGACCCACATAGTCGATCAAACAATTCATCTATCCATTGAAGGGGATAATTTTTCTTTATCATGATTTTATTGAGCTCATGATAATAAATACATAGGCACATTGATCCAACCTTATTCTTGAATAAGAGGACTGGAACACCCCATGGTGAAGCAGTCGGGTGTATAAAATGGTTATCAATATTATCCTATAACTGCTTCTTTAACTCATCTAGCTTTATGGTTTCTATTCTTTAAAGTGTATTTTATATAGAAATATATAATAGAATAAGTTCAATTGGGAACTCAACTTCTCATTCAGGAGTAAGACCATAAAATTCTTAAGAGAATACATCAGTGTATGGGAATGACTTTGATAACGATTTTATCCTTTGCCTCAATCATTTGAGGAAGATATGATTTATACTAATGAAATAATATACACAATTGAGATTATGATTCTGGTAGATATTCATCCTCTTCCTTACACTTGTATAGAATTGAAGGATGCCCTGGGGTGTGAAGAGTGATCTCCCTTTACTGACAGTCAATGTTGGCTTCGTATAATGATACAAAATCCATTACTAATAAAACATCAAATTCCACCAAAGGAAGTAAAAAAATATTTTTTGGGAGGTTTAGTCCATAAACATTAACTAGGGAGGAGTTATATAATTTGGATTCAATAATTTCCCCATTCAATGTTTTCATAGATAACTCAACCTCTATATTTTTAGGTGGTGTTTGAATAGTTCTACAAAACATGCTAGATATGAAAGATTGCCTAGAACCAGAATCAAATAGTACATTTTCCATTATTGAATAAATAACTAGTATACTAGTCACCACATCATTTTCAGACACCACCTTAACAATATTGATATAATATTCCCTTCTGTTTTACCTTGGAGTTTTTATTTAATTTCCTCTAACAACCCTTAGCTTAGGGTAGTTATTTGAACAATGCCCATGTTTCTTGCAGTTGAAACACTGTATGACAAGATGATTGTTGATATGAAATTACCTTATTCTTTCAAATTAGTGGGATTTTACAAATACCTTCAGAATTTATTATCAATATTCCCCATTATTCTACATTTGAAGCATTTCATAGTTCCCTTTAGATAGTTCCTAGCATGTTTCTTCCCACAATTTTAAAACATGGGATATTGGGTTTTCATTCCATAATGGGATTCATCTATTGATCTACCCATATTAAACTCAATTTTCATATTTTATCTATGGGTCCATGAGACCTCTGAGAGTCTTCGATCATCATCTCAACCTTGAGAGAACAATAATAAATATCATCATAGTTATCAATGTCTCGTATCACCAATGGTTTTTGTAGACTCAGATTGAGTATTCTAAAGAAGTGTTCTGTATTGCATTTGGTATTCCTGAAAAATCTAGAGGAATATCATGCAGGTATTATGAATTTGTCCTCTTACTATTTAATAGACTCATCTAACTTTTTCCGTAGTCCATGTAACTCATATTTCATCTGAAAATGGAGGGCTCATGGAAAATATTTATTGAAAAATACTTTCATGAAATCTCCCCATTCAATGGAATCAATTACATACTTGGAATTTCTGTTCTTGATCACTGTAAACCACTAATCATATTCCCCATCAAAATTATATACCAAAATAACAACTTTATATTCTTCTAATCACTAGAGTAATGAGAATATCTTCTCAATGGAGTGAGACCATTGTTCTATGAGGAGGAGAATATAAGATGCCATAAAGATATGCGAAATTTTTGACATGAAGGATTCAATTGAAACTCTCTATTTTTTAGAAGTATATAGTTCCACATGACTCAGTATATTATTTATAACTTGAGTAGGTTGAGAAAGTATTGTTATGTAGTTTTGTGCACCTGTTCCCATCATATTTGGAATTTCATTAGGGAAATTGTCACATTGCCGACCATATTGATTATTGGAAGGAGTTCTTATATTTATGTCCATTAAATAATAAAAATAATGTTTAATTATGGGGCTTAAATACTTGGATTATAAGTAGAATAAAATGATAATTTGAACATAGAAGTAAAAACCTGTAAAAGGAAATTATATCAGAACTTGTGATACCCTAAATTTTAATCTGGGTTATCCATGGTGATTGAATTATCCCTAGGGATCTTACTAAGGTGTTATAGTCATAATATCATAAGATTAATAGACCGTTCTATGATACCAACAATAAAATCCATAGAATTTTACACATATTATCACGTGTTTTTAATTATAATTAACAATCAATTACAATCCAAGGATTATAAAGTCTATTGTCTTTTAAAAATTAGATACATAATTAGAAATCATGAAACCAAAATAAAAACATCTTTTATTTAATATTCATAATGATCTTCTAACACCCTTTGATCCCTTACGTATTCATAGGATGAACTAGGGAATACATGAACAATAATATGAGATAAAAAAGCCTAGTAAAGGAAAAAACATAAGAATAAATAATTGCACATGGGTTAGAAGGCATACCATAATGACATAAAAAAGAATAAAAATATGAAAGAGTAACATAAATAACATGGGATCATGTAATAATGGAATCATAGTAATTTGGTAGCAACATAAAACATGACATAATCATGATTCAAGTCTAACCTTCAAAAATGTTTCACGTGGAGCACGGGCCAAGGCTTACCACCAAGACCATTGCATGTAGAGCATGAGTTAAGGCTAACTACCAAGACCATTGAAAATTACATCTCATGAGACTAAAAATTGCCCAATGAATTTGAGAACTATATGGGTACACCTATCATAACATGTTCATGAATACATGTTCCACATAAAGAATCATATATAAGGAATCAAACATAAATATAAGGGTTACCCATGGAAGGAACTATGTAACATAATCACGTCAAAAGGAATATCAAAAGGGAATATCATAATAGTGTCCATGAAGGAATGGATTTAAATCAAAAATGAAAATTAATAATGTAAAATATTCATATATAATGATAAGTGATGTCAAAATTAAGTGAATACATAGAAAAATAGCGTTTCAAAAAATTTAGAAATAATAATATTTAGTGCGTTTAAGGGAACATTTTCAAGATTATTTAAAATTTAAAAGGAATAATTGTTTGTATAAAACTATAAATGAACCAAGATATTATTTCATGTTAAGATGGGTGATTTTAGAAAAGTAATATTGGATGAGAATAGATTATGGGGAACAATTTAAAATGGATATGAAATCAGGAAGTTTTCTTTAATCGGGTTTGATTTCAGGAAGAATTGAGAAGGGACCCTTTTTAAAACATGTATATACCAAAAAAAGGATGAAATGATATGGATTCAAGAGTTTGGAACATATAAACATAATTTATAATAATTATATAAAAATAATTAAGCATTAAATTTGGTTAAAGAAATAGAAATCATAACCTGAAAGAAAAATGATTGTTCAGAGAGAATCTATTGCTTTATGTACGAATGTGTCATGCACTTGAAAATAATGTACTAGATAACCAAATTAAATACATTAATTAACTAATTATGAATATTTTATACATTTATTTTATTTATTATAATTTTATTACATAAGTCCCCATCCTTAAAACATACTTAATCTTGAGTTAATACAATATTACACATTGAGGATCTTTTCAGGTTTAGAGTTTTAGAGAATTAGATCATAAACTTTCATTACATTCCACATTTAAACAAAGTGGTTACATAAAAGATAATATTCATTTTTCCTATCAACAGAAACATATTTAAAATAAAACATGGATTCTTTCTTGACACTTCCTTGACACTATCATAATTTCATGTACCTTTCCCTTGACATGTGAAAAACATTTAAAAAAATTGGGATGAGCATAAAAAGCTCAGTAAGGGATATAAAAATATATGGAAAGGAAACATGAGTACATGTACACATAAGAATCAATGAAATCATACTCTACTCCTAAAACATAAGAACATTAACATACCTCATCAAATCATGAATAAATCATAGAAATCATAATACATAAATGTAACTTGAGGCATTCATAACATTCTTACGTAGGGAGTAACCCTCTTGGTTACGTTTGGAATACCCACCACAGTATATTCTATAAATCTCTTCAGAGAAACCTTAAAATTTCACTCCTTCACATTACCTAATGCATTGGAGAGCTATATCAGGATCACCTACCCTTAGTTTATCATGGAACCACCAGTCTTCATAACAATGCCAAAGAACCATAACATAATCTTATCTCATAAAACATGCATAAAGGAAACATAACATTTCCACTTTTCAATAATAAGATATCAATACAACACATTGATATAAAAATATTATGAAAACCATTTTCAGTACCAAAATAAAAGAAAAGTAAAACATGGTATTTATTTTTCTTTTAAAAAGATGGTATGGATTATAGAGGAAGCCGAAACTCCAATAATGGTCACGACGGTGAAGAAGTCGTTGTCACCGCATACGTATGACAAAAACATTCCCTTTTTTCATTTAGTAAATGGTTCGTAGAAAAAAGATTCCTTTTTAATTAATGTAAAATTCAAAGGGGTTTATACACCATATAAAATAAAGTTGTGTATAAAACAAAATATTCCTCAATGAAAGGAGATTGAGACAAAGTCCCATACAAAGACGGTATTCTTGGATTAAGGATAACTCAGTTACATAATTATGCGTGACAAATGAATACATGAAATATAAGTGGGTATTAAGTGTAAAAAAATCAGATGTCATTCACACATAATAATAGAACGACATATTCAAGGTGTACAAGTTTATCCCAAAGAATCAAAATTGGGTTAATAAGTTCCCTTGCAAAAATTCGACAGCCTAACGACGTCACATCAAAATTCAGGAAATGAGTTGATGAGAGATTAAAAGGGTATCTCATAACATGGACATAAAATTTAAATCAATAAGGATATATAATAACATATCCCAACATAATAGTATGTGAATTAAAATACATAACAAAATAAGTCTTTTAAAAAGAGGAGGGTGGAAGGTTCCCTTACCTACATGGGTATCTTTCGAGACATGCACCCCGTGAAAGAAGGACAATACAACATTGATGTAAATACTCATAAATGAAAGTATATTATTCAATGAGTATAATAATGGGCATTACATACAATACTCAAAGGAAATTGTGGCAAATGTAGCATAAATTTCATGGGAATAAAAGTGAGATGAAAAATCCCTTACGAAAACTCGGCAGCCTAACAGCGCCACATAAAACATCCAAAATGGATTGATGAGAGAAAATAGGGTCTCTCATCATATTAACATAAAGTTTACATAAAGAGGAATATAAAATAACATCCCCCAACATAACAAAGAGGAGCTTAAAATAAGTGACATATAGGAGGGTACTTAAAAAAAGAAAGAGGTTAAATCTCTTACGAAAATTCGGCAGCCTAACTGCGCCACTCAATACTTCCAAAATGGATTGATGAGAGAGAATAGGGTCTCTCATCATATTAACATAAAAATTAAAGTAAGATTAATATAAAAGAACATCCCAATAACAATAAATATTAGCTTTAAAAGGAATGACATAAAAGCGTGTACTTAAAAAGAAAGAGAGGAGTAGGATCCCTTACCTCAAGTCCAACTTGTCTTGTTCGTTTCTTTATATTCCTGAATAATAAACATTGGTAAATTTATAATTTCTTAAGGACCTCCTATAAATATTATTATTCAGTTAATATCACATATTGTAATGTTATAATAATTGGTTAATAATATGAGTTCATATCAGACGTTTTTGTCGATGTTTGGTACATGAGTCAAAAATGTACTTGTTTGAAAAAATGATTGTCCATGTAGTTATAAGTAAATAATTTCTAGAATAGTATTAATGATTAAAATATCATATATATCCAGTACATATTCATTTTATACTATTCCATATCATTTGGAGATAAAAAAATGAAAAGCACCGTTCATGGAGACGGTAGGCCGTACGTAGGCATGAACGCTACTTTCATTTTTTCTTTGTCATATTACTGGAATTAAAAATAAATGATATATATATATATATTATAATTCCAGTATAATATATATGTTATATAGGTCACATATGTTCATTAATTTCATTCTTTATACATTCCATGTATTGCACGTACGAGTCACATCACTTGAGGGGGCGGTAGTCCACACTTCCTCATATGAAATTATCGCATTTACACAACATGAAAAGAATAAAGGTATGGTTTAAATATAAAATACAGAAGCATATAGTAAACATAAATACCATATATATCATATATAAAATACAGTGAAATCATAATGGCCACCTTTAAAGGTGTTAAAAGAATATTGAACAATCATCGTTTCGTGAGGCAGAAAATCGCCAACCACAAAAACCGTATGTTCTATAACCATTAGACGAAGGTGTGTGTAAGTGTAGCTCGAATCCTTCTTATAAAAAAATCCTATTATATTGAAGATACTGGAGTTTTTACAAAAGAAATGAATAAAAAGAGTTTTGGGGGTTGTAGAAGCAAAATAATACAAAAGGACACAAGTGAAGACATTACCTTAAAATCGGGTAACTCCCTTTGGTTTGAGATTAAAGGCTTCCTTGGGAAGACTTCTGCCCAAAGTGAGGCTTCAAGGAGTTATAGAGGGATTTGTAGAGACATAATGGGTAGGTTATGGCTGAGAAAAAGGCTTTGGAAGTGTGGGTAAGGAGGTAGAGGTGAGGGCCTTTTTATAAGAGGAGAGGAGGGGCTCTCTTGGAATGTAAAGAAATGTTACTTTATTTTAGAATGAGTTTCGGATTTTAATGGTCCCACATTGATTTGGTTCGATGTTAAGGTGATAAGGGTTCGAAATCCACCAATAAAATAGGTTTTGGACATGTGTAGGTCTTATATTTTATATTATCTTTCCATTTTATTTAAATCATTAAATAATGAGGTCATCACTTCATCATCATGATGTCATAAATAATTTAATTTATTTAATGTCTAAAAATTATATGAAAAAATACTATGATGTAGGAAATTTTTTTATCTTTACAATTACTATTTATAGTAAAAAATCTGACTTGTATAACCCAACGTAAAAATTGTTTTAGTAAAACATCTAATGTTTGTGTCATTTTTACTTTAACATTAAATAAAAAGGTATTTATGTCATTTTCCAACCAAAGTGGCTCCATGTGTTCCCCATGTTGACCCATGGATTTTCTTGGTCAGACATGACACATACAATGAGGGTAGGACATGTGTATAGGTCATTTCATTTTATTAAAACATTATTCTTACCTTAAACTACACTAATTACTTCTAATCGCGATAAAATACTTAATAAGTTACTATTCACCAAAAAATTATTCTAATCCCATTGAACCAAATTTTACTTCTTAATGAAAACCATGTATTTCGGGTTTTTTAAATTAAAAACACAAATATGGAAAAATTTCATTTAAACGGGAAATCAGTTTTTATAAGTACCACTTAGTGGTTTCACTATTCATCAAAAATTGAAGTTTTTCAGAAAATTACCAAAAATTAAGCCTAAGCTATATTTGATATTCCGAATTCAAAAATGATTTCTATTTTAAAAAATTCAAAAAATATAAGTTTCATTAATTAATTTAATAATTAATTCCCGCTGTCAAAACAAATAGCGTGTTTTTATGAAATAAAATGTATCAAAAGATTGACACTAGTTTAAGTCCGATTTCAAAGTGAAATTAATTCCAACGACCACTATTGGATTAAATGGTAAAAATATATTCTAATTTCACTTTAAAACCAATTCAAAAGATAATTTAATTATATAAATAAATTATATTAAAAAGAGGTTTTGAATTAAAATACAACATTTTTCACTATTCATTAAAAATTGAACTTTTTCGGAAAAATAACAAAAATTTACACAAAGTAAATTTTGATGTCCCGATTCTAAAGAAGAAATTTATTTTGTTAAATATAACACATAAAATTTTCAAAAAGTGTATTTAAAAGAGGTTTGCCATCAAAAGGCGGTTAATCGACCTTTTAAAGAATATTAGAATGTTTACGCTTAAAATTGGATTCATTCGCATTTTTAATCTTCTATCATTTATTGTAAAAAGTAAAAATATTCGACAAACATATATAATAATTTTGTAGTTAGTTCTGTTCATTCCCTCCATTACAATGTCTAGGCGTTAACTACTATTTAAAATAATATTATTTTATTTTTAGAGTGCAACGTAAGATTCCCAAGAAACTCGTTGTTGCGTGTAGGGTACGCCATCGAACATAGCATCCCCTTTAAAGTCATATTAACATATTATTCACAAATATGGATAAATGTGAAAATGTCATACTCTTTATTTGCTTGGGGTGTTACATCCTTCCCCCCTTTCGGGAATTGCGTCCTCGTAATTTTAAAATTGAGCTTGGAAACATCCTTGAAAGTCCCACATCGGAACAAGAGTCAGTAAAATAATCACTTTAAAATAAAGGAAGATAAGTATAGAGGTCACCCGAGTTAACCCACACTAGGATTCCATGTAGGAAAACATGGACATGGAGGAGAAAACATAGGGTCATGTTCTGATGGAGAGTGATAGAAAACATGTTTAGGAGAAAGTTAACCACAAGAAAATCACAAACTTGTGATGGGTTAAACGGTATTCGATTCCCCAGTAGGAAAAGTTAATAGACAACATTTTTTTAAGTTACTTTTTATTGAGGAATTTATTCATAAGGAAACATAATCACTCATCATGTTGACATTCATCTTTTATTATATTCCTTACACAAACTCATATTTTCTCCAAAAGACGAGTATTTAGGAAGAATTGTTCTCATTAAGAGTACTACAATCAACTTCTATAGAATCACCTAATCCAAAAAAGAGAACTATATACTTCCCATGTATTTAGACTGTAACCCAAACTAAAACCAAAAAGGTTAGTACAAGATCAGATAATCCAGAAAAGGATAACCCTTTATAAAAAGAAAATCTATTCTTAATCTCCAAAATTTTTCCAACAAAACCCAATGTTCAATGAGGACCATTGGATAAAAAATGTGTCCATAAAATTATTCAAAGTAAAGAAAACTAAGATTGAAACCCAAATATTCGAAGGATTTAGTCACATAGTCTTCCAAGTTAAATCGTAACATTTATCTGCAAACAACATCAGTTTCTCTTAATGTCTCGTTTTGAAAAGTAATTAACCTAATCACATATCCTCAATTATAGGTTAATAAATTTCTATAGATAACCCAAAATCAACTTACTCTTAATTCATAAAATCATCTAACTAAAAAGAATCAGTCAAAATAACCAGGGAATTCACGTAGTCTAGTGGTAGGTGATAAATACCACGAGTTTCTTCATTGAATCCCCCATTTTATCTAGTATCCTAATCAGAGAACCACTACAGTTTCCTTCAAACCTGTTGTCTCTTTGGTGCCTGCTAGATCCATCCATTCACTAAAAAAAGAAATGTTAGTGTGATTATATCAACAAAACCATCATGTACTAATGAGGAAGGTAAACACTAAGATATACTTACTCATTCACTTTATCTAAAACTAGGACTCTTTCTGAAATCCTATCCATTATGGTACTGTCACTTATGCTTAGAGAATACCCTAACCTCTAAAGTTATCTAAACCGACCTCTGATACCAACTATAAGGCCCCAGCCTTAAACCTTAATCTTGATTTAATACAATATTACACATTGAGGATCTTTTCAGGTTTAGAGTTTTAGAGAATTAGATCATAAACATGCATTACATTCCACATTTAAACAAAGTGGTTACATAAAAGATAGTATTCATTTTTCCCATCAATGGAAACATATTTAAAATAAAACATGGATTCTTTCTTGAAACTTCCTTGACACTATCATCATATCATGTACCCTTCTCTTTACCTGTGAAAATCATTTCAAAAACTTGGGATGAGCATAAAAACCTCAGTAAGGGATATAAAAATATATGGAAAGGAAACATGAGTACATGTACACATAAGAATCAATGAAATCATACTTTACTCATAAAACATAAGAACTTTAACATACCTCATCAAATCGTGAATAAATCATATAAATCATAAGACATAATGGTAACTTGAGGCATTCATAACATTCTTACAAAGGGAGTAACCTTCTTGGTTACGTTTGGAATACCCACCTAATTATATTCCCTAAATCTCTTCGGAGAAACCTTAGCGTTTCACTCCTTCGTGTTAACCAATGCATTGGAGATCTATATCGGGCTCACCTGCCCTTAGTTTATCATGGAACCACCCGTCTTCATAACAATGCCCAAGAACCATAACATAATCTTATCACATAAAACATGCATAAAAGAAACATAACATCTCCACCTTTCAATAACAAGATATCAATACAACACATTGATATAAAAACATTATAAAAACCATTTTCAGTACCAAAACAAAAGAAAAGTAAAACATGGTATTTATTTTTCTTTTAAAAAGAAGGTATGGCTTATAGAGGAAGCCGAACTCAAATAATGGTCACGACAGCGAAGAAGTCATTGTCACCGCATACGTATGACAAAAACATTCCCTTTTGTCGTTTAGTAAACGCTTCATAGAAAAAAGATTCCTTTTGAATAAACATAAAATTAAAAAGGTTTTATACACCGTATAAATGAAAGTTGTGTATAAAACAAAATATGCCTCAATGAAAGGAGATTGAGACGAATTCCCATACAAAGACGGTATCCTTGGATTAAGGATAACTTAGTTACATAATTATGTGTGACAGATGAATACATGAAATATAAGTGGGTATTAAGTGTAAAAAAATCAGATGACATTCACACATAATCATAGAACAACATATTCAAGGTGTACAAGTTTATCCCAAAGAATCAAAATTGGGTTAATAAGTTCCCTTGCCAAAATTCGACAGCCTAACGACGTCACTTCAAAATTCAGGAAATGAGTTGATGTGAGATAAAAAGTGTATCTCATCACATGGACATAAAATTTAAATCAATAAGGATATATAAGAACATATCCCAACATAATAGTATGTGAATTAAAAGACATAACAAAATAAGTCTTTTAAAAAGAGGAGGGTGAAAGGTTCCCTTACCGACATGGGTATCTTTCGAGACATGCACCCTGTGAAAGAAGGAAAATACAAAATTGATGTAAATACTCATAAATGAAATTATATTACACAATGAGTAAAATAATGGGCAGTACATACACCACTCAAAGGAAATTGTGGAAAATGTAGCATAAATCTCACATGAATAAAAGTGAGATGAAAAATCCATTAGGAAAACTCGGCAGCCTAACAGCGCCACATAAAACATCCAAAATGGATTTATGAGAGAAAATAGGGTCTCTCATCATATTAACATGAATTTTATAGAAAGAGGAATATAAAAGAACATCCCCCAACATAACAATGAGGAGCTTAAAAGAAGTGACATAAAGGGGAGTACTTAAAAAAAGAGATAGGTTAGATCTCTTATGAAAATTCAGCAGCCTAATGAAGCCACTCAAAACTTACAAAATGGATTGATGAGAGAGAATAGGGACTCTCATCAAATTAACATAAAAATTAAAGTAAGATTAATATAAAATAACATCCCAATAATAAGAAAGATGAGCTTTAAAAGGAATGAAATAAAAGAGTGTACTTAAAAAGAAAGAGAGGAGTAGGATCCCTTACCTCAAGTCCAACTTGTCTTGTTCGTTTCTTTATATTCCTGAATAATAAAATTTGGTCAATTTATAATTGCTTAAGGAACTCCTATAAAGATTATTATTCAGTTCATATCACATATTTTAATGTTATAATAATTAGTTAATAATATGAGTTCATATCAGATGTTTTTGTTGATGTTTGGTACATGAGTCAAAAATAAACTTGTTTGAAAAAATGATTGTCAATGTAGTTATAAGTAAATAATTTCCAGAATATTATTAATGATTAAAATATCATATAAATCCATTACATATTCATTTTATACTATTCCATATCATTTGGAGATAAAAAAACGAAAAGCAGTGTTCATGGAGACGGTAGGCCGTACGTACACATGAACGCTACTTTCATTTTTTCTTTGTCATATTAATGGAATTAAAAATAAATTATATATATATATATTATAATTCCAGTATAATATATATGTTATATAGGTCACATATTTTCATTAATTTCATTCTTTATATATTCCATGTATTGCATGTACGAGTCACATCACTTGAGGGGGTGGTAGTCCACACTTCCTCATATGAAATTATCGCATTTACACAACATGAAAAGAATAAAGGTATGGTTTAAATATAAAATTCAGAAGAATATATTAAACATAAATACCATATATATCATATATAAAATACAGTGACATCATAATGGCCACCTTTAATGGTGTTAAAAGGAAATTGAACAATAATCGTTTTGTGAGGCAGAAAATCGCCAACCACAGAAACAGTATGTTCTATAACCATTAGACGAAGGTGTGTGTAAGTGTAGCTCGAATCCTTATTATAAAAACATACTAGTACATTGAATATACTGGATTTTTTACAAAATAAATGAATAGAAATATTTTAGGGGGTTGGAGAAGCAAAATAAAACAAAAGGACACAAGTGATGACATTACCTTAAAATCGGGTAACTCCCTTTGGTTTGAGCTCAAAGGATTCCTTGGGAAGACTTATGCCCAAATTGAGGCTTCAAGGAGTTAGAGAGGTATTTTGAGAGACAAAATGGGCATGGGTTGGCCGAGCCAAAGGCTTTGGAAGTGTGGGAAAGGAGGTAGAGGTGGGGGCCTTTTTATAAGAGGAGAGGAGGGGCACTCTTGGAAAGTAAAGAAATGTTACTTTATTTTAGAGTGAGTTTCGGATTTTAATGGTCCCAAATTGTTGTGTTTCGATGATAAGGTGATAGGGGTTCGAAATTAACCAATCCAATAGGTTTTGGACATGTTTAGGTCTTAGAGTTTACATTATCTTTTCATTTTATTTAAATCGTTAAATACTGAGGTCATCGCTGCATCATCATGATGTCATAAATAATTTAATTTATTTAATGTCTAAAAATTATATAAAAAAATACTATGATTTAGGAAATATTTTTATCATTCCAATTACTATTTATAGTAAAAAATCGGACTTGTATAACCCAATGTAAAAATCATTTTAGTAAAACATCTAATGTTTGTGTCATTTTTACTTTAACATTAAATAAAAAGGTATTTATGTCATTTTCCAACCAAAGTGGCTCCATGGGGTCCCCATGTTGACCCATGGATTTTATTTGTCAGCCATGACACATCCAATGAGGGTAGGACATGTGTCTAGGTCATTTCAGTTTATTAAAACATTATTCTTACCTTAAACTACACTAATTACTTCGAATCGCGATTAAAAACTTAATAAGTTACTCTTCACCAAAAAATTATTCTAATCCCATTGAACTACATTTTACTTATTAATTAAAACCAAGTATTTTGGATTTTTGAAATTAAAAACACAATGATGGAAAAATTTCATTTAAACGGAAAATCAGTTTTTATAAGTATCTCTTAGTAGTTTCACTATTCATCAAAAATTGAAGTTTTTCAGAAAATTACCAAAAATTCACCCTAAGCTATATTTGATATTCCAAATTAAAAAATGATGTCTATTTTAAAAAAATAAAAACATATAAGTTGAATTAATTAATTTAATAATTAATTCCCGCTGTCAAAACAAATAGCGTGTTTTTATGAAACAAAATATATCAAAAGATTGACACTAGTTTAAGTCCGATTTCAAAGTGATATTAACTCCAACGACAACTATTGGATTAAATGGTAAAAATATCTTCTAATTTCAATTTAAAACCAATTCAAAAGATAATCTAATCATATAAATAAATTATATTAAAAAGAGGTTTTGAATTAAAATACAACATTTTTCACTATTCATTAAAAAATGAACTTTTTTCGGAAAAATACCAAAACATTACACAAAGTAAATTTTGATGTCCCGATTATAAAGAAGAATTTTATTTTGTTAAATATAACACATAAAATTGTCAAAAAGTGTATTTAAAAGAGGTTCGCCATCAAAAGGCGGTTAATCGACCTTTTAAATAATATTAGAATGTTTACGGTTAAAATTGGATTCATTCGCATTTTTAATCTTCTAACATTTATTGTAAAAAGTAAAAATATTTGACAAACATATATAATAATTTTTTAGTTAGTTATGTTCATTCCCTCCATTACAACGGCTAGGCATTAACTACTATTTAAAATAATATTATTTTATTATTAGAGTGCAACGTAAGATTCCCAAGAAACTCGTTGTTGCGTGTTGGGTACGCCATCGAGCATAGCGTCCCATTTAAAGTCGTATTGATATTTTATTCAAAAATATGGATAAATGTGAAAATGTAATACTCTTTATTTACCTAGGGTGTTACATATTATGTTTATTTATGGAATTTTTTATGAGTTATAATATACAATTTCATCGTTCAGGAGTGTTGGTTTCCTTGGTTTTCATGATCGATTCATTTGTGTATGTGTATAAAAGATCATGTAGAATGAGATTAGATATCCAGAATTTAAGTTATATGTTATTTAAAAAATATTTAATGGTTATATAATCATTTTTTTATTCTATATTAGGTCGAATCATTAGAAAATTTATTAGTGATAATCGTTTAGATTATTTTGGTGGGTTTTCAATCATCACAAACTAGTTTTGTTTTATTAATTAATATCATGTATATATCATGGTTCTAGAAAAAATAAATAAGTTGTAATACACATATTATAATTTTTTTAAACCATAAAAATTATTTTTTACCATACTTTAAGGTGGTAATGTAAATTGAAAACTCGTTGTCATTGAATGCGATAAATCAACACATCAAGAACAAGGTTTTAATTTTTAGTACAAAAGAACAAGGGAAAGTAATTATGATGGATTATTCAATTAACATAATAAAATTATAGTATATTTGATATAATGGAGTTAACATTCCACCTAGATAAGGGGAGTTTAAGAAAGAATAAGAAAAAAAAAAGAAAATGGAAGGAAATTAAAAGAAAAGGAAAGAGGTTTTTACCTCTTGAATTCTTCTACTAGAGAATCTCTTTGAGGTAGTTGAATTTGGTATTTTATTGAGACCAAAGGACCCTATAAGTGTGTTTCGGGGGGGATACTTGGTAATATGTTTGGGTATAAATTTTACAAGGCTAAAATCTTGAATGGTGCGAGGAGAAGGGGTAGTGAGGAGTGGTATTTATAGGGGAGGAGAGGGGTGTTTTGTCATTATTTTATTCATTAGATTATTATTTTTCTTATAGAATGTGAATATTTTGATAATCATAAATAAATATATTAAAATAATTATGTATATTTTGATATTATTGGATTATATCATCAATACATAATTTATGACTCAATAATTATAGTATTTGATAAATATTGTAAATTACTGTATTTCACTATTAACTGAAAATTCAATTATTTTAGAAAAATAAAACAAATTCACCCTAACCATTTCGAGATATTTAGAATTAAAAAATGAACTTCATTTTATGAAAATAATTTTATAAATAATAGAAATTTATTTTTTAATTAAAGTTATCATTTATTGGGAAAATACTAATTTTAAAATTATAACTAATTTTATAACAATTTGAAATACTAATCAAGGTAAAACAAAATTATATTATAATAAAAAGAAAAAAATGTTGAATTATGATACAATTTATGAAAATAAATTTTATATTAAATCATTATATTAATTATAAAATTGAAAATAAATATTTTTGTTTTATAAAAATATCAACACAATAATAATACTTTCTAAAACATTTATTTACTTATAATATGATATAATTATATAATATTACCATTTATAAGATTCCAAAGTTTTATTTATAATTTCATATATGAGGTTACTATTCCATTGGCTAGGTTACTGTTCTTAAGGGTCACATTACTATTCCATCGGTTATGTTACTATTCCATGGGTTTAGGTTCTTTAATTTCTATAAATACTTCTTATTTCATTAATTATTCATTTATATAGTTTGTATTGTGTTTTATATGTGGTTTTATGTGATATATACTATATAAAATTATTATCTGGAGGAGATTTTCATTGATAAAATTTTGGGTTGTTACATACATCCATTCCACATACATCTCATTTGTTCTCTTTAATAAAAATGTTATCAAGGGATAGGCCAACACAACTCAAATGTGATTTTAAATTCAAGCCAACGATTAATTGGGGACATGGTCCCATAAGAAACACACCCCAAGGGGGTGGTTCAAGATGATGTATACTACCTTAAAAGAATAAATTTTGCATGCAAGGGATTAAAAATTTAAGGCATAACAATGTACTAAATTAATTTCACATTTTAGAGGCAATTCATGAAAGGTCTATCATAAAGAAAACAAAACAATATAAATAACTATATTTTTGGGAAAAGTTATAGAACACCTACTATATATCGTTAGAAAAATCCTCAAATGATACCAGATTTTGAATCTGGCTAGAATGGAGGAAATAAACATACTAGACTATCACCACGAAAATCGAGCATATGATCTCACATGTAAATATCATCCAATATGATGAGATAAACTTTGAAAAGAATCATGTTGACTTGTAGAATTTTGGAGGGTGATCAAATATGATTGGAAATGTTTGATTATAAGTTTATATAGAGGATATATCACCAAGCCTAGAGAGGGAAGAATTTGTGAGGATGATTCCCTATAGTGAATGTGAAATGAGGGAGAAAAAGAAGAAAATAACCTTAATGTGATAGAGGGAAAATAGTCATTACACACTTTATAAAGTGGTGAATAGTTAACCAAATATTTTTCCAACCATGTTGTAGTTGTACTAACCTATTAACTAAGGTGACACCCCCTCTTATGTCTAGGCACATAGTTAAATGAACCATGTGCATCCCGTGCATGCTCACTATATAAAGACTCAACCCGTTGCATAGTTTAGGCACGTTATTAAACAACCCATGTGAAAGCAGTGCTCAATATGCACATAATATATTGTCCCAAAATTAACATAGATTGAAATTAAATCATTTTAGAAAAATATTTAGCACATTACAAAAATACATTCCTAAGGACCATAATATTTTAGTGTCTTTGGAAACTTGGAACAAAACCTTATAACTTAGTGAAAGATCTTATATTTTTACCATAATTATATTATCCTTTAGTAATTCTACTTAAAAACATTCTTTATAACCCGGGTAATGGAAACATAATAAATGGGTGAACTTAGATGCTTAGTAAGGGTAAACTAATGAGATATATAAGAATAACATAAGGATAAGGGTATGAGTACATGAAAATAAAATTTTAATATCCTATCATGTATATCAAAGATCCCATACATGATTCATAAACGAAATATAGGTAGTTCATAAGACATTATTCACAGGGGAATCAAGATTATAAGACATGAAATCTTAATATAAGAAAAATACATATAATTTCTGGAAGACATATAATAATATAAAATGATTTATATAGTAGTCAAGACATCGCTACCAAGGCCATCTTAGTAGGAGGTGTTCACTCCCCATTATATCTTGATACACATGGTTTACTCCCATGACCATTTTAGTAGTCAAAATTCACACCCAATACCATCTTAGCAGACAAAGTTATTTACTGAACTGATTTCACTCCTCATTCCAACCATGTCTATCTCATGAGATATAAATATTTACCCAATTAATTAGAGGGAGATATAGATCTCACCCATATCATAATGAAATCATACATATGTGTTCCACTAGATCACAACAATTTATCCTATCATAACCCATGAAATGAAGTGGGTATGATAAACATGTTATCATATCATAAGCCATGGAAAAAGGATAAGTTTAATAATCATTTCATCAAAACCAAAACCTATGAAAAGAAGTGGGTTTCATAAACATATAACTCATGAAATAGAAACAAGCTTCATAAACATATAACTCAGGAAAGAGAAATTATTTTTATAAAAATAACACCATAAAAACATAAAACATTCTGAGAAATAATATTAATTTAACCCTTGGATCATTTCCCAAAAAAAGAAAGTAACACCAATGGATGTCATATTAAATGGAAAATACATTAAAATATATTTTAAAAACATTTCATGAGGAAAATATCATTTCTTATTAGATTTTTTTTAAAAATAAAAATCATTTCAAAAACATTTTATTTTAAAATAATCTTGAAAATATATGAATGTGTCTATAAATCATTTCAAAAACATTTTTACGTGAATACTAATAGTATAATATTGAAAACACTTTGAAAAACCTTTTACACGATGAATTAGAAAATAATCTTCAAAATTTATTGAAAACCTTTTTATTTGAAAATAATTTGAAAACTTATAAAATAATATTTGAAATAATTTAAATCCTTTTCTTTTAAAACAATACTTTGAAAAAATTTAAAAGAATATTTTAAAATCCTTTTAAACAATTTTTAAACATAATACATCATTAAAAACATTTTTCTTTTAAAATCACATTAAAAACAATGAATGCATTAAATATTAGTAAACATATTTTTCTTAAAAATTATTCTTTTATACTTATAAAGTAATATTCATAAGAAGTAAGGTTATGATGGTGGTTTAATACATACACGCGGAAAATTACTTTTACACTATAAAAAGTTTAGAAAATATTATTGATCAAGAAATGATAAGAATATTAATTTTTAAAAACCATTTTATTTAAAATTTAAGACATGGATAATATCATTCAAAGATCATAGGATAAAATTAGAACATTTTTTATATTTTTAGAGAACATGGTTTTGAAGGAACACATATTTCTTACCGAAGAGAGAGAAAAAGTCGGATATTATTAAAAATGATTTATTAATTATCTTAATTACAATGAGTGTAAAAATGGTACTAAAATATAAATATACCAGGAATAACCATAAAAGAATATAATTAACAAGTTTTTATGAAATATTTATCACAATGATTCATCAATTAAAGAATAATAATAAACAATCCTGATGAACGATGAGATTGTCTTAATAAAAACTTACCACTTGGTAACTTTGAATCATACTACCCAGGAAATAAAATGAAAATAAATACATCTTAAAATATAATTTGAAGAATTAAATTCATTAGATAACATATAAAAATGAAGAATATACACCTCGTAGAAGAATATAGGTTTATAACATGGCATGTGTCTCAAAGACGACATATTTTGACAAAATTACTTTATTGATATGGTATCATTATAAAGATAAACCCCATGAAAGAAATATCATAAAATGGATATGTAAATTAACATAAATATTTTCATAATAATTATATAATATCTTTATTGGTAGTATATTCACCACCCAAAGGAAATTAGTGGTGAATAAGGCATAAGTCTCACAGAAATAAAAGTGAGACGAGAAAACCCTTACCTTAAGTTTCTAATTTCTTTTTACAAGTTAAAAAATACTACATAATAAATTTCATTGTATTATATATCTAAAAAAATAACAATATGATTATATATAATACCATATATTATTTTATTATGAAAATATATTACCTATTTATTAACAACTCCATGTTAATGTTACGTTTTGGGTAATATCCACTTTATTTTTCATATATGTTTTGAATTGTTATTCTTGATTATCTTACTCATATCATAATTAATTTATTTCCATAATGTAATAAATGGGTTAAATATAATATATATTCATTATATATATTTTTTATAATAATATATAAAACATATAAGTATGGAATGGAATACATCGTTAAGAGAGACAGTATGCCATACATACGCATGAATGATGTTTCCATTTTACTATCATACTGAAAGAAATAAATCAAATGAAATATATGTTTATAAATATATTTTAATTAAATTATCGTTATTATTTCATATATATCATATAATTTCACTAATCCCATCTTTATTACATTCAATGTAAACTATGAATGAATCTCATCGCATTGAGGAGGCGGTAGTCCACATGTCCCCAAATAAAGTTATGATAGTTACACAAAATGGAGATAATGAATAAATTTATAATATAATAATTGAAGAATAAAAAATAAATCACAAATAAAATATATATAATATAAAATTATAGATTCCATCACAATTTCAATACATGAGATGTGGTAAAAGAAAGAACAAACAACGTCATTTCGTGAGGCAGTAGTTCAAAGTACCCAATAATGGTAAGTTCATTACCTATTATATGGAAGTACCTATACAAGTAGGTATAGATATTAAAATAAAAAACATATCAGTATATTTATGATACTTAATTTATTTAATAATCATGTAATAATAATATTTGAGAGGTTGTAGAATGAAAATAAAACGAAGGAGCTAGAGGAAGGATGTAACCTCTTATTTGGGTAAATCCTTTTAGTTTAAACCAAAAGTATCAATTAGTTGGATTTAAATTCAAACGGAGGCTTATTGGATAAATTTATGGATTTTGGGATAATCATTTATCATATTTTTGATGAGATAATGGGATTTATAAGTGTGAATTGGTGGGATGGGTGAGTAGCTTTTCATAGCAGAGGAGTGTCATTCTTGTAAATTTATGGAAAGAGAATTCCACACATGTTTTTTCCATGTAAATTAGATATAATAAAGGTAAAAAGTATAGAAAATGGATTATAGGTTATTAATATGAATATCCAATGGATTTTCAAAAAGTTTTAAGGTTATTTTGTGCCTTAAGTTTAAGGCTTAGTCCTTTGTTGAGCTAATTGTTCTCTTCATCGCTATAAATAATTTTAATTACTTTCACTAATATTTTTGGTTAAAAACTAAGTTAAACTTATTATAAATTATAAATTATTATATTTCCAAATATAGAATCCATTTTTCAAAATTATAGTAACAGATGTGAAATAAATTAAATTAAAATTAATCCCACAGATGGGGCAACAATACAGGTTTCAAAAGGGAAAGGTCTAAAAGTTTGAAATGTTTTTATATCAAATTTAATTATGAAATTGGTTAATATAAACTAAATTGGATTAATTTATGTATTATTGATCTAATTATAGTTTAAAAATATAACAAAATATAATTTAACTATGTATACAAATTATATAAAAAACATTTTTTAATTAAAATTCACTGTTTTTCATTATTCTTAAAAACAAATACTTCTCAGAAAAATACTAAAAATCATCCAAAGTAAATTTTTATATTACACTTCAAAAATAAATTTTATTTCTAAAAATAAAAATTATAAATGTTTTAAAAATAATATTTAAAATGGATTCTCTATTAAATGGTGGTAAAATTTACCTTTGAGAAAAATACATCTTTTTTATTCATAAAATTTGATTTATATTTATATTACACCTATAAAATATTTTGTATGATTATAAAAATATTTAGTTAATATATTATATATAAATTTTATGGAAAAAATTAATCCTAAGTCGTTTTTTAATTTTTTGAGTTAAAATTATGTTTGTACATAGAAAAATAGTTTTCTTAAAAAATAAATTTCTTTTTTTAAATAGTTCTTACATTCACTTATACAAATTTATAACTATAAGATTCATTTTTATACGTATTTAAATCACATGTTTAAAATTTAGTTAATATTATTCGTAACTTCTATACCAATGGCTAGGTGGTAGCTATAATAATATTTTAATAAAATATTTGTAGTATCTTATAGTCTGGTAAAACTCGACCTTGCATGTAATAAAAGCTATCGAATGTACTTGGAATTGTGTGTAATATAAGACAAACATAGTGTTTCGTATGTTGAAAGATAATCTAAGTGTTGTGTGTATCACAAGAAAGACTTTGTGTTGTGTATAATGAAAGACACACTTATTGCATCTGTATAAAAAAATCTATATTCAATGTTGCGTGAAATGAATAATATGAAAAAATTAAATTAATTAAAAAGTTGTAATTAAAAAAATCTATGGGTGTTAAATTTTACCTGCTTAAATCAAATTTCAATTTCAAAATTATTCTAGGTTATAAAATGTTTGATACTCAAAAGTTTATTTCATTGAAACCCATATCGTAAAAATGAATACTAAAAATTACTTTAAAAAGGGAATGTTATAAAAATAACAGTTACCCATAGTAACATATAACTAGGTTTCTATATAGGAGAACGTGTAAGGGAAATATAACTATCAAGTTTTTATGGAGAGTGATAGAAAACATGGTCAGAACAATTTTAACAATCACAAATCCATAAATCTATGATGATCTTAGGTCCCATTTGTAACAGCCCAAGATTTTATAAAAAAATATATATTCTTTTTAATTTTATTAATGTCTTGTGTTGTACGCTACACCAAAAGGAGCTTGCACAACACACATCCTTGACTTGCCTTGCATTACACGCAATCGCGACCTTCCTCGATAGCGTGTGTAATACGCAATACTGAGTTTCATTAAACAACGATATGCTATTAAAATATTATTAAAACTAGCCGTTATGAATAGTAATAACCACTTTTTAAAATTCTATAAATCTTATTTTTCAAAATGAACTTCATTTTTGGATTCGGAGTATCGAATTTAGCCTAAGGTGAAATTTTGGTACTTTTCGGATAACTTTCATATTCTGATGAATAGTGAAAATTACTAAATTATAATTAAAAACAACTTTTTTAATCGAAATAATTAATAGTGATAAATAATTAATTTGAGTGGTTTTAAAGTGTATTTAGAATATATTTTTACAATTTAATACAATGTTGGTCATTGGATGTAATTGCACATTTAAACCAGACATAAACAAGTGTCAATCTTTTGATAGATATTGTTTCTTAAAAACACGCTATTTGTTTTAACAGCGGGATTTAATTATAAAATTAATTAATGCAACTTTTATGTTATGAATTTGGTAAAATAGACTTCATTTTTGAATTCGGAATATGAAATATAGCTTGGGATGAAATTTTGGCATTATTCTGAAAAACATCAATTTTTGATGAATAGTGAAACTACTAAGTGGTAGGTTAAAAACTGAATTTTGCATAAAACTTAATTTTACCGCTTCTGTGAATGGAATTTCAAAAATCCGAGAGACACGATTAATATCAAGGACTAAAATGTGGTTCAATGAGATGAAAATAATTTTTTGGTGAATAGTAACTTTTTACTTTTATTACCGCGGTTAATAGTAAATAGGGTAACTAAGGGTAAATATGATATCACTATTACCCTAACACATGTCCTAATTCTATTGGACAAGTGTAATTCGACCAAAAACAAACTTAGGAATAAAATATGACCATTTAGGCCCACTTGGATTAGATTAGGACATTTATTATTAATTTATTTAAAGAAGGGTTAAAATAGCAAAAATCAAAGTTTAATAAGTAAATCATTTTTAATATGGGGTTATGCATAAGATAAATTCGATTGTAAATATTAATTAGAAAGCTAAAAAGATTTCCTACATGATGGTATTTTATTTGTAATTTTTAGACATCAAATAATTTAATTTATTTATGACACAACGATGATGCAGTAATTATCTTATTAATGAAATATTGACATAATTGATGTTATAAACACCAAAATAAATATAATTTGAAACTTTTTATGAATTACACTAATTTTCTAGGTTACTATGATATATTAATGTTGATTTAATCAACTTGGTTCGAACATTTAATTCTGTTATGACTTTCACAAAAATCATGTATCAAATAGTGTCAAAATTGACACAAAATAGTTTTTAAATCAAATATTATATTATTAATTGTTATTTTATTCCTAAAAATCTAAGGTTCGGCCAAATGACTTAGATAAGGATATATATATTAATAATAAACAATTTGGGGTTCGTTTGGCATGTTATAGTAAGTGTATTAACCATATAGTGAAAGAAAACAAAAAGACACGGTAAATGTTAAATTATTTAACTTAGAGTTAAATCTAATTGATAAGGTTAAAATAATATCCTAAACTTGTCTAAATTCTATTGGTTGATAGGATTTCTACCCATCCCCACTTTAGATTCGAAATAAGACCCTTTGGAACCATTATAAACCGATTTTGACTTTAATATAAAATAATATTTTGAGATATTCCTAAGGTGCCCCTCTCCTCCCCTATAAAAGGACACCTCCTCCCCCTCCTCATCACACCAATTTGAGCACTCAAGCTAGGCCAACCCCTGCCAATTTCTCCTCTCCACTTCCCTAGAAACATTCTAGAGGTTCTGGTCTTCCTCAAAGACCAATTCTAGTGCCCTAAGAGGAGGTCTCAAAGAGGCACTTCAAAGAAGAGGTAATTACCGTTACCAATTCTTTCATCTTTATTTCTTCTTCCACTTCTTCTTCTTAGGTTGTTTCATTATGAAGTAATAACATCAGTATCACTCATATACTGATATGTTATTATAAGTATGAAACAACCCTATTTCACCATCTATCCATCCTACGGAAAAAGAAATCACCGCGCGTGCGTACGTACGGAATACCGTCTCCACGCCGTGGTGTAATCTATTTTCCACCACCACCTTACATGGATGGGTATAATGGTGTAAAGAATAACTATACATAGTTATTACAACATCATATTGATTCTAATATATTGTATAATCCACTCCACTCCAATTCAATATTTATAGAAATGATATCATCGCTTGTGCGTACGTACGGACTACCGTCTCCACGACGCGATGAGATTCATTCTCCATGTTAACCATTTAAGAATGATTATAATGTATATATAAGAAATAATAATGAAATATATGACATTATAAAGCTACTGGATTTATGTATATATATACATATGTATGTAATCTACTTACTTCCATTTCAAGACAATAAGGAAAGGAAAACAGCGTTCATGCGTACGTACGGACTACCGTCTCCATGAACGGTGTTTTTCTACCTATTATATATATATATATACTGAATATATATGATATATAAATCATATTTTATATTCTGGAAGTAAGTAAATCATGATATAAGTAATAATGATGTCAAGAACAACAATTCAAAACACCTACGATAAATGAAACGATTTTACCCAAAACGCTTCTTTAACATGGAATTTACAAAAGAACGGGTAATATAATGTCATAAGTGAACCATATATGATATCATAACAATGAATATGATTCTGTAATAAGTCAATAACATGATTTAAATCATTATACAGGAGGTTCGGACACTTACAAAGCAAGTCGGACCTAAGGTAAGGGAAATATCACAATCTCATTTTTATCCGAGATTGTTTATACGTTGGTATTTACTGGGGTGTATTTTATCATCCAAATCTATTTTTCCTCAATATGTAATGTTATTTCCATCCACCTACAATTGTTTAAATCCAATTTTACCCTTTGGTGAGTTTTTAGTAAAAGATATGAAAGGAATCTTTTGTCGTTTTTCGTACGAGGTACTTTTTGACTTTTTCGACAAAAGTACGAAGAATGATTTTTTTAACTTATACGGCACGAACGGATTTTTACGGTTTTATAAAGCCTTATTTTCATGAAGACTTCTCCAAAATATTTCATGACTATTTTCAATAAAATATCTTTCTTTTAAAATTGCATGACGTTTTGTGAAAAGAAATTGATTTTGAAGAAGAAAAGGATATTTTCCTCAAGAATTCATTTCAAGTATTTTATCAAAATTATTTCCTTCTAAGATAACATAGGGTTCTGTTTCTATCCCTATTATTACATTTATTTGGTTATGTTGTGATGGAATTATTTTTATGAATTCCTTTATCTTATATGAATTGTTTTATGATGTCATGTTGTTTAAGAATCCCATTTTTATTACATGGGTTATGCTATGATGTATGATTTATGATTTTGTGGCACACATAAGAAAGGATTCATTAAGAGATGGGTGGGACCTATATCTCCCTCCAATGCATTGGGTAAAGATTTCATATCTCATGAGATAGACATGGCTGGAATGGTAGGTTATACCGGTTCAGTGAAACAGGACTGAAACGAGGATTACTCGATTCAGAAAGGGACTTTGTCCACTAAGATAGTCTTGGCAATGAGTCTTGACTAACAAGAAATGATTCTCTATGATTATGTGTGTATGCCACAATGAGTAATGTTTTAAGTAAGGGTTTCATTTTCACTACTATGATTTATCCCATGTTATGAAATTATGCTCTCTTTTGCAGGTTAAGATTTCCAAAAATGTTATGTTCTTATGAAAATTATGTGATTGATATTTCTTTTGTTTACCCTTATTGAGCATTTGAGCTCACCCTTTTATGTTTTCTTTTCCCCAGGATATAAAGAAACGTTTTAGGTAAAAAGAAAAAAAGGAAGATCTTTGTGGGAGATTTTGAAGATCTTTCACCAGGATTAGAAGATTACGTTCCGAGTTTCCAAAGACACTAAACTATTACGATCCTTGTGTGTATATTTTTGTTATGTATTAAGTATTCCGCAAAAGTAATGTAATGTTCATGTACGTCAAGATACGGGTCTCTACAGTTGGTATCAGAGGAAAGGTTTAGTCAACCTTTGGAAACTAGGATGCGAAAACGTTAGTGAGATCCCTAGAGATATTTCTAAGGTATGTCTAGGGATGTCCCTAGGGATAAGTATACGTATAGGTTATAGTAATAGAATTACGCTAACGATCATAGAATTAAACCTAAGATGTTGGATATTGAAGGTACTCCCCCTTTATTATGTTGTTTTCCCTAGCATGATTTTTGCCTCTCACACTATTCTTTTTGGGTTTTAGACGATGGCTGGAACCCGAAGGAACCGTGTTGATCAATGCAATGGACAATGCAATGATTGCCCTCCTGAACAAACAAATGTTATGGGAGATGGAGTGCAAAATCTTATTGCTATACTTACACAAGCTATGAATCATTCTGGACTTCCAAATGAGCAGAGAAGGGAACAATATTCTATTGAGTCCTTCATGAGGCAACGTCCACCTTCTTTCAGTGGGTCTTCTGATCCACTTGTGGCTGAACAATGGATCAGTACTACTGAAAAGATATTTTCAGTTCTTCAATGTTCTGAACATGATAAAGTCATCTTAGCAGTATATCGTTTGGAAGGTGAAGCTGATCAATGGTGGAATCTTATCAAGAATACGAGGCCAAGAGATGAAATTGAGTCCATGGAATGGGACGAGTTCAAGAACTTGTTTTTCAGTAAGTACTTCCCTCGTATTCTTCGAAAAATGATGGAGAAAGAATTTCTTGAACTGAAGCAAAGGGACGATGAATCTGTTGGTACCTATGAAGCAAATTTTACAAGACTTGCAAGGTATGCTTCTGGAATTATCATCCAACCTGAAAGTAAAGTTGATCGATTTTTCTGTGGCTTAAAACCAAGTCTTCGAAGGGCATTAGCTATAAGAGACTTCAGTAGCTATGAAGAAATTGTGCGTTGTGCTATCAAGGTAGAAATGGAAGTTGGTGTTACATATCCATCTAATGGTTTTGACAAGAAACGAAAGATGGAGTTCAAGGAGAAATCTCAGAATAATGGTGAAAAGAAGATGAATGTTTCCTTATGCACAAAGTGTGGAAAGAAGCATGGTGGAGATTGTCTAAAAGGGACTAGAAAATGTTTTAAGTGTGGAAAAGAAGGTCATCGAGCAGCTGAGTGTCGAAGTAATGGAAAAAGGGTTTCTAATGATGTGAATAAAGCAAACACTGCAGAGAACGCACCGCCAACACTTCAATGATTCAAGTGCAAGGAAATGGGGCATTATGCTAATAATTGCCCTAATCCAAGGGTTAGTGATGATCAACATGAGCAACCACTGAAGGCAAAGGACAAAGGGAAATCACATGCGATCACTATTGACAATGTTGAATATGACAACGATGTGGTGGAATGATTAAGTGTTTATGTAATGGGATTCCAAAATAATGTTGTATCATTGAGTATTGCAATATTTATTGATGTGGTATTCAAAGTGATTGAGATATTTTTTGGAAATAAGATGATATGCGCATAATGAAGATGAGAAAATGAAATGTTTAATAGTATTCATGAGCTCATGATTGATATAAGGACTAAGTGATATCATGGTTTGAGTATATAGAATTTTGAGGATTTTGGTATGTGGAAAGTGTTAACTTTTAACTGCACTCATGTTTTCACTAAGGTATTAAAGAGAATACACGATTAAGGACTTTGAATGTTTGGAATGTGACCAACAAGACATATCTTATGATATGTGGGGATCAACGACAGTATTAAATCTCTGGTAATCGATGTCACTATATTATGAGAGTGGACTGCAGTATTATGTATAAGACTAAAGATTAGACTGGATTATGTTGGACATAAGTTAGTATTGTTTAAGGATAGAAGATTTTTGATATTATTGATGGGATGTTATAGTGACGTAGTTTTAGAAAAAGGACAACCCGCAGGACGGGCGACAGCCCATCGCTTCGGACAAGGCTGTAGGAATCGAACCCACAACCGAAGTGCGACTGGCCTTTATCGCCTACCACTGACCTACAGGAAGTCCCTGTTTAGTAGAAACTAGTTTTATTATATTAAGCAGTATGATATATGAAGTATAAGTTCATTTTAGGAACCATATATGATTAATCCCACTATAGATCGACTTATGTATATAAATTTTGCTAACCTTTTGAGACAGATGGAATGACCCGTCATTCTATCACATGATCTGCTAACACTTCACGAATAACAAATTCAACTTCATTTATTTAAGAGATGAAGTGGAAATTGTTAAAGGCACGAACAACAGTGAGAATGTACCAAAATAAAGTAAGTATTTATTCTAATTCAAATTTTCAACTTTAGGGGAAATGATCTTGAAAACCAAAAATGTTGTCCTAGTGATCTTATACCTGATGAATCAGATGGTACCTTATATCATCACAAATCTATGGATTTGTGATTACTGGCTTTTCCATAGCCATGTCCTCTACCACTCTCCATCAGAACATGACGGTTAGATTTCTCTTCCATGTCCATATTTTCACCTATGTTCTCCTATGTGGAAACCCAATGATTAGTTTATTTGGGTAACCGTTACGTTTCATACTTTTGTTTTTAAAGATTGGTTTTGATATTCCTTTTTACGATGTGGGTTTCTATTAAAGAAACTTTCGAATAGTAAACCATTTATAACCCCGACGAATTTCGAGGGCGAAATTCATTTTAAGGGGGGTAGAATGTAACAGCCCAAGATTTTATAAAAAAATATATATTCTTTTTAATTTTATTAATGTCTTGTGTTGTACGCTACACCAAAAGGAGCTTGCACAACACACATCCTTGACTTGCCTTGCATTACACGCAATCGCGACCTTCCTCGATAGCGTGTGTAATACGCAATACTGAGTTTCATTAAACAACGATATGCTATTAAAATATTATTAAAACTAGCCGTTATGAATAGTAATAACCACTTTTTAAAATTCTATAAATCTTATTTTTCAAAATGAACTTCATTTTTGGATTCGGAGTATCGAATTTAGCCTAAGGTGAAATTTTGGTACTTTTCGGATAACTTTCATATTCTGATGAATAGTGAAAATTACTAAATTATAATTAAAAACAACTTTTTTAATCGAAATAATTAATAGTGATAAATCATTAATTTGAGTGGTTTTAAAGTGTATTTAGAATATATTTTTACAATTTAATACAATGTTGGTCATTGGATGTAATTGCACATTTAAACCAGACATAAACAAGTGTCAATCTTTTGATAGATATTGTTTCTTAAAAACACGCTATTTGTTTTAACAGCGGGGTTTAATTATAAAATTAATTAATGCAACTTTTATGTTATGAATTTGGTAAAATAGACTTCATTTTTGAATTCGGAATATGAAATATAGCTTGGGATGAAATTTTGGCATTATTCTGAAAAACATCAATTTTTGATGAATAGTGAAACTACTAAGTGGTAGGTTAAAAACTGAATTTTGCATAAAACTTAATTTTACCGCTTCTGTGAATGGAATTTCAAAAATCCGAGAGACACGGTTAATATCAAGGACTAAAATGTGGTTCAATGAGATGAAAATAATTTTTTGGTGAATAGTAACTTTTTACTTTTTTTACCGCGGTTAATAGTAAATAGGGTAACTAAGGGTAAATATGATATCACTATTACCCTAACACATGTCCTAATTCTATTGGACAAGTGTAATTCGACCAAAAACAAACTTAGGAATAAAATATGACCATTTAGGCCCACTTGGATTAGATTAGGACATTTATTATTAATTTATTTAAAGAAGGGTTAAAATAGAAAAAATCAAAGTTTAATAAGTAAATTATTTTTAATATGGGGTTATGCATAAGATAAATTCGATTGTAAATATTCATTAGAAAGCTAAAAAGATTTCCTACATGATGGTATTTTATTTGTAATTTTTAGACATCAAATAATTTAATTTATTTATGACACAACGATGATGCAGTAATTATCTTATTAATGAAATATTGACATAATTGATGTTATAAACACCAAAATAAATATAATTTGAAAATTTTTATGAATTACACTAATTTTCTAGGTTACTATGATATATTAATGTTTATTTAATCAACTTGGTTCGAACATTTAATTCTGTTATGACTTTCACAAAAATCATGTATCAAATAGTGTCAAAATTGACACAAAATAGTTTTTAAATCAAATATTATATTATTAATTGTTATTTTATTCCTAAAAATCTAAGGTTCGGCCAAATGACTTAGATAAGGATATATATATTAATAATAAACAATTTGGGGTTCGTTTGGCATGTTATAGTAAGTGTATTAACCATATAGTGAAAGAAAACAAAAAGACACGGTAAATGTTAAATTATTTAACTTAGAGTTAAATCTAATTGATAAGGTTAAAATAATATCCTAAACTTGTCTAAATTCTATTGGTTGATAGGATTTCGACCCATCCCCACTTTATCTTCGAAATAAGACCCTTTGGAACCATTATAAACCGATTTTGACTTTAATATAAAATAATATTTTGAGATATTCCTAAGGTGCCCCTCTCCTCCCCTATAAAAGGACACCTCCTCCCCCTCCTCCTCACACCAATTTGAGCACTCAAGCTCGGCCAACCCCTGCCAATTTCTCCTCTACACTTCCCTAGAAACATCCTAGAGGTTCTGGTCTTCCTCAAAGACCAATTCTAGTGCCCTAATAGGAGGTCTCAAAGAGGCACTTCAAAGAAGAGGTAATTACCGTTACCAATTCTTTCATCTTTATTTCTTCTTCCACTTCTTCTTCTTAGGTTGTTTCATTATGAAGTAATAACATCAGTATCACTCATATACTGATATGTTATTATAAGTATGAAACAACCCTATTTCACCATCTATCCATCCTACGGAAAAAGAAATCACCGCGCGTGCGTACGTACGGAATACCGTCTCCACGCCGTGGTGTAATCTATTTTCCACCACCACCTTACATGGATGGGTATAATGGTGTAAAGAATAACTATACATAGTTATTACAACATCATATTGATTCTGATATATTGTATAATCCACTCCAATTCAATTCAATATTTATAGAAATGATATCATCGCTCGTGCGTACGTCCGGACTACCGTCTCCACGACGCGATGAGATTCATTCTCCATGTTAACCATTTAAGAATGATTATAATGTATATATAAGAAATAATAATGAAATATATGACATTATAAAGCTACTGGATTTATGTATATATATACATATGTATGTAATCTACTTACTTCCATTTCAAGACAATAAGGAAAGGAAAACAGCGTTCATGCGTACGTATGGACTACCGTCTCCATGAACGGTGTTTTTCTACCTATTATATATATATATATACTGAATATATATGATATATAAATCATATTTTATATTCTGGAAGTAAGTAAATCATGATATAAGTAATAATGATGTCAAGAACAACAAGTCAAAACACCTATGATAAATGAAACGATTTTACCCAAAACGCTTCTTTAACATGGAATTTACAAAAGAACGGGTAATATAATGTCATAAGTGAACCATATATGATATCATAACAATGAATATGATTCTGTAATAAGTCAATAACATGATTTAAATCATTATACAGGAGGTTCGGACACTTACAAAGCAAGTCGGACCTAAGGTAAGGGAAATATCACAATCTCATTTTTATCCGAGATTGTTTATACGTTGGTATTTACTGGGGTGTATTTTATCATCCAAATCTATTTTTCCTCAATATGTAATGTTATTTCCATCCACCTACAATTGTTTAAATCCAATTTTACCCTTTGGTGAGTTTTTAGTAAAAGATATGAAAGGAATCTTTTGTCGTTTTTCGTACGAGGTACTTTTAGACTTTTTCGACAAAAGTACGAAGAATGTTTTTTTTAACTTATACAGCACGAACAGATTTTTACGGTTTTATAAAGCCTTATTTTCATGAAGACTTCTCCAAAATATTTCATGACTATTTTCAATAAAATCTCTTTCTTTTAAAATTGCATGACGTTTTGTGAAAAGAAATTGATTTTGAAGAAGAAAAGGATATTTTCCTCAAGAATTCATTTCAAGTATTTTATCAAAATTATTTCCATCTAAGATAACATAGGGTTCTGTTTCTATCCCTATTATTACATTGATTTGGTTATGTTGTGATGGAATTATTTTTATGAATTCCTTTATCTTATATGAATTGTTTTATGATGTCATGTTGTTTAAGAATCCCATTTTTATTACATGGGTTATGCTATGATGTATGATTTATGATTTTGTGGCACACATAAGAAAGGATTCATTAAGAGATGGGTGGGACCTATATCTCCCTCCAATTCATTGGGTAAAGATTTCATATCTCATGAGATAGACATGGCTGGAATGGTAGGTTATACCGGTTCAGTGAAACAGGACTGAAACGAGGATTACTCGATTCAGAAAGGGACTTTGTCCACTAAGATAGTCTTGGCAATGAGTCTTGACTAACAAGAAATGATTCTCTATGATTATGTGTGTATGCCACAATGAGTAATGTTTTAAGTAAGGGTTTCATTTTCACTACTATGATTTATCCCATGTTATGAAATTATGCTCTCTTTTGCAGGTTAAGATTTCCAAAAATGTTATGTTCTTATGAAAATTATGTGATTGATATTTCTTTTGTTTACCCTTACTGAGCATTTGAGCTCACCCTTTTATGTTTTCTTTTCCCCAGGATATAAAGAAAGGTTTTAGGTAAAAAGAAAAAAAGGAAGATCTTTGTGGGAGATTTTGAAGATCTTTCACCAGGATTAGAAGATTACGTTCCGAGTTTCCAAAGACACTAAACTATTACGATCCTTGTGTGTATATTTTTGTTATGTATTAAGTATTCCGCAAAAGTAATGTAATGTTCATGTACGTCAAGATACAGGTCTCTACACCATTTGCTTCCTCATAAATGATGGTACTTAGATAAATTTTTTGGTTTCAATAATCATTTTCCTAAATTTGAAAAAATTTAACATGAAGATATACTTACTCAATTTGATTCCATTATATATGAAAAATCTCACCCTTTGGTTATGTTTTGATCAATTCCCATTTAATATCTTACTCAAGGTAATAAAGTTAAAATTTTTATTCCAGAAGAACTAATAGATCATGAGATCCATAAATAGAATGATTGGTGATTTCATCTACCCTTATCACAAGAAAGAGTTTATCAAAAGATTCCAAGTATTCATAAATCCTTATATAGTGAGATAATACATTAATTTATAAAATCTCATCCTAATTATAAAAAAAACTATTCTATAAATGGTTAACCTTATAACCCTTCTGAAATATAGATGTCCAAAACCTTAGAAATAAGGTAACTAAATTTCTCAAAAACAACTTATAATTGACCCCCATATACCACGAAGTAGGTCTTGGTTGTCACATACCAAACATGCAAATACCTTCATCATGTATTCTATTGAAACATGGTAATAATATGAATTACCAAAAATCCTTATTGAAAACATACATGTATTCTTATTCCATTATTTATTGGATATATTTATTAAATCCAAAATTGTTGTAAACATCATTAATGATAGCATAAACCAATTTTCAATAAGTCCTTAATTAGTTCCAAGGTAATCAGTACCACATAATTTAATACCTATTTCCTTTCACATTTCATCTGTAGTCTCATCATCCTCTGCAATATAACAATTACTCATACCACCTTTATGAAACTCTTTAAGAGATTTCTACTATGAAAATTCATTTGTATAATGACCAATCATTACATACATAAATCATTTAACCTTTGAAAATGTCTTAGGGAGGCCAATATTCCAATCCATTGCATTAACCTAACTTTTCATATTTTCTTTATAGTTACTTTCTTTGTGTCCTTCTTTTCCACATTCAAAACAACTTATTGTTAATCTAAAACATTTAAATATGAGATTATTTCAACCTTATTTACACGAATGGAATTGAATATTTTTTCCTCCATGGTCTCCATTACCCAAAATCTCAAAAAACTCCTTCCTTCTCTTCCTTGATGAGTCCAAGAGTTGGTTAAGGTACAATTTTTAATCATGTTCCACAAAAATAGATTAGGAATGATCACAACATCCTTCACTCTAGTGATAATCCCATTTTACCTCTCATTAGAAAATTTTACTTCACATTAAATGTTAAACCAATTCCTTATGGTTCCAATAATTCAAAAAAAACTAGAAAGAATAGTGTGAGAATCACTTATCGTAGTGAAAAACCACATAATCATGACAAATCACTTATAGGATGTTAAGAATATGACACCTTATTATGAAACCTTAGTGTTGGTTTTAGTGGAATCTCAAGCGGGGGGGGGGGGGGTGAATTGAGTTCCTACTTAAATTTTTTGTTAAAAAAAATCTTATAAAGATCCCCCAAATATGAAATGCCCAGTTAATTAAGGCAGTAGAGATATAAATGTTTAGTTGGTCAACAGGTTTCTCAAAGGGTGATTAGCCCTTAGTTGAATCTGTGTAAAATACTTCTTCAACTATTAAAACAAGTTTAATGAATTAAACACATACACACACCAACCAGAACTAACTATCAAAGTCAATGAAAAACAATTTTCCGTTTTAGCAATTAATGGGTAACATAAAATAGATAAAACAAAGTATCACAAAATATAATGCACATTAGTTTCAAACAAGAGGTTCAATCTCAAGACGAGACTTAAGCCTCTTCACTTGGTGATCACCTGCCACCAAGTAGTTTATTTTAACAATAAACTTGATACACAACCTGTATGTGGATTTATAACAATTTTCATAGACTGTCCAAGGTTCACACCCTCTATTATAGTTCTTCATGAAAAAAAAAACAATACATACCACACACAGTCCCTTACACAATTATGCATGGGAAACAAAATGTAAGTGAAGTTTGATGTGAGGATTTTTAGTATCCTCAAATTCAATCATAGGAGACAATGTGTGTAACAGACAGACACACACTTCATAGAAAGGTAAAATAAAATAACAAATTTGAGATAATATTATGAGGTGGAGTTTAGAAATTTCTATGTGTTTTCAATTAAACTCTTGACTCCTTGGAATGAAGAAGCTTCATTTTGAGTATGTCTCTAGAAGTTGTCCTCAAAATAGAGTGTCATAACTATACATTCTAACTTTCAGTAGGTGAGTGTTCTTCTTCTTTTTTTTATAGAAAATTGATGATGCATAGAAGCCCGCATTGAAATTTTTCTCCCGAAATGATGTTCTTGACATTCTTGGGTTCACAGTATAATCTTCGAGTGGTTCTTCTTTGTTATATTTGATCTAGTGAGTAATCTCATTCTCATACATTCCTCTGCACTCTCACATGCCTTTTCACACCCACAATTCTTCAATTATCTCAGTACTTCGTGTTTCTTCTTTGGTCTTCTCCTTTTTATATTTGAGATTTGACAATAATAATAAGTAAAACATGGGCGGTCCTCCGCGTACCTCGTACTGTCCCCAGATACAGTATGTTGATATGTCTATAATCAACATTAATTAATTTCAGATGCATTAAATTTACCAAATATAACTGTTATAATAATTTTAAGAATTTGAGAATGTATGGAAGGGTAAGTATCGTTAGACTGGCAACGGTAGCCTTCACAATGGTAGGCTTTAACAGTAGGTGCATTGATAGCCTTCATCGGTTGCCTTGCATCAGTGACCTTCATCGGTGACCTTCATCAGTGACCTTATAAATGGTAGCTTTCAGCGATAACCTTGATTCAGTGACCTTTTCATCAGTAACCGTAACCTCGGTAACCTTTTCATCGGTAGCCATTACAACAGTGACCTTTACATCAGTGAACTTTTCATCGGTAACCTTTGCATCAGTAACATTTGAATTGGTAACATTTGCATTGGTAACCTTTACATCAGTGAATTTTACATCGATAACCTTTGCATCAGTGACCTTAACATAGATAAATTTTGTACTGTAAGCTTAAACAACAGAATAGTGAGATTAAAGATACATAGGTATCACTGGATAGAGATTATAAATATTAATGAAACATGATTATTCTATAGTAGAACTATGATTATCACATAAATGATCTATCAGTTGGGATTATCAAAAAAGGTGAGTCCAAAAATCTCCCCCATTTTGATAATCACAAATTCTGTCAGTATTTTCTCAATTAAGGTTAAACACATTTTCTCAATCAGGGTTAAAAATTCTCGGTAACTTAAAAAATTCTCCCCCTTTGGGTAACTTTGGGGAAATTAAAAACTTCTCCCCCTTTATTATTAAAAAAATGGAAGACAAAAAGGGAAAAAAGTGGATTTTATTATTAATGAAGAAATAATACAAGATACAAATAATGTAAAAAACATCCCTATCAACTAAGACATCCTACAGTCAATCCACATCAGATATTTCCATTGGAGATTTTTCTCTTGAAGCTGAAGAGGCAGGTTCTAAAGATTGAGGCATAGGCCTAGGTATTATAGTCAGTAGGGTTGGAGGAGCTGCTACAGAGGCATCAATAGACCTATAATGAGTAGATATCTGATGAATCATAGGGGTTAATCTTCTAATGGGTTGTGCAGGAGTCATCATTAGTGCTATATTGGTCGATCCTGAAGTAGCTGAGGAAAAAGGCTTAGCTGGAGGAACAATGATGGGAGTACATTCTACATGGAGGAAGGGTAAAAGAAGTTTATGAAATCCGTAATAAAAATTCCTACTCTTTCTATGGATGAGATAAAATCATCCTTATTCTATAAAAATCTCTCTAATTTAGGAGTCATCTCTCTAAGCTTACTAACATGATCCTTAAACGCCTGAGTGATAGGTGGGATCCTCATGTTCTCCAACAGTAGATTAAAGTGTCCATCCACCTAATGATTATTGTACACCCTTTGGTAATAAAACTCAACTTCCTCTTTGATGGCCTTATGATATTGAGAAGCTTCCCTGAGATAATCTCTCACAAGCTTATGAATTTCTCTAGTAGTGGAAATATCCAGAGTCATAGACTGAGGTTATTAGGTACTATTACCAGAGAACTTCTCCACTTCTTCTCTGACAATCGATCTGAAGGCCTCAAGATCAATAGGAGGAGAGGTTGAAGAGGAAGCAGATGCACACAAAGGTGCCATAGTGAAAGCCACTGTCTCCTTAAAATATTTTGTCAACCCACTGATCATCCTTTTCACGTCATCATCCTGGACACTCACATGCGTTTCCATGGACTTATTAATGTCCTCAAACACAGTGACCATATGCTGAACCACACTCTCAACATATCTGTGATCTCTATCCACTTGCAGCCTTGAAGCCATATAGGAGTCTAAATTCGAAATATACTGTTTCACTGATTCTATAGATTCTTTCAAGTTTCTGACCTGATTCTGGAACTCATTCACTTCAGGTAGTAGATTCGAGTAAGTGACAGAAATAACTCTCTCTAAGTAAGATTCCACCACTTCTTGGTTTAGGTCCATCGTTCTCTATATCTAAATAGATTTCTCAACAAAATTCCTTTTCAAATATGACTTCAATGATTCTAAATCATCCTTCTTCACACAGTCTCAAGGTAAAAGTAATACTATCTATACATTAGAAGTCTCTGTAACATAAGGAATTGGAGGACTTCTGATAGGCTGGTCATCATCAGAATCTCCATAATCTAAGCCTAAGACCACAAATTCAGGGTCTTCTGACCAATATTCTATCCCATGAGCAACAAATATCAAACCTGTAGCAACAAATATCAAACCTGTTGCAACAAATTCCTCACCCTCACTTGGAGTATTCTTCTAATCAACCAAATTCATCTCAACTGTACCTCCTTGAGAAACTACATAAACAAGAGAGTCCACTGCCACTTTATCCACTTAATATTCAACTACTTCCATTGTAATTCCACCTTCAACCAAATAAACAAATTATTCATCCACATTTTCTACCATTTCTGTATGTCCTATAAGAGGAATGAGACTTTGAAATTCTTCTTCACTTTCACCAGCAACTCTCTCAAAGTCATCATGACCAGGTTCAGTGTCGTCTTCCACCTCTGAGGTCTCTCTAATGTCTCTTAAGACATTTTGATCTTCTTCTTCTTCACTGGTTTCATCCTCATCACTATCCATTAGAATAGTCTCCCTTCTAGGCAGCCTTTTTTGTGGGATAAGCTCACCAAAAGATACAATATGGGTCTGAGGACGGTCAGGATCACTCCCGTGATCTATAGGCAGGTCCTCTCTGACATGCATAACAACAACCTCTTCTTCTTCAACTACATATGTAGGATTTACTTCATTAGGATTTAGACCAGGATATATCATATCCTTAGGCCTAGTAGGATGAGTTAATAGGTTGAATTCCTCATATAGCTTAGCCTCATTGTTTACCCATCTTCTTTGCCAAGGGTTCAAGCCGATCTTCATAAACATGCAAATTATCTTGGTGATGCATAAATTATCTCTCACAACAACTACTTCTCATTTATTTCCAGCAACTCCTTTTACTTTCAACATAAAGGATATCAATTTGGAATAAAATAATGCATTAGACTTGGAACTGGGTTGTTTCATATCATCTAAATGAATCATTATAATCCTACAAAAATTTATCTTCTATCCAAGATTCAGCAGAAACTAAATAAATTCATCATGATATGTCAAGGTAGAAAAGTCCCCACTCCTGGGACTCAACACATGATGAACAAATTTAAATAGAATCCTGTCTTCGCCTTCCATTTTTGCAGAAATTACTTTTCTTGGGATCCCATTCCCCGTTAGTTCAACTCGATATTCTTCATAACAGAAGAACACAATAGTGAGAGGCACCACTCTTTAGTAGTAATCGAAAATCCCTTCATGTGGTACTCTAAAGCAGTCAACCCATTTAAGAGAGGCAAAAATTATACTTACTCCATTTTTCTTTGAATTCATTCTGTTTTCAACCTCAGTCTGCTCGAACATCAGAGATTCATAAAACTTCTTCACTAGCTTCGGATAATAGGTTCCATTGTTATTGGCTAAGCTTTCGACCCAACCATGAGCTTCAAGTTCCTTTAACACTAAAGAACTACTCGGCATCATCCATTCCAAGATTAGTTCCTTCCCAACCATGATTTCCCTCCTAAACAGATACAGATTGATCATTTTTCCACTACCTGGCTTCCACTACTCGACTCAGCTCGAGGTCTCTTAGGATTTGGAGCATCTACTTCATCACTGAACAATAGTATCTTAAAACTTTCCATTCCAATTTGGAGCGATTTGAGGGTTTCGGCAAAAGGTGAGGTTCTTAGTTTAGGGAGCAAGAGGTTCAGGAGAGAGTAGATGTGGATCAAAATTTTTTTTGTTCTCTATTTTTATCATTTATGGATTCAGAAACAAATCAAGTAAAAGAAATAAGTAAAACAAAAAATGTTTCAGATTCCGATAGAGAAAATGCTAAGTCCTAAAAACATCGATTACCGGTAAGGTAACAATGGTGAGGTATATTAGTGAGGTTTTAACGGTGAGGTCTATCGGTGAGGTTCTAACAATGAGGTTTATTGGTGAGGTTCTAATGGTGAGGTATATCGGTGAGGTTCTAATGGTGAGGTCAATTGGTGAGGTTCCTAATGGTGAGGTCTATCAGTGAGGTTCCTAACGCTGAGGTCTATCGGTGAGGTTCCTAATGGTGAGGTCAAATTGTGAGGTTCCTAATGGTGAGGTCCAATGGTGAGGTTACTAATGGTGAGGTCCAACCTTAACAGTTTATCATACCTAACTAATGTTTGATGTAATTTAGCCTCTCAGAATTTAAAGGCTTTGTGAATATATCAGTCAACTGATGTACAATGCCAATGAATTGAAGAGTGATATCCCCACTTTGATAATGATATCTCATGAAGTGATGTATCACATCAATGTGCTTTGTCCTAACATGAGATACTGGATTCTTAGAGATATTAATATCACTTGTATTATCACACTTTATAGAGAAATTTTTAAATTTATATCCATATTCTAGTAAAGTGTGTTTCATCTATAGAATTTGAGCACAACAACTACCAGTAGTTATATATTCATCTTCTATAGTATATAATGCAATCGAATTCTATTTATTACTACACCATGATACTAGTGACTTGCACAAAATGTGACATGTTCTAGAGGTTCTCTTTCTATCAAACTTGCAACCAGTAAAGTCAACATTCGAGTAACTTATTAAATCAAATGATTGTCCTCTTGGATAAAATAGTCCTAAGCTTGTAGTATTCTTGAGATATTTAAAAATTATTTTATTAGCAGTTAAATGAGACTATTTAGGATTGTCTTGAAAATGTGCACACATGCACACAGTAACCATAATATCAGTTCTGCTAGCACTAAGATAGAGTAGAATCCCAATCATACATCTGTAATTGGTTTGATTCATTGATTTACTAGATTAACTAGAATCCAATTTATAGGTGGTACTCATTGGTGTATCACTACCTTTATTACTATCCAAACCAAGATGTTTCAAAATATCATTTGTATATTTACTCTGATTTAGAATAATACCATTCTAATTTTTGAAAAATTTTAAATCCAATGAAAAATTTAAGTTCCCCCATAAAACTCATTTCGAATACATCTTGCATCATTTTTGAAAAATCAGTACATAAAGAATTTTTATAGGATCCAAAAAATGTCATCTACATAAATTTTTACTATTAAAACATATTTAGAAATCCATTTAATAAATAGAGTAGGATCCGTTATTTCTTTAGTAAAACATTTTGAAATAAGAAAATAAATAAGTTTATCATACCATGCTCTTTGAGTTGTTTTACACCATATAAATCATTAGAAAGTTTAAAAACATGATTTGAAATGGGGATTTGTAAAACCATGGGGTTGTTCAACAAATAAATCCTCAACTGTATAACCATTTAGAAATTCACTTTTGACATTCATTTGATAAAGTTTGAAATTCAGATGAGCTGCATAGGCAAGTAGTATCCTAATGGATTCTAGTCTAGCTACTGGTGAAAAGGTTTTCTCATAGTCTATTCCTTCTTCTTAACTATATCCTTGTTAAATTAGTCTATCTTTATTTCTAATTGCGTTTCCAAATTCATCAACTTTATTTCTAAACACTCATTTAGTGCCTATGGTCAAAGTGTCTTTAGGTCTTTCTACTAATTCCCAAACTTTTTTTCTTTTAAACTGATTTAATTTTTCTTGGATAGCCATCACCCAAAATTCACCATTGATAGAATCATTAATATTTTTGGGTTCAATATGTGAAAGAAAATATTGATGTTCAACCTGGTATCTTAGATAATCTCTAGTTTGTGTTCCTCTATTTAGATCACCTACTACAACATCTAAAGGATGATTCTTAAGAGTTTTGATACCTCTAGAAAGAGTTGAACTAGACTCTTCATGGTTGTATATAGTTTCAGATTCACCATGCACGTATTTTGGAATATTTCCATAACTTTTTTTTTACTAAGGGTTCATTGTCTTTATCATTAATGTCCAAAATTGAAATATCTTCCTCAAGATGTTCAACAGAGGTTTTGGGATCATGTGTATCACTCTCATCAAATTTAAAATGAACTGATTCTTATACACATTTGGTTCTCTTATTGAATACTCTATAAGATTTACTAGAGATTGAGTAAACTAGGAAAATTCCATCATCACTCATAGAAGAAAATTTTTCAAGATTATCCTTAGTGTTAAGTATAAAGACTTTGCAACCAAAAAATATAATGTAATTAACCTTTGGCTTCCTATAATTCTAGATATCATAAGGGTTCTTCTTAAGAACATGTCTAATTAAGACTCTATTGATAATGTTACAAGCTGTATTAAGAACTTCAAACCAAAAATCGATAATTAGATTATAATCATTTATCATAGTTCGAGAAATCTATTGAAGTGTCCTATTTCTTATTTCTATAACTCAATTTTGTTGAGGTGTTCTATGAGTAGATAAATTGTGATTATAGACATTTTGTGAGCAAAAAGATTCAAATTCCTGATTTTCAAACTCACGGCCATGATCACTTCTCAAGGTCTTAATTCCAAGTCCACTATGATTTTCTACAAACATGGAATGATCATGATTCAATTTTGTGAGATATAAAGTATACCCATGTATATCTAGAGAAATCAACATTGAGAACATAAATATAGTGGTTCCAATTTAAACATGAAACTTTAGATGGTCCAAACAAATCCATGTGAACCAACTCAAGCAGATGAGAAGTAGAAAATTCTTTCTTTGGATTGAATGAAAATTTTTGTTGTTTTCCCTTTTGACCAGGATTACAAACTTTGTTAAGTGGGAATTCTAGTTTAGGTAAGTCTCTAATTAAACCTTTCCTATTTAGTTTCTTAAGTGAGTGTAAATTACAGTGTCTTAATCATCTGTGATATAACCATGATTCCTTATGAAAAGAATTTAAATAAGAAACATTTTTCTTAGCTAAAGAATTTACATTAATAAGAGCAGTGAATATTAAATCATTTTTATAATTGAAAACATTTCATGCATCATTTTCAAACATAACATTAAAACCATAATCACATAACTGATATATACTTAGTTAATTTTACTTTAACCCATCAACAAAAAGTACTTTTGAAATTAATATAGTATTAGGGTTACAAATTTGGCCTCAGCAGATGATCATCCCTTTTTCATCATCACCGAATGTGACATGTCCACCATCTAATTTAATTAGGCTCTTGAAGCATGAATAGTCTACTGTCATATGTCCTGAACATCCACTTTCCAAGTACCATAGAGTATTATATGATATCTTTAGATAATTTTCTTGAAAAATAGATTATGTGTAGGGTAACTTTGGTACCCAGATTTTCTTGGGTCCAGAGAGGTTAGAAAGTAAAACTTTGGGAACCCTACTTGTCTCACAGGTTCCCTATAATCAGAAGATATGTTTTGAGACATGAATAATTTTTAGTTCCTTTAGTGAAATGTTATTCAAAAGATTGTCCAGAGCTCAAACTAGCAGTGAACTATTCAGATTTTGGAACAAATTTATTTTTAATAATCCTTTTCTATTCGCGTTGATATCCTATACTAGTTGTGTATTTTAGAGCAATCTATTTCCCTAGAAACTGAGTCAAGGTATCCCTACCTTCAGTAAATTTCTAAAGATCTATTTTTAATTTCTCATTTGATAATTTAAGTTCAATATTTTCTTTTAACAGCTGGGTATATTTTTCTTTCTCAATATCTAGATCAAACATATAATTACCATTTAAAGCATGTTGTCTTTTCAATAATTTGTATTTATCCTTGAGTTCATTAAAGGTATCCTCAAGTATTCCACAATATTAAAATAGTTCAGACTTATTAATATTATCATCATTATTTGATTCACTTTCATTCCCAGAATAATAATCATTAGGTATAAGGGAATTGGGTGTTACCTCAGATGTTTCTGTCATGAAACACAGGTTTGCATGTTTGTTCTTTTCAATATCAAAAGTGTCAAATACGCTGGAGCTATCTTTTGAATTACTCTCAGCAGCTTTCATATCCTTTTGAAATCCCTTTCCCTTGTCTTCATATTTATTCTTAAATTTCAGATTGGTGTAATCAGCCTTCACATGGCCTTTTTGTTTACACTCATAGCAGAATATATCATCTGTGTTGTCATTATATTTTCTATCCTTTTTTCCATTGTCCTTTATTATCATACCTTCCTTTATAGTTAGAATTTCTAAAGAATGTATTCTTACGATATAACTTTTTGAATCTATTAGCAAGATGAGCCATCTAGTCATCACTGTGAGAAGCTGAGTCTTCACTGCTAGAAGTGGCTACATGAGCTTGAACTTTTTATTCGTCTTTGATTTTTGAGGTAGCAGTCCTAAATGATACAGATTTCTTTCTTAGTTCTTCATATACTTCTTGATTTACCTTAATCTCTTCTTCATACATCATAAGTTTTCCAATTAGTTCCTTCACTGGTAGCTTGGCTATGTCACAATATTTATGGATTGAAAAAGAAGTTCCAATCCATCTGTTAGGTAGGCATCGAAGCAATATCACAGTCCAATCCGTTCTGTCCACTAGTTTCCCAAGCAGACTCATGGTACTTATTTTTTCATTCAACCTGAGATACATTTTAGATATAAGTTCATCAGGCTCCATTTTAAAATTATCATATTAAATATTATAGGAATTTAATCTCATTTCATTATCATTAGTTGTTCCCTCATGAGAAACAGAAAAAGTATCCCAAATTTCATAAGTAGTTTTACAGGCAGATATTCTATTGAATTCTTCATCACCTAAAGAAAAATACAACACATTCATTACTTTACAGTTATTTGTATATGTAGATTTAGTCAAATGAGGCCATGTGTCTCTAGTAGTAATAGGAAATGCAAGTTGATCTTCAATTGTGTTCCTGATTTCAAGACTGATTCTTTCTAGATACATTTTCATTGTTAATTTCCACTGAGCATAGTTATTTTTATTAAAGAAAGGTGTTCTATTAGTAGTTGCACCCTCAAATCTGTTATCCATAGTTAATTAGAATTTTAATGAACTGAAAATTTAGATATGACAGAAATTTTAAGATCTTTAAGATACAACTAAAATCACAGTTGAAATGAAATTGATAACTTTCACAACAATTTATATAGTAGCAATAAAAATTGAGACCTCGGATACCAAATGTTGGTTGGAGTGGAATCTCAAGAGGGGGGGGGGGGGGGTGAATTGAGTTCCTACTTAAAATTTCTATAAAAAAAATTCTTATAAAGATCCCCCAAATATGAAACACCCAGTTAATTAAGGCAATAGAGATATAAATGTTTAGTTAGTCAAAAGTTTTCTCAAAGGGTGATTAGTCCTCAGTTGAATTAGTGTAAAACAATTCTTCAACTTTTGAAACAAGTTTACCGAATTAAACACATACACACACTAACCAGAGCTAACTATCAAATTCATTTCAAAAAAAAAGTTTGATTTAGAAATTATTGAGCAATAGAAAATAGATAAAACAGATTATCACAAAATATAATACACAGTAGAGTTAAATGAGAGGTTCAGTCTCATGCCAAGACTTAATCCTCTCCACTTGGTGATCACTTACCACCAAGTAGTTTATATTAACAATAAACATGATATATAACCTGTATCAGGCTTTACAATAGTTTTCACAGACTTTCCAGGGTCCACACCCTCTACCACAATTATTCGGGGAAAAAACAAACAATACAGACCACAAACGGTCTCTTACATAGTTATATGTTGGAAATAGAATATACGTAATGTTTGATGTGGGGATTTTTAGTATCCTCCAATTCAAGAATAGGAGACAGTTTGTGTAATAGAAAGACACACACTTCTCATAAAGGTAAAATAAAAGAACACGGTAGAGATAATATTATGATATTGAGTGTAGAAATCCCTATGTGTTTTCAGTTCAACTCTTGACTCCTTGGAATGAAGAATTTTAAGTTTGAATCTTTCTCTGGAAGTTGTCCAAAAAAAGAGTGTCAAAACTCTGGGTTCTAGGTTTCAGAAGGTGAGTGTTCTACTTCTTGTTTGATAGAAATTTGATGAAGCATAGAATCCAGCCTTGAAATTGTTCTCCTGAAAAGATCTTCTTGAGATTCTTGGGTTCATAGTATAAGCATCAAGTGGTTATTCCTTATTCTCTTTGATCTATTGAGTAATATCATTCTCATCCATTCCTATTCACTCTCACACGCCTTTTCACTCCAACACTTCTTCAATAATCTCAGTACTTCTAGTTTCTTCCTCGGTATTCTCCTTTTTATATTTGATATTCGACAATAGGAATAAGTAAACCACGTGCGGTCCTCCTCGTACCTCGTACTATCCCCAGATACAATTTCTTGATATATCTAAAATCTACATTAATTAATTTCAAATGCATTAAATTTACCAAATTTGACCATTATAATAATTTTAAGAATTTGAAAATGTATGGAAGGGTAAGAATCAGTAGACTGATAATAGTAGCCTTCACAATGGTAGGCTTTAATAGTAGGTGCATCAGTAGCCTTCATTGGTAGCCTTGCATCGGTGACCTTAATCGGTGACCTTCATCGGTGACCTTCTCAATGGTATCTTTTTTAGATAACCTTACATTAGTGACCTTTCCATCATAAACCTTTCCATTGGTAACCTTTTCATCGGTAACCTTTACATCAGTGAGCTTTCCATCGGTGACCTTTTTATCGGTAACCTTTTCATCGGTAACATTTTCATCGGTAGACTTTACATTGGTGACCTTTACATCGGAAAACTTTGCATCGGTGACCTTAAATTAGATAAATTTATACTATAAGATTAAACAATAGAACAATGAGATTAAAGATAAATAGTTATCACTGTATGGAGATTATAAATATTAATGAAACATGATTATTCCATAGTAGAAATATGATTATCACATAAATGAAATATGTTTTGGGATTATCAAAACAGGTGAGTCAAACAAATTGGATTATCCTTTGAGACATACCTAGACATATATATAAAAATATCTATAACGTACCTTGCCTTTTCACATATTATTACACGGTTTTAAGCATAATTAACCATCAATTACATGCCAAGTATCGTAATGTGTAATGTACTTGGAAGATTAGATACAAAATTAGAAATCATAAAACCAAGAAAAACATATTTTATTTAATATTCATAATGAGATCCTAAAACCCTTTGATCCATTACATATTCATAGGATAATCTATGGAATACATGAAAAAAGGGATGAGCTAAAAATCCCAATAAGGGAATAAACAAAAGAATAAATAATATCACATGGGTTAGAATGGAAAAAACGATGACAAAAGAATGCATGGAACATGAATAAACATATAGAAGTATAACATATAGAACATCGGATCATATAATCATGGAATTATAGGAATGTGGAAAAAACTTAAAACATGATAGAATCACGATTCAAGGAAAACAACCAAGACCATTTCACATGGAGCATGAGTCAAGGCAAACCACCAAGACCGTTGCACATAGTGCACAAGTCAAGGCTAACCACCAAGACCATTGCACATGTCGTATCATGAAATTAAAATTTAACCAGTGCATTGAAGAATTATCTAGGTAAACAAATCATAAGATGTTCATGAATATGTGTGAAACATAAATAATCATACATAAGGAACAAACATAATCATAAGTTTTACCCATGGAAAGAATTGGGTATCATGATCATGAAAAAAGGAATATCCAAAGGGAATATCATAATGGTGTTCATGAAATAATGGATTTAAATCATATAAGGAAATTAATAGCATAAAATAAGAATATATCATGATAAGTGATGTCAAACTGAAATTAAAACATATAAAAAGAGTGTTAAATAAATTTAAAAAATAAAACATTTTAGTGATATTTGAGGGAAACCTTTTAGGATTATTGAAAAAATAAAAGGAATAATTGTTTGTATGAAACCATTAATGAAAAAAGATAGTTTTTTCATGTTAAAATTAGTCGGTTTAGAAAAATATTTTTCTCTTAAAACATATTTTGTAGTGCTCTTGAAAATGGGTAATAAATTGGGAAGTTCCTTATAATCAGGATTTCTTATCAGGAATAATTGAGATGGGAACCTTTTTTAAACTTGTATATCTATGAAAAATAAGGATAAAATGATATAGATAAATGATTTTGGAAAATATAAATATAATTTATAAGAATTATATTAAAATAAATAATAGTTACATTGGGGTAAAGATAGAGAAAGTGTAACCTGGATGAAAAATGAGGGTTCAGGGAGAATCCCATACCTTATATACGAAAGTGTTCTGTATTTGAATATAATATACCAAATAACCAAATTAAATCCATTAATTAATTAACTAAGAACCGTTTATACATTTATTTGATTTATTAAAATTTTATTAATTTCATTTATGGCCCTTTTTATGAGTTAAAAGATACAATTTCATCATTCAAGAGTGTTTATTTCCTTGGGTTTCATGATCAGTTCATTTATACTTGTATAAAAGATCATGTAGAATGGGAATAATTGTCCAGAATTGAAATTATACGTTATTTATTAAATTATATCAGTTTTTTCTTATATATATCTTGGTTATACTTTATTAGGATGAATCATTAGACAAAACATTAATGATAATCGTTTATATTAATTTGGCGGTTCTTGATCACCAGGAAGTTCTATTGTTTTGTAATTTTGTATTAGGTATATATGTTGGTTCCAGAAAAATAAATAGGTTTTAATAAATATATTATAATCCATTTTAACCATAAAAAGTGTTTTATGATCATCCATTAAGGTGGTAATGGAAATTGAAAACTTGTAGTCCTTGAATGTGATAAATCAACTAATGAATGATGATTTTTTAATTTATACAAAAAAGGGGGATGGGAAAGAAATGAAAACGAATTATCACATTAAAATAATCAAATTATAGTATATGTGAGATACAGGATATACCATGCTACATGGATAAGGGTATGTGATTAGACAATAAGAAAATAAAAGAAATTGGAATGAAATTAAAAGAAAAGGAAAGTGGTTTTAACCTCTTGAATTATTCTCCTAAAGAATCACATTGAGGTACTTGGGTTTGATCTTTTATAGAGAACAAAGGATATTGGACATGGGGGAAAGGCTTAGTAATAGGTTTGGGTAGAATTTAGTCAAGTCTAAAATCTTGAATGTTTTGAGGAGAAGGGGTGTTGAGGGTTTGTATTTATAGGGGAGGAGAGGAGTGATTTCTCATTATTTTATTCATTAGTTTATTATTTTACCACAAGAATATGAATAGATTTAGAATTATCACTAAATATATTAAAATAATTAAGGGTATTTTGATATTATGGGATTACACAATTCATATAGAATCCATGACTCAATAATTCATGTACTTGTTAAATACTGTAAATTACTGTATTTCACTATTCACCAAAAATTCATGTATTTTAGAGAAGTCCAAAAAATTCATCCTAAATATTTTAGAAAATTTAGAATTCAAAAATGAGATCGATTTTATGAAAATAATTTTATAAATGGGATAAATTTAAGTTATAATTAAAATCAACATTTATGTGGAAAATACCAACTTCAAAATTATAACCGATTTTATAACACTTTGAAAAATTAATTAAGGTCTCATAAAATTATAATATAATCATATAGAAAAAAATATTGATTTATGAATAAAATTTAGGAAAATATTTATTTAATCATTATATTAATTATAAAATTTTTAATAAACATTTATGTTTCATAAAAATTCCAGGTTTTTTTTATCATTTTCAAAACATTAATTTATTTATTCTATGTTATAATTATATCTTATTTTCATTTATTAGACACATAAAATTTAATTTTTTCTTTCATGGATTAGTTTACTATTCTATTGGCCTATTTACTAGTCATAAGGGTCATATTACTATTCCAAATGTCAAGTTACTATTCAATAATTATAGGTTCCTTAATTTCATGAAATTCCATTATGAAGTCTGTATTATGTTCTATAAGTATTTTTTTTGTGATTTATACTATATAAAATAATTATAAGAAGCATATTTTCATTGTTAATAGTTTGGGTTACATTCTACCCCCTTATGAAATTCCATCTTCAATATTTATTTTTAAAAACTAAATAGGTGAGGGAACTTCTTCGTTGATTCCTCCGGTTCTCATGTTGCCTCTTCATACATATGGTTCTACCATAGTACTTTGACTATGTGAGTATTCTTCAAGCATATAACTTTATCTCTGAAGTCGAAGATCGTCATTGGATACTCCTCAACAGAGAGAACACTTTCATATTATTCCACCTTTGAATTCAGTACATGTGAAAGATCTGGTATGTACTTACTCAAGAGGCATAAATAGAAGGCATCATGTACTTGAGACATGGTTGGTGGAATTTGTAACACCCCAAGACTTTATAATATTTTTATAACTAAATAAATCGATTTTTTTAATTATTTTTATTCAACACCATGTTATTTTTACGCTACACACAACGATGAGTTGGCATGTGTTACACACAAGACCCAATTTTACCAAACAACAGTATATTAATAAAATATTATTATTTAATATGATATATAACCTTGAAGTTAAATTAGTGGTTATGAATATAATTAACCATATTTTAAATTTTATATATTATTTATAATTTTATTATTCACCTTATGTTTTTCTGAGACATAATATAAGAACAAATTCTATTTGTTTGGATAAAATAAGTATTTTTCAAAAAATTCCCTTTTCCCACCTTTTGATGGTGCACCCATTTTAAATCTAATATTTTAAACTATTATATATTTAATTTGACAAAATAAACTTCTTATTTGAAATAGTGACATCAAAATTTAGTTTGGATAAATTTTTGGTGTTTTAATGTTAACTTTCATATTTTGATGAATAGTAAAAAAATACTAAATTTTAATTGAAAAGAACATTTTTAATGAATATAATTTATAGTGATAAATTATAAATTTGAATGGTTTTAAAGTATAATTATATTATATTATTATAATTTAATATAATATAGGTAATTTTAATTATTTTCACAATAAAATTAGATATAAACACATTTCAATCTATTAACGAGTTTTACTTTTGAAAAACCAGTTTTCTCATTTTGAAAAAAAATATAAATTTTAAATTAGTTAACTAAAATTATTTTATTTAAATTTTTAAAAATTGATTAAATATTTGAAATCAGTAGTTCCAAATTATATTAAAATATAACTTTTATTTTTGGTCATTATAAATAGTAACATTAGAAATTTTTTGTACTACCATGATCAAGGGTAAATCCGGTAATTTATGGTAAAATTAATATTATAAATTATCTTAATACCTATAACAATCCTATTGTATGAATAAATTATACCCTTATCATCTATGGTTCATAATGGAATAACTTAATGGCCATTTTTCCATGAATATGACATTAATATTATTAAAATCAATGAATGTGACAAAATGTCACCCTCTCATTTTATATAAGTATATTAATTTTAATATAGAGATAGACATGAGATAACATCAACTATATGGAGTATATGTAAGGATAATGGAATTAAATACATCATTAAAATTTATTTATAATTTTTAGAGGTTAAATAACTACCATTAACGATGACCCAATAGTGATGTAGAAATTATATTTTTAATAGAAATATTAAAAAGATGGTTAATAATATTAAAAGAAATAAAATTTTAATTAATTAAGGTTCTCCAAAAATTCATTAGGTTACTATGACATGTTAGTTGTATATTCAATTTTTTTTGAAGTTATATTCTCTTTGTTTTTTATTTAATTTCAAATAAATGAATAATGTAAAAATTGACACTATTTATATTTTATAAAAATAAAAATTTATTAAATTATTTAAAAAATGTAAAAATATTTAAAAATTAAAACATTTAAATTATAAGTTAGATAACTTCATATAGTGTCAAATTATTGACAATTTACACCACATAAGTAAATATTTATAACCATTTCATATTTAGAATATTATTATCACGATTAAAATTAAATAGATTAAATAAAGATAAATCAAAATGATAAGGTTTAAAATAAATTAAAAAAACATATCTAAATTTTATTTTCTGAGATAATTTCGACCCATAATCGTCTTATATTAGAAATAATCCACTTTGGTTCCATTTTAATTTAAAAATTAATTTATACTAATATAATAGTTTTGGTATTTCCAAAGGTTCCCCTCCCCTCTCTTATTAAAGAGAACATATCCTTTTCTTTTGAGAACACATCTAAATCCCTTTGGATCGGCCAAAACTGCGCCATTTACTCTCAAATTTTTTTTTAATTCATCCTAGAGTCCATACTTTGGGAAGAAAGCCATCATAGGGACTCCTTTTGTGCATAACAAAAGGAGATACCTAAAAAATATGTAATTGTTTTATCACATCTTTCAATGTTATTTTATTCTTATACTTCATATTTCTATGTTTTTTCCATATAAAAGTTATAAATTTAGTATCATACATATAATTATATGTTATTATAATAATGATACAACCATATTACTCATTTAATCCCTCATTTAATCCATCATATAAATAATAATGTCACCATGCGTGCGTACGTACGACTTACCGCCTCCACATTGTGGTGTAATTTTTTATTCAACACTAATTTGATTAGATGCATATAATGATGAGTAAAATGGATATAAATAATTAAAATAAAATTATAATTATTCTTCATAACTAATATACCATCCAATTATATACCATTTAACCAACAAGGGAATGATAACGTCACTCGTGCATACGTAAGGCCTACTGTCTCCATGATGCGGTGAGATTCATTCTCCACATTAACAATTAAAGAATGATTATAAAATTTATATAATGAGTAAAAATAATAATTATGAACTTAATTTAATTCTGGATATGAATAAAATACATATTATACAAAACAAACATGACTTACAAGATCAAATAAGAATGAGAAAACGAAGTAGTTAAAAACCAAAATAATTGTAAAATTGAAACACTATTTAAAAATTGATATAATAGGATCATATATGATATCATAAATATGTATATGGTTCTAATATAATTTAATAACATACATTAACCATTATATAAGAGTTTAACACACCCTCTACTAATAGAAAGTACAAGGTAAGGGTTAATTTCGCAATCCCATTATTATCTGAGAGTGTTTATTCGTAAGTATTTATTGGGATATAATTATCATCCATGTCCATGATTCATAAAAATGTTTTCAAAAGGAATATTTTTAAGGTTTTATATAAGGGAATCTTTAACTAATACATCGTTTTAATTTTTTTAAAAGATTTGTACTTCTAAACATTGCTCATTAATGTCCATGTTTTGAAAACAGTTTTAACGATTTATTTATACAGACACAAACATTTTAAAATGTTAATTTATTTCCAAATTTTCAAAGTATTATGCGAAATTTTCATTCAAAAATATATTTTAATTGTCTTATTCTAGAAATTGTGTGAATTTTAATGTTTTCAAAGTAAAAAGTCATATTTATCTGAAATAGTTTTAATGATTTTATTAGATTATTATCTATGTAAACATCATTTGTTGGATTTTATGCTTAATTCTGATTGATTCATTTTGACAAATTATTTTATATTGTATTAAAGGGTTCGAGATATATTTGACTATGGATGTGAAATTTTAATATCATTCTTGTTTTATTGTTAAACTATTAACATTTCCTATGCTAGTTTTAATATGAGTGTTTATGTTATGTTTCACCATTTTCATATGAGAAATGTATTTGACTCAGTAAGTGATGAGAGGGTCCCGTTATAGCCCCTCAATGCATTATTAGGTCTCATAAGACAAACTTGATATGGATTTTTCTAAGTCCTTAACCCTTTATCTTAATATTTCTTGGCTGATGCCTCAATGGTATGTTTCAGATGTTCGACATTATATATTCCCTCATTATGAGATTAGTTATTGACATTACATGTGATTATTCTACTAGTAGAATATCCATGTGAATATTTAAATAGAATTATTTGATTTATTCTTTCTATATTATGTTCAAGATTATGTTTTAAAAAGCTTATGTTTCAATTTTATACTTGCCTTAATTATTTTTGTTATTTACGATAGCTTCCGCTATATGTTTTAACCTTACTACTCATCTAAGATGACCCCTTTCCTTTGTTTTATTTTCCCAGGATTCCAAGAAGTGTTCTATAATTGATATGTAGGGTTAATCTTGAAGAATATTGGCATTCTCAAAGAATGGAATATGTTATATATTATGTTTTGAATTGTAATAAAGGGTTGATGTATGAAATCTATTTTCCAAGACTTCTAAACTGATTGGTCCTTTGGGACATGATACCTTATAATCATTCCAATGTATTAAAATAATGCACTGGATCCGGGCTTCTAGGGTCGGGGTGTTATAGTCGGTATTAGAGAATGTTTAGCAACAACCTTGAAAATTAGATTTAGAAAACATAGATTAGGGATGATAACCCAAAGATATACTTTAAGGATAAGTAGAGTGGAACATCTAAAATTTTTGGTAATATAGATTTTGTGTGGGTATTATTAGAAAATTAATCCCTCTCTGGATACTACTAGTGGATGTGGTTCTGGAACAAATTTACCTTGGAGTAACAACTCTGACATGGTGTTCAAGGCTTGACTTTGGGTAACCTAGTTCCCGACAATAGACCTTACTGAGCACCTGGTTTGACACTCTCTAAGGATTGCTTAGGATAATCCCAATTTTATCTTCAAACCATTATGAAGGATTTAAAGTTAAATATTTCCCCAAAGAAACCATGTATATGATTATGAGATTATAAATTCATAAAATCTTTAATTTATGTTAAGTGTTTTACTAATTAAAAATTATGAATTTGTATTTATAACCTAATCTAGTGTCTTCCATGTTTTAGAAATAGAACTTAGTGGATGAAATGGAAGTCATGTTAATACATTTAATATATGTAGGGATTTATCTCAAATGAAATATGATGATGTTGGAGTAGGATATACAACTAACAATTATCATATTATAAGTATAATGGAATAGCTGACTCAGGTTATGAACAATAACCTTGCCCATATGGAGAACCCTGATCCATAATGTACAGGAACATGTTAGACAACTTCCTAAGAAAAAAACCACCAACATTAAATGGGAAAACAAATACATTTGTATATGAGCAATGAATATGTTCCATAGAGAAGATATTTTTTTCTTTGAGGAGTAACAAAAGGGAAAATGTTTTCATGGTAGTTTTTCATCTATCAGGATATAAGGATCAATGGTGGTCATTGATTAAAAACATGAAAGATTATGAGGAAATAAAAAACATGGAATAGGGGAAATTTAAAGAAATATTCTAAAAAAAAATAATGTCCTCAGAAAAAATGAGCTAATATGGAGGGACAGTTTCTAAGAATGAGGTATAAGGAGGATGAGAATATTGCAAAGTATAAAGCTAACTTCACATGGTTAGCAAGGCATGCTATATACTACATATGTAAGACAAAAAGTAAGACTAATCAATTATTTTATGGGTTAAAACCATTCCTATGATGGGAACTGGTCTCCCAAACGTTCTAATCATATAGAGATATAGTCTCATGTGATATTAAGATAGAGAAAGAATTTTATTAAGTCTTATTACTTAAATGGGAATAAAGAGAATAAGAGAATGGTGTAAAAAGAGGGAGATAATGGGAATAAGGGAAAGAATGATTTTCCAACATGTGACAATTATAGAAGGAAACACCCTAGTTCTTGCTTAAAAGGAAAACAAGTTTGCTTCATGTTTGGTGAGAAAGGCCATTATGCATGTGATTGTAAGGGAAAGAAAGAAGATGTAAATGTGAAATGATATAATTTTAAAGAAATGGTACATTATGAAAATGATTGTCTAGAGCATCAAGTAAATATGTCTCAGAAGAATAAAATGGATCAAGGTCATGCTTATGTTGTTACTATAGTCAAAGTGTAATAATTAATGTATTTATATTTTTGGATTCAACAATTATGTTATTATATTTTAGTTATAAGAATAATTTGATATATAAGGATTGTATTGCAGTACATCTTATTTAATGATTTTTAAGAAAGAAATATTTCATTAAGGATTTTGAGGTTATAAAGGTATTTTTCAATAAGAGATACATTACGTTGTTTGGGGAAACTGATGTTATGAGTTATTTTGGAAATTTAGAGATCTTTTTAGTCTATTAATTTGGATGTAAGTATTTTGGAAAAGTATTAAGGTTGGAAAAGATTAAGTTATACATTGGATAATATTGTTTAAGGTTAAAACATTTCTTAAGGTTATTTTGGAATGTTATAATGATAAAGATTTATAAAGAGGAAAACTTGTAGGTCGGGCAACAACCCATCATGTCCAGCAAGGCAATGAGACTTGAAATTACAACCAAAGGGCGATGAAGGTGCATGACCTACCACTATCCTACTTGATGTTCTGGTTAGTATAGAATAGTTTCGTTTATTTAAACCATATTATAGATGAAATATAATTTTCTTTTTGGAACCTTATATGATTAAGATAAATAGAATATTTTGGAATTTTATTATCTTTTTAAGAGAAAGACGAGTTTGTGGTAGAAATTAGTTGAACGATGGAAATATACTTGTCAATTTAATATGTATCATTATATTCTTACTCTATTAAGTAAATGAATTATTCAAATCTAGTTAAAGGATCATGAAATAGAAAATATTTTCTTAGTACTTTATTTTGTAATTGTTGACACTCCTTGGTAAGAAAAAAAGATTATGAAGAAGTCCTACAAATAATTCGAAGTCTCAAGATGAAGCTAAGGGAAGTAAAAGTCATAAAAGTGAAATGGGCCTACATAGAGGAGCTACTTGGTAGGCCTACACAGAGGATCTACATTGAAGAGCTACATGATAAGTTGTTTTTTGCAACCCTTTGTAGAGGATCTACACAATAGAGCTATGTGAAAAGATGTTTTATGCAACCCTATGTGAAGGAGCTATATAGACAAGCAATGCGGCCAACCTACGCCAACGAACTCCTTTGGACCAGCTACCATCGTTTCGTATAATGAGGACCCTTGGGTTCCTCATTTGAAGAGTGAAAAAAGTTGGATGAACTCTTGATGCTCCCATTGCGTAGCTCTTTCACCTAGGTCCCCCAAATTTTCTTAGGTAGCTCTCTAAAACACTGGAGAAGAGACAATTATATGGGAAAATCATGTTTGAAATACTTTTAGAGTTTTAAATCATTAATAGGCTTGTTTATTCTATTTTAAGATCTTTTTAGTCATTGCTAGGACCTGCACGTCACACCTATGCAACATACCTACGCAGTGTACCTACGTGACATACCCACGCGGTTTAATTATGCTGTATAGTTGTGCACATGGCCTATACATGACCTTTTAAACCCTATTCAAAGCCACTCATGGTAGGGTATCTTCTTCCTTTGTTCCCTTATTGGAAAGAGACTAAGTTGAAGCCCCCACAAAAACCTCCTGACTTATCAAACCTTTGGGAACGGCACATCAGTGTGTCTCCTATTTGGGTTTGTATATCTACAGTCATAGGATTCTCAAATTCATCTTCTAAGGGATTCATGATCCTTGTGATGTTTTAAGGTTTGTATATATACAGCCACAAGGATCCTTACCCTAGAGATAATGTTGGGAAGTTCCCTGTCTTAGATTTTAGGAATGGGACTTTGATCTCCCCTTCTCATCTCTAAGACTCGGAGACTCCTATTCCTAATAGGGAGAGTGAGGGTCACACATTATTTTCCATTCAAACAAAGGAAAAGTCTCCCTCCTTTCCCGGGACCCACTCATGGAATCCCTCCTTCAATAAACCCATAATCTTTCTGGCCGAATCCAATGACCTTCAATTTCATTTCACATTGAAAGGTTCATTACTCTAGGCCCTCTCCCACCATCGCCTCAGCTTCTTTCATCGTAGGCCCACCCTCTCCCATCAGTGGAAGAGAGGGTATGTGGTTTGTTGAATATTTCACATCATCTTGTTTGTCACACCGATCATGAATCATGAGGGATTAAAGAATTGTGATGATCATAACATCCACACAATCCCCCTTTCTTGAACTATGAGAACTCTGATTCCCACCATAATTGGGATATGTAGGAATCCTTCAACTAGGGTCTGAGCTCATCGGATTCCATATTCAAGAATCCAACATAAACTCCCTTAATTAGGGAATCCTCATTAGGAGTAAACCCCATCCTATTTATCTCAAAGGGGCGTACACCCCTACGAGATTCATCAAACTATTTGGGATTTGATTCCCATCCACGTGGGATACATAGGAAGCCTCCGTAAGCTTCAAACCCAACAGTCCAAAACATTACTGGTCCATATTCCCAATATTGTCTAATCCAATGTGGAAAACTCATATCTTTTCTAGGTTCCTTAGGCTTCTTAGGCATAAGTCCCACATCAAGATTTGACTAAGCACCTTCCACTTAGATGTCCTTACCACATGACATTAAACTGTACAGTTACATCCTTATGACATGAACATAAAAGGAATGATGTGTCCCATTAGGAATCACCGAACTATGATGGTTCTGATTCTTTGCACAAGTAAATGTAGGTATCCCATTTATGGGTACGATCCTACTATCAAAACGAATTTCCGTCTCCCTAGATGATAATAAATTCCAGAGTGCCCCAATGAGTGGATTAAAAACCAGTATTATCATAACAAAAGAGTTAAAATAATATCCTAATAGTATATGAGAGGATACCATTAAAGGAGAACCTCGAATACATACAAATTTCTCTATTAATGAAGAACCTAGAAAACATATAGATGATTCTAAATTTTATACATGATAATAATTGATTGAAAAATATTGTGGAAACCTATGTTATACTTGTTAAATTAATAAGGATTCATGAAAATATCTTAAGTATATAAGAGAGTCCTCGAGTAAGAAACAATTACCTCTAAAAGGGTGTGATGAGTTCGACCTCCCATCCTCTTGACCAATGTATGTTCTTAATTATCATAGTTCCAATCATAATGAGCGCCTGCCTTTGGAAAGCATGTCCCTTTGGATAAAGAATTGTTGGATGTTTTGGGTTTTATAAATAAATCCAATGGAAACTATCAGGAAGTGGTGATTTCTATCTAGAACACACATTTCAAGGGATATGAGAAACACAAATGGTGAAACCGATGTGAATCTTTAACCATGTTGATAGAGTTACCCATTTGGAATCCCCCTATCAATTGATAAAGGAAGGTCAGCCAAAGGAATAAATCTCACATGTGTCCATCAAAAATATGATACTTTAAAAGAGTTCATTGTTTGTATTTGTCACATTTTTTCAGAACTCTCTTCACTCCAAATTTCCTCCTCCAAGTTTGCACCCATGAATGCCCCGAATGCTGTACAAGATGGATCCTCATCCACTGGAAAGTCATCATAACCAACTCAGCATCTTCAAAACTGGGTCTCAAATGTATTGGTTCAGGAATACCATCAATAGGGTACTATACCAACCTTGGATTCTGACCGATAGGTTCTCCATGTTTACAACCACCCCTGATCGTCTAGTCAGTGAAAACCGGTGGTCAAGAAGAAGATGGTGCCAACCACTGTATTCAAACGTTTCAGGTCCTTATCCCAAGAATTCAATAACTAGTCCCTCCCATACTATAGGGAGGTTGATTAGTAGGTCACTCATGGCCTCAACTCGAAGACACAAGAGTCTTTCTCGAGTGCTCCCACAAACAATCGCCACTAAAAAATACTGCAAAAATGAACCCCCAATATGATGGGGGCATTGCATTCGATTGTTCGGCACAGATCCCTCAGACTTGGGCATGTAAGAAGATCCACTGAGGACAAAATCTGGCCAACAGGGAGCAGGTTCTTACTTTTCCCCCTCTAGAGAAGTCCATAAACTTAATTTGGTTGAAAAAATGAACGGGCACATACACTAGTCCACCATAATTATCCCAGCCAGTAGTCTCTTCTGGCAGCACCCAACCAATCCCACCGTTTAAATTTTGCGGAGTACCATGAGTAGGCACATATACATACTTACAAACTATCAGCCAGTCAGTAGACTCATCTAGCTGCATTCAAGGAAGCCTGCCAATCAAATATGGTGGAAACTTGTAAGAAGGAACATACACCTACCATCACTCACCAATCCTGCCAACAATTTTATCTGTCAGTAATGAAAGAATTTTGTTGATCATGATTGATGGAAACCAACCAGCAGGCACATACAGCTACCAGCATCCATCAAGCCTACCAGTAGTCTTGTTTGGTAGCACCTGGAGAAGTCACTCAAAAAGATCTAATGACAAACCTGGGGAAGACTCAACTCTATTACCCCATACATGAGTACAGTAAGTATCCACTAACAGGAAAGGGAGGACATGATCAAGAACAAACACCTACTTCAGATACAAAATGGATGTATATTCCCATTTCGGTCGCTGAATTCACCAAACACATTTTAACAATAGTGAAAGGGAAGACACAAATTCCTTACCATATTCTGGAATCCTTCAAGAATATCATAATCACACCTTCAGAAGTAATTGGGGAACAAACACATAATTATGGCCCCACACCTGGGATGACTCACTGAAATTCCCTCTCTAAGTAGATACAAACCTCTGTTCTAGTCCCAGAGGTTTATGGGGCATACTCCCCCCATATCATATGGATAACCGAATTGATAATATAAACCCTTTCTAATTGGAGATAATCAGCCCATTTTGATGACCAATCCAAGGAAAACACATACACATTCTCATGATAACCACTTAACCCAGCAAGTGGACCCAGAAACATGTAAAAGAGTATCTAAGAATAAGTATCGCCAAACAAAGTTGAGAAATCAAGAGTCAATATTTGATCTGGATCTTCTTAATACTGGTGTTCTTGTAGCCTTTATACATTTATCTATTGGAACTCAAGATCATACTCTCCCATTTCCAAATTAAGGGAGTTGTATTAGTAATTAAGAAGATCCCCATCAAGCACTTCATCATGAAGGCTTGCTTCATGAAAATTCGGTCAATCTAGATAACCTATCTCTAGATGAGAGCCACATTAACCTTTCATGTGTCCAGAAGAACAAGGAGAAAGAGGATTTCTCCCTTGATGTAATCCACTATTTTGATCCTCCCCATGACAGAATTTGCTGCGAAACTTCTCTCCACAGTAGTGTTTTTCATTGTAAAAATAAGTCTCCAACTAAAAATGTAGTGATGAGAAAGACCTCTTATCTCGAGGCACTTTACCACATAAGGCCAGTCATGTCTAATGAATTATTACTAACATGTGGAATACTTTCTCAACCAATATACATCTCAAGGTGACAATCATTCTCCGAACCTCCCTTGGGTCATTTGTCCTCTAATATGGCAAAGGAAAAAATAATTGATCCTATTTTTTAGGATTTAACAATTGATAAGAATCCCATCTAGTAGGACCAAGTTGAGAAACCATTAGTAATGAATAAGGAGGATATGTTGAATATGAGAAAATAGCTGGCTAAGGATGAAATACTAGTTATGTTATGGCCTTTGGAATCCTCTCAATAAAACATTCTATAATTAATGAAAAAATATTGCATTCATGATATCCACCTCAAGATAAGGAAATTTGTTCATCACATGAAATCCAAAGTATTACCATATGATGAATATCAACGTAATGTAAAGGTAATAGAAGGGTTTCAATAACAAATTGAATTAGCATCTCTATCAGTTTTCTGACATCCAAAGGACGAGAAGAAGTAGGGAGTCATTCATCATACATGACTCAATTCACTAAATAGGCTACGCTAGTTAATTATTAATGCCTCATATAGTGTTCATATCATATGATGGGGAGAACAGGGAGCATTTCATTTCACTATGCTCAAAATTCAGTAAAGCTCTCCAAAAGTGGTCCCATGCAATGTTGTTTCCCATGGATTACTACAATCCATAAATTTTGTGTTTAATCAAATATATTCTCAAGAACATGCCTCGATTAGATCTTATCAAAGTCAGACCCAAATATAGAGTGTTTTTGAGATACATTTTCATCAAGAAGCTGAGAACATTAAGAAGTTTTATCTCTTAGAGGATGTCTGCCATTAGATTATGCAAATGTTTGAAATAGCACAATAGTCTTTTGAAACATGTGATTTAAGTGGTTGTCAGATAATGCATCCACCCAATGTTCAGAATAGAATTTATAAAATTAGAAGAGTAGTTGCACTAATATAAGCCATGGAAGTTCAGGAGCCACCCCAACTTGTAGGGTTGGGGCTTGTTTAACTCAACCTTTGAATTCATTAAGCAAAGATTGATGTTTTGAAGAAGAAGAACAAGAATGAAACCAACCTGCAGGGCTGGGGGATTTTTCACATCTACAATCCCCTCAATGGAATTCAATTTTCTTCTAATTGGGGAAGAATCCACAAAGTGAACTCAAAACTGAACTATCCATGGATTCCCTTTAGGCTACTCTCCGTCAAATAGTTCTCAAGAATTCAACATATAAGAGAAATATTTCTCATGGAGGGCACTGAAGGAGACAATCATACAAAGATACTAATAGAATGTCGTCAATGTATTATGAGTCAGTGAATGTCATTAATACCATTATGGATGATCCTCCAACACATGATTCTAGTTTGGGGGAGTGAAGGGAGGAAGTTATTATTCATAATATGGTACAAACTGAATCAAATGAAGGAGGTGTGCATACCCAAAATCGAATGCTTACCTTGAATTTTGGTAACCAACTCCTACATCTTTGAAAGGAATCTATCAATGGGAAAGGTAAATGTTAGATCATGTATCACTTTTCCAATGTAGAAGGTAAAGCTCTTTATCTTGAAGAAATTGTTTTCCAGTAATAGGAGGAGATGAAGGAGTTGAAAAGTCTCAATGCATAGTTACTTCGATGCCCCATTTCTGGCAGACATACTCCTCAAAAAGATACCCTTCTTTAACATCCTATAGGATCTACTCAGCAATAAGGATTTGTTACAACTATAGATATGGATAATGAATTACCTCCATTGGATACACAAACATTACAGGATCAAACACATCCTTATAGGCTTTTCCTCATGGGTTATCCAAGACAAATACCAGAAACACCACCACCAGTGGTTTTTCTAGTCATCCCACCAGTTTAAGCCCCAGCTGTTATGCCTGTATATGTCCCAACTTATCCATATATTATCGAAATTCTTATGGATAAAATTGTGGCACTAACAACTCGATTGGAAGCTATGGAAGAACGGTGTGCACCATTACATCCAAAAAAGAAATCTTACCCTCAATGGGTAGATCTGATCCCTCCTCCACAAAACATTCTAAATACCATATTTCCAATATTTAATGGTTCAAGAGATCCAGATCCGCACTTAATACATTTTTTTTCTCATTTTGATCCCATTATGGGGACCACTCAACAACAAGAAACATTAAATCTTAGATTCTTTTTGAAACCATTACAGGGGATAGCCTTTGTCTAGTATACAAGTTTGCAGTCCTGATCAGTTACTGGATGGGAAGACCTCCATCAGAAATTCATTATCCAATTTGGCTCAATGCTTCTAAAGATAGTAGGTTTTTATATTACAAATCTCAAACAAAGGGGTAATGAAAGAGTTTTAGATTTCATTTCTTGATGGGAAGGATTGACATATTCTTTAAATATATGACTACCTCAAGAATAGTTTCTTCTAATTTGGGTGGAAATTTTGTGTGATAATTTACACACACCACTAATACCTCTGAAATACACAGGAGTGTTTAGAGATCTTGCTTCAATCACCCAACAAGTGGAGGATTCCATTTATGAAACCAAAGATAAATCTCATGTAATTCCAACAGCTCAAGGGAGGAGAATATGGAAAGCATAGGCTGCTACAGTCACACTCAAATAAGCACCTATACTTGCTTATACTTCAAAACCTTCATCATAACAAAGGGCTCCACCTCCCGAGCATCAATAGCAATGGACATATCATCAAGATGATCAAAATGATCAAAGGTAGAGATAGGTTGAGGAGTTAAAGAATATTGTTTATTCTTTTCAAAATGAATAGGTTACTGGTTACTTCATTTTAGCATTGGAAAACAATTTAGTTCATTTTACAAGGCTGAAGAAACTGAATAATGAAGGACATGAAGATCTCCCAAATTATTTCCCCTTTTTTAAAATTTGGGGGCATTCCATTTGGAAGTATTTTGTTTTCAATGAACTCCTACAAAAAATGGTAGACTCTAGACACATAAAACTAAAATTTTCATCATCCCAAGTACCATGTGTTACTGGTACCAATCTAGAATAAGAAGGTGGATGACATGAAGTCAAAAGAAAAAAGTGTAGAAGTATGATGATTGGATGGTCAGGAAAATGATCAACTAAACTAATATCATTTTACTAACACAGTGGAAACAACCAACTATTCCTCTTGACACTTCCACTACAGTGATGTCATCTTCATCAAAAGACCAGTCTTCCAAATTTCAATCCTCAAAGAATGACATGATCAGAAAGATAAAGAGCAGTCAGGAGAAGATGAGCTTGTGTCAAGGCTGAAATGTTCCTTGACTTTGGAAGATTTCATTCCTTATGTCTCAAAAGAACAGGTACTTCCCTACCAAATGAAACAATAAGAACCAAATCGTTGAGAAAAATATTAATCGGATAAGGAATTAATCTTTAGTTCCATTATCATTATCCACTTAACATACCCCTATGAAAATGATGATTTTGGTTATGAACCTGAATTCCCTGTACTTGATTGGGGAACAAGGGGAAGAAGTCATGGTTGGGGATATAGGAGAATATGTGGATATGCTATAAAATAATATATTAACTATAACCGAGATCGAACCATTTATGTGAAAGAAACTCATGGTAGAGCCCTTTAGTGGGCTCAACAGAAATAAGGAAATTCTTCTACTCATGACAGGATCGGCCTTGACATGATTATCTTGGAAGAACAATTAGTGGTTACACCATCACCATCTCATAAGGTAGATAGACCTAGTATATCTAATATACCAAGAGATTAAGTATTTCAAACTTCTTCCTCGACACATGGTATATCTACATCAGGAGAATCAAATTCCACGGAACCTAGAAAACTATATTTCTATATAGGAAAATATAGGCCTCTAGACCAAAAGTTTGATGTTTTGAAACAACTAGAAAAAGTACCGACCAAGTTATCAATCCTGGATGATTTGAATCTATAAAATTATTTTCAAGAAGCACTTATTGAGGCCTTTTCAATTCACCAAGTTTTTGAAACCGAGGTTGATTCTAACGAGGTTTACCTTACAGAGAATGATCCTATAGAATATCAAGCAGTTATATATTTCACAGATGAAGATGAGGATGATGTTGTACATGGATACATTAGTCCCCTGTATCTATCTGGCGAGGTTAATGATATAAATATCTGAATATCCTTCATTGATAACTAATCAAGAGTCAGCCTCATTCCCAATTGTACACTTCATCAATTGGTTCTTACTGAATCTGACTTATCACCTTTCACTAAGATTTTTTAAGGTTATGAAAAGAATGAACAAGAACCTCTAGGGAAGATTGTAATCAGAACTCAGTTTGGGGATCCTGTATCTAATTCGTATTTCATGGTTTTCTGACCAAACACAGCCTTCAACATTCTTTTTTGAAAGGCCTTGGATACATCAACATGAAACTACTCCTTCGTTATATCACCAATGTCTCAAGTATTTCATCAATGGTCAAATTAGGACATTTTATGGTGAAAAGGATCTCTTCAAAACTTTTTCATCTTAGTATATTGAGAAAAAATTCTATCACACAAAACGAATGAGTTCTATGGAAAATATTTAACAGGAATCAATGCTTTAAATGGTCTAGAAAAGATCCCATCTAACCCATAAAAACACTTGAGTATAGATTAACTATTAAGTATCAATCAAATTGAATGGATAGATCCAAATCCAAGCACTCGTATAGTGACTTCCATAATGTCAGTTGTGGGAATCAAGCCTAAAACTTGGGAGAAATTGTTGATCTACCATGTAGTGGTGAAATCTTAAATGGAAATACGTTCATTTCATCCACTAAATTTCAACAAGTTTTTTCTTCACCAGTCAGGCTAGAAGTGGTTGTCTCATTAGTAGAGGAAGAAAAATATGATGATTTTCAACCCATAGTTTTCTCTTAAATGCTCTAGGAATATCCTTCATCATCATTAGGGATAGAAATGGTTGCCTCTTCTTTCGGATATCCAAATACTAACTCCTTCCCTCTATTTTAAAGGTTTTCTTCATTAACTATCCTTCAAATAGGAAAAAATAAGTGAAACATGTGGAAGAAGAAGAAAATGATCTTAAGGACACCCCTCCAGCATTCGAGGAAGGCATCTCCACCACCATGGATGATCTTAGAGAAATAAATTTGGGTACAAAATAATATCCGTGCCTTACTCAAATTAGTGCAGCCATGAATTCTGAAGAGCAAGAGACATATACTTAATTTTTAAAGAAAAATAAATATGTATTTTCTTTTAACTCTACATAAATACCAGATTTTAATCCCAATGTGGCCACTCATTTTCTGGTTTTTCTAAAAGAGAATCAAGGATTTAAGCAGACAACCAGAAGAACACACTCAACTCACGCCTCTAAAATTGAAGCTGAAGTCGACAATCTTATCAAAGATAAATTGTTTTGGGGGTGAAATGAAACCAATAGATAGAAAACATTGTCCCAGTGAAAACTAATAATGGTAAAATCAGAGTTTTCACTAATTTTAGAGATCTTAACCAACATTTTCCCAAAGATGAATTTCCAGTTCTGATCACATAACTTTTGATTGATGAAAGAACTTTTTAGGAAGCTCTCTCTTTCATTGATGGATACTTTGGGTATAATCAAATCTGAATGGCCATATAGGATGAAGAGTATACATCTTTTAGATCCCCTCAAGGTGTGTTTTTCTATCAGGTAATACCCTTTGGCTTAAAGAATGAAGGTGCAACATATCAACGTTCCATGCACCATATCTTCAAACCCTTCCTAGGAAAATTTGTGAAATGTTATGTGGATGATTTAGTAGTAAAATCCAGACAACGTTATGATCACTTGGCTGATATGGTGAACATATTCATTAAAATTTGGAAACATAATCTAAATATGAACCCCTTAAAATATTATTTTGGGGTCACCTCTATAAAATTCCATGGCTTAGTTGTAAGACATCATGGTATCACCATTGATCCTATGAAGAAAAAAAGATATCATGGGAATGTCACCTCCTAGAAATTTGAAGGAATTAAGAGTACTTCAAAGAAACTTGTCCTATACTCAGTGTTTTGTCACCAATTTGGAAAATAGTGTTTATCCTCCATCGGATTAATGATGTAGGGAGTTCATTATCAATGGAACAAATACTAAAAAGTGGAATTTTATACCCTCAAAAAATATCCCTTGAGTCCATAGGTTTTAATTCCACCCGTTGAAATAAATCCACTTATTCTCTATGTGACAGCTTTAGAGTGAACACTAGATGCCTTCCTTGCAAAAACGAATGATACTGGGAATAAAAATAACCTTTACTATCCCATTCGAACCATGGTTGTCATAAAGACTCAATATTATAGTATAATAAGTGTTGTATGACATTAATCTTTGCATTTCAGAAGATCAGGCACTACATGAAACATCACGAGGTCCACATGGTATCTAGAAAAAACCTATTCAAAACTTTCCTCAGTTATCCTACGATTAAAAAATATTTGGCACGGTGGGAAGTTATTTTGCAAAAGTTCAATACCCAGTTTGTTTCTCATAAAGCAATAAAAGTTTAAGCCTTGGCATATTTACTTTTTGAACACCTATATATAGAAGATACATATTTGAATACTGAACATCCTAGTGAATAAATCTTCTCTATTCAAGATAATCCCCAAATGTGGGAAATGTAATTTGATAGTGATTCCAAAAGTCTAATGGGGAAGAGAATGGAAAACCATAAAATCCAAAAATTTTGGTTAGGAATTGTGTTTATCTACCCAAAAAAGGCAGTGTTTTCATATTCCTTTATGTTATCAGAAGGTATTAATAACAATGAGGCAGAATATCAAGTGCTCATTACATGCCTAGAATTGGTGTTCTAGGTACAAGTTAACCACCTGAAAGTGAAAGGTGATTCAGAATTGCTAATCAAACAGATCAATAGGGGTTATGATATTATAAAAGAAGAATTAATCTATTTGTGTGATATTGTCATAGGGATAATAGCAGAATTTCCCTTAGATCCAACATTATCTTTTGTTCCAGGATCATAAAATGCGCAATTTGATGCATTGGATAATGTATCCACAACCTTTGTAGATCCAAATTGGGATGATATAGTCATAATTATTTCCCATCGTCATGTCGTTTCACCTATTTTTCAAAATAGAATGGAAGAAATTAATGAAATTATCCTTATTTTTGATCCATATGGCCATACTACAAGATGGATGACACATATCATAGAATAACTTCAAAATGATATACTTACGGCAGATAGAGATAAAAAGGAATAGATCTGGTGATGAGTGGTGAATTTCGCTCTTTATGATAGCTCAGATCACTAGAAGATCCTCTAAAAATGAGCCTTGATAGAGTCCTCTTCAGGTGTATTAATGGAGAAGAAACTGTAGCTTTCATGAAATACGTACTTACAGGATCTTGTTAGGCTCACTAGTCTAGGCATTGGATTTCTAATCAAATTTAGAGGCTTGGATACTTCTAGATCTCAATGACACATGATTGCATAGATCTCACTAAGAAGTGTCATCCCATCCAAGTGCATGAAAACTTCATTCATCAACTCTTGGAGTTTTTACATACAACTAAATACTCATGGATATTTTCTACATGGGGAATGGATGTTGTATTACCTTATCCTACAACTAAGGATAAGAATTTTAAGTATATTCTTACTGCTATTGATTTTTTCTCCAAATGGGTTGAGGCAATACCTCTCAAACAAAGTCGAGGCCAAAAGCATTGTTAGATTTTTCAAAGCTAATATCATTATCAGATTTGGTGTCCCTCATACCATATTTATGGAAAAAGATACCAATTTTTGTTCTGTTGAGGTAAAGAAGTTATATCAAGAGTAAAATATCAAATCCAACCATTCACCTCACTATCATGTAGTAACCAATGGATAGATAGAGGCTTTCAATAAGAAACTATCAAATATACTATAGAAAATGGTGGATAAAGATAATAAATATTAGTTAGATAAAATTTTTAATTATTTATGGGTTTATCAGACTACTACCCATAAATCCACTGAGGACACTCCATACTCATTTGTTTATGGAACCGAAGTAGTTTTTCCTATTGAAATTCAATTGCCTTCACTCTGAGTTGAAATATGTGATCAGTTATCTATAGTTAAACAATCTCAGAAGCTATTTGATGAGCTAGAATGATTAAATAAAAAGTTATTTCATACTTGGCATCATTTGGAAGTCTATCAGAATAGACTAGTACAATATTTTAAAAAGAAAGTTTACCTCTGCTGATTTCTGCAAGGAGAATTGGTATTAGTCTTCAAGACTCCTATGATACCAGGAAGGAAGGATCCAAAGCTTGAGCCAAAGTGGGAAAGACCTTATTAAATACATAAGGTCTCTCAAATGGAGCTTATTCTATAATTTCAATGGATGGATAACATATTAAAACTCCAACCAATGAAATATTATTGAAGAAGTATTTTGTGTAATCACACAACATAATGTCCTCACTACATGACTTGAAACTACAGATCATAATGTTCTCATTGAATGACTTAAAGCTGCACAACATAATGTCTTCATTTTATGACTTGAAACTGCACAATATAATATCATAACAACAAGACATTAAAATGAATAACAACTATATGTGTCCCAGATAAACAACGTTAAAATGAATAACATCTTTTTCCTTATTGCACGATGCTAAACTACATGACATCATTTTTCATCACTACATGACATTAAACTATACAGTTAAATTCTTCTTCATTTGATGTTAATAAATCCCATAAGATACCTCACATTGGTATTCCTTGTGGTTATTCAAAAAAATATACGAGTAGCTTACATTCACAAGAATTACTCACATCATTGCTACTCCATAGTGGCACATGGGTTTTATTTATTCCTATGTTTGAATCAGATATGCATAGAGACCTCATTTCAAGAACTGCCTGTGGATTGATTCTCATTACAATGGGATATATAGAGGTACTTGGATATATAATCTTGGGTCCATCCACAACCATAAAAAAAATTATTTCCCTTTTTCTTCTTGTATATGAGCCAAATCAATACAGTCCACTCTTCCAGGATATATGGTTTGATCTTCATTCCATCTCCAATTTTAAGTTTAACCATTATTCCAGAATGTGATAGAAGCCCCCATCTTTTGCATCAAACTCAATTGGTGTGGGAAATTTTTTTCTCAAGAAATATGTTTGGCTTGAATCTCATTTCAATGGGATATATAGAGATGCCTAGATCCCCAATATTGGGCCCATCCAAAACAACCCCCCCTTATTCCATATGTGTATAAATAAAAACTATATAGGGAATGTTTCAAGAACTATGTTTGGATTGATTCACATCTTTATGAAAAATGTAGTGACACCTGGGTTCAATTCTCTGGTCCAACCTCAATATTCCTTTTCTCATCGGAATCACTTCATGTCCTTACTACATAATATTAAACTACAATGTACCCAAAGAACTACATATGGATTTATTCCCATCCCATTGGGATATATAGTGAAAACTAGGCCTTGACTCCTAGTACCAGCCATGGGATATATTTTTATCTCTCTTATACATATAAATAACAATCTATGCAGGAGTCTTCATTTTTGGTCCTCTCTTTAGAGAGCCCACCAATGAATCAAGAAATGTCCCTATTTTACATATGATTCATATCTATGTAAGGGACTCCAAAATCATGGTCAATATTGATTCAAATATTTCTCCTGTTTATTGAGCATTACTCCCTTACATATTTTACACTCTTAATCTTGAATACTTTTAGAGCTTCATAATATTTCTTATAGTTTTTCTTAGTAGAATTTATGATACATGAAAAATATTTTTCTTAACTATGCAGTATGTGCCCCTAGGTGACCTTCCATATGTCGCCTACAGAATAGGCCTGTCAGTAAAAAGGTTCCACTATTTAGCTATGCAGTATATTCCCCAGTTGTACCTTTATAATAAAACCCCCATAATGGGTTTTTTAAATAATGGAAAATTCATTCTCGGTAAGAGCATATTTTTTATCCTTTAAACATTGAGGACAATTTACACGAATCTGTATCTTAAAGAATTCATCCATATATATTTTTCCAATTGCCTTTCTCTTGATCTAGAAGTTTCCTAGACCATGGTTTACACATTTTCCCTCTTCATATGTTCAATTATTTTTGAAATAACCTTGGATCATTTGACTACATATCATCTACTATTTTAATAATATTATGGCCCTAGTCGCATGACCCAAAACTATATACACCATACAGCCTACGTTTGGGTCAAACCTTTTTAGAGAAAAAATTCCTCAGTTTATTGAAAAATTATGATTGGAAATTCCCTTTCTAAATTCAGGGATCCTTTTTTCCATAAACCAAACTCTATGCTTTAGAAAATATTAATCTCCATAAACATTCTTCAGCTTTTAGGAATAGAATGTTTGATACCAAAGATCTATTTTTCTTGACTATGCAGTACGTGCCCCTAGGTGGCCTTGTATAAATTCGCCTACATAACATTCCTATTATTCAAAAGATGCCATTGTTTGGCTATGCAACATATGTCCCAGTTGGTTACTCATAATAAAAACCTCACATCAGGTTCATAAAAAAATGATAAATTTGTTCTCAGAAAATACTTCCTCTAATTCCTTTAGCCTTTTCCCATTCTATTCTCCTGATCCAGAAATTCCCAAATCATAGTTTACAAGTCCTCCTTTCCATACCTGAACATGGTAGTATGTTTCGAAAAAAATTATCAAGAAATTGGAGACTCATAAACATTTCGTCAAAGCTAAAGACCTTAAAATAAATCCCTACAATGTCCTTGCAGCATGAATTGAAACTTCACAACATAATTTCCTTAAATCATGACTCTAAACTACAAAACACAATATCAGAAATCCCCATTTCTAAATAATTTTAACCATTCTTCAGAGACCAAATTTGTGTAGGAGTGATTTACCCATTCCTGACATATGTCAGCATAGATGACCCTTTTATTCTTAGATCTGTTTCCTTGGAAAACCCACACATTGTGGTCTTGAGTCATCTAAATCTTAATTTTCCTTGTCTATCAATAATAAAATGTAAAATTTTTGAGAGCTATTTTTCATGACTATGCAGTATGTGCCCTTGGCCGTCCTTTCATAATTTTCCTACATAATGGGGTTTTCATTCAAAAGATACCACTATTTGTCTATACATCATATTCCCCAGCTTGCCCTGCATAATACAACCTCCATAGTAAGTTTTTCAAACAATGGTAAATTTGTTCTTGGAAAAAACATACTCAATTTCTATACATCAAATTTTAGATTTGGTGACCATAAAAATCATGACTCAATATTACCCTTGGAAGTATTTAAAGAATATTGGAGCAATTTCTAGACACTAAGACTTGTTTGGGATCTAATTTCAAAATTTATGGTCAACACTATTCGTCCTTAAATTCTAGTCTTATTAGTCCAACATGAATGACTTTAAACTACCAGTAATAAAATACATAGTACTCATTAGGCTAAAAGACCCCATCAAAGGGCGCCCTAGATAAAAGTTGACTCTCATCTCACCAGACCTAAATTCAATATGTTTTAGGCAATATTGAGAAATAAAAATCCAAAAGATACAAAGATTGTGGGTTTTGTATATATAACTCTTGTAAACATAAAACTATGCTCATTAGTCCCATTATAAGAAGTAGAAAATTTTGAGCACCCCCATTCCTGTTATTGTAATTATAATTAACTAACATAAAGGTTTGATGTTAAAAAAATAATCTCCTTTGATATTATAATTATATAAAGAAAGCAAGAATGAAGACATCTATGATTAGAAACAAAATTTCTTTAATTCATATGGTAAGATCATAGTAACAACCACAAAATAGAGCCTCTCTATCTTGTATTAAAATTATATCTTAGCGTGAAACATCATATATTGAATGGCTTCATTAGACTTATCATGCGCTTGATGTGGTTGAGACAGTTGAGCAATTTCATCCTCCTCGGCTTAATGAAGTGCTTCTTTGGTAGTTGAAATGGAAGTTATCCCTTCCAACTAGGTTTCTACCAATGATTGGTTCAATTAATCAAGCTTGTTATGAACAAAATCCATTTTCTGTGGAATATGTATCATCTCCTGTGTCGCCTCATTAATTTGTTGGCCAATTTATTTCCACTTCTCGTTATGGTCGACCTCTACCTAAACTACTACAACTTGGAAGATCCCAACATTAATATTTAATTTGTCCTTTTAAAGATATTTCCATATATGATATTATTTATTCCATTGGTTAATGGTCTCTGTCATTGCATTGTAGACTAGGTGATAATTAAATCCACCAAACCCCAATAGGAAAAATAGTGCTGGGAGTTTTCCAAAATGGGAAATCAGCTCATCCAAATAATTATGGGAAATTAACTTCTAAATTTCTTTCCATGTATTTTTACACACCAAGACAAGATAAACATTCATCTATAAATATAAATCTGAGTCACTACCATGGGGAAGAATATACTCTGGAAACAATTCACTTTGAGAGGTTCCTTGCTATGATTCTCTTATAATAGTGGATGCTTCACCTTCAGTTGATTTTTGATCCAACACAATGTTTTCACCTTCTGATTTAGCTATGGAAGCCGATAAACCTAAATGTTGAATCAGAATCATTGTTATTTTCTAAATAATGACATAAATGCAGTATGATATAGACTATAAAAAATATTTACCCAATAATAATTTGGACTCTTGATTAGATTCATACCTAGTCTTTACAGTTTCAGTAATTTGAACAAGTGTTTCTTAGGGAGGAGCATTCTTTTGGGTTTTCCCAGTTTCAATAATCAAAGGCTCTAAAGAGTCTCCCAACAAGGGGTTCTCAGTTGATATTTCTCCAACCTCAGTAGAAGAAGGATATAGTGTAATTACCCATTCTTGAAGGGCCTTCACAACATTATTTGTAGAAAAAAATGCATAAGTTAAACTTTGATGTGAAGTACCAAGTAAAAGAAGAACAATTGTTTATGGAAAATGCAAGAATGGGATCTTAATTCCTTGAAATTTCGCATGGAAGTCCACAAAATCCTTGATAGAACCTGGAATATCAATTTTTTTATTAAGGGTGTCCATCATTTTAGTGTATGCATCTTGGAATGTTATAGAATCCTCACCATTTATTGTATCCAACAAATGTTGGTCGATTCCTAAATTAGTTCCAATGATATTTTGTTCCATCAATTCTTCAACTAGTGCAACCTAATCAAGTCTTAAGAAGATAGGATCAACACCAATATCTGCTTTAAATTGCTCATGATCCTCATTCCTTCATTATTGAGCAATAGGAATATCTACATTGATTATCACAGGATCTATCAGCATGAGAAACTGATCTAAGATATTTTGAATAAAAGAATATTAAAAACAAAATTTTATACTCAAAAGATATGTATTTGAAATTACCATGACCTTTCTCTATCTCAATAGAATTAAGAGTAAGTATGACTGCACCTTTTGATGTCTCATCCTTCAAAATAATATATTCATCAGCATGAATCTATGATTCTCCTGGGGTTTATTTATCTATTATTGAAGGACCCGTTTTTAATCCCTTAAGATAAGAGAAAGGTACAGATCTTGTGAGAGGATGAACGTGGTCACCAAGGTGTATCAAGCAAGTCATAATACTAGAGGATAGTACTAATACTTACTTATTTGATGTAAACTTTAGACCTATATCAATACACTCTTGCATTTCTTTTCGTAAACATGTGGAGAAATTAAAATACTCCTCTTGGAAGTAGAAAATTGAAGTAATGGATGAGTATTGTCTATCACCATTACCCCAGTCATGGTTTTTGCTCAGGGAGAAAGTTCCAGAGACTTGGGGAGATCATCTAATGTGTCAATAGGAGAACTTTTAGGTCCATACCTTAGTGACTCAAGAACCTGTCTTGAAATTCCTTCCATAATTTGAAGCTGAAAAATTAAATCTCATCATGATTAATGACAGTGAATGATAAAGAAGAATTAAAACCAAAGAAAATGGAAATACATTCTTAGTATTAACATAAATTTACCATTCCTCTTCAGGGTGAACAATTAACCCTTTGTGTATCCCTATTTCTATCATATCAGGTACTCATTTCGAGGTTGGAACTTGTTTATCGGTTGCATATATAACAGTCCCCATCTTTGTAATATACTCCCTTACTTTATCCAGTTTATAATTCGGATGACAATCAAAAGGTTCTTTAATGTCACCCACATCTGATATTCGATGGCCATTTTGGAGGAATTCCCAGGCATCCCTGAGTTCACGAGTCAAGCTCTCCCAATATTGAATAGCTGATGGTCAAAGATAATTCAGTTTTGATATGGTTGGTTTTAGAGAAAACTCAACACCCTATGACTGGAAATCCTCTTTCAGGCCTCCCTTATTCTTCATAAAAATTAGCAGATGGGATGAGAATCTCTTTCTGATGATGGTGACTAGATCACCTCTCTGCTGGAGGTACAGTTTCTCTATCCTTAGTCTTCTTGGTGTATCTTATAGGGAGATGTTTTGAAGGTTCTGAAACTTCTCAAGCCTCTGCATCAGATTTAGATTTAGACCTTTTACCATGATTTCTATTCATGACAATATTCGTGGACTCAGCATGATATATTCATTTTGTTAGATCCCTTTAATTATATGAAGAATCCCATGCTTGGGAATATCCATATTTTAATCTAATTAATGCATTTGATGAAGGTAACATAAGTGATAATTTGGATGTCTCTAAATCCATTAGAATCCACAATTTCCTAGCTACCATTGGATGTTTCTCATGTCTAACATACATGGGAGGAAAATTGCTTGATTGTTGAAGACATTGGAATAGGAGAGCAAACCTATAGGGGATGTAATCCTTATAGATAATTCCACTATCAATCCTGGTTGATAACACACTCTCCCTGAATTCCATCATATTAGAACTCATCTCATAATTTTATTCCTTACCATCATTAATAAATGTTTCAGTTGGTTGGTTACCAAAAGGGAAGAAGATGAATTCTCTCGATGCATTCAATGCCCTCAGCACAACCTGAGGTCTCATGTTAAAAGTTTGAAAATGGGAGAATTTCTGTAAAAATGGGTTAAATAAACCATTGGGGACTATAACTAAATTCAACACTAAATATGAAAAAAATTCCACCTTAATCCAAATCTACAACACTTGGAATGGCCTCACAAGTCTAAATGGAGCCTTCCCATTGTACAAATATAGTAGGGAATAATACATTATTTCCAATACAAGATTTGATAACCCAATATATTTTCCGTCAACCAATTTATCTGTGATAACAAAAGTCATTGAACTTACACCGCTGCTGGACTCATAGACTAGAAGCAAGTAAATGCTTAGCCACATGGAAAGGAAGTTGGATAAGTGTACCTTTGCATCAATATCTGATATGAATTTATAGACCCAGTTCTTATAGTCAACTCTCTATAATGTTGGCCAATATGTTCTTGAAATGCCCTGATTATCCATAGATGAAAAAATAGTAGGATGTCTATAGGTGGGACCCTTTTCTGTTTTTGGTTCTCAAAATGATTACATACACAGTCTTACGGGAATATATTTCTTTTCTTTAGGAAATTCTTGTGTTATTTTGAATAATTAAAGTGCCAATGGTGGTGTCCTGGTAACATCAACCACGTTGTTACTGGTGGAGTGAACTAATCACACATCTTCCTAAGAATGGAAACCCCAAATATTTGGTAGATATCCCATAGAAAAATTCCAACCTCACCATGCATCAAGTTTAACGTATTTGTTTGCAGACTCCATCAGCTCCAAAATTTATGAATGAAGACATTTTTGTAAACATAATTTTGTCCCATCCATATAGCTTCATAAAGGTGAAAATCTAATAGTTATTTCCTAAATTCTTCACAAGTATGACATACCCAAAATGCCCACATCCATTCAGGTTAACTCCTCCCCCAGAACAAAGATTCTAATATTCCTTTCAACCATTAGACTGATCTATTTGTGAAGCATGAAAGTTTTGGATTATAACAATGCAACCTTGGGTCAAAAACATGATCATTAATATCAAGGGTACAACCACTGTGGGGTATGATGCTTCCAATAGGTATTTTTCCCCCATTAATAAGCATACCCATCATGGTAATATTCATGCAATGACAGTTGAAGTATTGGGGAAACCATGTCTTTTGAAAGTATCTCTTAATAGCCAGAATGTGTGCATCGTACAAAATACCATGTCCATATAGAGGTAGATACTGACTTCGTAGATATTCACATTGATATGGAATCAAGCCATTTAACATCCTAGGGATAGTACTCGGAAAAATATCATTATAGTTTGGTCCAACAATTTTCATCATCTCATTTTTATGAGATTTAGCTTCCTCAGTTACGGTTATCAGGTGATCCATTTTTTGAAAAATTACTTCCATTTTTTCCCCATTAGGTTGAAATTTTGACTTAAGAATACTCAAATTTTATCTTAAATGAATTTAAGATTTTGGAAAAAGAAATTCTCCGCATAGTTCCTTCGATGAGTTCATCCACATAGGTCCTTCAATAAGGATCTTAGTGCAAGTCCTTCGATGAAATCATTCCGTGTATCCCAATCGCTCAAATGGTTTCACCTTGAGTGAATTTCTAGGGACCTATGTGAGAGCACAATGTGGAAAGGTTGGATGAACGAGCTATGTAATGAGAGAAAAATATCTGAGATCCTGGGTGAAGAAAATTTAAAAGGAATAGAGATATTTATAGAAACTATTGACCTACACAAAAAACCATCATGATATAACTACACAACAATAATGCACGGTTCTGAATTAACTCCATAGTATTTTCCCCATACTCTTAACTCTGGACTAGACCCTCTTCCTAATCGAATCCAAACCCAAGGGGGGGGGGGGTTGACACTCCTTAGTAATAAAAAATTATTATTGAATAAGTCCTCTAGATATTTCAAAGTCTCAAGATGAAGATAATGGAAGTAAAAGGCATAAAAGTGAAAGGGATCTATGTGGAGGAGCTACACGACATGCCTACGTGGAGGAGCTACATAAAAGGGCTACACGACAAGATGTTTTATGCACCCCTAAATAGAGGATCTACATGGAAATTATATGTGGATGGACTACATCAAAAAAATACTTTCAACATGATCCCATCATTTCCTATAAATAAGAACCTTTCACTCCTCATTTGAAGACTAAAAAAAGTTGGAAGAACTATTGATGCTCCCATTGCGTAGCTCTTTCACCCGGGTCCCTTAAATGTTCTCAAGTAGCTCTATAAAACATGAGATAAGATAGAATTAGATAGGATAACCACATTTGAAATCCTTTTAATGTTTTGAAGCATTCATAGGCTTGGTTATCTTATGTTAAACACTTTTTTAGTCATCGCTTGGACTTTCACATCACAACTACATGACATAACTGTGCGATGTACCTATGCGACATACCTACATGGTATGGCTATGCTAAATAGCTGTGAGGGGCCTACGGATTACCTTTTTAACCTTTTTAAAAGACAATCATGGTAGGGTATCTTCTTCTTTGGTTCCCTTATCTGAAAGGGACTATGTTGAAGCGTCCACCAAAACCTCCTGACTTATCAAACCTTTGGGAAGGGAACATTAGCGTGTTCCCTATTTGGGTTTGTATATCTATAGTTAGAGGTTTTTCATATTCGTATTCTAAGGGATTCATGATCCTTATGATGTTTTTGTGTTTGTATATCTATAGACACGTGGATACTTACCCTAGAGATAATGTTTTGAAGTTTCTTATCTTAGATTTTTGGAATGGGACTCTGACCTCACCTTATCATCTCTAAGACTCAGAGTCTCTAGTTCCCAATAGATATAGTGAGTGTCAAACTTGATTGTCCATTAAAATTAAGGAAAAGTATCCCTCCTCTCGTGGGATCCACTAATGGTATCCCTTATAGAGTAATCCCATAGTCTTTCTGGCTATATCCAATGACCTTAAATTTCATTTAACATTGAAAGGTTCATTTCTCCGGGCCCTTCCCCACTGTCACCTCATCTTCTTTTACCGCAGGTACACCCTCCCCCATCAGCAGAAGAGAGAGTATGTGGTTTGTTGAATCTTTCAAATCCTCTTTTTTATCACCCTGATCATGAATCAAGTTGGATTAGATAATTGTGATGATCACAACATCCACGCAATCCACCTTTCTTGATCTATGAGAAGTCTGATTCCCACTGTAATTGGGGTATGTAGGAAGCCTTCAACTAGGACCCTAGCTCATTGGATACCCTCTTAAGGAATCCAATACCAATATACATAACCATGGAACCCTCCTTAGGGGTAATCCCCAATCTATTTCACTCAAATGTTTGTATACCCCTATGAGATTCATCGAACTATGTGGGATTTGATTCCCATCCAAGTGGGATATGTAGGAAGCCTCCTTGAGGCTCAAACCCATTACTCCAAAACATTCCTAGGACATATTACCAACAGGGTCTAATCCAAAATGGAAATTACATACCTTTTCTAGGTTCCTTGGGCTGCTTAAGCATATGTCCCACATCAAGCTTTAACTGAGCACCTTCTTCTTAGATGGCCTTACCACATTACATTAAACTTTATGGTTAGGTACTTATCACATGAACTTAAAAGGAATGATGTGTCCCATTAAGTAGCACTGAACTATGAGGGTTCTAATTCCTTTCACAAGGATACATAGGTATCCCATTTATGGGTATAATCCCAACATTAAAAAAACTTTCATCTTCCTGGACAATAATAAATTTCAGAGTGCCCCACTGAGTGGCTTAAAAACTAGTTTTATCATAACAACGATTAAAAGAATCTCCAAATAGTATATGTGAGGATACTGTTAATGGAGAACCTTGAATACGTGTGGATTTATTCATTAATGAATAACCTTGAATACATATGGATAATTCTAAATTTCACACAAGCTAATAATTGATTTCAAAGACAAAGGGAAACCTATGTTATACTTGGTAAATTAATAAGGATTCATGAAAATATCTTAAATCTATAAGAGAGTGTCAGAGTTGATAATAACTCCCCCCAAAAGGGTTTTATTAGTCAAACTTACATTCCTCTCGACCAATGTATGTTCTTATGTATCGTAGTTCCGAACCTAACAAACAACTTCTTTTGAAAATCGGGTCCCTTTAGATAAAAAATCATTGGATGTTTCCCATTCCATAAATAAAACCAATGGAAACCGCCTGAAAGTAGTGATTCTTAACCAGAACACACGTTCTGAGGGAGGTTGGAAATAGTGATGAATCAAATTTCCCCTTGGGCCATCATATAATTGTATATTTTTGGTTATAAATGTTTTCCTAATCATGTTCCCCATCACTCTCCATCATAACCTGATGGTTACATTTTCTTTCATGTCCATATTTTCTTACATGAAATCCTAGAATGTGTTATCTCTAGTGAACTTATTACTTCACTTTTTTATTTTTAAATGGAGGTCTCATTAATCCATTTTCCTATGTGTGATTTTCACAATGATATTTTGAGATGACAAACCCCTAGTTTTCAATCCTGAGTTTAAATTGAGAGGATGCAATTTATTAAAGTAGGGGAGAATGTAACACCCCAAAACTTTATAATATTTTATTATATAAATAAATTTAATTTCGTTTCTTGATTTATTTTTATGAAACACTGTGTTAATTTTACACTACACATAATAATTTGTTGTATTGTGTTACACAGAAGACCCAGTTTTATAAACCAACAATATATTTAAAAAATATTATTATTTAATATGCTATATAATCTAGCCGTTAAATTAATGGTTATGAAAATTATTAACCATATTTGTAATTTTATATATTCCATTTCATTTTAACTATCTACTTATGTGTTTATAATACATAATATAAGAGTAAATTCCATTTTTTTGGATAAAATAACTATTTTTCAAAAAATGCTGTTTTTCCACCTTTTAATGGGACACCCTTTTTAAATACAATATTTGACACTTTTATATATTAAATTTGAAAAAATAAACTTCTTATTTGGCATCATGATATCAAGATTTCTATTGGATAATGTTTTTGTATTTTTTCTGAAAACATTCATATTTTGATGAATAGTCAAAAATACTAAATTTTAATTGAAAACAACTTTTTTAATAAAAATAATTTATAGCATTTAATTATAATTTTGAATGGGTTTAAAGTATAATTATATTATATTTTTATCATTTAATATAATTTAGTTCATTGGAATTATTTTCACATTAAAATTATATATAAACACATGTCAATCTTTTGATTGTTTTTTACTTTTACAAAACCCGTTTTCTCGTTTCGACAAAGGGGATTAATTTTAAATTAATTACTAAAACTTATGTGTTTTATATTTTAAAAAATGGATTCCATATTTTTAATCATTAGGTACAAATTATTTTAATAGGCTACTTTTATTTTTGGGCATTATGAATAGTAAGTTTTGTAATTTTTTTATTACCACGATTAAGGGTAAATCTCGTAATTAAAGGTAAAATTAATATTTTAAATTACCATAACACCTATCACAATATTATTGGATCAATAAATTATACCCTTATAATATATGGTTTAAAAATAATTCACTTAAAGGCCACATTCCCATGAATGTCACATTAATATTATTAAAATCAATGAATGTAATAAAATGACACACTCACATTTTATATAAGTATATTAATTTGAATAAAGTGATAAACCAGAGATAACATAAACTATAGGTGGTATATTTAAATCTAAAGTAATTACCTACATGATGTAAATTTATTTATAATTTTTAGAGATTAAATAATTACCATTAATAATGACACAATAGTGATGTAGAAATTATTTTATTAACATAAATATAAAATAAATGGTTTAATAATATTAAAATAAATATAATTTGAATTAATTAAGGTTCTCCAAGAATTAACTAGGTTAATATGAAATCTTAGAAGTATATTCAATTTTTCTCAAATTTATCTTCTGTTTGGTTTTTATTTAATGTCAAATAAATGAATTGTGTCCAAATTGACACTATTTATATTTTATAAAAATAATATGTTATTAAATTATTTAAAATTCATAAATTTTTTTAAAAATTACAAATTGAAAATTATAAGGTATAAAATCTCATAATATATCCAAATATAGACACTTGACACCACATAAGTAAATATTTATAACCATTTAATCTTTATAATATTATTACCTCAATTAAAATTAAATTGACGAAATAAGGATAAATCAAAATTATATGGTTTAAAATAAAATCACAACACGTATAAATTTTATTGTTTGAGATTATTTGGACCCATACACATCGTATCTTTTAAATAATCCACTTTGGAGCCATTTTAATTTAAAAATTAATTTATATTAATATAATAGTTTTGGTATTTCTAAAGGTTCCCTCCCCTCTCTTATAATAGGGCACATATCCTCTCTTTTAATCACACCTCTAAATCCATTCTAATAAGAAAAATACTGACAATTTACACTCTCTACAACCCTCAATTCATCCTAGAGGTCACACTTGGGGTAGAAAGACATCTTAAAGAGTCCTTTTATGCATAGAAAAAGGAGATACCAGAAAAAGAGGTAATTATTTTATCACATATTTCAAAGTTATTTTCTTCTTATACTTCTTATTTATATGTTTTTTCCTTATAAAAGTAATAAATCCAATATTATACATACACATAGATGTTATTATAATAATGGGACAACTGTATTCCTCATTTTATTTGTCACACTAATAACAATATCACCATGTGTGCGTACGTACGGCTAAGCGTCTCCATAATGTGGTGTAATTTGTTATTCAACACAACTTTAATTGGATGGATATAATGATGAGTATAATGGATATAAATAATTAATATAAAACTATAAATATTCTTAATAAATAATATACCATCCAATTCCATACCCTTTAACCGTCAAAAGAATGATATCGTCGCTCATGCGTACACACGACCTACCATCTCCACGATGCGGTGAGATTCATTATCCACATTAATAATTAGAGAATGATTATAAAATTTATATGATGAGTAAAAATAATAATTATGAAATTAATTTCATTCTGTACATGAATAAAATACATCATATGAATAATGAACATGACTTACATGGCCAAACAAGAATGATAAAATGAATCATTTTACACATGGAATATTGGTAAAATTGAAACACTATTTAAAAATTGATATAACAGGATCATATATGATATCATAAACATGTACATGGTTTTGGTATTATTTAATGACATACTTTAAATATTATATAGGAAGTTAAAACACCCTAAACTAATGTAAAGTATAAGGTAACAGTTAACTTTGCAATCCCATTATTATCTGAGAGTGTTTATGCGTAAGTATTTATTCGGACATAATTATCATTCATGTCCATGTTTTTTTAAAATTGTTTTCAAAAGGATTATTTTTAAGGTTTTATTTAATGTAATCTTTAACCAAAAAATCATTTTAAATTTTTTAAAGATTTGTACTTATAAACCATTCTCATTAATGTCTATGTTTTCAAAATGGTTATAACTATTTATTTATATGGACACAAATGTTATAAAATGTTAATTCATTTAAAAATTTTCAATGTGAAATGAGACAATTTTATTTAATAATCACTTTAAAATTTATTATTTTAAAAATGTTTCAGCTTTTAATTTTTTTAATGTAAAAGGGGGATATTTCTCTAAAAGAGTTTTAATTATTTTATTAGATCATTTTCATCTATGTCAACATCCTTTATTAGATTTTATGCTTAATTGAGATTGATTTATTATGATACGATCTTCCATATTGTATTGAATGGTTTATGATATTTTTAAATGTGGATGTGCAATTTTAATACCATTCCTGGTTTATGGTTAAAGTATTAACATTTTATGCTAGTTTAAATACAAGTGTGTATGTTATGTTTCACCCTTTTCAAATGTGAATGTATTAGACATAGTAAGTGACGGGAGGGGCCCACTATAACCCCTCGATGCATCGGTATGTCTCATGAAAAAAACTAGATATGGATTTTCCTGAGTCCTTAACCATTTATTTTTACAAATCTTGGCTAAAACCTCAATGATATGTTTCAGATGTCTAACATTTTCAATCCCCCATTATGAGATTAGTTAATGATAATAACTGTGATTATTTTACTAGTAGAATATCTATGTGAATGATTAATTTGATTTATTTTATTTATTATTTCCATAATATTTTCAAGTTTATGTTTTAAAAGGCTTGTATTTTAGTTTTATACTTTCCTTAAAATTAATTATTATTTCTGATAGCTTCTGCTATAATGTTTAACCTTACTGAGCATCTGAGATCACCCATTTACTATGTTTTATTTTCCTAGGATGCCAAGATGTGTTTTATTATTGATATACAAGGTTAATCTAGAAGAATAATGGTATTACAAAGTAAGGGGATTTGTTTCATTTTGTGTTTTTAATTTTAAGGAATGGTTCATGTATGAAATATATTTTACAAAACTACTAAATTGATTGGTCCTTCAGGTTTTGTTTGGTGTAATCATTCCAATATATTAAAAAAATGTACTAGCTATGGGATTCTTGGGCCAGGACGTTACATAAGTTCTAGTTTAGAGGCCACAAATCGAATACAATCATGAATCCTAAAGAGGCTAATGTACCTGTGACATCGCTTTCCCTTATTACCAAATCTCATGATCCTATTCCATGAAGATATGCAACGAAATACCATGTCTACAAACATAAACTCTAGATATAATTAATTACTTTATGCATAACTCTTATATTGAATTTAGGATTCTTGGATATACTACTGAATGGTTTTCACCTTCTCTACCTCTTGTTCGACCATTTCAGATCCTAACAGCCTACATTCACTGACTTCATCCCAACACGCTGTTGTTTTTCATCTTTTCCCATAAATGGATTCATATAGGTCTACTTGGATGATAGATTTGGAATTATTGTTGTAGGAGAACTCAATCAGAGGAAAATGTCAGACCCATCCTCCCATGAAGTCCATAGAAAACACTCTCAACAATCTTCTTGTGTCTAAATAGTCTGCTTAGTGGCCATAATTTTGAGGATGATATGCCATACTGAAATTTATCTCAGTGTTTAGGGAATGTTGGAGACTTTTCCAAAACATGGAGGTGAATCTCAGATCTCAATTTAATATAATCTATAGGGGTACTCCTTGTAGCCTTACCACTTCTCTAATGTATATCAATGAATGTTGATATAATGATAAGTCCTATTGAATTATGAAAAAGTGAGTTTTATTTGTGATACGATCCAAAATAACCCATATAAAATTACTTCCTCTAGATGTCTTTGGATGTTTGGTGACATATTCAATGGTTATGTTTTCCCATTTAAATTTTGGTATGGGTAATGATTGCATCATCCCCTTTGAAATTGTTCTTTCAACCTTCTCTTGCTAACATACCAGTGACATTGATGTATATTTAGTGATATAACTTTTCATTTTGTCCCAACAATAATTCATTTAGAGATCTTGATACATCTTTGTGCTCCCTAGATGGATAGAGAAGGTTGATCTATGTTCATCATTAAGAAGATATTTTTTATCTCTGAATTAGATGACACACATAATCCTAACACAAATAGAATTACTTGTCCTCATCCATTTAAAACATGGAGGATTTCCATTTCTGATAAATTCCACCTTTTTCTGAATTTCCACTTCATTTCTCTGAGCATCTATTATTTTCTCAATGATGGATGATTGAGCAATAATTTGAGAATGGATGGATGATTTTTATTCCTTAATGTTTCCCATGTATATCCTTTTAAAATATATGAATATTGGATCATTTTCAATTTCAATCATTGATAATGAAGTAGTATCCTTTTTACTTAGATCATCCACCAATTTGTTTTCTTTTCTAGGATATTAGTGGATTGAGAAGTCATAATCCTTGATGAGATCTAACCGTATCGCTGGTGAATATTAAGATCCTTATGTGTGAATATATATTATAGGATCTTATGATTGGTATATATCTCACACTTCCCCCTATAGAGATAATTCCTTGATATTGTCAACGCAAAGATCAAAACTGCTAACTCTAGATAATGCGTGAGATTGTTTCACTCAATAATTTTCATCTACCTTGAGGTATAGGATATAAATTTATCATTTTTCGTATCTACACAGCCTAATACATTCTTTTAAACATAATTTTACACTACAAATAGTTCCCCACTTGTTATTCTAAGAACTTATGAAATGATAAACATCCCTTTTAACTCTTTATTGTAGTCTTCACATTCACTGGTCTAGAAATTTTTTCTCCCTTCCGAGTCATCTTGATTAGTTGGTTTTAAAATCATGATAATTTATTTACAAATCTCCTATAATAACAAACTAAACCAAATAAACTATGGATCTACGTTACAAAATGTTAGTTTGGGCCACTCTTTAATTGTCTTTTTCTTAGATGGGTCTATAGATATCTCTTTGCTGGGGATAACATGCCACAAGAATGATACTTCTTCCATTAAAATCTCAAATTTAATATAATTTGAATATAGTTTCTCACTTTTAAATTTCTTTTGCAAAATATTTAAATGCTCCTCATGTTCCTCCTTGATATTGGAGTATATCAGAATATTTTCAATAAAGACTACCACCAATTTTTCAAGGTAATATATGAAGACTCTGTTAATTAAATCTATAAAAATTTATGGAGAATAACTAAGTATGAAGGGAATCACTATGATCTCATAGTGTCTATACCTTTTTCAAAAGGATGTCTTGGGAATATCTTCCTTATTCACCTTTAGTTGGTTATATCCTAAATGAAGGTCCACCTTAGAGAAATACATGGCCCCATGTAGTTGTTCAAACAAGTCATCTATCCATGATAGGGGATAATGGTACTGTATTAGTATTTTATTGAGATCATGATAATCAAAACATAGGTGGATTGATCCATCATTATTCATTATAAAGAGGATGGATATACCCCATAGTGAAGCACTCGGGTGTATAAAACCCTTATATAGATTCTCCTATAACTACTTATTCAATTATTCTATCTCTACGATGGCTATTCTATAAGGTGTTTTTGATATAAGTAGAGATCAAGGAATAAGATCAATTGATAACTCAACTTCTCTGCTAGGAGGAAGACCATGAAACTATTCAAGGAACATATTAGTGTAGTCCTTTACAATGGGCTTGTATTAGAGCATGATTCTTTCCTTTCTATCAATAATTTGAGCTAGATATTCTTGCTCATAAGTCAATAATATCAAAAATTGAGATGATTATTTTGATGGGGATTTATCCTTATTCTTACACAATTATATATTTGGGGGATGCCTCAAAATGTGAAGAGTGATATCCCTTTCCTAACAGTCAATGTTGTCCTTCTATAAAGATAGCTAGTCCATGACCAATATAGCATCAAATTCCACCAAGGGAAGTAAAAGAAGATTTTATGGGAGGTTCATTCCTCAAACATTATCCAAGGAAGAGTTATATACTTTGGATGCAATAATTTCATTTTTTTGTTTTAAAAAATACCGCAATATCCACATGTTTTGGTGGTGTTTGAATATTTTTACCAAAATTGCAAGATATAAAAGAATGTGTAGAACAATAATCAAATAGTATGTTCACTATGCTTGACTGAATAACCAATGTAACATTCAGCAGATAATTTTTGGGCTTCACCTTAGTAGTAGTGATAACATATTATCCTCAGTATTAGTGATAGAATATTCCCTTCTTTGCTTCCATGGAGGTTGTTGTTGTTGATTGCCTCCAACCACCCTTAGATTGGGGAAATAGTTCACATAATTCTTATGTTCCTTGAAGTTGAAACACTGATATATAAGATTACTGTTGATCTAAACCTTTCTTTATTCTTACAAATTAGTGGGATTCTTCATATCCCATTGACAATGAATATCTAGATTCCCATTCTTCAACATTTTAAGTATTTCTTGTTTCTATTTAGACAGTTCCTAGGATGATTCTTCCCACAATTTTAACATGCGAGATATTAGGTTTTCTTTCCATCATAGGATTTATCTATTGATCTACCCATATTAAAATCCATTTCCCACTCTTTTATCATAGGCTCATTGATATCACTTAGAGTCTCTGATATCCATTTCAACCTTGATGGAATAATGAAAAATATCTTCATAACTATCAAAGTATCAAATCACCAATGATTTTCGTCGACTCAACTTTAGTCTACTAAAGAAGTGATCCAAATTTCTTTCAATGTTCATGAGAAAGCTGATGGAATATCATGAAACCCTTTTGAAGCCTTCCTCATATTCTCTAATAGAATTGTCTTCCTTTTTCTTTAGTCTAAGGATCTACCATCCCATATTAAGACATGGGGTTTGAGGAAAATATTTATTGGAAAGTATTTTATTTAAATATTATAATTACTTGGAATCAATTTCTTCCTTGAACTTTATTTTTGATTAGTATCCACCACTGATCAACTTCCCCATCAAAATGATATACAACCAAACAAAATTTCTCTTCTTCTGATCATTAGAGGACAAAGAATATCATATCAGTGGAGACAATCCATTGTTCTACGATGAATGGATCAGAAGATCCACAAAATATTTTAGGCCTTTGTCGCGTGAAGTATTCGACCAATTTTGTTTTATTTTTTAGGATAAGGTAGGATTTACACATGATTCAAGTAATTATTAATAAATTGTTCCATTGGACCAAGTACTATCATGAAGTTTGGAGACCTCACTCCAATCATATTTGGAATATCATTTGGGAAATTTTCACTTTACCTATCACATTTATTGTTGGCATGAGTTCTTCTATTTATATCCATTAACTAATACAAAATAAATTATATTTAAGTGTCTTAAATTATTATTTAATAATCATAATAAAAGGAAACATTGAAAATATAAGGATACACCTATAAAATAAAATTTTACCATAACTTGTGATACCCTATGTTTCAATCTAGGTTATCCATAGTGATGGAATTATCCCTAGTGTTCTTACTAAAGTGATCTAGTCCCTATCTCCAAAAAAATACCATGATATGATACCAACTATAATTTACCTAGAATTTTACACATATTATTACATAGTTTTAATTATAATTAACCATCAATTACAAGCCAAGTATCATAAAGTCTAGTGTCTTTGGAATATTAGATATATAATTAGAAAGCATGAAACCAAAATAAAATAATATTTTTTAATCTTAATAATGATATCCTATAACCCTTTGAGCCCTTACATCTCTATAGGATAACCCTGGGTATACAGGAACAAAGGTATGAGCTAAAAATCCCAGTAAGGGAATAAACATAATAATAAAGCATATCACATGGGTAAGAAGGCATAACAAGATGAAATTAAAAGGAATGGAACATGAATAAACATATAGAAGAAAAATATATAGAACATGGGACAATGTAATAATGGAATAATAGGAATGTGGAAGAAACATAAAACATGATAGAAGTATGAGTCAAGGATAAACACCAAGACCGTTGCATATAGATCACAAGTCAATGCTAACCACCAAGACCATTGCACATAGAACATCAGTAAATGTTAACCACCATGACCATTGAACATGACGTCTCATGAGAAAAAACATTACCCAATTCATTGGATAAATAGTTGGGAGCACCCATAATAACATGTTCATTAATATGTGTTTCACATAAATAATAATAAATAGATAATCCAATAAAATCATAAGGGTTGCCCTTGGAAATAATTGGGAATCATAAACAAGTTAAATGGCATAACAAAAGTGAATATCATAATAGTGTCCATTAAAGAATAGATTTAAATAATACAAGGACATTAATAAGGTAAAATATTCATAGATCATGATATGTGATGTAAAACTAAAGTTAAAACATGTAAATATAGTATTAAAGAAAATTTAGAAATAAAACATTTTAGTGCAGTATAATGGAATTTTTTTATGATTTTTTAATTGAAAAGGCATAATTGTTTGTATAAAACCAGAAATGAACCAAGATATAATTTCAATTTAAAATTAGTTGTTTTAGAAAAATATTGGTGGGTTAAAATAGATTATTTAGTGAACTTTAAATTGGGTAATAAATCAGGATATTCCATTTAATTGGGCATACTTAATGAAAAGAATTGAGAAGGGAACCTTTTTAAAACATGAATATCATTGAACAATAAAGAATAAATGATATAGATACATTATTCTGAAATGTATAAATAGAATTTATAAGAAGTATATAAATATAAATAAAAGTTACATTGGGGTAAACTGAGAGAAAGAGTAACCTGAAGGCAAATGAGGGTTCAAAGAGAATTCCTTACCTTATGTCCGAAAGTGTTCTCTTCTTGAACTTAATTTCCTAAATAACAAAATTAAACACATTAAGTAATTAATTAATAAACTTTTCTACATATATATTATTTATTATAATTTTATTAAATTTGGTTATTACCTTTTGGATGAGTTATAATATACAATTTCATCGTTCATGAGTGTTTGTTTCCTTGGTTTCCATGATCATTTCATTTGTATACGTGTATGGATGATCATATAGAATGGGAATAATTTTCCATAATTGAAATGATATGTTAGTAATTAACTTATATTAGTTTAGTTTTTATTATATATCACTTGGATATATAGTATGGGGACGAATCATTAGATAAAATGTTTATGATAATCGTTTTGATTAATTTGGTAGTTTCTTGAAGATCACAAACTATTTTTATTATATAATTTAAAATTATGTTTATTTAATGGTTCTAGAATAATAAATAGGTGGAAATAGATATATTTTAATCCTTTTTAACCATAAAAATAGTTTTATGACTAGATTTATGGGTGGTAATGTAAATTGAAAACTCGTCATCCTTGAATGCGATAAATCAACACATCACAAATGTTGTTTTCATTTTTAAACCAAAAAGGGAATAAAAAAGAAATGATAATGGATTATTCCATTATCATAATAAATTTATAGTATATGTGAGATAATGGAGTTATAATTTTAATTTTTTAGGTCCACTAGGTCAAATACCTTGAGTGGGGGGGGGTGAATTAGGGTATGAATGATTAAAACTAATGCCCCTTCAAATAATATTCTTAGTTAAAAAAACACATCTCTCTTTCTCCCATGGAAATATATGAACAAAAATGAAATATTGAACATTACATAACAATTTTACTTGGTTCATCCTCACTGGTCTATGCCCAAGGAGCATACAATGATGGTGTACTGATGTACCAAATCAAATAAAGCTCACTTCCAATTACAAGTTTTGGGCTAGATCACTTATATACCTAGGATCACCACCTTTACCAGATTTACGGTCTTCTTACTGAATTCCCAAGGATCATTCCCTATGTCCCTTTCTCTGACTCATTGGAGGTGTAAAGGATAACTGTTTTCCTCTTCCTTTGCTCACTACTCATGGGTGGAATCCAGTCGTAGTTTATGGAATTGTAGGTCCCTTCATTTTCCTAAAATCATACATCCTCAACATCATGTATATTCTTTATTAAAGTTAATATTTCACCCGTAGATGAAATCTACTTTATTCTCATACTGTTAGTTATTGTAAATTACTTTCGCGAACTATTTAAGTCCCTTAGTGAACCACCTACTAATTTTGCAAAGTACGTAGCCTCTTATTGAGATAATTATCCACGGACTGACTCCAATTTCACTACCACATACCACCTCCACATAATATCTCCTCAAACCAATTCCACACACTACTTATGCGTACAAGACTTCCTTCTTCCACAGAATGTCTCTTTTGCAGACCACTTATTCTCTACAAAACACCTCTCTTTTGTGTACCATTTTTCTTTTTGGGCTACAGTTCCTCTCAAAACCTCTTTGTAAAATATTTTTGTAGACTCCTTCTCCTTTCAAAGAATCCTCCTCATGAACCACTACTCCTTTGCGAACTTTATTTTCCGTGAACCACGTCGTACTTAGCCAAATTCCCAAATCAAAGATATTTTCTTATGAAAATTTATCTCCTTAATTATGGGATCGGTGATCCTTATATAGTCAAATAGATCCACATAATCTTCTAATCCTAGATTTATCCAAATCTTCACCACATACCAGTTCTTCTGTGAACTGTTTCCCTATGTGGTCTGTGTACTTTATTTCTTCCTTCACGGCGACCCTAATTACCATCTCATTTTGTTTCCAACAAATCCATTTAGGGATTATAAAATAACTACCTCATTTTAGCGAATTATAATACATCCTGCATCCCACAATACTTCCCATGAACCATTATTTCTTCGTAATCAGTTCATCCTACACTGTCCATGTACCGTGCTTCACGGTCTTCAAAACGCTGCTATCCGGAATACATCATTTACCAAAATCCCTTCAACATTCAATGTACTACACTATACATTCCTTGAACTCTGGATTTGTCAAAAAACACAGTCACACCCAAAAGATACTGAGAGGACACATTGAGGGATTTTTTTCTAATACACATGGATAAGGATATTTGAGCATAGAATAAGAAAAGAAAAGAAATTTGAAATAAATTAAAATAAAAGGAAAGTAGTTTTTATCTATTGAATTATTCTACTTGAGATCCTTATTTGGGAACTTGAGTTTGGTCTTTTATTGAGACTTAAATCTCTTAGACATGGGATAAAGGCTTGGGAATAGGTTTTGGTAGAATTTGGACAAGACTCAAATCTTGAAATGTGTGATGAGAAGGGGTGGTATTATTAGGGGAGGGGAGGGGTGTTTTCTCATTATTTTATTCATTAGTTTATTATTTTTCCTAGAGAATGTGAATAGTTTTAGTATTATCACTAATTATATTAAAATAATTTATGATATTTTGAAATTACGTGCTTAAATCATCCATTCATCATCCACGACTAAATAATTCAAGTATTTGTTAAATATTGTATATTACCGTATTTCACTATTCACTATAAATCCAAGTATAGAAAAATCCCAAAAAATTATCCTAGCCATTTATGGATGTATAGAAATAAAAAATTAACACCATTTAAAGAAAATAATTTTCTAAATAATTGAAACAAAAATTTTAATTAAAATCATCATTTTTGTAGAAAATACAAATTTTAAAATTATAACTGATTTTATAACACCTTAAAAAATTAGTAAAGGTCGTATAAAATTATCTTATAATCATAAGAAAAAAATATATTGATTTTTGGCTAATTTTTATGAAAATAAATTTTCTATTAAATAATTATATTAATTATAATATTTTAAGTAAATATTTATGATTCACAAAAATAAAAAAAACATAATTCATCATTTTCAAACATAAATTTATCTATACTATGATATAATTCTATCATATTTTAATTTATAGTATACGTAATATTTATTTTTACTTTCATGGGTGAGGTTACTATTCTGTTGGAAGATTTACTATTCACAAGGGTCACATTTCTACTCCAAATTTCATGTTATTATTCCATTGGTATATGATCATTAATTTATAGAAATTCCTTTTTATTATTTTTATTGTGTTTTCTAAGTGGTTTTTTGTGACTTATAATATATAAAATAATTATTAGAAGATAATTTTCATTGATAAAATTTTGGGTCATTACACTATCCCTAAGGATACCACTAAGGTTTTATCATCCTAGTTTCCAAAGGTTGACTAAACCATTCCTTTGATACCAACTATAATGAACCAGTATTAACATAAATAGAAATTACATCATTTTATATAAGTATTCATAATGATACAAAAATATATTCCCATAGACCGTAATAGTTTAGGGTCTTTGGAATATTAGAACAAAATCATCTAACTTGGTGAAAGATCATCAATGTTTCATACAAAGTTCTTACCATTTAATACTTCACATAAAACATTTTTTCATAACCTTAGGAAACGGATACATAAGAAAGGGGTGGGATCATATGCTTTGTAAGGGTAAAGAAAAGATATACATAAGAATAACATGATAATAAGGTAATGAGAACCTGATAATAACATTTAAAGATCATACCCTGCATATCAAAGATTATATACATGAGTAAGGGCATGAATATTAGAAGTTAATAAGACATGATTCATAAGTTAATAGAGATAATAATCCATGAAATAATAATAAAGGAAAAAAGGCATAGAATTTGTGGCAGACACATAAGCACATAAAATGATTCCCATAATATTCAAGGCATCACAATGAAGGCTATCTTTGTAGTATGGGTTCACTCCCCAATCAATATTCATAGTAATAGTTCACTCCATGAAAATATTATTAGCCAATGTTTAATACCAAGATAATATTAGTGGATAAAGTAATTTACTGAACTGAGTTCACTCTCCATTCCATCCATGTCTGTCTCATGAGATAAAAATATTTACCCAATGTATTAGGGGGAGATATAGATCCCAGACATCTCATAATGAAATCATACATAAGTGTGCCTATATCATTAAAATTAATCATATAATAAACCATAAAATGAAATGGGAATCATAAAAATGTAATCATATCATAAACTATGATTTACTACCTTTTTATTACATAACTTTAAATTATACTATGCAAACAGAGGATATTTTAAAGTTCAGTTCTTGGAAATAAGGTAAATAATACATGAAAAGATAAAAATTATTATAATCTACTTGAATGGATTTTTGATAGTTTCATCCTAAGTAGAATTATTGTTTCTCATAATTTGGGGACATACATCAAAGAAAGGGTAATCATAATACCGAGTAAGGGAAAGCACGGGAAACATTTTGAATGTGATCATGGGAATTATCAATAAGAACATGGGGATATCATAAAGGCATTTACAAGAAAAATATACTAATAATACCATTAATAATAACTTGGTAATGTAGATAAAACATTTAAATGATACATTCATAATTATATCACCACAGTTTTTCACTAAGGTGTCATAAAAATTACCGAGCTTATTCACCAAGGTATCATAAAACATGTCATCTATTGAGATAAAATTCTTTACCCAATGAATCAGACCGTTATTATGGAACACACTTAACATGTATTAATTTTCATTTGATCCACATATATCATAATAAAACATTTTACAAATAACCCATTGAGGATAAAAGAAATGGGTTTCATATCAAAATCATGGTACTTTAAAAAGAGTATGAAGAACCTGATCATTATGTAATTTTTTTAATCCACGAAAAGGGAATGCATGTTTTATGTATGTAAAACCCATAATAAAATGAATAATTGAAAAATATTTCAGAATAAACATTGAAAATAAATTTGTTTCAGTATTCACAAAAATAAAATTAAATATAATTTCTTATGGATAATAGAGAAATTTTGAGAAGTAAAATCGACAGCATAACAGGTATAAAACATGTTTTAGAAAAGAGTACAAAGAGATGGGACAATGGTAGATCAGTATTAAAATAATATTAATAAAGTACAGGGATAAAATAAATCTGATAGAAGAACATTGTTTTTAAATTTTAAAGACATACCACATAGAAGGGGAACTTAAAAGGAAAAGAGAAGTTGAGATTTCTGTTACCTTGAAAAGTAACTCCGAAAACTAAAAGATTGGGACCTTGGAGATTGAGGATACCTTTTGAGGAATTATTGATAGGTAAAATTATCATTTATTCAGGGAGGATGAAATGAGAGTGAAATTATATGGATAAATGTTTCTTATTTGTATCAAAAGTGGGGGATTTGTTTGTTAATTTCCAAATAAAGTCATTAGATACCTTTGTAGCCATAAATGAAAAACCATGGGCTTTCCCATGGTATTTTCCCATGGGTTTGGAAAATTTGATCATATTTTATGTAATTTTATCCCAAAAAAGTCAAAAACAATTTTATATTTCTTATTTTTTAAAGGAAAAGTAAAGTTTCCACAGAATATCATTTTTGAAGTTAAAGTTTCAATTTTAAAATTTAGTAAGTAATTGTTTTTAAAAAATGATTAAAATATATTATAATATTTTATATTATTAAAATAACATGTTTTGAGTCTTGAATTATGGTTTAAAAATTATTAAATCATTATGGCATAATTAGTAATTCAATAAACTTATCAAAAACAGAAAACTGTATTTTACTATTCACTAGAAAACAAAATATTTTAGAAAATTCTCATAAATTCAACATAAATTAATTTCAACATGCTAATTTAAAAAATGATGTTTATTTTAACATAGTAATTCTCTATCTATGAAATATTTAACTTTTAAATATAAAAATCCTTATTTATTAAAAATAATAACGGATAGAAAATGTATAGTAAAATTTCTGACACTTGAAAAAAAATATTTTATCTTTTAAATTTATAAAAGAGTGTATTAATCATACTATTTCATTATAATAAAAATTATTCATAATATATTTTTTTATTATAATAATTATTTATTTTATGGAAAGTATAATTTCTCACCAAAAAATCAATTTATCAAATTCTATATCGATTTTATTAAGAAACATTATTCTTAAAATGGAAATGTTGGAATAAATATTTTATTTATACAAAGGAATTAAACACTAAGGTTGGGATAATTAACCACTTATTACACCCATATACGCCCTAAAAGTAAGATGTATGATGGTGGTACATTTATGGGGTGCCTCAGCTAACATCGACCGATTGGTAATCTCCACTAGCTTGAACATCTCCCATAGGTGATTTTGTTCAAGAATTAATTGTTTCAGATCATCTAGTGATTTGTCAAGAGTGAATCCTAGTGATGATACCTTACTCCCATTTTTTAATAGATGGGATTTAAATTGAATGACTATACTGGTTGAGATAATCGATTCTTCATTCTGTATCAATTTTCCATTGTCAAAAGTTTACTTATAAAATTTAATGATAATGTTAAAATTATAATTAAGAGTATAGTTCCAAATGGTCATATTTCCAATTTTTATAAATTAACTACAATAATATAAAGTAAAAATAAGGTCACATTTCAATTTATACTCACTTCATTATTAAAGATATGATGTTTTTGTGTATAAAAAACACATTTTCAGGAACAAATTATCATCCAAAAAGTTAGGGTCGTTACATAAATTTTGGAAAAGATACGTGTTTCACTAAATCATAACCCATGAATATAAGTGGGTTTCAAAAACATATAACCATGAAATAGAAATAGGTTTCATAAACATATAACTCATTAAAGAGAAATATTTTTAGTAAACATCATGCCATCATAACATAAAACCTTAGGAGGATGAATATGAATAAACTCCTAGTAAAATTCCCACATAAAATCATTAGTAACACCAAAATATGTCATATTAGATGGAAAATAATTTTGAAATATCTTTTAAAATTTTTTCTTGAAGAAAATAACCATTATTCTTTCAGAAAATATTTATGAAAAATAAAAACTTTTAAAAACCATTGTATTTTAAAATAAACATGAAAAATTATAAATGTTTCTAGAAAAAATGTTTAAAACATTTTTCTTTGAAAAATTATAAAATAAGAGTTTAAAAATTTTGAAAACCTTTTCCCTAGAAAACGTAAAAAAGAAGAATGAAAACATTTTGAAAAACTTTTTCCTTAAAAACATATAAAATTATCTTGAAAATATTTTGAAAACAATTTTATTTGAAAATAATTTGAAAAATTATAAAATAATATTTTAAATATTTGAAATCCTTTTCTTAAAAAAAACTATTTAAAACATATATATGAAGCATTAAAAATCAGTTAAAACAATTTAAAACATAATACTTTTTCGAAATAATTTTTTCTCTAAAAATAAATTTAAAATTATGAATGTACAGAATATTAGGAATCTTTTTTATTAAAAATGAATATTTTAAACTTGGAAAGGATGTTTGAAAGGAATTATGGTAATGATGGCAGATAAATCCATATATACCGAACATTCCTTTTGTGTTGTAAAAAGTTTAGAAAAGTTTATTGATAATAGAATAAAATGGAGATTTATTTTAAAAAAACTTTTTAAAAACTTTAAAACACGAGAAACATTTCTTTTAGAGATCATATTATAATATTATAACATTTTTGAAAACTTTTTTATAAAAATTGGTTTTGAAGGAACAATGATTTCTGACCGAAGAGATAGATAAAGTCATATTTTATTAAAAAAATATTAATTATCTTAAGTACCAAAGAGAGTAAATGTTGTGCTAATTCAAGAAGATATAATGACTAACTAGAGGATAATAAAATTCATGAGTTTTCTTGAAATATGTATCATAATGATTCATCAATGAAGGCATAATCATAAATAATCCTGACAAATGATGAGATTGCTTCAATAACCTCTTACTACTTGGTAACTTTAAAACATACTCCCCATGTAAGAAAATGAAATTTTAAAAATCATAGAATATAATTTAAATAAAAATATTCATGAGATAACATGTCAAATGTAATTTTATAAACCGTTTTTAAGAATATAGGTGCATAAAATGGCATGTGTCTCAATGAAAGAAAATTGAGGCAAAATTATTTAACCGTTTTTATAACTTTTGAAACATAAATCCCTTGAAAGAAATATCTCATAATGGATGTTTAAATGTCCATAAATTTAATTATAAGAATAATAGAACATATTCATTGAAAATATATGCACCACATAAGATAAATTAGTGGTGAATAAGGAATATGTCTCACAGAAATAAAAGTGATATGAGAAAACCCTTACCTTAAGCCTTGACTTATTTTGTACACATTCAAACCAAATTTATAATAAATATAATTTTATTATACATATAACATGAAAATCTATTATTATATATAATATTATATATGATTTGTTTAACCCTATATTACCCATTTATTAACAACCCCATGTTAATGTTATGTTTCAGGTAATATCTTCTTTATTTTTCATATATGTTTTGACTAGTTATTCTTGATCCTCTTACATATATCATGATTTAATTAATTGTAGAATGTAAAACATGGTATAAATATCTTATATACTCAGTATATATGTATTTACAATAATCTATAAAATATATAAGTATTAAATGGAATACACCGTTATGAAGACAGCAGGTCATATATACGCATGAAAGATGTTTCAGTTTTATTGTAATATTGAAATAAAGAAAATAAACGATATATATATATTATAATTAAATTAGAATTTTTTATTTCATATATATCATATACATTCACTAAAACCATCCTTAACACATTCCATGTAAAGTGTTAATGAATCACATTTCTTTGGGGAGGTGGTAGTCCACCCGTCCACAAATGAAGTTATCATAGTTACACAAAATTGAATGAATAAAGGTATTTTTTATATAATAATTAAATAAGATTAAATTATTAATTAATATCATATATATAATATAAAAAAATATTTTCATCATAATTCTCGACCATGATAGGTGGTAATGGAAAAATAAACAATATCATTTCATGAGGAAGTGGTTTGTTGTACAAAATAAAGATAAGTTCGTTACCCATTAGATGGAAGTGTGTGTAAGTGTAGGTTGAAACCATAGAATAAAAAATCTTAGTATATCCTGGATAATTATGTTATTATATAATAATGTAATAATAATAGTTTAGGGGGTCGAGAATGAAAATAATACAAAGGTGCTTGATAAAGGATGTTATCTCTTCTTTGGGTAAATCCTTTTAGTTTGCACCAAAAGGCTTCCTTGGTTGGATTTATGAAAAAAGTGAGGATTATTTAATTCATTGAGGAATTTTTGGAGATTATTTGAAAATATTTTTTTATCCATATGGATTTAGAGGTGTGAATATATGGGATGGTTGACTGCCTTTTTAAAGTGGAGGAGGAGTGAATTTCTTGTAATTTTTATAATGGAATTTCACCCATGTTTGAAGAATGTAATTTAGCTCAAATATTGGTATAAATTATATTCAAGTGAGTATAGGGTATAAATATGTACAAAAAAATTATTTTGGACATTTTTCTATGTAATTTTGGGACTTGTGATTAATGCTTAGTCCTTTGTTGAGAACTTTTTTCTCTTAATCGCTTTAATTAATTTCAATTACATTCACTAATATTTTTGGTAAAAAACTAAGTTAAACTTATTATAAAGAATATATTATTATTATTAAAAATATGGAATCCATTTTATCAAATTAAAATTACCTAATTGGAAGATATTAATTTAAAATTAATTCCATAGACGGGATGACACTGTGAGTTTTAAAATAGAAAATGTCAAATTTTTGGAAATGTTTTTATATCCAATGTCACAGTGAAATTGATTAAAATTACCTAAATTAGATTGATTTATTTATATTTTATATAAATAAAATTTACAAAAAATTTCAAACATAATTTCACTATATAAATAAATTAGATTAAAATGAAGTTTTGAATTAAAATTTGTGGTTTTCACTATTCATCCAAAAATGAAACTTCATAGAATAATTAAGTTAATTCACCCACAATAGATTTTGATATTATTCTTAAAAATGATGTTTATTTTTTTAAATAAAAATTATAAAAGTATCAAAAATAATATTTAATGTGGGTTTTCCATTAAAAGGTGATAAAATTTTCCTTTTAGAGAAATACATATTTTTATTCATAAAATTGGATTTATTCATATATTATACATATAAAATATTTTCGATGAGTTAAAAAATATTTATTGAATATATAATATATAAATTTTATTCAAAACATTAATCAAAAGTGGGTTTCATAATTTATTGATATAAAATTGTATTTGTACATAGAAAAATAGTTTACTTAAAAAAAGTAAATTATTTTTTTATAAATAGTTCTTATATTCACTTATACTAATTTATGACCAAAGGATTCATTTTTCATACATGTGTAAATCATTTTTCACACTTTAGTTAATATTATTTGTAACTTACATTTCAATGACTAGGTGGTACCTATAATAATATTAGAAAAATCTTTATGTTATCTTGTATTCTAATAAAACTCTACCTTGCATGTAACAAAAGATTTCAAAGGGACTCAATATTGTTTGGAGTAAAATTTAAACATAGTGTTTCCTGTGATTCAAGCTAGTCTAAGTGTTTCATGTAGTGAAATATAGAATATCAAAAGAAGAATCTAATTCAATAAAATAATTCACAAAATATTGGGGTGTAAAATTCTACCCCCTTTAAATGAATTTCATTGTAGGAATTATTCTGGGTTATTAAAATATTGATACTTGAAAATTACTTTCTTAGAAATTCATATCATAAAAATGAATACTAAAACTTCATTTTAAAAGAGAAGGTCAGAATCATAACAACTACCCCAAGTAATGAAAAACTAGGTTTCAGAATATGAGAACATTAAAGATAAATATAACCATCAAGTTTTGATGGAGAGTGGTAGAGAACTGAGTTACGATAAAGTTAATGATCAAAAAACCATAAATCTATGATGATCTTATTGGACATTTGATTCATAAAAATGGAATTTATAGGACAATTTTTTGGTTTAAAGATTCGTTTTCCTAAATTTTAGGAAAAAATATTTTTTGGCAAGCCATGATGTAGCTGCTCCGGAGCTCCCGTTGGCCTAGGGTTTGTGCCGCCCTCCTTCCCCAGCACTGCCTCTAACTTCTCATCCAAACTTCCTCTCAAAAGACACAGATCCAATTAACCTCTCTCTACTATACCAACTAATGTTGGTCGCTTCCCTCGTCATAGGGTTTATGTGCTTCTCTGTCTTCCCCCTCGTGTGTAGTCCGATGACCAGTGTCTCAGAGCCCCAGATACTGCCACCCACTGCCAGATTTCCCTGCCTCACATCATTCTCATCTCTTCCTCTTGTGACGTACCAGATCTGGTTCCCGCCGGTGCCGAGCTCTCCTTCTGGTGAGTGGGTTTCCTCCGAAGGACTCGATATTCCCAATGTAATAGGGATCCCTCTGCTATTCCCTGTCCTCCTTGAGCAGTGTTATCCATGATGACAATGATGCCTCTCCTAGATCCCTCTTTCATGTGGCCAACCCTGATGTGTTTTGTGTGCCTCCACTCTAGATCCAACAATATCCATCAAGATATAGTCACCATTGTGTTTGTGCCTCTTCCCTTACCATTTGGATGTCGAGTCAGCATCAAATGATCATAGGATTTCTGACTAGTGTGTTTGTTGGTAGTCGCGGTGTGGATCACGTGAAGGTGCATACACAATAGATGGAGGTTTGACCTAGGATTGGTTTGTGGAAATGACGACCATTTATGATGTTTCTATGTCAGTATTTTTTTCATGTTTTCTTGGTTTCCTCTGCCAGTTCATCATGCTTCTTCATACATGACTCAAATTTAGTCATTTTTGATGAATCCCTTGAGGTTATTGATGGTGCTGGTGACATTGGTTAATGTTAAATTCATTGGATGCCCATAGGTTTCTTTTTCCATGGTTTCTTGGTGGTCTCATGATACCATGTTGTGAAGCTTTGACGATGAAGCTCTCACCATTGGTCATCCTCCTTTGATGGATTCTGTACAGATTTTCTTCTAGCTTGTTGTGTGTTTTTTCTGTTCATGTTTGATTGGATTGGTTTGTATCATGTCTACAATGGTGGATTTATCTTTGTTGGGTTCTCACTTAACAAAAAATGTGTTTTTGAAAATAAAAAAAATGAATTTCTAGTCTAAATTTAAAGAATGTTTACAAGAAGATATACTTACTTGATTTCTTTACATTTCACATGAACAATATCACCCTTTGGTTGTGCCTTGATTAATTCCCACTTCATCACTTAATCTAGAAAATGAAGGTGAATTTTTAATTTCTAAAGAACTAACAGATCATGAAATCCATAAATATAATGATATGTCATTGAATATACCTTTATCAAAACAGAAAGGTTATCAAAAGTTATAAAATATTAATAAATCCTCATTTAGAAATAAAATAATTTAATATCTAAAACCTCATACAACGTATAACATAACACATTCCATAAATAGTTAACCTCATAACCCTTTAGAAATATGAAATTCCAAAAATTTAGAAATAAGGTTACTAAATTTCTCAAACACAACTTAGCATTGATCCCCCATATATCATAAAGTATCTCTTAGTTGTCACAAACAAAACATGTGAATACCTTAATTATATATTCTATTAAAACATTGAAATAATCTGAATTACCTTAAATCCTTATTAAAATATTCTTATTTCCTTATTCCAAAGTTTATTGGATACATTTATTAAATCTGAAAATGTTATAAACTTCATTAGTGACAGCATAAACCACTTTTTGACATGTCCCAATTTTGTTCCAAGGTAATAAATACCATCTAATTTAGTTTTTCATATCCAACATATATTTATCCAAACAATATTATTTTAACAGAAGAAACATATTAACTATTATATTTATCTTAATCACGTGTTTTCCATTAAAATCACCTTTCCATTAAATCACTTTTATAGTCCATAAGAACCATTCAACGTATTCTTCTAAATCCTTAGTGAAAACATAAACTAAATATATATTATATATTTCACCATTCATATATAATAATTCTTGAATCCAAATACATAAAAAATATGATTATTCCACTTCATCCTTAAGACATTAACAAGGATACCAAATCTTATTAATTAATACATATTTACTTTCACATTTCGTTTGTAGTCTCATCATCATTAACAATATAACCATTACTCCTTCCAACTTTCTCAAACTCTTTGGGAGATTTATAATTATGACATAAAATTTCTTAATGCCCATTCCTTCCATACATATTAGGGAGTCCAATAATCCAATTAATTGTGTTAATCAGACTCCACATATTTCCTTTTTAGTTACTTTCTTTGTGTCCATATTTTCCACAATCAAAACATCTTCTTGTTTCTCTAAGTCATTCACTTTAGTGATTCATTCCACATTCTTAACTCAAAGGAAACTGAATCTTCTTTCTTTCATAGTCTTCATTACCTAAAATCTCAGAGAACTAATTCCTTATCTTCTTTTGTGAGATCAAGAGTTGGTTAAGTTATATGTTGTTAGTTAGGTTCCATGGAAACTAATTAGGCATGATCAAAATATCTTTCACTCCTTTGATCATCCCATTTGACTGATCATTATAAAAAATTTCACCACATTCATCATTAACCTAGTTCCTTTTGGTTCCCTCCATTTAATAAAAATAGTAAGAATAGTGTGATAATAACTTATCATAGATTAAAACCATATAATCATGTCAAATCACTTATAGGATGTCAAGATTATGAAACCTTCCAATAAAACCTTAGGATTATCCTTAGAGACATCACTAGACATATTCATATAAATATCCCTGTGGATCTAAGTAAGGTTTTCACATCCTAATTTACAAAGGTTGTCTAAACCTGTATTTTGATACCAAGTATAGAGACACAATATTAACATACATGGATATTACATAATTTTAGATGAATACTTATCACATTATGAAAATAAATTCTTGGGGACCATAATAGTTTAGTGTATTTAGAAACTTTGAACGAAATATTATAACTTGTTGAAATATCTTCAATGTTTCCAAAAAATATATTCCCCTTTAGTACATATACATAAAAAATTTCTTCAAAACATGGGTAAAGGAAACATAATAAAGGGATGAGCTCAGATGATTAGTAAGGATAAGAAAAAGAGATAAATAAGCATACCATGAACATAAGGGTATGAGAACAAGAAAATTACATTTTAAGATCATACCCGAAATATCAATGATCATATACATGAGTCATGACATAAATATTGGTAGTTCATAAGACATTAATCATAAGATAATCCATAGCAAAATAATTAAAGCATAACATTAGATCAAGACATAGAATTTGGTGCATACACATAAATATATAAAATATTTTCCATCGTAGTTGAGGCATTTCTTCCAAGTCCATCTTATTAGTATGTGTTCACTCCCCATACCATCCTGGTAGTCATTGTTCACTCCCATGAAAGTGTTAGTTGTAGAATTTCACTCCCAATACTATCTTAGCAGAAAAATTCCTCTACCAAACTAAGTGAAATCCCAACTTCAATCATGTCCATCTCATGAGAAACAAAACCTAACAAAATTCATTATAGGGAGATATAGGACCCACCCACATCATAATGAAGTATTACATATTCATTCCACTATATCATAAATATTCATCATATCATAACCCATGAAATGAAATAGTTATCATAAACATATAATAAAAACATAAATATGGAAAGGATACAAGTTTAACAATCATTTCACCAAATAATAACTTAAGAAAAGAAGAGGGTTTCATAAAAATATTACCCATGAAAGATAAATGGGCTTTATAAACATATAACTCATGAAATAGAAATTTGTTTCATAAAAATCATGCTATCAAAACATAAACCATTTAGATAAAGAATATAAATTTAAATATTAGATCATTTCCCTATAAAATCATGAGTAATACCAAAGAATGACACATAGATGTATAAAAATATTGAAATATGTTTTAAAAACATTTATTGAGGACAATATCCTTTTATATTTGAAATATTATTTTTAAATCATAAAACCTTTTAAAAAATATTATTTTAAAATAATATTTTGAACTTATAAATGAGTCTAGAAAAAAATTAATACATTATTTCTTGAAAACTATTAAAGGAATCTTGAAAACACATTGAAAACATTTTTCCTTTAAACCTTATTAAAAATATTGAAAAACATTTTGGAATACTTTTTTTTGAAAACATATAAAAGAAACAAGAAAACATTTTGAAAACATTTTTCTTTGAAAATAATTTTAAAAATTATAAAATATGACTTGAAATCATTGAAATCCTTTTCTTCAACAAAAAATGATTTAAAATATATAAATTAAGATTTGAAAATCATTTAAAACACGTTTTCAACATAAAATACATTTGAAAATATTTTTCTTTGAAAATAACTTTAAAAATAATGAATTTAATGAATATTAGGGATAAAAATTTTCTATAAAAATTAATCATTTAAACTTTAGATGGAATATTCAAATAAATAATGATCATGATGGAGGATAAATCCACATATCCCGAACATTCCTTTTGCACCGTAAAAGTTTTAGAAAGTTCCTTGATTAGAAAATGATTAGAAGATTTAATTTTAAAAAACCCTTTGTTTAAAAGTTAAAATATGGAAAAAAAATTCTTTTAATGATAATAGGATAATTTTAGAACATATTTGAAAATAATTTTAGAAAATATGGTTTTGAAAGAACATAGATTTTCAATCAAAGAGAGCGATAAAGTCATATTTTATTAAAAGAAACATTCTTAATTATATTAAGTAACAAAGAGTGGAAAATGGTACTAAAATATGAAGATATAATTAATAACTATAGAAAACGAAATTAATGAGTGTTCTTGAAATATGTATCATAATTATTCATCAATTAAATCATAATCACAAAAAATTCCCATAGACGATGAGATTCTTGCAATAAACTTTCACCACTTGGAAAATTTGAATCATAATCCCCATATAAGAAAATATAATTACATGAAACTTAAAATATCATGGAAATAAGGTTATTCATGAGATAAAATTTCAAAATAAATTTTATTCACCTCATAGAAGAATATAGGTTCATAACATGACATGTGTCTCAAAGAAGGGAAATTGAGAAAAAATTACTTTACCGATTTGGTAACTTTTGAAACATAAATCCCATGAAAGAAATATCATCAATTACATATATAAATATAAATATATATATATATAAGAATCATATAATACATTTATTTTTAGTATATTATCTATAAGAAATAAATTAGTAGTGAATAAGGAAAATATCTTACAGAAATAAAAGTGAGAGAAGAAAACCTTTACCACAAGTCTTGACTTTTTTCATAAACTTCCTCCTGTATAATAAATATAAGTTTATTATAAATAGGAAACATAACCATATTATTATATATAATACCATATATATATATTTATTACTTTATATTACCCTTTTATTAACAACTCTAGGTTAATGTTACGTTTCGGGTAATATCTGCTTTATTTTATGTATATATTTTGAATTTTTATTCTTGATCATCTTACGTAGATCATTATTTAATTTTTAATAGAATGTAAAAAATGGTATAAATATAAAATATATTCAGTATATATGTTTTTATAATAATACATAAAATATATATGTATGAAATGGAATACTCCATTCATGGAGCCGGTAGTCCACGTGTCCACAAAAAAAGTTATCATAGTTACACAAAATTTAAAGCATGAAGTTATGTTTTATATAATAATTACATAAGAATGAAGAAATAATAAATATAATATATATCATATAAAAATATATTTTCCATCATAATCCCTAACCATGAGAGGTGGTAAAGTAAAAATGAATTACATCGTTTCGTGATGCGGTGGTTTACCGTACACCGGAACAGTAAGTTTGTTACACAATAGATATAAGTGTGTGTAAGTGTTGGTATAAAACTTAAAAAAAATATCTTTACATTTATTATATTTAGGTTATTATATAATTATTGAATAAAAATATTTTAGGGGTGGATAATGAAAATTAAATAAAAGAGTTTACAAAAAGAAGTTAACTCTTATTTGGGTAACTCCTGTTGGTTTTCACCAAAATGATTACTAGATTGGATTTATTCAAAAATGGAGGATTATATGATTAATATTGGTATTTATTGTTATTATTTTATTATATTTTACCATGAAAAACTTATTGAGATGTGTGAATAATTGGGAGGGGTGAGTGCCTTCTTATAGTGCAGAAGTGGCATTCTTGTAAATTTTTGAAAAGGGAATTCCACCCATGTTTTCCCATGTCAAGTTGCTCCCATAATGATATAAATTATATATAAGGGAAAACATGGTATATATATGAATAAAAAATGTATTTTGTATTTGTTTTAGGTCATTTTGGGCTTTAATATTAAGGATTACTTTTTTGTTGGTGTAATTTTTTTAATCGCTGTAATTAATTTTAGTAACTTCAATAATATTTTTGGTAAAAAACAAAGTATACCTTATTAGAAATTATATATTATTATTTTTAAAAATATTTAATCCATATTTCCAAATTATAATCATAGAAGTTTCAGAAATTAATTTAAAATTAATCCCACAGATGAGATGATATGGTAGGTTTTTTAAAGAAAAAAGGTCTAAAAGTCTAGGAACTTTTTATATCCAATTTCATAGTTAAATTGGTTACAATGATCTTAATTGGATTCAGTGATGCATAATTTATCTACTTACAAATTAAAACCAAATTAAAACATTATTTACATATATAAATAAATCATATGAAGAAGTAATTTTCCATTAAGATTCAGTGTTTTCATTATTCATAAAAAAATGAAACTTCTTAGATTAAAACACAAAATACACCCAAAGTAATTTTTGATATTATTATTCCAGAAATAAAGTTTATTTTATAAAATATAAGTTATAAACGTTTCAAAAATCATATTTTAATGGACTCACCATTAAAAGATGGTAAAATTTACCTTTTAGAAAGATGGTAAAATTTACCTTTTAGAATATTCAAATTTTTATTTCTAAAATTGGATTTATTTTCGCACTATATCTATCAAATATATTGTATGAGTTTCAAAAATATTGATTTAATATATAATATATATATTTTATTGAATAAAATTAAAAAAATTGGTTTGATAAATTTATTGAGATAAAATTGGTTTTGTACCTAGGAAATTATTTTTCATAGAAAAGAAATTTCTATATTTTCAAATAGTTTATACATTAAATTATTCTAATTTATAACCAAAGATTTAATTTTATATACATGGGTATATAATATTTTAAAATTTTAGTTAATATTATTCATAGATTTAATTCTAATGGCTAGGTGGTAGCTATAATAATATTTTAATAAAATTTTAGTAGTATATTGTAGTTTGGTAAAACTTGACATTGTGTATATCAAAATCTATAAAAGGGACTATGTATTGTGTGTAATAAAATAAAAAACAGTGTTGTGTGTTCCAAAAGAAAATATAAGTGTTTCAGGAAGTACAGGATTGACATGATGTTGGTTATAATGCAAGCCACACCTAGTCTTTTGTATAAAAAATCTATATTTAGTGTAACATGAAATGCAGAATATCAAATGATTAAATTAATTCAGGAAAAAAAATCAAAAAATATATTTGTTTTACATGAAATTAATTTCAGGTTTTCCATGTCCATATGGCCTCCCTTTCATAGTTAAATAAACCAGTCTTCTCCTCTTTTTTCCACATGATTGATCCATACAGTTAGTACTCACTGTGTGCCTCACTCTGGTTCTTAAAAAAATTAAAGATTCGGGATTCTAAAATGCTTTAGATGCCCCAAAACCATTTACAAACTTCTTAGTAATTCTCGTATAGATAATACAGGAGTTTTAAACTAAAATTTTATGGATATATACATTGTATAAAAATCAAGATTATAAACTTTCCCTGTTATATGATATTTTATGAATGAAATATTTATCTACTTTCGATTTCTACAATTTATTCTCATTTTCATATAGAAATAATTATTTAATCATTTTTATTGGCCTTAGAATTTATTTTTTGGGTTTGGAATTTCCATATTCTTATATTTTTATCCATGATTGAGATCAATGGTTGGGTTTGTAATGATAATCAAAGACCTCACCTTGTTTATTATTGATTTCTCCCCTTGTTATTTTCTTGTTCATCATTGGCCTACGGTAGCCAATGATTTGAAAATAAATCCATTTCTAGATGTTATCAAACCCATAATTCATGATAGTATATGTGTTTGATAATAAATATATATTTTTTATTTCCAATGAGGAACAATTGATGATTCCATATGGAAGATGAAGGTTCGAACCCTCAAATGACGATGGAGGAACAATATACATGATGATATTCATGTATATTAATGAGAATCCAAATTTACAGCCACTAGAGGATAATCATATATGAGCATAAGAGTTTCCTTTGATTTTGGGGCCTCAGGTGGAGCTTTAGGAAATATTGATGGATGATTTGGTGGTTGTGTGAATATTTGGGATGAATTATTTAAAATATATAAAATTCCTAACTAAATTACATTTTTTAAGAAGACATGTTGTGTAGTTAATTTTCTCTAACAGATAGGGTTTCAGTTTGAGATGAATATAACACAACCATGTGATGGGACCAAATGCATTATAAACAATATTAAATAGTTGCACATGTATAAAGAGTACATTCTTATGACCTCGAGTGCCCTAACATGTTTTGTGACATGACCACATGCCATTTTACTATACCCAACTAGCTGAACCATCTATATGGAGTATAAGCCTAGGACCTCAGGCAGTCCTAAAGGAATCTGAGACACAACATAAGCGTGAAAGATGCTCAATTTTAAATTTTGGGTTTCGATTCACGTTAAATACATAGAATCCACTTAACACCTTACCCATATTTCTAAAATTATTTCATGTAATTCAATTTAAGTAATAAAAATAAAATCAAACAAAATATTCAATGGTACCTCATCCATTTAAAGTCATCAATTTGATTCACTCACCATCGAAGTGTCATGGTTTTAAGATACCAAACTAGATGCACTCTATTTTCTACATGTGTTCCACAATTCGAGGATCATAAATTTAAATTCTCTGGGTTCTAGTTTATGGAATCAAAGAGATTAACGACATCTGTTTGTTCACCTAAAGAATATAGTCTCGATCAAGAAATTGGGATCGATCCAACCTTGTTCTTCCTTTGGAATCTTTAACTAAGAACTTTATATGATAATAGAGGAGATATTATCACTCTAAATTTGTGAAAATGGAGTAGATTAGAATTTAAGAGGATAAAATGAGCTTTTATACTGAGGTTATACTTTCCAAAATTTCACATTGGTCGCTAGAAAGTAATAACATTAGTTTTAGACCTTTGTACACATGGATGACTTAATAAACATGTCATAAATGTCACAAATATTTTATTAATCACATATAACATTGATAAATCATATATGATAAAATATGAACCATTAACTCAGCCTGTAAGCTCATCAAATTCTTTAATAAACCTTGACCATCTAGTGTTCATTCAAAAAAAAAATATTTTTATAGTATTCGTATCTATGATCAAGAAACTTGTGAATACCATGAGAAATACATTAAATCATAATTATTTTAAACTTGAATAATATAATTGAATTTCTTTTTTGATCTGTCACACTCAGACGTTCACCGACCCCTGCACATGGGGCCCACGTTGGCCTAAATTCATATTCATTAGTGTTGATGGAACTTTTGTACACACTTAGTGTTTGAACCTCTAGGCCCTTATTTTAGTATCATTGAGTTCAAACCATATACTAATAGAGGATTCAAGCAACCCATCATGTTCCCTAAGGAGATAAGGAATGTCATAGCCACGACTTCCACCTACTAAGACTTACTATGTAATATAATCTCTTTGTCTCATGATATTTCATAATAGAGGTTGCACACTTATTTCATCATCCATTTGTTTATTTACATATTTCATGAACTTACTAGATGGACTTACCTTATTACACCATGGACATGGATTTATGAAGGTTCTACCATCCTGGTCAACCTAGGCCCATGAGATATATTTTCCTCAACTCATATGTGACAAAATATATTTTGATCATTCAATCAATATTATACCACCATTGATTCAACAAAGAGAAAATAACTAACCAATATTTAATTTTGTGGTTTTAACCTTGTATCAAATTACATAATCAAATGGCATACACTGATAATGATCTGAAGTCTGGAGACCAATACATATGTTCATAGATAGAAACAACCAATGAAACATGAAACATGTGGTGTTCCTATTGGTGGGTCTGTCCTCATGATCTCACAATGAGAGATCACCAATTGAGAACATCATGAGGAGTATCAATGATTATGTTCCCCAAGCACCTAGTTAAACATCATATGTGTCCTGGTAGTCTGATGTAACTACACCACATGAAAAAAATTTAAGATTACTATCATAGTATCTTGAGGATCTCATGATAGCTGGGAACTATTATAACCATTTGATATGACATGTAATCTAAGGTCATTTCCATATAAATAGTGGATGCAGAAATATCAATAATATTATGGTAATAATAAACACATGTATATATCAAACATTATATATGTAATAGTAATCAAAAGAACTTTTCATGTTGGGTATAGGGAACCCACTATTACAACACTCCCACTTGCATTAGATCAAACTTGATAACCATCCTAAATATCTATCACATGATTAAGTCCAGATTTTTGCTAAGATATGGACTTATCTAGGGGCCTACCAAGTTTCCACTAGCTACTTATTTTGTTATCTGTGACTTTATATATTTTATTAAGACTCCTCAAGAGATGATATCCCTAAGTACATACCTTTGGATGACTATATAAATTTTAAATATTTTCTTTTAATAGTAATATAATTATCCAAATGATAAAACATTACTTACTATGTCTGATTCCAAGTACTAGAAAAAATCATTGAATTTTTTATACTGCTTATTATCTGCCTTAGAAGATGCAGTATACTTCGTATTTATAGATATGGATACTACTAGCTTGAATAATATTTTATTTATCATTACCTTATTCTAAATGTGATATTAGATCAAACTGATCCAAGGAAGACTATTTTCTACCCCCTCAAAACCGGTATCCTTTCCTCTCTAATCTCCACATACATATCCTCTGCACTTTATCAAGTACAATTAGATAGTTCTAACTAATTCCCTTATAGTTATTGTATTCATAACCAATATTTTCCTACTATAAATCATATCATGGTAATATAAATTATTTTACATATCATGACATATGTGATTGATCCATTTCTAAAGCATATATAATTCAAATCACCACATTAATCTCTTCCTATGTCCTGTACATGTCTACCTAGAGATATATATTAGACGTGATAGTAGTAAAAAATATATCTTGAATTATTCATCCTTGTATTCTTCAATACTATTTTATTATATGTACAATTGACTAGGTCAAAGAAACCATTAGATTTACCTTAGTAAATCTCATTCCCTAGAACCTAGGTTGCAACATTAAGTCAATCTATAGTGAGTTATTTTTTATCCTAGTATTAACTAACTATAAGAAGAATAATTTTTTACATATGTTAACAAACATATTTTACATGTAAAACAACGGAACTCCCACTAATACCTGATAGAAACAAGTAAAAGATTCATTCTAAATGAATATTCTATGATATAGTTTCTTAATTTAATCCAAGAATAGATTTTAGTAATATACACCCTTATTGTCATTCTATGATGTCACTATCCCTTTTTGGTTTCATTGTTTAGAAATCTTCCTTGAATGGTGGTCTTGACATCTAATTCTCTATAAAATGACCATAGAAATTAGCAATTCCACATAAACTTCTAATGGATTTAGACATAAATACTTGGTATAACCAATTAATCCTTATTGGTACCACAACTGTACCATCCATGTATAGTCTAATTTGAATACGCATCATAGTATACAAATTAATAAGCCTCTTATACTATGATACATTGCATCCTTTATTGAATTATAATTGATATTTTCAATCTTATATAACATATATATACTTCATAATTGGGGGAATCATTAGTCTCAATGATTAATGTATCCCCAACCACGGTGAATATAACACCATCACCATGGTTTTATCCTTCTTATGCAGTATGTTTCTCTAGAATATTATTTTCCACCTAATCTTGTGGAACTTGTTCCTAGGTCAACTATTTGTAAATCTATGGCATTTAATAAACGCAATTCAATCGGGCTCCAACTATATCAAATAGAGATATGCACTACTTTATAGAAATATAGTCTATAACATGACTATATATTTTATATCAAAGGGATTTCTGTAATATCTATAGAAAAATTTAGGATAATTACTATAGATGCAGATTGTGTTTTTTCTTGGTAAAAGTTTGTTTACATCTTAATAAACTCTTTGCATCTAAACACATGTTCTTATGACATAATGGAATTACATCGTACTATAACTCATATGATATCCATTTTTCATAAATTTGACATATGGTTATGAGATAACATGATTATTTTTGAATCATGCCTTTAAAAATTGATTTATATTTTATGCATGAGTTTTAACATGGACTCTCCTTTTACTTACATCATGACATTGATTTGTATAAATTAATTTGAATTTAGGAATTTCTCCGTGACACATTTTATAGATAAATGTTTACATGTAATACTCATCATAAATATTCCTTGTTAGAATCATAGATTTGATTTGTATAATTCAATGTCCATTTTGGAATAACTTAGTGCTACATGATATTGATCAATAAATTCTTGGTCAAGTTATTATTCAGAAGACTATCCTGAAACCTATCATATCTTCTATCTAGGAATATTCCATTCTCCAATTTAACATTAAGTAATCACTTAAAGGAATCTTATGTAGTATATATACCACTATATTACACTTGGAATAGTTCACTCTCTCTAAGTGAACTAGTTACGAAAGCCTTTTTCTTAACATTATTTCTAAAGGTTTATTTATCCCAAACTATGTTCATAGGTATTTAGATAATACCTAAGGTCTTTAACACTGAAAAGTTTAAAACCACACTTTGAATATACTTGAAAATTATTTACATTATTTTGAAAAAAAGTATTTTCTTTCCAAAACATGGTAAATTAGTCTTATATTTTATATTCATCATGTATTTCTAATGATTCATGCATCACTGAACTATGACTTGAGTATTTGACACCACAAACAACATTCATTACAAAAATCGAATAATGACCCCTTATTTTTGTTGGACACATGAGATTATGGTTTTGGTTATACTCCAAATGTTAAACTTGAATAAATGAAATTGGAAATATAGAAGCAGTGTATGTCTCACCACTGATTTAGGAACAACATTTTCTCAGCTCCTTGGAGAACACACCTTACTTCGAGTAACATTTTTACTTACTTGTTTATTATGTATAAATAAACATATGCGACATGCATATTTTATTTAATACCCAATAAGTAAAACATAAACATTACTTATATTTTATTAATATTTCTTAAGAATAAGATACAAAATGCGTCTTCAATTAAGTTTATTTCCTTTAAAATTCTATAGAAATATGTCATGATATGCAAAGAAAATGACTTCAAGTTTAATACCTCTTTATTTTGAATAATTCACAAAGGTTCCTTTATAATCTCTCTTTCCATTGGACTTTCCACCTTGTATTTTAACTTTTTCACCATAAAAACTAAATATTAAACTTTATAGAAGTTCTTATTGATTGGTGAATTTTACCCAAAAAGAAAATTAAGTGTTTACTCCATCCTATTCATTTTTTAATTATATAAAACTAGAGTGAATGGGGGGAAATAATATGAGAAAGGGATCCATTGAAATATCATGATCTATCTTTCAATTTACACATATCTAGTGTAGACATAACCTATTCATATCTTCCCATTTATTTCTCCATGAAATCTTTTTGGAGATGATACAATATGTGAAATCATATTTTTCGTGATGTTGTATCCATAAATCACATCAGAAATTGATGCAAATATTATGAAAAAACAACCATATGTTTCATTCATGGGTCTAATGTAATAATTTTTAACACCCTCTCTTCCTGATGTGGATTTATAAGTGTTGGGGATTTCCGTGCCTTGAATTTCCCATATCACAGTATTGATCACAAGCTCCTATGATACTCTTTGGAAATTTTTACCGAATACGACACTAGATTTTTCCAATGATTATCTCCGTTCCTTTTTCTATGGAAATAAAATCTTATAGATTTTACTTTTATTTTTATTACTACTATAAATTTTAAAATTATTATTTTTAAATATATCCCACAATTTTAACGAATTTTAGGAACCCTCTATATTAGAATTAGAATACTCTTTTTCTTTAGTATTCTTGTGGAAAGGATCCTTGAAACTATCCTCATAGCCTACATGCTTTGTATTTTCCAATACTTTGAGAGTAATAGGTAGGAACTAATCTGGAAAACCATATTAACTCATGGATCCTTGATATGTTCAATGGGGTTACGTATCCTATAAATAATTTCTTTTCATTACTCAAGTATTTTCCTTTAAAGTTAAAATAATCTATCCTTAGCTGCCAATTTTGTGCCAAAAATTAGTTATGTCAACCCACAATTCTTATAAGAACTTCCCAGTAGTAGGATACACCCTCAACTTTGGTTGAATGATAACCCCATACAATCAATTTTGCTCAAATTCGTGCGATGGGAGGCATTTAATGACACAATATTTTCGGTGAGGGATTTTAAGATTAATATTAGTGAATTTAAACCTTTTATACTTAACATTATTTATCTATGTTATTGCACTCACAACTTAACCATGATTTTAAATAAAAAAAATTCACCACAGATGTTCATTTTATCTTTGAATTCCTATTTATTAATATATTATGTGATCACACGTAATAAATACACATTCCATATATAATAAACCATGAACATGATAAAATAAAAAAAATAATGAAATGATCATGATCCCTTAACTATTGGTTAATCTATCTAGTAGACAATGGATTAATCGAGACCCTAGAAGGAATTCTTTAAGTCAATTCTTAACATTAATTACAGCACCTGAAACTCCCATGCATTCCACTTGTTTAGTCTACATGGGATGTCAACTTGAATTTCATCACCACAAACTCATTTAATCTTTACAATGTACACTCACACGTAGGTGAGGGGGAACTCATGGCGTGAAATTAGATTTTTAGCACTTAAATGTGTACACACAAGCTCTTATACAAATTAAAGATGGAGTTATGATGTGCATATTGTAAAAATCATTATTACATTTCAAAACACTAAAATTAAATAATTATATTAAATAAATAAAAAACAAAACATTCATGGGTTGGGCTCAGATATTGATCAGTCAACATGACATAATATTTCATAATAAAAATTAAATTTTCAAAAATTCAACTCAAGGGTATTTTTAATGTGTTAACTTGCAATAAAATAATTTTAATTAACTATAATTATGTTCCATATCACCCAAAATAATTTTATTAAATACCAGACAATTAAATTTATTTTCTAAAATTTTGATATTTTTATAGGTCGATTTGAACCAAAAAAATAACCTGGAAAAATTAATTTAGGAATAATGATGGGGTAAATAGGTCAGGCCGATCAGACCTGGGCTGAATTGGTCTAACCTGAGATGGGTTATCCATTTAAAGGATATATATATATATATATATATATATATATATTACAAAATAATAACAAGCTTACAACATATGAATTTTTCCTTTTTAATAGATATTTTAAAAAGGAATTCATGGGAATATTTAAATAAGCTTTCGGGGGAAGCTTTTCCATTTTAATTAAATAAGCTTCCAAGAGAATCTCTATCCTTTTAACAAAAAAATCTTTCATGAGAAGATTTGAACAAGCTAATAAGGGAAGTTTTTCCCATTTAATTAAACAAGATTCCCTGATAAGATTTAAACTAGATTTCATGAGAGGATTTATCCTTTTAATTAAATAGGCATCCATGATAAACTTTGAACAAGATTCCAAGGGATGATTTTTTCATTTAAATAATCAAGCTTCCATGAGAAGCTCTAAACTAGAATCCATGTGAATTTGTATCATTTGAATTAATTAATATTACATTAGAATCTTTGAACAAGATTCCAAGGGAATCATTTTCTATTTAATTAAACATGCTTCCCTAGGAATAATTAAATGAGCTCCCATGGGAAGTTTTATTTTTCAATTAAACAAGCTTCCAAGGGAACCTATATTTTCGATGTACTACCCCAAACAGATTACTGTATATCTAGCTACCATAAAATGTACATAAATCATGCTTCAGATAAAAACTCATCACACTGGAAGCCATTAAATTGATGCATAAAATAAAACATTAATTTTTGTAATAACTTCTTCTCAAAACCGATAGATCTTCGAACAACCATATCCAATAGATATAAAATTAGATAAAAATTATATTAGTTGTGTTGAGACCTTATAAAAAGTATCATTCCAAATCCAAGAAACTTTAATTAAAATTTCAACATTTTTGTCTTAAATAATTACATAATCCCTCTGAAACCAATTGTAGGAAGCTGGGGAACAATAGAAGTGTGAAAGATGCGAAATTTGTTTTTTTGGATTCATTTTAAAAATATAGAATCCACATAACTAATTTCTAATATTTCTAAAATGATCACATGTAAATGAATTTAATCATTAAAAATAAAATCAAATGAAATATTAAATAGTACCATATTCATTTGATGTTTCCAGTTTGATTCACTAACCATCGGTATTTCGTGGTTGTAAAATGAAAAATAGAAATTATTTATCTTATCCACATGTTATCCAAAATTCTAGGATCACTAATCAGCATATCCTGGGTACTACCATTTGAAATTGAAGATCTTTATGATGTCCCTTTGATTTCCTGAAAAACTCATACTCGATCAAGAAGGAAGGATCAATATGTTGTTGTTCTTTCTTCATAATATCTATCTAAGCACTTTATAGTAGATTATATGTTATATTCTCTCACTAAATTCGTAAAAATATATGATCATATAATTTAAGAGGCAAAAATAAGATTTTATACGTAGGTTAAACTTTCCAAAATGTCACTTTGATCCATGGAAAGTAATAATCTTCATTTTAGATATTTTCACCCATATATGACTTAATAAACTTGTCATAAATATTTTATCACTCACTTGTAAAACTATAAAATGTTATATGATAAAAAAAGAACCATCAAATCAATTCATAAGCTCTTGAAATAATTTAACATACCTTGAATATCCATTGTTCGTTTGAAAAGTAAATTTTTTCTCATATTCACATTTATGATCTAAAAACATGGGAATACCTTGTGAAATACATTCAATCATTATTTTTATGAACTTGAATAATATATTTGAATAATATTTATTTATGATCTATCATACTAAGACATCAACTTACCCCCATACATGGGCCTCACTTCGCCCTAAATTTATATTCATCAGAATAGGTGGAACTTTTGGATATACTTAGTGTGGGACCCTATTGGTAATTATCAAAATAAAAGTAAATCAATACCGCAAACCTAGAGTGGATTTTAGGAACCCATCATGGACCCTAAGGAGCAATGGAATTTCATATCCATGAATTCCAACAACAAAAACAAATTGTGTAATATAATCTATTTGTATAGCGATATATCATAAAGTAGGATACACAATTGTGTCATCATCATTTTGTTACTTTATATATTTAATGGAATTACTATATGGGTATCTTTATTATAACATGGCCACGGATTTATGAAGGTACTACTACCCTTTTCAACTTGGTACCATGAGATATCTCTTCCTTAACTCATAATCGACAAATTCAATCTTGATCATTCAATCACTGTCATAGAACAATGATGCACCCAACACAAACTACCTCACCAAGATTTAATTATTAAGGTTTTTCCTTGAATCAATGTACGTGATCAAATAAAATACACTGACAATGATCTCGAGTCTAGAGGCAACTACACAATATCATATATAGTAAAAACCAATGACACATGAAATGTGTGGTGTTCCTATTAGAATGTATTTACTCATGATCTCACTATTAGATATCCCCAAGTGAAAACATCAAAAAAATAAGTATCCATACTTATGAGCCCCCATAACCTGATTGTAATAAATCATATGTGTTCCCCATACCATGTTTCATAAGCCACATGTTATACACATGGTCTTTTCATACTCCATACGGATCTTCAGAACATGACAAAACCTCTTCTTGAGTGTACATCCTATGTACCTGAAAGTACATGCCACATACTTTCTTTAGAATGTTCTACCTCTGGTATATAATTATTCAGGACACAGAATTAGACCCCATGAGTAGTCATTCCTGAGTAAAATTTCTTATAGGAAATGATAGGTTCCTTTATTTTAACATTAGAGATAAGATTATAGGTGGCACAATCAGATCTATCCTTCCAGTATGGTTGAATGATGGTTAGAATTTAGTGTTATATTCAAAGTGAAACCGAGGTTGAAAACCCACCTGAAGACACCCTTAGGTTAGAGTGTGGGTCCCCCATTTCATGTAAAGGTAGGATTAGTAACTCCATGTACTCACTATGGGAATGAGTCTTCAATCTATTGAGTTTAATCCCCTCATCTTTGAGATTAGGTGAGGCATTGGTCCTCCAGCTTCTAGGGGTCATCACCCCCTCCGTCGTGACATACCATCAGCGAGGTATGGCTCCCCCGTAAATGGATTATTGAGGATTACATTGGGATATATTACTTAAAATATCACTAACTTTTGTATTTTTATATCAAATAATTATTCTTAGTATGATGTGAAGTTTAGGATCTCCCTCCCTCCCTTGGTCTTGGGTTCTTTTATGTTCATATCCAATTTTTGGGTTTCTTACTCCCCTCCCAGTTTTTTAGGTTGAGCTAACGATTTATTTATTTTAATTCCTTTGTTTTTGTTTTTGGATCATTCTATTGGGTATGTATATACTCACCCTTTCATGTGATTTTCTAGCACATTTATTTTATTATACATATGAAAGGTAGTTAACTAGTGAACTTGGTGTTCTTGGTGTTGGTGGAGCTTTGCAATACTGGGTGACGGTGATTATATGTGTTGATTAAACTTATTTTTTTGAGCAATATTGTTCCTAATTTTTTTCTCTTAGGTCGAGATACCCTTTATTTCATGTAGGATGTTTATTTTCCCATTTTGTATACTCTATTTAGATTTATCTTGGTTCACTATAGTTATTCGTATAATTTATAACAAGAATTATTTCCTATCAAGTTAGTATCATCTTATTTATCATGCATGGTTTTTAGGTCCACTAGGATAGATACCTTGAGAGGGGTGGGGGGAATTAGGGTATGAAAGATTAAAACAAATTCCCCTTTTGATCCTGTTTTGCTATTAGACAAAACCCTCTTCTCTCCCATTCCTGTTGAAGAGTATGAATAATCCTTAAACCATGCACAGGACACAACAATGTTTACTTGGTTCACCCTCACTAGGAAACATCCCAGGAGCATACACCAGTAGTGTACCGATGTACCGATTCCACTATAAGGGCACTTCTGTTTACAAGTTAGAATTAGACTCACTGTCCCTCCTAGTTTATAACCACTCACAATTTGAGAACTCACTTCTCTGTCAACTGAAGTGAGCTCACTGATTCTTCCAAAGATTCACTCACAGTTTATAGAGCAGTAGGTCTCTTCATTACCACTATTGAATTCATCCTCCACTATATGTAGATGCTATATTGAAGTCCAAATTTCATCCACTGATGAATACCCCTTTTCCCCTAACCACTAGGCACCAACCTTTGGGAAGTACCTTCACAAAGCACCCAACTTCATGAAGCTCCCAATTTCACGAATCTCAAATAAGCCTTATCGAAGCTCCTGTCTTTTCATGAAGTTCACACCTTCACAAATCTCAAACTATCATGGAGTTCATGTCGTTGCAGAGTGACATCCTTCACGAAGCTCACTGAGCCAATGCAGAGCACACAAATTTTACAGAGCTAAATTAGCTTTCGCGAACCACCTTTTCAATTCGAGAGATACAGATTTTTCTTTATAAATATTTCTACTTTTCTCGAGGGGGTTGAGGCCTATATATAGGCTATTCCACCGACCCTCGAACCATCCACACGATGTCAGCGCCACGTCATCTCAAATCGCAATGCTCTGAAATTTTGGCCAAAATTCTCTCAATATCGTGAAGAACCATGGCAATTTTTCAATCATGAAGCTCATCGGAATCACGGTGCATTTCGTCAATTACATTGTGCCACCGCTGCAAAGCTCCCTCACATTTCTCTTCAACTTTTACCTTCATGAAGCTTATCATAATTGCGATTGTCATCATTCTTCTTGTATTCGCGAAATCCAATCCATTAAGCCTATTTTCACAAAACCCATTCCTTTTCCATATTTTTATGAGATCTTAATGGAAATACCTATTTCACGATGCTCACCAATATCTAAATTTTGGACCCCAAAAATTTGTCAAACACTGGAAAACGATGCCACCTTGTATATGTTCTTTTGTACCACCTCCAGATCATCCATTCCTTTTTGTGGTTCTTTGTTAATGTGGATTGTCAACAACATCTCTAGAACATGACAATTTATCATGGAAACCTGCATTATCAGCAAACACAAGAAACCCAAAAATGCTGCAATGATACCTTGAGGGATTTTTTTCCAACAATATCCCATGTTTTGTTTGTTGACAACTCTTCTCATAATGATTCTTTTCACTTTGATACCTCTCTAAATCTCCTTCTATCATCACCCAGCCTTCACCTCTTGCAATTCAAATAGTGACCAATGATTCACTCCCCACATACTCTAAGAACATATGAGCAATGATCAGCGTGAGAAATAAGAGTATTATGAAAAGTTCATAAATGAATCACTACATGTTAGAAACCAACAGTTGACACCCAACTGATACCAATTTCCAAACTGATACTAATTGTTGAACCACACTGATACCATTTGGTTATAGCTAGAAACTTTCTCTCACCATTCCAACATCACTGTTTTACTTTTATCACGATCCGTAGCTGTTGTGATATCTATGTTTTGATCGATCACTTATAGCATCATTAGATTTTAAATACTCTCCCCATATTTCATTTCACTCCCATATCTCACTGCTCCACCTGTAAGATTCTCCCCATGTCTTTGACTAAGACATTTTCTCCATTCCTTAGACATAGCTTCTCCCCCTTGAGGAGTCACTATTTATCCCCCTTTGTCAATGAACCCAAAGGTCAATCCTTTGTGGTCTGAGACATTAGAAAGAACATAGATTAGAACGTTCAGGAAAAATATACTATACCTCAGGGGGCACCACAGTCACACTTTTTCAAGTGTGGTGAGTCGACTGAACTCCTAGAGCCAGTCGATGCCTCTTAAAAGCTTCCTTGGGTAAGGCCTTTGTCAGAATGTCTGCAACCTATAGATTTGTAGGCACATAATCTAATTTCACAATTCCCTGTTCAACATTCTCTTGTAGAGACCCGAGCTTGATGTATATAAACATTACATTACTTTTACGGAATAATTAATACATAACAAAAATAGACACCAAAGGACTGTAATAGTTTAGTGTCTTTGGAAACTTGGAACATAATCTTCTAATCATGGTGAAAGATCTTCAACATCTCCCATAAAGATCTTCCCCTTTTTTTCTAACCTAAAACCTTTCTTTATATCCTAGGGAAAATAAAACATAGAAAGGGTGATATCAAATTCTCAGTAAGGGTAAAAATAGAGAACATAAAATAATCCATAAACATTTGAATGGAAAAACTTGAACAAAAAATATAAACATCAAAATCTTGAGCAAATACATAAATCTTGAAAGTACGTAAGGCATATATCATAATTGAACATCAATCATGATAAAATAGCATAGGATGAAAACATGTAATTATAGAAAACCATTAAGAACATGATATGATTTCCATAGTAGCCAAGGCATTGCTACCAAGACCATCTTAGGGGACAAAGTCCCCTTCTAAATCGAGTTCACTCCTCTTTCCTGTCCTGTATCACTAAACTAGATTAACTTACCATTCCATCCATGTCTATATAATGAGATATAAATCTTTACCCAATTCATTGGAGGGAGATATAGGTCTCACCCATCTCATAATGAAATCATTCTTATTTGTGCCACAACATAAACATAAATCTTTCATCATAAGCCAAAGAATAAAATGGGTTTCATAAACATCATCCCATCCTAACATAATCTATATAAAACAAATGGATATCATTTCATCATAAGAAAAGTGAAACCATGTAAATCATAGAGACATTATACTTGAAACATACACATATGAAATAATGTCATCTTAGATGGAAAATGGTTTTGATAAAACACTTGAAATGAATTCTTGAGGAAAATATCCTTTCTCCTTAAAAATCATTTTCTTTTCACAAAATGCCATACAATTTTAAAATAAAAGGATTTTATTGAAAATAAACATGAAATATTTCAGAGTAAGATTAATTAAAATAAGGCATTATAAAACTATAAAAATCCATTCGTTCTGTATAAGATAAAAAAATATTATCCTCGTACTTTTAACGGAAAAGTCAAAAAGTACCACATATGGTGAACAAAATAACGATTCCCTCCATAACACAAAGTAAAAGTCAAAGAGGGTTAAAAATGACTTTAAAAATACATCTAAGAATGTTAAAAAATTTATGAAATTTTTTTTATGGACATCGATGAAAAATATATCCCAGTAAATACTTACGTATAAGAAATCTCGGATAAAAATGAGATTTACAAAATTATCCCTTACCTTATTCTGATATGCTTCGTATGTATCCAAACCTACTTTATAATGATTTAAATAATGTCACTGAATTATTAAAGAATCATATTAATTGTTATGATATCATATATGGTTCAATTAGGACTTTATATAACCTGTTCTTTTGTAAATTCCATGTTAAAGCAACGTTTTGGGTAAAATCGTTTCATTTATCGTATGTTTTTCGATTTTTTGTTCTTGATATTATTACTCATATGCTGATTTACTTAATTCCAAAATGTAATACATGATTTATATATAATATATATTCATTATATAAATATTTTTGATAGATCGATAAATTGAATGAAATACACTGTTCATGGGGATGGTAGGCCGTACATACGCAAGAACGCTGTTTTCGTTTCCTCATTGAATTGAATGGAATTAAGTAAATTAAAAATATATGTACATAAATACAATATCATTATTATGTAATATAATTCATTTTTATATACTTTATAATCATACTTGAATGGTTGATCTTGGAAAATGAATCTCATCGCGTTCGTGGAGACGGTAGTTCGTACGTACGTACGAGCGATGATATCGTTCCGATAATTATTGAATAGAATTAAAGTAAATGATATAATATCTCAGAATCAGTATGATATTATAATCACCATATATAGTTATTCTTTACACCATTATACCCATCCATGTAAGGTGGTGGTGGAAAAGCATATTACACTACGGTGTGGAGATAGTATTCCATATGTATGCACGCGCGGTGATTTCATCTTCCGTAGGATGGATAGAAGGTGAAATGAGGTTGGTTAATATTTATAAAAACATATCAGTATATTATTTATACTGATGTTATTACTTTATAATTAAACAACTAATGGAGAGGAAGTAAAAGAATAATGAAACTTGAATGAATCGATAGAAGAGATTACCTCTTCTTTGACGCACCTCCTTTAAACTTACTCTTAAGGGACTAGAGTTGGTCTTTTGAGAAGACCAAAACCTCAATAATATTACTAGGGAAGTTGATAAGAGTAATGGTCTGGGGTTGGATGAGTTTGAAAGCTCAAAGTTGTGTAAAGAGAAGAGGGAGGAGGTGCCTTTTTATAATGGAGGAGAGGGGCACTTTTGGAAACCTCTAAAATATTAATTTATAATAAACACAAACCCCACATAAAAACATCCAAAGTGACTCAAATTCGGATATTGGATAATATAGGGTTGTAATGTCATCAATCAATTAAATTTAGACATGTTTTGATTTTATTTTAAACCTTATCACTTTGATTTATCCTTTTTTAATCTATTTAATTCTATTTGTGGTAATAATGTTATAAATTTTATATGGTTATAAATAATTAATTATGTGTTCTTAATTATACATAATTTGATAATTAATGAAATTTTAGATCATATAAATTTTAATTTGTTTTTTTTAAATGTTTTTCTGATTTTTAAACATTTTAATAATATAAAATATCAATAGTGTCAATTTTGACACAATTAATTTATTTGAATTTAAATAGAATCCACACCAAAGATATGTTCGATCCCAAATATTTAATATATTCATAACATTTCATATTTCTCTAGAAAATTCGTGGAGCACATTAAATTGTTCATATAATATTTTTTTGAAAACCATTTATTTGATATTTCAATCAATAAAATAATTTCAACATCACTATTGTGTCACCTATAATGATAATGATTTAATCCCTAAAAATTATAAATAAATTAACATGATATAGATAATTTTATTATATTTCTGGAGACTATTCATGTTCGAAGTTTCATGAAATTTATCACTAAATTAAAATTATTATACTTATAAGATTTAAGAGAGTGACATGTTGTCACTTTCTTTGGTTTTAATAATAATTAAATTATTTTCATGGTCAAAAGTCCATAAAATGAATCTAATCAGACCCTCAGGTTATATGAGTAGACTTTTAGTCATCCAATAGAATTTTTTCATGTGTTAGGGAAATTTTATAATCTTAGGTTTACCCTTAATTACCTGATTTATCTTTAACTGAAGTAAATAAAAATCACCGTAGTTACTATTCATAATATCAAAAAAATAAAAGTAACATATTAACATAATATGGACCCAATGAATCCAAATATGAAATCCATTTTTCAAAATTCATAACGTAGAATTTTCAGTAATTAAATTAAAATTTATCCCGTTGTTAAGAAAACGGGTTTTAAAAGTTAAAATATTTCCAAAGATTGAAATGTTTTTACCTATGAATTAAATGTAAAATTAATGTTAATGACATAAATTATATTAAATGGTAAAAATTTATTCTATTTATACTTTAAAACTATTAAATATTATAATTTAACCATATAAATTATTGCGATGAAAAAAGTTGTTTTTAATTTAAATATAGCGTGTTTTTACTATTCATTAAAATATGAAAGTTATCTGAATAATATGAAAGATTTATCCAAAGTAAATTTTTATATACTGATTCCAAATAAGAATTTTATTTTGTCAAATTGAACTTATAAAAATTTCAAAAACTAGATTTAAAGTTTGTGCACCATCAAAAGGCAGAAAAACTGCATTTTTTTGAAAAATACTTATTTTACCCAAAACATTTATTTTTTTCTCATACCATGTTCTAGAAAATGCGTAAGATGAATAATAATGTTATAAAATTCAAAATATATTTAATAATATTCATAACGGCTAGTCCATAATAATATTATAAGAATATATCGTTGTTTAGTGAAACCCGGTATTGCGTACTACACACGCTATTGAGGAAGGTCGTGATTGCGTGTAATGCAAGCCAAGTCAGGGATGCATGTAGTGCAAGATCCATTTGGTGTAGCATAAAACACAAGACATCAATTAAATTAAAATGAATAATTCTCATAAAATCTTAGGTTGTTACATTCTACCCCCCTTAAAATGAATTTCACCCTCGAAATTCATCAGGGTTATAAATGGTTTACTATTTGAAAGTTTCTTTCATAAAAACCCACATCGTAAAAAGGAATACAAAAATTCATTTAAAAAATTGAAGTATGAAACATATCGGTTACCCAAATTAACTCATCACTGGGTTTCCACATAGGATAACATAGGTGAAAATATGGGTATGGAAGATAAATCTAACCATGAAGATCTTATGGAGAGTGGTAGAGAACATGGCTATGAAAAAGCCAACAATCACAATGCCATAAATTTGTGACGATCTAAGGCACCATCTGATCCATCATATATGAGGGAACTAGGACAACATTTTTGGTTCTCAAGATCATTTCCCTAATGTTGAAGAAATTTTGAATTAAAATAAATACTCACTTTATTTTCGTACAATCTCCCTATTGTTTATGCGTTGAACAATTTCCACATCATCTCTTAAAGAAATGAAGTTGAATTTTCCTTCCGTGAATTGTTAGCAGATCATGCAATAGAATGATAGGTCATTCCATTTGTTTCAAACATAAGTTTCGCAAACTTTATATACATAAGTCCATCTTATGGTGAGATTAATCGTATATGGTTCCAAAAATGGACTTATACTTCATCTATCATACCTCTTAATAAAATATAACTAGTTTCTACTAACCAGGGACTTCTTGTAGGCCAGTGGTTGGTGATAAAGGCCCATTGTACATCAGTTGTGGGTTCGATTCCCACAACCTTGTCCGACGCAATGGGTTGTCGCCCGTCCTGCAGGTTGTCACTTTTTCTAAAACTAAATTATTATAACATTCCATCAATAATATCGATAAAAGTTTTATCATTTAACAATACTAACGTTTGTTCAACATAATCCATTAAAATCTTTAGTCTTATCCAAAATACTCTTGTCCAAGGTCATAGTATAAAGAAAACAATTACTAGAAATTTCATCTACCGAGCATGTTAATACAATCATTTATCCCCCATATATCATATGATATATCTTGTTGGTCACATTCCAAACATGTGAATACCTTAATCATGTATTCTCTTGAGAAAGGAATACCCATTGATCCTTAGTGAAAACATGAATGCTGTCAAAAGTTAACTCTTTCTATATACCAAAATCTTAAAATTTCTATATACTCAAACCATGATATAACTTTGTCCTTATATCAGTTATGAGCTCATTTCATTTTCTATTTATCCCTTTATTATGCTCATATCATCTTCTTTCCAAATATATTTCAATAACTTTTCATGGTTACCGGTACCGTATAATTATTGAAAACCAATACATAGATATTCCAAAATTCCACGATACCATAAATGAGATTCCGTGATACTATTTTGATATCCCATTACATAAAAACTTAATCATTCAACAACATCATTGTCACACTCAACATCACAAATAGTGATCGCATGTGACATCCCTTTATCATTTTACTTAAGAGGTTGGTAACGTTGATAATCATTAACCCTTGGATTAGGGAATTGATTAGCATAATGCCCCATTTCTTTGCACTTAAAGCATTGAAGTGTTAGTGGAGCATTCTCTATCGTCTTTTCTCTATTTACGTCATTAGAAACCTTTTTCCCATTACTTAAACACTCAACTACTCAATGACATTCTTTTCCACACTTAAAACATTTTCTAGTACATTTTAGACAATCTCCACCACGCTTCTTTCCACACTTTGAGAATAAAGAAGCATTCATCTTCTTTTCACCATTGTTCTAAGATTTCTCCTTGAACTCCATCTTTCGTTTTTTGTCAAAACCATGAGACGGATAAGTAACACCAACTTCCAATTCTACCTTGATAGCACAACGCACAATTTCTTCATAGCTACTGAAGTCTCTTATAGCTAATTCCCTTCAAAGACTTTGTTTTAAGCCACTGAATAATCGATCAACTTTACTTTTAGGTTGGACAATAAATCCAGATCCATACCTTTCCAGTCTTGTAAAATTCGCTTCGTATATACCGACAGATTCATCATCCTTCTGCTTAAGCTCAAGGAACTCCTTTTCCATCTTTTTTCGAAGAATACGATGGAAGTAATTACTGAAAAACAAGTTCTTGAACTCATCCCATTTCAAGGATTTAATTTCATCATGGGGCATTGTATTCATAATTAGAATCCACCACTGGTCTGCTTCAACTTCTAAACGGTAAACAGCTAAAATGAATTTTTCATGTTCTGAACAGAAAAGTATGGAAAATATATTTTCAACGGTACTAATCCATTGTTCAGCAACAAGTGGATCAGAAGACCCATTGAAAGATGGTGGAAGTTTCCTCATGAAGGACTCAATTGAATATTGTTCCCTTCTCTGATCATTTGGAAATCAAGAATGATTCATAGCTTGTGTAAGTATAGAAATAATATTTTTCACTCCATCTCCCATCACATTGGTTTTTTTAGGAGTAATATCATTAAATTTTCCATCACATTGATCAATACAGTTCCTTCGGGTTCCAACCATCATCTAAAACCCAAAAAGAATAGCGTGAGAAGAAAAAATCAGGCTAGGGAAAACAACTTAATAAATGGAAATTACCTTCAATATCTAACATCATATGTTTAATTCTATTATCGTTACCGTAATTCTAGGACTACAACCTATACTTATACTTAACCTTAGGGACATCCCTAGACATACCTTAGAAATATCTCTAGGGATCTCACTAAAGTTTTTCAGATCCAAGTTTCCAAAGGTTAACTAAACCTTTCCTCTGATACCAACTGTAGATACCTAAGCTTGACGTACATAGACAATACATTACTTTTTCGGAATACTTAATACATAACAAAAACAAACATCAACGGACCGTAACAGTTTAGTGTCTTTGGAAACGTGGAACATAATCTTCTAATCATGGTGAAAGATCTTCAACATCTCCCATAAAGATCTTCCCATTTTTTTTCTTACCTAAAACCTTTCTTTATATACTGGGGAAAATAAAACATAAAAATGGTGAGCTAAAAAGTTTAGTAAGGGTAAACATAGAGAACATAAAACAATCCATAAACATTTGAATGCAAAAACTTGAACATAAAATCTGAACATCAAAATCTCGAGCAAAGACATAAATATTGGAAGTACGTAAGGCCTATATCATAATGGAACCTCAATCGTGATAAAATAGCATATGAATAAGACATGTAATTTTGAAAAAACATTAATCACTTGATATGATTTCCATATTATCCAAGGAATTGCTGCCAAGACCATCTTAGTGGAAAAAGTCCCTTTCTGAATTGAGTTCACTCCTCGTTCCAGTCCTATATCACAGAACCAGATTAACATACCGTTCCAACCATGTCTATTTAATGAGATATAAATCTTTACCCAATGAATTGGAGGGAGATATAGGTCTCACCAATCTCATAATGAAATCATTCTTACATGTTCCACAACATAAACATAAATCATTCATCATAACCCAAAGAATAAAATGGGTTTCATAAACATCAAACCATCATAACATAATCCTTATAAAACAAATGGATATCATTTCATCATAAGAAAAGTGAAACCATGTAAATCATAGAGACAGTATTCATGAAACATACACATATGAAATAATGTCATCTTAGATGGAAAATTATTTTGATAAAACACTTGAAATGAATTCTTGAGGAAAATATCTTTTCTCCTTAAACTCATTTTCTTTTCACAAAATGCCATACAATTTTAAATGAAAAGGATTTTATAGAAAATAACCAGGAAATATTGTATATTAAGCTTCATGAAAATATGGAATTATAAAACTGTAAAAATCCATTCATGCCGTATAAGTTAAAAAATATTCTCCTTGTACTTTTAACAGAAAATTCAAAAAGTACCACGTATGGTGAACAAAAGAAAGATTCCCTCCACAACAAAAGTAAAAGCCAAAGAGGGTTAAAAATGACTTTAAAAATACATGTATTAATATTAAAAACATTATGAAAAACATTTTATGGACATGGATGAAAAATATACCCTAGTAAATACTTACGTATAAGCAATCTCGGATAAAAATGAGATTTGCAAAATTATCCCTTACCTTATGTACGATATGCTTCGTATGTATCCGAACCTCCTGTTTAATGATTTAAATAATGTCATTGAATTATTAAAAAAGCACATTCACTGTTATGATATCATATATGGTTCACTTATGACTTTATATTACCCGTTCTTTTGTAAATTCCATGTTAAAGAAATATTTTGGGTAAAATCGTTTCATTTATCGTACGTGTTTCGATTTGTTGTTCTTGATATTATCACTCATATCCTGATTTACTTAATTCAAAAATTTAAAACATGATTTATATATAATATATATTCATTATATAAATATATATGATATATCTATAAATGGAATGAAATACACCGTTCATGGAGATGGTAGGCCGTATGTACGCATGAACACTTTTTTCGTTTCCTTATTTAATTTAATAGAATAAAGTAAATTAAAAATATATGTACATAAATAAAATATCATTATTATGTAATACCATTCATTTATATATACTTTATAATCATAATTTAATGGTTAATCATTGAAAATGAATCTCATCGCGTTCGTGGAGACGGTAGTCCGTACGTACGCACGAGTGATGATATCATTCCCATAATTATTGAATAGAATTGGTGTGAATGATATAATATCTCAGAATACTTATGATGTTATAAAAACCATATATAGTTATTCTTTACACCATTATACCCATCCAAGTAAGGTGGCGGTGGAAAAACATATTACACCATGGCGTGAAGACGGTATTCGGTACGTACGCACGCGTGGTGATTTCGTTTTCCATAGGATGGATAGAAGGTGAAATGGGATTGTTTCATATTTATAATAACATATCAGTATATCATTTATATTGATGTTATTACTTTATAATGATACAACTTATGAAGAGGAAGTAAAAGAATAAAGAAACCTGAAAGAATTGGTAGAAGAGATTACCTCTTCTTCGTTGTGCCTCCTTTAAAATTTCTCTTAAGGGTCTAGAGTTGGTCTTTTGAGAAGAAAAGAACCTCAAGAATATTACTAGGGAAGTTGATAAGATTAATGGGCAGCGTTGGGCCGAACTTGAAAGCTCAAAGTTGTGTAAAGTGAAGAGGGAGGAGGTGCCCTTTTATAAGGGAGGATAGGGGCACTTTTGGAAACCTCTAAAATATTAACTTATAATAAACCTAAAACCCACTTAAAAACTTCCGAAGTGACTCAAATTCGGATATTATATAAGATAGGATTTTAATATCATCAAAATATTAAATTTATACATGTTTATATTTTATTTTAAACCTTATCATTTTGATTTATCATTTTTTAATCTATTTAATTTTATTTGTGGTAATAATGTTATAAATTTTATATGGTTATAAATACCTACTTATGTGTTCTTAATTATACATAATTTGATATTTAATGTAATTTTAGATCATATAAATTTTAATTTGTAAATTTTAAAATAATTTTGTGATTTTTAAACATTTTAAAAATATAAAATATCAATAGTGTCAATTTTGACATAATTAATTCATTTGAATTTAAATAAAATCCACAAAGAAGATATTTTCGAACAAAAATATTTAATAGATTCATAAAAATTCATATATATCTAGAAAATTCGTGGAGAACATTAAATATTTTATATAATATTTATTTTTATTTTTTTAAAACCATTTATTTGATATTTCAATCAATAAAATAATTTCAACATCACTATTGTGTCACCTTTAATGATAATTATTTAATCCCCCAAAATTCTAAATAAATTCACGTAATATAGAAAATTTTATTATATTTCTGGAGACTATACATGTTTGAAGTTTTGTGAAGTTTATCTCTAAATTAAAATTATTATACTTATAAGATTTAAGAGAGTGACATGTTGTCACTTTCGTTGGTTTTAATACTAATTAAATTATTTTCATGGTCAAGAGTCCATAAAATGAATCTAATCCGACCCTTAGGTTATATGGGTCTACTTTTAGTCATCCAATAGAATTTTGTCATGTGTTAGGGTAATTTTATAATCTTATGTTTACCCTTAATTACCCGATTTATCTTTAACTGAAGTAAATAAAAATTACCGTAGTTACTATTCATAATATCAAAAAATAAAAGTGAACTTTTGACATAATTTGGACCCATTGAATCCAAATATGGTATCCATTTTTCAAAATTCAAAACACAGAAGTTACAGTAATTTAATTAAAATTTATCCTGTTGTTATGTAAACATGTTTTAAAAGTTAAAATATTGCCAAAGATTGAAATGTTTTTACCTATAAATTTAATGTAAAATTAATGGTAAAGACATACATTATATTAAATGGTAGAAATATATTATATTTATACATAAAAACCATTCAATATTATAAATTAACAACATAAATTATTGCGATGAAAAAAGTTGTTTTTAATTAAAATATAGCGTCTTTTACTATTCATTAAAATATGAAAGTTATCAGAATAATATGAAAAATTTATCCAAAGTAAATTTTTATATCCTGATTCAAAATAAGAATTTTATTTTATCAAATTGTACTTATAAACATGTCAAAAACTAGATTTAAAGTGGGTACGCCATCAAAAGGCGGCAAAACTGTATTTTTTTGAAAAATACTTATTTTACCCGAAAAATTTATTTTGTTCTCATACCATGTTCTCGAAAATGTGTAAGATGAATAATAATGTTATAAAATTCAAAATATAGATAATACTATTCATAACAGCTAGTCCACAAATATATTATAACAATATATCATTGTTTAGTGAAACTCGGTATTGCGTACTACACGCGCTATTGAGGAAAGTCGTGATTGTGTGTAATGCAAGCCAAGTAAGAGATGCGTGTAGTGAAAGATCCTTTTGGTTTAGCATAAAACACAAGACATAAATAAAATTAAAAGGAATAATTCTCATAAAATCTTGGGTTGTTACATCTCCTTGATAAAATGATACTTTATCTCAGTGAGCTTTGTCCTTGAGTGATGGATGAGATTTTTGCTGAGATTTATAACACTTGAGTTATCGCACTGGATTACGATCAAGGACTTCACTTCAATGCTCATATCATCAAGCTCCAACTTTATCCATAATAATTGTGTGCAAGCTTGAGTGGTGGAAATATACTCATCTTCTATGTCACTCAATAAAATGAAATCTTTCTTCATTCTTAGCAAAGAAAAAAACAATCCACCAAGATAGAAAACACATCTTGATGTTGATTTCCTATCATCCGCTGAACCAGACCAATCTTCTTCAGTATATCCTAGTAATTCAGACTGAGATTTTTCACTGTATATCAAACCGAAATCAACCGTTCCCTTGATATACCAATGTATTGTTTTCACAGAAAGCATGTGGATTTACTTGGGATTACTCTGATATCTCGCTCCTTGGCATGTGGAAAAAACAATGTCAGGCCTTATCACAGTCTAGTATAATAAACTTCCAATGATTTTCCTATATTATGTGATATTAACTACCTTTCCATCTTCATCTTTGGGCAATTTTATATGGTTTGCAACCAGAGTCTTCATCTCATAGGAATGTTCCATTCCAAATCTTCTCAAAACCACCTTTGCATATTTCGATTGAGAAATGAATGTTTCATTCCTTCCTTGTGTCACCTGTAGTCCAAGGAAAAACATCATCTCACCAATCATAGGAATTTCAAACTCATGTTTCATGAATTCAGAAAACTGTCTGCACTGTGCTTCATCTGACCCGCCAAAGATTATGTCATCGACATAGACCAGAACCATCATCCTTTTATTACTGTTGTTGTAGAAAAAGAGATTTTAATTAACTCCACCAAACTAGAAAACAAGTTTCTTCAAATACTGATCAAGACTTGAGTACCATCCTCTTGGTGATTATTTCATCCCATATAATGCCTTCTTCAGCCGACAAACCTTGTTCTCATCCTCCAGAATGAGAAAACCATCCGGATGTGTGATATACACTTCTCCCTCCAGAATCCCATTCAAGAATACAGATTTTACATCCATCTGGAACACTTTGAACTTCCATTTCAATACAATGGCTAGGAATAATATGATTTTCTCCAGCATTTCAACCGATGCAAATGTCTCATCGACATCAATTACATCTATTTAGGAGTATTCTTTGCACATTAATCATTCTTTATTTCGAATAACTATTCCATATTCATTCATCTTGTTTTCAAAGACCTATTTAGTGCTGATGAAATTCATATCAGCTAGCCTCGAAACAAGCTCCCACGTCTGATTCTTCTCAATATGATCTAGCTCTTTATCCATGGCCTGAAACCATTTTTCATCTTCAATTACATCAGCAAATCATTTTGGCTCTACCTGAGATAAGAAAGTAGTCTGATATAATGACATCATTCTTCTTGTTTGAACTAGAGCTGATTTATCCCCAATGATATTTTTCCTATCAATTTTAGCTAAAATCCTTGGATTCTATATAGATATAGATTTTTCTTCATTATGTTCTTCATCTATATATTCTTCTAAATTAGCATCATCTAATTCTGATCGTCCAACGTTACGTTCCTCCTCATCTCTTTCATCTGGAAATTGTTCACTGTGTTGTTGAATACTCTCTTCATTCTCTACTATAGTGAAATCATTCCTCTCAACTACTTTTCCTAGACTTTTCTTAAAGCATTAGTATGCTTTGATTTTTCCTGAGTATCCAAGGAATATCCACTCATCTCCATGTGACTCAAATTTCCTATGTTTCTCCTTGTTGAGGATAAAGCGCTTACTTCCAAATATTTGAAATTATTTCACTATTGGCTTCTTTCCATATCACATCTCATACAGAGTTTATCCTTCCTTCAGACACAATAGAGCCCTGTTAGAAATATAGACCAATGTCAATAATGTCGCCTTCCAAAATTTCTTTGGTAGTTCTTTTTCTATGAACATCATTCTTTCCATGTTTTTTATCATCCAGTTTCTACTTTCAACCACTCCATTCTATTGGGGAGTTCTCACTAAGGAAACTCAATGCCTTATCTTGTGTTTCTCGAGATAGACTCCACCAGACTGTTTGTGAATTCCGTACCATTATCAGTATGAAGCTTCAGAATTTTCTATCCAAGTATCCTTTCACACTCTCTCTAGTGCTGTTTTAAGTATCTGAACTCATCAGAAATATGGGAAATAACAAATACCCATTTCATTCTACTATAGTTATAAAAAAATTAATACCTCTTTCCGTCAACTGCTAGTAGTGTGATAGATGTTGATGCCAAAATGCGGGGAGTAGAAGAAGACACAGAACCGAGAGCTGCCTCACGAAGCCAATTTGCAGAGAACCGGTCGCACCACAATGCCACGAAGCAAGGAAGCAGTAACGCTTTTTGACCTCCCTTGAAGTTTACAACCCACTGTGAATCAAGGAGGTGGTAACGCTCCGTGACCGCATTTGACGTTTGCGAGCCGCCATGGAGCAAAGAGGTGGTAACGATCCGTGAATTTATTTGACGTTCATGATATGCCACAGAGAAAATGACTTCCTCTTCATGCCAAGAACATGCTACTTCGAGGCGCCTCTCCCCTATAAATACTGGCCTCCCCCTAGGTTAAAGGGGCGGACAACCCGACCTTTCCACTTCCTAGCTCCCAAATCACGAAGCACCCTTCTGCTATGCAAACCATGAGCTGTGTGAGGTACTTATGCTCTGCGAGGTGCCTCCCCTTTGTCTCATTTTGATCCCCTCTTCTGAGAGGGATGTCTTTAGCGAAGCCTAAGGGCCTCTATGAAGGAAGGGGATCCCCAATGGGACCCGGGTCATCACAGAGCGTCTATGCTTCACGAAACACCCTTCATGTACACATGATCCACATTCCATGGCAGGGTCACTATACTTCGCGAAGCACATTTCTTCATGTTTCCCTGCTTCGCGAGGCACCTTTGTTCTACAAGGCAATGTTCTATGAATCCCTTTCCACTTCTTAAAACACCTCCCATATGCACCTTTTATCTATGCTTAGGCTGAGGCACCCCACTTCACGAAGCACACCCGTTCGCATGTACCCTCCACTACGCGGAGTAGTAGAGCTTCACAAGGCCCCTGCCTATGAACCCCTTTGATTTTTGATTCATTTTTCAGTGCATCCCTCCAGGTTTTCACGATGTGATTTTAATGTCTCTTGGACGATACCGCCTGTTGCGTTTCTTCGCCTCATGCTTCTCAGCATATTCACACTAATTTATATTTATTTTTAGCATAGCCATGATAATGTGGACCCCTCGATGGTTCGCTCCATGAAACCCCCTCACCAAGGTGTTGCATATCCCCTCTGTATGCCATGGAGTGGAGGGTACCGGTTATGTAAGTACTAGGGGTGCAGAGTGAACCCACCTCATCTGATCTGCAGGATGTTAAACTGCCAGGCACCTTCGTCCTCAGCACATGAAATTAAAATGTGACCTCGTCACATGCCTCGCATGCGGGTTACCCCACCTTGGACATTCTTCATGCCCACTGGTCTCCAAAGGGGATGATATCCTCCTTATGGGAGTGGCGTTTGTCAGCGGGGAAAGTGAAACCATCTCGATTTAATTCCCTAGCTTTATTGTAGAAGGAAACATCCCTGCTCCTCCTTTCTTCTTTGGTCCCCAGGGCCAGAAAAGGGCGTTATGAGGAACAATGCTTCTCCTTTCTTCAATCCCAAATCCCTCTCCCACTACGCTTTGTCTCCATTGGGACACCCTCCTAGAGTAAGTCCCAACCTCTTCTGGGTGATAACCACGCATAAGCCCCTGATACCTCTTTGGGATACAATCATGTGTAAGCCCCACTCCACTTCCCATGGACGCACCTTTCATGACTTGATATCAGGTCTCTACTGCCTCTTGTTTCTCACACCTAGCATGACTCATGTGGGCTTAGAGTAATCACTTACCGCGACAACCATCATGGGCATCCTAGAGTTTATTCCCTACACCCCACCACCTCAACTACGTGGTATTTGATCCTTTCCAAGGCAGGGTATGTAGGAAGCCTCCACGAGGTTTAATCCCAACAACCATTGGACCCCAGGTCCACCTTCATGTCGGTTCCCACCCACCTGAACTATGAGGTCTTTGATCCTTGCCAAGGAACAGTACGTATGAAGTATACCTGAGGTTCAAGCCCACTATCACCCAATCGTTCTGACCCCATTCACGTCGGTTCAGAAAATGCTACATGAACTACGAGGTATTTGATCCTAGCCAAGGCAGGGTACGTAGGAAGCCTCCCTGAGGTTCAATCCCACTAGCACCTGGTCGTTCCAACCCCATTCACATTGGTTCAATGAATGCTATATGAACTAAAAGGTATTTGATACTTGTTAAGGCAAGGTATGTAGGAAACCTCCATGAGGTTCAATCCCACCACCCCATGGTTTTGACCCCATTCAAGTCAGTTCTCCAAAACCATGAACTATGAGGTCTTTGATCCTTTCCATGGTAGGGTATGTAGGAAGCCTCCTTGAGTTTCAATCCTGAAACATAGTAGTTCCAACCCCCCTTCACGTCAGTCTTCCCCCGTCCTCCATGACGTTAAAATGTGGACCCCATCCTACAGTAAGTTGTTGAGAACTCATCCAGTGGTAAGCCATTGTGACCCTATCTAGCTGTAAGTCATTGTGATCTTATCCAGTGGTAAGCCGTTGTGACCACATCTAGCAGCAAGCCGTTGAACCCCAATCAGTGATAAGCCGTCGTAAAATGAACTATGTGGGCTTTGATTCCCTGCCATGGGTATACATAGGAAGCCTCTTCAAGGCTCAATCCCAAAACCATCGTCATCCTCATGATGGTTCCATCCCATCCACCATCCCCTTCACAGAACCTTCCATCATCCATCCTGATCCTTACCCGGGCCGCCACATATTTGTGGGATCATGGCACCCCATTCCCCGTTCCGTTTAACACCATTCGGGAAGCCACCCACATGTTGGCCTCAATATCAGTGTTCCCACCAAAGGGGTTTCTCCATCTGATCCACTCTAGTCAGTGCTCTGATTAGTCTGATCTATCTCCGCTGGACGTTAAACATGCAGTATACCCTGTGTTAAACATGAGAAGATGAGGAAAACCTCAGATACTTTCCCATGGAATATGATTCCCCGCATTCGATGTGGGATTCCTCAGGCTTCTGCGCCCTCGAGAATCCTTATAATAAGGTACAGAAGATAGACATTCAAATCCCCAAATGTCTAGACACGCCAATGATGCCCAATGTGACTACTCCCCTAACCGATGGTTTCTGCCCAGACTGGACCCCTGGATGTCTTGACAGAAGCAGTGTAATTAACTGGTGTCCATGAAGATATGACACTAGGAAGAGTTTCATGAAAAACATCTTAAGTCTATGAGGGAGACCTAGACTAGGTGACGAGTTCTAAGGAGGAATCCACAGAAGGAAGAAACGACATCCCATCATCCCGTTTCAATCAAGGAGCAAACATCCCTGAACAAGGAATGGATGCCATAGACGGATGCACGCACCCGACGAAATTATCGGAAACATAAATGGTGAACCCGACGTGAATTTACCCTCCTAAATATGGATATTAGATTCAATCAGGGAATTAATGGATTAATGTGTCACCAGATCCAGTTATCCAGTGCTGGGTCCCGCCAAGAAAATATCGGGCCTGGCGTGGAACTCAATAGAAGTTGGGGTAGTAGAATGTTGGACATCACGTTCTGTGATGTTGTCAGTGTGGATCCCTCTTACCGGTCATGGAATACGGGATGGTGTTGGGGCATTGGTAATTGATTACATTTTCTTTCAGCACTAAGGAGTTAATCTCTCTACTTTTTAGGAATCAAGTTGCTGCCTCAGGGATGCGATCACCGCCAGACCATCTACGTAGGGGTAGGGGTAGCGCCAGCATAGCCGCTTCGCGTGGCTTCACCTCTTCAGCAACGTCCTCTGCGTCTACAACCGTGGGGTGCCCACACCCCATATCCCCATCATAATATATCCAACAAAGGGTAATTAATGACCTTGTGCATCATTGCGAAGAGGAGGGCATCATCCTTATGCAGGATATGGCCCGCCTGGACCTGGAGGCGTCTGCGCCTCACCGTCAACACCGCCCCCAAGGGCCGCGCAGGGAGCTATTGCTCCCCACCCCGACATACTACTGCTTCAAGAGCCTATCCCCAGAGTGCTTTGATGACTCCTTGCATAATGTTGACGAGGTATGTGATGTCTGACCCAACCCGGTCAGAGTCCCAATCCATGGGCTCCCAGCAAGGGCTCCCACCCGGCCGCATTAGCGCCGCCACCCAGTCTTCCTAGAAGCGAAGTAGGTAAGAAAAGTACCTATGCCACTGACCCCAATTCATCCGACCCGACACCAGCGTCGGGCACAAGCTGAGGAGGATGCCCGCCGAGGGGCATCAACGTGGACGACTATGGTGGCCCGAGCAATCACCGATGCATATCGCCAGTTCCCTACATACACTGAGCAGGGGAACATATATTCCCAACTCGGATCGAGGCCCCAACTACCCCACAGGTAGGCTGGGTTGACTCTCCTTATCAGAGGCACAAGTAGTGGTAGCGTCTAACCAACCTGCAGTGATGCCACCCCGTACAGAGGTCCTCCCTGTACCACTACCATAGAGAGTGTGGGCCTTACACACTTCGGGGCTCGGCATGGAGGTCCGCCCCATGCCACCCCCAATCCGAATGAAGGTCTGCCCAATGATAGTGATACTCAGCACAGAAGCATCTCCCCGTGCCCATTACATTGGATATGGAGTTGTTCTTCCTGCTCCCGACTGCCGGTGTAGGGACATTGCCCGTCCAACCTCTCTCCAATGTGGGGATCCTCTATGCGTCCTCTCAGTAGCCGGTGAAGGTCCTCCTCACACCCTAGATTTCTCGGGTGGAAACCCTCTCTGGCCCAGAACTAGTGTTGTCGAAGGACCCTGTGTCAAAAACCAGACCTATCCCAAGGATCCACCTAGTAGTAGGAAGGTGGTCCATCACCACCATAAGAAGAATTCTGAGAAGGACCAGACAGAGATCAAACCTGTCCTCTTCTAAGACTCTAAATCCGAGTACGACTTAGCTTAGGAACCCTCCCCTAGCTCATCCGAGTCAATGGTCGGGGCAGGATCAAGGTGCATCAGCCTATTACTCCCAGAATACGAGGTCCATAGGATTACCACCTCCCTCTATAGGTATATCTAGGAGGATGAAAATATAGCGACCCTACAGGTTGTGGTCGTGTAATCACCACCATCGTCACCAAAAGCGCTCTCTACCTCCACAAGAGATCACGAAGAGCTATTCTAAGGACCAATGGCTGGAGAGAAGCATCATGGCCTATTACCGGTATCCCTAGCCCCTGAGACAGGAACGACATCTACCAGCCTGTCTTATCACGACGTAGCGGCCAGGTCGCTAAACACTTCGGAAGACAGCCTGAGATTCGGCGCCCAGTCAGCCCATTCTCCGTATTCTCCACTAGCCAACCTGTCATCCCAGTAGTTTGCCTTAGTACCGCTGCTAGTTCCTCAGCCACCCCCATTTGACGAGTGTATAAATCTAGGTCCACACCTTGAATCTGAGTTGAGTAGCTTCTGGAACATCCTCATAGCAGACCACTTCCCTGAGAAGTTCTGGCCTGTGGTAGCACAGAATTTCTGTATACCGAAATCCCTCACCCCAGAGGAAGTTGAGTGTTTCTGCTACACCCTCTGGGTGACACATTTCAGTCTTCTTCATCAGTGAGTGGTTTACCACAGGAGCTAAGTGCATCTCAAAGACTTGAGCGATCAGTGTAATCTAGTCAATCTTTCCACACTCCCTGTGGTCCAGTGCCCTGAATCACCAGGTCGTCATGAGGCCCTCCAGAAGCAATGTGTTCATAGTATCAAGGTACTCTGTAAAATTATCAGGGAGTCTACCCCCATGTGAAAATACGAGGATTGGGGCAGTATGCTTCCCTCCTCTTCAGTCCTATTCAGTGGCAGCCCGAATCGCTATGCGATATTGAGGACATGCCCCCAGTAATGGTGACAGTCAACATAACTGACATAGTGGACGAGGAGGGCGGTATGGAGATTCTCGATGGATACATGCCCCCTGAGGGTGTGCCACCACTGTTGGACCCATCGGGGAGGATTACTCATCAACATAGGAACCTAATTGGTCTCCCTACACTCAACAAGGCGCTGGTACTTAGCTGGAATTCCGCTAAGGGAAAAGAGCACATCGGAGCTGTCAAGCACTCCAATCCATCCCCTTTAGTGAAAAATATGGAGGAGGACCCCGATAAGGCCACATTGATACAGCAACTTGATGAGTAGAAGAAGTTGGTCGATGAACTTTTGGCTGAACACGCTGCAGAGCGATGACCCGACTACGACAATCATAGGCCAGGGCAGCAAGGGCAGGAACAACTACCCCTCAGCGAGCTGCTCCCAAGTAACCCTGGTCATGCCACTCCTGTGCAGAGGGATGAAGCCGGAGATCACGGCAAGAGGGCATGGTATGTCTCTCCAAACCCTCTTGAACGGTGCAAGAATCCAAGGAATCCCGCTCGGGCTCCCCCGGCCACCCCAAGGGTCACTCCACCAGCCTCTCCATGAGCTGCTGAACCTGTCTACTGTGTTAAAGAACCCAAAAATGAACTCATGGTTTGGGATCCCTATCAAAATAGGGACCCCAGCCCAGATGATCCTATGGTGGTGCTCATATCCCACCTTGAGTCATTGGAAACACGATAGGTGGAAATCCCACCTGATGGTAAGCCATACCCGGCATGGGTGGATGATATGTCGGCACCTCCATGTTTCGGGAGCCCCACCTTTACCCCCCTTTAATGGGACAGTGTAGAGACCTGAAGCTTGACATACATTGACATTACATTACTTTTTCGGAATACTTAGTACATAACAAAAACACACACACAAGGACCATAATAGTTTAGTATCTTTGGAAACTCATAATATAATCTTCTAATCGTGGTGAAAGATCTTCAACATCTCCCATAAAGGTCTTATTTTTTTAAAACCTAAATCCTTTCTCTAAGTCCTGGGAAAAAACATAAAAGGGTGATCTCAAATGCTCTGTAAGGGTAAACAAAAGAAATATCAATCACGTCATATTCATAAGAACATATATTTTGGAAATATTAACCTGCAAAAGAGATCATAATTTCATAACATGGGATAAATCAAAGTAGTGAAATGTAATCCCAATAATCATAACGTAAAACATGAAACCTTATGGAATACACACATAATCATAGAGAATCACTTCTTATTAGTCAAGACTCATTGCCAAGAATATCTTAGTGGACAAAGTCCCTTTCTGAACTGAGTTCACTCCTCGTTTCAGTCCTGTTTCGCTGAACCGGTATAACCTACCATTCCAGCCATGTCTATCTCATGAGATATAAAATCTTTACCCAATGAATTGGAGGGAGATATAGGTCCCACCCATATCATAATGATACCATTCTTATGTGTGCCACAAAATCTTAAATCATACATCATTACATAACCCACATAATAAAAATGGGATTCTTAAACAACATGACATCATAAAACAATTCATATAAGATAAAGGAATTCATAAAAATATTTCCATCACAGCATAATCAAATACATGGAATAATAGGGATATAAACAAAACCCTATATTATCTTAGATGGAAAATAAATTTGATAAAACACTTGAACTCCATTCTTGAGGAAAATATCCTTTCTACTTAAAAAAACACTTTTCCTTTCATAACATGTCATACAATTCTAAACTAAAAGAAGTTGATTAAAAATAAACATGAAAACTTGTAAAGGAAGATTCTTGGAAATAATTTTTTAAAAATCCATTCATGCCGTATAAGTTAAAAAAACATTCTTCGTACTTTTGTCAGAAAAGTCAAAAAGTACCTCGTACCAAAAACGACAAAAGATTCCTTTCATATCCTTTACTAAAAACTCACCGAAGGGTAAAATTGGATTTAAAAAATTGTAGGAGGATGGAAATAATATTACAAATTTAGGAAACATGGATGTGGATGATAAAATACACCCCATTAAATGTCAAAGTACAAACAATCTCGGATAAAAATGAGATTGTGATATTTTCCCTTACCTTAGGTCCGATTTGCTTCGTAAGTATCCGAACCTCCTGTATAATGATTTAAATAATGTTATTGACTTATTCCAGAATCATAATAATTTTTATGATATCATATATGGTTCACTTATGACTTTATTTTACCCGTTCTTTTGTAAATTCCATGTTAAAGAGCGTTTTGGGTAAAATCGTTTCATTTGTCGTCCGTGTTTTGACATGTAATTATTCATATGATTACTTAGATCATGATTACTTAATTCCAGAATATAAAACTTGATTTATATATAATATATACTCAGAATATACATATATATAATAGATCAGTAAATGGAAAGAAATACACCGTTCATGGAGATGCTAGGCCGTACGTACGCATGAACGCTGTTTTCGTTTCCTTATTGAGGTGAATGGAAATAAGTAGATTACATAAATATATATACACATAAATCCAGTATCATTATTATGTCATATATTTAATGATTACTTATTATATATACATTATAATCATTCATCAATGGTTAACGTGGAGAATGAATCTCATCGCGTCGTGGAGACGGTAGTCCGTACGTACGCACGAGCGATGATATAATTCTCATGATCATGGAATTGTGTTGGAGTGTATGTATACTATTTCAGAATCAATATCACTTTACAATAATCATATATAGTTATTATGTACACCATTATACGCATCCAAGTAAGGTGGTGGTGGAAAATAGATTACACCACGGCATGGAGACGGTATTCCGTACGTACGAACGCGTGGTGATTTCATTTTCCGTAGGATGGATATATGGTGAAATAGGGTTGTTTCATACTTATAATAACATATCCGTATATGAGTGATACTGATTCTATTACTTCATAATGAAACAACCTAATAAGAAGAAGTTGAAGAAGAAATAAAGTTGAAAGAATCGGTAACGGACATTACCTCTTCTTTGAAGCGCCTCTTTGAGTCCTTCTCTTAGGGCACTAAAATCGGTCTTTGAAGAAGACCAAGACCTCTAGGATGTTTCTAGGGAAGTGGAGAAGAGAATATTTCAGGGGTTGGCTGAGCTTGAAGGCTCAAAGTGGTGTGAGGAAGAGAGGGAGGAGGTGCCCTTTTATAAGGGAGGAGAGGGGCACCTTTGGAATAACTAAAAATATTATGTTATTATAAAGCCAAATTCAGTTTTATATAGCTCCAAATCGATTTATTTCGAAGATAAGGTAGGTATGGGTATAAATACCCTAATCCAATAGAATTTAGATAAGTTTAAGTTCCTATTGTAACCTTATCATTCATATTTAACATTAAGTTAAATAATTTTACTTTTACCGTGTCTTCTTGTGTTCTTATAATATAAGGTTAATAAACATACTATAAGCAGCCAAACGAACCCCAAGTTGTTTATTATTAATATAAATAACCTTATCTAATTCATTTGGCCGAAACATAGATTTTTAGGAATAAAATAAGAATTAATAATATAATATTTGTTTTAAAAACTATTTTATGTCAATTTTGACACTATTTAGTAATTGATTTTTGTAAAACTCATAACAGTATGACTAGTTCGAAAAAAGTAAATTAAATCAATACTAACATGTCATATTAACCTATGAAATTATTGGAATTCATAAAAAGTCTCAAATTACATTTATTTGGGTATTTATAACATCAATTATGTCAATATTTCATTAATAGGATAATTACTGCATCATCTTTGTGTCATAAATAAATGAAATTATTTAAGGTCTAAAAATTTCAAATAAAATACCATTATGTAGGAACTTGTTTTAGATTTCTAATGAATATTTATAGTCTAATTTATATTATGTATAACCCTATATTAAAGATGATATACTTATTAAACTTTGATTTTAACTATCTTAACCCTTCTTTAAATAAATTAATAATAAATGCCCTAATCTAATCCTAGTGGGACTAAATGGTCATATTTTATTTATAAGGTTGTTTTTGGTCGAATTACACTTATCCAATAGAATTAGGACATGTGTTAGGGTAATAATAATATCATTTTTACCCTTAATTACCCTATTTACTTTTAACCGTGGTAAAAAAAAAGTAAAAAGTTACTATTCACCAAAAATTATTTTCATCTCATTGAACCAAATTTTACTTACTGACATCAACCGTGTCTCTCGGAATTTTTAAATTCCACTCATAGAAGCGGTAAAATTATGTTTTATGAAAAAATCATTTTTTTAACTACCACTTAGTGGTTTCACTATTCATCAAAAAATGAAAGTTTCTAGAAAAATACCAAAAATTAGGCCTAAGGTATATTTTATATTATGAACTCAAAAATGATGTCTATTTTACCAAATTCAAAACATATTAGTTGCATAATTAATTCAAAAATTAATTCTCGTCGTCTAAACAAATAGCGTGTTCTTAAGAGATAATAACTATCAAAAGATTGACAGTTGTTTATGTCTGGTTTAAATGTGAAATTAATCCAATGACCAAAATTGTATTAAATTTTAAAAATATATTATAAATATACTTTAAAACCATTAAATATTGTAATTTAACCATATAAATAATTGCGATGAAAAAAGTTGTTTTTAATTAAAATATAGCGTGTTTTTACTGTTCATCAAAATATGAAAGTTACCAGAATAATATGAAAAATTTACCCAAAGTAAATTTTTATTTCTTGATTCCAAAGAAGAATTTTATTTTGTCAAATTGAACTTATAAACATGTCAAAAACTAGATTTAAAGTGGGTGCGCCATCAAAAGGCGGCAAAACTGCATTTTTTGAAAAATACTTATTTTACCCGAAAAATTTATTTTGTTCTTATACCATGTTTTAGAAAATGTGCAAGACGAATAATAATGGTATAAGATTTAAAATTTAGTTAATACTATTCATAACGGCTAGTTCAAAATAATATTATAATAATATATGGTTGTTTAGTAAAACACGGTATTGCGTACAACACACGCTATCGAGGAAGGTCGCGATTGCGTGTAATGCAAGCCAAGTCAGGGTTGTGTGCTGTGCAAGAATCCTTCATTGTTTCGTATAACATAATCCAACGATATTTCATTTATACATTGAATATATATATATATATATATATACTCAATGTTGCGTTGAATAACTATTTTCAAAATTGTGTGTAACATGATCCAAGAATAGTGTTGTGTATACTGCAAGCTAATACGGTGTTGCGTATAGCGCAAGGTAATCTTGGTGTAGCATACAACACAAGACATTAATGAAATTAAAATAATATTTTTCATAAAATCTTAGGGTGTTACAGACGGGGGACCCGCCGCAGCACCTAGCCCACTTCAACTCAAGGTGTGGGCCCATGTTAGGGACTCCAAAGTAGCAGGAGGCCACCAAGATCCGCAGTTTGGTTCAGACACTGGAGGGGCCAACATTCGTCTGGTACATCCAGCTCCCCGTCAGATCCGTAACCAGCTAGGAGGACCTTTGCCGGCAATTCCTCTACCAGTTTAGTTCCACCACCTAGAAAAAAAGCATTGTAGACCTCTTCAAGTGCAAACAAAGGCCTGATGAGCAAGTTGCAGACTTTATCACCTGGTGGAAGGGGCTCACATACTCCCTTGACATGCCACTGACTTAGGAGTAACTACTGAAGATGTGCGTAGGGAACATCAAGATGGAACTGGTTCCATCCCGGATCACCAAAAACTACCCTGGAGGATTCCGAGACATCTCCAATAAGGCCCAGTTCCTGGAGGAAGCCCTGCAACAGGCCAGCCTGGCATGTCCGTTGCCCCTGTAATCTCAGCGAGGAGGGCTGTCAGAGCCGAGCCTACCGCGGTGTCCCAAATAGAAGCCCCCATGCAACTAGAATTGCTACCAGGGGCACCAGCCCTGTAGCCTCACAGAGGCCCTCCACCTCAAGCGCAGCCTCCTGCTCAGCAGCGTCAGCCTGAAAATCGGCAGGTGCCCCCACAGAATGCACCGCCACCGGCCAGGCAGGACAATCAGGGTCCGCCTCCTCGACATGCCCCTCTAGATCCTCGTCAGGGTCAGGATCCAAGGGCCCTCTTCTCAGATAGGATAAACCAAACTTACTCATTCAACCAGAATCATATCCCTGGTTACTTCATTAGTTCCTTAGAGTAGGGGATTGTACGCTTGCCTGAATGTAGTAGGCCGGAAGAGGTGAATCTCACTGATCTCCCCAACTACTACACCTATCATTGGATTCTGGGGAACACCCTCAAGCAGTGCTATGTGTTCACAGACTAGCTCCAAGATCAGGTCGATAACAATATAGTCAGGCTGGGCATGACCCCATCACAAGTGGCTGGTGTCTTTATAAGTCCAGACAACAGTAGCGACAGTGAAGGCGGGTGGAAACATGTTTCCAATCACGGGTCCCAGAAGTATGATTACTGGATGTCTTGCAAAATAGTTGCCTGTTCCCACGGTATCATCTAGGAACACCTGAATTAGCCGGAGCCTTAAAAATATGCAGCCACAACTTCTGTATCATCATCTCAGTCAACCTCTTCCCAGGAGGGCAAGCATTGGGGACGCAAGAAAAAAAAGTGCCCCACCAATTCCATCGTCATATCGCACTCTTGGAGACTTTATGCCCCCAAAGATGGGGATCCCTCCCAGAATCCTCCCAGTGATGGATGAATCTTCAAGTGAAAGTCAAGGGTATGATTCAGTTAATACCGTGGAGCTGGTAAACCCCTATATGACTCCCGATGACGGGGAGTGCCCGGGGAACCTACCCAATGTCCCCATCTGACGCCAACGTCGGTAAAGCTGTGACTATATGGGTTGTTGGGGAACGTTAGTTGGCACCTTCAGCCAGGCTGTGCATGCCACTGAGACCAGACATCAGGCCCAACATAGAACTCAACATACACAGTCTCTTCATCTGGTGCCATCGGGCCCGCCTCCACCACCGTTTGTGCTACTGGATCAGGTAGAGCAACCTCAACCATGCCACGACCAGTCTTGCCCTGCTACGATACGATCTCAGTTGTCTAGTCCTCATCAGGCAGCAACTCTCCGGGCTTCAACTAGTGAGCAGTGGGATATACCTAGCACTAGTCAGCCACCAGTCCAGCCAGCAGGGCCCGCCATGCCTTCTATCATAGAGCAGCTTCCTGCAAGCATAAAATAGTTCCTAGAGTAGAAATACGATGTTCTAAAGCACCTTTCCAGCATCCCAGTTAGTATTTCCATTCATGAAGAGCTTCGCTTGTCACCAGATATGTGTGAGGCCCTCTCTGAAGCTTTAAGAAGCCCCCTCCAGTTTGAGACGGAGGTGGCAGCTGCAGAAGCCTTTCATGCTGAAGCGGTCAAGAACACCGAATGTCAGAGCATCATTTCATTCAATGGAGAGGATGCATGCTCTTACATATGGGGTCACATCCACTCATTGTACATCACCAGACAATTTAATGGCGTGGTGGTTCGCTGCTCTCTCGTTGACACCGGCTCCGGGATCAACTTTATCCTGACGCAGACGCTGCGGAAGATAGGGTTATCCGAAGATGACATGATTCCCTCTGATTTAGGAATCTATGGATACAATAAGACAAAATAGACCCCAGTCAGTAACATCCATTTGAAGACCCATTTCAGTGGCCCAGTTTCCAGCACCGAGTTTATGGTTGTCTCCCAGGACACCGTGTGCAACGCATTGATGGGAAAACCATGGATCCACCTGCATGCGGTGGTCCCCTCATAGTATCCCCAATGCCTCAAGTAATCCCTCAATGGTCGAGTAAGAATACTATGAGGATATGCGTCTCCTTTTTCCTCTTGTGATTCCCGATTTCTAGACGCGGACTATTACAAGAGCAAGGACAAGCAGATTCAGGCAAGTGAGGTCGAACCCATCATAGTCGCAACTAACCCCTGGGCTGGTCTGGATGACGCCTACGTCTTCTCGATCCGTCGATTAGAGTCCACAACCCTCGATATAAGTCAATGCTTTGTTGTCTCTTGTACAAGAGGAAATCATGTTCCCAAGTCCAAGTGACGGTGGAAAATCACCTAGTACTCCAACACAAACTAGGATCAGGTGATCCCAGAGCGTCCCTCCCCCGTACGATATCGGGATGTCTTCCCCATGGAAACAGAAGTACATTATACATGGCTATTCAGCCGGGATGTAATGAACCAGATCAAGATGACTCGCCACTATTTCTTTTATATCATCAAGCATGGCCCCTTGAGCTAATGACCAGATGGGTTCAGATAAACTTCCTTCATTACTATAGTCTCAGTAGCACGTGAATTCCCTGATATGCTTTCCACTGCTATCTAGGATGGTACATGCCTCATGTCAGATTCTTCCAACCCAGAGGAAGCTCCTCTTACTGGGGATCCCTTCACAATTGATGAAGAGGATATGGAGGATGCTCCCTCCGCCTTTGAAGAAGGAGTCTCGACCATGGTCGATGAACTAGTACAGGTTAACCTTTGTAGCGAGGCAGATCCGAGACCCACATTGATCAATGCCGCCATGTCCCTCAGGCAGCAGTAGTGGTACATAGATTTCCTGAAGAAAAATCATGATGTATTCACCTGGAGTTATAATGAGATTTCAGGACTAGATCCTAAGGTAGCCACCCACCGCCTCGGTCTCCTGAAAAATCATCGCAGGTTCAAGCAGCCTCCTAGAATGATGCACCCTTATCACGGTGCTAGGGTCGAGGCCGAAGTTTACAAGCTCATTAGATCCAAATTCATCAAGGAGGTCTAGTACCCCATGTGGCTAGCCAACATTTTTCTAATTAATAAGAAGAACAGACAGATCAGAGTCAACATCGACTTTTGAGATCTCAACCGTCCCTGTCTGAATGATGATTTTCCCCTTCCAGTGACATAATTGTTGATCAATTCTAAGACTGGGTTCCAAGCCCTCTCCTTCATGGAAGGTTACTCTGGATATAATCAGATCCAGATCGCCCCTCAGGATGAAGATTCCACCACTTTCAGGGTTCCCCAAGGTACTTTCTATTACCAGGTTATGCCATTCAGTTTGAAGAATGCAGGTGCCACCTATCAGCAGTCCATGCACCGCATATTCAAGCCAATTATCATGAAATTGGTGTAATGTTATGACGAAGATCTGGTGGTCAAATATCACCAGCACCATGTCTATCTTAAAGACCTTGAGAAGGTGTTCGGCTTCCTCCGTTCCTGCCACCTGAAGATGAACCCGTTTAAATGTGCCTTTGGGGTCACCTCCGGGAAGTTTCTTGGATTTTTTTTCAAGAACCGGGGCATTGAGATTGACCCAGGGAAGATCGAGGCCATCAGTCAGATACCTCCCCCGAGAAATATTCAGGATCTTCGAGGTTTTCAAGTTCACTTAGCTGACATACAATGATTCATTACGAATATGGCCAGCAAGTGTAAGCCCTTTTCCAGGCTCATGAAGAAAAGCTCCGCCTGCGAATGGGACGAAGAGTGCTAGACCAAGATTGGGGAAATACAGTAGTAAATTCTCCAGCCTCCGGTCCCGATGCCACCCATCTCCAGAAAACCGCTGATCCGGTATGTGACTACCCTGGAATGATCTCTCGGCACCCTTCTCACCCAGAAGAACAATGAGGGGATGGAAAACAGCCTCTACTACCTCAGTCAGATTCTCCCGGATACAGAGACCAAATACTCACCCATCGAGAAGAGCTTCCTTGCACTCGTATTTTCTATGCATAAGTTGCGACATTACCTATAGCACCATGAGGTACAGCTGATGTCTCGGGTAGACCCGCTAAAGTACATCCTGAACTGCCCCATCTTGACCGGCCGACTAGAGAGGTGGGTGGTAATCCTCTAATAGTTCGACATAAGGTTCATGCCTCAGAAGGCTATCAGAGGACAAGAATTGGAATATTTTATTTCTACCCATCGAACCCATGTGGACCAGTCCCTGGACCTAGATTTTCCCGACAAGGCAATCCTCTCGGTAGATCATGCCCTCCTGTGTTGGCAGATGCACTTTGACGGTGCTTCACAGAGCCCCACTGACAGGAAACTCAATGATCCCAGACTCAACAGAATAGGCTAGGGTATTGTCTTTATTAACATAGTGCAATCCATTCTTCTGTATTCATTCCTGTTGTTGGAAGGCTGCACTGACAACGAGGCAGAGTATCAGGCTCTTATTACTGGCCTCGAGCTGGCCCTCAAGATCGATGTGCCCCATCTACAAGTGAAAGGGGATTCTAAACTCATCATCAAGAAAGTCAACGGTGACTAGGTCATCAGAAATCCAGAGCTCGTACCATTGTTGGAGCACACCCTCCAGTTAATGGCCCAATTTCCATCTTGTCCTAAAGTTACTCATGTCCCTCAATCTCAGAACAGTCGAGCTGATGCCCTAGCCGGCCTGGCTGCATCACTTGCAGAACCTGAGCAGGATGATCTAATTATACACATGGCACAAAAGAGATTCATCGCTCCTGTCACCCCAGATGATGATGAAGACCTACGAGTAAGCCATCATACCATCAAATCCTCCACATCAGGACCCCCAGGTTTTTCAGATGCAGTGGTAAAAGTGACTCGCAACTAGAGAGCCCCTTTTGTCGAGTATCTCCAAAATGGTTGCCTCCCAGATGATCAGGTCGAGTGTGAGCAAATCCGACATCGCGTGCTGTAGTTTACCCTCTAGAGTGGTCCCAGTCTTGAACAGATCCTCTACAAGAAAAGGTTCGATGGTGTTCTCCTCCATTGCATCCAAGGAGTTTAGATTTCTCAGGTCATGCACGATGTTCACACCTGTTCCTTTGGGGTCCACCAGGATGGGCCGAAGTTGTCCCATTAGATCTGGAGACTGGGGTACTTCTGGCCCTCCATGATCCATGATTGCATCGAGTTCGCCAAGAGATGTCACACATGCCAAATTCTTGCTAACTTCATGAATCGGCTGCCAGAACCTCTCCACTCCACCAAGTACTCTTAGTCGTTGGTTGTGTGGGGACTAGATGCCTTGAGACCAAAGCCACCGGTGAAAAGCCGCCAGTGGAGGTTTATCCTGACCTCCAAAGATTTATTTTCTAAGTGGGTAGAGGCAGTTCTGCTCAAGGTGGTCAAGGCCCGTTCTATCGTTGAATTTGTGAGCTCCAACATCATCTACCTAGTTGGAGTCCCACATGCTATCCTCACCAATAACGGCGCCAACTTCCAAGCAGTCGAGCTGAATAAATTGTACACCATGTACAACATCCGTTCGAATCATACCTCCCACTACCACGCGCAGGGGAATGGACAGATCGATATGTTCAACAAAAACATATCTAAAATTTTGTAGAAAATAGTCGGTTAGAACAAGAATAGCTTGCCGGACAAGCTCCCCAATGCCCTCTAGCCCTATCAGATGACGACTCGTAATTCCACCCAGGTGACCCCATATTTCCTGGTGTATGGAGCTAAGGTCTTCATGCCCATCGAGATCCAACTGCCTTCATTACGCATATCGGTCTATTATGAGTAGGCACCAGATAAGGTAGCTGAAATTCTTCTGGGTGAATTTGAAGCACTTGACGAGGGTAGGCTGCGTGCCCTGCACAATCTGGAAAGGCATCAGAATAAGATAGTTATGGCCTTCAACAAGAAGGTTCACCTCCTCTCTTTCCTACAAGGTGACTTGGTATTGGCCCTCAGGGTGCCAATCATCCCCAGTAGGAAACCACCCAAGTCGGAGCCCAAATGGGAAGGACCTTACATAATTCACAGGGTTTACCCCAATGGAGCATACTTTATGGTAACCATGGATGGTGAGCGTATAACGCCTCCCACCAATGCCAAGTTCCTCACGCAATACTTTTTCGGAGCCTACTGGTCCTGCATAAAACTTGATAGTCCTGCATGACCCTAAACTCCACGCCGGTACAACATTACCTTAAACCGTCCGGTCCTACACGACATTAAACTGTGAATCATCATTCATGACATTAAACTACATACTGAGAACTATGTATGGCTTGATTCCCATCCTCATGGGAAATGTAGGAATGCTCAGATGGCTCGTCTTGAGCCCATCGCCTGAACTCTTCTCTTTGACTTTCCCCCTGGGAATAGTTCTCTCAGAGGATCCTTGCATTATATGGTGTAGGATTCCATAGCCCCACTCATACCAGGATTATAATGGTTACACCATGTGCCCACTCCCCGATCTTCTATCCTCCCACATCCTCACCACATGACGCTAAACTTCATGGCCTTCAAGATCTATGTATGGCTTAATTCCCATCCTCATGGGATATGTAGGAATGCCCAGACACTTCATCTGTTGGACCAACCCAATGATGAAATATCCCCTTGGGTCAGGACACATGGTGTAGTATAGGTTTTTACCTCAATACACGACGATCTCATCTTGATTCCTCCGTAGGTATCCCACCCCAGAGGTGTCTGCCTCTTTCACTACCCTGCTTGACTTTAAATTGTACAGTACAACTATTATTCACCCACTCCTTTGATTGGGACTCCATCATCCTTCCCATCCGGAAGGGCCCCCGAATGGAATAGATACTAGGCCTAAGGGCTCTCCTACCACTTTGGGCCAACACCCTCGAAGATGTTGAGCAACAATCCCATACAAGTCCCGCATTGTAAATGTGGTCCGTGGTCGATGCTCATTTGTTGTTCAAATTTCATGTCACTATGGGGATGTTGTATTTCAAACATGGTCAATAGTTACCCTACGTCATTAGAACCACCCCAAGATGTCCCAAATATTGATTGTAGTGGTTTATTCTACCCTGTTGTATCTCCAGGCTAAAAAATCCTATTAGGCGATGCCAGTCGCTAGACCCCGTCTGATGGGGAGAGCCGAGACCGACTCCTTGTTTCCCACACCGAGCACTAATCATGTGGGTTTAGGAGCTGTGATGAGGCGGTAACCGCACAAGAGGTCGTATGACCTTCTTGGGCCCCAACCCAAGTTCTTACCTGGAGTGTAAGGTGTGTTATGGGATTATGTCCTCATTCACATCAATTTATTCGTCATGACGTACACATCCCCAGATGAGATACCTTATCCTCTCTTCGTCCTCACTGCAAGATGTTAAAATGCAAACTAATCGGGAATTTCCGACCGAGGCCCAGCCTCAGGCCCCTTGAACTTCTCAGGCCCCTGCCCAAGTTCTTACCTGGAGAGTACAGTGTGGTATGGGATTGTGTCCTCATTCACGTCGGGTTATTCATCGTTCCATACACCTCCCTTGTTTGGGGTATCTTACTCCTCTCTTCTTCCTCACTGCAAGACGTTAAACTGCAAACTAGTCAGGCCATTCTGATCGAGGCCTAGCCTCAGGCCCCTTGGCCTTTTTGGGCCCCTAGCCCAAGTTCCTATTTAGGGTTGTACAGTGTGGTATGAGATTATTTTCTCATTCATTTTGGGTTACTCATAATGGCATACACCCCCCTCATTAGGGTATCATACCCCTCTGTGCTATTACAGAACAACGTGTGGATTGATTCCCATCCTTATGGGATATATAGGACCGCCCGAGCATCTCGTCTTTGGGTCCATCCCCATCTCTTAGGGGTCTCGCTATTATCCTGGCCCCTCGCCCTCTTTTGAAAATTCACCAATGTTCCCAAGGGTACTCTATTTTAGTACTTGGAATGTTAGACTCTACTTGGACATGCTTTTTCCCCTTTTTAGGCTTCATGTTCTCCCTCATTAGGTCTTCCATCACCTTTCACACCCAAAGGGACCCCCAAATGGTCTGGATTCTAGGCCTAAGTTCTCTCCAACCATTACAGGCCAACGTTCTTGAGGGTCTCAGACATCAAATCGATACAAGTCCCACGTTGCGAATATGGTCAGCAGCTGACGCTCATTTGTTTTTCCTCATTTCAGGCTAATGCGATATGGATGTTGTGTTTAGAACATGGTCAACAGTCATCCTCCATCATCACACCAACCCCAATAAGCCCAAAATGTTGGTTACATGATTCACATCCTTCTCCACCTCATCATGTCCAAGTAGAACTTAGAAATTCTTAGTTCTATTCCTCAGTGCGCATCCACACGTTAGGAGGGGAAAGCCGCAATGAGGAAATCATTTGGGGCTCCATCGATTCCCCTTTTTCATATATTGTGAATATTGAAAATACCTTACCGACCCATGATTACTACATCGAGTTTGATTCACGTATGCTTTGGGATCATTTTAATGTTAGCCTTTACTTCGGATAGTCCCTTTTCCATGGTCCGAGTTCGAAGACCTTAAACTAAGATCTTTTCATAATTTCCCCTTCATAGAACTATGTGTGGCTTGATTCCCATCCTCATGAGATACGTAGGACCACCCGAATGTCTAGACTTCGGGTCCAACCCCATCTCTCAGAAATCTCCCTTTTACCATGGACCCTTGGCCTACCCTTTCCCAAGGAGGGGAGTATATGGTGTGTTATGAGACTAAGTTTTCATTCGCATCGTGTTTGTAAAGACCATACCACATCCCTCTCCCTCATGATAGTTCACTATTCCCTTATTCTATACTCATCCCTTCAAATTGGTTACTCTCAAGTCGAGCACCCTCCTCTACCCTCGTCGGTGATGCACTAATCTATTTAAGATTACTATGGTTCAACGTGTGGAGTGTCGGATTTAACGTGGACATGGTTTCGCTCATTTTCAAGGATTCATGTTCCCCTTCATTTGGGATTCCATAATCTTCCACACCCAAGGGGACCCCCAAATGGAATGGATTCTAGGACTAAGGGCTTGCCTACAATCACAGGCTAACATCCTCGAGGGTTTCATACAACAAATCGATACAAGTCCCACATTGCGAATTTGGTCAGCGGTCGATGCTTATTTTTTTGTCCCCATTTCAGGATAATGTGATAGGGATTCCATTTTTCGAACACGGTCAACAGTTATCCTCCATCTTCATGCCAGCCCCTTTAAGCCTTGAATGTTGGTTACAAGATTCAAATCATTGTCCACCCATCATGTCCAAGTGGAATTTCAGCACTCCAGACACTATCCCTCAGTACACATTTGCACATTAGGAGGACAAATCCATGGTAAAGGCGTCATTCAGGTCTCTACACTGACGTCCCATTGATGTGTATCCCATGTATTGCAAAAAATCTCTTTTAGCCTTGTTTCCTACACCAAGTTTGACTCACGTGGGCCTATGGATTGGGTTGAGGTCTGCGCTAACTTGAAAGGATTTCAATTCTTCATGGTCCGAGATCTAAGACCATAAACTAAGATATCTTTTAGAACTATGTATAGCTTGATTCTCATTCTCATGAGATACGTAAGAATGCCTGAGCCCTTCCCCACGGGCCCAGCGTAACTCCCATTTCCAGTCCCATGACATAAAACCTTCCCGGGGAACACATGGTAATCTGGAATCCATGTCTACATTCATGCCAGGTCTCATAACCACTTTACTATGTGTCCCCTGCACTTTTTACTGATCCATGGTCCGAGCTCTATGACTATAAACTAAGACCACTATGTGTCCTTTCCGCAAGATGTTAAACTACACGACATCCTTTAGAACTACGTATGGATTGATTCCCATCATCAAGGGATACATAGAAACATCTAGGAATTTAACCTTGGGTTCAGTCCCAGGAACCATAAATCTTATTCCTCCTCATTTCTAGCCCCCTGGTCTGACCCCATCTGGGGAACTATGTAATTGCATCTTTTCCCCGATCAAGTTCGGGATGCCCCATCATGGCATTGGGAAACAACATCTCCCTCACTATAGAGGTCCTATCTAAAATAAGGAATGATCCATGATCAAACCGACATGCCCATCTAATGTGCTCCCACCATGGTGGCATAATTTTGAGTGTTGGATTTTGTTTGAAGAAACCATCACTCCACATTCCACGCATTGGGTACCCCTTATTCGTACCCTCATCCTATTTCATGTCTAAGGGAACCCACTAATAGTATAGATGCTCTACATATGGCCCGCCTATTGTTTTGGGCCAATGTTTCAGAAGACCAAGGGATGAAATTTTGAGTCATGCCCCGTGTTTCGAACATAGTCAGTGGTGGGCCCTCATTTCCTATCCCCACTCTAGGAAAATACAATAAGGATATTGTGTTTCGAATACAGTCAATAGTTATCCTTCATTGTCATGCCACCCCCACAATGTTCCGAATCCTGGGTATCCTGATTCAAACATCCCATTCCAATCTATTTGGATTGATTCCAGTGCCCCTAGAGTTACCCCATTTTTGCACAAGAGCACATTGGGAAAATGGTAATTTGGCTATTCTGAGATCTTCATTATCCAGTTAGGTCTCCCTTTTCCTCCCAGAAATCTGGACCGGTTGTTCAAACACCGGATGCCTGAATCTTGGTTTGCACTCCTACGTATGGATAGGGTGACAAAGTGGTCATTCCTTGTTTCTCACATCATTCCCAACCCACATGTGCTTAGGGAATGATCACTGGATGCTCCACAAACATCCCGAGGATGCAACAAACCAATGTAAACAACAGAACTAATGCATGATATTCCATCAAACAATAAAATAATTAAAGTACTTTTGAGGGTTTTTAATCATTACAGTACCCTGGGGTTGACTCCCCCCATGGATGGGTTGACCTCGTCAAAAGAGCGTAGCAGCTCCACCACCCTATGACTGGTGGCATCCAGGAGTTGTTGTCACCTGTTCAGCTCCCGCTCCTACCTGACAGCGAGGGGGCGCAATTCATTGGACACAATCTAGGACCTATCCACATCAGTCTAGATGGTGATCATCTCCTCAAAGTCTCACTTAATGCCCCCTTCGGCTTCTGCTAGCTGGTCCTTCAATCGCAATATTAGCTCAGATTGCACGTTGAGGGAGGTTGAGTGCTCGTCTTCCCGATTCTGCAGCCGGTGGACCTCATCTTCAGCCTCCTGGAGCCTTTTGATGTTTACTGCATTCCTCCACTACCATCCCACACCAAGGCCCCAATCATACTCTCAAATATTTTCCACCATAATATTTCGGATGAGAATGTGAGGACACTGGGCATCCACTACCCCAACACACAGTTCTTGCAGTCACAAGAGAAGTTTATCCATCTTATCCAACCATAGTGCTTGGGGGTATCAATGATGAAGCGCATGATCAACTTCGATGGTCGGCAATGAACTATCTTGCTATCCTCCTCATCGGAGGTTGTCTCCTCCCAGTTGGCATAGTTGACAGGCTCATACACGGGGAACGCCCCCAGGAACTCTTCATCAGGGTCCACGTTTGGTGTTTGGTCGGGCATGGTGGGACTAGGGCTATCTGACCGGTCCTCATTATAGGACCCCAACTCAATGATATCAGGAGCAACCCCACTGACGGTCCCACTGGTGATCGGGAGTGCCACAGTTAGGTCGGTTTGGGCCTCCACCTCCACGACCTCTGACAATCCCCTGGGAAAAACGAAACCAGAATCCCCAACCAACCTCACCAAGGAGACCCATGCCATTTGAAGAACTGTACATACCAAGAACGGACATGGAGGTCAGTAAAAATGGATAGGGGTTGACAGTCATAAAATTGGTGGAAGGTACTTACAGAGATCGAATCCCTGGTCTTTCTCTTGGGTTGATGCTGTCGGGACCCTGAGGCGTGGCCCCTCCTTTATGGTTGGAAGGTCTGAAAGCTCTAGAGGGGTTGCCTCAGGTATCCTAACCCCGTTGGAGGTAGAAATAGATGTGGAAGTGGGTGTAGATCCTGAGGGTCCCGCATCTACATCCACTGAGGGATGATAACATTTCCTGAATATAAGACCCTCCTGCATGGTTCAAATGTTAACAAGATGTCCATAATGACCTCAAAGAATGTATTAGAGAAGGGGGTTTCATATTGTTACCTCAAGGGCCTCTGTGAACTCTTCAAGATCAGAGACTTGATCTCCAAATTCACCCTCCTCCAATGGTCTCCCTCTCCCGGCCTCGTTTCCCCAGGAGGACATTTCTGATTCTTCCGGCAGGGGGAAGCGCTCTCTCAAATCAGTGGCCAACAAATGCGGGGGAGTAGTGCGATCTAGCAACACCTTGACTCGATCTGTCATTGGATAAGGAGCACCCCAGGAATGTTCAAAGTCCTCTAGCTCTGCCAGGTACCGCTCCGCCTCTGCCCGGGGCACCGCAAAGCCGTCCCGAATAGGGCCTATCCCCGGTAAATCCATCCCATTATGGTTCAGGTGCTGCCACAAATCAACGGGGCCAAGGAATTTCCTGTTGAATTACCAGATGTCCCAGGCCTTCGGGAAGACAACATTCTCTGGCATGTCGATATGGTGTAGTTGCTTCCCTAGAGCCAAGGTGGGTATCCTGCGGAATCCTCTCTACAGCCTCCCCTCCAGATGGATCTGTTCTTCTGGAACCGCTTGGTCTGTTACCGCTGGTGGATCTATGGAGACTGCCTCACCTTCAAGTGGTGTGGGCCTCACCACCACGGCAGCCCTGCCACCACGGGATGCCCTTGACTCCTTCCATACCCGAGGTCAGGGAAGCTCACCATCACTGACTCAAATGGTTGGCTACTTGAGCAACTCCCCCAGGTAGGCCTCCTCTCAGCTCTGGACATATTCCTTTACCATATTGAGGACGGAGGTCGGTGGAGGAAACTCGTTCCACATTTTCCCATCTACCCGTGTTAACATGAGCCACATCTACCTCATCACACATGGGTGTTCTTCATAGCACACCTCCAGATAGACCTGTGGGGTCAGCCTCTGCATACAATGGAATTGCCTTGAAAACTGGTGTGGGGTGTATGGCTCACAGAGGGGCTCTTGGTCCACCCTTTCCACCAATAATCCACCTCGAAAGGATAAGATATATGCCCAGTGCTATTCTATCCCCCGGCCGTCATCAGTAAATACCCCGTTTGTCAACGAAAATGGGTGGAAATTGAATTATTCCACCCTCCAAACCCGGTTCAGGACCAACGGTGCGGTCGGCTTGGCCCAAAATCTCCCTACGAGATTCAGGATCGATGGGAGGAAGTTCGATCCCTGAGGAGAGATAGGGTTCATATTTTCGTAAACCCTCCAGATATGTGCCGCTATCCACCCAAACAGAATGTGGAATGGCCCACATACCCTCTGCGGACTTTTCCCCTCGCGGATATGCCACAACACCTTATACAACTTGGTGAGCATCGGGATTCCCAGGTTGTTCCACCATCCTGTCTCTAATGTAGACGCCATGATGAATGTTCTAGGGGGTGCTCCCATGTTGTTATCCCTCATAGGTAGGATCCAACCATAGATCAGAGCCACGATGAACGCTGCCATCCTAACTATCAGTTGTTTCTTGGTACTGATGTTGAATCCACATGTCTTCCACTTGATGTTCTCCAAAAGCTACCAGTACAAGTGCTCCTTACTCCGAGCCCCCTTTGGGTAAGTCCGAGACTTCGCTGGAAACATCCTGTTTTCCAGGAAGTTCAGGAATTGTTTGAACCACCACCTGAAGTGGACATCCCTTATGGACTCCTTGTCATCCTCGGGTACAAGCTCCATCAGCACCATCTCTAGCCATGGAATTTGCTCTGGATCCTCCCATGCACTCTTAATGGGGAGGAATTCATTATACATCACCCCCAGTATCAGGACTCCCGAGATGTGGTTGACATACCACAAGCTGATACTGACCTCCCCATAGGGTAAGCGGAAGGTATTGCTCCTTGATGACCATCTTCTCAATAGCTATGGCATCATCTATTTCAGTTGATATATGTGGAATTGAGAGGCCCAAGCCACCTCATACAAACCCACTCTCCTCTTATCAGCCCCAAAATCCTCACATGAGGCTCCTACCCAGTAGGCCCAGGCCCAATCGTCCACGCAGTTGCCACCCTGGTGCAGGTCCCATTCCTCAAACCACACCTTCCTCGAGTTCCTCAAAGCAGCCTTCAGTATCATGTGGTACATAGGAGGAGACTTCTCTGGCTTCAAGGCCTTCCCATAAATTTTATTCAGGTGGTTGTATAAGCAATTAGCATTGATGGGTGTGAAATCCTACCAGGCATGGACATCAGTTTCCCTGAACCATCGACGCTAGCACGGCGTGCTCCTGAACTAGTAAGTTGGTTCATCCCGACTTCCTTCTAGGATGAAGACGTCATACCTCAATTCGAAGCCATAAAAAGGCAACCTCTTACACAATGGGTAGTTCTTCTGGCTCTCTGATAGAAGATCCACCAATGATATATGGTCTGAGTGGCTTAGTACCAACTCCTCTAGACCCAGACTATTCTCCATCTCATCCCTTTGGGTGGGATCCACAAGAACCCCCTCTGCAGCTGCTTGGTGAGCCATTCGGTCTTATAACTTGGATGATTTTTGGGTTGGTTCGCGAAGCTCATTTGTGGAGAGCATTCATGAAGCCAGTTCGCTGAAAGAGTTCGCATAGCCCGTTCGTGGAGTCATACCCACTACTTCAAGCATGAGATTGTGAAGTGCTGTAGCGGGGTCAAAAACTCACTTTGCACCGAAAAGAGAAGACCCGATTCACAGAGAGTAGTCGTGGAGTACGCAGAGCTTCACGAATCGAGAACACTAAAGTCCAAAATTGTGGATACGAGAATATATAAAAGAGTGTTTAGGTCCCCTATTTATAGGTGAGGGACCCTCGTAGCTTCGCAGCACGTCTCGACCGAAGCCTACTTCATGGAACGTTCGTCCAGAGCTTCGCTTTCCCACTTGGCGAGCCCTCTTCGCGAGGTAGATTCGCGAATGACCGAGGATTTTGGCGATTGACCCTCATACTTTGACCCTTTACTTCTCCATGGATCCAAGTCTGAGGGGGGGCATTTTTTGACACTAAAATTTTGGGAGGAGATGAAGACCCAGACTAGAGAGATGCCTTGCGAAGCCCATTCGCAGAGAACCGGCCGCACCACACCGTCACGAAGCAAGGAGGCAGTAACGCTCCACAACCAACCTTGACATTCGTGACCCACCACGACACATGGAGTCAGTAACAATCAGAAACCTCCCCTGATGTTCACGACCCTCCATGAAGCAAGGAGGTGGTAACACTCCATGACTGTATTTGATGTTTGTGAGCCGCCCTAGAGCAATGAGGAGATAATGCTCCGCGAATGAAGTTGATGTTTGTGACACACCATGGAGAAAACAACTTCCTATTCACACTGAGCACGTGCTTCTTCACATAACCTATCCCTTATAAATACTTTTCTTCCCCCAAGTTCAGGGGGCAGACAATCTGACCTTTCGACTTCCTAGCTCCTGAATCGCAAAGCACCCTTCTGCTCTGGAAACCATGAGTTGTGCGAGGTACTTCTGCTCTGCGAAGTGCCTCCCCTTTTTCTCTTTTTGATCCCATATTCTGAGATTTATTCCTTTCAAGGAGCCTAAGGGCCTCCGTGATGTAAGGGGATCCCCAAGGGGACCCGGGTTTTCGCGGACCATTTATGCTTCGCGAAACACCCTTCATGTACTGATGATCCACATGCCAAGTCAGGGTCACTGTACTTTGCAAAGCACATTGTGTCACGATGCCCTGCTTATCAAGGCACCTTTTCTCCACATGGTAGTGCTCCGAGAATCCCTTTCCACTTCACGAAGCACCTCCCATATTCACCTTTTCCCCATGCTTAGGCTAAGGCACCCCACTTGGCGAAGCACACCCCTTCGCAAGTACCCTTTGCAACGCAGAGTTGCAGAGCTTTAAAAGGGACCTACCTATGAACCCCTCTACTTTGTGATTCTTTTTCCCATGTAGCCCTCCAAGTTTTCACGATGTGATTTCAAAGTTCCTTGGATGATACCGCTCGTTGTGTTGCTTCGCCTCATGCTTCTTCGCATAGTCACGCTAATGGCTATTGCTTCTTCGTATAGCCACGCTAACGTATACCCCTCGATGGTTCACTCCATGACACCCCCTCACCATGGTATTGCATGTTCCCTCTATGCACTAAGAAGCATAGGGTACCAGTTATGTATATCATAGGGTTGCAGAGTGAACCTACCTCGTCTGAGCTGCAGGACGTTAAACTGCTAAGCACCTTATTCCTCAACACATGATGTAAAACTGTGACCTCGCCCTGTGCCTCATGCGCGGGATACCCCCACCTTGGACATTCTCCATGCCCACTGGTCTCCACAGGGGATGATATCCACCTTATGGGAGTGGTGTTTGTCCACGAAAAAAAGGGAAACCATCTCAGTGTAAGCCCATAGATTTATTATAGAATAAAGAATCCATGCTCCTCCTTTATTCTTTGGTCCCCAAGGCTAGAAAAGGCCATGTTGGGGAAGGGTGATTCTCCTTTCTTCGGTCCCAAATCCCTCTCCCGCTGCGCTTTGTCGCCATCGGGCCTCCCTCCTAGAGTAAGTCCAAATATTTTCGGGCTACTAACCATGCATAAGCCCATGTTTCCTCTTTGGGGTTTGATCATGTGTATGCCCTAATCCACTTCTCATGGACACACCTTTCACAACTTGATCATCAGGTCTCTGCTGCCTCTTGTTTCTCACACCGAGCATGACTCACATGGGCTTAGTGTAAGTACCGACCCTAACATCCATCCTGGCCAGCCTAGAGTGTAATACCCACACCACACCACCTGAACTATGTCGTCTTTGATCCTTGCCAAGGCATGGTACGTAGGAATCCTCCATGAGGTTCAAGCCCAACAACCATTGGACCCCAGGTCCACCTTCACATCGATTCCCACCCACTTAAACTACGTGGTCTTTGATCCTTACCAAGACAGGGTATGTAGGAAGCCTCCCTGAGGATCAAGACCACCATCACCCGATCATTTCGACCCCATTCATGTAGGTTCACCAAATGATACATGAACTATGAGTTCTTTGATCCTTTCCAAGGCAGGGTACGTATGAAGCCTCCCTGACATTCAAGCCCACCAGCACCCAGTTGTCTCAAACCCATTCATGTCTGTTCACAAAATGCTACATGAAATATGAGGTATTTGATCCTTGTTAAGGCAAGGTACATAGGAAGCCTCTACGAGGTTCAAGAAAACCACCCATTGGTTCCGACCCCATTCACATCGGTTCACCAAAACCATTAACTACGAGGTCTTTGATCCTTGCCATAGCAGTGTACGTAGGAAGCCTACCTGAGGTTCAAGCCTAAAACCATGTAGTTCTAACCCCGCTTCACATCGGTCTGCCCCCGTCTCGCATGACATTAAACTGTGGAACCCATCCTGCGGTATGTCATTTCAACCACATCCAGCGGTAAGCCGTTGTGTCCCTATCTAGCGGTAAGTCGTTGTGACCTTATCCAGTGGTAAGCCATTGTGAACCCATCCATCGGTAAGCCATTGAACCCCAATCGGTGGTAATCTGTCGTCAGATGAACTATGTGGACTATGATTCCATGCCACGAGGATACATAGGAAGCCTCTTCATGGGTCAAGCCCAAAACCATCTTCATCCTCATGATGATTCCATCCCATTCACCATCCCCTTCGAGGAACCTTACATCATCCATCCTGATCCTTACCCGGGCCTCCACATCCTGGTGGGATCATGCCACCCCATTCCCTATTCCATTTAACAGCATTCGGGAAGCCACCCTCATGTTGGCCCCAATATCGGTGTTCCCTCTAGGGGGTTCCTCCATCTGATCAACTCTAGTGAGTGCTCTAATCAGTTTGATCCATCTCCATTGGACATTAAACTTGCAAAATACCCTTTGTTAAACATGGGAAGTTGAGGTAAACCTCAGATACATGCCCATTTCATATAATTCCCCGCGTTCGATGTGGGATTCCTCGGGCTTATGTGCCCTTGAGAAGCCCTATAATAAGGGACAGAAGACAGACACGCCAATCCCCCAGTGTCCAAACATGCTAGTGATGCCCAACGTGACTACTACCCTAACCAAAGGTTGCTGCCCTGACCGGACCCCTTGAAATGTCCAGACAGAAGCGGTGTAATTAACTACTATCCATGAAGATATGGTACTAGGAAGAGTTTCACGAACAATGACTTAAGTCTATGAGAAAGACCCAGACTAGGTGACGATTTCTAAGGAGGAATCCACAGAAGGATGGACCAACTTCTGATCATCCCATTTCGATCAAGAATCAAATGTCCCTGAACAAGGAATGGATGTCACCTGCCTTTGGAAAGCAGTAATGCGGGGCAATAGCTGCGCATCCCCACAGATGGATTTGCATGCCCCGAAAAAAGTGTCAGAAACAATAGGCCCACAAAAATCAACATGCACCAATTAAACCACTCTTTTTGACTTCTTTTCCTTTTCCTTATACATCTATATGACAATATTCCCTTGTTGGCATGTATCTCACATGTGAGGATGATAACATGATAGCTTAGGGAGGTCGCTTGCTCCATCACACTTTACCAGATCTTGCATGGATGGTTGACATAGGTGACCAAGTAATTTATGACACAACATATTTTCTTCTTCTCTAGATATAAATCACAAATCCTCTTCTCTACTTACCACATAAGGATTTCGCTTTGTTCTTTTTTCCTATAGAACCACTTCCCCATCTCTTTATTTGATGATATACATGTTCTTAGTAAACCTTATAGAATGTCCTAGGTCATATAGTTGACTAACACTGAGCAAATTGTTACCGAGGCCTTCTAAAACTAAGACATCAGCACGTCTCATCTCTTTTCCCCCAGACTTGGCCTTTCTCGAGAAAATAATATTCAGGCCTTCATTGGTTACAAACATGAAAACTCCTTCTTTGTCATATTTTATTCCTGTAACAATATCCTTATTACCTGTCATGTGAGATGTGAAACCACTTTCAAGGATCCACACTCCAGAGCGATCTGATGCTTTAAGGAAAATTTCTGACACCACTGTCTTCTCATCCTTTTTATTCGTGGTCCATATTTTTGCCTTCACACTCAGCATGGATTGAGACTTTTGATCTTTCTTAGAGTATGATGGACCGAATTCACCTTGAAAAGCTGAAAATCTATTTTGAATTTTCTAATCACCTGTTGGTTCATTGAGCTGCTGCTTGTGAGCATTTTGATTATTATTTGGCACATTCCACTATATGGTCTAAGTACAATACCTAGTCACGTGTCGAAATCCACCATAGAAAAAACAATTTCCTTTGAAATATGTTTTAGGGAACCATTCTCTATTTGGCTGCCACCTCTGTTCCTACGCCCTTCATTATCTCTTTGATATGGAACACACATACTATGAATATCACATCTTTCCATAATAATAACACATGATATAATGTGAATTCCTTCATGTCACTTATGCACTACTAGTTTCCCCTTGGTATCTCTGAATATTCTGATTCTTCATTGTCCCTAAAACAACCTTCAATATCAGAATGGGTGCTTGCTGTCTAACGTCTATTTTCACAGCTTTTTGTTTTCAATCAAGCCCCCCCATCAGCCTTAGCATATAAACATAATTGATGTTTCCTTTCTGCTGAACCACTATTCTCTACTTTTAGCTTCTTGGTTTTTTGAGTGATCTTATTTCCTGATGTTTCAGTAGAAGTCAAGAGTTTTTCTTGATCCTTAACTTATTTTTGCAAACCGAAAAATTCTTCTTCAAGTTTATCAATATGCTTTATTTGATATTTCCTTGTGTTATTCATGCTATCAATCTACCTTTTCTATTCTTTAGTCATTATTTTATACTCACTAACTGATTTTGAGTCCTCTCATGTTGATGAATTTATTTTCTCAATTTCTTTCATCAGCTCAGACTTCTCTTCTTCCTAATGTTGGATATATAGTTTGGCGTCATGAACAACTTTGTTGGATTTCTTTGTTTTGTCTCTCCAAACATCTATCTCCTCAAAAAAATCCTCTAACTCAGCTTTCATATCAACTCTTCCCTCAACTTCTTCTTCTTCATCATCAACTTTGGTTTCATTCTTCTTCTGAGAACCACCGATAAATTCCACTATAGCATTTTCTCCATGATCTCTACAGTTCTCTATCTCTTCAACCACCCCAACCCCAGACTCATCTGAACGGTCACATTTGTTTTGAAAGAACATTATTCTTCTTAAAGAAATTTCTCTTAAAATATTTCTTGCCTTTACTATAGGCTGGATACTTCTTCTTGGGAATTTTTATTTCATCGACATCATCATCCTCTTGTAACTTTTTGGGGCACCTTACCACAAGATGTCTAACCTTTCCAAATAGAAAACAAGAAAGTAGAAGATCTGCTTTAAACATTCCTTTTCCTCTATGAAGGTTTCAGGAGAGGAATGACATCACCTCATCTGTCACTTCTTCTTCTTGAGAATCTCCAATTGTGAGGTTCTATATGGCCTTGAATGCCACCTCTATGGATTTCAATTTTTCCACATCATCGTTATGATCATTTCTCATTTCATATGCAACAAGTGTGCTGGGAAGGTTGTCTAATGTCAACTCTTTCAGGTCTTTATCTCCCAAAAATGAAACTTTCAGATTGAACCGAGGTGAATGTTTCCTCAAGATGTTCTTTACAATTTTATGTCTTCAATAAATTCTCTAAGACCTCGCATGTCTTCCAATACAACATTTACCCTGTCAAAGAATGCATCAACAGACTCATTCGGGTTCATTCTCAGATCTTCATACTTGTTACACAACACTTGAAGCTTTGCCTCTCTGACCATTGTATCTCCTTCATATATATTCAATAGATTTTCCCACAAGGCATGTGATGTTTCGAATGACATAACCTTCATATAAATAGCATTGGTTGTGCATCCCCCTAAAGCATTAATTCCCTTTGCATCAGAATCTAGTTCTCTACGATCAACTTCAGATAATGCACCATTATTAATATCAGCTATTATGCCATGCATTACTACTTTGAACACATCCATTCCCAAGTATCTAAAGTAGTGTTTCATTTGATTCTTCCATAGATAAAAATTGTTCCCATTGAATATTAGAATCCCTTTGTGATTGGTGACCTCCATTTGAGAGAGAAACACTAATATCAACCTTTCCATCTAATACCAATTATTAGATACACTATGCTAGATATCCTGAGAGGGGGGTTGAATCAGGGTATGATAGATTAAAACAACTACCCCTTTTGATCTTGTTTTTCTATTAGACAAAACCCTCTTCTATCTCTATCCCATTACAGAGTATGAATAAAACTTAAACCATGCACAAGACAAATCAATTTTTACTTGGTTCACCCTCACTGCGCTATGTCCAAGGATCATACACCAGCAGTGTGCCGTTGTACCAATTCCACTATAAGCTCAATGTTGTTTACGAGTTCGAAGCAGACTCACTGTCCCTCTTAGTTTAAAACCACTCACAATTTGAGAACTCATTTCTCTCTCAACTAAAGTGAGCTTATTGCTTCTTTAGAATATTCAATCACACATTATAGACTTGTAGGTCTCTTCATTACCGCTAATGAACGCATCCTAAACTATATGTAGATTCTCTATTGAAGTCCAAATCTTCTCCACGGATGAATAACCCTTTTCCCCTAACCCCTGGGCACCAACTTTTGGGAAGTACCTTCGTAAATCACCCTACTTTGTGAAGACCCCAATTTCGTGAAGCTCAAACAAGCCTTAGAGAAGCTCTGGACTTTTCATGAAGATCACACCTTCAAAGATCTCAGACCGTCGCGGAGCTCAAGTCATCACAGAGAAACTTCCTTCATGAAGCTCTCTGAGCCAACGCGGAGTACACAACTTTCGTGGAGCTAAATTAGCCACCGCGAAGCTCCTCTCTCTCGCGAAGCACACTGCCTTCGTGAACCACCTTCTCAATTCGAGATATATGGATTTTTCTTTGTAAAAATCTATACTTCCCTAGTGGGGGTCGAGGCCTATTTATAGGTGATTGCACCGACCCTCAAACCATCCACATGATGTCAACACCACATCATCTCAAATCGCGAAGCTATGAAATATCCGCTGAAATTCTCTCAATATCACGAAGCACCGTGGAAATTTTCGAATCATTGAGCTCGACATAATTTCATAGCATTCCATCAATTACTTCGAGCCACCACCACAAATCTCCCTCGCTTTTCCCTTCAACTCTGCCATTCGAGAAGCTCGTCATAATCACGAAGAACACTGACAACATTCTTCTTGTCATTGAAAAATCCAATCCATGAAACCTATCTTTGCGATAATCATGACATTGACATATTTTTATGAGATCATAATTTAAATCCATATTTCATGATACTCACCACACTCCAAATTTTGGACCCCAAAAATTTGGAAAACACTGGAAAACGACACCACCTTGTATCTATTCCTTTGTACTGCATCCAGATTATCCATTCCATTGTAATGGTTCTTTGTCAGCATGGATTTTCAACAAAACCACTAGAACTTGAAAATTTACCATGGAAACCTTCATTTTCAATAAACACAAGCAACCCAATAATGTTTCAATGATACCTTGAGGGATTTTTTCCAACAACGGTTGTGGTATACATTGAGGTATGTGTGTTTTTGTATAGGTTCTTTAATATAAGGTTTAAAAATTTTATGATATATATAATCGATTATAGTTTACAGAACCATACCTGTTGGAGTTGATCTTGGGGTGACACACATGGCTTATTGCAGGTCTTGGTTGGGTCTCAATGTGTTGGGTCTATTGGTTTTGGGAGTTGCGGAAGAATCCTTAGATGATATGACCATATCATATTTTAGTTCCAGATCAAATATAGTCTTTGCTTCATATGAAAAAAATTCATGTGCAATGAAAATAGTATATTAATTGACAAGATTAAAACAGTATAATGAGATGAAAAGGATCTTGACATGTAATTTATAATTAATTTATGGGCATATATGGAATTACGTCAACATGTAATTCAGTTTTCATTGATGATATGGTGAAAGATATTTCATTTCCCAGTTATTTTTTGTAATATAAAAGTGAGAAATATATCTAGTGGTGATCCATATAGGCACCAAAATCTCATAACTTCAATGAAAAATCATCAGGTTCTAGCACGACTGATCCAAATCACTTGCATTATTTGGTGTTGATCACTGCAAAATTCTTTCTAAGAGAGGAAGAACTCTTGATGACCTCTGATTGGATTGAGAGAGGAGGGTAGTATGGTAATATAGATCTCTTGATATATCCCTATATATATTTATAATGTATCACTCTGTACTTAGTGAAAACTAATTGTGTTTTAGGAATGTGATATGATTATATATATATTATGGAAGGTTTATTGTTGGAAAATCACACACAAGTCCGTTCCAAATTCCATAATTCTTAGTTGAACCCATATGTACAATAATAATAATATAAATATTTCTATTAAACACTTTTCATGTGAAACACATAAGGAATATAAATTAATATCATTTATACCATTTCCAATTGGACCATGAAAATCATTCATATTTCCCTTATCCACATTTACAAATCGTTGAATAGTGACTAATTAATTTAATGAAATCCACTTCATTATTCTATGTTAAATATAATAAATATTATATTTTAAATACATGAAAATAAATATTTATTATTATTATTTAAATCACTTATTCTTTTAAATAATTTTTTATTAAATTATAGAGATCAACTAAAACATGAAAAATATTATCTATTCTAACATATTAAATTAAATATTAGAATTTACTGAGATTGTAGACACACTTAATGTGCAACCCTCTAGGACACTTAATATATGGAATTAGACATAACCTCCTAAAGTAAAAGGCTAAAATCTAATAACATGATATTGTTACCATAGAGAAAGAAGTCAATGTTGCAATGCTGTCAAAATTCCTATAAACATTTACCGGGTAATATATTCCTTTATCATGATATCGCTAATAAATTATACCACATGATGGTGACATGAAACTTTATGCTCGATGTATCTTTCTTTAATGTTATAAAAAATGAACTCTCTCACTAACTATGGATTTATGTAGTTAGTTCAATTCCCATAATTGTGTCTAAGATTTCAACTTCCTCTGAAGAGAAAGAATGGATAAATCCTTTCTCACATTATCCATTAATGCGATATCACTTGGGTTGAACCCAAATTCTCCAACTTCAACCATGAACATATGTCATAATAGTGGTCATCAATAAATAAAATTGTATGAGTCATGATATCTATTTATGATAATATTAAATTTAAGGATCAATACACTCATCCACAGATAGGAATATACAATGACACAAGGAAATATAGATTTTTGATCAATGGTAATGTTCTCAAAACCTTCTAACATAGAGATTAATAAGTTTGAACACCATGATAAGGTTTCAAAATTTCCTTTGATAATTATACACCTAATAGCCTGTCTATTCTATACCCCAATAGTCAATATCATCTGGCCGTAGAATAGGGTTCCAGAATAATTTCATGGAACCTCTAGGATATCATAATAGCAGGGAACTACTATGACGTTTCAAGGTGCCATATATTCTTAGGCCATTATCACATACAAATATCAAGCATAGAAATAATAATAATTTTATGATGAAACATCACTAACAATGAAAAAACATGTTATAACCTATTAAGTAATTAGTTCTAGGGAATGAACTTTAATAGACTCACACTCTCATTAGATCCAACTGACAACAACTTTTATTTCACTAGATCTCATATTATAATCATTCATTTGCATAGATAAATCTTTCATAAAGGGGTCTAACATGTTTTCCTACATGGATAATATTCTCACCAAAACATCACTATCTTGAGAATAATTACTCAAGAGATGAAACGTTGAAACCACCTATTTTTTCATTTCTTGAAACCATGGATATTTAGTGAGAGCCATTACTGAAATATTTTTATAATAAAATATGATAGTTTATTTACAATTAGGCTTTACATTATTTTTTTAAAAGAGGTGGTGCCTTCACCAAGACGAAGGTATAATTTATTGAAAAATCTAGGCTCCACATTATGATCTTAGATAAAGTTTAAAAAACAAACTATTTCCTTAACTATAATAGAAGTCATAATATACTCAAATTCCAATATAGAATAAGTGACAATTGTCTTCATTAAACTCTTCTAGATCACAAATAATTCATTGAGGAAATATATATCTTTACTGTGAATTTATACCATTATTATTTATATGAAAACTAGCATCTTTATATCACCTTATGAGTAGCTCATTCTCTCATCCACATACCAACAACATATCCTTAGTTTGCCTAGGATACTTCAGGATAACATTAATTTTAGTCTAAAACAATTCACCTAGATATCCTTGATATTCTACCACCATTGTCAAATCATAGAGAAAATCAATCCTCATACATAATGTGGAACACATGATGGATCCTATCTTAGAAACATATGAGGTCTTACTCATTCTATATTTTCCTCATGTGTCTAAGGAAATATATTTTTTGGAATGTTGTATTCAATGTGATACAATAACAAATACACTCTAGTATTTTTCATTTATAAATGTATTCAGTATCTAGTCAATTAATGTACACTAACTTCGACCAAGAAGCCACTTGGATTAATCATGCAATATCTTGATCCCTAGAATATAGGCTGCCTCACCTAAGTTCTTCATAGAGAATCAGTTTCTCAACCATTCCACCTATTGTAGGGTTGATATATTTTTATGATGAGTAATATGTTATCGATATATACTAATATGAAAATAAATATATTATCACTAAACCACTTATAAACACATGGATCATGTTTATCCTTAATGAATCCAAATTCATTTATGAGTGCATTGAAACAAATGTTCCATGACCGTGATGATTTATTTAACCCAAAAACATATCTATGAAAGTTACATACCTTTTTGGAATGTTTTGGAGCCATAGTATATTCTGTTTGTGTCACATAAATATCCTCTTAATGGTTCCCATTAAGTAAAGAAGTTTTTATATCCACTTTCCAAATCTCATAGTCACCAAAATATTCTAAGCAGGATTCTGATGGATTTAAATGTTTAAACTAGAGAAATGTTTTCATCATTTCTAATTCCTTGTTGATCTATAATCCCATTATCCCCTAGTCATGATTTATAGGTATTAAAATTATCTTTCATTACTGGTTTTCTTCTGAATACCCATTTACACCAAATAGATTTTACATCATGTACATAATCGATCTAAGCACATACTTGGTTTAGATACATTGAATCCATCTCAAAACTCATTGATTCTTTCCATCTTGCATCTTATATGATCTCTAATATATACTTATAGGATATGTGATCATCATTATCAACCAAAAATGAGTCACCTTCATTAGTGAGTTGAAAACCACATCTCTCCAGTTCTCTTACCTCTTTAGTACTCCTACATAATACTTTTATTTTATGAACTTATTCCATGGGGAACTATGTAATTATTCCTGTAACAACTCTTATATTTGTTGAGAATCAACTTCATAAAATTATAAATTTTTCTCACTGTCCTCCATTTGTATGTTCTTCCTCTCATAAAATACAGTATGTTTTTCAATAGTCACTTTTTTGTCTGAAGGGTTGTATAGGCAGTATCCCATGGTTTCCATGGGATACCTTATAAAGATAAAATTAATGACTAAAGGTCCTAGTTTATTACTACATCTATCCTTAAAAAATATACCACATCCCCATGAAAGAACATGTGGGAAAATTAATTTCATTACACTTCATAACTCAAAGGGAATACCATTTTTCACTTGGGTTGGAACTCGATTTTGTAAGTATAGTGATCTCTGTAATGAATATACCCAAAAGGATAATATAAGGATTTCATGACTCATCATAAACCATACTATATCCCATAATGTATGGTTTCTATTTTCACTAAATCCATTCCACTTTGGAGTATAAGGTGGAGTGAGTTTAGAAAAAATCCCATACTCATGTAGAAATTTGAGAAAGTCTTGGTTAAGATATTCCCCACCTTTATCTAATAAAAGTTTCTTTATCTTATCACCTAGATGCTTATTAACCATAATCTTGAACTCTTTAAACATATAAAATTATTAAAACATGCACCTCATTAAGTAGATATAACCTTACCCAATCAAATTTTCAGTAAAAGTAATAATGTATAATAGTCCACCTATAGATTCTACTTGAAATGGTCCACACACATTGGTCTTTTCCGATTATAGAAGATATGTGGCCCTTTCATATAAACCACTCAATGGTGATTTGGATATATTTACTTGTAAAAAATAAGAACATATTTTAAGGGGATTTAGTTTAAAAGAGTCTAAATAACCATCATGATGAATCTTTGTCAAATGCTTCTTGTTTATGTAACCAACATGATGATACCACAACTGGGTGTTATATGATTCATGCTTATTAGATTCCTTATCTATTGCTAATATTTCTTTTAATTTAATGCATAAATAACATTATTCAATTGTTCCATACCATAATGTATTCTATATTTATAAAAGTTACAAACATTATTTCCAAACATGGAAATAAATCCATCCATATCTAAGAAAGAAATGACAATGTTATTCTTGGTAACACTAACCACACAATAACCATTATTTGAAACTAAAATCAATCACCTTGGTAATGTGATATAGTAGTCTCCGATGGATAGGGTTGTCATCCTCCCTCTATTGTCATCCCAAAGATCCACCTCACCTCTTACAACCATCCAAAATCTTCATTGTTCCTATATTTGGATAGAAATTTGAGCACCACATGAAATATCTAATACCTAATTTATTATATAGAAATAACACAATAAATATTAAATGATCCTAAGGATTCATCTTGCTTATTTTCTAGGTGAAATTCCTCTTTGAGTGGCCATACTTTCCACATTGAAAACATACCACATCCTATTTCGTTTCTTGATATTAGATATTCTTCTTTATCTATGGGTATTTCATGGGAGACTAATAATCAGGATGAGTATTCAATTTATTTTCCCTATTCTTCAACATCTTATTTACTATAAGGACATAGGGGTTTCATGCCTCTTGAATTTATTAACATGGAGAATGAGTGTCAGAAGTCATGAAAGAATATTCTTGGTATTTCCCATATTATAATTCATTATAAAACTAGAGAAGATTTTGGGTAGTGGGGACATAATGAGATCTGTGAAAATATCATTAGGTATATCAAAACCGAAGTTTTCTAGGTTATAAATGTATACAATCAACTTTAAAACATGTTCCCTAGCTGGTGCCGAATCCCTAATCATTCACACGAACAATGAATTGGAGAAATCGTATCTCTCTAATATCACATTCTCTTGATAGAGATCATTTATGTGAGAAATTATTCTATGCACATCCATATCCTAATATTTCTTTAGAATCTCATTAAATAAGAAGGATAGCATGAAACATTTGACATCTATAACATCATCCACATGACATGGTGTGTACTTTCGAATGAATGATGCATAGAATACAAAATCACTAGGTTTAGTTATATATATATATATATCATCGTTATATGAAAATTTTAGAAAAATTAAGTCAAAAAACTATACCATGTATACCAAAGTACCTGTAAAGTACTCGTTTTCTACCCGTATCAACAACACACACCTTGGGAATAATCATGTTTCTTGTCTGCAAACAACCTTGAGGTATACGAGTGTAGTTAAATTACACAGTGTGTAACCTCATATTTTCACCACATGTAGGTCCCTCTGTTATGTATCTGATACATGGATCATCGGGACAGAAAAATTTTCTTGACTGTGAGGTGAGTGGAACTACATGACATGTAATATTTACATGATTTTAAGTGCTATTTGTCATGCACCATCCTATCTGAATATATAAACTAATCCGATCTATTTAGATATTTGATCCAATTTGTCTAATACCTGATAAATAATAAATAAAATGAGAAAACAAATTACACAATGTGTGTGTGGGAAGTACAAATTGTGTACTCTGGTTTTCCCCATGAGGAGCCTTTGTCACCTCCGGATGGTGTGAATCAAATTCTTCTCCATTTTTAATCATTAACCGATTACTAGTTATGTTATAAAGAATTAAGGAAGTGAATAGATGATGATGTAGGATAATAAAATGAAATTATTAATAAAATAAAACACAAAGGTATGGAATCATTCAATGAATATTAAACAATTATAAATTAAACAGGTGACCACTTTGATACCAATTATAGGTTTAGGGCACAACAGAAGCATCCATGAATGGTATGTACATATTATATTAGTCAAAAATTACAAGTAATCATTGCTTCACTTGACCAAAACATCATTTCCAAAAAAATCAGTTGATTAAAATACTAGAACTAAATTTTGGAACAATAAGATAATGATATTCAAATGCAACTTAGAATTAATCATGATCTGATTGGAATCAACTAAACTCGTAATTCCTCCTTCGTTAATGATCCATTCAAATAGATCTTTTCCCACCACAATTTTACTATAGGATCCAAGTTCAGAATCTCTCTAACAGTGATCCACACATGAACCATAATATAAAAACATCACTATAGAATCATTGGTTGATCGTATGACCGATCCTGACTGCTTTTACTGTCTGTGGTTGATTACAACATAATTATTCTCATGAGAGGAATAAATATTGATGATCGCTCATTATATTGATCCCATTTGAAATAAATATAATATAAATATTATTATTAAATAATTTATATGTACAATAAATAATGAATATAAATAAATGTAATTTATTCCTTTTCCAATCAAACCATAAAACTCGGTCTTCTTTCCCTTGTCCACATTTACCAATCCTTGAATAATTACTATTTAATTTAAAAAAATTCACTACATTATTGTATGATAAATATAATAAATATCATATTTTAGAAAAATGAAAATAAATATTTTTTATTATTATTTAAGTAACTTATTCTTTCGAATAACTTGTGATTAAATTATGGTGATCAACAAAAACCCCAAAAAATATATTTTATTATAACTTGTTAAATTCAATACTATAATTTAACTATGATTACAGATACACTTTTTGTGTGACCCTCTAGGATTATTTTTCAATGGAACTATAATTATTCACCAAAATTCGAAGTTTAGCATCTATGAAGATAATATGGCAACCATATAGAAAGAAGTTAATGTCTCAATGATGTCCAAACTCCTAAAAACATTTACCATGTAATATAATCCTTTATAACAATATCTCTAATCAAGAAAGTCACATTCCAACTCTGTCACACCCGGACTTTTCTTAAGGTATGTTTTAAATTTTAATTATTATCCCATGATTTTATTTTATTTTATTTAATTGTTTGGTTGAAATGCAGTCCGAGCCTGATGCGAGTTTTGTGTTTTTGCGTTGATAGTGAGCGTTGGCTTGACATCGCTCGATGCGCGGGCAGGCCACGGACGAAGCCATGTGGCTTTTCCAGTTTAATGCACAATAATATTAGGGAACATATGATTAAATAACTGAAATAACAATAATAAAATTTATTATAATTATAGATATTTTTTCATTATTATTAGTATTATTATTATTGTTATTAATTTAGGTTATATTTTATTTTTAGGTTTTAATTTTTTTTATTTCCCCATCTCTTTATTTTCATTTTATTTTACCCATTATTTACTTTTATTTTTAATCTTTTATTTACTTTTATTTTTATTTATTTGTTTCTATCATTTTTATCCGTTCTTTTCTTTTTTTTTCATTTTTTCCTCCCTCTTTTTCCGTCTCCCTCACGGTGCTACTGTTCACACATCTCCCACCTTGTGCCTATGTTGAACCCTAGCCACCTCAGCTTTCTCCTCTTGTGGACCGGCTGCAGCCCCCATCCTCAGCCAGAGTCTCGCATGGTGGCCACTCCCTCGTCAAGCTGTAGTCCACGTGCACCCCCTCCTCATCGAGCTGAAGTCCGCACACCCCACCCTCGTCGAGCGGACGCACCATCCTCAGCCGGAGTCTCTCATGGTGGTTTCTCCCTCGTCGAGCCATAGTCCACGCACGCCCCTCCTCTTCGAGCCGAAGTCCGCGCACCCCACCCTCGTCGAGCCAAAGCACCCCTGGTTCGGATGAATGTGTGAGTCCCCCTGGTTCAACCAGTTCTCATAACGGACCATCCGGCTCCACTTCGGCTAGAATCCCACACCAGCAACCTACCGATGTCTGGCCGAAACACCTCCACACAACCCTTATAGGTTTGGCTGAGACCCCCACACCCTCCCTATCTCGACTGAGTTTCCAGGAGCTTCCCTTCTCATTTTTCCAGCGTTGTGAAACCCTCGACACCCTCCGGAGACCCTCGAACAGGCTTCCTCACCCACATCGCAGGTGCGTTTCACCTCGTTTTGTTTTTTCTCCCATTTGATAAATTTTTGGGTTAGGGTTTCACTTTGGTTGGGGTCCAATTTTTATTTTTTGGTTCAGTCTACTATTTTAGGGTCCAATTTGTTCTCCACGTTGTGCGTTTGTGGTGCAATTGGGGTTGCACACCATTTTTGCGAAGCTTGCGACACACGAGAAGGTGGTTCCGCACACGAGTATTAATTTACAATCATTTTCTTGCTTATATAATTACTTTAGTGCTTTTTTATATTTGTTTACATACTGAAAAATTTTCTTTGACTGAGTTTTATTGTCCATTTGTTTTGTTAGAGTTATGATTAAGTGATACTGGTGAATATCATTCTGAAAACCTGTCTGGACTGTTTAAAGGAGTTTTTCAAACTGCGCAGCATTTGTGTTATGGAAATATGGTTGGTATAGTTATGTTTTTGCGTAGTATTAAAAATGTGGTTGTCTTGGAAAATATTTTGAGTGACTTTTTTCCCTTTAAATATTTTACGAAATGTTTCAAAACTGGTTAATTATTTCGTTTTAATGGTTTTCCTGGTTATAAAAAGTGTTTTTTATAAAACTATGCAGCTAGTTTAATTTAATGTTCTAGCAGCGTATGTTAAGTTTTAAAATGTTTTTGGTGTGCGTGTGGTTCTAAAAGAGTATATTAGTATGCGGGTGGCATGTTCTAGTGTGTAAACACCTCATTTGGTCTTTAGTGACATGATATGTGAACTTTGATCTTTATGTGAGCACGAGGAGGGAAGCATAGTGTATTAGGTGGGGAGACTAGGACTAGTGAGCTAGTGTTCCGGAGATGGCTTGGCCCGGTTTCACTGGTAGTTTTTATGATTGTAACACTAACTAAAAATATGATAATTAAGGGTCATGGCCTTCTAAGCCATGTTTCACCGAGACACAACGTTCTAGGGTCCCACCTGTTTCTATACCCATAGGGCCTCTCCTATCCTTTGGTGATACCAGTTACTTTTCACACACTAATGATACATGATATGTCACTTGTGTTACTACCCAAACATGTGTTTTCTTTAAACTGCTTTTCTTTAAAGTCATTTTTATGAAAACTACTTTCACTAACGTGGTTAAGCATTTTTTTCTTTCTTTTATTTATCATTGGAAATGTATTGTCTCTTAATAATTGTGCATGAAATATTTTCTTGGTGATATCTTGCTGGGTGATTTATCACACCCTACTTACACCCTTGGGTGTAAGTATATTTGTTTATGTCTGATACAGGTAAGGGTACAGTGTTTGGAAGTGGTAGTTCAAGTTGTTAGCTTGCCTCTTGACATGGAATTGTGGTGGTGGTTGAGGGTGGTGTCTTATCGCCGGAAGACAGTTTTTCGGTGAGTTTTTGGTCCCTATACTTTTTGTTTTTTTGGGATTTGGTTTATTTCATATGACTCAAAAGTATGGTTTTGGTTAAATACTTGTTTGCCTACAACACTTACTTTTGGTTGGGTTTATTTTGGTGATTTCTTTATATCTGTTTTTTGGGTAAAATCGTTCCCAAAGTTTATTTTGATACCCGGACAATTGTGCTAGACCATGGGGATTGGGAACGCCCTTTGGGACTTTCCGTGGGCCAGGTCAGGCATTGGTTTGGATGGCGAACCATCTTGGTTCGTGACAAAATGGTATTAGAGGGAGGTTTTGGCATCTGAGTTATTTTATATGGGTCGAGTCTGGTTAGACATGAGTTAGGATTGTCGGGGCTCAGAATTCTAGTAGTGGGTAGGGTTCCTGGCCAGCATACCTCATGATAGACACTTAGTCACCATGAGATGTCGAGATACTTGTTTGGATTCTATTCCAGGTGGGACATGCAGATTATAGACTATGCGTGGACATCAGGCATGGAAGAAGAGTTTGGTCATGATGTTACTTTTGTATATTTGGTTTACTGAGGATTAATTATTTTTCTAAAAATTTTACTTTTCTTTGGATATGATTTATTGATGATGTTTTGTTATGACTGTTCCTCTTTGCAGTAATATTACTCCCCTGAGAGCTTATACACACCCACGGGAGGAAGCCAGGGAGAGTTCTGCCTTTCCGCTTGATCAGAGATTGGTAGAAGCCATGGTCCGAGTTGTTCAGACTTTAGGATAGGGGGAGACTCCTACCCCTGCCTCTATTCCAGTTAGAGGAGATGAGTTTGACTCCAAGAGGGATAAAGATCAGGAATTTATGAAGAATAAACTTCCTTCATTATGAGGTAGTTTGAAACCTCAAGAGGTAGAAGAATGGTCTGAAATGATAGAGAGTATGTTCGAGTTCCTTGACATGCTAGATGAAGTCAGGGTAAAGTGTGCCTCGTTCCAGCTAGAGGGCTCCAGTCGCAAGTGGTGGGAATCAGTGATTCAGGCTGGGAAGCATGAGCAGATGAGTGGAAGGATTTGAATGCTATTTTCAATGAGTAGTACTGTCTCGTGTTCCTGGCCAATGCCAGATCTTGGGAGTTCATGGATCTTTCACATGGGGATTAGACAGTGATGGAGTATGAAAACCGCTTTGCTGAGCTAGTGCGGTATGCACCTGAAATTGTTTCAAGTGAATATTTGAAAGCTCGGAAGTTAGAGAAGGTACTTCGACCAAAAATCCACTCTCAGATCTTCTTTTTCAAGAAAAGAACTTATACTGAGGTGGTCGATCATGCTTTCATGGTCGAGATTGACCAGAGAGGAACTTTGGGGTTTTATGGATTAGTGTTAGGGTTTGGAAATGAGAGTTCATCCGAGAAGAAGATGAAGTGTGATGAGCATTGGAAGAAGAGTGGTTGCGGCTCAGGTCATCCTCCCAGGCAGACCTCATCTGAGGTTTTCGGTGCGGGGTCCGTGGTGTGCCATCAGTGCAGAAGGGTAGGGCACATCTGACCTTCTTGTCCATACCCTCGCAGACCTTTCCATGGGTGTGGAGTTGTGGGGCATCTATAGCGATTCTGCAGGATTGCACGCCCTTACCAGAGTGGGGCTGAATCTGTGTCTTCCAGAGGGGTATCAGTTCAGTTGGAGTAGACCAAGATGATAGGATCTCAGTTTGGTGGCCATGGTTGTAGGACTGAATCGTCTTCAGGGATAAGCCATATTAGGGCAGAGCCTTAGGCGAGTGGTCGTTCTCAGGCAGGGACTAGACATTTTCATTCTGTGGATCAGACACCAGGGGGATTTGATGCAGAACCTTCAAATGTTCGAGGTACCATTATGATTGCATCTTCTATAGCTGCAGTTTTATTTGATACTGGTGCTTTAGTTTCTTTTATATCTTCCTGTCTTGTGAACTTGTTGAGCCTTCCAACCGATATTTTATCTATCACAATGGAATTAGTAACACCATTGGGTAAGAAAACGAAGTAGGATTTTAGGTGCCCATTGTGCGCACACTCTATATTAGGAGTCGAGATGAAGTGGGATTTCGTGGTCCTTGACATGGACCTGTTTGATGTGATCCTTGACATGGACTGGCTGGTGTGCTTCCAAGCACATATTGACTGCTATCAGCGTCGAGTCAGCTTTATGGAACCAGATGGAAGTCCTCAGTTATTTCATGCAAAATGGGATCCTCAGTCAGGTCATGCGGGACCTCCACTCCCTGAGTTGGGGAATCTTTCTTATCAATTGTCATCACTCACACTAGAGGATGATGGTGGTGTTTCTCAGGGCAGGTTACCTCATGTGGTGGATGAGTTCCCAGAGGTCTTCCCAGATGATTTCTCAGGCTTATCCCCCAGAGCGGGATGTGGAGTTTTCGATTGAGTTGGGGCTAGGAACACATCCTATATCTCTCCCCTAATATCGCATGGCCTCCACCTATTTGAGGGAATTAAAGATATAGCTTGATGATTTGGAATACAAAGGATTCATTCGCCTGGGCGTCTCTCCTTGGGCCGCCGCAGTTTTATTTGCAATGAATGACGATGATACCTTCCGGTTGTCCATCTATTACCAAAAATTGAATAAGGTAACCATCAAGAATAAATACCCATTGCCTCAGATTAAAAATTTGGTTGAAGAGTTGAAGGGGGAAAAGTGGTTCTCCAAAATTGACTTGCATTTGGGATACCACCAGTTCAGGGTGAGAGAAGTAGACATTCTGAAGATGGCTTTCTGAAGCAGGTATGGTCACTTCGAGTATCTAGTCATGCCTTTCGGATTGACGAATGATCTGGAAGTTTTTATGATACTCATGAATAGGGAATTCCATCAATATCTCTACTCATTTGCCGTGGTACTTGTAGATGAAATCCTGGTTTATTAGGTACTTGAGGAAGAGAATGAGCATCACCTGTGGATTGTTTTGGGCACATTGAGGGACCACCACCTATATTCCAAACTCTCAAAGTTCATATTCTGGATCAGGGAAGTGAAGTTTCTGGGGCATTTCATCTCAGAACAAGGGGTTTTAGTGGATCCTGAGATGATCAGTGTGGTGATTTCGTGGGAACAGCCTAGGAATGTGTTTGAGATCAGGAGTTTTCTTGGCTTGGAAGGTTATTACAGGCATTTTGTTCTGGACTTCTCACAGCTTTCCTCCTCCATGACCGCACTCACTCGGAAAGGGGTGAAGTTTGAATGGAGCCCACAATGCTAGGAATCCTTTGAGGAGTTGAAGCGGTGGTTTACCACCGTTCCTGTTTTGGTCTTACCAGAGTCTGGGAAGGGATATGTGGTTTATTGTGATACGTCAGGTACATTCCTTGGGTGTTTACTCATGCAGGATAATCATGTGGTGGCTTATGGTTCTCGCCAGCTTCAGCCACACGAGAAGAATTATCCGACTCACAACTTAGAGTTTGCAGTAGTGATGCACACCCTGATGACTTTGTGCCACTACCTCTTTGGGGATCAATTTGTGGTCCATTCTGACCATAAGATCCTAAAATACATCTTCTCGTAGAAGGATATCAATCTGAGGCAGTGCCGATGGATCGAGTACCTACAGTGATTTGACTTTGACATTGTCTATACCCCAGGAAAGGGTAATGTGGTGGCGGATTCATTGAGTAGGAAGGTACCCGTGCAGGCGTTGAGGAAGTACATCGATGAGTGGACTTTGATGGGGCTCTTCCCCCAGATGCACTTGGGGAGAAGGGAGCACAGTGGAGGTACTTTCTTGGCTAGAATTCAGTTGACTCTCACTCTTCTGAAGTTGATCTAGTGGGAGCAGCCTGGAGATGAGCTGTGTCAGTGATCCATGCATTTTTTTCATGGTGGGGAGAGCCTTTCCGATTGGTCTTTATCTCCCAAGAGGATCTTGTGATTCCAGGGCCGTGCAGTGGTGCCATTTTCTCAACGGAAGGTGGTGATGTAGGATATCCACCAATATTACTGGCACATCCATCTTGGTTCTACCAAGATGTATTAGAATGTTCGTCACTAGTTATGGTGTCTATGTATGAGGTGGGACATATCTGACTTTGTATTGAGATGATACACTTTTCAGTAGGTGAAAGCAGAGCATCAGAGACCATCTGGCCTACTTCAACCATTACTTATTCCTACCGGGAAGTGGGACGAGGTCTCCATGGACTTCATTATTAGATTTACACGTACACCTTGGGGGAGGAATGATATTTGGGTGGTGATTGATCATTTGAAAAAGTCATCTCACTTTATCCCGATCATAGATACAATGAAGGTGGAGGAGCTAGCACATTTGTATGTTCAGAAAGTGTTCAGACTTCATGGTGTGCCGTCAGTAGTTTTTTCTGAAAGGGAGCCCTGTTTTACATCTTAATTTTAGGGAGGACTATAGAAGGCTTAGAGGATGCAAATTAAGTTGAGAATGATATGCCATACTAAGACAGACGACCAGATGGAGTGGGCGAATCAAATTCTGGAGGACATGCTTCATGCATGTGTGTTGGATTTCAGAGGTTCATGGGTTATCATCTGGGATTAATCGAGTTTTCTTATAATAACAGTTACCAATCCTCTATTAGAATGGTACCCTTTGAGGCACTCTATGGTCGGCCTTATCGGTCTCCTTTATGTTGGGCTGAGGTAGGAGAGACCTCACTCTTGGGACCGAGCCTTGTTCCGAAGACATCTGAGAAGGTGAAGATGATTAGACAATGGTTGTTGACAGCTCAGAGTCGCCAAAAATTTTATGCAGATCAGATGCATCAGGATCTTTATTTTTTAGTGGTGGACATAGTGTTCTAGAAGGTGGACCCCCGTTTTGGTCACCGCCACTTGGAAAAGCAAGGGAAACTGACACCGAGGTATGTTGGGTCTTTTGAGATTACTGAGCGGATTGGAAATGTGGAATACATGTTAGCTTTGAATTCTCAGTTGATGTTGATTCATGATGTATTCCATGTCTCCCAACTGAAAAAGTACAATCCTGATCCGTCACATGTGTTGAATTGGGAAGAGTTGGAGATTGAGACAGACTTATCAGTGTTTGAGTGGCCAGTGTGGTTAGTGGATTCTCAGAGGAAGGTACTTCGTGGAAGGTCCATTCCCTTGGTTCATATTCTCTAGAAGCATGGGAATTAAGAGCATGAGACTTGGGAGTGGAAGTCTTGGGTTTAGCGGGAGTACCCATTTCTATTCTCTGATCAGACTTCGAGTTGACTTTCTGAGGGTGGAAAGTATTTATGGTGGGGAGAATTGTCACACACGAACATCATTTGAGGTATGTTTTAAATTTCATTTTTTATCCCATGATTATATTTTCTTTTATTTAATTTTTTGTTGAAATGTGGTACGAGCCCGACACGAGTTTTGTGTTTTTGCATTGATAGTGAACGTCGGCTTGACGTCACTCGATGCGTGGGATGGGCACGGGCGAAGCCATGTGGCTTCGCCAGTTTAACGCGCGATCAGCCCGGGGCGCAGATGATTAAATAACTAAAAATAAAATAAAATTTATTATAATTATATATATTTTGTCATTATTATTCGTATTATTATTATTTTTATTAGTTTAGGTTATATTTTCTTTTTAGGTTTTAATTTATTTTTATTTCCCCATCTCCTAATTTTGATTTTATTTTACCCTTTCCTTCCTTTTATATTTATTCTTTTATTTTATTTTATTTATTTATTTCCATCTATCTTTTTTTATCATTTCTTTTCTTTTTCTTTTTTTTCTTTTTTCCCCCCTCTTTTTCTCTCTCCCTCGCGACGCTACGATTCATGCCACTCCCACCCTGTGCCTGCATCGAACCCTAGCCGCCTCACCATTTTCCTCTTGCGGACCGGCTGTGACCCCCTTCCATGGACGGAGTCTCGCATGGTGGTCGCTCCCTCATCGTGTCGTAGTCCACAAGTGCCCCCTCCTCATCAAGACGAAGTCCGTGAGCCCAACCTCATCGAGCCGAAGCATCTTCCTCGGTCGGAGTCTTGCATTGTGGTCGCTCCCTCATCGAGCCGTAGTCCGCGTGCGCCCCATCCTCATCGAGCAAAAGTCCACGTGCCCCACCCTCGTCGAGCTGAAGCACCCATGGTTTGGACAAACATGTGAGACCCACTGGTTCAACCCGTTCGCATACCGGACCAGCCTGCTCCTCTTCGGCTGGAATCCAACACCAGAAACCTACCCATGTCTAGCTGAAACACCAACACACAACCCTTATAGGTTTGGCGGAGACCCCCACACCCTCCCTTGCTCGACCAAGATTCCAGAGGCTTCCCTTCTCATTTTTCTGGAATTGCGCAACCCTCGACACCCTCCGAAGAACCTCGTCCGGCCTTTCGCATCCACACCGTAGGTGAATTTCACCTAATTCTGTTTTTTCTCCCATTTGATAAATTTTTGGGTTAGGTATTCACTTTGGTTGGGGTCTAATTTTGATGTTTTTGGTTCAGTCTACTATTTTAGGGTCCAATTTGTTCTCCACGTTGTGCATTTGTGGTGCAATTGTGGTTGCACACCATTTTTGCAAAGCTTGCGACACACCGGTATGTGGTTCCACACACAGGTATTAATTTACAATCATTTTCTTACTTATATAATTAATTCAGTTCTTTTGTATTTGTGTTTACATACTACGAAATTTTCTTTGAATGAGTTTTATTGTGAATTTATTTAGTTAGAGTTATGTTTAAGTGATACTGGTGAATGTCATTGTGAATAATTGTCTGGACTGTTTAACCGAGTTTTGAAAATTGTGCAGCATTTGTGTTAGGAAAATTTGGTTGGTGTAGTTATGTTTTGGTGTAGTATTAAAAATGTGGTTGTCTTGGAAAATATTTTGAGTGACTTTTTTCCCTTTAAATATTTTGCGACATGTTTCGAAACTATTTAATTATTTTGTTTTAATGGTTTTCCTAGTTATAAAAAGTGTTTTTATAAAAATGTACATCTGGTTAAATTTAATGTTCTAGTAGCGCAAGTTATGTTTTAAAAAGTTTTTGGTGTGCGTGTGGTCCTAAAAGATGATATTAGTGTGCGGGTGGAATGTTCTTCTGTGTAAGCACCTCGTTTGGTCTTAAGTGACATGTCATGTAAACTTTGATCTTTAGGTGAGGAGAAGGAGGGAATCCCAGGGTATCAGGTGGGGAGACTAGGACTAGTGAGCTAGTGTTCCGGAGATGGCTTGACCCAATTTCACTGGCAGGTTTGACAATTGCAACACTAACTAAACATATTATAACTAATGGTTGTGGCCTTCTAAGCCACGTTTTCTGAAGGTCGTGGCCTTCTAAGACACGTTTCACTAAGACACGATGTTCTAGGGTCCCACATGTTTCTAGTACCCATATGGCCTCTCCCATACTTTGGTGTTACCGGTTACATTGTGCACACCAATGATACATGATATGTCACTTATGTTACTACCCAAACATGTGTTTTCTTTGAACTGCTTTTCTTTAATGTCATTTTTATGAAAACTTTTTTCACTAATGTGGTTAAGCATTTCCTGCTTTCTTTTATCTATCATTGCAAATGTATTGTCTTTCAATAATTGTGCATGGAATCTTTTCTTGGTGATATCCTGCTGGGAGATTTCTCACACCCTACTTACACCCTTGGGTGTAAGTATATTTGTTTACGTCTGATACCGGTAAGGGTCCAGTGTTTGGAAGTGGTGGGTTAGGATGTTAGATGGCCTCTTGATGTGGCAGTGTGGTGGCAGCTTGAGGGTGGTGTCTTCTCGTCGGGCGACAGTTTTTGGGTGAGTTTTTGGTCACCATAATTTTAGTATTGATTGGGATATTGTTTTTTTTCATGTGACTCAAAAGTCTGGTTTTGGTTAAAGACTTTTTTGGCTACAACACTTAATTTTGGTTGGGTTTATTTTTTTGATTGATTTATATCTATTTTTTCGGGTAAAATCATTCCCAAATTTTATTTTGATACCCGGGAACTTGTGCCAGCCCATGGGGATCTGGAATGCCCTTTGGGCCTTACTTTGGGCCTGGTCGGGCGTCTGTTCGGATGGCGACCCAACTTGGTTCGTGAAAAACTCCATCAACCATTATGCTCGATTTCTAATTTTAATTTCTAGAAATGAACTCACCCACCGAACACCAAGGCCATCAATTTTTGAAGGAAGTTCCATTCCCATAAAAGTGATTGAGATATCAAATTCCTTCAAAGATAGAGAAGGGATAAATCCTCTCTCACATTATTAATTAATGTGAAATCAGTTATGATGCACCCATCATATCCTATTTCCCAATGAACATATTTCATCACAATTTTCATTAATACAATAAAGAACACAATTCATGATATCTATTGATGATAATATTAAAGTCTAAGGATCAATACACATGTATACAAATATGAACATCCAATGACACATGGAAATGTGGATTTCCTATTAATAGGACTATTCTCATAACCTCATATCCTAGAGATTACCAAGGGTGGTCACCAGGGAAAGGTGTCTCAATGTCTTATGATCCTCCTACCCTAGATTGCCTTTATTGATTGTGTCCTGTCAGAAAATATTAGTCAGCCACAAAATAATGTTCAATAATAATATCATGTCACCTCTAGGTTTTAATTATAGTTATTAAATACTATATACCATTCATAACGATATATATTCTTAGGTAATTTTCACATAAAAATTTCATGTAGAGGAATAATAACAATGTGATAAGAAAACTTCATTATGATTTAAGGGAACACATTATCAATAACTAAGTACACCAGTTATAGGGAACAAACTCCAATAGGGTTGTAATAATTAGATCCTACCTAAGATTCATATTGATTATCTTACTCTCTTTCAAAGATATCTATCTCTTGCACCATTTTCCACCATAATGCACTGATACACTATGGGTGTAAAGGAGAATATCACTCGATTTCCAAGTGATTCATTTCATATTGTGAATACACCATGTAGGCAAGATCCATTGATTTGTTCCTCAATGATCTTCATCAAAATATTGTGATGAAGGTAGTAATAGAAGGTATTAATGGTCCATGGTACTTTTTTCATTTACATTTTATAGATGGTTTTAATTTTTATACCATGATTATCTTGGGTGTTTGTGGTTTCTAACATCATTTTTTATGTTGAAATAGCGTTTTTTGATCACTCGAAACCTAACAATGGTATCAAATCTAATCAAGATTCTTGATCCATTAAATCATGGTTGAAAATGAATGAAATCTCTATCATATTATATATTATATTTCCAACCATAAAAAAGATATAGATTTTGTACTACGGCTGAATAGAAAAAATATAATATCGTAAGTTGGGATATAGTTGCACCATATGATATAGGATATCATAGGAAATGATATAGTTTAAAACATTCTTATTTTACTATATCATAATGTACAATATATTGTATCATAGCCTACAATGGAACCATTTTAATCATAAGAATATAGATAAAATAGATCATCATACCATAAATATGAGATAATGTATACTAGAAGGGTTGACTCCCAATGTTTTGAAGGCTTTATCATAGAAAGTTTTTATCCATTGTGAAATATGATAGATAAAATGGGATTCCACAACTTATTATATTGAGGATATTATACAATATGATATATAAGAATATGTTTATTGTTTTAAATTTTTATTATGAATTGTATTCTATAATTTATAAAAATATTACAAATTATATAATAAATAGAATTTGAGATATTTATATAATTTATATATTTTTTTAAATTAATTAATTTTAAAATGTTTACAAATAATTATTAAATATATTTTGGAATTTTTAATAAATAAATATCCATGATATTTAATGATAGTATTGAAATATATTTTGTTGTTAAATTACTTGATGTATAATTTAGATATAAATGATTTTTATGGAAATTATAAGAGTAATTAACAAAATACATTAGAATTATAAAATAAAGCATAATATAAAAGAATTTTTATTTTATATTATGAATTTTTCATAATTATTAGTTTGAATGTTTCATATTAAATGCATTATTTGTGAAATCATTTAAACCATATCAAAAAGTTTCGGTAATTGATATGATTAAAATTTTAATATTATTAAATATGTGATATTAAGAAAATTTACAAGAGTCTATATATATAATGTTTATATTTTAGGTATTATCTACTTAAGTAAAATCTATGTATGTAATAATATGAAGGATTTTATATTAGAAATAAATATACAATGTTTATATTTATCTAGTTATAAAATTTCCACAAGGAATGACTAAATTAAAAGGTGTTTATAGTTTATTTATTTATTATTTATTCATAAACTATGTGCCTCATGTTTCGATTTTTTGAATTGTTTATTTATTTAGTTTATTTATTATTTTATTCTTAGAAATAAATTATTTATATCATAAATAATTTTATTTTTTAGTTTAAATGTTAAATTACTTCTATAAAATTTCATACATGTATACCAGGAGTTATAAACTTGATTTGAAAATTGATTTAGTTTTCTTTTACTTTGACTATGTAATGTACTAGGTTATGATCTTGAATTTAAAATTTTATTATAATTTAAACATATTTGGTATTACAATTATATGGGATTGAGGCATTTCTTGAGTAAAGTATCCTTGGGTAGATGGGCTCTAGGTCACACTGCTCATTAGCCTGGAGGGTTATGAAACGTTTAGAAAAGTGGGGGTTGATTCTCTATAGATCCAAGATTATTCTTTTTGGGGCTATTGATTTCATATTATTCTCAGAAATTATATAAAATTATTTCATATACATTTTTCATGAGGCACAATTTGATATGTGTAAATTTATGTTGGATTTTAATTTAATCTAGTAACACAATATTTGAGTTCCATTAATTGTTACACATAAATATGGTTTGAACATGGTTGTAGAAGGGATACTATTAAAAAAATAAAACATTAGAATAATTTATACATAAAAAGAAAATAACATGAAATAAGATGATGATATTAAATCCCTTTAAGGATACATGTCATATTCCTTCAAAAGTGAACGGTTATCAAGTCCTCGATTATCCAATCGGATAGGTTCATGCCAAATTAGGGTTCTTTTTAGTTATCTTGTGTATGAAAAACAAGTAATGGAGAAAACTTGAGAGTTAAGTACCTCATTTTTGGCATTTAATCTGGGTTATACTAATCTCAAAAACAATAAGAGTTCAAATAATAATGGAATGATGTTGAGTTTGTGTATATGATATATTGAGAAAAGGGTTGTCTACTAAATAATATAAGAGTAACATATGATATTATTAGAATATGGTCATGCCCAAAAAGATAAATTGATTAGGTTTATTCTAAAATAGGTTCATTTCTTAGGGAAGAATGAATCTTGCCCCACTAATGAATATGATTCATTTCAAAATAGGTCATAAGTATAGTTGGAAAACATTCAACAGAAGTAATTATGTAATCAATGTGAAACATGATACTAATTGGATAAAATATTACATTGTATAAAAATGAAAACGTCATCATTGAACATAACATTGAGATGAATCCTTGAACAGGATAATTTTAATGTAAAATGAAGGTTCAAGGGAATGGTAGATGTTGATGGGCCTGTAACCAAAACTTTTTTCTCATTAGTTTATTTGGATTAAATCATTAAAAATGGATGAAAAAATCATGACATATTCAAATATATTTTATTTTCATATATTATTTATAATTAAATTAAAGACAATAATTGCCTCACTTTTTGTAATGTATCTTTATGGATGAATTCAATGGCTACAATCATACTCTCCAAATTTCATTATAGAATCCGTATTATAATTTCTTTATCATTATTCATAGGTGATTTATGAATCTCAAAACATCACCGAAAAAACATTGGGTGCTAGAACTAAGGTATTAATCATCTTTTTAGTTTACTTATGATTGCAATAAGAATATTTTCAATATAGAAATATGATTTATATTCTTATCTCTTTATTGAGAGGGATGAGGAATATTATCTCTCATTCATGGGAGTATTATTGTGAGAGTTATCCTTAGTATGGAGAGAATTATCTTTAGAGAATATCATTGCGCACAACAATTCTCATACACACACAAAATGATAAAATCAGGTTAATATACTTTGGGTTAAACTACTTATAATTTTACAAAGTCCCTTATTTAATAGTTACCTATAAATAAACCTGATGTCAAATAACAATAATATAATTATTATTATATTCTATTAAATGTTATAACACATGTATATTAAAATATCATTTCTTAAAAAAATTAATAAATATTTACTAAAATAATATAAAATGAACTATTTCATTTCTATCAATCCCTTTACTCAAATTTTCAGTCCTCATTGACATTTATCAAAACCCTTAATAATAAATATTTATTTAAATAAATATATATTATTATATTGTACTTTCAGTGAAAAAATACATATAATATTCCCTAACTAATGAATATTTATTTATTATAATATTCATGTAACTAAGTAAATAATTATTTGATACCTTGAAAATAAATAAGAGAAAAATAAATATTATATATATATAATCTATCTAGTAAATAATATTTATTTAATATTCTAATAACTGGCAATTTAATCTATGATATCATTACAACCTAAATAACTATTAGATCTCTATTTGAAGAATAATATTTACTTTAACTTTTAAATTAAAAATAAAATTTAACTATGATTATATATAAAATTAGCGAGTAACCCTATAAGCCTCCTTTTCAATGACATTAGGTGATTTTTTTAAAGTCCAATATTAGCATCTCCCAACACATTTAGACACCCATTGAGAAATTCATTAATTTTGTAATGAAAAAAATCTAATACGAGCACTCATTGTGTAATATAATCCCTTTGTCTTGATATATTATTAAGTAGGTTGCATAATTATGCCATAAACCTATATGATTGGTATATATTTATTTTAATTCTAGAAATTAAATCATCAATGATACACTATGTGTATTGATTTATTCATATTGTTCAATTGCAATCAATGACCCATAGATATATACTTCCATTAATATTGAAGGGACAAATCCTTTATAATGTTATTCATTAATGTCATATATAATACCTAAGACATGGACACCTCAAATTCAATGCCAAAAAAACATTCTATACACACCGACATTAAAATGAACCTATTTGACACAATTTTAACCATCGATAATTACAATATCACCAAAAAATATTTCGTCACATTCATTTGAAGGGCTTAAAGTTCCCAAGAATATATAGGACACTAAGTTTGGGGGGGGGGGTTGAATCAGTGATGATATTTTATAATTTCAATTATCTTGAAATTCACCCATGTAACTTCTTAAAGTTTAGATCCTCTAAAATTTACAACACAACCTTACTCGTGTGTAAAGATAAGAAAATAATACAAGGAACAGAAGTTTTTGCAATGTTTTCCCCAAATATGGGTGACTATAACCTTTACACATCAACTTCTATCAATCTATGAAATTAACCAATACATTGATGTGAATAAAAATGATCCAACTCCCATCAAGATCCTTCTGTCTTCTAATAAGAAATTATACTAGATCCCACCAGTTATGAAGTTTTATTATACTTTCGATGTAGGAGAATAATAAAATAGAAAATCTTATAACTAATATTTTTCTTAAAATTATCTATCTAGTAGTGCTTAGTCCATTACACCTCTGTCCAATATACCTTATTATCCATTTGGTATGACTCTTTCTGGGGATCTTTAGTTCAATTCACCTCAATCTAATACACTCTATCTAATGCACCTCTGTCTAATGCCTCTACTTATACCAAGTGATTCCTTAGACGAATACTTAAACTAAAAAAACTTCATCACTTCAATTATTTGATAATAGAAGAAAAATAATATCATTAACACTTCAACCTTTTTTATTGAAAAACTTATTCTGATAATGACGGAGTCAACACAGGCTTCGAATTAATATTTCCCACACAACTCAACTTTCACATGACTTACTTCAATAATTTTAATATTTTTATGTCAAAGTTATTCATATAAACATCCTTAAATATCAAAATAAATTATGTCCTTAAAATATTCCTTAAATATCAATTATATTTATGAATATTAAATGAACAACTCAACATTATCATAATTAATGACTTTAAAATGTTAATGAAATGTATATCAATGATCTGTCTAGATTTTCGTCATCTAGTAACATTGAAAAGCCTCTCTTTATCCGAAACAATTACTTATTTGATCTTATTTTACAATAATCTATGTTAGTTAAACTCAAGATTTATACATGTAGTTGGGGTTTGGCTTAGTGGTAAACACCCCTTAATTCTACATGTAAATTGGGGGTTCAAAACCCATTGGGCACAGGGACTGTAGCAGTACTGTAGCAATGGCGGGTATTATGAAGTACTATAGCAACACTGGTACTATGGTATTACTATTCACAGAATGGGTCTTGGGCCAAAAAAATGGGCATACAGGCCATGTAATGGGCTAAATTTCCACTGGGCCTTCGGGCTATGTAATGAGTCTCCCTCTACTTAGTTAAAGAGGTATTTGCTTTGAACTAATAATAAATGAGGCTTCAGACCCAAACTTTTAAAAAAAACTCAAGATTTATACATATATTTCTCTTTACATGCTTCCTCCATTTGATAGACTCACAGAAGTTCATCCATCTTGATCTGTTTGATGATTTGGAAAATCTCTATCTATGCATCCCACGCTGGATCAAAATTCATACATAACTCTATTAAAAATACTTGGTCTAAATTTTTTTCCTCTATTTAACAACATTTATATTTATTATTGTGGTGAAATCCATACATTTCTATGTCTGGTGAGTTTAAAAAAATATTATTTGGCAGAAATGTATTCCTCTATCTAGGACAATCACAAACTCCCCTCCATCCAATTGTCTTTTTCCAAACATCTTTATTTATTGGATTTAGGCTCACGGCTTCCTTAAAATTCTATATAGTGAACATTATAGAATCCTATTTCATATAAATGTTTACATTTCATTCCAATATCCTTCATACACCTCCATCCAATCATATAAAATAACTTCACCACTTCATATCTTGAGGGTTTTATAGTCGTAACTCCAAATTTGAAGCTTTCAACTCTGTAAAGTTTTCAGGTTCAACACTCTATAACTTGGACTTCATACACATTGTATCTTATAAAGAAAAAAATAATTTTTATAAAAAAACATTCAAAAAATAAGAGTTTGATAAAAAATATAACAATATTTACAAAATCACATAAAAGGATCATCAATCCCCCCTTTATATTTTTTAGAAACATTATTAGCAACTATTTTCTCAAATTTAAACAAAACTATAGTCTTTCTCCTAAAGAGTTTAAGGAAATCACACTACTGAGTTATGAATTTTTTTTAAGGAATTTAATCCCTTGGTGAATTTTTTTTTTATCCATGATATTGATTAACCCCCTCAATCATATTAACTTCTAATATTGAAATATATGTCCCTTTTAACTACTTACTATTTTTTATTATATCACTAGATTTACAAAATTTATAATAATTTTTTTAATTATTCTTAACTTTTTAAAATAAAATAAAAATAAATTTGGGGGTATTTTCATAAAACAAATTTCAATTTATTGGTGGAGGATGGATATATAGTTTCTACCTCAATTCCCTACAACATTCCATTGGAATATATTTGGTGAAAACATCTATAATTTGATCTTTTATGGAAATATACCCAAGTATTACATTTACATTAGAAACATTCTCCCAAATGAAAATATATTTAATATTAATATTATTCGATATGGAATGTTACATAGGAGTTTTGGAAAGATTAATGAAACTTCGATTGTAACAATAAATATTGAATGTGTTTTGAATATTCACCCTGAAATCCTTTAGATAAACTTTTATCCACATCTTTCGTGTAGAATCATGGGTAGAGACAACATATTTTCCTTCTAATGTACTTAAAGTTATAGAACATAGTTTCTTAAAATTCCATCTCATGAAAATTTCTCCCAAGAAGAAATTCCATCTTATTGTTGAATTTCAATCAATATAGTCTCCAACCAAATCAGTATTTGTGGAACCTACAAGTGTGAAATAATTACCATGCTTATACATCAGGATATAGTTTGACATTACTTTAACATACATGAGGATTCTTTTTTCTTCCATCTTGTGTGGTTCCTTCAGACTAGTTTATTATATTGCAAAAGAAATTATTTCATATAAAATTTATGGTGTTAAATTAGAAAGATAAATTAAACATTTAATCAAATTCTAGAAATATTTTTTATTTAAACATTGGACTGCATTAACTTTACTCATATTCATTCAAAAAGTAATAAGTGTAAAAACCTACATTAAATATTCCATACCAAAATATTATAGTATATCATTGGAATAATTTTATTTTGAGAGGATGTTATATCTTTAAATATGTAGAAATTTCAATCCGAAAAATAAATTAAACTATTTGAGTGATGGCATATCAAAGTTCTTATTCATTGATTCAGTAATTTATTAACAAGATTGAACCCTATCACATAATTTTTTTTCATCATTGTAAAGAGTAATAATCATGGTACCTGTACTAATCTATTTTAGATATAATTTTCCATCAACTTTTTCTTTAGTAAAGTTCATCTTACAAAGTCTACTTTTAGGTTTCGAATACTAGTCAAGAGGAGCCTATATTAACACCTCCAAATATTTATTTAATTTACACATGATGGTTCCGTCATTATCAATAATGAACAGACTAGGTTTCTCAATATAAACATCTTCTTAAATTTTTCAATTCATGAATTATGAATTAACACTCATTTGATAAAATATTTAATTATGAAGACCAACAAAAAACATTCTAATAGATTTGAGTCTTACAACAAGGGTCAATGTTTCTTCAAAATCATCACCTTCCACTTGTAAGTAACCTTTTCAAACAATAAATTCTTTATTTCATGTAATTTCTTCAAATTTGTTGATTTCATTTTTGAATAATAAATTTTTACCTATAAAGTTATTTCCTTTTGTTAATGGGATAATATCCCATGTGTCATTTTTCTCAATTTGATCCAAATATTCAATCATTGGATTTTACCATTTTTTTGTGCTCAAGAAAGTCCCTAATAGATTGTGGTTCCAGCCAGGAGATAGGTGTTATTTAATTTTCAAACAAAAATTTCTATATAATCTGAATTGGTTCCTCCTAATATCCAATTAAATTATCATATTCAACCTATTTTTGTAAAGTCTTATATTCTTATTACTTTATTTTTGTCTTGATTTCCTCATCACTGGTCTGATCAGAATCAACCTCTATATGATTATGCTCAAAATCATCTTCCATCCCATTATCTTCTCTGAAATTCATCATTATATGTTTCATTAAAATATATTTATCATTTTGAATAACGTTTATAAAGGTAGACTAGTTTCAATAAATTTTAAATCAAAGTAATCAACTAAATTCTGTAATCACTTATTTCCGTACTGGTAACTTTTTTATTAGAAAAATACCCTAATAAAACACTTTATTCTACTTTTGTTTCAAATTTTCCTTAAACTTGGTTTTTTATCTTTATTTAGAAAAAAATCACAAAAACCATAAAGTATTTCACTATAGAAATTTTCTTATACCACAACTCATAGGGAGTTATTTTTTATTTTTGTCAAATAGAATATCTATTTTGAATATGTACAACTGTACTTATAGAATATATCGAAAATAATTTTTAATATTTATTTTCAATGGTCATTCTCCTTACCATTTTAAAAAAAAGTATTTTTTTCTTTCCACTACGCTATTTTGTTTAGGAGTTTAGGGAGAATTTTATTAGTTTTTAATTCCACATTTCTCTATGTATTACTCTAATGTGTTACTTGTACAATTATTTCCACTATCTATTTTCACCTTTAATATATATAAAAACATCTACTAATCAATATTCATTAAGAAACTTATGAATAATTGTAAATATTTTTTTGTGTTATGAACATTACACTGGTCATCTGAGTGAAATCACTAGTGAAAGTAAAAAATTAAAAATCAATCATTTTGAATTAAGGTATCATAGACCCATATAGATCCGAGTGTTTGAGCTCAAGTTGTCTGGTGTATTGAATTTCAAATTTATAATATCTTCTAGTAACCATAATTACTTTTAAAAAAGTTATACAAATAATATATTCTTTCACTTTTTATTGTTGAAAAAATATTAAAAAATATTATTTTTCAATTATTCTCATATTTTTTCAAATATGATTCACTCTTTTACACTAAAAAATTCTTTTATACTTGATACTAAAATTACAAGAATCACTAGGATCTCTAATATTAAATATATTATCTATGGTCCCTTCTCCCCATGTGAAAAATTTCCCATTCATTAAACATATGATGATACATGAATATATTCTAAAGATAACTTTATTAAAATTATCATAGAGTTATTTAATGCCTAGTAAGTTGTGCTTAACCCCATAAAAAAATTAATATCTTTTGACTTTAACTTCTGAGTTGCAATTTTTGCATGACCAATTCCTCTTATTTTGAAGGAACTATCACTTTCAAAAGTTACTACTCCTCCGTAATGTTATTTAATATTTTATATATTTTTATATCACCTTTCATATACAAGGAAAAACCACTGTTAGGAATCCCAACTGATTTATTTTATCATCTTTTGGGGTGGTCTCCACAAAAAAAATTTCTTTAAATTTATTTTTCCCTACTTCTTTTCCCTTTCCAACATATATAACTTTCCCTGGGAGTACTTTAATACAAAATTCTACATAATAACTTGGTTGGTCACACCTTCTACAAATGTCCTCCAATAAATAAAATTATTTTTTTCATAAGAGGGATTTTTAATTCTAAAGAATTTAATTTTGTTACATCATAAATATTTAGAGCGTTAGTTATTTTTATTCCATTGTGTCTCCCCCTTAGTTATTCACTACTCCCAGAGAGAGAATTGTTGTTCTATAAATTATAAACCTTGTGAATTTATATCCTTAACACCAATAAAATCCATTGAAACTTGATATTCTATAAAAGTATTGTTTTTCTCTGGGATAAGTTTGTTGAGATTCAATATAATTTACATCATATAATATCTCTATGAATGGGGAATTATCCTTCAAGTACTTACATTTATCTAATGTCCATGTGATTAATTTGTCACATCTATTCTTAACCCAAGCTCTCTAATTATTGATTCTTACGCCTATATGTTTATTCTAATTAGATGAACTTTTGTGTTTAGTTTGTGTAGATTTCACCTGATTCATGGGATAAATTCTTGTAGTAACTTGAGATGTTTCATCTTCTGTGTTCGAATATTTTCTGAAATTATACATGATTTTCAACAACAAATTTTTAGCATCAATACATATTGATCAAATATTACATAGCACTTCTTCCTTATAATTAAATTTGTATCAGTATCATTCACCATTTTAACGTGTTCTTTATGTTTCAGCTTAGGATTCTAAATTTCTTATCTGTAAAAATCTTCCTTTTTAGGAAATTCTTATTTTCCATTGTTATTATTGTCACTCATTCAATATTCTACATTATTTCTTGAGTTATGTGATTTTAAGAAGACATTACACATGCTTTGATCCTAGCTAAAATTCTCTGTAAGTTTCTTGACCTTCTTCTTCCTAATTGTTTAAAGTATCTTCCTTTCTCTCAACATAATCCATGAAAGTTTTGAATAGCTTTGGATTTTCATATTCTAAGGAACTATTGTTAGTAGATTCAATCTCTCTCCCAAACTCAATATATTTATCTTGTTTCTTTTGGTGAGACTTTTTTTGTTCCCAGTGGTTTTCTTAACATCCTTATAAGTTTTACCCCTCTTATTCATATTTTGGTTTTCATTAGAATCATCATAATCATATTATTCATATTTATTATCTAGATAGTTCATTAAAAATATGTATGATTACTCCACAATCAAAACATTTAAGTGTAATTTTTTCTTTGTGCATGCTTATACCATTATAGTAATTTTTAGATATTAGGGACACAAGTCAATCCTCAAATTCAATATCATAGTCGTTATATATTGATTCAATGAGGCCCATTTCCTCAGGTTCAGGTAATAATATTTTTAGTTTCCTAAAATATTAAAAATATATCTATTCCTTAATCTTATTTTTGAAATTAGGTGCTTTTCCCATTTCATAATAAACAAGAAAGGTATGAAATTCATTAAGAGATAAATTATATTTATCTTATTAAGGAAATATTTTAGGATCTGAACTATCAAGAAAGTTTCTCATCAAATATTTAATGATAATTGAATCTTCCAAGACATCTCAAAATCCTATGATGTTGCTAATAATTTCATTAACACGGGTTCAATAGTCATCAATAGTTTTTTTAGTTTCATTCTTAATATCTTTGGACTTACTTCTATATATTTTAGGTTTTTTTCCTTCACATTTAGATTTCCGTCAAAGTCGCTTTCATGTTTTTCCCAATTTTCCTCTCCTTTCATCAGATCCATTATATTCATAAAAAAAATTATTAAAAGGAAATTTGAATATCATACCAAGATTTTCCATCATCCTAGAAAGTCCATTTTTTTGTAAAAGTCAGAGGAGCATATTCCTATGGTAGAAACCCTATAGTAGCTACCTCAACCACATCTAGGAAATGTGATAAAATATAGGGTATTCTTTTGTTTTTTTATCCATGGTAATCTTCTCCATAAAAGGTAGGAATTCCTCTATTATTGAATGAGTTGAGATTATACATGATAATTAATACAGAGATCTTACAAAAGGAACATGTATTCTTTGATACCACTTGATGTTCTCAAGAATATAAAGACCACTAGGGGGTTATGTCATTGATAATCTTTTAAAATTTCATTTCTCTCAAAAGTATCCCATATAACTTCTTAAGGTTGTGATCCTATCAACTTTATAACTTAACCTCCCTCATATGTAAAGATAAGAAATTAAAGCAAGGCACACAAGTTTTTACAAGGATCAACCCCAATGCGGGTGACTATACCCTTTCTTTGTTGACTCCTATCGATCCACAAATATTTAATATGTAATGAATTGAAAAAAGTATCCAAATCCCTTCAATATCATTCTATCTCCTAACATTAAATTATACTAGCTCACACATGTTACAAAGATTATTTATACTTATGAGCATAAATAATAATAAAAATTTAAATATTCTCACTAATAACTACATCTAGAAATTTTCTATTTAGTAAAACTTGTTCTATTAAAACTATGTATAGTGAACCTTATTCCTTATCTGGTATGAATCCTTTAGATGAATTTAAATTTAGTTTTTCTCAATATGATGCACTATGTTAAATAAATATATGTTCATTACCTTTTTCTGGTGCATCTACTTCGACCATGTGGTTCCTTGTCCAAATTCGCATGATTTAAAAAATTAAACATCCCCTCTATCTGATAATAGAATCAAATAAATTTAAACAGGACTACACCCATTAATATAATAACACATCCTTTAAAAATAAAGGAGGAGGCCTGGGATCTAAATTAAAATTTTCCACTCAACTAAAAATTTTATGACCATACTAAACGATTTTAAAACTATAGAGTAAAATTTATTTATATGAACTTCCTTACATATTATCATTAATGAAGTCCTTAAAAATACATAAATTTTAGATAGATTTGTGAACATTGAAAAAAATCTCAACATAATCACAGTTATTTGCACTAAATGTTTATAAAAAATCTATTAAGGATCTGTCCAAATTTTATCCATTCAGTAACATTAACAAGGCTCCCTCCATCCAAAACTCTTCTCTATCTGATCTTCTTTTTCCAACCATATCAGTTTTATTAACTTAGGATTTATCCATCTATTTATATTCAATTAGTTTCCCTATATAGTAGACTTATAAAAGTTTTTCATCTTGATCCATCCAATGATTTGGAAAATATATGTTCATCCATTCCATGTTCGATAAAACATTATATAGATCTCTGTTCTCTAAACACTTTCCAGTGAATTATTCCCCATCTGATCATATTTTGATTTATTGATAAAATAACCTCCATATATTTTTATTTTTGCTAATAATCATTTTTTAGTATACATAGATTGCACTATCCTATAAAATAACATGATCTCCTCCATCTAATCATCTTTTTCCAATCTGTTTAATTTGTTATACATAGTCTACATAATTCGGAAAATGGTTTTCTGATGAAATTGATAGAGATCCATATGAAGTAACTATGTACATTTCCATTTGGTGACCTTCGTATATGAAGAGACCCTTACTTTACAAAACATAAACATTACAAAACATTTGTGGAATAATTATACATTATTCAAATAGACTCCCAATGATCATAGTTGGTATAACGCCTTTGGAAATATAAAAACATAAACACTAGTAAATATGTGAGCTACATTATCTCCCACTAGGTTATTCGTGACTAGGACCCTTCTTAGACACATCCAACATAATACATATCTACATAACCTAAGGAAGGAAACATAAAAAGGGGTGAGCTAAAATTCTCAGTAAGGGTAAATAAGGAAGAAATGTAAGAATAAACATGAGAATAAGGGTATCATAACAAGATCATGAAAATAGAAGATCACACCCTGTAGATAAAAGATCATATACATGAATCATGGCATAAATCTTGGAAGTTCATAAGACATGAATCAAAAGAATGTAAGGAAATAAGACATGAAATCATAACATAGGAGTAAGACAGGGAATTGTGACAAAAAATAAGTATATACTGATTTCTATAGTATCCAAAGCATCATTATCAATACCATCTTAGTAGACAAAGTCTTTTACTGAACCAGGTAACCCCTATTCTAGGCCTGTATTACTAAACCGAGTGACCCTTATTCTAGCCCTATTTTACTAAACCGAGTAACCATTATTCCAGACCTGTATTACTAAACCTAGTAACCCTCATTCCATCCCTGAATTATCTCATGATATATAAATCTTTACCCAATGCATTGGATGTAGATATAGGTCCCACTCATCACATAATGAAATCATACATACATGTACCACAAGATTATAAATAAATATTTTATCACCCATGAAATGAAATGGGTATCATAAACATGTAAACATATCACATCTTGTGGAAAGAGATGAGTTTCATAATCATTTCATCATAAACATAACACATGAAAGGAAGTGGGTTTCAAAAGCATAAAACCCGTGAAAGAGAATCCAACTACATAAAAATCATTCCATCAAATAATAATCCATTCAGAGAAATAATATGAATGTAAACATTGAATAATTTCTCCATAAAGGCAAGATAAACACCAATAAATGTTATCTTATTAGGGAAATAATTTTGGAAGCTCTTTTAAAAACATTTCTTGATAAAAATATCATTTCTTCTTTAAAAATGATTTTTATTTCATAAAACGTTTTGAAAACTTTTTTATTTAAAAATAGATTTGAATAAATATAAATGAATCTTTTAAAACAAAAAAAAACATTTTTAAAATCCTTTTCCTTGAAAATTATCTTCATGGATTTTTGGAAAACATTTTTGAAAGCATGGTTTTGGAATAAAATAGATTTTGACCAAAGAGAGAGATGGTTCGATTTTATTAAAAAAATTATATTAAGTACCAAAGATTGTAAAAAATGGTACAAAAAAATGTGGATGTCTTGAATAAATATTGGATAAGGAAACTAAGGAATAATCTTTAGATATTTCAACAAAGAAAGCATAAATATAATTGATCTCGAAAAATGATAAGATTGTCTCAATAAACTCTTATAACTCCGTTACTTGGGATCATACTATCCATGTAAGAAAAGGAAATTTCATGAATCTTAGTATATCATACAAATAAGCATATCCATGATAAAATAAGTACAATTGAACTATATACACCTTGAAAAAGAGTTTAGGTGCATAACAAAACACGAGTCTCAATGAAGGAAAACTAAGACTAAACCATTTTATCGATTTAAAAACTTTTAAAAGTCAAAACCTATGAAATAAGGATAAAATAATGGATATGTTAAAAACCATAAATTTAGTTATAAGATACATATAATTAAATCATGGTAAGTATATACACCACACAAAAGCAATTAATGGTGAACATATCATGAATCTCACAAAAATTAAAAGTGAGATGAAATTCCCCTTACCTTATGTCTTGACTATATCCATACTAATACAAGATTCCTATAAAATAAATATAAGTTTATTATACATATTTTACAAAAAAAAATTCTTATAAAAAATACCATATATTTTTTGATTACGCCCTTATATTATTTGCTTGTTAATGATATTATGTCAAGTTTTCACTTTGGGTAATATTTTCTTTGTTATTCGCATGTGTCTTAATTTGTTACATCGTTGGTCCTTATAACAATATCATGATTCCAGAATGTAGATATTATATAAATATCTTGTATATCCATTATATTTATATTATAATAATTTATAACATAAAAAATTATGAAATGGAATACACCGTTCATGGAGACGGTAAGTCGTACGTACGCATGGACACTGTTTCCATTTTTAATTATCATATTGAAAGAACACAAGAAAATAATATATATATATATATATCATTATAAAATAATATTATATATATCATATATATCATATAATTTCATTTAACCGATCCTTAATACATTCTATGTGTTGTGGGAACGAATCACATTGCTTTGAGGGGACATTAGTCCACACTTCCTCAAACGAGATTATCGTATTAACACCAAATGGAAGGTAAAAATAAGTGTGTTGTAAAAGGAATAAAGAAGAATAAAGAAATAATAAAAATAATATATTAAATATATAAATATAGTGTCTATAATAATGGACACCATGATTGGTGTTAATGGAGAAATGAAAAATCATCATTTTGCGAGGTAATAGTTCATTGTACAAAGAAACAATATGATAAACATCCATTAGATGGAGGTGTGTGTAAGTGTAAGTTCGAAAATTTGAATAAAAAAATCATAGTATATTTATGATACAAGTGTTTTCATATAATAATTGAATACATATATTTGAGAGTGGAGAATAAAAATAAAGGAAAGGAGTTTGAGAGAAGACGCTATCTCATAATCGGGTAACTCATTTTTGTTGTTCCAAAGGATTACTTTATAGGATTTACGCATAAAGGGAGGATTCAAGGTTGAAGGGAGTATTGTTTTGAGGTAATTTGGGCAGGTCTTGGCCTAAATTAAGAGGCTTTAGAGGTGTGATTAATGGGAATATGAGGTTTCCTTTTATAGGGAAGGAAAACAATTCAGATGGAATTTTTAGAAACAAATTTGGTGTGCACATGTTCATACATAAAAAAAGTCCTAACAAAACCAACCAAACTCAACAATGGAAGTTTTATTGATTAAAAATGGACATAAAATGGTTTTTTGGACAATTTTATAGGTTATTTGGCCCCTTAATGTTATGGTTTAGTCCCTTATGAAGCTTAATATGGACTTAATCATTGTGATTAATTTTAATCACTTTTACTAATAATTTTGGTCAAAAATTAACATGGTCTTATTAGAATATAACAATTAAATAGAATTCAATAGTGTATGTTGAATTTTGTAAAATACAATCATAGAATTGGAAAAATTAAGATTAGTGCTAATCCTACAGATGTGACGAAATAACAGGGTTCTAAAGTAGGGAAAGTTCAAAGGTTTGTTATGATTTTAAATTCAGTTTGAAAATGAAATATGTTCCAATTAATTAAATTGTACTAATATTTGTAATGTTAATATAATTTCATCTTAAAACATATTTATAATATCCTTTAGCATTAATAATTAATTAGACAAAAAGTTAGTTTTTAACTAAAAATCAGTATTTCTCACTATTCATAAAAAAATGAAGTCTCTCAAAGAAATCCCAAAAATTAACCCTAAGATAATTTCAGAATTATGAATTAAAAATATGAATTTTATTTTATGAAATTAAATTTATAAATGTGTTTAAAATTACTTTCTTTATTATAATCAGTTCATTCAAGAAAACAATGTTTTTAAACATAAAAAATACTTTACCAAAAATACTATCTTTCATTATCAATATGTTTTATTTATATAAAACAAAAATATTTGATATTTAGTTATTACTATGTTTAATTTCTAGGTTATAATTATCTTATTTAAATAATTAAAATAGTCAAAAGAGATATTTTTTAGAAACTCAGTGTTGCGTGCATTGTACGCCTAGTCGATGTTGCTTGTATCGGAAGCCAAGTTGGTATTGCATGTAATGCAAGACAAGTTTGTATTTCTTGTGAAAGAAAAGTTTGATTTATTGTCTATATATATATAAAATATTTTCTAGTGTCATATGAAATGATAAATATTGAAAAGTTAAATTAATTCTAAAAAAGTAATTCTCAAAATCTCTGAGTGTTACCTTTTACCCCCCTTAAAATGATTTTCCCTCGAAATTCATGTATGTTATCAATGGTTTAATACATGAATGATTAATTCATAGAAACCCACATATAAAAAATGGATAATAAAACTGCCCTTAAAAATGCAAATTTGGAACCATAATGGTTACCCAACGTAACATACAAATGGGTTTCCACATTAGATAGCATAGGTTGAGAGTGAAGATTGGACAAGGAGGGTAAACAATAATATTTATAGGGAGTGATTTATGTCATCAATCACAAATAAGTGAATGATAAAAGGAAAGTTGAGGGCCTCAAAATCATTAATCTATGATGGTTTAAATGGATATCAACTCAACCAAATTTAAGGTATTAGGAAAATAATTTGTTTGATCACTTTCATAACATTGGGTAATTGATGATAAATTTATATAAACAAAATTTCACTCTTGGGTTATGCTTTTAAAATTTCTAATAAATCTATTACCTCATGGAATGAATGTCCAGAAATTAAATTTTATAATTGAAGCACTAAAATATGCTTTTAAATGATCTTAAAGCACATAAAAGAATAAAAACTATAACTATTTGTCTCTTAAAAAACAACATGAATTAATATATAACAATTAAAAAATATTTTTCATGATAAATATTTCTTCATTACAAATAAATATAAATTAACCCATACATCATGTTGGCCTATGGTAGGCATGAAACCCTTATCGTCCTTTGGTCATGAGTTCAAGACCTGTAGCATAAATGGACATGATTGGTTGTCACTTGACATACATGATGTACTTTTTTAAAATTGAACTAATATAATATATAAGATGGAAATCCTTAAAATAAGGTTAGTCAATGATTATCCTTTTACCTAAGGTTTTAAACAAAACGTCAGTGCACCAATCCATCCTATAAAGTTTAAATTTAACTTTTCATGAATTATTATCCATATAAAAATTCAGAAAGTTGAAAATAAAAAACCATATAAAGAGAGTCATGAAATCATATTAAGATTTATTTCCCTATATAACACAAATTAGATCTTGGTTTTCACATTACAAGCATGTGAATAATCTCATTGTAGATTCAATTGAAACATGTTAAAACCTTGAATTACCACAAATTATTTTGGAAAGCATACATGCTTCCTCATTCCAAATTTGAATGGATATATTCATAAATATAAAAATGTTTTAAAATTTATTAATGGTAGAATAAACTACCTTAATAAAATTCCTTACATAGTTCGAAGGTAATTAATACTGTCTGATTTATTTATTCTTACCCCGTGTATCTTTTTCTATACAACATTGTATTATCATAAAGAACATTTTAAGGGTTACATTCACTTAGTAAAAATGTTAACTTTAATGAGACAACCTTTATAATTCATCATGACCATTCAACATATTCTTATAAATCCTTAGAAAAACATAAACATAAAAATCCATACATAATTCACCATTCTTAATTTTGTAATCCAAATACACAAATGCTTCAATTAATTCACCCTTAATCCATTAACAATTCTACCTCATCCTATTATACAATAATTTGTTTCCTCTACATTTCATCTGTAGACTCTTCATCATCAGAAATTTTACAATTAATCTCATCCCCTTATTGATTCTCTTTAGGAACTTCCCTATTGATACATTGAGCATCATAATGGCCATTTATTCGACACTTAAAAGACTTAACTTTGTATGAAAACATATAGAGGATAAAATTACCATCCATTTTATCATCCAAACTCTTAATTTCCCCTTATAGTCACTTAATTTGTGTTCTTCTTTTCCATAGCCAAACCCCCTTTTTTTTCATCTAAGACATTCAGTTAGGTTATTCTTTCCACATTTATGACACAAAGGAAACCAAATCTTCTTTCCTACATGATCTCCATTACATATATCCATATTTCTCTACCTTGGTGAGTCTGAGAGTTGGTTAAGGAAAACAGTTTTAATCGAGTTCCATGAAAAAATATTAGGCATGATCATGACATATTTCACTCGAGTGATCATTCCACTTGACTACTTGTCAATAATATTCCATCAAATTCAACATTAATCTAGTTCCTTCTAGTTCCCGCCATTTAATAAAACCATAAGTATAGTGTGAGCATTAATTATCATAGTAGAAAACCACATAGGCATTAAAATAATTACATATAATATTTCTAAATCATGACACCTTCCCTAATCTATGACACCTTGGGTTTATCCCAAGTAATTAAATGATAACTTGTATCTAAATTATTCATTATTGTTTTTGATGAGTTTGTGAATTCCTTAGGAATATCCCCTAGGAGTGTGAAACTGTGTGTGAAACAAGGCCCATTGTCGTGTACTAGATTACCCCAAGTCAAACCCAGAACATCTTGTTAGAGTTGTTACCCCTAGGTACATCTGTTCCAAAGAAACCTCCAATTTTAGTATCAAAACATGGTTGTATTGATTTGAAACCACTTAATCTATCATTTACAAAATAATCCAGGATATTTTCCCAAATGTTAACCCATCCTTATGGTTATCCTTAGAGACATCTCTAGGAATATCCTTAGAAATATACCTAGGGATCTCAATAATGTTTATCATACTAGTTTCCAAAGGTTAAATATAAATTTACTTTGATACCAAATATAACAACCCTCACTTTGAAAAACATAGTCATTACATAACATTTTTGGAATATGTAAACATTATCCGAACTGATTCCCAAAGACCATAGTTGGTATAGTCCCTTCGTAAATATGAAACATAAACATTGGTACATAAGTGAGATACATAATCTACCACTAGGTTTTTCATGACTAGAACCCTTCTTAGACACATCAAACATAATACATATGTTCATAACATGGGAAAGTAAACATAAATGGGGTGAGATCAAATTATTAGTAAGGGTAAACAAGGGAGACATGTAACCATAAACATGAGCATAATGTTATGATAATATGATCATCAAAAGGATCATACCATGCATATTAAAGATTATATACATGAATCATAGAATAATTCTTGGCAGTTCATAAGACATTAATAAAAAAAGTAAAGGAAATAATCCATGAAATCATAACATATGAGTAAGACATGGAATTGTGGAAACACATAATCATGTACTGATATCTGTAGTATCCATTTAATCACTTCCAATGCCATATTAGTGGAAAGAGTCCTTTACTGAACTGGGTAACCCACATTCCAGCCCTGTATTATAGAATTGAGTGGCCCTTATTCCATCCCTGTATTATTGAGCCAATTAACCCTCATTCTAGCCCTATTTTATCTCATGAGATATAAATCATTACACAATGTATTGGAGGGAGATATAGGTCCCACCCATCATATAATAAAATCATACAAACATGTTCCACAAGATCATAAATAAACATATTATAACCCTTGAAATGAAATGGGTATCATAAAAATTTAAATATATCATAACCCATGGATAGAGATAGGTTTCATAATCATTTCATCATAAACATAACCCAGGAAAAGAAGCGGGTTTCAAAAGTATATAACCCATGAAAGAGAAATGAGCTTCATAAACATCATGCCATAAAATAATAATCCATTTAGAGAAATAATATGAAGGGAAACATTAAATAATTTCCCTATAAAGTCATGAGCAACAACAATGAATTTTATCTTATATGGGAAATAATTTTGAAAGGTCTTTTAAAAAAAATTCTTGACGAAAAAATAATTTATTCTTTGAAAAATGATTTTTATAACATAAAACCTTATGAAATTTTTTTATTTGGAAATAGATTTTAAAACATATAAAGGATGCTTTAATAACAATAAAAAAAAATTTAAATCCCTTTTCCTTGAAAATTATCTTCAACGATCTTTTTAAACCACTCTTGAAAACATTTTTGAAAACATGGTTTTTAAATACAATAGATTTCCAACCAAATAGAGAGATAGTCATATTTTATTAAAAACATTTTTATAATTAGAAAAAAAGTGGAAAAAATTTTACTAAAAATTATTATAGATTGATTAAATAGAAGATAAGAAAACTCATTAATATTCTTTAGAGATTACATCAAAAAAATCATAGACATAAACAATCTCAAAAATGATAAGATTGTCTCAATAAACTTTTATAACTTGGTTACTTGGGATTATACCCTCCATGGAAGAAAATTATATTTCATGAAGAATAATATATCATAAAAATAATGATATTCATGATAAAAAATTTACAATGTAATTATATACACCTCGAAAAAGAGTTTAGGTTCATAACAAAACATGAGCCTCAATGAAGGAAAATTGAGACCAAACTGTTTGATCGATTTGATAATTTTTTAAATTTAAACCCCATGAAAGATGGATAATATAATAGATATGTGAATAAACTTAAATTAAGTTATGATAAACATATAATTAAATCATTACCAGTACATAAACCACACCAAAGGAAAAAAGTGGTGAACATAACATGAATCTCACAGAAATTAAAAGTTAGATGAAATTCCCCTTACCATGTGTCCTGACTCTCTCTATAATCATACATAATTATTGTTGATAAATATAAGTTTATTATAGCTATTTTAAGGAATAATATACTTATATATAATACCATATAAGGTTTTATTATGACCTTATATTACCCGCTTGTTAATGATCCTATGTTAAGTATTCACTTTGGGTAATATATTTTTTGTTCTTCGCACGTTTCTTAATTTGTTATATCATTTTTTCTTATAATTATATCATGATTGAAGAATTTATATAATTAAATAAATATAATTTATATCTAGTATATTTATATTATAATAATTTATAGAATAATTAAGTAAGAAATGGAATAAACCATTCATAGAGGTAGTCAACCGTACATACGCATGAACAATATTTCTGTTTATAATTATCGTATCGAAAGAACAAAAAAAATGATAAATATATATATATTATTAAATTAGAATCAATATATCATATATTTTAAGTATACCCATCCTTAATACAGTTTATGATTTGTGGGAATTAATCACATCGCTTTGAGGGTGTAGTTTTCACCAATTCCTCCAACGAGATTACCGTATTAAGACCTAATGAAAGGTAATAAAAGGTGTGATATAAAAGGAATACATAATATTAAATATATAATAAATATAATATATTACATATATAAATAGTTTTTTCATCATAATAACCACCATGATTGGTGGTAATTGAGAAACGAAGAATCATCATTTCATGAGGCAATAATTCGTCGTACAGAGAAACACTATGGTCAACATCCATTAGATGGAGGTGTGTGTATGTGTAGGTTAGAAAATTTTCATAAAAAATCATAGTATATTTTTTATACTGATTGTTTCAAAAAATAATGTAATAAATATATTTTAGGTGTGGAGAAGTAAAATAAAGGAAAGGAGCTTGAGAGAAGACGTTACATCTTAATCGGGTAACTCCTTTTGGTTTGTGCCAAAAGGATTCCTTGAGAGGATTTATTCTAAAAGTGAGGATTCAAGGTATAAGGGAGGATTTGTGGGAGAAAATGTGGGCAGGTATTTTCAGAATTTAAGAAGCTTGAGAGGCTTGATGAATGGGTAGACGTGGTGGCCTTTTATAGGAAAGGAAAAGGACTCACATGGAATGTTTAGAAACAAGTTTGGTGTCCACATGTTATTACCTAAGAAAAGTCATAAGAAACCATGAAAACACTAGAATGGAAGGTTTAGTACCGAAAAATGGACATGCAATTGATTTTGGAAAAGTGTATAGTTCATTTGGGATCTTAATTTTAAGGTTTTTCCCTAATTACGCTTAATTTGGCCCAAACCACTGTGATTAATTTTAATCACTTTTACTAATCATTTTGGTCAATAATTAACATGGTATTATTTGAATATAAAAATTATTCTTAATAAAATGGTTTATGTTAGATTTTTTATAATCCAAAAATAGAAGCATCAAAATTAATATTAGTTATAATCCCATAGAGGAGACGAAATAACGGGGTTTTAAGGTAGGATATGTTCAAAGGTTTGTTAAGATATTATATTCAGTGTAAAGGTGAAATTTATTATTATGAATTAAATTGTATTAATATATGTAATATTAATATAATTTTATCATAAAACATATTTATAATATCATTTATCATTAATAATTAATTATACAAAAAGATAGTTTTTAACTTTAAATCAGAATTTATCACTATTCATCAAAAAATTGACGTTTCTTAGGGAAATCCAAAAACATCACCCTAGGATAATTTCGACATTATGAATTCAAAAATTAATTTGATTTTATCCAATTTAATTTTTAAAATTTTCTAAAATTTCTTTCATTATTAGAAGTAGTTCATTTGAGAAAATTTTGTTTTTAAACATAAAAAAGTCAACCAAAAATATTATCTTCCATTATCAATAAGTTTTATTTATATAAAACAACAATATTTTAAAATTAGTTATTACTAAGTTTAATGTCTAGGTTATATTTATATTATTTAAATAATTAAAACAATAAAAAGATATGTTTTGCAGAAACTCAGTGTTGCGTGCATCGTACACCAAGTCAGTGTTTCTTGTAGCACAAGCCAAGTTGATATTGCGTGTAGCACATGAAATGCATGTATTTTGTGTGAAAGGAATGTTTGACATAGTTTGTTTTAATATATATATATACCAGGAATGTTAGTCAGAGGTTGGCTCCTGACTATTTCTTAAATAAAAGAAAAGTATGACAAGAACAAAGAGGAACGATTACATATCATAAGCTTCAAAACCATCACATCCCCCAAAAGATCCTCCTTCTGCAGTGGCCGTTTCCCATTCCGAGCTTTCATAATGATTTAGGATCTTGGCATAATTCTTTCTCAGATCCAATTTCTCCAAAGATATCAAGTCCTGTGGAGATTGTTTGAAAGACGGCCTAGTAGACAGTAGCTAGAGCAAATCAGAGTAGTCCTTCATCATCCTTCTTTTTACTGTGATGGCCGCCTCCTGTCCAGATTTCCCCTTCCCGTCCTTGAGAACCTCACAATAAGAAGGCCTAACCACTATATTATGATTTTCCTTTTCGTTGTCCGAGACATCCTCCCACTTTCCAATTGTTGTGTCATCATTGAAACCATCAGCCACCCCTCGGTTCGGTTCATTACCTTTGTTGCAGTTAATCACAACAAACAATTAAGGCTACCCTTCAATCGCTTGACTGAAATCAACCACCCTTGCAGCATTAAATGAACCAGTCTCTACATACTGCCCTTCAAACTCCTGGCCATCATCCACCTTCTTCACTACATCAAATAAGACACGCTGCATATTATTTCCATCTTCCACTGAGGTACCCATCACCATTTGGCATCCTTCTTCAGCCCCCAACACCTGGAACTAGTTGCAGGTAGTAGCATACTCTCTGAGACAATATATTGCACCTGGTGTCTTCTACACTCCAAACATAGACTTTCATCTGCCATCTGCCCATGTCCTGTTGAGTTCAAAGGATTCCCCCGCTCAGAAATACCAGCTCAATTGACAGCATGACTCTCCCCATGTGGAGAAACAGCAGTAGACCATGCTGAATTTGAAGGCTTCCCCCCCACAATCAGACCAACAACACTCTCCCAATGCAGATCGATAGCAACAGACCCACCTGTAGTCTGTGCCACCACAGAATCCTGCACAACACCATCACTAGAGGACCCAGCCCTTACGTTCTGCTTCAGCCTCTCAAACACCGTAGCAACAGAAGGATTCCCCAAGCCTAGATCAGCCACACCATTTCTTCTCTTCACAGCACCGTGAATCTTCTTTCCCTGATCCGCGGCTCTGCCACTTATTCCCACTTGGCCTGATATAAATCCACATTGACATTGATCCTTCCGATGGCCCAGACGATGACACCCCAGACAGAAGTCAGTCCAGGTCTCAAACACTACTGCTTGCCTCCAGCGGTACTCCTCACCTATCGTAATCCAAAACCATTCCACGGGCACCTTTGAGCATCCACCTCAACGTAGAGGCGCGGATTAACTCGGTGACTAACTGACACAGTGTGGGTAGCAGCGCATTGAAAACTCCTTACTAAATTATCTAACATGCAGATGATTGCTGGATTTGAAAGGGAAAAGGATGATGCGGAAAGATTACCCATGTCGCAACGGAGGGCGAGTACTGGTTCATGCATATGTCAAAAGTCCATCGGAGAAGGAAAAACTGACATCCATTGCAACGTCGTGGAGCTCAGGACCAAGCAGAAATTAAATCTTCCTCAATTGAAAAACATATCATCAAATTATGTTTTTCAATCAGATCCACCACCGTGCGATCCTGCAGATCCCAATTAATGAAAAAAAATCTATCAAATTCATCGACGGAAGGTCTTCGGTAATTAAAGCGAGCCACAAAGATCAAATTCAGAAGATTCGACGCTCCCAAGAACTTCGAAAGTGAGATCTTTAGTTGCAGATCCCCAAGATGCAACTCTGGAATATTTAGACTCAATGAGATTGACGGAAATTCTGGAAGAAAACTAGGGTTAGAGAAAGGTACGAAATTAGCCTATGGAATCAAAGGTCGAGGAGGAACTGCTGCCTCCCTTCCACCTTCAGGGAGGGGGGAAACCCATCCAGACTCATGGTTTAGGGTTTGTCGCCAGGAGCCGTTGCTGAGCGCCATCGATCGTTGCCGTCGTCTTCACCGAGTGCCATCTCCATATATATATATATATAATCAACTACTTCCAGTGTCATATGAAATGAATGTTTTTGAAAATTTAAATTAATTCGTAAACAATTATTCTCAAAATCTCAGGGTGTAACAATATACTTCCATACGGTCATTTAATGTAACTTAACCAATTCATATCTGGATGCTTTTACATCCATAAATCCAACTTTTTAACTTCAATATTTTTACAATTTTCAACTTCAACACGTTATAACATAAACTTTTTATACATTTTCTTTGATTAGAAACATCAACATGAACCATAAGAACCTTTTAGTAATCAATATGTTAAAAATAATTAGGACTAACATAGAATATTATGAAATAGTATGAATCTATTATCAAATTTATTTTGATAATAAATACATTGTTTTCTTGAAACACAAAAATATAGAAAAAAATATATTGACAATAAACACAAACATTATTACAATGTCAAACTAAAGGAATTTTAGTGCCATCAATGTTTAGAGTTTTAGAGAGTTTAGAAAACATTTTCATTTAAAAATCACACGTATATCTCATTAAATGTAAATTTTCTCCACTATATAAGAAAATATTTAATCTGTAATAAGTCTTTAACATATCCCATAAAATTATCCACAAAATATATTCAGTTAGAAATAACATGTCAATTTCTTCATAATTTGGGAAAATAGAGACATAAGAGGGGTGAGATCAAATTCTTAGTAAGGGTAAACCTAAGTGTCAATAATTAGAAATGATAAGCGGGAATAAGATGATAAAAAATAATATTACAATAATAGATATTCAAAATAATTCCATAATCAAAAGAAATTATGAGTATAACATATCCATGGTTGACATATGAACAAATAAACACGTGGATAATAACAATTGGTTCCTTAGTGAAGAAATTCATAATGAAAAATGGCTAATTCCATGACCTAATCCTTAAAATAGAGATTTTTAACATCATTATCTTACCATTATTTCCCTATGTTAAAGAAATAGTGTGTTTTGAGTTTGAATACACAAAAATTCTCAATCTATCTTATCTCATGAGACCCATAAATGCACCTAGGGAATATTATGTGACCCCACCGTCATGAATTAAGTATAATTAATTCATTATATAAAGGAATGAATAAGATATATAACACATTTACAACATTCCTTAATAATCAATAAACACCCATATTGGAATGAAAAGTATATGGAAATTATTTTTCTCCAATAAATAAATGAAATAGCTTTCTATGTGAGTATCCATCAAACTAACACTGTAGAGAAAAAAGGATGTAACACTCAGATTGTAACACCCTGCCCCCAATTACCCAGTGTTAGTGAATTATTTTAATACATTGGCATGATTAAAGGAATAAAGTCCCAAAAGGCTGATAGTTTAGTAGTCTTGGAAAATATATTACATACATGAATGTTACATTACACATTAGAAAATAAAACACAACATAAATGATCCTCTGAGAATGCCATTAATCCCCTAGATCATCATTGATTTTCAATCATAATAATATATTTGGATTCCTAGGAAAGTAAAACATAAGAAAGGGGTGATCTCAAATGCTCAGTAAGGGTAAGAAATATAGCAAAATAAAACATAAACAATAGGCATGGTGAATAATTAAAAACACACGCCTTTACAAATAATTAACATGAACACTTTATAGTAGGATTATGAGCTGAGTAAACAATACCTGTAACACCCGAGACTTTTATGTTATATAAATCATCAAAGGAATCTTTTTCTACACAAAACACTTTCTCGGCTTGCTTTACACGGAATCGCGACCTTCCTCGATAGCTTGCGTCGTACGCAATACCGAGTTTCACTAAACAATGATATGCTAATAAAATATTATTAAAACTAGCCATTATGAATAGTAATAACCACTTTTTGAAATTTTATAAATTTTATTTTTCAAAATGGACTTCCTTTTTGGATTCCTAATATCGAAATTATCCTAGGGTGAAATTTTGGTATTTTTCTGAAAACTTTCAATTTTTGATGAATAGTGAAACCACTAAGTGGTAGTTAAAAAACTGAATTTTTCATAAAACTTAATTTTACCACTTCTGTGAGTGGAATTTCAAAAATCTGAGAGACACGGTTGATGTCAGTAAGTAAAATGTGGTTGAATGAGATGAAAATAATTTTTTTTGGTGAATAGTAACTTTTTACTTTTTTTTACCACAGTTAAAAGTAAATAGGGTAATTAAGGGTAATAATGATATTATTATTACCCTAACACATGTCCTAATTCTATTGGACAAGTGTAATTCGATCAAAAACAAACTTAGGAATGAAATATGACCATTTAGACCCACTTGGATTAGATTAGGACATTTATTATTAATTTATTTAAAGAAGGGTTAAAATAGTTAAAATCGAAGATTAATAACTAAATCATTTTTAATATGGGGTTATACATAAGATAAATTCGACTATAAATATTCATTAGAAAGTTAAAAAGCTTTCCTACATAATGGTAGTTTATTTTTAGTTTTTAGACATTAAATAATTTAATTTATTTATGACACAAAGATGATGCCGTAATTAACTTATTAATGAAATATTGACATAATTGATGTTATAAACACCAAAATAAATGTAATTTGACACTTTTTATGATGTCCACTAATTTTATAGATTAATATGACATGTTAGTATTGATTTAATTAAACTTTTTCGAACTAATCATTCTGTTATGATTTTCACAAAAATTAATTACTAAATAGTGTCAAAATTGACATAAAATAGTTTTTAAAATAAATATTATATTAGTAATTGTTATTTTATTACTAAAAATATAAGGTTCGTCCAAATGACTTATATAGGGTTATATATATTAATAATAAACAACTTGGGGTTCGTTTGGCAGCTTATAGTATGTTTATTAACCTTATAGTATAAGAACACAAGAAGACACAGTAAAAGTAAAATTATTTAACTTAATGTTAAATCTAAATGATAATGTTGAAATTGGAACCTAAACTTGTCTAAATTCTATTGGATGGAATGATTTGGACCCATCCCCACATTATCTTCGAAATAAATCAATTTTGAGCTATTTAAAATGGAACTTGACTTTATAATAAAATAATATTTTTAGTTATTCCAAAGGTGCCCCTCTTCTCCCTTATAAAAGGGCACCTCCTCCCTCTCTTCCTCACACCACTTTGAGCCTTCAAGCTTGGCCAAAACCTGCCAATTTCTCCTCTCCACTTCCCTAGAGACATCTTAGATGTTCTGGTCTTCTTCAAAAACCAATTTTAGTGCCCTAAAAGGAGGTCTCAAAGAAGCACTTCAAAGAAGAGGTAATGTCAATTACCGATTCTTTCATCTTTATTTCTTCTTCCACTTCTTCTTCTTTAGTTTTTTAATTATGAAGTAATAACATCAGTATCACTCATATACTGATATGTTATTATAATTATGAAACAACCCTATTTCACCATCTATCCATCCTACGGAAAAAGAAATCACCGCGCGTGCGTACGTACGGAATACCATCTCCACGCCGTGGTGTAATCTATTTTCTACCACCACCTTACTTGGATGGGTATAATGGTGTAAATAATGACTATATATGACTATTATAAAGTGATACTCATTATGAAATAGTATACATAAACTCTAATATAATTCCACGATCATAGGAACGATATCATCACTCGTGCGTGCGTACAGAATACCGTCTCCACGATGTGATGCAACTTGTTCTACATGATCTTCATTTCATAATGATTATATAAATTAATTAAATGAATTAATATGATATATATAACACTAATAAAATTCTGGAAATGAGGTATCTATAACCTAAAGAGAAGAATAAGAATTTATTCGACAAGACACACATAAGAACAAAAAGTAATAAACACCCGAATAACAAGTAGTAATGAAATATTACTAAAAAGAAGCTAAGAATATGACCATATATGATATCATAAAAATAAGTATGATTATGGAATAATTCAATAACATTATTTAAATAATTATACAGGAGGTTCAGACACGTACAAAGCATATCGGACCTAAGGTAAGGGAAATATCACAATCTCATTTTTATCTGAGATTGTTTATACTTTAGTATTTACTGGGGTGTATTTTATCATCCACTTCCATGTTTCCTCAATATGTAATATTATTTCCATTCACCTACAATTTTTTAAATCCTATTTTACCCTTCGGTGAGTTTTTAGTAAAATATATGAAAGGAATCTTTTGTCGTTTTTCATACGAGGTATTTTTTTACTTTTCCGACAAATGTACGAAAAATGTTTTTTTAACTTATACGGCATGAATGGATTTTTAAAACATTATTTCCAAGAAGCTTCCTTTACAAGTTTTCAAGTTTATTTTTAATCAACTTCTATTAGTTTATAATTGTACGACATGATAAGAAAGGAAAAGTGTTTTTGAAGCAGAAAATATATTTTCCTCATGAATGGAGTTCAAGTGTTTTATCAAAATTATTTTACATCTAAGATAATAAAGGGTTATGTTTTTTATCCATATTTATTTGATTATGTTGTGATGGAATTATATTTTTATGAATTCCTTTATCTTAAATGAATTGTTTTATGATGTCACGATGTTTAAGATTCCCATTTTTACTACATGGGTTATGCAATGATGTATGATTTATGATTTTGTGGCCCACATAAGAATGGTATAATTATGAGATGGGTGGGACCTATATCTCCCTATAATGCATTGGGTAAAGATTTTATATCTCATGAGATAGACATGGCTGGAACGGTAGGTTATACCGGTTCAATGAAACAGGACTGAAACGAGGGTGAATCGGTTCAGAAATGGACTTTGCCCACTAAGATAGTCCTGGAAATGAGTCTTGACTAATAAGATATGATTCTCTATGATTATGTGTGTATGCCACAAAGTTTCATGTTTTAAGTTATGATTATTGGGATTACATTTCACTACTATGATTTACCCCATGTTATGAAATTATGATCTCTTTTGCAGGTTATGATTTCCAAAAGTTATGTGATTATGTATATGATGTGATTGATATTTCTTTTGTTTACCCTTACTGAGCATTTGAGCTCACCCTTTTGTATGTTTTATTTCCCCAGGTCAGGAAGAAGGTTATTAAGTAGAATATGCCAAAAAGGGACTGTAGATATGATGAAATAAATGGGAGGCAATGTAGATGCTTTATGAACCAGTTGTTTATGTTTCCCAGTTTCTAAAGACACTATACCTATCTGATCCTTTCTTGGTTTTGTTGTATTTTGTAATAAGTGTTCTTCAATTCCGAAGTAATAACAATATATGTAATGTATGGGTCGTTAGAGTTGGTATCAGAGGAAAGGTATAGTAAACCTTTGGAAACTAGGATGTGAAAGCCTTAGTAAGAACCCTAAGGATAAGTCTAAGCATAGAACACAATCTTAGTGTTTTAGAAATGGACATGAATAACCTAGGATAAGACCTTAAGTGTGAAATTTTATTCTTGATTATGTGGTTTTCCTATTATAATTAGTGTTGCTCACAATATTCTTCTTGGTTTTAGTAAATGTCTGGAACCCGAAGGAACCGTGTTAATGCGGAATGCAACGGGCAATGCAATGATTGTCCCCCTGAGCAACCAAACGTTATGGGAGCTAGAATGAAAAATCTTGTAGCCATGCTCACACAACTTTCTCAAGCTATGAATCATGCAGGACTTCCAAACGAGCAAAGGAAGGAGAAACATTCTGTTGAATCCTTCATGCGACAGCGTCCACCTTCATTCAGCGGGTCTACTGATCCATTAGTTGCTGAACAATGGATTAGTACTACTGAAAAGATATTTTCATTTCATCAATGTTCTGAGCATGATAAAGTCGTCTTAGCAGTGTATCATTTGGAAGGTGATACTGATCAATGGTGGAATCTTATTAAGAATACGAGGAAAAGGGATGAAATTGAGTCCATGGAATGGTACGATTTCAAGAACTTATTTTTCAATAAGTAATTCCCTCATATTCTCCGAAAAAATATGGAGAAAGAGTTTCTTGAACTGAATCAAAAGGATGATGAATCTGTTGGTACCTATAAAGAAAATTTTACAAGACTTGCAAGGTACGCTTTTGGTATTATTATCCAACCTGAGAGTAAGACCGATCGATTCTTTAGTGGCTTAAAACCAAGTCTTTGAAGGGCCTTAGCGATAAGGGACTTCAATAGCTATGAGGAAATTGTTCGATGTGCTCTCAAAGTCGAGATGGAGATTGGAGTAACCCATCAGTAATATGGGTTTGATAAGAAGAGGAAAATGGAATTCAAAGGAAAATCTAAAGAGCACACTGAAAAGAAGATGAGCTTTCCCTTATGCTCAAAGTGTGGAAAGAAACATGGAGGGAGTTGTCTTAAAGGGACAAGTAAATGTTTAAAATGTGGAAAATAAGGTCATCGGGCATTTGAATGCCGCAATTATGGGAAGAAGATGTCTAATGATGAAAAAAAGGAAGGGATGCACAGAATTACCCTACAACACTTCAATGTTTCAAGTTCAAGGAGATGGGACATTATTCCAATAAATTCCCTAATCCAAGGGTTGATGATGATGGTTGACGTCAACAAACTCTTAAGGCTAAAGACAAAGGAAATTCACATGAAATTTCTATTAGCGATGTGGAGTACGATAACGATGTGGTGAAAGGTACACTTATAATCCACTCTAAAGTAGAAAATGTTTTATTTGATTCTGGATCCACCCACTCCTTCATTTCTGAATACTTTTCTAAGGGTATCACCGTATTACCTCAACAATTAGATGTTGAATTAGTTGTGACAACACCTAATGGGACAATAGTCGCATGAAAAGTTTATAATTCTTCTCCGATCAAAGTTTTTGGGAAAGTGCTTCGTGCAAATCTTATGATCCTTCCTTGAGTGAAATTTGATGTGATTCTCTGCATGGATTGGCATTCTCTACATGGAGCTCATATCAATTGACAAAAAAGGAAGTCACATTTCATATTTCCAAATCAATCTATGACCGTCTATCGATGCAAGGATGAACCTAACCTTCCAGTGGAAATTTCATCCATTTGAAGGGTATTGATTCCACTAAATGAAGGTTATTTATCTCAAATGGTTGGTGAGAAACTCACGATTAAGAATATTCCCATTGTACGGGAGTTTGATGATGTCTTTCTGGAGGAATTACTAGGTCTTCCACCGAATCGGGAAGTTGAGTTTTCAATAGAACTCGTACCGGGTGCTTTGCCTATTTCAAAGACACCTTATAGAATGGCCCCAATTGAGTTGCAAGAATTAAAGAATCAACTCCAAGAGAATCTTGATAAGGGGTTCATACGCCCTAGTGCGTCACCTTGGGGAGCACCTGTTCTGTTTGTTAAGAAGAAAGATGGATCAATGAGACTCTGCATTGATTATCAAGAACTTGACAAGATCACTATCAAGAACAAATATCCTCTCTCGCACATTGATGACTTATTTGACCAACTACGAGGAGCTCAATACTTTTCCAAGATTGATCTTCGTTCAGGGTATCATCAATTAAGGGTCAAAAGGGAGGATATACCAAAGATGGCTTTCCGTACAAGGTATGGACACAATGAATTTATAGTGATGCCATTTGGTCTTACTAATGCCCCTACTATCTTCATGGATCTAATGAATAGAGTCCTTAGAGACTATCTTGATCAGTTTGTGGTAGTCTTTATAGATGATATTCTTGTCTATTCAAAGAGCAAGGAAGAACATGAAGACCACTTGAGAATTATATTGAAGACCCTGAGAAAGGATAAGCTTTATGCCAAATTTACCAAGTGTGAATTTTGGCTTCAAAAAGTTTCATTTTTGGGTCACATAATCTCAAAAGAGGGGATATCTGTGGATCCAGCAAAAATAGAGGTTATCGAAAGATGGTCGAGACCAACAAAAGTAACTAAGATTTGAAGTTTTCTTGGTTTGGCTGGATATTATCGACGTTTTGTGAAAGATTTTTCACGATTATCTAATCCACTCACCAAGTTGACTCGGAAAGGATTTAAGTTTGTTTGGATGGAGGAATGTGAAGAGAATTTCAAGGAGTTGAAAAGAAGGTTATCCAGTGCACCTGTGCTCACACTGCCTTGTAGTGGAGAAAGGTTTGTGATCTATAGTTATGCATCCAAGAAGGTATTGGGGTGTGTTCTTATGCAAAATGATATGGTTATAGCATATGTCTCACGACAGTTGAAAATACATGAGCAAAATTACCCAACTCATGATTTGGAGTTAGATGCGGTAATCTTTGCATTAAAGATTTAGAGGCATTACCTTTATGGAGAAAGGTGTGACATTTATACTGATCATAAAAGTTTAAAGTATATTTTCACACATAAGAAGCTGAATATGCGCCAAAGAAGATGGTTGGAGCTGATTAAGGATTACGACTTCTCAATCCAATACCACCCTGGGAAAGCAAACAAGGTGACAGATGCATTAAGTCGACAAGACCATGCTAGTTTATCCATGATGAAGATAACAAAAGATCCAATATTTATGGATTTACAAAGGATAGATCTTGGAATTATAATGAATGGGGAAAAATCATATTTTTCTCAAATGAATGTTCAACCATCTATACATGTAAAGATTATAGATGCACAGAAAGAAGATGTCGAGTTACAAAAGAAGGTGAGAAATATTCCTGAATTCAAACTTGATTGTGATGGGATAATAATGTTCAGGAATAGGGTTTGTGTTCCTCCCATCCCAGAATTAAAGAAGGGGCTGCTGGATGAGGCTCATAGTTCTTCATTCTCTATTCATCCTGGAAGCACGAAGATGTATAGGGACCTGAAGGAGTACTTCTGGTGGGATGTCATGAAAATAGATGTTGCTGAATATGTCTCTCGATGCTTGGTTTGTCAACAAGTTAAAGCTGAGAGACAGAAGTCTAAGGGGATGTTACAACCATTACCCATACCCGAATGGAAATGGGAAAACATCACTATGGACTTTGTCATAGGACTTCCTAAAACATCCAAAGGAAATAATGCTATCTGGGTCATAGTTGATCATCTTACAAAGTCTTCACACTTCATTGCTATTAGAGAGGATTTCTCTCTGGATCATCTTGCCAGGATATATGTAAAGGAAGTGGTAAGATTTCATGGAGTACCACATTCTATTATATCTGATCGGGATCTGAGGTTTACCTCAATGTTCTGGATAAGTGTTCAACATACTCTGGATACAGAGTTATGTTTCAGCACTGCTTATCATCCTCAGACAGACGGCCAGTCTGAGAGTACAATTCAAACTCTAGAAGATATGTTGAGAGCTTGCTCTATGGATTTCAAAGGTGGTTGGGATCAACACCTACCTTTGGTGAAATTTTCTTATAATAATAGCTTTCACTCCAGTATTCAGATGGATCCTTATGAAGCTCTCTATGGAATGAAATGCAGGACTCCAACTTGCTGGGATGAAGTTGGGGAAAGAAAGCTATTAGGACCCGATCTCGTTGATGAAATGGCAGAAAAGGTCAGATCTATTCAACAACACATAAGAGCAGCTCAGAGTCGACAGAAAAGTTATGCCGACAACCGAAAAAAGACCTAGAGTTTGAAGTGGGTGATAAAGTGTTCTTATGAATATCTCCCTGGAAGAGGGTTATGAGATTTGGAAAGAAGGGGAAGTTGAGCCCTAGATATATCGGTCCTTTCGAAATAATAGATCGTGTTGGGAAGGTAGCTTACCGATTGGAACTTCCACCGAATCTCTCTAAAGTTCACGATGTGTTCCATGTATCTCTCCTGAGAAAGTACATACCTGATCCTTCACATGTACTTAGCTCAGAAATTGTACCACTGGAGCAGGATATTTCTTATGAAGAACAGCCGATAGAGATTATGGATCATAGCGAAAAAGACCTACGAAACAAGACCACTCGATTGGTGAACGTTTTATGTAGGAACCTCCAATTAGAAGAAGCTACATCGGAGCTTGAGGATATGATGAGGGAGAGGTATCCTCATCTGTTTGTTACAAAGTGACGAATTTTGAGGGCGAAATTCATTTTAAGGGGGGTAGAATGTAACACCCGAGACTTTTATGTTATATAAATCATCAAAGGAATCTTTTTCTACACACAACACTTGCTTGGCTTGCTTTACACGGAATCACGACCTTCCTCGATAGCTTGCGTCATACGCAATACCGAGTTTCACTAAACAATGATATGCTAATAAAATATTATTAAAACTTGCCGTTATGAATAGTAATAACCACTTTTTGAAATTTTATAAAGTTTATTTTTCAAAATGGACTTCATTTTTGGATTCGTAATATCGAAATTATCCTAGGGTGAAATTTTGGTATTTTTCTGAAAACATTCAATTTTTGATGAATAGTGAAACCACTAAGTGGTAGCTAAAAAACTGAATTTTTCATAAAACATAATTTTACCGCTTCTGTGAGTGGAATTTTGAAAATTCGAGAGACACAATTGATGTCAGTAAGTAAAATGTGGTTCAATGAGATGAAAAGAATTTTTTGGTGAATAGTAACTTTTTACTTTTTTTTACCACGGTTAAAAGTAAATAGGGTAATTAAGGGTAAAAATGATATTATTATTACCCTAACACATGTCCTAATTCTATTGGACAAGTGTAATTCGACCAAAAACAAACTTATGAATAACATATGACCATTTAGGCCCACTTGGATTAGATTAGGACATTTATTATTAATTTATTTAAAGAACGGTTAAAATAGTTAAAATCAACGTTTAATAACTAAATCATTTTTAATTTGGGGTTATAAATAAGATAAATTCGACTATAAATATTCATTATAAAGCTAAAAATATTTCCTACATAATGGTATTTTATTTGTAATTTTTATACATTAAATAATTTAATTTATTTATGACACAAAGATGATGCTGTAATTAACTTATTAATGAAATATTGACATAATTGATGTTATAAACACCAAATAAATGTAAATTGACACTTTTTATGAAGTACACTAAATTTATAGATTAATAAGACATGTTATTATTGATTTAATTAACTTTTTTCGAACTAAGAATTCTGTAATGATTTTCACAAAAATTAATTACTAAATAGTGTCAAAATTGACATAAAATAGTTTTTAAAAGAAATATTATATTAGTAATTGTTATTTTATTCCAAAAAATCTAAGGTTCAGACAAATGACTTAGATAAGGTTATATATATTAATACTAAACAACTTGGGGTTCTTTTGGCGACTTATAGTAAGTTTATTAACCTTATAGTATAAGAACACAAGAAGACAGGGTAAAAGTAAAATTATTTAACTTAATGTTAAATCTAAATGATAAGGTTAAAATAGGAACCTAAACATGTCTAAATTCTATTGGATGAGATTATTTCGACCCATACCCACCTTAGATTCTAAATAAATCAATTTGGAGCTATTTAAAATAGAACGTGACTTTATAATAAAATAATATTTATAGTTATTCCAAAGGTGCCCCTCCCCTCCCTTATAAAAGGGCACCTCCTCCCTCTCTTCCTAACACCACTTTGAGACTTCACGCTCGGCCAAACCCTGCCACGTTCTCCTCTCTGCATCACTAGAGACATTATATAGGTTTTGGTATTCTTAAAAGAACAATCTTAGTGCCCTAAAAGGAGGTCTCAAAGAAGCACTTCAAAGAAGAGGTAATGTCCATTACCGATTCTTTCATCTTTATTTCTTCTTCCAATTCTTCTTCTTTAGTTGTTTCATTATGATGTAATAACATCAGTATCACTCATATAATCATATGTTATTATAATTATGAAACAACCCTATTTCACCATCTATCCATCCTAGGGAAAAAGAAATCACCGCGTGTGCGTACGTACGGAATACCGTCTCCACGCCGTGGTGTAATCTATTTTCCACCACCACCTTACGTGGATGGATATAATGGTGTAAATAATGACTATATATTACTATTATAAAGTGATACTGATTCTGAAATAGTATACATACACTCTAATACAATTCCACGATCATAGGAACGATATCATCACTCGTGCATACGTACGGAATACCGTCTCCACGATGTGATGCGACTCGTTCTACATGATCTTCATTTAATAATGATTATATAAATGAATTAAATGAATGAATATGATATATATTACACTAATAAAATTCTGGAAATGAGGTATCTATAACCTAAATAGATGAATAAGAATTTATTCGACAAGACACACATAAGAACAAAAAGTAATAAACACCCGAATAACAAGTAGTAATGAAATATTACTAATAAGAAGCTAAGAATATGACCATATATGATATCATAAAAATAAGTGTGATTCGGGAATAATTCAATAACATTATTTAAATCATTATACAGGAGGTTTGGACATGTACAAAGCATATCAGACCTAAGGTAAGGGAAATATCACAATCTCATTTTTATCCGAGATTGTTTATACTTTAGTATTTACTGGGGTGTATTTTATCATCCACTTCCATGTTTCCTCAACATGTAATATTATTTCCACTCACCTAAAATTGTTTAAATCCTATTTTACCCTTCGGTGAGTTTTTAGTAAAAGATATGAAAGGAATCTTTTTTCGTTTTTCATACAAGGTATTTTTTGACTTTTCCGACAAATGTACGAAGAATGTTTTTTTAACTTATACGGAATGAATGTATTTTTAAAACATTATTTCTAAGAAGCTTCCTTTACAAGTTTTCAAGTTTATTTTTAATCAACTTATTTTAGTTTATAATTACACGACATGTTAATAAAGGAAACATGTTTTTGAAGCAGAAAGGATATTTTCCTCAAGAATGGAGTTCATGTGTTTTATCAAAATTATTTTCCATTTAAGATAATAAAAGGTTATGTTTTTTATCCCTATTGATTTGATTATGTTGTGATGGAATTATATTTTTATGAATTCCTTTATCTTATATGAATTGTTTTATGATGTCACGATGTTTAAGATTCCCATTTTTACTACATGGGTTATGCAATGATGTATGATTTATGATTTTGTGGCACACATAAGAATGGTATCATTATGAGATGGGTGGGACCTATATCTCCCTCCAATGCATTGGTTAAATATTTTATATCTCATGAGATAGACATGGCTGGAACGGTAGGTTATACCGGTTCGGTGAAACAGGACTGAAACGAGGGTGACTCGGTTCAAAAATGGACTTTGTCCACTAAGATAGTCTTGGCAATGAGTCTTGACTAATAAGATATGATTCTCTATGATTATGTGTGTATGCCACAAAGTTTCATGTTTTAATTTATGATTATTGGGATTACATTTCACTACTATGATTTACCCCATGTTATGAAATTATGATCTCTTTTGCAGGTTAAGATTTCCAAAAGTTATGTGCTTATGTATATGATGTGATTGATATTTCTTTTGTTTATCCTTACTGAGCATTTGAGCTCACCGTTTTGTTTGTTTTATTTACCCAGGTTAGGAAGAAGGTTATTAAGTAGAATATGCCAAAAAGGGACTCTAGATATGATGAAATAAATGGGAGGCAAAGTAGATGCTTTATGAACCAGTTGTTTATGTTTCCCAGTTTCTAAAGACACTATACCTATACTATCCATTCTTGGTTTTGTTATATGTTGTAATAAGTGTGCTTCAATTCTGAAGTAATAACAATGTATGTAAAGTATGGATCTTTATAATACCATAATAAAACATCGTCATGGATATTATACTAGTCGAATAACTACATTAACCATCATTATTATTTACATAATGAGGGATTTTATAATGCCATACATTCTGAACATCTTGTCAAGGCCTCAACCAAGACATCTAAAAATGATTTAGGCCTCATCCAAAACCATATATCAAATTGGGAAAGGCCTCTGCCAATTCCATGTCTAATCGTCACATTATACCTACCGATGCCCCGAGGAGATATAGACGGCTCCATCGGTCACTTACTAATTCCAATACATTCCTCATAAGAAAATGTTGAAACATAACATAAACATTCATATAAAAACTAGAATACAAAATATCAATACATGAACCATAAACCATGAATGGTATAAAAATAACATATCCACGGTCAAATATATCACAAAACATTCAATAAAATATGGAAGATTTGTATCATAATAAATCAAATTCAAAAAAGTTTAAAATCCATCAGAGGATGTTGACACATATGAAAATGATTTGTAAAACTCTTTGAGAGAAGTATCATGTTATCTTGAAAACATTTAAAAGTCACACATTTATAAAGGATGTAATTTAAAATATATTTTTGAATCAAAGTGTCCGATACCACTTTTAAACTTTTAAAAATAATTATCATTTCAAAACATTCATGTCTATATAAATAAATCATGAAAATCATTTTGAAAACATCGAAATTAATTAAAAGGATTTAGAAAGATAAATCATTCCAACATTTAAAATGATAATCTAGTTAAATATAACCTACCATAAAACCTTAAAAGATTCATTTTAATAAAATTTTAATTAAATATGGGTATCGATGATAAATATGTCCCAGTAAATATTTTCATATAAACAATCTCAGATAATAATGAGATTGAGGAAATAACCCTTACCAAGAACTTTCCTTTGGTCGTGGGTATGTTTAACCTCCTGTATAATGACCATAGTACGTTATTAAACTATAAAAAACCATATTCATATTTATTATATCATACATGATTCATTTATGAAATTATGCTACCAATTTAATATTGATTTCCATGTTAAATTAACATTTTGGGTAATAATCGCTTTATTTATCATACGTGTTTTAACTTGTTATTCTTGATCGGATCATTTAGATAATGATTTAAATACCTCAAGAATATAACACATGATTTATAATATATATTTATAATATAAATATATATAATAGATAAATATATGAAATGGAAAACACCGTTTATGGAGACAGTAGGCCGTACATACGTATAATTGCACTTTTCATTTTCATATCGTATTGAATGGAAGTATATGAATAAGATATATGTAAGTAAATACACACACACATGAAAACACACACACACACACACATATATATATATTAAGTAGAATTATTATGTCATATATTACATACTTATTAATAATATATATTTTTATAATCATTGTTGAATACTGAATGTGGAAATGAATCTCATTGCGTCGTGGAGACGGTAATCCGTACGTACGCACGAGCGACAATATCATAATATTGATGGTGAAATCATATGTAATTGGATGGTATATCATATATGAATAATTATTAACGTGTTATATTTATTATTTACATGAGTTATACTCATTATTATACCCATATAAATAATGAAGTGTTTGAATAACAAAGTACACCACGACGTGGAGACGGTAATCTGTACGTACGCACGTATGGTGACTTTGTCATTTATAGGATGTATAGAATAATGAGTACAATTGTAACATATTTTTAATAACATCACAATATGTGGAAGGTACTGCAGTTATTATTTTGGTGTAGAAACAACTAAGGGATATGAAGTGCAAGAAGAAAAAGAACTTGAAAGAGGGTGGTGAAATTATTACCTATACTTCAGGTGTTTCGTTTTGATTTGATCAAAATGGCTCCATAGGTTGGATTTATGATCAAATTATGGCCTATATGTTGAATTGAGGGAATTTGGAAGGATATTTGGGTAGGGGTTAGCTGAGACAAAGGGCTTTGGAGGTGTGAAATTAAGATAAGGGGAAGTGCCTTTTTATAAGAGAGGTGATGGTCACTATAGGAAAAGTTTGAAATATTATTTTATAATAAAATCATTTTCGGTCTCTAATGGCTAAAAATGAATTATTTTTAGGATAAGGTGGCTATTGGTCGAAAACCACTCAACCAATGGGTTTTAGATAGGTCTATGTCATCATATTAACCTTATCTTTTTAGATTTACCTCTTAGTTAAATAATTTATCTTTTACCATGTCTTCTTGTATTCATACACTATATGGTTAATAATCATACTATAAGCATCTGAGAGAACCTCAAGTGGATCATTAATGACATATATAATATTAGTTAAGACATTTGGACTAGCCTTAAATTTTTTGGAATATTATATGAACCAATAATATAGTATTTGTTTTAATTATTAATTTATGTCAATTTTGACACTATTTGGTATTTTGTTTTGGTGAAAGTAATAAAAACCTTATCACTTAAAAAAAATATAATCAACCCTAACATGTCATATTAACATCTAAACATAGTGTAATTAATCAAAAGTTTCAAATCATATTTATTTGGATATTTATAATATCGGTTATTTTAATATTTTATTAAGAATCTAATTAATAAATCATCATTGTGTCATAAATAATTTTAATTATTTAATGTATAAAAATTATAAATAAAATACCATTTGGTTGGAAATAATTTTATCTTTCTAATGAGTTTTTATAGTCTAATTTATCTTATTTATAACCCTATATTAAAAATGGTTTAGTTATTAAACTATGAATTTAACACTTTTAACTCTTCTTTAAATATATTAATAATAAATGTACTTGTAGAGACCCGAAACTTAATGTACATGAACATTACATTACTTTTGCGGAATACTTATTACATAACAAAATCACACACACAAGGATCGTAATAGTTTAGTGTCTTTGGAAACTCGGAATATAATCTTCTAATCATGGTGAAAGATCTTCAACATCTCCCATAAAGATCTTTTTTTATTACCTAAAACATTTCTTTATATCCTGGGGAAAAGAAAACATAAAAGGGTGAGCTCAAATTCTCAGTAAGGGTAAACAAAAGAAATATCAATCAAATCATATTCATAAGAACATATCTTTTGGAAATCTTAACATGCAAAAGAGATCATAATTTCATAACATGGGATAAATCATAGTACTGAAATGTAATCCCAATAATCATAAATTAAAACATGAAACTTTGTGGCATACACACATAATAATAGAGAATCATTTCTTATTAGTCAATACTCATTGCCAAGACCATCTTAGTGGACAGAGTCCATTTCTGAACCGAGTTACCCTCGTTTCAGTCCTGCCTCACTGAACCGGTATAACCTACCGTTCTAGCCATGTCTATCTCATGAGATATAAAATCTTTACCCAATGCATTGGAGCGAGATATAGGTCCCACCCATCCCATAATGATACCATTCTTATGTGTGACACAAAATCATAAACCATACATCATTGCATAACCCATGTAATAAAAATGGGAATCATAAACATCATGACATCATAAAACAATTCATATACGATAAAGGAATTCATAAAAATAATTCCATCACAACATAATCAAATAAATTTAATAATAGAGATAAAAACAGAACCCTTTATTATCTTAGATGGAAAATAATTTTGATAAAACACTTGAACTTCATTCTTGAGGAAAATATCCTTTCTACTTCAAAAACACTTTTCCTTTCTTAACATGTCATACAATTTTAAACTAAAATAAGTTGATTAAAAATAAACTTGAAAACTTGTAAAGGAAGCTTCTTGGAAATAATGTTTTAAAAATCCATTCATGCCGTATAAGTTAAAAAAAACATCCTTCTCGAACTTTTGTCGGAAAAGTCAAAAAGTACCTCGTACGAAAAGCGACAAAAGATTCCTTTCATATATTTTACTAAAAAGTCACCGAAGGGTAAAATTGGATTTAAAAAATTGTAGATGGATGGAAATAATATTACATGTTGAGGAAACATGGATGTGGATGATAAAATACACCCCAGTAAATACCAAAGTATAAACAATCTTGGATAAAAATGAGACTGTGATATTTCCCTTACCTTATGTCTGATATGCTTTGTACGTATCCAAACCTCCTCTTTTTGACGCGCCTTCACTTAACCTCCACTTAATTAACTAAGAATGGTATTTGAAGAATACTAGGACCTCTAGAATGATACTAGGGTAGTGGAGAAGATATTTTGGCAGGGGTTGGCTGAGCTTGAATGCTCAAATTGGTGTGAGGAGGAGAGGGAGGAGGTGCCCTTTTATAAGGGAGGAGAGGGGCACCTTAGGAAAATCTCAAAATATTATTTTATATTAAGGTCAAATTCGGTTTATAATGGTTCCAAAGGGTCTTATTTCGAAGCTAAAGTGGGGATGGGTCGAAATCCTCTCATCCAATAGGATTAAGACAATTTTAGGTTATTATTTTAACCTTATCAATTAGATTTAACTCTAAGTTAAATAATTTAACTTTTACCGTGTCTTTTTATTTTCTTACACTATATGGTTAATAAACTTACTATATCAGGAAAAAAGAACCCCAAGTTGTTTATTATTAATATATATAACCTTATCTATGTCATCTGGCCGAACCTTATATTTTTAGGAATAAAATAACAATTAATAATATAATATTGTTTTTAAAAACTAATTTATGTCAATTTTAACACTATTTGGTACATGATTTTTATGAAATTTATAACAGAATGATAAGTTCAAAGAAAGTTACTTAAATCAACAATAACATGTCATATTAACCTATAAAATTAGTGTAAGTCATAAAAAGTCTCAAATTACATTTATTTGGGCATTTATAACATCAATTATGTCAATATTTCATTAATAAGACAATTACTTCATCATCTATGTGTCATAATAAATGATAATTATTTAATCCCTCAAAATTCTAAATAAATTTATATGATGTAGATAATTTTATTATCTTTCTGGAGACTATTCATGTTCTATGTTTCATGAAGTTTATCACTAGTTTAAAATTATTGTACTTATAAGATTTAAGAAAGTGACATGTTGTCACATTCTTTGGTTTTAATAATAATTAAATTATTTTCATGGACAAAAGTCCATTAAATGAATCTAATCCGACCATTAGGTGATATGGGTCGACTTTTAGTCATCCAATAGGAATTTTCCAAGTGTTAGGTTAATTTTATAATCTTATATTTACCCTTAATTACCCGATTTACCTTTAACTATAGTAAATAAAATTTACCGTAGTTACTATTCATAATTCCCAAAAATAAAAAGTAGCTTATTAACATAATTTGGACCCACTGATTCCAAATATGAAATCCATTTTTCCAAATTCAATACACAAAAGATGCAGAAATTAAATTAAAATTAATCCCGTTGTTGAAAGAAAACGAGTTTTTCTTTAAAACATTGCAAAAGATTGAATTGATTTAACCTACGAATTCAAGGTAAAATCAATGCTAATGACATACATTATATTAAATGGTAAAAATATATTCTATTTATACTTTAAAACCATTCAATATTATAATTTAACCACATAAGATATTACGATGAAAAAAGTTGTTTTTAATTAAAATATAGCGTGTTTTTACTATTCATTAAAATATGAAAGTTATCGGAAAAATATCAAAACTTTATGTAATGTAAATTTTTATATCCTGATTCAAAATAAGAATTTTATTTTTTCAAATTGAACTTATAAAAATGTCAAAAACTAGATTTAAAGTGGGTGCGCCATCAAAAGGCGGCAAAACTGCATTTTTTGAAAAATACTTATTTTACCCAAAAAATTTATTTTGTTCTTATACCATGTTCTAAAAATGTGTAAGATGAATAATAATGTTATAAAATTCAAAATTTAGTTAACACTATTCAAAACGGCTAGTTCATGACAATATTATAATAATATATCGTTGTTTAGTAACACCCAGTATTGCGTACAACACACACTATCGAGGAAGGTCGCGATTGGGTGTAATGCAAGCCAAGTCAGGGTTGCGTGTTGCGCAAGAATCATTTGTTGTTTCGTATAACAGAATCCAACCATATTTCATTTATACATTGAATATATATATATATATACACTCAATGTTGCGTAGAATAACTATTATCAAAATTGTGTGTAACACGATCCAAGAATAGTGTTGTGTATACTGCAAGCTAATACGGTGTTGCGTATAGCTCAAGGTAATCTTGGTGTATCACAAGACATTAATGAAATTAAAAGAATATTTTTCATAAAATCTCGGGGTGTTACATTCTACCCCCCTTAAAATGAATTTCGCCCTCGAAATTCGTCGGGGTTATAAATGGTTTACTACTCGAAAGTTTGTTTAGTAGAACCCCACATCGTAAAAAGGAATACCAAAACATGTCTTTTAATAACTAAATTATGAAATGTAACGGTTACCCAAATTAACTCATCACGGGGTTTCCACGTAGGAGAACATAGGCAAAAATATGGATATGGAAGAAAAATCTAACCATCAAGTTCTGATGTAGAGTGGTAGAGAACATGGCTATGAAAAAGCCAACAATCACAAAGCTATTGATTTGTGATGATATAAGTACCATCTGATTAATCAGATATAAGGGAACTAGGACAACATTTTTGGTTTTCATGATCATTTCCCTAAAGTTGATGAATTAAAATAAATACTTGCATGATTTTGGAACAATATCACTGTTGTTCATGAATTGAACAATTTCCACTTCATCCCTTAAAGAAATGAAGTTGAATTTGTTATTCGTGATGTGTTAGCAGATCATGTGATAGAATGATGGGTCACTCCATCTCTTTCAAACAAAAGGTTAGAAAAAGTTATAAGTCCATCTTATGGTTAGATTAATCGTATATGGTTCCAAAAATGAATTTATACTTCATATATCAGACCGCTTAATAAAATAAAACTAGTTTATACTAACCAGGGACTTCCTGTAGGCCAGTGGTAGGCGATAATGGCCTGTCGCACTTCGGTTGTGGGTTCGATTCCCACAGCCTTGTCCGACGCGATGGGCTGTCACCCGTCCTGCAGGTTTTCCTTTTTCTAAAACTACATTACTATAAAATCCCATCAGTAATATCGAAAAAAGTTCTATCCTTAAACAATACTTAGCATATGTCCAACATAATCCATTCCAATATTTAGGCTTAACTAAAATACTTCGGTCCAAGCTAATAGTATAAAGAAAACGATTACTTGAAATGTCATCAACCAAGCATGTGAATACCATCATTTATCCCCCATATATATATATTGTTGGTCACATTCCAATCTTGTGAATACATTAATCATGTATTCTCTTGAAAAAATGAATTCCCATTGAACCATAGTGAAAACATGAATGCAATTAAATGTTAACACTTTCCACATACTAAAATCCTCAAAATTCTATATACTCAAACCATGATATCACTTAGTCTTTATATCAATCATGAGCTCATGAATACTGTCAAACATTTCATTTTCTCCTTATCCCTTCATTATGCGCATATCATCTGCTTTCAAAAAAATTTGAATCACTTTTCATGGTTACCGGTACCTTAAAATTATTGAAAACCACAATAGAATAATAAAACAATAAAAGTACCTCGACAACATTATTCTTGAATACCAATACATAAACACTTCAATCCATACTCTTCAATTATTGTCCTGGAATAATTCCTTCCTTGATTTAGAAGTATCTTTTTAGGTCAGGGCATTGAGTTGGGTAATGCCCATGTTCTCCACAAATAATACATTGAACTCCATAACAGTCTGTCACTCTATGAACCTTTTCTCCACACAGATAACATCGGTCCCTCCATTTGAGGTATTCCTCAAGGTTCTTCTACCCTTCTTTAGAATTCTCAATCTTCCTTTCTTTATGCTCCTCAACATGCGAACATGCATAATAGTCTATCTTCCTCTTCTTTGATGAATTAGGCATACCACTAAATTTCACCTTGTTAATCATATATTGCGATGACTGATTCAACATAATCACAATATCTTTCTCTCTAGGCATTACACAATTTTGTTGCTCATAGTCTCCAATTTGTCCATTGGATTCAATGTTAACCGAATTCCTTCTGGTTCCCTCCATTAACTAAAACACAAAAATAATTCTGTGAGAGGCAAAAATCATGCTAGAGAAAACAACATAGTAAAGGGGGAGTACCCTCAAGATCTAACATCTTATGTTAAATTCTATGATCTTTAGCGTAATTATAGGACTATAACCTATACGTATACTTAACCTTAGAGACATCGTCATACATACCTTAGAAATATCTCTAGGGATCTCACTAAAGTTATCGCATCCCAGTTTCCAAAGGTTGACTAAACCTTTCCTCTGATACCAACTGTAGAGACCCGAAGATTAACGTACATGAACATTACATTACTTTTGCGGAATACTTATTACATAACAAAAACACACACACAAGGATCATAATAGTTTAGTGTCTTTGGAAACTCGGAATACAATATTCTAATCGTGGTGAAAGATCTTCAACATCTCCCATAAAGATCTTTTTTTATTACCTAAAACTTTTCTTTATATCCTGGGGAAATGAAAACATAAAAGGGTGAGCTCAAATGCTCAGTAATGGTAAACAAAAGAAATATCAATCACATCATATTCATAAGAACATATCTTTTGGAAATCTTAACCTACAAAAGATATCATAATTTCATAACATGGGATAAATCATAGTAGTGAAATGTAATCCCAATAATCATAACATAAAACACGAAACTTTGTGGCATATACACATAATCATAGAGAATCATTTCTTATTAGTCAAGACTCATTGCCAAGAACATCTTAGTGGACAGAGTCCATTTCTGAACCGAGTTACCCTCATTTCAGTCCTGCCTCACTGAACCGGTATAACCTACTGTTCCAGCAATGCCTATCTCATGAGATATAAAATCTTTACCCAATGCATTGGGGGGATATATAGGTCCCACCCATCTCATAATGATACCATTATTATGTGTGCCACAAAATCATAAACCATACATCGTTGCATAACCCATGTAATAAAAATGGGAATCTTAAACATCATGACATCAAAAAACAATTCATATACGATAAAGGAATTCATAAAAATAATTCCATCACAACATAATCAAATCAATGTAATAATAGGGATAAAAACAGAACCCTTTATTATCTTAGATGGAAAATAATTTTGATAAAACACTTGAACTTCATTCTTGAGGAAAATATCATTTCTACTTCAAAAACACTTTTCCTTTCTTAACATGTCATACAATTTTAAACTAAAATAAGTTGATTAAAAATAAACTTGAAAACTTGTAAAGGAAGATTCTTGGAAATAATTTTTTAAAAATACATTCATGTCGTATAAGTTAAAAAAACATTTTTCTCATACTTTTTTCAGAAAAGTCAAAAAGTACCTCGTACGAAAAACGACAAAATATTCCTTTCATATATTTTACTAAAAACTCACCGAAGGGTAAAATTGGATTTAATAAATTGTAGATGGATGGAAATAATATTACATGTTGGGGAAACATGGATGTGGATGATAAAATAAACCCCAGTAAATACCAAAGTATAAACAATCTCGGATAAAAATGAGACAGTGATATTTCCCTTACCTTATGTCCGATATGCTTTGTACGTATCCAAACCTCCTCTTTTTGACGCGCCTTCACTTAACCTCCACTTAATGAACTAAGAATGGTCTTTGAAGAAGACCAGGATCTCTATAATGATACTAGGGTAGTGGAGAAGATATTTTGGCAGGGGTTGGCCGAGCTTGAATGCTCAAATTGGTGTGAGGAGGAGAGGGAGGAGGTGCCCTTTTATAAGGGAGGAGAGGGGCACCTTAGGAAAATCTCAAAATATTATTTTATATTAAGGTCAAATTCGGTTTATAATGGTTACAAAGGGTCTTATTTCGAAGAAAAAGTGGGGTTGGGTCGAAATAACCTCATCCAATAGGATTTAGAAAATTTTAGGTTATTATTTTAACCTTATCAATTAGATTTAACTCTAAGTTAAATAATTTAACTTTTACCGTGTCTTTTTGTTTTCTTACACTATATGGTTAATAAACTTACTATATCAAGCCAAACAAACCCCAAGTTGTTTATTATTAATATATATAACCTTATCTAAGTCATTTGGCCGAAACTTATATTTTTAGGAATAAAATAACAATTAATAATATAATATTTGTTTTAAAAACTAATTTATCTCAATTTTGACACTATTTGGTACATGATTTTTATGAAATTCATTACAGAATGATACGTTCGAACCAAGTTACTTAAATCAACAATAACATGTCATATTAACCTATAAAATTATTTTAAGTCATCAAAAGTCTCAAATTACATTTATTTGGGCATTTATAATATAAATTATGTCAATATTTCATTAATAAGACAATTACTGCATCATCTTTGTGTCATAATTAATGATAATTATTTAATCCCTAAAAATTCTAAATAAATTTCTATGATGTAGATAATTGTATTAGCTTTCTGTAGAATATTCATGTTCGAAGTGTCATGAAGTTTATCACTAGCTTAAAATTTTTATACTTATAATATTTAAGAAAGTGACATGTTGTCACATTCTTTGTTTTTAATAATAATTAAATTATTTTCATGGAAAAAAGTCCATTAAATGAATCTAATCCGACCCTTATGTGATATGGGTCTACTTTTAGTCATCTAATAGGATTTTTTCAAGTGTTAGGGTAATTTTATGATCTTATATTTACCCTTAATTACCCGATTTACCTTTAACTATAGTAAATAAAATTTACCGTAGTTACTATTCATAATTCCCAAAAATAAAAAGTAGCTTATTAACATAATTTGGACCCACTGATTCCAAATATGAAATCCATTTTTCCAAATTCAATATAAAAAAGATTCAGAAATTAAATTAAAATTAATCCCGTTGTCGAAAGAAAACGGGTTTTTCTTTAAAACATTGCAAAAGATTGAATTGATTTAACCTACGAATTCAAGGTAAAATCAATGCTAATGACATACATTATATTAAATGGTAAAAATATATTCTATTTATACTTTAAAACCATTCAATATTATAATTTAACCACATAAGATATTATGATGAAAAAAGTTGTTTTTAATTAAAATATAGCGTGTTTTTACTATTCATTAAAATATGAAAGTTATCGGAAAAATATCAAAACATTATCTAATGTAAATTTTTATATCCTGATTCAAAAGAAGAATTTTATTTTGTCAAATTGAACTTATAAACATGTAAAAAACTAGATTTAAAGTGGGTGCGCCATCAAATGGCGGCAAAACTGCATTTTTTGAAAAATACTTATTTTACCCGAAAAATTTATTTTGTTCATATACCATGTTCTAGAAATGTGTAAGATGAATAATAATGTTATAAAATTCAAAATTTAGTTAACACTATTCATAACAGCTAGTTCATGACAATATTATAATAATATATTGTTGTTTAGTAAAACCCAGTATTGCGTACAACACATACTATCAAGGAAGGTCGCGATTGCGTGTAATGCAAGCCAAGTCAGGGTTGCGTGTTGCGCAAGAATCCTTCATTGTTTCGTATAACAGAATCCAACCATATTTCATTTATACATTGAATATATATATATATATATATATATACACACACTCAATGTTGCGTAGAATAACTATTATCAAAATTGTGTGTAACACGATCCAAGAATAGTGTTGCGTATACTGCAAGCTAATACGGTGTTGCATATAGTGCAAGGTAATCATGGTGTAGCACAAGACATTAATGAAATTAAAAGAATATTTTTCATAAAATCTCGGGGTGTTACAGTACTAATCTAATAAAAGTGGACCAAGGAGGATAATATTTTATTCCTAAGGTTTTTTGGTCGAATTACACTTATCAAATAGAATAAGGACATGTGTTCGGGTAATTATAATACCATTTTACCTTTAATTACCATATTTATTTTTAATCATGGTAAATGAACACCAAAAGTAACTATTAACCAAAAATTATTTTCATCTTATTAAACCACATTTTTTCATACTAATATGAATTGAGTCTCTCAGATTTTTGAAATTCTGTTCATAGAAGCGGTAAAACTATGTTTTATGCAAATTTGTAAATGCTCCAAGGAGGTGGGTAAATCACGGTAAAAAGTTCATTAAAATTTATATATATATAAATTTATTATAAAATGGCCCCAATGAATTAAATTGAACATATATAGGAATTATTTATATATTTTTACTTAAAATAAATTGAAACAAAATAAATAATTGTTTAAATAAAAAGTTGGTTTTAAAAAATAATGTAGTGCTTTTCACTATTCATCAAAAAATGAATGTTTTTAGAAAAATACCAAAAATTCACCCTAAGATAATTTTGATATTTTGAATTAAAAAATGAAGTCAGTTTTAACAAATTCAAAACTTATAAGTTTCATTTATTAATTTAAAATTAATTCCCGTTGGCAAAACCAAAAAGCGGGTTTTTTAAAAAAAGTAAAAATTATCAAAAGATTGACATGTGTTTATGTCAAATTTAAATGTGAAATTACATATAATGATATAAATTGTATTAAATGATAAAAATATAATCTAGTTATACATTAAAACCATTCAAATTCATAATTTAACACTGTAAATTATTTTGATTAAAAAACTTGTTTTCAATTAAAACATAGTATTTTTCACTACTCGTCAAAATATGAAAGTTATACGAAAAGTACCCAAAATTTATCCAAACTAAAATTTTATGTCCCAATTATAAAGAAGAATTTAATTTCTTTAAATTGAATATAAAAAGTGTCAAATATTTTTCTTAAAAAGGATTCTCCATTAAATAGGCAGTAAAATTGCATTTTTTGAAAAATACATTTATATCTAAAAAATTGAATTTGTCCATATATTATGTCTAAGAAACAAAAAAAAATGAATGTTAAAATAATATAGGATATATATAAAATTAAAAATTTAGTAAATATTATTCATAGATGGTTTTTGAATGGATAGTTTGATAAGTTGTGGTGTGCTCGAACTCATTGTTGCGTGTAGCACAAGTTATTGAATTACTTTGAAGAGATAACATACTATAAAATCTTGGGGCTTCTCCCCTCCTTTAATATATTGAATCCTAGAAATTTGAAATTGTTCTTCGAAAATAAATGGTTAAAAATAGAAAAATACCTTTTTGGAAAACCCACATCAGAAATTGAATTTATAAAATTTAGTTTTAATAAGAGGGAATTGGAAATGGAAAAGTCACCACCAAATTATGATCTCGATTGGGGGAACATTGGTGGTAATTAAGGAAACATAATTAGAGGAAAAATTTAAATATTTATAGGGAGTGATTGAGGTCATCGATCAAAAAAAGTGTAAAATTGAGGGCCTCAAAGACATGAATCTGTGATGATTTAAAATATCATTAGTTCAAAAAAACATAAGGTATTAGGATAACCCATTTTTTGTTTTAAGATCCCTTCCTTAATGTTTAAGAATTTATTTACTCATTGAATAAGAAAAAAAATACTTTACAAGTAGATTTCCATTCGATAACTAATTTCTACAACAAACTCATCTTTCACTCCAAAAGACAATAGAACTAAAAAATATTCAATTTATCCTAATCGTATATGGTTTCAAAAACAAAAATGAATTTATAATTCATATATCAGCCCATTTTTAAAAACATATACATTATAAAAACTAGGATATCACTTGGGCCAGTGGTAGGTGATTCAACCTTGTCGCCCTTTAGTTTTTTGTTTAAGTATCACGGCCTTTCCGGACGCGACGGGTTGTTGCACGACCTCCGGTTTGGACTTTTTCTGATAATCCAAAAATAATATCAAAAATTATTTAACCTTAAAAATAGTATTAAATTTCAATCTTAATTTATTCCCACCTTTAGACTTATCCAAAATACTTATGTCCATACTCACAGTCCAAAATTGATAAAGAATGTGAACACAATGAAGATCCTTTTTACCACATAATAACATGTGAATACCATCATCATGTAGTCTTATAAAACACTGTAACACCCTAAATTACCTTAAAACATTATTTATTACATTTATGCTCCCTTATTCCTTATATAATACTGGATATACACTTTCTATTGAAAAATGTTGTAAACTCCAACAATGATGGAATATAAAAATAATTAATTAGTTTCATGGTAGTCAAGAATATCCAATATAATTTATCCAAATCCATAATATATTATTCCAAAATCACTACCTCAGTATCAGAACCATATTATGGTTTGTCTTTCTGTCAACCATATATTTTCCAAAAAATTTAACCTAATATTGAGTCACTTTTATTGGTTCTACACAATCTCAAGTCCTTAATGAAATCATACTATAGTACAATCCTTTTATACTCGATAATTCTTATAACATGTAAATCATTAATAAATACTCAAATGAAATAATACATTAATAACAAAATAATAAATCTAATCATTCCTCATCATCTTCGATAGTATCATAACTTGATTATTATCCAATATCAGCATTTGGGGTATACTATGATGATTTGGACATTACATTGCATAGTGTCTAAACTCCATGCAGATGAAGCATTGTACATTTGAAAAACATTTCATACCCTTTCAATCACGTACTTGGTGTCCTTTTTCTCCAAAATTATAATAAACTCCCACTATCTTCAAGAATTTATCAAGGTGATTCTTTCCATAGTTGTCACATATGGGAAAATCCTTCTTTCCCCTCTTCCCTTTATCCATCATTCTTTCTTCCATCCTTTTCTAGTATCGCTTCCATTCATACCCATAGGACTCAGAGAATTATTTACGCATCTTATTAACACATGATACTACTTCTTCAAATGATACGAATACATGGGAGACTATTTCCCTATTAAATGTAGGCTTAATAAAATAAAATATATGATCCTTCTTAATATTTCGATCATGCGTATTTCTGGAATTTTCTTTCCTTCTACTAGGAACAATTTCTAAACAAAGGAATACACTAGGTTAGTTTATGAATCACAATGCATAATTCCAAACTTGTAATATAACTAACTTAAATTAAAAATATTATGCATATAATCTATAATCATAAAATGTTTTCTTTGAGTAAGTATTTACTCCTAAATCCTTCATAATGGCTTGTAATGAAAATGTGAATTATCCTAAGCATATCCCCTAGGAGTGTCGTAACCAAGAGTGTATAAAGGCCCTTTTTCGTGTACCTGGATATCTCGGGTCAAGACTGATACTCCTTGTCAGAGTTTTCACTCCTAGGTACATCTGTTCCAGAGCCGCCTCTACCTGCTCGTATCCATACATGGATGTATTGCTTAAAAAATACACAAAATATCTACATTACCAAAATTCAAGGAAGTTATTCTATACTAATCCTCAAATTATATCTTAGGGTAAGGATCCCTAATCAGAGTTTATCTAACTCTATTTCCAAGGTTGTTGCTAAACTTCCTCTGGTTCCAACTGTAACGCTCGACCCCAGTTACTGAGAGTCGATGCATTATTTTAGTACACTGACATGATTACAAGGAATCAAGTCCCGAAAGGCCGATTGTTTAGCAGTCTTGAAAAATAGATTATATACTGGAATGTTACATTACACATTATAAAATAAAACACAACATAAATAATCTTTTGATAATGCCATTAATACCCTAGCTTAACCCTGATGATCAATCATAATACACTTCTTAGAATCCTGGGAAAATAAAACATATGAAAGGGGTGAGATCAAACGCTCAGTAAGGGTAATAAATATAGCAGAATAAAACATAAACATTAGGCATGGTGAATAATTAAAAACACAAGCCTTTACGAATAATAAACATGAAAAATTTATGGCCGCATTATGAGATGAGTAAATAATTCAATAATAAAACATCGTCTTGGGTATTCTACTAGTTGAATAACCACATGAACCATCATCATTATTTTCATAATGAGGGAATGTATAATGCCGGACATCCTGAAACATCTTGTCAATGTATCTACTAAGACGTCTAAAAATGATTTTGGCCTCAACCAAAAGCATAAATCAAATTGGGAAATGCCCCGGCCAATTCCATGTCTAATCGTCTCATGAGACCTACCGATGCACTGAGGAGCTATAGAGGCCTCCACCCATTATTTACTAATTCCAGTGTTTTCCTTATATGAAAATGTTGAAACATAACATAAACATTCATATAAAAACTACCATACAGAATTCCAATACATTAACCATAAACCATGAATGGTATAAAAATAACACATCCATAGTAAAATATATTAAAAAACTTTCAATACAATATGGAATATTTGTATCATAATAAATCAACATCAAATAAGTTTAAAATCCATCAAATGTTGTTGACATAAATGAAAATGATTTGTAAAACTCTTTAAGAGAAATATCCCTTATTCATGAAAACATTTAAAATTCACACAATTATAATTGAATTAATTTAAAAGATATTTTTTAATCAAAGTTTCCTATACCACTTTGAACATTTTGAAACGAATTATCATTTCAAAACATTCATGTCCATATAAATAAATCCTTAATAACATTTTAAAAAATTGGAGATTAATTAATTTGATTCAGAAAGATATATCTTTAAAAATTTAAAATGATGATCTAGTTAAATAGACCCTCCCATAAAACCATAAAATATTCCTTTTGAAAACATTTTAATGAAATATGGGTATCAATGATAAATATTTCCCAGTAAATACTTACACATAAATAATCTCGGATAATAATTACATTCAGGAAATAACCCTTACCTTACACTTTCCTTTGGTCAAGGGTACGTTTAACCTTCTATATAATGACCATAGTGTGTTATTAAATTATAAAATAATCATATTTAAATTTATTATATCATACATGATTAATTTATGACTTTATGCTACCCATTTAATAATGATTTCCATGTTAAATTAACATTTTGGGTAATAATTTCTTTCTTTATCGTATGTGTTTTAACTTGTTATTCTTGATCGTATCATTTAGATCATGATTTACATAATTCCAAAACATAACACATTATTTATCATATATATTTAGAATATAAATGTGTATAATAGATAGATATATGAAATATAAAACACTGTTTATGGAGACGGTAGGCCGTACATACGCATAAACATTGTTTCCATTTTCATATCGTATTGAATGTAAGTATGTGAATAAGATATATGTAGGTACATACATACATCCATCCATACATACATATATACATACATACATACATACATACATACATACATACATACATACATACATACATACATACATACATACATACATACATATCTACATACATACATACATACATACATACATACATACATACATACATACATACATACATACATACATACATACATACATACATACATACATACATACATACATACATACATACATACATACATATATATTCAGTAGCATTATTATTTTATATATTACAGATTTATTAATAATGTATTTATTTTTATAATCATCGTTGAATGGTGAACATGGAAATTAATCTAATCACGTCGTGTAGACAGTAATCCATTCGTACGTACGAGCGATAATATCATTATATTGATGGTGAAATAATATGTAATTGGATGGTATATCATATATACAGAATAAGTAACATGTTATATTTACTATTTACATTATTTATACTCATAATTATATCCATCCAAATAATGAAGTGTTTGAATAACAAACTACACCACGACGTGGAGACGGTTATCCGTACGTACACACATATGGCGACTTTTTTCATTTATAGGATGGATTGAATAAAGAATATGGTTGTACCATATTTATAATAACATCAAAGTATACAGAAGGTTCTGGATTTTTTATTTTGGTATGGAAACAACAAAGAGAGAGAATGTGGAAGAAGAAAAGAACTTGAAAGAGGGTTGTGAAATTATTACCTTTTCTTCAGGTGTTTCCTTTTGAGTTGATCAAAAGGGCTCCTTATGTTGTCTTTCTGATCAAATTATGGCCTCTAGGATGAATATAGGGAATTTGGAAGGATATTTGGGCAGGGGTTGGCCGATCAAAAAGGCTTTGGAGGTGTGAAATTAATAGAAGGGGAAGTGCCCTTTTATAAGAGTGGTGATGGATACGTTAGGAACAACTTGAAATATTATTTTATAATAAATTAATTTTCGATTTATATTGGATCCAAAATGAATTATTTCGAGGATAAGGTGGGTATGGGTTGAAAACCTCTCAACCAATAGGTTTTAGACAGGTTTAGGTCATCATATTGACCTTATCTATTAGATCTACCTCTTAGTTAAATAGTTTAACTTTTTCCATGTCTTCTTGTATTCTTACACTATATGGTTAATAAATGTACTCTAAACATCCATGAGAAACTGAAGGGGTTGATTAATGACATATATAATATTATTTAAGACCTTTGGCCAAACGTTAGATTTTTAAGAATATTATATCTATTGGGTATATGTTGTCTCAAAAATACTCTGTATTTTATGATGATTTTGATGCTCACAAATACCCTTGTTTGTTATTCTAATGATTTTATTTTGAGTATATTTCAGGGAATTTATATTCTTTACAATTCATATTTATTCGCAAGTAATTCGTTAAAGTGTGTAGAATGCTCTTATGTATATTTTGATAACACTGTTCATCGTTTGTCATTTCATTGAAAATATTGTTCCTTTTATTCATCAGTAAAACTAACGTATGGAACAAACTTTATATTTGGATTAAACCCTACGTGTAAAAAAATCAGAAAATTATGGTTGAGGAACCTTACGTTCATAACGAACCTTACATTTGTATCACAAAATGTACGGATCATGAACCTTACTTTTGTATTGAACCCTACATTTTGATAGAAACGTATGGATGATCAACCATACATTTGAGAAGAAACACGTATGGATCACCAACCTTACATTCACGATATACCGTACATTTTCTGTTTTGTCTTCTAGTGAAGGAACCTTACGTTTGACTTTTCAATGCCAAGGATTTGAATTTACGTCATTATCATAGATTCAGGCAACAGTCTCTACGAAATATCAGGATGATTTAAAGCCCCTTACTGAATGTTTTAGCATGATTTTATGATCTATTCAAAGAACCAATTATAGTGGAGATTTTCATTCCTATTTTTATGGGGAGTTACGATGTCTCTGATCTGATCTATTCTTTTTCTTAGACATCTTTTGCAGATCTGAAAACCATGCTGAGATTTAAGCTCGTTATAAATCCTTTTAAGTTTTCATCTAAAGATATAAATGAATATATGGTTTATGAAATCAATCAATCATCTAAGAAAATTGTTTTTCAATTCCACAGCAATCAAGCATCACAAGAACATGAACTTCATCAAGAATCCATATTTTGATTTCTGTGAATACGACGCTCTGTTTTTGTTGTTGTTCTTAAAGATTCAAAGATCTTACGTGCAACTGGATCTCTTCACACATCCCTCAAGGTTTTTTCTTTTATGAAGGAAAATATCCATATTTTATTAGTTGTGTGATACTGTAACTGTGAGGTGAATTTGGTTTTCTATAAACAAACATCTTTTATCATGAGTATCAACTACTCGAATTCAGTCATGGTGGAGTATCAGCTTCTCACACTAAGCTGTGGATTTATGTTCTCTGTTGTAAAGAACCAGAGGGCTATATTTGATAAAGTATTTTGTTGTAAGGGTGAAAAAAGCCTCTACTCAGTTGTGGAATGGTCTTATGATAAGGGGACCTTACAAGTGAAATTCACCAAGCTCACACAGTGGGTGATTGGTGGTGTGGACAAGGGGATATTCGTGCCCTGAACCACTATAAATTTCATTGTCCTATTTTATGTTCTATCCGTTGCATATTATCTGTTATAGAAACATCTCAAGCTGTGTCTACTGTTTTATTAAGACAAAATCAAGTAATAATTTTAAAAGACACAATTCAACCCCCTCTTGTGTAATTTTCATAGTCAATGTGACCTAACATTCGGTATCAGAGGGGTGAGCTTTTCATCAGATCCTTAACAATCTAAAAGCATAAGATCTACATTGAGATGGAAATGACTGACCAAAGGGAAGGTATGACAATGGTTCATGCTCCATACTTTAATGGAGATAATTATGGTTTCTGTAAATCAAGGATGATTATATATTTGAAAAATCTTGGATATAAAGTCTACTAAAAAATTCTATCTCCCTATACGATTCCTGAGAAACCAGAAACATGGGATACAACTATAGAAGCTAAATATGATACAAAATCAAAGGAAATAAATGCTATCATTTTCGGTCTTGGACCAGATTAATTCAATCATGTATTACAGTGCCCAACAGCCTATGAAATGTGGCAGAAAATTACAGTAGCCTATGAAGGTACTAATAATGTCAGGAAAATGAGATATGCAATAGTGAAATTAAAGTTTGATACTTTCAGAATGTTTGATGGAGAGAGTATCACTCAGATGAATGGATTATTGACAGAAATAGTCAACAATGTGACATCCTTAGGTGAAATTATCAACCAATCTGATCAAGCCTTAAAAGTTCTAAGAGTTATACCTCCAAAGTGGAATAACATATCAGCTACAATTCCAAAAATTAGCACCTGTCAAGGATCTAACCATGAGAGAGCTGATTGGGACTTTAATGATGTACGAATCTGAAATTCAAGATGAAGCTGAAGATCACAAGGTTATAGTGAAAAAGAACAAAACTGCTTTAAAGGTAACATCTTTGAAGCAGAACAGGAAAATGAAACAAGAAGTGAAGAATGAAAAAGATACAGACTCATATGACTCTGAAATAGAACTAGATCGACTAGCCAGAAAATTCAGCAAGTTATATAGAAAGAGGAAAGGATTTAGAAATACCTTCAAAAAGGATGAAAAATATGCAAAGGAAGTAAGATGCTATGAATTTAAAAAATTGGGTCATATAAGACCTGATTTACCCCAATTGAAATGAGAGAAGAGAAAGACAAAAAATAAATATCAGAAGAATGCTAACTATGAGAATAGAGATAAGAGAGAAAAGAAGGATACATGAAGTGGCTCAGAAGACTCCAATATCTCATCTGATTCAGATACAGAAAGGAAGTCAAATTTGAAGGCGAACATGTGATTCATGGCTAAAGAAGATGAGGTACAAACTTATTATTCATCAGATTCTGATTCTAGTTACTCAAATGATTAAATGACTGCCTACTGTAAAATGCTTAAAGAGAAATATTATTCCCTGTTAAATAATCATAAATCCTTAAATCATATTCAAAACACTATTTTAAATAAAAGAGATACTTTAGTTAAACAGCATCAAGAGCTTGTTGAAAAATTCAATTCAAAAACTACAAACAATGCTGTTCATGAAAATAAGGAAAAAGTTCTACAAAAATGAGCAGAAACTTATAAATCTATTTCCCTTGTGTTTACAAAAGGATAAGATAAAATTAATGAAATACTTGGAAAAAATGATGATAGAAAGGAAAGAGTTTTCATTGGTATTAAGGGAGAAAAACCCATACTATACAAGAATTATTTGTTCCTAGACCCAAAAGACAAAGTATATCTACTGTTAAATGTTTTTACTATGGTATTAATGGACATTATGATAATGACTGTTATTTTAGAAATCCCCAATTATGTGGTATCAAGGATGTTCATTACTCGAAGGCTTTATCTAGATTTAATTATAATAACTTTGAGCAAAGAAAATATGTTTAGATTCCAAAGTCTTTGAAAGATAACACTGTTGGACCCAAAGAAAAATGGGTACCAAAACAAACTCTTGTTTAATATATCCTTGTAGGTAACAGGTCACAGAAGAGGAAAAGACATATGGTATATGGATAGTGGATATTCAATACATATGAGTGGAAACTCATCAAATTTCCACGCCCTAACAAAAATAGATGGAGGCCTAGTCACCTTTGGTGACAATTCTAAAGGAAAAATTATTGGACATAGGATAGTTGGAGATCTAAATTCTATATCAATTAATAAAGTACTATATATACAAGGCTTAGAGCACAATCTGATAAGTATCTCTCAACACTGTGATGATGGATACTATGCTGATTTTTCAAATAACCCGTGCTCTGTATTTAGGGATAAAATGCATAAATTCAAAGCCCCCAGAACAGACAATGTCTATACTGTGGATTTAAAATTCCTATGTAAAAAAATTGAACTCTTTAACTACTAAAATAACTGATTCATAGATTTGGCATATAATACTTGGACATTGTAATATATATGCTTTAAATAAATTATCCAAGAAGCAATTGGTTTCAGATTTACCTTCTCTTAAATTTGATGTTAATAGATTCTGTGATGCATGCCAAATTGGTAAGTAACACAAATCTACCTTCAAATATGTTAACAAAATTGCTACATCAAAACCCTTAGAACTCATCCATATGGATTTTTTTGGACCTTCGTGAGTATCATGTTTGGCTGGTAAACTATATGTATATGTTTTTGTTGATGATCACTCTAGATTTACTTGGGTGTATTTTCTAAAACTTAAGAATAGAGATTTTTCTGTTTTTAAAAGTTTTTGTAAGAGTGTTGAAAATGAAAACGGTTTTAAGATAGTTTCATTAGGTAGTGATCATGGTTGAGAATTTGAGAATCAAGACTTCAACTCTTTTTTCTCAAACATGGGTTTTAAACACACCTTCTCTGCATAAAGAACACCTCAAAAAAATGGAATTGTTGAAAGAAGAAACAAATCATTACAATAAATGGCTAGGACCATGATAAATTAATATAGCCTACCTACCTATTTATGGGAAGAAGCTATAAGTAAATCATTCTATATTATGGATAGAGTTTTAATTCGACCTATTTTCAAAAATTATCCTTATGAACTTTGAAATAACAGAAAACCTAAAGTAAAGTACTTTAATGTTTTTGGATGCAAAGTGTATATCCTGAACACCAAGGATAATCTTGGTAAGTTCTATCCAAAATCTGATGAAGGAATATTTTTAGGATATTCTGCTACTTCAAAAGCTTATATAATTCTTAATAAAAAGTTAAGGATTGTTGAAGAATCAGTTCATGTGAAGTTTGATGAAACTGACCCTTTTAATAAAGAGAAAGATAAAGCTGATGAGTTTACTGATCTTGCTAACAACATGATACTTGAAATCTGTAAAATGACATTGAAAACAATGTGAATGAAATTCAGTCCAGTTTAGAAGATCATGACACTGATGGACCTAAGAGTGTTCTACCTAGAAATCCCAAAACATTAAAGAATCATCCTTTAGAAACATTTATAGGAAACCTAGACCCAGGTATTAAAACCAGAGGAAATGTAGGAAACCTAGTAGAAATATCTTCTTTTCTACCTCAATTAGAGCCTAAAACCTTTGAAGAGTCTTTAGAAGATGAATGTTGGATGTTAGCTATGGAAGAGGAGATAAATCAATTTGAAAGAAAAAAACATGGAAATTGGTGGAATGATCATCAAATTTTCCTATAATAGAAACTAAATAGGTCTTTAGGAATAAGCATGATGATCAAGGAATCATAACTAGAAACAAATCCAGACTAGTAGCAAAAGGTTATAGTCAAGAAAAAGGTATAGATTATGATGAGAACTTTTCTCCTGTAGCTAGACAAGAAGCAATTAGGATTCTCTTAGCTTATGCATCTCATATGAATTTAATATTATATCAGATGGATGTTAAATCTTCTTTTTTAAATGGTTATTTAAAGGAGGAAGTTTATGTTGTGAAACCTCCTAGTTTTGAAAATCCTCAAAAACTAGATTAAGTTTTGAAACTTACTAAAGTTCTATATGGCCTTAAACAAGCACCTAGAGCCTGGTATGAAAGATTAAATTCATTTATTTAAAAAAATGGTTTTACGGTTGGTTTGGAAGAACCAACTATTTTTAAAAAAAAGTATGTTCTAATTTTCTGTTAGTACAAATTTATGTTGATGATGTCATTTTTGGATCAACAAACAAAAATCATTGTAATGATTTTTCAGAACTTATGAAAAAAGAATTTAAAATGATCATGATTTGAGAATTAAATTTTATTTTATGACATCAGATTTATCAAAAGGACTATAGAAATGTTTTAAATAAAAGTAAATATATTATTGATATATTGAAAAAGTTTGTTCTTGAAAACAGAAAGACATATTCAACTCCCATGTGTACCAATATTAAACTTGATTTGGATGAAGCTAGAAAACCAGTGGATAACATGTTATATAGAGGTATGATTGGTATATTACTATATCTTACAGCAAGAAGACCTAATATTTTGTTCTCTGTATATTTATGTGCAAGATTTCAATCAAATCCTAAAAAATATCAACTTATTACTGTTAAAAGAATTTTTAGATATTTGAAAGAAACTGTTTTTCAATCCCTTCTCTACCCAAAAACATATGATTTTAATTTAACATCATACTCAGATGTAGATTTTGGAGGATGTAGATTAGATATAAAGTGTACATCAAGAACCTATCACTTCTTAGGAAAATCATTAGTGTCATGGTCAAGTAATAAGCAACACTTAGTTGCACTCTCAGCAGTCAAGGGATAATATGTGTCTGCATGCAGTTGTTGTACACAAGAATTGTGGATGAAAAAACATTGATTCACATTGGACTTAATTTTGTTAATATACCTATTTTATGTGATAATACTAGTGAAATAAATATTTCAAAAAATCCAATAATTCATTCAAGAACTAATCATATTGATATTAAACATCATTTTCTAAGAGATCATGTTCTTAAAAAGGATATTTCTTTAGAATTTGTTAGCACTAAAAATAAATTAGCTGATATTTTCACTAAAGCACTACCGACTGCTAGTTTTGATTTTATAAAGGGGGAGTTAGGTTTATTTAATTTATAAAATAAATATGTTTCAATTTTTTGTGATTTTAAGTTTATTTAATTTTATTCTGAAAATTTGTTTTCTCTTTTCTCGTACTGTATTTTAATTAATTTTAGTGGTTAAATGTGTGTTTCAAACCGCATATTCATTTAAATATTTTTTGTAATTATTACATTGTGACACAAGAAATGAGAACATGTAATCTGTCACAAAAACCTTTTGTCTAACTTACCTGCTGTTTTCCTAAAACCTTTCGACTAACCCAAGAACTTCGTCTACTGTTCCAAACCATAAAAACCAAAATATTCAGACTTTCAGGCCTTCTGATTTTTGAACTTTCAAAAATGACGAAGACTAGCCGCATTGAAGAAGGAGAACCAAGCGATCTGAAGCGATAGAAAGTTACGCTAAGAAAGATTCTCTAGGGGAAGGTTATTGATTTCGAACGGCTGGTTCAGGCAAACCGACCTCTCAAACAATCCGTAGACTCTCAAGTATTGGAATACGTCTTCAATGACAATGCATTTTCATAATTCTTGTATGAGGCATAGATGAGGTATTTTTATGGTAGCGTGCAGTTTATTTTTAGGGAAGAGGAAGATATGATGTATGAAAATATTGAGAATATGGAATTCTCAATCTCATCAATTGAAGTGTCAACGATTTTAAGCTGTTCGCATGAGGGGGTATTTCATTTTGACCTTAAGTAGATTGGAGATCAGACCCACACCTCAAAAGACATTATTTTTTTCTGTTTAACACAACTAACATTAGGAAAATGTTTGTAAAAGTTATTGAAGCTGACAACAAGATCATGATAATGTTTATTCAAACAGCAATTATTCCCAGAGTAGCGGAGATGGAAAAGATCCTCTACCCAGACATAGGAATCATGTTTTTGTTTCTGAGTGATATTAAGATAAATTTCCAAAGATACTTATTCAGATATTTGAACTACTACTGTCAACTTGATGCGATGATGACCTTTTATCCATATGGACGGATTACTTTAGGGATCTAATTGAAAAAGGGGATGATTAGGTTAATAGAGGCAAGAGTCAAGTGTCATCAGCAATGTGCTGAATGTAGGATCCGTAAGAAATCTCAGATTTTTCTGGAGAACCATCAAAGGAAAGATTGAACCTGTAGGAGTGGAGGAAGACCATAGCCCAGGACCTCATGGGGAGAGAATAACTACTGGAAAAGAAGGGATAGTTGAGTCCAGAACGGATGGGGTTTCTCAACCCTCAAGAAGAGGACTCGGGCATGATACCGAAGAATAAGAAGAAGAAGAAGAAGAGGACCAACTTGTTTAGAAACCCAGGATAAGGACATAATTGCAGGCTGCAGAGCAAGAGTTGGCTTCAAGAGAAGCAACATGCTTGGTTCATCTTTATGAATCACTTATGGAGGAAGAGCATCAAGTGGATATTCAAGCTAGAGATCTTGATATTGTGCCTGTGATTGGTGATGGAGCACAAGAAATCGCTCCAATTGAGAAGTTTCAAGGATCAGAAGCTCAAGAAATAATAGTTCACATAGAAGTAGTGAGAGAGCAAACAGTTGAACCCAAAGGTGAGCAAGAAGAACAGATTTTTCAATAGTTAGTGAATAAGAGTAAAAAAATGATAGTAGATCAGACTATGGGATAGTTAGATCAACTTTTGGGAGTACAGACTGAAGTTCTAGTGAACCAGTATTTTTTAGATGAATGTTTAGCTGGAAAATCAGTGGATAAAGCCACGTCATTCATTGTTGTTAATTAGCCTATGGATGTAGATGAGGATATATATGACTATCTATCACAAAATGTTGAGGAAGTAGTGATGAAGTATAATAAAATTCAAGAAGGGAATGCATCTCTGAATCAAGAGTTGGAAGCTGCATGGAAGAGCTTACAAGATCTTGAGGAGAACTCAGTCTCCAAGAGAGAATTTGATGACTTCAAGAGGGAAATGATGGCAGAAATTGGCAAGATCAAGTCTGAGTCTGTGTATAAGACATACTTTGTAGATCTAAAATGGTATTTGGGAAGCCAATTTGCCTCTATGAGAAGTAGTAATAGTCATCCTACTGCATCTACATCGGCTTCACCTACCTTTCCAGATCTCATTCCCAGATTTCAAGCAATTACAGCATTACTAGAAAATATAAATATCAGACTTGAAGATCTGCAGTGCAACAACGTGCCCCTGTCAGTTCTTATAGATAACCAAAAGCATTTGGTTGACCAACTTACTGAATCAGAGCCTGGTATTCGATCCTTGTTGAACACCTCTTCAGAGAATCTAGAGCAGTTCATAAAGAAAGAGTTCAGTCTTCATGAGTTTTTGAAATTGAATATCGTGGAGAATGTTGATGTTAACAATGACTCCAGAATGTTGATCATTCAACTTGTAGATAGCCTGATGTAGAAGCTAAGATTAAAGTTGACAGAGATGAAAGATATGTTTGAAGTCATATAGAATTCTAGCCCATCCAATCCTTAATCCCTTCCATCTTTTAACCTTTCTAACAATGATTGTTCTTGTATCTGGATCCCATAATGTTTTATAAAGAATTCATTTATTTATCAATGAAAGTTATCTGTTTATATCTATTTTATATGTGTTTGAATGTTTGTCAACAATTCCAAATCAATTTCTTTATTTTAATTATTGTTAACTATAACATTCACTTCTAATCTGTTCAAATATTATATGTGTTCTAATTTATTTCTATACTATCTTTTTGATGTCACAAAAGGGGGGAAATTTAGATACAACATTTACACCTATCTATGTTTACAAAACTTCTAAATTATGTAGCTTTGATTATCGTTTTATTTTATGGGTTTTTTGATCATCAAAAAGGGGGAGATTGTTGAGCATATGTTATCTCAACAATACTCTATATTTTATGATGATTTAGATTTTCACAAATACCCTTGTTTGTTATTATAATGATTTTATTTTGAGTATATTTCAGGGCATTTATATTATTTATAATTCATATTTATTTGCATGTAATTTGTTAAAGTGTGCAGAATTCTCTTAAGTATATTCTGGAAACATCGTTAACCGTTTGTGGTTTTGCAGAAAATACTGTTCATTTTATTCATCAACAAAAGTTACGAATGGAACAAACCTTACGTTTGAATGAAACCCTACGTGGGACAAAATCAAGAAATGTATGGTTGAGAAACCTTACATTCATAATGAACCATTCATTTGTATCACAAAACAAATGGATCATGAACCATACTTTTGTAATGAACCCTAGGTTTTGATAGAAACGTTTGGATGATCAACCTTACATTTGGGAAGACACACATATGGATCATCAACCTTATGTTCATGATCTATCGTACGTTATTTTTTTTGCCTTCTACTGAAGGAACCTTACGTTTGAATTTTGAACACCGAGGATTTGAATTTATGTCTTTATTGGAGATTCTTGTAATGGTCTCTACAGAATATCAGGACGATTTAAAGCCCGTTACTGACTATTTCAGTGTGATTTTACGATCGATTCAAAGAACCAATTACAGTGGAGATTTTCATTCCTATTCTTAAGGGGATTTACGATGTCTCTGATCTGATCTATTATTTTTCTTATCCATCTTTTGTGGATCTCAAAAAACCATGATGATGTTTCTAATCATTATAAATCCTTCTGAGTTTTTGTCTAAAGATATAGATGAATCTATGGTTTATTAAATCAATCAATCATATGTGATTTTTTTTTCAATTATATAGTGATCAAGCATCATAGGAACGTCAACTTAATCAAGAAGCTATCTTTTGATTTCTGTGAATACGACGCTCTGTATTTGTTGCTATTCTTAAAGATTCAAAGATCTTCTATGCAACCAGATCTTTTCACACATCCCTCAAGGTTTATTATTTTCTGAAGACAAAGATCCATCTTTTATCAGTTGCATGATACTGTAACTATGAGCTGAATTTGTTTTTCTATAAACAAACATCTTTTATCATGAGTATCAGCTGCTCATATTCAGTCATGGTTGAGTATCAGCTTCTTGCATTAACCTGTGGAGTTCAGTTCTCTGTTGTAAAGAACCAGAAGGCTCTGTTTTATAAAGCCTTTTGTTGTAAGGGTGAAAACTGCCTCTATTCAGTTTTGGAATGGTCTTATGATAAGAGGACCTTACTAGTGAAATTAACCAAGCCCACAGAGAGGGTGATTGGTGGAGTGGACTAGGGGATATTCGTGCCCCAAACCACTATAAATTGCTTTGTCCTGTTGTCTATTCTATCCGCTGCATATTATCTGTTACAGAAACTTCTCAAGTTGTGTCTACTATTTTATTAAGACAAGATCGAGGAATAATTATACAAGACACAATTCACCCCCCACCCCTCTTGTGTTATTATTATAGTCAATATGACCTAACAATATCAACCAATAATATAGTATTTCTATTAAATATTAATTTATGTCAATTTTGACACTATTTGGTATTTTTTTGTGAAAGTCATAACAACCTTATAACTTTGAAATTAATTCATCTAATCAACCCTAGCAAGTCATATTAACCTTGAAAGTTAGTATAATTCATCAAATGTCAAAAATTAGATTTATTTTCATATTTATAATATCAATTATTTTAATATTTCATTAAAAAGGTAAATAATGTAGCATAATTGTGTCATAAATAATTTTAATTATTTAATTTTTAAAAATTATAAATAAAATATCATTTTGTAGCAAATATTTTTAGCTTTCTAATGAATATTTATAGTCAAATTTATCTTATTTACAACTCTATATTAAAAAAATGTTAGTTATTAAACATTGAATTTAACACTTTTAACTATTCTATAAATAAAATAATAATAAATGTCCTAATCTTATCCAAGTGGATCAAATAGGATCCTATTTTATTCCTAAGGTTATTTTTGGTCTAATTACACTTATCCTATAGAATTAGGACATGTGTTAGGGTAATTATAATATCATTTTGACTTTTAATTACCGTATTTACTTTTAACCATGGTAAATAAACTTCAAAAGTTACTATTCACCAAAAAATATTTTAATCTTATTGAACCATATTTTACTTACTAATATCAATCATGTCTCTCATATTTTTGAAACTCAATTCACAGAAACAGTAAAATTATGTTTTATGCAAATTTACAATTACTCCAAGGAGGTGGGTAATAGACAGTAAAAAGTTCATTAAAATTTTTATATATATAAACTTATTATAAAATGACTCCAATGAATTACATTGAACTTATATAGGTATTATATATCTATTTTGACCTAAAATAAATTTAAATAAAATAAATAAATATTTAAATAAAATGTCAGATTTAAACAATAACGTAGTGTTTTTCACTATTCATCAAAAATTGAATGTTTTCAGAAAAAGACCAAAACTTCACTCTATACTAATTTTGATATTCCATATTAAAAAATGTAGTATATTTTACCAAATTATAAACACAGAAGTTTCATTTATTAATTTAAAATTAATTCTCGTTGTCAAAACCAAAAAGTGGGTTTTTAAAAATAAAAGTAAAAACCATCAAAAGATTGACATGTGTTTATGTCAAATTTAAAAGTGAAATTACTTATAATGAGCTACATTGTATTAAATGATAAAAATATAATATAATTTTACTTAAAAAAACATTCAAATTCATAATTTATCACTATATATTATTTATATTAAAAAAGTTGTTTTCAAATAAAACATATCATTTTTCACTATTCTTCAAAATATGAAAGTTATCAGAAAAGTACCAAATATTCATCCAAACTAAATTTTTATGTCCGAATTCTAAAGAATATTTTAATTTCATTATATTGAATATATATAAGTGTCAATGTTTTGTTTTAAAAAGTATTCTCCATTAAATAGGCGGTAAAATTTGGTTTTTTGAAAAATAATTCTTTTATCTAAAAAATCGAATTTGTCCTTACATTATGTCTAAGGAACACAAAATAAGAATGTTAAAATTAAATATGATATATATAAAATTCAAAATGTAGTTAATACTATTCATAAATGCTTTTTGAATGGCAAGTTTGATAATTTGTGGTGCACTCAAACTCGTTGTTGCGTGTAGGGATAGTTATTGAATTACTTTGAAGTGATAACGTACTATGAAATCTTGGGGTGTTACACATATATTTTGTGAATTATTTTTTTCTATTTATTTTAATCTTATAATTTTTTTCATTTCACGACACACTGAATATTATATATATATATAAGAACTAAGTTTGGAATGAATTTTATGTAAAAAAAAGTTAATATTGCACCACACACAACACTTAGATTAACATTTAGTACATAAAACAATATGTTTGGCTGGTATTGCCCAAAATTATACGTCCCTTAAATATATTCTATAATAGGAAAGGTCGAGTTTTACAAAACTACAATATACTATTAATATTATTATCAAAATATTATTATAGATACCACCTAGCCATTATAATGAAAGTCATGAATAAGATTAAATAAATTTTAAAAATATTATTTATACATTTAAAATAAAATGAATCCTTTGGTTATAAATTAGTAGATATGAATGAAAGAACAATTTTAAAATAAAGAAACAACTTTTATAAGAAAACTATTTTTTTATGTACAAACCCAATTGTATCTCAATAAATTAAACAATCAACATTTGATTAATTATTTCAATAAAATTTATATATTTCATATTTAATAAATATTTTTGAAACCCATATAATATATTTTATAGGTATAAGATAAAAATAAATCCAATTTAATGAATAAAAAGATGTATTTTTTCTAAATAGAGATTCTACCAAATTTTAATGTAAAACCCATTTTAAATATGATTTATGAAACTTATAAAATTTTTATTTGACAAAGTAATCTTCTTTTTTGGAATCATAATATCAAAATTTACTTTGGGTGAATTTTAGCTATTTTTCTGTGAAGATTCTATTTTTGATGAATATTGAAAAATAGTGGATTCTAATTCAAAATTTCTTTATCATAAGATTTATTTATATAGTTAAATTATATTTTTTAAAAGTTTAATTATATCCATTTTAAATTAAAAAATCTATGGTGGGTTATTATAATCAATTTTAAATTTAAATTTAATAAAAAAAACTTAACAAACTTTTGAACATTTCTTACCTTAAAACCCCACTTTTTGTCCAGTTCGCAAGATTAATTTTAATTTAAATTCTCAAAATTATGTGATTATAATTTGTAAAAATGTATTCCATATTTTTAATCAGAATCATATGTAATATATAATAAGGTAAACTTATCTTTTTACCAAAATTATTAGCGAATGTGATTAAAATTAATTACAACGATTAAGAGAAACATTATCTTAACAAAGGACTAAACCTTAAACTTAAAGTAATAGATGAATTATAAACCTGTAAAAAAGCTATTTTATGTTCCTATTAATAACATTTCCTCAATGTTCTTTAATTTATACTATTATTGGATCCACTTGACATGGGGAAAATGTGGCTAGAATTCCTTTTTCAAAATTTTACAAGAATGCCACACCTCCTCCACTGAAAAAACAAACTCACCCCTCCCACTTATTCATACCTATAATGAGATCTGGATATTAAAAACTATGATAAAATACACTCCCTAAACCCCTGTAATCATTATAGAAATATTTCATTAGGTTTCAAGCTATGCTCCTTTGTTTTATATACATTCTCCACCACTAAACTATTCTTATTTCATGGTTATATAATAACCTAATTAACCTAAATATAATTATATGATATTAATATACGTTTTCTAACTAAAAATAAATTGAATTCAATATAATGGGTAAATAACTTACCATTCATGTGTACGAAGAATTACTGTATCACAAAACGATGTTGTTTATTTTTTACTTTACCACCTCTCATGGTTGGGAATTATGATAGAAACTATGTTATTATATTAAATATATGATATTTAGGATGTATTTAATATTCAATAAGTATTATATAAAACATACCATCATGCATTCCATTTTTTATAAAATTATAACTTCTTTTGTGGACGTGTGGACTACTGCCTCCTCCAAGCGATGTGATTCGTTCACACATTACATAGAACATACTAAGGGTGAGATTAATAAACTTATATGATATAAATTAAGTATTTATTATAATTTAATTATAATATAAATATATAAATTATTTAATTTACATTATTTCTTTCAAAATTATAATTAAATAGAAATTACGTTCATCCGTACATACGACCTACCGTCTCCATGATCAGTTTATTCCATTTCACATATCTATCATTTATAGACTATTATAAATTTTTATATAATGAATATATTTGATATTTATATAATTTTTTAAATTCTTGAAATAATTAAATCATGAACTAAGTAAGAGTATCAAGAATAATAAGTCAAAAGATATATGAAAGACAAAGTAGATATTACCTGAAACGTAACATTACTGTTGAGTTGGTTATAATCAGGCAATATAAAATCATAAAAATAAAAATATAAGGTATTAGATATAAAAATATGGTTCTTTTTATGATTTAAAATAAACTTATATTTGTGATATAGTAGGTTTTAATGTGTACGAATGAGGTCAAGACTTAAGGTAAGGGTTTTCTCATCTCACTTCTTATATCCATGAGATACATGCCTTATTCAACACTCATTTTTTTGTGTGGTTTATATAATACTCATGGATGTATTATATGAACCTAATACTTATATTTATTTGTATTTAGAAATCTATTTTATGATATTCTTTTTAGGGGGTCTATTTTTTAAAATTTACCAAATCGGTAATGTAATTTTGTCTCAATTTTCCTTCATTGAGACACATGCCATGTTATGCACCTATATTTTTATATGAGGTGTATATGTTGAATTTGACATATTATATCATGAATGAACATATTTTTATGATATATTAAGATTCATGTAATTATATTCTTTCCATTTTATTATGATTCTAAGTTTCTAAAGCAGTAATGATTTATCACTACAATCTCATCGTTTATCGAGATTGTTTATGGTTGTGTTTCCATTGATAAAATATTATGATAAATATCTCAAGAAATATCATGAAATTTGTTGAAATAATATTATTCATGTTTTATCCAACAAATGGAAACATTTTTACTCTCTTTTTCACTTAATATAATTATTAAATGTTTTTGTGAAGATATGAATTTATTTCTCTTTTTGGTTAGAACTTTGTGTTCTTTCACCATCATGTTTTTTAAAAATGTTTAGAAAATGTTTTAATATTATCCTATGATGTTTAAAGTAATTTTTTAACCATGTATTACCTTTTTAAAAAAAATGGGTTTAAAATTAATATTCTTTTTGTTTTCCAATCGAGGGTGTCATGACCCCCTTCCATCAAAGATGCCCCTCCCGAGCTGGCAATGGTGAAAGGGAGATAATGACCCCCGAGTCCCGCCTCCAGTAGGCCCCGGGGTGGCGACTAGCACCAAGGGTATGAGTTTATTTTTTTTTCAATCATGGGAGGCATTACCCTTTTTATAGTTAGGATCGGAAATAGGACAAGTCAACCACCAAAAAGGAAAAAGAACAAAGGTGCTGAAAAGAAACCCAAACCAGTACCATATGCATGTATAAATAAACTGAAACAGGTACAAGTACAAATAAGCTCAAAGTACAAGTGAGTACAGTACCAAAAGAAAAACAAGAAAACAGCAACTGCACAGCTCCCACTGCCTGACTAGTAGGGTCCCGCACGGCCCTGGTAGTCCTCCTGAAAACCTAAAACAACGTAGGGTGAGCATACAAGTATACTCAGTAGAGAACCTAAAGCTCTCGTGAACAAGTGGGGAGACACCCTAAGGTCCCGTGAGAAAACAGAAGAACCAGAAACTAACAAGGAAAAACTATCCACCCAGCCTCACTGGTCACACTCACCAAGTAACAAAAACAAGTTTAGTATATATATAGAACAAAAGTATTGGGTACCCCACACCATTTCCCACTTAATTAGATGCTGATCTTCCTAACGGAAAACGTCCTGACGCTACCACACTCTTCCCGCCCGCACACACCTGGGCCAAACCACGCATCCCGCCCGCACACACCTGGGCCACAACCACTAACCAGCCCGCAGACACCTGGGCCTCATCCCGAAGGTTCTTGGTAACGGTAAGCCTGCCCGAAGAGTCTTGGGCTAAAGGTCTCCTCAAGCTATCACAGCCTCCGAGACCTACCCGAAGAGTCTTGGGTGTAAGGTCACCTCAAGCCATCATAGCCTATGGAAGAAGGAGTAGGAAGGAGCTAGTAACTAAGGGGGAACACCCTCTCCCATAAAATGGGTGTGTTTGGCACTAGGTGCATGACATGGGTGTGGTGCGACAAAAAACAAAGATACCATTATATATATACATATACCAAACACACAACCCAACCTATGGCTTCTTAAAAAGAGAAACTGAGCATGTGCCTCGACACTGCTACCACGAAGCATGCATCAACAACCAAACAATCATCCCCCAAACCCATTTAGGTTTTCATGTTTCATGAAATGGTTTAACAAATTATTACTACTGGGCAACTATCATCCAGACAAAACCTTTCACAAACATATCCCTACCATCCACAACCAAGGTTAGGTAAAACGCAAGCAACCACATGCCATTTCATTTACAAAAGATTATCACAACCATACAACATTCCATCATTCATTTATTTCAAAGTTCCACACATAAAACCCTTTCCACACACAAAACATTTCTGCATTTGAAAACACCTTTTACTTCAAAAAACATTTCATAATCAAAACACTTTTCATAAATAAAGGCACTTTCCACAAAACAACCAAACCACCAACATGTTCATTATTTCAACTTTGTTCAACCGAGGTGATCACACAAGGTTTTCATTCTCATTTAATCATCCATTCTTTACGTGCTTATCCATTTTCCATGTTTTAACAAAACCAACCACAAACAATTCAGATATCAATTGCGCACGCAAAGGCCACCAACGGCCTTGATTTTCAGTAGGCAAAGGCCTTTCAATCCAAAATCACAATCAGAAGATAAAGAAACTGGAAGGCAATAGAAACATCACAAAACCCCAAACCCTTCTTTATCCGGTTATTATCTTTATTTAAAGTTCAACTGCATCCCATGGAACAAAAGAAAAATATCCCACCCCGCATGTTTCACCAAAAAGAGAGACGAAGGTAAACCCCTAAAAAAAATTTATTAACACGTCACCATTTATTAATAATAATAATTATTATTTTTGATATTCGCTGCATTGACCACATAAAAAAAACGTTTTTACAAAGTAATCGACCGGAGAGGTCCGGGCCATTACATTAGATACCTCTCAAAACATTCTCATCCTCGAGAATTAAAAACTGACCCAGAAGAAGGAAAGGATCTCAAGAACCACTCCACAAGATACCTCTCAGGGCTCTCGTCATGACAAGGAACCAACCAACATCTCTATGAGTTAGGAATTCCCTCTCCTATGTCAAGATACTATCCGCTTTAGGCGGCACTGACTCGCCTGCACGGGTTTAATCGCATCCTCATTAATGCGTCTTGATTAAGGATCAGGTTTTTCCTTTCCCATATATCTGGACAAGCCACACACTTCCCAAGAACAAGGAACAAATATCTCACATCCCACAAGCCAACATTTTATATATCAAAGGTACAGGGTAACACCAACAAACAAAGGAAGGTACAAGTCAAAACAACCCCGGGTACTGAGCGTGCATCTGGGTCTCCCGCTCCCAAGTGCTCTCCTCAAGGCCGTCATGCCTCCACAACATAAGAACAAAGCTGATGGTTCATCCACGGAGCACTTTCTCCTTGCGATCCTCGATCCTGACTCGCCGTTCCTCGAAGGTCGCGTCTTCTCCCACATCTAGCTCTCCCCAGTTGATGACATGAGAGTCATCATGTAAGTACTGACGAAGCTGGGAGACATGGAAGACATCATGGACCCTCTCCAACTGAGGTGGTAGGGCCAGCTGATATGCCACCTCGCCAACTCGCCTCAGCACCTCGAAAGGTCCGATGAACCTAGGGGAGAGCTTACTCCCCTTTCCGAACCTCCGCTGCCCCCGTCGAGGGGAAACCTTCAAGAACACATGATCTCCCACCTCGAACTCCAAGGGCCTCATTCGACGATCAGCATAAGACATCTGCCGATCCTGAGCTGCTTTCATCCTCTCCCGCACTAGCTGGACCTTCTCCGTGGTGCTCTGCACTACTTCTGGTCCAAGAGTACCAGTCTCACCAACCTCTGCCCAGCAAAAGGGTGAACGACATGGTCTTCCATAAAAAGCCTCAAAAGGAGCCATGCCGATAGTAGAGTGGAAGCTCTTGTTGTAGGAAAACTCTACTAAAGGCAAGTGTCGTACCCATGATCCTCCGAAATCCAGAACACATGCTCGCAACATTTCCTCCAATGTCTGGATAGTCCGCTCTGTCTGTCCATCAGTCTGAGGGTGAAAAGCAGTGCTAAGGCATAGCTGGGTGCCAAAAGCATGCTGTAACCCCTTCCAGACTCGTGAGGTGAACCGAGTGTCCCGATCTTAGATGATAGTCTTCGGAACTCCATGAAAACGCACCACCTCATCCACGTACCTCTGTGCTAAAGTACTCACAGGTCCTGACTCCTTGATGGCCAAGAAGTGAGCAGATTTTGTCAGTCGATCCACCACTACCCAGATAGCATCATGCCCGCCCTGAGCTATGGGTAGTCCTGTGACGAAGTCCATCGAGACGTCATCCCACTTCCACTCGGGAACATCTAAAGGATGCAAAAAACCACCAGGAACGCGGTGTTCAGCCTTCACCTGCTGACACACCAGGCATTTAGACACAAACCCTGCCACTGCCCGTTTCACCCCGGGCCACCAAAACTGTCCCCTCACGCCTTGGTACATTTTCGAAACACCTGGATGTACTGCCAAGGCTGAGCTATGGAACTCACGAAGGACTTCATCACGCATCACCTCTGGAACAAACAACCTTCCATGAAAGAGCATCCGATGTCGGTTGTCCTCCGACCATCCTATCTCTCAACCATTCCTTTGATACCATTCTGTCACGACCCCCTTCCATCAAAGATGCCCCTCCTGAGCTGGCAATGGTGAAAGGGAGATAATGACCCCCGAGTCCCACCTCCATTAGGCCCCGGGGTGGTGACTAGCACCAAGGGTATGAGTTTATTTTTTTTTCAATCATGGGAGGCATTACCCTTTTTATAGTTAGGATCGGAAATAGGACAAGTCAACCACCAAAAAGGAAAAAGAACAGAGGTGCTGAAAAGAAACCCAAACCAGTCCCATATGCATGTATAAATAAACTGAAATAGGTACAAGTACAAATAAGCTCAAAGTACAAGTGAGTATAGTACCAAAAGAAAAACAAGAAAACAACAACTGCACAGCTCCCACTGCCTGACTAGTAGGGTTTCGCACGGCCCTGATAGTCCTCCTGAAAACCTGAAACAACGTAGGGTGAGCATACAAGTATACTCAGTAGAGAACCTAAAGCTCTCGTGCACAAGTGGGGAGACACACTAAGGTCCCGTGAGAAAACAGAAGAACCAGAAACTAACAAGGAAAAACAATCCTCCCAGCCTCACTGGTCACACTCACCAAGTAACACAAACAAGTTTAGTATATATATATAACAAAAGTATTGGGTACCCCGCACCATTTCCCACTTAATTAGATGCTTCTCTTCCTAATGGAAAACGTCCTGACGCTACCACACTCTTCCCGCCCACACACACCTGGGCCAAACCACGCATCCCGCCCGCACACACCTGGGATACAACCACTAACCCGCCCACAGACACCTGGGCCTCATCCCGAAGGTTCTTGGGAACGGTAAGCCTGCCCGAAGAGTCTTGGGCTAAAGGTCGCCTCAAGCCATCACAGCCTCCGAGACCTACCCGAAGAGTCTTGGGTGTAAGGTCACCTCAAGCCATCATAGCCTATGGAAGAAGGAGCAGGAATGAGCTAGTAACTAAGGGGGAACACCCTCTCCCATAAAATGGGAGTGTTCGGCACTAGGTGCTTGACATGGGTGTGGTGCGACAAAACACAAAGACACAATTATATATATACATATACCAAACACACAGCCCAACCTATGGCTTCTTAAAAAGAGAAACTGAGCATGTTCCTCGGCACTGCTACCACGAAGCATGCATCAACAACCAAACAATCATCCCCAAACCCCATTTAGGTTTTCATGTTTCATGCAATGGTTTAACAAATTATTACTACTGGGCAACTATTATCCAGAAAACACCTTTCACAAACATATCCCTGCCATCCACAACCAAGGTTAGGTAAAACGCAAGCAACCACATGCCATTTCATTTACAAAAGATTATCACAACCATACAACATTCCATCATTCATTTATTTCAAACTTCCACACATAAAACCCTTTCCACACACAAAACATTTCCGCATTTTAAAACACCTTTTACTTCAAAACACATTTCATAATCAAAACACTTTTCATAAATAAAGGCATTTTCCACAAAACAACCAAACCACCAACATGTTCATTATTAGAACTTTGTTCAACCGGGGTGATCACACAAGGTTTTCATTCTCATTTAATTAGCTAGTCTTTACGTGCTTATCCATTTTCCATGTTTTAACAAAACCAACCACAAACAATTCAAATATCAATTGCGCACGCAAAGGCCACCAACGACCTTGATTTTCAGTAGGCAAAGGCCTTTCAATCCAAAATCACAATCAGATGATAAAGAAACTGGAAGGCAATAGAAACAGCACAAAACCCCAAACCCTTCTTTATCAGGTTGTTATCTTTATTTAAAGTTCAACTGCATCCCATGGAACAAAAGAAAAATATCCCACCCCGCATGTTGCACCAAAAAGAGAGATGAAGGTAAACCCCTAAAAAAAATTATTAACACATCACCATTTATTAATAATAATAATTATTATTTTTGATGTTCGCCGCATTGACCACATAAAAAAAAAAACGTTTTTACAAAGTAATCGACCGTAGAGGTCCGGGCCATTACATTAGATACCTATCAAAACATTCTCGTCCTCGAGAATTAAAAACTGACCCAGAAGAAGGAAAGGATATGAAGAACCACTCCAAAAGATACCTCTCAGGGCTCTCGTCATGACAAGGAACCAACCAACATCTCTATGAGTTAGGAATTCCCTCTCCTATGTCAAGATACTATCCGCTTTAGGCGGCACTGACTCGCCTACACGGGTTTAATCGCATCCTCATTAATGCGTCTTGATTAAGGATCTGGTTTTTCCTTTCCCATATATCCGGACAAGCCACACACTTCCCAAGAACAAGGAACAAAGATCTCACATCCAACAAGCCAACATTTTATATATCAAAGGTACATGGTAACACCAACAAACAAAGGAAGGTACAAGTCAAAACAACCCCGGGTACTGAGCGCGCATCTGGGTCTCCTGCTCCCAAGTGCTCTCCTCAAGGCCGCCATGCCTCCACAACACACGAACCAAGCCCATGGTTCGTCCACGGAGCACTTTCTCCTTGCGATCCTCGATCCTGACTGGCCGTTCCTCGAAGGTCGTGTCTTCTCCCACATCTAGCTCTCCCCAGTTGATGACATGAGAGTCATCATGTAAGTACTGACGAAGCTGGGAGACATGGAAGACGTCATGGACCCTCTCCAACTGAGGTGGTAGGGCCAGCTGATATGCCACCTCGCCAACTCGCCATATCACCCCGAAAGGTCCGATGAACCTAGGGGAGAGCTTACTCCCCTTTCTGAACCTCTGCTTCCCCCATCGAGGGGAAACCTTCAAGAACACATGATCTCCCACCTCGAACTCCAAGGGCCTCCTCCGACGATCAGCATAAGACTACTGCCGATCCTGAGCTGCTTTCATCCTCTCCCGCACTAGCTGGACCTTCTCAGTGGTGCTCTGCACTACTTCTAGTCCAAGAGTACCAGTCTCATCAACCTCTGCCCAGCAAAAGGGTGAACGACATGGTCTTCCATACAAATCCTCAAAAGGATCCATGCCGATAGTAGAGTGGAAGCTTTTGTTGTAGGAAAACTCTACTAAAGGAAAGTGTCGTACCCATGATCCTCCGAAATCCAGAACACATGCTCACAGCATGTCCTCCAATGTCTGGATAGTCCGCTCTGTCTGTCCATCAGTCTGAGGGTGAAAAGCAGTGCTAAGGCGTAGCTGGGTGCCAAAAGCATGCTGTAACCCCTTCCAGACTCGTCAGGTGAACCGAGTGTCCCGATCTGAGACGATAGTCTTCGGAACTCCATGCAAATGCACCACCTCATCCACGTACCTCTGTGCTAAGGTACTCACAGGTCCTGACTCCTTGATGGCCCAGAAGTGAGCAGATTTTGTCAGTCGATCCACCACTACCCAGATAGCATCATGCCCGCCCTGAGCTCTGGGTAGTCCTGTGACGAAGTCCATCGAGACGTCATCCCACTTCCACTCGGGAACATCTAAAGGATGCAACAAACCACGAGGAACGCGGTGTTCAGCCTTCACCTGCTGACACACCAGACATTTAGCCACAAACCCTGCCACTGCCCGTTTCACCCCGGGCCACCAAAACTGTCCCCTCAGGCCTTGGTAAATTTTCGAAACACCTGGATGTACTGCCAAGGCTGAGCTATGGAACTCACGAAGGACTTCATCAAGCATCACCTCTGGAACAAACAACCTTCCATGAAAGAGCATTCGATGTCGGCTATCCTCTGACCATCCTATCTCTCAACCATTCATTTGAAACCATTCTGTCACGACCCCCTTCCATCAAAGATGCCCCTCCTGAGCTGGCAATGGTGAAAGGGAGATAATGACCCCCCGAGTCCCGCCTCCAGTAGGCCCCGGGGTGGCGACTAGCACCAAGGGTATGAGTTTATATTTTTTTCAATGATGGGAGGCATTACCCTTTTTATAGTTAGGATCGGAAATAGGACAAGTCAACCACCAAAAAGGAAAAAGAACAAAGGTGCTGAAAAGAAACCCAAACCAGTCCCATATGCATGTATAAATAAACTGAAAGAGGTACAAGTACAAATAAGCTCAAAGTACGAGTGAGTACAGTACCAAAAGAAAAACAAGAAAATAGCAACTGCACAGCTCCCACTGCCTGACTAGTAGGGTCCCGCACGGCCCTGGTAGTCCTCCTAAAAACTTGAAGCAACGTAGGGTGAGCATACAAGTATACTCAGTAGAGAACATAAAGCTCTCGTGCAAAAGTGGGGAGACACCCTAAGGTCCCGTGAGAAAACAGAAGAACCAGAAACTAACAACGAAAAACTATCCACCCAGCCTCACTAGTCACACTCACCAAGTAACACAAACAGGTTTAGTATATATATAGAACAAAAGTATTGGGTACCCCGCACCATTTCCCACTTAATTAGATGCTGCTCTTCCTAACGGCAAACGTCCTAATGCTACCACACTCTTCCCGCCCGCACACACCGGGGCCAAACCACGCATCCCAACCGCACACACCTGGGCCACAACCACTAACCCGCCCGGAGACACCTGGGCCTCATCCCGAAGGTTATTGGGAACGGTAAGCCTGCCTGAAGAGTCTTGAGCTAAAGGTCGCCTCAAGCCATCACAGCCTCCGAGTCCTACCCGAAGAGTCTTGGGTGTAAGGTCACCTGAAGCCATCATAGCCTATGGAAGAAGGAGCAGGAATGAGCTAGTAACTAAGGGGGAACACCCTCTCCCATAAAATGGGAGTGTTCAACACTAGGTGCTTGACATGGGTGTGGTGCGACAAAACACAAAGATACAATTATATATATACATATACCAAACACACAGCCCAACCTATGGCTTCTTAAAAAGAGAAACTGAGCATGTGCCTCGGCACTGCTACCACGAAGCATGCATCAACAACCAAACAATCATCCCCCAACCCCATTTAGGTTTTCATGTTTCATGCAATGGTTTAACAAATTATTACTACTGGGGAACTATCATCCAGACAAAACCTTTCACAAACATATCCCTGCCATCCACAACCAAGGTTAGGTAAAACGCAAACAACCACATGCCATTTCATTTACAAAATATTATCACAACCATACAACATTCCATAATTCATTTATTTCAAAGTTCCACACATAAAACCCTTTACACACACAAAACATTTCCGCATTTGAAAACACCTTTTACTTCAAAACACATTTCATAATCAAGAAACTTTTCATAAATAAAGGCATTTTCCACAAAACAACCAAACCACCAACATGTTCATTATTCCAACTTTGTTCAACCGGGGTGATCACAGAAGGTTTTCATTCTCATTTAATCATCCAGTCTTTACGTGCTTATCCATTTCCCATGTTTTAAAAAAACCAACCACAAACAATTCAGATATCAATTGCACACGCAAAGGCCACCAATGACCTTGATTTTCAGTAGGAAAAGGCCTTTCAATCCAAAATCACAATCAGAAGATAAAGAAACTGGAAGGCAATAGAAACAGCACAAAACCCCAAACCCTTCTTTATCTGGTTATTATCTTTATTTAAAGTTCAACTGCATCCCATGGAACAAAAGAAAAATATCCAACCCCGCATGTTGCACCAAAAAGAGAGACGAAGGTAAACCCCTAAAAAAATTTATTAACAGGTCACCATTTATTAATAATAATAATTATTATTTTTGATGTTCGCTGCATTGGCCACTTAAAAAAAACGTTTTTACAAAGTAATCGACTGGAGAGGTCCGAGCCATTACAGAGGGACTTTCTAAACTTTTATGGTATAAAAGGAATGTTTGAAAAGTATGAACATACACATTGTTATGACCAAAATTTCCTTCAGGATTCCATTGTATGTTTATAATGTTAATTTTTAAAGAAACTGTTTCCTTAATATTTTGTAAATTTTTTTATTTTAAAAAAAATCAATGAAAATGGGTTTTTCCAAAAAAAAAATGTTTTATGTTTAAATTGTGTTTTAAATAACTTTCACAGATCCCTTTATATGTTTTCAAAAGGTTTATTTCAATGAAAATGATTTAAATTATCTAAAAGATTATTTTTTATGTTTTAAAATAATTTTAAAGAAAAATATCATCAAATATTTTTTTGTAATCTTTATTAGATTTCCGGGCTATTTTAAGAGAAAATGGACTTCAAAATTTTTTATGTTTTAGAAAACGTTTTTTTCTGACAATAAAAGATATTTTAATCAAGAAATGTTATTTGAAGATATTTAAAAATTATTTTTCATCTAAGATAAAATAAATTTGTGTCACTCATTCCATTCTGGGGAAATGATGAAAATGTTCTATTGATATTCTTTCTCTTAATGGTTTAGGTTTTTATGGAATAATAGTTATGAAACCTGTTTTTTATTCATGGGTTATACGTCTATGTAATTTGATTATTTTCATGGGTTAGTCTTTTAATAAATGATCATTAAACATATCTATTTTCCACAGGTTATAATATGATTAGATGTTTATGAAAACCATTTCATTTCATGGTTTATTATATGATTTATTATGATATTTCGGTACACCTATGTATGATTTCATCATGAGATGAGTGGGACCTATATATCCCTCCAATTAAATGTGTAAATATTTATATTTTATGAGATAAACATGGCTATAATAGTGAGTGAACTTATGTTTAGTAAATGGATTTGTCTGCTACTATAGTCATGGGGGTGAACATTGACTACTTGGATGGTTGTGACAGTGGATCATGACCACCAAGATAGTGTGGGGAGTGAACACATACTAATAATATTGCTTTGGAAGTGATTCCTTGACTACTATGGAAATAATTTTATATGGTTATTTTTCTGCCAAAAAATTTATGTCTTATTTCTATGTTATGGTCTCATGGACTACGATATTTATTTCATTACGATTCATGTATTATGAACTTCTAATATTTTTTTGACGAATCAAGTATATAATCATTTATATAAAGGATGTAATCTTTAAATGTTATTCTCATGTTCTCATACCCTTATGCTCATGTTATTCATATATATATACTTTATTTACCATTACTGAGGATCTAAGATCACCAATTTTTTAGGTTTCCTTTCCTCAGGTTATGAAGAAATATTTTAATTATAATTACTAAAGGGGAAGGTATTTGTGACAAACATTGGATATCTTTATCCAAATAAGAATATTTTATTCCATGTTTCCAAAGACACTAAACTATTATGGTCCTCATGCATGTATATTTGTAATGTGTGGAATATTCATTTAAAATAATGTAATATTAATGCATTTTAAGCCTATGTTCCTATATTTAGTATCAAAGGAAAAGTTTAGTAAACCATTTGAAACTAGAATGAGAAAACTTTAGTGATATCCCTAGAGATATTTCTAAGGATATTTCATTGGATGAGTCAATGGATGAGTCTTAGGAGGAGTTGTTGTTTTAAAAAATCCCAAGAATTTTAGTAAAGTATAGAATGAGTAGTTTCCTAGAAATACATTCATTTCAAGATACTATAAGTGGATGGGCCTCTGGAACAAATGTATATAAACATAACAAACCTGAAAACATCATATTGAACTAGACTTGATCAGGAGATGGTGTACGATAATGGGCTTTACTGTACACCTTCTCTGACACTCCTGGGGTATACGCTTTTGAAATCCACAAATTCATTACAAACCATCATAGTCGATTTAAATAAAATAATACTATGAATAACATATGATAAAACTAAGGTTTCATATATTAAAAAAGTTGGTGTCATGATTAGACACCCTATAAGTGATTATTCATTATTATGAGGTTTTCCACAATGATAAATCTTTCTCATACTATGATTTATTATTTAAGTCAATGGAGATAACTAGAAGGTATTTGATTAAAATTAAATGTGATGAAAAATTTGATAATGACAAGTAAAATGGGATGATCATTTAAGTGAAGGATGTTGTGATCATGCATAATCAATTTTAACAAAACATGATTAAAAATGTATACCTTAACCAACTGTTGTGACCTTAACCTAGATAGCCCATATCCAATATCAATTACTATTACATTGGAACTATTATAAGGAATTGAATCCTGATTTTTCAAAGTGTTTCATAGTCTTGTTAAACCAGATACATAATTAAGACTTTTATTACAAATTAATACACTAATTACAACATATTTGTATCTTTCTAAACAAATAAAATAGAGGATAACTCTAACCCATCAAGTAAATCCCTACATATATTTCATAGTATTCTTTTTGGATTCTTGAGGAAAGAAAAATAATTAGGGTTATCTCCAATGCTCAGAAAGGGTAAAGTATAGTGGAATAAATGATAAATCAATGAGAATTATCAATATCTAAAGGTAAATAACCGAACGCACATTCCATATAATCAATAAATAAAATGGAAGTGTGAAAAACAATATATAAAGGTAATAAATGAAAACACATTTCATTCAAATAATGGGGTAAGGAAAAATAAATATAACAAGGTAATAAATGGATACAAATGAAAATCAAATAACTATATAAGGAAAAATAAATATGGTCATGTATGAAACTAAAAACACATGTCATTTAATCTATAAAATGAGAATAAAATTCATCCATATATTTTTTCATGTGAAAATCTCATGAATAATAATTCATGAATCAAAATGAAGGCAATGCTTAATATTTGGACATCATGTCCCATGCAAATGAAAACCTATATTATCATGATCCATCCTCCATATATTTTAAAACTAAAGATAGAAACCCATTTAATTTGTGAAACATATTATTATTATGAGAACCTATCAATACATTTTGGAGTTATATAAATTATGTGCTCCACTCATCATCTCATGTCCAAATTATTCTTCATATTGATTAATAAATTTAATTAATAAATAATATGATCATCAGATAAATGTATTGAACAATGAATATTTATTTATTAATATTTCCCCAAATAATCAAGAAAATAATCAAAATAGACACTTTATGAAAAGAGGTATATGGTTTAGTTAATATTAATATATATGACAAATGAAATGGATAATTTAGGGGAAATTAATTTTCCATTGATAATTGGAGAATGAGTATTTCAAGAGGACTAACAAATGAATCAAGGAAGTGAATGTTAATACAACCCTTTTCAAAATAAATCAAAAACCATCCAAAGGGAGAAATAATACGGTATCGATAATAAATTTTCAAATTGGAGTAAAAATATAGGTTTTTTCATTGATGAATATAAATACTATAAAATGATCTTTTAAAAACTTTCTTGGGAGAAATATCATTTTTTTATGATAAACATTTTGAAAAACCTTATCTATGAAAATAACTTAGGAAAATATTTTATTTAAAAAAGAATCCTTTTAAACATGTTATGGAAGCTTCAAATAAATGCCAATTGGTAAATCCATACAAGCTATATGAGGTAAAATGAACATTCATTTTTCTATGGTTAAAGGTTAGAAAAATACATTATTCAGAAAGAGACAAGAAGACTCCTTTGAAAATATTTGTAAATAAAAAAAGGGTAAAATATTATTTACCAAATCATTTTAAAACATTTTTGAAAATAGTTTAATAAATATATTTTTTATAATAAATCATGTTCTTTAACTAAAGAGAGAAATAGGGGTAGGTTTTCTAAAATACATTTTTTAAAATATTTTGAGTTCTAAAAAGTGAAAAAATAGTACTACCAATTAATAAAGGTAATAAATAATGAGGGAAGAATAAAATTAAATGAATTATTATAAAATGATTAAATAAATTCCTATCATGGAAATTTAAGTTTAAACAATATCAAAAAAATGAGATCATAAAGTAATCCCTTGAAAAGATTATAATTTTAAAGTGAGAATCAATCTATTAGAAGAGTATGTATATCAAATAAAAATCCACATATAGAATTGTAAATACACCAATATATACACAATGTAATTATACACAAAATCATAAAATATTAATAACAATGAGGAAGTAATATAACTCAATGAAAATAAATTGGGTTATGAAATCTCTATTCCACTTGGTAACTTTTTACTAAAATCCCCATATATGAAATAATTCAACTTCAAACTCATAGTATCATGAAGAATTAATGAATCATTATATTACATGAAAAACATATGTATGTTCCCCATATAAAAGAAATTAGGTGAACAACAATAAAGTGACTATTTCAAGAGAGAGTTAACAATCATATAAGAAAGTGAGATTATAAAGATAATCAATAAAAACATTCTTGAGGAGAATAATTTTTAATCATTCAAAAGTGTCCCATACCACATTAAAAAATTTCAGTCATAATATCCATGAATGAATAATATTAATTGAAACTTGTAATATGATGAGAATAAACTGTACCATTAAATAAACTTTCAAATGGTAGCATAAACACCGTATAAATGAAATTAGGTGCATAACAACAAATAAGTCTCAATGGAATGTAAATTGAGAAAAATCCCTTACATTGAGTTTCCTTTTAGGTGAAAGTACTTTAACATAATATATAATAGTACTATGTTAATTTTATTCTTTCTTGAGAACCGTTTTAATGTATATTATTATTTTTATTTCAGTTTTTACTCTGTTGTATACAACTACTTAAACAATTATGTTTATGTCGGGTGTATTCACAAAATTCATTGTATGTGTCAAAAACAACTTTGATAGGTCAACTATGGTCAAAGGGGTCATTATATAACATATAAAAAATAAAAATAATTAAATAATTAACATATTATTACAGTAATTATGCTTTTTTAAATCAATCATTAAATATCGTTATGAAAAATGAATTAGCATTACAATCATGAAGACAGTAGGCCATATATACGCATGAGTAACATTGTCATTTCTCAATGATCATTATGGAAAGAAGGTAAATAAAACTATATATTTTAATAATGAACATTATTAGTAAATAAAATATATAATTATATATATAATTATCATTATTTAAAAGAAATCACATCATGTCGAGGAGGTGGTCGTCCACACATCCATGAATGATGTTATCACTTTTTAAGTGTGTGTGTGTGAAAGGGTAGCAATTAATAGGGTATATATGTACATTTTTTATTTCATGATCGATAATTATTTCATGAATATAATATATAGGGTTTTTATGTCATGTATTTTTAATTATAATAATCATTTATAGATTCTATGGACTATGTGAACTAATCCAATCACTTTAAGGGGGACACAATCCACACCTCCTTAAATGATGTTATCGTATTAACAAAAATGGAAAGTATTAAAGTTATTTGTTATAAAAGGATTAATTAATTATAAATAAATAATAAGTATCAAATATACTATATATAAACACTATGTCTATCATAGTGGTCAACCATGAATGATGGAAAATAAAAAATTAACAATCATCATTTTATGAGGAAATATTTCACCGTACACAAAAACAAGAATTTCATTACCCATTAGATGAAATCTATGTAAGTGTAGGTAGAACCCTTATTATAAAAAAATATTATATTTATGATATTGGTGTTTTAATAAATGAATATAATAAGAATATATTATGGGTTTGAGAATGGAATAAAATTAAAAAGCTTGAGAGAAGACGTTACCTCTTAATCAGGTAACTACTTTTGTTTTTGTGATAAAAGGATTACTTGGAAGAATTTATTCTCAAATTAAGGCTTATATATCTATGGGAGGTATGTTGGGAAGCTATTTTGGTGTATATGTTCTGAGAATAAGTGGTTTTAGTGGTGTGAGGAATGAAGAGAGGTTGTGGCCTTTTGGTAGGAAGGAAAAGGACTCACTTGGTATTTTTGAAAAGAAGTTATGTGTACCAATGTGTTTACCTAAACAACGTCTTAAAAAACCCAAAACACTTAATAATAGGAGGTTCATAGAATAATTATGTCCCTTAAATGGGTTTTGTAAATGTTTATAGGCCATTTGGGCCTTATAGTTGAAGGTTTAGTCCTTTATTAGGCTTAATTCTACCTTAATAATTATAGTTAATTTTACTAACTTTCACTAATATTATTGGTAATTGTTTTTTTTATTATTTGAAATTATAAATTATTACTATTTAAAATATGGAATCCATTTTTTCCTATTCTTATCATATAATTTTCTATAATTAATTTAAAATTCATCCCACAGACAAGACGACAATGCGAGTATTTAAAGTAAAAACATCTGAAAGTTTTCTATGTTTTTATAATCAATTTCAAAGTGAGAATTGATTCCAATGAAATAAATGGTATTAATTGATAAAAATATGACCTAATAAAACTTTAAACCCAATTATTACTATAATTTAACCTCATAAATATATTATATGAAAAATAAGTTTTGAATCAAAATTTAGTATTTTGGCTATTTGTTAAAAAATAAAATGTTTCTGAAAAATATAAAAAATTCATCCAAACATAATTATTATGTATATATTTAAAATAAAAAGTCTATTTTTACATAATAAATCAATTAAATTATAAAAATTCAGATTTAAAATATTTTCACCATTAAAAGGTGTATAATTTCCTTTATAAAAATATAGATTTTCATGTGTAAAGTAGGGGTTATTCTTATCTTATGCATTTCAAAAAAAATGGGTGGATATAGAAAATAATTTATTAAATTTATAAAATATATATTTCATGGAAATAAATCACTAATTTTAATCACTTATTTTTATTAAGATAAAACTCATTTGAGAACATAAAAATATTTATTTTTCTATCCAGTTGGTTTTTATTTACATTTATTAGTAATTAGTAAACAATGAATATATTTTATATTTTTATAAACAAAAAAAATTCATAAGTTAGTTAATAATATTCATAACTACTAATATAATATCTAGGTTATATCATATTATATTAAATAATTATATTTCAATAATACATTATTATTTTGTGAAACTCAATCTTGCATGTAATGAAAGTTATCGAGGAAGGTCTCTCTTGAATTTAATAGAAACTATCAAGGAAGTTAGCACTTTAATGTAATACAAGATAACTTTGTGTTCCATGTATGAAAAGCTATATCATATATTTTATTTATTTAAAATAGTAAATGTACAGTAGAGTCTCCAAATATTATATTCCCTTATGCTCTTGGTGATGTGTGTCATACACGTTATCAAATATGAATTTGTCCCTGGCTGAGCATTCCTGGTAGATTTTTTGATGTTTCCTATTTTGAAATCCCACATCGTGGGAAGGGTTTGTAAAATATCCTCTAGAAAAGAGAAAATGGGATGTGAATGGGAAACACTGAATTACGTGAAACTTGGTATCGAAGTAGGATAACATTAGTTGTAATGAGAGATACACACTTTGAGAGAAAACATAAATATCTATAAGGAGTTATTGAGTTCATCAATAAAAAACAAGTGATTTATCAATATAAAGTTTATGGCCTCAAATATGTAAATCTGTGATGATTTAGAAGACCACCATTTCAACAGAAATTAAGCTATTATGAAAGTATTTTATTTTAAAGTCATTTTCCTAATGTTGGGTAATTATTTTACTGGCGAAGAATATAATGAAATATTATTACATGATAGGTTTCAATTTCACATGAACAATCCAATCTTTTGGTTGTGCTTCGGTCAAAATCTAATTCATCCCTTTACTCATTTAAATTAATTACTAATAACGATTTTTTATGCTTGAATAACTAAAAAAATTTAAATGGTCATAAGGAATATAGAAGAGTGAAATGTCTAAATATTTATCTTTAAACATCTTCCAAAAGAAATATTGTTAATACATCAATATTATAAAAATTAATACTATTGGTTTATCATTAATATTTATTAATCAAAATGTTTAACTAAAAGAAAAGACATATTAACCAGGACATTGCGTAGGTCAGTGGTTAGTGTGAAACCCTTACCATCCTTCGTTCATGGGTTCAAGACCCATGGCCATGTCATATTTGATTGTTTTTCTCTTGGCTTACTTGTTGTCCTTTTATAAAACCAAATTAATAAAATTTACAAAATTAATATTATTAATATAATTGAAATAAGGTTAATCACTAAATATCCTTTTAACTATAGATTCAATACAACCACAATACATAAACACTTCATCCATTTATTTTACACATAGGTCCATAGTTGGTCCAGAGTTTACCCATAATATTATTTATAGGATTTATAAATCTTGACATGTTGACTTTAATCTAAAAAACCTTAGATTTAACTAAGATTACTCATTATGAAACTCCATTATAGTAGTTTATAAATAAAATATGAATGATCCTAAGAATATCCCCCAGGAGTGTCAAACCAGGTCCACAGTAAAACCCATTGTCGTGTACCATATTACCCCGAGTCAGGCTTGGAACACCATGTCAGAGTTATTAATCCAAGGTACATTTGTGCCAAAACCACATCTAATTGGAGTACCAGGATTGGACTAATTTATATAAATTCCCACATAATATATACCTTAACGAAATTTATAGGATATTATTCTATACGTTTACTCAAATTCTATCTTTGGGGTATGTTCTGTAATCGATGTTTCACTAAATCTACTTCCCAACGTTGCTACTAAAATTTATCTGATACATAGTGTAGTGAACCAACCCCAAATAGCCTAGATCTAGTGTCTAATAATATTAAACTAGAATGGTTTTGAGGATTTTAATCCCTAAGGACTAAAGATATTAGTAGTCTTGATAAACCGAATACATAAATTATTTTCTTATTAAAAATTAACACACTAATTACAACATATTTTTTTATTATAAATAAATAACTTAGAGTATGAATATAATCCATATAGTAAATCCATTCATATCTTTCATTGTATACTTATTGGATTTCTGGGTAAAGAAACAAAATAACGGTGAGCTCAAATTCTTAGTAAGGGTAATATATAGAGGAAGAAATAATAAGTCAATGAGAATGGTTAATACAGAAAGGTAAATAACTAAACACACTTTCCATGTAATTAATAAACTGAATGAAAGTGCATAAAAAATATGGCACAATAATAAGTGGAAACACATGATATTAAAATAATTACGTATGTAAAAATTGATATGGAAAGGTAAAAAATTGATACACATGACTTTTAAATAATTAGATTAGGAAAAATAAATATAAAAAGGTAAGACACTGAAAATACAGACCATTTAATCAATAAGATGATAATGAAATTCATTCATTTATTTTATCTTATAAAAATTTCATATAAAATAAATTATTAATCAAAATGAAGTCAAATCTTCATATTTGGACTTCATGTCTCAGACATATGAAAACATAAACTATCAAGATCCATCCTCAAGAAATAATAAAACTACATATTGAATATCATTTAATTATTATAACTTATTTGTCTCATGAGAACCTATCGAGACATCAAGGATCTATATAAATATTTCCCCAAATAATCAAACAACTATCAAAGTAGACACTATATTTAAAGAGGTATATAGTTAAGAAATAGTAATATCCATGATAAATGACATGGATAATTTAGCATAAATTTAATGTTCAATGATCATAAGAGAATTAATATTTTAAGGGGAATAAAAAATGAATGAAGAAATTGAATTTTAATATTATCCTTGGAAAAAAATATCAAAGCATTTATATAAATAAATAGGATAATATTAATACAAAAAATCCCAAGTGTAGTAAAAATAAGGGTTGTTGTCATTAATGAGTAGAAATACTATAAAATGATATTTTAAAAACATTCTTGATGAAATTATCCTTTTATTATTAAAATCTATATGAAAATCCTTTTGAAAAAACTATTCTTTGAAATTAAATTTTGAAAATATTTTATTTTAAAAAGAAAACTTTTAAAAATGAAAATGAAGCTTCAAATAAATGAGGACAGGTAAATTCTTACAAGCCATACAAGGTAAAAAGAATATTTTTTATGTATATTTGTAGGTTTAAAAAATGACTTGTTCCCGAAAGGGACAATAATATTTATTTGAAAACATTAGTAAAATAAAAAAAGGTTAAAAGTATATTTAAAAAATATTTTTAACAACATTTTTAAAACATTTTAATAATGCATTGTTTTTAGAAGAAAACAGGTTCTCTAACTAAAGAGATAAATAAATCCTGGTTTTCTAAAAACTGTTTTTTAGATCATTTTGAGGACCAAAGAGTAGAAAATTGTACTATAACTTCACAAACATCATGAATAACCAGATTATAATAAAACTAAATGGTTTATTATATAATGATCAAATAATTTCCTCTGATGTAAATTTAATTATAAATTATCTCAGAAGAATGAGATTGTAAAGTAAAATCTTGAAAAGATTATAATGTTGTAGTGAGAATCAATTAATGAGTAGATTATGTGTATTAACTATAAATCCAAATATATAAGATTAAATATATAAATAGATTGTAAAATTAATTATGCACATAATCATAGAATATTAATGACAACAATGAATTAATATAACCCAATGTAATGAAACTGGGTTATCAAATCTCTTTTCCACTTGGTAACTTTTAACTCAAATCCCCTTGGATGAAATAATTCAAATTGAAACTCAATGTATCATAAACAATGAATGAATCATGATATTATATGAAAAAGTGGTATTATTTACCCCATATATAAGAAATTATGTTCTCAATAATAAGGTGATTATTTCAATAGATATTTCACAATCATATAAGGAAGTGAGATTACAGGGATAACCAATAAAAACATTATTGAGGATTATAATATTTAATCATTCCAAAGTTTCTCATACCACTTTGATTATTTGAATCATAATCTCCATTATGTAATAATATAAAATGAAACTTATAATAACATAATGATAAATATTTCGATGATATAAAATTTCAAAGGGTTGTATAAATACCATATAAAAAAAACTATGTGCATAACAAAAAATAAGTCTCAATGGAATGTAAATTGAGATGGAATCTGTTACCTTGAGTTTCCTTTTGGTTGAATGTCATTTATCTTCATTTATAATAAAGATATGTTAATATTTTACTTTATTGAGACCATTTTTTGGTCTATAATTACTTTTATTTCATTTTTACTATGTTTATTACAACAACTTAAACAATTATGTTTAATTCCGGTATTTTGACCAAATTTTGTTTATGTTTCTAAAATGACTTTGGTATGTAAAATATAGTCAAATGGGTCATTATATATCATATAAAGAATAATAATCATGATATAATTATCATAGTTTTACATTAATTATATTTCTAAAATAAATAATAAAATATGGTTATGAAAAATGGACTAATTTTATAATCTTAGAGATAGTATGTCGTACGTACGAATGAGTAACGTTCTCATTTTTCAATGATCATTATGAAAAGAAGGTAAGTAAAAATTTATCTTTCCGTAAGAATAATTATATAATAAATAATATTTAGAATTATATATATATATATATATAATTCTTGTGATGTAAAAGGAATCACATCATGTTGAGGAGGCGGTAGTCCACATGCCCACGAATGACGTTATCACTTTTTGAGTGTTTGTGAAAAAGTAATAATTAAAATGGTATATATATATATTATATTTACATAAATTTAATTATTCATGAATATAATATATAGGTTTTTTATGTCTCCTATTTTTAATTATAATCATCCTTTATACATTCCATGGATCGTGTAAACGAATCACATCGCTTTGAGTGGGTGGTAGTCCACACTTCCTGAAATGTTGTTATCATATTAACAAAAAATGGAATGTTTTAAAGGAATGTGTTTATAAAAGGATTAAAAAAGTATAAAAACATAATAAATATCATATATAAATAGAGTGTCTATCATAATATCCAACCATGAAAATTGGAAAAAGAAAAAATGAACAATCATTGTTTCGTGAGGTAGTAGTTCACCGTACACATAAATAGTCTGTTCTTTACCGATTAGATGGAAGTGTGTATAATTGTTGGTTGAGAAATTATCATAAACAATACTAGTATATTGAATATATATGTGTTTTTGTAAAGTCATATAATAGGAATATGTAAGGGGTTGTATAATGCTAATAAATTTAAAAATCTTGAGAGAAGATGTTACCTCTTAATCGGGTAACTACTTTTGGTTTGTAACAAAAGGCTTACATGGAAGGATTGATACCCAAAGGGGGGATTCAATATTTATAGGAGGGATTTTGTAAAGATATATATTAATATATTGGGTAAACATAAGTGGTTTTAGAGGTGTGAGTAATGGGGAGAGGTGGTGGCCTTTATAATGGAGGAAAAGGTATCACGTTGTATTTTTGAAAAACAAGTTAGCAGTACCCATGTTTTTACCTAAAAAAGTTTTAAAAAACAAAAAAAATAATGGAAGGTTCATGGCCTACTTATTTCCCGAGAATTTGTTTTGGAAAAGTTTCTATTCCATTTTGGCCCTTAAGATAAACATTTAGCCCTTTATTAAACTTAATTTTACCATAATAATTATAATTAACATTAATAAGTTTTACAAATATATTTAGTCAAAAACAAAGTCATTATTATTAAAAATTATAAATAATGATGATTCCAAATATGGAATCCATTTCTCCAAATTACATTCATACAATTTCTCCAAATTAAATTCATACAATTGAAATAAATTAATCTAAAATGTATCATGTAGGTGGGACACCAATGTAGGTTTTTAAAGTAATTACGTTCAAAAGATTACTATATTTTATTAATAACTATCAAAGTAAAATTGTTTAAAATGACATAAATTGTATTAATTGATAAAAATATAATCTAAATAACCATCGAAACCAATTAAAATTATAATTTAATCTTATAAATAAATTTGATGAAAAATGAATTTGGATATAAAATAAAGTATTTTAACTATTCGTTAAAAAAATGAATTGGTTTAAAAAAAAATAAAACAAAATTCAGAATAACCTATTTTTATGTTTTTATTTCAAATATTAAGTTTATTTTGACATATTAAATTAATTAAAGTTTCAAAATCCATATGTAATACGAGTTCACTATTAAAAGGCGGTAAAATAACATTTTTAAATATATAGGTTTTTATGTGTAAAGTAGGGTTTGTTATTATCTAATGCATATCAAACAGAATGGATGAATATAGAAAATATTTTACTGAATATATAAAATAAATATTTATTTAAAATAATTCAATAATTATAATTAATTGTGTTTTTAATACAAAACTGCTTTGAAAGGATAAAAATATTTATTTTTTATATCTAACTGGTTCTTATTTTAGTTTCCTAATAATTGGAAACCAATGAATTAATTTTATATTTATATAAACCATATGTTTTTGTAAGTTAGTTAATTTTATTCATAACTGCTAACATAATGGATATGTTATATCATATCATATTAAATAGTAATATTTTAATAATATATTGTTATTTGGTGAAACTTAGTCTTGCATATAATAAAAGCTATCAAGGAAGGTTGATCTTATGTGTAACACAAGATATTGAGGAAGATCTCTATTGAATGTAATGCAAGATAACTAGGTGTTTCATGTATTAAAAGTTGTATAATGTATTGAATATATTAAAAAAAAATATTTTAGAGTCTTGGAATATTATATTCCCTTAAATGATAGGTGATGCCTGTCATACACATTATTTAATACAGAGTTTTGCTTTAGAATTTTGGGGTGTTACACCAACTCTCAGACTTAATAAGGAAGTGAAGGAAGATGTTCATTGAGATTTAGAGAAATAGAGACCATGGAGGAAAAAATATTCAGTTTTATTTGTGTCAAAAATGTCGAAATAATTACATAAGTGAATGTATTAGAGGAACAAGAAGATGTTTTAACTGTGGAAAAGAAGGTCATGAGGAAAGTAAATGGAAATTAAATATGAAGAGTTCAATTAACACAACATAGATTTTATGTAATAGTATGGGGTATACTTCTTTTATATTTAGGTTTAAGTGGAATAATTGAAGTTTTTATGTATTTTGATTCCATATTTATGTTATATGAATGGTGAAATATATAAGGATTGTGAAGTTTACAAATTTTCACTAAGGATTTACAAGAATACATTGAATGGTTCTGATGGACTAGAAAATTGATTTAATGGATAGGTGATGTTCATGTAAAACACATGATTTAGGGAAATATAACCCTTAATATTTTCCTTACTTTACGATAATATTGTTTGGATAAAGATATTTTGGATATGAATAATTAAGTTGGACAATACTGATTGCATTGGACAAATTAAAGAATTTCTGATAGGTGGCTTATGATATCATTGATGAATTTTACAATATTTTTTATTTTAGAAATATATCCAATAAACATTTGGAATAAGTAAACATTCATGTTTTGATTAATTAATTGTGGTAATATAGGTTATTACGATGTTTTAAGAGAATACATGATGAAGGTATTCATATGTTTAGTATCCGAAAACCAATATCTACATTATGATATATGGGGGATCATTGTTATGAATTTTTTAAGAAATTTAGTGACATTATTTCTAATGTTTTTTACTTCCATATTTTGAAAGGGTTATAAGGTAATCAATTAAAAAAATGGTTTTTGTTAAAGTAATATCTTTACATATAAGTATTAATGCATATTTTATAACTTGTGACCAAACTTTTATTATGATAAAGACATATGGAATGACCTATCATTCTATTTATGGATCTCATGATTTGTTAATGCTTTAGGAATAAAAAATTCACCATAATATCTTATAATAAGAGATGAAGTGGATGTTTCTCAAGGAAAAATGAAGGGTCAGGTTGTCTTGAAATATTGTAAGTATATATTTTCATGAAAATTATTTAACTAATGAAAAAAGGATATTGAAAACAAAAATGTTATCCTAGTACCATCATTTAATACGAATCAATTGGTCCCTTAGATAATCCTAGATTTATGACATTATGATTGTTAACTTTCTATGAACCATGGTTTCTATCACTCTCTATAAGAAATTGATAGTTACATTTCCCTTCAATGTCTATAATTTCACTTCCCTCCTATGTTCACCTATGCAGATACCCAGTTATGTTTTACTTTGGGAATCTATTATGTTTCAAACTTTCCCTTTTTAAATAATTTTTTTACGATATAGATTTCTAAGAGGGGAAATTTCTAGTATTAAACCTATGATAACCCAGATGAATTTGGATAGTAAAATTAACATTAAGGGTGGTAGAATGTAACACCCAGAGATTTTCAGAATTAGTTTTTTTTGATTTAATTCAATCTTTTAATAATTTTTTTTCACAACACACTGAATATATATTATATATATATAAAAGGCCTAAGTTTGGATTTAATTATACAAAATACTATGTTAATCTTACGCTACATGTGACACTTATAATTTCATGTGGTATACACAACACTATTTTTTTGATATTAGACACAATACTTAGTCCCTTCAATATATTTCATAACACGTAAGGCCGAGTTTTACCAAACTACAGTATATTATTATTATTTTTGTTAAAATATTATAATAGATACCACCAAGACATTGGTATATAAGTCATGAATAAGATGAAATAAAATTTAAAAATATGATTTAAAAATGTATATAAAAATAATCATTTGGTTATAAATTAGTAGAATTGAATGAAATAACTATTTGAAAACAAATAAATTACTTTTTGAAGAAAATTATTTTTCTATATAAAAACATAATTTTATATCAATAACTTGGAAAACAAATTTTGATTAATTATTTCAATAAAAGTTTTATATTACACATAAAATAAATATTTTTTATACTAATCCAATAGATTTTTCAAGTATAAGATAAAAAAATCTAGTTTTTGGAATAAAAAGTTGTAATTTACTAAAAGGTAATATTACTGCCTTTTAATATCAACCCCATTTTAAATAAATTTTTTGAATGTTTTAAAATTTTATTTGAAAAAATAATAGTCATTATTTTAAGTGTAATATAAAAATTTACATCGGGTGAATTTTTTATATTTTTCTGAGATGATTAATTTTTTTTGATGAATAATGCAAAACACTAAATTTTAATTCAAAACTGATTTATCATAAAATTTTATTTAAATAGATAAATTATAATTCAGGTTGGTTTTAATGTTTAATTATATAAATTTTAAATCAATAAATCCTATTTAGTTCATTTTAATAAATTTCAAATTGATGTTAGATATAAAAAACTAGTAATGTTTTGAATATTTTTACTTTAAAAACCCACTTTGTCATCTCATATGTAAGATTAATTTTAAATTAATTTCCAACACTTATGTTATTTGAAATTTTAAAAATTTAATACATATTTGGAATCATAATAATTTATAATGTCTAATAAGTTAAACTTAGTTTTTGGCCAAAAATATTAGTTAATGAAATTAAAATTAATTCCAACGATTAAAAGAAACATTTGCTTAAGAGAGGACTAAAACTTAAACTTAAGTCTCCAAATGAACTATAAAATTGTTCAAAATTAATTTTATGTTCATATATTGAACCTATCCTTCATTTCATCCAATTTTGACCATTATTTTATCAACAATACATGGTAAAAATGGGGGTGAAATTCCCCTGCCAAATATTTACATGAATGCCACTCCTCCCCCAATATAAAACGGTGCTCACCCCTCCCTCTTATTCAAACATCTCAAGACCTTTGGGTCACCCATAATATGATCAAATAATCTCCCAACATCCAAACCTTAATAATGGAATCCTACCTTTTGAAATAAATCCTTCTAAGTAAACCCTTTGGTGGAAACCAAAAGAAGTTACCCAAAGAAGGGCCAACATCCTTCCTCAAGATCCATTGTATTATTTTAATTATCCATCCATAAAATAATAATATTAATTTATTACATATTTTAATAAGTATCATAAATATACTGAAATTTTTTTATTCTATGGGTTTTCCTTACACCTACACACACTTCCATCTAATTGGTAATGAACTCACCATTCTTGTGTACAGAGAATTACCGTCCCACGGAACAATGTTGTTTGTTTTTCCTTTACCAACTTTCATTGTTGAGAATTATGATGGAAAATATATTATTATATTATTATATTATATATTTATGATGACTTTAATTTTATTTAATTATTATAAAAAACATACCACCGTCCATTCCATTTATTGTAAAAATGATAACTTCATTTGTAGATGTGTAGACTACCGCCTCCTCAAAGAGACGTGATTCATTCACACATTACATGGAACATATTAAGGATGTATTTTGTAAACTCATATTATATTTATTAAATAATAATGATAATATATATATTTACATATATTTCATTTAATTACATTCTTTCAAATCGATAATTAAACAGAAACAACATTCATGCGTACATACGACCAACCGTCTCCAAGAACATAGTTTTCCAATTCATATATATATATATAATTTATATACTATTATATATATTTATATAGTGAATAATTATTATATTTATATTATAATTAACATTCTTAATATATGTAAATGGAGATCTAATTAAGATTAAAAATAATAATAAGTCAAAACATGTAAAAAAACAAAGTAGATATTACCTGAAACATAACATTAACATGGAGTTGCTAATAAATAGGTAATATAAAGTAATAAAAAATAATATATGGTATTGGATATAATAATAGCTTTATATATTAGATCTATAATAATCATATATTTATTATATAGGTGTTTTTAACATGTACGACAAAAGTCAAGACTTAAGGTAAGGGTTTTCTCATCTCAGTTCTTATATCCGTGAGATACATGACTTATTCACCATTCATTTCTTTTGTATGGTGTATATACTACACATGTATGTATTATATGATTCCTTTACTGAAATTTATGGGTATTTAATTATCCATTTGATGATATTTCATTCATGGTGTTTATGTTTTAAAAGTTTCAAAATCGGTAACATAATTCTGTCACAATTTTTCTAATTTGAGACACATGCCATGTTATGCACATATATTTTTCTATGAGATGTATATAACACCTTTGAAATATTATATTAATAATGTAGTTATTTTCATGATATTTTAAGCATCACTAAATCTTATTATTTACATTTTATTATGATTCAAAGTTACCCAAGTGGTAATAGTTTATTGCTACAATCTCATCATTTATCAGGATTATTTATGATTATGATTACATTGATGAAATATCTCAAGAAATCTCATGATTTACTTTATCCTATAGTTATACAGGTTATATCCAAGTAATGATACCATTTTCCCACTCTTTTTCAGTAATGATAATTAATAAGATGTTTTTATAAAAATTCGAATTTAATTATCATTTCGGATGGAAATTTATGCTCTTTTAAAACTATGATATATAAAAATGACTTCCAAAATGTTTTAACATTATCCTATGACATTTTAAAAAAATTTTGACACATGTATTACCTTTAATAATGGCTTTAAAACGAATCTACTTTTTATTTTTAGTTCAAGGAACTTTTCTAAACATTTAAGGTGAGAAAGGAATGTTTGGCATTTATGGACTTACTCATTGTCATGACATACATTTCCTTGATTATAACATTGTATGTTTATAAGGATATTTTGAAAAAAAAATTATTTTCCCAATATTATTAAAAAGAATTTAATTTTGAATCGTTTTCATAGAAAAAGGGGTTTTAGAAATTGTTTTATATTTTAAAAGTGTTTTAAATTATTTTCATGGCTGCCTTTATAGGTTTTGAAAAGTTTTTTTAAAAAAAATAATTTAGTAGATCACAAATCTTTATTTATAAGTTTTAAAATTATTTTCAAACAAAAATTTCATCGATATTTTTTTAAAATTTCTTAATAATTTTTCAAGGTTATTTTTAAGGATAATGGTCTTAAAAATATTTTATGTTTTAAAAATCATTTTTTTTCAATTTTCAAAGGATATTCTCCCCAGGAGATGATTTGAAAAGATATTTCAAAATTATATTACATATAATATGACATCTGTTAGTATTACTCATTTATTTATATGAAAATGATCTAGATGTTACACTCATGTTATTTCTATAAGTTTTTTTTGTTTTGATGGCATGATATATATGAAACCCATTTTTCATTCATAATTTAGATGTATCTGAAACCCACTTATTTTCACGGGTTATGATTTTATGAAATGATTATGAAACCTATCTATTTTCCATAGGTTATGATATGAGTACATGTTTATGATACCCATTTCACTTCATGGGTTATGATATGGTTTCTTATGATCTTGTTCACATGTATTTATTATTTAATAATTAGATGGATGCGAATTATATCTATATCCAATTAATTGGGTAAATATTTATATCTCATGAGATAGGCATGGCTGGAATGGGTAGTGAACTTGGTTTAGTAAAAAACAATTTTCATTAAAATGGTATTTCGAGTTAACCTTCAGTACTAATACATTCATGGGAGTAAACCATGACTACTAAGATGGTGTGGGGAAAAAACCCATACTACTAAGATGTCATTAGTAGGGATGGTTTGACTACTATGTAAATCATTTTATATGCTTATGTGTCTGCTATATATTCTTTATATTATTCCATTATTATGGTCTCATGGATTATGCTCTTGATTAAATTACGATTTATGTATTTTTAAATAATAATATTTATTCCATGACTCATATATCTGATCTTTCATATGAATGATATGATCTTCCATTGTTATTCTCGTGTTCTCATACCCTTATGATAATGTTATGCTTATGCATATTTTTTTACCCTTAATGAGAATCTGATATCCCCCTTTCTTATGTTTCCTTTTTTCAGGTTGAGAGGAGAGTTTTTAAGTATAATTACTAAAGGGGGTTATCGGTGTGAGAAACATTTAAGATCAATGACCAATATAGAATATTTTTTTCCATGTTTCCAAAGACACTAATCTATTACAGTCCTTAGGCACGTCTTTTTGTAATGTGCTGAATATTCATCTAAAATAATATAATATCCATATATGTTATACATGGGTATATATAAAGGGTTATACCATTAATTCAATAATTTCCACACACAATATACATATGACATCTAAGTGAACACCCTTTAAGAAAATGAAGAAAATATAGAGTGTTCAAAATGGAAATGCATTAGAATATGTTTTTTCGAGTAATAGAGTATTATTTATAAAGACAAAGTAGGTGATGGAATTCTATGAGTATAATACCCAAAAATAAATTAGCATTATAGGATTTATAATTCAATCCATGACCAATACATACACCACAAAAGGAAATAAGTAGCGAATACTACACATATATCAATAAATAACAATTGAGATAAAAAACTATTATGGTAATGGTGATATAAGAATTAGAAGAACATGATAGGAATAACTTATAATTAAAATGTAATTAAATCAAAAAAATTCATTATATTTTATTTCAATAAGTAATTAAAAACACTATATAAAATAAAAAATGGTGTAGAATATCAATTATTTCTCAGGGAATTAAAAATTTAGAAAAATATCTCTTAAAACTATAGGAACTTTTGAATCAAAGATTCTTGAAGGATTGGATTTGAAATGAAAAATTAAATAAATTAAATAATTAGACAATCATGATATAAAACATTAAATGGGGAGTAATTACTATATATAATATAAAACTTAGGGTATAACATAAACATCGTTCTATAAATTGAAATATGAGACAAATAACCCTTACTAGTAACATAATCATTGAGGTAAGAATAATATGATAATTTGTTTATAAATAATAATTTTAGAACCATTGAAAATGAGAAAATAAAATAAAAATTATTCATTATGTATACTAAATCAATCATAGAATAATAGAGTTTTAATAAGAATATTTGTAACTTAATGGGGAAAAATTAAGTTAACAAAAACACTTACAAAGAACTCCTTACAAGTAACATAAGCATTGTGGTAAGAATAATTTGATAATTATGTTACAAGTATGAATTTTAAAACCTTAGTAAATATGGAGGAAATAAAATACCAAGTATTTATTATTTGTAACAAATTAGTCTTGGAATAATATAGTTTCAAAATGAAATGTTTGTAACTCAATATAAATAAATTGAGTTATAAAAAACCCTTATCATAATTCTTTCTTAGTCAAAATAAAATATAACCTCTTGTATAAAAAAACTCTCATAACAACCCAATTCCTAAACCTTTTAATATAAATAATTTTTTTACTTCATTTATAATTATTATCTACATGTATATTAGTGAGTTCTATTTTCATTATCAAGTGTGATAAATATTTATCATTTTGAACTAGTTTCATAATAGTAGTGTTGTTATTCATTCTTATGAAAAATTTAATTATTAATAGATCATACATGGTATTGAAATTTATTTTTAATAATTTCTTATAATGTTATAGTTTAATTATAGGATATATTTTTGTTATTATCCATAAAGATGAAATCAGCGATGAGAAAGTTTCCGTGATTTTCCACGAACATATATTAGTATCTTAAATAAAGATTTTAAAATTAATGTTATAAAAGTAGAAATAAAACTAACTCATACTTGTTTATATCATCTATTACTAAGAATTAAATACCCATATTCATTTAGGATATAGATTATATCATTGTTCAAGTAGGTTGTTAAACTGACCCAAACAACAACATACTGTAATTAATGGATGATTGTTAAGTGATTTAGTTTCCACATTATTATAACATAAGAATAATGACCTTATTTTGTATTTATTGGGTCAATATATCATAATTTTAAATATTAAAGAGAATAAGATAACCTATTAAATTTTATTACATCGTATGGAGAAAGAATTTTTTTCTTAGAATTCCCTTTTGGATGATTGAATTTACCATGGTTGTTTTTTGTTCATATTGTTTATAGTATTTAAACTATTTACTAAAAAACATTAATAAATTAATCGGAATCATATTTATCCACGAAAACCAATCTCACGACTATCCATGAAAGGCAGTGATGAAAAAAATGGAAATCAACCATTTCATGGAGGTGGTAGTCCGCACGTCACATGGTTGATTATTTCATTTTACATTTAACGAGAGGCGTGTATAATTTTTTATTATTTAATAATATAAAATATGTCATAAATATAAAATTATTTATCAAATTCAACATTATTTACATTCATTTAATATGGTTAAGGAAAATGATACATGATGCTTCGTAAAGGTGGTAGTTCATCCACATGCATGAATTTCGTTTATATTATACTTTAGGTAGAATGGGAAAGGTGGTTAATTGATATTAAATTAAAGTAAAAAATAATTATACAAACAATACTAATGTATTTATATAAAAATTAGAAAAATATATTTGGAAAATTAATATAAAAAGGAAAATAAATTATGAAAAATTAGTACTCACGTTGAGAACTTGAAATTTCCCTTGAAGGGATCCTTGTAATGTGAGGTCTTAGGATAATATTTTGTAAAAATTAAATTAATAGGGTGATATAGGATTCTATGAAATATAATAACGTAAGAATTTCAAGATGAAATCTATTTTTAGTGTTATTAAAGGGGTGGTGAGAGACCCCTTTTATAAGTAATGAAAATGAAATTTTTGTAAGTATTTAGAATAATGTAATGAGAGAACTTGTTTTACATGTCAAATAGTCTTCGAAATGTTCATTAATAGATTGGGAAAGAAGATAATGTTGATAATACCTTAACCATTCATTTTCAAAAATGTTTTTTATGTTTTCAAGTCCATTACTCACATTTACCATTTTTTGTTTTACTATGGTAACTAGTTTTTAATTATGTAATTAGATTTTAATGCCTAAATATAAAATGGAACTCATTACAAAATTTTAATAATCTAATTCCAAATATGAAATATATTTTATTAGATAAAATCTATCTTAAATCAAAATTATTCTTTTAAAACTTTCTAACCATAGTTTTTGAAATCACAAACACGCTTCCTTATTACTATAATAACTTTTTTACTTCTATATTTTTAAAAATGTTTTGTAGAAAATTAATTTTCATAGTCATAGAAATATATTATTATCTGATGGAATATTTCTAGTAATTGGACATACTTGTATAAAATGAATGACTACATTATTCATTTATATAATATTTATTAAATATCATAAGTATAAATATGAATAAATATATTAGATGAAGTTATATCTAGACCATTAGAAAAAAATTTAGCGAATAAAGGTAGGCATGATATTTGAATGAAACTTCCAAAACATATTAATTAAATATTTCCCTTTTATTGGATTAACATAGATTATTCTACCAAAAAGATTCCAAATACAACTCACCAGTGTATAAATTTGATTTCCATCAAATAGAGAATCTAGGAAGAACATTTCATGTGAAGGAATAATTTATTCGATTATTTTAGAACCAAATTATAAGAATATGGAATATTAAAATCAAAGGTTTTCTTTTGTATAAAAGAAGAATTAAAAAATAATCGATCTTTTCAATCACTATCAATCTAATAATTTTTACGATGCTTTTAGAAACACCTTGTTACTTTGAGTGGTTGCTTAGTTTTAATTCCTTATAGAGTTTTGACATATGGAATTCACTTTGTGAGTATCTTTGAAAATTCATTGAGTTTTCTATATGATAATTGTTTTACTGATCTGTCTGGATCAAGGTATTATAGGTATATAAAGAATGAGTTTTCCTGATTTGGCGTGATTGAGGAATTTTGGGACTCATAAGATAGAGTTTCTTAGATCTTACTGATTGAGGATTCTTGTGGAAAAAGAAACAATGTTCTTTCGATATTACTATTCAGGGATGATTTTCTTATGGAATAAAAATATTTCTATTTTGGTTCAAATGATGGATACTTAAATTCTAGTTTATAAACTTTCTTGTTGTTGAAAGTTAATGTGTGTATAATTATTATAATAATTTTATAAGTATTTATTTCTATTTTTATAAAAAAATTATTACTTATTGTATAAAGTTTCTATTTTCGATGTGCATGTGTTTATGGAAATATTTATGTTATAAAAGTTTATTTAACATTTATTTAATAAAGTATCAAAACAACTATTTTCACAAATACTTTTATTTCTCTGACAATGATTTGTCCAATTATCTTACAAAATGATGGTTCAAAAATTATTTGTTTTAGTTTATAAACTATAATTCACCCCACTTGTAGTTTTTGTACAAAATATTATGATCCTAAAATTTCTATGTGTATAAAAACAAAATATTAACATTAGTGTATATAACATGTAAAAAATCTTTTTTAGAAAAAGTGTATTTATATGATTAACGTTATGTGCAGGATAAAATTATCAATGTATTTGGTTTTCATGATCCATATTTTTTCATAAAAAATAATGTTTGCTTTCCTTCATATCATGCTATAACCAAATTTTAACAAAATAATATTTAATTAAAATAAAACATCAAAAAATTATTTTATTGAAAAATGTTACTTAATTTATAAAATGATCAATATAAATTTTTTAAATTCATAATGGAATAGAGAAATATATATTATTACTTATTAAATAAACTGTTAATCATTTAAAAGGTTTTATATAATTATAGGTCTTACTTCTAGAATGATAGTTATAAAAGTTATAGTTTTAAAAAAGCCGTTTTATTCACCCTTCACCTAAAAATAAAATATTGAAGAAAAACAACAAAAATAATAATATCAATATGATATTATCATGATGAATATAAAAATGATATTTATTTGTTAAAATTAAATTTCAAAAGGATGAGAATTTAACTTTGGAATAAAAATATAAATGAATAATGAAAAATGTTTTCATATAAAAATAACGTTTGTTAAAAATAATAACTATTATTGTTATTATTTCCTATAAATTATTAATAAAATTTGGGTTAGTATGTTATTCATATAAAAAATATATTTTAATAATAATATATACTTTTCCATAGAAAAAATGCAACTTTTATAATGGTTACCTTTAATGCATAAATCAATCTCATTAGTTATTTAGGTACACCAATTTAATTTATCAATGGATTAGCATAGATAATTACCTGTATTATATATATATGTATATATATGTATATTTCATAACTAATTTATATCTATTTCTACACACCAATTATATGAATACATTTAAATAGTATTTTTTTACAACTATAAGTGAATCTATTTATTATATATTATTACTTTAATAACTCCATCAAAATTCTCCATAAAATATATTCTATTAGACATATCATTTTTATTTTTCATAACTAGTGGAAATAAAAAATTAAGAATTATAGAGATCAAACACATAGTAAGGGTAAAAATAAGCGCAACACTCCATGATTTTGTGAAATAATTAGTTTTAAAGAAATTTGCACTTTTTTGACATTTTTTGTTATAGAAAACACTAATTTTAGTTTGTGATACACTACATAATTGAGTTTATTGCACGTTCCATGAAACATTAAGTTTAAACAAAATGAGAGATATTATTGAAATATATTTATTTAATATGATAGTTATGACCAATCCATTAGAAAAAAGGGTATGAATTGGATTAACTAAATTATGAAAATATATGTGTAAAAAAACAAGTTTTATGGTATATCGCTTCTTAAATAAATTCAATTTCTTTGATAGTATACATTTTACACAACACCGAGCTTAAATAAACTGAAATATAAAATTATATATTATTATTTTAAAAATAGAAATTTTGTTGGCGGTTCTAAATATGCTGAACAAAATTATGAAAATATAGTTTACACATGTTCATAAAATTAATTAACTGATTACCAATTAATAGGATGTGAAAAAGAAAACCGATTGAATATAAATGGTGTTTTTTATTAAAATATTATTTTATGCGCACAATTGAATTTTATAATACTAAATTAAATTAATCACAATTATTGAATGACCCTAATGAAATATACATTTTATATATTCAATTTTTTAAAAAATACAATATTTTTCATATGGTTAAGATAAGAATAAAACTAATATTAAGCATTAAAATGATATATATTTTTAAAGGTGGTTTTACCTCATTTTTATGATGCACCTGTTTTAAATCAAGTTTTTGGAAATTTCATGATTTAAATTTGAAAAAATAAATTTCTTATTGGAAAGAGGAATATAAAAATTTTATTTGGTTCTATTTTTGGTATTTTTTTGATAAATTTCATGTTTTGGTGAATAGTGATAAAATATTATATTTTAATTCAAACATCTTTTTCATCTAAAAAATTTTGAGTGTTAAATTATATTTTTTTTTGAAATTTAATTGTATTATTTAATTATAATTTAATCTAATTGAGGTCACTGGAATAAATTTCACATTGAATTTGGATATAAAAACATCTCAATATTTTAAACCTTTTCACTTTAAAAACTCATTTTCTCATTTCATAAATGAGAATAATTTTAAAATAAATACTGAAACTTCTATGTTTTTAATTTCAGAAATCTGTAATCTATATTTGAAATTAGTGGGTCTAAATTATGTAAATATTCTTCTTTTATTTTTTGACGTTACGAAAAAAAACTTTTGTAATTTTTTATTGACATAGTTAATGGTAAATTGATTAATTAAGGCTGAAATTAATTTTATAAATATTAAACCATTACCCAAAAACTTATCCAAATTTCATTGTATGAGTTGGTTTTGACTAAAATAATCATTGGTATGAGATATTAACCTTTTTGGACACTTATATGAGATTATTACATTTGTTATATTTTATTTAAGGAAATGTTTAAGATTTAAAACTCCTATTTTTAATAAATACATCATTTTTAATATTTGGTAATATATACGATAAAGTCAACTTTAAATATTAATTTGAAATATAAAGGATTTATATTCTTCATGATAATTTATTTTTATGTTTTAAGAAATATATAGTTACCTTGAATATTTATAGAATGATGATGAAATAATTATTTAATTAATGTAACTATTTAATAAATTATTTTAAAAATATTAAAATAAAAATAATTTGAGATAACTAATGTCATCCATAAAGTATTTAGATAACATTAACATGTTATTGATATGTTACAAGTGTTGTTTCTAAGATATCATGTTTTATTGGTTATGTCAAAGTAATTAATATTATAAAATTGTAATTAGTGTTATATTAAAATAAAAAATATTTAATTAAATCTTATAAAATTTCTAAAAATAGAAAATTAGGAAAAATTATTTGGATAATGTTTAAAATATCATATATGACTCATTTAAGTCTCTTTTTGAATTTTATAGTAAATATATTGACCTTCAATGTGTAAAAGTAGATGTTGTCATGGTAAGAGTTAAAAGGTTTAAATAAGGGTTAAAACCAAAAGATAATGGTAAGAATGTGACCTAAATTTGTTTAAATTGTTGGTTGAGATAATTCTGAACCATACTAATCTAATATTCAAAATAAATAACCTTGGATATTTTTTATATTTGAAATAAATTTTTATTAATTCTATATTTTGGGAGTTTCCAAAAGTGACCCGCACCTCAATTATAAAAGGGACCCTCCTCATACAATTCATCACACCAATTTGAGAAATATAACTAGACCAAAATAGAGTACATATATTCCCAAAATCCTTATATGAGTTTCAAAGAACATTATATTACAAAAATACCAACTCTAAATCCATTAAGGAGCGATCTAAAGGAAGTCCTCCAAAGGATAGGTAATCATTTTTACCAATAAATTCAAGTTCATATCTTCTTATACATATTAATAATGTGTTTAACCTATTATAAAGTAATAAATATATTATAATCTATATTCTGAGATTTTATTATGATTAAGGTACAACCATATTCCACCTTTTATCCATCACATAAAAAACACAGGCACCACACATGCGTGCATATGACATACCGTCTCCACGTCGTGGTGTAATTTTGGTTTCATCACCAATTTATTTGGATGGATATAATGATATATATAATGAATATAAATAATATATTGGACATAATATTTATTCTTTATAATTAATATTCTATTCTATTCCTTACCCTTTCACCATTAAGGGAATGATATCGCCACTCATGCGTATGTACGACCTACCATCTCCACGATGCGATGTGATTCATTTTCCATGTTAACCATTCAAAAATGATTATATAAATATTTATAATGAGTAAATATAATATATTGGAACTTAATATTATTTTGGGGATCGAAAAAATATATCTTATACATAAGAAACATGACTTACATGACAAAACAAGCATATAAAAATGAAGCAGTTAACACTCCAAGCAAGGGTAATAAAAAATAATAATAACAAAAAGATATAATAAGATCATATATGAAACCATGAATTTTTAAATTGTTATGGTATAAATTAATAAAATAATTAAAACCATTATATAGGAGGTTAAATCACATTCAACTAATGTACAAGGTAAGAGTTAATTTCACAATCTCATTATTATTCGGGATTGTTTATATGTAAGTTTCTGCTGAGGAATATTTATCATCCATGTCCATATTCCTCAAAACAATTTCCAAAATATTTTTACTCTTATCCTAAAAATGTTTAAGTTATTTTTACCCATGTTTTACTTTTTCTAAAACATTTTAATGAAATGATTTCTTCATTTATCAAACAATTTACTTTGTGTCTTTTTCAATAAAATTACAGAAGGAATGTTTTTTAACTTATAAGAAATGAGAGTATTTTTCCCCATTATGAAACATAATGCCTTGAAATTTACATTAAATGTTTTCAAGATTAGTTTCAATGAAATTTTATTATTTTAAAATTGCACATCTTCTTAAATAACTAATTTCAAAGTAAAAAGGGTATTTCTCTAATGTAATTTTTAATGATTTTGTCAGATTATTTTCATCTATTTAAACATAATCTGTGAGATATTATTACTAATTGAGGTTGATCTCTTATGATAACAAATACATTATTGTATTTAAGTGTTTATGACAGGTTTTAATATGTACATTCTATTTTTAATCCATTCATGGTATATGGTTAATGTATTCAATTTTTTAGTCTAGTTTTTCAATAATAATGTTTATGTTGTTTATATTTTCATTTGAGGAATGCATAGAACATAAAAAGTTATGGATTTGGCCCTCTATATCTCATTAATGTATATGTAGGTTTTATGAGAAAAAATAGTTTTAGTATTGGCCGAACCCTTACTTGTTTATGTATGGGGACTTAACCGAAGTCTTAATGATATTATTATGTTTTCTGACATATGAATTCACTCATTATAAGATTAGTTATTTTATTCCATGTTATTATTAGATTAGTAGAATATATATGTAATTATTTAGATGGTATTATTGGATTTTCATTTATTCTTTCCATATTATTTTCAAGACTATGTTTAAAAAGAATATGTTTAAGTTATACACCTTTCGCTGATGATTTTTCTTTTTATTCATAATATCTTCTACTTTAAGCTTACCCTTACTGCGCCTTTGATCTCAACCCTTTCTTATCTTGTATTTTTTCTAGGATTACAATATGTCTATTATGACTGATATGTATGGTTAATCAAGGAGAATAATGACATTCTCAAAGGATTTTATATGTTTTACGCTATGTTTTATAATATAATGTAAGGTTCATGTAGATAAAATGGATTTTAAATCTAATAAACTAATATGCCCTTTGGGATTCAAATTTTGTATCTACTCAAATGTAATAAAGTGAGGCACTTTCTCTAGGATATTAGGGTTAGGGTATTTATAGTTTGTATTTGAGAAAGTTTAGTAGAAACTTTGGAAAGTATATTTATAGAATATAGGTTAGGGAAATGTATCCCTATAACAGACTTTGATAATATACCCATAGTAACCAAGCTTATGATTTTGATATTATTTATACATAAATTTTCAATTTATGTTAAGTATTTTTCAAGTTCAAATTTTTTCATTATGATTCATAACATAATCCGGTGTATTAAATTGTTTAGAAATGGAAAATAGTATAAGGAAGGAAAATTGTATTAATCCATGTAATATATGTTGGGATTGACCACATTTTCCTGATAATTGTTCGAACAGGAGCTACAAATGGTAATGAAAAACATATAACTATACTGGTGAAATTGCCTTAGACTATAAATAATAACATTACCTATATGGAGTATCCTAATCCACAATGTGGAGGAACGATGTTAAACCACTTCATGAGACATCAACCTCCATTATTTGATAGGTCTAAAAATCCATATATAGCTGAGAAATTGATAAGTTCCATGGAAATATATTTCTCACTTTGGGATATAAGGAAAGGGAGAAGGTTTTCCTAGAAGTTTATCATCTCTCTAGAGATACAGATTGATGGTGGCCATTGATTCAAAAAACTAAAGGGGATGAGGAAATATAAAACATGGAATGAAAGGATTTTAAGTAAATTTTGTTGGAGAAATATTTCTCTTGCGAATGGAGAGTGGATATGGAGAGACATTTGTCGAATCCAAGACAGAAGGAGGATGATAATGTTTCTAAATTTGAAATCAAATTTAAAAGGTTATAAATTCATATTGTAGATTATATACATAACATAATGAGTAATATTGATCATTTATTTAATTGGTTAAATCCATTCCTATGAAATGTATTATTTTGAAAACATTTCTTATAATATGAAGATAAATTATCATGTGATATCAAGACAAATAAATAATTATCTAAATATTATGAATTTAATGGAAAGAAAGAGAATAAGAGAATGGTAGATCAAGGGATGAATAAAGGGAAAAATGTAAAGAAGGATTTTCACACATGGGATAATTGGGGGATGAAACACCATGGTAATTTCCTGAAGGTATTTGGAGTTTGTTACAAGTGTAAAGAAAAAGGTCACCAGGATTGTTATTATAAAGTAAATAAAAATGTTTTAAATGTGCAATGTTTCAATTGTAAGAAGATGGGAACTACACAAATAAGTGTCCCATGCATTAAGAAAATATAAAATAGAAAAATAAAATGGATCAATGTTAGGATAATGTTGAATCTATAGTTATAGAGTAATAATTAATGAATTTATGTTTCTAGATTCAATAATTATGTTATGATATTCTAGTTATAATAAGGATGAGATATATATGGATTTTACAATAATACTTCTTATTTATAGACTTAAAAATCAAGGCAATTTTCATTAATCTTTTAAGATGATCATCACATTTATATATTTTGTATGTGGGATTAAGAGATAAAATATTTTTGGAGTATCTAATCTTAAGTGGACTTTTGGAAATTTAGTGACCTTCTTTCAAAATATTTTGGTTACGAAACGTGGAAAGACATGTCCTGGACAAAATTATTTTTAACGAGTCTGATGGTATGAACTTATAGAATGAATTAAGTTTAACTTTGGATATTATTTCTTGTGTTTAAAGAATTATTTACCGTATTTAAGAGCTTGTTCTAACCATTTTAGTTTTTTCAAACATTAAAAAGATGAAGAAATGACTAGTAGATATTATGATTAATTAAACAGATAGAACTATGAAAAATTCAACTTGAATATTGATTTCCTAGCATAAGATATGAAGTAAAGATAGATCAACAGACAACCAAGATAAGATCATGGAATGAAATCATGTAAGATTATTTTATAGTATCTTATATGGGTAGTAAAATAATCCTTCCGCAATAGAAAATGAATTTAGAACAAAAAAATTATTCACATAATTTTCTTACCAAGAAATCAATGTCCTCTTTAACCTATCACAAAATTATGGTTTTAATACGGTATAATTTTTGATGAGCATGTTCTCTAATAGTCTCTATTAGAACACGATGGTTTTATTTCTCTTCCATTTCACATTTTTCACTTTCTAATAATGTTATCAATTTTTAAACCATAATTTTTTTGGTGACCATTTCATTTAACTTTCCCTATTATTAGAAGGATGTTTTATTAACCCTATTTACTATGTGGGTTTCCCACAAAGGATTTTTAAAGTATCAATCTTTATGTGAAATTTTAAATTATGAGGAAGTAATTTATTAAAGACAAGGAGAATGTGGTACCTCCAGATTTTACGGCATGTATCTTCCAAGAGATGGATGAGTGCTTGGGGTTGGGTGTTGATTGAAATCACCCAAGCTAGGTGACGATCATGTAGAAGTATGCACACCCAAGAATCTATGAGTTATTCAACCTATGGGTTGGGGTGTATTAGTTCTTATATTTTGATCTTAGGAATGGTTATCACCATCTATAGGTTTGAGAAGAAGATGTGTAAGGCATGAATTCCTAGAGCCTTTGAAGATTCTTTGAGTTTTTGTTGATACTCTCCGATTTGTTGGAATCCCCAATAGAGATTTTGAGACTTATAAACAAGATCATAACCATTATTTTATTTGTTCATGGTATTCTTATGTGATTAAATCCTTGTGTACTTGACGTTAGAGTCAGAGCATGTGATACACTTGAGGATGGTTCAGGACATTTTCTAAGAGTACCAAATTTATTAGGATATTTCATGGAAATAATACAAGGTTTGGGAAGTCCAATTCTTGTGTTATGTTATCTCTGACATGGATGTGAAAATTTACTTACAAAAGGTGGAGGCAGTTCTATCATGAGATCCTCCAAAGGCGTTTCTATGGTAGAAAATTCTCACAACAATCTTTTCTACCTGTTGTTGTTGAGGGAGGCGATGAAGCAGTTCACGTCATTGCAATTATCCCCTGTGGGTGAGGATGGTTTCGTGTACCTGTAGTTAATGGTTTTTATCCCACTTCGTTTATAATGTTTTAGGGATTCTCATCTTAGAGATAATAATTGTGAGAGCTTACATGATTGGATTTCCACTAGATACAGACCGGATGGATTTTTAAGATGGGGAGCACATCATCATTTTTCAATTAAGGATGATGAAACTAGTCATGCAATGAAAATAGGTTTTGAGGTTGTTTTTCCCCTTAGTTGTACACCCAGGAGAGGTTTGGTTGTACCTAGATCCCTGGAATTAGGATTGGTGTCCAAGGATGTTGTATCATGTTGCTAAGATAAAATATTATTTTCTCACCTATTTAAAGATAGGGAAATAATTCCTAGATTGAAGTGGATATTGTATGGTATCCTTGTGATTTTCATTATGGGGAACATGAATGATCATAGAGAGGTCATATTAGTATCTGGTTTATCATATAAAAACTCACAATTTTATCCCACTGACTAAACATCTAAGGGATGAGTTTAGTAGAGAGTTTGGGATGCCTCTGCTTGTAAGATCAAGTATAGATTCATGGAATTCCCGTGAAGATAGTTTCAAACCATGTTTCTCACTCCACATCATAAATATCAACAGGAATCATTTGGCCTTTTTGGATTTTGAACTAGTGGATCATGGTGTTAGTACCCCATATAGATGGCCAGGCAAAGAAGACCATTTGGTTTTTTGTAAACACTCTTTGGGTGTCATGTTGGGTTTGGTCCATAGATGAGAGGATCATCTACCATCAGAAAAATTTGAGTGCCCCATTAGTAACCCCTCCACTTTCTATGTAACATCACTAGAGGTCATGTATGAGAGACCTTGAAAACCACTGGTGTACTCATCATAAGAAGTAGGTGATAGTATTTGTGGTCCTAGAGATGAAAATTGTTTTGGAAGGTTCATCTCACCTAGGGGTGGATGAGGACACTCTTGATATGTCATGGGTCTCTTATGAACCAATTATGGTGCCCTTTAGAGTTAGATGAAGATATAATGTGTCCCCAAAGATCTCAAATCATCAAGAATCATTGGGATTTGGCCAGGATAGTAGGTTATACATGAGGATTGTAGTCCCTTTTTCTAGTTAATATTTTGTAGTAGTAATGGGGCAGATTGCTTGACCATGTGACTATAGTTAGACTGGTTTCTTGGTTTTTTACACATTTTACAGTTGGGGATAAATGTTCAAAAAATCATTGATTGTTCTATAACATGATTACATGGATAATGAGAGTGAAGTATTCTTTTCATGGTACCTAGTGATGTTTCAGAACAAACCTGAGAGGACCCATCATGAGAAACTAGTCCCCTTGGGTGTGCAGTTATTGATAACATAAGAAACCTCTAAAGAGATCATTGTAATGGGAAAACTCATTGAGAGCTTATTATCCTAACACGTGGGTAGTTTTTCTCCTTTGGGATGAAAATACAACAAGATATGGTGGGTGTAGAAACTATTTTTTTTCCGATGTAATACTTTATAATATTCTAAGGAATATTTTCTGTTAAAGATGTCAAGACGAAAATAGATTCTGACCCATGGAAAACCCTAGAATGGATATAAATAAAATATTAAATATTTTAATGTATGTATGTGAATAATCTTTGTTTAACTAATTTCCCCATTTTTCGGAAGATCATATGTGAAATCTGACACCATGGTTGATTATGAAATTTGGGGTTTATGCTCGGTGTGACATAATTTCAGATGACATATGGTGTCCGATTAAGGAAACTATTTGAAGGTGAGTTTAATAATATAAATTAATAAATAAATAATTTATTTTATTAAAGGACAAAAAATGATACTCATTATTTATACTCCATTATACCAAATCACCATGGCTAATTTCATGGCCATTGGAGTATTTTAGAGGAGGAGGAGGACCATTCTTCATCATTATAAAATTAAGATCAATGAATGATAGATAATCATATTTAGGTGGATTGAGAGGTAGAAAATGTACTGGTTCTTCTTCATTACTAAATAATGCGATCCTCATAAAAAATATATCTTTTATTGAGGTAGGACTCCCCATTTGTGGGGTTTTAACTTTTGATTAAAAGAGTGAGCATATATTTTTTAGTTTCTTTATGATCTACGATTTCAAAACCTTAGCATGAGGCCATCTAGAAAAACTATTTTTTTAAAATCATGTTATATTTTACCCATTCATTAAACCAATTGTTTCCACAATTATGTGATAGTTGGCCAAGAAAACTTGGAAAATGATGGTTATAAATTTCTTTTTCTATTTTCCCCACTGTTTTTTCTAATTATTCATCTTTTCCACAATGGTTTGTGTTTTGACATTTCTATGGTGGGTTCATGTATGATAAAACTCTCTGACTCATGGTGGAGTGGCTAATGATGATCATGATAGTGATTTAAAGATGGATCATGTTTATTTTTGGGTGATTCTTCATGGATTTGGGATCTAGAGCAGTAAAGGCAATGGTAGGCACTATGGGATGTGTGGTAGCGCATTAGCAGATGAATAGATTTGGATTTCCATCCACCATTGGCTGGGAATCAATGGATAGAGGTGTTACCCTTTTATTTTGGTTTTTTAAATGCCAGATATTTTGGTGGTTAAGGAAGATCTACATCCACATGAATAAACATTGTTTTTACATGGAAAACCTTACCCAATGAAATTTATTTTGAGTAACACATGCCGTGTAATTCCTTGGATATAGTGAATAGTGTTTCAAGTGGATAAAATTATCAAACACTATGTAGACCCACCACACACAATGTTACCCTATGATGGAAACTAGACGTGTTCTCTCAGAGAACATGAGAATGAACATTGAAAAGAATAAAGTATATATGCACAACAGTGTACTCAGACATGGAAATGTTACCTAGACATGAGCATGTACACATGCATGAGAATATGTACATGGGCTTGCCCAGAAGAGCATGGGAAGGCCCTAGATAGATAAGATAGATTTTTCATAACTTGTACAATCCACTTAGTGTGCCATGGATTCCCCATCCATTTATATTGTAGAACTATAACAAAAAAGGATTTTCAAACATTAATATTACATAATTTTGTATAAATATTTAGTACAATAAAAAATACAAGCATGTGGACAATAATAGTTTAGTGTCTTGGAAACATGGAAACAAAATATTATATGATGGTGAAAGATCTTTAACATATCCCATAATTATATCCACCTTAAGTAATTATACATAAAACCTTTCTTTATAACCTATATAAAGGAAACATAAGAAGGGGGTGAGCTCCGATGCTCTATAAGGGTAAATATAGTAAATGCGTAAGCATAACATGAAGAAAAGGGTATGGAAGTTGAGTATAACATTTATAGATCACACCCTTCTTGTTAGAGATCATAATAAAGATTGTTAGTTCATAAGACATGGATCATAATGAAGTATATAACATGATCTATGAAAACATAACATAGGAATAAAACATGGGATTATGGAAAAAAACATAAGCATACAACAACCTTATGTCAAGGAAGCCTACAAAGGCCTTTGTAACAAGTGAAGATTGGGATAATCACCCATGTACCAACATCGATATTAGGATTCCCTCCTACCCTCTTATTTCAGGTTTGGGATGTCCTACCATGTACCCTCTTGCATTAGGCTTGGGATGTCTTCTTGTGAACCCTCTTGTTTCAGTCTTGGGATTTCCCCTTGTATATCATCTTGTTTTAGGCATGGGATGTCCTACCATGTACCCTCTTATTTCATATTTGGTATGTCCTCTTGTATACCATTTGAGGTCATAAAACATCTATCATTACCCAAATCATTGGAGGTAGATATATTTACCACTCGTCACATAACAAAATCATACATACATGTTCCCTATAAAAAACACTCATCACATCATAACCCATAAAAAGAGACGGGTTTCATAAAAAACAATAATATCCCATGAAATGAAATTGGTATCATATAAATTTATTCACATCACAACCTGTATAAAATAGATAGGTTTGCAAATCATTTCATTAAGTCATAACCTATGCAATGAAGTGAGATTCAAAAAGCATATGACCTGTGGAAGGAAAAAGGAATTTATAAACATATAACCAGTGAAAGAGAAATAGATTTCATAAACATATAACCTATGAAAGGGAAATGAGTTTCATAAACACCATGAAATAAATCATAACCTATTCAGATAAATAGTATGAATAGAACCTTTAGTTCATTTCCAATAAATTCATAAGTAACCTAAACAAAATTCATCTTATATGGAAGATAATTTTTTAATATATTTCAAAAAAATTTCTTGAGGAAAATATCCTTCCTTATTTGAAAAAGAATTTTTAATGCATAAAACCAACTAAAAATATTTTTTATAAAATACCTTGAAATATGATAAATAAGTATTTAAATCATTTTGAGTAACTTTTTCCTTGAAAACTTATAGAATAAAATTCAAAATATTTTAAAAAAAAATTTCTTTGAAAACACTTTGAAAACATGTAAATAATTCTTGTAAATTTTGTTGAAAACATTTTTACTTGAAAACATATGGAAGAAACTTGAATGAATTTGGAAAAACAATTTCCAAAAAAATTAATTTTTCATTTTTTTTAAAATTTTCATTTTAAACATGGAAAGGAATATTAATGGTAATGACGGTGGGTAAATCTGTACATGCCGTACAAGGTAAAAAAAATATTCACTTTTCATGTTATAAAGGTTAGAAAAATGACTTGTTAAAAAAGTGAAATGAATATTCATTTATAAACATTAATAAAAGAAGAAAAGGACAAAACTGTATTTCAATGATTATAAGAGATCAGTAGAATATTCTTGGTAAAACTTTTTAGAAAACATGTTATTGAAGGAACATAGATTTCTGACTAAATAGAGGGTAAAGTTAGGCTTTCTTAAAAACATATTCTTATTTATCTTATGTAAAAAATAGTATCAAAATAAAACAAATACATGAATATAAAATTAATAACTAGAGGAGGTGAAATGTAATTAATTTTCTTCAGATATGGAATATAATATTTCAATAAGGGATCGTAATCATAATGAATCTTGAAAAGCAACGAGATTTGTTCAATGAAGTCTTATCACTTAGTAACTTTGAACCATACTCTCCATATGAGAATCAGAAATTAAATGAAACATAAATTATCATGATATTAATTATATTAGTTATATATCATGTCAAAGGAATTATGTATAGCTCATAGAAAAATATAGTTGCATAACATAGCATGTGACTCAAAGGATGTAAATTTAGAAAAAACTATCTTACCAATTTGGTAACTTTTGAAACACAAACCCCATGAAATAAACATAATATAATTGATATTCAATTACCCATAAAATTCATAATAATAATAATATAATAGATTCATGGGATGTATATACACTATAAAAATGGAATGGGTGATGAATAAAGCATGTATCTCACAGAAATAAAATATTAGATGAAATTCCCTTACCCTGTATATTGACTCTTATCGTACTCGTTCAAAACACCTGTATAATAAAAATAAACTATTATAAATATTTTAGGGAACCATATTATTATATCTAATACCATATATGGTTTTATCATAAAAAAATATTACTTTCTTGTTAACAATTCTATGTTATGATTTCACTTTGCGTAATATCTTATTTGTTCTTCACATGTATCTTAATTTCCCATATATTTGGTCCTTGTACTTATATTAGGATTTAAAGAATGTAAAAATCATATAAAAATAATTTATATTCATTATATTTTTATTATAATAATATAAATAAAATATAAGTATGAAATTGAATACACCAATCATGGATACGGTAAGTCGTACACACGCATGAATACAGTTTCCATTTTTATTATCGTATTGAAAGAAATAAAGAGAATGACTTATATGTATATATATATATTTATAATATCATTATATAATAATTATAATGTTATATATCTATATATATCATAAAATTTCAATAAACACATCCTTAATACATTTCATGTAGTGTGTGAACGAATCACATCACTTTAAGGGGCGGTTGTCCAAACTTCTTCCAACGAAATTATCCTATTTACACCAAATGAAAAGTAAAAAAGATATTTTTTTTAAAATGAATTAATAATACTAAATAAATAATAAATATAATATATAACATAAATTAATAGAGTGTTCATCATAATGTCCACCATGAGAAGCACTGAAGGAAAAATGAACAATCATCGTTTAGTGAGGTGGTAGTTCACCGTACACATAAACTGCAGGTTCATTACCCATTATATGTAGGTGTGTGGGTGTGTATGTTTAAAACATAGAATAATTATATTTATGATATTTTTGTTTTTATACAATCATTTAATAAATATAGTGGAGGGGTGGAGAAGGAAAGGATCTTGAGAGATTAAGTTACCTCTTAATCAGGTAACTCCTTTTGGTTTGGGCCAGAAGGATTCCTTGTAAGACTTTATGCTCAAAATTAGACTTCAATTGGGAATGTATGTATGTTGGGAAGTTTATTGGGTATATAGTTTCAAATAATTAGTGGTTTGAGAGGTGTGAAGAAGTGGGATATGTGGTGGCCTTTTACAGGGAATGAGGAGTGACACTCTTGTAAATATTTGAAGAGAGAATCCCACCCACGTTTTTCATGTTTCATATAGATCTAATAATGATCCAAATTAGACAAAAGGGAGTATAGGGTAGAAATATGTTCATTAAATGGATATTTTACAAGTTTATAGGTAGTTTTGGGCCTGAATGTTATGGTTTATTCCCTTATTAGGCTTAATGTTACCTTAATCGATGTATTCAATTTTTATCACTTTCACTAATATTTTTGGTAAAAAAGTTGAACTTATTATAAATTATTATTATTATTATTATCATAAATATTTAATCTATTTTAAAAATTCTAACCACAAAAGTTTCAAAAATTAATATGGAATATATCCTGTAGTTGGGTCGACAATGTGGGAGTTTTAAAGTAAAAACATTGTAAAGTTTGCTGCATTGTTTTTACAATTTCAATATAATGTTGAACTAAATGACCGAAATTGTATTAATGGAATGAATTATTATATAAATAAACATTTAAACAAATATAAAATAAATTTTTTCATTATAAATAAATTAAATGAAAAAGAATTTTTGAATTAAAATCTAGAAATTTTAACTATTCAATAAATAATGAAACCTTATAGAAAAATACCAACAATTTGTCATAAAATAATTTTTATATTTATATTAAAGAGATTAAGTTTATTTTTTTATATTTAATCTATAAAATTTTAAAAAATTGGATCTAAAATGGGTTCACCATGAAATGTTGCAAAAACTACCTTTATAAAAAAATAGGGGTTTATGCATAAAATTGGGATTGTTCTTATCTTGTGTCAATCAAATATTTTGGATGAATATAAAAAATATTTGATTCAATATATAACATATATATTACATTAATATCACTCATTAATCATAATTAAGTTACTTATTATGTTAAAACAACTTTGTGACTAAAAATGTTAAAATATTTCCTTTTATATTCAATTGGTTTTGATATTCATTTCTAATTAATTAGTAACCTATGAATTCATATTATATTTTGGTAAACCATTTATTTTCATAAATCAGTTTATAAAATTCATAAACTATTATTTAATGGATATTTTATAACTTATTATTTTAAATAAAAACATTTTAATGATATAGTATTGTTCAGTAAAAATTGGTTATACATGTTATCCAAGCCATCAAAGAACATAATTATTTTATGTAACATAAAAAAACCTCGATGTTCCATGTAGAGAAAGCTAAAATTTATGTTGCATATAGTTCCTGATTAACTTGGTGTTTCATATAACATAAGCTATACATAGTGCTTTAATATAAAATAAAACCTAATCAGTGTTATATGAAATAGAAAATATCTAAAAGATTAAATTAATTTGAAAAAAAAATAATTCACAAAATCCTAGGGTGTTATATACTACCACTATAAAATGAATTTCACCCTAAAAATGATCTAGTCCATCGAATGTTTAATACTTTAAATTTTCAATCATAGAAACCAACATTGTAAAAATGAAAACTAAAACATCCCATAAAAAGAATTGTTGGAACTATAACGGTTAACCAAAGTAACTCATAATGATATTAACTCACAGTAGAACATAGGTGGGAAGTTAAAAATTAGACATGTAAGAGAAATATTACCATCAATTTCCAATGGAGAGTGATAGAGAATAAGTTCAATATAAAGTTAACAACCACAAAGCCATAAATCTGTGATGACCTAAGGGCCTTTTGATTCATCAGAAACAAAGGTACTAGGACAATATTGTTATTTGAAGATCCTTTTTCCAAAAGTTAAATAATTTTCATGAGAATATATACTATCATGATCTTAGGAAAACATCACTCTTTATTGTGCCCTAATCCACTTCACCCTTTTCTCTAAAAAAGAAGTTGAATATTTAATTTTTTAATCACCAATATATCATGAGATCCATGATATTCTATCCCATATATTATAAGTTATCATCGATACCATGTTTTCATAATATGTTATCCAGTATGCCTAAATCATCATATGGTGTGAAAATGATTTATTCTCCCAAAATTCATCCAAACATTAACTTAATCACTGTATAAATGGTTAACCTTATAACCCTTTTGAAAGATGAAAATAAAAAACTTTATAAAGAAGTAAGAAAAGCAGATAAACATGGATTTACCGTATACCACAATGTAGCTTTTGGTTGTAACATTCATAACATGTGAATACCTTCAATAAATATTCTATTGAAAAATGGTAATGACCTAAATTACCATAAATCCTTATTAAAAACTTGAATGTTACATTATTTCAATTATTATTGGATATATTCCATAAATAAATAATTTGTATAAACTCTATACATGATAACACAGACTTCTTTTTCAACAAATCCTTTATCAGTTCCATGGTAATCAACACCATTTAATTTACTTATTCTTATAAAACATATCTTTATCAAAACAAAATTATCCTATCATAAGGGATATATTAAGGGTTATATTTCCCATAATCATATGTTTTCCATAGACATCACATTATAATTAAATAACTTTTCTAGTCAGTCTAAACTAATAAAAGTATTCTTGTAAATCCTTAGAGAAAAAAACATAAATTGAACTATCCTTATATACTTCATCATTCATAATTATGAATTCCAAATTCATAAATACATTAATCCATCCACAATAATTATTGGGATGAAATAGGTACTTTTTTTGTTTTAAAAGTAAATTCTTATTTAAAGGCATTGAATTTGTTAAAGTCCATGTTCTCTTTGGATAATATATTCAACTACATGAAAATTCTTCACTCTATGACCCTTTTTCCTACAAAGATAATATCTTATCCTCTATTTGGGGTATTCATAAAGGCTCTTATTCCCTTTTTTATAGAATGTAGGGAGCTGAATTTTATTTTCTCTATGTTCCATACCATGTAAAAATTTATAAAAGTCTATCTTCCTCTTATTCATTGTATTAGGAATTTTACCAAATCTAACATTGTTAATCATATATCATGATAACTGATTTTGAATAATCGAAATATCATTATATCCAGTGATCATCCCATTTTACTATTCATCAGAATGTTTTCTTTCACTTTTAATAATAACACAACTCTTTCTGGTTCCCTCCATTGACTAAAACCCAAATTCATAATTGAGCAACACTTATCATGGCAGAAATCCATATAATCATGAAAAATAACTTATTGGGTGTCTAAATCATAGAAGCTACTTATCAAATATATGAAATCATGGGTTTATCTTAGGTTATACATAGACATATTCTATTAAAATAATTTATAATATTTCAAGAAGAGTTTGTGAATTATCAAATCATATACCCCAGGAGTGTCAAACTAGGTGTGAAACAAGGCCCATTATCATGTACCAGATTACCCCAGGATAGGCCCCAAGCATCATGTTGGAGTTTTTACCAATAGGTAAGTCTGTGCTGGAGCCATATCCACTTTTAGTATCTAGACATTGATGTATTTCTAGGAAACTATTTACTCTACCCTTTACCAATATTATAGGATTTTTTTCTTTAATGTTAGGTCATCCTTATACTTATACAATGAAACATCCCTAGACATATACATAGAAATATACATAGAGATATAAATAATGTTTTAGAATCCTATTTTCCAATGGTTTAATAAAAAATTCATTTGATACCAACAACAAATACCCTTGATTAACATAATTGAATATTACATCATTAAAGATGAATATTTTGTACATTAAAAAATACATTCCTAAGGACGGTAATAGTTTAGTGTCTTTCGAAACATGGAAAAAAATCTTCTATCCTAGTGAAAGATCTTCAACATCTCCCATAAATATCTCCACCTTTAGTACTTCAATCTAAAACATTTCTTTAGAACCTGGGGTAAAGGAAACATAAGAAAGAGGTGAGCTCAGATGCTCAGAAATGGTAAATAAAGGAAATGCATAATCATAACATGAAAAAATGGTATGGAACAAGATCATAACATTTTTAGAGAATACCCAACATATTATAAATCATAATAATTACTGGGAGTTCATAAGATATGAATCATATTGAAATAGAGAACAAGATCTATGAAAACACAACATAGGAATAAAACACGGAATTGTGGAAAACATGTAAACATATAACAACCCTATGTTAAGGAGTAATAACATGTCCTTTATAACATGTTAGGATTGGGTTAATCACATATGAACCTACATTGGGCTTGGGATTCCCTCCCGTGTAATCTCTTCTTTCAGTCTTGGGATTTCCTAATGTGTACCCTCCTATTTCGGGCTTGGGATGTCGTCCCATTTGCCCTCTTGTTTTAGGCTTGGGATGACCTCCTGTATACCCTCTAGTTTTGGGCTTGGGAGGTCCTCATGTGTAACCCCTTGTTTCGGGCATGTGATGTCCTCCCGTATACCCTTTGATCTCATAAACAATTTATCATTACCCAATGCATTGAAAGGAGATATAGGTCCCATCCATCAAATAAAAATGATAATACATACATTCTCTATAGGCAAATAAAACAAGAATCATATCATTTCCAATAAAATGACATGGGTTTCATATAAAAAAATCAAAACCTATGAAATTAAATGGATATCATTAACATTTCATCACATCATAACCTATAGAAAATAAATAGGTTTCATAATTATTTAATTAAATCATAACCCTTGAAAAGATGCAGGATTCAAAAGAATATAACCTATAGAAGAGAAAGATATTCCATAAAAATATAACCCATGAAAGAAAATGTATTTAATAGAAATATAACCTGTGAAAGAGAAATAGGTTTCATAAAGACCATGAAATTAAGAATAACCTATTTAAAGAAAGAATATGAATTTAATATTGAGATCATTTCCTAGAAATCCATGAGTAACATCAGTAGTTGTTATCTTATATGGAAAATATTTTTGGAATATCATTCAGAATATTTTCTTGAGTTAAATATCCCTTCTTCTTTGAAATTTTTTTTAATGCATAAAATCATTTGAAACCCATTTTCATAGAAAATACCTTGAAAATATATAAAGAAATATTGAAAAAATATGGAAACAATTTTCCCTTGAAAACTTAAAAAATAAGGTTCAATATATTTTAAAAACACTTATCATTGAAAAAACTTTGAAAATTTTAAATGAAATCAAGAAAATTCATTGAAAACCATTTCAATGAAAATTCTTTTAAAACTTATAAAGAAATATTGAAAACAGTTTGGAAACCTTTTTACAAGAATTATTTTGAAAGAAGCTTGAAAATGTTTTGAAAATAATTTTCATTGAAAATTACTAATTATTTTTTTAAACAATTAAACTTTTAAAATTGGGAAGGAAACTTCATAGAAATCATAGCTGGTTATTTCGTTCATGTTGTATGAGATAAAAAGAATATTCCTTTTACAGGGTATAAAGGTAAGAAAATGACTTGTTTAGAAAGAGATAAGAATATTACTTTGAAAACATTTGAAAATTAAAAATAGGGTAATAAATTATTTTGAATATCATAATATATTAGTATTATATCCTTGGAAAAACTTTTTATAACATATGGTTTTGAAAGTACATATATTTCTTACTGAATAGAGGGTAATGTCAGGCTTTCTTAAAAAAACATTCATAACTGTATTATGTACCCAAGAGGCAAAACATGGCACCGATACATGAATATATAATGAATAATCATAGGAGATGAAAATTCATGAAGGTTATTAAGATATGAATCATAATACTTCAACAGAGGAATCATAATAAAAAAAATCTCGAAAAGAGACGAGATTGTTTCAATAAACTCTCATCACTTAGTAACATTGAACCATACTATCCATGTGAGAATGTGAAATTAAATAAAAATTAAGTTATAATTAAATGAAGGAGATTAATGATATAATATTTAAAATAAATTATGAACACCGTATATAAAAATATAGGTGATCATTGCTTGTGTCTCAAAAGAAGGTAAATTGAGACAAAACTATCTTATCGATTATGTAACTTTTGAAACAAAAAACCACATGAATCTAAAATCATAGAATATAAATGAAATTACACATAAATTTAATAATAATAACCACATAATACATTCATGGATGGTATAGAAACCACAAAAAAGGAATGTGTGGTGAATAAATCATGTATCTCACGGAAATAAAAAGTGAGATGAAATCCTCTTACCTTGTGTCTTGACTCTCTTTATACTCAATAAAAAGCACCTGAATAATAAATATAAATTTATTGTACATGTTTTATTGAATAATAATAATATATATAATACTATATATTTTTTTATCATGGGTAATATTACCCGTTTGTTAACAATTCTATGTTATGTATCTACATCGAGTAATATTCGCTTTATTCTTTGCATGTGTCTTAATTTTTCATATATTTGGTTCTTATAATTATATCCGGATTTAAAGAATGTAAAACATGATATAAATATAATTTATGTTAATAATATTTTTATTATATTAATCTATAGAATAGAGAATTATGAAATTGAATACTCCATTAACGGAGATGGTAAATTGTATGTACACATGAACGATGTTTCCATTTTTATTATCATGCTGAAAGAAAGAATGAAAATTACCTATATGTATATATGTAAATAATATAATTAAAGTATAATTATAATTATATATATATATATATCATATAACTTCACAAAACCGATCCTTAATATATTCCATGTAGTTTGTGAACGAATCACAATGCATTGAGGGGACGGTATGCCACACTTCCTCAAACGAAATTATCATATTTACACCAAATGGAAAGTAAGAAAGATATGTGTTGTAAAATTAATAAAGATATTAAATAAATTATAAATATAATATATAACATATATTAATATATTTTCCATCATAATTTCCCCCATGATATTTGGAAAAGGAAAAATGAATAGTCATCATTTAGTGAGGCGGTATTTTTCCATACACGTAAAATATATGCTCATTTCCCATGGCATGGATGTGTGTGTAAGTTTAGCTTGAAAAATTGAAATTTTAAAATCCTACTATACTGAAGATATTTTTTTTCATACAATAATGGAATATATAGAGTGGTGGTGTGGAGAAAGAAAAAAAAAGGATCTTGAGAGAATGTGTTGCCTCTTAATCGGGTAACTCCTATTGGTTTTTGCGAAAAGGCATACATGGAAGAATTTATACCAAAATAGAGGATTGAAGAAGTAATTGATGTATTTGGGAAGTGATTAGATTTTATATTGGATTACCATAATTTTTTTCAGAGGTGTAAAGATGGGGGAGAGGTGGTGGCCTTTTATAGGGAAGGAGGAGTGGACCTCTTGTAAATATTTGAAGATAGAATTCAACCTACGTTTTTGAAGTTGAATGTGGATCCAATAACGATAAAAAGTATATCCAATAAATTATAGGGTCTAAATATGTCAATAATATTCATTTTGGACTAATTTATATGTATTTTTATGCATCATGGTTTTGGATTAGTCCCTTATTAGTCTTAATTTATCCTTAATCAAAGTAATTAATTTTAATCACTTTCACTAATAATTTTCATTAAAAGATATGATGAACTTGTTTTAAATTATAAATTATGATTATTTCAAATATTTAATAAATTTTTTGATATTCTAATTATATAAGTGGTATAATTTAATTTATAATTAATCCCGTAGTCGTGTCGACAATACATATTTTTAAAGTAAAAACATTCCCAAGTTTGATATGATTTTATATCCAATTCCAATGTGAAATTTATCTAAATGAAATAAATGGTATTAATTGAAAAAATATTATCTAATTAATCTTTTAAACTAATTAAAAATATAATATAACATTCAATATAAATTAAATGAAAAAATTATTTTTGAATTAAAAGACAGTATTTTTATCTATTCATTAAAAAAATGAAACCTTACAGAAAAATAAAAAAACATTATCTTAACCTTGTTTTTATGTCTCTATTCCAAATATTAATTTTATTTAAACATATTAAAATTATAAAAGTTTCAAATTTTTGTTTTAAAATGGGCTCTCCATTAAAAGATAGTAAAACAACCTTTATAAAAAATAGGTTGTTATGCATAAAATTGGGTTTGTTCTTATCTTATGTATATCAAATATATTGGATGAATATAAAAAATATTTTATTGAATATATAAAATTTATATTTCATAAATATCACTCACTAATTTTAATTCATTTAATTTATTATGTTAAAACTACCTTTTGACTATAAAAAATAATATTTTCTATTATATTCAGTCGATTTTATATTCAATTCTAAATAACTGGTAACCTATGAATTCATATTATATTTGTGTAAATCATATATTTTAATAAATTATTTAATACAAGTAATAACCACTAATTTAAAATCTTGGTTATATCTTATTATTTTAAATAATAACATTTGAATGATATATTATTGTTTGGTAAAAATCAGTCAAGCGTGTCACACAAGCCATCAAGAAGAGTCATTGTTTCATATAACACAAGATAAAATTCATGTTATATATATAGAAATCGAAAATTTATGTTTTATTTAGTGCACGATTAACTTGGTGTTCTGTATAATCTAAGAAAAATATAGTTCTTTAATATAAAATAAACTATTTTCAGTGTTGCGTTAAATGAAAAATGTCAAAATGATTAAATTAATTACATGAAAAAATAATTCCCAAAATAACTAGGTGTTACAAGAACATGGATAAGTGGAAGGGTGAGGTTACATGCCATTTAGATCCATATAAATTCTATGTAGTTCCCCTCGAATATTCTACCTCTCATATATCCTTCTTCAGAACTCAGATTGTTTCCAATGAGTAGCATATATTGAGTGTTTTTCATGTAGAATTCAATAATATCATTCATTGGGACATAAGAGATACGATGTGAGGTGTTCTGATAGTGAATATTCCCCACTAGATTCTTGGAGATGATGGTGACTAGGGAAGGTTCATCAAATTGATGCTAGGTTGTTACTCCCCCATTACACTTGGGAATGGGTACCTCGTACTCTTTACATATGTAGATTTGGGAAGCCCCCACAACAGGGAACATTCTCTCTACCTGCAGAGTAGTACTCCTCTATATTTTAGATCTGGTGGGGAGAAGGTCCACCATAAGAGCTGTGGATCCCTCGTCTATGGATCATAGTAGTGATCTATGTGTGCCACCACACAAATTTTTGAGTGGTTATGTGAGATGATGGGGTTTGAAACCCCCTTGTTGTAGAATGGGGATAGTCCCCAGTACTCTTCATTTGGGTAGACTAGTACCACCTGGGCGCACTATGTTGTAGGTCCTCAATTTACTTATCCATTGAGTGGCACCCCTTATAATTCTAGTGTGTGGGTCCTCTGTTCACTAAGTGGTTCCCCCTATCATACAAGGGTGTGGGTCCTCTATCAATTGAGTATAACCCCCTTATGACACAAAGGTGCAAGTATTCTATTGTAGATTTCCCCCTCTTTAGTTGGGGAGTAGGGGCGAGTTCCAGATCCTCCAAAAGGCTTTCTTGGAGAGACACGTGAGATGTTGAACAATGGTAGCGGTAATTTAGTGTTATAATTAGATTCATCATCCTGGACTAGGATGCGAATATTATAATGGCCCTATCCTTTTAACATATTATTACATTATTTTAAGCATAATTATCCCTCAAATACAAACCATGTATCGTGAAGTCTTGTGTCCTTGGAAGATTAGGCACATTAAACTGAAAACACGGATCCAAAATGAGAAATTTTTTTATCTAATATTTATAATGAGATCTTAATATCCATTTATCCCTTATATCTTTATAGGATAACCTAGGGAATGAATGAACAAAGCAATGATCTAAAAATAATTATAAGGGAATAAGCATAAAAACAAAGTAAAGCATATGAGTTAGAAGATATATCATGATGAAATAAAAAGAGCACGAAACATGAAAAAAAATATGGAATAATAACATATAGAACATTGGATCATGTAATCATGGAATCATAGAAATGTAAAAAAACATAAAACGTGACATAAGGAAGAGTCAAGCCTAATCTATAAGACCATTTCAAATAGAGGAGCATGAGTCAAGGATGACCACCAAGACCATTGAACATGATGCCTCATAGGACTAAACATTAACAAATGAATTAAATCACTATCTAAGATAAACCATCATAACATGTTAATGAATATGTGTTACACATGAGAATCATACTTAAGGTATCAAACATAAATATAATGGTTTCCCATGGAAATAATTGGGTATCCTAATCACGTCAAAAGTCAAAATCAATGGGAATATCAAAATGGTGTCCATGAAAGAATGTATTTAAATAATATGTAGACATTAATAAGATAAAATAGTCAAATATCATGATGATTGATTTCAAAATAATGTGAAAACATATATAAAGGGTGTTTAAGAAACTATTGAAATGAGGCATTTTAGGGTGGTTGGAGGAAAATATTAAAGATTATTTAAAATAGAAAATGAATAATTTTTTTTATAAAAACTAGATAAACCATGATAGTTTTCAGGATAAAATTAGTGATTTTAGAAAAATAATGGTGGAAAAAATATATTATGTATTGCACTTCAAAATGGGTCAGAAATGGAGAAGTTTTGAAACATCTGGCGTGCTTATCGAGACGAATTGAGAAGTGAAACTTAGAAAACATGTATTTCCACCTAAAATAAAGAAGAATTGAGGTATTAATTTTTTTTGAACACAATAGTATAATTTAGGAGGATTAAATATTAATAATTAAGAAATAATTTGGGATGAAGATAGAGAAAGCATAACCTGGAGGAAAAAATGAGGGTTTAGAGAGAATCCATTTTCTTATGTTCAAAAGTGTTCTGAACCAGAACATAATATATTAGATTAAAAAAATTAAATCCATTAATTAATTAGTTCATAAAATTTTATACTTGAATATTATTTATTATAATTTTTTTATGTTCATATATGGCCTTTTTGGTGAGTAATAAGATACAATTTCATCTTTCTGGAGTGTTGGTTTCCTTTGTTTTCATGACCAGTTCACTTATATACATGTATGGAAGATATTTTAAAATGAGAATAGTTGTATAGAATTGAAATTATATGTTATTAATTAAATTAAATAATATTAAATTGTCTAATATATCATTTTTTCTATATGTGAGGATGATTCATTAGATTTAACATTATTGATTACTATTTAGATTATTTTGCATTTTTTCAATCATCACGAACAAGTTTTTTTTTATTAATTAATATTCTGTATATTTACTTATTCCATAACCATAAATAAGATTTAATACATATAATATAATATTTTTTAACCATAAAATAGTCTTTATAACTAGACATTATGGTGTTAATAGAAATTTAAAACTCACCATCATAGAATGTGATAAATCAATACATCATGGGTGATGATTTCATTTTTCAGAAAAAATGAGAGGGGTTAAGAAATGATGATGGGTTTTTTACACTAAAAAATAAAATAAATAAATATAAAATATATTATATTTATCAATTAAATTGTATAAAGGGAGGTGAGTAGAGAATAAGAAATAAAAAAATTGAAAAGAAAAAGAAAGAAAAAGAAAGAAATTTTTACCATGTGAATTATTCTCCTTGAGATCCTCCTTGAAGAACTTGAGTTTATACTTTTATTAAGACCAAAGGTTATTTTATATGGGTAAGATACATAGTAAGAGTATTCAGTTGAATTTGGACATGCTTCAAGGTTTTTTAGGTGTATGGAGAAGAGGTGGCGAGGGGTGGTATTTATAGTAGAGGAGAGGGGTATTTTTTATTTTACTACTTTGTTTATTATTTTGTCTCAAAATTATGAATAGTGGTTATTATTATGACTAAATAAATTATATAGTGCATGTGAGTTCGAACTAATGGTGCTTACATCATCCATACATCAATCATGACTCAATAATTCATGTATTAAGCATATACTGTAAATTATTGCATTTCACTAGTCACCAGAAATGAAAGTATTTTAAAAAATCATAAAAATTGACCCTTACCATTATTAGGCTTGTAGAATTAAAAAAATTAACTCTATTTTATGAAAATAAGTTTATAAAAGTGAGAATTTTTATTCTTAATTTAAAAAATCATTTACTTGAAAATACAGATTTTAAAATTATAACTGATTTTATAACACTGTACAAAATTAGTTAAGGTCTCATAAAATTATGTTATAATCATAATAAAACAAAAAATTAATTTATGTATCTATTTTATGTAAATAAAGTTTCATTTAAATCATTATATTAATTAAAAACATTAATAAAAAATTATGTTTCACAAAAATAGTGATACTTAATTTATCATTTTTAAAACAGTTATTTACATATTCCATGATATGAATATATCATATTTTCAGTTATAATATTCCTAAATTATAATTATAATTTCATAGGTTAGGTTACTATTCTATTGTGTGAGTTACTATTCCTAATGGTAACATTACTATTCCAAAGGTCACGTTACTATTCCACTATTTTAGGTTCCTTAATTAAAAAAAATACATATTATTTCAATAATTATTCATTTATAATGTATTTTTTGTGTTATTTATGCAATTTTATGTGATTTATACTATATGAAATAATTATAAGAATGAAATTTTCATTGATAGAATTGTGCATTGTTTCATTCTTCCCCCTTATGAAAATTCACCCTCAAAATCTTTTTTTAAAAAATATGTGAAAAAATAGGTGAGGATACATATCCTTAATATTTTCTTTTGGTTCCCATGTCTCCACTTTGAACTTATGGTTCAACCATAGTACTTTGACCAGATGAGTGGTCTTGTTTCACAAAACTTTATCTCAATGCTCCATAATCTTTACCAACTTCTCCTCATAAGAGATATCATTTTCCAAATGTACCACCTATGAATTCATTACATGTTAGGGATCTGGTATGTGTTTTCTAAAAAGGGATACATGTAATACATCATGTACTTGATATATGATTAGTGGAAGTTCTAGTTGATAGGAAACAACTCTGAAATGATCATTAATATTAAAGGGGATGATGTACCTGTGACATAGAATTCATTTCTTACCAAATCTCATGATCTGCCTCCATGGAGATATGTAGATGAATAAAATGTGTCCCACCTTAAAATCTGGCTCCCATCGATAATTTTTTGTATAACGTTTCTATGTACATTCGGATGCCTTGATGTGTTGCTGAATGGTTTTTAACTTTTCCAACATTTCGTTAACCATTTTAGGTGCAAGTAGCTTCCGTTCACAAATATTATCCCAACACAATGGTGTTGTACATCTTTTCCCATAAAGGGATCCATATGGATCCATTTTAATGCTCTTGTGGAAACTATTGTTATAGGATAACTTGACCTAAGGTAGATGTTGGTCCCATCCTCACTTAAAGTCCTTTGAACACACTCTCAGTGTGTATTATAGTGTCTGAATAGTCAACTCAGACTGGTCATCTATTTGAGGATGATAGGTTTTAATGATGTTCAACTCAGTGTTTAGAGAATATTAGAGAATTTTCTAGAACTTGGAGGTAAATATCAGATCTTGATCATATACAATCTCTAAGGGTACTCCATGTAGCCTCACTACTTCTCTGATGTATATATATGTACTTCTGTCAAGTGAGAAGTCATCTTGAATTGAAATAAAGTGATATGTCTTTGTAATATGATCCATAATAACCCATATATCATTGTTTAATCTGGATATCTTTGGATGTTTTGTGAAAAAGTTAATAGTGATGTTTTCCCACTTCCATGTTGCTGTGGGTAATGGTTGCATCATCACCTTATAAATTTTCATTTCAGCATTCAGTTTCTAACATACTTGGTACTTTGATGTGTACTCTGCGATCTCTTTCTTCATATTGTCCCAACAATAGTTCCCTTGGAGATATCGATACATATTTTTGCTCCGAGGGTGAATATATAAGGTTGATCTATGTGGATTATTCCAAATCTATTTCTTTATATCTGGATTGGATGGAACACAAATTCATCACCCTAATATCATGAATCCTTAAACATCCATTATGAACTATGGGGATTTCCCATTTTCGATTGATTCCACCTTTTTCTAAATTTCCTCATAATCTATTTAGGAATAATTTATTTTCTCCATAAGGGATGGTTGAGTGATCATTTGAGAAATTATTGATGATGTTCCTTCCTTAATTATTCCCATGTAAATCCTTTTATGGCATAAGAATAATAGATCCTTTTTAATTCTCATCATTGATAAAGATGCATGATTCTTTCTACTTAGAGAATCTACCACTTTATTCTCTTTTCTAGGATGGTAGTTAATTGAGAATTCAAAATCTTTGATGAGCTCTAACCATATTCACTAATTCATATTATGCTCTTTATGTGTGAATTTCTATTTTAGGCTCTTATGATCAATATAAATCTCATACTTCTCCCAATATAGATAAAGTCTACATATTTTCAATGCAAAGACAATAGTTTCAAACATCAGATCTTGTGTGGGATAGTTCCACTATTGTATTTTTAACTACCCTACGGTATAGGATATCACTTTATACTTTTTCATCAGTAAATATCCTAAGACCATATTTGAATCATTATTGTAAAACATAAATAGTTCCCCACTTGTTGGTAGTATGAGTAATGGTGTAGTGATAAGCCTCATTTTCAACTATTTGAAGAAGTATTCACATTTTCTGGTCCTTAAAAACCTTACTCCCTTCTGATTCATCTTCATTGAAGGGTTTGGAAATCCTGATAATTTCTTCATAAATCTTCGATAATACCCAGATAGACCATCGAAACTATGGATCTTCATTATAGTTGTCATCCTGGGACACCCCTCAATTGCCTTTGTCTTGGAAGGGTCCATAGATATTCCTTCTCTAGTGATAAAATTCCCCAATAATGATACTTATTCAATAAATAAATATCATTTACTATAAGTTGCATAAATATTTTCCATTTGAAAAGTATTTAGCATAGTACTCAAATTCCCCTTGTATTCCTTCATTCTATTGGAGTACATTAGAATATCATCAATAAACACTACAAATATTTCTTCGAGGTATTATGTAAAGACACAATTAATTAAGTCAATGAATATTTTTTATCATTAGTTAGTTGTAATGGAATCACTATGAACTCATAGTGTCCATAACATATTCAAAAGGAAGTCTTGAGAATATCTTATTTCTTCACCTTTAGTTGGTGATATCCTAAATGAAGGTCCACCTTAGTGAAATAATTGGTCCCACATAGTTTATTGAACATGTTATATATCACTAGAAAAGGATATTTGTTCTTTATCATTATTTTAGCAAGCTCATGATAATCAATGCAGAGGCACATTGATCCATCCTTCTTTGTGAGGAAGAGGAGCAGCAAACCCCATGGTGAATCACCCGGGATTATAAAAACCTTGTCCAAATTTCACTGTAACTTCTTCTTATATTGTTTCAACTCAATGTTATCCATTCTATAAGGTTTCTTTGAAATAGGAAAATACATATGAATAATTTCAATTGATAAATCAACTTCTGGGTCAAGAGAAATACCAGAAAACTATTCGAGGAACACATAAATGTAGTCCCTCACAATGTGCACAACTTTTAGAATGATTACCTCCTTTTTCTCAATAATTTGAACTAAATATACTTCATAATAAGGAAATAATATCAAAAATTGAAAAATTATTCTGATAGAGATTCATCATGTTCCTTACACTTGTAAAAAATTTGGATTTACCTCCGGATGTGGAGAGTGATCTCCCTTTCTCAATAGTCGATGTTGGATTTGAATAAATATAGACAATACATGACCAATATAGAAACAAAAACTACCGAAGTATGTATGAAAACATTTTTTGTGTGGTTCATTTTACAAGAATAAACTGGTAAGAAGTTATATACTCTAGATTCAATAATTTCTCTATTTTTTTGTTCTGAAAAATAACTCCACCTATATATTTTAAGGGATAGTTTGAATAAATGTACTAATCTTGGAAGACACAAAAGAATGAAAAGAACATGAATAAAATAATAGGATTTCTATTATTGAATGAATAAATAACCTACCTATCACTACGACATTTTCGAGATCCTCCTCAGAAGTGGTGATAACATATTCCCTTACTTTCTACCTTAGAGGTTGTTGTTATTGATTACCTCTAAAACCCCTAGGCATAGGGAAATGGTACACATAATTCCCATGTTCTATATAGTGGAAACACTGGACTATAGGCTGAATTTTTATCTGAACCATTATTTATTATTCCAAATTAGTGGGATTATTCACATACCTTATGCATTCATTAACTAGATGCCCCATTAAACCAAATTTTAATCATCTCCTGATCTAATTTAGATTGTTCCCAGGATACTTCATCCCACAAATTTGACATGTGGTATGTTGGATTTTCATTCCATCATTGGATTTATCAGTTTATCCACCCTTATTAAAATCTATTTTTTACTATTATCTCCAATCCCATAAGTCCATTGAAATATCCAATATCTATTTAAGAATTGAGGGAACAATATGTAATCTCCTAATATATATCAAAGTATTGACTCACCAATAATTTTTGTAGACTTGAATTTAGTTTTCTGAGGGAGAAATCCACCTTTATTTAAATGTTCATGATAAAGTCAGAATTGTATCATGAAATCCTTGTGAATTTCTCTTCAAACACCATTATGAACTCATACTCCTTTTGTTTAATTCTAAGGAACTCTATTTCTATCTTAATATGAAGGCTTTGGGGAAATATTTATTGAAAAATATTTTATTAAAATATTCCAATTACACAGAAATTTTTTTATCATTGGACGTTGTATTCTTTATCAGTTTCAACTGCCGATATTCCTCCCCATCAAAATGATAGATTTCCAACACTAATTTTTCTTCTTTTGAGCACTAGAGGATAGATAATATATTTTAAATAGTGTTAATCCGGTTTTTTATGAGGAGGGTGTCGAATGATCCACTAAACATGAGATGATTTTGTTGCATAAATGATTCAACCACAAATTACTCTTTAATTGGAGAAGAATGGAATTCACCATTATTAAATATATTATTCCTAACATAAACCAGTTGAGAAAGTATTTTGTTGAATTTTTTACCACCCATTCCCATAATATTTGGAATATCATTAGGGAAATCATCACATTTTCTATCACCTTAATTGTTTGTATGAGTTCTTCTATTTTAATCCTTTAACTATGAACAAGAAATTACAATTAAGTGGGCTGGAATACTTAGAAAAAAAACATAATAAAAGGAAAACTTGAACATATAAGGATAAGCTTAATGATTGTAAGTATATCCTATATTTTTATTCCCAATGTTTCAATCTAGGTTATCCGTGTTGATAGAATTATCCCTAGGATTTTCAATAAATTTCTCTAGTCCTAATACAAAAAAATGACTAGACCATGACCAGTTATAAACTATAATGCATAGAGCCTTTTATACATATTATTACATGATTTAAGTCCAACTAGACCTCAAATATAATCCATGGATCCTGAAGTCTAGTTTCTTTGGAATATTAGGTACAAAAATTGAAAAAACGGAACCCACAAAACATCTTTTATTTAAACATCATAATGAGATCCTAACTTCCATTGATCATTTATATCTGTATAGAATTACCTGGGGAATAAATGAATAATGCTTTGAGTTAAAAAACCTGGTAAGAGAATAAAAATATGAATAAAGCATAGTACATGGGTTAAAATCCATAACATGATGAAATAAAAATGGAATAGAACCTGAATAAACATATGGAAGAAAAATATATAGAATACAGTATCATATAATCAAGGAGTCATAGACAAGTGTAAAAAATACAACATGAAATAAGCATTAATCAAGGAAAACCACCAAGACCATTTCACATGGTGGATCATGAGTCGTGGATAACCACCAAGACCATTTCACATGGAGGAACACGTGTCAAGGATTCCCACAAAAACCATTACACATGAAGTCTCATGAGATTAAACATTACCAAATGAATTGAAGCTATATATGTTAACACCCATCATAAAATGTTCATAAATATATGTTCCACATAAATAATCATACATAATTAATTAAACATAAACATAACGGTTACCTATGGAAAGAACTGGGTAACATAATCATGTCAAAAGGCATAATAAAAGGTAATATCATAACAGTATCCATGAAATAAAGGATTTAAATCATACACAGACATTTATAAAAAAAATATGCATATATCATGATATTTTATGTCAAACTCAAGTGAAAAAATTTAAATAGAGGGTTTAAGAGCCAATATAAATGAAACATTTTAGTGCAGTTAATGGAAGATATGAAAGATTCATTAAAATGTTAAAAGAATAATTTTTGTATAAAAATAGAAATGAACCAAGAGATATTTTAAAGATAAAAAGAGTTGTTTTTGTAAAATAATGGTGTATTAAAACAAATTATATATTTCACTTGAAATGTTTATATAAATCAGGAAGTTCCCTTTAATCAAGGATTTTTATTTTGAAGAATTGTGAAGGGAATATTATAAAACTTGTATTTATCCATTAAATAAAGAAGTATTGGGTTAGTTAAATTTTTTGAGAACATAAAAAAAATAATTTAGGATTATTACATAATAATAATTAATAATTACACTGGGGTAAAGAGAGAGAAAGAATAACCTGAATGAAAGCAATGAGTGTTCAGAGAGAATTCTCTTACATTATGTCTAAAAGTGTTCTTCACGTAAATGTAATTTCATGGATAATAAAATAAAATAAATTAATTAATTAATTAATAACCTATAATACATTTTTTTATTTTAATTTTACAACATTCATTTATAGACTTTTTGTTGAATTATAAGATATAATTTCATCATTTAGGAGTGTTTGTTTCCTTTTTTTCAAGATAGATTCACTTTTATACATCTATAGATGAACATGTAAAATGAGAATAGTTTTCCATAATTGAAATTAGATGTTATTAATGAACTTATAGAATATTAAATATTCTTATATAACATTTTTTCCTGATGTGTGGATTATTCATTAGATAATATGTTAATGATAACTATTTTGGTTATTTTGGAGTTTTTCTGATCCCCACATACTAGTTTTGTTTTATTAATTAAAATTGTGTATATATAATTGTTTTAGAACATTAAATAATATTTAATACATATATAATAATATTTTTTAACAATAAAAATGGTTTTATTACCAGAGTTTAAGGCTTTAATGGAAATTGAAAACTTGTCGTCCTTGAATATGATAAATCAACAAATCACTGATGTTGTTTTCATTTTCTAGAAAAAAAGGAGAGGGGAAGATAAATTATGATGGTTTGTTAAACAAAAAAATAACATTAAAATATATAAATGATACTATATTTATCATTTTACTTGGTTAAGTGGATATTAGGAGAGAATAATAAAATAATATAAATTGAAGAGAAATTAAAAGAAAAAGAAAGAGTTTTTTTACATCTTGAAAAATTAAACTTGAGAACCTTGTTGAGGAACATGATTATGGTATTTTATTGAGACCCAAGGATCTCATAATTTAGGAATATACTTGTTAAAATTATTAGTTAGAATTTGGACCATCTTTAAGGCTTTTGAGGTGTGAGGGGGAGAGGTGGGTTGGGGTAGTAATAGTAGAGGAGAGGGAAATTTTTGGATTACTTTAATCACTTGTTTATTATGTTGGCTTATGAATATGAATAGTGATGATTCTGGTGAATAAATAGAGTTACTAATTCATGTCAGTTGGAACCTATGGTTATTACATCATCCATACATCAACTATTACTCAATAATACATGTATTTTTCTTATATCATAAATTTCCAAATTTCACTAGTCACAAAAAATTTAATATTTTAGAAAATTTACAAAAAATTAACTTTAACCATTATTTTACATTAGAAATTTATAAATAAACTTAATTTTATGAAAATAATTAAACAAATACTAGAAATTATTTTTTAATTAAAATCATCATTTACATGAAAAAATAGACTTTAAAATAATAACTAATTTTATAACACATTGAAAAATTGATTAATATCTCATAAAACTATATTATATTCATAATAAAAAATAAATAATTTATTAATCTACTTTTTCAAAATAATTTTTATTTTAAATCATTATATAAATTAAAAAATTGAAAATAAACATTTATATTTCAGAAAATACCAATACTTAATTTATAAATTCTAAAACATTTATTTACTTATTCCATGATATAAATATAAGAAAATTTAATTTGTAAGATTCCAAAATTTTAATTATACTTTCATAGGTGATGTCACTATTCAATTTTCATAGTTACTATTCATAGTGGGCTCATTGTTGTTCCAAAGGTCACAACACTATTCCATTGGTTTATGTTTCTTAATTTCAATAAATAATTCTTATTTCAGTCATTATTCTTTTATAAAGTTTGTTTTTTATTATTTATTTGATTTTATGTTATTCATATTATAAGAAATAATTATAATAAGGGAAATTTCATTGATATAATTCTACTTCGTTACAAATATAGAGATACCCTTTCTCTATCATATCGGTTTGTTCTAAAACATATATATATGATAGTTTTTGTTTCCCTATTTTTATGGGTTAAACTAGCCTCTAATGTATCTTTCTATTCCTCTCAATGTTTCTAAGAGAATCCTACTAGGTATATATATTCTCACCCTTGTATGGGCTCCGCCCACACGTTTCATGTCTTATGAAGATGACAAACAATTTATAAATTACATTTATGGAGCATAGTATTTCTATGTGCATTGACTATGTACGATGCTCATACTTGATGCTGAGGATCCAGACACTCATAGTTTTCCTTTAATCCAATTCTTTTCAAATTTTAAATTTATTTATAGTTAGGAATGTATTTTTTCCCTTTGGTTCTTTGGCTTAATTTTTCTAACCATGATGTATTTCTAAAGAGTTTACTATATGCATTGTTTTACTATATATCTTATAGTACATTAAATATTCCTCTAAATTTTTCATGGATGCGGTTGGGTGTGTGTGTATAGGTATATTAAAAAAGGCTTCCCATTTCTTTTATGTCCTCTTGGAACCTTTTTATATCCCTTATCCTATTGATGGTTGGCTTGGGGTTGTGATGACTCAGTTTTCCACTAACCATGCCGGACATTGTAAGTCAAGACATTTTAAAAACAATCAAGTTAAAATAAGAAAATTTTGAATCATAATGGATGAATATTAAGACAGAATAAATTATTAATTAATACCTTATTTGTCATAATTTGGTCTAACAACTTATTAAAAAAAATTTACAACCCTATTTTTTACTTGTAATACATTGAAATGAATTATGGATTAATTATAGAGCCAACTACTGAGATGATGTGAGATTATGAGGCCTCATGATCCAAAAATTGATATTATAAACATATTAAATATTTTAATATCATGCACATTCGGTGTTTTAGAAAAAGTGGTTGACTCCCAAGTAGTTCATCTGATCAGGAATATGAAACCACTATTGAATCTGAAATATTGAGTTTACCCTATGTGCAACCTAATGTTGGTTAGTGTAGGATGTTTAAATAGGGAAGATGTTGGCAGTGCATTAAATTATAATAAATAATAACATTTATTAATTTTATTTCATATGACCTTATATAAATCATCTATAAATACCCTCTTATAAAAAATATTCATGGTTATGCACATAATCTATGGAGGATTTGAGATGTGTTTTTGAGCATTCTTCATTGGTGGATCATGATCAGACAACTAGAAACAATCAAATTGATGTGTATGGATTTTAAGAAAATGAAAAAGATCATACCCATCACTGAAAAATGTTTTTTTACTATAATTGATCCAAATTTATGTATAGTTCATAAACTGTGATTTCTTCCCCTTATGATCAAAATATTGAACATAGATTTTATATACTTTTGATCTGTGATAATTTTTTTTCGCATGATACCCATAGTTAATTGATTATATTGATTAAATATAATTATCCCCATAGTTCACATTTTATCACCCTTATTAATTATTGATTTATGACCATTGGAAAAAAAATCATGGCTAATGATAGATTCACTTTTTTAATATGTGTTAAACCCCTCTGTTCTTCGTGTTCTTCACAGTTGGTCTATGGGGTCACTATTCGACTTTGATGTGGAGGGTTTGAGAGTGATCAAACCCATGGATTCATAGAATATGTGTATGCGAGGAATAGATTTAAAAATAAATGATGGATTAGGATGGATCATAGGTTTCAGGTGATGTTATATAGATCTGGGATTGGAGCAGTGATGGTATCAAGGGGAAGTGGGCATTCGGTAGCATGCATGATTTGTGCGAATGACTGATTTTTTTTTATTTCTGGCCATCTGAGGGTTGGAGGCCAACCCTACCCAGTTTTGGGTGATCAAATAGTGGGATTCAAAACATACGTTTTGGATATATAGAACCAAATTAAAAACTAAGTAATTTATGAAAAAATTTACTACACGACATATAGTCAGATAAACAAAATCAGTATAGTACCCCCATGGTTGTGGGATAGGATTTCTAGGAATATGAGGATCACAGACCATGTGGTTTGGCCCAAACACCATTTGAAACTCTCTAGATGGATAAGATGTGTAATAGATGAATATGGACAGGACCCCATGGGGGAGTAAACACTATATACCTTGGGGGTACACCATCATGGGATAGTAATTGGTCACAACCAGGTATACAAACATGACCTAATGAACATGGGCACAATCAAGGGAACAAGAGTAAGCCCCAAGTGGAAGAGACACACCATGTGTGACCATTATGAAAAATGTATGGTGGCATATCCTTAAGGAATTGTTCATAAGAGAACACATACATGAAGTCTAAGGGGACCACATGCCATGTGGACCCAATACACACTATGTATCCCATTTGCGAAACATCCACCTTGCATATCTCCGTTGTATGGACTCAGGTTTTAGACTGTGAGTAGCCTATCCTGATAATTTTTACACATAGAACATGATGGTAGAATTCTTAGTGGATTTTGACATATGATGTTGAATTTTTTGATCATGATGCTTCTTTAGGTGATTCTTAATGATGTTAGTGATTAATTGGGATCATTATAGGGAGGATAGGGTTGGAGACTTCCCTTTTACATTAGGTCATGTGTCCCCCATACACATTTCACTATTTTGATTGGTGCCCCATTATGGACTAGGTCATGATTCTTATACTAACTGAGTGAAACCTTCTTGACGGACATGGGTGTGAGTACTCTACCAAATGACTGGAACCCCCATAAAGGGAAAGGGAGTGGTTCCACTACCTTCTAAGTGGAACTCCCTGAACGAATAGGGCGTGGGTCCTTTATCTAATGAGTGACACCCCCTAAAGGACTAAGTTATGGGTAATTCACCTAACGAGTGGAACCCCCTGACAGACTAGGGTACATGTCATGTACCTACTGATTATCACCCCTAAAAGACTATAGAGTGGGTCCTAAACCTATTGAGTGGATTCCCTTGCTGAAATAGGGGGTGTGTACTCTATTGGATATTTTCCCCCGTGAATACACATCATATTGGTCAGGTTTGGGTCCTCCACACTATTACCTAGATGGTTACATGAGATGTTAGTCATCAGAGATAGACCCCTATGGAGCTGTTGGAAGACTCATCAACCTAGACTGGGTTGTGAGATAATGATCCCATTTCTCTCTCATCTGGGTTTCTTTTATGGTCATATATATATATATATATCTATGTGTGTGTGTGTGTTTGATTTTTATTTCCCTCTTTCCTTGGGTTGAGCTGACAACTTCTATCTTATATCTCTATTTCTCCAATTCGGTTTTCGGGGTATCCTACTAGGTATTTATATACTCACTATGCACGATATTTTCCCACACATGTTGTGTCTTATGTAGAAAATGAAAAAATAAGTGGTGATTTTAGTGGAGTATAGGGATACTTGGGCACATATACCATGTACAACGGTTGGGATTTTAGATTAGGATCTAGTATATCTCAACTATTTTATATTATAGTTAATTTCAGTTTGCGTCTTTATATTTGGTTAGTCATTTATTTTTACCCTTTACACTTCAGTTATTTTCTGTCATTCTCTAATTGTATTCCCAATATGTTATTACACGCATGGTTTTACTCTAAGTGTCACAAAACCTTTTTTATTCCTCTATACTATTTCATGAAGATAGTTGGGTACATGCATACAGGAACACTAAGAAAATTCCTCCCATTTATGTTATTCCTTCTTGAAGCTTAGAACCAATCCTTGGCTTAGGGTGGCTGGCTTTTGGTTGTCATGGAAAAACCTTCCATCACCTGGCGGACCCTAGTGGGTTGGGTCATTAAATAAGGTTATTAGAAGTGGTTAATACTTAGGTTAGTGTGGAGACAAACCCATGGTGAGGATTGGTTGGGAACTTAGGGAAATATTTTTTGAGTGTATTAAGTGTGGATTTAAGTCTTGAGAAACTAGTGTTATTGAGGTATCTGATATATCCATACACTTGGACTCAAACTACCTTCTTGTTGACTTGGAATATCAAGACATTGATTATAGGGAACTTGGTACAAGCATTATATATGAGTGAGTCCTTTGAATATCATTCTTGAGAAACCTCCCCATTTTTATTTTCATCTTATCATGGTACATCTTGATCAATTTCAAGATGCATACATGAAGAAAACCATCCATGTTACCAATTTAGGAACATGATGATGATTGGATGAGAGATGAGGCCTCACTTCATGGGCCATCTCATGAGATATTTCCAATGCGATGGTAGGTATAATCACCCCAACTTGTCAAGTACCATATTATACAAACAAACCCTAATGAGGATTAATGTATCCTTAGATCAGTCCTTGAGTTCCAGTGTTAGAGGCCACTTATGTTTCCTAGTGAGTTAGACCCTTAGGGAGTAAAGGATTATATTGAGTTGTTGTTTTGAGTTTTCAAGATTGTGCAAGCCCCAAATGATTAGATGGTTTTGCTGGTAGCCTTCCTTTTTTGAGGATAATAGGGAGCTAGTGTAGTCTAGTCACACAGATGCATGATTAGTTAAAACTCTCATGGTTTGAATTCTTATTAATATTTTGGTAGGATTACTAACCTCATTCTTATAATCAGTTTAGATTTAGGGGATTTTAGAGATTTAGTAGGGTAGTCTGATAGTTGTGGATTAAGCCTTTAAGTTCATTGACATTATTAAATACTCCCTCATCATGTTGAAGGGTGGTTACTTCTAGGTGCGAAATTTTAAGAAGGGTATTCACAGAAACATCCATGTAGTTTGGTTCCCCAATGTATTACCACCTATATTAAAGTGTTAAATAGGGAACTAGTGATAAAGAGGTACATATATGAGGGATTATATGTAATTGGAGCAATTAGTTTTCATCATGGGGTTGATTTGTTTGTAATATCTAGAAGGAAAAGGTCATCAAGATCTCAATGAAGGAGAACATTTAATGGTTGTTCCCAATAATGTGGGAATGTGAAACAGGTTTTGTTTAGAGGACTAGGACAACCTAGATAGGGGAGATGCTATGAGTGTGATGGGAAAGGTCACATAACATGGGGTTTCCCAACCCAATGTGTAGAGGGGGGAGGTAAGGCAATGAATGGACTACCACAACAAAGGTAGATCAATGAGTATGGTCACCTAGATGAGGGAAATGTGTCCCCTAGGGAGACGATGATGGAAGAGGATTTGGTGGGGTTCTAGGAGGAGAAACCATTGGTGGTGGGTGAAACTATGAGTTACTTCAGCCAACACCACCAGGCATCCCAATATTGCCTTAAGGAGCTTGCGTTTGAGGTTGCAGGGAGCTACAAGCCATTGAGGGTTATGAACTAGCAGCTCATGAGATGATATATGGTATGATATTCATTTATTCTACCCTTTTCCAGTAATTTTAGTCACAAGTTTGATTACCTCAGTCATTTATATATCATATTTTTGAGATATATAGTTCCTCATTGATACCTTAGCACAAATTTGTTTTCTTAGAGGATAAAAATAAGTGTGATTATTTGGCATCTCTTTATCTATCAATATTGAAAGATTTATTTTGGTAGATATTATTTCATGTGGGGCCTCTTGGTCATCACAAAAAAAATTTATGAGTTCATCTTGGGTATGGTCTAGTTTTCTATGGTTTAATCCCAAATTAAATTTCATTTCCATATGGTTAAATTCCTTCACAAAGATGAGATGAGAATATCCTTTATGGGTGAGGGATATCTCAAGTATGAGTTATTAGGTATTGTGAGTAGGTTGTTGTAGCCCATTTCCCATCATTTGATGAGTTTATATAGAGGCACAATGAGATCTTCAGGAATCTTTATTACTTCGGTAGGGGAGGATTTTATGGATGTCTTCCCCAAGGAAATTCGAGGGTAACCTTCAAAGTGGGAGATATACTTCTATTTTGACATTCACCCTAGAGCCATGTCTATATTTTATACAGCATATTGGATAACCTTTACCAAGATTTAGTAGTTGAAGGTGTTGTTGGAAGATATTTTATAGAAGGGTTTCATCATACCAAGTTTGTCCCCTTGGAAAACTCAAGTTTAGTTTATTGAGAAAATAGGTTCTTGTGGATCTATGTTGATTATAATCACCTAAATAAGGTAAAATAATAAAATTACCCCGAATAAGGATTGAAGACCTATTTGACTATTTAAAATCTGAGAGTTTGTTCTGAAATATTGATATCAGGTCTGGCTACCACTTGTTGAGGGTTCATGAGACAAATATTTGGAAGCTGGAATTCCCATGGTGCTGTGAACACTATGAGATCTTGATGATACCTTTTTGTGTGAATAATTTCCCCCAAATGTTTATGTATTTGATTAATATGATATTATATACATACTAGGACCAATATTTGGTTGTATTCATTTATGACATGCTCATCTACTCTATGCTAGATAAGGAGAATTCACAACACTGGAGAATGATCCTATAATTACTGAGGGATTACCAGCTTTATAGTAATCTCTCGAAGTGACAGATCTAGATCTTCAGGGTTCAATTTTTGGGGAATGTCATATATGAGCATGGATTACCTATAGAAGAATTGAATATTGATGGAATGATTTATTTGGATCCACCCAAGAGTATATCATAAGTGCGGAGTAGTATTGGCTTTGTGGGGCCTACAGTAAGTCTTGGGAGGACTTATCTCGTATTGTATCCCCGTTTAACACCCTAACATATAAAATGTATCTTATTTACATAGACAAATAAGTTTAGAGATTCATAAATATATTTATGATGAAGTTGACCAGTGCTCTTGTGTTGAGACTACCTGATGAGTTCATGAAGTACATCACGTATTGTGAATACTCTTGAGCTAGTCTTGGTTATGTGTTGATGCAGAGGTATGTAGTGATTTAATATGGGCTAAGAAAGTTTTGATCCCATGATTTGAACTATGTGCCTCATGACTTAGAGTCAAAAGAAGTAGTCTATTCTATGAAGATATGGAGACACTATCTTATGGTAGAGAAATTTTTTATTTTCTCAAACCATAAAAGAATTAGTTATAACATCATGCAAAGAGATTTGGTTCTAAGATAGAAAAATTTGTTAGAGTTCATGTTGTATTATGACTTCAATATAGTCTATACTATTTATAAGGGAAACTTGGTGGCAGATTCAATTATTAGAAAGCCATGTTATCATTTAGTGGATCATGTATCTAAATAGATGATGTCTTTCAAATGACCCTGATGGGGGATAGGGGTAAACATTTTCTTTACTCAATGGTGTGAATACTATACTTATCCAGGATGTGAGAAATTCTCAATTGAGAGACATTAACTGTGAGGTTCTTCATGACTATATATCCTCAAGAGATTTACCATATATATTTTCTAAAGGAGGGGAGCATTTCATCTTTTTCCAGTTATGGATGATGGTTTCAATCATGATATGAGAGGATATATTGATAAATTTTCATACTTACTATTTTTCAATACATCCTAGTATTTCAAGATGTATTGGGAAATTCATTGGATGTTTTGGTGGATTAAGTATCATATAGTGTCGTAGATTCCATTTATCATTTTCTCACATCTTAGTAGGTGACAGTTAGGCACCGAGTTCCGGAGGGTTTAACATAGCCTCTTGAGATGATGGAGTAGAAATGGGATGACAAACCCTTGAAATTTATGAATGGTCATACACAAACAATGATAGGCTATGATTCTATATGGTTGATTGCTAACCAACCTATGAAGTCAACACACTTCCTTACCATTTTGGAGAAGATTTTGGTGGAGATTCTGGGAAAATTGTACATTTGAGAGATCATTTGACTCCATGGTGTACACTTGATGATTGTATATAACTGTGATATGTGATTAAATTCACGATTGTGGAGAGGCCTATAAGAATCATTCGAGGCCTAGTTGTGGATGGGTATGTCATTTCCCCACCATAAGTATACACAAACCAAGAACAACATCTATGTAATGAAGGATATGTTTGAGGGCCTGTGTTTTGGACATTGGATTGATATTTAAGGATCAGTTATAATTCATAATGTTTAATTATAATTCATAATGTTTAATTATAATATTATCTATCACTCTATTATTGGAATGGAATATTTAAAGGCATCATACATGATACCCCATAGGTCACCCTTTTACTGGACAGAGGTAAGAGAGACATCTCTTTTCTGGATGAAGATGGATTATGAAATGATGGAGAAGGTCTAGGTGATCTGTTAGTAGATGATAACAACCCATATATTATAGAAATATTACACATATCGATGTCTTAGGCTCTTAGAGTTAAAATAGGGAGACCATATTTTTTTGATATTCTACCCATGAAGAAGATTACATTGAATTACCAAGTGAAAAAAACTATATCCAAGATTCATTATGATGATCGAGATCCTACAGAGGTTTGGATAGGGGCCATACCACCATTCCTTAAACCAATAGTAGGAGAGAGTGCATGATGTCTTCTAGGATTTTTAGCTAAGGAGATACATGCATGATCCTGTAGATGTAATTTACTGGGGTGAGATAGACATCAATGATGGATCCACCATCATAGTGTACCCAGTGGTGATATAGGATCATTCAGAAATGATTATTTGGGTATAGACCATCCCCTGGTTCATGTTATGCGGTATCATAGGATAATGCAAGAGAACTCCTTGGAGTGGGAGAGGCAGATTCATGCTCAGTATCTCCAACTATTTTTTTTGCTTATAAATTTTGTGAATAAAAAATACTTTAAGGGGGAATAATTTATTAACCCTTATTTTTCCTTCTAAGACTTTGAAATAAATTAAAAAATAGGTTTGGAGCCACACACATATACAACATGAAATTCATAGGTCCAGTGAGCCCATAATTCATATTTTAAGAATATTAAATATATTAATACCTTCCCATGTAGTTTTCTTAAAAAGTTTAATAACTCACAAATAGAGCCTCATACCAAAAATAAAATACCTTGGTTGAATCCAGAATGTGGGTTTACCCTAGGCAGGACCCAAATTTGGTTGGCACCAGATGTTCAAATAAAGTAGCCATTGGTGGTTCATTATATTTAAAAAAATAATTAAATTTATTTATTTAATTTTAAATACCATAATATAAATACACTAAAAATAATATCTTCTGAAGAATCACAATTCTTATCTCCATAACCTTGGGTAGATTTTAGAGGAGTTCTAGATCATTCTCCATTGGTGGATTGAGATCAGATGATGAACAATAATTAGATCAAGGTGGATCGATAGGCAGTGAGTGCAATAGATCATCCCCATTTCATGATAATGTTTTCTTCACCAATGATTGATCTAAATAAATTTAGGTCTTGTAAGGTTTGGTTTTCTCCAATTTTGATTAAAATATTAAGTGTGGATTTTATCAACTTTTGACCTGTGATTATTGTTCTTTACCTGAGCCCTACAGTTTATTGATTATATTGATTTAGTATATCTCCTCACATGTTTCACATGTTATCACCCTTATAATCCCTAATTTATGATAATTTTACCATAAATATTGGCCAATGATAGATTCACTTTTTTTATGTTCTCTATCTCCCTCCATTCTTTGCATTCATCACTATTGGCCTATGTGGTTGTGGTTTGACTTTTCTAGGGTGGCTTAAAGTGAAATTGAACCCCCAGAATCATAAAATACATGACTACTATAAATATATTAATAATTTGATGACAGATTAGGATGGATCATAGGATGGGGGTTATGCTCTATGGATCCAAGATCATGAGTGGTGATGGGATCAAGAGGCATATGGTTTTGAGTGGCATGCATGATTTAGGCGAATGATTGGTTTCTAATTTCTAGCCACCAGAGGGGTGAAATTGATTCTAGAGGAAAACCAAAAAATTGTTTGGCTAGTTAAATGGTGGTATTTGTGGTGGAATATTCATATCTAGGGAAACATGGTAAGAATTGAGTTTTTTTCAAAAATCTTGACTAATTAACATGTATTTTGATAATCATACACCTTATAGTAATGCATGAATGCGATGATAAGGTTTTGGGGAAGATAAGGATCATAAACTATGTGGCTAGAACCACATGTCATGTGACATACATAGGTCTCTAATCCATCTTCCATCTGACCATGGCTAGGACCCCATGTGAGAGGACACACCATATACTCTAGGAGTTTATGGGAACAATCTAATACCTAGGAATGTCCAGGTACATGGTTTAGTTCACGAGAACAACTCGATGAATATAGGAATGAATATGAGCACATTGGTAGGCCAAGGGTGGAAAATACACCCTCTTTGTAACCCTTACATGTCATTTTGGAGACATGGCCTTTTATCCAAATCCAATAGAGAAACATTCTGACAAAGGAGTGGGACTACAGAATATGTGGACCCCATGAATTCAATATACCCCTTTTAGAAACTTCCACCTTTCATATCTGTAGACCCCAGAAAATGCGTCCCCAAAATTTTCCAAATGCTTCCATACATGATCCAAGATCGTAGTCCATTTTGCAAGCTTCGATTTGGTAGGTCATAGGGCCCGAACGGAGTTACGGATTAGGCGTTATGGATGTTTGAAGTTGGGCTGGAAATCTGGTTCGCGAAGCCCATTCGCGAAGCCCCCCTCCGTGATCGCGGAGCGCCGCCGCGAAGCAATGAGGTGAGAGGCTCCGTGAACCCGTTTGACGTTTGCGATGCTCCGCGAAGACCCCTCGCTAAGCACTGATGCGAAGCACCGATGCAAAGCACCCGTGCAGCATGGTCCCGCGAACTTTTCGGGAAGGGATGCCAGGATTTTCCATTGCGCCATTATGCGCTCCCACCTTCCACCTATGGAAAACCATGATTTGAGATACTCCTCCACACACCATGAAACACCTTGAGTTGACATACCCTCTTGGTTTCATTCCATGTCGTGAGTTGAGATTCTCATTATCAATTCCCCGGGTACCTTGAGTCGAACCATTCCTCAGGTAACTCCTCCAAACCCACTCACTTGGCTCCTATGCCAGGTTGAACCAGAAAGGGCCGCCCTTGCGTAAGTCCCAACACCAACCCCTTCTAGGAACCTTCTTCCCAATAGTCCTACCTACATGACTCTAAACTGTAGTACTCCCTATCTAACAAATGATAGGATGCCTCTTCCCCATACAATAGATGCCTTATGCTCCAAGCATGAGATGCTAACAGTCCTTTCTACATGACTATAAACTGTAGTAAACCCTGTGCTCCAAACAAAGGATGCCTCTTTATCCAAATAAGAGATGCCTCATGCTCCAAGCATGAGATGATAACAGTCCTTTCTACATGACTATAAACTGTAGTAAACCCTGTGCTCCAAACATAGGATGCCTCTTTCTCCAAATAACAGATGTCTCACGCTCCAAGCATGAGATGCCAACAGTCCTACCTACATGACTCTAAACTGTAGTATTCTCCCAATGATCCACACATTGGATTCCTCTTGCCCTATACGAGAGATGCCTTATGCTACATTAATGAGATGCCAACAGTCCTATATACATGACTCTAAACTGTAGTTCCCCCTGTCTAACAAATGATAGGATCCCTAGTGCTCCAAGCATGAGATGCTAACAGTCCTATCTACATGACTTTAAACCATAGTAATCCCTATGTTCCAAACATAGGATGCCTCTTCCATTAAACAAGAGATGCCTTATGCTCCAAGCATAAGACGCCTAACGCCATGACTACAGTGGCCTGATTCCAACGCCCCTTGGCGCTATCCCACGTGTGCACTAGGGCATAGGTGAAGGCCCCAACCCACCAATTAGTTGGGACGCCCTCATGGCCTAACATGAGGAAGACATTACAGGCAGCTTCTTGCATAAGCCCCATTCACCAGTGCCGCTCCAAAGCGGCACCCGAGAAGCTTCTTGGATAAGCCCCATTCACCAATGCTGCTCCGTAGCTGCACCCGGGAAGCTTCTTGCATAAGCCCCATTCACCAGTGCCTCTCCTTAGCGACACCCGGGAAGCTTCCTAGCGTAAGCCCCATTCACCAGTGCTGCTCCATAGCGGCATCTGGGCAGCTTCCTCGCATAAGCCCCATCCACTGTTGTGATCCCAATCAGCGGTAACCCGTTGTGACCCTATGCAGCGATAAGCCATTGACATCCTTATTCAGCGGTAAACCGTTGATATCCTCATCCAGCGGTAAGCCGTTGCGACCCCATTTAGCGGTAAGCCGTTCTAGGCCTCCATCCTGGAGTAAGCCCCAACACCATGGGCGGCCTAACGCGTAAGCCCCTCTTCACTTCTCTTGGACGCATCCTTCGTGACGTGATCGTTAGGTCCTTGCAACCTCTTGTTTCTCACACCGAGCATGACTCACGTGGGCTTAGAGTGAGCACCGACCCTGACCCCCATCCACCGAACTACGAGGAATTTGATCTATGCCAAGGCATGGTACGTAGGAAGCTTACCTGAGGTTCAAGCCCACCCATCATCATTCACGTCGGGTCCCATTCCCGTCCAGTATGACGTTAAACCACATTCTGGTCCAGTGTTAAGCCGTTGCGACCCATCCCACCGAACTACAAGGACTTTGATCCATGCCAAGGCATGGTACGTAGAAAGCCTCCATGAGGTTCAAGCCCACCCATCATCATTCACATCGGGTCCCATTCCCATCCAGCACGACGTTAAACTGCATTCTGGTCCAGTGGTATGCCGTTGCGACCCATCCTAGAGAACTACGAGGACTTTGATCCATGTCAAGCCATGGTACGTAGGAATCCTCCATGAGGTTCAAACCACATTGCTCGGTCATTCATTCACGTCGAGTTTCAACCTCGTACTGCATGACATTAAACTGTATGCCCCTCCCTTTGTCATGCATGACATTAAACAGCATAACCATTCCTGCCTAAACTACGAGGTCTTTGATCCATGTCAAGGCATGGTACGTAGGAAGCCTTCCAGAGGTTCAAGCCCACCACTCGTTGGACCAAGGTCCACTTTCACGTCGGTTCGCCGACAAAGCCCCGCTTGAACTACGAGGTCTTTGATCCATGTCAAGGCGTGGTACGTGGGAAGCTTCCACGAGGTTCAAGCCCACCCATTATCATTCACGTCAGTTCACCCCTGTCCCGCATGATGTTAAACATCATTCCCTAATCCGAACTACGAGGAATTTGATCCGTGTCAAGGCATGGTACGTAGGAAGCCTCCCTGAGTTTCAAGCCCATCTCCCATCGGACCAAGGTCCCTCATTTACGTCGGTTCGCCGACACCCACCGCCCGTCGTTTATTCACATCAGGGTTCACTATCGTCCCTCATGACGTTAAACTATATTCCATCAATCTTTTGAACTACGAGGACTTTGATCCATGTCAAGGCAAGGTACGTAGGAAACCTTCCCAAGGTTCAAGCCCACCACTAGTGGACCCACTGGTCTACTTTCACGTCGGTTCACCGACGAAACCCTTTGAACTACGAGGTCTTTGATCCGTGTCAAGGCATGGTACGTAGGAAGCCTTCCATTGGTTCAAGCCCACCATCCATCGGACCAAGGCCCACCTTCACGTAGGTATGCTGATGATGCCCATCGGACCAAGGTCCACCTTCACGTCGGTACGCTGATGATGCCCATTGGACTAAGGTCCACATTCAAGTCGGTATGCTGACGATGCCCATCGGACCAAGGTCCACCTTCATGTTGGTGTGCTGACGATGCCCATTGGACCAAGGTCCACATTCATGTTGGTTCGCTGATGACGTCCATCGGACCATGGTCCACCTTCACGTTGGTTCGCCAGCGCCATCCCGAACTATGTGGACTTTGATTCCCTGCCACGGGGATACGTAGGAAGCCTCTTCAAGGCTCAAGCCCAACTTCACTGTCGCCCCCTGTGATGGTCACATTTCATTCCCCCTCCACTCCATTCATCCACCTATCACCCATCCTGATTCTTACCCGGACCATCATATCTCGGTGAGACCATGTCGGAATGCTCTTCTTCACAGCCGCCCATGGGCTGGCCCCGGTATCGGCATCCCTTCAAGGGAAACCCCCTCAATCTGATCTATCCTAGCTAATGCTCTGGTTGGGTTGATCCGTCTCCGCTGGACGTTAAACTCGCGGCGTACCCTCTGTTGAACACGGGAAGTTGAGGAAAACCTCTGATATGTGTCTATGACATATAATTCCCCACGCTCGATGTGGGATGCCTCGGGCTTCCACGCCCTCGAGAAGCCCTGTGACCAGGGATAACAGCCAGACACGCCAGGTTCCCCAGCATCCAGACACGCTACTGATGCCTCAACGTGACTACTCCCCCGACTGAAGGTTGTTGCCCTGACCGGACCCTTTGGAATGTCCCGACAGAAGCCGTGTAATTAACCGGTGTCCATGCAATCATGGCACTGGGAAGAGTTTCACGAACTACGTATTAAATCTATGAGGGAGACCCGGACTAGGTGACGAGTTCTGAGGAGGAATCCCTAGAAGGAAGAACTGACATCCCATCATCCCATTTCGATCAAGGAGCAGACGTACCTGAACAAGGAACGAATGCCGCCCGCCTTTAGAAAGCGGGAATGCGGGGCAACAAAGCCGCGCGTCCTCCTCCGCGGAAGGACGGATGCGCGCGCGCCCCGACGAAAGCGTCGGAAACAATATCTCCATTGTATGGACTCAAATTTTGGCCCGAGAGGATATTATCCTAAGTAGTTTTCCATATAGAACATGATGGTATCCATCATAGTGGATTTGGAGAAACAATGTGGAATATTCTGAGTTTGATTAATTTTTGGGGATTCTTAATGATGATAGTGATTAAGAGGGATCACTAGAGATATGATGGTTTTAGAAACTCCCTATTGCACCATGGAATGGGTCCACAAAACTCCTTTCAATATATTTACTCGCACTCCTGATAAACAATGGATTAGGTAACCTAGCTACTGAGTGAAACCCGCGATGGACTAGGTTGTGGGTTTTCTACCTATTGAGGGGCACCCCTAATGGACTAGAGTGTAGGTCCTATACAAACTGAGTGGATCCCCAATTACGACCGAGCGAATGATTCCTCTACCTATTGAGTGGACCCCCCAAATATATGGGGGAATATATTCTATATTTACTGAGTGGAACCACCTAATGGACTAGGGAGTGGGTTCTCTACCAACTGAGTGCGGACCACTTGATGGACTAGGGTGTGGGTCCTATACCTAATGAGTGGAACACCCAAAAAGATTATGCTATGGGTCCTCTACCTACTGAGTAGACCCCCCTGAAGCACTATGGCATGGGTCCTCTACTTAATATTGTGTCCCCTCGACTGTGTGGAATATTGTTGTGGTGTAGGTTCTCTACATGGTTCCATGATGGTCACTCGAGATGTTGGGAATCAAATATAGACAACTTTGGAACTATTGGTAGTCTCATCAACCTAGGATGGTTTTTGAGATAGAGATCCCCTTTCTCTTTTTTCTAGGTTTTTATGAGAATATATATATATATATATATATATATATTATTGGGTTTCATTTCCCTCTTTCTTTGGCTTGAGTTGACTATATATAACAAATCTCTTTATTTATCCCCTTAATGTTTTTCCATCCTACTTGGTACGTACATACTTACCCCTAGATGGGATTTTCCAACATTTTTCATGTCTTATACAGATGATGGACTGATCTTCAGTGATTTAAGTAGATTATAGCGATACTCAGGTGCATAGACTACATACAGTTTTTGTTCATAGATATTAAGATCCATACTATCTTATTTACTTTATAATCATGTTGTTTCTAGTATGGGACATCATTTTTAGTTGGGATATACTTTCCCCTTTACAAATTGGTTATTTTCTATCACACTATGATTGTATTCTCTAGATGTTATTGCATGTATGGTTTTACTCTAGTTATTACAACCCTTTTTGTTATTCCTCTGCAATGTTTTTTGGACACTAATTTCTACTTGTGTATAGGTACAATAGGAAAATTCCCCCAATTTAGGTTATGATTTCTCATCAATTTTCTCTAGGCCATGGACTATGAAGGCTGACATGGTGTTGTGGTGGCCCGACCTTCCGTCGACAAGGAGAGCCTCGGTGAGTTAGGTAATTACAAAAATACCGATCATATTGAACAATTTTATAAACCTTTTAATATATATAACCTTTTTAAACATCATTTTTTATTATTCTAGACCTTTATATTAATTAATTTTTACCTATTTTTGATTTTAGGTGTGAATAATCCTAATCATTTTGAACACGTTTTGTAATAGTGTTGTTGTTCTCCATTATTCTCTTAATGTTCATTATTCCAAGATCATACAAGGTACTGCAATTTATTATTTAATAATTATTTATAATGTTATAATTTAATTTTTTAGGGTTTTAGTGCTTATTCATTCAGATGAAATCAAAATTGATCATATTTCAATGATTTTGCACAGATAGACATTGGTATATTAAAGAAAGAGTTTAATAATAATGTTAGCATTAAAAAAATAAAATCAAATAATTATGAATTTTTTTATATCATATATTTCCAAAAATAAAATACATATAGTCATTCATCATATAAATTTACTCTATTTCTCAATTAGGTGGCTAAAAAGACCCAAATAATAACATACCATGATTAATAGAAAAATTATAAAGTGTTTTAGCTTCCATATCATTATAATAGAAGTATAATGGCCTTATTTAGTGTTTATTAGTGTGATATATAATAAATTTAAATAATTACAAGAAAAATATAACCCATATAATGTTATTATGTTGTATGAAGAATTCATATTTCTCACTTAGAATGCTCTTTTGAATGACTGAATTTTCCACAATTATTTACTTCTAATATTGTTAATAGGATGTCAAATTTGTCTTAAAAAAACTTAATAATTTAATAAAATTAATATTTTTATATTAAAACCATTCATATTACCATCCATGAAAGTCATTGATGAACATAAAAAACAAAAATAAATCATTTCATGGAGATTCTAGTTCACACATACTAAGGTTGATGATTTCAATTTCCATAGTAGAATAGAAATATATAATATATTTTAATATATAAAAATATTATATATTTTAAAAATATAATAATTATTTATAAAATTAAACATTAGTACCATTCATGTAAGGTGGTCTAGTAAAACGAAACATGATGATTCGTATAGGTGGTAGTTCGCACACATGCAAAAATGTCGTTTTTGTTTTCCTTAATGGAAAAGTTAAATGGTGGTTAATGGATATTACATTGAAATGATAAAATTTAGTATAAAAAAAATAATATTTTCATTATATAGTAATTATAAAAATATTTTTTTTTGTAATTAATATATAAATTAAAAGAAATTTAGAAAAATTAGCACTCATGTTGTGGACATGGAAATTCCCTTGGAAGAATCCTTGGAAAGGAAGGGATTAATATAATATATTTTTACCAGGATATTAATTGGGTTAAATAGGATTTTAGAGGAAGGAATAATGTAATATATTTAAAATATTAAACCTAATTTATGGGTGTTATTGAAATTATTTTGAGAGGCGCATATTTTAGATGGTAAGAAAGGTTTTTTAATAAATATTTCAAATTAATATCAAAAGAGAACAGGTTTTAGTTATCAATAGGACTCCAAAATGTAAAATAATGGAAAGGGGAATGATATTTGATCTTTAATCCCTCAAACATTTATTTATAGAAACGTTTTATACTTTTTTTCTAACTCCTTTAATCTTATAATGTTCAATTTTACCATTATTTGTTTTACTATGCTAACTAGTTTTTACCTAAATAATTAAAATTAAATACCGAAAAATAAAATGGACATAATTATGGATTTTATACCTAATAATTAAAAATATTAGAACCATTTTATCAATTTTTTTTATTTTTATGAAAAATGAATTTTAACATGAACGTATATAATTCATAAAAACCTATTTCCAAAAATAGTATATTTTTATGTTGAAAAAATATATATAGGATAATATTATAAATATGTTTGTTTTTATTTATATAATTTGTCTTATAATAAATAATATAACATATATGTGCAATTAATTTCATTCAAAAATCTAATTTTACAAAAAAAATATTTTGGTAAAAGAATATAAAAAATCGTTTCTTTTATTGAGAAATATTACATTTAATAAAATGATAAAAATGGGTTTTTTAAATTCATAATAATATTTAAAAATTAATATTATTACTCTTAAAATAATTATTTAATCAATTAAAATGTTTTATGAACTTATAAGTTTGGATTATGTAGTGATAAGCTTATAAAAGTTATAATTTTGGAACAACAATATTTTCGCTATTCACTTAAAAATCTATTATTTTAGGAAAATCCAAAAATTTAATCTTAAGATAATATTGAAATTATGAATATTAAAATCACTATGATTATTTAAAATAAAAATTCTAAATGTTGGGTGTTCATTTATTAAATAGAAACAAAAAAGTATAATAAAAATTGTTTTCATAGTAAAATAAATTCTTTTAAAAACATTAAAAGTTATTTATATTATTATTTACTATAAATTACTAATGAATAGGTGTTCACATATTATTCATATCAATAATATATTTATTCTGTAGTATATTTAGTTTCACATAAAAATGAAAATTTTTGGAAGGTTTTACTTTAAATCATAAATCTGTCTTATTAGTTATTTAGGTATACTAATTTAATTTATCAATGCCTTAAAATTCATAATGATATATATATATATATATTGTAATTATATAAAATTTATTTTTACTCTATAATTCTATGGCTAATTGTTTATAGTTTTATACAATCCCATTTTCATTGTTGTTTTGTGTTGCGTGTATCATATGCCATTAAACATATTAGGTCATATAAAAATATATGATTTAAAATATATAGGTGTTATATTCTACCCATATCAAATAAATTGTGTCAAAATAATTATAATTATTACTCAATCATAAAGTTAGGTGATGATATTATTGAAATATTTATCATTCAATATATAACTCCTAATATGAAGTATACCTTACTTTCTTAGTCTAGATTATGTTAGTAATCGTTTCCAAAACAAAATTATTTATTCATACAATAATATACTCAGGTATGTATTTAATATAATAATAAATGATACAAAATATACCTCTCCAAAAATCATTTTAAGCTCTATGATATTAAACCACAAATTAACCATTTATTCTTCATGAAATTAGCACCATCGTTAACCATCAACTGATATTAATTGCTAGGTCATAAAATCACACACTTACCAATATCTACCACAATACCAAAAATGTTATGAGCTTCACCAATAATATCATGAATCCAATATGAATCCCAAGTATAATAATACTTCTGAAATTAATTTCTAAAAATAAATCAACCCTTTAATATCTTAATAAAAAGAATATATTAAACCTAAGATTTATACATCCCTCAATAATTTGTTCATTAATGGTTATCCCTGAAAAAAATAACCTTATAAATAATCCAATTATTAAGTTTATTGATACCAAAAAATATACATTTCCAAACCTTGAAAGAAAAACTAAATAATAAAAATCATTATATGCATCACATAATCCTCTTAACTTTTAGAATATACTGGAATATAATTGGTAAATATAATTAAATAATGAATATATCTATGAAAATCAAGTTATAATTTATATTAATATATCAATATATCTACCATTAATATGATAAGACACTAACCTTTCCCTTGGTAATAACAATATACTAATATTATCAACCATTTAAGTACACTCCCTTATTTAGTTATAAAACATAGTGGTTTCTAGATACATACTTTTCTCAGCTTCATCATTGGGACCCCATTTCCACAAAATAATAAAACCGAAATGATTAATATTATAACTAAAATATGAATATGAAAAAATCAATAAGAATTTATCTTCCTCTATGACACCTCAATTTTTAATATATGATACTTTTGGTTCAACCTATGACTCTCTTTATTCAATTATTGGTTATCTCTGCTCATTTTTTCATTACATATTTTACCATATTATTCAATATCAAACATTAATCCTTTATAATAGTTTGTAATGTGAATGTGTTTAAACAAAGAATACATGAATGGGTGTTAGAAGAAGTTTTTAGTTATGCCTCTTTTTTGTGCACCAGGTGAGGATCAAGTTAATAGCCATTCTACCATTTTTAGGATTATTACACGTCAGTAAATATATGATAGAGCATACATCCACCTGTAGTATTCAAAATGGGATTTAATTTATGGTATAACCATAGACTCTCCACATTACCAAAAGTTTAGGATGTTATAATAATGTTATCATAGGAGTTTCACTAAATTTCTCTTATTTTAATCACTAACATATTTAAAATTACCTCAACTAACATAAATAGTTATACATAACTTGTAAATATTTATCAACCATGAATTATAATCCCTTAAAATATTCTCAACCCAAATCCAAACCTCTAAAGTTGTCTAAACACTCCTTTGATACAAAATTCAAAACCCTAAACTCGTACTCCCTAAATACAATATGGAAACATCTTCTTTGAATGCTAAATTTTAAATGAACTAGAGTAACCCAATTTTAATGATCAATAATTAAAATATAACTAACTAATATTGATTCACAAAAATTCAAATGGATTTTTAGGTTTAGAGTTTTACAATGTTATGGAAATATTTTAACTAAAAATCCAATGTATATCTCACTAACTGATTTTTTTCTACTATATAAGAAATTATTTAATCCATAATATGTCTTCAACATCTCCAATGAAATTATTCACATGAGTTATTATATTAAACATATGATGTTTATTTCATCATAACATAGGGAATTAAAACATAATAAGGGGTGAAATCAAATGTTCAGTAAGGGTAAACATAAGTGATAGTGATCAATGATTATAAGTCAGAATAAGATTTGAATAAATAATATAGAATTAATAGATAACCAAAATAATTCGATTATAAAAAGAAACTCTCTGAATAATATATCCATGGTTGATATATAAATAAGTAAACATAGTGATAGAGATAAAAAGTTCTTTTGAGATGAAATGCATAATTCTGAACAACCAATTCCATGACCTTATCCAATAAATAATGATCTACACCTCTTGATCTTATTTTTAAGGACATATGTTTAGGACACATTGTTTTCTAGGTAGACATATTCCAAAATACCCAAGCTACTTTGTCCCATGATACATATCGATGCAATAATGGGCTATTGCATCAATGAACAATCACTATTTAAGTCTAATGAATTCATAAAATGAATTAATGAATAAAATATAAAATATATAACCATTATTTAATGATAATTAATAAAAATATACATTAAAAATCCATTTATACAAATTTTTATCATTTCACCAATAAATAAATGGAATTTTGTTCAATTTAATAATCCATCAAGATAACACCATTTAGACAAAGGGGAATACAGTTATTCCAATAATTTTCCCAATAAACTGACATATGAAATATTGGTGAACACTCTTTAATAAAAAGAAGGAAATATAGAGTTCTTATAATGGAAAGATAGATGAAGAAAATTTATGCATGTAACATAGGTTGATTTGAAAAGGAAAAGTTAGTGATATATTTCGATAATTTTAATCCCCCAAAATAAAATATAATGATAGGATTTATAAATTCAAATATGAAAAATATATTCACCATAGAAATTAAACAACAACTGAATATTAATAATATCTCAATGATGAAAAATTGAGATAAAAAACATATACGATAATGGTTACATAAGAATCTAAAAAAGATGGTAGGAATGTAATGAAATTTTAATACAATAAAATGAAAGATGTTAATTTTACATGAAGTTAATAGGGTATTGAATACACTATATAAAATAAAATATTGTGTGAAATATCATACATGTCTCATGAAATTGAAAACAGAGTCAATTAACAATAATTACATTAGAAAATTTTAAATCAAAAACTCTTGAATGATATAATTTCAAATAGAAAATAAAATAAATTGGATTATGAAATAATAATGATATAAAATGTTAAAGGTTCAATAAGTAAATTATGAAATAGAAAACAGAATGTATAACATAAACATGTATAAATGAATTTAAATTTGAGATGAAGAACCCTTATAAGTAACATAACCATTAAGATAAAAATAATTTGATAATGAGCTTATAAGGAAGAATTTTACAACCAAAAAAATGAAGGAAATAAAATAAAAAGTTTTTATTATTTAGAATAAATAAATATTTGAACAATAGATTTTAAATAATAATATTATTAACTCAATAGAAAAATTTGAGTTATCACGAACCATTACAAACATGATATCCTTTAAATAAAAATAAATTTAAAGGAATAACATGATATAGATATTCAAACCCCATTAATTACAATAATATGTTAAAATTAATCCATTAGGAACTAATAAAACCACATAAAATATATCATGGTTCAGAACATGAAATATATATAATGAAATTAAATTTGAGATAAGGAACCCCTTAAAAGTAACATAATCATTGAGGTATGGATAATTATATATGGAGGCTATAAGAAATAATTTTATAACACCAAAAAATAAATAAGAAATAAAATGCAAAGAATTCATTGTCTATTATATTTAAATCTTGAAATAATAATGTTTCAATTATAAAAGTTTTAAACTCAATTGAAGTCTAATGATTTTGTAGAAACCCTTGCCTTTTTTTATTTAGTCGAAATACACTCTAATTTAAGGTATAAAAAATAAATATCATAATCACACAATTAATTTTTTTCAGATCTATATCCTTTTTAATGTTCATATATAATTATTCTATATATATATATATTAGTAATTTATTATATTTTTTTAATATCTGGTTTGAGTAATCTTCATCATTTTGAACTAGTTTAATTAAAGATATAGAGTTATTCATTCTTATACCAATGTCAATTATTACGAAATCATACAAGGTATTGTAATTTATTTTTTTAATGTTATAATTTCACTCTATAAGAGTTTTATTAATGATCATTAAAGATTAAATCAATGATGTATAAATTTCGGTGATTTTGGACGAACAGACATTTGCCTCATAAATCAATAGTTTAACATTAATGTTACCATTATGGAATTAAAATAAAATACTTATTTATTTAATGTATCATCTATTTACAAAAAAAATTGAATCTACATGGTCATTATTGATATAAATTTAGTTATTTTTTAAGTATGTGGTTAAACAGTCCCAAACTAGAACATACCATAATTAATGGAAGATTATGAAGTGATTTAGTTTCCAAATCATTATATAAGAAGAATAATTAATTTATTTAGTGTCTTTTAATGTGATATATCATAATTTGAAATAAATAAATTAATATGGTAATGTGTATGATGTTATTATGTATTATTATGGAATCCTTTTTTTCTATAAAAATTATTTTTTGGACTGTTAAACATAAAAAATTTGTTTATTGTTTATATTGTTAATTTGTTTCTGATTTTTCTTAAAAATTTTAATAATTTAATAAACATAATATTTATCAATTAAAATCATTATCATGACTATCCATGAAAGAATGATATGAAAAATTGGGAATCAATCATTCCGTGGAGGTGGTAGTATGCACGTACACATGGTTGATGATTTTGTTTTTCATAGAACGTGAGAAATCTATAATATGTTATATCATTTAAGAATCTAAAATATATTTTAAATATCATTTTTTTAATTCAATATTTTTACCAACTATTAATTGTGGTTATGGAAAACAAAACATGATCCTTCTTGTAGGAGACAATTCATGTTGGAGTTAGTTCTCTAGAACCAACATCCGGGTTCTTTATGATTATCTATATTCATAGTTTTGTATATTAATAAAAAATTATCATATCATTATTTTTATTCTACATTACATATTATATGATAATTTAATAATATTATTTTTCACACTAAAATGTCAGAGTAGTTCTCTACTATGATTGGAATGAAATTTTTTGACAAAAGTATTCTTAAATATATGTTCTATATCTGGATGATATCATTAAGCAAAAAATGATATAGGGTATTAGGGATGGAGAATCAGAGGACATTGAGCCACCTTATCATGGTGTATACCTTTAGTAATATCTAGTATATAATATTATGAGGATGATACGCGCTGGTAAGAAATATTCATTTATATATGTCATTGCATGTTCCTATCTACGTACATGTGTATTCATCCTTACGATTTAAAATTATTATTAATGAGTAACATGAGTCACATAATTTTATGTATATATGAAAACTATGATGACATATGTTTGCAGTGAGGTGGGATTCTTTCGATGCATCATGAGTAATATTGAATTAATTAATAATGTGAGAAAGAGTTTTTCCCTTCTATTATCTAAAGAAATTTGATATCTGAGTCCATTTGATAGAAATGATATAGCCTAAATAAATCCGTGGACATGAGGTTTTATATGAATTTTTGATTTTCAGAAAGTTAAATAAAAAGACATTGAGAACATAGGTTAATGGAACCATCATGCAACCTTCTTGATTAGAGATATCACGATAAATGTATTATATTACATTGGGAGTGTCTGTATGAGGTATTATGTCATTGAAACATTAGATTCTTTGTTTATGGGTGTCGTGACATGTTGCTAGATAGTAACCTTATACATTTGGAATCTTTTCCCAATGCACCACCTTTAAAATAAATGAAACACCATTTCAGTTTTGAACTAAAATTTATAAAAAATAGGTTTTTTCTAAATACATTACTAAAACCAAAATTAGGAACCATTTCCCTTAAAAAATTTCAAATCTTGATTATTTTCATTAGTGTCAAGGACATTTACCAAGGGAAAGTGATGTTTAAATTTTTATATTTTTACAAAGAAGATAAAACACTTCCATTGGAAAACTATTTCTAGAAACCAAATAATAAACCTCTCACCACTTTCCATGAAAAACAGAACACACAAATTCCTAATAGAAATCACACAACAATGGAAATGTAGATATATATACGAGCACCATATTCATCACTACAAGAAACTGAAATAAAAAAGACATGGGTGAACCTAGGAGATCAAGAATAATCCAGAAGGCACCAATACATGAGACCTCATCCTTGTTGAGATGCCACACACAATGAAATCAAAATTCTTAGATATTCTTTCGGAAGGAGGCCGAGGGAAAATCTAATATCAATAAACCCAACACATCCACCTACTATAGGCCACTGGCCAGTACCATAATCTACGAGTTCTGTAATCATTAATATAATATTCTCTCAATATACTATATTCCCATGTATCAAGTATTTAAAAAGTGGGTAAGCCAACTGAGGCCATCCTAGCATCCAATCACAATATATATAAGAACCATGAACAGTATGTCTCACCCCAAGACTCCCTTGGGACCATTTTCATGAATTAAAATAAAAAAACTATAATGGATTCCAACTGAAGAACCCAAAAAATAGATCCCGAGAATCCCCAATCAAGGACCTCCCACCCATTATCTACAATATAGGCATGAGAAACCCCCAAAAACGGTTTTCCTAATAAACACTTTTCACAAATTTCAAGAAATACCCAAACGGTTCCTTAAACATTCACCAAAAAACCCTTATCTCAAAATGAGAACACTTTTCAAAATTAGTTTTAAGCACACCATTTCAACTCAAAAAAATTTATAACCATTCTTCAAAACATTTCCTTCATAGAGTAAAAAACCCACTTTACATGAAAACATAAACCTAGTCACAATTTAATAGTTCACATCAAAATAGTTTTAAAGCACCAAATATTATTCCATTTAATTTGAAACCATTTAAAACACTATTAAAAAATACATTTATCAATATAAACATGCATATTTTATAAATGGGTGAAAACACACAAAAACACCTTGAAAACTGAAACTCATTACTTTATAAATCCCAAAACATTTCGGAAACCATGTAAGAAACCAAAAAACATAATTTCATATGATGACTTTATATTTATAAATCCAAATAAGTCATTTTTAAATCACATTTAACCCATAAAATTCAACCAAGAATTTTACAAATATAAAATAGTTCACATGTCATGAAAATTTAACAAAACAATTTATATTCCATAAAAAACAAAATATAAACACCATTTGGATGCCTTAACATAATTTCAGTGGTTGAACCATGTTTAAAATATCACAAATAATGTTGGAAGTTTCAATAAATAATTTATCATACATTCAATGTTCCCACTTTAACAAAACAGTTCAATTCAACACAAAACATGGGATATACTATCATTTTACAGTCTATATAATTATTTTCAGAATCAATCAATGAAATTTAGAATGTGAAGAAGGTAAAAATATCATAAAGCAGTGAATCTTAAATATAAAAGATAAGTGCAAGGTGAAATCCTACCTCAAAACCAAGATGAAACGAAATGATTCGCATTCGAAACCACGCGGTAAGGTCTAACCCCATACATATTAAATAATAAGAACAAAAAACACATTCAAAACCCCAATTAAAGTAACTAAAACCAATAGGTGGAGGGAAACCCTCACCTCGAATGGCGGCGCAACCTGGGATGATTCAAAATGGTTCAGCTTCAACGGAGAACACCGACAAACTCCTCAAATGGTCCGGAGAGATAAGTTGCACACCCCTAGAAGAGGGTGGTTAGTGGTGGACCACTGGACTGCTAGGTCACCGAAAGCGAATCGAGGCGGCCGTGACCAGAGGCGGGGTCACCAGAGGTAGTCCATGCTACTGGAGGGAGGCCTCGCGGAAGGTGGTATTTCCGTAGTAAGGAGGTGGTTGTACTGCTTGGGGCTGTCACACACCGAGCATGAGAGGTCGTAGGAGGGTCTAGTTACTAGAGCGGTGCATGCCGGACATAGAGCTGAATAGGGAAGACTGCACCGTTGAGCAGGGGTACCGCGATCAGATATGTAGGAGGAGGAGTCCAGGGAAGCTTCAAAAAGGGTGGACGAAGGAGGAAACATCAAAGATAGGTGATCATGGGTCGTGATCCACACATAGAGGAGGGGGGTCGGCTGGGGTTGCGGGCTATAGGAGGGTAGGCCGGAGGTGGCACCGCTAGCGAGGAGTGGTCGGCTGAGAGGGTGGAAAAGGATTTGGTGTTGGGAGGGGTGCATCAGGTGGCTAGGTTGTGCACAATAAGGGATATACATGGGAAATAGGAGAGAGGGTGGGGGAATTTGTGGCGAACCCTAAAAGAAAAGGTTTAAAAAATTATATATATATATATATTAAATTTCACTTCTAATAACTAATTGGTAATAAATCAAATAATAATAATAATAATAATAAAATTGAAAATTATAAAAGTATTCATTCATTTTAATGACAATAAAATATTTAACAACAAAAAAAATTTTAAATGACAAAAATTAATTTTTGTTTTAATTACAAAATTTATTTGTTTTCATTTGACAAAAATGGAAGGTTGTATAGTTTCTTAGGCAAAGCCGTGCGGCTTCTAAATCATGCTCCGCCCGTGTGCCCGATGATGTAAACACCCAAAGAAAACTTTTTAATATAACTCAATGAAATTAATCTAGGACTAAACCCAAACCCAAGAAAAATATTTAATGTTTGGAAAATAATAAAATAACCCAAATACATGGGTTGGGGTGTGACAATTTCCTCCACCATAACGCTTTCGGCCCCCAAAAATAAAAAACACTCTCCATCTGATCGATCAATACTTACGTATTGCACATAAACATGATCCAAACTCTTAATCCAAGGACATTACATAAATCACCAATGGGACTCAACGTCATTTCCCGAAAGCAATCATCAGTAGAGTGGAGGCACAAATAGATTCACCACCATAAGAATTTAACTACCATCTGATAACGTCTTAAGATAAAACTTAAAGAGACCAGTGGGGGGTATACCCACCATTAAGAACCAACCTATACATGGACAAACTAAAATCAAACTTAGACCTGAACCGGGCCTTACTCAAGCTATAAATAACACATTATAAAAATGTAAACCACTCACTCTCATCCGAAAGGGATAATAGCTAGACTAAGAACCCCACATGAACAAAAAACCCTTGCCCCATGGGAGGGGAGAGAGGGGCTCTAGGATTGGATCACTAAAACTACAATGGATATCTACTCCCGACTCATCACTTCGAGATGGACACAATCCAAAGACGCAACTGATTCACATGGGTGGTCCATGAATTGCCACTGTTCGGAAACTTGCATCCAAAAAGGCACAATTACAGACATTGCGAGAATGATAAGCCCATCGCACTCATTGAGACAAGATTAAATTTAAAATGATAGAGAAACAACAATAGAAACATTGAAATTTTCTCACTACACAGAAGAGACACAACCTTAACCAAACTCTTTAAAATCATTCAGGGTTCCTGACTACGTGTTAGATTCACTCTGAGGCTTTTTGGCTAGAGATCTAATGGATGAGCCATATCCTACCTTCCAGTTAGGTTCCGATAATCTTAATAAGAAACATACATCTTTTGATTTGAAAAATGAAATGATATATCTTTGAAAAGAAAACCACACTGGCATGGAAAACTAGAGTTCATCAAAAGTCCCACGACATTCCCATACATTTCAAAACCCAAAACACACTTAGTACCAATGCCACAAAAAATATCCCTTACACTAAATGAAATCTTATAGAATAATCTTTAAAAAAACACCCAACATCAAATCACCTAAGAGAACTTCATTTGTGAATGTTTCTAGAGATGCCACAATAGAATTATTGTAAGTAACCTAAACGTTCACAAGAATGATAGATCCTATGTGTACTTGGGAACGACGGCTTCTTATGACCCCACTTTCCACATTGATAACAAACACTGATCTCTTACTCTGAAGAGCTCGATGAAAGATCCGAAAGACTTTTGATTCCATGACCTTCTCCATCGACTTTGGATCGCTTACTCATCTTCTTATTAGAAGTATCTCCATCGCTTCAAGGAATTGAAGTGTGGAGGACTACCTAAAGAACTCCAGCCAACATGACTTCAACATGAAGAGATATTTTCACAACATTCAAAAATGCAGTTAGGTTGGATGCTGACACCTTCGATTTCAGATCAGGACGGAGGCCCACCTCAAAATGTCTAGCATTCATGGATTCATCTGTGGCATACCCCGAATCATAAGGGACTAGCTCCCCAAAGAAATGGAAATAATCCAACCCAAATCCATCACCCTGTTACATATAATGCATTTCCAACCCCTTTCTCACCCTTTCTTTCTTAGAGAAATACATATGAATAAAAAAAGCCCTGAAAAACTCCCATGTAAGCTCTTGATGGTTCCTGTTCTGAGACCCTAAATTTAACAACATCCATAGTGAACCTTCTATCATGAAGGTTGCAAAATTTACTTTCAATGACTTGGGAAACTCAACGCGGTTAAAGTCCCTTTAAATCTTCCACATCCACTCTTCTACTATGGAAGGGTCTGCTTGACCAAAAAAGAGAGGTGGATCTAGCCTCCGAAACTCAAGTATAAAATCCATAGGTTGATCAACCACACTAATATCACCCATCGAAGCTTCAAGGGAACTACCTTTGGACATGAAAATTCAATAACCCAATCAAGGCCAACTAAATAATAAAAATCCTCAAAATCAAACACTTCATAGGTGAAAATATCTAAACCTAAGAAAACAAGCTATCTTAACATCAAAACATTCCTTTTTGAAAACATATTTTATTTAAAACAAGTTTGTTGGGTTAGACACTTTTCATTGGTATTATTTAGAGTTTCAGTCACATGCATGATTCTGTGCAACCCCAGGTATCCATCCACCATACCAGACATCCGTTCACATCCTAACACACCACGATGCATGTGATCACCCATAGGAACAAAAAGGCCAAAACAAAAGAACATAATTTCCCAAAAAACAAATCATTCATCCCATTTCCTTTAAAACAATCCACAAATTAATCATCTCATTTCAAACAAAAAATTTTCAAAACCATTTTTTCTGATTCAAACATCTATCAAAAGTCAGAGGAGACCCAAACCAACTAAAAAATGGAAGTAGTGTCACTCGGTGACTTGACCATATGATTGGTGGCCATATGCCAAACATGCCACTGACATGGAGAGACTCTTAGGACCATGACCCTAGATTCACATGGCTTTCCAGGCTGTGCGGGCTCACAAGGAATATTATCCCAACACCCATTATCATATCCAAGTCTCAAAACATAACAAAAAACCTAAAGAAACAAATTAAACTACACTTCCCATGGAAACACAAGGATCAGAATGGGAAAGAGTTTGCGACACTCTTATTGAACCTAACCGTCATGTCCTGAAAATCCTACTCACTCTACCTTGAAATTCCTAAATAACAAAGGGTGCTCTAAAAATCAAGGTCCTCTAAGATCTGAACTTCTATGATACCATTTTGTCACAAACCAACCCAGGTTGACCATAAACTGGTTACCTGAGTTGATCTGTAAAAAGTCCTGAGAGGTGTTCCTGATCCTCCCGAGATGGTGGCATGTTCCAGGGCACAAAAGAGAGAAATATTTAATGATTTCTCATAGTGAAAATAAAAAAAATAAGTTGAAAAAAACTGAAGACAAGCTCAAAATAAATAACCAAACAAAATGAAAAAACACGAACTAAAATAAATAAAAACTAACCAAACAGGAAAACATTATCTCCGTGTGACCCCATAGGTAACTTCCCAAATGAATGATCAAGTGTCACCCTAGGTGAGAGAACCCAAGTTGGAGCCTGTACAATAACTAAAAATAGAAAATAACTATAGGCAGGAGTATTAAAACTCAATATTCTAGCTCAATATCAATTCGTCAATTTACTACCTTTAAAATAAAAGAAACACCATTTCATGTTTGAACTAAAATTTATAAAAAAAATCGTTTTTTCTAAATACTTTACTTAAAAGAATAGCATGAACCATTTCCCGTATCCATTTTCAAATCTAGATTATTTTCATTAGGGTCAATGAAATTTATAAAGGTAAATTGATGTTTACATTTTCATATTTGTATGAAGAGGATAAAATTTATTCATTTGAAAACCAATTCTTGAAACCTAATAAAAAACAAATCACCACTTTCCATGAAAAACTATACACAAAAATGAAAAATAGAAATCACCCAATAAGGGAAATGTAGATATACATACGAGCCCCATATTCATCACTGTAAACTAATAAAATCCAAAAGACATGGGTGAACCTAAGGGATCAAAAATATTCTAGAAGATAACAATAAATGAGACCTCATCCTCGTATACATGTCACACATGATGAAATAAAAACACATGGTCATCCTTTCTTCGGTAGGCTAAGGGAAAATCCCATAGCAATAAATCCAACACACCTTCCTACTATGGGCCACTGTTCAGTACCATAACCTACCAATGCAGTAATAATTAATGGAATATTCTCTCAATATTCACGATTCTCATATTTCAATTATTTAAAAAGGGGGTGAGCCATGTGATGCCAACAGAGCATCAAATCAAAGTATATATAATAATAATTCACAATACGTATCACCTTGAGTCTCCCCTAGGACCATTCTCATGCCTTTAAAAAAATAATTATAAAAAGTTCTAATTGAAGAGCCCTAAAATGGATCTTGAGAATCACCCAACAAGGACCTCCCACCCATTGTATGCAATTGAGGCATGTGAAACACCCAACAAGGGGTTTCCTAAAATACAATATTCACTAATTTAATGAAATAGCCAAACATGCCCTTAAACATTCACCAAAAAACCCTTAACTAAAAATGAAAAACTTTTTAAAATTGCTTTTAAACACACCATTTCCACTAAAAACATTTATAACCATTTTTGAAAACATTTTATTCTAATAGTAAAAAACCCACTTTACACAAAAATTTCAACCAAGTCACAATTTATCATTTCAAAACAAACAACATTAAAAGCCACAAATATTATTCATTTTAATTTGAAACAATTTAAAACACTATTAAAAAACACATTTATCAATATACACATGCATCTTTTATAAAGGGATGGATACAAACCAAAAAACCATGAAAAACAAAACTCATTACATTATAAATCCCAAACCATTTAGGAAACCATTTGAGGAACAACAAAACATCATTTCACATGATGCCTTAGTATTTATAAATACAAAGCAGTCATTTTTTTTAAAATAACACATAAACCATAAAATCCAACCTGGCATTTTAAAAATATAAAAAATTTCAAAATTTCTGAAATATTAACCAAATAAATGTCTATTTAATACAAAAAAAAATATAAACACCATTTTCATGCCTTAACATTATTTAAGTTGTTAAACCATGTTTAAATATCAAAAATCAGGTGAGAATTTTCAATAAGTAATTTATCAGACATACAATGTGATAGTTTTTAAAAAAATAGTGAAATCCAACACAAAACAAGGGATGTACGATCATTTTACATGCTATATAATTATTCATAGAATCAATCGATGATATTTGAAATGTGTAGAATGAAAAAATATCATGAGTAGTGAATCTTAAATAAAAAAGACTAGTGCAAAGGGAATGAATACCTTGAAATCAAGATGAAAAGAACAGAATCACCTCTTAAACCACGTGGTAAGGTCCAAAGCCCTACAGATTAAAAACTAATGACTCAAAACACAAACAAAACCCCCAATTAAAGTATGAGAAACCATGATGTGAGGAGAAACCCTCACCTTGAATGGCAGCGCAATGCGGGATGATTCAAAAAGCCTCAGCATCAATGGAAAACACCAAAACAAACCTCAAGTGGTCTAGAAAGACAAGTCTCACACCCTTGGAAGAGGGTTTTCGGAGGCCGACTGCTGGCCGGACATGCCACCGGCAGTGAATGGGGGCAGCCGTGACCGGAGGTGGGGTCATCAAGGGGAGTCTGCACGGCGGGAGGGATGCCCCACTAGTGGTGGGCTAACTGGAGAATGGAGGTGGGTGCACTAGTTGGGGATAGTTCGCACCAAGTAGGAGAGGCCAAAAGAGGGTATGGTCGTCGAAGCAGTGTGCGATGGATGAAGAGCCACATGAGGAAGGTCGTGCCGTCGAGTAGGGGGACCATGACCGAAGATAGAGGAGGAGGAGTCCTGGTGGTAGTGGAAGGGGTGGGCGGAGGAGGAAGTGGCACTGAGAATGGAGGAGGGTCCACACACCATGGAGAGGGGGGGGGGGGGTCGGACGGGGTTCTAGGCTGTAGGAGGGTCTGCTGGAGGAGGCATCGCTGGTGAGGAGGGGTCAGCTAAGTGCACAGAGGATGTTCTGGCGCTAGGAGGGGTGCACCCGGGAGCTAGGTCATGCAGAAAAATGGAGATATAGGGGAGATAAGAGAGAGGGTGGGGGAAAGCGTGACAAACCCTAAAAGAAAAGGGATAAAATTTATAATAAAAATATATATATATATATATATATATATTAAATTTCACGTCAAATAACTAATTAGTAATGAATCAAATAATAATAATAATACTAATAATAATCATAATAAAAAAAATTAAAATAATAAAAGTATTCATTAATTTTAATGATAATAAAATCTTTAACAACAATAATAATTTTAAATGAAAAAAATTAATGTTTGTTTTAATTAAAAAAAATATTTATCTTCATTTTTCGAAAACGGATGGTCGTGCAGTTTCCTAGGTGAAGCTGTGTTGATTCTAAATCACACTCCGCCAATGCGCCTGACTACGTCAACACTAAAAAGAACACTTTTTAATATAACTTAATGAAATTAATCTGGGACTGTGCCTGAACCCCAAAAAAATATTTAATGTTAAGAAAATAATAAAATAAATTATAGTTTATATTAATTTGAATGTTAAGTGAATGTTGAGAAATAATAATAAAATAATTATTACATACATGTGGTTATCCAAGGGATTAAATAAATAATAAATGTCACTTGTAAAATTATTCATTCCTATCCTAGAGATATAGAAATCCAATTATATTATTTCCAAAGGGAGCCGTATCATTTGTTTGGTTGTGCACAAAGAATTTTGAGAATCATCTTGAATCCCTAGAGACCTCCTATCCACTGGAACTCTACCTTGAATGGAGAGAGATATTCATCCACCCCCACTATCGAGTCTACAGAGATCCAGGAGAATGATTTAGAGGAAATTATCATGGAGATTGAAGGTGAATAACACATTTGATAGGATCTAACATGTTGGACCTCAAAGATTCCTATAATGATGTTCAATGTTTTTTGGAACACATGTAAATCACTGTTATAGGTAATACACTCTTTATTACTTCAACAAAACAATAGTACCATATAGATCTGTAGTCAGATCCTTTAATGAAGAATAAATTCTCAAAATGTAATTCTAAATTTATAAAATTAATTATAAATAAAATTTGACGAACTTGTTCATGGGTCTAATGTTTAATCCCTTGTATATTTTTCATTGATTCAATTCCATTGATCTTGATGTTTATATTTGTGTAGATATCATATTGGTCATCAATCAGGAAAAAAAGAAAATTTAGGCATGCCCATAACACACATCTGTTGTACCGAGAACCTTTAAGTGGTATCAATGAGGTCTCATAATTGTTTATAATTTTTAAAAGATCATTTATTTATTTACACATTTTTAATTTAGTTTTCAAATCATGTTTGATCATTCTTTAATCTGAATTGTGAAATATACTTATTCCTCTTTTTTCTCATAAATATATTCAAATATATTAATTTTATGAACAAAATTATATCAAATTTCTCATCTGGATGTGGAACAGATTTTGGATGGATGACAAAATAGTGCACACTGTGAACCCGTAGATACAAACATTTTAATAGTATTCAGTTCACTAAGAACTAATTCAGAATTAATTCAAAATGTGCAAATTGAATAAACATGGTGTATTTAATTATACATCACATGTTGATCGAGCCATCTGGGTGTAATTTCAACTAGCGTACTTGTTGTGTAACTCATGTACACTGCATGTATTCATTTAGTCATAGACAAGCCGTGTATCTTCTTACACGACCAACCAAACTATTGACTATGAAACTCAGAGACCACATGCCTTATATCTCTTGTACATGCTATGTATATCAATTTTTCATAGGCATAGATACATTACAAGCCTTTAGGTGTGTGTATTTGATAGATGGTAACAAATGCACATGCCTTGTAGTTGGCTTGTACACATAATTTAATTCTACCAAATTATGAAGAATAATTTTTTTAATTATAACTTGTAAACCTTATCAAGATGTGTTTGTGTGTGGTCATTAATTTTATAGGACATTCCATGTGATGGGTTTTAATATATATAAATATTTAATTTATTTTTTCATAATTTTTAGATATTTATATCATTTATGAGTTGTATTATAGTTATTACTCGATGTACATTGAAGTGTAACACATGATAGAGAAATCGTGTAATTTGTGTAATCATTAAGTTGATAGTAATAATCAAGAAAGTATGTGATAAATCATGTATGCCACATTTTGCAAGAGTAAAAAATATATGAGTATACTACATGTTGGGTTGTTTGAAAGGGTACTCATTATGTTTCCTCATAGGTACATTTTGTTAAATTATTATTTTAAATGTAATTATTTAAATTGTTTAACATTATTATGGATGAGAATCTCTCGGATATTTGTAATATAATTCGAACAAAATAATTGACTAATTTTGTAACACCCCAAGCTTTCACGATATGCCTCTCTTTCAATAATGCAATAGCTTGAATTGTACGCAAGTTCGAGATTCTAACACACCGCGACCAATCAAAATAGCAGTTACGAATAGTAATAAACACTTTTTGAAATTATTTAAATTTTATATTTCAAAATGGACTTTATTTTTGTATTCGTAATATCGAAATTATCCTAATTTGAAATTTTTTTGTAATTTTTTGAGAACTTACAATTTTCTATGAATTGAGAAAATACATAAAAAAAACATTTTTAATCAAAATAATTTATACTGATAAATTATAGTATTGAGTGGTTTTAAAGTATAATTAGAATATAATTTTACCATTTAATCCAATGGTGGTCATTAGAACTAACTTCACTTTGAAATTTGACGTAAACAATTGTCAATCTTTTGATTGATATTGTTTCTTAAAAACACGCTATTTGTTTTGACAATGGGAATTAAATATAAAATTAATTAATGCAACTTATATGTTTGTAATTTTGTAAAATAGATTCTATTTTTTAATTCTGAATATCAATTATATCTTAGGGTGAATTTTTGGTATTTTTCTGAAAAACTTCAAATTTTGATGAATAGTGAAACCACTAAGTGGTAGTTTAAAAACTAATTTTTTGTATAAATGAATCATTACCACTTCTGTGATTTGATTTGAAAAAATCTGACATACATGGTTGTCATTAGGAAGAAAAATGTGGTTTAATTGGATTAAAATAATTTTTTGGTGAATAGTAACTTTTATGTTTTATTAATCACGATTAAAGGTAATTAGTAAAATTTAAGGTAAAAATGATATTACAAAAATATTAAAATATCTTTACACATGTCCTACCCTTATTAGATGACTCATGGCCGACCAAGAATATCCATGGGTCAACTTGGGGACCCCATGGTGCCACTTGGGTAAGAAAATGACTTTAATAACTTTTTATTTAAAGTAAAAATAAAATTGTCACAAACATGTGTTGTTTTACAAAAAAAATTATTACATGGGTTTATATAAGTTAACTTTTTTACTATAAATATTAATTAGAAATATAAATAGATTTAATACATAATGGTAACTTTTTATTAATTTTTAGACATTAAATAAATTAAATTTTTATGACACAATGATGTTGCAATGATTATCTCATTACTTAAAGATTTAAATAAAATGAAACAATAATGTAAAATCTAAGACATACACTTGTTAAAAACATATTTTATGAGTATATTTCGAACCCGTATCACATTATCCTAGAAATATATAATTGTGTGACCTTTGAAATCCGAAAATCATTTCATAATAATGTAACATTTCATTATTTTCCAAGAGTGCCCCTCCTCTCCTCTTATAAAAGGCCCCCACCCCTACCACATTATTCACACCATCAAAGCCATTTGCCTCAGATAACTTCGGCCCAAATACTCTCTCAACTTCCCCCTCTTACTCCTAGAAGCCTCACTTTGGGCAGAAGTCTTCCCAAGGAAGCCTTTGGCTCAAATAAAAAAGAGTTACCTGAATTTAAGGTAATGTCTTCTCTTATGTTCTTCTGTTTTATTTTGCTTCTCCAACCCCTTAAAATCTTTTTATTACTTTATTTTTGAACAAAACCAGTATCTTCAATATACAAGGATGTTTTTATGAGAATTATTTGATTTACACTTACACACACCTTCGTCTAATGGTTAATGAACATACTGTTTCTATGGGTGGTGAAATACTGTCTCACGAAACGGTGATTGTTCAATCTTCTTTTAACACCTCTCATGGTGGCCATTAAGATGTAACTATATTTATATATGATATATATTATTTTTATGGTTTCCTTATGCTGCTGTATTTTTCATTTATGGAAAACCTTTATGATTTCCATTAAGGGTAAATGTGATAATTTCATTTTAGGAAGTGCGGACTACCGCCCCCTCAATGTGATTTGAATCATTAACGCCATATGTGGGACATATAAAGGATGGATTAAATGATATTATATATGATATTATACTGAAATTACAGTATATCTTTATATCATTGTGATTTCATTCCATTAAATATGAAATAGAAATGAAATTAGTGTTCATGCATACGTACGACTTACCGTCTCCATGAACGGTGCATTTCATTTCTTACCTCTAAATGTTATGTAATATTATAAATGAATGTATATACTATATTTATATGATATATATGATATATACATCATGAATATAATTCTGGATATAATAGATATTTTACCACATGAACAACATGTAATTATAAGAAATTTATTTTTTACTCAAGTACATAAGATCGACAAAACGACCGTTATTAACTTAAATAATTACATAATGTTAATAACATTTTAATAAGTGATATAAAATGAATAATGAACATGAAAAAGGTTCTTAAGCATGTAGAAATTAACAATAGTTTATTATTCAGGAGGTTAAAGAACGTTCGAGTCAAGTCGGACACGAGGTAAGGGAACTTCTTAACCCAAATTCTGTTCTTTTGGTTAATCTCCTAATTTCAAATTATGTCATGATATTATTATGTACTATATTGTATTTGTACTTTCTTTATGTTTACTTATATTGAATACACATAATATATCTATTTTATTTAAAACATTATCCTTGTAATGGACTTCGTCTCAATCTCCTTTCATTGAGGCATATTTTGTTTTATACACAACTTTCTTTTATATGGTTTATAATCCCATTTGACTTCGACTTTTATTCAAAAGGAATATTTTTATATGAAGTATTTTTACTAAAAGACAAAAGGCAATGATTTTTTGTCGTATGTATGTGGCGACAACGACTTCTCTTCCGCCGTGACCATTATTTGAGTATCAGCTTCTTCTACATGCCATAACTATTTTTAAATGAAAAATAAATACCAAGTTTTAATTTTATTTTATTCTGGTATTGAAAATGGTCTTGATAATGTTTCTATTATATCAATGTGTTGTATTGATATCTTGTGATTGAAATGTGGAAATGTTATGTTTCCTTTATGCATGTTTTATGTGATATGATTATGTTATGGTTTATGATATGTTTAAACCTGTTCATATGAGGAATGCATTGGAATTAATAAGTGACAGGTGGAGCATTCTATAGCTCCTCGATGCATAGGTAGGTCTCATGAGACAAACTAGTGTCTCCGAACGAGGTCTTTACAAAATATTATTTGTAGTCTTGGCACAAGGCCTTGGCTACGTGGTTATGATAGTCTGGCATTATGCATTCCATCATTATGAATGTGGTTATTGATATTGCATGTGATTATTCGACAAGTATAATATCCATGTGAATAAGTAAATGGCATTATTTCATTTTATTTTTTCCATATTATTATGAATTTCAAGTTTAAAAGGATTTTGTTTTAGTTATAAATTGCCTTAAATGTTAATGTTTATTTATGAAAGCTTCCTCTATATTGTTATCCTTACTAAGCATCTAGGCTCACCCCTTCCAATGTTTTAATTTTTCCAGGATGTGAAGAAGTATATTATGAATGACCTGCAGGGATAGTCTAAAGGGAATAAAAGTGTGGACTATGGAGACTATGTTATTGTGATTTTTCACTTTATGATGTAATGTAACATTTATGAATATATCTAGTCTTTCCAAGGCTACTAAACTAATATGTCTTTCGAGACTTAATCTTTTGTGATCATGCCAATGTTACGAAATAATGCACCGAATCTGGGTAACTGGGGTCGGGGCGTTATAGTTGGTATCTGAGGCAGTTTAGTGCTAACCATGGAATCTAGATTTAGATAAACTCTGATTAGATCACATATCCCAAAGATAGACTATGAGGATTAGTATAGAATAACTTTCTAGAATTTTGGTATTATAGGGAATTTGTGAGTTTTCCGAGCAATACATCCCTATCTGGATACGAGCAGGTAGAGGCGGCTCTCGCACAGAAGTACCTATGGGTAAATTCTGAAAACACTGCTTTGAGCTAGACTCAAACGGTAATTGGTGCAAGACAACAGGCCTAGCTTCACTCTTGGTTATGAAACTCCCAGGGGATATGTTTAGGATATTTCTCATTTTCTTTACAAACCATTATGAAGGGTTTATGAGTATAAACTTCCTCAAAGAAAACTTATTTATAATTATAGTTCAATTTATTTTAAGTGTTTTACAAGTATGGAATTATGTATTTTGATTCATAAACTAATCTAGTTTATGAAATTGTTTAGAAATGGTGCCTAGTGGAAGGAATCGAAACCGTATAAATGCATGCACTCTATGTAGATATTTCCCCCCTGCTCAAGAAAATTATAATGGAGTTGGTGATACAACTGGTGCTGATCAGCTTATCACCATACTGGGACAACTCACTCAGGTTATGAATAATATCTTTACTCATATGGAGAACCCTGATCCACAACGTGGAGGATCAATGTTCGATCGTTTCATGAGGAAACAACCTCCAAAATTGAATGGGGGTACAAATTCATTAGTAGTTGATCAATGGATAAACTCCTTAGAGAAAATATTCCACGCCTTGGGGAGTAGTGAAAGGGAGAAGGTTGTCATGGCAGTTTACCGCCTCACTGGAGATGCCGATCAATGGTGGTCACTGATTCAAAAATGAAGGAAGATGATGAAGTATCAAATATTGAATGGAGGGAGTTCAGAGAGCTTTTCTTTAAAAAATACTTTCCTCGTGACCATCTAGAAAATATGGAAAGGAAATTTCTGAGTCTGAGGCAGGAGGATGAGAATGTCGCAAAGTATGGGGCTAACTTTACAAGGTTAGCAAGGCATGCTCCATATTATATACATACCCCAAAAAGTTAGATTGATAGTTTCTTTGATGGGATAAAACTATTTCTCCATCGAGCATTAGTCTCACAAACCTTCTCGTCATATGAAGATATTTTCTCATGTGCTATCAAGACAGAAAAGGAATTATCTAAATCTTATGACAATACAGTAAAGCAAGAGAAGAAGAGAACAGTTTAACAAGATACAGATAAAGGGAAAAAGGGAAAGAAGGATTTTCCATTATGCGATAATGGTGGGAAGAATCACCCTAGTACTTGCCTAAAAGGAATGCGAGTTTGTTATAAATGTGGAGAAAAAGGTCACCAAGATCTTGATTGCAAGGGAATGAAAGAGGTTATCAATGTTGAATGCTACAATTGTAGGGAAATGGGGCATTATGAAAATGAATTTCCTAAGCGTTAGGGAAACATACCTCAGAACAGGCCAAGAGATCAAGGAAAATCTTATGCTGTTACTACAGTTGAAGTGGAATAATTAATGTATTGGTGCTTTTGGACTCAAGGATTATATTCTAGTTATAAGAATAATGTGATATATATAAGGATTATATTACAGTACCTGTTGTTTTCATTAAGGTTTTAATATTATGAAGGTAATCATATTTTCGTATGTGACAATAAGAGAAACAATACTTTGTTTGAGGAATCTGATGATAAAATTGATTTTGGAATTTAGAGACCTTTTAGAGAAAGTCGGGACATAGGTATTTTGGATAACTATAAAATTTGGAATGGATTAAGTTGAACTTTGGATAGTATTGTTTAAGGTTAAAACATTTCTGAATATTATTTTTGGAATATTATAATACTGTAGTTTTAGGAAAAAGACAACCTGCAGGTCGGGGGAAAAACCATCATGCCGGACAAAGCTACAAGAATCGAACCCACAACCATAGTGCGACACGCCTTTATTACCTACCACTAGCCTACAGGAAGTCCCTGGTTATTACAAAATAGTTTTCCTAATCTAAATGGTATGTGTTAATATTTTGAACCTTGTATGATTAGGATAAATATAATATTTTTGAGTTCTATTATTTTTTGAGTGAAATATGGGTTTGTGGTAAAAATTTATTAAATAATGAATGTCTACATGACAAGTATGTATATTCCCTTACGTTCTTAGTAAACCTCCTAAATAAATTCCTCAACTTTATAAAAGGTAATTTAAAACAAAAACATTGTTGGTTAACTTTTCCTACTGGGGAATCAATGATCGTTTAACCAATCAGAAGTTTGTGATTTTCTTATAGTTAACTTTCTCCTAACCCTGTTTTCTATAACTCTCCATCAGACCTTGATGGTCTGTTTTTCCTCCATATCCATATTTTCATAGAATCCTGGTATGGGCAATCTCAGGTGACCTTTGTACTTCTTTTTCTTTCTTTAATGTTATATTTTTATTAACCCTATCTTTGAAGTTGGTTTTCCACAAAGGTATTTTCTATATTCAACCTTTTATTTTTGAAGAACATTTTCAAATTGTGAGGACACAATTTATTGAAGGAGGGGAGAATGTAACACCCAAATCTTTCATGATACGCTTCTCTTTCAATAATGCAATAGCTTGCATTGTACGCAAGTTCGAGATTCTAACACACCATGACCAATCAAAGTAGCAGTTATGAACAGTAATACCCACCTTTTGAAATTATTTAAATTTTATATTTAAAAATGGAATTCATTTTTTATTCAGAATATCGAAATTATCCTAAGCTGATTTTGTTTGTAATTTTCTGAGAACTTCCAATTTTCTAAGAATAGAGAAAATACATAAAAACAAATATTTTAATCAAAATAATTTATAGTGATAAATTATACTATTTAGTGGTTTTAAAGTATAATTATAATATAATTTTACCATTTTATCCAATGGTGGTCATTATAATTAACTTTAAATTGAAATTGGACGTAAACAATTGTCAATCTTTTGATTGATATTGTTTCTTAAAAACACGCTATTTGTTTTGACAACGAGAATTAATTATAAAATTAAATAATGAAACTTATATGTTTGTAATTTTGTAAAATAGACACCATTTTTGAATTCAGAATATTAGTTATAGCTTAGGGTGATGTTTTGGTATTTTTCTGTAAAACTTCAATTTTTGATGAATAGTGAAGCCAGTAAGTGGTAGTTTAAAAACTAATTTTTCGTGTAAATGAAATATTACCACTTATGTGATTTGATTTTAAAATATCCGACATACATGGTTGTCATTAGGAAGAAAAATTTGGTTCAATGGGATTAAAATAATTTTTTGGTGAATAGTAACTTTTAACTTTTATTAATCGCGATTAAAGTTAATTAGTAAAATTTAAGGTAAAAATGATATTATAAAAAAATGAAAATATCTTGACACTTGTCCTACCCTTATTGGATGACTCATGGCCGACCAAGACAATCCATGGGTCAACTTGGGGACCCCATGGAGCCACTTGGGTAAGAAAATGACATTAATAACGTTTTGTTTAAAGTAAAAATAAAATAGTTACAAACATGTTTTGTTTTACTAAAACAATTATTACATGGGTTATATAAGTTAAAATTTTTACTATAAATATTAATTGGAAAGATAAAAATATTTCCTACATAATGGTAATTTTTTTATAATTTTTAGAGATTAAATAAATTAAAATTTCCATGACACAATGATGATGCATCGATTACCTCATTAATTAACGATTTAAATAAAAAGAAAAGATAATGTATACTCAAAGAATTAAACTTGTAAAAAACCTATTGGATGAGTATATTTAGAACCCTTATCACCTTATACTCGAAATATATAATTTTTGGACCTTTTAAATCTGAAAATCATTTCATAATAATGTAACATTTCATTACTTTCCAAGAGTGCCCCTCCTCTCCTCTTATAAAAGGCCCCCACATCTACCACCTTATTCCCACCATAAAAGATATTTGGCTCCACCAAAATCTTCCTGAATACTCTCTCAACTTCCCTCTCTTACTCCTAGAAGCATTACTTTGGGAATAAGTCTTCCCAAGGAATCCTTTGGCTCAAATAAAAAAGAGTTACCCGATTTTAAGGTAATGTCTTCTCTTATGTTCTTTTGTTTTATTTTGCTTCTCCAATCCCAAAAAATATTTTTATTACTTTAATTTGTAACAAAACAAGTATATTAAATATACTAGAATGTTTTTATGAGAAGTATTTGATTTACACTTACGCACACCTTCGTCTAATGGTTAATTAACATACTGTTTCAGTGGGTGGCGAAATACTGCCTCACGAAATGATGATTGTTCAATCTTCTTTTAACACCTCTCATGGTGGCCATTAAGATGTCACTGTATTTATATATGATATATATTATGTTTATTTTTTCCTTATGCTTCTTTATTTCTCATTTATGGCATAACTTTATGATTTCCATTATGGGTAAACGTGATAATTTCATTTTAGGATGTGCGGACTACCGCCCCCTCAAAGTGATTTGAATCGTTAATGTCATATGTGAGATGTATAAAGGATGGAGTAAATGATATTATATACGATATTATTCTAGAATTTTAATATACACTTATATAATTGTGATTTCATTCCATTAAATATGAAATAGAAATGAAAGTAGCATTCATGCGTACGTACGACTTACCGTCTCCATGAACGATGCATTTCATTTCTTACCTCTAAATGTTATGTAATATTATAAATGAATGTATATAATGGATATATATGATATATATGATATCTAAATCATGAATATAATTATGGATACAATGGATATTTTACCACATGAACAACGTGTAATTATAAGAAGTTTATTTTTGACTCAAGTACCTAAGATCGACAAAACGACCGTTATTAACTTAAATAATTACATAATGTTCAAAACATGGTAATAAGTGATATAAAAGGAATAATGAACTTGAAAAAGGTTCTTAAGAAAGTATAAATTAACTCTCATTTATTATTCAGGAGGTTAAAGAATGTTCGAGTCAAGTCGGACACGAGGTAAGGGAACTTCTTAACTCAATTTTTTTTCTGTGGGTTAATCTCCTACTTTCAAATTATGTCATGATATTATTATGTAATATCTTGTATTTGTAATTTCTTTATGTGTACTTATAGTTAATACACATAATAGATATACTTTATTTAAAAAATTATCCTTGTAAGGGACTTCGTCTCAATCTCTGTTCATTGAGGCATATTTTGTTTTATACACAACTTTCTTTTATACGGTGTATAAACCCGTTGACTTTTACTTTTATTCAAAAGGAATATTTTTATATGAAGCATTTTTACAAAATAAAAAAAGGGAATGTTTTTTTGTCGTACATATTCGGAGACAACTACTTCTCTACCGATTAGACCATTATTTGAGTTTCAGTTTCCTCTACAAGCCATAAATTTTTTTAAATGAAAAATAAATACCAAGTTTTAATTTTATTTTATTTTGGTATTGAAAATGGGTTCGATAATGTTTTTATTATATCAATGTGTTGTATTGATATCTTGTGATTGAAATGTGGAAATTTTATGTTTCATTTATGCATGTTTTATGGGATACGATTATGTTATGGTTCATGATATGTTTAAAACTTTTCATATGAGGAATGTATTGGACTTAATAAGTGACGGGTGGAGCCCATTATAGCTCCTCGATGCATTGGTAGGTCTCATGAGACAAACTAGTGTCTTTCCATGAGGCCTTGAAAAAATCTTATTTGTAGTCTTGGCACAAGGCCTTGGCTACGTGGTTATGATAGTATGGCATTATGGATTCCATCATTATGAAAGTGGTTGTTGATATTGCATGTGATTATTCGACTAGTAGAATATCCATGCGAATAAGTAAATGGAATTATTTCATTTTAGTTTTTCCATATTATGCTGAAGTTCAAGTTTAAAAGTCTTTTGTTTTAGTTATACATTACCTTAAATGTTAATGTTTATTTATGAAAGCATCCTCTATATTGTTATCCTTACTGAGAATCTGAGCTCACCCCTTCCAATGTTTTAATTTTTCTAGGATGTGAAGAAGTATATTATGCATAACCTACCGGGATAGTCTGATGGGGATAGAAGTGTGGACTATAGAGACTATGTTATTGTGATTTTTCACTTTATTATATAATGTAACATTTATTAATGTATCTATTCTTTCCAAGGCTACTAAACTAATCGGTCTTTAGAGACTTGATCTTTTGTGATCATGCCAGTGTTACGTAATAATGCACCGAATCCGGGTAACTGGGGTCGGGGCGTTACAAATTTAAGTAAGATTATTAAAATATTTGAGTGAAATTTATCTTATGTAAGAACGATTAGAACTGAATGCTAATTTTATTGGATTTTAAAAAAATTCACACTAATGTATACTCTTGAATATGAAACAACATATTTGAATGTGATTGGTTTCAATTAATTATAATTAAATTGTTGACCTATGGTCCATATCTCATCTCATTATATAAGGTCCTACATTCCCATAGTTTCGTTTATGTATACCCATTGTTTACCTCACCAGTGTGTGAGTAAAATACTATCTAATGGATGAAGCTCCAATGTTAGGGGATGCAATTTAAGATTTGATCCAAGGTGAAATAAATCCAAGAGAGACTCATTTGTGGAAAGGTGGAACGTTGTAATGTGAACCTTAATTGGTTCTAGGTGTTTTCTTCTTGGTTGATGGTTAGATTATTATTCTCTAGATAAAATAACCATTATTAAAATCTTACTATCATATCAATTTATTATTTTATTTCTATCATGTTTTCTGATTATTTCATTATGGGAGCCTTGTCGTGATCATATGAGTTAATGAATTAACAATCATGCAAGATAGAACAAATATAAATTTGATCATGCTTTAATATTATCTAAGACTGGTATAATCACTTAATTGTTGGATGATATTATACCAAATATACACAAGAGGGGGGGTGAATTTTGTTTTTAACAAATTCTTTGCATGATCATGTTTTTCCCTTTAACTTAATCAGATGAATTATTGTAGCAGAAATTTAAATAGCAGAGACACATGATGTATAGTGGTTCGGGGAACAGAAGGCCCCTAGTCTACTCCACCAATGCTCTACTCCATGATCTTGGTGATTTTCACTATCTAGTCCTCTTGTCAACATACCATTCCACAACCGAGTACAGGCAGTTGACACCTTTACAATCTAAGGCAAAAAAAGCCTCTCGGTTCACTCACATAACCTATACACTTAGTACGATAAGTCGATCACTCAAGAATAGAAAAGAAAGGTATTTGTACTTGGAAAATACTTTCCAGTTGTTCTTCAGAATTGTAAAAAAATGCAATCGACAGTAGATGGATCATAGCCTTCATAAAAAATGATCTTCAAATTAACGTCATTTTGAGTCGATCCTGTTGCAGTAGATATAAAAAATATAATTCACAACTTCAACAGTAGCAGATTCATATTATATCTTCAACGTAGAATGAGTGAATATTCTATCATGATTCTTCTTCTTTAACAAATAGAGATTTTTCCCCCTTTTGAATCAACAGTTCTGTGTTTTCGATAGTCTCTGTTTTCCTTCTTTTTATGAATGTTCGATGTTTCTATTTGAAAAAACTCGTATATATTCTCTATGTAAATATCAAATCTATATAATAACGATGAGAACTTCCCCTGCAAATTTAAATCCAAAAAAGTCACATTCTGACTCGTGGTAATCAAAAATTCAAAATTACAGAGCATTGATAACTTCCCTGAAGATTCAGCATAAAAATCTCCTTTTAAATCGCTCCTTTAAATCTTTGATAAAATGGCTTTGAATTAGTCAAATACATGCTTTAAAATCAGCTTTAAATTCGGTTTAAAATTAGCCTAATAATCCTTTTGTAGACCGTTGCATAATAATATCATCTTTAATTCTCTAACGCCAAACCTAAGGTTGAACTGTATAGCATGCACCTTTCAAACGTAAGGTTGAAGACAAATGTAGGGTTGATGTCACATCCTTCAAACATAATGCTGATTACAAACGTTGGGTTGATGAACCATACTTTTCTTTTTAATAATCAAATGTATGATAAATGATCCATACTTTAATAAGCTTCCAAACGTAAGGTACATGATCCGTACTTTTGATGAAACAGAAGATTGTTTACAAAAGGAAGGTTGATGAACCATACTTTTGGAAACAAATTTAACATTTAAAAAATACATACGATTCATCTTCTATACTTTTTTAATAACCCAAACGTAGATTTCCTTCCTAACGTAGGGTTCATCTTCCATACTTTTCTGATAATGTATGGTTGATTAACCATACTTCTGTTATATCTCATAAAGTATACATTGCATTTCATCCTTATGCTATGTTTCTCCACGTAAGCTATAAACAGTGTTTCTAGAACATGCTTAAGCAATTCGCAAATATGTAGAGCATGAACAGTGTTTCCAGAACACGCTAATGCGAATACTTTAGCAATTAAATCTCATTGTTCAAGAACATAAATATTTCTTCCAAAAATAAAAAATAATAATAAATTCCTGAAATATACTTAAAAATAATATCATTAGAAAGAAATTAAGGGTATTTTTCAGCATTGCAATCATCATAGAGATAGAGTATTGTTCTCAACAATCTTCCCCTTTTAAATAAAAATATTATGTATCATTGAACAAAAACACATGCTCAACAATCTCCCCCTTTTTTATGATCACAAAACCCATAAAATAACCAATGAAATTATCTTAAAAAATTAATTACATATAGTTTTGAATTTTTCAATGATAAAAACAATAGTATAATTAACTCAATTTCTCCCCATTTAAATGAGTAGGATAAAGATTAATATTTGAAAAGGTTAAAATAAAATGTTGTGCTTATCCAAATTTCTCACCCTTTTTGTGATATCAAGAAGAGTTACAGAATATGGAATAGAACACATTTAATGTAGCACTGAACTTAAGTAAATGCTATTATTAACCATTTTCAATAATTGAACATGGCTTACTGGGATATCTAAATAAAGACAGCAAAAAAACTAAGATAAATTGAATCAAAATTTCATTGAAAACATGGAATATGTACAATCATGATGATCACATGAATCAAGGTATGGTAAGATAATTAGATAGGGTATATCTCCTCTAAACTACTATCTTGATTTCTTTCAACTGCTCTCTTAGCCTTTTCATCATTCCATCTCCCAGTTTGATAATAAGATCTCTATTCTCCTGAGTCATATGAATATCTTGTATCAAGTTTACTCTGAAAAACTCATGAAGTCTCTCTTCCTTCTCCATAAATAGATTTAACTTCTCTATGAACTGAGTCAGTACAGTTCTAATACTTGGTTCACTTGAGTTGAACTTGTCAACCAAAAACAACTGATTATCTAACAAAGATGATAGTGGAGCACTATTTCATTGAAAATCATGAAATCTATCATTCATATCGCTCATTGCCACTGTGATAGCAAGAAATAGTCTAATTAAATCAGGTGAATTACCTGATCCACTAGCTTCACTAGTTCTGATAGATGCAAACTATGTCTCCATATAGGTTTTGAATTCTGACATATCTGACATCATCACCATTTCTGATTTCAGCTTGTATACCTCTGTCAACATCTATTGCTTAAAATTTTCAACTTCTTATTGGGGAACTGTACTTCCTTTAAGTCTTTTAAATTTCAACTGTTCATTCTCTAAGGATATCCTCAGATAAACATTTTCAAATTCCAAATTAGACAACTTTCTGTACAGTGCATCTACTTTCTTATTCACTGAATCAGATGCACCATGTGCCTGATTCTCATTTCCAGCTTCAATGTGATACACCAGTACTAATGGAAAAGAGTCTGCATCAGATTTTGCTTTGGCTTCGTCCTGAGTTGGATGGTCCACAAACTTTTCCTCATAGTATTTTCCAGACTCTTCCACAGAAAAATCCTCATGAATTACCTTCTTTAAAACATAAAAAACATTCCCATGACGAACATTAGTAATAAATTATTCTATTATATTTTCCAAAATAATATCTTCTTGATTTTCCTAAGGATTCCCACTTCATCACCAGGCGCTGCCTACCTTTCCTTTTCAATTGTAACATCAGCTTCAGTTACAATTTGAGGTTCAATTTCAGTTTGTACTTGAGGATTCACTGTAATTTGAGCAGTATCCTCTTCTTGTGGCTTCTTAACAGCTTCTTCTCTGACAAAACTATAAGAGAGTAAATTTCTTATAGTCAAAACAGGTGAAACAAGTTCCTCATTAGCAGTCCTATATCATTGAATCTGATGTCCCGCCTAACTTCCTTCTTGTTGAGTTTTGTCAGTTTCAAATATTATTCTTCTTACATCAGTGCTCACTCTCTATTTAGCCTATCCCTCATTGGACTTTGCAAACTGAGCTTGAGAACTCTCTTCTTCTTCCTCAACCCCTATTAGAAAAAGTTTCCTTTCAATGTGCTCTAGAAGTAACCAATCTTGCTCCAGGTCCCATTACCAAAAGTGTTAAGATGATGACATCTAACTCTGGCTTCCACCAGCCTCACCATATCCTTTTTGAATAGAATATTTGAAATGAATCTACCAAAGAGATAAAAATTCATGCACACATCTGATTGCCAACAATAATGAATATATATTACCATGTTACTAGGAAAATTAATCCTTATATCACTCATGAACAGAAACATTATATACATGTTTGGATACAAGATTTTCTCCAACTCAGACATCCTCGGTGCAATCCCTGATTCCAAAAATTTAACTAAGATTTTATGATCTGGCTCCAGGTCCTTTATCAACATATTCCTTATATGAGTAGAACCAAAAAATATGAGACATGATATCTTAATATTTATGCACTAAATATTCTATAGTTTTCAAATCAAAATGAAAAACTCCATCATGAGGGTAGTTCAGAATCTAACCAATCTCTACAGAGGATATCAAAACATCTTTATCTTCAATCTTCGCTACCATAGTATGCTCATCTTCTCCCAGACTAAATTGTACAAATTTAAAGAAATATCGTAGTTCTATCGAATACAAAAACTTATAATTCTCACCATTTAAGGTCTGCTCTAGATTTTTAAAATTGAGATTTTATTTCAGAAGAATATTTTTCTAAAATAGCCATTCCAGGTCTATGACCTTTCCTTGCAAAATTTTTCTTCCTTCGGAGCGCTGTTTCTTTGTTGTGTTGGTCTCACCTTCATCAGTTCTCTTGTTCTTGGCTATTTCTGTCGAAAAAATGTCTCATGGTTTGAAAGAGGATTAGGGTTTCGAAGGTTCAGGTTCGAATAGAAAAAGAGAGGTAAAGCTCCACTGGTTTGAAGAGGTTTTTGGTAGAAAATGAAAGGACTCAGAATTTGAAATGTTTCTGACATCCATGAATCCCTTGTCATCATGAATTATTACATAGATTTTGAAAATTAATAATATTGATTGTGAAAAAACACTTATTCTGTTTGAAAAACAAATAACTAATTTATTTTAAACAATATTAAATTAAAGAAAAAACATAATAAAATAAAACTTTATTTAAAATTAAATAAACCAAGATCCCCCTTAATAAAATAAAACCTTGCAGTGGGAAGTGGTTTAGTAAAAATATCTTCTAATTGAATTTCAATACTTACAAATTCCATAGATATATCCTTTTTAAGAACATGATCTCTTAGAAAATGATGTTTGATATCAATATGATTAGTCCTAGAATGATTAATAGGATTTTTTGAAATATTTATTGAACTAGTATTATTACATAAAATAGGAATGCTATTAAAATTTAGTCCAAAATCCATAATATTGTTTTTAATCCACAAAACTTCTGCACAACAACTACCAGTAGGTATATATTCTGCCTCAGCTGTTGACAGGGAAACTGAGTGTTGTTTCTTAATTGACCATGACAATAAATATTTTCCTTTAAAAGTGACAAGTACCTGAAGTGCTTTTCCAATCTAATCTAAAACTCCCAAAGTCTGCATCTGAATATGAAATTAAATTAAAATAAGACGTTTTAGGATAAAGAAGAGATTGAATAATAGTTCCTTTTAAATATCTAAAAATTCTTTTTAACAGCAGTTAAATGGGATTCTTTAGGATTTGATTGAAATCTTTCACAAAGACATACTGAATACATTATATCTGTCCCACTAGCAGTAAGATATAATAAACTACCAATAATACCTCTATATAACTTGTTGTCAACTGATTTTACGGTTTCATCCAAATTATGTTTTATATTAGTACATATAGGATTTGTATATGTTTTGTTGTTTTCAAGTCCAAATGTTTTAGTAAATCATAAATGTATTTTCATTGATTTAAAACATTTCCAAAATCTTTTTGATAAATTTGAAGTCTTAACAAGAAATTTAATTCTCCCATCATACTCATTTAAAATTCTTTTTGCATTAGATTTGAAAACTCATGACAAAGGATTTATTAGTTGATCCAAAAATTACATCGTCAACATAAATTTGAACCAATAAAATATTAGAATTTATAGTTTTCTTAAATAGTGTTGGATCTACTATTCCAATAGTAAAATCATTTTTTAGAAGAAAAGAGCTTAATATTTCATACCAAGATCTAGGTGCTTTTTAAGGCCATAAAGAGCTTTAGTAAGTTTAAAAAAAGAATCTGGTTTTTGAGAATTTTCAAAACCAGGAGGTTTCCCAACATAAAAACCCTCCATCAAATAACCATTTCAAAAGGCAGACTTAACATCCATCTGAAATAATTTAAAATTCATATGAGATGCATATGATAAGCGGATTCTAATGGCTTATAATCCAGCTACAGGTGAAAATGTCTCATCATAATCTATACCTTCTTCTTGATTATATCCTTTATCTAATAGTCTCTCTTTAATTATAGTTATTATTCCTTGATCAACATGTTTATTTCTAAAAACCCATTTGGTTCCATTAACTGGATAATTCTGTGGTATTTCAACTAATTTACAGACTTCATTTCTTTTGAACTGGTTTATTTATTCTTGTTTTTCTATCATCCAACTTTTATCATATAAATCTTCTTCTATAGACTTTGGTTCTAATTGGGATAGAAAGTCTGAAAACTCAACAAGATTTACTTTGTTACTTATAGTTTTTATTCCTTTTTCTAAGCCTCTTATTACAGTTTCTAAAGGGTGATTCTTTGGGGTCCTTGATTGTCTAGGTAGTATACTTACAGGTTCTTCAGTGTCATGTTCTTATGTACTGGACTGAATTTCATTTATATCTTTTTCAAAATCATCTTTTAGGTTCTCAAGTCTCAAGTTATCATTAGAATGAAGCTCATCCATTTGATCTATCCTTTTCTCAAAGGGATCAGATTCATCAAATTTCACATGAACTGATTCTTCAACAATCCTTGACTTTTTATTAAAAATTATATCAGCTTTGGAAGTAGCAGAATATCATAAGAAAATTCCTTCATCAGATTTTGGATCAAACTTACCAAGATTGCATTTGGTGTTTAATGTGTAAACTTGCATCCAAAAACATTAAAGTAATTTACTTTAGGTTTTCTGTTATCCTTGAATTCATAGGGTGTGTTTTTTAAAATTGGTCTAATTAAAGCTCTATTCATTATATTTCTGCCCAAAAAAAGGTAGGAAGACTGTATTCCTTTAGCATAGTCTTATCCATTTCCAGAATATTTCTATGTCTTCTTTCAAAAATTCCATTTTGTTGAGGCTTTCTTGGTGTAGAGAAGGTGTGTTTGATACCCATATTTAAGAAAAAGGAATTGAATTCCAGATTCTCAAATTCTCCTCCATGATCACTTCATAATGAAATTATTTTAAAACCTTTTTCATTTTGAACATCTTTGTAAAAACTTTCAAATAATGTAAAAGCTTCATTTTTAAAATTTAAAAAGAAAAACCATGTAAATCTGGAATAGACATCAACCAAAACATATACATAAAATTTACCATCCATGTTTTATACTCTTTTTGGTCCAAACAAATCTATATGGATATATTCTAGAGGTTAAGATGTAGAAATTTTGTTAACAGATTTGAAGGATGATTTGTGATGCTTGGAAAGTTGACATGCATAACAGAATCTATCACTTTCAAACTTGAGACTAAGAAAATCAGAAACTAATTGTTTTTTTGATAACTTATATAAATCATATATATTGCAATGTCCAAGTCTTCTATTCCAGATCTAGGATTCATTTATCTTAGTATTTAAGTATTTTACGTGTAGTTTACACAAGGAATTGAAATCCAGGGTATAGACATTGTCAGTTCCATGTGCTCTAAATTTAAGCTGTTTATTTTTTAAAACAGAACAACAAATTGTTAGAAAAATAAACAGCATAACCATCATCACATAATTGAGAGATACTTATCAGATTGTCTTTCAATCCTTGTACATAAAGTACTTTGTTGATTGAGACAACTTCTGGATCTCTAACTATTATAATTCCAATGATCTTCCCTTTGGCATTGTCACCAAAAGTGATAGGTCCACAATCTTCTTGAGTGAGTATAGTGAAATTCGATGATCTTCCACTCATATGCCTTGAGCATCCACTGTCCATACACCATATATACTTTTTTGCTTCTGTGGCATGATTCTTACAAAGGCATTTAAAAAAGTTTCTTTGGTACCCATATTCTATTTGGTCTAGTTGTGTTAGCCAGCAAAGATCTGGGAATCCAGACTTGCTCTGATTTTCTAAAATCAATAGTATAAAATAAATTATTTGAAACAAAAGCTTTCTTAATACGACTTAATTGAGGTTGTCTTAAGAAATAGTTTTTTCAATATGTCCCCTAGTTCCACAGTAATTACAATTTAATCTTTTTGAGCTTGGAAAAAAATAATTCTTGTACAACTTAGGTTTTTCACCATTATTGCCAATTATAAATCTTTCATTCTTAATAATATTTTTTCCCTGAATTTCATTCAAGAAATTTTATCCTTTGGTAAAAATAAGGGATACACTTTTATATGTTTTTAATTATATTTGTAGTGTTTTTATTTTAGCTTCATTATCTATATAGTCAGTGTTTATTGAATTTTACTTATCAGTTAACTCCTTAAATTGTTTTAGTATTGTATCTATTTCATCTGAAACAACCCTGTCAATGTTCTTTAATGACTTATGCTTCTTAAAAAGAGAGTCATATATTTTTCAAACATGTTGTAGTAGGCTGCAATTTTTTCATTAGAATAGCTTGTTTCAGAACTAGAGTTAGATTCAGAAGAGTAATATGTTTGTACCTCATCTGTTTCTACCATAAAGCACATGTTGGCTTTTAGAATTACTTATTCCTTCTTTGAGTCTGATTCTAAAGAGCTGCTGGAGTCTTCAGACACACTCCATGTAGCTTTCATTTTTTTCTTGTCTTTTTTCTCATAATCATTCCTTTAGAAGAAATTCTTCTTCTTGTCTTCTTTTAACTGTGGACAGTCAGGTCTGATATGACCCATCTTATTGCACTCATAACATCTGACTTCTTTTTCATCCTTTCTGAATGTTTTTCTGAAACCATTCTTCTTTCTGTAGAATTTACTAAACATTCTGGCTAGCTGAGCTAGTTCTATATCAGAATTTGATGATTCAGAAGTTTTTGATTTCACCTTTACTTTTTTTCTTTAGATTTTTGCTTTTCCCTTGAGATGACACTTTTAAGGCAATGTCTTCTCTCTTGATCAGAACCTTATGCTCATTTGGTTCATCTTGCATCTCGGATTCATACATCATAAGTGTTCCAATCAACTCTCTCATGGTTAAGTCTTTGGCAGGTGTTGACTGTCTGATTACAGCAGAGATTCCATTCCATTTAGTAGGCAGTACTCTCAGTAATTTTAAAGCCTGATCATCTTGTTTGATTGGGTCCCCCAAAGCTGTTATATTATTGAAAATATATATCAATATGACATTCATTTGAGTAATTATTTGACCTTAAAACATTCTGAATGTGTCGAATTTAAGCTTACCAGTAACATATATCATTTTTATAACATTGTCAGTTACTTCATAAGAAACAACAATAGTTTTCCACATATCAATTATTGTTGGGCATTGAGATACTCTATTGAATTCATCAGGTCCTAGAACACATATAATAGAATTCATTTCCTTCGAGTTCAGATAATATTATACTTCAGTAGTTTAACTCCATGTCTTAGGTTCGTTAGGTATTTCATATGTAGTCCGAATATTTGAATATACATTGTATCCAAGGTTTTTTAGATATATTATCATCCTTGATTTCTATCATCCATAATTTTATCCATTGAAGTATGGTTATATGACTGTAGACATTCCCTCTCTTATTTCAGTCATCTTTCTCTGTTTATAATCACTTTAAGCTTGTTAAGGCTTTATCCTAAAGCTCAACCTTTGATACCAATTATTGGATCGGATTATACCAAATATACACAAGAGGGGGTGAATTAGGTTTTTTAAATATTTTTGCAAGATCATGTTTTTCCCTTTAACTTTAATCAGATGAATTAATGTAGTAGAAATTTAAATTGCATAGACACGTGATGTATACGGGTTTGAGGAAAAGAAGTCCCCTAGTCCACTCCACCAACTCTCTACTCCATGAGCTTGGGGATTTTCACTATCTGGTCCTCTTGTCAACAGACCATTCCAGAATAGAGTATAGGCAGTTTCCGCCTTTAAAATCTAAGGCAAAAAATACTTCTGGTTCACTCACAAAACCTATACAGCTTAGTACAGGAAGCCGGTCACTCAAGAATAGAAATGTAAGGAATTTTTACTTTGAAAATACTTTCCAGAAGTTCTTTACAATTGAAACAGAATGCAATTGACAGTAGATGGATAATAGCCTTCAGAAATAATGATCTTCAAATAAGAGTCGTTTTGAGTCGATCCTGTTGTAGTAGATATATAAAATATAATTCACAACTTCATTAGTAGCAGATTCATAGTAGATCTTTGATGTAGAATTAGTGAATCTTCTATCTTGATTCTTCTTCATCAATAAACAGAGCTTTGTTGATATTTTGAATTAGCAGTTCAGTGTTTTCGATAGTCTATGTTTTCCTTCTTTTTATGAATGTTCAATGTTGCTATTTGAAAAAACTCGTATATATTTTCTGTGTAAATATCACATCTATATAATAACTACGATCACTTCTCCTACAAATTTAGATCCACAAAAGTCACTTTCTAACTCATGATAATCAAAAATTCAAAATAACAGAGCAGTCGTAACTTCCCTTAATATTAGAAATAAAAATCTCCTTTTAAATTGATCCTTTAAATCATTGATAAAACGACTTTGAATCAGTCAAAGATGCACTTTAAAATCAACTTTAAATCCGGCTTGAAATTAGCCTAACAATCCTCTTGCAGTCTATTGCATAATAATATTGTCTTTAATTCTCTGATTCCAAATGTAAGGTTGAACTGTATAGCATGTATCTTTCAAACGTAAGGTTGAACATAGATGTAGGGTTGATGCCGCACCTTCAAACATAAGGTTGATTACAAACATAGGGATGATGAACCATACTTTTTTTTCAATAATCAAATGTATGATAAATGATCCATACTTTTATAAGCATCCAAATGTAAGGTACCTGATCCATGATTTTGATGAAACGTAAGATTGTTTAAAAAGTAAGGTTGATGAACCACACTTCTGAGAAATAAACGGAACATTTAAAACTTACGTACGGTTATTCTTCAAAACTTTTTCAATAACCCTAACGTAGAGTTCCTTCCTAACATAGGGTTCTTCTTCAATACATTTCTGATAATGTAGGGTTGATTAACCATACGTTTCTGCTATCTCATAAACTATACATTACATTTCATCCTTATGCTACATTTATCCACATAAGGTATGAACAATGTTTCTAGAACATGTTTAAGCAATTCGCGAATATGTAGATCATGAAAAGTGTTTCCAGAACACGTTAATGCGAATGCTTTAGCAATTAAATCTCATTATTCAAGAACATAAATATTTCTTCCAAAAATAAAAAACTAAATAAAAACTCTTAAAATATACTTAAAATATAAAATCATTAGAAAACTATTCAGGATATTTGTGAGCATCAAAATCATCAAAGATATAGAGTATTGTTCTCAACAATCTCCCCCTTTTTCATAAAAATATAATGTATCATTGAAAAACAACACTTGCTCAACATTAAGTAAATACAAGTAATATTAACAATAATGTACTAATGATAATAATTGTAAATTTAAACATAAATGGATAAAATCACTCAATAATATATATTAAGTTAGTATAGCCATCCACTAATTCAGTTAAAATTGTAAAATAGTTCAATGTTCTTGACCCGAAAAAGTTGGGGTGCTTTTAATTATTAAAGACTTATAACATGATTTTTTTGGGATGAAATAACATAGTCCACATCAAGGTTTGACTGAAAAAGCAGGACTTCATGTAACTAAAAGGTAAGAGTTGAGGAAATCCAGTTTCATGATTTTAGGATTGGGAAATCCACTAAACTGACCATGGAATTGTGAGTTAATGTTGTTGGCATATGGAATACCTACCAAAAATCATTAAAGTTTCTTGAACAACCACTGTTGGGGTAACAAGAATGGTAATAAGGATCCTATATACTAGAATGTCCAAGAAATATGATATTCATAAGACAATTCTGAGGGCTATTATGCTTTGATAAAATAGTGGGAGATTAAAAAATAATATAGATTTATTTTTTTAAATTTTATCAAATAATGTACTAAAAGTATGCTCATATTTTTTTTATAAAAAACCAAAATTAATTCAAACATTTTACTTTAATCCAAATATGATAATGATAACCTTTTCACCGACATAAATTTCCAGGAGTGGAAATGGTGATTACATGTTATCTAATGCCATGAATGAAAATTATATGTCTTGGATGGAACAATTCATGATGTTCCTTGAAATATGGCTAGTGATGAAGAGTAAACACTATATGATAAATATTATAATTATTCTAAAGATGTTAAGTAGTTTATGATATCATCCATAACCAATGACATTTTAAAGTAGCATAAGGGCATTGAATCATATATAATGATTTATCACTAATGGTATATCTGTTAGGATAAAGAGATACAAGAAAGATACAAGATATCCAGTTATTTGTTTACAACTAAAATGGGAGAGTGTGTTCTAGTTGGGTCTCATGTAGTCAATATTATAGGATACATTGAAAACTTAGACATATTAGTGAATAAATTTCCAGAAGAGTTGCACACATATCTAATACTTTAATTTACACCCCAGAGCATCTGTCGTTTTATTTTTATTTATAATATGAATAATGATGAATAGGTTTTTTTAAAAAAAAATATTTTGATCCACCAAGGTTATAATGAAATGGGGTGTGATTAACATGTGTTTCTTATAGTGAATATAAAAATGAAGAATAATTAAAATGGGACTATGAATCATAACAAGTCTAAAGCTCCGGAGCACCATCCTTCCAAGAACATGAATATTCAGATGTAGGGAAACAAAAAGGATGAAATATGTTTTTCATATGGAAAGAAAGGCCAGTATAAGAGAAAATAAACCTAGAAGTAAGGGTAAGATAAAGGTGTGTCCATTATCATATGTAGTATTTTAATATCTACACATTGTGTATTAGAAACAGCTTTTGGTGCTCATATCTTTATCCAAATTTAGGAAACAAGTAGATTCAAAAATATCTTTGGAGGAGATGTGGATTTGATAGATGTTAATGGTGAGAGGATGGCTGCATTATCCATTAGTGAATACTAATTTTCATTTCTAATGATAATTATTTTGGTTTTAAAATATTTTTAGTATGTGCCAACTTTAACCAAGAACATAATTTCTATATCATGCCTAGATATATATGGGGTTATTTTCATGTTTGGAAATAAAATTTGATTCGTTTATTTATAAAACATATGTTGTGGTGTGGAAAATTTAAATAAATTTCATTATGTATTAAATTAAATTATAAAATTATTGCAAATTGATCACAAATCATTTTTGTATGACTCATTTAACCCCCAGATATGGAATCACTGACTTGGTCATATAAATGAGAAGCATTTGAAAAATCTTTTTCAAGATGGTTATATATACTCTTATGGTCTAAAACCACATGAAAGATTTCATGGTTGTTTATAAGGATAGATGGAAAAACATCCATTAATTGGATAGGGTAAAGGGGAAAAATAGCTTTTATGATTGGTACACAATGATTTATGTGGACCATTTCCATTAGAGGAAAGAGGCGGGTATTCTTATTTTATAACTTTTATTAATATATTGAATATATATGGTTATATCTACTTGATGAGATATAATAGAAAGTCTTTTGATAAATTAAAGGAATTCAAGATTGAATTAGAGAATAAAATTGGAAAGAAGATAAATGAGATTCGATCAGATCAAGGTGTTTAATATCATTACCAATATTTTAACTAATTTCTATAAGATTTTTGGATTATATATCAAATAACTCCACTTTACACAAAATAGTGTAGTGGTGTTAGTGAAAGGAGGAACCATACCTTGTTAAACAGGGTAAGGTTGATGATGAGTCATGTATATCATCCATTATCCTTTTGGTAAGAATTACAAAATGAGGTATAAACTTTAAACCAAGTATCCACTAAAGAGAAAAATGGAATTCCCTTTGAGTTATGGAGTGAAAGGAAACATGTTTTGTCCTATACACATTTATGGGGTTGTGAGTCATCTTTTAAAGCCTTCTCCGGTAAAAAATATCACCCTAAGGAACAACGTGTATCTTTGTAGTGTATCCCAAGGAAATAAAGAGTTACTACATATAAAATTCCTTAGAAATGAATGTGACTCTCGTCAAAAAAGACACCTTTCATGAGATGGAGTGCATCCTCAAAACATATAGTGGGAGAATGATTTACTTATATGAAGTTAATTCTCAAGATAAAAAAGAGTTGGTATAAGAATAATATTTTATAGGTCCCCATGGAAGAAGTAGTTCCTGATAGAAAAGTATTACGTAGGAGTAGAAGTGAGGTATGAGATCTAAAGAGACATGGTTTTCTTGTAACTAAAGACAACAACTCATTATTCGTTGACAATGATGTATCTCCCTCCTACAATGAGGAAATATCAAGCTCAAAAACTACATAATTGTAAGAAGACATGAATTATAAAATGGATTCTTTGTATCATAACCATGTTTGGGTTCACGTTGATGTAGAAATTGAGGTATATCCCATAGGGTGAAAAAGGTTATTCAAGAGAAAACTAGATATGGAAGGAAAATTAAATACCTATAATTAAAGGATAGTTGAAAAAGGGTATAAACAACATCCAAGAATAGAATATGATGAAACCCTTTCACCAGTTTCCATATTCAATTACATTATAATTGTACTTTCTATAGTGTCTTACGATGAATATGAAAAATTAAAGATGGATTCCAAAACTGAATTCTGTAATGGGAACCTTTACGAAGATGTCTGTATGACACAAACAGAAGTGTATGTGACTCTAGGTGATGCCAAAAATATTTTCAAATTGTAGAGATAAATTTATTGATGAATTAAGCATCTAGGTCATGGAATATTTTATTCAATAAATATCTACATGAATTTTGTTTCATTATAATGAATGTGATAAATGTGTTTACAATATGTTCAGTGTAAATAAAATAATTATCCAAGTAGTTTATTTTTATGACATATTACTTATTAGAAACAACCTAACAATTTTATAGTATGTTAAGGACTGGATGAACTAATGTTTCTCCATGAAGAACTTAGCTAAAACATACTATATTATAGGGATCAAGATTATTCATGATAGATCCAGTAGAATTCCAAAAACAAGTCAGAGTATATACATTGACCAAATAGTAAAGAGATTTAGTATAGAAAAATACAAGAAAGGATTGGTTCCAGTTCCATATGGTACAAATATTAATAAGAAAATTTATCCTCAAACACAACACGATAGATAGAGAGAGAATGAGTAAGATCCCATATGCTTCAACAATAGGATTAATCATTTATTCCATGTTATGCATTAGACTTGATGTTGGATATTCATTGATCAAGGTAGGAAGATATCAAGTAGGTCCATGAGAATAACATTGGTCTACTGTTAATGTTATTATTAAGTATCTAAGAAGAACTACAATAAGTTCTTTGTGTATGGATAGATGAGATGCCATTCTTCATGGTTATACTGATTGTACTTATCAAACAGATAAAAATGTTCTCATGTATTTGTCCAGATATGTTTTTTGTCTCAACAGAGGATCTGTGAACCCGAAGAGTTCAAAGAAGCCTGTTTTTGTTGATTCTATAGCGGTGTCCAAGTATATACCAGCTTCTGATGTGGCCAAGGAGTCCATTTTAATATAAAAAATATTTATAGGAGATTGATGCGGTACCTAGTAGTAAATTTCTTGTGACATTGTATTATGACAATACATTTGCAGTGTTACATTGAAATGATCCAATGTCACATCAACAGAAAAAGCATATACATTAGAAGTATCACCTCATGGTGGGATTTTATCATAGCGGTGATGTTGTAGTAATAATATTTCCCATGGAACAAAACATGAAGTAACCCTTGACTAAAGTAATATCTCAGCAGAAGTATGAGAATCATATGAGAGCTACTGTATTGATGCTTTTTAGTGGTTGGATCTAGTGAAAGTGGGAGTCTGTTGATGTTGGTTCCCTAGAACCATCATATATGTACTTTATGATAATCTATTTTCATATTTTTGAATATTATTATACAACTTATCACATTGTGATTGTTCTTTTATGTAACATAGTATGTGATAATTTCATAAGAGTATTTGTCACACTAAAACCTCATATCAATTCCCCACTATGATGATAACCCATAAGTTCTATGACTATGGAACCCCAATTTTTTATAATATAACTTTTCATTACATGGTACAAATAGAGGATATTTTGAAGTTTAGTTTTATGGAAAAAAGGTAAATAATACATGAAAACATATAACATTCTTAAAATTCCTCATAAAAGACATATTCATGGATTCAATCTATGTTATGTTTTCTGTATCTCAATTACTTGGGATATATATTAAAGGAAAGCACTGAGCATGAATCCCAATAAGGGAATAAACAAGAGAGATATACAACATGTGATCTTGAGAGACATGAATAATAAAATGATGCTGTATAATAATACATGAAATAGAGGAATATCATAAGAATAAAAACATGAATTATAACATGAAAATATGGCGACAACATTTAAATGAGACAATCATAAGAATATCAATATGGTTTATCACTAAGGTGTTATAAAACAATTCCAAGGTTATTCCCCAAGGTTTTGTAAAATCTGTCATCTCTAGATATTAATGTTTTTATCAAACAAATTGGAGTTATATAAGGTTGAAACCTTCATATGTATTAATTACATAAAATCCACATAATAACTCATTTCATTAATAATCCATGGAGAATAAATAATGTATTTCTTATAAAAAATCTCGGCATGGAAAAGATCTTAAAGACATGATCATTACATCATTTTTAACCTGTGAAAGGAATTATGGGTCCCATATATGTAAATAACTGAAAAAAGAATTCATTTTGAAACCTAGTTTAATGCCCACTTAAAATAAAAGAGGGTTGGGATTTAAAATAAAAAGGAAAAGATAATTTCTCATGTAAAAGTGAAAAAATTGAGAAGAAAATTCTAAAGCATGGGGGGTATAAAACATTGTTTTAGAAAAGGGGAAAATGGGAGGTTCAAGGGTATTCAATTCATAAAAGTATATTATTATAGTTATGAGACAATATGAAGTGTAAAAATGAACTTAATTTTTAAATTATAATTCATAGCACATGGAAATTGAAGTTGAGTGGAAAATAGAAGTTAAGACTACCCATTCCTTGAAGAGTTGTTTCAAAAAATTGATGATGGACCCTTGGGGGATTGACAACACCTTGGGGGACTAAATGAGAAGAAAAATCACCATAACATATTGTAGTATTGATTGAGATTGAATAGAAACAAATAAATGGGTGGGTATTTATAGGATAAGTGGAGGAATTGTTTAATAGTTTACAAATATAGGCATTATAAATATAGGTTATGGAAAATGAAAAACCATGGGCTTACCCATGGTTTTGGAAATTTGGGACATATTTTATGATAATTTAATCCATAAAAATCTAATATATAATTCTATTACATATTTTCTTAGTGAAAATTAAACTTTCCAAAAGTAAAAATTTTAAAAATAAAATTTTCTTTTTTAGAATTTAGAAAGTTACTTATAGTTTTATAAATTGATTAAAATAAATTAAAATAAATAATATTAATAAAATTACATATTTTAGGTCATGTATTGTGTTTAAATAATTTATAAATTTTGATTACATAAATATTATATCATAAAATATATTAGAAAAATAACATATTTTCCTTTTTAGACATTGGAAACCCTAAAACTACATTTTTTACTATTTATGAAAAAAATACTATATTTTAAAAAATTGTCATAAATTCATTCTAACATAATTTCAACATTATAAATTCAAAAATTATGTTTATTTTATCAGAAATATTCAATAAATATGATAATTTTCGATTTTAAATATAAAAATCCTTAATTTTTTATAAGTAACATTTTTATGGAACAATCAATTTTCTTATACGTATAAAAAATATCCTAGGACTTAATAAATTTAATTTATAATTTATTATTTAAATAAATGTGTTTTCAAATATTATTTAATTAAAAAAATTATATCGAGAATACCTTGGTTTATAAAAATTATATATTTTCTAGAAAAATACAAGAATGATTTACTTGTGTCGAAAAATAAAATTATCAAATTTAGATCTATTAAACATATATTGATTTTGTGAAAAACTATTCTTAAAAAAAATTATTGAAAATTAATTATTTATTAAATGGAATTAAGATTATGGTCTAAAAATGTAACCCCTAATTATACCCGCATATGCCCTAAGGGTAAGGTGTGTGATGATAGAATATTCGCAGGTGGTGGATTAGCTAATATCGATCGATTGGTAATCTCTACTAACTTGAACTTATCCCATAGTATATTTAGTTAAAGATTCACTTGTTGAGTCTCGTATTGGGATTGGTCTAGGGAAACCCTAGTTATGCTAACTCCCTCCCATGTCCAGACAAATGGGCTTCAAACAGCACGACACTACTAGTTAGGTCCATCGATTCTCCTTTAAGTATAAATTATCATTTGTCATTAATACTTATAAACACTAATTATAGTGGTAAAATTATCATCCAACGGTATATTTTCCAATGTCCATATTGACCAACAGCCGTACTTACCAATGGCCATATGATGATCGAATTCCAATAGTTACATATCCCTTTATACAATATAAATACCACATCATTATTTAAATCAAAATTATATACAATTTATATTAAGGTTATATTTTCATTTATTTAAGATGTTGATAGTTCTACTAATATTTTGTTTTATTTCTGTATCATTTTTAGTGGGGCCGATGATTCTAGAAGATTAAGGTAATCCCTAATTTCCTATTTTAGCTGTTCTATTTTATATTTTTTTCCAGTTGTAATGTTGGGAATGTTAATTGGTATCATATATGACTAATGTAATTATCATTATTAAATATGTAAAATTTTATTGGTTTCTCTTTATTTTGTACATGTATGGTATAATAAAATATGCAATAAACATTTATACAGGAATGACATGTCATTTAAAATGTCTCAGTTGTTAAAATAATAGTATTATTAAATATATGTTCTATATAATGATAATATCATTTGAGGGTAAAAAATGATATAATATATAATTGGTGGAGACTCATAGGACTTTGAGGCAGCATACCATGGTGTGTACCCATAGTAATATCTAGTGTAGGATATTTGGATAATGAGACCCGCTAGTAGGAAATCCACATTTATATGTGTCATTAGATATTCCTATATGATAATTTGTGTGTTGTTCCTTAAAATTTAATATTATTATTAAAGATAATTATGATTGATGTACTGTTATGTATTAAAGAAAGTTGTGATTATATACTCTAATAGTGAGGTAGGATATGTTAGGTGTATCATGAGTAATATAGTATTAATGAATAATTTGAGAAAGGATTTGTCCCTTAGGTTATTTAATGGAATTTTATATCTTAGGCCCATTGATAGAAATTATATGGCTGAAATAAATCAATGAACATGGTTTTATATAGGCATGTTTTATTTCCATAAAGTCAAATAAATAAACATTGAGCACATTGGTTGATGACACCATCATGGAACCTGCTTGATTATAAAAAATATTTATTTTCTATTTATTGAATATAATATTTATTTATTTATTGGTCAATAATGCAGTTATATTAACATAATAAATAAATATACATTATTAAAGGCCTGATAAATATTGGGGAGGAATATTAGACCGAGTCTAATAGTCTGGTGAGAAATAATATATATCGAATATTCTTTCAATAAATAATATTTCTGTTTAATTTGTTATTAAAGAACATGTTCAATAATAATAATACTGTTATTATTATATAAAACAGTTTCCCCAATGGATTAAATAAATAATAAATGGAACCTATGATATTATTTATTTCTGACGCTAACGATATATAAACCCAATTATAATATTTTCAATGAGAGCCAATTCATTTGTTTGGTTATACCCAATGAATCCCAAGACTCCTCTTGAAACCCTATAAAGATACCTTATCCAATAATTATCCCAGGAAAATAGAGTGACCAACCTCCAACTCCCACTCTTGAGTCTAGAGAGACCTTGGTGAACTGTTTGGAATCAATTCAAATTGGGATCAAATGAAAACGACGCAAGAAATAGGATCTACCATGCTAGCACCCCGAGATTCCTACTGCGACTTTTGGAGATTTATGGAGCACATGTGGATCAAAGCTAGATATAATATTATCTTGATCGATTTAGTGAAACAATGGAAAAATTTAGATCTATTGTTAGATCCATCAACAAAGAAAAAACTTTCACAAGGTAATTCTTAATTAATTAAATTAATTATAAAATGTTTGTAATGATCCTATACTTGGTTCCAGTGTTCTATTCTTGGACTATTTTTCCATGATTAAATTCAATTTATCATGATATTTAAAATTATATAAATATCATATTTATCTTCGATCATGAAAAAATATAATTTTTCCATGACCCGTTGCACACTTCTATTGCGATTCAAACCTTCAGTTGACAAAGATGCACAAATGTCATTTTTGCATTTCATAAGGGAAAAATGGGAAAGGTTGTTAATATATTTTACCTATGTGGAATAAAATTCACATACCAACAATACCAATATCATTATATATTGACGTGAAAAATATTATTGGGAATGTAATATAGAAAATAAAATAAATTATAAAAAAATTGGACTCACGTTGAGGACTTAATCTTTCCCTCGCTGGACTCCTTGGAATGGAAGGTCTTATGATATTATATTGTGACCAGATTCTTAATAGAGTGAAATAGTATTCCATGGGAATCAATAATGTTATAGTGTCAAGAGAAAACTATTTTTTTATTCTTATTGATGGAGTTGTGAGAGTCCCCTTTTATAAGTGTTGAGAATGACATTTTTAAAAATATTTCTACTTAATATAAAGAGAGAACATGTTTCACTTGTCAAGAAGACTCCAAAATGGATAATAATAAATTGATTAATTTTATTTGGTCAATAAAACCTATAAAATTCATTTTTACGCATTCTTTAAACATTATTCTATGTCATTTACCCTTAGAATTTTCACTTTTACAATTTTTGGTTTAACTGTGGTAACTAGTTTTTATCTAAGTTACTTTTAATCTACAAAAATAAAATTAAAATTTTCAAATAATTTTAACTAATGATTCCAAATATTATATGAATTTTATCATATAAAATTTATATTTGTATTAGAAATTAATTTTTTCATTGGTTCATGTAATGCGTACAACTCTTTTTTAGAAGAGATGCATTTTTTATCTTAAAAATTATGTATTGCACATAATTATAAATGTATTTAGTTTAATAATAAAAACATTTATAATAAAAAACCATGTTTTTTAGGAATTAATATCATTCCAAAATATAATTTCACCAAAATAATATTTAATTAAATGATAAAGACTAAAAATGGTTTCTTTTATTGAAAAATATCACTTAATTTCATAAAATGTTAAAAATAGGTTTTATAAATTCAGAATAGAAATTAAACTTTTATTTTATCACTCCTTAAATAAATATATGATCAATTTAATATGTTTGTAATTATTTATATCATTCTTATATAATGATAAAATCAAAAAAGTTTGATTTTCGGTAAAATTGTATTTTCATTATTAACTTAAAAATAAAGTGTTTCAAAAAAACCAAAAAAGCTCATCATAAGGTAATATTGAAATGATGACTCTAAAAATAAATACTATTTTTTCAAAATAAAATTATAAATGTTTATAATTTTTCATTTAATTTAAAACAAAAAAGTATAATGAGAACTATATTCATAGGAAAATATCATTTTAAGAAAATAATAAGTGTTATTAATCTTATTTCCTATCAATTACTAACAAATATGGTGTTAATATATTATTTATATCAAAAATATCTTTTATCTATAATATCATTAATTTCATATAAAAATTAAAATTTTATAAATGTTACCCATTAAAGTATAAATTTATCTCATTAGTTATTTAGCTACACTAATTTAATTTATAAATGCCTTACCATGTATAATGACCTTTATTTATACTTTTTACATATATTTAATAATTCTATAACATCTATTTTCTCCACAAAATCTATGGATAAATTTTTATGATGATATAATCATCCATGGTACATTGGGTTCAAATTTTCATGTATCACATGCTATCGATCAAATTAGGACCTAAATGAATATTTTATTTAAAATTTATTGGTGTTATATCATATAAATTATTATGAACATAATGTGTCCTACCTTTTTGAAAGCATATATTGTCATGCATTTCATGAATTTCATCAATACATCAATTTATATGATTCGTGGTATACATTAATAATAATATCAGGTCAAAATACCAATACACACATAACATGTGGAATTCTTATTGGCGAGTCTATTCTCATAACATCCTCTCTTGGAAACTACCAAGTTTCAACTTGTTGAGAAGTTGTATAAATTTATTTTAATCCTATAACACTTTATGGACAAACATTATTAATGTATCATCATATATATGTCATCCAACTATAGATCATATATTTAAGAATGTTGTCATATCAGTTCAAGGTTCTCATTATAGAGGGGAACTATTATATTATTTTTATGTGACAAATACTCTTAGAACACTAACACATTTATGTTAGAAGAAAACACATCATGTGATAAAATATTAATTAATACTTTTGTTTTGATTATACATGTAATTGAATGAAAAACATTAGTTGGTTCCAAGGAAAAATCTTTTATAGACTCCCTGTTTCACTTGAGTCAACTGATTACTAATTGGTTAGACTCACATGATAAAAATTCTCCAACTAATGTATTATTATATCTTCTAGGAATACTAGGTTTCGGTGGCTACTATGTGGCTTCACCTCTTTGAGAAAATCCATCAATATTTGATCTCACTAAGTATTCAATTTTCTCCTTTGTGAAAAGTCTGACAACTTGGATAAAACAATGTCTTGGATCAAAACATTAGTGAATATATTCTTAAGATAAATCATAATTCATATCATACTCAGAACGCATATAAATTTCATCAAATGGATGTAATTAATTTTTTATTTCATATTCTCTTAGACTTAATAAGATACTATATCAAATTAATATGAAGGAATAATTGTTATATATCCCCTATATCATTAATATTCCTATTTATCCAACTACATAGAACTCATCTATTTCAACTTTCTCAAGTACTATTAGATAGTTCTAACTTTATTTATATGTATTTATCTTGGTTATTTTCAATATTATCCCTCTATTATTTAAAAATAATAAATATAAAACCTTATTATATATCATGGAATGTGAAATAGATTCTAGAGTACTCTTAGGAATATATAGTATTATCTTCCCAAGAATCTCATCTTGTGTTTTCACACATCAACTCGGAGAGATTTCATGTCTTGTGACATAGGAAAAATTCCATTATTTAATTGTTCCATTTTGAATTTTTCAATTCATTTTCAAATTATGTACTATGACTACAATTAAAAAAACCAATACATTTTAAGTACATAAATTTTGTTTATTAGAATTCAGGTTGTTTCTTTAATACATTCATGGAGAAATTATAAATTGTATTAATTAAATGTAAGTAAACTATTGTGTTTTACATATTTTATCAACATATATATCTGGGAAAACATTAGTGTTAACTTTAACTTCTTATAAACACTTAACATGAAATATTTCCAAACAAATATTCTATAATTATATAATGAGTCTAAGACATGTTTAATTGTGAATAAGTTTTTACATGATAATTCGCAATAGGTGTTGTGATAGACTATTTATATAACTTAAAACCATTATTAGTCAGGGGTGATTTATTTATGTTGATATAAAACATCAATTTATGGTTTTTCTTGAATACCCACCAATGAATTTACATCAATTAGAAATACTACCAAAATACGAGGCTGATATTTTGTACATAGAATCTATTACAATATTAAAATAAACTTTCTAATACTATCCTTTTTGAAAATTTTACTTCATTCAAGATTAATTATTCTCAATGAATGATAAACCTATTTTTTTGGTGAATCTGGAACCACCTTTTAGGTTTTAATTTTACTACATAGTATGTGTCTTTAGAAAGACACATCCCACTGAACCAAGTGGAATCTAAGAATCCTATAAAAATTCACATGCATCTAGAGGGTAGTATTTATTATAGTATATATTAATCCCACTATATCAAAAGATAATTTCATCCCACATATATAAGTATATAAAACTTATTCTATCACATTTCTATCATAATTATATATCTATTCTAAGCTGCTACATGATAATTAACCAAGTTTCACTTAGAGTTTTCCTTCATATACAACTATACCCAAATCATTTTTTTGTAGTTATCATAAAACATATAAAGTCATTCCATAATTATATTTATTTTATATAATGAATTATATGACACCGTTAGTAAATATGGTTTATATATGGTTAGATATTACACTGTTAATTGTGAAACATAATTTTAATGAAATTATTGAGGACTTGTAATGAATTAAAGAATCTTCATTGATCATTAAATATTAATCAAGGAATAATTGTTTAAGATATTCTCCCATATTCCTATTTGTATGATCATATATATTTTATTATGTTTATTTATTTCTTCATTGAGAATACCTAAAATATATTATGGAATATCATAAAATATATGAACTTACCTTTAACTTCTCCATATAAATGTTTGCATATTTTGGCTAAACTAACTCTAAATGATTTTATAGATGACCTTTATTTATAAATGATAATTTTTTAACTCAGAAAGAAGTATGGATAATACATCAGAGTTTTTAGATTCAAATGGGTATGTCCTTGAAAAATAAATTTTGATTTACATTCCCATGAAATATATTTCAACAAATGGATGTGATTATTATATTTTACTTGTATCATTATTTACTAATTTATATATCAGTGATTCAATTATAACTGAAATATTTAAAAAATATGAAATAAATTAACAAAATTGTTTCTAAAAATGAAAGAATATCTTCTTGTGTATAACTGGAAACTAAGATAAATGTTTTATTAATTGGGGATACAAAATAATAGTTTAACTAAAATCAATCCACTAGGGAATTTGATGTTTTTTCCTCCCACTGGCAAACCTGGGATTCACCCGTTCTCATATACATAGAGAGTTAATCTTACTTCCTCTAATCTTTCAAAATTTCCTTGGATTATATATTTCAAAATAAATATTAAAATTTCAAAATTTTATTTAACACCCAAGATATCATACTGAAATATATTATATACATTGATTAATATATCCAAAGTATATGTTATTTTTATCTTATTATTTAATTAATTACAGTTTCTATTCCAATGGGATTTTATTCAACATTAAAACCAGATAGCTTCTTGTCTAATTCCCTTCCAATGAATATTTCATATCGATAAAGGAAATATAAAGACACTATTTAATTTTAATGGTTATGGGATTTTCAACCTGTTATTTCATTTTCTTTACTGTAAGGGGTGTAAAACCATGTTCCCAAAAATATTTGTCCATCTAGAAAAACATATTTTATGTATTACTGAGTTGATTATTCATATTGTCCATCCTATATTTTTTATGAATACATAAAATTTTAGTAGTGAGGAACAAGATTAATGGATAATTTCTTATCCAAATAGAAGCCTATGTTCTATCACTAATTAATATAATATAGTATTTTGAAAGCATGATGAGTATTTGGGTAACCATTTTCAAGTGAACAAAGGCATTATATAGTGAAAATCTTCTTTATCTTAATTATCTCATTCTCCTTCTCAATTTAAAGGAGATGAGGATTCATGGTGTAAGAATCTATATCCTTATGTTGATTCATTATCTATCAAAACATAGCTGATAGCCTAATAAAAATTATATAGGAAGCATCCTTAATGAATCCAATATAGGAATACTTTTCACCATTTCTCACTTGATCAAGTGACTAATCAGGAATATATAACTCCATCACATATAATAAATTTTCCTACAATAGTACAATGAATATATAAAGATACCACTCTATGAAATCTATAATGGTGGGGAAATATTATACATTAATAAACGATCACAGTGTTTCCATGGTTTCAATCTCAATTTTATATAATTACTAAAATTATATTTTAATACATTATATTGACTACCAAAAGGTGGTGAAAAAAAATTATTTAGTTGTCTTAAACAATATTATCATATACCAATATCCCTAATAATTGGATTTGTAATATCTTATCACATGGATAATCTAGTAGAATAGATTCATATATCCCATATAATAATCCATACAGAGGCATAAACAATTATTCAAAGGTAATTAGGAATGTGTTATTTCCAGCTAAATTAACTCATAGTTCTTTAATTAGTTGAGTAGACTCCTTATTCTCGAAATCCTGGAATCATATTTCCTTAACACCTTCCTCAATGTTACAACAATACTTTATTTTGGAATCAAAAAATGATTATAAATCTGTTAAACCAACTAAAAACAATAGTTATAACTCTTTGATGATTGAAAGAGCCCTAAATTGGGCCAATAAAGTACGTTAAATTGTGGTTGTATTCTTAATCAATTAATTTAAGGCTTTTCTAAAATAAAATTTACTTAATGAATTTTAATAATCATGGATAATAATTATACCTTATTTATCCTTTTATATGATTATCAATATTATATATATTTTACATAATTAATTAACCATGTATAATAATATTCATTATAAATTACCGATTTATTTTATTTCATATTATATTATTTTATATTTTATAGATCCATAGGCTAGATTGACCACATAGAGGGGATATGTAAATTAGTGGATTGATTTTACAAATTCATTTTGTTTTGAATTAAACCATTATAACTTTTTAGGGTTCTCAATCCACTAAAAAATATCACTTAATCTCACTTTGTTAACAATACTAATAATAGAATGAGAAGTACACAATATTTTCAAGGTTTAGTGGAAAGGAATACTCCATTCAATGTTAGTTATACCCCCAACATGTATTATCCACTATAATATGATTTTGGTTATTATAATCATTTGGGAAGTGATATTTTATTTCCCCCAGTAATCGATCCTCTAGTTGATTATAGTTATACACCCCAACAATCAAACTATTATAACTCAATTTTTTATACCCCCATCTGTCTCCTGCTAATATATCCAACTAAGAGTCTTCTTATTCTCAATCTCCAACCTAAGATTTCACATTTCTTGAAGTATTTATCAAATATAGGTTGATTGTATGATATTACTCTATGATCTCACTCAATTTTACTTGTTCATGTACCTGTTTGAGTACCATCAATAGCCACCAGTCGTGTTTGTCAATCTTTCTCAATAATTTTGATCACCTGTAATCGACCAATTACCTTAGGGAAACTATAATCTTGCTGATTCTTCCTTATGTATGAATTAAAGACCTTATTAGGATGTGTTCATTATGTGAACATAAATATTATTCAATTTTTTATGTAAGGAAAATACTTGAAAATATTAATATTTTTCCTTCTCAATTCACATACACTATATGCATGAATTGCATGGCATCAGAAAGTCTTGTTTTGGGTATCTCAAGTTGTTTCATGATTCATGGATGATGAATGAATGTAAATGTTTCCATGTTAGACCCTTTTCACCTTTTCATTGCCCACAAGTATGTGCATGAAAAATTAATATAAAGCTTCACACACTTCACTTGTATCTCATATATGCATGTTATCACATGCATAGGTACTATATGTCAGGAAATTCCTACTCAATTTCTTATTTGTTTCTTCATATTAAGTTCCCTGTATTTGGGCCAGGAATTATTATCATGCACTTCCCACTTGAAAAATAACCTTTCAAAAGATCCCTTCAAATACACAGCCTCCACACATTCTTTACAAGTGAATTAGCATGTATGTTTTCATTCACACCAAGGGTGTTTAATTGTTCCTCTTATTCTGGAATGATATCCTAAATGGGTGTGAGATATATAAGTGCGCAAGTTATTCTTTACGAGACACAATTTATTTATTCACTATCTTGCAAATGTATCAATATAATTCAGGAACAAGGAAGTATTCATGGATCTAAAATATTCACAAAATCTTGGGACATGATTTACAGTGATGTATTGAGTGGATTCATAGAACTATATACTTCATGAAGCTATTCAAGCATGCTTCAAAAATGTCAAGCTCTCATGACCTCCTTATCCTTCACGAAATTAGTTTCAACATGGAGCCTATATGCTTCACAAACTAGAAAGTATCATGGATTATTCGTTTTCCATAAAATGAAATCTTCTCAAACAATTGGAAGAAACCCCTCTTATTCTCAGTTTCTCATTATTTATAAGTGATGGGAAATGATTATTCAATGATTTCCAAGATGTGATGAGGCTATATTCTGAGCTATGAGAATATCATTGAGTCTTGTAACTTATTTAAACACATGAGTCGTTTGGGGTATCCCAAATTTATTCTGAAAATTGTGGTGCATTAACATCATGATTTTGAAATGTTCCTTTATAGTTCATTCCTGTTGGCATGCCATTATTTCATATTTATCATGATGAATAAATTATGTTATTTGACTAACCACATAAAACTATGGTTTTGAATTCAATCATATATTCTTTCTTCAATTAACCACAATAATGTAAAGAGTATAATGGATATATGGTGATTCGAAGGATCATTGGCTTCTCATCACGATCACAGAACAACCATGTGGGCCTTGTTCCAATAATTTATGGTTCTAGATAAACTCTATTATAGAGATACTCTATCAAGGAAGTTAGAGGTTGAATACAATCACTGAATATAATTGGATGGCTCAAATCATGTAGATCGGATAGTACTAAATTTATTCATAAGTGAAATTATATAGGAATACTACCCATGTGTTTCACATCCCACATCAATGTTGTCTATGTGCTAGGGTGTATTGTTTCAAAGAACCTCCAACTTGAGTAGCTAGAAATATGAAACCCTATGATATTGTTCCACCCTGCATAGTGAAATAACATCTTCTCTGTTCACTCTCTAGGCCTTATACATGATACCATCTAGACATGCTCCTATGCCCACCCATTCCCTCTACGGACTAGCATGTGTTGGTTCCCTCGACAGTGGTTGAAAATATTGGGTCACACATATGACTATGTTTGAGAAGGATAGATATGATATTTAGGTTGGAAAATATTTTTTTTATGTGGGAAAAAATGAATACATAGATAGATTCCATGTATATAAAATATAAATCCATGCCATTGCATTATTCTCTCCTTCAAACCCATTATTGCTTCAGGAAAAAAAATATTAAATTCATTTTTTTCAATGATACTATCATTTCAACATCCCCATGAATTTATAATTTCTAATTTCATGGAAACTTCAATATTTCTTCTACATGAAAATACTTTTGGCATGGACTTCATTTGATGTAACGAATATTCCAAATCCTTCGTACATGTGCTCAATCATTTAATAACAGTTCAATAATCATCATATTTAACCTAGATAAATATCCAAGCATGAAATCCAATTCCATAAAATGAATTCATAACAATTCTATAAGTATTACCACTTCTCATCAGTGGTTTTCCAAACACATATTGACATATAATTAAAAAAATCAACATTGGGGCCAACAATCCCTTATTGTAATTTTTGGTCTATAGCTCTTAAGAAAAAATTGTAAATTTAATATGTGTGCTCAAGCCTTTATCCCATGAACAAGAAACCAAATGAAAAGGAAAAGTGTTGGTGTTTCCCAAAAACATTTTCTCCACCCATGAAATATTATTTCTTAAATACCTCTATGAGAGGGATGGTATCACATGATTTTTTTATAAAATATCCTTTATTTAATCAAATCTTTTTCTATTTGGGCTAAGAAAATGTAGAAAAAAATGTGAGATATGACCATGGTTTTCAATTCTCTCCATAAACAACCATCCATGTGAAATCATGTTCAGAATGAATCAATTCTCACCTAAGGGTTTGAAATTAATATTATTTATCAATGAAATGCTAAATCATAGACATAATTAAACAAAAACATCATAAAGTTAAAGTGAAAAGATTAATATCCCCATTTATCTCATCTTGTAATTAACCAAGAACTCCTACTTAATTAATATATTTAACAAAAATAAGAGTAGTAGATGAATGTATGATTGGAATACCTCATTTTAAAATATCATAACGGTGTTTTCAAGTTCCATATTCACTATGTAGTGAATATTTAAAGACTTTATAAACCCAATTATCCCACTCATGGGATTCAACCATCTCTAACAATTCCCTACTGTATAGTATACAATAATTGATATATAATGGAATAAGGAGGAACCTTACTTGTTCCTCAATGTGAATAGGAAGGTTGGGATTATTTTCTAAACCAATTTTCTCCACTGTATCATATATTCATGCTTCCATATCTGATTTTAAAATATGATTTATCCTTTGGTAAAATGGATCTCATCACTCTTAATCATTCATTGTGTAAGAAATTTTGTATTCCTTTATCCATCAAATCATATTAATCTCATGATTCAATATTAATTCTATTCAAGGATTTTTCTTGTGCTAGAAATGTGGTTAAACATACTAGTGCGCTGTGTCCATCTTAATTTCATCTCTCACAAAGAACAACATTAATAAAAAAGTTGTCATTTCATTAAAACCTCTCACAAAATTTATCTTCTTCATATAGAATATTCTTTTTCCCCTTTAGAAATAAATTTTTCTTATGTTTCATCTATGTCAATGGATTTCTCCAAATTGGTTGGGAAAATCTCCAAAATGCCTTTGGGAATGTTAAAATATTGTTTGGAGCTACCACATGGCTCTACATATCTTTCTACAATTTATATAGGATATTATTTCACATTATTATTATTGGTGACTGTTAATTAAAAAATATTCTTGTTTTTTTAATAACCCAAGTTTGAATTTTCAACTTTTTTATTATATGGATTTATCTTCTCCTATGCATGACGTCTATTTTATTCATGTTTTCTCTCCCTAGGTATATGATTTCTGTTATTTTCAGTAATTTTCATGTTATTCCATCATTTAATTTTCTTCTTCCCAAACTTCCAGCAATTTCAATATTAATATGTGAGCCTTTTTCTTTCCTTTTGAGGTGTATTCTATTTAGATTTAAATTATTGTGATTATTTTTGTTTCTGAGTGAAACCATTACTCTTTGGTTCACTTCCTATAGAAAAGTTCTTCAATCCTAATTTCACATCCTTCCATGATGTGGGGGATTTAACCACATTTTTTACCTTCAATAAATTTCTAGAATTTGGTTTTAAAACTATACCAATAATTGAGACAACATTATTAAATATTTGTTTTGGGTTATGGGATACCTTACCCTTGAAGGATGTTTCCTTTTTATTAGATAATTATCTCATGTTCTTCTTGGGGACGTGATCCTCTTAGTAGAATTTCATAGAAACATATCTTTTTATAGTAGTATTATAATTTACAACTTGTGGGGATTCATGATTCATTAGTCTCACCTCTAGGTCTAAAAACTTCATGTTCACAGATTTCTTCTCTTCCTCAATTTATCTCAGCTTTATTTCCCATTCATATTTCAGCTTCTTTATTTTTCGTTCATGTATATTTTTGAAAAAAAATGTGAAGCTCCTTTAACCTATTTTATTTTTACTTTTCATTGATCATCTTTTAAAACCATTTAAATTTTGTACAAATTTTCAAATGCATATATTTAATATATAAATTCAATATAAAATAATTCTTTCTCCGAAACACTTGTTTTTAATTATTCAATATATTTAGCATATTTTTCATTTTGAAGATAAATATTTTCTCCCATTTCTTTCACAAGTTTTGTGAAAGTGTTGGACGTACCAACCCTTTTAATAAATGTATCTTCAATGAAATCAAATACTTTTTCTAGGATTAATTTTTAATCTTGAAGACCCTTGATGCCTAAAACAATACATTTTACCACTTCTCTAGGGATATTGTTAAGATGTTCTTTGAGTATAGACTATATATCACTTAGTGGTCTATAAGTATCACTACTTGAACAAGATTATTTATGAAGAATCATATTTGAATGAAATATTGCATGTAGTACCTTTTAGATTACCTCTAATTTGAGGGTTCTATACACTTGGAATGAGGTTCTTCGTCATATTCCTAGCCACTTTCTACATCACATTCTTTTGAGTCTTGCAAGTTATATCCATTTGAGGTTACCAAATCATTTTATGAAATATTCACTTTAGAAAAAAAAATTATATTTACAAGGAACCTTTCTATAATACCACTTATAGATACTCGGTCCATATTAACCACGAAGAGGGGGGGGGGGGAATCATTGGTTTCTTTTTACAGATTCCTTTTTTTTTGAATTCTTCATGCTGAACTTGTTAATGGTTCTCGATACAATAAGAAATATATCTCAATATCACTTCCTGTGAAGTATTAATAATATAAAGAACATCACACAGTATTTATAAGGTTTATCTAAAAGTCCTACTCATTTCCATGTTAGTTATATTACCAAACATAGATTATACACTATAATATGATTTCATTTATTACAATGGTTTTTGAATAATCATTTTAATACTCATATAAATTGATCCTCCAATTGATTATGGTTATACCACCTAGAAATACAACTATTTTTCCTCAATAGGTTCTACCCCAACCATCTTCTATCCCAAACTCCAACTGAGAGGATTCTTCCACATCGAATTCAATGCAATAAGAAACCTTTATTTAAGTCTTGATCTTATACAGGATGATCTTATGATATTATTCTATGAGATCTATGAATCCGACCTCATCATGTACCTATTCAAGTACTTTAAATAGCCACTGGTTGAGTCTATTGGTGTTTCTCAATAGTTCTCATCACCTATTATCGACTGGTTTCCCTAATGTAGCTTGATCGGGATTATTCTTCCTTATCCCAGAAGTTTGGACATAACATGGATGTGTGAATGTTTTTCAAAAAAATATTCTTCAATATGTGATGCAAGAAAAATACTTCTATAATCCCAATCATCTTCCTTATCAACTCACAATCACTTCATGAATGGCGTTCATGGAAACTAATGTATTTTTTACAGTATATCAAGTTTTTTCACGTGTTAATGGATTACGAGTGCATGTAAGTGTTTCCACAATCAACCCTTGTCACATTTTCCCAATCCAAATGGGTGTGAATTTAATCTTCTTCTCCAAATTCACACACTTCACTTGTATCTCCGACATTCATGTTATCATATGCATGTGTATTATGTATCATGAAATTCATACTCAATTTAATCTTTTATTATTCAGATTATATTCACTGTATGTGTTTGATGAATGCGTATCATGAACTTCCCACTTGAAAAACACACTCTCACAAGTGTCCTTCAAACACACTACATCAATTCATTATTTACATGTGTATTGGCATGTATTTATACATGATCTTGTAGTTATCATTCAAAATGTATCACACCAATAATAGTTCACTTCTCCTCTTCTTGGTTTTTGCTAACATAAATGGGTGTGGGATATATACGTGTGAAAGTTCATCTTTGCGAGACACAATGTATTTATAAACTATATTATAGATGTATCAAGATCTTTCGTGAACCAGGAAGGATTTTTGGATCTGATCCCTTTCATCATGTATCATGAGACTAAAATATTACCAAATTCATTGTAGCGCTATATAATTTTGGGCACACTAGTCACTTTCATTTCAATCACATGTACAAGTGTTCTCTATAGAGAATAAAAAATGGAATACTTTATCATTACTTTTTATTACATGACCAAGGTGTGTGGAATAAATAGAAGTAATTTCAAAATATAATAATTATAACTTCATAAAGATGAACACCCTAGATTGGAAATGGGTATAGGTATTCACAATACAATTTCATGGCATAGAAAATTGTGGTAAACTTTTAGCAGAAAAATGAGGACGAATTAATGTTTCCTAAAAGGATTGATGAGAGTAAAAGGGGTACATCATAATCTATAAAAAAGTATAATACAGGGTATATTAAATAACATATTCCAATATTATTAATTTAAGATCAAAGACACAAGATAAAGAAGATACCTAAATAAAGAGGAGATGAATATGATCTATTACCATGAGAGTACGATTCCTATAGATTGGGATGAGAATATTGATAGATTAGAGGCACCTTGGGAGGAATCTAGATAGAGGAGGGAAGAGTAAGGATGTTCTCCAAGGGGTTTGAGTGAAGATAAATTGGATCTTTTATGCGTTTATATAGGAAATGAGTGGGGAATTATTTATTATTTCTCAAACATAGGTTTTGGACTCTATGTAATAATATAACTAAAAACCCATAACGTAACACAGGGTTTTCCAATGTTTTATTTCAAATAAGGGTGTTTTATTATTTTATAAAGAATGTTCTGAATTTATTAAAATATTCTCATTTCGGATGTGAAAGTTAGTCATGTCCTTAAATAAAGTTTTTAAAGCCTCAAAATATATTATTGGTTTTGGAGGATTCATAATGGATTCATATAATTAATAAAATAAATGTAGTATAACTTTATTTTAAATATGAAGTATATATTTTGTAATTTATACCATTTATTTTATTTATTATATCATTTTTAGGTCATTATTATGTCATAATACCCACTATATATTTACACTGTATTTAATTTTGTACCAAAAATTCGATTGTTTTAGAAAAATATGAAAAAATTACCTTTTGATAACTTCAATGTTCTGAATCCAATAATAATATTCATTTTATCTAAATAATTTTTAAAATATTTTAATTTTTAATTTTAAAATATGAATTGACATTTCTTGAGAAATGTTGTGTTTTTTTTACAATAACAATTTTCAAACCCAAGAAAAAATACATTTGACATAAAAATAATTATATTTCATTTATATTTAATGAATTTTTTTAATAATAATATTTTATTAAAATTTTATTTATTTTAAAAATCCATTAATTCATCAAAATAAATTTCTTAATTGAATTTGAATATTATCCAAAAATAAAAATATGTTTGATTGTATCAAAATCAAAATCATTTACAATGTATCAACAATAAGTAAGTATAAAAATTATTTTATCCAAAATAAAAAATATATATCCATATTATTTTGGTCTTGACACATATCCTATTAATACACTATCAAACTTTCTAATAGTAAGGTCTGTGATGGTGAGACTTTCTTTGGGTGGTTCAGTGTATATAGTTTGGGTCATGATGTTGATGAGCATAAAATTCTCATTTAAATGGTATATTATCATGATTAATTTGTTGAATATTAACTTTTTAATTTTCAATGAAAAATACCAATGATACTTTATCCCTTATAATCTTGGATAAAATGGATTCATTGGGTAAAATCATACTTTTTGAGACCATCATTTACTTGGACCATGTCAATTGGATTTGTGTAAACACAATATTTATACTATTCATATGATAACTATTAAATTACTATATTATCAATGATAATGAGGCAAAATGGTCTTTAAAATCTGATAAGATTTAATAAATCCAAATAAGTGTATGTTGCTTCTCTACTTATAATATGTAATAATTCATTTAATTATATTATATGTGGAATGTTATTTATAAATGTTCAGGTCATTAAAATCTTCCCACCTTCAGAAATTTCACCTTAACAATTTTCATTTCACATACTAAAATAGATTAGGGTAACTCTCTTTCATCACATATTATGGTCCTAAAATTAATTCTTTAAACTTTTGGATTCTCCATAAAACTCTGACCATGCACATTTTTTTTATTCAGTAGATCTTTATCTCTATGATCTAATATCTTCACTGTTTGTTCCCTTGTATGATAGATAATTATCCAATAGAACCACCTATGGTTTAAGTATATGTGAGGGGTTTGGTATGTACTTCCTCAATATGGAAACATAGAACACATCTAGTATTTAAGATAGGTTAGGTGGAAGTTCTAGTAGATAGGCCACTTCTCAAATGTGATCAAGGATCTCAAAGGGACTGATGTACCTTGATATAAGCATTCCCTTGTTCCCAAATCTCATTAATTGTTTACAAGGAGGTATGTGGATAATTGTTTTTATCTCTAACAAAAAACTCTTGGTATTTTCAATGAAAGTCATCATAGCTCTTTTTTTAAATTTGAGTATCCTTGATGTGATGGTGAATGGTCTTGGCCTTTTCCTCTATTTCCATATACATTTTTGGACCAAGCTATTTTTTTCTCCAACTTCATCCCAAGATGTAGGTTTTCTAAACCAATTATCATAAATATAATTATAAGAAGATATTCATATTATTTATTACACACTATCATTTTATGAGAACTCCATTGAAGAAATATGTTTATCTCATCATCTTTTGAAGAAAAATTATTATTCCCTCTATATTTTCTGGAGTATATAGATAGTTTAGTCAGATTGGAGATAAATTTGAGGGTGATTAGTCATGATGAATTTCAACTCACTATTTAGATAAATTTATAGAATATAAAAAAAAATTGAGGGAAATTATGTATCTTTATTAGATACAATCAATAGTTGTGTTCCATTTAGCCTCACCACCTCTCTAAGGTATTCCTTACAAGTTGATCAAGCGATAATTCCTATAGAATCACAATTAAGTGAGTAGTTTTTTAATATGGTCCACAAAAACCCATATAGAATTATTTCTTCTTGATGTCTTTGGGAAAACAGTGACAAACTTCATGGTTATGTTTTCCCATTTCCATGTTTGTATGGGTAATATTTGCATCATACTCCTGGATTTTTTTTCAATACATCCTTCACTTTTTGACATATAATATATATTGATATATATTATATAATATCCATCTTCATATTTTCCCACAAATAGTTCTATCAAATATCTTGATACAACTTTGTGCTTCTAGGTTGGATTGAGAATGTCGAAATATGTGCATCATCCAATAACTCCTTTTACATAGGATTTGACTGTATACATAGTCTTGACCCAAATCTCACAAATACATCATTAACATTGTAATCTGAGGATTTTCCTTTTATTATTTCATCGATATTCCTCTAAATTCCCTCATCGACTCTTTGAGAATCCATTATCCACTATAAGAGGGATAGTTTGGAAATAATTTGTGAAACGATTGATGACGTTTCAATCTTTATGATTCCCATGTACATAATTTTCAGGTCTAAGAAGATTAAATCCTTCATAATTATCATCAATGATAATATTGATGGATCCTTCCTAATTTAAGTGTATTCCTCTTTATTCACATTCCCAATATGGTAGTGGATTGAGTAGTCATAGTCCTTAATTAGCTCTAACCATCTTCATTAGAGCATGTTAATCTATTTCTATGTGAATATATACATGATTATATTGTGATTTGAATATATTTTACACTTCTCCCCAAAGAGATAATGCCACTTTATTTTTAATGTGAAGATCACTACAACCAAATCTATATCATGTGATGGGTAGATATTTTCATGAACAATAAATTTTCTTGAGGCATATGCTATCACTTTTTTTATATTCATTAACACATAACGCAACCCCTACTTCATATAATCATTGTATACTACAAAATGTTCCCCACTTTTGGGAAGTAAGAGTATAGGAGAAGTGATAAGACTCTTTTTGAACTCTTTGAAGCTCTCTCCACATTATCATTCAAAACAAAAATTACTCCCTTATGAATTAGCTTGGTTAGAGTATTTTAAAATCACGAGAAATTTCTCACAAATTAATGATAGTACCCATCTAATCCAAGGAAACTAAGGTTTCCTGTCACATATGTTGGTCTTGGATATCCATCAATTGCTTCTATCACTGAATGGTCCACAAATATAAAATTAATTCTAATAATATTCCCCACGAATGTGTGTTCCTCTAACTGGAACTCATTTTTTATACTTTTCATAATGTTTCTCCTTTTATAATGTCTTTATATTATGGATCTGATTCTCCTCATGATCCTCCTTACATTCAGAGTATATTAGAATATCTTATATAAATACTACCACAATGTTTTTGAGGTAATATCTAAATAATCAACTGATAAATTCCGTGAACGGTTTTTGGAGCACAGGTGAGTCCAAATAGAATTACTATGAACTCATAGTGCCATAAATTGTTTGGAAATTAGTCTTAGGGATACCCTCCTTCTTCTCCCATACATGGTAATACCCTGAATTAAGTTCCACCTTGGAGAAGTATTCTGCTCCACATAACTGGTTGGACAATTCATCAATCCAAGTAATAAGATACTTATCCTTTATGATGATATTTTTCATCTCATGATAATAAATTAAAAGATGCATTGACCCATCCTTATTATTGATTAATAGGACTGGTGAAACCCATGGTGAAGAACTTGGGTGTATGAACTGTTAAACTAGATTCTTCTGTAATATTGTCTTCATCTCATCAAGTTCCACCAAATATATTATATATGGATTCATAGATAATGGAAACTCCCTCGTTATAAGGTTAAATGAAAATTCAATCTTTCGATTATAAGGAAGATTGAGAAATTATTTTGGACACACATCAGCGTATTCCCTCACAATGGGCATGTCCTCAAGGATGATATTTTCCATAGACCCAATAATTTTAGCTAGATATGCTTTCTCATAGGTAAATAATTTCTATCAGTGAGATTTTAGTGCTAAAGAAGATTCATCCCCCTCCTTGTGCTAGAATATAATTAGAGGCTGATTCATAATATAGAGTCTGATTTCCTTCTTGCAGAAGTGTATTTTGGATTTATATAGGTAAATCCAATCCATTCCTAAAATTGTTTCCAATTCAACTAAAGGGAGTATCAAATTTTTCTATAGGAAATTTATCCCACAAATTTCAATAGGGGAGGAGGTATATAATCATGATTCAATAATATTCACATTTCCACTTTCACCAACAACTACAATTCAATGCTTTGGGGTGGTGTTTGAATATATCTAATAAACATGCATGATATAGAGGAATGTTTAGAACCAGAACCAAACAGGATGTTCACTATTCTTTAATGAATAACTAATGTACCTATCACCTCATCATTGTTGGGATCCACCTCAAATATTGTGATGGGAAAATATCACCCTTTCTTCCTTGAAGGTTGTTGGTTGTCTGAAAAATCCATTGACATAGTGCATTGGTTCAAAAAGTTCCCTTATTCCTTCCAGTTGAAAAAGTGAACAATACCCTAAGGGTTTATTGGAGAATTACATTCCTCCATCTCATTAGTCATATTATTCAATAAAAAATTTCTAGCTAGGTACCCTTCCTTCCCTCACCTAAAGCATTTACTCAACCCCCTTAGGTAATTTCATTGGTGCTTCTTTCCACAATTTGGACAAGTGGGATTTTGAAATTTCATATCACCAATAGATTTATCCATCGCACCACCAGAAATAAACTCAAATTTATACTTATTATAACCATAATACCCTTGAAATTTGACAAACCCTATTTTTAATTTTTGGGAACATCAGAAAATTTCCTCATAGAAATCAAAACTCTCAAATTGTTAGGGATTTTATTTGACTAGGATTTCTCCCACCAAAGAAGCATTCAACCTTGTATTCAGGGAAAATGACAAATCTAAAGGTGTATCATGTAGGTCTTTGGATGTTTTCCTCATATTCCAAAATATATTCATCGTCTTTCTTCACAAGTTTATGGAAACCCCATTTCATTTTAATTTGGAGATTGAAAGGAAATTTTCTATTGAAATTGTTTTTCCAAAATTCCATCCACCCCATCACTTCAATCTCTTAGTTAAGATTTTTATTCTTTACCAATGCCCACCACTAATAAAATAATCCATCTATACGATAAATATCCATAATAAAATTCTCTTTTATTGAACATTAAATGATGGATAACCTTTTTTCAATGGAGTTGATCCATTATTCCATGATTAATATTTTGTATGACCCATCTAAATTTGGAGGCCTTTATCACATAATGGTCTCAATTATAGTTTATTATTTCTTAGGGATATTTGGGATCTCTAGACGATCTTGGTTTCTATATAGAACCTATGTCAGCTGAGAGAGTATCCCCATAAAGTTTTATATTACTTATCCCATCAGGTTGGGAAACACATTTGGGAAGTCACCACATTTCCCTTCACATTGGTTTTTTACACAATTCCTACAATTTCAATACATTTTCTAGAATAAATAATAAATGTGGGATGAGTGTTTTTAAACTATTATTCATGAAAATTGGAATATAATGATATTTAAGGGTTAACATATATATTAAATTTACTACCTAATTTTTGAACTTCACTCTTATGGGAATTTATTGTTCCCTTAATAATGGTTCTTAATGAGCTTATGAATTTACCAAATCATATACACCATGAATGTAAAAACATGTTCACAACATGGCCCGTTGTTGTTCACTAGTTCCTAGTTGAGTCTATCTCAATGTGGTGTTTTCAGGTTTTATCCCTATGTACATCTATTGCATATCTACATCAACTATTATATCTAGTAATGGATTCATTTTCTGGAAAACCCAATTGGTCTATACATTACCAAAATTTAGGGGAATTTTATTATATTATAGTTTTATCCCTCATTATTTCTCTAGAATTTTCTAATCATACTCCTAAAAAAATACTAAACTTTCCTTTGATACCCACTATGATAACCCTGCTTTTTATTGCATTTTATTTCCTGATTTATCACATAAGATTACACATAATACAACCCATAAGACAAATAAAACCAGTTTATTTGGGAATTAGGAAGATTAAATGATAATTTAAAATAAAAAATACATCATTTTTATTGATAACAACCTTAACACGCTCATATTATTACTTCATACTGAAAAATAAAGGGATAAACTCTGTACATACATAAGAAATGGGTGACATACAAGGGACATTAAGTGTATAAACATGGAATAACATGATGAAATTAATAAATGTTATCAAATAGGAATACCAATGAGTCCTAAAAGGGGAGATAATCATAAACATGAATAATGAGGCATGATATAGCTATTGGAGCCAAAAAAATGGGCATAGGAAAAGGACGCGAAGAAAAATCTAGATCCATAGAAGGAGAAAGAATCTGCGATCTGATTGAAATTTGCGAAGCCACAACCGAGCAATGAGGATGGAGGCTCTATGACCTGATTGAAATTTACGAAGCCACTGCGGAGCATGGAGGAGGGATGCTCCATGGTTATGACAAAGTTCCACGTGTCTTCATGCCAAACGCCCTCTGCTTCATGCCACAACTTGCCTATAAATACCATGCTCCCCATGATTTCAAAGGATGCATACTCCGACCATTCTACTTATTATCTCTCAATTCAAAAATCACTTTCTTCTCGGAAAAAAATGTGATCTTTAAGTTACTTTAGCATCATGAAGTGCCTTTCCCTTTTCTTAAATTCCACCCCTCTTCAAAGAGGGATGCCCTTCACGGAGCCCATGGGTCTCCGCAAAGGAAGGGGATCCCCAAGGGGACTCGGGACATTGTAGAGAACTTATACTTCCTAATGTACCCTCCCTGAACATGTATCCCACATGCTAAGGCAGGGTCACTGTGCTTCGTGAAGCACACTTCTTCGCAGTGCTACGCTTCGCATGTCACCCTTGCTTCGCAAAGCACTACTCCACGAAAGCCTTTACACTTCAAGAAGCACCTTCCACATGAACCTATGCCATATCCCTAGGATAGGTCACTTCACTTCGTGAAGTATACCTCTTTTTGAAGCCCCTCTACTACATGGAGCACCCGAGCTTCACGAGGCCTCTTCTTATGAACCCATTTTCTCTGCAACCCCTTTTTGAGTGTGACAAGTTTGCATGAAGTGATTTCAAAGTCCCTTTGGTGGTGCTTCATGTTGCATTGAGTAGCCTTATGCGACTTCACATAGTCATACTAACGGCTATTTCATCTTCTCATAGTGACGATAATGTGGTCCCCTCAATGGATCAATCCACGACCCCCCCCATCACCACAACATTGCTGGTGCCTTCCCTTCAACAAGGGTGGGAAGGTATCAGTCATGTATGTCCTAGGAGAGCAGAGTGAACCCACCATGTCTGAGAAGAAGGATGTTAAACTTCCAAGAACCGTCATCCTTAGCACATGATGTTAAATTGTGACACCACCCCGTGCACTCTATGCAGGGCACCACATCTCAAACATTCTCTACACCTACTCGTCTCCACGGGAGTGAGATCTTCACCACATGGAATGAGATCCTCTTTTCCAGAGCGACGCTTGTCCGTAGGGAAGGGAAACTAACTTGTTGTAAGCCCTTAGCCTTTCTTATAGAAGGGAGTATCCTAGCTCCCCCTCCTCTCTTCCATGCCAATGACTAGATTTGTGCACGAGGACCTTCGTTATCTCATCTCTCTCCTGTTGGGATTTATCGCCACCCAGGCCTCAATCTTGGAGTAATCCCCAATCTCCATATCCTTGGGCCTCTAACCATGTGAAAATCCCTATTTCCTCTTTGAGTATATTCCTTGTGTAATCCCCACTCCACTTCCCATAGACGCACCCTTCGCAACATGATCATCAAGTCTTTTTTGCCTCATGTTTCTGACACTGATCATGACTCACATGGGGTTAGAGTAAGAATTGACCATGAAATCATTCATGGTACACCTTAGAGTGTAAGCCCCAAAACTCTCCTGAATTATGTGGACTTTGATACTTTCTAAGACATGCTACGTCAGAATCCTCTCTAAGGTTCAATCCCAACACCTCCATTGGTTACGACCCCCCTTCACGTCAGCTCACCAGCACACATTCTGAACTACGTGGACTTTGACCCTTGCGAAGGAATGGTACGTAGGAAGCCACGCTGAGGTTCATTCCCAACACCTATTGGTCCCGACCCCCTCCACGTTGGTTCACCAACACACATTCTGAACTATGGGGACTTGGATCCGTTTCAAGGCTATGAACATTGGAAGCCTTCCTGAGGATCTAGACCAACACACCCATCGGTCTCGAAAACTTCACACCAGTCCACCCTCGTACCGCATGAAATTAAACTGTATTTCCCTTTTCGTCCCATAAGACAATAAACTGTGCCCATTCAAACTACATGGTCTTTGATCCTTGTCTCCCAGAAACGTTTAGTAGGAAACCTCTATAAGGTTCAACCCCATCGAGCGGTAAGTCATTGTGCATCCCATCTAGTAGTAAACCATTGTGTATCCCATATAGTGGTATGCCGTTGTGATTCCTAACAGACGGTAAGACATTGTGTTCCTTAATTGATAGTAAGCCGTTGTGTTCACCCCATCCAGTGGTAAGCAGTTGTAGTCCCCTTCGCTGGGACCCACATCTCTGGTCAGCCCTCGTGGCATTAGGAAAACTCGGGCTTCTTACCACGCATAAGCCCCAATATATCGTCAGGTCGTTGTCCTTTTTGTACACCCCGATTCAATACCCCCATACTGAACTACATGGACTTCGATTCCCTTCCACAGGGATACATCAGAAGCCTCCCTAAGGCTCCAGCCCTTCACCTATGTCTCATCCTGATCTCTCCCTCAATCCTACAAGTCCCGAGATGATCATGCCCCAACTCTGAGCTTCCACTTCCTCCGGGTCCCATCCATGCATCTGTTCTCACAGGACACCTCCTCCGGTGTCTCATCGCCCCACTGAACTACGCATAAATTGATTCTTTGCAATGGTGATATGTATGAAGTCTCTCTGAGGCTCAATCCCAATATCCTTGTCACCCCCGCATTGGCTCCAACTCATTCCCCATCCACTCTCAACAATCCATATGCATTCTGATTATTACCCAGGACGCCACATCCTGGTGATATCATGCCATTCACCTCTTCACAACCCCCAGTAGTAATTGGGTACCTAGCAACATGTTAACCCCAATGTCAGTTTTTACTCCAGGGGTTGCACCCATCTGATCTACTCTAGTCACTGTTTTGATCAGTCTCATCTATCTCCTCAAGATGTTAAACTCATGGAATACAATTTTTAAACATAAAAATCTAAGGAAATACTCAGAGACATGCCTATGGAATATAATTCCCCGCATTTGACGTAGGATGCATCAAGATTCCATGCCCTCAATAATCACTCTCATATGTGGAAAAATCCTAGAAATTCTAGTGTTCTAGCATCCAGACATGTCAATGAGGTACAACGTGACTACTCCCCTGACCTAAGGTTGCTGCCCTAATTGGACCCATTGGAATGTCCTGGCAGAAGCAATGTAATTAAACAACATCCATGAAGACATGGCACTGGGAAGAGTTTCATGGACAACCTCTTAATCCCTGAGGGATACCCGGACTAGGTGATGAGTTTCGAGGAGGAATCCAAGAAAGGAGGAACTGACATACCATCATCACAATTTGATCGTGGAAAAAATGTCCTTGAATAAGGGATGGATGTCACCCTCCTTTGGATAGCGGGAATGTGGTGCAACAATCAAAATGTCCTCTATAGATGGATGTTCCACCCTAAAGAGGTGTCAGAAACATAAATGGGGAACCGAAAATAAAATTTATACTCCTCAATGTGGTGATTAGTAGTGTTTGAGACATTAGTGGACTAGCGTGTCACCACATCCATGTATCTGGTCCCAGGTCCTGCCAAGAAAATAGTGGGCCTAGCGTGAAACACACCAAAAGTTTGGGTAGTTAAACGTTGGACATCTCGATCAGCGACGTTGTCAGCGTGGATCTTTATTACCAACTATGGAAGATGGAATGGTGCTTGGGCACTGGAAGTCAATTTTCTCTAGACAACACTAATGGTTTAATCACCCTGCAATCCAAGACCCATGTTTTCGTGTTAGGAAATTGATCGCTTCCCACCTACCAACACAGGGGTAGGGGAAACATCACAGTGGCAATTCTGTGTGGCTTCATTTCCCCCATGGAAGCCTCCATGTCCGCAACTACTGGGTTCCCAAGCCCTATCTACCCATCTAAGTTCGTTCAGAGAGGGGTGATAAATGACCTCATTTCCCATTATGAGGAGGAGGGGATCATCCCAACTAGGGAAATTGCTCGACAGGGCCTAGAGGCATCTACACCTCATCACCACCACTGCCCCCAAGGGATGCGCAGGGAGCCACTACTCCCCACTCTGACACACAAAAGTTTCGGTAACCTCTCCCTGGAATGTTTTGAGGACTCCCTCCCCTATGCCAATGAGGTGGACGGTGTTCGGGCCAGCCCGGCCGGGGTCCTATTCCATGGGAACCCAAAGAGGGACCCCACTATGTTGCACCATCACTACCACTTGTCCCCACGATCTAAGGAACATGTAAGTTATCCGCCTACTCTACCAGCCCTAGTCCGGTAGTCCCGACACCAGCGTCGGGCGCAGTCTGAGGAGGACGCCCTCCGAGGGGCATCGACGTCAATGACTACCACAGCTCGTGCCACCACTGATGTATACCAATAGTTCCCTCTCTATTCCAATATGGGGAATGTAGATTCCCGAACTAGATCGAGGCCACAACCACCCCACGGGCAATCAGGGTCGACTTTCCTGGTTTCATGTGTTGGGAGAGCCCACTGCGAACTAACCCGTGGCAATGACACCCAATACCGAGGTCCTCCCAATACCACCACTATTGATAATGTGGGTCTTCCCCACTTCTAAGCTTAGTGTGGAGGTCTACCCCATGCCACCATCAATTTGACTGAGGGTCCTCCCCACAGTAGTGACACTCAGTACAGATTCCTCTTCCACACTCATGACATCGGGTATGGAGTCGTTCCTCCTGCCATAGGCCTCCGACATGGTGATGTTACACATCTGGTCAATCTCTAGTGTTGGGTCCTCCCCCATGTCTATACAGTAGCTGATGAAGGTCCTCCTCACCCCAGAAATCATAGGAGTGAAGGTTAGAATCACTTCATCGGCACCCAGAACTAATTTCCAACCCATGTTCAGCTTGGATAGTACGAGGACCCTCCTCACACTAGCACTGCCATGGAAATAAGCATGGAGGCCCTACCCATTCTCCTACCTGCTATAGAAATTTTTGCAGATATCATCTTCATGCGTCAACCAATGGACATTGAGGCCCTCCCCATGTTCCCTTTTCCATTTTCCCTGGTGCTCCTCATACCCCATCTCACTCAGGAGAAAATCCTCACTGTCCCAGCACCAGTTCGGCTGAAGGTCATCCCCATGCATGAAATCTACCCTATCCCAAAGAGCCATCCTAGGGAATGAGGTGGGTCATCACTGCCAAAAAATGAGTACCGGAGTGATTCATACCAATATTGAACCAGTCTTATTCTTATATTCTACGGCTGAATATGATTCCGCAATGGAAACCTCACATAGATCCTCCATGCCAAGGTATAGGGTAGGAATGAGGTGCATTAGCCTCATACTTCCAGAATGCGAGGTCCACTAGATCAATAACACCCTTCGCATATACATCCAGGAGGAAGAAGTTTTGGCATCTCTCCAGGGTTCGGCTGTTTAATCGCCACCGTCATCACTAGGAGCATTATCTACCTCTACCAAAGATCATGGAGAGTTTTTCTAGGGATAGATGGTGAATGAGAAACAACATGGTCTGCCGCTAGCAGTCGTAGTCCCTGTTCTAGAAACTACGGTCACCAGCCCGACTTATCATAATGTGGTGGCCAAGTCACAACACTCTTAGGAGGATAACCTGAGATGTAGTGGTTTGTCAGGCCATTCACTGCATTCTCCACCAGCCAAACTGCCATATCAACAGTCTCTTTCAGTACCAACACTGGTTCCCCAGCCACCTCTAGTTGATGAGTGGGGAAACAAAGGGCCAGACCCTGATTCTAGATAGAGGAGCTTGAGGGACATTCTCACAACAGTCCATTTCCCAGATATGTTTTGGACACTTGTAGCACCGAATTTCAGTGCGCCGGAATCGCTCACCCAAGAAGAAGATAGTTGTTATCCCTAGACCCCCGAGGTGACACACTTCTATATTCGTCAACGGTGAGTGACTAACCCAAAAATTAAATCACACATCAAAGACATAGGTCAATAGTGTCGTTTGGTTGATTTGGCTGCACTCCCTGTGGCCCAGCGCCCTGAGTCACCGGGCCTCCATAGGACCCTCCAATAAAGATTCATTTAGAGATATAGAGTGATCCTCATGATTATCAAGGAGGCTTCCCCACATGTGAATTTTTGTAGTTGGGGGCAGTATGTTGACCTTAATTTTAGTTCTATCTAGCCCCAGCCAGACTTTTCAGGCGATATCGAGGATATTCCTCCAGGTAGAGTCATGGTAAATATGGATGACCTTCCAGGGGATGTGAACAAGTTAGAGATTCTTGGGTAATACTTACCCCCTAGGGGAGTGAAACAACTTTTGGACCTTTCGGGAAGGGATACTCACCCGCAGAGAAATCTACTCGGTCTCACTACTAGAAAAATGACCTATACCCACGGTTCAAAATCGTGGGTATAACGCCAAAAACCGTGGGTATAGCCTATACCCATGGTTTTGGGAACCATGGGATGGAATGGTGTCGGTATAGGGGTATCAGCCTATACCACGGTCTCCAAACCATGGGAATAGGGGAGTCACAAGTGGAACACTGGATATTCCAACGTGGCACACAACAAACCCCACTGTTTTCTAATAGTGGGGTATTTAAATTCAGAAAAATCGCCCAGGAGGTTTTGAACCCCGGACTCGCCCTAACCCTCGCAACCGCACCACCAACCAAGATGGGATTATTATCAGTTATATGTACATATAACTGCTTATATATATTAATATTCGGTATTTAAAATCCAAAAAGGAACCTGTGCGGTTTTGAACCTGGGACTCGCGCTATGCCTCACAACCACTCCACCATCCAAGCTGTGATTTTTATCTATTTTATGTACATATACCTGCTTATATATATATATATATATATATATATATATATATATATATATATATTCGATATTTAAATGCAAAAAAGCCACCCACGGGGTTTTGAACCTAGTTCTCATGGTTAGCCTTGCAACCACGCCACCAACCGAGCTGGGATTTTTCTATGTTATATATACATATATCTACTTATATATATATATATTAATATTCAGTATTTAAATTAAAAAAAGTGCTCACTGGGTTTCGAACCCACATCACAAGCAGAGCCTAACGACCGCGCCCCCACCTATGGACCAACCGAGCTAAATAAATTTTGGAAGATTATATTTATACGTATAGATCTGTTTTCCAGTAGTGTCTTCCTGCGCCCCCCGAGGTGTTGGTCTATAGATGAAATCTTAAAATGGGTAAGGAGCACCTCAGATCCATCAAAACCTCCAACCCATATGACACAATAAAAAAGAAGTAGGATGATTGAGAGAAAGCCGCGCTGTGTCAACAAATCATGGAGAATAAAAAGATGGTCGATTACCTATTTTTTGAGCATGCCACAGAGTTATGACTAGACTACGGTGATCCTCTTCCAGGGAAGTAGGAGTAGAAACAACTTCCCTTAGGAGAGTTTCATCCAGGTGACCCTAACCATCCTTCCCAAGTATATAGGGTAGATGTTGGAACTTACAGCAATAGGGTGTGGTATGTGTCGCCAAATACACTGGTACAGTGAGACAATCACCGGGACCCATCTAAGATTCCCCCAACTCCTCCACAGATCATCCCACCAGCCGCTGGGCCTACTTATAATTTTGAAGAACCCTCCAAGACACTGGTGGTCAAGTTTCCCCATCAAGACAAGAACCCCCACCCAGATGACCCCTTGGCAGTTCTCATTACCCACCTCGAGGCATTGGAAGCACGACATGTGGATATCCCGCCTAATGGGAAGTTGTTTCCAGCGTGGGTGGATGATATGCCAGTACCCCTAGATTTTGAAATTCCCACCTTCTCCCCCTTTAATGGGACGAGTGACCCTCTGCAGCATTTGGACCACTTTATTTAAAGGTGTGGACCCATGCTGGGAACTCCGGCGCAGCAGGAGGAAGCAAAACTCCAATTCTACATACACACATTGGGAGGACATGCGTTTGTCTGGTACAACTAGCTACCCATCAGGTCAGTAGATATATGAGAAGATCTTCATAGGAAATTTATTTCCTAGTTTAGTTCCACCACTTGGAAGATGAGTATTTCAGACCTCTTCATGTGAAAAAAGAGGCCTGACGAGCACGTCATAGGCTTTTTTTCCCAGTAGATAGGGCTGACATACTCTATTTTCACGGTAGTGAATTATGATAAACTAAATAAGATGTGTATGGGGAATACCAAGATAGAACCGGTCCCCTATCTGATCACGTAGAATTACCCTGGGGGATTCCGAGACTTCTCTAATAAGGCCCAGTGCCTAGAAGAAGCCTTGCAGCAGGCAAGCCAGGCACACCCTTTTCCTCCTGCGATTCCCATGAGAAGATTCACGAAGGATAATCCGGCCACGGTGGACCAAATATAGGACCAGAAGAAACTAGATTTGTTATCAGTGGATCCACCTCTATAGCCTCATAGTGGCCCACCACCGTAGGTGTCGTTTCTGGCCCAACAGTGCTTGCTACAGAATCATCAGGCACCCCCGCGTAACGCGCTGCCACCGTCCAGACAAGATAACCTGGTCACGACACCACTCTAGGATCCTCTATCCCATCATCATGGTAAAGCTCTTGTATCCCCCTTCCCAGATAGAAAAAACCAGACCTACTCTTTCAAAAAGGATCAGGACCCCGGTTATTTCCGAAGTGCCTTGGAATATGGGATTGTACATTTGTCAGAATGTAGGAGACAAAAAAGGCATGTCTTACTGATCACCCTAATTACTGCCCCTAATAATGGATCTTAAGGAAAACTCCTAAATACTGATATGTGTTTAAATACTGGATTCAACACCAGGTCGATAACAACATAGTCATGTTAGGCCCAGCTCCGACACATGTGGCATGTGTGTTCGTGAATCCCGATAGCAACAGTGAGAACGAAGGCGAGTAGCATAATGTTTCTAACTGGAGATCCCAGATGTACAATGATTGGATGGCTCATAAAATAGTCTCTTGTTCCCATAGATTTATATATGCATGCATGAACTGACCAGAGCCTTCAAAATTTCCAAATACTACTTTTGCGTCATTGTGTCAGTTTTCGCCTTCTCAGAAGAGCAATAATTGGTGGTACAAGGGAAAAAAGTCTCACCGCCAATTTCATCATTATCTCGTACTCTCAGCGACTTCATTAATCCAGAGACTGAGATTCCCCCCAGATTCCATCTAGTAGTGGATGATTCTTCAAGTGACAATCAAGGGTACGCCTCGGTTAAAACCTTAGAGCTGGTAAACCCCTACATGATTTCTAACGGCAAGGAGCACCATGTGGATCCTCCCAATGTTCCTAGTCATCATCAGTATCGACATAGCCACAGAAATATGTGTCATCAGAGATCCTTGGTCATTATTTCTAGCCAGTTTGTGCATGCTACTAAAACCTGACAATAGGCCCATCGTAGAGCTCAGCACGCACATCCTTCTCATCTGGTGTCATCAGGCCCGCCTTCACCGCCGTTTGTGCTACTTGATCAGGCGGAGCCACCTCGACTGCACCTTTATTAGACACGCTCTGCTACGGACTGGTCTCAGTCATCTGGACCTCATATAGAGGTCACTCTACTGCTTATACTAGTGGGCAGTGGGATATTCCCAGCCCCAGTCAACCGCCAGTCTAGCAGGAAAGGCCCTCCTAACCTCCAGTTACAGAGTGACCACCTGTAAGTAGAATCTCACACCTGGCATGGAAGTATGATATCCTCAAACATATTTATAGTATTCTAGAATGTTTTTCAATCTTTGAGGCCCTTCTCCTTTCAGCAGATATGCATGAAACACTTGCAGAGGCTTTAAGAACCCCCCCCGTTTGAGACGGAGATAACAGCTATCGAAGACTTCCATGATGAGGCAGTAGAGCATGCTGAATGCCAGTCCAATATCTCATTATGAGGAGAAGGTTAAGGCTATCACATATTGGCGAACATCCACCGAATGTACATCACTGACAATTTAATCATGCACATAGGTTTGTCATTGTCTTGTCGACATAGTCTACGAGATCAACCTAATCCCGACTCGGTCACTGTGAAAACTAGGGTTGTTCGAGGATGATCAGAGTCCCTGTCACTTGGAAATTCAAGGCTATGATAGTATGGAATAGACACCGGTCGAACATTTTTGGCTAAATACCTAGTTCGGTGGTCTGGTAGGCAGTATCAAGTTCGTTGTTATCTCTTAGGACACCGCCTACAATGCATTGATCAGCAGGCCATGGATCCACTTGCATGTGTCGGTACCTTCATCGTACCACCAGTACCTCAAGTACTCACTTAATGGTCGTTTGGGAATAATCCAAGGTGACACATCTCTATTTACCAATTATGAAGCCTACTACCTAGATATCGACTATTACAAGAGAATGGACCAGTAGATTCAGGATAATGAAGTTGAGCATGCTACGGCTGAGACTGACCTATGGACAGATCTAGATGATGCCTAAAGCTTTACAATCCACTGATTGGAGGATATAACCCCGGACATGAGACAGTACATTTTTGTTTTTGGAATAAGGGGGGATCACATTCCCATGTCCAAGAAATGATGGAAGATCACTTCATACTCTTACACGAATCTGGCTTGGGTGATCCCAGAGCCCCCTACTCCCATAAGGTATTGAGATTTCTGCCCCATGGAAATGAAAATACAGCATACAATCTTGTTTCACTGACCTGGGATAAACTGGCTCAAGACGATACACCAATATTACTTCTATATCATCATGTGTGTCCCATGAGGCTGAAGACCAGATGGGATCAGATCGAAACCCTTCATCACTATGGTTTCGGCTCCATAGGAGTCAGCCGATGATGTGTCCATCGCCGCTCAGGCTAGTACCAGTCTCCCATTAGGATCTGTTGACTTAGAGGAAACTCATTCCACCGAGGATACCTCCTCCATAAGTGAAGAAGAGGATTTAGAGGATTCCCCCCCATTTTAAGAGGGATTCTCCACTAAGGTTGATGAATTGGTACAGGTGAACCTCAGTAATTAGGCAGAACCAAAGCCCACATTGATCAGTGCCTCTATTCCCCTCGAGGAGTAAATGCAATACATGCACTTCCTCAAACAACACTGCAATGTATTTTCATAGAGCTATAATGAAATGTTGGGGCTGGATACCCACGTATTCATCCACTGCCTTGGCTTCAAGGAAACCCATCAGGGGTTTAAGTAGCCTCCCTAAAAGATACACACTACTCATGGTTCCATGGTCAAGGTAGAAGTCGATAATCTCATCAAAAATAATTTCGTTAAGGAGGCCCAATACCCCAAATGGCTAGCCAAAATTATGATAGTCTAGAATAAGAACAGACAGATATGAGTCTACATCGACTTCCAGGATCTCAACCGTCATTTCCAGAAGGATGCTTTTCCCCTCCCTGTGATAGAATTGTTAATTTATGCTACATCTAGGTTCCAATCCCTCTCTTTCAAGGATGGTTACTCCAAGAATAGTTAGATTTGAATGGCTCATGAGGATGAGGAGTATACAAACTTCAGGGAACCAAAAGGTAATTTTTATTACCAAGTCATTCCCTTCGGTCAAAAGAATGTAGGTTCCAGCTATCAACGAGATACAAATCACATCTTTAAGCTGATCCTGGGGACACTGGTGGAATATTACGGGGATGATCTAGTGATTAAATCTCACTAACATTAGGATCATCTCAAATACCTTGAAAAAGTGTTCATTTTATTTTGGTCACATCACCTAAAGATGAACCCATTTAATTGTGCCTTTGGGTCACCTAAGGGATGTTTCATGGCTTCATTGTCAGATACAGGGGCATCGAGATCGACCCAGATAACATCAAGGCCTTTATCCTGATGTCTTCCCTATGCAAAATTCGTGAGCATGGAGGCTTCCAAGGCCACTTAGCCTACATACGCTGATCCCTCACAAATTTGGATTGAATGTATAATCCCTTTTCTCAACTCATGAATAAAGGAACTATCTACGAGTGGGATGAAGAATGCTAGAATAATTTCAAGGAAATCAAGAAGTTTCTACTCCAGCCTCCTATATTAATGCCACCTATCTCCGAAAAGTTGTTGGTCCTTTATGTGACCGCCCTGGAAGGATCCCTCGGCGCCCTTATCACCCAGAAGAACAATGAGGGAATATAGAATAGTCTCTAGTATCTCATTTTCATGCTCCTCAATGCAAAGACCCAATAATCCCCTAACGATAAGATCTTCCTTGCATTGGTATTCATAGTAGAGAAATTGTGACATTACTTGAAGCACCATGAGGTATAGCTGGTGTCCCGAGTAGCTCCACTAATGTATATCCTGAACTTCCCTATGTTGGAAGGTCATCTAGCATGCTGAGTAGTGATTCTACAATAGTTTGACATTTGGTTAGTTCCGCATAAGGATTTCAAGGGTAAAGCATTGAAAGATTTCCTCTCCGCTCATCCAGCTCATGCAGACCGATCCCTGGACCTTGATTTTCCCAATCATGAAATCCTATCGGTAGAGCAATCCATTCCATGTTAGAAAATGCCCTTTTATGGTGCTTCTTGGATCCCTACTAGAGGAAGGCTCAATGACCCCAGGCTCAACAGTTTAGTCCTAGTTATCATCCTCATTACCATAGCACAAGCCACTCTTCTGTATTCATTCTTATTGTCAGAAGACTGCACCAACAATGAGGCGGAATACTATGCTCTCATTACTAGCCCCGTGTTGGCCCTCAATATTGATGTTCCCCACTTGCATGTGAAAGGGGACTCCAATATAGTCCTCAAGAAGATCAAAAATTACTATGTCGTCAGAAAGACAATGCTCGTACAGCTGTTGGAACACACCCTCCAGCTGAGGCCCAGTTCCCATCTCGGCTAGAAGTTAGTCATGTCCCTCGATCCCAAAATGGTCAAGCTGAGGCCTTAGATAACCTAGATGCATCACTTGCGGAGCCTAAACTAGATGGTTTGATTATTCACATAGAGCACTAGATATTTATCCCACCAATCACTTCAGATAATGATGATAGCCTATTGTTAAACCATCTTACCATCGGCACCTCCACATTAGGACCTCTAGGTTCCCCAGATATAGTGATTGGGGTAACTCCTGACCAGAGAACCTCTTTATCGAATACCTCCAGAACTGTAATCTCCTGGAATATTGAGCCGATCACGAGAAAATATGACGTCACACAATATATTTTACCCTCCAGAGTGGTCCTTGTGTTGAGAAGATTCTCTACAAGTGAAGGTTTGAGGGGATTCCCCTCTATTGTATTCAAGGAGATGATATTTCTCAAGTCATGCAGGAAGTTCATGCCAGTTCTTATAGGGCTCCTCAGTCCAGACCGAGACTATCTCACCAGATCAGTAGACTGGGGTATTCTTGGCCCTCTATGATCTGTGATTGCATCGGGATTTATAAGAGGTTCTATGCCTGCCAAATTCATGCCAACGTTGTGCATCAGCCTCCATAGCCTCTCCATAGTACTATGTACTCTTATCCCATTGCGGTCAGGTGTCTTGATGTCATGGGACCATATCCACTGGTTATAGCTCACCAATGCAGGATCATCCTGACCACTATAGATTTCTTTTCCAAGTGGGTAGAAGCACTTCCTCTCAAGGAGGTCAAGTCCAGTTCTTTCACTAAGTTTGTTAGCTCCAATATCCTCTACCAGTTTGGATTCCATCACGCCGTCCTGACCGATAACGGCACCAACTTCCAGGAATCAGAGATGAATAAATTGTATGCCAATTACAAAATCCATTCTAACCATACCTCTGACAACCACATGTAATAAAATGGGAAGATTGAGGTGTTCAACAAGACCCTCTCTAACATTCTGCAAAAAATGGTTGGTCAGAACAAGAAGAGTTATTCGGAAAAGATCCAAAACTCCCTTCAGTCTTATCGGATGATGACTTGTAATTCCACAAAGGTGACCCTATACTCCCTGGTCTATAGAACAGAGGCTATCATGCCCATCGAGATTCAGTATCCTTCATTACACATGGCTATCTATGATCAGCAAGAACTAGATTAAGTATATCAAGTCCATCTAGTTGAATTGGAAGAACTTGAAGAGAATAGGATTCGTGCCCTACACAATCTGGAAAGGAATCAGAAAAAGAGAGATAGATCATTCAATAAAAATTTCGCCTCCACTCTTTCTTGCGTGGTGACATGGTGTTGTCATTGAGAACACCAATGATACCTAGAAAAAAACCACCCAAATTGGAGCCCAATTGGGAAGAACAATACATAATACACAAGGTTATTCCCAATGGAATATACTCCATAGTTACCATGGATGGTGAGCGTATAACTCCTCCCATCAATGCCATATATCTCAATAAATACTTTTCTTGAGAAGATGTGGTGCAACATGACCTTAAAATTTCGAGTCCTAAATGATGTTAAACTGTCGGGTCCTACATGACCTGAAACTGTTATGTCTTGCATGACATTAAACTGTATGTCGACCCGTAGGATGTTAAATGGTACCTATTCTCACACGACCTTAAACTATTCTGTCCATACCACAAGACATTAAAATGTGTGGTTCGTCTGAACTGAAGGATGCAAAACTATTTAGCACTTGTCCTGCATGATGTTAAACTGCAAGCACCTGATGCACCTCATGTCCTTTATGAAATTAAACTGTATATCATCCCGTAGAACGTTAAACTATATCCGGGTCCTACATGACCTTAAACTATTATGTACCCCATGACATTAAACTTTATGTCATCCTTCAAGACATTAAACTACAATAACTATGCATGGATTGTTTCCCATCCTCATGGGATACGTAGGAATTCTCGGATTATTCGTCTTGAGTCTGGCCCCCAGTTTCCTCTTTGACTATCCCCTAGGTATAGTTCTCTTGGAAGACCCGCATGGTGTCTTGTAGGCTTCTTTGGAGCCACTCATGTCAGGATTACGATAATCACACCAGGTGTTCCCATCCTCGTTCTTCTATTCTCCCACGTCCTCACCGCACGATTCTAAACTGCATGGCCTTCAAGAACTACGTATGCCTTTATTCTTATCCTTATGAGATACATAGGAATTCCCATAAATGTTTTCTATTGGCCCAACCCCAAATTCAAAATCTCCCCTCGGGTCGGAAAACATGGTGTGCTACCGGGTTATTCTCTCATTTACGTTGTATTAATCATTTCCGCACTATATATAACCTTCCCTAGAGAACTCTATATCTTTCAACGTCCTTCTTGACGTTAAATTGCACGGGCACATTTATGCTTCACTCACTCCATGTACTTGGAACTCTGTTATATTTTACATCCAAAAGGGCCCCTGAATAGTAAATATATTTATCCTAAGGGCTCTCCTTTTATTTCGGGCCAATGCCCTTGAGGATTTTGAACAACAAGTTAATATAATTCCTACAATGCGAATATATTCAGTGGTCGATGCTTATTTGTTGTTCCCATTTCAGGTCACATGATATGGATGTTGTGTTTCAAACGTGGTCAACAATTATCCTTTTTGTTTTCACCACCCCCATATATCCCAAATATTGTGTGTAGTGGTTCATTCAGCCCCACTTTATCTTCAAGCTTCAGTTGGCCTTAGGCATGAGTGTGAGTCCAGATGTCATACCCCTATACAGTGGGGGATCCCGGTCCTACTACTTGTTTCCCACATTGAGAATTTATCACATGGGCTTAGGAGCTTTGGTAAGGCAATACCCGCATGAGGGGTCATATGGCTACAGTTGTCCATGACTCCTAGCCTTAGGTCCCTCGACCCTTTCGGCCTCTGGCCCATGTTCTCATTTAGGATTGTGTGGGTTGGTATGTTCTCATGTCCTTATTCACGTTGGGATATTTTTCCATCCCACACATATCCCCTTGAGACATTCCTCCTTCATCTATCATTCTTTCAACAATCATAGGCCCCTTCATGCTTTGCGCACACCATAATTTGGGTTTCAATCATCTTTTATATCCAAAAGGACCCCGAACAACATAGATTCTTGGACCAAGGGCTCTCCTACCATTTTGGGCCAACATCCTCAAGGATTTCGAGCGATAAATTGATAAAATTACCATGTTGTAAATGTGGTCAATGGTCGATGCTCAATTGTTTTCCCCCAAACTCTGGTCACAAAAATACGGATAATGTGTTGCGAACATGGTCAAAAGTTCTCCTCTTTCATTATTTTTGTTTTTTGGTTTTTCGTAGGCAAGATGATTCAACCACTCCACTCAGTTATCCATTGAATATGACATTAAACAAGGCATCTACGATCTGAGCCCTATGAGCTTAAACTAAGTGAATCATCGTCCTCACTGTAAGACGTTAAACTATGAACTAGTTGGGACTTCCTTTTTTAGTTCCATTAACCATTTTGGACCATAGGCCCAAGTTTTCATTTAGTATTGAATGATGTTGTATTATATTATACCCTCATTCACCTTAGGCTACTCGTCGTTCCGTACACATCCCTCTTTGGGGTACCTTGCCCCTATTTGTCCTTATTTCATGACATTAAACTGCACAACATTTTCCTCAGAACTACGTGTGGCTTGATTCCATTCTTATTGGATATGTAGGACCGCCCAAACATATATTCTTCGTGTCTAGCCCCATATCTTAGAAATCTCTTTATCATTTAGGCCTCTAGGCTTGAGTCCTTCCCTGAGAGGGGTACGTGGTGTGGTATGGGCTTATGTCCCCATTCATATTGGGTTTGTAACAACCACTGCACATACCTATATCTCCTAGGCATTCATCACTCCATTTCCCTACACTTATATTTTCAAGGTGGATTCTCTTAAGATGGGCCCCTCAACCCTCTTCGGCGATTCACCAATGTGCCCAGGAGTACTCAGGTAAAGAACCTAGAGTGCTGGATTCTACATGGACATGATTTCACCCTTTTTTAGGCTTCGTGTTACCCTTCATTTGGGATTTCATTGTATTTCACTTCTGAAGGGACCCCCAAATGGAATAGATGCTTGGGCTAAGGGAAATCCTACCATTATGGGCCAACATCCTTGAGGGTTTCGAACAAAAAATCGATACAAGCCCCGTGTTGCAAATATGTTCATTGGTTAATGCTCATTTGTTGTTCCCATTTCAGGTCACATGATATAGATGTTGTGTTTCGAACATGGCCAAAATTTATCATCCATCGTCACACCAATCCCATCAAGCCTAAAATGTTGGTTGCATGATTCACATCATTTCCACCCCATCATGTCCATGTGGAATTTTGACACTCTTGGTACTATCACTCAGTGCGTATTTTCACATCAGGAGGACAAAACTGTGGTAAGGCGTCATTCAGGGATCCTAACTGATTTTCCCTTTATGTGTATCCCATGTGTTTCAAAGACCTCTTCCGCCCTTGTTTCCCACACCGAGTTTGACTCACATGGGATTATGGATCTGATCAAGGTCTGCGCTCGTTTGGAAGAGTTTCGCTTCTACCATGGTCTGAGCTCTAACACCTTAAACTAAGATCTCCTTATACGTCCTTTATTTAGAACTAAGTATGGATTGATTACCTTACTCAAGGGATACGTATGAACACCCAGACATCTCATTTTTGGGTCCAGCTCAAATTCCACTAATTATCTTTTCTATTCAGCATTTTAGGAACTGACTCTTATACGATTTCGTGGTGTGGCGTGTGTGGGATTAGTCCACCATTCACATCGGGTTTCCAATAGCTACACCACGTACTCCCCTTATAGGATCTAGTACCACCTACCTCCTATCCGACATGACATTAAACTGTATGTTATCCCACATTCCATTAAAATGTATATGGTCATACATGACCTTAAACTGTTATGTCCTGCCTGATGTTAAAATGAACTCTCAGAACTAGGTGCAGCCTGATTCCCATCCTCATGGGATATATAGGAACACCTGGACGTTTCATCCATAGGCCCAACCCCATATTATTTGACCTTTAATTTCCCCACAACCTGAGGTTTCTTCTATGGAATCACGTGTGGTGTGATGTGGACCTCGTACTCATTCATGTCGGGTATGCTTTATCACATCATGAACATTCCCCCAATGATCTCACATGACTTTAAACTATTGTGTCTTTATTACACAATGTTAAAATGCACTGGTTGTACTATCACATGACCCTAAAACCATGACATTATCGTCCTAGTCTCATGATGAAAAACAACACTACATTGTGATGTCCTCACTCAAGGGGACATCATGTTGGGTATTGGTCACACACCAGACAATTTTTCAATGCCTACATGCAGCTTGATTCCTGTAGTGATACCAAGATTCTCTATGCTAAGTTTATTGCTTCACAAAAAAACACACATCTACCCTAATGGAAAGACAGGATCAATAAAATGTTGATTCTTTTTGTGTGAGGGATAGACCAACACAACCTTATTATTGCTGACACTGGTACCTTACCATGATATCTCTAGGACTACATATAGCTTCATTCTCATTTTAATGTGGTATGTAGGAATGCTTGAGTAATTTGTCTCAGGCCCTGCCAAAAAGTCACTTTTGGTCCCTCGACCTAAAAGATTCCCAGTGATCAAATTGTGGTATGGTTTTATGTCCTCATTCACATTTGGTTTTATACTTACCACACCATGTGTCTCCATCACTTATTTCCACTTATGGTATGAGATATATGAACATAAACTAAGACCACTTCACATCCTTTCCGCAAGACATTAAACTTTACAACATCTTCCAGAACTAGGTATGGCTTTATTCTCATCCTTATGGGATACGTATTGATGCCTATGCATTCTGCCTTGGGGCCAGCCTCAGGCTCATTAACCCTTCTGGCCCCTCAGCCCTGATCTTAGTCCATGCAGTATGAACATTAAACAATGTTCACAATCCTCTCCATACGACATTTTAAAATATGTGTCTATCATATTTATTTGTATGACATAAAGCTACATGGAATTTCAGGTCCTTACCAGATAGGTCCTATTAATAAGTAAGTTTGATCCCTGATCAGATTGATGCACCCACCAAATGTGTTTCAACCACGGTGGAATAATTTCAGGAGTGTTGGACTCCATTTAAACAACCAATCTCTCCCCCTCAACGCATTTCGTGCTACTTGTTTGGATCCTCATCCCATTTCACATATAAAAGAACCCCCTAACAGTATGTATGCTCAACCTATGGCTCAACTACTATTCTGGGCCAACATTCTGGAAGAATAATGGATAACATTTTGAGTCAGGTCCCATGTTTCAAACATGGTCAACAGTCGTCCCTCATTTGTTATCTCTGTTTCTGGATAACACAATAGGGGTACTATGTTTCAAACACGGTCAACAGTTATCCTTCATTGTCATTCCACCTCCATAGTGTTCCAAATATTGGTTATCTTAATTCAAACCACCCATTACCCTCTATTTGGGTTGATTCTAATGCCCCTGGTATTAACCCGCTAGTGCACTAGAACACATTGGGAATATGAAACTTCGATTGTTCTAAGACATTTGTTCTCTAGTTGGACCTCTACCTTTCTTCCCAAAAATCCAGATTGGTGTTCAAACCCCTAATGCTCAAAGCTTGGTTTTCACTCTTATATTCAGATGGAATAACATGGTGGTCATCCTCTCTTTCTCACGTCGGGCCTGACCCACTTGATCCTAGGGAGTGATCACTGGGAATTTCAAGAATGTGATGAACATGCGATATTCCAAAACATATAATGGAACTCATGCATGCATCCAGTATAAATAATCAAAGCATGAAAGTAAATTAAAAATTTACATGCATTACATCACATGAGGATCGACCCCTCCCATGGGCGGGTTGACCCCATCAAAAGAGCATTGCAGCTTCGCTACTCTCTGGCTTGTGGAATCCAGGATTCATAGTCTCCAGTTTAGTTCCCACTCTTCCTCAACCGCTAGGGGGAATAGTTCATGAGCCATGATCCGAGGCCGCTCCTCATTGCTCCAGACGATATCCATCTCCTCCGAGTCCTGCTTCATCTGTTCTTCAACTTCTGCTGGCTGGGCCTTCAGCCGTGATATAAGCTCTGAATGTATGATGAGAAAATAAGAATGCTCATCTTCCCAGAACTACAACAATCGAATATCATTTTCAGCCTCTAAGATCCTCTTTATTTTCACCTCTTTTCCCAACTAATAACCCACACCAAGGCCATGATCATATTCCCAAATCTTCTCTTCCATGAGATCTCAGACAATCATGTGAGGACGCTGGGCATCCACTCCCCCATCACACAGTTCATGCATCTGGGAACAAATCCTCCCCATCTAGTCTATTCATTGCGCTTGGGGGGTATCATTGATGAATTTATTAATCAGTTTCCATCACTGGGGTCTTGCAATTTTTCTATCCTCCCCATCAGAGGTCATATCATCCCAATCAGTGAGGTTGGTAGGATCATATGTGGGAAATTCCCCCAAGAACTCATTAGTAGTGTCTCCATCTAGTGTTTGGTTGGGTATGCTAGGACCCATGTTGTCTGATCGATCATCATCGTCAGACCCCAACCTCGATGATATCAGGCTCTGTCCTGCAAATGGTTCCACCAGTGATCGGCAGCGCTGTATCTTGGTCATTTTGGGTATTCGCCTCCACAACCACTATCATTCCCCTGATAAAGGAATCTCCTTGAGTTCCATCTAACCTCACAAAGGCAGCCCATGCCATTTGAAGAACTGTGTATACAAGAGGCACACAAGCATCTGTTAATCTGATCGATGGATTGTTGTTATGTATTCTGTGAAGGATACTTACATAGATCAAACAAATGGTCTCTTTCCTGGGTTGTTTCCATCGTAACCTTGAAGCATGGACCTCCATATATTTTTGGGAACTCTGAACGTTTTGGGAGGACCACCCTCGGTGTCACGGCACCTCCCGTCACGATTATCATCGTAGATATGGGAACATATCCAAAAGTTCCCGTAGCTGCATCTAATGTTGGGTGGGAGTGGGTTTTGGGAATGAGGCCCATATGCATAGTTCAAATATAAGTTGATAAGTCCTAGATGACTTGGTTGAAGACTATAAGGAATTAATTTATGATTTTACCTCAAGGTCCTTTACATATTCTTCCAAATCCATGTCCGAATCACCAAACTCACCCACCTCTAGAAGGATACCTCTACCAGCCTCCTCCCCCCAGGAGGACTCATCTGATTCTTCTAGAAGAGGGAAGCGCTACCTGAATTACATAGCCAACATCTTTAGAGGGGCCATTCAATCCAACGACACCTTTACCTGATCTTTCATTAGACGTGGGGCACCCCAAGATTGCACAAAGTCCTCCAACTCGGCCTGGTATTGCTTTGCCTCCACCTGGGATTCTGCAAAGCTAGCCCTCACAGGGCCAATTTCTAGAAAATCCATCCTGAGATAGTTCAGGTGTTTCCAAATCTATGACGCGTTGAGGAACTTTCTGATGACATCCCACATTTCCTAGTCCTCATGGAATACATCATTCTCCGGAATGTCTATATGGCATAATGACTTCCCCGGAGGCTGAGTGGATATCCTATAGAACCCCTTAGGAGGCCTCCCCTCAAGATGACTCTGCTCCTCTAGGACCCCTGGCTCAACCGCTATGAGATCCCTTTCGACTGATGTGGCCCTCTCCGCCACTACAGCCCCGCCACCAAGAGATATTCTTTCAACCTTCTGGCCCCAGCCTCAGGGTTGAGGAGGCACCCCGTCACTGGACCGAATGGTTGGCTGCTTCAGCTTCTCACTGAGGTAGGCCACCTCTAATCTCATGGAGTACTCCTTCACCAGACCGAAGTCAGCTATGGGTAGAGGAAGCTCGTTATGTATCTTCCCATCCTCTCATTTGAAGATGAGCCACAACTGCCTCATCACACATGGGTGCTCCTCGTGGTGAACCCCGAAGTAGACCCGTAGGGTCAATCACTGCACACACCGAAATTGCCTTGTAAATTTCTACGGGGTGTATGGCTAATAGTGGGAATCGCGTTCAACCCGCACCATCGAGACTCCAACTCGAAAGGCTAGGAGGTAGGACCGATGCTCTTATGTTCCCCGACCATCATCATTGAATACAAATATTGGCAATGAGAACGGGTTTAAATTGAACTCGTCTGCCTTCCAGACCTAGTTCAACACCACTTGCAGGGTCATCTTGGCCAAAACACTCCCAACAAAATTCAAAATGGATGGGTGCATATTCGATCCTGGAGGGGAAATGTGGTTCAGATATGCATAGATGCCCCTGACATATACCTCTATCCACACAGACAGATGGTGGAATGACCCATGTATCCTCTGCATCTTCTTCCCCTCGATGATAAGCCACAATATATTGTACAACGTAGTGAGAATCAGAATCTTATGGTTAACCCATCCCCCTATTGCCAACATTGGATCCATGATAAATGTGCTCGGTCGCACGCCCATGTTTGTGTCTCTCACCAGTAGGATCCAACCACAGATGAGCACCGTAATGAATACAGCCAACCTGACTACTGGTTTCTGCTCAGTACTGAAGCTGAATCCCTAGGTTTTCCACTCGCTATACTCCAAAAGTTTCTAGTATGAGTGCTCCATGCCTCATTGAGCCCCCTTCAGGAAAGTCTGAGGCTTCACTGAGAACTGCCTATTTCCCAGGAAGTTCAAGAATAGCTTGAACCGCAATTTGAAATGGACATCCCTCACTCAATTCTTGTCCCCTCATAGAACCAGATTCATTGATGCCATCGCCAGTGGTGGAATATGCTCTGGATCTTCCCACACACCCACAACAGGGAGAAACGCATCGTACATTTACCCCAGTATTGGGGCCCCTAAAATCTAGTGCAGAACCCATAGGCTGATACTGACATCTCTATGGTGAAAATAGAAGGTCTTGGTCCTCAATGAACATCTTATTAGAAAATCTGGCATCAAATGATTCGGCTGATTGATATGGAATTAGGAGGCCGAAGACACCTCATATTGGTACACCCACATCTTATCTACCCCAAATTCTTCACATGAGGCACCAACCCAGTAGGCCCTGGACCAGTCATCCGCGAAGTTTCCGCCCTAGCGCAGATCCCACTCATTGTCCACCCCTTCTCCGGGTTCCCTAAGACTGCCTTTATAATAGTATGGTATAACAAGGGAGATTTCTCTTACTTTAGTTCCTTCCCGTCAACGTTATTCACATGATTTTATTGACAGTTAGCATTGGCAGGCGTGAAGTCATCCCATGTATGGCTGTCAGCTACCCTGAACCATTGGCGATGGCACGACGTGCTGCTGAACGAGTAATCTAGCTCATTCCTACTCGCTTCAGGGATGAAGACGTCATCCCTCAGGCCAAATCCGTATAGAGGTAGACTCCTTCATAGTAGATAGTTCTTCTAGATTTACAAAAGAAGATCCACCAGCGAATTATGGTCGGAATTACTTCGTACAAACTCCCCTATACCCAATCTATCTGCCATTTCCTCCATCCAGGAAGCATCTACAAGGACCCCATGGCAGCCTCCGGGTGAGCCCTTAAGTTTATGGAAATTTGGTCGTTTTTGGTTTTGTTTCATGAATCACTTTCACAAAGCCCATTCATGAACCCCATTCACAGAGCTCGATCATAGAAAAGAAATCATGGATCCCTACCCTGACCTTTAGGTGAAATCCATAGAGTGCACCACCGCAGAGTCGAAGACTTGCTATGTGCTGCGAAGAAGAAAGCTTGATTTGTGAAGAGAAATTGCAGAGTACATGGAGCTACACGAATTGATAGAACTAGTTCCAAAATGCGGTGGTGTGAAAGGAACAAAAGAGAGGTCAACCTCCCCTATTAATAGGTGATGACCACTTGTGCTTCGCCACATGTCCAACTGCGGCGAGCTTCATGATGCTCTCAGCCCGCGCGTCACCTCTCCACCTTGTGAGCCTCCTTCGCGAGCCTTCTCCGCGATTGACCATAAAGTTTTGGTGATTGAACCTCAGAATTGGACCCTCGTTTTCTCCCCGGCTACATGTCTAGGGGGGGGATTTTTTGGCCACAAAAATATGTGTGGAGGAAAAGGATGCAAAGAGAATGCCGGATCCAAAGAAGCTGCCTCACGAAGACCAATCACGGAGACCCATAGAACCACAACCAGCGCGAAGCTACACCCTCTATGAAGCTGGTGCAGAGCAAGGAGGTGGGAGGCTCCATAATCCAATTGATGTTTGCGAATCCATCATGGAGCAATGAGTTAGGAGGCTCTGTGATCCAATTGATGTTTTGAAAACTGCCACAGAGAAAGGAGAAGAGAGGCATCGTGGATATGAAAAAGTGCCACAAGGCTTCACACCAAGATAAACCTACTTCACACCACATTTTTTCCTATAAATACTGGGCTCCCCTTGAGCCCAAAGGATGGACAATCCAACCTTTCGCCCTCTTATATCTCAAATTGAGAATCACTTTCCGCTCTATGAAAAAATAAGCTCTTCAAGGTAATTTAGCATTGTGAAGTTCTTTTCCCTTTGCTTATATTCAAACCCTCTTTAAAGAGGGATTCCCTTTATGGATACCATAGGAATCAGTGAAGTAAGGGGATCCCCACGGGGACTCGGGTATTTGGGGAGCACGTATTCTTCGAAAAGTACCCTCCATGCACAAGTGACCCACATGCTATGACAGGGTCACTGTGCTTTGTGAAGCACACAACTTCATGAAGCACTACTCTAAAAAAGATATTCCACTTTGTAAAGAACATTCCACATGCACCTATTCAATATGCCTAGGATTGGACACTTCACTTCATGAAGCATACCTCTTCACGAAGCCCCTCCACTACAAGGAGCACTATAGCTTCACGAGGCATCTTCCTATGAACCCCTTTACTCCGCAACCGCTTTTCCCATGCAACCCTCTAGGTTTTCACGAATTGATTTCAAAGTCCCTTAGGTGGTGCTACATGTGGAATTACATAGCCTTATGATTCTTTGTATAGGAATGCTAACGACTATTTCTTCTTTTCTTAGCCACGCTAACGTAGGCCCCTTAATGGATCACTCCCTGACACCACCTCACCATAGCATTGCTGATGCCTTCCATTCCTAAATGGTTGGAAGGTATTAATCATGTAGGTTCTAGAGGTATAGATTAAACCCAACTTGTCTGAGCTGAAGGACGTTAAACTGACAAGCACCAAAGTCCTAAACACATGACATTAAATTGTGACATCACCCTGCACACTCTACATGGGGCACCCTATCTTGGACATTATCTACACTCGATCATCTCCACAGGAGTGAGATCTTCCTCACATAGAATGAGATCGTATGTACTGGAGTAAATCCTGTCTGTGGGGAAGGGAAACTGCCTTGGTGTAATCCCCTAGAATTTATTATGGGGGGTAGTATCCCTACTCCCCCTCCTGTATTCCATGCCAAAGACCAGAGGAGAGATGGGAACTGGGACCTTAATTATCCCATCACTCTCCAGTTGGGATTTGTCACAACCCGAGCCTCCATTTTTGAGTAAGTCCAAATTTCCATCTCCCTGAAACTATAACAGTGTGTAAGCCCCTATTTCCTATTTGGGTGGATTCCTTGCATAATCCCCACTCCACTTAACTTGGATGCACCTTTCACAATGCGATCGTCAGGTCTTTTCGGCCTCTTGTTTCTAAAACTGAGCATGACTCACCTGGGATTAGAGTAAGAATTGAGCATGAAATACTTCATGGGACACCTAAGAGTGTAAGCCCCAAACCTCTCCCAAAATACAGGGACTTTGATCTTTTCCAAGGCAAGTTACGTAGTGAACTTTCCTAAGGTTCAAGCCCAACACCTCAATTGGTTCTGACCCCCTTCACGTCAGCTCACCAAAAACCATTCTGAACTACATGGACTTTGATCCCTGCCAAAGAATGGTACTTAAGAAGCCTCTCTGAGATTCAATCTCATCACTTATTGGTCCCAACTCCCTTCACGTCGGTTCACCAACACCCATTCTGAACTATGGGTATTTTGATCCTTACCAGGACAAGGTATGTAGGAAGCCCACTTAAGGTTCAAGACTAACACACCCATCAGTTCAGACCACTTCACATCGGTCCACCCTCAACCCTCGTGACGTTAAACTGTATCCCCCTTTTCGTCCCGCAAGACGTTATGCTTTGCCCATTCAAACTATGTGGGATTTGACCCTTGTCTCCCAAAAAAGGTATGTCAGAAGCCTTTATGAGGTTCCACCCCATCCACGGGTAAGCCATTGTGATCCGTAATTGACGTTAAGTCGTTGTGTATCCCATCCAGTGGTAAGCCATTGTGTATCCCATATATTAGTAAGTTGTTGTGATTCTCAACCGATGATAAGACATTTTGTTCCCCAATTGTCGGTAAGCTATTGTTTTCACCCAGTCCAGTGATAAGCAATTGTAGTCCCCTTCGCTAGGACACACATATATTGTTATCCCTCATAGTGTCAGGCCAACCGAGGCTGCTGACCACATGTAAGCCCCAGTATATCATCGAGTTGTTGTCCAATGTGTAAACACTGATTCTATACCACCATCCAGAACTATGTGGACTTTCATTCCCTTCCATGGGGATACATAGGAAGCCTCTATGAGGCCCAATACCATCACCCATGTCTCATCCTGATCTCTCCCTCGGGCCTACATGTCCTGAGAAGATCATGCCCCATCCCCGAGGTTCCAATTACATCGGGTCCCATCCATGTGTCCATTCTCATGGGCCACCTCCTCAGTTGTCCCATCACCCAACCAAACTACGCGGACATTGATTCCTAGCCATGAGGATACGTAGGAAGTCTCTCCGAGTCTCAAGCCCCACATCACTATCTCCCTTGTGTCAGCTCCATCCCATTCCCCGTCCACTCTAAACAATCCATATCCATCCGAATTCTTACCTGGGATGCCACATCCCATTGAGATCATACAACTCACCTCTTCACTATCCCATGTAGTAATCAGGTATGTAACCACACATTAACCACAACAGCAGTGTTCCCTCTAGGAGTATCAACCATTTGACCCACTCCAATTAGTGTTCCAATTAGACCGATCTGTCTCTGCTAGACATTAAGCCCATGAAATACCCTATGTTAAACATGGGAAGCTGAGGAAAATGTTAAAGACATGACTATATAATATTATTCCCTTAATTTTCTGTGGGATTCCCCAAGAATCTGCGCCCTCAAGAAGCCCTATCATAAGGGGAAGAAACCTAGATGTGCCAGTGTTCTAGTGTCCAGACACCCTAGTGATTTTCAACATTACTACTCCCCAGACTGAAGGTTTCTGCCCTGACTGGACCCCGTGGAATGTCCTGACAGAAGAAGTGTAATTAACCGGAATCCATGAAGACATGGAACCAGGAAAAGTTTCACAAAAAACGTCTTAATATATGAGGGAGACCCAGAACTAGGTGATGAGCTCCGATGAGGAATACTGAGAAGGAGAAACTGACATCCCATCATCCTATTTCGATCAAGGAAAAAACGTCCCTGAATAAGTGACAGATGCCGACCGCCTTTGGAAAGCGGGAATGTGGGGCAACAATTAGTATGTCCTCTACAGACAGATGCTCACGCCCCGATGAAAGCGTGGAAAACATTAGTAGGATAATATAAAAGCAACATCAGAAATGTGGTAGAAACTTTAAATAAGGAATCATAAACATAGGTCAAGGATTACTACAATGACATCATGATGGAAAAAGTACCATGATGGGTTAGTCTCACTCCTTAATAACTTTAATGATGTCTCATGAGACTAAAACATCACCCAATGGAATGGAGTGATATATAATTTCAGGCACACCTATCACTTTCATTTCAATCACATGCATAAGTGTGCCACGTAGATAATAATACATGGAATAGTTTGAAATCACATTTTATTAATATATAAATGAGAGTAGAATAAATACATTTAAGTCCAAAATAATATAATTATATGTGAATAAAGTTTAACACCCTTTATAATAAAGTTTTGTTGGTATTCACTACACAATTTTTTAGCATGGAAAACCACTGTGATAATTAAGAAGCATAATAGCGGAATATAAATGTTCATGGGAGATATTTATGAGAGTTAAATGGGTATCTAATAATTTATACAAAAAATATATAGTAAGTGGGATATTGAAGAACATATCCCCTTATTTTTAGATGAATATAAACTAAATATGATAAATAATATACTTGAATAAATAGGAGAATATGGGGATACCTTTCCTTGATAGTTTCATTCTACAGAACCTTATCATTTTAATTAATTTTTTCTAACAAGAAGAGCAAGAGATACATCATGGAGTCTTAAAATAATAGAGGACCAAAGAATCATTAACCACAAAATTGACCCCATCACTAGGAAAGGAACCCAAGTTGAGGAAGTAGGAGATACTTTGGATCGAGGGGGCCCTAGAAGCCAAAAAATATGCTACCATGTTCCCCTCCCACCAAGTGTGAGTAATCTCAGAGTGGGTACCCAAAATCTATTTAAACGTCCTGATAATATTGTCAATGTTCCAGAGATAATTAACCACTCCAGAGAGTGCATTGTAGAGAGTCAAGAGTCAGTTTACACTACCTCGAGGCTAAGGTGTCTTTGCTCGCATAACTCTAGCCTAGTGGCCATAGCCAGGACCTTTGACTGTAGAACATCGCCACTTTCATAACATGCAGAGAAAGTAGGTAAGACAAACACCTCACTGTCCCGAATTAGTCCACCACTGCGCATCATCCCACTGAGTAGAGACTCGTCTGAGTTTAGTTTGAGCCCTCCTATTGGGTGCCACCAATGAACCCAATGACCTTGGCCCAACCTACTGACCTGGTTGGAAGAAACGTGATTCGGGAGAAATGACCAAATCGATGGAGCAGCCTGGTTGTCAATGCACAAGGTGACCAGGTCTAGTAAAATATTTCTCATGTTGAAGGTGATGCTGGTTTTAGTTCCTTTAGAATTGTTTTGGTGAGCATCGTTCTGGGACTTCCAAATGACCCGACATCCCAACAAGATAATGAAAACCCTACTTTTCCTCTCAGACCTCCGATCGCCAAACCCTTGAAGCCACGAGCTGACAAAACCATCATGCAAGCCTCCGTGGATATCCCGACCTAAAACAACCCAAAAACTCCTACCAGAACCATCTCAACCAATCACTAGTGATTAAGAGGTGACCCAAAATTTCCTAGTTATGAACTCTGTAACAATAACACCTTGAATCCAAATTCACTCATATTCATTGAATTTTATCATCCATGGGTAAATCATTGTGTCTCACCCTCCACAACAAGAAATCGAACTTGGAGGGAACCTATTTTCACCACAAATCCCCCCCCACAGATTTCCATTTTCTGATTTCTTCCTCACTTGAGAAAAGTATTTGGATGGGAACACTCCCGATGCAGAACCCGTAAAGAAGAGCCTATCTGGATCATCACTCAAAATGAAATTATAGAAAAAAGCTTATTGGTTATCATCGAGTACAGCCTAGATAAAACCGGGGTGGTTGCATCCCTCTATAAAGTACGTGAATGGGGTGGGATAGCCCGTAAACCACATCCTTCCAACCCGCAATCATGCTTCCAGAATCTAATGTCTCCTCTCCCTACCAGCCATCGCGAGAGTGGATTCAAAGACTCATGGTACAAATGAATCATTTTCTACATCGTCGAAGTTCTTAACCTCTGGACACCCACATTCTGTCCGTATCTTCTCTACATGGTCTTTCCCTAAAGAGTTTGACCATCCATGGCCTCCCATGTGAGTTTTGGTGTGTATCCCTTGCATGGATGAGGCGACGATTCTCAGGTTGATTCCCCCTTCTGATAAAGGTCTATAACGATGCTCCACCGATGCCTAGTGATTTATACCTTCCATCTGTCCATCACATATAAACGACACCAAAATCTTCTCCATGTAAATGATAACACCTTTGGAGAACATCAAGGAAGAGTGAATATGCATGGGAATAGACACTAGAACACTATTCACGAGAGTTATGCAACCGCCAAAAGATAAAAATCTATTCTTCGAGTTGAAGATGTTCCCCATGATATTGCTAACGATATAATCAAAGTGATGCACACAAAGAGAGGTAGGACTAACTGTAACTCTGAGGTAATCTATAGGGAAGGCCCCTCTTCTCCTACTCAGGATGACGTCCATGTCCCTTTCTCTCCTACCTAAGATCTTCATAGCAGTGAAATAAAGGGTTTTCTCTTTGTTGACCTACTGTGTTCTCCACTTATAGTACTTATCAAGTACCTCATTCATCCACATCACTAATCTCTAGATTCCATTAATAAAAAAAATCATATCATGTGTAAACATCAAGTGTGAGATGCCCCTAAAGCATGTCAGTTTCTGTATGGGAGGATTTTTCCTGTACGATGGCCCTAGTTGATGAAGTAGTTAAGGGATTTTTGAGAAAGGATAAAAATAGTGGGGGATAGGGGTTCCCCTTTCCTTAGACCACTACATGCCTTGAAAAATACAAATTTATTACCCATAAACAAATTTTAGATCCACGCCGAGCTGAAACATTAAAACAACAAATCCCTATACAAGGATGAGACCCCCCATACATGTCTGAACCCTTAAGATAAAACCCTATTCAATCCTATTGTAGGACGTTCTCATGTGTAGTTTTATCACCAGATTTCTCCCAAAGACATTGTTATTGATGTCACTGATCATTTCTTGCACAACACCAATAACACCTTGAATAGACCGCCCTTTCATAAAACCATGTTGTTCTGAAGACATCGAGGTATTCAGGTGAGGATTCATCCTTCTGCAGATAATACTTGCTTAGAACTTGTACAGGAAGTTGCAAAAACTAATAGGGTGATACTGCTCAATGGTTTGGGGATTGCACACCTTCAGAAGCAATACCAACTTAGTTGCACCGACTATACGCGGCATGTTTCCCCCTTGGAAGTAGTACTTCACTACTCTCATAAGATCTCCATGGAAGGACTATAGATAGGAGAGAAAATATTAAGTATGTTATCTAATATTTTTAATTGATGATAAATATGATATTATGTGTCATTATATTGGAAATGAGTGGGAAATTATTTGTAATTTATCAAACACAGGTTTTAGAGTCTATATAATAAAATAAAAAACCACAATCCTTCCCATGGTATTTTCTCATGTTTTTTACTAAATATGGATGGTTTTAGTGCTTTTATAAGGGAAATGTATTATCTTATTAAAATATTACCCTTTTTATTTGGAAGTGAGTCACGTATTTAAAGTAATTATTTTAAAACCTTAAAATATATTATAGGTTTTCAAGGATTAATAAACGCTTAATAAAATTATTAAAATGATCCTAAAATTAAATTATTTTAAAAGGGAAAAAATATAAGGTTTTTTTATAACATTTAATATATTTATTCCCTCATTTTGGGTCTTTATAATGGTCATAAAACACAGAGTATATTTATAAATTATTTAATTTTTACCTAAAAACACGTTTGTCTCTGAATAATTTGAAAAATTCACCGTCATATAATGATGACATTCTAAATAAAAAATCATTTTTCTATTTTTTCTAAATATGTTAATTTTCACTTTTAAAATGAGAATTGACACTTATTGAGAAATGATATGTTTTATGGAAATAATAGTATTCGATCACTAAGAAATTTAAGTTTTACTTCATAAAAATTACATGATAATTTATATTTAATTAATTATTTAATTCTAATATTTTATTAAAATGATATTTATTTTAAAAATCCATTAATTCAACAAAACAAATTCCTTATTTGAATTTGAATATTTCCCAAAAATACAATTTTTGTTTTATTATATCAGACTAAAAATCAGCTATAATATAACAATAAGAAGTATGTATATCCATTATTATATTTAAAATAAAATTTTCATATAAATATTGTTATAGTCTTGATACATATCTCTATAATATGCCATCAAATTCTTTGAGAGTAAGGTCTACGACTGTAAGACCATAATGTGGTGGTTAGTCGTATATGATTTTGTTTATGATCTCAATGAGATTGAACTTCTACCATAAACAGGTTCTCTTGTACTTAAGTCTTGAGATATTAGGTTGGTCTTGGATAAGGGAAAATCTTAATGATGCTCTCTCCCTCAGATGCTATGATAAATGTGATTTATAGGGTATGATCCTAGAAATTGAGGCCATCACTTCTCTATTAGTTTCAATTGGATTTTTTAGAGCCCAATATATATACTAGTTATATGATCACTATTCAATGACTATATATTTAATAGTAATGATGCTTAACAGTATTTTATATCAAATAAGATACAATAAAACAAAATAAGTTCATGTTTTTTCTATATCCATTATATATACTAATGCATTTAATTAAATTGAATGTGTAATTTTATTTATAATGTTTTGGGTAGTTACATTTATGAATACATGACACACATTCAATTAACACGACATGATCCATTAGAAGTTCTCATAAAGTAAATGGAATGTGAAACAACCATACACATAACGTATTTGTAGAATTATGTTGAAATAATTAATTAATAAATTTAATACTAAACATGACCCCCTAAAATTCTCAATGTGTAGCCCATGAAATAAAATCCAATTACACAATGTAAATTTCCATTGGCACACCATGCATTTTAGATTGAAAAAATTAATTAATTAACCCCATGTGTTACCTCACATGACATTCATTTTGTAATTTGTATATGGTGTGAGTTGATTTGAATTAGATGGTGTGTGATTCATTACTACCCTTCTGCAATACACACATATGGACTCTATGTGTATATCTTTTGGGATATTTAAATGTTACCATATGTGCAAAAAAATTTACATGTCGTTTACTTTAGGTATTGTCATGCCGTTTGGTTGGAATTCAATATTAAATGTGTATTAATTACATTCAATGTACTTTAACAATAGGGTTTCCGTGATTCCTAGGGGAAAACAGTGTGGGGGTATAAGATGTTTATTCCCTCAACACACTGGGTAACCTTGTCGTGCCATGTTCCAACCACCAAACAATATGTGGAACGTAATGAAACAATGTAATATTCTACCACCTGATATACCAAGATTTCCAGGACTTATTTTTGTGTGGTTTACCATCGGTATAAAACATGTATTTTTATGTTACATGTATCACATTCTTTTCACACAACCGTAATCCATGGGACATCCAGATCAGATGTTCAAGTGTTATTCATCAGTTCATATCCTTTTCTAGGAATAAGAAATCTAAATACCATAATATATTGAATTATTATTTAAATAAATAAATATAATAAATGAAATTAATAATCAAGTGCGTAATTGTTCCAAAAATCATAAATAATTATAATTTAATATGTGATAATTTTTATGCCACTATAAGTTACTTTGGTCTAGTAGAAGTGCTTCGGCCTAGGCCCAAAATTGTTTTTCATCAGCTTCATTAGATAAATCCTCAGAAATAAATGTTGTAACCCTAGTATATTAAAAAAGATGATATTATCACCAAAAAGAATTATAATTAATTTATAAAAAATAATTACCTCACATTGAGTAATCATTATTTATTAATGAATTCAATGGTTTCTATCATAGTATCACCATTTCCTTAAAGAATCCAATGTATAATTATTCTAGTGGGATCCACATGTGGTACCTGAATCTCATACATTAAATTATAGAACATCATGTGCTAGCACAAAGATACCAATTTAATTTCATTGTTCTCTATCGATTGAAATAAGAATAATTTAGGCCTGAGAAGATTCATTATTTTATTTTCTCAGTCTTGAGATCGAGGTGGATGATCACCTATTGTTAATCAAATATTTAATTAGACCGAGCCAATTTTTCTAGAGAGAATTATCATGAGAAAATCTCAGTGTGTAGAATAATTCTAAAACTATCAAAAATGATATAATAAAGTTAATATACATAGGGTTAGACTCCAGATAATTGCAAAAACACCCTTATCTAATAGTTAACTATAAATAATACACATGTAAAATAATAATAATATAATTACTATTATATTTTATGACATATCCTAACACGTGGATATTTAAATATCATTTCTTAAATAAATAAATAAATATTTATTTAAATGATGTTAAAAAAATATATCATTTATATCATATCCTTAACTCAATATGTCAATCCCCCTCAGTATTTTTTAAACACTTTAATTGTAAATATTTATTTAGATAAATAAATATCCTTATATTATTCTTTCAATAAATAAATAAATATCATATTCACTTACCAGATAATATTTATTTGTTATAATATGTGTGTAGTTATGTAAATAATTATATTTTCACCTTGTTAATAAATAATAGATAAATAAATATTATATATTGTTTATCTAGAAGATAATATTTATTTAATATTAAAATAATATATATTTTTTGAAATAATTGCTGATTGAATCTATGAAATCTAAAAATCCTGAATAGTTTTTTTATTTGGTTTAAAGAATATTTTTTATTATAACTATTAAATTTAAATAAAATCTATCTATGATTCTATATAATATTAGTGTCTTACCTTCTTGGACTCTTTCTTAGTGGCATTAGGAGACAGATCCAAAAATCCAAGATTAGAATCCAGTAATTTGAAAAGGATCCCATAATTAAAAAAATTAACATTACAATGACCAAAACCTCATACAAAATATCACTATGTAGAATCATAACTTTGTCATAATATCACATGAAACAGATTTCATACTTGTTCCATCATGCACTATGTTGGATATATCATTCTTTGACTTATTTAAATTAAATCATTGATGATACACCGTGAGCATAGATTTAAAAAGATAGTTCTATTCCAAAAAGGGCCAGATATATATAATTATATTAATACAGAATGGAAAAATCCTTCCATGGATTATTCAATAATTTCATATCACTTATGACACACCAAACATATCCCACCTTGTTATGAGTATATTTTATCATTATTTTCATCAATAAATAATCTTACATGATTTATGATATTCATAAATAATAATAGTATAAAGTATAATTGAAAATTCACATGTTCACATGTAGAAATATCCAATGGAATATATAACATGTGGAATACCTATTGGAGATTTTATTCTCATTAACAATTCTTTTAGATATTACCAATTGAAACATTCCCTATAAAAAGACTCAATATATTATTAAGCTCTAAAAACATGATAGTCAAACATTATCTTTGTAATACAATAACCCTAATCATTGTCTTGTGAATAGGTGGTGGTGTTACTGGACATAGGGTACATCCCTAAGACACTATGTAGAAGATAAATGCTAAGGGAATCAATAACATTTAGGGTATGGTTTTCATTTTAAATATACACACCTAGAAAAAATAAACAACAAATTTCCAATCCTCTATATGATGGGTGAGTACATAATACAACCCAAAAACTAACCAAAACATTAAAAATATGAGCGTACTAGAATTAAAGTAAATAGAGACTAAAATAACAAAAAGACATCAAAACATGAAAACACAGAAATGTTATCAAAACAAGAAACACCCCACTTGGTCTAAGATCTATCTCCATATTCCATGACCATAGTATAAAAATGTATTACTAATGAATTGAGATAACATGCCTTTACCTTTTTCTTGACATATGAAATATACAAACACACAATAGTTCATAAGAAGTGTGTGATTCTAAACTAAGTAGTATTTTCCTATAGACTCCCAAACTCATTCCACTAGGAAGAAAACTAGTCAGAAAATTTATATATAGATTAGTTTTAAATTTTGATAATCAATTGAAATCAAAATAGTATGAAAATTATGTTGAAAACTTCTTTAAATTCTAAAAACCATTCAAAATTATTTTGCACACCCATAATTATGTCTCTACACAAACATCCATGCATGCCTAAGTGACAGTTCAATATTCATGAGAAATATCTCATAGATCCACCATGTCATCACAAGGAGGAAAATACTTGGTCCTCTAATGAAACAATCCCCTTCCACTGGTTCATTTCAATTAATTACCTCACACTAACCATGTTTACTAAATTACATGAAAAAAAATTCCACGTAAAACCTTTCTTTTTCTAAATAATTTCAACAACCATTTCATATGCATCAAAACAAAACACTAATTTTAAAATCATAATTTTAATATTACCAATAAATATAAATTTCCATGAAACCATTTAATTTCCAAAATTCAGAAGCAATAAACCAAAAAAGTCTTCCATTAAGAACCACACATAGATTTCACAACAATTCAAAATATTTCGTATAAATAAAACTATGAATTCAAAGTCTTAGTAAATTAGAGATGAGAGAGAATCCACCTTCTTCTCAATGATTTGTAAAAACAAATAATGAAACTATGAAACTCTTGACCTGGGCTTGGATCTTCTCCCCTTTAATATAATCTATCACATCTCATAAAAATTCGAATTATTGTCCATATATTTATCCATAAATCACTAGCTCTTTGGTTTCAGGAGAGAGAATAAGTATATATCTAATAAGAACAAGTATAATGAATACTTACCAATGATTCCATTACTATAACTTACTTTGATTATCTAAAACATTTCTTCTGGATTGAAAAGAAAGGTCCCTCAAGCCTTATGTGGGAGTGGAAATCTAAAACTTCCGAGAATAGTTGATTAATGAGGTCTACTGCTCTTAATTCAAATTATATCCATGATGCTAGTGTTTCAATCTTCACGTCACACAGCTAGGACATACATATTGAAAAAACATATGCCAATTGTGTAGTACTATAACCTAAAGTCCACTCCGTACTTGGTCAGACAAGCCATGTACCGACTGTGACTCTCCCTCTATCACAAGTTACATGGATTCCCCTATAAAAACGCACATTTTGGACAAATCATGTACCATATCATCACCTATCTAGATACTCCCAATACATGTTTCATGGTTTTACAGTGAAGGTTTATGGTTTCTACTAATCATGCAAAAACCATGAACCTAAAGAAACACCTTCAAAACAAGTTTAAACCTTCCAAAAATACCCCAAAAAAAGAATTAAAATTTTATAAGATAAGATTAAATAAATAAAGGGTCACTTACCAAAAACGAAATGTTCTATATTCTCCTCTGCATTAGTATTATGATCCTTAGAAGGTAGAAAACTAGTTTATTCTTAGAAGAGTTCATCCAATTCTCCTACATTTCCATCTCACACTCCCATGTTTCATTAGTATTTTGGCCATGCTGCCATAAAATTCATACTATAAAAATGATATTATCTTGTAATATCTTATCTTTCCCATCCATAGTCATTATCTACACTTGAATCAATATTGCATCCGGCTCGAGGTCAACATGATTCCATCAAATCAAATAGTCAGGATTTGGTTGGTACTTATTCAATTGACATACGTGAAACAAATTGTGCATTGAACTAAACCTTGGTGGAAAATACAACCAATATGACACATCACATGCTCATTAAAGTATCTCAAAATGACCTTCGTACTTTGGGGATAACTTCTCCTACTTAATAAAATGATGATGAAAAAGTATAGGAGAGATTCTCAAGATGATTTGATCACTAACCTCAAATGACAATGTTTGCTGACGATGATCTGCATATGATATATGAAGACTTTGATTCCTCTCTATCTTCTTTATGATCAATTTAATATTATCTTTTTTCTCTTGAACTAGGATGGGTCCAATCAGTGAAATAGAACCTATTTCCACCAATAAAAGTGGATAATGAACATGATTCACATATAATTCATAAAAATAGCCATTTGTATTGATGCCTGAAAAATACTATTGTATGAGAAAGAAACTAATTTTATATACTCCTCTCATGAACCACAAAAACCCATCACACAAAACCTAAGCATGTCCCTCAACATTTGAATTGTTATTTTGGATTGTCCATCTATTTAATAATGATAAGTCATGCTCAATGTCAATTGAGTTCTAAGGTCTTGCAACATGGACTTCCAAAAATGGGACATAATCTATGAGAATCAGTTAGGTAAAATTGAGATTTCAATACTATGATTTTTTATAATTTATGAAATGTAAATTTTCAACAATTCATCATTTATATTAGTTTCACAAATAGGGATGATGTGTGAGAACTTTGTGATATAATCCATAATCACTGATATGAAATTTTGTTTCCTAACCATTCATGGTAGACATATTAAATAATCCATGGCTATCTACTCCATTTTACACACAATAATCTAGAAAGACAGTAACATACCTAATGACCATTAATTATATAATTTGACATGTTGATAGGTGAGGAATCTCAAGATAGACTCTGCCACATTTATTTAAATCCCAATACACTAAAATTATTATTTCAATGATTTATATATTTTCTAAATCTTGGGATAAACAATCCATATAAAATGGTGGTAGAAACTATTAATTTTTTCTTAGGAAGGAAAAGGTACTACAATCCAATCATTAAAATGGGAGAATGACCCCCCATCCAGCTTCCATCCCTCAATGGTCTCCCCCAATTGATTTTTGACCTCATAACTAACAAATCATGATAAAAAATTCAGGAAACTCTAACCTAATCAACCAAATCAATAATAGGATAAATTGGAAATAAAATTGAAAAAATTCCATGTTATGTAAATTCCATATGCATATAAACTATGATCGATACAAACTACAATTATTCTGAAGCCTCTCAATCCATGTGAATATATTAATTTATACTCAAGGTATATGATTTATAATTTCCATTATTTGGATTATATAATAGGTCTATGTAAAAAATTTGTGAATACTTCATCCATCATTTTTATGTCAGATTCAAATCTCATTATGATAAATGTGTTTTATGATCTTAGAACCCGTAAACATTATAAATTTCTCACAAAAAGATAATAAAATAAATATTCAAATCATGGACTACTACATATAAATTTATATCATGTAATGGGTCATTTTTCACATGCACACCTAAATAATGTAATCCAAAATCAACAATGTAATTTATGTACATGATAACACATCCCAACCTAGATCCTAATGCATCACAATAGACAACATAACCCTATCCAGATTCATAAAATTTCAAGATAAGTGCTGAAATATTTTTATCCTTAATATATTAATGTATTTATGGAATTCATCATATTTTAAAGAAATTACTTTCCTCATCAAATATATCATTGGTGAGTCCAAAAATGAAAAATCAAATACAAAATGTCTATATCATCCCACTAATCAACAGAAACTGCATATCTCCAATTCATTATTTAGTGGTTTACAAGAGATAACTTCTTCTATATTTTTTTTGTTCTACAGAAACACCTTTATTAGAAATTAAATGGACAAGGAAACGTACCAATTTTATCTATAAATAACACTTTGACAACTTTGAATGAAACTGATGCTCTCACAAGATACCCAACACTATATCTAAGTGTTTATCATGATATAATTTTCTCCAAGAGTACACTAGAGTACCATAAAAAATAACTCTATAAATGAATCTAGATACCTATGAAATATTTGATTCATCAATTATATAATGATATATTATGAATTTATAATACAAAGGCATAATGACATATATTCTTCTAAATCTTTCTAAAAAATATCCACCTTCTGAAATCACAGTTTTGAAAACCCCGAACGTAAGATTATTTTAGAGAACAATTTAGCTTCCCTCAATAGGTAAATCTTGTCACTGATAGGAGGAAGAGGATAATAATTCCTTATTATAACATGGGTTATCTTATAATAATCTATAAAAAATCTAAAGAGTTCAATCTTCCTTTTTCAGAAAAAGAACATGTGCTTCCCACATAGAAGTTCTTGGTTGAATGAACCCTTTGATTTCATGTCTTATAACTAAACATTGAATTCTATTATTTTTTATGGTTTTATCCTATATGATATAATTTAAATCCTACTAGTCCCTAGTTGTAGATCAATCATTAAACTCCACTTCTCTTTTGGTTGGAAATGAAGAGAACTGTTCTGGAAAATCATCAAGAATTTGGTCAAGGATATTTAGAAAATATCTATTTCTGATCTTCTCTATAGATTCCAAATTCAAAACATCCAAATGGTAAGATATAGTTTCCACCACCGGTTCCCAAAGTATTGATCTACATAACTTTACATCCTAGTATCCTATAAATAGATTCTTGATTCCATCAATAGATGTGAAACAAACATTTTTGAAATAAAAATTGATTTCTGTGTTGGATGATGTTAACCAATCCATATCCAAAATCATTTTATAAAAATCTATCTCAACCATATAGTATTTAAAAAGAAACATTGTCCCATAAATAGTAATAAAACATTATGTACAGACAAAGTACTGACACTATATTTAGATAAGTGAAATTTGAAGTTTCAAAATAGAAGGAATCATCTCAACATGAAAATACATTTGATCAGAAACATGACAAACAATAAACATGTAGGATGTGACCATATCAAAAAAAATATTAAAGCATGGTATAATTAAAATAATCGTAGATCTCACCATAAAAGTACCCGATTGATCATCCATGATCACATTCTCAGCTCAGTATAGTTTTTTACTCCCTATGTTTTGTTCTTTATAACATTATTGAGATTTTATAAGTTTAGGATTCATGGTGTTCCTAGAATCACCTTTTATTACTTTGTTACGATGTTGAGAGTTATTCTTCTGAGTTCATACCATCAAAGAATACAATGTATGAGAAATATGATTTTGGTATCTAACACTAGACCTTACAGAACTACAACAATTCTATAGAATATGTCTTATCTAATTATAATTGTCCAAATACCTAGGTGGTGTTGTACAATCTTTGTTTATACTCTCAAAATAACCACATTGGAAACATTATGTCTTAGTTTTCAGTCAAGGTTGAATTTTTACCGATCCAATGGTCTAGTTTTGTGATATCCCACCACTCTAAAAGTAGGTTCCCCTCTTCTTCTTAGTCCCATTGTTAGAGATCCCACTTTTTCCCATAGGAATAAACAGTGTCCCTGAAACTTCATTTCCAGAGATATTATTGTTTCTACAGTCTCCCTATTGACTATTTTTTAAAATTCAATAATAAGATGAATGAAAATATTTGATAAAATATTGAATTTCAACCCAAAAAATAAAATTTATGCCTTTATGAATGCGTATTCTAAAAATTATGGTGAAAAAGACTATATTCATAAATTTAACCACATATTATACTACTATATATTCTATTTCTTCAAAATAGTGTGATATGTTTTTCCAAATATAAGAAACATGTGAGGATATAATTATTTTTTAAACCACTATTCATAATCTTCCCAAGCGATTCCTTGGTTAAATTTAGCCTAAATAGCTAAATCCCACCATTGTCTGGTTTAATCATCCAGCATATTTCTTTCCAACTTATCTTTCAACTTAGACAATGTTCCAAAGAATTCAAAAATTATATTCGACCAAACATATGCTTTCTCTAGTTAAGAATCCTCAAAAAAGATGGGTGGATTCTACATTTGTAACTAAACTTAATTGTTCACCTTCCAAGGATCATCATTACTATTACAACTATATATGGCATGAAAAGCCTATAAAATTATTTGGACCAGTTGTTGGTTCACTGATGGATCAAGTGCAATGCCATTTTCTGAAGTCTCTTTTGGTTGATTCCCCCAACCTCTACCTTGTGCAATTTTCTATAAATAAAACAAACAGTATTTAGTAATCATTTAATAAAAAAGAAGTAATTTAATTTCAATTTACCATATCAACAAAAACTGTAATCATTCCTTTGGGAATCCATTTTTTTAACGATTTTCAAAAAAGAAATCATAAATTATAATACTGAATATAATAAATACAATCCTAATGGTAAGTCTTTTCATCTATGAATAAAATAAAACACTAATCGGCTAAACCCATGATGATGAGATGAAAGTTCACCTAGAAATGTCCTAGAACACTTTTTTCCCAAACATCCATGGTAATATGAATTTCAGAAAAAAGGTCAGCTAAATCTTTGTAAGCTATAAATTTCATGTCTTGAAAATACTATATCCTTAATATCACAAAAAATATAGACTCGTACCATTTACAACACACGGATTGAATATGATGATACCATTTCTAACTCAAGGATCGAAAAAACTCATTCCATTGGTAATATATTTCCCCTCCTCATTATATTTATTTGAGGCGTTGGTGTTATTGACCTTAGGAGACATCCAGAAAAAACCAAAGGCTGAAAATAAATTTTAATGGAATTAAGATTATTTGGGTGATTTTTTTCCCTTTCATAGATCTAAAAAAACAAAAAAAAAACATACCATCATTTATATGATACATGAGTACATAATACAACTCAGAATATATGACCAAAACATTAAATAATATCAGCATGAAATATAAACAAAAATACACTGAAAAATACAAAAAAGACCACAAAACATTAATAAATCCAAGTGGAATAAAAACAATCAATAAACAACCAGCTCCAAGCTACAACTCCACATGCCAGACACACGATATGAAGAAGAATAACTAAAGAACTAGGATACCTTGCCTTTACATATATCAAAATAAATAACATCTAAAAATTCAAAACAGTGCCCAAGAAGGGGATGTGTCTAAACTCATTAGGATTTCTCCAAAGACATCCCAACCCATGACACTAGGATAAGGAAAAATAATTACATTTTATATAAAATATTTTTAAGATAAATTGTTTATACCATAACAGAAAAAAAGTTCCATGATTTTTTTACCAATTATAAAACCATTCTCAATTATTTTTTATACCCATAACCATATGTCCCAAGACACACACACACCCACGAATGCCCAGGTGAAAATTCAATATTCATGATTAGCCTCTCGTTGATTCACCAAATCATCACAAGGTGAAAAATAATAGTTTCCCCAATGGCATACGCCCCTTTATAGGGTCACACATTTGAATACACTCACACAAACCATGTATTCCAAAATACATGTAAAGCCATTTCAAATAAAACCTTTATTTCTTTAAATCATTTCAACAAAAAATTTCCATGCATCAAAATAAAACCATAATTTTTAAATCAAAATTTTAAAATTATCACTAAAGATATTATTCCATGAAATAATTCAATTTTCCCATTTTCAAATCCCTACACCAAAATGGTTTCCATAAAGAATCACACATAGATTTCAAAAAAAAATCATGTAATTCATTTAAGGAAATCTAATCCTTCATGTTCTAAGCCAAGTGGTGATGAGAGAGAATCCACCTTCCTGTCAATAGTTGGTGAAAATGAAGGAAAACACTACAAAAATCCACATTCACTCTTAGTTCTTATTCACTACAACAGTATCAATCATATCTCATTACAGAGACATATCCATAATGGATTTGATCTATGGTTTTGGGATAGAGGATAATAAAATATATTAGAGGACAGTTGATAACTCTATTTTATATCTAAATATTAATAGGTTTCTATATCTTAATTCATTGAATTTGGTATTAATGGAAGATATTAGTGGATAATGTATTCTTATACTAGAATAGAATTTGGATAAATATGAAGGAAAATGTGGAAATTGAATTATGTAAAGGAACTTTGAAAAGATCCACGAAGCAGAGTGCTGCAACAATGAAAAATGATGAAGAATATGAGGAAAATGATTGAAGGCAAAGAGAATAAGAGTGTTTTTTGAGGAACAAAACTGAATAAATGGGATAAAGCATAGGTTTTGGAACTGGATGTTTAAGAAATAGGTTTTACGATTCATACATATTATATAAATTGACAAGGCATGAATTATTTATAGCTCATGTGAAAAATAATATAGGTACAAATATTACATGTCGTTTAAATTGTACATGACATATAAGTGTTAGATAGAATAAAAAACATTGATTTTTACCATATCTTCGACTGAGTCCATAAATATTTTTCCTAGATCATCCATTTAAGGCCATATTTGACCCAAATGATCATGGGATTAATTCATAGAAAAGTTTTTTTCATTATACTCTAGGTATGGAGAGGATCGATTGCTGGGAGGATATCTTTGGGTTTTTACCCAATTATTTTTTGTAGGAATGTTTTCTTTATGAATTGTTGTTTTCATTTTATTTCCTTTATATTATGTCGAATTATTTCTAGATTAAATCAAATATATTTATTTTTCTCATTCCATTTATCATTTATTCATCCCTTGGTTCATTCTTCCTTATTTCCCCATTCATGTTATTTTTTTACTTTTTTTAAATTTAAATGGTGGGTTGATTTAATATGAGTTATTTAATCATTATGTCAAGAATATTGATAGATAAAATATTTTACTAATTATTATTATATTAATTTCAATTATTTAAACACTTAAAATTTATCAATTTGAGACCATTTACTACAATTTTGTATTTATGGTTTGTTTTAGCATAAAAGGTGAAAATTGGTTAATTCTGGAAATTAAACAGTTTTCCATAACATCAGTATTTTCAGAATAACATTGAAAATATCAATAAAATTTATATTATTCTTTTTTAAATGATTTATTAATTCACTGGCTTAATCTAATTCCTCTAGAACAAGAGCTTATTTGAACATATAGAGGATATAAAAAATCAATGAAGTTGGAAAGCCCTCCGGGTGGACAGTGTGGACACCACCTATGTAACTGAAGCATAAATAGGGATACTCACATCTAATTGAGGTGATTCAAATAATAATTGATCGTTTAATCATAGTATCATTTCCAAAATAATGTTAATGGAGTTATTAAATCGATAATTTGGACATAGAACGATATACATTGGAGACACATTTCTGGAGTACTCAATCAGAAAATTTGATACTAAATATTTATTCCATAACATTCTCTAGATGCAGCCAATTACTATGAAATTAGGAGGAGAGACAATAAATTAAAATTTTACCATCCGATAAGAAGTATCCTTGGGTTTATTCAAAGATATGTTGGACCAAATTGGAGATAATTATTGGAAGATAGATTCTAGATGGGATGTTTCTGCACCTATTTTTTATTTTATTTTTATTTTTATTATTTTTACATTAGTTTTATTTTAAATTTAAATTTATTTTATATTATTTTAAATAAAATATAATTCATTCATGTTTTTTTATATTTTCTTTCAAATTATTCAACATTATATTTCTTTCATTCTTCTTCTTCTTTTCTTTTCTAATTCTCATCTTACCAATGAGAACTCTTATACATAGGATTATGAGTAACTAACCCAAGGAATAGCTTAGGGGATTATTCTGGTGATTGAACTAGAGACCATCTGTTTTTACCTTCTTTGAGTTAATTATAAAGATAATTTGTATTGGTTTTAACCCTCACATTGTTTTTCTAATGTAAAATTTTTTAATCTACAACCATTTTTTTCATGATTGAGGAGGTGGATGGTGGGTGTGTCTGGTGATGGATAATCACACATTGCATTCATAACTGGGTTATATTGAGGTTTTAACACATAAAATGGAGTGTGTTCACTATGTAGATTTGATGCTGGTCAAAGAAGGTGCTCCCTAAAACTTCTCTTGGGAGAACTTCCTTTCATCTATAATTCCATTCTATTTAGCACTGCATGGTAAATTAGAATTGCATGTTTGTTTAATTTTAGTATTTCATTTAATTTATTTCTTAAATATTATAAATTTAGACAAATTAAAAACACAAAAAATTAGGTTAGGTTATTTATATTAATTAGGTGACCAACAGAGAAAGCACCTGAAGTGAGATAACCATGGTCATCCTTTGTGTTGTATAAGGAAAAAATATAATTTTTTTGTCATTCCCAATGACAGGAATCCATCAAAACTAGCACCATTTCCTAGGATCTAATTAGTTTTTTTAATTTAATTTTTATATTTTCACATTTTTGATAGTTTTATTTGTTTTTTAATTTATAAAAGCATTAAAAAATTTCTTTTTCCATGAAATATCCAAACTACTGTTAATTTTCATGGAATGACTACACACATGTGTAACAAACAACCACAAGAAGATATATTAGAGTATTATATAACTATAGTGAAGGAGCATGAAGAGTCTATAAAAGGACTACATGGTCAAATTGGAATGATAAAGAAATATTTTCATGAAACATATGAAAAAATAGAGCCCGAGCTATATTTGGGGGATCAACAGGATATTAATGAATTATAGAATGATTGTAATGAAAAAAATGATCTCTATATTCCATACAAAGAAATTGATATAGTGGTGGAAAAACATTCACCACTCATCCTTGAAATTTCTAAAAATATAGAGGAACCTGACTACCTACCTCTATCCACTGATAATCAACTATAGGAGGCACTCACCGGTGAAGGGGAGATTGTATTTCATCTAATTAAGGGAGTTTATCATTTCTCTAACTCTATTTCATTTGATTTTATTCCATCATAATTGAGTATTAATTCCCACTATTTTTAATTTTTAATTTCATATAAGATTTTATATTCTTTATAGGAGGATAAAGATACTGGAACTACACCTATTTAGGAACACATGGAGCTTCCTAACATTATTTTTGAGGAGGTACAAAAATAAGTCCCTGTTATTGAGCCTGGGAAGTCAAGATAGAGGCTTCTTATTTTGAAATGGAGAAATTACATGTTAATTGAAACTTGAATTTTTTTCAAGAAAAAAAATACAAACATACATTCCCTTTGATCATTCAATTCATACATCCCCCTATTAAACCAACATTTGAAAAAGAAGCTATTTAATAATGAGAAACTGAAGAATAGGATAGTTCTTACTTTATCCTACACTCTCCATGTAAGTAATACTTAATTATGAAGAGGATGGAACTATTATACTCCATTCCTATATATTTCTTCACTACTAAGAAAGAATTACAAAATATAATTTTTCTATCACACTATTGAAGTGTTTTCTAGGAATATTCTTAGTAGTCTAAACAACCACATTGAATTGGATTCATTTAGGTAATTTTTTAGTTATCCTAACTTATTATAACATCCATTTTGAATTTTATGGAAAATATAAATTGGGATTTGATCCAAGGAATGTTTAAAAATAGGTTAAAATAAGTTATGTGATTGATTTTTTATTTTAAATTAAAATTTAAATAATGGGATTATTTTAATTTTTTGTATAGATTTCAATGATGTTTAAAAACATATGATATGTGAGAAACATAATAAGTACCCAAATTCATAGAATAAGTACTTGTTATAAGTGGGGATGAAGTTTGAATATGGACGACCATTTATTAAATGATAATATCTATTTACTTTGTATTCAAAATATTGAGGATCTAAATTATTTCGAATATAGTTAATTTTTTAATACCAATAGGTTGATCATTATAAACAACTATGGAACATATTGAATATGTAAACTTTTAGTGTTTTATGATCCGTCTTCTCCTGGAGGAAGTTAATATTCTCAAGTTGTGAAATACAAACTAACAATAAACATAAAATATTTATTTATTGGATATTTATTTTTATCGAGAGGTGCATATTCTATTGAATTATATATGTTGTTGAACATAGTGGATTCTATATTGTAATTTTTTTTGAATATAGTGGATAATCCATGTTTGGGAGAGTAACCATCCGGAAAAGAATATTCTTTGGATCTTAACATCTTAAATTTCTAGGTCCTTAACTTTAACTACATTTCCTCATAAGAAAAAGTTGTGAGACTATAATTAGTAGATCATGAACTTTAATAGATTATAGTTATTGGATAAGAAGTATAATTCATACAAAGGGTTTACTAACGATTAACCCCTATCTTAGTGGTATCGAAATTGGTCCATTTAATCATCCATATGTATCAAAACAAGGTTACCTCTAAATATCATAAAGAAATTATCATAGATATGGATAATCATAATTATATAAATGTCTAAGGATTTCATACCTTTTATGTTAAAAACTTTAGTAGTTAGAGGAATATGATTTTACCTTTGTCTTTTCACATTGTATTGAGGTTACAGATCCTATTATAATGTTTTTCCAACTAATTTGTTAAAATTATCTTATGAAACACGATGGAAGAAGGAAGTTATAGATTTATGGAAATGCATAAAAGATTTTTTTGTCTTCATTAGAAATGGTATGCACTAAGGTAATAGACCTTACAACCAAAAAAGATATATGGGACAAATTTAGAAGTCTCCTTTAAGAAAAGATCAATGTTATAGAATCCAAGCTATAAATATAGAGGGGAATATTTAAAGATATTGATGTGGGTAAGAATGAGAATATATATGACTATTTAACTAGGGTGAATGAAATAGTAACAAATATTAATGGATTTTAAAAAAATAGAGGAATCCACTTTTTTCAAATCTCGTGCTGAATTTTATATATTGATTTGATCCCAATGTTTCATATTTTGAAGTTAGGGAGTATTTTTATATGGATGAGCTTCAAAACATTCTCATATTTTATGAAATGGGGAAATAAATTTTTTTTAATAAAAATTAATAATATGAGACATATATTAAATCTACGAGAAGTGGAAATGGTAAATTTAATGATGAACTCAATGAATTAGAGAGTAAGGATAATGGGGATATCAATTAGTTGGTTTCTCCCTTGTGAAAGAGATTCTTGAAAGTAAAATGCAAGAGAAAAGGTGAGAATTTTATTATATGTTTTAATTGAAATGATATTGGTTATATTGGAAAATATTTCCCACATAATCAAGTTGAGGAATCTAAATTAGATTATAAAAAAGGCAATGCTTGGAAGAAGAAAAATGATATGAAGAAGAATAAATAAGCTAGATCTAAAATATAAATATTTTTAAGAAAGAATGTTGAAACATATTTAAATTATATCAATTTAGAAAAGAAAGTCACTTCCTCTACTAATGTGGATAATGGTGTTGAATTATCATTAAATAATGATGATGGAGAACAGAGAACATAACTTGAGTTTGAAATTAAATATAATTTATAATTATGCATTAGACATATAGAATACCTCACAAAAGAAAATATAAATCATGAGAAAGAAACATAAAAGTTGGTTATTGTGAATAAGGAGTATATTAAGAAGTATGTGGCATACATTGATGAGCTCAAGAAATAAAAGCATAGAGAATATGATCTTGAAAAAATGTTGAGTTATCTATAATAAAATATTTACAAATGAAATGAAGAGTTATTTGAAACAGAAGCCATATGAATCACATTTCGATATGTGTTGAACAAGTCCAAACAAGTCTTTAATAATTATGTGGATGTTAATGGAGAATCTTCTGAATCCATTGAGATGAAGGGTTCCAAATATTAGGTAAAATCAGGTGAAATTAATTATCATGAATGATCTATTATAACTAATATTAAATATTTCAAAAAGAAACCTGTATAATATTGGACCCAGAAAATAATTAAGAGACACTCTGATCCATTAATGTAATTTGTGAAACCAAGAAAAACATTATTCCCAAGGAGAAACAAGGAAAATATTTTAGCTCAACAACATTAAAATGAATTTAGATAGAATTAGAATAAACATAGAAGATCTCATTTTGGAGGTTATTTTTGTGTTCTGGAAGGTATGGAAATAAATACTTCGGTTGTTAGTTTAATATGTTATTACCAGGAATGAGTCAAGAACCAAGGGGGAGATTTGCAGAGAAAGATATGAAAAAATATAAAGTTATGAAAGTATTGACCATATCATTACAAAATATTTCTACTCACAAAGTATTTTAATGACCAAAGGAGGTATACAGATGATGTGGATAGGTGGGTCACCATGTTGAGGATTGCATGACTAAACTACTAGGAGAGGTTTCCTGTGGTGAAAGATGGAATAATTTTAAAAATATAATGTAATTTTAAACAACTCGTGAAATGAAAAAGTTTCAATAAGATGAGGTCAAGGTACATTAGATGTCATCTGAAGTGGAGCAGCATTTGGAGTATATTCTAAAAAATAAATTGGATGACATACGAAGAAAACAGAAGGGATGGTTGAGAGAAAAACTCAACTTGAATGTTTTATCTAAGACACAAATAAGTATCTTTTTATTGACAATTAATATTAATGATTTATAATAACATTTATGAAATTGAAAGAGGTATCCGAGGATGTCATTTATAGAAAAAATATATGATAAGTTCTACTTGGAGTATTACTCGATGATGAAGATGAAAGAGTGCATCCCATAAGGGGGAGAAATTTTTGATAAGAATATATATGAAATATTCTTGAAAATATGGATAGCTCTATTATAACCAGTATTATGGCGTGAGAGTCACACATACATTGTATTATTATTAATATATTCAACATATTTTTCCAAGGGGAGTTTCTATTGATGAAATGATTATAAAAACAGGGAGTTTAATACTTGCACATTTATTGTTTTAATTTTTTTTAAAGGGTGTGAAAGATAATTATTTTATAGATCAATATATTTTGAGTAACAACTAAGATTAGATCATGATAATGTTATCACATGATAGTTTACTGTATAAAACAAAGATAAAATTGATTAAATGTATATTTTTTCTATATAGGGTTTTCCTACATAGGCTTAGAGTGGATTAATCAAAGTACCTTTTCTATGGATCCATGTGATATCATCCCTTCCTCTAAAATGAAAAAAGTAATTATAATATTTCTATATGAAGTATCCCTACACCGACTTTTTAGTTTTTGTTAATAAGGGGGAGAAAACAGAAAATGAGAGTCCACATATTGAATTTTTGAGATATTAGTATATTTTTAGTGTGTTGACAACAAATCCAATGGGGGATATTGTTGAACCTATTGGATTTGACAACATTTATTGAAAATAATTTAATTATTTTTCTTGATGTCAATATGTTGAAGAATAAATTGAAGTAATAACAATCTTGGGTGTGGAATGAAGACTGTTACGATGAAGTGATGAAGATTCAAGGATTGTTTGTATAATTGTAAATTATATAATTTATGAACTAATTTGTAGTGATAACATATCATGTAAGGATATATCATGACATAAGAAAAAAGATACATGAAAACAAAACATTGAATGTTGTGTACCACACTGTGTAAATGAAGGAGAAATGAGATCACTTCATAGAATATTTTCCACACTATAGAGATATTGAATTGGCTATTGGGATGAAAAATGGTCTACAGGAACTCACACCATATAGTAAATTATCATCCCATAAAGTCAGTGAACACACTTCAAGAGAATGGATATATCATAGTTGTTATAATATTGAGATTCTACACTATAGTAGGAGGTACATATGGAATGTTAGATTTCATGAATTTCTATATAATTTGTAAACTCCACACACTAGTGAGGGTCAAAAATATAATTCTCTATCAAGTGGTATTTAGTTCCATTAAAGAACCTGATATGTCCACGCCATATCATATATACTATATTTTAAAGGCATTTGTTATTTAATAAGTTTATTATAAAAATAAACTCGTTATGTTGTGGTGATATTAATCTCACCACAGCGGCACTCCTCGTGTTATAGGATATTTTTCCATAAAATAGAAGTGATTTCCAAGAATATTCTAGAAATTCCAAATATCCCTGATAAATTTTCTTCTTTTAATAAATTTGGTGTTTATTCAATGCTATTCAAACAACCATTTTGAATTGGATGGAGGTGATCAATTATGGTATGATGCATGGGATTTTGAAGTAGTAGAGAGAATTTGAGTGTTTAAATTGCAATTTGATATTCATGATCAAATGAGGTGATTATTTTAATTAATCAATGTAGATTTAAGATATGTAAGAAAACATATGATAAGTTATAATCTTAAGAAGAACACAAAGTCAGAGAAAAATAAATCTTGAGTGTTGGGTTAGCAATCTGATTCTTGGAGATCATTCATAAAACAGGAAGATCTATTTCCTTTGTTTTTATAATATTTAGAATCTAGATCATTATGAATTTAGTTAATGTTTCAAGACCTGAATAATGAGAATCATAATAAATTGTTTATTTTATTTATTGAGTAATAATGTAGGGTTTTCTAATCCATATACTCATTGACTGAAATTACATTCTCAAGTGGAGTAAGATAAACCATGTATAATAAGAACATCTTTCTTTAATGGATCCTCATTATTATAGAGAGTTATTCCTTCTATTGGATTCTTGAATTTGTGGAACATAGTGGATTTTATGTTGTATAACATTTTATTGAATACAATAGAAAATCTATGTTGGAGGTAATGACCAACATCACAAGGATTAGGCTTTAGAGATGAATCAAATAAATTTATGTATGTTTACCTTTAATCATATTTCAACACATAGTGAGTTTGTGAGACTATATTGAGTGGATATTTATATTTAATATGTTTAATAGGTTGGACAAAGAAGGAAAATTCATAAAATATTTTGACATTGATTGACCGCCTCAGTAGTACCAAAATATTTCCTTGGAAACATCAATATTTTTTTCATGTTTTTAAGGAACAAGTCATTAATGAAAATGATAAAGAAACCAATATTTCATTATGTGATGCAACTTCTTAAAACATGATTTCTGTATTATGGAAAATTGGATTATTATTGATGATTTGGGAAACATTACATCAACCTTTTTGTTATGGAATGAACATCAGCTATTTAATTGGTTTTCTATGGTTGTGATTCACAAGAAAATAATCCAATGGATATATTTGAATTTGAGATGTTTTCAGTTAGTTTAAGAATATGTTTTCAATTTGAATTACAAATTCTAAGGATAACTTGGAACATTATATGTATAATAAAAAGATAAAAAAATTAGAGAGGAAATAGATAATATCTATAATAAGGTAAGTAGACTGAACCCATGTGGGATTCATTGAATATCTAATATTGAAAAGTGAAATGTTATTAGGCTGAATTATATTAAATTTTGGGCTTACAATATAATATTTTTTGTTTATATTAGAGAATATAATCAATTGAATACCAAATAATTATGGGGTACACATATTTCTATTTGGTATTATAATCTCAATTATATGTATTGTGAATTCAACTAGCATATTGATATTATAATTTGTATATCCCTCTTGGAAATCGGTGAGGGAATTATAGGAAGATGAAATGAAACTTGTAAGACTATTAATATTTTCTTATATATTTTATTCAAAAACTAGTGGACTAGTGATTATTAATCATATCAACACACCATTGATATGTTTTCTTGGATTTATCATAGTGTGTTTAAACCTAGTAAAATCCCAATATATGTTCGTCTTTATATTTATTCATATGGTTATCCATGTGTATAATCATAGTGAGAGATTATATGGGTCTTTTAAAATGTTGGTAAAATAAATTAATAAACATGTGTTGGGAAGTAATTTTAAGGCACTTTAAATCCCGACCCCTCTTAGTGTGTTTTATGAGATAATAAGTAACAAAAGGTTGTATAAGTGCTATTTTTTGGAAAATCTGTTAAAAAGATTTGTATCATAGATAATGTAGTGAAATTAAGGGGAGTACGTATTGAAGTTTTTTGCTTGAACTGAATAAATTTGAAATTTCTATTGGAAAAATATTAATCAATATCTCATCACATGATGATTTTTATTTTATTTAACAATAATGTGAAAATTTCCTTAGATTATCTATTGTATTGAATGACTATAACAGTTCCCCTCTATAATGAGAACTGAGAGATACTATGAAGATATTATTAAACATGACCCATGGTATAGATAACATATTTTTTACATGAAATAGATGATTTTTATTAATTAGGTGTTAGAGGCACATAAGACATTGATACTTCTTCCCATGATGTTTTAACTTGGTAATCTTCAAGAAGAGAGAATACGATGACAAAATAAATAATATAATTTCTATATGTTATATGTACCATTGGATATTACTATTTATAGACATGTTTATTGGTTATTAGACTTGATAATATTATTAATTTATATAATGAATCAAATAATTTTATTTATGGATGAAAAATTTAATGATATATGGTTGTGGAGAGGTAACATTTGTTGGGTTCATCGTAGGTGATATGAAAATAATCATAGAATTCAAAAAAACTTGTTTTTTCTGAGTTAATGGAAGAATATATGATAGGAACGTTTATTTAAGTGGAACATTCTATTTAAATTCACGACCATTTTATTTCCCCCATGAGTACTTATTAAATAGTCAAAGAGAGATAAATTAATCATATATGAAGATGACACAAGTATGAATCATGCTTGAAAAGATATCAAGATAAATATATTATATTACATTGTAGTTTACATAGGAATTTTATTATATATTCAACATTAACTTCTTTCCCTATTAGTTATTTGAGGTGTAACTAGACAGTGATCATGGAATTTAGATAAGTTCACCTAACACCACTGGGAATGAGATCTTGAGGGGAACACACCAAATGTATCAAGAATGTCACTTAATTTTATTTAATTTATTATTAATAAAAATATTATTCCTATATAATATAATAATAATTACTTACATATCGTTGATTTTATACATTCAATCACTTGATATATTTATATTTATAATACATGAGTTTAATTCTATCTCTTATTTTCTATTCCTATGGTAATAAATAAAAAATTCGTTACTCACTATTTATTAAATAAATAAATATAATTATTTAATTTCATACATGTATATTTAAATATATATTTATTCATGAGTTTAGTTAATATAGTATTTATTTATTTATATAATGGATAGTATTTTTTATTTAATTATATTTTTTATTATTCAGGGTTAATAAATTGCCAAAGATGATTAATGAGCTTAGTTAAGGGAATGATGTCGATTATGCATTGATTTGGGAGTTTCGTGATTATAATGGTAATATAATGATAATAATAATATTTTTTAAAGGGTTTTCCATAGAATGAACAATTTGATAAAAGACCATTATGAAAATATAAACTATTTATCCTTAAGTATAAAGACCCATTTATACCTTTTTAGAGTGGTGAGAGTTTTTTTTAATTGTGAAACCTCTCTATGAATTCTCCCAATCATAGAAAGAATATCCTCCTACCCACTATATATAAAAAAGATAGAATGATTGATTATTCTTGTTGTGATAAATGATGAACACTGTAATATTCTTGGTTCCATAATTCTAGAAAGAAGAATACCAAAAGTGTAGTTTATATATTCATGGAGGACCTGTGTATACCATTATAGAAAATATAGTTTGGATTCCTCGTCATATTGATGATATGATATGAGAGGAAACCAAATTGATCATAGAAAAAGTTTCACATTATATTTAATTATATTTTAAAATAATTTATAAAATTAATGTGGAAAATGCCCCAAATAGTATTTTAAGATATCATTCATTAATTTATTTCGATACTATTAGTTGAAACTAATGAAACCCCATTTAGGGAACTTCTTGTTTATTTTTCTACTCTAGGTACATTTATGTGTTATCAAAGTGTTCATATTATAATTTAAAATTTTTTATTATTTTTTTCTAAATGTCATGTTGTTTTATCAGTATTAATTTCCATTTTCTCATTATTTTTAAAAAAAGTAGGGACAACATGTTCTTTCAAATTAATATGACTAAGAATAGACCAAGAACAAATGATGAACACTCAAAGACCCCATCTGGAGGTGCCAACATTTCTTGATATATGTCATCGATACACAAAATGTAATGAAAAAATGAATTTCTTATATCCATGGTCAACTATAGAAGGTGTGTGCCACATAAATTAGGATATTTTATGTGGATTGGTACACAGTGTCATTGAATTATACATATTGGGTACCAATCAACACGTGAGTTGATAGATAATACCTTATTTGTATCTATTATATTTTCCACATAACCCCAAATAGAATTGACTCTACATAAATCACAACAATATATGTGGTCTATGTATTTGGATTCAATAAATGCCGTATATTGAATACTGAACAAGAGGCATGGAAATTACTTCTAAATTCAATTTTCTAGTTTGGAACATCAAGAATCAGGCTCTATACACCGATTACAATTTCAAGATGACTAGTATTTACCTAGGATATAGATGTAGGTGTAGTAGTGATCCCCAAGAAGAAACCTCCGACCATATATTCTTCAAGGGAAAATAGGAATGAAGTCTGTAGAAAGCCTTTGGTATCATCGCTAGTGTGTCTTCATAATGTCCTATAGGGACAAAATTTCCAGAGTTTTGGTTTCATGGTATATGGATTAACTACACCACATAAAACGAGAGATCCCTTATCCTTGCTACAAATTGTTGGAGCATATGGTTGGAGAGAAAAACAGCATGGTTTTAAGGGAAATCTAGTTCCAGGATGAACCTTGTTTTTATAACCAATATAATGATGGTTGATCCGATTAGGCTGTTCAAGAACTAGGATGATACCCCTCTCATATGTCACTCATGGCCATGGGGTTTCCTCTTTCAACTTTCCCGATCCCTCACCTCAGCTGCTAGATCCGTTGGTAGCCCCACAGTATGGTGATGGAGTTAAACACTAATGGTTCTTGTAGTTCAGGTGTCATGCAAGGTGGTGGTTTTATGCGTTATAGAAAAGGATCCATCATCATATCCTTCATGGACTTCTTTGGGAATGGTGACTCACTACAGGCTGAATAAAATGAAATTTTATTAGGTACAGAGATGTGTAGTAAGGAAACAATCAAGATTACTATGCAATAAACATACTCCAAATGAACCCACAACTCCCTACATGGGAAAATCCCCACTCCTTGTACCGTCTCATATCAAATTTGAAAGTGAAAGAACATAATAAAATATGGAATGGATTTCATTCAAACATGGAATGTGGGGAATAGAGAAGATGACTATCTATCTTCTATGGCTCCCCTAGAATATATCTTTACTGGGGATTTCAAGTATGGATATCTACCACATGAAGGTGATAACATTATAATAGAATATTATCTTGGGATACATTACTTTTTTCCCCAAAAACCTAGTGTTTATTTCCCTAGTTTTAGGTTCTCAGGTTAGTATTTCATATATTTTTGACAAAAAAAATCAATTTTTATGGTTTAGAAACTCACATTAGAATCACACTGATACTTTAGGTGTGTTGTGTCAGTGTACATACCACGTTCCATCTAACACAATGTATACATTGAGATTGGTTGGTTAGGTGAGTTAATAAATGTATAATTAAAGTAAAACAAAAACTACATGATGTGTATCTTAATGTAAATGATTTTTGATTGGTGTAGATCTGCACCAGGAACATGTAAATTGATTTTCAATGTATTGTGGGGATATAAATTCATGATAATTATTATTCATTTAACTTTGTAACTACATTATGTTTAATTATCAAATATACTCCATATACTACACACACATTTCTAGAAACATGTTCTGTGTAAATTAATTCCATAAGGTGTAGTAAAAAACCATATAGATTATATAGATTGAATCATGGAATAATATTCCTTGTATATTGTGACACATCATGTAGTTAAATATATCATGTAAGTACACAATATATGATAAGGGTTAGGATCATTTTTTGTCACATGACATGTCGAGTGAAAAAACACATGTGTAAGTATGAAAATCTTGAATGAGAATTAATTAGACATAGAAGGGTACATGTTGGGTCACCTCTAGTACATTCCACACACATACACAGATATTGTAAAATATAAAACTTATTTTAAACCAACTAAGAGTGTATATGATATGTGTCCCCATCACTATACACATTTTACATAATACTTTTAAATTTAATTTTTTTTAATATATAGAATATTATATAGGATGAAAATCTCAATAAAAGTCCATGTAGATTATTTTGATAATGAATTAACATAATTATTTAATTAAAAGTTTCTTAATAAAAATCAATTTAAATGAATTATAGTAAGTATACTTTCATAGTAATTTCATGTTGTGATTGATCATGATCTTGACTGACTAGTGTATGTTTATAGTTTATTTAGTTAAATTATTTTATAAATGTGTATTTGTGATAAATTAACTATTATATTAAATATAATGATTCTCATATAATACCTTCCTCTTTTATTATGTACAATGCTACGTTTCTATAGTTTGTTTTATGTAACCCTGAACCTCTGATTTCCCTCACTTGTGAGTGAATAAGAATTTATTTAATATTGATATCCCAATGAGAGGAGACCATTCAACTCCCAAAATGATGTCGACACAACAAAGAGATACAAAAGATAATGGAAAATTGTTGTAACTGAATCCTGTAACGGAATAAAGGATTTATTTATCTTCAGTTTTAGGTTCTCTAATCTTCCACTCAACAAATCAACTAGTAGTTCATATCTCATGATTATTTAAAATGTTTATTTAATTTATCATTGCATAGTTGTTTATTTATTTATGTCATGCATGGTTTATTTGGTTGATTAAAAAAATAATATAATGTGAATAAATTAAGAAGAATTATAATATTAAAAAATAAATTTATTATGTATAAATAATTATAGTAAATATGGGAAATTAATTATGATATATACACAAAATATTAACAATATTGTGAAGAATAATGTAAATTAATGAAAGTATTTATCTGTTACATTCAATCTTATATGTTAATATAAAACCATAGAAAAATTGTATGAAATACCATAGTCGGGGGAAAATTTAATTATCAGAGAGTACAGACAATGTTATCGGTTTGAATTAACCAAATTGGCATTAAGTGGAATGATAATTCTTTAAATAAATAAATTTTGACGAAATAAGTAATGAAATACGAGTTCTAGATTTTATTATTGAGGAGTTTACTAAATAAATCATGGAAGTGTGAGTCAATAAATTTGGAAATATATTCCTACAAAAATAACTTAGAGTGATTTTAATTTTCATATTATGGACTATGAGAAGGGAAATATGGATTCATGGAACTAGGATATCTATGTATTGAGATATTAAAAATTCAATAGTGAGTAATTTTTGGATTTGATAAAATATATTAATACTAATAAAATTAATTTTTTAAATTATAAATATCAATAAAAAAATAAAATTTATTTATTTATTTATTATAGAAATATGACATGAAAATCCCCTAGAACACTAAAATAATTCATGGAATTGTTTTCCTCACCAACACAAAATTTGAAGTGTTTTATGATTTCTTGCACACTACACTACCACTATAGAATTTCTGTTACATGTTAGAATATTTAATTTTTAATCATCCACCTCAATAAGTGAGTGAAGGTGAGAAGGATCCCTACAAGAGAAACAAAGAGGATTATTAAAATGTATGTTTCATCATGTTATAAAATATATTTATATATATGAAGATGTAAAATAAATCCATAGATTCATACACCATGATAACTCATAGCTCAAAAACTAAAAGGAAGAAATAATAGATAAGGATAAAAAAGATCGTCACAGTACTGAACAAGTGAAAACTGGAATAGGGGTGCCTAAAACATTATATTCTCATTAATATGTTAATGTATATTTACCAGTTAGTGAAATTGTGATTCCATGTGGATAATATATTATTCATTGACATCATATTATCATCTTTACCTATAATATTCTTTTTATTGATTAATAAACCTAGAATGAATGGTATGGGGAAGCCCCTCAGGAATATTTTAACTATTACTCACCAAGTTGATAAGGATTGGTGGGAACAAGGTTCCTCACCAATTATATTGAATGAGTTGAGGGATAATTATAAAAAGCCTATGAAATGTTCATATTCATTGGATATTTTATTATTTTCTTCAAATAGACAAAATAATCATATGGACATAACTAAAAAATATTTTATCTAATTAAAATATGGAAAGAAAGGTTGTTGGAAGAGGAATTTCAATGAATTGAAGAAGAACTGATAACAAACATCTAATAATGGTATACATATCATTTCATGTGATTTTGATAATTTAATTTAGGGGAAATAAATTTAATCTGTTTCATAATTTTTTATCTAAATACTATAACTACATAAGTTAAAAACGATTACAATAATTAAGGGGAATTTTATAATAAACTAAACTTTTGTGAAACCTAAATCAGCTAAGAGAATATCACAATTTTAGATTACTACAAGGGGTGATTATTGTAAAAGTTTTATTACATATTAATTATAACAAAAACATTTATCTTAATATGATGTTCTCAACACAGTGAGACAATATTTTCTATATGAAATTAATGTTGTTGTGGTATATCATAATAAATATTTGTTTAATGATTTTTTAGTCACATATATCCAATATTAATAGTGAATGATGAATATAAAATACAAGAGTTAGACCCATTTCTGAAAATATAATTTTTTTATGTAAAACATAAAGTAATTGTAAATTATATACTGAGAAGAGTGTTTAGAATATTAGGACCAAAAAGTCTCATGTATTTGGGTCCCATTAAACATTTTGTTAAACTATCATAAGTTATGCCTCTAATAATTACAAGGAATAAAAAATAACTATAATAAACTTATTTATATGATAAATAACATAAAGGAAACTCTAATTCTAATTCAATAAACTAGAAAAATAAATAAAAAGTGAAATATTCATGAATATTCGAAATAAAATGATATAATTAATCAAATTTAAAGGAATAAAAGGAGTTTTATGTGGGTTGAACTCAGTCCTACTCCACAGGGGGAATACTAAATTTATTTTTTATTCAAGGAACTAAAATATGATTCAAATGTCTAATGGTATGATATATTCTTAATAAATATATCTATACTATTAAATATTGAAGTTCCCAGTTTGTTCATCAAGTTTACTCCACCTTCAAATATTTATAGGGTGTCTGATCTCCACGGTTATACCTTCTCACGGTCAAAAAAATCCATCATCATAACTCCTCATTCGTATGAACAATGATAGATTCTAAAAATCTATTGAGTTTACAATTATGTTGGAGTAAGATAATCTTATACACCCATTTACTAATAACACACTAGGGGATCTTTTAGAAAGATTGTTACATATTCCTAGAGTTAATTTTACCCAATTATTTTATGCATCCACACACTGACTTCAATATAATTAAAGTCGTATATTCTGGTATTGTACTTATGATTAAAAACATAAAATCAACTAACTTCATGACATCTTGAATTTTTTCTACAACTTTACCATTTTAATCCAGTAATTGGAAATTAGATTTCCTAAACTTATCCTTCCCAAAGATATAGAAATTTATTTGTATCATCATTTTCACACAGGTTGAGAATATTGATATCTTACATGGGAATCATACTGAGGCATCACCCCTAAGTCCTCTTTTAAATCACAAAGACCTATTTTTTATTCATTAAACATCATTTTATCTCTGTAGTTCCCCCACCATGTTTACAGTTATCCCAGTCTTATTAAGGCACAAAACCACCTCAACACTTACCATACTACATCTTTATTCATCATATATGCCTAATTATAAGATTCATCTCGATTTAAAATACCAAGCAAATTTTCCTAAAAAAACCTCCATATAAATTGATATGTTGACTATATATGATTCATTTCAGAATAAAACATCATATTTTCAATCAAGTGGATCACGGTTTCTGAAGCACATACACATTTCTAACTTCTTTCCCTCTTTCAAGATCTTCTGAAAACCCCTTTATACACATTACTCCTTCTAATATTTTATTAAAGTTATATACTCTTTTTTTTGAAATTTGGAATTCCCCAGTCCATAGACCACTCAATGTGTTGGGCTAAGAATATTATGTGACCGAAAGTGTGCCCCCCATATTCTAGTGGTTTTCAACTAGTAGACAGTATCTAAGGTGATACCGTAGCTAGAATAAATTTTTATATTATATTAAAACCCGTAATGGAAATAACAAAAACATAATCTATTTGAAACATTAGAGTATGTGACATCAATAACAACAAAATGTTATCAAAATACACCATATGGAAACATACAATCACACATCAACTAATATATCTCTAGTCAAATCACATTTAAAAAATGAATAATAGATAAAAAAACAAAACATGACATTCTTCCACCCCTAATCATCATTAATGACATACCAAAATACTTTTCAAGTTTCTCCACCCCAATCCATTTCAAAACCTATAACCATACATATAAAATAGCTATAAGGTCTGCACATGCACCAATTTTCCCATATAGGGTGTGATCTACCAATCAAGTACAGTCTCACCAAGAACCCTTAATATATGATTTATATGTTTCTATATGTATGAGGAAGGAAATAAAAAATAAACATGATTTTCTGGTCATCATGTTCTAACTAGGCACCCATGACACCTGATGAGGTACACATGTATTTTAAGACAATGTAGGCTAACTAGGCCACTATGGTAACCGAATATACTTCCTTTTATTACATGTTAGAATATAGTCATCACCTCATGTCACTGATCCCATATCCTAGACCATACCAAAAGATCCAAGGTATGGAATCCACCAAGCTTCAACTGTTACCCAAATGAATAGGGTAAGGTCCAACATCAATGTCATGGACCAAGACTTATCAATCAAGGTAGATCATCCCTAAACATCAGGTCCCTTGATCATCACTCAAGGTAGGGCCCTCATCAATATATTGATTTCTAACTTATCTCCAATGTTTCTTCCAAAATAAATAAGTTACATAAAATCACTATTGTTCCAACCTTTATACTCAAGACTATTCACTATCCTAAAAATTTCATTCTCACTTTGGGTAATCCATGGTATGGTATATGAAAATACATTTTCACTCATGGTGAATCCTAATAGACTCAATCTATATCTTCTCACACTAGGTAGACTCATCCCTCAGGCACAACTAAGATCCCATATCACTCATGGTGATCCTTCTAGTGATATATCACTCATAGAAGAGATAAGACCCTAGATACGCATCACCCACCCCAAAGTCCATCACCCATAATAAGAAAATACAATATAAGAAGGGCATAATAACCAACACACAAGATCATTGGATCATCACCCATGCACTAGTCACTCAGACATATCTCTGCACCGTAAAGGAAATCTCATCCCAACCATCATGGAAACCACTATGGTCTTTCTTACCTTTACATATTTATGGTTGTTTATACCATCGTTCATTCATCACCATTTGGGGAAACAAAATCCCAAAGGATTTTCATTAAATTATCTGCAAAAGTGGGGAAAAATCTAATCTAATTATCACTTGGATCCTATATAACATCACACTCAGAAGATCCCTTAATTCACCACTCTGTGTAAATCCCTCTCCACCAGACCACATTTTATCCTAAAAGAGTCATTCCACTCAAACTTCTAGCCAAAGATCAACGCACCATCCGAAGGGTTATCCATAGGAATATGACATATGGTTGTCTCCCCTAGTGACACTTGGTACAAGCCTTTTATGCTAGCCCAGTCTCCCTAGGAATCCCATCTGGGATACCCATATCACTCTAGGAATCCTAGGACATATCCCTAGTCTCTCATCAACTCAACTGATACACTAACCCATTAGTGATATAGTCATCAAGTGATACCAAAAATCCCCAAGTGCTAAAGATGACTTATTTGGGGGGGGGGGGGTTAGTTTTGATCTGTCTACCAAGTCCCACAAAGCATGCATAAAGAAAATTAATCATTCATACAAAAGCATGTCATTTTATATTATCAGGATCACCTACCTTAGAATCAAAGTTTCCATCCACACAAATCCCCACTCGGACTTGGATAAGATTTTCCATGGATTTTCTAAGCTCATACCACTGCCCATTTGTTTATCTCATTCCATATGAAATAAATAATTATTTATAGAAAATTATATTTAGTAATCCAATTTAAATAAAGGAGGAATAAATACTAAAAACTCACTAAGCATCACAATCACATCTAAACCTCATAGAACCACTAAAATTCAACCTCATAATCCCTTATATAGCCACAAAACGTGAAATACCCATTGTTATAAATGATTAATACAATTATTTGGTGGTAATGATCAATAAAATCTTGCTAAAATCACACTGAAACTAACATCGACCAATTAGAAACACGAATGAAGGAAGATATATAGTATATTATTTCATAACAATGTTCGAATTATCTTAAGAAGGATCTCGTGACATGGTGGTTCAAAATATAAAGGGTAAGGGGAGATCCAGCTACTCTGACCAACTCTTTATGTCCCCAACCCCTAAAAAATAAATTTTTATGAAGTGTAAATTAATAGTATACCCCTGGTTGAATAAATTTCGTAGAGGGACACTATTGTGTGGCTCCCTAGTATTAAGCTTCTACATTGCACAACAAGGATGTGTCGCCACATAGAATTAATGACTATCATGAATCCTCCCAAAAACGTTTAGGGGGTGACCATGATAAACCACTCCTTGGTGGATCCCTCTTGAGATACACTGTGTTCTTCCTTGACCAGGTAAACACTACAATATGGCGCCTAGATTATGGTGCAACCTCCTACAAAAGGGAAATGCACACGTCCCTAAATGATGCTCCTCCATGGAATGTACCATAAGGACTGTGATATAGGGAATCCATCATGTTATTACTCTATGGTTAAGACTAGATCATCTATGTTGTGGCCTCCTCATACTTGTTCCCCTATGTTGTAGTTCCCCTCACTATATCATGGTTCCTTTATGCACCTAATATTTCAACTACATGGTCACCCTGTAGATTTTTCACCAACCATCCAACAACATGAAATATCAACAGGGCCTCATTCCACATCCAAAAACATCATATGGATATTTTTAAACTCTTGAGTTCTGGATATAAATCTAATTCATATAAAAACCCTTTTATACAAATAATTGAAATTTCCTCAAAAAAAGTAATGATATTGAAATCCACAGGTCATTAAAAAAGTGTAACTACTAGTTGAAGATTTTAAATTCATATAATATTAATTCTTATGGAGGTGAATACATATCCTATGGTATACTATTTATTTTCTACATCTCCCCTAAATTTGGAGTCACCAATTGTTACAATGACTCGTCTATTCAAAAAAAGTGAAAAGCCATTAAACCCTTTAAGTACCAAATAATCTACATTACAAACACCCAATCATAACTTCCATGATTTTCCATGAATTTATAACTACTAATACGAAATCCTATATATCTTCTCAATTAAAATTAGTGGTATAAATCAAGATTTCTACTACTGATGCATAAGGAACCTTTACATTATAGTCCACTTTAGATTTCGATCAACTAGAATTCTCCTTGATCAACCTGAAATGTATGACCAAGGGTGTGGTCATTACTTCACCTTAATCATTCTTAAAAATTATACCACCTTCAATATGTTTTCAAACTCACTAGTGAAAATAATATTGAGAAGTTATGTTCCAAAAAATCATGAACCCTAATAAATATTTAGGAAGATTAAGTTCTTATATCTTGAATGTTTTGAAAAATTACATTTTCATTTAAAAAATTCTATAAATTAATCAAGCCATGATAAGTATTTCCCCAACTTGAAGAATTAGGAGGATGAAACTCCCATTATCAAATACCTTCTTGTAATAATAGTGATATATATTTCTCTATATGAATTTACATTAATACCTAAAGGCACTAAACTTTAGGTTCCACCACCTTCATTCTTGCTCCAATACTTAAAGTATCTCCTTCATATATCACACAAGAACCCATTTACAATTCTCCATTAAACATTTTGAATGGTCAATTTAAATATTTTCATCTATGTACCCCTATAAAACATTTATCCTTATATCCAACTCATCCATATGAAGTCCATCTGTTAAAACTATTCAAATCATTTTCGAGATAGTTGTGTGATTAAAATCATAAAAAAGAACTTAAAAAGCAATACCTTCTATTTGTTAAATACATTCATGAATAGAATTGGGATTTTACGTTTTATACCATATTGTTCCCCCATCAACCAATTTAACCACTTGTTTTGAATAACCTTCTTCACAAAAGTGATTTCCATTAAATACCTTTTTCTAAACACATATAAGGAATTTGTCTCACACATCATTCAAAATTACCATTGATTTTTGTATTTATATTCATATATTCATTCACAAATTTTAGCAATCCATCATCCATGTGAATAAAATGGTGCAAGGAACAATTGTATCTTTTCATTTGGATCCAAATTCTAATAAACCTCTATAGTTTCCCCTAAGGCTCTACTACTTCTAGAACTATTGATTTTGGAACTTCACCATTCAAGGATCCTGCCTATGATTTCATAAACCTTATAAAAACATTATCTTATGACATTTGAACAACTATATTAAATTTACATGTTTTATAATTTCATCCAAAATATTGGTGTTTCTAGAACTAATATAGTCCTTACATTTTTACAAACATCTATAAATTCTAGATATATATTTATTCAAACCATAAATTTTTATGAAACATTGATCTCATTATAAATCTTAACTTGGTTTTAATATTTCTATATGATATTTTAATAAAGATAACTTTTTGACTTTTAAAAATATTCTATGAATTATTATCCTTATTTAAAACTGAAATTATTCAGCACCATACCCTATAAAGTAACACACTTTGTACATAGCCTCAGACTTTTCCCTCTCTTTAGTATAAATGTATATATAGGTGAGTGGATCAAAGACATCGAGATAGGTGATATGAATTTTTATTCAAACCCAATAAACTTAGAGAACATCATTAACTAATATAGAATAAGGAATCCTATTCACAAAATAAGACACATAGGTCACCCCTTTTACCCAAAACAACCTAGGGAGTCCCACCGGAATTGAAATAATTATTTCATTATTGAATAGTTTCTAGTTCATAATCTACACAAATTTTTCATGTTTTGGAGTACCTAGTATGGTATTATCAAACCATATTCCCTTCCTATTTATGAATATATAAAATACCAATTTCTATACTCATTACCATTATCATACTTAAAGCACTTTAGTTATCATTTAGTCTATTTTTTCACTTTTCTACTCCATCAGAAAAAAATATCTGAATACCATGAAATTTTTCTTGAGAAATAACACCCACAATTATTACATTACATCATTGGTGAAGGTTAAATTGAAAAATATACCTATATTAGAATACTCTGAAGAAAGAAATCATCTATCTGTATGAACTAGATCTAACATCTAGTTATTTTGTTCATAACCCTTTGTTAGGAATGAAACCTTCCACTTTTTCTAAGGAAAAATCATCACATGTTCTGTAATATGTATGCCTTATATTTAAAATTTATTTAGTGTCTTATAATTTTATCCACTTCTCACTCAATTTTCCTAGACATTCGGGAAATATCTTTGAAAATGTTATCTATCCAAGATGGAATGCATTTTCTATAACTCCCATTCGGTATACTGTTTCTTGCTTCACCCATATAGAAACAATCATAGATCCACATGTTATTCCATATTATCCATCCACAAAAATTTTAAAAAATCATTATTCTTAAGTTGTTGTAAAAAATTAAGTACATCCTTAAAACTAATATGTTTTGCATGCCTTGTGACTCTATAAAAGCTATGTTTCTTACCCTAATAGAAATATCACCCTTTCAAAAAAATATTTAGTGCTTCATCATCCACAATATTCACCTTTATGGATATTTTAGAAATAAATTTCATCATAACTACTCTATTAGATGTTGAGTGAATTGAATATCTAGAGTATATATACAAGACTTGAGTGATTATACATCACTGAATAGTAAACCTCTCAAATCATATAATACATGGTTGAAAAATTCAAGTACAAAATAATTCTTATCAAATTTATCCATCGGTAAGTGAAATATTAAATCAAGTGACCTTTCTTCCCACAATATCAACTAATGATTCCACATTTCATTGATATTACCCCACTCCCACTCCTATTTGTTTTTATTTTTTCCTTTCGTAAGGAGTTTTTCAAGATTTGGAAATACCACTTCCATCCACACAACATGAATTTACATATGATTCCTAAATCTCATTTTGATGAATTTATCCATTAAATATACATTCTCTAGAATCCATAAATACCATGTCTTTATTTTTTATTTATGTTACTCACCATGGTCCCCATTTCATCTTATGATTATAGGAGTGATCAAATAAACAAAAGTTACCAATATTGATCTCTAAATTCCAGCTTAACAAATAGTAATTGAACACAAATCAAATTAAATTCATTGATGTTATTATAATATAGTTTCTCCTCTAACATAGTCATTTCAAATAAAATATATGATATTATAACCTTCTTAGTCATGAATATATTTTCATACATGTCAATGGAATTATTTATAAGTTCTACAGTACTTCTCACTTACTAGGATTTATAAGAAACATTTCATGCTATTGAAATCCATATAACCCTCGTTACTTCTTATATAACCTATCCAATTAATTATTCTTCATAGTTTTAGTTTTAGTATCTATTAATGGAAGATAAAGTTTCATCTGTAGTAGACAAGACAATATATATATTCTCCAAAATTGAAAATACTTTTTATTGAACTTCTCCTCCTAAACATAACACTTATCCAAATCCACTACTTCGTTAAATTATTAAACTCTTACTAAATTTCAGAATATGAAATTGGTATTATGAAATACTTATCACAATTAATATATAAATAAAATGGAAAAATGATGTTACTAAAATTATCTCTAAATCCTTTTCTCTAGGTTCATGTTATCTAATAATCTACCACTGAATATATGATACAACTTTTTAGGAAAGATAAAATATATATACCTAAAACTAGAGAGCCTTGAGATGGTGTTTATTACCCGTATATTGGCATGATTATAATGAATCAATACCTGAAGGACCAATGAGTTTAGTAGTCTTGGTGAACCAAATACTTATATGAGATATTTATTAAAAATTAATACACAAATAAACACATATTTTTTCTTTTGAGAATCGATTTATTCCATTTAGTTTAAGAAGTTATATATTTCATAGTATTCATATTTGATTCCTGGGTAAAGGGAAAAAATATGGGTGATCTAATATTTTAAGTAAGGGAAAATTATAGGGGAAGAAATATTGGATCAAGGAGAATAATAATCATGGCATGGTAAATAACATGACACAGATACCATGTGCCCAAAAAACTGAGAAGAAATTTGATAAACAATATGGAAAGTTAATAACCTGAGACAAATTCCATTAACAAAACTATATATGTTAAAATAAATATATAAAGGTAAGAAACTGAAACAAATACCATTTAATAAATAAAATTATAATCAAATGAATACGTAGACTTTGTATTAGTGAAAAATTCATGTATAATAAATACTGATTCAATATGAAGGAAATGAATAATTATTTGATTCCATGTCTTAGAGACATGAAAACCTCTATGGTCCGGATCGATCCTCCCAATATTTTAAAAATATAGTTACAAAACAATTACTTTTACAGAACAAATTTGTCTTATGAGAAAGTAACGATGCATTGAGGGGGTATAAATAGTCAGAGTCCCAACCATCAATAAATTTCCAAAGAATTCTTTATATCGAGTAATCAATTTAATTAGTAAAACATATTCCTTAATAAATATCCGTAATGAATAAAGGATACAAATTTATCAATATTTTCCAAAATAATAAAATAATTTTAAAAGTAAATAGATTTTTAAAAATGGTATGTAGTTTATAAAAAAATTATATCCATGAAAAAATATATAGATATTTAGGTTAATTAAATTGTAAATGATCATAGGAAATTGAATATTTCAAGTTGAATAAAAGGAATCAAGGATATGAGTGTCAATACTATCCTTGGCCAAATAAATCATAAAACATCTAGTGGAGAGATAATGATAGAAGGAATAAAACATATCCCATTTGGAGTACAAATAAAGGGTTATTTTCGTTGATGAATAGATAATCTATAAGAAAATTAATAAAATTCTTAAGGAAAATAAACTTTTATTTCGAACAGCCATTTGGGAAAAACCTTTTATTAAAAATTAATTTTTGAAAAAAATTTATTTAAAAGGTATCATTTTAAAAATGTAAAGGAAGATTTAAAAAATAACATTTTGTTAATCCATACATGTCGTATGAGGTAAATATAACAATCATTTTTCATAGAAAAAAAGTTTGAAAAATTACTTATTAAGAAAAAGACAAGAATATTCTTTTAAAAGTCTAGGCTAAAAGGAAAAAGTGTAAATATTTATTTATTAAATAATATTTTAAAGGTAAAAAACATTTTTTGAATTTTTTTAGAAAATAGCCTGTTTATAAGAAAATAGGTTCTCCGACTAAAGAGAGAATAAAACTATGTTTTCTTAAAAACATTTTCTAAAACATTTTGAGTATCAGAGAGTGGGAAAATAGTATTAATACTTTAAAAAGGCCATGAATAATCATATTAGATGAAACATAAATGGTTCATCAGAAAAAGTTCATTTAAAGGTTCAAATTTAAATGAAATATCATTATAATTATTCTTTAAGAAAATAATCTTTAAACATTCCAACGTTTCCCATACCACATTGAAGCATTTTAAATCCTAGGTCTCATAAAGAATAAAATAAAATAAAATAATTCAATAAAATTAAGATAAAATAGTTTATGATATAATATATCAATAGGGGATGTAAATACACCACAAAAAATAAGTAAGTGGTTAATATAAAATTTATCTCATAGATGTAAAAAGTTCGATGAAAATTCGTTACCTTGAGTCTGACTTGACTTCTATGTTATTAAATTCATGAATAATAAATTTGTGTTAATTATTTACGTGATTAATATAATTTTTAATGTATTCTATATATTTTAGTTCACTTATTACTATGTTTTATAAAACTACTTAATCAACTATGTTTAGGTCAGGTGTTTGAACCAAATTCGGTTTAAGTGTCAAAAATAACTTTGGTAGGTTAACTATGGTCAAAGGGATCATTATAAAACATCTATAGAATAATAATAATTATATAATTACAATATTTACACGTAAATTATACTTTTAAAATGAATCGTTAAATATGGTTATGAAAAATTATCCATTATAGGTCATACCTACTCATGGTAGCGTTCCCATTTTTCAATGATCGTTATGTAAAAAATGAGAGTAAAATTAATCATTCTAGAATGAAAATTATACCATAAATAACATATTATTTTATCATCTGTAATATATACATAATTATTTTTTTTAAAATCAATCACATCATATCAAGGAGGCGGTAGTCCACACATCCACGAACAACATTATCACTTTTTTGGTGTGTGAAAGGATAATAATGAAAATGATTTGTATTATATTTAAATAAAGTAAATTATTTAATGAGTATAATATATATTTTTATATGTAACATATTATTAGTTAAAACAATCATTTATGAATTTCATGTATCGTGTGATTGTATCACACCATCTTTAGGAGGCGGTAGTCCACACATCAAAAAACGATGCTATCGCATTTATATAAACTGGAAAGAATAAATTCATATTCTATATAGATTAAAATAATAATAAAGGAATTATTAATATCATATATATCATTTATAAACATAGTTTCCATAATAATTCCCACCATGATAGGTGGTGATGGAAGAACAGATAATCATCATTTCATAATGTGGTAGTTCATCCTACATAATAATGGTAAGTTCATTACCCATTGGATGGAAGTGTGTGTAAGTTTAGGTAGAACAATAAACATAATAACAAATAAGTATATTTAGGATACTGTTGTTTTTATATAAATTTGGAATAAGTATTGTTTAGGGTGTTGGAGAATGGAAATATAACCAAAGAGCTTGAGGAAAGATGTTACATTCTCTTTGTGTAACTCCTTTTGGTTTGCACCAAAGGGATTACATGGATGGAGTACTTCCCAAAGGTATGATTATAAGAAAATTGGAAGTACTTATGGGATCAATTTTGGAAGATATTTTTCACTCAAAATTTTCTTGATAGGTGTGAGTAAGGGGGAGGGGTGAGTGCCTTTTTATAGTGGAGGAGGAGTGGTGCTCTTGTAACTGTTTGGAAAGGGAATTCCACCCACGTTTTTTCCAATTCAAGTGGATTAAATAATGGTAAAAATTATATAAAAGTGATGATAAGGTTTAAATATTAATATCCAATGTATATTTTAAAAGATTCTATGTCATTTTGGCTCTTAAGTTTAAGGTTTAGTCCCTTATTAAGCTAATTTTCTTCTTAATCGTTATAATCAATTTTAATTACATTCATTAATCATTTTGGTCAAAAAATAATTTCATCTTATTATAAAATATAAATTATTCTGATTAAAAATATTTATCCATATTTTACATATTCAAATCAACATAGTGGGAGAAATTAATTTCAATCTAAACCCATAGACAAGTTGACAATGTAGGGTTTTAATGTAATGATGTTCAAAACTTTTCCAGGTTTAAATATCCAATTTCAATGTAAAATGTGTTAGAATATCCTAAATTGTATTAATTTTTCTAAAATTGATCAAATTAAAATTTAAAACCAGTAAAAAATATAATTTAACTTTTTAAATCAATTATGTGAAAAACCAGTTTGAAATAAAATTTACTATTTTTCAAAATTCATTAAAAATGGAACATCATAGAATAATAACAAAAATTCACCCTAACATAATTTTGATGTTTCTATTTCAAAATTTATGTTTATTTTTATATAAAGGGTTTATAAAAGTTCCAAAATTAGTTTTAAAATAGGTTATGCATTAAAAAACAGTAAAGGTTCCTTTCTAAAAATATAGATTTTTATATGTAATACTAGGTTTGTTCTTATATTATACCAAAAAATTAAATTAGACTAATATAAGAAATATTTTATTTAATATATAATTTACATATTACATTAATATAACTCAATAATTGTAATTAAATTTATTTATTAGGATAAAATAATTTTGTGATCATAAAAGTAATTTTGTATAAAAACATTCCCTTTATATTTAATTGGTAATTATATTCATTTCTAATTAAAAAGTAACTAATGAATTCATTTAGTATTTGTGTAAAAAATATATTTTCATCAGCTAGTTAGTCCTATTTATAAATACTAATTTATGTTTTCTGTTATATCTTATTATATTAAATAATTATTTTTTAATAATATATTATTGTTCGGTAAAACATAGCCTTGAGTGTAATGGAAGACGCTAAAGAAACTCATTGTGGAATGGGATGCATGGTAACTAATTTTCATGTGTATTTAAAACTATAAATTATATTTAATTTATTTAAAATAGTAAATATATTATAAATCCTCGGGATATTATATTCCCTTACATTCTTGGTGTTGCGTTTCATACACACTATCAAATCAAATGTTCCTAATTTAGATTTTTGGGGCGTTACATTCTCCCAACCATAATTAAATGTCATCCATGAAATTTAAAATGAATAATTGTGATATATTTTTTGATATTTACTATGTTTTAAATCCCACATTACAAGAAGTGTTCATATCAAATCCTCTAGAAAAGAGAGAATTAGAAGAACAATGGTCACATGGAATAACATATAACTAGGTCTCTAATTTGGATATCATTAAAGAAATGTAGATATAAATAAATGGAGGAAAAGAATAAATATTTATTCATAGTGATTAAGGTAATCATTCACGAACAAGTGAATGATTAATGAAAAGATATAGGTCTCAAAGCCATAAATCATTGATGATTTAGAAGACCATCAGTTCAATAAAAATTATGTTATTAGGAAAAACAATTTAAGATCCTCTTTCACATGTTGAGAAATTGTTTTAATATTTAAGAATATAAGGAAATTTAATTACATGATACATTTTAATTTCATCTGAATAATTATATCTTCCAGTTAGGCTTCAATCAAATTCTAATTCTCCCCTTACATCGAGAAATGGGTATCCAAAAAATAATGTTCATCCATGAAGTGGTAAAATAAATATTTAAAATATCATAAGTCCCATAAAAGTGTAAAAAAATATTTACATTTTTCTCTACCTATTATCCAAATCCATTATGGTAAATACAATAATCTATTAAACAAAAAATTTACACCACTGAGTCATCATTAATATTTTTTTTATAATTGTTTGACAAAAAAATGACATATTAGCTAGGACATTCTGTAGGTTAGTTGTTGGAATGAAACCATTATCTTCCTTTAGTCATAGTTTGAAGACCCACAGACCTAGCAAACTTGACTGGTTTCCATGTGACATACATGTTGTCCATTTCTAAGTTCATATTAATATGATTTTGAAAATAAATATAACAGAAATCCTTGAAATAAGGATAATCCCTGAATATAATTTTATATAGGTTTCCAAAATAACCCGAATTCATTAACACTTTATAATATTTTGTACACATAGATGCTTATTTGTGCTTGATTTTATCCTATAGAAGAGGGAATTGACTCGGGTAATGTCTAGGTTCCCCAAATTTGTGACAACAAACTATAAAGGATTATTTAGGATGAGTTTCATTTCCTTCCATATCACTCTTCATTTTTACATGAAAATTCTATGCACTATGTCCTTATTTCCCACACGTAAATAATTTCCCCATTATATTGAGACACTTTCATATTTTTCTCCTTCAAGATTTATTTCATGAGGGAAATTGATCCTTCCCCTCCCCATAGCCTCCACAACTTGATATCTTAGAAAACTCCACCATTCACATATTTAGTGAGTTTGGGTGTTGGTAAAGGTATATGATGTTATTCATATTCAAGGAAAAATGACTAGGAATAAACACAATATCTTTCACTCATATAAACACCTCATTTGGTTTATCATTATCAGCACCTTGTCCTTGATATTGAATATTAACATGAATCATTTCGATACACCCATTGACTAAAACAATAAGGCATAGTGTGAGTAAAAATAATGATAGAAAAATGTATAATTCTATATAGGATATCTATATGAAAGACATTATCTTCAATCTAAATAACATTAGGTTTAACCTAGGATTTTCATTGTCAAAATATTTCATCACATGTTGTAAATAAAATGTTAATTATCCTAAGAATATATTCTGGGAGTGTAAAACCAGGCCTGAATTAAAGGCCTATTATCATATATAGGGTTACTCCTAGTTAGGCCTGACACACCATGTCAGATTTGTTAATCCAAGGTACAAATATTCTTGAACCACAAACTATTTTTGTTTACAGACAGGAATTTATTTCTAGGAATACCCACATAATACATACTTTACCAAAATTCTTGGGAATTATTCTATAATTATCATCCCAATCTATCACAGGGTTGTGTTCTCAAATATAGGTTTTCCTAAATCTAGTTCCCAAGGTTTATACTAAAATTTAATTGATATAAACTATAGTGACCCAACCATAGAGAGCCTAGAGTCAGTTTCTACTACAATTACATTGATATGATTACTATGAATCAAATCCTAAAGTCCATTGAATTTATTATCCTTGGTGAACCAGATACATTCTTGAGTGTTGTGTTAATATTAAATACATCAATTAAAAAATATTTTTTTAGTTTGGGGGCTACTTTATTCTATCTATTATATACCTTAATATCATTCATAATACACTTATTGGATTCATAGGGAAAGGAAACAAAATATGGGAGATATAAAATTCTTTTTAAGGGTAAATTATAACAGAATCCATAATGAATCAATAAGAATAATAATTATGGAAAGGTAAATAGGTGAACACACATAAAATGTAATCATAAAACTGAGAAGAAAATTCCTAAAAAATATGGAAATATAATAAATGGAAACACACGTCATTAAAATAAATATATAAGGTAAAATCAATATGGAAAGGTAAAAAACTAAACACGTACCATTAAATAAATAAAATGATAATGAAATGCATCCATACACATTTTTCTACCGAAAATAGTATGGATAATAAATAATGAATCAAATTAAAGGAAATGATTATATATAAGACATCATCTCTCAGACACATGAAAACTACTACTATTAAAATTCATCATATGGATAGATTAAAACTAAAGGTAGAAACCTATTTAATTTGAAAAAATAATTTTACTCATTAGAAAATATCTATGCATTTGGGGGCTATATAATGCCCAACCCCACCTATCACTGTATCTCTAAAGAATTATTCATATCGAGTAATAAATTTAATTAATAAATGACATACCTTATCAAATATCCATATCGAATAAAGGATATTGATTTTTAAATATTTACCCAAATAATCCCTTAAATTTCAAAGTAAACACCATATAAAATGGCATATAGTTTAGGAAATAATCATACCCATGAAACGGGATATGGATAGTTTGGAAAAATTCAATGTCAAATGATCTTTGGAAATTAATTATTTCAAGGGGACTAAAAGGATCAAAACTAGTGAATTTCAATATAATCCTTAGATAAATAAATAATAAAATATACAGCTGAGTAATAACGATGATATAAATTAAAATATCCCATGTTGATTAAAAATAAAAGGGGTTATATTGATGATGAATAGAAATACTATAAAAATATCTTTTAAAACATTAATGAGAAAAATATCCTTTTTTTTCATTTTTTTTGAAAAATACATTTTCTTTGAAAATCAATTTTTAAAATAATTTCATGAAAAATTAATATTTTAAACATAAAATATAATATTAAAATAATTGATGATGGGTAAATCCTTACGTGTCGTATGAGATAAAAAAACATTCCGTTTTCATAGAAAAAAGGGTATAAAAAATTATTTTTCAGAAAGAGATAAGAAGATTCATTTGAAAATATGGGTAAAATACATTGAGGGGAAAATTGGCTTTAATAAATAAGTTTGTAAAGGATAAAACATTTTTTAATACCTTTTTGGAAAACCAAGATTTTGGAAGAAAACAGGGTCTCCAATCGAAGAGAGAATGAATTCTAGTTTTCATAAAAACATTTTCTAATTTTTTTTGTATCAATGAGTCTAAAAATGGAACTAATACTTGATAAAGGTAATGAATAACCATATAAGAGGAAAATTAAATGGTTTATTTAATAATGATCATATAATTTCCTTACATATAAATGAAATATCATTAAAAATATTCTTGAGGAAAATAATATTTAAAAAATTCAATGTGTTCCAGACCACATTGAAGCATTTTAAATCAGAAGCCTATTTAAGTAATAAAATTATATGATAGTTTTAAATAAATTTAATATAAAAGGTTTAATTATATAATATATGAAAAGGAAAATTGGATACCCCACACAAAATAAGTAACTTGTGAATAAGAAATTTATCTCATATATGCTAAAAGTGAAATGAAAATCCCTTACCTTGGGTCTGACTTGTCTTGCGTGTCTTTATAATCCTGAATAATAAACATATTTTAATTATTTACTTACTTTGGAAAAATTTTTATGTCTACCAAAAATTTTATTCTACTGATTATCATGCTTTATAAAACTACATAAACAATTATTGTTACATTGGGTTTTTTGACCAAATTTGGTTTATGTGTCAAAAAAACCTTTGGTTGGTGAACTAGGGTCAACTGGATAATTATATAACATATATAGAATAAAAATAATCCAATAATTATAATATTTATACCTCAATTAAAATTTTAAAACCAATAATTAAATATGGTTATGAATAATGAATTAATGTTGTAATCATGGAGACAGTAGGCCATATGTATGCATGGGTAATGTTCCCATTGTTTAATGATCGTTATGGAAAGAAGGTAAGTACCATTAATCTTTATAGATTAATAATTATATCATATATACAATATTATTTAATCAAATATCATTATATATATAATTAATGTGTTGTAAAAGGAATCACATCCTATTGAGGAGGCGGTAGTCCACACGTCCATGAATGACAATATGACTTTTTAAGTGCGTGAAAGTGTAATAAAGAAAATAATATATATTATATTTACAGAAATATAATTATTTCATTAATACCATATGTATGTTTTTTATTCCACGTATGTTTAATTAAAAAAAATTTAAACATTATATGTGTCGTGTGATCGAATCACATCACTTTTAGGAGGTGTTAGTCCACACTTCCACAAACGATGTTATAATATTTCCATAAAATGGAAAGCATAAAGATTTGTTTTATTTATAAATTATAGAATCATAATTAAATTATAAATATAATATGAATCAAATATAAGTAAATCATACATAATAATTCCCACCATGATAAGTGAAAAAAAAAGAACAATCCTCATTTCTGAGGCAATAGTTAGTTGTACATAAAAATGGTCAGTTTGTTACCCATTAAATCAAAGTGTGTGAATGTGTAGGTGAAAACATTAACATTAATATAGGTAATTATATATAGTATATTGTTTCTGTTATATAATCATAGAATAAGGATAGTTTAGGGTGTGTAAAATTGAAATAAAACTAAAGATCTTGAGAAAAGATGTTAGCTCATCTTTGGGTAACTACATTTGGTTTTCACCAAAGGGATTCCTTGGATAGATTTATTCCCAAAGGGGGGGGGGGTTATAGGATTATGGGTGGAATTTTTAGGATCTGTTTGGGTAGATCTTTGTCAGTCCAAAGTTGCATGAGAGGTGGGAGGAAGTGGGAGGGGTGAGTGATTTTTATAGTAGAGGAGGAGTGGAAATATTATAATTTTCTTAAAAAGGGATTATACACACATTTTTCCCATGTAATGTGGATTCAATAATTTTAAAATTATAGAAAATGGGGGATAAGGTCAAAATTTGAACTGCCAATTTTTTTTGTAATAGTGTCTAGGACATTTTGGATTTTATGTTAAAGGTTTTTTCCCTTGTTAAGATAATTTTCACTTAATCATTGTAATTAATTTCAATTACTTTCACTAATAATTTTTGTAAAAAACTATGTTGACCTTATTAAAAATTATATAATTTTATGATTCCAAATATGGAATCCCTTTTTCAAAATTACAATCATATAAGTGGAGGAAAATAATTTAAATTTAACCATGCAGTATGAACGACAATGCTGGTTCTTAAATTTAAAATGTTTTTATGTTTTTTATATTTTCATATCTAATTTCAAAGTGAAATTGATTAATATGACCTACATTAGATCAATTGATAAAAAATATACCTAATTAATCTTCAAAATTAGAATATATTTAATTTATCTTAATAAATAAATTAGGTGGAAAAAAATTTTCAATTAAAATTCATTATTTTACACTATTCATTAAAAAATGTAACTTAATAGAAAATACCAAAAATTCACCCTAACCATATTTTGATGTTTAAATTTCAAAAATAAAATTTATTTTGACATATAAGGTTTTTAAAAGTTCCAAAACATGGATTTAAAATAGGTTCTCCATTAAAATGGTGTGATAGTACCTTTATAAATATATAGATTTTATGTGTAATATTGGGTTTGTTCTTTCAGGAACCATCCCCCTTGGGGCCCGTTCCATGTCTACTCCAAGCCCACCTCCCGTAGGCTAGGGGCTGAGGACTAGTGTTGAAGGCGTAAACCTGCTCATGGGAGGCATTTTCTTCAGTACTTGTATGCACATACCCGCCCAACCACATCCAAATAGACTGAAAGGGGAAAGAAGTACACTAAAAAATGAGTACAATGTATAGTTGAAAGCAAGTGAGCTAGAACAAAAACCCAAAAAAATAACTGGAACCACAAAGTACAAAAAGGATCTCTAATAGACGTACACACAAAACCCCACCTAATCTCAAGGGTAGTGAAGCTCCTGGAAGCCGAAATAGTATGTCCTTTACACCTTGTCCTACAAGAACCCCCTGTCCTAGGCGACCAAATCCACCATCGTAGCATCTGTCAGTTCTGTCCCCCTAAGCACCTATTTTGAAACGTTGATCATCTGCCCTAGACACAACATGTGCAGGTGAATCCCGTGTAGGGGTGATTATATGAATACTAAGTAGGGACCCTGATACAAAAGGAAAAACCAGACAACAATACTAAAATTAAAGCATGAAGCACAAGATAGTTCACACCAGGTATACATTTTGGGTATTCATAGTAGAAACATTAGTCATATCACTGAACACCTTTGATACTAGAGAAATCCTCATCTATCGACTACAGTGGGCCTACCATGTCACACATAGCCACTTCCCACAAACATTGAAATGTTTTAGTACATATCCTGGATGAGTATCGTGGGTATGATGGATCACATAGAGACACTCCACATCGTTGTCCTTCCGAGTCAAATAGAGTCGCTTCCCATCATGGCTGAACTAAGGTACTCCTCCTATTGAGTACCTTGGGTCTGCCGGGTCACACATTGTTTCTCTCCACCATGGGCCTATCAGGTCACCCAGAGCCACTTTCCATCGGGCTGTCATCGATCAGTATTCTGGTCTCAGCTAACTACAGGGTTCTGTATATAGCGCACTTGGGAGAACCACTCCTCAAGACATTCATCACATCTCAGCATCTATGAAGGTTATGAAAACACATGCCAAAAGATCCACCTCATCAAGAGGGTTCCAACATCACAAACAGATCATCAACAAGATGCATGATTTTCATGATACATGCATTTTAGTAACCAGGGGACTGGTTGCGACGGGCCAAGTCAGACATGATTGGTCTGACCCGACTAACCCAGCTCGGGGGTCCCACATACCCCAGTTCATTTGGATGGACTCTACATGACCTGGTTCGGGTCAGGGTCAGTCTGGTCAAGACTCGCCAGTGGGGAAGGTCCAATGGGTCTCGATTGGCCCGGCTCAATTTAGCAGAGGGTCCAGCCCACCGGGTTGCCCAGTAAACCGGTCTTGTCCGGCCTGGCCCAAAGGGTGCGAGTCCAACATTTCAGTGTGGATCTGGCCCACAGGTTGTGGTTCTTTCCCACGGGACCTACCCATCACATTGGGGGATCGACCCGTCACACTGGGGGCTCAGCTCAGCATGTTGGGGGCTCGACCTACTACTTGAGGACCAGCCGTTGGAGTGGTCAGTGCTGTGTTGTCCTTCTCGGAGGTGGCAACTGCGCCACATCCGGCTCCAGCTGGCTCTGTAGACATGGGGCACCTCGAGCGTCCAGCTGTGGTTGACGGACCATAGCTCATACGGCCATGGTGGCCCGAATGTGGGAAACCCTCTCTATGCGGCACCTGCCTGGCGCAGTGATTCCTGCTGCTGTGGCTGGTTGGTCACGACCTCCTACCATCGCGGTGCGCCGACCAATGTGCCACCTTCCACTAGCATGAAATGCGATTTCTAACTACCTATAAAGATATCATGATTCCATTTGGAATATTTCCCTCCACACGGCGGCTAGTGTGGGCTAACTGCTGCCACCGGTCACTGACCCTACTGCGCTGATGGTTCCACGCCATCGATACCTTCTACGGGCCACTGGAGTTTTCTAGTGGTTCATTCTCCAACCTGTCTGTGCCAAAGGGTCCCTCGGGTCACCGCCATCCCTGATCAGGCCCCAGAATCAAACTACCACCACTTAAATAATATGTGAAAACCAAGAACTCACATGAAGAGGTGATCATACCTTCTTCATGTCAGCCCGAGTTCTCCGCATTATAGGTTTTAATCATGAGGGATGTTCGGGGATTGAAGTTCAGTGATTTCATTCATGGTTTGAATCCCAGAGACTAAATCCCCAAGAAAAGATACCCTCCCACATAACCGCATGAATCACGGATCAACATATTCATGAATTGGTCTGTGTTATTCATTTCTAAAAAAAGGGAAGTGCGGGGAAGAAAATTGAAATAAAAATCAAACCCCTAACTCTTTGACCTTCAATGGTGAAGCATTCATCCTCGAGAATTCAAGGTGTGGTGTCATCACTTCTGGATCCATTCTTTGAGGTTGTGTTGAAGGTGATAAAGTCTCGCCGGTGTTCTTCGTCATTCGTTGTTGGAGAGGAATTCCATTAGATATTCAGTATATAGTCTCCATGTTTTAACTCCATCATATCCAACATGCCAAATAATTAAATGAAACATGTCACGTATTTTTAGTTACACTGCGACGTCGCGTTGTTACACTATTTAACTTACAAAAGTATCATCACTGTTACACTCCCTTTATTGCACCGTTACACTACATAATATGATCCATTAATGAGCCTCATTAATACGCCTCATTACCAATTTTTCACCACACCGTAGTATCTCTGTTTTCCTCTCAACGGATGAGAAATAATATAAAATAATTATTTCAAATTATTTTATTATTTTTCTCAAAAATTTTGAAAAATAAAATTTTCACTCCTCCCTTTCTAGCCAAAGTTAAGTCTATTCTAGGCGATTCTCGGAGTTCTGAATTCAACGGTGTCCTTAGATTTTTGATCCGAGCATCTGTTCAAAATTCAGAAAAACCTTCTCATACGTTTAATGAAAGTAATTTAAAAAATGTTCTAAAATCAATTATGAGCTCTCTGAACCTCGGAATCATGTGATATCAGAGTGCGCGGTCTCAGAATAATTCTATATAATAAATAATATAGAAATTTTGAGTCTTTACATTCTACCCTCCTTGAGAATTTATGTCCCCAAAAGCCAAAATAAAATACTAGAAAAATAAATTGTGGTACTGAGCCTAAATCTGAGCCTCCCTCTCCAATGTGCTCTGTTGGAGATTCTTGTGCTGCCACCAAACTCGCACTAGAGGAATCGACTGCCCACGTAATACCTACTATTGTAGATCCTCTATCTCCGCTGGGAACTCCGCAAACATTTCCCCATCATCAATGTACATCTTTCCCTAGTCGATGACGTGTGAAGGGTCATATATGTACCTCCTCCACTGCGACACATGGAAAACATCATCCAACGGTGCATCTATTGGGAAAGGGCTAAGCGGTATGTCACCTCACCAAATCTGATCAGGATTTGAAAGGGACTGGTGAACCTAAAATATATTCACCCACCCCAGCCAAATGTTTGTAACCTTCATGGGGGTGAGACTCGAATGAACACTCGTTATCCCTCCTCAAAATCCAAGGGTCTTCATCTTCTATCGGCATAAGACATCTGCATGCTTTGTGTAGTCCTCATTCTCTCATGGATGGTCTGCACCTTCTCAGTGATTTCCCATACCCTCTCTAGACCCATGTGTGCTAACTACCCTGGGTATGTCCAGTATATGGGTGATCTGTAAGGATGCCCATTCAAGGACTCTAATGGTTCCATGATAATTGTAGAGTGTTAACTATTTTTTCATGTGATCTCCACCAAAGGATGTTGGTCTTGCCAACTGTGACCAAAGTCAGGGACAGAAGCATGAAGCTTCTCCTCCAAGGTTTTTATGGTCCGCTCCATCTGACCATACATATGGGGATGAAAAGATCTTCTCAAATGCAGCTACGTCCCAAACTCCCTCTATAATCCCTTCCACAACTAGGATTTAAAGCTGACATCACGATCTGAGACGATTTTCGAAGGCACCCCATGAATCCAAACTATCTTATGGACATAGAGGCTTCCAAAGCCCTATACTGGTCTTTTCTCATGGATGGTTAGGATGTGAGCTGACATGGTGAGACAGTCAATGATCACCAAAATAGATACAAGGCCTCTAGACATACGTGGTAACCCATTCACGAAGTCCATCGTGATAATGTCCCATTTCCACTTTGGTACCTTGAGTGGATGGGCCAAGAATACTGGAACCTGATGCTCGACCTTCACTTGCTGACAAGTGAGACATCGTGAAATGAACTCGACCATTGCTTTCTTCATCATTGGCCAGAAGTACTGACTTCGTAGGTTCTGGTACATCTACCCATCAATAGGATGTACCGCCAAAGGGGATGTATGGAACTTCCTCAACACCTCCTCCCGCAACGTCACTGGTACTATGGTTCACCCCATAAAAAGGATGACATACTCTCCACCTATTAAAGATCAATCAAGAGCCTTTCCTAAGGATAACTGAGCACATAGGGCCTCATAGTGAACATCCACTAGTTGTGCCTCCCTGACTTGCTGTAAGAGTGGGGGAGTAACAGTCATCGACCGAAGGTAAGTGGCTTCACCATCATCCAAAAATTATATTTTCATTGCATCTAGCCGCTCTGTTGACTCTCACTGAAGCTGTAAACTAGACCTCCAGCTAAGTGTTTATGCCACCAACTTCCTCATCCTATGAGTACAGAGTATCTCAAAGTCATAGTCCTAGAGGAACTCCTGCCCTCACTATTGTCTCAAATCCCAGTCCTTCTGTGAGAAGATATACCTGAGACTCTTTTGGTTGGAGTAGATGGTAAACATTTCACACATCACGTAGTTCCACCACATATTTAGGGAAAAGACCATTGCTTCTAACTTTAGGTCATGGGTTTCATAGTTCTACTCATGCTTCCTCAACTGTCATGAGTCATAGATGACCAATGATCTCTCCAACATCATGACACAACCTATTCTAGACCCTGATGAATCACAATAAACTACATACCTAATGACGTTATCTGGTAATGTCAAAATAGGGGCACTAGTCAGTCTCCACCACAGCTCCTAGAAAATATGCTGGAATATTTCTATCCACAAGAAGTGTTGTCTCTTCCGTTTCTAGGATGATAAGGACACCAATACTCTGGAAATGTCGGGTACAAACCTATGATAGTAACTAGCCAACCCCATGAAGCTCCTTACTTCATTCATGCTCCTTGGTGGCCCCCTAGAAAGCACTACCTTTATCTCCACTAGATCTATCGGAACTCTAGCGTCTAAGATGACGTGTCCAAGAAAGTGGACCTCCCAAATCTATAACTGGAACTTCAAGATCTTACCAAAAATATAGTGCTCTCAGAGCATATCCAGAACTATCAGTGGGTTCATAGCATGCTCCTCCTTAGATGCTTATCACACCAAGATGTCATCAATGAAGACCACAATGAACTGGTCAAGGTAAGGCTGGAAGATCCTATTTGTGAGGCCAATGAACACTGATGGGGAATTGGACACATCGAAAGGCATACCCAAGAACCTATAGTTGTCATTCCAGCACTTGGAGGATGTTTTTGGAACATCCTCATCTCGTACCCAAAGCCGGTGATATACTGATATGAGATCAACATTTGAGAACAATGTTTCTCCCTTTAGCTGGTCAAAGAGGTCATCATTTCTTGCTAGTGGATACTTATTCTTCATGGACTCATAGCTCTGGTGCCAAAATTCCACTCACAACCTCTAAATATAATCCACCTTCTTAGAAAAAAGCACAAGGGCTTCCCATGGGTAAATGTTGGGCCTTACGAACCTTGTCCACTGCAAGTCCTATAATAGTAGCCTTATCTCGTGAAGCTCCACGAGAGCCATCTGATATGCCTGTGAGGATATTAGTGTTTTCATGGGGTATAGGTTGATGAAAAAGTATACCTCTCTACGAGTAGGTAGTCTAAGAAAATCATTAGGAAAAACATCCTCATAATCATCCACCAATACAAGAAATCTCTGACTTCTCTCTTCCACTACACCGAGGGTGAGGCTAGCTAAGTTGTGAGTGATCGACTACACCCTTCTCTGAGGGATTATGTCCTGTGCTGCAAGGGTTTCTTTATCACCAGTGAAGGAAAAAATGGTCCAATATTCATGGACACACCGCACTATACATCTGAAACAGTCTATCTATGCATGTATAGTGGATAACCAGTCCTTACCCAATATAACATCGTAAGGCCTTGACACTGCTACTAGGAGATCCCAACTGAATCTCTCGCCTCCTAGAGTGAGATAACCTTTTCATAACCAGTGTGTAATCATCGATTCATCTCCCATAGGAGTATCTAGCCATAAATATTGATTCAACGACTCTACCAGAATCTCCAAGTTCTGAACGAGTGTTGTGGAAAGGAAGGAATGACTAGCACATGTGTCTATACGTACTGCAACTAGGGTGTAGAAGACACAAATTGTACCTCCGATCATCTCCGTAGTTCCATGGTCATAATCCTCTCTTTCCTGGAGTCGAGATCACCCTTCCCGCCTACTTCCTATGGTCAGGGTGAACCACCTAGGGGTGGTGGTGGTAATACCTCAAACTGTCGCCCACTACCTACCACATAGCCATCTCCCATTCTACATCTTCCACCTTGTAGACCTCTATTCTCGAACCGTTGTTGCTTCCTTGGCGGATGCTCAACCATCTATTGGTCATATGTATGGTCGTTCAGTCAGTCACATGACATGTGTTCATGCCCACCACATGCAAAGCACTGCCTAGCTCCATACTAGATCTCGTGGACTTGGGAGCCCCACACTACTGACCCTGGGTCTAGGGGTTGGCCTCTGAAAAACCTAGCCTACTTGGGCACACATGTCAACTATTTGCTGCTTTCCAAAGACTCTAATACCAAGGGTTTTCTGGTGGCACTAGCTGTTGGTGCCTACTATGCTAAGAACCTCTCCACAAGAAGGGCTCACTCTAGCACCTCTGCCTCAGTAGGGATGCTATGTGACAAACTCGATAAACTAATCTCCCACCTGTCTCCTTGATCAAAGGCTCTAGCCCTGAAGAAAGGGTATCACACTATGTATGTGGAGTAGAATTATATATCAGTGAACCTTTCTGAGTAATCAGCTACCGTCATGCTGCCCTGCTGAAGGTAAAGCAGATCCTGAATGCGCACAGTGTGCAAGGTCTTGGTAAAAAACTCCTCCCAGAAAATCCGTTCAAACTCTTACTAGGAGAGGGTCACAACATCACGTGTATGGGTGGTCAATATCCACTATCTTCCAATTAATCCATGTAGAAGGATTGCTACCAAGATCACCATCTGGTCCAGCGGTGTCCTCACTAAGAGGAATACCCACGTCACTAACTCCAGCCAGTCCCAACCGACCTGGTGATCCATATCTCCCATGAACCTGGGTGGTCTCTCTCTCTGAAACTCGTGTATGGAATTGAGCCTATGAGAGTCCTCTTACAGAACCACTAGCAATAGATTCTGACCATCAGGTGGTTGTAGCACTAGTGCATAACCCGTTGGGTCTATCTCAAGCACTAGTCCCTGAATGGATGCCTCATCTCTAGGTGGACTATCCTCATGACCTCATGTCGGGATCCTGACTAGTCATCCAAGTGGAGGAATCTTGAAATAGATCAAGATGTACCATTTTCAGAAGGTTATACCTCGTGAGATGTCTCTCATTCAAAATAACATAATAAAAAACTTATGGAACCAATTGTTTCATGTACTGAGCCAAAAATCAAAATTCTAGGTCATGGTGTGTGGATACCTCAGCCACCACACCAACACTAGATTCCAGGAATATGAATGTTATACTCGCAACACTCAACACTATTTCCCCAAAACAAAACATAGAATCCTAGTATTTTTGGTATGAATGGCCACCCTTTCATACCACTTATTCATTAACCCCCCTCTCCCTCAGGGCCCATGTCATGACTACCCCAAGCCTACCTATCGTAGGTATGGAGATGGAGACTACCATCGAGGGCATCAACCTATAAGTGGGAGGCATTTTCATGAGTATCTATATGCACACACATGCCCAACCACATCCCAACACACTAAAAGTGGAAAAAATTACACTAACACCAAAAGAGTACAATGTACAGTTGAAAGAAAGGGGGAAAGAATACAAACCCAACAAAATTAATGGAACAACACGGTAAAAAAAGGAGATCTGATGGCCCTCTGGGAATAACCCCACCTGATTATAAGAGTAGTGAAGCTATTGGAAGCTGTAGTAGTATGACATGTCCACCTGGTCCTACTGGGACCCACCATTTCCTTGGCCACAAAGTCCACCATCGTAGCATCTGTCAATCCCGTCCCCCTGAGCACCACTGTCGAAATGCTGATCATCTACAGCAGACACAACACGTGCAGGAGAAGCCCCTGCGAGGTGAGTATAACATTACTCAGAAGGGACCCCAAGACAAGAGTAAATACCAAAAACCAATCCTCAATATAAATAATAAATTACAAGACAACTCACACCATGTATAAATCCTGGGTAGTGATAGTAGAAATATCAGTCATATCATCAAACACCTCGGTTGTTGGAGAACTCCTCCTTTATTGAGTACAGTGGACCTACCGGGTCACATAGAGACAGTTTAAACTATCCTTTTATTGATGTGGTACTCATCCCTGACATGTACCATGGGTATGCGAGGTCACACAGAGCGGCTCCCCATCGTGGGCCTATCGGGCCACACAAAGCCGCTTCCCATCATTGCCGAACTGAGGTACTCTTCCTATAGAGTACTGTGGGTCTTATAGGTCACACATAGCTACTCCCCACCAAAGCTTTACTGGGTCTCACAGAGATGTATCCCACTGTGTCTTCGTCGAGTCGACTTAATTTCTTAGCTAACCGCAGAGTTCCGTACGTAGCACACTTGGGAGGACCTCTTCTTAAGGCATTCCTGGAATCTAAACTTCCATTAATGTCACCAAAAATAATTACAAAAGCTCATTTTTATCATGTGGGTCCTAACAATACAAATGATTCATTAATCAGACGCGTGGTTTCCAAGATATGAGCGTTTCAGTAACGTGGGGACCGGTTGCGACGGGTCCCGGTCCGACCCTGTCGGACCGAACCGACCAACCCAGTTTGAGTGTCCCACATACACTGATTCATTTAGATGGAATCGACCACACCTGGTTTAGGTCGGGGTCGGTCAGGTCCATCCAGAAAAGTGGGCCAGGCAAAATGGGTCTCACTGGGGTCGACCCGGTTTAGTTGGGGGTCCAGCCCGCTGGGCCTTGGGATCGGCCCAATGGGATCGAGTCCAACCCACTATGTGTGGGATAAGACTAGCCCGCCAACTGAGGACCAGCCGATGGAGCGGCCAATGGTGCGTCGTCTTGCCCAAATGTGGCAGACGCGCTGCATCTAGCCCCAACTGGCCCCGTGAACACGAGGCACCTCCCGCCCCCCATCTCAGCTGAAAGACAGTGGCTTGCACTGCCTGGGTGGATATGACATGGGCCACCCTCTCCATCTAGTGCCCTCTTGGAGCTATGATTCCTACTGCCGCAGTCAGTTGACCACGCCATTTTACCGCTAAAGCGCATTGCCGTCTTTCAATGCGGCCGGTGAGGGTTCGCCCCCTCCGCAGTTATCGGGATGTAGTTTTCTGCCTCCCCCTTCACGCTGCTGGCATATGTTGGCCTCCACCACCGTGCCGGTGGCACCAACCATGGGCCACTAGATATTCTTAGGTGGTCCGTTCTTTGGCTTGTATGTGCTAAGGGGTCTCTCAGGTCATCGTTATCCCTGCTTAGGCCTCCGAACCAAACCGCCACAACTTCAAGAATGCAGCCCCCAAAAACGCACAAACAGAAGTGCTAGAGCCTTGAATGTGTCGTCCTAGGCCCTCTTTTTTAGAGGTTTAAATAATGTGGGGGGGGGGAGGTTCAAGGATTGAAGTTCAATTGTTTCATGCATGGTTAGAATCCTGAAAAATAAATCTCCAATAAAAGTCACCCTCCCGCATAAACGAACTAATCATGGGTCAACTTGTTCGTGAGTTGGTCTATGTTCATTGTTTCTTGATAAAGTGTAGAGTAGGAAAGAACTTTGAAATAAAAAACAAACCCCGAACTATTTTATGTCAAATGATGAAGCATTCATCCTAGAGAAATCACGACATTGATGTCATCAATTCCAGCTATGTTCTTCAAGGCCGTGATAAAGACGATGAAGTCTCACTGATGTTTTTCATCGTTCTTCATCGGAGTTAAATTCTATTAGAGATTCTTCATAGAGTCAAGAAGGTTTAATTCCATCGCCTCCAATGTTCCAAATTATTAAAGGAAACAGGTCGCAAGGTTTCAGTTACGATGTGGCATCACATCGTTACATTGTTTCATTTATGAAGCAGCATCACTATAATGCTTCGTTTATTGCATCATTATGTTGTGTGATACGGGCCATTAATGAGCCTCATTAATATGCCTTGTCTCTGATTCCTCTCAGCACCACAATGTCACCATCCACCTCTCAACAGAAGAGAAATAATATTAAATAATTCATCTAAATTCTTTTATTATTTTTCTCAAAAATTCTGAAAAATAATTTTTCTGCTCAGCCCATGCCAGCCAAATATAAGTCAATTCTAGGTGAATCCTAATGTTTTGAATTCAACGGTGCCCTTATATTTTTGGTTAGAAGACTAGTTGTAATGTTAGAAAAACACACACACACATTTACAGAACGTACCTCAAAAAAGTTCAAAATTCCATTCTTGTCTCTCTAGACCTCAGAATCACGTACCTTCATAGCCCGCGGTCTTAGAATAATTCCATATAATAAAACATATATATGGAAATTTATAATCATAATATGTTCTAATATTATTCCAAAAAATTATATAGGATAAATATATAAAAATCATTTGATTGAATATATAATATATTTTTTAAATTAATATAACCCACAAATTTTAATTAATTTTATGTATTAGGATAAAACAGCTTTCTGAGCATAAAAATAGTTTTTTATAAAACATCTAGGTTATGTCTTATTATATTAAATAATAATATTTTAATAATACATTATTTTCCAGCAAAAGTCAGTCTTACATGTAATGTATGCCCTAGAAAAAACAAGTTTTTTTATATGACATACTATAACTAAATTGTGTGAATTACTAGCTATAAATTATATTAAATTTATTTAAAATAGTATATATATTATACATTCTCAATATATATTATCCCCTTACATTATCGGTGTTGAAAGTCATACAATCTATTTAATATAATGTTCCTACATTAAATTTTCAGGAAGTTACATAAAAACTTTTATTAAGCCACAAGAAGTTATGCCTATGGTAATTATAAGGAAAGAAAAATAATGAGAATGAAACTATGTATATGATGCACTAGAACAACGAAGACATGCCAAACCAAAGTCAAAACACCAAAACTCAAAATTTTTGAATAAACCAAACAAGGTCTTCTTAAAGAAAACATTTGAAAAAAATAGACGAAAGAACAACACCAATATTAAGTGGTATGGACTTAGACCGAATCCATGTGGGAAATAATACTTATCCTTTTAGTTATTTAATGAGAACAAGATTATTATGTATAATTCTTATTTCTCTTCCCAAAAAAATCAACTTAACTAAATATTGTAGTCCTGAAATGGAGAAAATAGTCATCACTACCATCCAATATTTAAGGGGAGAAGTACAAGTATATCCAATCTCTACGACAATCCCTATTCTTGCTCATAGACTTCTTGTAATACCCTTAGATTTTAGTATGTATTCTCATTTAAAAAAACTTGTACGTATGATCAATTTTGACAAATGAAACACCAAACTAAAGTGAATAATTCTTTTTTACAATATAAAATAAAATACATTTAAATAAATCTAAATGAAACATAAGTTACAAAATAAATTATTTTTAAATATTGATATGATTTTATTTCACTTAGGAGCATACCATTATTTGTAGAGAAACCATTTTTATGAATTTCATATTTTTTAAAAATATAATATTTCTGAAGAAATGACACCAATAACATATATTGATAAAATTATATTAATTATTAGTAAAATAAATTAATAACATACGTAAAGATATTAATCACCTATAAAGAATTTTAATTAAAATATTCATGGTTATAACTAAAATGTTTTGTTTAATTTTTTATTATGTATTATACAAATATATTTATATTTTAAAATATAATTTATAAATTTTAAAATCTAAATTTGATGAAATTAATTTCATTTCAAAATTTATTATGTCAAAATTATATATTGGTTAATTTTTGGGAATTTTCAAAAATGGTTTAATTTGGGTGAATAATGAAAAATAAATTTTTTAAAACTTCAAATTTTATTAAATCATTTTGATAAAAGAATTAATTAAAATTTTATGAATCTTTTTTAGAAAAAATATGTTCTCAAGGATTAAAAATAAATATTTTAAAATATTATGTTGAATTTAAAGACATAAGTTTGAAATTTTAAAACATAGTTGATGTATTATTTTAACCAAAGAACTAATTTTAATCTATTCCTTTAATTATGTTTTTACAAGATTCAATCCAGGTTTGGCTTGGTTTTAAAGTCAAGTAATTTTATTTTCCTATTAAAAAACTAATAAAATTCATTGTGATCAATTCAATACACGATTTTCATGTAATCTTATTTTTATGCTTAAAAGGCTTTTTTCTAAAAACCATTTTCACTACGTTCTGGGTAATTATATTAAAATTAATTTTTATCAAATAATGAAATTGAATCTTGTAAAATGGTTTGCATATTTTGAATTATAATATTCAAATTATATGATATGTTTCATTTCATTTTTATTTTTAAAATTAAGTTTCCATAGTAAATGTTGGTCATCATGGTAAGAGTTAAATGGGTTAAAAGGGTTGAAGAATCCAATATGGTAAAAAGTATCAAATAAATCCTATATCTAATTTTATTTATTGATTTTATTCATACCTATAATATCATATCTTATATTTTGGGGTTTCTTGGTTACAATTTACCTTCAAAATATATATTTATATCATTTTAATGTGAAGAGTATTTATTAAGGTGTCACTCCCCTCAACTATAAAAGGATCCCTTCACCCCTCAGTTATCCACAAATATTGAGAAACTTATATTGATGAATATGTGAAAAAATAACTTCCCAATAACCATAATCATTACTTATAGGCTATATTCACATGAAAATATTAACCTAATAATTCTTAAGGAGGGGTCTACGTAAGGATACTTAAATAAGAAGAAATTTTCATAATTGGGTTCTTTCGAGTTTTTTTCTTCATAAACCCCCTAATAATATTTTATGACCATGTTAAAATAACATAATACGTATCATTATTTTAATAAAATGTTACTATGTTTATGTAACAACCATTATTCACCTCCTTTCAATTCATTGGGAAATGAAAACGTTGCTCAAGCCTACGTGCAAGCAATCGCCTCCATGAATAACATATTTAATTTCCCATTATTGTATTACATTGATGGATATAAAAATTGATTTAATGAATAAATATTATATATATATATATAATTATTTAGGTTCTATAATATTCTTATACATATTATTATTCACTAATTAATTGAATTTTTTAAAGGATCGAAATTTCATAGAAAACTAGGGTTTTATGTTTTCCATGTGAATCATCACCAAAAATAAATTGAAGTGACCATGGAATTATGTAACTATTTCTAAAAATATTTTAAACTCTAGTTAAAAGTTTTTAGATGATTAAAAAATGAACACGGTTCAAGGACCATAACCACATGACCAAAACATGAATGGTAAATAGACTAGTTAACACATAAATTTTGATTTTAATAAAGAATTATTAATAAATGGGAAATAGTAAAATATATGTGAATAATATATAGTAAAATAAAAATAAATATTGTTATTATATAGATTAATAATGAATCTATATTTATTAAGTAGGATCTTATAATTAATTCAAGGAAATAGGAATCCAAGGTAAGAGTTTCTCATCTCATATTTCTTTCTTTGAGATAAGGTTTGAATTATGAACCTATTTAATTTTTATGTTGTTTATGATGAATATTTTAAATATTATACAGTGATAAAATATTTTATAATGGTAAATAAAGTTCCATTATAGGTTCTTTCTTTCAAACTATTTTTATTCAAGTGTTATAAATTCCATAAGGGTTCTTTGTCGTAATTTCAATTTATTAAGACATGTTTTATGTTGTGAATTACGATTTATTTTATATGGTGTAATAACCATACCATTATTATAGTCTAAAATACTCTTTAATTAAATTAAATTAATTTATATATCAATATGAATTTCTAAATTTTTATGGATTTTTTTTCAAAAGTTACCAAGGATGTTTAGATTTATTTTACAAGCTCACTTTTTATCAAAATTTTATATGTTTAAATTTCCATTGAAGGAAGTTTTTTGTTTTTTATCTATTAAACCCCTTATATTTTCTTATAATTTGTTTATTTATTGGATTTTTAGTTTTTATTTCCATTTTACCTAACTTTTTGTACTCAAAACCACCAACATAATTTTTGTAAGAAAAGAATATATTTTTTTTCTTTTTGGAAGGGAATCATTCACATGAATATATATTTTCGTTATTTTATTTCAAGAATGTTTTTATACAAAATTAAATGATTTTTAGGGAAATTTTAAACTATATTTTAATTTCTTTACATTGTTTTAAAGTTAATATTTTAAATGTTTTCCATGTTGGTTATTTTTAACATTCTTAATAAAGGTTTGAAAAAAGGTTTTTTAAAATTTACCTATTGACTTAATTTTACTAAAATTATGAATAGTATTTATAATTAAGTTTTTATATATGTTTCTATGAGTTTTAAAATAAAATCAAATTCCCAGTGTTTTGTGAATTTTTATTTTTTAAAATTTACCAAATAAAAATGACATTTCTTTGTTTTTTTCTAATGAAATCATTAATTGTTCTGTAAAATTATATTTCTCCTATATTGAAATGATTTAATGATTGATTTCCCCCCAAGAGGATAATATATAATGATACCATCAAGATAATTTCCCTATATTTTTTATGATGATGTATTAAGGAAATTTTTATGGAATATGTGGCTTTCCGTTAAGATAATTATTCTACAATGAATTCTCTTATATCATCGTGGAATACATATCTATGATTTTTTATTATATGATAGGTGGGTCTGTTGTAGACCTATAATTAATTAGGTAAATATTTGAGTATCAATATATGTTGTTTGAACATGATTGTGATTAGGTATATTAAAAAATTATGCATGGACATGATTGTGATTAGCTAGGTTCAGAAGATAATTCATAGACATGATTGTGATTTGCTTTGTTCATAAGATAATGCCTGAAAATTATTACAAATACCTATGTTAATTTTTTTTTGATTTATATACTTTTATTTATTCTATAGTAATACATAACATTAGTATGTTATTCCACATGACTATGTTTTGTTCATATGGATAATGATTATTGACTTATGTTTCTATACACCTATGAATCATGTCTTGTGTTATGAAAAAGCATTACTCCAGGACTCATGACTTATTATTTATGTAATACTGGGTTTGAATTATATAATTTTATGTCTTTTAAACTTGATTATTAATCATTACCACATGTTTATCTTATGCTCATTTATTATATTCAAGTGTTATCGCTTATGTTTAGTATTATAGAGAATTCGTGCTCAACCTTATTCTATTTACATTCCCCCAGGTTATCCTATAGAGTAATACATAAGTTATATCTATAAGGGTACCATTTTTTTGATAATTACTGGGAGATTTTGATGACATATTATGGAATAATAAAATTTGGTTATAGTGGAACAAATATCCATTGAATTGGAAAGAAAAGGGTTCGTAAAATAAAATGGGTTTCCCAAGTTCTCTAATGCTCTAAACCTAAAAAGGTGTTAGGAATGTAAGAGATCCAACAATTTATTTTTATTTTTTAGTAATTGTTGATTAAAATTGGGTCTCTTAACTTTATATCATATAAATAATGTAATATTTATGTTTTTATCACAATATCAAAGAGTACAAGTCTAGGGTGTCCCACATTAAATCAGAGTAAGGTTTAACTAAATGTAAAAGCTAAGATGTTAGAGTTATAGATACGATTGATATGTTTATGTTTTATCATAAGTTAAAATTCATAAGAACCCTTTTCAAGTATTTTGTTACTCGGTTTTAAAGGGATTTAATATATTGTTGGAGAAGTTTATTGGAATACATCATTATTGTAGATATAACCCATGGGTTTAGTTTTTAATTTTTTGTGTAGGTTGTTTAAGAATAAATTTATTATATATTTGGTGGAAAAATTTAATATATATTTAACCCTTTGGGTATGTAAATAATTTTTCTGATATAAATCTATTTAATTAGGAGAATGGGTTATTTTATTTTTGTGAATATAAGTTGATAAGTATAGATAAACATGGTGAATTAAGAGTAATTTAATGTCAATGTAAATCATGTTATTTTGTGATTGATTAATATATTTATAGGAGAATATAATTTTAGGTTTTTTGGTTTTAGAATAAGAAAAATAATATTTTCAATGATTATCGAGGTTTAACAAATTTTGAGGTAAACGTTATGTTGATTTTAGAGAAATATGTGATCCAATCGTTCTAATTTTTGGGTTTTGAATTTAGTCAAAAATATTTTAATGATTTTTAGGATTTACTTATTTATGAAATTTTTTATGTTGGTATTTTTTTGTTATTGTTGAGAATTTAGAGATTAATGTAATAGTTTTTTGTTTGGATGTTTATTCATATTTCATATTATCATATCTTAATTTAGCTATATTTGATTTTAGTAAATAAATAAAGATAAGAGGGATAATTTTAATTATTTTTTTGATATTATGATCCAATAAAATTTTATCTTCATGTTTAAATAATTACAAATTATTCTTTGTTAGTTATCATTTAAAACATAGTAGAGGTGAAGAAATGATCTAAATAGGATGAATAGAAATAAATTAATTATATATTATCATATCCTATATATAAAAGGTAAAAAAATTCCACAAACTAAAGAAATATGATGGTAAATATTTTGATTCCTATGTGATAAATATGTCTCAGTTATCGAGGTATGATTATGGTAACTCATTTATATGTATGATTCTTAAATGGTACTTACATAGTTTTAGAAATATTTTATTAAGAAATACTATGTTACCTAGTAGTAACATATAAATTACTTATAATGATAAAATTTCTATCCGATTCATGACACATTCATTTGGTTAAGAAAAATTTAAAATCATTTTGACACAATTTATTTATGTTGTAGAATGTAACACCCTATTATCTTAGTATGTATTCACTTTTAAAAAAACCAAGTATGTTTGATTACTTACGATACATGGAACACTGAAATAACTTTTATACTGATTTATGATATTAAAAAAATGAAAGACATTAAAAGATATTTAAATTAAACATAATTGAAAGAATAAAATATTTTTTTAATATTATAAGTATTCTTATTTTACTTAGGAATATAAGATTATTACTAATGAAATTGTTTTGATTAATTATTCCTTTTTTATAAATATTATACTTGAGTGGAAATGATATAAATAAAATTTATTAATAAAATTATCGTCATCATTTCTATAACAAATTAATACCATACATATAATTATTAATTAACATTAAAGAATTTTAATTTAATAATTCATTGATAAAAAAGGATTTGTTTAAAAGTACTATTCTTCTTTATTATATATATATATATATATTTATTACTTAAAAGATAAATTTTTAAATTTAAGTGTTTTAATAATATGAAATGAAAATTATTTTTTGATTCATAATGTAAAGACTATTTTAGGTTGATTTGTTTTGTATTTTTCCAAAATGGTTAATTTTTAATGACATAGTGAAAATATAGTTTTTACTAAAACAAGCACTTTCAGGACATCATTATAATACAATAAAGAAATAAAAGTTTATGAATCTTTTTATATAAAAAAATATATTTATGGTTTAATATAATACATTTCAAAATATTATTTTTAATTTATAAACCTATATTTTTAATTTTAAAATGCAAGTGATGTTTTATTTTAATAAAGTACTATTTATTAATATTACCCTCAATTAAGTACTTATAAGGAGGAATTATATTTATGGTTGGATTGGAATTCATATAATTATAATTCTTTTATTCATAAACCAAAATTTTCATTGGGATCAATTCTATTAATGAATTTGGTGTAAATTAATTTTTATGCTTAAAAACAATTTTTTCTAAATACTATGTTACATTACATTTGACGTACTTATATTTAATGTAATTTTAACCACCTTAGGAAGTTGAATACTTTAAAATGGGTTATCTATTTATAGTAAAAATATTCAAATTATTTAATAAGTTTCATTTCATTTTTAGACTTAAAATTATGTTATTATAGTAAAAGTTAGTTACCAAGATAAGGGTTAAATGCATTTTAAAGGGATAAAAATATGTGATAAGGTAATAAATATATGAAAATAATACATCTAATTTTTATAGGATGATTTTATTTTAAAATATCATATCCTATATTTTATTTTTGGTTTCCTTGGTTCCACATGACCTTGATACATGCATTTATATTATTTTAAAGTTAAGCATATATACAAAGGTGTAATTCCTCTCACCTATAAAAGAAGCCCCTCCCCCTAACATATATGAAAATTTTTAGAACCTTATATAATATAAGATAAATAAAAATTACTTAAAAACTCAAATATATAACCTAATTTTTTTGGCCTCACCAAAATAACAACCTAAGAAGGATTTAGTAGAGATCCAAAGGAGGATACCCAAAGAATATGTAATTGTATTAACCGAGTTCTTTCAGGTTTCATTATTATTAAACTTGAATTTTTTTATAAACATCATAAAATAATAATATTTTTAAATTTTTTAATTAAATGATATTATTTATATTTAACAACCATCATTTATCCCCTTTCTATCCATTTATAAATGAATAATTTTCCCATTTGTATATGCTAACTATCACGTCCATGAATGATGTATTTAATTTTCGATCACTAACCTAAATGAACGATTATGAAGATGTTTTTGATGTATAACAATGATATTTATAACATTATTAAATTTATATAATGGTTATATATATATTTTTATTCACTAATAAAAACAATTCATTTTAATGGATCAAAATACCTAAAAATAATATTTTTAAGATTTTATTATTAATAATCACAAAATAATTCAGGAAGTTACCATGGAACTCCAGTATTATAAAAAATTCATAATATAAAATTTCATACACATTTTGGATATGATAAAACCTGACCAATGTTAAAGATCCATAAATATAGTACCGAAACATGGGTGGAAAATAGAAGAGTTAAAAGAAATACTGATTTTAAAAAATAATTATTAATAAATATGAAATGGAAAATTATAAATGAATTAAATAATGTAAGATTAATATATATATGGTTTATATATATATAAATAATTAATAAAAATTTATTATATTAGAAGTTATAATGAGTCTGATCAAGAAGGAATCCAAGGTTAGAGCTTCTGCTCTCAGACTTCCTTCTGTGGGAAATGTCTTGAATTATGGACCTATTTCCATTACATGGTGTATATTATACATATTTGAAATATTATATTATGATATAGTGTTGAATCGTGGTAATTATAATTCCATTTTAATTTATCTATTTCAATAGGTTTTTATTCAAGTGTTGTAAAATCTATAAGGGTTCATTGACTCAGTTGCAATTTCTTCAGATATGTTTTATATTGTACACCATATTTCATTTTTTATGGTGTACCAAGTAACACATGAATATATTTTAACATATTATTTTATGTAATACATGGTATTTATAGAAACAAATCATGTTCTAACATTCTAGGGATTTGGATTCAAAAGTAACCAAATTCATAAGATTTTATGTTTTAATCTTTTATTTTATCATAATTATTTAAGTTTGAAATTCTATTGAGGGGTGTTGTATTTTATTTATCTCATAAAAATCATATATTTTATTATTTAATGGTTTTTTCATGTGTTTTCATTTATTATTTCCATATTTCCATACTTTTCACTCTAATCCACCAAAGTAATGTTTATAAGAAAATGAAACCATATATCTATTCTTTTATGAGAATTTCCTCTTTCTTATTAGTATTCTTTATTTTAATTCAATAATTTTATTATCTATAATTAAATACTAGCTTATTTTAATTTTCAATTATCCTTTCCTTTTTTTTCATGGTTTGAAAATTGAATCTGTTAAATAGTTTCCATATCTGTTTTCTATGGCTTTAATAACGAAAGCGTGAATTTTTTTATTATTTAATTATTGACTGTATTTTCCCACTATTGTGATCATTGTTACATTATCATGATTCATTTACAAGTTACCATTTTTCCAAATAAATGAAAATTTATACCATTATGGGAATTTTAGTTTACAAATGCTAACAAAATAAAATTTTATGTATTCTTGTTTTTTGAAGCATATCATTAATGATTTTATAAATATATTTTTCAAACATGTAAACATACACTAATTATTGATATAATCCACCAGAAATAATATCTAATGATAGTATCAACATTAATTATCTGTATGGATTATGAAAATGTTTAATTTAAATTATTATGAAACACTTTTCATTACTAATGGTTAATTAAGATATTATAAATTCTCATATATTGTTGTGTTATACATGTTTATGATTTATTATTATATGAATGGAGGGTCTGTTATAATCCTCGAATAAATTTGGGTAAATATTTTAATCTAATGAGATGATGAATAAAGTTTAATTTGATTATCTACTATCACAAAATGAAATAGGGACATGATTAAAATTATGTATGTTCATAAGATAATGTGAGGAAATGATTGGAATTTTATTGTTCCTAAGATGATGCATGAATATTATTATATATAGAAATATTCACAATGTAATTATTTGTATTCTTATATTTATTACACACTTTTATAAATCTATTCTATGTTATTCCATATGCCTATATTATGTTCTAATGGATCATTATTATTGACTAATGGGTCTATTACCCTATGACTCATGTCTCATATTATACGAATGACTAATGAAATGACTCACGATTTATGATCTTTTTCATATTAGATATGAATTCTCCTATGTTATATCATTATACATTAATTATTAATGTATTCATAAATTTTTATCTTATTATCTCTTCTGATAGATTATTTATATCACTTACGGTTACCCTTAAAAATCTTTTGAGATCACTATTATTATGTTTCCAATTTCCCAAATTTTTAAGAGGATTTGTACATATGATATATATATATATAACAGTATCCTGTGTGGTTAATTTTGTGGGAGATGTTGAAGACTTGTTATGTAATAATTAAATCTAAGAATATTATAGACAAGTATCATTAGATAGGAAATACCTATGATTTTATATGTAAATTATTATCGTCCAATTCTCTATATCTTTGAACTTAAAAATTATCATGTGTATTTAATTGTTTCAATGATTTTTTTAAATTATGGGTGATTAAAATTGGGTCCATTTAATTGATATCAAGTCCAATATGTAAAAATTATATTTTTATCACTAAATTATAGTGTGTGGGTTTTTTGTATCTCACTTGAATCACATTAACTAGTCACTCAGGTTAGCAATTTGATATTCCAAAAAAACATGTCAGTTTACTCTTACATTTTTAAAAGATAATCATACATATCATGTTTTCATAAAACCACTAGGGGAATCCTTAAGAAAGGATGTTATGTATTATGTAATTTACTTTTTTGAAATCCATTTTCATATATACACTCCAACTTTAGTCTGTGTTACGTGGATTCATTAGGTCACATGATTCTGACTGAAGATATTTTCTTTTTTGGCTTTTATTGTGACCATTTTTCCTTCCACTCCACTATTATTACCTAGAAATACAAAATATAAATTCATTAACTTCACATTTAAAAAGTTATAATGAATAAGAAATAATATGGTTTTCATATATCTTGTGCCAAAAAATTTAAAACATATGTGTGTTATGATTTAGGAAAAATAATCCTTCAAAGATAAACATATTGCCAAAAAATATTATAAAATTACTTCAGTATGATATGTGTAAAGTATTCTAAAGGGAATATATAGGTAAATTATTTCAGTTCATTATATTCCATTCAGATATTTAAATTATGATATGTAGAGTAGTCAATAAACATAGGGAAATATATAAGATCCTTGTCACGACCCATCCCCCGGGGCCCATACCGTGACCACCCCAAGCCCACCTTCCATAGCCCCAGGGTTGGCGACTAGAAACAAAAGTGTAATTTCCTAAAACTGGGAAGGAATTTCCTTTATAACCAATAAACGAACACAACAGAGCACACAGCTAGATACAAAACACTATGTAAAACTATATAACAAAAGAGTACTAAAAGTAAACGGGGCCAGAAATAGAAGCCCAACTGTAAAGTACAAGGAACTTGAAATACAAGAACAACTAAAGAAAAGAAAAATAGTTGTTGGGTTGTCCTCCGGGATTCCTAACTAAAGGGCAGGTAAAGAGAGCCTCCTCAGCACTCTACGTCTGACAGTCTCCGTGTACAGACTCGTCGTAAGGTCCACCTCCTGGTACTGTCCAGTCTTGGTACTCTCAGCCTCAGTCAGCACTATCCTTCATCTACAACCAACACAATGAGGTTCCGGCATAGCCCGTGTAGGGGTTAGTATAACGATACTCAGAAGGGACACCGATACCCTCAATGTATCACAAAATCAAACAAAGACAAACCAAAAATATGAAATAAATATATATCCCCACATAGGTATATGCACAAACATATACCTAAGTTATCTAGTAATCCATCTCAATCATGAGGTAAACACAAATGTTATAGACTTATCTCAAACCAGGATTTCATTCACATTATCGAAACCATGGCTGCTGGACAGATATTACTCAATCAAGTACAGTAGGCCTACCATGACACCAAGCTGCTTCCCACTAACCTTGAACCGTTGAGGTACTTCTCCTGTCAAGTATTGTGGGTCTTCTACATCACATAGAGGCGCTCCCCACAGTGGGTCTGCCGCATCACCAAAGAGCCGCCCCTAATAGCATACAGAAGAACTCCACCTGTCGAGTACCGCAGGTCTTCCACCACAACCAGCCACTCTTCCACCGTGGGTTTGTCGCTACACCAAGGCACTACCCACTAGGCTAGTCGAGTCACTCTTAGTCGAATCGGTCAGCAGTCGTCAGGTCTCAGCCAGCTACTAGGTCTCCGCACTCTGCTCGCTCATCACCAGAAGGTTCCTCTCCACGATCTACTAGCCGATACTCCAACTATCAAGAAGTCCTATGAATAAGTATCTCAATTGTTTTCCATGTCATAGAGGTCTCAACGTAATAGACAACACATCAATTGGACTTCTGGTCTGGTAGTTATTATCCTTCTAGTCCTGAGGGCCGGTTGGATTTGTGCACGATCCAACCTGACCGTATCTCAACTATACCCCAAAATCTAGTGGGGTATACTCAAAAGGACCATCAATCTCCAAGATTACCAGCGCCACTGACGGTTCGTCAAAAATAAGTCGGGTGCCACAGATATGGCCAAAAAAAGGTAAAGGGTTGGTAGTAGCACCGGGCATGGTCTGACCTAGTCGGACCAACCCGGCCCGACTTTGACTGGGCCGACCTTATTCGGGTCGACGCGGCTTGACCCATTGGGTCCGGCCTAGACCGTTGGGTGGGCCGGCCCATTGGGTTCGACCTAGCCCACTCGGCCTAACCCAGCTGACCATGAGGGCAGTTCGGCCCGGAGGAGGTCCGCGTAGGCGGCTCGGCCCAGGAGGCCAGGGCCAGTTCGGCCCTACGTTGTGAGGGGCGTTGGTTCGACAGCTCTACCTAGGAGGTCAGCACTACCAGATGTCGCGAGGGGTGTGGCTCCGGTGGCTCGAACCGGGAGATGGGAGGTTGGTGGACGTTCGGGAGGCCGACAGGCGGACGGGTAGCTGGGAGGCTGGCGGGCGGCCAGGATCCAGGAGTTCGGCGGGCGGCCGGAAGGCTAAGAGGCGGTCGGGCAGCTGGGAGGAACGGCTAGAGCGGGGGAGCTGGTTTGGCCGAATCGCCACGAGGGCGGCGCAGGTTGTGGAGACCATGGGTAGCACCTTCATTGCCTGTCACCTTTTCCACCTCATTGTTTCATCATCATGCCGTAGAACATCACAAAAGAGATCGACAGAAGGATTCCGACCATGTTAGCTTGGCCTAAACCCCCCACATTTAGGGTGATTGCAATCGGTTCAAAAGAACAATGCACAACAACCAAACCACCAAAGGAAAACATCCTAGTTATTCATTTTGAAAGAAAGGAATAACATAGAACTTAAATAAAATTAAACCCCTACCTTGATCGTTGTTCGTTGAGGGAGTCGTGCGGAAGAAGACAGATTGTTGGAAAACGATGGACGTCAGCATTTTCCTCGATCGTCAGTTTGTGTGTCAACTCATCGTAGTCGAAGACATCCTACGTCAAGGAGGTTCTGAGGAAGAAAGTCGAAGATGCTCCTCGCCATCGTTCTACATTAGAATAACGCATTCTTCATTCTTTGTTGGCGAGAGATTTTCTCCCTAAGCTCTCTCCACTCCAAAGTTCCACCAAGATGAATATGCCAATCCAAAATAATAGATTATGTTTATCTATTATTTAATCATTGGCACAAAATTCAAATGGGTTATACAATTTATTGAAAGTGTTAGCTCAAATAATTAATGATGAGGATTTGGCATAATTAAGTATTAGGGGAGTTGAAGGCGCTTCCCTACACTAAATGGAAGTTTGGGGGTTTCTCCCCATTAATGGAGAGTTTCAAGGGGGTTAAAAACCTGGGTAGTCCCCACCATAATAAACATGAAGAGGAGGTTAGGTTTGAGTGGGTCCCACCACTATAACCTCTCATGGGAGGTTAAGGTGTGGTGGTCCCCACCTCCAACTTCCATATGGAGGCTTTAACCAAAAAAATAAAAATAAATCTACACACCTTTATTTTTATTTAATTCTTTCACTAAAAACCCAAAAATTGTCTTTTATTCTCGACCCACTTCCGTCCAGGTGAAAGTCTTCTTAAGTGAATACCATCATTGAGCGTTCAACAGTGCCCTCAGTTTTCAATTCCAAGCACCAGTTCAATAGTTATAAAATCCATCTCTTACGTTTACTGAACGTACCAGAACAAAACTTCAGAAATTGATTCTGGGATTACTGGGCCTCAGAATCACGTTCCGTCAATTTTCACGGACTCTTAAAATTATCATTTATTTCAAATAATATTTCCTAGAAATTCGGAGTCTTTACAATCCTCTAGGTATGTCAGGTTCAAGATATATTATCCATTAATTCCTTGATTATTTAAAATTTGAGTGGAAATATTCTTAAAAACATACTACCTTATAAACATGAAAGTGGTGACGATGTCCCAATTAGGAATAGTTATTAGGATTATAAATATTACATGTCTTAAAAAATTCTCTTCAAGGAAATTATCATAAATAGAGGTATTAATAATTAAAAAATATTTCAACAACAATGAAAAATTCATATAATATAAGTTATAATATAAAAAAATTTCCATTATATCATTACTTCAAGGATTTTAATGAGAACTATTTGCTAATGTTTATTTATGTACCAAACTTGTATTAGGTAAAAACTAAGTTCAAATAAGATAATTATCCTAAAATAAAATTAGGATATAAATATTACTAAGATAAAAAAGGTATTATTCAATATTTTGAAAATATTTCTATAAGAGGGAAGCATTCCCATTTTGAGACAATGGTAGAAAACTTGAATTCAATGAATTCAAGGATCCAAATGCACATAAGTTGAAAAATAGATCTAAACATCACAATACTAAGTGGGAGAATATTTTATAGATACATGTACTATATACGAAAGTTAATAAAATTATTTCTTTTATATTCACTGTGTTATGTGATATATTATTCTATAAGAATAATGAATCCTTATGTAAGTTGTAAATAGAAAAAAGATGAGACTGAATAGTTTATAAGAATTTAGTAATGGATTCCATGTACCAAAATCATGTTTTTAGTGAATTATCTAGTTTTTTTAAATCAATTAGATGGTATTAAAAAATAATTTATACATGGTGGTAAAATTAGGTACCAATAAGGCATGATTAATTATTGAAGGTTTCAAGTAATATGTAGATATACTATATAAATAAACCTTATCACCAGTTTTCATGAAAAAAACCCATTATAATTTTATTTGTCCTAGAAACCACAAATAATCATGGAATTTGGAATAGGGATTTAAACACCACTTTCCTTAATATAATCCCTATGGAAAATGACTATATGAAACAACTATAAGGGTTGGTGAAACCATAAAAATACCATAAGGTATGTGAGTTTTGAAAATATATTTATGGATTATGATATAATAATGATCATAGAATATTCATTTTGATGAATTGATAAAGGAGTTTGGTTTTATTAAAAATGAATGTATGCTATATGTCTATTAGTGGTTAGTAAGAGAGCCATATTGTTCCAAGAAAATATTGTTGATAACATATGAAAATAGTTTTTTAGTCATACGATTTATTATGAATAAGTCAAAATATATTTCTACAAGGATTATTTTATTTAGAAAACCAAGTTATATGTAATAGTATCTACCAATATATATATATATATATATATGTTTTCTCAAATAAATTAAGAGTACATGCATTTATAAGGTATTAAAAAATAAAATATTGAATTAGATTGACAATTATTTGTTCTATATTTTTTAATTATCCCAAAATAATCAACTATCATTATAATAAATAGTTTGATAATCTTATAAATATTTTATTATCCAAAATTCCATGTTCACAATAGAGGGTAAAACGTAAGTACATGGTGTTTTCACATATTTAGGGGTTTTCTCAAAGGAGTGAAGTTACAAAAAATAGGATATCCATAATAGAACATGGTGGGTCCAATAGACTATCCATAAAATTGTAGGGAGGGATAATCATTTATAACCAAGCATAAACATAATAATACTTATCATGTGAGATATAAAAGGTTTTTTTTTCATAAGTTGTCTCTAGTGAATATGTGAGTCTATTGGAGTTTGTTCCCTATAACTACAGGACCTTATAATTTCAATTACAATAATATTAATCAATATCATATCACAATAGGATTATTTTTATATGTAACATTAATATGATAATTTCCTCAGAGTATATATTACATTGACAGGATAAAAAAATTTCTACTATAATGAGACCCTAGAGATGTCATGAAAATATTATTAAGAATATGTTATATTCACTAGATAACACATGTATGAAGATACAAAGATTATTTTTTATTATTAGGTGTTGGAGGCTCATAAGACATTAATATTTACTCTCAGAAATTCGGTACCTAGTAATCTTGAAGAAAGGAGATTATGAGGAGAAACCATTTAATATAAACTTGACATGGTATATGGGTCATTGGATATTCTTATCTAAGAATATTTCTATTGATCATTAGACTTGATATTATTATTAATGTATATCATAAATCATGTGCATTGATATATGGATGAAAATTGGGACGAAATATGATTAAAGTGAGGTATCATATGTTGGGTCTGTCATAGGTGATATGATATTAATTGAATAAGACATGAAATAATTTTTCCCTTATAAGTTAATGGAATAAGATATCTCAAGCCCTTTGATTTAAAGGTAACTATGTAATTAATTACATGGACATTTTAGTTAATTAATGGGTTACTTTAAAAGAGTTAAATAAAGATAAATCAAGTATATAGGATGGTGAGACAAGTGTTCATCCTTACTGATGAGATAATAAGAAAAAAGATATGTTATATAGTATCATTTTTTGGGAGGTTTTTGTTATTGGGACATTTAATTCATTCTCTGTGGTTTGTATGATATGTTGTGGGACACTGTTCTTTCACTATATGTAAGTGCACCTAATGCCACTAAAAAGGAGGTCTAGATGGATACACACTAATTTTATCCAAGATTTCATTAAAATATTTCGAATTTTATATTATCGAAAATTATATTTCTCAGACTGTGTAACAAAAATTACGCATGTATCACCAATCACATAAATTATATAACCATTTATATTTGAGCTTAGAGTATATGATTTTAATTATATATCTTATTTATTATTCACATGGTAACAACTAAATATTTCTTTATTCACATGTTTAATGAATAAATTTATATAAATATTTATTTAGTTATGTGAATATTAAAATAAAAAACTATTTTTGTTTTTATTGAATATAAAATTTATTTATTTACAGAACAAATTAAATTTATTTACTTACTTTAAAATAATGTTATTCAGGATAAGATAAATAAGAAGGAGTATTGAAAACCAAATTTAAGGGCCTTACAGAGAAAATGTATTAATCTATGTATTCATCAATTGTTATGAGAATATAATAAAAATAATAATATTATTTGATAGGAGTTTTAATTAGAATAAACAATTAGATAAAGCCCCATTATGAAATTATTAATTTTTTAATCCTAAAAATAGACTCTCATTTATATAATTTTTGAGTGATTAGAGTGGTTGTGAAAAATAGAACCTCTCTAAGAACTATCTCAAACATTGAGATAACATCATCTAACCTCCAGCTAAAAAAGAATGATAGAACAATAGATTCTTCTTGTTAGGATCATTTATGAACAACAAAAAGAGCTTGGTTCCTCCAAGATATCACATGAAATACTAATGGTTTTTTCATAGATTCATGAAGAATATATGGATACTAATAAATAAATTCTAGTTAGTATTCTTTATCGTAATAGAGATATTATAAGAGTAGAGACCAAATTGATCAATGTAGAATTATCACATTCTATATAAATCAAGTTTTAAATTAATTATAAAAAAATTCAATGTTCCTCTAAAAAATAATCCTAGTTAAACTTCATTGTGTTTTAATGGTATTATTCATTGAAACTTATGAAAATACACTTTGGGAATCGATCAACACTCTTATTGTTCCCCTAAACCACTAGTACCTTTATTAGGAAAAACCAATTATCATTTGTAGAAGAATATAATGGTATCTCTTTTATGATCTTTTTATATTAATGTTTACTTGATATAAGTACATCTAATTCATATTAGTGACTCTACTGAACACTTAATGATGGAAGCTTATATAAACTTACATAATAACGATGTAAATAATCAGGATGCCTTTCTCAGAGGATTGTAAAAATAGATGCACATGAAATTTATAAATTTCATGATTGATAAAGTAATTTGAGTCAAGATTACTAATATTTAGGAAATTGATAGAAAAATTAAAATGAAAACCTATAGGTTCTTGAAAACATATTTAATGATTTGAAGATGAGTTCAAGTGAAAATTTAGATAGTTTCTTCAATAATTATATTGAAGTGGATGGAATTATTTTTGGAATTGGTCTTGATTATAAATATACTAATATTTTGAAAAATATCGTATGATATTACCACCACTTTATAATCAAAAGGTAATGGAACTTGAAGAAGTAAATCGTGGGGAATTATTTCTCCCAGATTTTTATAGTAAAATAGTCATGTATGAAATGTGGCTGAAACTATATATATATATAGAAAATTCATATTATGAAATGGAATTCAATGAATTGGTGTTTCAAGAAATTAATGATGTAGAAATTGAAGAATATTTTATTTATGATTTACTATCTATTGTGTTAAGGAAGTTTAAGAGAGGTGAAAGATGATTTGAGGGTAATATATACCTAGCATGTTTTTGTGTGAAAATATTTGTATTATCATCACTAGTTGTCTGAAAAGTTTATATAGAGAGGATGACGATTTTTAATTATCATGAAAAAAATAAATAATATTTACATATGTATGAAAATTAATTTATGAAATGAATATAGAAATAGATTTCTTATAATGGAGTTAGTGAGAAAAGAGAATAAAGAGATGGAGCAAGATACTTTATATGTTTCTGAAATTGGGTTTATCATAGAAATAGATGATGATATTATATTTATATTAGATAATTCAAAATCCGTAAAAAAATAGTATAATCAAACAAAGAGAGTTGTTGATGTTAATGTTGAATTGAAAGGGGATCATGAGGATATTGACTTGAAAATAAATAATAATAGTGATATAAGAATTTTTATGGTGGAATACTCATGTTATAATGATTAAATTTAAGTATAAATTTATCTCCTTGAAAAAATAGATGATTAACATGGAATTGATCTTGTAAAACCTAAAGATGAAGAAATCTATATGTTTAAGATCAGGGAAAAAAATATAATTATTAATGATCTTAATATTCACAATAAAAAAATATATAATAAGATTGAATCTTTTAAAGAGGAATTTGTATCTTTGATCAATTATCTTGAGTCTAAAATAAAATTATATTTTTCATATTGAAGCTACAATTTGGAAATTATTCAAAAGAGTATTGAAAGAATGGGATGGACGTGGCAAATAAATCATTGAGGAAGTGTTGACTGCCCTATGACCCAATACATTGATAAAAGTTGTCACAAAAATACCCTATTATTATTAATTATTTTACCTAATTATTGGATAATTTCCTTATATTTGTTTTTGAGATTTGGTTAATTTTATTTATATATATAATTATGCATTTTTGTGTGGTTCATGGTTTGTCCACATGGTTAGAAAAACCATGTGGTGACTACATCAATAGGTCCTACAACTTAATAAATTATTTTTTCATGGTTGGTGAATAGTTTATCAAACTATATGGACCAAATATGCATGTGTACTAGATATTCATTGTTGGTGGCATGGTTGACATATAGTTTTTCAATTTATGCGGCCAGACCATACGACTCTCCCAAGTCATTAAATATTTATTTTTCCAAAAATGCTTGTAATTTTTTTAATAACCAAACTACCTACCACATTTCTAATCTCACTTACGTGACACCTAGAATCAATTTGGTATCCCATATCATGACACTCACCTCCCTCTCCCTTCTATCATGATCCCTCCTCTTTGTAATTTTATTCTACGATTGGCCTAGGAAAAGGTTTCTCTCATTCCTCTTCTTCCATTTCTATTTTATCCTTTTTTTTTCTATACCTCACTTGGTTCCATGATTTAAGTTGAAACTTATGTGAGTATAGATTCTTATTTCTTGGTATTATGGGTTACTAGGGTGTGTGAATCCCTCTAGTGTCTTACTGACCACATATTTAAGGGTTTCATCATCCCCTCTTTTGATCAAGGTTGGTTTTCCACATATCTTAACCTATATTTTTCAAAACCATTCATTTATATCCTTATAAATTAAATCTTAAATATGAAATGCTTGTGTTATATATATTCATGGATCTCCTTGATAGGGAACCCATGTTTCTTGTATTTCCATTTGAGTTCATTGTACAATTCCTTATAAAGATTCTGTTTTAAAATTATCTAGAAATTTCCTTACACACCAGTTCTTTTGTACGATTATGAATGGCATTATAAATGGATTATATAAATAAAAGGTGGGTTTTTTGATTTAAAATATAAATTCATTTTTTTGAAATGTATTTGGATACACACACACATTGGTTTTAAACATAAAAATATGTGTATATATATATATATATTTATGTGTACAAATTTACAAGAGGTTATGTGAATTTGTGCAATGGAATATATATGTATATCTATATGTGAGTAAGTGTATATGTGTAAAATAATAAAAGGGATACTTTTAAACTTAATAATAATTCTTTTATTGGTTTTCTAAGTGAATTAAAAAAAGGGGAATTTCAATGTGGTTTCAAAAATGTATTTGAAAGGCCCATTTGACATTTTAAAAATATTTTTGTTTTCCCATGATGGTTGTTAGTCTATTTATAAGTCCCTTTTGAAAAAGGTAATGGAATTTTTATTCTATAATTTCAAACTTCTTAGTAAGTTTTTGAAAGAGGTGATATTTTTATGGTTTAATGTGGATATATTTCAATCCTTATTTGATCCTGAGGTAATTAGGTTGTTGAACTTTGTTGGAACACGATCCCTTTCCACTGAATTGGCTAGTGTAGTCAATATATTCTTTATTGGAGTTGGTTTCCAATAAATAACATCATTAATACATGATTAAATGTTTTAATTGTTAAGGATGTTTCTTATCACAATAATATTATCCCTATGCCTGAAATTTTCATTTGATAATGGCCTAAGAATTTATGTCACACTGAAAGGAAATATAGTGTCTCCAATATGATGGGAACCGAGAGGTTCCATGATAGTATTCATGAATATTAGTATATTGTGGGTTGATCTTTTTTGAAGGGACATGGAAAATACAGGCTGTCATAGGTAAGAGGATCATAATACATTAAGTAACCATCTCATGGAATTCTCCCTTTTTAAACTCCATGATAGGTGGTTATGAGAATGGAGCTGCTAATGGGACATCCAAATTTCCTTTTTTCATTGGATGTTACTATCTACTTACATAAGTGTGGATCCATAGAATTTAATATTATCATTAATGGATATCATGACACATGTGATTTTATGTATTTAGAAAAACATTGTGGAAATATGATTTTTCATGAGTTAGGAAATTATTGTTTTGTCATGAGTGATATTTCATTAATGGATAATGTGAGAAATGATTTATCCACTATGTCCCTTGATTGAATTTCCTACCTAAATCCCTATGATAGGTGTGTAAATGCCTATAAAAATCCATTTATGTAGTTTTTCATTGGAGAGTTCATTTTTTTGAATTTCAAAGAAAGTGACAATTAGTATATAGGTAGATAAAACCAACATGTAACCTAACTAATTTTATATATCACAATTACATGATTAAATTACATGGTAATAATTCATATGAGGTTGGATGTAATTCTGGAATTAAATTATTTCTCGATGGGTATCATGGACTGATCCTAGAAGATAACCATGTAATTTAGGTGGTTATTCATAATTCATCTAAGAAAGAGGCCTTGAGGGTCTCCCACTAATTGTATTGATAATCTTATCCAAATTATAGTGTTGAATTTATTTTTTATAATAAATAATATGTATTCGCATTTGGTTCATTTACATAATTTGAATTCAAGTTATTTGAATGAATAAGAGAGTTAAATAATAATAATAAAAATTTGTTTCCATGGTTTGGAAAATATAATATTATTTATACTACATTTATAAATTAGTAATCTGGTGACATTTATTTAACAAATAGTCATTCTTCAAGCATTAGTAAATGTCAAAAAAGGAAATAGTATTGAGATTAATGGTCTGATTATAAAAGGTAAAACTAATATTCATTAATATTCTTAATGTGTTGTGAGTTTCATGCGATTAATAATAATAATATTATTATTATTGGATATGGGGTTTGCTAAGGATTATAAATTTGGAAATGGGATTGTGTGTGATTTTACAACCCTAAAACATCCATAATAAATATCTAATTATATAACATTCATTAATCACTCTTGGGGTGCACAATGGATAAATAGAGACTCAATCAATCCCTAGAGAGAGATCTACAGATCTAGAACATGATCCCTCCAAATCCTCTAACATTTCATAGAGAGAACACGAACATTTCTTCATAATTAAATAATATTTATACTATGATCAACCATGAATAGTTCAAGTGATAAAGATCAGCCAAGCATTGATCGCGTTGTCGAGGCACGTCAAATTAGTGTAAATTTTTTACTAGAATTTCTGCAGTATAACAGGAACCCTAGGTCGTCTCATGACGAAGCCTTTGATCATTAATTTCAAAAGAAGGTTCTGATTATGTTAAAAAATTATAATTAAATTAATTTGTTAGAGGTTCTATGATTTTAAAATAGAAATTGAAACTATACTACTAAGTGAGTGAACTAAGTTGGAGAAATCATGATCAACCCAGGTAAGTGTCCCTTGCTGCTAAATCTGTCATCGCTCTCAAGGGAATTGGTAGGATCATTGATTCCTTGATTTTATACACACTAAAACCATTATTATGTGAGTTCAATCTAGGTTACCACTAGGATTTTATGAATCAATTATATTGATTATCGACGACCGCTCAAAATCAACAAACATGAATCGATGTAAAAATGGAACTCAATCAAGGTATCACATCAACAACATGATGAGATGACCAGATTTGTGTCAATGATAAAATTTCCTCGAGAGAAGAACATGCATATTCATGGGTTCAAGATCCTAGAATTTAACAACCGGCATAATCCATTCTCACACTCATGAAAGTGGAAGGGGTGAGAAAAGAGGCAACTGCACTCAAATCATCACAAGATCCGGGTTATGCATGAAAGCATGATGAATCTTGTTCCTTTGATTTGTATTTGATCATAACAGAATCAACACAAATTAAAAAGGTAAAAATTAAGAATAATAGATAACAAAACTGGAAATTGAATTACCTTATGGAGATTACAAGTGTGGAGCTCCGGATTACAACAAAAGACACCCCCAAGTTGATCACTAGGATAATTAGAAGAAAATGAGGGAGAAGAGAACTAAAACGGGTGAAATAAACTCTCCAATTCAACTCCCATTTACCCTTGGTCATGAAACATGAGATAATGGGTTTGAGAGGTGATTTTATGGACATAAACATCACAATTTCCAAAAAAATAAGTCAAGTGCCTTAGGGACTAGGTCATTATTCAGGGAGACTTTTTACTCCATTATTATCCGGATGGTTGACTGACAAAACCACGTGCTTCTGGATAGCTGAATTTCAATTGGGTGGGGAGGTGGGTCTTCGCGTTAGGGGTCCATTAGAAGTAAAATCATCCGAATTGGATCTCCAAGGCCCGAGTTATGGCCCAAATACAGAAGGGTGGTCCAATCTGGCCCGCCCAGAATTGCTTCACCTTGTGGGCCTATTATGGGACTTTAAATGGGCGAATTGGGTTTCATGGTCTTCTAGATAAATGTATCCCACACAAATGTACATGAATAAACAGATTTGTAGCCCAATTTAATGCAAATAGTATCCAACATATGTATTTATGTCCACATGAATGCTTGGTCCCTTGCACAGTTTGCCCCGTTTTGATTGATTTCCATTGTGGGCTCTCCAAATCACCTCCTCCTAATAATGTAAACACTTAAACAAGTAAGATTTCCCTATTAAAAAATTATAATCACTAACTCATTGAATCACCTTGAAATTTCAATTTATTATTATATTTGGAATATTCATTAAAAAACCAGTTTAAAACAGTGGAGTATGGGTGAAATAAAGCAGCGAATCATGGTATGATCACACCCCCACACCTAAACATTTGTACTCCTGGGAAAAGTCATATATCCTAATCAAATATCACAACAAAATCAAAGGTGAGAAAATATCCAAGATTTTTATGAAATGGAATTCATCATGTCTCATTTATGAAATCAATTTTCCCATCATTTTTCTTTTCTCACATTCGAATTTGTTAAACTTCATTTGTTCACCAATTCAACATGTCACAACCTACCTCACATAGAAAATTTCCCTCTTCACTCAAGGAACATATGAAAGTGGAGTTATTATCTTTTCCTAGAGTTCATGAGATATTTCCTTATGCTTTCCAATATTCTATGTTCTCTTCTGGAAGAAACTAGTGTGCTACTCAAGAGAACATCCAACATGTTGTTCTGAGGTTCAAGGGTTGGTAGAATTTAATGTATAAAAATCTGAGGTAGAAGAGGAGTGTTTAATCTATTAATTACACAACATGTTAAAATTCATAAAGTGTTCAAAATGAATGTACACACTCATCCCCTCACAAAATGTATCACTTCCAACTCACTATCCCCATTGTCTGTTTGTGTGGGTCACAACCGATCAGTGAATGATAATGAATAATCTTCCTCTTTTCTCCATTTTTTTCTTCCGTTCTGTTTTTTTCAATTTAAAAAACTAATTTTATTGACAATTTTCTTTGGAGATAAAGAGGGAAACATGTGTAATACAATGATATAATATGGCATGTAAACCCAATACCCCAAGTAAATATTGGCACCCTTTTTATTAACCCATAATAATGATCATTCCCAATAATTTCCAAGTAAACACACTCTATCCCACACTTGCTGAAAGTCAAACAAGAATGTACACAAGAGATGGGTAGGTAGGGATAAATTATCTTGTAATGTGGCTACCTAATAGGAATTTCCTGGTCTCTAAGGCTTAATAAGGGTAAAATGTAAAGGTGGACAAAAATAGAGAATAATTGTACAAAGGGATTTTCAATGAATGATGTCCTCTATCATGAATGTAGCAAACTTGAATCTTATGGATTCAAAATAAAATCAAGGAAAGTTCTAGTTTCTCTACATGACCCGAGACTCTCAGGAAAGTGATTAAAAAGAATAATATGCAATAAAGGTCTTAGAATATCTCTCGGGCAAGGGATTAAAATATTGGTTAGAGAAAATGAGGCATGGGTTTCAAAAATCCATTAAACACCTATGAATGATTTGAAAATACAAATTATAGAAAAAGATTTCATATCAATATTCATTTTAAAAAAATTTTCCAAAAATAATTGAATTTTTTACACAATTGACTCATAAATGAAAAATGATTTTGATATTATTTTAAGAACAATGTTTATCTAAAAACACAAAATAAAGATAAAGAAATTAAAATTCATTTTTTGTGTGTTTGTTTTGTTTTTTTTTTGTTTTTTTGTTTTTCTATGATATATATTTGTGTGTGTGTGTTTTCAAAAAAATACTAAATATAACATGTCACCCTCCCCCACACATAAAACTTACATTTTCCTTAATGTATGTATATAAATAAATATACCAGTAAATAAAGGTAGGGAGAAGGGACAACCAACTAAGTGATGTTATATGTGGCATTCATCAGTTCGATTTTTTCTATAGGATGCCGTGGAAAATTCTCATAGTAATGTTTGAGCCTCTGGCCATTGATAGTAAACCTCTATCCACTCTTCTCATTCAAAACCTGTATAGCACCGAAAGGGTAAATGTAACACCCTGAGCTTCCATGATACGCTTCTCATTCAATAATGCAATAGCTTGCATTGTACGCAACTTCGAGTTCTAACACACCACAACTAATAAAAGTAGCTGTTATGAATAGTAATACCCACCTTTTGAAATTATATAAATATTATATTTCAAAATAGACTTTATTTTTGGATTCAGTATATCGAAATTAGCCTATGTTGAATTTTTGGTATTTTTCTGAGAACTTCCAATTTTTTATGAATAGTGAAAAATACTTAAAAACAAATTTTTTAATAAAAATAATTTATAGTGATAAATTATAATATTGAGTGGTTTTAAAGTATAATTAGAATATATTTTTACCATTTTATCCAATGGTGGCCATTAGAATTAATTTCACATTCAAATTGGACATAAACAATTGTCAATCTTTTGATATATATTGTTTCTTAAAAACACTCTATTTGTTGTGATAGCGGGAATTAATTATGACATTAATTATTGAAAATTATATGTTTGGAATTTTGTAAAATATACATCATTTTTTAATTCAGAATATAAATTATAGCTTAGGGTGAAATTTTGGCATTGTTCTGAAAAACTTCAATTTTTTATGAATAGTGAAACCACTAAGTGGTAGTTAAAAAACTGATTTTTTGTTTAAATGTAATATTACCACTTCTGTGATTTGATTTTCAAAAATCCGACATACATGGTTGTCATTAGGAAGTAAAATGTGGTTCAATGGGATTAAAATAATTTTTTGGTGAATAATAACTTTTAAGTTTAATTAATCGCGATTAAAGATAATTAATGAAATTAAAGGTAAGAATGATATTATAAAAATATGAAAATACCTTTACACTTGTCCTACCTCTATTGGATGTGTCATGGCCGACCAATACAATCCATGGGTCAACTTGGGGACCCCATGGAGCCACTTTGGTAGGAAAATGACATAAATAACTTTTATTAAAAGTTAAAATAAAAATGTAAAAAACATAAGTTGGTTTACTAAAACAATTTTTAAATGGGGTTATACAAGTCATATTTTTTACTATAAATATTAATTATAAATTTAAAACGATTTACTAAATCATTATTGTTTTTTTATAATTATTATACATTAAATAAATTAAATTATTTATGACACCATGATGATGCAGCGATTACCTCATTAATTAACGATTTAAATAAAATGAAACGATATTGTAAAATCTAATGCGTAAACTTGTCAAAAACCTATTGGATGAGCCTATTTCGAACCCTTATCACCTTAGACTCAAAATATATCATTGTGGGACCTTTATAATCCTAAAACCATTTCATAATAAAGTAACATTTCAATCTTTCCAAGAGTGCCCCTTCTCTCCTCTTATAAAAGGCCCCCACCTCTACAACCTTACCCACACCTCTGAAGCCTTTGGATCGGCCAACCCCTGCCCATTTCGTCTTTCCACATGCCAATATTACTCCTAGAAGCATCAATTTGTGCAGAAGTCTTCCCAAGGAATCCTTTGGCACAAATCAAAAACAGTTATCCGATTTTAAGGTAATGTCTTCTCTAATGTTGTTTTGTTTTATTTTGCTTCTCCAACCCCTTAAACTCTTTTTATTCCTTTATTTTGTAACAACACCAGTATATAAAATATACTAGTATGTTGTTATGATAAGGATTTGGTTTACACTTACACACACCTTCGTCTAATGGTTAAAGAACATACTGTTTCTGTGGGTGGCGAAATACTGCCTCACGAAACGAAGATTGTTCAATATTCTTTTAACACCTCTAATGGTGGACATTTTTATGACACTATTTTCATATATGATATATATATTATGTTTATGTTTTCCTTATGCTTCTGTATTTCTCATTTATGGAATATTTTATGATTTCCATTATGGGTAAACGCAATAATTTCTTTTTAGGAAGTGCGGACTACCGCCCCCTCAAAGTGATTTGAATCGTTAATTCCATATGTGGGATGTATAAAGGATGGAGTAAATGGTATTATACATTATATTATACTGGAATTATATGACACCTTTATACTATTATGATTTCATTCCATTAAATACGAAATAGAAATGAAAGTAGCGTTCATGCGTACGTACGGCTTACCGTCTCCATGAACGGTGCATTTCATTTCTTACCTCTAAATGTTATGTAATAATATAAATGAATATATAAACTGGATATATATGATATATAAGATATCTACATCATGAATATAATTCTGGATATAATGGATATTTTACCACATGAACAACTTGTAATTATAAGAAGTTTTTTTTTGACTCAAGTACCAAAAATCGACAAAATGACCGTTATTAACTTAAATAATTACATAATGTTCATAACATGGTAATAAGTGATATAAAAGGAATAATTAACTTGAAAAAGGTTCTTAATAAGGTAGAGATTAACTCTAGTTTATTATTCAGGAGGTTAAAGAGCGGTCGAGTCAAGTCGAACATGAGGTAAGGGAACTTCTTAACCCAATTTCCATTATTTGGGTTAATCTCCTACTTTCAAATTATGTCATGATATTATTATGTCCTATATCGTATTTGTACTTTATTTATGTGTTCATATAGTGAATACACTTAATAGATCTATTTTATTTAAAAAAATTATCTTTTTAAGGACATCGCCTCAATCTCCTTTCATTGAGGAATATTTGGTTTTGTACACAACTTTTATTTATACGGTGTATAAACCCCTTTGACTTTTACATTTATTCAAAAGGAATCTTTTTATACGAAGAATTTTACTAAATGACAACAAGAATGTTTTTCTTTCCGTACGTATGTGGTGACAACGACTTCATCGTCGCCGTAACCATTATTTGAGTTTCGGCTTCCTCTACAAGCCATAGCTTTTTTAAAAATGAAAAATAAATACCACGTTTTAATTTTCATTCATTTTGGTATTGAAAATGGTTTTGATATGGTTTTTATTATATCAATGTGTCATATTGATATCTTTTGATTAAAATGTGGAAATGTTATGTTTCCTTTATGCATGTTTTATGAGACACGATTATGTTATGGTTTATGATATGTTTAAACCTATTCATATGAGGAATGCATTGGACTTAATAAGTGACGGGTGGAGCCCGATATAGCTCCTCGATGCATCGGCATGTCTCATGAGACAAAGTAGTGTCTTGCCGCAAGGCCTTGACAAAATCTTATTTGTTGTCTTGGCACGAGGCCTTGACTACGTGGTTATGATAGTCTGGCATTATGGATTCCATCATTATGAAAGTGGTTATTGATATTGCATGTGATTATTCGACCAGTAGAATATCCATGTGAAAAAGTAAATGGCATTATCTCATTTTACTTTTTCCATATTATTTAGATGTTCAAGTTTAAAAGGCTTTTGTTTTAGTTATACATTGCCTTAAGTGTTAATGTCTATCTACAAAAGCTTCCGCAATATTGTTATCCTTACTGAGAATCTGAGCTCACCCCTTTCAATGTTTTAATATTTTCTAGGATGTGAAGAAGTATTTTATGAATGACCTGCAGGGATAGTCAGAAGAGGATATGAGTGTGGTCTATGGAGACTTTGTTATTGTAGTTTTTCAACTTATGATGTAATGCAACATTTATGAATGTATCTAGTATTTCCAAGGCTACTAAACTAATCGGTCTTTCAAGACTTGATCTTTTGTGATCATGCCAATGTTACGCAATAATTCACAGACTCTGGGGAACTGGGGTCGGGGCGTTACAGATGGTATCATAGGATGTTTAATACTAACCTTGGAATCTAGATTTAGATAAAATCTGATTAGAGAACATAGACCTAAGATAGACTCTAAGGATTAGTATAGAATAACTTCTTAGAATTTTGGTATTATAGAGATTTTGTGAGTTTTCCGAGCAATACATCCCTGTCTGGATACGAGTAGGTAGATGCGGCTCTGGGACAGATGTACCTAGGGGCCAAACCCAAAAACCCCGCTTTGAGCTAGACTCGAACGGGAACTGGTGCACGACAATGGGCCTTGCTGCACTCTTGGTTACAACACTCCTGGGGGATATGCTTAGGATAATTCTCATTTTCTTTACAAACCACTCCGAAAGGTTATGAGTATATACTTACTCAAAGAAAAAATTTCTTTTTATGATTATGGATTATATCCATAAATAGTTCAATTTATGTTAAGTATTTTACAAGTGTGGAATTATGTATTTTGATTCATAAACTAATCTAGTTTATGCCATTGTTTATAAATGTTTCCTAGTGGAAGGAATGGAAACCGTATTAATGCACGCACTCCGTGTAGGGATTGCCCTCCTGCTCAAGATAATTATTATGGATCTGGAGATAAAACTAGTGCTGATCAACATATTACCATACTGGGACAACTCAATCAGGTTTTGAATAATAACCTTACTTGTGTGGAGCACCCTGATCCGCAACGTGGAGGATCAATGATAGACCACTTCATGAGGAAACAGCCGCCAACATTTAATGGGGGTACAAATCCATTAGTAGCTGAGCAATGGATAAACTCTTTAGAGAAAATATTCCATGCCTTGGGGAGTAGCGAAAGGGAGAAGGTTATCATGGACGTTTACCGCCTCACTAGAGATGTCGATCAATGGTGGTCATTGATTCAAAATAAAAAGGAAGATGAATAAGTATCAAGTATGGAATGAAGAGAGTTCAAATATCTTTTCTTAGAAAAATAATTTCCATGTGACCATCAAGCAGATATGGAAAGGCAATTTCTAAGTATGAGACAAAAGGAGGATGAGAATGTCTCAAAGTATGAGGCTAACTTTACAAGGTTAGCGAGGCATGCTGCAGATTATATATGTAACCCAAGAAGTAAGATCGATCGTTTCTTTGATGGGTTAAAACCGTTTCTCCATCGAGCACTAGTATCAAAATCTTTCTCAACATACGAAGATATAGTCGCGTGTTCTATCAATACAGAAAAGAAATTCTCTAAATCTTATGACAATAAAGTAAAGCAAGAGAAGAAGAGAATGGTGGAACAAGAGACAGATAAAGGGAAAAAGGGAAAGAATGATTTTCCATTATGCAATATTTGTGGGAAGAATCACCCCGGTACCAGCCTAAAAGGAATGTGAGTTTGTTATAAATGTGGAGAAAAAGGTCACTAGGCTCGTGATTGCGATAGAAAGAACGAGGCTATCAATGTTGAATGCTACAATTGTAGGGAAATGGGGAATTATGAAAATGATTTTTCTAAGCATCAGGGAAACATACCTCAGAAAAGGCCAAGGGATGAAGGCCAATCTTATGGTATTACTACAGTTGAAGTGGAATAATTTATGTATTGGTGCTTTTAAACTCAATGACTATATTTTGGTTATAAGAATAATGTGATATATATAAGGATTGTACTGCAGTACTTTTTGATTCAGTAAGGTTTTAATATGATGAAGGTAAACATATTTTTAGTATGTTAGAAAAATAGAAACTTTAATTTTTTCGGGGAATCTGATGTTACAATTGATTTTGGAATTTAGAGACCTTTTAGAGAAAGTCTGGACAGAGGTATTTTGGATAACTATTAAGCATGGAATGGATTAAGTTGAACCTTGGATAGTATTGATTAAGGTTAAAACATTTCTAAAGATTATTTTTGGAATATTATAATACTATTGTTTTAGGAAAAGGAAAACCTACAGGGTGGGGCATAACCCGTCGCATCAGAAAAAGCTGCAGGAATCGAACCCACAACCATAATGCGACAGGCCTTTATTACCTACCACTAGCCTACAGAAAGTCCCTGGATATTACAAAATAGTTTTACTAATATAAATGGTATGTGTTAATATTTGGAACCTTATACAATTAGGATAAATAGAATATTTTTGATTTCTGTTACCTTTTAGAGTGAATGATGGGTTTGTGGTAAAAATTTATTAAAGAATGAAAGTCTACATGAAAAGTATGTATATTCCCTTACATTATTAGTAAATCTCCTAAATAAAATCCTCAACTTTATAAAAGGTAACTTAAAAAAAACGTTGCTGGTTAACTTTTCCAACTGGGGACTCAATGACTATTTAACCAATCACAAGTTTGTGATTTTCTTATGGTTAACTTTCTCCTAATCCAGTTTTCTACGACTCTCCATCATACCTTGATGGTTTTTTTCTTCCATATCCATATTTTCATAGAATCCTGGTATGGGCTATCTCGGGTGACCTTTGTACCTATCTTTCTATCTTTTAAAGTTATGTTTTTATTAACCTTATTTCCGATGTGGGTTTTCCAAAAAGGTATTTTCTATTTTCAAACTTTTATTTTCAAAGAAAAATTTCAAATTTCGAGGACTCAATTTATTTAAGTAGGGGAGAATGTAACACCCCGAGCTTCCATGACACGCTTCTCATTCAATAATCCAATAGCTTGCATTATACGCAACTTTGAGTTCTAACACACCGCAACTAATCTAAGTAGCCATTATGAATAGTAATACCCACTTTTTGAAATTATATAAATTTTATATTTCAAAATGGACTTCATTTTTGTATTTGGAATATCGAAATTATCCTATGTTGAATTTCTGGTATTTTTCTGAGAACTTCAAATTTTTTATGAATAGTGAAAAATACTTAAAAAAAACTTTTTTAATCAAAATAATTTATAGTGATAAATTATACTATTGAGTGGTTTTTAAGTATAATTAGAATATATTTTTAACATTTTATCCAATGGTGGTCATTAGAATTAATTTCACTTTGAAATTGGACATAAACAATTGTCAATCTTTTGATATATATTGTTTCTTAAAACCACGCTATTTGTTGTGACAGTGAGAATTAATTATGAAATTAATTAATGAAAATTATATGTTTGGAATTTTGTAAAATAAACATCATTTTTGAGTTCGGAATATCAATTATAGCTTAGGGTGAAATTTTGGCATTGTTCTGAAGAACTTCAATTTTTGATGAATAGTTAAACCACTAAGTGGTAGTTAAAAAACTGATTTTTCATTTAAATGAAACATTACCACTTCTGTGATTTTATTTTCAAAAATCCGACATATATGGTTGTCATTAGAAAGTAAAATGTGGTAAAATGGGATTAAAATAATTTTTTGGTCAATAGTAACTTTTAAGTTTAATTAATCGCCATTAAAGGTAATTAGTGAAATTTAAGGTAAAAATGATATTATAAAAATATGAAAATACCTTTACATTTGTCCTACCCCTATTGGATGTGCCATGGCCGACCACGACAATCCATGGGTCAACTTGGGGACCCCATGAAGCCACCTTGGTAGGAAAATGGCATAAATAACTTTTATTTAAAGTTAAAATAAAAATGTCACAAACATAAGTTGTTTCACTAAAAAAAATTAAATGGGGTTATATAAGTCATATTTTTGACTATAAATATTCATTAGAAAGCTAAAACTATTTCCTAAATCATGATAATTTTTTATAATTTTTAGACATTAAATAAATTAAATTATATATGACACAATGATGATGCAGCGATTACCTCATTAATTAATGATTTAAATAAAATGAAAAGATAATGTAAAATCAAAGGCTTACACTTGTAAAAAACCTATTGGATGAGTATATTTCTAACCCTTATCACCTTATCCTAGAAATATATTATTGTGGGACCTTTAGAATCCGAAAATCATTTCATAATAATGTAACATTTTAATCTTTCCAAGAGTGCCCCTTCTCTCCTCTTATAAAAGGCCTCCACCTCTACCACCTTACCCACACCTCTCAAGCCTTTGGCTCGGTCAAAACCTGACCATTTTGTCTTTCCACATCCCACTATTACTCTTAGAGGCCTCACTTTGGGCATAAGTCTTCCCAAGGAATCCTTTGTCTCAAATCAAAAAGAGTTACCCGATTTTAAGGTAATGTCTTCTCTAATGTTGTTTTGTTTTATTTTGCTTCTCCAACCCCTTAAACTCTTTTTATTCCTTTATTTTGTAACAACACCAATATCTAAAATATACTAGGATGTTGTTATGATATGTATTTGGTTTACACTTACACACACCTTCGTCTAATGGTTAAAGAACATACTGTTTCTATGGGTGGCGAAATACTGCATCACGAAACGATGATTGTTCAATATTCTTTTAACACCTCTAATGGTGGCCATTTTGATGAAACTATTTTCATATATGATATATATATTATGTTTATGTTTTCCGTATGCTTCTGTATTTCTCATTTATGGAATAATTTATGATTTACATTATGGGTAAACGCGATAATTTCATTTTAGGAAGTGCGGACTACCGCCCCCTCCAGGTGATTTGAATCGTTAATGCCATATGTGGGATGTATAAAGGATTGACTAAATGGTATTATACATTATATTATACTGGAATTATATTACACCTTTATACTATTATGATTTCATTCCATTAAATATGAAATAGAAATGAAAGTAGCGTTCATGCGTACGTACGGCTTACCGTCTCCATGAACGGTGCATTTCATTTCTTACCTCTAAATGTTATGTAATATTATAAATGAATGTATATATGGATATATATGATATATATGATATATATGATATCTAAATAATGAATATAATTCTGGATATAATGGATATTTCACCACATGAACAACTTGTAATTATAAGAAGTTTATTTTTGACTCATGTACCAAAGATCGACAAAATGACTGTTATTAACTTAAATAATTACATAATGTTCATAACACGGTAATAAGTGATATAAAAGGAATAATGAAATTGAAAAAGGTTCTTATGGAGGTAGAGATTAACTCTAGTTTATTATTCAGGAGGTTAAAGAGTGGTCTATTCAAGTCGGACACGAGGTAAGAGAACTTCTTAACCCAATTTCCATTCTTTGGGTTAATCTCCTACATTCAAATTATGTCATTATATTATTATGTCCTATCTTGTATTTGTACTTTAATTATGTTTACATATAGTGAATACACATAATAGATATAGTTTATTTAAAAAAATGATTTTTTATGGACTTCGCCTCAATCTCCTTTCATTGAGGAATATTTGGTTTTGTACACAACTTTCATTTATACTGAGTATAAAACCCTTTCACTTTTACGTTTATTCAAAATGAATCTTTTTATACGAAGCATTTTACTAAATGAAAAAAAGGAATGTTTTTTTTGCTGTACGTATGCGGCGACAACAACTTCACCGTCGCCGCAACCATTATTTGAGTTTCGGCTTCCTCTACAAGCCATAGCTTTTTTAAAAATGAAGAATAAATACCATGTTTTAATTTTCTTTCATTTTGGTATTTAAAATGGTTTTGATAAGGTTTTTATTATATCAATGTGTTGTATTGACATCTTGTGATTGAAATGTGGAAATTTTATGTTTCCTTTATGCATGTTTTATGTGATAGGATTATGTTATGGTTTATGATATGTTTAAACCTATTCATATGAGGAATGAATTGGACTTAATAAGTGACGGGTGGAGACCGCTATAGCTCCTTGATGCATCGGCAGGTCTCATGAGACAAACTAGTGTCTTGGCACGAGGCCTTGACAAAATCATATTTGTGGTCTTGGCACGAGGCCTTGACTACATGGTTATGATAGTCTGGAATTATGCATTCCATCATTATAAAAGTGGTTATTGATATTGCATGTGATTATTCGACCAGTAGAATATCCATGTGAGGAAGTAAATGGCATTATCTCATTTTAGTTTTTCCATATTATGTTGAAGCTCAAGTTTAAAAGGCTTTTGTTTTAGTTATACATTGCCTTAAATGTTAATGTTTATTTACGAAAGCTTCCGGAATATTGTTATCCTTACTAAGCATCTAAGATCACCCCTTTCAATGTTTTAATATTTTCTAGGATATGAAGAAGTATTTTATGAATGACCTATAGGGATAGTCAGAAGAGGATATGAGTGTGGACTATGGAGACTTTGTTATTGTAGTTTTTCACTTTATGATGTAATGCAACATTTATAAATGTATCTAGTGTTTCCAAGGCTACTAAACTAATCGGTCTTTCGAGACTTGATATTTTGTGATCATGCCAATGTTACGCAATAATGCACCGAATCTGGGTAACTGGGGTTGGGGCGTTACAGTAAACATCAGTAACAATATAAGGACCGAGCCATCGTGAACAAAGCATAACTAAGTGGAGATTAAGCCTAGAATTGAACATGAGGACCTTCTCACCAATATGGAACTTCCGCTGCTGAATCATGCTATCATGAATAGCCTTTCTCTTCTCTTCATAGATCTTGGAGTTCTCATATGCATCACGTAGAATTTCTTCCAACTCTTGAATCTAGAGCTTTCTTTGCTCACCTGCATCTGAAAGGTTCATATTACACTGTTTAATAGCCCAATATGCATATTATTCTACCTCCACTGGGAGGTGACAAGCCTTTACAAACACAATTATGTCTGGTGACATTCTGATTGGGGTTTTAAAATCTGTACAGTATGCCCAAAGTGCATCATCCAAGCGCAAACTCCAATCTTTTCTATTGGGTTGTACCGTTTTTTCCAAGATTTATTTAACTTTATAATTTGATATTTCTTCTTGTCCATTAGTTTGGGGGTAATATGAGGTGGAGACATTATGATCAAACCCATGCATACGAAGAAAATTTTTCATGTTACGATTGCAAAAATGTGAACCCTGATCACTGCTGATAAATCTAGGCAAACAAAACCTACTAAAAATGTGGGACCTCACAAAATCAACAACAACTAAAGAGTCATCAATCCAAGTTTCCTTTTCTTCCACCCAATTTGACACATAGTAAACATCTAGTAAGATATACATGATGCCAAATGAATTTGGGAAAGGTCCCATGAAGTCAATGCCCAATGCATCAAAGATTTCACAGAATAACATGGGCTGTTGGGGAATTTCATTCCTCTTGAAGATATTCCCTGTGAATTGAAAATGTCTACATGACTTGAAAAATCGATGGGCATCCCTATATAAAGTTTTCCAATAAAGTCTTGAGTCAAGGACCTTTGAAACTGTACATTGAGATCCAAAGTGGCTGCCATAATTCAAAGTGTGGAAAAAGGTCAAAACAGAGGTGAACTCATGGTCAGGGACACACCTACAAACAACTTGGTCACTAAAGATACTCCACAAGTATGGGTCATCCCAAATGTACCTTCGGGAATCATTCTTATGTCTTTGGGATTGTTATGTGCTAAAATCATTGGGGACCCTAGATGTTGTATGAAAATTCACAATGTCTGCATATTAGGGGGTATGGTCCACAGCATCACAAAGGTTCTCATGAAGGAAGAATTCTCTGATGGGAAGGGGTGAGTGAACATGATGGTCCAGTGGGAGGGAAATCCAAATAATGTGGTCAGCTACCACATTTTCCACTCCTCTCTTATCTCTAATCTCAAGGTCAAACTACTGGAGGAGGAGCATCCACTGAATGAGGTGGGTCTTAGCTTCAGGTTTCTTAAGGAAAAAAATGAAGGGCAACATGATCAGAAAAGACAATGATTTTTGAGCCAATGAGATAGGAACAAAAATTTTCCAAGGAAAAAACAGTATAAAGGAGTCCTTTTTAGTGGTTTTGTAGTTTACCTGGGCAGGGTCAAGGGTATGCGAGGCATACGCAATACATGAAGAGCCTTCTCAACCCTTTGTGATAAAACAACCCCAATGACAAAGTTAGAGGCATCATACATAAGCTCGAAGGGGAGATCCCACCTTGTTGGTTGGATGATGGGAGGTGATATGAGACTCTTTTTTAGTGAATTGAATTCATCCTCAAAATTTTTATCAAACACAAACTCAGAATCTTTTTGCAATAACTGGGACAATGGAAGTGCAATCTTACTAAAGTCTTTAATGAATCGGCGGTAAAAACTATCATGACCTAAGAAATATCGCACCTCACGAACACATTTTGGATATGGAAGGGTTGAAATTAATTCAATTTTATATTTATCAACTCGAATTCCCTTATTTGAAATGAAATACCCAAGAACTATCCCCCGCTCCACCATAAAATGGCATTTCTCATAATTTAAAACAAGATCTTTTTCAATGCAGCGGCGGAGGACAGAACCTAGGTGTCCCAAAAAATCATCAAAAGAAGATCTATATATCTTGAAATTATCCATAAATACTTCCATTCAAATCTTAAGGTAGTCATAAAAAATACTCAACATACATTGCTGAAAAGTACCAGGAGCATTACATAGACCAAATGACATCCTTTTGTATGAAAATGTGCCAAATGGACAGGTAAATATTGTCTTTTCTTATTCCTCAGGGGCAATATGGATTTGTAAATAACCTGAATAGCCATCAAGGAAACAATAATTGGACTTACCAGCTAATCGTTCTAACATTTGGTCAATGAAAGGTAATAGAAATTGGTCCTTCTGCATGGCTTGATTCAGTCGACGGTAGTCAATACAGTCTCGCCAACTATTTTGCACACTTGTTGGAACCAATTCATTCCATTCATTTGACACAACTGTTATTCCTGTTTTTTTAGGAACAATTTTCTTTGGGCTAACCTATTCACCATTAGATATAGGATAAATGATCCCCATAGCATGTAATTTATTGACTTCCAATTTTACCATTTCAAGGAGAGTGGGATTCAACCGGCATTGAGATTGTCTTAGGGATTTACCCTCATCATCCAAAGTTATATGGTTCATACAAATAGATGTCCTAATCCCAAGAATATCAGCCAATTTCCATCCTATTTCCTTTTTAGAGTAGCTCAAAAGTTTGAGCAGTTTAAATTCCTGTTGTGAAGAGAGGTTATTGGAAATAATGACGGGAAATTGGTCAATACCCTCAAGATATGCATATTTTAAATTAGAAGGAAGTTTTTTAAGTTCCAAAACTGGTGGATTCTGGATCAAGGGAGGGGATTTAGGGGGAGTGTGGTCCATTAAACTATCTATATGCTCATGCTTATTCTCTATGGAAAGAGAATCTATGGAAATGAAATTTGCAGAATCATCGATAGTCATGGGTAACTCATAATACACACACTCATCATGTAAAGCACAAAATTTACACTTTTCTACACCCACACAATATTCAAAAGAAGAACCAAAACTCAAATCATCCATGGGTGAATAAGAGGAAAATAAATCAGAGTATGGGTCAATGATAGAATTTTATGTGTGTCTGTTGTTAGAGATCACTTCCATCGAATAGATAAGAAGAGTGGAGTTCTATTCAATGGGGTGTTTCATTGCCTCAAGGACGTTAAAAATTACTTTTTCTCCTTCTAGTTCCATGTACAACGTACCATAGTGAGAGTTGAGGATTGTCTTTCCTATTTTGAGGAATGGCCTCCCAAGTATGAGAGGAGTGGCTCCTTGGGTTCGGGTATCTTCCATCTCAATAATGTAGAAACCGGCGGGGAATATGAGATTCTTCACTCTGATAAAGACATCCTCAGTCACTCATTTTGGATGGTTTGTACTCCGGTTGGCATGTTGCATGACACTGCCTTTTGTTGAATCTCTCCAACCTGTAGATAAGTATACACAGAGTGAGTCATTACATTAATGGAAGCACCTAAATCTTGTAAAGAATTAGAAAACATAGTATCCCCTATGGTACATAGTATCGTGAATGTGCCTGGATCCTTGCATTTGGTTGGCATTGCTGGTTGATTCAAGTCCGAGACATTCCTACCCAAGTTTACTCTCTCATTCCCCTTCAACCTTCGTCTATGGGTGCAAAGTTCTTTACGAAATTTGGCATAACAGGGAATTTGCTTGACTACATCCAATAACATAATATTAACTTGAACGTTTTAAACTGTATCCATTATCTCATTATCAATATCATTATCAGAATTTTTCTTATATTTATTGAGTCTTTGTGGTAAATCAAGAGGAATGGATTGTTCATTTGAATCATCAATGATAATTTGATTTGACTTTTTTATTTTGTTTTTCATTACATGAAATTTTTGATGGTTGGGAAGGAGTGTTTTCAAGAGGGGGACATACATGTTTCAAAGAATTAGTATAAGGAGAATATTCTTTACCACTAAGAAGTGCAATTGCACATAAATTACCTTTTTCCTTCGGATTGGCAATGGTTTGGGATGGTAGTTGTCCATACTCTTGCATTTTAAGCTCCCTGATGGTGTTTTCCAACTACCCCACTTGAGTTTATAGATCTTGAATTGACGATTGTGTTGTCTGTTGGAACTAGTAGTTCTGGGTTTCCATTTGCCTCACCATATCCTTGATCCTTGGTTCATATTTGGTAGGATGATTGATTTGAGATGTTGATGGATAAGAAGGTTCCATACCTTGGCCTTGTTGATACCAATTCTACTTGGGGTATCTTGAGTTTCGTCCTTGTCGGTACTGTGGTTGTGCTTGCCACCCGGAGTTTGGATATGGCCTGAATTGTTCTTGAATTAAGGGAGGGGATTATTGGAATGGACGCCCTGGGAACACAGCTGCACAAGACTAAGATGAATCTTAAAGTTTTGGTCACTGGTCATAAAACGACTGTTATCAAAACAAATACCACAATGTAATGGAATAGATGTTGAGTGAAAGTTACATTGTTCTTGAGAAAATATCCTTAGAAGGGTATGCATATAATCAAGTTTAGTATCTACCTTTTATTCTAGGGCTGAATGACTTACCTCATGAACTCCTCGGGATGGTGTAATTGCTCGTGTACCAAATTGTTCTACATTTTTAGCCATGTTGGCTATTAAGTCATGAGTAGTGGAAGGAGTTTTATCAACATGGGAACCACCAGCTGCAGCATAAATCATTCCACAATCCATGGGAATACATCCCTTACAGAAGAATTGGATTAACAGTTGTTCACTAATCAGGTGGTGGGGTCATATTAAGAAAAGTATTTTGAATCTCTCCCAGTATTCATGAAGATTCTATCCTTATGATTGCCTAATTCCACAGATTTCTTTCCAAATTGATGGAGTTCCGGAGTCAGGGAATAACTTCTCTAGAAAGAGTTGTTTAGGGTCATTCCATCCCCCAATTGTGTTAGGTAGATAGTATATCCAGTCTTTTTCTACACCATCAAGGGAGAAAGGGAAGGACGTAAACTTAATTAGGTCCTCAGAGACATTTGGGGGTTTCATGGTAGAGCACACTATGTGAAACTCTTTGAGATTTTTGTGAGGATCCTTACCGTGAGGACTATAGAATTTTGGAAGAAGGTTTATGAGACCTGATCTCAGTTTAAAGTTGGCTACTTCCTTGAGATATTGGATGTACGCAGGTTGGTACTCCACATCAGGGGTGGTGAGTTCTTTTAAAGTCTGGTTATTTGTATCCATGCTTTCTTGGGTATGAGTGGGTTAGATTTTGGATTGGTTTAGGATCACTTGAGGTTCCAAAAGGGGTTCCTCAATGTTACTTTATTGACCTTCTATAGATTCCTTAATTTGTGTAGGAAGTGACTTTTCAATTTCTGGGTCAAATTCAAGTAGTGTTTCTTTAACAGATTGGGTCATGAAAATAATTTGTGATACTTTATTTTTAATTTGGATAAAAACACTTAAAAAGGGTGAAAAGATAATATAATGTTATAATACGGAATTAGAGAGAGGGAGGTAGAGAAGAAGAAGAGAGAGAGATAGATAGATAGAGAGAACAGACCAAAAACTACCAAAAATAAAGCCAAAACCAAAAAAAATAATCAAATGGGGGTGGGTATTTAAAGGATTACTAATTAAGAAGTAAAATAAATAAATAAAAGAAATTAAAGAGAAAATTGATCTTGGCTAACCAGCAACGACCACAAAAATTGATCGCATTGTCGAGGCGTTTCAAATTAGTGTAAAGTTTTTACTAGAATTTCTGCAGTATAGCAGGAACCCTAGGTCATCTCTCGACGGAGGCTTAGATAATTAATTTAATAATATGGTTCTGATTATTTTAAAAAAATGGAAATTAAATTAAGTGGTTTGGGGTTCTATGATTTTAAAATAAAAATTGAAACTATACTACTAAGTGAGTGAAATAAGTTCGGGAAATCGTGATCAACCTAGGGTAAGTGTCCCTTGATGCTCAATTCATTGTCACTCTCAAGGGAATTGAAAGGATCATTTATTTCTTGATTTTATTTACATTAAAATCAGTAGTATGTGATTTCAAACTAGTTTAGCACTTAGGATTTGATCGACCAACGATATTGATTATCGGCAACCGCTCAAAATCAACAAACATGAATCGATGTAAAATCAGAACTCAATCAAGGTATCACCTCAACAACGGGATGAGATGACGAGATTTGTTTCCGTGATAAAATTTCCACAGGACAATAAAATGAATATTCATTTTTTCAAGATCCTAAAATTTATCAACCGATATAATCCATTCACAAACTCATGGAAATGGAAAAGTGTGAGAAAGGAGGCAACCACACTCAAATTATCATAAGATTTGAGTTATGCATGAAAGCATGAGGATTCTTGTTCTTTTGATTTGTATTTGATCATACCAGAATAAAAAAAATCAAAAGGTAAAAATTAAGAACAATAGACAACAAAACTAGAAATTCAATTACCTTATGGAGATTACAAGTGTGGAGCTACAGATTACAACAAAAGACACCCCCAAGTTGATCAGTAAGAAACATAGAAGTACACGAGGGATAAGAGAACTAAAATGGGAGAAAGAAACTCTCCAATTCGACTCACATTCACCCCTGTTCGTGAAACATGAGATAATGAGGGTGAAAGGTGATTTTATGGACATACACATCACACTTTCCACAAAATAAGTCAAGTGCCTATGGGACTAAGTCACTATTCAGGGAAGACTTATTAATCCATTGTTATATGGATGGTTTACTAACCAAAACGTGTGAAAATGGATTGAACATCGGTGGGGAGGTGGGAATTCGCGTTAGCTGTCCATTAGAGGTAAATTCAGCCTAATTGGATCTCTGAGGCCTGATTTATGGCCAAAATACATAAGGGTTTTCCAATCTGGCCAGCCCAGAACTGCTTCACCTTGTGGGCCTATTATGGGCCTTTAAATGGGAGAATTGGGATTCATGGTCTTCTAGAGAAATGTATCCCACACAAATGTACATTCATAAACCGATTTGTATACCAATTTAATCCATATAGGATCCACAGTATGTATTTATGTTCATATGAATGCTTGGGCCCTTGCGCAGTTTGGCCCGTTTTTCTTGATTTCTATCGTGGGCTCTCCGAATCACCTCCTCCTAATAATGTAAACACTTAAACTTGTAAAATTTCCCTATTAAACAGTAATAAACATTAATTTATGGAATCAAATAGTAAGTTAAATTTTTAATTATATTTGGAATATTCATTACAAAACCAGTTTAAAACAGTGATGTGAGGGTGAAATAAAGTAGTGAATTGTGGTACGATCACACCCCCACACCTAAACATTTGCACTCCTGGGAAAAGTCATATATCCTAATCAAATATAATTCCAAAATAAAAGGTGAGAAAATATCCACGATTTTTATGCAATGTAATTTATCATGTCTCGTTTATGAAATCAATTTTCCCATCATTTTTCTTTTCTCACATTCGAATTTGTTCAACTTCATTTGTTCACCCATGAAACATGTCGCAACCTACCTCACATAGATAATTTCCCTCTTCACTCAAGGAACATATGAAAGTGGAGTTATTCTTTTTTCCCAGAGTTCATGAGATCTTACCATATGCTTTCCATGATTCTATGTTCTCTACTAGTAGAAACTAGCGTGCTACTCAAGAGGACTTCCAACAAGTTGTTCTGAGGATCAAGGGTTGGTAGGATTTAATTTATAAAAATCAGAGGCAGAAGAGGAGTGTTTAATCTCTTATGTACAAAACATGTCAAAATTCAGCAAGTGTTCACAGTAAATGTACACACTCATCCCCTCAAAAAACATGTCACTTCCAACTCACTATCCCCATTGTCCATTTTCATGGGTCACAGCCGATCAGTGAATAATAATGAATAATGTTCCTCTTTTCTCCATTTTGTTTCTTTTATTATGTTTTTTTTCCAAATGTACAGAACTATTGTTTTTTTTAAAATTTTCCTTGGAAATAAAGAGAGAAACATGTGTAATACAATGATATAATATGGTATGTGAACCCACTACCCCATGATAATGTAGGCACCCTTTCTATCAACCCATAATAATGATCATTCCCAATAATTTCCATGTAAACACCCTCTCCCCCACAATTGTTGAAAGTCAAACAAGAATGTACACAAGAGATGGGTAGGTATGGATAAATTAGATTGTAATGTGGCTACCTAATAGGAATTTCATGGTCTCTAAGGCTTAAGAAGGATAAAAATTTCAAGGTGTACAAAAATAATGGTTAATTGTACAAAGGGATTTCCAATGAACGATGGCCTCTATCATGAATGTAGCAAACTTGAATCTTATGGATTCAAAATAGAATCAAGGAATATTCTAGTTTCTCTACATGACCTAAGACTCTCAAGAAAGTGATCACAAGGAATAATATGTGATAAAGATCTTAGAATATCTCTCGGGTAAGGGATTAAAATATTGGTCAGTGATAATGAGTAATGGGTTTCAAAAATCCATTAAACACCTAAGAATGATTTGGACATAATAATTCTAGAAAAATATTTCATATCAACATTCATTTGAAAAACCTTTTTCCAAAAATAATGGATTTTTTCAAACAATTGATTCAAAAATAAAAAATAATTTGGATATTCTTTTAAGAACAATGTTTATCTAAAACATAAAATAATGAAAAAGTAATAAAAATGCATTTTTTGTGTGTTTTTTTGTTTTTATTGTATTTTTGTGTTTTTCTATGATGTATATTTTTAGTGTTTTTAAAAAAAATCCTAACTATGACATTTCACCCTCCCCCACACCTAAAAATTACATTTTACTCAATTAATGTATTTAAATAAATAGGCAAGTAAATAAATGTAGGGAGAAGGGACAACATGCTAAGTGGTGTCATATGTGGCATCCATCAATTGGATTTCCTCCACAGGATGCTGTGGAAATTTTTCAGAGTAATGTTTGAGCCTCTGACCATTGACATTAAACCTTTAACCACTCTTCTCATGAAAAGCCTGTATAGCACCAAAAGGGTAAACATCAATAACAATATAAGGATCGAGCCATTGGGAACGAAGCTTACCTGGTTAGAGCTTAAGCCTAGAATTTTACATAAGGACCTTCTCACTAATATGGAACTTCTGAGGGTGAATCATGCTATCATGAATATCCTTTGTCTTCTCTTTATATATCTGGGAGTTCTCATATGCATCACGTCGAATTTCTTCTAACTCTTGAATCTATAGCTTTCTGTGCTCACCTGCATCTGAAAGGTTCATATTACATTGTTTAACATACAAATATGCATCGTGTTCTACCTCCACTAGGAGGTGAAAAGACTTTCCAAACATAATTGAATATGTTGAAATTCTGATTGGGGTTTCAAACGTTGTACGGTACGCCCAAAGTGCATCATCCAAGCACAAACTCCGATCTTTCCTATTGCGTTGTACCATTTTTTCCAGGATTCGTTTAACTTCTCAATTTGATATTTCTGCTTGCCCAATAGTTTGGGGGTGATATGCAGTGGAGACTTTATAATCAACCCCATACTTACGAAGCATACTTTTCATGTTACGTTTGCAAAATTGTGAACCCTCCTCACTGATGATAAATCTAAGCAAACCAAACCTACTAAAAATCTGGGACCTCACAAAATCAATAACAACTTGAGAGTCATTAGTCCTAGTAGCATTTTCTTCCACACATTTTTACTCATAGTCAACAGCTAGTAAGATATACATGAATCCAAATGAATTGAGGAAAGGTCCCATGAAGTCAATGCCCCATGCATCAAAGATTTCACAGAATAACATGGGTTATTGGGGAATTTCATTTCTCATAGAGATATTCCCTGTGAATTGACAATGACTACATGACTTGCAGAATATATGGGAATCCCTATATAAAGTTGGCCAATAAAGTCCTGAGTCAAGGACCTTTCGAGCTGTATGTTGAGATCCAATGTGGCCCCCACAAGGCACGATGTGGAAGAAGGGAAAAATAGAGGTGAACTCATGGTCAGGGACGCACCTACGAACAACTTGGTCACTACAGATCCTCCACAAGTATGGGTCATCCCAAATGTACCATCAGGAATCATGCTTAAGTCTCTGCGATTTTGAAGTGCTAAAATCAGTGGGGACACTAGATGTTGCAAGAAAATTCACAATCTCTCCACACCAGAGGGTAAGGTCTAAAACATCACAAAGGTTCTCATGAGGGAAGAATTCTCTGATTGGGAGGGGTGAGTCAACATGATGGTCCAGTGGTGGGGAAGTCATACTAATGTGGTCAACTACCAAATTTTCCACTCTTCTCTTATCTCTAATCTCAAGGTCAAACTCCAAGAGGAGGAGCATCCACTGAATGAGGTGGGGAATAACTTCAGTTTTCTTAAGGAGAAAATGAAGGGCAGCATGATCAGAAAAGACAATGATTTTTGACCCAATTAGATAGGAACGTAAATTTTCCAAGACATACACAATAGAAAAGAGTTCTTTTTCAATGGTTGTGTAGTTTACCTGGGCAGTGTCAAGGGTACGCGAGGCATACACAATGACATAAGGAGCCTTCTCAACCCTTTGTGATAAAACTTCCCAAACTCCAAAGTTAGAGGCATCACACATAATCTCTAAGGGGAGATCCCACCTTTTTTTGGATGATGGGAGGTGATGTGAGACTCTTTTTTAGTGAATTGAATACATCCTCACAATTTTTATCAACACAAACTCAGAATCTTTTTACAATAACCAGGACGATGAAGTGCAATCTTACTAAAGTTTTTAATGAATCGGCGGTAAAAAACCATAATTACCCAAGAATGATCACACCTCACGAACACCCTTTGGATATTGAAGGGTTTATATTAATTAAATTTTACATTTATCAACTTGAATTCTCTTATTTGAAATGACATGCCCATAAACTATCCCCCGCTCAACCATAAAATGGCATTTATCATAATTTAAGACAAGATATTTTTCAATGCAGTGGAAGGGGATAGCACCTAGGTGTTTCAAAAAACCATTAAAAGAATTTCCATATACCTTGAAATCATCCAGAAATACTTCCATACAAATCTCAAGGTTGTTGGGCGGAGAGTGATGGCAAGAGGGGGGGTGAATTGCCTTTTTAAAAAATAATTAACAATTTAAAATCAAAGTTAAGAATGAAGTGGAAATAAAAGAGGAAAGACACAAAACTTGATAACGGAGTTCGGCTTAAACCAAAGCCTACGTCTCCGCTCCCAACTCAACCGTTGAGAGATTTACTACCGCTTTCTTTTTAATGGTTTTAGCAAGAAACCCACTAGACTTTAAGGTAGTCTAGGACCTATTACAGCTTGCTTTCAATGGTTGAGCAAGAACCCACTAGCCTTCTTACAGGTGAAGGCTAGCTCACCTATGACTCAAGCCTTTTAAAGGGAAGGCTTGACTAACCTCTTCACACCTTGAAGGTGGTGTGAAAACCCAAACAAAGAGAGGATGAGAGAAAGAGGGGTTTGTAGGCACAAACCCAAAATGATGCTCAAAATAATAAAACAAGAAAAACCGTAATGTGGAGAAGTCTTGGGCGCCAATGGATTGATTGGAGTTGATGAAGAGCGCTCCCAAGATTCTTTGATGGTGCTCCTTGGATGTGGAAGTGGGTTGGAGCAATTGAGGTTCCTTGGAGAAATGCGCCGGAGGTTCGCCAAATGATGGAAAAATTTTCCCATGGGCTACCGTTCATTTCTGGGGCTTCCTAGTCCTTTATTTATAGAGGGGGAACCCTCAAATGGCCTTTGGGGGTCTTCGGAGCCGTTGGAGAGGCCTTCGGAGCCGTTGCGGGTCAAGTGGACAAGTCTGGTCAAAGCCCAATGACTAGTTTTACTGGCTCCACCAGCTGACCGGTACAGTGCCACTAGTTGGCCGGTGCTTTGAAAAATGAGAGGCCTTCTGCCCAGGCACCATCGGTTGGCCGGTGAGGAGGCCACTAGTTGGCCGGTGCTGAGACAGTAGGTGTCACTATTTGACTGGGTTCCACCGGCTGGCCGGTGATGGGACACCGGTTGGCCGGTGGTCTGGACAGAGGGGATGCCTTCTGTCAAGACTCCACCGGCTAGCCGGTGGTCATCCACCGGTTGGCTGGTGGACTGAAATCAGTCCACTTTCAAAGCCTTCTTGGCCCAATTCCTTGGCAACCTTTTGCCTATCAACAAAAACACTTAAAACAAGATTAGATAAATAAAAGAGTGATTGTGATCATGAAAATTAAACCACGAGGGGTACGAGAGGTACAACAATCTCCCCCTATTTTGATGATCACAATCACCAAAACAAGCAATGTAAAAGACTGAAATGAAAGGCATGCTTTTAAAGGATAAATTGAAAAGAAAAGCATGAGAGAAATATTTGTCCCCCAATCAAACAAGAATTTCTCCCCCTTTGTGATTATCAAAATAGAACGGGGCATAAAACTTGATTGAGGGAAAGGTTGAAAATCAAGATAGAGATTTTAAACCAATTGATATTTTTGAAATTTGAATTGAAAGTTTTGAATTGAAAGTTTTGAAAAAAAATGTTTTGAATTGAAAATTTTGAAAATAAAGCAAAAAGGCTTAAACGATCCTAACTCCCCCTAAATAAAAACAACAAATCACTGGGGAGAGGATTTTAGAACCGAGTCAAATTTTGGTTCGGTGAGACTCGCTAAAAGGGATTTTTCAATCCATAATTGTCTAGTGGCGGGTCTTCTCCTATGAAATTCATCATTAAATAAAATGGTTTTGGGCCTTCCATACCGGGCATTTTTGCAATTGCACTCATAAATTAAGTGCCCGGGTTTTTTACAATAGTTGCAAAATTTATATTGGGAGCTCCCCCTTACAAAAATAGTAGGAGCATGGGAAGAGGAAGCTTACTTGGAATAGCCAAGCCCTTGGGTGGTTCTAGATATGAATTGGGAACCAAGGAGCTTGGAAAGGTTATGTTCACCTTCGGTGAACTTAGCTAGGGATTCCCTTAAATCCTTGATTGTTGATTCCATAGAATCAACATCGAGAAGGTTTTGGATCTTGAGGGACATCTCCTCCTTCTCTTTGAGAAGTTGTTCCTTTTCGGAAGAAAGTTTTTTGAAATTCTTTTTTAAAGCAACAAATTTGGAAGAGAGTTCGTGAAAACCTTCCTCCAATTGATCTCTAGAATGTTGGAGATCCTCATAAGATAAATGATTGAAAGAATTTGAAGAAGAAGAGGATGAAGAGTCGGAAGAGGTTACCTCATGAAATGCCATTAGACATTTTTTACCGTTGTCACTCGAGGAGGAGGAGGAGGAGGAGGATGTGGAGCTATCACTCCAAGTGGCCTTGAATGCCTTCTTCTTTTCCTTTTGCTTGGCCTTTTTCTTGTTGAGTGGACAATCGAGCTTGTAATGACCTTTCTTGCCACACCCGTAACATGTTACCTCGGGCTCGGATTTTTCGTTGGGTTGAGCCTTGCGGGATTTCTTCTTTTTGTGCTTCTTCATGAATTTGTGCATTTTTCGGGCAAGATTCTCCATTTCTGAATCGCCGCTTGAGGAGGAAGAAGATGAGGAGGAGGATCTTTCTTCTTTTTGAACTTTGAAGGCGATGTTCTTTGGATTTTTGATGAGGTTGCCTTCCTTTTCAGCTTGCCTCCTTATGGTGATCTCGTAGGTCATGAGGGATCCGATGAGCTCTTTGACCGTCATTTTCTTGATGTCTTTTGCTTCTTGGATTATCGTGACTTTCGGTGCCCATGTGCTTGGTAAGATCCAAAGGATCTTCTTGACCATCATTTCTGCAGACACATCATCACCAAGGGACTTTCTCCCATTGCAAACGTCAGTAAAACGAGTAAACATTTCGGTAATATTTTCAGATGGATGCATGGTAAAAGACTCAAAATCATGAAGGTACATATCCAATCGAGTATCCTTAACTTTGTTGGTCCCCTCATGGGTAACCTCCAATAGTTTCCAGATTTCATGAGATGAAGTGCAAGTAGAAACTCGATTGAATTCATTACGATTAAGGCCTCAATGTAGAGCGTTCATGGATTTGCCATCAAGATCGAAATTTTTAATATCGACTTGGGTCCATTTGGATTCATCGGGAGAAGAAAGAGAATAACCATGCATGACAATTCTATAAATAGGATAACCAATGCTTCTAAGAAAAGTGGTCATGCGGGTTTTCCAATAGGTATAGTCGGTTCCATCAAAGAATAGAGCACGACCCAAAGAATAGCCTTCGGGGGCGAAAGAGGTTGAAGCCATAAAAAAGGATCTTGAATTTGAAACCGGTTAGGGTATTACTCAAATTTTCCTCTGATACCAATTGTTGAGAGGAGAGTGATGGCAAGAGGGGGGGTGAATTGCCTTTTTAAAAAATAATTAACAATTTAAAATCAAAGTGAAAAGTGTAGTGGAAATAAAAGAGGCAAGACTCAAAACTTGATAAAGGAGTTTGGCTTAAACCAAAGACTACGTCTCCGCTCCCAACTCAGCCGTTGAGAGATTTACTACCGCTTGCTTTTTAATGGTTTTAGCAAGAAACCCACTAGACTTTAAGGTAGTCTAGGACCTATTACAGCTTGCATTTAATGGTTGAGAAAGAACCCACTAGCCTTCTTACAGGTGAAGGCTAGCTCACCTATGACTCAAGCCTTTTAAAGGGAAGGCTTGACTAACCTCTTCACACCTTGAAGGTGGTGTGAAAACCCAAACAAAGAGAGGATGAGAGAAAGAGGGGTTTGTAGGCACAAACCCAAAATGATGCTCAAAATAATAAAACAAGAAAAACCGTAATGTGGAGAAGTCTTGGGCGCCAATGGATTGATTGGAGTTGATGAAGAGCGCTCCCAAGCTTCTTTAATGGTGCTCCTTGGATGTGGAAGTGGGTTGGAGCAATTGAGGTTCCTTGGAGAAATGCGCCGGAGGTTCGCCAAATGATGGAAAAATGTTCCTGTGGGCTACCATTCGTTTCCGGGGCTTCCTAGTCCTTTATTTATAGAGGGGGAACCCTCAAATGGCCTTTGGGGGTCTTCGGAGCCGTTGGAGAGGCCTTCGGAGCCATTGGGGGTCAAGTGGACAAGTCTGGTCAATGCCCAACGGCTAGTTTGACTGGCTCCACCGGCTGACCGGTACAGTGACACCGGTTGGCCGGTGGTCTGGACAGAGGGGATGCCTTCTGTCAAGACTCTACCGGCTGGCCGGTGGTCATCCACCGGTTGGCCGGTGGACTGAAATCAGTCCACTTTCAAAGCCTTCTTGGCCAATTCCTTGGCAACCTTTTGCCTATCAACAAAAACACTTAAAACAAGATTAGATAAATAAAAGAGTGATTGTGATCATGAAAATTAAACCACGAGGGGTACGAGAGGTACAACAATCTCCCCCTATTTTGATGATCACAATCACCAAAACAAGCAATGTAAAAGACTGAAATGAAAGGCATGCTTTTGGAAGTGGGTAGGAGCAATTGAGGTTCCTTGGAGAAATGCGCCGGAGGTTCGCCAAATGATGGAAAAATGTTCCAGTGGGCTACCGTTCGTTTCCGGGGCTTCTTAGTCCTTTATTTATAGAGTGGGAACCCTCAAATGGCCTTTGGGGGTCTTCGGAGCCGTTGGAGAGGCCTTCGGAGCCGTTGGGGGTCAAGTGGACAAGTATGGTCAAATCCCAATAGCTAGTTTGACTGGCTCCACCGGATGACCGGTACAGTGCCACCGGTTGGCCGGTGCTTTGAAAAATGAGAGGCCTTCTGCCCAGGCACCACCGGCTGGCCGGTGAGGAGGCCACCGGTTGGCCGGTGCTGAGACAGTAGGTGTCACTATTTGACTGGGTCACACCGGCTGGCCGGTGATGGGACACCGGTTGGCCGGTGGTCTGGACAGAGGGGATGCCTTCTGTCAAGACTCCACCGGCTGGCCGGTGGTCATCCACCAGTTGGCCGGTGGACTGAAATCAGTCCACTTTCAAAGCCTTCTTGGCCCAATTCCTTGCAACCTTTTGCCTATCAACAAAAACACTTAAAACAATATTCGATAAATAAAAGAGTGATTGTGATCATGAAAATTAAACCACAAGGGGTACGAGAGGTACAACAAAGGTACTCAGAAAAAATAATCAACATACATCGTTGGAAAGTACCAGGAGCATTACATTGACCGAATGGAATCATTATGTATGAAAATGTGCCAAATGGACAGGTAAATGTTGTCTTTTCTTGGTCCTCAGAGTCTATATGGATTTGTAAATAACTCGAATAGCCATCAAGGAAACAATAAGGGGACTTACCAGCCAATCGTTCTAACATTTGGTCAATGAAAGGTAATGGAAATTGGTCCTTCTACATGGCTTGATTCAGTCGACGGTAGTCAATACAGACCTTCCAATTGGTCAATACCCTCAAGATATGCTTATTTTAAATTATAATGAAGTTGTTTATGTTCCAACACTGGTGGTTTCTGGATCGAGGGAGGGTATTTAGGGGGACTGAGGTCCATTAAACTGTCTATCTACTCATGTTTATTCTCTATGGAAAGAGAATATATGGAAATGAGATCTACAGAATCATCAATAGTCATGGGTACCTCAGAATAAACACACTCATTAATTAAATAAAAAAAATTACACTTTTCTAAACCCACACAAAATTCAAAAGAATAACCAAAACTCATATCATCCATGGGTAAATGGGAGGAAAATAAATCAGAGTATGGGTCGAGGATCGAATTTTTTGTGTTTGTGTCGTTAGAGAGAACATCCATAGAATAGATAGGAAGAGTGGAGTGCTCATCAATGGGGTGTTTCATAACCTCAAGGATGTTAAAACTTACGTTTTATCCTCCGAATTCCATGGACAGGGTACCATTGTGATCATTGATGATAATCTTTGTTGTTTTGAGGAATGGCCTCCCAAGTATGAGAGGAGTGTGTCCTTGGGTTCGGGTATCTTCCATATCAAGAATATAGAAATATGTGGGGAAGATGAGATTCTTCACTCTGACATGGAAATCCTCAATCACTCCTTTTGGATGCATTGTACTCCAGTTGGAATGTTGCATGACAATTCCTATTGGTCTATTCTCTCCAACCTGTAGGGAAGTATACATGGAGTGAGGCATTACATTAATGGAAGCACCTAAATCTAACAAAGTATCAGAAAAAAAGGTCTCCCCTATGGTACACAGTATCATGAATGTTACTGTATCCATACATTTGGGTGGCATTTATGGTTGAATCAAGGCTGAGACATTCCTACCCAAGTTGACTCTCTCATTCCCCTTCAGCCTTCGTCTATGGATGCAAAGTTCTTTAAGAAATTTGGAACAATGGTGAATTTTCATGACTGCATCCATTAAAGTAATATTAACTTGGAATTTTGTAAATGTATCCACTATCTCATTATCAATATCATTATAATATTTTTTCTTATATTTAGAGAGTCTTTGTGGGAAAGGAAGAGGAATGGATTGTTCATTTGAATCATCAACGATAATTTTATTTCCCTTTTTATTTTATTTTTCATTACATGAAATTTTTGAGGGTTGGGAAGGAGTGTTTTCAAGAGGGGGACATACCTATTTCATAGAATCAGTAAAAGGAGAATATTCTTTACCACTACGAAGTGTAATTGCACATACATTACCTTTGTCCTTCGGATTGGAAATGGGTTGGGATGGTAGTTGTCCAGAACCTTGCATCTTAAGCACACTGATGGTGTTTTCCAACTTCCCCACTTGAGTTTGTAGGTCTTGAATTGTCGATTGTGTGGTCTGTTGGAACTGGTGGTTATGGGTTTCCATTTGCTTCACTATATCCTCGAGGCTTGGTTTAGATTTGGGAGGAGGATTGTTTTGGGATGTTGATGAGTAAGAAGGTTGCATACCATGGCCTTGTTGATACCAATTTTTCTTGGGGTAGCTTGAGTTTCCTCCTTGTCAGTACTGGGGTTGTTCTTTCCACCTGGGGTTTGGATTTGGCCTGAATTGTTCTTGCTTGATGGGAGGTGATTGTTGGAATGGACGCCTTGGGAACATAGCTGCACAAGACTCAGATGAATCTTGAAGTTGTGGGAACTGGTTATAAAAATGAGTGTTATCATAACAAATACCACAATGTAATAGAATAGAAGTTGAGTGCGAGTTACCTTGTTCTTGATATAATTTCCTTATAAGGGTATGCATCTCATCATGTTTAGTATCTACCTTTTTTTCTAGGGCTGAATGACTTACCTCATGAACTCCTCAGGTGAGTGCAATTGCTTGTGTAATAAATTGTTGTGCATTTCGAACCTTGTTGGCTATTAATTCATGAGAGACAGAAGGAGTTTTACAACAAGGGAACCACTAGATGCATCATAAATCATTCCACGATACACGGGAATAAGTCCCTCATAGACGTATTAGATTAATAGTTGTTCACTAATCTAGTGGTGGGGGAAACTTGAGCAAAGTCTTTTGAATCTCTCCGAGTATTCATGAAGGGTCTCTCCTTGTGATTGATTAATTACACAGATTTATTTCTTAATTGATGAATTTCAGGAGTCAGGGAAGAACTTCTCTATAAAGAGTTGTTCAGGGTCATTCCATCCCCCAATTGTTGTAGGCAGATAGTATAGCAAGTCTTTGGCTACACTATCAAGGGAGAAAGGGAAGTCTCTAAACCTAATTAGGTCCCCAGAGACATTTTGGGGTTTCATGGTAGAGAACACTATATGAAACTCTTTGAGATATTTGGGAGGATCCTCACCGTGAAGACCATGGAATTTAGGAAGAAGGTGGATGAGACCTGATCTCAGATCAAAGTTTGCTGCTTCCTCGTGATATTGGATGTATGTAGGTTGGTACTCCACATCAGGGGTGGTCAGTTCTTTTAAAGTACGAATATTTGCAGCCATGTTTTCTTGGGTTTGATTTGGTTAAATTATGGATTGGTTTAGGACCACATTAGGTTCCAAAAGGGGTTCATCAATGTTACTTGATTGACCTTCTCTAGATGCCTTGATTTGTGAGTGAAGTGACTTTTCAATTTCATGGTCAAATTCAAGTAGTGTTTCTTTAGCAGATCGAGTCATGCAAATAATTTGTGAAGTTTTTTTTAAATATGGATAAAATCACTTAAGAAGGTTGAAAAGAGAATATAATGTTATATTACATAATTGTAGAGAGGGAGGTGGAGAAGAAGAAGAGATAGAGAGAGATAAAGAACACACCAAAAATAAAGACAAAATCCAAAAAAAAACAATGAAATGGGGGTGTGGTATTTAAAGGTGTACTAATTAAGAAGTAAAATAAATAAATAAATGAAATTAAGAAAAAAAATGATCTTGGATCCCAGGTAACAGCGCCAAAATTTTATCATTTTGTCGAGGTGCGTCAACTTAGTGTAAAGTTTTTACTAGAATTTCTGCAGTATAACAGGAACCCTAGGTCGCCTCTCGATGGAGCCATAGATGATTAATTTAAAAAGAAGGTTCTGATTATGTTAAAAACAGAAAATTAAATTACATGGTTGGGGGTTCTATGATTTTAAAATTGAAATTGAAACTATACTACTATGTGAGTGAAATAAGATGGAGATATCGTGGTCAACCCGGGTAAGTGTCCCTTGATGCTCAATCAATCATCGCTCTCAAGGGAATTGGTGGGATCATTGAGTTTTTGATTTTATTCACACTAAAACCAGTAGTATGTGAGTTTAAACAATGTTACCACATAGGATTTGATCGATCAACGATATTTATTATCGGCGACTGATCAAAATCAACGAACATGAATCGATGTAAAAAACATAACTCAATCAAGGAATCACATCAACAACGTGATGATATGACCAGATTTGAGTCAATGATAAAATTTCCACAAGACAAGAACCTGAATATTCATGGGTTCAAGCACCTATAATTTATCAACCGACATAATCCATTCGCACACTCATGAAAGGGTAAAGGGGTGAGAAAAGAGGCAACCACACGCATATCAACACAAGATTAGGGTTATGCATTAAAGCATGAGGATTCATGTTCTTTTGAATTGTATTTGATCATACCAGAATAAAAAAAATTAATACGGTAAAAATTAAGAACAGCAGACAACAAAACTGGAAACTCAATTACCTTATAGATATTAGAATTGTGGAGCTCCAGATTACAACAAAAGACACCACCAAGTTGATCACTAAGAAAAATAGAAGTACATAAGGGAGAAGAGAACTAAAATGGGTGAAATAAACTCTCCAATTTGACTCACCTTTACCCCCGGTCGTTCAAAATGAGAGAATGAGGGTGAGAGGTGATTTTATGGACATAAACATCATACATTCCACAAAATAAGTCAAGTGCCTAAGGGACTAGGTCACTATTTAGGGAAGACTTTTTACTCCATTTTTATCTGGCTGGATGACTGACCAAAATGCGTGAAAATGACATGAATTTTAGAGGGGAGGTGGGCCTTCACGTTATATTTCCATTAGAGGTAAAATAATCCTAAATGGATCTCCAAGGCCCGAGTTATGTCCCAAATACAGAAGGGTGGTCCAATCTTGCCCGCCCAGAATTGCTTCACCTTGTGGGCCTATTATGGGCCTTTAAATGGGATAACTGGGCTTCATGATCTTTTAGAGAAATGTAACCCACAAATATTTACATGAATAAACTGATTTTTATCCCAATTTAATGCACAGAGTATCCACAGTACGTATTTATGTCCACATGAATGCTTGGGCCATATCACTGTTTGTCCCGTTTTGCTTGATTTCCATCATGGGCTCTCCGAATCACCTACTCCTAATAATCTATACACATAAACAAGTAAAATTTCCATATTAAAAAGTAATAAAAATTAATTCATTGAATCAAATAGTAAGTACAATTTATTAATATATTTGGAATATTCATTACAAAATCAGTTTAAAACAGTGGTGTAAGGGTGAAATAAAGCAGTGAATCGTGGTACGATCACACCCCAGCACCTAAACATTTGCACTCTAGGGAAAAGTCACATATCCTAATAAAATATCATTCCAAAGTCAAAGGTGATAAAATTTCCAAGATTTTTATGAAATGGAATTCATAATGTCTCATTTATGAAATCAATTTTCCCATCATTTTTCTTTTCTCACATTCAAATTTGTTCAAAATCATTTGTTCACCAATGCAACATGTCAAAACCTACCTCACATAGAAATTTTCTCTCTTCGCTCAAGGAATATATGAAAGTGGAGTTATTCTCTTTTCCCAGAGGTCATGAGATCTTACCATATGCTTGACAATATTCTATGTTCTCTACCAGTAGAAACTAGTGTGATACTCAAGAGGACTTCCAACAGGTTGTTCTGATGTTCAAGGTTTGTTTGGATTTAATGTATAAAAATATGAGGTAGAAGAGGAGTGTTTAATCGCTTAAGTACAAAACATGTCAAAATTCATCAACTATTTACAATGAATGTACACACTCATCCCCTCACAAAATGTATCACTTCCAACTCACTATCCCTATTTTCCATTTTTGTGGGTCACAGCCGATCAATGAATAGGAATGAATAATCTTCCTCTTTTCTCCATTTTGTTACTTTTGTTCTTTTTTTTCAATGTACAGAACTATTTTTTTTACAATTTTTATTGGAGATGAAGAAGGAAACATGTGTAATACAATGATATAATATGGAATGTGGACCCATTTCCCCAATAAAATGTAGGAACTCTATCTATCAACCCATAATCATGATCATTCCCAATAATTTCCATGTAAACACCCTCTCCCCCATACTTTCTGAATTTCAAACAAGAATATACACAAGATATGGGTAGGTAGGGATAAATTATCTTGTAATGTGGCTACCTAATAGGCATTTCATGGTCTCTAAGGCTTAACAAGGGTAAAATGTCATGGTGTCCAAAAATAGAGGTTAATTGTACAAAGGGATTTTCAATGAATGATGGCCTCTTTCATGAATGTACCAAACTTGAATCTTATGGATTCAAAATAGAATCCAAAAAAGTTCTAGTTTCTCTACATGACCCGAGACTCTCATGAAAGTGATTACAAGGAATAATATTCAGTAAAGGTATTAGAATATCTCTCGGGTAAGGGATTAAAATATTAGTCACTCCTAATGAGGCATGGGTTTCAAAAATCCATTAAACACCTAAGAATTATTTGAAAATAAAAATTCTAGAAAAAGATTTCATATCAACATTCATTTGAAATTTGTTTATCCAAAAATAATGGAAGTTTTCCCACAATTGACTCAAAAATGAAAAATGATTTGGATATTATTTTAAGAACAATGTTTATCTAAAAACACAAAATAAAGTAAAAGAAATGAAAATGCCTTTTTTTGTGTTTTTTTTTTTGCGTTTTGCTATGATATATATTTTTTTTGTGCTTTTTAAAAAAAATCCTAACTATGACATGTCACCCTTCTCCACACCTAAAAATTACATTGTCCTTAATGCATGTTTTTAAATTAATAGACAAGTAAATAATGGTATAGAGAAGGGAAAACCCGCTATGTAGTGTCATATGTGGTATCCATCAGTTGGATTTCCTCCACATGATGCTGTGGAAAATGCTCATAGTAATGTATGAGCTTCTAGACATTGACAGTAAACCTCTGTCCACTCTTCTCATGAAAAACCTATATATCACCCAAAGGGTCAAAATCAATAACAGTATAAGGACCAAGCCATTGGGAACGAAGCTTACCTGGGTGGAGCGTAAGACTGAAATTGTACATGAGGACCTTATCACCAATATGGAACTTCTTCTGGTGAATCATGCTATCATGAATAGAATTTTTCTTCTCTTTATAGATCAAGGAGTTCTCATATGCATCACGTTGAATTTCTTCCAACTCTTGAATCTGCAGCTTTCATTGCTCACCTGCATCTGAAAGGTTCATATTACATTGTTTAACATCCCAATATGCATGGTGTTCTACCTCTAATGGGAGGTTACAAGACTTTCCAAACATAATTCTGTATGTTGAAATTCTGATTGGGGTTTTAAAAGCTGTACGGTACGCCCAAAGTGCATCATCCAAGCACAAACTCCAATCTTTCCTTTTGGGTTGTACCATTTTTCCACGATTCATTTAACTTCTTGATTTGATATTTATGCTTGTCCATTAGTTTGGGGGTGATATGCAGTGTAGACTTTATGATCAAACCCGTACTTATAAATCAAAATTTTCATGTTATGATTGTAAAAATGTGAACCTTGATCACTGATTAATAATCTAGGCAAACCAAACATACTAAAAATCTGGGACCTCACAAAATCAACAGCATCTCGAGAGTCATCAGTCCTTGTAGCCTTTTCTTCAACCCATTTAGACACATAGTAAATATCTAGTAAGATATACATGAATCCAAATGAATTAGGGAAAGGTCCCATGAAGTCAATGCCCCATGCATAAATGATTTCACAGAATAACATGGGCTGTTGGGGAATTTCATTACTCTTGGAGATATTCTCTAGAAATTGACAATGACTACATGACTTATAAAATACATGGGCATCCCTATATAAATTTTTCAAATAATGTCTTGAGTCAAGGAATTTTCGAGTTGTACGTTGAGCTCCAAAGTGACCCCCACAAGCCAAAGTGTGGCCGAAGGTCAAAACAAAGGTGAACTCATGGTCAGGGACACACCTATGAACACCACAGTCACTACATATCCTCCAAAATTATGGGTCATCCACAATGTACCATTGGTAATCTTGCTTACATCTCTGGGTTTGTGAAGTTCTAAAATCATAGGGGACCCTAGATGTTGCAAGAAAATTCACAATGTCCGCATACCAGGGGGTAAGGTCCACAACATCAAAAATGTTCTCATGAGGGAAGAATTCTACGATGGTGAGGGGTGAGTCAACATGATGGTCCAGTGGTGGGGAAATCCTACTAATGTGGTCAGCTACCACATTTTACACTCCTCTCTTACTTGTAATCTCAAGGTCAAACTCATAGAGTAGGAGCATCCACTGAATGAGGGGAGGCTTAGCTTCAGGTTTCTTAAGGAGAAAACAAAGGGCAACATGATTAGAAAAGACAATGATATTTCACCCAATGAGATAGGAACATAACTTTTACAAGGAAAACACTACATAAAGGAGTTAATTTTCAGTGGTTTTGTAGTTTACCTAGACATGGTCAAGGGTACGCGAGGCATACATAATGACATGAGGAGCCTTCTCAACCCTTTGTGATAAAACTGCCCCAACTAAAAAGTTAGAGGCATCACACATAATCTCAAAGGAGAGATCCCACCTTTGTGGTTGGACGATGGGAGGTGATGTGAGACTTTTTTTTAGTGAATTTAATGCTTCCTCAGAATTTTTATCAAACACAAACTCAGAATCATTTTGCAATAATTGGGATAATGGAAGTACAATCTTACTAAAGTATTTAATGAATTGGTGGTAAAAACCAGCATGACCCAAGAAATATCACACCTCACGAACACATTCTAGATATGGAAGGGTTGAAATTAATTCAATTTTATATTTATCAACTTGAATTCCATTATTTTAAATGACAAGCCCAAGAACTATCCCCCACTCAACCATAAAATGACATTTCTCATAATTTAAAAAAATATATCTTTTTCAATGAAGTGGCGGAGGATAGAACCTAGGTGTTCCAAAAATCCATCAAAATAAGATCCATATACCATGAAATCATCCATAAATACTTATATTCAACTCTCAAGGTTCTCAGAAAAAATCCTCAACATACATCGCTGAAAAGTACAAGGAGCATTACATAGACCGAATGCCATCCTTCTGTATGAAAATGTACCGAATGGATAGGTAAATGTTGTATTTTCTTGATCCTCAGGGGATATATGAATTTTGAAATAACCCGAATATCCATCAAAGAAACAATAATTGGACTTACCAGCCAATCGTTCTAACATTTGGTCAATGAAAGGTAATGTAAAGTGGTCCTTCCGCATGGCTTGATTTAGTTGACGGTTTTCAATACAGACTCACCGACAGTTTTTCACACATGTTGGAACCAATTCATTTCTTTCATTTTACACAACTATTATTCCTATTTTTAGGCACAATTTTCACTAGGTTAACCCATTTACTATCAGATATAGGATAAACGATCCTTGCATCAAGTAATTTACTGACTTCCAATTTTACCACTTCAAGGAGAGTGAGATTCAACCTGTATTGAGATTGTCTTGCGAGTTTAGCCTCATCATCCAAAAGTATTTGGTGCATAAAAATAAATGGGCTAATCCTGGGAATATCAGCCAATTTCCATTCTATTGCCTTTCTGCACTCTCTCAAAAGTTTGAGAAGTTTCGATTCTTGTTGTGAAGAGAGGTTATTGGCAATTATGACGGGAAATTGGTCAATAACCTCAAGATATACATATTTTAAATTAGAATGAAGTTGTTTATGTTCGAACACCAATGGTTTTTGGATCGAGGGAGGGGATTTAGGGAGTGTGAGGTCCATTAAACTATCTATCTTCTCATGTTTATTCTCTAACAAAAGAAAATATATGGAAATGAGATTTGCAGAATCATCAAAAGTCATGGGTATCTCAGAATAAACACACTCATCAATTAAAGCACAACATTTACACTTTTCTTAACCCACACAAAATTCAAAAGAATATCCAAAACTCAAATCATCCATGGTTGAATAAAAGGAAAATACATCAAAGTGGGTCGAGGATAGAATTTTGTGTGTTTGTGTGTCATTAGAGATCACATCCATCGAATAGATAAGAAGAGGGAGTTCTCTTCAATGGGATGTTTCATAGCCTCAAGGATGTTAAAACTTAATTTTTATCCTCGGAATTCCATAAACAACATACCATTGTAAGCATTGATGATCGTCTTTGCTATTTTTAGGAATGGCCTCCCAAGTATGAGAGAAGTGTGTCCTTGGGTTTGGGTATCATCCATATCAAGAATGTAGAAATTAGTGGGGAAGATGAGATTCTTCACTCTGAGAAGGAAATCCTCAATCACTCCTTTTGGATGCATTGTACTCCGGTTAGCAAGTTTCACGACAATGCCTGCTAGTTGAGGATCTCCAACTTGTAGAGAAGTATACACGGAGTGAGGCATTACATTAATGGAAGCACCTAAATCTAACATAGCATCCGAAAATAAGGTCTCTCCTATGGGACACGATATCGTGAATGTTCCCGGATCCTTGCATTTAGTTGGCATTGCTGGTTGAATCAAGGCCGATACATTCCTACCCAATTTTTCACTCTCATTCCCCTTCAGCATTCTTCTATGGGTGCAATGTTCTTTAATAAATTTGGCATAACTGGGAATTTTATTGACTGCATCCAATAAAAAAATATTAAATTGAATGTTTTTAAATGTATCCATTATCTCATTATCAATATCATAATCATAATTTTTCTTATATTTAGAGAGTATTTGTGGGAATGTAATAGGAATAGATTGTTTATTTTAATCAACAACGATTATTTGATTGCCCTTTATAATTTGTTTTTCATTACATGAAATTTTTGAGGGTTGGGAAGGAGTGTTTTCAAGAGGGGGACATACCTGTTTCATAGAATCTATTGAAGGAGAAGCTTCTTTACCACTACGAAGTGTAATTTCACATACATTACCTTCTTCCATCGGATTGGCAATGGGTTTGGATGGTATTTTTCTAGACCCTTGCATCTTAAGCGCAATGATGGTGTTTACCAACTTCCCCACTTGAGTTCGTAGGTATTGAACTACCGATTGGGTGGTTTATTGGAACTGGAGGATCTAGGTTTCCATTTTATTCATCATATTCTTGAGGCTTGGTTCGTATTTGAGAGGAGGATTGTTTTTGAGATGTTGATGGATAAGAAGGTTGCATACCTTGTCCTTGTTGATACCAATTCTGCTTGGGTTTGCTTGAGTTTCCTCCTTGTCGGTACTAGGTATGTGCTTGCCACTCGGGGTTTGGATTGGGCCTGAATTGTAATTTCATGAAGGGAGGTGATTGTTGGAATGGACGCCCTGTTAATACATCTTCACAAGACTCAGATGAATCTTGAAGTTGTGGGTACTGGTAAGAAAAATGAGTATTATCAGAAAAAAATACCACAATGTAATGGAATAGAATTTGACTGCGAGTTACCTTGTGCTTGAGCTAATTGCATTATAAGGGTATGCATCTGATCATGTTTAGTATCTACATGTTGTTCTAGGTCTGAATGACTTACCTCATGAACTCCTCGGGTGGGTGCAATTGCTCTTGTACCAAATTGTTGTGCATTTTGAGCCATGTGGCTATTAATTCACGAGCGGCGGAAGGAGTTTTATCAAAAAGGGCACCACCACTAATAGCATCAATCATTCTGTGGTCCCTAGGAATAAGTCCCTCATAGAAGTATTGGATTAATATTTTTCACTAATCTGGTGGTGGGGGAAGCTTGAGCAATGTCTTTTGAATCTCCCTTAGTATTCATGAAGGGACTCTCCTTGTGATTGCCTAATTCCACAGATTTCTTTCCTAATTGATGCAGTTCAGGTGGCAGGGAATAAATTCTATAGAAAGAGTCATTTAAGGTCATTCCATCCCCCAATTGTGGTATGAAGATAGTATATCTAGTCTTTGGCTACACCATCAAAGGAGAAAAGGAAGGCCCTAAACTCAATTAGGTCCTTAGAGACATTTTGGGGTTTCATAGTAAAGCACACTATGTTAAAATCTTTGAGATATTTGTGAGTATCCTCACCATGAAGACCATGGAATTTAGGAAGAAGGTGAATGAGACCTGATCTCAGCTCAAATTTGGCAACTTCCTCGGGATATTGGATGTATGCAGGTTGGTACTCCACAACAGGGGTGGTCAGTTCTTTTAAAGTCCAATTATTTGAAGCCATGTTTTCTAGGGTTTTATTGGGTTAAATTATGGATTGGTTTATGAAAACATGAGGTTCCAAATGGGGTTCATCAATGTTACTTGATTGACCTTCTCTAGATGCCTTGATTTGTGTGTGAAGTGACTTTTCAATTTCAGGGTCAAATTCAAGTAGTGTATCTTTAGAAGATTGGGTCATGCAAATAATTTGTGAAGTGTTTTTCAATATGGATAAAATAACATAATATGGTAGAAAAGATAATATAATTTTATATTATAGAATTATAGAGAGGGAGTTGGAGAATAAGAAGAGAGAGAGAGAGAGAACACACCAAAAACAACCAAAAATAAAGACAAAACCCAAAACAAAAAAAATAAAATGGGGGTGGGGTATTTAAAAGAGTAATAATTAATAAGTAAAAGAAATAATTAAAAGTAAATAAAGAAAAAAATAATCTTGGCTCCCTGAAAATGGTGCCAAATTTGATCGCTTTGTCGAGGTGCGTCAAATTAGTGTAATGTTTTTACTAGAATTTCTGCAGTATAGTAGGAACCCTAGGTCGTCTCTCGACGGAGCCTTAGATCATTAATTTTAAAAGAAGTTTATAATTGTGTTAACAAAATGGATATTAAATTTTTTGTTTGGGGGTTATATTATTTTAAAATAGAAATTGAAACTATACTACTAAGTGAGTAAAATAAGTTGGAGAAATCATGATCAACCTGGGTAAGTGTCCCTTGCTACTCAATCTGTCATCGCTCTCAAGGGAATTGGTAGGATCATTGATTCCTTGATTTTATAAACACTAAAACTAGTATTATGTGAGTTCAAACTAGGTTACCACCTAGTATTTTATCGATCAATGATATTGATTATCAACGACCGCTCAAAATCGATAAAAATGAATCGATGTAAAAACAGAACTCAATCATGGTATCACATCAACAATGTGATGAGATGACCAGATTTGTGTCAATGATAAAATTTACACAAAACAAGAACATGAATATTCAGGGTTTCAAACTCATGGAATTTATCAACCAACATAATCCATTCGCACGCTCATGAAAGGGGAAAGAGGTGAGAAATGAGGCAACCACACTCAAATAATCACAAGATCCGGGTTATGCATGAAATCATGAGTATTCTTGTTAATTGTATTTGATCATACCAGAATAAATAAAATTCAAAAGTTAAAAATTAATAACAATAGATAACAAAACTAGAAATTCAATTACCTTATAGAGATTACAAGTGTGGAGCTTCGGATTACAACAAAAGACATCCCCCAAGTTGATCACTAAGAAACATAGAGGTACATGAGGGAGAAGAGAACTAAAATGGGTGAACGAAACCCTACAATTCGACTCCCCTTCACCCCTAGTCGTGAAACATTATAGAATGAGGGTGAGAGGTGATTTTATGAACATACACATCACACTTTCTACAAAATAAGTCAAGTGCATAAGGGACTAGGTCACTATTCGGGGAAGACTTTTTACTCCATTGTTATCTAGATGTTTGACTAACCAAAACCCACGAAAATGACTTAAAATTAGGTGGGAAGGTGTGAAATCTAGTTATCTTTCCATTAGAGGTAACATCAGCCCAATTTGATCTCTGAGGCCCGAGTTATGGCCTAAATACAGATGGGTGGTCCAATCTGGCCCGCCCAGAATTGCTTCACATTGTGGGCCTATTATGGGCCTTTTAATGGGAGAATTGGGATTCATGGTCTTCTAGAGAAATATATCCCACACAAATATACATGCTTAAACCGATTTTTAGCCCAATTTAATTCATGGAGTATCCACAATACGTATTTATGTCCACATGAATGCTTCGGCCCTTGTGAAGTTTGGCCCGTTTTGCTTGATTTCCATCGTGGGCTCTCCGAATCACCTCCTCTTATTATTGTAAACACTTAAACAAGTAAAATTGACCTATTAAATAGTAATAAAAAATAATTAATTTAATCAAACAATAAGTGAGATTTATTATTATATATTGAATATTCCATACAAAATCAGTTAAAAACAGTGGTGTAAGGGTGAAATAAAGCAGTGAATCATGGTACGATCATGCAAGCACCTGAAAATTTTACAGTGATGTTTATAGATTTTTGGGCCATTATGGGTCACTATTAGAGGTATTTTACAATATGACCATATGGAATAATTATGGTATGATGATATCTAGTCAACCATATCATCAACATATAAAGAAGTATAAGTTGAACTAATTATTTATTTACTCATTAATTAATTATAAAGAACATAAGAAGATATTACTCTTCTGGTTCTATAATTTTTATTTAGTCATGTAATTGGTGGATTTTTGGGAAATGATATCCTAATCATGTGCCAAAATTATTCCACAAAAATTAATAATAAAATAAACTATTCCATGCCATAAAAGGATCTTCCAATGCACTAACAACATTCAAGTCGTATCAAAGAGGTCACATGTTAAATTTATAATTTTTTATTATTTATTGATGGGGTTTATGTGATTGAGCTTTGTTTTACATAGAATCAATTTTTTTAAATATGTAAGGATTGCTATCACTTCCATTCATCATTCTCACGAACAAGAAAAATAAATGGTTAAGATTGAAAAATGAAGTAAAATTATAAGAACACAATCCGGAGATGCCAAAGGCTCTTCCGAGACAAAACTGATGTACACAACATATACTTCCTAAAACACACCATGTATTATTGTTTAATAATCCATATCTCAGTATAAAATTATATATATTCATGGAAATAAGATCAAAGATTTGATAATCATGAATCAATGTGTTGATCTAGACAGACTGGAACATGGATTGAAGAACTAAATTCCATATAACCATTGTATAGGAAATGTAGGCCTCATCTTCTTATGTTCAAGAAAACATGGTTTTCCAGTATAAAATGTATTAGATACATGAAAGAAGGCCTGAAAAGTTGTGAGAATTTGAGGAAACATACAGTATAAGATGGAGAAAAACTATGTGCATCGAATCATTCCATAACAAGCAACACTCCCAGTCCCAATGCATTTACTAAAAACATGGTTATAAGACGTAACATGCTATGTAAAATAGTACTTGTCATATAATCTTCTGTAGGAAGTGTATTTAATTTAACTCATTGATAAATTTCAAATATATGATGAAACCTATTTACATGTTCTACATTTGTCTTTAATTTTATAGTACACACCATGTCGTAGGATTAATAATTATATATTGAATTAATTTCCATGTTGAATTCAAAATATACAAGACCATGTATTTTAGATGATTACACGCCATTTCTTATAAGTATACTTTTTTTACTTCATTAATTTTACATTGAATTATTTTTGTATAAAATCCTATATGATGATGTATTAATGATGTTTGTATGGAATTAATATAAATTGGATTAATATAGGGAGATTTATCTATATTAATGAATGAATATAAGGAACTGATAACTATAGTAAAAATTTATTCATATTTCATGTTTTGGGGATGATCATGAGATTAAAAAATCATTGTGATTGTGACTGGTTTTTTTTTTAATTTTTTATAGTTAAATTAAAATTGATAACTTGTATGTCATCCTATACTTCGTATTATATGAGGTCATGTATACCCATATTTTATATTATATAAACCCCCTTTATCCATTTCATTAATTCCCCTCACCTACCAATGATTAAACAATTTTTTAAGGATGGAGCTATAAGGTGAGAGGAGGTATTCTGAATTAAGGATCTGAGGAAAAACCAATCAAGGTGAAACATATGAACCAAGGAGGATTGTTGCAACAAAAAAAAAGCTACAGTCTAATGTGTTTTCCCTTAGGTTTTAGGGTTATTTTATCATCTTCTAGATAAAATAACAAATATATATTCTCATGATCATTTTTTAAGGAACCATGTTTTTTGGAATGGGTCAAAATCCACACCAAGTTTGAATTTTTCAATTAGTTTTTACGGTACTTTTTGTTTCATTGATGGTTACTCTATTATGAGAGTTCCAATGACCTTAAATGGTGTTTTTTTAGATATCATGGAGGATAGGAGAGCGACTCGAGTGTTTGTAAGGGTTTTGGGAGCATTAGAGGCCTGAAGGCCTGGTATTTGGAAAACAGATGTAGGGGAACATTTTAGAGAAACCGTGTGAGTGATGGTGCATGACCATGAGGATGCGTTTGCAAAATCGCAGTGGGTTACCACAAAATTTTTGCATGGTATGTCAAACCGTGAAGGGTGGACTTGAGGGTCCAGATATCCTAGGAAGTGGATTCTTCATTGTTGTTCCCCATTTTGGGAATCCATGTTAGTAAATTGTGCAGCCCAGTAAAGAATGAAAAATAACCATTTTTCCTTAATTCCTTATTTCTTTTTTTCTCCCTTTCTTCATATCCTTCTTGGCCTCATGAATAATAGGATGATAGACCGCCCCATTATCTTCATTGATCCATCTTCTTCATTGGTCGTGTATTCTTAGATCCACATGAAACTATAGGATTACCTTAGTAAGGTTAAACCCACACATACCTCTTCTTCTTTGATCCTTCATCTTATGAACCACTATTTCCTTCTTAGCCAATTTTAGGGTTTTAGATGGAATCTAAGATCTATCTCAATCCACTTTGAACTGAAAATTGATATTTTACATGCCTATTTCTACGAGTCTAATTTTGGTGGTGCATACATTGTTTTGTGTTTTTATGAACGTTTGGGTGGCGTGGGCTTTGGCCCGTTATTGAATATTTTGAGCGAGACACGGTTATATTTTCTGTTTCATATTGAAATGATGGTGAGACTTATGGGATGTCCTTTTGAATCCCTAATACCTATTTTTCTTGAGAGAGGCAGGGTAAGATGCTTTTATCCTCGGGGTATTTCAGCCGGGGGTGCAAAGATTCTTTAAATTGAATTATTTTATTTAAATATTTTTTTTTATTTTATCATGGTTGGTTAATTGAATTAGAGGCATCCAAGACCTCTATATTTAAATTTTTATGATTGTTGAGTTATGAAATTCAATCAAATAAATTTAATTTCTTGTTTAAAATGTGATGCTTAATGTTTATATATTTAATACTTAAATTTCATGGGATTAGAATCAAGGGGTCTAGATGGGTGTGGACCAAGATGAGGTTGGGATGGCATAGCCATTGGGATTGAGTAATGTTGATCACTGGTTCGGATTGGACAAGATTTTCATGAGTGGTTGTGACCAAAAGATTGGACATCGTTGACATCTAGTTGAGGCAGTGTGACTGTCAGGTTGGGCAAGGCCTGTGATACATGGATGAAAGGGACATCATATTTTAGATATATGGTCAGAGGGGGCATGAGGTTCTAGAGATGGTGTGGCATAAGGTTCTTATTTTGTAATTACCACTAACTCATTATGTAAAAATCACCAAATGAGTATTGTGCACACAATTTGACGACGTGATGAGGTTCTTTCGACCACTCGTGTGGGTAGAGGCCCCCGATAGTTGAAGCATAGGTATTTTGGGTTTGGGGGTTCTTTTTGTAGAAATCCACCTGAATGTTGAAGAGAATTCAGTTGGTAGATATGAGGCTATCGAGTTGGGGGATGAGGGTCACTGTGATTGAGGCCATGGGAATGGATATTTATTTGAGTATAGACATCAATGTTCATCCAGTTTTCATGTCATGGGAGGACAAGAGCTTTTGATAAGGGGTCCTTGGGACTAGAAAACAATTGCTTGGATATGCCTTCGAGACTTCAGTACTTTGAGACACATGGTGTTAGGAGGAATGTGGTGTTGGGTTGTATGATTGTGGTGGAACATGAGGGTTCTCCATAAGTTTGTGACTATAGGGGTACTTTGGTCCATGGGCCAAGGACTCTCTTTTCTTCTGAGATTCTGGAATTGGCTAAAGTATGTAAAACTCCCTGGTGGATTCTAAGAACCAATAAGGATTGTGTTTATTATTTCATTGTACTGTTTATATTTCTTAGAGGGGCGTGTCTGCATAATCACATACAATAGATTCGTACCATTGGGTGGTATCTTACTAAGATTTATCTCACACCCAAGAAAAACCATTTTTGAAATGTGTAGACTTTATGAATTTAAGTATAGTTAAAGGATCAGATTCAGGAGTTGGGTCGTAGTGCTGTTTATCTTGGAGATTGGCGTGGACCTTGAGGTTGTTCATAGATAGACTTTTCATTCAATTTTTGTTTAGTTTCTGTATGGTTATTATATAAATCTATTGTGTTTTACCATGGGTAACACCTTGGATGTTGAATTTTATGACCTGACATGAAATGTATGCTTGTTTTTTTCTTTTGAGTGGATATAAGTTATTTTCTGACATACTGTTCTATTTACATTCAACAGTAGTTGTTTCAATATTGCATCTTCTATCTATTTTTATTGAATGTGATTATATTTTACAGGTATAGTTTAAGTTTGCTAAGTCATTTATTTCATCTTCAGGTTATCCTCTTATTCGTGGACAAATATATTATCTATTCTCAGAGGGTATAACCTTCCCTATATACTTTTTTTACACACTCGCTGCTAGTCGGAAGACTTTGGAATTCAGGGAGGTGCACCTAAGGCCAGTGGAACCCAATCTTTTAGCATTGTTTGGGTGGCTATTCAGTTAAGGGAAAGTATATGTCCTATCAAAAGAGATTATTTTACATATTTTCTTGGTATTACTATTTGGGGATATAGTATACCATAGATAGGTTGTTGTCAGAACTAGATTTTGGAATCGTGCTTGGGTATCTGCAGCCCCATGTATGAGGGATGGATTGAGTTACCTAGGGTGGTTTATGCTATTTTCTTTTTCTCAAATTATATTTTATATTATTTCCACCTCGTTGGTTCACTTGTTTGTGATGATTATTGGTTGTGACATGCGACCCTTGACCTGGTGTGTAAGGGAGAATTAGACCATGTCCCGGTAAGGAACGACGTGGTTGTTGGCATTTTATTGGTACATTTTTTGTGTATTTCAATTTCATATATGCATGTATTCCTTGTTAAGTGGTAATACCATGTGAATAATATCAAATACCATGGGGAAATGTGAAATTTCATGCTTTAAATGATTTTGAAATGTGAATTGTGATATGACATGCTTTATAAATATTTGTGGAATTTCATGTGGAATGAGGATTGGGGAGGAATATTATAGGAGTAGGCATGTATTATGGCTAAGGTGATTTTGAACACCCGGATTGGGCGACTAGGTCATCGGTTTGAGGCAACATGGTGGTCAGGACATGCATGGATAGAGGATTTTAATTACTTGTCTTTATTCAGGGAGAGTAAGTAGGCCGCATGGCTGGGCTGTTGTGGGCATGGTTGTGATTGGAGAGAGTAAGGGTCGTTGTTATAAATTTGATTTTTTATTTCGTTCCATACCAGTGTTATATATTGTGATATATATGGGATGTCTAACTATTTTATTCCATTCAACGGGTTCCTCCTAAACATCATGGATGGAGTGTCAGGAGTGTGATGGTGTAGTGACATAGGATCTTGATCGAGTTCAGTCCTCTGAGGTTCAGGTAGAACATGAGCCACCTGTAAATGCTCAAGGACATGATTAGGTTCAGGTTGCAATTCGAGTAGGACAACTTCTTGGCTTGACAACATTAGAGTCATGGCTTGATGTATAACCCTGATCTATCATGGTATGTGTCTTGTAGGGGATCGATATAGGTTCTCAGAGAGTGGAGACACTGATGGTGTATCTGATACAGGAGTTCCGGTCACAAAAAATATCACTATTTCAGTGTGAGGGTGGTCTGAATGTGGCTGGGAACTATATATAGAGTATTTAGATGATTTTCGAATAGCTCAAGACACCTCTAGGGTTGAGGTTTAAGCAGGTGAGGTGTATGCTTAGAGGGAAGACTAGATGTTGGTGGGATGTGAAGATTTATGCTCATGGACACAAGGGACTAGCCTATAAGGAAATTGAGGATATGTTCTTCAAGCACTTATTCCCTAAGATGCTGTGGGTGGAAAGAGCTCAGGAATTCTTTAGCCTTATATAGGGTGACATTTCAATAATGGACTATGCCAGTATTTTTCACTGAGCTGTCTCTGTTTTCCCCAGGTATGGTAAGTAAAGACTTTTAGAGGGTTAGGTTCTTCAAATATGGATTACGACATGCCATTAAGGTGTAGGTAAATGTCTTTAGGATAGCCTAGTTCTCAGAGGTGGTGAATCATGGGATCACAGTAGAGGGTAACCTCATGGAAATGTCTCATTTAATCTTGAAGGCGGATTTATGTGATGGTTCATATGGAAGGAAATGAGTTCTGGATGAGTTTCAATAGGGCATTCAGGATATTGAACCAACTATATCACCTTGTGGTAGCTCGACAGTGGAGTTCTTTTAGTGTGGAAACCAGTTCATGTACGAATTTAGTGTGAGTAGCCTCCAATGGAGTGATAGGCATGTGGAAATGTTGGTCAAATCAAGAGGTTCAACAGGCATCTTTCCTAGGCAACCTATAGGCAAGGACTAGGACTTACTGTTGTGTTTATGGTTGGATTAGGATTGGTACCATGTGAGGGTAGCCGAGGCTCAACTGCATGCATAGGATGTGGTAGAGACAGTGGGATCCGGCCATGGGGTAGGTGTCTGTTGACTAGTGTAGCATAGTAGGGTTGCTAGGCTTTATGTGACCAATTTTATGGCTAGGTTCATGTTGTGGAGCTGTTAGGTTCTGATTAGGCTATAGAGCCGATGATGGTTGGATTTATGCTGCGGGCATAGTTGGGATTTCCTTTTGATTTTATTTTTCATAGCCTATTGAGGCATGTCTGTTTTGGCATGGCCTATTGAGGCTTGTTAGTTTTTAGTGAATGAGGTGAAAATGTTGTATATATAATCACTAGAAACTAGCCAGTGGGTTTTCACCATCTTAGGTGAATGATATAAATATATGTATATATATATATATATATATACGAGGTACTTTTCATTCAGAGCCTCATTGGATGCGTTTTTGATGTGCTTAGGAATTGAGGCATCTGAGGGAAACAAGTTGCATGAGGTTCCTTGGGAATATGGGCACAGAGGAAATGTGGTTTTAATCGAGTTGAGAACCACCAGGTTTGTTTTGAGCATCCATGGGATGTGGGACCTCGTTGTTCCATGGGATTGAGGCAGGAAACGATGTAGTGCAGGATGTGATTTTCAATCTAGAGTGACATAGGAACACCTGATGAAGTGCAAGAGTGACGATGATTGATGGGAGGACCATGGGTCCAGAAATTAATGTTGGACCTTGATTTATTTTAACTTTAGATTGGGATTTACTGGGTTAGGAAATTTCTAAGGTGGTGATCCCTTCTTTTGGAAGTTGGCCAAAACCCTTGAGATCGAGGAATTCTGGGTTTTTTGACGGGATGGATATGTTTGGTAGAATTTTTTTATTTTTTTTATAGATCCTAGATGATCGTCGTTAAAGTGGGGATATTTTAATAAGCCGAGTTTTTGGAATGGGTCCAAATCCCCACCCTGTTTGAATTTTTCAATTAGTGGTTATGATACATTTTTTTCATTGATCGGAACTCATTTTCAAGAGTTACAATGGCATTAAATTGTGTTTTCATTTTTTTGGAGGCTAGGTGAGTGCCTCGGGTGTTCAATGGGTTTTGGAATAATTTGAGGCCCAAAGGATTGGTTTTTATAAAACAAATGCAAGCACACGGTTTAGAGAAACCGTGTGAGTAATAGCGCACGACTGTGCAGATGCATCTTTAGAATTGTAGAGGGTTACCGCACAATTTGTGCATGATATGTAAAACTGTGAAGGTTTTCCATGTGGGCCTACATATCCAAGGAAGTGGCTTCCGCATGGTTGCCTCATAGTTTGGAAAACCATGTAGGTAAACCGTGCAGCACAATAATGTCATTTCCCCTTTATTCCTTGTTTCTTTTTTTATCCATTTCTTATTATCCTTCATAGTCACAAAAATATTTGGAGGTGAGCTACCCATTTCTCATGCTTGATCAATCTTCTCCATCAGTAGTCTGTTCTTTAATCCATCAGAAGTTATAGGATCACCTTGGTAAGGCTAACCCCATGCATACCTCTTCTTCTTTGATCCTTGGTCCTACCTACCATTGTTTCCATCCGATCCAATTTCTAGGTTTTGATAGAAACTCAAATCTACATCAATCCAATTCTAATTGGACTTCGATATTGGATGTTCCTATGTCTATGAGTCTATGCTATGTGGGTCCTACCTTGTTTCAGGTTTTGTAGGGTTTTCTGTGGCGCGACCTTTGGTGTGTTTTTGGGTATTTTGAGAGAGACCCCATTATATCTATTGTTTCATATTGAATTGATCATGATACCCATGGGATTCCATTGGGAATTCCCAATACATATTTATCTTGAGCGAGGCTGAGTTAGAGGCCATTTCTCCTTGGGGTATTTTGGCTAGGGTGCCAAAATTATTTATATTGAACTGTTTTGCTTCAAATAGAATTATTTAATTTAATCTGGATTGTTTAAACAATGTAGAGGCATTAAATTCCTCCATAGTTAGATTTTGATGACTATTGAGTAGTGAAATTCAGTAGAATAAATTTATTTTTTAGTTGAAAATGTTATATTTAAATTATATATATATAATTATGTAAGTTGTATGAGATGGGACTCGAGGGGTTGGGATGGGTGTGGCCCATGAAGTTGGGATGGCATATCCATCATGATTGAGTGATATTGATCACTGGTTGGGCTTGTCCCAATTTTTATTGAGTGGTTTGGACCACATGATTGGGTGTCGTGGACATTGGTTTGAGGTAGTGCGAGTGTCAGGTTTAGAAAGGCTCATGATACCTAGATAGAAATGCCATCAGATTAGAGTGTCATGGTCATAGGGGCATGAGGTTCCACAGATGGTGTGGCTTAGGTTCCTATTTAGTGATTGTTGCTCACCCATGATGGCCAAAGTGCTGATTGATTCATGTGAACATAGGTTGACTCCATAATGAGGTTTTTTGACCAATCATGTGGGTAGAGGCCCTTGATAGTTTCGGCTTAGTTATTTATGGTTTGGGGGTTCTTACTGTAGAAAGTCACATAGAAGGTGAGGAGCCTTTTTTTGGTATCAATTAGGATATTCGGTTGGGGGCTGAGGCTCACCGTTATTGAGGTAGTGGGACAAGATATTTATTTGTGGATAGACACCACTATTCTTCTAGTTGTCGTGACATGGGATTATGTGAGCTTTCGAGAAGTGGTCCTTGGGACTAGGACACTATTTTTTGGACATGCCTTCGAGACATTGGTACTTTTATACATGAGATGTTAGGAGTTATCCGATGCTGGGTTGTTTGATTGAGGTGGAACCTGAGGGTTCACCAAGAGTTTGTGACCACAGGGCTACCGTGGGCCATGGGCCAAGGACCCTATTTACATTTGAGATTCTAGCATTAGCTAAAGGAGGAGTCACTCCCTAGTGGATATTAAGCACTAGTGGATATTGTTTTTATTATTTCATCATACTATTTACTTTGATTAGAGGTACATTTCTCATTAAAAACATATAGTAGGTATGCACTAGTGGGTGGTATCCTACTGAGATTTGTCTCACACCCTGCATAGACCCTTTAGGATGCATGTAGACTTTATGAATTTATTTACATGTAAAGGACCATCTTCAAGAGTTGGATCATAGTTTTGTTTGGAAATGAGATTGGAATGAACCTTTAGGTCATTCCTAGATAAAGAATTTGTTCAGTTTTATTTTAGTTTCATCATGTTTATTATATATATCTATGATGATATGATATGGGAATCACCTTGGATATTGTATTGTATGGCCTGACATGGAATCCATGTTTATTTTTTTGTTTTGAGTTGCTACAAGTGATTTTATGACATGATGTTATGATTACATTCCATTGTAGTTGTTCCTATATTGCTTCCACTGTTTCTTTCTATTGAATGTGCTTCTACTTTGCAGGTCTAGTTTGAGTTTGATGAGTCATTTATATCTACTTCATGTTTTACTCTTTTGCTCAGATCAATATATTATCTATTCCTAGAGGGTATAGCCTCCCCACTATACCAGTTTACACCCTCATTTTGAGTCATCATCATTTGGAATTATGGGAGGTGTGCCTAAGGCCGGTGGAACCCAGCCCGTGAGTTCTATTCGAGTGGTTGTTTGATCTAGGGATGCAACACATGCCACTTATATTTTATTTCTATCATCAGCACGGTTAACTATTTATGTTTTTAGATGTTGTGTGATTATCTAATAAATGAATTAACAAGCATAAAACATGGAATAAAATATATACCAGTTATGAATAAATGTTCTATCAAACATAATTAGTCACATATGTAAAATAAACTTAAAATTAATATGGAATGTGATAAAATGGGATTATGAATAATAATAAATGTACTACAATGGAAATAATATTCCAAAAAAGCCTTTAATAACTTAAATTTAGAATCAATCTCATAGTTTGAAGTTCCAAACCAACCTAAGTTGGTTTTCCATAAATTATCTTGGAACATGTAGCTTAATGTAATGAGGATGAAATAACTTAGTTTACATCAATGGTTTTCTACCTAAGTAGGAAATTGTTTAACTATGAGGAAAGGGATGAGAAAATATTTATTTATTATTTTAGGATTTGGCAGTCTACTCAACATATCAATTAACTACAAGTTAATGTATTTTGAAATTTATTCCTACCAAAAACCATTTAAAAATTTTATCAGGCTGAAGTATGTGTTATGTGAAGGGGAATATAGATCATTTTCAATAGAATATCAAAGTGATAATAATTTCCTAAACTGATGGTTAGGGAAAATAACTTTCACAAAAAAAGAGAGAGATTAATGAAATTTAATTTAATTTAAATGTATTAATCTATTTTGTAATGAAGTAATGTACTAATCATATGGTCATAAATTTTAGATATGGTAAATACAATGTCTTTGAAAATGTCACTATGTTCCATTATATATATTTAAAACCTTCTCACTGGTGAAAATTTCTCATAATGGTAGAAGTGTTTGAACATTATACTACACCATTAACATAAATTTTACGCATCAGAAACCCCAATTTCTGAGTTACTTTCCCAAGAGTCATGTGAGGAAGAAGTATCTCAATATATTAAACATGTGGATGAAAGAAAGCATGTCAAATTCTTCATGTTATTCTCTATTTCTAATGAGCATGTGAAGAAATATGAGGATATGTATGTGTATATCATCATTTCTCATCTTTAGGATATCTATCATGAGAAGATAATATTATAGAGACATGAGATCACCAATTCACTATTCACAAAAAAGCTTGGAGTGTTGAATCCATATGTGCCACATGTAGTTAAGATGATTGGGCATATTGAGTTTATGGAAATCATAGTTTTTAAGATTACTAATGAGATGAGCATAGATCACATTCTATCAACAGTCCTTAAACAATTCATCCATTTTATTGTGAATTGTAATATGATCATTAGTGAGAAGGAAATTTCATAACTGCCCACATTTATTTTCCAAGTTTATCAAGACATGGGGTGTGAAAAAACCCATCTTAATTACTCTAAATAAAAAAATGAACAACAACGAATGTTGGATGTTGACTCATTCTAAGTATAGGACTCCAGTGTACAACAATTACAATAAGATTAAGATCTATAAGAAATTAAAGAAACATGATGTGGTATTTTTTCATATTGAAAAGGCCTCTAGAATAGGAATTACACCCAAATAATGAAGCCAGGAAAATATCTAATGGTATTATAACCATTATGTGGTTCCTAGTAGTCAATAGTATATCAAAATTTACTATGATAACACTTTACAAATGGCCCTCTCCAAATATCCAAGGTCACATAAAAGGATAAATGCCATACATTAGAATTTTTTTCTATTAATAGATATTTTATCAATGAGGTGAAGTTACAGGGAGTAGAGTATCCATGTAGGAAAATGTATAAAAATAATTTATGGAGGAACTATGTCACCAGAGGTATGAGTGTCATATGAGAGCTTATAAACCAAGAGTTATTATCAGTTAACTCTAGTGAAAGTGGTAGTTAATTAGAGTTGGTGCCCTAGAATTGGCTTCCTTAGTACATGATTATATTTTTCAATATTAGTGAAGTTTCTTATCAGATTATTATTATTACTCTACATGATAATTCATGTGATAACATCCTAAGAATGTATGTCTTAATGAAAGGACATAATAACTCCCAACTATGATGATAACTTGAAGGTGCCACAATACTATTATTGAATCTTGTTGTGTGCACATATGATATTTTATAAAGGGACATAGAAAATATGATCTTTTAGGGTTTAGAGGATTATAAAAAATTAATACCCCATGTCATGCTATTCTCCCTTGGTAATATCCAATATTAGAGGTTATGAGAATAGAAATGCTAATAAGAAATCCATATTTCCAGGTGTCATTAGATATTCCTATATATAAATGAATGTTTTTATCCTTGTACTTTATGATTATAATTAATGTATACCATGGCTCGCATTATTAAAATAATTTATAAAAACTATGGTGAAATATTCTCATAGTGTGGTAAGATAAGTTGGGAACAACAAAAGTGACATTATATTAATGGATAATGTTTGAAAGGATTTAATCTTTTTATCCCTCAATGAAAGTTGATATCTCATTACCTTTGATGAGAGTGAAACTTCCTAAAAAAGTCCATGGATATGGTATTTGATGGTTGAATTCATTTCTATAATGTAAAATAAAGAAACATTGTGTATGTATATTTATGGAACTTATATGAAACCTACATGATTAGAGATATCATGATAAAAGGATTATATTACTCAGTAAGAATTCATAAGAGTTCATAAGTCATTTTTATATTTATAACATTATATATGGGTGTCTTGGCATTTTTCTAGGTTCTAATCATGGATTTTATGATCTTAAGCCTAATTCCAATGAGAAAAATTCCTATAGGGCCACACACTATATGTATAAGTAATCTCATTTAAACTAATATATTGAATTTAACAAGTCAAAATAAATAATATTTATTTAGGTTTGGTTGATCATCATAATTTCACCGCAAGTGTTTGGAAATATTAAGCAACATAAAAATATTAATAAATATTTTTTTATGGTTTTTTAAATATAATATTTTTCATATAATATTTATTTTTGAATAATGCAATGATATTTATTTAATAGAGTAATTATTCATGGATTGGTAAATGTCGATGAGGGAGAGAGGGCCAAACTTAATAGACTAATTGGAAATTGTATAAATAATATATATTTATATTCATAATATGATTTTTATGTTAACAGATTAAAAATAATAATAATAATAATAATATTCATGGGTTCAACAAAGAATTATAAAGTCGAAAAGGGGATTATGTGCTATTTACTAACCATAAACCTTCTATAAAAAATATTTAAATATATCTCTTTCCAATATCACTATTCATGTTCATAGTAGATTGAGAGAGACTATATAAATCCCTAGAGATATGTTGATATCTTGAATTAACCCTCTCTTCCTCCGTCTCAAGTCTTCGAGAGTAGATGGAGAGTTCTTCCACCCTCAAGAAGAACTCTAATATGATCAACCCTGAACAACAAAAGCTATCAGGATCAGTCATTCTATCACCCATAGATTCTATAAATATGTTAAAATATCATGTGGTATATGTTAATCACCAGAAAAAGGTAATATATACATGGATAATATAGTGGAATGATGGTATGATGAGATATAGTCAACCAGATCATCAACAAAGAGTTAATTCCAATTGGCGGGAATTATAATATGCCCATAAATTTATTGTATGTTATATTAAAAGATCCTATGGTTCTGGTTCCATAATATTTCTTTTCTTAGGTAGTATGTGGTTTTTTGGACATGGAATTATAATCTTGTGTAAAAATGGTTACACATAAATTAACACTAAAAGACGATTTGGCCATGCCATCAAACGCACTTTTACTATGTTTCGAAAGCTCATTTATTCCACTAGATAATGATGCATTAATATATTTTTATTATAGATTATATAAATGTATGATCTATGGTTCACTAGCACTTAGTGGCCCTTATGGTGTTTTCCCATGATGCTTATTTAATATTAATACTATATTCGTTATCCTATTTCACTTTCTTACTTTATACTGTTATGAACTTATATCATTTTATATTCTTCCCTTTATAGTTATATGAATTGTTTTTAAATATTGAGTTATGCTTTATTAGCTACCATTTATTCCTCTGTAGTTTAACTACTTTTATGAATATTAGTCTTTAATAGGGTGCATTGAGTTCATTTTAATTTTTTATAAGAAACCATATAATAATTTTTTTACATATGGATTTTTTAAGGATAGGTGTCAAAAAGGTAGATGATTTATAAAAAAAGTATTTAAAAGAAATTTTCAAGCATTTATTTTAAATAATAATTTAAAAAATATATATTTTAATTATTTTACTACCCAATGACCGTGGAAATGGATCAATTTTTTAATGTTAAAGAATTTGGCAAGGGGGTGGCAGACTACTATGAATTATTATTGTGATTCCTATTTATATTTTAGTTTTACCATGTTCCTTGGTTCATGATCACTCGTGGATTTATTGATGTTTTAGTTTAGTGTAGTATTACTATGGGTCATAAGGTATAGTTTTTCAAGGTATTTCCATTGTTTATTCTTAGTTTTAGTTTCTTATATCACATTTTCTGGGTAGATCATTTTCTTTATTACTATGGTTCGAGGTTTAGATTTATTGTGGTGGATAAGGATTTTCACTATTTGGGGCCATTTCTGTATGGGAGGGTGTTTGGAGTTGGAGTTGAAAGTTTATTTCTGCATTGATTGAATCCAAAATTTGTTATCTTTTTATATGTTTATGGAATGGATATAAAATGTATAGAGAGATCATGAAATAATTTTATTTATCTTGAGTTTATTGTTTTCATAATTATTTAATGGGAAAAAACATTCCGACATGCTTCTTTATGATTCCCTGGTGCCAGACGCTGTTCTTGAGTGATTGGGAACACATTTTAGGATTCTCACAAGTAAACTTTGGAATCTGATAGATAGGTATGTCAGTATTATTTGTGACAAATATTATTTATGGTAATAATTTTTTAAGTGGAAATTTGTTATTAAAGTAGCAATATTATTTAGGATATATAAAAGATGAGAGATGTGATTATTGCAGTTTGGTAGGTTAGTCATGTTTTGGGGCCTAATCACCACTTTTCGTGGTGAAACAATAGCTACGGGTAGGTATTACATTTTGAATAATGAAATTTAGATTTATTTTTATTCTTTTTATGTGTTAAATTTATTAATTGATGTTATCATTATTTTTTTGGGTGATCTGTGAGTTTATTTGAGGTGTTTTTAATATTTGGGGTGAAAATAGAGTGAAAAAAGGATCCCGCTTCTTGCATGGACTCAAAAAACATGTGGAGCCCATGAAAATGGTTCTCAGACTCTCTCTAGAATATTTTGATTATTTTACCATGGCCTATTAAATAATATGGTCCAACCATGTATGCCTACTATCCCCTTATTAATTTTATTATGGGTTCTTTTTGACTTGGAATTGTTCTAAATAGAATATGAAAAGTATTTTGTATGATTTAAATAAAGTTTTAAATTATAATTTTTTAATGTGACATGTTATTTTTTAAATAAATAAAGAGTGTTTTATTTAAAATAAAATAAAATGGATTTTTAAGTACTCGTGAGGTTCTCTAAAAAGAAAATGAAATGTTTTCAATAATTTTAAGTGTGTATTTAATGTTTTCTGAATGAAGGTGTAATGATTTAAAGTGGATTAAATGGGAGCATAGTTTTATGAAAAAATGGGAAGGTGAGGATCGTGACTAAATTTTTTATGATTTTTCAATGATTTGAAAGTATACTTTCGGGTTGAAAAAATATTTTAATGGAAAAGTCGTGTAATTATTTTGTTTTGAAATTAATTTTGGGTGTGATTATTATTAATACTCATTGTATTTTTAAATATAGATTATTATGGTTAGAATGTTTTTAATTATGTAAATTGACTGAAAAGTGATTTTTTAATAAAAACATGATTATTACGAATGGTTTCATTTTATAGAATATATTTATAATTTTATTTGTATTTATTTTATCATTTTGAGTTATGAATTTTTATGAGGTTCATCTTTCGTGTGGTTTTCATATTCCTCTAAAAGATTCTCAAGTGATGTTGGGACTTGGATACTATATATTATGGACTCTTGATCGATTGAGTTCTTAAGGTAACACTTTGTTGAGTTCGTTTCTTTGGGTACCTCCATGATTATTTATATGGCTTGTGATACATTTGGGTTATGTAATAGATATTTTAAGGGAGTTGAATCTTTAGAATCATTCATAATAAGTTTTTTGGTGAGGTATAGTTTTAATTAACAATACATAAGAGGCCCTTGGGGTGTGATTGGGTGATTGTGATGGACTCTGCACCAATTGATTTTATACCCGAACTGTTTTTATTAGAACTATGGTTAAGACCAACTTGGTTATTGAATTTTATTTTGGGTCCCATATTTTCCCTATTTTTTACTTGACCTAAGATGTAGCTCATTCTGTTTGGAGAGGCATGCCTAAGATTTATACCTCCTTTCCATCATTCCTAGGTAAACATTTGGTGATGATCTGGGTCGTGGAAATTTTGAGGTATACTTTTTCTATCAATTTATCTCTCACTTTCTTGGTTGGTGATGTTTAATGATTCTTATGTAGTGTCCTTGATTTAACTAACAACCATTATATAAAAACATTTAAATGGTGGGGAGACCCACTACGAGCCTTCTTTCCATGTCTTTATTGGTCTAATTAGTTGGGTCTATCATGTGAGTTTTAGTATTTTAGGAGTTTTGAGTATTGTTTTGGAGGTGGAGTCAGTTTTTTTGGGTGGATTATCATTCTCTATACTATTTTTGCACCTTTGGGGTGTCTTCCATTGTGATTTTGATAGTTTTTTTGTAGAATAAATGGTCATAGTAGGGATAATTATCAAATCCCCACATTGATATTATAAATTATTTTATTCATATTTTTATTTATTTATTGTAATTTTGGTTTCAAAGTTTCATTTATTTTAACATATATTTTTTAAAACATTATGTACTTTTGTGTGTCACAATGTTTGGAAACGTGGTTGAAAAAACTATATGGTATCTGTAAAAATAGGATCTAAAATTTAACAGTGTTGGTTTTTATGGTTGGTTTATAATTTATCAAACTGTGCAACCATACATTGTGGGTATCCCAAATATTCAGTGTCGGTCATATGGTTGGTACTTAGTCTAGCCAAGTGTACAGCCAAACCATGTGACTCTCATAGGTATTCAAAAATCCACTTTTCTGAAAATGGATTTATATGTTTTTTGTACCCAAAATTTCACCCTGCTTTCTCACCCTTCTTATGTGATTCTAGATAGCCTAGGGGGATCCCCTCATGTGCAACCATCTTCCCTCTCTTATCAATATTTCACCCTACTCCTTGTGATTTTTGTGTGTGATTGGTCATGTTATGTTTTTATTTCCACCCACTTCCTCATTATCTCCTAATATCCTTTCTTTTATATTATCCCTCTATTTGGATTTTAAATTAGGTTGAACTCTATGTTATTTTAGATTTTTATTTCATGTGATTTGTGGTTTCTTAGGTATAACATCTCCATCACAGTTCTCCCTCAACCCATATATGAGGGTATCATATTCTCTAATTGTGATCAAGGTAGTTTTTACTAATTTATTAACCTATAATTTTGGGAACCATGGATTTATTTTCATTTTTATTAAATATTATATTTATAATGAGTTTATTTTATATATTCATTGATATCCTTTTGAGGGAAACCAAGTTTCTCTTTGTTTACTTTTATTTCAATGGACTTTATCTTTTTACCAGTGAAAATGTTTAAAAATTATATAAAATCTTCCTTGAACACCAATTCTTTTTAGTTCCCAAATGGATTTGAAAATAGTTTATATGAATTAAAAGAGGGGTTTTCTTTTAAAATGAAAATATGATGTTATCAAAATTTCATTTAATACACACAGTCACACACAAATACACACCAATTGGTTCTACACATATTCATATGTATCCACACACACTCACAAAATTTTATTTGTTCAAAAAAATCGTGTGAAAATATGTAAAATTATGAAATGGGATATATATGTATATACATATCTGTGTAAGTGTATATGGATAAAATAACAAAGTGTGACTTTTAACATTATCTTGGATACTGGTTTTTTTTAAATGGATTTTAAAAATGGGAATTTCAGTGTGGTTTCAAAAAATTATTTGCATGTACATTTCTATATTTTCTAAGTAACTATTTTTTTACATGATATTTGGTAGTTTATTAATAAGTTCCCTATGTGATTGGGAAAAAGAAATGGTTTGTTTATTTTTGAAAGTGGAACATCTTATAAACTTTTTGAAAGAAAAATTATGTTTATTGTTTAATATGGATCTATTTTATACCTCATGGGAACCCTGAGATCTTGGGTTTGGAAGCCTATATGGGACAATATCCATTTCCACTAGCGATGCTAGTGAGGTTTATGTTTTCTTTCCCCTGCCCAGTGACATGTTACTCCCTCTTTCTACTAGATACTTAAAAAGAATGTTCAAATGTGCCCATATCAATTAGTGAAACTTAGAGTGTTTTCCTATGATTCCCATTTCATATTACTATTTAGGAGATTCTAATCTTATACTTGATTAATTTACACTATTATGATCTTATAGAGTTTCCCATTCCTAATTTTATATTTATATGACATGATTAAGATTTTTAAGTTTGTTCTCTGTTACCTCCCATTTATCCCATTATATCTAAGGCACTTTAACTCATCTTGATATTTAATTTGTTTTTTTGAGTTCTTTTAGTTATTTTCTTAAGAATCTTTTAATTAATATTTTACAGTTGGATTTTCAAGTCTATGTGTGTAAAAGATAACGTATTTATAAAAATGGAATTTTAAAGGAAAACCTCATAGATTTATATCCAAAATTTATTAAAAAACAATATATTTTAATAATTTTATTTCAAAAATATCATATAAATATATAGTATTATTAAAGTTAAATAACGAGGTAAGGTGGGTGGTTACCTACTGGGTATTTTAATTCTCATCGAGGTGATCCATGATTTTTCTACCTAAATATTACACAATTTTATGTACATTTTTTATCATCTTTAATAATTTTAATCTTACTTTTTAACCTTCTTAACAAATCCAGCATAAAAATTTCATCACAAACTAGGGAAATGTGTCATAAGAAAGGGGGAGCTCAGATGCTCAGAAAGGTTAAACAAGTGAGATCTCAATTGATCATATGAAATCATAATATAAGAATAAGGGAATTATATTATGATCACAACTTATAATGCTCATACACAATTTATCATGGAAACAAATCATGAATAATGACATAAATATTTATCATTTAAGAACATTAACCATAAGAGTGAGAAATCATCATTAATTAATCAGGAATCATTAGTTGAAATCTTAATCATAAAAACATGCCATAAAAATATAGAACCATTATAGGTATAAAAACCATTATTTATGTCCAGGATAATTATCAAGACCCTAAAATCATATTGGATTAGGAATAGACACAAAATAATTGGATCAAAACAGAATATGAATCACCACCTATTTCTCAAAGATTATCTGATATGCTTACCTATTTCCCAATGTTGATCGAGCACATCACTTCATTTCTCATAAATGTCTTAAATGATATAAATATTTAACAAATTCATTGGAGGGGTATATATTTAAGGTCCCACACATGAAAAAATGAATACCATACATATGTGTTCCATAATGTCATAAAACATTCATCATATCATTATAACATAGCAGATGTAAAGAAATTATTCTTATAAACCTTTTCTCATTTCATCACATCATAACCCAGGGAAAATAAATTATTTCCAAAAGAACATCATCATCATAATAATACACCATAACGATTAAGAATAAATATGGTATCATTGGATAATATCCATGTTAAAGTATAATTAACATCAAAATATTTTTTTCAAATATGAAATTCCCTTAAAATATTACTTAAATATTTATTAAGGAAAATACCCCTTCCATTTTGAAATCACATATTTAAAATTTAATAATATATAAAATACTGCTGAAAAATTTCCCTTAAAAATAACCATGAAAAATTTTAAAGTAACCTTCCAATATTTTAGTGGTCTTGAAAATAAGAAATTTCGTTCATATCCTATACGTTAAAACAAAGGGTCCTTTCACATTCTTGGAAAAAAGTAAAAAAGTAAATCATTTAGAAAAAATAAGAATAGTTTATTGAAAAATTATTTTAAAAATTTATAAATGGGTAAAAAATTATTTAAATACCAAAGGATAATAATAAATATTTCTTGAAAACATTTTAAATTAAATATGGACATGAAAGAAAATGATTCTCGACCAAAGAGGAAATAAAGCATGTGTTTTCTAAAAACATTTTCACAGTTAATTTATGTACCAAAGAGGGGAAAATGGAACTATTAATTGAAGATTACATGAATAACTATATTATATAAATGTTAATGGGATTTAATAGGTAATTATAATAAAAGTATCTCAATAAAAATTCAAGAGTAAACAATACTAATTAAAATGAGATTGAAAAAGAAATCCCTTACCATAAGTCTGATATTTATTTGCTCACATTTGAAATTCCTATATAAAAAATATAAATTTATTATACATAAATTATGTAACCATAATAATATATAACATACCATATATGATTTACCTATAATATTCTTGGTTATTAACAAATCCCTATTAAAATCATTGTTTTGTGTTATAACTGCTTCATTTTTAAGCATGTTTTGGTTCTGTAGTTCTTATCCTTATAATTTGATCATGGTTAAATTATATTTCATTATTAAAACATTTTATAATTATATAAACTCTTATAACTATTAATATAAATAAATAATGAATGATGAGTATATCACTTCATCGAGATAATAGTTTATATATACACACAAGTGATGTTTGCATTTTTTGATGGATGTAAATAAATAATGGTAAATAATAATTCAAACATAAAATAACATCATAATATCATATAAATCATATATATATATATATATATTAAATACATAATTTTAACAATCAATGTGATGTGGTGATGAAAATGAAACACATTTCTTCATTGATGTGTTAGTCCACATGTACGCATGTGCGATGGTTTCTTCTCTCATATGATAGAAAATAAGTTGATAATGGTTTTAAAAATAATAATAATAAGCAGTTATATTAGAGATACAAAATTCAATATTTTAGAATCAATATAATATAATTAAAAGTGGTAAGAGAAGATATAAAATTGAATGTTCTCAGTTAAGAGATACAATTCTCATGAGAAACATCGTTTGGATTACACTTTAAGCCTTGATAAAAAAGTATTTTGTAAGGAATGAAATACTTATGAAATTGGGATTTAATTTAGTAAGGTTTTATGATATGTATTTTCTGATCTATATGTGTCAAAATGTGTAAGGAAGATAGGATAAGTGGTTCACTTTTATATGTTAGAGGACGAGCACTCTTGGAATTATTTATAGTATTAAATTAATATAAATTAATTTTCCTTTAAAATTGTAACCAGATTAATATATTTATATTAAAATAAAATTATGAGTCTAAATACTCTCATATAATATAATTTGGACAAGTTTTGGTGATTTCAAACCCTTATCTACTGGTTTTTAACCCTAGATCAACCTTTTGAAAACTAACATAGTATGAAAGTTTTATACTCTTTAAGGGTTGATAATGTCACCATAAAAAGAAAAATGTCCCATAAATTGACCGTGGTTAATATTTTTAACTTTAACCCATTCACTTTGTTGAATATAAGAATTTTATGAGTTTTAAATCATTTAATAAAATATTGATTATTATAAAACCCCATTAATTTTATTTTGGAACTATTTATTTAATTTATCATTAATTCTATCAAGATAAAAATTTAATTTGAATGTAAACATTAAAATCATAACTATTATGTTATAATAATCAATGAAATTTATTTAACAAGTCAATTCACCAAAATTTTATTAATTTTAAATTTTTTAAAATAATTTATATTATTTTTATCATAATTTAATATATATTGTGTTGATATTGCATTATATTTTAATGTAATTATTAAATCAAAAAAACTGTGATAATAAAAAAAATATTTCGTATATGAAATAAACATTTAGAACAGAACAAAACCTCTTATTATTCATATGTTAAAATTTTAAAACTAATAAATTTAATAGAGTGGCATTTTGAATTAATCCTTTTGTTAAAATGAAATAGGGATCATAATCAAAGAAAAATGGAACCAAGTGGCCATTTCATAAAAAACATGATGATATTTTTTCAAATAAATGCATCTTAATGGTTAATGGTAGGTGTTATAGACATTTTAAATCCTTATCCCTAAATTTGAACATAGCTACATAGGCTTAAGATACATGTATGTTACATCATTGTGAAGGAATTTTCAGCACATTACAAAAACACATGTCTGAGGACCAAAATAGTTTAGTGTATTTAGAAACATGGAAAAATTATGTTATAAATTGGTGAAAGATATTCAGCATCACCCATAAAGATACCCCCCTTTATTAATAATACTTAAAACCTTTATTCATAACACAAAGAATAGAAACATAAGAAAGGGGTGACCTCATATGATCAATAAGGGTAAGCAAGAGAGATATGTAAGAATAACCTGAGAATAAGGGTATTTAAAAAAGACCATAACATTAGAATATCATACCCTACATATCAAAGATCATAATCAAGATTCATTGTATAAATATTGGCATTTCATAATATATGATTCATAATAGAATCAAGAGCATAACACATGAGAGCATAACAAAGGGATAATACATGGAATTGTGGAATACATATATGAAAATAAAATCCTATGTGAATTCATCATACCAATACATTCATAACATGTTAGGCTTTGGATAGTCACCCATGTACCTTCTTGAGGCATTGGAAGCCCTCTTATGCACCCTATTATTTCTATCTTAGGATTCTCTCCCATGTACTATCATATTTAGAGCATGGGGTTCCCAATTATGTACCCTATTTTTTGGGATTGGTATGCCCTCCCACGTGTCCTCTTGTATTGGTATTGGGACTCCCCTACTGTACCCTCTTGTTTGGGGCTTAGGATCCCCTCTAGTGTACCCTATTGTTTCGGTCTTTGTAATCCCTCATGTGTACCCTCTTGTCCCTGTCTTCAGATGAACTCAGGTGTACACTCTTTTTTTGGGTTGGGGATGCCCTCCCATTTACCCTTTGATTTCATAAAACATTTATCATTATTGAATTCGTTGGATAGAGATATAGGTCCCACCAGTTACAAAATGAAATCATACATGCATGTGCTATAAGATAACAAAAATATCAATTTATATTGATACATTAAAGGATATGGGTTTCATATCATCATAGAATAACCCATGAAATGAAATGGGTATTATAAACATCTCAGCATATAATAACCAGTGGAAAAGATAGAATCTTCACAATAAATTCATCCAATCCTAACCCATTTAAAGAAGATGGTTTCGTAATCATATAACCCCTGGATGTGAAACATGTTTTATAGATATCATTCCATAAAAACATAAACCATTGAATATATAGTATGAAATGTATTCAAGGATCACCTCCCAAATAAATCTTAAACAATATCATGGATTCAATTTTACATGTAGAAGTATTTTTAAATATCATTTAAAATATTCCATAATGAAAATTACCTTTATTTTAAATTCAAATTAAAAAACCAAGAAGATATTCAAAATCATTTTCCTTAATAAAACTTTGAAAACATATAAATTATAGTTTAATATCATTTAAAACATTTCTTGAGTAAAATATTATTTCTTGTTTGAAAAAAATTTATTTTTGAAATAAAAAACCCTTTGAAAACCATTTTCTCTAAAAATTACCTTGAATAAATTTTGAAAAAAATTCCTTAAAAACTTATAATGGTTGTGTGAAAATATTTTTAAAACCCTTTTCCTTGAAAACATATAAAGAAAGCTCGAAAACATTTTCCTTTAAAATATATAAAGGAATATTGAAAATATCAGGAAAACCATTATCCTTGAAAACATATATATGTATTTTTAAAATCATTTAAAATATTTTTTAAATATAATCCAATTTTTGGAAACCTTTTCATATGAAAACATGGTTTTGGAGGAACACAAATTTCCAACCAAAAAGAGAAAAACGTCAGATTTTTTGAGAAACAGTTTCTTAATTATCTTAAGTACCCAATTGTGAAAAAATGGAACCATTAAAATAATATATCATGAATTATGATAGTAGAAGAAACATCATTACTGGTCTTGAGATATGGATCATAAAATCAAATCAATGGTAGCATAATATTATACCATCCTGATAAATGGTGAGATTAGATAAATAAATTGTTACAATTTTGGTAACAATAAATTATAATCCTTATGAAATAATTAAATTAAAAGAAACATAAATTTTCTTGAAGATAATGATATTCAATAAATAATATGTCGAAGGGTAGCATATACTTTTCATTAAATATTATAGGTGCATAACATAAAATGTGTCTCAAAGAAGAAAAATTGAGACAAAATTCATCAATTTGGTGAATTTTGATCCATAAACTCAATGAAAGGGAGATCGTAAAATGGATATGTAATTACCTATAAAAATTAGGATTATAATCCAAGAATACATTCCTGGGAAGTATATACACCACACATAAAATGTGAATGGTGAATATGACACGTATCTCCTAGAAATAAAATGTGAGATGAAATTTCATTACTACTTGAGTAACTTATAGACAATGGAACCCATGAATGAATAAAATAAAATTTAACTTATAATATCATAAAATAAAGAAAATTAATGTTGTTAAATTTCATAGGGAAGTATATACCCACATAATAATAATAAATTTTGAATTTAGCATATTTTTTCACAGAAATAAAAGTTAGAAGAGAAACCCCTTACCTTATATCTTGAATTTTTTTCATACACATTATAACATTATATAAAATAAGTATAATTGTTTTTATAAATCTACAAAAAAAAATCCATTTTCTTATATATCATACAAGAAATGATTTTATTATGACTGTATATTACCCATTTAATAAATATTTCTTGTTAATGTTTTGTTTCAGGTAATTTGTACTTTTTTCATATATGTTTTGACTTGTTATTCAGGATAATATTAAATATATATTTATTTAATTATTTAAAAAATGTAAAAAATGGGGTTAATATCATATAAATTCATTATATAAATATTTATAATAATCTCTAAAGTATATAAATAAGAAATGGAATACAGAGCTCATTGAGCTCGTAAGCTGTACGTACAGATGAACATTGTTTCCGTTTTATTATCGTATTGAAAAAAAGAATTTAAATATCCTATATGTATATATAAATTTATTATAATTATTTTAGAATACATATTTAATATATATAATATAATTTTACCAAATAAATCATTAATAAATTCAATGTAAAGTGTGAATGAATCACATCACTTTGAGGAATTGGTAGTCCACACATCCACACACGAAGTTTTCATATTTTCAAAAAATGGTAATCACGAATTTATGATTTATAAAATAATTAGATAAACATAAATAAATAATTAATATCTTATATAAAATTTAAAAATAGGATGGGCATCATAATACCCAACCATGAGAGGTATTAATGAAAAAATGAATGACATCATTTCGTGAGGTGGTAGTCCACTATACACATGTATGGTAAGTTTGTTACCCATTTTATTGAAGTGTGTGTAGGTTTAGGTAAAATATTAGAATAAAAACATATCCCTATGTTTACTATAGTCATTATATTATATAATTAGGTAATAATAATAATTCATGGAGTGGAGAATGAAAATAAAACAAAAGAATTAGTGGAAGGATGTTAACTTTTCTATGGATAACTTCTCTTGGTATGAACCAAAGGGATTCCTTGGTTGTATTTCATCATAAATGTAGGATTATATAATGAATTTAGGTAATTTTAAGACATATTATAGTAGTTTTTTTTAGAGAAAAATGGATTGAGTGGTTTGAATAATTGAGGATGATAGGAGGCATTTTATAAGTGGGTAAAAGGATATATTGAGTATTCTTAAAGTGTTTTGAGTGCTCCCCACATTTTACCAATACAAAAATGTTAAAAAAAATACCATTATATATAATTAGAGTTATAATTTCATAAATATTTCAATAAAATAATTTTTATGCAAGTGTAGGGTAATTTGTACACATTATTTTCCATGTTTAGTCATTAATTAAGATCACCTTTTTCGCTAATCACTATAATTAATTATAATTACTTTCACTAACTTTTTTGGTAAATAACTATGTTAAACATATTATAAATTATAAATTATACTTATTTAAAATATTTAATCCATTTTTCCAAATTATAATCATAGAAGTGGCATAAATTTATTTAAAATTAATCCTATAGATGGGACGAGACCACATGTTTTAAAACTGAAACGGGTCAAAAGTTTGAAATATTGTTATATCAAATTTAAATGTTAAAATTGGTTCCAATTACCGAAATTTGATTAATTTCTGTATAATTTATCTAATTAAAATTTCAAACCAAATTAAAATATAATTTAACTATTTTAATAAATTAGATAAATAATCAGTTTGGACATAAAATTCATTATTTTTCACTATTCAACTAAAAATGAAACTTCTAAAAAAGATAACAAAAATTCACAAAAAGTAAATTTTGTATTCCAATTTCAAAAATTATGTTTAATTTTCAAATATAAATTCTAAAAGTGCCAAAAATTATATTTAATATGGGTTCTTCAATAAAAGGCAATAACATTACCTTTTTGAAGAATACAACTTTTTATTCCTAAAATGATATTTTCTCATATATTATTCCTATAAAACCTATTGTATGAGTACCAAATTTCTTGATTGAATATGTAATACATAAATGTTATTAAAAAATTCATAAATAGTGTTTTGTTTAATTATTTGAGACAAAATGGGGTTTGTACATAGAGAAATAGTTTTTTAGGATATTAATTTCTTTATATTCAAATAATTCATACTTTCATTTTTAACAAATTTATAACCAATAGAATATTTATATATATATTTTTAAATAATATTTTATAAATTTATTTAATATAATTCATAACTTCCATCCTATTTTCTAGGTGGTAATTATAATAATATTTTAATAAGAATATTTACAGTATATTGTAGTTTGGTAAAACTCGGTCTCGCATGTAACACAAGCTATTGAGGGAACTCGACATTGTGTGTAAAAAAAACTAAACATAAATTTTTCTATAAAAAATATAGTATTACTATTTCTTTTAGCTCAAGAATAACTTGGTTTTTCTTACATATTATTCCAAACATAGTTCTTTCATGTTAGAAAATATATAGTCAGTGTTGTGTGAAATAAAAAAGATCACAAATATTATATTAATTTGGATAAAATATATTTCAAAAAACCTTGGTTTTCTACATTATACCCCACAAAAAATGAATTTTTCCCAATAAATTAATCTTGGTTATCAATGGATTAATACTTGAATGGTTTTTCGTAGAAACCCACATCACAAAAAATGAATACTAAAACTTTATTTAAAAAATGGAACGTGGAGAACATAATTTTTAGCCAAAGTAACTCATAATTAGGTTTCCAAATATAAAAAATAGGTAATAGGGGAATGTTGGACATGTAATAAAATCAAAAATAATTATATATAATGACTGAGTTCGTTGATCACAACAAATTTAATGATCACTGGAAATTTAATGGACAAAAAACTATAAATATATAATTATTTATAAGATCATCAGTTCAAAATAAATGAATTTATTAGGATAAATTATTTCAATATATATTATCTAAAATTTAGTAATTATTTTAATATCTATGATCATAAGGATATATACTTACATTATTTCATTCTATTTCATATGCAAAATCTCACCCTTTGGTTGTATATTTCTCGATTTTCACTTCATCTCTTACTCTAACAAATGAAGGTAAATTTGTTATTGTTGAGGTACTAATTGATCATGATATCCACACATAGAATGAAAATTCATTCCATGTATATTTTGTTATCATAAAAACAACATTATTAGAACATGTATCCAACATAGATAAATCCTTATATGGTTTGATAATATATTAATCTAAAAAAAATTCATCCCAATATTAGCTTAAAAATTCCACAAATGGTAAACCTTATAATACTTATGAAATATAAAAGTAAAAAAATTATAAATAAAGTCACTAAATTTATCAAAAACGTCTTCTGATTGACCCCCCATATAATGTAGCTATTGGTTGTCACATAACAAACATGTTAATACCTTTATTATGATTTATATAGAAACATGGTAATAAACTAAATTTCCATAAAACCTTATTTAAAACATTCATGTTTTATTATTCCAAATATCATTTGATATATTCCATAAATCCAAAATTCTCAAAACTCAATCCATGATAGCATAAGACACTTTTTCAACAAATTATTAATCGGTTAGAAGGTATTCATTGCCATCCAATTTTCTTATTCATATCCAACATATAATTATTCAATAATCACAATATAAAAACAGGTAAAATATTAAGGGATATCTTTCCCTTAATCATGAGTTCTTAGTGAATATCACCTTTCCATTAAATCTCTTTTCTAGTCCATTGAAACCATTCAACATATTCTTCTAAATCCTTAGTGAAAAAAGATGAATGGGACAATCCTTACATATTTCTTGATTCGTATAACTTAATCATTTAATTATAAAACATATATAGTTCAATAATCCTACTTCTTTCTCAAACAATTAATTATGATTCATTATATTATCCATAAATACCCCTTTTCTAAAATATGAAATACGAATCAGGTCTTTAGGTCACTCAACATCAATGTAATTATGATTTTTATGTTTAAAGTAAGAAATACTGTTAGGAAATCCCATAACTATAAAATTTCACACACAACCACTTTATCATTAGTAGTATAAGCAATACACTTACCATCTTCCAAATTATATTCATGATATTTCCACTTAAAAAATTGATTTTCCCAATTACCATACTTTCAACATCTAAAAAATTAAATGGTATCTATGATCCTTATAGTTCCTCCAATTAACTAAAACCAGAAACCAAATTGTGAGAAACAATTATCATAATATAAAACAAAATAGTCTTCAAATACTACATAGAGGATTCCAAAATCATGACACCAATATGGTAATCTAGGAGATCTTAGGGTTATCCTAAGAGACATCCCAAGACATATCCTTACAAACATCCCTATTGATATCACTAATGTTTTCTCATACTAGTTTCTAAATGTTGCAAAAAGCGTCCTATTGATACCAACTAAATAAACCCATGAGTAACAAAAATGGATATTACCTCATTTTAGTTGAATACTTAGAACATTAAAAAAATACATTATCAAGGACCTTAATAGTTTAGTGTCTTTGGAAACTTGGAAACATAATCTTATAAATTGGTGAAATATCTTCAACATCTCTCTTGAAGATCATCCCTTTTAGTGCTCTTACTTAAAAGAATTATTCATTACCAAGGGAAATGAAACACAATAAAAGGGTGAGATCAGATTCTATGTATGGGTAACCAAGGGATATATGTAAGTGTAATATGAGAATAAGGTCTTGAGATCATGATCATAAAATTATAATATCAAACCATTCATACTGAAGTTCATAATCAATGGTCGTAGAATAAATATTGGAATTTCACAAGATATGAATCATAATAGAGACAATATAATAACCCATGAAAGAAAAAAAAGAATAATAAATGGAATTGTGGCATTCACAAAAGCACAACAATTCAATTGTCAAGGCTATCTACAAAAACCTTCATAACATGTTAGGTTTGTGAAAATAACTACTGTAACTTCTTTAGTCGTGGGATTCCCTCCAATGTACCATCTTGTTTAATTCATGGTATTCCCTATTGTGTACCCTCTTGTCTAGAGAATGGGATTCCCTCCGAGGTACCCTCTTTTTTGGGCTTAGTATGTCCTCTTGGGTACCCTTTTGTTTTGGTCTTGGGATGCCCTCTCAGGTACCCTCTATTAGTGGCCTCAAGATTACCTCCCATGTACCTTCTGGTTTTTGGTTGGTATTTCATCCCTCATACTGATTGATCTCGTAAAACATTTATTGTTACCAAATTCATTGAAGAGAGGTGTAGGTCCCACCACTCACAAAATGAAACCATACATTCATGTGTCATGAGATAACAAAACATCTGTCATATCATAACCCATAAAAAGTGATGGGTTTCATAAAGATCATATAATAACCAATGAAATAAAATGGGTATCATAAAAATTTCATCATATCATAACATATGGAAAATATACAGGTTTCATAATCTTTTCATAAATCCCAACCCCATGTAATTATGCGGGTCTCATAAGCATATAATCCATGTAAAAGAAACGGATGTTGTAAAAATAATTATATCAAAAACTTAATCATTAAAGTATGTTATTGAGTTTTATATTGACTAATTTCAAAAATAAAGATTAAACTATATCAAAGGATTCCATACTATATGGATAAGTATTTGAAAGATCACTTAAAGCATTTTTTTAAGGAATAAAACATTTCATTGAAATTAAATATTGAAAAACTAGAATATATTTATAATAATTTTCTTAAAAAAACATTAATGTCATATAATGTAAGATTTGAGATCATTTAAAACATTTACTGAGTAAAATATCATTACATTATTGAAAAAATTCTCTTCAAAACATAAAACCTTTTCAAAACCATTTTATCTGAAATTAACAATGGAGGAATTTAGAAAACCAATTTCATTGATATTTTATAAATAAATCATGAAAAAAATATGAAAATATTTTTCCATACAAATTTATAAATGAATATTAACATTTGTTTGAAAACATTTTTAATTTAATACTTTTAATGAAAGCTTGAAATCATTTTGAAAACCTTTTTTCTTGAAAATTTATAAAAGAATATTGAATTTTTTTTAAAATTATTTTTTCTTGAAAACATATAAAGTAATATCTTAAAAAATTTAGAACAATTTTTAAACATAGAAATTTTTTGAAAACCATTTCCTTTGTATTCATTTTTTTGGAAGAACACAGATTTCCCACCAGAAAGAGAAATCAAGACACATTTATATAATTTTATTTATTAATTATCATTAGTACCAAATAAAGATAAAATAGTAACATTATATGATGATATCATGAATAAAAAGAGAATAATACAATTTTTTATTTTTATTGAGAGATAGATCATAATAGTTTTTCAATGGAATAATAATCATAAAAAATACTATTAAATGATGAGATTATATGAATAAAATATTACAAATTTGGTAACATTGAATCAAATTACTCATGAAATAATAATATTAAATTAAATATATAATTTCATGAACATAAATAGATTTATGATATAAATATAAAATGGTAGTATATAAACATTTAAAATATCTTAGGTGCATAACATAACACGTGTCTCAATGGAAGAAAATTAAGATAAAATTCCTTTACCAGTTTGGTGCCATTTTACTTGTAAACCCCATGAAATAGATACAATAGTATGGATATGTATGTGAACATAAATTTCATGATAATATTCATGTAATAATGTCTTTGTAATTATATACACCACACAAAATAAGCAATTGATGAATTAGACATGTATCTCACAGTAATAAAAAGTGGGTTAAAACTACCTTAATACTTTTGTAAATTTTAAATCATGGTCATCATGAAAGAATAATATAAATTGAATATATTAATATACATAAATAAAGTAAATTAATTATATAAATTTTCATAGGTTTGTATATTCAGTATAGAAAAAATAATATGTGGTGAATTTAGCATATATCTCACAAAAATAAAAGTAAGATGAGGAAACCCTTACCTTAAGTCTTAACTTTCTTTGTATTTGTTGAAACCTCCTGTATAATAAGTATAAGTTGATAATAAATCTACCAAATAGCCATATTATTATATATCATACCATATAACAATTTATTATAACTTTATTTTACACATTTATTAAGAATTTCATGTTAGTGCTTCATTTCGATTAATATCCTCTTTGTTTTCTGTATATATTTCGACTTGTTATTATTGATCCTATTACATAGATTATGATTTAATTATGTAAAAAATAAAATTTTATTTATATCGTATAAATTCAATATATATACTTTTATGATAATGTATTTAGGATGTAAATATTAAATGGAATATATTGTTCATGGAGACGGTATGTCGTATTTATGCCTGAACAATGTTTTCATTTTATTATCATAGTGAAAGAAAAAATTAAGTTAAATATATATATATATATATATATGTGTGTGTGTGTATATTATAATTACAGTATATTTATTATTTAATATATATCATATATTTTTACTAAACCCATCTTCAATACATTCCATGTAATGTGTATCGTTTTGGGGAGGTGATAGTCCACATGCCTACAAACGATGTTATCGTATTTACAAAAAATAGAATGTGTGAAGGTATGTTTTATATAAAATTTAATTAATAATAAGGTAATTATAAAAATTCTATATATAATATAAATATATTATATCCATAAAAATTACCAAAAACCAGAGGTGGTAATGGAAAAATGAACGACATCTTTTCACAAGGCGGTATTCTCGTGTACACACGAACGGTAAGTTTGTCACCCATGTGTTGGATGTGTTTGTAGGTGTTGGTATAAAAATGATAATAAAAACAATATTAGTATATTTATGAAATATAGGATATAATATAATAATTAAATAATAAGAATTTATGGTGGAGTATAATTAAAATAAAACAAAAGTTCTTGTGGAAGGATGTTGCATCTTCTTTGTGTAACTCCTATTGGTTTTCACCAAAGGGATTCCTTGGTTGGATTTATTTTCAATGAGAGGCTTCTAAGATGAAGGTATTGAATTTTGGAGGATATTTGTAAAAACAATTTCCAACCCAAATGTCTTGAGAGTTGTAAATAAGTGAGGAGGAGAGGAGGCCTTTTATAAGTGATGAAAGGACACATTGGGTATTCTTAGGAATATTTGCATGTTCTCAATGTTTACTTCTCCCCCAATGGTTAATAATTGACCATTGTGGATACATAGAGGTTTAGGTATTGAAATATATCCACAAAATATTTTTTATACAAGTATAGGGTCATTTATACCCATTATTTTCCATGTTTAGTCAATAATTATGATTGTTTTTCCCTAATCACTGTAATTAATATCATCTACATTCTCTAATTGTTTTTGAAAAAAATAAATTTTTAATTTGAGAAATTATAAATTATTCTGATTCTAAAACATAAATAAATTTTTAAAAATTCTAATTATATAAGTTGTATAAATTTATTTAAAATTAACCCAATTGATGGGATGAGACAATGAGATTCTATAGTGAAAAAGTTCAAAAGTTTGAAATACTTTTATATACATTAATAATGAGAATATAAGTTACAATGAAATAAATATTATTAATTAATATATAATTGATCTAATTAATGTTTAAAACCAAATTAAAATAATATTTAAATATATTACTAAATTATACAAAAAACAAGTTTTGAATTAAAATTTATAGTTTTCCACTATTCATAAAAAAGTAAACTTTCCATAAAAATACAAAAAAATTCAACAAAAATAAATTTTAATATTACTATATAAAAAATGATTTTTATTTTTTAAAATACAAAATATAAAAGATTAAAAAATTATATTTAAAATAGTTATTCCATTAAAAGGTGGTAAAATTACATTTTAGTAAAATACATATTTTTCTTCATAAAATTGGATTCAATCTTATCTTATCCCTATCAAACCTATTACATGAGTGTAAAGTTTATTGATTGAATATTGAATATATAAATTTTATTAAAAAAATACATAATAATTATTTGTTTAAATTATGGCGATAAAAGGGATTTCATACTTACAAAAAATATTTTTCATAGAAAAGGAGTTTATTTATTTTCAAATAGTTCTTTGTTTCATTTATAACATATTGACAACTAAAGGACTCATTTTATAAACATGTGTAAATAATATTTTCACAATTTAGTTAATCACCTTTATAACCTCCATCTCAACGACTGGGTAGTTAATATAATATGATTTTAATAACAATATTATTATTATATTGTAGTTTGGTAAAAATTAGTCTTGTATATAACACAAGATATCATGGGAACTCGACATTATGTGTAAAAAAAGACAAAAATATTGTTCTGTGTATTAAAAGATAATCTAATTATTTTGTATTGTGAAATATTAACTTGCTATTGTGTATAATACAAGATGAACTTATTTATTTCATACAAAGAAAGAAGCATTTAGTGTTCTATTAATTGAAAAATTTCAAAAAGGTTAAATTAATGAGTGAAAAGTATTTCAAAAAATTTCTAGGTGTTACATTTAGCGATGTTTTACATGTTTAACCTATACTAAGGTGAAAAATATTTATGAAGGTTAAAATTTATAGTGAAAAAAATATATGTGACTTATTTACCAAATTTGAACCTCATAATTTCAAATATAGGACCAATTTTTCAATATTTATTTTCTACATTCTAAAAATTAATTTTATAAAATTTCTCTAAATGTGAAAAAAACCAGTTTAGAAAAAAGAATATACGACCATAAAACATTATTTATTCATATTACATTCCTATTAGAAACCAACTGATGAATATTAAAACATTTAATTAAATATATTATTATTTAATTTCATTAAAATAATTCATCAATGAAGGTTAATCTAATTAATATACACATTGTGTATATAAAAAACGTTTTTTAAATATCTATTTACATACCTATGATTTTGTTTTCATTTATATCCATTTGATGACCAATGAATTTATTTTATACATATGAAAACAAAAATTTTTATTTTTTATTTATCCCTATTCATACCCTTCTATATAATGGAGAGGTAGTAAATTCCATATTAAAATAATAATCTCTCAATAGTATAACATGGTTACTTTAAAATCGGTGTTTCATGAAAAACAGAATATCAAGGAAATATATTTTTTATTGAGATCTATATCATAAAATCTTAGGCTGTTACATTTAAAAACCATTAAAATGAATTTATTCCATAAAATTATGTCACTTTGATATAAAAAAATTATCCATCTATTTATCCACATCCTAAAGTTTCCATGTAGCTTCATTAAATATATGATTCATCCAGAGAAGTTTAACTGGGTCAGCAGAATTATTTTATAGAAATTAATATCATTGATCAAAGATTTAAACCAGTTGTTCGTCATAGGATATTTTATCATTAAATGGTATTATATTTGAGTTCAATACATGTGAACGATCAAACTTATACTTTCATTGGAATGATATATGGAACACAACATATAATTCAGAGGGACATGGTGGAATCTCCAATGGAAAAGATATTGTCCTAATGTGATCAATAATATAATGGAGACTAATATATATAGGGATAATATTCCCCTTATTTCCAAATATCATAACATATTTCCAGTGATATATTAATATTAATAAGTTGTCACCAACATCATAGTCTATATATAACTAATTATTATTGACACAATTCTTCTATCAACTCTGATCTACCCTCATGTTCTATTGAATGAATCTAAACTTCTCTGTCACATTCTTATAAATATCAGGTCCTAATATATTCCTTTCTCTAAAATCATGATAACATATTGGAGTTCTACACTTCACGACATAGATATATTTGTAAGGATTAATATAAATTCATGTGTGAACACTATTTTTGTAAAATAGTTCGACCATAGAATGTTGTTAATCCTAAAAACTTTTAAATTTCATTGATCTATCTATCGACATATATTCTATATTTTTAATGGTCCTTTATGACAACAAATATAGAAAAATGATAATGAGTATCACTAAACCTCAACTCTATATCAATAACCTATTGAAGACTTCTCCAGAACTTTGAGGTAAACCTTGTATCCAGATTAGAAATAATTGGGTGTGGAACACTATAAAATAGAACCACTTATTTAATGTATATCATAAATATATGATTAAGATATAAATGTTCCCTAATATTAATAAAATGTGATGATATTGTAAATAAATTAACTAAACCACAATAAAATGTCTCCGTTTATATGTTTTGGGGTGACCGATGATAAAATCTAGGGTTATTCATTCCCATTTCCATTCAAGAATCAGTGAAATTATTAAATCAATTTATAATTACCTCTCATAAAATTAACTTTATAACCTTCTAAGAATCTAGATACATACACTAAAATATTCATTTTCATGTTTTCCCACAATTTTTTTTCATATTTATGTATATCTTCGTACATACAGGATGAAAGGATAATGAAAAACTATGAACATCATATAATAGTTAAATATTTAATTTTAGTATTGGAAATTATCATTACATCACAATAATTATTGAAACCAATTATATATTTTGACTTCTTCAATAGTTCCATATCCTTCTTCTGCCGATCTTTAATCCTAAAATAGATTGATGGATGAACGTTAATCTATGAAAAATAAGATTTATCCATTTTATCCAAATTTTATTTTCAATCTTCTATAAATACATAAAAACTAGATCTCTTTCAATCCTGATCATGTATATAACTACATAGTTCTTCCAAATCAAGGAATCTTCCATATTTTTTGTCTTCTTATAGTGGTAATGTACTGAGCAATCATAATCCTGAATCAGCTTCAACCATCTTCTCTGGAAAATATTCAAGTAATTCTATGTGAATATGAGTTAAAAATAATATGATCCATATATATATCATACCTTTAACCATAAATATAATCCCTTAACATTTTCAATGAAAAAATTACCTAGTCTAATTCCATATCACAAGTCAGGAAATTGTTCTCATGATTTTTCAATTAGAATGAGGAATATGTTGTCACCATGTCATTATTCTTGTGGACACATCCTAGTACCTTATTTTATTTGTCACTATAGATCAAATGATTATTCACTACATAGTAGTGTGAGAACCAGTTCACTGAACAAACTTCTCTTTGTCTTCTTAAAACCTCTCCATGATCAATTATCTATAATAACCAAATCCCCATTAAAGAAAAATAAGAATTTAAGCCAGCAAGGTTGATCTAGTCCATTTATTAACAACATACATATTTTAAGGATCCACTAATATATCCTCACATGAGATTATATACCCAAGATAGTAACTTTATAAATCCAAAATTCACACCTGTTTAAATTTTCAAACAACTTATCCTTACAAAGGGTATTCAATTCAATTTCCAAATGATACTATTTAACTTCTATTATATTTTAATATATATGAATATATTCGACAAATAATTCAAAAAACTGATGATGGAAATATATAAAGACTTTATTCCTTAAATATATAGAGATAACTAGGGAATTAGTAAGTCCAAATAGAATTTCTATAAATTTATAGTACCATGTACAGAAACATTTCTTGGGTATTAACTCATTAACTTATAATTAATGATTTATAGAATGAAGTTAAATATTATAAAATTACTGATATCATTATAATTTATCAAAAAAATCATCAATATGGGGTATATGGCACTTTTTCAGGATAGTGATCTTGTTAAATTCTAGATAATCAATGAAAATATTCATTAAACCATATTTCTTGTTAAAAAAAGAATTGGTGAACCATATGGTGATGCACTAGGTACTTGTAATCACTTACAATGAATTGCTTGATTTTTCTACTTCAATTACCACAACTTAATTAGGTCTATTTTATAATGATTCTTTGAAATTATTAAAGCACAGGGTATGAGTTCTATTAAAAACTCAACATCATAATTTATTGGTAGACTAGAAAAAATATTCTAGAAATAATTAAAAAATTTCCCTTACAATATAAATATCCTTAATTTTTTATTTATCCTTTACTATCTTAGATATATACCCTTAATGGATAGGAATTTAGACCCATAAGATAGATTCCATTTCCATTAGATGTTTCCTTTAATCCTTACTGTAATAAATGATCATAGGTTTATTTTTAGTATGAAATGTGACTTACCTTACTTATAAATTGATATGGGATCAGTATAATGAAATCCAATCCATTAAAAGAATCACATAAAAATCAACTAAATGGAGAATAAAAATAGTTTCAGGAAGCAAATTCCTATAAACATCAATCAGAGAAGAACTATAGACTTGACATGTGACCATCATACCATTAATAGTTTTCACCACAAACTAAACATATAATCATTTAGGATATTAATTAACATAATTATAGACTTTTCATTTCCTAAATAAATTTATATGAATATAATAGAATAATATACATAAAAATTGATTGTACCTATCTCCTCATCATCTTTATCATTCAATATTCAATTAATGACTAAAACCAAATAAATTTCATGACCATTAAGAATCATTGGATATATTAATCAATAAAATAACCATGAAAAATCATTTAAATAATTTATAAATCATGACACACTATTTCTAATCTATTTTCACTTTTTTTAACCTGATCCATCCTTGGTTATCATCTATTCAAATCCTTCATACTAATTTATAAGTAAAATGTGAGTTAACACAAGAATACACCCAAGGTGGTTAAAACCTTGTGTGTAGTAAGGGAATGTTAACCATACCCCAGAATTGTGTCCAAGATATACTGGACCAATTGTTTTCAGGGTAATTACCCCTAGATACATCTATGAAAAAACAATTTCCTCTTTTATTATCCATAGAGTGATGTATTACTATGAAAACTACACGATCTCTATCTTACCAAAATTTTGAAAATTATCCAAACCTTTGGATTATACTAAGGGTTTTCACCATTTTTCACCAATCCTAATATCCAAATTTTTTGAAAACCTCATTTTTATACTAACAGAGGAAACCCCATCATTTCATACATAAATATTACATTATTTAAGATGAACATTCAGTTATTAAAATTATGATCATTCTCATGACAGTAATGGTTTTGTGACATAGGCTTCTAGAAACATAAAAATAATTTTTAGGTATAATCTAAATCGTCTCTTATAATGTTATGTGACTTTATAAACTTTTTCACATGCTATACTTAAATCTTTTGTAACGTATTGGGTTTCGGAATGGGATAGAATTACTAGGTAAATTTAAATTTTATGTTAGGTGGATGAGAAAACCTTTAAATTGGGTTTAAAAGAATTATTTTCATAAATAAAAAACATTACTATGATGTTTTTATCTGGGGATTAAGGCCTAATAAGTTTATCATTGGTTCTATTTGGTTTCAAGGGAACTAGTCCCTGCATAACAAAGTTCATGATAAATAATACTAGGTAATGGTTAGTGCTAATTGTGTGACCTAATCTATGTCGATCATTTAAACTAAATAATGACAAAAATAAATCATGTTAGGAGTCTTGAAAACCATGTGAGGAACCAATAAAAAATTCAAAGGGTGCATAAGAGATATGAATGATTTTCCAAACATTGCATCCAATCCCGCATTCTTAGTGCCACTTAGGATGTGAGTGTTCACGGTTGGAATACGGTCATCTAACCCATGTATAAAAAACATGTGAACCATTTAAATGGGTATAAAATTTGGATAGTGGAACCACATGATTAGATAAACTATGAAACCTAACCATGAAGTTCATTAAAGGGGGTGAGTTTATGAAACCTCCCCTCCTTTATATTATCTATTTCCCCTATTTTTCTCCTCCCATCCATGCACTTAACTCCACCCATGGAGCTTCCACACTCACTATAATAAGTTCCTTTGATACTCCATTATCCAAGATCATATTCAAGCTCCATTGGTCTAATTAGAAGAACATTTGTAATTCCTTGATTCCTATTCCTTCTTTTTCTTCTTTTCTAATTCCGTTCAGAATGCTATTTCCATGTGATATCATTTTCTGTATTTTTAAATAGTTTCTCTAAAATAAATATTTCTATCTTTTTTTAATTTATTAGAGGCTATTATTCGATGAGAAAAAACCTATGATTTTATGGTCGGTTATTCCAAGATATCTACATAATTATATGTGTGATATGGTATGCTTACCTAAATACACATGCGTGGGTTGTTCGGGTGAAATCCTTAGTAAAAAATTATTATATTTAAATCAATTAATTGATTTTGTGATATGATGATTTCCATACTCTTTTATCTTAAAATGTGTTGATATGGGATGGGGAGTCTATTTTATATGGTAGGTTATGCTGGTTGTTTAATTAAATTTTATTAAATTAAGTATTATTGTAATTGAGTTGGTTCTAAAAGAAAACATTGGGAATGTCCGGAGATAATTGCGGTGATTTTGATCTTTAGTAATGAGATAAAGAGGATCATTGGGTTGGGGTTTTGTATTGAGATGAATGGGACGGTGCTAACTTTTGGAATTGAGGTGATTTGGTCATTATGTGGAGGTGGGTGTTGAATACCATGTCATGGATGGGCGATGAGGTTTGCATGGGGTGATCTGGTTATTGTTTGTTATGGATTCGACATGGTTTTTATTTTCATTCATTAGGATTGTCCAATAACACTGATGGATTCATGTTAGCATATATGAGGACTCAGTTGAGGTGGTGTTGATGACTCATTACTGGAGAAGGCCTCCATGGTTGAAGAAAGTTAATGGATGGTGTTGACAATAAATTCTATATGAGGTTATCACTATATAATTCCATCGTTGATCGTGAGTGAGACATTTAATTAGAGGTGAGTATTTTTCATATATGTTGGGGATAATGGGATAGGATTATTGAAGGATTTATCTCTTTGTGTATTGGAATCTCATACTGTTGATCCAAAAATGGGTTTTTATTCATTGAAAGTCAGATAAAATTGTTCCATAGACATTGGGATGTTGAGATGATGATGATTCAATAGATGGATGTTCATGGTACTTGTGATTTATTATTTGGGTATTCTGTTTGGATGTTGGTTTTACTCGATGAGAGGGTTTATGTGGTATTGGTTGGAACAAGGTGTTGGGTTACATGTATTTGGATGAGATACTGAGGTTATTTTAGTACAAAGGACCATGGATATATCATTCCACTCCATCATGGGTTGCGGATGGTAATTGATCCCATAGGTGTTTTGATCATGAGTAAAGTGAGTTATGAATTTTATATATAAGTGTAGTTTCTATTTATTTGTACATGTATTCACTTTTATAAATATGGATGTAAGATAGTGAGAAGTTGATAGTGGCCTAATAAGTTTATACTCAAACACTACATGGGCCACTCTGAACATGAGTAGACTTTGTGGTTTTGAGGACTAGTTAGGGACTGGGTTCATGCTCTAGACCATAGCGATTAGGGATATACAGGTGCAACAGATAGATTGTAGATGGACCATGGATGTTCTTTTCATCGAGCTGGCAATATTTTTGGTGATTTTGATTATGTACTTATATAAATGGACATGGGTGATATTTATTTTCTATTTGTATGAATTAATAAACTTTATACCTTATTTGATATGTAATTATATTTCATTTTTATTTTTGTTTCCACTATTTCATTAATTTCATATACTTCCATTGAATTGATATTCTTGCTAATGCTAATTTTGGTAAATTTCTTCTACTGAGTTATGAAATTATTACCACTATAATTATCATAAAAATATGGTATATTATCCCCAATATCATGTAATTATACCATCTCTACTAGTCATAATCATTTTTCATACATGGAGGCATGCCTAATGCCTAGTTCCCCCAATCCCAAAGCACCGGTTATGGGGGTCCTCGGACAGGGCGCTACAAATGGAATCAAATCAGGTTCTTTATTAGTTCTTCCTTAAAGCATCAAAAGACATGAGTATTAAATGGTAATTTATTTTCTCTATTTAAAAATTATATTAATTTTCTCTTTCATAATATTATTTAGGATATGGTAAACTGGAGATGAGGGTCAAGTTGGAACTCGATAAAGATCTCATGTTTGGGTGCCTACAGCCCCATGCACATGGGGTATACCATGTTTATAAGGGTGGTAAATTGATGATATAATTTTTTCTTTTACAAATGATTAGTTTTCACCTAACATGGATCACTTGGGTGTGATATTATTGGATAATGAAATTTGGAAACTTGGATTGGTATAATAAGGGAAGAGTATTTATGAATCACAATAGGCACTTAGTCTCATATGATGTGTGTATAAGATTTTGATTTTAAATGGAACCTGGAACATGTGACGTGGTCTTGGGATGTTTAAATTGTCAATAAAAACAAATACGGCATTTTATTAAATAGATTTTGGTGGAATTATACTCATCCAGCTGAGGTATGTTGTTCCAGATAAGGTGATATGTGACCCTATGAGTATGATGCATGTGGTCTAGAGTTGAATATGGTTACGTAGGAATAATGAAATGGGGAGATCCATTTAAAGTGTAAAAAATATAAATAGTGACTCCTACATAGCCTTTTGTTGGCATTCTACATTGCCACCCCAGACTGATGATATCTGATATGAATAATATGTTGTACCTATCTATGATATGGGATGTTAAGGGGATAAGATTATGGATGATATCTGATATGGTTATGGTAGGGAAGCTTAGTAGTGGAGATATGTGATTCCTATTACAACATTATATATTTGTCATATATATAGTTTTTTTGTTATTTACCATGGAATTGATCTTCAATATAATTCCACCAATATGGGATTTAGTGTAGAGTCCAGAGGGAGAAGATGTGGTGTTGCTAAATAATGCATGGGATGATACCATTGAGTGTTGGGATGTGGCCCCTAAGGGTTAGGTTGATCACGAGGGATAGGTTTAGGATCTGATACTGGTGGGGAAGCCACAATAGATGGAATATTTAGGGCCATGTAATGATGAGAATCTCCTGGAGAGCTTGGTATGAGTCATCTAGAGTATTGATAGGGGTCCTAGAGAGATGATCCATCCATGGAGTATCTAATATGGGAGTTCTAGTATCATCACACACCATTGTTTTTGGGTGAGTGTGGACTATAGGCGGAATAAAATTGGACTAAGTCTGTGTAGATTTTTTTGACCATCTTGAGACTCCACTAGGTTAGAGGGGTTTTCTTGCTACATACATGCTCAGTAGAAAATAAAAACAACGGTGGGATATCTAGTTATAGGTTGGTTGGCATGAGGGTCAGGAATAGATGGATTTCAATGTTATTTTCTTGAATCCATTCATTTCAAAGACACCAATGGAGGACCAATACCATGGGATTATGAGTTTTATTAGGGGATACGTCCATCATAAATTATAAGGATAATTTCATGGAACTATCCAATTTTAGGACTTCCATGGCATGGGATGACATCTCTAGGGTAAGGCAGTTCAATGATGGATTATTACTTGCAAAAAGGGTGTAGGTAAATATATTTTTGCTGACCTTGTTCTTAGAGGTGCTGAAATAGGTACTAATAGTCATGGGAAACATGACAGACCATACTTCTTCGAGTCAGGGGATTACACCGAGTGAGACTCATAAAGATACTTTGGTTAGATGAAAGTGACACTCTAATGAGTCTCATCAAGGAAGTCAGGATAGAGAATCATGTATAACCCTGAGTAGTGGGTTGTTGATAGTGTGCTTCTAGTGTGGTAAGACATGTCATGGAATAACCCAATGTGGGAGACCTCTGAGGGAGTGTTGGACATGTGGAATGATATGGAACATAGAGTGGTTCATTAGAATGATTTTTCTATGAGATAAGAGTCATGGATTGAGTTAGACTCATGGATCTGAGGCAGGACTCAAAGTGATACAAGGATATGGTAGTTGACATTCTAATACATGCAGATGTGGTGGAAGAGAGAGAGACATAACAATTGGGTCAGTGGCTAGTATCTGGTGTAGCTCTATAGGCAGGTTAGGCCTTAGGTAACTGGGCTTCAGTATAGGTTCATGTTGTTGATCTGGTAGGGTGAGAGTAGGATGGGGAGATAATTATGGTAATATGTAATCCTTAATTGTTTCATTCCTTTTTTGGATATGATTAATATAGGTACATGAGGTGAACATGTTGTAATTGAACTAACCAACTATTGGTTAGTATGTTGGAATTGTGTATGATGTGTGTTTTTATGAGATGCATAGGAATCAATTTTGTTTTTCGGAATTCATATATGAAAATATAGTACAAGTTTTTTTGTCATCACATCTGATGCTTGGACTTTAGAGCATCATCTATGATATGAGACTTTTTGGGTGTAATGTATGAAATGGGTATGTAATAAGAATCTGATGAGGTGAAGGAACGACTGTATGTCATCTAGGGACATGTATGTTTGGGGGATGGTTGAGGAACAATCAAAATGCATTGTTTGGGTTGTGAAGTGACTGGGTATGTAATTCCTATGGTGGGGAGCATGAGAAGAGGAATTGACCTGTGACTAAGTGACTGGGGTAGACTGAGGTTATTCTAATGATATGGTTGAATTCATTACCATCACGAAATGAGACTAAATAGATTAGGGATGAGATCTCTTATTGTGTTGAGACTATAATGTCCCATGTTTTTGAATATGTCATAATTCTCTTGTAAATTGTAATTTTATGTTTGGTGGATGGTGAAGTTCCCAGTCAGGATCCAAGTATCACTGAGAGGGGGGGGGGGGTGAATCAAAGATATCTTTTTCTTTTTATATTTCCATCTAATTTAAACAACCTTCTCCTCCTATTAAAGAGTTTCTTCTCTTCTGAACACACACAACTATATGAACACCATATTTTCAAGGTTCAGTACTCAACAAGAGTAGCTACGTCCTTGGTATGAAATGGAAATAATCTTGTACCACACAATATACTAGAAAACAATCCTTTGATGTGGAATACAACAAGTAAGATATACCCTTACACTCATGTAGCACTTGGAAAACAATCTGCAAGTGTGTGTTCACCCTCTTAGCACAAATAGAGAATTATAATATTTTAGTGCTTCTTTAAAATTGAACTGTTGTATTCTCTAAAGTACAAATATTCATTTTCCTACCCAGAAGCTGGTAAGAACTCCCTTACACACAACTGAATATGTGTGAAGACCCTAAATTTTTTGCAGAGCCATTAGGGTTCCTTGTGCTCAATTCAAATGCCTCGCGCGAAAAAATATTCTTTTGGCCTGGAAAACTTATTTCACGCAACATCCTTTTTCACACAACTTTTTACTTTTTTACACAACTTCCCTTTTACACAAAAATCTCTTTATTGTTTTTGTCCAACTCCCCTTTTACGTGATAATCTCTTTCTTTTCGCGCAACTCACTTAGCATATAATTTTACGCACACCAGAGCTCGTGATTTCTTCTAAGTGTTGAGCATTACCAAATGAGAGGGGTTGACCTCGTATTTATAGGCCTTTTTAACCCTTTTCAAAAAACACTAATCCGCGCATAAAACCCTCTTCATGTGTGTAAAAAACTCTTTCACGCAACATCGTATTTTGCGCATTGCTCTAATTTTCGGTGCACCTCATGCCTTTACCAATTTTCAATCTCCTTATCTCGAAACACCTCTTGCGTGAAAAACTTAATTCCTCTATTTCATGCACCATTAAAATATTTCTCACAACCTTTATTTTTCACGCATCCCATTGATATTTCGCATATCCCACTACTATTTCATGGACCACATTATTTTTTCACGCAACTTGCCTAAATTTCGGTGCACTCCATGCCTTTGGCATTTTTAAATGTTCTGACCCTGAATAATACCTTGAACACAAAAATCGAAATCATATTCAATCATGTGCGCAACATTCATTGTTAAAACACATTTGTTCATCTCAAGATTTTGAGGCCCTAAAATTTGGAAAACACTGGAAAATGGTGCCCCCATAAACTGTTCCTCTCTGCCGCCTCCAGATTGTCTGTTTCTATGTCATTTCTCTCTTCAATGCTTATCATAACAAATCTTGAGCTTTCATCATGACCTCCACTATCGTGATATATAACCTTTGATATACCATATTTAGCATCGTCAGAATTACAATGGAAAGTACTCAAACTTCCCTATCTTCTAGGAGTATTATTCCTTCCAATAAAAATTGTATATGACTGGCCTCATCATTTCTCCCCCTTTCCTTCATAAGGATTGCATCACAAGTTCCCCTAACATATGATATTTTTGAAATACATATTAGCAATGCATCGTCTAGTATAAATTCCTTTAAAAATTGAATTGATTTATCTTATTTGACAACAAAAGAAAACACTCTGCAAAAGCTAACTCTTCAAACATCCTTCTCCATCCAACTTGGTCCCAACAATCCCCCCCTTTGGATTTCATTGTCAACCAAGATTCATAAATCACTGAACATTTTAACCTTATGAAATGGATTACTTATCAACAATTCTAAGCCTACATGATCTAACTCATTATAGTAAACTAGAATTATTGACAAACAAAACCATGCTGTCCAATAATAGTGATTATGAAATCTCATGATCATATATAAAATATCATGATCATATCTCCTTATACTTCTTTAGAAAATAATTCAAGCATCTACTTTAGTATTCTTTACTTTTTCAATGTTCTTGGAATACAAAAACATTGTTTCCTACAACCACTCCAACAAACAGTTAGAATAGTTCACACACATACATGCTGCATTCACAGCTTACCCACAACTCCCCCTTTATGAATTCTTCCATAAGGATTGATTTATGAAACAATTATCCCCGATGAAAACACTATCCAAATGTAAGATGATAGAGGGGATAGAAACACGTACTTCAACCTTGATGAGAAGGAGGTTGGACACCCATGTTCAACCTCAATTTTGCAAATGGTTCCTTCGATAACGGTTTTGTGAATATATCAGCAACTTGTTCATATGTAGGAACATACTCCAGCCTCAATTCATTCATCTCCACCTACTCTTTGATGAAGTGGTACTTTATGTCAATGTGTTTTAAATGAGAATGTTGTACTGGATTCCTTGTAAGATTCATTGCACTCTGATTATCAAAACCTAAGAGCAATGGTAGATTTACATCAAAAAGTAGATCTTCCAACTAACTCTTCATCCACATTAGTTGAGTTGTAGCTTGAGTAGAAGCAATATAATTAGATTTAGTTATGCTAAGAGTTACTGAATTCAGTTTCATGGTATGCCAACTATCACAACTTTTACCCAGAAAGAAAACTCCACCAGATGTGGATCTTCGGTCATCAAAATTTCCTTCCCCATCAGCATCAGAATACCCAAATAGATCAATATTTCATTATCCATCATACTTGATTCAAAATTTTGTTGTTACTTTTATATATCTGAGAATTCGTTTTCCAACAATCATATGGGATTCTTTAGGAGCACTCTGAAATATTGTACATAAAGTGACAGCATAGACGATGTCGGGTGTTGAGGAAGTCAAATACAACAGACTTCCAATCAGCTTTCGAATCTCTTTTTTATCAACATCCTTTCCTTCTCCATCTTTAGAAAACTTAGTTCTCACTAAAATGGGTGTGGACACTGGTTTCAAATTTTCCATGCCAATCTTCTTCCGAATTTCCTTATCATAATTTTCTTGAGACACAAAGACATGATTCTTTTTCTGTGAGATTTATTTCCCAAGAAAGTATTTCATTTCACCCATCCTGGACATCTAAAATATCTTTTTCGTCTCCTTAAAATTTTTTTCACATGATCATTCATCATTCCCAACAAAGATAATGTCATAGACATAATCAATAACGATAAGTGAAAACTCTTGACACTCCTTGATGTAAAGATTTCTATCAACTCTACCTTTCTTAAAATTCATCTTCATCAAGAAAGTATCTAATTTAGAATACCATGCCATCAGATCTTGTTTTAACCCATACATATCCTTCTTCAACCTGCACACATAGCTTTCATCCTTTCTAATAAAAAATACACAAGGTTGATCAATGTAAACTTCCTCGTCAAGGTCACAATTCAGGAATGCAGATTTTACATCCATTTGAACGATTTTGTAACCTCGTTGTGTAGTAATGGAAAGAAAGATTCTGATTGTTTCTAATCTTTTCACCAGAGAAAAGGTTTCATGAAAATCAATGCCTTCAATTTGTGAATACCCTTTGTAAACCAATATTGCTTTGTTTCTTATTACTTTACCTTCTTCATTCAGCTTGTTCCGAAAAACCCACTTTGTACCAATAATGTTCTTGTTGTCTGGATTGGGTAAAAGTTCTTAAGTATCATTTTTATCTTTATGATCAAGCTCTTCATTCATAGCATGAACCCATTATGGATGATCAAAGGCTTCATTTACATCATTTGGTTCAACTTTTGAATAAAGAGAAGTATGTGATATAGCATTCGTTGTTCTTCTTGTTGGAACCCTTTGATTTTTATCTCCAATAATGTTCTGAGCCTCCACTTTTATCCTTAACCTAGGAAGAGTTGTTTGAAATCCATCCTCTTCACTCGAGATTTCTATGTCAGATTCCTTTTCATGAGTAGGATTAACACAGTCTGCAGCATTAGCATAATTTTTAACAAAATCTTCTTTATCCTGCTCGACTTCCACATCAACATATGATTGCTTTTATTTATTAGCATTTTCAACAACTTTAACATCTGAATAATCAATAATTCTTCTTGTTTCTTTGTTAAGGAATCTATATCCTCTCCCTTTAGGAGCATAGCCAAGAAAACTTCAATCATATCCTCTTTGGTCAAACTTTCCCAGGTTTCCACCTTTCTTCTTCATAATACATGGACTCCCAAAAACACTAAAGTGTTTTAGACATGGAGTTTTTTAATAGAAAAATTCATATAGAGTCATATTTGAGTTTGGACTACAGAAACATCAGTTCTGAATATACACAGTAGTTCTCATGGATTGCCTCCAATAATAATGATAAATACTATGTTCAAGTAACATAGTTCTCCCCATTTCCACCAGACTTTGATTATTTCTTTCAGCAACCCAATTTTGTTGAGGTGTGTGAGGTGAACTCAACTCATGCTGAATTCTATTTTTCTCGAGGTAACATTAAAAATCTTCATTATTATACTCTCCACCATTATCATTTCTTAACTTCTTCACTGAAAACTCACATTCTTTCTCTGCTTTCCTCTTGAAACTCTTAAACATTTTCAAAGCATCTGACATATGTCTCGTGTACATAACACAAGTAATGAGAGTAAAGTCATCAATGAAAGTATTGACGTACTTATCTCCATTATTTTATTTTTTTCTTATTGGTCCTCATACATCATAATGTATATATTGTAAGGATTTGTTTAACGAATTTCAACTCTCTTATACATTGAATTTGTAATCTTCCCTTTTTCACAAATAGTGTTGTACCAATTTATTTTTCTTGATAAATCAGGCATATCTCAAACACTATCTCTCTTGGATAACTTGCACATATTTCTCTGACACATATGTCCCAGCCTTTTCTTCCATAACTGATTTTCATATTTCATATCCATGTAATAAGAGTTCTACACTTCACCAACTTGGAACAAATTCCCTCTTGTATGTTGGACTCTTGTAACTAAATATCCATCATTTTCACTTTTCATAAAAAATCCATATTTTTTTAACATAACCTTGTTGCCCTCATCACAATGTTGTGACACACTAAACAGGTTATGTTTCATCCCATCAACATATAGTTTTTTTTTCTAAATTTCATCTTTTCTTTTCCAATGATGGCTGATCCAACACCTTTGATCCTTAGAGATTCATCATTTTCAAATGTCATTGTTCCTTCTTTGAAGTCTTCCACATTTTTTAGTAGCTTTAAGTCTCCTGTCATATGAGAGGAACACCCACTATCAAGAATCGATGGACATTCTCCTTTTGTAGCTTTCAAAGTAGTTTCGACAACAAGACCATTTTGTTCTTCCTTTTCTTCCACTTTCTGTTGTACTTCCTCCAATTTCTTTGCCAAGTCAATGTGTTCTGTCTAGGAAACCATGCACTATTTCTTTTCAGATTTATCAGAATTATCCATTTTAGCTTTTAAAAACTCTATATTATGAGGATTATTAGGAAACTTTTTTTCTCTAGTAACACACTTAGGAAGACCTTAGCAAGATGTCTAGGTCGACCACATCTTTCACAAATAGTTTCCTGTGGTTGGAACCAATTCTCAACTTTCACACCTACTTTATCGGATATCTTATAAAAAAATTTAGAGACTTTACATTTTGAATGCATTGACTCCCCCACAATCCTTGTCTTTTAAAACTTGTAGAATAGTTGTAATGTTGTTGGTTGAACCAACATGTATTTTCCATGTGTCTGAATCCACCACAATACTAGCAATAACCATAGAAAGAATATTTTCCTATGAAACTTCTATACTAACCAGAGTTGTGAACATGCTTCTCAATGACCTTCTTAATAGAAATATGCTGACCATGAACCTTTATGTTTTCATTTGTAACTCTCTTCTTCGGTTCAAATTTATCAGTACCAGAGGTATTAGAAGACTTTCTTGACTCGAGATTTTTATGCACTTATGATTTTTCTGCATTGATGACTTTGGCCACATACATGATCTTCCCAGCCTTGTTCTTATTAGAACTAGTTCCATATTTCTTTTCAACCTTTGAAGATAACTTTTGTAGATCTTTATTTGGTTCATTCTTACTAGAACATTCACCAACTTCTAAGACAGATTGTTTGAAAATGACATTCATTTCTTTAGCTTGATAATGTTTCTGTTGGACAAGTTCCCGGTCTTCTTCTTTTGTATTAATCTTTAATTCAAGATGATCATTGCGAATCTTTGAATTCTCAAGATAATTCTTCATATCATCAATCTCTTTTTCCATATTGATTTTATCATCATGAGAAATTTCTTCATTTTTTAATGTGGAATTTTCATTTATCAACTTATTGTTTTCCTTCTCAAGCCTTATTATGTTTCTAAAACATTCCTTCAACTCTTTTTTTAGATACTGTTCAAGTTGAGTTTCTTCTTCTTCAGTACTACTGCTGTCATAATCATCATTATTTACTTTTGCAAAAAGGTACTCTCTATAGATTTCTCACCAATAGATTTTTCAGATCCCGTCTCACTGTCATCATCTTATTCAATTTTTGAAAACAAGATTCTTCTTTTTAATTTGAGAAATTTTTATCTTTACCTCTTCCCAAATATTTATCTTTTCCATCCTATTTCATCCATTACCTTCTTGGTCCTCGGTCTTCTTCATCACTATCATCATCTTTCCCTTTTTGAGGACAATTAGCTGCAAAGTGGCCAACAACTTCAAATTCAAATCATTTCAAAGGGAGATTCCCTTTTTATTTCCATGTTCCTCTTTTCACATTTTTTGAAAACAATGAAAATATTTCATCAAAATTTTGACATACCTCGTTTTCAGTGTCAGATTCACCAGCTTTATCTTTAATAAGAATTTTCTTCTACTTCTATTTCTTTACGGCCTTGAAAGAAATTTATCAATCGGATTTTGATTTTATCTTCATATTATTCTCCCTTCTCATTTAAAAAGTTATGAGAGTGCTATGAAAATAATCTAGAGATAATGTTTCAAGATCTTTATCTTCCAGTGATGAAACTTTAGCATCAAATTTATCAGGAAGAATTCTTAAGATCTTTTCAACAACATTAGAAACTTTCAACTTTTAACCAAGAAATATGAATGTACTGACAATGTTATTTATCCTTGTAAAGAAGTTCCCAATAGATTCAAATTCATCCATTTTTCAGTCTTCATACTTCAACCTCTAGTTTTTTAGTTTTTCCTTCTTCAATTTTGTATTTCCTTCATAGATGGTCTTCAACTTATCCCAGATTCCTTTAGCTGTAGCCACACCTTTCACTCTTAAAAAACACTCTCAGAAAGAGATGAGAGTAATGCATTTTTATCTCTTCCATCATTCTCAAGATTCTTCTTATCAGCAGTTGTAAGAGGAACCTTGTCATCAATAGGAGGAAACCCATCAGTTGTTGTTTCAAGAACTTCATACCCAAGAGACATTAGATATGACATCATTATATCTTTCCAGATATGATAATTCTTTCCATAAAAAATTGGTATCCCCATATTGTTCACATAATTTAGATTGTCCATCAAAAAACCTATTCAAACAATTCAGAAAAGAATAAATGAAGGGAACCTGTTGTTCTAATACAAATTTAAGTTCCCTGTTTGGATCCAAGTATCACTAAGAGGGGGAGGGGGTGAATCAGAGATATATTTTTATTTTTATGTTTCCTTCTAATTTAAACAACCTTCACCTTCATTAAAAGAGTTTCTTCTCTGATGAACCCACACAACCACATGAACACAAGATTTACAAGCTTCACTACTCAACAAGAGTTGCTACGTCCTTGGTATAGTACGAAAATAATCTTATACCACACAATCCACTAGAAAAAAATCCTTTTATGTGGAATAAAAAGAGTAGGATATACCCTTACACTGTTGTAGCCCTCAGAAAACAATATGTAAGCGTGTGTTCACCCTCTTAGCACAAATAGGGAATTACAATATTTTAGTGCTTCTTTACAATTTAACATTTGTATTCTCTGAAGTACAGATCTTCATTTTTCTACCAGAAGCTAGTAAGAACTCCCATATGCACCACTGAATATGTGTGAAGACCCCAATTTTTTTGCGCAGCCATTGGGGTTCCTTTTGCGCAATTCAAAAGCCTTGTGCAAAAAAAAATACTATTTTGGTGCGGAAAACTTATTTCGTGCAACTTCATTTCTCGCACAACATTTCACTTTTTCACACAACTTCCCTTTTACACAAAAAACTCTTTTTTACGCAACATCCATTTTATGTGAAAATATATTTCTTTTCACACAACACACTTATTGTATAATTTTACGTGCACCAAAGATCGATATTTCTTCTAAGTGTCGAGCATTAACAAATAAGAGGGGTTCACCTCATATTTATAGGCCCTTTTAACCCTTCACGAAAAACACAAATCCGCACATAAAACTCTCTTGATGTGCGTAAAAAACTCTTTCATGGAACATCGTATTTTGAGCATTGCTCTAATTTTTCATGCACCTCATGCCTTTTCCAATTTTCGAGCTTCTGATCTTGAAACACCTCTAGCACGAAAAACTTAATTCCTCTATTTCATGCACCATGCCAATATTTCACACAACCTTTATTTTTCGTGCATCCTGCTGATATTTCACACATCCCGCTACTATTTCTCACACTGCATTATTTTTTCACTCAACTTGCCCAAATTTCCATGCACGCCATGCGTTTTCATTTTTCAGAGTTCTGACCCAGAATAATGCCTTCCGCGCAATAAATATAAACCATTTTCAATCTTGTGTACAACGTTCATTGTCAAAAACACTAGAAAATGGCACCACCTTAAACTCTTCTTTTGTGCCACCTGCAGATTGTCCGTTTCTTTGTCATTTCTCTATTAAATGCTTATCTTACCAAATCTTCAGCTTTCATCACAATCTCCACTATCATGAGATATATCTTTTGATTGACTAGATTTATCATCGTCAAAATTATAATGGAATGTACTGAAACTTCATTATCTTCAAGCAGCACCATTCCTTCCAATCAAAACTGTATACGACTGGCCTCATCATTTATCCCCCTTTCCTTCATAAGGCTTGCATCAAAAGTTATCCTAACTTTTGATATTTTTGAAATACGTATCAGTAAATAATCCTATGGTATAAATTCCTTTACAAAGTGAATTGATTTATCTTCTTTGACAATAAAAGACAACACTCTGAAAAAGCTAACTCTTCAAACTTCCTTCTCCATCCAACTTGGTCCGAAAAGATGAGAAAATATTTAAAATATGAATCATAGAGTAATTTTGAGAATTAAAAGACATTATAATGTTTTATAAATGGGTTTCAAGGATTTTAAAGTGTCTAGGATATTCTATACAGTTTCCAGACCATCGGGCTCTGGGGAATTATTTCAGGGAGACACAACACCAGGATCACGGTTGGCACACGATTAATGATAACTGTGTGGGACAAACTATGAGTGGCATCTGATCTAGAGTATTGTGGGTATAAACCATGAAAGGTGTTTAGATTACCATGTAAGGCACATTCAACTAATTTTAGATGGTGTTCATGGGTGCGTAAGGTTTTCCAAACCATGAATCCTAGCATGCATGCTTAGTGAAACTTAGGTAGTGAGTGAGCATGGTTATCACATTTTTGTCTAAACAGTGTGTCTAGACTATGTGGCCCATTTTAAAGGGGTTTACTTTTGGACAATGGCACATCACTTTAGATACATGGTTATCCAAACCTTTCCATTCATTAAATTGGGTGAATTTAAAAAAAATCCCCTCCTATCTATTTCCTTACACTAATATTTTCTCCTCCCATTAGTGTTCCAACCTCCATATGTAGAGATACCCCTTTCCCTCTTATAGGTCCCTTTAAATTTCCCCCATCTGAGCATAAATTCAAGGTCTATTAGGTGAGTTTAAAGTGTAGTGGCAATTCGTTGACTCCTTTTTATTACTTTATCATTTTCTATCAATATTTGGAATGTTATTTATTTTCAAGATTGTTTTTCCTACTTTCAAGGTGTTTATATAAAATCTAAATTTCTCTAATTCCATCTCGTATTAGAGGCCGGTATTTTATGAACAATAACTTAAAACTATGAACCAGTTAGTTCATATCTTTCTCCCTAAATATATGTGTGCTACTCTATGCATAACTAAATACCCATGTGTGGATTCTAGATAACACCAGGAATAAATTAATTCTTCCCAATAATTCATTTAATTCATGTTGTGAGATAATTATTTTCTTTCTCTTATCTCTTAAAATTTGTTGAGACGGGTATGGGCCTTCTATTTCATTAGACATGTTATTCCAATTGATAAATTTAATTAAACTAAATTTTTTTAATAATTAATTTTGTCATAATGGAACATGTTATGATTAGACCAAGATATATGGGGTTATGTTGATCATCATGATTGAGATGACTTGGTTTATCAGGTTGATGGATTTGGCCGAGATGTGTGGAATATTGTTGAATATAATAATTGAGATGACGAGGTCATCAGGATGAGGTGGATGGTGATATGAATATTGTGGATGGGAAATGATATTCATATGTGTAAATGAGGTTGTCAGTTGGTTTTTCTTAGGTATGTTTTTTGATTTTCGTTAACCATGATTGACCAGTAGCATTGCTGGAGTCATGTCATATAGAAGAGGAAACTACTGAGGTAATGATGACTAATAATTTTCAGAGGATTCTACCATATTTTGTTGTGGATTAATATATGGGGTTCACCATAAATTATAGAGGAGGTGGTCATCAAATAAATCTTCGGTTGATGATGTGTGATGACATCAAATGGGGGATTAGGCTCTCCATATATGTTGGGGCCAATTATAAGAGATTATTGAAGAGTGGATATTTCTATGACTCAAAACATCTAGGAATTCATTTAGTGGTGGGTTTTTATTCATTGATGGGTAGATCTCACAAATACATGTGATGTCATACTATTGAACTGATGGTGATTCAGTGGACGGAGTTCCTTGGGACTGGTGACATATTTTTTGTGTGTTCCATTAGAATGTCATTTTTACTCGATGTGAGGATTCATTTGGAATTAGTTGGAATGATAAACCATTTGAAATGTATGTGGATGAGATACCAATGTTTTTCGTACAAATAACCATGTATATATCATTCCACTATAACATTTGTTGTCAAATGTAATCACTTGCTCAATGATATTAAGAACGAGTAAATGGGGTATGTATTTTTAACATGATTTTTTTCTATTTTTTTGTATGAATACAATTGTATAAATATGTATGTAAGATAGGTACACATTGGTGGTGGAATAATAAGATCATTATCACAAACAACATTTTCCACTCAAGAAATGTGCATACTTTATGATTTAGAGGTTTGTTCAAGGACTGGGTTTATGCTATTGACCATAGTGTCCAGGGATGCACAAGTGCTTCAGAGTGACGGAAGATGAACCTCATTGGTTCTTTGCATTGATCTATAGTTATTTATGGGGATTTTTATTTCATCCTTGTATGAACATCCATGGTAGATCATTCTTGTCTACTTTTTTATTATTTATTAACATGTATACCTTATTTTATATGTCTTGCTATTGTGTTTGGATCATTATTTATTCTATTTGATATATTGTTTATGATTCGTCTATGTTGATATTTAGGATTTTGTTTGTTTTATTAAATTTCTTCCATTTTTTTATGATATTATTACCTATATTATTTTCATCACAAAAAATATCATATCAAATATATATGTCGAGTACCTCTTCTAATGAGGGCTTCTGTGATAGTGACTCCACTTCCATGATGGTGATGGCCGATGAGCTGGTCCATCCCACATGGTGCTAGAGAGAACTCCGCCATCATTTGAAAGAGATTTATTTTATTACTTATGCCCTTTTACAACCCCTATTTACTTCTATATTTCCCATAAATATTAACAATCCTTAACATCCAAATACTATTTGACAGATTCCAAAAAAAATTATTTCATCTTTGAAGTTAAACGAGGCCTCAACACTTCTGAATTTGACATTTATTTCTTATAAAAAATAGCATCTTCATTTGGTGGATTATTTTGATAGGATTATTTTTGGGTTAGGGTGTTTACATGATCAAGAAACGGTGGGTCTTATTAAAAATAATAATATCATGATTTCGTTTACATTGGAGAACGACTTGGTCAAGCACCCTTGACAACTCCAATGGATCCCAGTTCAACTTATTTAGGTGGAAATATGACATCCATATGAATCATGATACCCCAAAAAAAGAGATAAGGGTTAGTTTCCCCAAAATCCAATTATTGTTTCAAAACCCCTTTATTATGAGAATTTTCAGGCTTCTCATGTGTAGATATTTTTTTTATGAATGTAGAACTAGATCATGTTTTTACCCTATTTATCCTCGATCCTCTATGGAAGTGGATGTGTCAATACGGTCAGCTGAGTACGTTGTTATTTTTATGGGGAAGTGTTTTGATGGAAACTACTTGTTTGTTTTTGGTTCATGGATTGTTTATTTCTATTTATATTAGAAAATGGGCCACTCAATGGATGTTTGTAGGCATGGGAACATAAAAATAAATCAATAGATGGAAGCCACCTTAAGAGGAAGTTACAAGGGCTTGGTTCTGGGTGTTGGTGAAGGTCTGATGGGGTAGATTTAGTGGGGTGTATCTATTGATCCAGTTAATGAAAAGGTAATTCAATGTGGAATATCAGAGGTTAACCCAAAGGTTGTGGAAATTATCATTCACTTGAGTAATGATCTAGTATATCCCAAGCCTATTGTGAAAGTTTATTTGGGGCCAATGGGAACCAAATAGGTGACTGTGACTGGTGTTTTGAAATATTACCCAATAAAATACTTTTCAAGCACCTATGTTGGGGTTGTGGGATCTAGCAGGGGAAATAACACAGAAGTGGGGACACAATTGAGATTTAGTGGAGGTTATATAGCTCCTAATGATGTATCCTATGTAGCATTAGTACGTTCACTAAATGATACTATTTGAATACAGGGTTAACAGGAGATAGAGGCACTGTGACTTGGCCATATACTGGAGTCTTATGCAACAAGGGAGGGTGCTGAAACAAGTTTCAAGGTTCATGAATATGAAATAAGGGGTATGGTGTTGATAAGGTAAATCCATTGAAGATACTTTTTACCTATTAATATTTGAATTATCTTCAAATATTTTGAGACTAAAGGGATAGATCAAGTACATGAAGAATATCAGGCCGAGAACCCCCAATGAAGAGTAATGAGTCCTCGGGGTGGATTCTAGTGATGAACCTTATTTTAATTTTTCAAGAGATAGTACATAATAATTTCAAGGTATAAGGCTACACAGTTTGATGAGGAGGAAGGATCAAAGAGGCAATTAGGATTTGGGGATCTATATCCTTCTTAAAAGACAAAAATATAAAGGACTAAAAGACTATTCATACTTACCCGTACAAATAGTGACAAGATCCACTAAATGGTCGAATGATAAATAAATGGACTATGATCCCATGTTTATTATAATCACCGATTAGACTGAGGATGCAGACAATTGGATCATTCTCCCTAAGGGTTCCTTTACTGGAAAAAAGCGGGAGAAGGGTGCACAAGATGCATTCAAAGAGAAAACTCCGGAGCTTCTTATCCATTCAAAGGAAGAAATGGTGGAGGAGGTTCTTATGAATATTCTTCACTATATAAGGCTAATAGGATGGTGAAAAGATTGATACATTTGGAAAATAATCTAGATTATAGTGCATGTATTAAAAATCAAGATCTTATACTAATAAGAGGATTCAAAAAAGAGAACATCATCATAGAGAACTAAATTTAATCTTGGGAAAATATGTCTTATCAATTTGAATACCTTATGAAGGATAATATAGAAAAATAGGTAACTAATCTATCCTAGAAATTATTTAGGGATAATGTTTTGTATATTTTTAAGGTCTATTTCAATTATTTTGTGGCTTCTTTTAGTGTTATTTCTGGGTGAACCATTATGGTTTCTCACTTTTTCAATAAAAGTGTTTCAAAAAAATTTAATTTTCAATAATTATCATCACCATAGGGTATACCCTCTCAAATATAACCTAGTCATACCCTCAATTATAGTCATAAGTGTTTGGTATATGAGGAGGTGTTCTTAAGGCCCAATGGTACATCATCTTGGAGCACAGACTATGTGGCTACTAGGTCGGGGTGATATGTCATTCTTCATAACCAAGAAAGACATATGAACGGATGAGATCTGGTGCTCAGTAATGGTAAACATGAGAGACATCAATTGATGACCATATTGAAGATTAATATTATCATAATGATTTGTGGTTACGATCATATCATGCAATTTTCATTCCCAATTTAGTGTGGATCATAATCATGAATCATGTCATAAATCATTTGAATTTGACATACAAGAATCATAATACTGAAAAATCATCACTAATCAATCATGAACCAGGTGTTAAAAAAATATAAATAAAAATAGATCTGAAAAATGTGGCACCTTCACAGTAATAGAAACCATTTAACCACTTAATGTTAACTACAAAGAATATCAAATCATAGTGAAACATGCATCAAATTATTTTTCCCATATCAGAATGGATCATGCATAAAAATATGTTTTCCAAAGTGGATCAATCATCCCAAACTATATACTATATTGTGTTGAGAACATCAACTCATTTCACATAATTAAATAAATATATATATAAATATTAATCAAATTATTTGGTGGGATATATAATTATAAACCTGTTCATTCTATAATGAAAACCATACATATATGTGTCAAAATATCATAAAACATTCATCGTACTTTCATTACATGGCCCATGTAAAAGAAACAAGTTTCCAAAACATTTCATCATTTTATCGTAGCATGAACCAAAGAAAATAAATGAGTTTCATAAAAACATTACTATCATAATGACAAACCATTGAGAGAAATAATTATGATGATATCATTGAATCATAAATCTACTAAGGCATAATTGACATCAAATGATTTTATCAAATATAAAAATTCTTTCTAAATATCAATATAATTTTTATTGAGGAAAATAACTTTTTCATTTTGAAATATCTTATTTATGATCTAAAAATTTCAAAAATATTTTTGAAATATAATTTTGAAAAGAACCATGTACATTTTTAAAGGAAGATTTTATGATTTGAGTAGTCATGATAATAGTGAATTTTATTCATGTCATGTAGGTTAAAACAAATATACCTTTTACAATTAAAATAAAAACTAAGAATCATATCATTTAAAAAGAAATAAGAAAATTACATTGATACATTTTTATAAAATGTAAAACGTGGGAAAAATTTCATTATAATTTTATAAGAGAATATTAAAACATTCTTGAGAACATTTTAAGAAAATCATGAAAATGGAAAAAAACAACCAAAGAGGAAAAAAAGAAGTTTTTTCTTAAAAACATTTGTGATCATTTTAAGTACCAAAGGGAGGAAAAATATACTATTACATTAAAATTAATTGAATAAATATACGATAATAAAATTAAGGGGATTTATTAAATAGTAATCATAAAATCTCCTCAACAAAAATCCAAACATTAATAATCCCGACAAAAATTGGATTGAAACATAAATTCATTACCTTAAGTATCATATTACTTTATACACATAAAAAATATTGTACGATAAGTATATATTTATTATAAATATATTCAAAAACATTTCTCATATATATCATACCATATATTATTTAATTATAATATCTCATTATCCATTTATTAACAATTCTATAGTAAAATCAATCTTTTTGGGGTTATCTATGTTTTTCATGCATCTTTTTGTTCATCAATATTATTACTTATAAATTGATCTTTCTTCCATAATATCTAAAATTTAAATCATGAATTATTAAAATATGTAGTAATTATATAAACTTTTATAACTATTTATATAAATATGATATGAACAATAAATTAAATTGCTTCATGGAGAGGGTAGTCTATACATTTGAATGAGTGATGTTTCCATATTTCAATGGATCGAACAAAACAAAGGTAAATAATAATTCACATTTAGAAAACCAAAATAATAAAATATATGTCATATATATTTAGTAATTCAGTCACTATAACCAATAATTTTATATCGTTATGAATAAATAATGGTATCACTTCCTGGAGGTGGTAGTCAACATGTATGCACAAACAATGTTTTCTTTTCCTATATAATAGAAATGTGGGGGATAATGGCGACTATATCATCATAATAACAATTATGTATATTTAATATAAAAAAATAATTATTTCATAATTGTTACAATATATTTATATGTGCTAAAATAAAAAGTACATGATTAAGAGTTTTACCTCTTTGTTGAAAAACCTCTTTTGGATGACACCTTAAGCCTAAAAAAGATGGTATTTTGGAAATAAAAATAAGCTCTGGGATATGGATATGGAGTATAGGAAAGTATTATAGTAGTGATTTTCTGATCTAGAATGTTAAAAAGGTGTTAAGAAGAGAGTATAAGAGGTTCCCTTTTATATGTGTGGGTAGATGCACTATTGGAATTACTTAACATATTAAATTAATATATATACAATTTCATGGAGATGTGGAAGAATATTGATATACATGAAATATATGATTTGGATGATTTGAAATACAATAATACAATAATATTTGGACAATTTTAGATGATTTTTTCACCCTAATCCCTTTATTTATCCCAACTAATCTATTTAATAATTTCCCCAATATCAAAGTTCTTACTATTTATGGATGAAGAATGCGACCATAAAATGAAAATAGACCCATAAATGGATCACCATTGATTGATTCAACTATATACCATTAAATTGTCCGTATATAATATTTTTATGATTTTTAAATAATTGAAAAAATATTTTTTATTATAAAACATCATTAATCTCATTTTTAGAACTATTCATTTAATTTGAATTTAATGTGAACAATATAACAATTTAATTCAAATTTAAAACATTAAAACATAATTTTTATGTTATATTTGCCTAAAAAATTCATGGGACACAATAATAGAACTAAATTATATTACTATCAATATTTTTCAAATAATTTTTTTATTAATTAACAAATATTATATTGGAGTTGCATAAGAATTTAAGATAATTATTCCTTGAATAATAATGAAAAAAATAAATTGCATTTTTTTTGATTTATAATATAAATTTACAACTGAAAACCCCTCTTTTTATCCTTCTGAAAAAATATTAGTGATATTAAAGTTAAGAGGGTGACTTCTTTTATTTATCCTTTTCTTAAAATAATATACCGGTTACAATGAATGAAAAATGGAACCAAGTGGGAATATTTTCAAAACATATATAATAATGGTTGAACTCCACTAATCCATTGTGATAAACGAACGTTTTTTAAAAATTTTAATGCTTCATTCCAATGTTTTAACACTATTTTACCCATTTTACACTTATCAAGATGACATATATTTTCCAAGGACACTATTCATAATGAAAAAAATAAAAGGGGCTAATTTAAAAAAAATTAATATCCCAATTTCAAATATGGGGTCTGTTTTTGAAAATTAAATTCCTAGAAGTAGAAGAAAGTAATTTTACAAGTATTTTCTAAAACAGTACAAAACTATTTTTTGGAAAATGAATAATTGAAAATAAAATTATACTTATTCTTATTACATGCCCAATAAAACCATTTATATGAAAATGAAAACATCTTATTGAATATATAAAATTTTAATTTCATTAAAACATTTCATTAATAGTGATTAATTTAATTTATTAAAAAACAAAATGTGTGTATAAAAATTATTTTTTAGAAAAAAATATCTATTTATTTTCAAAGTGTTTTATTTTCATATTTAACCATCTGATAACCAATTAATATTGTTTATAAATACGTAACAAACATTTTTATTAAAATTTTTTTAGACCTATTCATTCCTTACAATCCAATGGCTAGGTGATAATATCACATTAAATAATATTACGCAGTTTGTTTTTTCTTGGTGTGGCACATAAATAAATAATTTATAGAAATCACATTTATCTATAGAGAGATATATTATAAAATAAAAACAAGTTAAACTCACACCTATTTCCATTTCTATTCTAGGATCATCCTTGGTTCAAGATCACTCTCTATGGGGTTTATGTTTTAGTTTGGATGGAGTGTGATCATTGGTCATATAGGTTGGTCTGCCCAAACACATAAATTGTTTATTATTCATTTTAATTTTTTTTTCATTATCCATTTAGTCCATTGTTTTTTTCATTGAACTTTTGAAGTTGTATATACATTATGGTAGAAAAGGATATGCACTTTTTGAGGTAATTTCTGTAGGGAAGGTTGTTCAGAGTGTGAGCGAAGAGTTTATTTCTACATTTTTTGTATCTACTGAAAATTAATTTTTTATTATATATTTTTAACATGGATTACTAATGTATGTTTGGGTCATTATGGAATTTTCTTTTATTTTTGCTACTTTTTTTAATAACTATATATTATTTGATACTCTTCCAATCTATGTATTTATAATTCTCAGGTGCCTAATGCTTCCAAATGTGATCAGGAACATGATATATGTTTTTCATGTTCTGGATTGAGCTTACGAAGGATGGAAATATCAATCTAGTCTTTGATAAAAGTGGTTTTGGATATTAGTCTAGAACATCAAATGAAATTACATACAATGTGATGGGAAAATATAATCTAATGAGAATAGAAATTCTCAACCATCAATAACTTACACACAATATAATAAATATCTAAAAATTGGGAATACATTGAGAGATAGAAGAAACATGATTCTTCCTCTGATGAAGTTCCAATTTTGTGGCTACTTGGGCCATGCAATGTCATATTATAGTGAATGTTAAGGTTTCTTGATCGAATAAGTAGTTAGAATTAAGAAAAGTATAACTAAAACACATCTTTTATATCAGAATAGAAACTCATTCTATGGATATTTTTTCAACTTACATGAATTAAAGAATAAATATAACAATTGTTGGAATATTAATGGAAATGTTTCTGATATAAGATATATAAAAATAAAGATAATTATATCTAATTCATTTCCTTTGGAAAAGTAATTTTACACATTAGAGGAATAAGAATATGACATTTTTTCATATATATAAGGAAAAGAGAAGAGTATGACATATGGATCAACTAATTCTATAGTATATTATAAAGATAAGAAGATAAATATTAATGATCAAGTCATTCTTGTTGATATATATTTAAAGGTAAAAAATAATAGTAGTAAGTTGATTCTTAATAGTGGGTTCTCATACCACATGACATGTAGTTTGAATCTTCTCAAAAAAAATTAATAAAAGAGTCTATGGAATAATTTTGTTAGTAAATGATTGGGATTTTATGATCAAATGAATTGTAAAAAATAATTTTTCTAGTAATGAATTAAATAATACTAATGTTCTCTATATTGATGGTTTATGACACAATTTTCTATGTATGGTCCAATTATGTCACTCAGGTTTGGAAGTCACATTCAACAAAAATGATAGCAATATCCGAGGATATATTGGAAACTCTATTTGGGCTAGGATGGAGAATATTTAGGGTGGATAAAAAAGATAATACTTTTATACTTTCTATATAAGAGGATAATGGTCTATGGAATTTCAGTCTTGGTCACATACATTAGTAGAGATTTGAGAGTATAAAAAAAGTAACTTTTTACATTGGTTCCCTGAAGTGGAATATAGAAAAGGTTTTTGATTTATGATTAATGTGAAATATAGTAAGAAAGCATTACAGTATAATGAATATGTGATAATTAAATCTACATAATAATTTCCATACTGATGTATATGGTCCTTTTACGTAGGATGGATCATATAGTGATATATATTTAATTTTTTTTTTGACTATAATAGGATAGAATGTGTTGAGCTTATGAATCCTATTAGAGAAGTATTTGATTACAGCAAATGATTCCCAAGAATATGAAAATTAAAGAGAAATAAATATTATGTAGTCAAACAATAGAATCTAATACACATCGATTTATGTTAAAAATTATCTAGATAAACAAGGAATAATTTAGGATGTTATAGTGAAAATGATATTTCAGTAGAATAGAGTCATTAAAAAAAGAAATCATATGTTAAATAGCATGGAAAATAGTTTATTGATTAAAAATTAAATCCCTCATTGAAATATCATAGAATATTCATAAGTAATAGTTTAATATTGAATAAAGTGGTAAAATAGGTAAATTACATGGATGTAGTAGATGCCGGAATATTTTTAGGCTACTCAACATAGAGTAGATCCTAAATATGTTTCAAAAAAATTAAAAAGAAAATATTTAAAAATATTGATGTGATAGTTATTGAATATAAATCTAACGAAAATTCTGTTTGTTTTGTCTCTAAACAATTTAATGAATAAGAAGAGATACATTTTTATTGAATAGAATGTCATGATCCTTTAATTAACGATGCTTTTGATATTGAATAAATGGAAGAGCATGATGATAAATGGAGTCAACCAGTGAAAAGATGAAGAGTTTTAGTGGATTCAAATAACACTACAAGAGAAAAAGAGTCTCTTATATAGATCTAGAAAATGAGTCCTATAGATCATAGTTGTATATTATCAAAGGTAAAATCGATTTTGATTGAAGAATTAGTAAATTAAGAATCATGGGTAAAATATATGAATGAAGAGTTGGAGAAAATAGAAAATAATAAAACATGTGAACTTTTGAAAATACATATAAATAATAATGTGATTGGTACAAAATGTAACTTTAAAAACATGCTTGATGAACATGGAAGAGTAGCCTAAAACAAAGTGATGCTGTTGTGTGAAGGACATGCACTGGTTGCAGGAGTTGATGTTATGGACTTATTTTCTCTATTGTAAAGGGTTAAATCAATATGCCTCTTTCCTCTTGTGTATTTTTATAGAAAAATTATAGTATATTAAATTTATGGGAATATGATATTTCTAAATGGAGTCATTAAAGAATAAGTTTCCATCAAACAACCAGTAGGCCTTCTTGTTGGAGATGATGCATCAATGTGTTATATATTTAAAAATATATTATATGTGATAAATCACACACACCATGATTTGTATTCATAATTTTAAATTTATAAGATAAATATTAAGGTTAATATAGTAGGGGTGTATCACAACCTTTTTGAAAATTTTCGATGAGGATCAGTTCATCGTGACAATTTATGTGGATGACATCATATTTTGCAAGAATTAAGAGAATTTGGACTATGATAATTCAAAAATAACATGTTCATGATATGATATTTCAATTATTGGAGGGTTATATTAATTTATTTTCCTACAAGTACCTTAAATTGAACGAAATAAATTTGTTTTAACGGTGAAATATGTAAGAGGTAATTCAAAAAAGTTTACTATGGAATAATAAAAAACAGGTTTTCACTCAGATAGTAATTGGAATGAGAGTTGGGAAGATTGAGGAAAACAAAGGTGAATGATCAACAGTACAAATAAGAATTATTTTAATTTTACAAAATCATAACCCAATATGTATGCATATTTTATATATTATATTCTTTGAATCATGATTTTAGAGTTGTTTAAATTAATAAAATCTTATACCCTTAAAGTTGATAATGAGGTAATTTTGAAAAACACTAAACTATGGTTTTAATTTTAAAGTTATAGAAGTTCTTGGTTTTATATATTATTTAAATATAGACTATTATAGAGATAATTTGGTTCAAAAATCCATAAGAGGTATATCTTTTTTCATTGTATGTAGTTGAATTAGATTGTTAATTAAGAATCCAGATTGTGTATCCTTGAGTTTAACAAATGATTCATATATTTTCATTGATACAGATTATATATTGTTTATATGGAAAACAATGGAGTATCATAGTGAAGTAGTGGAGAAATATATGAATATTTTGTGTGAAATGAAGAGTTCCATTGAGTGAACAACGAATCTGGTACATCACACTTTCACAAAAACACACTGAGATATGATACCACTTTATAAAGGAGAAAATAGAGAAAACAATTCTCAAAATAGAATTTTATGGAACTTAGTATCTTATAAAATATTTATTTACCAAAATATATAATTCTCCTGTGTTTTAGAAATATCAGTTGAACCTCATATAATCATAAATTTTCTCAAACAGAGAAGGTTTAAAACACCATCTTCCGATTGAACATAATGTTTTGTTTTGAAATTATTTTTTACTGTATAAATTTTTATTTTTATTGGGGTTGAAAAGATAGGGTGAGAGAAAATCCATAGGTAATCATAAGTATAATAATGGTTTGATTGGAAATTATGGACAACATTATAGAAATTAACATTTTTTTCTAGAATGATATTTGACCCATGTAGGCTTAGATTATTAGTTATTGGATCTTTGTTTATTTTTTTTCATAGTGGTGGTTTATAAATAATCAAAAGTGGAATGATCTGGAAAAGGATAACCATGTTAATTTTTTTTTCAAATGGGTATAACTTGTTTGTGAATAAACCTAGTTAACAAATATTTTTAGTGTAATTCACCAATCATGAGGCCTAAATAATGTTCTAAATCACTATGGGCTGGAAAATAGCACTAGGGTGTTATTAAAATGACATGGGAATGATTTAACTATAATAAATGATATTATAATATAAAAAAATATTGTATCAAAATAGATATCCCAAGATACATCATATTTCATAAACAACTAAACCATATAGTTATATCTAACAAAATTTATAACCATGTTTAATAAATCAAAATAATGACAAAGAAAATGTAACTCGAAGAAACACATGAGTCCATCTCCTCATGAAAAAATTTTAACTCTATCCTAATCTAACATAAAGTTGTATGGACTTAGAGATCTATTCTCTATTTACACTCTTACCTTTACCCATGTCCAACAAAATCAAGGATAAAAATTCCCAAATACCAAATTTAGGTGTGAACACTAAATATTAGTGGGGTAATACCAAGAATATTTAAAATTTCACTCCACATGAATATTATATTTCATATGTAATATATATTTCTATAACATCTCAAGAATAAGTCATTTTTCCATGTAAAATTTTACTTTGGTTTCTTTTTTCAAAAGATGTGATATTAAAATAAAAAAATAAATATGATATGAAATTTATTTATAAGTCATAACAAGATAAGTAAAACAGGATTAAAACCTCAATATCCTTATCATGTGAGAAAATAATCATATCCATAAATTTTTACACAATTTATCATCAAATAATCAAAGGGAAATCATAACATAAGGGCATAAATAAATAATTAAAACAATAAACACCATTTGGATTAAGTAAATATAAGTATGGGAATTTCAGTTCCATAGAATGAATTCCCTCAACCACCTCCCCTAGTGATTGATAACTCAACTAAAACTTGTATATGTCTATTTTTATCCATACCCCAATTTATTCCCAATGTGTTATTACATGCTCATTTTGTTTAAGAAACCAATCCATATTTAATAAAAAAATTCCATGTCAAAGACCATTTCATTTACAAAGAAGTGAGTTTTTTAAAAATATTTTATAGAGATATCATAAGGATTTCATTCTTGAAGATCAATTTACATTTTAAAATCATAACTGTGGAAATTTAATAAACAAATTATTTGTTTAAATGTCGTTTGAATAACCATTTTATTAAACTTTTCTTACCCTTCAAATATTAACTCACCTCTCATGGATCTTAAATAAACTATTTCATTAATTAAAACCAAATGGATCCATGAGAAAGTAATTCATTATAAAGGATAGACCATAGGATAGTGATACTTACATTAAAATAATGAAGACCTAATTTCCTTCAAAATTTGTGTTGTGAAACTAATAGATTGGGTCTTTATTGGCCTATATCCAAGAAGAAATTCATTGATTTGATAGGAAACCCTTTAGATCGAGGAATTATATCCCATTACTGTTCCTTGTGGCAAGGGGAAGGGTGGACATGTGGATATCTAATGAAAATAGAAGGAACTGAGAGATAAGAAAAATGAACCTCAAACTGACCCACCCAAAATGATCAATGATTATCAATGAATCAAACTAGAGGCCTTTAAGGATTCATAGAGAGACATGATAGACATATTGATGACTTTTGAGGAGAATATATTAAAAAATCAAGGGAATCAAAATAATTATATATTTTACGAATTATAGATCGGTTCACATAGTTAGGTCATGTAGTTAGACAAACCATGCACTATCTTTGTGATAGACAATGCCCATCCAAAACTAAGTCACATGGTTTCCCAGGAATAGTTTGATAGTTTGTAAAACCATGATCAAGTTTTCTAAAGAACTTATGAAATATTATTAAACATTCACATAGTTTCCTTGGGTTAGTCACATGGTTAATCAAACTATGATCAAACTGTTAGAATCCCCATTGGAAACCACAAAGATATATCAAACAGTTACCACATGGTTAGAACTATCTGTGTGAATAAAACACACACCAGACATACTTTCTCCAAAACACTAAATTCCAAATACATGAATCTCAATAGCCTCTCAAACCTCATGAGATAAACCAAGATCAAAATTCATCCTCCTTGTGACCTGAAAAATAAAATAAAAATTCCCCACCCTAAAACATTAGGTTCCAAGAAATGATCAATTTCATGAACCTGAATATAGATAATTCCATTATTGTATCATCCAAACCTCATGATCCCATGACATATGTATATGCTTACCACACTTCCATATCAATATAACTAATGGTTTCATCTTTCCACAAAACACCATATCCTATTAGTCTATTATTTGAGAATTCATATTAATCACTTATGTGTCGAGTACAATTTAGTCAAACTCTCATTTGATCACATGGGACAAATCTAGATGATACATATTCAGTTTGGAAACAAGGAACAAATTATGGATAGAAGTCAAAGGATATGGGACGTCTAAATTACAATCGACCATCATGATTCACTCTAAAATATCAAATAGGGTAATATATTGAGGTGTTAATTTGTGTTTCCCCCAAAATTCTTATTACCTCATCTTGGTGAAACTATAATAAAATCCAAAACACCCTACTCAAACATAAATAAGAAATTATTTTGATCAAAATGTGATTTTTAGTGACTTTGAACAAATAGGTCACCTTCATGGATTCCCATACAAAATCTAAAATAGCGGCATCCCAATTAAAGCCAAAAAAATTTCTTATATGAAAATTACACTAAGGGTGTATGTTTCTTCCAATATCTACTGAAGTAAAGAATGCTAGACTGATCAATTTATTTATAAATCTATATATATTGATCAGTTTAGTGATCCATATGATAGTGAAACATTTCAATCAACTTCAACTAAGAACCCATCAGTTCATGAAACCCTTTCCATATTCGATATGTGAAGAAAGGATTCCTATCTAAAATAATTGCAAACAAAAGACTCTAAAGTATAGAAATATCATTCACATAAAATTTCTCAATATCCTCTACCCACATTGACTCTATAATAGGTATGAGATGTTTTGATTTAATGAGTTGATAAAAAATCATCCATATCACATCCTTACCACCTAGAGTCTTTGGTAGTCCAATAAAAAAATTATATGGATATCTCATCCCATTTACACACTAGAATGGTTAATGGTTGTAGAAAACCAATAAGCCTTAAGTATTATACGTTAATACTATGAAATGTAAGGCATCAAGATAGAAAATATATTATCGATCATCACATTCTAGACCACTAGTAATTATTTTCAGGTCATGATACATCATGGTAGATATAGGTCACATTTTCTAATTTTATCGATGTCCATCTTCCAATAATTTTTTTGTTTCAAAATCAATAGAACAACCATCATACCTTAGAGGTTCCACACTCTGTCATTAGACTGAGACTACTCACTTGATGTCTCCCCACCAAAAATATTCCTTTTTAATTTCCTTCCACTATGAATCCTCCACTTATCCAAGTCAAATATAATCATGCATAAGTGATCCATCCAAATAAAAATCTAGTAATAACATTTCATTATATCTCCATTCATCCAACTGCATATAATAAAAACAAACCCGTCAATTACCACTCTTCTGCTGATTCCTTCACTACAAGAGGGGAAACATTTTTCTAATATAAATAATGACCAAATTTAATCTTAAAGGTCTGTATGAAATATGAAAATAAAATGGATAATGGTACTCCACATAGTGTTTTTGTCTCGTGTTCAAACCCCTTTGATTGAAGATATACATAGGACTCTTTTGGTTTAAATGCACTATAAACCACTCCCTAAAGAGGTAGTGGATATATGTATTAAGTGTATTGTCATTGGATCAAACTTAAGATCATGAATATGATAATTTTTCTCATGAGGTTATAACATCTAAGAGTTGTAAGCTACCACCTATATCCCATGTGTCATAATACAACCAAAACTCATACCTGATTAATTGTAGAAAATTTCATAACTAAAACTTCACTTCAAAAGAATCAATATTAGAGGTAATTCCAATCTCATTTTCAACTCCTCAAAATATCTTTGGCACTGCTCGATCCAAACAATCCTTACACACATATTGGGTTAACTCTGTTATATGATATGAAAGCTTATAGAAGTACAAAATATATCACCTTTAATATCTAGCTAATCATAAGAAATTATGGATCATATAAACATTTATTAGTTGGTTACATAAAATCCCTATCTATTTTTTACGATCTACTGAGACACCTTTCTAAAAAATTACCTTTCCTAGAAGTATCACCTCTTGAATAAAGTACTAACATTTTAATATCTTACCATAAAAATAAAATTCTTTCATGATTCCAAGGATGATATTAAAATTCATAACATGATATTTCTCTGGCCTAGAATAAACAATGATCGCCTCCCCAAAACAACCATGAATGAATCCAATAACAAATTGAAGGTTTGATTAATTCATTACAAAAACACTTCAAGGGAGTTAGTAAGTCCAAATAGGTAGACAAGATACTCATAATTCACATACCTATTCTTGAACAATATTTTAGGTATATCTTTCTCTCATACACTCAGCTAATAGTACCCTAACCTAATATAGATATTTAAAGACCAACAAATTACCTTGAGTTGATAAAATAGATCATCAATACTATACATGTGATATTTTTTATTAACTATCAGCTTCTAGAGTTTCTGTTTATCAATAGAAAAATGGAGACTCACGTCCACTGTATTTGCAAAGAGAATACACAATGTTGAAGGTGAAATTATAGGATGAAAAAACTTATAATCCTTAAGATACAATAATATGACCTTTAATTATTTTAATTCAATAGATTTCATATGGCACAAAGGTAAATCAATGGGCCTTATCACCAGAATAAAGTCTATAGATTACATGACATCCATATGAGTCCAAAACCTAAAGAAATCATCTTGACATATATCGCGATACTCACACACCACAATCTAAGGATAGACACTAATACATGGATAAGAAAATAGGGAGACCGTTTTGGGAACTGGAATGAGGTCACATTAGAAATATGGTAAAATTGACCTACCATCATTGTTATAGGATCCAACTCACCATGAAATACATGAGAGAATCCATCAGAAGAAAGGAACTGCACCTGATGATGATAGTAATAAATCTATGATTTATATCTTTTCATAAAATCCATACCAATGATGGGAAATAATATTTAAAGATAAATAAATCAATATTACCATATGGTTTCATGTTTAGCAATCATATCCTGACATCCAGTACCTTTAAACCCTAACTCCAACTTCTTTCCAAAAGGAATGCAAAGAGTTATCATTAAATTCATAATATTTTAATTCATACCCAACAATTTGATAAGAATGGAAGATTAAAACTAATTATTTTACCTAGTAACAAATAAGTTCACAACCAAGAACATTTAATAAAACCCATTCCTCTCAAGGTAGTTAGTCCTGACCATGAATCATGTGGTGAATACTCCACTTCATAGATATGTCAAACCTAATCCTACAATTTCTTCAGAACCTCAGCATCACCTTTTGTATAATGTTGATATCCGAAACCTTTTTCTATGTTAGATCCAAACTAAGAGCCCATTGTGAAGGTGGATGCATCTCTACTACTCTAGGATTATCTCCCACAAAAACATTGAATATAACTAAATTTTCCAATAGTGTAACATACATTGGGTTATTAATTATAATTAGGTCTGAGGTGTCTATTTCCTCACATTGGTTACATACCACTGGACTTAGTATTGATTTCTATTTCACACTCCTTCTATTAAAATAGTGTTTTTCACACTACATCCTTTTTTTAAAAGATGAACTCTATAAACCTCCAACTATAATTTATGCTCTATAGAGTCTTAAATTCCCAACTATATCTACTTAAATCATATATTTCATATACCTCAACTCCATGAAGGTGGGAATGCACAAAAGAATAAATATAGACCAAATATCTAGCTTCAAAAAAATCTTTAACCATTATGACTTCAGATAGTCATTGGAAAAAAGATGTAAATACAGGTGCACCAACTCGGAAAACCGAGTAATTTACTCCATGATAGAATGGTCTCCCAAATCAGAAGAACGAAATTCCCATTACTACTCTAGTATTAGTGTCTCAGGATCAAATTACTGATGGAAGTACTTCTTGATATATGTCTAAGTGAAATATTTTTGCAACATTGCTTGCATAATAGATTCCCAATAATTATATCCCAACCCTTCAATCATATATATAGTAAAACCAACATTGGATTATTTTATTGTTTCCAAAAAGTGTAAAATCATCTCAATCCATTCTACTAATTCATGGGGTACCTTTATACTTTGAAAGATCAGTAGATCCTTCTTAGTGAATTTTTAATCGTGGTCAACATTTGTTACTTTAAACATGGAATAGATCATTGAAACTATCATTTTCAGAAAATTAAAGTCAACTAAAGGATTCTCCTATGGTGATTTAAACATATATTCCTATCTACTAGTTAGATATATTCTTCATAAAGTATCCATATTAAATTAACTAAGATGATGAAAATAATTTAGATTATAATTTAATTTTTTCTATTATCAATAGAATTTAGAAAAATAAATCCAAAAGAATACAACCGAAATCATGGTGGAAAACCCCTGATATCTAATGGGAATTCAGGTCTTGTCATCAAAGTGAGCTGGCCAAGCACACTCCCACACCACCTCTCATGTTTTGATAGTCCAACATCTAATCCATCGATGATAACCGTAAACACTAGTGTGATATATTATCCCAATAATATGCATTAATGATCACATAACCCTTTTTATAGAAATTTACAATAGGCCGTCATGGGCCAACCAATGTTGTCCCCCAAATTGGCCCTCCATAATGACAAAATTGTGTTCAGGATCACAAAAAACTAGTGAAAATAACTAGACTATCATATGAATCATATGGGAATGATTTATCCCTCAATTGATATATGATAATATAGAAATAAACAATGTATCATAGAAGATATTAAAAGATACACCACATATACGAAATGACCAAACCACAATGTTACATCCAAAAAACTCAATAACGAGGTCTAGATAAATAATCTAACGACCAAACAAATTGAACCTAAATAAAACCAAGGGTTCATATCCTTATGAAATTTTTACCTCCATCCCAAACCACTATAGGTAACCAAAAAATATGAGACCCATAGTCTATATAGAACTCTTCCCTTTACCAGTATCCTGAAAAATGGCTACAAATTCCCTAAGGAAAATGTATAGTGTGATAACTAAATATCAATAAGATACAACAAATAATCTATAAAATTTATATCAACATGAATAATTTAGTTCGTATATAAAATATATTTATAAAACATTTCCATAACAAATCATTTTACCATATAAAATGAACCTTTTTTCTTTTAAAAAAATTCCATATTTAAATATGAAAATAAATATGACATAAACTCTATCTATTATGCATAAGTAGACAAGGAAAAAAGGTTTCAAGAATAAAAATACATATAAATTAGGAAAATAATTTAATTAATATATATTCATGTAATCTATCATCAAAGATTCCAATGGAAATAATAACAATGGTGTGTGTACAACTTTGGAAAAAATAAACACTAGACGACATAAGTTAACTAAAATCCCATAAACCTCATTTACCAAGAATGAATACCATCATGAAACTCCCATGGTGATAGATAAATCCACAAGTGCACAAATATGTTTAGTATTTCCCGATACCCAATGTTCATCCCAGTTTTCTATTATGTCATCACTGGGTTAATGAAATTTATTTGTAACTCAGAATTCTTTTCCTCGGAAAAGACCATTTCATTTCCGTGTACATATTTTCACAAAAAATATTCTATAGAAATATAATTTCACTTCCATTATTTAAGAACCATTTACATTTCAATGTACTATGTGAGGAAATTTAGAAAACTCATCATGTGTATAAATTCAGTCTTTAATAAAAACAAATTGTTTGAAAATATTCTCATATCTGTCAAAGATAAAATCACCTATTATGGCTTTTAATTCATCAATTTCATAAATTAAAAAAAACATATCCATGATAACATAATACATTCCAAATTATGGGCCATAAGATAGATAAACCTACCATAATAATGATGGAATCCTCATTTCCTTCTAAACTAATGTTGGGGAATAAATATATTAGGTCCTCAAAATCATATATTCACGAGAAACATAATAAATTCCCCATAAAACCCTCTAGATCTAGAAATAACATCCCAATAGAAAACATAGAAGATAAGGGTAAGATATATCAAGGTAATGTCTATAGAAAATAGAATATATCACGAGAAAAATTGAATATACCTCAAATAGATCCACCCGAAATAATCAAGAATCACTGAGGAATCAAAGGGAGAAGCCTCTAGAGTGTAATAAGGGGTTTTGTTTTAACTAATGAGGTATTAAGAGGATATTAGATTTAAAGATTATAAATTTAATTCATATAATTTCCCATTTTAGGAAATTCATATTATGTCACATGGTAAGTCAAACCATGTGGTATCCACTGTCCCTTGAAAACTAAGTTACATGATTTCTTGGGATTAGATGTGTGAATTGAAAAATTATTGTCAAGATGTGAGATAAAATCTTGAAATAATCAAAAACATCTACCATTTTACTAGTAAAGTAGTATGGTAAGATAAACTATTCTCATTCTAGGAAAATTTTGTAGTCCCCCAAGACTTTACCGTATCTACCATTAGATATCTTTATAATACAAAGAACACCCAATTTAAAAGAAACAATATTTTGTCATGATTTTCAGAGTAAATTAAATTATATCACTTTTAGAGAGTTTATTTTAATATTATATATAAAATAATAATAATTTTACACTCATCTAAATTGCATACGATAAGAACAAACCCAATATTACAAATAAAATACTATATTTTTTATATATACAGTTTTCTACCATTCGATGAAAACCTTATTTAAATACAACTTTTTAACCTTTTATAAAATAACTTTGTTAAAATAAACCTATTATTTGAAATATAAACATGAAAATTAGTTTAGGATATTTTTTTTGTATTTTTCGATGAATTTTCATTTTTTAATGAAAAGATAAAAATACCGAATTTTAGATCAAAATTACATTTTCATCTAATTTATTAATAATGTAAAATTAAAATTTTAATTGGTTTTAAAGTTTAATTATATTATATATTTATCAAATTATACAATTTAGGTCATTTTAATAAATTTAACTTTGAAACTAGGTATTAAAACAGAGAAACCTTTTACATGTTTTTACCTTAAAAAATCGCATTGTCATCCCGACTACGAGATTAAATATAAATTTATTACTATGAGTTATTTGATTATGATTGTACAAATTGGATTCCATTTTTTCATAATAATAATTTATAATTTCTAATAAGACCGAATTTTTTTTGACCCAAAATATTGTTGAATTTTAATTAAATTAATTACAATTACTAAAGAGAAATTAAGCTTAATAAAGAAATAAAATTTTAACTTAAGGGAATAAATGACCTAACCACTTATCCAAACCCCATTTTATGGTAATATATTCCCCATGAACCTTCCATTATTGATTTTTTTGGTTTTTATGACTTATGATAGGTATGAACTGTGCTCACCTAACTTGTCTCCAAAACAACCATGTGATTAGCTTTCCTTCCCTATAAAACCCCCACCTATCCCCATTCATTATTCCTTGAAAAAAACTATGTTAGGACAAGAAATACACATAGAGTCTCCAAAACTCTCTCCCATATATCTATAATCCTCTATTATTGCAAAAGGATTTCTATTGAATTCTTTTGGTTCAATCCAAAAGAAGTTACCCAATTAAGAGGTAACACCTTCTCTAATGCTTTCTAGTTTCATTTCCATTCTCTGCTCCATATACTCTTCTCATTCTATTATTACATAAAAACAGTAGTATACAAATTATAATATGATTTTTTAAATATTATTAGTATACCTACACTTACACACATATCCATATAATGGGTAACGAACATACTGTTTTTGTGTACGGTGAACTACTACCCCATGAAATGATGATTGTTCAATTATCCCCTTACACCTCTCATAGTGTTAATTATTATGGAAAATATATATAATATAAATTTCACTTATATTTTATTTATTATTCATTAATTTTTATTTATAAAATACCTTTTTTTCTTTCTAAGCTATATAAATATGACAATTTCGTTTGAGAAAGTGTGGACTACCCCCCCCCCCCCAAAGCAATATGACTCATTAATTAGATACATGGAACATATAAATAATGCTTATTATGAACCTATATAATATTTATAAAATATATATAATAATTTAAATTATAATATAAATATTTATCATCTAGTTTTAAAATATTTAAAGATGAAAAAAAATGAAAGTAGTGTTGATGCGTATGTACGATCTACCATTTCTATGAATGGTACACTTCATTTCCAATCACCGAATATTATGGATTTTTTTAAATACATATGTACTGAATATATAAGATAGTTGAGTCATTATTTAGATTCTTTATATTAAGAAACAATGATATATTTAACAAGAACAATAAATAACATGTCAAAACGTAATTGAGAAAACTAGGCAATTAGCACCCAAAATATTCAAAATAATGAAACAGTGCTAACAAATAGGTAATAAAATATTGTTTGAAGTTATTATATGGTATTATAAACATATGTGTGGTTATGGTATTATTATATAACATATTTTAAACCACTATATAGGTGTCTAAATACCATACAACAAAAAGGAAGGATAAGGTAAGGGATTTTGTCTCAATTTACATTCCATTGAGACTTGTTATTATTATGCACAAATTCACTTTTATTGGGTCTGTCTACCTCCATATAACTGTCATATAATGAATTTAATTATTATAATGATATCATAAGTTTCATTTAATTCACTTTTAATTATTATTTAAATGTATCTATGTCGTATGGTACACATTGGAGTGTTTAAATATTATAATTCACTGTGAATGTTTTCATTTCAACAACCCTTATTGTTACTTATCCTCCTTGGAGGTATTATTAATAAATACATATTATTTAATAAATATGGTTATTTTATAAGGAATAATATTTATTTGATAAATGAGGAATGCTTTGGACCTTTATCACATGGGTTGGGGACCGGTAAATGAAATCCCTTCGATGCATTGGTAGTCTCATGAGACAAAATAAATAGAAAAAATAGATGGGATGTTACCGTATAGCTAAAATTTCTTGTGAATGGTATTAAAGATACTGGTTCTATATTCATAGGAAACATGGAATCCAATAATTAATCATTTCTATCATTTAGATTCATTTATATTTATCAATCATATTTTTCGTCGACATATCTATGGATTTATTTTTTTAGTTTATTGATTAATGAAATGTGTTTTATGTTTATTACATTTCCATATAGAATATGTGTTTTGTTTTTGTATTTGTGTAAAGTGTTATATGTTATTTACCTTTGAATATTGATTTATTTATTATTTCCTCTATTTTACTTTCCCTTTCAAGGCATTTGAGATCACCCATATTATGTTTCTTTCCCCAGGATATAAAGAAGAAAACATTGAACAAGCTTTAACGGTGGGATATTTTTAGATTATTGTGTATCATGTTTTATTATTTTTTCCCAATATATTATGGGTTTTAAGTATGTAATCTAGATTTATAATACTATTAAACTGAACGGTCCTTTGGTATTTTTTTCCTTGTAATAATTGTAATATAATGTAACAATTGACTAGCTCTATGATTCTAGAGTTGGGGCCTTACAGTTGGTATCAGAGGGAGATTAGAAACAACCTTGGAATCTAGATTTAGATAACATATATTAGGGATAAAAACCCTAAGTTATTCATTGAGCATAAGTATACAAGAACATTATATAATTCTGGTAAGGTAAATAAAAAGTGGGTATTTCATGAAATACATCCATGTCTGGATATTATAAGTTAGTGTGGTTCTGGAATAGTTGTACCTAGGAGTAAGAACTCCAAAAATGTGTTCCGGTATATAATTGGGGGAACCTAGTACTTGTTACGGGACATATTGAGCACGTAGTTTGAAACTCCTAGAGGATACATTGAGGATAATTCATATTCTCTTTACCTATCATTATGGAGGATTTAAGATTAAAAAGGGACCCAGAGTAACCAAATCATATGATTCCATGATTTATGAAGAAAATTTTTTGTTATGTGTTATACCATTTTAAGATATATAGAGAGATCATAATTATATGATCTAATCTAGTATACATGATTTTTTAGAAATGGAATTAGGAAAGAAGAATTATATCAGCACTTTTAAAAAATGTATAGATTTATCTCATGAGGGAACCAATAAATATTGTATTAGAATAGAGAAAATCATAGAAATATTATGGAAACATAATCATGTAATTACAAATATATTTTCCTGAATGGAGTAACCTATTCCGCAAAGGGAATATTCTATGTTGGATTGTTTTATGCGATAGAATATCCCATCTTTTGGTTGGGCTAGTAATTTAATTGTATCCGATAAGTTTATTAAGTCTCTAAATAATACGTCAAGAAGGTATTTTTGGACTTGGAATGCAGTGAAAAGGAAAAGATTACACTTTCAGTCTATTGTTACCAGGGTGATATTGATCAGTGGAGGTCTCTGGTCAAGAATACAAGGGTAGAAGAAAAAATTGAACTCATGTAGTGGAGGAAATTTAAAGAGACATTCTTTGATAAATACTTCCCTTGTGATCAACAAATTGAGATGAAGATGAATTTACTTATCTTAAAACAAAAGGTAGAAGGGTGTGTTGTGAAATATGAAGCTACCTTCACATGGTTTTCTATGTATTATATAGATATTATACACAGAATAGAGTGCAAGATTAGACAATTCATTAATGATCTTAAGACACATCTCCGAATGGCACTGGTTTCTCATAAATTTTCATCATACAAATAGATAGTTTTAGGTTCCATCAAGACAAAGAAGTAATTTTCTAGAATCATTATATTAAATGGAAAAAAATAAAAGAAGATGCTATCTGAGAATCATGAGAAAGGGAATGCATCAATGAAAAAGAAATTTGAGAATTTTTTATCTTGTGACAACTGTGGAAAGAGTCACCCTAAGAAATGTTTGAAAGGAATGTTAGTTACCTATAAATGCAGATATATGGGTCACCTTGCCAAATAATGTATGGGGATGAAGATGATAAATGATATCCAGTGCTATAATTGTTATGATATGGGGTACTATGCAAGTGAGTGTGCCAAGCATCAGGGGAATCTACCCTAAAGGAGGCCCAGGGGAAATGGCCAAGATTATGTGCTCACTACAACAGAGGTAAAAGTACCAAATGATGTAGGGGAAGGTACATTAATCTTATATTAAAATCTAGCCAATGTGTTAATTTATTTTGGATTTTCAACTATTTTATATCTGTTACATTTTCCATGAAAATTAGACACTTCCCTTTTGATTTAATAATATAGTTTTCGGTCAAAACACCTAAGGAAAGTATCATTCCATCAAATATGTGTCTGTCTATCCAAATTATAACACATAAACGTTCATTATGTGCCTACCATGTTATCATACCAATGGGTAATTTTGATATTATTCTTTTTATGGTATATATCTCGAGATATGATGCAAACAATTATTCTAATAAGAATGAAACTACTACTTGTGAGGATCATATAGAATCCCTTATATTTAGAGTTGAATATTCATCAACTGATTTTTATTTAGATCCCCCCATAGTAGCTGTACTAAAGTAAATTATTAGAGAAAAAAACGAAAAAATTGCTAGTGATGAAGGAGGTAATCTACAAATTGAGGAGTTGCCAATTGTGTAAGAATACATTGAGGTATTTCTTGAAGATTTTCCAGGACAACCACCATAATATGAGGTTGAATTATCCATTGATTTAATACATGATTAAAGGATAATATCAATGACTACCTATATAATGGCCAATGTAGGATTGGTAGCGTTGAAGAAACAACTAGATGATTTTGGAATATAGGGTTTATTTTCCCTAGTGTTTTACCTTGGGAGCCCCTTTACTCATGGTTAAAAAGAAACATGGATCCATGAGGTTTTGTGTTGATTATAGCGGAATCAATTCCATTATAATAAATAACAAGTATTTTCTATTGCACATTTATGACTTGTTTGATCAACATCATGGACCCCAAAATTTTCCAAAGATTGATCTTCATTCTAGGTATCACCAATTTCAGGTGAATAACCAAGACATTCTGAAGATAGCTTTTCCGAAACGGCATGGACATTACATGTTTACAGTAATGCCATTTAGGGTGACGGATGCACTATATGTTTTTATAGACATAATGAACAGATTATTTAAGGAATATCTTGATGATTTTTTTGTAGTTTTCAATGATGATATTTTTGTGCATTCTAAAACCTATTAGTACCATGAAAACCACTTTTAGATCATCCTTAAAACTCTTTTAAGGGATGAGTTGTATGGTAAATTATATAAATTTGATTTATGGATTGAAGAAGTATATTTTAATAGTCATATTGTATCCAAATATGGAATATCATTTGATCCTATAAAGAAAAACAAAGTCATATAATGAACTATGCTGACTAACATAACCAAGGTACGTAGTTTCATTGGTTTGGTAGGTTATTATCCATTATTCGTTTATAATTTTTCCCGACCATCAAACCGATTAACCAAGATTACACATAAAGGTGTTATGTTTTTTTTGGAAATAGAAATGTGAAGAATGAATCGATGAGATAATGATAAAATTTGTCAATCCTCCACTTTTGACCCTACCTTCAGGTATTGATGGGTTTTTCAAATATAGTGATTCATCAAAGAAGGGACTTGGTTGTGTCTTAATGAAAAATTAAAAATTTATTGCAGATGCATCAAGGAAATTGAACACTCAAGAGAAGAACTACCCAAACCCTGAGTTGTAGTTATCAGTTGTAATCTTCACTTTGAAAATATGGAGACATTTTATTTATGGGGAGAGATGTGATATATACAAAGACCATAAGAGCTTGAAATACATCTTCCGATAGAAATAGCATAACATGCTGCAATGGAGATGGCTCGAACTACTGAAGGATTATTATTTATTAATACACTACCACCCAGGGAAAGAAAATAAGGAGAAATATTCATTGAGTATGAAATATCATGGGGTTCTATCCCAAATGAAGATCGAGAAGGATCCTATGTTCATGGATCCAGTGAAGATGGATATGGGAATTTCTGAGGAAGGGGAGGAATCAATGATTTTTCTAATGATTGAAAAACCATGATTATTAGAGAGGATAAATAATTATCATTATGATGATTAAGACTTTAAAAAGAAAATTAATGGTGTAAATAATGGATAATAAGCGGACTTTTTTGTGAAGACGGTGTAATTAAATTTGGAAAGAGGTTATGTGTTCCATCTTTTCCTAAACAAAAAAGAGAATTATTGGATGATGATCATAGCTCAAATTTCTCTATAAACCCTGGGAGAAAAACTATGTAAATGGAAATTAGGGACCACTTTTTTTGGGATAACACGAAGCATAAAAATGTGGATTATGTGTCCCAATGTCTAGTTTTTCAACAAGTAGAAGCTTTAATACAACATCCTTAAGGGGTTTTGCAACAAATTCTTATCCCATTGTGGAAATGGGAAGAAATTACTATATAAAGTTTCACATAACTTCCAAATACTCCAACAAAGAATGATACAATATAGGTTATGGTTGATTACATAACAAAATATTCACATTTACTTGGAATAAGAGAAGATATTCCACTTGAGAGCCTCTCAATCTCTACATTAATGAAGTTCAAGGACTTTATGGTGAACCTTTGTCAATTATCTCTGGGAGAGCCCCCTTATTTTCTTAAAATTCATAGAAGAGTATTCAAAAGGTTCTTAATACAGAGATTCATTTTAGCACTTCCTACCGCCAACAAATTGATGGACAGTTTGAAAGAACAACTCAATGAAAGGAATACAAGTTGAAATCATGTTCACACTATTTTCATGGTATGAGGGATTAATAATTACCTTTGGTAGAGTTTACATATAATAATAATATCCATTCAAGTATTAAAATTGTACCAAATGAAAAATTATATGGAAATAGGATTCATACTCCAACTTGTTTGGATGAAGTTTGCAAGAGGACACTTATAGGCACAGAACACATTAAAGAGACGACGAAAAAAGTGAAGGATATTCGGGCACATATCAAAATGGATAAAAGTTGGCAAAAGAGTTATGTCAATAATCAGAGAAAGGATTTCAAATTCCAAATTGGACATCAGGTTTTACTAAAGGTATCTCCATGGAAGGGTATTATTTGGTTTGATAAGAAAGGGAAACTGACTCCCATGTTCATCAGAACCTTCTAGATTCTTGAAATAGTTGGATATGTTGCTTATCGATTGGAATTGCATCCAAATCTCTCAAATGGTCATTAAATGTTAAAAATATCCTTAATAAGAAATAAAATTCTTAATCCCACACATTTACTCACATCTTATTATATATAGTAGGAACTACCCTTTCCTATATTGAAGAACCCATTCAGATTCTGGACTCTAGAGAGAAAGTGTTGGGGAATTAGACAACTCATCTTGTGAAAGTTCGCTGAAGAAATCACCAAATATATTAAGAAAAATGGTAACTAGAAGATTATATGAAGGATAACTACCCAAAAATTATTTATGGCAATGAACGTAAAATTTAGAGGATGAAATATTTGGAGGGAATAATTTAGAACCCTAAGACTTTACCATATTAATCTTTATATATCTTTACAATACACACAACACTTGATTTAAAAGAATAATTATTTATTCACATTTTTCATATTCAATTAAATTATATCACTTTTATAGAGTTTATTTATATATTATATATCAAAAAAATAATTTTACACACATCTTACTGGAACATGATAAGAACAAACCCAATATTCCACATAAAATAATACATTTTTTATATATGTAATGTTTGCCGCCTTTTGATGGACAAAACTTGTTAAATCAAAATTTTGACCCTTTTATAAATTTAATATATCAAAATAATTATCTTCATTGAATTAGAAACAAAAAAAATATGTTAGGATTATTTTTTGGTATTTTTTGGTGAAGGCTCGTTTTCCAATGAATAGTTAAAAATGTTGAATTTTAGTTTAAAAATGAATTTTCATATTATTTATAAGGTTAAATTATAATCTTAATTGGTTTCAAAGTTTAATTATGTAATAATTTTATCAATTAATTAAATTTATTTCAATATAATTAATTTCACTTTGAAATTATCTATTAAAACATATCAAACTTTTAGACATTTTTACTTTAAAACCCCACATTGTTGTCCCAAATACGAGATTAAATTTTAATTTATTACTACCAATTATGTGATTATAATTTTAAAAAATAGATTCCATTTTTTTAAAAGAATAATTTATAAATTCTAATAATACCTTCTTGGTTTTTTTAAAAAAATATTATTGAATGTAATTAAAATTAATAATAATTAATAATGTGAAATTAAGCATAATAAAGGACTAATATTCTTTACTTAAGGGAATAAATGTCCTAGAAACATTTACAAAACCCATTTTATGTCCATAAATAATCCATTATCCTTCCATTATTGAGTTCCATTTGTTTTTTATGACTTTCATTAGGTAAAAACATGTGCACACCTAACTCGTTTGAAAATATTCCAAGTGAGTCCATTTCCTTCACTATAAAAGGCCACCACCTCTCCCTATTCTTAGAAAATATCAAAACTCCTTTGTTTGGCCAATAAATGACCTAATAGTTTCCAAAAATCCCTCCCATAGACCTATAATCCATCCTTTGTTAGAAATATTTCCAAGGAAGTTGTTTGGTTCAAAGAAAAAGAAGTTACCCAATTAAGAGGTAACAACATCTCTCATGATTTCTAGTTTGATTTCCATTCTCTACTCCCTATAAAATTCTTATACTATTATTAAATTAAAAGACAATATCATAAATATAAAATGATTTTCTTATGCTAATTATTAAACCTACACTTATACACACATTCATCTAATGGGCAATGAATGGACAATTTTTGTCTAAAGTGTACTATTGCCTAACGAAATGATGATTGCTCAATTTTACCCTACCACCTCTCATGGTGTCCATTATGATGGAATATATATATATATATAATATTCAATTTGTAATTTAATTATTCCTGTGTAATTTTTAATTATAACATACCTTTATTTATTCCATGTTGTGTAAATACGATAATTTCGTTTGAGGAAGTGTGGACTACCGCCCCTCAAAGAGATATGACCCGTTCATGCCAAACATGTAACTTATAAAGGATGGTTATAATAAATATATGTAAAATTTATAAAATTAATACGATACTGGAAATTAAATACACATATATATCATTTATTTTTAAATTCTTTTAATACAACAATGAAATGAAAGAAGTGTTCATGCATACGTACGACCTACCATCTCCATTAATAGTGCATTGTATTTCTAATATACAAATATTATGGACTCTTTTAAATACATATTTATTGAATATATATGATAATTTAGTTGTGATTTAAAATATTGATATGATTAAACCATTATATATTTAACAATAACAATAAATGACACGTCAAAATGTACTTGAGAAGACTAGGCAATTAACACCCGAAATAGTCAAAATAATGAAGGAGTGTTAACAAAAGGATAATAAAATGTTATATTAAGTAAAAATATGATATTATAAACATATGAATGGTTTTGTTATAAGTTAGTAATATATTTTAAACCACTATATAGGAGGATAATGTTTATATATCAAAAGTAAAGGATAAGGTAAGGGACATCGTCTCAATTTACTTTCCATTGAGACTTATTATTATTATGAACCAATTCACTTTTATTTGGTGTATATACCTACCTTTATAGGTTATATCATGAATATAATTATACTAATAACATTATAAGCTTCATTTAATTTACAAGGAATTATGATTTAAATGTTTCAATTTTATATGGGACACACTAGAGTGTTTAACTATTATATTTCCTCATGAACGTTTTAATGTCAACAAACCATATTGGTACATTTATTACTTTGATGTTTATTTGATAATTCCATTTTATTTAATAAATATTTATATTTTATAAGGAATAAAATTTATTTGAAACATGAGGAATTCTATGGAACGATATGACATAGGTTGGGGACCGGTTAATAAAAGCCCTTAAATTCATCAGTAGTCTCATGAGGCGAAATTAATGGAAAAAAATAGTTGGGTTTTTACCCTATAGCTAAACTGTGTTGTGAAAGGACTTTACAGTACTGGTTCCATATACCTAGGAAACATATCGTCTAATAATTAATAATTTTCCTCATTTAGAATTAGTTATATTTATCAATGAGATTTTGTTTTAATATATCTACAAATTTATTTTATTTTCAATTTATTGATTAAGGGAGTGTGTTTTTAGTTTCTTAAATTGCTATATATATTTGGCCTTATCTATTTGTTTTTATGGAATGAGTACTCAACTATTTACCTTTACATATAGACTGATTCATTATTTCTTTCATTGTACTTTCCCTAAATGAGCATTTGATCTCACCCTTATTATGTTTCCTTCCCTAGGTTGTAATGAAGAGAACTATGAATAAAATTTTAAGGAGGTATTTTATTTCATTTTTTAGTGCAGCATGTGTTATTCTATTTTCTCAATGTATTATAGGTATTATGTTTGTAATCTGGCTTTCCAAGACTGCTAAAATGAACATTCCTTCATAATTTTCTTCCCTTTAATAATTACAATATAATGTAATAATGAACCGACTCAAGGTATATGGGGTTGGGGAATTATTAATTTCCCTAGGAAACGACATACCCTTATCACATGGTTTCCAAATGGTTATAATTAACCATTTTTCCAAACCATGTTCCTATCATGTTTTCCCTAAAACCACAAATTTTCAAACCTTGAACCCTAGACGACATCAAAGCCTCAAAAGAGATAAACTAAGATTAAAATTGAACATACCAATGACTGGTAGGGAGTCACATAATGAATACATAGATAGAGTCAAATTCATGGAGCATTAGATAAATAAAATAGTTTTTAATAGAAAGAAATAAAATTAGATGAATATATTATAGCATCCATTAATTTCTTACATATCGTACTACATAATAATAATGGAAAGTTACATAAAATCATTACAAAATGAGGATCTAAAGGTTTAGTGTCCTGATAAAATTAGGACCACACATAACATTTAAAAAATAAAACATAAAAAATTATTTCATTCCTTTTATTGTAGGTTCTTATTGGCCCTTGAATTATCATTAATATATGTAATCACTTGAGGATATACATAAAAAATGGGTGATCTAAAATCCCATTAAGAGGATATATAAGAACATTAAAAAATGTAGATCACGGGTTAAGAATAGTCATTATCCTAATTTATATGATCATAATACTGAGAGGAAACGTTAAGAAAATTCATATAATGTGGAAATGCATAAAAATGAAACATCGTGTTTTAGTTGTCAACTACCACACATATTTTTGGAAAAATATAGAATCATGTACACACATATTTCAATTTTTATAATGGATTTATTAAAATTACACATTTCATTTGAGTGCTATATAATTCCTGGACACACTCGTGACATCATAACATTTAAATGTCACTATATAATTCTTTCCACAACCATCACATTACAACATTTACATTATCATGCATGGAATATAAAAAATATATCAATATTGAACATATAATAAACCATGTAAAAGAATGTGTCTCATTTTATAAGAATACTTCAATAAAAATTGGGCCCCTAGATAAAAGAGGGAGTAACATACTTGATATAAGAGTCATCAACCTTGAGTGAAGATGAAACACTCTTGAGAAGTAAAAGGTGTATTTTTTATGAAAGAAGAGATCTTTTAGAAAACATATTTTTTTCCATAAACTCATGTAGAAAAAAATTTATATCCCATAAAAGTTACGATAATGATTATAAAAATATATTTAAGGAATATCCAGACTAAAAATTTGGTGAATGGGGGAAATCCCAAATAAAGAGAGTCGGGTTCGAGAATTCCCCTTACCTTATGTCTGAAAGATTACTTCACATTAATGCCTTGTATAATCACAATATATTCATTAATTTAAAATTATAAACCCATTTATATTCTATTTTTACTCATTATAGTTTTATTATGTTCATTTATGGCCTTTTATAGGAGTTATATAGTTTACTTTCATCATACGGTAGCATTCATTTTCATGATTTTCATTACTGGTTTGCTTGTATTCATCAATGGAATTCCATTTAAAATGAGGATAATTATCCTAAATTGTTATTATATTTTATTAATTATATTTCAGAATATTAAATTATATTATAAATAATTTTTATATTCTGTGAGGGTGAATCATTAGATAAATGAAAAGATGATCGTTTTGAGTTAGTTTTTGTGATTTTTCGATCATAAAAAACTCATTTTGTTTTATCATTTAGTATTATGCATATAAGATATTTCCATAATATAAATAGGGTTTTAAAAAACTCCTTATATTATTTTTCAACCATTATAATGGTTTTATTTACATCTTCGAAGGTGTTAATGGAAAATTAATGTGCATCGCCCATGATGTCTATAAATTGACACATCATGGGCGACGATTAAATTTTAACAATAAAAGAAAGAGATGTAGGAGTTTATTTATGGATCTTACATTAACATTATAGAATACATTTATATAAAAAATAAATTATTTATCATGCCATTTGGATAAGAGTATATGAGCATAAGAGAAAAAAAGAAAAGAAATTTATAAGAAACCTATAGAGGTTTTACCTCATGAATTTTTCTTCCATAAGGACCTCCTTAGGGAATGGTTTTGATATTTGGATGAGACCAAGAGCTCTTGAAAGAGGTAGATGTGATAGGAAATATTATTTTAATTAATTTGGGAAAGGATCAATTCTTTAGAGGTTTCAATAGAAGAGGGTGTGAGGGGTGGCATTTATAGTGGAGGAGATGGGTGTTTTCTCATTATTTAATTCATTGGTTTATTATTTTTCTCAAGATGATAAATAGTGATGATTATGGAGACTAAATACAGTAATAAGATCATGTGAGTTTGAACCAATGGTTCTTATATCCGCGATGTCTCAATAAATAGTGTATTTAACTTATAATGTATATATACTGTAAATTACCATATTTCAGTATTCACAAAAAAATCAAGTATTTAAAAAGAATACAAAAAATTCACCCTAACATTTTTTTTAAATTTTAGAATTTAAAAATGTACTCAATTTTATGAAAATAATATTCTAAATATGAGAATTATAATTTTTAATTAAAATAATCATTTAATTGGAAAATACATATTTTAAAATTATAACCGATTTTTTAACACTTAGAAAAATTATTTAAGGGATTATAAAATTATCGTAAAATCATAAGACATAAAAATAATAATTTACGAATAAAATTCATGAAAATAAATTTTCTTTTAAATTATTAAATTAATCATGAAATTGTAATTAAATATTTATCACTTATAAAAATATCAACACTTAATTAATAATTTTAAAAATATATCATCACTTATACTATGATATAATTATATCATATTTTCACATATAAGATGCCTAAATTTAATTTATACTTACATGAGTGATGATATTATTCATTTGGAATGTTTATTATTCATATAGGTAATATTACTAATCATAGGTTCAAGTTACTATTTCATCTATACTGGTTTATTAACTTCAAGAAATACTTCTGATTTCATTAATTATTGGTTTGTTAAGTCTTTATTGTGGTCTATAATTTATTTTATGTAATTTATAATATATGACATTACAATAAGAAGGGGTAAATTCTAATGATAAAAGTTTTTTTCATTACATCCCCCTTTAAAATGTCACCCTTGAAATTTCGTTTTACATAAATAAGTTAGTGTACTTATCCTTCATCACCTCCTTCAATTCCCAAGTTACTTATTCATATTTGTGGTTCCTCCAAAAAAACATTAACATAGTGGGTTTTATTTTTTGTAGAACCTTATCTCTCTGGTCTAAAATCATTACTGAATGCTCCTCATAAGAGAGATCATCTTCTAGGTGTACCACTTCTGAGTTCAGTACATGTGAGAGGTCTGGTATGTACTTCCCTAGTAGTGACACATGGAACACATCATGAACCTGAATTATATTTGGGGGATGTAAAATCTGATAGGCCACAACACCGATGCGATAAACAATCTCAAAGGGGATAATGTACCGTGGTATGATCTTCTCTTTCTTCTTAAACCACATTAATCTATTCCATGGTGATATTGTAAGGAAGACATTATCCCCAACCTTGAACTCCAAGCCCCTTTGATAGTTCTCAGCATACCTCTTTTTCTGACTCCAAGTAACTTTGATACGTTTCTAGATGGCGTGAACATTCTTTGTCATCTCTTGCACAAGATCTGGTCCAAGTAGCTTTAATTATCCAAATTCATCCCGATAGGTTGGAGTTATACATCACATTTCGTACAGATCTTCATAGGGAGACCTCTAAATAATTAAGTCGAAGCTATTGTTGTAAGAGAACTCAACCAAAGGGATATGTTGATCCTATACACCTATTAATTCTAAATAGTAGGCTCTTAGAATATCTTTGATCATCTGAATAGTTTTTTCTTATTTTCTATTAATTTGGGGGTGATACGCCTTGATGGAATTTAATTCAGCACCTAAAGAAAGTTGAAGACTCCTACAGAATTTAGATGTGATCTTGGGAGCACGATCACATATAATCACGAGTGGAACCCCTTGTAGTCTCACAGAATCCTTCACAAATATCTTATAAATTTTTCTAAGAAAGATATCCAACCAAATATAGATAATGTGGGAAGCCTTTTTGAGTATTTCCACCATAACCCATATCACATTTTTTCATTTGGAAAACTTCTGGAGACCCGTGGAAAAGTCCCTAGTGAAATTATTCCATTTGCACATGGGTATGGTCAATGGTTTCAACAACCCTTTGGACTTCTAGCACTCATCATTAACCTTATGACAAATCAACCGCCCTAGAGAGATAATCAACAATATACTTCATGTTTTCCCACTGGAAGTGTTCTTGGATATCACTATAGGGTCATGAAATCTTTGTAGAGGGAAGTAAAATACTCTCATAAATTTAATTAAGGAATAAGGCATAGGTTTGATTTAAAATTTGAGTAGAAGATTAATGAAATCAAATTTATCAAATCACCCAAGTGCTTCATGTATTGATTTCTAGGAATGATACATAGAGGGTGTTACCTGAAAACTGAATGGTACGTCAACATACTATGAAACGTTAGCTCATGAGGTGTTGGCCAGAAAACTGGGCAGTTCGTGGAATGAATAGTGAACAACAATGATCCCCGTGAACAATGTTATTGGAGAAAATTTGATGGAAAGGTATACCCCTCACACCATCCCCACAAAATTAGTTCATGAACAAGGGGAGGACAGTGGCGTCCCACGAAAGGCGTCATCTGCGGGATTGAGGTTGTGATTTTCACCACTGCGAACCATATCCCCACAAATCATTGTTGTCCATGTCCTCTGCGGGCCGAATTATTTTCCCACAGGCTTTAGAAAAAGGTTTCATTTGACCCATAAATACAACCTCTTCATAACTCTATAAAAGTACTAAAGGGGATCAAGGAGATTTATAATTAGATTTTGAGAGATCTTGGGGTTTACAAATGAAAGTCTTAAAAGGAAAATGATCAACAAAGTATAAAACTTTGAATAGTTTTCTGTAGGTATGAACATGCCATAAACTATAAAAATAAGGAAGAATAATATTTTGGGAAAATCATGAACCTAATTGGAAAACCATAAACTATACTCCCTTTGACCATAAACTTCCCATTAACTATAGGACTAATGCCCCTTCTTCAATCTGGCATACCACATAGAACATCTCTATGAAAATGAAACTATACCATGTGTAGAATTCTACCACAATGATGGACTCCAATTCCACATTCCACTATGGTATGTGGATGGAAACCAAAGATGTACAACACTACAGTAGGCAGATCACATCCCGGTATGTGAAACACCTCAGTACATGAACGAAATCCATGTCTGCGTACCACCTTGTTATGTGGATGACCCCACAACCCGCATAGCAATGCTCCATAGAGAGGGTACCCCACCCCACCGGAAGAAGTTGTATTCTAAATGGGGTATCTTCAGGAATTCCCCCTTACGGTTCTGATCATTCCCTTTCATTTCCATTCCATCCTCGGAATCCCCTCCATGAACCAATACATTGACATTAGGAAAAAGCCTCTTCCAAAGCCCTTAAACCCGTATGAACAGACCATCAGGCGCTTCAGTGCGCCGTTCTAAGTCTACATACCCATGGTAAGTATAAATATATGGGTAATTCCCACAGTAGTATGGGACCCTAGAGTGTTTCTATGTCTATATTATCATGGTTATGGGTATATATTATCATGGTAACCATGGGATACTCAAGTGCACCTCCCCATTCTAGGGATCAAGGGTAATCAATGGGATTTCCTTTTAATGAGGGACAATAATAAGTCCAAGGAATCATGCATGTGTTTACTTATGATGAGGATCTATGCTTATACCCTTTCCCATAACCATGTTTATGGAACTCCCATAAGGTGACCCGATATCTTTTCTATGGGAGGTGACACTCGTACTCCTCCCAAGCTCGGTTCGGGACATGTCCATATATAATTCAAAACGTGAATATCCTAGATTTCAAAATGTGAATATCTTGTGTGGTCTACCAGATCTTAGGATTCCTCTTGTCTATCACACTGAGCATGGATTACATGGGCTTAGAGGTTGACGATGATCAAATCATCCACACCACTCCCAAATGTTCTATGATAACTCTCATTCCTACTCTAACAAGGACAAGTAGGATGCATTTCTTAATGCCCAAGCTCAAGTGGGTAGCTTCCAAACATAATACCCAACCCCAAATGAACTATTATAAGTCTGATTAATTATCTAACGAGTATACATATGACTCTTGTATGAAGGCTTGAGTTCCAGTGGGAATCATCCATGTACAATCCCCACCCACAAATGAACTATGAGAACTATGATTCCTTATCTAACCAGGATATATAGGACACCTGTCTAAAGGTGAAAGCTCATGTGGGAAGCTTCCATGCGTATGCCGAACCAAAAAATGAACTATGAGAACATTGACTCCTACTCTAACCAGGATATGTAGGATGCATGCATGAAGTCCTGATCTCAAGTGGGTAGCTTCCAAACATAAGACCCACCCCCAAATGGACTACGAGAACTATGATTCCTTCTATAACTAGGATACGTATGACTCCTCCTTGTATTCTCGAGCTCAATAGACATTCTCCTTAAAAGTCATACCCAATAAGAATTCCTTCTGACACACAAGGGAATCCTCTTCCTGAATATTCCCCTACATGAATCTTCCAAGAAATAAATCATCTATGGTGTAATCCCCAACCATGTTTTCTCAAATAGTTATCCTCTATGGTATAATACCCAGCATAAACCAAACCATGAGGTATTTTATTCCCAACTAACATGGATACGTAGTAAGCCTCCCTGAGATCTAAGCCTAACAAACAAATCACTCTAGTGTTCACCAAGACATATCCCCAGTATGATCATATCCACCCCGGCGACTATTCCTCTCATGATCATCATGGACTGCTTTGGTGTAATAACCACATGAAATCCTGGCTCGGAATATTCCACCTAGATGTCTTATTTTTATGACATTAAAATGCAAGGATGGGTCCGTGTCGCAAGACCTTAAAAGGATATGTGTCCAGTTAAGTTGAACTAAACTACGTGGGATCAGATTCCTCTCATGAGGATATGTAAAAATCCCATAGCATGGGTTTGATCCTGATATCGAAGAAACTTCTATCCTCCCTAGATGATGATAAACTCCAGAGAACCCCATCATTGGTATTAAACTAGCATTGTCTCAGTAATTCCTGACCCATGTGTATATATGGTTAATCTTGTAACACAAGGGTAACTTGAAGACACATGATTGGGAAAGAACCAAGGTTTCCCAAACATATCAACATTGATTAAATCTATAATAGAGTCCTGGATTAATAAATAAATCCCCCAAAAGGACGTGATGATCCAAACCTCACATCCTCTCTACCAATGGAGTCCTTAAGTTTTGTTGGCCAAATCCTCATCTGAGTAGCACCTGACTATGGAAATAAGGTCCATGAATCATGTATACAGGGGACATTGTATGTTTCTAGATCCACGGATAAACCTGTAGGATACCATCTGAGGATATCGTACTAGACGTGGAACCCATCATAATAATGGAAAACTAGTAACTATCTATCAAGCCTTTTTAATTCCCCCTAGTACAATGAAAATCATGAAAAAATAAAAATGTGGAACCTAACGTGAATCCTTAACCAAGGTGGAGGATTTTCCAACCATAATCCCCTTTCATCTAAAAAGGAAGAGAGCCAAGAAAGATCATAAATTGTTCATGTAATCATGAGATTCTACTTTGATGATGTTTTGTTGTCTATATAATTCATATATATATATATATATATATATATATATATTGCATGCATTTTGAAGATCTCTCTTTAATCCAAATGGAATCCTGAAAATTTTCTCAGACATGCATGTCAGTGACCACACATGAAAACAAGTCCCTAATAATGAAAAAGAATCCATCGCCTACTAAGAATCTTCAATGCTAGGTTTAAAATGCACTGATTAATGATTTCCACAAATATAGTACACTCCTTAAGGTGGGGACTGCAAGGCAGGCCCTCTAACCAGAGAAAGCTTGCTAGATGCCTCTTCAGCTGCGACCGTTAATCAAGAACAGGATGGTTCCACTGGTAATCTCTAATTGTTTAAGGATCTTGTCCGTAGAACACAACAATGAGTACCTCATATACCATGGAGAGGAAAATGATGCTGACACAAATGACTTCATCCTAGCTACACATGAACCTCGCTAAAGGTCTACTACTGGAGGACGTCACTACCAGCAGTGTAAAACCTGAAATCCTTACTCTGAATAGGATAATATGCTGAGGGAACCTCCTCAATTCAAATGGACATGATCCCCTTAGAATTCACATCGAAGGAAGAAAATGCATGATCATGAGTAGGTCATCATCCTGGTTCTCAAGGTGGAGGTCTGCCACACAAACACACCATCATATAATAGATATGCATAAAATTATACCCCTTCAAATGAAGGCCACCACAAAAAATATGGAAAAAATCTATGGGAGGATGCATATCCCCGAACACTCCTATAAATACCACCATGGAAATATGTTGGCACAATATGATAAAACAGGGATTTCTAATAGTGTTCACCGGTCTGACCACACAGACAGAGAGACAAGTTATAGGAATATGAAAATATCTTTTAATGTGTAAGAATGTCTTCATAAAAATAGGATAGAACACACCTATAAGCAGGCACAAATCTCTACTGATGGACATCATGCCCTAAATCAAAATATGGAGGAAAACTAGGGGCATTAATATATCAATACCGATGCATATGAAGCCCTTGGTTCAAATATGGTTCTAGTCCATAGGAAGATGAGAATTCCGACCTACCAAAACAAAGACAACCAGTAAAATATGAAGGAAATAAAATACGGGTAGAGTAAAATTCCTACAGGTCCTATAAAATCCAACTAGATAGATATAGTTTAATGCGAAGAATATAGTCAAGGATATACTCGTTTCTCTATCCCAACACAAGAGAACTATCAGTACCCACTGTAAAAACATGGAGGACCAGAGCAGGAACAAACACCTACTCTGACATCAGAATGGGAATTAATAGTGCTTCCATCCAAAGATGTAAAAACATAATGGTCCTGATTTAGGACCAGACATCTATCCCAGAATATATCCTACAGACATGTCAAGACGTCATTGCATTTGTGGTAATAGATATGTGTCAGTCCCATGACTTGAACTACCTAGGTAGTGTGATTCATCTAGAAAATCAGATAATCACTTCAGAGAAAACCAGTATCCATGATACAGTCCAGGAGGGTCAACGTCCATATTCCTTAATACAAAGACAACAAGAACAAGAAAACCACTCATTCCAACTAGGCGACACCGGTCCAATGTGGTGGACACTCCAGTTTAGGAATATATCTATGCCAGAACTCAAGATACTCATCAGCGTATCCCGATGACATCACGAGAACCAACCAAATGGGGTCCCATTTATAAAGGCCGATACTAACAATAGGATAGTCCAGTTTCCCACAAGAGAGCACCCAAACATGAAAGGTTCCCATGGAAACTTGAAAATGAATATCACATTAAGTATTTTACTCTAATAGATTCTATAATTGTTGACCCCACCAAACATTTATCAATTGAGGCTCAATATCCCATTATTCTGTTTCCAAGTTAGAGTAGTGGTAGTAGCAATTATGATGGTCCTCCCCACAATGTTTCTACTAGTAGATCTGAAGGTCCTCCCAATATAATTAATGGGGGTATACAAAATCGACCAAAAACAATAAACCATGGGAGGCTATATCCGGATGCGTGTCAAGGTACCTCTCCCCTTGACTAGAAGAGCGAACTGCCAAATGGTCCTCCCCTTGATATCGTCTTCCTTGATGGTCCTCCCCCAATAATACACATCAGATATTCTTCTCCCTATAGTCGGAAATCAAGATGTGATGTTAGTTCTCTCCATGAAGGTTGTCACTATGAATGTCCTCCCTACAGTGACATCAAGAATTGAGAAGGTCCTACCCTCATTTCATTACATACTGAAGGCCCTCCCCGTAGTTACATCAATCATCATAAAGGTCCTCCCCTCATTTCATTATATAATAAATTCCCTCCCCATAATGTACAATCCATATACTCTCCCAGTATTTAGAGCTTTAATGGTAGTCCTTTCCATGATAGCATTCATTGTGAAGGTCCTCAGCTCAATGACACCAAGCATCATGAAGGTCCTCTGCTTACTTCAGTCCTCACTGAAGGTCCTCCCCATGGTATACACATTATAAATCCCCTATAAAACTATACACTAAGCCACAATTTTAGTACTCTCCATCATGAAAATGACACTGATTGTCCTCCCCACATTCAAAATTTACGTCGGTGAAAATTTCCTCCCCTTGTCTGGTCAAATTTGAGAAAGCAGTCATATGCTAAGGAGATTGAAAAAATGAACCACGGTATGTTGTACACTCTCTCCATGAAAAGAGATATCCTTTCTAAACCAAAGGAAACCTTAGGTCACACTCTTCTTCCGAGCCACCCTCTTACCGTTTCCATGTCAACAAGACTCACGCTAACCTCGCTGCTTGGAATGAAATAATTAAGGAGTCATCAAATTGGGTGGATCAAGTAGAAGATTCCCTAGAAGACCAAAAAAAATGTTTCTTGTGAGAATACAACTAGCTAGGGATTCCATACCAGTGATGTATTGGCCTGTGACCACTTATTAGTTCAACATACCAATAGAGTTGTTTGAATAATGTATGCATAAAATTCACCTAAATATTCGGGAAATCGTCACCATTTAACAGAAAGGTTTTTACCTAAAATGGGTATGCTAACCATGTTAATATCCTGGGAGATATTAACCATCAAATTGACCATGAAGCCCTTCCGTCTGCATGGTGTCCAAAATTAGAAAGACAGAAGAAATACATTGAGATTCTCTTCCTCAATGTGCTTCACAAGATATGTTGCCTTATTAGCAACACTCTGTCTGGTGTTCATATCCTAGGATGGGGATAACATGGAGCTTTACACATAACCCCACTTCCCGTCTATTAAAACCCATTGGAATTGACATCTTACAATTTCATCATCCCCCAAAAGTATTTAAATTAAGTAACTTAATACGGAAGGTGGAACGCTCGACAAGAAATATCTTCAAGTAAGTCTCAGAAGCATCTTACCCAATGAGAGAAATCCATCATGAATATCCTGAACCAGATCACTGAGAACATCAAATATGCCTCCTCTCTATGGTAAGTCAATATATGAGCACTATCATGTCTTCAGGATAAAAAAAATCACATGAGGACCCGTCACTGTATCCATATCACATCTTCATGGGAATGCATGAGGTGAAGAAGGTGGAAATAGTAGTGGTAGCCACTGCAACACAACATCACCAGCCCACAAGGTTGGGGGAATTTTTAACACAAATTCCCCTATAAGACCAAAAAATCTAGAATGAGGCACATCAACAGAGAATAGGGGCAACACCAGCTCGTAGGGTTGGGAGAATTTCTGCCTCAAATTCCCACCCAAAAGATTCATGTATTCTCCTAACTTGGGAAAAGAATGGATTGAAGGATCACCCATTCCACCCCATCCCGTGAATCAAATCCCCCAAAACAAAAGCATACTGAAAGGTCATATCCAGGCTCTTTTCAAGTCACTCTTCACCATGAAACCCGAATAACTTCACATAATGGTTGAAGAAGATCCCACAAAGGATGCAAGAATCTATTCTATCATTTATCACCTAGTATGACACCCACAATATGGTATTCTTCAGTGAATATCGTGGACATAAACCCCATAAACCTCACTAAAAATGATACAAATAATCTGGAAACAAGATAAAATGGTTTCCTCCTAAAGATGGTCCACACCGAGCCTAGAGGTGTATGCCCCATAAAAACAAAGAGTTTTATTAAATTTGGGTGCCTCTCTTTTATTTTTCAACAACCCCCCTCATGAATCCACAATAAGGAGAATAATAATAGGAAGGTATATAACCCACCTCCTCCTCCTAATGAAATCAATTCCCCCATGCTTAAGGTTTGATTCACTCAACATAAGGAAGAAATACATGTGATAAAGTGGATTAATGATGAGATTCTAAGAGAAATATATCATACTGGTTATGTTACTCAGGTAGAGAATCAACACAAACATCATCAGATGTACCTCTGCCTCACAATATCTCCTTAATAGATTAAGTATGGATAGAAACCTCCTTCAAGGTTTTGTTGGGACCATCAGTCTACCTGAACCCAATCCCAATAGGATATCAAGATTTCCCTCCATTAGTGATGATACTGGAACAAATTTAGTTGAATCCAAAAAGGATTCTCCTAACTGGGTATCCACCTCATGTTCCTACATCACCAAAACATCCAATATTTTCCCTACTGCATCCAATATTTCTCATGTCCAATAGGAAATACATCAAGGGACCCTCTATACCATTGAGTTATTGAAAACTAAAATGGAAGCAATGGAACGTTGAAAAATTCAAATACAACCGGAACAGAAGTCCTAAACTATTGGGTAATAAATGTCCCTCTGCCACTAAATTTCTGAAACCCCATATTCCAAGTGTTCAATGTCTCTGGGGACCTGGAGTAGCATTTAATGAACTAATCTTCTTAATACGATCCCATGATGGGAACCCTAGATAAAAAAGAAGAGGTAAGGCTCAGATACTTTGAATGAACCCTACAGGGTTCAACCTTTGTGTGGTACACAAATTTGAAATATAACTCAATAACAGGAAGGGAGTATCTCTAGCACTAGTTACTATTCTAGTTTATCTTAGCATTCCCAAAAACAACAGTCAATGGCCTCATGAACTATAAACAATGAGTGAATGAGAGTTTTTCAAAGTTAATTTCTAGATGGAATGGTATGACTTAATCCATGAACTGGACACCCCCCAAAGATGAGACGCTTGCTATGTGCATCGATAATATCCATGATTATTTGAGAAAAAACAATCATTGTAGAAAAAATATACAAGTGGGTTCGAGGACTTATTAACCATCACTCAGTGGATAGAATATTCCTTGCAACATACTAATCTTATGTCTCAGGAAGCCCCATCAGCCCTAGTAAAAATTGAATGGAGAGCTGATGTAGCTTCTATCATACTTAAGCCACCCCCTACACCAGCTCCATCTCCAGGCCCTCCACCAGACCATGCAGGTCCCTATAGACGATAGTAGCCTCCCGAGCCCCATCAAGACTAGAAGAGGGGGGAGATATCAATTCGAGGAATAAAAAAATATTATTTATTAGGGGATGATCAAGTCCATGTCTACTTTGTAGATTCCATGACTTGAAACATGCTTTGTATTTCAATGCTAAAGAGGGAAAATGAAGTAGGTATTGATGAAATGCCAAATTGATTCCACTTCTACTAGATATTCGAGTACAACATTCACTAGTTATTTGAATTCAAAGACCTCCTAGAAAAAATGGTTGATTCTTGACAAATTGATATGGGTCCACTGCCAGAGCAAGTGGCATATGTTTCCAACACTGATCTAGGTGAAGACAGAGAGTGTAAAAAATATGTTAACAAAAAGGAGAAAAATTTCAATAGTTGGTTGACTCAGAAAACAATCAAATGAGCACAAAATATCCTCTAATCATAGTTTAAGAAACCAAATGTGCCTACAACATCTCCTAATGCAACAAAACCAACATCCTTGACCCTGCAATCCCCCAAATTCCAACCACACAAAAAGCGGTTTAATCAGAAGGACCGAAATCAAGTGTAGAGTGATGAAATTACACCAAAGACAATGTTTTCTTTGAAAATGTTAGATTTTTTTTCCATCAAATATGAATACAAGGACACCATCTCACCAAATGGCACCTCCAGGGGAAGATGATGGGGCAACTTCATTATCAAAAGAGGATCTTTTTTTGGCTATGTCAATGTCATCCGCTTGAAGGATCCCTTCTCTGATGTTGGATATGATTATAAAATAGAATTCCCCACAACCAATTGGGTTCCTAGAGGAAGAATCAATAGAAGATAGGGATATCAAGGGAGACACATCCATGGTAGAAATCAAGATTATGGATGCACCCCCTCTCAAACCGTCAGTATTGAAAACACCCACAGAAGGACCCTCTGGTGAATCTAACAGGGATGGAAAAATTATTGTACCCAACAAGTAGACACCCTAGTCCAATCCTTCTGAAATATCCCGTTGAGGAGGAACAGATGACTAATTTCCCACGGTAGGTTAGAAAACATACCCGACCCAATAGACAAAGAACGAATGCTCCTTTGGCTCTGAACCCAAGGGATGAATCATCTTCATAAATTTCTCAATCCGTTAAAGTGCCTCGGAAGGAGTATCCCCAAGAATTCCATAATTTACATTAGAAACTTTACATTATGAAATAGTTTTCCTTGGTATCAGCAAAGCTCTCAATCATGGATGCACTGAATCTGTCAGTAGATTTCAGGGAAGCTATCATCAAAGCTTTTCTAAGTCCACTGGATTTCAAAGATGTGGTGGCCACTACTGAAGTCTATTGGATAGAGGCCAAACCTATATAATGACAAGAAGTTGTCTACTTTGTAGATAAATAAAAATAACCCTTCATGAAAGGACAAATTAAACCATTATATATTTCTATCATAATAAATGGTGTTTATATCTAAAAAGAATTCATCGATAATGACTTTGGGTTTAATCTGCTCACACTGCAACACTTTATCGGTTGGGCTACAATGAGGATGACCTGACACACTACACCATGACCATATTTGGATATGAAAAAAGAGATTAGAAGTCACTAGGAAAAATCAAAATCAAAACCTAGTTTGGTGACCTCGTATCTCACCCAAAATTTGTGGTGTTCTGAAATAATACGGCCTTCAACACCCAGCTATGGAGTCCCTACCTGTATAAACATGCAACAATACCCTCTTCATACTATCAGTGCCTGAAATATAGAATAAATGGATAGAGTGGGAAACATTATTCTAATAATTCCCCATTCAACCTCTATGAGTCACACTATATTGATGCGGGGTTTTAGGAACCGAAGGGGAAACAACCATTAGCTGATGGAATTGATTTGGTCACCACCCCAATTGGTTTAGAAATGTTTCTGACCAATCCCCTCAAGAAGATATAGAAAGAATACATACTTCTCATAAATCATATTGAATGCACATGTCCAAATTCAAGTGCATATTCTGCAGTCCTCATGAGTTCAGTTATGACCATTGAGCCTGATAATGTTGAAACAATCACTAACTCAATAAATAATGGTGGGAATTTTGATGAAAATGCCTCAGAACCATCATAAAAACTCCAGAAAATTCATGCCTCACCAACTATGGAAAGTGTAAGTGTCTTGTCACTAAATGAAAATGAGGAAACTCTTTTACCACTCACAATATCTTCTTGGAGAAGCCCCCACAAATGGCTATAGCAGAAGAGAAGACTTCACCTCCCAGACCCCAAATTTTAATTCTTCACTCATCATTAGAAAAAACATTTCAAGGATTGTTTCCCCATTAAAGGATAAAGAGGAAGATAGTGATGATATAGAGTAGGAATAATAAGGCATATGAGAAGCCCCTTCATAATTTGAGGATTACTTCTCTACCACCATTGAAGAACTCATGGAAATCATCATGTGTATGGAAGAAGACCCACAACCCACTCTGGTAAGTGAGACCATGATTTTTGAAAAGAAAGAGGTATATGCATATTTTTAAAGAAGAATAACGATATTTTTTCCTAAAATTATATAGAAATGATATGCCTCCATCTAAAGGTGTCCACTCACCACCTAGGCCTGCCGAAGGACCAACAGGGGTACATGAAAGCCGCCTGAAGGATGCAACAGAAACATGTTTCCAAAAATATAGGCTAAAGTTGACATGATCATCAGATATTACTTCATTCAGGAGGTCCAATACATTATCTGGCTAGAAACCATTGTCCCCATATAGAATAAAAATAGGATGATCATGGTCTACATAGATTTAAGGGACCTCAATCGGTACTACCCAAAAGATGATTTCCCTAATCCAATCAAAGAATTGTTGATCGATGGAACTACTTGATATAAGGCTCTCTCTTTTATGGATGACTATTCAGGATATAACCAGATCTTAATAGCCTACGAATAGAAATAATCAAATTCCTTCAGGGCTACCCAAGTATTGTTTTTCTAAAAGGTAATTCCATTTGGTTTTAAAAATACCAGTGCCACATATCAGTGCACCAAGAACCGGATATTCAAACCCCTACTAGGAATGTATGTTGAATGATATGTTGATGATATAGAGGTAAAATCATGAAAATGTTTGGACCATCTAGAAGATCTTGAAACCTTCATCAATAAATGACAACATCACGGTTTGAAAATCAATGCATGAAATGTGGTTTGGGTGTTACCTTGGGGATTTTCCTCTGCTTCTTCATATGCCACTAGGTCACCAAAGTCGACCCTAAGATGAAGAGGGCCATTCTTGTCATGTCACCACCTCGCAACCTAACTGAGTTGAGAGGACCGTAAGGACACCTACCCTACATTTGCTGCTTCATATCCAAGATCACTTGAAAATGCTTTCCTTTCACCAGGTTGATGAAGAGAGGGATAGAATATCAATGGAATGAAGACTATCAGAAATCATTTGAAAACATAAATAAATATATCTTAGGTCCACCAATGCTAATTCCACCTATTGATGGAAGACCACTAATTCTAGACGTAACTTACTTGGATCGATCCCTTGGTGCCTTCCTCACATAGAAGATTAATGTTGGTAGTGAGAATAGTCTCTATTACCTTATCCAAACCATGATCGATGATGAGACTCATTATTTGAATATTAATAAGAGATGTCTGGCATTAATATTTGTGGTCTAGAAGCTAAGGAATTACTTATATCACCATGAAGTCAAATTGGTCCCACATTACAACCTTATCAGGTATATTCTCTATCATCGAATGATAACTGGACCCCTATCACAGTGGGTGGTAATCCTTCTGTAGTTTGATATATGGTTCATACTGCAGAAATCCATCAAAATCTAGAAATTAGTAGATTTCCTAGAAGAGCATACCTCAATAGGGATGGCTCCATATATGTTGATTTAATTGATGCGGACGTGTTCTCTATTAAATAGAACTCTATGATGTGGGAAATTCACTTTGATGGCATGTTCAAAAGACCGACAGGAGAAATAATGCAAGACCCTATGTTCAACAACGTGGTTCTAGGAGTCATACTCATATCCACAGGAATAGAGTTTATTATATATTTCTTATTACTATCATAATGATTCATGGACAATGATGTAGTGTAACAGACCCTCATTACATACCAAGAGTTGGAAATTCAAGCGTAATCTTGACACCTAAATAGTAAAGGTGATTTAGAACTGGTCATAAAGCATGTATATGGTGAAAATGCTATCAAGAAAAACGAGTTTATCCCTTTAATGAAACATGTATGAGAACTGATGGAAGAATTCCCATTAGATACGACATTTACTTATGTCCCCTGGTCGCATGGTGTGCAAGATGTTACATTGGAAAATCTAGTGACAACTCTGGACGACACAGATTGGATCAAAACAGTCATCAATATTTCCAATTGAGTAATAGTATTAACATTTATTCAGTCCAACATGGAAGAAATTAATTAAATCGGTCCCATCTCTTAGTTGTATGGTCCTACACCCGACTATATGAATCCCATTAAAGATCACCTTCAAATGGGAGAGATCCCACCCGATATGGAGGGAAGGGAGAGAATCTAAAAATGGGAAATAAACTTCATGATGTATGACAACACAAACCAGAAGAATGTACATTATAAGATAAGCCTTGATGGAGTCCTTCTTAGGTGCATTGATGGATAAGAGATCACTGCCATCATAAAAGAAGTGAATTCTAGAACGTGTGAAGCACATCAATCAGTGTCCAAGATCTTAGTGAATATTTCAAGGCTTGGGTACTATTGGCCAACAATGATGATGGATTACACCACATTCAGTAGGAACTATCATTTCTGCCAAGTTCATGAAAATTTCATCCACTAGATGTTAGAGTTACTTCACACAACCATTGTTGCTGGCCATTTTCTATATGGGGAATGGATGTTGTGGGACCATACCCTCCCAACATAGCCATACAATTCAAATATATTCTCACAGCAACTGAATTCTTTTCCAAATGGGAATAATTTTTACCTCTCAAAGTGGTCGGGGAAAGAAGCATTTTTATCTTTGTGAAGTCCAAAATCATCACCAGGTTTGGTGTCCCTCATAAAATATCGACGGAAAATGGTAAAAATTTATGATCTGTTGAATTGGAAAGGCTATATTGGAAGTATGGTATTAACTCCAACCATTAATATCTCTATCAGTTAGCAGACAATGGGAAAATATAGTATTTTAACAAGACCCTATGAAATATACACTAGAAGATGGTAGAACATGACAAGAAATCATGGGTGGATAATCTCCTCCGAGAACTGTGGGATTACCTGAACAAGACCTGCACCCCCATTCAAGTAACCATGTACTCATTAATATACGAGACTAAGGAGGTTTTACCCATTGAGGTCTGATTACCATCACTTCTCATGTCCATCTATGATAAATTTTCCAATGAGAAGGGAGAAGTCACAGAAATGGTTTGATGAGCTGGAGTGGTTGGATGATAGAATATTTCACACTCTACACCATTTGGATGTTTACCGGAATTGGATTGAACAAGATTTCTATAAGAATATTTGCCTATGATATTTCCATGAAGGAATAATGGTTCTAGTCCTGAGAACCTTGATGATACTCGGAAAGAAACCTCTAATATTGGATCTAAAATTGGAAGGACCATATGTTATACACATGTTCTACTCTAGTGGAGAATATTCTATAATTTAAGTGGATAGAAAACTCACCACAACTCCCACTAACGTGAGGTTGCTAAAGAAGTACATTGTGTAATCATATCATAGTCATCTTAGCTTCATGATGTTAATATACATAGCACTGCCTACGTCTATGTTACATGATGTTACACTATACAAAAATGGTCCAGATCACATGACATTAAACTGCATGATGAACTCGTCTTAGCTGCATGACATTAGACTGCATAGAACTACCTACATCTATGTTACTCAATGTTAAATTGTATTAAAATATTCTTAATAATATGACATTAAACTACATGATGAACTTGTCTTAGCTACAAGTCATTAAACTACATAGAGACATATTTTTCCACGTTGTATGATGTTAAATTACTTCACATATTCTTCCCTACTGAAAGATGCTAAAATGCATAGTTATCATTATTCTCGGTATAATGACTTATTGCACCCAAATCAAATATGTATGAGGGAAAGGTAAAAATTACCTCTTTCTATTTACAGGTCAGACCGACCGATAGATGGTATATTAGAACTTTGTATCGATTGATTCCCCCTCATCAGTGGGATATATAGTGAATCATGGATTCTATAACCTAGTCCAACCACCAATCAAAGTCAATAATTCTCCTCTCCCTATATACTGGTTAGACTTGCAAAGGGGAATCCATGAAAATTCCTAACAGTATGTCATTAAACTGTAGGGTTCCTTAGGAACTACGTATATATTGATTCCTGCCCTCATAGGATACATAAATAAAACTTGACCCTATGTCTTGGTCTAGCCACCACATGATACAAATTCCCCCCTCTCTATGTACAGGTCAGACTTGCATGAAGGGTTTTCAAAATCTATGTGTGGCTTGATTTCTACACATGCATGATAAATATTGACACCCAGATCCTTTATCCTGGCCCTCTCTCCATTCAAAAAAACTCTTCCATTACTATTCATGGGTTAGACAGACACCAGGAATATGTCTTAATAACTACATGGACATTGATTTTCAGCTAACTGGGTTACGTAGGAAACCTAAATGAGGTTCAATCCTTATACTACACTCACCTCATCATTTTCATGTTAGTTCACTCTCATCATTACCATATGACGATAACTATATTGGATACTAGAAATATGTGTGGCTTGATTCGCATCCATCGATGGGACATGTAGTGACACTTGGCCCTTCCTGGGTCCAGCCTCTATGAAACAAAATGCCCTTTCTTATAAGCAAGACTTTCATAGGGAAACTCATGACTCCTAACAGCAAGATGTGAAACTGCATGACCAAAGATTTTCTAACCACACAAAATTAAAATGTATGGTATATAAATAACTATGCATGAACAAATTATTGGTATAATGAGATACATAGTGATGCTTGGAATGGAAGTCCTAGATCCAACAACACCGAATAAAAAAATGGATAAAATTTCCCCCATTCACCTGCATGTGAAATGAAAATAGATGCAGGGGATTTAAAATCTAGAAAGTTACAACCCAAAAGTGTCAAAAGACCATGCTTCCCTTTACATAAGGATCATATCTATGTAAAGGATATCGTACCTTAAAACTAATCTTGGTTTTGATATTTCTCATGTACCTAGACATCCCCTATTCATCCATTAGACACCATGCCTTAGGAAGTATCAGATCACCATAATCACCCATGGCTATCGAAAATGGATGGATAGTGTTCTCCAGACACCTTTGTTTCACTATGACCACAATAACCTGAAGTATCTACATATGTTTCCCAAAAAATGTCCAATCAACCAAAGAAAATTTGACCCCATGAAAGTTTTTTCATACTTCTATATTCCCATTGGATCTTAAGCCTCGCATCAACCCTCTTGACTCAAGGGATCCTAGAATCATGGTTTAGACCTTCTTATCCTGCTCCTATCTGGGGAATACTAGGATTATCCTGACCTAATTATCTATTATTTACACATGATACCTTTGATTTTTTATCCCTAAAACATGACATTAAACACTGTTGTCAACATCATTTCTGCATGAATTAAAACTGCATATACCTACAACAACTAGCTAGTTCACATCCATTCACCCATGTCCCCACTACATGGAATTAAACTACATGGCCCAATAATGATATTTTCATTGATCATTCCATCCCTTGGTGGTTGAGTGAAACCCCTGTCACACCTTGTTTCTCATGCTAATCAAAGGTCATGTGGAATTCAAAATTTCTTCAGGGGATTCCCCATAAAACCAGGACAAATCAGTCTATAATGAGTGACCTTATGTGACTGAATATAAAATAAATATTATTGTTTTCATCTCTATATTATGAAACCTAAAGTCCAAACCCTAGGACATTAAACAAGAAGGTACCCCAAGTATAGCTAAAATGACCCCCACTCCTTGCACAAAGACTAAACTTGTGCATGGAATCTGAACATGGGACACCGAGATCTTCAAATTGGTCCCTAATCTGACATGGGAGTCAAAATGTCCCACCTCACATACAGGTAAAATTTGTGTAGAGAGACTATCAATTCCTTGAATAATAAAGACCTGAGTGATTTTAATATGTCCAAACCGACTATATCCATTCTTCAAACTCTGTGATTTGAGTGATATTGGATTTTCAGAATCCTTCATGGCTATTAGTAATTGATGGTCAGTGTCCTATCGACACCTTCGTTTGACTATGCATACAATGCCCTGGTGGCTCTGCATACATTTCCTACAAAAGTGTATATCAACCGAAGGAAAATTCATCACCAAGAGAGGATTTTATTACTTTCATAAACCTAATGGCTTCCAATACCCATGTCATTTATCCTAGTCTAAGAGCCCTTAAAACCATGGATTACTCTATTCCCCTACCCATGTCCTAGACATTTTAGAACATACTGGATTGATTACCCTCCAGTCACTCGAGGATTCAATATCAAAGTCTTAATCACAGAATGTTTAAACTACATGATACATGATACCCAGTATTCACAGTTAGGCTAGGTCATGTCAAAAGGGTATTTCCCCTCCAGACCCTATGAAAGAAATAAATTTTCATAGGAATGTTTGACATATTCCCTTCCTCATTGGTGAATCCATATCCAAAACAAAAAATCCCCATCCATATGGGTGAATAGGATATGTATATGAATGAGTCTTAAAAGATCTACATACAACATGATTATTGTCATCACATGACACATAGTGACATCTAAAACTCATATTTAAGATCCATCCATGATATAGTATTGTCCTATCCCCGCCTACACAAGGGTAAAACCAACGTATGGTAAAAAATACACATTTATAGTATAAAAATGACTCCACTAATTCCTGGTATTCCTTGTAATGTTCAACCTAAAATTCCCCATTTTCATGATCAGAAACCCCTATCCACATGCCATACTCTGTGCCCAAAAAGTTATGAATCCACATAACCATCCTTGGACATTGTAAATGAATGACTAGTTTCTTCCAATCACTATTGTTATACTATGAACATGATTCCCTAGCTACTCTTCATATTTTTCCACAAAAATATCCTATCAACCAAGGGAAAATCAATTCTCAATATAAGATTTTACTATCTTTGAATTCCCTTATGGCTTCTATGTATCACCTCATCCCTAGATTCAGAAACCCCCTAAACTACAGTTTACATCATTCTCCCCTCATGCCTGACAGTGATAAAACATTATTGGTCGAACTATCATGGAAAATGAAAATTGTTTCACCCCACTGGTTAGAGTAAAAAAATACTTTAAACCATAAGTCTCAAAAGTCCCAGTAGTACAATGTTAAACTACACCATGAACTATCCCAACATTGCACAAATAAAATTCATGCTAGAGTGGTTTCTAAACTAGAAACAATGTAAATTCTCCGGTACATTCAGTCATTGTTTCCACAATAGGCCACCCACTATTGACCTCAATATAAAAAAATCCAAATTTCTATACAAATTTTCTAGCCATCAGAAATGTAAGGTTAGTATCCTGTTGACACCTTTGTTTGACTATGCATACAATGCCCTGGTGGCTCTGCATATGTTTCCCACAACAATTGCCTATCAACCAAGTGTAAATTCATTCTCTGGAGAGGCCTTTCCCACTTTTGTACGCTTGATGGATTACATGACCCACATTATTTCTGATATATATAAATCACAATTCAAGGTTAAGAAAAATCCCTCATTAATGTCAAAATTATTTCGGGACATTCTCAATTAATGAGTCCTAAATTAGGGCCCTTTCCCGACATGTCACGGTCAAAAATTTTCGATCTAAAACATCACTAATGATAGTCTAATTTGAATGACTCTAAACTACCAATGAAAGAGACCCAACACTATCTAGGGAGAAAACCCAAAAAGGGAACCCTATAAAAAAGTCAAATACCAAATTTATTAACATATACTATATATGGTTTTGGAAACACATCAAGCAATCAAAAAATCATCAAGACATGCAAATATTTTTAGGTCAAAACCTAGAATGGGTGTCCTAAAAAAGTCATGTTATACCAGCTAATTACAAACCATAATAGGAATAGGAAAAAATTAGTGGGATAATGAAAAATGGTTCAAAGTTTTTTGGGTTTTCCATGTGACCCTAGGAAGAGTCAAACTACGCTTGATGAGCCCCTCCGCTCAAGAACAAATTAAGGCAAGATTTGATTATTTCCTTTATCCCAGAGTACAATTCAAATCAATATCATGTTGAGATTGTTTTTTAAAATGTAGTTGATCTTAAATGATTCATGTTGAAGGAAAAGGTATAATATGAACACTATAAAGAAAAATGATTTTGTTTTATCAATATAATTGAGAGTGGGGGACATACAAAATTTGGAGTCTCTCCACAATGTAAAAACAACAGTGGTTCATGGGTAGAGAACTATATTACAACAAGGCCTATCATTATCTTTATAGTAGGTTGATAACTGCTTGACGAGGGCCATCAAGGGACTATTCCAAAGAATCCCTCTATTTAGCTTCATGTTCAACCATTGGGCCTACTCACTTCATAATAGTCTATTGGAATCTCCCTTTTTGTTTCATTGCCTCATAATAAGCACTTGATAATTCTAGTTTCACTTTTAGTTTGGCCTTGTGAGCCTCAAACTCAAACAGTTCAGATGTCTGGGAAATCACATGGTCATGAGCACTAGCTTCCTCAGCCTCCAGATGACAGAACTCATTCGTAATAACCTGGAATGCCTGATCTTGGTGGTGAGAAGTATTAAAATGAGTTAGGTCCCCTCCATAAGAATGAATATCCTCTCAAGATATAAAAATTTGGTACACAAATATATTTAGGCATCGGTAGTCAAAGCCTCCTGTACCTAGATCAAAAAATAGTCATCAAACGTTATCCTCCTTGTTGGAAGTCTATCAAGGGAGATTCTGCAGAAAGAGTATGGATTTGACACCATTCCTGTTATCACATAGTTTGATGCCTCCTAATGGCCCCAGAATCTAGGTCCTCCTCCACTGCGACAGGTATGTAATCAGGAAGCATCATAACAGTGGGTCAAATTTCCCTTAGTTGAGTCACCCAAGCAGGGGTGCTTTATTTCCCAATATATGGTTCATCATCCATGAATAAATGAGGGGGGTTGGAAGTAACTTCAGGAACACCTGGTTATGTCCCACAAAAGCCCCCATTGGTAGGACCCTGAACCATATTGAACAAGTATACAGGATCTGAGTCGCTTTCCATGGATATAGGTTGTGTGGTTGAATCTCATTCCAAACACGTGTGATAGTGGGAAGAAAACATTATCAATAAAATGAGGGAGACATATAGCATAACTAGCATGATTGGGACCGGATTAGAAACAATCAATAGTCTCTGATGCTATCGAAATGGCCTTCTCAATGCCCTATTAGGGTAGAATACTACCCAAAATTGGGAATAATATAATGATAGGTATGTTGAGGATAATGTGATTAGAATAAGGAATTACAAATTAGCATAATATCATGTAATTTCCAACCATGGTTGGAGAAGAATAAATGGATGAGATTCCCTATTCACTACAATAGCTGGGAGGGGTGAGACCTGTTGAAGGCATCCAAATTTCATAGAAAACCTAAAAGATTTTAGGGTTCATATATGATTTCCATGTGTATATGGGTATAAAAAAAACATCTTCTAGAATTTAAATTATATAATAATTCTCTTCATAAGAGTCTATTTTGTTATCCATCACAAATCCATGGGGTACAATATAATGTGAAAAAGAAAACTGAGAAGCATCACATAGTAGTTTGATCACATCATTAATAATAAATGACTGGGGATGAAGGATAGTAATGTTGAGAAGATATGGGTGAAATTTAGAATGAGGAACCCTCATAGTATGATGATGATCGTAGAAGGGGAAACACATTGACATACAACCATACAAAATATTGAAACGACCCTCTAATATGATGCTTAGGTTTTCCTTCCTGTATATTCCCTAATAGTTCATATATTTAAGTGAGTGTAAGAACGAACAAGTTAATGGAATGTCCCTCCACCAATGTGGATTCCATTATCAGAGTGAAATACTTAACACCAATATAAACATCACGATAGGGGAAGATTAATCCACTAAAAGATAGCTATGAAACCTGCCAATCTGTGTTTAAGAGGTACGTCTAACTGAATTCCACTCACCTAGGTGGTGTATCAACTTGCATCAAGGGTGGTTCAATATGAACCTATTATTTTACTTTATTATTGAGTCTAGTGATTCTGGCTATGATGAACCCTCAGCCTATAAACTTTCTTCTGTAAGAACAACCTAATCCAATCTTCAAATGAAATAAGATAACCAACAAGGAAGGGTTGATTGATTAATCCTTATTCCATGACCAATAAATTCATTTCTAGTGGAGATATTTTTTGACATTCCTCTAGGAATTGTACACTAGAAGAAACACATAATACATGTTTCCTAGAATCGGAATCCCTATAATTTGATAGATGTCACATAAACTAATCCCCATCTCCTTGTGCAATAGGTGGAAGGTATTGGTTCTTGAACACCAATGAATAAGAAGTTTGGGAAACATATCACCTGATGAATAGATTGAAGATTGGGAAACCGAATCTTCCTGATACAAGTTTACTACTTCCAATATGGTAAGGGATTCGAAACAAATTTGATATAACCCGAATTTCTAGGTCCACTCATCGGAGAAGTATCCTTCAGATCAAAATCCCCATTTGGTGATCCACCTGCCATTGGGATTCTCTCAAGAAAGATTGAAAATTTATGGGTACTGCTGGATGACCAGCCACAAAGAGGTTTTATAGTGGAAATGATTACTCTGAGTCTACACAAAGCCATTCAGTCTGAACATGTTTTCTTGAGTAAAAGAAGTCACGAGTTATCCCGTTGAAGAAATATTTTCTTGATCCCACCCATGGGATGACTCAAAGAGAATAATATTAGTTCTCTAATTGACCAATGGAAATGGGACATCATATAATAGTCTGAAGTCATAAACTAGAAAGTGGAAAGTTAATAGATAATCCATGAGTTGTGTCGAAATAAGGTCTCTGAGAATACCCTGTTGAGGAATGATGTAAGAACGAAGGTTGTCTATAGAATTGTCAACCATAGATGCCCTCTTCTTGGGTTTGTCTATTAAGATAAGAGGAGGAGACACTATCCTACATTAAAAATCCCATAAAAAGTATCATTCAAACAAAATGATCAAAGAAAGACCAAAAATTGATAAAGGACTACAAGAAGACTACATAAAAAAGATCCAAATATTGAACAATGTAAATGGGTTGTGGAATGCGTTCCCTATGAACTGACGGTTCATGGAATGCTCTACAAGATGTTGGGCTGTGAAGTGATGTCCAGTGAATCGAATGGTTCATAGACTGGGAAAACCACATACCAAGCCTTGATATGTGGTCATCCTAAGTGAATAAATAATTTCTTCAGTTTCAAATGTATAGTTCAATGCACTGAGTTGAGGTTTAGTATGTAGATAAAGAAAACCACACAGTGTATTACTTTGTTGCAGTTCAAACATAAATTTTATGTTTCACGGTTTGGAGAAAAAATTCAAATGTTTGTTCCTAGAAGAAGGCCATAGTGAAGAGATCACAGTTCATAAAATGCATTGTACAGTGCACAAAAGATATATTTTATGAAGGAACTACTACCCAAAAGGGGGGAAAGGTGAGATCACTTTGTGGAGCCCTTTTCGTTGAGATGTAAGGTAAATGAAAAATGACATGGGACCCCTATATATAGGAATGGTTACCCTAATAGGACCACCTTTCAATCATAGATGAGTTTATTTCAGGACTTCATTCAACAATGGATTATCCTCCCCTTCATCCTGATCAATACCCATTCTGATGAGGGGCATTTGTAGTGTCCGGAAAACTCTGAAAAGGGAAAAATAATCCACAAATTTGATGAAGGAATAAGACGTAAGATTGTTTGAAATTTTGAGAAGAAAATTGAAGAAATAGAATTTAGAAAGGGACCAAAGTGGTCTGCATACAGATTTATAGGAATGGTACATAGATGGTATTTTCTGCGAACCGAATAGTATATAGACAACCCATGAAACGCTGGCCTGCAAGTTGTTTTCTAGTAAACCAACCAGTTCAATGAATGAATGAGGAAAATCATTTATCCCCTATGAACCACGTCATTGGGGAAAATGTGATTGAGATGTACGTCCCCACACACCATCCCCTCAAAATTAGTTAGCAGACAAGGGGAGGCAAGAGGCATCCTTCACAATGCATCATTCGTGAGATTGAGGCAGTGAATTCTGTCGTTTCAAACCGTAGCACCACAAATCTCTGTTGACTAAGTCTTCTACAAGATGTATTATTTCCCCATGGGATTAAAAAAATGTGTCATGTGACCATAGATACAACCCCCATGGCACTCTATAAAAGAACCCCGAGGGGAGCGAGGAGATATAGGATCCGATTTCTGGGAGATCTTTGAGTTTATGGACATAAGACATCAATGGAAAAAAATCTGTAAGTATGGAAACATGAATGGTTTCTAGTAGGTATAAACACACTGTGAACCATAAAAAGAAGGAGTCATAACAATATTGGAAAACCATGACCTAATTGGAAAATCACGGACCATACTCAATTCGTGGTTGAACTTCCCATGAACATTAGGACTAATTCCCCTTCTTCAATCTGGCATACTGCATAGCACATCACTATACAGATGAAACCCAACCCTACACTGTATTCCACCACATGGATGGACTCCAGTGCTACACACCACCATGGTATGAGAATAGAACCCAAGGATGCATACCACTATGGTACACAAACCACATCCTTGTCTGTGTACAACCTTAGTATGTGGATGGAATCCATGTATGTGTACCACCTCTGTATATGGATGACCCCTCCACCCGTATAGCAATGCGCCATATAGAGGGTACCCTTCCCCACATAAACATGCTGTACACAAAAAAATGTACCTTCATGATTTCATTCTTTTAGCCCTAATCATGTCCTTCCACATGCATCCCATCCTTTCAACCCCCTCTGCGAACTAGTTCATTCTCATTAGGCCAAAGCCTCTTCCAAAGCCACCAAACCTATATAAACAGGCAATCAGGTGCATCCACACTCCCTTCTACGTCTACAAACCCCAGGAAAGTTGAGACATGTGGGTAATACCCAAAACCATACGACCCCCAAAAGTGTTTCTAAGTCTACATTCTTGTGGTAAACCGGGGTCTAACATTGGGATGCTCACATGTACCTCCCCATTCTAAGGATCAAGAGTAATAACCAGATTTTTCATTCAATGAGTGTAAGCGAAAAGTCAAAGGGATCTTTCCATCATTTCATTTTGATGATGAGTGGTGATTTTCCCCTTTCTCGGAACTAGGTTTTGGGCACCCCTTATGGTGACCACATAGCATTTCTACATTCCATCAATAGAGAAGGAAAGGTGTGTGGTTGGCCGGATCTAGCACTTCCCCTGATTTCTCACACCAAGCATGAATCACATGGGATTAGAGGTTGAGGATGATCAAAACATCCACACCACACCCAAATGAACCATGAGAACTCTAATTCCTTTTCTATCCATGATACATAGGATTCTTTTCTAAAGGCTTGATCTCAAGTAGGATGCTTCCATGCATAATCCCTAGCCCAAAATGAACTATGAGAACTCTGATTCCTGCTAAAACCAAGATATGTAGATGTCCATATAATGTCATGATTTCATGTGGGATGCTTTGATATGTAATCCCCGCCCCTAAATGAACTATGAGAAATCTGATTCTTGCTCTAACCAGGATACATGGGATGCCTGTCTAAAGGCCCCAGATCAAGTGGGCAGCTTCCATAGGTAAGCCCCACCCCAAAATAAACTACGAGAACTATGATTCCAACTCTTACCCGGATATGCAGGAAGATATTATGAATGCTTGAGCTGATTTGGGATGCTTCCACACATAAGATCAACACCCAAATGAACTATGATAACATTGATTCATTCTCTAACCAGGATACATAGCATTCATGTCTAAAGGACTGAGATCAAGAGACATTATCCATAAAATTCATTACCAATAAGAATTTCCTCCCGACTTACTAGGGAATCCTATTTAAGAATACACATTAGTGAGAATATTTCAAGAAAGGACTAATCTACAGTGTATGCTCCAACCATGACTTCTCAAATGGGCATCCTCTATGGTATATGACCCTACTTTAACTGAGCAATGGGGTATTTGATTCCAAACTAATTGGGATATGTAGGAAGCCTCCATGTAGTCCAAAACCAGTTCCTGAATAACCCTACTGTTAACTAGGCTATATCTTAGGTAGGGCCATATACACCCAAGAGACCATACATCTCTTGAGTATCATGCACCTCTTCAATGTAAGTCCCCATGAAATATTTACTAGGAATATTCCACCTAGAAATTGTATCCATATGAAGTTAAACTTCATGGATGGATCCCCGTTGCACAACTTTAAAAGGTGTTGTGTCCAGTTAAGTGGCACGGAACTATGAGAGTGATGATCCCTCTCACAAGGATACATAGGAAGACCATGTCATGGGTTTGATCCCAATATCGAAGCAACTTCTTTCCTCCTAGGATGATGATAAACTCCAGAGCTCCTCATCATAGTGCTTAAACTAGAGGTGTCTATGTAATTCCCAAACCATGCATATATATGGTTAATCCTGCAACCTAGGGGGTAACATGTGAACACATTTTTGAGAAGGAACCTAGGATTCATGAACAAATGAACATTTCATAAATCTATAAGTGAGTCTTAGAGTAGGAAATAATTCCCCCCAAAAGGCTTTGATGAGGCCGACCTTACATCCTCTCGACCCATGGAGTCCTTAAGTGTGGTTGACCAAATCATCATCCATCAAGCACTATCCATTGGAATGAAATTCCACGAATCATGGATACAATGGTTGTTGGGTGTTTTCCACTCCACAAATAAGCCCATTGAAGACCATCTAAGGACATCGTACCCGTCGTAGAACACTTCATTATAAAAGAAAATTGCTTACTATACGTCGATCAATTTTTTCCAACCCCTGGTATGATGTGAATTGGGATGAAACAATCACAGTATATCTTGGTACTCCTGGGATGGATATAGAAAGATGAGTTATGGGCATTATCTAATTGATCCTTCTTTATCATAGGGGATTAAGAAACACAATCCTCTTTCCAAAATGAAACAAACCATCATAATCGATATGGAACTCTTATAATTTGCCTTCCTTTACTTCATTCACTTTCTTTTGTAACATTGGATAATCCCTTTGTGACTCCTTCATCTTCTCTTAGATATATGATTGGGTAATCATTTGGTAATGGTAGGATTTGTTCCCTATAGTAATTATTTCTAAATTCATCCTTTCTATATCCATAAAGATTGGGTCCTTCTCAATCCACAAACATGAATAGAGTAGCATGTTGTTTTTGTCTAAGAGCATCATCTAACATGTTTGCCTTTCTATAATGATTGTGAATAGAGAAATAATAATTTCTGATTAGATCTAACCATATCCTTTGATTCATATTGAGATCCATTTATATGAATATATACTTTAGCCTCATGTGATCTGTATATATGTCACACTTCTCACTATAGAAGTAGTGCCACCATATTTTAAAGGCAAAAATCATAGTTTCTAACTCCAGATCAATTGTCAGGTAGTTATACTCATGTATCTTCAATGGCCATGAGGCATAGGCTATCACATTATCATTTTTTATTAGTACAAAACCCAAGGTTTTCATTAAAGTGTCAGTATATATCAAAAAACGTTCTCTATTTATTGGTAATGTGAGTATAGTTGTAGTGATCATTATTCACTTTAGATCCTTAAATAATTCATCACATTATTAATTCAAGACATACTTTACCCCTTTCCTTGTTAGCTTAGTTATCAGGCTTGAAAATCATGAGAAATGACTCACATAATTTTAGTAGTTACCAGTTAATCCAAGAAAACTATGGATTTCTATGAAACTAGAGACTTTGGGCCAGTCCACAATTGCCTTTGTTTTTGAAGGGTCCAAAAAACATCCCTCACTTATGATCACATGCCCCAAGAATGTAACTTGTTGCATCCAAAAGTCATAATTCATGAACATGGAATACAACTTCTCTATCCTTAATATCGGCAACACAAGTCATAGATGTTCCAAATTTTCCTCCTTTATCTTGGAGTAGATGAGATTATAATAGATAAACACTACAGGTAATTTGTCATGGAAATGTATAAGGACTCTATTAATCAAACTCATGAAGATTACATGGGCATTAGTATGTCTGTAGGGCATCACTAGAAAATCATAGTTCATATTCCTTGTATGGAAAGCAGACTTTTGAATATCATCCATCATTATCATTAATTGATGATATCCAGAATGAATATCCACCTTTAAGAAGTAATTATCTCATCACAATTGATATAATAAGTCATTAATACTTGTAAGAGTATACTTTTTTTTATGGTGATCTTGTTTAGTTCCTGATAATCGATACACAGCCTTATTGACCCATCCTTATTCTCTACAAAGAACACTAGTGCACCTAAAGGTGATTCACTAGAGCGTATGAACCCTTTTTCCAAATTCTATTGTATCTACTTCTTTAACTCATTCAGTTCCAAAAGATCCATCCTATAGGGTGTCTTTGAGATAGGAATAACTTTGTGGTATGAGTTATATTGAGAAATCTTCCTCATTATCCAGGGGAATTCCAGGTAACTCTTCATGAAATAAATAATTGTATTCCTTCATGATGGGAATTTCACCTATGTTTATACCTTACTTTGACACGACCATTTGAGAACAATATTCTTATTCATAGGGAATCAACACTGAAACCAATGAAGGAATTTACAATGTAGATTCCTAATCTTCCATGCATTTATAGAGGATCATGGGATGGATTGGAATATGAAAAGAAATTTCTTTTTCCTGACTACTGATATGTGCTATATATAAAGAGGGACAATCCATTCACGATATAGTAACAAATTCCAAAATGGGAAGTATTATGAGATTTGTTGGAAGAATATTCCCACATACACCAATATGAGAAGAGTTAGACACTTGGGTTGTAGTTATTGTACCACTAGGTGTTTTTACAGAAATCTCTACTTCATGCTTTTGGGGCTTCGACACAATAGTTTTAGAAATCATGAAAGATATAAAGGAATATGTAGAACTAGAATAAAAAAAATCCTTTTTCCATTCTTGATTGAATAGGATGTGTACCTTGTATGATTTTCATTCTTAGTCCTCTTTTCATAGTTTTGATAGATCAATCCTTCCTCTGCTTCATTGGATTTAGTGGTTGTTGATGCTGAATATCCTTGAGGAATTGAGGTTTAGTGCAATGTCTTGTATAGTTACCTAGCTCCTTAAAATTGTAGAATTGGACCATGGATGGTTCTATCCTTTCCGGCCACCCATTATCCTTCTTCCTCATGTCTTTTTGAAAATCATGAGGTGGCCTTCTTTCCCACACATGAAGAATTTATCCTCCCTCTGCAGAAGTTACCATGATTCCTCTTCATAAATTATTGACATGTGGGTGGTTGAGTTATCTTCCCAACTTTATCATTAGATCCCCTATCATGAAACTCCATCATTCATTTCATATCACCATATTCATGGGATTATTCTAAAAAATACATCTCTATGTTAATTTCACATTGAACTACTTTTTCATAACATCCAATGTCTCAATGTATAGAGCATTTCGAAGGCATGTTTTTAAACAAATAAAGAATCTATCTATTTTTCCATCATTGTTGATAACAAAACCTAAAGCATAACTTATAAGGATTTTGAAATTTTCTTTATATGACATGATAGAGTTTCCTTCCTCTTTCTTCAGCTCTATGAATTTTCTTTCCATATTTGTATGAAGAGGTTAAGGTTAACACATATTAAGAAACATTATTATAAAGTATTCCCACTCCATCATCAATTTCATCATTCAGTTTTGGGTTCTTCACCAAATCCCACCATTGATTGGACTCTCTATATAGATGATAAATGGAAAGATTCACCTTCTGCATCTTAGAATAGTGAAGAACATAAAATATATTCTCCATAGAGTTGACCCACTATTACACAACTAGTAGATTAGAAGATCCACTAAACATTGGTGGTCATTTTCACATAAAAAATCAATATCTAGTTTCCCCCTCTTCGGTTATGGTAGAAATTCACATTATTCATGATATTGTTCATAACCTGAGAGATCTAGGTATGTATCACCATTAAACATTGAAATCCACCTCCCAAAGCATTGGGGATGTCATTAAGAAAATCACGGAATTTTCCCTCACATGGGTTGTTGGCCTTATTTTTCCTGGTTCCCACCATTTTCTAAAATATAAATGGTTATAATATAACATAAGTCAATAATTAATGAATAAATAATTTTTTCATTCGTTCATTTAAGTATAAATACATATCGTGTGAGATAACTGCGTTTAGAATTTTCTAAAGAAATGATTCATGGGTGATCACTTATTCATTTTCTCATACAAAGGGGTTTCACTAAGTTCTCTAATAATAATTCCCAAATTAATAAAACTGTCATTTGTACCAACTATAGCGACCCAAATTGTTTTAACATATCTTATTACATATTTTTAAAGAAAAATGACATAAAAATGTTAAAAATTGAGGATCCAAACAATAAGTGCCTTAAAAAATAGTACAATCTATAAAATTAAAAAAATAAAACACACACATTTATTTAATTCCTTCTTTTCTAGATTCATATTAGACATTGAATTCTCCTTAGTACATGTAATCACCAGAATATATACATAAAAAGGGAAGAGCTAAATGCCTCATAAAAAGGATAGATAAGAACATCAAATAATATAACATGGGTGAGAATAATCATTTTCATCATTACATAGTTATAGGATCATAGTCATGAGAGGAAATATTATGAAAATGCGTAGAATGTGGCAATGCGTAAAAATGAAACATCATGTCTTAGTGGTCAACTAGCACACATAGTTCTGAACAAAGCTAGAATAATGTTCATGAATATTTTACTTTATCACATTAGATTCTTCACATTACCCAATGAATTGTAGTGGTATATAATTTTGGGTGAACCTGTTACATCATAACATTTACATTACACTATATAATTCTGGGCACACCCATCACATCACAACATTTATATTATCTTTCATGGAACATTGAAAATATATCAATCCTGAACATAAAATAACCCAGGAAAAGAAATGAAAATAATTTCATAAACATAATTCATAAAATATGGGTTCCCAAATGAAATATTGAGTAACATAAGTGATATAAGAATCATCCTCCTTGAGTGAAGAAGAAACAATCTCATGAAGTAAAAGGTGTATTTTTTTGAAAGAATAGTTCTTTTGGAAAACATATCTAATGTCAAAAACACAAGTATAAAAAATTTATATACTAAAAGTGAAAGATAATGGTGAATAAATGATATTTTAGGAATATCCAAAATTAAAATAGGTTGAAATAGGGAAAACATAAAGAAAGAGAGTTGGGTTCTAGAATTCCCCTTACCTTGTGTCTGAAAGGTTATTTCATGTTAATGTCCTATATAATTACATTAAATTAATTAATTATAAATTAAAGAACCATTTATAAATTAATTTTATTCATTATAGTTTTATTAGGTACATTAATATCAATTTATATGAGTTATATATTTTAATTTCCTTGCTCGGGAGAATTCGTTTCTTGGTATTCAACATTGGTTGGCTTGTATTCATGAATGGAAGTCCATGTAAAATGAGGATAAATATCCAGAATTTTTATTATATGATATTAATGATCTTACTAAATATTAAATGATACATTAATGAATTTTTTATATGGTATGAGGTTGATTCCTTAGATAAATGTTACTTATGATCATTTTAAGTTAATTTGGGCAGTTTTCGAGCATAACAAACTCATTTGGTTTTATCATTTAGTATTATGTGTATAAGTTATTTCCATAATATAAATAGGATTGTAACATACAATTTATAATATTTTTAAAACATTATAATGGTTTTATTAACATCATTTAAGTAATTATTGGAAAATTAATGTTCATTTCCCATGATGTCTGTAAATTGACACATCACAGGAGGGGATTTCATTTTTAGAATAAAAAGAGAGGGAGGGTTTTTTATGGATCTTTAATTAACATGATATAATTAAATTATAAAAATAATAAAATATTTATCATTACATTTGGATATGAGAAGGTTGGTATTGGAGAAAAAAGAAATTAAATTTAAAAGATAGAGAGAGAGGATTTACACCTTGAATTTATCCTCCTTAAGGACCTCCTTAGGGAATGATTTTGGAATTTTGATGGTACCAAGAGATCCTAGACGTGGGAGAAGGGATATGGAAGAGTATTGGGAATAATTTGGGCAAGGATAAAATCTTGAGAGCTGTGAGGAGAATAGGCAGTGATGGGCGGTATTTATAGTGGAGGAGAGGGGTGTTTTCTAATTATTTAATTCTCCAGTTTATATTTTTTCTCAAGAAAAGAAATAGTGTTGATTATTGAGAATAAATACTATAATTAAATAATTTTTGTTTTAAAAAATCATTCTTAAATAATATATTTCTCAATTAATTATGTATTTAACTTAAAATGTATATTATAGTAAACGACCAGAGTTCACTATTCACAAAAGAATCAAGTATTTTTAAAAAATCTGAAAAATTAACCATAAATTGTTTTCGAAAAGTATAATTAAAAAATGAACTCAATTTTAAGAAAATAATTTTCTGAATATGTGTAATTTAATTTCTTAATTAAAATCATCCTTTACATGGAAAATAAAAATTTTAAAATTATAACTGATTTTATAACACTTTGAAAAATTACATAAGGTCTCACAAAATTATCTTAAAATCATAATGCAGAAAAATATTATTTTATGAATTAATTTTTTGAAAATATTTTTTCATTTAAATTATTAAACTAATCATAAAATTTTAATTAATATTTTTGACTTATAAAAATAATAACACTTAATTAATAATTTTTAAATATTTCCATACATATAGTATGATATAATTATATCATATTTTCACTTATAAGATTCCTAAATTTTATTTATACTTTCATTGGTTTCTCTAATATTCATTTCACCAATTTAATATTCATAAGGGCCATATTACTATTCTTAAGATAATGTTACTATTTCATCAGTATTGGTTCTTCAACTTCTATAAATACTACATATTTCATTAATTATTTATTTATAAAGTCTTTATTATGTCCTAAAGTAATATTATGTGATTAATACTATTTGAAATTACTATTATAAGGGGTAAATTCCGTTTATATATGATTGCATCGTAACATGTATGGAGTGTTATTGAAAACCAAATACAAAGGGAGAGAATATTGAAACCATAGGTTGTAATGTTATATTTCATATCAATTGGAATCTTGTTAATGATGTTTAAATTGTGTGAATATTTTTTTAGTTTAGTTGATATGGTTTAAAATATAATCTAAAGGTTTTTTAAGTTGTATAGAAAAACCGTTGCTAACATCATGGATGAAAATATAACACCACGAGGGAAGTTATATAAAAAATGGTAAAGTTTCAAACTCAACCAATATACATAAGGGTTATGAATGTGGTGAAAAATGGTAAAGTCTTAGACAATCTATTTTAACTAATATATATAAGTATTTATCATTATCCATTTTTAAGAGGATTTGGTCACACTATTATATGTTTTCCCATATCATGAAATACATAAAATGTCAAAACTATTCGAAAATTTGATCTATACTATGACACATACCGGTATAGAAGATCATATGCAAGGATAATCTGAATGGATGTATTATAAATAAGGGTTCTTAAATTAAAAAATTGAATATTTATTATCAATCTATGATATTTGATCCAAAAAATAGAGAGACACAAAAAAAAGTCATGGGTTTGGCAATTTGAAAAAACCCACTCCGTGGAAGTTATTCACATCAAAATATATTTGGTGGTAAATATATTTCATATCATTATCACGTCATAAGTTGTATTTCATGTAATTATTACAGGAACCATGACACATTGTACAGACTGTGAAGTACTAAGGATGAGCTTCATGATTAAGGATTCAGTTGTATTGGGATATAGTTCAAGATCGCATCATTATTGAATTGAAAACTAAATAAACTAATGATGAAACCAATTAGTAATGTCATGATGAAATCTCCCACACTAGGATTTCTTTATTCAATAGAATTTGAATAATATGGATCATTTTAAAACTTTGTAGCTATTTTTTATTTATGATATATAAATCAATAGTCTAAACAGATTTCTATAACAGAGATTCACTATGAAATAATCTAATGTATGGATTTCAATTAGAAGAAGTTAGAATTTGTTTGACATCTATGTTTTGAATTTACATTAAAAAACTTAATTATAAATTATAACATGCATAATAGAAGAAAAACAAAAATAATACATAGAGTGAATAGTGAATAGTAGAAAGAATGGAATTGTAGTGAACCCATGTGTGATTCATTGAATGTATTGAATTATAAATATTGATTAGGTTGAATTATTTTGAATATGAGGTATGAAATAGTATAGGTTTTGTTCATATTATTGATGATCAAGAAGTGCAGAATAGAGTATTTTGGGGAACACCCATTGTTGTTTAGTAGTATATCATCAATTGTATATTTCTTGATTTTGACCTATGTGTTGACATTATAAATTCAATATATATCTTTTAAAGTAACAAGAGGATGTGAGGAAAAGGTTTTAGATCTTATATTAGTAGTAATGTTTTCCAAAATATAATAAAAAATGTGGGGTAGTGAATATTTGGTATATCAACACATCATAAATATGTGCTCCTTAGTCGTAACCTATAGTAGGTGAACCAAGTAAATTTTTTGTGTTTGTGCTTATTTTTTGGTTGTGAATGTGTGTTATCATGGTGAAATATTCAAGGTTTAATTTCAAACATGAGGATAAGATAAAGTCAAACAATAATTGAGAATAAATTTCAAGTCACCCGAATTGACAATTCTCTTAAGGTGTATAGTGGGACATCAAGTTACAGTAGTTTTGGGTCTTAAGCATGGAGATCTTGGGTTAATGGGTTTTCAAATTTTTTATACTTAGTTGAATATTCTAAGTATATTTTGAAAAACAATGATCCCACATTGTGGTTGACTGAATGGGGATTGGGTTTTACTCAAAGACATGCTCTAAAATTGATTAGTGTTTATATAAAAGATGTTTTTGATAGATATTCACATAGTATTTCATCTGATATGATGCATGGTGAATATGATGATAATTTTCCAAAATTGATTTAAAAATATCCAAATTTAGTTTTAAATATGGCTTCACATGTATTTTAATGTGATAAAATTTGAGTGAAAAGAATCAAAGTCTATGAGGATTTAGTAAAAATTGGACATTGACAGATATATTCCTTAAACTGTATGCACATAAGATGTGTATTGTTCATATCATAAGTGAAGATATCAAGATATCATATGGAAAAATATCTATGAATCTAATTAGTTACATCCTTCAATATGTTATTTGGATATCACATTCCCTATGATTTTCATATTATAGTGTATTTAATCGCATAACATGATTTACATAAAAACATTAAAATAGATATATCAACTCAATGTTAAATGTTACCATTCATAACTGTCATTGTAACCATAATTACTAATATGTTACAAAAAATATGATTAAATTCATGATCACTTAGGGAACATCCACAAGGGCCTACATAATAAGGTTGTCTCCATGCGATGTTGGTGGTTTGTGCTCACATAAGCTTCTTTGTAATTCTCTCACTTTATCTCGATACTCTCTATCAATTCCATCCTTTACCATTGTTAAGAATATCCACATCATAGATCTGATGTATAATCCTACCTAAACATTGAGTGATGATTCTTTTCAATCCACAGAAACACCATATAGGGAATAATTTGTTATAGTGCAATGACAATATCATTTATCGTTTTCCCTCTATTTCTCATTTCGAATTTCTTAAGGAAGATTCAATATGGTATATGAATCAACATCTTTATACTACATCTTCAAGTCTATGGACATAGTGGATATCATGATGTAATGAAAATCTTACTTATCCACCATATGCCTCCAAAAAACGTCTCTCTCACCCTCACTCACTCCTTGATGTGGATGATTGAGAAATGAGGATTCCAATGTAGAGGACATATTTTATCATAATTGAACAATGAAAAATTACCTGCTTAAATCTTGGAATCCTATACTATCAAGTACATTCACTTTATCCAAAAATGAGTACAGTGATTCCATGCCTTAAATATTTTCCATAAACAATAAAAAAGAAAACCATATTTTAGAACGTTATCTTCAATATTTGTTAAGACATAATTAAGTATTTAATTAAGTATAACACTATTTTATCAAATCTAAATAGATATAACCACATGATTTGGATTATCTAGTGAATTTAATATTCTATTTGCGCGAATCCACTTTTCCATTCAAGTAACACCATCAACCCTCATTGAAATTTGATGTCTTCTATTATACGGAGAGATGTGATTGTGTTCTTGTGACAAATCGATCTAGTAGATATAGAGTGATTCTGTCTAGAATGTTACAATTTAAGATTGTATGTATTATATATATAATTATATGTATTATTTTTATAATTATATGTATTATATTAATATTTTTTTGATACACTATTTTATATATTTATTATTATAATAATATAACTCCACATAAAATATATAATTTATATTTATTATAATTTATTTTTATTATAATTTATTTTTATTTATTAAATACATATATATATATATAATAATTATATTTGAAAGAAGGGTGTTTCGATCGGAGCTCTCTCGTCCATGACCTAGGCAATGATGGTCGTCACCACTACCCCTCCCCCGTCAGCGGGGGAGGGGAACCACCCTATTGCAATAAAGCTACCTCCTTCTTTCATCCCATTATCTAAACCTGAATGCATCCCTCCATTCCTTGAAATTGTGATTTTCTCTAACACTGTGTTTGGTTAGATTTTAGTAAAAGAAAAGAAAAGATTTGATAGTTTATAAAATAAAATAAAATAAAAGAAATGATTGTGATTTCTCTCCTTGTGTTTGGATCAATAACTTAGTAAAAGATACGAAATGATTTGGATTTCTATTCATATTGTTTGGTGATCCTTTTTAAAAGAAAAGAAAAGAAATTATTTTGTGATACATGTAGAAAACAGGGATAAAATTGGAATTTTTAATTATTAATAACCCTCCACCACCATTTCCTTCCAAATCATTCTATTTTTGGATGATTTAAAAACAATAGCAGGAGAGAAATCCATTTCTCTCCATTTCCCCCCTTATCATTTCTCCCATCTTAAAATTACCCCACCAAATATTAGAAATCAATTTCTCTCCGCTAAAACAATTCTTTTCTTTGCATATCACATGTGCCAAACGAACCCTAAGGTCCTGATTCTTTCTGATGGCTCCCCACAACTCAAGCTTTTGATCTATGAATTTAACGACGCTTCATCTCTCTATAACAAGAACACACATGATTGTTTCAGCTTGTGGAACCCACAAATTTATGACTTCAATCAATTTGTTTTTTCTTCTCGGGGACTTCCGGAACAGGCGACGGTCGGTCACCTTGACAAGAAACATATCATGATTCGTTTCGCATCATCGGAAGACATTATCTCTGCATGGTCTAGGGCTCATAGATCTTTTGATGGTTTTCACTTTCATCTATTAAGATGGTCCTTTGATCTCTATATGAAGCGGGACACTCCAACAATGACTCTTTTGGTAAGATTTATAGATCTTCCTCTCCCCATTCATAACCCCTCTATTATCATTATGCTCGGGAATTTGGTCGGTGAATATCTCTATTCAGACATGAGAACTAGTGTTGTTTGTCACCCAATCTCTCCCCATATATTTGTTGATGTTCATGTATCTAAACCTCCAGTTTAATAGATTTTTATCTTAGTTAGAGAGGAGTTTTAGTGGAATAAACCTAATGTGTTTGAGTCTTAGATGCACTTTTGTTCACAATGTTTTCACCTTGGACATTTGTATTCTTCTTTCTAGTAAGGAAGGAAGACTATACAAGGGGAAATGTCAAATGGTACTGGTTAGGGATACATATTGGATGTGGAATGCTCTAGATCTGATAAATTTCAAAAGTTTCTTTATTTCTCTTTTGGATCCAGCCTCCCCGATATAGCGGAGGATCCCCGAAAAGCTTCATAGGATACTCAATTGAACCCAAAAGTCTGATATTTTAAAATATCTGAAAAAGAATTTGGTTGTTCCCTACTCTTCTGAAGTGGGTTCTGAAGGGAGGGATGGGGTCAGCAAGAATTTAGGTATGGCTCTGGAAGTGGTGTAGGACAAGAGGAGAGGGACGTGCACTTGGATGTTCATAAGGGCATGTAGCTGACTTCACTCAATGATTCTACATTGAATGAGGATGTTGATGTGGATCTAACCATGGTTGAGGATCTCCAATTCCTCGTCTTGGGTGACTCTTCTATGAATTTTCAATACATGGTTCATGCATTTGTATAGGAAAGTGGATCATACATATCAGTGTAGGCCAAGCCTTATTATGTTGAGAAGTTTAAATATGGAGAATGCTTTAATATTTCACAAAATAGATTTTTAGTGCTGAGAGTAGGCGAGGGTTATGATATTGGGGAAGAAATGAGATAGAGGCCAACCTTGGTGTGAATACCTCAATTGGAGGGGAGATTATTCAAGTGGATAGGGAATCAGCTTTGGACTCCCCTACTGATTCCAAGGAAGTCCGAATTAAAGATGACTATTTTAGATTCTCTTCATGGAAGGGAAAGAAAACCATTATAGATTCAGAATGATTTATCAAGTATCCCTAGAGGACATGGCCAAGGAATGACTACTCCAACATAATTATTCATCCTGTAACAAGGTCCACAAGTAATGGTAAACCACCTTTTATGGTTTAAAATAGTGCTGGATAGCTTGAGAGGGAGGTAACCTCTAAGGAGTCCAAATCTCAAGTAAAAGTTGGTCAGGTGACATTTGAGGATGTAGATCTCCCCCAGTGGTTGAGGATACATCTTATAAATGGGATGTTGATGAGATTAATAAGGGCCTACTAGGGGAGAGGCTTTTTTATCTGGAGGATGTGTGACTGGAGGAGGCTGCACATCCTTCGGGGAAGAATCGAGAGGCAGGCTCCCTTTTGGCTCTCAATGTCGAATAACATCAGTGCTGAAATACTTGGATCTTCTTATGCACTCAGATAAATTAATGGTGGATAAAGTCCTAGATATTAAGGCATCGTAGGAAGTGGCCATCCAAATGATGTTAATATTGATTAGAGTGAGAACTATAAAGGGGAATGGTTAATGGATTGATAGGTAGAAACACATCTTGAGTAGAGGTTTCAACATGGGGAAGATTAACATAGGGGAACAAAAGAAATATTGGGACATCATAGCTAAACTTTATGAAGATATCATGAAGTGAGACTCTAGTAATTAGGTAAATTCTTTTACCTATACAATATTTAGGGATTTTTATTCTAATGGAATCAAACTATTCTTCAACAAAAATTTAATATCATTAGGTGTTTAAACTATCTTGTTGTGAGGGTTCTCACATTCCCGTTAAATGTTTTTTGGAATTAAAAAATGTTATATTGGTTTTATGGTCTTTTTTATATTGAAAAAATTTTCTGGATGAAGAAAATGGCAAAGAATAGACACATTAGTTAAGAGGTCAGTGACAATGACCAAAGGTTGAACTATGGTGCAAGGACAACACAAGTATATGTCAGTAGAGAAAGTATAACTTCAAACATTTAGGTCAATTCAAGGATTGTATAAGAGTCCTATGGTTCTAGTCTAACATTCTTGTAGAAAAATGATGGTATGATGATTTATTAAGGAGAGAATGACCAACCTATACATTGATATGCGATACCGTTTTTACATAGATGATACAATGAATGTATCACAAATAAGGCTATAATGTAGGATGTTTTTGCGTCACAAGGATAACGAGTTGAAAAATTAATGATAGAAGTTCTGTGATTTGAGTTTATGTTACACCGTGGAGGAACAAAAGTGAAGAACAATGTCTTCATAGAAAGGAGATTGTGGCATGGAAAATTTGGATTCAATTAAATTATAGAAAAGTAATTGTAAAATTGAATTTAAGGGGGGACTATGACGTAGGGCTTCAACAACATGGTGGAGGTTACCATTTTTCCAGTCATAGGGGTTTTGATGGTAAGAGGATATTGCACAGTAGCTAACATACCACATTGAAGGGGAGCTAAGAAGGTTCAGGTTGCACCCTAGCACACTACACATGTTGTAGTTTATGCACATATATATAATCTACAGATTTTTTCCATGAAACAGGAAAAACAAAACATTTTCCTAAATTAACATAATCAAGAAACTATTTTTTGATCTTTATTTTTTTCAATTAGTTAGACATAAAGGGATGGAGACTATCTTGAAAAACATATTCTCTATATTGTATTTGAGGAAGATAATTTTTTAAAAATCACTTTCATTGGATGATTTCTTACAATGGAAATTTTATGGAAATCATTTTCTTCAAAAAAAATTCAAGGAGCTTTCCAAAAAAGCACATTCCTTGAGGTTTTTTGAAGAAGACACTTTCCAGAAAATCACCTACCTTTCTATGAATTTTAAAATTTATATTTATATTGTTTTTATATATATGTAAACAAAAAATTGAAATAAAACATTATTTTACAGGTTTTTTTAGGTATTACATTTAATTCATGTATTCTAAATATATTTAACAAAATCTTAGTGATTAACCCTTTTTATACAGGTCTAACTCTTCCAAAAGTTTTCAAATTTTCTATTTCAGATAAAAACACCTATTTTCAAACAATAAATGAATATTTTTTTATAATAACACATTGACGAGAAAAATAAACAATCATAATAAATTATTAACAATTAGTTATTATTTAACAATTTAATTACTTATAATAAGTTATATAATTATTTTATTAAACAATAATATTTAATTATTAATAATCTAATTATAAATAATATAAATCGATAACGTTGGTGATTATTTTAAAAATAAAAACTTAATTATAAAATAAAAACGATCTAATTATTATAAATTAATAATAATAAATATTAATATTAATAATATTATTACTAATTTTATTGTGTCAAGTAACTTATTTTTGTGGTTATATAATTTGTAATTAATAATAATAATAATATTAATTAAATACAGTTATACATGCACTCAGATAATAATAATGTACATGCATAAACGGAATTAACCATGAACAATAATTTGAGGATTACAAACTCATGATAATAAGGATTTCATGATAATATATTAATTATAATAAATTCGTGCTAAAAAATTCATGATATTAAATTATTGATAATAATATTTTTAATAATAAAGGCAGGACCCACAAGTCCACGTATCCAAAAAGAAAAGACAATAAATTCACGATAATTGTTAAATGATAATAAAGTCATGATTCATACAAAATAAATAAATAAAAGATATTAATTTAGAGAAAAAAATTTTGATGAAAAAATTATTTATAAATACAAATGATTTGTTTTGAAACAAGAATATTTTGTGCAATTGAAATTATTTTTCATCAATTTTTTATGAAATCCTTTTAATTTTTAGTTATTTTTATATTTTTTTTAAATGTATGATATTTTTTTTGTATTTTATTTAAACCATATAATTTATAGTCTTTAAAAGTCATCGATATAAAGAATTATTACATTTCAATTAAGCGACTTTTGATGCTTATAAAAAATAATCTACAAGCACAATTTAAATGAAACTTAAAACATTGATTAAACATATATAAATTAGGTTATTGATTAAAAACATAGCATCTATACATTATAAAACCTATCCTCAAAAGTTATAGACTATATAAATTGAAATAAAATTTAAAAAAAGGACCATAAAAATATAAATTAATTAAAAAAATGAATATAAGAAAATTTATAAATAAATACACAAAAACTTTTGGGGTCAAAAATAATTAATATGTACAAATATTTTGTTTTGAAGCATAAATATTTTTTACAACTGAAATTATTTTTCCATAATTATTTTTACAAAATTATTTAGTTTTTCAAATTTTTATATGTCTATTTAATCTTTAGAATTTATTTATTTTGAATTTGTACATTATATTTTAGTGGGTTTCAAAGTAACCTATGTGAAATCTCATTACATTTTATGATATTGATTTCTGAGGCCTATAAAATATAAACTGTAACACCCCAAGCTTTCACCATAAGCTTCTCTTTCAATAATGCAATAGCTTGAATTGTAAGCAAGTTTGAGATTCTAACGCACCGCGACCAATACAAATAGTCATTATGAAGAGTAATCCCCAATTTTTAAAATTATATATGTTTTATACTTCAAAATGAACTTCATTTTTGGATTCGTAATATCGAAATAAGCCTATGATGAATTTTTGGTATTTTTCTGAGAACATCCAATTTTTTATAAATAATGAAAAATACTTAAAAAAAACTTTTTTAATCAAAATAATTTATAGTGATAAATTATACTATTTAGTGGATTTAAAGTGTAATTAGATTATATTTTTACCATTTTATCCAATGGTGGCCATTAGAATTAATTTCACTTTGAAATTAGACATAAACAATTGTTAATCATTTGATATATATTGTTTCTTAAAAACATGCTATTTGTTGTGACAACGGAAATTCATTATAAAATTAGTTAATGCAACTTATATGTTTGGTATTTTGTAAAATAGACATCATTTCTTCATTCTGAATATCAATTATAGATTAGGGTGAAATTTTGGCATTGTTCGGAAAAACTTCAATTTTTGATGAATAGTGAAACCACTAAGTGGTAGTTAAAAAACTGATTTTCTGTTTAAATGAAACATTACCACTTATGTGATTTAATTTTCAAAAATCTGACATACATGGTTGTCATTAGGAAGTAAAATTTGGTTCAATGGGATTACAATAATTTTTTGGTGAATAGTAACTTTTAAGTACAATTAATCGCGATTAAAGGTAATTAGTGTAATTTAAGGTAAAGATAATGTTATAATAATATTAACTCACCTTTACACCTGTTCTACCCCTATTGGATGAGACATGGCCGACTACGACAATCCATGGGTCTTCTTGTGGACCCCATGGAGCCACTTTGGTAGGAAAATGACAACAAAAAGTTTTTATTTAATGTTAAAATAAAGATGTCACAAACATGAATTGTTTTACTAAAACAATTTTTTAATGGTGTTATAAAAGTCATATTTTTGACTATAAATATTAATTATAAAGATAAAACGATTTCCTACATCATGATAGTTTGTTTATAATTTTTAGACATTAAATAAATTAAATTATGTATGACACCATGATGATGCAATGATTACCTCATTAATTAACGATTTAAATAAAATGAAAAGATAATGTAACATCCAAGGAATACACTTGTAAAAAACCTATTGGATGAGTATATTTTTAAAACTCATCACCTTAGCCTAGAAATATATCATTTTGGGACCTTTATAACCGAAAACATTTCATAAAAATGTAACATTTCAATCATTCCAAGAGTACCCCTCCTCTCCTCTTATAAAAGGCCCCCACCACTACCACCTTATTCACACATTCAAACCATTTCGATCGGACAAACTCTACCAAAATACTCTCCCAACTTCCCTATATTACTCTTAGAAGCCTCACTTTGGGAATAATTCTTCCCAATGAAGCCTTTGGCTCAAATCAAAAAAGAGTTACCCGATTTTAAGGTAATGTCTTCTCTTGTGTTATTTTATTTTATTTTTCTTCTCCAACCCCCTAAACACTTTTTATTAATTTATTTTGTAACAAAAACAGTATCCTCAATATACTAGTATGTTTTTATAAGAAATATTCGAGCTACACTTACACACACCTACATATAATGGTTAAAGAACATACTGTTTCTGTGGATGGTGAATTTCTGCCTCACGAAACGATGATTGTTCAAAACTCATATAACACCTTCAAAGGTGGACATTAATATGTCACTATATTTATATATGATATATAATATTTTTATGTTTTACTTAAGCTTCTTTATTTTTCATTTATGGCATACCATTATGGTTTCCATTATGGGTAATCACGATATTTTCATTTTAGGAAGTGCGGACTACCGCCCCCTAAAAGTGATTTGAATCGTTAATTCCATATGTGGGATGTATAAAGGATGGAGTAAATGGTATTATACATTATATTATACTGTAATTATAGTATACCTTTATATAATTATAATTTCATTACATTAAATATGAAATTGAAATGAAAGTAGTGTTCATGCGTACGTACGGCTTACCGTCTCCATGAATGGTGCATTTCATTTCTTACCTCTAAATGTTATGTAATATTATAAATGAATGTATATAATAGATATATATGATATATATGATATCTACATCATGAATATAATTCTGGATATAATGGATATTTTACCACATGAACAACTTGTAATTATCAGATGTTTATTTTTGGCTCAAGTACCAAAGATCGACAAAATGACCTTTATTAACATAAATAATTACATAATGTTCATAACATGGTAATAAGTGATATAAAAGGAATAATTAACATGAAAAAGGTTCTTATGTAAATAGAAATTATCTCTAGTTTATTATTCAGGATGTTAAAGAACGATCGAGTCAAGTCAGATATGAGGTAAGGAACTTCTTAACCCAATTTCTATTCTTTGGGTTAATATCCTACATTCAAATTATTTCATGATATTATTATGTACTATCTTGTATTTTTACTCTATTTGTGAGTACTTATAGTGAATACACATAATAGATCTACTTTATTTAAAAAAATGATCTTTCTATGGGTCTTCGTCTCAATCTCCTTTCATTGAGGCATATTTTGTTTTATACACAACATTCTTTTATACGGTGTATAAACCCCGTTAACTTTGACAGTTATTCAAAAAGGAATCATTTTTTACAAAGAGTTTTACTAAACGACAAAAGGAATGTTTTTGTCTTACGTATGTGGCGACAACGACTTCTCCACCGACGTGACCATTATTTGTGTTTCGGCTTCCTCTACAAGCCATAACTTTTTTTTAATGAAAAATAAATACAAAGTTTAAACTTTCATTTATTTTGGTATTTAAAATGGGTTTGAAAGTGTTTTCATTATATCAATGTGTTGTATTGATATCTTGTGATTGAAATGTGGAAATGTTATGTTTCCTTTATGCATGTTTTATTTGATATGATTATGTTATAGTTTATGATATGTTTAAACCTATTCATATGAGGAATGCATTAGACTTAATAAGTAACGGGTGGAGACCGCTACAGCTACTCAATGCATCGGTAGGACTCATGAGACAAACTAGTGTCTTGGAACAAGGCCTTGACAAAATCTTATTTGTGGTCTTGGCACGAGGCCTTGGCTACGTGGTTATGATAGTCTGACATTATGCATTCCATCATTATGAAAGTGGTCATTGATATTGCATGTGATTATTCGACCAGTAGAATATCCATGTGAATAAGTAAATGGCATTATCTCGTTTTACTTTGGCCATATTATGTTGAAGTTCATGTTTAAAAGGCTTTTGTTTTAATTATAAATTGCCTTAAATGTTTATGTTTATTTATAAAAGCTTTCGCTATATTGTTATCCTTACTGAGCATCTGAGCTCACCCCTTCCAATGTTTTAATTTTTCTAGGATGTGAAGAAGTATATTATAAATGACATGCAGGGATAGTATGAGGGGATATGAAGACAAGATGTTGTAGTAGTTTTGTTTTAATTTATGATGTAATGTATGACTTATGAATGTATCAAGTGTTTCCAAGGCTACTAAACTAATCGGTCTTTCGAGACTTGATCATTTGTGATCATGCCAATGTTACGCAATAATGCACCGACTCTGGGTAGCTGGGTTCGGGGCGTTATAGTTGGTATCAGAGGCAGTTTAGTACTAACCTTGGAAGCTAGATTTAGATAAACTCTGATTAGAGTACATAGCCCAGAGATAGACTTTGAGGATTAGTATAGAAGAACTTCCTAGAATTTTTATATTATATAGATGTTGTGAGTTTTCCGAGAAATACATCCCTGTCTGGATACGAGTAGGTAGAGGCGGTTCTGGCACAGATGCACCTAGGGGTAAAACCCGAAAACACCGCTTTGAGCTTGACTCGAACGGGAACTAGTGCACGACAACGGGCCTTGCTGCACTCTTGGTTACGACACTCCTGGGGGATATTCTTAGGATAATTCACATTTTCATTACAGACCATTATGAAGGGTTTATGAGTATATAGTTCCTCAAAGAAAACGTTTCTTTTTATGATTATGGATTATATCCATAAATAGTTCAATTTATTTTAAGTATTTTACAAGTATGGAATTTTTTATTTTGATTCATAAACTAATCTAGTTTATGCCGTTATTTAGAAATGGCGCCTAGTGGAAGGAATGGAAACCGTATCAATGCACGCACTCCGTGTAGGGATTTCCCTCCTACTTAAGATAATTACTGTGGATCTGGAGATACAACTGGTGCTGATCAACTTATTACCGTACTGGGATAACTCACTCAGGTTATGAATAAGAAACTTACTCGTATGGAGCAACCTGATCAGCAACATGGAGGATCAATGTTATACCGCTTCATGAGGCAACAACCGCCAACATTTAATGGGGGTACAAATCCATTAGTAGCTGAGAAATGGATAAAATCCGTAGAGAAAATATTCTGCGCCTTGGGGAGTAGAGAAAGGGAGAAGGTTATCATGGAAGTTTACCACCTCACTGGAGATGCCGATCAATGACGGTCATTGATTCAAAATACAAAGGAATATGAAGAAGTATAAATTATGGATGGAGAGAGTTCAAAGATATTTTCATAGAAAAATACTTCCCTCGTGACCATAGAGCAGATTTGGAAAGGCAATTTCTAAGTCTGAGGCAAAAGGAGGATGAGTATGTCACAAAGTATGAGTCTAACTTTACACGGTTAGCTAGGCATGCATCAGATTATATACGTAACCCAAGAAGTAAGATTGATCATTTCTATGATGGGTTAAAACCGTTTCTTCATAGAGCCATACTCTCAAAATCCTTCTCATCATATGAAGATATTGTCTCATGTGCTATCAAGACAAAAAATGAATTCTCTAAATCTTATGACAATAAAGTAAAGCAAGAGAATAAGAGAATGGTGGAACAAGAGACAGATAAAGGGAAAAAGGGAAAGACGGATTTTCCATTATGCGATAATTTTGGGAAGAATAACTGTGGTACTTGCCTAAAAGGAATGAGATTTTGTTATAAATGTGGAGAAAAAGGTCACCAGGCGCGTGATTGCAAGGGAAAGAAAGAGGCTATCAATGTTCAATGCTACAATTGTAGGGAAATGGGGCATTATTCAAATGAATTTCCTAAGCATCAGGGAAGCTTACCTCGGAAAATGCCAAGGGATCAAGGACAATCTTATGTTGTTAATACAGTTGAAGCGGAATAATTAATGTATTGGTGTTTTTGGACTCAAGGATTATATTCTGGTTATAAAAATAATGTGATATATAAAAGGGTTGTACTGCAGTACTTTTTGTTATCATTATGGTTTTAATATGATGAAGGAAATCATATTTTTAGTATGTGACAATAAGAGAAACTTTACTTTGTTTAGGGAATCTAATGTTACAATTGATTTTGGAATTTAAGTACCTTTTAGAGAAAGTTTGTATGGAGGTATTTTGGATAACTATAAAGGTTGGAATGGATTAAGATGATCTATTGATATTATTGTTTAAGGTTAAAAAATTTCTGAAGATTTTTATTGGAATATTATAATACTATAGTTTTAGGAAAAAGACAACCTGCAGGGTGGTACATAACCTATCGCGTCGGACAGAGATGCGGGAATCGAACCCACAACCATAGTGCGACAAGACTTTCTTACCTACCACTATCCTACATGAAGTCCCTAGTTATTACAAAATAGTTTTCCTAATCTAAATGATATGTGGTAATATTTAGAACCTTATACAATTAGGATAAATAGAATATTTTTGAGTTCAGTTACCATTTGGAGTGAAAGATGGGTTTGTGGTAAATATTTATTAAAGAATGAATGTCTACATGACAAGTAAGTATATTTCCTTACATTCTTATTAAATCTCTTAAATAAATTCCTCAACTTTATGAAAGGTAACTTAAAACAAAAACGTTGTCGGTTAACTTTTCCAACTGGGGATTCGATGATTGTTTAGCCAATCACAAGTTTGTGATTTTCTTATTGTTAACTTTCTCCTAATAATGTTTTCTACAACTCTCCATCAGACCTTGCTGGTTTGTTTTTCTTCCATATCCATATTTTCATAGAATCCTAGTATGGGCTATCTCAGGTGACCTTTGTACTTCTCTTTCTTTCTTTTAATGTTATATTTTTATTAACCTTATTTCCGTTGTGGGTTTTCCACAAAGGTATTTTATATTTTCAACCTCTTATTTTCAAAGAAAAATTTCAAATTGTGAGGACTCAATTTATTGAAGGAGGGGAGAATGTAACACCCCAAGCTTTCACGATACACTTCTCTTTCAATAATGCAATAGCTTGCATTGTACGCAAGTTTGAGATTCTAACGCACCGCGACCAATAAAAATAGCCATTATGAATATTAATACCCTCTTTTTGAAATTATATATGTTTTATACTTAAAAATTAACTTCATTTTTGGATTCTTAATATCGAAATTAGCCTATGATGAATTTTTGGTAATTTTCTGAGAACTTCCAATTTTTTATAAATAATGACAAATACTTAAAAACAAATTTTTTAATCAAAATAATTTATAGTGATAAATTATACTATTTAGTGGTTTTAAAGTGTAATTAGAATATATATTTTTACCATTTTACGCAATGGTTTCCATTAGAATTAATTTCACATTGAAATTGGACATAAACAATTGTCAATCTTTTGATATATATTGTTTCTTAAAAACACGCTATTTGTTGTGAGAACGGAAATTAATTATAAAATTAATTAATGCAACCTATATGTTTGGAATTTTGTAAAATATACATCATTTCTTAATTTGGAATATCAATTATATCTTAGGGTGAAATTTTGGCATTGTTCTGAAAAACATCAATTTTTTATGAATAGTGAAACCACAAAGTTGTAGTTAAAAAACTGATTTTTCGTTTAAATGAAACATTACCACTTTTGTAATTTTATTTTCAAAAATCTGGCATACATGGTTGTCATTAAGAAGTAAAATGTGGTTCAATGGGATTAAAATAATTTTTTTGGTGAATAGTAACTTTTAAGATTAATTAATCGCGATTAAAGGTAATTAGTGTAATTTAAGGTAAAGATATTGTTATAATATTATGAAATCACCATTACACTTGTCCTACCCCTATTTGATGAGTCATGGCCGACCACGACAATCCATGGGTCAACTTGGGGACCCCATGGAGCCACATTGGTAGGAAAATGACATTTAAAACTTTTTATTTTATGTTAAAATAAAAATGGCACAAACATGTGTTGTTTTACTAAAACAATTTTCTTAATGGGGTTATACAAGTCATAGTTTTGACTATAAATATTCATTATAAAGCTAAAAAGATATCCTACATCATGATATTTGTTTTATAATTTTTAGATATTAAATAAATTAAATTATGTATGACACCATGATGATGCAATGATTACCTCATTATTTAACGATTTAAAAAAAATGAAACGATAATGTAAAATCCAAAGCCTACACTTGTCAAAAACCCATTCAATGAGTATATTTAGAAACCGTATCACCTTATCCTAGAAATATATCATTTTGGGACCTTCATAATCCGAAAATAATTTCATAATAAAGTAACATTTCAATCTTTCCAAAAGTGCCCCTCCTCTCCTCTTATAAAAGGCCCCCACCACTACAACCTCATTCACACATTCAAGCCATTTGGCTCGGAAAAACTCTGCAAAAATACTCTCACAAATTCCCTCTCTTACTCCTAGAAGCCTCACTTTGGGCATAATGCTTCTCAAGGAAGCCTTTGTCTCAAATCAAAAAAGAGTTACACGATATTAAGGTAATGTCTTCTCTTGTGTTATTTTATTTTATTTTTCTTCTCCAACCTCCTAAACTCTTTTTATTAATTTCTTTTCTAAAAACAACAGTATCCTCAATATACTATGATGTTTTTATAAGAAATATTCGAGCTACACTTACACACACCTACATATAATGGTTAAAGAACATACTGTTTCTGTGGATGGAGAATTTCTGCCTCACGAAACGATTATTGTTCAACACTCATATAAAACCTTCAAAGGTGGACATTAAGATGTCACTATATTTATTAATGATATATAATATTTTTATGTTTTACTTAAGCTTCTGTATTTTTCATTTATGGCATACCTTTATGGTTTCCATTATGGGTAAACACGATATTTTCATTTTAGGAAGTGCAGACTACCACCCCCTCAAAGTGATTTGAATCGTTAATGCCATATGTGGGATGTATAAAGGATGGAGTAAATGGTATTATACATTATATTATACTGGAATTATAGTATAACTTTATATAATTATAATTTCGTTACATTAAATTTGAAATTTAAATGAAAGTAGCGTTCATGCGTACGTACGGCTTACCGTCTCCATAAACGGTGCATTTAATTTCCTACCTCTAAATGTTATGTAATATTATAAATGAATGTATATACTAGATATATATGATATATATTATTTCTACATCATTAATATAATTTTGGATATAATGGATATTTCACCACATGAACATCTTGAAATTATAGGAAGTTTATTTTTGACTCAAGTACCAAAGATCAACAAAATGACCGTTATTAACTTAAATAATTACATAATGTTAATAACATGGTCATATGTGATATAAAATAAATAATGAAAATTAAAAGGTTATTAAGTAAATATAAATTAACTCTATTTTATTATTCAGGATGTTAAAGAACCATCGAGTCAAGTCGGATACGAGTTAAGGGAACTTCTTAACCCAATTTTTATTCTTTGGGTTAATCTCCTACTTTCAAATTATGTCATGATATTATTATGTCCTATCTTGTATTTTTACTCTATTTATGTGTACTTATATTGAATACACATAATAGATCTACATTATTTGAAAAAAATGATCTTTGTAAGGGTCTTCGTCTCAATCTCCTTTCATTGAGGCATATTTTGTTTTATGCACAACTTTCTTTTATACGGTGTATAAACCCCTTTTACTTTGACTTTTATTCAAAAGGAATATTTTTTTACAAATCATTTTACTAGACGACAAAAATAATGTTTTTGCCTTTCGTATGCGGCGACAACGTCTTCTCCGCCGCCGTGACCATTATTTGTGTTTTGGCTTCCTCTACAAGCCATAACTTTTTTTAATGAAAACTAAATACAAGGTTTTAACTTTCTTTTATTTTGGTATTGAAAATGGTGTGGATTGTGTTTTTATTATATCAATGTGTTGTATTGATATCTTGTTATTGAAATGTGGAAATTTTATGTTTCCTTTATGGATGTTTTATGTGATACAATTATGTTATGGTTTTGGATATGTTTAAACCTATTCATATGAAGAATACATTAGACTTAATAAGTGACTGGTGGAGCCCGCTACAGCTCCTCGATGCATCGGTAGGTCTCGTGAGTCAAACTAGTGTCTTGGCACGAGGCCTTGAAAAAATCTTATTTGTGGTCTTGGCACGAGGCCTTGGCTATGTGGTTATGATAGTCTGACATTATGCATTCCATCATTATGAAAGTGGTTATTGATATTTCATGTGATTATTCGACTAGTAGAATATCCATGGGAATAAGTAAATGTCATTATCTCATTTTATTTTTGCCATATTATGTTGAAGTTCATGTTTAAAAGGCTTTTGTTTTAGTTATAAATTGCCTTAAATGTTTATGTTTATTTATAAAAGCTTCCGCTATATTGTTATCCTTACTGAGCATTTGATCTCACCCCTTCCAATGTTTTAATTTTTCCAGGATGTGAAGAAGTATATTATGAATGACCAGTAGGTATAGTATGAGTGGATATGAAGACAAGATGTTGTTGTAGTTTTGTTTTACTTTATGATGTAATGTACGACTTATGAATGTATCTATTGTTTCCAAGGCTACTAAACTAATCGGTCTTTCGAACCTTGATCATTTTTGATCATGCCAATGTTACGCAATAATTCACCGACTATGGGTAGCTGGGGTCGGGGCGTTACATAAACAATAAGTAGGATCTATGTGAAACAAGAAATAGGGATTAAACATATAAAAGTAAATGAAATTGAAAATAAATTTTAAAATAAAACAAACCAAAAATAATTTATATAAAAATATACCTTATAAATTAAAAACAAAACATTACATAAAAAATTTATGCCCATAAAATATAGTATAAATAGAATATGAATGGTATTTATAAAACCAGCTACATTTATACATTATAATTTATATTCTTAGCTGGTGTGTCAAATCTAATTTATATTGTATTTATACTTTATAATTTATCATCTTTCAAATTCATTGACTTGAAAAATTATTATATTTCAACTAGGTGAATTCTAAGGCATATAAATTAATAAATATAAAATTAATCAAAAAGAAATTTTTGACACTCGCAAAACATATAAAAATATTTGAAATAAAAAAAAATCTTAAATATTATAAAAAAAATTTATTTTTTCATAAGAATTATTTATTAAAAAAATAAAATTTACAATTCAAAAAAAGTATCCACCTAAAATATAGTATAAATGACATCAAAATTAAATTTAGAACATTGATTTTACACATAAAAATTCATTGAAAATAAAATAAATATAGAAAAAATAGTAAACAAAAGTAAATTATTTATAAAAAAATGTATCATTATTACTATTATTATGATTTTAATAATAGAAAATTGTCCTAGAGTTATTATTTGGGATTTATTAAAAACAAAATGACATTATTATAAATACTTCATTATCATTAATTTCTTATTATTTGAATTTATTATCTATGGTCATGTTCCCAAATGCATGTATTTTCTTCGTATCTACATGACCTTGTAACCATCATTAATTAATAATAATAATATTATTATTATTATTATTATTGTTATTATTGTTATTATTCAAAATTATAATAAATAAAAATTAATTTACAATGAATTTATATTAATGATTAAAAGTGTAAATTTATTATCTTAATTAATTATGTATGTTTCATGTAAATTAATAATTTTAAATATATTTATAAATTCTTCTCATTTTCACCATTTTTAGGGTTTAATACATGTATTAAGATTCATTAAAATTATATTTAAAACTTAAATTTTATAGAATCCTAATGTTACCTTTCTCAGAATATAATAAGTTTTATTTTGCTTTATATAGTCATATTTGATGTCTTATAAAATATAAAATATAAATAGAATCAAAATGAAATTTTAAAAAGTCTAGAAACATAAAAAATAATTAAAAATTAAAATATATTCAGAAAAATAATAAACATACAATAAAATAATTGCTAGAAATTGTTTTTTTATAACATAACATTGTTACATTAAAAGTTGTAGGAGACTCTAAAATACTATAAAATATAAATTAGAGTTACACTCTAAATGAAATTAAAGGCATGAACATAAAACAAATAGAATCACTTCAAATGAAAATAAATTCATAAAAATAATAAATAAAAGACCATAAGTATAAATAATAATATATGACGTAATAATAATAATATAATAAATTAATTAAATAACAAATAATATTTTCTAATTATTAATAATAGAAAATATTATTAATATATTAAGTAATAATTATTATATTTAATAGTAATACTGTTATTTATATGATCATATTCATCCTTATTAATATTATTACTAGATGTAAATATAAAGTACAAAGAAAATTACATGAAACAAAAGATTTTTATTTAGTAGTAAAAAAAATAATAATAATATTATTATTAACCAAGATTATAATAATATAATTAACATTGATTATATTTTTAAATATTAAAAAATATTTTTAAATAGAAAATAAAATAAAATTGTAATTAAATTATTTATATTCACTGTTAGAAATTAATAATAACTATATTTTTAATATAAATTAAAAATACATCACATTTTTTAAAAAAATAAATGTTTAATTTTTTAGTTTGTTTTCTTTTTATATATATATAAATATAATAAAAAACATCAACAAAATTAAATGGAGGGAGATTTTTGGAATTTCACCTTCTTCAATAGTTCCCAAAAGAAGGAGCTTCTACAAATAGCTCATTCTTAAATGATATTTTAATGAAGGAACTTAGTAATAAATATTCTTCTTTCATATTCTATTTATGAATGGACTTTCTTATTAAGAGAAATCATTAATTATTTATTAACGGGATTATTTTCTTTGAAGGCAGTCAACCTTCTCCAGAAACCCACCCAAGATGGATCGATAGATTTGTAATTTGTTTTCCAATGCGTGTATATAGAGAATTAATTATTTTTATTTTTAGTATATTAAACAAATTACTTATAGTTTACTTAGCCAAAGGTTTCTCCAACCATGAATATGCATTTGGATATAATTAAAGGGAGAGAACAGAAGGAATCCACATTATTTGAATGTATGTTTTAATGAGTATATTGATTTGATGATGCTAAATGATTTAATGATATAAAACATAACATACAGAGATATCTACAATATTAATCTTTTGGAAGACATATTTTAAGGGAAAAAATGATGTTCGAGATTTAAAGGGGGTTAAACATAAGACCCATTCACTATATCTTAGAAGCCTTTGGTAGATTAAAAGTTAGAAGAGATGTCACTAATATATATGGAAGGAAGATAACCTATGATACAAGTGAAATATACAAGATAAAGTAGAATATATATATAATATATAAATATAGATTTATAGAGGATGATTTTTTTTATAAATACTTGGAGAGGTTATCGTGAAATGGGAAATAATTTCTCTTCTGGAATGGGAGGTTTTGTTGCTGACATATGATACCATCAAGGAAAAATGTGCGGTATTTATATCTAAATTCTAAACCAATGGTGGAAAAAGTGGATTTCATATCAATTATTGAGGTATCCAGCATAGTTTGGATTTTCCTTTCCATTTTTTATAATTGTGTTTGTAACTACGAGTACCTATGTAGTTTTGGGGGAAATAGATGTAAATTTTCTTTGTTTCATTAGATTTTGTTTAGATTTAACTTTTCTATTCCCTACATTTATAAATTATTTCATGTTTATGATATTGAGTGTGAGTATGTATGTTTTGTAGAAGGGGATGGGATTTGATGAATTGGGTGTGTACCATAGTGTTTCAATTCAGTTTTTCTTATGTGGGATTTATATGCTTTTATAATTTTATTGATACATATTCATATTTTACTTCCTAGTTTTGTAGCAAGAGTTGGGTTTCTAGGAAAGTAAATCCAATGATGATGAGGGGAGCATGGGAGCGAGAGTTGAATTTAACTTCCAATTCTTTATTTGAGATAGAACATATTATGCACATAGGTTGATTATATATTTACTATTGATATGTATTACTCAACTTACACATTTCTTATTGAGTTCGAGAGGAAAAAATATTTACCCAGAGAAAAAAACTATTTACCCAGAGATGTTTCAAAACTAAAGGTGTAATTTATTTCACAAGTTTAGTTAATTTGAGTTATTTGATGATAAAAAATAACTAGATTTAGTTTCCTTTCCTTAATCCTTGTTTTGATTTTTTTTAAGTAAAAAAACCACACTCTTATCATGTTTAGATTATTTTAGTTTAGTTATTTTAGTTTTAGTAAAATCATAATAAATATTAATGGTATTTAATTCATAGAAATTTCCCTCTGTGATTTACATCAATACATAAATATCATATATATTTAATTAATAATTTTATATATTTGTGGTTTTATATTTTTTAATATCTTACGATAGGTTTTATATGAGATATACCCTTAAGAGGGTGGGAGGTGAATTTGGGTATTCCATTGAAACCCAATTTAAATAATTTACATTATGTAATATCTACTGATACAAAATTCTACCATGTGTCCAAAATGGTAGGTTACAAGAAATAAAGTGTTCCTCCCCATACACCAGAGGATTTTGACTAATAGCAGGGGTGATATGTATTGTGGGGAGACTATACCCCCTTGTATAGAGTTACAAAAAATTGTAAAAAAATAATAATAATAAATATCTGAGAAATGGATAATCGAGAAAACCATAAACATTAAAATTGTGAATCCAAGGATAATTACATAAACCAATAATGATGAATCATGTAATGAAAAGATGATATTTACCTAAATGTAAAAAATGAAAAGAATACAAATAATAGAGTTATTATAAACAATATAATCTCAAAAGACCATGGTCCTGAACCCCACATTGGACCCAACTCCAAATTCTAACCCCTCCAGAAAGAATATGGCTATAAAAAAGGTCCCCTTAGCTTTTAAAAAACTAAATCCATGTAACATTCTTGGGAATAAAATCATGTCCCATATAGTGTGTGAGTAAATCTTAGTTGGTCAACACAATTGTGTCTAAAAAACTAGTATGATAATAATTGCATGAAATAAATGATAAAGAAGTGTATTAATAAAGATTAATAAAATATAGCAATCAATTAAATTTGTAACCATTCCAAAATATCTCTAAACATATAACATAAAAATGATAACTAATAATATTATAATTATGGAAAATTCCCACAAATCTAGTTCATTATTTCTATATCATAATTTTAGCATTGGATTGGGCAGAGGCTGCTGAATATAACTATTACAAAATAGTATTGGGCAGAGCCTTCTCAATTTAATCATTTTGTCATGAGATTGTGTAGGTCCCACTCCATATAATAATTATAGCATGGGATTGGGTAAATCCATCTTAATGTAATCATTACAACATTGTAACACAAAATCATAATAGAAATCATATCAAATCATAACCCATAGTAGTTATTGAAATTACAATTAATATTTTTTATTAAACATTTCACTTATGAATTTATTCTTAAACCATTAACACACAAAATGTTTCAATAAAAAAGTAAACTTCCATGGTGAGTCAATATCATGTAATCACTTGAATCTATTATCATGTTGAACTCACTTAAATCCATTAGAAAATTAATACATATATATTCAAGAGTTATCTTTCCCAATGGGTATCCATAAGAAACATATATTTTAATTTTATCCAAATGGATCCAAGGATTATTCAACTTCATCATTTAATTGACTAATGAAAAATTATTTTTGTGCAATCTCAATACTGCACTTACCTCAAAATTATACCAACCATAGGGTTATCTTTTATACCCCTACATTTTTTGTGATATAGATATACAAAAAATGATAGAAATTAATTGAAAAATAGGTGGTGGAGATCAATAAAGAAAACATAGATCACACAACCTCCAAGATAAGGAATATCCAACTATGGTCCAAGGATTACATTACGAGAATGGAGAAAAATGAATGACTTGGGAAATTTAAATATAATGACTCACAAGGGATTGGGTTCATGATTGAGATGAAAAAATGTGGGGGAAGGGATCCAAAATGACATGTAATTCATCCTTTAGTCAATAGTGGGGGGGCTACACACTGGGGGAATGAATTATGTCATATGAAATATAGGTTTAAAACCATTGATCATGAGAATTACACAGCATGTAACTTGTTTACACATCAATTATTTCCTCACAAAGGGTTACAACAAAATCCCTATAACATTGGGTGAGTATTTTACCCTACTAAACATTTACCTAACTTGAACGGTTTACACGTTGTGTAACCTTTTACGACCTACAGTAGTTTACATCATCTACATGCACATTTACATATATAATATCATGTTCATGATGTTTAAACACCATGTGGGTAGTTCTCAGAACATTTTATATGAAAGATCTCTATACACCTCTGAACCTTTTCGAATCCTGGAAAACCCTCATAAACCTATTTCAACACATTTACAATCAGACTTCATTAATTCGAAAAATATCACAACCCCAAACATTAGATCATTATTCCATCAAAGACTCTCTATATTGAAATAGTTTCCAACACCAAGGTTTAACGGTAGGTAAAACCCAGTGAAATACATTCGATGAAAAACTCAAAGAAGGATGTACCTAAAAAAGATGAGAACTTACAACCTCCCCACCATATAACTGTTCATCCCTGAGCTACTACAAGCATCATTGTGGGGTCTCAGTGAATAAGACATGACACTATTCTCACATATCAGACTCACTCTCCTAGGACTCCACATGAACACACCAATTCACCCGTTGTACATAAACAAGAGGGATTTTCCTCCCCTGTGAATATTTATCTCCATAGTCCATAATCTGCATCGGACGCTCCCCAAAGGACGCATCAACACAAATCTCTATGTCTTCGATGTCTACAGCATGAGAAGGTTAAGGAAGATATATCTGAAACTACAACATGTGAAACATGTGATTCATGGAACTGCACCACTATGGAATGGTGAATTTACATGCCACTAGATAAACCCTCTCCACTATATCAAATAGACTGAAATACTTGGCCTCTAGCCTCCCATGTTTCCTAATACGACATTTCCCCAGAATAGGTGGCACCCAAAGGAAAACATGATGAATAACATGAAACTATACAGGACATCTAAGTTGGTCAGCATATAATTTATTACATCTTTAAATGGTCACTGAGCACAACTAGATTGATAGAACCATAATAGATTTCTCCTACATGATACTTGGCCCGACAAGTGATAACTCAACTTCCTCTAACCAACAAAGAGGAGAAATAAATGGTCTGTCATCCAAGGGATCAAATGGTTCCATCTATATTGACACTTGAAATATAATATATAATGAAAATTTCACAGGTTCCATTTTATACTCCCAAAAATAAAAAAAAAATACAAAACACATGCGTTTAACCTATCACCAAGAACACGAATAGTCATTTTAGATTGACTGTTATTCTGAGTACAATAGGAAATGATGAAAAGAACATGTGATCCACGATCTTTTGAAAGACCCATCTAGAACTGAAAAGTGAAATGAGGATATCTATAAAAAATTATACTCCTCAGAACACCATGAAAATGAACTACATTGAACACATAAAGACTACTGAGATCATCAATAGTGAAGGTATCCGTGATAGGAAAGAAATATGATACATTCATCAGCCAATACTTTAACACCCAAACTGTATAATTATTATAGGTTTTCATGGGCAATACTATGAGAAAATCTATAGTGACATCATCCCATTTCCACATAATAATGGGAAGAGGCTATAACAACCTACTTGTCCTATGATGCTTTGATTTCATCTACTGACAGGAGAATCATCTTTTCATGAATTTCACTACCTCCTTCTTCATTAAATTCCACCATTACTAGATACAGAGATCATGATTCATCTTTTTAAAACCAACATGTACCTTCCATCAAGAATCATTAAGCTCTCTCATCATCTGTTCACATAATCTCATATAAACCCATACTCAACCACATAAAACAAGATAATTTCCACTACCAAGAGACCACACCACTGGTGGATCCCCACAATATCGGATATCTCTCAAAACTAATCCCTCTATATCATATTTTTTCTCCATCTTGATCCTATCTAAAAGCACGTGTATAATGGATGTAGAAGTAGAAGGATTTAGGATGTGTAGTTTGATTTTACATTGAGTTCTAGAATACATAAAATGATTTTTCTTCACTATGTATTTTCAGTTTCAGATGATAGTTCTTTTTAAGCATGGTGTAATCTATAGTAATATCACACGTGAGTCAAAATTACCTATGTATGATCCAATTTATTCAATATAAATGTTTAGTTTTTTCTATGTTCATGTTGAATGTGAATGTGTTAGTAGTGGTCTTCAGATGTTTTCCTTTATTTTTTATTATTTTTTATTATCTGGTGTGGTTCTTCTTATGAATGTTTGAACATTCACCGCCAATGATTCAACATGGTTTTCTTATTATGGTCATGAATTAATCATTTTTTGGTTTATTATTTATTTGTAGTGGTGTAATATTCTGATACTGTCTCACTAGTGTTGAATTTATAATAGTGATGACATCGTTAATGTGATTTGAATGGTCTTGATGGATTCCTTTAGTGTTTTATAGCATTAATGAATACTTGAGGATGATTAGTTTCAATAGGTAGGGGTTTTAAGTAGATTTGTGAATTGGTTTGGAGTTAGTGCTTGTTTTGGGATCAATCTTGTAAATCATACACAAGGTCTGCAGTTCATTTTTTGAATTTTGAATTCAGAATCATTATATTTTTCTTTTAAGTGAATGGGTTTTGGAATTTTTTTCTTTTTTTGGGTCGGTTATGCGTATTAACACTAAAATATTTAATTCTTTTTCACAAAATAAAAAATATATTTTAATTTAAAACAATTCAATTTAACTTTATAAAGATATATGAACCTTATATAGTGAATAGGGTTTATGATTTTTCCATTTTGTTTCAATTTAGAATAGAGAATCTATAATTATTCAATTCAAATTAGAACCACTTCAAATAACTTAAAGGAATTCTCCAAAACCTCATATTTTCTTTATATAAACATCAAATTCTTAATGTAACTATCCAACTAATTAAAAATAATACATCATGTTTCCATGGAATTTAGTTGAAATTTTATACTGTAGTTGTGTATTTCATGTAACCTTCATTTCCATTTGATTCTGGCTTGAAATACAACTTCTCCATCCTTCATCCATGTGTACTTAAATCATTAAATATGGTATAATTTATACTATATAGCACTAGTATGGATTCTCCATAACTTAATCTAGTTATTCTCCAATCTTTGATCTTTTTTATTCTTTCTAATAACATCTATACAAGTTGTTTCTAAAATGATGTTTTGCATCCAACACTACTATAAATTCACTTGTATATATTGTATATGGAACTTTTATACCATTATAATTTGTATTTTTATATATAAAACAATCTCATATAATCATATCATATAAGAGCTACTCACCTAGTAGTTTCTTCATCATTTTCCACATAAAATCATTTTCTTTATTAGTTGTATTCTTACTCTATCACCCATGATCAACAAACATATACAAACATTCTCATTGGGATAAATGCTCATGGACAATAAATTCAACCTACAAAATGATTAGTTTATTCAATCTCCAACTTTGTGTTTGTTTCAGTACCACTATCCGCACCAAAAAAGCCATCCAATATTAAATAATATGATCATTTTTCCTCTACCCCATATTGATTAAAAATACAAAGAAGGGAAATTAATCTTCCCCATATTGACAAAATGTGTGTAAAGAGAAGGAAATCCCATTTATTCATGTTTTTTCTGTTTTTGAAACACACCTTCTACATTATTTTTGACAGAATGAATCATATTTGAAGGGATAATGGTGGAACCACATTCTTCTCAGTAGTCTTTCACGAACTAACAAACTGTAATTCTATATAGTCAAACCTGATGTTAAAAAAATTCATCATTTTCATCAATGTGGTAATAAATTTCCAACCATAATTTGATTCCAACACAAATATCACTTCTTATGTGTTTTTCAAATAAATTTGAAAGAATTTTTATGAGCCTCATCCATTAATTTAAAAAGGGGATTCAAGAATTCTTTATTTAACCTGAAACCATGAATTTATAGTATATTTTTCTTCTAATACCCCAATTGATATTCACTATGATTTAATGATATTATTCAAATTATAATGATTTCATAGTATTCACTATTTCTCCTTATTCATGTTTCACCTTCAATTCCATTTTCTGAGATGAAAAAATACTAAAATTTTAGAAGAAAGTTGTATTCATCAACTTTTCAATGGGTGAAATTGGATTGAGACTTGTTTCTTAACCCAAAAACTCCATTCTTTGTTACTATAATGTGTTTAAAACTCATTATGATGGCTTAATACTTGACTTCCTAAATCTATACATTCTTAGAATTATTTATTCCCCTCATTTCTTAAATTTCTTCATAGTTGTAATTTATTTTTTAAATTTAGCTAGCATAGAGAATTCATGCCTCCATGATTCTTTCGTCTTCGTATCCATTTCCAACTAGGATGACTAAAGAGTTAAGGATTATTTGTGAATATGGCAAGCCTTATTATTCTGTGTAGAATCTTTCTAAACTATTTAGTTTTAATATTTAGGGTCACTAGTTCTTAACATTTAGTTTTCAAAAAAAAATCTATTGTTCTGGCATCCATGTCATATATTTTTTAATGACGTGACTTGCCTTCTTTCCCCTTCCATACACATATTCACTGGTATTTGGTTTATCCATTGCTTAAAACCTCTCAAAATCATCATTAGCAATGATAATAATAAAAAACATCCTACTATACCATAGTGGGATTGATTCCCTTTTAGATTCTATTCATTTTGTGATTCATGGTAATTTTACACTAGTATATAATGTCACGGTTCCTGATGTAGAAGATGCATATCTTCCTTGGGGGTATGAAATCCTTCCCATATTTCTTCATGGACATTTGGGGAATTATAAACGTTGTATTTTAATTGAGTCTCACTAAACATGCACTTTTGGACGAGTTTTTAAAAATACATTCTTTAATCATATGGTTTTATTTAAGCTGAGATGATCCTAGATAAATTTATATATTTTTCAAATTATTCTCATTATTTTGAGATTACGTCAAAAAATCAATCTCACAACCCTGAGAACTAATGGTTTTATGTCATTTTAAATGAGATACATAGGAATCTTATTATGAAAATTTATCCACATTCAAGTTATACTATATCCCCTTATAAATAACTCTGAGGATATACTCATCCTCATAACCTAGTGAATGGAAATCATATGAAATGGGTGATATCTAATTCTTAGTAAGGGTAAACATAATAGATAATAACTAATGATCATATATGAACAAAAGATTAAAATGTGGGTATGAGATCATAGTGAAGTTACATTTAGGTAACATTAAAAATAAATCCCAAATAAATGTGTATTATCAATAATGAATTAGGGTAAAGGGATCTGAGTATAACATAATATATAATTCATCCTAATATGAGTATGGTATAAAACATATGAATGTGGCACAAATATTAGTGCTGAAATAATAAAATTATGGGTTAGTCAGGTAATATCCCTTCCCAACTCATGGGCTTGGGTTGGGTAAGAGTTTATAACAACCTTTGGTGAAATCCCCATGACACCAATGGTTGAAAATAAATATAAATCGCTTATTAAAATGTTGAGAAGTGATTTTTCATAAAGAAAAAACATAACCCAACATGATAAATAAAAAAATCAAACCAACTTAATTAGGCATTTAAAAAAAATAAAACTCGGTGAAAACCAGTAAAACAATTATGTTGACATGTACTGTCATTGAAGTTGGTCAAAGTTTAAAATTAATAATCCTACCAAGTATTTTATAGGTTTCATGTTGGGTGAAACCCATATGAAAGGTGATTATGACAACTACTCTTCTAAAAAACATTCAAAAAGACCCCACTGTTGTCAGCTGTGGGATGGATTTTCCTTTTTTAAGAACATTTAATTTTTTTATTTTATTTATTATAAAGACAAATGAAACAACAAAATCATTTTGAGTTTTTGTTCTAAACTGTAATGAAACAAGAAACATGCTAAAAAAGTTAGTAATAGAGATATAAAATTTTGATAAATGAACAATCCGGAGAAAAATGTCTGTGGGAAAAAAATCTCCATTCTACGGGTTTTGCAAATATTCCTTCTCATGTTAGTGACCACAACTAGCACCATTGAAAATGAGTGGTTTATTTCCATCACCAAGAGATAAATCACTCAAGATGATAAATCATGGAGTTCTCCACTCCAAGATTAATCAAATGCGAGAATTATGGTTTAAAAAAGATGACATAAAAAACATGTCGTAAGTTCTGTAGTTTTCATTTCAATTTAAATGTTTAAAAATATTTAATCCACAATCAGACTCACCGAGTGATTCTGGAGTTCTACGATTAAGTTCTAGTGGCACGTTGGAATTAAATACATTCAGAGCTGATCTCTCCGATCAATTCTAAGCACATTTAAAATGATGGTGAGAATGAAAAATAAAGATAACTAGTATACTAGATTTTGAACCCCGAACTAGAATAATTAGCCAAATATAATCCCTATTACGTAAACAGAAGTCATTGGATTACAAGATTTTTTTTAATGAAAATAGAGGATGAGATCTCCCTCTTCAAGCCTAAATCGTTGCTGCTCTGGTCCTTGAATCTCTAGGGAGTGGTTCCCTGAGAATACTCCAAGAATTGCCACAATTTTTCCCTCTGCTCCGAATAGAAGTGGATCCTCCAATGTATCTAATGAATGTCCTTCCAACAATTCCTGATCCCCTAATTTTAATTTACAGTCACATACTGCATGTCAACCATTATTTTCCACCGACTTCAATTGTCCTTCACCTGTACACCTCACACGTGCATTTTTTCATGATTGACACAACGTTCTATCTTTTCCCATGTAACTATCTCCTGGAAAGATAGTCAAGTGAACTTGGACGTGTTTCTGACTTGCATGAACATGCACAGTAAAGAACAAAATAAACAATTAAAAACACAAAGAATGTATTACAATTATTTTCAAGTTTAATGTTATATTAATTTTTAAAAAGTAATTAAAGTTTATTAATAAATTTTTTAATTGATAATTATTATTAAATATTGTTACTAAGATTATTAATTTATTATTAAATGTTTAATTAACTAAAATTATTATTATTTTTAATTTATTTATTATTAATTAAGTCATTCAATATGTGTAAGTACTATTAATAATTATTTGGCATTACTTTATTAAATTCTTAAATTAGATTAATATAAATTAATTTATTAATTTAACTATTATATTTATTCTATTGAAATTAAATTATAAATAAAGTTTTAATATATTTATTTTAGTTAATAAATAATTTTATTGATAAATTATTAGTGTTTATATTTTAATTTTATAAATTCTTATTAGTTTTTCTTATATTTTATTTTATAACATATCTATTTAATAATATTATAATGGTTATATATTATAATATTTTTTTTATTATTTAAATAAAAGTCTAATTTAATTTATTAATTATTAATTTATTTTTATATTATTATTTTTTTGACACTCCATTATGTCAAAGAGTCTAAAAAATATGACGATGTCAATCCATAACAATGAAAAGGGGGAAATACAATTTTTTTCAAAGGCATAAGTTTTTGGCAGCCTTAGTCTCTCCAAAACTCTGTCAGCACACATCCTACTTGCACTCCCCAATATGTCGCGCAACCCACTTGCGTAACCCCATATGTCACGCAGCCTACTTGCGTGCCAAACTCTTTTCTCCCTAGGTCACTTATTTGCCTATAAATAGACCCTTGGGGGTCTCATCTGCACGGATAAATTTCCTTAAAGCTGCATTGCTGCCCTGGTCACCCTAGTACTTTTCCCCAGTCTTCCAAAACATTGAAGGTAGTTCTCAACACCTTGAGTGCAGGATTTAATGGAGTATCATTGGAAATAAGTTATTTTAGTGTTTGAAAACCTTGCACGCCTAAAGATCCCAACCTCCCCAAGTTAGAAATACTTGTGCACTGCCCATTCCTCTCACAGGAACTTGAGCGCCCCACTTCATGGATCACCTGTGAATACTCTTGAAGGCTTGAGCAAGGTCTTTCCCAAGTATTACCTTACAGTTTGTTCATTTCCTATGTGAATATCATGTCACCCAAGCCTACTTGCGCGCCCTTACTTGCGCGCCCTTACCAACTTACATGCCCAAGCTTTCCCATCCTTATCTACTTGGGATCCCCTCCTTGATTCACTTACACTATTCACTCTCTTCAGTCTACAAGACATCAAGTCATCATAAAATCCATTCATGGAATGGATTCTTCTTCCTTGGATCTTTTATCAGAAAGGGATACGGTTGAGACCTCCACCAAAACCTCCCGAGTTATCAGACCTTTGGGAAAGGCACATCATTATGTCTCCTATTTGGGTTTGTATATCCACAGTCAAAGGTTTCCTAAATTTGTTTCATAATGGGGTTAGGATTTATAAGTGCCTGTGGGTTTGTATATCCACAGTCACATGGACCTTTTATCATAGAAACAATGTTGTGAAGTTCCTGGCTTGGAGGAGGGTTTGGTCCTGGCCCCTCCCATCTCATAGAGATGACCCAGAACCTCAGGTCTCTAGTAAGGGAAGATACGGTTCATACCAAATTTTCCTTTTAAAGATAAATGAGAATTCTCCATCCCCTACAGGATCAATTTTAGGGCTACAAGCTTGGTTCATGCCACTAGATTTTCTTGCAGGAGGTGGCATCATTGCTCTCCCTCTCTTCTTGGGTTCCAATGACCAAAGGGGAGATGGGAATAGATACTTTCATTTCCCTTTACCTCTCCTATTGGGCATTGTTACCATGGGCAGCCATCCTAGTGTAAGCCCCCAACCTTCATCCCTTCTTCATTTCATTGGACCCTTGTCCAATGTAATGTGAATAGAGGGAAGGCTCGTTGCCTTACCCTCTTCTCGAGTCTAATCAGGCCTCATCCACTCTCGCCATCATAGGTGCACCCCCTTACATCAATAGTAGAGGAAAAGTGTGGATGATTTTGTTAAATCTTTGACATTCTATTGTTTCACACACCGAGCATGACTCATGTGGGATTAGAGATTTTTCATGATCACAACATTTGACCAATCTAAGGTACTAAAAGAACTCAGGTTCCTGTTCAAACCATGATACGTAGGAAGCCCTTTTGGGACTCGATCTCACTTGATATCCTTCTCATGAATATGAACCAAATTACCTTAATCTGGGTATCCTCCTAATGAATAATCCCAAAAATAAACCCCAAATAATCACGGCATCCTTTTCAATAAGTAAGCCCAAACTCATCTCTATCAAAGGACCATACTCTCATATGATACTTATTGAACTGTGTGGGATTTGATTCCCATACATATTTTATATATAGGAAGAATCCTTAAGGTTCAAACCCAACACTTAAAATCAACCCTATTCTCCATGGTCCATATTCCCAATAGGGTCTGATCCTACTTGGAAACCCATATTCATTCCAAATTTCATTGGGTTGTTCGAGTATAAGTTTGACACTATGTTTTGACTAAGCACCTTCTGCTTAGATATCCATATAACATCCCATTAAATTTTCAGTTACTTTTTGATGTTTCTAAGTACCCAGGTTTTTGAGTCAAGACTTGGGTTGCATTTGGGTGAACTTTTAAAGAAAAACTAGAGGATACTGTGTTGTTCACGGTTTTCGCACGGTTTGACAAACCGTGCGGCCAAACCATGCAGGACTTGAAACCTGGATAGAAGCTTCTACATGGGTGGTGCACAGTTTGTCTAACCATACATCATAGCCATGCGCGAATGGTGGGTGAGGCAGTAGCTCATGAACGGTTAGCGCACGGTTTGTCAAACCGTGCGGCCAAACCATGCAGTCACTTAAATTAGATCCTTAAATTTTGGATCTCGGCCGTTTTTCTTATAAATGATTTATTTTTCCTCCTATGCAGCCCTAAATTGGGGTTTTTCTTCTCCTGGGGTCATAGAAGGTTCTCCCTTTGTTCTAGAGGTGATTCAAGTGCTCCTCTTGGTGAATCGAAGTGGTATTCTCAAGGTATGTGATCGTTCTTCGTTTTTCTTGATTGGTTTCTTTGATCTACATAGATCTACTTCTCCTCTTCCCTCGATTTGTTAGATCTACGCCTTTTATGTGTAGATATAAGGTTGTGGTACCAATTTTGATGAGTTTAGATCTTGATCTTTCTAGGAGAAGAGATCTATGGTGGGTTCTTGAAGAAGAAACACAGTTTTCTCGACCGTTGTGGTTTTGTTCAAAAACTTCAAGGTAGGTGGTTCTCTCCCGTATTTCCAAATTGATTATCATTTTATTTTCTTGATTTATTTAAATTATTGATTTAAATTCAATTTCTCAAGTTTCATTCAATTAAATTGAAAAAAACTCGATTCCATTGAATTGAGATATTTGAAATGATGTTGGCATGGAAATTTAGAAAACACCAATTCCATTGAATTGGGTGTGTTTAAGGAAAATTGTTCGATTTAAATTGTTTAATTCAAATTGGGGGTTTGATGGAAATGTTTTAAATTAAATTGATGAATTAAATTGTGGAAATGAAATGTTTAATGATGGAATTTGTTTTGAATAGATTTCAAACTTATAAAAATGGATTAAACTTATTTGATAGAATCTCATTGGTTTTATCATGTGAAAAATGCATGTTTTGAATAAAACATGTTTTTGTTTTAAATGGAATGAAATTAAAACTTTTGAAATGGAAGAATGGGATTGATCGTATTTTAAGAATTATTAAAATAGTTCTCCCATCATTTAAGAGCACATGCAAGCCATAGGTAGTTATTGAGTTATTTGGATACACTCTACGCAACGACAATGTTCTAAAACATACATGCAGCGGGTCACATCCTCGACGGGTTGGTGACGAGTCTCCTTTGGCCACTGTCATAGGGACGTGTGTATACACATCTTGGTGAGTTCACATAGTGAGTGTAGAATCCTATAACTCGTTAATACTCTCGTACCTTTTGGGAGATGACCATGTTTCTCGCTTGTTTATTTATATTTGAGATATAAATGTATGCCAATGACTGTGAACTGTTTTTCATGCCTGATAATTTTACATAAACTATTTTATGTAGTTGTTTTTATTTAAGCCATTGTTTTAGAAATATTCCATCATTTGTAAAGCCTTTTCTTAAAGTATTTATTTCCATCATTTGAAAATTTTTAACATATTTTGTTAGAATATGCATTTGAATTTCCAAACCTATTTATTTGAAAATGGAAAGCGTTTCTTTGGATAATCTATATTTGGAATCTGTTATGGAATCTTTGGTGTTATCCTACTGGGCTTAGGCTCACACCCTACTTTTTCCATCGGGTGTTTGTAGATTTTCTTCGTCCAGGATCGAGCAAAGGGAAGGGACATCTGGGAGGTGGATCCAGTTGTTGATCTCTGGACTTGGTGAGTTGTTCCCTTTGGGACCTTGGGAATATTTTCCGTTTTTATAACTGGGTTGTAGTACCTTGGAATTTCATGCCTCTTTGTATCATGTTACATCACTCCGAGTGGAGTTTCTTTTATTTTGCATACTATTTTTTTACTCTTTCTTCTGCATTGTGGTGAAAAAATCGTTCCCACTTGTATGTTGTACAATGCCAGGTTCTAGTCGCCGAACCGTGGGGATCAGGAATGCCCTTCGGGCTATGTCAGGGCTGGCTCGGTTATCGGGTTACCAGGGTACCCGGGCTGGTTCGTGACAAATTGGTATCAGAGGGATGTTAAGCATCCTGCCTTGATTACAGTATGAATTTGTGTTTTCTTGTTGGGACTTAGGAGGTAGTTGTGATTGAGTGCCTAGCCAAATCTCACCTCAATGAACCTTAAGTCACTAGGGGTAGTTAGGGGAATGTGACTTGTGGATTAGTTCTAGTATTTTCCCTGTTTTTATTTGGATAGAGTGGAATCCAAATCTCTTTTATTCCTTCTTTTAAGAGTAGTTTTCATTGTTACCCAGTTTGTGTCTTAAACTCTGTCTTTTCTAGTGTTGTGTAGCATCATGCCTCCGAAAAGACTTGGGAATCAGATCCAAAAGAGGATACTGCTGAACCTCAGCAAGCGAGACCTATTATGGATCTAAGTCTGGTTGATTTGATCATTCGCACTGTCCAAGCTCTAGGAAAGGAAACACCTCCTATCCCTGTTCAGACTCCAGTTATAGATCCTCATAGTGAGATTCTCTGAAGTCATTCTCAAGAGTTCCTACACCAGAATCCACCAGTCATCAAAGGCTCCACTGATCCTCAATATGCCGAGGAATTGTTGAGTAAGATCGAACGTTTGTTTGGGTTTTTGGAGACACCTGATGCGATCAAGGTGAAGGGCGCCACCTTTGTGATGGAGGTACCAAGTAGGAGATGGTGGGACATGATGGTGACTGCTGGGAAACATGAGGGTTTGGAGTGGAAAGACTTTAGGGTTCTTTTCACTAATCAGTTCTCTCCAGAATCTTTGGTGTTGGCCAAGGCTGTGGTGTTTTTCCAACTTGAGAAGGCCCACAAAACCGTGACTGAGTACTTAAGTCACTTTGCTGAGTTGGTATAGTTTTCTCCTAAAATTGTATCAAATGAAAGAATGAAGGCTTGATGATTTGAGTTAGGGCTTCGATCAGATATCCGTTCTCAGGTTCTCTTACTAAAGCTACCCACTTATGCCTATGTGCTGGATAGAGCAATGATGGTTGAGATGGATTTGGTAGGAAAGTCAGGATTGCAGGAATTTCCTTTTCTATCCAGTGATAGTGTTGGTTCCTTTAATTGAAAACGGAAGCGCGATGTTTCTCATGGTGGTTCTTGGCAATAGAGTCATTCCAGACCTCCGGTAGAACCAGGAGGGGCTTCCTTGACTTGCAATTAGTGTGGGAAGCCAGGACATTATAAGAGGGTTTCACTGAGGAACCCAAGAACTGTAGCTCATGTGGACGTTTTGGGAACCTACAGAGATTCTGTCATCACATCTCTACTCCACGTAGTGGAACAGGATCATCCGCACCTCCAAATACTGTCGGGCAATCAAATTCTTCATGCGAAAAAGGGTTCCATCCACATGCATCAACAACGAAGCTTCTTCACGCAGTGGAAGAGTCACCATAGGTAGCTGATATAGGTCCTACAACTATGAGAGGTACCATTAAAATAGCTTCATTTTTAGTGAAAACTCTTTTTGATACTAGTGCATATCACTCTTTTATTTCAACCCATCTGGTTAATCTTCTTAATCTGCCTATGGAGCTTTTATCTTATGAAATGGATATTACTATACTTCTTGTTACGGTGAGAGAGAAGGGTTTCCATAGTCCTTCTTTCATTTTCTTTCTATCAGATGTCAAGCTTGTTTGGGACTTTTTGGTTCTTGACATGAAATATTTGGACGTCATATTTGGGATGGATTGACTCATCGCGAATAAGGTCCGGATTGATTGTCACCTCCGATGGGTCTACCTTACTACAACCAGTGGTGTTCTTCTTATTTTTCAAGGATAATGGGACCCCAGGTGAGGTAGAGTTGGACCTTATTATCTAGAGCTGGGGAAAATTATATCAGTGATTGATTTTTATCTAGAGAAAGATCCAACGAGTGGTGATCTTCCTCCAGTGGTCACTGAGTTTCTAGAGGCATTTCCTTCTGAATTCTCTAGTATTCCACCAGTAAGAGAGGTTGATTTTACTATTGACTTAATTCTTGGTACTCAACTGGTTTGTATTCCCTCTTACCAAATGGCTCCAACTGAATTAAAAGAACTGAAGTCAGAGTTGGACGATCTTCTTGAGAAAGGTTTTATACGCTCGAGTGTGTCACCTTGGGAAGCACCAGTTCTATTCGCCAAAAGGCCGATGGTTCTCTTATATTATTTGTTGATTATCGAAAGATAAATCGAGTTATGATAAAGAACAAATATCTGTTACCACGAATTGATGATTTGTTTTACCAATTGAAAGGGGAAAAGAGGTTTTCAAAAATTATTCTTCGATCTGGTTACCATCATTTGAGGATAAAGGAATCTGAAATTCCTAAGACCGCTTTTCGGAGTAGATATGGCCATTATGAGTACCTTGTTATGGCCTTCAGCTGAACAAATGCTCTAGTAGTTTTCATGTCTTTGATGAACATGGTTTTCCGTGAGTATCTAGATACTTTTGTGGAGGTCTTTGTCGATGACATACTTGTATACTCCAAGTCTAAGGAGGATCATGTGCTTCATCTGAGAACAGTTCTGGGTCTTTTAAGAAATCACTGTCTTTATTCAATGCTTTCGAAGTGTGTTTTCTGGATCCGAGATGTGAAATTATTGGGACATTTCATGTCAGAACAAGTAATATCAGTTGATCTTGAAAAGGTGAAGTCTGTTATGACTTGAGAACAACCATGAAATGTTTTCGAGATTCATAGATTCTTGGTATTAGTGGGATATTAGTGCCGGTTTGTTAAAGACATATCAAAGTTAGCTTCTCCAATGACTACTCTGACTAAAAAGGGAGTGATGTTTTCCTGGAACGATAAATGTCAAAGTTCTTTTGTTGAGCTAAAGCATCTTTTGACTACTGTGCCGGTGTTAACTCTTCCTGAGGCTGGGGCAGGTTATGTGGTCTTCTGTGATGCATCGGGTTCAGGTTTGGGATGTGTCCTTATGCAAGGTAATCATGTTGTTGCCTATGGATCTCATTAGCTTAAGCCTCATGAGAAGAACTATCCTACCCACGACCTTGAACTTCCAGCTGTAATGCATGCACTTAAGTGTTGGGTACATTACCTTTATGGAGAAAGGTTTACTGTGTATTCAGACAACACGATCTTGAGTTATATCTTCTCTCAAAATGATTTGAATCTTCACCAAAGGTGTAGGGTGGAGTACCTTCAATCTTTTGACTTTGACATTTCCTATACCCCAGGGAAAGGGAATGTCATTGCAGATGCATTAAGCAGGAAAATTCCAGATCAGGCTGTGAAAAAATCTTCAGAAGAGTGGAGTTTGATGGCTCTTTTTGCTCAGTTGCATATTGAAGTTCAGTGGAAGGGGAATAAAGTTTCTTTAGCCAGTGTTCAGTTGACTTCTTCTATTCTCGAGTTGATTCTTCATGAAAAACATCTGGATGCTGAGTTCCATAGCAATAGGAACTCTCATTATGGTGGGGAGACTGATACCCAATGGTCATTCTCCAAAGAGGGTGTTCTATGTTATCGAAACCGCTACGTTGTGCCATTATCGGAAAGAAAATATGTGATGGGGGTTTGCCATATGTCTCAGTGGGCAGTACACCCAGAAACCAGGAAAATGGTTTATAAAATGCGGTGATAGTTTTGGTGGCCAGGTATGAGATGAGACATTGCTGATTTTGTATCACGTTTCTATACATTCCAGTTGGTGAAAGCCGAGCACCCGAAACCTTCGGATTTGCTTCAACCACTTCCAGTCCCTACATGGAAGTGGGATGAAATCTCAATGGACTTTGTGGTAGGGTAACCTCAAACCCAGAGAAAGAAGAATGCGATATGGGTTGTGATCGACAGACTGATCAAGTCTGCTCACTTTATACCTATTCGAGATACAACCAATGTTGAGGAGTTGGGAAATATCTTTGTGAAATAAATTGTTCATTTTTAAGGAGTTAGATATACAATTGTCTCTAGTAGGGATCCTCGGTTTACTTCCCGCTTTTGGAGAGGCCTTCAAGAGGCACTGGGATCTCAGGTCCGTTTGAGCACGGACTACCATCCACAGTCAGATGGCCAGACAGAGAGAGCTATTCAGATCCTTGAGGACATGCTCAGTACTTGTGTTCTTGACATTGGTGGATCTTGGGATTATCATCTAGGGTTAGCTGAGTTTTCTTATAACAAAATTTATCAATCTACGATTAAGATGGATGCTTTTGAGGATTTGTATGGCCGTCCTTGTAAATCTCCTTTATGTTGGTCGGAGATTGGTGAAATTTCTTTGGTAGGACCGTGTTTGGTTGAAGAGACGACATCAAAAATCCAATTGATTCGTCATATGATGATGACAGCACAATGTCAGTTTAAGTCTTACGTTGACCATCACCGTAGACCTTTAGAGTTCTCAGTTGGCGAACAGGTGTTCTTGAACGTTTCACCCCATTTAGGTCATTGACGGCTTGGGAGGCAAGGGAAGATTTCTCATCGTTTTGTGGAACCTTTTGAGGTTTTTGGTCTTGTGGGAAAAGTTTCTTACCGTCTAGATCTACCACAACAGCTAGCATAGATACATAACTTGTTCCATGTATCGCAGCTGCGAAATTATCTCTTTGATCCATCTCATGTTGTGAGCTGGAGTGATCTTGAGATTGAACCAGATTTATCTATTATTGAACAACCAGTCAGGGTTGTTCATTCTAAGACCAATGTACTTCATGGGATAATGATACCTCCAGCCCGTATTCATTGGATGTAGGGTTCAGATTCTCATGAAACGTGGGAAAGGGAGGCACTAATGATAGATATGTGGCCTCATCTTTTTGACGTGGAGGTTTCTTCATAGGATTTCTGGGGGAAGAAAGATCTTATGATGGGGAGGTTGTAACATCCCGTTACGTTTTCAGTTACTTTTTGATGTTTCTAAGTACCCCTGTTTTGGATTCAAGAGTTAGGTTGCATTTGGGTGAACTTGTAATGAAAAACTAGAGGATAGTGTGTTGTGTACGGTTTGCGCACGGTTTGAAAAACCGTGTGGCCAAAATGTGTGGGACTTGAAACTTAGACAGAAGCTTCTGCATGGGTGGCGCATGGTTTGTCTAACCATGCGGCCAAGCCATTCAAGAAGGGTGGCCGAGGAAGTAGCTCACGCACGGTTGGCGCACGGTTTGTCAAACTGTGCGGCCAAACCATGGGGTCACTTAAATTAGATCCCAAAATTGTGGATCTCGGCCGTTTTTCCTCTAAATGCTTCATTTTTCCTCCTATGCGTCCCTAACTCGGGTTTGTATTCTCCTAGGATCAGAGAAGGTTCTCCCTTTGTTCCGGAGGTGATCCAAGGGCTCCTCTTGGTGAATCGAAGTGGGATTCTCAAGGTATGTGATCGTTCTACTTCTTTCATGATTGGTTTCTTAGATCAACTTAGATATACTTCTCCTCTTCATTCAATTTCGTAAATATACACCTGTTATGGTTAGATCTAAGTGTGTGGTACCAAGTTTGATGAGTTTCGTCCTTGATCTATCCAGGAGAAGCAATCTATGGTGGGTTCTTGAAGAAGCAACACGGTTTTCTCGACTGTTTTGGTTTTCGTCAAAACCTTCAAGGTAAGAGGTTTTGTCCCGTCTTGCCAAATAGATTATCATTGTATTTTCTTGATTTATTTCAATTATTGATTTGAATTAAATTTCTCAAGTTTCATTCAATTAAATTTATAAAATCTTGATTCCATTGAATTGGGATATTTGAAATGTTTTTGGAATGAAAATTTCGAAAACACCAATTCCATTGAATTGGGTGTGTTTATGGAAAATTGGTCGATTAAAATTGTTTAATTTAAATTGTGGATTTGATGGAAATGTTTTCAATTAAATTTTTTAATTCAATTGTGGAAATGAAATGTGTAATGATGGAATTTGTTTTTAATGGATTTCAAACTTATGAAAATGGCTTAGAATGATTTGATAGAAACCCATTGGATTTATCTTGTGAAAAAGGCATGTTTTGAATAAATCCTGTTTTGGTTTTAAATGGAATGAAATTGGAACTTTTGAAATGGAAAAATGGGATTGATCATATTTTAAAAATTCTTAGAATAGTTATCCCCTCATTTAAGAGAGCATACAAGCCTTAGGTAGTTAGTGAGTTATTTGGATACACTCTACACTACGACAACGTTCTAAAACATACATGCAGTGGGTTACATCCCTGACGGGTTGGTGATGAGTCTCCTTTGGCCAGTGTCATAGGGACATGTGTATACACATCTTGCTGAGTTCGCATAGAGAGTGAAGAATCCTATAACTGGTTAATACTATCGTAACTTTTGGCAGATGACCATGTTGCTCACTTGTTTATTTATATTTGAGATATAAATGTATGTCAATTCTGGTGAACTATTTTACATGCTTGCTGATTTTACATAAACTTTTTAATGTAACATTTTTTATTTAAGCCATTGTTTTAGAAATATTCCATCATTTGTAAAGCCTTTGCTTAAAGTATTTATTTCCATCATTTGAAAATGTTTAGCATATTTTGTTAGAATATGCTTTTGAATTTCCAAACCTGTTTATTTGAAAATGGAAATCCTTTCTTTTGATAATCTGTATTTGGGATCTGTTATGGAATCTTTGGTGGTATCCTACTGGGCTTAGGCTCACACCATACCTTTGCCTTCGGGTGTTTGTAGATTTTCTTCTTCCAGGATCGAGCAAAGGGAAGGGACCTCTGGGAGGTGGATCCAGTTGTTGATCTCTGGACATGGTGAGTTGTTCCCTTTGGGACCTTGGGACTGTTTTCACTTTTTGTAATTGGGTTGTAGTAACATGGAATTTCATGCCTCTTTGTATTCTGCTACATCACTCCTAGTGGAGTTTCTTTTGTTATGCATACTATTTGTTTTACTCTTGCTTCCACATTCATGTGGAAAAATCGTTCCCACTTTTATGTTGTACGATTCCAGGTGCTAGTTGCCGACCCGTGGGGATCGGGAACGCCCTTCGGGCTATGTCAGGGTCGGCTCAGTTATCGGGTTACTAGGGTACCCTGGCTGGTTCGTGACAATCCGTACCACATGACATTAAACTATACGACTACGTCCTCATCACATGACCATAAATGGTATGATGTGTCCCATTTAGTGGCACCAAACTATGGGGGTTTTGATTCCGTTTACAATGATACATAGGTAGCCCATTTTATGGGCATGATCCCAAAATCAAATAAAACCTTCATCTCCCTGGATGAAAATAAATTCTCGAGTCCCCATAGAGTGGATTAAAAACCAGTATCATCACAACGGTGATAAAAATAATCTCTAAGAAGTATATTAGAGGATACCATTGATGGAAAACCTTTAATACAAACAGATATTTCCATTAATGAAGAACCTTGAATGCATACTAATGACTCTAAATTTTACACATGTTGATAAGTGATTGTAAATTTCAAGGGATACCTATGATATACTTGGTGAATTAATAAGGATTCATGAAAATATATTAAATTTATAGAGAGTCCCGGAGTAGACAATATTCCCCCAAAAAGGGTGTGATGAGGCCGGCCACCCGTCCTCTTGACCAATGCACATTCTTAAGTATCATAAAGTTTAAACATAATGAATTCCTGCCTTTGGAAAGAATGTCTCCTTTGGATAAAGAAATGTTGGAAGTTTCCAATTCCATAAATAAATCCAATTGAAAACGCTTGGAAATAGTGATTATTAAAAGTTGAACACACATTTCAAGGAACTAAAAAACAAAAATGGTTAACACGACATGAATCCTTAACCGGGTTAATAATGTTTCCCACCTGTTAGGACACAATCAATTGATAAAGGAAGGCCAGACAAAGAAATCAATCATGTATATATCTATCTAAAAAGATGTTTCTTTAATGGAGTTTGTTATCGTTTTCATGTTTTTATTTTCAGAATTCTCTTCACTCCAAAATGGATTTCTCCAAGAAAACATCTGTGAACTTCTTGACCATTGCTCAAGATATATCTCCATCCATGGGAAGGACTTCATCACCAACCCATCTTCTTCAATACAGGGTCTCTAATGTGCTGGTAAAGGAATATCACTAATATGGTACAATACCAACTTTTGAGGTTTCTCAATTGGTCCTCTAGGTCAATAAAAATCCTCAATCATCTAGCCAATGATGACCAATGATCGCAATATAGACGGTTCAAACCACTGTCTTCAACCTTTTTGGGCCCATATCCATGAAACACAACAATCAATCCCTCCCATACTACATGGAGGTGGATCAAGGTGTTTCTCAAGGCCTCAATTCAAGAATGCAGAGTTCTTTTAGGAGGACTCCCAACAAAAATCGCCGCCAGAATCTCGTGGTAGTGTTCCCCTAACATGATGGGGGTGTTGCCTTGGGCCTTCGACCCAAGTCTCTCAGACCTGGGCATTCAAGACAACCTCCAGGGATAATGTACGGTCAATAGGGAGCTTGTTCTCACCACTTCCACCTCCGAAGAAGTCCATCAATTTAACTTGATGGAAAACAATGAGTGGGCACACACACTCGTCCATCCTAATTTTGCTGCTCAATAGGATCGTTTGGAAACAACCCACCAATCCCACCAGATAAATCTGGGGGAGTACTATAAAAAGGCACATACACCTACTTACAGGTTATCAATTAGTCAGCACTGACTACATTTAAAGAATACCACCAATCTAATGTGGTTCCAACTAGTAAAGAGGAACATACACCTGTTTATAATGACCAATTATGTATGTAGTATCGTCTTCCAGTATTGAAGGAAGTCCTTCAACCAAACATGATGAGAAAAATCCAGTTCGAATATACACCTGCAAATGTTCATCATGTCTCTCAACAGCCTCGTTTGGTATCACCTAGAGAAGTGCATCGGAAATCTCCGATGACAAATTTGGGGCAGACCCAACTCTGAGCCCCCATCCATGAGTACTATCAATATCCATTGACAAGAAAGGAGGACATGAGTAGGAACATACACCTACTCTAGATACATTATGGTCGTATATTCTCATTCCAGCCGCTCAAGTCACCAAACACATATTATCAATGGTGAAAGGGAAGACACAAATCCATGTATATATTCTAGAAACAAGCTTGAATGTTATAATAACTACTTTAGTAGTATCAGGGGAACAAACATATTAATATATCCCCACACATGGGATAACACATTGACATGCCATCCCAGAAAAGATACACACCTCTGTTATAGTCTAGGAGGTCATGTGGCACAATCCCCCATAACATACAGGCAACAAGATCGGGAACATACACCCATTCAAATTAAAGGTAATCGGTATGTTCTTGTAACCAATCCAGGGTAGGCACATACACATTCCCATGATAACCACATTTTCGAGAAAGTGGCCCCAAATAAGTATAAGAGAACATCCAGGAAATTGTTTTTCAAAGCACTGTTGGAAAATCAAGATTCAAGTTGCGATTGGATCCTATTAATGATGGAGTTCTTGAAGACCTCATACATTTATCTATTGCAGCTCAAGATTCTACCCTATCATTACCAAATTTTGGGAGTGGTAGTTTTAATTATGAAGTTCCTCATCGGACACTTCATCATGATGGATTTCTTCATGAAAATTCAGTCAATCCAGAGTGCTTATCTCTGGATGAGAGCCACAAAAACCCTCCTTGTGGACAAAAGACCAAGGAGCAAGATGATTTATCCCTTGCTATAATCCATCATGGTGATGCTCCACATGATGGAATTTTCTATAAAATTCCTCTCCATATTAGTATTTTTCATGGTCAAGACAATTTCATAATTGATAATGTAACAATGAGAAAGCCCTCCTATCTCGAGGCACTTGAAAACACAATGTTATTCATGTCTGATACCTTGTATTTTACGGGTGAAACAATTTCTCAACCAGAAGACATCTTAAGGGAATGGTCATTCTCTGATCCTACCTTGGGTAATTTGACTTCTAATACACATCATCCACTTTGGTCAGACCAAGTGTTGAAACCTCTAGTGAAAGACGATGAAGATGTGTTAAACATGAGGAAACAATTAGCTAAAGGAGAAATACTAGTCATATTATGGCCTTTGTAAAATTATCAGTATAACATTTCAGAATTGATGACAGAAGATTGCATTCATGACATCCAACTCAAATTATGAAAACCTATTTATCATTTGAAAACCAAATTATTACCATTTGATGAATATAAAAATCATATAAAGATAATAGAAGGGTTGTAGTGCCAAATTGACTTGGCATCTCTCTCAGTTTCGCAACATCCAAAGGTTGAAAAACAGTATAGAAACCTTCACGATTCCTGTCTCAATTCTCTAAAGAGTATACGTAAGTTAATTTCTGATTATCCATATAGTGTTAATATCAGATGATGGGGTGCATATAGAGCATTGCATTTCACTGAACTCCAAAATCAGAAAAGTCTACCAAAAGTGGTCTCATGTAATGTTATTGCCCATGGCCAGCCCCAATGAATAGATTTTGTATGTAATCGAATATACAATCAAGAAAAGGCCTGAACCAGCTCTCATTAGTTTTAGGACCAAAGAAAAGAAGTTATTGAGTTACTTCTACATCATGAATCCGAGAATCATGAGAATGCATCCCGCTTAGAGGATACCAGGCGTTAGATAATGCAAATTTCTAAAATAGCATAGTGATATTCCAAAACAAGTGATTTAAGTGGTTGTTGGATGATGCACCCAGCTAAAGTCTGAACCAAAATCCAAAAAATTAGAAGAGCAGTTTCACCAATTTCAGCCATATAAGTTTAATAATCACCCCAACATGGAAGGCTGGGGGTTCATTTAATTCAACCTTCAAATTCACTCAACAAAGTTCAAGGATTTGATGAAGAAGTACAGGAACAGCCCTAGCCTGTAAGGCTGGGGGCTATTTCGTATCTTCAATCCACTCCTCAACCAAAGCCAATTTTCTCCTGATTAGGGAAGAAGCCACAAGGAGTATGTACAAATGAACTGTCGAAGGATTCAATTTGGGTTACTTTCTGTCAAACAGTTCTAGAGAATTCATCATATAGGATAACACAGTCTCATGGAAGACACAAAGGAAGACGGTCTCGCAAAAACACTAATAGAATACCATTGATGCATTACATGTCAGTAAATGTTATTAACACCAATGCAAGTGATCCTCCAGAAAATGAGCCTAGTTCTGGGGAATCAGAAGATAAAGTTCTTTTCCATAATATAGTGGACACCAAGGAAAATAGAGAAGGTGTGCACACCTGAAATCATAGGCCTACCCAGATTCTAGATATGCCTTCAAATAACCAACTCCCCCCTCTTCAAAAGGCATTTAACAAGGGGAAAGACAAAAGTATAATCACATCTCTATTTTCCACTAGTGAAAATCAATCTCTTTCACTTGAAGAGAGATTTTCACAGAAAGAAGAGGAAATGAAGGAGTTGAAAACACTCAATATTGAGTTACTTCAAAACATCATTTCTTCTAGACGTACTCCCCAGGAAGGTCCTAAACTTGAAAATCCTGTAGGAGCTCATCACCAAAAGGGATTTGTAATAACTACATATGCAGATAATTAATTCCCTCCACTTGGTACACAATCAAGACAGGATCAAATACATCCTGATAGACCTGTTCCCATGGGTTATCCAAGGAAAATATCAACACCACCATTAGTGGTTTTGCCAGTCATTTCCCCATCTCAAGCTCCTGTTGCGATACCTTCACATAATCCATCTCATATAGATATTCCCCAAATGATTATGAACACAATTGAGACATTAAAAACTCAATTGGAAACTATGGAGGAATGACGTGCACCAGTTCAGCTGGAAAAGAGAGCTTACCTTGAATGGGTGGATGCAATTCCTCCCCAACCAATTTTTGTGAATACCATATTCCCAATCATTAATGGTTTGGGAGATTTAGAACAACACTTAAAACATTTTGTTTCTCACTCTGATCCAACTATGAGAACTTATATAAAAAAAGAAGCAGTTAATCTTATATGTTTTTGTGCAGTCATTACAAGGACCATCTTTTGTCTAGTATACATGTTTACAATCTCGATCAATTACTTGATGGGAAGATCTTCGTCAGAAACTTCTTCTTCAATTTATCTCAACACTACCAATGATGATAGTTTTTGATCATACCAATTGTAATCAAAGGGAGGATGAAAGAGTTTCATATTTCATTGCTCGATGGAAAGGATTAACATATTCCTTAAGTCTATCACACCCTAAAGAAAAGTTGCTACCAATTTGTGAGAAAAATCTACGTGATGAGTTACGCACACCATTGATCACTTTGAAATACACAAGAGGGTTTCAAGACATTACATCTATCACTCAATAGATAGAAGTCTCTATAGTAGAAACTAAGGATAAAAATATTGTAATTCTATCAGCTCCAGGGAGGAGGATAGGAAAGGAAGAATATACTACAATAACACTCAAGTAGGCACCTATACCTACTTCTACTTCAAGACCTTCATCATACTGAAGGGATCCGCCTCCTGAGTATCAACAGAAATGAACACCTCAACAAGATGATCAAAGAGATCAAAGGGAGAAACATTTTGAGGAATTAAAGAACAAAGTTTAATATTTTATGAATGAACAAGTTCTTGGTTACTTCATCTCAGCCTCAGCAAACAATTTGGTTCAGTTTCCAAGGACAAAGAAACCAGATAAAGAACGATATGAAGATATTCTGAATTATTTTCCCTTTCACCAGATGTTAGGACATCCCGTCCATGAATGTTTTGTTTTCAAAGACCGCTAGAAAAACATGGTAGACTCTGGGAATGTAAAACTGAAAATTTCATCACCTCAAGTAGTATATGTTACTACTACTAATCCAGAGGAAGAGGGCGAATGGAAAGAGGTCAAAAGTAAAAATGTGTAGAAATATAACAATTGGGTGATCAGGAAAATGATCAACCGGAATCATGCCATTTAATGAACATAGTTGAAACAACCAATTGTGTCTTCTTTCACTCCTGCCACAGTAAATCCACCTTCATTGAAAGGTTCATCCACATTAAAATGAAGTGATTATAAGGTTAAAGAGAATTCAGAAGAAGACATGCTCATGTGAAGGACAAATTGGTTCTTTTCCCTGGAATATTTAATGTCATCTTCTTCAAAATCAAGGGCATTGAACCTCTAGACAACATAACCAAAATTAACCTATCATGAAAAATATTTGTCGGATGATGAATTAATCTTTGGTTATGTTAATTTTATCAATTTAACGAATGCTTATGACAATTGTGATTCTGATTATAATGAGCCAGAAATACTTGTACCTAATTGGGGAACTAGAGGAAGAGGCCAAGGTCAACGATATAGGGGAAGATGTAAGAATTCAAAAAATCACCATTTTAACTATACCCCTGCTCGAACCACATATGCGGAAGAAACTCATGGAAGAGCCCTTCAGTGGTCTCAACAAGAACAAGGAGTTTCTACTTGGGAAGACAAGTTCATTTTTGACACTATTATTTTTGAAGACCGATTAGAAGTCACACAATATTCTTCTTAGAAAATGAATAGGCCTAGTCAGTCTAATTTACCTAATCCAAAAGTATTTACTCTTTTTTCTCCGACAAAGAGTTCGTCTACATCAAAATCATTAACTTCCAAAGCACCTACAAAAACGCATCTCCATGCTGGGAAATATAGGCCTTTGGACCAAAAGTATTATGTTTTGAAACAATTGGCCCATGTACCAGCCAATTTATCAATTCTTGATTCTTTGAATCTGTCAGAAGATCTTTGATAAGCACTCATTGAGAGTTTGTTAAGTCCTCAAGATTTTGAAACCAAAGTTGCTACTGCTATGTTTTACTGTATAGAGAATAATCCTGTAGAATGTCATGCAGTCTTATATTTTATAGATGAATATGAAGATGAAGTGGTGCATGGGCATATCAGACCTGTATATTTTTCTGGAAAATTCAATGATATAGACATATGACTATCCTTCATTAATAATGGCTCTGAAGTCAACTACATTCCTATTCTTACACTTTGTTGACTGGTCCTGACTGAATCTAACTTATCTCTTTTGAAATTAATGTTGCAAGCTTACGATAAGAACGAACAAGAACCTCTGATCCATATTACACACTGAACTCAGTTTGGAGATCTTGTGGCTAATTCATATTTCATGGTTGTTTGTCAGGACACAAACTTTAATATTCTGCATGGAAGGCCTTGGATGCATCAACATGCATCCATACCTTCGTCATACCACCAATGTCTTAAGTACTATTTCAATGGTCAAATCGGGGAATTTTATGGTGACAAAGATCCACTCAAAACATATGAATCTCAATACATTGAGGTAGAGTTTTATCACACAAAAATAATGAAGACCATGACAAAGTAAATAACTAGAGTTAATGATCCAAATGAACTAGAAATGATCTCAGTAAATCCATTTATGCATTTGAGTATAGATTATGTTCTACCCATTGATCAAATTGAAAGGGTAAAACCAAATACAAGGACTTATCCAGTAACTTCCATACTGTCAATTACGGCAACTGTGCCTAACAACATGAGAGAAATTGCTAATTCACTAAGTAGTGGTGGAAGCTTAAATAGAGATGTTTTCATTTCATCCACTGAACTACAACAAACCTATAATTTTTAAATTAGAGTTCAAGAGATTGTAGCAATTCTAGAAGAAGACAAATATATTTATTCATAATCCATCATTCCAACTTTATTACCACAGGAAAACATTTCTTCATTAGTTGGGTCAGATATGGTGGCCTCTTCTTTAGGATGTTCAAATACTGACTCCTCCCCTAACTCTGGAATTTTTTCCTTGTCATCTACTTTTCTAGTAGAAATAGAAGAGGTAACATGTAATGAAGATGAATAGGATGATCTTAGGGACACTCCTCTAGAATTTGAGGAAGGTGTCTCTTCCCCTGTGGATGAGCTCATAGAAATAAATCTCGATACAGAATAAGATGTACACCGTACTCTAATTTGTGTGGCCATGACCTATGAAGAAAAAGAGGTGTATACATCATTTATAAAGCAACGTTGAGATTTTTTTTTAATTATACAGAAATTCAAGGTCTTAATCCAGTTGTAGCCACCCATCATTAGGGTTTTCTAGAAGAACATCATGAATTCAAGCAGGCAGTAAGAAGAACACACCGAACTCAAGCCTATGAAATTGATGTTGAAGTTGATAAGATTATAAAGGATATCTTTGTCTGAGAAGTTCTGTATCCCAAATGGCTATCCAACATTATCCTATTGACAATGAAGAATGGAAAAAATTAGAGTTTGTATTGAATTCAAAGATCTCAACTGGCATTTTCATAAAGATGATTTTCCAGTTCCGATTATAGTGCTTTTAATTGATACAATGGCTGACTATGAAGATCTTTTCTTCATGGATGGCTACAATGGGTACAATCAAATCTGTATTTCCCTAATGAATGAAAAATATGCATCCTTTATAGCCCCTCAAGGTGTGTTCTGCTATCGGGTAATTCCATTTGGATTAAAGAATGCAGGTGAAACATACCAACATGTCATGCACCATATTTTCAAACCCTTCTTAGGGAAATTTGTTGAATGTTATGTAGATGATTTGGTGGTCAAATATAGACAATGTTCCAATCACATGGCATATTTGGAGACTATATTCAATAAACTTTGGAAACATAGTTTGAAGATGAACCCCTTGAAATGTGCTTTTAGGATAACATTAGAAATGTATCTTGGATTCGTTCAATGACATCGTGGTATTGAAGTTTATCACGAGAAAACAAAATCAATCCTTGGTATGTCACCTCCTCAAATTTTGAAGGAATTAAGATGACTCCAAGGAATCTTGGCCAATATTCGTTGCTTTATCCCCAATTTAGCAGACACGTGTTTACACTTCACCAGATTAATGAAGAAGGGAATCACCTACCAATGGACTGAAGACTGCCAGGAAGCATTTGATACTCTCATGAAAAATCTCTTGAGTCCACCAGTATTAATGGCACCTGTTGAAGGAAGACCACTTATTCTCTATGTGACAACTTTGGAGAAATAACTAGGTGCATTCCTCGCCCAGATGAATGATGTTGGGAATGAAAATAACATTTACTATCTGAGTAGAACTATGATTGACGCGAAAGTCAATATTCAAGTATTGAAAAGTGCTTCCTAACAATGATTTTTGCAGTTCAAAAATAGAGGCACTACCTACAACATCATGAAATCTATTTGGTGTCCTGTAATAAACCGCTCAAATTTATCCCCAGTTGTGCTATGATTACAGGGCATCTGGCATGGTGGGTGGTTATTTTGTAACAGTTTTATATCCAGTTTTTGCCTCAAAAGAAATAAAAGACCAAAATATGGATGAATTCCTTGCTAAGCATCCAAATGTGGAAGATACATCATTTAATATTGAACTTCCTGATGAAGAGGTATTCTCTATTCAGGATAATTCCCTAACATGGGAAATATATTTTGATGGTGATTCCAGAAGTCCAGCAGGGAAGATAATGGAAAACCCAAAACTCGACAAAGCTGGGTTATGAATTGTACTTATTTCCCCAGGAAAGGCAGTATTTCCTTATTCATAACTATTTCCAGTAGGTGGTACCAACAATGAGGAATTATATCAAGCTCTCATTTCAGGTTTGGAATTATCCCTTCAGGTGCAAATGGATAATTTAAAGGTGAAATGTGATTCAGAATTAGTAATCAAACAAATCAATGGGGAATATTATTTCAAAAAAGAAGAGTTAATACATTTGTGTGCTTATGATAGAGGGTTAATGGATGAATTTCCCTAAGATCTGACTTTGTCCTATGTCTTGTGATCCCAAAATGATCATGAATATTCACTAGAAAATGCAGCTACATCCTTGGAAAATTCAAATCGGGATGAGGCAGTCATCAGCATAGCCCATCGTCGTGTGGTCTCACCATTTGTTCATACCAGAATGAAGGAAATTAATAAAATTAGCCCAATTTTCTAAACCATATTGTCATACCATGGGATGGAGATCATCCTTCATTTAATATATTCAAAATGGGATACTTCCACCAGATAGGGATGAAAAAGAATAGATCCGATGAAGAGAAACCAATTCTACTCTTTATGATAGTCTAGATCACCAAAAGATCCTCTACAAGCAAGGATTTGATGGAATCCTCTTCAGATGTATTCATGGAGAAGAGATTGAAAATTGTTGGATTGGTGTTGCCCGATTCGGTTGGGCCAAATGAGTGTGGCCTGCAATTATTGTGGGTCGAGCTCCACGGTGAGATCGTTAGGTGTTTCAGGGGAAACGTGCCCCTACTCCAGGGGTTGAAGGCCCCCAACCCAATATTTTCCACTGTAGCAATGTTGACCACTGTAGCGGAGCTGATAGACCGACACCGACAGGAACTGTAGTAGTGTGGACTTCAGAGTCAATAGTACTTCAGTGCTTTTGACATCCAGCCGGAAGCCACTATAACACTTTTGACAATGGTGGCCACCGTTCAATGTAGAAATGTGGACTTACTTTTCAAATAGTGATCATCTTCTCCATTTTTTTATAGCCCATTTGGGGGCTAGGGTTACGACTGAAAAAACCTCTGTAATTTGTGCTCCCGATATAGTGAAATCCTGCATGTCCCATGGATGTAGGGATTATTCCCGAACCACATAAATCATTGTATCCTTATTGATTTCTTTATTTAGTTTTCTTGTTTCTATCTTTCCATCTCCTGATGATTCCAAAACACAAATTTCATAAAAGAAGTACATTCTGCAGTTTGTAGTGCCCCCCAGTTTGGGCACAAAATCTCTAATTAGATCCAAAGGCTTGGATACTTTTGGCCTTCAATGATGCAGGATTGTACAAATTTCACTGAAAAATGTTATCCCTACCAAGTGCATGCTGTAACTCCCTGAACCCAGTTACCCAGAATCGGTGCATTATTAATTAACATTATCATGATACAAGGAATCATGTCCCAAAGGATCGATCGATTTAGTATTATTGGAAACACGATATATACATAAGTTCAACATTACAACTTGAAAAGAAATACAACACTAATTTGTTCCATTGGAAACATCCAAGTCTCCTAGATTATGACTGTAAGTCCTTCATTACAAACTTCTTCATATCCATGGAAATTGAAACATAAGAAATGGGTGAGCTTAAATGCTTATTAAGGGTAAGAAATACAGTAGAAGATAACATAAACATTAGGCATGATGAATAATTAAAAACACATGCCTTTACAAATAATAAACATGAACAATTTATGGTAGGAATATGAGCTGAGTAAATAATTCCATAATAAAACATAGTCGTGGTTATTCTACTAGTTGAATAACCACATGAACCATCATTATTATTTTCATAATGAAGAAATGTATAATTCTAGAAATTCTGAAACATATTGTTAAGGCCTTGGTCAAGACGTCTAAAAATGAATTAGGCCTCGTCCAACACCATATATCAAAATGGGAAAGGCATCATCCAATTCAACATCTAATTGTCTCATTAGACCTACCGATACACCGAGGATCTATAGCGGGCTCCACCCATTCCATACTAAGTCCAATACATTCCTCATATTAAAAGGTTGAAACATAACATAAACATTCATATTAAAACTAGAATACAAAATGTCAACCCTTTAACCATAAACCATGAATAGTATAAAACTAAAAAATACACAGTCAAAAAATATCACAAAACCTTCAATACAATATGGATGAATTGTATCATAATAAATCAACATCAAACTAGTTTAAAATCCCTCAAATAATGATGACATAGATGAAATGAATGCTATTTGAAATAAATACCTCTTTATATTTTGAAACCATTTAAGGGTCACACAATTATAAAATAAAAAATTTATTTTTAAAATATTATTATAATCTTGTATGGGAAGATTCAACGATGTTAAAATGACAATGAATAACCACACTCTCCATATAAGTTAAAAAAACATTCATACCTTAATTTAATAGAAAAGGTCATAAAGTACCTTGTTTGGAAAACGACAGAAAGATTACTTTCAAAAACATATAGGGTCAACTAAGGGTATAAATGACTTTAACCCATTCTCTAGTAAATAGTAATTTTTTTGAAGTACATTTTTAAGAAAACACGGATGTTGATGATAAAGAGGTCCCAGTAGATACTTACGTAAAAACAACATCGGATAACAAAGAGATTGTGAAATTAACCCTTAACTTGTACTTTTCCTTGGTCGAGGGTACGTTAACCTCTTGTATTATAGTTAAATCATTGTTATTAAATTATTTGAAAACTATATACATAAATATGATATCATATATGTTCCTCTAATATTGCTTTATTATTAATATTTTAGTAATATCATCTTTTGGGAGTTAACTGACTCGTTTTCCTTTATATGCTCGGTTACGTAAGGCATGTTTGTTATGAATAGGAGGTTTTTTATTCATATCCAGAATGATATTAAAGTTCTTAAAAATTATTTGTTAATCAAAAAATGAAAATTTCTCTTGATTGATTACTATGGGGAATTAATCTCATCACGTTCGTGGAGACGGTAATCCGTACGTACGCACAAGTGAAAATATCATTATATTGATGGTGAAATCATATGTAATTGGATGGTATATCATATATAAAGAATAATTAACATGTTTTATATGTTATTTACATCATTTGTACTCATTATTATACCCATCCAAATAATGAAGTGTTTGAATAACAAACTACACCACGACGTGGAGACGGTAAGCCGTACGTATGAACATATGGTGACTTTGTCATTCATCTGATGGATAGAATAATGAATATGGTTGTAAAATTTTTATAATAATTCCAAAATATATAAAAGATACAAGATTTATTATTTCAGAATGGAAACCACAAAGAAAGAGGAAGTGGATGAAGAAAATAACTTGAAATAGGTGATGAAATATTTACCTCTTCTTCGGGTTCTTCCATTTTATTGGATCAAAAGGGCTCCTTAGGTTGGATTTATAACCAAGAAAGGCCTCTATGATGATGGGATTAATTTTGTGAGAATAGGTTTTCAGAGTTTCTTCAAGTCAAATGGATTTGGAGATGTATTTTTGAGAGAAGGGGAAGTGACCTTTTATAAGAGAGGTGAGGGTCACTTTAGGAAAAGCTTGACATATTATTATATAATAAAATCATTTTCGGATTATAATGGCTCAAAAATGATTTATTTCGAGGATAATGTGGGTATGGATCCAAAACCTCTCAACTAATAGGTTTTAGATAGGTTATGTCACTATATTAACATTATCATTTTGATTTAACTCTTAGTTAAATAGTTTGACATTTACCATGTCTCTTTGTATTTTCATATTATATGGTTAATAAACAAAATATAACCTACCAATAGAACCCATTGTGGTTAATTATTAATATATATAACCTTATATAACTCGTTTTTCCAAACATTATATTTTTATGAATATTATATCAATTTATAATATAGTATTTTTTTTTAAAACTCAATTATGTCAATTTTAACACTATTTAGTATTTGATTTTTTTGAAAGCCAATAAAACATTTTCACTTAGAATAAAATTTATTTAACCATCCCCAAAATGTCATATTAATCTATAAAATTACTTTAATTTATCATAGGTCTCAATTTACATTTATTTGGATATTTATAATAACAATTAGATTAATATTTCATTAATAATGTAATTACTGCATCATCATTGTGTAATAAATAAATTAATTTATTTCATTTCTGAAAATTATAAATAAAAATCCATTATTTATTAAATATTTTTGAATTTCTAATAAATATTTATAGTCGAATTTTTATTATGTGTAACCCTATATTAAAAATGGTTTAGTTATTTAACTTTGAATTTAACTTTTTTAACTCTTCTTTAAATAAAATAATAATAAATGTCCTAATATAAGTATATTGGACCAAAAGGAGTCATATTTTATTCCTAATGTTGTTTTTAGTCTAATTATACTTATCCAATAGAATTATGACATTTGTTATGAAAATTATGATATCATTTTTACACTTAATTACCCTATTTACTTTTAATTGTGGTAAATAAAAGTCAAAAGTTAGTATTCAAAAAAAATTATTTTCATCTTATTGAACCACATTTTACTTACTGATATTAAAAGTTTCTCTTATATTTTTTAAATTCAACTAACAGAAGTGGTAATATTAAGTTTTATGCAAATTTGCAAATGCTCCGAGGAGGTGGGTAAAAGACGGTAAAATGTTCTATAAAATTTTTATATATCGAAATTTATTATAAATTGACTCCAATGAATTAAATTGAACTTATATAGGTATTATGTATCTATTTTTACTTAAAATAAATTAAAATAAAATAAAAAATTATTTAAATAAAAAATTCAGTTTTGAATAATAACGCAGTGTTTTTCACTATTCATCAAAAATTGAAAGTTTTCAGAAAAATAAAAATAAATTAAACCTAATCTAATTTTTATACACCGAATTCAAAAATGAAGTGAATTTTGAAAAATAAAATTCATAAAATTTTAAAAAGTGGGTATTACTTTTCAAAACGACTAGTTTGATTCGTTGCAGTGTCTTAGAATCTTGATGTTGCATACAATGCAATCTATTGCATTATTCAAAGGGAAATGTATCATGGAAGGTTTGGGTGTTACATTCTTACCTCCTTAATATAATTTTATCCTCAAAATTTCTTGAATACTACCACACAAAAAGATTTAGGTGGTTCTTCATCATTAGTTCCTTTGGTTCCCACGTTGCCTCTTCCATTTTATGGTTTCTCCATAGAACATTTTCCAGACGAGTCATCTGGTTTCTCAGCACTTGTTTCCTGGTATCAAGAATTTTGACAGGCTCTTCACAATAAGATAGATCATGTTCTAGTTCAATTTCCTCATAGGTGAGTACATGCGTTGGGCCAGACATGTATTTTCTCAATAGTGATACGTGGAACACATCATGATCTTTGGAGAGACATGAAGGCATTTCCAAAAACTAAGCTACAACTTCAATTCGTTCTAGAATTTAGAAAGGTCTGATGTACCTGATACTCAATTTACCCTTCTTACCAAAACGTATAACACCCTTCCATGTAGACACCTTAATGAAAACATGGTCTCCTACTTGAAATTTCAAATCCTTCATTCGGTTATCGACATAGCTCTTTTTCCTACTTTGGGCTTCTTTGATGGGGGTTGGGATAATCTTCACTTTTTCCATTGTTTCCTCAATAAGTTCTAGGCCTACAAGTTTTTTTTCACCAACATCATCCCAACATGTTGGTGTGCGACATCTCTTTCCATATAACACTTCATATGGTGCCATCTAAATACTTGAATGTAAGCTATTGTAAAAGAAAAATTGTACTAGAGGTAAATATTGATCCCACATACCTTTAAAGTCAAGTGAGAATGTTCTCAATATGTGTTCTAAGGTTTTAATAGTCAATTCTGATTGTCCATTAGTTTGAGGGTGGTAGGTAGTGCTCAAAAGAAGTTCAGTGTCTAGGGCTTTCTAAAGAATTTTCTAGAATCTTGATGTAAATTGGGGATCATGATCAGAAAGAATCAATATGGGTACTCCATGAAGTCTTAAAACTTATTTAATACATAGTATTGCTAAAAGTTCAAGTGGTAAATCTTCTCTTATAGCAAGAAAATGTGATGACTTGGTTAGATGATCAACAATGACCCATATTGCATCATTCCTTCTAGGAGTCTTTGGTAGCCCCATGACGAAGTACATCGTAATATCATCCCATTTCCACTCAGGTATGGGAAGCGGTTTCTTGAATCCTCCAGGCTGTTGGATTCCAACTTTCACTTTTTTAAAAAACCATACATCTTGACACAAAATCAACAATCTCCTACTTCATGTTGTCCCACAAAAAATGTTCCTTCAAATATCTATTCATCTTGGTTCTCCCAGGGTGTATAGAGAAATTGGAGCTATGAGAATCATCCAACAATTCCTTTTTCAGATATGGTATGTTAGGAACACAAATTTTCTTCCCAAATTTCAAAATTCCATCTTCATATACGAAGTCACTCAATCTTCCATCAATAACATCTTTAATATTCTTTTAAAACCCCTCATCATTGGTCCGAGAACTCTTTATCCTTTCTAGTAGATATTGTTTTGCAACCATTTGAAAAACTATGGATGTTTCACCTTCAATGGTTATTCCCAAATCCATATTTACAATATCCATGAAAATAGGACCCCTTTCAACCCCCATCTTGTTCAAAACTCCATGATCCTTTCTACTCAAAGCATCTACCACCAAATCTAGATTTCTCAGATAGTAGTGTATAATGCAATAATAATACTTGAGTAGTTGAATCCATCGTCTTTTCCTCGTGTTGAGTTCTTTATATGAGAAAATATATTTCAAACTCTTTTGATTAGTATAAATCTCACATTTTTCACAATAGAGATAGTGTATCCATATTTTCAGAGCATAAATTACAACTGCTAACTAAAGATCATGAGTATGATAATTTTGCTCATGAATTTTTAGCTATCGTGATGCATATGAAATAAATCTATCATTCTGCACAAGGACACAACCAAGTCCTTTATTTGAAGCATCACTATAAATAACAAAACTATCATTCCCTGATGGTAGAGTCAAGAGAAGAGCATCGACAAATCTTATCTTCAGTTCTTCAAAACATTCTTCGCACTCTTTTGTCCAAACCAGTTTTAACCCCTTTACGTGTGAGCTTGGTTAATGGGTTAGCCAATTGGGAAACATTCGGGATGAAATGTTGATAATAACATGCTAAACTAATAAAACTGTGTACCTCAGTTATACTCATCAGTGCTATCCATTCTTGGATTTCCTTGGTATTTGAAGGATCAATAGAGATTCAATCTGTAGAGACAGTATGGCCAAGAAATGATATCTCCTGAAGCCATAATACACATTTTATAAACATCCTATATAATTTATTTCGTAAAAGAGTATTTTGAATAATGACCAAGGGATTTTCATGATCTTCATAGATTTTGATGTATACTAAGATATCATCAATAAATACCACTACCAAGTCATCAAAATATTACTTGAAAACTCTATTAATTTGATCTTTTAAGACAAAGGGTGCATTAGCCAATCCAAAAGTTATTACTCTAAACTCGTAATGCCCGTACCTGGTTTAAAATGCTGTTTTCAGAATGTCTTCATTCTTCACACACAACTGATGATATCTAGATTGAAGGTCAATCTTCAAAAAATATTTTGCTCCATGAAGTTGGATGAATAAATAATCAATGCGAGGTAGGGGATACTTATTCTTTATTGTTATAGCATTGATCTTAATGCATTCAATGGAAAACCTCATAGATATGTATTTCTTCTTAACAAAAGGACAGGGGCTCCCCATGGAGAAATACTAGGGTGAATAAATCAATTATTAATCAATTCCTCTAGTTGTTTCTTTAGTTCCACTAATTCCACAGTGGCCATTCTATAAGGGGACTTCGATATTGGACTTGAACTAGGAATTAAATCAATGGAAATATCAATTTCTCATTCTGGAGGATGTCTAGGTAATCCTATGGAAATACATCATCATATTCTTCCACAATAGGTACGTCCTCTATTCTAACATTATTTTCCTCACTCATAATTATTTCATTCTCATCCTCCCCAATTATTGAATTTAGTAGATCTACAGGGGGTGAATCTCGATAAGAATCAGATGGTGATGTTTCTACTCTAAAGATAAGGTACTATTTATCATCATCGATTATTGAAACCTCCTTCTTCTTAAAATAAATTTTCGCATCATGGTCTAAAAGACAATCCGTACCCAGGATTATATCAAATTCAATCATGGGTATGATGATTAGATCAACATATAAATATTGTCTATATGCCTTAATGGGGACTGATTCACAAAAAATTGTTACAATGTTACTTCCCTTACGAGTTTTGACTGATAACTCCCTTGTTAAATCAAATTGGAAATATCTAATTTTCTTAGAAAACTGGGAAGATATAAAATAATAAAATGACCGAGAATTGAATAAAACATTGGATAAATTTGAGAAACCATTAAATAACATGACAATAAATCTTTTTGAGCTTCAACCTCAACAGTAGTGATTTCATAAGCTCAGTATTGATTCCTTGGCCTTTTCTAAGGGAAGTTTCCTTGACGTTTAGGACATTCATTTGCATAATGTCTCATATCCCTGAAATTGTATCATCAAACATTGGTAGATTCTTTCTTCCCCTAACAATCACTAGAAATATGGCCTTTCTATCCACATTTGTTGCATACTCCTTTTCCTTTTATACAGGCACCAGTGTGCTTCATTCCAAAATTATCATAGGGTGGAAATTGAACTCTTCCCTTTTTCCCTATTTCCTTATTTTCTCTCCCAGAGTGTACAACAGACCTCTTCTTCTACTATTTTTCATTAAATTCATAATACTTAGAGAAGTCTTTTTCTTTCTTGATAACACATGAGACAATATCTTCATACAATGAGAAGGATTTCAAGACTAATGCTCAATGGAGAAATGGTTTTAACCCATCAAACAAAATATCTATCTTACTGCTTGGGTTTCATATATAATCTGCAGTATGCCTTGATAACCTTGTAAATTTAGCTTCATACTTTGTGACATTCTCATCCTCCTTTGTATCAGACTCAGAAATTGCCTTTCTATATCTGCTCGGTGGTCACGAGGGAAGTATTTTTCTAAGAAAATATTTTTAAACTCCCTCCATTCCATACATGATAATTCTTCATCCTCCTATGTGTTTTGAATTAAGGACCACCATTGATCTGCATCTTCAGTGAGGTGATAATCTACAATGACATCTTTTTCCCTTTCACTACTCCGCAAATCCTAAAATAATTTCTCTAAGGAAAAAATCCATTTTTCAACCACAAATGGATTTTTAGACCCATTGAATGTTGGTGGTTGTTGCCTCATGAAGCGATCTAACATTGATCCTCAGTGTTGTGGATCAGGGTGCTCTATACGGGTAAGGTTATTATTTATAACCTGTTTATGTTGTCCCATTATGGTGATAAGGTGGTCAACAGTAGTTGCATCACCAGCTCTGCTATAATTATTTTGAGTAAGAGGTAAATCCCTACATTAATTACGTGCGTTGATACGATTTCCATTCCATCCATTGGGTTCCATTTCTAAACAATGACATACAGTATATTAGTTTATGAATTACAATACATAATTTCAAACATGTAAAACACTTAACATAAATGGAACAGTTTATGAATATTATCGATAATGATAAAAATGATTCCATGGAGGAGTTATATAATCAAATATCCTTCATAATGGTTTATAAAGAAAATTTGAATTATCCTAAGCATATCCCCCAAGAGTATCGTAACCAGGAGAGCTGCAAAGCTCATTGTCGTGCACCAGTTCCCATTCGAGTCTAGCTCAAAGAAGTGTTTTCAGGATTTACCCCTAGGTACATCTGTGCCAGAGCCACCTCTACCTGCTCATATCCAGATAGGGATGTATTGTTTGTAAAACTCAGAAAATCTCTACAGTATCAAAATTCTAGGATGTTATTATATACTAATCCCCAAAGTCTATCTTTGCGTAACGTGCTCTAATCAGAGTTATTCTAAATCTATTTTCCAAGGTTTGTACTAAACTTCCTCTGATACAAACGGTAACGCCCCAACCCCAATTACCCAGATTTGGTGCATTATTACTTATCATTCGCATGATTCAAGGAATCATGTCCCGAAAGACCGATCGATTTAGTATTATTGGAAACAGGATACATGTTGGAGTTGGTAGTCTAGAACCAACTACTTTGTACTTTATTCATTAAATAAAAGCCTTATCACAACATGATTGTTCTTCTGTGTGACATGTCATGTGATAATGTCCTAAGGACAGCTGTTGCATTAAAGGGTCGTAGCGGATCCTTGCTATGATGAGAACCCGAAAGTGCCATAACACTGTTCTTGAATGTATGTTCTATGGCCGGATGATATTATTTGAGGGACACAAATAATACAGGTCATTAGGGGTGATGACTCATAAAACTTTGAGGCACCTTCTCATGGTGTCCACCCTTGGTAATATCCAGGAGGATATTATTAAAACGAGACCTACCAGTAGGAAATCCACATTTCATAGTGTAATTGGATGTTCCTATCTACGGACGTGTGTATTGATCCTTAGACTTTAATATTATTATTAATGGGTATTACAACTCGCGCACTTAGATGTATTGAAGAAAACTATGATGACACACTATTCGTAGCGAGGTAGGATACGTTGGGTGCGTCACGAGTAATACCGCATTAATAGATAATGCGAGAAAGGATTTGTCCCTTCCGTTCCATAACGGATGTAGATATATCAGGCCCTTTGATGGAATTGATATAGCCTAAATAAATCCATGGCCATGGTAAGGTATGGGAAAGTTCAATTCTGGGAAGTCAAAGAATGAATAATCAAGCACATGGGTTGATGGCACTAGCATGCAACCCACTTGATTGGAGATATCGAGACCAAGGGATTATATTACACGGTAAGCGTTCGTAGGAGGTGACACGTCATTGCGGAGTTAACTTCTTTATCTATGGGTGCCTTGGCATGTTTCTAGATGCTAACCTTGGACTTTAGGCAGGCTCAGCCTAATGCCACTGAGAAAGAGGACTAGAGGGTCACACACTAAGTGTGTCCATGTATCTCAGTTAAATATTAATTTAACAAGTTAAATAAATATTATTCCCGACTGTGGTTTAATAATTATTTAAGGATGTCTGATCACATTTATTTTGACACAAGTTATTCGACAGAATATACTGTGGATAAAATAATATATTTATTATCGAGTAATGCAGTTACATTTATTTAAGAAATAAATAGTCATTACTCAAGGTCTAATAAATGTGGTGGAGAAAAATGGAAAATAAAAGTACACACCGTGTATTTATATATACACGCTGTGTAGATTTATGGAAAACAAGTACATGCCATGTATTAATTATTACATGTCGTGTAGTTTTTACAATTGGGATTTTGAGGATTTAATATTGTTTTATTAAATGATATTTATTATAATCAGCATGGGCGCATGTCAAGGAATTAATAATTCGACATGGGGGTTTTCAATAAGAGTTAATGAAATAAATAAAACGCGTAACGCGTTTATTTATTGTCATAACTCTATTAACCTCAAACCTGATTATAAATATCCTCGCAACCCCAACATTTTTTGTGAGCCATTGTTGTGCATAACAGATTTGTAAATACTCTCAAGCCAAGAGATAATTCCCTTTCCACCAAGAACGCCCTCAGGTTACGAGAGAAAGATCCTCCACCGGATCAAGGTGGTCGAAGGCGGACATCGCAAGCGAAGGTTCTTCCGCGCTAGCACCCGGAGATCTCTTCAGTGACGTCCGGAGATACATGACACACGTGTGGATCACCGCTAGAGGAATCCTGCACTTGGATTCTACGACGCAACGACGGAACACCGAATCGTGACCAGACACATCTACGAAGAAATAATTCCAAGAGGTAATTCATATGAATTAATTAAATTAATTATAATCAACATATGATGATCCTCCTCAAGGGTTCCGGGACTCATCTTTTTCTTTTCGTTCTTCTTCTATTCCGATGATTCGGCGTTTTATATCGTGACAGATCTCAGATTGAACATTGTTTAATGAAAAATTATGTTGGGAAAACCCACCAACGTGCTTCCGCTTCGCCCGGAACCTACAACTGGTATCAGAGGGGGTCATATTGTTGGTTATAATTATTTAGTTTTTTGTTGGTGATTTACGCATTTAATAATTTAGTTATTTCAATTCATGTTTAGTCGTTCTGGAAATCCGAATATCGAGATCTGTTCCTCCTCTCTCGTTTCTCGTTCACCTCACAAAAATGGATTTTTCTTTTAATTTTGATTAAAATAAAATAGAGGAACTCATCCGGAGGAGACAAATGTTTCTGGCCATATAACACCAGAATACACGACGTGTATTCAGAAGTACACACCGTGTAGTCTAGGTTCAATGCATTGACTGATCCGCCAAATCAGGCCATGTATTGGATTCTTTCTAAGAATTTAAGATACCGTGTGTTGACCAGAAACAGGTGGCACACGGTTTCTGGAATACATGTCGTGTGGTCCAATGAACACGACATGTAGTCCCTTCGGGTTAGGGTTGGGTCGTGTACTCCATACATAGCATGCCCGGATAGAAACCGTGTAACGCGGAAACTACATGGCGTGTGTCCCACTGTACATGCCGTGTACTCCGAAAATTTCCGAAGTACATTAACACGCCCTATCCCCGGGCGTGTACTTCGGATGGACGGTGAAGAAAAAGTACACACCGTGTAGTCAGAACTACACGCCGTGTACTCACCCAAATTACGCAGATTTATTAAAATTTATTATTATATTATAAAAACCCTTGAGACGTGTACCATGGTGAAGGCGTAAAGCTAAGGCACAACACGTGATAGGTGTTTTATATATATGTGTTTAATTTAACATCTGTGTAATAAATGGGAATTCGCCGGGTTGCCTCCAAGGTACAAGTTGTGTACAAGGATAATTTTAAATGAATTTATTTGTTTAAAATTATGATGGATGATAATCTCAAGGAAATTAAGAAAAGGGATTTACGATAAAAGGATTGATTAATTAAAGATAATTAATTGATTCGAGCGTGATTTATCTTAAACAAGAACGATTAAGGAATTTAATGCTAGTTTTATTTATGCCTAAATATCGTTGCATGTATGGACGATCATGAGCTAGACCGAGACCTTTTTATGTGAATGGTTTCTTTTAATTTATTTATTTAAATTAAATTTGTTGGCCTGCGAGCCATCTCCTCATTAATATGTAGGGCCTGCGCGCCCAAGGATTCTTTTATGTAAAAAACCCCTTTTTTCCCCTCACATGCGTGAGAGATAAATGCATATGTAATTGATGGAGCTCCCAAGCTAGTGGAGGCGGCTCAAGTCAGGAGCCAAGATGAAACCAATCCAAGGATATTCAAAGGTGGACAGGTGGAAAGCTGTAAAAACGAACCCGAAAGGTTCAAGGTGTTTCTCCCCTAGGTCATGGGTTAGTTTATCAAACGCTAGATAAACTAACCAATAGAAAAGCTCACGATCATACCATTTATTTTATTTCTATCAGTTGCATGGTTTATTTATTGTGGGTGTGTTGTCACGATCACACAATTAATGAATTAAACGAGCATGCAAGATGAAACTAAAATAAAATTGGCTTATACGTAAATATAATCATAGACATGGTTAATCACTTAAGTATATCCCACTTAATATTAACAAGCATGTAATCAAAGATAATAAAGTGGAAATTTACGTATAAGGATAAAATCCCTCAAAATAAATATTAAGTCGGTATAGCCTTCTATAATCTTGGTTAGAATCGAACCATAGTTCAAAGTGCTTGACCAACCCTAGTTGGGGTGCTTTCAATTATCGGGGAATTATAATTCAAGGTTTTGGGTTGACTTGACTTGGTTCGTATCAAGGGTTGACTGCCACAGCAAGACTTGGTGTGACCAAGAGGCAAAGGTTGAGGAAATCCAAAAAGGATTTCAGGATTGGGGAATCCACTCAGCGGATCACGGAACTGTGAGTTAATGCAGTTGGCATTTGGAATTCCTACCTAAAACCCTTCATGTTACTTAACCAACTCTAGTTGGGGTAATTCCAAGGGAAATATGGATCCTTTCCACTAGAATATTCATGCAATAGAATATTCTGAAGTCAATGGTGATGGCTATTGGATTTCGATAAAATAGTGGGAGACTAATAAGTATTAATTTATTTATTTGCCTCAATTTTTATAATAATTTACTAAACCTTTTCTCATCTTAAATTTTAGAAACGGAAAGAAAATGACTTCAAACATATCATTGCACACCATACTCGAAAAAGAAAACCTTCTCACCGGCACCAATTTCCAAGAGTGGCAGAGGCGTTTACGCGTCATCCTTCGCCACGAAAGGAAATTATATGTGATGGAAGAGCCTATTCCAGTTGCGCCTGGGAAAGAGGCTAGTGATGAGGAATTATCTCTCTACATGAAACACATGGATGATGCCACAGATGTCCAGTGTTTCATGCTATCGGCCATGTCTAATGAGCTCTTGAAGCAACATGAAAACATGGATGCGTATAGCATGATGTCTCACCTTAAAGATCTCTACCAAGAGAAGGCGAGATAGGAGAGGTATGAGATCTCCAATGCTTTGTTTACCACGAAGCTTGGAGAGTCTGCGCCAGCTGGGCCTCATGTGGTCAAGCTTATTGGCTACATTGAACGCTTGGACATCTTAGGGATTAAATTCCCAGATGAGTTGCGTACAGATCTCATCCTATCATCATTGCCCAAGACCTTCTCTAGCTTCATTGTCAACAATAACATGAACGGAAATGAGAAGAGTCTATTGGAGCTTCTGACCTTTATTCTCCAGGTAGATAAGGACATGGGGCGTGACAAACCCGCGGTCCTTATGGTGAACAAGAAAAGGAAAGACAAGGCAAAGGGGCCAAAGACTTATAAACGGTATGAAGCCCCCAAGAACCGTCCCTATAACAAGGGGAAGATCCAGAGGCAGGGAAAGGAATGGGAAGCAGTGTGTTTTTCATGTGTCAAGCAGGGCTACTGGAAGAGGAACTGCACCCAGAAGCGTGGGGACGCTAATGGTGTGTTCTTTATCAAGTGCAATCTTTCTATTTCTACACATTGGGTATTAGATACAGCTTGTGGGGCTCACATCTGTATTCAAATGCAGGATCCAAGTAGATATAGAAAGATCGCTAGAGGAGAGGTGGATCTTTGAGCTGCCAATGGCGCAAGGCTGGCTGCGTTGGCTATTGGCGACTATCACCTCTCATTGCCAACTGGCATGATTTTGGTTTTACAAAACTGTTATTTTGTGCCTAGTGTTACCAAGAACATAATTTCTGTATCTTGTTTGGATATGGATGGATTTATTTTCATGTTTGGAAATAAGGTTTGTCTCTTTTATAAGAACAACGTATGTTATGGTGTGACACATTTGAATAATGGTTTGTATGTATTAAATTACAAAAACCAAGTGTTGGAAATCGATAACGAAACAAACTCACATGACTCATACATCACCTAGTTATGGAATCACCGCCTTGGTCATGTGAACGAGAAGCACTTGACAAAGCTCTGCCAAGATGGCTATTTAGACTCTACTGAGCTAAAACCACTTGATAGATGTCACGCTTGTTTACAAGGAAAAATGACCAAGCCGCCTTTTGGTGGACAAGGTGAAAGGGCCACAGAGATTCTAGGATTGGTACACACAGATGTGTGTGGACCATTTCCAGTAGAAGCTAGAGGTGGATATTATTACTTTATTACTTTTACTGATGATTTGAGTAGATATGGCTATGTCTACTTAATGAGGTATAAGTCAGAGTACTTAGAGAAATTTAAGGAATTCAAGAATGAAGTAGAGAATAAACTTGGTAAGAAGATAAAGAAGCTTCGATCGGATCGAGGTGGAGAATACTTGAACCAAGAGTTCATTGATATTCTACGGGAGTCTGGGATTCTATCTCAGCTCACTCCCCCTTATACACCACAGTGGAATGGTGTTAGTGAAAGAAGGAACCACACCTTGTTGGACATGGTGAGGTTGATGATGAGTCATGCAGATCTTCCATTATCTTTTTAGGGATATGCATTACAAACTGCAACATACACATTAAACCGAGTACCAAATAAGGCGGAAAATGGAATTCCATTCGAGTTATGGAATGGAAGGAAACCCACTTTGTCGCACACACGTGTATGGGGATGTGAGGCATTTGTTAAGGCCTTCTCAGGCAACAAAATAGCACCCTGGGGCACGAAGTGTATCTTTATAGGATATCCCAAGGAAACAAAAGGATATTACCTATATAACCCCCAAGACAAGAAAGTGACTGTCGCCAGACAAGCCGTCTTTCTTGAGAGGGAGCACATCCTCAAGAAGGATAGTGGGAGAAAGATTGACTTTGACGAAGTTGATGCTCAAGATACACAGGAGTTGGTACAGGAACAAGTTCCACGGGTCCCCTTGGAAGAGGTTCCATAAACACAAGTACTACGTAGGAGCTCAAGAGAGGTAAGGGAACCAGAGAGATTTGGTTTCCTAGTCACCGAGGATGGTGAATCATTATTGTTGGACAATGATGAACCTCTCTCCTACAAGGAAGCAGTAGAAAGCTCAGAAGCTGCAAGATGGCTAGAAGATATGAATTCTGAGATGGATTCCATGTATCAGAACCAAGTTAGGGTTCTGGTCGATGAGCCAGTTGATGTAAAGCCTGTTGGATGCAAATGGGTATTCAAAAGAAAGCTGGACATGGAAGGTCAAGTTATCACCTATAAAGGAAGGCTAGTGGCTAAAGGATTCAGACAGCGTCAAGGAATTGACTATGATGAAACCTTCTCGCCAATTGCCATGTTTAAATCCATAAGAATCATAATTTCCATAGCGGCTTACCATGACTATGAGATTTGGCAGATTGAGGTCAAAACAGCATTCCTTAACGGGAACCTTCAGGAAGATGTCTATATGACACAACCAGAAGGGTTTGTGACACCAGGTGAAGCCAAACGGTTTTGTAAGTTGCAGAAATCCATTTATGGATTAAATCAAGCATCCAGGTCATGGAACATTCAATTTGATGAAGCCATAAAGGAATTTGGTTTCATTAAGAATGAATGCGAGACATGTGTCTATAAGCAGTTTAATGGCAATGCGGTCGTCATCTTAGTGGTATATGTTGATGACATATTGCTTATTGGAAACGACGTACCAGCCTTACAGTCAGTTAAGGACTGGTTGAACAAGTGTTTCTCCATGAAGGACTTAGGAGAAGAAGCCTACATTCTAGGGATCAAGATCATTCGTGATAGATCCAAGAGGCTGCTTGGACTAAGTCAGGGTACATACATTGACCAGATACTAAAGAGATTTAGTATGGAAAAATCCAAGAGGGGATTGGTTCCAGTGTCACATGGCTTACATATTTATAAGAAAATGTGTCCCCAGACACAACAGGAGAAAGATAGGATGAGCAAGATCCCATACACTTCGGCTATAGGATCCATCAAGTATGCCATGTTATGTACCAGGCTTGATGTTGCCTATGCAGTGAGCATGGTAGGCAGATATCAAGCAGATCCAGGAGAACAACATTGGACTGTTGTTAACACTATCCTTAAGTATCTGAGAAGAACTAAGGATATGTTCCTGGTGTATGGAGGAGACAAGGAGCTTGTCATCGGAGGGTATGTTGTTGCTGGTTTTCAAAAAGATCAGAATGATCTGAAGTCGCAATCTGGATATGTTTTCTGTCTCAATGGAGGAGCTGTGAGCTGGAAGAGTTCAAAGCAGCCAGTTGTCGCCGATTCTACAGCGGAGTCCGAGTATATAGAAGCTTCTGATGCAGCCAAAGAAGTCATTTGGATTCGGAACATTCTCCAGGAGCATGATGTGGTGCCCAGCAGTAAAGATCCTATTACATTGTATTGTGATAATACTGCAGCAGTGGCTCTTGAAAAATAACCAAGGTCACATCAACAGACAAAGCACATACTCCGGAATTATCACCTCTTGAGGGATTTCTATCAAAGGGGTGAAGTTGTAGTGAGCAGAGTGTCCACAGAAGAGAATGTGGTAGACCCCATGACTAAAGGCCTATCTCAGCAGAAGCATGAATATCATGTGAGAGCTAGTGGGTTAAAGGTTGTTAGCAGTTGGCTCTAGTCCAAGTGGGAGTCTGTTGGAGTTGGTGGTCAATAACCAACTACTTTGTACTTTATTCATTAAATAAAATCCTTATCACATCTTGATTGTTCTTCTGCGTGACATGTCATGTGATAATTTCCTAAGGACAACTGTTGCATTAAAGGGTCGTAGAAGATCCCTGTTATGATGAGAACCAAAAAGTGCCATAACACTATTCTTGGATGTATGTTCTATGGCCGGATGATATTATTTGAGGGACAGAAATAATACAGGTCATTAGGGGTGAGGACTCATAAAACTTTGAGGCACCTTCTCATGGTGTGCGCCCTTGGTAATATCGAGGAGGATATTATGAGAACGAGACCCTCCAGTAGGAAATCCACATTTCATAGTGTCATTGGATGTTCCTATCTACGGATGTGTGTGTTGATCCTTAGACTTTAAGATTATTATTAATGGGTATTACTACTCGCGCACTTAGATGTATTGACGAAAACTGTGACGACACACTGTTCGCAGCGAGGTAGGATACGTTGGGTGCGTCACGAGTAATACTGCATTAATAGATAATGCGAGAAAGGATTTGTCCCTTCTGTTCCATAACGGAAGTAGATATCTTAGGCCGTTTGATGGAATTGATATAGGCTAAATAAGTCCATGGCCATGGTAAGGTATGAGAAGTTCAATTCCGAGAAGTCAAAGAAAGAATAATCAAGCACATGGGTTGATGGCACTAGCATGCATCCCGCTTGATTGGAGATATCGAGACAAAGGGATTATATTACACTGTAAGCATTCGTAGGAGGTGACACGTCATTGCGGCATTAACTTCTTTCTCTATGGGTGCTTTGGCGTGTTTCTAGACGCTAACCTTGGACATTAGGCAGGCTCAGCCTAATGCCAATGAGAAAGAGGCCTAGAGGGTCACACACTAAGTGTGTCCCTGTATCTAAGTTAAATATTAATTTAACAAGTTAAATAAATATTATTCCTGATTGTGGTTTAATAATTATTTAAGGATGTCTAATTGCATTTATTTTGACACTAGTTATTCGAGAGAATATACTGTGGATAAAATAATATATTTATTAGCGAGTAGTGCAGTTATATTTATTTAAGAAATAAATAGTCATTACTCAAGGTCTAATAAATGTGGTGGAGAAAAATGGAAAATAAAAGTACACGCCGTGTATATTAAATATACATGCTGTTTAGTTTTATGGAAAACAAGTACACACCGTGTATTAATTATTACACGCCGTGTAGTTTTTCCAATTGGGATTTGGAGGATTTAATATTGTTTTATTAAATGATATTTATTATAATCAGCGTGAGCGCATGTCAAGGAATTAATAATTCGACATGGGGGTTTTCAATAAAAGTTAATGAAATAAATAAAACGAGTAACGCGTTTATTTATTTTCATAACTCTATTAACCTCAAACCTGGTTATAAATATCCTCGCAACCCCAAAATTTTTTGTGAGCCATTGTTGTGCAAAACGGATTTGGAAATACTCTCAAGCCAAGAGAAAATTCCCTTTCCACCAAGAACGCCCTCAAGTTACGAGAGCAAGATCCTCCACCGGATCAAGGCGGTCGAAGGCGGACATCTCAAGCGAAGGTTCTTCCACACTAGAACCCGGAGATCTCTTCGGCGATGTCCGGAGATACGTGACACACGTGTGGATCACCACTAGAGTAATCCTACACTTGGATTTTACGACGCAACGACGGAACACCGAATCATGACCGGACACATCAACGAAGAAAGAATTCCAATGAGGTAATTCTTATGCATTAATTAAATTAATTATAATCAACATATGATGATCCTCCTCAAGGGTTCCGGGACTTATCTTTTTCTTTTCGTTCTTCATTCTATTCCGAAGATTCGGAGTTTTATATCGTGAAGGATCTCGGATTGAATATTGTTTAACGAAAAATTAAGTTGGGCAAACCCACCAACGCGCTTCCGCTGTGCCCAGAACCTACAATACATACATAAGTTCATCATTAGAACATGAAAAGAAATACAACAATAATTTGTTCAATTAGAAACATCCAAGTATCCTTGATAATGCCTATAGGTCACTAATAACTAACTTCTTCATATCCTGGGAAAATGAAAAATAAGAAAGGGGTGAGCTAAAATTCTCAGTAAGGGTAAGCAATACAGCGGAAGATAACATAAACATTAGGCTTGGGGAATAATTAAAAACACATTCCTTTATAAATAATAAACATGAACACATTATGGTAGGAATATTAGTTGAGTAAATAATTCTATAATAAAACATATTCATTGGTATTATACTAGTTGAATAACCACATGATCCATCATTATTATTTAATAATGAGGGAATGTATAAGGACAGACATTTTGAAACATATTTTTATGTCCTTGGCCAAGACGTCTAAAAATGATTTCGGCCTCGGCCAAAACCATATATCAAAATTGGAAAGGCCTCGACCAATTCTGTGTCTAATTGTCTCATTAGACCTACCGATGCACCGAGGAGCTATAACTGGCAGCACCCATCAAATACTAAGTCCAATACATTCCTCATATGAAAAGGTTGAAACATAACATAAACATTCATATTAAAACTAGCATAAAAAATGTCAATACTTTAACCATAAACCATGAATAGTATAAACATCACATATCCACAGGCAAACATATCACAAAATCTTCAATTATATATGGAATATTTGTGTCATAATAAATCAACTTCAAACTAGTTTAAAATCCATCAAATGATGTTGACATAGATGAAATGAAAAATATTTGAAAGAAATACCTCTTTCTATTTTGTAACCATTTAAGAGTCACATAAATATAAAAGAAATTTTTTTATGAAAATATTATTATAAGATTGTATGGGAAGCTTTGATGATGTTATAGGGCAGAAAATAACCCCACTCGCTGTATAAGTTAAAAAACATTCTTACCTTAATTCGGTCGAAAAGGTCATAAAGTACCTTGTTTGGAAAACGATGGAAAGATTCCTTTCAAAACATATTGGGTAAAATAAGGGTATAAATGAGTTTAACCCATTGTATAGTAAATAGTAAAAATGTTTTGAAATACATTTTTTAATAAAACACGAATGTGGATGACAAAGAGGTCCCAATAGATATTACGTAAAAATAATCTCAGATAATAAAGAGATTGTAAAATTAACCCTTACCTTGTATGTTTCCATGGTAGAGGGTATGATAACCTCCTGTATAATAGTTAAATAATTGTTATTAAATTATAAAAAAAAACTATATACATAAATATGATATCATATACGATCCTCTAATATTGCTTTGTTATTAATATTTTTGTAATATCATCGTTTCAGGTGTTAACTGATCTGTTCTCCATTATATGCTCGGTTAAGTAAGCCATGTTTGTTATGGATAGGATGTATTTTATTCATATCCATAATGATATTAAGTTCATAAAAATTATTTTTAATCATAAAATGAAAATTATTCTTGAATGATTACGATGGGGAATGAATCTCATCGCGTTCGTGCAGACGGTAATCCGTACGTACGCACGAGCGAAAATATCATTATATTGATAGTGAAATAGTATGTAATCAGATGGTATATCATATATATAGAATAATTAACATGTTATATTTATTATTTACATCAGTTATACTCATTATTATACCCATCCAAATAATGAAGTGTTTGAATAACAAACTACACCACGACGTGGAGACGGTAAGTCGTACGTACGCACGTATGGTAAATATTTCATTCATATAATAGATATAATAATTAATATGGTTTTAAAGTTTTTATAATAATATAAAAATATATAGAATATACTGGATTTATTATTTTGCAATGGAAACCACAAGGAAAGAGGAAGTGGAAGAAGAAAATAACTTGAAAGAGGTGATGAAATATTTACCTCTTCTATGAGTTCTTCCTTTTGATTTGATCAAAAGGGCTCCTTATGTTGGCTTTTTGACCAAAGGAATGCATATAGGATGAAGGGAGAAAAGTTGGGATGATATTTGGGGAGCGTTGGGCCGATTAAAATGGCTTTGGAGGTGTTTTCTTGAGAGAAGGGGAAGTGCCCTTTTATAAGAGAGGTGAGTGTAACTTTAAGAAAAGTTTGAAATATTATTTTATAATAAAACAATTTCTGTTTCTAATGGCTATAAAATGATTTATTTAGAGGCTAAGGTGGGGATGAGTTGAAAACCTCTCAACCAATAGAATTTAGACAGGTTTAGGTCACCATATTAACATTATCCTTTAGATTTAACTCTTAGTTAAATAGTTTGACATTTACCATGTCTCTTTGTATTTTTATATTATATGGTTAAAAAACATACTATAAACTACCAAGATAACCCCAATTGGATCATTATTAATATATATAACCTTATCTAAGTATTCTTTTTGTATATTATACTTTTATGAATATTATATCTATTAATAATATAGTATTTGTTTTAGAAACTCAATTATGTCAGTTTTGACACTATTTAGTATTTGATTTTTTTTAAAAGCCATTAAAAATTTATCACTTCAAATAAAATTTCTTTAAACAACCCTAACATTTCATATTAACATATAAAATTAGTGGAATTCATCATAAGTCTCAATATACATTTATTTTTATTTTTATAATGACAATTATTTAAATATTTCATTAATAAGGGAATTACTGCATCATCATAGTGTCATAAATAAATAAATTTATTTAATTTCTAAAAATTATATATAAAATACCAATATTTAGGAAATAGTTTTATCTTTCTAATTATTATTTATAGTAAAATTTATATTATGTTTAACCATATATAAAAAATGGTTTAGTTATTAAACATTGAGTTTAACTCTTTTAAATCTCCTTTAAATAAAATAATAATAAATGTCATAATCTAATCCAAGTGGACAAATGGGGGTCATATTTTATTCTTAAGGTTCATTTTGGTCGAATTATTATTATCCAATAGAATTATGACATGTGTTAGGGTAATTATGATATCGTTTTTAACCTTAATTACCCTATTTACTTTTAGCTTTGGTAAATAAAAGTCAAAAATTACTATTCACTAAAAATTATTTTCATCTTATTGAACCACATTTTAATTACTGATATCAACCGTGTCTCTTTTATTTTTTAAATTCAACTCATAGAATCAGTAAAATTATGTTTTATGCAAATTTGTAAATGCCCTTAGGACATGGGTAAAAAGTTCAATAAAATTTTTATATATTTAATCTTATTATAAATTGAATCCAATGAATTACATTGAACTTATATTGGTATTATGTATCTATTTTTACCTAAAATAAATTAAAAAAAATAAAAAACTATTTAAATAAAAAATTCGGTTTTAACTAATAACGCAATGTATTTCACTATTCATCCAAAATTGAAATTTTTTAGAAAATTACCAAAAAATCTCCCAAAGCTAATTTCGATATTCCAAATTAAAAAATGAAGGAAATTTTTAAAAATAAAATTTATAAAATTTCAAAAAGTGGGTATTACTATTCATAACGGCTTGTTTGATTGGTCACGGTGTGTTAGAATCTCGCAGTTGCGTACAATGCAAGCTATTGCATTATTCAAAGGAAAATGTATCATGGAAGCTTGGGGTGTTACACATGTCAACTTCATTCATCAACCCCCGAAGTTGCTACATAAAACTAAATACTCATGGCCATTTTCCACATGGGGAATGGATGTAGTAGGGCCTTATCCTATAGTCACGGCTAAGCAGTTCAAGTATATTCTCACTGCTACTGACTTCTTGTCTAAATGGGCCGAGACAATACCTCTCAAAGATTTCAGAGCCAAAAGCATTGTTAGTTTTGTCAAAACTAATATAATCACCAGATTTGGTGTCCCTCATACTATTTTGATGGACAATGTCACCAATTTTTGTTCTACTAAGGTAAAAAAGTTATATCAGGATTATAATATCATGTCCAACCATTCATCTCACTATCATGCAACGACTAATGGACAGATAGAGGCCTTTAATAAGACCCTATAAAATATAATCCAGATGATGGTGGATAAAGATAATAAATCATAGATTGATAAACTTTTGAATGCTTTATGGTATTATCGGACAACAACCCATACTGCTACCCAATAGACTTCTTATTCATTAGTATATAGAACTGAAGTAGTTTTACCAATTGAAATGAAGTTTCCTTCACTCAGAGTTTTAATATGTGATCAGTTGTCTACAGATGAGAGGTCTCATAAATGGTTCAATGAGTTGGAATTATTAGACAAGAAAATATCGCATACATTTCATAACCTAGAAGTATATCCGAATAGAATACCATGAGCTTTTAATAAGAAAGTTTGCCTCCATTAATTTCTTCAAGGAGAATTCGTATTGGTCCTTTGGAATCCAATGATACCCGGAAAGAAACCTCCAAAACGTGAGCCAAAGTGGGAAAGACCTTATTCCATACATAAGGTCTATTCAAATGGATCTCATGTCTTAATCTTTTTGAATGGAGATCTTATTACAACTCCAACCAATGTGAGATTATTGAATAAATACTTTGTGTAGATGTGCACATTCGTCCTCACTGTAAGAATTTAAACTGCATAGTACCATGTCCATGCGGAAAGACATAAAACTACACAACCCCTATGTCCTATTTCCAAGACATTAAACTATATAATAACCTTAAGCATCTATGATGCATGACATTAAAATGCATATCATCTTCGTCCTTCTCGCATGACATTAAACTGCATGACATAATTTGTATAACTAACATTTTTTATTTTTGATGTTTGAAGCTTCCATAAGAAAACATCATTGACATCATCACTACTCCTTAGTAGTACATGAGTCCCTCTCTTTCTTATGTCTGAGTCAGATCTACATAGAGACCTTATTTCAAGAACTACATATGGCCTGATTCCCATTTTCCAATGAGATACATAGAGATACCTAAATCTCCAATTTTGGCCCCACCCACAATCACAAAATCTTCTTATTTTCTTTTCACATCATGTATATGAATCAGATTTATATAGAGTGTTTCCTTAAGATATATGATTTAGTACTTTTACCATTTTATGTCTTAAGATTTATTGTTCTTTCAAAATGTGTCAAATGCCCCCCATTCATCATGTCAAACTCGATTAGATTGAGGAATGATTGTTTAATGAACTATGTGCAGCATGATTCTCATCTATTTGAGATATGTAGAGACACATAGATCTCCGATCATGGTCCCAAATACGATAAAAAAGTTTTATTTAATGTATAAAAATCAAATTTTCATAGGGAATGTTTTAAGAACATTGTATGATTTGATTTCCCCCCCAGCAAGACACATAGTGGCACTTCTGTTTAATCAGTTTAATCCAATTATAATATGTCTTTATTTCCATATCGGTTCATCTTCGTCCTTACCGCATGATGTTAAATTGCATGGAAGTTTAACACCCCATTATTCACCTATGTCACCTTTATATTATAGAAGAAACCTTTACTACTCCTTGTTTCTCACATAGGGCATAGCTCAAGTGCGCTTAGGAATTGGTTAAATGGATTCTTTATATAAATAAGGTGTCTCAATTTATTATGGGGTTATTAATGTCTTCACTGCAAGTATTAATACTTAATAGTATAATGTCCTCGTTGTATGACTTTAAATAGCACATCACAATATTAATTTAGAGGAAAAAAGAACGTCTCTATTTTACATATGAGTTAGATCTATGTAAATAACGTTTAACTCAAGGCCAATATTTTTTCAAATATTTATAATATTCATTCGGCATAAACCCCTTCCCTATTTCAAAATCTTAATCTATAATATTTTTAGATCCTCATAATACTTCTTACGGTTTCTAGTGACAGAGTTTCTAAAACCTAAGAGCTCTTTTACCTGACTATGCACTCGGTTACCTTATGTGTCCTTTCATAAGATTACTGCATAACAGGAATTTCAGTCAAAAGATGCCACAGTTTGTCTATATAGCATATTCCCCAGTTGGTCCTGCATAATACAGCCCCCATAACAGGTTTGTCAAATAATGTTAACTTCGCTCTTGGTTATAGTATCTTTGTCCCCTTTAATCTTTGATGATAATATACAATAATCTATATTTTAAAATAGTCATTCAATTATACTCGTCCCATTGTCTTTCTCAAAATTTTAAAGACATAAAGACCATGGTTTACACATTTCCCTCACCATGTGTTCAATACAATATGAAATAACCTTGAAATCCCTTGGCCACATAATATATATTGTTTCCATTTTTTTCCCTAGTTTTATGACCTAAAACTACAGATTCCATACCTCTTACGTTTGGTTCAGACCTTCATAAAAGTCATATTCCTCTGATTCTTTGGACATATTGGGGGGAAATACCCTTTCCATATTCAGGAACGTTTCTCCATAGACCAAAATCTATGCTTCATAAAATCTGAATCTCCATAAACTTTCTTCAGATTTTAGAAATAAAATGTCAATCTTCTGAGAGCACTTTTGTCTGACTATGCAACATGTCCCCTTAAGTGGCCTTACAAAAGCTTCATATATAACAGTCCTATCATTAAAAATAGTCCACTATTTGTCTATACAGCATATGCCCCAGTTGGACCTTCATAATACATCCCCCATAATGGGTTTGTCAAGTAATGGTAACTTAATTCTTGGAAAAGACTTCCTTTAATTCTTTTAGCCCTTATCCCATATCATTACTCAGTTCTAGAAATTCCCAAATCATAGTTTACAATTTTCTCTTCCATAACTAAATATGATATTATGTTTCCAAAAAAATTATCAATAAATTGGGAGAGTTATGTATCTTTGGTCAGAGATAAAGACCTTAAATTAAAGACACCCAATGTCCTCACTACAAGACTTAAAACATCACAATACAATGTTCTCACTTCATGAATTAAAACTACATAGTAAAATGTTCTCACTGCATGACTTAAAATAGCACAATACTAATGTCCTCACTGCATGAATTAAAACCACACAATATGATATCGGAAATTCCCCTTTCTGATACCTTTTAACCATTACTCATACACCAAATTTTTATTATAAATTGTTTTCCACTCCATGATATATTTCAGTGCAAAATAGCCCTTTTTCGTTCATAAAATTTATTTCCTTGGGAAAACAACCCATTGTGGTCTTGAGTCACCCAAATCTTATTTTCCCCTATCTATCAATAGAAAAAGTGTTGAACTTCAAAGAGATCTTTTGTTTGACTATGCACCACGTGACCTTAAACATCCATGCATACGTTTCCTACATAAAAATATTGTAATCCAAAAGATTCCACTATTTGGTTCGGTTGCATATGCACCAGTTTGCCTTGTATAACACAACCCCCATAACAGGTTTGTAAAATAATGGTAACTCCATTCCTAGAAAATACACCCCTTATGTTGATACAGGTTTTAAATTTGATGACCATAAAAATCATGGATCAAGATTCCCTATAGAAATATTTAAATAATATAAAATAAATTCATAGCCATGGAGTTTTTTCGGATCTAATTAAAAATTTATGGTCAAAGATATTTGACCATATATATTATCCCATTATAGTCCAACATGCATGACTCTAAAATTCCGAACAAGAAGAGACATGGTACTCAAGGAATTGAGAACCCACAAAGGGAAATCTAATCAAAAGTTGAGTCCCAACTCACTAAACGAGCATTTTGTATAATTTAGGTAATATTGGGAAATAAAAAATCAAGAGATATAAAGTTTGTGGGGTTATCCATATAACCCTAAAAAATTCAAACTATTCTTACTGGACCCAATGGCATAGGTAAAACAAAAGTATTTAGGGAAAGTGAAAACACAAATGATTAAAGACAAAATACTTTTCATTTATGAAAAATTATCGCAGAGAAGCATCTAAAAATTAGAGTCTCTCTCTCAAAAATTACAAAAGTATTTCTACGTAATTCCTAATTTGTTTGACAGCCTCTTGAGCCCCATTTACTTATTGGTGAAGTTCTTCTATTTGACCAGCCTCACTCTCTTCAGCATGATGAAGTGATTCTCTAGCATCTGCAATGGATTTTACACCATCCTTATGGACTTTTCCTGATGAACTATGAAGCTGGTCAAGATCCCCTAAAATGATCTCTAACTCCCGTTGAAGGTGCAGTTTCTAAACAGTCTTTTCTTTTAATTTTCTACATCAGTCCCTTCAACATTGAATTATGAATAGCCTTAGCCTAGGACAATGCTTCTTGGAACTCTTCAATATTTATTGACAGTTTGGATTTTATCAAGTCTTTCCGAAGCTTTTTCTCTAGCCCCCTCCTCCGGAAAATCTCTTTTACCACAGTATTAATTTCACGGTATTCAAAACCGAAAAATCCTAGCGTGATAAATAGATATGAAAGATGTGGAATTCTTGAAGGTAGTTTTTTAAGGGGAATCTCATATATTATCTTCCATATTTTTTTCCATGCTTCACAATGAGTAAGATAAAGATCCTTCTGTAGTTTTGGGTCTAATTCAGAATCACTGTCATAAGGAGTGTTATATTCTAGGACTAATGCACTTAAAGAAGTTCCCTGTTCTATTCCTTCTTGAATAATGGTTTCTCCACCTTTTAATGTTGTTTCAGCCGATGCAGAGGCTTCACCTCTAGACCTCGCCATTGAAGTTGATATCCCTATATGGTAAATCAAGAAATTTGGTAATGATTAGAATCAAGAGATATCAAAAGTGAATGAACTCACAATATCAGTATCTCTTACCTAACAGTCGGTCAGAAGCTTGAGGAGAATCCTCCCCAATGTTCTCAGTTTCAGCAATTTTGTTTGATGTCCCTGGATGAGGAGTTCTATCTTTAATATGCTCAAGATTTTCAGATTGAATCTCAAGAAGACCTATAATCTCAAGATCCACCTGAGCCAATGTATATGCAATTGTGGAGTTGATGTTAATATCAACAATTCCTTCAAGTACAGTTACGTCAACAATTTATTTAGATGGAATTGCATATTTCAATCAACTATGGTTAGCATGTTAATCAGAAGAAGATTAACTGGATGAATAATGAGAACTCACATCCAGTTGATTATATACAAGGAAATACAAAATCTTTTAAATCATTTGATATATTAACATGTTCTTACAGTTCTTCAAAAGTAATTCCAAGCTTCATCATTTCATCCAATGATATATCAGATCCTTGGTTACTCTAACCTATTGGAACACATGGCGTGTTTTCATCACAACCTTCTTCCAGAAACCTTTGACCTTGAGTATCTTCTTTAAAAACAATTGCGGGTTCAACATCAGCTGTTTTAAGATGATTTGGTGCATGTGATGAACCTAAAACCATCATAGAATGGAAGTTATCTATTATTGAATTTGATTCCTTATGAAGTATTATTGATTTACAAGAATCATCCTCTCCTCTGATAGTAGGAATCTGAGCAGTGTAGGGAACAAATATTGGTTACTTTTTCTTCAATACCACTTTAGGAACCAATGGATTTGCAAGAATTTGTGTCTGCTATGCAGCAGCTTCTACAGATCCTTGAATCTTGTTAGTAGTTTCTTTCAAATAAAAAATAGAAGAATCCCCTGTAATCATAAAATGTTTAAATGTTTTTTCATGAATAAAGACTAAAATTCAAGACAATTAGGGAGACTTACCACTACTAAGAATGTTCTTAATTATGGCCTTCTTTATTTGGTGCTATTACTTCTTTGAATTTTGGGGTGGGATTGCATCATCATCTATAAATAATGGTATTAGAGATTCCAGTACCCTCTCTATTTCCACCTCCAAGGCCTGTTGTCCTAGAGATATTTCTCTCAATTCATAGGGTGAACCAATATCTCGAAGAGTAGTGCCTCCAGGTCTATACTCTGGTGAAGGAACTTCAATTCTTTTTCCTTCACCCAACTATATTTTCAGATGAATTTTATCATAAGTAACAATGTTTTGACTAAATTCCAATTTATGAAATAGAAGAGAATGTGAGAGAAAGGAATCATATATACTCGGGATCTACAAAGTCATGCCACTCTTCATCTAATGAATGATTGATCTCTTCGGTAGAACCATGATCTATCATTTCCATTACCCGATTTGTGGTAGGAATTGATTCATCAGTGTAATATATGATAATTTACAGCTCTCGAATGTAGGTCCTCACCTCATTGGGATTATCCTTAAAAAGAATGTCAAAAGAAGCTCGCAAATCCCCAACTCCTTGAATATGAAGTCCTTTACACAGATCCATCCACATGGTTTCAGAATCACGGTACATATTCTGCTATGTTCAAATAGCCTCCAGTCATATATATTCAAAATGTATGTCTGAGAGTTGTGAGGAGGATCCCATAACCTTATACATGGGTTTCTTCTCAACACCAACAGTCAGAGATGAAGGACTAGAAAATGGAACTTTCTACTCTTCAAAATGATGGTGACCAGATCGCCTTGATATGAATTCCGTAGAGATTTTAGGAGTGATTCTCTTAATTCTGATAGGCGGGTTATATATGGCACAAGGTCTCTTCAGTGAATTTGAAGCATCTTCACATCCACCATCTGATTCTTTCATGTCAGACCCTGATGATGAATAATGATCTTCCAAATGACAAGTTTCCTTCCTGCTACTTCTCTTTATCCCAACTCGTGTGATGACATGATTTAATATCCCTTCATGGTAATATTAAACCTAGTTTTTAGAATACCAGATGGTCAATCTTCTTACTATGTCAGCGACATGTAAATTAAATACTACCCTAGTCTGCTCTGCATATTTCAACAACCATAGTTGTCGGGAAACCATTGGGTGTTGCTGTATTTTGACATGCACGGTAGGGGATACAATATTATGTTGTAGACATTTGAATTGATGTGAAAATATAAAAGGAGCATAGGCCTCACATATGATTTCTCCATCGATTCTAATGGTCAACACGCCATCTCTTTAAGTTAGTATATATGCCCTCAATTCCAAACTAGTAGTACCATCATCAACGAATCACCCTATAGGTGGATTCCCATAAGGAAAAATGGAGTTCCTTATTCTTTCTCATTCAAGACTTGATGTAATAAGAATTTAAGGACAAGGGTGAAATACCAGAAAACGCCTGAACAGACAATCAGAAAGAACTTCCAAAAACCGGTACTCGGCTTTTTACAATATAAGTTCTAAACTGAGTAGCAATCCAACCCCACAACACTTGGAATTGTCCCGCTATTCTAAAGGGGTACTTACCATTGTAAATATGCAGCAAAACCCTATAAATCTTTTCCAAAATAGAAATAGAAAACCCTACCATCATTTTCATTACTAACATAGCTTTAATAACAAAGGTTCCCAGCCTCATGCCTCCTTTAGAGTCTCAGACTGGTAATAAATACAAGCTAAGACACATGGCTAAGAAACCTGCCAGATGTGTATTTGCCCTAATTTTTGTGATGATTTCATATCCCAATTAATCAAATTATCCTTTCTAAAATCTTGTCCAAAAGGAGTTAGGAGTGCCTCTATTATCTTCCCTCGGACAGCTAGTCGTGTGGGTGTATGTAAGAAACTTTTCCTTCTTCTTTATTAAAAATATTTCCATCCACTACTTTGGATGAATATCCCTCCTGGTGCGAGTTTTTGCGGTGATTGAATTCTTGAGATAGTTAAATATCTTCATAAACTCACGAACCAAATATGGTCTATTCTCTGAGTGGTTCCATGTTACCTTGGGAGGAATAAACTGATCGTACATGTCTCCAAGGATTGGAGCTCCATAAATCTTGTAAACACCCCACAAGATGATACCGACCTCTCCATTTGTTAAATAGAAGTTATTAGTCTCTGGGCTCCATTGACATAATAATTCATGTATGATATCATCATTCCTATTAACATAGGTTTCCCAACCTAGAAAACCTCATAAATCCTGATGATTCTCAAATCATCTGCAAATTCTACACATGTATTTCACACCTAGTATTCCCACATCGATGTGGCTTTTACACCTCCTCCTGGGCGAAAGACCCAAATTTTCTTCCAACCCTTGGACTGATCTGTCTGAGAAACTTGAAAGATGGATGAATAGTAGTGTGGCTGTAGCTTGGGTGTGTGCACCTTCATATCTGTAGAACACGGGCTATGATGCATAATATGAGCTTTCTCTACTGTCCCAGTAATAGAAAATGTGCCCCCAATAGAAACATTGGCCGACGAGAAGTTGGTATAATCTTGAAACCAAGAATGTACAATATAGTTCTTTGGATCTAGAATGTTAGCATCATGAAAATGGCCATAGCTATACAAATGCAGATAGGTTCTTCGAGGAAAGTTGAAATGGTACTTCTTTAAATATTTTAGCTACGTTTGGAAGGGTGGTTTCACAAACTTCAAAATAAACATGACCAATGACATTCATCATGTCACAAATCCACTTGTTGGAGAGCTCATCTGAATTTCCAATTCTTTTGGGATCCATTGAACCTGAAAAAATATAGATATGATCTTTTAAAAGTAAGTTCATTTTTGGTGTTTTACAAAAAAATTGGCAAAGGCATTAAGGCGCCCAAGTTTAAAACCTGGTGTGAAAGTAAAAGTAGACACACAAGTATGGCGCCCCACTTAGAGTGTGCAGCTAAAAGGCATACAAAAGAAGCGTGAAGAAATAGAAGTGTCTGAATAGAAGAAGACTTGCGTGTCGAGAACTGAAAATTCAGAAGTTGTGTGAGTTTTCATGGAATTGAAGCCGGTATATATATGTGACACATGCCACCCTGCATTCCAGAAATTGTACGCAGTGAAAACATGCAACCCCAAGTCCACTAGAGTGCCAATACTTGCACACCCTAGTGCGCTTTTCTTTCTCCTTCATTACTTTACCTCATTATAGGATCTTCATTTCATTTTAGATCCAATTCTGAGGGTGGGTGGATTTTTTTGACACTCAATTCCATCAAAGTGTCTAAAAAATATAACAAAGGGGATCCATTAATAAGAAAAGGGAAAAAATACATTTTTTTCCAAAGGCATAAGTTTTTGGCCGCCTTGGTCTGGCCAAAACTCTGTCAGCGTGCAACCTACTTGCATGCCTTAATATGTCGGGCAACCCACATTTGCGTCCGCATATGCCACACAACCTACTTGAGCACCCGAGTCATTTCTCCCAAGGTCACTTATTTTCCTACAAATATACCCTTGTGGCCCTCATTTGTACGGATGAATTTCTTTGAATCCCAATTGCTGCTCTGGTCACCCTAGTACTTCACCCCAGTCTTCCGAAACATTCAAGGTAGTTCTTCAACACCTTGAGTGGAGTATTTAAGGAAGGATAATTGAAATTAAGTCCTTTTAGTGTTTGAAAACCATAACACTTGTGCACCTAAATCACCCAACCTACCCAAGTCAAAAATACGTGTATGCCACCCATTCCTATCATAGGAACTTGAGTGCCCAACTTCATGGATCACTTGTGAATACTCTTAAAGGCATGAGAAAGGTCTCACCCAAGTATTACCATACAGGTTCTTCATCACCTAAGTGAACAAATGGTCGGCCAAGCCTACTTGTGCACCCTTACTTGCACACCCTTACCTACTTGCGTGCCTATACATGCACACCCTTCTGTACTTGGGTGCCCCTCCTTGATTAACTTTCTTTATTCACTCTCTTCAGTCTACAATCCATCAAGCCTTCAACCAAGCCATTTATGGAATGTATTCTTCTTCGTTGGATCTCTTATCTGAAAGGGATTCGGTTGAGACTTCCACTAAAACCTCATGACTTATCAAACCTTTGAGAAAGGAACATCAGCATGTCTCATATTTGGGTTTGTATATCCATATTCAGAGGTTTCCCACATTTGTTTCAAAATGGGTTTAGGATTCATGAATTGTATGTGGGTTTGTATATGCACAATCACGTGGACCTTTCTCCAAAAATAGTGTTGGGAAGTTCCCGATTTGGAGGATGGTTGGGTCCTAGCCTCTCCTTTCTCAAAAAGATGACCTATAACCTCAGGTATCTGGTAGGGGAAGACAATGTTCACACATAATTTTCCTTTTAAATATAAAGGAGAAATCTCCCTCCCCTACCAGGATTAATATTTTGGAAACCAGGTTGGCGTAATCACATAGCTTTTCTTGTAGGAGGTGGCACCATTGCTCCTCCTCTCTCCTTCAGTGCCAAAGAACAAAGGGGAGATGGGAATAATGACTTTTATTTCTCTTTACCTCTCCCATTGGGATTTGTCGCCATGGGCAGCCGTCCTGGTGTAATCCCCCATCCTTCATCCCTTCCACCTTTCATTTGACCCTTGTCCAATGTAAAGTGAACAGAGGGAAGGATCGTCACCACACCCACTTCTTGGGTCAACTCAGACCTCATACACTCTTGATGCCATAGGCATGCCCCCTTCCATTAGAAGAAGAGGAAATGTGTGGATGCTTTTTGTAAATCTTTGAAATTCTCTTATTTCTCACAACGAGCATGAATCATGAGGGATTAGAGATTTTTCATGATCACAACATTTGAACAATTGAAGGAACTATGAGAACCTTGATTCCTATTCAAACCATGATACGTAGGAATCCCTTTCAGGGCCCGAGCTCACTAGATATCCTCCTCAAGAATCCAGCTCTAATTCCCTTAATATCTGCGTCCTCCTTAGAAATAAGCCCCAAATTAAACCCCAAATCATCAAGGAATCCTTTTCATGAAGTAATCCCAAACCCATCTCTCTGAAAGGACAATACTGTCCTATGAGACTTATCGAACTATGTTGGCTTTCATTCCCATCTATATGGAAAATGTAGGAAGACTCTTTGAGGTTCAAACCCAACACTTCAAATCAACCCTGTTCTCCTTGGGCCATATTCCCAAAAAGGGTCTGATCCTACATAGAAACTCATATTATTTCCAAATTTCATTGGGTTGCTTCTGTATAAGTCCCACACTATGTTTTGACTAAACATCTTCTTCTTAGATGACCATACCACATGAAATTAAACTATATGACTAGGTCCTTATCACATGACCTTAAAAAGTATGACATGTCCCATTCAATGGTACTGAACTATGGGGTTTTGATTCCTTTTACAAGGATAAGTAGGTGGACCATTCTATGGGAACTATCTCAAAATCAAATCAAACCTTCATCTCCCTGGATGATAATAAATTTCCGAGTTCCCCATTGAGTGGCTTAAATACTAGTATCATCAAAACGACATTTAAAAGAATCTATAAAAAGTATATTAGAGGATACCATTGATGGAAAACCTTGAGTTCATACACATATTTGCATTAATGAAGAACCTTGAATGCATACTGATGATTCTAAATTTGACACATGATAATAAGTTATTGTAAATTAAAAGGGATACTTATGATATACTTGGTGAATTAATAAGGTTTCATGAAAATATCTTAAATTTATGAAGGGAGTCCCGGAGTAGACAATAATTACCCCCAAAATGGTGTGATGAGTCTTCCCTCCCATCCTCTCGACCAATTCATGTTATTATGTATCGTAAAGTTCAATATTAGTCAACGTCTGCCATTGGAAATAGGTCCCCTTTGGTTAATGAACTGTTGGATGTTTTTGGTTCCATAAATAAATCCAATGGAAACTACCTAGAAATAGTGATTCTAGAAACTAGAACACACATTTCAAGGAACTACGAAACAATTTTGTTTTTTATTCTATTCTTCTTCCCCCCACCCAAAATTGGCACAAAGGGTGGGGGTCTTCAGTTCTTTCTCTATAAAGGAGAAGAAACTCAAGTAGTAGTGGGCTCAGGTCCTCTTGCACTTGTGATGACGGATATCTCCATGTCACGGTTTGACCTGCGGTGGCTCCATCGAGGGTAGACTGCTCCTCACGCAGCGACTCTCAGCTCTCCCTCCTCCTCAGGAAACGACGTGGCTCTGGTCCTCTTCCCAATAAGCAACGATGACTACCCAATCATTAACAGTTGTGGCTCCAGATCTGGTATGGTTTAGGCTTTAATATCCAACGACAACATCTTATTTGACTTGAGTCCCACTAGATTTGGGTGTTTATGGATTCTGGTTCGAAGCTAGGGTTTTCGGCCTTGACAGTTTCTTATCTATGGAAGGGTTTCATTGGTTCTTGATTAATAAACTTGGTCAAATAAATGTTTTTTTGGATTTAAGGTAGATTGTATGTGGGTCGCAACGGTGGTGCAAGGAATAGTAGATGAGGAGAACTAGTTATGTTGAGAGAAGAATAGTGCCAACATGTAGTGGTGTCAAGGATATGCCGATGGTAAAGGATATGGTGTCAAATATGAAACGATGGTACCAGTTTTGAAGAAACAATAATAGAGGCATGGGAAATGGTTAGACAGGTCAAGGAGTGAAGGGATGGTGGTAGTGAGTTGCAGTTCCATCAGTGTAGTGGTAATAGAGACGATAGTGAGAATACAGTGAGACTGTAAGAGAGAGGGACAGTGGACTGTGAAGCGAAGGAGAAGAATCAGTATTGATGATGATCACACTAGTGTCACTATGAGAAGTGTAAATAGTGATATAGTGAAGGATATTTGTTATGGAACCATATCAAAATTATGGTATCAGGAATAGAAATGGCTGAAGGGGAAAATAAGGTGGCTCCGTGAAGGAAAACTATGTGTGGAGAAACCTGAAAGAGATGAAACTGTGAGACCGTGTAAGGAGGATACAATGCCACTATAAATAAAGGAACTGGTGGGAATGCAGAAAGGGTTTTACGGTGGCACCGTGAAGAAGATAGTGTAAGGAGTTGGCTGTGCCACTGGTACACTGCAAAAAAAATAAAAAATAAAAATATAAAAAAACAAAAATGCATACTAAACAAAATATATAATTCAAAGTAATAATTAATAAAAAAAGATAAATTAAGTAACTCATAAACATAAATAAAATGTATGAAACATATAAAACTTAAGTAAAATTATTATTAACTTGTAAAATAAAATTTTACAAAATTAGTCTAAAATAAACAATGTTATATTATATAAAATAGATACTTTAACAAACAGAAACAATTAAAGAAAATAGTTAGTTATTTTGTTATTTATAATTTAAGTTCATTAATGAAATTGAATTAAAGAAATTTAATAAGAGTAGAATGTATATAATCAAAAATTTATAAATGTTAAACTATTAAAAGATGACTAAAATTTAAGATTATATTACTTTGATTAATAAATATTTAACATAAGAAATATTAAATTAAGACTACATTATTTATATGCAAAAGAAAAACCAATTATTTAATTAATAATTTTTAAATTATTAAATATGCAGACAAAAATCACCAAACTGAATGAAAATTCATTAGAATAAAAAATTAAAGTAATATATTCATTATTTAATTATTGGTTTAAAATACATGAATTATTATAAAAAATGATTAATTTATTAATTTATTTATAAATATAAAAAAGTGTTAATATATAGTAAAAAGTTCAATAATAATTAATTAAAATCAATAAAAATTAATTAAGAATATGTGGAAAACAATGTAAAATAAGGCCACATAAAATTCCCACACACTTATGCATTGTTTTTCCTCAAATAATCACATTTTATATTATCATTGAGAGACAAAATTCTGTTTATTATTCAGCTCAAACTGTAACATGTCCATCAATATGAAAACAAAGGACAAAAACATTTCAATAGGCTTTAGAAAAATGAATTGTTCAAATTTAGTCTTGCCTAGAACAAATACTCAATGGGTAATCAAGATAGAAAAGATTCATCAATCAAAGAAAGTTCCATGCCTCATATGTGGTACAACTAAATGACTCATTACAATCCAATCTCAAGTTATCATCCTAGAGTGACAAGAGGTAAAATATCAGTGGAATTATGAAATTAACTAGAAGTACTTTATACTTTTACTTTTCACCTAGGTTCCAAAAATAAATATATTTTCTTGAATCACCCTACTGAAACAACCTAAATGGCTCACCTAAAAATGAATCCCCTTATTCATTCAGCATTCATCATTTCCCTCACAATAATAAACTCATTTTGACCCTATAAACTTTATTTAATTTTTCCCAAGCCATGTATCATGTGCTAATCACTGTGCATACACACTTATTTAAGGTGTACAGAGGGCTTATAGTAAACAGAAACACACCCATCATCTAGGGTCTGAGAGATTCACCATGGGATCCCAAATCCCCAAATTAATCTAGTTTCAAAAGATTTTCATGAAAACCATTAACATTATCTTAGTAAGGTAATTACTTAAATAATTAAAATGAAAAGGGTTCTCTAGAATCAAGATCAAACTCCAGTTCCAAAGATTATGATCATGACTCCACTAACAGATTACCCAAATCACTCTCAAAAGTAGTACCTAAACCAAATTTCCATTAAACCACTAAGTAAAATCAATCAGAAATCATCCAATATTAATAATTTCATATTCTTAGCAGATCTTTACTACTAATTTGGAAACATACTTCATCAAGATCCTATTAAAGGAAGAAGAAACCCCAAAATTTTTAAAATAATTTTTTAATAATTTAGAAAAAATATAACCACTTTACAAAATGATTGAAGTTGTAGTGGGAATTGACAAGATCACCTTAAAGCGTAGTTTATCATAGTCAATAGTTGACCCCCTCCCCCACGCTTAAAACTCATATTTGTCACCCATGTTTAATTTTAAAGTGGATAAGAACAATTAAACAATTAAGGATCAAAATATATTTTCAATTTTGTAGATTTATGACATGAATAGGATCTCAATTATGTTCAACATAATGTTGTTTTACACAATAACATTACATAGGCATGTTCAATATCCAAAGACATGTAGTTTCATTTAAGACAACAACAAGGATTTTCATTAAAGTTTAAATAGTTTCATGTAACTTATGGGTGCACAATGAAAAGGGTGAAACTATTTTAACAAAGTATGATTTAAATGGATTTACAGTAAAATTGACAAGTTCATGATATACACCTCAACCTAAAGAAGATTCACAAAATTATAATGACTAGCCAGTCTACATGTTCCCCCCACACTTTAGTTCATGCAGTGAATGGTTTTAATATATCAATGAATTTCAATTTCGAACAAAGAGGAACATCCATAATTTTAAATTCCAACACATGCAGAATTATTTTAAGCAAGGTGATATATAGAAGAATTTTTTAAATCAGAAACATATAGAGAAATTTTTTTCAAAGAAAATAGGAGTAGAAATAATTTCAAAAGTAAGGTGAAAGAACATCCCTGTAAAAAAAATTCAATTAAAGATTCAGAAATGGAATTCCACTACTTCTTGAAACCAATTAGCAACATTCTGAAAACACATATCATTTACACCAAGAACAAATAACCAACATAGAAAGAGCATACAGAAGGCAACACAACATCACTTTATTACAAGTATAACAAGAATAGAAACAAAAGTAAACACAAAAGAAAGAACGTGAGTAGACTACCCTGAAGCACTAAATTTAAAGTCTTCAGTTGGAATTTATTTAAGTATTTTTTTGTGTTTTATTGAAACCAAACAAAACCATGGGTTGACTCCCATGCATCCCTATGTTTTATATTCTTTGGCCTGAATTTATTAAAAATCAGTTCTCAAGCACATTGATGGTAGCCAATCCCTTCTCCTGTCCCCCAAATTAATGTTTCTCTCTCTGCCCATTAACCAGCATGGGTTTGTTTTCTTCACCAACAGTTTCAATAGCTCCATAATTCAGACGTCTCACTATATTAAATGGTCCAGACCACTTGGACTTTAGTTTTACAGGGAAGAGTTTGAATCTAGAGTTAAATAGGAGGAACTTTTGTCCAGGTTTGAATTCTTTGGTCTATATGATGGAATAATGAAATATTTTAGTCCACTATTTGTATATTATTGAATTATCATAACTCTCTCCTAATTTCATCCAATTTAATTAGATAAAGTAATCTCCTATCATAAGCAGTCATAATATCAATGTTCATAGCCTTAACATCCAAAAAAGGCTTTTGTTGCAACTCCATAGGTAAATGACAACATTTCCCAAATATAATCCTGTAAGGATACATACCTCTTGGGGTCTTGAAAGCAGTTTTATATGCCCTTAAAGCTTCTTCAAGTTTAAGAGACCAATACTTATTAGAGTTTGACATAGGTTTCTCATATATCTGTTTTAGTTCCCTGTTTGAAATTTCCACCGGTCCACTGGAGTGTGGATGGAAAGGAGTTCTAGTTTTATGAACAGAACCATATTTTTCCATCAATTATTTAAACTAATAGGTCTTTAAATGTGTTCCATTATTAGTGAAAAAGGATCTGAGAACTCCAAATCCTGAAAAGATATTCTTCTTAACAAATTTAATTAATGAATTCTCTTGATTGTTGGGATGTTCCATTACCTCAAGCCATTTTGACACATAATATATAACAACAAGAATATAATCTTTCCCACGAGATGATGGAAATGGACCGATGAAATCTAAAACCTAGAAATAAAAAATATATACTTCCAAAATTATTTTTTGGGGTAACTCTTGCTTCCTACCCACATTTCCTAACCTCTGGCACTTGTCACAACCAACCAAAAATATCCTAACATCCTTAAAAAGAGTATGCCAATAAAAACCATATTTTAAAACTTTATGATCAGCCCTTTCACCACCATGGTTACCTCCCCATGGTGAGGGGTGAAAACTATCTAAAACAGGTAGCATCTCTTCCTTAGGAAAACATCTCCAAAGGATACCATTGTCACATCTTCTAAATAGTAGAGGATCATCACAAAGTTGTCTTTATGCTTAGAAATGAATTTATCCCTTTGGTTATTAGAATTATTTTTGAGAAAAAATCATGCTGTGATGTAGTTGAAAAAATATGCAAATCAACAAGATTTCAAGATTGATACAGTAAACAACATTTCATCAGGAAAGGAATAGTTTATTTCCCTAGGATCTTAAGATTGAATTAGAGGAAGCCTTGATAGGTGGTCAACAACTTGATTTTCATCTCCATTCTTATCCCTAATCTTTAAATTAAACTCTTGTAGCAACAGAATCCATATAATCAGCCAAGGTTTAGTTTCTTTCTTAGAAAAAAAATACATTAAGGCTGAATGATCAGGGAAAAAGATTACTTTTGAGCCTAACAAATACAATCTAAACTTCTCTAGAGAAAAAACAATAGTTAGCTATTATTTTCCAGTAGTTGTTTAATTATTTTGGGACTCATCTAGTAGTCAAATATCATAATAAACCTCATGTAACTTCTTATCTCTCCTCTGTCCAAGGAAAACACCTACCACCATGTCACTAGCTTCACAAATAAGTTCAAAAGGTAGTTTCAAATCAGGTGCAGTGATAATGGGTGATGTAGTGAGTTTTTATGTCAATAGATTAAACTATTTCAAACAGTTTTCATAAATGTAGAAAGTTGCATCCTTAACAAGCATGGAACACAAGGGCTTAGTTATTTTGGAAAAGTATTTTATGAATCTCTGATAGAAACTGGAATTCCCTAGAAAACTTCTAATACCTTTATAATTTTTAGGAGGTGAGATTTTCTAAATGAATTCTACTTTAGCAATATCAACCATCATACATCTGTTAGAAACCTTTTGACCTAAAACAATTCCTCCTGTGACCATGAATTGAAACATCTCCTAATTAAGAACAAAGTTGGTTTCAATACATCTTTCCAAGGCTAACTCAAGATTTCCAATACATTTATCAAAACTACTACCCAGAATAGTGAAATCATCCATGAAAACCTCAATGATTCTTTCAATGATATCTGAAAATATAGCCATCATACACCTTTGAAAAGTTCCTAGAGCACCACACAAACCAAAGGGAATCCACCTGTAAGAAAATTTCCCAAAGGGGCATGTGAAATTAGTCTTCTCCTAATCCTCTAAAGCAATATTAATCTGGTTATAACCAAAATAGCCATTCAGGAAATAGAAAAATTCACTTCCAGCAAGCCTCTCAAGAATTTGATCCAAGAAGGGCATTGGAAAATTGTCCTTCCTAGTGTCTTCATCAAGCTTCCTATAATCTATATAGACTCTCCATTTTGGGGCCATCCTAACTTGGATTTCTTCATTAATTTCATTTTTTACTATAGTGAAACCTCCCTTCTTGGGAACAACCTGGACAGGGATGACCCATGCACTATAAGAAATTGGATATATTATTCCAGTGTCCAGAAACATAATCACTTCCTCTCTCACAACTTCTTTTATATTTATATTTAATCTTCTTTGACACACTACCCTAGACTTATGGACAGGCTCCATAGGTATTTTATGCATACAGAATGAGGGAATAATACCCTTGATGTTATATATGGTCTAGCCTAGGGAAGATTTAAACTCATTCAACAAACTCAATGGTCTTTTATCTTGATTTTCAATAAGCATAGAAAAAATTATTATATGAAAAGTGGAATTCTCACCCAAAAATGAATATTTCAAATAAGTATGGATTGGTTTTAGTTCAAGATTGTGTGGTTCTACACTAAAATGAAAAATATTAGGCCTGAGAGGTCCAAGAACCTTAAAATATATTTTTTAAGGCTTTTGAAATGATGAAATATTTTCAATTTCATGCTCATATTCAGAAATAATAGTGCTATTGTTCAAATTGGACAACACACTATCCATGTTTTTTACATCAGAATTAAACAGATTAATCAAAGAAGAATCATAGAGTTGTATCATACGTTGTCCCTCGAAATTATCAAAGTGTTCGGAAAGGTTGGTGTTAACAGAAACACCCTAAAACTCACTCACAATTCTCCTATGTTCAGAAACAGTGGACTCTTCTATAGCAGAAACTGAACTGTTGTCCAGTTCTGGGAATTTTTTTAGATTCCATTTTTAGCATGATTTTCAACTTGTGAAATATAAAAGTCATGATTTTGAACTTCCAAATGATTTTCTTCAACAAAATGAGTTATTTTCAGCTTCTTAAAAGTTTTTAGTTGATTTTTCATCCTATGAGGACTCTACAATTGAACATTTTTCAGAATAGGTTGGTTATTTTACATTTTTAAACATATTTAATTCTTATTATTATTATCCAATTTTAAAAATAATCTGACCCTTTAACACATCAATAATAGCATCACCTGTAGCCATGAAGGGTCTACCCAAGATGATGGGTACCTATTGATCAAACTCCTTATCTAAGACTAAAAAGTTTGCAGGAAAAAACAACATCCCTACCCCAACAATCAAGTCATCTACACTACCCATTGGATGAGTGAAAGATCTATCAGCTAACTGCAATATAAATGTGGTGGGTTGAAGGTCACCCAACCTCAACTATAGAAATAGTGAATATTGGAGAAAATTAATTTTAGCTCATAAGTCACACAAAAAATTGAGATGATCAAAATTTCCTAAGGTACAAGGTTTAACAAAGCTACTTGGTTCTTTCAATTTAGATGGAATGTTCTATAGTGGTACATCACAACACTCTTTAGTGAGCCTGTGGGTAGAAAATTCTTCCCAGAAATTTTGGTTTGAAACAATTTTTTAATAGATTTCAAATAAAGGGGATTTTAATTATGTCTTGAATGAAAGGAATTTTTACATGAAGTTTGTAAAGGAGGCCAACGAATAGAAGAAGTTCATCCTTGGTGTTACTTTGTGGTTTCAGCTTCTCAGGGAAAGAGATGGGTGGGGAATTTTTTTAAGGAAAGTGAGTATATCCCTCACCTCTTCTTCAACGTTTTCTTTTTTCATTTATTCCCTTGATTTTTAGAAGAAAAATTAATCTTGTGATTCAGGTGAAAAATTATTATTCTTTTTATTTCTTACATCTTTCTATTAATTTCAATCATGTGAAAGAAGTAGATTTTTTTTTCTAGATTCAAGAAGATTTTTATTTTGGGAATTATCAGTGAGTTTTTCAAAAACAGTTTGAGTATTCTTCCCACATCTAGTTACTACCGCCATAGTATTCTCTCTAGGGTCATGGTTAGTTGTGCTTGGAAGTCTACCTTTTTCCCTAGATAAAAAATCTCTAGCAAGCTGTCCAAGTTGTGTTTCCATGTTCTGCATTCTCACATCTGTTTTCATTTTATATAACTTATATTGATTTTTATATTTGGTTATCTAAGTCATCTATCATTCCATTATAATTTTAAGACTCACCCGTTTGTTGAATTTGAATGTTTAGCCTTGTTTGGTTAGAGTAATTATGGGAGGTGGATTATTTAATTATGCCTTGATCTTTCTAGGAAATGTTTTGGTGGTTCCTATAGCACTGATTATAATTGTTTGAAAATGGATATTCATTAGGAGGAATTCTAGGACCACAGTTGACATAATTATAGTTTTCTTGTTGTTGGGATAGCATATCAATGTTAGGAAAAATGGTCTTTGTGTGCCCAAACATCACACATTGTGAACATTATTCTATTAAAGATTGATTAGTGTTTTGAAATCCAAGTTGGTTAATAGTTTTCTTAGAGTTATGGTTCATTAAATATTGAAATTGGTTGGTGATTTCAGCAAGTTGAATTTGAGAATCATTTATTGGACCAGTATTTGAATTGAAATTACTATTGACTTGTTCTTGTTGAAGTCTTATGTAGTGAATTCGGTGAAAGATTATTAAAAGTTTGTCACAACTCTTCATCTGTCTTATCTCAGTAGTTACCCCCAAAATCCTGATCAACTAGATTCTATCCAGAGTAGGAAAACTATTCATAGAAGTTATCCATGAGAAGGTGAGATGGGAGTTGATGATGGGCACACTGCCTAAGAAGATCCCTGAATCGATCCCAATCTTCATTAAAACGTTATCCATCCTCTTGATAAAAACTAGTTATATTTGTTCTCAGTTCACCCTTAAGTCTTCGGGGATAAAATTCAATATAGAAAGAGTTATAGACTTGAGGCCAATTCTCGAAAAAAATTTCATCTAGGCTTAAAAAGTGATTCCTAGAATTCCATTTATGGAAAAAGGGAAAGACTCTCACTCTTAGCGCATTCTCTGTGAGTCCAAGAAGAGGTCATTGTTGCACAATATTATAGAAGTCTCTAATTAATGCAAGAGAGTCCTCATTAGAGATCCCACTAAAAGTAGGAAACAATGAAAGGTGTGATTGTTTTAGCTCATAGTTCCAGGCAGTAGTAGATAACTTAATGGAAGATGGATTTATAGAAACATGAGGAAGTTGAAACTCCCTCATCCTAGGACTTTCTACTTCATCTTTGTGTTCTGGTTGGTTCTGAAATTCATTAGGTGTAGGAACTCTCTCATGTTGATTTTCCATTTCAATTTTGTTATTCTTTGTTAGAGTAGTTATGTGTTTATCTAATTCAGGGTTAAGGGGCTCTAATCTATCAGCAGTCGACCTAGTGTTCACATAATTGGTTAAAATAAGTGAAATTCAGAAAAAACAACAACAAAAGTATGGAAACACACAAAAGTAGACAGAAATAAATTTTTAAATAGTTTTCAAAATTTTCAATTTTTTTTTGAGTTTTTTTATATATGTGATTTTTTTTAGTTTCTTTAGAAGTAATGGATCATTCCATTCCTAGAAATGATGCCACAATATTGACCCAGACTATCGTTCAATTTGGTTAATGTTTAAAATTTATAATCCTACAAACTACTGTATATATGAAAGGCAGGGTCGAACCCACAGGGAATGTGATTATGACCACTATTCTTCTAAAAAACATCACAAAATACCCCACTGTCACCAGTAGTGCGATATATTTTTTAATTTCTTAAAAAATTTAATTTATTATTGTATTTATTATAATGAACGAATGAAACACCACAAATATTTTTGAGTTTTTGTTCTAAACTGTAATGAAACAAGAAATAGGATAAAAATATTTAGTAATAGAGATATAAAATTCTGATAAATGAAAAATCAAGAGAAAAATGTAGAGGGCAAAAAATATTCCTTGTACAGGTTTTGAAAATATTCCTTCTCACATTAGTGACCACAACTAGCACCACTGAAAATGACTGGTTTATTTCCCTCACCGAGAGATAAATCACTCAAGATGAAAAATCTTGGAGTTTTCCACTCCAAGATTAATCAACCATAAGAATTATAATTTGAAAAAGTTGACAGAATGAACTCACCATAAGTTCTTTAGATTTAGTTTCAATTTAAATATTTAAGAAACTTTAATCAATAATTAGACTCACCTAATGATCGTGGAGTTCCAAGATTAAGTACTTGTGGTACGTTGGAATTGAATGTATTTAGAGCTGATCTTGCCGATCAATTCCTATCACATTTAAAATGATAGTGAGATGGAAAAATAAAGAAAACTAGTAGAATAGATTTTTATCCACAAAATGGAATAATTATCCTATCATTATCTCTATTATGTAAATATAAATCATTTTAATTGAAGAAAGAAATTTTAATAAAAATAAAGGAAGAGATCCCCCTCTTCAAGCCTAAATCACTGCTGCTCCTAGTGGCATTCCCTGATCCCAGTTACCTAGAGTCAGTGCATTATTATATAACATTGGAATGATATAAATAATCATGTATCGAAAGACCAATCAGTTTATTATCCTTAGAAGTACTAGATACATTCATATGTTTTACATAACACAATGAAATAAAAACATCAAAAAAATTTAGTCCCCTTTTGGACACACTTATATCTTTATCCTATCCTAGCAGGTCAACTATAAAATACTTCTTCACATCCTGGGAAAAAATAAAACATAGAAATGGGTGATCTCAGATGCTCAGTAAGGACAAAAATATAGAAGAAACTTTAATAAATATGAATAAAAATTTATGTAAATGTATTAGACTAAAAAAACCTTTTAAACTTTAACATCATCATAATATGGAAAAGATAAAATCAAATAATGAAATTTATATATTCTCATGGATATTCTACTGGTCAAATAATCACATGCAACATCAATATCCACTTTTATAATGATGGAATGCATAATGTCAGATTTCATAACCACATAGTCAAGGCCTTGTGCCAAGAATACAAATACTATTTTGTCAAGGCCTTATCCCAAGACACTAGTTTGTCTCATGAGAACTACTCATGCATTGAGGAGCTATATCAGGCTCCACCCATCATTTACTAAGTCCAATGCATTCCACATATGAAAAGGTTTAAACATAACAGAAACATTAATATTAAAACTAGCATAAAAAATGTAAATACATTATACATAAACCATTAATGGTGTAAAAATGGAACATCAATAGTAAAAAATATTACAAAACCTTCAATACAATATGGTAGTTTTTTATCACAATAAATAAACTTCAAACAAGCTTAAAATACACCAAAGGATGTTGACATAGATGAAATCCAAAAAAAAAATAGATAAATATCTCTATCGATTTTGAAATCATTTAAAAGTTATATAATTATGAAATAAAACATTTATCTAGAAAATATTATTATAAGCTGGTATGGGAAGCTTATACAATGTTATAATGGTTGGTTATAGCCGCACCCTCCGTATAAGTTAAAAAAAAAGACATTCTTACCTTAATTTTTTCAAAAAGGTAATAAGGTACCTTGTTTGGAAAATGATAGAAATATTCCTTTAAAAGCATATAATGTAAAATAAGGGTATTAATGACTTTAACCCATTATTTAGTAAATATAAATAATGTTTTTAATTACATTTTTAATAAAACGTGGATATTGATGATAAAGAGGTCCTAGTAGATACTTACATAAAAACATCCTCGGATAATAAAGAGATTGTGAAATTAACCATTACCTTATACTTTTACTTAGTTGATGGTATTTTAACCTCATTTATAATAGTTAAAACATTGTTATTAAATTATAAAAGAACTATATACATATGTATGATATCATATTTTACCTTATAATATTGTTTTGTTAATAATATTTTGGTAGTATCATCATTTCGGGTGTTAACTGATTCGTTTTCCATTATATTCTTGGATACATAAGGCATTTTTGTTATGAATATGATGTATTTTTTTCATATAAAGAATGATATTATGTTCATAAACATTATTTTTAATCATTAAATTAAAATTATTCTTGAATGATTACGATGGGTAATGAATCTCATCACGTTTGTGGAGACGGTAATCCGTACCTACACATGAGAGATAATATCATTGTATTGATGGCAAAATAATATATAATTGAATGGTATATTATATATATAGAATCAGTAACATTTTATATTTATTATTTACATCAGTTATACTCATTCTTATACCCATCCAAATAATGAAGTGTTTGAATGACAAACTACACCACGACGTAGAGACGGTGATCCGTACGTACACACGAATGGAGACTTTTTCATTTATATAATGGATATAATAATGAATATGGTTGTAAAATTTTTATAATAACATCATGGTATATAGAAGATACTGGATTTATTATTTTAGATTGGAATCAACAAAGAAAAAGGATGTGGAAGAAGAAAAGAACTTGAAAGAGGTGATGAAATATTTACCTCTTCTTCGGGTTCTTCCTTTTGATTTGATCAAAAGGGATCTTTAGGTTGTCTTTATGACCAAATTAAGGCCTCTAAGATTAAGGTAGGAATGTCAGGAGGATATATGGGAAGGGGATGTCCAAGAAAAAAGGACTTGGATGTGTGAAATTAAGAGAAGGGGAAGTGCCGTTTTATAAGAGAGGCGAGGGTCACTTTAGAATAAGCTTGAAATATTATTTTATAATAAAATAATTTTCGGTTTCTAATGGCTCCAAAATTAATTATTTAATGTCTATGGTGTTTATGGGTCAAACAAATCTCAACCAATAGCTTTTAGACATGTTTAGATCATCATATTGACCTTATTTTTTAGATTCAACTATTAGTTAAATTGTTTGACATTTACCATGTCTCTTTGTATATTTATATAATATGGTTAATAAACATACAATAACAAGCCAAGAGAACCCCATGTGGTTCATTATTAATATATATAACATTATCTAAGTCCTTTGGCCGAAAATTATATTTTTATGAATATTAAATCAATTAATAATATAATATTTGTTTTAAAAACTCAATTATGTCAATTTTGATACTATTTAGTATTTGATTTTTTTGAAAGCCATAAAAACATTATCACTTGGAATAAAATTTATTTAACCAACACTAACATGTCATATCAACCTATAAAATTATTTTAATTCAACACAAGTCTCAATTTACATTTATTTGGATATTTATAATATCAGTAATTTTAATATTTCATTAATAAAGTAATTACTGCATCATCATTGTGTCACAAATAAGTTAAATTATATAATGTCTAAAAATTATAAACAAAATACCATTAGGTAACAAGTATTTTTATATTTCTAATGAATATTTATAGTCTAATTTATATTGTGTGTGACCCTATATTAAAAATGGTTTATTATTAAACATTGAATTTAACTCTTTTAACTCTTCTATAAGTAAAATAATAATAAATGCCTGAATCTAATTCAAGTGGACCAATGAGGATCATATTTTATTAATAAGTTTGTTTCTGGTCTAATAATACTTATCCAATAGAATTAGGACATGTTTTGTGGTAATTATGAAACCATTTTTACCTTTAATTACCCTAATAACTTTTAATTGTGGTAAATAAAAGCCAAATGTTATTATTCACCAAAAATTATTTTCTTCTTATTAAACCTCATTTTAATTACTAATATTAACCATTTCTTTCGGAATTTTGAAATTCAATTCACAGAAGCAGTAAAATTATGTTTTATAGAAATTTGCAAATGCTCCTAGGAGGTGGGTAAAAGACGGTAAAAAGTTCGATAAATTTTATATATATAAACATATTATAAAAGGACTCCAATGAATTATGTTGAAAATATATAGGAATTATTTACCAATTTTTACCTAAAAAAATTAAAATAAAACAATTAATTATTTAAATAAAAAGCTGGTTTTAACTAATAACGCAGTGCTTTTTTACTATTCATCAAAAATTGAAAATTTTTAGAAAAATACCAAAAATTCACCCTAAGCTAATTTCGATATTACGAATCCAAAAATGAAGTCCATTTTGAAAGGTTGAATTTAAAAAATTAAAAAAAATATGGTATTACTGTTTATACTAGTTATTTTTATTGGTCGTCGTGTGTTAGAATCTCGAAGTTGCGTACAATGCAAGCTATTGAATTATTCAAAGGGAAACGTATCTTGGAAGCTTTGTGTGTTACACTTGGTCTTTGAATCTATAAGGATAAGTTATCTGAGAAGCACTCTATGAATTGCCACAAATTTTACCACAACTCTGAACCGAAGTGGATCCTCTAATGTATCAATTGAATGTCCTTCCAATAATTCCCAATCCTCTGTTTTTAAATTTACTGTCACCTACGACGCGTCACCCATTGTTTTCCACCAACTTCAAATGTCCTTCACCTGTGCACTGCAAACGTGCATTTTTTCATGATTGACACATCACGCTATCTTTTCCCGTGTAAATAACTCCCAGTAAGGTAGTTAATTGAACCTGGACGTGTTTCTGACTCTTGCATGAACCTGTACAGTAAAGAACAAATTAAACGATTAAAACACAATGAAAGCATTATAGTTATTTTTTAGTTTAACGTTATATTACCTATTGAAATGTAATTAAAGTTAATTAATAAATGAATTAATAGATAATTATTATTAAATATTATTACTAAAAATTATTAATTTATTATCAAATCAAATATTAAATAAAATTATTAAGTTTTTAATTTATTATTATTAATTATGTTATTCAATTAGTGTAAGTACTATTAATAATTAGTCAGTATTACTATATTAAATTCTTAAATAAGATTAATATCAATTACTTTATTAATTTAATTATTATATTTATTCTGTTGAAATTAAATTATAAATAATGTGTTAATATATATATTTTATTATATAAATAATTTTATTTATAAATTATTATTTTTTATATTTTAATTTTAAAATTTTTTATTAGTTTGTATTATATTTTATTTTATAACTTATCTAATTGATAATATTATAATTGTTAGAAATTATAATAGTAATTTAGTATTTAAAAAATAGTCAAATTTAATTTATTAATTATTAAAGTATTTTTATATTATTATTTCTATTGTTTTTTTCTTATTATATTCTGCTTCCCCCACCCAAAATCAGTGCACGAGGGGGGGGGGTCTTTAGTTCCTTCTCTAAGAAGGAGAACCAATTCACGCAGCAGCGGTGTCAAGTCCTCTTGTGCTTGCGACAACGGACAGCTCCAAGTCACAGCATGACCTACAGTGACTCCTTCGACGGCAGGCTACTCCTCACATAGCGGCTCTCGGCTCGCCTTCCTCCTAAGGAAACGACGCGACTCTGGTCCTCTTCTCAATAAGAAATGACGACTACCCGATAGTCAACATCGGTGGCTATAGATCTGGTGTGGATTTCACTTTAATTACCAAAGAAAACAACTTTTTTGACTTTAGTCCTATATGATATGGTCTTTTTATGGATTTTAGTTTGAAGCTAGGGTTTTCGGCCTTGACATTTTCTTATCTATAGAAGGGTTTCATTGGTTCTTGATTAAAAAACATTTTTAAATCTATGTTTTTGTGGATTTAAGGTAGATGGTATGTGGGTCGCAATGGCAGTGTAAGGAACAATAGATGAGGAGAACCAATTATGATAAGAAAAGAATAGTGCCTACAAGTAGTGGTGCCAAGGATTTTCCGATGGAAAAGGATATGATGTGAAATATGAAATGGTGGGACCAGTTTTGAAGAAACAGTAGTAGAGGTAGGGGGAAAATTTAGACAGGTCAAGGAGTGAAGGAATAGTGGAAATGAGTTACGGTTCCATTAGAACAGTGGTAATAGTCAAGATGGTGAGAAGACGGTGAGATTGTAAGTGAGAGGGACAATGGACAGTGAAGTGGTGGAGAGGAAGCAGTGTTGAGGATGATCACACTAATGTCACAATGAGAAGGGGGAATGGTGAGACAATGAAAGATATTTGATGTGGAAAAGTTTCAGAATTATTGTATCAGGAATATAAATGGCCATAGGGAAAAATAAGCTGGTACCGTGAAGGAAAATGGTGCGAGGAAGCACCAGAAAGAGCTGAAACGGTGGGACCATGTTAGTAGGTTACTGTTCCACTATAAATGATGAAATTGATGGGAAAGTAGAAAGGTTTTGATAGTGGCATCGTGAACGAGATGGTGTGAGGAGTTAGCTGTGCCACCGGTACACTGCAAAACAAAGGAAAATTTAAAATATATTAAAACTAAAATTAAGACTATACAAAATAATTAATTCAAATTTATAATTAATAAAAATAAATGAGAAATTAAGTAACTCATAAATTTAAATAAAATTTATGAAACCGATAAAACATAAATTAATTTATTATTAACTTTTAAAACAAAATTGATCTCAATTAGTCAATAAAATAATATTATATAAAATAGCTACTTTAACAAACTGAACTAATTAAAGTTAAAAATTAGTTATTTTTTTATTAAATCCTTAAGTTAATTAATGAAATTAAATTTAAGAAATTTAACAAGACTAGCATGTTTATACACATAAATTTATAAATGTTGAACTGTTAAAAGATGACAAATATTTTAGATTTTAATACTTTGATTAATAAATATTTAATATAGGAAATGATAAATTAAGAGTTCTTTATTTATGTTCAAAATAAAAACTAATTAATTAATTAATAAGTGTTAAATTATTAAATATACAGACAAAAATCACCAAACTAAATAAAAAGTGATCAGACTATAAAATTAATGTAATATATTAAATAATTAATTATAGGCTTAAAATACATGAAATATTATAAAAAATGATTAAACGGAAAAATTATTTATAAAGATACAAAACAGTTAATATATAGTGAAAAGTGCACAAATTAATAATTAAAATTAAAAAAATTAATTAAAAATATGTGGAAAACTATGTAAAATAAGGCTACATCAAATATCATAGTAGTAGTGATAAAGTATGACACAAGGCTCTAGGAAACCAAAGGATGTCCTTATATAAAATCGCCAATGTGGAATCACACAAATGACTCTAAATGAGAAAATCCATGCTTCAAATCCATCCCAAGGAACTATAATCAAGATACTCTATAAGAAAAGTATGTGAAATTTCCTTTACCTGTGTCATAAAGGAAATGTCATAATTTTTTAAACCATTTTTTTCTTTTAAGATTATGATATAATTCTATATATATATTTTGATCTAGTTGGTGAGATGACATGTGATTCTGAGGCCCATTGTGCCCAAATTAATTTTACAAAAATAATAATAATATTTTATATTATCTGCATTCATTTTCATAAAAAACTAGATAACTCTTAAATGGATGCTTGGATCATAAATATGAGACCACATTTGAGTCCAAAACACAATTCTTAACCTAGTAGAGACAAAAAAATGGGTTGGCGCAAGGCATTCAAATAATATGTCCATTGGTGGTACGTTTATTAGATTAATTAAATAATTAATTTAACTAATTTGTAATTTAAAACAATAGGTAAATTTTAAAAAATATTCATTGTAGAAATTTTCTTAGGTTTAGATGCATAAACCCTAATAGAATCCATAACATTTTTTGACCTTTCATTGGAAAATCGCGGCAAAAAATAACAAGACATTAAATTCAGGCCAATTAGGAACTAGAAAATGGAAAAAATTCCTCTAATAATTGGTGATAATATTCTCTGATGAAGAATGATACAAGCTCTATGCAGGTTTCATCAATTTTTGGATTCTACTCTTATTAATTAAAATACTTGAGTAGTATTATTTCTTCTCTGATCTATGACAATGGTTAAAACGTGGCATACACATATATAATGATTTAATTTATTATTCTATTTCATTATAACCTTGTATATCCCCATTCATGATCATTTTCCATGAACTCTTGGAAACAATCGACAAAAATCTGTTTTTGATGCCTTTCTCCAACAATTATTTCGTGTTAGTCATTGTTGGACCATGGGGTATCATTTAAAAATTACAAGGTGGGACTAAGCCTGATCAGACCAAACGATTCATGAAATTTTAACGAGAGACAAGAGTATTGATTATTAGTGATGGGTTTGTGGTTGAATCTTTGTAGAACATGTTTTTTATTTTATAATTCAATATCTGAGACCCATAGTGGCAACGCGAGGCATGATGGACGATGGTTATTCATAAGAATAAATATGAATTGGTTTTCCAGCCATTGGATGGTCGGAAATAATGAAAAATGTCTTGATATATCTATTTTGGATAATGGAGGGACCCTATTTGAAGGTGAGATGATATATTTGGACATGCAAGAATTGATTTGAAATTTTACAAAAGAGTCAACTACACATCATATTGATCGATGAACACACAATGTTTATCCCCTATAATGCGGTAAGTAGAGATTCACAGATTTATATATATCGCATGTCGTGTGGGATCCTCATATACTATGTGACCTTTAGCTAGTGTCATGGAGTGTACACTAATAGTACAAGGGAATGGGAATGTCTAGGCACACTCCATGTGTGGAGTAGAAATTCATGACCATAGACGTGGGAAACACCTTGTGTAAAGAAACTTTCCATGTACCAAAGTACACATACATGACTTGTGTACGAGGACATGAACAAGGTTTATAGGAGGGGACCCCAAGTGGCATTGACATGTCATGTAGACTCTATACATTCCATGTAGTGTTACACAGATAGTGAATCATGTACCTCTATATATTGGGCCATGCGATGTTGTGGGACCAAACACCATGTGGGTCCCCTCACATTCCATATACCCCTTGTTTCCTTTTAAGTTAAATTAATTCTCTTGTATATCCTTTGATTGGACTAGGATTTGGCACATGAGTAGAATATCCTAAGTGTTTTTCCATATAGAACATGATTGGTCCTTCTGTTTTGTCTTTTTGTATACAATGCATGATGTTATGAGCATGGTTCTTATTTTGGAGATGATCCAGCATTTAAGTGATCACGCATGATCACCAGAGGATTTTAGAGTGGAAATATCCTATAGCATGGGTATGGGTTCTACCAATCAGAGTCAGACCCTCCTTTTGGTATATGGGATTGAGAACTCTATATTTCAAATTGGAACCCCCCCCCCCCATCTAGGATAGGCATGTGTCCTCTATAGACCATTAGAGTGGAACCCTCCTTTTGAGTATGCACATAAGCCCTCTAGCATAAGAGAGGGACCCTCCTTTGGAGTCCTGGGATGTGTCCTCTAGCATCGTAGTGGAATCCTCCCACATAGTAAATACATGGTTCATATAGTATTTTAGTGGAAACTTCCTGTAGGTTTAGGGCTTGGGTTCTCAAGCATCTGAGTATGACCCCCATGCGACACATTGAATATGCCCTCTATCGAAAATATGAGTGGAACCCTAAAATGGAATAGGGAATGTTCCCTCTACATAGATATTGTATCCCCTTGATTGTGTGACACAATGATGAGGTGTTTCCATCCTGAATTGCTGGACCACCCCTTGGCTATCGCGGCCTATTTTTGATGACATAATCATTCCACCATCTTTAAAGCATAAAACCATTGCTAACCTCGTGGCAGACCGGGCACTTTCTGAAATTCTGCCCAGCCAAATCAGAACGGAAGTTATGCAGTACCGTTTCACAGACCATGATATTATAGTTTGGACTCTGGATCTGAATGGGATTTTCCGCATGAAGGTATGCTACAATTCTCGTTGTGAGACATCGACTCACCCCCCTAGATGGGTTTCTGATTTCACAAAGCCCTTCATCCCCCCGGCGCGCTCCCTGCTAATCTGGAAAATTTGGAAGAATAGGCTGCCTGTGCAGGCTCTATTGCATCGCAAGGGGCTGCATCTTGCCTCGGTTTGCTTTGTCTGTCTGGCAACGGATGAGTCTCTCTCCCATGTTTTATTCTCATGCACACTTGTGCGCAAATTATGGTGCTATATGCAGCAGATTTTTCGGTGCTGTTTTCAGGTTCAGTCACTTGAGGAATTAATGCAGGACATTAACATGGAAAATTTTAGTGAGCAGGTTCATGCTCTTATTTTGGCTGCAATAGCGGCTGTTATTGATTTCATTTGGAAGTCCAGGAATGACCTGCTGTTCAACAATATTCAGCCACGATTTCATGATGGTGTCTTAATGATGCATCGTGCCGTTTGTACGGCCTCCAACATTCAAACTGGTTGCATGAAAAATGATGTTTCTGACCTGGTTTTGTTGAGATCTCTTGGTATTAATGGCAGGGAAAAGAATCCCTTAATGGTGAAATATATCCGATGGATCCCTCCCCTACCGCGGTGGATCAAAGTCAATGTCGATGGGGCCGCCTCAGGTGCTCCGGGGCCCTCTGGATGTGGTGGTGTTTTCCGCACGTATCGGGGGTTTGTAAAAGGCTGATTTTTTCATTTCATTGGCAATGGATATGCAATTGAAGCTGAGATTTGGGCCATTATGAAAGCGATCAGGTATGCTATCCACTTTGGTTGGAATTTGATATGGATAGAGTCAGACTCGTCTGTTGCTGTACAAATCTTGAAAGAGCACTCGAGGAATGTTCCCTGGAAGATCCTTCCAGACTGGATTGATTGTCTTCGGCTTCTTGATTCACTCGTCATTGAAGTTTCGCATGTTTACCGTGAGGCCAATCAAGTAGCAGATGCTCTTGCGAAAAGGGCAATTAATGAGGGCACTTCCTGTTGGTCTTGTGTGTCGCCTGATTTCTGTGACCATTTTGTTCAGGAAAATTGTTGTGGTGAGGTTTTTTCTCGGCTTTGTTGAGCGATTCCTTGATCTCCTGTTTGTACTCTTGCCACTTTATTTTATTTATTTATCTCAGGAGCAGGTTCACCTGTCTCCTAGATTTCTTGGTATATATATATATATATCCATGTTTGTAGATTTGGTTACACTCTTTCCATGCGTTGCATAGATTTTTGGGGTAGTCAACATATTCCCCATATTGAGCTACTTATGGTTGGATGAGGTTACTCTCCTACAATGGGTGGAAAATACTTGACGTGTAGTCCACCTACCAACCATGTTGATTTCCTTGTTTTTGGATGAGATTACACTATTGTTATGGGGGATATATTCATTGTTTACTCTATATTGTGTTTATATTCCTATTCCATCACTTACTACCCACCATTTTAACATTAAGTTAATCCTAATGGGTATGTATATAATCACCCCTACATGGGGATTTACCTCACCTGTATTATATTGTGCATATGAATGATAGGTCAATAATGAATTCAGAGGAGCTTAGGATTACATGGAGATTCGGACAGTGTATGATGGTCATATATTGGAGATTAGGATATGTAATCTCTCATCATTTTACCATCCTGTTTTTTTGTTGGGACCTCTTTCTATTTCGGTGTATGTGTTTCCCCATTTCTTTTAAATTTTAATTATCTTAATCTTGTATACCCTAGAGCATTTCATGATTCTTGTACTTTATACTGATTTCTTATTTTTATTATTTTTTTACACACTTCTACATCGATATGTTTATCTGCGTGCATACATTTACATTAGGAAAATTCCTCCCATTTGAGATATTCCATTAAATGATTTTCACCACCATTGGCCTATAGAGGGGGGCTTCGGGTAGTTGTGGCTTGAGCTTCAGTTAGGGTCGGTTTGGGAAATAGTTGTATCAGATCAGTTCATTCAATGGGACAATGTTTAGAGTAGTAGCCTTATAATTATTTGGATGAGATTTAAGGAAATATTGTCAAAGTGTCTCGAGTGCGGCTCATAGTCCAGAGAATACAGTGATGGTAAGAGCGACCAACAAATCAATTCACCCAAATCTTATCAACAACAACATCAATTTATTTATTATGAGAGTAAGGAGCAATAAGGTACATATTACGGGGGCCTAAAAAATTGTAATCCAAGGGAATGTCCAATAAAAATATCTATTCCTCCAGGAGGAAGGGATCCATTACTATAAAAACACATAATTAGGGAGTCTAAGAACCTTTATAAACTAGGAAACCAACCACTCGATTACCCTATGTCCATGTATGGAGGAACACACTGTCATTATATGTGATAACTTTACATTTTTAGATCAGGTAGAATGTATTCCATGGGGTGGGGGAGAGAAATCTGATATAACTACAAAAAATCATAGAGTCTATATCCATTGTGGATAGTGGAATGTTTTGGAGAGGAAATTTTGTGGCCCTAAAGCATATCTCTTTCTTCATATTTGAGACAGTCTCTAGTACCATAGAAAGCATTTAAGCCTAGAATGACCTAACATGAAATGTTCATGAATAGAACTATAACTCTCATATATCCATGTCTATAGGATCCCTCGATATTTAGTTTGAGACATCAGAGGGGTACCAACTCACCTAGTTCCCCATAGGAGAGGGATTGAGAGGGTTTAGGAGGAAAATACTATCCATAAACCACCTAAGAGAGGGGGAATCCTCAAAAGGACCAATAAGTTTTATGAGATCCAGAATGTGACATCTAGATTTAACAAAAAGTGTCTCACAATAGGTTCTAGGGCCACCATGAAAAGCCATATTATTACCCCCCCTAAATACACCAGCATCCAAGATATAGAATAAATGCTTAAGCCTATTCCTTTCTCTTGTTCTGGTGCACCCTGCTAAACCATCGATTAAGGAATCCCTCTATAGAGTTCATCCCCATCAGATAATTTATGAATTCCTCAGGGATTTCCATAATATGATCACCAAATCACTTTTTCAAAACGTATTCATGATATAATCCTTCTTCATGACTATATAGTAGGAGAAAATATAGGCCAGTTGGATCCCCATAATTTTTAATCTCCATATCAATAGGAAAGACATGATTCCAGATCGTCCAAACCAAGAATTTTAATTTATCAAGAATTTCAAATCATGAGGTGGATTTGTAGTAGCAACTCCACCTATTGATTATAAAATCATATCATGAGGACATGTTATGGATGTGTGTTAGCTTAGCACACTCTACAAGATCCAACACCGTAGGCTGATGAGATTTTACAGTGATCCAAATCCCTAAAATCATAGGATTTGATAGATTTAGTGGTCCAAATCTTCAGGATTATCCAGAAATGGATGAATTAATTTTTTGTTCTAGAAAATAGCCTTTTTCCATTATGAATTTGGGTGTTGGTGGAGTCTTGGTATCCATATGCATGATGAGTTGACACTCTCATGGATACAATTCCATATTTTATTCCATGAGGACAACTCCCCTCTTATTTTTACCCAGTTTGAATTTAGGAGTTGCAGTATCGATGGACGATGGCTGATGAGTACACATTAAGGTCTATAGACCTTACATGGTACTCCCTTGACATGATCAGTGATGTATACTTCCCAGTATAAAAGTTTGATAAGTTACTATGCAGAGAGATTCATGTCACTGTGGTATCCTGTGCATTCCCACCTATGTAGGGGTGTTGGTGAAGGCACTAATGAAAGAGATTTTCAAGTCCTAGGTATTTTAGGAAATAATAGATGACTATGGGAATCCTAGAGCTGAGTCATTGGTAGTAGATAGAAGGCACAATTTGGCAGGATCTCAGTGCAATAGATCATATCGTGACTAGTCTCATACATGTGGTTATGAGGCATAAGGAAAACACAAAGGAATTAGGCATCATCAAGAGTGTAAGTGTTATTCTTGAGAAGGGAGAGGTAACATAAAGCATAGCTGCTCGATCATATGTGGTTAGGATAGTAGGAAATTAGATGACAGACTTCCATTCAATAGACAATGCCATGATCAGGGATCTCCTAGGAAAGGGTCAGGTGTCCCCAAGGGTGGAATAGTTAGAAGAGGAATATGAGGAGTTGTGGGAGGGGGACGAAACCATGAGATCCTTCTATCCCCACCACCATGCATCCCATGTCAATATTAAGGAGCTAGAGGTTTGGTTTTTGTACCGCTGCAGGAAATTGAGGCTTATGACCCCATGTCAAATGAGATGATTAGTTGTATGATCTATGTGTTTTCTACAGTTGTTTCTGTATTATTAGACACATGTTTTATTCATTAATTGATCTCTGTACTCATGTTTCATGATATGGAGCTCCCAATTAAGGCTCTATTCTAATATTTTTGTCTTGAGGGTCCTATAGGGAGCACATCTTCAATATCTTTCATCTTTCGAATCATTGAGCTATTTATTCATGGATAGAGTATCATGTGGGAAATTATAGTTATCAAGAAGGAACTCTATGACTTCATCCTTAGTATGGATTAATTTTCTTGGGTTTGTTCCTAAATTGAATGTCACCGTATATGAGGCAGATGTCTTCTCCCTAATGGGATGAAATTAATATTTTCGAGTGATAGAGATATCATGGAAGGGTGAGTGAGTGATGTGAGTAGGAGGGTACAACACATAACTCATCATTTGGAATTTGTATCCCTTAGTATAAAAATATCTTTATGAATCTTGATTCGTCAAATTGGGGAGGATTGTGTTGATTTCTTCTCTGTGGACGTTCTAAAACTACCTTCAAGGCGAGTGATGGATTTTTGTATCAAAATGCCTCCCATGACTTGTTTGATATCTTCTTCAGCATATTTTATGGTGATTACCATGATTTGAAAGCTAAATTTGTAGTTAGAAGACCTTCAAGAGAAGGTTTTCATCAGAACTTGTGTGTACCCCTAAGAAGCTCCAGGGTTGATCAAGAAAAATTTGGATGGGAGCCTATGGAATTGTGTGTATTTTAATCTATTAAACCATTCTAACATTAGTAATAAGTACCCATTTTTGGGGATTGATGTCCTTTTTTACTAGTTTCAAGGTGTGAGATGGTTCTTAAAGACCAATCTCATGTCTGAATATGTCCAGTTGAGGGTTTACGAGGAATATATTCCGAAGATGGAATTTAGTTAACACTACGGACACTATGGGTTTCTAGTGATGCCCTTTTGTGTGAAGAATCCGCCCACAATGTTTATATATTTAATTAAGAAGATATTCCAACCATACTTGGATCAGTTTTCGGTTGTCTTCCATGATGACAAACTCATCTACTCTGAATCAGAGGATTATCATTCAGAGAACTTGTGTGCGGTTCCATATTTTCTTCTAGATAAACAACTTTATGGAAATATCTCTAGGTGAAATTTATGGATTTATGAGATTAATTTTATGAGGAATGTCATTTGTGGTCATTTTTTGTCCATAAAAATAGAAAAAATCAATGCAATGCTTTCTTGGAAGCCACCCAAGAGTGTTTTATAGGTGTAGAGTTTTCTTAGTTTGGTGGGGTACTATTACAGGTTTGTGGGTAACTTATCTAGGATTATAACCCATTTTTTCCCACTAACTGGGAAAGTAGGCCTTATAACTTGACTGACTAGAGATATAGATCCTTTGAAGAGTTGATTAGGAATTTTAAGAGCAATCTTATGTTGAGACTAAAAGAGGATGGAACATAGTACATAGTGTATTTTGATTCTTCAAGAACTAGACTTAGCTATGTATTGATGTAGAAGAAGGAAATTATTTCATATGGGTCAAGGTAGATAAAACCCCATGATTATAACTACAAAAATCACTACATAGATATGGAAGTGGTATTATTTTCCCTATGGATGTGGTGGAAATACCTTTTGTTAGAGTTATTTATGTTTTACTAAGATCATCAGAGTCTCAAGTATGTCTTCACATAAAGAGACATGAACCTACGACATCAGCATTAGTTGGTGTTCTTACAAGACTATTACTTAGATATATACTATTATTGAGGGAATGGAAGCATGGTGGTAGAATCCATTAGCAGGAATCCCCAGTCTCTCTTCGTATAAGAGGCTTCATTGAAGTTGGATTCCTTGATGTAGACTCCTGTGGAGGAGGAGCGTGAAACATTCTTCAATCGATGGTGTTGACTCCTCTACTTATTGAGTATGTGTGGGATTTTGATCTTGGATACATTGATTGGGATATCTTTTAGGTCTAGATATTCATTGGGTATTCACAATATGGATATTCTCAAGGATGTAATCTTGCCATATTTTTCTATGGATGAAATACGATCCCAATAACAATGCTGGAGTAGCTAATGTGGGACTTACAAAATTATAATTTGTTCGTAAATACCACTATGGGGAAGATGTATATAGACCTTCAGTAATAGTTTTTATGGTCCAACATGAGATGAATCATGGCCTAGTTCTTCTCTTGATGCCTCAGATATTGGCAAGTGAAGGATGCAGACCTGGTTCTGGTAGTTTTTTTGTCCCCTTGAGATGTTTTGGTGGAAGTGGAATGGAATAACCATGGAATTTAGGATAGGGATTCCACAAAAAATGATGGTTCATGATTTAATGTGGGAGATAGATAACCAAATAATTAATTCAACACACATCATTTCTATCATGGTATAGATTTCATTTGGGAGGGGTTGGGGTAGTTGTATGTATGGGATATTGTTCGCCTATATGGGTTGACCTCATTGATTGTCTTTGATCGTGATGCATGGTTTATGTTACTATAGAGGAGAGTCTTGTAGGAGGAAATAAGTATCCTTATGAGTAAGAGTATATTATTTCACCCACAGAATGATATTCACAATGATAACACTATCCAAGTATTGGAGTATATGTTGAGGCCTTTCTTGTTTGACTTTGCCGGAGTTGGGAGGATCACTTTCATTTGGTAGAGTTTGTATACAACAACATCTACCACTCTAATTTTAGCATGAAATAATTATAGGGACTATAAGGGAGAACTTTTAGGTTTATATTTTGCATGAAAATGATCATGAATGCATCTCTTGTGCATCTAGATTTGGTTCAAATAACGAAAGAGAAGTTACATGTCATCTGTGAGATGATAAAGATATCTTAGAGCACATAATAATATTATAAAAATTATCATTGATGGCCCTCGGAGTTAAATCATTGAGATAAAATTTTATAGAGAGACTCCATAGAAAAAGGATTATGGAATTTAGAACCAGGATGATAGCTATCCTCGATGTCAATTAGGCCATTCAAGATCTTTCAGAGGGTTGATGAGGTCGCTTACTAGCTCATCCTACCCACACAGTTAGAGAGGGTCATTGATGTCTTCCATGTTGAATAGATAAGGAGATATATTTATGACCCCAAAAACATAATCAACTATGGTGAGTGGGACATCAAGGATTGATCCACCTTTTTGGATCACCCATTTTATCGACCATAAATCACAATTTTTTATTGTATCATCCCCCTGGTTCGAGTTTTTTGGTAGCATTATAATGTAAAGTAGAGATCTTGGGAGTGGGATATTTTACTGTGGGGTTAGTATCCTGAGTTTGTTGTTTAGTTTTTATTTCTTTTGGAAGAAAATATTGAAGTACAAAATGATATAGAAACTTAGTTTTTCCCTATCCATCATTTTTTATAATTATATTTATATTTTAAGATATATGAACTGAGACAACGCGTTATTCTGAGGCTCAGGGTTCCTGAAATTAATTTTATTAATATATTTTATATATTTTATATTATGCATGCATAATTTCTTAACAAAAGTGGGATAAATATTAAACATAATCCTGTTCAATTTTTGATCATTGGAAAATAATAATGGGAAATGACCGATAAACATTGTTTTGATTCCTTTCTCCCATAATTTCTTCGCGTTCATCATCGTTGCACCATGGGGTCGTGATTCGACATTTTTGGGTGTGACTTAGCATGACCGGACGCCCTAAATTACAAATGGTTTTGTGAGGGTTAAAAGGATTGGGGATTAAAGATGGTTTGGGGGATGAATCATTTAAGAACATGTTTTTTCTTCATTGATTTTAGATCCAATATCTATAGCAACGATGTGAGGACATGGGACAATGGAAATCCATGTAGGTTTCGTGCGAAGAAATGTGAATCAATTTTTCAGAAATATGATGGAAAAAAATGAATATCAATGGATAAATCCAACAAATTTGGATGAAGGAGATACCGTAGTCAATGGGGTGAAGCCAGATCTAGATCTGTGGATGCATATCTGAGACTCGGATAGAAAAGACACTATTTTCCATGTAGATTTATGAACACATGATGTGTATCCCCTATGTTGTGGTAGTAGCTTGTATTTAATTTATTTATAAGATCACATGCTATGTTGGATCCCAACATGCTATGTGACCTAGAGCTGGTTAACCAGTGTGTACTCCGGGAGTACACGAGCATGACGACAACGAGGCACATGACATGTTCTATGTATAGAGGCATCAACATAGGCATGGGTGGTTCCATTTGTGATGAAACATTCCATGTACCAATTTATATGGACTTTTCTTGAGTTCATCGACATGGAAATAGTGTATGGGAAGGGGAATTGAGTGGATTAGACATGCCATGTAGACTCCCTCCATCCCATTTAGCTCAACACGGTCGGTGAACTATGTACCTCTAGGGACACATCAGGTGAATGGAGTGGGACCAAACTAGCATGTGACCATCACACACTTTGTACCCCTAATTCCTTTTATAGGAAAATTAAATATCTTATTTTCAATCCTTTGGACTAGCATTTCACCTCGCAAGTATCCTATCAGGGGTGTTTTTCCCATGTCGAATGCGATTCTACCCTCAATTTTTGGATTTTGGGATATGATACAAGATTTTCTAGGAATTTATCTTATTTAGGAAATTATTGAAGATATAAATGATCACACATGATCACCATATTATTTCAGAGTGGAACCCTCCAATGGAAGAGGGAATGGTTCCCCAATCTTGTAATCATAGTGGAACCCTCTTTCTCGAATATGGCTAGCACCAACCATATTTTAGAGTATAGAACTATATTTGGGATGTGAATGGGTCCTCTATAGAACTTCATAGTGGGACCCTACTCTGGAGATAGGGAATGGGTCCTCTAGAATCAGAGTGGAACCCTCCTTCAATGTTCGGGAATGGTTCCTCTGTCATCATAATATAACCATTATGCGGAGTTTGGGAAATGGGTCCTCTAACTTTAACAGCCCGATATTTTATGAGACAAATTATTTTTATTTTCATTGATTTCTTGTATTGTAAGATACACAAATATTATTGTGTTTTATACACCACACTATATTAGTTTGTAGTATATGCAACACTATTATTGGCTTGCGTTACATGTAAGAGCGACCTTCCTATATAGCTTGCATTGTACGCCACACAATGTTTCACTAAACAATGATACATTACTAAAATACTATTATGGGATATATACTATCCACTATGAATATTAGTAACCAAATTTTTAATTTTATATAATAATAACAATCATCTAATGTATTTTCTAGACATGATATAAGAACAAATTCAATTTTTCCGATAAAAGAAGTATTTTAAAAAAAATGTAGGTTTGTTGTATTTTGATGATGCACCAATTTTAAATCTAGTTTTGACACTTTTATAAGTATAATTTCACAAAATAAACTTCTTATTTTGAAGTAGGACATAAATTTTATTTTATTTTATTTTATTTTTCTGATAAAATTTAAATTTTAATGCATAGTGAAAAATACATCATTTTAATTCAAATCTATCTTTTCATCTAATTTATTTTTATAGTTAGATAATTTTTTTAATTGTTTGTAAATTTTAATTGGATTATTTTATTTTCATTTAATACAATTTTGTTAATTTTTTTTAAATTTAACATTTATATTGGACATAAGCAAATAACAATATTTTAATATTTATTACTTTTAAAAACCTGTTTTTGGTTTTAACAACATGAATTAATTTTAAATTAATAACTACAACTTATCTGTTTCTAATTTTGAAAAATGTATACCATATTTTTAATCATATGGTCAATTTTTTTAATAGTTAGCTTTTATTTTTTGACATTATAAATAGTAACATCTGTAATTATTTTTATTTACCATGCTTAAAGGTTAAATCTGGTAAATAATGGAAAAAAATAAAACTTTAATAATTTAAAACTACCCTATAACATTTCTTAATCCTATTGGATGAGATATTTCTGACCATGGGAATATTTTGCTTCATTTTGGGACACCATGGATCCACGTGAATGTCAAAATGGCATTTTATTAAAATTAATTTAAAGTAATTAGAAATATAACATAAACATGTATCTTTTAATAATAAAATTTTAATATGAGGTTATATAACTGATATATATGAATATAAATATCCATTATAAAGCTTAAAATATTTTATACATCATTTTATTTTATTTATAATTTTTATAAATTAGATAAATATAACTATTTTTGACACAATTATGATTTACTGATTACCACATTAATGAAAGATTCAAATAAATGATATTATAAATATTAAAAAAATTAAATTTGCATATTTTTATTTGATCCAAAACTTTATTGGATGATATTGAAATATTTTACTTGAGTTAAGTCCTTTGTTTCAAGTAATAAAATTGTTATTAATTTTACAAAAATGCATTACTTTATAGTGCCAAAATTGACATAAATGAGTTTTTAAAATGAATACTATTTTATTAAATGATTTAGTAGTCCTAAAAAATAAAGATTCATCCAAATTACATAAATAAGATTTTAAATGTGATTAATTATCCAATTATGGTTATATTGGAATTTTATTGTAAATATAGTTACCATATATTTTGAAAATGCAAGAAGACATGGTAAGAGTTAATGTTTTTAACTAAGGGTTAAAGAAAAATGATAAGGTTAAATGTGTGACCTAAACTTGTCTAAAACCTATAGGTTGAGATTATTTAGACCCATAATTATCTTAGTCTCTAAATAAATCGATTTTTGTATATCAGGAACAGAAACAATTTATAATAAATTACTGTTTCAAGATTTTCCTAAAGTTCCCCGCACCTCTCTTATAAAATCGAACATCCCTTTCTCTTTATATCTCACCTATAAAGCCTTTTGGATCAGAAAAACCCGGCCCAATTTTTCTCCCAACCTATCTCACTTCATCCTAGATGCCTGAAATTTGGCGTAGATCCATCCCAAGGATCCCTTTTGTTCAAATCAAAAGAAGATATGTGAAAAAAAGGTAATTGTTTTATCACCTCTTTCATAATTATTTTATTCTTCTAATTACTATTATTATGTAGTTTCTAAAATAACATAATAAATCTAGAATATTAAACACACTAATATCTTATTATAATTATGGTATGACCTTATACCTCCTTTTATCCATCCTACGAATAACAATATCACCATGCGTGCATACGTACGACTTACCATCTCCACGCCATGCTGTACATTGTTATCCAAAAATACTTTATTAGGATTGGTATAATGATGCATATACTGGATTTAAATAATACATATAACATGATAATTATTTTTTATAATTAATATACCATCCAATTACATACCATTTAACCATCAAGAGAATTATTCTGTCGCTCATGCTTATGTATGGCCTACTGCCAGCACGACGCGATGAGATTTGTTCTCTACATTAAAAAATATAGAATGATTATAAAATTTATATTATGAGTAAAAATAATAATTATGAACTTATTTTAATTCATAAAATACATCATATTCAAAACAAACATGACTTACATGGAAAATAGGAATTGTAAAACGAAGTAGTTAACACTCAAAATAATGTTAATAGTGAAATACTATTAACAAGATGAAATAATAGGATCATATGTGAAATCATAAATATGGATATGGTCATCTTGTAATTTAATAACATGATTTAACCATTATACATGAGGTTATGACACACTCGTCTAACAAAAAGTACTCGTTATGGGATAATTTTTCAATCTAATTATTATCTGAGATTGTTTATTTGTAAGTATTTATCGTGGTTTATTTTTCATCCATGTCCACGTTTTCTAAAAATGTTTTCTTAATAATTTTACTATTATTATATGTATGTTTAAATTAATTTTTTCCCATTTTTTAGTTTTAATACATGGTATGGAAGGAATATTTCTTTTGTTTACCACATGATGTACTTTTTAACTTTTCCGAAAAAAGTATGAGGGTAATATTTTCTTAACTTATACAGTATGAACAGATTTTTACACTTTCATAATGCATTATTTCCATGAATATTTCTTTAAAATATTTCATGTTTATTTTCAATTAAATTATTCTCTTTTAAAATTTCATAAAATTTTTAGAAAAGAAAATGATTTTGAAGAAGAAAGGCTGTTTTCCCCAGGAATTAAGTTCAAGTGTTTTATCAAAATTATTTTTCATCTAATATGACCTAGGGTTATGTTTATATCCCTATTATTACTTTTATTTTATTTTGTTTATAATGGAATTATTTTTAGGAAGTCCATTTATTTTATATGGATTATGTTTTGATTAAATGATGTTTATGAATCCCATTTTATTTCATGGGTTATACTATGATTATTGATTTATGTTTTCGTGGATCATGTAAGAATTATTTCATTATGAGATGGTTGGGACCTATATCTCCCTCCAATGTATTTAGTAAATATTTATATCTCAGGAGATAAATATGTCTTGAACGAAAAGTTAATATGGTTCAACAATACATGGCTGTAATGGAAAGTAAACCTGGTTTAGTAAAGGACATTGTCCACAATGATGGTCTTGGAATCCATGCCTTGATGGAAATATTATTTTGTGCTTATTTTTTTTTCAATAATTACATGTTTTATGTCAATTCATTGTTATCATGATCATGTTCACTTATGATTTATACCTTTCGAACTTCCAAGATTTATTTCATAACTCATGTTTTTTATATTTAAATATTATATACATGTTTTTACATTCTAATGTTTATGGTTTTTCTTTGGTTCTCGATGTTTATACATACTGAGAATTTGAGCTCAACATTTTTATGTTTTCTTTTCCCCTGGATATAAAGAAAGCTTTTAGGTAGGAAAACTAAGGGGATGATCTTTATGGGAGATGTTTAAGATCTTTCACCATGCTAGAAGAATGCATTCCGAGTTTCCAATGACACTAAAATAATATGGTTTTTGGGAGTCTATTTGGATAATATATTATGTATTCAAAAAAATAAATGTAATTTCCATGTACATCAAGCTTCTGTCGTTTGAGTTGGTATCAGAGAAATGGTTTAGCCAACCTTTGGAAAATATGATGTGAAAAAGTTTAGTGAGATCCATTGATATATTTCTAAAGTATTTTAAAGTATGTCCCTAAGGTTAAGTATAACTACATGTTATAGTCATAGAATTATTGTAAAAATCAGGAATAAACTAGGAATGAACCTAATATGTTAGAGATTAAATGTACTCTGTTTGATTATGTTGGTTTCTTAGTATGATTGTTTCCTCTCACACTATTCTTTTTTAGGTTTTAGATGATAGCTAAATCCTGAAGGAACCTTGTTAATAATCAATGCACGGTGCAATGCAATTATTGTCCTCATGAAAAACCAAATGTTGTGAGAGATGGAATGAAAAATATAATTTCTATACTTACACAAGCTATAAATTATTCTGGACTACCGAATGAGCACTTAAGGTAACAACATTCTATTGAGTCCTTAATGAGACAATGTCCACCTTCTTTTAGTGGGTCATATGATCAACCTATTTATGAAAACTGGATTAGTACCATTGAATAAATATTTTACATCCTTCACTATTTGGAACATGAAAAATTCATTTTGGTTGTCTATCATTTAGAACTTGAAGTAGACCAGTGGTGGACTCTAATTAAGAATACAAGGCAGCAAGATGAAATTAAATTTGTGGAATGGGATGTGTTAAAAAACATATTTTTCAATAAGTACTTCCCTCATATTCTTTGAAAAAAGATGGAAAAGGAGTTACTTGGGATTAAGAAAAATGATGGTGAATCATTTGGTACATATGAGGAAAAATTTACAAGACTTTCAAGGTATGCTTCAGGCATTATGATTCAACATGAAAGTAAATTTGTTCAAATATTTAGTGGCTTAAAATGAAGTATTCGAAGGGAATTAGCTATAAGAGACTTTTGTAGATATGATGATATTGTGTGCTATCCTATCAAGGTAGAACTTGAATTTGGTTTTACATATCCATCTAATGGTTTCGACAGGAAACGAAATATAGAGTTCAAGGGAAAATATCAAAACAATGGTGAAAAGAAGATGAATGTTTTCTTATGCTCAATGTATGGAATGAAACATGGTAGAGATTGTCTTAATGGGACTTGAATATTTTTCAAGTGTGGAAATGAAGTTCATTGAGTAGTTGAGTGCTAAAGAAATTGAAAAAAGGTTGCTAATGTTGTGAATAGAGAAAATATTATAGAGAACGCACCCCAATACATCAATGCTAAAAGTTCAAGGAAATTGTGCATTATGATAACCAATGCCCTAATGAAATGGTTAATGATGATCTACGTCAGTAAACCCTTATGGAAAAAGATAATGGGAGGTCACAAGTGATCACTATTGGAAATTCTGAGAATGGAAATAAAGTGGTGGAATAATTGAGTGTTTATGTAATGGGATTCCGAAATAATGTTGTGGAATATAATTTATAGTATTATGGAATATTGGAATATCTATGTATTGGTCAATTGTGGTTTTACATAATTATATGGTCTTAATAACCATGAAAAGTGATATAAATAAATTTGGAAAGCACATGATATGCACATAATGATGGGATAATGAGATAATGAAATGTTTGATAGTATTAATGATATCATGACTGATACAAGGAAAAAGTAATATCGTGGTTTGAGTATATATAATTTTTGGTATTTATTGAGTTTGAAATAGTTAATTTTTACAAAATGCATGTCTTCACTAAGTTTCTATAGTAATTCATGTTATTATCATGTTTCAAGATAATAAATGATTATGGAATTCACATGTTTGGAATGTGACAACCCAGACTGCCAAATGAGAAATGAGAGGCAAATGATAAGTCATTTTAGTACACCTCTTTCTATGGTTTTATATTTTCAGATTTGGGAAGGATTGAATTGTTAACTATTTATGGATATTATAAGTTATATCTCAGTTTATGATTTTTGGAATAATGTATTATCTCACTATAGGCGGACTTATGCATATTTGATAACATGTTTTATCCTTTTGGTTGAGACATCTGGAATGACCTATCATTCTATCACATGATCTCATAACATTTCAATAATGAAAAATTCAACATCATTTTTATAAATTAGTGATTAAGTGGAAATTATTCAGGGAATGATCAATGGTATTGATATAAATTATGTATTTTTTCTCATGCAAAATTTATTCAACTCTAGGAAAGGGATCATAAAAACCAAAAATGTTATCCTAGTACCTTATATTCCGATGAATTAGATGGTCCCTAAAATCATTGCAGATTTATAGATTTCTGGTATTTAAAATTCTCCAAGACTTGTTTTCTATCACTATCCATCAAAACTTTATGGTTATATTTATCTTCCATATCCATGTTTTCACTTCCCACTTATGTTCTCCTATGTGGAAACCCAGGGATGAGTTACATCGGGTAATCGTTATGTTTCAAACATTTATTTTTAAATTAAGGTTTTAGTTTCCATTTTTTTGATGTGGGTTTCCATGAACGAAACATTCATGTAGTAATCCTTTTACAACCCCGATGAATTTTGGGGGCGAAATTTATTTTAAGGGGCGTAGAATGTAACACCCTGAGATTTATGGGATAGATTTTTTTATTTTCTTTAATGTGTGGTGTTGTATGATACACCAATATTAGCTTGAATTATATGAAACAAAATTTTACCTTTCAGTATAAACAATAATATTCTTGTCTTGCACTACATGCAAGAATGACCTTCCTTGATAACTTGCATTTTATGCCATATCGAGTCTTACTAAACAATGATATATTATTAAAATATAATTATGGGATATAAAAAAGCTGTAATGAATAGTATGAACCAAATTTTGAATTTTATATAAAATTAAAATTCTTATTATTTATTTTATAGACATGATATAAGAACAAATTCAATTTTTCAAATAAAAGAAGTATTTTTAAAAAAATGCAGTTTTGCCACCTTTTGATGGTGCGCCCATTTTAAATCTAGTTTTTGACACTTTTATAAGTTAAATTTGAAAAACCAAACTTCTTCTTTTGAATAGGGACATAAAAATTTACTTTTTTTTGAATTATTGAAATTTTTCTGATAAAATACAAATTTTAATGAATAGTGAAAACACTCCATTTTAATTCAAAAATGTCTTTTCATCTAATGTATAATATAGTTACATTATCTTTTTAATTGATTTTAAAGTGTAATTGTAATAATTTTTTATAATTGAATCCAATGTTGGTCATTGGAAATAATTTCACATTTAAATTGGACATAAACACATGTAAATGTTTTGATAGTTATTACTTCTTAAAATCCAGTTTTTTATTTTGACAATAAGAATTAATTTTAAATTAATTACTGAAACTTCATTATTTCGAATATGGAAAATTGGATTCCATATTTTGAATCAGAAGGTACAAATTGTGTGAATTTGTACCTTTTATTTTTGGACATTATGAATAATAACATTAGTAATTATTATTTTTTACCATGGTTATTGGTTAAATCTGGTAATTCAGGGTAGAAAATAAAAATTTATTAATATAAAACTACCATAAAACATGTACTAATCATATTGGATGAGATATTTCTGACCATGGGCATACTGGGTTCTATTTTGGGACCCCATCGATCTACTTGAATGTGAAAATAAAATTTCATAAGAATTAACATAAAGTAAAGAGAAATATAACCAAAACACGTATCTTTTACTAATACAATTTTAAGATAAGGTTATATAATAGATATCTATGTCTATAACAATTAATTATAAAGATAAAAGGATTTAATACATCACAGTATTTGATTTATAATATTTATACATTAGATAAATATATTTATTTATGACACAATTATGATGTAGTGATCACCTCGTTAATGAAAGATTAAAATAAATGATATAATAAATATTAAAATAAATGTAATTTGAATATTTTGTTGCCACCCACAAATTTTTGAGAATATATTGACATATTTTATTTTTTATAATTCTTTTTGATCTATGGAATCAAATTTTCTTGACTTAAAAAATCAATTACTTTATAGTGTCAAAATTAACATAAATGAATTTTTAATAGAAATACTATTGTATTAAATGATATAGTAGTCATAAAAAATTAAATTCATCCAACTGAATAATATAATTTAAAAAATTAATTAGTTATCCAATTCTATTTCTCTTGTAATTTTATAGTAAATATAGTTACCATATATTATGAAAATGCAAGAAGACATGGTAAGAATTAATGTTTTCAACTAAGGGTTACAACAAAAATGATATGGTAATATTTGTGACTTGAACATGTCTCAAACCTTTTGGTTGAGATTATTTTGACCCATAACCATCTTATTCTCTAAATTAATCAATTTTGAGCTATTAAAAACCAAAAATCGTTTTTTAATAAATTAACGTTTGAAGATTTTCTTAAAGTGCCCCTCTCCTCTCTTATAAAAGGAAACCTGTAACACCCAAAGATTTTATGAAAAATATTCTTTTTAATTTCATTAATTTCTTGTGTTTTACGCTACACCAAAAATATCTTGCAAAACATGCATCCCTAACTTGGCTTTCATTACACTCAAGCGCGACCTTCCACGATAGCGTGTGTTGTACGCAATACCGAGTTTCGCTAAACAAAGATATGCTATTAAAATATTAATAAAACTAGCCTTTATGAATAGTAATACCAACTTTTTGAAATTTTATAAATTTTATTTTTGAAAATGGACTACATTTTTGGATTCGGAATATCAAAATTAGCCTAGGGTGAAATTTTTTGTATTTTTCTGAAAACTTTCAATTTTTGATGAATAGTGAAAACACTAGGTTACTATTTAAAAACCGACTTTTTATTTAAATAATTATTTATTTTATTTAAATTTAGTTTCTATCAAAATTGATACATAATACCTATATAAGTTCAATTTAATTCATTGGAGTCATTTTATAATAAATTTAGATATATAAAAATTTTATTGAACTTTTGACCCTCTTTTACCCACAAACTAGGACAATTTACAAATTTACATAAAACATAATTTTACAGCTTTTATGAATGGAATTTCAAAAATCCGAGAGACACGGTTGATGTCAGTAAGTAAAATGTGGTTCAATGAGATGAAAATAATTTTTGATGAATAGTAACTTTTTACTTTTTTTAACCACAGTTAAAAGTAAATAGGGTAATTAAGGGTAAAAATGATATTATTATTACCCTAACACATGTCATAATTCTTTTAGATAAGTGTAATTCGTCCAAAAACAACCTTAGGGATAAAATATTACCCTTTAGGACCACTTGGGTTTGATTAAGACATTTATTATTAATTTATTTAAAGAAGGGTTAAAATAGTTAAAATCAATGTTTAATAACTAAATCATTTTCAATATAGAGTTATACATAAGATAAATTCGACTATAATTATTAATTAGAAAGATAAAAATCTTTCCTACATAATTGTACTTTAGTTGTATTTTTTAGACATTATATAATTTAATTTATTTATGACGCAATGATGATGCCGTAATTATCTTAATTAATGAAATATTGACATAATTGATGTTATAAATACCCAAATAAATGTAATTAGAGACTTTTTATGAATTAAAATAATTTTATATGTTAATATGACATGTTATTATTGATTTAATTAACTTTGTTTCGAACTAATCATTTTGTTATGATTTTCACAAAAATCAATGACCAAATAGAGTCAAAATAGACATAAAATTGTTTTTAAAACAAATATTATAATATTAATTGTTATTTTATTCTTAAAAATCTACGGTTTGGCTAAATGTCATATATAAGGTTATATATGTTAATAATAAACAACTTGGCATTTGTTTGTCTTGTCATAGTAAGTTTATTAACCTTATAGTGTAATAAAACAAGAAGACACGGTAAAAGAAACATTATTTAACTTAAAGTTAAATCTAAATGATAAGGTTAAAATAGAAACCCAAACTTGTCTAAATTTTATTGGATGAGAGGATTTCGACCCATCCCCACCTTAGCTTCGAAATAACACAATTTGTAGCTATTAAAAACCGAATATGATTGTATAATAAAATAATATTTTTAGTTATTCCAAAGGTGCCCCTATCCTCCCTTATAATAGGGCACGTCCTCCCTCTATTCATAACACCACATTGAGCCTTCAATATTGGCCAAACCCTACCAATTTACCTTCTCCACTTCACTAGAAACATCCTAGAGGTTCTGGTCTTCGTCAAAGACCAATCATAGTGCCCTAAGGGGAGGTTTCAAAAAGGTGTGTCGAAAGAAGAGGTAATATCCGTTACGGATTCATTCAACTTTATTTCTTCTTCTACTTCTTCTTCATTAGTTGTTTCATAATGAAGTAATAACATAAGTATCACTAATATACTAATATGTTATTATAAGTATGAAACAACCCTACTTCACCATCTATCCATCCTACGGAAAACGAAATCACCGCGCATGCTTACGTACGGAATACCGTCTCCACGCCGTGATGTAATCTGTTTTCGACCACCACCTTACTTGGATGGGAATAATGGTGTAAATAAATAACTATATATGATTATTTACAAGTGATATTGATTCTGAAATTTTATACATACACTTCAATGCAATTCCATTATCATGGGAATGATATCATCGCTCGTGCGTACGTACGGACTACCGTCTCCACGACGCAATGAGATTCATTCTACATGTTATCCATTAATGAAGGATTATAAAGTATATACAATAAGTAATCATGAAATATATGACATAATAATGATACTGGAATTATGTGTATATATATTTATGTCATATACTTAATTTCATTCAATTCAATAAGGAAACGAAAACAACGTTCATGCGTACGTACGACCTACCGTCTCCATGGACGGTGTATTTCATTCCTTTTATAGATCTATAATATATATGTATATGATGAATATATATTATATATAAATCATGTTTTACATTCTGGAGTTATGTAAATCAGGATATAAGTAATAATATCAAGAACGACATGTCGAAACACATACGATAAATGAAACAATTTTACCCAAAATGCTCTTTAACATGGAATTTACAAAAGAACGGGTAATATAAAGTCATAAGTGAACCATATATGATATCATAAAAATGAGTATGATTCTGTAATAAGTAAATGACATTATTTAAATCATTATACAGGAGGATTGGATATATACGAATCATATCAGACATAAGGTAAGGGATGACCATTCTAATCTCGTTCTTATCCGAGATTGTTTATTCGTAAGTATTTGATGGGGTTATTGTTATCATCAAAGTCCATGTTTTATAAAAGTGTTTTTATGTATGTTCAATGTCCTTTTTAACCATTTTTTCTTTTACTACATGGTATGTACGAAATAATTCTTTTTTTTACGTTATGAGGTACTTTTTGACTTTTCTGAAAAAAAGTACGAGGAGAATGTTTTTTTAACTTATACGGTGTGAATGGATTTTTACGGTTTCATAACACCACATTTTCATGAAGCTTACTCAACACTATTTTGTGACTATTTTCAACAAAATACTATTCATTTAAAATTTCATGGAATTTTTTAAAAAGAAAACGATTTTGAAGAAGAAATGATATTTTCCTCAAAATTCATTCAAGTGTTTTATCGAAAACATTTTCCAACTAAAATAAAATTATTTTCATATGTGTTTGTTTCAAGTATAATGTCTCTATGATTTACATGGTTTCACTTTTGTTATGATGAAATGATATCCATTTTTTTATTTGGATTATGTGATGATGGGATGATGATTATGAAACCCATTTTATTCATTGGGTTATTATGAATGATGTATGTTTATTTTGTGGCACAAGTAAGAATGATTTCATTATGAGATGGGTGGGACCTATATCTCCCTCCAATGCATTGGGTAAATATTTATATATCATGAGATAGACATGTCAGGAATGGTAAGTTAATCCGGTTAAGTGTTACATGACTTAAATGAGGAGTGAACTCGATTGAGAAAGGGACTTTGTCCACTAAGATAGTCTTGGAAGTAATGCTTTGGCTACTATGGAAATCATAACATGTTATTAATGGTTTCCACAATTACATGTTTTATTCCCATGCTATTTTATCATGATTGATGTTCCCTTATGATATATTCCTTACGTACTTCCAAGATTCATGTCTTTTCTCAAGATTTTGATGTTTAGATTTTATGTTCATGTTTTTGCATTCAAATGTTTATGGATTATTTTATGTTCTATATGTTTACCCTTACTAGGGATTTGAGCTCAAACATTTTAGGTTTTCTTTTCCCCATGATGTAAATAAAGGTTTTAGGTACGAAAAAAAGGGGAAGATCTTTATGGGAGATGTTGAAGATCTTTCACCACGATTAGAAGATTATATTCCGAGTTTCCAAAGACACTAAATTATTACGGTCCTTGTGTGTCTGTTTTTGTTATGTACTAATTATTCCACAAAAGTAATGTAATGTCCATGTATGTCAAGCTTTGGGACTCTACATTTGGTATCAGAGGAAAGTTTTAGTCATCCTTTGGAAACTAGGATGCAAGAACATTAGTGAGATCCCTGGAGATATTTCTATGGTATGTCTAGGGATGTCCCTAAGATTAAGTATAAGTATAGGTTAAAGTCCTAGAATTATGGTAACGATATTAGAATTAAACCTAAGATGTTACATATTGAAGGTAGTCCCCCTTTATTATGTTGTTTTCCCTAGCATGATTTTTGCCTCTCACACTATTCTTTTTGGGTTTTAGACGATGGCTGGAAACCGAAGGAACCGTGTTGATCAATGTAATGGACAATGCAATGATTGTCCTTCTAAACAAACAAATGTTATGGGAGATGGAGTGAAAAATCGTATTGCTGTACTTACACAAGATATGAATCATTCTGGACTTCCAAATGAGCAAAGAAGGGAACAATATTCTATTGAGTCCTTCATGAGGCAATTCCCACCTTCTTTCAGTGGGTCTTCTGATCCACTTGTTTCTGAAAAATGGATATGTACCACTGAAAAGATATTTTCAGTTCTTCAATGTTCTGAGCATGATAAATTCATCTTTTCAGTATATCATTTGGAAGGTGAAGTTGATCAATGGTGGAATCTTATCAAGAATACGAGGCCAAGAGATGAAATTGAGTCCATGGAATGGGACGAGTTCAAGAACATATTTTTCAATAAGTACTTCCCTCGTATTCATTGAACAAAGATAGAGAACGAGTTTGTTGATCTAAAGAAAAAGGATGCTGAATCTGTTAGTATATACGAAGAAAATTTTACAAGGCTTGCAAGGTATGCATCTGGCTTTATCATCCAACCCGAAAGTAAAGTTGATTGATTATTCAGTGGCTTAAAAAAATCTTCGAAGGGCATTAGCTATAAGAGACTTCATTAGCTATGAAGAAATTGTGCGTTGTGATATCATGTTAGAAATGGAAGTTGGTGTTACATATCCATCGCATGGTTTTGACAAGAAACGAAAGATGGAGTTCAAGGAGAAATTTCAGAATAATGGTGAAAAGAAGATGAATATTTCCTTATGCTCAAAGTGTGGAAAGAAGCATGGTGGAGATTGTCTTAAAGGGACTATAAAATGTTTTAAGTGAGGAAAAGAAGGCCATCATGCAGGTGAGTGTCGAAGTAATGGAAAAATGGTTGCTAATGATGTGAATAAAGAAAAGACTACAGAGAAAGCACCCCCAACACTTCAATGATTCATGTGCAATGAAATGGGGCATTATGCAAATCAATGCCCTAATCCAAGGGTTAATGATGATCGACATGAGAAACCACTGAAGGTAATGGAAAAAAGGGAAGTCACATGCGATCACTATTGGCGATGTTGAAGATGACAATGATGTGGTGGAATGATTAAGTGTTTATGTAATGGGATTCCAAAATAATTTTGTATATAGTATCATGGAATATTGGAATATTTATTGGTCTATTGTGGTTTTCAATAATTTTATAGTACCTGTAACCATGGAAAGTTATTGATATACTTTTGGAAAGAAGATGATATCCACATAATGAAGGGATAAGGGGAAATGAAATGCTTGACAGTATTCATGAGCTCATGACTGGTATAAGGAAATAGTTATATCATGGTTTGAGTATATAGAATTTTGGAGTTTTGGTATGTGGAAAGAGTTAACTTTTGACAACACTCATGTTTTCACTAAGATTCAATGGGTATTCATTTTTCAAGAGAATACATGATTAAGGCCTTTGAATGTTTGGAATGTGACCAAGAAGACATATCTTATGATATATGGGGATCAATTATGGTATTAACATGCTTGTTATATGAAATCTCTGGTAATCGTTTTCACTATAATATGAGAATGGACTGCAGTATTTTAGATAATCCTAAAGATTGGAATGGATTATTTTGGACATAAGATAGTATTGTATTTCTAGGAAAAAAGGACAACCTGTAGAACGGGCGAAAACCCGTCACATCGGACAAGGATGTGGGAATTGAACCCACAACCGAAGTGAGACAGGCCTTTATTTCCTACCAATGGCATACAAGAAGTCCCTGGTTAGTAGAAACTAGTTTTATTTTATTATGCAGGATGATAGATGAAGTATAAGTCCATATATGATTAATCTCACCATATATGGAATTATGTATATAACTTTTGCTAACTTATGTTTGAGACAGATGGAATGACCTATAATTCTATCGCATGATCTGCTAAAACGTCGTGAAAGACAAATTCAACTTGATTTCTTAAAGATATGAAGTGGAAATTGTTCAAGGCATGAACAACAGTGAGATTATACAAAAATAAAGTAAGTATTTATTCTAATTCAAATTCATCAACTTTAGGGAAATGATCTTAAAAACCAAAAAATGTGGTCCTACTGCCCTTATATTTGATGAATCAGATAGTAACCTAGATCATCACAAGTTTATGGCTTTGTGATTGATGGCTTTTTCATAGCCATGTTCTCTACCACTCTCCATCATAACATTATGGTTAGATTTTTCTTCCATATCCATATTTTAGCCTATGTTCTCCTATATAGAAACCCAGTGATGAGTTACTTTGGGTAACCGTTACGTTTCATACTTTATTTTTTAAAATTACGTTTTAGTGTTACTTTTTACAATGTGGGTTTCTGTTAATGAATCTTTCGAGTAGTAAATCATTTATTACCTCGACGAATTTCGAGGGCGAAATTCATTTTAAGGGGGGTAGAATATAACACCCCAAGATTTTTTGAAAAATATTCTTTTTAATTTAATTAATGTATTGTGTTGTACGCTACACCAAAAGGAGCTTTCACAACACGCATACCTGACTTGGATTTCATTACATGCAAGCACGAACTTCCACGATAGCGTGTGTTGTACGCAATACCGAGTTTCTCTAAACAACGATATGCTATTAAAATATTATTAAAACTAGCCATTATGAATATTAATACCAACTTTTTGAAATTTTAAAAATTTTATTTTTGAAATTGGACTTCATTTTTGGATTCAGAATATCTAAATTAGCCTAGGGTGAAATTTTGATATTTTTCTGAAAACATTCTATTTTTGATGAATAGTGAAAACACTCGGTTACTATTTAAAAACCGACTTTTTATTTAAATAATTATTTATTTTATTTAAATTTATTTTAGGTCAAAATTGATACATAATACCGATATAAGTTCAATGTAATTCATTGGAGTCATTTTATAACAATTTGAGATATATAAGAAATTTATTGAGCTCTTGACCGTCATTTACCCACCTCCTAGGAGAATTTTCAAATTTACATAAAACATAATTTTACCGCTTTTGTGAATGGAATTTAAAAAGTCCGGGAGACATGGTTAATGTGATTAAGTAAAATGTGGTTCAATGACATGAAAATAATTTTTTGTGAATAGTAACTTTTTACTTTTTTAACGACGCTTAAAAGTAAATAGGATAATCAAGGGTAAAAATGATATTATTATTACCCTAACACATGTCCTATTTCTATTGGATAAGTTTATTTCGACCAAAAAGAACATTACGGATAAAATATTACCCTTTAGGCCCACTTGGATTAGATTAGGACATTTATTATTAATTTATTTAAACAAGGGTTAAAATAGTTAAAATCAATGTTTAATAACTAAATCATTTTTAATATAGAGTTATACATACGTTACATTATACTATAAATATTCATTATAAATCTAAAACGATTTCCTACATAATGGTATTTTATTTGTAATTTTTAGACATTAAATAATTTAATTTATTTATGACGTAATGATGATGTAGTAATTATCTTAAGTAATGAAATATTGACATACTTGATATTATATATACCCAAATAAATGTAATTGGAGACTTTTTATGAAATAAAATAATTTTCTATTTTAATATGACATGTTAGTGTTGATGTAATTAACTTTTTTCAAACTAATAATTTTGTTATGATTTTCACAAAAATCAATGACCAAATAGTCACAAAATTGACATAAAATAGTTTTTAGAAACAATATTATATTATTAATTGTTATTTTATTCCTAAAAATTTAAGGTTCTTCAAAATGACTTAGATAAGTTTATATATGTTAATAATAAACAACTTGTGGTTCGTTTGGCTTGTTATAGTAAGATTATTAACCTTATAGTGTAAGAAAACAAGAAGACACTATAAAAGAAAAATTATTTAACTTAAAGTTAAATCTAAATGATAAGGTTAAAATAGAAACCTAATCTTGTATAAATTCTATTGGATGAAATTATTTAGACCCATCCCTTCCTTAACTTAAAAATAACTCAATTTGGAGCTATTAAAAACTGAATATGACTTTATAATAAAATAATATTTTTAGTTATTCCATAGGTCCCCCTCTCCTCTCTAATAAAAGGGAACCTCCTCCATCTCTTCCACACACCACATTGAGCCTTCAAGCTCGGACAACCCCTGGAAATATCTCTTCTCCACTTCCCTAGAAACATCCTATAGGTTATGGTCTTCTTCAAAGACCACTCTTAGTTCCCTAAGAGGAGGTTTCAAAAAGGTATGTTGAAAGAAGTGGGAATATCCGTTACCGATTCTTTCAACTTTATTTCTTCTTCTACTTATTCTTCTTTAGTTTTTTCATTATTAAGTAGTAACATAAGAATCACTCATATACAGATATGTTATTATAAGTATGAAACAACCCTATTTCACCATCTTTCCATCATATGGAAAATGAAATCATCACGCGTGCATACGTACGAAATACCGTCTCCACACCGTGGTGTAATCTGTTTTTGACCACCACCTTACTTGGATGGGTATAATGGTGTAAATAAATAACTATATATGATTATTTCAAAGTGATATTGATTCTTATATATTATACATACACTTCAATGCAATTCCACAATCATGGGAATGATATCATCGGTCGTGCGTACGTACGGACTACCGTCTCCACGACGCGATGAGATTCATTCTCCATGTTAACCATTCATGAAAGACTATATAGTATATACAATAAGTAATCATGAAATATATGACATAATAATTATACGGTATTTATGTGTATATATATTTATGTCATCTACTTAATTTCATTGAATTCAATAAGGAAACTAAAACAGCGTTCATGCGTACGTATGGCCTACCATCTCCAAGAACGGTGTATTTCATTCCTTTTGTCGATCTATAATATATATTTATATGATGAATATATATTATATATAAATCATGTTTCACATTATAGAATCATGTAAATTAGGATATAAGTAATAATATCAGGAACGACAAGTCGAAACACATACGATTAATGAAACAATTTTACCCAAAACGTTCTTTAACATGGAATTTACAAAAGAATGGGTAATATAATGTCATAAGTGAACCATATATGATATCATAACAATGAATATGATTCGTTAATAAGTCAATGACATTATTTAAATCATTATACATGAGGTTGAGATACATACGAAGCATATCGGACATAAGGTAATGGATAACCTTTCCAATCTCGTTCTTATCCGAGTTTGTTTATACGTAAGTATTTGCTAGGGGTTATTGTTATCATCCAAGTCCATGTTTTCTTAAAGTGTTTTATATATTTTCAATGTCATTTTTACCCATTTATTTTTTACTACATGGTATGTAAGGAATATTTCTTTTTTTTAAGTTACGAGGTACATTTTTACTTTTCTGACAAAAGTACGAGGAGAATGTTTTTTTAACTTATACAGCGTGAACAAATTTTTACTGTTTCATAACGCCTCATTTTAATGAATATTAATCTAAAAGATTTTGTGACTATTTTCAACAAAATACTTTTCATTTAAAATCTCATGGAATTTTGTGAAAAGAAAATGATTTTGAAAAAGAAAGAATATTTTTCTCAAGAATTCATTCAAGTCTTTTATCAAAACCATTTTCCATCTAAGATGAAATTATTTTCATATGTGTATGTTTCAAGTATAATGTCTCTTTGATTTACATGGTTTCACTTTTCTTATGATGAAATGATATCCATTTTTTTATATGGATTATGTGAGGATGGGATGATGTTTATGAAACAAATTTTATTCATTGGGTTATTATGAATAATGTATGTTAATTTTGTGGCACAATTAATAATGATTTCATTATAAGATGGGTGGGACCTATATCTCCCTCCAATTCATTGGGTAAAGATTTATATCTCATGATACAGAAATGTCTGGAATGGTAAGTTAATCTAGTTCAGTGTTACAGGACAAAAACTAGGAGTGAACTCGATTCAGAAAGGGACTTTGTCCACTAAGATGGTCTTGGTAGCAATGCATTGGCTACTATGGAAATCATAACATGTGCTTAATGGTTACCACAATGACATGTTTTATTCCCATGCTATTTTACCATGATTGATGTTCCCTTATGATATATGCCTTACGTACTTCCAAGATTCATGTCTTTTCTCTAGATTTTGATGTTTAGATTTTATGTTCAAGTTTTTTCATCCAAATGTTTATGGATTGTTTTATGTTCTCTATGTTTACCCTTACTGGGCATTTGAGCTCACCCCTTTTATGTTTTCTTTTCCCCAGGATATAAAGAAAGGTTTTAGGTAAGAAAAAAAGGGGAAGATATTTATGGGAGATGTTGAAGATCTTTCACCATGATTAGAAGATTGTATTCCATGTTTCCAAAGACACTAAACTATTACGGTCCTTGTGTGTCTGTTTTTGTTATGTACTAAGTATTCCGCAAAAGTAATGTAATGTCCATGTACGTCAAGCTTCGGGTATCTACAGAACCTCACTTTCTCTTTAACTCACACCTATAAATCCTTTCAGTTGGGCCAAACCCTGAAAATTTATCATATGAAACTATTTTAATTAATCCTATAAGACTAACATCGGGCATTGATCTACCCCATGGAGCCCTTTTATTCAAATTAAAAGGAGATACCTGAAAAGGAGGTAATTGTTTTATCACCTTTTTCAAAATTCCTTTCTTCTTATACTTCGTATTATTACATTTTTTCCATACTAAAATAATAACTCCAATATTTTAAACATATTGAGATGTTATTATAATTTTTTATGACATTATACATCTTTTTACACATCATATGAATAATAACATCACCATGAATGCGTACATATGACTTACTGTCTCCACGTCATGTTGTAATTTGTTATTCAAAAAACCTTTATTATGATTAATATAATGATGAGTATAATTGATTTATATAATGAATATAACATGATAATTATTCTTAATAATTAATATACCGTCTAATTACAAACCATTTAACCATCAAGAAATGATATCGTCGCTCGTCCATACGTACGGCCTACCGTCTCCATGACGCGATGAGAATCAATCTCCATGTTAACAATTATAGAATAAATATCCAATTTATATGATGAGTGAAAATAATAATTATGAAATTAATTTCCTTGATAAAATACCACATATTCCTTACACACATGAATTGCACATCAAAATAGGAATGGGTAGATGAAGTAGTTAACACCTTAAATGTTGGTAATATTGAAATTCAATTAACAAAATGATATAATAGGATCATATATGATATCATAATTAGGGATATGGTCCTAGTATAATTTAATAACATTATGTATCCACTATACAGGATGTTACCACACCCTCGACTAAATAAAATTACAAGGTAAGGGATAATTTTTCAATCTCATTATTATCCATGATTTTTTATTCATAAGTATTTACTGAGGTATATTTACAATCCATGTCCATGTTTTCTAAAAATGTATACCGAAAATGTTTTATATTCTTATATGTATTTTAAAATCCATTTTTACCCATTTTTGAATTTTACTACATGGTATGGAAGGAAACATTCTTTTGTTTCCCATAAGATGTACTTTTTGACTATTCTAGAAAAAGTATGTGGGGAATGTTTTTTTAACTTTTATAGCATGAATTTTTTTTACTCATTCATAACACATTATTTCCATGAATATTCCTTTTTATTATTTCAATTTTATTTTCAATTAAATTATTTTCTTTTAAAATTTCACTACATTTTGAGAAAAAAACATTTTTGAAGAAGAAAGGATATTTTCCTCAAGAATTTTGTTCTTATGTTTTATTGTAATTATATTCCATATAAGAAGAAATAGGTCTATGTTTCTATCCATATTATTAATTTGATTAGATTGTTTTTATTAAGGAAATATTTTTATGAAGTCTATTTATCTTATATAGATTCTATTATGATGAAATGATGTTTAATAATCCCATTTTTTCATGGGTTACGCTATGATGAATTATTTATGTTTTCATGGAACATGGAATAATGATTTAATTATGATATGGGGGCCTATATCTACCTCCAATGCATTGGGAAAATATTTATATCTCTTGAGATAAACATTTCTTGAACAAAAAGTAAATCTGGTTCAGTAATATAGGTTTGGAATGACATGTAAATCCAGTTCAGTAGACGATATTTTCCACTGTGATGGACTTGGCAGTAATGCCTTGGATACTATGGAAATTATATAATGTGCGTATTTGTTTTCCACAATTATATGTTTTATGTCAATTCTATGTTATCATGGTCATGTTACATTATGATATATACCTTATGAACTACCATGATTTATTTAATGAATCACTATTTTGATATTTAAACTTTTTGTTCATGTTTTTACATTCAAATGTCTATGGTTTGTCTTATGTTCTATATATTTACCCTTAATGATCATTTGACGTCACCCATTTTTATTTTTTATTTCCCTAGGATATAAAGAAAGATTTTAGGTAAGAAATAAATGGGAACGATATTTATGAAAGATGTTGAATATCATTCACCAATCTTGAAGAATGTATTCTCAGTTTCTAATAACACTTAACTAATATGGTCTTTGGGAATTTGTTTGTTTAATGTATAAATTATTTTGAAAAAAATGTAATGTTCATTTATGTGAAGCTTGGGTTGTCAGATTGACATCAAAGTATAAATCTCTGATGGCATAATGAATGGTTCCTCAATCAACAATCATAATGAAACCCTCCTGTTTCACCCGGAATGGGTCCTCTACCAAGGGATTTTTCTGCACAATTTTGCATCATATTAATGACCTTAATCTTTTCTAAGATTTTCTCTTCTATGTTGACACATATGATTTTGGACATCATTGATTGAACTTTGGAACTGTTGGTGACTTATTTTCCATGGTTGGACTATGAGATAGATATCCATATTCTCTATCATTTGATATTATTTTACAGAGTATATATATATTTGTATCAATGAGGTTATATTTGGTTACTCTCATTACATTTTTTGTAGAGATTTGTTTGGGAGTACACTAATCATTATGGTGAGCCTATTATGATTGGATGAGGTTATGGTGATTCAATTAGTGGTAAAGGCTCTATTTGTAGTCCTCCAAATCACCATTTGGAGCCCCTTGTTTTTGGATGAGCTCACTCAATTTGTTTGGCTTAAGCTATTCACTATTGACTATCTGTTGACTTTATATTCCTATTGTATCTATTACTTATCCCCTATAAGATTTTAGGGTGGCCTACTAGGTATGTATATAATCACTCATTCATGGGATGTTCCCTCATGTTTCATGTCTTATGCGGACAATTGATATGTTGGTAGTGACATCAGAGGAGCTTAGATATACATGGTAATTTAGACCACATATGGTGGTTGTAGATTGGATATCAGGAGTTGGGATCTCATTGTGTTTTAATTTCCATTACTATTAAGTTGGGATCTATTTTGCATGTTTGTATTATTTCCCTTTTCTTTTTAGTTTTCACAATCATAATCTTGTACACCCTAGAGGTTATCATGCTTTTTCTACATTCTTATTGTTGCATCTTTTTATAATTTTTCCTCTGTAATTCGGTAGTGAGATGGTTGGGTATGTGTATACTGGTAAATTAGGAAAAGTCCTCCCATTAAGTACTATTCTTTCATTTCTTGTTTCCACCAATAGACTATGGAGGAGGTATTGGTGTAGTTTCATCATGATCCCTAGTTAGGGTTGGGGAATGACATCATTCTCACCAATGTGAATATGTATGGGGTGAGTAGTTATACATAATATGCAATATAGAAAACTATTTACATACAGGACACAAGGACAAGAACACATTAGCTCAATGTATAAAATCATATCTTTTAACAATGATTTGAACATCAATGTAGTTTTTTAATTCAATACATTTCGAATTAAAATAAAAAACAATTAATCCATTCATCATTTCTTATTTTGATCCACTTGGAAGTTCCAAAGTCTATCCATTACTCACATACACATGAATTCCATCTGATAGTATCATACTCTTGAATTCTTACTCACTGATCCACTATGTCCTCAAATGTTGACCGATCTCTAAGTTCATCCCATATGTTCTACACCACTTATTTAGGATCATGTCTAATGAAAATAACCTCACACCAACCATGTATGTTAAATTATCATGTATTGTTATAATGCCAATTCATTTCAAATAAAATAATTCTCTCGGCTTTAATATTTGATAAAAATTTATTTTTGAGTTAATATAAATAAAATTATAAAAACATTAACAAATTAGGGTTTCCAAGAAAACCATTCAATTTTCATGATCCCTAATTTATCATGAGAAATGGATTAAAATAATAATTCATCAAAAGATTCCTATGATATTTTTTAGAAAACTTAATTTTAATATCTAATCCCTCTATTTATAGAATAGTATAGTTGATAGATAATCCAACTACAATGATTCAAGAAAACCCAAAAATGATAGAAATAATACAACAGTATTAGTCATCATACCAAACAATCTTAAAAAAATAGAAAAATTATTCCTAATCTCACCTTAAGTATTGAAATCTGAAATAATCTAGAAAGGAGGAAGGCCAAGTGTTATATGATAATTTCAACCACTCAAAACCCAATTTAAAACCTACAATGAAGATCACATGTGGATATCAGAAGTTCAACCAATGATAGAAATGAAATTAAGGTTTTTCAAAAAATATGGTTTGACTCAATCACGATGTGAAGGATCTAAAATTTGTGTAGCCCCATTGAATGAGTAACATGTAGGAAACATGTCCTAACCATCCACTATGCCTTGGTGTAAGGAATTCATCCATTTTAGGATCACCATGACCTAGACCATGGCATGGTGTGGCATATCTAGTTGTGGTCCACAGCAAGACACCCAAGTAACCATGCTCTCAACCACTCCCCACAGCCATGATTTTTTCTATATTGCATGAAAACACACCCAATATAACATCCAAACCACCATAGAATTTTATAAACCATATTATACCCTTAAATGTTAAAAAACTACAAGTATCTCCAAGAACCCCAACCAAGGTCTTAGAACCCAACTAAAACCATGGAAACTGATTTAAAACACTATGATCATATGTATATACCACAAACCAAGGGTGTTTCAAGTCATCAATATCTGTTTCCCATAGCATGATAGTTCCTAAAACCTTAATAGTTTCCCTTAACATACCGGGCTTAATCTAACCAATTGGGTACATTATTAGGCATGGGATAACGGCCCATGTACCCTTTTGATATTATGATACAATCTATGTACACTATTTTTCTTGGTAAACAACCTATGTACCCTCTTAGTATTGTTATAACAACCCATATACCCTCTTGGTATTAGGATAGAAATATTTAAACCATCTTGGGGATTGGATAATAGATCACATACCCTATTTGACCCCATGATATACACAACTTCTCCCAATGCATTATAGGGATATATAAGACCCCATTTTTCGTGTAAGAATAATTCGTACATATTTTTTCAAGATAACATGAAAAAATTTATATATCAACATCAATTAATTAACCCATGGAAAGGAGATGAGTTTAAAGAAGATACACAGAAAACATTTCATAAGTCATCAAGATAATGAAGATGGATGGTATAATAATAACATATCCTAAGTATAAAATATGGAACATTAATGGATGTTGAAATATATTTATGAAAACTTGTTTAGATTATTAGATAATACACATTGAAAATTGAGAAGAGATAAACCGTTTTTGAAATAATTGAAATATATTTATTTTTTTTATTTAAATTGAAATTCACTAAGAAATGAATTTTTTCAAAAAAACACCCTTTAAAATAAAAAATGATTTTTTGAAAAAAAATCAGAAAACAAAATTTCCTTTCAAAATATTTCTCTAATATGGTACAAAAACAATGAATACTTCTTCCTTGAAAATACATTTCTATAAAATATATTTACAAATCAAGAATTTGTTTTCAAAATAAAAATTTATCTTTTAAAAAATATGAAAAAATTTGATTTTATTTTCATAATCATTTTAATTAAAATAAATTGAAAAAATTTTAAAATATAGAAATGATTTTTTATATAATTTAAATCTCATAATAGTGAATGGAACTCTTACAATTTTGGTATCATTTAAATAAAAGTATCTTGAAAGAATACTTAAATGAGAATTTATGTACCATGAATTTAAATAGAATAATGATATAATATTTTAATGAGTTAGTTTATACACTACATCAAAACATATGTGGCCAATATGGAACATGTCTCAATGATAGAGAATTGAGACAAGATACTATTATGACATTTATAATTTATGTTTCAAAACCTTATGAATGAGAAAAACTTGAATATAAAATTAAATGATAAATAAAGAGATAATTATGACATAATAATTAAAGGAATAAGAATATAAACCCTATAAACAAAAATATGTGAATAATACAAAAAATTTATCAAATAAAGAAATTTGAGATAAAATCCTTATAGCTTTATTAACCATTAAATAAAAAGACAATAGAAGATAATACTTGTGAGGGAAGTATAATACATTTTATACTAATAAAAATTATGATTAAAAATATTCATGGGAATTATATATAGAAAAAAATTTAAAAAAGTGGTGTATATAGAATAGTTATTAATGAAAAAAAATTTAGATGAGAAAAACCTTTACCATAACTATTGACTTTAATGAATGTGATTCATACTCATTGAGGATTTGAGACTTCCCTTGAATTATTTATAGGAAATCAGGGATTTAGGGATTCTTCATGGAACATGGGGAAGAAAACATGGAAGAATAATATAGAATATATATAGTGGGAATCCATTCAAGGGAATTTTGAACTAGAAGTGTAGATTAAATTAGTGCAAGTGTACTCCTTTTATCGGTGAAAAAGAGGAAATTTTCATTTGAAATAAATAGTGTGTAAGGGTTAATAATGGAATCTCAATATATTTGAGGGATTTGGGTGGGAAAAGGTTGTAAAGTCATTTATGTATGACTTTCTACCCTAACAGATGTCTACTAAAAGGTCTAAGTGTAATTTGAACTTAATAAAATTCATTCCACAAAAAGTGCCAATTTTTTCCATATTAACTTTGACAATAAATTAAACATGATAATGATTTTATTACTAAATATATAGGATAAACCCTATTACCAAATTTTTATATGTTCATTTAAAATCTAGAATCCAATTAATCTAATTCATTTTCAAAATATCATAATATTCAAAATTACATTAATAAAATAATATAAAATAATTTTTTTTGTAGAAAAATATGTGTTGAAAAGATTAATTTATCTTAGTATAATTTCATGTCAATAAAAAATTAAATGATTTTTAATATATTTTTATAAAAAAATTAAATTAGATTCATTATTTAAGGGAGATAAATTTAATTTACTTATACAAGAATTGTGGAAAAACATTATAATTTATTTTGATAAATTATATTTTACCATGTTATATAATATCGACATTGGTAACTTTTTTATGAAGAAATTAAATAATTTATTAAAAAATTTTGATATACTGATTAATATTTTAAAAAATGTTTTCTGGAATCAATTTATAGTGTTAATAAATACGATTTTAAATATAAGAGTACATAAAGCATAAAAAATATTTTTTTAGTGAAATGTATTTTTAGGAATAAAAATGATTTTATTATTATAAGTCTTGTATTAAAAATAGTCCGATGATTGTTAGTTTATTCAATTTTATATAATATCAATGTATTTAATTACAATAGTTATTTATTTTTGATTTATTTTATTATGTTTATAATAAAAAACAATTATAGAGGAAAAATTTTATTTGAAAAATATCCCTGTTATATTAAATGGTATTAACCCAAATTCAACTAATATAACTATTTTTTATTCTAATAATTTAATTTTATCAATAAATTGGTTTATAATTATTAAATTTAATTTAATGATTAAATCAATCATTATTTCAAAAAATATTAGTAAAAATAATACTTAATACATTAATATATATATATTTAATAAAATTCTCTAATTAAATATTATCATTTATTCAAATTTTTTATTCATGGTCTATTAATTTTTATCTTGTATCTATCTAAAGTGTATCATGGTTCATTTTAGCTTGGTTTTTTGTTTGATGATTTTAAAACATATTATTTATTTAAATGAAAATAAACACTATGATCTTGGGGAATTACATTCCACCCCACCCCTAAATAAATTGCATCCAATAAATTTGAATTTGTCTCATTAATTAAATTAAATGATGATATTATAAATATATTCATGAATCAAGATAAAATTTATAAAGAAATACTATCCTCATTGTCAAAAATAGTAGTTGACTCATCATTTCCCAAGTAGTAGGTATGGAATGAGATTTTCCATTATCTCAACAAATTGAATAAAATATGCTTCCATAGTTGGTTATATGAGTATTATTGGAAAACCCCATTCATATAATCTTTTTAATGATCATATTTACATCCAAATACTATAGAATTCGTTTTATGACAATATATAATAAAATTAGAGTAAACAATCATATGAATACAAAAACTCAATTATAATATTTCTTCTTTGATGAAACCTTCATTTCATCCGATGATACTTTAATTTTATAATTAGAAAAACCATTAAATCGTTGATTTTAACATTGGTTTCCCACTATCATTTTCCTATTAGGTTTTTTAGCCTAACTAGTCATATATTATATCATCATATTCAATTTAATTCTCTCATAATTGTTTGTGTAGAGAATTTCAATCATGAAAGCATATCCATTGGGAATGTAACTACAATTTTTTGGTCAAGAAATTTTTTCTTGTTCTAGTTGAATATCAAGTTAATACCCAATCATCCCTTTTTAGGGTTGTTACCCCAAGATTTGTCTGTGGTAGAGCCAACACCCACTTATCTGCATCCAAATTGGTGTTTTATTGCTAGGGAAACCAAAAAACCTATCCATTACCAAATTTTAATGTGTTCTAATTTATCAATTATTATACCTTAGGTTTTTATTAATTTTTCTAGTCCTAATACCCAATAATAACTAATCTAATACAAAATAATATCTAAACTAATTTCTAAAAATAATTAAACCATACATTGATGCCAACTAAGGCACTCTGGATCTGTACTCCTAGATATAGTGCTAAGAAACATTTTTTAATTACAATACTTGATAAAAGATGAGGTGATCCATCCTATGCTAGAATATATTTGAAATTGTAATAATAATTTAAATATTATATCTCATAAATAATATCCGACCCCCAAAATCAAATGTTTGGTGTCTTTGAAGATTAACTACAAAAGAATCGTATTGTGTACATTTCTCTATAATATAGATATAATTGATCTCCTTCTAAACAACTCCTAGGTTATACTCATCATCACAGCCTAGGGAATAGAAAACATAACAAATGTGTGTTCCTGAATAGTCAATAAAGGTAAATAGAAGAGACAACAATTGGAAATAATAATTAAGTATAAGATAAGCATATGGGTATTAGTTCTTAGTGAAGGTATATGAACATAAAATTAGTTAATAATACCCAAATAAACACGAAGTATAAAGAATAAATAAATTAATAAGTTTTTGAGCATAAAATAACACATAATCTATCATAACATGAAGTAAGTATCACTACGTAATTCCCATAACATAGTGTCCTTTGGGTAATAAAGTATATACCCCTGTGGTATTGGGATAATAACTCATATACCCTCTTGGGATTTGGATACTACACGTGTACCCTATTATTCATGGGATACTACACACATATCCTCTTTGGATTGGGATAACAAGCTATATACTCTCTTATGAATTTTTTAATAACCCATATACCCTCTACTTATTGGACTATCAACTTTGTTTCAATGAAAAAGGGATGTCCATGAACCCTTGTTTAATTTTATAGGGCTTATCCAATGATGTTTCACTTTTTTATTCTTCATGGAAATTACCAACGGTTCCCACATCCATAACATGGTACAAATTTTGTTTTCAAATGAAGCTAGTATGTTGGATTTTCTAACCCAATGATTCTTAGAAAATCACATTGGTAAAGAGGATGGGAGGGAAAGATCATCACAAACTTTTTTGGATGTAATTTATACCTATTTTAGGACTCTCATATAGATTTATTATATGTTCAAAAATCTCTTCATAATCACAAACCATGAACAAATACCCTAAAAGAGTGATCATAGGTTAACACATTTTATATAGATAATTCGGGGATCGAATATGTTAATTCATATATACATATCTGAGTTTATTCATCCATTTCCTATAAATGAGTAGTTTCTTTTGTGTTGAATCCTTATAACCATGCACCTTATAATTTTCTTCCATTATGGGAGGTAGTTAATATTTAGTATAGTAGATTGATCCATTATGAGGTACCCTATATATCTTTTTTATAATAGAAATCAAGACCAACATTGTTCATTAAAGCCCACCTAGTTTAACATCATGCACAGATGACATATGTGTGGGAACTTAGGAAATGAGTATTGAAGACCATGTCTGAAGGAGATGTCCTACATATCCCAATAATGGTTGAATCAGGAGTTATCTTGGTCCATTCACTCCCATGGGGATGGAACCAAGGTTGATTCCCATGTATGGAGGTAATCATATCATGCCACTTATTGGGGCATATGCACTGAGGTTTCCCAAGAAAGTGTGGATTCAAGATGCGAATGATAAGACCATTGAATCATCCTAATAGCACATGATCCATACATAGTGTTGTAAATAGGGGATAAAAAGTAATCATCCTCACTGTATAAGGATGTGGTACTTACGTACTAAGAGAGACCTTTGGATTTATATTATGGAGCTCAGGGCATAAGATGGTTTCTTACGTATCTTGGAAGTAATCAAAGTTCACATAGTTTTTTAAATTTATCAATATACTAATGGATAAGTTATATTGATAATAAGATGGGAAATATTGGGTAATAATTCTTGAAATATAGGATCCATGAGGGGACGACTTACATGGAAGTTTATGCCTATTTGAGATCAGTTCATAGAAGGGCATCTAGTATATTCTGATTATTGGAGGAATCAAAATTATAAAACTTCAATTTATTGGGGATTATATAATGATGTTTCTAATTATAAATTATATGACAATTTAAATTTTCTAATACCGTGTGAGCTATTAACGGTGTGGTAAATAAGGTAAGGAAAATGAAAAGCCTCACTATTTTTGAATGTGAGACTTATGTGTAGGGATCTCCCTATTAATGTTTTAATATAGAGAAGTATCCCTAGAGAGGCTTCAAACATATCCTTCTTATAGTAGGAATTAGTTTCCTTGTAGTTATTTGATCTGGGATTTCACATTGATGTGGACCTTTATGGAGGATGCACAAGGTTATAAAGTCCCATGATTCTCATTTGACCAGGCCAAATTGTCTTCCTGGAATGCTTTGATTATCTATTTGTGATGCCTTTATTGTCTAATTGACATGTTGAATGGTGTTTGTATAACAAGTCCAAAAAAAATTTATTATCTATGTGACTTTTCCTAGGTACATCATGTAACCTGGATGGCATGTTTGGAGGTTAACACGTGATCAATGATGACTTTTTTGAAGGGCATCGTGAGATAGATCTGGATGATCCTAGAAGCCATTTCATGATCCCAACTAAAATTATTAGAGGGTGTTGTATGATCCAGTTGGATTTCCATTGTGTCATCATGAAATACATATGACATGCTTGAAGTGAATTTCTATATTCAATGTGAAGCATCTGTAGGGTGATGCACGACCCAAGAAAACAAGTAAGGATTTCATCATGATATTTGGATAACATACTAGGATTTCATCACAAAATCCAGCTGACATATCTAGAGGACATCACAAAAATCAAACTGACATACCCTAGTGAGACCACAAGACTCATCTTACATGTATTGTTTCCACCACATGATCTGGGATACATATCTAGCGGACACTTTGAACCTTGGATGGAGAGCCAAGAAGGTTTCACAAGACTTGGGTGGCATGACCATGGGGAACTATTTGACTTGGTCTGACATGTCCATGGGAATTTTCAGGATCCAAATACTATACCAAATAAGAATCATGTGATTTGGGAAACATTTCCTAGTGTTTTCATGTGACGTGGGTGGTTCATGTGAAGCAAATGAGGATTATTGTAAATTTTATTCACATAATAATATTGTCTTTCATTCATTTTTCCAGTATTTTATATCAAATTCATTATATTTATTCAGTGTTGATTTATATCAGCTCACATGTTTAGAAAGTATATGGGATGTTATTCATGTGACTCAACAAAAGTCAATCGTGTGTTCTATGAGTGATCATGCAAAGTTCCTATACATGTTCCTTGATCGCACAAGTTTTTTTTTTTCCGAATATCACCTGAATGAAAACATTAACGGTTTTAAGATCATCCATTCCTAGAAATCCAATCTAATGCCTACATGCACTGGTTCAAGGCTCTGAGGATTTTTTTATATAACAATGGATTCTTTATGCTGGTGTGAAGGATTTATAGGCCTCAACACCCTATTTATTCTTTCCTTTACATGGAACATATTGCGTAAATCAATGATAGAGTAATTTGAGGGATTTAGAGTCAGGATTCATCTAGAGGTCCGGATGTAGGTTATTCCAGTGGTGGTGCATGATTTGAAGTGGTCGTGATACCATACCATCAATACACAATTTATTGGACTATAAAAAATTAATGGTGTCATATTTAATCATGCATACATTCCAAGGTGTTTTCATTTTTGAGGATGATATGTCTAAGGGATTTTATGAGATCAGGGAACTTTTCTAGGACCATTCTCAAGGAAAAGGATGTCCTATCAAGGCACTTTGTGAGACTTTTCTAGTGTGTCCCATGTGTTTTACAACCCAAAGAGGATCCCACCTTTTTCTATATTTATTTTGATAATTTATTTTAAAAGGTAACATGGACATATGAAGCATTGACATATCTTTGGAAAGTGTCATGGGATAGATATTTGATTCCTCATTGTTCCACCAAATTTCCCTTTGGGGTAAAGTTCATTTTTTTGTGGAAGAACAGGTTTATCCCATTGTTGGGGAATCGATATGGATAACTCATTTATAGGCTTAATGGTTTGTGGTTATAGTGAAACTGTACTAAGAAGCTTCTTATTTTTGTCAAAATAATGGGAGGTTCTATAGGACTAACTAATCCTTTCCCCAATATATTCTCCCCACTTTATGTCATTGGGAGAGGAATTTTGTAGTGACTTAGAGATAGATGATGATGGATCCTTGGGTTGAATAGAATAAGTGAGGGAAAATATTTCCACCACTTGATCAATAATTTTGATATAATCACCTTTAAGATATCCTTACCCAGAAGGTATGGAAAAAAAAGAACTCAATATTGTTCAAATCACTTTCTTTAGGATCCCCAAAAAATTGTGGATTTTCAAACATTCCAATTTTTTATTATTTCAGTACCACATCCTAAATTGAAAAAATATGTAGGTCTAAGTTGTTTTCACTTAGAGAAGCATGTATCCACATTTGATGATTCTAGAGTGAAATATTTTTCTTTAATGCACCATTCGATGTCGATACTGTCCTGTCAAAAAATTTAGGTGGAATAGGTTTTAAATCAATCGCCCCTCTTGCCTACTATTGAAATCTCGGTGGTCAAACCACTTGATCCATCATAGGTGGATGTGATTTTGGAGGATACCGATATTGGTATATATTCTTTTACCATATTAACTTTGATGGAAGAGAGTTTTTGAGAAGGTGCATACTTATTCTAAATTGGACACCTAGTTTATTTGTTCCATATCACTTGACATTATTTTTTGTCTCTATAACCCTCACAGGTGGCGACTGAAGTACATCTTTGGTAAAATAATAGGAGGTGTTTCAAATCCTATCATCATAAGTGTGTGTTAAGAAAATAATGTATTTCAGAAAAGTATTGAAGGCGACAAGAAGATGATCATCATAAGAAGGTGTCACATATTCACATGAACATGGAGTCAGGGCAGTGGATTTCAACTGTGATGTGACAGATAAAGCTACTTTTCTAACATCAGTCAAATCTGTTGATTATTTAGTGATATTATATGGTTTATCTTTTGACTGATTAATTATTTCTCCCCCTATTTTGGTGTATTTACCCTTGAGTTAGGAACCTTTTTTCCCTACTCCCTTGGGGGTTCCTCCGACTAGATAAACCATTATTGAAGCTGTTTCCCATCCAACCTCATCCAAGACCATGATCATGAATCTTTATCTAAGAGGCATGGTACCATAATATGTTACCATTCACAAGATGGTCTTAAATTAAGGCCTATGTTCTATGTCATTATACTAGTCGAAGCGAAAAAAAGTGGAGAGATATTTTGGACATAGTATTAAAGACTCCCTTGGCAGTGTTGAAGGATCGGTTGGGCCACCTCCGATTTATGTTTCTTACCCTTGCTGAGGGATTTGATTATACCTCCCTCGACACTCGGGTGAAGGAAGTTGCAACTCTGGGAGAGAAGAGTAGGTCCCTAGAATTTATGGTGGTAGTTGCTGAGGATTCCCCTTTCGTGAATAGAAACTAGGATGCATCTTTAAATTAAGATTCTCTACATGAGGTTGAAGTGGAAGCTCACTAGGACCTGGTTTTTCTCGGGAGGGTTGAAATTGACTCTTTTTAGTCCATGAGTGGTCATCTTCAATATGAGACCAGACATCTTCAGACAGATGTATCATAGTTTTTACATGCACTCCACATATCATAGAATACTGTGATGAACAAACAAAAACTTCTTGATTTGGTGGAGAATTTAAGGCTTGGTGTTGTTTCTTGGGTGAAGGAGTTGTAATAGAATATAGAGGAAGAGACTAAATCTATTGAACAATTACACCAATCTATTACCTCCCTTGATCAGAGGATTGCAGAGTTCAATGATTCTTCTGAGCACATTCTATGCTGGTGTTTTAAAATTAAAACATTTATTATTATCATATATTCATGGGAAATACTCATCTACATGGAGATTCCTTAGATCATATGATATCAATAAATGGATCTACTAAACTCTAAATCATATTATCTAGTCTTCATTCATTAATCATGTGCATTAAATTTCACTGATCTGATGTTATTTGAATCATTAAATATACCAATCCTTCATATAATATCTTGTAAATAAAATTCTAGATATAAATATTTAAATAATAATATATTCTTCTTCAGATTTTCAATAGACTTCCCACTGACATATGAATAATGTTTTATGTATATATTCGAGTTATGAGATAACATATTTCACATAGGGATAATTTTATAGAATATGATTCCTATAGGTAGATTTATATATCTTTTTCTGAATCCTATAGTCTTGGAGAGCATAACATTATTTTTTCCAAGGACATTTGGTGTGCCTTACGATATTTTCAATTCTTATAGAATAAATAACTTTTGTGTTATAGATTATTGTCTCTTAGTTCAAACCTTCTTTCTATTTAGTTTTGTTCATTTAGCACAGATAGTTTATTACTATAGTTTAGGGTCTTTTAGCTATGAAATTAGGATTCCATGGAGTTTAAAGCCTTACTATAAGGAATTGATGGGTGGAAATGGAATATGGTACATAATTTCCATGAATGACCCAAAACATACTGGGGTGCTAAGTTCTATTATGGTGTTGTTTCACCTCATGGGGACTATATCTGCTTTCCTACAAGGAATAGATGAATCTAGTTGGTAGGTTGGGGCCCTTATGAATCGATATCACTTTTAAAAGGAGGTGTATCTACTCTTTTACAATTATTATTGAAGATTCATAGAGGTTATGATGATTGATGGTGAAAATCATGGGAATCAAGGTCCACATGGATTGTTGGAATATGGGTGATGTATGTTGTAACCCAAACATTTGACTCAGGGAATATGGAATGTGGAATACATTCTAGGGTTGAACCGTAACAACCTGAGGTTCTAGGTTTGTGCATGGTGTTTCTAGGTCTCACAAGGATTTAAACTCATTTCTTGTGAAGGAGAAACTTCCTTAAGTTGGTAGGTATTTTATCTTACATGTGAAAATCATTTTCATGAAAAGATGATCACCACTCCATTCCAACGGATATAACTGATTTTTAAATGCAAAAACATATAGATAATGAGGTTGGGTGTGAATAAAATCTATCAATGAAGGTTCTCAAAATGTAGGTGAGTTTATCTCTTAATTGTGAAGCTTAAGATATATTCCATGTGGTTTAAAATAATTAGGTGTGGGAAATCAAAGGTTTTATAATGGAGTGTCTCATTATTTCTTCGAGAAATGTTACAAAACAAGGTGACATAACATTAAGGATGAAAAAGTATCATGTATAGTTTGGTATGGGATGGGAAATCATGGTCCTAAGTAATCATTTCAAGAGGATTAAATGGGAAAATCATACTGAGAATGAACCATAACAAACTATGGTGTTGATTTCTACCATGGTGATGTTAGGGAACAAAATGATCTGAAATCCCTTTTAATGATTGAAGGATTTGGTTGACAACCAAAGCCACCTATGCAGGAGCCGTAGGCACACATGCATAGTAAAACAAAGGGTCCCTTAAAGCTGGGTATAATTTTCCAAGTTCCATGGAAGTATGTGATGATATGAGGTGCTCAAATCAAAAATCTAATTTGTCTATATCTTAATATTGAATATGGGTTCAAGAACAATAAAAGTTACATCACATCCTAGGGAACATATTCCCATGGTAAGGATATGTGAAAAATTATTACTCTAAATTTTTCCTGATCCGGGGTGGTATAGATATGATAGTAGTGGGCCCTATGAGATTTAGGCCATATTTATTTGCACCTAAATTTTTCCTAAAATCTAGAGATGAAGATTTTAGATAGTGAAGTCTTACCTTTTTCTGAGGAAAACCTTTTCGGCACATTATCCTAACATGTTTTATTTCTATTTTAGTATAATTTGTGGTTTTTTCTATTTGAACCATTATAGGATAGTGTTAAATGTCGTATATATTTCACCAAAGGGTAGACAATTTATGGTCATGAAACATATGATCCTAATTAAGGGGATGTTACACAAGAGTCTAATTAGGATACATAGGGTCGAGAGCACCCCAAAATCCTTTTAAGCAAGAGAGAAAGTATTGTAAATCACATCATGAGGTTCTCGGGTCATGAGTAATGATACACGACAATCATACCTTGAATGGATTAGAAAACAATGATATTTGTAGTTCTTCCATGATGACATCAAGACTTAGAAGAATCAGAAATCCTTTTTTGTAGAGTGATATATTTGATTAATGACTATAGGAACATTTTTAGGAGCCATATGGATACACTCATAGTCAAAAAATGGTCCCTTGAAGACATGGACATTTTTCCTAGGTCTAATGAAGGTTTTTAGAAACCCAAGTTACTCATGAAATGAAGTTTGATTTATGTGATGACTGGATTAAAAGATGATGGAAGTATCTTGTACTCTAGTTGATTGAGGGCAGACTCCTTTTTTCCTTTGGTAAGGGATGATAATGTACGATTTTATGTAAAGTTTAACATCATATAGTAGGGGAATGATTTCTTTGGTGTATCGTAACTTCATGTGAAAAGGAAATTTTCCCTATAGTTTATCTTCATGGGTTAAGGATGTATTTGATATGCGGTTTTAATTTCATGTGACCTGGATTTCTTCCTTGAAGTTTAACATCATGAAGTAAGGAAGTGGGAACTGACATAAAACACTATTCTTGGTATATTATATTTCACATGAAGGGTGTATTACTATTTATATCATACATTGGTGAAATTATATTGTATGACTCATCCATTCTCTATTTGGGTTGAATTTATTTATCATTTGTAGTAGGTGGGACTAGAATTAAAGATCCTTGTGTAATTACATATCATGTGATGATAATAATCAATACATGAATAGATTATGAATGATAAAATATCTACAAATTTATGACCCAAATATAGAGGTGGGAATGTTTTAAATTGATAATTGTTGTTGGGCCCGTGATTGAAGATTCAAGAATTAGTGCATATCCTATGATGACCAGAATGCAACTATATTTAGTTCTTAAGGAAAATTAATGTTTAAATTCATGTGGTAATGGAGTAGAATTCCCAATGTGAAAAGGGGTATTGTGTCTTAGACCAATGATAGAAATTTAGGAGTCACAATATATCCTATGATAATAAGAATAATGACACATGTAGTTATTAAGGAAGGAGCTTTATATGCAATCATGAACTATATATAGGGAGGGACACTGTTATGATAATTTATTGTGACTAGACCTATGGGTAAAAATTTAGGTATCACTATGTATCCTATAATATAAGGAAAAAAGTAAAAAATATCTCATGAATAGAGCTGTGGTACGAGACCAGAACCAAAAAATGTGGCCCTCTCAGGAAAGGTTTAGAGGAATGTCTAGTTTTAAGTCATGAAAGGGTCCCAAACTGTGTGGTTTAACTTCATGTGGGGAGGAATCATGGTATTACATTTAAGGACTTAAATTTCAGACCACGATGAGGATTTGTGAGCTATTATGAGTTCTTTTTGTGGGGAATCCCTCACTAAAATTCCTAATCTCATGTGAGTTATTCTTGGTGTGAGAAATGAGGAAGGGAAAGGGTTCATATCTCCTTGTAGAGACGATTAGAGACAAGATAGGGGAATCTTGTATCATGTGTTTGATAGACCATGATGTAGGATCAAGTGGTCTATAAATAGATCCTTCAAATTTTAATCAATTCATATATAGTTGCAAAAAACTTGTGCAGTTTAATTTCAATCCTAAAGGATGTTTTTCATGAAATTTAACACTTTACTGTAATGAAGTGGGTACTCTGATGGGAATGATGATAGATTTTGTGGATCTGTGCGGTTTTACATCATCTTGTAAGGATTTTTTCCATAGAGTTCAACATCATGTAGTAAGGACTAGGATCTCCTAATATGAAAGGAATGTAATTTTATGGCTGGTCCATGAAAAGATATTTGGGGATCACTATATATCCTATGATAGGAAGAATCAAAAAACATGTTGTTCTAGAGAACTATGTAGTTTATTTTCATTTAGAGAGTAAATAAGATATCCACTTTAATGTATTGTTTTGAGGAATAGGGCCAACTTATATTAATGAAGATAAACCATTGGGGGATTTGCATATTTTAACATCAAATAGTGAGGACGTTCTCTATATAGCTTAGCATCATGTGGTCAGGACATAAGATGTTGTGCAGTTTAAATTCATACTACCAAGAAATGACATTCTATGTAGTTTGACATATTTATACCAGGATAAGAGGTAATTTATAGTTTAAGAAACTTCTACCCGTACATGAGGTGATATACAGTTTAACATCTTGCTACCAAAATGAGAGGTGTTGTGTAGTTTAACATTTTTCTTCCCAAACATGATGCACTATATAGTTTAAGGTCTTTATGCCAATAGTAAGGGTGAGTAATAACTATATTATAAATTATTTCTTGGGAAATATCGCATTGGTTGGGGGTGTGACATTTCCCCCCACCCATTGTGTCCAATGAGTAATCTCTTTTGTGATAGACCTTATATATTATGTAAGGCCCTTCCCATATGGGTTTTAACTTTGGAGTTTTATTATCTGGTTTCATTGGAGTATTAAGATCCAACACCAATTATCTCTAGAGGAATCAGTAGAGGTGAGCCTTTTTATTAAAGTCTCAGGAAATCTTATTCTAAATGGATTTAAGGTTGTGCAATGTACACAACCTATTCTCATCGATCCTTTACAATTCTTACACCCACATTTGTGATTTATCATCATATGGTATTTTTCCACAAATATAAATTTGTAGAAAAGGTATCTTGACGTATATGGGTATCACTAACTCAGTCCCATACACTAATGAGTATGTAATTTTTTGTGTAGTTGTATGTGTAGTGGTATGATAGGCCCATAAAGCATGGCATAGCTTGTATGACAAGGAATTATTATCCTTGTTCAGAATATTTTTAGAGTATATTTGATAGTCTTTTTGAAGGCCTCTATCTATCAACATTCTTCTACATAAAAGAGATATGAGTGATTAGACTCAATACTGTACTTCTAGTATAGTTTGTTCAACTTCATAGAATAGAAGTTTATGTCGTTATCCATAAATATTGTATGAGAGACTCCAAACTTGGCAATGTTATGGGAAATTATGTGGTTAATGATATTATTCATCCTGAATTCCATGAGGGGTATTTTATCTGACAATTTGGAAAAGAAGTTAGCAGTTGTAAGGATATAATTGAACTGCATAGTTATGGCTAGGGGTATGGACCCAAAACCCTTATACAAATGAAAAAATGGAATGAATGTTTAGATATATGTAAAAATTACAAGGGTTGATGGGTGATGTATCATGGATATGAAATTAATGAAATTTCCTGGTGACTTTGAAATAGTCATGTATCATGGCATTCTAATAGAAACCTAGCATCTTTATTTGGTTGGAGAGACTGGTCCCATACCGATGAGCATCACAGGTGCATTCATGGAATTTATCCATGATGGTGCGAATCTCTCATTATTTTATTCATATGAGGATTATTCTATCAAATAATCACTTATAGTTGGATTTTTTCTTATTTGGACCATCCCACAAGATAATGTTCATTACACGATACCAAATTTGTTCCTCTCAGACTTGGTCTGCCAAGAGATATCTATTTTGCTGATAACCAATTTTGGGAAGCATCCAATCTGGGTGGATTCAAGTTCATCATGCTATGGGTAGGATTTGACCTGATATATTTCTTCTATATCATATACAATGATCGATGTAACCATTCTTCGGTGCGTGAAACAAAATATTTCATTTAACTAATTATGTGAGACCTTGATTGTAGCTAAATTTTCCAATGAATTTGTAGAATCATTCTATGATTAGGGAACATGATGAAATATGGGATCAAAATGGAACATCTCCATAAGTACCCTATCTTTTCTAGTAAGAGGGGAAAGTTATTCATTTTTATGGTATATTCTCGATTCATCAGCTTTATCACTATTTGTAAATCCTATTTCATATTCTGGAAGTCTATCTACAACTACAGTTCTAGTTCCATGCCCGTGACGAGGGATTATTATTCATACTCATTATTTATATAGCCCTTAGATAGTGAAAATTTCTAGGAAAAAACTTCATTTTCTGTAGAGAAAAATAAGATCCCTAAGAAAATGCAATTGATATTTGGGTTTTCTATACTTTTTCTGACAGGGCTTTGGGATGTCCCGTCAAAATACATTTCCAATTTCCATGGAGTGTAATGGGAATAAAAGACCCCTCATCTAGGATCTCAGTGTCCAATTGTGTATTCTATGGGGTGGGATGTTCCACTAGTAAATTATCCACGGATTTATATTTCACCACATTCTCTAACACGAACTGGATGTCAAATTTTGGCAGAATGACTTCTTAATGAGCAATATGCCAAGATATCATGGGATAGAAAAAGATGTACTAGAGAAAATTAATACGAGAGACTAAAAGGACTTTATTATTCTAGAAGTAATTAAAATTTATTTTCATTTAAAGGATGTGTGCAAGGAAATTCTTCTCAACATCAGAGAAATGAGTCTCAATACCTAGAATTGTTTAGATGGGATAATAAAGAATGTTCTCACTCCCTGTGTCATTGTTATATGTAAGGAGAGAATCTGCTGATCATTCCATGGAATCCACATACAACATGAGTGTCATCCCTTACACTAGAGGTACCAAAGCTAGTGGGTGTAGGGAATGTTGGGATACATCATCCCATTTATAGGAAATCCCCATAATATTTATCCTGGTGAAAGGGAGAGATTTTCTAGACAATATGGCTATTAAATTAAAAATATAGGTGTGTTTTTCATGGATCCCCGTTGGTTCATTAAGATTTATGGGGGTGAAATCTCTAATATAGAACTAATATTATTTGGTTCAACCTTGATTTCATAGTCGAGTTCCGCAATGAATTGAAACTTCACTAATGTTACCCTAAAGTTACATTTTAGTGGATTCATCTTTAGTCTATATTGTCACATCTTGTTGAAGTCTATTTAAAGATTTGTGAAGTGACTACATTGATGTTGGGATTTTACATCTAGGTCATCTATGTAACATTAAACTATTCATACCAAGAACATATTAATGATATGACTCATGAAATTTTGATATGTGGGGCCAAATTTATTTATGTGAAAGGGAATGAATTGATATTAAAGGATCCCATGAGGCACTCTGAAGGTAGTGGATTCTTCATCTTTAGGGTCCATATTTATTTGATTATACCTAGAATACCCAAATAGTAATGGAAGGGATTGGATTCCAAAATTTTCATCATTAAATAGATATATTATTTCTAATGGGAATAATACTTTGGTAAGTGTTTATTAAGGTCTTTGAAATCATTTCAATCCCAAATCATCCCATTCATTTTCTTGATAGAGTTGATTTTGTTGAGCTATCTTGGGTAATTTATTTCTCAAACAAAGTTGTTTTTGATCAAATTTTAAACATTCTCCTCAGCATTTATGGTATGAGAAGGGTGAATCCTCCTGGATTCCAGCTTAATGACATTATACTCATCAAGACATCTTGTATGGTTCAAAGCCATATCCATATTCTATCAGAGTATTTCTTTATAATTCCAAGAAAATACATATCAATGTTTATATAGAAGCACAGTGTACTTATATTACTCTTCTAAGGGCATGGTGGCTCTAAAAATTATTCACTAAGGGTCTTCTCAGTTACCAGATATACAATCTTGAACTCATCAGTGGTGGTGAAAACTGCATCCTTGAATGTAGAAGGAGATTACCCAAGGTCATCCCCATATTCATCCACCAATTATTCTATGGTGGTATTCTCAGGTGAGGTTGGAAATTTGGGGGTATCTCTATTATTGTTGATGTGGGAGAGTCCACCATATGAGATATTATCATCCCCTACTACATGTTTCATTGATGGAAGATTCCAGACACAACTATCTTCTACATTGTCACTGGTGAAAGAAAGGGCTGGGATATTTAGGACAAAGTCTATTACCTCAACTAGATTAATGTGGAGAATATAGTCACTATCGATCATATTACAAAGATTTTTAATTATGGTCCCCGAGAAATTTCGAGATACAACCTATATATCTTCATCCACAATTGGTTGTTTACCTCCACATTTTTAGAAACCTACTTCATCATATGTGGTATCACAAGTCTTGAAGAGGGCACTGTCACCATGCTGTAAGTAGACTTTTCCATCAATGGGATATTTTAGACATTGATGGATTGTTTATGAAACCTCCATGTGGCTATGGATCTGGGGAATTTCGAACAAAAAAATGTATGTAGTGTCTTACTGGATGACCATGAACATAGTGTCAAATGTGAGGTCCCCAAACCAATATTTGGGTTTCATATTCCTAATAGGTATTTGTTCACACTTATCATATCCATAAATGGTCATATTTATGGGATTTATTTCCCCTTATCTATATCCCAAACATCGTATGGTTTGAATAGGGATGGGGTAGATCTCAGAAAAAATTTCAATCAGAGACCTTTGAATACCAACATTATCGAATCTACCCAAAACATATAGTGGTCGAATGTTCCCTTTTATGATCTCTTCATGATCCCTCTCTGTAAAAAAAATGAATACACTAAATTATGCTGAAAAGTTCTCCATTTGATGAAACATGGATGCAGTGAAATATTTATCAAATTCCAATGGTATTTAGATGGCCTTAGCGGGTTCATGTATGAGTTATTTTCAAATATGAAGCACATTGAGGATTAAGATCATGGATGGGACAACATCCATCTATTTCAAAACATTGCACTCTATTTTTTACCAAAGGTCAATGCTTCCTGAGGAAGGGTTTATTTTGAAAATATGGATTAGGAAATAAGGAATTTGAGTTGGATGTGTATGATACTTATCAATAGGTTTTTGTAGCATATGCTTCTAATGTATGGATCATTGTGGCCTTCCCCATTTTGATGGATGATTGGATAATCATACCCCCTCTAATAGGTCATGAAAGAAAACTATGTGAAGATAACTATTGAAGGGTTCTGAGACACCACCATGATTATTCTAGGCTTGCGGTAGTGCTTTCCAATGGGTCTTAGCTACATATATGTTATATGTAAGGAAGTGATAAAAATATTAGGTCCGACCACACCCAAGTTGTCTCTCATATCCCTTATTCCTTTGTGTGAGGCCACCTATGCCCCAATGTTTTATGGGTAACTAACATTCAATAGAATATTCATCATCAGATCAGGGGTATTCTAAGTATATTATGTTGGAAGAAATAAAGATTATATTTTCATTCATATAAGGTTCTGTTAGGTCAGGTGGTTCCTTTTATTTACATGTTTAATGGATGAAATATACAAGTGTTAGAGCTTGAATTTGTGAAGAATACAAATAATCCTCTTCTATTTCTTCTTATTTCTGATTCTCACATCCACTTTAATGAGGAATTTATGATGTTACCTTCAAGGGTGGAAGATCTGTTGTGGGAATGAAAAAAATTTCTCATAGGGTGGCATTATCTTGGATGAATGTTTTTAGAGTCATCAGGTTGTCAAAAATCCACCCACTATATGTTGGATCTTTATTCTAATCACTCAATTCTTTTTGAATGGGAAATGGTTATTCAAATCACCTGCTCTGAGGAGTTATCTAACACTACCTTTCTGGAATCAATCATGCCTTAAAATATGTATTTGAATATGATACAATCCTTGTTATTATAAATAATCCTTTTACGGAATTGCAAATAGTCAGGATGGTCGGTGAGGTTGACCACAATAGGATTCCTAGGTTATGGTATCTTCAGAAGGTTATTATTTGTAGTTGTGATGAAATAATTGGAGACTTGTTCATTTTGAAAGGAGTATTCTTCACTCATTTATTCCTCAAATCATGGGTGACCTTAATTTCTCTTTTCTTTTGGATAATGTTGGTTTTGTTGTTATTTCCAATCCACGAGAGGTTCTGGGTGGTTTGGGAATTGTTTAGGTGTTTGATGGTAATTTTTTGTTTCCTGAGAGTGATTCTAGCCTAAGAGTGAAATTTGTAGCTTCTAGTTTGCATAACCTTTTCCCCTATTCTGAGGTCATTAATCTATATTTTTTATGGTGTTAGAAGAATGGAATCTTCCAATTATTTTGAGATTTCGACAAACTCATGCAACCTACCTGTACACACCACTAGGATCATATGTGGCTATAACTCATCCTAGATATTTTAATCACAATGTTCCTGAAATTACTATTATGAGAGAGGGATACTGACTGAATATGTTGAAACCTTAAACCTATATATAAAGTCATACTCCATCTAATTTTGACATTGGTTGTAGTTGTTTTGGTTGAAAATTGTTGTTTTCCTCAGCATCAAGCTAAACTGATGATGGAATTGGTGAAAAATGTCTTCACATATTGAAACAAATCATGCTGGAAGTCTCCTGTAACAAGAAAAGTACGGAAATTTGAGATTTTACACAAAATACATCATCTTTGATACCATCATTTGATCTTAAGGGCGCATCATCGAACCACATTGGGATACAATGTGTGTGAGATACTTCTCGGGGTCTCCAGCATTGTCCATAATAGAGAAGGTTGTATTTTTTAAATTAGGTGGGGGAAAATGTTTCATACTCCTACTCAAGATATGAATTTCTATTAGGCTTCATATGTGAATGTCCACATTTCAATGATTCTATTCCAGTAGCCATGATCTCGATGACGTTAAACATAACTGGGGGAATAATGTCTGACATACATCCTCTAAATTGTGAGCAGTTTAGGGATCAATGAGGTGGACCTACCTTCAACTCCAACTAATTCTTTATTAGTCCTAAGAGTAAATTTTTTTCATGGTGAGGGAGGTGATTTCTTCGCAATAGATGGAAGTCAATATCATTTTTGAATTCCTCATTTATGTATACAAGATTCTTAGATCCAAAGCCAGTTTCAATCTCTAGTTACACTATTTATATAAAATTAACTATTTCTAGATGTATGGGTGGTGGACGTTTTTCCACTACTTGATGATGATACTCTATGAGAATATTCAATCTGAGTAGGTCCTCATTGCGTTTTCTGAGACTTTTTCACTCATTCTCTTATTGTCAAAACTATTCCTTCATGGAAGGAACATTGATTTTTCAGGACTATGACTCGTATGTAGCCACACCTTTATTATTTTCAATATAGTGATCCACCATAGTAGTGGATAATCAATATTTTTATTTAATAGGATTTATATCCTCCTCGGGTTCTGGGTGTGTGCAGCCTCAGTTGGTGAATCTAGGTCACCCTCTTCTAGGGGTAGATTTTCTAGGTTTCTGCACTTTACATATTCATCTTGGTCTACAATATATACTTTTTTTATAGTGAAGGAATTTATAGAGGTTTATTGGGAAACATTGGTTGTTCCATTAAATTAATCTCAATAGGATTATTCTTCACTGCCTTCATCAGATTAATTTTTCAAACCCCTGACCATATTGGGTCATTTTAGATTGAGACCCCAAGAATGTTTAATTTCCTTTATCGTTTGATCCTCCTGTCTCCACCTATGAGTAATGACCTTTTTGGTGTTTCTAGTTATGATTGTAAAATGATCCTAAAATAGAAGAGTTTTCTCATACTAAGGTAGGTACAATAGAGATTCCGACCATTGGTATTTACCTCTCAACCTATAGAAGGCTGATTTTCTATGTGGTGTTAATGATGATAAACATTTCCCCATCCAAATGGGATGTGGGTTGTTTAGGGCCACTATTGGCATTTATTGATCCAATTGATGAGGATCTAATAATTCAATATGGGGATTTTATGACACCTAGGATAGACATTGAGATATAATTTCCCTTAGCATGATGGGATAGGGTTGATCTAGAATCACTGTTGAATTACCCAGGACCCACTTAGGGGATGAAAGATCATGTAATGGTGTTTGAGATATAAACAATACCTTCTTAGTGGGTTGGTGTTTGTTTGGATCTAATGAGGATATGCCCTGAATCCTATTTAGAATTTATGATTCGAAGGGTGTTGTTGGTTTTAGATATTCTCCTAACCTGGTGGGTTGGGTTTTCTCATAGATGACTGCTATGGAAGCTACTAAAGTTACCTATTTGATGTGGCATATCTATGCCCATGTGGGAGTTGGGTGTAATGGAATCCCATGATGGTAGTCATTTTCTATGAGAATTTTTATAATTTATGTCAACTTCTTCTTATTTGTATGAAATTGACTATTGTTTCTTTGAGGGGCACAATTCAATGATCTTCCAACTATTCTCTCCCTCCATTCATCATGTATTGGATTAATTGAAGAGTGGGAATTATGTTATTGTGAATAACTAGCTTGATTGTCATCCAATACCCTAATTTAACCAGAGGTTATGACATTACAGGATGCCTTATCTGAGGGGTTCTCCTTTTCAGGTGATATAGTGAAGTGAAATGATGCACATTTTACCCATCCATAGATAGAAAAATCTAGAGATGCTCTATATATAATTTTTTATAATTTTTTTATGATGTGGAGACAAAAACTATGCATGCATTTTTCATTTTCATACACACCTAGGTTCTGGTCCATTTAAAATGTTTTAGTATCAAGCTAATAATAGATTTTATTAATGTGATGAAGGTGATATTCATATTCTAGATAGGGGAGATGAATATCCTTCAGTCTCTTATGATTAGCCCAAATATTTTGGTATATATAAGGCATGAAATCCTTTTCTAGCTCATTTGGGATATCATAGTCTAAAGTAGTGAGGGGCCAGAACATGGTGTGGTAGTTTTTTCTAGCTAACTCTATCTATTTATCAATATATTAATACTATTCGTCTGACTTACATGCCTACATCAAGTCAGATCATAGAAGATTTTTATTAGGGTCACTTGCTTTCTAGAGTGGAGTGCCCATGGAAGTTGATGGTGAACTATATGGTATTGACACTGTTAACTGGAGTGCCTCTCTATATGATGATGTCCGGTTTTGGGATAGATCCCTATATGAAGGTGTCTAGGTAAGGGGAAAGAGGGATATCACAATGGAGAGGTTTACCCCAGTGGATATAAGGATTAGAGTCCCTGCGATCTGTCTACACACTACCACGAGGAGGAATATTGTAGTACTAATCATCATTTACTTCGGTTGAAGAGTTAAAGGGGCCATGTGGTTTTGAGATTGTGTCTCGAATGACCTTAAGGGCACTAGAATTGAGAAGATGATGGATATGGTCCTTGTTGTGTGTTTTGGCCAAAATATGTCAACCAATCTTCTAGAATTGTATAGGGATATGAGCCTACAATATAATGGTTTTCAGAACATGGTTATAACCATATGGTAATATGGGATTATCAACCGACTGCTAAGAAGCTTCTTGAAAATTCCAATAATCTTATCAATATTGATAGGAATATGTTCCTATACCAAGGCTTGTTCCATTCTCTCTTGGTGATCCTTAGTAAAATTTACTTTATGGTCCCAATGTTGAATATTTGGAATATTTCACTAGTATTTTATAAAAGGGATCTGATCATTCCTTGAGAAATGTGCCACACTCACATGGTGAGCCCAGGATGTAACATGAATACAATCCTGGTCTGAATATGCATTCCCCACCGGAATACACTTATGGACCTCCAGAATGGGAGGAGGTATATGAGACTCCACTGTAATTCCTTGGAATGATGATGGTGAATTCATTCATCGATAGAAGTAGGGATATGTGACTAGATTCCATGATCTATGTGAATATGACATTAAGATTCACTAATAGTAATATAAGCCTATTCCAATGCATGTTCGATTATCACATGGTGAGACCCGACCATAATGGGGATATGAGCCCAATCACTGGCCTTTAGAGATTGTGTCTAGTCTTATTCAAGAAGATTATGAATCTATCTCGAGGAATGTTCCCCCCTCATTTGGTGCGCCCCATCAATAATGAAGATAAGAGGCCAATCATGGGCCACCATATATATTTCTCCAGACTTTTTTGATGTGCATGTTCCCATGTCCCAAGGAATAGTCTTCTCTCACCTGGTGTTCCCTAATGGAAATGGGAATATGAGCCCAGTCTGATGCCTCATCAAATACTGGAATATGTCGATAATCATACTGTATAAGAGTAAGAATGTTCTCTTAGTCTAGAGAAACCACATTTTCATGATGATCAGAGTGATAGGAATCCCTGACTATAGGGATAAGTATATGATACCACCCCTGTATCTCTATGAGTTTCATAATATGGTGAGCTAGTTTTTCAGTTGTTGGTAATAAGTAATGTCATATTAGAAAACAATGAGAATATATTTTTTATAATATTTTATGCAGGGATATAAGTCTTTATGTTTTTTATATCCAATATATACTAGAATATATCATTAATTTTGGTGTGGATATGTGACCACTTCTATAATCCATGTTCCACTAGAATATATCACCGGACATCATGAATGGGGGTATGGATATTCACCTACCCCATTCCTGTTACAAAAATATCCCCATATTATTAGTCGAAGTGAGTAGGGATATAGGCCTGCTCACTGGTTACTTCCAAAATATATCAGAATAAATCATCAATAGGAGTGGTTATATGATCCCACTCATGGTTATCAAAATCCTTAATTTCCCAATGTATATTTTCTGTTTCCTTTTCATGGGTTTCATATGAGGAACTATTTCGGGTTGTACCCTCAGTAGGCATATGATGGGTACTGATGGGATAGTTCTAGAAATGATAGTTGAACTGAGACCTACTTAGTGGCCTAGGATTGAAAGAGTTCCATATTGGACTCCAAATAACTCCCCCAGTATAGATTGGAGGTGGTGATTCATAAACTCTATGGGTAAGCTACCAAAGTTATTGGTTATCGAAACAAGGGCCAATATCATTGATGGTGATTTCCTTGAAGGACGTAGAATCATCGGTTTCAATTCTTGGAGCCCCCTTTGCGCATCATCCAGAGTCATTATTGTACCATTTTTATTGTATTTCAATACTAGTTTTTTCTCCACTTGATGTTTATGTTTTCGGGAAGGTGATATAATATTGTGACACATATGGTATATAGCCATAGATGAATTTTTGGAATTTTCACTGGATGAAGGCATTATCTTGAAATGGGATATTGTTGATGAGAGTAGTATCTATAGTCATGAATACAATAAGGGACAAGGTCACCAATTAGTGAATCATCATAGGCATGATTCATGACCAATCAAATATTCACAGTTAACACAACATTCTATTTATTATTGATTTAACTATTCTGCTCACTTAGTCTTTTCAAAATGATGATGGTATTATTTTAATGGGAAACCCAATTTTAGAGGATTATATGTCATATTTTCTCACATTTATCATCTATTTTAGATATACTAATAAAGTGGTCTAGCAAATGGAAAACAAACCATCCTGCTATATTAGGGTTTTACATCGGGCTGATCATTTTTGTTTTCAATGAATATGCAAATCAAAATGTCCAGACACATGATTAATGAAACATTATATTGTTTGATAGATTTATGTCGAGATCAACATTTTTTTGATTGAAAATATATGACTGAGAATCCTCATTAAGGTGAATTATGTATGGCCTGATTTTTTATTGTGTGGGGTTTAATTTATTTCAAAATCTTTAATGTTGGGACACTTTTGTTGTTATTTATGGGGAATCATAAAGGTTCCCATATCCATAACTAGGTATATACCTACTTTCCCTAGGTAGCAGTTCAGTTGGTGTTTCAAACCCAATAATTCTTAGGTGCTCACATTGGTTGAGAGGATGGGAGGTCTGGCTCATTGCAACATTTTGAGTGGATTTTTTCAGTACTTTGGGGCTCCCTTATAGATTTATGATATGTTCATGAATCTCTTCCTAATCCAGATATTGGACTATTTACCCTAATAGTGTGACCATAGGATAAACCCTTTTATATTCACAATAAGGGAATCTGTTAATCAAATCCATCAATGTGTATTTGAGGCCCTTCATTCATTTCCCATTAATGAGTGGTTTCTTACATCCTGAAGTCGTATAAACAGAAACATAAAAATATAATTCTATACAAGTTGGTGGTTAATATTATGATTAGCGGATTGAGCTATTATGAGGTTTCCTACCTATCCCTTTTATATTAAGAATCAAATCACATATAGTTCGTTAAATCCCAACAATTTTAATGTATTGTGAAGAGAAGATATGTGTGGGAACATAAGAACATGGTATTCAATCTCGAGTCTCTAGGATACATCTTATATATCTTGATTATGATAGTAATAAATGTTATCTTAGTTTTTTAATTCCATTATGTCTATCCCAACTGTAGATTCCCTTATATAGAGGTAACCATATCATGGAACTCATTGGGGATTACACACTGAGGCTTACCTGGATGGTGGAGATTCATGATGTGAATGATACAACCATTTCAACTCCCTATGCCCACATGATACATGTTCTCTATGAAAAAAAAGGGATAATAACTAATTATCCTCACTATATTTGGATGTAGGACTAATGTACTAGGATAACCGTCATGATGGTTATTATGGTTCTCAGGCATTGAGAAGGTATCCTACATATATTGGTTATGGAAAGAATCAGAGTTCTCATAGTTCATTCAATTTACTAATCTACTAATGGATGAGGTATAATGATTAGCCTATGAGAATGAGTGGGTCCCAAAGGTTGACATGTTTGATACAATAGGGTATATACAACTCAGTAGATGACTACTTGAGCTCAAGACTTAGAAATGTGTTCTAAGTATCATGGTTATTGGAAAAATTAGAATTCTTGTTGTCTAATTGATTGGTTATTATACAATGATGTTTCCCATTTGAGAATGATATAATAATTCCAGTTTCCTAATCCCATTTGAGCTATTATTAGTTTAGGAAACAAGGGATCGAAAACAACCATTCTCTGTATTTTTTGATGCAGGGATTATGTGCTGAGACTTCCCTAGTAAAGTTTTAATATAGGAATTGGCCAGTGAAGAGGCTTCCTCCATATCCTAGAGTGTGGGATTTATAGGCCTCCACCTTAGTAATTCACAACTTTACATAGTGTATATCATGAAAATCGATGATGGAGTTGTTATTGGGATGTGGAATCATGCTTCTTCATGAGGTACTTCTGTAGATTATTCCGAGTGTGAAAAATTATTATCAATGACTATGAGACTATCCTATCATCATCCCATTTATTGGATTATACCCAATTAATGGGGTCTTGTTTAATCATGTGAACATTCCATGGTAATTTTATTTTTTTAGGACAACACGTCTAAGGGTCTTCAATAAATCAAGGTGTCTATCTAGGGAATTTTTTGAGACAATGAGAGATTATAAAGTAGATTTTCAATATTATTTTACTTTGTCCCCAGATTTTTATTAATATAAGAGTCTTGATCATTTTTTCAATCTTTATTCCGTGTTCAATTTATAAGGTGTTGGGGTTTTGCGAGATTTCTTGAGTGATTTTAAGGATAGTCATTCTCCCCATTGGTGATGCATTGCATGACCAATAAATGTTCTTATGGTGATTCATGAGCATTCATTCTGGGAAAACCCTTATGATTTTTTTGGAACCAAAGGGTGAGAAAACAACTTCTTTTACATGTCTGAGATCGTTCACGTGATGAGGGAAATACGTTAGAAGGCTCTTTAGTGGCAAGGAAAACATGACGCCATGGGTTTTTGGTATCTTGTGAACTGCATGGGGTATTCCATATGATTGTTATCACCACCAAAATATTACATATTTCCTCTCTTTATTTACATTTTTTATTATACAAATGTTTGGGATTTCATGAGGTTGTATGAGTGTGGTTGAAGAAAATCACTCTACCTATCAGTGATGCATCCCGTAATATTTATGACTGCAAGTGGATCTCGCCATTTGGATATTTTCCTTCTATTTTCCAAGTATTTTTTTATAGTTTTTCAAGAACCCACTATTTTTCAATTAAGATGACCTAGGGGGTTTATCTTGCTACATCCTCATGATCATGGATTGTCTTGGTCACCTTCACTAATGAAAAATGTCTTGTCGAAGGGTATTAATGGGTTTTTCTGTAGGATATGAGATCATGTGTCTCCTAAAGGTTTACAAGATTGATGTGATTTTGGATACCTTTTTATCACTATTATATGGAAATAAAATACAAAAATTTAGTTATTTATTTATTTATGAATTTTAAAATGCTCATTTGATGGGGTGTAAACCTATATACCCTCTTTGGCTTGGAAAACTACCTGCAATACCCTTTTCTAGATTGTCAGTTATAAAAATTTATACAATTCAGTGAAGGGTGATATATGACCCAATGAAGTATATAATTACAATCCATACATTTGTGCGCTAAGAGAATATGAAAACATTTATATTTCAAAAAACAATTAATTATCCCATGGAAGAGAGATGGGTTTTTTTAAATACATTCTTAGAATATTAAATAATTCATTCAAAGAAAACAAGGGGACCAGTACAATAAGAACATATCCTAAGTGTATCCTAGGGTACATCAAAGGATGTTGACATATATTTAAAACTCGTTTTTAGAAAATATTTAATAATATAATATTTAATTGTGATGAAATATCCAATTTTTAAAATGATTTAGATATCTTTAAAAATGTATTATTTTAAATGGAATACTTTGACCTTGAATTTTTTTTAAAGAAATTATTTTCTAAAACAAAAGAATGGATTACAAAAAATAAAATTATAAAATAAACATGTTTTCAAAAACATTATTTGAGAATGAATAGAGACACCAAATAATTATTCCTTCAAAACATAGGCCTCGAAAATATATTTTAATATCATTAGTTCCATTTAAATGTAAAACTATTAATTTTGAAAAATATAATAATATTTCATTTTATTTTAAAATTCAATAATAATTAGAATCATCTAGAAACCCGTTTTGAAACTCGGAAAAGAAGATTCGTAAGGTAGAATTCTCATAGAAACAGATGAAAAATTAACAGATTTAGTAATTTCTTAATTGAATGATTTTGAATGATATCACCTTAATGGGACTTGAAAGGCCACATAAAATAAATAAAATCATGATATAATATATATAAACAGTGGTATATACACTACACACACAAAAACTTGTGAATATGGAATATTTATCAAAGAAAGAAAGTTGATATAAGAAACCATTAGGGCTTTTAAAACACTGGATTCAAAACCTCATGAACGATAAAACATGAAATGAATCTTCAAATATAATGAATAAATATAAAATAATGAAATAATAATTCAAATATGTATAATATAATGAATATTAATAAAATATGTGAAAAATATAAAACATATCTCAAAGAAGGAAATGTGAGGTGAAACTCTTATGATTTTTGAAACCCCTAAACCAATAACACTTAGAAGATAATACCTTCAATGAATTTATTATCCATTTTATACCCATTAAGAGTATGATAAAAATACATTCATGGGTAGTATATACAATAAAAAAATAAAAAACATTGTGGATGTGGAATAAGTCATTGGAAAAAATTGAGAAGATAAAAACCATTACCATAACTCCTGGCTTTCATGAATGTATAATAACATCTTTGAGGATTTGAGACTTTTCTTGAAAGTCTTCTTGGAAATAGTAAATTTTGGGATTATTCATGAAATTAGGGGTACACATAAGTATAAGAATAACATAGGATAGATTAAATGGGTATATTTTCATGGAAATTTTGAAATTGAAGTGTGTCTAGAAGTTAGTGTAATTGACTTCCTTTTATAAGTTAAAAAGAGGGACTTATCATTGGAATTGAATGGTAGGTAAGGGGTAAGAATGGAATATCATGGGGGTTAGGTTAGTTAGTGGAGGAAATATGTTGAAAAAATTTATATATTACTATCCATCCTATCAAAGGAATTTTGAAAGGTCGAATATTTATGTAAACATAAAAAAATGAGAGCCACTTAAGTTTCCCATTTTACCTTTATTAACTTTGGTTAAAAATTAACCATGGTAATTATTTTATTACTAAAAATATAAGATTATACCTATAACCAAATATTTATATGATTATTCCAAATTTGGATTCCATTTAATCTAATTAAATTTATAAATAAGATAAAATTTACTATAAAATTAAAATTTATAATATAAATAAAATTTATTTTTATTGGAAAATAAATTTTTGAAATATTAAGTGTTCCTAGTATTATTTAATATCATTGAATTATTTAAATACTGTTACTATATATTTTTATATATAAACAAATTACATTATATTGATTACTTAAAATAGATCAACTTAATTTAATCATATAATTTGCAACGCCCTGACCCCAGTTACCCAAAGTCGGTGCATTGTTTTAATAATTGGCATGATCACAAGGAATCAAGTCCTGAAGGACCAATCAGTTTAACAGTCTTGGAAAATATAATACATACATGAACATTAAAGTACACATTATAAAACAAAACAAAGAATAAATGATCCTTTGAGAACGCTATAAATCCCTTAGCTTAACCCTGCTTATCAATCAAAAAACACTTCTTTGAATCCTTGGAAAATAAAACATAAGAAAGGGGAGAGCATAGATGCTCATTAAGGATAAAAATATACAAAAAACATTCATAAATAAGAATAATAATTTAAGGAAATTTATAAGACTAAAACATACGCCTTTTAAAGTTAAAAATCATCATAATATGGTAATGATAAATTAGATAATTCCATTTACTTATTCACACAAATATTGTAGTAGTCGAATAATTACATGTAATATCAATAAGTAATTTCATAATGACGAAATACATAATTCTAGACTTCCTAACCATATATTCATGTCCTTGTGCCAAGACTACATATAATACTTTCTCAAGAACTTGTGACAAGACACTAGTTTCTCTTATGAGACCTACCGATGCATCAAGGAGCTATAACAGGCTCCACCTGTCACTTACTAAGTACAATGCATTCCTCATATGAAAAGGTTTAAACATAACATAAACATTCGTATTAAAAATAGCATACAAAATGTAAATACTTTATCCATAAAAAATGAATAGTGTAAAAATAACACATACATAGTAAAACATATCACAAAACCTTCAATAAAATAGGGAAGTTTTGTATCATAATAAATCACATTTAAACAAGCTTAAAATCCATCAAAGGATATTGAAATAGATGAAATAAAAACTTTTTTAGAGAAATATATCTTTTTATTTTGAAATAATTTGAAAGTAATATATTTTAAAAAGAAAATATTTATTTAGAAAATATTCTTATAAGAATGTATGGGAAGCTTCGACGATGTTATAACGGCGGAAAATAGCTCCACTCACCACATAAGTTAAAAAAGACATTATTACCTTAATTTTGTTTAAAAGGTAATAAAGAGCCTTGTTTTGAAAATGAAGGAAAGATTCCTTTAAAAACATATATGGTCAAATAAGGGTATAAATGAATTTAATTTATAGTCTGGTAAATAGTAAAAATGTTTCGAATTACATTTTTATGAAAACACAGATGTGTATGATAAAGAGGTTCTAGTATATAATTACATTTTAACAACCTCATATAAGTAAAGAGATTGTTGAATAAACCATTACCTTGTAATTTTCCATAGTTGATGGTATTTTAACCTCCGGTATAATAGTCAAAATATTATTATTAAATCATACAAGAACTATATACAATATTATGATATCATATATGATCCTCTAATATTGCTTTGTTTATAATATCTCAGTAGTATCATCATTTCGGGTTTTAACTGATTTGTTTTCCTTTATATGCTTGGTTATATAAGCCATGTTTTTTATTGATATGATTTATTTGATTCATATGCATAATTATATTATGTTCAAAAACATTATTTTTAATCATAAAATGATAATTATTCATGAATGATTATGATGGGGAATGAATCTATTCTCGTTCATGGTGACGATAATCCGTATGCATGCACGAACGACAATATCATTATATTGATGGTGAAATCGTATGTAATCAGATGATAGATCCTATATATAGAACCATTATCATGTTATATTTATTATTTATATCATTTATACTCATTGTTATACCCATCCAAATAATGAAGTGTTTGAATAACAAACTACACCACGACGTGGAGACGGTAAGCCGTATGTACGCAAGTATGGTGACTTTTTCATTAATATGATGTATATAATAATGAATATGGTTGTACCATTTTCATAATAACATCACAGTATGTATTAGGTACTGTAGTAATTATTTTGGTATGGAAACAACAAATAAAGAGGAAGTACAAGTAAAAAACAAGTTGAAAGAGGGAGGTGAAATCATTACCACTTCTTCAACTGTTTCCTTTTGAGTTGATCAAAAGACATCCTTAGGTTGGATTTTTTTATCAAAGTAAGTACTCTAAGTTGGTTTTAGGGAAATTGGGAGGATATTTGGGTTGGTCTTGTCTAATCCCAATGTGTTTGGAGGTGTGATTTTGAGGGATGGGGATGTTCCCTTTTATAAAAGGGGTGAGGGTCACATTAGGAAAAGATTAAAATATTAATTTATTATAAAATCATATTCGTTTAATAATGGATACAAATGAATTTTTTTCTAGAAATAGGTTTTTATGGGTTGAAATCATCTCAACCAGTAGGTTTTAGATATGTTTATGTTACCATTTTAACCTTATCTTTTAGATTTAACTCGAAGTTAAATAGTTTAACTTTTACCCTGTCTTCTAGTATTTTTACACTGTATGGTTAATAAAATTACTCTAAAAATACAAGAGAAACTCAATTGGTTCATTAATGACATATATAATATTATTTAATCCCTTTGGATAATCCTTAGATTATTAGGAATATTATATCTGCCAATAAAAAAGTATTTTTTTAAAAATTTATTTATGTCAATTTTGACACTATTTGGTATTTTGTTTTTGTGAAAGTCATAAAAACATTATCACATGGAAAAATATGATCTAATCGACTCTAAAATGTCATATTAACATATAAAATTATTGGATTTAACCAGAAGTCTCAATTTACATTTATTTTGATATTAATAATATCAATTATTTTAATATTTCATTAATAAGGCAATTACTGAATCATCATTGTGTCATAAATAAATTAAATTATTTAAGGTATAAAATTATAAATAAAATAAAATTATATAGGAAATGGTTTTATCTTTATAATGAATATTTATAGTCGAATTTTTCTTATGTGTAACCTGATATTATAATTGTTTTAGTTATTAAGCATTGAATTTAACACTTTTAACTATCCTTAAAATAAAATAATAATAAATGTCCTAATGTAATACAAGTGGACCAAAGAGGATCATATTTTATTCCTAAGGCTGTTTTTGGTCGAATTACATTTATCCAATAGAATTAGGAGAAGTGTTAGGGTAATTATAATATCATTTTTACCCTTAATTACCCTATTTACTTTTAACCGTGGTAAATAAAAGTCAAAAGATACTTTTTAACAAAAATTATTTTCATCTTATTGAACCAAATTTTACTTACTGATATTAACCATATTTCTCAGAATTTTGAAATTCAACTCATAGAAGCAGTAAAATTAAGTTTTTGGCAAATTTTTAAATGCTCCTAGATAGTGGGTGAAAAAATGGTAAATAGTTCAATAAATCTTTTTACAAAAAATTTTATTATAAAATGAATCCAATGAATAAAATTGAACTTATATAGGTACTATATTTCTATTTTTACTTGAAGTAAATTTAAATAAAATAATAAATTATTTAAATAAAATGTCTGTTTTAAATAATAAAGCATTGTTTTTCACTATTCATCAAAAATTGAAAGTTTTCATTAAAATACAAAAAATTCACCAAGAGATTTTTTTGATATTATGAATTAAAAAATTAAAACTATTTTAAAAAAATCAAAACATATAAGTTGAATTTTTTAATTTAAAATTAATTCCCGTTGTCAAAACCAAAAAGCGGGTTTTTAAAAAGTAAAAACTATCAAAACATTGACATATGTTTATGTCAAATTTAAATGTGAAATTACATATAATGACCTAAATTGTATTAAATGATAAAAATATAATTTAATTATACTTCCAAACCATTCAAATGTATAATTTAACATTAGAAATTATTTTGATTAAAAATGTTGTTTTCAATTAAAATTTAGTATGTTTCACTATTCACCCAAAATTGAAAGTTATCAGAAAAACACCAAGAATTAATCAAAACTAAATTTTTATGTCCCGAATCTATAGAACAAGTTTATTTTGTGAAATTGAATATATAAAAGTTTCAAATATTGGATTTAAATATGGTTCTCCATTAAAAGGTAGTAAAATTTCATTTTATGAAAAATACTTCCTTTATCTGAAAAAAATGATTTTGTTCTTATATTATGTATAAGAAACACATAATATGGATGATAACATTTATATGGAATATATAAATTTCAAAATGAAAATAATACTATTCATAACCGCATTTGAACTACTAGTTTGGTATGTCACAGTTCTCTCGAACTCGGTGTTGTGTGTAGCGCAAGTTATTAAATTACTTAGAAGAAATAACATACTATGAAATATTAGGGTATTACATTATCCCCTACTTTAATAAATTGTTTCCTCTCAATTTGAAATTTTTCCTCGAAAATAAAAGGTTAAAAATTGATAAATACCTCTGTGGAAAACCCACATCGGAAATTGGGTTAATAAAATTTAGTCTTAATAAGAGGGAAAGAAATTAAAAAGTCACCACCAAATTATGATGTTGATTAGGAGAAAATTAGTGGAAATTAGAGACAAATAATTGGATAGGAAATTTAAATATTTATATGGAGTGATTGAGGTCATCAATTAACAAAAAAGTGTAAAATTGAGGGCCTCAAAGCCATCAATCTATGATGATTTAAAATATTGTTGGTTCAACAAAACATAAGGTATTACGATAACATATTTTTGGTTTTAATATCCCTTCCGAAATGTTTAAGAATTAAATTATTCATAGAATAATAGGAAAAAATAAACTTGATTAGTAGAGTTTCATCCTTATTCTTACCATAAACTCATCTTTCAATCCAAAAGATAATATAATTAAATAATATTCTATTTATCCTAATCGCATCGGGTTCCAAAAATAATGAATGTATAATTCATTTGTCAAACTATTTAAAAAAACTACATTATACAAACCAGGAAATCATGTATGATATTATAATTTTTTAGTGTATGTAATGGTAATAAAATTGAGGTTATATTACAACTATGGAATGATAATTTTTTTATTAATATCATTTATGAAAATTAAAAAGATTATTTTCACCAACCTTTTGAGGAGTTGATGAAAAATGAATTATAACGGTTCATGAGGTAGTTGCCCATTGTACACAAAAATAATGGTTTTAAGTCCCATTTAATAGAAGAGGGTATGGATATAGGTTGTGAAATTTATATAATAAAATAAAAATATATGGGTGATATTGGTGTTATTAATTCATTGTTGTTTATTAGGATTCTAAGAATTTATAAAAACAAACAAAGTGAAAATGCATCCCTAATAACTACACTTATTCCTTATAAATCCTCTTAGGGTTCACTAAAAAAATAATTCATTGGACGGTTTTTAATCAAATAAATTCATATAGTAAATATTTTTTTTATTTAATTAATATAGTTGGTTGTGTATTTTCTAGACCAAAATGATTTTTAAATTTGAAAAAATGAGATGAAGAGGTGACATTTTATAAGAGAGGGTAGGGGAGCTCATGGAGTTTCAAAAAATATTAAATTAATATGAATAAATTTTTAATTAAAAATGACCATGAATTGAAATTATTCCATTATATACTCATAAATAGTTAAAATACTCTCATATAATAAAATTTTACAAGTATGGATCACCATTTTTACCGAATATATTTTTAACCCTTAATTAACCATTTAGAAAATTAGGATGATTTCAATATTTTTACTCTTATAGGGTATTATTATGATTATAAATGGACTAAAGGTCCATAAAAAGACCATGTAATGTGTTATAAAATATATCCCATTAACATGGCTAAATAAGTTTTTTTTAAAAAAATTAAATCATTTAATAAAATATAATTATTTATAAAATAACATTAATGTTAATTTTGGAACTATTATTTTAAATGTATATTTAAGTATAAAAAAATAAAACTCTAATCTAATTTAAAACCGGAAATAATTTTTAATATGTATTGAAAACAAATTGATCAACACTAAAACTGACTAATATAATATAATTTTTATAGTTTTCAATACCAATTTATATATTTTTTAACTTATTGCAAAATCACCGCGTCAGTGTATAACAATCATTTATGTAACATTTTTCTAAAAAAATAAATTAAAAATAAACGATCATGATTAAATTTAATAATTTATATTTCCGATGAATATTTATAAAAAACAGATCATTTTTATGCCCATTTCAAAAATTTAATGTTAAAGAAAAAAAGAGAATGACATTTTGAATTCTATTTATATAAAATAATATATAGGGTCACAATCATGGAAAAATTTAAAAAGGATCATATATTCGACTTTTGGATGATTACGGATGATTAATAATAATTCAATAAATATGAGGGAAGTGTTGTGGACATTCCTTGATCATTATTATTTTATTTTTCTTATTTATTACTCGATTTACCCTATACCGTGTCACGAAATTTACTACTAACAATTGCTGATGTCCAAAAATAAAGAGGATATATTTACCACATATATACATTCTGATTCTATATATGGAGTTAAATTTTCATGATTTAATTTCTATAACCATTATTAATTACATTTGATATAAATGTGTAAAACGCAATGAAAAATAGTTTTTAGAAAATTGCCTTTTTATGTCCAAAATATACTTATTACCAAATCATATATAAATCTGATTCAAATAATGTTGATTATATTATATTCTATTAAATAATAATTATAATAATATAATATAAAATTCTATGCTTGACGATATATTTTAATGAATATAAAATTATTTCTTTACGAAAATTAGTATTTTTCATATTCATTGAGAAATAAATCATTTCATAAAGTCGCAATAATTTCACATATAGATAAATTTTATATTATTATTCTAAAATTAATATACATTTTTTTTGAATAAAATTCAATATATTACAATAAATTAATGATAAATATTTTCAAACACAATGTAAAGATATCCACTTTTTAAGAAAATTTATTTTTATGAACAAAATGGTTTTTCTAAAAATCTAGATCATAGTTCCTAATAATTAAGAAATAAATTTATATTTCATGGGACCATTATATATATTTTATAATGTATTAATTAATATTCATACCCACTAATTTAACTTCATGGTTATAATGGTCATATTATAATTTTTTTGGATCGTAAAAACTTGATGTTTTTTATATTGTATGATATTTAACATAGTACTTATTTAAACATATCTGTGTATTGTAGTCATAAAAAACCCATCAAATTGTTATGTATAAACAGTTATAACTACATTGTGAAAAATATTTATAAAGTATTTAAAAAATTAATATTTAATTTCTGATTCCCAATAGATAAGCCATTTATTTTCATTAATGTAATTTTACCCATCAGAAATATGTTTTAAAAAAATGTGTTTTCTAGAATTAATTCCCAAAGTATTATAAAATTTATCTTAAATTTTTTGTTATTTTATTTTATGAAACTAATATCATCCTTTTTAAAACCACGTTGTTGAGCCTATGGCCAGATTTGATGCCACATATAGGGGGTGGGGGAATCATTGGTATACTCATTTTTATGAATTTTTTTCTTTAAACTCAACCTATTGAACTTCTTAAGGATCTCAATCCCCTATATGATCTATCAATATCTCATCAACTTTAGTAATAATAATCGATATTGCTTCACATTTTATTTATAAGACTCGACTAAAAAATCCAACTCCGTACCATGTTTGTTATAAAAAACAACATGGAAACAAAACTATAATTTTATTTCATTGATTATAGTGGGTTAGAAAGAAACTAGTTATACCCCCATTTAATCAATCCGAATATTTATTCTGGTTATATATTCCAAAAATTGAACTTTTCAACCTTTTTTGGTCACACCCACCAACCATCTCCTACTCCAAACTCCAACTAATAGACTTCTTATATTCTATCTCTAACAAAAAAATCACATTTCTAATAGGATTGATCCATTGTAAGATAATATTTTAATCTTCCTCAATGATATCACAGAATAAATATTTCTAATTTCTAATTCAAGTAATTTTTCATAGATTTTTTTCTTGCTCAAATATATTTTATAACCTAATCTGATGAGTCTCCTCAATGCGGTGTTTCTTGGAAAATTATTCTTTTTTATGAAGTACCAAACAAAATCAGATGTTTCATTTTATACACAATGCCATCAATGATATTTTATAAAATAATTAATACATAAATAATCTCAATTAAAATAAAATTATTTATTACTTCATACATGGACATTGAATTGATCATAAACCTAGCACATATTACATTTTTGTTATTTTAGGTTCTTTTTAGGTATCTGATTTTGTATGTTTGTTAATGTTTTCAAGAAATCATGAATGGCCATAAAAATTAAAACCTCTTTTATCCATGAAGTAAAAAATAATGGGTTATTTCTATTTCCTCTTTCATGAATGTGACAAGAATCTAATGAATTATCTTCTCATAATCAGATTTTTTCAATTATACTATTTAATCATTATTTTGAGAAAAACTAATTGATCTTTCGGTTTATTATTTGTGAAAAAAAATTCACTAGTAGGAAATATTTCTCCTTCCATGGAGAGAGGTCCTCTCTCACTATTTCCTAATGTTTTGGTATGCATTCTCATTCGATGAGTATCTATTTTTATAGGTGTGTAGAACTACTTTTTTCATTGCCTTATAACCAAAAAACATTCCCCATTAAGGATACCTTCCAAGTTCATTTTTCATGTATATTTAATATACCAATGTCATTTTTATTTTAATATGTTGAAAAATGTTTATTTGTATATGACCCTAGGAATCATGTTGTCACATTCTTCATTACCAACAACTCTTGTTTATGTAATGAGTTTTGTGAGATTATCTTATAGAAGATCTAACACATCATAAAAAATAGGTTTCCGCTTTCATCATATCATCCTTGGGAGTGTCATATTCTTTGGAAATAGGAATTCAATTTTCAAACATGAATATTAAAGCTGTATTCAAGATGATTATTGAGATCCCCAGCCTCGGTTATAGCACATGAGACAGGTGGAAAATTTATTGTGGAATCCTAGAGTCGATCATTGGTGGTTCATCTATCTTCTCAAATGAATAGTAGTGTCATCAAGGTTTGGAAGGATGAAGATGATGGCCACACACCATCTAATGTTCGAGATCATCTCCATCATATAGTTAGTGAGATATATGTATTATTTAATGACAAAGATAGTATATCATTCACATCTCCATCCTACATTGAATTATCCAATGGTTGAGGTACTAGTTTATTTCTAAAGCACTTCTACTGCCACTTTTATCATTATATGAGGGATCATCCCACACACACACCAACATAAACCACAAGAGATTTTTCCTTCAGGTATATCTATGGTCCTTATACACAGGTTCATACATTCCACGATTCAAGTGCTCATGTCGGCCTTATACTAAATCCCTCCATATATCATACATCTATGCTAGCTGTCATGGGTTGAACTACCATGGGAATGGTTCATCAACAAGCCCCAAAAATTTAATGTTTTTTCTCATCTAAGGCTTCCATCTATGGTTGGCCCTTAATTTTTTAATAATTCCATAAATTCATATACTTATATGTATACTGTGAAACTCTATTCATGCTTCTCAAATACCTACCCACTAACATGAAAACATAAAAACCATTCCTTAATTATTTTCTTCTGTAAAGATAATATTACATTTAGTTCAACTAATATTTCATTTACTTTATCATATTTTCTAGGAATCTTCAATTAATCATAAAATTAATGTTATTCATGGTCTTCTGACATGTTTAATGAACTTTTATCACCTAATTACATTCCTTTAAAATGTAAATATTAACTTAAAAATACTCATTGTTATTTTATAAATAATTTTCCAAGAATGAAATCAGATTCCATTAATTTAATGATTAGTATTTATCTTAGATTCACAACTTCCCCAAAACATATTGAATATCCTATTGAAAATGAATCCAACATTGGGCCCAAAAACCCCCCTTTGTATTTTTTTTCCATAATATATTCACTTATTTAAAATTCAATAAGTGTTCTCTTAAACATTCTCCCCTTTTAAAATAAAATAAATGGATAAGTGGTGGTCCTTTTAATTTCTTGTCTTTCGCAAAAACATGATTTTCTCCCTTATATGAAACTTTCTTGACCACTTCTATGAGTGGAATGATATCACATGGTTTTCTTAAAAAATGGCCGTTAGTTAATAAAATATAATTTTAAATGGGATAACCTAGTATAGAAAACAATAATTTTATAACCAATATTTTATATGATGTCTATAAATAACCATGGAAATGAAATAATGCATAAAAATTTTCAATTCCTAATTTAGGTGTTGAAAGTAATAAGATTAATCAATGAAAAGCTAAATCCTAGGCATAATTCAACAAATACATCATAAGGGTTATCCAAATTTGATATAACTCCCCATACGTCTCTTCTTTACATCAATCAATCGACCAACTTAATAAATATAATAATGAATAGGGATGAGATTGTGATTGGCATATTCCAAACATTATATAAGCTCCCCATCAAGAGATTCACTACCACAACATCATTGAAATTTATGAACTCCATGATGGGAAACACGTATCCATAAATTCCATGTATGATAGCTTAAAATATTTGGGAATATTGATGGACCACATATGTATTTAAAATACACATTCACACCAAGAGACTCTTCAAAATATTGACATCTTATTCTTCTTATACTAAATATATTCACCTGATTTTCCTATATTTTAATGTTAAAACTTATTAAATTTCACAACATAGTTAATATATCATGAATGTATTTTAATTAATTTCAAATGTGTGTAACTATTCTTCTTATATATTACAAAACATTTTATTACACTTCATATCTGTTTTGTTTTTGAATCGTGGATGAATTTTGTGTGATAACATATTTTTTATGACAGTTTGCGTAATAACATTATCAATTTATTTACATTTAAATATAGACAAGTCACCTTGTTTTCACACCTAACATTCATTTTTTAGTCGTATATTTAAATTTTTTCATGGTTGGTATATACCAAAACATGGAATAATAGCGACCACTTATGTTGCAATACATATAAAAATATTCCAAGATTTTTATTTTGTATGGATTTAATTTCTTTGGTGAAGGTCTTCGATTCCCTTAATCATTTCTCCCTCTAAATGAAGACCTTATGTTATTTTCATGAATTTACATATTATTATTGCATTCCAATTCCTTGTTACGAAATATCCAGCAACACCAAAAATAGAATATGATCCTTACTCTCTATATTTTTTATATAGTCTGTCAAGGTTTCATAGATAAAAAACTACACTTCTTTTGAGTGGACGTGACACTCTTTTAGACATATCTTGGGAAATAATTATTAAAAATATTTTCCCATACACCTTTAATATTGTGGTATAATTATTCACTACCATCCATATTTCCTCTGAGTTTGGTTTAAAACATTTACCAACAATTGAATCCACATTAGTATACAATGTAGTTTCAAGGTTATGGAATAAAATATTCTTATAGGATGTTTCCATTAGGTTAGATGAAGATATTATACTTATTTTGTAATAATTATCAATTATTGAAAATTGGGTGGAAGTATCTCTTCTTCCAACTATTACTAATGTCCCATCATGGGGTGAATCCTGAATCTTTAATATCACCTCTATATCTAAATATATCATGTTGTGGGAGTTTTCCTCACCCTTAACTAATATAATAATATTCTCCCAATATTTATTTATTTTCTCCAATTTTTCTACATGATATTTTCTAGATTCATGAAATGAATTTTCAGGATCCTTTAACTGATAATATTTTATTTCTGTTTAGAGATTGTGGAATCATTCAAGTGCAAGGAATGCATCTTCAATAATATGCTCACTAACAAATTTCAAATAAGAAAACATTTCTAGTTATTCTTCATTATAATGAATAAATTTCACCCTTTCTTCTACTATATTTGTGAGAGTGATTCACATTATAATATTCTTACTTATTGTATCTTATATTTCTTATACTTATCTCTCTATCTCTACTTTATTAGAATGTAGACACTTTTTGCCTTTAATAATACATTTTACCACTTGTTTGGGAACTTTCTTGAGAGGATATTTCAATATAGAACATATATCACAAAGTGATAAGTGATAATCACTGCTTGAATAGTATTCATTATAATAATCGTAATTGAAATAATTATTTAATTTTATAAATTTATCATTATCTCCTATTTAAGGTTCCTTTTTTCTTTATAATGAGATTCTTATTCAGCTTCCCCGAATTTATTTTAATTCTATTCTTCTGAGCCTAGGAATAAATATCTATATGATATATCACACTAATTTCTTGAAATATATACTATATATAGACTAACTAAGATATTTAGATGTTACCTACCCTTTGATACCTCTTACAGTTCATCAATATGAATTAGGTTTCACTGAGTTGGGGGAGAGGGTTTATAAAATTTACAATTATTTATATGAATTATTATAGCATTGGTTTCAACCCCTAGAACATGTTAAAGTTCTTGATCCACATTTTGATACCTCTAAATCTCACATCACGTGTAGAAATAATAATAGATATATATTCAAAAATTATTTACAATGGTTCACTAAAATAGCCTACTACTTATCATGCTCATTATACCACCTCACCTGAAATATCAATTGTAATACTATTTCAGTGATTACAATGTTTTAGGAAGAAACTTATTATAACCCTTTGCAATAAATCCTCCCATTGATTTTGGTTGTACCCCCCCCCCAAATCAAACTCTCCTCCCTATGTTGGTTATACCCCCCAATCTTCTCCAAACCCAACTCCAACAAAGAGACTTCTTCTACTCTAGATCTAACTGAATAATTCATATTTTTTCATGGATCGATCCACTACATGATGATCTTGTATATTACTCCTTGATCATGGGTGATCAAAAATTCTCCTTCATAATTCATGTACCTTTTCACAGAATCTGGACTTTTTTAAATGTCTTTAATCACCATAACTGATCATTTTCCAATGTTCAACAATTATCAGGATATTATTCCCTTTCCTAATTCACTAGAATAAATAAAATGTGTGAAAGTTATACACAAAAAATATAATTATATTCTATGTAATATCAATACTTAAAAAAATAATATTTCATTTCAACTTCTGGTTTACCTATTTAATGTACATTTAATTTACTATAAACCATGAAAATATGTATACTTTAATTATTTCTATTTTATATACTTTTTAGGTTTATTAATTTGTATGTTTCTATACATATTTATTCAAGCATGTATGAACTTCCTTATTCAAACCCATTTCTTCCTTTCACTAACCAAAATGGACCAGTACACCGTCCTCATTTATTAAAGTAACATGAAGAAAATGCACCGTCTTCTCACAATATGAATATTTTTTGGATTATTATTTCTATTCATTCTTTCACACAAACAAGAAATATGTATGTGTTTTTTCATCACTCAATTCCTTCCTTTAAGATGAAACTAGTTCTCATTTCATCACATTAAATTTTGTATTGCCACCTCAAACAACACCTTCAAATAAGTTTTTCAATGGATTTCACTTATTAAATTGATCATCATACCAGAATGGATTGGGGGATTCTTCTTCACAAGAAATAAATATACATGGATCCACATTTATGTGAACAGGTTCACTTAGGGATTATATTTCTAATGTGAGATATATTCTCTCTCTCAATTTATTTATGTTCTAGTAGAGATTCAAAACTTCTGAGACTCTATTTTTATAAGTATATAGCTCCACATATCACACAAACTTAGATAAAAAATATGATGTATTAAGGATTCCTAAAAAATATCATTGGTTATGGATCTTTAATTTACCAAAGTTATTAGAATTTAAATATATCGAAACCAAAAGGATTTTTATGTGAATTTGGAATCAAGGCATCCCATTCTTCATAATTGAAATATATTGTGCGTGACATAAAATTTTCAGTTTTATATTTTATAATATCAAACTCATAAGATATGAATCGACAACCATTTCATCAAATAATCCACTGAAGTATCATTTGTTTCGAATATAAGAATTCTATTTCAATTCCTATAAAGTGAAGAAACATTAATAACAATTCTTCATCTAACCATTCTTTGTCATATCATGAGAGATATCTGAAATAATGATCATGGCTACCATGGGTCAATCATTTGTGGGTCAACCATCTTCTCCGACAAATAGAAATGTATTCAAGGCTTGGTAGAAATACATTTATGTCAAAGATAAATCTAGTCGTCAAGATAATCTTCATCAGATGGTCAGTGAAATAAACTTATTACATAAATATGGATGTACATTACTACATGCATCTCCATCCTATACATTATTCTCCAAGGGTTGAGATGTTGTTTTATTACTAATGTCTCACTGCTCCCACTTATAGTTAGTCCTAGGGGAACTTCACCCACATAGACCATCACACACCACATGGGATTTGACCTATTGATATATCTATGGACATTATAGAAAAGACCATTCGCTCATTTTTTTTGAGTGATCCAATGAGTCATGTACACACCCCCCATACATGTTTCCATTTTGGTTGGCCTAAGATGATCTCTCATGTGAATGATTAACCTTTAGGTTCCATAAATTCATTGGATGAGCTTGGATATGGCTTCCATGAATGGATAGCCCTTATTTTTCAATAAAGACACTAATTTATATACATAATGAAATTATGTGTATAATATAAAATTCAATTCCAACCTTTCAAATACAAAATAATTTCTAAGGGTACATGAAAACCTTTCCTTCATGAATTTATTCTTCAAGTGAAAAAATATATTTTATTTAAAAAATATTTCTGGGTTTTCATCATTTTTTAATGTAATCCTCAATTCATTATGAAAATAAATATTTTAATGGCCTTCATAATTGTTTTATTCAATGTTCTATCCAAATAACATGTATTTTACATTTAAATATAGGCTAAAAAGTCATATGAGTTAGGTATATAGTATTTTCTAATAATTCTATCAAATTACATTTCATCAATCTATAAGAGTTCCCCATTCATCACTCATTCACCAAAGCTTATTTACTAGTTTATTGTCAAAAAATTAAATATTGGGCCCAACAATTTACCCTATTTTTGCAATATATCTTTACATATTTAAAATTGAATATGTTTTACCATAAAAATATTTTCCCTTATAAAAATATGAATAAGATAATCGAGGGTATTCCAATCTCAGCCTTTTCTCAAAAACATTATGTTCTCCCTTGTATGAAACTTTCCTAAACACATATAACATAAGAATGATTTAACATCATTTTATTAGAAATTGTACAGCTGTTAATAAACTCTAATTCTATATGGCCTAAACTAATGTAGAAAATAAGAGAAATGTAATCATGGTTTTCTATCTTATCCATAAACAACTACGCATGTGAAATCATGATAAAAAGTTTTAATTCCCCTTATTGGGGATGGAAATAATTAGATTTATCAATGAAATACTAAATCCTTCACATAAATCATTATATACATCAGAATGTTCAATGTCCAAAGATATATCTCCCCATTTTTCTCATTCTTTCATCAATAATGAACTCACCATTATTTAATATTATTAATAATATGTTTGATATTGTGATTGTAAAACCTCAAGCTTTATATAACCCCCCATCAAGTGATGCACTCCTATATCATCATGTTAATTGATTAACTCCATGATGGGAAAATATCTACTTTAATCCCCTAAATGATATCTTATAACACATAGAATTAGTAGGGAATATGGATGGTCCTCAAATATACTTAGAAGACACAATCATAAAAATAGACTACTATCAATCTAGACTTCCACTTATTCATAGACTCAGAATATTCACATGACTTATGACTATTTTTATTTTGGAGATTTTTCCATTTTGTATTGTTGAAAATATCTTGTGAAACTGATGTGATTAATTTCATAGTTGTGTGGCCATTTTCCTTATATTTTCCACAAAACTATTTCATGTTTTTGTATCTGTTTTCTTTGGGAAGATTTGTAGAATTTATGGTCACAACATCTTTCCATTCAGTGACAATTTTTTTATTTGTCTTCTTCTTTTATTAGAATATCAAGATAGTATTGTAAAATTATTGTTCTACTTGGCATCCCCTTTATTATGTTATTTTATTTATATTATCATATTATATGTGGATGATTGTTATATACCATCACCTGTAATAACAACGACTACTTCTGTTGCAATACATACAGAAATATTTAGAGAATTTGATTTTCTAGGGATTTATTTTCATGGGATAAAGTATTATATTTTCATTATCTGTTCCCCACATAAATGAAATAATTATATTATTTTCATGAATTAAAATGTTATACACAAATTTCTATGCATTGTTCCCAGATTTTCAGCAAATACAAAAATATCCTAAGATCCTTCTTCTGATATTTTTTGGTGTAGTGTGTATAGGTTTCACATATTGTGAACCCTTATTCTTTGGAGTGGAACCACCACACTTTTGGACATATATTGGTGTAATCTTATTAAAAAATGTGTTCTCATACACCCATAATGTGTGTTGTGTCAGTATATTTTATCATCCATACATTCAGTGAGTTGGGTTAAAAACTTGTACCAATAGTTCAAACAACAATTGTACACAATACAATTTCTGGGTTATGGGATAACTTATTCATGGAGGATGTTTATGTTGGATAATATTTTTAACTTATAATTCTTTTGGAATTGTAAAGCTTAGTGAATAATTGAGTGTAACAATCTCTTCTTCCAAAAATTTGGGATGTTCCATATTTGGGTGATTCCTAATTCTTTAATCTCACACCCATCTATAAACACTTCACGTTATGGGAGTTTTTCTCAACCTCAACCAATTTCAGCATATCCTCCAAATATTATTGCAGTTCTATCACCAGATATTCATTAATTTAAGTTTATTATTTAAAATAATTATCATGATTCTTTATATGAGAATCTTTTGACATATATGGAAACATTGTGAAATAGTTCATGTTCATGGAAATATTCATAAACAATTATTTCAGAAACAAATTTCTCACATAAATACCTTTGTATTCCATATTTATTATAATGAATCGATTTCTCCCTTTATTCTACCATATCTATGAGAGTTATGACCTTTATTAAATTTTAACTTATTTTATCTTCCAGTTCGTCAACTTTTTCTTCGAGCTATTCTTTAATAGAAAGATGTCCCTCAATTCCTTAAAAAATAGGCTTTACCACTTTTTTAGGGAAATTCGTATGATTATCATTGAATAAAAAATGTATATCATTATGTGATAATTAATAATAATATTTTGAATATGATTCATCAAAATAAGCATAATTTAATGAATAATTTCATTTTATACATTTCATAGAACTTCCAATTTGAGGCATGCCTTCATTTATAATGAGTTTATTCTTGAGTATACTTGTATGTCTTTTAGTTTTATTATTATTAGTCTTGGAAGAAATATACATTTGATGTATCTCAATAATTTTTTGATATATTCACTAAATAAAGACTCACTTGGATCATTTGAGTTGACCAACCCTATGGTACCACTTTTGGAGACCCAGGCCAGATTTGGTTGGAATAAGAGGGAGTGAAATAGGGGTATAATCATTTTTCTAATTTTTTTCATTTTATTTAACCTATTAAACTTTTATGGTTATATATTTTCTCTATTATATGTCTCAATATCACTTCATGTGTTTTAATTATAATAGAGATATATCCACACATTATTTATAAGGTTCAGATGAAAATTCCTACTCCTTTCCATGTTTCTTATACCCTATAACATGGATTGTCCAAAATAATCTTCTTTCACTGATTAAATTTCTTTAAGTAGAATCTAGTTATAAACCCTAGTAATTTATCCTACAGTTGATTATGAATATACCCACTATAAATCCAAATTTACTACCACAATTTATTATACACCCATCCTTCTGTAGTTCCTGACTCAAAATGAGAGTCTTTTTATACACAAACATGAACTGAAGACATTACATTTGTTCTAGAATTTGATCCACCATAAGATAATATTCTGAATTTCGTACAAAATATTACTAAATGAAACTTCCTCTTGTAAAATTCAATCACAATTTTGCAGACTATAGTCTAGCTTAAATTTCACTGGTCACATTATCTGACCAGTTTCCTCAGTGTAATACTACTTAGTAAATTATTCATTTAACTAAAGTCTTCGCCTCAATATTATGTGTGAAAGATATACACAATTTCATCAATGATATTTTATGTGATAATAATACCTTGGAAATTTTAATTCAATTCAACTTTGTGTTTACTTTTTGCATGGACATTGCATTGACAATAAACCTAGAACCTATGTATATTTTCTTTTTAGATATTTTATGATATTTTTTAGGTTTATTATTTTAGAGGTTTCTTATGTTTACATACAATAATTTATAAAATTCCATGTTAATACCTATGTTTTTCATTAACTAACCAAAAATGGGTTAGTGTTTTATCATACTTAAGGTAATGTGACACAAATCTAATGCACTATCTTCTTCTAATCTGATTCTTCAATGGATTGTTCTATTTTTTTCTTCTTAAGTGTAATCATGAATTATGATTAATTGTATTCATCATGTAATTCTATCACACAAGAGGGCACTAGTTCCCCTTCCTTCATGTAATATTATACAAAAACACATCAAATAAAACCATTAGAAAATTTTTTACATAAAAACTACTAATCAAACACCTCACATATCCTAAATTTATCGTAGGTTTAATCTTTTTGAGAAACGATTGACTACCAATTTTCTTCATGTGAAGTGATTCACATGAGTGCTCTTTCTCTAATGCAAGATGTCATATCTCTTAGTTCCTCTATATTTCAGTGTACATTATCAACTATTGAGCCTATATTTTAATAGGTAGGTACCATGGTGTTTCCTATATTTAAAAAATTATGCCTCACTATAGATTCCTTAAGAGGACACTGCCTATGGATCATTAATATAAATAATATTCAGTATTTAAATATTTTAACATAATTATTATTTTTATGTGACACCAAAAATCATGGTGTCGCACTGTTCATGATCTATATCCATCATGCATGAATTATATTTCATGAGATTATCTTTTATAATCACCAACTCATCATATGTAAATTGTTTCCTATTTATTAAAATTGTCCATGGAAATAACATCTTCTTCATATAGAGGAATTCTGTTTTCATGCATGAAATGGGAAGCTACAAGAATAATAATTCCCAAAATAACCATCTTCAGATCAAACATTGGAGATAACTAGAATAATGATGCCTTGGGTAGATCATTAGCATTTTCACCATCTTCACCAATGAATTAAGACGTCATCGAGGGTTGGAAGGATGAAAATGATGACCAAAAAATATTGGACAAATGAGATCATCTTTATCACAGATTCATCAAAATATCCATATTATTTATGGTTGGGGTTTTATTATTGGATTCTTTTACATCAAATACTACTTTATATTGTGGTTTAGATGATGTTTTATTACTCAAACATAGTCGTACCCAGTTCAAGCAGGCTGCAGTGGATGGATATATACAAACACCATCACACCCCACATGATATTTTCCCTTCTGATATATCTAAAAAACATATAAATGTTCCCATAGATTCTATTTCATAAGCGCTACTATAGGCCTCGTAGAAATACCCCCTCCCACATGTCCTCCTATTGATTGGCCTGGGATCAGCTCCCATTGGCATGGTTGACCTCTGAGTCAAACAAATAGACTAGGTAGAGCTTTTATAATGCTTTATTAAATGGTTGGACCTTATTTTTGTAATTATTAATTTAATTAAAATTATATATATAATATTAAATTCCATTACAACTTATCAAATACCAATCCGTTTCTAAGCCATCTTAAAAACCATTACATAATTAATTTCCTCTTTAATGAAATCAATATATTTTATTTTAATAATATTTCAATTCATTTAGAATAGATCATAAAATATCCAATTCAATATAATAATAAATTTTTTCATGGTATTAAAACTATATGAATGTAATTTTCTCTCTTAAAACGTGTATTTGACATATAAAGATAATATTAATAATCATCAAAGTTATTGTATGGAGAATTGTCCATGTATGAAATTCAATTCCAGTTCATAAGTCCAGAAAAATTATCCAAGTAATATACAATAACCAAAACATATTGAATATATTACTAAAAAAATTAATCACTTCTCCCAACACATGCTTATATTATCTTAGTATTTTATTTACATTTTTAGAAAATATTTTTTTCATGAATTGTGAAAATTAATTTTTTTAAAAGATTCATTTCTTTTTATCAAATAAACTTATTCAAATGTACCCTAATATTTAAAAAATTAGCATTAATTAACATAACACTCCTTTAATTATGATTAATAACAATAATTAAAATGGAATATTAATTATATTTTATTATGGTATGACTTAATGTTTGGTATTTAAATTTTTTTTCTTAGAAATGTTTTTATGCACACAATGTGTTTTTATCTCAATAATTTATATTAAAATCTATTGATTAATGGATTTAATGATATTTATAGAGTATATATTAAATAATATATTTTAAAAATCATTTTATATCTTTTAAAACACATGGAATGGATGTAATTTATGTTTTTTTGCGTAAAATACATTTAAAAAAAGACTTTTTTATTTTGGATTATACACTTATTAAAGATTAAATTTTACATTTTTTTTAAATTGAATCTGGTAAAATGGATTAAATATTTTTAATTAAAATATATAATAGAATCTAATAGGGTAAACACAATTTTTTCTCAAAAAGAATAGTAAAAATTGTAGAATTTTGTTACCGTGATTAAGGTTAAAATGGGTTTAACATAGAGGTTAAAGAAAGATCCAGGTGTTGAAATGCCACCGAATATTTCCTAATTATTATTGGTTGATGATATTTTAACATTTATTTATCCTACATTATAACCAGGTCCATTTTGGGAAATTATAAAATGAATATGATCTTAAATTAATAAGAACTGTATGTACTTACCTGTGTGTCCCTCTCCACGATTACCAAGGGGAACCTTTTAGCCGCTATTATTCACAAAATTGTATCCATATAAATTATCCAATTCCTACTAAAAACCATTTTTTATTCATTATACTCATTCTTGGACCATATTATTATCAAAATCTCAATCTTATAAGGAATAAGGTTTATGCCATAGAAGGTATATCAAAGAATATATATAAATCTAAAAAATGATTTTACAATTTTATTTGTTCTTCCACCTTCTCTTAATGCCTTGTGTCCATGAAAAAATGATTTTTATATGATCAAAAATATTAATAGTGTTTAATATAATGATTGAAAAAAATCCAACCTCTTCTCAAGCAAATGCTAAAATTAATATAGCACTTGTGCATACAAAAAAACTACTTCCTCCATGTTGATATTCGATTTATTTAACCCCACCGACATTCATTGATGGTTATTGTGATACCTTTATTTTCTATATATTATATTTATGAAATTGTAATACTTACTGAATTTTTTTCATAAATATCTTCTTATCAATCCATCTATTGTAATATAATAGTGTCGCTTGTGTTTATAGGCGGACTACTACCTTGATGAAGCGATGCATTTTTTTTAATTTTTTATATAAATGTATTTTAATAAGAATAAAATTAATTAATTTTTATGATATTTGTGATATAATAATTATTCTCTATATATGAATAATTTCGTACCTTAATTTCATTCCATTCGTCAAAAAAGTGGAAGCAACACTCATGCGTGAATAGAGACTATCATCACTGAGGTGTATTTTAATTCCTTATTCATCACCACATTATATGAATAGTTATAAAAGAGAATAAAATTATTAAATATGATATATATACAATTACTATGATTATAGATATTATGAAAAAATGATCATAGTTCAAGGACTATATCCTTAAAATTGATAAATACATGAAAAATAGTGTACTATCGACCAAAAATAGGGATTTTAATGAAGAATTATTAATAAATTGGTGTTTTAATGTAATAAGTATATATTATATGATATTAAATTTTAGTAGAAGGTTATATAATATAATTATAATCAATTTTAATTTATTATAGAATATTTTATTGTGATTATGAATCGAGTGAGACAAAAGGTTAGGGATTCATTGTTCGATCTTCAAATTCATAAGACATGACGGATATTGCACACCATAATTTTCATTATGTTGAGTCATTATAGATTAAGGAATATTTTTTACATATTAAATATATAAATGGGGTTTTTAGGGATATATCATGTTCTTTTTTTACCTGGTATTTGAAAAAAAATATTCTAATATTGTAAGTGTTCTTCGCAATATTTTTCCATTTATCCATGTCGGGCGTTATATAGATATTTTTGTTTATGTACTATTTATAAAACCACTACAACCTGTTTTATCATTTTTACCTTTTTAATTAATTTAGTTTAAATTAAAAAATAAACCTATTTCAACCAATGGGTTTTCATTTGATAGTTACCAATGGGGTAAAGGTTTACTACTTAAAATTGTCTTCTTTGAGACATTTCTTATGTTATGAAATTGTCTTATATTATAAAATGGATATAATAACACTTTTATATATTAAATCATAATTATCTTTATAATCATGGTTTTTAATATTTCTTTGATCTTATTTACATCATATGGGGTATGATTCAAAAGAAAATAAAGCAGTATGGATTTTATATTACAATTAAATTTTTAATAGGATTATTTATTCTTAAATTTCAAATAATGAGGATAGATGATATACACCTCATAAATCTAATATATTTTCTTCACCTCTAATAATTTTTTCAAATCTCATTTTATTCATTCCATGTTCCTATATCAATAATCCCAAAACTATAATGGAATGTTTTTAACAATACCAATTTTTTCTATTTTGTTGGGAATATTTTATTTGAGGTCAAAATATTATTTAAAATGTTTTAAAAATGTTTTCAATATTTTAAAATACATCTATAAATTCATTTTTACCTATCTTCTAAATTATTTAATTTTTTTTACAAGGAATATTCATTTTGTTTTAAAAATTATTTAATTTTCAAATTTGAAAAAAATGAATGGAATATTTGTTTTAACATACACAAAAATGAAAAAAGTGCCAATGTGACGACTAATAATTTATTTTAATCTTACTTTATATTTTTACCTAGTATATTCCAACTATAATGTTTTCCCAATTATTAAATAAAATTTTATATTTTATATAATTAATTTTAAATTGAAGATTTTATTTTTCTCAATAAATTTTATAGTGACCTTTTAAAGGTATTTTTATATATAACCACACAATTTGATGTTTGTTATGATTTACTGGGTACATTACCCAATTTTTCAATATTTATTATTTATTTGGATGGTCAATTATTATTATTTTGTAATGTCAATAAATAATATTATCATTTTCATAATTTATGATATAGTGAAATGATAATTGTTTCTTGGTATTTTGGAATAGATATTAATGGATTATGATTATGTGATGGGTGGGGTTTATTTTCCTCTAATTAATAGGAAAAATAATACTTGTGTTGTGATATTAAAAGGTATACATGAGGTTATTCCAAGAAAAATAATGTACAAGAGATTTCATCTAAAGACCAAAGTAATTACATGGTGTGTTATCCCAAAACTAGTACCCGATGAATTATTGGTGGGTATCCATAACATAAGATTTATTGGATTATTACTATTAAAAAAATTATCTCACACTTTTATAACATGATAGTATGAAAATATTTTTCCCTCATGGCTCTTATTCTTTAATTCCTTTCTGATTCATGACATATATTCTCCCAATTATTATTCCATATATTATGATCATGATATATTAATTATATTCTATGATTTAAAAATTTTAATGTTCTGTTCCCATACCCATATGCTGATGTTATTCTTAAAAATATCAATTATTCATATCTACATCGTTTAACCTTGTTGGTAATCTTAGACCACCCTTTATTTTATCTATATATCCATAGGATATGATGTAATGTTTTATAAATGATGTGTCTAATAAGTGTGCTATTTTTGAAGAACTAAAATCTAGATGACATATATAATTTATGTCATAAACCAACCTAGTTAGACCCTGAACTGGTCACTAGAACCTGTCATCAACATGTATCGAGGGGTGTTTTCGATACCCATAGGATAGAAACTAGTGTCAGTCATACAAATTTAGATGTTGGGAATGATTTAGAACAAGAAAAAGTATTAATAGATAAATAAAAACTGGTGATAAAAATAAAACTTCTCGTGAAATGAAAATATAGTGCACATACCACCATGTGACAATATAGGTCACCACCCATCTCATAACCAAGTTCACTCCAAGAGAGATCCAGCACTAATGAAACCAGAAATTGAAAAGATAATGTAGGGGTGAGAAGAAAAATGATTAGAAGGAAAAAACCACAGAATCCATACCCTTCCTTTCACAAAACAATCCATTAAGGATAGTTTTAAATACATATATAAAAATAGGGTTTTAACATTTCAATAAAAAAATCATTTAACTATTTTAATGTCCAATACATTGATAAATCTTTTTTCAAAAAAATTACCACATGAAAACGAAAACCAAAACAGGTGATTCCAAATCTATGCTAAAATAAAACAGGTAAATGGTGCGAGATGGAAATAGTTTAGTACAATAGAAATTAAAAAATAAATATAAATGACAATGTAACCATGTGTGATCTTAAATATCCATAGAATAACACCCGAAATACTTGGTTTAGAACCACCTATCGACATATGGTGATACACCGATGTCTATAACCAACTGGCCACCCTAAAACCGACCAAATCTAGTGGAAAAGACCATCTATCATAACAACAAATCTAGGGGGTACAAACCCATAAAATAATGGATCATTAATATAACATCACTAAATCATATAAAAGACACCCATTAACCCATGGTTTTAGTAATACTAAGTATGTTGGAGGCCCTAACATATATGACTGGACTAACAAGTCGTCACCGCAGTTTCCTACCCCAGACACAGACGCTTTTGATGAATTAACCCATAAAGGATTTCTGTAGATAAGAGCACCCCATATACTTATATATATATATATATATTCATACATTTTAATATAAAAAGTGCCATAGGGCTGTGACACCATTTTTTTATGAAAATGACATTATAAAACACTTTTAAATTTCCAACTAAAAATTTACACTATTAAGAGAATAACTTTCTTTTTTACAACAAAAAACACCTATTTTATGCTTAAAATTAAAAATGGGCCCTAATTGTTTAAATTTATTTTTTGAAATGTCACCAAAATAACATTAAACTCCATTCCCATGTTTTCGATGCCAAATAGGCCGTTAAGATCTCTAAATCTAAATACATTTAGAAAACCCTTTCTAATGTCTAAATAAAGTAAAAAACCTCATGGAATGTACCCAACTATCCTTTATAACAAAATTTACCAATGAAAGTGTAAATTCCATAATAGACCATGTTTTAAATAATTCATTCAAAATGAAATGACACATCACACACTGAAATTTTCAAGATTAAAGTACCATTTGAGAAACTATGGTGCAAGAAGAGAATTATCCTGCCGTGTCATCTTCAGTTGAATGCATATCCATGTGTGCACCTAGTTCACCCATGGATGTGCTGCATTCCAATGAAACCCTCCAAATTCCATGAAAGATAAAAAAACTTTTTTTAAACCAACACATCCTTTCTCCAAACCCATCAATATCACATAATCTCTAAAGGTAAAATGAACATTTTTAAGGAAATGGGATGATTTCCAAGAAAACATACATCGACGCCACAAAACACCATATTTCACATAAAATCCCACATCAAAGTCTATCCATCTTAACATAACAATTTAATGGTGAAATATCACCAAAATAATCTAATTTTACTATCAAAACCCAATTTATATTTAACTAGGCACATTTGACACCTTCAGACAAAATAATAATTGAAGATTTAATTTGAAAAGTATTTATAATAAATTATACTATCTAGAATACACCATAATAAATTTACTAATTTCATTACCAGGGTGGAAACCATATGCAATGATTTTATTAAACAAGATTGAACACTTAATCAATCACATTGACCTTCACCATGAATTGACATAAATAGGGAACACTTCAATAACTATTTTTAATGAGTTCTAAAAATCTATAAATGTCAGAAAATACTACTTTGATATACCATGATGTAGAGAATCAAGTAAAAATAATAACTAAAGTAACATAAGCGCTAATTTTTTACTTCAGCATAGACACGGATGGAAACACCCACCTCAAACCAAGAGAAGATGTGATAGAACATCAATAGAAGGAGGAACAACACCCCAAAGACCAATCATGCACTAGGGGAAGGGTTGTGGAATTGGGTGGATTTCCAGATAAAGCTGTGTCTGGATGTAGTGGTTGAGGAAGGCCGCTAGGTGTTGGGTGCAACGTTGGCTGGAGTAAAGAAGCGAGGGAGGTCAGTTGGGGGTTGAGTGGGTTGTGGGCCAGAACAAAGGGGAAAGGGAGGTCAGATGGAGGTCATATGTCCAGGAGTACGGTGAGGGTACTGAGGGGCGAGGCTAGAGCTGTCAGGAGCCGGGGGGAAGGTTGGAGTGGAAGGGTGGTGAGGGGGTCGGTTGGTTCGGTGAGGCCAACGTATGGAGGATGGAAGGTCTGGAGCGGTGAGGAGGGTGTTAGGCAGAGATAGGGTCCAATGAAGCGAGGAGGGGGGGGGGGTGTGCAGAATGCACCGAGGCAGAAAGTGGGAAGGGGGTGATGGGTAGGTTAGGGTTCCCATTTTTTATTTTATCATATAATAATAATAGTACACTAATAATAATAATAAAATAATAATAATATTTATATTAATGTTAATAATAATAGTAATAAAATAATAATAATAATAATAATAATGATCATAATGACAATAATAATAATAATATCATTAATATAATAATTAAAATTTTAATAATAATTATAATCATTTTTCTTAACAACAACAACAACAATAACAATAACAACAATAATAATAATAATAATATTACAATAAAAATAATAATAATATTAATAAAATAATAATAACAATTCAAAAAATAATATTATCCTTTTAAGAAATAAATTTAGTAGTAACAGTTTAAAATAAATAATAATATTAATAACCACATAATAATAAAATTATCAACAAAATATTTATCAATAAAAAATGATAATAATAATATTATTATCCACACAATAATATTATTATTATTATGAAGAGAAACATTACCTTAGTTTATTTTTATAAATCATTATTTATTTTAAAAAAGAGGAAACTATACAGGAACTTGGGCTAACCACACGACTACCGCAAACCACGCGGCGCTAGCGTGTTGGTCTGAAACCCACCAATGTCATTAAACGTCAAGAATTTAAAACTGGGACCCAAAAAAAACATTGACATGAGTAAGCAGACCATGAAATAATAAAATTAAAATAAATATAAATGTTGGGGTGTGAAAATTCTCCCCACCACGGACACTTTCTTCCCCCATAAAGCCAAATGGTCAAATGATAGACAGAACTTGAATCAATGCCTGATTGAAACCAAAAGAAACCATAACAAAAGAGAATGGGATAACATGAGAGTGTTCTCCCCATCAAAAGAACTCAACTAGCATATGAATTTATCACCAAAACAAAAAACACTAGGAAGGGGAGGGGGTTACATGACAACTCCCAACTAATCTAAACTAAAATCTATGACACAATCGAAACAATACCTCCATTGAAACATGGAACTCTCAACCCAGACCAAAAACCACAAACACTAGAGAAAATAAATTCAAGAAAAACTTAATCCAAGCAGGGAACCTAAGCATAAATGAAAAATTAGATTCCTCCATAGAGACTTACATATCCAAATGAACATTGGAAAAATGAGATTAACACATACAAGGGCAAAACAACTTTTTATGAAAAACACACAATTTAGACAACTATAATCAGAAAAAAGAAACTGTTGGATAAAAGTTGAACAAGTTCATCACATTCCCCCATTGAATGATGAACTCATAATAGAAGTAAAACTTTAATAGTAGAGAGTCATGAAAAAATGTCATCAAATATTTCAATCCAAATATGGAACCCAATCCCAAACCGAGGCTTCATGCCCATAGTAACACCTAACTATGTGTGAGCATCAACGCAAGAGCTATGGGTGGGGATCTGAAGGCTGAAATAATATTCTTCCTCATAGTCAGACATTGGATTCCTCGATTCACAGTTTCTTCTTTAGGGGACACTTCCTGTAGAACTTCTCTAGATGACCCAGATACCCACAACGATGGAACATCTTTGGAGGGATGCGACATGATGGCTTTGTGTTCTCTAAACACCAACACTGATGGCACACCATCGAAAGGTCTGAGGAACTGGATGCCATAACAACTGTAGAGGACTATCTAGAAATAGTTCCCTCTAGAACACCCATCTTGATAGGTGGGGAACCTTCATGAACAAATGGATACACTGCATTGCCAACCATCTGTGGTCCTAAGACCAACTCAGTTAGGAATGCCTTATCCATCAGCTTCTTGAAACGATGGTCCTAATAAGGGGGACCCACCCCTTGATCTCTGGATGAATACTGCTAATGAAGGGAGAAGTCTTCATCAAATCATGAAATTCTCCCTATGGAGAAAAGGACCAAAGTTCTTTAAAATGGTCAACATATACCTTCATTTTCCATTGTCCTTGTTGAATACACATGAGATCTTCCCTTTTCATGTTCTTCACCTCTTAAAGTATGAACCATTAAATAAATAAATATTCAAAGACATCCCATGTTATCCCAAATTTCATAGATGGAGGGGAAAATAACTCCCATTCATCCAGATCTAAAATTTCGAACATGCCCAAAACAAAACACACTCTAGTAGCTTAGGGATTTCATAATAACCTAAGGACGTGATCGACTTCTTAAAGACACTATGCTACCTCTAATGGACCTTGGTAACCATGAAGGATATGAAATGACTGAGAAGAACCAAAAAATGGTCATGACTTATCAGAAACCTTGGGGACTTTTTTGGGAGGCATTATCTGAACAATTAATAAAACACATAGCGAAAAACAATATGAATCCAAAGTAACATCAATGAAAGTGTCTTCATCCAAAAATAACCAGATCAAAAACCAAATAAATATAAATACATCCAAAAACATCCAATTCAAAACCCACATTTAGAAAACAAGTGCATTACCTTAATTTGAAATAAAAATATATAGAATCCCATGAATTGTCAAATATGAATCCATCCATTCCATTTCTTCACCAATTTCAAACAACTACCTTATATTCAATATATAACTGTTCCCTTTAAAACCAATTTTACCAATATCAAAACCAATTAAAAGTAAGCATATTCATTTCCAAAATCCTCATTTTGATTTTCAAAAACACATGTACACCCACCAGAACCAAGAAAAATGACAACTTACACCAATATACAGGTGAGAGGGAATAGTGTCCATACCCAAATCAAGGACATGATAGTAATCCATGCACCTGGTAGGCAATAAAACTAAGAGGATCCTGAACCAGGCACATGTATATAAAATGGGTCACTACTCCATGTGAAGTCACAACATGAAATCAGCTTGCCTCAATTGAAATCCATCAATCTAAAACAAACTAGAATAAGAGAAGGAGTCAATTCCTGAACTACCCCTGGTGACTCGAGGTTCAGAATGAAAAAGGGTTCATGAAGCCCTTACCATACCTAACTCGTTAGTTTTAATAGTCCTAATATCCATCTAACAAATAACAAAAATATCTAGAACTTCATTTGATACCATTTTACCACGAACCAACCCGGTTCGACCATCAACAAGTCACCCAAGATAGTCCGTGACTTTTCCTGGGGGTGTTCCCAATCCCCATATGATGGAAACTAGTATCGAGCATCCAAATTCAACCATTGGGAAAAAAAATTCCCATGAGAAAAATATAAACAGATAAATAAAATTTAATGGTAAATATAAAAGTAGCAGTAGAAAGAAAATAAGCTGCCCATACCTCCATGTGACCTTCTGGGTCACCACCAAAGGGAGAACCAAGTTCGCTCCAAGAGTGATCTACCACTACTGAAAACTAAAACTAAAATTATTATATAGGGATGAGCACAAAAATTCTTAGTAGCAAAACAAAAAAGATTCCAGACATTTACTTTATGAAACAACCCATTAATGCTAGTTTAAAATAAAGATATAAAAATATTGTTTTCACATTTTAATAAAACAAAAACCATTTCCCTATTTTAATGTCCAACACAAAGATAAATTATTTTGCAAAACCAACTTCCATTTGAAAATGAAAACCAAAATAGGTGACACCAATGCCATGCTATAATAAAATAAGTTAATGGTGTGGGATGGAATTAAAATAGTAAAATATAAAGTAAACCAGAAATATAAATTCCTAAGTAACCATGGGTGATCCTAAACATCCCTAGAAGACCCATCGAGGTACTTGGTTCTGAACCACTTTCCAGTGTATTTTGAATCTCCTAAGCCTATAACCAACTAGCTTCCCTAAAACTGATCAAATATAGTTTCAAATCCCACCTTGCCTAAAAACCAATCCAGGGGGTACAAACCCATCTAATCCGAGTTGATCCTCAATTATCACTTGGTCATCTAAAAGATTTCCAAGAACCCATGGGGGTTAGTAATACTATGTATATAAGAGGCCCTATAATGTGTGACTCAAATCATAGGTTTTCACCATATTTTCCTACCCCAAACACGGACCCTTCTTATGAATTCACCCATAAAGGGTTACCTTAGATAAGAGCACCCCATGTACTTATATATATATATATATATATTTGAATACATGTCAAGCATAAAAATTTCCAACTAGGAAGTCACATCATTTGATTATTAAAACCACATTATAAAACACTTTGGAATTGGAAACTAGGAATTTACACTATTTAGAAACCAACATTATTTTGTACAACACCAAACACCACATTTAAGCTTAAAATGAAAAATGGGCCCAAATGGGTTCAAAACCAATTTTTTTTTTGAAACATCACCAAAACATCATTAAAAACCATTTCCATGTTGGCAATGCCAAACATGCCTTTAAGATATCCAAATCCAAATATATTTATAAAACCCATTCCAGTCATTGAATAAAGATGGAAACCTCATGAATTATACCCAACATTCCTTTATAACAACATTTACCAAATAATGTGTCAATTTCAAAATGGATAAACATTTAAATAATGATTTTAAAATGAAATGACATGTTACACACATGCCTTTTTTAGATTAATGTACCATTAGAGAAACTAAGGTGCAAGAAGAGCATTGTTCTGAAGTGGAATATTTAATTGAATGCACATCCAAGTGTGCCCATTGTGCACCCATGGATATAGTATCATCCAATGACACCCTCCAAGTTCCAGGAAAGACCAAAACCCATTTTTATTTTCAAACAATCAATTCTTTTCACCAAACCCATCAATATCACATAATATCAAAACGTTGCAAATGAACCATTTTAAATAAAAGGGAAGCTTTCCAAAACAACTTACAATCCATGCAACAAAACACCATATTTCACATAAAAGGCCAAATAAATATCTGATCATCTTAATATAACAATTCAAATGGGAAATATCACAAAAATCATCTTATTTCACTATCAGAACCAAATTTACATTCAACCAGGAACATTTGACACCTGCAGACATAAATATAATTGAAGATTTACTTTGAAAACTATTTTTAAATAATTATATTATCAAGAAAAAACCAAAATAAATTTACAATGTGTGCTTCTAGGGTGAAAACCACATGAAATAGTTTTATTAATCAAGATCGATAAAATAATCAAACACATTGGGATTATGCACACATACACATAAACATAGAACACTTCAATATCTATTTTTAAATAGTTCTAAAAATATATAAATGTCATAAAATACTAGTTAGATAACCATGAAGTAGACAATCATGTAAAAATAGTAATTTAATTAACATAATAACTAATTGATTTTATTGGAATTGAACGAGATGGAAACACCTACATCAAACCAAGAGAAGATGTGGCAGAACATTAATAGAAGGAAGAACAACAAGACACAGACCAATCACACACCAGGGGAACGATTGTCGGTTACGAAAGAATCATTAGAGAAATCCATGAGCGACTAGAGTGGGAGAAGTTGGATTCCGGGGGTCAGGTGCAATACTGGTAGGAGCAAAGGGTCAAGGGAGGTCTGTTGGGGGTCTGGTGTGCTTATAACCGGATAAAAGAGGTGAGGGAGGTCAGCTGGTGGTCGACTGGCCGCGCGTAAGGTGAGGGTGCTGAGGGATGAGGCTGGAGTAGTCGGGGGCTGGGGAGAAAGTCAGAGCGGATGGGTGGAAAGGGGGTCAACTTGTGTGGTGAGGCCAGTGTAAGTTGTAGGTAGGGTTCAGAGTAGTGAGAAGGGGGGGGGGGCAGTGCGCTCTGGGAGAAGGGGGTGGGGGTGGGTGGGTTGGTGGGTTAGGGTTCCCATTTTTTCATTTTATCTTATATTAGAAAAAATATTACACTAATAATTAAAATTGTTTTAATAATAAAATAAATAAAAATATTAATAACATTCTTAATAAGGATAATAATAATAATAATAATAATAAAATAATAATAATAGTAAAAATATTAATAATAATGAGAATAATAATAATAATAATACTATTACAATAATAATAATTTTTTTAATAATAATTATTCTCATTTTTTCATAATAATAATAGTAATAATTATAATAATAATAATACAATAATAATAATAATAGTAACAACAACAATAAAAATAATAACATTAATAAAATAACAATAATTCCAATAATAATTGTATACTTTTAAATAATAATTGTAGTAGTGATAGTTTAAAATAAATATTAATATTAATAACCATTTAATAATAATAATATCAATAACATTTTTAATTAATAAATTATAATAATAAAAATTCCAATAATAATAATATCATTATCTACACAATAATATTTTTATTCCTATGGTTCAACCCTTTACCCTAGTTTATTTTTTTTCAAACATTGTTTATTTTAAACATGATGCAACATCACAGTCACCTGGACCGATCGCAAGGCTACAACCAACCGTGCGGTTCCCGTACACCGGACTGAATCTCACCGAAGTCATTAAACATTAAATATTTTAAACAGGGACCCATCCCAATCATTGACATGAGTAACCAAAGACAATAAATAATAAAATAAAAATAAATTTAAATTAATGGGTCTGAAAATTTATGAAATAGTATTTTATGTATTCATATTTCTAAATAAAATAAATCATTGTGATTTTTGTCTGGATCACAATAATTATTAATTATTATTCATATAATAATATTTTATATTTATATATATATTTCTTGTTTCACTATAGTGATTATCATTGTAACGGTTAGTTTATTTTGAAACTATAATGAGAACACATTAGTGGGAACCAATTTGATAATACTAAGTATTGAAGAACATACACTCTTATGATAATGAAGGATGTGTGGTTTTCCTACTAAATACATCTATGTATGGATAATAGAAAAAAATTATCATTGTGAAAAAGATTTACCTACAGTTTACAACTGTGAATGGGGTGTATCAGGTATTATATCTATCTTTATTTATACATGGTGTGTGAGACTTACATTTCACACCTTTCATGACACGGATGGGGAATATTCTTTGTTAAAATTACATTATGATTATGAACTATTATTAAAAACATGAAAAGGATATTACTACATATAACCTAGGTCAAACCTAAGGTGTCATAGATTAAAATAATAGTGTCGTGATTTAGACACCTTATGAAGGCATTTTCAAGATTGTATGATTACTCGATATGGTTACTGTGGATCAAAATATGATTTTTTATTTTAATTAATTATTGGAACCGATATGATTTTCTTTTTACATCGGTAATGATGGAAGATGATATAATCATCCCCATATGGAAACTTTATGGGAGAGTTGAATTGTTAATGATTGGGATTATGACTAACCAGTAATCTCAATATATGACTAACTATATGATAATAAGCTAGTTTCTAAAATGAACCAAATAAGAAAAAAATGGAGTTTTTAATGAAGACCATGGAGGAATAAAGATTCAACATTTCCAATATTTTGAATGTTTGAATAAGAACCTTGGGAAATGTCTCAATGGAATGGAAAAATGTTTTATGTGTGGGAATGATGGTCATAGAGAGTTAAATCATTGAAGGAAAATCAAATATTTGTTAACAAAAGGGACTAGAATAATGTTTTACACAAGGTATCATCATCATTTTAACATTATAAAATACAGACTACATGTACATGATGAAAATCGACATCCTTGGAGGAAATCTCTAGAGGAGGATCAAGATGGTTGCATGGGTAGTGTTTTTATTATATATAGAAAAGTGACTATTAATGAAATATCAATTGTATAAATTATTTTAGTAGTATTATTAATTATAAAAGTAAGTCACAAGATTAAATTGATGTCGGTGAATGTTATGATATGATTCAAATTTTATTATGTTAGAATGAAGTATTAAAGAATAAGATGATGATGCTTGGTTAATAGTCCAAACAAAGTGGAATGATTGAAGTCTTTATGTATTGGGATCTGAGAATTAAATTTTAGAAGTGTTTTATCAAGGATATTATGGTTATAAGATTCATTAAGCATATATGTATTTTAATGAATTATTTTTTATTTGTGTATTTGTAATAATATGTTGAATTGTACTAGTAAACCTGAAAATTTATTTAGTGTTAAGGTGATATATTTTTAGAACTAATGATTTTGAAAAAGGTAAAACACATTATATATCTATTATTGAGAACATAATGTCTGATTGTGTTTAAGAGATGATTGATATAGATATGTTAAGATAGTATTAGGGATATAAATATATTTTATTAGTTTTATGACATAATGGTTTATGTTATATTTGATAAAGATTAATTTATTTTTAGATTTATTGAATACTTCAGATCGTCTGTGATTTTATTTTATAATTATTGTTGTTGTTATTTTTTTGAAGATAATATGATTTAATTATGGTTTTATGCTTTATAAGTATATTATCATGTTTTGAGAGAGTATGTGATTACGGTATTCACATGTTTGGTATGTGATATTAAGAGCTGTGTTATGTTGTTTGGGGGTAAGATTTAGTTAAAGATTCAAATTTTGTAAACGTTTTTGTGAATTTTTTGGTTTTGGATACTATTAAAGAATTATTTGATGATTTTAGAATTTAAATATATTTTAAAATAAATAATTAGATCTTTTGTAATTACTATTGAATTTTTTAACACTAATCATTTAATTAAAGGTTTTATAGGATCCTGTATTTTTTATGGAATGTATCTATTTAATCTTATTGTTTATCCTTATTGAGTTGTGTTGTTATTCATTTAAACATGGGGTTTAAATCCTGTTTTTTTGTTGAGTTAAGTGTAGCATGGTTATATTAGTATTATTAGGAGAATTATGGTCAGAGACTAAATTTTGGTCTCAAACCCAATTCAAGACACTAATTTTTCTATGCGGACCCCACAAATTTAATTAACAACATTAATTAATTTTATAAAATACCATTAATTATACTAATTATTTTAATGTCATTCACCCTTGTATATTTACAGACCCTATAAATTCTACACACCATAAAAAATTTAAAAACCCTATAATTTTATTTACCCTATAAACATACCAGGAAATGAAACTTATTCCACTAATATTTTAAATAATTTAAAATGTTTAAATAATGTTTTTTGTTTACTGGTGGGGGAATTAGGAAGAAAAATAAAGTGAATGATACTTCCATGACATGAAATCTAAACCCATCCTGAAATAGTCACCCCAGCTCTATTTAAATCCATCGAACATCATGTTTTGTAAATTCATTCCTCTATATCCACTACATGAACTCCAAATATGATACATGGGAGTATTATTCTATCTAGAAGAAATCCCACATTGGATCATGGAATTAAGAATTATATTTTTAATATACATCATATGATTCTTCTTCAACTTCTCAATCTGTTGCTGACTGAATTTACAGTTATCGTTAAAAAAAAGAAGAAGTCCATCCCTATCACTAGCATGGGGTTTTTCATCACATTCATAAATTTTAAGGTGGGTGGTCTAAATATTATCCATTTTCACTAATTATTTACCCGTTTTATATAAGATATGTGTGATCATGCCGGAACATCCCACACATGTCTAAAAATATTGGATATCTATTATTAAATTATAATCATCCATTTCAGAACATTCGTTAGATCATGTTTGGTCCATAAGAGTGAATAATAGGACCTATGGACACCCTATTAGTGTTATTGACTTGAAATTTGTTGAGTATTGGTCCAGTTTACATTACATCCATGTGATAAATTAGAAAAATTGATTGTTTTTTCTTAATCTTATAAATTGGAAAAAAAAATTATATTGTGTTTTTTTACAGTTGAATCGCCTAAACAACATTCAGTTAATTAATATGTTAATGAAATTTGGTATAAATGAGAAGTTAAATAGATTTGATATAATATTAATGATAATTAGAACCCTAGATTATTTAAATGTATTCATTTATAAAAATTATAATTCGAAAAATTGATAGTTGTGTATTTTTATGATATATCCAGTATGTTTGATTCTGGTATTACTATTTTTATTAGATTTTGAGATTACGTGACATTTTTTTGATTGATCCTTGACGGTTGGATGCATATTTTCTTGTTTATCTATCCTAGATATGACTCATGATAGATTCTTGACGTCTTGTTCTATAACTTCTCGTACCACTTGTGATCTAGAAGTAGGGTTAATTAATGCTAGATGGTAGGTTATATAATTATATTAGAGGTATGAGGACTATATTAATAGTTAATTGACGACCAAGAGAGTGATTATGTATTGGATATTTGTAGAGAAAAATTTGGGATTTGATGATTTTGTGATTTATTCTCAACCACAAAATCTACCTCTATTTGGGTGATCCATCCTGATGTTGGAGGATATACCCTCATCTAGTGATACCCAAAAAGGCAATGAAGTAGGTTTGGTTGGCCTTGTGTGTTAAACCGTTACATGTGGGTCAATAGTATTTTTCATGTCTAGTATTTACTTATTAAATTAGTACCCAATTATTCACATTATTTCATATAATTTATTTTTAAAACTAGATTTTTTTATAACTGCTGGTGTTAATCTAGGGAGTTGAAATCACAACTTATATGGGACACCATTTTTCACTAGGACAGATTTAATGGATGCAATATTAGACATGGTCAAGGGAACCAATTGTTTATTGGTAGATGGTTTGATGGGTTGGGTCCTAGATATGGGATGAACATGGGTTTCAAAACTGTGGTTTTTGGAGTATTTATTTGAACCTATATAGTCTTTTAGATGTATGAATTTTAGAATGCCATTTAGTTTCATGTATATTTTCATTGCATTATTACATTATTCTTTTGATTTATTTAGTTGGCCTTTTCTCATCTTTCGATATATGATTATTTATTCATATATTTTCTGATACTTCTGTTACCTTTTCATTATTTCCCTATTTCATTACAAATAATTACCATAGGGTATAGTATCTCGCAATATACTATTTAAACCCTCACTGCAATTTGGAATCCTTTGATGTATGGGTAGGAATGCCTGAGTTCACATACCCATCTTCCTTATTCACTTTAGTGAGAACCAGGTCAGGGTTGTTACGAAGTGGTATTAGAGGATCAATATTTTTTTATCTTTCTATAATATTTGGTAATATAAAAAATAAGACTAGTATGTGCTGGTACATGGTAATGTGATTGTGCATGGGAGTATATAACCTTTGTTTTGGGGGAAACCAGAGTTCCTAAGGATGGGATTGTTATTCATGATGTATTCTTGTTACAGTTTGATGTTTTTCCCCATGTGTGATTCATATCTTGTGTAATGTTATTATTTTTTGGTATTTATAATTGTGTCCTATTATAGACCAATAAGGGTATCCATTCATCATGATAGTCATTTAGGTATATATATTAACATGAATTGTTCATGATATGGACCTATTTATTGTATGTAGAATATTTTCCTGGATAAAATGTGAAATGAGATACCTTTTATATCTAACAAAAATGTAATAAATGAACGATTATTTCATGAATATTCACTTCTTAAACCATGTTTACTTTGACCATGAGTTGGTGTTTCAATATTATTATTACCTATTGAGTTTGATATTTTATATACCCAATGTTCGAAGTAGTTTTTCTATTTTTGAATAAATACCAACTAGTCTTATTTGATTTGAGAATCACGAGGGTTATGATCATCATGCACCTAATGAAGTTGAGAAAAATTTTATTATATCTCAGGATAATTAAATAGATATTGATTTTTGTGATAAATTATAGAGGGTCATGTGATGCATTGAATGGAACACTGTTCTCATTATGCCTTCAATGTCTGAGAAGAAGATAGGGTTCAATCTACAACATCCAACTACATTCTCTGGGGAGGGAGGCCCCCAAGTAGTATATTTCTTGACCAACTCAGTTCAGATAGTCTTCAAGATCCATGATACAACAATAGATATGAAGGAGAATCTTACTTCATACATTCTTTATGGAACTTATGAGAATTGGAAGGATATTATATATAAAATCTAACATTAAGAGGTGTTATCCAATATAAAAATTGAGAAAAATATTCTGACTCACTTTCATCATTTGAAGTTGAGGGATGAGAATGATCTTGACCTCATGTACCAGACATAGGACTTTCTGTTAGCGATGGAATAAACATTACACTTAATCGACCTATAGTGATTTACTCAATCCTTAGTAGCTAATGAGAATTTTAGGGAAATAATGTTTTTAGGATAAGATTCATTAAGTGATTATGTTGCATGGGAATGTCTTTTTACAAGTAATACTCGAGTATGTGATGAATCAAGATCTCATCACACTAGGGAATCTAATAGAGACCATGATTACTTGCTATAAAATATCAATAGGGTGACTAGAAAAATCTTCATATAGTAGCAAGATTCACTGATATAACAATTATCAAAATGTAAGTACCAAGAAGAGTAGTCAAGGGAGTGAACTTATCTCCATAGTTCCATAGTTTGGTGTAGTGTGTTCAGTGTGGAAGGTTAGTCTACAAGATCCCATAGTGTCCTCAACCCATTGTGGATTTCCGAGTCTATGGAAGGTTGGTTTTTAGTTATAATTGTTTTATGAAATTTTCATAGTAAATAAATGGTAGAGATTAGGATAGGCACCCGAGTACGTGAGGGTCTCTATTACACATAAAAAATTTGTAACGCAAGTTCCATTTGATGTTGAGGTTGAGATTGAGGATGTGGTACCCAAATATTGATGCAGAAAAACAAAACAATTAGAACTATATAGGGGATTCATACTATATACTATAGTAGCGGGGAGATCCAACAACCTATAATATAGAATGCTCTGACTGTTTTTGATGTAGAGCCCTCTACCTTCATAGTACAATTCCTGTATCATATGTCTAAGTGTACGTTTTATTTTATATAGGAAGATCAAATTCATTTCTACCTACTCCTTGTTCAAATGTTGTGATTTTGGATATGAAGAGCATAGTTGGGGTTATAACCATTGAAACACCGTTTAGAGTGTAGTCCTATGGTGTATAGCATTGTTAGGATAATTCTTTCGAAATTAGTGTGTGTTGTTTATTTTTATAACTTCAAGTGATGGAAGAACCTGATTAAATTTTATAGTTTGTATGGAATGGATATTTATATACCTAGATCATATAAAATATTATGGTATTAGAGTTATATAATAACCCATTTTTTTCATAGATGGATATTACACAAATGTTTCGAAATAATTTAGACATTAAAAAAAACAGAGTCTCAAAGACCATATTAGTTTAGTACCTTTGGAATACTAGAACACAGACTTCTAGTTTGGCAAAAGATCTTCAATGTTTGGCACCAAGATCTTCCCCTTTATCACCCATACATAAAACCATTATTTAAAACGTGGGTAAAATAATACCAAAGAAATGGTGAGATCGTATGCTTAGTAAGGTTAAACAAGAGAGACATGTAAACATAATCATGAGAATATGGGTATTATAACATTATCATGACAATAAAAGATCATACCCTTCCTATCAGTGATCATAAACATGGATCATGGAAAAAAATATTTAAAATTCACAATACATGAATCATAATGAAAAAAAGAATATAATCCTTGAAATTATACCACATGAATATGACTTGGAATTTTGTCATACACATAAACATGCAATATCCTCCAATGTCCCAAAGGCCTTAATTTTTTATTTATTTTTGATCATCCACCTTTCAAGGGGTGAGGTGGAACCCTTACACGGCTCATAGTCATAAGTATTACATGGCCCGTAGGCCTTAGAGGAATTCATTTCCCATAGGCTTCCAACATTACATACAACCCATACTAACTACTTGGAACTGCACCTCCCCAGCATCTTCATCATGAAATCAGCTCACCACATTCGCATGGATGTTCGGATAGGCTTTCTCGTGGATGCATAGGCTTTTCCCAATGGTAGGTTCCATACCATCTCATTCCTGAAATATATTTAGCTTCTGCTATGGTGAATGCTCCTTTCTCCTCCTCATTATGAAGTTTTTTCCTTTTTAGGTTGTCTGGTTTGCATCTGCACTTAAGGAGTCCTGAAGGCCTGGGTGGCCCAAAGGCCATAAAGGACTCAGTGACCAAATCGGTGGCCCAAAGGCCCAAACGGGGGGAATATTCCCGGATGCTACGGTGCAAAATAGTTCCTATAATAGTTCCCGCTATAGTACTTGCTACATTTCTGCACAGTACTACTACAGTTCTGCTACAGTACCCCCAAGAAATTACCTATGCTTGGATTTGATCCCAGGTCTCGTGGATGCACATAAGGAGTCCTCACCAACTGGTTTGAGGCTCATGTGCAACATGAATTATCATTACATGTAAGTCAAGATGCATTGTTAAATCATACTAGGGATATTCATATATAATAATCATATTGGTCGGGACACACAACCATCCCCCATTATAGTACTTTGTTTTATGGGACCATGTTTTCCCTATGTACATAGTGGATCGGGTTTCCTCATATTCCTATAGTGTATATGGTTTCCCCATCATTCAATAGTGTATCGGTTTACCCTATTTTCCCATAGTGGATTGTTTTTCCCGTTCTTCCTATAGTGGACTAGGCCAATTAGCTTGATTCTAATCATTATATCATGAGGAATAATTCTTCACCCAATGAATTAGAGGGATATATAGGTCACACCCATCACATTATGAAAACCAAAGATATTTTTCCATAAGAACATAAATCATTCATCAAAACCATGGATTTAGATGGGTTTTATAAATATAATTCATTTATTACATAACGCATGGAAAAGAAATTGGTTTCAAAAATAACTTTCCATCATAAAAATAAAACCATAATAATAATAATAATTTTTTTCATTATATCACATACCCAATAAAACTTAACTAATAAAAAATAATGTTTTCTTATATGGAAAATAATTTTGAGAAATCAATTGAAAAAATTTCTTGAGGAATATTTCCTTACATTATTGAAAATGTATTCTTTTCTTAAAATTGTGTGATGTTTTAAAAGAATACATTTTCATTGAAAATAACCCTTGTCTCTTGTAAATGAAACTTCACAGAATTAAGGATACATAATAGTGGAATATTTTATTCAACCCATATATGTTAAAAAAATTCTTTGCACAGATTTTCTTGAAATTTCACAATGTACCTCATTTTGAAAATGACAAGAATAATCCTTTCAAACTGTATAGTAACAGTAAAAACAATGTAAAATGACTTTAAGAATACATTATAAAATAATTATAAAAATTGAAACCATTTTTAAAAAACATTGAAATGGAAGATAAATATTCGCCCAACGAATTTACAAAACAAAACAATTCCAAATATTAATTAGATTGTGAAGTAAATCCTCATCATTTTATAATCAGAAGAATTGTATACCTCATGATATAATGAAAATTATACTGTTATGAAAGTACCATATTATTATGGTTAAGAATCATAAAATACATTCAGGGGAATTCATGACACAACATGTAGGAGGGAATTATATACACCACATAGAAGAAACAAGTAGTGTGCGAGGAATGTGTCTCACAAATGTAATGGTGAGACAAAAATCCACTAATAAATAAATAACTTTAGAATCATCAACCCCATAAAAGAATAAAAAATTAAACAATTTAAAATAATTAAATAAATTTTAATAATAATATAACATGCCATAGTTCAGTATATACACTAAAAAAAGAACAGAGCATTGAATGCGGCACATATATCATGGAAATAAAAAGTGATATGAAATTCCTTTAACATAGGTTTGATTCCTTCCATATGTGTCTGAATCTCTTATACAGTGGTTTTAAAAATATTATTAACATATACCAAAATCATAATATTATTTATGATATCATATATTATTAATTTACGGCCTTATATTACCCTTTTAATGAGAATTCCATGTTAAAACATCATTTCATGTAAGAACCACTTTGTTTATCGTATATTTGTTGACTTTTTATTCTTTATCATATCACATAGATCATGATATAATTACTTATATAATGTAATACATGTTTTATATATCATATATATCCAGTATATATATATATATATATATATAAGATATATATATGAAATTTGATACACCGTTCAGGGGTATGGTAAGTCCTATGTGCACATGGATATTGTTTCCAATTTTTTATCATACTGATTGGAAGAAGGTAAATGATATATATATATATATATAATTCTATTAGAATTATTTTTCTGATATTTCCTATTAATACGTTATATTCATTTTTTATAATCATTCTTTAAATGGTTATCATGGAAGAAGAACCTTATCGTGTTGTGGTGACGACGGGTCATATGTACGCACGAGCGACAACATCATTCCATTAATTGTGAAAAAAGTAAAAATGTGAATGGTATATATTTTGTTCTATAATAAAAATCATGGTATAATAATAATTTATAATTATTATTTCCATAATTTTAATCATCTAAGTATTATTTTGATGAAAATAATTTACACCACAATATTGAGATGGTAAGCCCTACGTACGCACATGTGGTAATTTGGTTTTTAATAGGATGAATAAAAGGTCGAATATGATTGTTACATATTCATAATAAAATCTTATAATATAGTTTATACTATATTTTTGAATTTATAATTGAAGAAACACATATAGAAGAAGTAGAAGAATAAATGATATTGAGAGAGTTGGAAAAGGAGATTGCCATTTTTCAGTGAGCTTCCTTTAGATCTCTTCTCAAGGTATCAAAAGGTGTTATTTTTTTAGAAGACCAGGACATCAAAAACTTGTATAAGTATATTGTAAAGTAAAATGGCTAGGGTTTGTTGGAGTTAAAAGGATCAATTTCATGGGAGGAAGTGAGGGAGGAGATATCATTTTTCAATTGGGGTGAGGACAATTTTGGAAATCCTCAAAATATTAAAATAAAACAAGGGTATTGCTGATCCAAAAAATACAAATTAGATATAAATGAATGAGGGAGAAAATTTTAGACCAAAAGTTTTACCCTTTGTAACTATTTTACATTTTTTCCATTTTTAAATAAGTAAAAATTATATATCTATAAAAAATATCATTATTTTCTAATTTGATACTATTTATTTAATTTTATTTTAAAGACATCAATTAAAATTTGGAATTCAAATATAATGAACTAAAAAAATATAATATATATTATTGATATATAAAATTCATTAGTTACTTTAATTCATCCAAAATATATAGAAAGTAATATTATCCAAAAACTGTTATTTTATTATTCTATTAATTTAATAAACAATTTTTTAAACTTGAGGAAGCATTTTAAAAAAATATAATTTATAAAATTTGAAAATAAAATTATATAAAGAAATTAATTTCATTGTCTTCAAAATATACATTATTATTCATTTATATATTTATTTTTGTCCTATGTGGTCATATAAATATATTAAATATAAGAGTGATATTTTGTAACTATCCTTGACTTTAAAAAATATAAAAGTTATATTCAGGGAATAATGTCCATTAAATAACTATAATTAGATATTAAGGTTATATGGGTGTAATCCACTTCATTCAATAATATTTGGAAATTTTTTGGTTTTATTTTAATCCTTTTCATTTTGATTTTCCCTTAATTATCTATTGTTATTTTAGTTATGGTAACAAAATTTTCAAAATTAATAGGTTATAAATTATAAATAAGATGGGTTTAATTTTGAATAAATGGAAACATTATGATATTTTACACCATATAATAATCTATTTGTACTTTTAATGGTTTTTATGTTTTTTAATTAATTTAATAAAATATTATTTTTATAAAATATCATTAGTGTCATTTTTGACTCCATTGACACCTTTTTCTTTAAATAAAATCCAAACAGTAAGCTAATCTCTAAATAATTCATTTAAGACTCTAATAACTTGTCATAATGATATAAAAAATCATTTATAACCTTAATTAATTAAAATTAATTTTTTAATATTTTAATATCATTTATTTGATACTTTTATTAATTAAAAAACTACTGCATCATCATTATTTCACCATTAATATTAATTGTTTTAAAAGTAAAAATTATAAATAAATTAACATGTCTTATAAAAATAATTTTTATTTCAAATTACTATTATATTCCTAATTTAACATTATTCTAATCCTATGTTAAAAATGTTATAGTTATTAAAAATACAGAAAAACATTTTTAACTAATCTTTAAATAAAATATAAAAAATGTCATTTTTTCCCAAAGTGGCTTAAAAAGTTTAGAATTTAGGCCTAAAGTTTATTTTAGTCGAAACCCGTATAAACAATTAAATTAAGGCAAGTGTTAAAGTAATTTTATAATTTTACAATATTATGAATACCATTAACTATCCAATTTAGCCTAAACTGTGGTAAATAAAAATTTAATAAAGATACATTCCATAATATCAAAAAATTTATGTTGAACCTAATAGAATATTTATATAATAGTTATTAAAACCATTTAAGTCTATTTTTCATAATTCAACTAACAAAAGTAGAAAAATTAAGTTTATTGCTAATCCCACAAATGTGGCGAGAATGCGAGTAAAAAGAACATTAAAAAGTCTACTAATTTTTAATGTCTAATTTCCATATAAAAAAGATTCCAAAGACATAAATTGGATTAATATAGGTATAATTTATCTGTTGTGACTTAAAAATCAATTTAAAATATAATAATTCTTTAAACGAGAAATGTAGATTTTACAATAATATAGTATTTTTAATATTCATCAAAAAATGAATCTTCATAGAAATATACTAAAAATTCACCATCAGTTAATTTTGACATTAAAAATTAATAAATTAGATTATTTTATCAAATTAAATTTCTATGGTGTATACGATTAATTTTAATATTTTTCACAAACAAACATAAAAAGAAGTTCACTTATGAAAATAATATTTCTAAACATATACTGACTTTACAAAAAATTATTCATTTCATTATAAATATGTTTTACTTGTGTGAAAAAATTTAAAAATTAGTTACTAATATTCATATGAATATGTTTAATGGATAGGTTATAAGTATCTAATTTAAATAATAATAATAGTAATTTTTTATTGTGGAAACTCAATGTTTTATGTAATTCAAACCAACACAATGTTCTGTGTTGTGTAATCATAACAAGGGGTATAATATAACATAATCCAAACATAGTTTTTTATATAATAGCTAAAATATATTTTTAGTTTCATGTAAAGTGAAAAATAATAAACTATTAAATTAATTTTTTAAAAATACACTCACAAAATCTTAAGCTGTTAAATGTTACCTTTCTGTAACAGCCTAATATTTCATAGTAGTAATTTATTTAAAGCAATTCAATATCTCATACTGTATGCAACACTGACTTGGATTGCGTTATACACAAGATTGAGTTTCTACGAGACAACACATTAGTATTATATTTATTTAAACGATATATATATTTATCAATTAAATATAGTAATATGAATAGTAACAAAAAATTTAAATGTTATATATAATTTTTTCACATAAATAAAACATATTTATAATGAAATGTATATTTTGTTAAAATAGTAATATATTTAGAAAAACGATTTTTTTCAAAAGAACTAATTTTTATGTCCTTTTGTGAACAATAATGAAATTAATACGAGACACTCCTAAAAATTGAATTTGGTAAAATATACTTCATTTTTTGGATTTGGAATATCAAAATTTTCCTATGGTGAATTTTTGGTATTTTTCTGAAAACCTTCCATTTTTTATGAATAGTGAAAAATGCAATATAGTATATAAAAACTGACATTCTTATTTTAATAATTATTTTTAATTAAAATTTATCTTAAAATAAAAATAGATACATGATACATATATTAGTCCAATATAATTCATTTGAGTAATTTTATAATAATATTAGATATATAAAATGTTATCGAACTTTTTAACGTCTTTTACCCACCTTCTAGGCACATTTGCAAATTTGCATATAAAGTAATTTTACCGCTTCTGTGAATTGAATTTCAAAAATATGAAAGACACGGTTGTCATCAGTATGTAAAATGTGGTTTAATAGTATGAAAATAATTTTTTAGTGAATAGTATATTTTGAATTTTATTTACCACAATTTCTTAGTAAATAGGGTAATTAAAGGAAGAAATAATACTAAAATAATATAAAATTACCCCAACACAAGTCCTAATTCTATTGGATATGTTTTTTGATTAAAATCAGCCTTAGGACAATAAAAAGATCTTTTTTGGTCCATTTGGGTAAGATTGGGACATTTATTATATTTTATTTAAAGAAGAGTTAAATGTGTTAAAATCAAGTTTTAATAATTAAACAATTTTTAATATATTATTATTCATAAGATAAATTCGACTATAAATATTAATTAGAAAGATAATAATATTTCATAAATCATTGTATATTATTTATAATTTTTATGCATTTAAAAATTAAATTTCTTTATAACACAATTATGATGGAGTAATTAAGTTATTAATGAAAGATTAAAATAATTGAAATTATAAATATGAACGTAAATGAAAATTGAAACTTCTGATGCCATAAACAAATTTTCTAGGTGAATATGGAATGTTAGGGTTGATTAAATGTATTTTTTTTCAAACTAATAATGTTGTGAGGACTTTAACAAAAATCAAATTCTAAATAGTGTCAAAATTGACATATATGTTTTTTTAGACAAATACTATATTATTAAATTATATAATAGTCCTAAAAATCTAATATTCATCCAAATGACTTGATAATATTATATATGTCATTAATAAACTACTTTAGGTTCTCTCGGAATTTTATAGTATCTATATTTACCATGTAGTATAAAAATACAAGAAAACATGGTAAAAGTTATACTATTTAACTAAGTGTTAAGTCTAAAAGATAAGGATAATATGGTGACCTAAACATTTCTAAAACCTATTGGTTGAGATGATTTCTCCCAATAACCACCTATTCCTAGAAATAAATCCACTTGGAGAAATTAGAAACTTAAAATAAATTTATAATAAAATAATATTTCAATGATTACCTAAAGGTCACATCAACTCTATTGTAAAAGGGAACCTTCCTTTCTTTTAATTCAAACCTCCTTATTCATTTTTCTTGGCCAACCCATACTCAAATATCCTCCCAAACACCGTCAATTCATCATAGAGGCCTCAATTGGATCATAAATCCAACCAAAGGATCACTTTTGTTCAAATCAAAAGGAAGAGCCCAAAGAAGAGGTAATTATTTCATCACATCTTTCAATGTTCTTTTCTTCTTCTACATCCCCATTCTTTGTTTGTTACATAATAAAATAATAACTCTAGTACCACCTATGTACTGATATGTTATTATAAATATCGTACAACCATATCCATTATTCTATCCATCCTATGAATGATAAATTCACCAACCGTGCTTGCGTACAGCTTACCGTCTCCACGTCGTGGTGTAGTTTGTTATTCAACACTACATTATTTGGGTGGGTATAATAATGATTATAATTGATTTAAATAATATTTTTTACATTTTATTGATTCATTATATATAATATATCATCTACTGAAATACGATTTCAACATCAATAGAATGATGTTGTCAGTCGTGCGTACATACGACTTATAGTATCCACGACGTGATGAGATTTCATTCCCCATCGCGACCATTCAAGAATAATTTTCTTTTGATGATTAAAAACTAAAATTTATAAACTAAAAATCATTATGTATATGAATAAATTACATCTTATACAAAACAATCATGACTTACATATCAATACATATAAAGGAAAATGAATCAGTTAACACCTGAAACAATGATACTACTGAAATATTATTAATAAATCAATATTAGAGGAACTTATATGATATCATATTTATGTATTTGTTTGTTTTATACCTTAATAATAATTCTTTGACCATTATATAGAAATTTAAACTTACCCTTGACTAAAGTAATTTATAAGGTAAGGTAATTCCGTCTCACTTTTAATATTCGTGAGATATAATCCATATTCCCCCACATATTTCTTGTGTATGGTGTATATAGTGCCTCTATTTTATTTAATATTATGAATTCATTTATCTTTGTGGTATTTATGGATTCATTTGATGATATTGGACTAATTATTTTAATTTTCAAAGTGGAATGGGATGCTTGGAATGTTCAAGGAATTAATCTTTTCTCCATTTCAACATTCTTGATATTATTTTACATTACTATTTATTTGAATATAAAAGGATTATAAACTGAATTTTATGTCCATCTTGAAGTTCATTAAACTGTTTTTAAAATATAAATATTTTAATGTTTTAGGAAATGTAATCTTTAAATATATCATCATTTTAAAAGTTTTAAATATTTATTTTTCTAAATCTATTTAATTAATGCGCATACATTTAAAATGATATTAAGGATTTATTTATATGGGCTTGATTTTTTTAAAATGGTAATTTCATTAAAAGTTTAAAATTGGTAGGGGATAATTTGATTCAAAAATATCTTTTAAATGACTTATTTTATAAATTTTGAACAATTTAAATGATTTTAATTAAAAGCGATATTTCTCTCAAAGAGTTTTACTAATCATTTTCAACTATGTCAACATCCTTTAATTGATATTATTCTTGATTGAGGTTGATTTATTATAATACAATATTAAATATTGTATTGAATGAGTGATGATATGTTTTACTAAGGATGTGCTATTTTTACTCAATTCATGGTTTATGGTTAAGGTATAAACATTTATTATGCTACTTTTAATATAATGGATTATATTATGTTTCACCTTTTTTGTAAGAGGAATGCACTAGACTTATTAAGTGATAGGTGGGGACCGATATATCCCCTCGATACATCGGTAGGTCAAATGGGACAAACTAGTGTCTAGACACAAGACCTTGACAAAATCTATATTTAGCATCCTGGCATGAGGCCTTGACTTTGTGGTTAAGATGTCTGACATTATGCATTCCATCATTATGAGATTAGTTATTTATGATACATGTTATTATTTGACAAGTAGATTATCCACATGAATAAGTAAATGGTATTATTTGATTTATCTTTTACATATTATTCTCATGTTTATGTTTAATGGGATTGTGTTTCAATTTTATACCTTTCCATAAAATTTTATGATTCTTTATGATAGCTTCCACTATATTGTTTATCCTTACTAAGAATTTGAGCACTCCCCTTTCAAATGTTTTATTTTCCTATGATGCTAAGAAGTGAATTATGATTGATATGAAGGGTAAAGATATATGAATAATGTCATCCTCAATGGATTATCTATGTTGTATTTTATGATAGAAATTTTAATGTTATGTTCTTGTATATAATTTATTTTCCAAGACTCCTAAAGTGATTGGTCATTTGGGACTTGTTTCCCTATAATCATGAAAATGTATTAAACAAATGCATTGGCTTTGGGATTCTGGGTTTGGTGTATTACAGTTGGTATCAGAGGAATTTTAGTAATAAATTTGGAATATAGATTTATATAATATCTGATTAGGGAACATTACCCTAAGATTGACTTTGAGGATTAGTGTAGAATAACTTCCTAGAATTTTGTTAATGTAGAGATTTTGTGAGTTTTCCAAAAAATACATCCTTTTCTGAATACTACAAGTGGATGTGGTTCGGATATACAAAAATCTTGGAGTTAAAATTCTGACAAGGTGTTTCGGACTTGACCCGAGCTACCCTGGTGCACAAAAACACGCCTTACTGTGCACCTGGATAGACACTCCCGGGGGATATGCTTAGAATAATTCACTTTTTCAATACAAACCAATTTGAAATATTTTAATATAAGTTGAGAAAAAATAACATTTATTAATGCCAAGGTTTTTTAGATTCAAAATAAGGTGTCATGATATTCTACAAATGATTTTATGACTATTATTACTCACGCAATATTGTCTTATTTTAGTCAATGCCTGGATCTAAGGAAGTCATAGTGACATTGAAAAAGATCTACCAGGTGAGAACGGTGGTGTAAATGAACAACTAAATGAAAAGTTGATAGCCATAAATGATATCGTGTTCATACCGAATCAGTTTTCAAAAAATGTGATCAACAAAATATACATTAACCAACTCCCAAAATCCACAAAAAAGAGAAAGGTGGATTATGATAAAAGATCTAGCAGTGGAGACCATGAAGAAAACAAAGATCAATTTCCATCACAAGGGAAATGTGGAAGGAGAGACCTAGGAATGTGTCTCAATGGATCACATAAATGTTTTAGGTTTCGGAAAGAAGAATATAAAGTAAATAATCTCCAAGGAAAAATGAAGTGTACTTTTGATGAAAATAGAAATGATACTAAGAATCTATTTACAATCATTTTCCATAAATTTATGGGACCTAGGCATTACCCAAGTCAATTCCCTATTCTATAGGATAACCACTAGGTTAAAGAATAACCTATGTGGAAATAAATTTATGGAGAAATGTTTAAAAGTCTTAATTCTCTTTGTTGATTTTATTAATTTGGAAGAATTTTCTTTTTTATGTGTAACCCTATAGTTTGTTATGTGGAAATTCTATGTTAGGAATAAGTTTCGTTTCTTGTGTGGATATAGTTATAAAAAACCATTTGGGTTTATATGATCCTTGAATTTGAGGTTCTTATAGGTGATTACTTTTTGGGATGAAAATTTGAGAAATAAGATAACATTTTTGGTTAAAATATGTTAGGATTATTTTTAATGAATTTAACTCATTTTTTGGAATGTAATAAAATTATATAGTATTTTAAAAATGAACACATGTAGACTATGTGACAACCCATCGTGTCAGATAAAGCTATAGGAGTCAAACCCACAACCAAAGTGCGATTGGGATTTATCACCTACCACTAGACTACGTGAACTCCTTGGTTAGTATAATAAATTATTTTTAGTTAAATTAATTTATGGATTAGGAATATGTTGATTTTGGGAACTTATGATTTATCAAATTGATATCCATAGTAAAGGAAAATTATTTGGTGATAAATTGATAAATGTTATTTTGGAATATGTTTTCTCTTTTGGGAACACTATATGCCTATGGAAAATATATTACCGTGGGATTTCGTTTGAGGAGTAATGGAGGATTTTTATGTTTTTATTGTGTACTTATAGATATTTCCTTTATTTATTGAAATGAATAACCTATCATAGATAATATGTGATTAGGTTAATTACTTATAAGTATGTGAATTTAAGAGTAGATAATGTTATTTGGATGTAAATGTTAAGATTTATCATGGAATAATATATGATAAAATCCTTCCTAATTTTAGGTTTCAAAATTAGTTTTGATTATTTTGAAGAATTTTACGGGATATTGTTTTTTGAAGGGTCATTATTGAACTTAGGGTACAGTTTGTTTAATTTTTATGATTTAGAGTAGTATTTATTTCTATAAAGGATTATCCTTTTGGGGGATCATCTGATCTTTTAAAAACCATTTTGGTTATGATTAATGTCTAATGATAATTCTAACACCTTAGGTGTGAAAAATTCAACTTAAATACTCATCATTTAGAGAAAACATGAGTTTATTGTATAAATTTATTAAAGGATGAATCTCATCAGGAAAAGTAAGTATATATCCTTATGTTCTTATTCGATCATATTAATAAATTCCTTAAAATTATGAAAATCAACTTAAAACAAAAACATTTCCCGTTTACTCTTCATATTGGGTAATCAAAGACCCTTCAACCCATCACATTTTTATGGTTTTCTGGTAGTTAACTTTATTCTGATCATGTTTTCTATCACTCTCCATCAGTACATGATGGTTATTTTCACTTCCATATACATTTTTCCTATATGGAACCCTAGTATGGGTTATCATGGGTGACCTTGGCCCATCTCTTTCTTTCATTAAAAGTGATTGTTTTATTGAACCTTTTATGATGTGAGACTTCCAATGAAGTTTCCATGTCCAATTTTAAAAATGCGAAGACATAATTTTCACATGGGAGGAATAATTTAGCACCCTAATATTTCATAGAGAGTTATTTATTTAAACTAATTCAATAGCGTATACTTCACGCAACACTGACTTGGCTTGCGTTATACCCAATATTGAGTTTCTATGAGAAAGCACATTAGTATTTTAATTATTTAAAAAAATATATATATTTATCAATGAAATAAATTAATATTAATAATAAAAAAATTCAATTTTATTTATAATGCCTTCTCATAAATAAAACATATTTATAAAGAAATGTATATGTTTTGCTAAAATAGTTATATATTTAGAAAAACTATTTTCTAAAAAGAACATATTTTAATGTCCTTTTCTAAAAAATAATAAAATTAATATTATAACATACTAGAAATTTAATTTGGTAAAATATAAATCATTTTTGGATTTGTAATATCAAAATTATCTTATGGTGATTTTTGGTATTTTTTTGAAAATTTTCCATTTTTTTATGAATATTAAAAATACTGCTTAGTACTTAAAAACCGACTATTTCATTTAAATAATTTTTAATTAAAATTTATCTAAAAGTTAAAAAAGATACACAACACATATATTATTCCAATATAAGTCATTTGATTCATTTTATAATATGGTTATATATATATATAATTTTATTGAACGTTTTAACGAATTTTACCCACCTTCTGGGCCCATTTTCAAATTTTCATAAGACGTAATTTTACCGCTTATGTGAATTGAATTTCATAAATTCAATAGACATGGTTTTCATTAGTAAATAAAATGTGGTTCAATAGGATGAAAGTAATTTTTGGTGAATCGAAACCTTTGAATTTTATTTACCACAGTTAAAAGTAAATAGGGTAATTAATGGTTGAAATAATACTGTAATAATATAAAATTACCCCAAAACATGTCTTAATTATAATAGAAAAGGTTTTTTTGATCTAAATAAACCTTAGGAAAAAAATAACATCCTTTTTTATCCATTTGGGTTACATTAGGACATTTACTCTATTTTATTGAAAAAATAGTTAAATGTTTTAAATTAAAATATTAATAACCAAAACCATTTTTAATATTGGGTTATAAATAAGGTAATTTCTACTATATATATTAATTATAAATATAAAAATATTTCCTACATAATAATAATTTATTTATAATTTTTACACATTAAAAAATTACATTTTTTTACGACACCATGATGATGTAGTAATTACCTTATTAATGAATGATTAAAATAATAGATATTATAAATATTAAAATAAATGTAAATTGAACTTTTAATGCCATCCAAGAATTTTATAGGTTAATATGACATGTTAGTATTGATAAAATCTATGTTTTTTCGAAATAATCATGTTGTGATGACTTTAACAAAAACCAAATACTAAATAGTGTCAAAGTTGACAAAAATGATTTGTGTAAACAAATACTAAATTATTAAATTATATAATAGTCATAAATGTATATTATTCGGACTAATGAATTATATAAAGTTACATATTTCATTAATTAACCACTTTAGGTTCTTTTGAAATTTTATAGTAACTCTCTTAACAATGTAGTGTAAAACTACGAGAAGACATGGTAAAAGATCAAATGTTTGACTAAGGGTTAAGTCTAAAGGATAAGGTTAATATGGTGACCCAAACATGTCTAAACATATTTTTTGATATTATTTCGACTAATCTCCACCTTATCCTAGAAATAAATCCATTTTGAGATATTAAAAAGAAAAAATAATTTTATAATAAATTAATATTTCAAACATTTCCTAAAGTGACTATCACCTCTATTATAAAAGGGAATCTCCATTTCTATTAATTAACACCTAAAAATCCATTTCGCTCATCCAAACCATTATCAAAAATCCTAAAAACTACCCTCAATTATTCCCAGAGGCTATACTTTGATCATAAATCCATCCTAAGGATCCCTTTTGTTCAAATCAAAAGGAAGCACCCAAAGAAGAGGTAATTATATCATCACCTCCATCAAATTACTTTTCTTCTTCTACTTCATATTTATTTGTAGTTTCCATGGTAAAATAATAACTCCAGTAAATTCTACATACTTTGATGTTATTATAAATATGGTACTAACATATTCATTATTCTATCAATCCTATGAATGATAAAGTCACCATGTGTGCATGCGTACGCATTGCCGTCTTCACATTGTGGTGTAATTAGTTATTCAACATTACATTATTTGGATGGGTATAATAATGAGTATAAATGATATAAATAATAAATAAAACATGATAAATATTATTTATATACACTATACATTCCAAGTAAATATGATTTCACCATCAATAGAATTATATTGTCGCTCGTGCGTACGTACGGCCTACCGTCTCCACGACACGATAAGATTCCATTACCCATCGTAAACATTCGAGGATAATTTTCATTTTATGATTATGTAATAATTTTTTAGAACATAATATCATTCTGGATATGAATAAAATAAATCTTATCTACATCAAACATGACATATATAAAAAACATATAAAGGAAAACAAATCCGTTAACTCCCAAAACAATGATACTATTGAAATATTATTAACAAAGAAATATTAGAGGATCATATATGATATCATATTTAGGTATGCAGTTATTTTATAATTTAATAACAATGATTTAATCATTATAAATGAGGTTAAAATTATGCTCGACTAAAGGAAAGTATAAGGTAATATAATTTCCTCTCACTTTTAATATTCGTGGGATATAATCCATTTTCACAGCCTATTTCATTTATGTGGTGTATGTATTTCCCCTTTTGTTTTTAATATCATGAATACATTTATATTCATGGTATTTATAGATTCATTTGAAGATATCGAACCCTTGATTTAAATTTTCAATGTGGTATGGGACTCTTGGAATGTTCAAATAATTAATCATTTCTCCATTTCAACATTCATTTTAATTTTCTAGAAAACTATTTATTTGATTATAAAAGGATTATATAGATAATTTTATGTCTATATTAAATTTAATTCAAATGTTTTTAAAAGAATAATATTTTATTGTTTTATGGAATGAAATCTTTAACAAGATCATCATTTTAAATGTTTTAATGATTTTTTAAAAATCTATTTAATTAATTTCCATACTTTCAAAATGATATCAAGGAGTTATTTATATAGACATGATTATTTTAAAATTTTAATTTCATTCAAAAGATTCAAAGTGGTATGGGAAACATTGATAAAAAAATCTCTTTTAAATGACTTCCTTTATATATTGTTTAACTTTTAAATTATTTTTGTGAAAATGGATATTTCTCTCAAAGAGTTTTACTGATCATTTTCAACTATGTCAACACCTTTTTTTGGATATTATTCTTGATAGAGGTTGATTTATTGTATACAATATTCCATATTGTATTGAATGATTTATGATATGTTTAACTATGAATGTGCTATTTTTATACCATTCATGGTTTATGGTTAAGGTATTGACATTTCGTATTCTAGTTTAAATATAAATTATTATGTTATGTTTCTCCCTTTTCATAGGAGGAATGCATTGGACTTAGTAAGTGACTGGTGGGACCCTCTATAGCCCCTCGATGTGTGGGTAGGTGTAATGAGAAAAACTAGTTTCTTGGCATAAGGCCTTGACAAAATTTAAATTTAGGGTCTTGAAACGAGCCCTTGAATTTGTTGTTAAGATGTTTGGCATTACGCCTTCCATCATATTGAGATTTGTTATTTATGTTACATGTGATTATTCTACTAGTAAAATATATATGTGAATAAGTAAATGGTATTATTTGATTTATCTTTGCCATATTATGATGAAGTATATGTTTAATTTTCTTTTGTTTCAATTTTATTCCTTTCCATTAAAATTTATGATTATTTAGGATAGCTTCCGCTCTATTTTTTATCGTTACTATGCATCTGACCTCAACCCTTTCAAATGTTTTATTTTCCTAGGATTCCAAGAAGTGAATTATGATTGATATGTAGGGATAATCTAGGGGAATAATGTCATCCTAAAAGGATTATCTATTGAAGTGCACTGTGTTGCATTTGTTGTCAATGAGGTATGTTGTTGTCATGGAATGAATGGATGGATGTCAAGGCGTTTCAATATGTGAATGACAAAGGATGTGATGGTGATGGTGATGATGGAGAATGGCCATGGTACTAAGATGCGTGTCACTTAGGAGATTCACTAAGTGACATAGGAGATGTGGTTGAAACATTCTCCATGAAAATCAGACGATTGTTGAGCTGTTCTTAAAGTTCCAAGAACTTGTATCAATTTGATACAATGTCACAACAATGTTTGAAGACCATTCATTGTATTGACAATGCATGATGTGATGAAGTGATCCATCCACAATCACTAAGTGGATGATGTGTATTGAAGAAGTCCTTGCACTAACACTTAGTGCATGTGAATGTGAAGATGATCCAACTTGATCTCTAATTGGATCAATGAAGAACATTGAAGATCAATGTGATTCAAGAGCTCGGTTGATGAAGAACCTTCGGAATTCCCTCCAAAGTTGTGAAATGTTGAAAAGTTATTAAGAACATGAGGAGGAGATGGGAAATTCCTAAGAAGAAGAAGAATTATGAAGAAGATGGCTTGAAGTGGCATTTGGCATATGGGGATACTTTGTTTTTATACAAAGTCATTATTCATATACTTAGAAAAAATTAGGCCAGCCAAGGCCAGCCCACGGGTTCAACCCCAAGGCACTTGTGGGCCTAAGGCGCCACGCCCATGGGGGATCCCATGGTGCAAGCACAAGGCGGTAGGGGGCATGTATAAGCCCCCGAGGGCACGCGGTGGTGAAGCACGCGCACCCGAGGAAGCATAGTGGGCGCCAGTAGCGCGCCCGCAGGGACCAGAGAGTGGGCGCAGAGCGCGCCCGCAGGGAGAACACAGTGCGGGGTGGCACCGTGGAGGGAGAAGTTCAATCGAAGGGATGCTGACAGCGGAACGTTGATAAACCGCGTGGAAATCGCGGGCCGTTTCGATGTGGGATGCGGAATTTTTCCGCGGAGCGAATCCCAGCTGCTCATCTGATCTCGCGGACGATCGGCGCCGCTCATCTAATCCGCCGCGCTCCTGATCTGATTCAAGTCGTTGAAGGTTTTTGATCACCGCATCCAACGGCACAGCATCCGTCTTCTTCCCCGAGCTCGCACGAGGCCACCCGCGAGTCCACCTTCGAACCAGGCACCTCCCGACGACAGAATTTGAGCTCCCGGCCACCTCCGATCAAGCTAAAGCCACCATTGTGATCGTCTGGCCATAACGAACACATCCATGTGTAGAAATGGGCATGCATGCCAATAATGAAGATATTCGTGTTCGGCCGAGGCAAGAGAATCTGCCGAGGCTATGAATGGTTTATGATTTGCATGGGCAGTGCTTAAAGAAGGTCGTTCATGCATTCTAAGTCGCATGCACGTGAAGAAAGGGCAAATAAAAGAACCCGCGTTTGAACAGAGAGGAAATCAAGATTTGGAAGATTTTGAAGATCCGAAATCTTCGGGAGATCAAATATTTCTCACGCGGATGCACCGCCTCACCACTGCCTATAAAAAGAGAGGCTGAGCTCTCGTTTTTTCTTGCTGAAGTTTTATTGAAAAACTGTGTTCCGTGAGGCTCTGCCTCGCGAAGTCAAAGCCCCACGCAAGTTTACTTGTGCGGCTGAGTCCCTTGCGCGCTACCTCTTTGCGCTACAAGAAGAAGGAGGAGGAGGAGATCCCTGCGCACCTTCCCATTGCGCGGCAGGAAGAACTCGGGGCAGTAGCACTTGTGCGCCCCGTGGTTGAGGTACCTTGCACCCGAGGAGCTTGCGCGCCGTTTGGGCCTTGTGCACTTGTGCGTCTGAAGAAAAGGAGAAGAGACCGCTTGACCCTTGCGCGCCACCTGACATGCACCTTGAGGACTTGCGCACCTCCATTGAGGCAGGAGAAGACCCGAGGCCAAGACTTGTGTATGCACCGAAGAAGACCCGAGCATTTGTGCCTTGTGTGCAAGAATAAAGGAAGGACAAGTGTGTGCAAGAAGTGGAACAAGGATTGAACCTTGTGTTTGCAATGTAATTGAGAAAATGTGTGTGCAAACAAAACAAGAAGTGGGACGAACCGAGGTGTGTACAAAGTGTACGCATTTAGAAGTTGAAGGAAGAGGACATCCACACTAAAATAAGAACACACATTTATGTGTGTAGACAAATTTCATAAAGTGTGTGAAGTTTGAGAAGTAGGTGTGTGCTGAAAAGAATTACACCCTCTAAGGGTTTACTGCACCAAGAAGAGGAAAGGGGAATTGCATGCTTGCATGTATGCACATGCACACGTGAACAAAGACAAATCTGGTTGTGTGCATCTGAGTTGACCAAGACCAGGAGTTCTTGAAGAGAATTAAGATGCCATGCAGTCAGTGCATGAGGATGCAGAGTTGCCATGAACTCAGTGCATGAAGTTGATGTGATCTGAGACTGGACCAGACTGAAGTTAATGATATCAGTTGTCTGAGTATTCAGTAGTTGAAGAGAGAAGCCAGGTCATCCTGAGAAGAAGGAGATAAATCCTGATCAAGATGAGAAGACCTGATCAACTCAAGTGATCAGAGGTACAGAGCAAGGCCAGCAGTCTTTATCCCAGACTGCTGAAGATACTTGAAGAAACTTAACGAGAAGAAGAGCTACTCGTGTGACTCGAGGAGCCAGGAGAAGACCCTGTGGGACTCAGGGAGAAGAAGTCTTCAGTGGGATTCTGGAGCAGGCCAGTGGGACTCTGGTAACACTGTGTGAAGCAGTATAAAGACCCTCCTGTGGGACTCAGGAGAGATACGGTGGGAAGATGTATCGACCATTGTAATACTAACAGATTATAATGGGAGAATCCATGCTGGGAGAGCCTGGCAAGGATGTAGGCCTTTGGTGCCGAACCTTGTAAATCCTTGTGTCCTGTGCCTTTTCATTACTGCATCATTCAGGAAAGATTGAGAGATACAAGAAGAGTGGATCGAGGCCTTAACAAGCCATAGAGGTTTAATTGATAAAGAATCAATTAGTAAAAAGTTTTAAAGGATCACTGATTCACCCCCTCCCCCTCTCAGTGATTCACACTGATCTGGGCACTTCAATTGGTATCAGAGCGAGGTTACCTCTAAAAGATCCAAGGGAGTCTTTATGGAGTGCAGATTTGAGGAAATGAGTGACCAGCCTCAAATGGAGATATCTGCCAAGACTCAGAAAAATAGAAAGAAGAAACAGGTAAAGAAGATGAAGAAGAAGGTTGTTGCAATCAGAGAAACTCCTTCTATGGAAAGAAATGTGAAAGTCACATCAGATTACAATGTGTATAGCTACAAGCCTCCTTGATCTTCAAGAAGAAAAATTACAGCTAGAAGATGAAGCCAAATCTCTGGAAGTCCAATTGGCTAAAAGGGTTGGCATAACCAACACTCTCAGAAAGCTGGTGAAGGCTAAAGATGAAACTGTTTCTCTTTGCAATGATAGATATGAAGACACTACTGAAGAATTGCAAAGAAGCCTTTCTGAGAAAGAATTCTTTAAGACAATAATCAAAGATGTTTTCCATGCACTGGAAAAGAGGCACAAAGTTTCAATGAATGTCAGAGATGCTCAACTTGAAGACAAAGTAAACAGGGTGAAGGAGCATGACAATTCATTACAAGAAATGAAGAAGGTGCATGAAGACCAGTTAGAACAGCTGAAGGAAAATTCGGAAGGAAGGCTAAGAAATGGTGAGGATGAGAAGAACTCCCTTAACATGAAATGCTTAGAACTAGAGGTGATATTGAAAAATCTGCAATCACCCAAAGCTGAAGCCTCCCAGTCAGCTGAAAGAAGAAATGTTGCTACTCAAGTGAGCTTTGAGAAGGATGATTCTAAAATAAAGACATCCTCTAATGAAAGGGCAACAACTTCTAAAAGGAAGGTACCATCCATACCATCTTGTACTGATGCTTTTAATCGTGTTTCCACAAAAAGTGCAGGATGTAAGAATATCACTGATCAAGTATGGATGAAGAAGATGAAGAAAGAGAGCTCTCCTGAAACAACACAACAATTCAAGAGAAATGCCCAACAGCAAGAAGGACTCAAGAGGTCAAGATTTTTGGGTCAGTGTTGGTGTTGTAACAAGTATGTGCATTGTGCAAAGGATTGTTGGTACAATCCACTTAATGCCAAAGCACATAGGAAGCCCATGACTAGGGGGAGCAAGCCAGAGGAAAAGAAGCAACATCCACAGGTCCAGAGACATCTGTTTACTGCTAACAGATTTGGATTGCTTGATAACATCTGGGATGTGTGCAAAAGTGGTCAAATAGATACATGTCAATCTCCAACTGTATCCAGAGCTCAAAAGAAGAAAAGATCACAGAACCTGGCTCAGAAAGAATCCTTGGGAAGCAAACAGAAGAGAGGTGACAATGCTCCCAAGAAGATGTTGAAAAAGGAAGAGAAGACCTTGGAGTCTAAATCCAAGAAGGGTGATGCATCCAGAAGGACCACCAAGAAAACATGCTTCTACTGTGGAAAGAAAGGACACATCATGGATCTTTGTAAAGAAGCCATGAAATTAAATAGAAGCAGACTGGACTCAAAAAGACAATCAATCCAGAAGAAGATGAAGGGATTGATTGAAAACAAGTTTCCTAAGAAAGGTAGCTTGACAGCATCTAAGGAACCATGTGGAACTTCCAGAACTGGGGCCACTCTTCCAAATGATTTACTTGTCATATGGCCACATCAGTTGCAACTTGCCAGAGAACTACAAAGAGTTGAAGATGAAGCTCTGGAAATTGCTAAAGCAAAAGGGAAGAAGAAGGTTTCACATGAAGATGTTTTGAGAACCACACCAGCACAATCATCAATGAAGATCAAATGTGCAAGTGTGAAGACTGGTGAAAATGGGACATCTCGGTTGAGAGAATCTTCTCAACCTTGTTGTTCAGATTGATGAACCAAGGAGGTTCCATCTTATTCCCTTATACTTCTGGTATTTACATGTGCTAACATTACAGGGAATTGAAGATGATGATCATTCTCAACTGGAGGATGGTTTGGACAGAATGGAGTGCACCCCTTGAGGGGGAGCCAATCTGGAGAAGATGATGTTCTGAAATTAATATCATCTTGAGAAAGTAGATGAAAGGGGGAGCTTTATCTTTGCACCTGAACATTCTAATGTGTTTTGTGAAGTATGTGCAGGATTCAGCAATTCATTGTTATATCTGAAAAATTTCAAACCCCTAAGCATGATCTCACATGTGTAGAGAATTATGGACAGCTTTGAATTCCTTGGTCATATCACTCTTGTTTTCTACACCGGGTTAGCCCAAGTAGACTTAGAGCTGATTTACTAAAGGTTCTTTGCTAAAGAGAACATGTGACATCATCCCTCTCTCAGTGTTTTTCAAGAAAATGATTTTATAAGGGAGGAAGTGATTTTTGGATAAGAACCACACCACACCTTTGCATTTGGTTGCCAATAAGGGGGAGAAATATTGGCACACATATTGACCCATTCATATGTGCTGAAGAAGTGTATTGACAACAAATACAAAGGGGTTGATTGAAGTGCAATGTGTTGCATTTGTTGTCAATGAGGTATGTTGTTGTCAAGGAATGAATGGATGGATGTCAAGGCGTTTCAATATGTGAATGACAAAGGATGTGATGGTGATGGTGATGATGGAGAATGGCCATGGTACTAAGATGCGTGTCACTTAGGAGATTCACTAAGTGACATAGGAGATGTGGTTGAAACATTCTCCATGAAAATCAGACGATTGTTGAGCTGTTCTTAAAGTTACAAGAACTTGTATCAATTGGATACAATGTCACAACAATGTTTGAAGACCATGCATTGTATTGACAATGCATGATGTGATGAAGTGATCCATCCACAATCACTAAGTGGATGAAGTGTATTGAAGAAGTCCTTGCACTAACACTTAGTGCATGTGAATGTGAAGATGATCCAACTTGATCTCTAATTGGATCAATGAAGAACATTGAAGATCAATGTGATTCAAGAGCTCGGTTGATGAAGAACCTTCGGAATTCCCTCCTAAGTTGTGAAATGTTGAAAAGTTATTAAGAACATGAGCAGGAGATGGGAAATTCCTAAGAAGAAGAATAATTATGAAGAAGATGGCTTGAAGTGGCATTTGGCATATGGGGATACTTTGTTTTTATACAAAGTCTTTATTCCTATACTTAGCAAAAATTAGGCCAGCCAAGGCCAGCCCACGGGTTCAACCCCAAGGCACTTGTGGGCCTAAGGCGCCACGCCCATGGGGGATCCCATGGTGCAAGCACAAGGCGGCAGGGGCCGTGTATAAGCCCCCGAGGGCATGCGGTGGTGAAGCCCGCGCACCCGAGGAAGCATAGTGGGCGCCAGTAGCGCGCCCGCAGGGAGCAGAGAGTGGGCGCAGAGCGCGCCCGCAGGGGGAACACGGTGTAGGGCGGCACCGTGGAGGGAGAAGTTCAATCGAAGGGATGCTGGCAGCGGAACTTTGATAAACCGCGTGGAAATCGCGGGCCGTTTCGATGTGGGATGCGGAATTTTTCCGCGGAGCGAATCCCAGCCGCTCCTCTGATCTCGCGGACGATAGACGCCGCTCATCTAATCCGCCGTGCTCCCGATCTGATCCAAGCCGTCGAAGGTTTTTGAATACCGCATCCAACGGCACAGCATCCGTCTTCTTCCCCGAGCTCGTACGAGGCCACCCGCGAGTCCACCTTCGAACCAGGCACCTCCCGACGACAGAATTTGAGCTCCCGGCCACCTCCGATCAAGCTAAAGCCACCATTGTGATCGTCTGGCCATAACGAACACATCCATGCGTAGAAATGGGCATGCATGCCAGTAATGAAGATATTCGTGTTCGGCCGAGGCAAGAGAATCTTCCGAGGCTATGAATGGTTTATGATTTGCATGGGCAGTGCTTAAAGAAGGTCGTGCATGCGTTCTAAGTCGCATGCACGTGAAGAAAGGGCAAATAAAAGAAACCACGTTTGAACAGAGAGGAAATCAAGATTTGGAAGATTTTGAAGATCCGAAATCTTCGAGAGATCAAATATTTATCACGCGGATGCACCGCCTCACCACTGCCTATAAAAAGAGAGGCTGAGCTCTCGTTTTTGCTTGCTGAAGTTTTATTGAAAAACTGTGTTCTGTGAGGCTCTGCCTCGCGAAGTCGAAGCCCTGCGCAAGTTTACTTGTGCGGCTGAGTCCCTTGCGCGCTACCTCTTTGCGCGAAAAGAAGATGGAGGAGGAGGAGATCCCTGCGCGCCTTCCCTTTGCGCGGCAGGAAGAACCCTAGGCAGTAGAACTTGTGCGCCCCGTGGTTGAGGTACCTTGCACCCGAGGAGCTTGCGCGCCGTTTGGGACTTGTGCACTTGTGCGTCTGAAGAAAAGGAGAAGAGGCCGCTTGACCCTTGCGCGCCACCTGACTTGCACCTTGAGGACTTGCGCACCTCCATTGAGGCAGGAGAAGACCCGAGGCCAAGAATTGTGTATGCACCGAAGAAGACCCGAGCATTTGTGCCTTGTGTGCAAGAATAAAGGAAGGACAAGTGTGTGCAAGAAGTGGAACAAGGATTGCACCTTGTTTTTGCAAAGTAATTGAGAAAATGTGTGTGCAAACAAAACAAGAATTGGGCCGAACCTAGGTGTGTACAAAGTGTACGCATTTAGAAGTTGAAGGAAGAGGACATCCACACTAAAATAAGAACACACATTTATGTGTGTAGACAAATTGCATAAAGTTTGTGAAGTTTGAGAAGTAGGTGTGTGCTGAAAAGAATTACACCCTCTAAGGGTTTACTACACCAAGAAGAGGAAAGGGGAAGTGCATGCTTGCATGTATGCACATGCACACGAGAACAAAGACAAATCTGGTTGTGTGCGTCTGAGTTGACCAAGACCAGGAGTTCTTGAAGAGAATTAAGAAGCCATGCAGTCAGTGCATGAGGATGCAGAGTTGCCATGCACTCAGTGCATGAAGTTGATGTGAACTGAGACTGGACCAGACTGAAGTTAAAGATATCAGTTTTCTGAGTATTCAGTAGTTGAAGAGAGAAGCCAGGTCATCCTGAGAAGAAGGAGATAAATCCTGAGCAAGATGAGAAGACCTGATCAACTCAAGTGATCAGAGGTACAGAGCAAGTCCAGCAGTCTTTATCCCAGACTGCTGAAGATACTTTAAGAAACTTAAAGAGAAGAAGAGCTACTCGTGTGACTCGAGGAGCCATGAGAAGACCCTGTGGGACTCAGGGAGAAGAAGTCTTCAGTGGGATTCTGGAGCAGGCCAGTGGGACTCTGGTAACACTGTGTGAAGCAGTATAAAGACCCTCATGTGGGACTTAGGAGAGATACGGTGGGAAGCTGTATCGACCATTGTAATACTAACAGATTATAATGGGAGAATCCATGCTGGGAGAGCATGGCAAGGATGTAGGCCTTTGGTGCCGAACCATGTAAATCCTTGTGTCCTGTGCCTTTTCATTACTGCATCATTCGGGAAAGGTTGAGAGATAAAATAAGAGTGGATCGAGGCCTTAACAATCCATAGAGGTTTAATTGATAAAGAATCAATTAGTAAAAAGTTTTAAAGGATCCCTGATTCACCCCCTCCCCCTCTCAGTGATTCACACTGATCTGGGCACTTCATCTATATTGTATTTTATGATAGATATTGTAATGTTATTTTTATATATGTAATATATTTTCCAATACTTCTAAACCAATTGGTCATTCAGGACATGATTCCTTACAATCAAGCCAATGTATTAAAATAACGCACCGGCTCCTGGCTTCTAGGGTTGGGGAGATACATTTTCTATATATGGATGGGTAAAGCTATACTAACTAGGGGGAGTATGATCATCATACAATTCATGCATTACCAATCTTGTCTAGATTTTATTGTCGCGTCGATCAGATAGAAATACTTTTTCCATATTATAGTGAAATGTATCAAGACACATTTCCTGTTGTGGTGGACCATTTTTAGGACATCTTTCTAGAAGAGTTATTTTTCATACCACCTAAGAGGGATATTGAGTTCATGATTGAGTTATTTCTAGGATATAAGACAATTTCTTTTTCCTCCTTATAAGATGGTACCAATAGGTCTTCATGAGTTGAATCTCCAGTTAAATGATTTTGAGGCCAAGGTATTATTAATTAACAATATATCTCTATGGGGTTATCTAGTTCATTTCACTAAGAAGGCTAATTGGCCATTTCCCTTATGTCTAAATTATTGGGGACTGTACTTGATGATAGTCAAGAAATAGTATCCCATTTCATATATTTTTGATCTCTTCAATCATTTGATAATTTCTAGTACTTTCTTGAAGATATAGTTCAGGTTTAGGTACCAACAGTTTATGGTTAAACCATCAGAATAACCCAAAATAATTTTAAGAGAAATTATGGATTATACAAGTTCATGGTGAGGTTGTTAGCCTGAAGAAAGATTCAATGATATTCATGGAATTTATGAATTAGATTATTCACCCTTTAAAATGTTGGTTTGTGGTGGTTTTTTCAATGATAACTTAGCATAAACCCAATCTACAGAAGATCATGCTCGAGATGTTGAAATCAAACTGAGTACATAGAGGGTGCATCATCTTTACACCAAGTAATCAGAATATCATTTCTATGTTGATAGGACAGACTTCTTGAACCTTTTTAATTATGATCTAGGATTGTCAGTGTACCAGATAAGGTTACAATCATGGAATCTAGGGAGAAACCCAATATTGTCATAACGATTCAATTTTTTATTTTTATAGTAGGTTATTATACGTTCTTTATCAAAAAATCACCTATCTTGAAGTTGTGATGTCTATGATGACTAAAAAAGGGGTGGAATTTGTTTGGTCATATTATTGAGAGAAATATTTCCAAGAGAAGAAGAGTAGACTGACCTTAGCACCAATCCTAGTCTTACCTAAGCTTGGTAAGGAGTATACTATGTATTAATATACATCCAGAGTTAGAACCAGAGAATTAATAAAAATGGACCAACACATGGTTTCTTATGACTCCAAAAAGTTGAGATAGTATGAGGGAAATTGTCATACTCATGATATCGAGTTACCTAACATGGTATATTCCCAATGATATTGAAGATACTATATTTTGGGTGATAAATTTTGGGGCCCACATACCAAAATATTAGTAGTAAATCTTTCCTCAGAAAAAACTGAGCCTTCGATAGATGAGCTATTTTGAGTATCAATAGTATTTTTACTTAAATTTGTCTTACACACTATGAAATGGAAACATTGTTTCCATCTCCTAGAGCCAGAAGACTCATATAGATAAAGTGAAATAATTCTATGACTAGTGTCTTTCGATGGAACTCATTGCAGATATGAATCAATTTTTTAGGATCCATCATGATGAGTAACTTAGATTTAACTATTTTTAATACTAGTTCTTCTTGACCATATCATGGTAGATCAATTATCTAGTTATGTGGGCTTAGCACTAAGTGAAATCATATATCATGGGGAGTCATTGATAGGACAGTACCTGGGAAAAAGTATTATTCTTCTCTTTAATAACTGAGTATGGGTCATTAAGGGTTTGTATAAGGAGATGATGATAGAGTTTCAAGATTTTAGATAGGTGGTATATCCTATTCTTATAATGATGTATCAATACCTATATATATTGCAATAGATTATAGGAAGGAAGAATGAGATAATGGTATTTATGGTGAGATGCTTCACTTATCTGTAAGTAAATGATAAGAATCATAGTCCTGCTGGGCTATTGAAGTATCTTCCCATTACACAGTGTATATAGGATGAGTTCACTATAGATTCTGTGATAGGAAGACCCTGTACACCTCATATGAATGATGTAGTATGGGTGGTCATGGATTGATTTCAAAAGGTACCCACTTCATTGTAATCAGGTTGACTTTAACTATTAATGATTTGGTAAGTCTCTATTTTTGTGAGATAGTTCAATTTGATAGGTTTTTAAGGAGAATTGTTTTTTATCGAGATCGTAATTTCACTTATCAGTTTTGGTATGGCCTATAAAAGGCCTTGGGAATACATGTTATTCGGATTTCATCCTATGTTCCTTAGACTGATTATCAATCTAAGTGGCCTATTAAAATTATGGAGGATATGTTATGAGCCTGTGTTTTAGATTTCAGTTGTTCATGGGAGATAGAATTTAACCTTGTTGAGTTTTCGTTTAATAGAATCAATGATTAATTGATCTAAATTGATCAATATAATTCCTTGTATGAATCACCATGTCATTCACCTGTTTGTTGGTTTGAGGTAAGTGACTTAGGTCTTATTGGGCCTAATATTATGCAGGTGGCACCTAAGAAGTCTTAGTTGATCCTAAAGTGGTTTGTTATCATACATAGCTGATGTAAAACATACATTGACCATCTGAGATGACCTAATATTTTTTAGGCTGGTCATAAAGATTTTCTTCAGGTGTCTCATAGTTTTTAAAAAAACTGTATAAGAAAGTATGAGAAACTAACACCTAGATTTTTTTGACCAATCGAGATAGAGGAAAGGGTGAGTCTAATGGAATACCATTTGGTTCTTCCATGCTCTTCAAATTTCATGCATTATGTGGGTCAGTTGTCACAACATAGAAGATATCATCTATAACTTTTACACATAATAGATATTTATTACATTTTTCTAGATGTTGATGTGTCATTTAAGGAGCATTTGATTTATATCATGGACCAAAGTGAGGAGAATTTTGAAGGGAATAACATGCCCTTAGTATGGGTATAATGATAGAATGGGTGTGTTCAAGAGTATAACTTGGAGAGGGAGTCTGAAATGTGATCTTAATGGAAATAATTTTTCACCAATACCCCATAATTATGGATGGATAATCTCAAGGAAGAGTTGTTATATGGTTGGGAGGTTATAAAATCCCATCTATTTCTAGGTACATCTCTATTTAATTTATTGGTTCTCTATATTTGAGTTTTTTTCATTAATTATAACCGATATTATAGATATTATGTTAGGGATAGGCTAACGATTTCTTAGTAGAATTACAAATAATATGAGAATTTATGGTAACATAATGAATTAATTTTGTAACCCTAATGCACGATGTGTATTTTTATGGGACGACACCATCAATTATATTCACCGTGAGAATTATTTGGGAAGAAACCATGAATTATATTCATAGTGTGAACTTAATTCACCCAAAATAAATTTTACACACCCTATAAATTTTACACATTGTTGAAATTTTATAAACCCTATAAACATCCAATGGAAAGTCACTCACTCCATGAATACGTTACATAATATAAATAGGTTAATTAATGTTTTTAAACATTGATGGATGAAATTTTGTGTAATATAAGTGAAAAAATATTTAAAGTATTTGAAATCAATTCATGCTATGAAAATGTCAAACCCATCACTTTTTAAAGCTTCCGAGTGTCACATTTTCTATACTCCCACCTCTCTCTCCATAGTAGGGTTTTCACGAATGATGTCTGGGAGTCTATATTGATCCATAAGTGAACACAGATTATATTATGGTTTTATAAAGATATAATTTTATGTTATTAATTTTTATTTTTATTCTTCTTCTCAATCAACTGTTTATTTTTCTTTTCTCATTGGAAGGAATGATCGATCTGATCGCTACCACAAACATGAGGTTTTTCCATCACCTTAATCTTTTTATGTGCCTAGTCAAAATATTATCATTTCTTCAATTTTTTAATTACCTATAGTATATAATATATATCTTATAATTCTAGCATTCCACATGCATCACCAAATAAATTGGATAACCCTAGTTTAATATTAATCTTCACTTTCATACCATCCATTGGATCCCATTGTGTCCCTGGGAATTTCATAGAGACCTACAACTACCACATTTTTGTCATATCCTTGGTCCTCATTAATGATTTATCAATATGAAATTATACCCCTATGATTAATTGGAGAAATGTATTTATTTTTCTCTTAGATATATAAAATTACATGACATATATATTTTCTATTTTCCTACGGTAAAATCACCACGGCAAATTTATATTAACATATAAGTTAATGACCTTAGAGTTTAATTATAAATTTAATTATTATGATAGGATTATAATTATAATTAGGAACATGTTTTAGTAAAATTAATTTTGTTATAAAAATTATAATTTGATAAATTGATCACTATTTATTATAGGGCTTCAATGTTTTTACATCCCCATATTTATTAAAGGGACCCTCTTCTCCGCCATTATTAATTTTTTTTCATCATTATATATTAGAGAGTCACCACTCAATAACTATTTTATATTCATTAAATTCATAACTGATACCATTTTCATCTATGAATACCAATCATTCATGGATTAATGTGTAACTCATATGTGTTCTCCTACAGAAGAGGTATAAATATTAACCGATCTTTTTCAATTTTATTTATTGTTCAACCTTATCTAAGATTATTTTTCTCTATAATAAAATGATTTATCTAGTATCAAAAATTATACTAATATTTTACTATTATTATTATTATATAAAAATTTCCCACCTCTTATCCATAAAATTTAAAATGAAAGTATTTCTTGTGAATACATTTGGATTATCGCCTCTACAAAGAGATATGATTGGTTTCCCATAAATATTATTTAGGGTCATAATTATAATATATTTAATGTTTATATATGATAATTGTGAAAAAAAATTATTCTTAAGTAATTATATGATCTTATCTACCATATTATCATCCAATCTATTGGAAAATGATAATTCCTCTTATGTGTAAGTGTGTATTACCATCTCTATTAAGTGATGTAGTTCTTTATTCATTTATTCTTTAAAAGGATGGTAATAAGGATATATTTAATAAGTATATATATATATATATATTATATTTAAGATATATTAATTATTTTTAAAGGTTTATTAATATTTATCTTTCATTTGTTCCATCCATCAAATAGTGTAAACATCACTCAATCATGTGTAAGGACTATCATCTCGGTGATGTGCCATAATTCATTTTTTTATCAGAAATTAAAATGAATGGATATAAAATTTTAAATAATGACTAAATATTATACTTATTCAATTATAATTATTTATTATATTATGAAACCATGGTCAATATTAAATTTCCATAACTTCTGATCAGAATCATACATAAAAACCAAACAGTTAAGGCCCATAAATAACATTTTTAATAATTAATTTTTAATAAATAGGTGTTGTAATTTAATAAGTGGATCATATGTTATATTTTAAGATTTTAATGGTCCTTTTTATATAATTATAATAAATCAAAATTTATTATAAGAATGTTTATATCTCTTTTTTGTCATGTCATATATAATTTAAATTTTTATTCGTCTCATTTTAATATTCATAAAACAACTTTGATATTTCACCCCATCATCTATTTTTTTGTTTCCTTTAATAATAAATGAATTTTTCATTCAATATTAATTGAATTAGTTGTATTTTAATATAAAAATAATTTTATTTCCTTACATGGACTTCAATTCAAAAGATAAAAAAGTTCTAATGGTTCTTCATCTCAATATTGATTGGTTAAGACATCAATGACGTAGTGAACATATTTATGGTTATGAGTTGTGTACACTATCTAATTGAAAATTTATATCATTTATTATTATTAATTACCTTTATTTAAATATTATGTTCTAAATATTTTATCCAAAGGGTTTTTTATTCCAAATTTACGAAAGTTATAAGTGTTTATCACCCCAAATTATTTTCTCTGGAAAATTAGTTATGTTTTACAATATATAATATTATAAGGTGTATTTATTTATAATTTCATATTATATATAATAAATATAATTGAATTAATTTTAATTATTGAAATATTCGGTTAATTTAAAAGAATACAATGTTTGATAGCATACAAGACACACAACTCCAAGATTAGATAAATAGAAAATAATATAATTTTAGAAATAACACATATAGACCAGGCTGCTGAATTGGAGTGTATGAATAAGAGTAACCACATTATTAATAATATATTTATATAATGTTATTTATCAATACAATTTTATTTATTAATTCTTATGAAATTTACACTCAATTGATAGTAAAGTCGTTTTATGGTTTAAAAATGTGTTTTCATAAACATAGTTTTTTATACCATTTTGCGAGACAAAATTATAAATAATGTTTTTCAATTTTAAAAATTTTATTTTATGAAATGTGTATAATTTTTAAAATCATCCAATAAAAATTATATTTGGGTCAGACTATTTGATTTCTCTAATTGATTTTTAGTGAATAGTCAAAATTACCATTTTTGTAGAATTATTTTTTATTTTCATTAAAAAACTCCATTTTACCTTGAATTTTAAATTTTAGTAAAATAAAAATACTTTAATTTGAAATAACATAAATAATTATATAAGAATAGTTATTATACCTACTTTTGGTGAATGTTCATTTTGAGGTTAAAGATTCTTTTTTATAGAAACTATATTTTATGAAATTTTATTAATACGTATTTTTTACAAGTATAAAAACTGAATCATTAAAAATTGATCCAATATTTTGAATCAGGAATATAAATATTTTTAAATTGTTTAACTTTATTTCTTATCTTAATTAGTAGTTATCCTGGTAAATATTTATCACCATGGTAATGTTAAATCTTTTAATTATGGTTAAATATAATGTGTTTGGGCTCTAAAAAATATGACTAACAAATGAATAATTTCTATTGGATGAGTTTTATTCAGTTTCACTATTATATATTCTAGTATATGGAATTTATTTCCCATTTTTCTTTGATAAATTCCGTTATATTATTCTATGTAAAGGATACATACAAAATGTTACTCCTTTGATATTAGAGTCTCTTATTTTTTCACTTGGGGATAAGAAGATATTATGAATAAATGTACAACTATATCTTAGGAATAATTAATTAGTCTTTATGAAGACAATTTATTTTTAATTTTTAAATTTTTTAAAAATTACATTAAATTCACTCAAAACAATAACACTATGGGTGTGAAAATTGTATAAAAATAAACATAAATGATTCTTTAAACCAAACAAGTAATATTTTTTTGAGAACTTAGGGTGTCAAATAAATTTTATAGTCACAAATAATTCACAATATATTTTTAAAGTCTTTATATTCAAATTTAATTAATTTATTGATTTTTTTTGAAAAAAATATGTGAATAGTATTCAGAATGACTTTAATGGGATTATATATCAAATGTTAAATAAATATGTTTTAGAAATAATAAATAACCTATGTGAGTACATATTGGATGGGTTATTTCCAATAATTTCATCCCTTGAATGTTTTTAGATAGTTATTATAACACCCTATTGACATTATTCCAGGTATTTTTTGACATTCTATTTGGTTTTTATTTTTAATGGATGAGTACGCCTGAGAAGGAATTAGAAGGATAATTGTATTGGTGATGTTATGGATTTTTAGAGATTTTCCAGATAGAAAATTATTTTTTACAGTCTTCTGGGGATTAAGACATCATGTAATGGGGTCACATGATCTGAAATCATCACCTGAAAGATTCCATCAAAATTGATACACAATTGAAAATATTGTTTTTAGATTTCATTTTACACATGATATAAATATTCTAAATCAGATTTTTAAAAGAAAGAAAATGGATTTTATTGTATGTGTGACATTAAAATTATACCACATGTCATTTTGTTACACACTTTTTTAAAATACTATGTGTCAGTTTTAAGTAAGATTTTTGGCTAAAATCATGATTTTCCACCTCCATGATTCCTTTCTCTCTACCCAGAGGATCTTCCTTTGTGATTTCGGAGATATCCAATACATTAATATCATCTCTTCAATGATTGATCATAATGTATTTTTTGGTTCATCTTTAAGGATATGTGGTCTCTATATATCTTTTTTCTTTATCTCTTTACCACTTTGGGTTTTAAAAAGGCATGTTCGGATTGATGGATCTAAAATCTATGTTGTGAATATTGATTCTAGGTTGAGTTATTAGATCTTTTCCTCCTTATTTGTTCATTGGAATGTCCAATTTCAAGTGTTTTTAGTCTCATAAAATGGTAGGTGGTTCAATTTAACACTTTCTAATTGACTAAACCATGGATTTCTTATTTTAAAAAATTTCATTAAATTTATTTATGAAATATCTGATTAGATTTTATATGGGAATGAAATTTTAATGGAATGGATTATGGGAAAACCCCCAATTCAAATAGAATTAGAGATTGTTGCTTATTTTTAAATTGATAAATGTTTGTGAATTTATTTTGAGAAAATGGATTAAATTGAAATGATTAAAACCTTTTATTGGTTTTATTTTGAATATGAATGAAATGATGAAAATACTATTTTTTAGTTTTTTAAATTAAATTTTATTATTAAATTTGAAAATGGAGAAATTATATTTTAAACTGAATTGAAATAAAATTTTCATTATTGATTGATTGATTGACCACATCTGAGATTGGTTAGTTAGTGGGGTAGTTTGGACAAGCACTCTTAGGTGGTGATTCATTGAAAATATATCAATGATTAAAACACTAAAAATAACCTATTTTCAATATCGTATCCCCAATGTGATATTGACGGGTCCTATTCAATGTTATCTTGAGGGACATGTGTATATGTTTTTACTATCATTACTTATATGAGATGTGTGAGGATCCTATAAATAGAAACTATCCTACCACAAGGTATATAACCATTATGATATTTTGATTATTTTAATATATATTCCAATTATTGGGAATCTAATTTACCAACTCATTGTTATTTATATAAATGATTTTATATAAATTGTTTATAAAATCAATTTTCCGAAATCGTTCTATCTTTTGATATGAAATTCATGTTTCATTTTAAATATAAAATTATACACACATGATTGTTTTATTTAATATATAATTTTTTTGGTTTATAATTATTATGGAATAAAATTACAGAACACTTTAAGAGAAACTACTTGTATATTTTGATCACCCCTACCATTACACTACTGGAAATATGATCTATACCAATGGTTTGGCCAAAAGTGTTTGTATAGGTCACTAATTGGGACACATACCAATGATTTTCCCAAAACTATTGGTATAGGGGGGGGACCTATACTAATGGTTTTTCCAAAACCGATGGTATAGGGTCCCTATTATAGACCTATGCCAACAGTTTTGGCCAAACCATTGGTATAGGTCCCAAAATCAAAGAATATATACCAACAGTTCTCAAAACCGTTGGTATTGGTCTATACCAATGGTTTTGAGAACCGTTGGTATAGTTACAGGTATTTTTGATGGAATCTTTTTAGAGAGAACAGTAAATAAGTAAAAATATTAAATATTTAATATAATATATATATATATATATATATGAAATTATAATATAAAAAGTTAAGTTAGGTTCGTGGTTAGGTCATTCAATCAAAAACTGGAGGTACTGGGATTAAAACCCACAGAATGCTTATTTTTTTACGTACATATACCAACGGTTTTATGGAACCGTTGGTATATACCTCACCCCACGGCTTACTAGCCAATAGTTTGGAGGCCAATACCAACAGTTTCATACTGTTTGTGTAGGGTATTTTTCTAGTAGTGTTACCTTTAGGTGTTGTTTGATTTTTTACTGCCATGTTCGAGTAAATGGAATGAGCCTCTTAGCGGAGGTGTTTGTTTTTTACCATTTGGTCTTGGATTTTTGATACCTTTAAGAAGTATCACTTTTAATTTTGTAAATTTGGGTACATGGATTATGTAATGTTCAGGTAATTGTTATAACTACATTATTTCTGGAATTGACTCCCTTTAGAGTTTTGAGAATACTGATTTGTACCATTATCTTCTAGTATGTTGGTGAAGAATCCATTTCAATGTTTATATTTCATTATATTATGTTCTTGTCACCAAATAATGCATATCAGGAAGGCCATTCAGGCTATGTTGGAATTCTATTTCTTATCAGGGTAATAGGGTATTCAGGATTGTTCATGACAAATTGGTGTTAGAGGTTCATGTTAAGTGACTTGACTTGATGTTAGTATGCAATTTATAAATCTTGTCGGGACATAGGAGGTTGTTGCGAGTGACCACATGTCCATATCTCATCATATTGAGCCTTATGTCCCCATATATGGTTTGTAAAATATGTCTTTAAGACTAGTTCAATTATTTTCCATGATTTTGATTTGGATATGTTGAAATCCAAATCTTGTTTATCTATTTGATGGGATTAATTTCCATTGTTTTTATTGTCTGGGTGTTGATCTGATCAATCATATGATGTCCTCAATGTTGTTTTATGACGTTTTTTATCATCATGACTCCATGAATATTTCTGAATATGATCCAGGAGAATGTTTCTTATGATCCATAGTGATTAAATCCTCTTAGGGACTATAATATAGTTGGTCATGTTCCGTGTGGTGTCCAAGATCTAGGAATTGTACTTGAAACTATATCCACTCAGGATCTAGTTTTGGAACTTCATAGTGTTGAATATTATAATCATTCTTAGGAGTTCTAAAGTTATCATACACCGACATTCCATGTCTTTAATGATCCTCAAGATGTTGAGGATTGGATAATAAATATAGATATTCTATTTGATTTTCTAGAAACTCCCAAAACTATTTAGGTAAAGTGTAAAACCATTAAGATTGAGTGGCCTAGAAGGATATAGTGGGGTTCCATGGTTTTGGATAATAATAATGAGTTTTTATAATGGAAGGACGTTAGGGTTCACTTCACTGAGTAGTTCTATCTAGAGACTATGGCACTGGCTAAGGCTATGGAGTTTTTAAAACTCAAGTAGGCTAACCATACCATTAAAGAATATGGGAAACTAGTCACTGATCTCGTGCAATTAGAATCAATGATTTTATATAGAGAGATGATTAAGACTCAATTATTATATATGTGAATTCTATTTGTTATTCTTTCTTAGGATTTATTGATTAAGATTCCATCTTCTGTTGACGTGATGGATATTGTATTGATTGGCGAACATGATTTGGCTGGTAAGTCCTGATTTATGGGAGTTCCTTTTTCTCCTGGTGGATTTTCAGTGAGTTCCTATAATGGGAAGATATATTATGAGGATTATTATGGTGTATCTAGATAGTAGGTTTTTTCTAAACCTCCTACAATTCATGGTATATGCCATTTGATTTGCATCATGTGTGGAGAGCCTAGGAACTCGAATCGGGTTTTCACTAAGGAACAAAAAAATATTTTATTTCTATGGTCATTCAGGAAACATGAAAAAATTATATTATATTTATACTACTCAATATAGTTAAATGGTATAATTGGTACCCAAAATTATTGTGCTAAAATCAGTTGCTTCAGGAAATAAGGGGTTTTAACCACATGTATATAGAATGAACGTAGAAGAGTCTCCATAAGAAGTAGATATGAGTCAATTGACTATGAGATGTACTATCATTATATATCCATCTATAGTGAATTATTTATTTGATACTAGGGCACCTAAATTATTTATTTCTACTCTAATTTTGAATATAATAATCATCCCACGTATATTTAATCTTCTGTGATAGATATTACTACACCACTCAAAATGAAGAAATATAATGGTCCTTATTTTCATCCTTGTATTTCCTCAATATGAAATATAAAGATTAACTGGGTTTTTATAGTTTTCAATATTAAATCCCTTGATGTTAATGTTAGGATGGATCAATTCATTTCTAATAAATACCAAATTTGTTGTTATCCTCAATGGGTCTTCTTTATGTATCATAATGGAGTGAATTGTGTCTTTTTTAGTGATTGGGATACGCGGTTGTGTAGAGAATAAAATCTTATGAAATGTTAGGGAAGTTTATATTATTGATTTATTTCAATTTGGAGAAACAAAAATCCTTTAATGGTGATATAACTCCATTTTTTTTCATGTTTCCCAATGTTTTTCCTTATGAAATCTCATGTTTTCTATTAGTAAGGGAGGTAGATATTTCGATTGATTTAGTAGATGGTACTATCCATATATCTATTACTTATTACCAGATAGAACCGTATTAAATGATATAGTTGAAACATAGGTGGAAAATCTATTACAGAATGGATTCATACACCCAAGTGTGTCTAATTATATAGTGACTAATCTATATTCTAAGAAATCTGATTGAAAACATTTCCAATATGTTGATTACTGAAAGCTCAAATGAGTAATGGAAAAAAATGCATCATTTTCCATAGATTGATTATCTATTTGATCATTTGAAAGGGTATAAGTGGGTTTCAATGTTGTTTCATTGATTTGGTTATAACTAGTTGATAATAAAAGAATCTCACATTGATAAAACTATCATCCAGAGCAGTTATATACATTTTCTGTATCTTGTCATTCCATTTTTTCTAACCAATTCCCCAATAGTATTTGTGGATTTGACGTGCATGATTTTCTCTAAGTATATTGATAAATAATTGGCATTATTTTTCGTATAGTTCTGATGAGGATCTTGTGCATCATTTGAGAGAAGATCTAGAATTATTTAGGAATCACCGACATCATGCCATGTTGTCGAAATGTACTTTTTGGATCCGAGATGTGAATTTCCTGGGGAACGTGGTCTCAAAACATATTGTTTTTGTTGATCCAAATATTTTAAAGCTTCTATGACATTGGATAAAATGCATTCTATTTTTTAAATTCATATATTATTGTTTTTAGTTGGATATTATCACTGATTTGTAAAATAATTCTCAAAGTTGGTATTTCTGATTCTGAATTGAGCTTTGAAGGGGGTAAAGATTTATCGGTTTGGAAAATTTCAAAATTATTATTTTTATATGAAATGTATTTTGAATTTTTTGCCGGTGTTTACTCTTCTAGATTCTAGGTTGGACTCTGTGGTAATTTTTGATGCATCAGGTTTGGGTTTGGAAGTGTTATTATACCGGGTGACCATTTCATTGCCTATGGATCTCAGTTTCCTAGCCCACACGATATGAATAATCTGACCCATGACCTTGATCTAGAAGTTGTGATGCATTCACTTAAGAGTTAGAGGCATTACCTTTTCAGGGGAATGTTTACTAGGTTTTCCATCCACAATAGCATGAGTTATATCATATCTCACAAAGAAATAAATCTCTTCGAGAGGAATTGGGCGGAGTACCTATAATATTTTTAATCAAAATTTACTATACCCTAAGGAATAAGAATAATATTGTGGATGATTTAATTATGATACATCTAAAGTAGTCCATAAAAGAATCATCAAAATAATTGAACACGATGAAACTATTTTCATAGTTGAAAATTGGGGTTTGGAAAATAAGAGTTGGGGATTTCTTGGCTAGTGATTCGTTAACCTCTACTCCTCTCAAGATGGTTGATCAAGAAAATAATCTTGATGATGAATTTTGTTCAATTAGTAAATCTATTAGTAATGGGGAGACCACTTTTAAGTGGAAACTCATAATGGAGGGTATCCTATATTTCTGGAACCAGTATATTGTACCATTTCTTGGTAGAATATATGTTTTGGTGTATTTCCATAATTTCTAATGGGAAGCATTTCATGAACCATGAAGAGGTTTTAGGAAATTAAGTTACAATACTGGTGGATGGGTATGATAAGAGACATCATGGACTTTGTTTTGAACTACTATACATTCCAACAGGACATGGGCAAGAATAAGAGACCTTCAGGTTTTCTTCATCCACTTCCAATACCCAATTGGAAGGGGGATGATATTTTTAAGAAATTTGGGATTGTGTTTTTTTACCTAAAGAAAGATGAATGTGATATTGGTTGTGATTGATAGGATGACCAAATCGACTCACTTTATACCCATTATTGATTAATCCAATGTTGAGGAGCTGGGAAATATCAACTTAAGGGAGATTTTTTTTATATTGTTACATTTCTATAGTCCTAGATAGATATCCTAGTATTACTTATCAATTTTGAACAAGTCTTCTGGAAAAACTGGGGTCTCAAGTTTATTTGAGTATGAAATACCATCCGCTTATGGATGTATAGATAGAGAGAACAATACAAATTATTGAGGATATGCTTTATGCTTACATTATCATTTTTGGTGGATCATGGGATGAACATTTGAGACTGGTTGAGTTTTATTATAACAATAGTTACCAATTTTCTTGTAGAATGCCTCTTTTTGAGGCCTTTTATAGATGATCTATTCAAAATCAATTTTGTTGGTCAGAGATTAATGGATTTTCAATGGTTATAATAATATTGATTCAAGAGAAGATAACACTGATTCAATTGATTCATCAGAGGTTTTTGATGGCACATATATAGTAAAAATGTTATGTTGATTCTTGGTGTAGACCATAAGTGTTTTCAGTTTGGAACCAGGTTTTCTTGAAAGTGGAGCCACATTAAGTTGTTGACAACATGGGAGGAAAGGTATGATTTCTCCTCATTTTTGGTAATTTTTGAGGTTTTATAGTAGGTAGGGAGAGTGACTTAAAATTTTGTACATTCTTCATAGTTAATGTTGATAAATAAAATGTTCTATATATCACAAAGATGAATTTATCATTATTATCCATCACATTTTTTGAGATGGAGTGATCTTGTTGATCAACCTTATTTCTTCATGAATGAGAATCCAATTAGGATAATTGATTTTAAGAAAAACATAATTTTTTGGAGGATGATACCTTTGGTAATGGTTCTTTGGTTGCCTGGTTATTATTAACATGGGATTTTGGAGTGTGAATAACATATGAGAGAGTAGTGGACTCATATTTTTGATATGGATGATACTTGATATGATTGTTGGTGATATTATTTTTTTATAGTGTGGAGGTTATAACACCTATTTACTTTTTGTCAGGTGTTATTTGACATTTTCATTTGTTTTAATATTACTTTATTTGAGTAAGGACAATAATGAATTATATGGATACCTATAATGGTTAAGATATGTATTTTTTTATTGGAATTTTTCACATATATCCTGTAGCTTTTGTAGTGCTCTAGGGATTTAAAAACCTTATAACAGAGTTACACAACTTGTAATCATCACCTTGAAGATGCCATGAAATCCATAAATAGAGTAAAATATTACATGACACGCACATTTTACATTATGTGTTAATATTAAAAATCATATTTTTAATAAAAGGTGAAGGGATCATTAGTGTATATGGGACTCGATAATTACACGATGTATAATTGAGTTACATACCATGTAAAAATCCAAGTGTCTGTTATAATCCCGAGGTTTCACTAAAATACTTATTTCTCTCTTCCATGTTTCCATGATCTCAACTTAGAGTCTCTTCCTGGGAAATGTTTTATTTCTCCAATATTTTCATATCATGTTTTCATCAATTCATCATCATGTTGGTCACACATTATCCCTCCAGGTATGTAGTCTCCCGGTGTCTTCATTCACTCTCTCTTTCGCTCTATGGGATTTAATATAGCATCCTGATATTGGCAGATCTAAACCCTGTGTTACTAAATATTGTTTCTATATTTAATTCAAATATCTTATGCTCTTTTTTCTTTCATTGTCTAGTCCTGTTTCAGGTGAATTTATTTCATTAAAAAGGTAGTAAGTTCAGTTTATTTTTGGCCAATTCACTATACCTTGAATTTATTATTGTTTAAAATTGCTTTAAATTGATTTTTGAGAAAGAAAATATAATGTGATTTGAGGTTGAAATTGGTATGGTATGGATTTTTGGTAAAACCACATGTTTTAATGTAATTACATATATAGGAATATTTTGAAATTGATGGAAAATGTAAAATGATTTCTGAATTGATTTTGATAAAAATGGAATAAATTTAAATTTAAAAACACTATGATTTTTTTGTTTTAAAAGGAATTAAATCATGAAGACCCACTTTTTTTTGTTTTAGTAATGAAAATGGAATATTGTAATTAGAAAATTTCAAATTTCATCTTATATTGATTTGAAATAATTTTCCCATTGTTGATTGATTGATTAAGCACATGCGAGCCTAGGTAGTTAGTGGGTTAATTTGGAAAAGGAAGCTAAGATGGTAATTCCATAGAAAATGATTGATTATTAAAACTCTAACAAAAACCTAGTTAGGAATATCTTATCCCCTATTATATTATTATGTGTTATATTTTAAATTATCTTGGGGGAAAAGTGTTCACATATTTTCTGTTGTCAGTAATATAAGATGTGTGAGGATCAAATATCTAAAAATTGTCCTATCATAGGTCAAATGAAAATGGTGATATTTTTATTTTTTTCATATATATGATAATTATTATGAATCTTCCTTACTCCTCCCTAGATAATTATATATACTATTTTATATAAAATGATTGATTAATCCATTGTTTTATATGATCCATCATTTGATATGAAATGAATGTTTTGTTTTGAATATAAAATTGTAATTCTGTTTGAGTTTTATTTAAAATTGAAATCATTATTACAGTTATAATTACTATAGAATCCTATTATGTAACACTTTTTGAGACAGTACTGGGATATTTATCTAACATAATACCTTTCCCTTCGGGTGTTTTAATATTTTCATCATCCATGTTTGAGTAAAATAAAATCTCATCTTGGAGAGGGGCTATGAGCCAACAAATCATCGTGGAGAATTTTGGAGTCAGTTTAAAGTTTGGATAAATCTATGTTCCCTTGATGACATAGGATGATACCCTAGAGCATATCCAATGCCTCCTCCTGGAGGAAAGAGCCATGTCCTAGGAGGGAGGTGAAAGCACGTATCACAGAACCCTTGTAGTCGCAGACCACACCTCCCCTACGAAGGACCCCCATGCGGAAGGAACCGTCAGTGTTTAGTTTGAGACCCCTGGAGGTGGGGAGCCATCCGACCCAGTTGCCTCTGACGGCACTTAGTTCCCACTGGGTATTGTGGGAATACCTTTGAAGAAAATGGAGAGAAGGTGCTTCCCGCCATTTTTTGAAAATACGATCAAAATCCAGCAGTAGGTTAATGGTTCTAATGGTAATGGTTCTACCAGAGGAGGAAACTACATCATGCCTTGCCTTGTTTCTTGCATTCAAAATGCTCCATAACCTTGCATGCAGGATGGTGGTACATGCCTCCCTCTCTGGACCCCTGTCTCCAGAGCTGTGGAACCACCTCTCCAAAAATGATGTGTCAGCCATGCTGGGGAGTCCAAGGGATGTGAATACACCAAGGGCACTCCAAACAGCATTCACCCAGTCAATCTGGAAGAAGAGGTGGTCCACTGTTTCTTCTTTTTCGGTTTTGCAGTAGTGGCACCAAGAAACCACATGTAACACGCACCTTTTGATTTTATCTTCCGTCGGGATCTCTCTATTTCAGATATGCCATGAAAGGATGTTAAATTTCGAGGGAAGGACCATGGGACAAAGGGTTTCGATCCCAGGGATCTTGTCTTCTTGAGGGGATAGAGTGTTGCGGAAGTCCCAGGAGGAGAAGGACCCCGTGGAGGACGGAGTGAAGATACATCGGTCAGGCTCCGGGGATATATTGATGTGGTTGAAGTTGTCCGGTTGTTCATTGTTCAACACATCTTTGGTGAAAGTAGGGTAGAATTTCGCTTCTCAAAAGGAAATTTTAGGAGCGGGGCAGCCAGGGATCCCGAAAACCTCTCCAGCCTAGTTGCTGTACTAGAAAGAAAGCTCACCCTCCCCCACGAGCCATTGACAGTGCCATCGGAGATTTGCAAGGAGGGGGTGGAGGGCTGACCAGAGCGGGGATCTATGGCTGGACTCCGATTGGGGGTTGTGAATATGATAGGAGTACCTGGTTTTTCCTCACAGTGTGCGTTGTTCGAGGATCACCCAGGCGAGTTTTTCATGCATGTAGAGTATAGTGTCTTCAAGGGAGTGGATGTTGATGCCACCTTCGCTGGCTGGACGAGCAACATTCCTCCATGAAACCATGTGGTGTTTCCCTTCCGCAGAGGGGTCCCATACGAAGTTTCCCATTATCTTGTAAATACTGTGAATCACCCCCTTCGGAACTATGTTAGAAGAGAGAACGTGGAATGGGTTTGCAAGCAGCACTCTGTTAACAAGTGCAATTCTGCCTCCAAAAGAGAGGTACTCGTTTTTCCAGTTCAGAATTAGGTATGTAATCTTGAAGGTAAGAAAATATAAATCTCTGATGCGGATTCTATGAGGAGAAACAAGGGATCTGAGATAGACCATAGGGAACTCCCCTCTGTTCATTTCCAGATTCTGTTGAATCATCGAGATCCAGTCGGAAGAACATGAGTTAGAGATATAGAAGGTGCTTTTGTCTTTGCTGATCACTTGGCCACTCTAGTGGCCATATTCCCCCAGCAACTTCTTGAGGCCCTTGATAGATTTGATACAACTGTTCATGAAGATAAGGACGTCATCTGTGAACATGAGGTGGGATATCGGCTTTGATCTCATGCTTCTTTAAAAGGGGATCAACTCTCCATTGTTGAAACGTCTATTGATGTGTCGGCTAAGCACATCCTGAGAGAGGTCAAACAGACTTGGGGAAATCAAATCACCTTGTATGATCCCCCGAGTGGCTTTGAAGAAGCCGTATGACTTTCCCATGAAGGTGACTTCGAGCACTGAAGAGCTAAAACACATGAAAAGAATATCAGTATTCCCAGGGGTGAGGCCCATACCTGCCAGGATTTTGTTGATGAAGCTCCACTCCACCCAGTCATAATCTGTGTTCATGTCTAACTTGATGGAAGTATTGGAGCCACAGGTCTTCATGTTAATGTCTCTGATCATCTCCTATGCGAGAGAAATAGTTTCTTGGATTGAGTGTCCCTTGATAAAACTGTGTTGCTCCATTGAAATCCACCAAGGGAGGTTCGCAGACAGATGAGAATTGATCACACTGGCCAGAATTTTGTACGGGAAGTTGCACAGACTAACCAGACGATATTGTAAAATATAGGATGGGTTTCTTGTTTTTGGAAGAAGCACAAGAGAGGTGGCTGTATCAACCCTTGGAAGGCTACCCCCATGGAAGATATCTTGAATGGCTGCCACGATATCCATTTTCACCACGTCCCACGAGGCCTTGTAGAAGGATCCCAAGAAACCATCGGGACCTGGGGCGCTATCGGGTTTAAGGCTCTACATAGCCTCATGAACTTCTTTTTCCTTTGGAATCGCATTTATCCTCTCATTATCCATGGTCAGGAAGACTATATGGATCACATCAAAGAATCATGTGTCGCCGCTCGGGTAACCATTGGGAAATAGAGGATTAGGACCTGCCAAAAGCTCTTGGAAGAAGGAATGAGCATGGTTCCCCAGCACGTCCCTATCATCTGAGTATAATCCATCTTCCAACAGGATGTTGGGCTTGATCATTATTTTCTTCTATTTTATGAACGCATGAAAAAATGCAGTGTTTTTGTCTCCCTCTCGAAGCCATTTAATGCCAGATTTATCCCATGCGAGGTGTTCCTGTCTCAGCAGGATTTCTGCTAATACCTCTTTCTTGTGCGCAAGGACCTCAAACCAATGTTCATCATAGGCCTCCTCTAGATCACCCTCAAGCCAGTCGACTTCTTGCATGGCACGGTCAACCTCTTCTCCACTAAGGAGGTAACCTTTACCCCACACCTGAAGACGAGATTTCATCCGACGGAGCATGTTGTGGATGGAAACCCACAAATACCCCGGAGATAGTTCGTTCCAAACTTCTCTCACCAGCTCATGATATTCTAGAGACTTGACCTAGTGTTTTAGAAACTGGAAACGTCTGGTGTCTCCCTGTCCAGAAGAGAGGCTGACCAGAAGAGGAGAGTGGTCTGAAAGACTCCGAACATGATGACTCACTTTTGAGTTCGAGAACAGACTGGAGGCTTGAAGGTTGACAAGGCATCTGTTCAGGCGGCTCCACGAGCGATGGGTGCCCCTTCGGTTATTGCACCATGTGAAACGGTCCCCTAAGAAACAGAGGTCGATGAGCCCACTCCCAGCCTAGAATTGGATGAACTCCTGAATAGCTTCTCTTTGGATGGGGCCCCTGCCTTTCTTTTCCTCTGGGTTGGCGATGACGTTGAAGTCACACCTAATGATCCAAGGGGTATTAGCGGGATCAAACGCAGAGAGTTATCTCCAGATCTCCTTCCTCTTGTTTCAGTCACAGCTCCAATAAACTACAGACAAAAAGAAAGCAGAGTCCCCTTTAGTCACTTTGGATGTAATGTGTTGGTTCCCTGACTATGTTGGAGCGCTATGAGGGAACACCTTTCTTAAACAATTCATTTCACGCATAAGTGTGCAACATGGATCATATAACATAGAATAAATCAACATCATATGTTATTCCACGATTAAGTAATGTTGAATAAATAGATGAAAGTACCACTAAATATGTATATGTTCATAAAGGTGAAGACCCTTGATAGATAAATGGTTATGGTATTCAATACATACTGATCTTGGCTTGGAAAAACACAATGCAGTTTCAGCAGCCTAACGGCGTGACATAAGGATCCATAAAAATGGTTGATGAGAGAGAAATGAGTGTATCATCATATTACATGAAATGGACAGTAAGGGGGTCATATATACACATTCTCCAACAAAAATAATTCAATTTAGATTCATAATAAAAAATAATTACATGGATGTAAAATATGAGAGAGAAATCCATCATGGAATTTCAGTATGGTAACAGGTGTACATGGGAGGCATTAATGATAGAGAAATGAGTCTCTCATCATCCAAAAATAAAGAGGGAAGTATGGGTAGGTGTGAAATTATACCCCGACATTTTTAATTGAAAACAAAATGGTATAATAACTTAAAGAAAATTGGACAAAAATGAGAAAGGAAGAAATCCCTTACTTGGAAGTGTGATCCCAAAAGTTTGGGAGAGGCTTAAGAGAGGCTTATTGAGCGCTCGGGGAACCTTGGGAGGATTCTATAAAGAGGATGGCATGGGTTGGTCGACTCCAAAGGCTTTGATTGAAGAGGAAGTGATAGCTTGTGTTGGTTTATATAAGAAAGGAGTGGGAATTCTTTATTATTTAGGTTTGGGACAACTCACATTAAACTAATCAAAACCAAAAACCAGCCCAGGATTTTTGACAAAGTTTATTTGATAAGGGGAGTGGAAAAGAATATTTTATAATGTCAATGGCCTAAATTCTTAAAATAATAGTGTTGATTATGTGGAGGATAGTCACACTATCAAGGAAAACAATTTTAAAAAGAAAAATGTTTTATAATCCTTGAATGGTCCACTAAATATTTGTAAAATAAATCAAACAAACCCAAAATTATATTATATTAATTGTAAGACATATTTTGGCCGAAAATAATTTTTTTGGTATTTTATTACATCACTATTGGGTCATTATGATGTCATAAAACACATTATTTATTTAAACAGTATTTAATTTATACCAAAAAATACGACTGTCTCGGAAAGTTTTTAAAAATTCACCATTGGATAATTTCGACATACTAATTCAAAAAATAATATTAATTTTATCTAAATAATTTTCTAAATATGTGAATTTTTTATTTTATAATAAAAACCCACATTTATAAAAAAAATCATTGGTTTTGACAAAACACAGCTTTCAAACATTAGTATAAATTACAATTGTATTCATAAAAATTGTACAATCATTTGTATTTAATAAAAAGTATTTTATTAATAATATTTTATTAAAATATTAATTAATTCAATAATCCATTAATTCATCAAAATATATTTCTTAGTTGAATATTAACTAAAAAAACTATTTGTGCTTTGAAAACTATTTACAACGTAACAATAATAAAATGAATGAAATTTATTTAAACAAAAACAGTTCTAGGGCCTTGTTGCATAACCTCTTACAACACCCGCATAAGATCAAAGGGTAAGGTGTGAAATGGTGAAAAACTATTGGGGTGGCTCAAATAACGTCGCTCGGGTGTTAATCTCTATTAACTTCCACTTCTCCCGTAGTCAGTTCTACTCAAGCTTAACGTGCTCAAGATTTGCTTGGGTTTGGTCAAGAGAAAACCCCAATGATGACACCTCCTTTCTAAGCTTAGAAAAATTGACTTCGTATGTGGAAAGCCTATTATATGAGGCCATCACTTCCTTTGTATGAGTATATTTGATTTGTTAAAACCCTATTTTAATACTAATCATGTGATCACTGTTCAAAGTCTACATTAGCAAAAATCAAAGTTCTTAATGGTGTTTTAATATCCAGAAGCATAAAACTAACGATGTTAAAATTTTATATAACCATAATAAGACATTTAATTTGATCAAGAGGAATTTTCATTAATGAAATTTTGGGTCATTACAATCTTCCCCCCTTAAGAAATTTCACCCTCGAAATTTTCTTTTCCCACACTAAAATGGATGTGGGTATCTTTTCCTCATCACATCCTCTAATTCTAGTGGCACTTCCTCAAAATTTTGGTTTTTCCATAACACCATAACGAGGCACATTATCTTATTTCATAGAACTTTTTCTCTGTCATCTAAGATCTACACTGGTTGCTCCTTATAATAAAGATCATCCTCTAACTGTAATACCTTTGAAGAGATTACATTTGAAGGGTATGGTATGTACTTCTTTAAGAGGGATACATGAAAGATATCATGTACTTTAGACATGGTAGGTGGAAGTGCTAGTTGATAGGACAAAACCCAGACATGATAAAAAATACCGAAGAAGAAGATTTACGTAGGAAATAACTTCCCATTATTTCAAAACCTCATGACCTTATTCCATGGAGATAGGCCTAGAAATACCATGTCTCCAACTATAAACTCAAGGTCTCATCGACAATTATCTTAATAACTCTTATGTCGACTCTGGGATGACTTGATATGCTGCTGAATGGTTTTCTCCTTCTCCGACATTTCTCCAACCATTTCTGGTGCTTACAGCTTACACTCATCGACTTCATCCTAACATGTTGGTGTTCTGATCCTCTTCCAGTATAGGGCTTCATAAGATGACATTGAGATGCTCGAGTGAAAACTTTTATTGCACAAGAATTCAACTAGTGGAAGATGCTGTTCCCACCCTCCTTTGAAGTCCATAGACCGTGGTCTTTACATATCCTTCAGTGTCTGAATAGTTCGCCCTGATTGTAAATCCCTTTGAGGATGATAGGATGTACTAATATTTACTGCATTATTAAAATCATGTTGAAGAATATTCCCAAACATAGAGGTGAATCTTGGATCTAGATCAAATACAATAGATAGTGGCACTCCATATTGCCCTACCACTTCTATAATGTAAATCTGTGCCAGTTGATCCAATGAGAAATCCTACTAAATTGTAATGAAGTATTCAGACTTTGTAAGATGATCCACAACCACCCAGATTCCATTGTTGCCTTTGGAGGTCTTCGGAAGACCGGTGACAAAGTCCATGGTGACGTTCACCCATTTAAATGCAGGTATGGGCAATGGTTGCATCATCCCCTTAGACTTATGCCTCTCTACCTTCACTTGCTAACACACCAGGAACATTGATGTATACCCAGTGATATCCTTCATTATATTATCCCAACAATAATGCTCTCATAGATCTTGATACATATTTGTGTTTCCTTGGTTAATAGAGTAATTTTAACTATGTGCATCATCCAAAATTTCCTTCTTTATCTCCAGAATTGAGGGAACACATAGTCATTTCCAAAATCTCAAAATTCCTTCTTCATTAACATTATACTCTATGTATTTCCCTTTTCTAATATCTTCAAATTTCTTTTGAATTTCCACATCAGAGTTTTGAGAATCCTTTAACCTTTCCAAAAGATATGGTTGAGCAATCATTTGTGAAAGGACTCCTGATGTTCCCATCTTTATGATTCCCATGTCCATCTTTATCAAATATAAGAAGAATGGATCTTTTTCAATTATAATCAATGATAGAATCATTGGGTCCTTTATACTTAGAGAATATACCACCTTCTTCACTTTCCCATGGTGGTAATGGATTTAGCAGTCATAGACTTTGATCTGGCGCATGTTCAACTCTTTCTATGTGAATCTATACTTGAGTCATTTGTGGTCTGTATATATTTCACACATATCCCCAAAGAGATAATGACGCCAATTTTTTTAATCAAATATCACTGTATCCAACTCTAGATCATGTGTTGGATAATCCTTCTCATTAACATTCAACGACCTTAAATCCTAGGCAATGAATTTTTCATTTTGCATCAACACACAGCCCAAGCCCTTCTTCTATGTATCACTCAAGATATCCTCATAACTCTAAACCAGAAATACCATATCTTATCATTCTCTCTAGAATAATATGACACTTACTAATTCCTATGAAAACCATTAAATAGAACATTATGAGGTCTTAACTATTTTTTTCGAACCAAAATCACCCACTTTTAGTGTCTACTCTTCCAGGAAGATCTCCACCACTCAAGCCCACTCAAGAAATCCCAAATATGCGGTATTGTAAGGAGATATCAATAAATCCCAAATATATTAGTGTAGTCCTTCCTCAAAGTTCCATGATTAGATTATTGGATCTCGATATTAATATATATATATATATATATATTACCAAGATAGATTAATGAACCGTGATGAATACTCTACCACTGTCATACTACGCTGCAATAAATGCTAAAAATATTAAATTCACACTAATAATAAAATTATTGTATATAAAAAGATCATGAATAGATTTTATATGTATGATCTATAGAGAGTGACTACATCACATGAAAATTTCACTAGGCTCTACTATTGCCTAAAGGATCCTTGAAAATGACTCACTACAACAACCAACCGATGATTTGTAGGGGTCCTCCACTACTGGAAATAAAGGATATACCAACGGTTTAGAACCGTTGGTATAGGCTGGAGAACCGTTGGTATATTCTATACCAACGGTTGTCCAAACCGTAGGGAAGTAAGGCGTGGGGAAAGATATATACCAACGGTTTGAAGTAAACCGTTGGGGTAGCCCACTGGAGGTGTGGATTTGCCAACGGTTCTTGCTGAACCGTTGGTATAGGTTTCTATATTCTCATCTTATACCAACGGTTTACAACCGTTGGTATAGTATTTTTCCCAACGGTTTTCATGAAACCGTTGGGAATTCAATGGTTTTTATTTTATACCAACGGTTGTAAACCGTTGGTATAGATTTTTTCCCAACGGTTTCATGGAAACCGTTGGCATATGTTTAAGTATGGAAAAGTATACCAACGGTTTACAACCGTTGGTATTCAGTATTTTCAGAATTGTCAGCAGCTCCTCCAGTGGCCCCTCCAGTGCACCTGCATAAAAAACAACACTGAAAAAAACACCACCTCTTTGAATAGAATCATTCTGAATAATTCCCCATTTGAATCTTCATATGACAAAAACACTGACACACTTAAAACAACAAAAAAGAACACCACCTCTTTGAATAGAGTCATGGTGAATAATTCCCCATTTTAATCTTCATATGACAAAAATCATCCAGTATAGTTGAATCAGAGTTTCAATAAGTCAAATATTATTTACACCCATTTCAATCTTCATACGACAACCACTTTTATAATATATAGTGAAAAGGTATTTTCATAGGAGTCTCATCACTTTTAACTCAGTAAGTGCCACACCATGCCTCAAATTGAGGCTGGGTTGACTGGTACACATCAAATATGATCCATGGATCATTGTCCTTAAGTTTCAACACAATCAAAATCCGTTTGATCGGTTTGGCATATGTACGTAAAATATTAATCCATTTTGAACAAATGAGAGGTAGTTTGGGTGGTCCCCGCCCCACGGTGACTCGTATTGAGGTGGGATTGACTCGTACATGTCACATATGACCCATGGATTGTTTTACTAAAGTGTCAAAAGAATTAGAAGGTATTTGGTCTGTTTCTCGTATGTCAGTTGTTGATATCACTTACAATTTAGTCCCTTTTCAAGAAAAGAGAGACAATTTGAGTGGTCCTGGACACACCGTGGCTTGGATTGAAGTAGGTTTGATTCGTAAAAGTCAAATATGACCCATGGATCATTTTTCTAAAGTTTCAATAGAATCCTAATGCGTTTGGTTGGTTTGGCGTTTGTCAACAGTTGTTTTCACTTAAAGTTATGTCCATTTTAAACAAAAGAGAGACACTTGGAGTGGTGTCGGCCCCAACGGACCTCGGATTGAGGCGGCGTTGACTCGTACATGTCACATATGAGCCATGGATTGTTATCCTAATGTTTCAACACAATCAGAATTTGTTTGATCATTTTGGCGTATGTATGTAAAATGTTGTCCATTTTTAACATATGAGAGACGGTTTGGGTGGTGTCGGCCTCACCATGCCTCGGATTGAGGTGGTATTGACTCTTACACATCAAATATGACCCATGGATTGTTTTCCTAAAGTGTAAATAGATTACGAAGGCGTTTGGTCGGTTTCCCGTATGACAGTTGTTGATTTCACTTACAATTTAGTCCATTTTCAACAAAAGAGAGAACGTTTTAGTGGTCCCAGCCACACCGTGGCTCGGATTGAGCGCCAAGAAGTGAGTGTAGTTGATGTAGAGGCAGCCCAAGCTTCAAGGATTGCAATTGGATCTCAAGTGGCCTTTGAGAATTGTCGTAGGAGGCTCAAATGAAAAATAGCTTTGGTATGCTTCGGTATATCATCGGTAGTCTTCCCGGCATCCATGGACGTCTATTTATAGGAGAAATACTCCCAAATACTTCAATATGGCCGTTGGAGGGCTTTCGGAGCCGTTGGGGATAAAGTGGGCAAGTCTGGTCAAGCTCTAATGGCTAGTTTGACTTTGCTTACCGGCTGACCGGTGCTTGTCCACCGGCTGGCCGGTGCCTTGGAAGGTGGAGAGAGCTTCTGCCCAGGAGCCACCGGCCGGCCGGTGAGAATCACACCGGCTGGCCGGTGGTGAGACAGTAGGTCTCACTATTCCAAGGAGTCCCACCGGCTGGCCGGTGAGGAGGCCACCGGCTGGCCGGTGGTCTGGACAGAAGGCTTCCCATTCTGTCTGGACCCACCGGTTGGCCGGTGTCCAGACACCGGCTGACCGGTGGCACCTGGCAGAGGGCAAGCCCTTCTGCCTTGTCCACCGGCTGGCCGATGGGCTGGATCCGGCGGGCCGGTGCCCTTACCGGCCGGCCGGTGGTCTCACACCGGCTGGCCGGTGGACTTAAACAGTCCACTTTGAATACTTCTTGGGCCAGCTTCTAGGCACCCTATTTCCTACCATCAAAAACACTTGAAACAATATTAGATCACGATGAGAGTGATTGTGATCATTAAAATCCAAGAGAGTGGGGTACAACAGTGTCGGCCACACCGCGTCTCCGGATTGAGCTGAAACCACCGTGAGACATTCTAATTATTATTCGTGACGTGTACGCGCATAGGTCACGTCAATCGGACGTGCGGTTTGCGCGGTACGGCTCAATATTCGTGTATTAAGTGATGAGCGTGCTTCGTAAACGCGCGCGAGGGGGTCCAAACAGGCCGAACGAAGTCAGAATGGCCTGAAATCAGACAAAAAATACGGGTGAGTGATTTATGAAGTGGTCGAGCAGACGGCACGTCAATCGGCCGTGCCGTGTGCCCGCGGTGACCGGTAACGCCGTTCTGGTGTCATAAACGGCCAAAATGGGCGTCTAACGTTCAAACTCATAGCGGACGACATCAGATTGACTTGAAATCACAGGACAACAATCCCATTATTATTCGCGACGTGCACACACAGACGGAACGTCAATCGGACGTGCGGTCTGCGCGGGAGGTCTCATTATGCGTTCTTTAAGCGTTGCGCGCGCTTGATAAACGCGCGTGGGGGGGGTCCAAACTGACCGAATGACAAAACCAAATAGGAACACACCCTCATGTTATCATATTAATAACTCTTCTTGAATCATTGAGAGTCACATCCCAATGATCATAGGATCATTAGCCTAATTGATCACTAACCATGAAACACATGTATGTTGGTCATGTCACCACATGCATCATCACTCATGCCACCATATCAATATATCACAAGGAATTCTCCAGGATAAGACAATATTTGATCACACATCATTCACATTTAGTTATCATAATACAAATTATATTTACATGCTTATGATATAGAATGAATCCACATTAGTAAGACCCACCCCTCTCATATGTTACCATCACATCACTACAACCCATCCTAGAAAGCACCCTACCGCATACAAATTCACCCAATCTAGGGTCTAATACCCAACAAGATCTTACATACTAGGATACACATCATGGATCACTATCAAAAACATAAAAACATTGAAAGATCTCAAAAAATTAGTGCATGCCATCATTAGCTCATAGAATTGAAAAAAGGTAAGTAACAAGCAATATATCTCACTACTCCATACTCACCCAACAACATAAGGGTCTCACATTACTAGGGAATAATTCTATCCAATACTAAATGATCTTGATCTATTTTTCATATACATATATGATTCACCTCACCAATTACTAAATATTAATAACATAAAAAATTATGATTCCATTTAACTAGAATTAAACCATCAGGTTTTACAAGGAAATTCTATATAAGTATTTGTTTACACTTTAAATAATCTTACCCCATACCATAAATAAGGTGTTCAACAAAAATCAAGAACATGAATTTCATGTTAACACCCAACATTGATTCATTAATAAATTGTATTCAAATTTTATGGAAATACCAAAATAAATTAGTGAATCAATGTACCTATAGTGGTGCACATGACCACCATGAAACAATCATAAATTTTTACAAAAACCCTAATAATTGGGAATAACAAAATCAAGAATAGAAGTATATGATTTATAAGAGCTGAACTATATCGTTGATAAAATATAGGAGTCTAACCTGGTAGGTGCTGATCTGATGGACGATGTGGGGATTGGGAGGTCCTTCCGCAAGAAATCGCTCCAGGAGGACACGAGGTGAATGCTTCTGTAATGTGGGGAGGCCGCTGGCTCGATTTGGTATTTGGGGCTTTTTTTTTCCAACGGTTTTTAATAACCGTTGGGAAAGACCAACCTTTCCCAATTTCTTCACCACTTTTCCCAACGGTTCTTAGAACCGTTGGGAAAAACCATCTTTCCCAACGGTTTCCATATAACCGTTGGGAAAACAAGGGTCCTTCACCACTTTTCCCAACGGTTCTTAAGAACCGTTGGGAAAAACCTATCTTTCCCAACGGTTTCATACAACCGTTGGGAAAACTATGCATTGAGGGGTTTTTCCCAACGGTTTATAGAAACCGTTGGGAAAGATATGATATGCCAACGGTTCAAAGAACCGTTGGTACACAACTGTTGGGAAAGATCCCTTTTCCAGTAGTGCTCCCAAGCTGTAAAACATGGGTGAATACATCTTACTAATTCGTATCTACATGAAGGTGTAGCTCTCAAAAAAACATTGTATGTTACTACTTATGAAAAGCATAGAGGGTTTTTAGCTAGTGAACATCATCATCTAGTAAGTTCAGTTAAACCTAATTCTCAATATAATGTGGGATAATTTGAAAACCACCGAAGTGTACCACCTTTTTTATAAGAAAAGTTACTAAATACTCATCACCCAGAATATAATTATATAGATTTTATAAGGCCCCAGCCTTAAACCTTACTTAATCTTGAGTTATTACATGATTACACATTGAGGATATTTTCAGGTTTAGAGTTTTAGATAATTAGATCATAAAACTTGCATTACATTCCACATTTAATCAAAGTGGTTACATAAAGATAGTATTCATTTTTCCCATCAATGGAACATATTTAAAATAAAACATGGATTCTTTCTTGACACTTCCTTGACACTATCATCATATCATGTACCTTTCCATTGACATGTGAAAAACATTTCAAAAAAGACTTGGGATGAGCATAAAAAGCTCAGTATGGGTTATATAAAAAAATATGGAAAGGAAACATGAGTTCATATATACATATGAATGAAATAATACTTTACCCATAAAACATAAGCACTTTAACATACCTCATAAAATCATGAATAAATCATAGAAATCATAAGACATAAAGGTAAGTTGACGCATTCATAACATTCTTACGTAGGAAGTACCCCTCTTGGTAACGTTTGGAATACCCATCACAGTATATTCCCTAAATCTCTTCGGATAAACCTTAAAGTTTCACTCCTTCACATTAAAAAATGCATTGGAGAGCTATATCGGGCTCACCCGCCCTTAGTTTATCACGGAACCACCCGTCTTCATAATAATTCCCAAGAACCTCAACATAATCGTATCACATAAAACATGAATAAAGAAAACATAACATATCCACCTTTCAATCACAAGATATCAATTCAACACATTGATATAAAAATATTATCAAAACCATTTTCAATACCAAAAAAAATAAAAGTAAAACATGGTATTTATTTTTCGTTTAAATAAAAGGTATGGCTTGTAGAGGAATCCAAAACTCAAATAATGGTCACGGCGGCGGATAAGTCATTAACACCGCATACGTACGGAAAAAACATTCCCTTTTATCGTTTAGTAAACGCTTCGTATAAAAAAAATTCCTTTTGGATGAACATAAAAGTCAAAGGGGTTTATACACTATATAAAAGAAGGCTGTGTATAAAACAAAATATGCCTCAATGAAAGGAGATTGAGACGAAGTCCCATACCTCAGGTCCGACTTGACTCGATCGTTCATTAATCTCCTGAATAATAAACTTGAGTTAATTTATACTTTTTTAAGAACCCTTTTCAAGTTCATTATTCCTTTTATATCACTTATTGTCATGTCATGAACACTATGTAATTATTTAAGTTAATAACGTTCGTTTTAACGATCATTGGTACTTGAGTCAAAAATAAGCCCTTTATAATTACAAGTTGTTCATGTATCCATTATATCCAGAATGGTATTCATGATGTAGATATCATATATGTCATATATATCCAGTAAATTCATGCATTTATAATATTACATAATCATTTAGATGTAAGAAGTGAAATGCATCGTTCATGGAGACGGTAAGCCGTACGTACGCATGAACGCTACTTTCATTTCTATTTCGTATTTTATAGAATAGAATCATAATGATATAAAGGTATATTATAATTCCAGTATAATATCATATATAATATCATAGTTCCATCCTTTATACGTCCCACATATGGTATTTAACGAATCAAATCACTTTGAGGGAGCGGTAGTCCGCACTTCCTTAAATGAAGATATCACGTTTACCCATAATGGAAACCATAAAGGTATGCCCAAAATGAAAAATACAGAAGCTTTAGGAAAACATGAACATGTTATATATCATATATAAATATAGTGACATCTTAATGGCCACCTTTGAAGTTGTTAAAAGAATGTTGAACAATCATCGTTTCGGGAGGCATAAATTCACCATCCACGGAAATAGTATGTCCTTTAACCATTAGAAGTAGGTGTGTGTAAGTGTTGCTCAAATACTTCTTATAACAACATCCTAGTATATTGATGATACTGGAGTTGTTAAAAAAGAAATGAATAAAAATAGTTTAGGTGTTTGGAGAAGAAAAATAAAACAAAAGGACTCAAGTGAAGACATCACCTTAAAATCGGGTAACTCCCTTTGGTTTGAGCTCAAAGGCTTCCTTGGGAAGAATTATGCCCATAGTGAGGCTTCAAGGAGTAATAGAGGGAAGTGGAGAGACAAAATTGGTAGGGGTTGTCTGATCCAATGACTTTGGGAGTGTGGGTAAGAAGGTGGAGGTGGGGGCCTTTTATAAGAGGAGAGGAGGGACACTCTTGGAATGTAAAGAAATGTTACTTTATTTTCAAATGGGATTCGGATTTTAAAGGTCCCACATTGATATAATTAGAGGATAAGGTGATAATAGTTCTAAATATACCCACCCAATAGGTTTTTGACATGTGTAGGTCATAGATGTTACATTATTATTTCATTTTATTTAAATCCTTTATTAATGAGGTAATCGCTGCATCATCATGATGTCATAAATAATTTAATAAATTTAATGTCTAAAAATTATATAAAAAATAGCATGATTTAGGAAATATTTTTAGATTTACAATGAATATTTATAGTCCAAAATATCATTTATGTAGACAATATGAAAAATATTTTACTTAGGTGATACATTCTTTGTCACATTTAACATTATTTAAAAATAAAAAGATAAAAAGTCACTTTCTCACAAAAGTGATTCCATGGGGCCCCCTTGTTTGGCACAATGAATCCCATGGTCGGCCATGAGACAACTAGTAGCCTTAGGACACATTATGGAGTCATTTGTTATTATTATGATATTATTTTATTATCCTTAACTACCTGATTACTCATTAATCAAGATAATTAATGATAATTACCATCGTTACTATTCATAATGTCCAAAAACAAAAGAGTCTTGATTAAATAATATCGACCTTCTGATTCCAAATATGTTATCCATTTTACCAAATTACAAACACATAAATTGTAATAATTTATTTAAAAATAATTTTCGTTGTCAAAACAAATAGTGGATTTTTTTGAAACAATATCTATGAAACGTTTGGCATTAGTTTATGACCAATTCCAAAGTGAAATTAATCCTAATGACCACCATTGGATTAAATTTTAAAATTATATTCATATTACACTTTAAGAACAATTAAAAAGATAATATAACCATATAATTAAATTAAATGAAAAAGCAGTTTTGATGTAAAATGTAGTATTTTTCACTATTCATTTAAAAATGAACATTGTCAGAAAAATACTAAAAATTTATCCAATGTAAATTTCAATGTCTCAATCATAATTAATATGTTTAATTTGACAAATAGAGATTATAAAATTGTCAAAAGTTTGATTTAAAAAGGTTTTTCCATCAAAAGGCAGTAAAACAATCTTTTAAAAAATATTAGTGTATTCCATGCATAAGATTGTATTTATTTCTACTTTAAGCATATAAAACACTATCTAAATCATTAATATACATAGATAAATATATCTATTATTCATTACTTACTTTGGATGTTACATACTTCCCCCATTTAGAAAATTATGTCCCCGGAATTTATTTACTTATCGAATAAATGGGGGTACTTATCCCTCAATGCATTTTCAGATTCCCATGTTGCCTCTTCAATCATGCGGTTTTTCCACAAAACCTTTACCTGATTAATCACCAGATTCCGTAACACTTGCTCCCTGTGGTCAAGAATCTAGACCGGTTGTTCCTCATAAGATAGGTTCTCTTCCAGCTGAACTACGTCTAGACTCAAAACATGAGATGGATCTGGCATGTACTTTCTCAGCATGGAAACATGAAAAACATTGTGTACCTGAGATAAACTCAGAGGTAAAGCCACTCGGTAAGCAACTGATCCAATTCTCTCCAGAATTTCATATGGTCCAATGAACCTTGGACTCAAATTTCCTTTCTTACCAAATCGCATCACACTTTTCCGTGGTGATACTTTGAGAAAAACATGATCACCTACCTCAAAAGAGAGATCCTTCCTCCTATTGTCCGCATAACTCTTCTGCCTACTCTAAGTTGTTCTCGTGTGTTTCTGTATCAGCTGAACTTTTACAGCCAACTCTTCTACAAACTCTGGTCCCATCAACTTCCTTTCACCCACTTCATCCCAGAAGGCTGGAGTTCGACACCGCTTCCCATATAATTCCTGAAATGGTGCCATTTGTATACTAAAATGAAAACTGTTATTATATGAAAATTCAACCAAAGAAAGATGTTGGTCCCAACTTCCCTGATAATCCATCAAACAAGCTCATATCATATCCTCCAAGGTCTGAATTGTTCGTTTTGACTGCACATTTGATTGAGGATGAAATGCTGTACTAAAATTTAATTCAGTACCCAACGACTTCTGAAGGCCTTTCCAAAAGTTAGAAGTGAACCTGGGATCACGGTCAGATACAATGGAGAGAGGAAATCCATGTAACCTGACTATCTCTTTAAGATACAAACGGGAATGCTGATCTAGGGAAAAATTATCTCGAATAGAAAGGAAATGAGCAGATTTGGTCAAGCGATCAACAATAACCCAGATTGCATTATTACCTCGAGGGGTCTTCGGAAATCCCACAACAAAGTCCATGGATATATTCTCTCATTTCCTCTCTGGAACTGGTAAAGGCTGAATCATCCCTTTCGGTAACTGCCGCTCTACTTTAACCTGTTGACAAGTCAAACACTTTACACTAAAATCAGCAACATCTCTTTTCATTCCATCCCACCAGTAATACTCCCGCAGATCTCTGTACATCTTAGTACTGCCAGGATGAACTGAAAATGGCGAACTATGAGCTTCACATAACAACTATCTCATCAACTTTGAATCACAAGGCACACACAATCTCTTCCCAAATCTCAAAAAACAATCATTATCAGGGTTGAATTCAGGCAACTTACCTTTCTGAACCAGCTCTATCTTTTTCTGCAACTCACTGTCTTGCTTCTGTGCTTTCTTGATTCTGTCTAATAGAGAAGATTTCACTGCTACATGAAACAAAACAGAAGAACATCCTGCGCCAAAAACTTCTATTCCAAAGTTCATCAAATCCTTAACCAAATGATCACTTTCCAAATGCAACATTTCTAATGAAGCATTAATTTTTCAACTCAAAGCATCAACCACTTTATTTTCTTTTCCTGGATGGTAATAAATTGTATAATCATAATCCTTGATTAATTCTAGCCATATCCTTTGTCTCATGCTCAATTCCTTCTATGTGAATATATACTTTAAAATTTTGTGATCATTATATATTTCACACTTTACTCCATACAAATGATGCCTCCAAATTTTAAAAGAAAAAACAACAGCAGCTAATTCCAAATCATCTCTAGGGTAATTTTCCTCATGATTTTTCAACTGTCGTGAAGCATAAGCAATTACCTGATCATTATGCATTAGGACACAACCAATTCCTTTAAATGAATCATCACTGTATATAACAAACTCACCATTCCTAGAAGGTAGTTCCAAAACTGGAGCATTCACCAATCTTCTTTTCAACTCCTGAAAACAATCATCACATTCTTTTATCCAGATAAACTTAACACCCTTCCAAGTTAGCTTAGTCATTGGAGTAGATAACCGTGAAAAATTTCTAACAAACCTTCGGTAATAGCCTGCCAAACCAAGGAAACAACAAATCTCTATTACATTTGTGGGTCTTGGCCATTATTCAACAACCTTTGTTTTTGCAGGATCAACGGTTATCTCATCTTTAGAAACAATGTGACCAAGGAAAGAAATTTGTTGCAACCAAAACTCACACTTGCTGAATTTTCCATACAGTTTCTTTTCTTTTAAGGTTTGCAAGATAACCCTTAAATGTCTTTCATGCTCCTCTTTACTTTTATAAAACACCAAAATATCATCAATGAAAACCACCACAAACTTATCTAATAACTCATGGAAAATTCTATTCATTATGTCCATGAATACAGCAGGTGCATTGGTTAGCCCAAAAGGCATTACTACAAATTCATAATGGTCGTTTCTTGTACGGAACGCGGTCTTCAGAACATCTTCTTCCTTTACCTTCAGATGATGGTACCCTGATCTCAGGTCAATCTTTGAAAAATACTGAGCTCCCTAGAGATGATCAAACAAATCATCGATATGAGGCAAAGGATATTTGTTCTTAACAGTGATATTATTCAAGGCTCTATAATCAATGCAAAGTCTCATTGAACCATCTTTCTTTTTAACAAACAAGACAGGAGCACCCCATGGTGATGTGCTAGGAAGAATGAAACCTTTATCTAATAAATCTTGCAATTGCTCCTTCAACTCTAAAAGTTCAATTTGAGCCATTCGATAAGGGGGTTTTGAAATTGGCTTAGCATCAGGAAATAAGTCAACAGTAAACTCAACTTCCCGATCTTGTATTATTCCAGGAAACTCATCAGAAAAAACATCAGGATACTCATTTACCACTGGCACATCATTAATCTTTACAGATCCTTTATTTTCAATGATGTGTGCAAGGTAACATTCATTTCCATCTTTTACAGGTTTCTCGGCCTCTTGATATGTTATCAACAGTAAGGGTTCATTCTTGTACACAAACTGAAAGTCTTTCTGAAAAGAAACTTCTTTAGATCTACAGTCAATCTTAGCATGGTAAATATAGAGCCAATCCATACCCAGGATAACATCAAACTCTACTAGAGGTAGAACAATAAGGTTTTCAAGTAGGTTCTTTCCACAGATAAGGATAGGAAGATTCTTATAAATTCTTTTTGCCTCAACATTTCCCCCAGGTGTTTTTACCACAAGTTCAGGAGTCATTTCATGAGATGGTATTCCCATTTTACAAGAAATGTTTTCCAAGATGAAAGAATGTGTAGACCCCGAATCAAACAACACACTAGCATAATCTGAAAAAACGAAAAAAGTACCTGAAACAACTTCATTTGTTGGCCCGACATCTGCTGAAGTAGTTTCAAAGGATTTCACCACCCCTTTCTGCTTGTAGTCTAACTGCTTCCCATCACTCAAGCTCTTTGTCAGACACTCATTTTCATAGTGACCCATCTCATTGCACTTAAAAAATTCCACTAACTGTAAATCAAATTTCAACTTTCCATAACCTTGATCTTTTTAAGTGCAATCACGAGTCTTATGTCCCATCTTACCACATTGGTAGCACTTTCCAGAATTCAGAAGACATTCCCCAGCATGCCTTTTGCCACATTTATCACAAACATGAAACATAGATTTCTTACCATCAACCTTTTTTGAAAAATGCTTTCCTTTCTCATGCCACCTCGGTCTCTTCTTCTACTGGTTGTTATAGAACACTTGATCATCGGAAAACTCCATTTCCACCTTCTCAGCACATCGAACAAGCTTTTCATAACTTTTAAATTCATGAGGAGCTAAAGCCCTTTGATGTTTTGGCTTTAATCCTAAGTAAAAATGATTGATTTTTCTATCAAGGTCTCGGATAAAATTTGGTGCATACCTTGCCAATCGAGTGAACCTTTCTTCATAGGAATCCATAGAGTCTTCCTCTTGCCTCAATTCCAAGAATTGCTTTTGTATCCTAAGTCGAACAGCCTTAGGAAAATACTTCTCATGAAACATACCTTTGAATTCATCCCAGTCAAGAGCATCAATCTCATCGGCGTCCCTGATATTTTTAACCATAGACCACCACTGATCTGCCTCACCCTCCAAATGGTAAATAGCAATAATAACCGTTTGATTGTATGAACACCCCATGACATCAAAAATCTTATCTAGTGCTTTAATCCACCCTTCAGCTAACACAGGGTTAGATGATCCTATGAATGATGGGGGATGTTGCCTCATGAAATTTTCCACCACTGACATGTTCCTCTGCGGTTGATCTGGCTGATCTCGTGCATGGATACCAATACCATTTATCGCTTGAGTCAACTGCACCATTTCTGCAACAAACTGTTCAGTTCCAATTCCAACCATCTCAGGATACTGATTCGAAAGGTTATTTCCTTTTGCATGCCTTCCTAGCACTGCTTCCATGTTTCCTCTCCGGAAACCCATTCTGAACAACCATGTCTTAGATGAAGCAACATGGTAATCTTCAAATGCTATATCGTTTCAAAAAAAAATATTTTTGGATAATCATTTAATAGAATTCTAACTCCTAATGTTATCTAAACCGACCTCTGATACCACCTATAAGGACCCAGCCTTAAACCTTACATAATCTTGAGTTATTACAAGATTACACATTGAGGATCTTTTCAGGTTTACAGTTTTAGAGAATTAGATCATAAAACTTGCATTACATTCCACATTTAAACAAAGTGGTTACATAAAGATAATATTCATTTTTTCCCATCAATGGAACATATTTAAAATAAAACATGGATTCTTTCTTGAAACTTCCTTGACACTATCGTCATATCATGTACCTTTCCCTTGAACTGTGAAAAACATTTCAAAAAAGACTTGGGATGATCATAAAAAGCTTAGTATGGGTTATATAAAAAAATATGGAAAGGAAACATGAGTTCATATATACATAAGAATGAAATCATACTTTACCCCTAAAACACAATCACTTTAACATACCTCATCAAATCATGAATAAATCATAGAAATCATAAGACATAAAGGTAACTTGAGGCATTCATAACATTCTTGTGTAGGGAGTAACCCGCTTGGTTACGTTTGGAATACCCATCATAGTATATTCCCTAAATAGCTTTGGAGACACCTTAAAGTTTCACTCCTTCATGTTACCCAATGCATTGGAGATCTATATCGGGCTTACCCGCCCTTAGTTTATCACGGAACCACCCGTCTTCATAATAATGCCCAAGAACCTTAACATAATCATATCACATAAAAAATGCATAAAGGAAACATAACATTTCCACCTTTCAATCACAAGATATCAATACAACACATTGATATAAAAACTTTATGAAACCCATTTTCAATACCAAAACAAAAGAAAAGTAAAACATGGTATTTATTTTTCTTTTAAATTAAAGGTATGACTTGTAGAGGAAGCCGAAACTCAAATAATGGTCACGGCGGTGGAGAAGTCGTTGTCACCGCATACGTACGACAAAAACATTCCCTTTTGTCATTTAGTAAACACTTCATATAAAAAAGATTCCTTTTGGATAAACATAAAAGTCAAAGGGGTTTATACACCTATAAAATAAGGTTGTGTATAATACAAAATATGCCTCAATGAAAAGAGATTGAGACGAAGTCCCATACCTCGGGTCCGACTTGACTCGGTCGTTCTTTAATCTCCTGAATAATAAACATGACTTAATTTATACTTTTTCAAGAACCTTTTTCATGTTCATTATTCCTTTTATATCACTTATTGTCATGTCATGAACACTATGTAATTATTTAAGTTAATAACGGTCGTTTTAACGATTATTGGTACATGAGTCAAAAATAAGACATTTATAATTACAAGTTGTTCATGTATCCATTATATCCAGAATGGTATTAATGATGTAGATATCATATATGTCATATATATCCAGTACATGCATGCATTTATAATATTACATAATCATTTAGAGGTAATAAATGAAATGCACCGTTCATGGAGACGGTAAGCAGTACGTACGCATGAACGCTAATTTCATTTCTATTTCGTATTTTATAGAATGGAATCATAATGATATAAAGGTATATTATAATTCCAGTATAATATAATATATAATATAATATTTCCATCCTTTATACGTCCCACATATGGTATTTAACGAATCAAATCACTTTGAGGGGGCGGTAGTCCGCACTTCCTTAAATGAAGATATCGCCTTTACCCATAATGGAAACCATAAAGGTATGCCCAAAATGAAAAATACATAAGCTTAAGGAAAACATAAACATATTATATATCATATATAAATATAGTGACATCTTAACGGCCACCTTTGAAGGTGTTAATAGAATTTTGAACAATCATCGTTTCGGGAGGCATAAATTCACCATCCACAGAAATAGTATGTCCTTTAACCATTAGATGTAGGTGTGTGTAAGTGTTGCTCGAATACAACTTATAAAAACATACTAGTATATTGAATATACTGGAGTTGTCACAAATGAAATTAATAAAAAGAGTTTAGGGGGTTGGAGAAGCAAAATAAAACAAAAGGACTCAAGTGAAGACATTACCTTAAAATCGGGTAACTCCCTTTGGTTTGAGCTCAAAGGCTTTCTTGGGAAGACTTCTCCCCAATGTGAGGCTTCAAGGAGTAATAGAGGGATGTGTAGAGACAACATGGGCAGGGGTTGGCCAAGCCAAAGGCTTTGGGAGTGTGGTTAAGAAGGTAGAGGTGGGGGCCTTTTATAAGAGGAGAGGAGAGGAACTCTTGGAAAGTAAAGAAATGTTACTTTATTTTCAAATGGGATTCGGATTTTAAAGGTACCACATTGATATAATTCGAGGCTGAGGTGATAAGGGTTCTAAATATACCAACCCAATAGGTTTTGGACACGTTTAGGTCATTGATTTGACATTATCATTTCATTTTATTTAAATCCTTTATTAATGAGGTAATCGCTGCATCATCATGATGTCATAAATAATTTATTAAATTCAATGTCTAAAAATTATAAACAAAATATAATCATGTAGGAAATCTTTTTATATTTACAATGACTATTTATAGTTCAAATGATCATTTATTTAGTCAAAATTAAAAATATTTTATTAGGTGATACATTCTTTGTCACATTTAACATTCTTTAAAAATAAAAAGATAAAAAGACACTTTCTCACAAAAGTGATTCCATGGGGCCCCCAAGTTTGGCACAAGGCATCCCATGGTATGTCATTAGACAACCAGTATCCTTAGGACACATTTTGGATTCATTCTTTATTATTATGATTTTATTTTATTATCCTTAACTACCCGATTACTCATTAATCAAGATAATTAAAGATAATTACCGTCGTTACTATTCATAATGTCCAAAAACAAAAGAGTCTTCATTACATAATTTGGAACTTCTGATTCCAAATATGTAATCCATTTTACCAAATTAAAAACAAATAAATTGCAATAATTGATTTAAAAATAATTCCCGTTGTCAAAACAATTAGCGGGTTTTTTTGAAACAATATCTATGAAAAGTTTGGCATTAGTTTATGACCAATTCCAAAGTGAAATTAATCCAAATGACCACCATTGGATTAAATTGTAAAATTATATTCAGATTAAACATTAAGACCAATTAAAAAGATAATATAACCATATAAATAAATTAAATGAAAAAGCAGTTTTGATGTAAAATGCAGTATTTTTCACTATTCATTAAAAAATGAACATTGTCAGAAAAATACCAAAAAATTATCCAATGTAAATTTCAATGTCCCAATAATAATTAATATGTTTATTTTGACAAATAGATATTATAAAATTGTCAAAAGTTTGATTTAAAAAGGGGTTTCCATCAAAAGGAAGTAAAATAATCTTTTAAAAAATATTAGTGTATTCCATGCATAAGATTGTATTTATTTTCATTTTAAGCCTCTAAAACACTATCTAAATCATTAATAGACATAGATAAAAATATCTATTATTCATTACTTTCTTGGGATGTTACAGATTTAATTAGTGAAATATATTTATCTATCTTAATAGAGACATATTGAAATAAACAAGATGCGCTATTGTCAATGAGTACATCTCAGCTCTTACTCTAGATGGAAATTGTAACTAAAACCCATTTCAATAAGATCAAAGTACCAATGTTTTACCTAAAAATTGTTTTTATATTGGCCGACGTAATAATAAGGATATTAAATTCATGGTAATTGTATATGTCAATCACTACAGAAACAAATGAGTCTCTATCCTAAAAATTGAACTCGAAACACTTTTTCATTTTTTTCCATAAATCCCCAAAAAAATCATAGATAGAGATATATCTTATGTATGATTCTATGGAAGAACTTCCTGATCTAACACCACAATCTCATGAAGTAACCAACTAGGTCCTACCTTAAAAGAGATAATAAATGCATGACAATCCCATTCATTCCCCCAATAGACCAGGGGTTGGAAACCAATGCTGAGTTACAATATCTCAAACATCAGAGGCATTCTCCTAAGGTACTTGGATTGATGCACACATATCAAAATCCATGCAATTATTAATGTAAATTAAAACTGATACTAATGATTATATAAATATATAACACATAATTATATTATTAAATAAATAGTTAAACTGATAATGGGGCCAAATAAAATCCCATTAAAAATTATAAATTAGTTTGAACTTCTCAAATTTAAGGGACTACTATAAAATGAAACACTCGTATGAACCTTGGTCGGTCAAGAACAATTTTATGCTAAAACTGCAAAAGTCCTCCCATGACTCTATAAAAAGTTATTTCATATTAGTATGACAGGACTTGTGTAGGAATATCCCATGTAGGGGTGAGTAAAATGATACCCAATATGATATTCCATGAAATAACTAAGCATAAATCCTTAATAATAGTCATATTATTGATAAATGGATATGTCCATCTAGATATGAGACATAATTAAAAAAATATCCAAGAAATACACATAACATACAATCGTTCATAAGATGTCTCAAATAAAGGTGTGAGCCACATGATTATGCTTAAGGCATCATGGTAACACTCTTTATGGGAGTAATAAATGCATGAGCCATGAAATCACTAACAATTCTAATTTAAGAGGTTGTAATTTTCAGTTATCACTTTGTAAGTACTCAATTAAACTTCAATTATATTTAAATCCATGTAGGGAATCACACCTAAGACCACTATGGACCCTGAAAATACTAAAATATAAATCTTCTAGACAAGGTGTCGATTCCTTGTGCATGGTGGTCATTCCAATACCACAAACCCCACCCTGGAAGGAATATAAAATAGTGGATCCAGTGCATGTAATTATTGAGGAATACCATGATCTATATAGAAAATAGAACCCGTATGAGGGATCATAATCCTATATTGAGGATGTAATGTCACATTGTACGCTCATTGGGAATGACCAGGTGATCACATGAAACTAAACCTGTAATATCATAAAGATATTATTTTCTCCAATGTAACTCGAATGATGTACAAAAAATTTTCTGGGGGTACAAAGTGTGTGTTTCATAACCTGTGATTCACCTTGTAATGCAACATACAATGTTATTTTTCCTTAATATATAATGCATGTATAGGTTGGGTGGACCCTCATCTTACCTCATACTCAGGACCCTATATAGCAATTCATGCCCATGTACTATGGTGCTACCCATGTACATGGTTTTGTCTGTCTAATGGGTGGTACTTGTGGGCCTACCTATGTCCATGATTGTGTACCTTCTAGGGTATATGTGAAGCCTCTTAAATGAGATTAGACATATTATGGAACATGACACATATGGTGTGAAATGTTTCTTTAATTATTAACCACACAACCACATCTAGGTCCCCTCACGGTGTGTGTTCTTCAAGGTAAACATTGTATAACAAAAAATTTTATACAATATCATAGTTATTCTAGAAATTTTATAATTAAAAAATATCTTCCACCAATATCTCCATATATCATTCCCATAATTCTCATTTCAAACGAGGTCTGAGCCCTATCATCATCAGTGGCCAGATTCTGACCACCTAATCTATTTAGGAAGACTCCTCTATCAAACCGATCCATTTTCAAATTCAAAAACAAGAATCTCAAACCTATAATATGAACTAATCTCCACTATCCTCATTGTTCACATATAATATAACATTGATCCCATATCTAAACCCTCAATGTCATTCTGTTTCACCAAAAAGTGTTTTCATAACGATCTCTTAATTGGTAATTTTCGAATTTATGGTTAACTAAGAAAAGATGAGGAACACTTAATGAAAGGGGATAATGTAAAAAAACCAAAAAATTAGGAATAAAACTCATCCATTGTTTTATTCTACCTCCATTCAACTTATTTAGAAATATTAATTATGTTTAAAATAATAATATCAATTCCCCATAACGTAGGATATAAAACACAAACCTGAACAACACAACTGACTCAAAAATAAATCTGTTGGATGATTCAATCTAAATTCTTCATGGGTTAATAAATGGGAAAATAAACAAATTATAAGAAGGAACCTTACTTGTAACACCCCATGATTCCACAGTATGTTTCCCTTTGAATAATGCAATAGCTTGCATTTGTTTGCAACTTTGAGATTCTCACACACCACGACCAATCAAACTATCCGCCAGGAATAGTAAAACCCACTTTTTGAAATTTTATATATTTTATCTTTCAAAATGGACTTCATTTTTGATTCAGAATATCGAAATTATCTTAGGGAAAATTTTAGGTATTTTTTCTGAAAATTTTCAATTTTTGATGAATTGTGAAAAACCACAGCATTATTGGTTAAAACCGACTTTTTATTTAAATAATTAGTTATTTTATTTTAATTTATTTTAGGTAAAAATAGATACATAATACCTATATATGTTTATCATAATTCATTGGAGTCGTTTTATAATATGTTTAGATATATACAATTTTATCGTTCTTTTTACCATCTTTTACCCACCCCCTAGGAGCATTTTCAAATTTAAATAAAACATAATTTTACTGATTCTTTGAGTTGAATTTAAGAAATCTGAGAGAAATGGTTAATATAAATAAGTAAAATGTGGTTCAACAAGATAAAAATAATGTTTTTCCAATAGTATGTTTTGACTTTTATTTACCACGGTTAAAAGTAAATAAGGTAATTAAGGGTAAAAATAATATCATAATTACCCTAACACATGTTATAATTCTATTGGATATGTATAATTCAACCAAAAAAACATTATTAATAAAATATGATCCTATTTGGTCCACTTGGATTATATTAGGACATTTAATATGATTTTATTTCAAGAATAGTTAAATGAGTTAAATTCATAGTTAAATAACTAAACCATTTTTTGTACCGGGTTACACACAATATAAATTCGACTATAAATATTCATCAGAAAGATAAAAATACTTTCTAAAGAATGGTATTTTATTTATAATTTTTAGACATTATATAGTTTAGTTTATTTATGACACAATGATGATGTAGTAATTACAATATTAATGAAATATTAAACTAATTGATATTATAAATATCGAAATAAATGTAATTTGATACTTCTGATGAGTTACAATAATTTTCATAGTTACTATGACTTGTTAAGGTATGTTAAATAAATTTAATTCAAAGTGATAATGTTTTTATGGATTTCAAAAAAATCTAATACTAAACAGTGTCAAAATTGCAATAATTGAGTTTTTAAAAGAAATATTATATGATTAGTTGTTATAACATTCATAAAAATACAAGGTTCATAAAAAGGACTTAGATAAGGTTATATATATTAATAATGTACCACATGGTTTTTTCTCGTCTTGTTATATTACGTTTATTAACTATATAATATAAAAATACAGAGACATGGCAAATGTCAAACTATTTAACTAAGAGTTAAATCTAAAAGATAAGGTTAATATAATGACCTAAACCTATCTAAAACCTATTAGTTAAGCGTTTTAAGACCCATAACCACCTTATCCTTTAAATAATTTATTGTGGGGCCAATATAAACTAAAAATAATTTTATTATAAAATAATATTTCATGATTTTTTTAAATTGACCCTCACCTCTCTTATAAAAGGGCACTTCGCCTTCTCTTAATTTCACAAATCCAAAGCCTTTCTTCTCAGCCGAAACATACCCAAATATACTTCCAACTTTCATACATTCATCCTAGATTCCTTAATTTGGTTAGAAAACCATCCTAAAGACCCCTTTTGATCAAATCAAAAGGAAGAACCTGAAGAAGATGTAAATATTTGATCACCTCTTTCAAGTTATTTTATTCTTCCACTTCCTATTTATATTTTGTTTCCCCTATAAAATAATAAATCCAGTATATTCTATATAATTCTATGTTATTATGAAAATGGTACAACCATATTAATTATTCTATCAATCCTATAAATGACAAATTCACCATACGTGTGTACGTACGTATTACCGTCTCCACGTCGTGGCATAGTTTGTTATTCAAACACTTAATTATTTGGATTGGTATAATAATGAGTATAACAGATGTATATAATAAATATAAAATGTTAATTATTATGTATATATGATATACCATCCAATTAAATATGATTTCTCCATCAATATAATGCTATTGTCCCTCGTGTGTACGTACGGATTACTATCTCCACGAACGTGATGAGATTCAATCCCCATCGTAATCGTTCAAGAATAATTTTCATTTTTTGATTAAAAATAATTTTTATGAACATAATATAATTTTGTATATGAATCAAATATATCATATCCATAACAAACATGACTTACTTAAGCAAGCATATAATGGAAAATTAATCAATTAACACCCGAAATGTTGATACTACAAAAATATTATTAACAAAATAACATTAGAATATCATATATGATATCATATTATTGCGTATGGATCTTGTATAATTTAATAATTTTTTTAACTATTATGAAATAGGTTAAAAAACCATCTACTGAGGAAAAATACACGGTAAGGGTTAATTTCACAATCTCTTTATTATCCGAGGTTGTTTTTATGTAAGTATCAACTGGGACCTCTTTATCATCCACATCATTGTTTTCTTAAAAATTTAATTCAAAATATTCTTATTATTTACTAGATTTTGGGTTAAAGTCATTAATACCCTTATTTTACCATACTTGTTTTGAAAGGAATCTTTCCGTCATTTTCGAAACAAGGTACTTTATGACATTTTCGACAAAATTAAGGTAAGAATGTCTTTTTTTATCTTATATGGTGGGTGCATATATTTTTCATCGTTATAACATCGTCGCAGCTTCCCATAAAAGATTATAATAATTTTTTCAAAATAAGTATTTTCTTTCATCATTATATAACTTTTAAATGATTTCAAAATAAAAAGTGATATTTCTCTAAAAAATGTTTTGATTTCATCTATGTCAACATCTTTTGATGGATTTTAAGCTTGTTTGAATTTTATTCATTATGATACAAATAATCCATATTGTATTGATGGTTTTGTCACACAAGAGCCTCAACCCTATTGGGGAGGACTGGCTAGGTGCATCCAAGAGACCCGAGATCAAATCCGGGTGGAGGCATATTTTTCGGGGGTATTGTAGCAGTACTGTAGCAGGCACTGTTCGGTACTGTAGCAGAAAAAACTATTCATCCATCTGGGTCTTCGGGCCTTCGATTTGGTCTTCGAGTCCTGCAAGGCTTTTGGGCCACCCAAGGCCTTCGGGCTAGTTTATTATCAAGTCATCGGGCCACCTTAAGGCCTTAGGGCCACCCCAACACCTTCAGGACACATGAATGCAGGCCCCAGACACACTACAAAAAAAAGAGTAGCCCCAGAAGAAGATTCAGAGAAGGTGAACTCACCAGAGAAAAGCCAAATGGATTGTTAGAATAAGAGGGTATGTCTATTCCATCGGTACCAGCCTGTGCTTTCATGGGAAGCCTAGCCAGACGATCATGCAAAGGTGGAGAGCTACTATCAAGATGCAGATGCTGGGGAGGGGCAGTTCCTTGTAGATAGTCTGGTTGAATTCCTTTAGACCTTCGGGTCGTGTAATCTCCTAAGCCTACGGGTCATGTAATCTCTGAGCCTATGGGCCTTGTAAGGGTTCCCCATCATCCCTTGAAAGGGGGGTTATCAAAAATCAATAAAAATGATGGCCTTTATACCCTTCAGGTATTGATGGTTTTGTGATATTTTTTACTGTGGATGTGTTATTTTTACACTATTGATGGTTTATGGATAATTTATTTACATTTCGTATGCTAGTTTTATAGGAATGTTTATTTTATGTTTAAACCATTTCATATGAGGAATGCATTGGACGTAGTAAGTGACGGGTGGATCTTGCTATGGCTCCTCAATGCATCAGTAGGTCTCATGAGACAAACTAGCGTCTTGGAAAAAGGCCTTGACAAATTCTTATTTGTAGTCTTGGCACAAGGCCTTGACTATGTGGTTATGAAGTCTGGAATTATGCATTCCATCATTATGAAAGTGGCTATTGATATTGCATGTGATTATTCGACTAGTAGAATATCCATGAAAATAGGTACATGGAATAATTTGGTTTTATCTTTTCCATATTATATAGATGTTTATGTTTAAAAGGTTTTCGTTTTAGTCTAATACATTGCCTTAAATGTTTAGGCTTATTGATGAATGTTTCTGGTATATTTTTATCCTTACTGAGCATCTGAGATCACCCCTTTCTATGTTTTATTTTTTCTAGGATGTGAAGAAGTATTTTATGGATGACCTATATGGATAGGATAAGGATATAAGTGTGTTCAAAAGGGGAAAAAAAATTTTGATGTTTTTATTTCATGATGTAATGTAAAACTTATGAATGTATCTAGTACTTCCAAGGATACTAAACTGGTCGGTATTTTAGGACATGATTCCTTATATCATGCCAATGTTATGTAATAATGAACCGACTCTGGGTAACTGGGGTCAGGGCGTTACATTCCTTGTGTTAATATTTATCACTAACAAAGAAAAAAATCCATATCATCATTATTGGATGGATCCTCATAATATGTTGGAAAAAATGATCTTCAATCCATCATAATTATTCCTAAATCTCTCCTCCACACCCTCCTCTCAAATCCGTTGGTTTTTAAAACCATCCTTGGGATTTTATCATATAGAGTATTATGTTGGGTAGGATTTAGTTTTAGACTTAATTAACAATAGAATAAAGGAATTAATTTAATATTTCATTATTCTACCAATGGTGGGGCTCAACCTAAGCGTCCAATATTCTCTAATGTTATGTTTCTCCTGTGGTAAAACCCATGTTCCTAGCTGAAAATATTTATTAGATTTTGTATTTAATCCCTCATTTAAGTGTTATTCCATTATTTTTATAAAACTATCCAGAATCTCGCATCATTATAACTCTTAGATAAAAAATACTAAATATATTCTAAATCATTTAATGAAAAAAATATTTTTTCTAAACCTATTATATTAATTGAAGAACCTTATTCGTCTCATTTTCCATCCTAAAAAGGATGAAAATGTTGTTTGTGTGTACATGTGGACTACCACCTCCATGAAGTGATTTTTTTTCTATTCTGTCACCAACTCTATGAATTTTTATAATGGTGTATTTAATGGATATATATGATATTCAGGACATAATTAAATTCATTAAATATATTATATAATTCGTATCATTACTCTTTTATCCTTTTTAAAATGATAGTTTATTTCATGTGTACATGTGTATTATCACATCCACGAAGCGATATGATTCATTTATCAAGTATTCATTTCTTGGGTGGTTCTAAATTTGATTTGTTGAATAAAATAGTTATTATTTAATTAATATTATTCTTGATGTGATGTAAAAATAAATTTTTTTACCACTACAAATATGCTGAAGTCATTTTTCAAATATGAACCAAACAACATAAAAACACATGATGTGCAAATAAAAGATTATAAAATTAAATATTTCCTTGAAATAGATAAATTAAATGGATTAATAATAGAGGAATAAACCTATAAAAAGTTCTTAACTAAGTAACTAGTTAATATATGTTTATTAAAGTACAGTTGAAGAGTGTATGTAGTGAGTCAAGACTCGAGGTAAGTGTTTTCTTATCTCAATTTCCCTTCATTTTGTTATTATTATACTTCATTGATGATGTTATGAAAAATTCATATGAATTTTTTTATAATTTATAAAAATATTTACCTCTTTTATTAAAACAAATATTTAATGAGATGATGTTTGTAAGTAATATTCCTCATAATATTTTTACATTGTGACATATTACATATAATATATATAATTTCATTATTTTCTATGGTTATTTTATTTAATACCTTATACAAATAATATGGAAATTTTTATAAAATGATATCAAAATAAGTGGGTACATTCCCATATTTTAAAACAAATGCTTTAAATTTTCTAATAAATGTATTTTAATCTATTCCCACTATAAGCTCTCATCTTTTTTCAGGTACATCCATCTATGAGTTTTGTGTTAGCAAATGTATTTGGGTTTCTATTTCTTTAAAACATGGAAGTCGAATCTTTTTCAGAGACGGGAAGGCTTAGGGGGAGAATGACCTAATGATCAAGGTTGAATTTGTTTTTTGAATTAATAGAGTTACATATATAAATGTGTAAAGGAGTATTATGTGGTATTACCATGAGTTTTGATGGATTTAAGGGTGGTTCTGGTAATTTCATTGAAAAATAGGCTTAAAGTCTTCCTACAGTACATTTACATGCCATGTAAATGTATCACATGATGTGTAACTACTTCCCGAACCAAGCAATTAACCATGTTATTGAAGTGAAATTAATATAATCCTTCAATATATTATGCCATGTGTAATGTCTTAACAGGGTTACAAACAACCATGGTGAAAAAAAGTTTGGCATACCTCATAATTCAGAATTAAACATCATGTAATATACACACATGCCATGTATATTGTAGGTTATATAGGTTTAAGGCCATGAAGCTTATTTTTATTAAATGCCTTCTGTGAACCCCCACTCTCTTGACCCTAATAAAATTTTTTAGTTGTTTATTTGTCTCATATTCCATTTCTAACAATCCATTCAAGAAATTGACCTTGAGTGAGTGGGTTTTATTATGTTTTCCCCTCCCTTATGATTGTACATCGGTTTTGTGGTGTAATCCTCTAAACATTTTGGAACAGGGTTTTGATCATGAAATTTTTGGATTTAGATTCATTCATGTATTCATCTACATCTTTATTCACATTGACATTACTTGTTAAAATTGTTGAGTTATTCAATGAATAATGGTTGGCGGTCTAACAGTTAACCATATAGTCTGCTTAATTTTCATGTATGTGGAGTACTGATAAATCCTCTATTAAAACATCAACAATAATAAATTTCTTTAGTAATGATGTTAAAACCTGAATTGGATTATTCCTTGTATCCCTTTGGGTTCAATGGTGTTATGACCTAGATTTTTTCTACCTATTGGGTGACCAAACCCTTTATTAATAATGAGTTGGTAAATGACAGAAAGTGTGTTTGGGATGACATGAGATTCAATTGATTTCATGATATAGAATCAATGTTTTATTGATTTTTTGTTTATCAAAGTGATAGGAGATAACTTTTTATAAATCGAATATGAAATTGAATTGAAAAGTGGTACTTTTCTTAACTAACCATTGAGGCATGAGATAAGATATTTTGATTTCATGGAAGTTATGATTTCTTTTTTGATTGATGATATAAATATTATATAGTGGGGTTGGACCAGTTCCATGTTGAAATGATTATACATAGTTCTGTGCTTAGTTATTGATTAAAAGCTTATATATTGGGCAATGCCTAGTGATGAGAAAATTACTATATATTAGGATATGCATAGTTGATGCTAAAAAGATTATATATAGTGATTTTCCAATTTAATGTTGTAATTATTATATATATTGATTTTCCAAAAGGATAAAATTCTTATAAAGATGGAATTTTCATGTTATTTTATTTTGAAATGATTTTTGTTGTCGATTTTCATAGTTGTGCAACATGCTTAGAGACATTTGGAAATGGTTCTGAAGTAGGTAGATTTATGTATTGTATTAATTAATTAATCAATATGCCTATTTATCTCTTTATATCATGAAATTATATAAAAATGGTTTCATATAGACAAGGTGTCATCGACCAACTATGATTTACTCACAACCTATTTGTGTAGCCTTTTAGTACACAAGCATGTTACATAGATAAAGGTTTGGAAAAGGGAAAAAGGGAATTCCATTGATCATTTCTTGCTAAATGGAACATAGTTTAGATACTGGATCATTATAGTGTTTATGAAAATGGTATTTTGGGATTTTTAGTTTTAGTTAATTATTTTATTCGTATTTTTATTTCTATTTGACATTAGTTAAATATTAACAAGTCATTAAATGGTTCATTATTATTTGATTCATTATTCCTCCTTTTACATCCCAGTTGTATGTTTTATAGTTTCTACAAATTCTATTATCAAAATATTATTTTTTGTTTTTACTTATGAGGTATCATAAAACTGATCTAGTGGGTATAGTCTCCTCACTATACACATCACCCCATTGATGTTGACCAAAAAACTCTGATTTATGAGAGGAATGATTGACATCCGGTAACTACCCTTATTTGACCACATAAGAGAGTTCCTAGTCTGGGGATATTAAAAATTCTTATGAGAGGAGCTTGTGTTTTCTTATTTATTTCATTACAATTTGAGATTTGTTGAAAGGATAATAATATATGTTGGGAATTTGTAATAAGATAGTTCATGGGTTTATCTAACCCATTTACGGGGTAAAATCTGAGTACCTAGGGATGTGATTATTGTTCATGTTGTTCACTTATTAAAATTTGATGTCATTTTAACCATGCTGATTCTCTTCTTATGTAATTTTATTGCTCCATGATGATATTGTTTCTTGAGATTCCTAATCATGGCCCAGTATGTCATGAGAGGGGTACACATTCATTTTGATAGGCATGTAGTTATATATATATATATACATGCGTTTTTCATTATAGGGGCATGTTTATTTCATGTGATAAACACTTTCCTATGTGAAATTCAAAATGAGTTACATGATATGTATGATAAATGGAAAGAAGGAATGGTTAGAGATACCATGAAAAGAAGGAATTGTTATTTCATGGTAAAACAGTTTCAAGACATGTTTAGAGAGACCATGATTCAGTGGTTCTCTCCTTTTATAATTTTTTGAGGATGACCTTTTTTTCCGTGTTCAATGGAGTTTGTTATATTTGTAGAGAAAATTAATCCTCATTATCCTAGAGTAGGGAGATTGGATATGTTTAATAACCTCCCTCCTAAAATAAATGAGATGGAGATTATTATAGATCATGAGGATCAAATGGATGTTCATCTTTAAGACCGCTTCTAGAGGGTCATGCGATCCATGGAAATGGAGATGGTTTCCACAATTCCTCCATTGTTTAAGATGACGAGGGAGTTTCAAATGTAGAATATTCCTATATTTACTATGTAGTGAGGCCCTAAAAAACTGAGTTCTATATTGAGTTATTCCATAGAATCATCAAGAACATCGAGACACCAGCAAATAGGTTGGTTAAGCTTGATGGATACTTGATTCGTGGACCTTCTAAGAATAAATGGGATATTCTCAAGCATGATGAGAAAAAAGGATTTATCTTTCAAGGAATTAGAGATGAAGTTATTTAACCACTTATATCAAGAGGAATTTAGGAATGATAAGGATCACATGTTTATACACTAGAAGTAAGAGGGAATGTCAATGATGGACTATTCCGGAAAGTTCACCAACATATAGTTCTATACTCCATCTTTTCCTACTAATGATATATCAACGGTAAGACATTATCATGATGTTATTTTATATGAGATCAATTTATAGGTGAACATTTTTATATTTAGTATCATTTCATATGTGATGAATCATGTACTCATCATATATGTGAATTTGAGAGAGGGCACAAATAGTATCCAATCTATTTCAGTAGTGAAAATAGAAAGATCTTCTCTTAATACAAAGAAGTGTCAATAAGACTACTATCACTATGTTTATAGTGGTAATATATATCGGAATAGTGGGAATCCATCTTAGGAATGTGTTACATTGCAGCACTATTAGTGTGGCATGTTTGGACCTAAGTTTCCTCAGTGTTTTTACCCTGCATTGGGGTTCCCTGATTACAGTCAACTGGGTCATATTTAGATTTTCTACATGAAAATATCAATGTATATCATTAGTAGGGGATCCTTATATTTAACCAATTATGGGAATGACTCATATAAAAATTAGTAGATTGGTATATGGTGTTCCAACAGATGTTATGGATGAAGTAGGGGACATGGTACCCCTGTTCCAGATTGTGAGCTCCAGGTAGAGGGAATATTTTAGGGGACTCAAATAGGAGAATAGAAAATATGTCCTGCCCATTTACATATAATTGATATTAATGTGTATAGTGTGGATGCAATACCTTCTTCCATTAGAGGTACTCTTATGGCATCATCTTTCATTTATTCAATTTATTTTCATAAATGATAATTAAAATACATTTTGTGATATCATTTTAAAAATAATTTGGGATGGGATTTGGAAATATTAGATGATAATTTGACCATCTATATACTATTGGGATTGAATTAAAGGAATAAAAAACATTTCATGTAACGTTATATAAATATTATTGGTTATCAGTTCTTGTGGGAACTAATTTTATTGTAAATGATAGGGTTCGATTTGATTCAGGGTATAAATTGGACAGTAATATACCAGGATCATATCCACTATTACCTGAGGATATTATGGTTTTTATCTCAATAATAATGAAGTTATACTCACCATGGTTATTGGGATATTTAGGATGGTTTTATAAGAAAAATTCACGGCACATTGGATTACCTCATGGGGCATATTGTAAGAATTTTTATGGTGGTGGTGGAATGTATCATGATAAATGTATACTCGTTGTAGAAAATTTTCGGAATTTATTTTCTTATGAGTTCTATGGATTACCTAACAACCAATAGAATTAGTTCATGATTAAGTTGGTGATGGTTCAAGAGAATGTTTCTATTCTTCATAATAAAATGGTACCAAGAGATCTTCTGGTGTTGAAAGTTTAGTTGGATGATCTAGAATCCAAGTGTTTTATATGGCCTGGTATGACTTTGTTGGGTTCTCTAGTTCTTTTATCCAAGATAGAAAATGGGCATTTTTCTAATTTTTGTATTATCATAGATTGAACAAGATGATGTTCAAGAAATCGTATCCCCTTACGTGTGTTGATGATCTCTTTGACTACTAGACAAGTTATAAGATCTTCTCTAAGATTATTGTGAGATCTGGATACAACGAGTTGAGGGTAAGACCATTGGAAATACCTCAGACATTCTTTACAAAAATTTATGGATTTAACGAGTTCAAAATAATTCTATTTATATTGATGAATTCACCAATTGTATTCATGGACGTGATGAATCAAACCATTCATCATTTTCTAGACCCATTTTGGTGGTTTTTTTGAGGACATCATAGTGTACTTCATGTCATCCAAAGATCATTCCTAGAAACTTGATATCCTATTGATTATATAGATATAATTTTTTTTATAATCTATCAAAATGTAGTTTCTTGGTTGTTAAAGTTCATTTATTGTGTCATGTAGTCTCATATGTAGGAGTTTTTATGGACCCAAAATTTTTTACAACCATGGTATATTGGGTAAGACCCAATATTGTCTTCAAGATTCATAGTTTTTGGGGATTTGTTGTTTATTATTTGCATTTTCCCTAGAAATTATCCCATTCGGATGAATTGATGTCTGGGAAGAGCATGACAGAACTGAATATTGTTTAGTTAGATTCTTGTAAGAAAGAAATTTAGGAGCTTATGGGAAAGATGAAATCAACACCTATCATCACGTTACTTGTTCAAGGTAAATAATATACAGTGTATTGTGACACATACAAATTTTGACTCAATTTTATTCTCATATAAGAGGAATGAGTGGTTTCTTATGGATCTTTATTTATAAGACCACATGATAGGAGTTTCCCTACACAAGATATGAAGTTGACATAGGTGTTACATGATCTATGATATTGGAGAAATTATCTTTTGGTTGAGTGGTTTACTATGTACACAGAATAGAAGAGCTTCAGGTATATGTTTTATTAGCACGACCTGAGCCTTCTGTAGAAGAAGTGTGTCAATTATCTATAGAATTTGAACATAATGATGTCTTATATAACAAGAAATGTAAAAAATTTATAGATCCCTTGAACCAGAAGATGAAGTTAGTTTTAGTTTTGGAGTCTTGTTATGAGTGGTGGATGATAGAACTCATTATAGACATGAATCTTGAATATTAGGAATTCTAGGGATGAGTATATTTGACTTCGATATATGTAGAAACCATTATTCTGGACTAACTCAAGAAAAATATATTTTCTAATACAATGGTTCATGTTTAGAGGGATATATTATATATGGCAGGGGGAACTATTAGGATGATCTCCTTGTGGTATAAATTATCTTATTTTATATGGAAGAATATGGATTCCAATGGGCTTGCGTGAGGATATAATGAGATATTTTCATGATTCTAGATAGGAAGTAAATCCTAGTTTGATGAATATGTATAGTTATCTCTGTAGATAGTGAAGGTAGACATGAAATAAAAAGGAGGTAGTGGTATTTTTGGCAAGATGTTTCACCTGTCAGCATGTGAAGGCCAATATTGAGAAGTGTGTTGTGTTGTTACATCCTCTAAACACTAAATAGTGGAAATTGTATGACCTCATTATGGATTTTGTGATAGAATAACCTGTTTCATCTTATATGAATGATGTTATATGGGTGTTATTTGATCTACTGATAAAGGTATCACACTTCCTTTCTATTAGGGAGAATATCATCATTGATGATCTGGGTAGCCTCTATGCGCTTGATATATTTTGGCTTCACAGTGTTCCAAATATTATCATTCTAAATAAGTACTCTAATTTCATATTATTGTTCTAGATGGTTATTCATAGCCTCTGCGATTTTAGGCTCTTCTGAGCATTTCCTTTAATCCTTGGACTAACACTCAATCATATGGGATTATTCAGGTTTTGTTGTATATCATATGAGCCAGTGTTTTGAATTTGTGTTGTTCATGGAACCAGTATAAGGAAATCATGGTGTTTTAATGTAATAACTCCTTCCAAGCCTCAATCAAAATGGAACATCTTGAGGGTTTGTATGGAATTTCATATAGTTCACCTCTTTTTTTGTTAAAGGTAGGTAATTTAGAACTTGTTGTACCTAGTCTAAAATAAGATATGTATGAAAAGGTGTAGTTGATAAAGAGGTGGTTGGTGACAAAAAAATAGATGGAAAAAGTCTTACACTAACCACTAGACACATCCTCTAGAGTTTTAGGTTGGTCCTCAAATTTTCCTTCAATTGTGACATAGGTTGGGGAAACATCGTATCAGGAAAAAGGGTAAGATAATGCTAAAATTTGTTAGTTTATTCCAGATAGTAGAAAGGGTCCGTTTAGTGGTTTACTGATTTACCATCCTCAATAGCAGAGTTCAATGCTAACATGTTTCATATGTTTCATCATTGAATATAATATCAGGGAAATTTGAATGTGATAGATTCAAATGATGTGTAAATTTCTATAGGTTTGTCCTTTGGGGAGGGGATGAAAGAGATTGTAGAATGTAATGATTAATTTATCGGGGTTTGGACTATTCTAATATTTAGAGTACAGTGGAAGTATAAACATGATCTAGTGGATACCTAGGAGAGGGATTCTAAATTACAATCATAGTGGCCAAACATGTTCATTGAGACCCCACAATGATTCTTAGTGGAGATATAGGATGTGTTGTCATATGGTGGGGAGGTTTTAAGACCCATTATTTTTTTTCATGTATGCCCTCTTTCTTTTTTGAATTAATTCACACTTTTTTGGGTTTCTTTATCTTTAATACTTGGTAGATTATTTTTTATTGGGGATCAAGATACTTGATCGGTATAATTACTTAATGTTATGGGATGTATGATTTTTTGAATTAATTATGTCTAGCTATAAATTTGTAAAAGTGGATTATAATGATTTAGAAATAGTTTAGAAGGAATAGAGGAAGGTTCATTCCCATTCTATGGAAACTAGGCTTAAAAGATACCAGTAGGAGTCATACACATAGTTTAAATGTATTAAATTATGTGTAAATTCTATCAATAACAATACATGAACCAGGTTCATAACATGCATGGAATACACATAGTGAATTCATTAGATGATATGTAATATTTGAAAATAGTTAAAATCTCCTAAGGTGATTATAATTTCATCATACCACATAAAAAAATTACGCATCATGTAATATATTTACTCATCATTTAAATTTTGGGATGGGTGGGTTTATGTCCAAGATGTGTATTTTTTTAATTCCTTCAGTTTATACTTTCACTCTTAGTCCTAGGAAAATTTTAATGAAATTATTGAGTTTCATCTTCCATTCTAGATGTCCAATTTAAGAAATCGAACTTTAGTATGTTTTTTATTTAGTTTCCCCTCACTTATACATGATCCTCATCATAATGTTGTAATACTTTTACGACTATGGAAAAAGATGTTAATCTTGATCTTGTTGAATCTAGGTTCTTTAGGAAATTATTCCACACCTCCTTTCCCATTTTCATTACCTATTTTATGCACTGCATTAGTCATATGTTAATTGATTGATATATAGAACCTAACCCTATGGTCTGCTTAATTTTTATGTATGTGAAATATTTTAATTTTATCCAACACAATGTTTATGTGAATTAATTTTATAAGGAATGATGTAAAATCATTGATGGAATTTTTCCATGTATACCTTTGGATATAGTGGTGTTGTGACCTAAATTATGGATACCTGTAGGTTGATCAAATTCATTATTATTAATGAATTAGAGAATTGATTAAAGCATGTTTGGAATGACATGATATTAAGTATATTTCATTGTATAGAATCAATTTTTAATGGTTTTTTGTTTATTGGATTTTCTAGTGATAACATGACATAAAATAAATCTCTAATTTAATTTACAAATCTTTATTTTTATAATTAACCATTGAGTATTATGATATGATATTTTGGTATCCTATCAATTATGATTTTTTGTGATTGATGATATAATGTATATATAGAAGGATATACAAAATTTCATGATAAAATTATTACATATAGTTATATTCCTACATATTATTGAAATGATTATATATAAAGATATGTTGTGTGATTATGAAAATCGTATATAGAAGACTATCACTAGTTTTTATTGTAATTATTATATAGTGCTATTATCCTGGTTGATGATGATATTATTATATATAGGGATTTTCTCAGGAGATAAAATTCTTAAATATAGTGATTGGCCCAGTTATTTTATTATTACCAGACTTATGGTGGTGGTTGGCATCGTTCTAGTACATTCTCCGAGAGGTTTTGTCATGGTACCAGAGAAAGAGAATTTATGTATTGTATTATTTGATTAATTAATACATATGTTTATCAATTTATTCCATGATTTTTATCAAACTAGATTCATTTATAAAAAGTGGTGCCGACCTATTGATTTTTACTCACACCATATTCATGATTCTATTTGGTGGCCGACCAAATTACATGGATGTAGGCTTGGAAAAGGGTAAAGGATGTTTCCACAGATTGTTACAAAATGGATGGGATAAATTTTGGAGATGGGGCCAACATGGTGTTCATGACCAAGCTCTTTCAATATGTATTTTTTTGTTTTATATGATTTTTTATTTTTTTATTTTTTAGTTTGACATTAGATATATATCATTCTATAATTACATTATTTATTACTATTGGTTTATTAGTTCAACCTTTTACTTCCCAATTGTATATTGTACTATTCCTAATTTTTTTTTCTTTGATATTTATTTATGAGGTTTCCTTATGTCATATTGTATCTCTGAAACAGGTGTTATAGTATGCCCACTAAACACATCACACCTCCATTACTGGTCAGAATTTTTTTTATATGGATGAATTCATAAGGTCCCATAAATGATCAGATTTTTCTATATCGAAGATTACCATATTGGGGAACATTACACCCAAATTCTATAATGATTCATCTGTTTCAATGGAAATGTGATCTTATGGTAAAATCCACCTACTTTACTTGGATGTATTAAGATGATTTTGAAAATATATTAACATGAAACCTATTTAATTTTAATTGTTAAAAAATATACAAAGGAATATTTATTGTTTTCAATAGTTTTATATTTCTAAAATCACATGCTTTTAAACATTTTATTCATTAATGATACATTGCCATTATTAATTATGAAAGGTGAGACCAATATTTTTCACAGTTATGAGTCATCATGATATAGATATAGAACAATTAGGTCTAATACATTTCATCAATACCTTGAGTATTATTCAATGTATTGAAAAATAGGAAAGAGGGTGATAACGAGGGAGGCTTCTCCGATGGATTTAACTATTATTAACTTATTTATAACATGAGTGAAAATGGGTTATTAATATAATGTACCAAGATACTAAAAAATTACCATTGTTATTTTTATGGTTTCTTAGAGGTTATTATGATCAATATTGGAATCATAAGTCTCATGATTAATGATTATTAATACTCTTCCCTCTATTAAAGCATTTACCCATGTCATGTGTTTAATGATCCAAGTTTTTATGGGAGTGAATTCTATCATTTTATGATATGGAAATTTGATTATGTCATCATACCTTTAATCCAAAATCATGATCACTAATGAAATTCAATTATTCATACCCATATTTAACTGTACAGAGTATTTTAGGTCACCCATCTAATGTTTCCTTTACACCATGTCATTATAAATATTTTATGGAATATTTATCTACAAATTTTTTTATGTTGGTTATTTTAAGAGTAAATTTTAAATAAGAAAATAATCGTATAGTGGTGAAAAAATATGTAGAAACATGGTTATTATCATGGATGATTATATCATAATTCTATAAAAATAAAAAATAAAATTTCCTTGAAAATACAATTTATCTAATATTTTTTAATGATGTTGAATTTTTTGGATGAGTAAAATTTGGTCATGATTTTTTGTCTCAAATCATCAAATATAAAGACAACATTTTTTACCTCTAAATCAAGGAGTTTTGTTTTAGGGATATTATATTTAATTACTCTTTTAATTGAATTTCTTTCCTGGGGGTATGATTCAATAGTTACAAAAGAACTTAGAGTTTTAGGTTACAATCCCAATTTTACTAGTTTTATTTATTATAAAATTTTTGATGATAATGTTACATGAATATCTCTTATAAATATTATAATGTTTCTAATTATATATTTGTTTTTTGTAAATCCCATTTTTACCTTTCATTTTATCCACACTAGGAACTTAACATTCAAAAATAATGTTTTTAATGAATTTTTAATATATTATTCTATTTCTCCATGAATTTTACCTTCCATGTGAATAGTTTATTTAAGATATTTTCAAGACAGTTTTTACAATTCTAAAATTATTGTTTAAAATTATTTTAACACATGTTTTAAATTATATTAAAATTTTGAAATGGAATCATCTTATTGTTTTCTAATTGATGTATTTTCACATTTTATATAAAATGTGAAAGAAATATTCTTTTCCATGTAAGATGAATGAAATTATTATTCCTCCATAAAAAATACTCTTTACTTTGAACAATATTTTATATGATTTAATAGATATTTTTATAGATAAATTTCCCAAATATTATGGATTTTTTATATTTAAAACATGTTATTTAAATATGAAAATTTTATTTTCTATAAAAAACATTCCAATTATATATTCATGGTATTTTCATCAAAAAGAACATCCTTTGATGATTCATATGATACACCAGGAAAATATTAAATATAGTCATTATTATTCTTTCTCTCAAATGATTATGATTAGGATGATAAAATATTTATGAAGCCAATTTTATATCCATGGGTTAATATATGTGGAAATTAATACTGATTTCATTAGCTTTTGTAATATGTATGAATAGATTATGATTAAGTGACATGTGGGTGTATTATATCCCTATAATGTATTTTTTTAGGGTAATGTATTATAAGATCTATGGGTGTGAAAGAGGTATACCAATGCCAAAATACGTTACATGGGAGGTTATCCCAAGACTATATAATGTACAAGGGTGGTTAGCCTAGGCCTAACATGTTATTAATATCTTGGTAAATTTCATCGAAATATGATTTGTTTGATAATGATTATTCCAAATTATATTCCACTAATTTTTCACATGATCATATTATAATTTTATTCTCTCATGTCTTGTGATCTTTTATTCCTTTATGATCATGTCAGATGAACTTTCAAGATTTATACCATGATTTATTTTTATGGTATATGATATTTTGTGTACAATTTAATATTTTATGGTTGTGTTCTAATTACATTCTATTAATATTATTATATAAGATCGACATTTCATTGTCTCTACCTTGTTCATACTTACTGCGCATATGATCTCTCCATTTTTATGTTTAATTTTTACCATGATATAAACAAATATTTAATGAATTATATGTCTATGAAATATTTTAGATGTGAATAACTTAGTGTGAGATAATGTAGATATTTTATGTTAGAGTTTTTTCTCTATCCATGCTTATAATGTCACTAAAAGATTATTGTTCTGGAATAGACCATAAGGATATTTAATGAATAATCATATAATAAAATGTAATTTTTTGTATCTAATGGTTTAGTATCTATAGTATGGGTTACATAAAATAAAAACTTTACCCCGATACCTTTAATGGATTTAACCTCTAATATACACCTAATATCTCATTAGATCTACCCATCAATTATATAATTCTATAGAATGTTCTACCTTATTCACTTCAGCTTTATCATTCAGTTTTGGTGGATACCTTTTAGGGTTTTCCAATTTCATTCATATTTTTATTTTTATTCTATATATGTCTTTGATATCTCTTATAATTCTAGTGTAGAACCTATTGAGTTAAGTGAGGGTAAGATCTAGAAGTTTGGAGTGGTAAATGATGATGTTTCAAATCGGTATTGGATCATGAGAACTAGATATCTTCATTTTTAATCATCATTATCAATACAGCATCACTCTCCTGCATTGGTGAGGATGGTGTCTCTATACAATGGTTTTATCTCATGGTTTACATGATTTCATTGAAAATAATTTTGGTTAGGTTTATAATAATGTATTATTGGATATCATTTAATGATTTTTTTATAATAATACATCTTTAGTGGCATCTAAATATGGTTTTATAATGTTTTATATTTAATTATTTTATGAAATTCATGTATATGATTAAATTAATCGAAAAAATGTTGACTCTATTAATATATTATCTACTATTGGAGAGATTATGAATTCCTTTTAAGAAATTTTTATAAAACTACGAGTTTCGTTTATATGGAAGTTTTTTTTAAAACATAACACTTTGGAAACCTTTGGTGCATCATGTTATATATATAAGTATACCATAGGGACTATATAACTACGAAGGTCTGTGTTTGTGATACCAATAGACTATGGAAAAAATTTATATAATTAGGATTCACATTATTTTAGCATAAGTTTCTATGTTTTTCTAAATTTTTTATTCCCATTTGGTAGACCCCATTTTTTATTATATTTCATCTTGATTGGAATGTTTCATTTAAAATAAAGAACTAATATTTTCATTGTAATATAAATTATATAAACATATGATGGTATCCTACTGGGTGCTTACCTAACACACTATATTTTAATTAGGGAATATGTAATGTTTTGTTTTTCTAGATATGGGTAAGTCAAATGTTGTCGTGTATCTGGATGGAATTTTATGCCACTTTTTGATGGTTTCTATATAGTTTTGATGGAATATCACATAGACATGTGGATTTTGGTAAGGGGTTTCATTTTTTCCTAAGATTTCTTTTTGGATTTTTTGATTGTATCATGGTTCCATATAATTGTTTATGAATTTTACCATTTTTTACCATTTTATTTTTCATCATAAGACATATTATATTCTGTCTTAATACTATAATTGGTCCCACATATTCTATATTTATACCAAGGTGTTGGTCTCCATCCCATGGTGATCATAAATAGGCTTTCAACCTTATGGGGGATAACTTTAGTGATGTGTCATGTCATCCCATGCTGGTTTCCAACATATTACATAAGGGTATAATAATTTATAAAGGTCAATTGCATAATTATATAAACAAAAAAAATCAAAAGATATATCTAACAATAAAGTATTCACGATTCAAAAATCATTGCCATGACATGGAAGACACCACTAATTTAGAACCTAAAAAAGCCAAACACAATTAATAATGTCCCATTTAATAGAAAATGTCATAACACTCAGGAACTATTCCCTAATAGGAAACTAAACATCAAACCACAACCGAAACAAGCATGTTGGGATGTCTAAAATTGAATTGTGACATACACTTTTTAGATTAAATGTCATGTTTGTATAAAATCCCTTCCTCTAACATTCTTAGAAACCTCAATCCGTTAAAATTTAAAACTAATAGTCTATAAAACTAAAATTTATTACATTAGACACATATAAAAACATTTCCCATGAAATATAAAATAAAACATGAAAAAAGTGAAACCATCCATAGTAAAGGATAGAGAAATCAAGGACATCACTTTGAATATATTTTCACTTTTCCTCATCCTCAATAATCCAATCCAAAAATATAATAATAAAATAAAAATTCATAATTTGAAAGGGATATACTTGTCAAACAGAAATGATGCATTAATAATAAATCCCTAGAACATGTATCACTTTAAAAAACATATTTAACTACCCACTAAATACTGAGAAGAATATTGTTCCTTGAGTAAATCAAACAGATGATTACCAAAAACAATAAAATAAATGTAGATAAACTCACCCGACATAGGAATCCTTAAGTTACTAAAAGAATAGTATAAAACTTATATTCAAACAATGTAATATCACATCACTCTAGTCTTCTATAGATTTCATGCAACACCTCAAGATTCTATGGTAAATTTCTCTTTGAATAATACAATAGCGTGTGGTGTACGTAACTTCGAGTTATAACACACCACAACCAATCAAACTAGCCGTTATGAATATTAATACCCACTTTTCAAAATTTTATAAATTTTATCTTTGAAAATGGACTTCATTTTTGGATTTATAATATCAACATTATCTTAGGGTAAATTTTTGGTTTTTTCTGAACACTTACAATTTTTGATGAATCGTGAAAAACAATGAGTTATAGTTTGAAACCGAATTTTTATTTAAATAAATATTTATATTAGTTTAATTTATTTTAAGTCAAAATAGATACATAATACCTATATAAGTTCAATTTAATTTATTAGAGTCAGTTTAGAAAAATTTTAGATATATAAATTTTTTATTGAACTTTTTACCATCTTTTACCCACCTCCTAGGAGCATTTGAAAATTTACATAAAACATAATTTTACCGCTTCTGTGAGTTGAATTTCAAAAATCCGAGAGACACAGTTGATATCAGTACATAAAATGTGGTTTAATAAGATGAAAATAATTTTTTTGTCAATAGTAACTTTTTACTTTTATTTACCACGATTAAAAATAAATAGGGTAATTTAGGGTACAAATGATATTATTACTACCCAAAAACATGTACTAATTCTATTGGATAAGTGTAATTCAACCAAAAATAAACTTATGAATAAAATATGATCATTTAGGTCCACTTGGATTATATTAGGACATTTATTATTATTTTATTTAAAGAAGAGTTAAAAGAGTTAAAATTAAAGTCTAATAACTAAAACATTTTTAATATAGGGTTATACATAAGATAAATTAGACTATAAATCTTCATTAGAAATATAATAAAATTTTATACATAATGGTAGTTCATTTATTATTTTTAGATATTAAATAATGAAATTTATTTATGACACAATGATGATGAAGTAATTACCGTATTAATGAAAGATTAAAATAATTGATATTATAAATGTCCAAATAAATGTAATTTCAGACTTTTTATCAATTAAAATACTTTTCTAGGTAAATATGAAATTTTAGGGTTGGATAGATGAATTTTTTATGAAGTAATAATAATGTTATGAATTTAGAAAAAATGAAACACCAAATAGTGTCAAAATTGACATAAAAAAGTTTTTAAACAAATATTATATTATTAATTGATATTCTATTCCTAAAAATATATGGTTCATCCGAAAGACATATATAATGATAGGTGTATCATTAATTAACAACATTGGGTTCTTTTGGAAGTATATAGTAATATTATTAACCATATAATATAAAAATACAAAGAGTCAGGGTAAATGTCAATCTATTTAACTAAGAGTTAAATCTAAAAGATAAAGTTAATATAGTGACCCAAACCTATCTAAAACCTATTGGTTGAGTGGGTTTCGACCCATAAACACCTTATACTTTAAATAATTCATTTTTGAGATATTATAAAACGAAAATGAGTTTATTATAAAATAATATTTCTAGATATTCCTAGGGCGGCCCTCACCTCTCTTATTAAAGGGCACTCCCCTTTCCCTCAAATTCAAACCTTCAAAGGTTTTTTTCTCGGCCAACCCCAGACCAAATACACTCTAAATGTTCCTCCATTTATCTTCTAGAACTTAATTTAGTCATATATCCAGCATAAGGATCACTTTTGAACAAATCAAAAGGAAGAACCCGAAGAAGAGGTAAATATTTCATCACCTCTTTCAAGTTCCTTTCTTCTTCCACTTCCTCTATATTTGTTATTTCCATTACAAAATAATAACTCAAGTATATTCTATATACGGTGATGTTATTATAAATATGGCACAACCATATTCATTATTCTATCCATCCATTGAATGACATGTCACCATATGTGCGTACATACAGTTTACCGTCTCCTCGTCGTAGTGTTATTGTTATTCAATACCTTATTATTTTGATTGGTATAACAATGATGTCCAATTGATGTAAATAATAAATATAATGTGATAGTGATTCTTTATATATGATATACCATCCAATTATATATTATTTTAATACCAAAATAATGATATTGTCACTCGTGCATACGTATGGATTACCGTCTCCACGAACGTGATGAGATTCCTTCCACATCGTATCCACTCAAGACTAATTTTCATTAGATGATTAAAAATAATATTTAAGGACTTCATATAAATCTTAATATGAATAAGATACATCCTATCCACCAACGATCATGTACCCAAGTGGTACAGGCTCCACCATGGCATCCAAAAGACCCGGGTTCAAATTTGGGCATGGATGAATTTTCGGGTTACTGTAGCGGGGGTACTGTAGTAGGGCACTATAGTAGACATTGTAGTAGTGGTGGGACTGTAGCGGCAGCAACACTATAGGGGTGGAGGAATTGTTGCAGGATACTGTAACGGCGGCGGTAATGTTGCAGGTACTGTAGCTATGCGGGGTACTGTAGCGGTACTATTCACAGAGGGTCCTTTAGGCCAAAAAATGGGCTTTCAATCCTTCTATTTAGGCCACTTGGACTTGGGCCTTTAGGCTATGTATTGGGTCTCCCTTTACCCTCTAAAGTGTTCTTTTCTTTAATAATAAACTTAGGCTTCATCCCCAACCTTTAAAGAAAGATACATCCTATCCATAACAAACATTACTTATGTCACAAATCATATAAAGGAAAACAAATCAGTTAACACCCGAAACGACGATAATACTAAGATATTATTAAAAAAAATATTAATTGATTATATATGATATCATATTAATGTATATTAATTTTTTATAATTTAATAACAATTATTTCACCATTATACAGTAGGTTAACCTTCTCTCAACTAAGGATAAGTATAAGGAAAGCGTTAATTCTACAATCTCTTCATTATCCAAGATTGTTTTTATGTGAGTATCTACTGGGACCTCTTTATCATCTACATCCATGTTTCTTAAAAATGTATTTCAAAACATTTTTCTTATTTTATAGAATATGTGATAAAGTAATTTATACACTTGTTTGATTTTTATAAGATGTTTATAAAGTAATCTTTTCATCATTTTCCTAACAAGGTCCTTTATAACCTTTTCGACAAAATTAAGGTAAGAATGTTTTATTAACTTATACGGTGGGTGCATCTATTTTCTTTAGTTATAACATCTTAAAAACTCCCCTTACAATCTTAAAAGAATATTTTCAAAATAAATGCTCTCGTTAAAATCATGTGACTCTTAAATGATTTCAAAATAGAAAGAGATATTTCTCTAAAAAAAGGTTTGATTTCATCTATGTCAACATCCTCTGATGGACTTTAACCATATTTGAAGTTTATTTATTATGATACAAAACTTACATATTGTATTAATGGTTTTGTGATATGTTTGACTGTGAGTGTGTTATTTTATACCATTCATGTTATATAGATAAATTATTGACATTTTGTATGCTAGTTTTAATATGATTGTTTATGTTATGTTTAAATGTTTTAATATGAGGAATGAATTAGACTTAGTAGGTGACGGGTGAATCCTGCAATAGCTCCTCGATGCATCGGTAGGTATCATGAGAAAAACTAGTGTCTTCGCATAAGGCCTTGACAAAATATTATTTGTAGTCTTGGCACAAGGCCTTGACTATTTGGTTATGAAAGTCTGCAATTACATCATTATGAAAGTGGATATTGATATCGCATGTGATTATTAGACTAGTATAATATCCATGTGAGTAAGTAAATAGCATAATTTTGATTTATATTTTCCATATTATGATGAAGTTTATGTTGAAAAGGATTTTAGTTTAGTTTTGTACATTGCCTTAAATGTTTATGCTTATTTATGAAAGTTTCTTCTATATTGTTATTCTTACATAGAATTTGAGATCACCCTTTTCTATGTTTTATTTATCCCATGATGGGAAGAATTATATTATGACTGACCTGCATGGATAGTCTATGGGATCTAAATGTTGTCTATGAAAACAATGTATTTGTATTTTTCCATTTTATGATGTAATATAATCCTTATGAATGTATCTAGTACATCCAAGGATACTAAACTAATCGGTCATTCGAGACCTGATCTTTTGCGATCATACAAATGATACGTAATAATGAACTGAATCTAGGATTTTGGGGTCAGGGCATTATAGTTGGTATCATAGGATGTTTAGTACAAACCTTGGAAACTAGACTTAGATAAACTCTAATAAGATCACATAGCCCTAAGATAGACATTGAGAATTAGTATAGAATAACTTCCTAGAATTTTGGTATTGTATAGATTTTTTGAGTTTTCCAAGCAATACATCCTTGTCTAGATATGAGCAGGTAGAGGTGGCTCTGGCATAGATGTACCTAGGGGCAAAACCCAAAAACACTACTTTGAGATAGACTCGAACAGGAACTGGTTCACGACAACGGGTCTTGCTGTAATATTGGTTACGACACTCCTAGGGGATATGCTTAGGATAATTATTATTATTTTTACAAACCATTATGCATGGTTTGTGAGTATATAATTCCTCAAAGAAAACAATTTTTATTATTATTGATTATATTCATAAACTGTTCAATTTATGTTAAGTGTTTTAGAAGTTTGGAATTGTGTATTTCAATTCATAAACTAATCTAGTTTATGCCATTGTTTAGAAATGGAGCATAGTGGAAGGAATGGAAACCATATCAATGCACGCACTCCATGTAGGGATCGGCCTCATTATCAACATAATTATAGTGGAGCTGGTGATACAACGGGTGATGATCATCTTATCACTATATTAGGACAACTCACTCAGGTTATGAATAATAAAATCACCCATATGGAGAACTATGATCCACAGCGTGGAAGATCAATGATAGATCACTTCATGAGGAAACAACCACTGACATCAAATGGGAGTAAAAATACACTAGCAGCTGAGTAATGGATAAATTCCTTAGATAAAAGATTACACGCCTTGGGGAGTAGCAAAAGTGAAAAAGTTATCACGGCAGTTTACAGCCTCAATAGAAATGCAGATCAACAGTGTTCATTGATTAAAAACACAAAGGAAGATGATGATGTTTCAAAAATGGAATGGAGGGAGTTTAAAGAAATTTACTAGGAAAAATACTTTCTTCATGGACATCGAGCGGATATGGAAAGGCAATTTCTATGTCTGAGGAAAAAGGAGGATGAGAATGTTGCAAATTATGAAGCTAACATTACAAGGGTATCAAGGCAGGTTGCATATTATATTCGTAACCCAAGAAGTAATATTGGTCATTTCTTTGATGGGTTAAAACTGTTTCTCCATCAGGAATTAGTCTCACAATCCTTCTTGTCATACGAATACATTGTCTCATGTGATATCAAGACAGAAAAATAATTCTCTACGTCATAAAAATTTAAAGCAAAGCAAGAGAAGAAGAGATTTGTTGAACAGACTGGAAATAGAAATAAGGGGAAGAAGGGAAAGTTGAATATCGATCTTATAGTAAATGTGGGAAGAAACACCCTGGTATTTGCTTGAATGGAATGAGAGTCTGTTACAAGTGTGGGGAAAAAGTCCACCAAGCTCATGATTGCAAGGGGAAGAAATATGTTGTCGATGTTTAATGCTACAATTGTAGAGAAAGGGGGAATTATGTGAATGTATTTCCTAAGATTCATGTGAACTTACCTCAGAAAAGGACAAGGGATCATGGCCAAGCTTATGCTATCACTACTACTGAGGTTGAATCTTTGAAAGACATATTAGCAGGTAATTTAATGGTTTCCTAAAGTTTAGCAAATGATTTATTTGATTCTGGATCATCGCATTGTTTCATATCTTCCCAGTTTTCTAATAAAATTAGATATCTCCAATATGATTTAATAAGGGAGTTGTCATCTAAAACTCATAAGGGAAGTATCATTGCAACAATGTTTTGTGAATCAGTCCCCATTAGGGCATATAAATGTTCTTTATCTTCTGATCTCATCGTCATACCCATGATTGATTTTGATATAATCCTCGGTATGGATTGTCGTTCATACCATGATGAAAAAATTATTATAAAAATAAGGAGGTTACTATTTTTTATGACGATGATAAAGAACACCTTATCTTAAGAGAATAATCATCACCACCTAATTTATATCTAGATCCACCCCCAATAGCTCAACTAAATTAAATTATTGGGGAGGAAGGGAATGAAATAACTCTGGGTGAGGAAAGTAATGTTCAAATAGAGGATGTACCTATTGGGAAAGAATATGTTGATGTGTTTCCATAAGATTTACCTGGACATCATCCAGAACAAGAAATTGGGTTTTCAATTGATTTAATTCCTAGATCAGGTCCCATATCAAATACCCCTTATAGAATGACCACTGTGGAATTAGTGAGACTAATGAAACTACTAGAGTAATTGAGTAATAAGGGATTTATTCTCCCTAGTGTTTCTCCGTGGGGAGCCCATGTCCTTTTTATTTAGAAGAAAGATGGATATATGAGGTTGTTCAATGACTATAGGGAAATCAATTCTATAACAATAAATAAAAAGTATCCCCTCCCTTTCATTGATGATTTATTTGACCAACTTCATGGAGCTCAATAAGTTTCAAAGATTGACCTTCGATCTGGATATCATCAGTTGTGTGTGAAGAAGGAAGACATTCCAAAAACAACATTTCAAACTATGTACTAGATTTACAAGTTTACAATAGTGCCTTTTGGATTGACTAATGCACCCTTTGTCTTCGTGGATCTAATGAATAGTGTTTTCAAGGAATATCTTGATGAATTTGTAGTGGTATTTTTTGATGATATCTTCGTATACTCTAAAAGCTAAAAAGATCATGAAAATCACTTGTTAATTATCCTGAAGACTCTTAGAATACATGAATTATATGGGATGTTTAGCATATGTGAAATATTGTTTCAGAATATTTCTTTTCTTGGCCATATTGTCTATAAGGATGGAATCTCTATTCATCGTTCTAAGACCAAGGGAATCCAAGAATGTCCAGCACCGATGAGTATAACTACGGTACGGAGTTTTATTTGTTTAGAAAGTTATTATCGACATTTCGTCCATAATTTTTCCCAGTTGGCTAACCCATTAACAAAGCTCACACGAAAATGGGTTAAATTGTTTTCTACAAAAGAGTGAAGAATATTTTGAAGAACTAAATAGACGATTTTTCAATGCTCCTATATTGACTCTACCATCAGGTAATGACAGGATTGTTATTTATAGTGATTCATCAAGGAAAGGGATTGGTTGTGCCCTTATGCAGAATGATGGGGTTATTGCCTATTCATCACGACATCTATAAATTTATGAGCAAAACTATCCTACTAATGATCTTGAGTTAGTATCTGTAATATTTTATTTGAGGATATATAGACATTATCACTATGGTGAAAAATGTGAGATATATACTAACCACAAAAGATTGAATTATATTTTCTCACAGAAAGAACTCAACATGAGGAAAAGGTGATGGCTTGAACTACTCAAAAATTATGATTGAACTATACAATACCAACTGGGGAAGGAAAATAAGCTGGCAGATGCTTTGAGCTGAAAGGATCATGGAGTTCTGAACAAGATGAGAGTTGAAAAGGATCATGTATACATGGATCTAGTAAAGATAGATATGGGAATAATCATGGAAGGTGAAACATCAATAATTTTTCAAATGGTTGCAAAACCGTCTTTCATTGAAAGGATGAAGAGTTCTCAGACCGATGATGAAGAGTTTCAAAAGAATATTAAAGCTACGATTGATGGGAGATTGAGTGACATTGTGTATGAAGATGGAATTCTGAAATTTGGGAAGAGACTTTGTGTTCCAAATATACCTGATCAAAAAAGGCAATTGTTGGATGATTCTCATACTTCCAATTTCTCTATACACCCTGGTAACACTAAGATGTATATATATTTGAAGGAACATTATTGGTGGGACAACATGAAGAGGGATATTGCTGATTTTGTGTAAATATTTATGGTTTGTCAACAAGTGAAGGCTAGAAGGAAAAAATGGAGGACTCATGCAACCTCTTCCAATACCTGAGTTTAAATGGGATAATATTACGATGGGCATTGTCATGGGACTACCAAAGACTCCTAGAAGGAACGATGCAATATGGGTAATTGTTGATTGTTTTACCAATTCAGCACATTTTCGTTCTATAAGAGATGATTTACCACTTGAAAGTTTAGAAAGACTATATATTAATGACGTTGTAATACTTCATGGAGTACCATATCCAATTGTTTTTGCTCGTGTTCCCCATTTTACATCAAGATTGAAAAAAATTCTTTAGAGATCCCTAGATACTAAACTACGTTTGAGAACTGCATACCAATCTCAAACTGATTGACAATAATAATGGACTATTAGTACCTTTGAAGACATGTTGAGATCATACTCACTTGACTTTCAAGGTATGTGGGATCAATATTTACCTCTGGTAGAAATTACGAATAATAATAGCTTCCATTCAAGTATTCAGATGGCACCATATGAAGCGTTATATGGAAAGAGATGTTGCACACCAACCTATTGGGATGATGTTGGTGAAAGAAAACTCATAGGACCAGAACTTGTGGAGGAAACGATGGAAAAGATAAAGGTAATCCAAACCCACATCAAAGAATCTCAAAATAGGCAGAAGAGCTATTCCGATAACTGAAGGAAGGATTTGGAATTTCAGATATGAGATCATGTTTACTTGAAGGTATCTCTATGGAAGGTTGTTATAAATTTTAGTTAAATTGGAAAATTAAGTCCTAGGTACATCAGACCTTTAGAAATTCTATAACGAATTGGGGATGTAGCTTATTGTTTTGTAATGCCGCCAAGTCTCTCCAAAGTTCACGATGTATTCCACGTATCACTGTTGAGAAAATAAATGTCTGACAGAACGGTTGTACTTACCTATAAGAAATTAGAACTTGATCTCGATCTGTTTTATTGCGAAGATCATGTCAAGGTTCTTGATATAAGAGAAGAAGTGCTGAGAAACCGGAAGACTCGTCTGGTAAAAGTTATATGGAGAAACCAAAAGACGGAAGAGGCAATGTGGGAACTCGAGTAACTTATGATGAGGAACCACCCGAGTCTTCTTATGCCATAATATTCTAGAAATTTCTAGGACGAAATTATTTGAAGTGTCGAATCTAACTCCCCAAGATTCCATGGTACGCTTCTCTTTGAATAATACAATAGCATGTGTTGTATGCAACTTTGAGTTCTAACACACCACAACCAATCAAACTAGCCGTTATGAATAGTAATACCCAATTTTTTAAATTTAATAAATTGTATCATTCAAAATTGATTTCATTTTTGGATTCAGAATATCAAAATTAGCTTAGGGTGAAATTTTTTTTTTCTAAAAACATTCTTTTTTTGATGAATAATGAAATACACAGAGTTATAGTATAAAACATAATTTTTATTTAAATAATTATTTCTTTTATTTAAATTAATTTAGATAAAAATATATACATAATACCTATATATGTTCAATATAATTCATTGGAGTCAATTTATAATAATTTTAGATATATAAAAATTTTATTGGACTTCTTACCATATTTTACCCACCTCCTAGGAGGATTTGCAAATTTACATAAAACATAATTTTACAGCTTCTATGAGTTTAGTTTCAAAAATCCGAGAGACACGGTTGATATTACTATGAAAAATGTGGTTTAATAAGAAGAAAATAATTTTAGTGAATAGTAACTTTTTACTTTTATTTACCACGGTTAAAAGTAAATAGTGTAATTAATGGTAAAATGATATTATCATTACCCTAACACATGTCCTAATTCTATTGGATAAGTGTAATTCGACCAAATACAACCTTAGGAATAAAATATGATCCTTTAGGTCCACTTGGATTAGATTAGGAAATTTACTATTATTTTATTTAAAGAAGATTTAAAAGAGTTAAAATCAAATTTTAATAACTTAAAAATTTTCAATATAGGGTTATACATAAGATAAAATAGACTATAAATATTCAGTAGAAATTTAAAAAGATTTTATACATAATAATATTTTATTTATAATTTTTAGACATTAAATAATTAAATTTATTTATGACATAATGATGATGCAGTAATTACCATATTAATGAAATATTTAAATAATTGATATTATAAATATCCAAATAAATGTAATTTGAGACTTTTCTTGAATTCCACTAATTTTCTAGGTCAATATGACATGATTGGGTTTGTTGAATAATGTTTTTCAATGTAATAATCCTGTTATGAATTTATCAAAAACAAAATACCAAATAGTGTCAAAATTGACATAAAAGAGTTTTTTAAAAAACTATTATATTATTAATTGATATTCTATTCCTAAAAATATAACGTTCAGCCAAAATACTTATATAATGATAGGTGTATCATTAATTAACCACTTGGGGTTCTCTTGGAAATATATAGAATGTTTATTAACCATATAATATAAAAATACGAATAGGGTTGTCTTAGTGGTACCGTGTAAGGCCGCCACTCCCTGGAAACAGAACTGGTGCTGGTTCGAGTCTTGCCACACTCGAATTTAGCTAGGGATGAGTGGCGTGCAGGTGGTTAATGGGGCCGAGAATAAGCGTGGTGTGGAAATCAGTAATACCTCGTTACCCTCAACTCATTTTGTCTTAGTGGTACCGTGTAAGGTGGCCACTCCCTGGCAACGGAACTACCGCAGGTTTGAGTCTCACCACACTCGAATTTAACTGGGGATGAGTGGCGCACAGGTGGTGAATGGGGACCATAATAAGTGTGGTGTTGAAATCACCAATACCTCATTACCCATTACCTGTTTTCAGATCCACTCTATGAACTTCAATATGGAAATAGCAACTCGCGGCTGCCCACGACGTTGGCGATGGCGATTCGCAGCGCTAGACCCCTAGATAACGCTCAGGGAAGACTTCCCTACCCTTCCAGGAGGTTGATGGGGGTGGAGGAACGGTCACAACCTCCAAACCTATGGAAATATTTCATTTCATTCTCAAGACCTAGATCTCTCCCAGATTTCCCAATGATTTCTTTATGCTTGAATGTTCCCGATCTTCATCAAGGTGATCCCCAGTTATCGATTTCATTGTCTGATTTTTTTGAAGCATCAAAACATTTGGATATAACGCTGGTGGATCGTTTCAGTCGGTGAAGGCCCTCATTTGATGACTTTGACTGCTTCATCTTTGGTAAGTGTGATTTTCAAGACTGAGCAGTTGTTGGGCTTCTCGACAAAATCCAACACATGATTCGGTTTTCCTCAGAAGAAGATTTGATCTGATCCTGGTCTAGTGCCCCTCGTAGATGCAACGGATCCCACTTCTCCTTCCTTTGTTGGTCTTTTGATCTTCGCATGAACTGCGATCCATGAACCATTGCGGCATGGGTTAGTCTCCATAAACACCTTCTTCCTTTTAAAAATCCTACTATTATTCGCATGATTGGTAATATGGTTGGGCGATATCTCTGCTCGGATTTCCGAACATCCACTGTAAGTCATCCTGTCAATCCTTGTATCTGTGTGGAGGTGGATGTTGCAAGGCCATTAGTTAACTGGATATGGCTTACCGTTGGAGAAGAGTTTAGATGGAGGCAGTCTGTGGTCCTTGAATCTTGGGTAGACTACTGTAATACAAGTTGCCGATTGGGACATACGGCTTTGAAGTGTCATTTTGAGGCAATGAACAGAAGAATTTCTAACCCGTGGGGGAGGGTAGGAAAGTCTCACGGGCCGAGGTTGATGTCCACTAGAGGTTTGGTATTGTAAATTGTTGATGGTGTGGAGAACCGGGCTGTAGTGCCTTTAAGGAACTATTTAGAGGCACCCACGAATCCAGATGTGTCTACAGTGTTCAGTAGGCTTCGCCATGATCTGCAGTTGGGTGATGGGGTGATACAAGAAGTGAAAAGGATGCTTCCGGTACTGGTGAGATGGGATGTTCAACAGGTGTTATTGTAGTCACGTGGGATTTCTAGAATGCGGTGTGTGTGACTTTATCTAATGGAATGGTGGAGTATTGGTGTAAGGGGGTAGAGAATGTGGCTGAAAGAATGCTGGATAATGTTGGTTGTGCTAGTGGTCCATTGGAGGTGTTAGATGTTTCTAATGGTGCACAAGGGAAGGTTGTGAATGATGAGGGTGTGGGCTTCACAACTTATACTGGTAATCGTTTCTAGGAGTTAGAGCAAGAGAATGTGGAGGAAAACCTCCCAACGAATGAAATGGAAAATGTATATCCTTCACAAGAGGGTGGAAATGGATCCAAAGCTATTCAAAAGGGGAGTTTTGGTTAATTATGAGAATGTGGAATAGCCAAGGTGCCTCGCTGTTGACACCAATGGCCAATTCCCGAAGGGCAATGGAGGGGAAGATAATATGCAGAATGTGATCATCAATGGGAAATGGGGGGGATTTCTCTAAGAGTGAGAAATAGAACTATGGAGGTATGATCAAGCCTTCATTTAGTGATGTGGTCCAAGGCGGGATGTTGAAGATGTATGAGACCCAAGAAGTTTTGACTTCCCCTCCGTGATGCAGGTCAAAGAAGGACTACTCCTACCTGCCAAAGCCATTGGCCACTAGGTCTTCTGGTGGAATCACTGAGCTCTTATCCTTGGAACAGATGAATCCGCGAAGGAAATATGCTATGGTTATGAAGAATTAAGACAACTAGGAATGGGAATCGGCTACTACAGAGGAAGCTTTCCTCCAGGGGTGTGGAGATGGGTATGGTTATGATGACATATAACACTATCTTTTGAATTATGCTGCTTGTCTACTATCCTTTTATTTTATTTTAATAAATGGTCAGGGGGTTATCTCCTGACTGAGCCTCTCTGGTAAAATAAAAACACATAGTGACTTGGTAAAGGTTAAACTATTTAACTAAGATTTAAATCTAAAGTATAAAGTTAATATAGTGACCCAAACCTATCTCAAACCTATTGTTTGAGTGGTTTTAGACCCATTCCCACATTATCCTTTAAATAATTTATTTTGGATCCATTATCAACCGAAAATTATTTTATTATAAAATAATATTTCTAGGTTTTCCTAAGGTTCCCCTCAGCCCTCTTTTAAAAGGGAACTCCCCCTTTCCTCAAATTCACACATTCAAAGCCTTTTATCTTAGCCAAAACCTACCAAAATACCCTATCAACAGTCCTCCCTTAATCATAGAGGCCTTCCTTTAGTCAGAAATCCAACCTATGGAACCCTTTTGATCAAATAAAAAGGAAGAACCCGTAGAAGAGGTTAATATTTAATCACCTCTTTTGAGTTCCTTTCTTCTTCCAATTCCTCTTTATTTTTTTCCATTCTAAAATAATAACTCTAGTATCTACTATATACTATGATGTTATTATTAATATTGTAAAACCATATTCATTATTCTATCCATACATTGAATGACATGTCACTATATGTGCGTACGTACGGCTTACCATCTCCATGTCATGGTGTTATTGTTATTCAATACATTATCATTTGGATGAATATAATAATGATGTGTAATTGATGTAAATAATAAATATAACATGATAATTATTCTTTATATATGATATACCATCCAATTATATACTATTTATTATCAAAAAAATGATATTGTCTCTCATGCATACGTACGGATTACCGTCTCCACGAACGCGATGAGATTCATTCCCCATTATATCCATTCAAGACTAATTTTCATTAGATGATTAAAAATAATGTTTAAAGACATAATATCATTATGAAAATTAGTAATATAAATCCTATACATAACAAGAATTACTTACGTAACAAATCATATAACGAAAAATGAATCAGTTAACACAAGAAACTACGATAATACTAAGATATTATTAGCAATGCAATGTTAAAAGATCATATATGATATCATATTAATGTATATTATTCTTTTATAATTTAATAAAAAATATTTGACCATTATACAGGAGGTTAAACTACCCTCGACCAAGGAAAATTACAAGGTAAGGGTTAATTCTACAATCTCTTCATTATCTAAGGTTGTTTTTATGTGAGTATCTACTGGGACCTCTTTATCATCCACATCCATTTTTCTTAAAAATGTATTTCAAAACCTTATTCCTATTTTATAGACTATGGGTTAAATTCATTTATACCATTGTTTGAATTTTATATGATGTTTATAAAGGAATATTTTTGTCATTTTCCAAATATGTTCCTTTATAACCTTTTCAACAAAATTAAGATAAGAATGTTTTTTAACTTATACGGCAGGCGCAACTATTTTCTACCATTATATCATCATCGAAGCATCCCTTACAAGCTTATAATAATATTTTAAAAATATATGATTTCTTTATAATTATTTTACTCCTAAATTATTTCAAAATAGAAAGAGATATTTCTATAAAAAAATGTTTTGATTTCATCTATGTCAACATCCTTTGATGGATTTTAAGCTTATTTGATGTTGATTTGTTATGATACAAAACTTACATATTTTATTGAAGTTTTTGTGACATGTTTGACTATGGATGTGTTATTTTATACCATTCATGGTTTATGGATAAATTATTGAGATTTCATATGATAGTTGCAATATGAATGTTTTTGTTATGTTTAAACCTTTTTATATGAGGAATGCATTGGACTTAGTATGTGACGGGTGGAGCCCGCTATAGTTCTTCAATGCATCGGTTGGTCTCGTGAGACAAACTAGTGTCTTGGCACAAGGCGTTGACAAAATCTAATTTGTAGTCTTGGCACAAGGCCTTGATTATATGGTTATGAAAGTTTGGCATTATACATTTTATCATTATGAAAGTGGCTATTGATATTGAATGTGATTATTCAACTAGTATAATATCCATGGGAGTATGTAAATGGAATTATTTTTTTCCATATTATGATAATTTTTATGATGAAAATGCTTTTTTTAGTTTTATACATTTCCTTAAATGTTTATTCTTATTTATGAAAGTTTACGCTATATTGTTATCCTTTCTGAGCATCTGAGCTCACCCCTTTCTATGGTTTATTTTTTCCAGGATGTGAAGAAGTATTGTAACGCCCTAACCCCAGTTACCTAGATTCAGTGCATTATTACATAAAATTTTCATGATCACAAAATATCATGTCTCAAAATACCGATTAGGTTAGTAGCCTTGAAACACTAGATACATTCATAAGTTTTACATTGCATCATGATATAAAAACAACAACAAAATCTTGTCCCCTTTTAACACACTTATCCAATTCACTATCTATGTAGTTCAATCATAATATACTTCTTCACATCTTGGAAAAAATAAAACATATAAAGGGGTGAGCTCAGATTCTTAGTAACGATAACAATATAGCGTAAACTTTCATAAAAAAGCATAAACATTTAGGGAAATTGTATAACTAAAACAAAATCCTTTTAAACATGAACTTCCGAATAACATGGAAAAAATAAAATGAAATAATGTCATTTACTTATTAACATGGATTTTCTACTAGTCTAATAATCATATGAAATATCAATAACCACTTTCATAATGATGGAATGCATAATTCCAGACTATCATAACCACTTAGTCAAGGCCTTGTTCCAAGACTACAAATAAGATTTTGTCAAGGACCTGTTCTAAGACACTAGTTTGTCTCATAAGACCTACCGATGTATCAAGGATCTATAGCAGGCTCCACCCATCACTTACTAAGTCCAATGCATTCCTTATATGAAAAGGTTTAAACATATCATAAATAATTCCCAAGAACCATAATATAATCGTATCACATAAAACATGCATAAAGGAAACATAACATTTCCACATTTCAATCACAAGATATCAATACAACACATTGATATAATGAAAACATTATCAAAACCATTTCCAATACCAAAATAAATGAAATGTAAAACATGGTATTTATTTTTCATTTAAAAAATGTTTATGGCTTGTAGAGGAATCCGAAACTCAAATAATGGTCATGACAGTGGAGAAGTCATTGTCACCATATACGTAAGACAAAACATTCCTTTTGTCGTTTAGCAAAACGCTTTGTATAAAAAGATTTCTTTTGAATAAAAGTAAAAGTCAAAGGGGTTTATACACTGTGTAAAAGAATGTTGTGTGTAAAACAAAATATGCCTCAATGAAAGGATATTGACATGAAGTCCCTTACCTCGTGTCCGACTTGACTCGATCATTCTTAAATATCCTGAATAATAAACTATAGTTAATTTCTATTTTCTTAAGAACCTTTTTAAAGTTCATTATTCCTTTTACAACACTTATTATCATGTTATTAACATTATGTAATCATTTAATTTAATAACGGTCATTTTGTGGATCCTTGGTATTTGAGTAAAAAATAAACTTCTTATAATTACAGGATTTTTATGTGGTAAAATTTCCATTATATATATAATTATATTAATGATGTAGATATCATATATATAAAATATATCCAGTATATACATGCATTTATAATATCACATAACATTTAGAGATAAGAAATGAAATGCACCGTTCATGGAGATGGTAAGCCGTACGTACTCATGAACGCTACTTTAATTTATATTTCATATTTAATGGAATGAAATCATAATGATATAAAGGTATATTATAATTCCAGTATAATATCATATATAATATCATTAACTCCATCCTTTATACGTCCCACATATGGCATTAATGATTCATATCACTTTGAGGGGGCGGTAGTCCGCACTTCCTAAAATGATATTATCGCGTTTACCCATAATGGAAATCATAATGGTATAACATAAATGAAAAATACAGAATCATAATGAAAACATAAACACAATATATATCATATATAAATAATGTGAAATCTTAATGGCCACCATGACAGGTGTTAAAATAATATTGAACAATCATCGTTTCATGAGGTAGTAATTCACCGCCCATGGAAACAGTATGTTCTTTAACCATAAGATGGATGTGCATGTTAGTGTATTTTGAATAAATCTCATAAAAACATACAAGTATATTTAGGATACTAGTTTTGTTACAAAATAAAATAATAAAAAGTGTTTAGGGGTTGTAGAAGTAAAATAAAAGAAAATAAGTTAATAGAAATCATTACCTTTAGTTTGGGTAACTCCATTTGGTTTGAACCAAAAGGACTCTTGAAGTACTTTCCGCCTAAGGTAAGGATTCTAGGATTAAGGGAGGAAAGTTGAGAGGGTATTTGGGTAGAGTTTGGCCGAGCCAAATGGCTTTTATGGTGTGAATAAGGTGGTAGAGGTGGGGACCTTTCATAAGAGGAGATGAGGGGCTCTTTTGGAATGATTGAAAATATTATTTTATTATAAAATGGTTTTCGGATTATAAAGGTCCCAAATTAAAATATTTCAAAGAAAAGGTGATAAGGGTTATATATACACCCATACAATAGGTTTTTTACAAGTTTAAGTCTTATATTTTACCTGATATTTCAATTTTATTTAAATCGTTCATTAATGAGGTAATCGTTGCGTCATCATGGTGTTATAAATAAATTTATTTATTTAATGTCTAAAAATTATAAAACAAATTACCATGATGTAGGAAATATTTTTATATTTACAATTAATATTTATAGTAAAAAATATAACTTGTATAACCCCTTCTAAAAATAGTTTCAGTAAAACAATACATGTTTGTGATATTATTATTTTTTACTTTAAATAAAAGGTATTAATGTCATTATCATACCCAAGTGGCTCCATGGGGTCCCAAATATCGTCCCATGGGTTTTCTTGGTCGGCCATGACTCATCCAATAAGTGTAGGACATGTTTCAAGATATTTTTATATTTTTATAATATCATTTTTACCTTAAATTACCCTAATTACTTCTAATCGTGGTTAATAAAACTCAAAAGTTACTATTCACCAAAAATTATTTTCATCCCATTGAAACACATTTTAATTAATAATGACAACCATGTATTTCATATTTTTTAAATTCAATTCATAGAAGTGGTAAATTTTCATTTAAATGAAAAATCAGTAATTTATCTACCACTTAGTGGTTTCACTATTCATCAAAAATTGATGTTTTTTAGAACAATACCAAAACTTCACCCTAAGCTATAATTGATATTTCGAATTCAAAAATGATGTCTATTTTAAAAAATTCAAAACATATAAGTTGCATTAATTAATTTTATAATTAATTCCTGTTGTCAAAACAAATAGCGTCTTTTTAAGAAACAATATCAATCAAAGATTGATAATTGTTTATGTTTAATTTCAAAGTGAAATTAATTATAATGACCACCGTTGGATAAAATGGTAAAACTATATTCTAATTATACTTTAAAACCACTCAATAGTATAATTTATCACTATAAATTATTTTGATTAAAAAAAGTTATTTTTAAGTATTTTTCACTATTCATCGAAAATTGGATGTTCTCAGAAAATACCAAAAATTCAACTTATGCTAATTTCAATATTCCAAATCCAAAAATTATTTCCATTTTAAAATATAAAAATTTATATAATTCAGAATGTGGGTATTAATATTTATAACGATTACTTTTATTTGCCACGGTGTGTTAGAATCTCAAACTCGCGTACAATGCAAGCTACTGCATTATTGAAAGAGAAGTGTATCATGGATGCTTGGGGTGTTACAAGTATATTATACCTGACCTGTATGGATAGCCTATGGGATCTCAGTGTTTTCTATGGAAACAATGTTGTCGTAGTTTTCGATTTTAGGATGTAATGTAAACCTTATTAATGTATCTAGTACTTCCTAGGCTACTAAACTAATCGGTCTTTCGAGACATAATCATTTGTGATCATGCCAATGATATGTAATAATGCACCTAATCTGGGCTTCTGGGGTCAGGGCATTGCATTTCAACATCCCCAACTTAGAGCATTCATCTCAATCTTTCTAAAAACATGACAAGGATCATTACTGAAACCATCTCTCATAGAAATTATTCTCTCGAAAAAATATGATTGACCCCTCACCTATTCCGAAGTCCTTGAATAAAATTCCACTTTAGATATTTGAATCTTAAATCTCATGATGGAATTAAAATTTATCTCTCTATAAACCTCATGTTCTATGAAAAATGAATGCATACAAATCAAGTCCATAAAATTATTCCTAATGTTCTGTGCACTATCTTTCCCATGTGGGATCATTTTAATATCCGTCATGTGTATAACCATATGCACCTGATAAGTAAAATAATTTCCAAATATTTTAAGAAGCACTCACCAAGTCACCCCATACATTCCTACCCAAATTATCTCCCACCATTTTCAATCCTCCTTCTAAAATAATAAAATTGAAAATGTAACGAAGCATTGGAATATAGTCCTCACAAACTCAAAGGAAGTTTAAATCCTTTTAAACCATTCCCTATAACCATTGATATTCAATCTAATTAAGATCATAGATAATTCATGTCATTGAAACATTGAAAATTGTTCATCACAATATTTTTCTTTATTAATACCTTAACAGACATATCCCTAATGATTCTATCGAATATCATAAATTAATCATCAAACTACATGGTTATCCCATGTAACATTAATTATAAATATTCCATATGGATCATTATATCATAAAAGAAAACATTACCAGTATATATGAATACAAATTTTAATAACGCTTCATGTCTACATCATCATCCATGCACCATTAACCAAATCATCTTCCCCCATAATATCAATTCACCATCATATACCACATTCACAAAATATCATCATATTAGATTGAAAACAATTATATCATCAATAATCTCACAGTATTTCACTTAACAACAAATAGAAATAATTTATAATCAATTAAAATGTTATTTAAGCATGATATTTTTGAAAAGTAGTATCAGTAAATTACTAGTGTAGATAATTATTATCAAAACAAAAATTAACAATAAATAAAAGATTTGTTCAAAAAAAATTCACTACTATTGGTTTGAGAATATTTATTTTCCCTTCCATGTGATTATTACCTAAATTTAATCAAATTAATTTTCAAATAACAACATAGCATGGTTATTTTGACTAGAACTAGATAATAATTTTGTTCACTATTATACATAAATAAAATATGGATTTCATATTAAATTACATAAACAAAACCAAAACATATATTAAAACCATTTTACATAACATGGAATCAACAAAGATCATTATGATAGAAATATTAGCAAGTGTCTATTCGAAATTTTTTATAGCATTTAACTAACATGAAATTGTTGTCTATAATAATAAGTTCATATGTCTCTGATTACTTATATAGTTAAAAAATACATTATTAATTACTTCTTTATATATAATGCATTATAAATTTTTTATGTAATACATGTTATGTTGGAAGAACTCCCAATTCCTTAATTATTTTTAATAAAATCAACTCATTATTAAAACCATAGTTTATGTCCAAAAAATTACCCTGGTCATTGTTTTATGTTAAAAAAAGATGATATTTTAATAATAATAAAAATTAACATTTAAAACACGTGGTTACTAAGTTTCTTTAAAAATTTAATTCGATATCAAATAATGATTTTTATAGAAGGGACTAGTAAAAATTTACCATGAAAATAAATTTTTCCAGAGATTATTCGTAGTAAATTAGAATACATTATTAAAATATTTATATATTATAATCATTGAATTTCAAAGTAACCATGCACTACATACTAAACTATTCCTCTCATATTATTATAGTGTTCCCTAAATACCTATGCATGAGTCTGTTTCATGTTTCGACATCAGATTCTAAGTCTAAATGCCATAATTTCCATACTAGACTAATGTAATCATTACCTACTCCAAACAATAAATAACAAAATATAATATTATTAAAATATTTGATATTGAATTTTAAATAAAAATACATTATAAACACCCTCCTAGGATATTTTTAATCAAACTTTTGTCCCCTATATCCCACATCTATTAGGCCAGAGGCTGGAGAATAGCATAGAGGGTATCTGTCACAGATATAGGACACATTACTCAAATAATTACTTGGAAAATAATGTATATCCACATATAAAATACATCTATAAAAAAATATCTTCTAATTATAAAATTAAATCTACATATTTATGCTAATATTTAAATTATAATCATGGAAAATGCAAGACTAAACAACTTGAATTCCACTATAGCTACTCAAACAGTTACATTACCAATACCACTAGATATTTCAAGCAATAGAACTTTATAAATTATTGAGGTGGGAACATGGGATTACTCTATTGGATCACATTTATATGTAATGATATATTCACCTTAAATTAGTGTGTTAGGATAAACAATTTAAGAATATATAAGGGTGGAAATTTTGGAATCAAGAATGTGTTTCATGCAACCAATCATAGTCAAGGTAATTTATAATATCTCAATATTTGATGATATAAACCACATGTTTTTTCACAATAATCGTCTATTTATATCACAAAATCACACCCATAAATCATAAAGGGAAATATCATTCATAATATAACAATAAAAAGGTTCCCAAAAACATTACCACTGCTCTAACCTATCAATTCGAACAGCCCTCACACTCAATCAACAATTTTACTGGTAGTATAACCCCTCACAATCAATCTGGAAATCCTAGAATGAAATGTTAATAATACCAAAACATCATTCAGATGACCACCATATCATCATCACAAAACCACATCCCTAGAGCACTAACCATTTCACCCTTTCCATATCCTCAATGTCCTTATAGAATGTAATCCTTGAGGAATTATCACCGACATCCATATAAAACTGAATAATATAATCCCAAAATCATATCATATATGAAATATGAATCCAAAAATGATATTATCATTATAAAAATGGATAAAAATTACATAACAAAAAACGAACATAATTGAAAAAGTGGGATATAAATAATCACGACATCATACAAGATATAAATACCAACATAATAATCACTAACACCATTAATATTCTCATATTAAATATTATTCATTAAAAATTTGAACTAATTATTTTATAACATGATCCATCTCATTATAATTTAAGAATCACTTTAATATTCATATCATTTAACCGAAAACATTTAATAGCTTAAAAATTTATTTAATCATTAATTTAACCCTTAAAATCGATTATCATTTCATTAATTTAATTCATAATGTCATTTTAATCATTCAATTTATAAATACGTTTCAATTAGTTTAATCTTAATATGAGGTAAAACATCATTTAATTATATACAATTACTATAATTTTAGTTTATTAATACATATAATTTTAATACACTCGTACAAAAACTATGTTTAATATTACATTTTTTGTCATCAGTTTTTTAAAACCGATGTGAAAATATAAAAAAATTGATTTTTTCACATTGCTTATATAAGAACTGATGTGAAAAATCAATTATCATGACCTTTTCACATCGGTTCTAAATAAAAGACATGAAAAAACAATAAGGAATTTTTCACATAGGTTATTTATTAAGCAATATTAAATTGAGTTTTTTACATAAGTTAATACATACATAATGGGAAAAATGTTTCTATTATGATAGTTCATTTACAAGATTCAATTTTACTGGTCGTGGATCTCAAATGGAGTTATGGATCAAATGTTATGGAAATCAGAATTTGATCATATATAAAAAAATCCATAGGTAATGCCAACATTCAGTGGATATAACATTTGATTTGTAAGACATTATGAGCTTCGAGAACTATCAAATCAAATCATGGAAAATATAATACATGTTTGTAAATATTTTTCATGTTAGTTATTAAATAATTGATCATAAAAAATCTATTTAACATTAGTTATTAAATAATCATCATTAAAAATACATGTTTAATGTTTGTTTATTTAATAACCGACATGAAAGAGTATCAAAAATTCACTTTCCACGTTGTTTCTTATATAACCGACATCAAAAATCAGGGAATCAAAATAATATCATTTCACGACAGTTATTAAAAACCCCATGGGAAAGATAATTTTAATATCCCTCCAGTGTGAGATTCCCATTTTTTTACATCGAGACATAGAAATTTTCAATGGCTGATAAAATTTTTTAATACCTATTTTTCATTTCCCATCTCAATTATATGTTTTCATTATACACATTTCATAATTTAACGATCATTCCATTCAACCATCACCATTCCCCAAACTCGAACCGTTTGATCTTCAATGTGAATCAATAATTTATTCTTTCTATGATCTCATCAGGGTGTTTTTTATAATTTATCCATGATTTATGTTTTTTGTTATTAGTTTTATTAATTAATATAACATTTAATGATCATTTATTTCAACTATTATACTTCCAGCAAATTGACTCATTTGATCTTCATTGTAAATCCATTACTTCTTCTTTCTGTGATCCCTTCAAGTAATTTTTTATTATTTTTCCGTTATTTATATTTTTTAGGATTAGTTTTATTAATTGATATACCATTTAATTATTCTTCTTTTATTATAATGTTGAATAATGCTTCATTTTATGGTAAAACTACAAATTCTACTTCAAATTATAAAATTATTTCTAAGACAAAGCTATAGTTTTCTTATTTGATATTTCCTTGAAAAAATATCAAACTTCTCACGGTCATAAATTTTGAATTGTAACTCCATTTAAGCTCTGCGACCTCTAAAATTGAACCTTAGGAAATTATCAACATGTTGATAAAACAATTTTACGTCAGTTTTTAAAAACTAACATTAAAATCCACAACAAATTTTCTAACATTGTTTATTTAAAAACATATGTTAAAAACTATTTTTTTAATGTCGCACAGAAAGGCATCACCTTAAAAACAACGTTAAAACGAAAAAACCAATGTAAAAAAGGTGTTTTTTACTAGTGGAATTTATATTTTCATTGTAGTTATTTTAATAAATTGAAACAAATATTTGGATGAATGTAGTCTAAACCCTACTATGATTAAATTTATTTTTCCAATGACATCTCTTGAGCATACATTCAGTTAAAAAACTCTATAATACCACATTACTAATTAAATACCCACACAAATCCCTATAAACTCCTTATATTTAGTATCTTCTAATACCCAAAACTAATACATTTCCATCTCTCCTAGAAAAAATTCTACACCTCCCTATCTCAATTCTAATTACTCCTACATCTTATATAATAACTATAACTAATAGCATCGGTATTGAATAAAAACATGAATTTTTTTTTCTTTAGGACATAAAGATTCTTAGTATATAACCCTGGTTTCAAGACAACATTATATGGAAGGTAAATACTTAAAACACAGTGAACACACCTAAATATATAAAAATTAACTTCAAAAATCACCTAAAATCATTATTGGACCCACATGGCTTACCAAAACTATAGAGGGATAATTATAATTACAATCACAAAAAATCCACAGAATCTACCACTTGATAGATACTTAAAAAGGTATAAATAACATATAAAACCTCAGTAACACTAAAAATTTATAATCTCCCTAATTACTATAATTTAATCATGATTTATATTAATTTATAATAATACAATATTAACTACCAATTCATATTCATATTCTCAAAGTAAAGTCTGTCATAAAAATTAAAATTTCAAAATTTAATCCACAACGACAATTCCATTTTCAACAAATATTCAAACCTGAAATTTTTATTGTCAAAGAAGGAAAATATATATAAATGTAAATGTACAAAATCAATAAACCAATATAGAACATAGAGGGATCTAGTCATCATGATCACTATTCCACATCTAGTTCACAATTAATATCTTATGTTCAATAAAATAGCATGTATAATTTTTAGAATATAAAAAACTAATGTTCTTATAATAATGTATAAATTAGAAGGATTAAAATGATGAAGTTTGAGGCAATGAATTTTAATTAAATGGAATAATTATTCTTATGTATTTTGAAGAGAAAACATACAAAATCCCATTCCCCTATACACAAACCCATATTTCATATCCTAAGATAATGTGGTAATATGGGTATTAAATTAATTAATACATTAAACCTTACTATGTCGTAAATAAACAATATCGATCCCATGATAATCATGTAGAAAAATTAATGTAAATTATAACCCCTTCCCTTAGACCAAACCATCTCCACAAATCTTGAGGGAAGAATTATGTCAAGAGGTGTCTCTTGGGTTTGGAAAATTGGTGGGTTGTTAACAGATTAATTAGTGAATCAATTCATATATTATAAAGTTCAATGGTAGGGTTCAACAATAGATCACAATGTTGACTCCAATCATTTATTTCAAAGGGGATAATCAATCCAAAGGCATTAATTTCATTATATTTAATGGTGGTAATAATTATCAAGATTTTGGATTTGCTGGGGTAAGATAGAATAATTTTCAGTATATCAAGAAATATAATATTCTAAAAGATATATTAAATTATCATAAATCATCTAACTCAATGAATCAAAACAATCTTATGAACATAGAACAAAAATTGAATATATATAAATATATATATCAATAATAATTTTATAGGAACCTATAACATCACATAAACCACCAATACATATAACTAAAGAACAATCAATATTATAAGGATTCATGGAAGATGAAATAAGATATAATTAAAGAAAAAAGAAGAAAGGTCTATAGTGGATTGAAAGAGAAGTGAAAATAAAATATATGGCTTCAATTCCATTAAATGATAATATAAACATTTAAAAAAGAATCTACTAGGTTATATAGAGAATGAGATAAACTTTTATGTTAAAAAGTAATGGGATACCTTGAATTAATGATGAAAATATAGTTTTTTAGAATAACACCACTACATTCAGGGTCACATCCTATTAAGTTAGTTTTAAAAATTAATCTAAAATGAAAAATCTATTATCTCAGGATATACCAATTTTAAAACATATTTAGCACCTTGAAAAATTTTACTATTTGTATAGGTCATGATTTCATGATTTTAACTATAACTTTGCATTCAAACCTTCGAAAATCAGAATGTGATTCCAATCCAATCAATGATGAAACAATAGTTCTGAATCATGATGTCCTCAATGAAGGTAGAACCGTGGAATTTGATTACCAGAACATCATGTCATGACACATATAATCATAGTTTGAATAAAATATCATGTAAGGGTCCACTAATAAATAATGTTTACATAAATAAATATTTCTAAATAATTATCCAAATAAACTCTTGAAATCTAACTATTTATAGTGAAATACTAATAACCATGCCACATAAAATACACATCATTTACCAATATGATCAATAATTATGCAATCGAAAAATAGAAACATAAATTGAGAATATCCAAAGTCACACGGCCTTAGCCCCATGTCATTACATAAAATCATACCACAACCAATATAACCATGCCAAAATTCATGTCATCATGCCATAGAATAACCCTTTAGGATAAAATATCACGTTTTTTGAAACACTATCCTTTCTCAAACTATTTTGGAAACCCAAAAAACCCAAAAAACCCTTTATAGTTATGGTCTATGAAAATTTTGCCTCTTATTTTTCCAAAATTAAACTCAATGGTACAATATTTAGGGGATACCATGATTATAAATACATAAATCTTATAGTGTCTTACAAAATATTTATTTTATCCCTCTTGTAAATTTAAAAACAATTATGTATATTTCTATCAATTTCTAATCATTTTCCTTGAGTTTTAATAATATATCCTTTTTAAATATGATAATTTTTTATTTTAAAATGACATTTCATGTAAGATAAGATGTTAAAAAGATGAATATTATTACGTCATTTTGTATATAAGAATAATGATAGTTAAAAATATTAACATATCTCTAATAACAATGTTAATATTAGATTTAAGTTGTTGTAGTTATACTTAAGATTTAACTATGTGAAAGAACATTTTATATGATTAAATGGATGAAAATAAATGATAGACTAATTGGGTAATAAATTATATATGACTGTCATGTATGGTGTAAAGAATTTTTAATTTGGGATATCATAAAGGAAATTCTGGATTATGGATGGATTCACCTTTATTAGTGGGGAGAACTCTCCCCAAGATTCCCATAATTATTTCATGGTTGAGTAGTGTAGTTAATTTGACCAAATACTTAATATTATAATGAATGGATTATGAAATATTGAATTATATTATTTCTTTACTCATAGGATATGTTTGAGTAGATAAATCCTTTTTAATCACATGATCCTGAAGTAAACATAGATCTATGTATTCCATATTAGGTAAATGTGTTTTAAAAAATATACAAATTATCTTGAAAGACTTCCCTATATGTATGATTATATTCATTATGCACACAATGGTATAAAAAGAGGAAATGATATTGATAGATTATCCACAATGTATTTTTATCTGATTAGTATGAAAACCATTAAAGGTATGAAAAATGTAATCACTTACTTTTTAATTGATATTTAATTTTACTATGGCAACAATTTGGATATTTATTGGTTCAATTAGATTTTTTATAATATATATTTATTAAAATTAGTAAACCCTCCCAAATTTTTTTATGACAATCTATCATTGTGTATAGTTTGATAATATATACTTTATTTTATTAAAATTATTACTATAATTATTAATATTATTGTAATTATTATATAATTATTTATTTTTATATAGTAAATTTTGTTTTTAGTTCACTAGCCATCATTTCACCACGACAGATCTTTTCTGTCTTGGCTATATGGTCATGGGTGGTAATCCATGGAATGACCAATTCCTGATTATTGTACCTTGGATGTTTGATTCCTCACTCAAGGAAACACACCACTATCCACAAAGAGGATGATAATATTAATTAATTTTTATTCAATAAATTTTAATGGTTTAGTGTATACAAGGGATGATACTTTGAACACGATTTGTCGACCATTTTGCACATTGTAGATTCAGTGGCTATGAGAGGCGATGTAGAAACTATTGGTCAGACATTTGTTTTTATAGGTCTTAAAGTGGGTGAGGGATTATTTATATTCAAATGAATATTTTAAAAAAATTGTTCTTATCAACATATCTATTATAGTATTTGATATAAAATTTTAATATAAAATTTTAATATTATTCCACACCATAATAACCATTTAATATATATGATACAAAAATCCCCAGAAATGGAAGAGTATTTTCTTTGTGGGGACTACATATATAGAGCATTATAGTATCATGTATGTGATTTCAAATTATTTTAATGGAGGACATGGGGCGCCATTAGATATTGGTGGAGACATTGATATATGAAAAGTGGGGTGAAGGTAGAATATAAAGTCCTCGAGTTGGTTATGGTTGGATTAGTTAATTTAGACTAAAAATGTATTAGGGCAGGACTCAAGGGTGTGTTGGTGGTTCTGTTAGGTATGGATGTTTAAGACCTTACCCTCTCAATTCACTATATATCCAATGGGGGATGGTGTTTCTCACCCTTATTGCATCACATGGCATACACCTTGGCTTCAAAAAAATATTTTCTATATAAAATATAAAATTATAAATATTTCTTATACCAAAGTATAGTAAATAACTAGTATACTAGATTAATCATTTTATCTATTAATATAATTATTGTGATGTTTTTATTCAATTTTAGATATTTTAACGGTATTTTTTCATCATTTTAAATATTTATACACCATAATTGATGAGTAAATGAACTGAACAAAATCATTGAGTACCATTGCATTCAATTTCATTATTAAAACCCAACAATTTACTATGCTGAATTATTTAAACCAGAAAATATCTAATTTTATCTTAATAAATATTTTTTACTCTATAATTATATCAGATAGTTTTTTGATAGTGGGAGAATTTATAATACAAAAGGATATCCTTGTAGAGCCCCTGATCATGGCTATGAATATTGGGTTTCATTTGGATCATTGTGTCTTCTTGATATAATTCATTAAAAATACAAATTACAATGATGAAGAGTGATTTGTATACCCTCGATAAACTATGATATAAACCATAAATCACTATTATTGATCATTTTTGAATTCATAGATACACAATGTGAGGTGAAGTGACAGTTTACATGTTATAATATTCTTAGTTAAGGTTGTGGAAGTATTAATACTCACTTATCCAGCATTCATTTATAATAGTTGATAGATTAATATAGATAATGGTTTATAGTAGGTGAGATTTCTGTTATGATCCATTATGAATCATATTATGATAAATGCCTTGATTTTCTAGGAATATAGGTAGGTCCAAAAGGTTTGGAAGATTTAGAAGGTCAAAATCATGGCTTATATATTAAGAATGAATTATTTGTAAAAAATATTCTCATCAATATTAGGTCTATCGATGTAATGAATCAATCTTTTAAAATGATATTTGATTCCTCAAAACGAATGTTATATTTTAACAAAAAAACTATATCCCTTAAATAATGAGTTGAGTATAATTGAAATGCGACATTTGGGTTTCTTCCATTATATGATAATTGGTCAATTATTATTTTTGGTCATTATGACCATTGGAAACGATATTATAAATAATAATATTAATGTTATAATTGGTATTATAAATAGAAATTATAATGGTTAACTAATTCATAATGAAGAGTCGGCGGTCTTGTCGAGTAGAATCATACCACATGAATCCCTTTTTTCAGAGATTGTGAAGGAGGTAACATCGCTAGGATTCTCTCTTGACCAAGACCACATTGAGATTAATCATGTTAATATTGAATGAAATCACCTATGAGATAAGTTCAAGTTAGTGGATATTACCACTCAGGCGATTTTGTCTTGGCCGCTCCAAGATTCCATCCCATCGCACACCATGCCATTAGATCATATGTAGGTGTTTTAAGGGGTTATGTGTCAAGGATATAGTTACATAAAATATACTGACTTTTTAAAATGAAATTATTATTTCATAATTTCTATTATAAGAATAGTTTTGGATAAAAAATTGATATCGGATTTGACAAATTATGTTTTTGGGAAAAAATAATACTTACTATAGATTTCTTATACTTTTTTTTGAATGATAACTTGACCCGTTTTAATAGTAATGTTAACCTTATATATAGTAATATAACCAATGGAATAGTAACCTCACCTAAGGATGTATAAATATAATTTAGGCATGTTAAATGGTAATGTAATATAATTATATAATAGTATATGTAAATTAATGTTTTTGAAATTAAAAGTTAAGTATTAGTTTTTTTATAAAATATAAAATATTATTTAAAAATTTATTATTAAAATAAAATTTATTTTCCAAAAAAATCATTTATTGTGGAATTATTCACATTGAAAATGGTGAGGGTGACTTTTTGGTTTTTTCTAAAATAGTATAATTTTCCGTGAATAGTAAAAATACAGTTTTGAGCTTTTTGTATGTTTAATAACATCATAGTTAGTCATAATGATGTAATGATTAATTTAAAATTATTTTATAGTATTATGTGTTAAATTAACTCAATAGGTTTAGCAAGTGGTCAATATCATGGTCAAATACCATGGGAAATACCATAGTTTTTTCAATATTACTTCTATAGTGTCCTTAGAAATTAATAAAAAAAATTCCCTCTATTTGGCAATAAATACCCACCCATTCCATCATTTTATATAATTCCCAATTATTTACCAATGGGGATATAATATTATTTCCTCTCAATGAGTCCCCCTATTGTTTCCTTAATCTTCCAAGGTACTGATCGTCGATTTTTAGGAGTCACTATTCTATGTAAAAGAAATATCTACTTCGCTTTTTTCATTTAAAGTTCACTTTTTATGTGCCATGACTTTAAAATTTCCATATAATGTTCTCTTGGGAATTTTTCTCTATACCTTGACTATATTAAGAGTCTTTTATTAATGTTATTCCCTTTTACCCTCTCTTCTTATTATTTTCTAAAATTGTGTTTCATACCTTTTTTACTTCCAAATTTTCCTGTCAATGTTTCTCTCTTTTTATCAAGAAATTATTTTATTTTATTTTTGGAATACCAAAACCAATATCTCCTCTATGGTTTTTCACATGGATTTAAAAAAGATCTATTTTAATTAGTTTATTATTATACATGAAACCAACCTTCCATTTTCATGGGTATAAAATTACAAAAGGATCTTATTTTTATGCACTTTCTAAAACTCCATGATTTTGCTAAGAAACACGTTTATTTTATTTTCCATGGGTTATTTATGATATTATTAATTATGATATATGTGGTTAAAATAAATAAATTAACGTCAAGTGGGTTCCTTGATAGTGTTCCAATGCATTTGTAAAATAATTTAATCTCTAGAGATGACACATTTTATGATACCTTGGTAAAGAACCATGATATTTTTATGAAACCTCGGGGAAAAACCATGGTGACATGATTATGAATGACTAATTTTAATTTTGTAGACACATTTCAATGCGATTAATCATTTTATTTATTTATTATATTCATCATGACATATTTTTTATTTCATATTGATATTCTTCATGTTCTTATCAATATTTCTGAAGATCACAAGTAAACTATTTTACTTGTTTTCCCATACTGGGCCTTCTGATCACACTTTCCATTGATGTATTTACCTAGGTTTTATAATTTAATAAATTTACATAGGATGAACCTTGAATAATCTATTCAAGTGTAATATAAGAATGATTTATGTTTCCATGTATTTCATACCTTATTTCAAAGGCACTAAACTTTAAAATATCACCCGTTTATAAAATGCTATGTAATTTTATGTAATAAAAAGAAGGGATTCCATTGTTAGTATCAAAAGATGTTTTAGTTATTTGTGGAAATTTGTAATTAAAAACATTCGGAATAAACTTTTAGAAAAGTATAAAATAAGAAAACATATTGGTATTTTTGTTATATATTATGTAATTGATTTCCGAACAATGAAATCTATATTTGGATACGAACAAGTGGATGTGAATCTATTACAAATGTATCTTGGGGAAAAACCAGAAAAGGCCACTTTGAGATAGAATTTAAAGGGAAATATTGCACAACAATGGGCCTTGCTGCACTTCTACATTGACAATCCAAGGGGATATATTAGGTTTATCACAAGCTTCTTATGAATGATTAAGAATGACTTATAAAAAATTTAATTGTTACTGATGAATAAATAATTTACGCATGTTTTTTGAGGCTTAAAATTATTTTAGAGTAATATGATTATTAAAATAAACACTTTTCTCACTATGTTTCTATACATTTAGAAAATGGTGGTAAATATGAGGAACCATGTAAATGGTGACAACAATAGACTATGCACAAATGTCTCTATGATGGATGTCAGAATTTAATCCTTCATGAGAATGATGAATCAGTTAACTCAAGTTATGGGAAATAAGTTAAATCAAGGCGAGATACCAATTTCACCATGAAGGGAACAACATTCAATTGAGTCTTTTATTCATCAATGAACACCCAAGTTCAGTGGATCTAATGACCCATTGATTGTGGAAAAGTTGATAAGATATATATAAAATATATTTTCTATACTTCATTGTTTAGAACAAGATAAAGTAAATATGGCTGTGTACTATTTAGAGAGAGAGGAAGATCTTTGATAGGCACTGATTTAAAATGAGGGGCCAACAGAGTAAACAGAAGATTTGTAGTGGGAAATGTTCTGTGGAATCTTTATTAATATTTATTTCCCTCATTCGATGAGAACAAAAATGGACAAGGAAATACTTGAACTAAACCACAAAGATAATGAATCTATTTGTAGTTATAGGATGAACTCCAAAATACGTTCTCATTATACCTCTATCTTTTTCATGGTTCCAAATCGGAATGTTGATAGATTCTTTGGCGGACTAAGACTTGATCTAGGGAATAATATAGCCAAATGAGGATGTGAAAGCTATGTAAAAAATCATATGGAGTGCTATAAAGGTTGAAATAGGTCTCATTAAGACACAATGTTCTTATAAATAAAATGAGAATAAGAGAAATGTAATGATAAAATTGGGGAGGATATTTAATCAAGGAAGAGGTGGAAAGAAAGTGAAACTTTCCACATGCAGTTAATGTGGGAAGATACATTCAGGGAACTACCTCCTTTGGTGTGGGAAGTGTTACAAGTGTGGAATATATGTCTATATCCCTCAAAACGTTTGTAATTAAATGAATCATAAAATTCTCAACACTAATGAAAAAGGTGTGATGTTATAGGACCTACATAAGGTCTAATGATTCAAGTTTGTAATACTAAGTAACATTTCCAGTGAATGTCCAAATTTGAGTGTGTGGAGAGTAATAACCATTAACCTCAGTATAAGCCTATGGAGTAAGGCCATTTGTTTAATATAAAAATGATTGATATTGAAGATCCAAATTATTTTGTGGTAGGTACTATTTTTGTTGTCTCATTGCTACCATCTACTTTTTTTATTATGGTTCTATGAATTCCATTATTTCCTCCATGTTTGTAATGAATATAGAATCATTCCCAAAACTTATAGAAGTAGAGTTGTTGGTCATGACTTCTAGAGGGATTATCCAAGCATCAATAGAATTTAGAAAATATAGTATTCAGTTTTGAGATCATAATATAATCTCAAATCCAGTAGACATTCAGATGTTTGGATTTGGCATTATACTACAGGTGGAATGACTCTCAAAGTATAATGCTAAGAGAAAATGGATAAGAAAAAAATACTGGTAGTCTTAAATGAAAAACATAAAACTATTATTAAATGATATATATCTCAACCCTAGTTTTTCTTAGAATCACCACCCATAGTTTTCTTTATGGAGATGATTGGAGAAGATGAAGGAGGAAATGAAAGTGTACAAATATAGAATTTCCCCATCATTTAGGAATACATTGATGTATTTCATGTGATTTTACCTACACCTCCCATAAAAATATAGGTAGAGTTCTCCATTAAACTCATTCCCTTTTCCAAGCCAATATGAAAAACCCCATATAGAATAGAAAATGTGGAGTGGGAGGAAATAAAGGGACAACTCCAATATCATTTGGAGTAGGGTTCTGTACAATCTAGTGTGTCTCCTTGGGAATAAAATGTTTTATTTTTGGATAATAAGTATGGAACAATGTTGATATGCATTGATTATAGATAACATAATGAGATCTTAATGAAGAACCAGTACCCTAATTCAGGAATCGAGTATTTCTATAACCATCATTGTGCGGCACAATTCATCCCCAAGATTGATCGTTGATTTGGTTATCGTCAATATTGGGTTAATAAAAAAGATATTCCAAGAACCACATTTATATCAAGATATGGGAATTATGTGTTTCTTGTTATGCCCTTTGGATTAAGTAACGCACCATCTATATTTATTGATTTGATAACTAAACTCTTTAAGGACTACCTTGATAACGTTTTGGTAGTTCTTACTAATTATATTATGATATATTCTAAAAGTTGCGAGGATATTGAGGATCATCTAAGGGTGATACTAAAAACACTAAGGAAGGATAGTTTATTTGGAATTTTCAGTAATAGTTTGGTTTGGTTAAATATGTCTCATTCTTGGGGAACATTGTTACTAGAGAGGTAATTTTAGTTGACCTGAAAAAGACAATTGTTGTAGAGAAGTGGCCTCATCCTACAATTGTAACTGGGATTTCTAGTTTCCTTGGTTTAGAAGGATATTATAGTAGGTTTGTGAAAAACTTTTTAGGACTTTATAATTCACTAAAAAAGTTGACTTGAAAAGGGTTCATATTCATCTCGATAAAGAATTGTGAAGAATGCTTCCAAGGATGAAGAAGAGATTGGTTACTAAAGCTGTGGTAACTCAACCCTCTATATGAAAAGGATTCATTTTTTAGTCATGAATATCATAATTTTATTGGGTTCATCATCATTAGAAATAAAATGGTTTTTTGTTATGAATCTAAATAGTTAAAGGATCAAGAAAAGAATTATCATACACATGATCAGGAGGAAGATGCATATGTTTTTCCTATGAAGATATGAAGGCACTATCTTTATGAGTTGAAATGTGATATATAAATAGATCACTAAATTTTGAAGTATATTTTTCTGAAAAATGAAATGAACATGAGAAAGAGGATCTGGCTAGAATATCATAAATTCTAATATTGTTCAATTAATTATCACCTCAAAAGAGAAACAAAATCACCAATGTATTAAGTATGAAGGAACCTATTGTTCAATCAATGATGATGATTCAAGGAGATCCATTGATCAAAGAGCTAGTAAAACTGGACATAAGAATTTTAATGGAAGGAAAATCGTCAACCCAATATGAAATGATTTCCCAACCTTCATGACTAGAGAAGATCATAAAATCTCCAATAGATGATACTTTGTTATAGAAGAATTCCAAGGCTATAATGGATTGTATGTTTCATGATTTCAATATAGATCAATAATATATAATGAAATTTCGTACAAGGATATGTGTTCCATAAATTCTAGAAATAAATAAGGATCTGATGGATGAATCTCATAGATCTACATTATCTATATGTCCTAGAAGCACTAAAATTCATGGCGAACATGGTGATCACTATTGGTGGGATAACATGAAAATGGAGATTGCTGACTACACTACAAGGAGACTAGTGTGTCCTAAAGTGAAGGCAGATTGATAACTTCCTAAAAGTGTATTACCACTAGTGCCCATACTAGTATAGAAGTGGGAAAATATCACTATGGACTTTGTAACCAGTCTCTTTAAAGCATCCAAAGGAAACAATTTGATATGGGTTATAGTGGAACATCTTACCCAGACATCCCATTTTATATCTATTCAGAAAGATTTATCTCTTGACGAACTCTCCAAGATATATGTGAATGAAGTGGTGTGGCTTCACAGAGTTCCAATTTCTATCATATCTAATAGTGATCCAAGGTTCACATAAAAATTATAGAGAATTATTCTACATGCTCTGGGAATCAAAATGAATTTTAGTATGACCTATAATCTGCATACTATTATCCACTCTGAAAGTACTACTCAGACACTCGTGGACATGCTGAGAAAATTCTAAATAGAATTTATTGGTCGATGGGACTGTCATATCCCACTAGTTGATTTATCATAAAAAACTTCTATTCAAGTGTACAAATGTCTCCCCATGAATCTCTATATTAGATGATATGTATAAATCATACTTGTTGGAATGAATCCATTGAGAGAAAGTTTCCGGGGCCTAATCTTGTGTAATAAATGACAAAAACGGTCTATGCCACCCAATAACACATTAAGGCTACTCAATGTCGATAAAATATCTATGTTGACAACCATCAAAGGGAATTATAAGTTTATGTTGGTGATAAAGACATCCTTTGAATATCACCATGGAATAGAGTCATGCGATTTGGGAAGAAAGGGAAGCATAGCCCCTGGTACATTGGCCCATATGAATTCCTTGATCACATAGGAGTAGTGTAATATCAGCTAGAATATACACCAAATCTATCTTAATTTCATTATTTTTTACATGTATCTATCTTGTGGAAGTATGTACCTGACCCTTTACATTTACTGAATCCAGAGATGGTACAACAGGAACACAATATTTCATATAAGGAGCATCTGATAGAGATCTTGAATGGTTGGGACAATGTTATATGCAACCAGAATACCCACCTCGTAAAAGTGTTATAGAGGAACCCCATGTTTGAAGAAGTGACATGGGAAGCAGAGGAACAATGACATAATAGTACCCTTACATTTTCTCAACTGAGGTAATGATTAGAAATTTTGGGGATGAAATTTCATAAGGGGCGAAGAATTTAATGACCCAAACTATTTTGAATGATATTATGTTCATGAAAATGCGTGTTATATTATTATAAATAAAATATATACCTTTAAAAACGAAGTGAGTATAATTGAAATACGCCCGTTGTGTTTCGACCTTTATATGACCATTGGTAAATTATGATTGTTTGATATTAAGACCATTAGAAATAATTCACTTAATAATAATTTTTACATTATAATCGGTATTAGAAATAGAAATTATAACAATTAATTAATTCTTAAAGAAGGGATGATGGCCTCATATAGTAGAACCACACCATAAAAATCCCATTTTTCAGAGCATGGGAAGGAGGAAGCATCAATAGGCTTCACTCATGACCAAGCCTAATATGAGATTCAACATGCCTGACTTAAACAAAATCGCCATTGGGAGATCTTCAAGTTAGTTATGATTACCACTTGGGTGATTTTATCTGAGCTTACCCAAGAGTCCATTCTATCACACACCTCACCCTTAGGTCGTATATGGGTAATTTAAGGGTTATGTGTTGAGGACATAGTTACACAAATTGTAATCCCTTTGCTTATTATTTTTATTTTATTATTTTCATTGCAAGAATATTTTTATTTAAAAATTGAAAAGGAATTTGATAAATTTAATTTTTTGGTTATAAAATTATACTTTTCAGAGATTTCTCAAACATAAAAAATAGTTATGGTAAAATAAACAACATTTTTGAATTTCAAATGCCAAAACTAATATATAGTTAATTTTTAGTATTTTTCTAAGGGGTTTAATATTTTGAATTAATAGTGAAAATAATATTTTTTTTTAAATTATTACAATACATGAAGTAATTTATTTTGTAAAATGACTTTCTAGAAATGGATATAGATGGTTTGATCTATTATATATTTATAGTCTGATAGGATGAAATATTTTTGGTGAATAGTAACATGACTCTTTTGAATAGTAATTCTACCTTACGAATAATAATATTTACAATGGAATAGAAACCTCACCTAAGGATTTATACATATAATTTAGGCATCTTAAATGTTAATGTGATATAATTATATCATAGCATATTAAATAAATGTTATAAATATTATAAATTATGTATTAGTATTTTTATAAAACATAAATGATTATTTAAAAATTTATAATTAAAAAATTCTTTTTCAAAAAAATTGAATTCATTTTTTAATTCTACAAATCATAAAATTATTAGGGTGAATTTTGGTTTTTTTAGAAATTGTAGAATTTTTTTGGAATAGTTAACATACAGTTTTGAGTTTTTGGTAAGTTTAATGACATCATAGCTATGTCATAATGATGTAATGATTAATTTAAATAATATTAGACTCTTATTTGTTAATTTTACTCAATATGTATTCCATGTGGACAATACCGTGGGAAAATAGCACTGTCAAAACCATGTTTCTTCAAATACCTCTACTGAGGTGTCCTTAGAAATTATTAAAAAACTCAATCTCCTTTACTACAAATAACCACCCATATCATAGTTTAATTTTCATTCCCAATTATTTATAAAAGAAAATATAATAGTATTACTCCCAATGAGTCCTACCAAGGTTTCCTCTGTCCCCCAATGTCCTGATCATCGAGTTTTATGATTCACTATTCAATATATGTGAAATCTCAACATCACTTTTTCATTAAAGTTCTGTTTTTATATGGTATGACTTTAAAATTTTAATATCATGGTATTCTATCCATTTTGATATATAACATTACTGTCTCAATTCAACTTTATTAATGGGAGGCCCCTTTTCCCGTTTTTTATATCTTTTTTATCAAATCATGTTTCATACAAGTTATTCTGCTGAATTTTGGTCTAAAAAATTCTCTTTTCTATCAAATTTTTATTTTTTTTATTTTTTTAATACCCAAACCTCTATATTGTCTAGGGATATTCACATAGATTTAAAAATTATCTATTTCAATTTTGGGATTAAAATACATGAATCCCATGCTCCTTTTTCTGTGGGTATAAAATGAAAAATGGTTTTTATTTTTAAGCACTTCATAAAGCACCATGATTTTGATATGAAACACATTTATTTTTTTATCCATGACTTATTTACGAAATGTTTTATTATGATATATATTCCTCACATTAATTAATAAATATTAATATTTAACCTTTATAGCACTCCAATTAATCGGTTAAAGAAATGAATCTCTAGAGATGACAAGTTATACGATACCTTGGTGAATAACCTTGGTAATATGTATTACACCTCAGTGACAAACCACAGTGGTATGCTTATGAATGAATCAATTAAATGTTATAGACACATTTAAAATTTAAGTTTCATGTTTTTTATTTATTATATTTCTATTTTTCTCTTTTTCATTCCACATTTATATTCTTCAAGTTCTTATTAATAATTACCAAGATCACATGTAAACTATTTCACTAGTTTTCCATTATCGGGCCTTCTTCTCACCCTTTATAGTGATATATGACCCTAGGTTACGAGATGAAATATATTTACATAGTATGATCATTGAATAATCCTTTCAAGTGGAAAAGAATAATTTTCTATTTTCTCATGTATTATATACGATATTTCCAAGACACCAATATTTAAAATATACATTCTTTATAAAATGATATGTAAAAATCTATAATAAAAAGGAAGGATTCCATAATTAATCTCATATATCATATGGTATAACCCATGTACTCCATGATTTTATATATATTTTTTATTTATTTTTGATTTAAAAATTCAAACTGTTTGATATATATTAATATTTTCTCATTTTAATTTGCTGGAATTAAAATAATATCACTATCTCATTCCAGATAAATTTTTTCATTGAATCTCCCCAATTATATCATATTCAATAAATTAAATTCTAAAAACAATTCATATAATACATTTTAATAATTCTATTTGACCACCCATTTACTTATATTTTATATAGTGAGTCATAATTTAATAAATATTTATCACATACCAATATTAATTGCTAATAAAATAGAATGACCATCTTGTTTGTTTTCAATTTCTAATTACACTTCCCAATGAACATCCTACAATTATTATATAACTATTAGGTTGATATCAGAAATTTTTAGATTAATGTGTTTTCATATCATTTGAAAATGTTCATGATACTAGAGGGAGACTATTGAGTTTTTAGTGTGGTGTAAAGGTAGTCTTCTCAATATTCATCTTCCTAATTTCTTGGGTCTTTTAAAAATATTTTAATTTTTATAGGGATGTGGATATGTATTATTATTCATGTTATAGTTTCCTTGTGACTCCCCATTTCATATTACCACTAATGAATAAGAACACCACTACTTTAGGCCCATCTATATAACTGCCAAGTATTCTCCATCTTGTGAGAATAACCAATGTGATGATTTCTCATGCTTAGATAGAAACATATTTTAATTATTCGTATTTTTTTGATATATGTAAATTTTTTTTTATATTTTGGTATAGACTCAAAAATCATGGTGTGGTATACTATTGTTTATTGTTTCTAGAATATGTTTCTATTAATGCCTAGGTTTTTATTGTGTGATATTATATTTCATTTTACATTCCCATTTTTTAGTCTCACATTTTAATTATATAATATGTTATAAATAATATTATAAAAAAATACTTGTTTGTTAAAGTTCATGTATGTAATTAAAGTCCTTAAGATGTGTAATCATTATTATATTTTATTTTCTTCCAAATTTTGAAAATTTGTATTTTTTTTGTGATGGAATGCATGGAGTTAATTTTTTATTTATAATTTTACATTTCATGAGATGTAATTTATTAATTCAATCATTATAGAACTTAGATGATGGAATATTAATTAATAATCATCGGTATGTTGTCATGAAAATGGTTAAATTTCCCTTATCATATTGTTAACTAGATTTGGGAGAATAATTAATCTAGATTCAATAATGATGTGAAGAACATATAATAGATGTAAATTTTGTTTATCTTTCTTATTTTAAAAAATATTTTATTTTTTAAATTTTATTATGATTTTATTAATCATATATTTATATTTTTTACTTCAGATTCTTTTTGTGGTTTGATTTATTATTAATTTTTAGTATTTATTAAAATTCTTTTGAAACAAATTCAGTGAGTCAATTTTTTTTTCATTTAATGCACGTGTTATTATCCTTGGTTCCCATTCTTCCACATTCTATAGGTTGGTCCCTACCCATAGGAATTTATTTGGATTAATTATACTGATTTGTTGGATTATATTATTATTTATTTTGTTTCTTCTCAAATGACTTCATTTCTATGGGGGTTGTTACGACACCTAGTTTCCAAATGTCTTGGGGTTTTCCTGGAATTATTTTTATTTTAATATATATATATGTAGATTCACTAAAATATTTGTTTTATAATTGAAATTTATATTTTGGAACATAGATAAAAATACTTTTTTTCCAGTAGGTCCCATAATCATGCCATAAAATATTTTAGAAATAAATGTTTAATAATTATGAAAATAAAATTAAAATTTATTTCACATTTCATATTTCACCCATAAAAATGTTGCCTATTTAAAATATGCTGGTTATTATTTAAAAAATTTCTCAATTTTGAATAACAGTGGTTGATGTTGTATCCAATTGAGTAACATAATCAATAGAAGGAGACAACATAGTTTTACGATATTCTGCAACAATGATGTTGATGTTTAATTGACCAAATTATCAATCGGATAACCTATGTCATGATTCCTATGATCTTAATTTCAGAGATAATTATTATAATGATGAGAATACATTTTATCCTAGATTCATTACTTATTATATGACAATTTTTTCTTATATAATATAGATGTGTTTTTTAAAAAAAGATGATGTATTATTTCATTAGGTTTTCAAATTATTTTAGAGATAATGCATCTATTGACCAATGTTGGTTGTTTTACTCTATTTAGAACCCTAAAATTAGGTTATAGGATATGGAGGCCATGGGTTGTGTCTTTGATAGAAATTTAGGGTATGTTTTTCCTTTGATATATCCTTTCCTTATTGTGGAAGAAGTTCATTATTTTAGAATAGGAGCATGTTTCCCTTCAATTTATACTATAAAGGATAAGGTATAGGTACCAAACATGATAGATCAGTTCAACTATTCCACTAATCGATCATATTCCTCAATTGTGCATTTTCCCCCTATTAGTGGGGTTTGGGGCACTAATGAATGATACATAATCGTTTTATTGTGATATTAATTCAGCATGACATATATCACTGAGTGAATATGATTATAACACATGAATCTCTATTATTCATTATATCTAAGGACGAGAATAATTTTGGGCACACTTTTCATGTGTTTCCATCATTAAAATATGTTTATATTTTATTTGATGTATGCTTAAATCATAATAATGGGGTTATTGGAGAAAATAGATAAAAGTAAAATATCTTAGTGAAAATTGGGATGAGTCAGACTCATATAATATATCTTTCAATATTACTAGGATGCTAAATTTGTCAAAGAAATTTGTGACCCAGCTTATCCCTGAGTGATAATGAGTAATATAGATATAAATATGTTTAAGGATTTCATATTAGATATTTTTATATGCAGGAACATAGGTTTATAATTTTTTAGTAAATGAGATTTCCTATTGTATTTTTATTCTCACTTGTTCATATGTACTTATACTATGGCATTATTTTGGATATAATTTTTTTTACAAGTTTATAGGAAAACAATGATGTTTGATGCTTTTAGTGTCCTTCTATATTATTGGAAAAGGTATTGATCATTGGAAGTGTATTGATATAGGGATTTGTATTATATTATAAGAATTATTTCACTTTTGTTTATATTGATGGTTAGATTCATTATTTCTCTGGTTATTCTATTCAATACATCATTATAAAATTTTATTAACTATGTATTAGTTTCTCCTAGAATAACTGATGTTATCTTACATGTTCATGTGTTATAGTTTTTTTAAAACACATTGAATATGTTTCTTTAGTGGTGTTATTTTAATTTTTCATTACAGGTTTCATATCTGGTTCCCACATACTTTTGAATATTCACTCTTGGAACTAGTCACCAACCCATGTCTATTTGGGCATCAGTTTTGGGGAGGCATAGTCGACCTCTTACCTAAAATGGGTAGGGCCCTAGCGACATTGGTTGTGTCACTCCCCCCTCAATTTAAAAATCACCTCCTTCTATATATTTATATTAATAAAAAATTAGATCCATTCAATCCTAGATATCATTATCTACTCCCCTCAATACATAGTAGTTGGTTTTCATCATTTCCATTATTATAAGATGAGGTTACACTGTAATTACTTTTGGGGGAAAAGAATGATTATAGAATTTTGTTCTTTTAACCAACTCTATTTTAACTATAATCTATTGATAAATTAATTTTTTCAATTAAAAAAATACAAAATTTCTCTTGATAATGATAATTCATACCATTTTAACCTTTATAATTAATTCAATCCTATAAAATTATGATGATATAATTATTCAACATTGATAATAAAATTAACATTTTCTTCCATGAATAAAATGTCTCATAATGTTAAATATATGATTTTATTAAAAAAAATTAATGTCTTGTTCTTATTCATGATTAAATTAGATGCATTTTTTAAAATAAGACATTATTAAACTGTCCAAAAAAAAGTTTAGATAATTTTATAAAAATATAATAAAAATATTATTTTTTAATGGACTATTTTCATATATTTGAACATAATAAAATATATTAAATAAAAATGATATATTATTCTTAACATAATATCATTTTAATGTGCATAAAAAAGTGATACCTTCATTCCCAATGAGTATGAAATAAATTAAAAATTCCTATACATGAACACAAAATATCATATCCTTATATTTATCTTTTAAAACATAAATATTATTACTCAATCAACTAATTATATTATTATAAAACTATTATTCATTTTCCACCTATATTAAATAAATAATCTTCACAGTAAACAATAAATCCTAGTTGTTGAACTCGAAAATATTTTTAAATAACATATCAAGTATTTTTAACTAAGATGAATCAATTAACATGCCTATTAATACCATATTCTCATATTTAAATGTTTTTAATTTTATGAATATTTAATAAACTTATCTGATTAGATATCATTCAAAATCACAATATTCAAGTTATTAATCAAAGGAACACCCGAGTATAATTTAGAGAACATTTGATAGAAATTTTGATTATGAAGTAGTATAATAAATATTGAAATTATAGGATGTGATTAGGGAAACTAATATTAAAATAGATCATTTATATTATTTAATGAAAATATGTATGTATAAAAGAAATATATGTTGAACCAACTATTAATCATATTATATATGTGGAATATAATTGTAATGAATCTAATTAAATACTTTTTAGATACTAGATCACACACACACACACACCAATATATATATATATATAAGTTATGTATAATGAAACAAAATTACATTTTTGGAATAAAAAAACATTAAATTCAATTGTGGTGCAAATAGTTGTATGTAAAATAGATAACAAATAATTTTTTCTTTAAAAACTATTGCAATTTATTTGGAATTTAAATGCATTAAATTGATAGAAACATATATAAAATGACCCATATTTAACTAAACGCAAATGACACCAATTTCACTTTTATATATTCAAATCATTATGAAGAATTGAGTTTTTGTTTCTATTATAAGAACTTATAATTTTATGATTATAACTTTACTTATTGCACCTAAAATGTGATTGGATTGTTTTACCCATTAACCTAAATTAAGAATCTCCTATGGAAATGTTGAGGAGGTAAGATATTAATCATGATGATATTATGATGGTGGTAGATCCTACACTATCCAAAAAAATAATTATGGTTTCTTCTAATTTTTATGCTCCCACATCAAATTGGGTTTAGGTTAGATATTGAAGTCTTCTGTCTATGTTATATCTTACTCATATCCCTTAAAGCCTCTAGGAAATGACTATATCACCATATCCTCTTATTTCCAAGATTACTGATATGAATTGTTGTGTTTCCAGTGATCCTCTGTAAAATCATATCTTCTATCAAATATATCTCCATTTTTTACATTGGTTCATCCTCTTATAAATTTGATTCCCATGGAATTGATTTCTTGGGTTCACTTTTATGGATACTAAAGGGAATATAAGGTTCAATAAACAATTAAAATAAATAGTTGAAAAAGATTATAAACCATTTATTATGATCAACTGTGTATAACATTGGAACCATGAATAGTACTACAATAAATGAAACATTTTTACCATTCATCAAAGATTTCATGTGAATAAACTATTATTCAAATGGTTTATGGATAAAACAAAGAGGAATACATAAAAATCCATCATCTATGGTGTATCCATAGGACTACTTGAATTACCCATGTAATTGGAAGGATCATATTCTATTCTCACTCCAATCTAGTTCCTTTTGAGTTCAAAAGAGTAGGAGTGAGAGATTTGGGTAGAATCTATGGAGGCATTGTAAATATCCATTTATCACAATCTAATGTTTATTAACTCATTATATAGGACATAGGTGTGAACATTATTGACTATTAATTAACTCATATGTTTCATAACATATGATTTAAAACTATAACTAATCATACTATCTTCACATGAATTCCTAATTTGATTATCCCCTATATTTCATTTAATTATAGATCAATATGGGAGAATATAGACAATAATTATTCAGATTTAGATACCTTCATCAGTAAAAAGATGTTGTAATAATATTATAATTTTAATACCGGAACCATATGATATCACAATATCACACAACATGATATTTACTATGTACTGAAGAAATATTCTATATTTCCTCATATGATATTCCCTAAACAAAAATATATGATACTATTTTATTTAATATAATTACTAAATTATCAAGTAGATATATTATTACTAGTGATATTGGATAAATTCAATCACAATCATATTAGGTTTTAGGTCATACCTCCTTCAATTTAACACTTATATTTAACCCTCAAATGCATTATTCCATTTATCCTTGTATAATATCATTATTTATGAAATAAAATCTAAATAAAATTTGGAATATTTTCCAAAACAAAATTAGAAGACTATAATTAAACTCATCTTCTATCACATATTATGAAATATGTTTTCAATACACCTCAAAAATGCCATTTAGATAAACTCAAAAACATTTTATGAGTATCTATCGGAGTATGACACAATCCCTAATTAGTCAAAATCAATATTTGAATAATTTTATAATTGTTCTAGTGAAGATATACAAAAAATAATTTATTAATATATGTATAAAAGAGGGGAAAATTACATATTTTCATTTTTAAAAAATCTTTAAAGTAATCTATGTGGATATCTAAGAAACAAATATGATTGTGTAACTATACCACAAGATTCATCATATTCATTCATGAATATTATTAGGATCCCTTTTTCAAAAAATATTAATCACCATAGGACATAGAGTATTTCAATAACTATAATCCACTTACAAATTTTAAATTATTCAACAATAAATTGACCATGTTGATGAATACAGCACATGTAGTTCACCTTTATTAATGAGAAAATCACATTAAAATTATACTATATAATGTAACATGATATATATTATGTATTATTGGTTATATAATCCCTAAATCTATATCAATGGATATTTTATATGTCAAAATAATAATATTAGAGGATAAATCACACCTTTATTAGCTTCTAACTGATGACATTATCAGTAAAATACTCAAATACCCATTTATAAACAAATATTTAAGGATTTTGTAAGGAAATATTGAATGACATAATGTTATTATTCAAGGTTTATAAAAAACACAGTGTTTGGGGAAATCAAAATATGAACTGTGGACCACTAGAATACCAATTATTTAAAGTATAACACTACTAGTGTCATACTTTGTGGGTAATGTAGTCAAAAAACATAGTTTGTGCCTCATGATAATATTGTGAATATATATTAAAAATAATATTCATAAAAAACAAACCATTTTCTTAAAACCATAGATCATATATGATGATCATCAGTTAGTGATAACTCAATGTCACAATTTAATTGGATAATCATCATTTCACATTATAAAACCCTAACCATTTCTAGAGATGTATTAGGCTCATTTATAAGAACTCTTTTTTGTTTTATTCAGTAATTTTCATTTGGATGTTACCTTGGGGTGTGTTTAGATGAAAATTTGGGGAAATGGAAGAAAGAGGATGGTGCATAGTTGGCGTACAGTTATGGAAAACATGTACCCCATCCCAAAAAACTATGTGAACCCAAAAGATGGGATTCGAATGGTTGCAATATAGTTTTTCAAACCACAAATTCAAAAAGGAGAAACTATGCACCACCAAGAAGCGGATAATGGTTATGTACAAAATTATGAATATCATGCCCCACCTCCCATCAAACTATGAACAATATTTTAATTAAAACTAATTTTAGTTATAAAAAATCCCAAACCCCATTATTAACCTAAAATTGACCCACACTTGGAATAAATTGTTTTCTATCAATTTTATAGGTTCCCAGACACATTCCGAGGTATCCTAAGCTTCATTCTTAAATATTCTATGTATGGATCAATGATCTACACCTTCCCTGATAAGGGAATATAATCCAGATTGGTTTAACATCACTTTCTTGTTCTTCACCCATCCTTGAAAATATGTTTATCCACATTTTTTTCTAGATATTTATTCATTTGATCATGGATCTAAGTTTCATATATAGATGGTGTTATTCATCATGTTCTTGTTTAATTTGTTTAAAATTGGGGAATATTTCGTTGGTGAGTGTTGCCGAAGAATTGAGGTTGGAGGCATATAATCCAAATACCAAATTTTGGATTTCAATTATGTCTATTTAATTGTATATTTTATATTATATGATTATAAAGTGTGTTTCTTGGGTTAAATTAATTAATTTGGTGAATTAAAAAATTACAGGAATTGTGAAATTGGTGATATTATGATAGTGAATTTGAAATAATTAACTTTAGATTTAATTATCGAGTTATTGAGATTGTTGAACTCGATTAATAGATTTTTTAATTAATTAATGGGAATGGCATGGGATTATGAAATTTATTTTATTGAAATAGTTTATTATTGAATTAATTATCGAGAGACTGAAATTATTGAAATTTTATAATTAATTGTTGAATTTGTTATTATTATGATAGAATTGTTAAATGGTAATAATTAATTTATGAATTAATTACTGGTGGTTGTTGCGTTTTTGAAATTTATTTATATGATTAATGAATTTATGAATTATTTAATAGGGTTGAGATGATTAATTATTTGTTCAATTAATTAATGGAATTGATGTGATTAATTAATTATTAAAATACCTAATGGAATTTATTGGATTAATTAGTTATTGAATTAATTAATGGAATGATGGGTATAAGAATTTTTTTATTTTCATTAATTTATTATTGAATTAATTGATTTTATTATAATATGTGGGACATAGAATACTACCTCAGAAGTTCATAGTGTGATAATAAATGACTAATCGTAAAAATGGAATTCACATGTGATAATTGTTTGTGGGATAAGTCTGCTACATCAAAAGATCATTTTGTGATATAAAATGATGAATGGTAACAATGCAATTCATATATGTGAAAAGAAATAATGAATTGTTACCATTGAATTCATATATTATATTCATGTGTGAGAAAGGGTTTTCAACATAAATAGCCCATATTTTCAATTGAAATGATGAATGGTAAAAATGATATTCATATGTGTTTTGAGACAATCAATGGTAAAAATTGAATTCATATGTGAATTTTGAAAATGAATGGAAACAATTTCATTCAAACATATGATTTCCCATGGGGATTCATTATATTCCATCCTGGGCTGAAGAATGTATTGAGAGTTTGGGTGTCCGTAGGAACCCTAGTGTTATGTAGTTAAATAAAGAGTAAATGAATAATCCAAACAAATTACATTATAGATTTGAGGTAATCATTAAAAAACTACTTAAAAATTTTATTGATTGTATATTTATATAGATTCCATTGGTCTGCCTACTGATTTGTATTTACACCCTACTCGTGTGGCATGATTGGAACATAAATAGACTCGAGGTTTTCCAGACATAATAATGGAAAAGGGCATGTGTTAGATGGAGAATTTGGGATGGATCACATAATAGGGAACCAGATGTAGTTCGGGACCCGATTAGGAGTTCTCAGTGTCTCTATTTCTTGAATTTCATTTTGAAACATGACATGTATTATAGCATCGCATATCAAATACTTAGTTTTGATATTGTATTTCTAGTTTTGGCCTTCATGTGATACTCTTATTGTGATGGTTATGGTCATATTTAATTTTGTTATTGATTATTTATTTCCAATGTGGAATTACTATGATAAAGAGGGTAAAGTATCTATACAATCGATATGAGATCATCGATACTGATGGAAAACCTCTAGCATATGGGGAGGCGTTCTTGATGTCGCGTGTCAGTCTGGATTGGGCACCGATCTATGGCACCCGACTTGAGATATCAAAAATTTGTATCAGAGCCTAGATATCTTTTCTTTTCTTTTTTAATTACTATTTTTGGAAGTTATATAGGAGACTATAAAGATTCAAGACATGGTCATGATCTAATGAATGTTAGTTGAAAACCCATGTATGGGGAAACCCCATGTACCAACTATGGGATTATTTTTATTGATGTGTGTTGATATAGTTGGATGTTATTTTACCTAGGGTGATTCACTTGTTGTGTGGGTTGATAGTTAATTTTAAATTTTATAATATTTTACTCATGTCCCATCATGGCATGACAGTTGAGTAAGCATGCATCATTCTTTCCACTCTGGATTATATTATGACATGCATAATTTTAGAAATGCTCAAGAAAAACGAGTATGCCTGTGTTATTGAACATGAACTATTGTTTTTTCCTTGTCCATGAAATTAAATGAAAATAGTGTGTAATATGAAATTTATTATTGTGAAATAATGAAAAATTTGAATAATGGGGTTCTATTGAGAAAATAGAAAATGAGAATGAGGTTACCCCTTTTAAACCCTGACCTAGATATAGGCTGGTTAAGGGTAGTGATAGAACCATAGTTTTGAAAATTTAGAGAATTTTGTGGAAAAATACTTTTTGTTCCTTGTTGTTTTTTTATTACGTAAACATGATAAAGTGGTTTTATGTATCCTGATATGTGGGTTTGGAATTTTATAGATATGCCTCCAATATGATGATTGTTCAGAGGGTGAAGGGATGATATGGATGAAGAGGATCTGTCAATAGTGGAAACTGAGGCACCTATAGTTCTTTGTGAGTAAGTAGGAGAGATGTTTGGAGAAAACATTGATCAATTCTTGAAATTAATTTAAAGTGGTCTAGGGAAGGTTGTTAATAGAATGTCTAACCCGAAACATGAGTTTCAGTTTCAACAACAATTATTTTTTACAGGAGAGGGTGGAACTAAGGGATATGAGTTCTTGATTGAGTCCATCGAGTTTATACATTAAAATTTAGACACTAATATTTTGGAAATGGTCATGTTGGATTCATATATTCTATGTAGATCCATGAAGTATTGGTGTGATGTTCAAACTCTAATTGGACAGACCGAGGGTATGTTAACGAAGTACTTCTTAGATAAGTTATTAGAGAACTACTCTTGGGAGATGATGAGGCCTGAGGGAGATGTGGAGTTCAGGAGGTTGACTTATGGGAGTATTTCCTTGAGGGAAAATTATTGATACATTAATGAATTTCAATTAATTTGTCCATCATTGGCAGTGGATGATAATTCTATTGTTAATCATTTCCATGATGGACTTAATTGTGATATTATGTCCCAAGTTAACCAATTTTGGTTAAATAAGTTTGCTGAGGTGGTGTATTACACTCTCAAATCATAGGGGAACCAAATTGAGGCTCTCAGTGTAAGACATGGGATACTAGTTGGACAGTCAAAAGGTGTGACTTCCGAGAGTAGGAATCATTGCTACAAAGAACGTTAGTATATGAAGTGGGTAGAATTGTACCTTTATATAGGGAAACATTGTGTAGGATCATAATCATGTGATATGTCACCAATGTGTAGATAGTGACTCCAACTATCAGTAGAGTGATGTTCTTACATAAATAAGGTACATCTACAAAAGGTATCTTGGAACCCATGACAGATAGGTAGTGATAGAGGAGTTAGATATAGACATAATTTAATAAGGGGATATTCTATAGATTATTAATCATGTAGCTATGTTTCTATTGGATGAAGTTGTATATAAGGGTAAGAGTTTATTATATAAATACAACCCAGATTCGAATAGTGGTGCAACACATGGGACTTAGGATGCATCACAAGGAATATGGGAAAGACATTTACATGTCATTTAGCCTACACTCGTGGAAAGTGAGGCTGGACCATCGATAGTAAGAGGTACTATTCTTGTAGCTTCTAAGTAATATAGGGACTTAATTGACATAGTTTCCTCTCATTCCTTTATTTATCTACAAATTTTCAATGTTTTTATCATGGAATAATTGTTCTTGAATGGAGTTTTGATGATAGATACACAATTGGGTGTGTGATCTAGATACATCAGCTTATGAAAGGGTTATTATCTCGATGTTGTGGGTATTATTTTCTATGGGATCTTTACATCATTGAAATGCTAGACTTTGATGTAATTATAGGTATGGATTGGTTACTAGCACACTGATATCATATATATTGTTACTACAAGAGAGTGTCAATTATATATCATGTTGGTGAGAAGTGTTTTCATCCTGGAGGGTGGGATATCGAGGCAGGCAGTGTATGTCAAGTTCACCTGAAACTAAGGGTGATTAATTCCCATGTTTCTAGTGTATTGCAGGATGATGAACATGTAAAGTATCTCCTATTTCCACCTATAGTGGGAAGATTTCGGGATGTGTTTCCTGAAGATTTCTCATGGTTTCCAACTGCGAGATATGTAGAATTTTCTATTTAGTTCCTTCCCAGAGGTAAGACAATTTAAATTACACAATGAAGATTGGTAGAAACAAAGATTCAAGTGCTCAAGACATAGATGGAGGAGTTATAGGATAAGGGGTTTATCTGACTGAGTACATCACATTGGGGTTCTCCATTGTTTGTTTTCTAACAAGGATTATGAGACTCTATACTTGTGTTTTGATATCTGAAAGTTGAACCTGGTGATAGTAAATAATCAGTATAAACATCCATGTATCAATGATCTCATTGACCAGTTGAGAGGAGATTTCATTTTCTTCAAGATCAACATGAGATCATAGTATCATCATTTTTTATTTATCCCTTATGATATACTAAGGACTAGTTTCTAAAGAAGGTGTAGACTATTTGAGTTTGTCGTAATGACATTGGGGTTGTTGAATGCACCATCAATGATTTTGGTCTTGATGAATATAATTCTTTATCTTTATATATATTAGTTTAAAATGGTGTTCTTATAAAATATGTGTTCTCAAAGACTCATGATGATCATTCCCAACACCTTAATATCATCGAGAGTACACATAGATAGAATCAATAATACACATAGCTATATATGTGATAATTTTGGTTTCATCAGGTACACATATTGGGTCACATCATCTAATAAGAAGTTGTTTCAATAGACCCATAGATGTTATATGTAGTTGTTTTTTAGGTGAAACCCATGAATGTTATAGATATTCATAGCTTCCATGGGTCAGAAGGATATTATTTGATATCCATTAAGGAATCCTCCCATTTGAAAGTCCCATTTTAGGCTTTAAAAATAAGGGGGTGATGTTTGAATAGTAGTAAGAATATAGTAATGCTTCCATGTAGCATAAGAACATTGTGAAATTGGCACCAATCTTACTCCTACATAATTCAGGTAAGGAGTATATGATTTTTTGTGAAGCTTTTGGTATAGGTCTTGGAGATTTGTGGATGGGGGAGATCAAGTTATGGCATATGGGTCTTGGTAGATGACTCTACATTAACGGTACTACACTATGAATGATCTTGAGTTCGCTGCCCTGGTTTATGCATTATTCTGTTGGAGACATTATCTATTGGGTGATAAATTTACACTATATATATATATTAGAAAGTATTAAAGTATATATTCTCATAAATAGATTTTAATCTACGACAATGGATATGGGTTGAGTATATTTATTCATTTGATTTTCAGATAGTCTATATTCTTAGACAGTGAAATAGTGTGGTTGGGGATTTATGCAATAAAACTCATTTTCAGGAAATTTGGGAGTCTATTGTTGAGTGTAAGATGATGACCTTTCTTGTTGAGATGCATGTTTTAGTTCCTAAGATACAAGAGAATATGACTCTCATATTTGTTTGAAAAGTGTTTTCACATTTAATATTGATTAGGTACTAGAAGTATGATGTTCCTAGTTGTTTTACCATGAGGGAAATCCTTGAATGTGGGGAGTCACCTTCTGATTGGAGAATAGATGATGATGAGATTGTCTTTGTTAAGAATATGGTATTTGTGCTTATGAGAATTCAGTAGGAGTTGATGTGTCAGTTTCATGCTTCAAAATGGTTGTTACATCCATGTTTGACCAAAATGTACTCTGACATAAAATGGTAGTTTTGTTTGGGGGCATGAAAAATGTGATAGTAAGGTATGTGAAATGATGTTACACCAGTCATTAGGTGAAGACCAACCATCAATATCCTGGTGATTTTCTACGACCATTCCCAAATTGAAATTGAAGTGGGATAATGTTAATTTTCACTTCTTGGTTGGTCACCGTAAAATGCCTTAGAATAATGACAGTATCTGGGAGATTGTGGACCATTTTTAAATGGTAGTACCTTTATTAACATTGTAGGAGACATTATATGTGTGCAATGTTCAAGAACTCTATGTTGAAGATATAGTCTATCTGCACGGGGTGACAAGGACTATTCTTTTCGATAGTGACTCATGCCATCTATTGTGATTTTGGTAGGGCCTGCAGAAGGTTCTTTGAACACAGGTTTTATTGGGTACTGATTTACACCCACATATGGATGGGTGGTCAGAGGGTACTATTCAAGTGTCCAAGGACATGTTGCAAGAACTTGGCCTAGAATTTTTTGGGTCTTGGGAGAAACACCTAGAATATTTGGAGTTCACATATAATAGTAGTTATAAAAAATTATTCATATAAAACCATATGAGGTGATTTTTGATAGGAAATTCATATCACCTCTATACAAGATAGAAGTAAGTGAGTCAGAGTTTTTGGGAAATAGTTTTGTGTAAGAGACGTCAAAGTAGGTGCAGTTGATTCCAAAGTGTTTGGATATTTCTCATAGTAGAAAAAAGTCTTCTGATGATAGAAATCGATGACCCCTAGATTTTATAGAGTGTGATCATGTATTCCTTCAGGTTCCTCCTAGATTAGGCCACTACTAGATATAGAGATAGGGCATGTTAGAACCCAATTTGTTTGGACCATTTGGTGTTCTGGAGTGAATTAGGCTAGTGTCATACCGATTGGCTCTTACAAAGAAATATAGTTCTATACATGATGTTTTCAATGTGTTTCCAAACCCCCATATAGTATCCAAGACAATTTCATACATTGGAATAAATTTGATACCTTTTTGAATTTATTGTATGGAATTAATGATCAAGATTGTCTATTTTAAATAAACATTTTTATAATTTCAAATTACCTTTTCTTCATACAGTTTAACATTTTATCTATTATATAATGTTCATATTGTTTTATTTATCCCAATCATAGATCATCATCACATATTTTATTTTAAAAAAATTGAAAAATATTTCACAAACACATTCACATTATCGCAACATCTGCAATGATTACTCAACAATGAATTACATTACTAAAATTAGCCTTAAAATAATCATTTAATCTATCTGAATAATTTAGATATCCAATATATTGAATATAGTTTTAGAGAATAAATTATCCTAATCGATTTTATATATAATTATTTTTAAATAATAATTGAATCATTTTATGTTTTTATTAGAGTATAGATTATATTTTTTAACATCTTAAACATAAAGATACATATGATTGTATTGCTTCAACACATAAAATTTTCATCTTTTAGGATAAAAATTCTTATATTTTATAAAATAATATGGAAATTATATCAAGAAATTATTTCATTCTCTTATATAAGAGTGATCTGAATTTTATGTATTATGGTTATTATTTCATTTATCTTTAATAAAATGATTTGTCATATGACTATCATGATTAAAATCAATTATTTAGGACATTCATTAGAAGTGATCCCATAAAAATGATGAACCCATTTAGACACATTATTTCCATTGGTGGCATATCATCCATATACAGATAATAATTGATTCCAAATTATACCTATTCTTTCCACTTATCTATTTAAATATGAAATTATTCTAACCATATCTAATATGACTATTAAATAATTGTGTGAATAACACTCTACCTAATCATCCTTTTGGACGATCATAATTCTATTCCACTATAACTACATATCATAGGGCTTTTTATATATATGGAATGCAATTATTATTTTTGTATTTAGTTACCAAACTCTTAATGTTATCCATTTCCACGATGCCTTATACTAGATAATCCATGACACCCTATATTGGGCTAACCTACAAGGTTGAATTATTATGTTCTTGACTTGTACATACTAGGGAAGGACTCATACATATAGTATTTTAAGGGGATTTTAAACATAAAAAATTGTATCATATATTCCTATTACATATATACATTCCTCTAATGATATATATTGGAATATTATTCCTTGAAAAAAATTATATGTTCAATCTCTATTAATGTGTAACATTTGACACATCACAATGATATTGTATCTAAAAATTAAAATAAAACTATATATATACATATATAAATTAATATTATGTACTTTTTTCAATGAATCCATTCATTTCATATCTTATACTCACTTAAAATTGTAAAATACACTATGAATAATCATGGGGAAATTGATAGAAACCCCCCAATTTTCTTGATAATTCATCAACATCTAGTGTAGTTATCAGAGAAATCAAAGTCTCTCTACCTATGGACAATTTACAGAATAGAGGCAATAATTATATCATAACTAGAGTAGATGAGATGTGTAAACTGTAATTAAAAACTTAATTCAATCATATAATCTAATACACGTTAATTTCATCTTATAAGAATTCTAAATCAATTCTCATACCAAAAATGAAACACCATTCATAATTTTAATACAATTTATTAATGTTTTTTAATAATTTACTGTATATCATAAGTAAATTCATAGTTTGCACAACATATAACAACATATAAAATAGAGAATATATAAAATAATTTAACAATTTATATATTTAAACATGAGATTAACAATTAGTGAAAAAAATCACGAATAAAAAAATAATAAATATTTTGAATTTATCCAATGTATGATCTATATTTAATAAGAAAATAAAATCATTTTATAGTTGATCTAAATATGATCTCTTGAATATTATCCCCTAATGTGGAAAATACTTCAAATATCTGATATTAAATTAAATATTATCATTTTATATTCCTTTATTTTATGTAAAAAACTTAAATAATTCAAATACAATAATATTAATATTATTTAAACCATGATCAAATTAGTTATCAAATATATTTCTAATTTGGTTTATGTTATGTACCAAACTTGGCCCTATCATTTGAGAAGTTTAAATAAATTATATTTTATAAAAAATTATAATCTAATTAAATCTCATTTAATTTTTTATTTATTTTATATTGTTTTACATTTTTATAAATTACCATGTTAATTTCAATAAAAATATTATACATAAATTATAATCCATGATTTATATTATTAAATAGGTATTTAAATAATAACAGTTAATAAAATGAAATTCTTATTATATAAATTTTTCATAAATATTTTATTAAATAATTATAAATAATTAATAGTTAACTAATTTTTGAACTCCTTTATAAAATTATAAAGTATCCTAAAATATATTTTCCCTATTATTTCTACAATTTCTAAATTCTATAATCCAATTAATAATTGAAATTTAGAAAAATTATAGTTTTCTATTGTATCATATTCAACAGCATCCTAATGTAATAAATTGTGATATGAAATATTATCAATTGGGTATAATGATAGTTAATAAATGGAATTAAAAATTACTTTAGCACCATTGAAGTCATACATCATGATATAACTTATATTATTATGGTGATATGAATTTTATAATGGGTTTGTCACAAGGTTATTATCCCATACAACAACTAATATCATACCCTACAATATATGTAAAACAAAATTATTTTAATTAATTCATTAGAATGATATCATATATCATATTTAGTGACTATATTTTAGATTATGACATCATATATCAATAGACAAAAAAAATTTCGAAACAAAATTCTTTCCATATAATTTCCAATATAGTTTTGACTGCCACAGTTCAAAACATGAATCATATTTGATGATATCCAATACGACTACTAAATTAAATATAATCTTCATTCCTTTCAAAAATTATTTCTTAAATCAAAATTCATGGAATTTATATGATACCATTAAAGGGTTTAGTGATTTATTTAACACTTATTCGATGTAATATAAGTGATTCGAAACCTCTTTCTCAGCATCTAACAATTATTAATTAAATACCACTCATAAATGTAAAATAAAAAAAACATTTGGACCATTCAATTATGATATCTACAACATCAGTTTTCATTCATATTGATTATGGAACACTAATATGTATCCCTAATAATCCATCTTCAATGGTGTATCTATTATATAATTAGAATCACACATCGAATGGGAATGATCCTCCTCTATTCTCATGGTATGATACTATCTCTTCCAGAAATGATAATAGAATGCAAACATTTAATTTTAATCATAGGATTCCCATGAATGAGCGATTGTTCACCATGTAATATTTATTACTACTTTATTAATCCCTTGAGGAACTACTTGAGTGAAAATGAATTAACCCATACATTTAATCAATTATGTGTTAATTATTTGGTTAATCATGAATTTATCACATCAATGAAACCATTGTTTCCAAAATGTGATTAATTTAATGATATCCTTATGTGGAAGATAATATGAAAATTAACTTTTAACATTCTACTATGATCATTGATAATAAGATGCCATGTTAACCATATAATATAATTATCAGATAATTATCATGTCACTATATCATATAGTATGATATTGAAAATTCATTGAAACAATAAATTATATTGATAACTATTATATTCAAAACTAAAATTATAAGATATGAATTTATTTTACATATTTGAATCTATATGATATATCTATATCATTCCTTGTAATATATGAAAAAAAAAATCTAATATATAATACAATATAGGGTATTTTTCTTTTATTAACATTATGTATTCCCAATCAATAAAAGTGTCTCATTATATAACATCTTATAAAAAAGAAATATTGTTTGAAATCATGGAATTAACAATAACCCCTTTCAATCTATAAGAATTTCCTCTGATCATGGAATCTCTATGGGCCGGTGTAAGTATTGATCCTCAATGGGTGTTACATTAGTAGTCACATGTTCTATGTCTAAGATTTTGTCACACATTAATTATGGGAGATTATGGTGTGTAACAAGTGGCATTTATTACTCGTTACATTGACTATGGATATTCCTAATGGTGATGATTCCAATTTAGTGTCCATATTCATTAATTTATCATGTTTCCCCCCAATTATTTAACCATCAATACATACGTATATAAAAACTTATATTGGTTGATTGATATACATTGATTCTAAGATATTAATAAGAATTCAGATCATGATTTTTTAGATCTATGTTGAAATTGATTTATTTTTTCCATTTCTAAATTGAATTTACCTTTGTGTAGGGTCTCCCAGATTCTACTAGGAGAACACCATTCAATGTAATAAAGAGTGATTTTTCCTAAATTTTCTTATCTAGGATCATGTAACTCCATACTAGAGAAGATCACATTATTTCTATCATTATTCACATTCATTATATAAATATGGATGTACTATCTCAAAACTATTATTGGGTGTCAATTTTTAAGACAACCCAGTATTATAGTTTGTTATGATGAATAATTTTATTCATCTTATATAGTGTTTATTGGTTTCATCCCACCCTCAGAAAATACTATCCTTATTAATTGTTGGATAGTTTTGGGTCAAATGTTTATAAATCAATTTTCCACAAATATCATCAAGGAAGAAAATTTTACATTGGTATCAGAGATTTATCTGATATTGAAAGGAAACAGTGTATCGTTAGAATATTCATAAGTTATTTATGTATTTTTCTATAAATTCTTTATGTAATCATCCTAAGGAAGATCTTATTATCTCTTCTTGTCAAAATATTGAGTTTTTAATTTTTTAAAATATAGAAAATTAAACTCCAATATAACCTATTATGATGCTTTGAGAATCAATATCTTATTTTAAATATTCCCCTTCAGTTTTCTATTATGAATATAAAAAAGGAATACCCCAATTTTAATGTACCGGTGGGAAATACGGACAATTCGTTATGTCCTTTAGTGTAATATCTCTAGAATTCAACCCTATTGAGGGGAAAATCCATTAGGGTATTTTCCGTCCCTAGTAAGAGAGTAGTTAAAATTATCATAAAATATATTTATAAAATTTTAGCTAAAAGTCATTTTGTATCCCTTGGGGATGGTGAATAAGAACATAAAGTCCCTCCCTTCTCCTTTATCATTATCTTCTTCTACTTTTGTAATTATGAGTTTGTCAGATACCTAGTTGAATTTAATTTGTCATATCTAACTTTTATTCTTTATGTGTTTCTTTTTTATAAATGTTTGAACCAAAGCACATGGTATAAATGTTAATTTATTTCTCATTTAATATTTATGTGAATTATATAATAAAATATACTACATGAAAAGTTCTAATTTGGGTTTTTTTAAAATATTTTATTAAATAGGAAATAATCAACTCATATAATCATTACACAAATTTTAAGCTAATATAGAAAACATAAAAAGTGAATATTTAAATTTTTTAGCGAAACATGAAATATTATAAAAAGGGATAATATTTTGTGTTTCTTGATATCGAATTATTCATGATCCATACATCGGTTTATTATCGATGATGTGAACACTGATAATATCCAATCAAAATGAAAATGTAATGGTACCTTATAGGAGAAGTTCATGTAAGAATTCAGTCTCTTATTGATGTCAAACCATATTATAGATCAACACCATTCAATATATTTATACTTTTTTTGTAATAAAAATAAGTTTCTAAGAGTATATAGTGCCTCTTGGATTAATTCCACTTTTATTTTCTTGGATTTTTTTCATTCTCTAATTTTGTAGTTACTTATTTGTAAAACGTGCTTTTAGATCACATCCCCTAGTAATGAATATAGTGATATGTTCATGTAGAAATAATACCTTGTATTTCTCAAAATTGTGGGTTTGAAAATATAATTTTATTAAAATTATTTTGGAATATTATAAATCATTGTCGGTAGAATAATTATAATATATTCTTCTATATATGGCTAGGATTTTATAAATGGTTCTCCTTGAATGGATAAAATGAAAAAATACCCTTGAAATACATATGTGACTATCAATGTGCTTCACCAACTATAATATGGACTACAATGATGATGGTTTGATAATATCATTATGGTTAATGAATAGAATTATATTCAATATCCTATCATTTGGGTGAATAAGTTGTGAATTGATAAATATATAGAGACTGGTGGATCATGTATGAAGAGAAAAAATAACATATTTTTGTACATATGACAAACGAAAAAAACCATTTTGAACCTTAATCATGAAATAGAGGATGGTTTATTTATAAAGGATTTATGTATCACCAATATATGTATTGTTGACTACATCATTATGTTTACTTGAAATTAATTGACCTATGTATAGTTGGGGATATTCTAAAGGTATTCTTGATGATTATAACAACTTACTTCATATTATAAATGGAAGGATAAATTATATGATATCTAATATTACGAGGGAGGATTAAATATTGGGATCTATTAATATTATTTTTCTAGAGAGTTCTTATTGCCAAAATTGTATCTCAATTAATTTTTATAGGGATTCTTGGGAGGTCATTAAAAAATATTTCACAATGGGAATGAAGGAAAACATTTAAGATGGTTTTTTATCTAGAGTTGATTGTGTATATCTGTAGTCCTAATAAAAAATGTCTCACAACCCCATAAATTTTAATAATTCATACCTACTATTATACATAACATTTCAAACAAGATACTATGAAATATTTTAAATGATATTTTTTCCACTTTAATACCAAATTTTCCATGGGGGTACAAACATATTTTCATTAATAGAGGGATTATATATATTTATTTTCCTGTACATAAAATGTTGGAAGAAGATATCGATAACAAGTTTCTGATTACTAAAATCTTGTTGATGTTTTACGTGTAAATATAGATATGGTAAATGAGAATATAATGAATGTTATATGATAATTGGAAAATGAGTCTTCTATATGTTGTGATATGACTAATTTTTTAACTCTTATGCCTTGAATTGGTTTTTGTTACTCAACAGAAAATGTATTGGGATCATTAAATCAACACGTGGTTTTAGGAAATATGAGACACTTCTTCCTTATATTTTTATCACCAGAAATTATTTTGTTATTAAAAAAACCGAATCAATCAATTTAGGCAAGGATGGTGAATCCTTAGAGGGAAACTAATTTCCTCCCTGTTATTAAACGTCTTTTATTTTTAGAGTATATATTGGTTTTAAATACTAAAAAAATATAAATTTCTCATATATTCCATCAAGATCATCAGTAATTATGAAAATTAAAAAAGGGAACTAATAAAATGTAGAAGATAAGTAATTTTAGTTAATGGTTGTGATAATCTAGAATAAAATATTAAATATAAGAATTTATGGGCTTTACCAAGTTGGATCTACCGCTAGAGTATCATGGGGATCTACATTCAAATGGGAGGATTAAAATAATTTTTTTGGCCTTATAAAAAAATTTGAATGTCATGTTCTCTAATGGAAATGTAAGAAATTTCATTTGGTTCTTGAATTTAATTGATCAACAATGCTCATACACTCTACCTCATTCATATTATCTCGATTATCAAGGCCTTTAAATGGTTTTAATAAACATTGAGAAAAATGTATCCCACAACATCGGAATACAATTAGGGATTATTCATTCCTCATTAAAAGTGTAAAAATATTTTGAAACATATTAACATATTTGAAATTAACATGAGGGGATATAAAATAATCACGATTTCCATCAATGAAAAGTGGGACATATTTTTTCCATTTGGTTAGTCCCTTTTAATTTTCCTCATAAAGAACTAATATTCCAAAGTATATTATGTTTTCCATAACAAGAAAGCTTTAATATACCCTCATTATAGTAACATCTAGAACCCACATATTTTTATGAATGGGGATTCCAGTTGGGAGAATACCAATAGATACATTTCCTCCTATAATGGTAACTAAGTGGGCACCCATTTATTCATCCCAAGCAACTATTTTACAAATTGTAACATCCAAAAAACATGATTATATCTGAAAATCATTAACTATGACAGAGATGATAATCAGATATAAGTATTTAAAGAAATTCAATTAGTTCATTGAGAAGATCATTATTTATTTTATCTCATTATGTATGCAATTTTTTATTCCAAATAATGTACTAATATTTTATGTGTTCAATGGGGGTGAGATTTATGGGTGAATATTCATTAAGGAAACATGATTTTTTCTATGTTTTATTTTGGATATAATGATCTTTCATTAGATCCAAAACCATTGATAATTTAATCTATGGAAGTGAAATATCTCTTACATTCAAATTAATTTTATATAACAAACCAAATGTGTATAATGAGACCCATATGATCTTGAGTGGATTACAATGGTACTTCATTTTGAACTTATTTAAAAAAATATGGTAATTTACCTATATTATGATTTCTGAGGTCCCTTCTAGGGTTCCTAGCTTCACAGTACAAATAAATCATCCCTATAAGGTGGGATTCATTGATTTAGTTTTGTTTTGTTTTTTGTTTCTATATTATTATGAAATATTTAAATAGAGTCAAAAATCACCTTACTCCCATTACCCATTACTACCTGTGATGGAGGAAATTGTTGTTGATATCTGATCTTGCCCTGGGAATCCAATAGTAGGATGATTTTCAAACCCTAAATAATATTTTATTGTGATAATATTCTTACAATATAACTATATGTAAAATGGTATAGGGTGAAAAAATATTATGGAATCTATGTACTTGTTATTCCAAACTCAACATTAATGGATCCTGCTCTAATGGGATCATGTGTAGTTGGGGAATTATTCAGTATAGTAGGGGTATTATTTAGTATAGTTGGGGAATTATTCATTTATATTTCATTACATTTTACAGTGTTGGTATTATTTATCATTAGAAAAGAATAATATTTATTTAAAGAACAAATCATGTGAAAGGATTAATGTAACATCCCAAGTAAGTAATGAATAATAGATATTTTTATCTATGTATATTAATGAATTAGATAGTGTTTTAGAGTCTTAAAATGAAAATAAATCCAATCTTAATCATGGAATACACTAATATTCTTCAAAGATTGTTTTACTGCCTTTTAATGGAAACACCTTTTTAAATCTATCTTTTGACAATTTTATATGCTATTTTTGTCAAAAAAAACTTATTCTTTATGATTGGGACATCAAAATTTACTTTGTGTGAATTTTTGGTATTTTTCTGACAATGTTCATTTTTTATGAATAGTGAAAAATACTACATTTTACATCAAAAATGATTTTTAATATAATTTATTTATATTATTAGATTATCTTTTGAATTGGTTTTAAAGTTAAATTAGAATATATTTATACCATTTAATCCAATGGTGGTCATTATGATTAATTTCACTTTGGAATTGGGCATAAACTAATGCCAAACTTTTCATAGATATTGTTTCAAAAAACCCGCTATTTGTTTTGACAACGAAAATTATTTATAAATCAATTATTGCAATTTCTGTGTTTGGAATTTGATAAAATGGATTACATTTTTGGAATCAGAAGTTCCAAATTATGTAATCAAGACTCTTTTGTTTTTGGACATTATGAATAGTAACGACGGTAATTATCTTTAATTATCTTGATTAATGAAGAATCAGGTAGTTAAGGATAATAAAATAATATCATAATAATAATAAATGACACCAACATGTGTCCTAGTGCTACTGGTTGTCTCATTTCTGAACATGGGATACATTGTTCTAAACTTGGGGACCCCATGAAATCACTTTTGTGAGAAAGTGACTTTTTATCTTTTTAATTTTTTAAAGAATGTTAAATGTGACAAAGAATGTATCACCTAAGTAAAATATTTTTAATTTTGTACACATAAATGATCCTTTGGAATATAAATATTCATTATAAATCTAAAAATATTTCCTACATCATGATATTTTTTTATAATTTTTAGACATTAGATTTATTAAATTATTGATGACATCATGATGATGAAGCGATTACCTCATTAATAAAGGATTTAAATAAAATGGAAAGATAATATACAATCTAAGACCTAAACAAGTAAAAAACCTATTGGGTGCATATATTTCGAACCCTTATCACCTTATCCTCGAATTATATCAATGTGGGACCTTTAAAATCAGAAACCCATTTGAAAATAAAGTAACATTTCTTTACTTTCCAAGAGTGCCCCTCCTCTCATCTTATAAAAGGCTCCCACCTCTACCTCCTTACCCAAAAATCAAAATCCATTGGATCGGCCAACCCATTCCCATTTTGTCTCTCCACATCCCTATCTTACTCTTTTAAGCCTCACGTTGGGAAGAAGTCTTCCCAAGGAAGCCTTTGAGCTCAAACCAAAGGGAGTTACCCGATTTTAAGGTAATGTCTTCACTTGAGTCCTTTTGTTTTATTTTGCTTCTCCAACCCCCTAAACTCTTTTTATTCATTTATTTTTTAACAAATACAGTATCTTCAATATACTAGGATGTTTTTATAAGAAGGATTCTAGCTACACTTACACACAACTACATCTAATGGTTAAAGAACATACTGTTTCTGCGGATGGTGAATTTCTGCCTCCTGAAACGATGATTGTTCAACATTCTTTTAACATCTTCAAAAGAGTCCATTAAGATGACACTATATTTATATATGATATATAATATGTTTATTTTTCCCTTATGCTTCTATATTTTTCATTTTCGGCATACCTTTATGGTTCCCATTATGGGTAAACGCGATATCTTCATTAAGGAAATGCGGACTACCACCCCGTAAAGTGATTTGATTCATTAAATATCATATGTGGGATGTATAAAGGATGGAGTTATGATATTATATATGATATTAAACTTTAATTATAATATACCTTTATATCATTATGATTCCATTCTATGAAATACGAAATAGAAATGAAAGTAGCGGTCATGCGTACGTACAGCTTACCGTCTCCATGAACGGTGCATTTCATTTCTTACCTCTAAATGATTATGTAATATTATAAATGCATGAATGTAATGGATATATATGAAATATATTATATCTACATCAGGAATACCATTCTGGATATAATGGATTCCACGAACAACTTGTAATTATAAAGGGCTTATTTTTTACTCAAGTACCAATGATCGTTAAAACGACCATTATTAACTTAAAAAATTACATAGTGTTCATGACATGGCAATAAGTGATATAAAAGGAATAATGAACTTGAAAAAGGTTCTTAAACAAGTAGAAATTAAGTCAAGTTTATTATTCAGGGGATTAAAGAATGACCGAGTCAAGTCGGACACGAGGTATGGGACTTCGTCTCAATCTCCTTTCATTGAGGCATATTTTGTTTTATACAAAACCTTCTTTATATGATGTATAAACCCCATTGACTTTTACGTTTATCCAAAAGGAATCTTTTCTATACGAAGAGTTTTACTAAATGAAAAAAGGGAACGTTTTGTCGTACGTATGAGGCGACAACGACTTCTTCGCCGTTGTGACCATTATTTGAGTTTCGGCTTCCTCTACAAGACATACCTTCTTTTTAAAAGAAAAATAAATACCACGTTTTAATTTTCTTTTATTTTCGTATTGAAAATTTTTTTCATAATGTTTTTATATCAATGTGTTGTATTGATATCTTGTGATTGAAAGGTGGAAATGTTATGTTTCCTTTATGCATGTTTTATGTGAAACGATTATGTTGAGGTACATGGGCATTATTATGAAGACGAGTGGTTCCGTGATAAACTAAGGGCGGGTGAGCCCGATATAGCTCTCCAATGCATTGGGTAACACGAAGGAGGGAAACGTTATGGTTTCTCCTAAGAGATTTAGGGAATATACTATGATGGGCATTCCAAACGTAACCAAGAGGGTTACTCCCTACGTAAGAATGTTATGAATGCCTCAAGTTACCTTCATGTCTTATGATTTCTATGATTTATTCATAATTTTATGAGGTATGTTTTATGGGTAATGTATGATTTCATTATTATGTATATATGAACTCATGTTTCCTTTCCATATTTTTTTATATAACCCATACTGAGCTTTTTATGCTCATCCCAAGTATTTTCTGAAATGTTTTTCACAGATCAAGGGAAACGTACATGATATGATGATAGTTTCAAGGAAGTGTCAATAAAGAATCCATGTTTTATTTTAAATATATTCCATTGATGGGAAAAAATGAATACTATCTTTATGTAACCACTTTGTTTAAATGTGGAATGTAATGCATGTTTTATGATATAATTCTCTAAAACTCTAAACCTGAAAAGATCCTCAATGTGTAATCTTGTAATAACTCAAGATTAAGTAAGGTTTAAGGCTGGGGCCTTATAGTTGGTATCAGAGGTCGGTTTAGATAACTTTAGGAGTTAGAATTATATTAAATGATTATCCAAAACTATTTTTTTTAATTATATAGAATTTGAAGATTACCATGTTGCTTCATCTAAGACATGTTTATTTAGAATGGGTTTCCGTAGATGAAACAAGGAAGCAGTGCCAGGAAGGCATACAGAAAGAAATAACCTTCTGAATCAGCATCCTGAGATGGTTGGAATTGAAACAGAACAGTTTTTTGTAGTAATGGCACGGTTGACTCAAGCGATAAATGGTGGTGGTATCCATGCACGAGAATAGCTAGATCAACCGCAGAGGAACATGTCAGTGGTGGAACATTTCATGAGGAAACATACCCCATCATTCAAGTGATCATCTGACCCTGTGTTAGATGAAGGGTGGATTAAAGCACTGGAGAAGATTTTCGATGTCATGGGGTGTTCAGACAATCAAAAGGTTAGTCTTTCTATTTACCGTTTGGAGGGTGATGCGGATCAATGGTGGCCTATGGTTAAAAATATCAGGGACGCCGATGAGATTGATGCTCTTGATTGGGATGAATTCAAAGGTATGTTTCTTGAGAAGTATTTTCCTAAGGCTGTTCGACTTAGGATGGAAAAGAAATTCTTGGAATTGAGGCAAGAGGAAGAATCAGTGGCTGCCTATGAATAAAGGTTCACTTGATTGGAAAGATATGCTCCAAATTTTATCCAAGACCTTGATAGTAAAATCAATCATTTTTACTCAGGATTAAATCCAAAATATCGAAGGGAATTAGCTTCTCGTGAGTTTAAAAGTTATGAAAAGCTTCTTCGATGTACTGAGAAGGTGGAAATAGAGTTTGCCGATGATCAAGTGTTCTATAACAACTAACAGAAGAACAGACTGAGGTGGCAGGAGAATGGTAAGAATTCTTCAAAAAAGTCTGATGGTAAGAAAACTAATTTTCCAGTTTGTGATAAATGTGGAAAAATCCTTGCTGGGGAATGTCTTCTAAATTCTAGAAAGTGCAACCGATGTGGTAAGATGGGACATAAGGCTCGTGATTTCACTGAAAAAGATCAAGGTGAAGGTAAGACCAAATTTGATTTACAGTTAGTGAAATGTTTTAAGTGCAATGAGATGGGTCACTATGAAAATGAGTGTCCGAAAAAGAGCTTGAGTGATGGGAACCAGTTAGACTACAAGCAGAAAGGGGTGGTGAAATCCTTTGCAACTACTTCAGCAGATGTCGGGCCATCAAATGAAGTTGTATCATGTACATTGTTTGTTTTTTCAGATTATGCCAGTGTGTTGTTTGATTCGGGGTCTACACATTCTTTCAACTCTGAAACATTTTCTAGTAAAATGCGAATACCATCTCAAGAAATGACTCCGGAAATTGTGGTAAAAACACATGGGGGAAATGTTGAGGCAAAAAGAATTTATAAGTATCTTCCTATACTTATCTGTGGAAATAACCTACTTGAAATCCTTATTGTTCTACCTCTAGTAGAGTATGATGTTATCCTGGGTATGGATTGGCTCTCTATTTACCATGCTAAGATTTACTGTAGAGATAAAGAAGTTTTTTTTCAGAAAGACTTTCAGTTTGTGTACAAGAATGAACCACTACTGTTGATAACATATCAAGAGGCGGAGAAACTTGTAAAAGATGGAAATGAATGTTACCTTGCACATATTGTTGAAATCATGGGAACTGTTCAGATTAATGATGTGCCAATGGTAAATGAGTATCCCGATGTTTTTCCTAATGAGTTTCCTGGAATAATGCCAGATCAGGAAGTTGAATTTACTGTTGACTTAGTTCATGATGCTAAGCCAATTTCAAAACCCCCTTATCGAATGGCTCAAGTTGAACTGTTAGAGTTAAAGAAACAATTGCAGGAGTTATTAGATAAAGGTTTCATTCGACCTAGCACATCACAATGGGGTGATCCTGTCTTGTTTGTTAAAAAGAAAGATGGCTCAATGAGACTTTGCATTGATTATAGGTCCTTGAATAATATCACTATTAAGAACATATATCTTTTTCCTCATATCGATGATTTGTTTGATCAGCTCCAGGGAGATCAGTATTTTTCAAAGATTGACTTGAGATCGGGGTACCATCAGCTGAAGGTAAAGGAATCAGATGTTCCGAAGACTGCTTTTCGTACAATATATGGCCATTATGAATTTGTAGTAATTCCTTTTGGGCTAACCAATGCACCTACTATATTCATGGACTTAATGAATAGAATTTTCCATGAGTTCTTGGATAAGTTTTTGGTGGTTTTCTTTAATGATATTTTGGTGTTTTTAGAAAGTAAAGAGGACAATGAAAGACATTTAAGGGTTATCTTGCAAACCGTAAAAGAAAAGAAACTATACAGAAAATTCAGCAAGTGCGAGTTTTGGTTGCAACAAATTTGTTTCCTTGGTCACATTGTTTCTAAAGATGGGATAACCGTTGATCCTGCAAAAAAAAAGGTTTTTTATGAATGGCCAAGACCCACAAATGTAATAGAGATTCTAAGTTTCCTTGGTTTGGTAGGCTATTATCGATGGTTTGTTATAAATTTTTCACGGTTATCTAGTCCAATGACTAATCTAAATCGGAAGGGTGTTATGTTTATCTAGACAAAATAATGTGATGATTGTTTTCAGGAATTGAAAAGAAGATTGGTGAATGCTCCAGTTTTGGAACTACCTTCTAGGAATGGTGAGTTTGTTATATATAGTGATGCTTCATTGAAAGGGCTTGGTTGTGTCCTAATGCAGAATGATCAGGTTATTGCTTATGCTTCACGTCAGTTGAAAACTCATGAGTTAAATTACCCTACACATGATTTGGAATTAGCTGCTGTTGTTTTTGCTTTAAAAATTTGGAGGCATCATTTGTATGGAGTAAAGTGTGAAATATATACCGATAACAAAAGTTTAAAGTATATATTCACTCAGAAATAATTGAACATGAGACAAAGGAGATGGCTAGAATTAATCAAGGATTATGATTGTACAATTCATTACCATCCAGGAAAAGAAAATAAAGTGGCTGATGCTTTGAGTCGAAAAAGTAATGCTTCATTAGAAATGTTGCATTTGGAACATGATCCCTTGGTAAAGAATTTGATGAAATTTGGCATAGAAGTTGTTGGTGCAGGAAGTTATTCTATTTTGTTTCAGGTATCAGTGAGATCATCTCTATCAGATAGAATCAAGCAAGCATAGAAGCAAGATAGTGAGTTGCAGAAAAAGGTAGAGATGGTTCATAAAGGTAAGTTGCCTGAATTCAACATTGATAAGGATTGAGTTTTGAGATTTGGGAAGAGATTGTGTGTGCCTTGTGATTCATAGTTGAAGAGAGAGTTGTTATGTGAAGCTCATAGTTCTCTGTTTTCAGTTCATCCAGGTAGTACTAAGATGTATAAAGATCTTCGGGAGTATTACTGGTGGGATTGAATGAAAAGAGATATTGCTGATTTTACTGTGAAGTGTTTGAATTGTCAACAGGTTAAAGCAGAGTGGCAGTTACCGAAAGAGATGCTTCAGCCTTTACCAGTGCCAGAGTGGAAATGGGAGAATATATCCATGGACTTTGTTGTGGGATTGTCGAAGACATCTTGAGGTAATAATGCAATCTGGGTTATTGTTGATCGCTTGACCAAACCTGCTCATTTCCTTGCTATACGAGATACTTTTTACCTAGATCAACTTTCCCGTTTGTATCTTAAAGAGATAGTTAGGTTACATGGAGTTCCTCTCTCCATTGTATCTGACCGTGATCCCAGGTTCACTTCTAAATTTTGGAAAGGCCTTCCGAAGTCGTTGGGTACTGAATTAAATTTTAGTACAACTTTTTATCCTCAATCAGATGGGCAGTCAGAACGAACAATTCAGACCATAGAGGATATGCTACGTTCTTGCTCTATGGATTATCAGGGATGTTGGGACCAACATCATTCTTTGGTTGAATTTTCATATAATAACAGTTTTCATTCCAGTATGCAGATGGCACCATTTGAGGCGTTATATGGGAATCGGTGTCGAACTCCAGCATTCTGGGATGAAGTGGGTGAAAGGAAGTTGATGGGACCAGAATAAGTAGAAGAGATGGCAGAAATAGTTCAGCTGATTCAGAAGCACATGATAACAACTCAGAGTAGGTACAAGAGTTATGCAGACAACAGGAGGAAGGATCTAACTTTTGAGGTAGGTGATCATGTTTTTCTCAAAGTCTCACCATGGAAAAGTGTGATGCGATTTAGTAAGAAAGGAAATCTGAGTCCAAGGTTCATTAGACCATATGAAATTCTGGGGAGAGTTAGATCAGTTGCTTACCGAGTGTCTTTACCTCCGAGTTTATCTCAGGTACACAATGTTTTTCATGTTTCGATGTTGAGAAAGTATATGCCAGATCCATCTCATGTTTTGAGTCCAGAGATAGTTCAGCTGGAAGAGAACCTATCTTATGAGGAACAACCGGTCCAAGTTATTGACCATAGGGAGAAAGTGTTACAGAATAAGGTGATTAATCAGGTAAATGTTTTTTGGAAAAACCACATGATGGAAGAGGCAACATGGGAATCTGAAAATGAAATGAGGGATAAGTACCCCTATTTATTCGATAAGTAAATAAATTGCATGGACGAAATTTTCTAAAGGGGGGAAGGATGTAACATCCCAAGTAAGTAATGAATAATAGATATTTTTATCTATGTCTATTAGTGAATTAGATAGTGTTTTAGAGGCTTAAATGAAAATAAATCCAATCTTAAGCATGGAATACACTAATATTCTTAAAAGATTGTTTTACTGCCTTTTGATGGCAAACCCTTTTTAAATATATATTTTGACAATTTTATAAGCTATGTTTGTCAAAAGAAACTTATTCTTTATGATTGGGACATCAAAATTTACTTTGTGTAAATTTTTGGTATTTTTCTGACAATGTTCATTTTTTATGAATAGTGAAAAATACTGCATTTTACATCAAAACTACTTTTTAATCTAATTTATTTATATGATTAGATTATATTTTGAATTGGTTTTAAAGTTAAATTAGAATATATTTTTACCATTTATTCCAATGGTGGTCATTAGGATTAATTTCACTTTGGAATTGGGAATAAACTAATGCCAAACTTTTCATAGATATTGTTTCAAAAAAACCCGCTATTTGTTTTGACAATGGGAATTATTTATAAATCAATTATTTCAATTTCTGTGTTTGGAATTTGGTAAAATGGATTACATATTTGGAATCAGAAGGACTAAATTATGTAATCAAGAATTTTTTTTTTGAACATTATGAATAGTATCGACGGTAATTATCTTTAATTATCTTGATTACTGGGTAATTGGGTAGTTAAGGATAATAAAATAATATCATAATAATAAAAAATGACACTAACATGTGTCCTAGTGATACTTTTTGTCTCATGGACGACCATGGGATACCTTGTGCCAAACTTGGGGACCCCATGAAATCACTTTGGTGAGAAAGTGACTTTTTATCTTTTTAATTTTTTAAAGAATGTTAAATGTTACAAAGAATGTATCACCTAAGTAAAATATTTTTAATTTTGTCAACATAAATGATCGTTTGGACTATAAATATTCATTAGAAATCTATAAAGATTTCCTACATCATGATTTTTTTTTTAAAATTTTTAGACATTAAATTTAATAAATTATTTATGGCATCATGATGATGCAGCGATTACCTCATTAATAAAGGATTTAAATAAAATAGAATGATAATATAAAATCTAAGACCTACACAAGTCCAAAACCTATTGGGTGGGTATATTTCGAACCCTTATCATGTTATCCTCGAATTATATCAATGTGGGACCTTTAAAATCCGAAACCCATTTGAAAATAAAGTAACATTTCTTTACTTTCCAAGAGTTCCCCTCCTCTCCTCTTATAAAAGGCCCCCACCTCTACCTCCTTACCCACACTTCCAAAGCCTTTGGCTCGGCCAACCCTACCCATTTTGTCTCTCCACATCCCTCTCTTACTCCTTGAAGCCTCCCTTTGGGCAGAAGTCTTCCCAAGGAAGCCTTTGAGCTCAAACCAAAGGGAGTTACATGATTTTAAGGTAATGTCTTCACTTGAGTCCTTTTGTTTTATTTTGCTTCTCAAACCCCCTAAAATCTTTTTATTCATTTATTTTGTAACAAATCCAGTATCTTAAATATACTAGGATGTTGTTATAAAAATTATTCTAGCTACACTTACACACACCTACATATAATGGTTAAACAACATACTGTTTCCGTCGATGGTGAATTTCTACCTCCCGAAACGATGATTGTTCATCATTATTTTAAAACCTTCAAAGGTGGCCATTAAGATGACACTATATTTATATATGATACATAATATGTATATGTTTTCCTTAAGCTTCTGTATTTTTTATTTTGGGCATACCTTTATTGTTCCCATTATGGGTAAACGCGATATCTTCATTTAAAGAAGTGTGGACTACCGCCCCCTCAAAGTGATTTGATTCGTTAAATACCATATGTGGGAAATATAAAGGATGAAGTTATGATATTATATATGATATTACACTGGAATTATAATATACCTTTATATCATTATGATCCCATTCTATGAATTACGAAATAGAAATGAAAGTAGCATTCATGCGTACGTACGGCTTACCGTCTCCATGAATGGTGCATTTCATTTCTAAACTCTAAATGATTATGTAATATTATTAATTCATGAATGTAATGGATATATATGACATATATGATATCTACATCATGAATACCACTCTGGATATAATGGATACATGAACAACTTGTAATTATAAAGGGCTTATTGTTTACTCAAGTACCAATGATCGTTAAAACGACCGTTATTAACATAAATAATTACATAGTGTTCATGACATGGCAATAAGTGATATAAAAGGAATAATGAACTTGAGAAATGTTTTAAACAAGTATAAATTAACTCATGTTTATTATTCATGAGATTAAAGAACGACCGAGTCAAGTCGGACCTGAGGTATGGGACTTCGTCTCAATCTCCTTTCATTGAGGCATATTTTGTTTTATACAAATCCTTCTTTTATACGGTGTATAAACCCCTTTGAATTTTACGTTTATCCAAAAGGAATCTTTTTTATACGAAGCATTTCACTAAACGACAAAAGGGAACGTTTTGTCGTACGTATGCGGCGACAACGACTTCTCCGCCATTGTGACCATTATTTGAGTTTCGGCTTCCTCTACAAGCCATACCTTCTTTTTAAAAGAAAAATAAATACCATGTTTTACATTTATTTTATTTTGGTATTGAAAATGGTTTTCATAATGTTTTTATATCAATGTGTTGTATTGATATCTTATGATTGAAAGGTGGAAATGTTATGTTTCCTTTATACATGTTTTATGTGATACGATTATGTTGAGGTTCTTGGGCATTATTATGAACACGGGTGGTTCCATAATAAACTAAGGGTGGGTGAGCCCGATATAGCTCTCCAATGCATTGGGTAATGCGAATGAGTGAAACGTTATGTTTTCTCCGAAGAGATTTAGGAAATATACTGTGATGGGTATTCCAAACGTTACCAAGAGGGTTACTCCCTATGTAAGAATGTTATGAATGCCTCAAGTTACCTTTATGTCTTATGATTGCTATGATTTATTCATGATTTGATGAGGTATGTTTAATGGGTAAAGTATGATTTCATTCTTATGTATATATGAACTCATGTTTCCTTTCCATATTTTTTTTATATAACCCATACTAACCTTTTTATGCTCATCCCAAGTCTTTTTTGAAATGTTTTTCACAGGTCAAGGGAAAGGTACATGATATGATGATAGTGTCAAGGAAGTGTCAATGAAGAATCCATGTTTAATTTTAAATATGTTCCATTTATGGGAAAAATGAATACTATCTTTATGTAACCACTTTGTTTAAATCTGGAATGTAATGAAAGTTTTATGATCTAATTCTCTAAAACTCTAAACCTGAAAAGATCCTCAATGTGTAATATTATAATAACTCAAGATTAATTAAGGTTTAAGGCTGGGGCCTTATAATTACAACCTCCCTCAAATAATTATTTAAAAAATATTCCGCAATGATGGTTACATAAATTTCTAGTTCATCCAAAACTCATTGGTTAGTTGTCTAAAATTTTAGTACCTATATGAGTATAATATATTATAGAACTAGTTTTCAATAAATATGACATAAAGTAAACATTTTTTCAAATAAAGTGGTGTTGACGAGATATGTGGTACGTTATCTTCATGTTCTCTCATCTATTAGATACCACCCTAAGGATTATAAAATAATTCCCTATAATGAATCTCTTAGGATGCACCATTTAATAACAGCTTTCAATACTTTCTTTTGTTGATGAAATATTTTCTTACTAAAAATTATGATTTAATATGACTAAAGGATGATTCTAAATATATATTACATTTTTATTATAATAACAAATAATTCAAAATAAATATTACCTTTTTATAATTTTTGATTTAGAAATTATATCTTAAATCAATATAAATAATACGTGTATAAACAATTGTATTTTTTTGAAATATTTATTAAATAAGTTTATCATATTTAAATTTAAAATTCAATCTTTTATATACAAAATATTTTAGTATTTTTACATCCATAAAACATGTGAACAAAATCTATAAGCATAAACATACTATTACTATCTACAGAGAGTGACACAAAATTTTTCTTCATATTTCACTACAATGAAACCCAATTAAAAAATAAATGAATTGTCTGATAAATTTTTTTATATAAAATTTATAAAATAGAAAATCATTAAATAAAAAAATTATCTAAAAAATAGCTTCTTTATTATAATAAAGTTACCTAGAGAATATTTTAAGAAATGTTTTTGTTTATAACATTGAATAAAGAATCATTGGAGGTTTTTGAGATGTTATTGAAGCTATTAATAATGTAATAGATATTTTATGAGTACTATTGAGATTAATTTGAAGTAGTTCATTGTTCATTTAGATCATTTTAAAATTCTATGTAGACACAATAATTTGTATAAGTCATTATGAATATTATTTTTCTAATTGAGAAAGCATACGAGTCATGGTTTAACCTATATATCCTCAATAATATTATATGAAAGATATTGGATCATTGATGAGAAAACGAATATCATATTAATGGATTTGGTTTTCATATTAAATGTTTGGAGTTTAAAGGAGAGAATCATTCCTCATATGATAGAATATATTTTTGAAGAATCAACATTTTAAGTCACATAGTTAATCATTGTATTGTGTGATGGAACATTGTGTGGTACATCTATGATGACTTTGATTTTTTTTAAAGAATCAACCCCTCACACAACATAAGGTACATCATAATAGTGTCAATGGAGCATAATATTATTCAAGGAAAGATTCTAAATGAAATATTTAAAAATAGAAAAAATATATAAATACATAAAACTGAAAATTCTTGTAAATAAATAAATTTATCCTAAAGCCATTATTTCAAAATAAAAACATAATGATGTTGTATTAATCCATGACTTAATATATTTTTGAATAAAAAAAATTAAATGGACATGACAATATCTCTTTTTTATTTATATAATATTTTCAAAATAGAATATTTGTAAATAAACATTTATAATCAAAATTATATAGAGTCATTTCACATGAAATATATAAAGTATTAATGAAACAATATTGATATAAAAATGAAAAAATTATTTTTGATCCTCATATATCTATGTGTGAATATGATCATTGACTTCAGTGAGGGGTGGGGATCTAACTAGATGAAATGGATTTGTTATATTCTTCTTTATCCATATTTTTAGAATATTTATTATATGCTTATGATAAATGAGATCGTAAAATGAATAGGTAATTTATGTAGTGTTTTAAGAGATAGTACATATGTGAAAATGGATTTTTAGATCATTGGATAATGTCCATGATAAATGATGAGGAAAATAGAGTGGAGATAATATGGATAAAGCTATCATAAGAGAATTGATGAATATGAGAATGGATCAATAAATTTATTAAATGTATAATTTTTATATTCAAAATATATATAATATATTCAGATAGAATATTCATAAAACAAAAAACTAGGACTGAAATAATTTGGTGGTAGTGAAATGAGATTGTGTTAAGAACAAAGATAAATATATGAATCCTCAAGGATTAGAAGTGTATATCTTATAATAAATAAGTAAACTATTTGAGTATCAAATAAAATAAGATAATATTGAATTTTTTATTCATACTATTTCTTACAATATACAGTGTTAGAGAAATTTGAGAAACAGATTAATAAAAACATTTGATTGAATAAAAACATATAAGATTATCAATATAAATTTCTTCGTCTAGTGAGATCATTGAACATTAAGTTTTGTGTAACTAGAAATAATATTTTGAATAATATCATGGAGAATTATTGGAAATAGATATTAATATTCGTGCTAAAATATCATGTGATCACAAGGCATGAAAAGACTATACTGATGAAAGAGTTGATATGATTGTTTGGATTTGGGACATCATCTTCACAATGGTGATCTACTTAAATATGTTTTGTATGTTTATAGAGTGGTGGAACACCGGTATATAAAACAAGATTTTGTTTCTTAGGATCACTTGTATAATATTTGGAACACTCGTCTATTTAATACAGTGAGAGGATACATGATTTTCTCTTCCCGAACCCACTATACATTATGGTGAAAATATATGCAAGAAGATGTTAATCAGAATCCATGAAAAAATTAGTAGTGAGTTTCCCATATACTAGAAAAACGTTTTAAAACACTTATTTCATACCTTAAATCTTTCCAACATTTCATTTTATGTATGTGATTAGGTGGAGATAAAAAAACCCCATTTATATAATAACAGGAGGCAAGGTTCAAATTGAATATTGTGTACATCGATAAGAAGAATATTTTGAATTTGAATTAGAAACACATGATCATATTCTCCTATATCTGGTTCATTCAACATTCCACTAGTCCTTTTAATTTTTTTAATTTTATAGTAAATTTTTTGTGGGATCATTACTAGTTTATGAAAAATTCTTGGAGTTAGAATGTATGTTTATAGAATATTTTCAGCACTACTAAGATGAATTAGAAGTAATTATTTGATTATATTGTTTTTTATAAAATTATATGTATACATTGATATTTTAATGAAATTTTCTGTAAGAGTTATGAATTAGGTACACTATATAATTCATATATATGTGAATGTCTCATATGGAATCTTGTTTGAATGATTCCATAAAAATTATGAGAAAAAGTAATTAATATGAAAATATGTGTACTTCTTATGAATGGAATAATGTTTTTAGGAAGGATAATTCCATATATGATAGAAACACATTGTGAATATTTTGTATCAAAGTATAAAATTGATAACATGCATGTTTTCTATATAAAATTTATTTGTCTATAATATTAGGCAATTCATTAGGTAATAAGATTTATATTAATGTAAGACATGTCAGAACCCATTATATTATATCCTAATTTCATAATATATTGAAATGAGTGTGATACATAATTTGTTTGTATGATATATTTGATAGAATATCTTGTTTCAGGATACCTGATATTCAAATGATACATGAATTTGGTAAAATCAAAAAATATAATATTCATTGGTTAATAATCCAATGATATTGGTTATAACTGTTAGAATAAAATATTGTATAAATAGGTTGACTATTATTATTTCAATATGAATGAAAATTTTTCTGTGAATAAGGTTACAGTTATAAAAAAAATATTATAATAAAAAAGATAACGATGAGAATATATTTAATATAATGTTTGAAGAACATGCTGGAAACATGCATCATGTAGTTGAAAATTACTCATGTAAGAGTAGCAGCATAGAGAGTGATGTAAATACAAGTCCGATAGATTAGTGTTTGTTGAAACATTTTGATTATATGTTTAACGTATGTTGGGTTGGTGTTTTATTTTTAGTCACTCCATGAATAATAGTAATTATTTTTCTAAAATTATTAATTTTAACGGAATGTGTCAATTGACTGGTATATCTAATTTAATATTTAAAACAAGTGATGAGAATGATTATATATATAGGAATAATTGAATGAATTACATGAATTGTTTTATTATTTTCATACATGAAGAATATTTTATATATGATTGAGGGCCTGGAGATTGATTATGAGAAGCCTAATGTGATTGACAGGGTAAAAAATGATTTTGAGATAATGTGGATTATTGTGTAAGGGTAATCATAACATTGAACTCAATATTTAATGGCAGATCAATTCCTATAAAATGTTTAGAATGAATTTCTGAGGTGCATAAGGGTACATTAAAGCTCACATAGAGGTAAATTGAGTGCCTCATGAGTTGTGTAATGGTAATTTATCCATACATAAATGTATACAAGTTGTGAAACTGTAACAAACTTTACATGAAGGTAAAAAATTAACCTTGGTAATCGTATGTTATACTTATGTAATGGTAAAATGTAGTTTCTTAAATTTATATAAATGCACTTTGAGGCTACATGAATCTATCATGACCATTTCGAATGGGAAAATCGTGCGATTTGTATGGGTAGTTGATATTGTGAAAAGGTAAAAAAATGTATAATAAGGGTAGTCGACAATAAGTAAAAGTCATTTTAGTGTAGCATAATGGTTATTCATGGTCATGTAAGGTTATACATGAGTTATAATAAAATTTAAAAAGTAAATTAATATTTTCCATAGACAGTGATACTGTTAGAAGATCATGGGGTACCACTACTAATAATATCATGTGATACTACTATGTGTTACTACTAGTTGATCATCATATGTTACCATATGTGTAACCATTGGGTGATAATTGGTATGTTTCTATATAAACTACAATGCTATAAACAGTCATGGAATGCTACCAATAGAAGAACTCGATTCGTGACGTCTCCTATAATGAGTATGAACCTCCAAATGAAACAAAACAAATCAATGCACTTTCATACATATACAATTTCTTGTATGGAGGTCAATATGAGATAATGGTCATAGAATCATCCAATAACAAGGTATAATGATGAAATAAAAAATGTATTCTTGATAATTAACATAGTGTGGTATATGAGGAATTTCAAAGATCATTGATAATTATATATTTTGGGAAATGTGCGGAGTATCGTGAGTCTTTAAGATAAAAAAATGTAGATTTAAGTGGTTTTTGGAATGAGTACTGATAGAATAATAAAAGTGGATTAGATGAGGGAATTAATTATATAGGTTCTTTTTAAAACTTGATTTATAAGAATAAGTTACATATTATGTATCCCAAAAGTGGAAAAGATAAATATTTGTAACTACAATATGCAAAGGATGGTGTGTAGCATCCTAAGATCATAAAAGAGTGCCATCGTGTTTGATAGCATATATGACACACAAAAAAATTCTTATAAGATAATTTAACATCCCAAGGTTTTGAAAATAAATATAGAATGCAATTTTATAAAATATCCATTAAACACAACTTTTCATCTTCAATGTTTTGAATTTCAATAAATGGTCATCTAGAGTTGTGTTCAGAAAGTCATTTGGAGTCTGATAGAACAAAATTGATTTTTGGTGAACAGTAGCATACCATTATGAATAGTAATATAAATAGTAATATGAAGAGTAATATGACCCTTATTAATAGTAAATAATATTATTATTTGATTTTCTTAAGGCAGTATGATAATGGGATCTTAATTAATTTTTCAATGTAACATAAAACTAATTGCATTTCAAGATTGTTATTTTTTGAATTTACTATAACCTTATTTAAAAATTAAATGAATAATATTTAGAAACATATTTTTGAAAAATGGATTCTACATGTCGAAAAATAGTAGGGGTGAATTTTTGGGATTTTTCTAAATACTTGAATTTTTCATGAATAGTGAAAAATACAGTTTCGAGTATTCAATACTTTAATGACATCATAATGACATAATAATTAAAATAAAAGGTTTTTAGACTTGTGATTATTTACTTATTTCATGAAGTGTCCCAAGTGGCTTAAACCATGGTCAAATACTATGGGAAAGCCCATGGTTTTTCAAAAACCACTAATGAGGTGTTCCTTTGAATTTATTAAAAAATTACCTCTCTTCTTCTATAAATATCCACTCATTCATTCGTTTTATTTCATTACAAATCCCTATTACTAGAATATATGGTGGATTTACCTCTCTAGGAGTCCTCCCAAGGTGTCCCTAATCTCCCAAGGTCTCATCCTTCATGATCTAGGAGTTATTGTACAAGGTAAGGGAATCCTTCATTCTCTTCTTTAAGTCGATGCTTCTTTTATGTTATCTATTTGAAATTCCTTTCTCATATATTGAGGTTTGATTTTTATCATTATTATTACTTTAATTTTTATTTTAATATGATGAGATACCCTTTTTGTTCTCATCATTTGATTTTATGAAATTTTAAGTGACGTTGTTAGGCTGCTGAATTTTCATAAGGGATCATTTAACTATTATTTTATTTTCGAGTTCATCTATTTTATTTTTCTCTCCTCACATCTTCTGTCCAAATGATCATGATAACACCAGTAAAATATATATACTGTAATTATGTCATGTTAATGGAAGACCAATCATAAATATTCTTACTCCCTCCCTTTTATTTTTATAAACGAAATCAACATCCATGAGGTTCCAATTTATAGCCTCCATAGATGATGAAGTTTCGTTCTTCAATTCCTTCTTCATTACTGGCCATGAAACCATATTTATGATTGAATCAGACAATAATATATGTATTATAACATAATTAATATTCAAGAACCATAATATGTACATATAATTAAGTTATACGACAAAAGTAGTTCATAATAATCCAAATACCGCCCAATAATCAAAGTGGTTCTCATCTAATGATTCATCCTCATTCCATATAACCAAATTATATAAATGACCATTACTAATTATTTATGTTCATAAATAATATATAATTATAATCCGGATGATTTATATCCATTTCACATGAACTCCATTACATAAAAACAAGTGAACCGATTATGAAAATAAAGAAAATGAACACCCTAGAACAATGAAATTCAATCTAATAACATAGAAATAAGGGTATAAATTAACTAAAAAGAATTATGATAAACTAAATACATGTCTAATAGGTTTTTAAATAATTTATTAATAAGTATAATTCCATATTCCAGGATCTTAAGTTCGAGAGAAGAACGGGTTTGGAGTTAAGGAAAGGGTTTTTCACCCGAACTTCCATTTTCATTCGGGTTACATTCATTGTATAATTACCTCAACGAAATTATTATGTATTTTTATGTACTCAAAATATATTCTTTTTGAGTATAATATATATGTTTAAAAATCAGAACCCTTCCTTATTTTATGGATAGTTACACATTTTTAAGGGAAGTTTCAAAATTGTTTCCAAAATAGAAGCCCGATTGAAGGGAATTTCTCCAATTCATATCTATTTACAAGTGCACTCTATAATATGTTTTTGTAAATCATTATATTTTAAAAAATACCCATTTTATTATTAAAATACTATCTTACTTCACTTCTGGTTTTATACAAGGATTTTCCAAAAGAACTCTTCTTTTCATAATAAAAGAGTATTTATCTCAAAATTACATAATGATTTTATAAGAGTATTTTCTTTCAATTCTCTTATTGATTCCATGGTATTATTGGGTTTAATAATTTATGAATTCACATACCATATTTTATTTAATGGTTTATGATTATCTTTATTGTGGATGATCAATCCTAGAACAATTCATCATATTATTACAAATGGTTAGTGTTTATGTTCGATAATTGGTGAATATTAGTTACATTTCATATGATAGTTTCAATATGAATGCATATGTTGTTTATGTTGATCCCCACTCATTTGAGGAATTAATTTGACTTATTATGTGACGGGTGGGGCCTTATATATCCCTTCTATGCATTGGTAGGTCACATGAGACAAACTATGGTCTTGGAACGAGGACTTGACAAAATGATTATTTTATGGTCCTAGAACGAGGCTTAGATGGTATGGTTATGATGTCCGGTATATGCACTTCCCTCATTATGAAGCTAGTATTTGAAGTTTATGTGGTAATTCGACTAGTATAATACCCATGATTATGTTTAATTATGGCATTATTTATTTAGCTCATATTCCAACCATAATATGTTTCAAGTTTATTATTAAAGGCATGTGTTTTCAATTATTCACCTTTTTTAATGTTTATATTATCTTCCTCTATATTTTCTTACTCATACTGTGCATTTGAGCTCACCCCTTTATTATGTTTCGTTTTCTCATGACATGAAGAAGTAATTTATGAATGACTTTCAATCATAATCTAGGAGACGTGATGTTTTTAATGGATTAAAATAATTTTTTGTTTCCATTCTCGTTGTAATGTTAAACTTATGTATGTAACATTTTTCCAATAATACTAAACTAATTGGTCTTTTGGGATTCGTATTCCTTGAATGTATGCAAACGTAATCAAATAAGGCACCAGCTCTGGGCAACTGGGGTCGAGTCCTTACAGTTGGTATCAGAGGAAGTTTAGTAGAATACTTGGAAACTAGAAAACGTAGAATTGGGGAAGAGTCCCTAAGTTAGTCATTGAGGATATACATACAATAACGTCCTGGTATTTTGGTAAGGAATAGATTATATGGATCTTTCAAGAAATACATCCCTATCTGGATATGAGTAGGTAGAGGTGGCTCTGGAACAGATGTATCTAGGGGTAAAACCCAAAAACACCACTTTGAGCTAGACTCAAACGGGAATTGGTGCACGACAATATTCCATGCTGCACTCTTGGTTACGAAACTCCTGGGGGATATGCTTAAGATAATTCACATTTAATTTAAAAGACATTATGAAAGATTTAAATGTAAAATAATCCTCAAGGAAACCATATTTTTGAATATGGATTAGCTATTAGTAGGATCAAAATTTTTTCTAAGTATTTTGTTAAGTTATGATTATACATTATGATTCATAACCTAATCTAGTGTCTTCAATTATCTAGATATGGAGCCTAGTGGACGGAATGGAAATCGCCCGAATGCGTGTGTCCCCTGTAGGAATTTACCTTCGACGCAAGATAATGATGTTGGATCTGGTGTTGTGACTGGTGCCGAGCAACTCATAACTATACTGGGACAACTTAGTCATGTTATGAATATTAACCTTACTCGTATGGAGAATTCGGATCCACCACATGGAGGATCCATTCTTGTTCTCATAATACAACAACAGCCTCCATCATTCAATGGGACTACAAACCCATTTGTAGTAGAGAAGTGGAAATGTTCCCTTGAGAAGATGTAACGCCCCGACCCCAGCTACCCAGAGCCGGTGCATTACTTCGTAACATTGGCATGATCACAGAAGATCAAGTCTCAAAAGGCCGATTAGTTTAGTAGCCTTGGAAACACTAGATACATTCATAAATGTTACATTACATCACAAAGTGAAAAACTATAATAACATAGTCTCCATAGTCCACACTTCTATCCTCTTCTAACTATCCCTGCAGGTCATTCATAAAATACTTCTTCACATCCTGGAAAATATTAAAACATTGAAAGGGGTGAGCTCAGATGCTCAGTAAGGATAACAATATAGCGGAAGCTTTCATAAATAAACATTAACATTTAAGGCAATGTATAACTAAAACAAAAGCCTTTTAAACTTGAACATCAACATATTATGGAAAAAATAAAATGAGATAATGCCATTCACTTCTTCACATGGATATTCTACTGGTCGAATAATCACATGCAATATCAAAAACCACTTTCATAATGAGGGAATGTATAATGCCAGACATTCTGAAACATTTTGTCAAGGCCTCGGCGAAGACGTCTAAAATGATTAAGGCCTCGGCCAAATCCATAAATCAAATTGGGAAATGGCCTCGGCCAATTCCACGTCTAGTTGTCTCATGAGACCTACCGATGCATCGAGGAGCTATAGCGGGCTCCACCCGTCACTTATTAAGTCCAATACATTCCTCATATGAATAGGTTTAAACATATCATAAACCATAACATAATCGTATCACATAAAACACGCATAAAGGAAACATAAAATTTCCACATTTCAATCAAAAGATATCAATACAACACATTGATATAATAAAAATGCTTTCAAAAGCATTTTCAATACCAAAATAAAAGAAAGTTAAAATATTGTATTTATTTTTCATTAATAAAAAGTGATGGCTTGTAGAGGAAGCCGAAACTCAAATAATGGTCACGGCGGCGGAGAAGTCGTTGTCGCCGCATAAGTACGGAAAGAAAAACATTCCCTTTTTAACGTTTAGTAAAACGCCTCGTATAAAAAAGATTCCTTTTGAATAAACGTAAAAGTCAAAGGGGTTTATACACCGTATAAAAGAAAGTTTTGTATAAAACCAAATATGCCTCAATGAAAGGGGATTGAGACGAAGTCCTTAAAAGATCATTTTTTTTAAATAAAGTACATCTATAATGTGTATTCACTATAAGTACACATAAATAATGTAAAAATACAATATTGGACATAATAATATCATGACATAATTTGAAAGTAGGAGATTAACCCAAAGAGTGAAAATTGGGTTAAGAAATTCCCTTACCTCATGTCCGACTTGACTCAACCGTTCTTTAACCTCCTGAATAATAAACTAGAGTTAATATCTACCTTATTAAGAACCATTTTCAATTTCATTATCCTTTTTATATCACTTATTACAATGTTATGAACGTTATATAATTATTTAAGTTAATAACGGTCGTTTTGTCGATCTTTGGTACTTGTGTCAACAATAACCTTCTTATAATTACAAGTTGTTCACGTGGTGAAATATCCATTATATCCAGAATTATATTCATGATTTAGATATCATGTATATCATATATATCCAGTATATACATTCATTCATAATATTACGTAACATTTAGAGGTAAGAAATGAAATGCACCGTTCATGGAGACGGTAAGCCGTACGTACGCATGAACGCTACTTTCATTTCTATTTCGTATTTAATGTAATGAAATCATAATTATATAAAGGTATAATATATTTCCAGTATAATATCATATATAATATCATTTACTCCATCATTTATACATCCCACATATGGCATTAACGATTCACATCACTTTGAGGGGGCGGTAGTCCGCACTTCCTAAAATGAAATTATCGCGTTTTACCCATAATGGAAATCATAATATATGAAATAAATGAGAAATACAGAAGCATAAGTAAAACATAAACATATTATATATCATATATAAAAATAGTGACATCTTAATGGTCACCATTGAAGGTGATATATGAGTGTTGAACAATCATCGTTTCGTGAGGCAGAAATTCGCCATCCACAGAAACCATATGTTCTTTAACCATTAGATGTAGGTGTGTGTAAGTGTAGCTCGAATCCTTCTTATAACAACATCCTAGTATATTTAGGATACTGTTGTTGTTACCAAAGAAATGAATAAAAAGAGTTTAGGGGGTTGGAGAAGAAAAATAAAACAAAACAACATTACAGAAGACATTACCTCAAAATCGGGTAACTCTTTTTGATTTGAGACAATGGATTCCTTGAGAAGAGTTCTGCCCAAAGTGATGCTTCTAAGAGTAATAGGGGGAAGTTGGGAGAGTATTTGGGCAGGGTATGGCCGATCCAAATGGCTTGAAGGTGTGAATAAGGTGGAAGAGGTGGGGGGCCTTTATAAGTGGAGAGGAGGGGCTTTTTTGGAAAGATTGAAATGTTACATTATTACACAATGATTTTCGGATTCTAAAGGTCCCACACTTATATAATTCGTGGCTAAGGTGTTAAGTGTTAGAAATATACCCATCCAATAGTCTTTGGACAAGTGTAAGCCTTGTATTTTACATTATCTTTTCATTTTATTAAAATCGTTAAATAATGAAGTCATCGCTGCATCAAAATGATGTCATAAATAATATAATTTATTTAATGTCTAAAAATTATAAAAAAATACTATGATGTAGGAAATAGTTTTATCTTTCTAATGAATATTTATAGTCAAAATTTGGACTTGTGTAACCCTACATAAAAACTATTTTAGTAAATCAACTCATGTTTGTGTCAATTTAATTTTAACATTAAATAAATATATATTAATGTCATTTTCCAACCAAAGTGGCTCCATGGGGTCCCCAAGTTGACCCATGGGTTTTATTGGTCGGCCATGACTCATCCAATATGAGTAGGACAAGTTTCAGGCTCATCTCATATTATTAAAACATTATTTGTACCTTAAACTACAATAATTACCTCTAATCGCGATTAATAACTTAAAAGTTACTATTCACCAAAAAATTATTTTAATCTCATTGAACCACATTTTACTTCTTAATGACAACCATGTATGTCGGATTTTTGAAAATCAAATCACAGAAGTGGTAATATTTCATTTAAACGAAAAATCAGTTATTTAACTACCACTTAGTGGTTTCACTATTCATGAAAAATTGAAGTTTTTCAGAACAAGGCCAAAATTTCACCCTAATCTATAATTGATATTCCAAATTCAAAAATGATGTCTATTTTACAAAACTCCAAACATATAAGTTTCATTAACTAATTTTATAATTAATTCCCGCTGTCACAACAAATAGCGTGTTTTTTAAGAAACAATTTATATCAAAAGATTGACAATTGTTTATGTCCAATTTCAATGTTAAATTAATTCTAATGACCACCATTGGATAAAATGGTAAAAATATATTCTAATTATACTTTAAAACCACTAAATATTATAATTTATCACAATAAATTATTTTTATTAAAAAAGTTGTTTTAAGTATTTTTCACTATTCATAAAAAAATTGGAAGTTCTCAGAAGTCTACAAAAAATTCAACTTAGGATAATTTCGATAATACGAATTCAAAAATGAAGTCCATTTTGAAATATAAAGTTTCTATAATTTTAAAAAGTGGTTATTACTATTCATAACAGCTACTTTGATTAGTCACAGTGTTTTAGAACTCGAAGTTGCGTACAATGCAAGCTATTGCATTATTGAATGAGAAGCGTATCGTGGAAGCTCAAGGTGTTACATTCTGCCCTCCTTAAATAAATTTTGTCCTCACAATTTGAAAATTTTCTTTGAAAATAAAAGTTTGAAAAGAGAAAATACCTTTGAGGAAAACCCACATCAGAAATAAGATTAATAAAATTTAGCCTTAATAAGAGGGAAAGGGAAATGAAAAAGTCACCACCCAATTATGATCTCGATTAGGAGAACATTGGTGGAAATTAGAGACATATAATTGGAGGAAAAAGGTAAATATTTGTAGGGAGTGATTAAGGTCATCAATTACAATCAACTGTCAAATTGAGGGCCTCAAAGCCTTCAATCTATGTTGATTTATAATATCATCAGTTCAACAAGACATAAGGTATTAGGATAACACATTTTTTTTAATATCCCTTTACTAAAGTTTAAGAATTAATTAATTCATTTAATAAGAGATAAGTATATATATATTTATGCTTTACAATTAGAGTTTCAACCTTCAACTCATCTTTCACTCAAAAAGATAATAGAACTGTAAAATATTATACTTATCCTAATTATATAAGGTTCCAAATGTTAACACATACCATTTAGATTAGTAAAATTATTTTGTAATAACCAGGGACTTCCTGTAGGCTAGTGGTAGGAAATAAAGGCCTGTCGCACTATGATTGTGGGTTCGATTCCTGCAGGTTTGTCCGACGCAACAGGTTATGCCCCACCCTGCAGGTTGTCCTTTTCATAAAACTATAGTATCATAATATTCCAAAAATAATCTTCATAAATTTTTTAACTTTAAACAATACTATCCAAAGATCAACTTAATCAACTCCAATATTTATAGTTATCCAAAATACCTCTATCCGGACTTTCTCTAAAAGGTCTCTTAATTCCAAAATCAATTTATCAGATTCTGCAAACAAAGTAAATTTTCTCTTATTGTCACATTCTAAAAAAATATAATTACCTTCATCATATTAAAACCTTACTGAAATCAACATGTACTGCAGTACAATACTTATATATATATATATATATCACATTATTCTAATAACCAAAATATAATCCATGAGTCCAAAAGCACCAATACATTAGTTATTCTGCTTCAACTGTAGTAACAGCATAAGATTGTCCTTGATCCCTTGGCCTTTTCTGAGGTATGTTTCCCTGACGCTTAGGACATTCATTTGCAAAATGACCCATTTCTCTACAATTATAGCATTCAACTTTGATATCCTCTTTCTTTCCCTTGCAATCACGAGCCTGGTGACCCTTTTCTCCACATTTATAACAAACTCCCATTCCTTTTAGGGACGTACCAGGGTGATTCTTCCCACAATTATCACATAATGGAAAATCCTTCTTTCCCTTTTTCCCTTTATCTGTCTCTTGTTCCACCGTTCTCTTCTTCTCTTGCTTTACTTTGTTGTCATAAGACTTAGAGAATTCCTTTTCTGTCTTGATAGCACACGAGACAATATCTTCGTATGATGAGAAGGATTGTGATACTAAAGCTCGACGGAGAAATGGTTTTAACTCATCAAAGAAATGATCAATCTTACTCCTTGGGTTACGTATATAATCGGCAGCATGCCTCGCTAACCTTGTAAAGTTAGCCTCATACTTTGAGACATTATCATCCTCCTTCTGCCTCAGACTCAGAAATTGCCTTTCCATATCTGCTCGATGGTCACGAGGAATGTATTTTTCTAAGAAAAGCTCTTTGAACTCCCTCCATTCCATATTCGATACGTCATCATCTTCCTTTGTGTTTTGAATCAGCGACCACCACTGATCGGCATCTCCAGTGAGGCGGTAAACTGCCATGAAAACCTTCTCCCTTTCACTACTCCCCAAGGCATGGAATATTTTCTCTAATGAATTTATCCATTGCTCAGCTACTATAGGATTTGTACTCCCATTGAAGGATGGTGGTTGTTGCCTCATGAAGCGGTCTAACATTGATCCTCCACGTTGCGGATCAAGGTGCTCCATACGAGTAAGGTTATTATTCATAACCTGAGTGAGTTGTCCCAGTATGGTAATAAGTTGATCAGCACCAGTTGTATCTCTAGCTCCACAATAATTATCTTGAGCAGGAGGGAAATCCCTACATGGAGTGCGTGCATTGATACGGTTTCCATTCCTTCCACTAGGTGCCATTTCTAAACAATGGCGTAAACTATATTAGTTTATAAATCAAAATACATAATTCCATACTTGTAAGATACTTAACATAAATTGAACTATTTATGGATATAATCCATAAAAATGTTTTCTTTTAGGAAGTATATACTTATAACCCTTCATAGTGGTTTATAAAGAAAACGAGAATTATCCAAAGCATATCCCCCGGGAGTGTCGTAACCAAGAGTGCAGCAAGGCCCGTTGTCGTGCACCAGTTCCCGTTCGAGTCTAGCTCAAAGCGTTGTTTTCGGGTTTTACCCCTAGGTACATCTGTGCCAGAGCCGCCTCTACTTGCTCGTATCCAGACAGGGTTGTATTGCTCGGAAAACTCACAAAATCTCTACAATAACAAAATTCTAGGAAGTTCTTCTATACTAATCCTCAAAGTCTATCTTCGGGCTATGTGCTCTAATCAGAGTTTATCTAAATCTAGCTTCCAAGGTTAGTACTAAACTGCCTCTGATACCAACTGTAATGCCCCGACCCCAGCTACCCAGAGCCGGTGCATTACTTTGTAACATTGGCATGATCACAAAAGATCAAGTCTCGAAAGGAAGATTAGTTTTGTATCCTTGGAAACACTAGATACATTCATAAATGTTACATTACATCAAAAAGTGAAAAACTATAATAACATAGTCTCCATAGTCCACACTTCTATCCTCTTCTGACTATCCCTGCAGGTCATTCATAAAATACTTCTTCACATCCTGAAAAATATTAAAACATTGAAAGGGGTGAGCTGAGATGCTCAGTAAGGATAACAATATAGCGGAAGCTTTCCTAAATAAACATTAACATTTAAGGCAATGTATAACTAAAAAAAAGCCTTTTAAACTTGAACATCAACATAGTATGGCAAAAATAAAAAGAGATAATGCCAATCACTTATTCACGTGAATATTCTACTGGTCGAATAATCACATGCAATATCAATAACCACTTTCATAATGAGGGAATGTATAATGCCAGACATTCTGAAACATTTTGTCAAGGCCTCGGCCAAGACATCTAAAATTATTAAGGCCTCGGCCAAAACCATAAATCAAATTGGGAAAGGGCCTCGGCCAATTCCACGTCTAGTTGTCTCATGAGACCTACCGATGCATCGAGGAGCTATAGCGGGCTCCACCCATCACTTATTAAGTCCAATACATTCCTCATATGAATAGGTTTAAACATATCATAACCCATAACATAATCGTATCACATAAAACACGCATAAAGGAAACATAAAATTTCCACATTTCAATCACAAGATATCAATACAACACATTGATATAATAAAAACGCTTTCAAACCCATTTTCAATACCAAAATAAAAGAAAGTTAAAACTTTGTATTTATTTTTCATTAATAAAAAGTGATGGCTTGTAGAGGAAGCCGAAACTCAAATAATGGTCATGGCAGCGGAGAAGTCGTTGTCACCGCATAAGTACGGAAAGAATAACATTCCCTTTTTGTCGTTTAGTAATATGCTTCGTATAAAAAAGATTCCTTTTGAATAAACATAAAAGTCAAAGGGGTTTATACACCGTATAAAATAATGTTTTGTATAAAACCAAATATGCCTCAATGAAAGGGGATTGAGACGAAGTCCTTAAAAAGATCATTTTTTTAAATAAAGTACATCTATAATGTGTATTCACTATAAGTACACATAAATAATTTACAAATACAATATAGGACATAATAATATCATGACATAATTTGAAAGTAGTAGATTAACCCAAAGAGTGAAAATTGGGTTAAGAAATTCCCTTACCTCATGTCCGACTTGACTCAACCATTCTTTAACCTCCTGAATAATAAACTAGAGTTAATATATACCTTATTAAGAACCATTTTCAATTTCATTATCCTTTTTATATCACTTATTACAATGTTATGAACGTTATGTAATTATTTAAGTTAATAACGGTCGTTTTGTCGATCTTTGGTACTTGTGTCAACAATAACCTTCTTATAATTACAAGTTGTCCATGTGGTGAAATATCAATTATATCCAGAATTATATTGATGATGTAGATATTATATATATCATATATATCCAGTATATACATTCATTCATAATATTACGTAACATTTAGTGGTAAGAAATGAAATGCACCGTTCATGGAGACGGTAAGTCGTACGTACGCATGAACGCTACTTTCACTTCTATTTCGTATTTAATGTAATGAAATCATAATTATATAAAGTTATAATATAGTTCCAGTATAATATCATATATAATATCATTTACTCCATCCTTTATACATCCCACATATGGAATTAACGATTCACATCACTTTGAGTGGGCGGTAGTCCGCACTTCCTAAAATGAAATTATCACATTTTACCCATAATGGAAATCATAAAGTATGACATAAATGAGAAATAAAGAAGCATAAGTAAAACATAAACATATTATATATCATATATAAAAATAGTGACATCTTAATGTCCACCTTTGAAGGTGTTATATGAGTGTTGAACAATCATCGTTTCGTGAGGAAGAAATTCGACATCCACAGAAACCAAATGTTCTTTAACCATTAGATGTAGGTGTGTGTAAGTGTAGCTCGAATCCTTCTTATAACAACATCCTAGTATATTTAGGATACTGGTGTTGTTACAAAAGAAATGAATAAAAAGAGTTTAGGGGGTTGGAGAAGAAAAATAAAACAAAACAACATTAGAGAAGACATTACCTCAAAATAGGGTAACTCTTTTTGATTTGAGCCAAAGGCTTCCTTGAGAAGAGTTCTGCCCAAAGTGAGGCTTCTAGGAGTAAGAGGGGGAAGTTGGGAGAGTATTTGGGCAGGGGTTGGCCGAGCCAAATGGCTTGAAGGTGTGAATAAGGTAGAAGAGGTGGGGGCCTTTTATAAGTGGAGAGGAGGGGCTTTTTTTGGAAAGATTGAAATGTTACATTATTACACAATGGTTTTCGGATTATAAAGGTCCCAAACATATATAATTCGTGGCTAAGGTGATAAGGGTTCGAAATCTACCCATCCAATAGTATTTGGACAAGTGTATGCCTTGGATTTTACATTATCTTTTCATTTTATTAAAATCGTTAAATAATGAGGTCATCGCTGCATCATAATGATGTCATAAATAATATAATTTATTTAATGTCTAAAAATTATAAAAAAAATACTATGATGTAGTAAATCTTTTTAAATTTCTAATGAATATTTATAGTCAAAATTTGGACTTGTGTAACCCTACTTAAAAACTGTTTTAGTAAAGCAACTCATGTTTGTGTCAATTTAATTTTAACATTAAATAAATATATATTAATGTCATTTTCCAACCAAAGTGGCTCCATGGGGTCCCCAAGTTGACCCATGGGTTGTCTTGGTCTACCATGACTCATCCAATAGGAGTAGGACAAGTTTCATGCTCATCTCATATTATTAAAACATTATTTGTACCTTAAACTACACTAATTACCTCTATTCGCGATTAAGAACTTAAAAGTTACTATTCACCAAAAAATTATTTTAATCTCATTGAACCACATTTTACTTCTTAATGACAACCATGTATGTCGGATTTTTGAAAATCAAATCACATAAGTGGGAATATTTCATTTAAACGAAAAATCAGTTATTTAACTACCACTTAGTGGTTTCACTATTCATCAAAAATTGAAGTTTTTCAGAACAAGGCCAAAATTTCACCCTATGCTATAATTGATATTCCGAATTCAAAAATAATGTCTATTTTACAAAATTACAAACATATATGTTTAATTAATTAATTTTATAATTAATTCCCGCTGTCACAACAAATAGCGTGTTTTTTAAGAAACAATTTATATCAAAAGATTGGCAATTGTTTATGTCCAATTTCAATGTTAAAATAATTCTAATGACCACCATTGGATAAAATGGTAAAAATATATTCTAATTATACTTTAAAACCACTAAATAGTATAATTTATCACAATAAATTATTTTTATTAAAAATGTTGTTTTAAGTATTTTTCACTATTCATAAAAAAATTGGAAGTTCTCAGAAGTTTACAAAAAATTCAACTTAGGATAATTTCGATATTACGAATTCAAAAATGAAGTCCATTTTGAAATATAAAGTTTCTATAATTTTAAAAAGTGGTTATTACTATTCATAACGGTTACTTTGATTAGTCGTGGTGTTTTAGAACTCGAAGTTGCGTACAATGGAAGCTATTGCATTATTGAATGAGAAGCGTATCGTGGAAGCTCGGGGTGTTACAGAAGATATTTCTCTCTTTGGGATTTAATGAAAGAGAGAAGGTTGTCATTGCATTATATCGTCTATCGGGAGATACGGATCAGTGGTGGTATTTAATCCAAAACACAAATGAGGAGGAAGAGATAGAAGAGATGGAATGGAGGGATTTTAAGGAAACCTTCTTAGAAAAATATTTCCCTCATGATCAGTGAGAAGAAATGGAGAGAGAATTCTTGAATCTGAGGCAGAAGGAGGATGAAAATGTTTCCAAGTACGAATCCAACATCACAAGGCTCGCAAGACATGTTGTGGACTATATACGAAATCCAAGGAGCAAAATTGATAGATTATTTGATTGCCTAAAACCATTCCTCTGGAAGGCACTGGACTCCCAAAGCTTTTCATCATATGAGGATATAGTTTCATGTGCAATCAAGACAGAAAAATAATTCTCTAAGTCTTATTACATTAAGGGAAAGCAAGAAAAGAAGAGGACTTCTTAAAACCCTGGGAAAGGAAATAAGGAAATGGGGAAGAATGGAAGAGTAGAATTTTCACCATGTGACAATTGTGGAAAGAAACACCCTGGTGCATGCTTAAAAGGAAAGGGAGTATGCTAAAAATGCGGTCAGAATGTCCATCATGCTGGTGATTTCAAAGGGAATAAGGAATCCAATGATGTTCAATGCAATAGTTGTTGGGAGATGGGACACTATGCTAATGATTGGACAAAACATCAAGGAAATATGAAAAAGAGAAGGCCAAGGGATCAGGGACAAGCTTACGTAATCACAACTACAGAGGTTGATGTTCCGTGTGATGTGGTGGCAGGCACATTAATCATTTCCTCAAACTTATCCAATGCATTATTTGATTCTGGATCATCGCATTGCTTCATATCTTTCTAGTTTCCTAAGAAAATTAGATTTGTCTAATTTGATTTAACAATGCAGTTGTCAGTCAAAACTCCTAAGGAAAGTATCATTGCTACAATGTTCTGTGAATCAGTTCCCATTAGGGCACATAAATGTTCTTTATCTGATGATATCATCATCATACCCATGATTGAATTTGATATAATCCTAAGTATGGATTGGGTTTTAGACCATGATGCAAAAATTTATTACATGAAGAAGGAGGTTATGATTTTTGGTGATGATGATAAAGAACACCTTATCTTTAGAGCAGAATTTTCATCACCTGATTATTATCTAGATCCACCCCCAGTAGTTCAACTAAATTCAATTATTGAGGAAGATGATAATGCAATAATTGTGGGTGAGGGAAGGAATTTTCAAATAGAGGATATACCAATTGTGAGGGAATATGTTTATGTGTTTCCGGAAGATTTACCTGGACATCCTCCAGAACAAAAAATTGAGTTTTCTATTGATTTAATTCCTGGTTCAAGGCCCATATCGAAGACCCCTTATAGAATGACCACTATGTAATTAGTGGAGCTAAAGAGACAAATAGAGTAATTGAGTAATAAGGGATTTATTCGCCCTAGTGTTTCCCTATGGGGAGCCCCTGTCCTTTTTGTTAAGACAAAATATGGATCTCTGAGATTAGGTATTGACTACAAGGAGATCAATACTATAACAATAAAGAAAAGTATCATCTACCTCGCATTGATGATTTATTTGACCAACTACATGGAGCTCAAAAATATTCAAAGATTGAACTTCGATCTGGAAATCATCAGTTGAGTGTGATGAAGGGAAACATTCCGAAAACAGCGTTTGGAACCAGGTACAGGCATTACGAGTTTACAGTAATTCCTTTTGGATTGACTAATGAACCCTCTATCTTCATGGATCTAATGAACACAGTTTTCAATTAATATCTCGATTATTTTGTAGTGGTATTAATTTATGATATCTTGGTATACTCCAAAATCTGCGAAGGATGTGAAAATAACTTGCGCATTATCCTGTAGTCTCTAAGAAGACAAGAATTATATGGGAAGTTTAGAAAGTGTGAATTTTGGATTTAGGAGATTTCATTTATTGTCCATATTGTTTCTAAGTATGGAATCCTAGTCGATCTGGCAAAGACAATGGCAATCCAAGATTGTCCCATGCCAACAAACATAATGTAGGTATGCAGTTTTACTGGCTTAGCAGGTTATTATCAGCATTTCGTACAGAATTTTGCATGACTGGAAAACGCACTAACAAAGCTCACACGTAAAGGGGTTAATTTGTTTGGACAAAATATTGTTAATAATGTTTCGAAGAACTGAAGAGAAGATTAGTTAGTTCTCCTATATTGACTCTACCATCGGGGAATAATGGGTTTGTTATTTATATCGATGTTTCAAAGAAAGGATTTGGTTGTGTCCTTATGAAAAATTATAGGGTTATTTCTTATGCATCACGAAAACTAAACATTCATGAAAAAAACTATCCTACTCATGATCTTGAGTTCGCTGTTTTAAACTTTTCTTTGAAGATATGGATACATTATCTCTATGTTGAAAATGTGAGATTTATACTGATCATAAGAGTTTGAATTATATTTTCTCACAGAAAGAACTCAAAATGAGGCAAAGGATATTTCTTGAACAACTCAAGGATTATGATTGCACGATACACTACCACCTATGGAAGAAAAATAAGGTGGAAGATTCCTTGAGCAGAAAGGATCATGGGGTTTTGAGAAAGATGATAGTTGAAAGGGATCCTATTTTCATGGATCTAGTAAATATGGATATGGGAATAACTATGGAAGGTGTAACATCAATTCTTTTTTCAAATGGTTTCCAAACCATCTTTACTAGAAAGGATAAAATTTCTCAGCATAATGATGAGGGGTTTCAAAAGAAGATTAGAGCTGTGAATGATGGGAGGTTGAGTGACTTTGTATATGAAGATGGAATTTAGAAATTTGGGAAGAGAATTTGTGTTCCTGATATACATGATCGAAAAGGGAATTATTGGATGATGATCATAGTTCCAATTTCTCTATACACTCTGGCAGCACAAAGACGTATAGAGATTTGAAGGAACATTTCTAGTGGGACAACATGAAGAGGGAGATTGTTGATTTTGTGTCATGATGTATGGTTTATCAAAAAGTGAAAGCTGAAAGGCAACATCCTGGAGAAGTATTGCAACCTCTTCCCATAACTGAGCGGAAATGGGATAATATCATGATGGACTTTGTCATGGAATCACCGAATACTCCTAGATGGAATGATGCAATATGGGTCATTGTTGATCGACCTTCCATGTCAGCACATTTTATTTCTATAAGATAACATCTACCACTTGAATGTCTACAAGGACTATATATTAATGAAGTTGTGAGACTTCATGGAGTTCCTCTATTGATTGTTTCTGATCATGATCCACGTTTTACATCAAGATTCTAGAAAAGTGTTTAAAAGGCCCTAGATACTGATCTTCGTTTGGGCACTACCTACCACCCACAAACTGATGGAAAATCAGAACGGAAAATTCAAACATTGGAAGACATGTTGAGGTCTTGTTCACTTTATTTTCAAGGCATGTGTGATCGGGATTTACCTCTCATAAAATTTTTCTACAATAATATCTTCCATTCAAGTATTCAGATGGCACCCAATGAAGCATTATATGGGAGTAGATTTCGTATACAAACTTGCTGGGATGATGTTGGTGAATGAAATTTCGTGGGCCTAGAACTTGTTGAAGAAACAATGGAGAAGGTGAAGATTATTCAAAACCATATCAAAATAGATCAAATTAGGCAGAAGAGCTATGCTAACAACCTAATGAAGGATTTGGAATTTCAGGTAGAAGATAATGTTTTCTTGAAGGTATCTCCATTGATGGGAGTTATATGTTTCGATAAGAAAGTTAAATTGAGTCCCAGGTACATAGGACCTTTTGAAATTCTGGACCGAATTGGAGTCGTGCTTACCATTTGGCAATGCCTCCAAGTCTATCCAAGGTTCACAATGTGTTCCACGTGTCAATGATAAGAAATTACATGCCAGACCCAACACATGTACTCACATATGAAGAAGTGGAACGTGAGCCCGATCTATCTTACTATGAAGAGCCTATCAAGATTATTGATACTAGAGAACAAGTATTGAGAAATCAGACGAATTTTCTGGTGAAGGTTCTATGGAGGAACCATAAGATGGAGGAAGTAACATGGGATCCGGAGGAGATTACATTAAAGACATACCCGAATCGTTTTAGGTAATATTTTGTGAATTTCGAGAACAAAATTTTTATAAGGAGGGGAGAATGTAACATACCAAGGTTTTGAAAATAAATATAGAATGTAATTTTATAATCTCTCTATTAAACACAACTTTTCCTCTTCTATGTTTTGAATTTCAAGAAATGGTCATATAGAGTTGTGTCCAGAAAGTCATTTGGAGTCTAATAAAACAATCATGATTTTTGGTGAATAGTAACATACCCTTATGAATATTAATATAAATAGTAATATGAATAGTAATATGACCCTTATTAATAGTAAATAATATTATTATTTTGTTTTCATAAGGCAATATGATAATGTGATCTTAATTAATTTTTCAATGTCACATAAAACTAATTTCATTTCAAGATTGTTATTTTTCGAATTTAATATGACCTTATTTAAAAATTAAATTAATAATATTTATAAAATTATTTTTGAAAAATGGATTTTTCACATCAAAAAATAGTAGGGGTGAATTTTTGAGATTTTTCTAAAATACTTGAATTTTTCATGAATAGTGAAAAATCCAGTTTTGAGTATTCAGTAGTTTAATGATATCATAATGAAATAATAATTAAAATAAAAGGCTGGTAGAGTTTTGTATAGTAACTTATGAAATGAGGTGTCCCAGGTGGATTAAACCATTGGTAAATACCATTGGAAAGCCCATGGTTTTGCAAAAACCACTAATGAGGTGTCCCTTTGAAATTATTAAAAAATTACCTCTCTTCTTCAATAAATACGCACTCATCCATTCGTTTACATTCATTCCAAATCCCTCATCCTCAACGATATGGTTGATTTACCTCCCTAGGAGTCCTCCCAAGGTTTCCCTAAGCCCCCAATGTCCCATCCTTCAAGATCTAGGAGTTTTTCAATAAGGTAAAGGAATCCTTCATTCTCTTCCTTAAGTCGATACTTCTTTTATGTTATCTATTTGAAATTCCTTTCTCATATATTGAGGTTTAATTTTATTCATTATTATTACTTTCATTTTGATTTAAATATGATAAGATACCCTTTCTTCTCATCATTTGAATTTATGAAATTTTATGTGACGCCGTTAGGCTGCCATATTTTCATAAGGGATCTTTTAACTTTTCTTTTATTTTCATGTTCATCTCTATTATTTTTCACTCCTCACATCTTCAGTAAAAATGATCATGATAACTCTAGTAACATATATATACTGGATTTATGTCATGTGAATGTAATACAAATCATAAATATTCTTAATCCCTCCCATTTATTTTTATAAACCAAATCAACGTCCATGAGGTTCCAATTTATAGCCTTTGTGGACAACGAAGTTTCGTTCTTCAATTTATTCTTAATTACTATTCATGAAACCATATTTATGGTTAAAACAGACTATAATATATGTATTATAACATAATTAATATTCATGAACAAGAATATATACATATAATTATGTTATATGACAAAACAAGTTCATAATAATCCAAATACCGCTAAATAATCGAAGTGGTTCTCATCTAATGATTCATCCTCATTACATATAACCAATTTATATAAATGAACATTGACAATTATTTTTGTTCATAAATAATATATAATTCTAATACTGAATATTTATAACCATTCCACATGAAATCCATTACTTAAAAACAAGTGAACCGATTATGAAAATAAAGAAAATGAACACCCCAGAACAACGAAATTCAATATAATAACTTAGAAATAAAGTTATAAATGAACTAAATAGAATTTTGATAAACTAAATACATGTCTAATCGTTTTTTAAATAATTTATTAATAAGTATAATTACATATTCTAGGAGCTTAAGTTCAAGAGAATAACATGTTTGGAGATAAGGTAAGGGTTTTTCACCCAAACTTCCATATTCATTCAGGTTACATTCATTGTCTAATTACCTCAATGAAATTATTATTTATTGTTATGTAATCATAATATATTATTTTTCAGTATGATATATATGTTTACAAACCAGAACCCTTCCTTATTTTATGCATAGTTACACATTTTAAAAGGAACTTTCAAAATTGTTTCCAAAATAGAAGCCTGATTCAAGGGAATTTCTACAATTCATATCTATTTACAAGGGCACTCTATAATCTGTTATTGGATATAATTATATTTCTAAAAATAAAAATTTAATTATGAAAATACTATCTTACTTCACTTCTGGTTTTATACAAATATTTTACAAAATAACTCTTCTTTTCAAAATAAAAGTGTATTTATCTCAAAATTGCTTAATGATTTTATAATAGTATTTTTGTTCAATGCTTTTATTGATTACAAGGTATTATTGGGTTTAATCATTTATGAAGTCATATACCATATTTTATTTAGTGGTATATGACTCACTTTATTGTGGATGATCTATCCTAAAACCATTCATCATATTATTCTGAATGGTTAGTGTTTATGTTCAATAAATGGTGAAAGTTAGTTACATTTAATATGATAGTTTCAATATGAATGTATATGATGTTTATGTTGATCCTCAAACATATGATAAATTCATTGGACATATTATGTGATGAGTGGGTCCTACTATATCCCCTCGATGTATCGGTAGGTCTCATGAGACAAACTATGGTCTGGGCACGAGGCCTTGACAAAATTATTATTTTATGGTCCTAGCCCGAGGCTTGGACGGTATGGTTATGATGTCCATCATATGCACTTCCCACATTATGATGCTATTATTTTAAGTTCATGTGGTTATTAGACTAGTATAATACCCATGATTATGTTTAATTATGGCATTATTTATTTAGCTCATATTCCTTCCATAATTTGTTTCTAGTTTATTATTAAAGGCATGTGTTTTAAATTATTCACCATGTCTAATGTTTATATTTTCTTCCGCGGTATTTTCTTACTCTTACTGAGCATTTGATCTCACCCCTTTCTTATGTTTTGATTTCTCAGGGCATGAAGAATGAATTTATGAATGACTTGCAAGAATGATCTAGGAGACTTGATGCTTCTAGTGGATTAAAATAGTGTTTTGTTTCCCTTCATGTTGTAATGTTGAACTTATGTATGTAACTTGCTTCCAAAAAAACTAAACTACTTGGTCTTTCGGGATTCGTATTCCTTGTATATATGCCAACGTAATCAAATAAGGCACCGACTCTGGGACACTGGGGCCTTAAAGATAATTTAACGCACTAAGACATTATAAGATACCTATTTTTAAATAAATTCAATCTATCTGATAGATTCTGAAGCACGCAACATCGGGTTCAAATGAAATGTGACATTATTAAAATATTTTTATTAAAAAATAACCTTCATAAATTACCTATTAAGATGGTGGTGTGAAGAGAACCAACTAAATTATTTAAATAATATTGTTTATTCATGTATAAAATTAAATAAATGTGTATTTGTTGACATGAAATAAAATATGAATCATTTAAAAGAAAAATAATTGTTCCAAAAAACAATGTTTTTCAAAAAGGTTTTTTAGTTGTTCCTTGCACTCATAATTTTAAATACATTTTCAAAACATATAGAAATTTATTTAAAACTTATTTTCCGATTATGTTATTTAAAAATATAAATTATATCATAATTTTTTTAAAGTAAAATAAGTTCTATTAAAATATAATATAAATTATATAGTTAGTTTAATAAATTTCATATTTAACTCTAATGTTAAAACATTTGATAATTATGAGGATTTTTATTTTGGAAAACTGTTCTTTCATCACATCCGTGGTGTAATTTTATTTTGATTAATTCAACTTTTGTGGATTGAATTTTGAAAATTTTATTCCAAATTTTTGAGTAAAAATGATTTATATTTTTTAATAGGGTAAATTTTTTTTTAACCATAATTAATAGAGAGAAAAATAAATTATATTTACATGGTCATGGTAAAATAGATTCTCTACGAGTAAAACTAAGAAGATATGTTTTAAAATAACCAATTTATTTAAAAAACTATTTTATGTCATATTCCATCAGTATAAATTATATGGTTATATAATTACCCATTTTGGAGGTCTGGGTTAGGAGAAAACTATTTTTATATCACTATCATTTAAAAAATTTCATGTGTGTCACATTTCTGACCTATTCAAGGCCACCCACTCTCCTCCCTTCTTCATAATTCCAACGAGTATTTTTAGTCATGATCAAACCGAGTCCAATATTTAAATACCTAACCCCATCCTATATTACATATTTTTATTAGTAATCCCCCATATTAAGGCTATAGGATTATTCCTAAAGTGGCTCTCCATAGAAGAGGTAATATTATTAAATGTGCATATTTCATTTATTTTTACTTACTACTCCTTAAAACAATATTCAAAGATTGTAATATAGTGGAAAAATATATAATATATATGAATATGTTTTTATGTTCTCTTAATAACCCTAATTAATCTCCACTTCCATGAAATGGAAAACAAAACCATTAATCGTGTGTATGACAGACTACTGCCTCACGAACCGATGTAATTTATTTTCCATCACCACTATTCAAGGATGGATATAATGATATATTTTACATATTAATATTATATTTTTTGACATTATTATACTTATTTAATTATTATATCACACGCACCTTCTTAATTTCCATTCTTTGGAGAATATGATAACATCTCATGTGTGTACGACGAACTATCACCTCTCAAAGCGATGTGATTCCATTTCCACTTATGATTTACATGAATTTAAGTAAGGATACAATTAATGAATTTATGTGATATTTATGATATATATATATTTATTTAAATATAATATCCCATATAACCTCTTACCTTCCAATCCCCTTTATGAAACTAACATCACTCATTTGAACATGTGGACTACCACCTCCACATAGGGATGTGAAATGTTTTTCATTTGATTTTTACATGGATGGTAATAAGGATAAATTTGGTTAATATAAATGATATATATGAAATAATAATTTTTTTGGGAGGTGAATTCATATTTCTCTTTCTATTGTTCTCTCCGGAGAAATGGAAAATATTTCATTTATACATATGGCATGTAACACCTCAAGCTTCGATGGTATGTTTCCCTTTGAATAATGAAATAGCTAGCATTGTATGCAACATCGAGATTCTAACAAACCACGACCAATCTAACTTGCTGTTATGAATAGTAATACATACTTTTTGAAATTTTATAAATTTTATTTTTCAAAATGGACTTTATTTTTGAATTCATAATATCGAAATTATATTAGGGTGACTCTTTTAATTTTTCTAAAAACATTCAATTTTTGATGAATAGTGAAAATCAATAAGTTATTATTTTAAAAAAACTTTCTATTTAAATAATTATTTATTTTATTTAAATTTTTTTCAGGTCAAAATAGATTCATAATACCTATATAAGTTCAATGTATTTCATTGGATTCATTTTATAATATGTTTAGATATATAAAATATTTTGAACTTTTTACCGTCTTTTACCCACCTCCTATGAGAATTTGAAAATTTGCATAAAACATACTTTTACCACTTCTGTGAGTTGAATTTCAAAAATTAGAGAAACATGGTTGACATCAGAAAGTAAAATGTGGTTCAATAAGATGAAAATAATTTTTGGTGAATAGTAACTTTTTACTTTTATTTTCCATGGTTAAAATTAAATAGGTTTATTAAGGGTAAAAATTATATCATAATTACCCTAAAAAATTTTCTAATTCTATTGGATAAGTATAATTATACCAGAAACAACTATAATAATATAATACATTCAACTTTGGTCCCCTTGGATTAGATTAGGACATTTATTATTATTTTATTTAAAGAAGAGTTAAAAGAGTTAAATTCATAGTTTATTAACAAAACCATTTTTAATATCATATTAAACACAATATAAATCTAACTATAAATATTCATTAGAAATATAAAAGGATTTACTAGATAATGGTATTTTATTTATAATTTTTAGACATAAAATAATTTTAATTTATTAATGACACTATGATGTTGAAGTAATTACCTTATTAATGAATGATTAAAATAATTGATATTATAAATATCCAAAAAATGTAATTTGATACTTTTTATGAATTAAAATAATTTTTTTGGTCAATATGACATGTTAGGGTTGATTAAATAAATTGTTTTCGAAGTAATCATGCTTTTATTTGTTTTAGAAAAACTAAATACTAAATAGTGTCAAACACGACATAATTTAGTTTTTAAAACAAATAATATATTATTAATTGATATAATATTCTTAAAAAACTATGGTTCAGAAAAAAATACTTATATAAGGTTATATAAATTAATAATGAACAACTTGGGGTTTTCATGGCATGTTATAGTATGTTTATTAACCATATAATATAAATATACATAGACACATGGTAAATGACAAACCATTTAACTAAGAGTTAAATCTAAAAGATAAGGTTAATATGGTGACATAATCCTATCTATAACCAATTGGATGAGATTTTGTTTGAACAATCCCCACCTTATCCTATAAATAAATCATTTTGGAGCCATTAATAACTGAAAAGTATTTTACTATAAAAAAATATTTCAATCTTTTCATAATGTGACCCTCACCTCTCTTATAAAAGGGTACTTCCCCAATTCTTAATGTCACACCCCCAAAGCCATTTGGCTCGGCCAAAACCTGCCCAAATATGCTCCAATATTTTCTCCCTTCATCCTAGAGGCCTTCCTTTGGTTATAAATCAAACCTAATGATCCTTTTTTATCAAATCAAAAGGAAGAAACCGAAGAAGTGGTAAATATTTTATCACATCTTTAAAGTTCTTTTCTTCTCCCACTTCCTCTTTCTTTTTTGTTTCTATTATAAAATTATAACTCCAGTTTCTTCTATATACCATTATGTTATTATAAACATGGTAAAACCATATTCCTTATTATATCCATCATATAAATGAAAAAGTCACCATACATGTGTTCGTACGACTTACCGTCTTCACACCGTGGTGTAGTTGGTTATTCAAACACTTCATTATTTTGGATGGATATAATAATGAATATAAATAATGTAAATAATAAATATAACATGTTATTGATTATGTATATCTGATATAACATCCAATTTCATTCGATTTCACCATCAATATAATGATATTGTTGCTCGTGCGTACATATAGATTACCATCTCTTCAAACGCGATGATATTCATTCCCCATCGTAATCATTCAAGAATAATTTTCATTTTATGATTAAAAATAATTTTTTTGATCATAATATAATTATTTATATGAATAAAATTCATCATATCCATAAAAAACATGTCTTACATAACCATTCATATAAAAGAAAACGAACCAATTAACAATCGAAACGATGATACAACTAAAATATTATTAAAAAAAATATTATAAGATCATATATGATATCATATTTATGTATATAATTCTTGTATAATTTAATAAAAAAATTTAACTTTTATACAAGTGTTTTACATACCATCAACTATTTAAATGTACAATGTAAAGGTTAGTTTACCAATCTCTTTATTATCTGAGGTTGTTTTTACGTAAGTATATACTTGGGTATCTTTATCATCCCCATCTGTGTTTCTTAAAAATATATTTCAATTTTTTTTACTATTTTTTAGACTATAGGTTAAATTAATTTATACCCTTGTTTAACGTTTTATAAAATGTTTATAAATGAATATTTCTGTCATTTTCCAAACAAGGTCCTTTACGACCTTTTTGAAAAAATTAAGGAAAGAATGTTTTTAACTTATATGGTAGGTGCTGCTATATTCATCCATTAAAACACCTTCAAAGATTCACATACAAGATTATAAGAATATTTTCAATATGAATCTTTTCCTTTATAATTACATGTCTTCTAAATGTTTTCAAAATAAAAAGAGATATTTCTCTCAAAAAGTTTTGACTTCATTTATGTCAACATCTTTTGATGGATTTGGATCTTGTTTGAAGTTGATTTATTATGATATAAATAATTCACATTATATTGAAGGTTTTGTGATATGTTTGACTAAGGATGTGTTATTTTTACACCATTCATGGTTTATGGATAAAGTATTAACATTTTGTATACTAGTTTGAATACGAATGTTTAAGTTTTGTTTAAACCTTTTCATATGAGGAATGCATTGGACTTAGTAAGTGATAAGTGGAGCCCGCTATAGCTCCTAAATGCATAGGTAGGTATCATGAGACAAACTAGTGTCTTGGAAGAAGGAATTGACAAAATCGTATTTTTATTCTCGGCACAAGGCCTTGACTATGTGGTTAGGAAATTTGGCATTATGCATTCCATCACTATGAAAGTGGTTACTGATATTGCATGTGATTATTCTACAAGTAGAATATTAATTTGAATAAGTAAAAGGAATTATTTGATTTTATATTTTCCATATTATGCTTAAGTTTATGTTTAAAAGGATTTTGTTTTAGTCTTATACATTGCCTTAAATGTTTATGCTTATTTATAAAAGTTTCTGCTATATTGTTATCCTTACTGAGCATCTGAGATCACCCCTTTCTATGATTTATTTATTCCAAGATGTGAAGAATTATTTTATGGTTGACTTCCAGGGATAGGCCAAGCATATAAGTGTATTTAAAAAGGGAAAAAATATTGTTGATGTTTTTATTTCATGATTTAATGTAAACTTATGAATGTATCTAATACTTTCAAGGATACTAAACTGATCGGTCTTCCGGGATATGATTACTTGTATCATTCCAATGTTATGTAATAATTAACATACTCTTGTTAACTGTGATCGGGGTGTTACAGTTGTTATCAGAGGAAGTTTAATACAATCCTAGGAAGCTATATTTAGAAAAACACTGATTAGAGAACATTACCCTAAGATAGTCTTTGAGGATTATTATAGAAAAACGTTCTAGAATTTTGGTACTGAAGAGATTTTGTGAGTTTTACAAGTAATACATACCATTTTGGATATGATCAGGTATAGGCAGCTCTGGAATAGATGTACCAAGGGTTGTATCCCGAAAACACTACTTTGATCAAGACTCGAACGGGAAGTGGTGCACGACAATGGGCCTTTCTTCACTCTTGGTCACGACACTCCCGGGGGATATGCTTATGATAATTCTCAATTTCCTTATAAACTATTATAAAGGGTATATAAGTATATACTTCCCCAAAGAAAATAGTTTAATTATTATGGATTATATCCATAAACCGTTCAAATTATGTTAAGTGTCTTACAGGTTTTGAATTATATATTGCAATTCATAAACTAATCTAGTGTGTTCCATTGTTTAGAAATGGAGCCTAGTGGAAGGAATGGAATGTGTATCAACGCACATAATCCATGTAGGGATTTCCATCCAACTCAAGATAATTATAGTGGAGCTGGTGAAGTAACTAGTTCTGACCAGCTTATCACCATACTAGGACAACTCACTCACTCTGGTTAGGAATAATAACCTTACACGTATGGAGCACCCTGATCCACAACTTGGAGGATCAATATTAGACCGATTCATGAGGAAACAACCACAAACATTCAATGTGAGAATAAATCCATTACTAGATGAGCACTGGATAAATTCATTATAGAAAATATTTCATGCTTTGGGTGTAGTGAAATGGAAAAAGTTGTCATGGAATTTTATCGCCTCACATGAGATACATATATGTGGTGGTTGTTAATCTAAAACACAAAGGAAGATAAAGAAATATAGTACATGGAATGGAGGGAGTTTAAAGAGATTTTCAAAGAAAAATTATTTTCATGTGACCATCGATCGGATACAGAAAGACAATTTATGAGTCTGAGGAAAATGGAGGATGAGAATGTCGCAAAGTATGAGGCTAACATTAAAAGATTATCAAGAAATTCAACATATTTTATCTGTAACTCAAGGATTAATATTGATCGATTCCTTTATTGGTTAAAACCATTTCTCCATCGAGAATTACTCTCACAATCCTTCTCATCATACAAATATATAGTCTCATGCACTATCAAGAATGAAAAGTAATTATCTATGTCTTACAACTTTAATGAAAATAAAGAGAAAAAGAGATCTATTTAACACTTTGGAAATTGAAATAAGGGGAAAAAGGTAAAAGATGAATATCCATCCAACAATAAATGTGGGAAGAAACACCCTGATACTTTCATGAAGGGAATGTGAGTCTATTATAAGTGTGGTGAAAAAGGACATCAAGCTCATGATTGTAAGGGGAAGAAATAAGCTACCAATGTTCAATGATATAGTTTTAGGTAAATGGGACATTTTTCAAATGAATTTTCTAAGCGTCAGGGAAACTTACCTCAGAAAAGGCTAAGGGATGAAGGCGATGCGTATGCGATCACTACTGCTGACGTTAAAGCTACGAAAGACATAGTGGAAGGTAATTTAATTGTTTCCTCATGTTTAGACAATGATTTATTTGATTCTGGGTCATCGCATTATTTTATATCTTCCCTATTTTCTAGGAAAATAAGATATTTTCAATTTGAATTAACAAGGGAGTTGTCAGTCAAAACACCTAAGGGATGTATCATCGTAATAATGTTTTGCGAATCAGTTCCCACTTGGGAATATAAATGTGCTTTATCTACTGATCTCATCATCATTCCCATGATTTATTTTGATATAATCCTCAGATTGGATTGGATTTCGAACCATAATGTGAAAATTTTTTGTAAGAAGAAGGAGGTTACAAGTTTCGATGATGATAAGGAGTACCTTATCATTAGAGAAAAAACATCACCACTTAATTCTTTTCCAGATCCACGCACTGTAGCTCTACTAATGTCAATTATTGGGGAGGAAGATAATGAAATAACTATGTGTGGGGAAAAGAATGTTCTAACAGAGGACATACCTATTGTGCAATAATATGTTGATGTGTTTCCAGAGGACTTACCAGGACATCCTCCGGAATGAGAAATTGAGTTTTCTATTGATTTAATTCCAAGTTAAAGGCTCAAATCAAAGACCCATTACAGAAAGGCCACTATGGAATTAGTGGAACTAAAGAAACAACTAGAGTAATTGAGTATCAAAGGATTTATTCTCCCTAGTGTTTCTCCATGGGGATCCCCTATAGTTTTTGTTATGAAGAAAGATGGATATATGATGTTGTGCATTGACAACAAGGAGATCAATGCTATAAAAATAAAGAACAAGTATCCCATACCTCACATTGTTCATTTATTTGACCAACTTCATGCAGTTCAATATTTTGTAAAGATTGACCTTCGATCTGGATTTCATCAAATGCATGTGAAGAAGGAAGAAATTCCAAAAACAACATTTCAAACTGGGTATGAGCATTATGGGTTTACAGTAATGCCTGTTGGATTGACTAATGCACCCTCTGTTTTCTTGGATCTAATGACCAAAATTTTCAAGGAATATCATTATGACTTATTAGTGGTATTTATTGATGATATCTTGGAATACTTAAATAGATACGAAGATCATGAAAATCACTAGTGCATTATTCTAAAGACTCTTATAAGAAATGAATTATATGGGAAGTTTATCAAGTGTGAATTTTGTATTAAAGAGATTTATTTTCTAGGCCATATTGTCTCTAAGGATGGAATCTCTATTGATCCTTAAATGAAAAAGGCAATCCAGGAATGGACAGCACCAACAAGTATAACTAAGGTACGCTATTTTTTTGGTTTAGAAGGTTATTATCAGCATTTTGTCCAGAATGATTCCCGATTGGAAAACCCATTAACCAAGATCACGCGTAAATGGGCTAAATTAGGTTGGACAAAAGAGTGTGAAAAATGTTTTGATGAACCGAAAAGAATATTATTCTATGTTCCTATCTTGACTCTACCATCAGGGAATGAAGGGTTTTTTATTTATAGTGATTCTTTAAAGAAAGTACATGGTTGTGTCCTTATGCAGAATGATAAAGTTATTTCGTATGCATCAAGATAGCTAAGAATTCATGAGGAAAACAATCCCACTGATGATCTTGAATTATCAGCTGTAATCGTTGCTCTGAAAATATGGAGACACTATCCCTATGGTAAAAAATGTGAGATTTATACTGATCACAAGAATTTGAAGTAAAATTTGTCACAAAAAGAAATCAACATGAGGCAATGGAGATTGATTGAACTACTCAAGTATTATGATTTCACTATACACTACCACCTGAGAAAGGAAAATACAATGGAAGATGATTTGAGTAGAATGGATCATGGTGTTTTGAACAAGATGAGAGTTGAAATAAATCCTATTTTCAAGGATCTAGTAAATATGAATATGGTAATAACCCTGGAAGGTGAAACATCAATACTTTTTAAAATGGTTGTCAAAAAATCTTTACTAGAAAGGATAAATATTTCAGAGAATGATGATTATTGATTTAAAAAGAATATTAATGCTGTGAATGATGGGAGATTGAGTGATTTCATATATGAATATGAAATTTTGAAACTTAGGAATAGGCTTTGTGTTCCTGATATAACTGATATAAAAAGGGAATTTATGGATGATGATCGTAGCTACAATTTCTATATACACCCTGAGACCACCAAGATGTATAGAGATCTGAAGGAAAATTTTTGGGGGGACAATATGAAGAGAGAGATTACTGATTATGTGTCAAGATGTATGGTTTGTCAACATGTGAAAGTTGGAAGGCAATAACCTAGAGGAGTCATGAAAACTCTTCCCATACCTAAGTTGAAATGGGATAATATTACGATGGAATTTCTCATGGGGATACCAAAGACTCTAAGAAGGAATGATGAAATATGGGTCATGTTGATAGTGTTTCCAATTTAGCACATTTTCCTGCTATAAGAGATTATTTACCACTTCAACGTCTCACAAGAATATATATTAATGAAGTTTTAAGACTTCATGGAGTACCTCTAATGATTGTTTCTTATCGTGATCCCCGTTTTACATCAATATTCTAATAATGTATTCAGAAGGACACGGATTCTGAACATTGTTTAATCATTGCCTACAACCCTCAAACCGACGGACAATCAAAATGGACTATTCAAACCTTATAAGACATATTGATATCTTGCTCACTTGACATTCATGGTATGTGAGATCAATATTTACCTTTCTTGAAATTTTTCTATAATAATAGCTTCCATTAAAGTGTTCAGATGGCATCATATGAAGTGTTATACAAAAAGAGATGTCACACACCAACTTGTTGGGATGATGTTGGTGAAAGAAAACTTGTAGGGCCACAACATGTTCAGGAAACAATGGAAAAGGATAAGGTTATCCAAACCCACATCAAAGCAGCCAAAAGTAGGCAAAAGAGCTATGCCGAAAACTGAAGGAAGGATTTGGAATTTCAAGTAGGATACCATGTTTTCTTGAAGGTATCTCCATGGAAGGGTGTTATACATTTTGGTATGAAGAGTTAATTGAGTCACAAGTACATCAGACCTTTCGATATTCTATAACTAATTGGAGTTATAACTTATCGTTTGGAAATGCCTCCAAGTATCCCCAATGTTCATGATGTGTTCAACGTATCACTATTGAGAAAATACATGCCTGACCCAACGCATGTACTCACCTATGAAGAATTAGAATTGGACCCTGATCTGTCTTATTGTGAAGTGCCAATTAGAATTTTGGATACCATAGAACAAGTGTTGAGAAACTGGACGACTCGTCTAGTGAATGTTCTATGGTGAAATCATAAGATGGAAGAGGGAACTTGGGAACCCGGGGAACTTGTGATGAAGAACCACTAGAATCTTTTTATGCTGTAATATTCTATAAATTTCGAGGGCGAAATTATTTTACGGAGGGGAGAATGTAACACCCCAAACTTCCATGGTACGTTTCCCTTTGAATAATGAAATAACAAGCATTGTACGCAACTTCAAGATTCTAACACACCACGACCAATCAAACATTCCATAAATAATAGCAATACCAACGTTTTGAAATTCTATTTTTCTAAAGGGACATCATCTTTGAATTCGGAATATCAAAATTATCTTTGGGCGAGTTTTTGTTATTTTTCTAAAAACATTCAATTTTTTATGAATAGTGAAAAACAATAAGTTATTGTTTAAAATCAAGTATTTATTTACATAATTATTTATTTTATTTAAATTTATTTTAAGTCAAAATAGATACATAATACCTATATAAGTTAATTGTTACTCATTAGAGTCAATTTATAATACGTTTAGATATATAAATTGTTTTTGAACATTTTATCGTCTTTTACCGACCTCCTCGGAGCATTTTCAAATTTTAAAAAAAATTCATTTTACCGCTTCTGTGAGATGAATTTCAAAAATCTGAGAGACACGGTTGACATCAGTAAGTAAAATTTGGTTCAATAAGATGAAATTAATTTTTGGTGAATAATTACTTTTTACTTTTATTTTCCATGGTTAAAAGTAAATAGGTTAATTAAGGGTAAAAATGATATCATAATTACCCTAAAGAATTTTCTAATTATATTGGATAAGTATAATTAGACCAGAAACCACCTTAGGAATAAAATATGATCCTCTTTGTTCCACTTGGAAGAGATTATGAAATTTATTATTATTTTATTGAAAGAAGAGTTAAAAGAGTTAAATTCAATGTTTAATAACTAAAACATTTTTAATATAGAGTTAAACAAAATATAAATTAGACTATAATTATTCATTAGAAAGATAAAAATATTTCCTACATAATGGTATTTTATTTATAAATTTTAGACATTATATAATTTAATTTGTTTATGACACTATAATGATTCAGTAATTACCTTATTAAGGAAAGATTAAAATAATTGATATTATAAATATCCAAAAAATGTAATATGAGGCTTTTGATGAATTAAACTAATTTTATAGGTTAATATGACATGTTTTAGTTTATTAAATTATTTTTTTCTATGTAATATTGCTTTTATGAGTTTTACGAAAACCAAATACTAAATAGTATCAAACATGACATATTCAAGTTTTTAAAATAGCTACTATATTATTAATTGATATAATATTCTTTAAAATATAAGGTTATGCCAAAGGATTTATATAAGGATATATATTTTAATTACAAAAAACTTGGGGTTCTCTTGGCATGTTATAGTAGTTTTATTAAGCATATAATATAAAAATTCAAAGAGACATGGTAAATGAAAAACTATTTAACTAAGAGTTAAATCTAAAAGATAAGGTTAATATGGTGACCTAAACCTATATAAACCCTACTGGTTGAGATTTTTTTGACCCATCATCCCCTTATCCTCTAAATAAATCATTTTGGAGCCATTAGAAACTGAAGATTATTTTATTATAAAATAATATTTCAATCATTTCCTAAAGTGACCTTCACCTCTCTTATAAAAGGGTACTTCACCTTCTCTTAATTTCACATATCCAAAGCCATTTGGCTTGGCCAAACCTACCCAAATATCCTCCCAACATTACTCCCTTAATCCTAGATGCCTTCCGTTGGTTAGAAAGCCATCCTAAGGAACCCTTTTGATCAAATCACACAGAAGAACCCAAACAAGTAGTAAATATTTCATCACCTCTTTCAAGTTCTTTTCTTCTTCCACTTCCTCTTTCGTTGTTGTTTCCATTCTAAAATAATAAATCCAGTATCTTTTATATACATCTTTGTTATTATAAATATGGTACAACCATATTCATTATTCTATCCATCCTATAAATGACAATGTGACCATACGTGCGTATGTATGGTTTACCGTCTCCACGTCGTGGTATAGTTTGTTATTCAACCACTTCATTATTTGGGATGGATATAATAATGAATAAAACTAATGTAAATAATAAATATAACTTGTTAATGATTCTTTATATATGATATAACATCCAATTACATACGATTCCACCATCAATATAATGATATTGTCGCGCGTGCGTATGTACGGATTACCGTCTCCACGAACGTGATAAGATTCATTCCCCATCCAAATAATTCAAGAATAAGATTAATTTTATGATTAAAAATAATTTTTATGAACATAATATGATTATGTTAATGAATCAAATACATCCTATCCATAACAATCATGGCCTTCGTAACCAATCATATAAAGTAAAATGAATCAATTAACACCCGAAATGATGATACTACTAAAATATTATTAACAAATCAATATTATAAGATCATATATGATATCATATTTATGTATATCATTCTGGTATAATTTAATAAAAAAAATTAACTATTATACAGGAGAATAACATGCCATAGACTAAGAAAAAGTACAATGTAAGGGTTAATTTTACAATCTCTTTATTATCAGAGGTTGTTTTTATGTAAGTATCTACTGGGACCTCTTTAACATCCCCGTCTGTGATTATTAAAAATATATTTCAAAACATTTTTTTACTATTTCATAGACTATAGGTTAAAGTAATGTATACCCTTGTTTGAAATTTTATAAAATTTTAATAAAGAATCTTTTTTCATTTTCCAAACAAGGTCCTTTACGACCATTTCGATAAAAATAAGAAAGAATGTTTTTTAACTTATACGGTGGGTGCGGCTATTTTCCACCATTATAAATCCTTCCAAGAATCCCTTATAATATTGTAAAAATATTTTCAAAATAAATGTTTTTGTTTATAATTACATGAATTCTAAATGATTTCAAAATATAAAGTGATATTTCTCTCAAAAAGTTTTGATTTCATCAATGTCATCATCCTTTGATAGATTTTAAACTTGTTTGAAGCTGTTTTATTATCATAAAAATAATTCATATTGTATTGAAGGTTTTGTGATATTATTGACTATGGATATGTTATTTTAACACCATTCAGGGTTTAGGGAAAAAGTATTGAATTTTCGTAAGATAGTTTTAATACGAATGTTTATGTTATGTTTAAACCTATTCATATGAGGAATGCATTAGACTTAGTAAGTGATGGGTGGAGCCTTCTATATCTCCTTGATTCATCGATAGGTCTCATGAGACAAACTAGTGTCTTGAAAAAAGACATTGACAAAATCTTATTTGTAGTCTTGGCATAAGGCATGTACTATGTTGTTATGAAGCCTGGCATTATGCATTCCATCATTATGAAAGTGGTGACTGATATTGAATGTGATTATTCAACTTGTAGAATATCCATGTGAATAAGTAAATGGAATTATTTAATTTTATCTTTTCTATATTACGCTAAAGTTTATGTTTAAAAGGATTTTGTTTTAGTCTTATACACTGCCTTAAATGTTTTCACTTATTTATGAATGTTTCCACTATATTGTTATCCTTACTGAGCATTTGAGCTTACCCCTTTATATTTTTTATTTTTTCTAGGATGTGAATAAGTATTTTATAGTTGAATTGCAGGGATAGGCTAAGAATATAAGTTTGTTCAAAAAGGGAAAATTTGTTGTTGATGTTTTTTTTCATGATGTAATGTAAAACTTTTGAATTTATCTAGTATATCCAAGGCTAATAAACTGGTTAGTCTATCAGGACATGATTCCTCATATCATGCCAATTTTATGTAATAAGGCACCAACTCAGGGTAACTGGGGTCAGGGCGTTACATGGCATATTGTCTCCATAAACGATGTAATCATCTTCCCATCAAAAAATTAATATATTACCTTAAATGAAAATATAATGAACATATATGATATTCATATCATGTTTAAAATTATATGATGTTGAATAATTATGATGTTAAATGTGCCAAAATTACAAAACTAGAATATATATGAAAGATGAATCGAATTTCCCTGGAAATTGTGATTTTAAGAAAGAATTGTTAATAAATGGTTGGAAAAAAGACTATAATTAAATCCTATATGGTTTGATATATAAGATTTATGTTTTTTAATATATGTATAATAAAACTATATTTATTATATAGGATAATATATCACATACAAATGGTTTCAATCATGAGGTAAGGCTCTCTCATGTAGCTTGAATTGATGTGATACATATGCCATATTATCCACTTATTCCTTCAGGGGGTGTATATACTTCCCATTTTGATATGATATAACATTAATCTATTTAATTTAATTTCACTTTATGTTTCATTTGATTTTTATTTATTTTATGGGGCCTAAGATTCAAAAGATACAAAAGTGTTAAAGGTATATTTTATAATCACATCATTATTTGGGATTATTTTTGTTTAAGCACCCCTTGGTGGAATTGTTATATATTTCGATCTTAAAGTAATTTTTTTTATTATACTATAATTATTCCAGAAAATTTTCATGTAATAGTACCATTTTCATCTCTTTGGTACATAAAATGAGTGAGATTCTTTTTTAAAAAATATGAGACTTTTTTTAGTCGTGAGGAGAAAATCCTATTTCTTTTAAAAACATGTTTTATATAGAAGTTATCAAAAAGGTTTTTAATATTCTAAAATTAGTTTTCAAGGAATATTTCACCAAATTTATTCTTTTAAATAAATCTTTTTAAAGGAATATTTATTTATTTTTTCATAAAATTATTATTTATTTTTTACCAAAAATATTAAAGGGACTTTTTTTACAAGAAGGACATCATAGGAATTTAATTCCATCATGGAAAATAAATATTATTAAAAGTATTTAACAAAATTTCTAATGAAATTTGCAAATAATATTTTTTTCAAAATAGTGTTTTCAAATTTTATTATAATATTTTCAATGTGAAAATGATATTTTACTCAAAAATGTAATTAATTATATACTTTTATTATTTAAATTGTCAAAATAAATCAGACCATTATTTTACTTATGGTGCATTGGGGATATGTTTTATTGATATCAAACATTTTGTTTATTTGGATGGTTTATGACCAGTTTTAGTGAGGTTTTACAATTTTATAGCATTTCAGCATATTACTCTAGATGTTTTATGGCTATACATATTTGATTTTTGCATGTATTGTAATATCATATGTTATAATTTCAATGTAAATGGATATATTGATTATATTTCCCCCTGTTAATACAATAAATTCATTGGAATTAGTAAATGAGGGGTCGGGCTATTTATAGATAGCCCCTTGATGCCTCAAAAATTATCATAAGTGAAATCAGTTGGCCAAATTTGATGTGTTTCTACTAACAAATTTTAATTATTTTATAAAATTTTGTAATAGAGTGTTTCAAATGTATAAAATTATAAAATAACTTATTATGTGATTCTTTATTGATGTGAATGAACTACTAAATATTTGGCCTATAGCGACCACCATTGGGGGTCACAATAGGCCTATAGAGACCACACAGTGATTGCCAATGGCGGCCGCTTTCCGCCCAACGTTGTTGGCCTACAGTGACTGGCATTGGCGGTCGCTGTAGTTGGCTGAAATGCCGGCCTATAGCGACCGTCTGGCGGTCACTGAAGCTGGAAGAATATCAGCCTCCAGTGACCGCCTCTGGGGGTTGCTGGAGCCAGCTGAAATGCCGGCCTACAGAGACCACCATTGGCGGTCACTGAAGATGGCTGAAATGCCGGCCTACAGCGACCGCCACTGGCGGTTGCTCAACTGGAAATATATATTTTTTAAAAAAATTCAAAGTACAGAATAAAAAGAATAGCTTATAAATCATAAAAAATGGAAAAAAAACAAACACCATAAACATCAAGATCATCATAAACAATAACTGATAGACGTGCTTCAACGATCCACAAGCATCTGCTTTAGAAATCTACTATAAGATACAAAGAAAACAACTAAACAAAACAAACGTAAATATGACATATTTATTCAGATATTATATACATATAATAAAATTAAATTTGACATCTCAGGGGTGCTAAAATAATTTAAAACCCCTAATTTAAGTAATGTTATCATTTTTGAATTTTTTTTCTTGTTTTGGAGTCCTTGGATTAGTTTCGGAAAGTGTTTTATTGTCTAAAAAGGAATGATTTCCACGTGCACTGTACATCTGATGGACATTCCTTCTCCTCCTACATATCAAAAATAACATTCCTTTGGTTTTCATATGGTTTCAGGTCATTTGGATCACGTTTGCTTAGAATTCAACCATGACATGCCGTTTTGTTCTTTTATGACTCCGGAAACACGTTTCTGGTCACCAAAGTCAACCGACACCTCCGATTGACATGACGTCTGCCTGAACATTTCACAATTCACACCGCGGTTGTTGTCGTATGATTTAATGGCATTCCGAGGTCGTTCGGTTGGTTTTGACCACCCAACGAGCCCTTTTAGAGCGATACAAACTGCTGAAAACAACACATTCAGTCGTACCGCGTGCACCGCAAGTCCGATGGATGTGACCTATCCTCCTTGATGTCATGAATAATATTCCTATCATTTTCATGTGGTTCTAGGCCATTCAGAGCACGTTAGCCTTGAATTTGACCATGACATGCCGTTTTTGGTCTTTTATGACTACAAAAATGTGTTTCTAGTCACAATAGTCAAACGACACCTCTGATTTATGTAACATCTACCCAACCATTTCACAATTCACACCGTGGTTGTTGTCGTATGATTTCATGGAATTCTGAGGTCGTTCGGGTGGTTTTAACCACCCAATGCGCCCTTTTAGAGCGTGCTGAACTGCTGAAAACTACACATTCAGTCGTACCGTGAGCACCACATGTCTGATGGAAGTTTCGTATCCTTATAAAAGTTACGAATAATATTCCTATTGTTTTCTTGTGGTTTAAGGTAATTCGGGGCACATTTTTTCTGAATTCTACCATGACACGCCATTCTGGTCTTTTATGACTCCGGAAACGTGTTTCCGATCACCACAGTTAAACGGCACCTATGATTGACGTTTCTTCTACCCAAACATTTAAAAATTCACATTTCAGTTGTTGTTGTATGATTTCATGGCATTCTGAGATCGTTTGGGTGGTTTTCACCACCCAACACACCCTTTTAGAGCACGCGCGAACTGGTGAAAATGACACATTCGGTCGTACCACTCGCACCGCACATCCGATGGATGTGTAATCTCCTCCAGAATGTTGAGAATAATATTCCTATAGTTTTCGTGTAGTTTTAGGTCATTCGGAGCACATTTTCTCTGAATTCGACTATGACACACCGTTTTGGTCTTTTGTGACTCCGGAAACGCATTTCTGGTCACTATGGTCAAAAGACACCTCAGATTCACATGCCGTCTGCCCAAACATTTCAAAATTTATTGTTTGGTTGTTTTCCTATGATTTCAAGGTATTCTGAGGTCATTCTGGTGGTTTTGACCACCCAACGCTCCCTTTTAGAGCGCGCTGAACTGCTGAAAACGTCATATTCGGTCTTACCACGTGCACTGCATGTTCGATGGACGTGTCGTCTCCTCTTGCATGTCAAGAATAATATTCCTATCATTTTCATGAGTTTTAAAGTCATTTGGAGAACATTTCATCTTAATTCAACCGTGACACGCCGTTCTAGTTTTTTATGACTCTGGAAACACGTTTCCAGTCATCGTGGTCAAACAGAACCTCTTATTAACGTGCGGTCTACTCGAACATTTCACAATTCAAACCACGGTTGTTGTTATATGATTTAATGGCATTCCAAGGTCGTTCGGGTGGTTTTGACCAACCAACGCGCCCTTTAAGAGCGTGTGGAACTGCTAAAAACGACCCATTCGGTCATACCGCATGCACCGTACGTCCGATGGACTTTTCGTCTCCTTTTTCATGTCAAGAATAATATTTCTATAGTTTTTGTGTCGTTTCAGGTCATTCGGAGCACGTTTTCTCTGAATTCAATCGTGACACGCCGTTTTGGTCTTTTATGACTCCAGAAATGTGTTTCTGGTCACCATGGCCAAAAGGTACCTCCAATTGACGTGTCGTCTGCCCGACCATTTCAAAAGTCACTCCAGTCTTGTTTTCATATGATTTAATGACATTCCGAGGTCATTCGAGTGGTTTTGACCACCCAACACACCCTTTTAGAGCGCACAAAACTGCTGAAAACGACTCATTCGATCGTACCACGTACTCCGCATGTCCGATGGATGTTCCATCTCCTCCTGCATGTCATGAATAATAGTCCTATAATTTTCATGTGGTTTCAGGTCATTCGGAGCACGTTTGCTCTGAATTCGACCGTGATATGCTGTTTAGGTCTTTTAGGACTCCAGAAACGCGTTTCCGGTCACCGTGGTCAAATGAAACCTCCGATTGACATGCTTTCAACCTGAACATTTCACAATTCACTTCGCGGTTGTTTTGTCTATGATCTTATGGAATTATGAGGTTATTTTGGTGGTTATAACCATCCAACGAGCCCTTTTAAAGCGCATCGAACTGCTAAAAATGACACATTTAGTCGTACCGTGTGCCCCACATGTCCGATGGATGTTTCGTCTCCTCCTTCATGTCACAAATAATATCCCTATCGTTTTCGTGTGGTTTCAGGTCATTCAGAGAATGTTTTCTCTAAATTCGACCGTGACACGCCGTTTTGGTCTTTTATGACACCGAAAACATGTTTCCTGTCACTGCGGTCAAACGGAACATCCGATTAATGTAATGTATACCCTAACATTTCATAATTCACACTACGGTTTTTGTCGTATGATTTCATGGAATTCTGAGGTCGTTCTGGTGGTTGTGACCACCCAACGCGCCCTTTTAGAGCGCGTCAAACTGCTGAAAACAACATATTCGGTCGTACCACGCACATCACACTCCTGATGGATGTTATGCCTCCTCATGCATGTCAAGAATAATATATCTATCGTTTTCATGTGGTTTTAGGTCATTCGGTGTACGTTTTCTTAGAATTCGACCACGACACACCGTTTTGGTCTTTTATGACTTCAAAAACGCATTTCTGGTCACCCTAGTCAAACGACACCTCCAATTGACATGTCGTCTACCCAAACATATTATAATTCACACCACGTTTGATTTCGTATTATTTAATATCATTCTGAGGTCATTCAGATGGTCTTGACCACCCAACGTGCCCTTTTAGAGTGCACTGAACTGCTAAAAATGAAAAATTCAGTCGTACCATGTGCACCGCATATCCGATGGACATTTCCTCTTTTCATACATGTCTCGAATAATATTCCAATAATTTTCATGTGGTTTCAAGTTATTCAAACAACGTTTTCTCTGAATGAGACCGTAAAACACCGTTTTTGTCTTTTATGACTCCGGAAACGCGTTTCTGGTCACCGCGGTCAAACGACACCTCCGATGGATGTGCCGTCTGCCCGACCATTTCACAATTCAGAGCGTTGTTGTTTCTCTATGATTTAATGGCATTCCAAGGTCATTCAGGTGGTTATGACCACCCAATGCTCCTTTTTAAAGCGTACTGAACTGCTGAAAACGACACATTAGGTTGTACCGCGTGTACCGCACGTTCGATGGACATGTTGCCTGTCACGACCCGCCCTCGGGGTCCGTGCCGTGACTACCCCAAGCCCGCCTTCCATAGGCCAGGGGCTGGCGACTAGCACCAAGGCGTAAATCCCGGTAAAAAGGGAAGGCATTTCCTTTGAAAAGTAAACACACACCACAGAGTAAACAAGCGGAAAGTAAACACTAAACAAATAGAGTACGACTGAAAGTGCGGAAAAGTAAATGGGCCAGAATACAAACCCAAACTGAAAGTAAAGTACAACTCGAAAAGGGAAAAACAACAACTGAAAAGTAAAAGCCGCTACTCCGAGCTGTCCACTGGGAATCCCACCTGAAGGGTGGGTACAGATAGCTCCTCTACTCCACGGGTCCCGCCGTCCGCTCCGAGCACGTCCCGCCCAGTGGTCCACCTCCGGGTACCGTCCCGCTCTGCAAGCCTCAGCTAAGGTCAACGCTGTCCGTCGTCTGCAACCAACACAACGTAGTGCGGGCAAAGCCCGTGCAGGGGTGAGTATAAGCTACTCAGTAGGGACCCCGAGACCCCTGAAGGTCTCTCAAATCCACAAAGGATAAACCACGAAGAAAAGTACAATCACGAAGTAACAACCGACACTGCTTAGGTATATGCCCATACATATACCTAAGTCATCAATTCAAATACGCTCCAACCTCCGAGCCCAAGTACAACTCAGTCCACGCAGGAAAGTATACGTATTCCACATAGGAAAGTAAAACATAATCCACACAGGATCGCACAACACAATCCACACAGGAAAGCAACAGGATTCAGCTCACACAGGTATACTTCTTCAAGGACGATAAAGATGATCACTGATCCATCTAAGTCGTCGGACCCACGAAGGATCGATAGGTAACTAACCCCCGCAAAGACCCACACAGGATCGGGCTCACACAGAACCTGTAGGCGCTGGCTCACACAGAACCGCTGAGCGCAAGGACCCACACAGGATCGGGCCCACACAGGACCTGTAGCACTGATCCACGTAGGATCACTGAGTGCTGTAGTCGTCGTCGTCGAATCCACACAGGATCTCTGTACAGTCGTCGTCGAAGTCACAGTAGCAGTCGTAGCAGTAGAACAGTCGCAGCCAGCACTAGGGTTCCCGCACACAGCAAACTCGTTCGGAGGGTCCGCTCCACGAGCCGAGAGGCTGATACATCAACTGTCACAAAGACCAGAGTTGATGTATCCAAAAGTTCCGTATCGTCAATAGGAACTCAACGCAACAGACGGCGCGTCGATCGGACGCCCGGTCTGAGAGTTATTGGCATTTTCGTCTCCGGGGCCCGGTTGGTTTTTAAGGCTAAACCAACCCGACCGTACTCCACCTGCGTCCAAACCTCGGGCGGAGTATGCCAAAAGATCCGTCTCACTAAGAGGAACTCTACGCGACTGACGGCACGTCAATCGGACGTCCGTAGCTCAAGATATGAGCGTTTCCGCTCCGAAGGCCCGGTTGGTTTCGTGAACGAACCAACCCGGCCGAAGTCAAAGTAAACCGAAACCTTGAGTGCGATATACCGAAACGACCGTCTCGATCCAAGGATCGCGTTTCCGCAGACGGTTCGTCGATCGGAGGTCCGAGGCTCAAGTTATGGCCAAAAACCAAATCTGGTTCGAAACGGGGGGGTCCGGGTCCGGGCCGACCCGGCCCGACCCCCCCCCCCCCGGGGGCGGCGCGGCGGCGCGGAAGCGGCGGCGGCGGGCCGCGGCACGGCGGGCGGCGGCGGCGGCGCCTGGCGCCGCACGTGGGTGGCACGCGGGGGGCTAAGCCCCCGCTTCTTCAAGGTGGCGCGGCCTTTGTGCCGCGCCTGGGTAACAAAACGGCCCCACGTGGGGGCCGATTTTGGAGGGTCAAACCGGGGGGCTGCTGCCCCCCCTTTCATGGAACCGCCCCCCTCTTAAAGAGGGGGGTTTTATGTGCTGACCGGGGGAATTATTTCCCCCGGTTTAAAGACATCCGGCCGGCCAGCTGGCCGGCCGGTTTTCTCCAACGGGACCGGAAATTCCGGTCCCCTTCTCGGCTTCCGACGCCGGCGGCCCGGCCGCCGGTCTTCTCTTCCGCCGCGGCCCGGAACCGGCCGCGGTCTTCTCGTCCCGCCGCGGCCCGGAACCGGCCGCCGTGTTCGTCGTCCGGCGCGGTGCGACGGCACCGCGCCCCTTTCGCCGTGCCATGAATCCTTTCAACGCGGCGCGACGGTGTCGCGTTCTTGAAGATTTTTCCTTGGCGTAGCGCGACGGTGCCGCGTAAAATATAAGCACGTTCATCCGCGTTGTGCGACAGCACCACACCACTTGCTTTCTTCCGCAAAATAAACATGAACGATGGAGGGGGGTTCGGCCGTGTTCATGCGGTCCGGCCCCCCTCACGTTAAAGAATTACACAACTTAAAAGAATCAATATCCTCACGTTAGTCATACGAACCACGGGAAAGAATGAAATAATTAAATATTAAATCAACAACCCCTACCTCGGGTTTAAGATTCGAAGATTCGTCTACGTTCCGCGGAAGACGGCGTCGCGGAGGTCGGGCGTCGCGGTCGTCGTTCGTCAAATCCGTTGACGAAGAGATATGCCCGAAGAGATACGTCGTTGGCGAATCTTTGTATGCCGACGAAGGTTGTCCGAAGAAGAGGTGGCGTCCCCTTCGTTGACACGGTGAACGAAGAAAGGAGGTGCGGCGTTCTTCGTCGGAAAAAGAGCGTTTCTCGTCAAGTCTTGAGGAAAGTCAAAATATAATGAAAACAACGAACTCAAGAACCTCTACCTCGATAGTCGCATGTTGACGTAGTCGTGAAATATCGGTGTCGCGGAGGAAGAGTCGTTGTCGAATCTTCGTATGCCGACGAAGAAGGTCCGAAGAGGAAGCGGCGTTCCCTCTTGTTGACACCGAGGACGAAGAAGAGAGGCGTCGTTCTTCGTCGGAGTTTGAGCGTTCTTCGTTCTTCGTCAGAGCTTGAAGATGAAGAGGAAGCTCTCAAAAAGCTCTCAAGGGGACAAACAAACAACCCATAATAAAATAAGATAACATCTTATTTTATTATTACAAAACATAAAAGAATTTCAAAAGTTTGAAATTCAAAAGAGTTAACCCCCAAAATTAATTAAGTAACTTAAGTCAATTAAGAGGGGGGTTAAGGGAACTTGAAAAGTCTAGGGGTTCGTGTGGACCCCACCACACTTAATCCTCCCAAGGGAGGTTAAGTGGGTGTGGGTCCCACTTCCAACCCCCTTTGGTAGGATTTTAACAAACTAAAAATAAAATTTGTCTTACAAAAATTTTATTTAACTCAACTGAAAACCCCAAAACTTAACTTACAACCCGCAACAAACGCAACTCCCGAAAAGGTCTCTTTAAGTGAATATCGGCGTTGCGAGTTCATCGGTGCCCTCGGATTTCAATTCTGAGCACCGGATCAAAAGTTAGGAATTCCCGCTCGTTCGTTCACTGAACGTACCCGAGCCAAACTTCGGAAATTAATTCCGGGCACTCCGGGCCTCGGAATCAGGTGCCGTCTGAAACCGCGCTCTTGTAAAATTCTAAAGAAAATTAAGAAAAAATTTCCCTTGAATTTTACGGGTCTTTACATTACTCCCACCTCAGGGCTTTACGTCCCCGTAAAGATACAACAAAAACTAGGGAAACAAATGAGGGTACTGAGCACGCATCTGAGCCTCCCGCTCCTATGTGCTCTCCTGGAGATTCCCGTGTTGCCATCTGATGCGCACAAGAGGAATCGATCGCCCACGCAGGACCCGCTCCTGTCGATCCTCTATCTCCACCGGGACCTCCGTAAAAGTCGCCCCATCATCAACGTCAAGCTCCCCATGATCAATGATGTGCGTCGGGTCGTGCACGTATCTCCTCAGCTGGGATACGTGGAAGACGTCGTGCACCCGGTGCAACTGAGGTGGTAGAGCCAGGCGATAAGCCACCTCGCCAATCCTGCTGAGAATCTGGAAGGGTCCGATGAAGCGCGGAGATAACTTGCCGCCTCGGCCAAATCTCCGAATACCACGTCAACAAGCGGAAAGTAAACACTAAACAAACAGAGTACGACTGAAAGTGCGGAAAAGTAAATGGGCCAGAATACAAACCCAAACTGAAAGTAAAGTACAACTCGAAAAGGGAAAAACAACAACTGAAAAGTAAAAGCCGCTACTCCGAGCTGTCCACTGGGAATCCCACCTGAAGGGTGGGTACAGATAGCTCCTCTGCTCCACGGGTCCCGCCGTCCGCTCCGAGCATGTCCCGCCCAGTGGTCCACCTCCGGGTACCGTCCCGCTCTGCAAGCCTCAGCTAAGGTCAACGTTGTCCGTCGTCTGCAACCAACACAACGTAGTGCGGGCAAAGCCCGTGCAGGGGTGAGTATAAGCTACTCAGTAGGGACCCCGAGACCCCTGAAGGTCTCTCAAATCCACAAAGGATAAACCACGAAGAAAAGTACAATCACGAAGTAACAACCGACACTGCTTAGGTATATGCCCATACATATACCTAAGTCATCAATTCAAATACGCTCCAACCTCCGAGCCCAAGTACAACTCAGTCCACGCAGGAAAGTATACGTATTCCACATAGGAAAGTAAAACATAATCCACACAGGATCGCACAACACAATCCACACAGGAAAGCAACAGGATTCAGCTCACACAGGTATACTTCTTCAAGGACGATAAAGATGATCACTGATCCATCTAAGTCGTCGGACCCACGAAGGATCGATAGGTAACTAACCCCCGCAAAGACCCACACAGGATCGGGCTCACACAGAACCTGTAGGCGCTGGCTCACACAGAACCGCTGAGCGCAAGGACCCACACAGGATCGGGCCCACACAGGACCTGTAGCACTGATCCACGTAGGATCGCTGAGTGCTGTAGTCGTCGTCGTCGAATCCACACAGGATCTCTGTACTGTCGTCGTCGAAGTCACAGTAGCAGTCGTAGCAGTAGAACAGTCGCAGCCAGCACTAGGGTTCCCGCACACAGCAAACTCGTTCGGAGGGTCCGCTCCACGAGCCGAGAGGCTGATACATCAACTGTCACAAAGACCAGAGTTGATGTATCCAAAAGTTCTGTATCGTCAATAGGAACTCAACGCAACAGACGGCGCGTCGATCGGACGCCCGGTCTGAGAGTTATTGACATTTTCGTCTCCGGGGCCCGGTTGGTTTTTAAGGCTAAACCAACCCGACCGTACTCCACCTGCGTCCAAACCTCGGGCGGAGTATGCCAAAAGATCCGTCTCACTAAGAGGAACTCTACGCGACTGACGGCACGTCAATCGGACGTCCGTAGCTCAAGATATGAGCGTTTCCGCTCTGAAGGCCCGGTCGGTTTCGTGAACGAACCAACCCGGCCGAACTCAAAGTAAACCGAAACCTTGAGTGCGATATACCGAAACGACCGTCTCGATCCAAGGATCGCGTTGCCGTAGACGGTTCGTCGATCGGAGGTCCGAGGCTCAAGTTATGGCCAAAAACCAAATCTGGTTCGAAACGGGGGGGTCCGGGTCCGGGCCGACCCGGCCCGACCCCCCCCCCCCCCCCCGGGGCGGCGCGGCCGCCGGCGGCGGCGGCGACGGTGGCGCGGCGGCGGCGGCGCGGCGGCGCGGCAGCGGCGGCGGCGGGCCGCGGCACGGCGGGCCGCGGCGGCGGCGCCTGGCGCCAGACGTGGGTGGCACGCGGGGGGCTAAGCCCCCGCTTCTTCAAGGTGGCGCGGCCTTTGTGCCGCGCCTGGGTAACAAAACGGCCCCACGTGGGGGCCGGTTTTGAAGGGTCAAACCGGGGGGCTGCTGCCCCCCCCTTTCATGGAACCGCCCCCCTCTTAAAGAGGGGGGTTTTATGTGCTGACCGGGGGAATTATTTCCCCCGGTTTAAAGACATCCGGCCGGCCACCTGGCCGGCCGGTTTTCTCCAACGGGACCGGAAATTCCGGTCCCCTCCTCGGCTTCCGACGCCGGCGGCCCGGCTGCCGGTCTTCTCTTCCGCCGCGGCCCGGAACCGGCCGCGGTCTTCTCGTCCCGCCGCGGCCCGGAACCGGCCGCGGTGTTCGTCGTCCGGCGCGGTGCGACGGCACCGCGCCCCTTTCGCCGTGCCATGAATCATTTCAACGCGGCGCGACGGCGTCGCGTTCTTGAAGATTTTTCCTTGGTGTAGCGCGATGGCACCACGTAAAATATAAGCACGTTCATCCGCGTGGTGCGACAGCACCACGCCACTTGCTTTCTTCCGCAAAATAAACATGAACGATGGAGGGGGGTTCGACCGTGTTCATGCGGTCCGGCCCCCCTCACGTTAAAGAATTACACAACTTAAAAGAATCAATATCCTCACGTTAGTCATACGAACCACGGGCAAGAATGAAATAATTAAATATTAAATCAACAACCCCTGCCTCGGGTTTAAGATTCGAAGATTCGTCTACGTTCCGCGGAAGACGGCGTCGCGGAGGTCGGGCGTCGCGGTCTTCGTTCGTCAAATCCGTTGACGAAGAGATATGCCCGAAGAGATACGTCGTTGGCGAATCTTTGTATGCCGACGAAGGTTGTCCGAAGAAGAGGTGGCGTCCCCTTCGTTGACACGGTGAACGAAGAAAGGAGGTGCGGCGTTCTTCGTCGGAAAAAGAGCGTTCCTCGTCAAGTCTTGAGGAAAGTCAAAATATAAAGAAAACAACGAACTCAAGAACCTCTACCTCGATAGTCGCACGTTGACGTAGTCGTGAAATATCGGTGTCGCGGAGGAAGAGTCGTTGTCGAATCTTCGTATGCCGACGAAGAAGGTCCGAAGAGGAAGCGGCGTTCCCTCTTGTTGACACCGAGGACGAAGAAGAGAGGCGTCGTTCTTCGTCGGAGTTTGAGCGTTCTTCGTTCTTCGTCAGAGCTTGAAGATGAACAGGAAGCTCTCAAAAAGCTCTCAAGGGGACAAACAAACAACCCATAATAAAATAAGATAACATCTTATTTTATTATTACAAAACATAAAAGAATTTCAAAAGTTTGAAATTCAAAAGAGTTAACCCCCAAAATTAATTAAGTAACTTAAGTCAATTAAGAGGGGGGTTAAGGGAACTTGAAAAGTCTAGGGGTTCGTGTGGACCCCACCACACTTAATCCTACCAAGGGAGGTTAAGTGGGTGTGGGTCCCACTTCCAACCCCCTTTGGTAGGATTTTAACAAACTAAAAATAAAATTTTCCTTACACAAATTTTATTTAACTCAACTGAAAACCCCAAAACTTAACTTACAACCCGCAACAAACGCAACTCCCGAAAAGGTCTCTTTAAGCGAATATCGGCGTTGCGAGTTCATCGGTGCCCTCGGATTTCAATTCCGAGCACCGGATCAAAAGTTAGGAATTCCCGCTCGTTCGTTCACTGAACGTACCCGAGCCAAACTTCGGAAATTAATTCCGGGCACTCCGGGCCTCGGAATCAGGTGCCGTCTGAAACCGCGCTCTTGTAAAATTCTAAAGAAAATTAAGAAAAAATTTCCCTTGAATTTTACGGGTCTTTACATTGCCTCTTCTTGCATGTTAGGAATAATATTTCTATCATTTATTCAGAGCATGTTTGTTCTTAATTCGACCGTGACATGCCGTTTTGGTCTTTTATGACTCCGGAAACGCGTTTCCGGTCACCACGGTCAAACGACACCTCTGATTGACGTGTCGTTTGCCCAACCATTTCACAATTCAAACCGTAGTTGTTGTCATTTTATTTCATTGAATTCCAAGGTCGTTCGGGTGGTTTTGACCACCCAACACGCCCTTTTACAGCGCGCCAAACTGCTGAAAATGACACATTCGTTCGTACCACACGCACCACATGTCCGATGGACGTATCGTCTTCTCTTGATTGTCAATAATGACATTCCTATCGTATTCGTGTGGTTCAGGTAATTCGGAGCATGTTTTCTTGGAATTCGACCATAAAACACCATTTTGTTCTTTTATGACTCTGGAAAGGCGTTTCTGGTCACCACGGTCAAACGACACCTCTTATTGACGTGTTTTCTGCCCGACCATATCACAATTCACTCTGCGATTTTTTTCATATGATTTCATTGCATTCCTAGGTTGTTCGGGTGGTTTTGACCACCTAACGCGCCCTTTTAGAGTGCGCCGAACTCCTGAAATCGACCCATTCGGTCGTACCGCACACACCACATGTCAGATGGATGTTCTGTCTCCTAATGCAAGTCACAAATAATATTTCTATCGTTTTCGTGTGGTTTCTGGTCATTTGATGCACGTTTTCTCTGAATTCGACAGTGATATGCCATTTTGGTCTTTTGTGACTCTGGAAATGCATTTATGGTCCCCGTGGTCAAACGGAACCTCCGATTGACATGTCGTCTGCCCGAACATTTTACAAGTCACACTGCGGTTGTTTTTGTATGATTTCAAGGCATTGTGAGGTCGTTCGGGTGGTTTTGACCAACCAACATGCCCTTTTAGAGCGCACCGAACTGATGAAAACGATATATTCGGTCGTACCGCTCGCACCGCACGTCCGATGGACCTGCAGTCTCCTCCTTCATGTTAAAAATAATATTCCTATCATTTTTGTGTGGTTTTAGGTAATTCGGAGCACGTTTTCTCTGAATTCGACCGTGACATGCCTTTTTGGGCTTTTTTGACTCTGGAAATGCGTTTACGGTCACCGCGGTGAAACGACACCTCCAATTGACGTGCCATCTGCCCAACCATTTCACAATTTACACCGCGATTGTTTTCATATGATTTCATGGCATTATGAGGTCGCTAGGGGGTTTTGACCACCCAATGCACCCTTTTAGAGCGCGTCAAACTGCTGAAAACGACACATTCGGTCGTACCGCACACACCACACATCTGATCGATGTTCCGTCTCCTCCTGCATGTTACAAATAATATTCCTGTTCTTTTCGTGTGGTTTCTGGTTATTTGAGATCATTTTCTCTGAATTCGACCGTGACACGCCATTTTGGTCTTTAATGACTTCGAAAATGTGTTTCCACACTACTACAAAATAAGTCTATAGCCACGGAACTATAGCCACGGTTCTATCGGGCCTTGGCTATAGCTTGTTTATTGAAATGGTTTAATAGGATGACCATGGCTATTTGTTGGAAACACTCCTCAAACCCTCCCATTCTCCGACGAAGCCCTCCTGCCCTCGTGATTCTTCCTCCCCCGTGATATCCTCCTCGCCGCTCCCTCCTCCTCGCCATGAACTCCACCTCTCCATGCCCTCCTCCTCCCCGATGCCTCCTCACCGCGCCCTCCTCATCACCGCGACCCTCATCCCCGACCCCTCCTTACTGTGACCCTCCTCCTCGATGCTGCTCTTCTGACACCTCCTCGCCGCGACCCTCCTCCTCACTGCGACCATCCTCCACGACGCCTCCTCCCCGACACCACTCTTCTGACATTGAGGTCAACACTCCCATCGCCCTTCCCGACACGTTTTCACGAGCAACACTCAAAACCCTCGACCCCCTCCTCGCAATGACCCTCCTCACCCCGAACCTCCTCCAACGAAGCTACTCTGAGCCGCCTCCCTCCTCCTCCATTCCCGATGGTTCTCCCCCACAACCCTCAACACCAGAGGTAATCCCCTATCTCTTCCTTCATCCCCATCCACCATTCTTGTTGAATTTTTTAAACCATCAGTATTTTTAATATTATTCTACACTTACTACCATTTCCTCACTGATATGCACTGCTATAACCACTCAATTTACCACACAGTGTCCAATAAATTGGGACTTGACCACATAAACCTCCTATAATATGACAAGTATAGAGTTTTGAAAATGATACTCTCCTTAGAGTCTCCAACTTTAGTGGGTTGTGTCTGAAGTTCAATAAAAAAACACAAAACCAACATGAACTGTCACGTTTAATTTATAAACTGCATAACGTAGACATTGTATATTTTTATACTGCATTTGTGAAGAATTGGAATTGCAGGAGGAGGAAGAAGAGAGTGAGAAGAACATTCAAGTAGTCTCTCTTTTCATCTTTCTATAGGTATTTCCTCTTTTAAGTTATACCTTTGATATTAGTTTTCAATTTGATCAGTATCTATATTGTTTTATTTTGGGTTCATGTTATCATTTTACTCAGTTTCTACTAATTTTCACCTTGAACACATATATTAGGAAATATGAATATACATGCTATATTACCACTATTAACTTCTTCAAATTTACTATATTTTTTATCCTTAATTATTCAACACATGAATCAACTAAATTTGTATATTTTATACATTGTAATTAACACGTTGGATTCTTGAGAGAATATAATTATAGTTATATAGCGGAAACACCAATAATAACTCATGGAAATTGATAATATACCATCATAATTTGTTTCAAAGCATGAAGGAAATTCATAATGTAGTTGATAAAACCTATGGTGCTTTCTATTTTCATTTCATCGACTATGAGTGTTCTAGATCATCAGCCCCACATAATTCTTTCCTTCATGAAAAAATGTTCATTACCACCCCACCATTACTTTTAGAGATGGATCTACAATATCATGATTAGGGACCATAATATATGATGATTTTATGGAATTTTTAGGTGTTAAATTGATGCGTTAATTAAATTACACGATTTCATTCTTTATATCTTAAATTGGAATCCTTCCATAATTTTCATTATCTTCCACTTTATTCTTCATAATAACAATGACTATCTAGAGCTTTGAATTTTTATATCAAATAAACTATTATCAGTTCACCCATTTTATAATTTACTCTTTCAATTATTATAATTTTTTTATAGCCCACAAATTATTCCCTGTTTCAACCTCCATCTTTTCAAAAATGTCCATGAAGTTTTATTGAGGAATACAACTCACTATTTTACTAGAGATTGTATTATTTCTTAGTTTATTTATGGTACTTAGTTGCTGTTTTCGCCATCGATATATGAAATCATTAGAGGTATTTAGATAATACTAATTTTAACAATCTGTTGATTTTTTTTTAATTTGAAAAATGTTATTCATCTTAAATTCATTATACTGTTGGATAGTGGCTAAAATGATAATGAGTGAATAAATTATTTTATTAGAGAAAATAGCATGGAGAGATCACAAATAGTAACATACATTTTTTTGAGTAAGCTAGTTTAAAGGACGTTGTAATATTTTTTCATTAGTTGGGAAAAATAAGGAATGACCAAAGAAGGTGAGACCAAATTTTAAAAACTTGTAAAATAACGATTCCATGATTTTGAATTTTTCTTCATTCATGTAAAATATTTTTTTGAATTCATTAACATTAGGGTGGAATTTTTTTTTGAACTGACTCACTGGGGCCCACCTGGCTAGTGGTAAGCTGATTGTGACACCACAAGCCCACCTCTAATTGGATAGGGGTTATTGACCTTCCCTGAGTTGGAATAACACACACAAGTTTGTCCTTAGCCTATGGTACCTATAAACATGAAAAGAATAAAGGGGAAAATAAAATCCTATAATAATAGATAAAAAAGACTAACTTGTTATGAGGTATGAGACTACTAACATATTCCACAACCTAGCATGAACCATGGTCTATCTAGATCACTATCTTATATCTTCTCTTGGTCCTCCTAGTATTTATTCCAAAGGAATATTTCCTACATAAGACATGAAAAATATTTGTAGATCCCATGCAGTGTTTAGTATTACAATGCTCAATACAACACTCCAAAATCACTAAATAATGGGCATTTGGAGAGTATTTATCTCATCATGACATAGACACATCATTAAAAATATAAGATATAGCAATAAGAACAATAAACTAGATATAATCATAACATAAAAAATGCCTCAATGGAATATTAAACATTATTTTATCCATAAGTTTCTACTCAAGGATACAATTTAACACTCTTCTGGTTTCACTCACAACATGATCTATGATTTCATTGATCATGCATTCCCAAGAAGTCATGCTCATCAAACCTCAGCAAAGATGTAATCAATGTAACTCTGAAGATCTCGATACATAGATATGGGATCTCTCCAAGGGAATATGGGGTATACCATACCATACCTAGAATATGCCACTATGTACGGGATTGTACACACAGATAAGTTGGTAATAATAATTCCACAAAACCCACCTCGGGAAATAGAAAAAATTATAGAGGATCACACCCTGGGTCACAAAGAGGGATTCCCAAACACTATCTGAAACTAATCCCACAGAGGAGATCACATTCCTATTATTAGGATGTAATAGAAAAATTTACCATCATGGGGATGACCAAGGGGAACACACACAAGTTAAGATAGTCCATTGTTGTATGTCATCTTCATATAATTAATCTTCCTTCCAATTATATAATCATAATATTCTAATAATAGTGTATAAATATATTCTTTCTTCTAGTTATTATTCTCATACTATTACCATATTAATTCTAAACAAATTATTTAATATTAATTATTGGTATATGATATGGCTTATATTTTCAAAATGTCTCTAAATTTCAATAAATCTTTGTAGATTTAATACAAAACATCACAACTCTTTATGAATTAACCCAAAAACTTTTGGGAATTGATTATTATTATCTCTTAGATTACATATAAACTATTTTTAGTATAATCAATCCTCATTATTTGATCTTATGTATGACTATTCATGAATTTTTAGAATTTAAAACATTTTTGAATTCCCTAAACCATAATTTTAATATATTTTTTATGATTTTTTATCAACTTGTTTTTTATTTGATTACTTAATATCTTATAAAACAATAAATATAATGTTAATTCATTTTCAAGATTATTTATTTAATGTATTTTTATCTTCCTCAGAATGGATAGTTACTCTATGTAAAACATTGATCGTATCACTGATGAATTTTAGGAGTTACAATATTTTTTGGAATTTGCATCCACTAATGATTCAGATGGCTGATTGATTCGATGCTCGTGTTTTGATTGTGTTGGAAGACCTTTGTTAACTCATTAGGAAGTGAGTTACCATAACACTAAAAGTGGTTTCCAAAAAAATTATCATGTGTGGTATCACAATGGAGAAAAATTTCAAGTGTTGAATGACATCGATTCAGCAGAAAAGATTGGTATGAAAAATCTGATTATTGATCGGTTTCCTTTTGTTTCTGAAGCTAGATCCTCATGTAGACCAGGGTAAGAGGAAATGAATACTGGAAAACAGTTCTCATCTATTAATCAGGATAATGACGTTGAGAGTTTTAGAAATCGGATGGAAGATGCAAATACCCTAGTATATCAAGCATGTGAAAAAATGAGCAAACATGAGTTTTTAATGCGATTATATCATGGGAAAACAATGTATTGATTTAATAATACTAATGTCGACAATATCCTTACATTTATTAAGGATTTACTTCTTGATGATGCATGTATTCCAAAAAATGATTACATGGCATCAAAGTTGGTTAACAAATTTGGATTTTCCTCTACTAAGATTCATTATTTTCTTGAAGACTATTGTTTGTTATGGATGGAGAATGCAGACTTTAGTCAGTGAAAACAGTGTGTCACATCAAGGTGGAATACTAATAAAGACGGATCTCATTCTTGCATACCACAAAAAGCGATGTGGAACTTCACTTTAATTCACAGGATTCAAAAAACATTTATGTCAGAACAAATGGAAAAGAACATGATATGGCATACAGATGAAATAAATAAGGATAATGATGAAATAGTGCATCCGGAAGATGGGTTGGTTTGGAAGAAATTTGATAGGTTACATCCTGATTTTGCAGCTGACCCACGAAATGTTAGATTGGGATTATCCTGTGATGGTTTCAACCCATTTCAACAATGAATACTGCACACAATACATGGCCTGTTTTAATTCACATTTATAACTTTCCTGCATGGATGTGTATGAAGAAGTTGTTCACTATCCAAATTATATTGATATCTATACCTAGTGATCCTGGAAATGATATTGATATATACTTGCAGCCATTAATAGTAGAGTTAAATGAGCTTTGGATTGTTGGTGCACAAGCATATGATGCATTCATAAAGGAGTACTTTATGTTTCGTGCAGCTTTATTATGGATGATAAATTAATTTCCCTACCTATGGAATGATGTTTGGTTGGAGTACTAAATGTAAATTATGTTATCCTATTTGTATGAAAAATACACATTTCCGAAGATTAAATTTTCAATGAACTTTCAACTTCATAGTGCATCAACATTTTCTACCAATGGATCATCCATAGAGGAAAAATTGGACACAGATTGATAATTCCATCGAGACAGATGAGACACCTAAACAAATGTCAGGGGGTGATATTGTTAAAGAACATGATGATTTGAATTATGTTCTTGGCAAAATTCAATCAAATATCTGGTAGCGGAAGCATGATAATTCGAATTCCAATAACAATTGGAGAAAGAAAAGCATATTCTTTGAGTTCCTGTATTGGTCATCAAATTTTTCAGGTCAATGTTTGGATGTAATTCATATCGAGAAAAACTTTTGTGAGATGTTACTTTCTACTATTTTAAATGTAAAAGGCAAAACAAAATATTATTTGCGGTGTCGTCATGATTTGATGGATTGGGGTATTAGAGCAAGACTTCATCCAGAGTTAATTGGTCAAAATAAGTGGAAAGTCCTTGTTGCCTGTTATTCGATGACAAATGTGGATAAAAAATAGGTTCTTCAGGTCTTGTAATGTTTGAAGGTTCCAGATGGTTATTCAAGTAAAATTTCGAAAAGGGTGAATACACAAGATGTGAAACTCAAATCTCTTAAAACCCATAATTACCATGGCTTGTTACATGATTTGATTCGTATTTCCATATGCCATTTACATTCACATAATGTTAGAGTTATGGTGATTAATTTATATCAATTTTATAGAGATCTTTGTGCCAAAACATTGAGCATAGGTGTTGTTTAGAAATTGCAGAGAGATGCACCAATTATTCTTTGCGACATGGAGAAAATTATCCCACTGTATTTTTTCACATGTATGTTACATTTGACTATGCATATTCCCACGAAAGTTCTCTTTGGTGGTCCTATTTCGAGTCGGTGGACGTATCCTAACAAAAGAATGATGTTTACATTGAAATCTTATGTGAGAAATAAATATCATCCTGAAGGCTCTATTGTGAAATGCTATTTAGCACAAGAATGCATGGATTTCTGTTCATCGTACTTGGATAACGTCACTACGAGGTCTAATGGACTAATGAGAAATGAAGATGGGCAATATGATCCCATTGAGTCTGCATTTCCTTCACTGCCCCAAATAGGGGGGGATATCTGGATCGTACACGTTGTGTACTTTAAGCATGAAAGAGTGGGAAATGGCACATTGCACAGTATTATTCAACTATGGTGTGCTTTATGATTATATCAAGTAAGTAAACTAATAAATATGTATTATTTTCATTGTGTGATTTCATTATATCTTATGACATTTTAATTCTTTCATATCTATATATAACATTTAGAAATTATAAAAAAGATACATCGCTCTCTATCTATTAAGAGGATGGAATTGTTGCACAACAAAGAAATTGCTGCCCGGTTAAATTCAAAGGTAAGAGATTTCATTTTCTTCCTCTCATAACATAATCACATGTCTCTGTTTAATATTCTATGTTGGTATCTTTTAGGTTTTAACTATACCAATGATTGAAGTATCGGATGAAATAAAAACATTGTCCTTTGGTCCAAATGATGTGGTACATTATTGTAAGTCAATGGTTGTCAATGGATTTAAATTTTTTATAAATAGTTGTGAAAAAAAATGGAAACATAGAATGACGGTTTCATGATAAGCACCACAACAGATTGTTGTGCGAGTTCATCAGACAAGAAGCCTTCATCAGAAAACAAATCATATTACAGTGTTGTTGAGCAAATCATTTTATTAGATTACTATGCACATGGTCATGTCACAATGATTAAATGCAAGTTATTTGATTCAATGACACAACAAGGAATGCATATTGATAACTGTGGATTTAGAGAGATTGATATGAACCGCCAGCTTCGTACCAATGAACCTTATATTCATGTGTCACAAGATAAATAGGTGTTTTATGTAAGTGACCTGTTACAACAACAATTTGGATAACAATGATGTTGTGGATGATCCTGTCGGTATTTATTCAAATGTTTCGTTTGATGATACAGATGATGCAATTATTAGAAAAGATTTTGAACCAGAAATTATCACAGACCCCACATAGCGTTGACACATTTGTAACTATTTACCTGATATTATCGCAATATTGTATGTGTTTTTTTAACTTCCATGCATGATATCAAAATAACTAGTATATTTTATACCATTATCGATTATAAAACTGTTAATATCCTGATCAATTTATGTTTAAACACTCCTCTAGTAAATCTTGAGTATAGAAAAGTCTTGTTATTTTATCAATATAAATATCACACATGATAATGTATCTTATTGTTTTATGATAAAATTTTATTATTTAACATTTTTCATTACTTATATTTATTTGAGAATATTATGTAAAATTTCTAGGTCAAAATGTATGATTATTATGATACTAGAAGGAGTAGAAGAATACCAAGAAATGAAAAATGTAGGTCTCCTCCTAGAAACAATGTAAGTACAAATTATGTTTGAATATTATGGTCTTTAATATTATTTATCTTGTTATCGTTCGTTTTATTTTATAATCTATGTTATTTTAGGATGCATCATCGAGGAGACGCTTGGATTATTCAATTGAGGATGATATTGTGGCGGGGGGTACTGATTATATAGGTCAACCTACTACTACGCCGCTTGAGACACCAGGAGGCCATCCTCCAGTTATGACAACTCCATATTATCTATACCCACCTTTTTGTATCCCTTTTTGCTCGCACCCACATAGGATGGTAGTTCTCAGACTCCCATCCCTCATTTTCAAGTCCCACCATCCACTGTACAGGGTATTGTGACCCCATATATCCCACCGCCATATCCATATCCATATCCACCCTCATCTGTACAGTGTTATCCATTAGGTTTTCTACATCCATCAGTAAACTTTTCATCTACTATACATATTACTCCTGTAGATATCTCACCTACCATGGAGGCTACCCCCCCTCCAGACGCAGCACTTTAGGGGTAGTAGATTCCCCATCTACTGGTATTTGTTTAAACATTACTGTTACTGATTAATGATAAATTCTTATGTATTATTTTATTTTATTTTTTGTTTCATGATTAGTTCCAGCCTCTACCAGACGACGAGGACACACAAAAATGAACAAGGTTTGGAATAGACACATGAAAATCATAGTTGATTACAATGAGGACAATGCAATAATTAATAAAAATGGCACGTAATGTAAAAGTTTTTTGGGAACACTTGCTAGACACATCAATATTATTCCGATTCAACTGATAAGTTGGAAGGCTGTTGGAAAACAAATAAAGGAAAAAGTCTGGGCAGAGATTTGATTAAGTAATGTTAATCACCTTTTATATGTATATAAATTTATAATATTTTCTTAAAAAATATTTTGTCCATTGCAGCTTTGATATAATTTTCCTGATGGACAAAATGAAAATTCTGCATGGATAATGGATTTATTTGAAATGTGGTGAGCCTACAAGTATGATTTATATCTTTGTTGGAAAAATAGATTTGGTATAGAGCTTGAAGAAGTACCAGTGATTCAATATTTCCCAATATCACAATATAAAGAGATGATCAATTATTGGAAGAGTCCAGCATTTAAGGTGTTTGTTAAAAATATATATATATCCATTTATTTATTTGAAATCGATTTTAAATTAATTGGTTTATTTATGTTATTGAATTTATATAATTATTTTTTTATAGGAGAAATCAAATAGAAATAAAACAAACACGAGTGCAATGAAACACATTTATACTCACAGACAAACTTCATTACCAGATCATGAGCAGACGAAGGTAATTTAACATTTGAAATATTTATAATTGTTTAGTTTAATTTTTTTAGCTTCCAATTTTTATTTATTTCTTTGTTTTTTTCCAGAAAAAGGCATTGAATATCGAGGGTTGCGTTCCTCGCTCAACTTTGTTTTGTACAAGCCGGAAAAAGAAAGATGGTACTGTTCCAAATACCAACACCGAGAAGGCGATTGTCTTTATATTTCAATTTCATCGATGTTTACTGAATTTAATTCCTTATATTATTTTATCATTTTAATTTATGTTATATATCAATCAACAGAATGATTTAGAGGCATTAGCAGAAATGGAACCTGACAATTTGGGCCCAAACGATCATCTATATAATGGATTTGGAGATGAGAATTAGGGTAGAGTGCGTTGTTGACCTGGTAATAAGACTGAACCACCTAGATACTGGTCTACTAATGTTTCTTCGAGTACCGGTTCTGGTTTTGTCATAGTGGAACAAATGTTTTCCGCAATCAATGAAGAAAGTCAAAAATAAGAACAGGTGATAACTGCAAATCTGATGAAATTTATGTCTTCCCTTTCTTCTACACTTCCACCAGAATCAGCGGCATTGGTTGATTCCTTTTTGATGTCGATGCGTTCTGATAATGTAGATTCTTCTGTCAGAGTCGGAGACGGACCTAGTGCTGGACCAGGTGCTGGTGCCCGTTCGGATGCAGATGCTGATGATGATGTTGGTGGTGTGAGAGGTGGTGATATTGTTTCTATAGGAGGTGTGGATGAGGGTTATCCCGATTCTGATGATATTGATATTGAGACTCACTTTTTATGTAATTTGAATTATTGGATTGGTAATGTATGACGAGTTCCTTAAGACATAGGATGGTGTGTTTCATGGCCATGTTCTTGAATGGGTTTCTTTTCATGGTAAGGGATTCATTCTTGAGAATACAAGTTAGCATATTGGTGAAGGAAGGTTAATTATCCGAGTGGTGACAACATAATCTATCAATGAAGATTATTTCAGACTCTACAGGCTCCTAAGATATATCCGATAATAAAAATACCATATAGGATTAGGGGTATTTATAATTTCTTATTCAACTGTATATGCAAGCATTAAAACTACAACAAATAACACAACACTACTTAGACCCTTGGTGCCTCATTCTCCACTAGACTAATAATCTTTTTTAAGGATTAGTCAATGTCGTTAGGCCCTAATAAGGTTACTTAATTGTTGAACATTATCAATAAATTAATGTTCTAATCATTTCATATCTTCCTCCTGATTTATTTTATTTATGATGTACATTATAATTATTTGATCTAATGTTTCATAGATCATTAATGATACCAATCCATTTCATAATAGAAATTAAAAATTATTTTTGGTATTAAATTCTTAAATCTCAATATATTTTTCTTGAGAAACCCTAATGAATTCTCACTAACAAGATATTATATACTAATGTATCTGCTACAGTTTTAATGTGATAAGGATATGAATTTGGCTTTTTCTCGGGCCTCCCAATTATATAATATATGACATGGTAATTTTTTTCTCCTTCTATATTTATTAATAGTTTATATAGAATGGGTAATGAAAATTTCATTCCCATCATGAAGAGAATTCATTTTTCCCATGATTACCTTATCAAATTTTCAACCTAGTGGGCATGGTGTATTTTTTATTTAAATATTATAATATCTTGAAAATATGACCATTCCTCTATTTTATTTCAAGGTATTATTGCTTGAAACATATCCTCCAATCCATATTATGGATTACATCAAAAAAGTTTATTTTAGAACTAGTAAATCCCATTCCAGATTGACCCTTGAAAAAGTGAGAGTGTAGGACGGACACCTGAAACCCTGATCCTTCTCCTTATTGAGAAAATTTAGTAACTACATCTCATAAGGGATGATATCAATCATAAATATCAAAAAATCCATAATAAAGTAAGAAATAATGGAGTTAGATTCACTAGTATCAATCAATCCTACAACAATATATTATAACTTAGGAGTAGTACATCAACCTATAACATTCCATGCATCTAATTACACTGATTTTTTTATCAATATCATTAATATTTACCATATCTTATTGGGAATGAGAATGACTACTAACCTGTAGATCTATCTTAAGATAACTATGTCTAGTATTAGATATATCCCTACTGCCATGACTTCTCAATCGATAAGCTTCTTCCCTTGATGGTTCTGACTGGGTCATCATTCCCCTAGAGGTTGTGTAACCCAAACCACTCTGGTATGAGTCTCCAACATTATATAACCACTAAAAATTCCCCATTAGTTCACAATTATGGAAATGTTTAGGTGGGGTTGGAAATTCTCATCACATATTCTCAATCCTTCCAAACCGATGGCAGAGGATTGATCCCACATCTGAAGCCTCAGAAGAAGATGTTCGAGAATGATAACCTAAGATACCCCATACCCTCTTATCCTTTTACCAATCTTCCTATTATTTTCATATGAACCTCATCCACCCTATCACACTAATGATGACATTAGGGATCAAAAGTATTATAAAGCCCTTTTATCAAGGAAATGACACATTTGGATAAATACAATGATTTCATAACGAGGAGACATATATGAAATCATTGGCTAGGAAAGGAAAAAAACCTACGGTTGATGCCGCTGGATACATCACACCGAAACCCAAAAAAACTATGAAAAGAAGGGACTACTCACTGGTAGAAAGAACCATTGTCACACGCTCTATCAATACACCTAAGGAAAACACTGAAACTGTTCAAAATCCTCTTGTTGATGTACCTAAGGAGAAGGAAACCCAACAGTGCATGGAACCAGCGCTTCAAGAATTTGATGCTCACAATGAAACAAAATGGAAAATTTATTACCAAAAATTCCAATGTGGGGAAATATCTGTGGAGACCTAACTTAAGGTTAAACAAGGTATAATTAAAAGGATGGTCAGTTTAACATTAACTTCTCCAGATGTATGAATTCTGATTTATCACTGTTATCCTTGAATGGCCCATGGTTGTCTACTTCTCCATTAATTTTTTGGAGTTTATAGACATTCTCAGGTTGATTGGAATATATTCATGGATCCATTCATGATGAGTAGTTGGATGGGTCTTAAAATTAAGTGGAATGGACTAGAAACCCTCTAACTGCTACTTGATTACCCTATGAACCTTCTGAACACCATAATAGGCAAAAAAAATCTTCAAGAGACATCCCAAAACTCAGATTATTTTCTAAATACCACTTCTTGAATGTCTCGCTACTTGGAGACTAAAAATTCAATTTCATTTGAATTCAGTGACTCATAATGATATAGGTAAATATAAAATCCCCGTGAAATGGATACACATCCTTGGAAAGTATTGTAGATTATCCAACAAATCATGATTGATTAATCATAATGGAAACAACTAATCATTCCAAATTCAAGATTGGATTCCTGGAAATCATCCATCATCCTGATCTAGGGGAAAAAGGGTTTTTTCTGAAAAAAACATCACGAATGATCCTTTATACGCATATTTGATTATGTGGTTGAAGTGGAATGAAATGTTGAGGGTGGGTAGGGGTGAATGGGGTGGGGAGGGTGGGTGTGGGGTGGGCAGGGGGTGGTCATGGGAGGGGAAGGGGGCAGGGGGAGGGGGTGTGCAGGTGGGGGAAGGGGGTATGGGGGTTGCTGGGGGGAGGGGTGTCCAGGTGGGGGGGCAGGGGGTCTGCTGGGGGTAGGGGGAGGGGTGTGTGTAGGTGGTGGGGCAGGGTAGGGGGCAGGGGGTAGGGGGTGTGCTGGGGGGAAGGGGGAGGGGGTTTGCTGGTGGGGGCAGGGGGTAGGGGTTTGTTTTGGGGAGGGGTGTCTAGGTGGGGGAAGGGGGTAGTTGGTGTGCTTGGGGTAGGGGAGGGGTGTGTGCAGGTGGGGGGGCAGGGGCAGGGGGTAGGGAGAGGGGGTGTACAGGTGGGGGGGGGGGGGTAGGGGGTGTGCTGGGGGCAGGGGGAGGGGTGTCTGTAGGTAGGGGCAGGTGGGGGGGCAGGGGGGTGTGCTGGTGGTTTTTTATTATAGATTGTTATCCTCCTCTTATTTGAATTATGTATGATTTATTGGTTTCAATTTATTTTCTTCTTTATTGTTAGATTTTCCTTGGTTATGGTTTAGTTGTTTTGACTTAGTGAATATGATACAGTTTATTTGATTTGTTATTTATTCTAATTTTATACAGTATATTTCTAATTTTTCAATTATTATGTATAGATATTTTTCAATGTGTTAGATGAACATCAGTACAAAGGTACAATATGATTATCATTAATGTTTTCTACTATTTTAACATTCTCCATATTTAATCCACTTTTATTGCAATATTTTGTACCACTAATTTATACATTGATTATATTCAATATAATCAATATTAATGCAATGTTTCGATCCAGCATACAAGGGGACATGGCCGAGTAACACTAGATTTTTGAGAAATACACCATCGTGGATGGTACAACGTGATTATCAATTAATGAACTAAATATTTTGTAACCTCACACACACTTATTTTCATAATTAATTTTTTTCCTTATAGATTTTGTTATATTTGATTGGTTTCCAAACTATCTCCATTATGTTGACATTCACAATTATAGTGTTTCGGTTTTAATGTTCATTACTATTAGTTATTATTTGAATAGTATATTACATCATATATATGATTTTTCAATGGTAAAAATAAATCTTTATTCCTTTTCATATAAAATTAATGTTTACGAATATTGTGATGATGTCTTAGAAACTTCTACAACTATTAGTTATTATTTGAATAGTCTGTTCATTTATATGTTATTTTTTTTGATGGAAATTTAAAATTTGCACATATGATTAGAGCATTAAAACTGCTTTAGAATGAGAATGGGTGATGAATCATTAGTAAACATTAACTGTGTTGGGATGTTCTTGATCCTACATACAGGTTCACAGGGTGGAGTCACACTACAATTTAGAGAAATACACCATCATGGAAAGGGGAGTAGTGACTCATTTTGGAGCTGTGTATCTTTACAAATTAGTTGCAGCACTGACGTTGGGTAAGTTTTTAATTTTTTATCATGTTTCAAACATATTTTTATTTGAGCATATCTGTTACATCTCCACTACACACATATTAGTTTAACCTGTTATTTCCAAAAAAATTGTACATTCAACATAAAAATCATCAGCAGGGGGGCTGTCTAGGGGGGCTCTAGCATGGGGGGCTGTCCATGGGGTATCCAGCAGGGGGGGCTATCCAGGGGGCTACAGTGGGGGGGTGTTCTGTCAGGGGGGGCTTCTGTCTAGGGGGGGGGTTGTCCGGGGGGCTGCTGTCCAGGGGGTTCAGCAAGGGGGTGGGGGGCTGCTGTTCAGGGGGTCTAACAGGGGGGCTGCTGTCCAGGATGGGGGGCTGTCCAGGGTGTCCAGCAGGGGGGCTTCTGTCTAGGGGGGCTTCTATCCAGGGGGCCCTGCTGTCCAGGGGGGTCCAGCAGCAGGGTGGGGGGGCTTCTTTCCAAAGGGGGCTTCTGTAAATTATCTTTTTAGAGTTCTTTCATATTTTTATTTTCATTTATTGAGTCCACTTTTATATTTTCTTAATCTGTTATGTTAGAAGGTTCTTGTTCAATTGAATATTATTTTATAACGATTTGTTTCACATACATGGATCTCTCATACAACTCAATGATGGGGAACTTACCTCACAGTTTCGGGTCGCTTTCAATCCTTGGTACACTGTAAGCAACTGAGACTTTAGTTAACATAATTATCATTTTTAATGTATTTACGGATTTATTCTGGTATTTATAGATCAATAAATTCACTGGTCTAATTAATTCCTTTATTCGAATTCCCCTTGATGATTTATAAGTTTATGCTATGTTTAAACATCACTTACTTGAATTGACATTTCTCTAGTTTACATAGTTTTTGTTACCATGTAATTAATCAGATTTCACTGATTTAGTTTGTATGAATTCTGAGCATCCTTAGTGCAAAGTCTTTAATCTTTTCTTGCTCTTACTGATTTTATCAGGAATGTTTCAAACAACCAATTTATTGGAGCTTATTTGTGTATCGTTGTGACATTATTATCACTTGGTGGACCACCCTTATTATCTGTATATAGATTGTTACTATTTTATTTATTTTACTTTATATTCACTAATCCAACATATTATGGGATATATTAAAGTTATTATTTTTAGTGAACAACTTAATTTTATGCTCTTTTACCACACATGTATATAGATTGTTACTATTTAATTTATTTTACAGGTCTTGTGTTTTTTTATTTTCAAGAGAATGATTTTTTTATTCTACTTTTGTATTTGAATGTGTGCATTTTTTTCAAGTTTTCTGGTTGCAGGTTTATAGGTTGCATGGTTTGAAGGCTTGTAAGCCAGCAGGTTTGGAAGTTATAAGTTGATAGTTTGTGCATTAAACATTTACATGTTACTAATTTTCTGTTTTTTTGGTTGTTAGGTTTGTCGGTTTTCGTTTCTAGGTTTACAGGATGAAGGTATTCTTGTTTGTAAGGTATTCATGATGGATATTCAAAGGTTTCCATCTTTATAGATTTCAATGTTTTTAGGTTGTAATATTACATGTTTATGGATCATTTTACAGATTCACTAGTGGAATCTCCACCTATACCAACACCCCTATACCAATGGTTTGAAAAAGTCGTTGGATTAAGTAACCTATAGTAAATGTTTAATGAAACCATTGGTAAAGGGGAAAAAATGGTGATTTTTTCTTACGGTTTTCAAAACCCGTAAGAAATTAGGGGTAATTGTACCAACGATTTAACAAAACCCTTGGTAATAACTGTTTTTCCAATATTTCTCCGCAGATTTTAAGAACCGTTGGGAAAAAAACCCCCAAATACCGCTTTCCCACGCACATAATCTCTCCTCCATTGAACCCGTCATCGAATAGGTGTCTCTGCTAACCTGTGAACAGATCGATCCTCTGTCGAACAAAATATCACCTCTATCGAACCCTGCTTCCCAAGCACGAACCCGTGAGCCCACTTCCTATATCGAATAGAATCCCTCCTCCTCGAATAGATATCTCCGCTCTATGAGATCTACTCCTCCAACAAGTTCTCTCCTAAAACCCTACTTCCCGAGCACGAACCCTACTTGGCGAGATCACTTCCTCTGTTGCGAGCTCACTTTCTCCCGAATGGATCTCTCTAGGATTCCAACCCTATTTCCTGAGCGCACATCCTTCAGAACCCATCTCTAAGATTTTTCCCTAAACGAGATATATCCAAACTATGGACCCCACTTTCCAGCCGGTGATTTATTAAAGTAATTTTTTTTCTTCCACTTCAAATCGGTATGTTGTAATTGAATAATCTCTTCTACCTCCATTTATTTTATGTTTTTTCATTAGATTTTGCTACATTATTCTTTGTTTTACCCACTCTATATTAGGATCCCATCACAATCCACATATCATTTTAGGTTGCGTTTTTTTATTTATCTTTATAGAATAAATTTTATTGATATTGAAGACTTAAATATGATAATGAGTTATTTTATCCTTGGTTTATATTAAATTTAAGGTTTATTGACATTATTTCGTTGGTGAGACATAAATACATGTGGTGGGTTAGAACTAGAGTCAGGAGTTTTTCCAAAGGAGGGTTAGGATTAGAGGCAGGGGAAAGGTCTAGGGCTGGGGGGTTTAGGATGGGTTGGGGGGTGGTTAGGGCCAAGGGGACTGGTAGGGGTTCAGGATAAGGGGTTGGTGTTGGGTTTATGGGGGATAGGGATAGGGTTATGTTTATGGGTTTAGGGTTAGGATAAGTTTAGGTCGGGGTAGGGGTAGGTTTAGGTTGGGGTTTAGGTCTGGGGGGTAGGTTTAGGCTGGGACTGGGGGGTTAGTGGTAAAGGGGTCGGATAGGGCCAAGGGATGAGGTTTAAGGTAGTGGTTATGGGCGGTAATTATTCTATCTTAATAAACTTAATGAAAGAAAATCCTGTAGGAAATTAACTACTGAATTCTGAATTGAATTCTGTGAGACATTTTTGTGCTAGATAATTGGTTTCTGAATTCTGAATTGAATTTTGAATTCAATTGTGTATGTATTTAATTAACTTCGGAATTATGTGTTATACTTGTAGTTAATTGCTGAATTCTTCATGTGGGATGGGGAGGTTCAGTGGACTGTTGGGGAGTGCAGTGGGCGAAGGGTGTGTGTAGGGGGAGCAGGGGGTGTGCAGTGGGTTGGGGGGGAAGTGCAGTGGGCTGGGGGGTGTGTAGTGGGTTGGGGGGGGGGAGTACAGTGGGAAAGAGGGAAGTGCAGGGGGACGAGGGTGTGCTAGGGAAGGGGGCAGGGGAAGGGGCTGTTTTTTTAAGGAATTGGGGACATATAGAAACGGTTTAAAACTGTTCCTATAGGGATATAGCAATGGTTTAAAGTTGTGGAAAATGGCCCATAGCCACGGTTTACAACTGTGGCTATATATATTACCTGACATAGGATTCTACCACAGTTGAAACCGTGGCTATAGGTCTATAGCCACAGTTTGAAACCATGGCTATAGGTTTTTCTCTATAGCCACGCCAATACAAGCCACGATTTCTAAAACCGTTGCTATAACATATAGCCACGGTTTTTGGGCTTATAGCCACATTTCCAAACCGTGGCTATAGCCTTATTTTGTAGTAGTGGCAGTCACCATTGTCAAAAGACACCTATGATTGACGTGATTTTTAATTGATCATGTCATAATTCACATTTCGGTTGTTTTTGTATGATTTCATGGCATCCCGAGGTCATTCGGGTGGTTTTGATAACCCAACGTGCCTTTTTAGAGCACGTCGAACTACTGAAAACGACACATTCGGTCGTACCATGTGCACCGCACATCCGATGGACATGTCGTCTCCTCCTATATGTCACAAATAATATTTCTGTATTTTTCATGTGGTTTTAGGTCATTCAAAACACATTTTCCTTGAATTTGACCTTGACATAACGTTTTGGTCTTTTATGACTCCTGAAACGCGTTTTCGGTCACCGTGGTCAATTGAAACCTCTAATTGACATGCCATCTGCCCAACCATTTCACAATTCACACAGTGGTTGTTTTTGTATGCTTTCATGGATTCTTGAGGTCGTTTGGGTGGTTTTGACCACCCAACGCGCCCTTTTTGAGCGCGCCGAACTGCTGAAAATGACACATTTGGTCATACCGCGTGGACCAAAAAGGTTTCATGGTTTACATTAGGAATCACATGGTGTTTTCAAAACTATTAAAGAACATGAAATTTAAAACATTAATGAATTAAATGAACAAAAAATATCCAAATAATTAATTAGTTTCATGGATACTTCTCAATTCGTGCAGACAAACATTACATCAAGCCAAAACACATATGATACCCCCAAATCACAAATAATATCACTAGAAACCCAACCTAAACATCAATAACAACCCCACCAATAAAAATAGAAATACGCCTCTTGAATATGATGCGTCATGCGTGGTCGTGACTGCTACCACCATCCGATGGGCCAGGGGCCTACAACAAATAAACATTATGAATATTTTCATAACAAAAATAATATAAATAAAATGAATAAAGACAGTATAAACCTACATCGTATGATCCCCTGCACCATCATCTGGACGCACATATTCCCGCAGTGCTTTATCCTCAGTTGTCAATTGCGCATTTACCTCCTTGGATGTGCGCAACCGTGCCTCAAAATCTGACAACTGCTGTGTCATCTGAGCAACAACAGGACTGAAAACCACAGTGCGTGACACTATAGAACGAGGAATCCCTATTCCATAGGTATAACTATATCCATGCCTGTATCGACTAATAATGTGATGAAATATCTCATCCCTTCATATGGGAAGCTGTCACTGGTCCTCTAGAAGACGTTCTAACTCAGCTTCAAATTGAGCCTGTGAAATTTTTAAATATATACACATATATATATGTTAATACAAAGATTTATGTAATTATCGGTAAGTAAAATCACTTACTATCAATGCTACAGCCTCTGGATCATTGCGATCACGAGTCCTCATCCACACCGACATTTTAACAGTCAGTGCACGTTGCTCCCGCAACTGTATATAAATAGAATATAAACACAAAACCATATTAATTTATAAATTAAAAAATAAATAATAAATACCTCATGTCATATTTGAGACACGTGATGAGTCCCGAGCCTATGAGGTGGTCCCTGCAACACTCGATTCTCAGAATGGCGTGCTGACACCTCCTACATTCAATTTATTCAAATTTCAAACAAATCGCACATTCTTGAAAATATATATACCAAAATAAATATACAAACCCCAACACCCTCAGTAGAGTAATATGTAACTAAGTCACGCCACTGATCTGGGAGGACACCTCTTGGAGATTTTTCCAGAATTTCTGGGGAACCCACATATGGTACCCAGTGGTCCCTCTTCACTTTTCCTTTATAGTCTTTCCACATCTTACAGTATTTTCTCATACACACGGGCCGAAAACTCATCGGGGAATACTTTCAGATTTTACTATTAAAGGAAAAAATCACACATATTAGTATTGTTTATACATAGAGAATAAAGTAAAATGGTCTTCTTACCTGTACCTCCCTCCAAAGACGATCTAATGTGTTCTAAGGGGTAGAAGCCCAGTCATGCATGGTCAATAGAAATCCATGTGGGTCACATATGATATGACCCAGTTGATGAATAAATGTAGGGGCATTCAGTCCCACAAGATGAAATAGATCATCAAAGGAATCATCAATCGTCGTGTCAGAATTCCATGATAAAATGCCACGGCTGGGGCCTCTCTTGCGAGATGAAGAAGCAATTGAGTCTGATCCTATTGAAATTTTATATATTATTTGACAGATGTTATAAATATATATATAAATATATATAAATATACATATGTTTATCTATTACATAAAAAATAGCGACAATGACATTCAAACATACCTCAACCGTGAGACATAGATGCATCAGATGGATGATGTGGATCAGCTTCCTCTTCCCCTGACATGCCTGCAGTTGTAGAAAACATTAATAAGTGGACTATCCAAAGTGTAGAAGATAAATTGGACTATTCTTAAAAAAATAAAACTTTTACAATTGTTAATCAAACAAAAAGGGATTGAATAATTATTTGTGAACGAATTTTAAAAAAATAAGAAAATTAAAAAAACAAATATACAAAATATGTACAAAACCAATCAATGCATAACCAAATTTCAGATTGAATTAATAAAAATTCAAGCAGCACATGATACAGATAAAGAATACCTCAAAGGGATGATACACCGACAATAACATCAATATACCAAGAGTTAAATCACCCTAAAAATTTATAACTAAATAAACTTCCACAAGTGAGGATTAAAACTTACAAGGATTTATAAAAAAAATTAGATAATTTTTGATACCCTAAGACATTAAATACTGAATAGCAGGAAAACAATTATACCATTCATTAAGCATGCAAATAGACCATTTATCCTTCAACAACTGCTCTGACCAAATAAATATCTTCTTCACGTTGAACAATGGTATGTTGATCAAGCTGTTGGGAAAAAAATAGAACATTCTCAGGTTTATATTCTTCAAATAAAAACACTCCTCACCAAGAGATTTTAACAACTACTTTCCAACTTTGATTCGATGGAAAAGTAAAAAAGAATAGGTGTTCCTGTTGTGATGTCAAAATAAAAGGTTCATTCTCAACTCGTTCATTTCTGTATAACATATAGTTAAAATTAACCAATGAAAACTGATATTGATTGAATTTACATCCACACACTAGATCAACCCAATTACACTTTAGAAATATGTACATCAACCCGTGTGTGTATACAACTTCAATTATTTCTATCAATTGACCATATTAATAATTAGAATTGACAAATGGAAAACTGATGCCACTATTTTGTGTTGCTCGTATGTCATCAACATATTTAATGCGAAATCAAAAACCATTAGCATCAATAGCTTTATAATGACGAACCATTATAGATGGACCCTCAACCAGTTGGATAAATTCTTCATTTACCATGGGGTCCTCTAACTCCCTCAGCTTATGAACCTACATAATTTATAAAATTCAATACATATATATGCATAATGAAATTAGTATAATACTTCACTCATAATGAAAATCAATTTATACATATATATATTCCATGAACCAATCATGAAATGATTCCTAATGCGATTGTTGAATTTGAAACTCGGTCGCACGATACATCCCTTATTTTATCTCATTAATGTGTTTCCTGCAAATGATAACGCGATGTTCAAATGATGAACTTATGTAAAAAAACATGAAAAAGTTAAACAATAAAAGTGATATGATAATTACCCCATTAATGGTGCAACTAATGGAGTATTGAACAAGATATATCGATGTGCTTGTATCCACTCGATGTTGTTCATATCAAATGTGGTCCCTTCTCCAACTGGACCATCATGAATCCAAGAGAGCTTATCTAATTGTGTTTCAACATCCATAAGATATTCTGCACAAAAAGTAGTACACTCATCCATCAAATAACCATTGGAAATTGATGCCTCCAAGCGAGCTCTGTTGCGTACAAATCATTTCAATGTACTCAAATACCACTCAGTAGGATAAATCCACCTGAATTGCACTGGACCAGCAGCCATTACTTCATCAGTTTGGTTCACATTCAAGTGGACCATAAAAATAAAAAATGAGGGGGGAAAAGTTTCTCAAAGTGAAAAGGTGTAATTACAATTCAGTCTTGCAAATATTTTAAATCACTCATTCATTGATTTTTTAAACAAATATATCTAAAAAATTACTCATCTCAATCAACGGATGAACAAAATTGGGGGATAAGAAAACAAAAATTGTGATTCAAATAAACTACTGAAGTAGTATGTGATTTTCATGACTTTTAAACCCTTGAAATTTTTTTCTCATCAGATTCACACACTTTGAAATATTAGAAGAGTAACTACCAGGCACCTTGAGCATCTTCAAAATGGAAAGGAATGTATCTTTCTCATTTGTAGTCATCGTATACTGTGCAGCATGCATATATGCCTTGTTTCCCTAAGCTAACTATAAATGTAACTATTTCTTTAAACCCATTTCTTCCAAATCATGGCGTGAATTAACATGGTCCTTGGATTTTCCACTAACACCTAAAATGATCCACAATATGTTATCGAAAACATTTTTTTCAATGTTCATGATGTCCGAATTATGCCTCAGAATGTTAGTTTTCTAATACGAAAGACTATAAAAAAAATACTTTTCCTTTTCCAATTGTGACTACGGTGCCTACCCGCTGCACGAATATTACGTACTGGAGGAGCCACCAAATCCTGAATTCATATATAGTTCGGATGTTTTCTTCCTCTGTCAGCGATAACATTTCGACTCCTGTCATGATATTTGGTGATGGGATAAACTCTATAGAACCATCAAATGCCACTCTCTCCTTTCTGAACCTATGTTGAGGGGGGAGAAAATGTCTGTGACCCATGTATGCCCATTTTTTGTAATGTTTAATCCATACAGATTTTTTACTTTTATTGAAACAAGGGGAAGAAAATTCCCCTTTCTTACTCTGGCTTGATAAATTTTCATAAGCTGTGATGTCCTTGATTGTCAGTAATAAAGCAGCATGTTGTTTGAAAATTTCATTCGTTTCACAGTCATAAGTCATCACACCATCGCCCCAAAATTCATTTATCTCATCAATCAATGGCTGAAGGTAAACATCAATCTTATCCCAAGGACATTTAGGTCCATCAATAAGAGTTGAAAGTAATATAAACTGTTGCTTCATACAAATCCACAGAGGAAGATTATACGGAACCAACACCACATGCCATGTGCTATGAGTTCCACCAACCATAGAATTGAATGGATTGAAACCATATTCTTCCAATCCCAATCGGACATTATGAACTTCTTTAGCAAAGTCAGGATGTCTCTTTTCAAAATCCTTCCATGCATGAGAGTTTGTTGGGTGGGTTAACATATCACTTCCATGAACTCTTTCTACATGCCATCTAATTAAATTAGAAACATTAGATGACATAAAAAATCTTTTCAACCTCGGTTTAAGGGGAATGTAACGCCTTTTCTTTACGTCAATCAGTTTCCCCTGTATCACAATCTGAATTTTATGAGTCTGATTTCCCCTGTTCTCTTTCCAATGGGAAACACCACAAACCGTACAAATATCCAAATGGTTAGTTTCTTTATAAACAACATAAAGTTGTTTGTACATGCATGTATGGTCTCATATGTAAACCCTAAGTTCTCTGTCAACTTAGGAGCATGATAATACGACTCAGGAATCATATCGTCACCAGGAAGATACTTTTTTCAATAACACCAAAAGCATGTCAAATGATGTGTTTGACCAATTATTCAAAGTCTTAAAATGCAACAACTCCACAATAAAAGACAGTTTATTTTAAGAAGTACATCCAGTATATAATTCTGTCTTCGCATCATCAAGTGCTTCATAAAACCTCCTCGAATCACGATCTGCACCAGAGTGAAGATTTATCTCATCGGTCTCAATATTCTGGATGTCAATGCCTTCAGAATCCAACCCACTTACAATTTCAATAAGAATTTCATGCATTGGATCATTCATCCTTGCATCAACATCCATATGAACTGCATCTGTATTTTGAAAATGAACATATTCTTATCCATGGTGAGTCCAACTCATATAATTTTTCAGAAATCCATTAAAGAATAGGTGGTCCCTCACAGTATCTCATGTGAATTTATATCTGTTAGAAAATTTTCTTCATTGACAGCTAATATAGTCACGTTAAAATCCTATGGTGAAGTCAATAAACTGCATAATTCCATTGAAATATTCTCTAGACGTTCGATTTGGAAGATCAATGCAACTCTAATCCATAATAATATCTGTATAATAAACATTTAAAAAAATACTTATTACATTTCAATGTTTAAAATCAACTATATTTAAAATAAATACTAATAAATTGTTTGGGAATTATTGATAAAATAATAATGTAAGTGAAAGCTCATGTCATACCTGATTGCGCTACAAACCTGGAAGGGAGGGGAGCTGAAGGCGGTGCAGTGAGGGAGAGGAGTGGCAGTGAAGGGGAGCCGGATCCAGAGGCGGTGCAGCGAGGGAGGGGAATGGTGGCCGCGATGGGGGTTGTTCGGGGTGCGGGGGGGGGGGATGTCTGGGGTACGGGGGGGGGGATGTCTGTGGAAGGGGGAATCCGGGGTGGGGGGGGGGGGGAGGACCGAGGTGGCGGATGGCCGAGGGCGGAGGCCGGAGGCTGGAGGGCAGATGGGTCAGAGATCGGAGGGGGTGGAGGTCAAAGGGTGGACGGATGCCAGATGGGATGGAGGGCCGGGCAGAGGATGGATGGAGGGCATAGGGTAGCCAGAACTGGAGGCTAGAGTGCAGAGGCCGATGAGGAGCGCGACGAGGGCAGCGAGCAGTAGAGGGTGGCGAGGGCATGAGACGATGGGGGAGGGCACGCGGGGAGGCAGCGACAGGGGGGGCTAGATCAAGGAGGAGGTGGGGTGGGCGCCGAAGCCCTTTTTTTGGAAAAGATCAGCGACTTCCATAGGTGATCACCCATGTCAGGGGGCTTCAAAGCCCAAAATTGTAGTAGTGATGTGATTATTTTAATAGTTATAATATTCATAGATAATTTTCAAGACCATATACTTATTAATATAGATTTATTTGACCGTTGTTTATTTTTTCCATATTGTAATCATTTTATTGATTATCTATACTACGTTTTAGTTATTTTACGTGTTACATTCATTGTTTATATTTATTCATGACAAATTCTGATGTACACTTTCCTTTACTAAGCCTTAAAGATCACCACTTTCTAATTTTTTTATTTTCCATATGATACCTGGAAGTGTGTTGTGATTTATATGTAGGGTTACACATTGTGGAATAGTCGAATTCTCAAAGAAAACACTTTGGGTATTTTAGGCCTTCAATTATAATGTGAATTTCAAATATCAATTTATTTTAAAAATATTACAGAACTATATTTTCCTTTGGGATGTGATGTCTTGTAACTTCTCCCAATGTAATAAATTAAGAACAAAACCTAGTAAACAATGGTCAAGGACTTTATAGTTGTTATAAAAGTTGTTTTGGTAGAAACCATGGGAACCAGATTAAGGGAAACAATATTAGGTAACATAACCTTATTATAGAAATTGAGTATAAGTATATATGAATATCATAATGTTTTGGTAAGGAACAAATTATGTGGTTTGTCCATGAAATTAATCCCTGAGTTGATTGTATAAGTGGATGTGGTTCTGATAAAGATGTACATAGATGTAATGAATTTAAATGAAGTATGTCATACTTGAATAGAGTATTACCTAGTACATGAAAAAGGGAACTACTACACAATTGGGTTGATACTCTAGTGGAATGTGCTTTGGATAATTGACGTTTTCCTTAAAATATATCATTAGAAGTTTAAATAAATGATGACCACGGATATTCTAGTATAAACCTAATTTAACATATATTAAAAAGATGTTTTCGTGATATATATATATTATACATAATTCCTCATGACAAAGTGATTCCCCACATTAATTTATACTACTCTAGATCTTATTTTTGGTTTTAATAAAGGAATAAAACTAGACAAAACAAGTTTAACATTGAATGTGATAAATTATGTGTCGATGAGCATCAAAATGGGATGGTCACATTGGTTAAGAATATTGTGATTATCCCTAACAAATTATCACAATATGTGGTTAAAAACATTCAACTTAAGAAACTCTAAATAATTAAAAAATAGAAGGATGGATTCTACATAGATCATGAATAGTGAAGACCACATGAAAAAGCAGGACATATTTATTTCATGTTAGATATGTGGAAAGGGACACCCATTAAATTTTCTACAAGGAACAAGAAAGTGTTTTATGTGTTTAAAGGAAGGAAAAAACCAAATTTTTTATGAGGAAAAAATGAAGAGTTATGTTAACATAATTTATTATAATAATAGTCTCCATGATGTATTATTGATGTTTTAATGTTTTAAATGTAGAATGTATGTGCATTATGAAATTAAATGTCTATTGGTCAATTCTTGTGATGAGAATCAAATAGTTTATACCTGTAGTGATTATATTTCTGATGATGAAAATATTACAAATGGTATATGAAAAGAAAGATGTATTAAAGAATATGTTGATGAATTCTTGTCATTTTTTTATGTATTAAGTGGAAATTTTAATTTTGATATGTTTGGAATCAAGAATTACATTATAAGAGTATTTTATCAACGAAATAATCTTTATAATAATTATTAAATGTAGAAGTATTATAGTACACTAATGTTTTTATATGGATTTGTGAGAATACACTACAAAATATTTATCTTTTTTATAGGGAAATATCTGTTGGAAAAATATCATTTTTTGATGGTGGAGGGGTTTACCAACATATATGTCCATATCCAATGATTTTTGGTAAAAACTCTATCACTGAATTTTATTGAGACTGATTCAATGTTTTTATTGAATTTTTTATAATACCAATATATAATATATATTTTGGTAAAAATAAATACCAAAAGATTTATATAACATATTTACCTATTCCAAATATTATTTCCAATTCATATATTTTCATCGTCAATATTAATAATATTATTATTTTATCTATTATTATACGAAATACCAATAATGAATGTGTGTTTGTAAATTATATTTTAAATAAAATATTATTTGTTGGTATTATAATATTTTTCTCAAATATATTATTTTATGTTTTTGAATATAATTATATATAATATATTTATAATATTTACTAAATATTAATTTTAAAATTAGATTATATGAATCTATAACAAATAGAGGCCTTATTTGAAAAAATATATAATCTATCATAATTTAAAAGCTTGTTAGAAGTCCAAGAAAATACATTACAATCATTTAAAATGGCTCTAACTCTAAGATATTTTTTAACCGAAACTCCAATAAACATCCTCCACATGTTTTTTCTCACAAATCAGTTGTCATTATTATGGATCACACTAGCGTCATGTTCCATGCATGCAGTTCACCCACTCCATCATGATATACCACAATGGCATGGATCTTCTATAGTAGACTCAATATACAACATGAGGCGGGTTACCAATAATTTCACATGTAGATGGTTGTAATTAATCCCCTACAGATAAAATAGAATAAATACTAGATTTTATAGAGAAAACCAATGTACAATTCATCTTCGATATATTGTAAAAAAATAAAATGAATCACATCAATATATTCCCCTAATAAGTGGAGAATTTTCCTCTTAATTGATTCAATGAATTCCTCCAACTATATCTTGAAATTTATGACCTGGTTGCTTACATCCTGAAACCTAGAAAACAATAATAATGGTAAATATTGATTACAACATTATAATTTTAAAAAAAAGATACAATTATGTAAATATTTAAAGAGGAAACTGAAACCAACAAGCTCCAAAAATTGATCCAATGTACAAAAATGTATCATAAAAAATAATAAAATGATCTAAACAAATGAAACAAAAATTCTACTTATGAGAATTCAATACCTTGAAATTATGGAGTCTTCCTATGAAATTTTTGGAGATTCCACTACCTCTAACACTGTTTGTCAAATAATCGAATTTTGTTGTATGGGTTTTGAAAGAATTTGAAGCATAATATTGATCTATTTTTCCTATAATTATAAGTGTATGCCTACAAAAAAATCAAGTAACCAAATTACATGATTAAAAGATATTATCTTTTATTAAAATAGATATATATATTCAAACAATTTAGAAATATAATTCACCAACCTAATGGTTTTGTGCATGTGTTTTGCAAGTAATATCAGTCGATTTTTGTAAATATTTATTTTTTATAGGAACAAAAATCTTCTTTAATGGTCAAATACCAATCACATAATATTAAATTTAGTAAAAGCAAGCATCAGAAATGATATCCTAATAAATTGATCATCCACACTCACATAATTATAGTCCCTTAACATGTGGATAGTAGTCATTCATCCCCAAATCTCACACTGACACAAAAATAAAATTCATAAAAAATAAAATAATAACATCATAGTATAAGCATATAACATAAAATAAAAAAAAACTAAAAAAGGTTGTTTCCATTTATTGAATTATGAAAAATAAAAAAAACAAATTTCAAGACCAACAAAACACACAAAACAAACAACATCAAATTCAAAATTAATATCCATACATAAGGAATGATTCTTACGTGTTTTATTTTCATTTTTGGATAAAGGATAATTGTTGATTCACTAGTGTTAAAAAATTAACCGAAAGAAAATAAAATTCAGATGAAAACTAAAACATTGAAAACACAAAAAAAACTCATTGCTTTGAAATACTAAGTATCAGTTGCATGAAAAACTGAAACTTTCTTGGAAAATAATAGTCTCATATCCTTTGAGTCCATGTTTCAACTAAGAATCCTCCACCTTATGTTAGTAATGTCACTAAAATATTAAAAATGTTTATGATGTTCATTGTTATAATATTCAAGAGATGGTCATAAGTCTCTAGACCCCCATTATCAATCAAACTGTACATAGAATGAATTGTGTTGGAAGGATAAAACAAAAAAATTTCCCCATTTAAAACCCCTACAACATATTAGATATCGTTTTAATATATAAAAATATTAAATTTCTCCATTAAAATAATTATAAATATAATTAAAAAGGATACACTAAAATAACAGTTTAATCATCCACACTATGTACCTTCAAATAGAAAACCCAAAAATCATGCTCTCATAAAAATATGAAGTAGAACATTAGACATCATTATCAAAACAAAATGTTTTGACGAATGGAAAACAGTTGGAAAAAATAAATGATCACAAAGTAAAATAGTACATGAACTAAATCAAAATCTATTAAAATCATGTTCCTTTAATATAATGTTCATGAATAAAAATAATATGTGATAATTGGAACTAATAATCTGAAACATGTACAAAATTCAAAACAAAATTGGTCTTGATTGTAATCAAAGACAAAAAAATTTATTTTTATGATCTCCAAAAAAGGAAAAAGTCATAAACCAAAATTTTTTATGGAACTAATAGATAAGTGTCCAGATTGCCTATAGAAAAATTGTATTTCTACCACAAATTCAAGTGATTATTTTTAGTGTTTCTATCATAAGTGAAAAGTGTTACAATCACTCATAAATAAGTGATTGAAAATACAAACAAAATGTTTTAAAATTGATATTCATCACAAATAGAAATGATAATGTAATATATATAAAATATACATGATGGTGTGAATCCACCATATTCTTTCCCATGATTTTTTATGATATGAATGCACTGCTTAGTTATCTTGTCAATGTAATCATCTCTAGAAATCATTTTAGCTATTATAGAATATGAATTATGTTTTATAAAAAATTCTATTTATAAAATTCAAAAAATATTCCAAGAACCACATATACCAGAGGCTATTTTACAATGTAGTATAATCTACAATTCTGTTTCTTTAATAGTATTATCTCTATCTAATCATTCCAATGAGTTTGGAACTTTGAACAAGCCATTTAAGAGTTTATGATATGAAAGATGATTGTGAATAAAAAATTACATAGAAATATCTATCTCATATTTCTAATTTTTTTTTGGTGAAATCGAAACTATAATATGGATATGAATTAAAAATATGAGGTGTACTAGTACAAAGGCCTCACTATGAAAATAAGAGGGGCACCAATGAAGATTGCAATTAGCATCCCAAAAGAAAAATATATAAACCTAAAAATATAAACTCATGTAATAAGAATTTCACTCAAACCGAAACTTAAGTAAATATAAAACACATGATACCCATGAATATAAGTTCTTAAAACTTGATGAGAAGAAGTAGATACCAGATAAGGGGCTCTAACATTGACCGATTGAATGAGTAGTGGGTTTATGACTTCTCTAAGCCTCGTCTATATAATCTAGTAAAGAGAAAAAAAGTCAAACATTGGTAAATGGAGAGATGTTGGATATCCTATTGAATAGAGAGTGTGGGTGTGCGTGAAACTGAAAAAAATGAACCAAGAATGCGAGTGGAGGAAAAGATCTCAAAAAAACAGCATAACATCTAGATAACAAAATCGCACAAAAAATATACATTTAACTAGAGTGGATCTGTAGAATCATGAAATTAGAAACCAAAAACCACCAAGAAAATAAAAAGAAATAGAAAACAGATTTAACATAAACTATAGTGAAACACTAACTATTATTCAATTTAAATTCCATAATCCCATGATTTCAAATGATTAAAACTTGACAATAAAAAGTGAATAACGGATAAAAGGATCAATCATTGGCCTTTTCCATGAGAAATGGGTGAAACAGAATATGTTTAGTTGATGTTGGAAAAAACAATTGATAATCAGTATCCATGGGGTGTAGGTGATGATAAATAATTGAGGAGGGTGTAGATGTGGGCGTGTGGTATGGTGTGGGGGATGGTTATTAATTGTTTCTGTTAGTGTAGTAAGAGATAAGTGGTTTAGGAGGTGGTGATGATGGAGGATGATGATGTGGGGAAAGTGGAGGCATGGGGTGACTAGAAATTCTGTGGAGGGGATGTGCGATGATTATTAATTTTTATTAATTTATTTATTTATTACCTACAATTATTTTGAAATTTATTTAAAATATAATTTTAATTTTAATTAAAATATAATACATACTGGAAAAAAATAGAATTTATTCTAAATATTTAAAATATTTAATAACAACATAAATTTTTGTGATTAATTTAATATTCTGTCTTAGAAGTTTTTTTTAAAAAAAATAATATATTGTTTTTATTTTTTTAAACAGTTGAATAATAGTTTGAAACATGATTGTTGTTAAATTATTTATTTCTATTAAATAAAAAATAGATAAAAAATTTTATTTTGAATAAAATTACTACTAATAATGACGAATAATGGAAGATTGAATTGGTGCTAAAAAATATTGGTATTAATATGATAATGTAACAAATTCAATTATAGTTTAAATGTGTGTCGGTGTTAAAAAACCCTCATCAACATAAATATGTGGCGGTGAAAATAAATTTGGGTGTTAAAATTTAATAACAAAATACAATATATCTATTGGAATTTTTCATTTTAACTAACATAGATGATATTTTTTTAAGGAATTTATGTTGGTAAAAATAATTTTTTTCATAGTGATATGGTGAATTCTACTAATGACCAGGAAATGTGATTCAAGGGAATGATCAAATATTTTAAGAAAAACATGATTGAGTTAAGATAAAAATTTGTATTTTTTAATTTTGAAGATAATAATGATAAAGAGATGTTTATGGGATTGTATAGGTGACCTTGAAATTAGATAGTGAGTTTATGATTTATGTTATATTTTATAGAGTATAATACATGTTTGATGTATGGAATATATTAAACACTATAAGATTTTATGATTGGAAGTATACATTTTTTTGTTTAGATTTTTAGGTTATAAAGGTATTTACATATTTTTATCTGAAATTATGAGATATATTATGTTGTTAAGGAAATATAATGTTATTTTGATATTTGGAAGCTTAGTGATCTTTCATCTAAAATTTTGAACATTGAATATGGAAATTCATATTTTGTATGAGTCTTAATGTTAATTATTTATAGAATGGATTAATTTGAACATCTAGTGTTATTCGTTATATTTTTATAACCATTTTGGTCTTGGAAAGTATTTATTGACTAGAGTAATGCATTCCCATTTTTTTCTAGATCGAATAATCTGTTAAAATTAATTTTTAGTGCTTCAAGAATAAATATTCTTATTGGATATTAATTTATTAGAGTAAAATTTGTAGTAGGAATTTATAAAATCACATAAAAATTATGAAATTGTGTCTATATAATAGAATTATATGAAGTCAATTTATTTCTTAATGTTTATGGTCTTAATGGTAATGGAATTTTCCAACACTAGGAAAAGGATATTGAAATAGAAATGTCATCCTCACGCCATCATTTCTCTTGAACTAATGGTACTATAAGCCCCTATAAAATTATGGTTTTGTGGTTTTTTACCTCATATAGATCACCCATGTTATTTTTCTCAATTATAATTATCACCCAATATCATTATTTAAATTTTTCTGCCTTATCTTCACTTCCACCAATGTTCTCCAACCTAGAATCATTTTTATGTGTTATTTTAAATGAACCTTTTACTTCCCTTTATCTCTTATCATGAAGATTTTTTAATATATATTTTTATTATGTGGGATTCCGAAAATGGTATTTTCATATTTTAGATCATTGATTTCTAAGATCATCATTAAATTGTGAGTATAAAATTTATTTATAGGGAATAATGTAACACTCCGAAATTTTAAAAGTGAAACATCATGTTCAATAGAAAATTTGAAACACAACACCAATCATAAAGATAATGTGACACCCTAAGACTATAAAATTTATTTCTTTTTAATTAAATTCAATCTCATCAATAGATTGAGATTCATGAAACACATAGTTTAAATGAAATGGGATACTCTATTAAAATATTATTATTTAAACATGAACATTATAACATATAATTTTTGTTATTATATATGATTATTACTAGATAAATTGTAAAAATTATATTTTTTAAACATGTATAAAAAAATAAAATGGATATAAATTAATAATAAATAAAATAAGAATAATTTGAAAGAAAGAGAAATGTTTTCTAAAAAATTGAAATTTTCATAACGGTATTTTATCTGCATGATGCTCACATAATAAAAAATTAATTTCACAACCAATAGAAAAATTATTTGAAAATATAAAAAAAATTTAATATATAAATATTAAAATATCATTACGGTGATGTTTTGAGAATATTCTAAATAGATTAATTTTTTCATGAACAGTGAAAAATACTAATTTCTATTAAATATTTTCATTTTCATTTTAATTATTTTAAAAATTAATTATACATTAAATTTGATTTACAGTATAATTATTGAAATTAATTTACAATTTAACTAATTTAGAAAATTTGAATCAATTTTATATTAAATTCTGATATTAAACAATTTTATACCCATCAAAATTTTTTAAGAAAATCACACATTAATTGCATTACTGTTTTAATTTTGAATTTAAATCATACACTTAGGTGTATTGATTTTCAAAAAATTGATTCCTCATTTGGAAGGAGAATAATTTATATTATCTAGTAAGTTAAATAAAATTTATAATGTAATGAATAGTTAAAATAGTATAAATTAATTACCTTGATTAAAGTAAAAATGGATTTACTAGGTTATTAGACTATTAATATTAGTGTTAAAAATTGTAGTAAACTTTTTCAAACCACATTTTATGGGAATATTTTAACCTTTTGACCAATAATTTTCCATAACAAATAATTTTTTATAATTTCTTCATGGGAAAAACATGTGTATCATTTTATCTTTTCAAATATTTTATATGTGTCCTCTCCCCACTTATAAAAGCCAACCCCATCACCTCCCCTATTCAAAATTCCTAAATAACTAGGTTCACTGAATCCCTAAATAATACCATCCTTAAATTCATTCCCATATCCTAGTGTCCTTATTTTTATTATGAATAATCCCTATGATGGATGTAGGTATACACATAAATAGGCTCTCTAAAAAGGAGGTAAAATAAGTAAACATGCATATTGGTTTTAATACATATTAAACACCTTAAAAACGTCTAAAAACATACTAAAATATTTAAAATAGTATATAATATATAATAAGATTTTTTAACTTAATTTCATAATCTATATCCTTATCCACTTCCATCAAATGGGAAACAGAACCATCGATCGAGTGTACGGTAGACTACAGCCTCACAAACTAATGTAATTATATTCCATAAACACCTTTCAAGGATGCTTATAACAGTGTATTTAACATATTTAAATGTTATTTATTTTATTAGTATAATAATTTAATTATTATATCCAAAATACAATCATACTCTCTAGTCCATGTGTGATACGATAATTCCACTCGTGTGTATGGCGGACTTCCGCCTCAAGGAGTTATGTGATTATTTTTTCACTTAAACTTTTTATGAAATTAATTAATGTTAAAATTAGATAATATACTTGATATTTATTATCTAACTATACATATGGAAATATAAAATCAGTTACAACTTATTACCTTAAAATCTATTAGAAAAAAATAACTTTTATCATTCGAACTTGTGGACTGCCGCCTCCACATAGTGATGTGAAATGTTTTTCATTTTAGTTTTATATGGATGGTAATGAGGATTTATTTGACTATTATATATTATATATATGAAATAAAATAATTATTTTATAGTTAATTAATATTTTTCTTCCTTTCGATCCATCCGTTGAGAAAAATGGAGAGAACGTTCATGAGTACGTTTGACCTATCATCTTCATGAATGGTGTAATAAATTTTCTATCTAAAACCTTAATATATATATATTTATATTTATATTGAATATATATTATGATTATTTTATGTATTATATTATGGATTTGGTGTATCTATAATAAAATTTAATGGTCCAAAATTTTTTGAATGAAAACATTAATGAAAAATGAAACAATTATCACCCAAAATTAGGATTTTAACAAATAATTATTAAGAAACTGCTGATAAAAGACTATACATAAATCATATATGGCATGAGGTATATGATTATGGTTATTTATTAGTTTTATAAGAAATATATATATATTATACATGAGGCTCAGACACATACAAAGGAATTCAAACCTGAGGTAAGGGTTTCTCATCTCAAATTATCTTTCGTGAGACATAGCCATATTCGACTCTTGTTACTTAATGTTGTTTATAAAAAAATATTTAATAAATTTTAATTCATTAATATATTTATATTAATTCATTTAATGTTTTAATTGAACTAAATTATTTTATGGGGCTTATTATTCAATAGTTATTGATGTGTTGAGGGGTTTTTCACAATCTTATCATTATTTGGGATGGTTTTCATTTAATACTAAATGAGGTGAATTATTTGATATTTATAACTTAAAATAAATATATTTTATTTTCCTCATAATATTAACAAACATTTTTATGTAATATTACCATTTTATTCTCTTTTGTTTATAAAACAACTGAGAAAATGTTTTATGAAAATCCAGCATTATTTATATATTTATTCAGAAATAACTTTTCTTCTGAACCCATGATTTATAAAATTGTATTAAAACTTTTTTTATCATTATCAAGAAGATTTAATATCATTATTTTAACCCATGTTTTTATTTTTAAAAATTTTTTGAAAGGAATATTCATTTTATATTCAAAACCACCACAATTTGGGTTTTACAGAAAATGAGAAAGGAGTCATTTTTTAACATCTATAGAAAAAACAAAAATTATCCACATTATTCATAATTCATTGTTTAAAATATTATTTTATAATATTATAATGGTTATTTAAAAAAATAATAATTTTCAAAATATTTTCAAAACTTTTAAAAAAATCAACGTGGAAATGTTATTTTACTAAAAAATGTTTTTAATGACATTTTTATAAAATGATTTTCATCAATGACATCATAAGATTTTTATATTAATGATTAAATAAGGAAATATTGTATTTAAATCCTTCTATTATTTCATTACATGGATTATAAACAGTTTTACCAATGATGTAAAATTGTATTATCATTCACCATATTACTCTATAGAGTTTATGATTATGCTTATTTTATTGGGGTAACTATTAACATATAATATGTTAGTTATTCAATATTAATGTTTATGATGATTAGATTCTACACATATCATATGAGGAATTCATTATAATTAGTAAGTGATGGTTGATCATAGTTATAGATATCACCTTAATGCATTGATCGGTCTCATGAGACAAATCATTTGGCCAAATTAGATGTGTTTCTACCCATTGATTTATATGTTATTATGAAAGGTCTTGAATCAACATTTCACAAGTCTAAAATTTTTAATTTTGTAATTATGAGATCAATTATTGATTTTAGTGTCATTATATAATGAATTAGAATATCCAGGGGTATGTTTCAAGCTTATGTGATTTTTATATGTCTTTATTTGATCATTATTTATTTCTTCCATATTATGGTAAGTTTATTATTTAAATTTCACTTGATTGGGTTATTTAACATCTTATAATGACTATGATTATTTATTCATGATACCATATGTTTTATTATCACCATATTGATAATCTAATCTTACCCATTTTTGATGCTTTATTTTCCCGAATATGACAATTTGTATATATTGATTAATTTGAAGGGATATCATATAAGGAATAATAACTTTCTAAAATATATCACATTGTTTATTCTATGTTTAAATTTTAATTTCAGTCTCAATTATCCTTTTTTTTACCAAGAACACTAAAAACTTTTGTCCTTTGGAATTTGATTCTTTGAATGTTATACCAATGTAATAAAGTAATGATTGACTCTATAATACTAGGGTTGGGGTATTTAAATGGTGAATCTATTGACAGAAATATTCCTATTAATAAGAATATAATTGTGTGGATCACATTGAATTAGAAGAAAATAAGATACATTTTTTGATCTTTTGAAGGCTAAGGTAATTAATTGATATTAAGAATCCTAAGTACGTAGATGTAATTTTATGGAATAGACATTGAAATGGATCAAATTTAATTCTATTTTCTGATTTGTTCTTGATAATAAAATTGGAAAAGTTTGTGTTGGATAAAAATGATGAAACATGTGTATTTTTTCATCCACAAAAAAGGTGAATCTCATCATAAAAAATTAGTGTTCTTTTATTTTTTTCATTAGTAATAGTATTTATAAAATTTCTGTTGAATAAACATGAGAGATTAAGGGTTTCAAAAAAACTACCAGACGATGATTAAACACCCCATCATTATTTTTTTCACCTAATTTTTTATCCTTTAAACTCATATCTGATCAAGAATACTATATTTTTTATCTTCAGTGGATCGTATGGATTAATAATATTTGTTCTCAATAAGATAATTCTATAATTTGACGGAAAATTATTTCACAACATTGATGAGAAAATAGAACATTTACTCCTCTATAATTGGAATGAAATATATAATCCTACTCAATATGGATTTAGAACGCTAATAGAGATCTCATCCATATCCTTGGATTAAAAGAATAAATTTAATTTGATGTAAAATATATAGATAAAATTTTGTATGCATTATTTTTAAATGAGTTATCCAAATTTATGGGTTGAAAAACATTCAATGAAATATTTATGAAACATTATAATATTTATAATAGAAATAAATAGGTGAATATACCTATGTTGTATATTATCATATAATAGTTCTGATGATATTAAAATGATAGAAGATAAATTAGTTGATGATTTATTATTAAGGATTATCATGATTGTTATTGCTATCATACGATTTAAAGATACTCTTGATCACTAGACTGTTATAAATTATTTTATGATAATATTTCCAAATAAATTTGATATCATAATATCATCTCTTTATATAGGATATTTTAATGATGTCACTATTTATTAACTCTACATCACACACAAAAACACTAAGATGAAAAGAATAGTATCCCTAAAAAATATTTGGTAAAAAAGAAAAGATATTTCACTCAATGATTCGAAAAAATTAAAATATAAGTATATTATACCTTTACTATTGAATATGGGGACATGTAATACTTTAGTGAACAACTTTTACTAATTTCATGGAGCATAACAAATAGGATATGTTAAAATGATAGTAAAAATTCCTTAAAATATTTTATTTATGGTATGGTTATACATTTTTCAATAAATGTTTCTATTATAGTTTGGAAATGAAATGAAGATGATATAAGTACTAAAAAGGTTACTAATAAGTGTTATTTTCAAATGAAAATCTGTTAAATAGAAATAAATATGTTCATCCAAATATTAATTCAAAGAATTTTTTATCAATTTAATAAGATTTTATGGATTGTTCTGAAAGTATTGACGATGATAAAACATTCTCAATATATCCATAAAGAGTGTATATATAATGTGTAGAAAAAAACTCATCAAATGATAATATATTGTACAATAGTGAATATTCTATAGTGTAATGTAAAACTACCAAAGAATAAACTGTGAAGATATAAATAAAATTGTACTTAAAGGAGATAAGATTTCTTATAAAACAATAAATGGGTGAAATCATGCTCCGAAAAGATAATTTAACATAATTATGAGAAGGATTGTTTTTATAATGAAATTGACAAGATAAATCTTTAATTTTTATTATGAGTAATAATTATTGAATACATGACTTTCAAGATTGTTTTTGGTAATGAAGAAATCAATTGGAAATGTAAAATTATAGATGAAATAATGAAAGTGAAATAAAATGTGTAATGTGATTTAATTGAGGATATAAAATAAAAAGTAGAATGTTCCACATAATGGGGTATATAATTTATTATTAATTGGAGGATATGAGATTCTAAAAAAATATTATCTACACTAAACCTTTGATAAAATTTGTGAATTCACAAATATCTATAAAAAGTTAACATACTGACCAAATTAGAATGGATAATGGAGTTTGAAAATCAACTCAAGGATAGATGAATAATGATTCAAATAATCATTCAGTTTCAGTCACTAATGTTCAAATATAGAAATATAAAGGAATGTTAATGTGTAAAAATAAATTAGTATTTTCAAATAGAGTACATCTAAAAATGATCAACTAAAAGAATTCGTTAAATGAAAAAAGTTTTAAAGTTATTTATGGTGTTGTGGTATATATGAACATTAATCTTATAGTTTTTCATACTTTATGTCATTATAGGGCTTGAGAAATTATCATTATTCAAGGGGATTAGAAAACTACATTATAACTCAATAAAATAATAAACTATATAGATGAAAGTTTAAGGGAGAAACAAATTTTAAATATTGAATGTAGTTTGAAGATGATGTGATCATGGAGTACATACATCAGATGTATTTTTATAATTTAAACTACATTAGATGAATTTATGTCAAAAACATGGAAACCACAAAAATTATAAATCAGATCAAACACTAAGCCAATATTGTGGAAGTTATATTTGAAGTGTGTAGATAAGAAAAATACAGGATCATGGGTAGTGTTTATTCATAATTCATAATAATAGATATGAATAATATTAAAAACATTGATATATTTGGAGAAAATTAATTAAAATTTGGTAATAGGATCTCTCTATAAATCAATGTATTTTAGATAAAAAATATATGGTTAAATCAAATTAGATAGAACATTGTATTTTTTTATGGAATAATGAAAAATATGTTCAGTTTATAAAATATTATGATGCTGAAAATGATTCTATTATTTGGAAAGAATTAATTATATTTAATATATATAATGATGAGTTAGTCCAAACTATGTTTTTGAGAACCCTGGGTAATGCTTTTTAGGTTGGGGAAGCCATAATGGATTTTTTTATGCTAATAAGAAGAAAATAATATTTGGAATTGAATATATGTTAATCTCAGTAAAACAACATGACGAAACCAATCATATATGGGGTTTTATATAATACCCCTATTCTAATTGAATATAAGAACACTATATATAAATAATGTAAAAAATGATGAATGGTGTCCCAAACCAGCAGAGGAATCAAAATTCAAACATCAAGACCTCTTCAGTTGATAAACATAGAGTTTTATAGACTAATGAAAATTTTAGAAAACTATTGATAATTATTTTATTTCATTCATATATGATTTCACAATAACAAAATGCCTTATTTTCATGTGAAGTAAGATATAGGACTTTGATAGGTTCAATAATTTTGACATGTATAGAAAAAAATAATATATTCTTTTAAGAGTCTACGACGTGATAATGGTAGTGACTATGAAAATATTTAGTTCACTAAATCTATTGATAAACATGGAATCATAAATGAGTATAGAAATACATACATACCTCATCCAAATGAAGTGGCTGAAATAAATAACATAGCCCAATTGATATAGAACGAGTTATGCTATCGGATCAAGGAAGATAAAGGTACTACTGGTTACAAGCTATTATAATAGATGGAATAATTCAAAACGGTTGCCTCTTAAAGATTTTTTTATATGAATCTTTAGGAGACGTGGTTTAAGAAATATTGGAATTTTAAACACTTAAAAGTGATTGGAATTCTATGGTTGATAAAGATGAAGAATAAAAATGGAGGAAAATTTTCTGAAAATATAGACAAAGGAATGCAATGAACCTAAATTTTATCAATATATTTTCCCTTTTTATAATTATTTTATATGGAAGGAAACACATAAGTACCATATATATCCAAATAATAAAAAATATTCTCCACTATGTAGAATGAAATAATTGATATTTGTAGAAATTAATGTGGCTATACCAATGTAAAAATAACATAAAATTTTGAATTGTAAACCGAACATTATGAATAGTATTCTAGAAAATAGAATATTAACCTAAAAAATGAATGTATAAATAAATATTATCCATATTATAAATAAAAATATGATATAATTATATCACAGTATAATTTAATATATATTTCAAATTTGATAAATTTAGTGTTGGTATTTGATTATAAAACATATATATTAATGTATAATTTTATCATTAATATATGTATTTAAAAAAATATATAAATATTCCAAAAATATATTCAAAAATTAATAAATTTTTTTATTATTATAAGATAATTATATGACACTCTACCAATTTTTTCAAAGTATTATAAAATTAGATACAATTTTAAAATCGGTATTATTGCAATAAATTATTATTTTAATTAGATTTTTATATATATTAGAAAAAATTCATAAAATTTATTTCATTTTGAATTCTATATGTTGATAAATGTTTAGGGTGAATTGTTCGGATTTTTTTAAATTAGTTAAATTTTTAGTGAATTGTGAAATACGATAATTTACGTTATATAACATTATAAGTTAAGTTCACTATTTATTGAGTCATGGATGATTTAATCCCACAATATCAATCTAAATTTATCTATTTACTATATTTATTCATGAGAATAAAAACTATTCATAATATTGATCCAAAATAAAAAACTAATGGATAAAATAATAAAAAACACTCATCTCCTCCATTGTAAATACCATCCATCACCACCTATTCTCGTCATGATTTTTAGTATTAAAATATTTTCAAACTTCTACCCAATACTCTTAAAAATAATGTAAACCATTTTCAATGGAATTTGGTCTCAAAAAAAATACCAAATAAAACTCCTCTAATGAGTCTCTCAAGGAGAAGAATTCTTGAGGTAAAATCCTCTTTCATTTTGATTTCATTTCTACACAATTTCATTTATTTTCTTATTATCTCCTCAACTCCCCTTATATAAGTGGAATTTTAAATCAATTATCTTATATATATTTTAGTTTTATTTAGTTATTCAAACAATCCATCATCAAACCTCTTCTAATTTCCCTTAAATTATAAAAAAGGAATCATCATCCGTGAGATGTTAGTTTGTCACCTTTGAGGAAAAAATGATTTCATTTTCCATTATCAAATTCATAGATGGTTATAAAACCATTATAAATGGTATAAAAATATTTTAAAATATATATAATTTTATGATCTGGAACTAACATATATACATAATATTATGTAATAAAACAAAACTAGCCAGTGATGATCGAAAAACCACCAAAATAATCTAAACAATTATAATTATTATTTTATCAAATGAATTATCCTCATGTATAAAAAATATATATAATTCCATTTAACCTTCATGATGTTCATTATTAATAAATAATTTTAATTCTAGATAATTATTCTCATTTTACATGATCTTCCATACATATATACAAGTGAACTGATCATGAAAACCAAGAAAACGAACACTCTTGAACAATGAAATTAAACTCTATAACTCAATAAAATGGCCATAAAAATTTAATAAAATTATATTTTGTCAAATAAATTTAAAATATTTTCTTTATTTATCAATTATATTATCTAATTTGATAATCGAGGATATTAAAGTAATCAATCATTGAGACATAAGGTAAAAGGAATTACAAAACCCAACTCATTTTCCATGAGTTTTTCCACATTCACACCAAATATCAATGTGGATATTCATCTAATATTACAAAAATATAATTTAATTTTACTTCCATTTCCTTTTATTGGATATATATTTTTTGAATATTATTTTATGAAAAATGAAATTAAGTATCAAAAAATAACACTTCCTTAAAAATGTATGATTTTAGTTTGGGATGCCAAGATAATTAATAAATGTATGATTTATTAAATTCTCATGAAACCCATTTCTTTTCCATGGTTTATTTTATAGATAATATTTATATACATTCTATATTGACATTAAGATTATATAAATGTTATGATGTGATGGGTCCACCCAGAATTATATTGTGTTTCGATGCATTGGGTAATGTAATTTATCTCATGATATAATTAGCAATGTTCATGAATATGATGATAGATTTTTCACAATAATTAATATGTTATGATTATGTAAATATGTTATACATGAACATGATGCTAGATTTGTTCACAACTATATCTGGTATTTGACCACTAAGACATGATTTTTCATTTTTATGTATATTCACATTTGAAGTCCTTATGTTATGATTCCTATTAGAACTATGATGATGACCCTATGATTATGTTATGATTATTATTATTATTATTCTCACCCCAGGATATGTTGATTCACTTTATTACCTATCCACTTACGGGGATTATATGTCACCCCTTTCTTTGATATATATCCTCTGGTCACTATATGAAGTTAGGATATCATGAAATTTAAAAGGATAAAAAATAACAATTTAAATAATTTTTTGATGTTTTATTACGCATAAGAGATTTATGATCCTAGTTTTTTTAGGATTATAAACTATTTGATCTAGTATTTTTAATGATATTATGTTTTTTATCAATAGAATAATGTTATGGTCAATTAAAAAAAATAGGTTCTATATATTTAGTATCCCATAGTGATTTAGTAAATTTAAGAATTATGATTAGATAACATTATTGAAAACCCTTTGTGTTTGACTATGTATATGTAATCAACCAAGAAGCTTTCTTTTCGATAAATACTAAACAAAGGGATCCAGCAAGATATGAATTTTGATTTAAATGAGAATTGGAATAAATTATTCAATCATGATTTGTTGACTAATGTTTTGTTCAACTGTTTTATTTTTTCGTAAATACTGGGAACTTGGAGAAACTAGTCCAATGACCAGTGTGAGGAACAATGTAGTGATTTCTCAAATGACAGCATCTGTACCTTGGGAGGGTGATTAAAAATATTATCATGATTCTTACCTTTATATCTCATGCTATAACTAATAGCCTAAATAATGTGAAATTTATCCCTTCACCTTAGAGGGAGAAAATGGATATAGAATCGTTTATATAGTAATGATCACTAATTTGTTTGGATCGTATGATCCACTCATCATGGAATAGCGGGTCAAAAAAATGGATAATAACTTTTGGTTGCTTCACTTTTATGAGATGGATAAGCTGATCTTTCCATTTATCATTTATATGGAGAGGCAGACCAATGATGGGAATTGATTAATAACACCAAACAAAAGGATTATATTGAAGAGATAGAGTGGGAAGAAATCAAGAAAACATCTCATAATAAGTATTTCCCCTGATCTCATCATTAAATGATGGAGAGAGATTTCATATAGATGATGTAAGAGGAATATGAATTTGTCACTGCTTAAATAAAAAACATCATAAGGATTCAAAGGTATTCCTCAAGGATTATTTTTAACAAAGTTAGCAAAATAGATAAATTATATAGTGTTTTAAAACCACACCTTCAAAAGGATCTAGCAATCATGGACTTTGGTAGTTATGGAGAAGTTATTTGATATGATCTCAAAGTGTATATGGAGTTTATATAATGTAAAAATGTCTATGGAGATTAGAAACAAAAGTTGGAGTTTCAAGATGGGGGATCTAATGAAATTTTTTTAAAGTAATATCAACCACTCCCATGTCAAAAAATGTGGGATGAAGCAACATGGGAATTTACTCAAAGGTAAAAGGAAATGATTCATATGTGGGAGATAGTTCTATCATGCTCATGAATATTGGTGAAAAATAATGAAACTTGATAGTATAGTGAATGAGAAGAGAGAACCACCCATGGTCTAATGTTTTAGCTATTGGGAGAAAGGAAAATATGAAATCTAGTTCACTAATCCTCAATTTCTTTATGTTAATTAGTGTCAACGGCCACCAATTCCAAAAGATAAAGGCATATAGTATTCCATCACTATTGATGAAGTGAATCAACAAAATGAAGTCATAATATGTACACTTTCTATTCACTCAAGAATGGAAAAATAACTTTTTAGTATGATTTTACACATTCCTAATATCCTTCACATTTTGTTTAACTATTGAATTGATTCCCCAATACCCCGAAGTAATGATATTCATAAAACCACATAGTGGTGGAATCATTGAATCCCAAGTGTTGGACTCTTCTCTTATTGGTATATGTTGGAAGATTAATAAATTGAATCTCATGATACCTTCCTTTTTATAATTTGATGATATAATGGGAATGGATTATATAACTTTATATATAGAACACATCAACTATCATGTAAGGGAAATATATTTTCAAATTATGAACCATCTCATGTTCCTATAGAAATTGAAGGGGGATTAGGAATGTATGTTCCAAAATCATTCAATGGTGTCAATATTGATGCCCTATGAATAAACGTACCTTAGTCAAATGGTTAATTCAAATGAAGGTAACAACCTAGAAAAAATTCCCATAGTGAGGGAATAAAATGATGTATTTCCTAAAGAGTTAGAAAAACTTACCACAGATCATGTTGAAGAGTTCTCAATTGAATTCATACCTGTATCCACTCCTATTTCAAAATTTCCCTATAGGATGGCCCTAATCAAAATAGAAGAGTTAATGAAGTATCTTCAAGATAATTTTGGAAGAGTGTTCATACACCATAGTGAATCACCATGGGGTAAGCTAGTCCACTTTTTGAAGAAAAATGATGGATCAATGTGGCTATGTATTGAATATTAAGAAATAAAAAAGATCACCCTAAAGATAATATTTCATCATCTAAGGATTGAAGACTTGTTCGATCAACAATGAAGATCATAATACTTATCAATGGTGGATATTCATGTTGGATATCATCAACTAAATTTGAAGAAAGAATATATTCATAAAACATCCTAATTCACATGTTTTGGGAACTATGAGATTCTAGTTATTCCCTTCGACTTCCTAATTCCCCTTCAATATTCATTTATTTAATGAATAGAGTCTTTATAAAATACATTAAATAATTTTTGATAGTGTTTATCGATGATATTATAATATAAACCAAACGTATGGAGGAACATGAAGAACATCTAAGGATTGTTTTGGGGACATTAAGAAAGGATAAATTATTTGACATTTTATCAATTGTTTATTTTGGATGCAGCAAGTCACATTATTTGGACACATGATCACAAGTGGGGAATTTTGTGGACCATTCGAAAAATGGAAATCAAGGAATGGACCAAACCCTCCAGTGTAACGAAGATTTGTAGTTTTCATAGATTAGTATATTACTATTGAAATTTAGTGATAAATTTCTTATAAATTTATATCATGCTAACTGTGTTAAAAATGAAACTGTTTAATTATGTCTCGATAAAGGAATATGGGGAAATCTTCAATTAGTTAAATAAAAACTAATCAATACAATTTTAATGAAACTACAAATAAGTGGAGAAATTTTTATTATATATGTTGATTTATAAAGTAATTTTTGTTTTGTTTTTTACACACGAATAATGATAAAGTGATACCCTAAACCTCATGAAAATTGAAGATCCATTAGAAGAACTACCCCACACATGATCTGGAGCTAGCGGTTGTGCTTTTTTCAATGAAAATAACATGGTGTACCTCAATAGGGGAAATTATGACATATTTACTGATTAAAAAAGACTAAAGTATATATTCATTCAAAATTATCTCAATATGTGTTAAAGGATAATGTTAGAGTTAATCAAGGACTATGATTTCTCTATTCACTATCATTCAGTGTAGGAAAACAAGGTTGTTGTTTCTCTGAGTAGAAAATAAATTGCTTATTTACCAATGATGTGGATATAGAACGACCCTATCTTGATGGATATATAAATTATGGTTTGCGAAATCAAAATTATAGGGAATACATGTTACATTTCCAAAAAAAATTCCCAACCATCTATCCAAGTTATGATTAAAGAGGAAACAATGGATGATCTTGAGATTCATTATAAGGTGAAAATTGTAAAGGAATGTCAGATAAAATAGTTCAATATTGATGATGATAGTGTGTTTTGGTTTTAAAAAAGGGTTTTTATGCCTTCATCAACATAGATAAAGAACAAGATTTTGAATAATTCACATAGAAAATAATTTTTTATCCATCCTAGAAATACTAAGATGTACCTTGATCTATAAGAACACTTCTAGTTAGATATGATGAATAAGGATATTGTATGGTATATCTCAAGGTGATTAATATGTATACATGTTAATATATATCAACAAATGTCCAAAGGGATTATGAAACCATTTCTTACAACCATGTGGAAATGGGTTGATGTCATAGTGGGCACTATAACTGGCCTCGAATAGACATCAAAAGGAAACAATGATATATGGATTGTGGTGGACCGAATCATCATGAATGCCAACTTTATCTATATTCGGGATGATTTATCACTAGAAACAATTTCCATGATATGTGGGAAGAATGTGGGAAGGCCGAATAGTGTTCCACTTTTAATGATCTCTGATCATGATCCAATGTTCATTTATAAATTCTGTGGAGGTATTAAACATTCTTGGAGTACAGAATGGAATTTTAGAATGAACTATCACCCTAAAAATGGCGTCCAATCTAAAAGAACCATTCATATTCTCGATGAAATTATAATATAATGCTCAATGGAATTCAAAGAATAATAATATTACCATCCCCATTGTTTTATTTCTCATACAAACAAACTTCTAGTCAAGTATTCAGATGGCTCTGTGTGAAGATTTGTCTGGAAAGCAATGTAGAACTTCAACCTATGGGGATAAATTTTGAAAATCAAATAAAATTGGACTTGATATTGTGAATTATATGATAGAAAATGTTCAAGACATCCAAAAACACATACAAATAGCTCAAAGTCGGCATAATGAATATGCTGACAACAGTTTTAGGGAATTTGAATTTGACATTAGAGAAAAAGTCTTCCTTGGAATATCAGTAAAGAATTGAGTCACGTGGTTTAGAAAAAAGGGATGTTAAGCCCAATATACATTGTCTTATTTTATATCATTGATTGAAAAGGAGTTTTGTCCCATCATCTTTCATTTCCACCATGTATAGCTCAAATTCATGACATGTTCTCTGTATCACTCATGAGGAAGTACATACCTGATCCCTCACATGTACTAAACTCATAGGTAGTACAGGTAAAAGATGATATCTCTTATGAGGAGCAGCTGATACAGACTTTTTACTACACATATAAGGTTATACACAACAAACAACCCACCTTGTCATTTTTTTGGGGAGGAAACATATGCACGAATATGTGACTTGGGAATCAGAGGAAGCGATGCTGGATAAATACCCTCACATGTTTTTATACAATTAAATTTCAAGGGTAAAATTTCAAAAGAGGGGAAGATTATAATGACCCAAACATTTATCAATATAATTTTTTTCTAATAATTATATATTATGGTATAAAACATTTAAATAGCATAGAGATCCAAATAAAAACACCTATTCTAAAAAATGAAGAATGAGATAAGTGATATTCAAAGAAATTAAGGAACCTATACTAATGGAAAATCAACACAAACATTGGAATAGCAATGTGACCATTAAAAATAGTAATCCAGCTAATAAAATAGTAACCTCGCCTATGAAAGTATAAATTTTTCAATCTTATAGACGAAAATAAAAAATATTTATATGTTAATATATGTAAATAAATTTTTTTAAAATGATAAATTATGTATTGTTATTTATTATAAGACATAACGGTTCATTTATAATTTTATAATTAATATAAATATTTAAAATAAAATTTATTGTTATAAAAAATAATCATAAATTAATATTTTTTATGATTATAATATCATTTTAAGAGAAATTTTTTATTTTTCCAATGTTTCATAAATTCAGTTATGATTTAAAAACTGTATTTTTTGAATAAATGATGATTTTAATTAAAAATTAAATTGATAATGTTCAAAAAACAGATTTCATAAAACATAGTGTATTTTTAAATTATACACATTGATAAATAATTAGGTTAAATTTTTGGTATTTTTCTATAATAGTTGAATTTTTGTGAATAATGAAATATGATAATTTACGATATATAGAATTATATGGAAAATTAACAAGTTCTTGAATCATGGATGATTTAAGACCATAAAATAGAAGTCTCCTTACCCACTTACTTTATTGTTTCATGGGAATCAAAACTATTCATAATCTTCATAAAAATTATAAAATAATGAATAGATTAGTCAAAAACACCCCCTTCTAATTATAAATACCCCGCTCACCACCTCTTCTACTCGCACCTTCTAAGAATTGAAGCCTTTTCAAATTCTACACAATCCTCTTCCAAATACACTCCCCCACTTACATGATCATTTTTCTCAACAAAACACCAAATCCAATTACACTAATTAATTTCTTAAGGATAATAATTCAAGAGGTAAAATCCTCTTTCATTTTGATTTTATTTCTTTACAATTTCTTTTCAATTTCTTTTATTTTCCCATTATCTCTTATCCTCCCCACATAAAAATGTACTTATAATTCAAATATTTTATTTATAGATTAAATTTATTGTGTTAGTGGAATAATCCATCATGAAACATCTTCTCCTCTCTCTTTTCTACTAAAAAAATGAAATCATCATCCATGATCTATTAATTTTTTTCCTTCGAGGATGAAAAGTTTTCATTTTACATCAACACCATCAAGTCTGGTCATAAAAACACAACAATGGTTGAAAATTTATTTTAATTTTTTTATAACCTTTTTATAATCTAGAACTATAATATATATTTAATATTAAATATTAAAACAAAACTAGTCTATGATGATCAGGAAACCGCAAAATTAATCTCAATGAATGTCTTTAATGTTTTATCTGATGAATCGTTCTAATATATGGAAATATATATATATATATATATAATACCCTTTAAAAATTATTAATTCCATTAATAATGTATAATTTCAATTCTAGAAAATTATTCTCATTTTACATGATCTTCCTTATATAAGTACATGTTAACTGATCATGAAAACCAAGAAAATGAACACTCTCGAACGATTATATTGAACTCTATAAATCAATATTATAACAATAAAAGAACGTATTAAAATTATAATGAATAAAATATATGTAAAATAGGTTATTTATATCGTAATTAATGAATCTAATTTTATAATATGGGATATTATAGTGAACACATAATTCCGATATAAGGTATAGGGAATTATCAAACCTATCTTCTTTTCCTAGGTTTTTTCCTCTTTCATGCATATTTTTGTGTGGATATTATTTTAAAATTCCAAAAATATTATTTCATTGTCCTTTTATTTTCTATTTTGTGTTGTATATGTTTCTATTCTAATGTTTTGTTAAATTCAATGATTTTTTCAAAAGAACTCTTCATTAAAAAACATAGCTTATAATTACCTTTATATTTTATCTTCTTCACTCAATATTGATGATTATTATACAAAGTATATTACTCCATTTTTATTTTAGGAAACCAAATTTTTATTCATGAATATATGAATTATGAAATTATAATGAAATCTACTTCCTTTATTTGGTTAATATTATGGAAAAAAACTGATATATGATTAATGTGGAAAGCATGATTGTGAAAATTTCATGATTAGTCAGGAACAACCACCATTAAAGAGCATTCCAATGCATTGATTAATATTTTTATCTCATGATACAATGTGAATTATGCTTAAATACAATTCCATATTTGTTCAAAATGATGAAGATGTTGTTAATATGTACATATGTTATGCATGAATATGATTATATATTTATTCACAACTGTGTGTGATATTTAAACACTAAGGCATTATGTTTCATTTTTATGAATTTCCACATTTCAATTATTTATCAAATGATTAATCTCATGATTATGATTATGAACCTAATATTATGCTATGATGATGATTATTATTCTTACACATGTTATATTGACTCATGTTATTATATATCCTCTTACTCGGAATTTATCTCACCTCAATCATTGATATATATCCATTGGTGAATACATGTATTAAGAATATTGTGATCATTAAAACGATAAAGAAGAAATTTTTAAATACCTTTTTTAGTTTTTTATGAATAAGTAATGTATGATCCTAATTTTAAAAAGCTAATAATCCTTTTGATCTTGAATTTGTAAGGATATTATGTTTTTTGTATTTAAAATATCTTAATAGTCATGTAAAAAAATGGCAGGTCTCTATATAAAATATTCCTTGTTTATGCACCAAATGGGAGTTCCTAGATATATTAAAAAAATAAATATAAGTTAATTATTGATAGTTATGATTTCTAAGTATTTTCAAATTGGATATAAATAAATAATTATACAATTTTTTATGATGAGGGTGATTTTTAGAAAAGTAAGCGGGTTCAGGAAATGAATGGAGAACTAGACTATATTGAGGTAAATTAAACATGTAAATTTTTTCACAAGACTAGAGAATCAAATGTAATTGGAAAAAATTGGAGTCCCTAGAAAAAGATAGATGAAAAGGGGAAATATTATAGAAACACAGGAAAAATAATTTATAAAGTATTTAAACAAAATTAAAGTAATTGGATTTGATAAAGGCATTGCATCAATTTTTAGATTTTAATCTATTATAATTTTCATAGAATTATCATCTTAGGGAATTTTAAAAGTATTTTAAATGGATGTAAGTGATAATTTCTGAATGATGATCTTAATTTTTTTTAAAGGTAATTCTTTGGTCAAAGACAAAAGCACAAATTATTATTAAAAAAGAAATAATGTTTCAAGAGTCTGAAATAGGGGATTTTTTTACAATCTCTATCAAAAAGATCAAATAAATCAGCAGGCAAGGAGTCCATCCAAGTCATGCGCTGGTGAACTACTTTGTTGGCAAGAGCATGAGTGACGGGGTTTGATTCACGGTAGGTATCGGTGGCGATGAAATCAATCCCGTGGAGTGAGTTAAGGCAGTTCATCCAACGAGAAGTATGCTTCCAGGATAGATGAATGCTGCCATTCCAGATGGCATGAATGATGGTGGATGAATCACTCTCAATCCATAGATTCATCCAACCTCTTTGAAGAGAAAAATCAACAGCATGGATGAAACCAAACAGTTCTGCCTCCAGCGATGACGAGTGTCCACATCCAACGAAGAAACATCCCTGACATTGACCAGTAGAATCTCTGAAAATAGCACCGCAACTGGCAGGACCTGGATTTCCTTTGGAAGCACCATCAACATTAACTTTGATCCATCCCGGCATTGGCGCCTTCCAGAAGACCTCGAATGTGCGATTTGGATTTGGATAATTACCAGGAACTCAGAGATGGCGAAGGATCTCAAAGTCCCCAACTGAGTTGTTGCAGCAATATTTCTGAATAAATGAAGCTTCCTGGATCGCAACAAGGATCCGAGATTTTCTTGAGAGGCATGGAATTCATAAATCTAAATGTTGAAAACAATTTGAATGTATAAAAAAATGATACCACATCAGTATTTTTTGTTGTTCATATTAATAACATTATTATTTATCTCAATAAAAATAAGTTATGTGAGCTATATTAAACACATATTCAGAATAGATTTGAAATGAAAATTCTTGGTGAGATGAAATTATTCTTATGATTTAAAATTACCTAGTAAGATTACCATATAATTATCTCAAAAGAATATTATGTATATTAATTCTTAAAATTTTTTAGAATTAATGAATTTAGAGTTGTGTCTACTCTTATTGAGGTAGGAAAAACTGAGAAAGGATGATAATGGTAACATAATTAATGAAAAATAATTTAGAACTATGATTTTAAACGAAATATAATTAATATAAACTGTTCCTAATATTTTATATGTTTTCAATATCTATTTCATATATTAATATAATCATAATTAATAAAATCTTCTGATAAAAAGGATAATATTGGGATACATATCAAATAAATAAAAGCATTGATTGATATATAAGTTTCGGATAAATATAGCTTTAAAAGTGTAAACAAATAATTATTGGGGATAAGAAATTTGAGATATAAAATCAACATACAGTGAAAAATTATTAATTTTAAGAATTCATGTATCATGGAACTCAAATAATAAAATAGAAATTACATTGAGTTCAACAGAATCAGAATATATGGCTCCATTATAATAAGATACTGAGAAGATGTGTATTAAGACACACTTTCATGATTTAAATGATTAATTAAAATATCCTCTAATAATTGATTGTGACTATCATAGTTACATAAATGTATCATATAAACTAGTAAAAAATATAGATGAATACAGTTATATATCAGGTATCATTTCTTAAAGAGATTGTGGATAAAGTTATCTTGAAACTAGAATAAATTCCTTCTAAGGAAAATATTGTAGATATCCTCCTCAAACAACTTTAAGTAGATTACTTTGAGAATTCAAGGCTACAAATCATATTAAAAATCAATTCCCACTATAGAGGATGGATTTTATAGATTTTCATATTCTACACATTCATTATTTCATTCTTCAGTAGATTTAAAATTTATTGGGAAAATACATTCACATTTACATGTGAACTTTATTGATGTGTGTATTAAGTAGTGCTAGAATGGAATATATAATTTTATTACAAGTTAATATTTGGATTGTGTATAAAGAATACAGGGTTTTTTTATCATCTTCATCATAACATTTATTTATAAAATAATAGGGGGAGTACAAGGCTGATAATTCCCAAGAAGTGGGCCTAGGGGGCCAAAAATAATGTAATCTGAGGGAATCCACTCTCTAAAGATTAACCCCTTCAGGTTTACCATGGTTGACATTTTAGAAAGAAGATATACCAGATCCTTGAGCCAAAAAAAATAACATACCGTCTCACACTTTATTCCGTTTAGGACAAACAGAACTCTACACTGTATTAGAGAGGATGATCCTGCTTTTTCTGAAACAATATGTGATAGACCAGGGGGGTGGGCTAGCACCATGTAGCGAGTTGAGGATAATTTAGGAGTCCTCTTCAGCTTCCACTGTGTCAAGGCTCCCTAGGGACAGAAGATGCGTCATGAAATAAAGGAACAAGCATCCACCATGATGAAGTTACCCTTACCCCAGAACGTCGATAATGTGAAGACAAATGAGCCCCTGGAATTACAAACCACCGCTCATCCATTCATGTTTCCTGTAGTGCAGGATCTATTTTTTTGAGCTTTAGGGAGTAGGGAGGTAAATTACAGCTGACCTAATTTTTATGAGAGACTACGTCTGGGATACCATGGAAAATTTTTTGTAAAGGCTAAAGAGAGGAAGTTCTCTCCATCCCTTAATATATTTAATCAGATAAAGGAGAAGGCTATCATTGTAGGAAATGATGGCGCTCCTTTATGACTCAATTTCTTCATATCTTTCTATGTTCCTCGCATGCTAGAGACACAATGCAGCTTCATGGAAGATGATAGCCCTATCCATCTGTTCCAATACCTTATCACCCGAACCATGAAATCAATAGGATATAATGGACACAATAGTCATAGAATGGTTTTGAACATTAGTGAATTCTCCAAATATAGGCCAAACCTCTTGGGACCATTTCCCCTCAATTAAAATGTGCTCAAAGCATTCCCATTTCTGATCATTCTAATGTGAGTAACTAGAAAAAACATGAATACAACATTTTTTGATATTTTTGTCTATGGCCAGAGAAACATTCCAAAGCATCCATATAATGATGTTATTTTTTTAAGATGCTCTTGATCAAAATAAGATTATTCCATTGATCAAATTGAGCTTGGGAGACTAGGATGCTACGACCAGCTTTAGAGGAGAAGGATTCCGAGAAAGAGGGAAAAAACACAGATGTATGCTTTAGTATTAATGTCATTGATCTGAAACATCTATGGTTTATTCCTATATAATAATGCCTTAATAAATTATGGGTATATACTTGCCTCTTTAAATGTAATATTTTAACCGGGCACCCCAGAAAACCAAGAACACTACCCACCCAATTGACATGCCAAAATGAATCTTTCCCCTCAAAAATGATCTATAGAATTTGTGGAAGAATAACATGAAATACATGATGTAACATGGACATAAAATAAGCCTTTTTCCCTCTATCAAACTGTGATCCACCTACAGGTTTACGTCCCATGGTCTTACCCCATAATTTTAGATCTTCGTGATTCTCTAAAACTAGATTTGCATATTTGAAAAGGAGAGTATCAGCAAGACTATGAACATTAATACCTACATCTTGAATAGGTCTCTATGTCTTTACCCAAGAAAACCAAGATCAGTTTCCTTTATCCCTTGTATCCCAGATGAAACAGGCCTAGATCTTTCCAATATTCTTAATAATAGTCTTTAGGAATTTGTGGGACGATAGATCATGGATAAGGGTGACAATGAAGACATTTATCACCATCGCAAGACGTCCCCCGAACAACAAGTATCTATTTTTCCAATTAAGTATTATTTCTGAAATGTGACTAAAAATGTGATAAAAGTATTTGATAAGAAGATAGATATTGGAGATGTGGGCCAGCAGCTAGTCCATCAGACAACTTCCACTTTGAAAGCCATTAATGTTTTAGATAGGGCCTACCCGAATTGGAGCACGTTTTCTAGAGATATACATGTTTCTCTTGAGCTTATTGATTACTTTTCCACTCCAGTGACAATATAACTCTAGAACCTTGATGATTCCATGAATATACCATCTATTCAAATTTACAAAAATCATTCTATCATTTCCAAACATTAGGTAGGAAATAGAGGGAAAACTATGTTTTAGAGTTGATAAATTAATGACTTATTTCTCTTTAGTAGTTATTTATTTCATTCATTCACTTTGGTTTTATTATCAATAATAGGTAAGTGTGATGGATGATGTGTTGAAAAAAATAAAAATTGGTATTCCAGAACCTATGAAAGGTTGATGTTGTATTTTTTTCAATAAAAGAGTAATTGTAATGATTTTTGTACTAGTAATAAGTTCAAAGACATGGTTAAATGTAGTTGTAAAACTAAAACATAATTTACTAAAATTTATGTCCATGAAAATATTTATTTTCATGATAAATTTTTTAATTTCAATGAAAATATATTTAAATAATATTTTATGGATTATAGAAGTCCTTGAGATGGATTATGAAAATCCAAAGGTCTTCCAAAAATACCTCGATGATTTTGAGACAAAGTGAATAGTTTTTTAAGGGTAATCATCACTTTCTACAAGTAGTGTAAATAAAAATCATTACCTATTTAAGGAACAAACCAAATTTGTGCGGTTTAAAGGGTATATTTTTGTTTTCATAAAAATAATATATGAATTCCTTGAGATGCATAAGGGTACAATGTCTGGGTAAACAGAATAAAGTAAAGGTAAACAAGTAACCTAAATAAGGTTAAGATATAACTATATAAAGGTAAAGTTAATTTCTTTTATATTATTAAGGATATATTCAGGCTATATTGAGGTTTCATACAAATTTATTTATGGTAAACTTAGGGGTATGTAATGGAAGATGATGTTGTATAAAGGTAGACAAAGAACTATGTAAGGGGAGTTAGCATTGCTTTAATATAGGATAAATATATGCAAGGGAAGCCACTACATATGATTGAAAAAATAAATTTCATTCCATTTTATCAATTCTAACATAAGGAAATGAAGATATTGTACTACCATTAGTAATACCATCATGTGTAACTATAGTGTTCTACCTCTATTTCTATCATTATGTGACAACGACAGTTGTACAACCATGAAATACCACCGTATGATTTTTATAGGAAGCATGTGCTACCAACACTCATTTAATGTTACATCTATAAGAACCCAAGTAATGATGTCCCATTTAATTCAATAAAAACTTGGAACTAAATAGAAACAGTTTTAATACACATGATTGAATTTACACATACATGCACGAAAGATCATTTACTATTTGGTTCTTGGTATCATCCAATAATCTGTCCATGTGACCACATGTGTAGTAATTAATTCTTAATAATTATAGAAGCCTAATTATAATTAAATAGGAAACACTAAGTCAATGACTCAATGTTTTATAAATGAAATTCACTTACTAAATTAATAAATATTTAATTATTTAATGTAGTTATAGAAAACACATTCTCCAAATTGTTAATTATATATAGTTATAGAATTTCATAATTAAAATATTATTAAGAATAAAAACCATTGATAATATATTAATTTTATATTAACAATTAAGAATAATATATATTAAGGTTAATGATAATGTATCATTGAGAAAGATAGAAGCAGTGATGACTTGAACTGGTAGGATCATACCCTATGAAACCCATTTATTGGACCATCTGATAGGGATGAAATCACTAGGAATTTCACATTATCAAACTTATATATAAATTTAACTATTGAAGAATGAAGTAAACCATTTATAGAATGATTTAAATATTAACAAGATCACAACCCAACCGATGTTTGATGAACCACCCCAAGAAATCCCCACCATAACACACCTCACCCTAGTAGTATAAATTTGTCTCTCTTCATTTCGTTAAAACAAATAATTATTGTTTTTGTCACTTATTATTATTTCATTATAAATTATTATATAAAGTGATTGAAAAAAATACTAATTTCATATAGATAAATAAAAATTTTATTTTTGGGAAATATGTAGTTTTAATTAAAACACTCTTTTAAAATATTCATGAATACTTTAAATAAATAATATTTTAATATAATTTTTTTTGTAATAAAATAATTATTTAACGGTAAAGACCCTTAAATTTCAAGGGAATTTTTTTCTCAATTTTCTTTGGTATTTTACGAGTACACAGTTTCTAAAGCCACCTGATTCTGAGGCCCGGTGTGCACGGAATCAATTTCTGAAGTTTAGCTCGGGTACGTTCAGTGAACGAACGAGCGGGTTTTTCTATCTTTTGAACCAGTGTTTGGAATCGAAATCCAAGGGCACCGATGAAACCGCAACATCGATAATTGCTTAGGAACACATTTCTGGAGTTTCTTTTGCTTGGTTGAGGTTTTTAAATAAATGGGTTAACTAAAGAATGAAATAAAAATTTGTGCCATAATTTTTATTTTCTATTCTAAGTAGATTTAACCGATCCTTGGAGGTTGGAGTGGGACCCACTACATCCTAACTCCACTAGGTAGGATATTAGTGAAGTAGAGCCCACATGAGCCCCACCCCTTATTTTCCATTTAACCTCCCTCTCACAATTTAATTGTGTAACACACCCACACCCATTTATAATGACATGTCAACTCTCGCATTTATTTGGACTGTTAAAGGCTCTTCAATTAATTTACTTAATTGAATGTGATCTTTTTTTAAATTTCAAATTTAATGTTGGAATGTGTGTGTGTTAATAAAATAAGACAATGTCTAATTTTATTTGGGGTCGATTTGTTGGGAGGAAACAAAGAGATAACTCTCATGGTCTTGAAGAACATCGTCTTCTTCGCGAAGAATGCCGAGTCTGCGATGAAGGACTCCATCACCGAAATTGGAAGACCGCCGTGTCGTCTTATCTACTCTCCATAGCCAGTGAGAGATGCCTTTTCCAGAGAACGAAGATGTGCTGCATCCTTCATCAATAGAACACTGATGACGCTTACTTAGCCTCGATCCATGACGCAGTCTTCCGCGATGTCTGTTTCCCGCAACGATCCTCGATCGACGACTTCATCGAGGTAGGGGTTGGAATTTTGTTCATGAATATCCTTTTCATTCTTCGTTAAATATTTGGGCCGCATTCTATCAATTTAACAAGAGGAGGTCGGACCACCCAAACACGACCGATCCTCCTCCCCCTTTGTGGTTGTATTCTTGTGGCCTGAATGAAGGCGGCGTGGTGCAACGGCACTGCGCGGAACAAGGAGGAACGCGGTGATGAAGCGCGGCACCAGTGTGCCACGCCGTTGAGGCCGCGACTAGAGCAGGGCTAGGGTGGAAGGGTGCCGCGCCATCGCGCCGCACCGGAAAACGATAGAAGGATGCGGCCAGAGCGGGCCGCGGTGGAGGGGCACGGCGCTGTCGCGCGACGCCGGTCGGACCAAGGCCACAACCTTTGGCCGCGGTGGAGCAGGGAGCGGCGGCCGGAACAGCCGACCACCGGCGCATGGAGGGCAAGACCAATTGGTCCCACGTGGTACACTGGCCGGCTGTTACGACTGGGTAGATCCAGAATACCGGGGGTTCGACCCTCGGTCAATGCGGAACTGCGGACCCCCACGGGTCCGCCGTTCGGTCCGAAGGGGTGACGTCTCCCCCATTCCGCGCTCACATGGTGCCCTCGCCAGGCTGACCAGCCACTCCGACCGGGCCGCGTCCTGATGGGCTGGACCCAGACCCAGGTCGGGTCGACCCGGTTCGAGCCGACCCCTGGGGTCTCAGGCTGGGTCAGTCCGGGCCCAAAACCCCTAAAAATGGACATGTTCGTTCAAATGCTCGTAACATGGGCTACGGACCTCTGATCGACACACCATCAGTTGCGATGCGATCCTTGGATTGAGAAGGTAGTTTCGTTATATTACACTCAAGGTTTCTAAGAACATTGGGTACGACTAGGTTGGTTCGAACACGAAACCAACCGGGCCCTCGGAGCGGAAACACTTATAACTTGAGCTCCGGACATCAGATTGATGTGTCGTCGACATTGATGGATTCCTTATTGTGAGATGGAACTTTTGGCTTACTACGCTCTAGGTTTGGATTCAGTTGGAGTTCATTCAGGTTGGTTTTGACATAAACACCAACTGGGCCCCTGGAACGAAAAAACCATTAACTCTCGGACCGGGCGTCTGATTGACGCGCCGTCTGTCACGTTGAGTTCCTATCGATGACGCAGAACATTAGGATACATAAACATCGGACTATGTGTTAGTTGATGTATCGACCCCATGGCTCGTGGAGCGGACCCTCCTGTAAATGAGCATGCTGTCTCCGGGAACCCTAGAGCTGGCTACGATGGCGATTGCATTGAAATCCTCTGTGGGTTTGGCGGCGACGACGGCTGCACTGAAATCCTCTGTGTGTTCGGCAGCGATGAAGACCGTACTGAAATCTTCCGTGGGTTCAACAATGATGACTACTATTCTTGTATCCTCTGTGGGTCCGGCAGTATGTGACTACTGTTATTGTATCCTACGTGGGTCTGGTAGTATTTGACTCTGTACTTGTATCCTATGTGGGTCCGACAGAGTGGATGGTCTAGTATCCTATGTTGGTCTGATAGCTTAGCTGGTCTAGTATCCTATGTGGGTCCCTTCTAGATAAATCAGTGGCTACATCTGATCATCTCTATCACCTTACGAAGAATTATAACTGTGTGAGCTGAGTCTTGACTTTCAATCACTATCTTAGATATGATTGACTTTCTTCCTATGTGGATTGTTTTGTGATTTACTATGTGGATTGAGTTGTGCTTTCCTATGTGGATTGGCTTGTGCTTTCCTTTGTGGATTGGGTTGTACTATCCTGTGTGGACGTGATCAATCTTGGGCTCGGATGTTGGAGCCGAACTGGAATTGATGACTTAGGTATATGTATGGGCATATACCTAAGTAGAGTTGGTTGTTACTTTGTGATTGTATCTTTCCTTTGTGGATTATCCTTTGTGGATTCTGGGAGACCATCGGGGGTCTCGGGGTCCCTACTAAGTAGAGTATACTCACCCTTTCATGGGATATACCCACACTACATTGTGTTGGATGCAGACGACAGACAACGCAGATCGTGGTTGAGGATTATGGAGCAAGTTAGTACCTAGGGGCGGACCACTGGGCGGGACGTACACGGAGCAGACGACAGGACCCGACGAGCTGAGGAGGAGGCTATCTGTACCCACCCTTCAGGTGGGTTTTCTAGTGGACGACTCAGTGTTGCTACTTTAATTTTTATTTTTTGTACTTCCTTTCCACTTGTACTTTACTTTCAGTTTGGGTTTGTATTCTGAACCACTTACGTTTCCGCACTTACTTTTGTACTCAGTTTACATAGGGGTTAATTCTACTTGCTTACTCTGTGGTGTTTGTTTACTTTATAAAGGAAATTACTTCCCCTTTTTGTCGGGATTTACACCTTGGTGCTAGTCACCAGCCTCTGGCCTATGGAAGGTAGGCTTGGGGTAGTCACGGAATGTGTCCTGAGGATGGGTCGTGACATTACCTATCAGTGATAATATAATTTAATAGATTCAAATGTAATTTTTGTAATGGTCATAATGTAGTTAATATCATACAAATATTTGTTTAATATAAATAGGGATTAATAATAAAATTTAAAATTCACATACTTATGAAAATATGATGATAAAATAAATAAAATTTATGAAATCATCAATTTGAATTATCCAATGGTGAATTTTTTATAATTTCCTAATATAGTTGGATTTTGGTATAAAAATTAAATACGATATAATTATATTGTTAGTATTATAACATTGTAATAGCCAAAAGTGATTCAATAAATTTCATAAAATTTATCGACTACCAGATACATATAACTATTTTAATATAATGCATTTCTTATTTTATTTTATTAATTTTATAAAACCATAATTAGATATCCAAAACCTATATTATATTTTATGGTTTTAAAATTAATTCATTTTTACATAACTCACTACTACACTAGTGGTATTATTTTAAATATTATTGTTAATGAAATCATAATATATTAATACCACTCATATTTTCAATGAAACATGGGAAAACAACTAGAAATGTTTTTAGTTTTGATAATTTTATAATATATCTCTCCTATAATATTTTTATAAATTAATAAAGGACCACATCCCTTTTTCTATAAAAACCCACCAAAACACACATTATTATTCAATAAAAAACCTACGATTATTGTAACATCACTTCATAGTTTTAAGGAATTTCTAGAGACTTATGTCAGTCATTATTTTTTGGGTCATGTTTAGGATTTCTTAGGGTGAAATTAGGAAAATTGTGTTGGATCTTTGTGTAGTGCAAGGTTCGCACTCAATTTTCCTAAACTATGTGTCACCCAAGAGAAAATTGTGCAACCATAGTTAGTGGGTGTTTTCTTGGTTGGTTCATTATTTGAAGAAATTTTTTTTTCTTAGTTGAAATTGTACACCCCAGTGTTGGGGTTCAAGGTTAGGGCACACAGTTGTTTTAACGGTTCATCCTTTCCTAAATAACTACGTGTGAGGGAATTTTTTATTTTTGTAAATTATTAAAAATTTCTATAACCCACATTTATGTTGCAACTTGAACCCAATTTGACTTTAATTATATTCCATTTCATTTCTATCTCTCTAAGGGTGACTTTATCTTTTGTAAATAGAATCCTTTCTGAATCAGAGCATGGTGGGTCTCGTTAGTTCTCCTCTGGGTAAGTTAATATCCCCTTGTGTGTCTTCTACCGATGACTCTTTCTATCCTCCCTAGAAAGTGTTATATCATCATTTTATATATATATATATGTATACTCAATTTAATTGAATCTATATTTTAGGTTTAATTTCATTATATATGTCACCCTCGTTCTTCGTTAGAAAATCATATTTCACGTATTGATCATTGCGATTCTAGGATTAAACGTAGGTGATTCCATTCATGATTTTCTATGTGATTAAAAAAAATTTCTTAATTATTTTATATATATTTAAATAAATTTATAAAACCCAAAATTAATATAATTCAAATCATTATTTAAACTAACATGAATTTTTTGGGAAATCCCCCATTTCCAAATGAATTTGAATTTGGGGCTTATTTTTAAATTTTCTGTAAATGATAATTTGATTTGAGATTTATTTGATAAAATTGGATTAAATGGACATGATTAAAACGTATCATTGGTTTTTATTAAAATTTATTTAAATTGTGAAAATATAGTTGTTTTTTTGAATGTGAATAGGTATTTAGAAAAATGAAAAGTGATCAATTTAACTGTTAATTATGCTTGATTTGAATTGAAATGTTTTTTTTTCGGATTTTTAAATGTTTGATTAATTGAATGAGAGTCTGGTAGTTTGTGGGTTATTCAAAGAAGGAATACAAGGATGATTATTCCATGAAAATTGATTTATAATGAAAATTATATCAAAAACTACATTATTCATATCTTATCCCCAATGGGATCTTGATAAGTGCTATTTATCATGAGCCTGATCATCTATGTAAACATATTTCCATGATCACTAAAATGATTATTGTGAGGGTCCTATAACAAGAAACTTTTGTACCACAAATTAGATGAACATAATTCCTTTTTATTATTTTGATTATAAATTCCATTGAATATAGATTTTTATCTTCCCAACTTATTTATATAAATAATTTAAAATAAAAATTTCTTTTAAGACATGTTTGAAAGGTTCTCTATCTTTTAAAATGAAACATGTTTTTTTTAAATATTCCAATGATATATTATTCCATGCCAAGGATTATTTAAATTTAACAAATTATTTGTTTTTTAATTATGGAATACATTTTTGGAACACAAGGTGAGACCCTTCTAGGATTTTTCACTCTCACCCTACCTTTTTCATCAGGAATTTTTATATTGTCTTCTTCCATGACCAAGTAAAGGAAAAATGTCACTTTGTGGGGGTTGATTTTCTTCATCCTTTGGTCTTTTAGTGATTTTTACTTTAAGAATTTATGACCATATATTCAGTAATTGTTTATGTAATATTTGGAGTTTTTTATATTTTTGTTGGTTTCTGGTGCATTCCTCTTTTGGAATGTTGAGAAAACAAAATTCTATCTTATTTTTCATAGTTTTTTTGTGGAACATTTGTTCCACCATTAATCTTGTATGATGCCTAGTGCTAGTCTCCATCTTGTGGAGATTAGGAACACCCTTCCATCCATGATATATATATATATCATTTATCAAGATACCAGTATATATAGGCTGGTTCATTATAAAGTGGTATTATATCTATAAGTTAAGCATCTTTATCTTATGTCAGTATGAAGTTCTGAATAGCTTATCGGGACTTCGAAGGTAGTTTAGAGAGAGTTTCTAGATATGTATGATTGTAAATATACTTAATTCACAAATGGTGGATTATTAATGGATTTTTGAAGAATAATTTTGTCAAATCCTAGTATTTTCACCGCTTTTTATTTGGATAGGTAATACAAACAATCTTGATATCTTAGGTGATGGGATTAATTTTCCCATTTTCCATGTTTGTGTTATTGATTTGAGTAATATTATGATGTCTTAAATGTTGTTTTATTAGGTTTTGTATAATTTTAACTATAATAAGATGAATGAAAATAATCTGGGATGATGTCGATGATGAACCACGATGATCAAATCCTCTCTTGGGATAGAATCTCATTGATATTATTGTGTGTATTTTCGAATATCTTGACTTGAACATGCACACGATCCAATTTAGGTTCAAAATGTGGAATATAATAGGGATATTGTACAAATTCAAGAGTTTATAGTACATTATTTTTAAAATAAATTCAATATCTTCAGTTTCACACAACACCGACATGGCTTGCATTACACACAACATTAATGTTCAGTGAAACAACACATTAGTATTATAATTATTTAATTGATATATTTATAAAATATCCATTAAATATAGTAATACTTATATTAGTAAATAATATTTGAATGTTATTTATAATTCTATCAAAAAAATAAAATATATTTTTAATTAAATGTATATCTTTCGATAAAATAGTTATATATTAAAAAATAATATTTTCTTAAAGGAATAACATTATATTTACTTTTGTAAAAAATAATAAAATTAATATTAGACACTCATAGATATTGAATTTGGTAAAATATACTTCATTTATGAATTTTTAATATCAAAATTAGATTAGGGTTAATTGTGGTTACTTTTCTGAAAACTGTCAATTTTTGACGAATAGTGAAAAATACAACATTATTGTTAAAAACCTGAATTTTTCATTTAAATAAATTTTACATTAAATTGAATTTAAATTAAAAATATATAAATGATACATATATTAATCTGATTTAGTTTATTTGAATTAATTTTATAATAGAATTAGATATAAAGATTCATTGAACTTTTGTAACATCTTTTTACCCGCCTTTAAGTGACATTTCCAGATTAGCATTAAACGTAATTTTATCACTTTTGTGAATTGAAATTTAAAAAACCAAAATATACGGTTTTAAATAGTACAAAAATGTGGTCTAATAGGATCAGAATAATATTTGGTGAGTAATAACATTTGAATTTTATTTACCACGGTCAATGGTAAAAGGTGTAATTGATAGTAAAAATAATAATATAATAATATAAAATAATCCTAACACCTTTCTGAATTTCACTAGATTACTATTTTTCAAATAAAATCATTCTTAGGAAATAAATATTATCCACTTTATACCACCTTTGTTAGATGCATACATTTTTTATATTTTATTTAAAGAAGAGTTAAAAATGTTATATTCAAATTTTAATAACTATATTATTTTTAAAATGATGATTTATAAGATATATAGTAGAGTATAAATAATATTTTTTTAGATAAATAATTTATCTATATCATGATAATTTATTTATAATTTTAGACATTAAATTATATAAATTTAAATAGTGACACCATGTTGATGTATTACTTGTTTAATTGATTGAGATATCAAATACATGATATTTAAAATATTAAAATAAATCTAATTTGACTTAAATAATGACATAAAATAAATTTATACATAACATAGACATTTTTGTGAAATATTATACGTATTTCTTCAAATTTATCATGTTTGTTTGATATTTATAGAAATTAAAATACTGAATGATGTTAAAATTGAGATAAATGATTCTTTAAAATAAATAATATTTTATTAAATGATATACAATTTATAAAAATCTAAATTTCATCCAAATTACTTATTTATTGTAAAATAATTCATAAGTGATCCACTTGGAGTTCTTTCGTAATATTATAGTAACTATATTAACCATATAGTGTAAACATACAGGGAGGCACGATAAGAGTTAAATTGTTTAACTAAGGGTTAAATAAAATATATAAGGTTAATTTTATGACCCAAATGTTTAAAAAATTCATTGGTTGAGGGGTTTCAAGCCATATTAATCATATAATCAAAATAAATCACTTTGGATCTATTTTTAATAGAAAATAAATTTATAATAAATTTATATTTTATGAGTTTCCTAAAGTGCCCCCTCCGCTCTCTTATAAAAGGGAACTTATACATATCTATAATTCACTCCCCTAAATACCATTGTATCATACAAAACCAACCTATATAATCTTCAAAATTCACTCACTATATTCGGGAGGTTATAAATTTGAAATTAATCCAACTTATGGAGTTCTTTTTTGCAAATCTAAAGGAGTTACTCAAAGAATAAGTAATTGTTTTATTAAATATTTCAAAGTTCTTTTCTTCTTATACTATCACTTGATATGATTCTTACATAATAATTTAATAGTTAATGTATCATAAACATACTAGGTTGTTATTATTATTATGGTATAACCATATTCATCCCTTTTACCATTACATGAAAATAATATCACCATGAGTGCGTGCGTACAGTGTACTATCTCCACGGCGTGGTGTAAAATTTTTTTCATCTATACATTATTTTTACAGGTATAACGTTGAATATAAAGGATATAAATAATAAATATAACAATATTTTTTATATTCATATTCCATCCAATTTCTTATCATTCAACCATTAAGGAAATGGTAAAGTCACTCATGCGTACGTACAACTTACCATCACCAAGGTGGGATGAGATTCATCCTCTACATTAAACATTCAACGATGATGATAAAAATATGTATTATAAATAAATATTATATATATGAAATAATAATTATATTGGAATAATATATAAATATATATACACACACTTATTTCATTTTTATTTCCTCTGTTCAATACGATAATAAATCAGCAAACAACGTTCATGTGTATGTACGACTTACTGTCTCCATGATCAGTGTATTTCATTTAAAATATCTATCTATTATAAATATTTATATAATAAATATATATGATATATATATCATATTATACATTATTTGAGTAAGTAAATAATTATATAATTAATATGATCAAGAATAAAAACTCAAAACATGTACGATAAAGATGGTGATTATTACCTGAAACGTTGCATTAACATAAAATTGCTAATGGAATGGGTAATATATAGCCATTAATGAATCATATATGATATAATAAATATTTTTATGACTCTGTTAAAATTTAATATTATGTTTAAAACCACTATATAAAAGTTTAAAACACATACAAAGGGAATCAGTCCTACGGCAAGGGTTAATTTCACAATTTCATTATTATCTATGATTGTTTATATCTAAGTATTTTCTGGGAAATTTTTATCATCCATGTACACGTCTCATAAAAAGATACAAAGGATACCTTTTAAGGTTTTATGTAAGGTTATATATATCTAAAACAACTTTTTAAATGTTTTAATGATTTATCATTTTAAATCTTTCTCATTAATGTCCATCATTGCAAAATGGTTTTGGAATTTATATATATGGACACTAATGTATTAAAATGTTAACTCTTTTTAAAATATTAAAAATGATATGGCACGCTTTCATTCTAATATATATTCTAAAATGTTTTATCTTATAATTTTTGGGATTTTAAATGGTTTCAAAGTAAAAAAGAATATTTCTCTCATAGAGTTTTAATGATTTTATTAGATTATGTTCATCTATTTCGACACCATTTTCAAAATTTTACGCTTAATAGAGGTTGACTTATAATGATAAAATCTTCCATATTGTCTTGAATTTTTTATGATATATTTGAATGTGGATGAGATATTTTTATTCCATTCCTAGATTATAGTTATAGTATTAACATTTCATATTCTAGTTTTAATACTAATGTTTATTTTACATTTCACCCTTTCAGTATGAGGAATTCATTGGACTTAATAAGTGATTGGAAGGGCCCGATATAGCCACTCGATGCGTCGATAGGTCTCATGATACAAATTAGACATGGACTATCTCAAGTCCATGGACATTTATTTTTGTTTATGAATTTGGTCTAGGCCTTAACCACTTATTTTAAGATGTCTTGGTCGAGGCCGTAATGGTATGTTTCAGATGTCTGACCTTATGAATACCCTTATTATGAGATTTGTTATTTATATTACATATTATTATTACACTACTTGAATATCCATTTGAATGTTAAAATGGAATTATTTGATTTATTATTTCCATATTAGCTCATGTTTATGTTTATCAGGCCCGTGTTTTAGTTTTATACATTCCTTAAAAGTGTATGCTTATTTATAAAATATTATCATATAATATTTAACCTTACTTAGAATCTGAGTTCAGCCATTCCTTATATTTTATTTTCCTTGTATGACAAGATGTATATTATACTTGATATGCATGGTTAATCTCGGAAAATAATGGAATTCTAAAAGGGTAATATATGTTGTGTTTTATTTTTGTAATTGTAATGTAATGATAGTGTATTAATCTACTTCCCAAAATTGCTAAACTGATCAGTACGTTGTGCTTTTATTCCTTTTAATCATGCCAATGTATTCAAATAATGCACTGGCACTAGGAATCTGGGGTGATGGAATTATAGTTCGTAACAAAATAAGTTTAACAATAACCTTGGATATAGATTTTGAAAACATAGATTAAGCACCATAAACATTAGATAGAGTTTGAAGATAAGTATAAAAGAACATTCCAGAATTTTGGTAAGGTATAAATTATAGGATTTTTTATAAAAAATACATCCCTATAAAGATAATAAAATTGAATTTAGTTTTGGAAGAGATGTACCCCAGAGTGCTAACTTTGATAAGGTGTTCTAATCTTGACTCCGAGTAACCTGGTACATGAAAACTTTCCTTACTACATACCTAGTTTTACAATCCCAAGGGATATAGTTAGGATAATTCACATTTTCATTACAAAACATTATGAAGGATTTATCAGTAGATATTTCCCCCAGAATTCATGTTTTTGATTATGAGATTATATGTTCATAAAATTTTCAATATATGTTAATTGTTTTACTTGTTTGAAAATATTAATTCATATTTGTAACATAATATAGTTTATTCCATGTTTTTGAAATGGAACCTAGTTGAAGAAGTGGAAATAACAGCAATTCATGTGATATATGTATGGATTTCCCTCATATGAAAGAAAACGATGTTTGCGTTGGAGATTCAGCTAGTAATGAGAATCTAAAAACTATACTGGGACAACTGACTCATGATATAAACAATAACATTCCTTGTATAGAGCACCCTGATCCACAATTTGGAGGAATAATTTTAGACTTATTAATTAGACAAAATCCTCCAACATTTAATTGGACTACAAATCCCTTTGTAGTTGATCAATGGATAAGTTCTTTAAAGAAGATATTTATTGTTTTGGGGAGTAACGAAAGAGAAAAAGTTGTCATGGTAGTTTATCATCTCATAAGAGATAGGAAACAATGGTGGTCAATGATCTAAACATGAAGGAAGATGAGGAAAAAAGAAACATGGAATGGTGGTAAATTATAGAACACTTCCTAGAAAAAAAAATTACTCATGATATAAAATTGGATATGGAGATGAAATTTATATGTATAAGGAAGAAGGAGGATGGGAATGTTGTAAATTATGAATCAAACTTTACAAGGTTACTAGGGGATACTTCAGACTACATATTTAGGCCAAGAATTAATATTGATCATTTTCATGTTGGGTTAAAACCATTCCACCAATGGGACATGGTCTCCTATACTGTCTCATCATATGAAGATATAGTCTCATATGATTTCAAGATAAATAATTAATTTTATATGTCCTATGACTTGAAGGGAAATAAAGAGAAGAAGATAATGGTGGAGCAGGAGGTGGATAATAGGAAGAAGGGAAATATGGATTTTCCCACATGTGACAATTATAAAAGAAAACACTATGGTTCCTATATAAAAGGAAATGGAGTTTGCTTCAAGTGTTATGATAAAGGTCATCATTCCCAACATTGTATGGGAATGAAAGAAGTTGTAAAAGTGCAATGCTATCACTGTAAAGGGAAGGGAAATTATGCACAAGACTGTAGAAATCATCAAATAAATATAGTTCTGAAGAAGAAAATGTATCAAGGTCAATCTTATACTATTAATACAGTGGAAGTGGAACAATTAATGTATTTATGTTTTTCTATCAAGAATTATGTTATTATATTTTCTTTATATGATTAATGTGATATATAAGGATCGTATTGCAGTACTTCTTCATTAAGGATATTGAAGCCAAAATTATTTCACTAATGATATTATGGTTATTAAGATATTTTTAAATAATAGATACATTACATTATATTGGGAATCAGATGTAAAGATTGATTTTGGAAATTTAGAGACCTTTTTGGACAGTGGATTTTGACAAAAGTATTTTACAAAAGTCATAAAGTTCGAATATAGTAAGTTGAAAATTAGATATTATTGAGGTTAAGTTATGATTTATTGGATACGTTGGGATAACCTTCTTAGTTTCAGTAAACTTTTATAGGATGAAGGAAATACTATAGGCCTTATAATTTATCAAAATTTATTCAAGAATGAAAAATTAATTTTGAACATTCATTTCCAAGAGTAAGAGATGAAGTGAAAATGGATTGAAGCACTTAAAAATGATGAGATTATGATTTTTACAAGGAATGAAACCTATTAATTTCTTATCTCAGTATTGAAATAATTCTCCAACACTAGGGAAAGGATCATGAAACCTAAAATTCTATCATGGAAATTTTATTGTCGAATGAAATGGTCGCCTTTATCATCACATATTTTGAGTTTTGTGATTGCTACTTTCTCCTAAAAATGTTTTTTATCATACTCCTTCAGAACAGGATGGTATTATTTTTCTTTCATTTCCATTTTTCCTTACATGGAATCCTTGTATTTGTTATATCTATTATTGTTTTTACTTCCTTTTTATAACTAAACATTTTATTAACACTTGTTCTGAGGTGAGATTTCAATAATGTAAATTTTTAATAGTCCTTGATTAGTTATTGAACCTGAATTTCACAATTGTGAGGAAATAATTTATTGAAGTAGGGGAGAATGTAACACCCCAAGATTTTTGGGTACATTTATTTTTAAATAAATTTAATAGCTTGAATTTCATGAAACGCCACCTAGGCTTCTGTTGCACACAACATTTATTTTTCGTGAAAGAACACTTTAGTATTATAGGTATTTAAATGATATATTTTTTACTTATCCATTAAATATAGTAATATTAATAGTAATAATTTTTTAATTGATATTTATAACGTTTTCACATTAACAAAATATATTTATAATGAAATTTATAAGTTTCAGAAAAACTGTTATATGTTTAGATATTCTATATTCATAGAGGAAATATTTTTTATATCTTTGTTTGAACATTAATAAAATAAATTCAAGAACTATTATGAATTTTATTTTTCAAAATATACTAAATTTCTGAATTTGGAATATCTAAATTATCATAGGGTAATTGTTTGGTATTTTTATGAAAACATTCAATTTTTGATGAAATGTGAAAAACCCTGGTTATTGTAAAAAACCTACCTTTTTTCCTTTGAATATTTTTTTTACATTAAATTGATTTTAAATTCAAAATAGATAAATAATACATATTTTTACCCATTTTATGTCATTGGAATCATTTTTATAATATAATTAGATATAATAATTCATTGAGAAATTTTCACATCTTTTTATCGCCTTCAAGCGACATTTTCAAATTAGCATTAAACATATTTTTACCACATCTGTGAAATGAATTTAGAAAAATGTGTATACATAGTTGTAATCAATATGAAAAATTTGTTCCAATAGGATAAATATTATATGTGGTGAATAGAACTTTTGAATATTATTTACCACTATTAATAGTAAATAAATAAATAAAATGTAAAAGAAATATTATAATAATATAAAATTACCCTAACACCTATCCTAGTTTTATTTTATAAGTATTTATCAACCCAAATAATCCTTAGTTCTTAAATATGATCCTTTTTAAGCCAGTTTTTTTAGATTAAGTCATTTATTATATTTAATATAAAGAATATTTAAAAATTCCATATCCATATTTTAATAACTATTTTCATTTTAATATGAGGTTATATAAGTTATATAGTTGACTATAAATATTATTTAGAAATATTATATATTTATCTATATCATTATAATTTATTTATAATTTGTAAACATTAAAAAATTAAATTGAATACTGATACCGGAATGATGTAATAATTGTTTAATTAATTGAGATATCAAATAAATGATATTTAAAATATTAAAATAAATATAATTTGTCTTATTTAATGACAGAAAAAAATTTTATAGATAGAATAGACATGTTATTGACATATTGAACGTATTTCATCAAATTATCATGTTTTTTTGATATTTGTGATAATTAAAATACAGAATAGTATTAAAATTGACATAAATGATACTTTAAAATAATGAATATTTTATTAAATGATATGAATGTTATAAAATTATAATTTTCTACCAAATAACATTGATAGTGTTAATTATATCCTATAAGAACCACATTTAGTTCTTTTTTCATTTTAAATTTACTATATTCACCATAAAGTGTAAAAATACAAGAAGATACAGTTAGAGTTCAACTATTTAAATAACGGTTAAATCCAAAAGATACGGTTATTCTTAAGACCTAAATTTTATAAAATTTATTAGTTGTGGAGTTTTTACCCATCCTCATCTTATCCTATAAATAAATCACTTTGGATATATTTCCAAATGAAATTTTTTTTATTATAAATTAATATTTGAAGAGTTTCCTAAAGTTCCCCTCTATTATCATATAAAAGGGAACATCTCATTCTATTTAATTAACACAATTAATACCCTTTTTATTGGCCAAACCCTTCCCATATCCTCTAAAAATTCCCTCACTAAATCCTAAAGGACATAAATTGGGCATAAATTCATCGTGTGGAGACTTTTTTTCTAAATAAAAAGGAGACACTCGAAGAAGACATAATCATTTTATTATGTTTTTAAATGTTAGTTTATTCTTCTACTTCAACATACAATTTTGGGTTCATAATAATTTAATAAATAAAATACCATACACTTGTTGAGTTATTATTATGATTATGGGATAATAATATTCCTCTTCTAACCCATTCTATGAAAAAAAAATATCACCATACGTGTGTACGTACGACTTACCATTTCCACACTACGGTGAAAACTATTTTTCATTTATAATTTATTTCAACTAGTATCACAATCAATATAAATGGATATAAATAATATATTTAAAAATTTAATGTTTCTATAAAATTCATATTCCATAAAATTATATATCATTTAACTATTAAGGAAATTATATTATCGCTCATGCATAGGCACGTCTTACTATCTCCATGACATAATGAAATTCATCCTCCACGTTAACCATTCAATGTTGATTATAAAAGTATATATAACAAATAAATATGAAATATTTGACATAATAATTCTACTAGAATAATATATATAAATATATATAAATATATACATATTAATCATTTACTTTCTTCCATTCAATATGATAAGAAATCATAAACAATGTTCATGCATTCATACAGCTTACCGTCTCCACGAACAATGTATACCATTTAATATGTCTATATAATATATATATATATATTTAATGAATAAATATGATATATAAATCTTATTATACATAATTTAAGTAATTAAATAGTTATCTAAGTAATACAATCATGAATAATAAGTCAAAACACCTATGATAGACAAAGCAATTATTACCCAAAATCTTTCCTTAATGATTTTACTAGGTTATTTTCATCTATATCAACATATATTGTTGGATTTTATTCTTAATTGAGGTTGATTTATTATGATACAATCTTCCATATTTTATTTAAGGTTTTATGGTATTTTTGACTGTGGATATGTTTTTTTATACCATTAATGGTTTATGGTTAAAGTATTAACATTTCATATAATAGTTTTAAATGTTGAAGGTTTAGGTTATATTTCACCATTTTTATATTAGGAATGCATTGGACATAGTTAATGATGGATGGGGCCCACTATATCACCTCGATCTATTGGTAGGTATCATGATAGATACTAGATATGGACTAGGCTAAGGCCTTTCCCATTTATTTTTATATATGCATTTCACTAAGGCCATACCCATTTATTTTTTGATGTCGTGGCTGAGACCTCGATGGTATGTTTCAGATTTTTTGAATTATGAATTCCCTCATTAAGATATTAGTTATTGATATTACATGTGTTTATTTGACTAATATAATATCTATGGGAATTTATAATGACATTACTAAATTTATTCATTCCATATTATGTTCATGTTTCTATTTAAAAGACTCCTGTTTTAGTTTTATACTTTCCTTATATGGTTATTCTTTGTTATGAAAGATTTTATTATAATTTTAAACTTTACTGAGCATCTGATCTCACCCCTTTCTTATGTTTTATTTTACTTGGATTCCAATATATAAATTATGTTTGATATGAATGGTTAATCTAGGATAATAATGGCTTTCTCAAAGTATTATCTATGTTTTATTTTATGTTTTGAGCCATAATGTAAGGATCATGTAAGTAATTTTTTAAACAATACTGCTAAATTGATTAGTCCATCAGAATTTGATTCCTTATAATCCTGAGAATGTATTCAAATAATGAATCTGATCTAGGAATCTTGGTTTGGGGTGTTATGGATGAACCTCATAAATATCCTAAGGAGTTCCATCACTAGATGAAATTTGCATTAAAATGGTTAAATGATTCTCAATAGGATCATGAGTGGTTGGGAAATATAGAACTTATTTTACTATTCTTGGAACCCCCATATTCAATCAAGGGGAAGTGTTCCCCTTTCAAGGTAGAGGGACCAAAAAGGAGGTTTTGGGACACGATGGTTATGGTAAAGAAGAATAAGAGTTTAGAGTGGATGGAAATTAATTATAAATTAATAATCCAGTTCTATAGAAAGTCTATGGTAATGGAAAATTCTATTGAGTTTTCAAAACTCTATCAATATAATATAACCGTGATTGAATATATCAATTAATTTGACAATATTGTATAGTTTTTACAAGATATTATATATACTGATATGATTAATACTTGATGGATCAATGGGGGACTTCAATTTGATATTCATTATTTGGTTTTATAGCTGATTCATAACTTTTTATGTTGATGTGTTGGATATGGAGTTGATGGATGATGCTTGAACTCATAGAATTACCACTGGGTGGAAAAAGAACTTGTTTTAAGATGATCTAGCCTGTTAGTTGGGGTCAAAGCAAGTTCCTTTTTCACCCAGGGGTAGTTCTATGAGTTCCTTCAAATGAATGTAAAATCATGATGACTATCTTGGTCAATCAAGACAACATGAATATTATAGACCTCATTTGGGACCTCGAAGAGGCCCTTTGAATTTTCCCTCAAGTGGAAATCCTGGGAATCAAAATAGTTTTTCATTGAAGCACCCAAGATAAATAAATCCATTGGAATTTCAGAACAGTTGTATTTATTTTGTCATATATTTTCCACTACACATAGTTCAATGGGTTCATATTCACATAAAAGTACTATGGTGAATTTAGATTCTTCCTGATCAACATTATTCCTTCCACAAGCATTTGGAACAAATTTCATCACACAGTAGAAGAGTCTCCGGAGGAAACTGATATAGGTCCAATGATTGTGATATGTACCATCACTATATATTCATCTTTAGTGACTTATTTATTTGATACTAGTTAATATCATCCTATTATATTGTATCATATTTTTTTGTAAAATTATGTTACACTTCAGACGTGAATGTATCTACCATTTTCATGGTTTCCCTTTTTCATTATCTTGGTTGGGCCAAGAATGGTTTTGGAGGATACCTATATTGGTGAAGTTATAGGTTTTTCTAGATTCTTAGAAAAAAATAATTTATACAACTGTCTATATTTTTACATGTTTTGTAATATAGTTACTCACCATTTAAATCATAAAATTATAATAATTATCTTTTTCTTCAAAGGCAATGTGTTGCTCGGTGATTATGAGAGATAATAATTACAATGTGTGAAATTGGGTTAAACATCATGTATAAACCCAAACCATATTTTTATATAGGATGCTGAACTGAAAATATTATTTCCTCCTCTGTAGATATTCTTGGTCTCGACCCTAGAGGAATTCCCAAGAATTATTGGAGCCCTCAAACTCTTCTGGGTGGTTTTTTCAGTGTTCGATTGTTGTTGCAGTTGTAGTGTAAATTATTGGATAAGATTCATCCCCATCTCTCAATGTCTTTCTATTGTACTTAATTTAGGTTCAGTAGATCATGTTGTAATTTATGGATCTAATCACTATGTTTTCAAATATTTTTTCTTGGTTGAGTTCTAAGATATTTTTGCCTTCGTTATTATTGTTGGGTACATCGTAGGCTTTGTGTTTCCATGAGAAAAAGGTAAGTTCTTCTGTCTTGATGCCCAATTTATATTAACCTAAAATTTCATTGTTTTATTTCAATTGTTTTAATTATTTACAATTTATTTAATTTTAGTAAATGGATTTCAATTGGTTTGTTGGAGAAAGCCCAATTCCATTGAATTGGGGTTTTGAATTGTTTTTTTGGCATGAACTTGGAAACCCCCTAATCCTTTTTAATTAAGGTGTGTTTATAGGAATTATAAAAATATAAATTGTTTAATTTAAACTATGAAATGTATTTTATGGAAAATTGTGGAAAAACTTTATTCTAGTGAGATGGGGGTTTGTAATAAAATTTATGGAATTTATTTGGAAATTAAATTGTGTAATTAAATTGTGAAATTATATTTTAAAATATAATGAATTGGTTTCAAATCCTTATTTGTGAGAAATGGATTAAAATGGTTGATGGAAACCATAGGTTCTAATGATTGTGAAAATGGATTTTTTTTCAAAACGTGTTAATATTTTTAAAGTGAATTTTAGAATATTTGAAATGGATAATGGGATTTAATTCTATTTAAATGTGTCTCAAAATAATTTTTCCATCACTGCATTATATTGTAGAACATGCATTCATTAGGTAGATAGTGAGTTATTTGTGTTGATATTATATGATTTAAAACATTCTAAAACATCATATAAGGACTTCGCATTCCTTAGGTGAGGGTAATGAGTCCCCTTTTCCTTAGGCCCAATGGGTCGTACGTACATATTTGTCATTTCACATTGTTAGGTCCCTATATCCTAGAAAAATCATACCTATATGGAATATTATCAAATTGATCGCTTTTTTTTCAAATGAATATATTCTATTACTATAAACTAGCTTACATTCCATCAGTTTATTTAAAACTATTTCATATATTTTTATGCCTTTTTTTAAAAATTTTAATTTCTGTAAATATATATTTGATTGAAGGAAAATTCAATCTTTAGAAATTTATGTTATTCATTTGAAATGTGAAGCATGAATTTTTAATTTTTTTTCTATAATTTAATTTATAATGAACATTTTGTTTAAATATACTTTTAATATGAAAAACTTGTTAATTTGAAAATTTAAAGCACATTCATAGATAATTTTATATTTGTATCATTTTATGGAATTATTGTGTGAAATCCTTTTTGGGTTTGGATCACACACTACTTGTTCCTTATGGTGTTTATAGATTATCTCCTTCTTGGTTCGACCAAGGGAAACAGAACTCTTAGAGATGGATCCAACTGTTGATCCTTGTACTTGATGAGTTGCATCCATTTTGAATTGGGATGTTTTTCTTCCAATTTTTTCTTATTATCTAGTACTTAGTTGTAGTACTTGGGCTTTCTTATGCATATATGAATATTGGTACTTTACTCCCTATGATGTTTCATTTGATATTCATACTGCCCTATGACTTTTACTTCTTCATTGTTATTAGCTAAAATTGTTCCTACTTTTAGTTTCAATAATTCTCGGAGATTTTTGTCGAACTATTCATGTTGATAATGCCCTTCAAGATATGTCAACTCAAGCCCGGTTATTAGGTTACAAGAGTACATATGAGTATTCATGAAAAAATGTTATTAAATTTGAAGGTTAAACATCATCACTTGAAGTCGATATTCAATTGTGAAATCATTTCAGGACATAGGAGGAAGTTGAAATTGAGTGTATAGACTTTCCATATATCACTGCAATGATGCTTATTTCACAAGGGGTTAATAGGGAAAGGTGTATTCTTGTTTATTTCAAGTAATTTCCCTATTTTTATTTGAATATTCTGATACCCAAATCTTGTTTCTTCCATATTTTGGGATTAATTTAGCTTCTTTATCTAATTTAGTGTATCCTAATATATTTCTTGTTTATTACTCATGTTGTTTAGCATCAGGCCTCCAAGTCAACATTTGAATTGGATACAAAAGTATGTTGTTTCCAAACGACAGTTTGAGAATCTAGATATTGACCCGAATCTATTTTAGGTGATTGTACACACAATCCAAGCTCTAGTATAGACACTACATCATGTTCTCGTTCAGGCTCTAGGTGTGGAACCTTAGAGGGAGGCTCTAAATATTTTTTTTTAAAAGATAATTTTCTAGGATACAACATCATTCAAAGGCTCAAATGATCCTCAAAAGTTATATGAATGGTTAGTCATGATGGAATGTTTTTTTGGGTTCTTGGACACACATGATGATATTAATGTAATGTGTTTGACCTTTTTTCTGGAAGGACTGTGTAGGAGATGGTGGGAAATGATAGAAATGATAATGAATGATGAGGAATTAGAGAAGAACGAACAAAAGTATAATTTTTCTGACCAATTCTATATTGATATGATGTTGTTGTCCATGTTTACAATGTTTTTCATACTTGAGAAGGATGAAAAGACCGTAATAGTGTATGAAAACAATTTTTAAGTGCTCATGAATTTCAAAATTGAGATTTTATCGAATGAAAAGATAAAGGATCAAATGTTTTGGTTTCTACTTTCTTATGATATTATTTCGTTGGGTTTCATTCTAAATCATACTTCTTATGTTGATGTTCTTGATAGAGATATTATTGTTTAAATAGACCTGACTGGAAAGTCACAGTTATTGGGATTTTATGTCTCTCCTAGTCGTAGTGTGAGTTACTTCAAGGTAAAGTAGAAGTATAATGATTCTCACGGTAGTTCTAGACATCAAGGTCATTTTATACCACATTAAATTACTGGAATAAGTCCATTAGTTTGTTTCTTGTGTGGGTAACCAGGATATCGAATGAGTGTTTTCACTAAGGAACCTAAAAACTACCGCTCATGTTGAATCTTGTGGAACTTTTAGTGATTATTCCATATTTATTCCACTCATTATATTTTAATGAGATCATAATGTCCTCCTAAAACTATGAGGAAGCTCTATTCTTCACTTATAAAAGGGTTCCAGACACTTGTATCTAAAACAAAGATAATTCATGCACTAGAAGAGACTTGAGTGAAAGTGGATATAAGTCTTGTGAAACTGAGAGGTACCATTACCATAGATTCATCATTAGTGACTACTTTATTCGATATTGAGGAATCTCATTCATTTATTTCAATTCAAATTATTAATATGGTTAATATTTCTATGTATCTTTTATCTAGTGTAATGGATATTATTACTCCCCTTAATATGATGAGAATGTAGGGTCTCTGTAGTCCCTCTAGTTTATATGCTCTATCTGATGTTGAGATTGATTTTATATTTCTAGTTCTTTTCATGAATCCTCTTGATGCCATTTTTTTAATGGTTTAGAGAATTTCCCAAAAAATCCCAGATTGATTATCTTTGATGGGTCTCCTTTACAATACCCAATGGTGAAACTCATTTCATTCAAGTACATTGGTAACCAAGGTCTTGTATAGATAAACCATCTTATCTAGAGATGTGGAAATTAATATCAATGCTTTATTTTGATCTGTAATGAGAATAATTTTTTGGTGATCTCGCTTTTGTTGTTATTGGGTTTCTCAAAGTGTTTCCTTCTGACTTCTCTATTTTTTCACTTATAAGAGAGTTAGAGTTTTCTTTTGACTTAAGTACTTGTATTCAACCACTATTTATACCCTATTAACATATTTAACAAGATGAATGGAAAGATATAATGACCATATTAGAATATATTCTTGACAATGACTTTATACACCTGAGTGTGTCACCTTGTGCGGTGATGGCTCACATTGTTAAGAAAGATGATGGTTCACTTATCCTATACATTGATTATGAAAATCTAAATTAATTGATGGTAAATAAGAAGTATCCATTTCCTTATATTGATGATCAATTTTACTAGTTTAAAGGGGAAATTTTTTTCTCAATGATTGATCTTCCCTATGGTTACCCTCAGTTGAGGATAAAAGAACATAAAAATTATACAACTACTTTTTGGATTTTTTATAGTCATTTTGAGTACCATATTATTCCATATGGTTTAACCTATTCTCCTTTAGTATTTATATATTTGATGAATATAATTTTATATTAGTATCTTTATACCATCATCGTGGTCATTGTGGATGACCTCCTCGTTTACTCTAACTCTGAGGGGGAGCATGTGCTTCATCTGAGAATATTTTTGAGTATTTTAAGAAATCACAGAATTTATTGCATGATTTTAAAATGTGATTAATAGAATTTGGATGTAAAGAAATTTGGGAATGTGGTTTCAAAACAAGGGATATTTGTCAATCATATGAAGGTGAAGGCTATTGTGACTTGGCCTTAACTATGAAATGATATTGATATCTATATCTTCCTAGGATTAGAATGATATTATCGCTGGATTGTTAATGACTTAACGGAGTTGAATTCTTGGATTACTACCCTAACTCAGATGGGAGTATTGTTTCCTTGAAATGATAAATGTAAGTTTTCATTTGTTGAACTGAGCATCTTTTGACTACTAAAACAGTGTTGATTATTCAAGAGGCCTAGAATGGCTACGTGGTCTCTTGTAATGCATCAGGTTCAGGCTTTGGATACATTCTAATGAAAGGTAATTATGTTGTTGCCTATGGATCTCATAAAGTTAGTCCATATGAGATTAATTAACTAGTCCACATCCTTGAACATGTAGTTTTGATTTAGGCTATTAATAGTTGGTAGCATTACCTATATGAAGAGATATTTACCATATTTTTAGACTATTAAATCATGAGTTATATCTTCTCTAAAAAATAGTTGAATCTTCACGAGAGGCATTGAGTGGAATACCAATAATCATTATAAATTGATGTCACATATAACATAAGGAAATTTAATGTCATTCGAGATGATTTTATCAAGAAACATATAATCCATTCCTTGAAGGAATATTTAGAAGAGTTAAATTTGATGGATCTATTTGCACAATTTAATATTAGAGTTTAGGATAATTGGTATGTGGTTTCCCTAAACATCAATTAAATGACATCTCCTCTTCTCAAATTCATTCTTTACAAACAAAATCTTGATTATGAGTTCCATCATATTAGATACTCTCTTAATTGTGGGGAGACAATTTCATAGTGGTTGTTATCCAAATAGGGAATTCAATCCTATGAAAATCATTTGGTAGTACAACATTTGGTAAAGAACTATGTAATGGGGAATTGTTATAATTCCCATGGAGTAATTCACCCAGAAACCATGAATATGTTCTAGGATTTTTTATGTCATTTCTAGTAGCTAGGTTTGAGATAGGGAATTTCTAAATTTAGTTCGAACAATTATACAAGAAATCAAGTTAAGGCCATGCACCAGAAACCATTGGATTTTCTTCATCCACTTCAAGTTCCTACTTGGAAGTGGAATGAGATCTCAATGTACTTTGTGGTTGGGTTGTGAAGAACCTAGAGAAAGAATAATGTGATATGGGTTGTGATTCATATGATTAATAAATCGTAACACTTTATAACAATTCGTGATAAAAAAAGATGAGGAGTTAGTACATCCCTATGTGACAATGATTTTTAGGTCGTATGAAGTTTAATATGCAAATGTTTCTAAAATGGATCCTCGGTTCACTTATCTTTTTTGGGGAGGTCTTCAAGAGGCTTTTGGGATATCATTTCAATTTTAGTATGATATTCCATCTATTGTCGAAGGGATATATAGAAATAGTTATATAGATTCTTCCAGATATTCTTCATGCTTACGTTGCTGACTTTTCTAGGGCTTGGGATGATCATTTGGGGATGATAGATTTTTCTTATAACAATAGTTTTCTATCTATTATTAGGATGAATGAATTTGGGGACTTGTATGGATGACCTTTTAAATCATTTTTTTCTATTAAGATATTGGTGAAAGTTCCTTGGTTTGACCATTTTGGTGTAAGAGACGACAAAAAATATTTAGTTGATTCTTCAGAGGATGTTGACGACAGAGAGCTAGTATAAGTATTTTCCTAATCATCATCCTATATTATTTTAATTCTCTATTAGCAACCAAGTGTTCTTGGAAGATTAACTATAGTTGGGTCAATGACATCTTATAATGAAATTGAAACTTTCTCATCATTTTTCGGGGCCTTTAGAGGTTGTTAAACAGGTAAAGGAGGTTGTTTATCATGTATAACTTCCACTATATCTGACGTCGAAACCTGATGTGTTCCATTTATCACATCATTGAAATTTTATATCTGATCCATATCATGCTCTGAGATATAGTGGCCTTGAGGTTGATTCTAATTTATTGATGAATGAATTTTTATATAGGATAATGGATTCTGAAGCCAAGGTAATCCATGAGACGTAGATACCTTTGGTTCAGGTTCTATAATAGTACGGATCTGATTTTCATAAGACGTTGGAGTGGGAGTCACTAATGATAGAGAAATACCCTCACATATTTGATATGGATGCTTCTTTTTGGGATTTTTGTAGACATAAAGGTTTTATGGTAAGGTGGTTGTAACATCACGTTACTATTTATACAGGTACATTTCTAATGTTTTCAGGGATTCCCCTTTTCTTTATCTAGGTAGGGACCAGAACGATTTGGTAGGATACCTATAATGGCTAAGTAAATGATTTGTTGGATTCTCAGAAGAAACCATTAATTTATGATGTTTGATGGAGATTTACATGTCGTGTAATACGATAAAATGCTGTGGAAGTCATAAAATGATAATAATTCTTTTTTTCAAAGAATGAAGGGTTTTTTGGTGATTGTGTAAGTAACCAATTACACCATGTGGAATTGGGTAACCCATCATGTAAGAAATTAAGCTTTGTTTTTTAAAAGGAATCCCAAATGAAAATCATATTTACTACACTCTATATATTATCACTCTCAACCATAGTGAAATTCCTATGAATCTTGGGATCCCTCAATCCCATCTAAGTGGTTTTATTCAATGTTTAATCATTGTTTGGGTTTCAGTTTAACTTAGTAGGTAAACATTATCCTCGTCTCTATATCCCTTTTTATTTTCCTTTTCTGGGTTTGATAGATCATCTTGAAAATGGTGGATCTAAACTCTGTTTTGTCAAATCCTATTTCTATATTGAGTGTGTTGATGTTCTTTGACTTTATTCTTATTGGAGGGAACATCGTGGGATTTGTGCTTTTCTGAGAAATGGTTAGGTGGTACTGTCATGATGTCCAATTTATATAAATGTTATTTTTTTTAATTTCTATTAATTGAATTAATTGAATTTTCTTTATTTTGACTAAATGTATTTCAATTAGATTGTTGGATAAAACAAAATTCCACAAAATTGGGTTTTTTGAAATAATTATTTGGTATGAAATTATAATCCCACTAATTCTAGTGTATTGGGGTGTGTAAATGGAAAATGAAAAAAAATTGTTTAATTTAATTTTTGAAATGGATTAATAGAAAATTACGAAAAAAATCCAAATTCCAATGAATTGGGTGTGTTTATAAAATTGATGGAATTTATTTATAAATTAAATTGGTGAATTTAATTATGAAATTTGACTGTGAACTTTCTTTAATTAGTTTCAAATCCTTATTTTTGACAAAAGTCATAAAAATAGTTTGATGGAAACCTTAGATATTCATATTTATGAAAAGGAATGATTTTTTTTTTCAAAAAACGTTATGATTTTTTATGGGAAAATTGATACATTTGAAATGGAGAATGATATTTAATGTTAATTTAATCTTACTCAAAATAATTTTCCTATCATTTTTTTAGTAGAGTATATGCCAGGCGTATGTAGTTAGTGAGTTCTCTTGGATGAAACGTTAGGATCTACAAAATTCCAAAACCTTATATCAGCACTTCACATTACTTTGGTGATAGTGATGAGTCACCGTTTCTATAGGTACAAAGGTTCATATGTACTTTTTTTCTATTCCAAAGTGTTGAGTCCCAATAAACTAGATCCATCATACAAACATAGCACATGTCAATGTTGCTCTCCTTTTTGTAATTCAAATGTATATATGCCAATTTTTTAAGCTTTTTTACATGACTTGTGAATTTATATAACTATATTATATAAAAGTGTTTATTTAATCCATTTTTTGGAATGATCTATTTGTTTAAATCATCCATTTATTAATGGGAAATTACATATTTTGAAATATATTTCCATCATTTGAAATGTGAAGCATTAAATGCTATGTTATTTCCAACTATTAATTATTAAATCATGATTTATTTTAAAATAATATTTTGATATTCAAAATAGGTTTATTTGAAAATTCAAATCAAATTCTTGGTTAATTTGATATTGTCATCTTATTATATAAAACATCTGTGAAATCCTACTAGGATTTGGATCACACCCAACTCGTTCCTTTGGGAGTTTCTAGATTATCTACCTCTTGGTTTGATCATGGGAAAAGGATCTCTTGGAAGTAGATCCAGCTATTGAAACATGAACTAGGTTTGCTTCATCGTTTGGGAGTAGGGTAGTTTTTTCCACAATATTTTCTTGTTTTATAGTACTTGGTTGTAGTACTTGATCTTGTTTATTCATATTTGAATTCTGGTACATCACTCCCATTGGAGTTTCTTTTGATATTTATATTGTCTTGTATCTTTTAATTCCACATTTTTAGTGGCTAAAATCGTTCTGACATACAACTTTTATGATGACATGTGCTAGTTGATGACCCATGGGGATCAGGAATAACCTTCATTCTATGGCATCACCTGATCATTTATTGGTTTACCAGGGTACAAATGCTAGTTTGTGACATTCTAGACCTTATAAATATTTCTAAATATATATTTTCTTACCTCATGGATATTTCTAAACCCCTGGGATAAAGAGATAATTGTGTCTTCGTTGTCCTCCTTGTGTTTTATCATTATCAGATATCAAAATTTACTAGAATTTTCTATTTTCTGACATGAAGTCTATTAATTTCTTATTAATGATGGATAGTTTCATTTATTATTATAATCAAATTTTGGGATATCTTTAATGGTTATCTTTTACCTCACCTGATGGGGTGTTCCATATCTTTCAACAAAAATAGGTCTCAATTTAGAGTAGAGAAAGACCTTCCTATTCAGAGTTAGGGAAAGTAATATCAGTTTTCAAAATGTTTTTGGTGGGGGATCATTTATTGATGATATGCCTCAATTTTTAATCAATTTTTTACATGTTTTTCTTTATGACTTATCTATATTTCCACTAGTCAGGTAGGTTAATTTTTCTATTGATTTAGTTTCTAGTCCTCAACTAGTAACTATTTATTCTTACAACATAGAAATTGATTTGATGACAGACGTTAATAATTAGATGGATGATATCTTATAGAAAACATTTATACACCTGTATGATTCACTTGTTCACTTTTATAAGAAATATGATGGATCACTTCACCTATGTCATCATTATCAAAAACTCAATCGAGTTACAATAAATAAAAATTATATATTTGAAAATATTTATGATGTTTTTGACTAGTTGAAAAGGGAAAATTTGTTCACCATGATTAACGTTAAATTGGGTAAAAACATGTTGAGAATAAAATAATATAACATTAAGAAAACAACAATCCTGGTTAGGTATGACCATTATGAGTTTTTTTCATCACATTTGACTATCCAATGCTCCTAAAGACATAATGTATTTGTTGAACTTGATATTCAATGAGTATCTTAACACATTCATGGTGTTTATTTGTGTATGAAATACTGATATACTCTCTGTCCAAGGAGGATCATATGCCTCACCTAAGAGTAGTTCTGGAATTATTAAGAAATCACGGACTCTATGATAGGATGTAAAATATGATTTCTATATTTGAGAAGTGATGTTCTTGGGAGACGTGGTCTTAGAAAATTGTATCTCAGTTGATTATGAGATAGTAAAATTCGTTTTGATGTGTTTGTAGCTTCTTAACATTTTCAAGATTTATATATTGTTTTTTTATAAGGTATTATATCCATTTTGTAAAAAATATTCCTCAATGTGTAATGTTCTGATAACTTCTCTCAATAGGTTGAGAGTTAAGTTTTATTTGGAAGAAAAATTTCAATGTTCTATTGTAGAGTTTAAAAGTATTTTTAATTTTATACCGGTGTTGACTCCTTCGTAGGGATAGTATGTCTATATGGTCTTCTTTGATGAAATATATTTGGGTATGGGATGTGCTCTTATGTATGAGGTTATGGGGTATCCTATGGATCACATTATCTTAGGCCACAAAAGAATAATTATATGACCTAGTACATTGAAATTATGACTGTGATGAATACCCATAAGAGATGGTGCAACTACCTTTTTAGAGAAAAATTTTACCATGTATTAAGACAAAAATACATTGAGTTATATATTCTCTCAAACTCATGTAAATATTTTACTGATGTTTTGGATCAAGTACCTAAAATATTTTAATATTTTCAATTCCTATACCTTGATGAAATGTAATGTTGTTGCTAATTCTTTTAGTAGGAAACAAATGACACAAGTATTCAAGGAATATTCATAAAAGTGGAACATAATGTATTTTTTTGTAATGTTTCATATAGGATTCTAAGAAACATGGATTGAGGTTAAATTGGATAATGTGCAGTTCAACTATTCTATTTTTGAGATGATTAACCATGATCATCAACTTGATGATGAATTCTAGGGAATTAGATACTCTCTTTATAGTAGGGAGACCACTATTGAGTTTCCATTCTCCACGAAGAGTATTCCATGTTTTCATTACTAGTTTTTTGTGATAATGTATATGTGAGAATTTTTCATGTGGGATTTCCATAATTCTAAATGATATGTGACCCCATGAATGTCATAGTTTTTATACCATGGGATAATTAATATAGTGTCTAGGTACGATATGAGACATCGTTGAGTTTTATTTATTCATATATTCTTAAAAACATGTCAGATCCAAGAATTAGATACCCTCAACTTTACTTCGGCCACTTATGGTGCAAAATTTGAAGTGGGATGATATCCCTATAGAAATGGTGGCTGGTTTTTCATGTAACAGGATAATGATGAATGAAAAATGGGTTGTGATTGATCAATTGAACAAATAAGATCCCTTTGTAACCATTCATGATACATGTATATTTTAGGAGATGGGAAATCTCTATGATAAGGATATTGTTCATTTTTATGATGTTTCATCATCTATAGTATCTGATAGAGATCCTCATTTAACTTCTCAACTTTTAAGATGCCTCCAAGAAGAGATGGGATCTTAGGGTTTTTTGAGTAAGGAATTCCATCCTTAGATGGATTCCCATTAAAAATGGAGCTATATAGATTTTTTATAATAAGCTTCTTACCTGGATCCTTGACATTAGTGGTGCTTGGGATTTCCATTTGGTACTTGTTGAGTTCTATTATAACAACACATTCCTATTTTTGATCAGAATGGATCCTTCTGAGTTATTTTATGGTCATCATTATAAATATACATTGTGTTGATAAGATATGGGTGAAACATCATTGGATGTAACAATATTTTTACAAGAGATGACAACAAATATGAAGTCTATTATTTCGAGTATTTTGAATTCACATAGCCTGTATAAATTTTATGATGATATTCATCACAATAAGTTATATTTTTTAGTTGATGAATAGGTGTTCTTGAATGTGCTACCTCATTTAGGTCGTTATCAGATTGGGAGGAAAGAGAATATTTCTCCTCATTTTTTTCCTTTCGAGGATGATTAGAAAGTCATTAAATTGTCTAAAATTTAATACTTTCACTACAGTTGTATTTCATACATATTGTGCTTCATGTATATCAGATTTAGATATATCTTTCTAAACCATATCATGTCTTGAGCTGGGAGGATCATATCGTTCAGCCTGAATTTTTAATAACTGAGCATCCATTGATGATAATTGATTCTAAGACAAAGGTAATTCATCGAAGGATTCCACATTTGGTATATTTCATATGGCTTAATTTTTATGATTATGATGAGAATTGGGAACGTGAGGTACTCATGAGAGAGTAGTGGACTCATTACTTGGAAATAAAAACTAATTGACTCGATTAATTAGGATAGAAAGATTCTATGGTTTAGAGGATGTAATATAAATATATTAGTTTATAGGTATTCATCATCCCTTATATTGATCCCCCATTGGTTGGGGCTGTTCTAGGGGTTCAATGGATCATATTTGTTAAACATTAGAGGCTATTTGGGTTGTGGATGTCTAAAACACAGGTTTTCCAAAAAAAATTCCACCCCAATTGAAACTGTGTAACCCTGAATAGTAGGGGTAGTCACATTTTGAACATGTTTTTCCAAACAATGTGTCTATACCAAGTTAACTGTGTGTGTGGTAATTTTATATACTTAAGAATTAATTATATTCACTAAACCACCTTTTTGGGTGCTTGATCAAACTAGTTCATCATGACCCAGATTCATTGGAAGGAAGAGCTCTCTAGGGATAGTTTTGGATCCTCCAAACCAGTTCCTTGAAGGATAAAAATTTTTCAGATCTCATTCAGTCACATTTAGGTAAGTGAATATCCTCTCATGTGTCTAGTCATGCTATGTATCATTCTATTATACTTATAGAGTGTTATATATTCATGTTGTTGTTGTAGATATAATCTGTTTAATTGAATCTCGACTCTATATTAGGTTTATGGATCTTCATCCTATTCATTATTCATTGGAAAATCTTATTATAGGTGTTAATAATTATGATTACATGATTAAAGGTATGTTGATGTATTCGATACTGGTCATGTGATTAAATATTTATTTTCATGTCTATTTGAAATATTTTTTATTTAATTTAGAAAACTCTAAATTGAGATAATTTGGAAGTTTTAGTTTTATCGTAATTGATTTTGGGAAAACCCCCCAATTCCAATTGAATTGGAATTGGGGGTGTATTTTGAAAATTATGGAATTGATTATTTTATTTGACAATCCTTTTGATTGAAATGGATTAAATTTAAATGATTAAACACCAGGATTCTTTTAGTAATGAAAATACATGAAATTATTAGAAAACACATGTTTTGGTTTTAAAAGTGAATTTTTATTTGAAAAAGGAAATGTACAAATTTTAAATGTGAATGATAATTGATTTCAAATGAAATAAATTTCCTTTTTATAATTTAATGTTTAAGAACACGTGAGTATACACATATTTCAATGATCACTTATTTGAGAATTGCGAGGATCCTGTAACATGAAATTATTTTACCATAGGGTTGATGACCATGGTTCTTTTTTTATTTCTCTAGTTATAAATTCTATTTATTATAGAGTTTTTTCTCATTCATATTGATTTTTATAAACTATCATATATAAAAAAATTATTTAATCTATGTTTGAAATGTTCTCCATATTTTGGAAAGAATATTTTTATTTAATATGAAAATGAAATATTTTTTTCATTGCCTATATTATTTAAATTTAAATAAGTATTTTATTTATTATTATTTAATATTTATATAAAACACATGGTGATAACCTACTAGGATTTGTTGTTAACACCCTAAATTTTCCATTTCGTGTTTATAGATTTTATTCTTCTATGTTCAAGCAAATAAAATACAACACTTGGACGTGGTAGGTTTAATTGATACATTGGTGGTGGAATGATGTTTCATTTGCAATGGGTATCTTATAATGTGATATTTTTGGTTTCTAATATATGTGTTTTTTCTCGTACTTTCCCCTTTTGGATTGTTGAGGGTACTGACTTGTTTCTTATCGTCAACTACTTTTTTTTCAAATTCAGTCCCTATTTAATAATGTATGATGTCTAGATCTAGTTTCCAACCTACAGGGACCATGATCAACCATTTGGACATGTAAGAGCTATCTATTTTATCATGGTTCCAGGGTATCTAGTATGGCTCATGACATGTATGAATCCACTATGTATTTTCCTCTCTAGTTCTATCCTATGTAGTTCCCAGTATCTTAAGAATCTCCTCTCAAGATTTTATATGTTCTCTCTATAATTAAGGGATCATGTCCACCAATTTATTCACGTTATTTTTTTTGAATTATTCCATTTTATTTCCAATTATCCATGTTATAATGTGTTTTTACAAATCCATTTACTATCATTTTGATGTATATTTAATGAGATACCACTTTTCAATCTATCTAAACACTTTATTGAACCATTATATCACCTATTTTTGTGTCTTGTTTATCCTATAATTTTTCATGCCACAAATTTTAAATGTGAATACCCATCATCATTTCAAGTAATGTATATTATGTTAGATATACCTGTCCGTCATTGAATGTGAACATCCATTTATATTACCCACATTCCATAATCATGTGGTCAAATTTGATGAATAAAATTATCCTATTTTAATATCTATGTGGTACACAGTTTCATATATATAACAAGAATGTGATAGTTTAAAAAGAAATTATATATCCCTCCAATGTATTATATAATGTTTTTACATAATTATATACCATATATGATTTATTGGATGTTATCTTATGAACATTATGTTATCACGTCTTGGTGGATGACATCAATATATTATTATGTTGTCATTTTTATGTTGCTTCCGCATTACTATAATTCTATTGATGTTTTCACATTATATCATTATTTGGTGATCATGATTATGCATATCACCCCTTTTATAACACCTTGATAAACCTATTTACTAACATGTATTACATTCATTATATTATTATTTAATTGTTCTCTTACTAAACATTACAGCTCACCCATTTATTTTGTACTTCCCTAGGATATTTCGTGAAGATTTTGAAAAGTGATGGAATTTTTAGAGAAATTTAACAAGGTTTATATAATAATATTTTATCTCCATGGAAATTACTGTGATATGTATGTAATTTACCCAATACATTTGTCCTAATGATCTTTTTAGATCATATTTTCCGTTCATTTTTTTAATAAATCACAAATTAATGTGTACTATAGATATGGGTTTTCATAATTCTGAATAAGACTAATTGAGAGACAAACTACACTCATTTCACATGTTAAACCAAATATGTTTTAGATGACATTGGGAATGAATAATAAATAAATTTTATTGATAAAACCCATTATAAAATTTAAAACATCTCCTCATGTGTTATTGTATAAATACTGAAACATGAAAATATAATTGGAACCAGTTGGGTGTTTATAAATAACCATAATAATAAATGACGTGTTATAAAAACAATGCTAAACTTGTATGAAAGGGTTACTCCAAATTGTAATTCATTGATTCAAAAGAAACATTTCCATATGTTTAAAAATTATACTCTATCATAATGTTCTTGGTTGTTTTATCACACAATCATGATAAGGCTTCTCAAATTGACTTGAAGTCCTCCTTTCTAAATGAATCCCAAGAAGAATATGTTGTTATTGAGAAGAATTATTTTTTCCTATTTGAAAATGATTGAACATTTTTTGGGTATATTAAATATCTCATTTTATGTATCCAAACATGGCCCTAGATCCTGGTATGTTATTATCTATAGATGCTTCAGAAACAAGGACACTATAAAATGAATTTTTGATAACAATCATCATATGACAAATTACGGGTTGAAACTCTATTTATCATATTTATTGACGATGATATAATATTTTACAATAATAACGAATAAAAATGGGAGTAATTTTATCATTTAAGGAAAAGGGATGTTGATATTTCAATTCCTAGAGAAATGATGTAGTTACTAAGATTACATATTAATAAATGAATCCAAAAACATATTTAAATACCAATTCAAATATTCGAAATAATTTTCAATTTTTTTTGAATAATAAGTAGAAGATTAAAATCCATAATCAGTTATAAAAATACTATATATAGAGACAGATGAAAGAAAATTTAGTCAAAACGAGATCAAAATGGTTTATTGGAAGCCTATTAAATATAAAAACATCATGATACGATAAAGCCTATGAAGTGACTAAATATACAATATTTTATACTAATCCAAAAGTGACACATAAACAAGGAAAAAATAATATACTAGGATATTTGAAAGGAAAAGTAAAATATATTCTATTTTATAAAAATTGGGAATAATTGAACGTGTGGATTTTCAAAGATACATATTAGGACGATGATTTCTCTAATTTTATATCCACATAAGATGGAAATTCTTTCCACAATTTGGGCTATGTGAGGTAGTATAGTAAAAAAGTAAAATTCAGTGAAAAATAACATCAACCCCCTAAAATTATAAATTAAGAAAATTTTATTCTATAGAGTATGTGACACAAAATAGATAACTTAATCACCCCAAGAAATAAATTTCATTAAACATAATCTCATTGATAGATTTTGTAACACACAACCCTAAGTCTAAATGAATAATAATAGAGTGTACCATTATAAGTTATTTTCTAAATTGGAAATTAGTAATAATGCTAAATAAATCGTGAATATAATGGTAATATATTTATTTTAAATAAAATAAGAAACATTTAAAGGAAAAATAAATGTTTTCTAAAAATTTCTATTTATTATGAAAGATGGTTTTGTAATGCTTGGCACAAATAATATAAAATTAATTTTTAAAATTTATAGAAAAAAATTAAAATAAATAAAATTTTAAAATTTTCAAATCAAAATTGTCTTTGGGTGATTTTTTTGTTTTTATAAATCCTTTCATTTTTCAATGATTAGTTAAAAATATATTTTTATTAAAAGGATCTTATTTTTAAATAAATTATGTAATTTCAATATACAAATATTTTTCAATATTATTTCATATTATAAAACTATTAAAAATTTATATTTAATCCAATTAATTTCATTTAAATCAACTTCATATCAAATTTTATTATAAGATAGTTTTTTGGTTCAAAAAACTGGTTTTTCGAAAAATGTTTTTAAAGATCACTGTGTTTGTTATTTATAATTATTTAAAATAATATATTATGAGTACTTTTTCTACTAAAAATTTTATATTTTATATCATTAAATATTATTTTATTTTCATTCAATTATTACTATTAATCACATATTTAATATAAAATAATATTTTGTTTGAAAATATAGAACTGGAAAACCCACATTTTAGTCACATCTATAAGTGTTTTTTTAATTTATTTTTCATACTTATTTGAGTTTTTTTATAATATTCAGAATATTTGAAATCATAATAATTCATTTTTTCTAATAAGTTATATTTTATTTTTTACCATAATGAATAGTCAAAATAGTGATATTACTTCTCATGGTTGTGGTAAAAATGGGGTTACTAGGGGTGTAAACTAAATGGATAAGGGTTAAAAAGTCCTCGAAACATTTATAAAATCTATTATATGGAATTATTTCAACCTTATCATATCTAGTTGTAGATAATACTTCATATTGTACTCATTTATTAAGTGAAAATCATCGAAACGCCATTTTATTTTCAAAAACATCATATGTATCACTCACCTCCCAAATAAAAGGCATCCCCCTCGACTCTCTTATTCACACATTGAAACTATTTTTTTATCCCAGAACAAAAAAAATAACTTCCCATCATGCATAACCTAATCCCAAGATCCCTTTTTTCATAAATCCATTATTTTAATACATTATATGTAATCCTAATGTGGTGTTCTGAGAAGAGGTGAAATTTCAAACTATGCCTTTTGTGTTATTTATTCATAACAATTTTCAAATATTATTCATTTATAATCATATAATATCGTTAATATCACCAATAAATAGATATTTTATTAATTATGGGAATTTCCTATACTCATATCATATTCCATGAAATGGGAAATAATTACATCACATGTCTGTATATAGGGGACAATTGTCTTGTGAACTGATGTTACTCGTTTTCCATCAACACCAATCACGATTTCTTACGATGATGGATATAAATTATATATATATATATATATATATATGTGATATTTATAAACAAAATTATACATGTATATAAATTATATAAAATATACCTTTTTTACTTTCCATTTCATAGGGGATACTAGAACGTCACTTGCGTGTACAACGGACTACCGCCACATGAAGCGATGTGATTTGTTTTTCACTTACACATTATAGGGAAGTTTATAATGAAACATTCAGTGAATATATGTGATATACAAGAAATAAAATATATATTAGTAATATATTTATATTTTTAAAAGATAATAAATCATTTTCTATCTTACATTGAAAAATTATATTTTCATTCTTTTACAAGTTTACAACTTCCTTTGCGAAGTGATGTTCCTCTATTTTCGAAACCATTGAACATGGATGGAATATATAAGTAAAGTTAATTAAAAAATATAATATATATGATATTATGAAAATTTTTAATGATAAAATATTTCCTACCTTCTTTCAATAGTGATCATTGAAAAATGGAAATGTTACTCATTCATATATACAGCATATCACCTCTTTGATTATAATGTAGTTATTTTTTTATAACCATATTACATTATTGGTTTTAAAAGTATAATTGATGTATAAATATGATAATTATATCATAATTAATATTTTTTATATATTTAAATAATGACATCTTTGACTATAGTTACCCAATTCAGTTTTGGTACAAAAGCTACATATCATTGAAACATATGACATAAACTTAATTTATTAAGTAATATTATAAAAGATGGTAAAAAGATAAATAAATAAATAATAAAATTTAAAATTATTATTTATAAATTATATAAACAAGTTTATTTTTCTAGAATCTAAATGACTTACATGATGATTCTAACTCAAGGTAAGGAACTTCATCTCAATTTACAATCATTGAGACATATTTTATCGTCGTGCACATAATTTCATTAATATGGTCTAAATATAACCCCTTTTACATGTATTATAATGAATCCTTCACACATCATGTTATTTTATTTTATAATTTTAATTATTTAATACAATATTATTTACTTAACATTTACCATGATCTAAATAATTTAATAACTCAATTTCATTTCATTGGGTGATATTATTTTGTTATCATCATTTACATTATAAAATCATGCGTATAATGAATTTTGATTATTTTATATTATATTTAAAATATATATATATGAATTTATAATTGATACACATTATTTATTCATTGAGTAATTCTCACTACAACATTACAATTATTATGTGGGTTTATTTCACATTCTCATTCTAATCGAAATATTTTATTCTTGAATTTCAATTAAAGTAAATTATTTGATCGTTGTTTAATAAAACCAGTTTGTTTTATCATACCCTGGTTATTTAAGATATATTAAATTAATAGTACCTTTTCCCACTCTTTGTTACTAAACATAAATAAAAATGTTGTTTTAATGAAAATTCAATTTCATTTCTCTATTTGATCGGAACTAAATTTTCTTAAAAAACCATGTTTTCTAAATAAAATTTCATTTTTTAATTTTTAATTTTGATTTATTAAATATATTTTTACCTTTGTTTCAATTTGAAAAAAATAAATTAAAATTCATATCCTTTCCATAGGATTTCCTTTTTAATTTTATCCAAAAATTGAAATGAGGCTTTGTATTAACGTGTACGAAAGGTACGAAATTTCATGTCATCATGCACACTAAATGTTTTATAGAATATTTATCTATGTTAAAATTTTTATTTTTAAATTAAATTATTTTCAAATTTAGTTTTTAACTTATATTTTTATAATTTTCTTTTCAAAATAAAAAATGATAATTTCCTTAAGATTTTTTTATAGAACTTTTTATGGTATTTTTATTGGTCAATAATATGAACAACTTGTTTTATTTATAATCCACTGGGTATATATTTTCTTTATAAAATGTTTATTATTTATATTTATGTTTTATAATATTTTTGACCATAAAAATTCTTGACATTAAACTAATGGATTCATTATTATAGTTATTAACTTTCTCTTGAAATATTAACTTTCATGTGATAATTTAAAATTAAATTTCTAATAAATAACCATATTATTTATCATGGATATTCTTCTTTACTAAATCTTATATCATTTTTAGAATATATAATTTTACATTGAATGTAATTTTATTTACTGGTTAAATATTTATAATCCTACTTCTTTCTTCAATAAGGATATTTAAGGATAAGGAATATTGTTAATGAATTAAATAGATTATTTGATATATGAAAAATTAGTTGGATATAAAGATAAAGTTACAGATCAGTTATATATATCCAATCAATGAATTGATCATCTCATGAGGTGATTCAATAATATATCAATAAAAAATTTATACCTTTAGATTTAAACTATCATGTGATAGGTCATGATAGTGGAAGTAACATGTGCCTAAGAACATAATGTACAATGATAAATCATATCCTTTATTTACAATATTTTTATTATAATAAATGATATTTTAATAATTATATTGTCTAGGGATAAATGTCATTCTCAAATAATTGATTAAATCTCTTGTGTTTTCAGTTATTTACATTTCCATAGTTATTATTCCTTATAATATTACCCATGATATATTTATAGTGATATTATCTTGAGTTGTATTTCATTTTTATTTTATTAATAAAGTGGAATGTTTTTTAGTTATTTACCTTACCATATTAATTATGAATTACCATATTATACATATAATTTTCATAGTAATATTATTTTTGGATTCATTTCCTATTTAGTTTATTGATTAAATATATTATGCTTTCAGTTATTTACCTTTCCATGTATATTATGCTTATTGATTTGAAATATTTTTATTGTACTTAACCCTAATAAATAATTTTATATCACCCTTAATTTTTTTTGTTTATGAATAATCCATATTGTTTACTATGACTAATATTAAATTATATGGTAGAAAAAAGAATTTTATTCTTCTGAAAACATTATTTTGTAAATTCTATTATTAAATGTAATATAGGAATCGTGAATTTATCATGTTTACCAAGACTAATAATATATGTTTTTATTCAAAAATGATAAATTATATCTTATACTAATTTAATAAATGAGACACTGACTCAAGGATACGGGTTTCAGGGTCACTGAAGTTTGTAATAGATTAATTTTAGTAGAAACCTTGAGAACTATATCATGGAAAACATAAATTATAGAGCGTAACCCAAGGATAAAAATTGAGAATAAGAATGGATATATATAATACTTTTTTTAAGGAATACACTGTGTAATTATTCCTATAAATATATCCTTTTCCAGATACAAAAAGTTTACATGGTTCTAGAATAGATGTACCTTTGGGTAATAACTCTGAAATGGGTGAATTACTCTTGACATGATCATCTCCTGGTCCATAAAAACATGCCTTACCTAACACCTACTTTGTCATTCGCAAGGGATGTTCTTGGGATAATTCAAATTTTCTTTAAAACCCATTATGAATTATTTTAAGTGATGATGAATATTAATAAACTATGTTAATCATATGTTTTCATAAATTGAAAATAAGGTTTCACTATTTTAAAAACTATAAATTATTATATGGTCTTCCTACTACGATTTGTATTTATCATGCTATGCTCTATGGTTTTAGTCAATGGTTAGAACCCAAAAGAATCATGTTAACATTGAATATGAAGGAAATAGTGGTGACTATGATGAAAAAAATGGGATTGTGATAGGACTGATATATATCATGATTATACATAATTTTATATCCTGAAATATGATTAACAACTTTTATCATAACAATCTTTAAAGTCATCAAGGAAGAGAAGGATTGAGTTTTATGAGACCTCGGGTGGTGGAGACCATGGAGAAAGGAATGATTTATTTCCATCATGCCAAAAATGTTGACAAAGATACATTGGAAATTTATTTAGATGATTGATAAAAAATTATATATATGAAGTAATGGAAGGATGAAAATAATTGTTGAGAAAAAATGAAGAGTATGACTAAATGAAATACATTTAATCATATTGTTCAATTAATTATTCATTTGCAGACATTTGGGAAAAAATAGAGTTATCCAAGTCAATTAAATATTCCCAAAATTATCCCCTAGACCAAGGAATTATTTATGTTGATAAAAAGGATGGATTATTTTGGTATTGCGATTCAATAATTAAATTTTAAATATATTTTTATGAATGGTATTATGGTTATAAGAATCTTGAATCATTTATAGACTATGTTGAATTTTGGGAACATATATGCCTTAATTAAAATTAGACATATTCATACCATCATGGGTTTATGAGTTTTAAGTAGATCATATGTTAAAATTCTTAAAACCCACTTTTAAACTCTTTGTGGTTGGAATTTCTTATGATTAAGGATATTTTTAGAAAACATTAGTGGGAATACTATCTATTAGTTTAGTATGTTAAATATTTATTTGAGGAAGAATTCCTTTACATTTTTTGACATCAAATTAAATATATGAGTAACCATTATTTTTTATATTATTATTGGTATTTTAGTAATTAGGGGTTATTAAATTTTGATAATGTTATCTGAATTATATTAATATGGTTTTAGAAAGAGTATAACCCACATACCAAGTGATAACCCATCTCATCCAATATGGTCAGGAAGATTGAACCCACAATTAATAAATGATAATGGTTTAGCCCCTATCACTAGCCTATGTGATTTCCTATATAATATTTCATTATTTTTAGATAAATGATATGAAAAAAATTTATGACGAACCAATGGTGTTATTTTTTATGTTTAGAGATTGAGGTATTATATTAGATAACTTGTTCATTATATATTGGTTTTAGAACATAATCTGAGAAATATGAAAATACATGTAACACTATTATATACCTTATGATATATTAAATTAGAATCATAGTGCTTAAAGAATAAAAAAATAATTTTTGATAATCATTTATTAGAGTAATAAATTAATTTTATAATTATTAAAGCATAACCAAATGATAAAAATGCGTTCATGAAAAAGTAATTTATCCTGTAAAATTATTTACTTATACTCATTGACTATAAAATAATTATTTAACTTTTGGAAATGGATCTTGGAACAAATATTTTATCATATTACCTTCACATCTGATGAATGAAAGGGTCTTTTAAATCAACAAATATTTATGATTTTGATATCCTTATCATTCCATTTATCATTCACTTTCTTGTCATCAATTACCACTCTCACACTCTATAATTATATACTACTTTCTTCCATGTACATATTTACACCTTCAAAAAAATTACTATACAAAGAAACATAGTTATGTGTTATTCTATATGACATTTTATCCTCACATTCCCTCTTATTAAAAGAATGTTTACAATGAATGTTTTTAACCAAATAATTTTCGAATATCATACCATTGATTTCTGAGTGAAAGATGGATTTTTAAGGAAAAAATTGTTAAATGTTGCGATAATTTAACATACTTAAATTAAAAATAAACAAAATTTTAATTTATAGTTTATGTTACACTCAAAAATGTTCTTAAAAACACACAAAATATATTATTTTCAAATTTAATCTCTTGGATAACTTGCAGAACACACAACCTCGAGTCTAAATGAACTATAATATAGTCTACCATTATAACATAGATGTTAAATTTTTGGGTATTAATAGTACAAAAAACAAGAATAGTATGGTTATATGTTTGTTATAAATAAATTATAAAACTATTAAAATAAAAAATAAATGTTTTCTAAAAACTAAATTTTTTCTAAAATACTATTTTATCGTGCTTTTTACTCATAACATAAAATAATTTTTTTTTAATTTTAGAGAATATAAATTAAAAAATTTATTTAAATTTTTATATCATGATATAAAAATTATCTTAGGTGTTTTTTGGAATTTAATGAAATTTTTAGTTTGTCAATGAATAGTGAAAATGTAGTTTTTTGTAAACAAAATCTTCTTTTCAATAAATAAAGTGATTTTTATGTCTCAATATAATATTAATATGATTTCAATTAAATTAATTATCATTACGTAATATTTAATTGACATAATTACTTTTTAATCTTCCTCACAATTGATTTTATTATTATTTTTTTAGTATAATAATAGTTTTTTTAAATGTATTCAACTGTGTAATGTTTCTTTTTTAAATTTAATTAAAATAGTAAATAATGAGTAATTTATTAAATTAAATCTATATAATAAATATCAACAGATATTAATTTATTTATTACCTTTATTGTTAATAATATAATTGTTAATATAAAATCATCTTTTCCCTGGAAAATATATTTCTTGAAATTATTTTTTTATGGCGTATGTGGATTCAGTTATAAATATAATTTTTTCATATATTTTAACTTAATTTGGTAAAATTTATTCCATATTTTTAATAATAGTTATTTAAATTTTCTAATAATTGCAACATAATGTTTCCCAAAATTAATAGTCAACATAGTAAAAATTAATTACCACGTTTAAGATAAATATGGATTTACTATGTATTACACAAAAAAGATAAGGGTAAAAATGACCCAAAACATGTATAAAATAAATTTTTATGGACATATTTAAACCTTAGAATTTATAATTCTCAATAATACTACGTCATTTACATTTGTTTCAACTGAAGAATGTCGGTACATCCTTTTCTTTTCAAAAACATCAAGTGTGCCAACCAACTCACCTGTAAAGGTCCACCCACTATACTCTCTTCATCACAGATTTAAGAATTTATGGATTAATAATAACCTTACCAAATCAGTTCCCAATATCCATACCCTCATATTAAAATCCTTGGTTGGTACAGAAATCCATTATATCAATTATTTAGATATAATACTAAAGAGTTGAACCCCGAGAGGTAAAATTCATAACTTTGTGTTTTTGTTTTATTTAATTTTCCACCACTTTTATATTTTCATAATTTAAGATTATATAATAAAACTATTATCCCCATATTCTTATATTTTATAATTTTAGGTAATTTCCTATATCCATATATTATTCCCTCTAAGGGGAAATAATAATATCGCTCGTGTATTTGTAGTACTACCACAATGCAAACCGATGTGATATATTTTCCATAAAAACCTATGATGGTGGAATATAATGATGTATGTAATGTATATATATGAAATTTAGAAAAAATTTATATCTCTGTTTTAATTTTATTATATTTGAATTTTTTATATTCCATTCCATAGGGGATACGATAATGTTGCTCATCTGTATAACAGACTACCGCTTTGCCACGCAATGTGAATTTTTTTACCCATTCATTAAATAGAAGGTAATAAGGATACGCATTGTTAATATATGTTATATACACGACATAGATAGTATATTCATGACATATTAATCATTTTTAAAGTATAATTTAACATTTCCATTCTTGTACATGTGGATAACTACCTTAATGAAGAAATGTGACCTAATTTTAATCACCAATCCATATGGATGATATATTTAACTACATTTTAAATAATTATGCTATATATCATATTATTCTGATATAAGAAATAAGAAAATTACTTACCGTATTTCTATAATGATGATTAAAAAATGTATACGTTACTTATGCGTACGTATGGCCTATTCTCCCCATGATTGTATCAGAGTAAATTATTCATAACCATATTTGATGATTGTTATAAAAGGTAAAATTGGTTTATAAATATGATTGTCATTTAATTATTATTATTGGAGATATTTTAAAATAATGACCAATTTTAAAATAGTCAACTTACCAAATTTATTTTTGAAACATAATTCAAATTACGTCGAAACGTCCGATGTGAGGTTAATTGATTAATAAATCATATATTACATTAAAATAAGTAAAATAAAAGGAATAAAACTAATGAGAATGGTTATAATTAATGTTAAAAATTATAATATGTTTATTATTTATGAATATAAAGAACATACATGATGAGTTATACTCATGGTATGGGACTTCGTCACATTTTCCATTCACTGTGGAATATTTTTTTATCCTACACCTAATTACTTTTATATAGGGTAAATATTATCCCTTTTAAATTTAATGTAATTAATACTTAATATTTCATGTCATTTTATGTTTCAATTTTAATTATTTCATCTAATGATGATTTACATAAATGTTCGCAATTTATAAATAGTTTGATAGCCCAATTTCTTTTCATTAGGGTATATTATTTCTTCATCACAATGGACATTATATGATTAAGTGTTTAATTAATTTTAATAACATTAAGTAATATTTCCAATTTTTTTATTTGGATTTAATTTTTTTTCACATTATCAGTTATTTTATTAATTCTCAATTTAATGTAACGATCATTGTAATGGTTTATTTCACAATATCATTCTAATTGATATTTATTTATTCTTGAATTTCAGTTGCAGGAAAGTATTTTATAATTTTAAAATAAACCCATATCATTTTATTATCCTATTTTTATTTTTTGATATCTTCTTATAATAGTACAATTTTTCCACATTTCAGTACATAAAATAATTGAGAAAATGATTTTATGAAAATCCAACCTAATTTCTCTCTTCGGTTTGAAATATATTTTATTACTAGTCAATGTTATGGAAAAATGGTTTTAGTTTTTTTTATAATTCATAAATTGGTTTATTTAATACAATTTTACCTATTTTTACATTTTTCAAAAAACAAATGTAAATGAATCATCTCTTGGTTTTCAAAACAATGCCCATTTGGATTCTTTCAAAAAACAAGAAGAGAATCATTAGTTTCACATGTACATTTTCTAAATAGATTTTATTCATTAAGAACACTAAATGTTATAAATATTATTTTATATGATTGAAATAATATTTTCAAATAAAATTTTTTTCAAAATTATTTGTGAAATTGTTTTAAAAAAGTATTTCCAAAATAAAAAAAAAATTCCTCAAGAATTATTTTAATGATATTTTTATTTTGTTTTTGTTTTTTAATGTGAAAACCAATTATTTAAAATTTAATCCACTGGTGTTATATTATATTTATACCATTATTATTACTTATATGGATGTTTGATGATGATTTTGACTAAATAAAGTATCGAAAATCAGTTTCTGGATTTATTTTTCGGTCATTAATGTTCCCTTGAAATACTATCTTTTCTGTGATACTAAGACATTAAATTTATATTAAATATTCATAGTATTTATCATGAATATTATTATTTCTTAAACCATATATCCTCTTAACATATATATATTTTACATTGAATGGTATTTGATTTACTATGGAAATATTGATAATTAAAATTCCCAATTAAATATATATATTTAATGGTTGGGAATATTATTCATAAATTAAATTTATTATTTAGTAAATGTTGAGTGCTTTGGATATACAATTATGGGTGGGACCTTGTTATAGATAACCCCTCAAATTTCTTTTTCAAGTACAACTCCTTGATTTAAAAAATCATAAAGGTAAATGGATGGGAAAGTCTCTTTGTAGCCAAGGAAAATAATTAGGATCTAGTGTATGCGAATTTAGTTATATATTTTTATGATACAGTGCATTTTTATGAATGAGGATGAATAGAAATGTTTCTGTTTAAGAGTTATGGAAAAAATATACACATTTTTTACAATAAGGCTTCAAGCATTTTGGAGATACCCTATAAAGGAGTTGAAACCTTTTTCTCGCACAGGTGTCATGAGAGGGAAGGTTATTTAAATAAAATTAAGGCTATTTAGTGCCATGGGCTTAAGGGAGTGACGACTCCAAAGATATAACATCTTTCAACTAACAATAGATTAATATCCCTTTGGATGAAAAGCTTTTTGATTCCATGGAATGGATATAAGGACACTATCAAGACATGTGATGTCTTTAAGATGGACTTCTTGGTGAATATAAGAAATATCAACCGCATTAATTACATTATTTTTCAATCAAAAGTATTATGAATGGCACCGTCAAATATAATATCATGATGTACCTTGAAAACTTGTATAAGATCAATATCCTAGGCCAAGACTCCTTCAACATCCCAAGCAATTAAGTAGCCGAAACCTTAAATATAATGTTGTTCTATGATGATATCATGATATGGATGAAGATAAAATTAATTGACAAGTCATATGAATTATTTGAACTTCCTGATAAGGATGACCAAACTGCTAGTAAGAAATGGGAATTTGGAGAAATCTCCATGCCAACTCCCAAGAAAATAAAAGTCAGAGAGTTGAAAAAATAGGAACAATCAACAACTGCCGAACTAGTATCCACTCCACATAATCCCAAGAATCAAAAGAACTTTTTTAATGAGGTTGTAGAAAAACAAGGAGAGATAAAAATGAACAATAGGGTAAGTGATGTAGTTTTCAAGATATATATCGCTAAGGCTAAAGCCTTAAAAATTCAATAAGTATAACACATTGAGAAACAAGCTAAAGAAAATATTTTTATGAAGAAAATTTTAGAATTTGAGATTATGTAAGATTTGATAAGAGACAACAGAAGGCCTATGAATAGTTTCATGTAATATAATAATAATTTTATGAACCGATGATTCCTCTGGTACTAGTGGCAATTGAGACTCAGATACCAAATAAGGGAGAGAAGTATATTTCTTTTCTAAAACCAATAGTTTAAGAAGAAAATTTAAAAATGAATAAGAAGAGGATGAGGTGGAAAGTGATGATGTGATAAGAATGGTAGATGAATATGAATTTAAGAATATCCTTCTGACATGACCCCAATAATAACTCCCCATGTTTTCTCTACAATGATTATTTAAAAAGTATAATCATTTAAGAAAGATGTTGTTACAGAGGATGAGGTCAATAAAGTTCCTTTTGATGATGAAAGTAGTACTAATAATAATTTTCAACATTTTAATGATTAGGCCAATAAAGAAGTTAATGAAAAAAAGGATAATTTTTCAAATAGAGTGGTTGATAATAAAGAGGATGTTGATGATGGTAGAATATTCCACGTGTCTAATAAGGATCATGAGACTCAGCATATTGAGAAGAAAATCTATAAGAAATATAATTTTAAGAATGATTTTGTCTATACACCATAGAAAGATGTTGTTTCAAAAATAATGAATTATTTTGATCGTACATCTATGAATAAATAAGATGACAAAAATTAATTGGCCTCACAAATAATAGAATCTATTTCATGATACAACTATTCATTAGGACATGATTTTGTGGTTCATTCATTAAATATGCTTATAAAATCCATTCCAATATTTCCCTGTATAGAATCTAGATGTCATCTGATTCCGCAGAAAGTTAATCATAATATGGAGTCTACGAATATTCTTATAGTAAAGATCATCAAACTTGAAGAAAATTTTATGACTTCTCAGATTAGGTATTCTATTTATAGAGGGTCCTGAAATTAAATAACAAATTTGTCAAAGACATTCATAGATGATCATAAATATTTTTATGCTTTCATTGACACATTTGTTGATTATTTTGATAAATCCGATGATAAGATCAAGAATATTTCAATATTTCTTTTGGAGAAATTGAATGTAGAGAAATCTAGCTGTCAACAAGAAGACAAAAATCTGAATGAGAAACTAAACTATGTAGATCTTAATCTAAAAAGGGAGAGGGAAATGATGGAGGATTTTTTATGAAACTGAAAGACCATGAAATATTGATCAAGTATCAAGGTAAAATATTTAAATCCCAGGAAGGAAGAATCAAAGATATTGAAAAAAAATTAGGATCTGGAAGAGTTTCTCAAGAAGTTTGAACATGATCATAGTGAATTTAGGAAGCTGAGGGATACTTTGAAAAAGTTGATTCCAAAGGAGAAAAATAAGGATGAATAATTTTCGTTTAAAATATGATCTTTTATTGTAATGAATTTTTTCATTTGACATCTTAATAAAAAAATTGTCTTTTATTTTTTTGTTTTGTATGTTTCCTAAACATTCACGTACATTTTTTTCATTCCCTCCATTCCCTTTTTAACATAAAAATGGGGGAGAAAAAATGTTCAAAAAGAATATTATGTTAAAGGAAGAGAATCACTAAGTAAAGGGATATTACTTAAAGAGGAGAAGGCCTATGTAAATGGAAGATTAGATAAAAAAAATCTTTTGTAAGAGGGAGTTATTTCTATAAGAAAGATAAAAAAACTATCCTTAGGGATTTAATAACAAAAGGAGGAGTTAGTAAAATTCATCATGATCCATAAACAAAAAGGGAGATAAGTATTTATTTTAAAGATCAAGAATAATAACATTATTCGTTTATATTACTTTATGAAATTATTTTTGTGCTTTCCAAAAAGGGGGATATTATTGAGTTAATAAGTTTCTTTATGAGTTTTCCATTCCTTCAAGCTTTGGAAATCACAAACCCATTTTCTTATGGAAAATTTTGTTTCTCAAAGAAATATTTCTTAAGGAATAGTTTATTTCTGTAATATTGGTTTTGACATTACCTATGGTTTACAACAACTTAAATACATTTTTCCCAACTAAACCTTACCGTCATTTCCTCAATTCCATAAATTAGATCATTATCTATTACTCGGAACATTACAGTGCCTGTGAATCGAATTTCTCTAAAACACAAAAACTGATTTCTCTGGAATTAATAATTTGATTTCTCTAGAATATAGAACTACCTTTCTCTAGAATAGAGGAATCTGATTTCAATAGAATTCACAATCTTATTACTCTAGAATTGAGAATTGAATATATCTATAATTGAGAATTTAAATCCCTTAGAAATCAGAAAACGTTTTTTTAGAAATTAGACACTAATTCACTTAGTAATCATACTCTAATTCACTCATAAATAATACTCTAATTTTTAGAGAAACCAAACTTCGATTTTCAAAAATATCAGAATCTGATTATCAAATTTATTTGAACAAAACATTCAATATTATTGGACTCTGATGTTCAATATGTTAAGAATTAAATAAAATTATTTTGATACAGTTATCACATTTACATAATGTAGAGTTTTATTTTATCATATCCTAACTTTGATGATGTTTCTCAATAATTAGTATTGTGTTCCATAGTTAGATATATAAAAGGATGCCATCCAATATGTTCTAACATAAACACTTCTTGAGTAACACATGTATATATCCCTTCAAATTTAAATAAAAATATGACTATTAGAGGAGATGTTGGTCGATGGTGATTTTTCTAATAAATAACCATCCATTTGAATGATTTGGTAGCTATTGAACTCAAGAATAAAGTGATAATCTTCAAGAGATCTCCTCAAAACTTCCTTGTGCAAATGTCGTCAACAACTTTTTCAATTGGGAATAACTTCTTTAACCTTTATAGTACGAATCTGATTGTTGATGTTATCAATTGATGGATTCTAGGGATAGGAATACTAAGGTTTTGATTACCTGGTTAATCGAGGGTTTATGCGGATATAAATATAGATAGCAATCTTTGTATATATGGATTTACCTTGTGTGGGTATGAAATAATTTCTTGAATGTATAAATCAATGTAACTTTATCCAATGTTTTCAGATACTCTTCTCTTTAGGTTAAAATATTTATTTATTACTTGTTACTTTTTACAAGTTTTTTTAAATTCATTGCATTTAGTTACAAATAGAAAGTGTAACTTTCAAATACTTTCTCATTCTGGTAAAAAATCTGTTTTAGAGACTTTACTATTTAAGGTAGAATCTTTCCTTATGCAAACATATTTATGTTTCCTTATCAGATCAATATTATAAGATCCTATGAAAGTTAGTATCTGTATTAATAACTAAATAGGGTTTCTGAACCCATATTGTTTAATTTTGTTAAAAATATATATTTTAAGGATAATAATGAAAGTTTTTAATCCTACAATTCACTCCATATTGTAATTGAAATACATATATATATATATATACATTTTGATTCTATACATTAGTCTCATTAGATTAATAATTAATCTGGCATTAAAAATATTTCTACCTATAGATTTACACTATCTTCTAAATGGTTGTGACAGTAGACGTATCATGTTTTTGAGAACATGACATCTAGTGACCAATAATTTGATTCAATAGGAATTAATTAATTATCTATGAGATTTTTATAATGATATTATCTCCTGACACCTTTAATTCTCTGTTTATTGATTAAATGGAATGTGTTTTATTTTTTTTACCTTTCTATATTTATTATTCCTTATCTTATTATCCATGTAATTTTCACAAATATATTATCACATGATTTATTTCATTATTCATTAATTGATTAAATGGCATGTGATTTTAGTTATTTACCTAGCCATATAAATTATTCCTTATCTAATTATACACGATATTTTCACAATGATATTATCTCTAGTTTTATTTAATTATAATTAAATTTATTAAAGGGGTTGTGTTTTATATTTTTTATCATTCTATGTTCATAATAGTAATAGATTCATGATAAGTTCCATTTTACTTAACTATTACTGAACATTTAAGCTCATCATTTTTGGCTTCCAATTCCTAGAATCCATTAAGTGTACTATGATTTTTTATGAAATTATATAATAGAGGGAATAATGATATTATAATAATTTTTTTTGAAAATTGTGCCATAAAATTTAATAAGGTAATCATGTATGCATCTAATTTTCCAATACTACTAATATATTCAGTTCTTCAAGATGTGATCAATTATATATTATGCTAGTGTAACAAATAAGACACCAACTCTGGTCTTCTGGATTTTGGGTCACTACATATAAAAAATCATATACAATATATCGTTTCCACACATTCATGTACAATGTTTTTATTCATATATGTATACTAAGAAGAGTTTTTGATTGATATCGAGATAACACTAAAAATATATTCTTATAATTAGATTCTATCATATTTTTTAGGAATCCTATATAGGATTAAATATTAAATCCTATATTAAGGAAATATTATTTCATTAAATATGAAATGATAAATGAATATATCAAGATAAAATATATTTTATACAGAAATCATTTTGAGAATAACATCAATAATTCTTTTCCAAGAGTGGGTTTCTCTAAATTGATAATGAAAATCCAAGACCATCCCTCTTATTTCACATGAGGATGATGAAAAAATACCATATTAGGTATTTTTGTTGTATTTTTACATAGGTAAATAAGGTACTCAACTCTTAGAAGAAAGTGATAATCACTTTATCAAAGTGGGCTGTTTCTTCTTCAAAGGGTGAGTCTAGTATTTTTTAAATTTTAAGTATAATTGTATTGATAAATCTTAATGAATTAAATTATGGATGTGTTAATTGATTGTATAAATTTATAGAGATATCATCAATGTCACTTAAATAATGTTTTTTTAACTAAGGAATGTATTTGATTTAAATTAGCTTAAATAGTAATGCAACACAGGACACCAATACATAGAGAATGTCCTTGATATAATGATTATCATGATATTTCTTAATTATAATTAGATCTAAGTAAGTTTATAATAAATGAAAAATGATTTCAAAAAAATTAAAAAAGGGTTATTGAAGTGGCATACACATTCTTATAAGAATTTTTTAATTTTTAATGTTATGTGTTAAATAGATGAAGGTTTCTATGTTTTTTTGGAATTTTTTTAAGATTCATTTTTTGTGGTTGAGTTAAATTAGAAGGAATATTATAAAATTTCTATTTTTATAAAATCCTCTGAATACATTGAAATTTGGATATGTCATTATTTGTATGAGAAAAGAATTTGGGGCTATATGCGAGTCATGTGTCTATTTATGTGTTATTATTAATCTCATGTGAAGGTGTATTGACCATGTCTGTGATTCCTGATTTTGTACGAATGTCTTTAGACGTCATCTGAATAGTTTAGAGTTTTTATGAAAAAATATTTTCCTATATAATAGTATAAATTTTTCAATATTTTCTCTCCATGTATGAATTTGAGGACACATAAGATAATATTCCATGTAAGATGTATGCTCTTATAAGATGAGAAAATTCATATACCTTGGATTTTTACATCATATTTTTTTAAATATATTTCTCATAATATGTATCTATGTATCATTTGTTAGTATAATTTTTCAAATATCCCTATTTTATAAGATGTTGAAAATTTTAAAATACTCTACAATCATATATGGAATGTTTTTGAAGATTTTTTTTCAATATTTGATCTTAGTAAGATATATATTGTAATTAAAAATTTTAAAAAATCAGATTAAATTATTTCAAGTTAATCACAACTGATGATGCTCAACCCATTATTCGATTACTATACCATCAAATCTAAAATTTGAATCTAGATTATTCTTGTGATAAATAATAATGTATGATTTGTAGTCAATCTATTAGATATTTAATGGTTATTTATATTAATAATCTTTGTGGTTTCCATTATAAATCTACTTAATAAGAATCATTATAAATTGATACTAAAATGTATTTTTTATCATGTTTTGTTACTAAATTTTTCATCTACTCACATTCAATTGATCACTAAATGGTTATAGATGAGTTTTTTCAAGATTTTGAGATTTTAAGTGTTATATAAATATGTAGAACTTATTTCTATCAACAGACTAAATAATTTTAGAGTCAAATCTCTTTCATTTGTACAATGCAGGATGAATATTTATGGGTACTTTTGGTATTAAGAAATACATTCATTTTTTAATGTTTTCAATGGTTTTACATGATGAATTCTTTTTATTGAGTTATTTTTACTGATAAATTTAAAATAGGTTTAAAGTGTCTTGGTAGATTCATTAAGGATATCATTTTTAAAAATTTATATATGAAAATCCTCTCGCATGATCTAGTGGAATTGATTTCAAAAAATAAATAAGTTCATAAACATTTTAATTTTATTTAGTAAGGAGTTGTAGTCAAGGGAGAATTAGTAAGAGTGTGAGGTTTATTTAGTATCACAATAATAGAGATAATATAGATCCAACATTTAGATCTTGAGAAGAATATAAAAATATTTTCATCCATAGATTTCAGTGAATTGAATTTGTCATGAAATTTAATAAGAAAATCAATATTTGGATATTAAAGTTCTAATCTAGTTTGACCTATTGTAAAATTAATTCAAATTTTTTATGAGTTTGAAGAATTTTACTTGGTGATTATATTATTATTTTTTATTTCATCAACGCTCGAGAGTTAGTTCATAATTGTTTTTTGGGATACTATATTTTGAAGAGAAATATATCATATAGTTCTGATCATTTTATAACTAGTGGGATATTCTATAATTTTATAGAGATTATAAAAAATAATTTGTAGAGGATAATAACTTCCTCCTCAATTATAATTTTTGATAAATTATTTTTAAAAAATATTTATTGTGGGAGAATAACTAGAAAATTCATGGAGTAGGTTCTCACACTATAAAAACCACATAAACATGTATGTGTACCATGTTAATTTTATTTATGTACTCATCTGACTGAGGATATTTATTATTGTGTGATGAGATAAAATAATAACCAGTTGTAGAGGTATATTCATGATGAGTAAAAAGAAAAATCTTCTCACTATGTACCCCCCAATCGCTATAGTGAACCAATTCCTAGGGAATTAAAGATAAAAAATCAATGACTTAAAATATTGTTAAGATGCCTAAAATAATTTATTGTGATGAAATTATCTTCTTTTGTGTCATACTAAAATATATAAAAAACATGTCTGAAAAAATTATGACAACTGTAATTGTCTAAATTTTTAATGAGTTATCAATAATTCCTTCATATAAGATATTATCTCTTGTATTACTAACTTTATATATCGATGGATTAAATTAAGAACATATAAATTTTTTATATCATTTTTTATATAAATTATAATATCATTAAAGAAATACCCTATGTATAATTTATTTTATTTAAAATAGAACAAAAATAGTTTTATAATATTGAAAAATAATATATTCTTTTGGTTAACCCATTATAATCATTTAATAATATTTTAAGATGAGCTTAAAAGTTCATAATAAAAAATAAATTTTTTTAATCTAAATAAATTTTACTAGTATAATTTCAAACACGTAAAATATCCTTTATATGATTTTTTATATAATATATGACTTTATTGTATCCAAATATGTCATTTTAAAAATTAAAAGATGCTAATATTTCATATTACGCTTTACAATATTAATTTAGTATGCATAAATAATGGTAATTTATTAAATTAAAAATAAATTAATATGGAATATTTAGTTAATATATTTTCTTCAAAAAATTATATATCAAAAATATTTCAATTTATAAAATTAAATTTCAACTCCAAAAATGTTATCAAGAAAGATATTATCGAATCCATCTAATATTTATTTCATAGTGGGTATTTTCTTTGGGTTTCTAGGGTGACTACATCTTTTTAATTACCAATGTGAAATACCTCTCCTATATCTAGTAGTGTAGACCAATTAGTATGGGTAACTTATCGTACAAAGCATTAGCCTCCATTATCAACCGTGGATGTCACAACATATCTAGAATATGGTCTCTAATGACAAACATGTGTTTATCAAAGGCATTTACATTCAAGGAGCCATGGGTATATCCTAAGATATGATTGAAGACATTACTAAGAAGGCAATGGGTTAAAAAATTATTATTAAAGTGGACATGAAAATGGAATATGATTTTATATGGTGGAATTTTAACCTTCAGGGGATGAGTTTCATGGAATTCTCAAGAATATGTTATTGACTTTCTCTTTCACTACTATAGCTCTCCCTAGTTCTCTATTATCATAAATGGTAGAAAATTTGGGTTTAATAAATCATTTTGGGGACAAAAATAAGGTTATCCCTATCCTATTACATTTTTAACATGGATCAGGATGCCTTCCGTAAACTCATTACCTCTAGGGTATAGCAATTTTTCATTAATCCCCACTACATCCATATTAATTTCATGTGGAGCTCCCATATAGACTTTTCCAATGACATGGTCTTATATGTTAATGGATATATATCCTTTTTCAAATGTTTAAAAAACATAATTGAATACTACTCCAGATGTAGCAGGGAAATCATCAATATAGGAAAAAGATATTTATTTCCCCCTCTTGTTTAGACATGTGAAGAAACATAATTGAGATCCTTTTTGGTACTCATAGGAATATTTTTCCTTTTTCTAATTTGGGATCACCTTTTTCCTAGACTAGATTCCGTAATGGATACTTTTAGGTCAAGGTTTCCAAAATAACTAATCGTATACAGAACTGGAATAATATTTCTTATCCTTTGGGGTAGAATTAATTTTAATAATAATATATTTTAATTGATAATTATGAGAGTCTTTTTGTTGGTCAAGGTCCCCAAGTCTGTTCTCAATTATATTGGAAATTTATTGTTCTAATTCATTTGGGATGCCTATGGGAGGTGATATGAAATTGGGCCTCATGGAATGGATTGTTCATACTAATTTATATTATAGGTATTATCATAAGAAATGTCACTAAGGCAATGCATATTTTACCTGGAAAACTAAAATGTTATTTCATTGAAGGAAAATATATTTAGAGTATATTTATAACTAGAATGTATGGGTATATCATGAGTAATACAAGAGGCCACTCAACTCAACTATGTAATTTTATTCAATGGTACTCACTTGTGATTTAGAACAAATTGAGTTGGATTTTTGGGTATGGGCGATCAATGGGGTTTAATGTTATAAGAAAAAGGTAGTGGCTCAATCTGTCTTGATCGTGGTAGGATGATGTCGTTTTTTGAGGCTAATAAGGTAAATTATAATGACCTATCTTTATTTGGTTCTCCTTCGGTAGTGACAAGAAATTACCACAACATGGATCTTGTGTATCTTCTAACTAATTGTGACAAGGTTCCCTCTCTTAGAGGATACATAACCAAAAACTCTTCCTATATCCCTCCTCATTCCATATTAAAGGTGAAATGGGGGGGATTCAATCCCCCCTCCTTAGTATAAATATTAATGTTGATGGCTCATGCACTTAGTATTTTTTGGAAGGGGTGCCTTCATCCATGATTCAATAGATTCATATAATTTTTTTATTTAGTAGTTCTTATGGGGATGATGATTCTCTTAGTGAAGAAGAAAATTACATTTAACAATGTCATAACATATTCCACCCAAAAAAACATATCTCTGGATATTGTTATGATGGACCCAAATCCCATTCGGATCCCTCTATAAGGTATCTCTTCTATATCATGTCATATCATCTACTTGATCCATACATGAAAATCCTTCATCAACAATGTTATCTACCAGCTTCATACATGGGGTTAGGGAAACCAGGTGTTTAATTTCTGGTCTTTTATAGAATCCATATTGTTCCCTCTATATTAATTCTCCTATGTTGGATCCCATCCCACATGATGTGTTATCATTTTCATAGGTGATGCTCTCGATCTCCACTTATACATGCCCCCTATAACTATTCTCCTAATCTATTTTCCACTATAATTTTAATAAAAATTATATATTGATTATATTTTAATGAAATTTAAGAATACTTATTTTATATATCAACTAACTCTGTTATCTCATTTGACTTAAACTAATTTATTTAGTATTTCATTATTAAAACATAATTTTAATTATTTAATCAATATTTTATTATTATATATTATAATTGTCTTATTAATATATTTAAATATGTATTTAATTTTAGCATCATGATGTAGTGTAAATTTCTTCAACATCTAGATGACCATTGGTATCATTTACTATCTTTATTTATTTTATATTATCCACAAAGTGAAAAATATTTATTTATAATGGAAACATACTCTATCATATAGATATATGTTAATGTTCATTGAAAATGTAGAAAATATATTTTCTTCTAGTATGACACATGTAAACAAATAATTTAATATGATTTAACTAATCAGTAATGACGTTTTCCAATAAACCTATTTTTATTCCGTAATTGGAAAATTTTATATCTTCCTATATTGATCATTATTAATTAAAATGGGTGAATTATGTGATTCCCATGAAAATATATTTTACCTATGTGGTCTTTTATATGGACCTATGAACCTCATGTTTTTCCCTTATTACTCTTAAATGTTTATGTGGACCTTATATTTCATAAATTCCAATTAGAATATCATTTTTTTATTTATTCACATTTATTATACTAATTTATTCACCTCTCATATTATCTATTTTATAACAGGATACATTTGTACATTCATTTGATTTTCTGTTTTCATTGGTGAAAATTTTCACATATGTCACCCATTCAATATATATATATATAAGTATTTGAATTTATTTTCTTCATGATTATTCATATTGGTTTTTGGACAATTTTAATTTTCATTTGTGTTATTTAATTTGAAAATAATTTCAACTATGTATGGTATTCATAATATTGTTTGTCAATATATTTCACAAACACGATTCTAAAATACTAATTATGATTTAAATAAGAATTGAATTTCATATATTTTAGATTTTGGAAATGTTTTAATAATTTATAATTATTTTTTAATATTTATCACTTTTCTGTGTAAATAATCTTATAAAAACCCATATAAAATTGACATAAAAACATCAGCATTATAAAAAACCACTATTCCTAGAATAATTGGGGAATTATATCTTGATAAATAAAATCCTTTATTAATTTGGTACCAAAATATATATTTGTGATTATATCAAAATGTATGTTGTTAAAATGTCTTCAATAGTTATTTATATTCAAAAATCAATTCAATAAATTGACAAGATAAAAACAAGTATTCAATGCCTCATTGTTTCTCTAAATATATATAGGATATGCGATATTCCGTGTTGGTTGAAAATTGTGTAGGATCCCAAACCATTACAAAGGGTTTATATTTGACTAATAACCCCTTTTTTGAGATTTCATCATATGATATTAGAGGATGATTTATATTTCCACATTGATAAATATTTATCATTTTGTATTGTCCGGGAAGGAAAATGTGACCATTACATTTACGTAAGAAACAAAAATATAATTTATCATGGAAAGAAACATTGATCATAAATGTAATAGATTCCTTGTAATGACATACATAACAAATTCTATGTTACATGGTTAACACTCATTCCAATGATAGAATTAAAAAATGTTGAAAAGTTGACTTATCAATAAGTGGAATAAAATAATTCAAGAAATTAGTATGTCTACTATGATCAGTAATAAATTATCAATATTATTTTTTTTAAAATGGAAACTTTTACATCAAGAGATCATAATTTGATAGGTAATCCAATTCCTTTGATATACTCAAGACATGTTATTAGGAAAAATATGAATTTTGTTTTAAATTATATGGATAATGAAAATACTTACAATAAAAATAATCATTTAATTTCACTGATATAAACCGGTGTTACATTGATACTCAAGATAATATCCTTCTTATAAAATATAATTCACCTTCTATGCACATCAATGAATTTATATTTTCACTAAAATATATAGAATGTTATTTTTAAAATAAATTATATTATGATCTAAATAATAATTCCATGTATCTTTCAATAAAAATTATATAATACTTAGTTAAAAGGTAATTGAATTTAATTTTTCAACCCCACACATATAGATGATATATTTGGAATTGTTTTTACCATATTTTTTTCCAACATTTATTTGTTGAGAATAATTTTATTTAGTAAGATACCCCATTTATTTTCCCTTGACCTTGAATATGTGTCTTCATTTATAAATAATAATATTGTGTTCTACCAAATAGATAATTTGTGAAATATAAAATAAATTTCTTAGATACATTTTTCTGTATATACATTGTTCAAATCCATCTATAATAGATGATATTAGATAATCCTCCAGTTCCCTAATATTTCTTTCTAAGGAAATATCTTGTTCAGTTAATTTATAAAAATTATATTCAAACACATTTATATCATTTCAAAATGTCGGATTGTGATGATAGTTAATATTACTAATTATATTTGTAAATGAACCATCCTTATCATAAATATTTTTATTTTTAATAAAAATGGTTACATTAAATAACTCTCATGTATAATATTTTAATAGATTTGAATAATTTATAATGACCCTATATTAATTCATTATAGTATAAAAACCTTCGATGATTCCTTCACTAGACTTTAGTTATTAATACATAAAAATTATTTTATGTATTAAGGATATAAACACTTCACTAAAAACCCGGTTTTATCTAATATTTTTATTTCATCCATTATATATAAAATAATAAGTTCTCAATATTTTTTTAATTTTTTGGAATATTTTAATGAAATAAAATATAGTATTACTTACTTATTGTAAAAAATATATTTGGAAAAAAATATTTATATAACATAGTTTAGTAAATGTTTTAAGATTTTTTTCTTAATTCCATAAAACTATTTTTGGTGGTTTTATAGGTCATGAATAATTATTTTTTGAACTAATATTGGATAAAAAATTATTTAACAATATATTATAAAATTACCCTCTATAGTTATTTATTAGTAATATTATTTCAGAATCCGTTTTTTAATAAGATTTCCAAATTTTAAGAAATTAATATTTAAACATTTGTTCTATATAAAAAAGTAAAAACAATTAAATATTTAAAAATAATCATATATAATAAAAAAAATTACCTACAAGAATATATAATTTTTTTATAAAAAAATAACAACGGGTGAATTTTCATTTCGTTGAAGTAGTAACCCTTGAATTATATTTTTTAGAGGTTTTTTTCCATTCCCATAATCCATGTATAAGACACTCTATCATTTTTAAATTGATAAGTTTTGCTAAATCATGGATACTTTTTTTAAACGTTTATTTTACAATTAATAATTATCCAATTCTATATCTAAGAATAACTAATTTCTATACTAATCCTATTAATTTACTAATCACGTAATTATTCAAAATACAATTGTGTATATATTTCTAGTTCCTAGTGCTTTATAATTCAAAATATTAATCTAGAAATCATGATATAAATATTTATAAATGAAAATTGAAAATATATCATAAATATTTTGGGAAATACTCATCATATGTTCATTGAAAACTAAATATAGAGAAATTGAAATTTAAACACAATTTCATTATAATATATTCGGTTAAAATTAATTGTTTTCCTTTTTATATGACATCACATTGTGAGTGTTCTTGCATCAAATGATGAATGAGTACGAACTATTTTGAATCCACCACTCATATTAAATAAATGAACACTATAAATATATTGTTTTTTATGTATTTTATTATTTTTTTTAAAAAATGATCAATAAACTATAGTTTTATATACAAAAAAATTCTTATCTATAGATTTTATAAAATATATTTTCTTTTATTAGAATTCATGATATTAGTGATAAATATGAACTCCTTAGAAAAAATAATCTTATTTTATGATAATATGCTATGTATATATAAATATATATGTAAATATATATATATTAATAAGTTTTTTGGTGTAACTATGAGTTTAACCATAATGATAACATTTAAAAAATGAATTTTTTTATCTTTTAAACTCATTTAAAAAATAATTAATATAAAAATATATATTTTGGTTTATCTTACCGTGTATTTGTTTATTGTTTTATATATATCATTTCCATTGAAAAACTTTCTTTTTTCCTCCCTTTACTTTATTTAGTAATTATTTATTTGAAAGTCTCAATTATATCCATCAACTCCTTTAACTTATAAATTAATATTATAAATAGAAATTCCATTATAATTTTTAAAATATATAATATATTAATGTCCTATAAAAAATAAATTTCCATGACGTTTATTTAACTTTGTATACATAATTTTCGAAATAATAAACATGGATTCAATAACATAATAATATTTATTATTTTTGTTAAATTTTAACCATACATTATTATATTACTATGGAAAATCAAATTACACCAAGATAATATTCACTAAAGATGGTAATTGTGTTTTTGAATATCATCCTGTAATAAAAAAAGATTCATAAAGTTTCATTGACCAATATTTACTTCTAGATATCATCAATATCCATAAAATTTTATTTAATACATTGATAAAGAGTGAAAGAACATGGTATACCATAGAATTGTGATAAAAGATAAATATTATATTTTCACACTAAATCTTGTTGGAGTTAGTTCAATTGAACCAAATTATTTATAATTTATGATAACATGTATTCATTTTTTTAATATTAATAATCTTGTTATGAAATCATTTTTATTCTTCTTCATGGCATAGTATATGATAATGTATTAATAGGAAATTTCATACTAAATGATCATAAAAGTTACCTATAATGATGAGAACCCAAAAATTTTTTGGCAGTATTCTGAAAATATGTGTTTTATAATCATATTATATTATTTTAGGAGAAAAAATGATAGAGGATATCAATGTGGGAGACTTATAAGAAATTGAGGGCTCTTCTCAAAGTGTACACCAATGGAAATTTATAGCATAAAATATTAGGATAACATAACCCACTAATAAGAAATCCACATTTATATGTGTTATTATATGTTTCTATCTATGTATGTGTGTATTGGTCATTGGACATTAATATTATTATTAATCAATATTACCATTGACTTACTTTGATGTATTCCTGGGAACCATTATAATATATGTTCATAATGAGGTATCACACCTTTGGGGCATCAAACGTAATATTGAATTAATAAAAAATGTTAAAAATTATTTCCCATACATTATATATTAGAAATCTGTTTCTTAGGCCCTTGGATTGAAATAAAACTGACTAAATAAATCAAGGACCATGGGTTCTGTAAGTTGGTTATTTTCCAGACATTCAATGGAGGATACATCAAGGATAAAGGTTGATCAACTATCATACAACCTTATTCATCATAGATATCATTGATAAATGGTTTATTTACACATTAATCATCTATAAGGTTGTATTTCATTAAATCGGTAACTTATTTATCTAGGGGTTTCTTGGAGTGTTTCAACACGATAACCATTTACCATGAGTATATCTACCTAATTCCACTAAACATTTTGCCTATTTTGTCACACCTAAAGTGTTTCCTTAACCTAACATAAATATCAAAAATTATTTATTTTTCAACCTATTGAATAAATATTATTCTCACATATGTTCTAATAATTATTCTTTTTTTCATGATTTAAAGTATTCAGTCCCCAGCTACGCCTGAAAATACTTTGTAGGTATAAAAATTTAAAAAGTTTTATTTTTTATTTAGAGAAAAATATATTTATTTTTTGGATAATAGTGTTGTGGAATTAATTTATGAAATATTTTGCAATTATTTTAAGACCTATAAATATTATGGAGGAATGGAGGACCAATTTTGATGGTCTAATGATAAATAATATATATTCTAAATATTTTGTGCATAATTTTTTAACAGTTTATTAAAGATATAACATTCAATTAATTTATTGGGTTTTCACTTGTCAAGAAATAGTAATAATATTATTATTATTACAATAGACAATTGGTTCTGTGGGGATTAGGTAAATAATTACGACATGTGTGTAATTATTATTTTGAAACCATAAATTTATTTTAAACCAATTATATTATTTCCAACCAATATGCAAGTCATTATATTTATTGTGTACAACATCTTCAAAGAATCTTCTCAATACCTAAAGATCACTTCTTTTAGAAATCTCCATATAATGCAATGAAATATTCCTTCACTATCCCTCATCATAATCCTTCTCAAAATCAATTATCTTGGACATCAAGGAAAAATGACACATGTGTTATGATGTACAAAGTTATCACAGTAATATTCCTACAATGATACTAAAATGTTATTTGTACATATTTCTACCACAATAAGATGAAGTCCATTGATGTTTAGTGAGATGAAAAAACATTATGATATAATTATTCCTTCATATTAATCAATAAAAAATGAATTCATCCTATGGATATTATTTAATTACTAAAGTTAATTATAAAATTTTTATTTTACTATCTTGGATTTGGAATTGGAGCTCTCATGTACATTAATATTTGATTCAGTTCCATTGTTCACGGAAATTATTATAAATTTAAATCATTTATTAAAAAAAATATTATAAAAAAAATCCATGCTGTTAATATCCCACTATAATTTCTCATGTTCCAAAAACCTACAGGTCATATCATATAATTCAAACAATAACTTATATTAATTTAATGATTATTGACTGATTTACATATTTACCACTTTTTTTAATTCTGGTTCAAGCATTCTTTAATTATAAATATGACATGTTCTCTTCTTCCACTTCATTTATAATAACATAGTCAATGAAAATATTAATTATAAATGAATAACATTCGATGAACTCCTAGGAATACAGAAAGATAACCCAATGGAACATGGAGTATAAAAAATTGAAACACATCCTAAAACCTTGTTTAATTCCCCAAGAAAACAAAAAAAATAATTTATAATTAATTCATAACATTTTTTTGAACATAGTGTGTATGTAATAAATACTGTACTGATTGGGCCATCTAGGAACACAGCTATATGAACTACATAGTGTGTAATTTTTATAAATTATGTGTAGTCCATTAGTCAAAGATGACATATGTGGTTATATATAGGATGTGTGGTTGGTAATGTTTTAACTCATAGATCACAAGATTTTTATCCCATGTACACATCATTTACACTATTAATATTCATTATTGTACCACACACCTGATCCCTTGGCATGTATTGTAGTTAGATTCTGAATAATTATAAATGACATGTATCTAGATTATTCACACCGAGTATATTATCCAACTATAAGGAATTTAAAAAAAAATACAATATAAACCTTAATAATATTTGTTTTAAGTGTAGTTAAATTGACTAATTAATTCAAAGTGATGGTTTTTTATATATTTAGAATCTAATTAATTTATACGCAATATTTCTAACAACATATCATCTATAAGTAATAATAAATTGATTAATCTAGAAGAATTAAATTATAACATGAAACGTAAGTAACATATGTTCCATGTTCCATTTGGTTGTCTAAAAAATTCCATGAAATTATCCAATAAGATGTATATACTATAAGTTGAATGCATTAAAAATATAAAAATATAATACAGATTGGGTAACTTGGTAGGGTATTTACTAAGATTCCTCCAAAGTACATGTTCTCTCTATATTTAATTTTAAATTAATTTATTTATTTTGATTAAAATTGTGATAGATGGGAATATCAATAATGATTGAATAATAATTAATGTAAAATAAGTATGTCATTATATAATATAGTTAATTTATTCAATCATATTTTAACATAACTAAAAAATATTTCGATTTAATTCTACATTATTAAATGTATAACTTTTTTCATGTATGTGGATGATCTTAAAAATATAAGTGACCATTTTATGTGATTGGTTTCATTTTAATATATTATTAAATTAAATTTATGGCATGTTTATCACCCCTCATCTCATTATGTAAGGGAATATGTGTCAATGATATCATTTTTTATGTACCCACTTAATCAATCCTTTACTTCCCATCACCATTGTGGGAGAGAAATATTATGTAATTGAAAGACCTCTTATATGAGTAGAGGTGGATAATGTTTGGTGATGAGCAAAAAAATTTCCAACAGATACATTGGTGGATATGTAGAGTTCTAAAATATGAACCATGTCATGGATCACTTTGTTTTTTACCTATGTCGATATTATTTTATCATCCCCATTAAAAAATATCCATTAGTAATTGATCTTGATCTACCAATTATTATTTTATTTCTATAAAATTTCCTGGTAAATTTTAGTTTAGTTGTTTTTTAGGATAACATGAATTAATGAATTAACAAGCACACAAGATCTAACTATAATAAATTGGATTACGTGTAAAGTTCATATAATAAATGGATAATTACTTATGTAAATACACTTAACATTAAGATAAATTTAATAAAGTTAAAATGAGTAATTTATCCATCAATATTAGAAACCTACAACAATATATATTAAGTTGATATAGCCTTCCACTTCTTGGGTAGAAATCAAACAATAGTTCAAAGTGATTTACCAACCTCTCTTGTGTTGATTTAAATTATGAGGTAATATCCATTTGGATTCTTGATTACACTAATCCTAGTTTTCATTAAGGGTTGATCTCCTCCATTATACATAGTAAAAATATTAGAAAAGTTTTGAGTAAATTTAAATTATGTATTTAGGGAATGGGTAGTCCACTAAATAGATCCAAAAACTATGATTTAATGAAGTAGGAATTTTATTACAACCTAAATACATTTGAATATCTTGAAAAGACTATATATGGGTTATTAGAAAAGCCATATGGATCCTTTCCCATAATAGCTCTATAGAACATCATATTTCAAAACTAATGGGGATGTCTTTTAGATTAAAATAAAATAATTATTTATTAAAAAAATGAAATATTTATTATTCAATTTTATAAATAATAATACTTAAAAAATGTTATCTTATTTATTTTTTAAAAGAAAAATATGATGTCTACAATATAATTATGATATATAAGTGAGAATAATAATATTTTATCCAAAAATAATTTCAATGAATACCTAATTCGACCAAGTTAATGTAAATTATCTATTTCAGAAAACCAGATCCCAAAAGCAATAACAAAGAGGATAATGTGGAATTATTTTTTCTCTATAAATTTTTTTGAAGATTCTATAAATTTCAATTTCAACATGAAATATTATATTAATAATAAGTTCATAAATGAGCATGAGGTCATGGAGTTTTTTATCATGGGGTATCTTCTTCTTGATCACTATCAATATAAAGTGAGATTAGAGGGATACAAGATCCCCATATGCACTATTAATGTGACTCTTTATAAGTTAGTGATTAATTTTCCTCATTTTGTCATGATATTTAGATGAATAGAGTGTTTGTACATCATGTCCATTAATATCTTTAATAAGATACCAGGAGATTTAATTTTTTCATTATTACCAAAATCCTTCTCTAATTTTATTATAATTTATAACATGGTCAATACTGAGAAGTTTCCATTGGAACTATTTACCAGCATTCACCATGTTGAAAAGGACATGATTCGTAATAAACTTGGATTCCTTATAGTGAATTATAAAAGTTAGAATAATGAAAAGGGGTGTAAGGATCACCATAATTATAAATCCCTTAATAAATATCCTTTAATGAATAATAATATATAATTTTATTTAAATGAAATTGATGTAGTGTTTCTTTAATTATGAAGGGTTGGACATTGGAAGAGGAACTACCCCGATATGATAGGTGAAGAAAATATTGTATTCGTTATAGAGTGTAATCCTTATATATCTTCCCATGGGTATTCGATAAATCATTCGAATCTGACTTATTTTCCCAAATGAAAAAAAACAACTGGACTATAAATAATTTCTATAGGATAGTTGTATATTTGAGCATCCAGTAGAGGATGTCCTTTTTCCTTAGATATTGTTCATTATAACCTTCTATTTCCTATTATAACTATTTCAAGGAATATTCTTTTCCCAAAATATATAAAAATATCATCTCTATTTTGTTCCTTTTCCTGGATGGGTTTATTATCAAAATTTGAAATAAATAATTACTCATTTATAAATACAAAATTTGTTATGTAATTTCAAAACTACATAGTAGTATTATGTAATAAAGTATGAAAAAAATATATGTAATATATAATGAATCCTTTTCTCATGACACATTTAACACCTAGATAGGGTTTCAACTTCATCAACATGTACATATATAGTTCCTATAAACTATCAATAAAAACATTTACTTATACACCTATGATCAATGACCAGATAAAATGTGATTTTCTTATTTGGAAGGAAAATGGCCTAAAACACCCTCCAATGGAATGGGTGAAAGGGCCACATATATTTATGGAGTGGAACACATTAATATTTTGGGACAATTTCTAGTAGAATGGTGAGAATATGAAGAATCTATGTTGTAATAGAGGTGGTGATATCATAGCCAAGAGTTTATAAACATTATATGGTGGTTTGGGATTAAATTTCAACTCTTCCCATTATACACACCATAGTGGAATTAAGTTAGTGAAAGGAGGAACCACACAATTTCTGACATGATATTTTAAATGATGAGTCATTCTAATATTTCATTAAAATGTTGGGGATATGCATTACATGATGCAAACAGAAATATAAACAGGGTCTCTTCTAATGTATAAAATGCAATTACATATTTATTATTTTATGGAAAAAATAACTTTTTCTCATACACGTGTATCGGGATGTGGTGTGTTTTCTAAGGACATGTTTTGATAGAAATGGGAGAACCGATGTATGATCTGTATATTTATAGGGAATCCGAATGAAATAAGTGGATACTTTTTATTAAACCACTCAAAAAATAAAGTTATTATCACAAGAGAATCCATATTTCTTGGAATGCAGTATATCCAAAATATGGATTGTGGGAGAAGTATTTACTTCAATAAAGTTGATGATTGAGATACATAAGAGTTATTACATGAATAAACTTTGTATGTCCCTTTAGAATAATTTTTTCTTGAAATATCATTACTATGTCAAATCACGAAAAGAGTTAGGTTTCTTGACACTGGGAATGGTGACTTATTATTGGTTGAAAAAAATGATACTCGCTCATGTAAAATGTAATTAGATATCTTATAATCTATAAAATGAATAGTTTCGATGAATACTGAGATGAATTCTTATATTACAACAATATTTTTTTTATCAATATCTCTGTTTCTATAAATCTAGTAGGGTGTAAATGGGTATTCAAGATAACACGTGAAATATAAGGGAAACTAATTACCTAAAAATAAATTATTGTTATAATGTTTTTAAAAATCCATATTTTATTCACTAAAATGAAACCATTTTCCAGTTCCCTCGTTTAATTCCATTCTTATTATACATTATATAGTTGATTAATGTAACTATTTAATTTATAAGATAGGTATGAGAATTGATTTATGTAATATTAACATTCAATAATATATCTATAAGAGACAACTAAAATTTTTTTTGAATCCAAAAAATATAAAAATTATCGCTAAATTACTAAAATCCATTTATGGGTTAAAGATAGAATCGTGTTCACTAAACATTTGGTTCGATGAACCTATAGAATAATACAATATAATTAAAAATGATTTTTATCCATGTATTTAAAAATGTTTTAGTGGGAGTCAGGTCTTTATCATAGTAATATATGTCGATAATATTATATGTAAATGATGTATCGTCTTATAGTTAGTCAAGGACTAGTTTAACAGGTTCTTCTCTATGTAGGAATTAGGTGAAAAGAAACATATTATAGGGTCAAGAACCTGTTTCATTTATCCAATATTCTTATTGAACTATTTAAATGTACATATATTAATAATATACAAAAAAATTATTAGTAAGGACAAATTTAGGATAGGATTGGTTCCTGTTTCACATGGTATACATCATTATATAAAAAAGGTTTCTCAGAAAAAAGAGGAAAATGGAGAATGAGAATGATCCTATAAGATTGTGAAATAGGACCAATCATGCAATCCATGTAATTTTCTAGGATAGATGATTCAAACACATTGAACATGGTAAGAATATATCAACATTATCTAGGTGAACCACACAGGTCTGGTGTAAAGGAAATACTTATGTATTTGAGAAGAACTAATGACATGTTCTTATTTTATAGATCATAAAAAAAGATATATTCTTCAGGGGTTATGATCATTCTATTTTACAAACATATTAGAATGATATGATGTTAGATTTATGATATGTATTCAATCTCAATGGAGGATATTCTGGCTAGAATATTTGAAAGTGTCTAATTGATTCTAATTCTATAGCTGTGTACAATTATATACTAGATTCTTATATAGTCAGTAATGTTGTTTAGAGACATAACATTTCAAAATATATTAATCTGTTTAATATCACTAAAGAACCTTTAACATTGTTTTGTATTAAACTAAAATGGTGGATCCCATGAAGGAGGCAAGGTTATATGAATTTAAAAATAACATACCCCCAAAAGGATTATCTCATAATGGATTTTTCTAAATGGGGGTTATATTACAGTTAATCGAGTTTCCATTATAATAACATGGTATACCCCTAAAAAAGGATTCATCTTATAAAAAGCCTAATTTTAATGTGAGAGAGAATGAATTGAAGGTTTTAAGAAATTTTTAGTAGTTCATATGGGTGTGTTAGATATAGTTCCCTATAACAGAAATCCTTTTACTTTATAATAACATATAACAAAATTTTTAAATATTAATATACTTCTTATCACATCATGATTTTTATTCTATGTGAAAATGTAAATGATAATTCTCTAAGAGAAACTATTTAAAAAAAGGTTATAAAAGTTCTCTTCTATGATGGGAGCATAAAAGATCCATTGAATTATACATAAATATATATCATATAGTTTGATAATATATTTTAAGGGAAAAATGATACAAGATATCAGGAGTGGAAACACATAAGAAATTAATGTACATTAACAAGTTGTGAACTAATAGAAATTTACAGTACTTCAGATTATGAGAAAATAGCCCACTAGTTAGAAATAAGTATTTATATGTGTCATTTGATGTTCCCATATAGGGATGTGTGTATTGATCCTTAAAATTTATGAATGTTATTAATTGATATTATAAATCTTTCACTATGATATATTTTTTAAAAACTATGATAACATATATTCATAGTTTAGTTGGATATGTTGGGTGAATTAGGATTAATATTTCATTAATGAATAATGAGGGAAAGGAATTTCCCATTATATTTTTTTAATGAATGTTAACATCACATGACCTTTAATCGAAATAAAAAAACAAAATAAATCTATTTCATGGTGTTCTATAGCTTATTTAATATACAGAGAGTAAATGAAATATAAATCGATCACAATGGTTGATGACACCAATATGAGAACTACATGATTATAGATATCATTGATATATGTATAATATTACACAAAAGAATATGTATGTCGTTTTATTTAATTATAATATTATATTATTTTATTATGGATTTCATTTGGGGTTTTAGACCCTAACCATAGACTTTGGAAATCTTCTCATAAATCCATTGAGAAAGAGACCTAGAGGGTCGCATAATAAGGATATCCAGAAGATCAATTAAATATTAAGTTTTTTTTTATTTGAATTGTTAAATTAATATTATTCGTAAACATGGTTTAATAATTATTGATTTTTTATTGACAATAAAATACTATGTCACTGGTTAATCGAGGTAATATTATGGGAGAGTAATATTTAATAATTTTTTTATTTAGTGAATATAATATTTATCTACCAATTGATGTATAATAAATTGAAATTCATTTATTTAAAAAGTATTAATTATTAAGGTCTTGATAAATATTGTAAGGAATAATATACTGATTTTAATAGTTTGGGGAGAAATAATATATATTAATTATTGTTTAAACAAATATTAAACACTTTATTCATTAAATAATATTTACCTGATTCACTAGTTTTGGGTATGTTAAGAAATAATCCTAACAGTATTTTTTTTATTATAAACATAGTGTTTTGTGGGGATTTAATATATTCAATGCATTCATGTGAGATTATTACTTTCTGAACCCAGCACTATTTAATCCCAATTATATTACATTTATACCTAATGATAACCATTATCATTATTAAATGAAATGACTCTAGATAATCCTCTCAATCCATAGAGATCACTTTTATATGAATAATCCAAAAAATAGCAAGATCTATTTCTCCACACCCCTATTGATCCTAGATAGACCAATTGAAATCATTCCTTCAATATATTTTCAACCCAATATGAAGAATGACATGAGAATAATGATCTACCAGGATATCACCCATAGATTCTTATGGATATTATTTGAGCTTCATGGTACACATGTGTATCACTCATAGAGGAAATATTCACCTCATTCCTATAACACAATGACGATATGACGTAGACACATTTCTATAAAGATATAATTCATTATATGTTAATTATATAATTACATAAATCTATTTTAAATTTATTCTTTGATGATCCTATTTTGGTTACAGATTACATATTTCAATTAATCATTGATAAAAAAAAATTCTTCATTATATTCATCATTGATGTTAATCTATTATTAATAATCGATTATGAAAAAACTCAAGTAGGGAGTGCACCACCTGTACTTATAATACAAAAAAACCCTAAAAATATATCATGGTACCCTTAATTTGGAATGGAAGTACCTGATTCATTTCACGGGTCATGTGAAATTATATTTATTTATGAAAAAATACTGCAAAAGACAATATAAATTTTAGTTTGGATGTGATCTTATCCTAGTGTAAAATGATCTTCCCCATCTCTACTCGAAGAAATCAAAATAGGCACTGTCTTGTTTATTCACACATGTAATACATCATAAAGATCACTATTCTCTAAAATATATTTTCATGCATGAAGGATTCAGGAGCTTATTTGTGTCACATTGATCTCTGGATGATCCGGTAATGAACACACAAACTTGTACTGAGGAATTATTCATCTTACCATTCATTTCTATATATAAAATATGATATATATATATATATATATAGATATGTATAATTATAAAAATGATTCCCCAACCTCATTTTGGGTTTATATGGTATTTTATGACTTGGTTTAAGAATTATTTTATTTAACATTGATCTTTATGAATGTTGACAAAGAAAATACACTAACAAATATCACTAAAATCCAACTATTCTTTCCCAAAACATCATGAATACATCGTCAAATGCTTTTTAAAATAATTAATGTCACATTTTTAATTAAGTTATTCTAAATTAGTTGCTTCTTCCAAAACATAATTAATAAACCTTATGCTTCTATTTTTTCATAAAATATTAGATTTTTTAAATATTTTATTTTTTTATCTTGAAAAATTCTTGGATACAATGAGAACTAAATTGAATTATTTTTAAAAATTCATTATTCATATATTTAAATTAATTTGGTTTAATCATTCAAACTATAGTGTCCAATATTCCTTATATGAATGGACCACCACAATATAAACTCTAATTCATCCATATTGGTGGAATTTATGGATGGATGTTGTTTATGGACATCAAGGTAATTATCACAATACTAGTGAGATATTATAATAAACCAAAGGTGTTATCTGGAATCACATCAGGGATTGTAAAAAACTAAGGATATGTCTTGGTTACATCCTCAAATGAACACCTATTGTGTAATATAATCTTTTTTTATAGTGATATCTTATAAATAAGGATGAAAACTCCAAGACCTTATCCATTATTAATTATTTATATTTCTTTAATGTGTTTTATTTACATGAATTCATTTATCACATAAATTAATTTATTTAAGGGAATACTATCTTAGTTAAGTAGCCGACAATATATTCATTATTTAATAAGTAAAAAATAGTGTCCTCTCTATTTATTCTTATCAAACATCAAATTATTAAACCAAAAAAAGATAAATCAGAAAAATATAGTTTTTTATGGTTTTCTTCCTGAATTAAAGTTCATGATAAAATAATATATTTTTTATAATGACATAAATTAAAGATTCTAATAAATATTCTCATAGATAGGAACATCTGATGACCCCTAAATTATATGGTGTTCTTATTGGTGGTGAAGTCACTATGATCCTCTAAAAATTATATCAAAAATTTTATTCTTCGTGGTAAGAAATCCTAATACCTATGATCCCACGTAAGATGATATTCCAACTTCTCCTATGTCTTACGAGTATGGTGTATTTATACTATAGGATATATATTTTAGATTATTTTCATAGTATCTTGAGTTTGTTATTTTATATAGCTACTATTATAACCATTTGATAAAATAAGTAATTGAACAACATTTACTGCATAAATTTCTTATGTAGAAGTAATACCAATATTAGAGTAATAAAAATCAAGATTAACACTATATATAAGTGTTATTTAAATAAATGACTTATTATTCATGATGGAGGAAACAAGAAAACTCTGACACAAAGGAGATAAATATTACTACATTTTTAGGATGAATAATGATTTTATGTTATAAAAATAACTACATATTCATATCAATCCTAGAAAAATATCTATAAATAATAATAGTTAATTGATATCCGATTAAAAACTATTGTATTAAAAATTGAGAAAATATATATTTCTAAAAAATTACATCATAAATTCTTTTATTTTCTTTCATTTTATCAATATAATACATCTATTTATATATTTAATAAAAAATTATGATAATTGCATTGTGAAAATTGTTTTGAATGTTTCCCATGATATTTTTTCCAAAAAAATCAATCACATAAAATACAATAATTATGCTTTGATGTTTTTAAATCCATTTCCTAATATTTTTATATAAGGAGGACTTATTCTCATTTAACCTCTAGAATATTTTTGTAAAATCGCTTAAAAAATCCTCTTTATAATATTATTGACACATTTATATGAGATCAATTATGAGAACTATTGAATGATGAATGAGAAACATTTATATTACTTTTCAAGTTATATTTTGGAATTTATTGATGAATTATACCTTCTCAAAATTACATTAATATAGTTAGATCATTCTACAAAATTTCCTTAGCTGCCACATCCTGTATTGAGGCATTAACAAAGGTATCCTTATTTACATTAAATTTGTGATGTAAAAAAAACTTGGATGTTCATTTTATAAAATTAAAAATAAGTAACTATAAAATAACTTTTTATCTATCTTTAGATATTAATCATAATAATTTTTAAGAAGTTTAAATAATGATAATTAATCTTCAAAAACATTCCTTCAATCAACTTTGGTATTGTTTTCAATGTTTACCTCTATTTGTAAAATAGTTTTTCCAATCAACCCTTTTTAGTATATTTATTATTAAAAATATATTCTTAAATAATATGATCCATCTGTACATCCAACATAAAAATTAAAATATATAGTATAGAAATATCAAAATAAAAATCCAATAAATAAATAAATTTCTCTTGATGTGTTATTCAGTTAAATATTCCTTAAAGTCTGGTTCTAAAAACAAATTGATTGGAATATTCAGTCCACTAAATGTCAAATTATAATCCTAACTATGGAATCTCTCATATATAATATATTCTGAAAATATCACTCCAAATTTAGTATAATTTTCTTCATAGTAACTGCTAAATTCTTTATTAATCTCTCAATGACAGGAATATATGTCTCATAAAATAACATTTAGTCATATTTTTCTAGTGGGTGAGTAAGGAAGTTTTTTAAAAATACCTTATGAATCATTAAAAAAAATATCATACCCTAAATGGAATAAAATTCCTCATACAAAAAAGTGAAATTGTAATTTTTAGTTGTTTTTTATTTTATTATGATTCAATATAAATCATTACTTTAATATTATGTGATTTATGAAAATACCATCACTCATAAGGAATCCGAATTTCCCATAGTCATATACAAAAAAATAATATTTACTACACTATAAAACTATTCTTAAATTCCTTAATCATGACATAAATATACAGAAACAAATTTAGAAATAATCTATAGAGACTCAAAGAACCATTTAATGTTAGATAATATATATGATAAACATATTTGAAATTTCATAATACTGTTCAACATTCAAAAATGGAATTCATTGGTAATATAATGTTCTATATGTATGTGTGGTAGTTATATTACTTAAATATTTAGGGTCCATTGGATTTAATTTATATATTATGTAGGACTCCAAGACCAAAAGATCTCACAAATTTTATAAAACCTGATTTTTTTTTAGTGAATAGTATTGAAAATTTATATTTTATTTTTAGATGATTTAAATTGTTTTAGTTGACACTTACTTTCTAACCTATAATATATTGGGTTAGAATAAACTCCTTATTGTCATTATTTATTACAGTGGTGATCCAATAATTTCTCATTAATTATAATTCACATGCTCAATCCCTGTTTGAGAGTAAGTACAAGATTTATAGATCAATATTTATTGATCCCCTACCTCATAAAGAATTCTTTCAATGAACATATAAAATCATTTTGTAGTTATTTTCATTTATTTCTTCCTTCCTATAATCACACCTTTTAATAACATAGACTAAAAAAATTACTCTAATGTTATATGTATTCTAATCAATCTCTTTTTTAGTTGTTCTAATTGTCTTTAATAATTATTAATGTTTTTCAAATATATTTTTAGAATATTATTAATTCAATATCTTCTCTCAAGTAAGAATACCTCAATTTAGTTGAGAGTTTATAAAAATCTATATTTGGTGTTTTTATAATTGATGATACTAGAAATAGATATGATTCTGTTGAAAAGTGATCCATTGATATTTCCACCAGATTACATCATATTATAGTTTTCAATAGGAATTTTTCCTTCCACTATTTTATCAATATAATAAATATTAATAAATTTTTATATTTTTTAGAATCCCCTTATGTTTAAGAATTCATCATTTGAAAAACATTTATTAATATTATCAGAATCTAATCTATGCTTTAGGGAATTTATGAGATAAGAAATCAATTAATTATATCTTTATATCCATATAAGTCCTTCTTAATCGATATTGATTAATCCTTTCCCCATTGAATTAAAAGTCCCCGTAAGATTTATTAATACTTAACCTTTCACATTAACAACTAGAATCACAACATTAGTGGGAAATATGTAGTTCCAAACATTAAAATATTGTTTTTATAGAATTAAATAGGGTTATTTCACTAAAAAACACCAAATCAAACAAGTAATCTTATATGATTTGTATATTTTAATACCATAATCATGATAACACATAGTGGCATCAAATTCTTACTTTAACTGAATCCACATGACTTATGAAATCTCTACTTAACAATTATAGATGGCATGAAAATGATTCTTAGATCTCTTACCTTGAGTGGTATGTTTTTAACTACTACTTTACACACAACCCCAAAATAGTTCACTCCCTTGTATTCCATATTCATTTTAACTATTACTATATTATTTATAATATGGAATATATGAAATTATTTTATTAAAATAGTCTATGAATACATATATTTCTAAATCATTTGATGAAAAATTAAAATTATTTCTATACTTTTCATTTACCTGTATTTTTATGGATTGAAAGAGAGAGTTTATATGATTTCAATTTTAATTTCATTAATATTATTACACGATCTGTTCATTTTAAACTCTCTTTATCATTCATGTCATTTTATTTTTCCTTTAACAAATATATTTTTTCACTTCCTCGTTATTTCATTTTTCTATCTAAGATTCAATAACATTGTGCATATATTATAACAATTAATTATGTTATGTATACTTATACCTTCCCATTTCTACCTATGGTTATACAGTATATAGCCTAGTAGTATATCAATAAATCTATCTAATAGTTGTATTAACTATTTTTATATCCAGTTCTAAAAATTTCATTTTAAAAATTTTTCATTCATTAAAAATATATCTGAAATTTTAATTCATTTTTTATATATTTTTTTAGACCCATAAATTTATTATTTCCTCCGTATGTTTTTGAGTGAAATTATGTATTTGGAAGAATATATTACTGTTTTAGAGGCTATTATCTATGTTCAAATGAACTTGAAACTATTTTAATGTATTATAACCATGATTATAATAATTTTAATTATAGTTTCATCAAAAAAAATATAAATATATCAATGTATTATATTTTATTGCCACTGATATATTTTATATAATATTGAGTACTTATTTAAGGATTAATTGTAACTGAAATAATTTCATCTAATTGATAACCATCTGTTAATCTAGTAAAAATTTAATGGAGATAATTTGGTCCCTTACATATATCCTAATATATTTATTTGGGTATAGGTGTTGTAATTTTTGATTAGCCAATATTAAATTTATTTAATTTTATTTTGTGTATATACACATGGGTGGAAAAAAATTTAGTATCTTCTAAAAATATTATACATCATGGTGGTGGTCCATATTTTGTTTCTGACTGAATCAGATAATTTACTAAGAAAGAGGGGGAATAATACCCTCTATGAGAAAAATAAATCATAAACAACGGATTGGGGGCATCTAAAATTGAGAATCTTGATGGTATCAGCTCTTAAAGAATACACACAACCAATAGGGATAGATCTTACACTTGAAATAATATAATGATCCATCATGGGGTTCCCTATAAGAAAAAAGTTCATCCTCATTATTTTTATCATTACATCTGTGAGTAATTTCAATTATATTATTGATAATGCTACTTCACTTACATACATGATAAGTGATATTACAATGTGTGGATGGATTTCTATGAAATTAATTATAAATAAATAAAGAGTTATTTTCATGTAAAGAATAAATAATGTTTTTTAGTCTTGTAATAATCCAAACCTATTAATATAGAATTGTATTCTACTAGTAATGATTCACCGATCCCATAGGAAAGTTAATGATCAACTACTAATTAAATTATTTATGAATGGTTAGTCTTGTTGGATATTATTATATATTTTTCTATCGGAGGATCTTTAGTTGATAAGAAATCTATTGATACTAGATACCATATCTCTAATATGGCCCAAAATTAATAGTCGTTCAGAATTATTATATTTATCTATGCTAATATCACAATAGAAGTGTCAACTTACGATTCAAATATTCATTTATTTTGACTATCACTATACTGAACTTGAGAGTATGATGATGTTGACGCTACCTAACTCTACTCCTTGACAATAAAAACATGATCCAGTTTATCCCATTCAATGAATTGTTGCATTTCTTCTACAACTGATCATTTTAATGATCAAATTCCTTAATTTCAATAGTCAATTGAAATGTGTAATGTGATATTTCTTGGAAATCAATCTAGAATAATACAAAACTCATATTCCAAAACTAGAATTTCCCATCTATCACATTTTAATCTAGCAGAAATTTCATCCAAGCCATGAGGAACCACAAAACAATAGGTTTATACCTTATTAACAACAAAATATGAATTTTCTTCCACAAACCTCCAATAAAAAACCATGGTATATTCAAAATCAATATGGAAACCAAACTGGATGGGAAATCTTCATATTTATAGAATTAGTTAAATTATAAACAATAGTTTAATCAAAGAAATGATTCCAACCATGAAGATATGGTAAAAATATTCATTTTATTTCACAACAACAAAATTTATTGCAACAAAACATGGTTACACAAATTGGATAAATGGAAAATTAAATTAATGGTTTATATAATCAAATAATTAGTATCATTCCATCCCAATCTGAAGTGAATCCATTTGCAAGAGAAAATTTAAATGAAATAATATTTGGATGTGTAAGAAATATTAATAATCCCCAAGAAGAAAAAGTATAAAAAGAACCTAAAAAATCATCCATCGTCGAAAATGATGGTTAAACCACTTTCTGAAATTATAACACCACCCACTAAAACATTTCAAGAACCTGTTGAATCTTCAAAATAACTATTTTTCACAAACTAGTTGAAATATAAAAAAATAGAAAAAAAATATAGAAATCAAACATGATATATATTTTTGGTATTTTATAAATTTAATGGGATCTTGTAGAGGAAAAAAACAAATAGGATGATGAAGGTTAACTGTTTTGGGAACTAATGCCTTATATTTTGGTAATCCCTCATGCTAAGAAAAATTTTAAAACAAAAATGAAAAAAATAAGTACTTGAAACCTTTATGAAATTATAGGTTAACAACCAATTTTTTATGTTTTATTATAGATCCCTCGATATGAAAAATTAATTAAGGGAATATTTACAAACAAAAAGAAGTTCAATGGAAGTAAGAAAGTTAATTTGTTATGAAATTGTTCTTCCACATTTCAACATCCCATCCTTATTAATTTCAAATACACTGGTACATTTTTTATCCCATGTGTCATTGTTAATCATCATATTGAATATGAAATTTTAGATTTCGGAACCTCTGAAAATGTCATGATTTATTATATCTTCTCATTTATGAAAGCTGTAGTGTATATGTAACATAAAATTTTCATCCAAATATCAAATAAATGTTTATCTATGCCAGTTGGAGTTATTGAATACATGTTGGTAAGGGTAAATGAATTAGTTCTCCATACTAATTATTATGCGTTAGACGTGGAAGATGGCCATTTCACATGAAACACTAATTTTATTGATACTATTCTTGTAAACATACAAATAAATAATAAATTTTCATAAAGTTACATTTTTATTAGAGTTTGGATAAAATATAGTTAGTTTTCATATCATTGAATCAATGAAATACCATGTGGAATACAATTCTGCACACTAAGTTAATATGTTTTACAAGTTCTATAATGTTTTGTTCCCTAATTCTATTCAAGATAACCAGTCTCAAGATTTATTTGAAAATGAAAATTTTACTAAAAATATACCTTTTTGTATTGAATAATTTTATGAATCTGGAAATTATGAAATCTATTTTATTGATGACTCTTAACTTGAATACTTATTTCAAAAAATTACATGGTATTTGGATATTTATCAGCATTATAAGAAGGGTGTTTTTGTAGGTAGAGATACTAAAAATGGAAATGTTTTTATAACATTTTTAAAACAAGTAATATTACTAAAAATTATGATTTTTTAACTGAACATAATTTAAATTCTATTGAGATTGACATAAATTAAGCACAAAATGTCATTGAAATGTTAACACATATCATTGAAGATAAATCTAAAATTTCTTTTGAGGATGAAAAAAATATGCAAAAAAATGTATTTATTTCTAGATTGTGAAATTATAGTTATTCTATTCTTGATGATGTTTTCTAAGATGAAATTTAACTAAAAGACACATATAACTTACATTATCTGAAGATAATATCCTTTCCAAGCATGATATCAATCCTTTTAGATAAAAATTTAAAACTTTTATATTGGTATTGAAAAATAATTTTCTGTTATAATTGAAATTGGCATATCCAATGAATAATAAAATCATATTTTAGATATCTATAAGAATAATATAAAGGTAGTATGTTGATATTTAAATGATTTACTAAGAATCATTCATTTTATATGCATTTATAGGGTGCTTCTAGAGGATTATTGAAAACTTATTACACAAATTCAAAGAAGATTGAACCCAACCCTTCATCAATAGGTTAAGAATATTTTTACTACTTTATTGTTTGGGGGTATAATTTACTCCATTTATGATAGTTGATGGGTAATTATTGTTCAAATTTTTCCTTGAAATTGAGGACTAATAGTTTTTATGAATGGATTTGGACAGTTTTTTCTTGACTAAGATTCCCAACTAGTGGAGGGAATGGATTGATTATAGGAGGTTACATGTTGTGAATAAGAAGAACAATTTTCCCTTTCTGTTACTTAATAAAATTCAACAAATATTCATCTTTTGATCTCATTATTTCCACTTATATGTTTTTTTAGGATATTTCTGGATTCATAGAGCTCTTTAGGACAAAGATAAAACTAAATTCTCATGTCCTTTTGGTTCCTTTACGTGTTATATAATACCATTTGGTCTATGTGATTCTCTTTTTATGTACCAATTATCCATCGATATAATTTTTTGCTAAATTTCTTGAGGTATTCATTCAAATGTTTTTGGATGTATTTATAATGTATGATATATAATTTTAGTGTTTTCTTAGTGGATTAGAGGTTTTGATTAGAGTTTTATTTAAAGAAAACCTGGTTTTGATCTTTAAGAAATTCATTTTTATGGTTGATAGTGAAAATTATCTTGGTCATTATGTATCTATGAATGGAATTAAGGTGGAAAAGTCTATGGTTGATATAATATCTTCATTTCATTTTCATATTACATTAACTGAAATTATATTATTTCATTTAAAATATGGATGTTATAATAGATTGATAAAATAATTCAATCAGACTACTATGATTTTGATTAGACACATTCAGAAATTAATTCAATTTTTGTTTTACTAAAATTATAAAGAATCCTTTAATAAACATAAATAGACTCTAGTATCCCAAAAAATAGTTGAACCACCTAACTATAGTTTTCATTTTGATATGATAATGGAATATAAAAAATTATCTTTAGTAATATTTCTTAAAAAGTTATAGAGATAAAATCAAATGTCATTAATTATGCTTCTTTGACTCTATATGCAACCCAATACAATAACTCCATAGTAGATAAGCTGTTTCTACTCATTGTCTTCTCTCTTGGTAATTTTAGAAGTTATCTTTTTGGATCTAATGTTTTGTTTTTTAGTGAGAATTATTCTATATGATATATCATGAAAAATCTATAATCAAAAAACCTATATTGTAAGATAGATATTATTGGTCCATGAATTTTATTTTGGGATCTATGAAAACAAATGAATTGAGAACACTATGGGTGATAATTTAAGTAGAATACAATCAGAAATCTGTCAAGATAAATATTTCATAAACATATTTGGGTAATATTTATGGGGAGAAGTTGTATTCTACTGTTTATAAAAAGATTTCATGGTTGTTTGAAAATAATTATTTACATAGCAACTGAAATTGTTCTAAATTGGTTTTCCAAGTAGTAAGTCTCTACACGGATTAGTGAGATAAGGAGATATGTTTGAGTTAATCCCTACTTGTGTAATTTTGGAAGTCATAAAATTTTATAATATATATCCCAAGTTCATATATTTCATCATTTGTGAAATTTTAATATAGTTTACATAGTGTTGAATACTTTTGACCATAATGGACTGCAAGGAAAGTGCCTGATTTGTGGTTATATTGACCCACCATTTTCAAATACTATCTTGATTTTTTTCAGATGTGTAAGGCTTTCCATTTAAAAGGAAACATTACTCCAAGATGTGTGATTTAAAAATAAACATAGTTGTTTTTTGATGTCTTTGATTATTGGGTAATGAATATTATGGGTCCTTTTCTTCATTCCTTTTGATATTTATACATCATGATTATGGAGGATAATGTGTCCAAATGGATTGAATATATTCCACTAGAAAATATGATAATGGAGTGGTGTTCTAGTTTATCAAGAGTAATCTATTTTTTAGGTTTTTAAGGAAATGGTTTATTCTCATTGACTGTGGACATAATTTCTATAATAGGTCTCTTAAGGATTTTTTGAAAATATATGGGGTAATTCATAACGTTTCTACCACATATCACAATGAAAAAATGATATGGATGATGTTCCAAATAGATAATTTACCTATAATATTTAGAAAACTAGTAACCCTAATAAGAAATATTAGATTTGGGTATCGAGGATTAAATTGTGGTGTATAATACTACCTATAAGATTCCAATGGGGATTTCACCTTATAGAATAGTTTTTGGTAGTGATTTTCATCTACCTCTTTATGTATATCATAATGGTTCTTTCGAATATGAAATCTTATATTTTGATTTTCTTATTGGAAAAAATAGAGGAATATGGTTTTTAATGTATTAGAATATATATGAAATTTTTTTATGAAAATTAAATCATATTAAAAGATAAAACAAAGGATCTTCAAGAAAAACAATATTTTAATATAGAGTCTTAGATTGGATATAAGGTGATTCTATGAAAATATAAGATGAAACTTTTCCTATGTAAATTTCTTTACAAATGGTATAATTTCATTATTATAACTAAAATTTTCCCTTTTGGTGTCGTACGAATTCAAGATCTTGGGAAGGATGTTCAATTTACTATTAATGTACATCAGATGATATTTTTTAGAGAAGTTAATAAGGAACCACTTTTCATATGTTTTCACCTAGAGGAATCCAATTTGGGATTATATTTTATTTTTCCTCCAAATTAGAGAAGATTTATTACAATCTAAATTCATGAATAGAATAATCAAGTTGAATGAAATTAATTTATCCCCTTTCTTTCAAAATCGTGTAAACATTTTACAAGTAACAAAATTTCATGAATCTAAATTTAATTGTTTTTCATTCTTATGAGCCTTCTTTCCAATAAGGGAGACATTAAAAATTTTCGGAGAATGTTAATAGATATAAACGAAAAAAATATCTCTTTAGAGGGTGTTTTTTTATAGAATTTTTCTTTTTTTTCATGATTTTTTTATTATTTCTACTACTCTCTTTTTTAGCATAAATTTATAAATAAAAATGAATCTAAAAAAGTTATTTAATGTTGAAATTTGTTATTGAACATGTTGGATACAATAGTTAATCCATTTATTTTTTATTTTTTATTAGTTATGAATACTCTTATAATATTTTGGAAAATTTCACTACAAATTTCAATGAAAATGAACTACTATATATATATATTATATTCTTTATATACATTTTTGATGTGTTAACCAAGATGTAAACTTTTATGCATATAATAAAATGTTTTTATTTATTTATTTTTTTGGAAACTAAATTGGGATTTAATTTAGCACTTTTGAACATGTTTTTTATCTATTGAATGGTCAAATATCCCTAAAACATTAAAAAATGGATAAACATGATTCACTATATAAAAATCAAAATTGAAGACAATATTGAGCTCTAATTTGGGGGAAGGGTATTTCAATATGTTAAGTTATACAACAATTTGAACCTAATAAGAACACCAATTTTTTTTCAAATTTCATTATATTCCATGTTTCAATAAATCATTTTAAATATTTTTGGTGTTAAAATGATTGAATTTTGTGTATCCACTATAAGGGGGGTAGTTATTTATGATCCTTAGGTTTTGTGAGGTAATTCATTTTTCACTATATTTTTTAAAATATGATGACATTGGTAATTAATTTTGATGATGATTTACAATTATAATTTTCATTTAAATTCTTTAATTTGGATTATAACTCATAATATATGCATTTAAATGAATTATGAAATGAAAATACTAATCGATGTTGAAATGTTTCTTTTTTTTCTTCATACAGATAAAGTGGTTATTTATATTCAATTTAAATTTATTAAGTTCTATCATCCAAGAAATGTGACCAATTTCTTTTGATTAAGAATTTATTGGAGTATGCTCTCATAGAGAGAAATAGAAATTTGAAAATCTAGTTGAACACAAATTGAAATGGGAATAATATGAATTCAATTTTTTAAGAAAAATTATTTGTGTAAAATATGATACAATTTTTCACTAAGAATACATAATTTCACGAGGGTAATTATTTTCATTAATTTATGACATACAATTGTAATGTGATTCTGGAAATAGATTTTTGGTGGAAACTAGTCACATAAAACTTGGGATTTATTTCATTCCACAAAAATTGAAATATTTTCTTAAAAAGAAAATTTCTATTGTAGGAGAATTTTATGTGGTATTATTTATAGATTTTTTTATAAATAAATTACAATAAAATAATATGTTTTAATGGTGAAATGTATTCATAATTATGTATTTTAATTATTTGGAAAATTAATGATAAAACTATAATTTTATTAAATATTTTTTGCAATGATAAATTTTATTTTAAAAATTATTGTTCTGTTTTTATGTTATTGAAAATATTATTATTAGTTGATGAGTATTTTTTTATTTGTTTTATGTTTTTATTCATTCTAGGAATTTATTAATATTCTATTTTGATGTTTTTTAAATTGATATATATTTTATAGATACATACTTAATTTTATAATTATATTCTCTAGTTATCTAATTATAACTTATAATCTTTACTTTTATGTCAGTTTTTAAAAAATATTATTTTAAATTTTCTTTGAATTATTTTATTTAAATGTGGAAATTAAATTAAATTTTATTTTTACTATATCAATTTATTTTAAACTCATTAAAACTTTGTTTTATTTTTATTTTTATTTTTTTGAAATCGTTAATTTTTTATCACTTATTTCTGAAGCACCAATAGAATAGTTTTTTAGCTTCTATGAAATAAAATTTATAATTTTTTCGATGAAAATTTTCATCAAATTCCATAAGAAAATTTTGTGGATATTGCATAGGATAATTCAGACTTCTAAGGTTGTGTAAGATAAATTGTGTTTTCCACATTTGAGAATAATCGACAACACAGTATAATTGATAAACAACACATAAGATAATATGAATGGGCTATATAAGATATACATAATACTAAGTAATTTATCTTATGCCATATCAAAACCAAATTTTCTGATAAAAACTGAATTATTGGTGCCCAATCACATAGGATGAGTGATATTAGTAATAAAATAAATTCCAAACTGGATCATTTAGCGAAGTTGAAATTCCAGTAATAATTTTTTCAATACCATATGTGTCACATTTGAACCATGATCACAATTAGATCTCTACCGAAGAACCCACTATGGATGAGTTGTGCAATGTCGATTGAACATAAGGATAAAAGAGAAACGAGCCAGGGAAAATTTTTTGTTTTGTAGTAGCCTGATCTGTTCTGGATGATGGTTGGACCGACTGCTTCTGATCCATATTGTGCACTAGGAACGAACTTCATAGGTCGACCTCTATAATGATTCCATTAGGGGTTAAAGGGGAAACACATCCCTGCACTGGTGCTCCGAGGGCCAAAGTTTGTTGGGCTAATTTTTTTAGCAATGTATCATCTCTAGCCTACAATAGCATAGCAGACTGGACAATAGAAAAAGGTCACTATAGTAGTACATAATTTGAAATGACTATTATAGAAAGTCTGTCATTGGACACCAGTATTGTACATCAGTGGAAATCCACTCACTGACCATTGTAGCTATTTATAATTGGTTGGTCACGAAACTGTAGTAATGTGTACTTTTAGCCTCCTTTCACATTAGCACAATAGAATTTCTGTGCATTTGTTGGAATAGTTCTCCATCCTCCTTATTTGCCCACTTAAGGTTGGGTTTTTCTAAGTGTGAAAAATTCTATGATCTCTTTGTAAATTGTTTTACCAGATCATAGTGATATTCTGCCTCTCCATGGACATAGGGATTATTCATGAACCACTTAAATATCCATGATATTATTTTTATTTTATTTTTTCCATTTACACATCTATGAATCATTTATTTTGAGTATTCATTTTTCTGGAATTTCCACAACATAAAAATGAGATGATTAACTGATATTTGAAGGTGTTTTTTAGTATAATGAATAACTGAGTGTGATGTTTTATTTTTAGACATGTATTCATTATGGTTTAAATAATTTTTCTAACCCCAAATGGGAGTCGAGTGGATGTTTTTTCAAATGCAGGTAAGTGAAGGATGATACCAAACTGATGTTGCCTAATATTTATATGTTTTGATCCAAATAAGTTCAATGATAGAGAAAACGTGTTTGAAATTTTATGTACTGGGGTTTTTAGATTTAAGAAAATTACAAATCCATTTTTAGAATATGCTTCCAATCCTCCATCAATGGTTGATGATCAACTAGTTCACATAGTCGAGCCGATTGATTCTGCAACCAACTGAGTTACTCAAAACTATTGATTCTAATCGGGTTGAAGATCCTAATAAAGAACATATGTTGGTGATGATTTTTCAAGCTCTATGGTAGAGTATATTCCTCATTTCCATTAATGTTTAGGAGTCGAAGCCCTGAATTATTTGGCTTTCTCCTATGTTTACGAACTCCACTCTATAATCATTTATTTAGTAACCTACATTGATGATTGGGGGAAAAGATCAGTGAAGAATAGAATCACCCACTAAGGAGAAGATCGATAATATTCTAGCTAAAACCATGAATATAATCTGGGTTTCATCAGGAGAAGATGTTGAGCTGATGATTTTGAGCTACAATTATAGAGACTCTACCACTAAATTTACTTTTTTGATTTTTTTGATTTCTAGAATCGAAGGACAATGGTTACATGAGTTCATTAATGCACTAGATTAGTTTCATCCTTTGTATTAATATATACTTTATTAAGAAATGTTTGGATAATTAAAGTTGTTACATTTTTTGTAGGTTGATGAAATTCATTGAAGTATGTATTCTGGTTGAGATGAATTGAAGATTAAAACTATAAACATGTGGCCATTAGGATACACAAATAAATTGATATTTTAAATTAAGTAAATAATTTCAATGTTAGTAAAAGATTATGATGATATTTATGGATTATTTATTACCCATGTACATTTGTATGGAGGTGGTGTTGGAGATTTACTGAGGAGCAGTGGACATAAATGAAAAAACTGAGAACGATTTCATTAAATCCAATTTTAACTAATGTGATGTTTCTATTGGGAGTTCATGACACTTGATGGAAAATAACTTTGATAGGGATAAGTTGGTAGTGTTCATTTGAACATTGGGAGAAACAACAGGGTAATTTTCATAGATAAAAGAAGTGGAGAAATGGGGGAGGAACCAGGAGATATTTTGGGAAGCCATTTCTACACACAATGTTGATGAAGATGGAGATCAGAGTGCAACATCGTACCTTGGTGATATCCAGTTAAACATCTAGTATCCAAATATAGTTTACTCATATGGTGATTTCTTCTTGTGTATTCATTTGTTTAAATTTTGAAATTGTTTGTCTCTATAAAATTTTAGAACTCAAAAATGCAGTCACTATTTGATGTTTTATTCTTCTATCATTTTGAAAAAAACATCATCAATTATATGTACAACACATTACCATTTGTAGTGAGAATAAAAATTAATGTTTCTAATTAATTTAAATGAATTGAGAGTATAGTTATTCTCCTCAATATTTAAATTAATCAATCTTTTATTATCCCCAGTTCATTCATAAGGTTGTAAAATTAATTCTGTTGTAACTTCAACAAAATAATTTATTCCATCCATGTATTTAAACATATTATCAATAACCATAACAACACATGATTCAATAGTTTTTTGTGATTGTTTACTATATAAAATTTATCATATTATAATATTAATATATCTATTTAAAATAACTTCCTCACCCATTTCACCAAATTTCACAAATATTTCAATTTTTAGACCTCATAATACAGGGACTTCCTAAAACAATGATTTATTTAGCAGTAGTAAAACAAATTATGCCACATTTAATAAGAAAATTATTCTGTTTTTTTGTCGTAGAAAATATATTTTTTGAATATGTATATCCTTAAAAATGGGTTCCATTTAAAAGTATTTTGAGAGTTTGTATGAAGAAAAAATAACTCATCCCATTTCAACTAGGCCTTGATTTTTCCTTTCTTCTACAAATTTTTTTTTACATTTAGTAAACTTGTAATGATATCTAATCTCATGCCTTAAAATATCAAATGAGTTACATGTAAATGCCTTTTTATTTAATGTTCTCAGTTTTCTGATACATACACAATGTTCCTTCTTAACCTCCATCTAAGATATTTTAAACATTTCCACAAGCTTGGATTTTATTTACTAAACACTACCCAATACAACTGAGTAAAATCATCGGTGTAGGTTTTCATGTATGGATAAATTTTGATGGAAATAGGCCTTATTGGACTACAAAGATCATGTTAAATAATTTCTAGATTTCGATTTAAATGAATCTCTAAATAATGATGAATTATTTTGTCCATTCATCTTTTTTCACATGATTTATAAATAATATCTATTTTATTATTTATTTGAGGAACATATATCATAGATCCCTTCAAGGAGATTTTACTCATATTTACTTTACAAAGAAGGAAAGGTATCTTGTTGAAAAGGTCATTTTTATATTTGATACTCAAATAACAAAAGTTAATTAGATCTATGATTTTTAAAAAATTACCACTATTTTTTGTCTCCCATGGTAGTAATAATTAAATATTTTAATACTTTTATAACATATGATTTACTTTTGAAAATAGAAACATTCCCTTAATCATAAATACTACTGAAACATAAATTTTTTTGATTATGTAATACAATAATTAGAAAAAATATTGGATATAAAAAATCAAAATTAAATGTTCTGTTTAGACAATCAATATTATTTTGAGCGAGCAGTCATTAAAAAGTAAGAAACTCCTATATCTTGTAATCTAATGTGTTTTAGGATTTTTTTCTCCATACATTTGATGATATCATCCACCCTTGAGAATCTAAGGCGTCACCTTTTTTAGAATTTTAGAACAACCTCAACTAGTAATTGTTTTCTCAAATCTTCCCTTTATCATATTACATTTGGTTCCCTGATTATGGGAATTTTCTAGGATGAGTATTTATACATTCTTACAAATAATGACCATAATGATCTCATATTCCATACACCTCATCAAGATAGTCATAACTATTTTTTATTTCAAACTATTTACCTTCCAATTATTTCTTATTACAATATTTTTCATTATCTGTAATTTTTTATTCCTATGCTAACATTTTCAAATCCTTTTGAAATTTCACCTATATGGAAACTTCCATTCCGAAGAAAGTGACATGTTTTCCCAATAGTTAATATATTTATTCCAATAAGTTCAGAAACACCAGCAATTACCATTGAATATTGGTCTAAAAAAGTAATATGAGTGATGATTGAAAAAAATTAATTTAGGTTCTTCATAGTTTATAAATTCATTCATCCTCTATTGTTTAATATTAGTGGTCTAAGAGATATTTTCTACCTTTGTTTGATTTCTAATTGTATTAAATCTTTCACTATTATTTTTAATCCATTTAATCCTTTCCGTTCTCATTAAACCATCATTGTTATTTGAAACCATCTTATAAAATTTTAATCCATACAGTTGTGTTATAATCTATTTTGTATATAAGTGCTCTCTAAAAATTACTTAAGATTAATTTCCAACTTACATTTTGAAAAAAAAATTTAAATTCAATATTTTTATGGATTTTTCATCCTTGATACATCTAGATTGATCATTTCCCAATTCTTATTTCATTATAAAAAATTTAACATCATTTTATTTTAAAATGTATTCTTATTATGTAACATTTAATTTGATGGATTAAATTTAATCAAGATATCATTATTCTCTTATAAGGAAACTTCAAGTTATATCTTTTTTATACAGAAACATGACATACATCTTGAGTTAATTTTTTTAATTTAGATATTCAATATGTTATGATCTCAAAATATATTCTCATAATGTTTTATAACCTTTTCATACATCTCTACATGAAGTTTCACCATGATTGTAAAAATGATAAATGATGTCATTAGTTCCATTAAAAACAACTCCATCTGATGAATTAATTATAGTTTTGCAATTATCATCTTCAATTTAAATTAATCTCCACATTCTTCTTTCAAAATACCTTCATTTTCTTTCACCAAAATGTTTCCTATTTATATTTTCACCCAACTTATAATTCATTGGACTATTATTTATTTCCACTTATACAAACTCACCCCTTTTTTCTTGGGTAGGCTAAGAAAAAGTAGAGAATGTCTCCAAACATAAATAATTTTAGAGTAATTTTCCCTTGATCTTTACATTAATATTTACTTGTTTCTTTTGAGTTAAATTCTATAACTCTTGAATATTATCCAGAACACATTGATTAACATTTAGATATATTATATCACTCTTCATATTTTAAAATATTGCTTTCTTCATTGAAAAAAAAATTCAAATTTCACCATCATCTTAAATATCAGATCTTCCATCATTTTATAATTAATGAGAATATTTTTTTTATTATCAAGTGAAATTTCTTCATTATCTATGATAATATATATTTTGGTATGAAATATTTCCAAAAACATCCACATAAATTTTTGAAAAAAGTTGAATCTAAAAAATATACAATACCTATTATGATACTAAAAATTTTATTTACCTTTTTTTAGATTTTCAACAATGATCTCTTCCACTTCCATTTCCAGATACTCAAATTTGAATCTCCAAATTTGATTTCTCTGTTACATTTCATTAACATTTTCTTAAAAATGATTTATGTTTAACCCAAAATATTTTCATCCATTTGAATACCCATCACATTTGTTTATTTTTTTTGACAGTGACACAAGAATAAAATATAGAGACTTACCATCATTTAAAATATTCCTCATTTTTGTAAAAGTCAGTGAGGAATAATTTTCAACATATGGAAATATAATGGGTTTTTTTATTATAATTATAGTCTTAATAATCACGAAATGGTATCAACATATTCATCTATGAATGAAAATTTTACCATTAGAAGTAATAAATTCTCTACTGTTAACTAAATTTAAATTCCCCATTCCTAAAAAAGAGTTCCAAAAAAGGATAACTTCCCTTTGATGTTAGTTTATTTCACCAATAATGTATCACCATTGATATGGGTTGGACCATTGGTGGTATTTTTATAATTTCTTACCTCTTGTAAATAAATCTTCTCAACTTGTTTGAGTGATGACCTTTTTTACATAGTTACTCATCCTCATCTGTAAAGGCCTTGAAATCCTATGGAAATTTTTCTCTTAAATACATGGGAATTTTACGAGTCTGTAGTTTCTAACGGCACCTGATTCCGAGGCCTGATGTGCCCAAAATAATTTTATGATGTTTTGTTCAGGTACGTTCAGTAGGCGTAGGATCGAGATTTTGTATCTTTTGAACCAGTGCTCGAAAATGAAATTCGAGGACACTAATTAACTCGCAGCACTGGTATTCTCTTAAGGAGACCTTTACCGCAGTTGCGTTTTATACAGGTTGGAAGTTATTTTTGAGGGATTTATAATTTAAATAAATAAAAATATTTTTCACATATTTATATGTGGGTGGTGGTTAAATCCACCAAAGGGAAGTTGGAATTGGGGCCCACCCCCCACATATCCTCCCATGAGAGGATATTGTGTGGTGGGGCCCACACGAACAAAAACTCCTCAACTCTCCCTTGAAACTCTTGAAACCCCCCATTTATGTGGGTTAAACCCTCCACTTTCCACCTCCCTTTTAAATTTTGAAAACTCTCCACCTCCCACTTTCTCTCGTTAATTTTCCAACACCATTAATTAATTAATTGAGATCCACAATTAGTTAATTAATTTGAATGATTGAATTTTGAAAACATTATGCCAACTTTAAATAAGTGAATCTATAATTTTATTTGGGGTTGGAATAATCATTGGATAGCTTGGGAGTATTGGTGGATCCTTGGAGATATATGGAGATCTTTCTTCCAATGAAGAACATCGTCTCCACCAAAGAACGACTACACATATCCTTCATTTCCAATCGGGTAAAGCAAGAGAAGATGCTGCCTGCGAAGATCGTCTCCAACGACAACGACTCTCCCTCTGACATTAAAGGAACGACGTCCTTCTTCCATGACATAGTATTCCGCAACTTCAACAACATACGTGAATCAAGGTAGGGGGATTTTTTTAATTTTTAAATGAATAAAATTGTATCCTTGATTCTTCAATGTTTACTTTGGTTCAATGGTGGAAAATTGATATCACCTAACGCGAACGGTGCAGGCCAAAAAAACATGGCTTGACGACCCTCCGTTGAATCTCATTTGGTTAACATCAGAGGCGGAGCCGAAAGGGCGTGGTGTCGTCGCACCACCCTAGAGAAGAGCCGTGATGGTTGAGGTGGAGAGGCGTTGTCGCGCCGCGTAGAGAGTAGTAGGACCGCGGCACATCCGCGCCACGGTGGAGGTGCAGAGGGAGCCGGCTAAACCAGCCGCCATGGAGCCGCTCTGCAGGATGACCGGCCGACCAATTCGGTTGGCCCTTTGGAAGACCGCGGACCGTAACTGAGGGCCGATCGGCTGGAGGAACCGGCCGGCCACCTAATATGCGCAGGCAGAACCGGCCGGCTACAGCCGGCCGGGCAGAGGAGTGGCGACGCCGCCTGTCGCCGTAGGGCGAACCGAACTGGCCTGCAGCGCGGGCTGGGTCCACGGGTGGGATGTGCCCACCAGGCCAGGACAACCCCCAACGAGGTCGGACCCGCAGGGCTGGGTCCGCAGGTGGGCCGGGCCAACCCCTAGCCAGGTCGGACCCACCGAACCGGGTCGGGCCGACCCGCCAGCCAACTGGGCTTGATGGGTCGGACCCATCTTCGCTTAAACGCGAATATCTGCTAGACTGCGCGTCTGATCGATGCGCCGTCTACGGCACTGGGACCCTCACGATGAGGTAGTTTTTTTTTCAATACTCTAAGTGAGTTTTGTACAACTTTGGAATACATCTGGGTTTAGATCGATCATAAATCCAACCGGGCCCCTGGAATGGAAATGGAAATAACTCTCATATTGGCCGTCCGATTGACGTGATGTCTGTCGCGTTGGATTCCTTTTGATGATATGGAACGTTGGGATACATCAACTCAAGACTTCGTGATAGTTGATGTATCGTCACTTGACAAAAGAAGCGTACCCTCCTGGAATCGAGTGTGATGTGTGCGGGAACCCTAGAGCTGGCTACAACGACTACTGTACCAGAATCCTACGTTGGTTAGATAGCGACGACTACTGTACCAGAATCTTACGTGGGTTCGACAACGATGACTACTAAACCGTTATCCTATGTGGGTTCGTCAGCAATAAATACTATAATGAAATCCTACCTGGGTTCTCCAATTCGGACTTCTGCTCCAATTTCCTTTGTGGGTTTGACAAAGTTGCTGGTCTTGTATCCTGTGTGGGTCTGATGGCTTAGTTGGTCCTATATCCTGTGTGGGTCCGACAGCTTAGATGAATGAGTTACTAAATCTGATCATCTCTATCACTATATGAAAGATGTATACCTATGTGAGCTGAGTCTTTTCTTTCAATCATTATCATCGATGTTATTGACTTTACTTCCTTTGTGGATTGAGTTGTGTGTGGGCTCGAGAGTTGGAGCCGGGACTGTGACTGGTAACATAGGTATATTTCTGTTCATATACCAAATTAGGGTTGGTTGATACTTCGTGATTGTATATTTCAACTATGGTTTATTCTTTGTGGATTCTGGGACACCTCGAGGGTCTCGGGGTCCCCTATTGAGTATTGTTATACTCACCCCTGCACGGGCTACGCCCACACATCGTTGTGTTGATTGAAGACGACAGACATCACTGATTGAGGCAGAGAGTTGTTGATATGGATGGTACCCTGAGGTGGACCACTTGGCAAGACATAATCCAAGGGGATGGACGGACCTAAGGTGCTGAAGAGGCCATCTGTACCCACCCTTCATGTGGGATTCTCAGAGGACGACTCTGTAGTTGCTGTTTACCTTTTTGCAGTTGTACTAGCTTTACAGTTGTTATACTTTACAGATGGGCATGTATTTCCATTCCATTTCCTTTCATCCCTTACTTTTTTATATAGTTTTACTTAGTGTTTACTTTCAGTTGCATACTCTGCTGCTTGTGTTAAAGATGTGTGTGTGTTATAGGTTAATAGGCAATCCCTTCCATTTTTATAGGGATTAAACATTTGTTGCTAGTTGCTAGCCACTGGCCTATGGAAGGTGGGCTTGGGGTAGTCATGGAACGGGCCCTGAGGACGGGTCTTGAAAAATTGGTATCCGAGGTGTTTGTTCTACCACAGAACTTGGAAATTGATTATTTTTAGTGGAAATAGTGTTAATTGTTTTGGGTGTGGTTATCATTTTAGGGAAACCAGTGTTGGTGTGGTGGCAGACGTATCCATACACTAGGACTCTGACTTCTAATTTCTGACTCAATGCATGAAAACACTAACTACGTGTGTGATTCCTTTGAAAAGTTTTCATTGTGATTACTTTGTGTCAGCTCAATAGGTATACTGTTTTAACAGTGGAACACCAGTTTCCTTTCAGGATGGCCCCACATGGCATCCATATACGGTTCCCTGTATTGTATGAGATGGTAGCCCACCAAGCGACGAGGCCTCGGTGCTTGACCACATCACAGCAGAGGCACCAGCGGTACCACTACCAACTGGGCTGCCGATACCACCAAATCCAGCAGCAGAGAGTTCATTCCATATGATTGTGTTGCACGAGTTCCAGCGATAGAGGCCGCAAAGGTTCCAGGGACAGATGGACACACAGGTAGGTGAGGATTGGCTGCAGGCTATCGTGAGAGTCTTCAAATTGGTAGGGACACCAGCCGACCTCATGGCGATCCTTGTCGCGAGTCTTCTACACGCAGTAGCAGGTAGATGGTGGATCCTGATGCTCGAGGTGCATGACGAGGCATCATTACTCTGGATAGACATTGAGAGTCTCTTCTGCTCAGTGTTTGTTCCAACCACCCTTCGTGTGGTGCAAATTCCGGAGTTACATCATCTATAGTAGGGAAACATTACAATAACTCAGTACTCAGCGAGGTTCACCAACCTCTCATGCTACTCTATAGACTTGGTACGAGACCCATTCTTCAGGGCATAAACCTTCAAGCAGGGAATCAGGCAGGAGATCATGGCTCTGATGATTCCCCTCAGCATCCTGACACACGCGGGGGTGCTAGAGAGACCCCTTCTAGTGGAGAGTTTCCTCACTGAGCAGTTACCAGTGGAAAGACCCACCGCAGGGAGACAAGTATCAGAGTCTTCTATAGCCGGCAGTAGACAGATGATGCAGAGGTCCAAGCGGACCAGGCCATCAGGTGGGTAACCCCAGGATACAGGTTCAGTTGTGTGGGGTACACGAGATAGATCCAGCTACAGGAGGAGCATGACGTGCTATGCATGCAGCGGGCAAGGCCACATGCCTCATGACTGCCCGACCCGCCATGTAGATGAGTATCAGATAGTAGAGGGACCACCCAGGAAGAGGCAGAGGATCGACCGTGGTGGTCCGCCGAGATCAGGCCGATGTGGAAGAGGAGTTGGCCGAGCAGCGGGTGGTGGATGGCGTTTCGAGGCTCTACCCAAACCACCACCAGGAGGTCCACACTGACTATAGGGAGCTGGAAGACAGAGGCGGGCTCAGATCTAGGTAGTGGAGGCCTACAACAACGGTGCACCTGAGATGATTTGAGATACTATCTATGTCTACTCCACCCTTGCTTCAGAACTTATAAACACAGGTGCAAGTCATTCTTTTATTTCCACTTCCCTCGTTCAGAGCTCGGAGATTCCGACGGAGCCGTTGGATCGATCCTTATGGCTAGAGACTCCTACAGGATTAGAATCGACGATAACGCACTGGTTCTGGTATTGTGAGCTTACTATAGGAGGCGAGAGCTTCAGCTAGGATCTTCTTGTAGTAGCGTCGAGGCCTTACAACATCATCTTGGGTATGGACTGGTTATCCACAGTTCATGCTCAGGTTGACTGTATTAGGCACAAAGTGCGGTGTGTCTAAATGGATGGGACCAGGTTCTCCTTCACCATCGAGAAGGGAGACTTTGTAGCACTGGATGCACTTACGTAGAGGAGGGGCATCCGATCACACATCAGTTGGCTAGTCTAATCCTCGAAGCAGTTGATGTGCGGAGTTTGAGTTTTCATGTTGTGGTGGATCAGTACGAAGTTGTTTTTCCTGACGAAATTCCAGGACTACATTCTCATAGATAGGTAGAATTCTACATTGACCTGTACCCCAGGACAACACTAATATCTACTCCAGTATATCGGATGGCTTCCACCGAGATTTGTGAGCTGCGGGTATAGCTAGAGGACTTGCAGGGGAAGGTATTTATCCGACATAGTGTTTCACCCTTGGAATCTCTGATTTTGTTTTCCAAGAAGGTGAATGGGAGATTACGACTGTGTGTAGACTACCGTCTCCTGAATCTGGTGACTGTGAAGAACAAGTACCAACTCCCAAGGATTGAGGACCTCTTTGATCCACTCAAGGGAGCACGATGGTTCTCAAAGATAGACCTCAGGTCAGGCTATCACGAGCTTAGAGTTCGAGATAAGGATGTGCATAAGACGGACATCAGGTGTAGGTATGGACACTACAAGTTCTTGGTTATAACATTAGGCGTAACCAACTCTCTAACAGTGTTAATGAGTCTCGTGAATAGGATCTTCTTTCCTTACCTCGATCTCTTTGTCGTAATCTTCATCGATGACATACTGATTTACTCGAATACTGAGAAGGAGCATGCCTACCATTTGCGGGTTGTACTGGACACAATTCGAGAGCACTAGGTCTATGGTAAGCTCTCGAAGTATCAGTTCTAGATTCGAGAGTTTCACTTCTTAGGAAATGTCATTTTAGAGGTTGGAGTGGTAGTGAATCCAGTGAAGATCGAGGCAGTACTTTCTTGGGAGATAGTGAGGAGTGTAACGGAGGTGCAGAGTTTTCTGAGACTGGTTGGGTACTATCAATGATTTTTACCAGACTTATCCAGAGTTAGAGCACCACTTTTAGCATTTACGAAGAAGGGGATACCCTTCGTGTGCTCAAAGAGATGCCAGTAGTGCTTTCAAGAGCTGAGGTATAGATTGACCAGTGGACCCATCTTGAGGCTACCGAAGGAGGGCGTAGAGTACATAGTTTACTACGACGCATCAGGGACCAGACACGGGTTTTTCCTAATGAAATATCGAGAAGTGATCACATATGGTAAATGGAATTTGAGACATCATGAACAGAACTACGCTAACCATGACCTAGAATTAGAAGTAGTGGTCTCCGCCTTGAAGATGTTGTGGCACTATCTAATGGGAAAGCGTTTTACAATCTATTCTGACCACCAGAGTCTCAGGTACATCTTCTCAAAGAAGGAACTAAAGCTAAGATAGAAGTTATGGCTCGAGTTCCTCCAGAACTATGAATTTGAGATAGTCTATACTCCTGGGAAGGGGAACGTTGTAGTAGATGCTCTCAGCATGAGATCATGCATTCAGTTGCTAGGAGAGATAACAGAGTAGCTGGCCGTATTTCGGATATCCTTTGCGGATAGAGATGGAGATTCCTTTCTGCAGTCTCTTACAGTCACTCCTCCATTCCTTCAGAAAGTCAGGGGGCACAATGTGGGGAGATTTACTATGAGACACAACGTGCTCAGATATCCTCAGGGTAGGCACCTGAAGTATTTTCTAAAGGTGGGGAACACGTCATCCTCTTCAGAGGATTTACTGTGGTACCAGTTTCACTACAGGAGGAGGTGTTGAGGGAGTTACACACTTCTCCTCTAGCGGTACATCCAAGAGTGGTGAAGATATATCAGGACCTCAGACGACCGCACCGGTGGCTGGGTATGAAGAACGTGGTAGTAATGTTTGTCTCGAAATGCCTCACTTGTCAGCAAGTGAAGGCAGAGCACCATGTACCAGCAGACATGGTATAACCCTTAATAGTCCCAGAGTGGAAGTGGGATGGGATATCCATGGATTTCTTAATGGGACTTCCACGTACATCCAGAGGACACAACTCTATCTAGGTGATCGTTGACCGACTCACCAAGTCGGCCCACTTACTATCGATTAGAGGGCAGGGTTCGGTAGAGAGCATGGGACACCTCTACGTGTAGGAGATTATGAGTTTACATGGAGTACCTTATTCTATTGTATCTGACCACGACACATGCCTTACTTCCCGGATTTGGAAGGGGTTGTAGGATGCTTTTGGGACGCAGCTTCGCTTGAGCACCTCCTTCCATCCTCAGATGGATGGCCATACCGAGCAGACCATCCAGACACTCGAGGAAATACTCTACGCTTGTGTCCTTGACTTTGGTCATAGCTATGAGGATCAATTACCCTTGGTGGTGTTTGAGTACTACAACAGCTACCACTCCACCATCGGGATGGAACCTTATGAGGCATTGTACGACCGACCTTGCATATCACCTCTGTGCTGGACAGACCTAGGGGAGTCCGCACTTGTAGAACCAGAGATGGTTTAGGCTATGACGGAGATGGTGCAGATCATCTAGGAGTAGATGAAGACTGCACATAGCAGACATAAATCATATTCTGATAGGAAATGGAGACCACTAGAGTTTGAGGATGGCGGCCACGTCTTCCTATGGGTCTCACCTCGATAAGGTCTACGGATATTTGGAAGAGGTGGAAAGTTATCTCCATGATTCATCGGACCTTTTTAGGTCCACATCAGGGTAGTCGAGGTGGCTTACCAACTGGCTAGTCCACCTCAGTTGCACCAGGTGCACGTCGTCTTCCACGTTTCTTATCTAAGGAGATACGTGCATGACCTATCCCACATCATCGACCATGGGAAGCTGGACATAGTTGACTTCGAGACATTCACAGAGGTTCTAGTGGAGATTGAGGATCGACAGGAGCGGGTCCTGTGTGGACGGTTGATTCCCCTGATGCACATTCGCTGCCATCACAGGAACCACTAGGAGAGCACATGGGAGCGGGAGGCTCAGATGTGTGATCATTACCCCCATTTGTTCCCTTTGTGTGTGTTGTAGCTTATGGGGATGTAATGTCCTAAGGTGTGGAGAATTAGAAGACCTGGAAATCCCATGGAAATTTTTTCTTAAATACATGGGAATTTTACGAGTCCGCAGTTTCTGACGACACCTTATTCTAAGGCCCAGTGTGCCCGAATTAATTTTTTGAAGTTTTTTTAGGTACCTTCTATTGATGTACGGGAGAAATTTTATATCTTTTGAATTGGTTCTCGGAATTAAAATATGAGGACACCGATGAACTCACAACACCGGTATTCGATTAAGGAGTCCTTTACCGCAGTTGTGTTTTATACAGGTTGGATGTTATTTTTGGGGGTTTTCGAATTTAAATAAATAATAATATGATTCAAATATTTTTATGTGGGTGGTGGTTAAATCCACCAAAGGAAACTTGGAAGTGGGGCCCACCGCCCACATATCCTCCCATGGGAAAATATTGTGTGGTGGGGACCACATAAATACAAACTCCTCAACTCCCCCTTGAAATTCTTGAAACCCCCCATTGTTTTTTGTTAAACCCTCAATATTCCACCTCCCACTTTCTCTCATTAATTTTCCAACACCATTAATTAATTAATTAAACTACACAATTAATTAATTAATTTGAGTGTTTTAATTTTGAAAACATTTTTCCAAATTAAAATAAGTGAAGCTATTCTTTTATTTGGGGTTGGCATAATCGTTGGAGAGCTTGGGAGTATTGGTGTAGCCTTGGAGAAATAGGGAGAGCTTTTTTCCAATGAAGAACGTCGTCTCCATGGAAGAACGATGACATGTCTCCTTCTTTTCCAGTCGAGGAAAGCAAGGGAAGATGCCGCCCGCGAAGAACATCGCCAACAACATCGAATCTCCCTCCGACGTTAATAGAATGATGTCCGTCTTCCACGACACTGTCTTCCTTGACATCGACAACGTTATGAATCGAGGTAGGGGGATTTGTTTAATTTTTAAAAGAATAAAATTATATCCTTGATTATTCAATGTTTACTTTGGTTTGACGGTGGAAAATTGATATCACCTAATGCGGAGGGTGTGGGGCGAACAAACACGGCCCGATGACCCTCCGTTGAATCTCGTTTGGTTAACATCAAAGGCGGAGCTGAAAGGGAAGGGTGACATGGCACCGTTCTGGAGAAGAACCGTGACCTCAGAGGTGGCACGACCCCATCGCGCCATGTAGAGAGCAGCAGGACCGCGGCTCCATCATGCCACGGTGGAGGTGTGGAGGTGGCTGGCTCAACCGACCACTATGGAGCCGGTCCGCAAGATGATCGACCAACCAATCCGGTTGGCCCACTGGAAGACCGCGACGCCTGTATGTGCCGCATGGAGGGAGACTGTGGCTCCAAACCACGGGCCTCTCTATTGGAGGAACTGGTCGGCCGCTTGCTGGCCAGGATGAAGGACCGCGGCTCCCGTAGGTGCCCCACAGAGAAGACCTCGGCCCGCTCAGCTGGGAGAACCGGCCGGCTGCCTACCGACCAAGCTCGAAGACCGCGACGCCACTTGGAGCCGGGTGGGGAGAAACATGGCCCATTGTGTGGGCCGCTCATTCCAGATAGAACCTGCCGGCTATGGCCTTTTGGGTAGAGGAGGAGCAGTACTCCTTGGCATAGACGGGTGAACCAAACCGGCCCGCAGCGCGGGCCGGGTCTGCTGGTGGGTCTCGCCCCACCTGGCCCGGCCGAACCCCAACCGAGGCAGACCGGCAGGGCCGGGTCTGCGGGTGGGCCACCCTCCACTGGGCTGGGTCGAACCCCATCCAGGTTAGACCCGCCAAACAGGGTCAGGCCGACCTGCCAGCCCATTAGGCTTGATGGGCCGGACTCGTCTTTTCTTAAAAGTGAATATCTCAAAGACCACACATCTGATCGACGTGCCGTCTGTGGCACTGAGACCCTCATGAAGAGGCTGGTTTTTTTGCAATACTCTATGTGAGTTTTGGACAACTTTGTAAAAAGCCAGGTTTGGATCCAGCATAAATCCCCCCAGGCCCCTAGAACAGAAAAGCCAATGACTCTCAGACCAGGCATCTGATTGACACATCATCTATTTCATTGGGTTCCTTTTGATGAGGCGTAACTTCAGGATACATCAACTCCGGACTTCATTATAGTTGATGTATCATCACATTAATTGAGGATCAGACCCTCCCGGAATCGAGCGTTCTATGTGTGGGAACCCTACAGTTGGATGCGACGACTACTGTACAGGAATCCTACGTGGGTTCGATAGCGATGAATACTATACCAGAATCCTACGTGGGTTCGACAGCAATGACTAATGAACCGGAATCCTCCATGGTTTCATCCGTAATTACTACTGTACCGGAATCCAACATTGGTTCGACAATTCTGACTTCTGTTCCTATATCCTGTGTCGGTCCGACAGCTTAGCTGGTCCTGTATCCTGTGTGGTTCCAACAGCTGAGATGAATCAGTATAGAGACCCGAAGCATGACATACATGGACATTACATTACTTTTGCGGAATACATAGTACATAAAAAAACACACACACAAGGACCGTAATAGTTTAGTGTCTTTGGGAACTTGGAATATAATCTTCTAATCGTGGTGAAAGATCTTCAACATCTCCCATAAAGATCTTCCTTTTTTTACCTAAAACATTTCTATATATATTGGGGAAAAGAAAACATAAATGGGTGAGCTCAAATGCTCAGTAAGTGTAAACAAAAGAAATATCAATCACATCATATACATAAGAACATAACTTTTGGAAATCTTAACCTGAAAAAGAAATCATAATTTCATAACATGGGATAAATAATAGTAGTGAAATGTAATCCCAATAATCATAACATAAAACATGAATATTTGTGGCATACATACATAATCATTGAGAATCATTTCTTGTTAGTCAAGACTCATTGCCAAGACTATCTTAGTGGACAAATTCCACTTCTGAACCGAGTTCACTCATCGTTTCAGTCCTGTTTCACTGAACCGGTTTAACCTGCCATTCCAGCCATGTATATCTCATGAGATATAAAATCGTTACCCAATGCATTGGAGGGAGATATAGGTCCCACCCATCTCATAATGATACCATTCTTATGTGTGCCACAAAATCAGAAAACCATACATCATAGCATAACCCATGTAATAAAAATGGGAATCTTAAAATTGTGACATCATAAAACAATTCATATAAGATAAAGGAATTCATAAAAATATTATTCCATCACAACATAATCAAATCAATGTAATAATAGGGATAAAAACAGAACCCTTTATTATCTTAGGTGGAAAATAATTTTGATAAAACACATGAACTCCATTCTGGAGGAAAATATCCTTTCTGCTTCTAAAACACTTTCCCTTTCATAACATGTCGTACAATTATAAACTAAAAGAAGTTGATTAAAAATAAACTTGAAAACTTGTAAAGGAAGCTTCGTGGAAATAATGTTTTAAAAATCCATTCATGCCTTATAAGTTAAAAAAACATTCTTTGTACTTTTGTCGGAGAAGTCAAAAAGTACCTCGTACGAAAAATGATAAAAGATTTCTTTCATATCCTTTACTAAAAACTCACCAAAGGGTAAAATTGGATTTAAACAATTGTAGGTGGATGGAAATAATATTACATATTGAGGAAAAATGTATGTGGATGATAAAATACACCCCAGTAAATTTCAAAGTATAAACAATCTCGGATAAAAATGAGATTGTGATATTTCCCTTACCTTAGGTCCCATATGCTTTGTACGTATCCGAACCTCCTGTATAATGATTTAAATAATGTTATTGACTTATTCCATAATCATTCTCATTGTTATGATATCACATATGGTCATATTCTTATCTTCTTATTAGTAATATTTCATTACAACTTGTTATTCGGGTGTTTATTACTTTTTGTTCTTATGCGTGTTTTGTCGAATAAATTTTTATTATTATCTTTAGGTTATAGATAACTCATTTCCAGAATGTTATTAGTGTAATATATATCATATTAATTAATTAAATTCATTTATATAATCATTATGCAATGAAGATCATGTAGAACGAGTCGCATCACATCGGGGAGACGGTATTCCATACGTACGCACGAGCGATGATATCGTTCCCATGATCATGGAATTGTATTGGAGTGTATGTATACTATTTCATAATCAATATCAATTTACAATAATCATATATAGTTATTATTTACACCATTATACCCATCCATGTAAGGTGGTGGTGGAAAATAGATTACACCACGGTGTGGAGACGGTATTCCGTACGTACGCATGCGCGGTGATTTCATTTTCTGTAGGATGGATAGATGGTGAAATAGGGTTGTTTCATACATATAATAACATATCAGTATATGAGTGATACTGATGTTATTACTTCATAATGAAACAACTAAAGAAGAAGAAGTGGAAAAAGAAATAAAGATGAAAGAATCGGTAACGGACATTACCTCTTCTTTGAAGTGATTCTTTGAGACCTCCTTTTAAGGGCACTAAAATTGGTCTTTGAAGAAGTCCAGGACCTCTAGGATGTCTCTAGGTAAGTATAGGGGAGAAATTTTCAGGGTTTGGCCGAGCTTGAAGGCTCAAAGTGGTGTGAGGAAGAGAGGGAAGAGGTGCCCTTTTATAAGGGAGGAGAGGGGCACCTTTGGAATAACTAAAAATATTATTTTATTATAAAGCCAAATTCGGTTTTAAATATCTTCAAATTGATTTATTTATAATATAATGTGGGTATGTGCCGAAATCCTCTCATACAATAGAATTTAGAGAAGTTTTGGTCATTATATTAACCTTATCTTTTAGTTTTAACTCTTAGTTAATTAGATTGACATTTACCATGTCACATTGTATTTTTATATTATATAGTTAATAAACATACAATATAAAACCAAAAGACCCCCAAGTGGTACATTAATGATTCACCTATCATGATATAAGTATCTTGGCCGAACCTTAGATTTTTTGGAATAAAATTACAATCAATAATGTAATATTTGATTTAAAAACTATTTTTTGTCAAATTTGACACTATATAGTAATTGATTTTTGTGAAAATCATAACAGAATTATTATTTCTAAAAAAGTTAATTAAATCAATACTAACATGTCCTATTAACCTATTAAATTACTATAATTCATAAAAAGTCTCATATTACATTTATTTGGGTATTTATAACATCAATTATGTCAATATTTCATTAATAAGATAATTACTGCATCATCTTTGTGTCATAACTAAATTAAACTATTTAATGTATAAAAATTAAAAATAAAATATCATTATGTAGGAAATCTTTTTATCTTTCTAATGAATATTCATAGTCTAATTTATCTTATTTGGAACCCTATATTAAAAATGATGTTCTTATTAAACATTGATTTTAACTATTTTAAGCCTTCTTTAAATAAATTAATAATAAATGACCTAATCTAATCCATGTGGGCCTAAATGGTCATATTTTATTCTTAAGGTTTTTTTTGGTCTAATTACACTTTTCCAATAGAATTAGGACATGTTTTAGGGTAATAATAATATCATTTGTACCCTTAATTAACCTATTTACTTTTAACCGTGGTAAAAAAAGTAAACAATTACTATTCACCAAAAATTATTTTCATCTCATTGAACCACATTTTACGTACTGAAATCAACCGTGTCTCTCGGATTTTTTAAATTACACTCACAGAAGCGGTAAAATTATGTTTTATGAAAAATTCATTTTTTTTAACTACCACTTAGTGGTTTCACTATTCATCAAAAAATGAAAGTTTCCAGAAAAATACGAAAAATTAGGCCTAAGCTATATTTGATATTATGAATTAAAAAATTATGTCTATGTTACCAAATTCAAAACATATCAGTTGCATTAATTAATTTAAAAATTAATTCCCGTCGTCTAAACAAATAGCGTGTTCTTAAGAGATAATAACTATCAAAAGATTGACACTTGTTTATGTCTGGTTTAAATATGAAATCACATCCAATGACAAAAATTGTATTAAATTGTAAAAATATACTCTAAATATACTTTAAAACCACTCAAATAAATAATTTATCACTCTTAATTATTTCGATTAAAATGGTTGTTTTTAATTAAAATTTAGTAATTTTCACTATTCATCAGAAAATGAAAGTTATCCGAAAAGTACCAAAATTTCACCCTAAGCTAATTTCAATATTCTGAATCCAAAAATGAAGCCCATTTTGAAAAATAAAATTTACAAGATTTCAAAAAGTGGTTATTACTATTCATAACGGCTAGTTTTAATAATATTTTAATAGCATATCGTTGTTTAGTGAAACTCGGTATTGCATACTACACACGTTATCGAGGAAGGTTGTGATTGCGTGTAATGCAAGGAAAGTCAAGGATGCGTGTTGTGTAAGCTTATTTTGGTGTAGCGTAAAAAACAAGACATTAATGAAATTAAAAAGAATATTTTTCATAAAATCTCGGGGTGTTACATTCTACCCCCCTTAAAATGAATTTCGCCCTCGAAATTCGTCGGGGTTATAAATGGTTTACTACCCGAAAGTTTCTTTAATAGAAACCCACATCATAAAAAGGAATACCAAAACCAATATTTAAAAACAAAAGTATTAAACGTAATGGTTACCCAAATAAACTAATCATTGGGTTTCCACATAGGTGAAAATATGGATATGGAAGAGAAATCTAACCATCATGTTCTGATGGAAAGTGTTAGAGAACATGGATATGGAAAATCCAGCAATCACAAAGCCATAAATTTGTTACGATCTAAGGTACCATCTGATTTATCAGATATAAGATCACTAGGATAACATTTTTTGTTTTCAATATCATTTCTATAAAGTTGATGAAATTGTAATTAGAATAAATACTTTCGTGATTTTGGTATAGTCTCATCATTGGTTGTTCTTTGGACAATTTCCACTTCATCTATTAAAGAAATGAAGTTGAATTTGTCATTCGTGATGTGTTAGAAGATCATGTGATAGAATGATGGGTCATTCTATCTGTCTCAAACAAAAGGATAGAAATGTTATCAAAAAATACATAAGTCCATCTATAGTGAGATTAATGATATATGGTTCCTAAAATGGACTTATACTTCATATATCATACTGCTTAATATAATAAAACTAGTTTCTACTAAATAGGGACTTCCTGTAGGCTAGTGGTAGGCGATAAAGGCCTGTCGCACTTCGGTTGTGGGTTCGATTCCCACGGCCTTGTCCGACGCGATGGGTTGTCGCCCGTCCTGCAGGTTGTCCTTTTTCTAAAACAATATTACTATAACATCCCATCAATAATATCGAAAAAACTTCTATCCTTAAACAATACTAACTTATGTCCAACATAATCCATTCTAATCATTAGGCTTATCCATAATACTGCAGTCCACTCTCATAATATAGTGAAAATGATTACCAGAGATTTAATACCATCGTTGGTCCCCATATATCATAAGATATGTCTTGTTGGTCACATTCCAAACATTCAAAGGCCTTAATCATGTATTCTCTTGAATACCCATTGAACCTTAGTAAAAACATGAATGCAGTTAAAAGTTAACACTTTCCACATACCAAAATCCTCAAAATTCTATATACTCAAACTATGATATCACTTAGTCCTTATATCAAAAATGAGCTCATGAATACTATCAAACATTTCATTTTTTTCCTTATCCCTTCATTATGCGTATATCAACTTTTTTCCGAAAATATCTCAATCACTTTCCATGGTTACCGGTACCATAAAATTATTGAAAACCACAATAGACCAATACATAAATATTAAAATATTCCATGATACTATATACAACATTATTTTGTAATCCCATTACATAAACACTTAATCATTCCACCACATCGTTATCATATTCAACATCGCCAATGGTGATCGCATGTGACTTCCCTTTGTCCTTTGCCTTAAGTGGTTGCTCATGTCAATCATCACTAACCATTGGATTAGAGAATTTATTAGCATAATGCCCCATTTCCTTACACATGAAGCATTGAAGTGTAGTAGGTTCATTCTGTGTATCCCTTCCTTTATTTGCATCATTATACATATTCTTCCCATCATTGCGGCATTCAAATGCCCGATGACCATCCTTTCCACATTTGAAACATTTACATGTCCCTTTAAGACAATCTCCACCATGCTTCTTTCCACACTTTGAGCATAAGGAAACATTCATCTTTTTTTCACCATTATTATGAGATTTCTCCTTGAACTCCATCATTCGTTTCTTGTCAAAACTATGAGATGGATAAGTAACACCAAATTCCCTTTCTACCTTGATAGCACAACACACAATTTCTTCATAGCTACTGAAGTCTCTTATATCTAATGCCCTTCGAAGATTTGGTTTTAATCCACTGAAGAATCGATCAACTTTACTTTTAGGTTGGATGATAAATCCAGATGCATACCTTTCAAGCCTTGTAAAATTCACTTTGTATATACCAACAGATTCATCATCCTTTTTCTTTAGTTCATGAAACTCCTTCTCCATCTTTGTTCGAAGAATACGAGGGATGTACTTATTGAAAAATAAGTTCTTGAACTCGTCCCATTCCATGGAATCAATTTCATCTCTTTGCCTCATATTCTTGATAAGATTCCACCATTGATCAGCTTTACCTTCCAAATGATATACTGCTAAGATGAATTTATCATGTTCAGAACATTGAAGAACTGAAAATATCTTTTCAGTGGTACTGATCCATTGTTCAGCAACAAGTGGATTAGAAGACCCACAGAAATAAGGTGGACGTTGCCTCATTAAGGACTCAATAGAATATTGTTCCCTTCTCTGCTCATTTGGAAGTCCAGAATGATTCATAGCTTGTGTAAGTATAGCAATAAGATTTTTAACTCCATCTCCCATAACATTTTTTTGTTCAGTAGTACAATCATTGCATTGTCCATTGCATTGATCAACACGGTTCCTTCGGGTTCCAGCCATCGTCTAAAACCCAAAACGAATAGTGTGAGAGGCAAAAATCATGCTAGGGAAAACAACATAATAAAGGGGGAATACCTTCAATATCTAACATATTAGGTTTAATTCTAAGATCGTTAGCGCAATTCTAGGACTATGAACTATACTTATACTTATCCTTATGGACATCCCTAGACATACCTTAGAAATATCTCTAGGGATATCACTAAAGTTCTCGCATCCTAGTTTCCAAAGGTTGATTAAACCTTTCCTCTGATAACAACTGTAGAGACCCGAAGCTTGACGTACTTGGACATTACATTACTTTTGCGGAATACATAGCACATAACAAAAACACATACACACAAGGACCATAATAGTTTAGTGTCTTTGGAAACTCAGAATATAATCATCTAATCATGGTGAAAGATCTTCAAAATCTCCCATAAAGATCTTCCTTTTTTTACCTAAAACCTTTCTTTATATCCTGGGGAAAATAAAACATAAAAGGGTGATCTCAAATGCTCCGTAAGAGTAAACAAAAGAAATATCAATCACATCATATACATATGAACATAACTTTTGGATATCTTAACCTGCAAAAGAAATCATAATTTCATAACATGGGATAAATCATAGTAGTGAAATGTAATCCCAATAATCATAACATAAAACATGAAACTTTGTGGCATACACACATAATCATTGAGAATAATTTCTTGTTAGTCAAGACACATTTCCAAGACTATCTTAGTGGACAAAGTCGATTTCTGAACCGAGTTCACTCCTCGTTTTAGTCCGGTTTCACGGAACCGGTTTAACTTGCCGTTCCAGCCATGTCTATCTCATGAGATATAAAATCTTTACCCAATGCATTGGAGGGAGATATAGGTCCCTCCAATCTCATAATGATACCATTCATATGTGTGCCACAAAATCAGAAAACCATACATCATAGCATAACCCATGTAATAAAAATGGTAATCATAAACATCGTGACATCATAAAACAATTCATATAAGATAAAAGAATTCATAAAAATATAATTCCATCACAACATAATCAAATCAATGTAATAATAGGGATAAAAACATAACCATTAATTATCTTAGGTGGAAAATAATTTTGATAAAACACTTGAACTCCATTCTTGAGGAAAATATCCTTTCTGCTTCAAAAAAACTTTTCCTTTCTTAACATGTCATACAATTATAAACTAAAAGAAGTTGATTAAAAATAAACTTGAAAACTTGTAAAGGAATATTCTTGGAAATAATGTTTTAAAAATCCATTCATTCCGTATAAGTTAAAAAAACATTCTTCATACTTTTTTCGGAAAAGTCAAAAAGTACCTCGTACGAAAAACGACAAAGGATTCCTTTAATATACTTTACTAAAAATCACCGAAGTGAAAAATTGGATTTAAAAAATTATAGGTGGATAGAAATTATATTATATATTGAGTAAAAATTGATGTGGATGATAAAATACACCCCAGTAAATTTCAAAGTATAAACAATCTCGGATAAAAATGAGATTGTGATATTTCCCTTACCTTAGGTCTGATATGCTTTGTACATATCCGAACCTCCTGTAAAATGATTTAAATAATGTTATTGACTTATTCCATAATCATACATATTGTTATGATATCACATATTGTCATATTCTTAGCTTCTTATTAGTAATATTTCATTACAACTTGTTATTCAGGTGTTTATTACTTTTTGTTCTTATGCGTGTTTTGTCGAATAAATTCTTATTCTTCTCTTAAGGTTATAGATACCTAATTTCCAGAATGTTATTAGTGTAATATATATCATATTAATTCATTAAATTCTATTATATAATCATTATTCAACGAAGATCATGTAGAACGAGTCACATCACATCGTGGAGACGGTATTTCGTACGTATGCACGAGCGATGATATCGTTCCCATGATCATGGAATTGTATTGGAGTGTATGTATACTATTTCAGAATAAATTTAACTTTACAATAATCATATATAGTCATTATTTACACCATTATACCCATCCATGTAAGGTGGTGGTGGAAAATAGATTACACCACGGCGTGGAGACGGTATTCCGTACGTACACACGCGCGGTGATTTCATTTTCCGTAGGATGGATAGATGGTGAAATAGGTTTGTTTCATACTTATAATAACATAACAGTATATGAGTGATACTGATGTTATTACTTCATAATGAAACAACTAAATAAGAAGAAGTGGGAGAAGAAATAAAGATGAAAGAATTGGTAACGGACATTACCTCTTCTTTGAAGTGCTTCTTTGATACCTCCTTTTAGGGCACTAACATTGGTCTTTGAAGAATTCCAGGACCTCTAGGCTATATCTAGGGAAGTGGAGGGGAGAACGTGGTAGGGGTTGGACGATCATGAAGAATCAAAGTGCTGTGAGGAAAAGAGGGAGGAGGTGCCCTTTTATAAGGGAGGAGAGGGGCACCTTTGGAATAACGAAAAATATTATTTTATTATAAAGCCAAATTCGGTTTTAAATAGCTTCAAATTGATTTATTTATATGCTAAGGTGGTAATGGGTCGAAATCCTCTCATACAATAGAATTTAGACAAGTTTAGGGCATTATATTAACCTTATCTTTTAGTTTTAACTCATAGTTAATTAGATTGACATTTACCATGTCAATTTGTATTTTTATATTATATAGTTAATAAACATACCATATAAATCCAAGAGACCCCCATGTGGTCCATTTATGATACACCTATAATGATATATGTATCTTGGCAGAACCTTATATTTTTAGGAATATAATAACAATCTATAATATAATATTTGTTTTAATAACTATTTTATATCAATTTTGACACTTTTTAGTAATTGATCTTTGTGATAATCATAACCGAATGATTATTTCAAAAAAGGTTAATTAAATCAATACTAACATGTCATATTAACCTATAAAATTAGTGTAATTCATAAAAACTCTCAAATTACATTTATTTGGGTATTTATAACATCAATTATGTCAATATTTCATTAATAAGATAATTACTGCATCATCTTTGTGTCATAAATAAATTAAATTTTTTAATGTCCAAAAATAACAAATAAAATATAATTATGTAGGGAATATTTTTATCTTTCTAATGAATATATATAGTCGAATTTATCTTATGTATAACCCTATATTGACAATGATTTTCTTACTAAACTTGGATTTTAACTATTTTTAACCTTCTTTAAATAAATTAATAATAAATGTCCTAATCTAATCAAATTGGGCCTAAATGCTCATATATTATTCCTAAGGTTGTTTTTGGTCGAATTACACTTATCCAATAGAATTAGGACATGTGTTAGGGTAATAATAATATCATTTTTACCCTTAATTACCCTATTTACTTTTAACCGTGGTAAAAAAAGTAAAAAGTTACTATTCACCAAAAATTATTTTCATCTCATTGAAGCACATTTTACTTACTGACATCAGCCATGTCTCTCAGAGTTTTGAAATTCCACTCACAGAAGCGGTAAAATTATGTTTTATGAAAAATTCATTTTTCTAACTACCACTTAGTGGTTTCACTATTCATCAAAAAATGAAAGTTTCCAGAAAAATACCAAAAATTAGGCCTAAGATATAGTTGATATTATGAATTCAAAAATGATGTCTATTTTTCCAAATTCAAAACATATCAATTGCATTAATTAATTTAAAAATTAATTCCCGTCGTCTAAGCAAATAGCGTGTTTTTAAGAGATAATAACTATCAAAAGATTGACACTTATTTATGTCTGGTTTAAATGTGAAATTACCTCCAATGAAAAAAATTGTATTAAATTGTAAAAATATACTATAAATATACTTTAAAACAACTCAAATTAATAATTTATCACTATTAATTATTTCGATTAAAAAGGTTGTTTTTAATTAAAATTTAGTAATTTTCACTATTCATCAGAAAATGAAAGTTATCCGAAAAGTACCAAAATTTCACCCTAAGCTAATTTCGATATTCCAAATCAAAAAATGAAGTCCATTTTGAAAACTAAAATTTATAAAATTTCAAAAAGTGGTTATTACTATTCATAAGGGCTAGTTTTAATAATATTTTAATAGCATATCGTTGTTTAGTGAAACTCGATATTGCGTACTACACACGCTATCGAGGAAGGTCGTGATTGCATGTAATGCAAGGAAAGTCAAGGATGCGTGTTGTACAAGATTTTTTTGGTGTAGCGTACAACACAAGACATTAATGAAATTAAAAAGAATATTTTTCATAAAATCTCGGGGTGTTACAATCAGTGACTACATCTGATCATCTCTAGCGATCTACGATAGATGTATACCTATGTGAGATAAGTCTTGTCTTTCAATCATTATCATCGATGTGATTGAATTTACTTCCTTTGTGGATTGTGTTGTGTGTGGGCATGAGAGTTGGATCTGGGACTATGATTGGTAACTTATGTATATATATGGGCATATACCTAAGAAGGGTTGGTTGATACTTTGTGATTGTATATTTCTTCTGTGATTTATCCTTTGTGGATTCTAGTAGACCTTCTGGGGTCTCAGGATCCCCTACTGAGTATCGTTATACTCACCCCATCACGGCTATTCCCGCACATCATTGTGTTTGTTGCATACGACGGAAAACACTGATCGAGGAAGATATTTGTAGAGCTGGACGGTACCTGGAGGTGGACCACTTGGCAAGACATACTCGAAGCGGAAAGATGGACCTGGGGTGATAAGGATGTCATCTATACCCTCCATTCAGGTAGGATTTTTGGAGGACGACTCAGTAGTTTCAGTTTACCTTTATGTAGTCGTACTAGCTTTATAGTTGTTTTACTTTACTATTATGCTTTTATTTCTAGCTCCTTTCCTTTCAGAACTTACTTTTAACTATATTTTTACTTAGTGTTTACTTTCAGTTGAATACTCTGCTGCTTCTGTTCAGGTTGTGTGTGTGTTACAGGTTAAATGGAAATGCGTTCCCTTTTTATCGAGATTACGCCTTTGGTTCTAGTCACCGACCCCTGGACTATGGAATACGGGCTTGGGGTAGTCACGACACAGGCCCTGAGGACGGGTTGTGACATCACCAATAATTAAATATAATAAATATAGAATACAAGGAACATGTTTGTTGCATGGTTTGGTCACAATGTGGGTGCCTACTCCTTGTTCTGTTTGAAATTATCCAAGATATATTTTATCAAATGAAATACATCATAGATAAAAATGTGTTTAGGGATGTAATCATCCTTAAAAAATTATTGATGAATGAAATCAACCATTACCCAAGAATGATTTTATACAAGTTCCCACAATTTCCAATAGGATCACAAATGAAAATATCACATTTTAGTCTGATAATCATATAATGAACCATTGATGTCATCACCTATAATTAAGATCATCTAATAATCTTTTCTTTATGAAATATTTCATCTTATCCTCTAAACTCAATGTTTCAAAACATTGCATGTAGAACTACGTCTTCATTAATAATGTTTTCTAGAATGCCTTATGATATTGTTTTTAGTAGATCACTACCATCAATATTTTCAAAGGGATTCAAAATGAGAATCTCATAACTTTATATAATTAATATTTATTTAATAATTAATGGAAAAACATTGATTCTAACTTTGAAATTACCTCCCAGCTAACTCATCATTTCACTATCTTAAAAGCCTCTAAAAAACATGAATCCAAAATAACTCATGAGACACTACTCTGATATCAATTTTAGTGGATACTTTTAAAATATCTCAATATATGTAGATAATAAAAAAAATAATTCATGAATGTTGAGTCATTCAATGTATAAATTAGAATCATCATATGGAATGGAGTTAAAATGTTTTGTAATTTTCCTCAAACAGTTCTCCTTTATAACAGCTCCATAATCCATTAATTCTCTATTTGGTAGTTCTCATTTGATCTACTCCATCTAGTAAAAATATTCTTGAGCAGCATTGTTTTTCTTCTCTTTTTTCCATTTTTTCATAGTCCAAATGCACCCTGCCTAGAAAATGCTATTTATTGAAATCGAAATTTTCAATAAAGAAATTTTTATTGATTTTATCTATTAATTTATCTTTGTATAATGGATTCATAAATGTTAATACACTGGACTTTATATTTTTCTATATCTGTTATAACATTTAATTTCTCTCCATGTGGTAAAAAATTCATTTTACTATATATGGGAAAACATTATATATGTCTATATATTGTATCATTTTTATTTTTTTTACATCAGTTACATCGTTCTATTTTTATTCACCTGGTAGTACTTAATCTAATAATCTTGGTCTTATGATTAAAGGTTCCTCTATTAAATAATCTTCAATAAAATTTAATCTGATTGAAATAGAAACTATCTACTAAAATAAATAAAATCCTTTACCCCATCATCATTTACTGATCAAATTGAATCTATTAAACTAGTCTGATGAACATTCACAGGTTACTATATCAGTTGGAAGTAAAAATAAATTTTCAGATAATTCCCCATTTAATAGTAATTTTAGTGATCAAAATTCTATATTTTTTCAAATTTGTGACTTTATAAAAAAATATTTTGTAATATATACTTTATAAATAAAACATTGTAAAATTATTTATTTATTATGGATAACTATCTATGGTATAATAAATCCCCTAAAAATATTATGGTGTCTTTTTTGGGTAAAATAATTCCACTAAACTCAATCCAGAAAGTTTATTTGTTAAAACTCATTTTAAAAATCTTGGTTTCAACAATTTTTTAGAAGTTCCTACCATTAATAAAAATTAACATGAAATCATAAAAACATTATTAATCATGAATAATACTTTAATATCACCAATAAATTAACAAAATTGTCACATGGGGACACAAAATTTGTTCACCAGGGAATGGTTACCTCAAAGTCTATCATTTAGACAAGCAATACAACACCATCTTTAAAACCAAGGGTTTATCAATATACCAAATTCCATTTATTATCAAAATAAAAAAATCATTTTATATGTGTACATTAATCCATATCCATTATTATACATAAATTTATTCCCACCAAACTACTTTATTAAAAAAATGATATTAATAGAATACCATCATTCAGGTACATGAAATCTTGTGTCTATAAAATCGATATAACTCCCCTCACCATCTCATATTTTTGGAACTATAAAATTTAAAAATATTTCTTTCTATTTATATGATATCAATAACATAAGATGAAAAAAAGGTAAATAAAATATTTGTAATATATATCCCAAATGGACAACATAGACCAAAGTAATATAGGGGTTACTGAAGAGATATTCTTAAGTCAATATTTGAGGCTGAACATGTAGTTTCTATAACACCACGAGCTTCCACGATACAACTCTCTTTCAATAATGCAATAGCTTGCATTGTACATAAGTTCGAGTTCTAACACACCGTGACTAATCAAAGTAGCTGTTATGAATAGTAATACCCACTTTTTAAAATTATAGAAATTTTATATTTCAAAATGGACTTCATTTTTGTATTTTTAATATCGAAATTATCCTAAGTTGAAGTTTTTTGTAGTTTTCTGAGAACTTTAAATTTTTTATGAATAGTGAAAATACTTAAAACAACTTTTTTAATAAAAATAATTTATAGTGATAAATTACACTATTAAGTTGTTTTAAAGTATAATTATAATATATTTTTACCATTTTATCCAATGGCGGTCATTAGAATTAATTTAACATTGGAATTGGACATAAACAATGGTCAATCTTTTGATATATATTGTTTCATAAAAACACGCTATTTGTTGTGACATCGGGAATTAATTATGAAATTAATTAATGCAACATATATATTTGTAATTTTGTAAAATAGACATCATTTTTGAATACGTAATATAAATTATAGCTTAGGGTGAAATTTTGGCATTGTTCTGAAAAACATCAATTTTTTTATGAATAGTGAAACCACTAAGTGGTAGTTAAAAAACTGATTTTTCATTTAAATGAAACACTACCACTTCTGTGATTTGATTTTCAAAAATCCGACATAAATGGTAGTAATTAGGAAGTAAAATGTGGTTCAATGGGATTAAAATAATTTTTTGGTGAATATTAACTTTTAAGTTTATTTAATCGCGATTAAAAGTAATTAGTGAAATTTAAGGTAAATATAATGTTATAATAATAGGGAATGACCTTTACACTTGTCCTAACCCTATTTTATGTGTCCTGGCCAACCAATAAAATCAATGGGTCAACTTGGGGACCCCATGGAGCCACTTTGGTAGGAAAATGACATAAATAACTTTTTATTTAATGTCACAAACAAGAGTTGTTTTACTAAAACAATTTTTAAATGGGGTTATACAAGTCATATTTTTGACTATAAATATTCATTAGAAAGATAAAACTATTTCCTACATCATTATAGTTTTTTATAATTTTTATACATTAAATAAATTAAATTATTTATGACACCATGTTGATGCAGCGATTACCTCATTAATTAACGATTTAAATTAAATTAAAAGATAATGTAAATTCTAAGACTTACACTTGTCAAAAACCTATTGGATGATTATATTTCGAACCCTTATCACCTTATCCTAGAAATATATTAGTTTTGGACCTTTAGAATCCGAATAATCATTTCATAATAGTGTAACATTTCAATCTTTCCAAGAGTGCCCCTTCTCTCCTCTTATAAAAGGCCCCCACCTCTACCACATTATTCAAACATTCAATCAATTTTTCTAGGCCAACCCCTTCCAAAATACTCTCCCAACATCCATCCCTTACTCCTAGAATCCTCACTTTGGGTAGAACGTTTCCCAAGGAAGCCTTTGGCTCAAATCAAAAAGAGTTACCCGATTTTAAGGTAATGTCTTCTCTAATGTTGTTTTGTATTATTTTGCTTCTCAAACCCCTTAAACACTTTTTATTCATTTATTTTGTAACAAAAACAGTATCTAAAATATACTAGTATGTTTTATGATAAATATTTGTTTTACACTTACACACACCTTCGTCTAATGGTTAAAGAACATACTATTTCTGTGGGTGGTGAAATACTGCCTCACGAAACGATGATTGTTCAATATTCTTTTAACACCTCTAATGGTGGCCATTTTGATGACACTATTTTCATATATGATATATATATTATTTTTATGTTTTCATTATGCTTCTGTATTTCTCATTTATGGCATAATTTATGATTTCCATTATGGGTAAACACGATAATTTCATTTTATGAAGTGCGGACTAATGCCCCCTCAAAGTGATTTGAATCGTTAATGCCATATGTGGGATGTATAAAGGATAGAGTAAATGGTATTATACATTATATTATACTGGAATTATATTATAACTTTATATTATTAAACCTTCATTCCATTAAATATGAAATAGAAATGAAAGTAGCGTTCATGCATAGGTACGACATACCATCTCCATGAACGGTGCATTTCATTTCATACCTCTAAATGTTATGTAATATTATAAATGAATGTATATAATGGATATATATGATGTATATGATATATAAATCATGAATATAATTATGGATATAATGGATATATTACCACATGAACCAAGTGTAATTATAAGAAGTTTATTTTTGACTCAAGTACCTAAGATCGACAAAACGACCGTTATAAACTTAAATAATTACATAATGTTGATGACATGGTAATAAGTGATATAAAAGGAATAATGAACTTTAAAATGGATATTAAGAAGGTAGATATTAACTCTAGTTTAGTATTCATGAGATCAAATAACGGTCGAGTGAATTCGGACACGAGGTAAGGGAACTTCTTAACCCAATTTCTGTTCTTTGGGATAATCACCTACTTTCAAATTATGTCATGATATTATTTTTTCATATCTTGTATTTGTACTTTCTTTATGTGTACTTATAGTAAATACACATAATAGATCTATTTTATTTAAAAAAAATGAACTTTGTAAAGACTTCGTCTCAATCTCCTTTCATTGAGGCATATTTTGTTTTATACAGAACTGTCCATTATACGGTGTATAAACCCCTTTGACTTTTACTTTTATTCAAAATGAATATTTTTATATGAATCGTTTTTACTAAACGACAAGAGGAATGTTTTTTCTTACGTATGCGGAGACAACTACTTCTCCGCCGCCGTGACCATTATTTGAGTTTCGGCTTCCTCTACAAGCCATAACTTGTTTTTATGAAAAATAAATACAAAGTTTTAACTTTCATTTATTTTTTAGTATTGAAAATGGTTTTGAAAGTGTTTTTATTATATAAATGTGTTGTATTGATATCTTGTGATTGAAATTTGTAAATTTTATGTTTCCTTTATGCATGTTTTATGTGATACGATTATGTTATGGTTTATGATATGTTTAAACCTATTCATATGAGGAATGCATTGGACTTAATAAGTGATGGGTGGATCCCACTACAGCTAATCGATGCATCGGTAGGTCTCATGAGACAAACTAGTGTCTTGGCACGAGGCCTTGACAAAATATTATTTGTGGTCTTGGCATGAGGCCTTGGCTACGTGGTTATGATAGTCTGGCATTATGCATTCCATCATTATGAAAGTGGTTATTGATATTGCATGTGATTATTCGACTAGTAGAATATCTATATGAATAAGTAAATGGAATTATCTCATTTTAATTTTTCCATATTATGTTGAAGATCAAGTTTAAAAGGATTTTGTTTTAGTTATACATTCCCTAAAATGTTTATGTTTATTTATGAAAGCTTCCGCTATATTGTTATCCTTATTGAGCATCTGAGCTCACCCCTTTGAATGTTTTAATTTTTCCAGGATGTGAAGAAGTATTTTAGGAATGACCTGCAGGGATAGTCTGAAGGGGATATGAGTGTGGAAAATGGATACTATTTTATTGTAGTTTTTCACTTTATAATGTAATGTAACATTTATGAATGTATCTAGTGTTTCCAAGGGTACTAAACTAATTGGTCTTTCGAGAATTGATCTTTTCTGATCATGCCAATGTTACGATGTAACGCACCGAATCTGGGTAGCTAGGGTCGGGGCGTTACAGTTGGTATCAGAGGCAGTATAGTACTAACCTTGGAAGCTAGATTTAGATAAACTCTGATTAGAGCACATATCCCAAAGATAGACATTGAGGACTAGTATAGAATAACTTCCTATAATTTTGGTATTATATATATTTTGTGAGTTTTCTGAGCAATACAGCCCTATCTGGATACGAGCAGGTAGAGGCAGCTCAGGTACAGATGTACCTAGGGGTAAAATCCGAAAACACCGCTTTGAGCTAGACTCGAACGGGAACTGGTGCACAACAACGGGCCTTGCTGCACTCTTGGTTACGATAATCCCGGGGGATATGCTTAGGATAATTCTCATTTTATTTACAAACCACTATGAAGGGTTATGAGTATATACTTCCTCAAAGAAAACATTTTTATGGATTATATCCATAAATAGTTCAATTTATGTTATGTATTTTACAAGTATGGAATTATGTATTTTGATTCATAAACTAATCTAGTTTATGCCATTGTTTAGAAATGGTGCCTAGTGGAAGGAATGGAAACCGTATCAATTCTCGCTCTCCGTGAAGGGATTACCCTCCTGCTCAAGATCATTATTGTGGATCAGGAGATACAACTGGTTCTGATCAACTTATTACCATACTGGGACAACTTACTCAGGTTATGAATAATAACCTTACCCGTATGGAGCACCCTGATCCGCAACATGGAGGATCAATGTTAGATCGTTTCATGAGGCAACAACCACCAACATTTAATGGGGGTACAAATCCATTAGTAACTGAGCAATGGATAAACTCCTTAGAGAAAATATTTCACACCTTGGGGAGTAGTGAAAGGGAAAAGGTTATAATGATAGTTTATCGCCTCACTGGATATGCCGATCAATGGTGGTCATTGATTCAAAATAAAAAGGAAGATGAATAAGTATCATGTATGGAATGGAGAGAGTTCAAAGATTGTTTCTTAGAAAAATACTTTCCTCATGACCATCGAGCAGATATGGAAAGGCAATTTCTGAGTCTAAGGCAGAAGGAGGATGAGAATGTCACAAAGTATGAGTCTAACTTTACACGGTTAGCGAGGCATGCATCAGATTATATATGTAACCCAAGAAGTAATATTGATCATTTCTTTGATTGGTTAAAACTATTTCTCCATCGAGCCTTAGTCTCACAATCCTTCTCGTCATACGATGATATTATCTTGTGTGCTATCAAGACAGAAAAGGAATTCTCTACGTCTTATGACAACAAAGTAAAGCAAGAGAAGAAGAGAATGGTGGAACAAGAGACAGATAAAGGGAAAAAGGGAAAGAAGGATTTTCCATTATGTGATAATTGTGGGAAGAATCACCCTGGTACTTGCCTAAAAGGAATGGGAGTTTGTTATAAATTTGGAGAAAAAGGTCACCAGGCTAGTGATTACAAGGGAAAGAAAGAGGCTATAAAGGTTGAATGCTACAATTGTAGAGAAATGGGGCATTATGCAAATGAATGTCCTAAGCATCAGGGAAAATTACCTCAGAAAAGGACAAGGGATCAAGGACAATCTTATGATGTTACTACAATTGGAGCGGAATAATTAATGTATTGGTGATTTTGGACTCAAGGATTATATTATGGTTATAAGAACAATGTGATATATATGGATTGTACTGAAGTACTTGTTTTTTTCCATTAAGCATTTAATATAATGAAGGTAATCATATTTTTAGTATGTGACAATAAGAGAAACTTTACTTTATTTGGGGAATCTGATGTTGCAATTGATTTTGGAATTTAGAGACCTTTTAGAGAAAGTCTGTACAGATGTATTAAGTTGATCTTTGGATTGTATTGTTTAAGGTTAAAAAATTTCTGATAATTACTTCTGGAATATTATAACACTATATTTTTAGGAAAAGGACAACCTGCAGGGTGGGGCATAACCCGTCGCGTCAGATAAAGATGCAGCCATCGAACCCACAACCATAGTGCAACAGGCCTTTATTACCTACCACTAGCCTACAGGAAGTCCCTGGTTATTACAAAATAGTTTTTCTAATCTAAATGGTATGTGATAATATTTGAAACCTTATACAATTAGGATAAATAGAATATTTTCGAGTTCTATTACCTTTTAGAGTGAAAGATGGGTTTGTGGTAAAAATTTATTAAAGAATGAAAGTCTACATGACCGGTATGTATGTTCCCATACGTTCTTAGTAAATCTCCTAAATAAATTCCTCAACTTTATAAAAGGTAACTTAAAACAAAAATGTTTCCGGTTAACTTTTCCAACTGGGGATTCAATGACTGTTTAACCAATCACAAGTTTGTGATTTTCTTATGGTTAACTTTCTCCTAATCTAGTTTTCTACACCTCTCCATCAAACCTTGATGGTTTGTTTTTCTTCCATATACATAATTTCATAGAATCCTAGTATTGGCTATCTCGGTTGACCTTTGTGCTTATCTTTCTATATTTTAAAGTTATATTTTTATTAACCCTATTTCTGATGTGGGTTTTCTACAATGATATTTTCTATTTTCAACCTTTTATTTTCAAAGAAAATTTTCAAATTGCGAGGACGCAATTTATTGAAGTAGGGGAGAATGTAACACCCCGAGCTTCCACGATACACCTCTCTTTCAATAATTCAATATCTTTGGATGTACGTAAGATCGAGTTCTAACACACCGTGACTAATCAAAGTAGTTGTTATGAATAGTAATACCCACTTTTTAAAATTATAGAAATTTTATATTTCAAAATGGAATTCATTTTTGTATTCGTAATATCGAAATTATCCTAAGTTGAAGTTTTTGTAGTTTTCTGAGAACTTTCAATTTTTTATGATTAGTGAAAAATACTTAAAACAAATTTTTTTAATAAAAATAATTTATAGTGATAAATTATACTATTAAGTGGTTTTAAAGTATAATTATAATATATTTTTACCATTTTATCCAATGGTGGTCATTAGAATTAATTTAACATTGGAATTGGACATAAACAATTGTCAATCTTTTGATATATATTGTTTCTTAAAAACATGCTATTTATTGTGAGAGTGGGAATTAATTATAAAATTAATTAATTCAACTTGTATGTTTGGAATTTTGTAAAATAGACATCATTTTTGGATTCGGAATATCAATTATAGCTTAGGGTGAAATTTTGGCATTGTTCTGAAAAACATCAATTTTTGATGAATAGTAAAACCACTAAGTGGTAGTTAAAAAATGAATTTTTCGTTTAAATGAAACATTACCACTTTTGTTATTTGATTTTCAAAAATCCGACATACATGGTTGTCATTAGGAAGTAAAATGTGGTTCAATGGGATAAAAATAATTTTTTGATGAATAGTAACTTTTAAGTTTAATTAATCGCGATTAAAGGTAATTAGTGAAACTTAAGCTAAATATAATGTTATAATAATAGGAAATGACCTTAAAACATTTCCTACAACTATTGGATTTGTCATGTCCGACCAAGAAAATCCATGGGTCAACATGGGGACCCCATGGAGCCACATTGGTAGGAAAATGACATAAATAACTTTTTATTTAATGTCACAAACAATAGTTGTTTTACTAAAACAATTTTTAAATGGGGTTATACAAGTCATATATTTGACTATAAATATTCATTAGAAAGATAAAAATATTTACTACATCATGATATTTTTTTTTTAATTTTTTTACATTAAATAAATTAAATTATTTATGACACCATGATGATGCAGCGATTACCTAATTAATTAACGATTTAAATAAAATGAAAAGATAATGTAAAATCTAAGAATTAAACTTGTCAAAAACCTATTGGATGAGTAGATTTAGAACCCTTATAACCCTATCCTCGAAATATATAAGTGTGGGACTACTAGAATCTGAAAAATCATTTCATAATAAAGTAACATTTCAATCATTCCAAGAGTGCCACTTCTCTCCTCTTATAAAAGGGCCCCACCTCTAGCACCTTATTCACACTTTCAAGCCATTTGGCTCGGCCATCCTCTGCCAAAATACTCTCTGAACTTCCCTCCCTTACTCCTATAAGCCTCACTTTGGGCAGAACGTTTCCCAAGAAAGCCTTTGTCTCAAATCAAAAAGAGTTACCCGATTTTAAGGTAATAACTTCTCTAATGTTGTTTTGTATTATTTTCCTTCTCCAACCCCATAAACTCTTTTTATTCCTTTCTTTTTTGACAAAAACAGTATCTAAAATATACTAGGATGTTTTTATGATAAGTATTTGGTTTACACTTACACACACCTTCGTCTAATGGTTAAAGAACATACTGTTTCTGTGGGTGGCGAAATACAGCCTCACGAAACGATGATTGTTCAATATTCTTTTAACACCTCTAATGGTGGCCATTTTAATGACACTATTTTCATATATGATATATATATTATGTTTATGTTTTCCTTATTCTTATTTATTTCTCATTTATTGCATACTTTATGATTTCCATTATGGGTAAACGCGATAATTTCATTTTACGAAGTGCGGACTACCGCCCCCTCAAAGTGATTTGAATCGTTAATTACATATGTGGGATGTATAAAGGATGGAGTAAATGGTATTATACATTATATTATACTAGAATTATATTATATCTTTATATAATTATAACTTCATTCCATTAAATACAAAATAGAAATGAAAGTAGCATTCATGCGTACGTACGGCTTACTGTCTCCATGAACGGTGCATTTCATTTCTTACCTCTAAATGTTATGTAATATTATAAATAAATGTAAATAATAGATATATATGATTTATATGATATGTAAATAATCAATATAATTATGGATATAATGGATATATTACCACATGAACAAAGTTTAATTATAAGAAGTTTATTTTTGACTCAAGTACCTAAGATCGACAAAACGACCTTTATAAACTTAAATAATTACATAATGTTCCTGACATGGTAATAAGTGATATAAAAGGAATAATGAACATGAAAAAGGTTTTTAAGAAGGTAGATATTAACTCTATTTTATTATTCAGGAGATCAAATAACGGTCGAGTGAATTCGGACACGAGGTAAGGGAACTTCTTAACCCAATTTCTGTTCTTTGGGTTAATCTCTTACTTTCAAATTATGTCATGATATTATTATGTCCTATCATGTATTTTTACTTTGTTTATTTGTACTTATAGTAAATACACATAATAGAACTATTTTATTTAAAAAAATGATCTTTGTAAAGACTTCATCTCAATCTCCGTTCATTGAGGCATATTTTGTTTTATACAGAACTTTCCATTATACGGTGTATAAACCCCTTTGAATTTTACTTTTATTCAAAATGAATATTTTTATATGATGAATTTTTACTAAACGACAAGAGGAATGTTTTTTCTTATGTATGCGGCGACAAAGAATTCTCCACCGCCGTGACCATTATTTGAGTTTTGGCTTCCTCTACAAGCCATAACTTTTTTTTATGAAAAATAAATACAAAGTTTTAACTTTCTTTTATTTTGGTTTTGAAAATGGTTTTGAAAGTGTTTTTATTATATCAATGTGTTGTATTGATATATTGTGATTGAAATGTTGAAATTTTTTGTTTCCTTTATGCATGTTTTATGTGATATGATTATGTTATGGTTTATGATATGTTTAAACCTATTCATATGAGGAATGCATTGGACTAAATAAGTGACGGGTGGAGCCCGCTACAGCTCCTCAATGCATCTGTAGGTCTCATGAGACAAACTACTGTCTTGGCACGATGCCTTGACAAAATTCTATTTATGGTCTTGGCACGAGGCCTTGGCTACATGGTTATGATAGTCTGGAATTATGCATTCCATCATTATGAAAGTGGTTATTGATATTGCATGTGATTATTCGACTAGTAGAATATCCATGTGAACAAGTAAATGGAATTATCTCATTTTACTTTTTCCATATTATGTTGAAGATCATGTTTAAAAGGCTTTTGTTTTAGTTATACATTGCCTTAAATTTTTATGTTTATTTATGAAAGCTTCCACTATATTGTTATCCTTAATGAGCATCTGAGATCACCCCTTTAAATGTTTTAATTTTTCCAGGATGTGAAGATGTATTTTAGGAATGACCTGCAGGGATAGTTTTAAGGGGATATGAGTGTGGAAAATGGATACTATGTTATTTCATTTTTTCACATTATGATGTAATGTAACATTTATGAATGTATCTAGTGTTTCCAAGGCTACTAAACTAATCGGTCTTTCGAGACTTTATAATTTGTGATCATGCCAATGTTACGAAGTAACGCACCGACTCTGGGTAGCTGGGGCCGGGGCGTTACAGTTTCCACCATTTTTTCTAAAATACATCCCTTCCAAAATCATTTGTGAATATTTCTGATGTATTTTCTTTGAGGATATATAAAAAATATTAAATATCTAATAGAATATAATTCATCCATAAAATTTTATTTAATATCAATGTTAATGGATGAGGAATGTTGAACATGATTTTTTCAAAGGTCAATGGGACCACGTTTTTTAAAAACCATATTACATTTTTATCGATATCCAGCCTTAAAAATTAAATCTATTCATTCATCATCATCAATTTAGTACGTTCTTTCGTAGAAACATAATATTAAAATTCATTTACACACAATGTTAATAATATTTTATACGTAGTTATTTGAATAAAAAAATTCTTCTCATAAAAATGTTCCACTATTTGTTGACTTCCAAAAATCTAAATCACATTTACAATTAACATCCATGAAGCATTGTATGTTAAATTTATTAATTTTATTATAAATCAACATTAAATCAATTTTCCTATGAAATTACTCAAATTGTAACCAAAAGTTTTGATGAGATATTCTTTAGGACCACATTGATACCTAGAACATAATTCTATAACATAAACAATGCATCTCTTGTGAAAATGTAAGATAGAGTTTACTTCCAATCATGTTTTGAAAATCCTTCTGATTCACAGATTATACAGATTTATTTTTAATCATATTCATACAAATAAATATTTGTTTAGATATTTACTTCAAATAATATATGTAAAAATTCATTATTAATTCTATAGCATATTTTTCTTTTGAGAAAAAATATATAAATTCTAGATTTCATGATTTGTAGCATGAAGAAGAAATTCATTTCTCCAAGCATATATATCTCAAGGAACCTTTTCACCTATTTAGATAATCTTAAAACTTATAATATCTATTATCTATAAATATTATGTCATGAACATAAAGTATAAAAATAAATTCTCTTGAAACTTATAAACATATATAACTAATTTTTTCAATTTTCCTCCACTGAAGTATAATGTTTGTAAGAAATTTTCATCTTTCGAATATATTGTCTAAGGAGTCTACTTCAACTTATAAAATGTTATGTTCATCTTAAATAAAAATATTATATTTTATCTATGTTTGAATTCATCTAGTTTTTCAACATAAACTTCTCATTAAACATCATAATTCAATAATTAAAACATAACATCCATCTGATATATATTGAATTTTAAATTAGCTTCAATTCCCAATAAAATTCGTATAGTTCCATGACTTGAAATAGGGAGAATATTTCTTATAAATAAACTCATTAATCCTTTTTATTCCCTTAGTAGAATAGAATATAATTATTACTTTAATCCTTTCCCATTTAATTGATCTATTTTTAGATGACACAATAAGTTAGAATGTCATTTTTATCCTCTTTTTTTATAAAAAGCTCCCAAGTAAAATTCTTCTCAATGTAATTTAACTCTTAATTCATAAATAAAACCACCATTTATGTTCAATATCTTATGATAGTGACCATGGTTATATTTGGTAAATGGGTTTTGTTTGATTCACAATATTTTGGTTTCCATCTTGTCTGAAATATCACTTCACTTCTGTCAAAAATGTTACCTTGTCAAACCTATTTTTTTAATCTTTTTGAATTTAGAGCATTTATTTTTCATAGTTTTTTTATTCAAAAATCAAAAAATTCGAATAAATTTTTTAACACCTATGTATGACTTTTATTTTTCTCTTTAGTTCATTGAGAATGTTGTTTGATTCCTTTTTTTGAAACTTTAATACATTCATTTCCTTCATCAATTTATTGAAATTTATTTTATATTACCTTAACATAAAATGATTCAGTAATTTTCATTATCATTTACTAAATAAAATGAATTTTCTTCCGTTCATTGTATAACCCGAGAATATTACTTCTTAAACCTTTCATTAAATTTCTTTAAAACGTGTATTTTTAATCTTTGTGGAGAAGGGATTTCAAAATACGTTGATATATATAGTAGTAGGCCAATTTTTGTACCAAATTTTAGTATAATTTTATTCTATTTTTGGACATAGAAAATATATATTTCAAATATATATATCTATATAAACTACTTCCCTCAAGAAGTATTTTGTGATTTTATACTCAAAGAGAATAGATCGTCTCATTTCACTTTAAAAATGATTAATCCACCCGGATATACCATTTTAATGTAAGGAAAATTATAATGAAATATAAAATCATACCCTGAAAAATATGATTCTAAAAAGGTACATATACACTCATTTACAATGATTATTCTTAATTATATGATATATACTCATTGTTCCTTCTCAATCACCTTCTAAATTAAATTGAACATTTCCACAACCTCAAATAGTTATTTCTTAAAAATTAGAAAAATAATCTCTGTAAAGTACTCAATGAATTTCATGAAGTATAGATCACTCTTAGAGGAGAAATGTCTCATTTTTTCTCAGATATCACGTAAATAAGCTAAATAGGTAGAGTTTACTAAATATATACCTTATTATTACATTTTTTGACCATTCATCTATTTTCATATCTTTCAAAAAATAATCTATTTTCCTTATTTAGTTGATAAATATTAATCATTGATTTTTTTAAATATATTTTACAAATATTTACAATACCATGATGTTCAAATATCCGATGACGAAATACATTTTTTTCATTAGCACCCAAATAAAAATTGTTAATTAGATATCTGATTTGGAATAAATTTATAGTAGTTTTGTCTCCATTAGAAACAATCATCCCATATTTAAAATAATTTATAATTATACAATATCTTTTAATGGTAAATTCATCCAAATCATCAAAAATTATTCTTAAAACCTAGTAAGTTGGTTCACTATATTTTAGAAAAAATAACATATTTGTAATTCAGCATTCTTTGTTAAATTTCCATAGTTTTAATCGCTATGATTTTTACAGAGAATCATTGAAAAATGTAAAAAATATTCCATTGTTCTCTATTTGTTTTCTAAGTATTATCTTATCTCCTTGTATTTATTAAGAGCTTCAACTAAGAAAATAAAATTTCTTGGATAATTTGGTAGGTTTTAGTAAAACCTCAGTTAATGATTTTGTTTATTTAATTTTCCCTTTACCAAGTTCTTTTTCATTTCTAGTGCAAGGAACACTTATAGGTTGATATTCCATGAATTATTCCAAATTAAGACCATAGTGATCACAAATTACATTCACCTAAAATGGTAATTAATACCTATTGTTTTATTGAAATTATTTACCTTCTGAGTGTTTCCTATTAACACCCTTTTTAGCATCCAAACCATGTTATTATTATCCCTAAAATTTCTTATCCATCTTGTATTTCTCCCCCTTGAGTCCTTCCTCACCCAAGGAAGTGACATGTTGTACTAATATTCTAATATTTCTACCCAAATACGCCACATATACAATAATATAATTTTAATATTAGTCTTTTATAATGATATAAATTTTAATTTAAATATCTATATTGAGATTCTTTAGAATTTTTATCATCCTTCTTCCTTTCATATAGAATATTAGTCATATATGTGAGACCATATTTTTTTTATTTTAAAAGGAGATAAAATTTTCACTATCCTTTTCAATTCTTATGTACCCTTCCATTGTCATTTAACCTATATAGTGAGTTGAAACAATATTAAAAATGATTGAATTATAAGGTTGAGTGAAAATATATTTTTATAGCTTTCATATCTAAAAAATCGAAATGATTTTTTTCCAACATTCATTTATTTACCAAAATATTTATTCTACATTTTTTAAAATCTTTTAGCTTCGATACATCTTGATTGAGTCATTCCCATTTTATCATTAATGGAATTGTTTATATCCTTTTATTTTAACATCTTTAATTGTTTTACTACTTTTACATTGAGGAATTTAATTTTCTCAATATACCCTTCTTAAATTATAATGAAATATTTCATTAAATCATCCTTAATAATCAGTTTTTGTCCTTGTTTTTGGGGATTTTCTTGATATATGTTTCATTTTTTGAACTCAGAACATATTCTCTATATGTTTCTTTGACAAATACTTCTCCAATAATAAAAGTTTCCTTATGTTTCATAACATGATCTATGAGGTTGGTATTTTCCAAGTGCATCATAATATGATGAATTAGTTTTAGAGAAATAATTTTAATATTCATTAAAAATACTAAACCTTCATCCGTTGGAAAACCTTATTTTTTCCATAGATTGTTTTAAATATTCTTATTTTTTATGCCACTTATTATTTAGAGTAATTTTCATCCATTTATCTTCTCTGAACTCCCCATTTTTTTCTTCTCTTACCAGAGTAAAAGTGGTTGGTTTCTCAACAGTTTTACAATTTTAGAGAAATTTTTCCCATATAAATTCTTTTACCTAATGTATGTTTCATGGAAATAAAATCAATCACTCGTGAAAATTATTCCTTATTATTGTGATTCATAATTTGATATTTTGGAGACCTCTTGTTCTTAGGAAATCTTGAGTTCCTTTATTTCATTAAAAACAATTTCCACTTTCCACTTCATCATAAATACCAAATAATTCATTATTCCATAATTGATTAGAAAGTTGTGAATAAAAAGAATAGAAATAGACTCTGTATGCTTTATAGTTGAGATTTTCGGATTAAATCTATCTGGAAAATTCATTATCATGTTTTCATAAAACGTTTAATATTACAAAGCTTCTTTGAAACCTATGATGGTAATATATATTTCATTTAATATTTTGAGATATTCATCAATGATTTATTCCTTTAAAATTTATAGATCTTAAAATTTACATCACTATACTGTAATCTTCCTTACCATTATATTATTCATCATAAATCATTTCTTGTATATACAAAGTCTCATTGTATGATTTAAGATCCATCAACATTGTGTAACTATTTTCTGAATTAAATATTGTTTTAGAGTTTTAAGCCTTCACATAATTATCATGATTTCACTTATCCATAAAATTCATTAGTGATTCACTTTCTTTATGTGATTTTCTTATGGATTCTACATCTACAACTTCTATTCCTAGTGAATGAAGAAAAGTTAATATCTTATTCTTTTAGTTATGATAGTTGTTTCCACTAAAAGTATGATCTCCACAAATGTTAACTAAATGTAAATTGTCCATAATTACGAAAATGAATCTATTGAGGGAACCTTCCATTTTATGCTTTTTCTATAAGTTCATTAAAATAACTAATCTATGTTGTAAATGTTTTTGAAGAGATACTTTGTTAGGATTTTCTTCATTCAATTTTTTATTAGTATCCACTATGTCAACAGACAACTATTTTAATTACCCAATATTATACATCTAGTAATTTATATTGATTTCCTCCATCATGTTAACTTTGCCAATGGATTCCATAATGCGCTTATAATAAAATTTATATTTTTATTTATCTAGTAAAATTTGTCATTTTTCCTCTTATGGTAAGGATTTTAGTATTTATATTCCCATTGCAACATTATATTTTTGTCCAATTTGTATAACAATGAATTTTTATCCATCTTTTAACACAATTTAATTTTTCCTATATCATATACCTTTGTATAATCATCTAAGTTCAATTAAGTATCATTTCATTATTTAGTGATCTTCATTATAAGATCATCCAAGATAATATAGGTTTTCTCAATTTAATATAATAACAATATTTCTTCCACCCAACGGTCTTTATCTAATCGTTATGATTTCATAAGCTTAGTATAGTTAAAATTAATTGGTTTATGCATATTATGTATGAAAAAAATCTCCTATAGTTTTAATTAAAAATATGTAATCCAATAATTCTTCATCTGAACATAATGTTAGAGATAAAACATTATATGAAAAAATTTACATGAATTCATAACTCAAACTTTTTACAATACAAACTTCATAACGTGAACATTTAATCTCTATAACTTCATTACGTAGAAATATTTCTGGTATACGTATTCCATTAACCTAAATCATGTATCCTCATTCTAAAACACTCATTCATTTATCCTTATTCTGGTAACTTCATTACAAAAAATGCATCCAAGAAAAGTTGGTTCCACCATGTTTTCATGAACCACTTCCTTTAAAGAAAATTATATAGAAATAAGGTAGAATTTAGTAATAAAAAATAATATTTTAATACCTTTAATGAATCTTCATATTTGATATTCCTACCATAAAAAAATTATTTCATAAATGGTTTACTCAAACTCTTTCATGTTGATAAAAATTTCATCTTCATCAACAAAATGGTTTACCCTTCAACCTCCCTGAGGTACAAATACAACCATAAAATCCAAATATCTATATCAATATCTTCATTATGTTGTATATAAATTTGATCATCCACCCCCACTTGGTAGGCCATATTCCATCCATGTGTTAGAGTATCATATTTTACAGGGACATATTTCATTTTGAACGATCCATTTTTGTTCATATTATTAGTGAGGTCATATCCTACTCGGTGGGCAATATCACCATAATAAAAACCCATCAAATATATCATTTGGATATATTCCTCATTAAAAATACATCCTAATTGATTCATTTTCTCAATAAGTTCTACTTGAAATTTTGAATCATGTGTAATCCTCCCTGAAATGGTTTTAAGATGCCTTTCACCTAATAGTCCACTCTAAATGACAACAAAATGACTGGAATTAGACATTTTAACACTACCATATTTTAATGATTTGTCTCATTATGTGGAACCAAACTATGTGGGTCTAAATTCTCTTTATTTGGATATGTATGAATCTTGTCTCAATGGACTGATCCTTCTGGGCTAGTGGTAAACTCTAGAGAGCCATTCTATGTGGAGTTAAACCATAGTACCATTAAAACTAGAGTATCACTAATAAATAAGCATAATTAATAGGTTTTTATGCATAAATATTTTTAAATCAATGCTTGTTAGGTAACATTCATTAACATGGGTGTAACTAGTGATGAACTCGGATTTGGGAAGGATTCATGAATATGAATTAAATTTATAAGATAGTCCATAAGTAAGAAATAATTCTACCTTAAATGTTATTTATGAGGACAAAACCTCGTATTCTTTATCAATGATCATTTTAATGTTTCACTGGCCATAAACCTCATTGACAATCATCCTTTAGAAAGAAGGTTCATGATGTTGTTCCTGTAAAAATAACATACTGAGGGACTCACAAAGGGATTTTCATTCAAAGAAAAAAAATTAATGTGATTGGATTTCTTAAAATATTCTTAACCATTCACAATCAAGAATCATAACACTTTTTTAGAAAGTTATATAAAAAATAGGGAACCAAACATGAATCTTTTAATTCTGAAAGAGATTGTTCTCATAGAATTTACTTGTGATTCTACCCTAAGGGGTGTAGTGGTTTATAGTGTTATTATGTGTTAAGTAACCTTTTCATGATTTCCCATAAATAAAAAAATGGAATCCACAAAATGAAAATGCATATACTCTTTATCTATAAAAAATATCATATCCTCTATTATTGTTAGGATGATGTCATCAAGAAAAAGCATCCAATTCCAAGTGGGGAATGTCATAGAATGGGAGTATCATCATCCTTTTATCATTCCAACCCTAGATCCTACACATGTGAAACTTGATTTTTTTTAATCCTTAGATCCCATATAGTTAGAGGTAATTGACAATAATTCTTTAGCCACCCTCACCACTTCCAAGCACTTTGGATGCCTCTCCCTAGAATGTGACCATCATTACATCCCTTATATTAGGTGGGTGGATGAAGAGGATGAATGAAACCTCAATATGGTTTAGGAATCATCTATAAGGGATATTAACACCCACAATCTCCACCAAAAGTACCTTATGGACCATTATCCATGGATATTCACTAAAGAGGATTCCCTTGAGATCATAGTTATAACCTCTTAGGATCAAGCTTCAAAAGAGGATAACTTTGGGAAATGATTAACCTATTCCCCCATGAATAGGCCTATATTCATATTCCCCGTGAATGGATATTTCAAAATATCCTTGTGGAAGACAAATCCCAAGTCTCTAGTCATGCTAATCAATCCTTCTAGTGAACTCTTGTTGATTCTGATGCATTTCATCAAATCTTTCTAGCGACCAAGGGGAAAGACCCCATTTTTTCAATTGTATATGAATCCCATCAGAATACTCTAATAAGGGAAAGGAGAACATGACTATGAACATATCCCAACTCCCATTGATTAATATAAATATATTCTAATAATTTTTATATAATCTCATGCACATGTATTTTTAGCAAAGGATAGATTGGTCAATATTTTTTACAATGTCCTATAGAGTTGTAATCATATCCTGATAGTGGTAGTAGAAGACTCAACTTAGAATATCTAGGTAATAACCAAATAGTAGGCCTATATCTTTGACCATATCAATGTTTTAGACGTTAATTTCCATATCCCAATAAATATTCAAAAATAGGATCATATCCAATCTTCCCATTTAGGAGGACAATGGCATATCTCGATGAAAATAGGGAAGTTGGATCATATTTCCACATCCATATATTAATATTTTCAATATATTCTGGTATAGCATTTAAATTGAGCATACATCCCTATTATTCATCACTCTATAAAGTATGAACCACACATCTTGAGTGATAATGAAAAGAAGGAACATATTCTGTAACAATCTAATGCTACCCATTAGAATAGTTCGGTATAATATAAGGGATAAGAGCATATTACTATTTAATATCAATGATCTACTAAAATAAGTACTTTTATGACATTGGTGTTACTCAAGATGAATCCCATTCAATAAGGTCATCAATAATATCAAAGAATAGCATATAAAAGAATATATCTCTAAATGCAGGAAAAACCGAAGAATATAAACATATTACTACAAAGATTAAGACTACTATACTCGAGGCCTTAAAAAACATGTCAATGGTTTCATGAGAGTATAATAATGTATCACTAGAATATGAGAGTCACTTAATCCATAGAGGCCCTCCCTGTGAGATTATAATTAGTATTCTTGGCAGTTCCCCTAAGAACATGTTCCCTAAAGATCCTCCATAATGAAATATGAAGATCAATCATAAAAATTACTCTTATGATGATGTCTATGAATGTACTCATTAAATTGAGAAGATTAATTAGAAATAATTACCTCAGATAATGATCTCATTTACAGGTTACCAAGAATGTATTCTCCATAGAATCCATAATAACATCTTTAGAAGTTCCCCCCATGGAAGCTATTGTGAATATCCTCCATGTGGTCAGAAATCATCATATAAAAACTCCACCATCAATTAAATGATAATTTTTGAATTCCCTCATATAGAGTGGGTCTATAATCATCAAGTTAATTTATTCCCATGGATATAACTCACATAAGTGATATTTCATCGTTAAAATTATATTGTTTGGGCTAATAGTCATTATCAGTACCTACCCCTCCCCAATCATATTCAATATTAATTAATAGGACTTTGTGAAACCCTTCCCTTTATGATAATGTGATTGTAAAATAACTATGATAGTTTTTTAAAGAATTTACCCCAACAATAATGATCATGGTATAAACATGTGGAAATAATTAGACAATTTGTAGCCTCCCAATTAAGCTAATTGTCATTTCCACTCTGCAATATGAAGTCCCTAAAGTGTTAAATGGGGGTCAAATTCTATTATTGGTAAACAATATATAGATAAACCTCTAATAAAAAAATACATTCTTCTCCCTTATCATAATTATGAAAAACATCTCTAGTATTTTTGTACGATCTATCATGATATTCATTTTTATGCATTCTCAGTTGCTTAGAACCCATGATAGAAGAAACAATGAAAGAACCAAAGCATGATGTTATATATAAAATTATGTTACAAAAGTAGATAATATTTTGTTCCCAATAGTCCATGACTATTTATGGATGGGAGAGTAAAATTATTTTCAATTTACACCATTCTTAACTCGGCAGAGCCCCCCAAATAGGGATTCAAACAATGTTATCAAATTAATTTATTTAAACATAAACATATCAAAAAATAATAGGATATAACATTATACTCCCTTTAAAATTATTTATTTATTTAAAACAAAATCACACTAATACATGAAAATGGGAATACTTTTTCCCTCATCGCATCCACTGGTTAACAAATAATGCTTTAAAACTAATGCATTCACCACAAAACATTGACAAGGTGAGTGTTCTTGGTTCATTGAAACTTCTCTCTATGATCTAGATTTTCTACTGATTTTAGTCATATGAAATATATGCTTATGATGGTATAACCTCTGAGTTCAATACATTTGAAGTATCAGGTATTTACTTCCTTAGAAGAGGTATATATGACACATCATTAACTAGAGAGAGGGTTTTTGGAAGCACAAATTGGTAATATACTATCTTGATAAGATCATAAAATTAAAATGGAATGATATATATAGATCTCAATATTCCCATAATTGTAATTCTCATAACCACCTTGAAATTAGATATTTTTAGTAATACCTTGTCACTGACTTTGAACTTTATATCTCATTGATGATTTTTAGTATAACTGTTTTGTCTACATTATGCTATCATTAGGTGATTTTGTATGAAACTAAACTTATATTACATTTTTTTAGATGGATAATGTTAAAATATACACATTTCTTCAACTTCATCCCAAAACATTGGAGTTATTGACTTCTTTCCATTGAGGTGTCCATAAGGAACCATCTGAATGACTGATTGAAAGCTATGGTCTTATGAAAATATTACTAAATGAACCTTTTGATCCCAAATACCATTAAAATTCATATGTTATTCTATCAAAATTTCTTCAAGAGTTATAATTTTCCCATAAGTATTGCCATATATTTTTGGATGATATGTAGTACAAAAATAGATCTCTATATTCAGATCCTATGGATGGCTTCTATATGACTTTAGGGTAATCATCATATACAAATATGATACACTTGAGAGCGGTTCTCTATTAATTCTGATAACATACTAAATGTGTAACCAACTGAGATAATCATGTGATAAAAAATTTCTTATAGTGATAAAGTAAACTGATTTTATAAGGTGGTATACTAAATCCAAAATATCATTGCATCATTTGTACATTTGGATAGTTCTATGATGAAATCCATAGTAATTTTTCCTATTTCCATTCTATTATGGTTAATGGTATTAACATTCCATTAGATTAATTTATCTAAGACTCAAATTTATGAAATATTGAACAATTATAAACATAATCAACAATATCGATTTTCATGTTATCCTACAATATGTATTCTTTTATATCTCCATACATCATTTTTAATAATATGATATATTAATAATGATATACTATGAGCTTTATTTTGTAGCTACTTCTTCAAATATAGTATTTATGGGACACATACTAGGTTCAAAAAAATTATTATTCTATAATGATCATGGCTTAACTCAATGAACATTCCTCAACTTCTTTTATACTTCAACATCTTCCTTCAACACCTACTTATTCCTCTCATGGAAGGATATATGATAATTATTATAAGAAATATAAGATCTATCACCTTTACTAAATATTACATGATATTTATTTTTAAAAAATATAAATATAGGATTTATATCCAACCACGTGAATGAAAAACTAGCATGATATTTTAGAATCATAGAATCATCCACCTTGATCTCTTTATAAGGGTTTTAATATATTGAGTAATCATAATTATTAATAAAAACCATTCTTATCTAGAAAATATTCAATTATTTCTATGTAAATATATAATTCATTCTTTTATGATCTGTATATATATAAAAAATTACACAATACAAATAATTCTGTTGTATCGTAATTGAAAAAATTAATTCTTTCAAATCTAAATCACAAATCAATTAATTTTGATCATTAGTCTTCATTTTGAGGGAGGCATAATATTTCACCACATCATTGTTCATGAGCATGAATCCCACGCCCTTCTTTGATGCATAATTATATATCACCAACCCTTAAAGACTTATGGTAGTGTAAGAACAGACATGTTGTAACAAATTTTCTTTAGTTATTGGAAAAATTCCTCACGTTCATTATTCCAAAAGCATATAACCCACTTTTAAGTCAACATGGTGAGATTATTAGTTATACACAATAAATATCTCATAAATTGTTGGAAATATCTATAAAAACATATATAACATCATATTTATATTGTCTTGGTTGGGTTAGGCCATCACATTATATCTTCCATCTTTCTCAGATCCAAAAATATACCGTCACATTATACTATATGGACCAAGAATGAAACCTTTAGAATCTAAAACTCATATCGAGAAAAAATTTCATACAAAATCCCCTTCTTCATGGTCTTTGTATTTTTTTTCAAATGATCTTTATTATATTCCTTTCTCAATCTGTATATAATAATATTATTTGTACATACTACCATAATATAATTTAGGTCATATATAAAGATTATATTCATTAAATATATAAAGATTTAATGATAATATGTAAGAATAAATAGAATTACAATAATTTCAAAATGACCATACCACTTATGGAAGGTTTTCTTGGTTATAACCTCATTCATCACCCTTTACTGGTGATATCCATATCAAAAATAAATCATGGAAAAATATGTATCCCCTCATGATGGATAAAATATATCCTTAATATGCATTAAAGGATAGTTTTTACTTATCATTGATATTTTAATTTTCCCAAAAATCAATGAAAAGACCCATTTACCAATTTCATTCCTAGAAACAAAGAACAAGTGCACCCAAATGTGAATCACCAGGTTAAATGAATCCACTACCAATATTCTCTTGGTGGTTATTCTTCTATTTCTTAAACACAATCATGGATATTCTTTATAGAGTATTTTAAATTGGTATAACACCATGTATGGGTTCTATTGAATGCCCTACTACACAATTCAGTGTAATACTACACAACACATTAAGAAATAAATCAATAAAATCTCATACAATTGGAATATCCTCAATGTTTGGATTCTCTCCAACCATTAGAGATAAAAATACCTCATGAATAGATTTTAAAACCCATATGATGGAATTATCTTTCAACAGGATTTCAGGTTAATCCTTGTATGGAAGTAACATTGTTGGTTGATTTACAATATCAAAGGTAACTTCCCCCCACCAAAAATGTATAGGGTATCAATATTTTGATATCTAATACAACCCATAATTTACTTAAATTTCATCCATAAGTACAATATTAAAATTTTCAAGAATAAAATACCAAAAAACCTTTATTTGGTGGAACTATAGAATTAATATGTTATCATTATTCCATTAGGAGTTTTCACTACCAACTCGACATATAATTGTTGAGGTAGTGACGTGATACCCATATAAACTTCATCAGATATAAAATACTGGGGAAACCCTAAGTCAAATAAAACATTTTCAAATCCTGAGGGGATAATAACTAATATTTTCACAACATAAAATTTAACATCAACTTTGGTAGTAGTAAATATATATGATTGGCCTTTTAACATTTTCTTTTTATTTAGGAAGATCCATTAATTATTGTTGAACTAGTTTTAATAATTTCACATCACATTACATTGGAAGCATTAGATAGTGGTGATATATTTATTTTCCATATAATCAATATTCATATGACTTGTATCCCATACTTTTAATAAAGTACCATTACCAGAAAGCATTTTATAGGATGTTTCTTTCCACCATTTTTATATGATAGAAATTTTTTTATTCCCTTCATATTTTTTAATGTTTCCCATTTTATTATATCTCAAGTGACCTCTTATTATCTTTATTTAAATTTAAGATATAATATCTATAAGTTTATTTCCCCATCTAAATGGAACTTTATACTATATCATAATATACATAATGAATTTTAGAAACTAGTATACTTCAGAGTCTCATATTAATCCTAACATAAAAATTATCAAAATTTATTTCTTGATAATTTATATAGTTCTCAACACATATATATAACCTTGTAATTGTTTCCTAAAACTCTACCGCACGTTCTAATTCCTTCCTCTTTATAGTGTTGAAAATCAACTCCATTTTATATCACTATTCTATGGGGAATTGTTTCATGGTGAAAATCACTTTTACTTCACTACTCTTTATTCCAGAATTATCTTTTAACATTCATTACATTCCAAATCTAGGAATATCTTTTTGAGTGACTTAATCTATTTCATTGTTACCAAAGAAGTTCGTTTAAAATATGAAGGCTTCTAGAACATGAAGAGATATAACATAGGTGAATCGTGTTTTAGAAGAATAGGTTACAACATATGAGAAACTTTATTCATCACAACCTCAGTCAGCTACACTAATATGGGCATTATCTAGTCATTTATGAAACCATCTATATTGACATGTATATTAGAGAAATCCTTACATTATTTACTGATGTTTATTCACTTTCATCTATTAGGTTCTATCACTGAACAATGGAATACACAACGTTATCTCATAATAATCATGAATATTTAGCTATTAAGTAAAAATATTTAACTATGGATAAGTTACTTCTACAACAATAAGGTATTATCATAATTTTCATTTTAGCTATGTTAATTTAAAATTTAGCTATGAACGTTTCAACTACACTTCCTCCAACACTAACAATTGAAACCCAAACTCCAGTAGCCTAGATTTAGTGTTTTTGTTATTTTGTTCATAAAAGATTCAAAGGATCTCTCCACATAGGATCGATTAGTTTTGAAGTCCTTAAGAACCATATATAAATATATGATTTCATTATTTCATTGTAAATATAAAATTCATATAATAAGAAACAATATTTTATCATCAATATTTTTCATAATATCCTTCTTTATATCCTTGGTAATGGAAAAAAATAATGGATGATCTCTGATTCTCATAATGGGTAATGTAACACCCCAAACTTCCACGGTACGTTTCCATTTGAATAATGCAACGGCGTGCATTGTACGCAACTTCGAGATTCTAACACACCACAACCAATCAAACTAGCCGTTATGAATAGTAATACCTAATTTTTGAAATATTATAAATTTTACCTTTCGAAATGTACTTCATTTATGGATTTGTAATATCAAAATTAGCTTAGGATGAAATTTTGGTACTTTTCAGATAACTTTCATATTTTGATGAATAGTGAAAATTACTAAATTTTAATTAAAAAACCCTTTTTAATAAAAATAATTAATAATCATAAATTATAAATTTGAGTGGTTTTAAAGTATATTTAAAATATATTATTACCATTTAATACAATTTTGGTCATTGGACATAATTTCACAATCAAACCGAACACAAACAAGTATCAATCATTTGATTGTTATTATATCTTAAAAACACGCTTTTTGTTTTGACAGCGGGAATTAATTTTAAGTTAATTTCTGCCACTTCTATGTTTTGAATTTGGAAAAATTGATTCCGTATTTGGAATCATGATTTCCAAATTGTGTAAATATGTAACTTTTATTTTTAGACATTTTGAATAATTACTTCGGTAAATATTTTATTTACCATGGTTAATAGGTAAATCCGGTAAATTAGGGTTAAAAAATAATATTATAATAATAATAAATTACCCTAAAAAGTGTCCTAACCTTATTTGTGGATACATGTCCGACCATGGGCATCCTTGGGTCTATTTTGGGACCCCATGGAGCCACTTTTAGGTGATAGGGACACTTTATTTTAGTTAAGTTAATACAATTACAAAAATAACATAAGCATATATCATTTAGCAAACCAATTTTTACAAAGGGTTATATATGTTGAATTTTCGACTATAAATATTTTGTAGAAATATAAGGAGATTTAATACATAATGGTATTTTATTTATAATTTTTAGACATTAAATAAGTTAATTTATATATGACCCAATGATGATGCAGTAATTACCATAATAGTGAAAAACTAAAATAATGGATATTATAAATACCCAAATAAATATAATTTGAGACTTTTTATGAATTACACTAATTTTAAAGTTTACTATGACATGTTAGGAATGACTTAATTAACTTTTTTCGAAGTAATCATTCTGTTATGATTTTCAAAAAAATCAATATTCCAAATAGTGTCAAAATTGACATAAAAGTGTTTTTAAAACAAATATTATATTATTAATTGATATTAAATTCCTCAAAATCTAAGGTTCGGCCAAGAGACTTATATCATGATAGGTGTACCATTAATGGACAACTTGGGAATCTATCTAAGGTATATTGTATGTTTATTAACTATATAATGTAAAAATACAAAGTGACATAGTAAGTGTCAAACTAATTAACTAAGAGTTAAAACTAAAAGATAAGGTTAATATAATGACCCAATCCTGTCTAAATTCTATTGGTTGAGTGTTTTTAGACCCATACACACCATAACCATTAAATATATACTTTGGATCCATTATAAACCGAATATGAATTTATTATAAAATAATATTGTTAGTTTTTCCAAAGGTTCCCCTCACCCCTCTTATAAAAGGGAACTCCCCCTTCTCATTAATTAACACCTTCAAAGCCTTTTTGATCGGCCAAACCCTACCCAAATACTCTCTAAACATACCTCAATTCATCATAGTGGCCTTAATTTAGTCATAAATCCAACCTAAGGATCCCTTTTTATCAAATCAAAAGGAAGAACCCGAAGAAGAGGTAATGATTTCACCACCTTTTTTCAAGTTCCTTTCTTCTTCCACTTCTTATTTCATTGTTATTACCATTAGAAAATAATAACTCCAATATATTATATATACAATGATGTTATTATAAACATGTTACAACCATATTTCAGTATTCTATCCATCCTTTGAATGACATGTCACCATACGTGTGTACGTACGGCTTACCGTCTCCACGTTGTCGTGTAATTGTTATTCAAAACATTATTATTTGGATGAGTATAATAATGATGTGTAATTAATGTAAATAATAAATATAACAAGATAATGATTCTGTATATATGATATACCATCCAATTAAATATTATTTTAATATCAAAAGAATGATATTGTCGTTTGTTCGTACGCACGGACTACCGTCTCCATGAACGTGATGAGATTCATTCTCCATCATATCCATTAAAGACGAATTCTCATTTAATGATTAAAAATAATGTTTAAATATTTTAAATCATTCTGTATATGAATAATATACATCCCATTAGTAATAAATATGGCTCAAATAACAAATAATATAAAGGAAAATGAACACGTTAACACCCGAAACGACGATAATTCTCAGATATTATTAACTAATCAATGTTAAAAGATCATATATGATATCATATTAATGAATATGATTCTTATATAATTAAATAACAATTATTTCACCATTATAATTGAGTTTAACCTACCATTGACAAAGGAAAAAGTACAAAGTAAGGGGTTTTTTATCTCACTTTTAATTCCGTGAGATTTCCATTGTTCACCACTTATTTATTACATGTGTTGTGTGTACTGCCCATGTTTATATTAACTGTGTAATATACATTAATTCATGTATATTTACATCATCATCGTATGATCCTTCTTTCATGGGAGTATGTTTTTTATGTTACCAAATCAATAAGGGAATTTGAAATTTCAATTTCCACTCATTCGGCATTACGCATACTTCATTGATTATTTTACTCCAAGATTGTGTGTAGAATCACTATTCATTTTATTATGTCATAATTTCCACTCCCCTTTCTATGGATATACTTTTGGTACACATAATCACTTCATTGATAAATTCTCAAGTCATCGATTTGAACATGATACGTGTAATTTTAACTCAATCTCCATTTATTGAGTTAAATATCCAATTCATTGGTGTTGTTTTTACTAGAATATGTGTGAATTTACTCTGATTGATTTACACTGAATATACAATCATATTGAGTGTATTTATATTTTTCACACATAATTATCTTGTCGATTTATAATTAACCTAAGGATATGGTCTTTATAAGAGAATTCATCTCAATTTACATTCCCTTGAGACTTTTTTGTTGTTATACACCAAATAACTTTTATATGGTGTATATATTGTACTTTGTCATAGTATATCATGAATCCCTTTATTCTCATGATATTATAAATTTTTTATTTCCTCAATTATTTATATTCAATTGTCTCTCTTTTGGTTAGAAACTATAACTAAAATACATTTTCAAGTGTTTTAAAGATTGATTTTTCTAAATCTTTCTCATTAATGTCCATGTTTTAAATATGGTTTTAAGGATTTAATTATATGGACATTAATGTTTTAAAATCAAATTTCCTTTTAAAAGATTCAAAGTGGTATGGGACACATTGATTCAAAAATCAATTTTAAAATGCTTCTTGACAAATAGTGTGGATTTTAAATGTTTTCAAGAAAAAGGAAAATATTTCTCTCAATAGTTTGATGATTATTTTAATCTATGTAAATATACTTCATTATTCTTGATTGAGGTTAATCTGATATAATACAATCTTCCATATTGTATTGAATGAGTTATGTTTGACTGTGGATGTGCTATTTTTATACCATTCATGGTTTGTGGTTAAAGTATTGACATTTCGTATGCTAGTTTTAATACGAATGTTTATGTTATGTTTCAATATTTTTATATGATGAATGAATTGGACTTAGTAAGTGACGGATGGAGCCCTCTATAGCTCCTCAATTCATCGGTAGGTCTAATGAGACAAACTAGTGTCTTGGAACGAGGCCTTGACAAAATCTTATTTGTAGTCTTAGCACGAGGCCTTGGCTAAGGGGTTATGATAGTCTGGCATTATGCATTCCATCATTATAAAAGTCGTTATTAATATTTTCCTGTGATTATTCGACTAGTATAATATCCATGTGAATAATTAAGTGGAATTATTTCATTCTATACTTTCCATATAATGCTTAAGTTCAAGTTTAAAAGGCTTTTGTTTTAGTTATACATTGCCTTAAATTTTTATGTTTATTTATGAAAGTTTCCTCTATATTGTTATCCTTACATAGCATCTGAGATCACCCCTTTCAATGTTTTATTTTTTCCATGATGTGAAGAAGAATTTTATGAATGATTTGTTGGGATTGTATGAGGGGATATGAAGACAATATGTTGTTGTAGTTTTTCACTTATTGAGGTAATGTAAACTTTATGAATATATCTAGTGTTTCTAAGGATACTAAACTAATCGGGCTTTCGAGACTTGATCTTTCTTGTGATCATGCAAATGTTATGTAATAATGCACCGACTCTGGGTATCTAGGGTCGAGGCGTTACAGGGTAATGTATAACTAGATTTATCGTGAGTATATAAGTCATAAGAAACATGAAAATGTATATTAACAAAACACATTCCAATTTATCAATTACATGAGAAACAAATGCATCCATAGATAATATCATCACATTAATATCATGGGAAATAATAAATTAAATACCAATTAAGGAAATGATTAATATGGGATTTCATCATCTCAGAAATCATGATATCTTTACCCCTAAGGGCTCGTTCTAAGAAAGCTTAATCGATGTGCAAGTATAATCAAAAAACCAATTTACTAATTTTGGCAAAATTATTTGTATCATAAGACCTTTCTATTAATTTACGGTATATCAATAACCAATCGCCATCCCATCAATACATGTCTATTGAAATCCTTATATATTAAATTATCAATTCAAATCTTTAAAATATGCTTTAGCTGAAAATATCCATATAGAGTATGTAATATATAATATGAATATTTACCCAGTCCGTAAAATAAATATCATAACAAAACCCTATATATAGAAATCTTATATAATTTTTTAAATAATAATATCGATGATAAAAATGAATATGGGTATTTAAGATAAATTAAACTCCCAGTTAAAAATGGCCATAAAAATTTTAATGTCTCAAAAAAAATGTTTTTGAAAAACATTAATAAAAGAAAAAATGGTGACCAATTCATAATAAAATAATTTACCTTAGAGAATGATGGAAAATATAAGAAAATAATAATATAATATTTCCTTAAATATTTTTTCATTTAAATCCATAAAAATCTTATATAATAATCAAAAAGATGATAAAATGGTTTTGGAGGTGGGAAACGCTACTAAAGCTTTATACGTTAAGAAAAACATTACTTTTGTATTTTTAAAGAATTTTGAAATTTTAATATTAATAAATCATTAAAAAGGTACATATAAACCCATTTAAAAAGTCAAGGAAACATATAATTTCTTTACCAAATCATTTTATTAACTAAAAATTGCTTTTTTAAAATTTCCTTGAAAAATATGGATATGGAATAAAAATATACATGATCCAAAAGAGAAATAAGATTACTTATTTTTAAAAAAAATTATTAGATTTATTAATGTATGAAATAGAGGAAAATTTAGATGAAAATATGGAGACTCCTTAAATAACCTTAGTACAATAAAATAGATGATTTCTATGATGGACATATAATTAAAAATCCTTCAATGATAGTAAATGCATTCCCAAAAATGAGATTGAAAACTAAATCCATACAACTTTGGTAACATTTAAATTTAAACCCATTACATTAGTAAAAATTATTTGAAATATTGGTAATTATTATAAAATATATATTTATTACAACTTTATAAAAGTGGAAGTATATACCCAATATAAAAAAATTTGTTCACAATACCAAATGACTCAATAAAGTGGAAATTGTGATGAAATCCATTACCTCAAGTTTTAATTTCATCATAAGTGTTCTGACCTCCCACATAATATATTTTAATTTAATATAATAACACACTAGAACCATATTGGTATCTATAATTTTTTATGTGATATATTTATAACAATTTTCATATGTTGTTTAATAATATTTTATTATTATCATTAATTTTTATGTTCATGGATTTGTTTTTCATTTATGTTTTGATTCGGTGGTCTATCTTCATTCTTATTACTCATGGATTAATTATCAATATAATTTTATTCAAGATATAAATATAATATATATATATATATATTAATTACATTGTTCATGGAAATGGTTGGTTGTACGTACATGTGAATGTTGATTTCACTTTCTGATGGACGAAATGAAATAAAGAAAAATAATAATTCAACTTTACATTATCATTTTTATATCATATATATATCACTAGTGAAAAAAACATGTTTTATGTCGGTTATTTTTCATTTTTTACGTCAGTTTTTAGCCGATGTTAATACGGACGACGTTATAAATAACGTTTTTTACGTCAGTTATTAAACAATTGACGTAAAAAACATTACATTGCGATGTTTATAATGTCAGTTAAATAATAACTGACGTGAAAAAAACTGGGGGGTGGGGGGGGGGGGGTGGGGTGGGGTTTATCACTTCAGTTATTATATAACCACCGTGATGAACAGGGGGTTTATAACGTCGGTTATATAATAACTGACGTCATAACCCCCCCCCCCCCCCCCCCCGTTTATCACGTCGGTTATTAATTAACCGACCTGATAAACTCCTGGGCGATGGTTTATCATGTCGGTTATATAATAACTGATGTGATAAACCATTTCCCAGGACTTTTATCACATCGGTTATGAAATAACTGACGTGGTAAACCATGCCACAGGTGTTTATCACGTCGGTTATTAAAAAAATGACATGATAAACCCTTCCCAATTACATTATCATGTCAGTTATAAAATAACCGACGTGGAAGCAAAATTTTTTAAAAAAAATTGAATGCAGCCCTCTGCTTTCTCCCAGAATCAACTAGAAACCAAATCAAGAAATTGTACCACAAAAACAGAAGGAGATCAAAATAAGAACTAAACCAAATTTAAGCATTTAAATTGAAAACATATAAAACTTACCCCACTTGACAGCCCCCACACTCATGTATATCCCATGGACAGCCCTCCCCCACCCCATTGGAGCCCCCACCACACCCCTGGACTGCCCCCCGACCCACTGGACAGCCACAAACACCCCTCGACAACCCCCCACCCTCATGAACAGCACGCCCTTACCCCAGTTGATAGCCCCCACACCATTGGAGCCCCCACCACACCCCTAGACTGTCCCCCGACCCCCTGGACAGCCCCAAACACCCCTCAACAACCTCCACCCTCCTGAATAGCACCCCCTCACCCCACTTGATATCCCCCACCCCATTGGATCCCCCACCACACCCCTGGACTGCCCCCCTCCCCCGACCCCCTGGACAGCCCCAAACACCCCTCGACAACCCCCCCCCCCCCCCCTCCAGAACAGCACCCCCTCACCCAACTTGACATCCCCCACCACACCCCTAGACTGCCCCCCCCCCCCCCCGACCCCCTGGACAGCTCCAAACACCCCGGGACAACCCCCACCCTCATGTATACCCCCCCCCCCACCCCCCCACACCCTAGACAGCCATCCCCCACCCCATTGGAGCCCCACCACACCCCTGGACAGCCCCAAACACCCCTAGACAACCCTCCACCCTCATGTATACCCCCACCCCCTGGACAACACTCCCACACCCCTGGACAGCCCTCCCACACACCTGGACAGCCCTCCCACCCCCTGGACTATCCCCCACCCCACCAGACATCCCTCCCAGGCCCCTAGACAACCCCCAACCCCACTGAACACCCCCCCCCCACACCCTTGGAACCCCTCCCCCCCAGACAAGAATCTATACCAGAAAAACCATCATAAGTATACCAAAACAAGAAGTAGAGAAAAATTTAACATTCACATGTATAATATTCAAAACTTACACTGTCAACTTCAAAATAAACTAAATCCAACCTAAAAAACTACCAAATACACAATTACAATGACAATATTCAAAATTACATTTTACATTACAAACAACTAAAATTCAATCAAACCTATAAAATTATTTGACCACTCCACTTGTAAGTGTTTGATGTCTTCAGCCGTATAGGGTACAAGGTCATTAAAATCTACAAATGAAAAGGAGAGTATTTAATGTGTATAATGAATAAATCAAATTGAAATGTTATGGAAAAGTTAAAGAGGAAATCTTACCAGGTCAAAATTCACAACTGTCCCTGTTGTTATTATTTCATACATAAATCTAAACATATAATATCTGCATTCGATGACACCTTGTTTTTCATGAAAATTCTATTTCAATGAGTGTAAATTCAATATATTGTTTTTATGTAATAAATCAATGACTGCAAATTATAAATGGATATTTACCTTCACATTTACATTTTGATCTTTGCACTCTTTTTTATTGTGTTTTTTCGAAAGTAGGCCCATGCACTGTTAGAAAATAATACGAATGGGGTAAATTTAAAAATCATTATAATATATAAAACTATTGAGAAATTGAAACATACTTTTCTAATATATTCTTAAAACTTTCCCGCACATCATCATAGATAGAGCATATCCAATAATGTGCTTTCTCCCTTGGGATAAAAACCCATAACATCCAAAGATCACTGATAAAAAGAAATTTAGCGTTATTGGTTTTTTATGTTAAAAGATAATTAACTCTTTGAGACAGATGTGTTTCATACCTCTAACAAAAATTCATCATCCAACATTGTGTGACTATATTCTTCTCAAGTCTTTCAGCAATATAAACCATTCTTTGTTTCTCATTCACTGCACTTGCTTCAGGGGAAATCAATTGAAATTCCCTGAATCCATATATATCTGTCATCTCATTCCTCTAAGAAATTTTAGAGTGATACCTAATAGAAAACAGACATAAGTATACATTTTTAAAAAATAAAATGCAGGGAAAAGGTGTCAAAACTTACATGGAAAAAATGTTCACCACGTTGATGCCCAACTTATCTCTAGTAACAAGCTCCATGATATCAGTTTTCATAATCCCCACACTTATTTCATGTCCACAAACATGAGCTTCCATTGAACTCATAATGACCCACCAAAAAATTTTAATATCTTGACAATCTGCCAAGAATACTAGAATTTGTATATGATTTTATAGCCATTTGTCTTTATTGTTGTCTATACAGTATTTCTTTACATTTTAAGTATTCCTATAAAAATAAATTAAAAAATATATTAGTTTTTAAATGATAAAACAACATTAATAAAAAAAAAGATATATCATTCATACCTCTATGGTAATGAGTCGAAGAAGTCTGGATGGGAAAATTAAAAAATGGCTGATACTATGTCCAATTGTCACCACCTCATCTGTAGGTAATGGTACCCGAGCTGATCTATCTATAATATTCTGTACAGTAACACTCTGATTCTCTACCTCTAATTGTTGATGATGAATTGTATCTCCTATACAGTATACCAACTCATATGATACTATATGATGTTGATAATCATCCACATACAACTCGTAATAAGTCAGAAGTTCTGGCGGAGGAGTAGGATAAAAAATGGGGTCCCCAGGCTGAGGTGGGGGAGTGAGAGCTACTGGGGGAGGTGGAGGATAAATAATGGGGTCTGCAGGGGGAGGTGGAGGAGTGGGAGTTGCAGTCTGAAATTGTCTTTGCATGTCTGCAATCACAGACTTCAATGACGCTATAATCTTGTCCTCTATCGTCGCATTAATATTATAAACTTCAGCCTCCAAGGATTCTATTTTTTTTATAAACCCCCTCAACATTAGAAGTTGAAGAATGTGGAAACACTTTTCTTACCGATACACCTGTCGGATATCCTCTTACACGACCAGGATGTCCGGGCCTTCCCAATGCTATAGATAAAATATCTTCCCTCCCAGTAGCTGTAAATGTCCCATGTGAACTCTGCTCCACAAGAGAGTCCTGTATTAATTAATTGAACATTTATGTAATTATTGAAATTATATGAAGAAAATAGTTAACTTAAATAAATAAAATAGATATCTTAAAATCATCTTAGCTATGATTCTCGATTCTTCTGAAATATTTTCCCCTTTTTTACCTTCTGAGCTCTCTTCATTTTTTCATGTCTAGATGGGGGGGATGGAGGGGCCACCTCTCCAGATCTTGAAGACTGAGCTCTTAGTTGTTGAAATTTCTCTGCCATCATTTGTTTTTCCAAAAATGCATACCCTCCCTGGGATAAACTATGAGGGTATACATTTTTGGATTGGATCTCCAGATGAGCTTTCCTTTTTTGTTGTTAATTAAGAATAAGAAATCATTAAAAAATCATTAATAAGACCATTTATATAAGAAAGCCTTTAAAAGTTTACATTTCCCTTACCAAAAATGACTCTTTTCTTCTACTTTCAAAAAACTATCTCCATGTGTCTTCATCTATAAAAGGATATATACGACATGGATTGTCATGACTCTTATAACCATAAATGAAATCAGATGAGAGGGTTGATTTGAAATCCCTACATCTCCTGGCAGCCAACGATAAGCATTTCTTCCTGACTCCTCCGGTGTCAGGAATATCAAATGTCATCTGATAAAGAAGAGTTTAAACATATTATATATACTAGAAACATTAAAAGATTAGTCAAATAATAAAAAAATATCTTACCAAAATCGTCTCCCACAACAGATAGATTATCGCTTTATCTACACTTCTCCAGTCATCATACAGAATGCTCACTTTTCTCTTAGCCTATGTTGTTACAAAACTCTTAAAATATTTTGCATTTGGACCTCTAGGAATATAATCATCATCAAACTCAACGATTATCCTCTGATCCTGCATACGGGAAAGTGATAATTTTGGTAAACGTGTGCATCCACATTTACCAACCTTTGAACTCTTTGTCTTAATAGGAGCATGTGAATGTTCATCCCCAGAGGTATGACCAATATGCTCATCTCTAGAATCATATGGTTGATCAACTGGATGATCTTTCATAATACATCAAAACAAAAAAAACAAACATTAGTTCACTAATATAAAAATTCAAATATTTTAATACAACTTTAATCAGAAAATAGAAAAGTGTACTAAGTTATGTAATAGTAAACATTGGTATTATGGTAAGCATGTTAAACAATGGTAAAGACGGCCAAGATGGTCAAGATGGTAAACATGGTAAACATGGTAAACCTAGTAAACATGGTAAAGTAATTGTCACTGAACAAAAATAATAGATATATAATTCATGTAATGCTTATAAACATGATAAAGTAAACTAAAAAACATAAAACAAAAAAAAACGTATACTTATTTTGTTTTAAAACATTTTTAAATAAATAAAAAACTTATAATATCTAACATTTATTAAAAAAATAAATGTAAACAAGAAATAAACATATGTTACCTGTAATTTTAGGAATGTACAAATGGATTATTTTCCCAAATTCCTTCGTCGTGATCATTCCTTATGGCACAAACCATGTCTTCAACATGCTCATCATTATGTTCTGTTAATCCTTTCTTGGAAGTAGGGATCTCACATAAATCAGCATCTTCATCAAGTTCATCCTCACCAACATATTGTTTTCCCCTTGTAAAACAACATCCCACTGCATATCTGATTGATCTACTACATAGAAAATTTGTTTGGCATGTTTTGCCATTATAAACTAATCAGTTGTGTCTTCCAATATATTCAGATTAATAAGTGTCATTCCAAATTGATCGTGTCTAACACCAATACACCATTATTCAAAACTGAACTTCTGTTGTCCAGAGCTTTCGTACGAAATGTATAGCCATTAATGTCATAACCGGACCATGTGATCACATTTAAACATGGACCACCCACTATCCATTTTAATGTCTCGGATACATCTGATCTACCATGAAAAGTCTTTTTAATCCAATACAAAAAATTTTGTTGTGCTCATTATAAATTCACATTACATTATTCTTTGGATGAAATTATTTCCACTCATTAATATGTAATGTGATATACAGTTGAGCATCAGCTATGTTATTCAAGATGTATGATTCGAACTTCTTCATCTGTTCAACTGACAATGATCTGACCTTTAAGCCACAAATCCCCTTTCCCTCATTACAAACTCATTCATGGTGAGATGGAGGTAAACCTTTGTGTTGCGCCGCAGCCAAGTAGCTCATACAAAACTCTTCTACCTCCTCAGAAATATACTTTTCAATAATGGAGGCTTCAGGTCGATATGGATTTTTAACATACCCCTTTAATATTTTCATATACCATTCAAAAGGATACGTCCAACGAAGATATACAGGTCCACAAAGCTTTATTTCTCGAACCAGATGAATCATTAAATGCACCATTATATCAAAAAAAGTTGGAGGAAAACACATTTCCAATTGACAAAGTATAAAAATTGCATCCTTTTCCAAAATGTTCAAAGCATTCACATTAATCGCCTTGTTACAAATTGAATTGAAAAAATAACACTACTTCATTATATTCTTTCTAACACGAATGGGAAATATTCCATGCAATGCAACTGTTAGATTTTTTTGCATCATGATGGGACAATCATGTGATTTCATACCTATCAACATCAAGTCCTTCAATGAGACAAAATGTTTTACATTTGAAGAATAACCTTGAAGCACTTTGATATCATGAAGACACTAACAAAAGCTAATTTTCTCAATCTTCGATAATTTATGGAATGTCGGGGGAAGAAATGTTCATCTTCCTTTAGGAGTGGGACCTAACTCCAAACATATTCCCATTGATAGTAAGTCTAATCTTGCATTCAACCCATCTTTTGTCTTTCCTTTAACATCTAACAATGTTCTAATCAAACAATCATAGATATTCTTCTCCATGTGTATGAAATCAATATTATGTTTAACATCATGATACCTCTAATATGGTTGCTCCAAAAATATTGACCTTTTCTTCCATATATGTCTATCATTACCATATTTCTGTGTCTTTCCCAATGTCACATCAAGGGTTTTCACCCTCTCAAAATACAGATCCGGGGATAAAGGTTTTGGAGCAGTCTCAAATTCTTATGAGCCATTGAATGACTTTTTTAGTCTTCTATAAGGTTGATCCATAGGCAAAAACATTTGATGACCCATGTACACTGTTTTCCTCCCATGATGAAATTAACAATATAACATCTGTTGTTCGCAAATTAGACATGATTTATGCCCTTCAACACTATATCAAGACAAATTTCCATATGTTGGGAAGTCATTTATAGTGAAGAGAAGCACTATATGGAGTTGAAAATATTCCATTTTATAAGAATCATACACCCTAATACCATCAACCCATAACAGTTTCAAATCATCAATCAACAGTGATAAGTAAACATTAATATCATTGCCGAGTTGCTTTGGACCAGAGATCATTATACTCAACATGACATATTTGCGCTTCATATAACCTTTCGCAGAGAGGTTTTAAATTACCAATAAAATAGGCCATGAACTATGTGTGCTACTGGGGGTTTGGTATGGATTCGTTCCATATGTGCACAACCCTAGTCTGAGATTTCTAATTTCATTTCCAAATGTAGAATACTACGCATAAAGTTTCTTCCATTGTGGACAATATGGTGGATGGCGCATTTTTCCATCACATACCCACTCATCATCATGCTATATTAACCTTTTTGCATCAAGTGAATTAGAAAATAAACGTTTGAAGTGATCAATTATAGGAAGATACCAAGACACCTTTGAATGGAGCTTTGTAATCTCTACATCAGCCTGTGATTTTTCTTTCACCATATACCGTGATGTCCCACATTTAGGACACTTTGAAAGAAATTCATATTTTGTCCTATATATAATGTAGTCATTCGGATAGGCATGTATTTTCTTGTATCCCAATCCCATCAGGCATAATATTTTCTTGGCCTTGTAATATGAATCTGGAAGATCGTTATCTTTTGGAAGAATGTCTTTCATCAATTGTAGCAGCTCTGTAAAACATATGTCACTCCATCCATGTTTTTCCTTTAGGTTAATCAATCTTAACACCGCTGAAAAAACCGTAAAATCTATACAACCATGATATAATGGTTTTTTAGCATCGCCATATAGACGCGCAACTGTCAGTTCTATCTTAATTTGTTCTGCTACAATAGCATGAATCATTTCTTCAATTCCATCAGAGTTACCATCTTGAGAATCATCATCATCAGTTAGATTCCGTCCAGTTTGACCATGCCAAATCCAAGGGCTATAACTCAAATTAAAACCATGACAAATTAGATGATCTTTTATCTCTCTACTTTTCAACTTCTTCATATTCAAACATTTCAGTCATGGACAAAAAAATGTCACCACTTGGAACATTTCGTGTAGAAAATTCCAAAAAGGAATCAACACCTTCCTCATATTCATTTCTCATTCGATGTTCTATAATCGAACATCCACTCATTATTACCTATAACAAATATCAAATATATATATATAATTTTAAGATAAGAAAAATATATGTTTATATGAAAAAATCATAATTTGAATGTAAAACAATTTTGAAATATGAAAAAAATCTATGGGAATTTAAAAAAAATATGCTTGAATATTATTTTTAAAATAAAATATAGTCAGATATAACAGTTTTAAATTCCATTGAATCAAAGAAAACCATGGAGCCTACATGGTTGATAGAAAATTGGAGAAATGGAGTAAACCTAAGAATCACCCCCACCCCCAGACAACCCCCCAAAACCCTCTAGGCAGGCCCCCACCCCCTTGGACAGCCCCTCACACCCACCCACCCCTTTGGACCCCCCTGGACACCCCCCAAACCTCTAGGCATCCCCCCCACCCCCTAGACAGCCCCACCCCTCTAGAAAGCACCTTCACCCCTCCTGGACACCACCCCCACCCCCTACCCCCTTGTACACCCTTCTGGACACCCCCAACCCTCTGGAAAGCCCCCCGGACAACCCCCAAAACCCTCTGGACAGCCCCCACCCCCGTGGACAGCCACCCACACCCACTCACCCCTTTGGACACCCCCCCCCCCCGGACACCCCCCAACCCTCTGTACATCCCCCCCCCACCCCCTAGACAACCCCACCCCTCTGTACAACACCTCCCACCCCTCCTGGACACCACCCCACCCCCTACCCCCTTGGACACCCCCCTCGACACCCCCCAACCCTCTAGACAGACCCCCCCTCCCCCGACAACCCCCAAAACCCTCTGGACAGGCTCCCACCCATTTGGACAGGCCCCCACACCCACCCACCCCCTTGGACACCACCCTGGAAACCCCCAACCCTCTGGACAGCCCCCCCCCACCCCTGAACATCCCCCACCCATCTAGACAGCACCCCCACCCCTCCTGGACACCACCCCCCACCCCACCCCCTGGACACCCCACTGGTCACCCCAACACTTAGGAGAGCCCCCCCCCCCACCCCCTGGACAACACCCCACCCCTCCAGAAAGCTCACCCACCCCTCCTGGACACAACCCCAACCCGACCCCCTTGGAACCCCCCCCCCCCGGACAACCCCCAAAACCCTCTGGACAGGCTCGACCCCCTTGGACAGCACCCCACAGCCACCCACCCCCTTGGACACCCCCCAGGACACCCCCAACCCTCTGGATAGCCCCCCACCCCCCAGACAACCCCCCAAACAATGGTTTACATATAAAAACTAGGCATGGTGAACAACTAAAAAGACATTCATTTAATATATACTTCCACTTGAAATAGATGGAATTAAATATTATTAAATATGGCTACTTAAATGATCGTATGATAATTGAAAATAACCAATGATATTCAACTAGTCAAATGATCACAAGTTTTCTCAATAACTAATATCATAATTAGGTAATAGATAATTCTATAAATCTTAAACATATTGTCAATGCCTTGGACAAGGCCTCAAAAAATAATAGGGTAAGGCCTCAGCAGAACCCATTTTTATTTGGAATCATGAGACATAACGATGCATCAAAGGGCCATAGAGGTCAACAGCCATTACTTTATATGTCTTATAGATTCTCATATAAAATAGGATAAACATAAGCAACAAAAACACATGAAATATCATTTATGAATTCTTAAATTTAATTAATAACCATTCTATGCAGTAATAAAGGTGAATGAGATCATTAGTTGTCAATGACAACAAAAATTACAATACATGTCGGGCATTCAGGAAACAAAAACAAACTAAATAGAATTAGTTGAGGATTACGTGAATATTGCGAGTTGATCTAATAGATATAGGGATGAAAAATAAGATGATGATGTAAAATATAGGTAAGAGGGTTTGAAATTGATGATTCTTACCTAGTTTAAACACAAAATCACCAAACATAAATATAGACTAACCAGGAAAAAAAGAACGAAATAAATTTGTGGAAGGCTTACTTGACTGTTGCAAGTAGAGATGATAGATCCATGGAGAGTAAAGATGATAAATGATGAAGCAAAAATGAGTTTAATGCAGCAAGATCGACTAGATAATTAGGGTTTTCCACGTGAGAGAGATGAGCTGCCGGACTGTCGATCGAAAAATTGTAAATGACAATCCACGGGGCTTGTTAATTTTTTAAATGTTTTATGACATCAGTTATTTAATAACCGACGTTATAAACTATTTTTTACATTTATAACATCGGTTATTATAATAACCGATTTTATAAATGTATCAGATACGACTTTTTTTACATCAGTTATTTTATAAACGATGTAAAAAAATCCGCGTGTTGGTTTTTTACGTCAGTTATAGAATAACCGACATAAAAAATACATTAGAAATCACAGTTTTTTTCTTTGGTTATTGTATAACCGACGTAAAAAACATTTTCGGGTTGTTTTGTTATGTCGGTTATAAAGTAACCGACGTCAAAAAGGCCTCAAAATTCTTGTTTATTACATCGGTTATAAAATAACTGACTTAAAAAACTTGTACATATCTCTTTGTTTTACATCGTTTATCAAATAACTGGCGTAAAAAACCCTACGCTTTGGTTTTTTATGTGAGCTACTTTATAACCGAAGTAAAAAAACGAACGCACACGATTTTTAATGTCGGTTATTAAAATAACTGACGTTAAAAATATACTCGCTGCATTTTTTACGTCGGTTATAAAATAACCGATGTAAAAAACCACCTTTCACAGATTATCACGTCGGTTATATATAACCGGCGTAAAAAATGGTGATGTAAAAAACGTTTTCTCCACTAGTGTATCATATATATTCATTAAATACATTCTTCTTACCATCCATGTAACTTGGAAATGAAAAACTGATGACAACACTTAGTAGGTGTGGTAGTCCACACATACGAGTGAGCGATGCTATATTCCTATAAAAGATTATGAATTATGAAGGTGGACTTAAAATTATAATATAAAACCTTAATTATGTTGAAAATTTCATATATACTCATTATTTACATAATTATGACAATCCACTGTGGTGGTATTGGAAAATAAAATTCATCAGTTCACGATGTGGTGGTCCTACATATATATGATCTATTTTTTATATCCCATTGGATGAAGAATAAGATGGATAATTATTATCAAGTCAACATAATAATATCATAGTATAAATAATATATTTCTTTTATTAATTTTTATTTTTCTGGACACAATAGATGGTGGTAAAAGATGAAGTAAATAATAATGAATATGGATAAGACTATTACCTTCACTTATATAAAAATCTTATGGATCAATTCTTAGGTACACTGGGGTTGGTATTTTGGGAAGACCAAGACCCCAATAATTTGGATACAGAAATTAGGAAGAGAACTGGGTAGGATATTGTTAATATTGTTTTCCCTATTTTGTGTAATGAAAATAGGGATGAGATATCCGTTAATAAGTAAGGGAAATATCATTATTGAAAATTCATGACATAATAATTTAATAAAAATTATTTTTCATATCTAAATTGATATATATTTAATTATTTAAAAAATAATATTATCATTATTATAAATATTCTCATTAACTAAAATTTTTACAAGTGTATGGGATTTTGATTACCCTTATTTCATTGTTTTAACCACTTATTTATTCTTTTTAAAATTACCATGATAAAAATGTTTTTAAAGCCATATGTTCCAAGAAGGTTTCCATAAAAAAATTTCCCATAAATGGAAAAGGTATGAATATATAGACTATATCTTATCCCACTTTTCCTAATTCAATATTTTTTTTGTTTTTAAGCAATATAAAAAATATTACTTTCATGAAATGACATTAATTTAATTTTGGAAAATCATTCATTTAATCTGACATTTAAACGTCATGAAAAAAGATGTATTTTGATTATAGAAGTTTAAAAAAAACACTAATATATTATAGTTATCTATAATACTACAGGAATATAGTAACACAACCAAATTTTATTACTTTTAAAAATATTAAGATCATTTATTTTTTATATTAATTATTTAAATAATGTATATGTGTTTTATAATAGTTATTTAATTATTCAATTAATAAATAATAAAAAAAAATTCTATGATAAAAAAATTGGTTCATCTTTAAAATAATGATTTTATCTTTTTGTATGATGTTTTTATCCCCATAAAAAATATTATATATAATAAAAGGAAAAGAGTCCAAATTTTAATGTACCCTTTTCATAAATATTTTAATGGAAAAAATCCATTTAAAATAGAAAAAATGTCACTGTTTCAATATTTGGATAATTATGGATGAAATAGAGTCATCCAATTAAATAAGGGTATTTTTTTATATTTTTAATTCCTTTTCACATTATTTTTAACCTTAATTTCCTTATTTATCCTTAATATAGTAGATAAATTTTACAATAGTAAAAAACTCATAATGAGAACATATAAAAAGGATATATTATCCAAACATGGTCCTCATAATTCATAATATTTAATAAATATTACCTAATTCAATTTCATTAATATTTATAATTTAATTTAAAAATCAACATACACAATGTGATGAAAAAGTTTTTTCCAAAAAAATGTATTTTTAAGCCTAAAAAATGACGTATTTAAAATTATAAAGTGTTATGATCCTATTTTTAACTAAATGGATGTTATCTCACATTGATAAAAAATCAAAATTATAATTTATCTTTTAAAATTAATTTATTTAAATAAAAAAATGATTGTTTTAAAAAAGTGGTATTCTCATTACTCATTGAAAAATAATTTTTTTATAAAAATTTCACAAATTCTAACAAAGTGAATTTTGACATGATGGATTAAAAATTTCTATAATTATAACATTATAATATAATTTCATTGTTTTTTTATCTCGATGTTTCATTTAAATTAATTTATCAAATAAATTTATTAGAAAACAAATATATCAAAAAATCTCGTGTTGTTACATAATCGTGACATTACTGGCTATGAACCCAATATAGTTGACTGGATTCTTTCAATAAAAACCTAAAACATAATATTGAAATATTGGATCAAATACATACCTATAGGCATTTTTTCTTTATATTTTTAGATAATCATGAAAATATTTTACATAAGAATACAAATGTCTCTAAGTGATCATTTTTTCTACTATACCCATATTTTATTACTACACAAAAATTCATCATCATCTCCCATAAAATTACATAAATATTATAATAATATATAGATAATTTATTTAAATAACTTATTTAAAACCTAAGGAAATGGAAAAAAATAAGAACAGTGAGATCAACCACTCGGTATGGTTGAACATAATCATTAATAATATAACATCATCGGATAGTAGAAAATAATCCTTGGGTATGATGACATAATAAACTTTTATGACCATTAAATATGATAATTCATTGAAATTAAAACATGGATAATAAATTGTGAGACATAGTATAAATCCTTAACATAATATAAGAGTCATAGAAGTCACCAGTAATGATCAATGTGAAAACAATCTTTGAGAACATTACCCATTATGGCTCAGATAAAGTATTGAATAAACTATATGGGAATCTCAAAAAATTCAAATTCCTCAGGGAATCACATAGATGAATAATTCCCAAGTCAATTAAAATTATCATAAAAATGAAAAACTCATCAGTCTCTTAAGAGTAACTTATAACCAGTTAACTTCATCGCTTTACATTATTAATTTAATTGCTATTACAAAACAACTTTTCCATGGTTAATAACATAACCACCCATCCATGGTATAATCTATAACCAACCATCCTTTTTTAACAAAGCTTCCAATAAATAATCCTTACATTTTTTTTCATGTATTATATAATGAAAAAAATTAGAATCTTGTACATCTCACTATAACACACATGAAAATATCCTCTATTTTCTATTATCTTGATTAACCAGTAGAAAATAAATGAGTTATGAGATAATATATTTAAAATATTCATTATACATCTAGATAAATAATAAAAAATTTATCATTGGAATATATCACCAATGGATCATAGTAAAATAGAAAAGGTTATTACCAAAGATGAAAATTAAAACTATAAGAACATTTAATACATTTCCATTAAAATAGGGAAAATATCCTCTTTATATAAGAAAATTTTAAATATGTAATCCAATAATATTGAACGTAATTATTTCTTTAATATAAATAAGGAAACATAAAAAGGATTATTTAAATAAAATAATAGTTATGATCGTGGTAGAATACATTAATTTGGACGATTTTGAAAAATGGAATATTTCAGTACTATGGGAAAAACCAAATTACCAAGTTTATAAAACTAACAAAAATTCCTTTTAATTTTTTTTAATAAAATAAAAAATAGTTGAAAATAAATTTTATAAATATTTTATTTGTAGAAAATAATATTATGGAATTTTTTTGAAGATCGTAAATTTGGAAGTGAAATTATTTATGGAGATAAAGATAAATAAAACCATTTTTTCTTTAAAAAAACATTTTTACATAATATGTACCAAATAAAGGGAAATGAAAGGAAATTATGTAAATATCTTAAAGAAAAACATTATTATAATATATTTTTAGTTTAATAAGTAAATATTATTCAATTATTCCAAAAGGAACCTTGAACATAAACAAGTTCGATACGAAGTGAGATTTAACATAAAGTCATTACTGATTTGTTAATAATAAAATGAACATCCATAAAAATAGTGAATGTTAAATGGAACTTTATAATAAATTAATAACAAGACAATGAATTCCTATATTCATTCATGGGGAAGTTATTACAGTAAAGAAAATAAAACAGGTTTAATAACATGAATTATGTCTCAATATATTGTTATTGAGACCATGAAAACCCTTGAACCTTTTATGACATTTGAATCAATAATTCATTAATGTGATAAATTAAGATGAAAATCAAACATCGTGATCAAGGATTCATTAATGAAATAATATTTAAATAGGTATCATATACACTTTATAAAAGGAATAATGTGTATAATATGATACGTGTCTTTATAAAACAATATTAATCCAAATAATCCTTACAAAGAGCATATCATTGATATGAGAATTTATCATTGAGTTGATTATGTGTAGTAATTGTAAGAACACATCAAAAAAATTTAAATAAATATAACATAACTTCATATCATTTCGCATATAATAATTTCTTAATATAGTCAATAAAGTAGAAGTATTGACCAATAAATGGGAATTGAGTTAAGAAACCCCTTACATTGAGTTTATAAATTCCATGATTGTCCACTGTCCCTTGTATAATAAAAATATATTAAACATTTAATACTTTAAAACTCATTTATAAGTTTATTATGTGTTTATAAACACGTTTATTTCAATCATTTCAATAAAATATTTAATTGCATAAAAAATTAAATTGATGTTGAGTATTTTGAGGATGATCACTTCATATTTAAAAAAAAATTGTTGATCATGTTTAAAGAGGTTATTTTTCAATTATATTCAATATAGGAATCAAGAAATAATTATAATTTTAATACAAAAAATAATATTTTAGAGTCATATGTGAAAATCATTCCGAATAAAGAAAACACAATGTCTCGTGATATAGTAGCATGCATGTACACATGAGCAATGCTTCTATATTTCTTTGGATGGAAAATATTGAAATAAAATAGAGGATTATATTTAAAAAATAATTATTATGTTATATAAATAAAATACCTTCATTAAATCAATCCGCATGATCCTCTATGAGAGTTTTTTTTTAAAAAAAATGAAGTACATCACTACATGGAGATGGTAGTCAGTACGAGCACTAGTATGATGATTCCATTTTTTATAATGGGAATGGAATAAATATAGATGATGTATCGAATTTACAAAATTATATATATTTCATTAATATATATATATATATATATATTAAATCCATCATAATAACCATCCATGAAATTCATTGATAAGAAATGAAATTTATTGGTTTATGAGGAGGTATTATACATGTACACATGATTGATGGTTTTATTTCTTGTCTGATAGAAACAAGAGTTGAATAACTTTCTTATATTAACATGATAAATTTTCAATATTTTCAAGATAATGATGTCATTGTATTGGAATTTTTATGAGATAATTCAAGGGGTAGAAGAATATTTAAAATGAAAACACTTGGACAAATCACTACGACCTTAAACTATGGGTAAGCCATTTTGATATTTGTCTTGAGTAGGCTTTCATATATTTTAGGATTTCACTTCCCATGTCACAAAACCAATCTTATCAAATTCATGCTAGGTCATATTAGGTATAATATATATCCCTCCAAAATATCAAGCTTTGATCCTTATGTCTCAAAACCCAGGGAAAATTTAGAGCATTAATCATTTCTTTCATCAATCACATATCATCGCAATGGATCCATTTGAGAAATAAATGCAGATAGTTTCTGGTGTTTGAGACATCTTGAACACAATAATTCTAATTCAAAATTTCTAATTTCATAATCCTCAACAAACTATTTGAACCCTTCATTCAAATAAAAATGGACTTACTATAGTGTTATGATGAAGGTATCTGTGTTTTTACGTATCCATGATCCTTGCCTAGGAGGAAACCTCTCCAGATCAAGTATTTCAGAACCATGGTTGACTTTCTCCATTCCGAAATCAATGTTTTGTTGGATTTGTTTTTCCCTCGACATTAATTTTAGAGTTTCATGGATTATTATGAAGTGATAATTAAAATTAAATAACATATCAATTAATTGATGAGTGATATAGAATAAAATTAATATTCATTAACTATAAAATTATATGAAGAGTGTAAACAAGTTAGAGTCACCTTCATGTTATCTATAAATATATTTCAAAGATTCCCGCCACACAAATATTCCTTAATGGTATAAATTGATTCTTGTATTCCATTAATATTATGTTGCTGGGTGATCATCACAAAAGAATAATATTTTTCATCTAGAAAGAGACCCTCAATCCTGATTGAAACACTTTTATCTTTGGATATATATTCTTCAAGTACAATTTAATGCTACACTCTGTCTTCTTTAGTGGTATCCATTTCAGACTGAAATAACTCTATCTTAGTAGTTGTATCACCAGTCTGTGATCATCATTCTATTTCAAATTCTATATAATGTGAATTTTCTGGGGATTATGTATCTCAAATATTGGTAGAACACGCTATAAATATTTCTCAATGAATGAGTTGATGGAATTATTCTTCCTGATCCCACCTATTAAGGGTATCCTTTAACTTTTAATGAATGTCTCTATAATAAAATCCACCACATATCCATATTGGTAACATGCATTGAACCCATATAAGATTTATTGGCTTCTAATTGAAAATAGTATGTGAGATCAAATTCTATATATCCTTATATACATATCAGTGAGGGCATGGAATGAACTTTGAGATTATTGGAATAAGTCAGTGCTACTCTAAGGATTCATGATATATTCAATAACAAACCCCCTCGACGGAAACACTTTAGGTACACCCATAAATCTAGTGGGTCCTAGATAAAAATTATCATCCATATGTTCAACTGTTTGATCCATGGGAATAATGAGACCATCAATAATCCATGCTTCAGGATTGATGCTACCAAGAATGAAAATAAAAAAATGGTGTGAGAAACTGAAATTTCAAATGGTAAATTGAGGATACATTGACTAATAATTGGTTTTTTGGGACTTGGTTTTTGTTGTGGTTATCAACTCTATCAATATTTTATCGTAAGACTCTCTCTCAATACATTATTTTTTATACAGGTTAGAGAGAACCTCTATCGTCAATTCTAGTTAATTATTAGGTACTACAGGGGAGCCACTCTTCTCATACCTTTATCAATTGGAAAAATAAGACTCCCCCAATTTCACAACCTTTTTATCCATTAATAGGAAGGAATACTAGATATTTGGTCTTCCCTATGGGCCCTTTGGGACTGAACTAAGGTGGTCAGTGGGGATTCACGCTTTTTGAATTCCTGTTCAGTGACACATATGTTGTATGATTGAGGAGGATCTCATTTTCTCACTAATGAGGAAACATGGATGCATTTTATATATATAAAGTTTAATGATTAAAAAACCTCAATCAGCACCTCATAAATGGAATTAAATGAGTTAAAATAAAAGGGAGATATCCTATGACCTCTATAATCTATATGGAAATTCCAAAATTCTTCAAGGGTGTCATGGGAATTAGTAATTGATAATATTTCTTCCACCATTTAAAAGGCCTCAAACTATGTAGAAAATTATGTAGAAAAATGGATGGTTATTATATGTTAAAAAACATTACAATTATGATTTTTCATCAAAATTGAACCATTCAACTCTCTATCAGTAGAAGAACTAGTTGGGAGACTCTAATCAAGATTTATATAGATCCCATCTGATGTTCTTCCTATTACTGTTTCTATAGATGTCCCCATGGGAAGGGTAAGATCGACATACCCCTAAGATTATGGAACCTATGGATTCCTAGAGTATGGAATCGAATTTTCATAAACCAATATGTCATCAATAAATTATTATAAAAGAATATGTATAGGGGAAAATGAAACATTTAAATAGAATCCTTGAAAATATTCAGATATTAAATAAATTTAATTCCTCTTATAGATATATTCAACCATAAAACCCCTAAAATGAGTAACTTTGGAAATTATTGGAAACACCTTATAAGGTCGGGAAATCACTTCATGCATGTGTTTTTTCAAGCATGGTGAACATGTTTCCTTATCATTTATGGTGTCAGAATAATAACCTAATATATTCATGACATCACTTGAGGTATATATCTAGGACATAATAGAATATGGATATTTTTATAAATCATATATAAAACAATGAAATTTTTATTGTAATGAAGGAATCAAAATTATAGTACCATATAAATAGATTTACAGTTTCCTAGCATATTCTTAAGATGATCTGTAATTTTCATAATTATCATCCTTCCAAATATAATTTTCTAAAATTTCTATAAATGATTTGAATAAAAGGATGTATCCTTCAATAATTGAATAAGAGCCTCTAGATATTTTATTTAATCATCAGGATCCTCCGGGTCTTCATTATAAGTGTTACTAATGGAGATCATGTCATGGTAAAACATCATATAAAAAATTTTCACCAACAAAATCATATCCCAGAATTCCATTGTCTATTGGAATTATTTTAATGAATACCACTCATTTTAAGCTTCTAGAAATATTTTATTATAGATAATTGAGGGAGGGGACATTTAACCACAACCTAATGGTGAAAACCCAATTTACATCACATTAATTTTTTATATTTATTATGATAATAATCCTTCTATAGAAACACTCATCGTAGGTCTTTTTATTCCTACTAGTTTTTGAATGAGCATATTCCCTCCCATCATGAATTTACTACTTTCTCTGGTTCTTCCTCTCTTTTAGAAAATAATGGAACATTGAATTAGGGTTTGAGTTTTTCAAATTTTCCCTCATAATATGAATGAATCCCAATTTCTGCATATTCTAATGCAATCCCAAGAAAAGGATTATTAAGGGAAATGATACTTTGATAACCATATCCTTTAACATCGAAAATAATCATAATTAAAATTTACCCACTATATTATTTTTAGTTTTTATACTTAAGGGGGACAAAGGAATTTTTTTTAGATGCATCTAAATTACCTCCAAAAAATTTAAGGGATATATGCAACACAAATGACTTCCATAAATATTATTATTTCAAGGAAAACATCTCATAGAGATAGTAGAAAAGCTATCAATTCAATGTTCCTCCATTAAATTCTAGTAATGGTTCGATTATTGGCCATATATTATGCATAATATAAATTATATTATATATTTAGCTTTTATTTTATTTAATAGGTTTTCAATAATCATAGTATGGACCCACCTAAGATCCGAATATAAGGTGTGATATAAAAAAAGGGTTTTATAGGAATTGATAGTTTCATAATCACTAATATTAGATTCCATCTAGGCCATCAAAATTTAAATGAATCCAATAATCTATAATAGGGTTTCCCCATATAAATATTCCTTAGCTACTTAATATAACATGTCAATCACTATAATGTCAAAGCTGATATGCATGCCACTTTCTAGTTAGGTAACCATCAAGAAGGTTCTAACCTTGACTTGAACCTTTAGTTCTTGGGATAGAATAAGATAAAATCTAATATATATTGAAAATAATTTTTTTTGGGGGGAATAATCATTAATATTTGATTATTAATTTATATCTTTGGAAGATGAATTTTCCTTCCTCCACTATTGTCCCATATGCACTTGGATATCCACAAATTCCACTAACCAGACATGTGTGAGGCCTCTTGAAATTGGTATCCTCTATGGTTATTTTAATGAATGGATATTTACATATTCTGAAATGGACATCAACCATGGGGAGAATATTCACTCTCACTCCACCCATTTCTAAATAAAACATCAACCATCCATGGGTTGGGGTCCACTCGGTGTCGTCCCATACAATGGTTAGTGGAAACAAATTTATCATACATGTCACCGAGGATCGAAGACCCACTAACCATATATATATCCCATAGACTTATTCTTGTCACTCTATACACCATAGTGTCTTCGATCCACCTATTTATGAAATATTAAAACAACAAATACTACATTGGGTGAAGATTTGTAAAACCTTGATGGATTCATACAAGAAAAATTCCTTCAAATCTATCTTAAATACATTACAACACCATTTCAACCAGATCATTCAGTCCCAATACCTATTTAATTTCTATCTTGATTGATGGTCTAGTCTTGATGAAAACTCTAATTATTTTTTTTCTATCAACTATGTCAATATTTGATTATTTTTTTCATGGCTATCTCAATATTTCAAGAATTATCTTCTAATATTAAATGATTTTACCCAAGAATATAACATTTGACATTTTTGATCTCATTGATAAAGTGGCTTCCTATTGATATGTTAGATTGTGCTAGCTCTTGAATTTTTTTGATCTAGTGGAGTGTCTAGTTTAACATTTTCATCATAGTAAATATTGTGTTTCAAAGTATCCTAAACAAATATAGAGGGAACCTATCTGGTAATGGATAGTACTGAAGTCTTTCTCGGATCATTTTTGAAATAAAAATGATTCTTTTCCTGAATTTTCTATTAACTCCTTTCCTATATGATCTCAATACAATTTCCTAATATTTTTGAAATATCTTGAAAATACTCACATTGTTATCTTTTCGTTTTATAAAAAAGTGACTGATTAAAACTAGATGAAAAATTAGAGTTGAAAATCTGATTTCATACATGGGAACCATGATGATTCTGTATAGTAAACATGAGAAAACTCATACACTATATTGTATCTAATTTGGTGTTAGGGATATAGTCTGGTTGTTTGAACATCAAATCATTGTTGAGTAGTCTGATTATTTACCCCAAGGAAGCATGTGTCCACATACTGAACATGAAGAGGCAATTTTTTCATATAAATTAAGTGAGAAAACTTGTAGTTGTCAAATTAGAATTATAGTATGTTAACAAGAGAGTGTATTAATTCATAATGAAGGGGGTTTGACATATTTATAAGATTAATAATGATATTTTGGGTACCCCACAGGATATCTATCTAAATTGTGCACCTCCCAATATATACCCTGATTCTCTTAATATGATCACATGGAAAGAGGGTGGGATATAGTCACATAATCATAATCGGCTCCCCATCATGATAATTGGATAGAATTATATGGGGGTCATATATTAATGAAATAAAAATTATGAAAGAGTAATAAAACCAATTCTAGAGGCCAAAAAATATAAACATTAATGAAAAGGAAGAACTTTATGTGACCACTTGGTGATTAAGTGCAGATACCCACTTACCAAATGGGATGAAAATATACTGACCATGTGGGTTTCGCACTTAGCTTGGAAACTAATAAAATGATTACTAGGAGAGCACTCACTACCTACACAATATAATTCCATAATTCAATCATATATTGTAACTATCTTATTCACCCTCTCAACACAAGGAAGGTATTTCCCTTGATGGTCGATGTTGAATTTTTACGCATGACTCTCATGTGTGAAGTGAAAATATGGGATCACCCTTATGGATACAAATTCCTTACGATATCGTACTATTTTTAGGGACATAGTTTACCCAAATCCCATCCATTAAATAATCTTTTTACAATTTTATGATGGATAATAAATAAATAAAAAAGACAAGTGAGAACATGTCTTAGAGAAACCCATAGGTAATTACCTAGCCAATATTTAAATGTATCCCTCACAGTTCCCACATTAAGTATATTCCTACTCAATCTTGTTGTGAAATCCTCTTTTGAACACAAAAATTTTGTGTACTTTATTCCCCATGTAGTTCCAAAGAGTATTTCATCTTCCCTATACTCTCCTGTCATGAGAACTAGTCCCTCATGTGTACCAACTATTTGGGCCAACTTATTTTTTGATGTTCCATATCATCCTTTTATCAATTTAGGTGCACATGGTATTTAGTCAACCTAGGGGCTCTTTTCAGGGATATCTCAAAAGTTCTAAGATAAGACATCTTCTAAAACCAATTAACATTTATGATTAAGATATCAGGAACATCAAAGAATCTTCTTTTGAATTTTTATTCCCATGATAAAAGGAGGCTTGAGAATTATCCTCCTAAATAGGTGAAACACATGGGGGTCATAATATTGGATTACCTTTATAAAGATGGTATCATGGATCAACATTCTCATCTAACCTCTTGATTCTAACAATTTATCCTTTTGTCGCTAGAATTTTTCCTTGGTATAAGTCCTAATATTATTCACATCAGTGATTTCATTATTGTGAATCATAGAGTGGGTTGAGGGGATAAATAAAATTTTGGAAATTTCTATGATGTCCATATATGAGAATTAGAAGGGAAGCACCCATAACTATGTAAGCCTTACCCATGCTCTCCAAATTCCTATAAAGCAAACTTGGCCTCCAATACCATGAATACCTCTACCAACTCTGTCTATATTCCTTCACATAATACACCAATTAGAACATGAATAAGGAAATACATAATTTGTAATCCCCAATCAGCCATCTATTGTTTCCTCTTTCATGTTATGAATTCCCTTACTATGAAACATGAACTATATGGGAATTGATTCCTATTAACCATTGTATATAGGATACCTCTCAGAGGTCTAAAACATGATATCCAAGCCTGAGGTCAAGATCCATCACTTAATTAGGTCACACTCCAAATTTTTTCATCCCCCCATCACATGGAATGCTATAATCCCTCTAGGTATTGATTATTTTTCCTAGGCCATATTCTACTGTAGTCCATCCTATTCCATCCATATTATAGATGTGACCGAATCCTACATGAAATTCCATATCCCAATAAGATAATACTGATAGACATCTCATAAGTCCATATTTTCAACAAAATGAACTCATCCTAATTAGGCCATGTATGATTTGAGATCCTAAATAAAGGTCACTCATGAACAAGGCCATCGTCAACTGATGTTAGGAACCTTTCTTGACCTTGTACACTTTGCATGACTTTAAACATCTTCAAATTGTTTCTTGTCAAATGAACATAATATTTAATATAATTTAGGTTATGTGGCACCAAACTACATGGGTAATGATTACATTTATGGTTATATATATAAATCAAATATCAAGGGACAAATTAAAATATGAAAAACCGCAATTACCATCCTGAATAGTGGTAAATGCTAGATTTCCAATCTCGGGAGCTTTATTCCATAATACCCTTAAAAATAGAGTGTCATTAATTAATAACAATTATTAATTGGTTCTAATACATATATATGTTCACATCAATGCATATTTATGATTAATCATTTTCACATTGGTGAAAAATCTCATAGTACTATTACTGAAATATTCATGAATACAACTTAAATGTACAAGAGAATCCTAGAGTGGGAATTTTACACCCTCCAAATGTGTTGAGGATCCTATCCTCACATCCTAATAACCAAAATATATTCTAGATTTTCACTTTATATAAACCCTAGTGACCACCAACCTTTGTAAAGCTTGTTTTCATAGAAATCATGTTGAAATAGAATGGAGGAGAAGTTGATTCGGGGGTTTACGTCATAAAAACATTCATATACCATGAAAACACTATTTTTACTAACAATGCTATTAAATTAAATTTGAATTATAATTGATATAGTATATACTATGATTATTATATTTTTTATTTTAATTTAAATTCCAAATTCCAAGAAGCAAACACCTGAAAATAGATGTAGGATATAACCTGAAGAGATTATGACATATGTGATATCATAGGACCAGTTCATAGATAAGTGACTAATCTGGTTTTCTATAAGGAATCAAACATCCCTCTTTGTAATCAAGATGACATCGACTAGAATTAGTGGTTTATGGTGGTTTAGTGGGGAGACTATACCCCCATTTATTAGTGTGAAATTAAGATGTAATATAACAATAGTTGAATGACATGTTAAAATAGTGAAAATAGTAAGTGAATATAATTAAATGATCAAGATAATAAATATCCTTCAAGATAAGTAAACAATATCTTATACATATATTTTCATGTTGATAAAAAATAAAATAAGTCATACATATTATAAGGAATACTAATAGTACCGATATAACAAATCTAAAAAAACTCCAAACCAAAAATCTTCATGTGAATCTCAAGTTCTTGCTTAGTCCTCTTCTCGAGGAAAAAAATAAAGAATTCATCACTTGGTGCTTCCCTTTGGAATTACTGAAATCTGTTAAATATTCTCGGGTACCAATCAAAAAACTGAATAGAACGCAAGTAAAACACATTATACCCCAACCAAATATTTCAAATACCAATATAGTCTAGGAGTATAATATGTAATCTTTCTTATTATATAATTAAATAATTCATATATGGAATAGGTGACCTCAGAAATCATTTAGATCTGGTCTAAGATGGATGTCTCATATCAGAGGACATTTTATACAGTCAAGAACCCAAGGAACAGGAGATGGTGTCCCCATCATGTCTGAGGAGTGATCCCATGGTAATATCTGGATGAAATTGATAATATTCTAATGAGATAATCCACGGTATACAGTTTCCATGGACATCAAGCCGAATCCTATGAGATCATCTCGGGCATTCTAGTTTTTTGGAAATTCATAGGAGAATCATAAAAACTATGTTAGGTAATTCATTAATATAATTAATTGACTAGATACAAGAAGGGGTTGCCCCTTTGAGATCCACCTCATTGAATCATGTGGCATCTTATGAGTTCACTCAAGTAATTCCAAGTTAAGATTCAAGGGCTCACTCATGTTATATAACACTTATAGTAGTGTGATCAAGGCCAAAATAGTAGTCAGTCATGGGAAATAATAAATCATAATTTCTTAAGATGTATCCATTAAATTTAATAAACTAAATTAATTTAATTTGTAAATTCCTTTTTCATGTAACAATCTAAACACATCATAAGGGGTGAACTTCATCAACCATTCCTTGACTTCCCATTTGACATCACTACACTGAGGTGGCATTGGAAACCCTGTCGAAAAATTCATGCTGATTTCATCAAAATGATATTACATTATGGGTATTTATATTGTAGGATATATGTGTTATTTATTCACCTATTGATATCTATAACATCTAGTAATAATGTCTTTAATTTAACTTTTCATACCAGGCCACAAATACTAGGGGGGTAAGTTACAATACGTATTTATGAGTCTAAGATTCACTTCCAATTTTGAAGCATGTGATTCACATATATTACTCTCACATATTTTAATAAACCTAGTTGAACCAATGTATATGCATGAAAGTATCCTTATTAATAACCCACCCAGATGGTGCCTCCACACAGAAAAACATTCCCTTAGATTCAACCCTTTAGGGACTGAAATATTCCACTTTGTTAACTTATAAAAAGGTGATGAATTGGCTAATAGAGTCACAAGGATTGGTTTCCCAATATATTCATGAACGTAAAAATTCATTTTAAAAATATGAATTATGAACATCCATTCACAAACATTATTCAAAAGAGTAGACTCTAGGTCACTGGGATCATAGAAAAGGTTACCACATTTCATTTCCTTGGAATTTTAGTAAGTAAAAATAAGGAATAATGATGATATTAAACCAATAACAACTACTTAATGCTCATGTAATTATAATATAACCTATATTTGTTTCTTTTATGGTATGTTTATATAGTAAACCACACCCCTGATAGATATTGCCTCCAGAGATAGAATGCATGATCAATAGATGCAAACATGAAGAAATTAGTTGGGTAATTATGTTCATGAGGATTTAGTTTTTGAGACTCATACACCAAGACTCATTACCCTTGAACCTGAAAAACTCCCATCCCAATAATGTATATTTCAAAATAAACTATGTATCATCAGTCAGTCTTAGGCCAAATCTAGATTATTGTTAAGGTCATCTGACCCTTCAAATCCTAAAATACCTTCCTACAATATTCAAACCATTTAAAAATTACCCCATTATTGTTCAATAATGTAAGTGGTTATGAAAGTTTAAAAAATTTACCTATTATGCAACAATAGTAATCAGTTATCCCTAAGATTATTCATATGTCAAAAAACTTCTTGGGATACTGCCAAAAAACCTTGGCTCACTCATTCTATGGATCCACAAATTCCCTAGATTTTTATATAATGTGACCCAAAAAGATAAATTTATCAAATCAAAAGTGGAATGTAGTGATATTTGACTGTATCAATTTATCTCTTAGTGTAATTAGTATGATGTTAAGGTGGTTTACATGATCATGTTGAGTATTAGAGTACACTAATATGTTATTCACAAAAAAAACCACAAAGACATTATGACATGGGAGAAAATCCTGATTCCTCAAGGAAATATAGATAGAGGGTTCATTTTTTAAATTGAATTACATCACCATATATTCATCTATAAAATACCTATTTATGAATGTTTTTTATTTTATATCTAAGGGTCTAACTCTCACTTCATGGGAGTATGATCTTATATCAATATTTTTTAAGACCCTTGATCCTTGTAACTATTTGAAGAGATTATCCGTAAAAGGAATTGGTTATCGATTATTAAATATATGATGATTCAACCAATTTTAATACATAAAAATCATTTGGGTTCCATATAATTTCTTGGAGAAAAGTATAGGTTCACCCCAAGGAGAATCCATGGGCCAAATCAAATATTTAGACTCTAGGACCTCTCACTGCCACTAGAGTTCATTAAGATTAGTAGTATCCATCATTTATAGAGGAAAAAATACCAGTTCTACTATTGGGAAATTTTTTTGTTAAAATTTAACTCTCTCTCAAGAGGTTTCCAAAAAAATATTTCAGAAGTACATCTCTAAATTAATCCACCATTATAAGAAATACTAATTATCAGGTTCTATGATCATCAAGTAAAGCTCATTTCACTTGGGATGACACTATACCTAATCCATGATTCTTAGGTCAATCTCGATTTTCTATTACATCATATTATACATTGGGAACATAGCTATATCAATTGATAGATGTTAAAGTTACCCTATGGTGATAACAATCAATATGGGACTGAAAATGCACTAACGCATCCATCTTTATAATTTTGTCAAATAATGCCAACATGAGGATGAAATGGTTCAACAATAAATGGTAGATCAAAATCTTGAGATGAAACCCCTTTCATTAGTGAACACAGTATGTCTATAATCCCCATATTGTTTCAGTTGACGTCACTCAAATATAAATATTCCAACTCAAGACATAGAATAATAATTAAACTAGTAGATATGAAAGAGTATGAAGAGTATATATCAACAAACTAATACAATAAAGTAGAATAAACTACTATATTGTAATATATATGTACTGGAAATCTACTCCCTCTGTGTAGGTTTCTCTATGAAGACCTAGCCAGATCCACATCCCTATAAAACAACCTGGCCCACTTGAGCAGTACTACTCTTCTGGTGCTATAAAATCTATATCCATCAACCTTGACCTCTATAGGATTATATTTTTTAGATTGTATGATGATAACCCTGAAGATAGTGAATATATATTCATAATAAATTTAAAATAACTGTTTTAATTAATGAGTGGTTTTGAATGTGGAAAATGGAAAATTAATTGAAGGTGGAGTGCAGGAGATCCACAAAAAACCCTAATAAGGGAGAGGGTTAGCTTTGGGTGAATGATTAAATGAAAACGATGGAGGATAATGGAATTTTCTTTTTTTTTAAAGAAAAATGGGGAAAATTTTACTTATAGAACCTCTAATAGGATATACATTTTCACTTCATGATTGGCCAACTCATGTGCCAATCGTGCACACCTACTGTCCCGGTGATCTAAACCCCACACGGGTTAGGGGAAGAGTTATAAAAAATTTACCAAAACCATGTTTCGGAACATGAAATAAACTAAGAATGTTTTTATTTGTTACCATCCCCATTATCATAGTTAAAAATTAACACTCCTCCCTTCCTAGGCCACAAATTTGAGGTGAGCGGTCATCAAATCCATACTATAATCATATGCCTCATCCAGCTTCTTTAAAAAATGTATCTCTAGAACTTGAACCCCTATGAACACTCATGAAACCTCTAATAAACTAAATATAACTAAAATTAAGGTATTATAGAGTGTTTATATAGAAATTAAAATTGTCCACACCTTATAGAAGAAATGTGATCTTATCACCTCCTCAACTCATCCCCCAGTTTCACTTCTGAGGGTGGTTGAGATGCATCTGATAATAACTCCAACAAATGATCACATATATAAAAATATAATTCTAATGTCTCCTACTATATAAGTTTTTTCCATAGTACAAAATGTTTAGGAATAGACTTTCTATGGAGTGTCTTTATGCTATGATCAATAATCAGAATTCGATGCTCCTCAAAATAATTATCATTCTCCAAATAAAATCCATTAGAATAAAATACACAGGGTGGGTCATTGTAAGAACATCAGAATTCATAAACACAAAATAAATATTGTATCTCCCAGTACTAATTAAGGAGATTTATCTAATATTCTACCATCTTGACCCTCTCTATGATCTCTAAATACCTGATTAATTAAGGTGACATATTTCCTTTCTCCATAACCCTTCAATGAACCAATATTTGTGAAACATTCAAGAATATATGACATCCTACCACAACATATATAGGTATATAATGGTGGTAGGCAAGTGAATTATCCAAATATTGAGCTATAATATTAATTTTCCTAATTATAAGCATTTTCTCTAAGGTCTCCTGAATGGGACATAGTCCCATTGCGCTACCTTTCGTGCCTCTAACCAACACAAAAGTGAACAAAATGGAATGACATAGAGTGGATCATGAAGATCCATATGAATTGAAATGTGGAAACAATTATTATAATAAAACTCAACAACAAACAAATGATTTTCACAATATCCTAAAAAAATTGGGATGAATGAATGGATTATGTCCTTAAGTCCAGGTATTCTGTTCTTAGAATGGTCATCTATCTGAGGGTAGTATGTTGTAGTCAAATTTACCAACAATGCAAGAGCTTTCTAAACCCACTTATATAACCAAGAAGTGAACCATTCAACCCTATATAATATAATTTTATTTGGAATCCCATGAAGTAATATAATATCTTGAACACTGAGTCTCCCAAACTCATCCACATGGAAGGTCTCCTTGATGAGGAATAACTGAGCCACCTTCAGCATCCTTTCCATCATCACCCATACGTAATTAGTTCATTGATTAGTAATTGGAATACATATCAAAAAATTCATGGTAAATACATCCTTATTCTATTTTCATTGGTAGAATCTGTAAAAGTACATCATGTTATAGGAAATCACCCTTCACCTACTAAAAGGTGGAATATCAAGTTAAAAGGACTTCAAGTACATTTGTCATCTCAGTCCACCAATATTAGTAGGGTAACTCACAGTACATATTTATGAATCTATGATAAAATTATCATTTATAAACATCATATTATTGGATCAATTATTCTCACATGTTCTCACGAACCCATATACAACCATGGATGTGTAGATTCTCATCCTCAATGATAACCCAACCTGAAGCTGGATCTACACTATGAACACTTTCCCTTATGACCAATCCTTCGGGATATGAATGTTTACTCCTATTTACCATACTTTATGATGATGATATTTCTAAACAATCCATCAATATTTTTTTGAAAGGGAATTTGTGTACTTATAGATTCATTTTAGAAAGAATACCCATTAACTGCCCTTAAATTATAGCTTCTTGAATTGATTGAATCTGGCCTTTTAGGCTCATAGAATCACCGACTACATTGAATTTACTAAGAATTTAGTAATTTTTGATGATTACTACTAAAAATAGTTTAGCCATAACCAATAGGGATAGTTCAAGTAACTCTATGATAATATGTATTTGATATTGTATAGTTCCTATATACCATAAACCACTTCCCCAATAGATTGTGTATCTATAAACACAATGAATGATTAAATGAAACTAAATTGAGGTCATGTGTTGGTTAATTATACTCATGAGGTTTTATATTTTGAGACTCATACACATTGACATTCTATTCATGATCAAAATTAACTCCCAACCCAACACTTGATGTTCCACAATAAAGTGTGTAAGTTCTTCTAGGTTTAGGCGAAATCTAGATCGAGGTTGTGATCATCCTTCCTTCATCTCCAAAAAATAATTTCTCACAATCTTTAGATCACTCTAACATTACACTCTTATTGTTAAAGCACGTAAGTTTTTCGGTATGTCAAGAAAAGTTATGGATGAAGCATTGATAATAATAAGCTATCTCTAAGAGGCTTTATATGTCAAAAAACATACTGGGGAGATCTCATGAAACCATGGATGTCACCTTCTCAAGATCCAAAGATACCCCTTATTCTTATATTTTGTGACCCATGAATTGAAATTTTTCAACAACAAAAAATAAATTTAGATGTCTTTTCATATTTCTATTTATATATCAGTGAATTAGTTTAATGTAAAATTGATTGGCATGATCTTGTTGATCATGAGAGTACATTAAGACATTATTCATAAAAAATACTACAAATATGAATGGAAATTGGAGGAATCATATATTCATGAAGCATAAATTAATAGAAGGTTCTTTCTTAGACTGAATAAAATCACTAAATATTCATATAGACCATACCTTCTTCATAAGGTTTTCCATGCTATATCTAAGGGTCTAAATCTCACCTTATGATAGTATGGTCTCAAATATATCTTTTAGAAGGCTATTACTCCTTTGATATAGTATAATAAGACATCTATAATATGAAATGGGAATCATATATTTACTATAATCTTATTTAACCACCAGTAATCCTCTCATAGCCTTAGGGTTTTATCTTCCTTCGTATAGAAAAGTACATGTGAATACTAAGGAAAAATGATGATTTGTATAAACCCTTTATATTTTAAGACCTCTAACTACCTCTTGAGTTCCTAAATCTCAGTAGTATCTATCACGTATATTGGGGTATATATCCGTTATACTCTTAGAACAATCATAATAGTAAAATTGTACTATCTCTCAGGTAGGTTCTATAATATTCAATAAGAAATTTATCTCTAAATCGGTCAACCATTATTAAAAAATATCTTGTATCACACTCTCGTCATCAGGAAAATGGAATTCCATTTGGGATAACACTCCAACTAGTCCATGATGTTCGAGTCTATATTTATATTATTGGAAATCCCATTATCCCCCCATGAGCACAATATATTTCCATGAGGAATGGTATGTGCACCAATGGTGATAACAATCAGCATTGGATTGAAAAGGTAATAAACATTCCATCCAAAAAATTATGTATAACAATGTCATCATGAGGATGATATGGTTCTAGAATAAATGGTTAAAAAATATGAATATGAAAATCCATGAATTGGTGAAAACGTTATGAACATCATCCCAATGGAGTGTTAATTGACATCACCACCAAATAATTAATCAACCTCGAGACAAATACAACCAGTTAAATCCATAAATATGAACAAGTAATAATCCCACAGTTCAAACAAATAAGATACTAGAGTTAAAGATACAAATATAACACCTTTTTATATATATGTCTTAGAACTATACTCCTCATGTGTATGATCCACTGCATATACCTATCCGGATCCATGACCCTAAGAAACTAACTCACCCCCTTGAGTAGGACTACACATATGGAACTGCACAACTTGTATCTAGCTTACCTCACCTTGACAACCTATTCAGAATGAATGGTCAATTTTTATCAAAATTACTATCTAGAGTAGAGATATTAATCCCACTCTAAAACATAGAACTAGTGAACGTCATTTCTCATTGGGAACTGTTGGAAGGGTCCTGTAAAATATAGGGAGATGGCCCATTATGGTGAAGGTTTGGATCTCTACAATGTATCTGGTACACTGGTGTTTCATTTGAAAGTACCATCCACACCATTGGAATACGAGATAAACACATGGGTGAACACTACGATTTTCACTACCATGATGATAAGTTTCAAAGTGATGCTTGATAGGAGTGGATGATTCACTACCTATCCTAGTAGTTGAACCACCATGACCTTTACCTTAATCTCCCCGAACATGCTTCTCAATGATAAGGTATAGGTTCACTATATCAGATATGGTAGTCTATTATAATAAATACACCAAATATAGGATGGTATACATGTGTTAATCCTCAAATATTCTTTCCCAAGACTGGTCATCACCATTAAGAGTGTATGAAAATCATTGATGTTCTGTGAAATGAGCTGATTAATCGATTATGGACATAGTACCCCACTCAAAATGCATAAAATTTCTAGATATATAATTTATTATAGTTTCTAGTAAATATTTATTGTATAATTTAGTATGTAAATCCCACCATACAATTCCCTAATTATGGTCTTCATATTTAATAACATCCAACCAGCACTTGGAATATCTAAAAGGAACATATACTACGAGCTAGAACCTCCTTTATATATGGGACTTAAAATACTCAAATATAAATAGTATATCATCTGACAATGTTTCTAAAGCCTGGGGATTGCCTTCCCTTATGAACATATATGGGTGACCCTGTTGGTATTCCTAAGTGAACTTTGACACAGTCGGTTTCAGTCGTTGATGTCACGAACTACGCTTGGTCGCCATCCGACCTGGCGCATGACCCTGTCCGTGACAAGGCCCGAGGGGAGTTCCCGATCTCCACGGGCTGGCACAAGTGCCCATGTATAAAAACATTACATGGGAACAATTTACCCAAAATAAAAGATTGGAAAACAACTAACAAGATAAACAAACTGAAACAGGAACCAGACAACCAAACACACCATTAAACTATAAACGGCTTTAAAGTCTACAATTAAACTAAAAATCCCATGTGCACAACAAGGATAGAAAACTAAACTCTGATACCAACCTCCCTGCGACACGAGAAGCCGCATACCCAAGCTACCATCACCAACCTGTATGAGAAGACCAACAACATCCAGAACCACCATCACTAAGAATGATGTCACAACCTGGAATAAATAGGAAACAATGTCTACATGCACAAAAAGGTGTATGTAGGGTGGGATACAAAGGCCTAGTAGGAAGCCACCCAATAAAAAGGTTCCATGCCACAAAATCAAAAAGATAATTTAACATGATTTTTTTAAACCATATTTTTAAAACACTTTTAAAAAAAATATTTAAAAACTGAAAGTGAAAAGGGAAGAGTACTAAAAGAAAAACCATTTCGAAGTAATACTTTAAAATGGAAGGGAAAATTTATAAGGAACATGCACAAACTCAAGTGGTCCTCCATATGCTAATGGAAGGCACCACATCATTAATAGTAGAGCACTGCGGGTAAATCCCCTAAGGTTTATCTCACTCGAGTGGGACCCTAGAACCTCATGTCTCGGTGAAACGTTTCATAGAAACCACAACCCTCAGAAAACGTGGAAAAGAAGGCCACAACCCTCCTAAAACCTGTCTTAGGAGGCCATGACCCTCAGAAAAGTGTATGTTTAGTTAGTGTTGCAATCGTCAGTCCTGCCAGTGAAACCGGGTTGAGTCACCTCCGTAACACAAGCCTCCTAGTCTAGTCCACCCTCCTAGCTACCCGGGGTTTCCCCTTGTTCTCAATCAAGTTTCACATTCACATAGCCAAACAAGACATTACACACCAAAGAAACCACCTACATATCTGAAAAACATTTCTAAAACACACGCACACCAAAATACCATACAAAAATATATTTTTCCTTACTTAATCATTTCACGAATCACCATTTGAAAACACTCAAAGAAGAACATAAACCATTCACATAACCTAGAAAACATTATGTAAATAACACAACAAGGACCGACTCAAATAAACATACCCAATTTCAAGTAGGAATGTCATTTTAAACCACTTTCTTAACAAATTAACCTTAAAAATAGTTTCCCACAACTTAAAAAACACCACCAAGTGACGTAAAGATGGTTTACACTGAAAACATGTATTATTTTATATAAACATACTACTTTAAAAACAAACTCATATTTAACTCTTCTAAAAAACCACTTTCACGTCATCTAGATAAATCAATAAATCAATTAATCTATTTATTAAATCATTTTCTTAAAAATAAATAAATAAATAAATAAGACATTACACCAAAAACAATTTGATTCCTTACAGGAATGTCACATTAAAACCAAGTGCACAACATAATCATACCAACCATGTTTTCCACTACTCAAACAGTTTTCAATTCAATTTCAAAGAAGAACAACAAGTCTGACATGCCAAGAGAACACAATTTTTATTAGGAAACTCATTTCCAACACACTTATCCATTGATATAACTTAATAAATCATTACAAAAACTGATGAGAATGATTTCTCACCATACAAACAACCCTTAGAACACATTCTAGAGACATTACATCAAGGAACACAAATAAAACATGACCAATCCCTATATTACAAATCCATTTACAACTGTTAAACACAAAAAACATTTCAAAACATGAAACGGGCCACACAATAAATCCAAAGAATGAATTGATAATTTTAAACAAAAATATTAAGTTAACCTAATGAGGTTATGTCATGGAAACACCTACCTCTGGGGGAGACAACCCATGAGTTTGATGAGAATCTTCACCCGTAGACCAAGCAATTAACAAAGAATCCTAATCAAGAAGATTAAATCCAAATAAACCAAAATAAAAACCCATAAACACAACCATACCCATTGGTGGACCACAACCCCAAAATAGATTGGTTGAGAAAAAAGAGGAATCAGGTTAGGTTTACCATCAAGGGGGGAAGGGTCACCAAAGATGAGTCTCATTAGAAAAGAGTTGTGGTGCACGGTGAGAGGTCGTTGTGATGGGGATGGCCGAGAGGGGGAGGTGCGCAGCGTGAGGGGGAGCTAGACGGGGTGCAAAGCACGACACAATGGGGCAGGCCGAGGAGGGTAAGGTGGTGGTCTTCGGACGGAGTAAGAGGTAGTGGGGAAGTGGTGCTATGGGAGTTGGCCAAATGGGAGAAGCAGCTGGGAGGCGGGAATAAGGGGAGCAGTGCAAAGAGGGGTTGTGACTACCGATAGGGAGGAGGTGCAAGCTGGTTTCGTCGGATGGAGGTCTGCCAAGGGGAGTTGGATGGGAAGTGCAACAGGATCCAGGGGAGAGACTAGGTTAGCTGCGATCTACATAGGGGAAAAGGGAGACAAAACAATGGGGAAAGGGGGGAAATCACAAAACTGAAAGAGAAAAAAAACAAAACAAAAACAAGTAAATAAATAAATAAAATAAAATAAGTAAAATAAATAAATAACAGTTAACAATATTACATAATATTAACTATGACAATAATCATAGTTAATGGTAATAATATTAATTATAATGAGACAGTTAAAAATAATAATTATGTTCTTAGTAATAATAAAAAGATTAATAAGATTACTAATTATATTAATATCATAACACAAGTAACAATAATAATAACAGTAATAACAATAATTTAAATGGTAATGATAACATTAATATCTTAATAAAATTTATATTCCCAATGCTATCAATAATAACAATAATATTATTCTCAAATAATATTATTTTTAACATCATTAAAATAATTTGTGAAATTCTACCACACTTGTTTTTATTTTATCTACATTTTATTATTCATTTCATTGCCTTTATCTGTCTTAAACACTGGGGAAGGCATGCGGTGAACTGGGCAAGATCGCGTGGTGACTCAAGCGAGGTTGTGCGACATCGACTGCGGGGCACTGGATGTAGTCAGGTCCAAAACACGTATTTAAAAAAAAGAAAAGAACTCGAAATCTTATGTCGGGTTTCAACCTCGACTACCCGACACAAAAAAATTAATAAAATAATTAATTCAAAGACGGTGGGTGTGACCATTCTCCCCACCATAAATATTTTCATCCCCGGAAATTCAAAACTATGGTTGAGAATCAACGAAGAAACTACTGCCCCACTAAGGTTCAAAAAGTATCCCCACAATCAATAAGAGAAGAGGAAAAAGCATCGTGCTCAAATAAAGTGACTCAAATAAATCTTCAAGAAACTTGTAAAAAGACTTTCTGATATGTGTCACCCGCCCCAAAGAGCTAGAACACCTCCAGTTGATTGATCAAGGATGCGAACTCTCTTACACTCAAGAACTAACTTCACAAATCGAAATACCTCATGTACTATAGAAAGAAAACCCCACAGTTTGTATGGAAGGAACAAATAAGATAAAACCACATCCAAGGAACACTCTTATCACCTACCACAATGTCATTACTAGGAACAGAACATAAAGGTCATCATGGGAAAGCCTGATGGGCTCTCCACCATTAGAAACCTACTAACGCCCAAGACGATATTGGAAAACCGACACGGGGAGGCCCAAGCGGACTCCCCACCATAAGAATAGGGTAATAATGGTTAATTTATGGGGAATTTTAGTGAGGACCCCAATGTGTCTCAAAACCATTGGCAGCAACGAAAAAAAAACAAACTTAGAGGCTTCCCAGTGCTGACCCAACACCCCACTAAAAGGGTGGGGAGGGAAGGGCCTAACCATTAGGCATCAAAACCACAGCTGAAGACAAACCAACATCTCAACATACCTGGATGAACATCGTTCAACTTTGAGACTAATTCTCCCAAAAAGACCCCTTGAAGACCACTAAAAGCAATTACATCTAGTGGGACGCAACCCCCCATGTCCATAAGGTGACAAGACGACCACGCCTCCTCATATCTGCGAAATCATTACGTACCCAAATTGTTCGTTCGGATTGGAGAAACCACAAAAAAAAATTCAAACTTCCTTAACTTTTAGTACTTATGACAGAAATAATGTCGGGGTATCATACACTCTCATGTTACTGACCACGCACCAGCTTTACTCTGAGGCCAATGGATGGAGCCCTAATGTATGAAGCGTCTACTACAACATAGTCAGGTATTAAAGACTCCTGAATATATCTTCTCTATTTGGTGTCACACGCAACTATACCACAATTGAGACAACACCAGCAAACAAAACACACCACGATATCCATCTACTCGCTCATAGTACATCCACCAAAACAGGGGTTTAGAAGATGCACATGTATCACCTTTCACCTTAAGCAGGAAATTGAAGAAGGAAAGATACATGAAAACACTCTCCTTTAAAAAGAAAAATTTGAACTCCCCGAGAGGACACACTCTTATGAAAATAGGGATTCCAAATGGATCCTATGAAATCCACCCTTTCCCTCTAAATAGAACTCACACTACAAGATTTCACCAAACATGACCCATGCAACCAATGAAAGCACTACAAACCATTCAAGACATCGGTCAGCACATATAATTCGAACAGCCTTCACCCTTCCCCGCTAGAATTCCTTTCTCCGTTTCCAGGGTGAACCATCAGATGCAATGATGTAAAAATTCACACCTGATGACTCGGACGACTCAAAGAGACCAAAACGCCTTTCGGCTCCCCTCGCATCTATCACCCCACTGCAAGAGGATCCTCTTAACAGAGAAGAAAATAGGAATACAGTTTACACTATCACTCAAAATAGAGATTCCTTTATTTAATCAACTGGAGGGTTGGCCAATGGAAACTTACCTATGGCTGCACTTCAATCGCATTTTAATTCTTTTTGGGGGCGTACAATAGTTAAGAAATAAAACCATGGACCGAGAAATACTTGTCCAATGGCCAAGACATATCGCAAGTGAACACTAAACGTGTAGAGGGTACCACTACAAGGGCTTCCCAAATCACTTTTAAAAATAATTCACTATCTACGCACTTGCACACCAGCTTAAAAATAAAAAAAATCAAAATCAAGATACAAATCAGCCAAAAAGATTATCAGCTCGAAACGTCTCACATCCAGCACCTCCCAAAACACAAGGACATATCACACAATCATAGGTTATTAAAACACCAAAATTTTTCTTAACCAAACTTTTTGAAAATAAACCAAGCTGGTGGGTTGCACAAACACCAATGGTGTCTTGTGAGCCTCACACATGCATGTTTTTGTACCACAGCATCACCCACGTCATGACTATCTAGGAACTCATACACTAGTGTCATTAACCATTTCTCTTTCTATATACATTCATGCATGTGGTTTCCCATGAGAACACCAAGAATCAAAACCAAAACTTTCCATTTTTCAAAACCAAATCATTCAACCCACACTTTTCAAACATCATACATCATTTTATTTTTAAATCCCTTCATTTCAAAACATTTTCTAAGACAAAATCATTTTTACTTAAAATCCAAATTTCCACAATTCCAAAACAATGTAATGAGGAAAGACATAAGAGAAAACTAGTGTCAGTGGGTGAGTGGAACATATGGTTGGTGTCCATACGCCAATCACGCCACTACCACAAAGGGTATTCTAAGACAACATCATCGACTCCACATAGCTTTCCAGACCATGTGATCTCACTAGGACCACTAACCCTACTCCCTTTTCATTTCCCCTAGACAAGATTAACCACTAGGAACAAAGACTGAGACAAAACCCAACATACTTTGGTAACTCGAGTCCCGCCATGAGGTGTGCTAGCCAGACACCTTACTCGTAGCTAGGAAATCGAGTTCCAAAAACCATAAATCCAGTCTACTGTGACTCTATCCGAAAAGAACATGTCCCAAGAGACAAAACCTCCCTCTGATTCCATTTTGTCACGAACCAGGCCGAGTCGCCATCTGACCCGGTGCCCGACCCGGTCTACGCCAAGGCCTGAGGGGAGTTACCGATCCCATGAACTGGAACAAGTGCCCGGGTATCAAAACATTACAAGGGAACATTTTACCAGAAATAAAAGATAAGAAAAAAAACTAACAAGATAAACAAACTGAAACTAGAAATAGACAACCAAACACACCTTGAAACTATAAATAGGTTTAAAGTCTACAATTAAACTAAAAACCCCAAGTGTAGAACAAGGATTGAATACTAAACTCCAATACCAACCTCCCTTTGACACAAGAGGCCACATCCCCAAGCTACCAACAACTACATGCATGCGAAGACCAACAACATCCAGAACCACCATCAATAAGCGCGATGTCACAACATGGAATACACAAGAATCAAGCTCTATATACACCCAATGGTGTATGTAGGGTGATCCAAAGGCCAAGTAGGACATCACCCAATAAAAATGTTCCATGCCACAACATCAAAAAGATAATTTAACATGATTATTTATAACCATATTATTAAAATGCTTTTAAGGAAAACATTTAAAAACTGAAAGTGAAAAGGGAAGAGTAATAAAAGAAATTTTTTCACAATACTACTTTAAAAAGGAATGGAAAATTTATAAAGAACATGAACAAACTCAAGTGTTCCTCTATATACCGAGGGAAGGCACCACGTCAAGAATAGTAGAGAACTACGGGTAAATCCCCTAAGGTTTATCTAGATCGAGTGGGACCCTAGAACCTCGGGTCTCGATAAAATGTGGCTTAGAAACCATGACCCTCAGAAAATGTGGCATAAAAGGCCATGACCCTCAGAAAATGTGTCTAAGGGGGCCATGACCCTCATTAAATTATATGTTTTTTTAGTGTTTCAATCATTAGTCCTACTAGTAAAACCGGGTCGAGTAACCTCTTGAACACTAGCCCATTAGTCTAGTCCACCCTCTTAGCTACCCGGGGTTTCCCCTTGTGCTCAATCAAGTTTCTCATTCAGAGAGTATATTTCTTTCTCATATAACAAACCAAAAAAGACATTACACACAAAAGAAACCACCTTCATAACCAAACAAAATTTCAAAAACACAGGCACACCAAAATACCCTACCAAAATATATTTTTCATTACCTAAACATTTCAAAAATCCCCATTTGGTAACACACAGAGAAGAACATAAACCAATCGCACAACATAGAAAACATTATTTAAATAACACAACAAGGACTGGCTCAAATAAACATACCCAATTTCAATTTGTAATGTCATTTCAGACCACTTGCTTAAAAAATAATCATTAAAACTAGTTTCACACCCCTTATAATATACCACCAAGTGACACAAAGAGGGTTTACACCAAAAACATGTATTATTTTAATTAAACATACTACATTAAAAACAAACTCATATTCAACTCTTCCAAAACACTACTTTCGCATCATCTAGATAAATCAATAAATAATTTAAACTATTTATTAAATCATTTTTTAAATAAATAAATCAATAAATAATACTTTACGCCAAAAACCATTTGATTCCATATAGGAATGTCACACTAAAACCAAGTGCCCAACATAATCATACCAACCACATTTTCCACTACTCAAACAGTTTTTAATTCAATTTCAAAGATGAACAACAAGTTTTACATGCCAAGGGAACACACTTTTTATTAGGAAACTCATTTCCAACACACTCCGCCTTTGATATACTTTAATAAATCATTACAACAATTGGCAAAAATTATTTCTCACCATAAAAACAACCCTTAGAACACATTCTAGGGATAGTACATCAAGGCACACATAGAAAAAACAAAGAATACATATATTAGAAATCTAATTTCAACTGTTAAACAAGAAAAACATTCCAAAACATTAAATGTGCCACACAATAAAACAAAAGAATGAATTGATAAATTTAAACAAATATATTAAGATGATCTGATGAGGTTATGGCATGGAAACACCTACCTCAGGAGGAGAAAACCCGTGAGTTTGATGTGAGTCTTCACCCGCACCTCAAGTAATTAACATAGAATTGTAATCGTGAAGATTAAATCCAAATGAACAAAAATGAAAACCCCTAAACACAACCATACCCATTAGTTGACCACAACCCCAAAAGAGATAGTTTGAAAAAAAGAGGAATCAGTTTAGGTTTACCGTCAAGGGGAGAAGGGTTTTCGATGATGAGTCTAATCGAAAAAGAGTTGATGTGAGTGGCGGGAGGTCGCCGCGATGGGGATGGCTGGGAGAGGGAGTAATTCAGCGTGAGGGGGAGTTGTCCGGGGCCAAGGCATGACACAATGGGGATGGCCGAGAAGGGTAAGGTGGCGGTCACCGGACAGAGCAAGAGATAGCAGGGCAGAGGCTCTATGGGAGGTGGTCGAATAGGAGAAGTGACTGGGAGGCGGGAATAAGGGGAGCGGCGTAAGGAGGGGTCGTGGATAGAGATAGGGATGTGGAGCGGGTTGGTGTCTTTGGATAGAGGTCGGCCAAGGGGAGCTGGAGGGGAGGCGCAATGGGATCGAGGGGAGAGACTGGGTGAGCCACGATCTGTATGGGGGAAAAGGGTGACATACCGGGGGTGAGGGGGAAAAGCGCAACCCAAAAAGAGAGAAAAATTAATGAAATAAATAATATAAAATAAGTAAAATATTTAAATAAAAAAGTTATCAACATTACATAATATTAAATATAATAATAATCATAGATAATGGTAATAATATTAATTATAATGGAAATATTAAAAATAATAATTATGTTAATAATAATAATAATAAGATTAACAATTTTAATAATTATATTAATATAAAAACACAGGTAATAATAATAATAATAACAACAATAATTAAAATAGTAATGATAATATTAATAACTTCATAAAATTTATATTACCAACGCTATCAATAACAGCAACAATAATATTCTCAAATAATATTCTTTTAAACATCATTAAAATAATTTGTTAAATGTTACCACAATTTGTTTTATTTTATATACATTTTATTGTGTTTATATGCCTTAAACACTGGGTAGGTTTTGCAATGAACCGGTCAAGGTCGCACGGCGACCCGGGTGAAGCGGCGCGGCTTCAACTACGATTCGCTAGATGTAGTCAGGGAAAAACACGCATTTAAAAAGAAAAGAAAAGTACTCAAAATATTAATTCGAGTTTCAACCCGGACTACCCAACACAAAGATAATTAGAGAAATAATTAATTCAAAGATGGTGGGTGTGATTGTTGAGCTCCTGCTATGGTCTAAACAAGACATAAAAAACCCTCTAAAAGTTGAGAATAAATGCCCAATATATGAATAATATGTTGCACTATGGGAGTTATCTTAGGGGGAACTACAGGTGGTTCAAGTCCCACCACCCTAGAAGAAAGTTCGTCGCCACCTTCTAGGGGCACAACCTATGACCATCATGGAGTCTAATATCTACAACTCAAAGAACACACCTCAAAATGAGATATAAGGGGAAAAGGATTGTAGATAGGTAATAATACATGTACAAAACCTCAATGATCAAGATAAACTATAACCCAAATACCAATTTTTATGGTTTAGTTACATGGTGATACTCATGTCATACAGTGTAGGATACATTTTATGAGGATTTAATTAAATGTTTTCGAGGAAAACACTATTTATGTTTCTATTAGAATCACTATTTAATGGTAAAAAAATTTCCAACATTAGAAATTTTATCTTTAAAAAACATTGATATAATGGCTTAGTTCAATATATTTTAGTTACCATGTTATAAATATATAAACATTTTAACTCTAAACCACCTTTTACATATAGTCTTAGAATGTTACAATCCCATATATGATGGTTCAGTTAAATATATTTTCATTCCCATATTTTAAAGAACTATAAATTAAAATTGAAATTGGTATCCCATTAAACATCATAAAACTAAACTTTTTGGCCTATGTAACCTGGGTTCTATCGCTTTACCCAAGTAAGAATTTGGTAGATATGGTTTTTTCATCATTATATGAAAGAAACACCATTTAGGTTAATGAAAAAACTATAACAAATGTTTTTTCTCTTTTACACAGAACGACGTTATAAATTAATAGCATATCAAAAAATTTACAGTCAATATGAAACAAAAATATAAGCAAATAAATTTACATAACATGGAATATACATGAAATATAAATACCTATGTGACTATGATGATAGATGAGTTAATTATCCCTTATTTTACTATCTAAGGTGTGAAAATATATAAAATATAACATTAAAAAGAATGTGCATCCCTAAATGGTAAAAATTGTACAACTATAATAGATAAATTAGAGGACAAAAAATCCCATCCCTCGAAACTTCACTTTTCCCCCACACATGGGTTATCTATACCCAACCGTGACATATTACCAAGTTTCAACACTTCCTAGTATCATGTAAAATATCAAAAAAATTTGATACAATGGGAAAATATTAACTTATACCACTTTTGGATGTTCTAATCTCAGTTAATGGATAATTTATTTCTTTGTTTGGGCATAAGGCCTCATACAGACCACTATGAACGCTATATATGTTTTACTAGTGATGAGGCTGCATGGTGGTATGGTGGGGATACTACACAGTCTTTATAATAGTGATATGCAAGGGTAATAGTATAAAATTGTAATAAAAATAATACATAGTAAAAATATTAAGTAAAAAAATAAATAAACCATCCAAGTAATAAATAATCAACATAACAAGTAAACAATATGATTTATAGATGATTTCGTGTTAATACAAGACAAGAGTTAGAAGACATGGATGTAGTCATACAAATAGTACTAGTATAACAAAATAAAACACGAATTCTAAATAAACTATCTCAATGAGAATCTTTAACACTAGAACAAGAATCTTCTCAATGACTCAAATTTAATAAGCATCCATAGTTGGGTTCTTCCCTGTACAGTTATATACATCTATAAAACCTACTCGAGGACTAGTCGGTGTCCATGATAGGGTGTGAGTAAAACTTAACATTCCCCCACAAATAGTTTCTAATAAATGTATTGCATGTGAGTATAATATGTAACTGTGTATAGAATATAAACAAGGAAGGTGAAATGTAGAGGGGAAAAATGAAATACCACAAACTCCTGTCTATATCAGTTTTCATTGAGTATATGACCATTTAGACATCTAGGAACACAATTAATGTGGATAAGGAATCCTCATCAAGAAAGACAATAAATTAAAGTTAATAATTGTATATAAATTTTCTTAGTCTAAGGAAGTAATCCATTTCATGCCATAACATGGGATATAAAGTTGAATTATAGGAGAATATCCCATGAATTCTAGTTTTATGGAAATTAATAGGTGAATCGTCGATTCCATGTTGAGGCCTTCAAAAATATATGACATTGATCCATTACAATATGGGATTACCCCCATTGGAAGCCACATAAATGAATCAGATAGAATCATATGATTTTGATCATGGATTTCTAGATCAAGAATCCAATACTTTCTCAAGGAAGGAAACAAATATAGTAGTTTTATCAAGTTCATAATAGTAGTAAAGAATGTGAAATAATAAATCATAAGGCTATGAGAATTATACATTTAATTTATAAAAATTAAATTAGTTCAATTTGTTTATTCCTTTTTCAAGTTAAAACCCACACACACCCTAACGGGTTGCTTGGATAAATGGGAAAAGAGGATCACATGGACATATATTCAAAACACAGCATTTCGGTTGGATTGAGTTGAGTTCATCAACCTCCAATCACATCAAGGGTTCGTGTGGAGCATGTAAATCAAGGTCTAAAAGATTAAGTAAATTAGTTACACATTTTTTGTGAAATTTAAGGAATAGTCAGCATGAGGAAAAAAGGAAAAAAATTATACGAATGAATAATTTTAGGTAAATGTATTAAACCGCATACCTAAGACTGTTCGAAGGTACCCCATCCAGTGACAACACCAGATTTTGGATTTAAGGAGTAAAATTTTAAAACTACAAAAAATCCCTAAAAATAGGGTATATTATCTCACATAGATATAAAATTAAACAAAATAAAGAAAGCTAATTATTTAAGGAAAATAATTGTTAGGGTTTCCTAGGACTTCCAACATGACTGATGATGAAAGAATAAAAGGTGGAATAGAGGGGACCTCAAAAGATCTCCAAAAGATATTTTAGGAGAGCTAGGGTAACCTTATAATTTGAAAATTATGGAGGAGAATATAATGTTCTAGACATAAAGGTAAATGTTTAAAATATAGATTTCATGTATTTTAAAAATATCACATGGATGGCAAAATCATGTGCCAACCATGCCTACTATGGTCTAGGTGCACTACACCTCACATGGTTTAGTGGAATGTTTGAAAAACGTTGAAACCCCTATTTGAGGTGAGCCTATAATAATTTATACTGGTTACAAGACAAATTAAAATGGTCTAACTGACATGATCATCCATTTATAAGACACATGGTTGAGGTGCATGGCTATCCAAACTTTGTAATAATTTGTTCCGTCATCCTGAAACTATAAAAACCTTAACTCTCATCCCAAACTCATTCAAACACTCGTAGAACCTACACTACACCCAATAGAACTTTTATTAAGGTAAAATGGATTGTTTTAAATGTAATGAAAAGAATATTCACCTTAATGAAACACCATGATATTACAATATCAAAATTATCCAATATTGCATTTAAGATACATATGTTTATTTATGGATCGAAGTAAATATATAAATCATAGGATGGTCATTTTAATGAATGTATGAAATATTTCTACACTAGGTTGGTGGGAGTTCTATATATTTCCTGGATATATATGTCAAATATATATCAAAAAATATTTTTCTTATAGTTATTTAAGATTTGATTACGTAAATATTTCTCGATTAATGTCTTAATATAGAAACCTATGTTCTAGGAAATAATATTTATTGAGATTTGTTTATAAGGTTTCTTACACTATGATAATATATATACATTTAATGGGTATTGAAAAATAAAATATTTCATAATTAAAAGGATTATATATTCTATTGTCACCATGTAAAAGTATCACATGGAATCATTTTAGGGATGTGGGAAGGGTTTGATAATATAATTAGAATTCATTTTACTTCAATCAATTAGGTTTATCTAGTATGTCATATTATGTGCTAAGCTTGATTATACAAGGATAACCCATATAAGTTCACTATATAATAGTAAAACCTATCATTTTTAGTATATATATACAAACCAAGTATAAGCATATATTATGGATCTTGCAATAATTGGATAATAAATACAATATTCCATATAGATATGCTCAATTTTTTTTATCATAGTTAAGAAATAAATATGAAAAAAAGAATAATATAATTCCTAGTGGTATACAATTATTCAAAATTATTATATATCTTATCTTCTAATTAATCTAAAAAAATAACATAACATATAATCTTTTCTCATATTTTCAAATTGTATTAATAAATTGAATTATTATTACAATAAATTTTGAGATAATATTATATCATGGGAGCATTCCATGATGTATAGGTTATGATATAAGACCAATGTTTGTAGATTAAAAATTCCCTATCTTGATGGATTAAATTCAAATTGGTGAAGTAAGAGTTAGTAGAGTATTCCATCAAAGAATCATGGTAAACCTAATCACTAAAGTCATAACATGAAAAAATAAGGAATTAAATGTGGGTGATAATAAGTTATTGTATGTTGGTAATTAGATCAAGTGAATGGTGGAGTAATTTTAGACTAGGTCCCCTAAACCAAAACCATGTATGTATTTTTCAATTACCATACTGTGTATATAGTATGATATATGTGTTATTTATAGTTTACTTGATAGAAACCATATTTCTTAAATGAAATTCATACATTTTTGATACATCTATATGATGTTGAAAATGATATTTAAATATTATATTTTAAGGTATCATATACAATTATTCTATTTATATTCATTTTTTAATCTTTTATAAGCTCTAAGAGTAGGATATTATGAAACCTATCTTCCACTAGAAAACTTTCTTACCCAAATGCATATTATTGACACACTTTTTTGGAACATTAATGGAACATACCTTAGGGAAAATATATGGATGTAATTGGAATAGGTCAAGGTTTGAAAAGGCCCCAAAGGCCATTCACACAACTGTTCGGCTTGTATTGTCTCAACAATACTCTATAAATATTATTAATTTTGCGACTCATAAATACCATTGTTTATTTTACTAATGATATTACTTTATGTGTATTTCAAGAAATTAATTTTCTTAATATTTATTATTTTGGAATTATATTCAATCTTATTATTCATGTGGAATATTCGTCGATGTATTCAAAACTCTCTTAATCATATTTTGGAATCATAGTTCATACCGTACGTTGGAGAACGTAATATAAAGTAAAAACCCTAGGTTTTTGTTAAACCATAAGCTAAAATATCAGAATGTATGGTTAATCAACCCTAAAATGATATAAACATATTTATAAAGAATCTTATGATTTTATGAGACCTTATGTTTGACAAAGAGATAAATTATGGATAAGGAACCCTATGTATTTATGGAACCTTACGTCTGAGAAGAAAACATATAAATCATAAACCATAATTTTGTGGTCAACCATAAATTTTCAACCTTATATTCGGATATTGAACACTACATAGTCGAACCCTATGTTGGGTATTTTTTTCATTTTGTGAAGGAACCTTATGTTTGAGTTTTCATCACCTGATATATGAATATATGGTTTTATCGGAGCTTCGTGCAACAGTATTTGTAGAATTTATAGATGATTTAATATATATGATAAAATACTATTTTTTTGAATATTTTATTGGTAATAAATGAAATAATTTCCTCACATTGTGTTAAATATGTTTATTTATAAAATATTTGGAATTTGATCATACATTTGAAAAGTTTGTGAAAATTCTAGTTTTACCCTTAATAGTGCACAGTAGTATGTCGAAGATAAATATTTTTATATTTTTTATTTGAATTTGAAATTTTGTAACCGTGTTTCGAACTTAATGTTATACAACATTCTTTCAGGACACCAGAGCTAAAGAGTTTATTTGGATGGCGTAAATGTGTCATTAATGCAATGGTGGGCTGGACTCGGCAGAATGAACATGGGTTCTATATTTGGACCATATATTCTTCATCAGGGCTTGGATTGAGCCCAAAGTTTGAGGAAAGCTCGGGGAAAGGATTTGGCACAAATCAACTTGCTGGAAGTCCAGTCAAGTCACGCGTTTTGAGGTCCAATGGGTGGTGAAATTTGGAATAAAATATTTGTCCGAATTTCTACATTCACACTTGAAACCACATGTAACATCTCCCCCCTCCCCTCTATAAATTGGGTTTTTTCTCATTTTAAGGGGTTGGGACGTGAATTAGGATATTGGAGGCAGAGGAGAATTTGTTTCACCCAAATTCTCCAACCATTGTAAGAGGGTTAGCTCTTGAAACAAGGATCCCCTCATCGAAGCCTTCTTCTTCTTCTTCACGTGGTAATGATTTTGTTTGTGTAATAAAATTCTTTGTTCTTCTTTTATTTCTTCTCTTTTATTATGTTTTGTTGAAATTTCTTCTCTTAATATTCCACTTTGGGCTAGAATTCTTGAGTTGAAGCGTTATTGGGTTATACCCATTATAAACCATTGCACATGAAAAACGCTTCTACGATGATTACGCCACCCATGGAAGAGTAGTTCTTTTTAGTAATCAATCGACCTATATCCTTCTTCATTTATTTATTTTGAATCAATGAGCTACTGTAATTCAAATATTATGATCTATTAATTGAGTTTTTAATTTAAATGAAACTATTCATGCAATTTAATAGTTAACAGAAAACACGCGAGGTCAGGAATTGTGTGAACTGTGAGAGCGCAACCTTAACCAGTAATTCAAAACCACACGGGATCAATTTGTAGAGTTAAAATAAAATCCCTAAACTCAATTAATCCTCATTTCCAGACGGTTTATGTGCCTTAATTTACCATTGACCATAAGCTAATCTTAGAACATCAATCAAAGCAGGGTGTTGTGATTGCATGTTCTGAAGTAAGCCTAAGGTTAAATTCACTTCATCTTCATGGTAAAGTTATTTCTCGTAGGTTTCGAGATTTAACAAATTAAGGGATCATAATTTGGTGAATATTATTTTAAATGATAATGATTAATAAATTTTTGAATAGGTAGAGTTAGATCGATTATGCCTTTTAAATATTGTCTAAAAAACATCTTATTGTTGTGTCATTTTAATCGAACTTCATTTTAAAACTAAAAACAAAAAAAATAAAATCTTCTTTTAGAAAACCTCTTCTAGATTCATAAACTATAACCAAACCCCATCCTTTCAAGTAGTGTTTTTATTCTCTTTTATTTTATTTTTAGAATACCTTTAAAAAGCTGTTTTAAATCTACTTCCTCCTTTGAGAGACGACCTTGGTCAGCCACTCTGCTGCACCTAAGTACCCCAAAATCGCATTAATCATTTGAGAGAACCCACGACAGCGCTCTATAGAATTGGATCCACTGAAGGGGAGGCATGTAATTATTTCAACCAATTTGAGGTATTTATTTTATTTTACGTTTTAATTATCTTCCTCTCTTCTTTCTTCCGTCTTTACCCAATCTGATTTTTTTCCTTCTTCTTTTATTTCCTTCTACTTCTTTTTGGACCATCAACTCAAACTACTAATTTTTATTTTACTATGGTCCACTTTCTTTCTTTTCATTTTTATTTGATTTAGGACATGAACTGATCCCGAAGATCTCTTAGATCTTGACCCTGAGATTGAACGCAACCTTAGGGCACGAATCAGACACTCTCAGTCTACGGGAAGTTTCAATATTAATTTAGTGGGTGAATTCATCTCTTCTGGAAACATTGAAATTGGAAGCAATTCAAATTCAAACATAAAAGAGGAACCAATGGCTATAAATAATGGAAATGAACATAATAGAACAATTCTTGAATTGGCTGCACCATATATTAACTATCAACCAAATTGTATTGCATAGCCAAATCTCGAATAAGAATTTGAATTGAAATATGGATTAATTCACCTTCTTCCAATGTTTCATGGATTATCTGGTGAGGATCCCAACAAACACCTTAAGGAATTTAATGTTGTTTTCTCAACTTTAAAACCAAGAAATGTTTCTGAATATCAAATTAAATTAAGAGCATTCCCATTCTCACTTGATGGAACTGCAAAATATTGGATGTATTATTTGCAACCTGAAGATGTAACATATTGGAATGATTTGAAACGTCTTTTCTTGCAAATATTTTTTCCAGCGTCAAGGACAACATCCATTCGAAAGGAGATATCGGTGATCAATCAATCCCAAGGGGAGTCAATGTATGAGTACTGAGAGAGATTCAAGAAGTTGTGTGCAAGCTGCCCACATCACCAAATCAGTGAGAAATTAGTCATCCAATACTTCTATGAAGGACTCACACATATAGAGAGAAGAATGGTAGATGCTGCGGCTGGAGGAGCATAGTTTGACAAGACACCAGTAGCTGCACGTGCATTGATCGATAAGATGGCCGAAAAAACCCAACAATTTGGTGATATAGGTACACCACATGTCAGGGGAGTACATCAGGTAAGTCCTTCTTCTATTGAAAGTCATTTGATTGATACTAAGTTGGAAGAATTGACCACTATGGTGAGGAAAATTTCTTTGGCACAAAATACATCTCTACCCCCTCCTTCAAGGCCTTGTGGTATTTGCACTGAGACAAGCCACCCAACTGACTGTTTCCCACAACTAAAAGAGACAGAGGATTGCGCAACATTATTCCCAGGGAGACCATTTCAGCAGCAACAACAACCATATCCCTAAAACATGTTTGATTCATTTTCTCCAACATACAACCAAGGGTGGAAAGATCAACCAGATATGAGTTATGGATCTGGATAACAACAAAGGCCCCATTTTCAACCAAACTTCCATCAGCCTCCACCTTACCAACAGGGTTTCCAACAACCCCAATGGATATTTAAAGCTCAAACATCAACAAGTCAACAACAAGGGAATCCTCCAACAAAGGTAGATTCTAATACTGATTATCTTTTGAAGCAAATTGTTCTTATTCAACAGAATTAGCTAAAGAGTCAAGGTTCAGAGCTGAGGGAGTTAAAGACTCAAATAAGCCAGATTGCCACCACCCTCCATGAACTTGTGAGTAAGAATTATGGAAATCTACCTTCCCAACCCACTCAAAATCCAAAGGGGAATGTTAGTGCCATTACATTTACAAGTGGGAAGAAAATGAATGATACATATGGACCTACCATTTCACCGGGATTCTCCTCTACTCCAGATAAGCTGCATTCCATTCCAACTGATGAGAAATACAAGGAGAAAGATAAAGGTAAGAAAAAGATTAATGATGTTCCTACAAAACCCCTTCCTTTTCCAAACAGGGTTGTTCAAACCAATAAGATGGCTAGAGAAGCAATGAAAAAGGAGGTTTTGACACATTCAAGCGTGTGGAGATCAACATTACTGTACTTGAATCCATTAAGAAAATCCCACGGTATGCCAAATTCTTAAAAGAACTCTGCACCAATCGAAGAGGGATCAAGGAAAATGGGAGGATCTTCCTTGGAAGGAATGTCTCAGCACTCATTTCACCAACGCTAAAAATGCCAACAAAGTGCAAGGATCCAGGTACATTCACCATCCCATGCACCATAGGCGAGTTGCACTTTTCTGATGCAATTGTGATTTAGGTGCTTCCATAAATGTGATGCCTCACTCTGTATTCTCTTCCTTGTAGGTTGGTGAGTTGAAGCTGGAAAGAGTAGTGGTGTAGATGGCGAATAGATCGACGGCATATCCAGCGGGATTCCTTGAGGATGTACTTGTCTGGGTAAGAGACATGATCTTTTCAGCAGACTTCTATGTGCTTAACAAGGAGGATGATCAAGTAAGTTCTCATGAGACCATTATCTTAGGTAGTCCCTTCCTCAAGACTGTAAAAACTATCATAAATGTCAATGAGGGTACACTTTCCATGGAGTTTATAGATGAAGTTGTGATATTTAATGTTATGGTTCCATTAAGTACCCCTCAGAGGACCATTCTGCTTTTGTTATCTCCCATTTTGAACCACCAAATATAAACTCCATATAATTTGATTTTCCTATTCTTAGGGAGATTATGGGTATTGGTTCAAGTTTGATGTCTAAGAGGACTTCCACACATGTTGCTGATACAAAATCCTTTCTTGGATTTGATTTTGATGTGGATTCATATTCTGATTTTGATCATGTTCACTCTGATTATGACATTGCTGTTGAGTATGCTGATGGATTTGATGCTTTATTCTCTGATTTTGATGATGTCTATTCCGATATTGATGCTCTTTGTGCACATATTTCAGTTCCTTCAATGTGTCCATCCATACTACACCCTCCTTCATTAGAACTCAATCCATTTCCACCAAATATGAAATAATCATACTTGTTGAGTGGTGAGAGATTACCTGTTATCATTTCTAACAATATCCCTTTTGAACATGAATAAAATCTTTTGAATATTTTGAGGGAGAACATCCGGGAGATTGGGTGGACCTTGGATGACATATCAGGTATTAGCCCCTCCATTTTCATGCATAGGATTCTCTTGGACAATGGGGCTAAACCGGTGAGACCACCACAAAGGAGACTCAATCCCACCCTCCTGTAAGTTGTTAAAAAAGAAGTTGATAAATTGCTCAAGGCAGGTATAATCTTTCCCATTTCAGATTCTTAGTGGGTAAGTCCTATTCAGGTTGTTCCTAAGAAAAGTGGTGTTAGTGTTGTTAAAAATGAGAAAGATTAGTTAGTTCCAATGAGGGTGAAAACCAGTTGGCGTGTGTGTATTGATTATAGGAAACTAAATCAGTCCAGTCACAAGGAACATTTCCCCCTCCCCCCATTTATTGATCAGATGCTTGAGAGACTAGTTGGGAAGACACACTATTCTTTCTTGGATGGATTTTCTGGATATTTTCAGATTCCTATAGCTCCAGAGGATCAGGAGAAGACTACATTCACCTGTCCCTTTGGCACATTTGACTACCGGAGGATGCCATTTGGACTTTGCAATGCCCTAGGTACCTTCCAGATATGCATGGTGAGTATTTTTTCTGATTTTATTGAGACCTTCATGGACGTATTTATGGATTATTTTACAGTGTATGGGTCTTCATTTGATGAATGTCTAATTAGTTTGGGAAAGGTGTTGAATCGTTGTATTGAGAATAATCTGGTCTTGAACTTTGAAAAGTGTCATTTCATGGTAGAGCATGGCATTGTCTTAGGGCATGTTGTGTCAAAACATGGAATATAGGTTGATAGATCAAGGGTAGATATTATTTCATCCTTAAAATATCATTCATGTGTGCGTGATGTTAGATCTTTCCTAGGGCATGCAGGATTTTATTGGCGCTTCATCAAAGATTTTAGTAAGATTGCTCTTCCTATGTCAAGATTACTTCAAAAGGATTCTGATTTTGTGTTTGATGTTTCTTGTAGGAATTCATTTGATGATCAAAAATAACGTCTGACCACTCCACCTATCATACAGCCCCCACGGTGGGAGATTACTTTTGAGCTTATGTTTGATGCCTCCAACTTCGCGGTTGGAGATGTCTTATCTCAGAGGGTGGAAGGACATTCACATGTGATTTCCTATGCATCAAGGACATTGGATTCAGCCCAATAAAACTACACTACTAGAGAAAAATAGTTTCTTTCGTTCATATTTGCTTTAGATAAATTCCGTTTATATTTATTGGGCTCTAAAGTAGATGTTTTTTCTAACCATGCAGCTCTGAGGTACCTCTTGAAGAAGCCAGATGCAAAACCACGACTTATCCGTTGGATGCTCCTTCTTCAAGAGTTTGACATGAAGATAAAGGACAAAAAGGGGTCAGAAAACTTGGTGGTAGAGCACATGAGTAGGATTACTCACACACTAGATGATTACACCTTGGATCAGGTACCACTTCGAGAACACTTTCCCCGATGAGCATCTCTATAACATCTGAGGTATGCATCCTTGGTATGCTGATTTAATTAACTACCTTGTTGCCTCTAAAATCCTTGCAAATTTAAAGAAACATCAAGTCCAAAAATTAAAGAGTGTGTCAAGATTTTATTTTTGGGATGATCCATACTTATGGTGCATTTGTAGTGACCGAGTTATTAGGAGGTGTGTTCATGATCATGAGTTTGAGTATGTTTTGTAATTCTGTCATACACTTGCATGTGGTGGACACTTTGGACCCCAACGAACATATAGGAATGTTTTAGAGTCTAGATTATATTGGCCTAGCTTATTCCATGATTCCCATGTGTTTTGTAAGTCATGCTCTCATTGCCAACACACTGGAAATATTTCAAGGAGACATGAGATGTCCCAACAACCCATTAATTCTGTGAGATTTTTGATGTTTGGGGAATTGATTTTATGGGACCTTTTCCTAGTTCCTTTGGTTTTTTGTACATTTTGGTTTCTGTTGATTATTTGAGTAAATGGGTGGAGGCTAAGGCCACTAGACTGATGATTCTCATGTTGATGTGGGCTTTGTCAAAGCACAGATTTTTTGCAGGTCTGGAGTAAAAATGGCCATCATCAGTGGCCAAGGGACACACTTTTTCAATATTAATTTCGCTTCCCTCCTTAGAAAGTATGGGGTGACACACAAAAAATCAACACCATACCACCCCCAAAAAATGGCTAGGCTGAGGTTTCAAATCTTGAGTTGAAACAAATCTTGGAGAAAACCGTGCAGCCAAATTGGAATGATTGGAGCAAGCGCTTGGATGATGCATTGTGGACTTATATGATAGCATACAAGACCCCCATTATTATGTCCCTATTTCATATTTTTTTTGGGAAATCATGTCATCTCCCAATGGAAGTTGAACATCGAGCATACAGGGCTTTAAGGAAATGCAACATGGATTTGGCCCAAGCTAGAATCCAAAGGAAGTTGCAAATTCAAGAGCTTGAGGAGATTTGACTGTCATAATATGAGAACTCAAGGCTATACAAGGAATGATCAAAATCATATCATGACAAAATTATCCAACAAAGGGAGTTTCATGTTGGAGAGAAAGTTCTTATCTATAGTTCACGACTAAAGCTTATACCTGGTAAGTTCCATTCCAGATGGTTAGGTCCTTATGTTGTGACTAATGTTTTTCCTTCATGTGCAGTGGAGATCACACAAGAGGACAGTAGAAGGAGATTTACAGTCAATGGGAAACGTTTGGAGAGATACATTGAGGGACCTTCTAATGATGTAGTGGATTTTATCACACTGCATGACCCCATCGTCACTTGAGCACATCAGGCTGTTCCTAACCCTTTCACTTTTATATTATTTGTCCTATTTAAAAATTATGCATTTCATGTGCATATATCATCTCATGGGTTCACATTGAGTAAAATTTAATATTTTAAGTGTGGGGAGGGAACCTTTTAGTTTTTTAATTTCAATTTCATTCTTGTTAAAAAAAACCAAAAAAAAAATTGTTTTCAAATTTTGTGTGTTTATTTTACAATTTTCTCTGTGTTTTTTGAAACTTTTGAGCTAAAATGATTCTCATAACCATTCTTAAATCCATATCAATAAGTGAAACAATTTACCCCTTGAAAATAATCTTAAATAAATGCTGAAATGACTTTGTTTCAAGTTCACATATTTAGTAATTTCATTGAAGTACGCTGAATTTTGAATCCCATGCCACATCTCACTATCTTTATATTTGAAATCACTTTCCTGTGAGGCTTCTAAAACATTATTTTTATATTCTATATATTCACCTAACTTCTTGAGAGAACCAAACCATGCATGATTTAACCAAAATTTGATCAATTCCTGTCAAAACATGAGGGTTTGAGTTACATATGTTTAAATGATTGAGGCATTTGTTTGGTATTAAAGCCCATATTTCAAAGAATCCTTTTTTATAATGGCCTAACATGAATATTTAATCCTTTTATCCCTAAGAAGCCATGCACATCCTGTTAGGTTAGCCACATTACAAGACAATTTTCCCTATCCAACCAACCCTTGAAGTGAAATAGCATAATCTAGTTGAGCTTAAGTGTGGGGGAATCTATCTTGTGTTGTGCCACCACATTCTGTGATACTTTGAGTGGAAAATTAAATTCTAAAGTGATGTGTTTTCTACTGAAGAAAGTCATTATATTGAATGTTGTGCCTTTTCTAGAGCTTTCATGACATGTGAATCTGTGCCTTTTCTGGAGCTTCTAATTGAGGTGGAAAGTTATGCCCATCTAGAGCTTTCAAGAAAATCATGTTTGAGAAGATTGAAATTTTTTATGCTGAAATGATGAATGGTGTAAACTATTCATGAATTTTCATGATGATGGATCTGAATTGATACTATGGGGATTGATGAGAAGACCATATTAAGTGAAAATTAGATTAATGCAATTTTTCTTCAAAAAGAGTCAAGCCCTCCTCATTCAACCTTAGAATTTTTCACATATAAATCCTACCAACCAAAAGCCACAGAACAACCCTGAAAAGTCCTCATGATAAACATATTTCCTTGACTCACATCAGGTGGCGATTCATGAATTTATCAAGCCTATGGTGACCCTTGTATGATCTTGGATGAGAAAGACATTGCAAAAAAATGACATTTGTGTGATAAGAGAAAATTCAAGTGAGGTAAGGGTTTTGTGAATGGGAGGATAAATAAAGTAGAAATATATCGAATGATATAAATGAATAACTTGAAATAATGGTTTTTTATGAGGTATGATATCTTTTGTTTCTTAGTGTGTAATTGTTTGATCTCAAAGATATGTGTTTTAAAATTGGTTTTGATTTGATATTGATGTTTACTTGATATGAGATTTTTCTTAGAAGTGCAAAAGGGTAAGTGTGAGGGAGTTGATAAAACACTATTTTTTTTTGAATATTTTATTGATAATAAATGAAATAATTTCCTCACATTGTGTTAAATATGTTTATTTATAAAATATTTGGGATTTGATCATTCATTTGAAAATTTTGTGAAAATTCCAGTTTTACCCTTAATAGTGAACTGTAGTATTTCGAAGATAAATATTTTTATATTTATTATTTGAATTTGAAATTTTGTAACAGTGTTCCTAACATAATGTTATACAACTTTCATTCAGGACACTAGAGCTAAATAAGTTCATTTGGATGGAGTAAATGTGTCATTAGTCCAATGGTGGGCTGGACTCGGCAGAATGGACATGGGTTCTGTATTTGGACCATATATTCTTCATCAGGGCTTGGATGGAGACCAAAGTTTGCGGAAAGCTCGGGGACATGATTAGGCACAAATACTCCTTCTGGAAGGCCAGACCATTCAGGCGTTGTGGAGGTCAAATGGGTGGTTCAAGTTGGAATAAAATATTTTTCCGAATTTCTACATTCACACTTGAAACCACTTGTAACCTCTCCTCCCCTACACTCTATAAATTGGAGTTTTTCTCATTTGGAGGGGTTGGGACCAGAATTAGGATATTGGAGGCAGAGGAGAATTTGTTTCTCCCAAATTCTCCATCCATTGTAAGAGGGGTAGCTCTTGAACCAAGGATCCACTCATTGAAGCCTTCTTCTTCTCCTTCACGTTGTAATGATTTTGTTTGTGTAATAAACTTCTTTGTTCATCTTTTAGTTCATCTATTTTATTCTGTTTGGTTTATATTTCTTCTCTTAATCTTCTTCTTTGGGCTGGAATTCTTATGTAGAAGCGTTATTGGGTTATACCAATTATAAACCTTTGCACATGCAAAACGCTTCTACGATGATTACGCCACCCATGGAAGAGTAGTTCTTTTTAGTAATCAATCGACCTCTATCATTCTTCATTCATTTATTTTGAATCAATGAGCTACTGTAATTACATATTATGATCTATTAATTGAGTTTTTAATTTAAATTAATCTAAGAATGAAATTTAATAGTTAACACAAAACACGCGAGGTCAGGAATTGTGTGAACTGTGAGAGCGCAACCTTAACCGGTAATTCAAAACCACACGGGATCAATTTGTAGAGTTCAAATACAATCCCTAAACACAATTAATCCTCATTTCTAGAGTGTTTATGTGCCTTAATTTACCACTGACCATAAGCTAATCTTAGAACATCAATCAAAGCAGGGTGTTGGGATTGCATGTTCCGAAGTTAGCCTATGGATAAATTCACTTCATCTTCGCGGTAAAGTTAATTCTCATAGGGTTCGAGATTTAAAAAATTAGGGGATAATAATTAAGTTAATATTAATTTAAATGATAATGATTAATAAATTATTGAATAGGTAGATTTAGCTCGATTATTCCTTTTAAATACTGTCTAAAAAACATCTTTTTGTTGTGTCAGTTTAATCGAACTTCATTTCAAAACTAAAAACAAAAAAAATACAATCTTCTTCCAGAAAACTTCTTCAAGATTCATAAACTATAACCAACCGCCATCCTTTCGAGTAGTTTTTTATTTTATTTTATTGTATTTTTAGAATACCTTTAAAATGTTGTTTTTAATCTACTTCCTCCTTTGAGAGACGACCTTGGTCAGCCACTCTGTTGTACCTAAGTACCCCAAAATCGCATTAATAATTTGAGGGTGCCCACGACAGCGCTCTATCAATATCATTTTCGAATGATTCAAATATTGTTATAAATAAATAAAATAATCATATTATATTTAAAAATTATCTCTTATTCTTAATGAATTTTATGACTACTCTGAGTTGAATCGGGAATTTGAATTCTTACGATTTATCGGACGATTTTCATGGATCTTGAATTGAAATTAAGGCTCTGTAATTTATTTATTCTATCGGTTAATTTGTTCTATATATGTGTGTTTTATTGAGAGAAGAATATATATATTGAGATATATATTGATCCATATATTGAGGAAAATATTTTCTCAATTGAAACTGCATTCTTGTAAAGATATTGTATAGATCTACTACACAAATTAGGAAGACTCAATTTTTCTATTGAATAGGATATAGTGGAGATATACATGTTCTGAATGTAGTATTTTCTATAAATATGCTTCTTCTATTAATTGATGTTTTTTTTGAAATATCTATTACAATCAGATCACTTCATAACTACTCTTTTGTGAAGAAACTATTTTCTAAAGAAGAAGAATGTCCATCTAATGTTTGTTGTTGTTACAACTGTGAAATTCATCTAGAACCTTTTTTAATCAATATCTTTTTACTGAGAGTTTCAACATCTCGTACTCAGTTGTGGTGGAGTATCAGATTCTCGATCTAAGCTATGGTATTTTCATTATCTTTTAACCAACCAGAAGGCTCTACATTTAGCCTTATTTGTGAAGGTGTCAATTCTATACACTCATTTGTTGATTGGTCTTATTATATGGGGTCCTGACTAGTGAAATTAACCATATATTAAGAGATAGTAATTGGTGGAGGGTACTAGGGGCTATTTATGCCATGAACCAATATAAATAGATGTGTTTTGTATTTTAGTTTTCATCTTCTACTCATACTTTCAAATAGAAGGTAAACACTCCTTAACTATATAATCATCAGTCCACATTAAAAGGAAGAATTATGAAATATTTTGAAAATACACAATTCAACCCCCCCCCCCTCTTGTGACTATTTTTAAATTACGACCTAACATCAACCCCCCCCCCCCCCCCAATGTACTATTATCATGAAAGGTACTTGCTCATAACCCTGTATGATCCAACAGTACGACCATCATGTGTGGGACACCTGAATGAAATAAAACTCTCACATAGGGTCCCATATTATCCAATAAATATCCCCTTGGGTCTTCATTTTTATAGACAGAAATCTAATAAGTCCACCCAATGCACTGAATTTCCATGTTCTTCATTCAAGACCTCTGTAACCTTCTATGTATTTCGCTAACTCATAAAGAAGAGGGAATTAAATTGGAATAGTGAAACTAAATTACTCCCATGTTTTTAAACAAACAACACATGATTGAGGAATTTTCCCAACCCTTAATTAATAAAGACTAGTGATGGGTTCCCTTTATAAAAAATGGACCTATGCGGCTTAACTACAGGAACACCTGTGGATACCCTTGAAGGCTTGAGTAATGTATCACCAAACTGTAGTCGCTCAGGTGGTCTATTAACCTAGGTTCTAACAAGTCACCCAATTATTCCTTTGTAGAGAACCCTAAACACTATCCTACTTGGTTCCCCCTAACCACCTTTTTTCATGATCCATTCGTGAGGACTTCCCCAAAACCACCCATGGTAGGGCCTCTCTTTACTGGATCCCTTTTCTGAAAGGGACCATGTTGAAACCTACACCAAAACCTCTAGTCACACACCAATATAGGGAGTGGAACACTATAATTCCCTCCATTTTGGTTTGTATTCCTATGGTAATAAGTTTCCATCCCCTATCAGGTGGGCCGATCAAGGTCCTCAGGGTGCATCTAGGTTTGTATCCCCATGCTCATGAGTAACCCTACACTTGGGATAGTGTAAGAGAATACTTGTTCTAGAGGAATAAGGTTTTCACCATGTCCTCCTCTTCTCGTATCTAAGACCTATAGCCTCTAGTTACTAGTAGTTAGGATATGGAATTCCACTCTCCTCTATTGCAATGTTTCCAATTTTAGGGCATCCCTCTTGGAGTTATCCCATTGACTTCCATGCAGGTGGTTGAAGTCTTACTCCTCTCTACTATCACTTTCGTCACCTTCATTGTTGTTCAGGGTGAGGTGAAGTGAGGGAAGTTTTGTAACCTCATCCTATTCCACCATCATCCTCCTTCTTTCCACCAATAGAGATGAAGAAGTTAGTGGTTCAACAAATATTCCAATCCCTCTTGTGTATCACACCGATCATAACTCGATTGGGCTTAGAGTTTAGTTATGATCACGACACCCGCATGATCAATGAAACATAATAAACTATGAGAACTATGATTCCTACTCTAACTAGGATACATAAGATTCTTATCTAAGGCTAATGCTCAAGGTACATCCTACTTATAAGTTCATCCAAATCATAACTTATAATTCATCGGGAGTCCTTCTTATGAGTAAGCCCTATAATCCATCTTATGGGATAGCTATGTAGGTTTAATCCCCAAATAAATTTTAAAATCTCCATGAGAAGATACATCACTCATGGTCATTTCTACAAGACATCCTCTTTATGAGTATCTCAAAGTTAATTCTATCAATTTTCTATACTCCTCTATGAGATTCACCAAAATTCATGGGCTTTGATTCCCATCCAAATATGATACATTTAAATCCTCTATGTGGTTCAAACCCCACACCCCAAATCAACCTTATTATTTCAAAGCCACATTCCTAGTAGGGTTTAATTCAACCCAAGAATCCACATTTCTCTCAGGCTCTATGGGCTACTTCTACGTAATTCCAATAATAATCATTTACAAGGCACTTTCTACCTAGGTGTCCTTGAAACATGAAATTAAATTCTATGGTTGGTTCCTTATCACACAGCATTAAAAGGTATGATGTTGTCTTTTAAGTGTCACCAAATATTGTACGTTCTGATTCCTTTTATAAGGATATGTAGGAATCCATTCTATGGTTTCTATCCCAACATCAAAACAAATCTTATATCATTATATAATGATAAACTACAGAGTGATATTCATCTCCCTAAATGACAATGAAATCTGTAGTTCCTCATTATATGGCTCGAAAACCATAATCATTATAATAACAACCAAATAATCTCTAAGTAGTATATAAGAGGATACCATTGATAGAGAACCTTGGAAACATATAGATAACTCCGTTGATGAAGAACCATGGATGTATATAGATGATTATAAGATCTATACATGCTAATAATTGATTTCTAATCTTGGGATTATCAAATTCATATTTTGGAATTGATTAAGGATTCATTAACATTTCCTAAATATATAAGAGATTCATGGAGTATGCAATAACTCCCTCTAAAAGGGTGTGATGGGGTTGACCTCCCATCCTATCGACCAATGTGAGTTCTTATTTATTTTTCATCAACAAAACTAACCATCTCATGCGTTTAGATGGAACGTACATTCAGATATAGAAGCATGTGGTATTTTTATCTCCATGAGCAAACCCATTGGAAACTGTTCAGAAAGAGAAAATCATCATGGGGCGTGAGATCTAAGAGAAACAACAATGAGTAAACTCGATGTGAATCACTTAACCATGGAATATATTTTACTATATTGGGTGTTGTTCAACCTCCTTCAGACCATTCGTTTTCCTTAAAAAAATTCTCTATTTCTATTTGAAACCAAAAATGGCGATCCCAGCCTGAATCCTAAACCAAGATGATAGAATCAAACGTCTATTAGCCCCTTCTACTCTCAAATGGAATGATGACCAATAAATAAAATCAATATTGGATGTATTTTATATGTTTTTTGACATGTTTTTCTAATTTTTTTTGTTCCCAAACACATCCTTTTTTCTAAATCCCATTGATCAAGTGGCCTCATTTACATTTTCTCCAACAAAATACCCAACTGATATTCAGATCTGAGCTTCATCCACATGAATGAATTCATATCCAACACATCATCTTTAGCATTGGGTCTTAAACTCACTGGTCTAAGAGTACAATCAACATGGTAAAATCCTTACCTTATAGGCCACTTGATACGCTATACAGCTTACGAATCCTCAGCAATCGTCTGATCAACAATGATCGATGGTATTGAATCAGATGCTGCCAAACAACATCTTTAGCCATTTTAGATGCTTATCCCTAGAATGCAATAAAAAATCACTCTAATATTTCAAGAAGGTGGATCAAGAGGACGCATAAATCCTCATCCCATAGAAACAAGGGTCCTTTTCAAAGACTTATTATAACAATCAATGACACAGGAGTCCTATGGTATTTTACCTAGAACATGGTGAGGATGTTGTCCTTAGATGTCTGGCCTAGATCAATTAGACCTTGGAATGAAATACAGCCCACCAGGGACAAAAACCATCTCACAGGGAGTAGGATCAAACCTTTTCCCCTACAAAGAATCCCTAAAACCCTATTTGCTGGAAGATAGTGAGTAGGAACATTTACCCATCCACCTTCATTTAGGAGGCAAACAAACACTCCTAGTGGAATTCAAAGAATCCAACCAACCAAATATAGAGAAAAACCTCATGTGGGAACATACACCTTCCTTCACCCACAATGATGGTTGGAAGACTCGTTTGGAAGAACTCAATAATGTCTTCCGATCATGTTTTTTGGAAAACAACAAACATGTATGCACAACTTTCAACAACCATCAATCCTATTAGCAGTTTCATCTAGTAGTTCCCAGCACTATCAGTCAGAATGTCCCAATGAAATGAAGGGGTCAGACTCAATTCTCTACCCCAACACATGATTACCATTAGTATCCATTAGTAGTAAAGGGGGGACAAGAGAAGTCATAGAAAACTACACCAGATTTGGAAAGGAAATATAACTGAGAACTAACCATTGATGTCACCAAACACATACTAGAAATAGTGAATCGGTTGATACAAATTTCTTCCCATGTCTTATATACATTCTTCTACATCACCGCAGAGAATACAATAGTTCATGGGGGCAGACACATAAATTGTTCCCCACAAATGCATTAACTCATTAGTATAACACATTAGAGTAGAGACACACCACTTCACTTATCTAGGATTATCATGGGGAAAACTCCACTATATTATATGAATAGTCAGATTGGGAATATACAGATGGTCCCATCATAGGTAATCATTATATTCCAATGGCCACTCCAAGGCAGGCACAAACAACTTCCCATAATGACCACTTCTCCCATAAATTTCCCCAATCGCCCATAATAATTAATCTAAGAAGAATATTCATCAAAAATGTTTTTAAAATTATTATTCATTAAACTATTAGGATTTACTTTATTTTGGATTTCTTGAAGCCCTCATACTTTTATCTATCAAAGCATGAGATCCTACCCTCCCGTTACCAAATTACGGGAGCAGTAGGTGTAATTCTTGAGGTCCTGATCAGACACTTCATTGTGAAGGATCACTTCATGAAAACAGTTCAATCAATCTTGAGAACCTATCTCTTGATGAGATCCCTGGAAATCCTCCATGTGTCTAGAAGACCAAAAAACAAGGGGGTCATCCCCTTGTTGTAATCCACTGTGGTGGTACTCCCCATGATGGTGTTTGTGGCAAACTTTCTCTTCATAGTAGTGATTATCATTGTCAAAATAATTCTCTAATTTGTAATGTGGTGATGAAAAAACCCTCATATTGTGACAAACATAAAAATACAAGTTCAGCCATGTAATATTCCTTGTCACTCATAGGTGAAATCATTTCTGCACCAAAAGATAGCCCATGGTTGTGGAAATTATCCCAACCACCCTTAGGTCATTTTCCTTCCAACATAATAGATGAAATCCCAACCAGTCCCATTGCTTGTGAGAAGAAAATCAGGAAGCTTCCACTTTGGTTAGACCAAGTTGAGGAACCTCTGGTTAATGGAGAAGATGATCTACTCAACATGTCGAAACAACTAGCTAATGATGACATAATAGTCATTTTCTGGCCATTGGTCACCACTAAATTCAGCATTCCAAAGATGTTGGCATAATATCTCATGCATGAAATCTGCCTCAACATACGGAAACTCTTTATCAATTAAAATAATAGGTATTCCCCTATGATCAGATTCAAACACATGTCAAGATAATAGAAGGGATACATTTCAAAATTTACTTAAGATCCCTCAAAGATTCATGAAATCTAAAAATCAAGAAATAGAATGGATTCCTTCATCTTGAATGCCTCTATTAATTAATGTGGTTTTGATTAATAATCATAGATACCCCTATTTTTTGTCTGTATCAGGTGATGGGGTGCCCATGGAGGATTTCATTTCACCTTACATTAAATTCAGGAAAGCCAGAAAAACATTGTATCATGAAACATCATTACCCCAGTCTGGCTACGAAAAATAGAATATGATTATGAACAAGGATATGCTCAAAAGGAATAGGTCTTTACTGTCTCTCATCGATGTTAGGATAGAAGAAAGCATGCAGTTCAGATACTCTTCCATCAAGAATCTATGAATATTCAGAATGTTTTCCACTTAAAGTCTATCAGTCATCAGATTGTGCAGATGTCATAAACATGACAACAATATTCGAATAAAAGAGATTTAAGTGAGTTCTAAATAATTCACCAAGACCATTTTTGAACAGAAATCAGTAAAATAAAAAATGAAATCATGGTTATACTAGCCACGATAGTTTTAGAGCAACACCAACCCATAAGGCTGGGGGATTTTTAACCCAACCCTCAAGGTTAGAAAATCATGCCTGAATGGTTGTGAATGTAGAATAGGAATAGCCCCCACCCTCTGATATGGGGGATTTTCACCTCAAAAATCCACTCTTCAATTGAAATATGTTTTCTACAGATTAAGAAAGATGTTGTGGAATGAATCTTCCTTCATCATATTGTACAATTTTCTGGTACATTTACATAGAACATGTATGACTGAAATTTCCAGGGATTCCCTTCAGGTTACAATCCATAAAATACATCCCCTGAAATCAAAAAAGAAGATTACAAGGTCTCATGGAGGTCCTAGAAGAATTCAATCTCATAGTGATACCAAAATAATGTGTGTGATGCATTACACTTCAATAAATTTCATCAATGATATCATAAAAGACCCTTCCGAATATAAGGTCAATTAAGAAGATTCATAAGAAGAAGTTCTGTTTCATAACATGGTCAACACTAAAACGAACAAAGGTTGTGTGTGTACCTAAAACAAGAGGCTTTCCCTAAATTTGGGAGCTCCCTCGAACAATCCCCCATTACATCCTTAAAAGGAACCCAGTAGAAAAAAGGTAAAAATCAGACTATGTCTCACCTCCCTCCAAGGGAGGTTCATTCCCTTTCACTAGGGGAAAGGTTTTCTTAGTAAGATGGAGAACTGAAATAATTGTGAATACTCAAAATAGAGTTACTCTGAATCATCCTTCCTTCTATATATAATCTGTATGCATATCCTCAACTTGCACTTCTATTAGGCTAGCCTCGGTAAAGAGTGTTCTCAAAACCACTAAATCCATCTTGGAACATCTTCTAAAAATGTGATATCAGCCAACAATGTATTTAGATTCCACAATAGTAGATTGAGAACTCCCTCCCTTGAGTACATAGCCAGAGCAGGGTCAGGAACACCCCTGAAAGCCTATCTCTTCAGGTTACCCATGGAAGATACCAGCAGTGATACTACCAATGGTCATATCATTCACTACAACCATTCAGGCTCTATCCACAACACTTTCTCAGGTCTTGACTCATCCATATATTCTTCTAATGAACATGAACATTATTGAGTCACTAACAACTCTATTGGAATATATGAAGTGGTGTACACTGATACAACTCAAAATAAGGATTACCCCCGAATGGGTAAATCCAACCCCCCCATTAAAAATCTTTTTAAATCCTACATATCATATTTTCAATTTCTTAGAATACCTAGATGAGTAATTGATTAATTTCATCTCTCACATTGATCCCATGATGGGTACCCCTGAACAGTAGGAGGCAGTGAAGATCATGTGTTTTGTGAAATCTATACAGGAGCCATATTTCCTGTGGTACCCAAGTTTGTAGTCATAGTCGTTCACTGTATGGGAAGACCTCCATCATAAATTGCACTTCAATTTCATATCAACATTTAAGAATACCATAGTCTTTAACCTCATAAACAACAAACAACGGGAGGATGAAATGATCTATAATTTCATTTCTCAATGGAATGATCTAACTTATTCCTTAAACATACAACTCCCTCACTAAGATTTGTTGACTATATGAGTATAAAATCTATCTAATGATTTTATCACATCACTAATTCCTACGAAATAATAAGGAGGGTTCTTGGATATTTTTTCAATTTCTCAAAAATAAGAATATTCAATTTCATAAACCAAGGAAATGTCTCGAGTATAACCATGAACTTAGGGAAGGAGGAAAGAAAATGTAGATTACACTATAGTTTCACTTAATACAGCCCCAAACCTACTCCCATATCAAATCCTTGACCATATCGTGTATCTAAACCTCCTGAGAGTTAGAAAAAATTCCCACCTTTAAGGATGATAAATGATATTATAGGTGAAAATAGTTTGAGGAGGTGAAAAAAGGTTTTACACTTTTTAAAATGAACAAAGTCCCTAGCTAGTTCATCTCAACTTTGGAGAACAACTTAGTCCAGCTGTCAAAACTAAAGAAGCCCAAAAAATATGGTGATGATGATTTCTCAAACTATATCTCATTTCATCAGATTCATGGGTACCACATTCATGATTTTAATGTTTTAAAATACCTCAAACAATATAGGGTGGACTAAGGGCAAGTGAAACTAAAAGTTTTTTGATCCTAGGTAGCATGTGTTTTTTTGACAATCATTGGGAGAAACATGAGTGAAATGATGTTAAAAGAAATTTTACATAGAAGTTTAGTGGTTGTATGGTCAGAATAAAATATTAGCCAAACACATGCAATTCGACAAGCATAACTAAAAGAGCCAACGGTGTCCATGACTGATTCCATTGTAGTATAAACAACATCATCCGTGAATCAATACCTTGAAGGAAATCCACTAAGAAGTGAAGTGGATGGAAGGATAAGAAGTAAACACCACAAGATGAGATCCTATCAAGGAAAATTTTATTTTTTCATTTAGCCGACTTATTACAGGCATTCTCAAAATCACTAGAATGGCCCCACCAAATTGTATAACAAATGTCAACCCATCGTGTAGAATCTTCATAAAATAATGAATTGTTCTTAGGTTCTGTTAGCATTATTCACATAATGGATGCTTTAACACATTATTTTTATGATTGTGAACCCAAGTTCCCTATACTTTATTAGGTAACTGGGGAACCTGTTTCCAATTTCAATGATATAGGGGAAGATTTGGTCTGGCTGGGAGCCACTACATCAACCAAACCCCCACTCAAACTATCTATACAGTTTAAACTCAATATAGATATCTTCATTGAGCTAAATAGGAATAATATTGTTCTTCCTCCACACATTTCTATGTCAAACAAGACATGATCATATTGGAATACCAGTTATAGGATATGTCACCACCCCCTCAGTGTGTGGGAATTCCAAATGACATAATCCACCAAGATCATGAGCACATCTACCTCTTACCCCAAGGGGAAAACCATCAACATCATGATCATTGAATAATAAATTTTCTGCGAAATACCATCCACATGATCTGAAACATAAAAATATGGATCAAAATTATTGTGTTCTGATGAAATTAGCCCAAGTGCCAACCAAATTATCATCTTGGGTGCTTTTAGTTTGTCAAAGGACCTCTGGGAAGCCCTTATTGAGTCCTTTTCAATCCCTAGAGAATTTAATGTTAAAGTTTCCACTATAGTGGTATATTATTAAATGATTGATCCAATATAATTCCATCTATTAATCTCTTTCATAGATCAAGATGAAGATTATATCATAAAAGGACACATTAGACCCCTTTATACATCTGCAAGATTAAATGACATTGATATCTAATGAAACTTTATTGAAAATGGCTCAAGAGTCAGACTTAATTCAGTTTAGGCACTTTGATAACTAGGTCTAAATGATTCACACATGTCACCCTATACTCTGATGTTACAAGGTTATGATAATAATGGGAAACACCTCTTGGAGATATCACATTAAGAACTCAAATTGGGGATCGTGTTTCCAACTCGTAGTTTATGGTTGTTCAGCAGGATACACCTTTTAATGTTTTTCTGGCAAGACCTTAAATGCATAAACAAGTGTCCTTTCCTTCTTCATACCAGAAATGTCTCAAATATTGTGTCAATGTTCAAATTAGAACATTATATAGGGAAAATCCCCCCCCCCCCATTAAATTCCTATGATCCATGGTAAATTGATGCAGGGTTCTACCAAAATGGAGGAAAACATTCCAGGTAGATGATGTTACTTGAATCAATGCCCCAAATGGCTTGATGATGACCCCAAATAACCCCATCAAGAATCTCATTACAGATTATGTGCTGCCTATTAATAAAATTGAAGGGGTGGGACCAAAATAAGACATAGATTCAATGGATTCCATAATGTCAGTATTGACAATTAAACCCAACAACATATGAGAAATCATCCACCCTCCAAGCAATAATGAAATCCTGGATGAAAATTTATCCATTCCATCGGTTGAGCTTCAACAATACCTGGATCCATCAATTGGACTCAATAAATCCATAACATCTATATAAAAGGATAGGGAATCTCATTTTAAATCCTTTTTATTCCCTTTAGGACACCAATAAGGATTTATTTCAATAAGTGAGCCTGAAATTGTTTCCTCATCCTATGGATGTCCAAATGGCGGCTACCCTATTCCATATGAAGTATTTGTATTATAATATCATCCCTATGAAGAATTTTAAGTAGTGGATCATTAGTAAAAAGAAGATCCAGAAGATCTCATGGATGACCCTCCATCATTTGAGGGAGGAATCACTACCACCATGGAATAACATAGAGAGATAAATCTACGTATGAAATAACATTCACGCCCCACTCTAATTAGTGCATCCATAACTCCTGATGAATAGGAGGTATATACCTCATTCCTAAAACATAATCAGGATATGTTCACTAGGAATTAAAAAAATATGTCTGGCCTTGACCATAAGGTGGACACCAATCACTTCTGTTTTCCAAAAGATCATTGTTGTTACAAGAAACAAACCTGAAGGACACACATAACTCATACCTCCAAAATTGAGGTTGAAGAGGAAAATATCATCAAGTGTGACTTTTTCTAAAATTTAAAGTATCCAAAATGGCTAGCAAACATTTTCCCTATGAAGAAGAAAAATGGTCAAATCATAGATTTAATCAATTTTATAAATCTCAACCAACATTGTCCCAAATATAATTTCATAGTTCTGATCACAAAACACTTGATTGAATAAATTGTTGGTTATTAATCCCTCTAATTTATGGATAGTCATTCAGTGTGCAACTAGATCCAGATTTCCCTATAAGATGAATAATCCATAACTTTTAGATCCCCTTAGGGAGTATTTTGTTATTGTGTATTTCCCTTTGTCTTGAATAATTTTAATGCCACATACCATTGTTCAATTTATCACATATTCAAACCCTACTTGGGGAAGTCTTTTCAATGCTACATTGATGATATAATTGTCATGTCCCAAAAACATTCTAACCACCTGGATGAACTAGAGACCATCTTCATCATGTTTAGACATCATAATCTGAAGATGAACTCCTTGAAATGTATCATCAAGGTAACATCTTGAAAATATTTAAACATCACTGTATGCCATCATGGAATCTAAGTTGATCCAAAGAAAACTAAATCTATCATTTTCATTCCCCATCCTTGAAACATGAAATATTTGAGATTACTTCAAGGATACTTTTCCTATATATTTTTCTTCATTTCCAGCCTCATAGGGAAGTGTTTTACCTTCACAAAATTGATTAAAAAGGGGGTCACATATTTGTGGACCAGTGATAATAATGAAGAATTTAATTCTCTCAGGAAATACCTCTTGATCTCACCAATATTGATGATACATATTGAATGAAATCCATCCATTGTTTATGTGATGGCTCTATAATCATCACTGGGTACCATCCTCATAGATTAGAATGATGTTGGGAATTAAAAAAACATTATTATCTCATTCAAACCACACTTGATGTCGAGACTTGTTATTCAGATATTTAGATGAGTTGCATGGAATTACACTTTTCTATTCAGAAGCTGAGGTACTGCCTATAACACCATGACATCCACCTGGTTTCTTGCAATAGCTTGATCAGATTTATCTTGCATCGTCTTATGTTGATAGAATATCTGTAACAATGGGCAGTTATTCTATAGTAGTTTTATATAAAGTTTGTACCTTAGAAAGTAGTGAAAGTCAAGGATTTGGTGGACCTCCTTTACCAATACACATATGCAGAACAGATTCTATTAAATACTTAACTACCCTATGCATATATATTATATATTAAAAAATTCCCCCCAAAATGGGAAATTTATTTTGATGGTGAATCTATAAGACAAACAGGAATGGCAATGGAAGGCCCTACACTCAACCAAGCAGGGATGGGGATTATGTTTATCCCCCCATATAAGGTGGTGCTTCCATACTCCATGTCATCAAAATGTTGTAACAACAATTAGGTAGAATATTTGAGTCTCGTTATACGAATATAATTGGCACTTCAAATTCCAATAAACCACCTGGAGGTTAAAGATGACTTATAATTGGTAATCAATAAAATCAATATGTATTATTCCATATTAAAAGAGGAGATAATTCCCTTATTTGACTATGTCTAATGGTTAATTGTATAATTCCCCATATATCTAAAATTTACTCACATTGTTTGATCATATAATTCCTCGAAAGATGCATTGGTAAATGTAGCTATAGCTTTTATAGATCCAAATCGGGAAAAACAGTCCTTAGCATTGCCCACCAATGAATGGTCTTACTTTTTTTAATCTAAATAGAATAGATAAATGAAATTACTCTCATCTCTGAGACATATGATCCTACCGCGGGATGGATTATTCACATTACATATTATCATTATAATGGATTTCTCATAATAAAATATAATTGAAGTGGAAAAATTTGTAAGTGAGCTACCAATTTCACTCTTTATGATGGCCCAAATAATTATAAATTTTTATAAAAATGAGTATTTGATGGAGTGTTTATCACATGTGTCAGTGGAAAATAGATTGTGGTTGTATGAAATAATTTCATGTTGGATCATGTGGTGACCACATGTCAGGGTATATGCTTTTTGATAAAATACAAAGTCTTGGATACTTCTGGCCTTTGATGATGCAGTATTGCACATAATTCACCATGATATTTCAATCCTCTCGGTTTTATGAAGACTTCATCTATCAACGACAAGACTGTATATATACATCTAAATACTTATGGCCATTTTCCAAATGGGGAATGGATGTAGTATTACCATGACCTCTAACTACATATAAGCAGTTTAAGTACATCCTTACTATTATATATTTTTTCTACAAATGGTCTATGGTGAAACACATAAAATAATTTAGAGCCAAAATTATTTCTATTATTGTTAAACCTAACATAATTACTAGATTTGTGGTCCCTCATACAATATTGACAGAAAATGGCACCAATTTCGGATCCACTATGGTGGAAAATTTATATCATGAGTATAATATCAAATCCAACCATTCATCCTACTATGATGAAGTGGATAATTGATATATATAGGATTTTAACAAGACCATGTAAAACATACTCTAGAATATGGGTGATGAATATAAGAAATCATGGCATGAAAATCTACTTCATTCCTTACGGGCTTATGGGACTACAACTTTTACTGTAACACGAGATACCCCATACTCATTGGAGTGGAAAATAGAAGCAATATTTCCCATTGATGTTCAGTTTCCATCACTCCGTATTTTAGTTTTGACCAGTTATCTATAGGTGAACATTCTCAGAAATAATTGGTTGAATTGCAGTGACTGGATGAAAAGAGAATACATACCATGCAACACATGGAGGTATATCAGAACTGGATAGCACGACCCATTAATAAGAAGGTATGCCTTCGTTCATTTCTCCATGAGAGTTGGTTCTGGTCTTTAAAACTACAATGATACCTATAAATAATCCTATGAAGCTTAAGCTAATGTGGGAGGGAAGTTACTAAATACATAGTGTCCACTCTAATTGATATTATTCCTTAATCTCCATAGATTGACAACTCACTATGACCCAAACCAATACATGATTCACGAATAAGTATTTTATGTAATTCCACAATATACGTATAAGCTATAATACATTAAACTTCATGGTGGGTCCCAGTTCCATGTCCTTGAAATGCACGAAACAATATCATTATTGCATGAAAATAAATTTCATGACAACTATTGTTCTTACCACATGACATTAAACTACACAGTTAATATATTTGTCATTCAATATTAAGAAACCCACAACATTCCATGATTCGGGATACCACTCGTGGTCCCTTCAAAATGGTCCTCCATATCATAGTAGGTCCCAATTAAATTACTCAAACCCCTCATTGTGTCAATATTTATTATTGGATAGACATGAGGAAGAAATATGGGTATCCCCTATGCATAATCCTTATTTACATCAATTCCATTCCATAATGGAATTTAGCACCCTTTTACATGTATAAGTAAAATAATGTTCATATCCTCATCATATGATGATTAAATACATTAATTATCCAAGAACTACATTGTGGATTCATTTTCATTCTTATAATGATATGTAGTGATGCCCAGATCTACAATTTGGGGTCCATCCATGAACATAATGAAAATTGATTCTTTCCTTGTTTTTAAATTAGATCTTCAAAGGAATCTTTTCCAAAACATATTGATTGATTCTCATTATAATGAGATGAATGGTGATACCTAGACTCATGTTTTTTCCACAACCGTTAATTTTGAAAATATTCAAACCCCACTTCCCCATGTAATAAAAAAACTAGTGATGGTAACATTTTCCACGAACTATGTGTGGCTTGATTCTATTTCTACTGAGATTCATAGTGATATCTGGATCTACGATCTCGATTCCATATGTAATTCAAAAAAACCATAACACCCTATGTGTATGAATCAAACCAGTATAGGGAAAAAAATTTAGGAACAATGTGTGGATTGAATCTTTCCCTAGCAAGGTAAATGGTGATGCATGTGACCTATACCATGACTCAACCACAATATTTTTATCCTTCCACATCAGTTCATCTTCTTCATTATGACATGAATTTTAACTACATGGGATAATCAAGAACTATGTATGAATTGATCATCATCACAAATAGATACATACTGAAGCTTAGATTCTATCTCCTACCCCAGTCGCCATATAATTGAAATGACCATATCCTTCACTTGTGTTAACATTTAAAATAGAAGAAAATTTTACCACTCCACGTTTCTCACACCTAGTAGAGCTCACGTGGGCTTAGGTGTTTGGGTAAAAAATTTCTCTACACGTATAAGGTATATCTTGTCACATTGGGACCATCATGGTCCTAGTTTCTAGACATTAAAACGTACACCATATGTCCTCATTTTTGGATAATAAATTGCATGATTTCTCTACGAACTACATGTGGACTAATTCTTTCCACCAACAATTTACGTAGTGATACTCGAGTCCTATATATTGACCCATCCATGATTTTCCTTTTCACATCATTATAACCCACATTTAGGGTGCATTACGGTATATTGAATGGTTTCTTAGGAACTACGTGTGGCTTGATACTCACCCCTATGAGATGTGTAGTGATGTCTAGATCCTCAATCCAATGCCCAACTACATCACAATGTAGAAAATCCCCTACTCTCCCTTGTATGACATAGATCTACATGAAGAAATCCAATATGAGTTCTTACTTTACACAAGATCCCATATCTGTTAGAACTACGTGATGCATGATTCTTTCTCCAACAAGATTCATAGTGACACTTGGGCTATATGACATAGTTCAGCCACATTATCCTATTCATCGTCACATCGATAGACATTTTTCTTTACCGAATGACCTCAAACTTCATTGGATAATGTAGTTTCCTAATGACCTTAAACTACATGGTACCCAGAGAACTATGTATGGCTTGATTATCATCCCATTGAGAAATATAGTGAAGGCTAGTCCATAGATCCTAGTCCCATCCATGGTGTAACAAAAATGTTGTCCTCTCCTTTTTTCAAACAAAATATCTATACATGATCTTTTATTTTGGTTCCTCTCATTAGAAATACCACCAAGGAAACAAGAGATATCCCTATTCTATATATGAGTTAGATCTATGAATGAGGTTCCTAACTCATGACCAATGTATAAATATATGCCTCTTTCATGCCCATACACTTTTCTCCCTCACGTCGTACTCCTAGTCTTGGAAACTTTCAAATCTTCATAATCATTCATCAATTCCAACTGATATATAGTCTGATACTTGAAGGCTCATTTTACTGACTATGCAGTACATGCACCAGTTGGCCTTTTATAAGTCGCTCACATAACAGGCCTATTATCCCAATTATACCAGTATTTTAGTATGCAGTACGTGTCATAGTTGGCCTTGCATAAGACATCCCACATATTAGTTTGTTAACCAGTAGTAACTTTTCCCTTGTGAGAAGCCTCTTCTGTCCTCATGAGCATTGATGACACTATGTCGAAACCCATGATTTGAAAAATACTAAGGTTATCCTACTTATTATTTCCATTTTCTCTCTCCATATCTATGAATCATCAAGAGCATGGTTTAAAATTTCCTCCTCAATGTGATTGAAGAATATTAAGACAATCTTGATCTAGAAGGACATACATCTCTTTGATTCCCTTGGCATGATGGTCCAAGTTGTTCAAACTAAAACTATAGGAACCATACATCATGCAGTTGGGACATACCTTAATAGAATAGAATATATCTAGGATTCTTTGAATATAATTACTTGAACTACTCTATTTTTATTCAAATACTTTTTCTCCCAAACCAAACATTATTCTCATGGTGATTCACATCGCCATAAACATACATTATCTTTATGAAATAGAATTTCCAAATTATATATAACTGCTTTTATTGACCATGTGGTAACACACCCCAGATGGATTTGTATAAAACATCCCACATACAGGTTTTTCAACAAAAGGATTACATTGTTTAACTATGCAGTATTTTCCCTAACTAGACTTTCATAAAGGAGACCTCATAACAGATTTGTACAATAATGTTATCTTCATTCTCAGAAGATACCTCCTCTAATTCCATATTACATTTTTCCCATACCACTCTTAGGATCTAGAAATATTTAGTTTACAACTTAATATTTCTACTTCACACTAGAAGAGGTTAGAAAATGTCCCTACAAATTACCAACAATTGGAGAACCATCAAACATTTAGTAGAAGATAAATACATTAAATTAAATCTCCCATTATGTCCTTTTGAACTACACTAAACTAAATAGCATCATCTCCTTGATGCATGACTCTAAACTACACAATATGATGTTCATTGTACCTGACTTTAAGATACTTATCATAATGTCCTTTCTGTAATATGTTAAACTACGTAGTCTAAATATTTGTTGTACATCATTAAATTTCCTGATGCCTTCATCATTTTTCGGAAAGAGGCCTTCTCCTTTGAAATTGGTTATCTATCTACCAATTTCACATATAAAATTCATGTATGAGAAATTTCCTATTCATATCATGTTCTAATAATTATTATCCATTTATTCACAGACATATTTCTTTGGATAAACCACCCAGTGTGGTCTTCTGATATCTGAATATTAAAATTACATTATCCATCAACAACATAATTTCAAAATTCTTGGGAACTTTTTTTACCTATCTATGAAATACATACCAAATTTGGCCTTGCATAAGTCTCCCACATAATGGGTCTATAGTTATATAGGTCAAATACGTTACTTTGTTGTACATGCCCCTGTTTTCCATGCATAAAACAGACCTATAATAGATTTTTCATCCACCAAAAACTTCTTCTTTAGGAGATACCTTCTCTATTACCTTATTGAATGTTTTATATTTTTAATCCACAAAATTGTGTCTCAAGATTCCCCAAAGGATATTAGAATAATTTAAGATCATTTTTGGACCAACAACCTTATTTGGGTCATTATTACAAAATCTATGGTCTAATATGTTCAACGTAAAACACCAATTTCATTAGTCTAGTTTTTATGAATATAACCTTCCCAAAAAGATAAAAGGTACAGAATTGGTGAGGATGAGAAACCGAAATTGGTGTCCAAAGAAAAATCTATGTCTCACCCACTATTACTCATTTACTTTGATATTAATAAAAAAATTAGGTCGGTGACATAAAATACAAAAATCTTGTAGTTTTTTCCTTAAAACCCTAGAAACAGTAAAACTATGCTCAATAATACCTATGGATTAGAAAAACAAATTAGAGAATTTCCTCACCCCATCAATGTGATTAAAATTTGCTAATATACATTATTTCAATGAAAATTAGTATCAATATTACATTTTGATCATAGGAATGAAGCAGTGACGAAGACATAGATGATTGGGATAAAATTCTATTCATTTATAAGAAAACAAGTCCCCCATTGGAACATACACAAGATATAGTCTCTATGTTAAATATTAAAATATGCCTTCGAAAAAACTCTTCTTTTATAGAATAGCCTCTTAAGCCCCATTTTCCAATTATTGATGCTCATTAAATCAACCAAATTCAGTCTCTATAGCCTGAAGAAGTTATTCTGTTGTAGCTTAAATAGAAGCTGACATTTATGTTTAGGCTTCTCCTAATGAATAGTGGAGATTTTCAAGATCTCCCCTGAGTGGTATTTAATTCTTGATGAATGTATGACACTTGAATATTCTTCTCCAAGATATTATACTTGAATTACTATATATGTGTGTTATTATTGGCCTATGTTTGGGATAATATAGCCCAAAATTCATTATTCTTAGTGAAAAATTTGGCCTTCATGAGTTCTTGTCGATGCTTATGCTCTCACTCCCACCTATGAAACAATCTTCTGGACAGTAGTTTGGATTAGATGGTAAAAAATCCCATCTAATCCCAATATGAAAAAAAGAATAGAAATCCAATAGATTCAAGAAGGTATACCCTCAAGGGGAGTCTCATATTTATCTTCCAGTTATCCCATGATTCCTTATGACCTCAATGTGGAGAAAATTATGCTACTCCGGATCTGATTTACAATCACTATCACTACAGGGTTTCTTCACTAAAAAAACATCCCTTATCTACTCCCTACTGGATAGTGGTTGTCCATCTTTCTAGTGTGGGTTAAGATGATTCTGAAGATTCACCCTCAGACCTAGCCATGGAATATGATAATTGTAAATGATGAATAAGAATCATTACAAGATTCAACAAAATGGAAATAATGGGGTACAATCACAATAGTTTGTGACCTTTACCCAATAGAGGGTTAGTATCCAAGGAGTATTCCTCTCTAGAATTCCTAGCTTCAGCAGTTCAAACTGGCACCTCTTGTTGAGAGGAACTGCCCCTGGTCTGCCCAAGACATTCCATTTGATGCCCAAGAAGAATTCTTATTTCATGTTCCACCTTATCTAGCTCCCCCTCAATAGTGTGATTGAGATTGGTTTTGACGTCTTCTCTATGAACTACCACTTTAATAGTTTCAGGGATGGATTTACACATTCAAACCAATCATGATTATGGAATCAAGAATAAAATGTTCGACATGATAGAAAATGAAGACTCACATCCATTTGATTATTTATTTACAATCCCAAATTCTTCTAAAGTAGATAGAATATTAATTTTCCCAATTAATTCATCAAAATTAATGCCTATATTTATCATTGATTCTACTCACATCCCAAGCCTGATTATAATCTCACCTATGGGAACACTTGGAGATTTTGGTTCATGAACCTCCTCTAATGACGTGAGACCTCGAACAACTTCCTTTGTGATAGCTATAGGGTCAAAATTAGTCATCAAAGGATTATATGGTGCATGAGATGAACCTAAACTAATAAAAATGTTAAAAATTAGTCATTATCGTGTGAAATTTAATGAAATAACTTCATAATTACAAGAATCTTATTCCCTCTCCACAGTGGCAGGAACAGTAAAAGGATTAGATGATGCATCCTAGACCCTAAATACTTTTTCAATTGAAGGAAAAACACACTTGTAGGTATCCACACTTGTTCTAAACTTCCCACCCTAGTTCTTAAAGAATCATTTGTAAGTCCTTCGACAGAGTAAATGGGATGGGTTGCTATAATCCAAGAATGTTTAGAAACATTACCTGGGAAGAAATGAATGACAACGAGATAACTTACCAGTACATTTAATGTGTTTATCTATTTTTTTCAACCTTTGGAATTCCCTGTTATTTATCTTTTTCGATGGGGTGATAACACAGAACTCCTAAAAATAGGCATTATAGGTGGGAATTCTCCAACTCTCTTCTTCTCCCTAGGTCGTCCACCTAGAGATACCCCTCATGATTCAGGGGGTGACCCAGTAACCCCGATCAGAGTACCACCAGGGCTATATATTGGTGATAGAACCTCGAATAATCTCTCTCTAACTCTCTAAAAATGGAAATTAAGACTTTATTCCCCTTTATAAATGATTCTTTAATAGAAATATAAAGGCAAAGAAGAAAATATTGTTTGAAGAAGAGAACTTACATATTTGGGACTGACAAAGTAACAACATTCCTCAGAATAAAAATGATATATCCCTTCAGGTGAAAAATGTTTCATCATATCCTCCACTTTTTGAGTGGAAAGGATCTAATCGTCAATTCCAAAAATGATAATTTCTATCTATGGGATATGAATCTCCACTTAAGTGGGAAAAACCTCAAAGCGAATACTAGGTGGGGATCATAGATCTCATATCCCAATAATTTACAACCCTATACAGAGGAGTGCCCACATAATTTTATCATCATAAGATAGTTCCAGCCATGTTTGGACTACATCATTTCATAAGTTTCCGGAATACATTCAGGCCTTCTATGAGTGTGATATAGCATCCCAAGATTTCACAAGATTTCAAAACCTTTCTATCACAAATTCTGCCTAAGAAAATATATCTCGGGACTCCTCTTAATGCTTCTAACTATTAATCCTTGGAAGAACTTCATTTGGGGTTACGGTTTTATTTTGGATGGAGGGTTATACCTTGCACAGGTTCATTTTGATGAGCTGGAAACCTTGTCATCCTAAATATATGATGCTAATGATGCAGATTCCGAAGGAGATAAATCACATTCTAAATGAGGGAAACCCTTCATACTCCACCTCTTCATCCAAACCTGAGGAACATCTTTGTCCAACACCACTTCAGTGTATGATGCAATCCAAGCCCGAGCATACCAGGAGGTAAAACCAATGGTTATATTCACTAGAGGTGGGTTGATCGTTGTGTCCATCAACTCCATAGCTACCAGTAACCATAGCTATCAAGCTACCATAATATGAATTTTTAATCTGGTGTGCACTAGGGTGTATATAGTTATTTTCTATATGAACATGAATGGACATGAAAACCGCTGAAGAGAATATGCCACACATATGACCTCACCATTGATCTCGATTGCCAACACACCACCTCTAAAGGCCACCATGTATGATCTGAGCTCAATGTTGGCCTTAACATTGTAAATAAATATCACTGTTGGTGGATTCCAATGAGGAATGCAGTTTAACTCCTTAAATAAACATAAATTTGTATAGATTTTGTTGTGTTTCAATGACAAGGTCTGAATACAAGATACAATAAGGATATTTGGTCGGAACTCTCTCTCGAGGACCTGAATCCCGTTTTGAATACTAATTTTTTTTATGTGGGCCAGAATTCATCCCCACAAAACCGAGAATGGTCCTTCAATTATGAATGTATCTTTACCTATATGAATATATAACATATTCATGTGGATTTTTCAATAACGGGGTTGGATTAACCCCACAAAATTATTCTCAGCTAGAATCGATACTATAAAGAATGTTCCTGGACTTATGATTCCCTCAGAAACACAAACAGGAAAAAAATATAATCCAAATCACATGGCAAAAAATCCCACAAGATGTTCCTTTCTCTGAATGTTGGTCTTGACATCATATCCCTACATATCCAAATATCCATTTTCTATTGTCGTCCAAAAGGTACTGATTATGATTCTCTTCGCCGACATGGGAGAACTCATTGGATGCTTGAAAGTGGGGATTTTCCCCCATATTCCATAATAAAATGTCAATATATAAATTCAAATGAATCGCCCCATTTATGAAGTGGTCTAACAAATTAACATCATTAGGTACTTCCATTAGATCATGTGCTAAAGATAGTGTCCTATCAATGTCACCCCACATTACCCTCTGAGGGAAGAATTCTTCATTCATATCTATAAGGATTGAAGAAACAAAGATCTTTTGAAATTCCCACAAACTGATACCAACTTCCCCATGAACTAGGGAAAAACATTTCTTCTATGGAATCCATCAGTTCAATAGATCCAAAAAAATCTAAAAATATATACACATAATTCTTCCCTATCCACACATCCATATAAATTCTATAATCTTCTAGATCATTTTTAAATTATGAATATACTTGGTGCACCCATTTCACCCACATCCATGCATGATTAACACCTCCTCTTGGGTAAAATTCCCTACAATTATTTCAATCCAACAATTTATATATATGTGAATCTTGAAAGATGGATGAATAGACATATAGATTTAGTTCAACTATGTGACATTTTTAATCCAAATAACATTGGATGTGATGCCTATAATAGGATATGGATGATGTCCCAACATTGATGTAAGATCCCAGGATGAAAATGTTGGTAGTTGATAAATTCTTATGGTCTTTGAACCAGAAGACCGAGAGGTAGTTCTTTAGTGCTAGTGTAAGAACCTCACACATATTTAGAAGACCTTAAATTGGCAGATAGGAGATATCCAAAAAATCACAGTGACATTTCATCAAATACCCAGCCAGATAAGGAGGATTGGTGTCACATATGTCATAATAGTCATTCCCTACAACTTTCATCATCTCTTAAATAAATTTGAATGATTTTTAATTAGAAAATAAAATCATCCTAGGCGGCATTGAACCTGAAAAAAGAATTTTAATCCTTTTAAATTAGTTTGAATTTTATGAAAACCAAAAAAAATAAGAAAATTTGGAAGGTGAATTATTTCTCGCATGTGGGTCTCCCAAGTGTGTCATGCAAGTTCCTCACGTAAGAGCATCATTCATACTTCTCATAGAAGTAAGTCACCCAATCTTATTCATCATGAATCTCGATACATACTATGTCTATTTGAATGAGATCTTTATCAAAATAACATATGCGGAGGATCGACATGAGACAATAGCGTGCAGAGACGTGACAACTGAGAGTCACAACAGTTGTTCTATAAAATGAGGGCAACATTTATATGTGAGAAATGTTCCCTGTGTAAACCACATATCTGTTTTTCCTATGTGGAATTCATTACTGAACAACTAGTGTGGAATCCATGTGCAAACACCTTGTACCAACCTTTATACTTTTCAACCATTTTTCTTAGGATTAGACAATGATCTTATATATCTGATGAAATTTTAGGTGGTGGGGGAGATTTTGTTAACACTATGATTTGTCACATTGATAAAAAGAATTGAAAGGTAAATACATTAGGGAAAATATAATGAATGAAGTAGATGAGGTAAATATTTTTAAAAGTCCCCAAAGGCCATTCATGCAATCCCCCACAAAGTACAGTTCGTACACAAGGTACCTATGCCCAGCACTGCACGATCAACCAGTGTGACTAACCTGTGTGTGAAACCTACGTGATGAAAACCTCACGAAGGTTCCCATATATCCCTATAAATAGGCCCATGGGGTCTTCATTTGTATAAATGGAATTCCCAGAACTCTAAACAACACTCTTATCTCCCTAGTACTTCAGTCAAACACTCTATAACCATCTTGGTAGCTCACAAACATCCAAATAAGTAGGAATTATAGTGGAATTGTGAAAATAACGTCCTACTAGGGTTTTAAACAAAAAACAAAAATGTGTGGCATTCTCCCAACCCATGATTAATGAAGACAAGAATGGGGTTCCCTTTCTGAAATGGGGTCCTATGCAACTTACCTCTGGGAAAACTTATGAAGACCCTCGAAGGCTCGAGTATGGTCTCTCCAAAGTGTAGTAACCCTTATGGTATATCTTCTATGGTGATGTCAATTAGTGTAGACCTAAATTATTGGAGCACGACCTATGCCAGCATCCTTTGTTTCCCCTAACCCCCAGTCTGTGTGATCCATTCTTGAGGCCTTCTCCAAATCCATCCATGGTTAGGCCTCTCCTTCTTTGGATCCCTTTTCTAAAACGTACCAAGTTGAAACCTCCACCAATACCTCCATACATACAAACTATGGTGAGTGGCACACCAATGTTACCTCTATTTTTGGTTTGTATTCATATGATTAGAGGTCTCCTGTAACTATTTATTTTCTGAGTCGGGGTCCTTGCGGTTCATGTCGGTTTGTATCCCCATGGTCACAAGGACCAATACCCTGGGGACAATGTCATGGAATTCCCGGTCTGGAGGCTTAGGATTTGTACCATGTCCTTCCCTTCACGTCTCTAAAACCTAGTGCCTCTGGATCCTGTTATAGAGGATATGGAATTATACTATCTTCCCTTTCTACATGACTACTTTTTGGATATCCATCTTGGAGTAATTCCCTATACATTCATGTATGAGGTTACAACCTTTCTCCTCTCTATAATCTTGTCCTTCACCTTCATTCCTTTCTAGGGTGAGGTGATATATTGAACAAAACTAGACATACAAGGACATTAAATTACTTTATTAGAATATATAATACATGACACAAAAATACACCCAAATATAGTAATAGTTTAGTGTACTTGTAAACTTGGATCATAATCTTCTAACATAGTGAAAGATCAAAAAAATTTCTCATAAAGATCATCCCCTTTTGTTTTCATAATTAAACCATACTTTATATCATGGGGAAAAGAAAACATAAAACGGGTGAGCTCAAATTCCCAGAAAGGGTAAACTTGTAGAACATAAAACAAACCATAAACATTTGAATTTAAAAAATAAACATAAAGTATAAATATCAAAATAATGAGTCACGAAATAAATCTTGGCAGTTCATAAGGCATAGATCATAAATGAAAATTAACCATGATATAATAGCATTGGAGTAAAACATGGAATTGTGGAAAACATATAAGAACATAATATTATTTCCTTAGTAGCCAATGTATTGTTTCTGAGACCATCGTAGTGGAAAATGTCCATTACTGAACACAGTTTACTTTATGTGCCAGCCATGTATTACTGAACAAATTTACTTTTCCGTTCCATAAATTTCAATCTCATGATATATTAATCTTTAATCATTACATTAGAGGAAGATATAGGTCTCACCCATCACATAATTATATCATTATTACATGTTTTACAAAAACAAAAATCATTTATCGTAGCATACCCTATTAAAATAAATTGGGTTTCTTAAACAACATTCCCCCATAATACATATAAAAAATCAATTCATTAAAATAATTTCATTATAATAATAATAAAATCAAAGTAATAATAGGTATATAAACTAGAAAATATTTAAAAATATAGATCTTATATAGAAAATAATTTCAATAAAACACATGAACTTAATTATTGAGCAATATTTCCTTTCTTGTTCAATTTTTTTTCTTTTCTCAAAATGTATTGAGATTTTAAAAGAAAACAATTTATTGGAGAATACAATTGAAACATTATAGAGTGATATGTATGTAAATGAGGTTTTATGAAGATGTAAAATATTTTCCATGATATATGAGTTAAAAAACATTCTCTTCGTACTTTTTCTGGAAAAGTCAAAAATTGCCTCAAATAGTAAAAAAGAAAAATTTCTTCCATAACATGTAGTAAATGTAACAAATGGTTAAGAATGAAATTAAACATATATAGATGAATAATAAACATTTTATGAATTTTTTTTCATAAAACATGGGCATGGATGATAAATATATCCCCATTAAATACTTATGTAAAAACAATCTCGGATAAAAATGAGACTGCAAAATAATCCATTACTGTAGGTCTGATAAGTTTTTTATGTATCCAAAACTCTTGTATAATGATTTAAATAATGTTAATAATTTATTAAAAAATCTTAATAATTTTTATGATAACAGTTATGTTTATATTATCATCTGTGTGTTAGTAACATTTCATTATTACTCCTTATTTTTGTATTTATTTCTTTATGTTCTTATGCATGTTTTGTAAAAAAAATATTATTCCCATTTTTAGGTTATAGTTATATAATTTACAGAATTTTATTGGTATAATACATAAAATATTTAGTCATTAAATTCATTAATATAATCATTATTTAGTAAAAATTATGTAAAACGAATCACATTGCACCGTGGAGGCGGTAAGCCGTACGCACACATGAGCGACAATATCATTCCCATAATTTTTGAATGGTTTTGAAGTGTACGTGGGATAATATATTGAAATAAATATCAAATTATATTAATTATAGATATATTAATTCTATAATTATACCCATCCATGTAAGGTGGTGGTGTAAAACAGATTATACTACAGTGTGGAGATGGTAAGTCGTACATACACACGAGTGGTGATTTCATTTTTCCTAGGATGTGTAAAAGGATTACTATAGATGTTTCATAATCATAATAACCTATCATTATATAATTAATATTGGAGTTAATACTCTATAAATAAATAACTCATGAGGTGGAAGTTGAAGAAGAAATAAGTCTGAGTAAATTTGTAAATGATATTACCTCTTCTATAATGTGCCTTTTCTAAATCTCCCCTTAGAGCACTAGAGTTGGTCTTTGAAAAACACCAGTTATTGTAGAATGTTACTAGGGATTTTTAAATAGTAATGGTAAGGGTATGGTTGAACTTTAAGGCTCAAAATTAAGTGATGAGTTGAGGGAGGAAGTGACCTTTTATAATTGAGGTGAGAGGAATTTTTGGAAACCTCGAATATATTAATTTATAATAGAATGAAACCCAACGTAAAAACGCAAAATATTTCCCAATATTTAATTTAACATTAGATAGGGTTTTAATATAATCATCTAATAGAATTTATACATGTTTTTAATTAATTTTAAAATTTATCATTTTGATTTAATCTTATTTAATCTAAATAATTTTATTTGTGTTAATAATATTATAAATTTGAAATGGTTATAAATTTTTACTTATGAGTTGTAAATTGTCAATAATTTGATAATTAATTAAATTATAGTCCATATAAATTTTAATTTTTAATTTTATAGATATGTTTTGTATTTTTAAATAATTTCATAATATGTTATTTGTTTTAAATGACAATACTATCAATTTTAACACTATTCATTTATTCGATATTAAATAAAACCTACACATAATATAAATTCAAACCAAAATATTTAATAAAATCCTAAAATGTCATAGTCACATAGAAAATTCATAGAGCACATTAATTAGTTCATATGACATTTATTTTAATATTTTGAAAACCATTTTTGTATTTTTTTCTATCAATAAAATAATTTCTACATCACTATTGTGTCGCCTTTCATGATAATTATTTAATATCTAAAAATTATAAATAAATTCACATGATGTAGGTAATTTTATTATATTTATGGAGACTATTTATTTTTGATGTTTTATAAAATTTATCACTATATTAAAAGTATTATACTTAAATGAGGGTAAAATATTGTCACCTTATTTTGTTTTAATTATAATTACATTACTTTAATGGAAACAAATCCATTAAATGAATCAATTCCGACCCATAGGTTATATTTTTCGAATTTAATTCACAAAATATGAGTTTTTTAGGTGTTAGGGTAATTTTATTATATTTATCACACTATTAGTTACCCAAATTTACCTGATTTACCATTAACTATGGTAAATAAAAATTAACATAGTTAGTATTCATAATATCCAAAAATAAAAGAAATAAATTAACATAATTTGGACCCACTAATTCCTAATATAGAATCCATTTTTCATAATTTAAAACAATGATTTGGAATAAATTAATTTAAAATTAAATATCATCGTCAAAAACAAAAAAAGTAGGTTTTTAAGAAGTAAAATATTTTCAAAAGATTATCATTTGTTTATGTCTAATTTAAATTTCAAATTACACAAGATGACCAAAATTGAATTAAATAATAAAGACTTATCTAATTAAAATTTGAACCCAATTAAAAATATAACCAATCTCTATAAATAATTTAGATGAAAAAGAAATTTTGAAATAAAATGCAGTACTTTCACTATTCATCAAAATAAGAAATTGATCATAAACATAATAAAATTTCATCAAATTTAAATATCGATGTCCATATATGAAATATGACATTTATTTCAACAAATATAATATATATAATTTTTAAAAACTATATTTTAAAGTTGTGTGCCATCAAAAAGTGGAAAAACATTATTTTAAAAAAAATCCTTTGATACAAAAAATTAATTTTTTTCTTATATCATGTTATAGAAAATACATAAATTGAATCTTAATGTTATGTAACATAAAAAATTAGGTTTATAATATTCATAAAGAGCAGTTTACATCCCATTAAATATTAATATTTTAATAATATATCATTGTTTACTGAAACTCGGTATTGCGTACAACACAAGCTATCGAGGAAGGTCGCTATTACGTGTAATGAAAGCCACGTCAGTGTTATGTTTAGTACAATATTCCTTTGGTTTTTATTATAGCAAAATGAAATCATTTTAATTTTATACATTCATGAAAATCTATACTCAATGTTACGTGAAATGAATTATATCAGTAGAACCATAAATTATGTGTAACACAAGCCAAGAATAGTGTTGCAAATATTGAAATCTAATACGATGTTTCATATAGAGAAAGCTAATCTTGGTGTAGTGTACAACAAAATAAAAGAAATAAATTAAAAGAAAGTATCTCATAAAATCCCAAGTTGTCACATTCTACCCCCCTTAAATTGAATTTCACCATAAAAATTCATCGAGGTTATAAAATGTTTACCACTTGAAAGTTTCATTCATGGAAACCCACATTGAAAAAATGAATACTATAACATAATTTTAAAAAGAATATTTTGAAAAATAATAGTAACCTGAAGTAACTCATAACTTGGTTTCAATGTATTATAACATGGGTGGGTAGTGAAAACATGGATATGGAAAAGAAATCTAATAATCACTTTTAGATGGATAGTGATAGAGAATAAAGTTTGGATAATGTTAACTACTAGAAATCCATAAATGTGTGATGATTTAAGGGACCATATGATTGATCAGATAAGAAGGTACTAAGATAACATTTTTTATTTCAGGATCCTTTTCCTAATGATAATCATTTAGTTCATGAGGAGAAATACTTACTTGATTTTAGTACATCTCACTGTCAGTCATTCCCCAAACAATTTCCACTTCATCTCTTCGGTAAATAAATGAAGTTTAATTTTTCATTCTCGAAGTCTTAGTAGATATTTTGGTAAAATTATTGGTTAATCCATCTAACATAACAAAAATGTTATAAACTTTTGCCAAATATGCATAAGTTTTACTATAGTGATATAATACATTAAGCTGAAAAACTTTAACCAGAATATAACTTATATATAAATGGATAATATTACAATCCTTCCAAAAACTAAAAATATAAAAACATAGAAAGAGGTGTTCTAAATAGTCTTAAAATTTATCTCCCATATCTCATATGGTAGCTCTAATTTGTCATATTCCAAACTTGTGAATACCTTAATCATGAATTTTCTATAAACATGGAAATGACCTAAATTACCATAGAATCATAGTGAAAACATAAATTCAGTAAAAATTAAATCTTCCCAAAAACCAACAATTCCAAAAACACTATATATTCAAACCATTATATCATTTTTTCCTTTATATCAGTCATGAGGTCATTAATACTATCAAACATCTCTTTATCTCTTTTTCCCTTCATTATGCACATGTGCTTTTGGAAAAATATTTCAATCACTTTTCCTAGTTACTGGTACCATTTACTTATGTAAAACAACAATGGACCAATACAAAGATATTAAAATATTCCATAATACCATAAAAGTTATTCTACAACACAATTTTGGAATCCCATTACATAAAAACATAATCATTTCACCTCTTCGTTATATGACTCAAAATCTCAAATATAGATCACATGTGATTTGACTTTAACTTTGGCTTTAAGAGGTTTTTGATATCGATAATCTTCCTTAAACCATGGATTTGGGCATTGGTTATTATAATTCCTCATTTCATTTCACTTATATCCTTTAATTGTGGGTGGTGCATTATTTGTAGTCTTTTCTCTATTAACATCATTACAAAATTTTTTCCTGTTACATAGGAACTAAACTACTCGATGTCCATATTTTCTACACATAAAGAATTTTCTAGTCCCTTTAAGACAATATCCACCATTCTTCTTTACACACTTTAAGCATAAGGAAACATTCATCTTGTTTTCACCATTGTTTTGAGATTTTCCTTTGAACTCCATCTTTCATTTCTTATCCGAACCTAGAGATTGATATGTAACAGCAACTTCCATTTATACATTGATAACACAACACACGATATTTTGATATCAAATAAAGTCTCTTATATCCAATTCCCTTCTAAGGCTTGGTTTTAGTCCACTTAAGAATCAATCAACCTTACTTTCAAGTAAGATGATAAACCCAAAATCATACCTAGCATGTCATGTAAAATTTACCTCGTATGTACCAATGGATTCATTATCCTTTTTCTTAAGCTCAAGGAAAACCTTTTATATCATTTTTTGAAGAATACTAGGGTTCTACCTATTAATAATATGTTATTGAACTCATCTCATTCTATGTACTCAATTTCATCTTTCCGCCTTGTATTCTTTATTAGAGTCCACCACTGGTTTTGCGTCAACTTCAAAACGATAGACAACCAAAATGACATTTTAATGTTCTGAATAGTGAATAATGAAAATTATATTTTCAATGGTACTGATCCATTATTCAATAACAAGTAGATCAGAAGACCCATTGAATGAAGGTAGATGTTTCCTAATGAAGGACTCAACAAAATATTGTTCCCTTCTCTACTAATTTGGAATTCCATAATGATTAATAGCTTGTGTAAGTATAACAATTATATTTTTCATTCCATATACCATAAAATTTTTTTAGGACAATAATTTCATTTTCTAATTTATCCATCTTTATCACGGTTTCTTCAGGTTCTATCCATTGTCTAAAACCAAAAGAGAATAGTGAGAGAGGCAAAAATCATACTAGGAAAACAACATAATCAAGGGGAGTACATTAAACATATAAAATATTAGGTTTAATAATAAGTTATTCATGATAATTACCATAGTTATAATACTTTAACCTATATTTAGACTTACCCTTAGAGACAACCCTAAAGATACCTTCGAAATATCTCTAGGGACCTTAATAAAATTTTCGCATCCTAGTTTCCAATGGTTAACAAGAACTTTGATCTGATACCAACTATATCGACCCAGGCTTGATATATATAAACATTACATTACTTTATTATAATAATTAATACATGAAACAAATAGATGAACAAACACCATATTAGTTTAGTATCTTTGGATACGTGAAACATAATCTTTTAACTAGGTGAAAGATCTTCAATATCGCCCATAAAAAATTTCACCTTTTGTTTTCCTACCTAAAACCCTTATTTATATCCTAGGGAAAAGAAAACATAAAAAGGGTGATCTCAAATGCTCAGTATGGGTAAAAATGGGGAACAAATAACAAACCATAATCATTTGAATGTAAAAACATGTACATATATTTTAAACATCAAAATATTGAGTCATGAAATAAATCATGGTAGTTCATAAGAAATAGATAATAAAGGAACATTAACCATGATAAAATAGCGTTGGCATAAAACATTTAATTGTGGAAAAAAATAATAACATAATAATATTTCTACAGTAGCCAACACATTGTTGCAATGAACATCATATTGGGAAAAGTGCATTACTTAACCAAGTTTACTTGTCATTACAACCATTTATTACTAAACCAGCATTAATTTCTATTCCAGTCTTGTATATTTCATGAGAAATAAATCTTTACCCAACTCATTGGATGGATATATAGGCCCCACCCACTTCATAATGAAATAATTCTTACATGTGCCACAAAATACAAATATTACAAACACTACCAATTTTATGACATTATAATGACGTAACATTAACCTGGAATTTAATGAAACCTTTTTAAAATAAAAAACTATATTTAAGAAGTCATATAATTTATATAAATATTTAATGTTTAACTTATACATATATTATTAAATTTTTTAAATATAATTAATTTTTTTAAATAAATGTTTTTTTTGGGTTTTCTCTAGTAATTAAATATTTATAATATTCCTTTAATTATCGGTTTAGTATGAAATAAAAATAATTAAAATTTTATTCAACATAATATAATTAATTCAATGTTAATCAAAAGTATACTTTTTGTGGAAATGAGATTATTTTTATACTTAAAACTCATATTTTTTTAAAATCGGTTTCCGCTGTATTTTGTAAACTTATGTTAATTATAATTTCTACCAGTTTTGTAAATTGAATCTTATAAAATGGATTCCATTTTTTAAACAAAAAAAATTAAAATTATGTATAAATTTCGACTTTATTTTTGGTCATAAGTTATTTTAAAAATAGTAAAAACTTTTTACCACGAGTATGATGGTTAAACTAATAATTAAGGGAAATAATGACCCATAAACATGTATAAATAATATTAGTTTAAAATATTATGACCCTATATTATTGTTAAATTTATTTACTATCCATTCATTTCCACATAAGAAAAAAATGACTTTATATTATTTAAATATTTTATGTAATTGCATTCTGTCTCTCCCTACACTAATAAATTGGAACATCTTATCCTCCCTTATTTTCAATCCATTAAAAATATATTTATACCAATAACTAAAAAATAATTTTTATCCTTATTCTTCTCCTTATTTATCTTTTTATATTACCAACACTATACTAAAAAGGCGTAACATTTTAGATAAAGGACATCTCTTAAAGAATAGGTGATTGTATTCCCTATAATAGCCACAATTTATTTTCTTATTATACATTCTATAAATATATTATATCTATCCTAAAATAATTAATCTATTATAATATATATAATAATATGTTAATTTGATAATGTGACAAGCATTTTCCCCTATATTTCTACCAAATGGGTAAAGAATGTATCACCTGTGCATACATGGGGATTACTCTATCCATATAGAGATATGATTAATTTTCTATCACCACCTGAAATTGATTATTGTAATGATGGATTTAATAAATATTTTTATATATTTTATCTATTATAAAATTTTGATTTTATAATTTTAAAATATTATTTTATATTAAATTTTTTCTTTTTGATAGAAAATAGAAAAAATACCCATTCGTACCTACAAACTACCCTCTCCATGAATGGTGTAGTTAATTTTCTTATCCATAACTCGTATGGATGGTTATAAATATGTAGACTATTAATATATATTATAATTATAATATGATTAATATTATTTATTTTAGGGAACTATTATCTTGATGAATGGTAAAAAATTTCTGAATCGAACCCTACATGATAAATGAAGAAGATAACAAACTAAATTAAAATAATAATGAGATATTATTAATGAATGGGTCAAATATATGTTACTAGTAAAAAATTAATTCTATTATTGTTATGAATATAATTATTTTATATATGTAAAATAAATTTAACTGTATTATATATTATGTTAGAATAACATATGAAGAATGTTGGAGAAGCAGTAAGGGTTTCTCATCTCACTTTTTTTCTATGATATAAATGACATATTTACTACATATTTCCTTAATGTGATTTAAATAATTAGATATGATATTCTATATGATGAATAAATTTATATTCATTTTATGTAATGTTTCTATTGAATTAATTTATTTCAGGAGTTTTTTCATTAAAAATAAAATAAAGTGACAAAGGGGTTTGTGATATAGTCTCTATTTTTAGAGGGATTGTTTATGTATAAAATTATAATTTAGAAATTATATAATATATCACTCAAAAATAATATGTATTTTCTTATCGCCTTTTTATTTTTGGAAATTATAATTATACATTTTCTTTACTATCTCTATAAACTCAAATTTATAAAATAGTTTTTTAGGGGAACCGAATCTATTTTTTATTTGATTGAGATTATTTTTCTTCAACGATCAATGTTAAAAAAAATATTTTCAAAAATATTTTCAAAATTATCCAATAATTTATTACAATAATTTTTAATCATTTTTACCATCTAAAAAATGTATTGAAATGATTGTTTTTTTCATTCTATGAGTGAGGTAATTTTTACCAGAACTATTGTTATCATTAAAAAATAATTTACATGTCTAAATTTTTTCTTTAGAAAAAAATATTTTGGATATTTTTATATTCTAAATAAATTATTTTAAAATAAAAAATATATTTTCCTTTATAAATGTTTTAGTGATCTTTTAAAATAGTTTTAACCTATGAAAACCACATTTAATGAATCTTATTATTCATTTGGGATATAATCTAAGGATTTCATTAACGATATTATTATGGATGAATATTGATCAGGTTTCACTAGTGAATGACTGGTAACAATATTTACATTTCACAGGATAGATTTCTAATACAAATACTTATATTTATTATGTAATGAATTACTATTCATTTATTTCATATAAATAATTCATTAGAAAATGTAAGGGAAATTTGGTCCCCATTATAGTATCTCAATTCATCGAAAGATCTCATGAGACCAAATGTTTTGAGTATTTGGTGTATCTATTATCTATTTATGTATTATGATTATGCACAAGGCTATGATAAAATTATTATGGGTCTATCATTATACATTCTATCATTATGAGACTAGTTATTATTACCCATGTGATTATTTTAATTTAAATTTCATAATTGGATATATTACCCTTCTGTGATATTATTTACATGGAATAGTTTATTATAGTATATTTATTTCTTATTATTCTTGTTTATTTATTTTATGATGACTTCTATTATACAATTTACATTTCTGGGCATCAGATCTCAATGTATTTTTTTCTTTTCCCCATGATACAAAAAATGGATCTATGAATGATCCTATGAATATAATAGGAGAAATAATAAAGTTCTAACTATAACATTATGTTTTATTTCATGTTTTCATTGTTAATATGGGAACCAGATATGTATCTAGTCTCCCAAGACTACTAAACTATTTTATCAGTCATTATGTGATCTAATGTATCTTGTAATAATATTATAATAAAACAATTGGCTCTAGGTTAATAGATTATGAGTTTTACATTTGGTATTAGTGTATGTTTAGTATAAACCATAGGAACTAGATTCAAGAAAATAGTGATTAGATAAAATAAACTTATGACTAACTCTAGGGATAAGTCTATATATTAGGTGATGTCATGAACTTTGGTAATGTTGAGAATGTGTGTTTTCATAGAAATTATATAGTTGTACGGATATGGTAAGGTGGATACTTTTTTTGAATTGATAAACCAAGTGGTGAACACCCAGAAAATGGATGGTTGAATATAAAATTGATATTCACTCTGTTTAAAATGAGTTTCTCTAGTATAGTACACCATTCTAGACACTCATAGGAGATGTGATTTGGTTGATTCACACACTCTTTATGAACAATTATGAATGATTTGAAAATACCATTATCATTTTAGGATATTCTAAATGATACTAAGCACGTGATTTTGATATTATATATGCATAAATCTTCAATTTATGTATGTTAATGAACTATATTTGAAATTATACTCAATATTCATAATGTTATGAGATAATATATGGAATGACATTGTTCAAAAATTGTGATTAAATGACTAAATGGAAAATGTTTCATCACCCATTATAAATATATGGATTTCCTTTAAGAGAAATTCGACGTGGATAGTGTTGGATCTAAAATGATTATTACTACATTAGAAAATTTGACTCATATTATTACCAAAAAAAATTTCCATATAAAAGAATGTATACCTTCAAAGTATGATTATTTTATGTTAGACCACTTTATATGGAAGAAACCCTTATCCATTAATGGAACCACTTATCCATTGATAGCTGGATAGTGGATCAAGTCCCTTGAAACAATCTTTTTGTCTTAGATAAGTAATAAAATTGAGAATGTTATTCTAGAAGTGTATAATTTAAAGGAAGATGTCAATAAATAGTGGTAATTATTTCAAAATAAAATGGTGGAGGAACAGATAGATGTAATGTAATGGAATAGAATAATTTTAAAGAGATTCTATTAAAAATAATAATTTACTAATGATAATTGATTGATATTGAAAGATAATTCCTAAATCAAGGATAGAAGGAAGTGAAAAGTTTTTTGGAGTATGATGCATTCTTTCAAATATTTTCAATTCACTTTATAGACTACATACATAATCCGAAAAGATATGTTGACTATTTCTAATGGGATTAATAAATTCTGTTGAGGGGAACTGGTCTCTCAAACTATTTGATCATATAATTATATGTTGTCAAGTTCGATTTTGAGAGATAAAGAATTATGCAAATCACATATTTTGAAATGAAATCATTATAAAAAGGGGAAACATATAACTAATAAAAAATAATTTAATTGAAGGAAAATAAGGGTAGGATGGAACTTTCCATGTCTGATAAATATGTAAATAAACACCTTGGTAAATTCATGGTGGGAAAGAGAGTTTTCTATATGTTTTGAATGAATGGACATTAGGAACATGATTTCAAGGGACTTGAATAAGGTTCCAATTTTAAGTGAATAATTGGTATGTAGATGGGGAGCTAGGTAAATCAATTCCCAAAGAATCAAAAGAATTTACCTTTGAAAAGGATAAGCTAGAATGTTAAATATTTCGAAATTTCTACAACTAAATGTGAAATATCTTAGGTTGTGATAAATGGTATTTTGATCATAAACTCATGATTTATTTGCCTATTGATCTATATAATCTTATATTTTTTAATATATTAAACCATTCCTTAAAACCCTGAGTATGGAATTTCAATGATGACACTTGGTGTGACCTATTTATAATGAAAATGTATTAGGCAGTTTTAATTAAGATGGATAGTTATTCCCTTATTTTTAACATGGGTTTAAAACCTATGTTTGGCTTTCATGTAATCCTTATTTATTAGGTATAATTGGATTTGAGTATTTAGTAATTTTTATATGAAGAATAAAAGAATTTATATTGAACTAGTGGTATTATAACATAATGTTTAACGTATTTTATAATTACTATTGGGGTGATTATTTATGTTTTCATAATTTATGTATTACTTTTTCCCAAGAAGGATTATTTATAAATATTATTATCTTAACTTGTCATAATATTTTTTGACGTAGGTCAAATAACATATATTTAATTTATAGAGCTTATAATCCAATAATGGGGTTTTTATACTTCAAAAATGAAAAATTCCTCTAATTAATTCACCATTATAATAATAAGTGTAAATTTATTAGTGTTCATAATAAAGGGAAAACATTTCACCAGGAAATTTTAAGGGAATCAAGTATATTTTCTAATAATTTCTCAAACAAGAGAAATGTAAGATAAATCTATCAAATTTATATACTGTATATATCAAATGAATTTTTAAGTTACTCTTTTGGAAAAACATTCACAAGTTTAAGTATTTTACAGGTACACAAGTGGTTTAATTGTGAAATAAAAAGTTCCCAATTTAATACCAATAAATTAAAATTTTGAAATAAAATCTATTAAGATGTCATGATATGCATTAAATTAATTAAACCATTTAAGAAAAAATTTATTTAAGGAGGGGATGATTTTCTAAAAAAATATTTTATATTTCTTAAAATTATTACTATGATTGATATCATACACCACATGCAACTCTGAGCTTAAACGAACCAAAAAATAATATTATTTAAATATGCATGTTATTACCTAGACATTAGGTTGCTTAGTATAAAGAGGAATAAATGAATTATAAAATATGTTTATAAAGGATTAAAATAATAAAAAAATAGTTCAATAAAAAAAATTACATTCAACTAATTATTGTTACTAGTAAACGAACAAAAATTCATTTTATTCCATTATAATACATTCTCCAAAAAAAACTTTTAGCTATTTTATATGAAAATAATTATTTTTTTAACATTTAGAAACAATTTATTTGAAAATATGAAGTTAATTTTTGAAATTATAATTTAAATATTCTCAGAGAAATAATAAATGATATTTTTTATAGATAATTGATTTTTGGGGTGAATAGTGAAAAATACTAATTTTAGAAATACTACAAAATTTATGAAATAATAATGTTGTAATAATAACATGAACGTTTATGAAACCTTTTTTTAGGAAAAATATATATTTAATAATTAATATATTTAATATAAATATAAAATTTTGAACTTATATTTATGCTTAACTTTTCGAAAATCTATATAATGTTTTCATTTTGATATTATTTGTTTTTGTTATTCACTCTTAATCTTGTATTTAAAATTTTACATTTATTTTTTCATTTTGGAAGAAAGATAAATCAATTTTATTTAACATAATAAAATTAATTCCACTGAAATCAATAAATTACTTTATTTTTCAGTAAAATCATTTTTAGGCTAAAAGAAATTACTTTTCTAGAAATGGAGTTTGTTGTATTTTTTGTACTTGTTTTAATATAAATTTATATAACTTATGTAAATGGATTCATATGAAATTTATTATATATTTTGAATTATAATTATTAATATAAGTTAATATGGAAAACATTTTGTTTTAACATAATTAAGTGTAAAAAAAGAGTAAAAATTTATTATCATAGTTAATGTCAAAAGTGTTTATCATGGGTTAAATTAAGAAATAAGTATCGTAATTCCATATAAACTTCTATAAATATTTTTTATTGAATCTATTTAGATACTATATTATATTTTATTCTATTACCATTACATATTTTTTATATTTCACAATAAAATGATATTATATTACGTAAATCATTTATGTAATTCTATGTCTTTCCCTCCCCTAAATTATAAAAGGGAACCTCTTCTACTCCATTATTCACAAAAATTGGTCACTCTATAATAGCCAATATCTACTCAAAAAACATACTATGTTATTTAACATAATTCATTATCTCCTATTTTTAACCTAATACCATAATCATCAACATTATTTATTTTATTATAAATAAGGGAGAAAATTAGAAGGAGGACAAACCAGACAAGCCAAGTCCTAAGGGTGTCTGTTGTAGTGAAGGCCAAGGGTGTCCCCTCCAATGATTTTCACCCTATAATCCAATAGGAAACATAAGTAATAGAAATATAAGACACCATAATCTTGACCCCAAATGGAAAAAATATAATCATCCATCATGTTACGTTCACACCACATTTGTCATAGATGACCATTGCTGGTGACAAACCACGACACTTCCTAATGACATAAGTGATCGACTAAGGAAGATTGTTAGAGTCAAACAAAAAATTATAAAGGACCAAATATTCTATTTCATCTTCTGAAAAGATAATTCCAACCTATTAAAAAAATAAATAGGATGGTTAGGAAGGTAAGAGCCTCCACATTAATGGGAGAGTTGTTTCCAAAGTATGTAGTGAATTCAACAATGACCATTCCATTGGAGTTACAGACATGACCGCCACCTCTCATGATCCCCGAGGTGAAAAATCCTCTCAATATTTTGTATTCATCCTAACATAATTAATCTTAAATCATTAATATACTATTATATTATTATGATCATGGGATAACTATTTTCCTTATCCATTCAGTAAAATGGAAATGAAATTATAGCTTATGCGCGGGTGTGGACTATCACCTTCAAAGAAGGAAATGATTCATTTTCCATCACCACCACACATTAATTAATATATGGATCAATTTAAAAATTAAATATAATATATTTATTATATATGTATAATTATATAATGATAATATATTAGTTATCATTATTTCCAACCTATCATCAGAAAATGTAAGCAGTATTCATGTGTATGTACGAACTACCATCTCTGTAAACATTGTAATTCCTATTTCTCGATCTGACTTCTATAAAGGGTACTAAATATATAAATAATGAATATATATCATTTTTATATAGTAATTAAAATTCTTTATATAATGAAACCAAAATTATTATGCAAGGATCATAATTTCTTAATGGAAACATATATAAAAAATGTTGTAGTTAATAACCTAAGTTATGATAAAAATCAACGATTTTTAATGAATGGGTGAAAATATTTTTTAGTAAAACATGTATATTATTAAAGTTATGAATATTATTTTGGTATAATAGTATAAAAATGTATGTTTATTATACATAAGCTTAAAATAACTTATGAATTAATTAGGAACTGAGGTAAGAATTTCTCATCTCACTTTTGTTTCTGTGGGACATATTTCATATTCACCTCTTATTTCTATCATGTGGTGTAAATATGAAAATTTTATATGTGATATCATAAATATTTCTATATTTTTAGTATTTAAATATTCATTTCAATATATTTATTTATTGTAGATTATGATTCAAACGTTTAAAAAGCAGTAAAGTTTTTATTGTTACAATCTCTTTATTTACCGAGATTGTTTATACCTAAATATAAATTATTATAATTATATTATATATCATTAAAATATATTATATATTATCTTGTAATTTTTTTTAATTAGGTAAATTTGATTTTTTTTCATTTTCCTCTCTCAAATTACTCAAAAATATTAATTAATATTTTTAATGAAAACTGATATCGATTTTCTATTTGGTTTGAAATATTTTTTCTTCTATGTCTATAATTTCTTTAAAATATTTTCATGAATGGATTTAATATTATAAAAATAATTGATTTAACTCATTCATATAAATGTTTTAAATTCTAAAAATTGTGGATAAGGAATCTTATTGTCGGTTTCTAAATGAGTTGCTTCTTACCAAAGCTGTAAAGAAAATATCTGTTTTTATGTTTACTACCTGAACACATTTTATCATAAATATTAATATTCAATTAAATAAAAATTAAATTATAATAGTTCAGGGTTATTTCAATAGAAAATGTTTTTCCTAATATTATTGAAATTTTTAGATTTTAAAATTTGTGATTTAAAACTAAAAAGTTTATTTTCCTTCATAAAAATTTCAAGGATATTTTAAAAATATTTTCATATATTTCCACAACCATTGATGAATATTATTATTTACTTGGGATATAATGTAATGATAACATTAACCATATTACTCTATGTGTATAATGATCAGGATTATATAGATATTGAAAATGGAAATATAAACATTTCATATACTGGTTTTTAATAAAAAAAATTTATGTTTATTATGTATTTAATTAATAGTACTTTCTGAATAATATTAATGCATTAGACATAGAAAGTGATGTGTGGGGCCTGTTATAACCCTTCGATGCACTAATAGGTATCATGATACTAACTAGTTTGGGTATTTGGAATATACATTACCTATTAATATATAATGTCTTATCACAAGACCAAGATATAAATAATTTTTCATCTCAAATTATGTATTCAATCAATATAAAATTAGTTATTAATATACATGTGATTGTTTAATTATTGATGCAATATATGGACATATTCTCATTTTATCATATTATGTATATGGAATATTTTATTATTTTCATCTCTTCCATATTATTAATTATTTTTTATGATATCCTATACTGTGTGATTTCCCTTACTAAGAACCTAAGCTCAAGATTTATAATTTTTTTCATTCCCCATGATACCAAGAAGGGATTTGGGTATGATCGTAGAGATATAATTAAAAAAATATCAATAGATTTGTAAAATTTATTTTATTTATTTATATACAATGTGTGAGGCATGCATGTTTCTAGTATCCTAAGAAAACTAATCTATTTTATCATTTGGGATGTTATATCATGTATCTATTATAAATGTTATAAGATAAACACTGGCTTTAGGTCACTAGTGTTGGTATGATAAACAATTTATCTGAGAAGTATCCCACCAAAATATTGAAGTATGTGTAGTTTTCCAATTCCATAAAATATCAATTTGTTCACTTTTAGTATGTCATTTATGATCTAGGGGATATTACCAACCTTATACATATGAATTTGTTTTGGAATTTTTTTATGTAACTAAAATCGAAAAAAATTCACTCTTATTATTGTCAAATAGTATTTCAATTTTTTAATCAATATTCATGATTATGTCTTAGTAAAGGTTGGTAATTTTATCTTTCCCACCATTGTTTTAGTTTTAGTGATTGGATAATAGGTAGTGGTGTCAAACATTATTGTTAATACTTTTATATCCATGGGTAAGAACTCAAAACTTTCAATCAAGGGTAGATGATATTCAAGGTTAGAGAATAGAGGGTTTAGTTTGATCTTATAAATTTTGTGAAGCATAAATAGGAACCTAATGATTTCCATACAATTTTAATATTTTGATAAGTATATGTTTTCTGGATAAAAAATATAAATAAAATAAAGTGTTGATGTTTCTAATTAATGAATAAAATTAAAAATATGAAGATGATAGTGGAGAGAGGATGGAGTAGGAGGAAGGATTTATACCAGTGTAACACTTTTCAAGGAATTGTTTTATAGAACATGTTCCCTGAATTTTGAATCAATAAAATCTAGAGAATAAAAAAATAACTATTAACACTTATTATATATTAGTGTGAGAATTTAAAAAAAAAATTGATATAATTTATTTATATTTTATAAAATCAAGAGCACTACTTCATTGAAGTGATAAAATAAAATGATAATTTCATAATGTAAAGTATTTTGGATATTAATGTAATAATATATTCACTTTATGTGAATAAAGATATTCAAGAAAATTTAATGAACTTAATGCGGGAACCTCATTGGAGGTTAACAACTATGATTTAAATTTTTTTGATCATTTAGGTGACTAAACTCTTAGACACTAGCATTATATATAATTTTTTCACAAATTAATGCGTAATATAACTTCACAGAATACTCAAAAAATGGAGGAATAGTAATGGTAAATAATGATTATGAGTTGATAACTACTTGAAAAGATACATCATAGAGAGTTCTTTTTATTATCAAAAACTCAATGATGCAATTGAATGGACATTTTCCCCTTCCCTTCTATGATTAAATAAAGGAAATGAAAAATGGTCATGAATAATTCTATTTTTTGAATGGTAATTCTAGTTATAATCATATTGAAGTGTCATTGTAGGATCAAGGGAAAAAATAAAATTTACATTTCCCTGTGTACAATTTACATACTGAACCATTTCTTTTGTATTAAGTAATTCACTTTTCACTTTTCAATGGTGTGTGACACATATTTTTCACAGTATGGTGGAGGAGTTTCATGAGGTTTTCATGATTGAATTTTCCATGTGGAACTAATAATTTTAGGTATGTATCTAATTCCTTGACTTCATGTAAGAGAGATAAAAATTTAAATTCCTAGTTCTAAATTTTAAGAAGTTTTATTTCATGGTGAAAATTTGATTTGATCATGGTCATCATTTTTCAAATGAATAGATAGAGGTTTAACCCAAAAACATCAAGGTGATCAAAGAATTATTTGAACCAACAACAATGAGAAAATTTTAATGAGTATTTTAGAATATAGGATTTAAAAAAGGTTCATAAAATATTTCTCCTTGATTTCTAGACCTGACAATCATTTATTAGAAAAATATATTGCATTCATAATTAGTGGAATTTTGAATGAATCATTTAATGAACTAAGGATATAATTATTTACTTCCAACATTTTGATACACCTAAATTAAGAGGATCCTAAATATAAAAAACATTTCACACTTTATCTTACATCATTTACTATAATTATCCATTATATATCACATATAAACACACTCTATGAATCCAATGGTTTAGGGTTCTTAAAAATCATCTATATAAACATCTTATTAAACAATTGTTTTCAAAATCCCACTAAAAAGTTCTCTACACATTAAATCATTATATATATATTTGGTAAAATATTTTACTTGGAAAAGGAAAACAAGAGAATGAGTATGCCTAAAATATTAGTAAGGGGGAAATATATCAATGATTCATATAGTATTAGATCACAAACACATGAGAACGAATGATCTAGGAATAACTAACTTATTAAATATATCATTAGATCATAATATTTTATCATAATTGATTATAAAAAACATTAATGTATAAATTCGACATAAATTCACAAAATTAGAAACATATAAGAATAAAATATATTCCATGGAATTGAAAAATGTTAAAATAATTATAATAAATTGAAACATAATATAGTAAAATAGAATGAGCATAATTATATATAATCATGACACATGTCAAATATATCTTCCAAGACTATAATAATTTAGTGGATTGAGCATTGCTTATTGCATCCCATAACATACTGGATTTGGTGTCACTTCAGGTATCCCATAACCTATTGTGTTGTGTATCACTACTCTCATCCCATAGAAATCTCATGATATATAATTCATTACCCAAATAATTAAAGGGATATTTGGTTGGGGGACCAAAAACATCATAATAATAAACCAAACATTTTTGTTCCATAGGAAACCAATTATACATCAATGCATGATTAACCCATGGAAGGAAAATGTGTTTCTTAAAAAATTTGGATGGTATTGCATATGATGAAATCAATAATCAGATAACATGATACCAAAAATCTTATAACCCCAAAGAAGTATGTAATAAGAGAATTTATATGTTTAGACGTGAAATATAACTCTATAAGTTATATTTATTTTATAAATATAAAGAAAAATAAAAGAGAAATCATAAAAATAATAAACATTTAGTAACATTTTTCAAAACGTGAAGGTATAAGTCACCATCAAAATCATTTTCAAGAGATGATATAAAGACCCAACAAAATAAATTTTAAATTTATAAAAAATAATAGAACCTTGAAAATAAATATATTTAAGTACTATGAAATTTATAGTGGATGATAATAAACATTTGTAAATGGAATGAAATTTCTTTCCCACTATTTAAATAGTTTTGAGGAAACCCAAATCAATAAAAGAAATAAAAAATTTATACTATTAAGTTATAAAGTGACATAAGAATGTTTCAGAAAATAATACATATCTATCATTCAAAATAATGAAATAAAATATTTTTTAAGAAAAAAATGGTCATGGAGGGAAAATAACATATATAGAGGGTGATAGTTATTCTTAATAATGTTGTCAATTAATGGGAGAAGAATAATTTTATATGAAAATGTAATTTTGAAGGAGATGAAAATAAAATAAAAAATTTCAAAAGGAATTTGTAAGATATATTTAATTTCGAATAATAAATTTATATAGGAATGATTTTAACTCAAATAAAGTAGTTTTAGTCATGTAGAATGCATACCAAGGATTCCTGCTTGGTCAGGCAAGCCCTAACATCATGTATAATTAATTAATATATATTATTAATCTAAATAAAAAATTTATCTATGTTTATTCCAGTTTATATAATTTATTTATAATTTTTTATTAATATCATATTAATAAATTCTTATTAAAATTAACATTATAGTGTTAATTGTATCATTTTTTCTATATTAGCTTTGGTATAACGACACTAGTACTTAATCCTTTCCAATATTTTCATCACATAAAAAATAATAATAGATATTTTATAAGTGTATTTCATATTGTTATAAATTCCAATGATAATTTAACATAAGTAATGATAATGAATCATAAAATAATGTAAAGTCACCAAATGTTTATTTTAGATGCATAAACAATGATTAATTTTATTAATAAAGTTGCATATAAACATTACCATTAAATTCTTATGAAAACATAATATATTCATAATTATCATAAAATATTCCCATCATTTATGTTTTCTTAATCATTCAACTTAATGATATTATAGAATCATTCATGGGGGTGATATAACCAACACAAAAAACTAATATGTCAAAATGAATTAATGGATAAGAAAATGTTATTATATAGTTATAGTAACACCTTCAAGGAAGATCACTTTTTAAAAAAACATGTTAATAAAGGAATATAACATATAGTAAAAGTGGAATATAAAATATATATTGGAAAAAGATTATTAAGAATTTTAAAATGATGTTTAAGGGTTGATATTATCTTATATAACCTATTAGTAATAAAGGATTTGGATTTATTTCTGACAAGAATATCCCATGTGTGGGAGTGATTTATTTGAAAGAAAAGTTGGGTAAGTAATCAAGAGGAAATCGAAGAAAATATATCCCTTGAGGTGGGTAGAAGTGGAAAACATTTATAGGATATAATGATCGAAATATTTTACAATACCCCTTTCATAATGTTAATGGGATATAATTTATCATTAAAAGTACTTCTAAAGTGGACAAATAACACTTTTAGTACATTTTAACATTACCTTGATAAATTAATTTTTTCTTTGGTACACTAATTTTTTGGATAAAAAAGAAATTAAAAATTTTAACTAGTTTGAACATGTTACGTCAAAATCTAAAATCCATTTTATTATATTCTATTCATAAAGGTGAAAAAAATATATTTTAATATAAGAATGAATAATTCATAAAAACAGTTTTTAGAAAAACAAATTATTAAAAATTGTTGATGACAAAAAAACTAGTAGATACATCAAAGATGAATAGGAAGAAAAATAGAAAATATTCCATGAAAAAATATGTTCATTAATTATAATATAGATCCTTTTTGGAAAACCAACTTGTCTATAGATAACCTTCATCATAGTTATGATTTGTTCAGGGTACAATGATGCTCATCCTTTAGGGTTCTGTAAATTATTCAATGACATGGGACTCTTTTTGACCACATGATGGTAATATCCCATTTCCATGTGACATCATCACATTAATACAACACATTATGAACCCTAAATGATGATACATTGTGGTATCTTGATATTAAATCTCCGTATACACGTATGTGTAATATTTTGTAGCTTTATAACTCTTTTTATATCTTAGATCCCCCCATTTCAATGAATTAAGTTATAAGAACTACCTTGAAAAAGGATGAAACATATATTTAGGATGTCATGGTATTCAAAGTGTTCTATTATATTGAAAAATAGACTTCAATATACAAATAACATCTTTTATAGAGCATTTCATTTTGAAAACCCCTCCAAGAAACCTATTTGGTAACTTTTAATTTTGAATCTAAGATAATGAGTATAAGGGAGAAACACATAAGACTTTATAAATAATACTCATTTTGAATATTATCATTAAAAACCATCCCATATAAAATCTTTGTCAAGGATTAATGTCATATTCCTTCATGGATTTTATCTTACAATAAGACTTTAATTATCAATATCATTTTTAAAGTAAATTCAGTAAACTAAACGTTAGAAACTTTAACACCTATTTTAAACAATATTTTGATAACTAAATATATTTTTCCCCTCTTTTTAATTATCTCTAGTGATGAAATATTTGACCACTTGTTGTTCACATCATGAAGGAGCCAAATTATGGGTAGTCGGGCCTCCTTTACACTATTTTGTATTTCATGTTTACCAAAATTGTTTGATGTAATGAAAATGTTATTATTTTATTAATTTCACCATTTTAAAATCCATGAGAATACTTTTTCATCAAGACCCTTTCCAAACAATCATGATTTACAAGAATAAGTGTCAAATTATTCTAGATTAATCCTTACTGATAATGTATTACATTGATAATTGGTACAAGGAATCTCATGAGGTACCCATCATGGGATTTCCTCCCAAATAGATTAGAGCCTCTACGTAAAGATAGATATGTATTAATTTGATAATGAGGGCCCTACTATTTAGTGGTTAACTAAACCTTTCGTAGTTCAAGATGACCATCCTTGATACACCAAATTATCTTACACAGCTTTTTATACTATTTGGAATATCTAGTTTATTCTATTATCCAGGGATATTTCTAGGACTATAATTATAGGAAAACCCCAACTATTATTCATTGGGTCATATCCCTTGTGAGTCATATATTTTGTATTTACTAAAATTCCATCATAATGGAGGTGTATACCTATATATGGTCCCCCAATTTGGTGTAATCTCCAACTCTTTTACATTGGGTCATATCACACATGATTATTTTCCCTTTTCAATGATTATATTCCAATAAATTGGGGATGGATTCCCACATATTGGCATTTAGTCTAGTGTAATACCCTTCCCATCCCCAATAGTCTATATCCTACCTTGAGTCTAGTTTCCTCCATTCTGGTCTATTAACCAATAAAAAATATGTAGATTTCTATAATTGTGCCTCAAATTAGGTGTAATCCTAAATGTTTCCCTATTGGGCCTATTCCCCATGAGTCAAGTCTAATATTTTGTCCAATTACCAAAAACAAGTAGGTAGACAAGAACATATATGCCATATGATAGGTATAATACTTGAACATACCATACCCTATTTAGCAATAAATAAACATGATGATCTAGGACGAGATTCTCATTCATAAGTCCCACACTAGGAAAATCTAGTATATGTTTTTCTAGTATTACATGCTTCTTAATGGTAAACTAAATTACACACAGTCTATTATAAAAGGTTTTATATAACTCAAAATACTTCTCAGATACACAATCATAAATAAAACTCTATTTTTCCTTGATAAAATACATTAAATGGAACCACATTAGACCTAATATCATAACCCTAAAAGGTATAATATGACCTATTAAGGAGTAGAAAAATATGTGGGTTCTAATTTGATTCAATGGGATATGTAGAAAACCTATTTCATGGGGCATATCCCAACATCATGACACATACATCCACCTTATATTGTGATAAACCTCATAGAAACCAACTATGTAGATTTATACCATAGAATAATCAATAGAAAAATAAATATGTAGAACATCTGAGATATAAAGATGATTAAATTTATGAATGGATTTAATTAATAACCTACACATAGTTAACTAGTATTATTATTATTATTAATTTCAAGGATTCAATAACATGCATAAAATCCTTAAGAGTGTCCAAAAAGAATCAAAATCATTTGAGGGATTGGTTAACCACTCTTCCAATCAGGAATGGTGCAGCCCAAGTGTCGTTGTTATGTACCTTAGACCACCAAAAATTAAACAATATCTCAATAGAGACTCAAAACATGAGAGTGTGAGGGAAAATCATAAATAAAATGAAAACCCCACTTTGAATATGTTACCCATTAAATAGATTGGTTGGCTGTTTTCTTTATTATAATAATTCATTAATCAATTTCATGTATATTGGTGTTATCCCTCTCTAAAGATCCCTTCAATCGGAAAGGAATCAGAAAATGGGATATTGATTACCAAGAACCCTAGAAAATCTAACAGTATCCACATGAAACCTCACAACATTGTTCATTACCAAATGATGTTTCAGAATTATGCCTCAATTTATATGATGTTTGTGTCCCCAAAACCCTTGAATGTCACTGTCCCTAACCAAACACCTCTAGAACCAATTGGTGAATAACCTTGAATATGATTTCAATCTCAATGGATATATCCAAAATCTATAAGTGGATTATAAAATCCTTTAATATATGAATCTCCAATAGAAACCATAACAATGTTAGCCTCAGTTCTAAAAAAATAGGGAACCCAATAGGAGATCTCATTGGGTTATACATAACATAGATGATTTGTAAAGTTCTCATACTATTATTATGATATATACATATGAATCCTACTAGAATAAATTGATAGTTACCTTTGAGTTTTTTATATCCCTTATCACACCAATTAGTTCTACCAGTATATTTTTACAACATATTAAGATTATAAAAACAACTTTATACTTGTTCAGACTCATGAAGTTTACTAGAATATCCCAATGGTGATTGAAAAGCATCCATATAATAATAATTTAATTTAAAATCCAGAAAAAATGTATTCCTTGTCCCAACAAAAGTTAGAATCAATTTCATATCTGAACTCCCATTAATATGAAATAGTGGAATTATATCTCTCCTCTAATCTAGAATGATCATCAAAATATTCAGATAGAAATATTGATTCAGGAATATAATCATGCCTTCATCATGCAATATCCTTTGAATATCCTATTAGAAACACAGGTGCAGGCCCATATCCCTCCTCCAATCTATAAAGATCATCAGTGTAATCTTAAGGAAACTTAGGAATATGCATATATCCCTGCTCCCATAAAAAAATATTTTTTGGCACATTTTTTTGTTTTTTTGAAGATGATCATATATTTTCTCCCATATAGAAAGATAATCATCATATTTTTTTGGAAACTAATGATTCACCTAGGAGGTCTCCCACTAAAAAGGGTCATTTTATACACAATAAAAACCTGATTATGATCAAGGTTACAACCCTAGTATCCTAAAAGAGAATATCCAAAACGAAGTCTCATCATAGGAATCATTAAATCCTAGATAATTTTTATTCCTCAATAAATGAATGTATTCTTGTGGATCTTCGATATATTTTGATAACAACCCAAAAATATTATAAAACATCAATAATATGAGATCAAAGTTATATCTATGAAGGTCCCCCATGGTATCATGATAACCAAATTAGTGGGACTTCCCTTAATCACCAATTTTAGAGGTCTTTCCCATGGTAATATGAAGATAAGTCTTGAAGATGATCTTTATGATGCTAATTGAGAAGCCCCTACCTATATCATGAAGATCAAGAAACACGGTGTACCTCCCTTTAACAATTAATTATAAATTGGTAACTATAAAAGTCATCCCCATAGAATCCAATACAATAAATCTAGAAGTCCCTCCTGGGGTATAAATTGTATATGTCTTTCTTGTGATAAATTCAACAATCTAAGTGGAGGTCATCCCCATAAAAGTCAATCTAAAATAAAACAAAATATTGAAATCTATAATATAGTTCTCATTGTAAGGGTCCTCCTCACAATGATGCATCATATCAATTTGATATTACTCTATGTGTCTATACTACTATAAGAGTTGCCTCATTACAAGATTAATTTGAGAAATCAAGGTCCACTATGCTAAGAACCTCATCATAGAACAATGATATCTCATCCTATTAAAAAGAATATCTGACTTGAAGGCCATCAAATGTTCCTCCCTTCGATCCTACACTCTTTTATGCAATTTACTATAGTCTAAATGATCCAACTCAACATGAAAAGTTTTTAGGGACTAAAACCCTAGAGTTATTTTATGTTAAAGACCCCCTCCTAGAGAAGGATTAAATCCTAGTGGAAATGTGGGAAGAGTTTTCCAAAAAGATAATATCAAACATGTTTTATCCCATATCCACTCCCTAATATATAATTGCTATAGAAATAAAAGTAGATTGCGTACATTATATATGAAATAAATTATGGGGGACTCTATACAAAATCAGGACTAGATACCTATTGTATAAAGGTTAATTTAATAATCCCTGAACATTCAAGGATCTTTATTATAATGTCAACGTGGATATCATTATACTGGATTGAAACCAAAATTCAGTAATGAATTTTGAGTATCACCATTGTTACCTTTATAATAAGTATTAAGATATTTCAATATATGTTCCCAAAACATAAATCTTATATGCAGATTAGAGGGTGGATCAAATATAGTGTTTTTCATTTATCCTTACTCACTAGGAAAGATGGTTCTTCATGGAAGTTTTCTACCAACACCATTACTTTGTTCCATGTCTTGGTGCAATGAATATAATTCTAATTGATCTATAAAAAAATTAAAAACAACAATACATCCATGATATGATTTACCACGTGATAATGATCCATTTAAAGGCTCCTATATGAGGATGCCAAGATGTTTAAGAAGGCCTCCCTTCTAATGAATGAAAATCCAGGTATGATAATGAAACCCTAAATTATAAGAAAATCTTTTGTAGATGGGATTTTCATCAATATTTTCCCCAAACTGATGCATAATAATACAATTATCTATTAATATCAATATCCTTAGAAGCATTATAGAATCAACCTACAATATAGGTTTTGGGTAATTTTTTCAACCACCGCTACCATTGAGATCATTAAATCCATAGTGGATTCATAATTTTATGGTAAAAGAAATAATTTATCCAAAACCAATTCGTTGGATGTATATTTTGTATCCACATCCCCTAAGGAATTATATCTATTTTTCGGTGGGATCTACCAAACATGTTGTGTGCCAATGATTTATATCACTTCATGATTCATATCCCTGGACAATAGAATATTATGAGAAATCCATTATAGGCTCCCTTAGGTTCATATTCAATAAAATAAATTTAAAGGATAATTAAGTAGATAAATTGAAAAATTGAAAGGGTCAAAAATATTAAAACCTCTCTAAGATGATATACATCGAGGATTATGATATATCACTTTAAATGTTATTTAGAGGATGAAAAATACAATTATTACTCTACTATTGATAAATATGTTATTCTTTCAATCTAATTAACATTGATGAATATCATTGGTGTCATCCTCACATATATTTTATAATATGTAATCTTTGTAAAATAGTGAAATGATAAAACATCCATTTCAAATTTAGCTAACAATAACACATGGAAAGAAGATGTGTGTACCCAATATCTGATGAAAACTCTTGATTTGGGAGATCCTATAAATATTATTCTCCCTAATTCTATAGTCTTTTTTTATAATGATAAATGGAATGACATGTCTTTATACCACAACAAATATAAGGAAGTTGAGACTCTCTCTTTTTTGGAGAGTATAGATCAATATGAATTTGAGTTGGAGATACGAAACAAGTTCAATGTCAAGAAACTTTGAGGACAAATTACATTTTAGTGAAACACCCAATACAATGTATATGTACATAAAAATAGAAATTTCATTAAAAAGAGTAAATTTATAGATTATCCAGAGTGGGGTGCAGTTATCCAACTGACCTAGGTCCTAGAAAAACCAATTTATCAAACCTCTATGGCAATAGAGAAACAATAATATCCATCCATGGGGAACCAACCACATCTATATAATACAAGATACATTGGTCCAATGTGATAAAAATATCAACAAATTAATATTTTATCTAACCCAATCATGTTTCTCCTACTGAATCAATGACACACGCCTATCGTGGGGTGTGGAAAAAACAAATATAACCTAAGTTAAATGTCATTATAGTGGGTTGCATAGGTTTTCTCCATAGATGAGTTCTCAACAATTGTGTTTGTCTCTTAAAATTAAAATAATAAGTGATTTTGTTATTGTAATTATTTGATTTTGAAAATACATGAAAGAAACTAAATAAAGTAATGAAATTGAGAGAAAGTTTTAAAACTAATTGAATAATGATGTGATTTAAATCAGTGATATGAAATGGTGATTAGGTTAGCATTATTTTTCCAATTGTACTTTTATCATGGTTAACATTACCCAGTTCTCTTCTGCTAAGTCATTACGAGTTAGAATCCACAATCATTTCTCCTCATTCCCTCAGTAAAATAATAATGTGGGAATAAACCTTAATATATGTAACACCCCGAAATTTTATGAAAAATATTCTTTTTAATTTCACTAATGTCTTGTGTTGTACGCTACACCAAAAGGATCTTGCACAACACGCATCCTTTACTTGCCTTGCATTACACGCAATCGCGACCTTCCTCGATAGCGTGTACCTAGTTTCACTAAACAACGATATGCTATTAAAATATTATTAAAACTAGTAGTTATGAATAGTAATAACCACTTTTTGAAATTTTTTAAATCTTATTTTTCAAAATGGACTTCATTTTTGGATTCGGAGTATCGAATTTAGCCTAAGGTGATATTTTGGTACTTTTCGGATAACTTTCATATTTTGATGAATAGTGAAAATTACTAAATTTTAGTTAAAAACAACTTTTTCAATCGAAATAATTAATAGTGATAAATTATTAATTTGAGTGGTTTTAAAGTATATTTATAATATATTTTTACAATTTAATACAATGTTGGTCATTGGATGTAATTTCACATTTAAAACCAGACATAAACAAGTGTCAATCTTTTGATAGATATTGTTTCTTAAAAACACGCTATTTGTTTTAACAGCGGGATTTAATTATAAAATTAATTAATGCAACTTCTATGTTATTAATTTGGTAAAATAGACTTCATTTTTGAATTCGGAATATGAAATATAGCTTAGGATGAAATTTTGGCATTGTTCTGAAAAAACATCAATTTTTGATGAATAGTGAAACTACTAAGTGGTAGTTAAAAAAATTAATTTCTTCATAAATCTTAATTTTACCGCTTATGTGAGTGGAATTTCTAAAATCCAAGAGACACGGTTGATTTCAGTAAGTAAAATGTGGTTCAATGAGATGAAAATAATTTTTGGTGAATAGTAACGTTTTACTTTTTTTAGCACGGTTAAAAATAAATAGGGTAATTAAGGGTAAAAATGATATTAATATTACCCTAACACATGTCCTAATCCTATTGGACAAGTTTATCTCGACCAAAAACTACCTTAAGTGTAAAATATTATCATTTAGGCCCACTTGGGTTAGATTAGGACATTTATTATTAATTTATTTAAAGAAGGGTTAAAATAGTTAAAATCAAAGTTTAATAAGTAAATAATTTTTAATATGGGGTTATACATAAGATAAATTCGACTATAAATAATAATTATAAAGCTAAAAAGATTTCCTATATAATGGTATTTTATTTGTAATTTTTAGACATTAAATAATTTAATTTATTTATGACACAATGATGATGCAGTAATTATCGTATTAATGAAATATTGACATAATTGATGTTATAAACACAAAAATAAATGTAATTTGAGACTTTTTATGAATTACACTACTTTTATAGGTTACTATGATATATTAGTGTTGATTTGAGAAACTTGGTTTGAACATATAATTCTGTTATGACTTTCAAAAAAATCATATATCAAATAGTGTCAAAATTGACACAAAATAGTTTTTAAATCAAATATTATATTACTAATTGTTATTTTATTCCTAAAAATCTAAGGTTCGGCCAAATGACTTAGATAAGGATATATATATTAATAATAAAACATTTGGGGTTCGTTTGGCATGTTATAGTATGTGTATTAACCATATAGTGTAAGAAAACAAAAATACACGGTAAAAGTTAAATTATTTAACTTAGAGTTAAATCTAATTGATAAGGTTAAAATAATACCCTAAACTTGTATAAATCCAATTTGATGATAGGATTTCGACCCTTCCCCACTTTAACTTCGAAATAAGACCCTTTGGAACCATTATAAACCGATTTTGACTTTAATATAAAATAATATTTTGAGATATTCCTAAGGTGCCCCTCTCCTCCCTTATAAAAGGGCACCTCCTCCCCCTCCTCCTCACACCAATTTGAGCACTCAAGCTCGGCCAACCCCTGCCAAAATCCCTTCTCCACTTCCCTAGTATCATCATAGAGGTCCTGGTCTTCTTCAAAGACCATCCTTAGTTCTTTAAGTGGAGGCTAAGAAAAGGCGCGTCAAAAAGAGGTAATATCCATTACCGATCTTTTTCAATTTCTTTCTTCTTCAACTTCTCCTTATTTAGTTGTTTCATGATAAAGTAATAACTTCAGTATTTCTTATATACTGATATGTTATTATAAATGTGAAACAACTCTAATTAACCTTCTATCCATCCTACGGAAAAAGGAAATCACCGCGCGTGCGTACGTACGAAATACCGTCTCCACACCGTAGTGTAATCTATTTTCCGCCACCAAATTAATTGGATGGGTATAAAGGTGTAATTAGTAACTATATATGATTATTATAAAGTGATATTGATACTGAAATAGTATACAGACACTTCAACACAATTCCACGACCATGGAAACGATATCATCGCTCGTGCGTACGTACGGACTACCGTCTCCACGACGCGATGAGATTCATTCTCAATGATTAACCATTCATGAATGATTATAAAGTATATATAATAAGTAATAATGCAATATATGACCTAATAATGATACTGTAATTATTTATATTTATATGTATGTCATCTACTTAATTCTATTCAATTCAATAAGGAAACGAAAACAGCGTTCATGCGTACGTACGGACTACCGTCTCCATGAATGGTGTATTTCTTTCCATTTACTGATTTATTATATATGTGTATTATGAATATATATATAAATCATGTTTTATATTCTGGAATTATGTAATCATGATCTAACTAATCATATGAATAATTACAAGTTAAAAACACGAACGACAAATCAGACGATTTTACCCAAAACGCTACTTTAACATGAATTTACAAAAGAACGGGTAATATAAAGTCATAAGTGGACCATATATGATATAATAACAATGAATATGATTCTGGAATAAGTCAATAACATGATTTAAATCATATACAGGAGGTTCGGACACTCACAAAGCAAATCGGGCCTAAGGTAAGGGAAATGTCACGATCTCATTTTATCCGAGATTGTTTATACTTTGGTATTTACTGGGGTGTATTTTATCATCCACATCCATGTTTCCCCAATATGTAATATTTATATCCTTCTACAATAGTTTATATCAAATTTTACCCTTCGGTGAGATTTTAGTAAAAGATATTAAAGGAATCTTTTTGCGTTTTTCGTACGAGGTACTTTTTGACTTTTCCGACAAAAGTACGAGAAGAATGTTTTTTTTAACTTATACGGCATGAATGGATTTTTAAAACATTATTTCCAAGAATCTTCCTTTACAAGTTTTCATGTTTATTTTTAATCAACTTCTTTTAGTTTATAATTGTATGACATGTTAAGAAAATAAAAGTGTTTTTGAAGAAGAAAGGATATTTTCCTCAAGAATGGAGTTCAAGTGTTTTATCAAAATTATTTTCCATCTAAGATAATAAAGGGTTCTGTTTTTATCCCTTTAATTACATTGATTTGATTATGTTGTGAGGGAATTATTTTTATGAAGTCATTTGCCTTATATGATTTGTTTTATGATGTCATGATGTTTAAGATTCCCATTTGTATTACATGGGTTCTGCAATGATGTATGATTTATGATTTTGTGGAACACATAAGAATGGTATCATTATGAGATGGGTGGGACTTATATCTCCCTCCAATGCATTGGGTAAAGATTTTATATCTCATGAGATAGACATGGCTGGAATGGTAGGTTATACCGGTTCAGTGAAATAGGACTGAAACGAGGGTTACTCGATTCAGAAAGGGACTTTGTCCACTAAGATAGTCTTGGAAATGAGTCTTGACTAACAAGAAATGATTCTCTATGATTATGTGTGAATGACACAAAGTTTCATGTTTTAAGTTATGATTATTGTGATTACATTTCACTGCCATGATTTATCCCATGTTATGAAATTTTCTCTCTTTTGCAGGTTATGATTTCCAAAATGTTATGTTCTTATGAATATGATGTGATTGATATTTCTTTTGTTTACCCTTACTGAGCATTTGAGCTCACCCTTTTATGTTTTCTTTTCCCCAGGATATAAAGAAAGGTTTTAGGTAAAAAAAAGGAAGATCTTTATGGGAGATGTTGAAGATCTTTCAACACGATTAGAATATTACGTTCCGAGTTTCCAAAGACACTAAACTATTACGGTCCTTGTGTGTGTGTTTTGTAATGTACTAAGTATTCCGCAAATGTAATGTAATGTCCATGTACGTTAGGCTTCGGGTCTCTACAGTTGGTATCAAAGGAAAGGTTTAGTCAACCTTTGGAAACTAGGATGCGAAAACGTTAGTGAGATCCCTAGAGATATTTCTAAGGTATGTCTAGGGATGTCCCTAAGGATAAGTATACATATAGGATATAGTCCTAGAACTACAGTAACGATCTTAGAATTTAACCTAATATGTTAGATATTGAAGGTGCTCCACCTTTATTATGTTGTTTTCCCTAGCATGATTTTTGCCTCTCACACTATTCTTTTTGGGTTTTAGACGATGGCTGGAACCCGAAGGAACCATGTTGATCAATGAAATGGACAATGCAATGATTTCCCTCCTGAACAAACAAATGTTATGGGAGATGGAGTGCAAAATCTTATTACTATACTTACACAAGCTATGAATCATTCTGGACTTCCAAATGAGCAGAGAAGGGAACAATATTCTATTGAGTCCTTAATGAGACAACGTCCACTTTCTTTCAGTGGGTTTTCTGATCCACTTGTTGCTGAACAATGGATCAGTACCACTGAAAAGATATTTTCAGTTCTTCAATGTTCTGAACATGATAAAGTCATCTTAGCAGTATATCATTTGGAAGGTGAAGCTGATCAATGGTGGAATCTTATCAAGAATACGAGGCCAAGAGATGAAATTGAGTCCATGGAATGGGACGAATTCAAGAACTTGTTTTTCAGTAAGTACTTCCCTCGTATTCTTCGAACAAAGATGGAAAAGGAGTTTCTTGAGCTGAAGAAGAAGGATGATGAATCTGTTGGTATATACGAAGCAAATTTTACAAGACTTGCAAGGTATGCATCTGGAATTATCATCCAACCTGAAAGTAAAATAGATTGATTTTTCAGTGGCTTAAAACCAAGTCTTCGAAGGGCATTAGCTATAAGAGACTTCAGTAGCTATGAAGAAATTGTGCGTTGTGCTATCAAGGTAGAAATGGAAGTTGGTGTTACATATCCATCTTATGGTTTTGACAAGAAACGAAAGATGGAGTTCAAGGAGAAAGCTCAGAATAATGGTGAAAAGAAGATGAATGTTTCCTTATGCAGAAAGTGTGGAAAGAAGCATAGTGGAGATTGTCTTAAAGGGACTAGAAAATGTTATAAGTGTGGAAAAGAAGTTCATCAAGCAGCTGAGTGTCGAAGTAATGGAAAAAGGTATTCTAATGATGTGAATAAAGCAAACACTGCAGAGAATGCACAACCAACACTTCAATGCTTCAAGTGCAAGGAAATGGGGCATTATGCTAATAAATGCCCTAATCCAAGGGTTAGTGATGATCGACATGAGCAACCGCTTAAGGCAAAGGACAAAGGGAAGTCACATGTGATCACAATTGGCAATGTTGAATATGAAAACGATGTGGTGGAATGATTAAGTGTTTATGTAATGGGATTCCAAACTAATGTTGTATCATGGAATATTGGAATATTTATGTATTGGTCTAATGTGGTATTCAAAGTGATTGAGATATTATGCGCATAATGAAGGGAAAACAAGAAAATGAAATGTTTAAAAGTATTCATGAGCTCATGATTGATATAAGGACTAAGTGATATCATGGTTTGAGTATATAGAATTTTGAGGATTTTGGTATGTGGAAAGTGTTAAATTTTAACTACATTCATGTTTTCACTAAGGTATTCAAGATAATACATGATTAAGGACTTTGAATGTTTGGAATGTGACCAAAAAAACATATCTTATGATATATGGGGATCGACGATGGTATTAAATATCTGGTAATCATTTTCACTATGTTATGAGAGTGGACTGCAGTATTATGGATAAGCCTAAAGATTGAAATGGATTATGTTGGACATAAGTGGGTATTGTTTAAGGACAGAAGTTTTTTTTCAATATTATTGATGGGATGTTATAGTAATGTAGTTTTAGAAAAAGGACAACCTGCAGGACGGGCGACAGCCCATCGCTTCGGACAAGGCTGTGGGAATCGAACCCACAACCGAAGTGCGACTGGCCTTTATCGCCTACCACTGCCTACATGAAGTCCTTGTTTAGAAGAAACTAGTTTTATTATATTAAGTTGTATGACATATGATGTATAAGTCCATTTTAGGAACCATATATGATTAATCTCACTATAGAATGACTTATGTATATTTAATAACTTTTTGCTAACCTTTTGTTTGAGACAGATGGAATGACCCGTCATTCTATCACATGATCTGCTAACACTTCACGAATAACAAATTCAACTTCATTTATATAAGAGATGAAGTGGAAATTGTTCAAGGCATGAACAACAGTGAGATTGTACCAAAATAAAGTAAGTATTTATTCTAATTCAAATTCTTTAACTTTAGGGAAACGATCTTGAAAACCAAAAATGTTGTCCAAGTGCTCTTATATATGATTAATCAGATGGTACCTTAGATCGTCACAAATTTATGGATTTGTGATTGTTGGATTTTCCATAGCCATGTTCTCTACCACTCTCCATCAGAACATGATGGTTAGATTTCTCTTCCATATCCATATTTTCACCTATGTGGAAACCCAGTGATTAGTTTATTTGGGTAACCGTTACGTTTCATACCTTTGTTTTTAAAGATTGGTTTTGGTATTCCTTTTTACGATGTGGGTTTCTATTAAAGAATCTTTCGAGTAGTAAACCATTTATAACCCTGACGAATTTCGAGGGCGAAATTCATTTTAAGGGGGGTAGAATGTAACACCACGAAATTTTATGAAAAATATTCTTTTTAATTTCACTAATGTCTTTTGTTGTACGCTACACCAAAAGTATCTTGCACAACATGCATCCTTGACTTGCCTTGCATTACACGCAATCGCGACCTTCCTCGATAGCGTGTACTGAGTTTCACTAAACAACGATATGCTATTAAAATATTATTAAAACTAGCAGTTATGAATAGTAATAACCAATTTTTGAAATTTTTTAAATCTTATTTTTCAAAATGGACTTCATTTTTGGATTCGGAGTATCGAATTTAGCCTAAGGTGAAATTTTGGTACTTTTCGGATAACTTTCATATTTTGATGAATAGTGAAAAATACTAAATTTTAGTTAAAAATAACTTTTTCAATCGAAATAATTAATTCTGAAAAATTATTAATTTGAGTGGTTTTAAAGTATATTTATAATACATTTTTACAATTTAATACAATGTTGGTCATTGGATGTAATTTCACATTTAAAACCAGACATAAACAAGTGTAAATCTTTTGATAGATATCGTTTCATAAAAACACGCTATTTGTTTTAACAGTGGGATTTAATTATAAAATTAATTAATTCAACTTCTATGTTATTAATTTGGTAAAATAGACTTCATTTTTGAATTCGGAATATGAAATATAGCTTAGGATGAAATTTTGGCATTGTTCTGAAAAAACATCAATTTTTGATGAATAGTGAAACTACTAAGTGGTAGTTAAAAAAATTAATTTCTTCATAAATCTTAATTTTACCGCTTATGTGAATGGAATTTCAAAAATCCGATAGACACGGTTGATGTCAGTAAGTAAAATGTGGTTCAATGAGATGAAAATAATTTTTGGTGAATAGTAACTTTTTACTTTTTTTACCACGGTTAAAAATAAATAGGGTAATTAAGGGTAAAAATGATATTAATATTATCCTAACACATGTCATAATCCTATTGGACAAGTGTATCTCGACCAAAATCAACCTTAAGTGTAAAATATTATCATTTAGGTCCACTTGGGTTAGATTAGGACATTTATTATTAATTTATTTAAAGAAGGGTTAAAATAGTTAAAATCAAAGTTTAATAAGTAAATAATTTTTAATATGGGGTTATACATAAGATAAATTCGACTATAAATATTCATTAGAAAGATAAAAAGCTTTCCTATATAATGGTAGTTTATTTGTAATTTTTAGACATTAAATAATTTAATTTATTTATGACACAATGATGATGCAGTAATTATCTTATTAATGAAATATTGACATAATTGATGTTATAAACACCAAAATAAATGTAATATGAGACTTTTTATGAATTCCACTAATTTTATAGGTTACTATGATATATTAGTGTTGATATAAGCAACTTTCTTTGAACATATAATTCTGTTATGACTTTCAAAAAAATCATATATCAAATAGTGTCAAAATTGACACAAAATAGTTTTTAAATAAAATATTATATTACTAATTGTTATTTTATTCCTAAAAATCTACGGTTCGGCCAAATGACTTAGATAAGGATATATATATTAATAATAAAAAATTTGGGGTTCGTTTGGCATGTTATAGTAAGTGTATTAACCATATAGTGTAAGAAAACAAAAAGACACGGTAAAAGTTAAATTATTTAACTTAGAGTTAAATCTAATTGATAAGGTTAAAATAATACCCTAAACTTGTCTAAATCCTATTGGATGATTGTATTTCGACCCTTACCCACTTTAGCTTCGAAATAAGACCCTTTGGAACCATTATAAACCGATTTTGACTTTAATATAAAATAATATTTTGAGATATTCCTAAGGTGCCCCTCTCCTCCCTTATAAAAGGGCACCTCCTCCCCCTTTTCCTCACACCAATTTGAGCACTCAAGATCAGACAACCCCTACCAAAATCCCTTCTCCACTTCCCTAGTATCATCATAGAGGTCCTGGTCTTCTTCAAAGACCATCCTTAGTTCTTTAAGTGGAGGCTAAGAAAAGGCGCGTCAAAAAGAGGTAATATCCATTACCGATCTTTTTCATTTTCTTTCTTCTTCAACTTCTCCTTATTTAGTTGTTTCATGATAAAGTAATAACATCAGTATTTTTTATATACTGATATATTATTATAAATGTGAAACAACTCTAATTAACCTTCTATCCATCTTACGGAAAAAGGAAATCACCGCGCGTGCGTACGTACGGAATACCGTCTCCACACCGTGGTGTAATCTATTTTCCGCCACCACATTAATTGGATGGGTATAAAGTTGTAATGAGTAACTGTATATGATTATTATAAAGTGATATTGATACTGAAATAGTATACAGACACTTCAACACAATTCCACGACCATGGGAACGATATCATCGCTCGTGCGTACGTACGGACTACCGTCTCCACGACGCGATGAGATTCATTCTCAATGATTAACCATTCATGAATGATTATAAAGTATATATAATAAGTAATAATTCAATATATGACCTAATAATGATACTGTAATTTTTATATTTATATGTATGTCATCTACTTAATTCCATTCAATTCAATAAGGAAATGAAAACAGCGTTCATGCGTACGTACGGACTACCGTCTCCATGAACGGTGTATTTCATTCCATTTACTGATTTATTATATATGTGTATTATGAATATATATATAAATCATGTTTTATATTCTGGAATTATGTAATCATGATCTAACTAATCATATGAATAATTACAAGTTAAAAACCCGAACGACAAATGAGACGATTTTACCCAAAACGCTACTTTAACATGAATTTATAAAAGAACGGGTAATATAAAGTCATAAGTGGACCATATATGGTATAATAACAATGAATATGATTCTGGAATAAGTCAATAACATGATTTAAATCATATACAGGAGGTTCGGACACTCACAAAGCAAATCGGACCTAAGGTAAGGGAAATGTCACGATCTCATTTTATCCGAGATTGTTTATACTTTGGTATTTACTGGGGTGTATTTTATCATCCACATCCATGTTTCCCCAATATGTAATATTTATATCCTTCTACAATAGTTTATATCAAATTTTACCCTTCGGTGAGATTTTAGTAAAAGATATGAAAGGAATCTTTTTGCGTTTTTCGTACGAGGTACTTTTTGACTTTTCCGACAAAAGTACGAGAAGAATGTTTTTTTAAATTATACGGCATGAATGGATTTTTAAAACATTATTTCCAAGAAGCTTCCTTTACAAGTTTTCATGTTTATTTTTAATCAACTTCTTTTAGTTTATAATTGTATGACATGTTAAGAAAATAAAAGTGTTTTTGAAGAAGAAAGGATATTTTCCTCAAGAATGGAGTTCAAGTGTTTTATCAAAATTATTTTCCATCTAAGATAATAAAGGGTTCTGTTTTTATCCCTTTAATTACATTGATTTGATTATGTTGTGAGGGAATTATTTTTATGAAGTCATTTGCCTTATATGATTTGTTTTATGATGTCATGATGTTTAAGATTCCCATTTGTATTACATGGGTTATGCAATGATGTATGATTTATGATTTTGTGGAACACATAAGAATGGTATCATTATGAGATGGGTGGGACTTATATCTCCCTCCAATGCATTGGGTAAAGATTTTATATCTCATGAGATAGACATGGCTGGAATGGTAGGTTATACTGGTTCAGTGAAACAGGACTGAAACGAGGGTTACTCGATTCAGAAAGGGACTTTGTCCACTAAGATAGTCTTGGAAATGAGTCTTGACTAACAAGAAATGATTCTCTATGATTATGTGTGAATGCCACAAAGTTTCATGTTTTAAGTTATGATTATTGTGATTACATTTCACTGCCATGATTTATCCCATGTTATGAAATTTTCTCTCTTTTGCAGGTTATGATTTCCAAAATGTTATGTTCTTATGAATATGATGTGATTGATATTTATTTTGTTTACCCTTACTGAGCATTTGAGCTCACCCTTTTATGTTTTCTTTTCCCCAGGATATAAAGAAAGGTTTTAGGTAAAAAAAAGGAATATCTTTATGGGAGATGTTGAAGATCTTTCAACACGATTAGAATATTACGTTCCGAGTTTCCAAAGACACTAAACTATTACGGTCCTTGTGTGTGTGTTTTGTAATGTACTAAGTATTCCGCAAATGTAATGTAATGTCCATGTACGTTAGGCTTCGGGTATCCACAGTTGGTATCAGAGGAAAGGTTTAGTCAACCTTTGGAAACTAGGATGCGAAAACGTTAGTGAGATCCCTAGAGATATTTCTAAGGTATGTCTAGGGATGTCCCTAAGGATAAGTATACATATAAGATATAGTCCTAGAACTACGGTAATGATCTTAGAATTTAACCTAATATGTTATATATTGAAGGTACTCCCCCTTTATTATGTTGTTTTCCCTAGCATGATTTTTGCCTCTCAACTATTCTTTTTGGGTTTTAGACGATGGTTGGAACCCGAAGGAACCATGTTGATCAATGAAATGGAAAATGCAATGACTGCCCTCCTGAACAAACAAATGTTATGGGATATGGAGTGCAAAATCTTATTGCTATACTTACACAAGCTATGAATCATTCTGGACTTCCAAATGAGCAGAGAAGGGATCAATATTCTATTGAGTCCTTCATGAGGAAACGTCCACCTTCTTTCAGTGGGTCTTCTGATCCACTTGTTGCTGAACAATGGATCAGTACCACTGAAAAGATATTTTCAGTTCTTCGATGTTCTGAACATGATAAAGTCATCTTAGCAGTATATCGTTTGGAAGGTGAAGCTGATCAATGGTGGAATCTTATCAAGAATACGAGGCCAAGAGATGAAATTGAGTCCATGGAATGGGACGAATTCAAGAACTTGTTTTTCAGTAAGTACTTCCCTCGTATTCTTCGAACAAAGATGGAAAAGGAGTTTCTTGAGCTGAAGAAGAAGGATGATGAATCTGTTGGTATATACGAAGCAAATTTTACAAGACTTGCAAGGTATGCATCTGGAATTATCATCCAACCTGAAAGTAAAATAGATTGATTTTTCAGTGGCTTAAAACCAAGTCTTCGAAGGGCATTAGCTATAAGAGACTTCAGTAGCTATGAAGAAATTGTGCGTTGTGCTATCAAGGTAGAAATGGAAGTTGGTGTTACATATCCATCTTATGGTTTTGACAAGAAACGAAAGATGGAGTTCAAGGAGAAAGCTCAGAATAATGGTGAAAAGAAGATGAATGTTTCCTTATGCAGAAAGTGTGGAAAGAAGCATAGTGGAGATTTTCTTAAAGGGACTAGAAAATGTTATAAGTGTGGAAAAGAAGTTCATCAAGCAGCTGAGTGTCGAAGTAATGGAAAAAGGTATTCTAATGATGTGAATAAAGCAAACACTGCAGAGAATGCACAACCAACACTTCAATGCTTCAAGTGCAAGGAAATGGGGCATTATGCTAATAAATGCCCTAATCCAAGGGTTAGTGATGATCGACATGAGCAACCGCTTAAGGCAAAGGACAAAGGGAAGTCACATGTGATCACAATTGGCAATGTTGAATATGAAAACGATGTGGTGGAATGATTAAGTGTTTATGTAATGGGATTCCAAACTAATGTTGTATCATGGAATATTGGAATATTTATGTATTGGTCTAATGTGGTATTCAAAGTGATTGAGATATTATGCGCATAATGAAGGGAAAACAAGAAAATGAAATGTTTAAAAGTATTCATGAGCTCATGATTGATATAAGGACTAAGTGATATCATGGTTTGAGTATATAGAATTTTGAGGATTTTGGTATGTGGAAAGTGTTAAATTTTAACTACATTCATGTTTTCACTAAGGTATTCAAGATAATACATGATTAAGGACTTTGAATGTTTGGAATGTGACCAAAAAAACATATCTTATGATATATGGGGATCGACGATGGTATTAAATATCTGGTAATCATTTTCACTATGTTATGAGAGTGGACTGCAGTATTATGGATAAGCCTAAAGATTGAAATGGATTATGTTGGACATAAGTGGGTATTGTTTAAGGACAGAAGTTTTTTTTCAATATTATTGATGGGATGTTATAGTAATGTAGTTTTAGAAAAAGGACAACCTGCAGGACGGGCGACAGCCCATCGCTTCGGACAAGGCTGTGGGAATCGAACCCACAACCGAAGTGCGACTGGCCTTTATCGCCTACCACTGCCTACATGAAGTCCTTGTTTAGAAGAAACTAGTTTTATTATATTAAGTTGTATGACATATGATGTATAAGTCCATTTTAGGAACCATATATGATTAATCTCACTATAGAATGACTTATGTATATTTAATAACTTTTTGCTAACCTTTTGTTTGAGACAGATGGAATGACCCGTCATTCTATCACATGATCTGCTAACACTTCACGAATAACAAATTCAACTTCATTTATATAAGAGATGAAGTGGAAATTGTTCAAGGCATGAACAACAGTGAGATTGTACCAAAATAAAGTAAGTATTTATTCTAATTCAAATTCTTTAACTTTAGGGAAACGATCTTGAAAACCAAAAATGTTGTCCAAGTGCTCTTATATATGATTAATCAGATGGTACCTTAGATCGTCACAAATTTATGGATTTGTGATTGTTGGATTTTCCATAGCCATGTTCTCTACCACTCTCCATCAGAACATGATGGTTAGATTTCTCTTCCATATCCATATTTTCACCTATGTGGAAACCCAGTGATTAGTTTATTTGGGTAACCGTTACGTTTCATACCTTTGTTTTTAAAGATTGGTTTTGGTATTCCTTTTTACGATGTGGGTTTCTATTAAAGAATCTTTCGAGTAGTAAACCATTTATAACCCTGACGAATTTCGAGGGCGAAATTCATTTTAAGGGGGGTAGAATGTAACACCACGAAATTTTATGAAAAATATTCTTTTTAATTTCACTAATGTCTTTTGTTGTACGCTACACCAAAAGTATCTTGCACAACACGCATCCTTGACTTGCCTTGCATTACACGCAATCGCGACCTTCCTCGATAGCGTGTACTGAGTTTCACTAAACAACGATATGCTATTAAAATATTATTAAAACTAGCAGTTATGAATAGTAATAACCAATTTTTGAAATTTTTTAAATCTTATTTTTCAAAATGGACTTCATTTTTGGATTCGGAGTATCGAATTTAGCCTAAGGTGAAATTTTGGTACTTTTCGGATAACTTTCATATTTTGATGAATAGTGAAAAATACTAAATTTTAGTTAAAAACAACTTTTTCAATCGAAATAATTAATTGTGAAAAATTATTAATTTGAGTGGTTTTAAAGTATATTTAGAATACATTTTTACAATTTAATACAATGTTGGTAATTGGATGTAATTTCACATTTAAAACCAGACATAAACAAGTGTAAATCTTTTGATAGATATCGTTTCATAAAAACACGCTATTTGTTTTAACAGTGGGATTTAATTATAAAATTAATTAATTCAACTTCTATGTTATTAATTTGGTAAAATAGACTTCATTTTTGAATTCGGAATATGAAATATAGCTTAGGATGAAATTTTGGCATTGTTCTGAAAAAACATCAATTTTTGATGAATAGTGAAACTACTAAGTGGTAGTTAAAAAAATTAATTTCTTCATAAATCTTAATTTTACCGCTTATGTGAATGGAATTTCAAAAATCCGATAGACACGGTTGATGTCAGTAAGTAAAATGTGGTTCAATGAGATGAAAATAATTTTTGGTGAATAGTAACTTTTTACTTTTTTTACCACGGTTAAAAATAAATAGGGTAATTAAGGGTAAAAATGATATTAATATTATCCTAACACATGTCCTAATCCTATTGGACAAGTGTATCTCGACCAAAATCAACCTTAAGTGTAAAATATTATCATTTAGGTCCACTTGGGTTAGATTAGGACATTTATTATTAATTTATTTAAAGAAGGGTTAAAATAGTTAAAATCAAAGTTTAATAAGTAAATAATTTTTAATATGGGGTTATACATAAGATAAATTCGACTATAAATATTCATTAGAAAGCTAAAAAGCTTTCCTATATAATGGTAGTTTATTTGTAATTTTTAGACATTAAATAATTTAATTTATTTATGACACAATGATGATGCAGTAATTATCTTATTAATGAAATATTGACATAATTGATGTTATAAACACCAAAATAAATGTAATATGAGACTTTTTATGAATTCCACTAATTTTATAGGTTACTATGATATATTAGTGTTGATATAAGCAACTTTCTTTGAACATATAATTCTGTTATGACTTTCAAAAAAATCATATATCAAATAGTGTCAAAATTGACACAAAATAGTTTTTAAATAAAATATTATATTACTAATTGTTATTTTATTCCTAAAAATCTACGGTTCGGCCAAATGACTTAGATAAGGATATATATATTAATAATAAAAAATTTGGGGTTCGTTTGGCATGTTATAGTAAGTGTATTAACCATATAGTGTAAGAAAACAAAAAGACACGGTAAAAGTTAAATTATTTAACTTAGAGTTAAATCTAATTGATAAGGTTAAAATAATACCCTAAACTTGTCTAAATCCTATTGGATGATTGTATTTCGACCCTTACCCACTTTAGCTTCGAAATAAGACCCTTTGGAACCATTATAAACCGATTTTGACTTTAATATAAAATAATATTTTGAGATATTCCTAAGGTGCCCCTCTCCTCCCTTATAAAAGGGCACCTCCTCCCCCTTTTCCTCACACCAATTTGAGCACTCAAGATCGGACAACCCCTACCAAAATCCCTTCTCCACTTCCCTAGTATCATCATAGAGGTCCTGGTCTTCTTCAAAGACCATCCTTAGTTCTTTAAGTGGAGGCTAAGAAAAGGCGCATCAAAAAGAGGTAATATCCATTACCGATCTTTTTCAATTTCTTTCTTCTTCAACTTCTCCTTATTTAGTTGTTTCATGATAAAGTAATAACATCAGTATTTTTTATATACTGATATATTATTATAAATGTGAAACAACTCTAATTAACCTTCTATCCATCTTACGGAAAAAGGAAATCACCGCGCGTGCGTACGTACGGAATACCGTCTCCACACCGTGGTGTAATCTATTTTCCGCCACCACATTAATTGGATGGGTATAAAGTTGTAATGAGTAACTGTATATGATTATTATAAAGTGATATTGATACTGAAATAGTATACAGACACTTCAACACAATTCCACGACCATGGGAACGATATCATCGCTCGTGCGTACGTACGGACTACCGTCTCCACGACGCGATGAGATTCATTCTCAATGATTAACCATTCATGAATGATTATAAAGTATATATAATAAGTAATAATTCAATATATGACCTAATAATGATACTGGAATTTTTATATTTATATGTATGTCATCTACTTAATTCCATTCAATTCAATAAGGAAATGAAAACAGCGTTCATGCGTACGTACGGACTACCGTCTCCATGAACGGTGTATTTCATTCCATTTACTGATTTATTATATATGTGTATTATGAATATATATATAAATCATGTTTTATATTCTGGAATTATGTAATCATGATCTAACTAATCATATGAATAATTACAAGTTAAAAACCCGAACGACAAATGAGACGATTTTACCCAAAACGCTACTTTAACATGAATTTATAAAAGAACGGGTAATATAAAGTCATAAGTGGACCATATATGGTATAATAACAATGAATATGATTCTGGAATAAGTCAATAACATGATTTAAATCATATACAGGAGGTTCGGACACTCACAAAGCAAATCGGACCTAAGGTAAGGGAAATGTCACGATCTCATTTTATCCGAGATTGTTTATACTTTGGTATTTACTGGGGTGTATTTTATCATCCACATCCATGTTTCCCCAATATGTAATATTTATATCCTTCTACAATAGTTTATATCAAATTTTACCCTTCGGTGAGATTTTAGTAAAAGATATGAAAGGAATCTTTTTGCGTTTTTCGTACGAGGTACTTTTTGACTTTTCCGACAAAAGTACGAGAAGAATGTTTTTTTAAATTATACGGCATGAATGGATTTTTAAAACATTATTTCCAAGAAGCTTCCTTTACAAGTTTTCATGTTTATTTTTAATCAACTTCTTTTAGTTTATAATTGTATGACATGTTAAGAAAATAAAAGTGTTTTTGAAGAAGAAAGGATATTTTCCTCAAGAATGGAGTTCAAGTGTTTTATCAAAATTATTTTCCTTCTAAGATAATAAAGGGTTCTGTTTTTATCCCTTTAATTACATTGATTTGATTATGTTGTGAGGGAATTATTTTGATGAAGTCATTTGCCTTATATGATTTGTTTTATGATGTCATGATGTTTAAGATTCCCATTTGTATTACATGGGTTATGCAATGATGTATGATTTATGATTTTGTGGAACACATAAGAATGGTATCATTATGAGATGGGTGGGACTTATATCTCCCTCCAATGCATTGGGTAAAGATTTTATATCTCATGAGATAGACATGGCTGGAATGGTAGGTTATACTGGTTCAGTGAAACAGGACTGAAACGAGGGTTACTCGATTCAGAAAGGGACTTTGTCCACTAAGATAGTCTTGGAAATGAGTCTTGACTAACAAGAAATGATTCTCTATGATTATGTGTGAATGCCACAAAGTTTCATGTTTTAAGTTATGATTATTGTGATTACATTTCACTGCCATGATTTATCCCATGTTATGAAATTTTCTCTCTTTTGCAGGTTATGATTTCCAAAATGTTATGTTCTTATGAATATGATGTGATTGATATTTATTTTGTTTACCCTTACTGAGCATTTGAGCTCACCCTTTTATGTTTTCTTTTCCCCAGGATATAAAGAAAGGTTTTAGGTAAAAAAAAGGAATATCTTTATGGGAGATGTTGAAGATCTTTCAACACGATTAGAATATTACGTTCCGAGTTTCCAAAGACACTAAACTATTACGGTCCTTGTGTGTGTGTTTTGTAATGTACTAAGTATTCCGCAAATGTAATGTAATGTCCATGTACGTTAGGCTTCGGGTATCCACAGTTGGTATCAGAGGAAAGGTTTAGTCAACCTTTGGAAACTAGGATGCGAAAACGTTAGTGAGATCCCTAGAGATATTTCTAAGGTATGTCTAGGGATGTCCCTAAGGATAAGTATACATATAAGATATAGTCCTAGAACTACGGTAATGATCTTAGAATTTAACCTAATATGTTATATATTGAAGGTACTCCCCCTTTATTATGTTGTTTTCCCTAGCATGATTTTTGCCTCTCAACTATTCTTTTTGGGTTTTAGACGATGGTTGGAACCCGAAGGAACCATGTTGATCAATGAAATGGAAAATGCAATGACTGCCCTCCTGAACAAACAAATGTTATGGGATATGGAGTGCAAAATCTTATTGCTATACTTACACAAGCTATGAATCATTCTGGACTTCCAAATGAGCAGAGAAGGGATCAATATTCTATTGAGTCCTTCATGAGGAAACGTCCACTTTCTTTCAGTGGGTCTTCTGATCCACTTGTTGCTGAACAATGGATCAGTACCACTGAAAAGATATTTTCAGTTCTTCGATGTTCTGAACATGATAAAGTCATCTTAGCAGTATATCGTTTGGAAGGTGAAGCTGATCAATGGTGGAATCTTATCAAGAATACGAGGCCAAGAGATGAAATTGAGTCCATGGAATGGGACGAATTCAAGAACTTGTTTTTCAGTAAGTACTTCCCTCGTATTCTTCGAACAAAGATGGAAAAGGAGTTTCTTGAGATGAAGCAGAAGGATGATGAATCTGTTGGTATATACGAAGCAAATTTTACAAGACTTGCAAGGTATGCATCTGGTATTATCATCCAACCTGAAAGTAAAATTGATCGATTTTTCAGTGGCTTAAAACCAAGTCTTCGAAGGGCATTAGCTATAAGAGACTTCAGTAGCTATGAAGAAATTGTGCGTTGTGCTATCAAGGTAGAAATGGAAGTTGGTGTTACATATCCATCTTATGGTTTTGACAAGAAACGAAAGATGGAGTTCAAGGAGAAATCTCAGAATAATGGTGAAAAGAAGATGAATGTTTCCTTATGCACAAAGTGTGGAAAGAAGCATAGTGGAGATTTTCATAAAGGGACTAGAAAATGTTATAAGTGTGGAAAAGAAGGTCATCGAGCAGCTGAGTGTCGAAGTAATGGAAAAAGGTATTCTAATGATGTGAATAAAGCAAACACTGCAGAGAACGCACAACCAACACTTCAATGCTTCAAGTGCAAGGAAATGGGGCATTATGCTAATAAATGCCCTAATCCAAGGGTTAGTGATGATCCACATGAGAAACCGCTTAAGGCAAAGGACAAAGGGAAGTCACATGCGATCACAATTGGCAATGTTGAATATGAAAACGATGTGGTGGAATGATTAAGTTTTTATGTAATGGGATTCCAAAATAATGTTGTATCCTGGAATATTGGAATATTTATGTATTGGTCTAATGTGGTATTCAAAGTGATTGAGATATTATGCGCATAATGAAGGGAAAACAAGAAAATGAAATGTTTAACAGTATTCATGAGCTCATGATTGATATAAGGACTAAGTGATATCATGGTTTGAGTATATAGAATTTTGAGGATTTTGGTATGTGGAAAGTGTTAAATTTTAACTACATTCATGTTTTCACTAAGGTATTCAAGAGAATACATGATTAAGGACTTTTAATGTTTGGAATGTGACCAACAAAACATATCTTATGATATATGGGGATCGACGATGGTATTAAATCTCTGGTAATCATTTTCACTATGTTATGAGAGTGGACTGCAGTATTATGGATAAGCCTAAAGATTGAAATGGATTATGTTGGACATAAGTGGGTATTGTTTAAGGACAGAAGTTTTTTTTTCAATATTATTGATGGGATGTTATAGTAATGTAGTTTTAGAAAAAGGACAACCTGCAGGACGGGCGACAGCCCATCGCTTCGGACAAAGCTGTGGGAATCGAACCCACAACCGAAGTGCGACTGGCCTTTATCGCCTACCACTGGCCTACAGGAAGTCCCTGTTTAGTAGAAACTAGTTTTATTATATTAAGTTGTATGACATATGATGTATAAGTCCATTTTAGGAACCATATATGATTAATCTCACTATAGAATGACTTATGTATATTTAATAACTTTTTGCTAACCTTTTGTTTGAGACAGATGGAATGACCCGTCATTCTATAACATGATCTTCTAACACTTCACGAATAACAAATTCAACTTCATTTATATAAGAGATGAAGTGGAAATTTTTCAAGGCATGAACAATAGTGAGATTGTACCAAAATAAAGTAAGTATTTATTCTAATTCAAATTCTTTAACTTTAGGGAAACGATCTTGAAAACCAAAAATGTTGTCCAAGTGATCTTATATATGATTAATCAGATGGTACCTTAGATCATCACAAATTTATGGATTTGTGATTGTTGGATTTTCCATATCCATGTTCTCTACCACTCTCCATCAGAACATGATGGTTAGATTTCTCTTCCATATCCATATTTTCACCTATGTGGAAACCCAGTGATTAGTTTATTTGGGTAACCATTACGTTTCATACCTTTTTTTTTAAGATTGGTTTTGGTATTCCTTTTTACGATGTGGGTTTCTATTAAAGAAACTTTCGAGTAGTAAACCATTTATAACCCCGACGAATTTCGAGGGGGAAATTCATTTTAAGGGGGGTAGAATGTAACACCCCGAAATTTTATGAAAAATATTCTTTTTAATTTCACTAATGTCTTGTGTTGTACGCTACACCAAAAGGATCTTTCACAACACGCATCCTTGACTTGCCTTTCATTACACGCAATCGCGACCTTCCTCGATAGCGTGTACTGAGTTTCACTAAACAACGATATGCTATTAAAATATTATTAAAACTAGCAGTTATGAATAGTAATAACCACTTTTTAAAATTTTGTAAATATTATTTTTCAAAATGGACTTCATTTTTGGATTCGGAGTATCGAATTTAGCCTAAGGTGAAATTTTGGTACTTTTCGGATAACTTTCATATTTTGATGAATAGTGAAAATTACTAAATTTTAGTTAAAAACAACTTTTTCAATCGAAATAATTAATAGTGAAAAATTATTAATTTGAGTGGTTTTAAATTATATTTAGAATATATTTTTACAATTTAATACAATTTTGGTCATTGGATGTAATTTCACATTTAAAACCAGACATAAACAAGTGTCAATCTTTTGATAGATATTGTTTCTTAAAAACACGCTATTTGTTTTAACAGCGGGATTTAATTATAAAATTAATTAATGAAACTTCTATGTTATTAATTTGGTAAAATAGACTTCATTTTTGAATTCGGAATATGAAATATAGCTTAGGATGAAATTTTGGCATTGTTCTGAAAAAACACCAATTTTTGATGAATAGTGAAACTACTAAGTGGTAGTTAAAAAAATTAATTTCTTCATAAATCTTAATTTTACCGCTTATGTGAATGGAATTTCAAAAATCTGAGAGACACGGTTGATGTCAGTAAGTAAAATGTGGTTCAATGAGATGAAAATAATTTTTGGTGAATAGTAACTTTTTACTTTTTTTTACCACGGTTAAAAATAAATAGGGTAATTAAGGGTAAAAATGATATTAATATTACCCTAACACAAGTCCTAATCCTATTGGACAAGTTTATCTCGACCAAAAACAACCTTAAGTGTAAAATATTATCATTTAGGCCCACTTGGGTTAGATTAGGACATTTATTATTAATTTATTTAAAGAAGGGTTAAAATAGTTAAAATCAAAGTTTAATAAGTAAATCATTTTTGATATGGGGTTATACATAAGATAAATTAGACTATAAATATTCATTAGAAATCTAAAAAGATTTCCTATATAATGGTATTTTATTTGTAATTTTTAGAAATTAAATAATTTAATTTATTTATGACACAATGATGATGCAGTAATTATCTTATTAATGAAATATTGACATAATTGATGTTATAAACACCAAAATAAATGTAATTTGAGACTTTTTATGAATTCCACTAATTTTATAGGTTACTATGATATATTAGGGTTGATTTAAGCAACTTGTTGTGAACATATAATTCTGTTATGACTTTCAAACAAATCATATATCAAATAGTGTCAAAATTGACAGAAAATAGTTTTTAAATAAAATATTATATTAATAATTGTTATTTTATTCCTAAAAATCTAAGGTTCGGCCAAATGACTTAGATAAGGACATATATATTAATAATAAGAAATTTGGGGTTCGTTTGGCATGTTATAGTAAGTGTATTAACCATATAGTGTAAGAAAACAAAAAGACACGGTAAAAGTTAAATTATTTAACTTAGAGTTAAATCTAATTGATAAGGTTAAAATAATACCCTAAACTTGTCTAAATCCTATTGGATGATAGGATTTCGACCCTTACCCACTTTAGCTTCTAAATCAGACCCTTTGGAACCATTATAAACCAATTTTGACTTTAATATAAAATAATATTTTGAGATATTCCTAAGGTGCCCCTCTCCTCCCTTATAAAAGGGCACCTCCTCCCCCTCTTCCTCACACCAATTTGAGCACTCAAGCTCGTCCAACCCCTGCCAAAATCCCTTCTCCACTTCCCTAGTATCATCATAGAGGTCCTGGTCTTCTTCAAAGACCATCCTTAGTTCTTTAAGTGGAGGCTAAGAAAAGGCGCGTCAAAAAGAGGTAATATCCATTACCGATCTTTTTCAATTTCATTCCTCTTCAACTTCTTCTTATTTAGTTGTTTCATGATAGAGTAATAACATCAGTATTTCTTATATACTGATATGTTATTATAAATGTGAAACAACTCTAATTAACCTTCTATCCATCCTACGGAAAAAGGAAATCACCGCGCGTGCGTACGTACGGAATACCGTCTCCACACCGTGGTGTAATCTATTTTCCGCCACCACATTAATTGGATGGGTATAAAGGTGTAATGAGTAACTGTATATGATTATTATAAAGTGATATTGATACTGAAATAGTATACAGACACTTCAAAACAATTCCACGACCATGGGAATGATATCATCGCTTGTGTGTACGTACGGACTACCGTCTCCACGACGCGATGAGATTCATTCTCAATGATTAACCATTCATGAATGATTATAAAGTATATATAATAAGTAATAATCCAATATATGACCTAATAATGATACTGGAATTATTTATATTTATATGTATGTCATCTACTTAATTCCATTCAATTCAATAAGGAAACGAAAACAGCGTTCATGCGTACGTACGGACTACCGTCTCCATGAACGGTGTATTTCTTTCCATTTACTGATTTATTATATATGTGTATTATGAATATATATATAAATCATGTTTTATATTCTGGAATTATGTAATCATGATCTAACTAATCATATGAATAATTACAAGTTAGAAACCCGAACGACAAATGAGACGATTTTACCCAAAACGCTACTTTAACATGAATTTACAAAAGAACGGGTAATATAAAGTCATAAGTGGACCATATATGATATAATAACAATGAATATGATTCTGTAATAAGTCAATAACATTATTTAAATCATATACAGGAGGTTCGGACACTCACGAAGCAAATCGGACCTAAGGTAAGGGAAATGTCACGATCTCATTTTATCCGAGATTGTTTATACTTTGGTATTTACTGGGGTGTATTTTATCATCCATATCCATTTTTCCCCAATATGTAATATTTATATCCTTCTACAATAGTTTATATCAAATTTTACCCTTCGGTGAGATTTTAGTAAAAGATATGAAAGGAATCTTTTTGCGTTATTCGTACGAGGTACTTTTTGTCTTTTCCGACAAAAGTACGAGAAGAATGTTTTTTTTAACTTATATGGCATGAATGGATTTTTAAAACATTATTTCCAAGATGCTTCCTTTACAAGTTTTCATGTTTATTTTTAATCAACTTCTTTTAGTTTATAATTGTATGACATGTTAATAAAATAAAAGTGTTTTTGAAGAAGAAAGGATATTTTCCTCAAGAATGGAGTTCAAGTGTTTTATCAAAATTATTTTCCATCTAAGATAATAAAGGGTTCTGTTTTTATCCCTTTAATTACATTGATTTGATTATGTTGTGAGGGAATTATTTTTATGAAGTCATTTTCCTTATATGATTTTTTTTATGATGTCATGATGTTTAAGATTCCCATTTGTATTACATGGGTTATGCAATGATGTATGATTTATGATTTTGTGGCACACATAAGAATGGTATCATTATGAGATGGGTGGGACCTATATATCCCTCCAATGCATTGGGTAAAGATCTTATATCTCATGATATAGACATGGCTAGAATGGTAGGTTATACCGGTTCAGTGAAACAGGACTGAAACGAGGGTTACTCGATTCAGAAAGGGACTTTGTCCACTAAGATAGTCTTGGAAATGAGTCTTGACTAACAAGAAATGATTATCTATGATTATGTGTGAATGCCACAAAGTTTCATGTTTTAAGTTATGATTATTGTTATTACATTTCACTGCCATGATTTATCCCATGTTATGAAATTTTCTCTCTTTTGCAGGTTATGATTTCCAAAATGTTATGTTCTTAGGAATATGATGTGATTGATATTTCTTTTGTTTACCCTTACTGAGCATTTGATCTCACCCTTTTATGTTTTCTTTTCCCCAGGATATAAAGAAAGGTTTTAGGTAAAAAAAAAGGAAGATCTATATGGGAGATGTTGAAGATCTTTCAACACGATTAGAATATTACGTTCCGAGTTTCCAAAGACACTAAACTATTACGGTCCTTGTGTGTGTGTTTTTGTAATGTACTAAGTATTCCGCAAATGTAATGTAATGTACATGTACGTTAGGCTTCGGGTCTCTACAATAAAACCTCATATTGTTCTACTCTCCTTCCAATGTGAAATATAGTTGTAGTGAATACACCCAATTATCTTAGGAAATTCCCAATCGGGTCTTGTTTATCCCAACCAATAAACAACATTCACTACTCCTCACACAGGTACCAATGATCACCTAGTACTTGCACAATAAGTTCTGGTCTATTGAATCGTATATAAACCATATCCTAGAGGAGGAAGATACTGATCATTGACCAAAGACATATAAAAATAGAATCTAAAATCAGATACAATAGTACTTGATAATAAAAACTGTTATAAGCAATTGAAACTTATTCAAAAATAGAAAATAGGATATAAAAATATTATGTGAAAGAACTCAGGAATTACAAAAGGGTAAACCTACCCCTCCCCAATCACTCATAAGATCGTCCCCACCATCGTCAGGGTAACTGAGTTGAAGGGGGATAATAAGTCATTACAAATCTAAGAAAAACTAACTAAATAAAAAGAAGAACATAAATTTTGATCATCTAGAATCTATCCTCTATACGTTTTCCTCAGTTATACTCACCTGACCTCAAAACAAATCCAATATACCTTCTTATAAGATGTATGAAATTGAATTTTCTATCTATCCTCAAAGTATAAATGCCTTGGGACAGATGGAAATGAAGATATGGATTGATTAGCGAGTTTAACTTCTTCTTGCTTCCAAAAACACTTCCACCCACTCAACTTAGACATGCCCAAAAGATTCATTGATGAGCATATTATTTAATTAAATTGAATTTGAACCATACCTAGAATGTTATCTATCGAAACTAGCTGTAATAATATCATTTTCAGGTTGGTTGAAGGAGATATTACATATTTAATTCTAAGGGGTCCATTCTTCCAGCCATACTGATTTCCCCATTTTATTGATTTCTCTGTACCATTGGGTTTCGAATTGAGTCTTGGTCTAGAATCCAAAATTGAATCCCATGAGGATATCAAGCATAAAAAAATATTCCCTTCATTGTACCAATATTATAAATGATAAGCCCAAAAAACATAAGCTATATAAAACTGTCAACTTTATAGAATTACCCAATTTTCACATTTAAGCCAAAAATACTCCAAAAACAATTAAATAATGCAAATATACTGAAATTGAATAATTGTAAGGTATTAAATCATTAAAAAACTTATTAAAAATAATTAAAATATTAACTATATCAATTCCCCCACACTTGTCACATGGATTCCTGGAAAATTCATAATCAAAATAAAAACAAAGAAAATTCAAAACACATATCCATGGGATCCACTAATTGGACAACAAGAAACAAAATATATCATGCCTCCTAAAAAACTATTTTTTTAAGTTCTTAAGATAATATTATTCAATATATTTACTCATCATTTCTTCTACCATAAACAAAAAACATTCACCTAACTTTATTATCTCTCATTACCCAAATTTCAATTTTTTAGCAATTTCTTTCTCATCCAAACTCAATCAAGGGTCACCATACGATTGATAAATTCTAATATCTCCACATGATGTGAGTCAAAGACATATGATTATCATGGGGACTTTCCACGTTTCTTCCATGGATTTAGGTCTGTTGGATTTTGATGTGAAAATTTGGAGGCTAAATGAAGAGGGATTGGCTTTGTTTGAATAAAAATTACCTTACTCTAATTTTCACCCAATTATGGCCTCCTCTTCACTCCCCTAATTAGAAAATTAGCTCTTTTGTCATGAAATATCAAGTAATATTCAGACAATTAATCATTTTCATGGAAACAATTTCAATCTTATAAAATATAATATTTCTTGAAAGCTCCAGAAAAGGCACAAATTTCTTTCTCAAATAGGATCTCCAGAAAGGCACAACTTCTCTCATCATGGATGTAACAACCCCAACTCTTTGATTATATTTTTTTCCTAAATTCGAGTGTTATTTTATTTTATACTCAAAAAAACTATATCCTTTAATTAATGAAGTGGGATTAACTAAAATGAGACTGTGGGGTTTCGACGGTTATATGACCGTTAGTCAATATGACTGTTGGTCAATATGATCACTGGAAACTATAATCTTAACGTCATGTTTTTCTAAATACAATTATCTTGGTAAATAAATATAGAAAGAAGATTGAAAGGCCTCATCCAGTAGACTCGGGTGATATGATTCCCATCTATCGGAGCTTGGGAAGGAGGTAGAATCCCTAGGATTTGCTCTGGACCAAGCCCAAGCCAAACATCAACAAATGTATCTTGAATAGAATCGCATGAGGGAGAAGTTCAAGATAATAGAAATCACCACCCGGGAAATGTTGTTCGAGCCACACCAAGATTCTATCACCATAGCACACATTACAATTTTTTCCTATGCTTGTGTTATAAGGGGTAATGTAATGAGATCTTAGCTTCATTGTGTAATCCTTTTATATAAATAAAATTGTTATTTATTATTACGAAAATGTTTGTGAATTTAAAATATCTGGATAAATATAGTATGTGTATTATTGATCCATTTAGGGAAAAATGTGTTTTTAAAATATTTTTGTATTATTTAAATAATTAGTAATGTGAAATTATTTTAAAAAAATGGTCTTCTACAGTTGTGATCAGTGCGAAATTTAGAGTATAAAAAGATCAACTTGAATTTTAGTGAATAATAAAGTATGAATGGTAGCATACCCATATGAATAGTAACGAATAGTATTGAATAGTAAATTTTCCAAAAAATAGAAACTCCACCCATGAATGTATAAATACAATTTAAACATCCTAAAAGTGAAAAAACGATTATAGTATATGTTTTGGTATTTATGTTTGTCAAAAATATTTTATTTATAATTTTGTAATTACTTTAATAATTTAAAATGGAAATATATTTTCATAAAATGTAATCATAAATTGTAACTTTATTTTATTATGGATATATGATAATTTTAGGGGACCTTGATTACTTTTTTATGGTGTTACAAAATGACTTATAGTTTTATAGTTAAATTTTGGAATAAATAATTATTTTATTTACAAATTAAATTAAAATGATTTAGAAAATTATTTTCATAAAATGGATTTCATTTTTTAATTTAGAGCATTGATATTAGGTTAGGGTGAATTTTTGGAATTTTTCAGAAACATTTGAATTTTCGGTGAATTGTAAAAATACAGTTTTGAGTTCCGGGTGTTTAATGACATCATTAATGATATAACAATGATGTAAGCTTTCTACATGACTAATGAATAGTGAAATATTCTATGAGGCGTACCAAGTGTCGCATACCATGGGAAAATACCATCGGTAAGCCCATGGATTTGCAAATACCACGGATGAGGTGTCCCTTGGAAATTAATAATTTATTCCTTCACTTTTCCTATTAATACCAAGCCATTTCCATAATTAATTTCATTAAAAAATCCTCCTCAATGATGATATGGTCTTCGTACCTCCCAAGGAGTCCTCTCATGGTAAACTCTAGCCTCCAAAGGTCCTGACCTTCATGCTTTTGATGTTACTCTTCAAGGTAAGGGAACCTTTCACCCTCCACTTTTAAGTCCTGACTTACTTTATGTTATGTCTTATAGTTCCATTTTATTATAAGGCAGTTTTTTCTTCAATATCTTTACTACTTTCCATTTAATTTCCAAATGATGAGAGACCCTTTCCACTCCTATCAATTTATTTTTTGAATTTTTATGTGATGCCTTTAGGCTTCCAAATTTTCGTAAAAGAAATCGTGCTTTATCTTTCATTTCATGTTTCATTTTAATCTCGTGTGTCTTTAAAATGTCCACACCATGATATTATTTCTTTTTTATTATGTCCCTATCCTTCAAAATGGTTCATTTATGGATGGGATACCCCTATCCCCTCTATTTTTATTATTTTCTAAAACCATTTTATAAAGCCGTTATGCTGCAGAAATTTCATCTCACAAATTCTTTCTCTTTTTCTCAAGGAATTCTCTTGTTTTATTTATATTAATAGCCAGACCTATTTAGTATATATGGGTGTTCATAGATACAAAAAAAATGATATATTTGATTCTATAATTTACATACATGTAACCCTCACTCCCTTTCTATGGGTTATAAATGACATAACGATCTTATTTTTAAGCACTTTTAAAATGACACGATATTAAAATGAAACCCATTTCTTTTACTCCCTTTGGGTTATTTATAAAATTTTTGATTATAAGGTATGTGTCTCACATGAAAATAGATACATATTAAGGGTGGTCCATGATAGCTCTCCAATGCATTGGGTAACAAAATTAATCTCTAGAAATGACAAGTTTCAGGATACCTTATCGAATAACCTTGGTAATTTTTATGACACCTCGAGGATAAACCTTGGTGATATGTTCATGAACGTATAAATGAAATGTTGATGCCACATATTCATGTTAAGATTCATTTTCTTTTTTTTCATTTATTATGTTCCTGATTTCCAAGACACTAGACTTTAATGATCCCTTGTATGTAAAATGTAATGAAAACTTATGTAACAAAAAGGCAGGATTCCATAATTGGTATAAAAGGATAGTTTTGTTGTTTATGGAAATTTTGCTATGAAAACATTAGGAAATTTACTATAGAATATTTTAAATATAGGAAAACTTATTTTTATTTTGGTGTGTATTGAGTAAGTGGTTTAACAAGAAAATAGATCCATGACTGGATACAAACTGGTAGAGGCTGCTCTAGAACAGAGGTACCTAGTAGTGAAAAATCTGACAATGAGTTTTTGGCTTCACCTGGGGTATCCTAGTATACGATAACGGGCATTTTTGCACTCTTTGTTACAACACTCCTGGGGGATATGTTTGGTTAATCATAAGTATTTTATGAACCATTATGAAGGATTTATAGAGAAATGTAATTGTTTAAACAAGTTTTAATACATAAAATACTTTATTGTAAAAAGATTCATAAATGAAATAAGTTTATAACTAAGGTTTTATTCATTTAGAAATGGCGGGCAATAAGACAAACCGTGCAAATGGTGACTGTAATGGACCATGCGCTGAAGATCCTCTGATGGAAGCCAGAATGGAAAAATTCATGCGAATAATGAACCAAATGACTCAAGTTATGGGAAATAACTGGAATCAAGTTGAGATACCAATCTCACCATGAAGGGAACAACATTCTTTTGAGTCCTTTATGCATCAATGACCACCATACTTTAGTGGATCGACTGAACCATTGATGTCTGAACAGGGGATCAGCTATATTAAGAAGATAATTTATGTGCTCCGTTGTTCAGAGTATGTGAAGGATACCATGGCTATCTATAACATAGAGGGAGAAACTAATCAGTGGTGGGAACTGATTGAAAACATGAGGCAAATAGTAGAGGTTGAATCTATGGAGTTGGAAAAGTTCAGAGGGAACTCCTTCAGTAATTATTTCCCTCCTTCCATGAGAACATGAATGGAGAAGGAGTTTCTCGAGCTGAAGTAGAAGGATAATGAATCTGTGGGAAGCTACGAGATAAACTTTTCAAGACATTCCCATTATACCTAAATCTTTGTAATTGATTCTAATAGTAAGGTTGATAGATTCTTCATGAACAGAGACCTCATATACGGATGAATATAACCAACCGAGACTATGACAGATATGAGCAGATCGTACGGAGTGCAATGAAAGTCGAACTGGAGTTCAGTGAGATGTAGTGGTCTCATAAATCAAATGAAAAAAAGATATCAATGGATACCATCTTAGTGAGAACCCTTGATCAGGTAAGATGAGGTAAGAAACTGCAACGCCCCATGTGTAATAATTGTGGGAAGAAGCATTCGGGGAACTATATGCTTAGGAGAGGGAAATAATACATGTGTAGAAGAGATGGCCATATTCCGAGGAATTGTCGTAGTGAGGTGAATTATCAACTTACAAAAACTAACGACATGGGGAAGATAGTTCCGGCCCTACCTGATGTCTAGTTCTTTAAGTGTGGAAAACTTGGGCACTTTTTCAATCACTGTCCAAATCTGATGGTAGTGGAGGGGAACCACCATCAGCCTCAGCAAAGGTAGAGGGAGAAAAGCCGTGCTTTTTCTATCATGATAGAATAATTTGAAGCTCTAAATGATGTGGTAGTAGGTAAATTTATTGTTATCTCAAAGCAAGAAAGTACTTGGTTTGATTCTGGTTCAACACATTCCTTTATTTTCTCTATATTTTCAAAGAATTTACAATCAAACCTCATCTTTCTGAAAGTAAAGTTCTCAGTCAAGACTCCTGGTGAGATTATCCAAGCATCGTAAGTGTTTAGAAACTCTAGTATTTACTTTGGTGAGCACAATCTTATCGCAAATCTAGTAGTCATTCCCATGATGGAATTCGACATTATACTAGGGGTGTACTCGCTCTGAAAGTATAATGCTACAATCAAATACAGAAGTAATTAAATCTCAGTAGTCCGGAATGGAAAATAGATGGTTATCTTCTAAGGAGAGATATATAAACTTGATCTTTGTCTAGAAGAACCTCCAATATCCATCTTTATAGAGTTGATGAGTGACTAAGAAGAAAGAAATGAGAGTTTGGGGATAAAAAATTTCCCCATCGTCCAGGAATATGTGGACGTATTTCCTGAGGAGTTGCCTGGACCTCCCCCAGAAACAGAGGTTGAGTTCTCTATTGAACTAGTACCTGGATCTCATCCAAAATAAAAGACCTCGTATAAGATAGGAAATGTGGAGCAGGAGGAATTATAGAATCAACTCCATGATATTTTGAAGAAGGGGGTTATCCAACTGAGTATGTCTCCTTGTGGAGCACCTGTTCTCTTTGTGAAGAATAAGGATGGATCGATGTGGCTTTCATTGATTATAGATAATTGAATGGGATCACAGTAAAGAACAAATACCCTCTTCCAAGAATTGATGACTTATTTGACCAACTTCTTGGGGCTCAATTATTCTATATTATTGATATTTGGTCTGGTTATCCTTAATTGAGGGTGAAGAAAAAATATATTCTAAAAACTGCCTTCCAATCAATATATGGGCATTATGAGTTTGTTGTTATGCCTTTTGGACTTACTAATGTACCTGCTATTTTTATGGATTTGATTAATATATTCCTTAAGGACAACCTTGATAACATTGTGGTAGTTTTTATTGATGATATTATGATAAATTCCAAAAGTCTTGGGGAGTAATTTGATCATATAAGGGTTATTTTGAAAACTATACAGAAGAAGAGGTTTTTTGGAAAGTACAGTAAATGCGAGTTCAGGTTACAAGAATTTTCATTCTTGGGCCACATTGTTACCAATGATGGAATCACAGTTGACACTACAAAGGAAAAAGTTGTAGAGGAGTGGCCTAATCCTATAACAATAACTGAGATTCATAGTTTCCTTGGATTAGCGGGTTATTATAGGAGGTTTGTGAATAACTTTTCATGACTTTATAATCCATTAACCAAGTTAACTCGAAAAGGGGTGCAGTTCATTTGGAAAAAGGAGTGTGTGGAATGTTTCCAAGAGCTGAAGAATATATTGGTTACTGCACCTATGTTAACACTACCCTCATGTAGAGAAGGATTCATTATTTTTAGTGATGTATATATGAAAGGGATTGGGTGCATCCACATGAAAAATGACAAGGTCATTGCTTATGAATCTCGACTATTGAAGAATCATTAGAAGAACTACCCTACTCATGATCTGGAGCCTGCTGCGGCCATTTTTGATATGAAGATATGAAGGCACAATCTTTATGGGGGTGAAATGTGATATATACATAGACCATCAAAGTTTGAAGTATATTTTCACACAAAATGAATTGAACATGAGAAAAATGAGATGGTTGGAACTTCTCAAAGAATATGATTGTTCAATTCATTATCATCCCAAAAGAGAAAACAAAGTCGCTGATGCATTTAGTAGGAAATACCTAGTTGTTCATTCCATGATGAGGATTCAAAGAGATTAATTGATCAATGACCTAGTAAAGCTATAAATGGGAATTATAAGGAATGGTTACCATCAACCTTAACCCAAATTCTTTCTCAACCATCATTACTAAAGAAGATCTTGAATGCTCAGAAACAAGATCCTCTGTTACAGAAGAAGTTTGAGGTTGTTAATGATGGGATGTTTCTTGAGATCAATACTAATCAAGAAGGTGTACTGAAATTTTATACAAGACTATGTGTTCCATCTATTCTGGAAATAAAAAATGAGCTGATGGATGAAGCTCATAACTCTACTTTCTCTATAAATCTTGGTAGAAAAAAATGTATAGGGTCCTTCGTGATCATTATTAGTGGGATAATATGAAAAGGGAGATATCTAAATACACATCAAGGTTACTGGTATGTTAGTATGTGAAGACAGAGCAACAACTTCCTAGAGGGGTATTGCAAGCACTACCCATACCAGCATGGAAGTCAGACAATATCACTATGAACTTTGTCACTGGTCTCCCAAAAACTTCCAATGGAAACAATGTGGTATGGGTTATTGTGGATAGTCTCACCAAGACAACCCATTTTATCTCCATTCAAGAATATTTTTTCTTAATCAACTTTCTAGGATTTACATGAAGGAAGTGGTAAGGATGCATGGTGTTCCACTTTCTATCGTATCTGATCATGATCCAAGGTACACATCAAAATTTTAGAGAAGTATTCAACAAGCTCTGAGCACTGAATAAAATTTTAGTACGGCCTATCACCCCCAAACGGATGGTAAATATGAAAGAACTATTCAAACACTCGAGGAAATGCTGAGAACATGCTCAATGGAATTTAAATGTGGATGAGATCAACATATCCCTTTAGTTGAGTTCTGTTAAAACAACAGCTTCCACTCGAGCATTCAAATGGAACCCTATGAAGCTCTATATGGGATGTGATGTAGAACTCCTATGTGTTAGGATAAATCTGGTGAGAGAAATATTCTTGGGCTTGATCTTGTGCATGATATGACAGAAAAGGTTCATGTCATCCAGCAACATGTTAAGGCTGCTTAGAGTCAGAAAAAGAGCTATGTCGACAACCGTTGTAGTGACATAGAGTTTGATATTAGTGACAAATTCATTCTTCAGATTTCACCTTGGAAGAGAGGCCTGAGGTTTGGGAAAAAAGGGAAGCTCAACCCTATGTACATTTACCCCTATGAAATCCTTGATCTTGTGAGAGTAGTGGCCTATCGGCTTTAACTTCCTCTAAATAATTCACAAGTTCATGATGTCTTCCACGTATCCCTCTTGAGGTTGTAAATACCTAAACCTTCACATGTACTATATCTAGAGGTGGTACAACTGGAACATTACCTCTCTTATGGGGAGCAGTCGGTGGAGATCTTGGATCGTAGAGACAAGGTTCTACACAACAATACTACCCACCTTGTTAAGGTGTTTTGGGGAACAAAAATGTGAAGATTCCACATGGGAACAGGTGGATTCTATGAGACAAAAGTACCCACACCATTTCTCATTAGAGGGTATGAGATAAAATTTCCGAGATGAAATTTCTTAAGGGGGGAAGAATGTGACGACTAGAAATTTTTAATTGTATTTGTTTCCTAAATTTGTGTGTTATTTTATTTTATAATCAACAAAACTATATCCTTTAATTAATGAAGTGGGTATAATTAAAATGAGACTGTTGGGTTTCGACTATTATATCACCATTGGTCAATATGACCATTGGTCAATATGACCGTTGGTTAATATGACCATTGGAAACTATAGTCTTAACGTTGTATTTTTATAAATACAGTTATCTTGGTTAATTAATACAGAAAGACGATTGAGTGGCCTCATCCAGTAGACTCAATCCATATGAAGCCCATCTGTCAGTGCTTGGGAAGAAGGTTGCATCACTGGGCTTTGCTCTTGACCAAGCCCAAGCCGAACTTCAATATGTGATGCTTGAACGGAATCGCCTAAGGAAGAAGTTCAAGCTGATATAAATTACCACTCGAGTAATATTTTCTGAGCCACCCCAAGATTATATCACCTTAGCACACATTACTCTTAGGTCCTATACTGGTGTTATAAGGGCCTATGTAACGAGACCTTAGCATATTTTTGTAATCCTTTTATGGAAATAAAATTATTATTTCTTATTATAGTAATGATTATGAATTTCAAATTTCTAGATAAATATAGGATGTGTATTATTGATGAATTTAGGGGAAAATGGGGGTTTTTTAAATATTTTTGTATTCTTTAAATAATTAATAATGTGAAATGACTTTCAAAAATGGTCTTCTACAGTTGTGATAATTGAGAAATTTAGAGTCTAATAAGATCAACTTGATCTTTAGTGAATAGTATTGTATGAATAGTAACATACTCGTATGAATAGTAATGAATAGTAAATTGGCCAAAAAAATAGAAACTTCACCCATGAATGTATAAATACAATTTAAACCTCCTAAAAGTGAAAAAATGATCATAGTATAAGTTTTGGTATTTTTTGTATGTCATAAATATTTTATTTACTACATTATAATTAATTTAATAATTTAAAATGTAAATATATGTTCATAAAATGTAATAAAAAATTGTTACATTATTTTATTTTGGTTATACAATATTTTTATGGGACCATTATTACCTTTTTACGGTGCTTCAAAATGAGTAATAGCTTTAAAGTTGTGTTTAAGAATAAATAATGATTTTATTTAAAAATTAAATTAAAAATCTTCATAAAAATATTTTCATAAAATGGAGTTCATTATTGAATTCAGGTCATCGATATTAGGTTGGGGTGAATTTTTGGGATTTTTCTAAAATAGTTGAATTTTGGTGAATAATAAAAATACAGTTTTGAGTTTCGGGTGATTAATGAAATCATTAATGATGTAATAATGATGTAAGGTTTATGGTCGACTTATGAATAGTGATATATGATATGAGTTGTCCCATGTGGCCAATACCATGGGAAAATACCATGGGCAAACCCATGGTTTTGCAAATACCACAGATGAGGTGTCCCTTGGAAATTAATAATTTATTCCCTCACTTTTCCTATAAATACTAAGTCATTTCCCTCATTAATTTCATTCCAAAATCCACCTCAATGAAGTTTGGATCTCTTTAACACATAAGGAGTACCTCCAAGGTTCCCTCAACCCTCCCAAGGTCTCGACCTTCAATCATTCGAAGTTACTCTTCAAGGTAAGGGAACCTTTCAACCTCCACTTTTAAGTGATGACTACCTTTATGGTATGTCTTATAGTTCCATTTTCTTATGAGGGAGATTGTTCTTCTATATATTTACTAAAGTCTATTTCATTTCCAAATTATGAGAGAACCTTTCCACTCCCATAAATTTATTTTCTGAATTTTAATGTGCCACCGTTAGTCTACCAAAGTTTTGTAAAAGAAATCTCGCTTTATCTTTTGTTTCAAGTTTCCTTTTGATGTGCTGTGTCATTCAAATGTCCACAACATGATCTTATTTCTTTTTATTATGTCCCTCTAATTCAAAATTATTCATTAATGGATGGGATAACCTTGTCCCCTCTCTTTTTATTATATTCTAAAACAATTTTATATAGCAGTTATGCTGCAGAAATTTCATCTCAAAATTTCTCTCTTTTTCTCAAAGAATTCTCTTGTTTTATTTATGTGAATAACCATACCTATTTTGTTTCTATTGGTGTTAATAGATACAAAAAATTATATATTTTATTTTGTAATTTACATACATGTAACCCTCACTCCCTTTCCAGGGGTTATAAATGACATAACGATCTTATTCATAAATACTTTACAAACGTCGTGATTTTGAAGTGAAACCCATTTCTTTTACTCTCTTTATGTTATTTATGAAATTTTTGATTATGATAAATTTGTATCAAATGAAAATAAATACATATTAATGGCTCTCCCTTATAGTGCTCCAATTAATTGGGTAAATAAATTAATATCCAGACATGAAAAGTTTCAAGATACCTTGGTGAATAACCTTAGTAATTTCTATGACACCTCAGGGATAAACCTTGGTAATATGTTCATGAATGTCTAAATGAAATATTTGTAGCCACATATTCAAGTTATGATTCAAGTTATTTTTATAGTGATATACTTATTCTTCCATTTACCATTCCTTTATGACTTTTAGCATGTTCTTATTAATATTGCTCAGGATCACATGTCAATTGTTTCCCTTTTTTCCTTACTCGGCCTTATGCTCACCCTTTCCATTAATGCATGTCTCTAGGTTATGAGATGTAGTTATTGTACATAGGATAAACCTATGATGATTCCTAAAATCTGTATTACTAGGATTTTTATGTTGTTTTCATGTATTATGTTTCATATTTACATGACACTAGACTTTAAATATTCTCTGTATGTAAAATGTATTGAAAAGTTTGGTAGTAAAAAGGCGTGATTACATAATGAAAGCTCCAGAAAAGGTAAATCTTTTAGCAGAATGATTTTTTTTCAGAATAAATAACATATCCTCAAAATTTTATTTTCACCCAACGTATCCCCAAATAAGGTAGGACAGTACAAGACATCTTCTCCCATACTTACGTTCAACTAGATCATGCAATTTTACTTCAAGAGCAGGTTGGATAGGGAACATTGCCTAGTAATGTGGCTATCCTAATAAGATTTTCTTGGATTCTAAATTCTACAAGGATTAAATGATAAAGGTAGGCCATTATAAAAAGGATTCTATTGAAAAGGGAGATTTAAAACAAAATAAATTCCTCAATCATTTAAAACACATGTTCCTCAAACCCTCAAGTTCTGACAAGAATAAATAAAATTCTAGTTAAATCAAGCATGATTTGTTCTCTCAAGAAGTGTGGTTAATGTAAATAATTTTAAAACAATCGGCTCAAAATCCTCCCATGAATTTGATTTAAAATATAAATATAGTGATATGTGGAACGGGATTTAAAAATCAGATTAATTTTCATGAAATTTCCAATGAATTGAACTTGAAATTAATTCATTTTTAGCATTCATTTAAGCTCAATTTCATGGGATAAATTATTTCACTCAATGACATGGTTTTTAAAAATGTCAAAGATAATAATTTTTGCTCAAAGGTTTCAAAAAAACACAAAATTTGAAAAATAAATGCACCAAAGTTGATTTTTTTTTAATATAGGTGAAAGTATGAAGAAAAAAATTAAATAAATAACCTAAACTAAAAAGGTTCCCTCCCCCACACTTAATTGATACAGTTTCCACAATGCATTCAAATTGATTTAACGTGTAATAAGATTTGAAAAATGAATCGCAACATGAATGAATGTGTAAAGGAGAGGTACGACCTGGAGGATTTTATTGATAAATAGGTTGGAGGAGTGCGATCTCCTCCACTAGATCTGATGGAATAGTCTCATGGAATTTCTTCAACCTATGTGAACTAACAGGGAATGGATCCTATACTATATCCTTCACAATCTACACATCACTAAAAGGATATACCTGACTAACTATAAATGGACCTTCCCACCTGGAACGAAGATTACCTGGCATCAGCTCAAGTATTGAATTGAATAACAACACTTTTTCTCCAGGATGAAAGTCTTTGGGTTGGATCAGCTTATCACGAGCCACTCTTCTTACATAATTTAAATTATAGAATTTTCAGAATATTATCTTCTAATTTCTTCTAACTCTTGTAATTTCAATATTCTCTCTTTCCCATCACCTTTAAGATCCATATTCTTCTTCCTCACAGCCTAGTATTCATTGTCTTCCAATTCTATAGATATGTGACATCTTTTCCCATAAATCACCCTATACGGGCTCATTCCAATTGGGGTTTTGTAGTCTGTCTTGTAATCCCATAATGTGTCTTCTATCCATTGAATCTAGTCCTTCCTATTTGGATTAATAGTATTTTCCAAAATTCCATTCATTTTTTAATTGGACACTTCAACTTACTCATTAGTCTGTGGATGATAGGGAGTTAATGTTTTATGACGCACCCCATACTTTTTCAACAAATCCTATAGTATCCTATTGAAAAAGTGAGTCCCTTGATCACTAATGATGGATATGGGAACTCCAAACCTACAAAATATGTTAGAACTGACAAAATCACAAACAACATTAGCATCGTCACTCCTGGTGGATTTTGCTTCAACCCATTTGGAAACATAATCAACAGAAAGAATAATATAATAATTACCAAATTAAATTAGGAAAGGTCACATAAAATCTACCCCCGAAAATTCAAATATTTCATTAAAATTAAGTTTCTTTTGAGTAATTTCTTTTCTCTTTGAAATATTTCCTGTAAACTGACATTTTTCATACTATTTTCAAAATTCATGAGAATGTTTGAAAAGTGTTGGCCAATAAAGTCTAGATTCTAAAATCTTCCTTGTTCTTCTTTATGATCCAAAGTGGAAACCACTAGCTAGTCTGTTAAAAAACTAAAAGACTGACTCAATTTCATTTTAGGAAAAAATCATCTTATCATTTGGTCATTGAAAATCTTCCAAAGAAATATATCATCCTCGATGTAATATCTAGATTCATCTTTAAATTTGGGAATTTGGTGACAATTTAAATTAGATGGGACTTGAGATGTTACCAAATAATTGATCATGTCAGCATACCCAGGTACTTCTCCTTTAATCGAGTATAATTTCTCTCCTGGAAGGTGATCATTCAGTGAATCAGGGTCTGGAATTTCAAATTCAGCAGTGTTTGGAATTCTACTTAATTGATCAGCCACATGGTTCTTAGATCCATTTTTATATTTGATTTCAATGTTGAAATCATATAGTAATAGCATATATCTCACAAGACTTAGTTTTTCATTATCCTTCTTTATCAAGTACCTAAGAGCTGCATGATCAGAACACTCAATGTCTTTAGTTCCTAGCAGATATGATCTAAAGCTTTCTAGAGAAAAAAAAGCTAAAAACTCTTTTTCTGTTTTTGTGTAGTTGAATTGGGCCACATCTAAGTTATTTGTGGTATATGCAATTACTTGTGGCCTTCCCTCAATTCCTTGAGAAAGGATTTCTCCAGCAGCATGGTTTGAAGCATCACAGAGTAGATCAAATGGTTCTTCCCAATTGGGTGGCTTCATTACTAGTTGTGTAATCAATCTACTTTTCAACTCATCAATGGAATCCCTACATAAAAAATTGAAATTGAAATCCTCATATTTAAAATGTAACCTAGAGAGAGCGAGATAAATCATAATGAAATCTTTGAAAACCCTCATGTAGAATCCTGCATGTCCTAAATATGATCTAACATGTTTCAGAAAAGTTTGGTAAGGAAAATAATTTTTCACTTCTATTTTATATTTAGCAACATTAATTCCTTTATATGAAATTAAATGCCCAAGGAAAATTATTATCTCAACCCTAAAATGAATCTTTTTAAAATTCAAGACAAGGTTCTTTTCAATGCATGTTTTCAAAACTTTTTCCCAATTTTTCAAACAATAGTAAAAAGAATTTCCAAAAACATTGAAATAATCATAGATAACCTCCAAGAAATCTTTAATGTGATTAGAAAATATACTTATCATACACCTCGGAAATGTTCCTAGAGCATTACACAATCCAAATGGCATCCTTTTGTATGAAAAAGTAACAAAATTACAAGTAAAGGTAGTCCTCTCTTGATCCTCAAGAGCAACTTGTATCTGAAAATAACCTGTAAATCCATCCCAAAAGCAGTAATAAGTTCTCCCTGCCAATATCTCTAACATCTGGTCAATTAAAGAGATTTGGAAATGATCTTTTTGAGTGACATGATTAAACTTCCTATAATCTATGCACACTATCCAGCTATTCTGAATTCTCACAGGGATTAATTCATTCTTTTGATTCAGCACAATGAATAGGCCATTTATTTGGGACTACATGGATGGGGATAACCCACTACGAATCTTATATGGGATAGATGATACCAACTTCTAATAGCTTCTCGATCTCATTTTTCATAACCTACATTAGAGTGGGGTTCAACCACCTTTGGGTTTGTCTGACAGGTTTTCAATCTCCCTAATGAAAAATTTTTTGTGAGAAAATATTTGGGATGAATCCAGGGATATCACCTAATATCCACCCTATTTATTATAACTTTTCTCTCAAAATCTAAATCAAGGATTTTTCTTTAGTTTCATATTGATTATTAGCAACTATTTCTGGAAATTTCTCCTCCTCTATAAGGTAAACATATTTTAAATCAGTGGGGAGTGGTTTTAATTCTAGATCCGGGGATGATCAAGTGATGAAACTAAATTGAGCATCCCCACTTCCAATGGTTTGACATCCAACACATATGAAATTATATCATTTTCTTCATTATTTAACAAATTATTAAGGAAATCAGATTTTACCACTTCTTCCCTCAAGAAATTCGAATCTTCAATGCTGTGAAAATCAATATTTTCAGTAATATTTTTAATGGAAAAAATTATTTCTTAATGATAATAATTCATGAAACATACCGTATTCATTAATTGATTTTGTACCATATTCATGGGAGAGTGTAAAGATTTAATGATCATCTGATGGGTGCCTCATGGATTCAAAAATATTGAAGTAGACAATGTTGTCTCCAAACACTGTGGTAAGTGTCCCTTCATGGACATTGATGATGGTTTTGGACGTCTTCAAGAAAGGTCTCCCCAAAATTATTAGTGAGTGTGATGGGGTCCTATAATTTTCTATATTAAACACATAGAAGTCAGTAAGGAAAAAAAATCTTTGACTTTTTCCAGGACATCCTCTAGATCTCCTGTAGGGAAAACTGTGGATTTGTTTCCAAGTTTGGCCACCACTCAAGTGGAATTCAAGTCTCCCATCTACAAATAAGTGTATACTGATTGAGGTAATACATTAATTGATTCACCTAAATATCATAATGAATTTTTGAATTTTAATGAACCAATGGTGCATGGAATCGAAATTTTCCCTGGATCTTGACATTTGGTTGGAAATTGTAGAGTGATAAGGGCTAATACACTTCTTCCAAAATTGATCTTATCATTACCTTGTAGTCTCCTCTTCTTGGTGAAAATATCCTTAAAAAATTTACCAATCTTTGGAAAAAAACTAGCACTTCAACTAGAGGTATATTTATTTCCACTCTTTGGAAGGTGTCAAGAATTTTTTTTGTAGTGCTTCTTCTTGCAACCTCTTTGATTAAATCATCATTAATGGAAATGGTGGGGGTATGAATTTATTCTCCCTTTGATTCCTTTGAAATGGTGTTTCTTATTTCTTCTTCCTTGGCCTATCCTTAACCTCCTCCTCTTTATTAACTTCTTCTCGATGAATTTTTTTAAAATTTTCGACATTTATAACTTCATTTTCTCCATTATCAGGTATTATTTTTTCAGGTTCAATGGTAGATGGTGGTGGTAGTTCTTTTACACTTCTTGTTTTCAACATACTGACCTTATCTGTTGGGGTTGGGATTGTTTTGGAAGGTAGTTTTGCTAGATTTTTGGTTAAAAAGTCCATGAGACTTTCAAACATATTGGAAAAATATTTAAGAGTGTCCTTTAACCCCTCAAACCTAGATTTTTTGCTACTGGATTTGAATTGAAGGTTGTGCACTGGTGGATGGATACTCATAGGGTATTCTAAATGTGGTTTTTTTTTTGTAAGAAGGGTAGTTATAAGACTACTTTGGTTGAAATGGTGTTGGGTTATGGAATTGATTTTGGAATTGTGGTTGGTTTTGAAAATTGTTTCGATATGGGGGTCTACCTTGATTCTACTGATTTCCAAACCCATATTCGACTTGGTTAGGATCTCTCCATCCTTGATTTTTTTTGGAACTTCCTTGGATGAATGGCTGCCACACATGTTTCCATTCCCTGTATTTCAGAACATTGGTCATTAAAATGATTAGGTGATGATCATAAATCACATACCTTAGATGGTGCTTGTTGGTCACTAAATTGCATCAAGTCCATCAGCCTCACAATTATATTTATCTCTTCCATCCTAGTTTATAATAATTGTGATGGATGAGAAGTGTTTAACTCATGGATACATCTTATTCCAATAACACTTGTTCTAAACTGCTTTGAGTTCTGGTAAATCTTCCCAATCAAGCCCTTGGATTCTTCTGGTGACTTTTCAATCAATGCACCTCCAGATAATGCATCAAGAAGGTTTACTTCATTATCTAGTAGTCCATGATATAATAAGATAAGAGAGTGATGTTTCTTAATGGCTTGATGTGGGTAGCTCGCACATAGCTTCTTAAAGTTCTCTTAGTACTTCTATCGGGTTTCTCTAGATGATTATCGTATGGTGTAGATTTCCTTCTGAATAGTTTTGATTCTAGAGGTGGGGAAGAACCTTTGCATAAAACATCTTACCAGGTCATTCCAGTCATGTATTTCTCCTAGTTGTAAGTCGTAAAACCATTCGTTTTTAGCCCCATCCAATGAATATTTAAATTCCTTTCACTTTATCAGCTCTATAGAAACTACACAGGGTCTGAAAGTTGAGAAAACATGTGTGAACTCTTTAATGTGTTTGTTTGGATCTTCACCTTCCAAACCATGAAACTTTGTAAGTGAAGTAATCATGTAAGGTTTCATTAAAAAATCATTTTGTAACACTGGAATGGCATGTTGACTGTTTTGATTAAGGAATTGTGGTGCACAGAGTTCTCTAAGAGTTGGGTTTTGATTTTCATCCATAATTACGAGCTCAGAGTGAACAATAGAAGTTTCACATGAGTATGAAAGAGGAACATCCTCCAATTCAGATTCCAAATTAATGTTTCTATTTCAATTCAACATCGTTCTTTCAATTTCAGGATCTATGGTAAAGGTATAGTTTTTGAAGTTCTAGTCGTGCAATTTTAAAGATAAAATATGAAAATAGAAAGGAAAATAAATAAAAGAATGTTGGTGCTACCTCACTAGCAATGATGCCATTTTTTGACAAATTCTTATCATGGGGTGTGGCAAAAAAAAATATCACATTAGTTAAAATGTATTATAGTGGGTTACCTGTTTTCTCCCTAGAGAGGAGTTCACAAAAATATTGTTTGTCACTTAAAATTAAAGGAAGAAGTGATGTTGTTTTGGAAATGGTTTGATTTTGGAAATACAAGAAATAAAATAAATAATGTATGGAAATAAAGTGGAAGTTTTAAAACTAATTGAAAAAATATGTGATTTAAATCAGTGATATGAAATAGTGATTAGTTTAGGGCCGGTTTTCCAATTGTAATTTTATCACAATTCACTTTACCCAATTCTCTTCGGAAAAGTCGTTAACAGTGAGAATACACAATAATTTCTCCTCACTCCCTTGGTCAAATAATAATGTGTGAATAAAACTTACTAAAAATTCAGATTGGTCAAATATCCTTCCAACGTGTAATATAGTTGTAGCGAATACCCCGAATTATCTTAGGCATTTTCCAATCAGGTCTTGTTTATACCAAGAAATCAAGAACATTCCCTACTCCTCACACACGTACCGGTGATCACCGAGTAGTTCACCACTAAGCCCTGGTCTATTCCATTGTTTAGAAACCAGAACCTAGTGGAAGGAGATATTTATCATTGTCCAAATATTAATAAACAATATAATCTAAAATCAGACACAATTGTACATGATAATAAAAACTGTTAAAAGGAATTGAAATTGATTCGCAGAAGAGAAAAGAGGATATTAAAACATTATGTGCAAGAACATAAGAATATAAAAAGGGTAAACCTACCCCTCCCCAATCACTCATAAGATATTCCCCACCATCATAAGGGTAATCGAGTTTAAGGGGGAGAAGAAGTCATTACAAAGCTAAGAATAACAAAAGAAAGAAAAACCAGAACAGAATTCTGGATCCCCCAGAAGTTTGCCTCTCTTATGCCCACCAGGCCTCCAAACCATGCCAAGATCCCTTATTATAAGATGTAGGAAATTTTGTTTTCTATCGATACTCAAAATAAAAAATCCATTGAACAGGTTTGAAGGAATACATGGCTTGATTAGTGAGTTTAACTACTTCTGGCCACCAAACACTATTTCACCAACTCCCCTTGGATGCGGCCAAAATATGCCTTGATGAGCATGTTATTTTATGAAAGTTAATTTGAATCGTATGTGGAATGTTCTCTATCTAAACCCGCTAGAATATTCTCATTTGAAGGGTGGACGAATGTGATATGTCATATTTAATGCAGTGGGATCTATTCTGCCAGCCAAACTGATTTCTCCATTTGATTGACTTTTCTGTACCATTGGGTTTTGAATTGATTCTTGATCCAGAAGACAAAATTGAATCCCATGAGAATATAAAGCCTAAAAAAGGATTCACATAAATAGGACAAATATTATAAAAGTTATATCTGAAAAACAAAAGATATATAAAACTATCAATTTTACAAAATTACCCCATATACATATTTAACCCCAAAATACACCAAAAACACTTAAATGATGAAAATATACTCAAATTGAATAAATAATTGGGATTAAATAATTGAAAAATATATTCATAATAATGAAAATATTAACTCTACCACTCCACTCCAGTATCAGCATTGGGGAGAATCGATCCGGAACTCCTTGACTCCATCCAGCCCCTGGCTATTCAAATGTAAAGCATGGAGGGGGGATTTACACCAGTGTAACCATAAATTAAAGTTTTATCTAGAGTGTGTGGACTTGACTAATCCTCAACCAATTTTTTTGAATAAAAAAAATCTCAATATATAATGGTATGGGAGAATTGAATAAAAAAATCATGAAATTTGAATCCCAATTTTTCCGGTGTGATTGGAAGTATGATGTAAGAAGTGTCTTCCATAATTATATGTTTCCTATATAATTAGAATGGATTATAATTAGTATGGTATGTAAATATAAGATCATGGTCTACTGAAAATGATTAATATTAGTGATGAAAATTTATTTATCCAAAAAAATAATTTTGAGGAAGAAAATTATCTTTAACCTCTTAAAATTAATGCAATGTTAAAATAAGAGGGTTTCAATATACATCACTACACGAAAAAGAATGGATTTTCTCTTGAATATGAATTTTTTCATCAAAAAAATAGAATAGATATTCATATAATATATATATGAGATGAATTAAAATAATTTATGTTTACTTTAATGTATCTTTGTGGTTTTAAACTGTTTAAAGATGTTATACAACGATTGGAAGATTTAATTCGATTCTCTAAGGACAAATCATGGACAATATCATCAATACAAAAACAGGATGGGTAAATTAGAGACTGTGATCATCAATGATGATCTAAAACTATTGTGAGTTCACGATTCAAATATGACTTACTATCATGTAGTGTCTCCTCTTAAAAATAATAGAAACTACAGTGCCCGATTCAAGATGGAATAGAGGAGAATGGTCATCCAAAATTTGGGGATATAATGAATAAGGATTATTCCTTCTCAAATTATCATGCCCATAGGTTATTCATAGATTCATTTGATATGGAATTCATTAAATTTATAAGGATCAAGAGACCAAATATGGTCAATCTAAATGTTTTTTGGAACAACTTCCCATACAATTAGTTCTTCAGACACAACATCCATGAATGATTCATCTTCAAGGTTGTAATTAAGAAGTAGGTTGACTCTGGGTAGGTCATGTTAGGTAAAACACCATTATAGGTAGCCTATTTTTCTATTGTACTAATATAATAATAAGGGGAATGGAAAGAAATTAAAAATTGAAATTCATATAAATTTAATGACTGGATGACTTTGAAATCGGTCAGTTGGGCACATAACACACTTAACTAATGAGGATGAACTCTATAATCATTAACTCCCCTATCCAAAATAAGGAACAAACAATGGTGGATAAGGGAGATTAAAATTTGGTGAACTTCAGTTGTTATGGATCATTTCTACTAAAGTTATATACACAACTAAAACCTAGATACAAGAACTCCAATGACCTTTAAAGGAACATAAATCAATTTTAGAACCTTTCAGGGACCTTAGATTTATGTGTGTCTTAACCTAGGGCTACAAGAAAAAAAAATTTCAACCCAGGTTTTAAATACAACTAGTACTCCGCCCATGCATTCACACAACACTATAATGAAATTATTATTATTAATAACATAATACGATTTATAATACACAACAATTCATATTAATATTTAAAATATTTGAAATAAAAATCACATAAATAATCAATGAGTAAATGTTAGTGATATTGAGGATCAAAAGTTACATAATGAGAAGCGTTCTCTATGAAATACATAATGAAGGAACAAATGTTTCAAAAAAATAGATCGAATAGGAAAAGAAGTTATAGAAATTGTGGAATAAAAGTTTCATAATGAACAATATCAGTTGTAATAAGATATTCCAGAACCCAAAACAGAATTTTCTATTAGCTTCAAATTACTCGTTAATGCAACACCATTTAAAACTGTAGAAGGTTGTTCATACTGTTGCACAAAAAAATATTATCTAGCCTACCTATTTAGATTTAAATAAGGAAATGTACCAATCACATTATCGTAATCCCTCCGGCTGATAGGATGCATTTTATTAAGCTGTAGCCTCTACTTCCAGCTCTTCTTTCAAAGAAAGTGTTTCTTCTTATCTCTCCCCATGATATTCCCCCAACCCATTAACCTAAACCTCTATGCATAAGACTTGTGAGTATTAATCTGGGGTCTTTTAGCAGCAAAACCAGTCAGAGAGGGTATGTTTCTGATCTGAGGAATGGTTGTACAGAGCTTTAGGAGAGGGACGGTGGGAAATCTTGAAATTTGGAGAGATTAACTAAGCCTCAGGGTGTTAATTAAGTGATACAAATTCCATCAAAAGGAAATGAAATATTTACATACTATTTCAATGATATGGTACTAAGTAATTTGATGAATTTTCTAATGAAATAAATGAGTTCCAATATCATGGTGGATGTTTTTGATCAAACCATAGTCATCATCAAGCATCATCAGTCCCCCCTGATGATTCCAAAATTTCTATCCAAAATGTAATGAACCCATGAAAGTAGATGTGTGTGATGATTTAATTCCAATGATGTTAGTGGTGAGGAAAAAAAATTGGAAACAATTCATTCAATAAAAACTTTCTCTCCAACCCTTTCATAAAAAACCATTTGATCCCCCTACCTAATGCATCTTAAATCTTGAAGAGAAAATAAAACTTATTCCAATGAAGATATGTTCTGTACTTATTAATACCATAAATTTTCTAATTGAATATGAATCATTTATCAGTTTCCATTAATTAGTAAAATATCATATGTTCGTATTCTAGTAATATTTTTTGTGATAGAAACTTTTGGAATGATTTGAATGTCATACCTTTTTGTGGTACTAAGAAATATTTCTTCATGGCCATGTTTTCGAAATTAAGTCACCGAATCAAGAAACATAACAAAAATATGTTAATGGAAAAAATGAAACACTAATACAAAACAAGGATACATCTTGAATAATGTAGAAATCGGTATGTATAAAGACTTATGAAACTTTATTGGTAGAAGTAAAAAATAATCTAAGACATGATCCACTGCTCAAAAAGAATCTAATAACACCAATAAAATAGAATAAAATGATCTACTGATAAAAAAAATGTCAAGTCCTATTTATTTCAACTAAAATATGTATCCACTTCTCTAAAACACATGATACACTACTCTAAAACACATGATACACTAATCTAAAATACATGATTCTCTTCTCTTAAAAATGATATAATGATATAATATAACACATGATTCACTAATCAAACAAATTACATGTTCTACTACCCAAAAAAATTGCATGGACCACTGATCAAAGAATAAACACATTCCACTACTCTAAAAAATGATCTAATACTGATATATAATACATGCTTTTGAACTAAATTAAAATACAATATCCACTACCATAAAAATTGATCCACTTCTCTAAAACATGTCAAGTCATATTTATTAGAAGTAACTAATTAAATTTTGAAATTAAATTCTTGATGAACAATATGAAAACATTTCATTAAATTAAAGGTATTCCTGTACCTAGATTTCTATTTGCAATAAGGAGTTGTAGTGGTGGAATAAGAGGTAACAAGCCATGAGTTGATCACCTACACAATCATGAAATATGTTTACTCACATATATAGTAATACATAAATATAAGAATACATACTGTGTATTAATAATATTGAAACACTTTAATAAGAAACACATAAATATGTATAAGAAATATGTTAAAACATTAGTTATGAGAAATTGGGAAACACTTCAATAAGCATTCTAGAAATATCTATGTATAACTAATTGGGAAATAGTTGCACATAAAAAATATAGAAGTGGTAATGTTTCAACAACCAATAAATAATTATATAACTTTCAGTTTCATCTAAATGTAGGTGCATAAAACTGATATCTAAAATAAATTCCTTGAAATGATATTTAGAACCATATAGAAATGACAATGGGGATGAAGATAAATCCACGAAAAATGGTTCCCCTGAAAAACATTCCACTGCCCTTGATTTTCTAGGAGAGGAATCTGAATTCATAGTAGAATTTAGTTTTCATCAACAAAATTCCCATAAGATCCACCATTACAAAAACAAAAAACATCCCCTATATAGAGTTAAAACTCCAAAATAGATAAATACATGATTCACTACAAAAACAGACAAATAATAACATAATCAAGAATATATAGAGTGATGGTTTTTAAAGATTAGGATGACTATATTAAATTATCAAACCAGATATCATACATGGAATCATTTAGTACATTCTAATTCTAGATATAAATCTATTAATATTAACCTAAAATGGTGACCATAAGAAATATGGAAATAGTTATTTATAATCAATATGAAAAAACTTATTCATAAGTCATTAAAATCACTCTATATGAGAAATTGGGAAATAGTTCTATAAAAAATGTGGAAGACATACTTTGGATGTAAGGAAACATAACAAAACGGGTATGAAAAAAAGAATTATATCTGAAAATATGGTTGAGTTATTCTTAAACATGCTCTACTTTTAATTGAGCAGAGCATAAGTAAAAAAACAATGTCATTTAAAACTCTTAATAATGAATGCAAAAAATGTATGGCTGACACTTGAAATCATTTAAACACAAATATTTGGTTTAATAGTTGTAGGGTTTTAATATACCAACACTAAATGAATGATTAGTTGGATTTAGAACATTCTATCATCGATATTGAATTGAAATGGAAATGGATTATTCACTGATAAAAACATAATAACTCAATATCTTTAAACAACGGTGATGATTAATGTATGGAAATCCTGTTGGAGCCATATAGTTGAACTCTTCTAATTCATTATTTTGGGGAAGCAAAACCCATTAAACAAAGTACTTACCAGTAATGAGTTGTTTGTAATTACTACCACTTTCCCCACTTCTATGCTTCAAAAAAATTTGATTAAACATGGGAAAAATTAATAAATTTTGTGACATGATAAACTCAAGTGACTTTCAAAAAGCAGTAACAAAAAATGTGACTCTTAAGAAATGTGTAATATTGCAAAATTATATATACAATTAAGAGTCTTGGTCCCCAGTAATGTTTTTATAAAGCATTAATAATTAAGTACCATTAAATTTTTGCAGCAACCAAAACCAAGAAAAGAAAATAATTCTTGTGATAAAGTATCCAAACTATGTACAGAAGGATACTTTCCAGAAATTGTTTTTACCAACCCAGCTCTCTAAAATAGCGAAGCATGAAGGCATTAAGGACAAGGTGTATTGGGAGAACATGTGATACCTAAACAAAGGAAAAAAAATAAAAATACATTCTTGAAATTGGAATCACCAAAACAATTGATTACAATTACAACCTCAAAAATAACATTTATTTTCATGGATTATTCCATGCATGATGCTATCAGGCATAAAACTATCAGGAAGAAAAAACATAAAATGAAATTATATGGAAAATTAGCCCTCCAAGTCAGAAAATGACATTTTATAGACAATATCAGAAAATAAACAAACATTTTGTGTTTAGAAACTCAAATAGAGAACCAATTTGAATGTCCTCTCAAAAAATAGAATCCCGCTCACTAATAACAATGAAGAGAAAATTGGATGTGTGAAACATATGGTTTGGTAAACTCGAAATATAAATACCATTCCATGTTAAAATATTTATCAACACAAATAGAAATTTTCATCACAATGTTACAATAGATTTTAAGGAATACAAGAGTAAAAAAGAATCTTCGATGTAGTATGTGCTTAGAAATATAACATACCATCACGGTTAGTATGTACAACTATTTAGAAAACATTTAAGTTTTATAAATAGAATTATATGCAATAAATAATATATATATTAGAAGTTAAAAAATAAAATGAATATGTAAATGGAAATAGATAGGAAGTGGTTGAAGTGTTGGCCTTATTCTCAATTACATTGCTCAGTCTGATATCATGACATTCATATGCTTACATGGAGGGGAAATGATCAAGTCCAAAAGATTATTCCCATTATTTTTCTTGTATATCATTTTTATGGGAATAAACATTGGAAAATCTAGTCAGACCATAGTTATATTTAGGGATAAAATAATGGTAGATATATATAAATTCCACTAAACTTATTAAACCAATTCTTAGTCTAGTAGAGTGAAATTCCTCTAAAAGAAAGAGATAAGTACACCAAACTTCTTGGAAAATTACATGGGAAAAAATAATATGTTAATGTCACTCTAATCAAAACCAAAAACTATGAAGTGAAGTGCACACAGATGATCATTTCCACGAATGGATGTTCCCCCTTTAATGTCGGATGCACACTAATTATCCTACATTAGAAATGACACAAACTACATCAACCTATGATAGAAACTATAAATTCTCGTCTATTGATTTTATTACTAAAAACTTATCTAACACTCTCTATTGAGTAATAATTCTTTTAAAAGGAGAATATGGATTTAGAAATTAAACATCACATTTAATAAAATAAAAAAAATCAACACAAAAATAAATCAAATCAATTTCACTCAACAAAAATTATTCATTTCACAATACACAATAAATATGATTAATTATATATTTTCATCAATTTGTAAAATTAAATAATTTTTTATCAAATTCCATACAAAACAGAAAACTATAATATTAAAAAAATGAAGGACATTGAATGGAATGATATAAAAAATGATGAAAATATCTATTTTTCATGCATTCAAATAAAATGGATATAGAATATATTTAGTACATGAAACATAAATTTCAAAACATATTTAAAAATCTATGTAGCATATATTTAAAAATAGAGAATATATATTTATAAAAAAAATGAATTTTTCATAAAAAAATAAAGTCAAATACAAAAATGTTAGAAATTTAGTTTCAAAATTATGAAGAACAACATACATTGAATTAATGAGAAGAAAATATGGTGAGTATAAAATCTCATGGAATCGATTTTACCAGGAATATATAAGGAATTATGAAAGGTGTCAATTAAAAGTTATAAGAATTATATAATGAAAATTGTGAATTAAATGAAAAATATAATAATCCATTGCTAAATAAAAAATCAAAAAAATGAAAATCAGAGAATCTGTGAGATAAGAAATTGATAAAAAATTATAGATGATGGAAATAAAAAAAAATTCTTGAAGGATATGAACTAATGAAATAGTACTAGATAACATAAATCATAGTGAGGACGACTAAAGTGATTCATTTTCGTTCAAACAGTGGAATCGGAAATTGATAGGACGTGAAGGCATGAAGAAGAGGTGACTACTAGAAAGCAATAGATATTGCTGGATTATAACTTTATATATTCTCATAAAAAATAATTTTATTATAGAAAATATTGGGTTTCATGTATCATCATACAAAATATATCAATAATCATTAAACCATAAATATAATAAGATTATAGGTGATGTAGACATATAACAAACTATATTTTTAATACTGATATACAAATCTAGAAAGGGAGTCAATATACACAAGAAATGGACAATAAAATAAGACGTGATAATTTAACCTCTATTAGATGGCCTAGTACCACAAATCGCATAAGTTACACCTATTTCTATATTCTCATGCTTCAGTCTGTCTATTATAAAAATCTGGGAACAGAAAAAATAGCAAATCAGTGTAAACATTTTCTCATGCGGAACCAATTTTCTATCATACTATAGAAAATAAATATAAATTTTCTAGGAAAATAGTGTAGGTACAATAAATGTTGAAGATAATATGGTAACTGTAGAGATACAAGTAGCACAAAAAAGGGAAGTCGATTGTGGAGGAAGAGGGGATGAATGGGGATGCTGAAGCAACTTGATGGTGAAGAAAATGTTGAATGGGTTGTGCGATGTGGAGGACGGAGAAATAAAAATGTAGTTGAAACCCTAGAATAGTAGTGATAAATTGTAAGCTGGAGGGGGTTCGAGTGAATGTATTAACCGTAGAAGAAAAAGAACAAATTATTCATGAAGAAAGCTTCTGTGTTTTATGGGTACTGACGGTGGGAGGGGAAACATGATCTAGAACCCTTGGAGCAGCCGTACAAGGCTAATGGCAGTGGGATATGAGGGACACCAGAGGGGAAATGAGATTAGGAACTTTAGGAATAATGGTATAGGTTAAATGGGAGTGGTAAAAGTGGGAGTGGGAATGGTTGGAGAACCGGTAAAATTGAAATGGGAGTAGGAACCCTAGGAGAAATGGAAAATATTGAAGCAGGAACCATAAAATAGAGGGAGGTAGTGAGCTCTAGAGTAACAGAACATGGTCGATGATGAACTAGAAATCAGATGCGGAGCATCCAAAGGGAGGGTGAGTTTGGGAGCAGAGGTGGGGAGGTGGAGAGCGAACATACATGAACCGTAGGTAGTAGAGGGGGGAGGATCAACTTCTTAGAGTGGGGGTGGAGGTAAGGTTTGTATGGGGATTTAGGAGGAGGTGGTTTTAGAGATTCATGTTTGGGGAAGCTAAATACTAGTAGAAATGATACCCTAGGATCAACAAAATTATTTTTTGAGGGAGGGAGAAAATTTTGGCAGAGATGTGTATTTTGGAGATGTGGATATATGTGGAAGTGACACGTCAACTAGAGAAAACCCATATTTTGAATATATAATATATTCTAGTGGTACTTGAGCTACCTATTGAGAAGAAAGTGTAATAGGAGTGTTCATCAATTTTAGGGGCTGAAAAAGTAGAAAAAGTTCTAGAAATATAATTTGATTATTTTTAAATTTTTTGTAAAATTGAATTTTCCTAAACTTTTATATTTCCATACCTTTTGTGTAAAATTACTATTTAATTTTTTAATATATTATTTTCTCTTTAATAATGTGATGTATCACTTCACTACCCTCACCTAGAAGTTTTTCTTAAATAATTGGAATGAAATAAACACCAAAACATACAATATTCTCTAGCTCAGTCATTAGATATCGCTAATTACCCTTAAGTCATCCAATAACTCATGGTTGTAGTTGATGTAGAGGGCCTAATAGGATTATGTGTATGATACAGTGATGAATGGAAAATAAATTCTAATTGTAAAAAAATAAATAGACTTGTCAATATATAAATAGATAAAATGATTCCATATAGATTAAAATATCATAATAAACAATTAAATTAAAAACATTCATTAATAGTATGTAAAAATAATCACTAAAACATGTCCTCTAATGGGTTAATGTGTCATATCTATATTTATTACAACCTGTATATATGGAAGAAACTAGTAATCTAAATCCTCTCTCCCAACTTGGTGATTGTAATGATACAAACCAGTATCAATGAATAGTTATTAATCTATAGAATTATTGTTGGTCATTCATGAACATAGTAATTCTTTCATTGTGAGTAGTAGGAACATACTCTCCCATTATTCTAGTATTTATAAAGAAATCCTCAAATTTCAATATCAATTACATCTCTTCTAGTTATTTCTATATATACTTCTCAATTGTATTTATTTTTTTAAATTATCTTTAATCAAATGTTTTTTCTAAATCATTCTCCTCCCATGATGGATCTCCATATTTATTCTAGACATATAAAATAATAATTCCATAGCTATATTATAGCCATATTGGAAATATTATTCTATTTATTGTGCTCAAGTGAGGCAGATAAATGATGAACATCCTTGAATCAGTGTTTATTTGATCCATTCGAACATGAGAAATGGGATTCAAAAATCCATGGATGGAGTGTCTTAAACATTATTAGAGAAATCTTGTTATGGGATTCATAATGATCTCAGGTGGGCCTCATATAGGATGAAAAGAATTATCCACTACCACTAAAATTATTCAGTTCAATTGTATATCTAGAATAGCTCAATCTTATGCTAACAATAACCTCTATCTTCCAAGGGATCGACAATAGTTTCCAAATACATGACTTATCCTAAGAATCCACATTATAGGCTAGAGTTGTCTCTATCAATTATAAATTGCAATACACTACTCAATTTTAATTAGTAAAACAAAAAATATCATCCCCAACCATCTTTCCTTTATTCTTTGAAGATTAAATGGTGATCCAAATCCTAAAAAAATATTTATTATAAAGATGATCAAGATCTTTAACCATGTATTATATTAGAACACTTAAATGGTTCCATAACATGGTTGGTATGGAAATTTATTGATCTTGGAGAACATCTCATAAAGGATTAAAATGTTTTTAAGCCTACAACATGATATTGTTCATAGATTATCCTAAATAAATTTGGAATGTAGTTGGAAGTGGTGATGGTTAGATCCACATGGACATGGAAAACTTGTTGGGTGATTTTACTGAGAGGGAAGTATAGAGAAACTTATATAAGAATATTCCTCAGACACCTCATTATAACTTCAAACATAAAAATAGATGAATTTTTGGGTAGCTTTGAGTTCTACTCTATCATTATTTCTTGAAAAGGAAAAAATGAGTTTGATAATATCTGAAATTCAGTATCCCTTGTGATTAAGCACAGTGGGGTTCATTTGACCCTTGTCTAACTCCCTCAAACCCATCCTCTTACGTTTATTGAAGGTGAATATTTTTTTTAGTTTATTATATAGACCATAGGTATCTAGCTATATTTAATATAGTTTACGGGAGTAAATGAATTATTAGACCCATATCATTATGCCGAAGTGTCTCGTCATTTAGGAAACCTTTGTCATCAAAAACCTAATAACATGAGCACATAGGTAAATTAAATATCATTCTATCTCAGATATAATTTGAGATATTTCTTTTACTATGTTCAATATCTTTTTTAGATATTTGGATTGGACTTCATTGAGAAAATAATCATTGTGACATAGTACCAACAAATACACACAATCAAGAAAACCCAACATCAAATCACCATTGTTAGTGACCATTAAATGATTGTTTTATTAGGTCCATCCTAATTAAAAATTCTGGTTCATGTCCTATTCTTAGTAATAATTATCTATTCTGATTCTCTGACCTTATATAAAGGATGTGTGGTCGGATTTATGCATGAATAGTGTTGGAGTTGGGTGAAGATTGGCTCAATGGATCGAGTTCCTCATACGGTAGATGAGAGGATCAGTTTATACCATCTTTGGTCTAAATAGGCATGGTCGATCATGATGAGTACAAATGGTAGGTTGGGTTACTCTTGTTGTCTATTTTTTGTGATCGTGGATTGTGTTTGACCATTAATAATCCATTTAGAATGTTAATGAATGCATTCAGTCAATAAATTGACCATGTGTGTTCCATGTGGTAGGTTGATGTAAAGGAATAGAAGATGAGGGTGTGGTAAGTTGAGATACATTCATTTGACCATTGATGATATGTTGTGGTAGGTTTGAGGCTCCCTATGATAAAATGGGGTTTTATTTTCAATAGGTTTTGCAACGATAGAGAGGGGTCATGGTCGGTTATTTCAACTTTTTGGCAGTATAAAGGGTTATGACGGGTTTCATTTTTTTCATAATGTTGGTATAATTACTATAAGAGTAAATTTGTATTTATTTGTGGTAATAATTAATTTATTTACAATGCTCACTTCATATGGTCACTTGGAATATTCAACGTACAATAAGTTTATGACTTTTCCAGTTTTTCATCCTTTTAAATTTAAAACTAAATTCAGAATATCTTATGTCAAAATTAATTATATAATGAATTAAAAAATTAAAATTGATATCCTATAATAAATTATGTTCTAGAAATAAATGAATCACTAAATGGATAAAAAGATTTTGAAACAATTATAATTCAAGATTCAATTAATTTGGTCATTTAATTCATGATTTGATTTAGAAATTTGAAATTCAATATCTGAAACTAAATTCCAAAATTCTATATATCAATTTATGGATATCAATTAATTAAAAATGAATAAAATAATATTCAATAATATTTTATCAATTTAACCATCTAATTTTTGAAATATTATAAAAATTGAAATATTAATTTCAAAAACCCATTACCAATTAAATTCTAAAGGTTTTCCTTGTTCAATTAAATATAAATAATTAAAAATTCAATTAAAAATCATGATAGTTAACCATTAAACTAGTAATGCCCATATTTCGCAAAAATATCAAAATAATATTAATTACATGGGTGATGGATTAATTATTTTTGGTATATATCTTTTAAAATTAAATAAAATATTTAAAAATTAATCTCTCATCACTGCCAAACACTTGAACTATTTGACATATTTTAAATTCATAGTGAAGATAATCTATAATATGGTCTTAAAAAATTTTAAATTTAGCTACCATACATGATATATAAATTATATTCCCTTATTTCATGAATTTTTGGGCCTCATCTATGATTTCAATTCACTACCTCGCTTAAATACATGAAATTTTCCATTCCAAGGAGTGAAATAAAATATATTGAAGTATAATCAAAATTATTACAAAAACAAATTCTTTTTATACATTTAATTTTTTTTAATATAATGCTTGAATTTCCACTTCATTGATACAAATCAAATGATATTTTTATAAGTTAATATCTCTCATCATCATATAGTTCTAATATATCTCTCACCTGAATCAATTCATTTATTATTACTATGAACTTTATTAAATAAAATACTCAAACATTTAGATGTAATGAACCATAAAAATACACATATGAATCTACATGAATTTATTTAACTTATACACCTATGTGGTTCTTAATTACTCATAGATTTGTAATGGGATTGATATTATACATTTTAAATTAGTTTAAAAGGACATATATCAAATTACTTTTGATTAGCATCCCTAAGGTGTTCATTATCACATAGACCAAGTTGCCTCAGATTCATTTGAATAATATATTGAACTCATATTATAATTATGATTCTATAAAAATATATTCATTTACACTCTATTTTCATGTTCTAAGACTAATATAGACATTAACATAGTGACAAATTAACTCATTAGTCATTTAATTATAGAAATTTTAGAACCAATGAAATCCATCCACTCTATCATGGTATGCGATCAAGGAATGGGAGAATTTAGCTCAATGAAAACACAAAAAATTATACAAATGTATATCAATATAATGTAAAATCATATCATTTTTATATATAAACATTAATAAAAAATAAAAATGCCTAAACAATATATAGGTCCAAATAATAGATTGGAGAAGTTTTTTTATTACTTTAATTATTTATATTTTAGTATAAAAACACTTAAAAATTTAATAAAATATAAAGGTATACACACCCAAAGTTACTTGGTCCCTCTCACAAACACAAATTTTAGACAAAATTCTATTTAATATCAGTATGAATTCATCAATGAAAGTTTATTTATAATTAAATGAATCTAACCCATAGTGAAATAATGATACAAAATGTGGTTCTTTATTCAATATTTGTAAGTCGGATTTTGGATAAATCTATTTTCACTATTCAAAATTCCTGATGGTAATACTTCACTTATTTAAAATTCAATTTGATGGGGTTCTGTGATTCAGATCCCTTTATCTCAACTGTACCAATTAGAAATGTTTCAGTCGATATGTATATCCTAGTCCATTTGGAATGATGTTTACATAGAATGGTTTTTTCATTGAGAGAATAAAAACACATTATCTCTAATTATAAAATATCTTTTATAGATTAGACTATCATGGATTGATCATATTTTCTACATATATAATAGTTAATTCTCATAATCATATCTGCTTAACTCTTCATCCTCAATCATCTACAGCTTCCACAACTCTCCATATTTTCAAAACTTTTTTACTCTTTTAATGTCCCACTAGGATTTGTGCAACATCTCAGCAAGAAAGCGATTTTTTCCTAAAAAAAATAATATTCAGAGGGAAATACCTAATGTACTTTTGTAGATAGTTTTGTAACCCTTAATTCATCATCCGAATTTTTAATCAAATCATTGCGATTGGATTTTACTGTCATCTCTAGAACTATTTTTTATCTCTCCATTGGAATCCTTTGATACCCCATTAGTTTTTAGTTGTTATCTAATAAATGTTTTAATTTTTACTCCGTAATTATTCATTAGGGATTCCATGTTCTTATTGAAATAGCGTGTACATTTTTCACTAATTATTTATCTAGAAGTTGTAATCCAATAAAAAAATATTTAATTTTATATATTTCAACTATGACATTAGAATCATCTGTTCAAGTTTATTTTACTTCAATACATTTAGAAACATAATATATCACTAAAAAATATAGGAAATTATAAATGAAATAAAAAATAGTCCCTTTAAATCCAATCTTCAAACATAAAATATTTCATATCAAATAAATGGATTTTGAGGAATTTTATGTCTTTTAGATATTCCACCAATGAACTCATAGTTTAGACACTTGGTTCAAAATCTATGTTATTCAATTAAAATTGAGGACCAAAATATACCAGCTTATAAAAATTTTATAATTCTTTTTGGGGACCAATAATGTACTCTACATTAATTTTTGTGGAAAAAATGAAAGAGACGATTTAATTAACTCTTGTATGATACATCTCTTAATTACTTGATCAAAAAAATCATATTCAAATATGGATCTTACAAAATATAATTTTTCGATTCAGATTTCAATTTTAGACTCTGATTCATGGTATATAAGGGTGGTATTTTTCATTTGATAGTGAAATTATCTATTTTTAATACCAGGGTGCTTGAGTGGATTCATATATTTTCTCACCTAGTAAGGAATCAATCATATTTTGTAAAATTATTTGGAATAGCTTGGTAGTGTGAGAAATTCATCTCATGTAGTCTGTGACTATATTTTCACAACCGCTGTTATCCTTGATCTATAAGTTAATATATTACAATGGAAACATCAATACCACTAGAACCTTATTTTCATTAACCTTCTTGATCAGATATTTGATGATTTCATGATCATAGAAATTAGTTGTGTTACTTAATAACTAATAATATTGAATTTTTTCTAAATAATAAATGATATAAAAATCTCATATTTTTTGTATAATTTATTTGATCTACATCTAGGGTATATGAAGATTATGTTATTATTTTTTTGTGTTGCTAAATATTATAAAACATTATGGATCATAAATATTTTTATCTCAATTTGGTGTTTTAATTTGTTGGATAGAATAGAAAGGCTTTTTTCAATATTTAATTAATATTATCAAAATTTTATATTTATTATTCATTAAAAGAAAATTTATTTCCCTTATTGATTTGGTTTTTTATTATAAAATACTTTTTTTAATTTTCTTTAATAAGCCTTATATAAAATCCAGAACGGAAAAAATATTACTAAATGTTTCTCTTAATAGAGGAGTCGGTCTGTGTACAAATAACATCAATTTTGGCCATATCCACTTCAATCCCATCTTTAGAAATTATATGACCTAAAACACTTCCTTTTTCTACTATGAAATTCTACTTTTCCGGATTTCACACTAATTTTACCTCTATACATCTCTTTATAACATTTTCTATAATTTCAAATAACTGCTAAAAACATATTCTATACACATTAATGTCATAAAACAATTCCTAAATGTAACTCTAAATCATATCTGAGAAGATACTTAACAAGAAACATTGAAAGGTACCTAGGGAATTACAAATTCTAAAATTCGTCGTTTCATAGGAAAATGTGCCAAAGGGACATGTGAAGATAGTCTTGTCTTGGTCATACAAGGAAATTTGAACATTAATGGACCTAGGAAATACATTGAAGAAATAGTAGTGACCCTTCTTAATTATCCTCTCTAATTTTTTTTCTATACAGTTACTTGGGAAGGGGTCTTTTTGGTTCACATGGTTCAATATCCTATAGTCACCAAATACTCTTCAAATATTATAGATTATTGTGGGAACTAATTAATTAATCTCATTTTTCACAATTTGTTTTCATATTTCTTTTAGAAAAATTAAATGGGTCTAAAATATTTTGAATATGATATGAGTTAAATTATTCTTACTTCTAATAGTCTTTCAAATTCATTTTTCACTACTTCTAAAAGGGTTTGGTTGAGCCTTCTCTCCAGAATTATCACTTGTTTGGAAACATTTTCAAGAAATATAATATTTGTGTAGGCAATATGGATAATCTATGGAATGTATCAAAGTGTCCAACATATTTATGATTCATTTTCGTTTAACATATCCAACATATGATAAAAAAAATTTTGTTTATCAAATTATTTGAATTTGTTTTCTATTTTTTTATTTTTGTTAAATAATTTTATTTTTAATTTGATTATAGTAGTTTCAATTTCTACTAATGGGATTTTATATTGATGCTTAATTTTAGTGTTCTTAATTTTCAAATTATTATATATATAACATATGTTTTATAGTGTTTTTAATTTTACTATTTAAACAAATATCATTAATATAAGTTTCATTATCACAAATCAAATTATCTAAAATTAAATCATTTTCAAAAATATATTCATCAATAAAATTAGAAATTTCCAGAGTTTATATTTATAATATTATGTTATAAAACTTTTTAATATCTTCCATAGAGTAACAAACCAATTAAAAATGGTTCAAATTAAAAAATATTTCTCTTCATCTGGGGGTTTCATTGAATCGGGTATGTTATAATTCATAGTTTATTAACAAAAATTCATTGATAGGTTTACTTTATTAATATTCATTATTTCTAAATATAATTTAGAAATGTTCTAACTTTGATTGTAGAGGGTTATATTTGACTTTATATTACTCCATTATTAGAATGTAGAAGTCTGAAGGGAATAAGAATTCGTGTACACTTACCAAAACATCTTCTATAACACAAACCTAGTATGCAGTGGCTCAGTTCAAAAGTTTCATAACACAGTGGATTTGAGTTCTCTAATATACATAGATTAACAAACTAGAGAAGAAATTACATTAATTAATGCTCCAAAATCACATCATTATATTGGAAAATTAATTATTTCCAAGAGTGAAACAGGTTGTTAAGGAAACTAGATCTTATTATTTTTTGGGTATTTGTGGGGATACAAGTACAATACACTTTTACCTAAACATTAGTAATCATTAATATGTAATATTCTCCTCCTGGGGAATATTTATTTGATGAAGTTTTTCATATATTATGATTTTAAATATAGATTCTAGTTAAGGAGTATTAATCTAAACCTTTTCAAATATATATATAGAATCTCTTGTTATATAGTGTGTATCCATTGGTTCTCTTGGGTAGTATTACACTATATGGAAATAGAGTTTGGGGAAGGTGAAGACCTTCCAAAGCATCCTTCCCTTTTTAGTTTATCACTAGGAATGTCTCTAAATATTCCTCGCATTATTTTTCCTTGGTTGATTCATCAGGTGTATGGTTGTTCTCTTTCATCCCATTTTTCATATGGTGATACTTCACCACTTCACTGCTCCTTACCACATCTTAATGAAACTAAAACGATATTTACATTTGGTTTATGAAAATTATTTATCCTTTATTCTTCATATCATTTATGTCATTCATAATTGGGTTTTACTCTCCTTGTAGTCCGTTCAGTGTAGATATGGGAGTGCTAAAGGTTGTTTGCAGAGTGGTGTGAGATTCCAAAAGTAATAAAATTAATTCCTTTACGGTGGGTTCTTGATTATTTCCTTTTTATATCTTATAAGGTATTAAAAAAATTACTGTTTTATGATGGAGTATTGAAGGATTTATGGAAACCTTACTATAAAAGGGATTTTGTTGTCTCTAATTCTATGATTCAATCTTAGTGTTGGAAGACATGTTGTTCCCTTGACTTTTTTATGGTTGCTTCAACAAATGTCACCAAAACATAACATCAAATGTTACAGTCCCATAACTATGAGGGAATCTATCTGGGTAGTGGTCCTAATAGTATCAAATTTTGTTGACATGAGGGGTGATTTTAGTGATTTCCACTACACCTTGTCTATTGAATGTTTTCACTTGAGAGAGTTTAATTCATCTATTCCTTTTTAACATATACATTTGTAAATATTTGACATATATACTCCTTGTATTATAGTTTTTGTAAAAAATTAATTATAATTTTTAATTATCCTATTAATATGATCTCCAACATAATAAAGGTATTTTTCTATCAATTCTCAATCGAAGGATGCATCTAATAATTTTATATCCAATTCCATAAACAATTGGTAATATAATACTAATAAATGATGATATTAAAAAATATGGTGTGGTTGTAATGTTTTCATATTATTTAAGATATCCTGGAACTCATTGTGATTTTATCCACCTTCTAGACAGATCCTATATATTTCTTGCCTTATATTATTACTCCTTGATAGAGGGAAGTCATTTTGGTGGAATTCCTTCAATAACTCATCCCATATAGTGACATACATAGGCTAGAGGTTATAGACCAATTCCATGGATAATATTTCTAGAGATAAGGGGAATACCATCTTTCTCACTTTATCCTCAAATACCACTCAAGGAATAAAATTCCACCAAACATTACTAATTTATATTTGATTCCATTCTGGGTCCTCTCATTCCACGCAATGATGCTTTAGATGGTGTTTGACCATCCTAGTTCTTAGTTCAAAATCGTAATGACTATTATGTGGTTGAACCTAATTATCATTTATGAAATTGGATTCATAAAATTATTTCATAGTTATATTTAATGTTTTGTTAGTTTTTATGATTTCATTTATGAAACTAACTATCATGTAAGAAGTATAATGGCATGGGGAGTCTATAAATGGGATATTGAAAACACCCTTTCCACTTCTTCGATGATTCTAAAGATTCTATATATCTCTAAAAAATTCATATAACCAACATATAAAAACTTATCAGGTTATATGAAAAGTATATAGTAATAATCTGAAATAATTGTATGATAAAATTAAGATAAAAAGACTAGCTTCCCTAGAAACCAGTTCTTGTTGATGTGTTCCCTTAGATGGGGTATCCCAAAAATGAATTTTAAAACCATGTTTAAAATGCAATTATAGTGGGAATATTTTTTATTCAAGGAGGAAAGTGATATCAGAGAGTGAATCTTTATTAATCAATTCATAGTGATAAATAATTGTACTACATTTAATTAGATTGTTTTTAAAATTCAGATTACTATAGAGTAGAATATCCTTTTATATCTCCTTACCTTTCTTGTTAAATCAAAATTTATTTTTACTATCCTATTTTATACTGAATTAATTGAAATATCACTTGATTACCATCACTGAGATGCTTTTATTTATCAAATGGGACATAAAATCCATTACAACCTTCAATTTACCCCATCCCAGTAATCAAAGATCACTAATTACCCCTAAGTCAACCCAATATTCTCAATTTCACATGATAGGGAGGCACAGAGTTTCATGTTTGTGTGAGATAGTGAATAAATGAAAATGAAATAAAACTATAAATAAATAAGTAGATGTCATAATATCTATAAAATTTTAATGAATCCTATGAGTTTAATATTAGAAGTTAATGAATGATTAATGAACAAAAGTAATTAACAGTAGTTAAGAAGACACTCCTAGGCCTAGACACTGATAGATTGGTGTGTCATCATGATAGTTATTATAGAAAGTATAAATTAAAGAAAACATTAATTAGTATTCTAACACTTGATTTAGTGAACTCAAAGATGGACCCCAACAGTACTCAACGGTTCCTTATTTATTGAATGATTAGATGTCTTCCATGTTCTTTGAAATTACCTCAATGTGAGTAACATGGTATTCCTCTCACATGATCCCAAAATATATTAATTATTCCTAAAATTATGATCGCAATTCCATCTATCATGATTTTCAACATATACGCAACTCAATGATCAAGATTTATTTATATCACCACTACTCAAAATCTATTTTTCAAAACATTATCCTCCCATGATCAAGAACCATACATGTTCTTGAATAATTTAAGTGGAAGTGATTCACTATTTCAAATAAACAATGGAGATATTTCATTTTTTAATATAATCATGTGATGTATGTAAATGAATCACATGATGGATTATACTTAGACTTGATCCATACAGACTCATCTGATGGGATTAAAATAGTTGGTCCTAATATATATTTTGTTTCACTAGACCAAGCTATTACATGCTTCATAATGTTATCAAGTGTTCATTGACATTGATGAAATTATTTTTCCACTTCTACTACAACACTACACATCAGTTTTTAATCATGAATAGATCAATCATGTATTGAAAACAACCTCTATAATCCCCTAGATCAACACTGTCTCCCAAACACAAGTCAATTATTGATCATCCACATTCAAGCATAGAGTTGTCTCCATTAATTTGATAGAGTGGTCCTCATATTAATTAAAATTATAAATAATAATAGTACCATACTCAACTATCCTTATAAGATTACTTAAATCTATATTGGTGATCCAATTCATTAAACAATCTCTAATAATTATTAGATCAAACTTCACAATCAGAGTCCCTTCAATAAGAACAATTGAAATTCCTAGTTTCAACATCCTATTCATCAGGGAAATTAATTAATCTTATATCATGGTTGAGAAATTATAAAAATGGTTTTAGAATGACTATATTATTTTATACATTAATTATAATTACTGGAGTTCATAATTCATCTTGAAGTGATATTTGGCAGAGCATCCATGACTTTTGAATCTGAATAGGTGATTCGAGTGTAAAGAATGGCTAGAAAAATCTATCAAAGGATTTTCTTCAAAAACCTTATATACAACTTTAAACATTATTTCAGCTATAGAATTATCTATAGAATAGGTATACTCCCACTTTGTCTCTACACAAGGATATATTATAACACATAATTACTATAATTTGGTCAACCATGTGATCAAGCTTGGTGGGGTTTATCTCATCTTTTTCCTGCTCCACTGATCCAGTCCTCATGCAATTAAAAATGGTTAGGATTATTCATTGTCAATATTTCATAAATCAAAAGTACCTATCAGTATCATATCTAGCTTGATAATGTAGAAAATTGACTCAACCATCACCATCACGATTGAGTGTCTAATTATTTGTAAAACATTTCTCATTTGAAAAATAGTGTCACAAGTTGATATATAAATTCATCTTCAATCCTACCCGGAAAGCCTTGGGCATTCTTCTATGAGTGGGTTTGAGTTATCTTGAAGATATATTATCTGAATATCATTAATAAATTAATCCTAGTTACTTGAAAATAACCAATACATATATTCAAGAAGACCAAACATCAATACACACTTCTTAGGGATTATTAAATGTTAGTTTCAACATGTTCATCCTTCTTCAAACATATAGTTCAAGTAATATTCTTACTCGAATTCATATCATTTTACCCCTCATTCATGAATTGATGATGAAGAATTTTATTTTTTTTGTTCAATGGTCTTGATTTAGGTGAATTTATTTTCTATGGATTGATGAAATCAGGTGTTAAATGTTAAGACAGTTTTATAGTAGCTTTAGGCTAAAGAAGCATTGTCAATCACAATATGTTATTACAATAGGTCAAATGAATTCTTGTGGTTAGTATATTAAATTTGATAGATCATTTCAGTATGTTTATGTAATATAATGGATGATAAGGATATATTATGTTAATATGCATTCATATGATCATTGATGATTGGTTCTAGTAGGTAGGAGGAACCATGTGTTATCTTTGGTTTTTATTTGTGGTAGTTTGAGCTACCGTGAAGAGGGGGAATGGTAGGTTAGTTCCCCTTTATGGTTGGATATATGGGCAGGAAAGGATGATGTTTTTTCCTTATGGTCAATATAATAATTTTGACTATACCTTATGTTTATTTGGTGGGCATGGTCAATTGAGTGATCATGCCTCCTTCAGGCGATCACATAGGATTTTCAATATGTAGTCTCTTGATGCCTTTTCAAATACTTTTCAACCTATAAAATGATATACTAAATCCAGCGTAGGTTATTTCTAGAGTAATGAAATTTTTAACAGAAAATTTAAAGTTGAAATACATTAATCAATATAATTATAGAAAAAATGTATTTCTAAATATATAAAAACAATAGTTGAATAAATTAAAGGTGAAGATTAAATCCTTATCATAGTTTTGATTTTGAAAATTAAAATTAAAACTCGATAATGGCATTCTAAATTTTCAAATATCGATTTATTACTTTAAATTAATTCAAAATTAATAAAAAAAATAAGAAATTTATAGATTTTAACCATTTCACAATATAATTTACAAAAAAAATTACATTGTGAATGATTAATTTACAAAACCATGTTTATGTTTAACCCCAAAGATCTGGGTTGTCAATTAAATAAAATTAAAGAAAAAAATAAAAATAAAATATTTATTTTAATCCATTTGGAAAATAAATTACATATTTCACACAAATAGATAAATTATATTAATTACATTGATATTGTATTAATTTTGGGAGTAATTATCAATTCCAATCAATTACAATTTTGTAAATTATGGTTCTCATTAAGTTCATTCAAATCTAGTCAAGAAAAAATAAAAACTAAAAGAATTATAGTTATCCTGTAAATATTGAAGTGTAGGGAGGCCAATTCACCCCAAAACACATAAAAATTAATTTTAACACAATTTTAGTCAAGGTAAAGGTTTATTAGCATAGTTAGCTTCAGCCTCCACGCCCCAAGGCATGGTTCAATATCAAAGGGGGAAGTGTTGGATTTTATTTCAAAAGTATACTATTTTTATGTATCTTGGTGTTATTACCAGCATGATCTCTATTTTAGATTCCATTTACTTATCAAAGTAGTTTATGACATCCCACACCAAGGCTCTTTCAAGCCTCAAAGTTTTTGAGATTGAAGTTGTTGAAGCCCAGACATAACACATAGAGATTATCTCTATAGAATATCCTAAGATAATATTTTTTATATAATAACCAATGAATACTTATATAAAGGGGAAAACATACCGTAGTATATATATATATAATTATTGATGATATCAATATTATTTCGTCCATAATTGATAATGGTTTCAGACCAATATCATTCCAATTTGAACCCTCATGTGCTTGAGAAATAGTGATGTTGACTTGTGTGCTTCCATACTAACATGATACAAGTATAATAATAATTAGAAAATACATATAAAGAAGATAATGATCAGAATCTAATTTAGATATCTACTTTCTGACTTTAAATTAATATTATTCAATCAAGGAAAATTATTCAAAATCTTTCTAGAAATGTCATGGATTCATAAAAATGGAGTGGTTCCCCAGTAATATCATCGATGCCTGAAATAATTTATTAATGGATAATTTGAGGTAATTTCTGTTTACATTCCCCACATTGGATCTTATGAATCTAATTATATATATAATTGTTTCAGTATGCAAGAATGAAATTAGTTATTTGTAAATAACTCCATCTATATTTCCTTCCCTAGTAGTTTGTAAGCCACTCCTATCAAAATATGGATTCAATTCAGTGAAGAACGTATGATTCAATCAAATACATTATAGATAAATATATATATTTGGGAATAAAATGGGTTACTTAGGTCACAATGGCCAATGAACTGAACCCTTTAATTATTTTCCTCTCACAGGATGACAAGTTGAATATTTCACCAAATAGTCCCAATGAATAAATGAAAATGATTCTAGATAGTTTATCCATATAGATTTTGTCCCTAATAATATGTCCTTAAATTTGTGTCAGTGTAATATTTAGATGACCTGGACATGGATAGTTAATGAACTATATATGAATCCTCAAATAAGAAAAGTATGCAGGTTAGGAACATTTTTACCCATTCTTAAGATATCTGTTGCATCCAAAAAACCCATCTATTTGATAAACAATGATAACATTATAATGAGAATACCAAGGTCGTCATGTTATATTATAGATCATTAAATTCCATATTATATGTTGATTTATAAAAAAGTTAGTAGAAGGGGAAATATATGATGGATTCTCATTTTTCATTAAAGGAACGTGTATTGACCAATGTTTATAATCTCATACAGGTATCTACGTAAGGAGGATAATCTTTGGCCAACATTGAACTATGACACCCTAACTCTATAGGAACATGAAAATTAAATATCATTCCTTAGGAAAAATTAAGATTTATTCGCATGGATATATTGATATTCTTGAATTGGATCCATATGTGTACACCCATCATTTAGGTCAACTAAACGACCAACATGGTAATAAATAAGAAGTAAGGGGAATTAATATAACTCATATATACAAAGTGGAAACCAAAATTAATAAGATTTTAAAATAAAACATCATTTAGAAATTTAAATAAAAAAATTATCTCTCTAAAATTATGTTCCTCTGGAAAATGTATTAGAAAATAAGGGTCTTTTTTATTTCAAATATAACAACAAACATTTTCCTAAAGATAATTTTCAAATTGCAATCATAGAAATTTGGGTCGATGTAATCACTATCTTACATGACCAATTATTTATGGATGAGTATATAGTCTTTAAAAAGATGCTAATTTTCTCAAAACATAATGATGTCTCTAGGTTTTGGTCACCCAAGGGATATTCTATTATCAAGTAATACACATTGAGTTATAGAATAATGCCACTACATATTAATATTCCACAAACTATATTTTCAATCCCATGAAAATGAAAACCATAAAATTGTATGTGGAAGATCTATTGTTCTAGTATAAAGACAATGTATGATCATGTGTTCTATATTTAAATACTATAAAATTAACTAAAATAAACATCTTGAAGATAACACCTTTAAAATGTACTTTTGGAGTAACATCAAAAAAATTCTTAATTTCATTATATGAAACCATGATTTCAAGGTGAAACACATTATTTTCAAGTAACGAACTATATTAAACCTACCTAAAAGCTTATTTATTTGAGAGGACTCCAATAATTTCATTCACATTTCATACTTTTCAAAGACAACAATTTCTCTAAATGCTTTACCTTCACAAAGCTGATGAAGAAAGGGGTCAATTATAATTGGGATAAATATTTTTAGAAATACATTGATGATATCAAGAGATTTATCCTGTATCAAATGAGCTTAATGTCTCCCATGGAAGGTAAGCCTCTCAATATTTATGTGGTGATCCTAGATAGATAACTCAATTCTCTCCTTTATTAGAAGAATAAATTATGAATTATAATCAGTCACTATTATTTCATCAAGACAATGTTTGATTATGAAACCCAATATTCTAATATCGATAATAACATTCACTCATTGGTTTTCATCATATAAAATTTGAGGCACTATTTACAACTCCATATGTTCCACAGAATCTCTCTTATCAATTCTATAAAGTGCATCATTAGTCTACCAATTTCAACTGGCCTTCTAAAATAGTGGGTGTTTGTTATTTAATATTTATATATCTAGTTCAAATATTATATGGGGTTAAAGAAAAATTGCTATATATATACGTAGAGAATACTATATCAGAGAATCCACTATAGAACATGGATCTTCATAAGGAAGAGGTCTTATCTATCCATGAAACATTACAAAAATGTTAAATTGACATAAATTCTACCTCTATGAGCACAATAGGAAGAAGGGAGAAAAGATCAAAGCTATAAATATTAGACTTATGTATTATATAAATCACCCTAATAAAATTGTTTTATCATACTCATTTATATTTTCTGAAGGATACACTTTCAATGATGTATAATACAAGGCACTCATTATTGGATTGAGACTAAAACTAAAAATACTATTGGGGAAAATAAATATCATGGTTGATTTATAGTAGTTGATGTATAAAATATATAGAAACTATGACATCAAAAATTATAATGTTAATAATATTTCTTCACTATGTATCAGGGTTGGTGGAAAATTTACCCTCATATCCAACACTATCTCACTACCTCAGTTTATAGAATAACCAGTAAAATGCACTGCCCAATATAGAAACATCCCAAACATATCCATACTAGGATGAAATGGTCACATTCATTAAACACCAAAGGGGGGTTTCTATATTTTTCAATAAATATATTATAGAGATCAAAGAGTTTAAAACAACCCCTAATATTGAGAATTAAATAATAAGGTTTTCATCTACTGAATCAACAATTTTGAATTTTAGTTAACCTTATAAACTCCAAAGAATCTTGGAACAAAACCCCTGATGTTGGATTTTAAATTTTAATAACCCTACCCATACATATTTTTTACTCTAACAAATTCTATTTAATTATAATAATAGATATAGAGTATATCATTCCTAACACTAATATAATGTTTATCAAAAAATACTTTGTGTAATTTCATGATAAGTTCATGAAGTACTGGGTACGAGACTATAAATTATATAAAACATTAGTTGTGGTCGCATGACATTAAACTTCATGAAGAAAACTCTTCCCCATGTTATTATCAAACATTCAGAGAGGTTTATCTTTCCTGAAATTAATTTTGTTTGATATGCCTATTTTATATGATATCCAATAATATAATTTCCCTTCCTATAAAAGATATTTATCTACATGAGGACATCATTTCCTTGGGGATTTTGTTGATAGTACAACACACTCCAAACCAAATATCACATAACACCAAACCAATGAAAAAATAATCCTTACTAGAACCATGTGTGAATTTACTTGATTAACCTTAGGATATGTAGTAATGCCTAAATCATTAAACCCATCCCCAACCATAAATTCCATATTCATGTCTGACCTCTCATAGGGTGAGACCAACATTAGCTTATGTCAGGTCATTCCAAGGTCGCGCATTAGGATTGAACCATTATAGTTTATCTATGTCTTGAGACACTATTTATACCATTTTTCCTCCCTTATCATATCAAGATATCCAACCATTTCATTTTATCTTCTATGTATGAGTTTGGTATATAGATACAAATATCATTCAAAAACTATGTATGGATTTATTTCTAATATAATATGATATATAGTGATGCTTGTAGGTTTTGACCCTTGTTCTTCCAAAAATCCTCATCACCTTCAACCACTTTTCGTTCCAATTTTTTAAAACCACCCATTGAAATTAGGTTCTTGAGTCCTCCTATATTGGGATGAATTTTTTTACATCCTCTCCCTTCATATGATTCATATTTCTACAGAGGCTATTATCCAATAATAATTATTACTTTATTACTGTAATCATAGGATATGCAATGATTTTTAGAAATCAAATATTTACTCTTGCCACAAATCACATTATATTTAATCCTAGTTATCAAGATTTTTCTCATAGACATCATGTTTATCACAGAAGAATAGTACTAGAGGAAAGCCACCACAATTTACCCTACACATGATTTAGATGTTCATATAGACTCCTTGACTGGAACAATGTGTGAATTTATTCCTATTATCATAGGATACTTTGTGATTTCTTAAACACTTATATTGGTCTCAAAAAATAAATCTCTTTTATCATGTAATCCTAAAATCTATCATATTGTTTCGGTTGTCCCCAATTAATTTCATATCTTCTTATGTGGCCCCAATAAACGAAACATAAATAAATATATGTGGATTTATTATTATTTTTATTAGATAAATATCGATTTATAGATGACCAACATGTAAACTAGTTTTAAGTCAAATCTCATTCAAGTTATCCACTTTATCTTTGTATTTTATCCCTCTCATTCATATCTAGATTAATCTATGGGTGCAGAGTTTAAATAATGCCACTAAATTTTTTACACATGATCTTAATCTATAAAATGACAACTTTTTAAATTTCCTTATCATTTGATTTAAAATTACACGGAATCTAAGTCCTTATCAAATGATGTGAAACTACATAGCCAATGGTATAATATACAAGACCTTAAACATGTTGGAGTGGGAGATATTATTTGACCAATTCTCAAATATGATAGTTTGAACCCAATAGGATTTCTTTATTTATGATTATATATATATATATATATATATGCATGAATACAATTACCCCACTCAAAATTATATTTTCAAAATATTTTTCCACTCTTCATTCACCTAAATTTGTTTATTTTATTCATAAATCATAGGACCAATCATCATAACTTCTCCACATGTATGAGGTAGATCCTTGTATAGAAGTAACCTATAAGAACTATATATAATTTAATTAATATTTTTATTGTATACCAAGTGATTTATAGACTTTTTATATCAGGTCCAGATAGAGATTCCATCTATTATAAAATCCACTTCCCTGTGTAAGGCATTTTAATTCATGTAGAATATTTCTATACTAGGATCCACATTGGGATGATATATATTTTCCTAAGACTAGGTATTGATTTATTCATGTTGGAATGGGAGAATTATATTCATCCCATTTGGGGATTTTATATACTATCAAGAGTTATATCATTGGATTTTAGAAGGATCCACATCTATAATGGGATTCCTCATTCACATGAGGTTAATTTCTCCCATTTCATTGGACATGTCACCTTATATTTCATCCAATTTTTATAGCCATAAACATAATGTGATACTATTCCAAACTATACAACCATAAATTTCTTCCACTCTTTTTAAATTTTTAAATAATTAAAACTCTATCCCTCCCTATCATAAATTAAAAAATCATATAATACAGTGTAATGTATATAAAAAGGCTCATTATGTTTAAAACCCCATAAATGGAATCTTAATTTTAATATGACTCTATGATCACAAAAAAATCATGAATATGAAAATGCAGGGCCCAGATATGTTGGCCCAATATATTTTTAAATAGAAATTAAAATTAAAAGGAAACTGTAACTAGGGGATTTTATAAAAGTGGGAGTACACCACCCCCTCCTATCATCTTCATCAAAATGTGCATAATGATCAAGTGTCCTAAAGGGACACATTGTACTCATCTCCAAAACTAATGTCTTTGAAAGATCATTAGAAAATTGATTGGACTCGTTATGAACATGAGTGAAAATGAAATTAATGTACCTAACCTGATTGGGGTACTCAATATAGTGTGGTAGAATTTTCCAAGGAACATTTTTGGTTCTCAACTAAGGTGATCTCAAAGTCAGATTCGATCCACACTATAGTCAAATTATGAAATACATCATGATTAATAGAATAAATTATTTCCCATAATTCATCTTCATAAATAGTACCATACCTAATAAAGTGGGGGAAACATCCTTTGACCAAGCTGAAATAAGTGCAGAAGACCCCACCATAACTCGATAAACAGAAGTTCCAAGAGATACTCTATTAACATTTATTTTAACTCAATTCTAGATGGGGGGGATCCATCAGATTCTCTTGATCTTGAGAGGCTTACTCATTCTACCTGAGATACCCAGCAAGTAATGTAATTTAATATGATCCATGATGTTGTCTATGAAACCCACAATCACAGCTTCAATGTCATATTCTTCCCTGTGTATCTATAATACACTTTCATGAAAAGAGGGTTGAGTTCCATCAATCATTGGGGAATTGAGGGTTGTCCAAACTGTATGAAAGAGAGTAGTAATAGCTGCTAGCATAAGGTTTTGAATCTTCTTGCTTCTTCCACTCCTGGTAATGTGAATCAGTAACTCATCCAAGTCTTGTGGCTACAGAAATTAGTATTAAAAATACAAATATTGTAACTCCATAATGGTTGTGAAAATCACCGTTCAAGAAGAAATGTTATAAGGTTTTATATGAAATTGAACATAAATGAAATGCCGACACAATAACATTCCCATATTTCTTCAACTGATTATGGGTAGACATTCGATTCCTCCATATTCTCCATAGGATAAGTATCATTGAAGGAGGTATGAAAGGTGCTATTAATATGAGAATCCATGTGGATGGTTGATTAAAACCATCAAACATCAAATTATAGTCATATTTAGTATTATATTTCCCATTTCTACTTGATTTCCAAATCAGGATTTCATAATCCATGAAAGGTTAGCTATATATTTTCAAATTTTTGTGAGAAGTGATAATACCATTGAGACATCCTTGAGGAAATGGAATCTTAGCTATAGTCATATCAGCCATGTTGGGAGGAATACATCCACTACTAAAAGGGACGTCCAACCAATGGGATTCCCAATAGTTGAGACTCAACTACCCATAAATTCTAGATTTTTTAATTATATATTAATTAATTGAAAGATTTCTGGAGTGAGGGCCAAGAATATGTGGAAAGGTAGAATGGATAACCATTAAAAAGATTCATCTTGAACCTGTATGATAAAAAATCCATAGAGGGATCATTAGAGTTAATTAAACTCAATGGGAACTTTTTAATGATCCCATCATTGAAAATATTATGATCATTTATTAAAATAACTCCCTTCTCGATATATTCGATGCAATCTTTAAAATAACCCATTATCATCTTTCTTTATTTCACAAAAGAATATTATATCTTGGCTTAACCAAAATTTAGAAAACAAAGTAAATGGGACATGAAGGATATTTAGTTAAAGGCATAAAAAGGGTGTCCTAAGAATGAGTTGTGTATCATTTAACTTATCCATTTAAGTTCATGTAATATCAATACGTTAGAGAGAAAAATAAATTAGAAACAAAGGCTTGTCTGTAACACCCCAAAATTTTGATAGTTATTTTTATCAAGTTATTTTTTGTGTGGATATTTTACATTTCTTGTAACACTGAAAATTGTTTAATTTAAAAAAATATATATGTTTTTATTACATACAATACACACATCAATGATTTTAGCTTTCTCTACACAGAATGTCGAGGTTAGCTTGTTTTACAAGCAACAAAGACTTTTCTCGATGGCCTGTGTAAAAAGGGTGATTGAGGTTTACAGAATAATAATATATTATTATAATATGATTATTTAATATAATAATATATACACCAGATTTTAAATTATAGGCTATGAGTAGTTTTTAGGACCAATAAGGGCCTATATACCCTGAGAGGGGGGGTGAATCAGGGTATGGATATTCTTTTTCAAAATTCATTCTGCCCCACTGGATCTTGACATCTTTGTTACAAGGGTCACTTTGTTTGCATTTGTGTGTTTTTTATGATCACTTAATTTCTTATTTATCTGATGATGATGCTTTAAATGCAATGCAGGCAAATAAGCAGGCAGACGCAGAGATTTTTACCTGGTTCACCCTCACTGGGCTACATCCAAGGAGCATACGCTGACAAGTTGTCGGTCGTACCAAATTCCATTAATCTTTACTGGATGTGGATAAAAAGTTAGGGCTAGATCACTTCTATGCCTAGGATCACTGCCTTTATAATGTTTAGGGTCAGCTCACTGCTTTCCCAAGGGTCACTCCCTGTTTCTCTCTCTCTCTGGCTCACTACTGGTGGAGAGGATCTCATTCTTTCTCTTCCTTTGCTCACTGCTCTTGGAAGGAACCACTCACAGTTTATAGACCTGTATGTCTCTTCATTTGAATGAAATAATGTGTCTTCCTATTTATGTAGATTCTCTATTGAAGTACAACTTTCACCCGTAGATATCTCTTTGAACCGAAGGTATTAGGAAAACTTCCAGCTTCCACACAGCCCGAAAATCACTACTAGAAAAAATCCTTACTTGGTGCACAAGTCAATCTCGGCGCGCAAGTATCAGCGCACAAGTCGCAACTGGAGGCAAGTCCACCTCACACACTTGCGCGACACAAGATTCTTCAACTCCAAACTTGCACGACACACTTCCTTTTACGCCCAATCCAATATTGGCGCGCAACTCCACACTAGCGCGCAACATCAAACACCGGCGCGCAACTATCACCCTGGCGCACACGTCCCACCTGCGCGACCACACACACCACTTGCACGACCACCACACATGCGTGAAGGGAGCTCTGATTTCTCAAAGTGTTGAACTCCGGTGAAAAATGAAGAGGGGTGGTCCAGTTTTTATAGGAAATCTGACCACCCTGCGCGACGGCGCGCAAGTCAATCCTCAGCGCGCAAGTCTCAACACGCAGATCTCTTCCCCTGCAAGTAACATGCGCAACCAAATTCCAAACTTGCTTGAACATATTTCTTTTTCCATATTTTGATCTTCTGATCATGAAAAAACATAGGTACACAAATTCTCAAACTTCCATGGCATCGGCGCGCACGTATCTTTCACGGCGTGCAAGTCACCTGCGCAACCTCACCAAAACATGCGCGAACCTTATCCCTTTTCTATATTTTGATGATCTGGTCTTGAAAAAAATATGATGTGCAAGTTTCCAAGACTTCATGTACACGGCGCGCAAGTTTCCACCTTGTATCTGTTCTTTTGTACTGTCTCCAGATCATCCATTCCTTTTGTCGATGTTCTTGAATCAAACATGGATCGTTGACCTCAGCTCTTTAACTCGACATTCCATCATGAAATCCTCTTTGTCAACATATTTGTACGCCATTGTTTTGCTTTTTCAACAATCACCACTCAGATGTCCACTTTGTCAACAAACACAATCACCTCAAAAATGCTTCAATGATGCCTTGAGGGATTTTTGCCCAACATTAGTATTAAAAAACATATAAAAAATATAATATTAATTCATAGGTTACCAATTAATTATAAATGAAAAAATAAGAAACAATTTAATATAAAGTATATATTTGTTTTTTATGCTCTGAAATATTTTTTATCATAATAAATTAAATTTATTGGAATTAGTGAGTGATATTAATCTAATATATAAAATTTATATTAGCTAAAATATTTTTGATAGAAATAAGATATGAACAAACCCAATTTTATGCTTAAAACCCTATATTTTTATTAAGGATTTTTCTCACTTTTTAATGGTGAAAACATTTGAAATCCAATTATTGAAACTCTTATTTATTAAATACATAAAAAATTATTCCTTTTTAAAATATAAACATAAAAATTTGGTTATTATGGATATTTGGTATTTTCCTATGATGTTTAATATTTGAATGAATAGCGAAAATATTGAATTTTAACTCAGAACTGCTTTTTCATATTGTTTATTTATTTAGATAAATATTATTTTAAAATTATTTAAAAGATTAATTAGATAATATTTTTACCAAATTATCAAATTTAGGACATTATAATAAATTTCATTGTGAAATTGTCCATAAAAACATAACAAACATTTAATCGTTTTTACATAAAAACCATCATTATCGACCTAACTACAGGATTAAATTTAAATTAAATTATTTTTATTCTATGATTTGAATTTGGAAAAATAAATTCCATAATTATTATCAGAATAATTTATATTTGATATTAAATTAAAATTATTTTTTTACAAAGATTCTTATAGAAATTAATTAAAATTAATTACAACGATTTAAGAAAAATTAAGATTGATGAGGGACTAAAACATTACTTTAAGGAACAAAATGACCGATAAACTTTTCCAAAATAAATTGGATTTAAATATTTCCATATTATAATCTCTTGTATATAATTTTATCCATTATTTGATCCACATTCAGAAAACAAATCTGGGTGGGGTTTCCCTTTTTCGAAATATTACAATAGTGTCACACCTCCTCCATTATAAAATGTCTCCTCTCCTACCACTTCCTTATACAAATCAACCCACCTTAGCTCAACTAATCCCTTACCAAATATCTCCCAACATCATTTAATTCCTCTAGGATGCCTCCTTCAGGAAAAAATCCTTCCAAGGATCCCATTTGTGAAAACCAAAAAGAGTTTCCCAATTGCAAGGTAACACACTCCCTCAAACTCCTTTCTTTTATTTTCGTTATTCACTACCATAAATATTTTCATTATATTATTGTATTAAAACACTAGTATCATAAATATATTTTTATTTTTTATAACAATTATTCTACTGACACTTACACATGCTTCCATCTAATGTGTAACAAACATACATTTTTTTGTGTACGGTAGACTACTGCCTCACTAAACGATGACTGTTTATTTTTTCATTACCACCTGTCATGGTGGAACTTATGGTGAAAACTCTATTTATATATGTTATATATAATATTTATTATGTATTAAATCTTTGTTAATTATTTAATATCATATATCATTATACAATATATTTGATGTTAATACGATAATTTTGTTTGGGAAAGTGTGCACTACCTTTCCCACATAGCGATGTGATTCATTCGAACACTACATGGAAATTATTAATGATGGGTTTAGTGAAAATATATTATATATATGATATAATAAATATAATTTAGTAATTATATATATATATATATATATTACATTATTTTTTTCAAGGTGACAATTAAACGGAAACATCGTTCATGTGTACGTGCGGCTTACCATCTCCATGAATGGTATATTATGTTTGATACTTATATATTTTAAGGATTCGTATAATAAAAATATACTGAATTAAAATTATATTTAAATAATGGGTAACATTATGGAAAACATGATGTAAATATAAGGACCAAAGATATAACCAATTAAGACACATGTGAAAAGCAAAGAGGATATTACCAGAAGTGAAATCTTGACATAGAATCGTTGATAATAGGATGATATAAAGTTGTAATGAAACCATGTATGCTATTATAAGTAATAATAAGAATTTATGATATATGTATAATAAATATATATTTATTATACTAGATTTTTGAATGTGTATGACGGTATTCAAGATATAAGGTAATGGAATTTCATCCCACTCATTATTTCTGTGAGATATGTGCCTTATTCACCACTCACTTCTTTTGTGTAGTGTATATAATACCAATGAATATATTATATTCTTCTTATACGTAAACATATGATCATTTAAATATCCATCCTATGATATTTATTTCATAGGGTTTATGTTCTAAAAGCAGTTTTAAGAGTCTTTTATAAGTTTTCAGGGAAAATAATTTTGAAATGGTTTACAAACAACTTTATAAGTTTCAAGGAAAAATGTTTAACTTTTTTCCAAGATTCATTTATATTTTTTATTGTATATTATTAAAGAAAATATTTTCCAAAAGTTTTTATATTTTAAAAATAATTTTTTTATAGAAGGAGGATATTTATCTCAAGAAATTTTTGAAAAATATCTTCCAAAATTAATTCACATACAAAACAACATTTGTAAATGTTTCTCATTTAACTCTTGTAAATGATATAAATGTTACATTAATACACATTCTTTGAATGTTTTATTCTTAATTTCATTTTCTTTATGATAAAATTTTCCCTTTCATGAGTTATATGATTATGAAATCTATTTTTCTTTCATAGTTTTTGTTTTTTTTGGAAAGATTATGAAACTTTTATCATTTTCCAAGGGATATGATATGATTACATGTTTATCACACCCATTAAAATCCTTGAGTTATGATATGATTGTTTATTATTTTGTTGAAAACGTATGTATGATTTCATTATGAGATGGGTGTGACTTATATCTCCCTCTAATTCATTCGGTAAAGATTTATATCTCATGAGATAGACTAATATGGTTTTGGGAGTGAACCTTGACTAATAAGATAGCCATTGGAGTGAACCATGAATTCCAAGATGGTATGAGGAGTGAACTCATGTTACAAAGATATTTGTGGGAGTGAACCATAAATACCAATATGGTATGGTTAGTGAACCCATTCTACTATGATGGTTAAGGTAGTGATGACTTGTATACTATGGAAATCATATTTTTTATTATGTGTCTACAAAAATTTCCTATTTTATTTTATATTACTCTTTCATGGATTATCTTCTTCATTTCCTTATGATTCATTTCTTATGAACATCCAATGATTTTTTGTCTCTAATATGCAGTGTATAACTATCAAATGTTATACCCAAGTTCCATATCATTTTGTTCATGTTACTCTTACACATTTCCTTAATTTACCCTTACTGAGCATCTTAGCTCACCCATTTCTTATGTTTCCTTTCCATAGGTAATGAAAAAAGGTTTTAATAAGAAGTAATAAAGGTGTATATCTTTATGGGAGACATTTAATTTCTTTCAGTGGGATAGAGTATTTTTTTCTACATTTTTAAATACACTAAACTATTATGGTCCTTGGGCATTAATGTTTTTAATGTATTGAATATTTATCTAAAATGATGTAATATCCATATATATTAATATTTGTTCACAGTAGTTGGTATTAGAGGAAAGGTTTATTAAACCTTTTAAACAAGGATGAGATAACTTTAGTGAGTTCACTAGGTATATTTCTAAAGATGTGTTTATGGAAGTCTATAAGGGTAAGTATAAGGATGAGTTAACATTTAAAAAGTGTCCTGGAATTTTTTTAAAGGATATGGTAGGTGATTTCCAAATACATTTATCCCATTTTATATACTAAAAGTGGATGTGTCTCTTTAATAGATGTAACTACGATTAACAACTTTGTAAAGATGTTCTGGGACTAACTCGGGGTAATCCGGTACACAAAAATGGGCCTTGCTTCACACCTAGTTTGGCACTCTTGAGGGATATACATTAGGGTTTCACAAACTCTTAACAAAACAATCAGGAAAGATTTAAATAAGATTTTTTTATGAATAAACTAGGATAAACATGATGATTCATATTTTAAAAAATATTTCATAATTTAGACATCTTATAATTTTTTTTCCTAATTATATGATTCCTCGCTATGATAATCGCTACTTAATCAAATATTCCTTCTTTGATTCCTAGGAGAAAACAAGAAGGAACTGGATTAATTATGAATGTTATGGAAAATATATTTATTATCATTCAAATGGGGTGACCACATGATAGATGGTTATTTTAATCATACTTAATCATTTTTCAAGGAACAGTATCAACAACCTATACCTTAACCAACTCTCGGACTCCCTGAGGAAGAGAAGGATTGAGTTCGTTGAATGTTTGAGTAATGGAGACCATGAAAGAAACAAGATTAGGATTCCTTCATGAAAATAATTTGGAAATAATAATATTAGGGAATTTATTTGAGGAACAAGAAGGAGTTTTGACTATAGAAAAGAAGGACACAAAGAAAGTAAAAATAAATGAAAAATTAGGGGATGAAAAACCAAACAGAATGGTATATTGGACTTCCTAATAAATCATAAAATGTTAAATTCTTTAAGTTCAGAATGAATGTTCATTACGAAAATTGATGTCCAAAGTGGAAATATTCTTAATGGAATAATCAAGGTGGTACGATTAATGGTTATATTTCTGATGAAGATGATACTATAGAGGAAATGTGAAAGGAAAGAGCTATTATGTAATAGGATGAGGTATCATTATTATGGCTTATGTATTAAGTGGAGTAATAAAATTTTCTACAAATTTTTATTAAATAATTAAATGGTCTTAATGGTTAAATATGAAAGGATTTTTTAGTTTATGTTTTCCACTAAATAACTACATGTTTAGGTTTAATGTTCTCATTGGATAGGTAAATTGATTTAATAACAAGGTTATATTTTGATTAAGGGAAGGAAAAACTTAATTAATGTATGAAATTCAAATAATGAAATTTTGATAATGATATGTGGGATATTAAAAAGTAAATTGGATGGTACTGATTACCTTGGAAGTAATTAAGGACTTGTTGAAATTTAGTTCATGATATCATGGATGAAGTTTTAACCTTATTATATTTATATAATATATCTAGTAATCTTTGTAATAAGGAAGCATGAATGTTTTAAAAAAGGATTTATGGTAATTCATTTTGATACTATATTCTAAGAGAATTTACCAAGAGGGTATTCACATGTTTGTAATGTGATAACCAATAGCTACTTTGGGATACATGGAGATCCATGTTAATCTAATTTAGTGACTTTATTTATAATGTTTTTTATTTTCCTCATTCATAAGGGTTATAAGGTTAACCATTTATAGGATGTTTAAGTTAAACTTTAAAAGAAGTTTGTGAGATTAAAGTATTATCTCACCACAAGACAATTCATGCATATTAGATAACATTCTCTAAAAACTTTATAATGATGGTAACAAAAGATAGATGGGATGAATTATCATGGATATCATGATATATTAGTGATTTATAAATGAAAAATTAAAATTATTTTTTGGATAAAGATGTGTAGTGGATCATGTAACAAAAAATGATGATATTTTCTTGAAATCATGAAGGAATATCTTTTTATGAAAATTATTCATCTTTAGAAAAATGAACTATACTTAAACATTTATCATATTCCATTTGTTATTTATGGATCAAATGGTCCTCTAGGTCATCATAGATTTAGGGATTTGTGATTATTAACATTATACTGACAGTGTTCTCTATATTTCCAAATCGGAACATAATGGTTAGAATTCTCTTCCATGCCCATGATTTCAATTTCCACTTATGTTTTCTAATGTGGGTATCCAGTTATATGTTACATTGGGTAATCATTATGTTTCCAACTTTCCTTTTTAAAAGGAAGCTTTAAAATTCATTTTTATGATGTCGGTTTCTAATAAACGGACTTTGATATTAAAACGTTTGATTACCCAAACGAATTATCAGGAAAATTTATTTTAAATGGGGTAGAATGTAACACCCTAAGATTTTGAGAATTATTATTTTTTTAATTCATTTAACCTTTTTTATATTTTTCATTTTGCGTAACACTAAATTTTTTATTTTATAATGAAAGACTATGTTTGGATTAGATGCACTATAAACAACAAAAAATTTATATTTCTCTACATGGAATGTTGAGATTATCTTTCATTACACACAAAGAACTATATTCCTTGATGTCTTGCATAACATGTAAAACTAAGGTTTAACAAACAATAATATATTATTAATGTATGATTATTTATAATAATGAGATATAATGTAGATTGTAAATTAGAGGCTATGAATTGTAATAAATAACAAATGAATGATATATTTTTTACAAAAAATATAATATTAATTCATAGGTTACTAATTTATTAGAAATGAAATTATAAGAAATAATAGAATATAAAGGATATATTTATTTTTATGCTCAAAAAGATATTTTATCCTAATTAATTAAATTAATTAATATTTTTTAATTATATTAATCTAATATATAAAATATATATTAAATAAAATATTCTTGATATTCATCCAATATATTTGATAGATGTAATATATTTACAAACCAAATTTTATGCTTAAAAACCTATATTTCTATTAAGGTGTTTTTACCTCCTTTTAGTGGAGTAACCGTTTTAAATAAATTTTTTGGAACTTTTGTAAATTTAATATGTCAAAATAAACTTAATTTTTGAAATAGAAACCTAAAAACAAAATTTGTATGAATTTTTGGAATTTTTTTGCGAAGATTAATTTTTTAATGTATAGTAAAAAATACTAAATTTTAACTCAAAACTACTTTTTATCTCATTTATTTATATAGTTAATTTTTTTTATTTAAATGTTTAATTTTATAATATTGTAATCCATTTATCTAATTTTTGCCATTTTAATCAATTTTATATTGAAATTGGCTATAAAACCGTCAAAAACTATTAATCATTTTTAATTTAAAACCCCACATTGTTGACCCGACTATGGGATTAAATTTAAATAAATACCCACCAACTATATTATTGAAATTTGGAAAAATGGATTCCATAATTTTTATCAGAATAATTTATAATTTATAATAACGTAATCTTAGTTTTTGAGCAAAATATTTGAGAAATTAATTAAAATTAATTAAAACAATTAATTTCAAATTATCCTTAATAAGGTTCTAAACCATAACATTAAGGCCCACAACGACTAATAAAGTTGTCCAAAATCCTTTTAATGGCCATATTTTGACCCTATAATCCCTTCGATCAATTTTGGATTAGAATTCGATCCACTTGCAACAAATAACCTAGGTGGGGTTTCCTATTTCGAAAAATATTACAAGAGTGCCCTCATCCTCTAATATAAAATCCTTCCTCTAATCCCACTTCCTCACACTTCCAAAGCTAAATTGTATCAAAAACACACTTACCAAATATCTCTTCAACATCCATCACTTCATCCTAGAACACTACTTTGGGTAGAAAGCCTTCTAGGAACCCCATTGGTGAAAACTAAAAGGAGTTACCTGAGTAAGTGGAAACACCCTCTCTCAAATTCCACTCTTTTATTTTCATTATACACTCCATAAAATCCTATCATTTCATTATTGTATAAAAAAACAAGTATTATCAACAAAACATTATTTTTTATGAATAATATTATACCTACTATTACACACATTTCCATCCTAATCAGCAATAAACATACAATTAACGTGTACGACAGACTACAACCTCAATAAACGATGACTGTTGATTTTTCCTTTACCACCTCTCTTGGTGAAAATTAGGATGAATACTATATTAATATATTTAATATATAATATTGATTGTGACTTTAAGCTTCATTAATTATTTTATAGTGCATATCATTATAATTTCCATTTTGTGTTAATACTGTAATTTTGTTTGAGGAAGTGTGGACTACCATCCCCTCAAAGAAATATGATTCATTAATACACTACATGTAATGTATTAGGAATGGTTTTGGTGAATATATATTACATATTTGATATAATACTACTACTATAATAATGATATATATATATATATATCTAGTACATTCACTCTCTCAACATGACAATTAAATGGAAATAGCATTCATGCTTTGATATGACTTACCGTCTCTATGAACGGTATATTCCTTTTGATACTGATATATTCTAAGTATTACTACAATAAAAATATATTGACTGTAAATTTTATTTAAATCGTCATTTTAATTTTTTAAATCATGACTTAAATATATGTACAGATGATATAACAAAGTATGACACATGCGAAAAACAAAGAAAATATTACCTAAAGTGAAACCTAATCATATAATTATTAACAACAGAGTGAAATAAATCCATAATTAAGTCACGTATGGTAATATAAAAAAATGGTTCTACGATATATTTATAATAAATTTATATTTATTATACGTGATTTTCAATGATTATGATTAAAGTCAATACATAAGGTAAGGGTATTTCATCTCACTCTTTATTTCCATGAGATACATGCCTTATTCACCACTCACTTCATTTGTGTGGTGTATATATTTCCCATGAATGTATTATATTTCTCTTATACTTAAGTATATGGGAATTTATGTATCCACTCTATGATCTTTCTTTAATCGGGTTATGTTCTATGATGGATTGAAGAGCATTTTTTATGTTTTCAAGGAAATGATTTTGAAATGGATTAAAAGATTCATTATAAGTATCATGGAAAAAGGATTTCAATAAGTTTTAAAGATTATCCTACAAGTATTAATTTTATTTTCAATGAAAATAATTTTCAAAAGGTTATATGTTTTCAAAAAAAATTCTTATAAGAATAAAATTTCACTCAACTAATATTTTTACAATATCATTAAAAATCAATTCCCATCTAGGATAAAATTTGTTTATCTTACTCATGCCTTTCATGGAAATATTCTAAAGGCTCCATTAATAAACTTACTATGAATTTTTTATTCTTCATTTCATGGTAATTATGAAACCCATATATCATTTATGGGTTTATGTTTAGGAAATCCTTTTTTTCTTTCATGAATACTGTTTTTTGATGGAATGATTATGAAACGTGTATCATTTTCTATAAGTTATGATATGATTACATGGTTATGATAACCTTTTAATTTCACTGCTCTTGATATGATTGTTTATTATTTTGTGGAACATGTTTGTATGATTTTATTATGATATTGGTGAGACCTATATCTCCCTATAATGTATTGGTTAAATATTTTTATCTCATGTGATTGATTATGGTGGTATTTTTAGTGAACATTGACTACTAAGATGGCCATGGCAATGACCAATTACTACCAAGATGGCATGTTGAGTGATCTCATGCTACTATTATGGCCATGTTAATGAACCATGACTACCAAGATGGTTTGGCGAGTGAACCCATACTATAAATATGGTCTTAGCAGCAATGCCTTAGATATAATGTAAATCATATTATATGCTTATATGTCATCCACAAATCAATGTTTTATTATTATGATTTTCCTTCATTGATTATATCCATCATTTTTTTATTATTCATGTCTTATGATTTTGCAATCATTATTATGGTTTCTAATATGTTTGGTATAATCATTAAATTTTATGCTCTTGTCTCGTACCCTTTTGTTCAGGTTAAGCATATGAATTTCCTTTATTTACACTTATTGAGCATCTAATCTACCTAATTTCTTGTGGTTCCTTTCCCTAGGCTATAATGAAATTTTTTAGGAATAGGTTTTAATGTTTGGGATCTTAATGGGATATGATTAAGATATTTCATTTGTATAGAATATTTTTTCTATCTTTCCAAAGACACTAAATAGTTATGGTCCTCATGGATTTATTTTTGTAATTTATTGACTATTCGTGTAAAATGATATAATATCCATGTATTTTAAGTCAGGGTCACTATATATAGTATCAGATGAGAGATTTAGTCATCCTTTGGAATCTAGGATGATGTAACTTTTCTGAAATCCCTAGGCAAATTTCTAAGGGTATGTCTAGGGATATCTCTAAGGATAAGTATAAGTATGAGTTAACATTTAGAAAAATGCACTAGAATTTTGGTAAACAATAGAGTGAGTGGATTTCTTCAAATAAATATCTGTACGGATAAAATAAGTGGATGTGGATCTGGCACAAATATACCTAGGAGTAAAAACTATAACAAGATGTTTTAGGCATGACTCAGGATAACTAGGTACACGACAATGGTCCTCATTAGAAACATAGTTTGAAACTCCTAAGAGATATTTTTTGGGAATTCACAAACTCTCTACAAACCATCACGAAGGATTTAAATAAGTGATGGTTATGAATAAACTAGGATAAACATGATGATTCGTATTTTAAGAATGTATTAATAATTTATACATCAAATAAATATTTCCATATTTATGTGATTCCTCAATATGATAATAATTTCATACTCAACTATTCATATATTTAGATAATGGAGGGAACCAAAAGGAACTAGAATAATGACAAACATGATGCAAAATTTATCGATGTATAGTCAAATGGGATGATTACTGCATTGTAATATATTGTGACTATACCTAATCAATTTTCAAAGAACATAAAAAACAACATGTACGTTAACCTACTCTCAGATACACCAACGATGTTAAGGAAGGAGTTCGCTGATTGTTTATATATTGGAGACCATGAAGGAATGATGATTCGATTTCCCTCATGTTAAAAATGATGAAACAATAACCTATTTAAATTTATTAGAAGAACAAGAATGTGTTTTTACTGGGGAAAAGGACACAAATGAAGTAACTATAATGGAAAAAATGAATGGGTGGCTAACCAAATGGATTGGAATACTAACCACTTTAAGAAATCATCAAAGGTCAAATATTTTAAATGTGGAATTAAAGGTGATTAAGAAAATCTATTTCCTTAGTGGAAAGATTTTGAAGAGGGTCATCACGGAAATACAAGTAATGGTTATATTTCTATTGATGATGAGACTACAGAAGAAATGGGAATGGAAAAAGGTATTAGGAAACATGATGAGGAAGCATTATTATGTCGTATGGATGAAGTGGAATAATAAAATTTTCTACATATTTTTATTAAATAATTATGAAGTATGAATGGTTAAATTTGAATGGATTTTTTATTTTATAGTTGTCACTCAGTAATTACAATTTTTTTGAATGTTCCCATTGGATTGGTAAAGTGATTTAATGACACTTTGATGTTTTGATTAATGGAAGGCAAACCTTAATTAATATCTGACATTGATATAATGATTTTTTATGCAATGTGGGATATGAATAATGAAATTGGATGTTACTGGTTACCTTGGAACTAATTAAGGACTTTTGAAAAGTAGTTCATGCTATCATTGATGAAGTTTACGACTTTATGGATTTATAGAATATATCTAGTAATCTTTGAAATATGAAAGAATGATTTTTTTACAAAAGGATTATGGTAATTTAGGTTTTCACCATGTTCGTAGATAATTTAAAATGACTGTATTCACATGTTTGGAATGTGACAACCAGGAGCCGCTTTTTTATATATGGGGATCAATGTAAAGATAATTTTGTGACATTATTTCTAATGTTTTTGATTTTTATCATTAAAAATGGTTATGAGGCTTACAATTTTTGGGTTGTTTAAGTTAAATTTAATATGATGTTTGTGATATTAAAATATGATTTTACCACATGAGGATTCATACATATTGGATATCCTTCTCTAACAATTTTGTGTCGATGGTAACTAAAGTGAGATGTGATGACTTATCATAGATCTTATGATCTATTATTGCCTTAGGAATGAAAAATTAAAATTCCTTTTATGAGGAATAAGTGAAGTGAGTCAAGTAAAAACAAAGGGAGAAATTCTTTATAAATCATGAGAGTATATCTTTTCATTAAAATTACTCATCCTTATGAAAATTATCTATTAAAAAATGTTATCCTAGTACCTTTTTTATGATATATTAGATGCTCTTTTAGGTCATCTTTGATTTATGGATTTGTGATTTTTAACTTTATCGTGACCTTGTTTTATATCTTTCTCCATCAGAACGTGATGGTTTGATTTATTTTCCATGTCCATGTTTCCACTTGCCACCTATGTTCTTCCATGTGGAAACCTAGTTATATGTTACTTTGGGAAACAATTATTTTTCTAGCTTTCCTTTATAAAATTAATTTTTAGTATTGATTTTTAGGATGTTTTTTTCTATGAATGGAACTATAAATTATTAAACATTTGATTACCCTGATGAATTTATAGGTTGAGATTCTTTTTAAAGGGGTAGAATGTAACAACCCAATATTTTCAGAATTATTTTTTTTAAAATTAATTTAATCTTTTTGATACTTTTAATTTTACATACCACAAAAAAAATATTTTATATTAAATTAATATGTTTAGATTACATGAACTACACAGAAAATAAATTATAGATTTATTTATGAGGAACACCATGATTAGATTGTGTTGCATGAAACAAAGACTTTTCTTGATGCACTGCGTAAAAAACAAGACTAAGGTTTGTAAAAACAAAATATATTATTATAATATTTATATTTAATATAATAAGAATTAAAAGAAAGTTAAATTAGATTTTATGATTAATATTAACTAACTAATGAAAAATATATGGTTTAAAAAATGATAATATTAATTCATATGTAACTAATTGATTAGAAATGAAAATACAAGAAACAGTTGAATATAAAAGATATATTTATTTTTCTGATCACTAAACTACTTGATACCAATAAATTAATTTAATTTAAATTATAGATGGATATTAATATAATATATACAATATATATTAAATAAATTATATTTGATAATAATCCAATATATTTGATAGATATAAGATAATAACAAACCCAATTTTATGCTTTGAAATCTATATTTTTATTAAGGCATTTTTACCGCCTTTTAATAGAGAAGCCATTTTTAAAAAAATTGTACTTTATTAGATTTAATATTTCTAAAAAACATACATTTTGAAATAGAAACATAAAATTTTTGTCATTATTAATTTTTTTTATTTTCTTTAATGTTTAATTTTTAAATTAATAGTTAAAAATAGTAAATGTTAACTCAAAACAATTTTTTCATATAATTTTTTTATATAGTAAAATTTTATTTTTAATTGATTTTAAAATTTAATTAGACAATATTTTTTTTCAATTTATCGAATTTAGGTCATTGGAATCATTTTAATTTTGAAATTGGCTACGAAAACATAGAAAACGTTTGATTATTTTTACTTTTAAAAACCGCATTGTCGACCTAACTACAAGATTAAATTTAATTTATTTCTAACACTTCTATGATATTAATATTAAAATAATGATTTCATAATTATTATAAAAATAATTTAAAATTTATAATAAATAAAAAATTATATATTGACCAAAAATATATGTGAAATTAATTAAAATTAATTATAATGATTAACGGTAAAATAAGATTAATAAGGGGTTAAACCATAACTTTAAATCCCAAAATGACCTATATTGTTGTCCAAAATTAATTATATATCCATATTTCGACAATATCCTCCCTTGTCTTGATCTTTTTCCATTATTTTATCGAATTTAGATAAAAAACGTGGGTGGGCTTTCCCTTTCCCAAAATATTACTAGACTGCCACTCCTCCACTATAAAAGGTCTCCTAACCTCTCACTTCCTCACACCTCTCAAGTGAGTGTTTCTTGCCCAAAATATTCCCAAATATCCCACCAAAAACCATAACTTCCACATTTAATCATACTCTAGGTTGAAATCCATTCAAATAGACCATTTTTTGCAAAAAAAATAATAGTTACCTGATTAAGAGGTAACACCCTCCCTCAAAATCCTATCTCTGATTTTATTTCTTCGCTCCCCAAAATCCTCTCATTAAATTCTTGTATAACAACACCAGTATAATAGATATACTATTATTTTTCATTCTTAGTATTAGACCAATACTTACACACAAGTCTATCTAATGGGTAACGAATATAATATTTACGTGTAAGGCAGACTACTGCATCACTAAACGATGTTTTTTTATTTTTCCTTTACCACATATCATGGTGCAAATTAAATGAAAATTATATTTATATATATTATATATAATATTTCTAATGTATTTAAGCTTTTTTTATTCTTTTATGGAATATATATTTATACTGTCCATTTGGTGTTAATATGATAATTTCATTTGAGGTAGTGTGGGCTACTACCCCATCAATGTGATGTGATTCGTTAATACACTACACTGACTGTATTAAGGATAATTTTTTTGAATATATATGATATATATTATATAATAAATATACTTTAATAATTATCTATATATTAATTTATTTTACTTTCTTTCTTTTAACTTGATAATTAAACGGAAATAGTGTTTATGCGTACGCATGACTTACAGTCTCTGTGAATGGTAAATTCTGTTTGATACATATATATTCTTAGGAGTTTTATAATAAAAATATAATGAATATAAATGATATTTATATAAGTTTTTACATTTTAGACATCATGAGATATATATGAGGACCAATGATACAACCAATTAAGATACACATGAAAAACAATGCGAATATTACCTGAAGTGAAACCTTAACATAGAATTGTTGTTCGGTAGTGAACATAAAGACATAATGAAACAATGTATGGTTTTAGAAGAAATCATATGGATCTGTGATATATTTATAATATATTTATATTAAATATATAGGAGTTTCAAAGTAGTACAGTGAGAGTCAAGACACAAGGTAAGGGAATTTCAGATCACTCTTTATTTTTGTATGATAAATGCCTTATTCACCACTCACTTATTTTTTGTGGTGTATATACTACCCATGAATTTATTATATTACTCTTAGGAATAAATCTATGGCTATTTACATATCAATTATAATATTTTCTTTAATTGGGTTTTTGTTATGAAAGGGTTTTTAAGATTCTTTTATATGTTTTGTAGGAAAACTGTTTTGAAATAGTTTATAAGTTTCTTTATAAGTTTCAATGAAAAATGTAATAATTTTTTTTCATGTCTCATTTATATGATTTCATTTCTATTTAAAAATAAAATAGTTTTCAAAATTTGTTCATGTTTTGAAGTGAATTTTTCAAATAATAAGGATATTTCCCTCAAGAAATGCTTTTAAACTATCTTTCAAAAATAATTCCTAAAGAAGATAACATATGTTGATGTCACTCATGCCTTTAATGTAAATTATCTAATGGATATATTAATACACATTCTCTTAATGTTTATGCTTAATTCTAGGGTCTCTATGATACCCATTTCCCTTTCACAGGTTATGTGTTTATGATAACCTTTTTCTTTCACATGTTATGTTTTTTGATGTAATGATTATGAAACTTGTTTATTTTTCCAAAAGATGTGATATGATTATACATTTATGATACCCATTTCGTTTCATGGGTTATGATATTAATTTTTATTAATTTTTTTAAATTGTATGTACTATTTAATTATGATATGGTTGGGACCTATATCTCCCATAAATGCATTGGGTAAAGATTTATATCTCGTGAGATAGCTTATTATGGTCTTGGGAGTGAACTTCAACTACTAAGATGGCCATGAGAGTGAACCATGACTACTAAGAAGGTATAGGGAGTCAACTCATGCAACTAATATGGTGGTGGGATTGATCCATGACTACAATAATGGTATGAGGAGTGAACCCATACAGCTAATATGGTATTGGAATTGATACCATGGCTGCATTGGAAATCATATTATATACTTATCTGTCTGCCACAATTTCATGTTTTATTCCTATTCTATTATTTCTTGTCTTATGTGCTTCATTTCCATATGATTCATGTCTTATGAACATCTAATCTGTATTATGGTGTCTAATATACAGTGTATAATCATCAAATGTTATGCTCATGTTTCATACACTTTTGTTCATGTTATGATTATGCAATTCATTTATTAACCTTTAATAACCATTTGAACTCACCCCTTTCTAATGTTTTCTTTCCCTAGGTTTTGAAGAAATGTTTTAGGTAGAATTACAAAAGGTATATATCTTTATAGAATGTGAACATCTTTCAACAATATTTAAGATTTTATTTCCATGTTTCCAAAGCTACTAAATTTTTATGGTTATTAGAATTTGTTTTGTAATGTACTGAATATTAATATAAAATGATGTGATATTCAAGTATGTTAAACCTAGGTCTTGATATTTTCTGTTGGAAAACATAAAAATGTAGATTTTGAAAAATGATTTGCCTACACTCTGTAATAAAATCCATTTCATTGACTATGAAAACTTCATAGTGAAAATTTAAAAATGAAAAAAAAACTAAAGGGAGTGAAATATGAAAATAGAAAAAAAAAATATGATGCTATGTTCATAGTTCCAATGGTCTAGAAAAAGTTAGATCTTATCTTTTTTTCTTCGGAACTTGTATTTATAATATACAATAGGGAAATTTTCATTCAAGACAATTTCATATCGTCACATATAGTAAATAATCCCATTAAGGTTTTCATATAATTAAGACTTATTATATAATATCCACTAACCTTGAGAATTTGTTCAGTAAACAATGGAGTGACTGGTAGGGTTCTTAAACCCATTTTGAATATTGTTTTCTCTATAATACCTAGATCATTTATCAATCATTATAATCACCATAAACCTTTTTAGGCTATTGATAATGAGTTTATATGACCAAGAAAGGACACCTATTATTGGTAATAATATATATTCCACTATATCTGACCGACCAACTAGACATATATTTTCATCCTTAGGATAATTTCATCTAAATTCATGATCTATTGATGGTACTACCATAAATAAAGTCACTAGAATTTCAGCAGTGTTCATCTTTAGTATTCTATTTTTTATAAATAATTTCATAATTCAGATTCCATGAGTTATGATTTACACATTTCATAATCTAAATATTAATATGGATTCAAATTAATTTGATGATATTCACTAGTGCATCGTACCCCCGTTTTGAAGGGAGATTATTGAATCCTTTTAATTTACCCATAACATATTTGGTTATGCATCTTAGGTGAACATATAACTTTTATGTTTCACGAAACTCATCATGATAGCCTACACGAACTACATGTGGATTGATCCTTATGATCATAGGATATGTAGTGATTTTTGGGCCATATGTCTAAGACCTGACTACAAATCATCATACATTTTATATCCATTTCAATTTTCAACAACAACTTAACCTTGGTCTGATTCCAACTTTATTATTACAATCCCCACTTAAATATCAGCATTCCTTATGCCACCCTTTGTGAATTAATTATTTTGATCAATATAACAATTCATATATAAAGTTAATTGGTGTCTGTAATTATAAAATATATTTATTAGATTGGTAATTTTATTTGTACAGTATATTTTGTCATCTATCTAGAGTAATGTTTAATCTCACTGAGAAGGTCCTCTGACACCATGTTCCCTCTAAAATAATATATTAAAACTCATTACATGAATTTTTATTTCACTAATTCCCAGAAGGCCTATTTTATTTCTTCAATTTTTATCGCAAATAAATTATTCATTGATTTACATCATGCTCGTTTATTATTCAAATGTGTTTGAGCACTTCTTGACATAAATACCCATTTGGTTAATCATATCATGCCCTTCACACCTATTATGATGTCAAAAACCTTAAATTGTATGAACCCCTTTTCAAGTTTATCTATATTAATATTGGGATTTTATTCACATTAGATTTTAATCATTTTGTTTCTATATAAACTACCTCAATTTTTTTTCAAATCCTTCTGAACATAAATATAATCATCATCAGTATGACATGAATGCACTAAAACATCCAAATTAAATTGACAAAACACTCACTAGATAAAAACATGTAAAGGAATCCCAGAAAAAAGTTGACTCTATGATAACTAGGTTTAGAACATTCATTTCATAGTAAAAAATTAAACATTTTAAAAAGGGGAAATTATAAAAAACAATTCAGGATAAAAACAAAAAAAAGTTAGTGTGAGAAAAACTATAGTACGTGCCCACAAACCCTTCCCCATCGATGCCTTTAGAAAAATAATGAGTGACCATAAAAATGAAATAAATATTTTATATACCACTTTTCAATACTATAAAATGTTATTCATTTCATGATATTTCATTTTATATAAGAAATAGTTAGAGAGTCAATATAAGAAATATACATATTAGTTTAGAAATGTTTTATAAAATATAGAGAGGTGTAATTTTGGGGCCCATCAGATATTTTGAGGAATGAATTACTCATTCCAAAAAAACCACTCATAACATTTATTACTCTAATTAATTCAAATCTCCCATATAAAAATAATCATCCAATGGTACTAGTGATAGTAAATGTGAAAACATATTTTTTCCCTCCTTTCCTACCTAAAATTATGGGTCAATGAGGAAGCTACATCTCATCTCTAAATAGGATAACCACAATGTAGGGTGATAGTAAACATGCCACCATAATTAGCCTAAGTATATCCTTCTATGTAATCAGTCATAAGAGGAAACTATACATAATAATCATTTCTCTCATGAACTAGCTTGAACATATGGTGATGGTATATGAGATTCCATATTCATCTATCATATTTCTTCCAAGGGTTCATGCTTAAAATATGATGGATTGATTAATAAATATCATCATTGAAAGATGATTTTGGGGTTATTATTTAAATTATCCATCCATATACAATGTTTACATGGATATGGTTATTATGATATTACTCACTATGAGTTTTCATGATTATCCTGAACTAATGGTTGAGTTGACAAAAAATAAAACATTGCTAATGACCTAGGAAATTAATCATATCAATAATTAGTCAAGAATTGATGTAATAAAAGATAATTTATGGGCTCTCTATCATTCTTAAAAAAAATCTTCATTAAAATATTGTTACAAGGAATTCTGAATGGACGTTTAATTCTCATCTTTTTTTTCTTCAGGTCAATAAAATCTTGATGTAGATTTGCCAATATTATATATATTTCCTCTATATTAGGTTTCAGTGCCTCTACCAATGAAAAAAAATCATCCCAACTTTATTATCTACCTGAACTGACTTTTACAGATTCTAAAAGACCATTTTAGAAGTGACTATCTCCTAATGTGGTCTTCCAACTTGGTAACTCCCTTACATAACCTAATATATTCACTTAGTTTCTACTGTCACATGATGGGATGATTTATGATGTGTAATGGTATGACAATTTATAGAATGGAAAAAAGATTCTTTGGTTTAAACCTTCAACTAGAGTGCATGAAATCACTCCAAAAGACGAATCTCCTCCTTCATGCTAGCATGGAATATGTGGTAAAAGTATCAAATGGAACCGAGATTAAAAAAAATCATGATTAAGGTCATACAGTTTGCCTCTATGTTCATTAAGGGGGACAAATGAACCATCCCATAAATATTTCTCCACACTCACTACTATTTTTCTATTCTAAATTATAGAATTCATTTGGTCAAAATTAGAATCCTTTGCAGGGATTGGTTTATAGTATGGAACCAAATAAATAAAAGAGGTTTCAGTTTGAATATCCTATGAGTATATTGGAACCAAATTATTTAGTGCCCATATAACTTATATCAACTGAGAAAATAATGAAATGGCACCCTGACGTTCGATGGAATGAGGTTGGCATATCAAAGTATACATCTGAAACATCAAATCTTCAATGATCATCAACTCTTTAACCATAACCACATTTCTCGAGGGTTTAGAATAAGGGCCTTTCCATAAATGTCCCCACACGGGACTTCATGAAAATAAGTCCACCCTTGAAGACACTACACTCACCAATCAGTTTTTGGTATCCAAAGGCATAAATGACCCAAGGGCATCAGGATAACCCACATACAGTGCTACTAATGATGGTTAGCATTGAATTTTGTTGCTAATATGGAAAGTGTAATCATCATAAAAATTCACCTTCATATATGGATACATGAATAATATGGGCCAATAATTTAGGATGATCAACCAAATCTTTTATATATTTTAGGTTGTCTAAAAATATCCAAATAAAATACATATTGGTTTGTTCCTTAATTTCAAGATATGACTCTATAATTTCATTGGAATCTTCCATTTTCAACTCAATATTTGTATTTTATGGGAGTTTAGAAGTTATACACTCTTCAATTTCAAGAATCCTAGTGACTATAAACCTTTAATTGATATCTGATTAAAATAATGGATCAGTATGCAATGATAAAGGCAACTTAAGAGATAAATACATAGATATAACATTTATCTTATATCCATGTATGAGGTTAGATCTTCAAAAACCTATCCCCCTCCTTCCATTAGATTTTCATAGAAGATTTATATATGTTCGGAACTACCAGTATAGGAACTAGATATACCCTTAGAGGTTAGAGGCCACCTCCTAGAGTTTCATCATCAGGGAAGAGGAAGCTTATTTTTTCATCTTGTTACACATATAAGAAATAGCAGTAATTAATGTTACTTTGACCGAGTATCCTAGAAAATAAAATAAGTGATTGATCTCCTTATGGTTATTATATTTATTAAATTGGGAATTATTGTTAAAAATTATGGTGGTATATTATGTTAAAGTTTGGGGACACTCTTCTTATTCATAAGAAGAACCATTATCATCATCTTCTTCATTTTTTGTATCAATCACGTATAGAAGGACCTTTTTACCACTTAATTATTCATCTTTATCCTCATCATACGTTAAATCATGTTATATAAATTTAATTATTCGATTCAAGTAAAATATTATATCTTTTACCGAGTGGGACATCACTTTGAGATCCTTGATATAAGCATCCATATCTTTTGGAGGGATCCCATATAGGATATTAATGGGTTAAGTCACCTACTAGAATTCCATCAGAATAAATTAATGATGTTTAAGGACATAATATATATCATTTACCAACAAGATACTTCTCCATGAATCCCACTCTAACCAGTATTATAATAATGTTTCTTCAGCAGAGAGGATTGGAATAATAGATACCCCATTGGTTGAGAAGGGTGCGTCAAAATTCCACAATTTTTTTCATGGAATCTAGGATCCTAGAGGATTTAATGTTACATTACACTTATGAGGTATTGTAATCTCCAATATACTATCTTTATCCTTCAAAACATTGATTACATCTTGATATATAAATTTGGTCACTAGGATAGTAAACTACCCCTTAGGGGTACAATCGGATCCAAGACTTAGCATATTTAGTTGACATACTAATTGTAGCATCAACCAATAAGAGTGTAACTTGAATACCCATATACTATTTTGTGAACATAAACAAAAAATAGTGTTCCTCCTAGGGGTATATTTTAAAAAATACACTTTAAATTATGTTAGGGAACTTATTCTCTAGATAGAGTAATTGACTCCTGAATCTACGGGGTTCAAACCACACGTAGATGATATCTCCATCGATTAAAAAATATAGATCATCCACTTTTAAATATATTAATTATTTGAGTTCTTGGTGAATTAGTGTCACATTATTAGTGAGTAAACTAGTTGATCCTTATTATAACATGATAATGAATTAGTTGTGGATATTTATAATATTAAACACATCACAATCATCAAGTGGGAGTCAAAAACTCTAATTATGCTCTGAATCAAGTTACTGAAATTGAAACAAAGTATATTTTTTCATTTTGGAATTTATATCCTCTTATATGGGATGTTACCCAATCCCCTAACAGTATAAGAGGACTAACACATCTAAATAATACATTACGCCTACAATTTTTTCAAATAAATTAGTAAATCATTGACAACATTAATGTCTCCAGATTGGTCTTCCTATTGATTTATAGTTCATATTCCATCATAATGTTCCAAAATATTACCTTAATATATGATTCATGAACTAAAAGGAGGTTCCAAATGATCAATATGGTGAAGACTCCAACCAGATGGATAAGCTGATTGAACCATTGTGTTACCTTTTAACCCCATTCATTATAGGAACATCCCCTAATGTCAACTAGTAGGCACTTGAGATCCCATGTGCCTTTAATGTCATGTATTTATAAGGCCTCAATATCTATGGTCCAAATATGATAGACATGATTAACAGTCTGACCCATATACTAAAGGGATGATCCATTTTTTGTGAATGATCCTCACCCAATGTCTTAATTTCTTGATAGAGATAACCCATTTCCATAGGGAGGTACCTATCCAAATTTTCCCAAAAATAGGTTATGGGAATGAATTAATCATACATATCCCCCAAAATTAGATACTCAGTAATCAGGATCACATCCTACAAGATTATTATAATCTCTTCTTACACTATGTGGAATATGTTCATGTCAAGGATCTACCTATTGATCATATATGGGATTATTTTATTATTGTCATATTAAAATGATTTTGATACCTAGAATATATCTTGTAACCCTAATAACATGTTCCATGCAAAATATTCATGTTACTCTAGAGCACCTAGTTGGTCTAGTATAATTCTATGTCAATGAATCATATAGAGGTCGATCCCTAAAAAAATCCCACCGTAATCTCTAGTCAATGGTGGATTTCTTCGTAATTACTTCATAATTGTAGATCATGGGGTTTTAGTGCATTTTTTATTCATCTATAGTCAAAGGGGAAAACCAATAGAATAACCCTCTGTATGGTCAGTATCCCTGACAATGCATCTGATCAAAAAAATATTTTTCTCAAGATATCTTGAAGTGAAAATTGATTTAGTTTCTTTATTAATTCTATGATCATGGTGAGGGAATAGAAACCCCACTAATAATTTCAAGTCCATATATAGTTTCCCTATTTATATCGGTTATTCCCAAATTACTACTTCCATCAACTTTAAGAGTAGAAAATATCTTTGGAAAATAAGGTGAAAATGACTTGATTTAATTTATGTCAATCATTTCAGTTCTCTTCATGGCAGCAACTCAAATATTTTCTTTCAGATTCATCTCTAAAAAGTTCAAAGATGTTCAAATCTAACAAGAAATTTGTTAAAATAAAATAAAACAATGTAAAAGTAATAAAATTTTTCTAATAATTACGTGATGTATATATATAAAAAATTATTTTTTGTGTCAAACATTAAAGAAATAATTCTTGATGAATATATGTTCTCATAAATTCAGTGCATCAACCTCAAGAGTTTCATTTGTTAAGAGTTTCCTTTTCATTGTGCTTCAATTGTGGAAAAATTATTTTCTAAATCGCAGAATAAGATATTTATCTATAAAAATAACGATCATAGATAGATCCACAGGGTATCAAATGAGAAAACCCCATGAAATATATATAGGGTTTGGGATCTCATTTAAACTATTAGATCTTATGAACATGGAGAGAAAATTATATACGATATGTGGCTCTTCTCAGAATTAATTTTTTTGTTCTATACAATTTTCAGCAGGTATTTATTTACTAAAAAATAGAAAAAGGCTTCAAATAAGCGCAATAATAGTATTGGAATGATAGTAACCTTAGTGAAGAAATATAATCATTCAAATAAAATCTTTTCATTCAAATAAGAGTAGATAATTCCTGAAAACCCAGATCACTCGCATAAAGCCATTATTTGTGTTTTTAATTCATTTATAATATTATTATGGCCATCATTGATGGCCATATAATATCTTTATATCCTTATAATTCATTTAGACCACAAAATATAATAATTTCATGATCGTGTGATGCCTTTGACATTTTTTTATCACTTTGAAACCTTGATATAGGAATGCATTATGGTCCATAAATATTCTCAATTTATAGCCTTTTCAGGGTAATATTTAGTGGCCACATAAATCTATTGTGATGTCAGTTCCCACAGTCACGAGGAAGGTTGTTACACTCACGAACTATAATAGAAGGAAATTCACTTTGAGAAAGACACAAACATCAAGGTGATCTATTAATATTTTGAGAGAACTATAAGAGAGAAATAATATTGTTTTTTGAGTGTTTTAATTGTATAAGACATTAAACTATTCTCTCTTGTAACATTTAAGTTACAACCAGAGTGAAAGTGAATGAGATATCATTACATAAAACTTTTATGATAATCATCCTCCCACATAATACCTTAATGGGGATTCCATCATAAAATCCATTACAAATGATTCCAATGGAATTTTTTTATAGAGTCCCTCTCGTGTAAATTACTTCATGAAATGATTCCTTTAAATGCAAACATTAATAAACCTAATAAAAATGGCTCTAATTTTGTATGATATTTTATTTCCTAAAATTATATATCAGACACTTCCCAATGGTCCACTATAGTAAAATATATTACATGTGGTCGGTTATATAACAAAGGAAACCTGTTGTGGGTAACTGGGCCTCTTTTACCCTCTTTCTTGTCCACATGTCACATAATTCGGTTTAATTAACCCAAATTACCTTATTAGCTTCCTTTTATAAATGTAAGATCTAAAGAAATTCCATTTCATCCAAACCTCTCTAGATATATCATATTTACATTAACAAGGATACATTCATTCCAAAGTAACCCCATTGGATCATCTATTATTTTGATAATTGGGATCAATAATCTCTTAAGGTAACCCTCATGAGTTTTCCTCACAACCTGCTTAGACACTCAGGGTGTTAAAAATATCATATTCTCTTGATAATGAGGGACTCTATAATTTGATGGTTAATGAAACTTCCCCTAGATTATAATTATCGTCCTAGATACCCCAGATTGGATTCTATAGGTGTCAAACATCTTTTATACAAATATTTTCTATTAAATGATCTAGTGATGTATATATTCATTCAATTAGGTGTATGTACTAACTCCTCCTAACCTTTAAATAGTCCTTATGAGGTCAGTTCTTCTTTATTATTAAGATTCCATAATATTGTAGGATGATGAATGCATGTGGGCCACTAATTAGGTGTAAGACCCATCTTTCCATCACTGGGTCATATCCCTCATGGGTTACATCCTTCTTCCTTTTCTAGATTCCAATATACAAGAGGTGGATCCCCACATATCAACCTCTAATATTATATAATCCCAACCCTTACACACTAGGCCATAATACTCATGTGACCAGTATCCACCTTCATTTTCCAGTGATAAATAAAAATAAGTTGGATACCCATATATGGGCCTCCTGTTATGCGTGAAGCCAAATCGTTTCTCATTAGTAGATATTCCCCATGAGTCAAGTCTTATTTTCTCAACTGGTTACTAATAGACATGTACGTAGACAATCACAAATGATCCCCCTACTATGTGTAATCCCTAACTATACCTTCTCTTAATTATTTAAAAATAAATAAGATAAACCAAAACGTTCTAATCATGTGTTTTTTCCCCACAACTATTATTGTGGATCTTTCTCATAGTAGTTCCAGATTCATGACTATAACCTATATAATACGTAGTTAATTCTACTTGACATCAAACTAGTCAAAATAAGTCCTATAAATAGGACCTTAAATGGACTTTCATTTGATTATGTATGACCATAAATGGCACCACTGTGGTTGTTTTCAAACACTACTACAAATTTGACCAATACCAACAACCCAATTACATGGGTTTGTAAAAAAAACTAGTATTCATATCCTAAAATAATTATCTTAAAAATCCATTGGAGTAATTATAGTTTTTGGATACCAATACAAACATTTTGGTAAATAGTGGGTGTCATGGACCAACCCGGGATGACAGTGAACCTGTCACCCGAGTCATCCCACGACAAGGCCCGAGGGGCGTTCTCAATCCCCATCAGTTAGAAACTAGTGCCAGGCATCAAAACCAAACAGGTGGGAATGATTTTTCCCATAAAATAAAGAAAAATAAATTAATAAAAACTAAACAAAGAAAAAGATCACTAAAAGCAGCAATAAAACCCGACTGTGCATATCTCTATTTGACCTCTTGGTCACCTCCAACAACTAACAGCCTTCCTCACATGAGAAGAAGAAATAATAACCTGATACAAATAGCTACACCTGTATCTTAAAAGATAGGATATGCGTGAGATTTAAAATTCCCAGAAGGAATGTTAAAAATGAACAACTTAATCCATGCATTTTCTAATTCCAAAACAGACCAACATTACTAGTTTGAACCACAGTTATAAAAATAAGGTTTACATATTTACACTACATTTTTAAAAGGAACAATAAAAATTCCATTTCCCTTATAATTAAAAAATAAGGAAAATAAAACAAAAGAGGGGGTCACACAAAATTTTCCAAAACTGATACTTTGAATTCCATTTTAAAACAAACCATACATATAAAACGTTTTCTAAGACAACACCAAAACCAAGTTCAATGGTATGACTCCACTCACAGCAAGGGAAATGGTTCTAATAGTGCTCTTACAAAAGGATCAAGAAAAACCTAGGAACTCAGAGGAAGACCAGAACATACTATACATGTGACTCATCCAGAAGGCATGCCTACTCTCGAAGACACCATATGGCTCGACCACCACCCAAACTAGCCTGGTCAAGGGGCCCAATCCAATAGCAATAATAATATCAAAACATCACTCTTCTATGGGACACTGGCAAGTGCGTAATATAAACTAGTGAAACAATCGTTCTTAGTAAAAATCCTTGATATTCGAAGTTTCTATGCTACGTTCACAAAGAGGACTAACACACACTCAAATAAAAATCCATATATATATAATCAATCACATGACACAATCTGGAACCACCCCGACCACGTCATGGTTAGTCTCGTGCCTTAAAAAAATATTCTCAAAAGGAGGCCAGGGAAGGTGCCTATTTAAGGAGGGGTTTTCCCAACAAACAGTTTCAAGGATTCAAAATGGGCCTCATAAAATTCACACATATCAACCCTTTTGTAAACTATCAATATAAAATTCCAAATGGGCCTTTAGCTTCGCAAGGCTCATCCTTTTATCTAAACATTTATTAACCAATTCGAAATCAACAAAAAATACCATCTTTATACCAATGTGGTAAAATGTCCCCTCAGACCATAAAATTTACAAAACATGCCCATGTTCCCTTTAAGTCAAGTTATAAAAAAAACACCTAAGAAGGTGCCAAATGGGCTTTGACTTCCACTTTCACCCAAACACACACCAAAAAACAAATGCCCCTTTCATTTTCCAATAACTCACCCTAGCATGTTTCCAAGGCCAACCGGGCCAAACCAATAGGAACATTCTAAAATCAACCAAAACAATTGAAACCAAATTTTATAAATACACCCTTTTTTTCAACCAAAAAACACCCATATCACTCACTTATAAAATATCACAGAAGTTCATAAACCAAAAGCCTATTTTTAGACAAACACCAAACCATAACCAGGGAAATCACTACATTTCACACACAAAATCCAAAACATGTTACAAACCAATTTAACAAAAAATTTATAAGGGAAAAACCCCACCCAAGCATCCAATTTCACCCAAAAAGAACAAGTGGACATTTACAAACACTTAAGGCATCGTACACAAGGCACAAATCAAGATTCATGTAAAATCATATCTTAACAACACTAAAAAACGTTAAAACACCACAACATGATTTAAAGGGGTACCATGGAGATGCGTTGCAAGAAAATAAATTAACAAAAACATCATGCATTATGTACATGAAATTGAAAGGAAATGAATGGATTTTCCTACCTGAAAGTTGAACGAGTTCATGCTGAACACTTTGGCACTTGTTGGAAAATGTGGTGACCACTCGTAACCGGCTTGCACTCGCACACACACACACCTATATATATACACATATATCCATAATCCAATGCACATATTCCCCGAACCATGAGGGAATAAGTACTTGGAGGACATATATATATATATATATTATACATACATTAAGTATATGGGTGTGCGCACTCAGTCGTTGACAAAACATTCACAATAACAACAAAAGATACCCAAAAGTAAGACGGAAAAGACCAAGGCATGACAAAAAGTACCAGGGACTCACATAAACCAAATGAACAAGTCATAATACACAACCAATTTCTAAAAAAAATAGTTATATCCAAAAAACACCCCAATCTATTTTAGAAACCAATAAATCTTTTTCAAGCAACTTACAAATCACACCATAAAAATCAATATTTCTTCACAAAAGATCCTGAATTACTACCTAGCCATTTAATGCAAGAATTATAAGGGAAAACAAAACACTAATCATCCAACATCACTATTAAAGAACAATTAACATTTAAAAACACACAATTAGAATAAACAACATAAGCATAAAAAAGAAAATACTTCAAAAGCTGTTTTTGGAAAATTATTCTATCTAAAAAACACCAACATAAGTTAACCAAAGCCATTATAGTGGTGTGAAACATGGAAAAATAATAATTGGATCTTCCAAATATTATATGGATTGAATTGGAATGGGAATAGATGGAAACATCTACCTCAGAGGTGTGTGAATACAATGAAACTTCAAGGGTTGGAAGAAAAAAACAGATGAACAATCTGCATCACCTAGCATCCAAGAAAATAAAACCAAACACAATCCTAACTATTAAGGCTTGGTAGACTAGAAAAAAACTACAATTAAGGACCCTAAAAATGGAGGATGCTTAATGTAGTGGGAATAGATCAGGTTCCTAGCTTGATGTAGGTCAGGGGAGCAGGGATGAGTGCAAGGCATGGGCAAGGGACGACCAAGGGTGCTGTTTATTGCTAGATGGAGCAGGACAGTGGGGGGAGAAGGTTGGTAGGCTGGAGAGCTCAAGGGAGTAGGAGGCCGCAACAAGTGTAACCGGATGGTGCAGGGAAGGAAGAGCTCCGATGGGTGTGGTCGGTGTAGAAAGGGGCGGTTGGCATCAGCGTGAAGGTGCGGCGGGTGTGGGCTGCATCACACCTCGCACGGGAACTGGGAGAAAGGGGGAGGGGTTCCGGGTGTGCTGTGTGCAACCAACATGAAAGATGGGGGGGGTTGATTCCCCCCTAGGGTTGGATACATTTTTTAAACTTCATTATAATAATAATAATAAAAACAATAGAATTAGTAAAAAAGAAAATTTATTTCTCATTAATAATATTATTATTAGTAAAAAGATGACAATAATAATAATAATGTTAATAAAAATAAAATAGTACTAATATAAACGTTGTCATAATTAAAATTTTTGCTTTGTTTTATTTGATTTTGAATAATAATAGTTATCGGTCAACCGCACAGTCTCCAGGTTCGAACACACAGTCACCCCTAGCAGTGCAGTGACCGCGCACCAGCCCGAGACCCGCCCAAAAAAATCAAATTTCAAAAACATGAAACCCAAACCCAAACCAAACTTTATCCAAAGGATGTAGGACCATAAAAAGAATAAAATAATATGCATTCATGGTCGGGGTGTGACAATCTTTACCACCAAAGTCACTGTCTGCCCCCAAAAAATCACCAAGCCAAGATTCAACCCACATGATTCCTTGACCAGGAAAAATCATAGGGAACTGAGATCATCAGGGTGACCATTCCCTACAAATATCAAACACAAACAATTATAGGAGGACCAAAACCCGATATTAAAGGGGGAACATAGGAGGGTTCTCCCCACCACAATAATTTACTAATACAGAAAACCTCGAAATCTAAACACACCACCCCCAGGGGGCCAAAAAGGAACTCCCAATCAAAACTCATTCTTTTTCACCACATAGACTGAAAAACACACCAAATACTCTAACGTAAAGCTTTATATAAACTAACCCAGCAACTTGAGGATGAGAAATTAACTCATCACCTCACATCAATTTCACAAAACGCAAAATTCCCCTTAACGAACACAGCTGAGACCAACTCAAAATCAGAACATGTCAGTTTATTCAAGGTCCTAACACCCTTCAAGGACAACAAATGATTTATTAACCACACTAAGAGCAGATAAGACTGCTTTTATTGTGGTGGAACAATATCATTACTCCACCACAACAAGGATGATATTATGACAGCAATGAGAATAGAAGAAGGAAAATTTGGATATTCCCATCCAAAAAATGAAAACATCATCTGGACCGAAGTTACACATACCCTTGGAAACTTTTTATTGTGCGAGAGCTTCACCCTGAGACCTTTGGTTGGGGCCCTAATGGCTAAATCATCTCCTGACTCACAGTCAGGAATTTTCCATCCTATGGCCCCTAACTCCTTCCTCCTGAACGATGCTTATTTCAAAACTCTCCTTGGTGGCCTGAACATTCTCACAATATCAAGACTTTAGAGAGATGCGACAAGGAGGCTAAGAATGCATGAACCATTCTGAGTAGCGGAATGTGAGAGAACAGTCCATCAAACTGGGAGTCATTACAGATGATGATCCTTTCTATATGGGGAACCTTTACTAGAGTCGACCCCCCCACCAACTACACCTGAGACTCTAATGATGATGAGACATCCCACCTTTTCTAGTCTCTAGTTGAACCCTCAAATAACTTTGTGACTGTAAAAACTTTAACAACCTCAGGAGTTCCCAATAACTCGAAGAACCACTCTATCTTTTCTAACCATACAACTGCCTCTAACAGAATTTGATTACCTCGATAGATTGGAAACACATGAATGTAACCAAAAACTGGGAATGAATCATGGGAAACCTTAGAGGCCTTTCTAGACAGCATACTTAGAACAACATGAAAAATACAATTATGATCGTCATCAAGCCAATGCTCAATCAAAGTAATAGCCCAATCCAAGTCCAACAGGCACACAAGACAAACATAAACAAACACAAGTAATTTTTTTCCCAAAATCCTCCATTTGTTTTAAATTTTTGAAACCCACATGTGGTACCTTATAAATCATCACATGTGTATTCATTCAATCATGTTTTCATCAGCAGCGAATAAGTTCCCCCGCACACACTCCACACATACCCATGCACAAGTGACCCTCTATAATTATTTCAATGTTCAAACATCTATTTCCCTTATCAAATCCACTAACACACCCAAATTTATTCAAATTGAAAGACTTTCCCTTTAAAAACTCGTTCCAATAATTTCAAAACAATTTAAAAGAAACACTTTTATATTTCAAAATCAATTTCACTTTTAACGCATACTCACATCAACCAAGATTAAAATGAAACACAACCAACAGAATGACATTGGAATGAAGAACTAGTGCATATGTCTGACCCAACAGCATGGTAGTGAGTCATGACCCAAGTAAGGAATAACATTAAGAGGGCCTTGAGTGGGGCACTTGGACTTTACATGGGTCACCACCCATGTGTGGCTACAATGTGAATGGATTCGCCTCCACTGTCATCCCTCAATTAAAAATAACCCCAGACAAAAGACTCAAATCCCAGACTACCCTTGGTAACTCAAGTCTCATCACGAGCGGTGGTGATTAGTAACCAACCCGCAACCTACCTCTTGATCCCCAACAATCGAAATCTCCATCTACCAAACACCCAAAATAATAAGGGCCCCCTTTGATACCATTTTGTCATGAACGATCCCAGGTTGACCCTAAACCCGTCACCCGAGCCGGCCCGTGACATGTCCAGATTGTCGTTCCGAATCCACATGAGCTGGAAACTAGTGTCGGGCATTAAAACTAAATAGGTGGGAAAGATTTGGACCATAAAATAATGAAAAATAAATTAATGAAAACAAAGTAAATACAAATATCTAGTAGCTACAAGAAAAAAAGACTGCACATACCTCTATGGGACCTCTTGGTCACCTCTAACAACTAGCAGCCTACCTCATATGGGGTGTCAAAACCAGAACCATATCTAAATAGATAGACCTGTATCTGAAAAGATAGGATAGTCATGAGTATTAAAATGCACAATAAGAATGCCAAAAATGAATCACATAATCCATGCATTTTCCAATTCCAAAATAGTCCAATAATACTGGTTTGAACTACCATTATAAAAAGAAGGTTTTCATATTTACAATTCACTTTGAAAACTAACAATCACAATTCCATTTCCCTTAGAAATAAAAAACAAGTAAAAGAAAAAAAAGAGGGTCTCACACAAACTTTTTCAAAATAGCTACTTTGAAGTCCATTTTAAAACAAACCATTCATACAAAAAAATTTCCACGAAAACACCCAAACCAAGTTCAAGGGTATGATTCCAGAAACAGAAAGGGAATGGTACTAATAGTTCTCTTACCAAATGGTCACAGAAAACATACGAAATTGGAGGAAGACCAAAATGTACTATAAATGTGACTCATCTTGAAGGCAAGCCTACTCTCGATGACATCATAACACCCTAACGCTTGACCATCAGCCTACCTGGCCTGGTTGAGGGGCCCAATCCCATAGCAATAATAATAACAAAACATCTATCGGTAATGTGCCACTAACAAATGTGTAATCTAAACTAGTGCAGTAATCGTTCTCAGTAAACCCCCTTTCTATGCTATGTTTCCATGATATGTCCATAAAGAGGTGTGCCACATATTCAAATAACAAGCCATATATATATAATCAAACATATGAAACAATATAGAACCACCCCTACCACCTCAAGTTTAGTCCCTTGCCATAAAATAAATATTATTAAATGGAGGCCCATACCGAGGACCCACCTGTCACATGATCAACAAATGAGGCAAGGGGTCGAACCATGGAGGGGTTTTCCAAACATACAGTTTCAAAGATGCCAAATAGGCCTCATACAATTCCCACATATCAAAAATTTTGTAAAAAACAAATCTATAATTCCAAATGGGCCTTCATCTTCAAAACTCTCATTCTTTTATCAAAAAATTTATTAACCAATTCAAAAACAACCATAAATACCATCTTTATTACAAAGTTCCCAAATTGCCCATTAATTCAAACATTTACCAAAACCTGACAATGTTAATTTTAAGTTAGGTTAGAACAATAACACCTTAGAAGGTTCTAAATGGGCTTTGACTTCCACTTTCACCCAAATACACCTCGAAAAACAAATGCCCCTTTAATTTTCCAATAACCCACAGTAGCATGTTTCAATAGCCTACTGGGACAAACTAGGATGAACACTCTAAAATCAACCAAAACATTTGAAACCAAATTTCATAAATAAAACATTTTTTCAACCCAAAAACACCCATATCACTCACTTATAAAATAGCACACATGTTCATAAACCAAAAGCTCATTTTTAGACAAACAACAAACCATAACTAGGTAAATCACCCCATTTCACACACATAATCCAAAAAATGTTTCAAACCAATTTAACATAACATTTATATGGGAAAACCCCCACCCCAACATCTAATTTCTCCCAAATAGAATAAGTCTAAATTTACAAACACCAAAGGCATCGTACACAAGGCATAAACAACAATTCTTGTAAAACCCTATCTTTAACAACACCACAACAAGCTTTAACGAGGAACCATAGAGATACGTAACCTGATTATAAATTAACGAAAACTTCAATCATTATGGAAAATAAATGGAAATGAAATGCATGGATTTTCCTACATTAAAGAGGAATCAGGTCATGCCGAACACTTTGGAACTTTTCAAAAAAGGTGGTGACCACTCGTAACTGGTCCACACTCCCACAAACATACCTTTATATAAACACATATATCCATTATCCAATGCAATTATTCCCCATTCCAGGAGGGAATACGTACTTAGAGGACATGTATATTATATATATATATATATACATAACATAAGTATATGTGTGTGTGCCCTCTGCCGTTGACCAAAAATTCACTATAACAACAAAGGATACCCAAAATTAAGACGAAAATGACCAACACATGACTAAAAAGTATCAGGGACTCACATAAACCAAATGTAAAATACATAAAACACAACCAAATTCTACAAATAAGAGTTGTATCCAAAACACACCATTAGTCATTTTAGAAAGCAACAAATATTTATCAATCAACTTACAAATCACACAACAAAAATCACTATTGCTTTACAAAAGTGCTTGAACTACAACCCACCCATTTAACACAATATTATAAGGGAAAACAAAACACAAATCATCCAACATCACTATTAAAGACCAATTAACATTTAACCACACAAAGTTAGCATAAAAATCATAAGCATAAACCAGAAAGTACTTCAAAAAATATTTTTGGAAAATTCTTCTATCGTAAAAACATCAACATAAGATAACCAAAGCCATTATATTATTGAAAAACATGCCAAAACAATAATTAGATCTTCCAAGCATTATATGGATTGAATCATAATGGGAAGAGGTGAAATCGACATTGGAGGCATGAAAACACAACAAAAAATCAATGGTAAGAGGTATACAAACTGTGGAACAATCTGCATCACCTAGAATCAATGAAAATAGAACTAAACACAACCCTAACAATTAGGTCATAGAATAATATAAAATAGACTAAAATTAAGGTCTCTAAAAATGGATTATGCTTACTAGTGGGGGGATGAGAGGAGGTTTTCGTCTTGTTGTAGGTTAAGGGAGCAGGGATGAGGGCAGGGTGTGGCCCGGGGTTGACCGAGGTTGCTGTTTGGCGCTGGCTGGAGCAGGAGAGTGGGGGGGGAGAAGGTTAGTTGGCCGGACATAACAGGGGAGTAGGAAGTCATGGAGGGTGCGACAGGACGACGCAGTGAAGGAGGAGTCGTACTGGGTGCGGCCGACGCAGGAGGGGGTGGCCAGTGTCAGCATGAAGGTGCGGCGAGTGTGGCCTACTCCATACTTCACACATGAAAATGAAGAAAGGTGGGGTTCTGGATGCGTTCTGCACAACCAGTGTGAAAGAGGGGGGTGACTCCCCTACTAGGGTTGGATACATTTTTCAACTAAATTATACTAATAATAATGACAACAATAGAATTAATTAAAAAGAAAATTTCTTTCTCAATAATAATAATAATAATAGAAAAAAGATGATAATACTATTAATAATATTAACGACAAAAAATAGTACAAATATAAACATAATGATAATTAAAATTTCAGTTGTGTTTCATTTCATTTTCAATAATAATAATAATCAGTCAATCGCATAGTCGCCAGGACCGAACACACGGTCGCCGCTAGTGGTGTGGTGACTGCGCACCGGCTCGAGACCCGCCAAAAAAATATAAAAGTTTCAAAAACTTCAAACACATATCCAAACCCAACTCTATCAAAAGGATGTAGTACTGAGAGAAGAATAAAACAATATGTGTTGGTGGTCTGGGTGTGATAGTTGGTATAGTTATCTCCCTTAATAATGGTTTGACTAAACTGTTGGTATAGGTATGATATTTGGAAACCTATACCAATGGTTTTTTCAAACCATTTATACAGGAAACCCCATATTTGTGTCCCATAATAACAATATTAAAAATAATAATAAATAATTCAGAAATAGTATTATGTGTGAGTGTGTGGTCATCAATGTTGTCGTATGAGAGTGGTAATGTCTTTGGAAAATAATAGGGAGGCCCTAGGGTTAGGACTCATCATTGGATTTTTTTTATAGAATAATTATTACAATTTTATAAAAAACCTATTGGTATGGGTATTTCTATTAAAATTACCTATATCAATGGTTTGAGAAATATTGTTATAGTAAACCTATACCAAATGGTTGGTCAAAATATTAGTATATGTATTTACTGATGGAAAAAGTAAAAATAACTCATCAAACCATTGGCATAAGCTATACCAACTATTTTAGGGATAATACCAGTGGTTCCAAACTATTGGTATAATTGTTTTCTAATAGTGACAAGGAATTAATATCTATTATTTTTTACATTAAGAGTCATTGAACTACAAGTGTTCTGATTCCCATTATATAGATACAAAGTAACCCCTTCTCAAGGACCTGATTCCAACTCCATTACATCCACTACCTCACTCGATGGTAATAAATTATAGAGTCAAATTTAGCAACATTAAATTATAGTGTAATCATAAAAATGGAATGATATAGAACCGCTAATACATACAACTTTTCATGTAAATTCATGGGTTCGTTTGACCAATATCATATAGGTAACTAGTATTAATATTATTATTCAGAAGGATTCCAGAATATATCATAAATATACATGAGAGTCCTAGAATATGCATCAAAACCCGTTGAGGGATGATCCAACATCATATCATATAGACTAATGCACAACCCAATGTGTCATTGGTATGTCCTAGTGACAGAATTTCTTTCGAAATTGTATCTACACATACTTAAAACACACAACCTAGAGGCTTGTAAAAAAAAACCATAAAATGAAATATATACTTATTCCTCCATAATTAATATTTATAAAAGTTATTTTAATTTATTATTTACATTTATATATTATCAATATGTTTTCATGAAACCATTTTTTTAGTATTTATTGATTTAATTATGTTAAACAAATATGTTACAAAAAATATTCATTGAGAAATCCTTATTTTTAAAATCATATAATTTTCTTCCTAATTATTTTAATTGTATTATTCATTAACTAACAATTAATTTAATTCTATCAATATATTTTTTTTGAACCAACCATTAATATTTATTTTAAATGAATCATTAAATATTAAATTTATAAAATATTCAAATGTATAAAAATACATGTGATAATTTATGTATATATATATACTTTTTTAAAATATAATTCATTATATTAATAAAAAAATTATATATAATCCTAACATATACTAAAAACGATATTCAATACCATATAATTGTAACTGAGTGAAACATAAGTGGTGGTAGCTTCCAATTGAGGTGATCCAACCAGAATAGTCCATATAGTTATTTCCATAATCATAAACCTCTCTCACATATGATTTCCCTAAACAAAATAAGTTTAAGTTCAACTCAATCTTGGAATAGTAAAAACCATTATAATTCTAACAAATTTCTAATCATGGAAATATGTGACTCATATGGAATAATTCTACTTCCTAGAATTTTAAATTCTCCTTTGAACACGAATTTCATAATGTGTTTACTTCTTTTTATACATTTTAATTCGACGGTTGGGTTATAGTAGTAACATTTTAATCAAACATTACTTCTAGAAAACTTATAATTTATCTCATTAATTATTCTTATGTATAATGATGGTATCCACATGAATAAAATCCCAATGGTTACATAACCCCAACATCCATATAAACCCGATGGGCATGTAACCAATGACTATATATACAAGGGTCATATTAAATTTTTATATATATAACCATGCAAACTTCATCATTTATCTCATTCTACCATTTCTACTCTAAATATTTTTATTATATTTCTAATGTGTCATATTATTTTTCTAATTATCATCAATGGTATGATCCTCATGGTAGATCAATGTATGGGTTTTTTCACACAATTTGTATTTTTATTAACTTATTGTATCACTCCATATGTAATTTTTCTTTTATATATTTCATTTATATACTTGATAATGTATTTTTATTTATTTTATTTTAATATTATACTTTATTTTATTAAATAGTTGATCAATATTTACTAGTAATACAAGTAAAAAAGGTAAATGGGGTTTATTAAATATAATTTCATACTAAAATGTAGGGACTTCAATGCCTTCCCCCACCCCATATTTGAACGTAAAATTTAATTTATCCAACAAAATAAAATTTGGGTAATTTCATCCCATTAAATATTCATTTTACCATGTAGATTCTTCAAACTAATGTTTGAACCATTGAAATTTGAATAAGTGATATGACTTTGTTTGTAGAACCTTATCTCTACAATACAATATCTCAATCGGTTATTCCTAATAATAGAGATTAGTTTTAACTTTCAATGATCATGTATTTTGTACATGTGATGAACCTGGTATATACTTTTTCTTAAGCATTACATAAACACATTATTAACTTACAAGTGGTTACTTGGGATCACTAGGATATAATCTATAGTACCAACATGATCAATAATATCAAAGGGACATTTTATCAAGGGATCAACATTCCCTTATTCTTAAATCACATAACCAAATTCTAGGGAGATATTAGATAGAATTATATGTCACCAACCTAAAACATAACATTACATTATTGATTATTAATATATCCCTTCTATTTTCCATGTTATTATTTGAAAAGTTACTAATTGGTTTGAAACTTAACTATCATTTATTAATCAATATTAGGTACCAATTCATTTATCTCTATAAATTCATCACAGTATGTCAATGTTATATATATCTTATAATTTTGATCCTAATATACTAATATATAGATTCTATATTAGAAATTATTGTTATATGAGATATAGATAAAAGTAATTTGTTGATCACAACTTCCTTTAAAATAAATTAAGCAAAACTCTAACATATATTAAACAGTCTAAATGGTCCGTTAAAACCAACCATTGGTTTGAGGATGATACATTATGATAAATATAAACTCTATATCCAATCCTTGCTGAAGACATCCCTTTAACATTAACAAGAACCTTTGGTCATGATAGAAAATTATTGAAACTGTAACTCAACACAACCTTATAAATTTATTTATATTTTATATCCAAGAAAGGAAAACATTTTTTAATAACCGGTGAATTATGGTGAATAGTTTTCCCAAATCACATTGGATATTATTCCAACATTTATATTAATTTGTTAAACTTGTTGAAGTAGATTTTTCATCCACCAATACAACAAAATACAGAAATCAAAATTAGTAAAGAAATTAATTTTTTCACCACCCAAGGATATTTCTATTGTTTATACACCAGAAATGTGTTAATTTTCCAAAATATATTAACGAATAGTATTTTGTTAGATATTATTTTCTAATAATGGTAACTCCATGTCATCCTCCCTTAAATTTTAATTTTATTTTGGGATTAGTATGATTCCTCCCTCATGAAACTCCAAATGTCATCAATATTTCTAATTGATTTTGAAGGAATTATTCTATGATTATCAAAATAAAATTCACTTATATTTCATAAATAATGTGTACTTTTATTTTCATCATGTAAATGAGAACATTATTCTCTATTAAAAGTAAATATATTGAGAATAATCTCATGTATAAATCATGAACTCTAGTTGTAATTATGCCTAGGATTTACCACAAATCATGGATTACACATAATATCTATATAGTATAATTTCAATTGCAAATGTTAATCATTCAAAACATCATTTCACACAACTCTCTCATAGTCTTCAAATCATAGGACACCTTCATGGTCTTCCCTTCACAAAATACCTTTTCAATATACAATGTCAAGCTATTTTTAATTATTCCCTTTAAAAAAATTATTTTTGGTTTATTCATCATTAAATTTCCTCTTGATCTACCATTCGTAAAATACTCCTTGGTTTTACCCTTTTATAAATTTCTATTGTGGTCTCCCTTTCCAATAATTCAGTTTATGAATGAAAATATTTTACTTTGATTTTTTAAAAATGAAAAAAAAAACATTCTCTCAAGTCATATTTTAGTTTCATATCCAAGATTAAATTATATGATTAGTTAGTTATTAATCAGAAAATAGTCCAAAAAACACTTTTCAAAATTATATTATATATTTTTTATTATTTTTATAAAATAAGAATGACCACTATTCAATTTTAAATGAAGTCATATTTTTTGGATTTCATAAAATATGATACTTTTTATTTGAAATCCACTAATATCGTCTATTAATAGAATACCCCTATTCAAAGTGGTTTACTAGATCCTTCCAAAAAAAACTTCATGAAAAAACTATAATATAAAAACATTGTGAAAATTATTCTTTTACTCCATATTTTTTTCTAAAAATCTCCATTAAAAAAACATTTTCTATAATTCCCCATTTATTCTAAAATTTAATGGTCATTGATGAATATTATCTTCCATAAAAATTTAATCTACAAAAAAATTATAAAAGATTCAAAAATTTTGCTTGATTTACAATCACTTTTAGATCATGATCAAAATAGAGATTTTGGGAATCATCTTCCTTTGACATCAAATTATATATCTAGTTGGGGAGATTTCCAAAAAATTGGACAGAAAATATACTTAATATAATTAATATAGTTATTATTCATGTTAATTCCACCAATAATTTTCAACATCATCCTAAGTGTCACATAGATTCTTCTAACATTCAACATAGATAACCATGAATCCAATATTCTCCCTATTTTTTATATTTGATATCCAATTCTATATTCAGTTCCACAAAACAATTTTCTTATCCTATATGTAAATAAAATTTCCCATACATAAAAATAAGTCTACATGATTAGTTATCATTTTAGAAAACAATAGTTCAAGAGAGTATCCCATGCCTCATGACACACCTCAATTTAGAACTATCCCTTCAATATGGAAAAAATTTAATTACACATAGATCATATCTCCCCTTAAAATTCATACCATGTACTCCCAATAAATTAGATAATTCAGCAATAAATCTACTTATTTGGATAAAATAATAACTATCTTCACATTTCTCATTGAATATAACCACTTATATTTGTTATGATGAATTTCACTAGCATCATAGTCATACCACACCTTTTGAATAAACAATAATATGACGGTTGAATATTCAAAAATTATCAAGATGAACAACGTGGTTAAACACAAAGATTCAACTAAAATATCTCAAATGATGGATTATTTAATGGATTACTCCTGATGTCTTTATATTTTTATGGGTTCCAACATGCTCCAATGTGAAAACTCAATACTCCATCTTTTTTGCTAATAATGTTATATATTATCTCAATTTGTTCGGTATCGAAGATCTATATAGAATTTTCAAGTCTAAAATTTTACTCTATTTATCAAAAAATATTAAAAAAGGTTGTTTCACTTATTTTCTAATATCATCCATTTATTAAATCATCTATATAACCAAAAAACCTGATTCGATTACTAATATATATTTTACTTCCTTCATGATTTGATATATAAACTCCTTTTTTTAATCAATAACCCTATATATTTAATTACAATGAAGAATACACCACCACATGTGGAATTACAATCCACATTATCATCTTATCATTCCATATATTAAAAAGATGACAATTCATGATATTTTACTACATCAAATATAAAGCCAAAATTCGGAGTTATTGGATTTATTTCATGATCCATTTCACTAATATGAGATTTTCCTCCATTGGATTACTTCAGAAATGGTATGTAGAACATGTCTCACAAATATTATCTCGTCGAGTTGATATAAAATATAATCATCTTTCTATTACTCTCCTATATATGATAGGATACACATATTTTCCACTCTCACGTATACCAATCTTGGTTCCACCCATATTTGATGTCCTAATTGATATGAAATCAAGAATATCAATCTTATTTGATATCTCTATCATAAACATATATTTGGAGATAAAATTGTTTTTATCTCTTTAAACAACATATATCCTAAGAAATTATGTGAGTTCACCAATCATTGAGATTTTAATTTCTAACCGCATTAGATTATAAAAAGCCTTCCTATTTTTTCCTACCTCCACTAAATATTATATGATCTTAATAAATTAGAACATATAATATTTATTCCTTAGATTCCATCAAATATATATTATAGATTTCACATATAGAATAGGCACCTGTGGGGCCTATGGATAACACAATTATTTTTAGATTCAATGGATCATCCGTAATGTATATAGAGATGAAAACCATTTCCATTGGAATTTCTTCCAAAGAATACTGAGAAATGTTTTCTCGAGGACCAATATAGAATATTTCTCATGATAACTTATAAAAAATTAAAATATAAGAAGAAATATTTACTCAGTCTTGAGTTCTTTATTCATTAATGAAATTGATCTCTTGTACCAGATTAGTGATTTGTCGTTGTGGTGTGAGGAACCGAATAATTTCCCATCTTTTGGTAATCCAATATTGATCCATCAATCTTGAAAGAACATCGATTAAAAATTAGGTGCTAGTGAATTTGATTAATTATCTTAATTTTTTCCCTTGATCACTTCAACTTCCTTTTGTCATGAAGGTTATGTTATTCTTATTAGTCATTAGTGGTAGAGATTATGATGAGGAAATTGAGTGGAATATTATGCACAAAAATTTTCCTCCTCTTAAATTATATAATCAATTATTATTTTAAAATCTGGTAAATAAATATTTATCATTGAAAAAAATCTTATCTGATAATCCTCATTGACATTTAATTAATTCTAGAATAAATAAATATTATTCATTCGATACGTAATTACTCTCTTAACATACTATCAAATGACTATTTTTTAATATTCATGGGATGATATAAGTAGTTAATTAATGAAAGAATTTTTATTACCTTATGAATAAAAATATATAAATAAATATTATATATTCATGTAATAAAATAATTACCCCATCAATTATTATTTATTTAGTATTTTTATCAATTAAATAAATCATGAATAAATTTTTCTTATCAATCAGAGAATAATATTTATTTTCATTTTAAATTATAAATATTTTTTAACATAGGTCAACAAATTCTCTTTGTGTGTAACCATCTGGGCCCTTTGCTTAGTGGAATTAGGTGGTATTTCATAAATTCCAAGATTATTTCCATTAACTGGGTCTTGATATTCACTAAGGAAGAAGATATGACATAATGAAAAGAATCAAATATGAACACTCAATCTATAATATAATTCATTACTTGTGATATCTCTCCAAGATTGTGGAACACATGTTCCATCATCTAATATGAATAATAAATCATTCTTTGACTATCTAAAATTAATTCAACTATACACTATGTCCATAAAATTTAATGTGATGGATAAATTTAAATTAATTTTTTGAGGTATCATCTTTCATAAAGATGGAAGGGATAAATCCTCCATCGACTTTTTCATTAATGGAATATCACTCCTAACATACCCAATTTACCCTTCTTCATATGAACATATGGAATCATGATTTTGTTTAGTAAAAAAACCCATAGGTTATGGTATACATTAATAATAATATTAAATCATTTGAATCATTACACATGCTCACAAATAGTAATATCCAATGACACATAAACATGGGGATTTCTAGAATGTGGTTCAATTCTCATAAACACTTATCTTGGAAATTTCCCTGTGAAAACTCATTAATAGAAAATCTCATCCTAGAATGACTACCCACACCTAATAATCAATATGATAGGTTTACCATCATAGAATAGAATCTGACTCTATGAAAATGTTTAAGAATATCTTCATAGCATCTAGAATTTCTCATCATAGAAAGGAACTATTATTACCTTTTCAATGTGACCAAATCTCAATACTTTATTACGTTAACATCTATTTCCTCTAGAAATGGTGATTACCTCATTTGTTTAATGTTCAAACATTCCAATCGGTTTCTAACGGGCTTTTTCGTAGAACCAGAAACATCCAATGATTCTATATCAATTTTGACCTACTTTCCAAAGATAGGTGCTCATTAGTGGTGGACTGATGAGGCTTAAGAATTTTCATTGGTCGAGAGGATGGGAGGTCGGACTCATCCCACCTTTTGGGGGAAATCATTGTCTACTCCGGGACTCTCCTTATAAATTTTATTTATCTCCATGAATCCTTATTAAATTACCATGTATGAAAATGAGATTTCCTTTAGATATTACAATCAATGATTGATATGTATGATATTTAGAAAAACTTTTATGTGTATTTGAGGTTCTTCATCGATAAATAATCATCTGTATTTGTTAGAGATTATTAGTCATTGGTATCCTTTAATACATTATATAACAATCTATTGGTAATTATGATAACCATACTTGTTTTAAAGCCACTCAGTGGGGCACTTTAAGTTTATTTTCGTTCAGAAGGACATGGATTATTTCAGAGTTGGGATCATACCCATAGATGGGCTACCTACGTATACTTGTTCAGAAAAGGAATCATAACCCACATAGTTCGAGTAATGAAGTATGAGGTTTATGCATGATTGATGGCCCAAAGATGTATGAGGTTTATGCATGATTGATGGCCCAAAGGAAGATGTCATAATTACTTTTACACACTAAGCTCACATGAGTCGTTCTCGGTGTAAGAAACAAGAGGTATCAATAAAACCTGATGATTGTGCCATGAAAGATGCAATCATAAGGAATGATGTGAGGCTTATGTATGTATGACTGCCCAGATAGATTAATATTGGGATTTACATCAGGGAAGAAACCCAGGAACAAGGTCCATAAAGGTATATGTGCTTTATGGAGATTTGGATACTTAACTTAGGACATAATCCTAAAAAGGATGCCCAAATTAGAGGGGACTTATGATTGGGTTTTATTCCTGAGAATGAACCCTAGATCAAAAGGAATTAAGACTAGGACTTACTCTTGAAAAGGAGGTCTAGGTTAAGAGGACTTGAGACTTTGGGACTTACTCTTGAGAAGGAGGCCCAAATTAGGGAACTTGGGGCTTGCTAATTATGTGGGGCCCATATTAAATGAATTTGATATTGGGGATTACTCTTGAGGTGGATTCCCCAGTTTAAGGAAAATTATGATTAGGGATTACTCTTGAGGAGGATGCCCATAATAAGTTAATTTTGGACTAGGGATTACTCCTGAAAAGGAGGCCTAGGTTATGAAACATGGGGCTTACTACTAAGGAGAATTCTCAGATTAATGATCCTCTCATCTTTAAAAGATAAGGTTGAATGAATGAAATATCTAACCTTAGTGACATAAAGATATGTAAATCACTAGGTTTTGAGAGATGTTCCACAAAATTCCTTTCAGATAAGGAATCAAAAAAAGGAACTGTGGCATAATTGTATTTGGAGAGTGTTTTTAAGGGTAAATCTTGAAGAGGAGAGGTGTATTTGAACAAAAGAATTGAATAAGCAGGAGATCCATTCAAAAATATGTAGGCGCGCAAGTCCTGTTGGGGAGCACAGGTACTGGTCACGCAAGTATACTTGCGTGACACATGTGTACTTGTGTGATGGTTAACCCATAGGGTAATACTTGGGCAAGACTTGGCTCATGCCCTTAGTATTATCCCAAAACGCTTCCAAAAGTGTGGCGTGCAGGTTTTGATGTGTGAATAAGGTGGAGTGCAAGTGTCTTCATTTCCCTTAAGGTTTAGACACTTAGGCGTGCAAGTGTTGGTGAATTTCAACACTTAGTCCTTGTTCCCCCTCTTTAGATCTTCTATTCTAGGTAAGAAATTACCTTAGAAGTGTTAGGAATACTTCAAGAAGTGACATGGGTGCCGAGAGCTCAAATCTGACTTTTGGAATTTTTCGACATCAAAATGGGGGTCCCACAAGGAGTATTTATAGGCTACTGAAGACCTTTGGAGAAAATAAAATAAGGTGTGCAAGTCACCTGTGCGCCCAATATGTGGTGCGCAAGTATACTTGCGTGACATTGATGAAACTTGTGTGTCCCATTCTTAAACAAATCCTTGTTCATGCCTTTGTCAATTTTTTATGTTTCTTCAACGGATGAATCTCTTTGTTTTAATGTATTTCCCTTTTTCAGTTGTTAGACTCTATGATGGAAAAGGAGCATCAACAAAATTCCCCCATCAGATTTGGATCTGAAAGGAATGACGATTTGACTCTGAGGTAAAAGAGAAAAAAGGAAGGATGGTGCAAAATTTTTGAGCATGCATGTAGTGGCGTGCAGGTGAGATCCACGTAGGCTTCGGTGCGCAGGGGTGCGGCTTTGCCTATAAATATGAGGCCATTATCGCACAAATCAGTTGGCTTTCAAGCCTTCCCGCTCTCGTCGTGCAGGTTTATCTTATCATGTAAGTTTTTTGTTTTTATGAGGTTTCATTACTTCTATTTGTTTCGCGCTTCTATTGAGGTATTTTGACTTGCTCGGTGATACCTGCATGCCCAAACTTGTACGATACAATTACACTTGTGCACCAATATGGGACTTGCACGCCTTAATGCCATAGCCATTGTTTCACTTTTCTTCACAAAGTTTTTGAAAAAAAAACTTATTTAAGAGTTAATTATTCAACCTTTGTGCATATTAAATGGATCCTAGAAGAATTTGAATGGCTGATGATCTGGCTAACAAGTGAATTGATGATATGATGAACATTGTTGGCCGTGATTACTATGATATTTATGACATCACTCTCCCATATTTGGCCAAGTACTTGAAGAAATATCATGTTAATTTCCCACAGAGCATCTACATGCCTCTGTATGGCCATGGTCATTTGCAAGGAGTCAATGTTCCAGATGCAAAGAACTATATGCCCGGGATGTAGCCACACTGCTACTCCTCTATTTTGGTTGTGCTATGCATTAAGAGCAGCAACGATGGTGTGAACTTAAATTTTTTTCCTCCATGACATTTCCTTGCAGGTATGAAAATGGAAGACCATGGGCTAATATTTTTTCCACTACTAATTGTTGGAGAGAAGACTATCAAGGAATTAGAACCATATCTAAAAAGAGTATTCTCTCCAAATGGCTCTTTACTTCCAATTCTCTATTTTTCAAATCCATGTATCAATCTTCCATGTCTCTTGGAAAGAAATAGAGTCAATGTTTGAGCAGCATAATATTTTCTCAAACCGCACTCAGGAACATTCTTTTACAATTATTCCAAGACGATCTGGCATCACTGCATCTCTTATTGTATCCAGTTGAATGAATGAATTCCAGGTGGCTTCTGATGAAGCTCGAGATGCCATAAATCAGATGAAGAGTTATATTGAAAGTATCTTGTAATCCTTGAAAATAAGAAGACACTCTAGTTTGTGGATGTCCTTCTAACTCTTATGCATCAATGAAAAACACTTTCATCTACAATCATTTGTGCCTGTATTACTTTTCTACATGTTTAAAATTCTTACCCAAGACAATGCGCCTAGTAAGTATAGTTTTATTTTTTTATGATTATAAAAATAACCCTAAAAACTTTGAATCTTATAATTTTCTCAATATTACCTAAATCATACAAAATGTATGTTTAGTGAGCTGGGACATGGCTTTTGTTCAGATTTCCCTTTTATTTTGTGGGCAGTTTAAATTCATGCACGTCGGGCATAAAAAGGGTAATGTTTAAGGTTGAAATAGATTTTGACCAAATAAAGAATAGATTGACTCAATTCCTCGATAATTTATCTGAAAACATATTACCATATTCCAATATGGGGGAAAATGTAAACTACGACTTAAGAAATTTTGATTCTAAGGAATGATATGGAAAAAAGAGCTAAAAAGGCATTAGAAGAAGTACTTCCTAATAGTGAAGTTACCATTATTTAAAAAACCCGTTAGTGGGTAGAATTATGCAAGGAAACCTAAGGGTATTGGCTACATAGTCAAATAATAGCATCTTTTGGCTGATAGGTCCATTATGTGGACTACTTATGCAAGGCCGCCTAAGGGCACGTGCTGCATAGACAGGAAAAATAACTCTTAGAAATTTTACATTTCTATTGCTAAAAATCTAGTGAAACTTTATGGAGATTCAAATTTTCCAAAGCATAGAGTCTGCTGTATGGAGAGAGTTACTTGAATATGGAGAGGATATTTCCAATCAAGATTGTCAATGAATTGGATAAATGTCACTCCTGCGAAGGTCTAACCCAAACATAGAGAAGGGAAATATAAACCATAGACTTAAATACTTTTAGATTCTTAAAAAGAGCATGGGAAGAATATGTTAAGGATGGATATTTTTTGAGGATCCTTACATATTTTCTTTAAGAAAACTGAGGACAAAAGATCTTTTCTTCCCAAGAATGAAGTTAGAATTATTTAAAAAACCGATTAGGGGGTTGAATTATGTAGGACCACTTAAGGGCATTGGCTGCGTAGTCAAATAATATCATCTTTTGGATTACAGGTCTGTTATATAGACTACTTATGCAAGGCTGCCAAAGGGCACATGCTACATAGTCAAACAAAAGAATTTCGCGAGTATCATAAAATTTTGTGACCAGAAGTCAAGAAAAGGGTTATGGAGATCTAGAAGTATTTAAGGTTAGGAGTATGAAACATAAAAATGGGCATTGTTCAATGCATGTAGAGATACATAGACCAATGATAATCATAATCATGTTGTGGCTGGGTCTTGAATTGAGATGTTGGACTTCACTACATATGTCATTAGAATGAGAATGAAGCCAAATGTAATTCTTGAAATACAGTTTAACATCATGTGGGACGAGAGTATTAGAGATTTTAGTTTAGGTTCATAGAGCTCGGACCATAATAATGAATACACAGTGTGTGTTTTATAAACCTGATGTGAATGATAACCAGGGTTTTCATACAACATTCATGTTTTCATAGGGGGAATTTTCATCCAAGGGACTGAAAGTGAAATTTGGGGTTAAGCCCAAAGAATTGGGGCAGGATTCAATGGATGTTATAATGTTCCTATGTATCATATAAGGATGGGAATCAAGCCGCACGTAGTTCTTGAAATACCCTCTATACGGGTTTGGTTCGTACATATGATGGGTGAAAGGGGACTTTAGTGCAATGATGGTTTGACCTAAGATTAAAGGTTCGGGCATTTCCAGGTATGCACGTGGTCTCTGGAATATAACATGATTGGAGATAAATGTAAATAATTATTCCCTCTCAGGTGAGGGTGTTAGAGAATGTTGTAGTTTATTGTCATACATGACAAAAGTGTAAATAGTTTAACATCATATAGCACGGATGATGGTGAACCAATGTAAAAAATATTGGTTTTTAGGGAAATTACATGAATAAAAATCGTATGAGACGGAGGTGATACGATGTTAAGATATTGGTTTTGGGCTTGAACCTCATAATGTTGCCTACGTAACCAGCCTTGAAGGCAAGGATCAAAGTCAGTGTAGTTCAATTAAAGAATGAGTTTGTGATCAAGTTGTTATTTGGGGACAACGCCCTAAAAAAGGTTGTTGGGAATTATTCATGGTTAGAGGACCAAAGAGGGTATTATGGTTGACATTTACTCTAATCTCACGTGAGTCATACTCTGTGTGAGAAACAAGATGTAGGAACAACCCTAATGATGCACAGTTTAAAGTCATGTTGGACAATGGGGGACTATGCAGTTTAATGTCCTGTAGTAAGGACTTTGGGGACTGTTCAGTTTAATGTAATGCAGTAAGGACAACACAGTTTAACATCATGCTGGATGAAAGGTGGACAATATGATTTAACTCCATGTTGGTCAATGGAGTGATTTACAGTTTAGTGTCATGTAGCTAGGAAGTATTGGGGACCTTTTTCACAGTTAAACGTCATGTGGGATGAAGAGGTTCATAGTTTAACGACGTATAACTAGGACGATGGTTATGCAGTTTCACTTCTTGCTGGATGTAAGGGACTTCTGTACAGTTTAGCATCATGTAGCTAGGACATCCCAGTTTAACATCATGATGGACAATGGAGTACTGTACAATTTAGTGTCATGTAGCTAGGACGTATTAGGGACTTTTTTCATAGTTTAACGTCATGCAGGATGAAGAGGTGCATAGTTTAACGTTGTATAACTATGACGATGGTTATTCAGTTTAACATCTTGCTGGACGTAAGGGACTTCTGTAAATTTTAGTGTCATGTAGCTAGGATGTCATAGTTTAACGTCATGCTAGATGATGGAGTGTTTTACAGTTTAGCATCATGTAGCTAGGACGTATTAGGGACATTTTTCACAGTTTAACGTCATGTGGGATGAATAGGTGCACAATTTAACGTCGTATAACTTGGATGATGGTTACGCAGTTTAACATCTTACTGGATGTAAGGAACTTCTATACAGTTTTGCATCATGTAGCTAGGACATCACAGTTTAACGTCATGTTGCACGAAAATGTATTTCTGTTAGAAAAAATACTTCTTCAAGAATCTTGCATTGTTTGGAGTCCTGATGTGTTCTCCATCCATTGAGATTAAAGAATAAGATCCATTGGAGTAGACCTTATGTATTGAGTAAGGTCCTTCCCACTTTGGATCATGCTTGGGAGGTTTCTTTCATGGTATCATTAGTGTTCTGAGAACCAATACCAATTATCCTTGAATGAATGAACGAAGACAAACTTTTTTGTTGAAAGCTCATGCGATTCGATTCTGATAGACTTCAAAGTGGTACCGAGTGGACAACCTTTTAACATCTAATCATTTAAATTCATCTAATCAATTTTGAGATTGTTCATATATAGATTACTGATCACAAATGGCTATTTGAGCGAAGGTAATTGAAATTCAATGTGAAATACTGCTTCTGTTCCACATACCAAAGAATATGGAGTTGACCGCTTTGCAGTGAGGATGGTGGTTCAACAAGCCCCTAAATTATGAAAGAGTTTATCAAGACATGATTTCTAAGATTTATCCGTCATCTTTTGCAGTGTGTTTGAAAGAGTCTTATTTAAGGATTCTATATAGCCATTGGCTGCAGCATGATACCGAGACGAATGGTTGTATTTGATGTAGTATTCTTGATACAACTTTCTTACTTCGAAAGAACAGAAGTTGGTGCCATTGTCCATCAATATGGTATGAGGGACACCAAAGACTGTAATGATGTTAGACTTGATGAAGCTAACAATGTTTTTAGAACTATCTTTTTTGAGAGGTATTGTCTCTGCCCATTTGTAAAAGAAGTCAGTAGCAGTAAGAATATACTTGAACTTTTTTGTTGTAGCTGAAGGGTAAGGTCCCACTACATCCATTCCCCATGTAGAAAATAGCCACGAGTATTTAGTTGTATGAAGCAACTCTGGGGTTTGATAAATGAAGTTTTCACATACTTGGAACGAATGACACTTCTTTATGAAATCAACATAATCATGTATCATTAAAGGCCAAAAGTATCCATGCCTTTGAATTTGATCAGACAATCTTTGTCCAGACTGATGGGCACCACAAAATCCTGCATGAACCTCTTTCATGACAGCCATTGTCTCTTCACCATCAATGCATATGAATATAATTCTGTCAAAGCCTCTTTTGTAGATTATTTTATCCAGGAGATCAGGGCTATCATAAAGAGTAAAATTGACCACACGTCACCAGATTTGTTGTTTCCCGGATATATCAGGTGGAAGGGTTCCATTTTGAAGGTATTCCTTGATAGGTGTCAAACATCCTGTAGTATGACTATATGGCTCAGAAATGGGACTAATTTCATTGATTTCCTCTGTTCTGGTTTGAACATAAGGTGAAATTGTATGACGGTGTGCAATACTGATGATTGTCTCATCCTGATTTGGATCTCCCAAAGCGGCGGCTATATTAGCTAGTGAATCATCTTGGGCATTTTGGGATTGTAGGAGATAAGAAAATTTCGGTTCTAAAGGAAATTCATCCATTAACTATCTAACGTAATCATAAAAAGGTATTAACTGTTCTTTTCTGATGGAATAATCCTCATTGACTTGTTTGATTACCAGATCTGAATAACCTTTCACTTTTAATTGATTCACATATGCTTGAAGCGCCAACTCCAATCACACTATGAGAGCTTGATATTATGCTTAGTTATTTGTACTTCCTTCCCACAATAAGAATGAATAAGTTTGCACTACAATTTCCAGAGAAATGAGCACAATTCATAACCCAACATTGTTGAATTTAAGAGCTTCCATTTTCCACCCTATAGGACTTTTGGAAGCACCATCTTAGTAAATTTCCCATGTTTGAAGATTATCTTGAATATAAAAGAGTTACTCATTAGGGAGTTCAATATCTAAATATGTATCTTCTACTGAAGGGTGTTCATCAAGGAAATCAGCCAGAGCTTGGCCCTTTATTTCCTTTAGAGACACATACTGGCTATCAAATTGCTACAAAATAACTGCCCACATTTCCAGATGTTTGGTAAGCATTGGATGATAAAGGATGAATTTGAGCGGGTTACTGTGAGATACCAATTGGACGTCATGGTGTTTAAAGTAGTGTCTCAATTTCTGAACTACAAATATTAATGCTAGGTAGCACTTTTCAATACTTGAATATCGGGTTTCTACTTCAACCATAGTCTGAATGAGATAGTAAAGGTTGTTTTCATTCCCAACATCATACTTTCGGGCAAGGAAGGAACCCAATGATTTCTCTAAATCAATCATATAAAGAATAAGTGGTCTTCCTTCAACAGGTGGCATTAATAACACTGGACTCAAGAGATATTTCTTGAGAATATTGAATGATTTTTAACATTCTTCAATCCACTAGTATGTGACACCCTTCTTCATCAATTTGGTAAAGGGTAAACTTTTGCCTTCCAAATTGGTGATGAAACGCCGAATATAGGCCATGTGTCCTTGAATTCCTCTCAATTACTTCAAATTTTGAGGAGGTGACATACCATGGATTGACTTTGTCTTCTCAGGATCGACTTTGATACCACGATGGCACACAACAAAGCTGAGAAATGTTCCTGAGGTTACCCCCAAAAGCACATTTTAAGGGGTTCATCTTAAAATTGTGTTGTCGAAGTTTGTGGAATATGACTTCCTAATTATTCAACTGATTTGAATGTTGTCTGGATTTAACCACAAAATCATCCACATAACATTCAATAAACTTCCCTAAAAAGGGTTTGAAGATATAATGCATGGTACGCTGATATGGTGTGCCTGCAATCTTCAGGGCAAAGGGCATTAACCAATATCAAAACACACCCTGAGGTACTCTGAATTCTGTAAATTATTCATCTTCTAGATCCATTCAGATTTGATTATACCCGAAATATCCATCCATGATGGAAAGTGCTTCATAGCCAGTTGTTGCATCAATTAAGTGTTCTATGATCTGAACTGGAAAATCATCCTTTGGAAAATGTCGATTAAGATATCTAAAATTAATGCAAACTCTAATTTGTCCATTCTTATTTTTCACAGGGACAATATTTTCTATCCACTTAAGATATTGAACTTATTTGAATAATTTATCTTTGATAAGCTTATCCACTCATCTTTTATTTTGGAAGCATAAGTTGGGTGTGTTCTTCTTGCGTCTTGCTTAAATCCTCGATGTTCTTCAAGAAAACCCAAATGATGAGTAGCAACATCAGGATCAGGCCCTAGAATTTATGTATATTTCCAAGAAAATATATCTCAATTTTTCTTCAAAAATGAAATAAACATTTCCTGCTCTTCAAGAGTCATGGCCACACTAATTAAAGTGGTGTGTGGATCTTCTTTTGTACCCAGATTTATTTCTCAGATTTCATCCACAGTGGTAGAGATACCCTCTTCAAATGCTGGAGGATCATCTCTGAGATCTTCCTCTTCTTCTTCAACACGTTTTATTTCTTCTATTTTTACTTGCATAGTAGATGAAGAAGCAGACTATCCATGATCAAGAGAGAAGTAAAAATTTGAATATCTTGAAGATGAGGCTACCATTTCTGAACCTATTGATTATGAAGGGTCTTCCTTGTTTAATAAATAAGAGATGATGGATTGAGAATCGACATCATCGTTCACCTCTAACAATGATATAACTTCTTCTAGCCTAGTTGGCAAAGTATAGAATTTCTGATTTTCAGCATATGAAAGAAGACATCTCCAGTTAACTTTCATAATTTCTTGGTGAATCACCAGTTTATCCAATGTTGTATGGCTTGATTGTTGTAATTGATATTTTGGAAGTTTCCATAAGATTATTGGGATTTGGGTCTATCCTGTCAATTTGACTGATAGGAAACACATAATCTATACTCAGATATATGAATGGGTTTACTGGATTCTTTTCCAAACCATATGGAGCATTAACTTTGGTAACCTCCCATGTTGTGGATTTTTCCTTACCCTATATGTGATAGAATTCCTCCTTGATGTATTGATATTCAGTTGTTTTGAATGGGGCTTTATCACCATACAATGTCCCAATTTGACCATTGAAACTATATTTGAGTCATTGATGGTATTATTAAGGGATATCAGCATGTTTAGGTAGCCATGTTGTTCCACGAAAAATGTTGAAAGTTGTGTCGTGACGAACAACCATGAAATATGAATTGGATACAAGATCTCCAAACTGAGTTCTGAGTTTGATCTCACCTAGAGGTTCTTGTTCATTTTTATCATATCCTTGAAAAATCAAAGTAGAAGGAGATAAATCAGATTTGGTGAGGCCCAATCAATGAAGTGTACAAATGGGGATGAGGTTGACTCTTGAACCATTATCAAAGAATGGTATTCGGATGATTACATCATTGACCTTGCAAGAAAAATAAAAATGTCTAATATGTCTGTTCACAACATCATCTTCATCTTCATCTGTAAAAGATATCACTACATGGAATTCTGTAGGATTATTCTCTACATGGTAGACTTTAGCCGCAACAATTTCAGGTTCGAATTTCTGAGGACTTGGAAAAGCCTCGATGGGTCCTCCCGAAGATCCTTTGATAGATTTAAAAATCCAGAATTGATAACTTGGTTGGTACTTGGGCCAAAAGTTTCAAGACATCATACTTTTGGTCTAAAGGACTGCATTTCCCAACAAGAACATGTGGTTTCGCAGGTGCCTTATAAGTTGATGCTTCTGAAGTAGATGCTTCTTGTATCGGGGTAGGAGTTAGAAATACTCCTGACATTGAAATAGTAGACCGACTATGTCTATTTACTTGCTATGAAGAAGAATGTGTAACCTCCAACAGATCCTCCAGAATAATTGTGCCAGGACTGAATCTTCCATCTGTGGAAGAACATTCTTGTTCTTGTTGAGCTCGCTAAATAGCTCTGCCATGAGTTTCTTCTACATACACAGTTCTAGAAGGGGTAGAATTATAATAGTGGCTTCTGGGATATCCACGTCTTCATCTGTATCCCAGACCTCTGGAACACCCTCTAATTCCTATATTTGATACAAGTTACTCAGGTTCATTGAGATCAAATCTGTGATTGGCATAAGGATCTATTAAGTGAATCATGTTAACAGAACCAAAGATCAACTCTTCATCTAATGAAGACTCTGTCTAATTAGAAAATTTATGTTGTGCCTTTTGGTGGGACAGTGCCCATGGATTTGAAGTAGATGGCATAAAATATACCATAGTCAAAGAAAACATAGGCTTTTACACAATCTCATCTTCTTCTAAGTGGTCTTATTTCTTTGAATTATGTCGTTTCATTGAATACTTTTCCTCTGATGAAGGGGGTTTTGATGTGTCATTCATAGAAGAAGACACAATTGGTTTCTTAAATTATTTTTAAAAAATGATATGAGTTTTGTTGATCATTTTTCTGACCATCCAATCATCATATTTCTGCACATTTTTTCTTTTGACTTCTTTCCACTCACCTTCTTCATCTGGATATGTAGCAGTAACACATGCTACCTGAGATAAAGAACATTTTAATTTGACTTATCCTGAGTCCACCATTTTTTTAAAGAGGTCATTGAATAAAAAACCCTCCTGAATGGGATTCCCCAACATCTAATGAATTGGGAAATAGTGGGAATGGTCTTCGTCTCCTTATTTGGCATTTTGGGCCTTGGAAATTGAACCAAATTATTTTCCAGAGCCAAAACGAAGTAACCAGGAACGTTTTCATTTTAGAAGTTATTAAATTTTCTCTTTAACTTTTCAAATTGTTTCTGTCTTTGATCTATTTGATCATCTTGATGAAATGGCATCTATTGTTGATGTTCAAGAGATGGATCCCTTCGATAAGATAAAGGTTTTGAAGTAGAAGAAGGTACATGTGCTTGTTTAAGCGTAACTGTATCAGTCTCTGCCCGTCCCATTATTCTTCCTAGAGCTGATGGAATTACACGAGGTTTATCCTTAGTCTTCGTAAGAGAGTCTTAAATATGTTGAGGGATTGAATTAAGGTCTCGAAACCCTCCTGTGTTCACAGGGATCAACAGTGTGCATAATTCACTACACAAATTTGCCACATAGATTGGAGACAATTATTCTTGAGGGAGTGCTAAGCTTAGGGAATATGTAAATCCCTTCTAGCGAGCAATGAAATACGAAACCATTTCATTCACCCTTTTCATACAATTTTTAAGATAAAAAACTATTGTATTTGGAAACGTTGAGCTGAATTGAAGATGGAATCTTCAGTGGAGATCTTCCCATATGGTAATTGACCGGGATTGAAAGCTTGTATACCAGACAAAATCAGGTCCTTTTAATGACTGTACAAAAAAGATAACCTTAACTGCTTCTTGTTGCGGAGGGATTCCCATCATAGGATCTCAACGAGAAACAAAATTTGTTAAGTTTTTCTCTGGATCTCCCGAACCATTAAAGATTGGGAATTTGGTACTTTCAAAATTTGATGGGGGAGGAATCGCATCAACCCATTATGGGAAAGCTCTCTTTTCTGGTTGAATTCTTGCACATTTTACCTCTATAGCATCCAACCGAGATGTTAATGATTCAATGGTAGTTATTTACTTTTGAAAAACATCTAGTTGTGCATGGACCTGATCATGTGCAATAATTGGAGCTTGGATAGATGTGGTGGCTGGTACAACAACTGATGGTAGCACCACTGATTTTTTTTGTGCATGACCCATAGGATTAGACCTATGAGGGTATAATAGTAAATGAGGATACTCTTGATCCATCTCAGTAGCTGCAAAAAATTCCACTGACTGACTGACTCCAGCATGATTAGGAGGAAAACAACCTTGAATTAGTTCTTCATTCAACCTGTTTAATTCCTTCATTTCTTCCTCTTGTTGTGCGAATATTTTCCTTAGTGAGATTTATTGGCCTTCTCGAGAAGAATGGTATGTAACCTGATTATTTTTTCCCATTATTGTATGCCTTTCGAAGAGAGGGAAGTTGGTTATTTGAAGGAATACCTAGATTCTGGGTAAACCTTTGATGTTGTGTAAGCACACCTTCTTCATTTGTGTCTGTGTGTAAAACTTATAGAGCAGAAACTTCTTCATCTTATCCCTCTGAATGAGCCTCATGTTCTGGAGGATCAACAATAATGGCATTGATGACATTTATTGATGCATAACTCATTGCATCCCTTCTATTGGAATTTTTTCGATACTGCCTTCTTCCATGTCCTTGATGAGACATTTCCCATTGTTTATTTGATCCCTAAGGAACTTCTTGACGAACCGTAATTTCGAGGGAATATCCTGATAATTCTGTATTGTGTTCCTCTTTTGGATTCTTCCCTGATCAACAGAATACTGACTTTCTCTGAGGAAAAGATTGAGGATTTGAAAAAGGCCCCAGTCAAAACAACTAGGGTTGTTCCTTCTATTTCTACTCAACTCCTTGAATCCTATTTTTTGAATCTGAGGGTTGGGTTAAAATAGTTCCCAGTCTGGCAAGTTGGGGTGGTTCTTGTGCTACTACATCTAAGACTTTCTTAAATTATCCCCTGATCTTGAAGACTTTAGTCTGAAAATTGGCTGAATGCATCAACCTACATCCACTCAAATCACCTGGCTCAAATGAATTCATTATGATTTCTAAATCTTCTGTCACTTAATGATGCCCTCTCTCTAAATGAGAATCCTATTCAATATTCTCATTTTCCTGATTCAAAAGTAATTTGACAACTTTCTCTTTGTATACATGACTTTGGGAAGAACTAATTGAGGCATGTTCCTGAGCAAGCCTTTGATTACAAATGAAACCAATTGGAACTGGCCATCCATGGGCAATAACATTGCATGAGACCATTTTTGGGGGGCTTTGTTGACTAGAGAGTACTGTGAAATGCAGTGATCCATGAACACCCAATCCCCTGATATGAATAGTAGATGGTGCATTGGAAATTAACTAACGCAATCATTTTAGTGTGCCAAGTCATGAACACTGAAGGGCTCTCTACTTATTTTTGGCCTTCAGATATCAAGAAAATGAGAGAGAGGACAAATCGATTTGGCGTTGGAACCCTTCTATTATCTTGACATGATTTTCATATTCATCATAAGATAATATTTTCGTTTTCAATTGAAAAAGAGTTTTCCACATGTTGAGATGAATATCATGAATACAATCTTCTGTCAACAACTCTAGAATGTCATAATGAGAGTCAGCGAAAGGCCAAAACATGACTGGTACTTCACCTTTCACCAGTTATTTTCTCATATTCAACACTTCTTCTTTACCATTTGATGAAGATTCTTCTACCTGATTAGACCAAAGCTGGTGCTTACTTGTTACTACATCAGATTCAACAAGTTTGGTAGAGAATTTACTTATCAAACTAAAAGATGAATGACTCAGGGGTGGTTTGGAGAATGACCTGCACCCTGGGATATCTTATAATTGAGAAAGTATTTCACCTACTAGCGGTAAAGCTTCAGACATTACTGGCTTCATATTTTCAAGTTCCTCAATATAAGAGGGCATTATTGTCACTACATTTTCCACTAGAGAATTTTCCAGGCAATATGAATTAATACTACGGAGAGGACCTTCATAGCTAAATTTATCATCATGGGGAGGACCACTATGGTGGGTTATAAATAAAGATGAAACCTTGTGCTCCTTGATATTCTAGACTCACAGAGGGTTCTTGTGCAAATCATCTGAAGATGATACTTCGACATTGACCGTACAGTCATGAAACAAGCCTTCATGAGGAAGTGTCTGATGAAGACCTTCAGAATTAATGTTACCTTGATTGGGAAATGAGATAGTATAATCTTGAGTTCTAAAAGATAATTTTATGAGGGCTTCAAGAACTCTAGCATCGAGCAAGGCCTTATTATAGATTGGCTCTTGATTTCTTGGTTTTGTTGGATGGGTCTTTTTCTTAGATGCCTTCTTACTCAATTTGGGAACCACTTGTTGATGAAAGTGGTTATTATGGGCAGGTTTATGTGCCTTCTTAGGAGAAATAGTCAGGTTAGGCTGATTATCTCCATTCAAATCAGGAGTATGTGCCTGACTTGATTGTCCGTATGACATGGGGGAGTATGCCCCACAACCCTCTTGGACTGGAACAGAGGTGTGTATCTATTCCGGACTAATATGTTGATCTGTCACTACACTTGTAGGGACAGATTTTCATTTCTTTCCATGTGATGTCGCTGAAGTTGTTATGATATTCTGACAGGAAACCAGAGTATGATCAGGGATTTTCTATTGCTCTTTCACCATTGTTAGAATGTGCTTGGTGACTTTAGCTGACGGAACGGGAATATACTCACATTCGGTACTTGGATTAGGTGTGTATTCCTACTCTTGTCCTCCTTTTTCTGTCAGTGAATTCTGATAGTACTCATGTACGGGGGCAGAGAGTTGAGTCTGCTCCAAATTTGTCGTCTGAGCTTTCCGACTAACTTCTCTGAGTGCTACCAAATGAGACTGTTGGTAGGATTGATGAATATTGGCAGTTTTATGTGTCTGTTTTGTATTCCTTGTCAAGTATGGTAGACTATTTTCCTATAATACTGACAGAAAAGACTTTTGACAAAATTGTTAATTGTAAACAGGTGTATGTTCCTATTTATTAGTTACCACTTTATCAGATTGGCGACCTTCTATGGTTGTATTCAGACGAGCCTGATGACTAGATGATGAGTTATAAATACGTGTATATGACTGCCTATAATTCTCTGCCATAATTTCCTAGTGGGATTGGTGTGTTGCTACCAGAAAAGTCTGCTGGGTAGTAACATTAGGACAGATAGGTGTATCTGCCCGCTCGTAGCTTTCCATCAAGTTGGCTTGATGGACTTCTCCGGAGGGGGAATAAGTAAGAACCTGCTCCCTATTGACCAGACTTCACCTCTGGCTATTCGACATGTAGACTCAGGTCTGAGTAACCTGATCTGAACCCCTGAAGTGGATACCCTCATCATGTTGATGGTGCACTGTCGCACGATTCTGGCATCAATTGTTTATGGGATCCCTCGGGAAGGACTCATGTCTCATTTAATTAAGGCCTTGAGTGACCTTCTCATTCACCTCCTCATAATATGGGAGGGACTGGTGATTGTGTTCTAGGGATAACGACCCGAAATGGTTGGATACGGTGGGTGGAACCACCTGCTTCTTGATCACTGGTTGTCTTTGTCTGGACAACCATGGTGAATTATTGACTTGGAGGGATTGTCGAATGGCCTCCAGAGTGGGAATGGTACCGTGTTTATGGTATTCCTTAACAAGTGTATTTGATACCTAGCATTGAAGACGCTGAGTAGGTGATGTTTTCCACAGAGAAGACGAAGATCCAGCAGGAGTAGCAGCAGATGCATTCACAGGTGTGAACATTGGAGAATCCATTTCTGTAACGCAAAGAGATCTTGGAAACGAGTTCATGTTTGATATAACAGACATAATCAAGATATTTTCGGCCACTAAATCATTTGGATGAACACATATGTTACTGATTGTTTTGTTGGCCCTCTCATTGAGTTTTAAATATGGGCCTAACAAATAAGTAAGACATCATTTTAACTTGGTTAAGATTCACATCGGGTTCATCATTTTTTGTTTCTTCTCGAAATGGGGATAACCTCATTTGTCTAAGGTTCAAACATTCCAATTGGTTTCTAATAGGTTTTTTCATAGAACCAGAAACATCCAATGATTCTATATCTATTTGGACCTACTTTCCAAAGGTAGGTGCTCATTAGTTGTGGACTAATGAGGCTTAAGAATTTTCATTGGTTGAGAGGATGGGAGGTCGGACTCATCACACCTTTTGGGGGGGTAATTATTGTCTACTCCAGGACTCCCTTTATGGATTTTAGTTATGTTCATGAATCCTTTTTAAATTACCAATTATGAAAATGAGCTTTCCTTTAGATCTGACAATCAATGATTGATGTGTATGAGATTTAGATTATCTTTTATATGTATTTTAGGTTCTTCACTGATAGAGAATCATCTGTATTTGTTAGAGATTCTTAGTCAATGGTATCCTTTATTACATTATATAGAGATCTCCTAGTCATTATGATGACCATACTATTTTTAAAGCCACTTAGTGGGGCACTTGATGTTTATTGTCATTCAGAAGAAAATGGATTTTTTCAGAGTTGGGATCATACCCATAGATGGGCTACCTACGTATCCTTGTTTAGACAAGGAAACAGAACCCACATAGTTCGATTAAAGAAGCATGAGTTTTATGCATGATTGATGGCCCAAATAAGTATGAGGTTTATGCATGATTGTTGTCCCAAAGGAAGATGTCATAATTACTTTTACACTATAATCTCAAGTGAGTTATACTCGGTGTGAGAAACAAGAGGTATCAGTAAAACATGACATTATTGCCATGAAAGATGCAATCAGAAGGAATGATGTGAGGCTTATGCATGTATGACTGCCTAGATAGATTAAGATTTGGATTTACTTCAGGGAAGAAACCCAGGAACAAGGTCCATAAAGGTATATGTGATTTATGGAGATTTGGATACTTAACTTAGGACTTAATCTTGAGAAGGATGCCCATATTAGTGGGGACTTATGGGTGGGTTTTATTCATGAGAAGGAAGATCAGATCAAAAGGAATTAATACTAGGACTTACTCCTTAAAAGGAGGTCCAGGTTAAGAGGACTTGGGACTTTGGGACTTACTCATAAGAAGGAGTCCCAAATTGGGGAACATGGGGCTTACTATTGAGGAGGAGGCCCATAATAAAGGAATTTGATATTGGGGCTTACTCTTGAGGAGGATGCCCAAGTTTAAGGACCATTATTATTTGGTCTTACTCCTGAAGAGGATGCCCATATTAATGGAATTTTGGACTGTGGCTTACTCCAAAAAAGGAGGCCCAAGTTAGGGAACTTGCGGATTACTCCTAAGGAGGATTCCCAGATTAAAGATCCACTCATCTTTAAAGGATGAGGTTGAATGAATTAAATCTCTAACCTTAGTGACATAAAGATATGTAAATCACTAGGTTTTGACAGATGTGACAAAAAATTCATTTCAGATAAGGAATCCAAAAAATTAATCGTGCAATAATTGGCTTTGAAGAGTGTTTTTAAGGCTAAATCTTAAAGAGGAGAGATGAATTTAAAGAAAATAATTGAATAACTAGGAGGGAAACTCAAAAAGAGATAGGCATGCAAGTCCTATTGGGGCTCGCAAGTAAAGGTCATGCAAGTATACTTTCGTGACACATATGTACTTGCGTGACGGTTAACCCATAGGGAAATACTTGGGAGAGACTTGGCTCAAGCCATTATTATTTTCCCTAAAGGCTTCCAAAAGTGTGGCACACAAGTTTTGATGAAGGGATAAGGTGTCATGCAAGTGTCTTCATTTACCTTAAGGGTTAGACACTTAGGCACACAAGTGTTGGTGAATTTCAACACTTAGGCCTTGTTCCCCCTCTTTAGATCTTCTATTCTAGGTAAGAAATTACCATAGAAGTCTTCAGAAGACATCAATAAGAGACTAGGGTAGTGAGATCTCTAATCTGATGTTTGGAATATTTCATCCTTGAAATGGGGGGCCCACAAGGGGTATTTATAGGCTACTAAAGACCTTGTGAGAAAATCAAATAGGGCGCACAAGTCACCTGTGCCCCAAATATTTGGTGCGCAAGTATACTTGCGCAACATTGATGAAACTTGCACGGCCCATTCTTAAACAAATCCATGTTCATGACTTTGTCAATTTTTGATGTTTTTTCAAAGGATGAATCTATTTGTGTTAAGGTATTTCCCTTTTTCAGTAGTTACACTCTGTGACGGAGAAGGAGCGTTAACAATGTCATGCCAAATAATAAATAAAATATAATAAGATATTTTTTTATATTTAGTTCATAAAATAAACTTTCAATATAAAGTAAAAATAGTTAGTTCCAGAACACCCACACCAATATACTCCCACTTTGACTAGACTAAATTGCTAAGGAATTATAGACCACTAGATCCCAAATGATTATCATGTTTCTATTAAATTAAGTCTTTAGATAAGGGGTATTACATGGTACCTTTCTTAAAACATATCCTTACTGTGAAATAACATCTATTAGAAAAATCCCTCAAGATATTATATTTCTAGTGTATAAACTTCCCTTGCCGATGTGGCCTTAGATTATTCCCATGATCCACTATTGTATAATTATAACATAATATAGGATAGGGTTTTATTTCATTGAATATTATTAAGATATAATTTAATGTTTAATATCCAAATTACATTTTTAGCTTCCTTAAAATCCAAATTTTTCTCATACTCTAATGTAGATTAAGTGACCACAGTATTTTTTGGGCTCTCAATCTCAAAGAAAATCTAATGAAAGTGAATCTTTATCAAGAAAATAATATCATATTGTATTGAAAAATTTAGAAACTAGCATATGAAAATACCATGATGACTACCTCTTCATATCATCCATATAAAAATAATAATATCTTTAGTATGACTCAGATATTTAAGAATAGTCAGGACTTCCATCCAATTGCGGTCACATGGGTCATCTCAATATCTTTCTCTATCGTGCTTAAGGCATAAACGAAATCAATCCAAGTACATTTCATGACATACCTGACCAACCCATTCACTAACATATAATATTTTTACCATCCCCTGTATCCCTTCATTTTTTGATGACATATTGTCTTGTTAATATAAATTCCTTGTCACACCAGCAATAATCCCCACTTGGATGTTCTGTTTTGAATCTATTCAATATCTTATCAATGTATTTACTTGGACAAAGTTAAATAAGAATCTTAGATCTATCACTCTAACAACCCAGGTAATTTAAAGATGAATCAAATTAATTTATTAATAATATTCATTAAATTTATATAGTTGATTTATATACATTACACGAATATTTTTCAATTTTTTAGTCCAAAAGAAAAAAATGTTAATGTGTTTTCATGAATTACAAGGTTTTATTTAAAATCTATATGTTAAAATTATAGATTTTTTATCTGAATAAATGTCCTTATTTATCAATTTAATCATGTATAAAGTTTCATGGAATTAATTTTTTATTTTTTGGAAACATTGGATTTTTTAATGAATAGTGAAAATACTAATTTATATTTAAAATTCCCTTTTTGTTTCATTAATTTATAATGTTGAATTTAAAAAGAAATTGTTAGAGAGTTAGTTAAATAATATTACTAATAATATAATTACTTTCTTTAGATTTATTTTTATTCTTTTATCTAGTATGAAAACATATTTATACATAAAAAATTATTCTGAAAAAATAGTATTTCATCACATTTTTCAGGTATAATTTTAAATTAAATTCCTCCGATCTTATGAATTCAGTTATATAAAATGGATTACATTTGTTTAAAAAAAATTATTAATATTATTTAATAATCTGAACATAATATTTGGACATAACAAATAGTAAATACATTAAAAATCAATTATCATTGTCAAGGATAAAGCCAGATTTCAGGGGTTAAACATAAGTGATAAGGCTTAAAATGACCTAGAAAATTTTCAAAATTCAAGTATGTGGACATATTTTAACCCTGTATCTTATAATAATAGGAAATATTCTATTTCTCAACCATTTATATTCATTAATACATTAATATATTTTATTCTTTTTAAAAATTCTATGTTTATCCTCTCCCCATTAATAAAAGGTCACCCACTCTCTTCTAATATCCACACATAAAGAGAAATTATATTTCATAAACCCGCACAAAATCCCTTCCTTAAATATTGCCTCATGTACTAGTTCCCTAAGTTTGATCGTAAAAAAAACATAGGAGGGATTTAGTTATAAATCTAAAGAGGTTGTCTGAAGAAGATATATAGTTCTTAACAGAGTGTTTTATATTATTTCTTTTTCTATCTCCTTAAAAACTTCCTAAAACATAATAATATAATAAAAAACAATATAACATATTTTATGATATTTTATGTAAATTTAATAACCTATTTTATTCTATCGCTTCCATCAAACAGGAAAGAACAAACATTTATGTCCAAAGAAAACTACTGCTTTGCAGACTGACTTAATTCATTTTATATAACCCCCAATCATGGATGGTTATAATGATGGATTTAAATCTTATATATGGTATTCATGACATATTTACCATTATATAAAAATAATATATCATCTTCTTTATTACCTTTCAGTCTATTAAAAATGATAACAACATTCATGTGTACGTATAGATTACCACCTCCAAAATGTGATGTGGAATATTTTTCCTTACAACTTCCCAAAGATACTATGTATAATTGTATTTAAAAAATATAATGAAATTTATGATATAGTAGTAATTATAGAAAACAAAAATTATATTTACCTCATGGAGACTCTAGTTTTTTTGTGTAATACTTTGGAATATTCCATGGAATATTTCTCATGCTCACCGATAATTCATCCAAGGATTTAGAGGCCTAGAGATCCTCAGTGCTGTGATATTGATATTTTTAAATTTTTTATCATACGTGTGAATATTTTTTGTAATATTGGAATTATTAAAATTAAGTGTCTCAGATTGGAAATATGATACCATTGTTGAGTTCAAAATATGGTTTTTACCTGAGGCATGACACAACGTTTGTCTGCATCAGATTCTCAGTTAAGGGTGTGTTGGTGGGATGTTAAATGAATGTATATTAATTTAATAAAAATTAATTTAAATTAACCCCTCCCCTTAGTTCTAATTCACATTAGAAGATTTTATCACCCTTGAGTGATGGAAAATTTAATGTTGAACTAAGGAGAGGAAGTCATTCTCATCCCTATAATTGATGTTGATCATCATTGCATCGAGCCGTGGGAGATTCTCATAATCATTTGGAACCTAAATCTTAATAATTTCACGAAGATGATGGTGGAATTAAATTGTTTTATGTACTGATCCACTTTATTTCATTGTTTTATGGTTTTATAGCCCTATTACGACTTCTAGTGACCCCCTATGGGTAGATCTGTGGGTTTCAGTGGAAACTGGGGAGCTTCTAAAAGCTCACAAGGTACTCCCATTCAGAATTACTGATCACACAATGTGTAGATAGGATCACACTTCATGTTATCGTCCCATTCAGGGAATATGAATTTTAGGGACTACACATCATATACTAGGGGTAAATGTTGTGTAGTGATCTCTAGTCATGTTTTAAATGGGAATAGCTTAACATACCACATCAAAAGACATGGTTGTGTGACATTACATGGCTAGGTACATGGGAATGGGGTGATAGAAATCGGGACAGGCTTAAGAAATGTTCAAGTGTAGATATAATGATTTTATTCCATGTAATGAGTGTACACACCATATTGGGAGACATGTCCAGCCAGATGTGTATGGGTGAGGAGAAATCCAAGACATTGAATGGGGTCACACGTTATGTGACAAGTGGTACACATCTTGTATAAACCAAAATAAATTTCTTCTACCTTTAAAGTACATGGAAAGGGGTCTGTTTCTAAAGACACATTGTGTAATATTGTTACACATCTTGTAATTCCATTATAGGTTTCTCCCTTGTACATCAATATGTTTAGGACATGGTATTTGGACCATGGGTAGACCATCCTAATTAGTTTTACACTTTAGATGTGATAGTTTCCATGGATTTGGAAATAGAGATGTTACATGAGTTGTGGTAAGTAGGTCAATTGGAAGTGATGTATATACCGATATTGGTTGAGTGTGTTCCATTGGTATATCTCTAGGAGGTCATGGTGTGGAATTACATCGTCAGTATTGGATTGGGATCCCATAGATAGGATGAGATTAAATATAGTTGGTGTATCCCTCTGGGAGGTCAGGGAAAGATCCTCTATCATATCATCTTTCCAAGGTAAGGTTAATGGTATCATCATGAAGATTATATACAGGGTGTTGATCCCATATCTATATGGATAACCCCAAAGGATTTGAGGAATCATTAGGTATGTGATCTGTTATATAGAAGGAATTTTCAGTAGGTTCTATAGACTCATCATGGGTACAGTCCCTTAATTGGTTGATGGATCGAATGGGGATCAATGTATTGTCTTGAGTACGATAGCCTACAGGGATTTTCCTTATATATTTAGCTTCTTGATATCTCCTTTTGGTGATGAGAAGGGTCCCTTTTCTATATATCATGAATTTGAGGCTCGTTCCCATATATAGAATCTCGTGCTGGTCCTGGGTGTGATCCCATATCTGAGCGATATGATCTCCAATGTTCCAGATTGAGTTCATGGTGTCCCCTAGTAGTTTGGGGTGTGATCCCAATTTTTTGGGATTAGATATTCATTATTTTTTTGGATTTTAGGATTCTCTGATATGGTATGGGCGTGATACCCTATCTATGTATTGATATTTGAGGTGTGAAAGTGTGACTTTCTTCATTGTGAGACCGGAACAATGTGTTCTCTCATATGAATGCTTCCGAGGATAGTGGGGATGTTTTATCAGTTTATCGATACCAGATGGAGTATGATCTCTTGAATGATTTTCATATGGGATGTTAGAGTTTTTCAGTTATGGGCGCAGAAGAAGCATGCAATGGGAGATACCCAAAGTTAATTTTTCTATAACCAACGATCGATCTGAGATCTATACAACTATTAATGTTGTAATCCAAGGAACTAATTCAATGAAATCTACAAAGTATAATTGATCTGTAACTAATATAAAAAGGATAAATATATATTTATTATAATTATCTTTATTTTATAAAGAATTTCCTTTAAGAAATGCATTCTTCATTGATGTGTCTGGTGATAGATCTGCAGTGCACCATTGTTTCATTGTAAAACCCAAGTGTATATTTTATCTTGTGGTGATCCTCATGTGTTCCATGAATCTCTAGACATCTCTAAAGAAGTATCCAGCTTCTAGAAATAAATATCCTAGTTCTTGCATTGTCTACCTTTATTCTTGGGAGAAGGTAGCTCTCTAGTCTTGAGACGATTATCCTTATATTTTTTGCGAAAAACTGAATAGTATTATGAGAAAATTATATTACCAGGTATTTATATTTTTGGGGTTAAAATAAAATAATTGCAAAAGTTCACTTATTTTTATTTAATCATAGAAAAACCTCATGTAAAATAATAATAGTGATATTATTATTTTTTGACACTCTCTTAACTTGTGAATTACAATTAAATATTATTTAATTTAATAATATTAAACATTATAATTTATCATTGGTCCATTAAACTTGGTCTTCCATTCCTATATAATTTTTTTAGGCCTTTAATAATGTTTATTCATTTATTAAATAATAATCACTCCATTATTCACTAATATGTAAATAAATATTATTTTTACTAAATAGAAAATAAATATCTATATGTGATCAAGCATGCATGAATAATTATTAAACCACATATGGGAATAAAAATTTTCAACCTGTTAAATAATAAATAATAATATATTATTTAACTGAGATTCTAGATAGGCTTTGTGTGTGACCCTTTAGGACTCCTTCTTGGTGGCATTAGGTGGAGCAGCCTGAAGTCCAATGTTAGCTTCTAATAATACACCAAGACACCCATAGAGAAATAAGTTATTGTCAGAATGAAATTTGTCCACATATGAAAACCTACCATGTAATATAATCCCTTTATCATAATATCTCAAGTGGAGTAGGTTGCAAGCCAGTGCAATCAACCTATATGGTCGATATCTCTTTATTGGAATATCTGGAAATAAAAATTGCTTATAGAACACCATAGAAAAGGATTTTTTTAGAATATATAATTTCCATAGAAGGGCCTGAGATATTAACTTCTTTTAATTAACATAAAAGATAAATACATTCTCATATTATTCATTACAGAAATATTACTCATGATGCACCCAACATATCCTACTTCACTGGGTACATTTGTCACCACGGTTTTCATCAATACATCTAAGTGTGCAACTAAAAAAGCTCATTAATAATATTATTAAAGTATAAGAACCAATACACATATCAATTGATAGAAAAATCCAAAGACACATAGAAATATGGATTTCCTACTAGTGAGTCTCATTATCTAAATATTCATAAAAGATATTTCCATGAGCATACACTAAGAGATGGTGCCTCAAAGTCCTTGGTGTCTCCACCCCTATTAGCATGTATCATTTGTGTCCCTTAAATGATATCATCCAACTATAGAACATATATTCAAGATTATTTTCATATCTCTTTTGGTTTCTAATCAGAGCGGGGAACATCTATAACCTTTAATTAAAAGAGATACTCTTAGGGCATTATTACATACAATGTCACATAGGAGAAAAATCATGATCCGATTAGTGGTTTATAAATATTCAAAAAAAAAATACATTTTTACCATAAAGTAAAAAATAATTTTGTTCTAGGGCCCCAAATCTAACAGACTCAATCTTAAAGTAGAGACAGCTATTAACAACCTTCAGTCTTGTAGCTCTCACGTGATATCGTGCTTCTTCTAAGGTAGCACTTTTGTCAATTGGTCTATCATACTCACTTATATGGGTACTATGCTCACTAAAAACTCACCCATCTGATAGAAATCCATCAAGATGTGATAATTTTAGAGTATATGATTTGTCTATTAGTGTGACCTTTGATATTTTTCAAGAGACACTCATGTAGTGTTGTCACTATACAATTGGATATGGTGTTTACTACTAAGTATAACATAAAACTACTGAACAAAGTTCTTAATCAAAATAGCTTCCTTGGATACATTATAAGTCATTATATACTCAGAATCCAATGTAGAATCTGAAATACTAGTTTCTTTTAACAATTTTAGCTCACAACTCCTCCATTAAGACAGAAAACATATCCTAATTTTGACTTCACATCATTCTAATTTTTCTAAAAACTAGCATTACCAAACGCTCTAATGACAATATCCTCATCTCATCCATCCACTAGGAACATATCCTTAGTTCTTCTAAAATACTTAAGGATATTCTTAATATAATTCCAATGTTGTTATCCTAGATCTTCTTGACATCTGCCTACCATGCTCGATGAATAGGCAACATCAATTCAAGTACATAACATGGCATAACAAACAGATCTTACTGCAGATCTTACCCATTCAATCTTTCTCATGTTGTGTCTGGGGACACATTTTCATAGAAATATGTAATCCAAGTGAAAATCATACCAATACCCTCTTGTATTGTTCCACACTAAACCTATTTAGTATCAAGTCAATATATGTACTTTTACTTAGTCAAAATAGCATGTTCAATCTATCATGAATGAAATTGATCCCTACAATATAGGCTTCTTTACCTAAGTCATTCATAGAGAAACACTTTTTTAACTAGTCTCCAACAGATATTTAGACTCATATGTCATTTCTAATAACTAATATGTCATCAAAATATACTACTATGATAATGAACTCATTCTAATTAAACCTTCAGTAAACTCATTTCTCACATTCATTCTTAATGAAATCAAATCTTATTATGTATTCATAAAAACAAATATTCCATGACCTAGATACATGATTAAATCCTTGGATCTCTACAACATGAAAAACTTTTTTGATTCACCTGGTGTCAGAAACCATTATGGTTGTGTCATATAAACAACATACTGAAGGTTACCATTAAGGAATGCAGTTCTGACACCCATCTTCCAAATCTCATATTCATTGTAAGCTACTATTTAAAGTTAGATTCTGATGGATTTAATCATGGAAACATGAAAAAGGGTTTCACCATAGCCAATTACATGATTTTGTTTAAACCCTTTATCCACTATCCTTACATTATAGGTACTTAATTTACCTTCCTTTTCTAGTTTCCTCTTGAATACCCATGTGTATCCAATAGGATTTACATCAACTGGTCCATCGACCAGAACCCAAACCTTTTTCTGATACATGAAATATTTCTTAGAATTCATACATTCTAGCCATCTTGAATATTCTAATCTCATTACTACCTAATTATAGGATAATGGTTCATCATTTTCAACCAAGAACAAGTCACCATCCTTAGTGACCAGAAAACCAATTCTCTCGAGTTCTCTTACCTCTCCAATGCTCCTAAAAAATACATCGGTTTCGTGCAATAATTATTCCATGGGAACTTGTAGGGTCTCTTATTGTACCAACTCTTATGTATCTTTATCATCCACTTCATCAAATTAAATCTTTATCCCACTAACCTTTTTGGTAATGTTCTAACTCTCATGAAAGATAGCATTTCTGGTGAAAGTCAATTTTTTTCTGAGGGGTTGTATATGTTTAAACCCTTTTTTTACTTTTTATACCATATAATGATTTACTTCCTACCCTGGGGTGCTAATTTGTTTCTTAATAAGGACATAACAAATGAATTGCAACCACATACACATGTATACGATAAAATGGGTTTCTTTCCATTTCATAACTTTAAGGTAATTCCATTTTTCACTTTAGTTGGTATTCAGTTTAATGTGTATGAAATAATTTTTGATTCATATCCCCCAAATGATAATGGAAGATCCACATGACTCATCATTTACCCTACCATGTTCAACAAGGTATGGTCCCTCATTTCAATAACACGAATCCATTGTGGTGTATAAGTTAGAGTGAGATGTGAAAGAATCTCAAACTCCTATAGAAATTTGATGAACTCTTGGTTAAAATATTCGCACCTCAACCCGATAGAAGATTCTCGATCTTCTTACTAAGATGATTCTCTAGTTCATTCTTGAATTCCGTTAATTTCTCAAAGGACTTGGACTTATACATCATCATGTAGATATGGACATATCTTCACAAGTCGTGAATAAAAGTTATGAAGTAAGAATATTCTCTTCAAACTTCTACAGGAAATGTTCCACACACATCATTGTGTACCAATAGAAGAATCCTTGTGGCCCATTCACCCTATCCACCAAATGGTGGATTGGTAATTTTTCCATTTATAAATGAATGATATCTATCAAGTGGTTTTATCTCAGAAAATATAAATATCCATATTGATAGAGATTTGACAAATGCTTCTCATTTATACGACCAATATAGTGATGTCAAAGCTGGGTATTATATGATTCGTCTGAACTTGATTTGTTATTAATTTTCCACACTTTGTTTTTGAAATTTCATACATAATTACAATTATAAATATTCCTTACCATAACATAGGTTTTCTTTATAAAATAAATGAACTTTATTTATGAACAAGAAATTAAACTCAACTATATCAAAACATGATAATAAATTTATGTTTTTGGTAACAGTGGATATATAATAACAATTGTGTTAAAAATAAATCTCATTGAAAATGAAAGGTGTGGTAACCAATAGTATGCACAACCATCCTCACACCATTGGAAGATCACAAATCCACCTATCCTCTAGAATGTTTTTGAGATCTACATGGTTCCAACATTTGGATACAGATGTGAGCACCACAAGCAATATCTAATACCCAATGTTTAGAAGTGAAAAGATTGCACTCAATAACAAACACATCTTTAGCTTCCCCTTTCTTTTGGGTGATGTTCTTCTTCTAGTGGCTTGTATTTCCACATGAAAAACATACTACATCATTTTCCATTTCCACCCAATGGATCTTCCCTATCTTTGAAGCATAGTTCTTGGGAGATTGAGACTATTTATAGGTCATGGGACCCTTTATGTTTTTCTTACTTTTCTTATTCACTATAAAGAATGTGGTTTTGTCAAACCCCATTACCTTATCCACTTGGAAAATTAAATAAAAAGTTCTAAAAGGCTCTTCTCATTATTTATCATATTATAATTCACAATTAATCTAGATAAGGTACTAGGTTTTGATGAATTTATGATATCTTTATGCAAATCGACTAGGTATTTAATCCCTAAGATGTACAAGTATTCAATAAATCCAATATGCTTGAATACCTAAGGATCGACTAGCATAGACTCTCCAAGATTAGTGGTAAACAAAGAATTGGAGATCTCGTAACTATCTCCTCTTTCCTTCCCTTGATAGAGATCCTGAATCTGAGCCATCATGTTTTAGGCATCCATAACCTCATGTTTCTTAAATATATCATTATAGATAAATGAATGCATGATTTACTAAACATTAGTTGCATCACTTAGATATTTCTCATAGAGATATTTCTCTTCATCGCTTGCCTTATTTCCAAGCGTAACTGGTAACAGTTCTTTTAGCACATAAAATATCCTTTCATGGAGTAGGATGATGAATAAACACCTCATCCATTCCTTGAAATTCATTCCTAGGAGAAGGTTTTCCTTCTTGAGTATGGATCTCAATGATATGTTTGATGTCATTTTAATTGTTTTCTACAATTATGATTAGAAGATATTTAGTACTTTTTCTAATAAATTTAGACAAATAAATATATATTATATTTATTAGGCACCCACAATTTTATCAAAATCCAATTTCCCACAACATTGGCTTCATAGTATATTGTTTCATGGAAATTCAAGTGGCATGGATCCATATTCTCATTCTCATTACCCCAAATTTGGTAGAAAAAAATTGAATTTTTTTAGGTAGTCATTCCAAATGATAGTTGCATTAACTCATAGTTCCTTGATCCGTTGAGTGGACTCCCCAATCTTGAAATCCTTATTTTGGATTTACTTAACCTTTTCCTCTTAGTTACACCATGTCCTATTTTGGAAGTCAACCCACTGATGTCAACCAATTCAATTCAAACCACAACATCATGTTATAATTCACCAATAATGGGCATCACCACAACTTTGGCTCATTAAGCACATTGAACTTTGGTTCGATTATAACTAATGTAATGAAAGGCTATACCTACATAATATTTTATTGAGGTATATTACCCTTTAATGATAAGTTAAAAATTATTATCTTTATAAAATGATTTTTAATATTATGATGGATTAATTTTGTGATTAACCAGGTCTTTATATAATATTTACACATAAGAATGTTTATTTTAGTTTCATCTTGCATTCTTATTAATTTATTATGTATTTGATCACAAAAAAACATCCATAATTAATAACCATGAAACTAAAAGATAAAAAATAAAGGGTATGAGAATATTCTTCTTCTAATGTTTAGTTTATCAAGAGGTTGATAAACTAACCACTGACATAGGGGAGAATCATACTGAAGAAATCCCGGGATCTTTTTATAGCTTTCCACCAATCAACCTTTTTATCACCTTTGATTGGTTTTCCCTCATCTCTGAACATGAACTTCCTCCACTGGCTTGGGAGCTCCATCCATTACATATACCTTTTACATACATGTAGGTGAGGGGGAAATGGGGTTCACATAAATGAAATCATAGGAATACAGGCCCTACATTATAACGAAGAGAGAAGTCATGTAGTCCAACAATTTAATTTAGTAATAAATTAAATGAAACTAATAACATAATTTTTTTTGGACTATTTCATGATCATCCACATGCATGCAACATATTTTGTATTTAATACAACTATAATTGATTTTTTTATTTTTTATTTAAAATATATCATGATCGAATGGATTAAATATTATCTTTAATTAAACCATCAATTATTCTTAATTCTTCTCTAAATTTCCTTGAGATTCACATCTATTATAATTTTAAACAAATTAAATAAATTAATTTAAAATTAACCTCGAACATAACTGTACCTTGGAGGATACACTATTAATAGATTTCTAAATATTCCCAACATGTATTATTCTCACATAATAGTTTAATATAGGGACATATGGCATACATGGCTCATCACATACTTTCACAACATGTACTTCATGGATTATTACACAAATTAAATGATTTTTAGGTCATGTGTTATGCCTTAATGTATGATGAGTACCAAATTTTAATTTGATCATACATGATATGTAGATCATGAACATTATGTAGATATTAATTAAACACTTAAATATTTATGTCTATTAAAACCTATCACAAGGTGTTCCCTATATTTATGACCACACACGAGTACATGACTCAAAGATTTTATAGTAAAATAAATTTATTTTAAACCTTCAAAACTTGGTATAAGTACATTACATGTGGATCTGATCTATATGGCATGTATATCTTTCACCGTCTATTTGAGACACACGTATAGGGACTCAGTGTGTAGTATTTTCCTTCGAAACTTTTGAGTGCACAGCATGTCTAATGGTACATATGTTGTGTCGACTCTTTGTTACATGGTGACCCATCTGGTAGGTCGTGTATTGAATACACAAGCCATATTTGATGCAAAGGGACCACACGTCATGTCCAATGGGCCACACATCACATAGTCTGGATGACCAAGAACCAGTATTTCCTAGTCAACATGCGGTGTAAAAATGAAGTACACTAAGTTTCATTAATGCACATTGGATGAGTAATTTATAAAATAACTCTTATTGCATTGAATACAGATACATGACGTGTAACATTGAAAATACTGTGTTATATGGGTGGAATCTTTGGAACCTCTGTTTGAGTTCCTATAATTTATTTTAATAAAAAAATTAACTTATCAATTAGATCTATGATAAACGAATGAGAAAGTAACAAATCTTATAATTCATATTAAAATAATGATTAATCTTGAGTTTAGAAACTAAATATAAATGTGTAAATCACTACTGATCTTAAATAATTATAAACAATTATGTGCCCGCTCTGATAACACATTTAGGTTCCAGGAACAGTGGATGAGTGTGATGTGTGATTCCTAAAATTAATTTTTCCATAATCAATTACCAATTTGAGATCTATATGATGATGAACATCATGATCCACATAATTGATTCAATGAGATAGAAAATGAGGAATTTTTCCAGAACTGAGAGAGAAGGATCAAACATTATTATATATAATTAATTTAATTATATAACAAATTACCTATAAGGAATTATTTCTTCATTGATGTTTATAGGGAAAGATCTATGGTACTCCATCATTGTATTATAGAATCAAATTGTAGACTTCCTCTAGCAGTGATCTAAAAGTGTTCTAATAATCTTCCAATTTATCCTAAGGAGTGTCTAGGTTCTAGCATAAAAGATCCTTGTGCTTGTATCATCTTCCTTCATCATCTTGAGAATCACCTCCAAAAAATTCATGTTGATCTGATATAGGATTATTTCTTGCCATTCATGGGATCATCTATTGGAGAAAGGATCTCTCTAGGCTTGAGAGGATTCTCCCATGATCTTTTTGAACAACTGAATATACTTATTAAAAAATAATATAATTGGGTATTTATATTTATAGGGTTAAAATAAAATATTCTCCCAAGTTCCCTTATTATTATTTAATCTTAGAAAAACCTCGTGTAAAATAATAATAGTGGTATTATTATTTCTTGACACATGCATAACTAGGGAATTATAATTAAATTAAATTTAAATAAATAATATTCAAACATATTATTTCTCACCAGACCATTAAACATGGTATATCATTCCTCCATAGGATTTATCAGGAATTGAATAATGTTTATTTATTTATTAAATAGATGTCACTCCATTATTCTATAATAAATAAATAAATATTATATTTATTAAAAAATAAATAAATATTATATGTGATCAATCATACATGAATAATTTTTTAATCACATATGGGAATAATGTTTATTCAGCCTTTTAAATAATAAATAAAATAATATTATTTTATTGGGATTCTAGATACACTTAGTGTGTGACCCTTTAGCTTTATTTCTCAGTGGAATTAGGCGAAGTAGCCCAAAGTATAAGGCTTGTATCAATAAAATGAAAATGCACCCATAGAGAAATAAGTTAATGTTGTAGTGAAATTTCACCTCATGTGAAGGTTACCATGTAATATAATCCCCTTATCAAATATATCAAATTGAGCGGGTTGCATGCTAGTTCCATGAACCTATATGGTCAATATCTCTTTCTTTTAATTTAAATAAATATAAATTGCTTACAGAAACCCATGTCTATAGATTATTTTTTCTATAACAGTTCCATAAAATGGATTGATATACCAACTCATGTTAATAAACAGAAGGGATAAATCCTTTCTCTCGTTATTCATTACTACAATATTAATCATGAAATAACCAATATATCCTATGTCACCGTGAAAATATGTCAATGTGGTTTTCATCAAAACATATAATTGAGTGACTCGAAATAATCATTAATAATAATCTTAATGTCCTAGGACCAATACAAACATCCTCATTTAGAAACATCCAATAACAAATAGAAATGTTGATATTATTAAGGAACCAGCTCAGGTACCCGGGTAACCCAATAACCGATTCAGCCCTCACATAGACCAAAGGGGGTTCCGGATCCCCATGGGTGGGCGACTAGAACCTGGAATCATACAACAAGCAAGTGGGAATGATTTTCCCACTAACAATAAGGAAGTAAAAAAATCAAGACAATATGATTATCAAAACAAAACTCCATTGGGAGTAAAGTATCATAATAAAATAAGGCATAAGAAAGCCAAAAATATTACAAACCAAGTACTAAAATAGGGGAAAACAAACTAGGTCCCTTGGGACTCAAATCACCAAGACCATGGTTTATAAGCTGGATGATCCTCTAAGTGACCATTTCCCTTTGGTTGAACCTAGAAGAAGATAATAAATAAAAACATGAAGGCACAAGTAGGGTGTGATCTAAGAACCCATGTAAGGTATCACCATGGATTCCATAATATATTCTAATAATTTATTAACCAAATGAATGATTTCAATTTTAAAAATCACAAGTTTTTAATTTTAAAGCATAATTAATCAAATCAGGGTACAAATTTCTTATTAATGAAAAATACATTATGCAAGGCCTTTATAAATGATGAAATATTTCTCAAACAATGGCTTAAATAAAAGAGTCACATGAAATAGTTTATGTAAAATCAGAATTCATGTAAAGAAGTTCAAAAGTATTGACATACATTTATATCTCAAATATAAATTGCAAGTGGGAAACATGGTCATATTCCAAATAAAAAAGATAGTATTTACGGATATAGGAATCCACACTCTATAAGTGATCACAGAAATATATGTACACATATGTACTCTAGACACTAGTTAGAGAGGACTCATCACCATCACCTATGGGATGTGACCAACTGCAGGTTTGTTTTAGAACATTGTAATAACATAGATTATATCCAAATAACTCACCAACTACCTAAATATTGCATGTTCTCTTACACAATCAATGATGGGTAATCTATTTTAAGACTTATTAAAATAAAATTAAGTCCCATTATTCTATTATAATTCCGAATTTCCTTCGAAAAAATGTGTTTTAATAAAAAACATGCCTCTTTAACAATACAAAACCACTGGGTTTCTATAAAAACATTTAAAGCCATTTTTAGCAGTTTGAAATCTATTAAAAACCCATTCCATCATTTAAAAAATAAAAATCAACAATTAAATTAAAATTTTTAATTGAAATCATTTCCATAAAGTTTAAAATTTAAATTAAAAAATTTAAATTAACAAATTTCCATAAACACACCCCAATTCAATGGAATTAGGGGTTTTCCAAATCTCATGCCAAAACCATTTCAAATTTTACAATTCACTGGAATTGGATTCTATTACATCAATTGAATGTGATATTAAGCAAAAAAAATTAAATCAATAATGGAAAAAAATTAATCAATATAGGGTTAATCAATTTGTAAAATCAGGATGAAACCATATCCCTTAAGGTCGTCGATTTTAGTGCTGAAAATAAACCACCTAGTGTGTTTCAATACACCTCATCATGAACTTAATATCATAAGCATAGACACAACTACGGTAGACATTCGTCAATGGTTCATAGAACCAAAAATTGATATTTTATTTTAAAAAGAAATAAAATTTTACATGTGATGATACGTTCTCTCTCATAGATAATTTTAAAAATATCGCTTAAAAATTTACATGTGATAATATTTTATCTCTCATCAATAATTTCAAATTATATATTAAAATGTTATATGAAATAATATTTTATCTCTCATGGATAATTTCAAATTATTGATTAAAATATTACATGTGGTAATATTTTATCTCTCATGAATAATTTCCAATTATCAATTAAAATATTACAAGTGATAATATTTTATCTCTCTTGGATAATATATGGATTATAATTTTATGTCAATGCATTTGTTTTAAATTATCCTTCAAAATATCATATAATTACAAGTTGATAATTTTATATTTAATAACATTATCCATGACATCCAAAGTAATTATCAAAAATATATATCTATATCTTCTATCAGTCAAAATAAATAACATTTGATAATTTCAATAAATTATCCCAAGTTTTTTATCAATATATATATATATATATTGAAATTATATATATATACATAATTTCTCAAATCATCCTATTTATTGTTTTTACAAATTAAAATAATTATTCACTGCTTGATATTTCATTATGATTATACATTTTCTTAACAAGATTATATTCTCAAAATAAATTGTTATTGTAATTGTCATCAGATAATTATTTATAATTATCCTTGATAAATAACTCAGGTAATTATTGACATATCACTAAACAAATTCACAAAACCAAATTTCAATAATAATCAATGGATATTTTGCATAATTATTCATTGATATCTTCAGATTCATCATATTATTATTCAAACATTTTTTTACTGGGAAGGTAGAATAAAAAAAGGAAGAAAATAAAATAATTTAATGTAAAGAAACACTAAATAGGGGTTCCACACACAGGAGTTGGGCATGATGGATAGTCACCACATATAGATAAGGCCGTAGAAGAGGAATAGAACTTCACTGACTAGATTCCTAAAGAAATTGGGGTCCTCAGATTCAACCAAAGCAACCAAGAACCACAACTAGAGGATTAAAATACATAGAACCCCAATCCTTGTATGATTCATTCAACTAACAATTAAAACCCAAATTTAATGCATTGTTTATACTAAATATTGATGATGGAGGGTTTTAAATCATCTAATTAAAGTGTTCATGATTGAAATGGTTAAAAATTGGTGAAATTTAATGGTATTGAAAACCAAAGGCACTAAAAATGGAGTTTTGAAGTGGGTACAAAAATTTGAAAAGTAAAAATCGTTTTTATATTAATTTAATAGTTAAATTGTTAAATAAATTAATTTAGAAAGCTGAAAACCCAATCACTTGTTGCTCATGAAATTTGTACCCTGTCTAGGGTAAACACCAAGTTCCAAACACAATGGTGGTATTGTATTTCTCAAATGATGACCATTTTGAGAGATATTAATGATTCATTAATTAAAAATATGAATAAAGAATTAATTAGAATAAAAAGGATATTTTTTAGAGCAAGGTCTTCAACATACAACAACTTCAAATTTTATACCCCATCCTTGGTAAACACCACATTTCAGACCAATCGGTGGTCTTGGATTTCCAATATGATGCACTGTTTGGATGATATTTAATTATTTTTAGTATAATAATATATTAAATATTTTATAATGACGTTATCTCAAGATCAAGGCATCCAATCATCCTCCACCTTCGAATGTTATACCCCGCCTAGTGTGAACCCCCCATTTCAGACCTAGAGGCGGTCTTAGATTTCCCATTCAACTCATCATTTTGTAGTCATTCAATTATTTTGAATAAAAAGTGTCTTCTTAATTTATTATATTTTATATGTTTATTGAGTATCCACAGAGGCTTTTTAGGCCTCCTAATCTAACAATAAATCAGTGTTTAACTCCAAAAATATTCAATTGAACATTCCAAGATATTAATTTAAATTTAAATCCTTGGATACTTGTTTCAAAATTTCTCTAAAAAACATTCTTTTCCATTCAATATATTAATAATTTCTCACAAGAGGAGTTAGGAATACCTGAAAATATTAATGGGATGTTACAACCTCCCCACTATGGAAATTCATTGTCCCTAAAAATCCTACTAAGAATCCTCCATGTAAAAACTATGATGCCAATGCTCTCTCGTAAGTGCCTCGCAACACCACATATAATGAGAATCAGAACCATGATACCATATCACATGGACCCAAGGTATCATCATCCCACGAAGTACCTTGATCTTAGAATCAGAAACCATGATCGGTCGTTCAGTCAGAGATAAATAAAATTCAATCTCAAGATCACTCCATCTCAAAATGTGATATGGGTCAAAGAGATACTTTCATAGCTATGAAACGTGGTAAATGTTATGTATCAATGTCAGTTGTGGTGGTTCTTCTTAACACTAAGAAACTTTCTCCACCTGATCAATAGTCTTGAATGATCCCACAAAACAAGGATTAATTTTCTCTTCCCTCCCAAGTCGTCGAGGAACCAACTGGGTGAGACTTTCAAGAGCACCTAGTCCCCAACTGAGAACTCCAAAAGTCTATGGAGATGATCAACATAGGAATTATATAATCTCTAGGACATTAATATTTACCGATGAGTCATATAAAATTTTATTTTCATCCCATGCACCAATCATGGTCCAGCAAAAGAACTTTCCCCAATATCATGGAAAGACAACAAATACTTACAAGGATAGACATTAAAAAGCTTCAGAAGGAGACATTCTAATCGCGTACTAGTAACTGCTATTATAAGAAAACTCAACCATCCCCAAATGATCATCCCAAGGTCCCCCAAAGTATAGAACAAAATTTCAAAGAAAATCCTCAAGAAGATTGTCCAACTATGACTTCAACTCTTTCAGTTCAGTTGTTGTCATGCACTAAGAGGGAATTGAAACCTATTGAGTACCAAGCATTAATTCAAATAAAAAATCAACCTCCCTTACAGTTGTAAAACTAGAGATGTTAGAAGAAAATAGGTCGTGAAAGTCAATGATGACTAGAGAGATATCACCACTTATTAAATCTGACTCTAGGTCAAAAGAAAACACTTATATCACTTTCCCCAAATCTGAATAAGAATGTTCGATTCATATCTTCCTTGGGTATCTCTCTATATAAAATACAAGAGGCAACCCAATGGTCGTAGTAATGTAGACCCATAGAAGATACCAATCGATCTGGGATTTATTGGAAATTAGCCAATCCATCATGAAAATGATGTCATGTGATTCCATGTCGTGTATCAAAAAACACCAAGAAAACACGACATCTGAAAGAGAGAAGAAACAAGTGGGACTATAGAGACCTTTCTCTATATTCATGCCAAGGTATGTAGTAATATCTATTTCACAAGATAAAGGATACATAGGATGATTAAGCATATTAATAGTATAGGATGAAATAAATTTATGAGATGAACCCGTATCAAATAAATCTATGACTAAATATAAAGATATAGTAACAGTACCTCTCATAGTTGTTGAACTCGTATCAACGTCCACTAGAGACTCTTCCACTACATGATGAAGCTTCATTCTAGATTCCAATGGCTAGAACCCTTTTATACATGAATCATTTGATTGCTACACAGTTTTAGGAGGAGATGATGCTTCTATTCCACTAAGAGGAGTGTAAATGTTATGGAAGAACTTATGCAATTTCCCTAAACATCTATATGATCCAAAATTCGTAGTTTCCTTAGTAAATCCTATATAAGAATTCCCTATCTGACCACATTGGTATAATATCATAGGGCTTCTTCCAGACACTATAGGAGGTCATAAATGAGGTTTTATCGAGAACCACTATGAGAGTCATCACACTTCCTCTTTCCTTTAAAAGAAATCATACTTCCACTGGGAGAAAAAGACTCTTATCAACCCTGACACTCCATATAGTTCTATCTCAACCATCATCTCCCTATCTAGAACATTAGTATAAATGGGAACCTTTTACAAGAAAAACTTAGAATGGATATCTGATCAAATTCCCAACTCGAACCATCAAGCATTATCCCTCTCCTTAGATACAATCTCATTCGAAAACTGTACTAACCCATAAAATCAATTTGAATACTAAGTCAGGGTTTTGATATCCTACTCAAGCTTGGAAGACTTCGTATCCTTAGAAAAAATCATTGACCCTTGATATAACTAGTTGGTGAAAAGAACATTTAAGTCCTTCCATTGTAATAACTCATGCTTATTCACCTCCCCCATCATGTCCCACCGTCTCCTGCTTGGTCCCTCTAGCACGAAGGTGGTAAAATTCATCTTGATCTTGTCTGGTGTCTACAAATTTAAAAAGATGTTATAACCATCCCAACCATTACTTGACATATTGAAGATCAGTGGAGCCTTGGATAACTAGTGGTTTCTGGTGAAGGAACTCTTGGGAATGACATCCAAGAACATCCATCTAAGGGTCCATATCTGGATCTTGAATAGGGAATGGATGTGGTGCTTGCCCCAAATAATGGAGAGTCTGCACAATCACCTCAACTTGATTCAGATCCACAATAAGATTTGCTCACCATTGTTCAGAAACAGCCTCATCCAAGAACTGATTCACACATCTTCACTGAGGCATGATTTTACAAAACATCAACAGATGAAAGAAATACATTAGATATAACACTAAAACTGAGTAACAAAAGTAATTATTCTAAAAAAGGAATAATCAAAAATTATATTTCACTCTAACCAAATATCAATAAGGAAAAGACAAGAAAAAATCTACAAGACATCTTTCCGTAACAACCCCTGGAAACATAAGGTTCATTCCGATGGGAGATGGATAGACACTCAATCACAAATACCTCCTAAGTCCGGAAAATATTTCAAAATGCATATAGAATTCAGGATAAAATATGAACAACCTCCCTTTGATACCGTTTGGTCAGGAACCATCATGGGTAAACTAGTAACCCAATAACCAAGCCAACCCAGACATAGCCCGAATGGTGTTTCTGATCTCCACTGGTAGGCGACCAGCACCTTCCATCATAAAACTTTGAAGTGGGAAAGATTTTTCCACTAACAATATAGAAGTATAAGAAGAAAGATATTATGCATATAAAATGAAAACTACATTGAGAATAATATACCAGAATAATGTAAGGAATTAATAATCCCAAATTACAATAACCAAAGTTCTAAAACTGGGAAAAAAATGTAGTTCCCTAAGAACTCAACTCACCATGACCACAGTTTAGCAGCTGGACCCACCTCTAAGTAATCCTATCCCTTTTATCAAACATGTAATAATATAATATAAAAACACCAAAAGTCACAAGTAGGGTGTGAGATAAATATCCTAGTAAGGTCTCACCACATATTCCATAACAGATTCCAACAATTGACAAACCAATTGAATTATTTCAATTTTCAAAATAAATAGGTTTGGAATTTTAGAACATAATGAAACTAATCATTTTATACAGTTCAAATGATGAAAAAAATAATTTAAGAAAATCCTTTACAAATGATGGAATACATTTAAAACAATTAATTAAATAAAATAGTTACATAGAAAAGTTTTTGTAAAATCAGCAGGCATGTAATGCAGTTCAAAATCATTGGCATACATTTATATCTCAAATATAAAAATAAAGCAAGTAACATGGACATATTTCAAATAGTTACGATAGAATTTATTTCTATAAGACTCAATAATCTCTATGTGTTCATGGAAATATGTGTACACATATTTCCTCTAGAAACTGGTTAGAGAGGACTTATCACCATTGCTTAAGGGATGCGACAAGATGCATGTGTGTATTTTTTGACACCACTTATGAAAAAAATATATTATAAAGAAATCCCTGGATATTTCCAAATCCCAAGGAAATTTTCGGAGAACACAAATGGAAAGTCAAAATACTCCAAAACGACCTACATGATATATCTGCATGACAGACCTTCACAACAGACCTGCACAGTAGAGCTATGCGCCAGAATAATATCGTTACCCCTGCGTAGAGCACCTACGTAAAGGAGCTGTATAGATAAACCTTCCTTCAACCATGACCATTTGTGACTATAAATATATCCCTTGGGCTCCCCATTTGAAGGACTAAATATGTTGAATGACTCTATGATGCTTTCATTACGTAGCTCTTTTTCCAAGATCCCTCAAATTGTCTCAGGTAGCTCTCTAAAACATGATAGAAGAGATAATTAATTGTGATAAGCATTTTTTGAAGGTCTTTTACAATTTGGACATAGGTTTGGTTCCCCAATATGAAATACTTTTTTCAGTCATTATTAATACTTGTGCAGCATACCAGTGTGTTATACCTGTGTGTTATACCTGCACGGTACATCAACGTGGGATACCTACGCGGCATACCTACATGAGATACCTATGTGACAGAGCTTGGTATAAATCCTATGTACCAACTCAAGTACCCTATTTAAAATCCATTCATGGCAGGGAATCTCTTTCCTTGGTTCCCTTATCTAAAAGGGAATACATTGAAGCCTCCACCAAAACTTTCTAACTTATCAAACCTTTGGGAAAGGCACATCAGTGTGTCTCGTATTTGGGTTTGTATTTACACAGTCAGAGGTTTCCCACATTTGTTTCACAATGGGGTTAGAATTGATGGAGTATTTTTGGGTTTGTATATCCACAGTCACATGGACCATTCTCCCAAGAATAGTGCTGAGAGGTTCTAGGTTTTGAGAATAAGGTTTTGGGTTCTATCCTCCCTTTCTCATCTCTATGACCCATAACCTTAGGTCACTGGTAGGGAGGGTGTAGTTGACACTTACTTTTCCATGCAAGTATAGGAGAAGTCTCCCTCCCCTACCAGGAACAATCATTAGGGCAACCAGTTTCGCATAAGCCCTTAGTATTTCTGGCTGGAGGTGGCATCATTGTTCATCCTCTCTTCTTCGGTGCCAAAGACCAAAGGGGAGATGGGAACCTGTACTTTCATTGCCTTTCTCTCTCCTGTCGGGCTTTGTCAGCATGGGCTGCCATTCGGGTGTAAACCCCTAATTTTCATTCTTTCTTCCATCCATTTGGCCCCTTGTCCAATGTGAAGTGAATACGGGGAAGGCTTGCCACCTCTCCCTCTTCCATGGTCTCCTCGCATTCTTCCATGTTCGATACGCCCTCTTCCACCAGCAGAGGTGGAATGATTTGGAAGTGTGAATTCCTTCATGGAATATTTTACATCCTCTTGTTTCTCACACCCATCATGACTCATGTGGGAAAATAGATTTGTCATGATCACCACATGTTCACAAACACCCATGGAAAAATAAACTATGAGAACTCTAATTATTGTTCAAACTAGGATAAGTTGGAAGCCTTTTTAGGGCATGAGCTCACTGGAAATCCTATTTAGGATTCCAACCCTAATTCTATTAATCTAGGCATCCTCCTTAGGAATAAGGTTCAAATTGAACCCCCTAATAATTAAGGTATCCTTTTCAATAGGTAATCCCAAAATCATATCTCTCAAAGGATCATACTCAAACTACGTGGGATTTGATTATCATCCATATGGGATATGCAAGAAGCCTCCATGAGGTCAAAACCCAACACTTCAAATCAACCCTGTTATCCATGGGCTATATTCCCAATAGGGTCTGATCATACATTGAAACCCATATCCTTTCCCTGTTCCTTGGGCTACTTCAGCATAGGTCCAACAATAAGTTTTAACCAAGAACCTTTCACTTAGAGGTCCTTATCACATGATCTTAAAAGTTATGATGTGTCCTATTAAGTGTCACCAAACTACAAGGGTTTTAATTCCTTTCACAAGGATACATAGGTAGCCAATTTTACTGGAACGATCTCAAGATCAAAACAAACCTTCATCTCCTTAGATGAAAATAAATTTTGGAGTGCCCTGCTGAGTGGCTTAAAAAACTCGAATCATCACAACAATTATTAAATGAATATCTATGCAGTATATTAGAGAATTCCATTGATGCAAAACCTTAATTACATACAGATATTTCAATTAATGACGAACCTTTAATGCATACTGATGATTCTAAATTTTACACATGTTAATAAGTGATTATAAATTCTAAGGGATACTTATGATATACTTGGTGAATTAATAAGGATTCATGAAAATATCTTAAATCTACAAAAAGAGTCCTAGAGTAGATAATAATTCCCCCAAAATGGGTGTGATGAGTCTGACCTCCCATCCTCTCGACCAATGCACGTTCTTAAGTATCGAAAAGTTCAAACATAACAAATGTCTGCCTTTGGAAAACAGGTCCCCTTTGGTTAAAGAACTTTTTGAAGTTTCCAGTTCCATAAAAAAATCCAATGGAAACCACATGGAAATAGTGATTCTTAAAACTAAAACACACGTTTCAAGGAACTATGAAACAAAAATGGTGAACCCGGCGGGAATCCTTAACCAAGTTAATAATGTTACCCACCTATTAGGCCCCTATCAATTGATAATGGAAGGCCATACAAAGAAATCAATCATGCATGTATCCATCTAAAAGTATTTTTCTTTAATGGAGTTTGTTCTTGTCTTCTAGTTTTTCATCTCAAAATTCCCTTCATTCCAAAAATGGATTTATCCAAGACAACATCTATGAACTTACCGACGACTGCTCAAGATGGATCTCCATCCACGAGAAGGACGTCATCTCTAAGCCATCATATTCAACATAGGGTCAGCAATATGCTGGTAATGGAATATCATTAGCACGGTAAAATCTTGACTTTGGAGGCTACCTGATAGTCCCTCCAGGTCAACAACAATCCTCGATCATCTATAAAATGATGACCAATGATCAAGAACCAAATGGTTCCAACCACCATATCCAACTGTTTTGGGTCCTTATCCCCAGAATGCAACAATTAATCCCTCACATTATACAGTTTGGTGAATCAGAAGGTCACTCAAAGCCTCAATTAAAGAATAAAGGAGTCATTCTTGAGGATTCCCACCAACAGTCACTGCCAGAATCGTGCGGTACTGTACCCCCAACATGATGAGGGTGTTGCCTCTAGAAGTTCGTCACAGGTCTTCCAGAACTAGACATACAAGATGAACCCCCAAGGAAGACGTTCAATCAATAGGGAGAATGTTCTCACCACTCCCTCCTTGGGAGAAGTCTATCAATTTATCCTGATGGAAAACAACGAGTGGTCACATACACCTGTCTATCCTAATTTTTCTGATCAGTAGACTCTTCTGACTAAAACCCACCAATCCCACTACATAAACCCAGTGGAGTATCATTTATAGGCTCATACACCTTCTTACAAGTTATCAATTAGTAAGTAGGCTTGTTTCACAGCATTTAAAGAATCCCACCAATATAATGTGGTGGAAACTGGTAAACAAGAACATACACCTATTAACAATAACCAATTCTGTCAGAAATCTCGTTTTCTAGTATTAAAGGAATTCTATCAACCATACGTGATAGGAAACAACCAGCAGGTACATACACCTACTAATGTCCATCAAGTCTTCCAACAATCTCGTTTGGAAGCACCAGGAGAAGTCATTCAGAATGCTCCAACGACAAATTTGGGGTAGACCCAGCTCTCTGCCCCATGCATGAGTATTGTCAATATCCTTTGATAGGAAAACAAGGAAAGGTTATGGAATATACACCTAATATATATATGGATTGGACATAAATTCCCATTCTGGCCACTGAAGTCACAAAACAAATTTTATGAATGGTGAAAGGGCAGACGCAAATCTATGCCCTTATTCTATTAGCTTGCCATGATATTTTAACAACTACTTCCACAGTATCAGGGGAACATACACATAAATTTGTCCCTACACATGGGATGACACATTTCCATGCCATCCTGGCGTAGATACACACTTCTATTCTAGTCCTGGAGGATCATGGGGTATACTCCCCCAAATTATATGGGCAACAAGATCGGAAACATATACACTTTCAAATTGGAGTTAATTAGTATGTTCCAATAACCAATCCAAGGAAGGCACATACACTATCCCATTATAAAAACTTTTCACAGTAAGTGGCCCCAACTAAGTATAAGAGAACATCCAAGAAGACGTCTCACAAAGAACTGTTGGAAAATCAAGAGTGAAGATACGATTTGGCATCCCTTAATGCGGGTGTTCTTAAATCCCTTAGAAATTTGTCTGTTGTTGCTCAATAACATATCATCTCATTACCAAATTAAGGGAGTGGTAGTTGTAATATTGAAGTTACATGTCAGACACTTCATCATGAAGGTTTTCTTCATGAAAATTTGGTCAATCCAGTGTTCCTATCCCTGGATCAGATCCACGACAACCCACAGTGTGGCCAAAAGACCATTGACAAAGAAGATTTATCCCTTGCTGTAATCCATCATGGTAATCCTACGAATGATGAAATTCGTTTCAAAAGTCCTCTTCATAGTATTATTTCCCACTGTAAATATAACTTCATAATTGAAATTATAGTGACCAAAAATTTGTCCTATCCTGAGGTAATTTCTAACACAAGGCCAATCATGTATGATGCCATGTCATTTATAGGTGAAACACTTTCTCAACCAAAATAAATATTAATGGAATGGTCATTCTATGAACCTCTCTTTGGTCATTTATCTACTACTACAGATCAAACACTTTGGTGATACCAAGTGGATAAACCTATAGTGTAGGAAAATGAAGATATTTTAAACATGAGAAAACAATTGGCCAAAGGAGAAGTACCATTCATGTTCTGGCCATTGTAAAATTCTCATTATAACATTCCATAATTGATGATAGAAGATTTCATTCATGACATCCACCTCAATTTATGGAAAACTCTTCGTCATTTTAAAACCAAATTATTACCATATGATAAATTTCAAAATAATGTAAAGGTAACAAAAGGGTTGCAACACAAAATTGACTTTGCCTCTCTCTCAGTTTCCCAACATCCAAAGGTTGAAAACCATAAAGAACCATTCAACATTTAGGTATAAATGCTCTAAAGAGACTATTCCAGTTAATTTCTAATTCTCTATCTAGTGTTCATATCAGAGGATGGGGTGCATATAGAGTATTCCATTTCACTACTCTCCAAAATCTGCAAGGTCTGCCAAAAGTGGTCTCATGCAATGTTATTTCCCACTATCTGGAAAAATCAATAGATTTTGTATGTAATAGAATGTACACTCAAGAATAGGCCTCAACCTATTCTCATCAAAATCAGGCCCAAAGAAAAGAAGTTGTTGAGTTACTTTTAAATCAAGAATTTGAGATCTTGAGTAGGTATCCAACTTAGAGGATTTCAAGTGTCAGAGAATGAAAATATCTGAAATAGCATAATGATGTTCCAAAATAGGTGATTTGAGTAGTTGTCTTATAATGCACCCAGCTAATGTCTGAACTCAAATCCACAAAATAAAAAGAGCAGTTGCATGAATTTCATACATAATAGTTAAAGAATTAACCCATCTTGCAAGGCCAGGGGTCATTTAATTCAACCATCATGTTCATTCAACAATGTTCAATGATTTGAAGAAGAATAAAATGAATAGCCCTGGACTGAGAGCTAGAGGCTTTTTCACATCTGCAATCCCCTCCTCAATAGAAGTCATTTTTCTCCCGATTAGGGAAGAAGCCACAAGGAAAGCACACAAATGAACTATTTTAGGATTCCCTTTGAGTTACTGTCCACCAAACAGTTCCAGGGAATTGATCATATAGAAGAATGAAGTGTCTTGAAATACACCAAGGAATACTATCTCGCAGAAATACTAACAGAATGCCATCGATGCATTATGCATCCGTAAATGTCATTAACACCATTGCAGAAGATCATCTGAAAAATAAGTCCAGTTCAGGGGAATCTGAAGATGAAGTTCTTGTCCGTAATACGGTACACACCGAGGAAAATGAATATGGTGTGCGCACCCAAAATCAGAGGCTTACCCAAAATCTAGGTATACCTTCAAATAAACCACTCTCCCTCTCCAAAAGGCATATAACAAGGGGAAAGGAAAAATTCAGATTGCATCTCACTTTTCCACTGGAGAAGTTCAATATCATTCTCTTGAAGAGATATTTACATAGTAAGAATGGGAAATTAAGGAGTTGAAAAGACTCAATACAAAGTTACTTCAAAATTGCATTTCTATTAGACGTACTCCCCAGACATTTCCTCAACTTACAAATACTTTAGGAGCTCCTCAGAAAAGAGGATTAGTAGTAACTACATATGCAGATAATGAATTCCTTCCACTGGGTACACAATCAAGGTAGGACCATATACATCCTGATCGGCCAGTTCCTGTGGGTTTTCCAAGGTAGATATCAGCACCAACATCAGTGGTTTTTCTGGTCATTGCACTAGATCAAGCTTCAGTTACTATACCTTCATAGGTTCCAGCTCATTCGGATGTTCCCTAAATGATTATGAACACAATTGAGGAATTAACAACTCGATTTGAATCTATGGAAGAATAACCTGCACCAGTTCAGCTGGAAAAGAGAGATTATCCTGAATGGGTGGATACAATTATTCCCCGACCAAATTTTGTGAATACCACATTCCCAATCTTCAATGGTTTGGGATATCCGGAACAACACATAACACATTTTGTTTCTTGTTTTGATCCCATGAAGGGAGCTTCTCAATAACAAGAAGTAATTAGGATTAGGTGTTTTGTTCAGTCATTACAAGGACCATCTTTTGCCCGGTATACAAGTTTACAATCTCAATCAATTACTGGATGGGAAGATCTCTGTTATAAATTCCTTCTTCAATTTAGATCAACGGTACCAAATATGACAGTTTTTTATCTTAACAATTGTAAATAAAGGGATAATGAAAGAGTTTTAGATTTCATTGTACGAAGGAAAGGATTAATATATTCCATAAGTATAGCACTCCCTCAAAAGAGTTGCTACCAATTTGGGTAAAAAATATGTGTGTTGAATTACGCTCACCATTAGATCCATGTGAAATAAAAAGGAGGGTTTCAAGACCTTACTTCAATCACTCAATAGATAAAACACTCTATTATAGAAACAAAGGCTAAAACTCAAGTAATTCCATCAGCTACGGGGAGGAGGATTGGAAAGGCAGAAGCTGCAATAGTCACACTCATGCAGGCACCTATACCTGCTTCTACTTCACGACTTTCATCATACTGAATGCATCTGCCTCCTGAGTATCAGCAGCAATGACTGCCTCATCAAGATTATCAAAGAGATCAAAGGCGGAAACAGTTTGAGAAATTAAAGAATAAAGTTTGTTCTTTCAAGAATGAACATGATCCTAGTTACTTCATCTCATCCTTAGAAAATAATTTTGTTCAGTTTCCAATGCTGAAAAATCCAAATAAAGATAGAGATGTGGAACTTCCAAATTATTTTCCCTTTCACCTGATGTGGGGACACCCCATTCAGGAGGTTTTTGTTTTCAGAGAACTTTTGGTAAAGATGGTAGACTCTGGACAAATGAAACTGAAAATTTCATCAGCTCAAGTATCAAATGTTACTGCTACTGATCCAGAAGAAGAAGGTGAATAGAAAAAGGTCAAAACTAAAAATGTACAGATATAAGATTATTGGATGGTCAGGAAAATTATCAACCGGACTCATGCCATTTTACGAACATACTTGAAACAACCGATTATGTCTTCTGGAACTCCTGCAACAAGAAAAACCACTTTCATCAAAAGTTCATTCATCAATAAAGGGAAGTGATTATAAGGACAGACCACAATCAGAAGAAGCTGTGCTCATGTCAAGTCCAAATTTTTCCTTGACCCTATATGATTTTATGCCACCCATTTTAAATGCATGGGAACAACACCTCCAAATAGAACAACCAGATTTAACCTTTCAACAAGAATCTTTGTCAGGTGAAGAATTAATCTTTGGTTCTGTTAATGTTATCCACTTAACTGATAATTATGCCAAAGATGATTCTGTTTATACTGAGCCAGAATTATTTGTAACTAATTGGGGAGAAATAGAAAGAGGCCATGGTCGAGGATACTAGGGAAGAATAGGGAATTATAGATACCACCATTTTAACTCTAGCCTTGATCGAACCATGTATGCGGTAGAAACTCATAGAAGATCCCTTCTTTTGGTTCAACAGGAATAAAGATTTTCTTCCATGAAAGATTGGTTCGGTTCTGACACAATTATATTGGAAGACCAATTAGAAGTCACATAGTCTTCTTCTCAACAAATGAATAGACCAAGTCTATCAAATTTACCAAATCCATGAGTATTTCCAACTTTTTCTCCAACATAGAGTATGTCTACATCAGAAGCATCAACTTTCAAAGAACCTACAAAACCACATCTCCATGCTGAGAAGAATAGATCATTAGACCAAAAGTATGATGTCTTGAAACAATTGGCCCATATACCAGCCACATTGTCAATTATGGATGCTTTGAATCTATTTAAATATCTTCGAGAAGCACACATTGAGGCTTTGTCAAGTCCTCAAGTGTTTGAAATCGAAGATTCTATTGATGAGGTTTACCGTATAAAGAATGATTCTACATAAGGTCATGCAGTCATATCATTTATAGATGAAGATGAATATGATGTGGTGCATGGGAATATAAGAATCTTGTATTTGTCTGGAAATATCAATGACGTAGACATCTTACAAGGCTTTATTGATAATGTCTCTAGAGTAAACCACATTCATATTCTTAAACATCGTTGATTAAGACGGACTAAATCTGACTTATATCTTTCGACATTAACGTTAAAATATTATTATAAGAATGAACAAGATCCTCTAGGTGAGATTACACTCAGAACTCAATTTAGAGATCTTGTGTCTAATTTATATTTCATAGTTGTTCGTCAAGACAAAACCTTCAATATTCTACATCAAAGGCCTTGGCAACATCAACATGCAGCCATACCTTTATCATACCACCAAATTCTTATGTTCTATTTCAATGGTCAAATCGAGAAATTTTATGGTGACAAGGCTCCATTAAAAACATTTGAATCTCAATACATTAAGTCAACATTTTATCACATAAAAGGAACGAAGACCATGTCAAAGGAAATAACTAGAGTTAATGCTCCAAATGGGCTATAAAATATCCTATAAAATCCATTTATGAGTTTCAGTACAGATTATGTGTTGCCAATTAATCAAATTGAAAGGGTAAACCAAAATTCGGGAACTCATCCAGTAACTTACATAATGTCAATTACAGCATTTGAGCCTAACAACATAGAAGAAACTATTGATGCACCAAGATATGAAGAAAGCCTAAATGTAGATGTTTTCATTTCATCCACTGAACTACAACAATCCTTTACTTTATCAACTATAGTAGAAGATATTGTATCAATGCTAGATAAAGACAAAGATATTGATTCTCAATTAATCAATACCTCTTTATTACCAAAGTAAGATTGTTCGTCGTCAGTAGGGTCAGATATGGTGGCCTCTTCTTTGGAATGTCCAAATACTAATTTCCCCTCTAACACTAGGAGTTTTTCCTCATCATGTACAATGAAAATGGAAAAGGAAGAGGTAACATGTAATGAATAAAAACTGGAAGATATTAGAGATGATCCTCTGGAATTTGAGGAAGGTGTCTCTTCCACTATGGATGAGCTCAGAGAAATAAATCAGGGTATAGAAGAAGATCCACTCCACACACTAATTAGTGTGGTCGTGACTATAACACCACAAGCTTCCACGATACACTTCTCTTTCAATAATGCAATAGCTTGCATTGTACGCAAGATCGAGATTCTAACACACCGCGACCAATCAAAATAGCCATTATGAATAGTAATACCCACTTTTTGAAATTATATATATTTTATATTTCAAAATGGACTTCAATTTTGGATTTGGAATATTGAAATTAGCCTATGATGAATTTTTGGTATTTTTCTGAGAACTTCCAATTTTTTTTATGAATAGTGAAAAATACATAAAAACAACTTTTTTAATCAAAATAATTTTTAGTGATAGATTTTAATATTGAGTGGTTTTAAAGTATAATTATAATATAATTTTACCATTTTATCCAATGGTGGTCATTAGAATTAATTTCACGTTGAAATTGGACATAAACAATTGTCAATCTTTTGATATATATTGTTTCTTAAAAACACGCTATTTGTTGTGACAGCGGGAATTAATTATAAAATTAATTAATGAAACTTATATGTTTGGAATTTTGTAAAATAGACATCATTTTTGATTTTGGAATATCAATTATAGCTTAGGGTGAAATTTTGGAATTGTTCTGAAAAACTTCAATTCTTTATGAATAGTGAAACCACTAAGTGGTAGTTAAAAAACTGATTTTTCATTTAAATGAAATATTACCACTTCTGTGATTTGAATTTAAAAAATCCTACATACATGGTTTTCATTAATAATTAAAATGTGGTTCAATGGGATTAAAATAATTTTTTGGTGAATAGTAACTTTTAAGTTTTATTAATCGCGATTAAAGGTAATTAGTGAAATTTAAGGCAAAAATTGTATTTTAAAAATATGAAATGACCTTTACACTTGTCCTACCCCTATTGGATGAGTCATGGACGACCCAGACAATCCATGGGTCAACTTGGGGACCCCATGGAGCCACTTTGGTAGGAAAATGACATTAAAAACGTTTTATTTAATGTTAAAATAAAATTGTCACAAACATGAGTCATTTTACTAAAACAATTTTTAAATGGGGTTATACAAGTCATATTTTTGACTATAAATATTAATTAGAAATATAAAACTATATCCTATGTAATTATATTTTTTTTATAATTTTTAGACATTATATAAATTAAATTATTTATGACACCATGATGATGCAGCGATTACCTCATTAATTAAAGATTTTAATAAAATGGAAGGATAATGTAAAATCTAAGAATTACACTTGTCCAAAGCCTATTGGATGAGAATATTTCGAACCCTTATCACCTTATACTTGAATTATATAAGTGTGGGACCTTTAGAATCCGAAAAGCACTGTACAATAAAGTAACATTTCATTACTTTCCAAGAGTTCCCCTCCTCTCCACTTATAAAAGGCCCCCACCACTACCACATTATTCACACCTTCCAAGCCATTTGGCTCAGCCAACCACTGCCCAAATACTATCTCAACTTCCCTCACTTACTCTTAGAAGCCTCACTTTGGGCAGAAGTCTTCCCAAGGAATCCTTTGTCTCAAATCAAAAAAGGTTCCCCGATTTTAAGGTAATGTCTTCTCTAATGTTGTTTTGTTTTATTTTTCTTCTCCAACACCTTAACCTCTTTTTATTCCTTTATTTTGTAACAAAAACAGTATCTAAAATAGACTAGGATGCTTCTATGATAAGGATTTTGTTTACACTTACACACACCTTCGTCTAATTTTTAAAGAACATACTGTTTCTGTGGGTGGCGAAATACTGCCTCACGAAACGATGATTGTTCAATATTCTTTTAACACCTCTAATGGTGGACATTTTGATGAAACTATTTTCATATATGATATATATATTATGTTTATGTTTTCCTTATGCTTCTTTATTTCTCATTTGTGTCATACTTTATGATTTCCATTATGGGTAAACACGATAATTTCATTTTAGGAAATGCGGACTACCGCCCCCTCAAAGTGATTTGAATCATTAATGCCATATGTGGGATGTATAAAGGATGGAGTAAATGGTATCATACATATATTATACTGGAATTATATTATAACTTTATATAATTATAACTTCATTCCATTAAATACAAAATAGAAATGAAAGTAGCGTTCACGCGTACGTACGACTTGCTGTCTCCATGAATGGTGCATTTCATTTCTTACCTCTAAATGTTATGTAATATTATAAATGAATGTATATACTTGATATATATGATGTATATGATATATAAATCATGAATATAATTATGGATATAATTGATATTTCACCACATGAACAACTTGTAATTATAAGAAGTTTATTTTTGACTCAAGTACCAAAGATCGAAAAAATAAAAGTTATTAACTTAAATAATTACACAATGTTCATAACATGGTAATAAGTGATATAAAAGAAATAATTAAAAAGAAAAATATTCTTTAGAAAATATAAATTAACTCTGGTTTATTATTCATGAGGTTATAGAACGATCGAGTCAAGTCGGACACGAGGTACGGAAATTTCTTAACCCAATTTCTATTCTTTGGGTTAATCTCCTACTTTCAAATTATGTTATGATATTATTATGTACTATCTTGTATTTGTACTTTATTTATGTGTACTTATATTGAATACACATAATAGATCTATTTTATTTTAAAAAATTATCTTGGTAAGGACTTCGTCTCAATCTCCTTTCATTGAGGCATATTTTTTTATACACAACTTTCTTTTATACGGTGTATAAACCCCAATGACTTTTATGTTTATTAAAAAGGAATCTTTTTTATACGAAACATTTTACTAAACGACAAAAAGAAATGTTTTTCTTGTCATATGTATGCGGTGACAATGACTTCTCCGCCTCCATGAGCACTATTTGAGTTTCAGCTTCCTCTACAAGCCATAACTTTTTTTAAAAGAAAAATAAATACCATGTTTTACTTTTCTTTTATTTTGGTATTGAAAATGGTTTTGAAAGTGTTTTTATTATATCAATGTGTTGTATTGATATCCTGTGATTGAAATTTGGACATTTTATGGTTCCTTTATACATGTTTTATTTGATACGATTATGTTATGGTTTATGATATGTTTATATCTGTTCATATGAGGAATGCATTGGACTTAATAAGTGATGGGTGGAGCCTGCTATAGCTCCTAGATGCATCGGCAGGTCTCATGAGACAAACTAGTATCTTGGAACAAGGCCTTCACAAAATATTATTATTAATCCTGGAACGAGGCCTTGGCTACGTGGTTATGATAGTCTGGCATTATGTATTCCATCATTATGAAAGTGGTTATTGATATTTCATGTGATTATTCGACCAGTAGAATATCCATGTGAATAAGTAAATGGCATTATATCATTTTATGTTTTCCATATTATGTTGAAGTTCATGTTTAAAAGGCTTTTGTTTTAGTTATAAATTTCCATAAATGTTAATGTTTATTTATGAAAGCTTCCGCTATATTGTTATCCTTACTGAGCATTCAAGCTCACCCCTTTCAATGTTTTAATATTTTCCAGGATGTGAAGAAGTATTGTATGAATGACCTATAGGGATAGTCAGAAGAGGATATGAGTGTGGACTATGGAGACTTTGTTATTGTAGTATTTTACTTTATGATGTAATGTAACATTTATGAATGTATCTAGTGTTTCCAAGGCTACTAAACTCATCGGTCTTTCGAGACTTGATCTTTTGTGATCATGCCAATGTTACCCAATAACGCACCGACTCTGGGTAACTGGGTTCGGGGAATTATAGTTGGTATCAGAGGCAGTTCAGTACTAACCTTGGAAGCAAGATTTAGATAAACTCTGATTAGAGAACATAGCCCGAAGATAGACTTTGAGGATTAGTATAGAAGAACATCCTATAATTTTGGTATTATAGAGATGTTGTGAGTTTTCGAGCAATACATCCCTGTCTGGATACAAGCAGGTATTGGCGGCTCTGGCACATATTTACCTAGGGGTAAAACCCAAAAACACCACTTTGAGAATGACTCGAACGAGAACTGGTGCACGACAACGGGCCTTGCTGCACTCTTGGTTACGACACTCCCGGGGGATATGCTTTTGATAATTCTCATTTTCCTTACAAACAATTTTGCAGGGTTTATTAGTATATACTTCCTCAACGAAAACATTTTTTATGATTATGGATTATATCCATAAACCATTAAATTTACATTAAGTATTTTACAAATTTTGAATTATTCATTGCAATTTATAAGCTAACCTAGTTTATTCCATTGTATAGAAATGACGCCCAGTAGAAGGAATGTGAAATCCATCAATACGTATGATCCAAAGAGTAAGAAGGATCATATCTTTCACAGTATTAAGCCAACATTTAGAATGGAAATAGTCTCCCATGTGTTCTCAACATATGAAGAAATAGTATCATGTGTTAACAAGATAAGTAAGGAATTATCTGAGTCTTATGGCTTTGAAGAGAAGAAATAGAAGAAAAGGATGGAAGAGAGAATTATGGATAAAGGGATGAGGGAAAAGAAAAATTTTCCAATATGTGATAACTGTGGGAAGAAACACCTTGGAACTTGACTGAAGGGAATGGGAGTTTGTTATAAGTATGGAGAAAAGGGACACAAAGTGTGTGACTACAAAGGTAAGAAAAAGGTTTCAAATGTACAATGCTTCATCTTCAAGGAGTGGGGACCCTACACAAACCAATGTCCAAATCATCATAGTATTCCCCAAATGATGTTATTGGATAATAATCAAGTTATGATACTACCACAGATGAGGAGGAATGATTAGAGGTCTTATGTTGTTATTAAACAATTTTGTCATTTGAGTGTTGTATCAATGATGTACTGGTTTTAATAATTATGGAGTATATAAGGATTGTACTGCAGTACTATTTCATCAAGGACATGAGATTGTGTGGAACCAAGAAAAGTGACTCCACAACAGGTTAATGTTTTGGAAAATATATTTTTGAGAGAAAGATAAATAATAATATGGTTCTGATACTGAGATAGTGATTTTGTAATAAGACATGATTTATTTGGATAAATAATATTGGATATTCCTAACTTCCTTGAAACTGATTAATGATTTGTATACATTTTTGGATAGAAGGAGTATATCTAGTATTTTATAAGGAATAAGGGATCATGAATGTAATCAATAAGGATTTATGGAAATTCAGTATGTTGGAGTGTTTTAAAAGAATACATGATGAAGGTGTTCACATGTTGTTACGTGGAAAAAAGGATCTTCATTATGTTTACCTTCCTTATAAAATTTGGACTGTGAGTAGGACAGAAGTATTTTGGATAACTATAATGGTTGGAATGGATTAGGTTGATCTTTGGATAGTATTATTTAAGTTTAAAACATTTCTGAAGATTATTTTTGGAATATTATAACACTATAGTTTTATGAAAAGGACAACCTGCAGGTTGGGGGATAACCCGTCGCGTCGGACAAAGCTACAGGAATTGATCCCACAACCATAGTGTGACAGGACTTTATTACCTACCACTAGCCTACAAGAAGTCCCTGGTTATTAAAAAATAGTTTTCCTAATCTAAATGGTATGTGTTAATATTTTTAACCTTGTATGATTAGGATAAATATAATATTTTTTTGAGTTCTATTATCTTATTGGGTGAAATACAAGTTTGGGGTAAAAATTAGTTGAAGGTTGAAATTCTACTTGTCAAGTGTATATATATATATATACATTATTCTTATGAAGAAATTAATTCTTAAACTTTAGGGAAGGGATATTAAAACAAAAATGTGTTATCCTAATACCTTATGTCTTGTTGAACTGATAATATTTTAAATCAACATAGATTGAAGGCTTCGAGGCCCTCAATTTTATACTTATTTGTGATTGATGACCTCAATCAATCCCTACAAATATTTACGTTTTTCCTCCAATTATATGTCTCTAATTTCCACCAATGTTCTCCTTATTGGGATCATAATTTGGTGGTGACTTTTTCAGTTCCTTTTCCTTCTTATTAAGGCTAAATTTTATTAACCTTATTTCCGATGTGGGTTTTCCACAAAGGTATTTTCTACTTTCAACCTTTTATTTTCAATGAAAAATTTAAAATTGAGAGGATGAAATTTATTGAAGGAGTGGAGAATGTAACACCCCGAGCTTCCACGATACACTTCTCTATCAATAATGCAATAGCTTGCATTGTACGCAAGTTTGAGATTCTAACACACTACAACCAATCAAAATAGCCATTATGAATAGTAATACCCACTTTTTGAAATTATATATATTTTATATTTCAAAATGGACTTCATTTTTTGATTTGGAATATCGAAATTAGCCTATGATGAATTTTTGGTATTTTTCTGAGAACATCCAATTTTTTTATGAATAGTGAAAAATACATAAAAACAACTTTTTTAATCAAAAACATTTATAGTGATAAATTATACTATTGAGAGGTTTTAAAGTATAATTAGAATATATTTTTACCATTTTATCCAATGGTGGTCATTATAATTAATTTCACATTGAAATTGGATATAAACAATTGTCAATCTTTTGATATATATTGTTTCTTAAAAACACGCTATTTGTTGTGACAGCGGGAATTAATTATGAAATTAATGAATGGAACTTATATGTTTGGAATATTGTAAAATAGACATAATTTTTTAATTCGGAATATCAATTATAGCTTAGGGTGAAATTTTGGAATTGTTCTGAAAAACATCAATTTTTTATGAATAGTGAAACCACTAAGTGGTAGTTAAAAAACTGATTTTTCGTTTAAATGAAACATTACCACTTCTGTGATTTGAATTTCAAAAAACCAACATACATGGTTTTCATTAGGAAGTAAAATGTGGTTCAATGGGGTTAAAATAATTTTTTGGTGAATAGTAACATTTAAGTTTAATTAATCGCGATTAAAGGTAATTAGTGAAATTTAAGGTAAAAATTGTATTATAAAAATATGAAATGACCTTTACACTTGTCCTACCCCTGTTGGATGAGTCATTTCCGACCACGAAAATCCATGGGTCAACTTGGGGACCCCATGGAGCCACTTTGGTAGGAAAATGACATTAAAAACTTTTTATTTAATGTTAAAATAAAAATGTCACAAATATGAGTCGTTTTACTAAAACAATTTTTAATGGGGTTATAAAAGTCATATTTTTGACTATAAATATTCATTAGAAAGATAAAAAGCTTTCCTACATAATTATATTTTTTTATAATTTTTAGACATTAAATAAATTATATTATTTATGACACCATGATGATGCAGTGATTACCTCATTAATTAACGATTTTAATAAAATGGACGGATAATGTAAAATCTAAGCATTACACTTGTCCAAAGCCTATTGTATGATAATATTTCGAACCCTTATCACCTTATCCTCGAATTATATAAGTGTGGGACCTTTAGAATCCTGAAATCATTGTATAATAAAGTAACATTTCATTACTTACCAAGAGTGCCCCTCCTCTCCACTTATAAAAGGCCCCCACCACTACCACATTATTCACACCTTCCAAGCCATTTTTCTTGTCCAACCTCTGTCTAAATACTCTCTCAACTTCCCTCACTTACTCTTAGAAGCCTCACTTTGGGTTGACGTTTTTCCAAGGAATCCTTTGGCTCAAATCAAAAAGAGTTACCCTATTTTATGGTAATGTCTTCTCTAATGTTGTTTTGTTTTATTTTGCTTCTAGAGCTCCATAAACTCTTTTTATTCCTTTCTTTTGTAACAAAACCAGTATCTACAATATACTAGGATGTTGTTATGATATGTATTTGTTTTACACTTACACACACCTTTTTCTAATGGTTAAAGAACATACTATTTCTGTGGGTGGCGAAATACTGCCTCACGAAACGATGATTGTTCAATAATCTTTTAACACCTCTAATGGTGGACATTTTGATGACACTATTTTAATATATGATATATATATATATATAGTATGTTTATGTTTTCCTTATTCTTCTGTATTTCTCATTTTTGGCATACATTATGATTTCCATTATGGGTAAACGGGATAATTTCATTTTAGGAAGTGCGGACTACCGCCCCCTCAAAATGATTTGAATCATTAATGCCATATGTGTGATGTATAAAGGATAGAGTAAATGGAATTATACATTATATTATACTGGAATTATATTATACCTTTATATAATTATAACTTCATTCCATTAAATATGAAATAAAAATGAAAGTAGCGTTCATGCGTACGTACGTCTTACCGTCTCCATGAACGGTGCATTTCATTTATTACCTCTAAATGTTATATAATATTATAAATGAATGTATATACTGGATATATAAGATGTATATGATATATAAATCATGAATATAATTATGTATATAATGGATATTTCACCACATGAACAACTTGTAATAATAAGAAGTTTATTTTTGACTCAAGTACCAAAGATCGAGAAAATGACAGTTATTAACTTAAATAATTACACAATGTTCATAACATGGTAATAAGTGATATAAAATAAGTAGTGAACATGAAAAATATTATTTAGAAAATAAAAATTAACTCTAGTTTTTTATTCATGAGGTTAAATATCGATCGAGTCAAGTCGGACATGAGGTAAGGGAATTTCTTAACCCAATTTCCATTCTTTGGGTTAATCTCCTACTTTCAAATTATGTTATGATATTATTATGTCCAATCTTGTATTTGAACTTTCTTTATTTGTACTTATATTGAATACACATAATAGATCTATTTTATTTAAAAAAATGATCTTGGTAAGGACTTCGTCTCAATCTGCTTTCATTGAGGCATATTTTGTTTTATACACAACTTTCTTTTATACGGTGTATAAACCCCATTGACTTTTACGTTTATTAAAAAGGAATATTTGTTATACAAAGCATTTTACTAAACGAAAAAAAGGAATGTTTTTCTTGTCGTATGTATGTGGCGACAATGACTTCTCCGCCTCCGTGAGCACTATTTGAGTTTCGGCTTCCTCTACAAGCCATAACGTTTTTTAAATGAAAAATAAATACCGTGTTTTACTTTTCTTTTATTTTGGTATTGAAAATGGTTTTGAAAGTGTTTTTATTATATCAATGTGGTGTACTAATATCTTGTGGTTGAAATGTGGACATTTTATGTTTCTTTATGCATATTTTATTTGATACGATTATGTTATGGTTTATGATATGTTTAAACCTATTCATATGAGGAATGCATTGGACTTAATAAGTGACGGGTGGAGCCTGCTATAGCTCCTCGATGCATCGGCAGGTCTCATGAGACAAACTAGTGTCTTGGAATGAGGCCTTGACAAAATCTTATTTGTAGTCTTGGCACGAGGCCTTGGCTATGTGGTTATGATAGTCTGGCATTATGCATTCCATCATTATGAAAGTGGTTATTGATATTGCATGTGATTATTCGACCAGTAGAATATCCATGTGAATACGTAAATGGAATTATCTCATTTTACTTTTGCCATATTATGTTGAAGTTCATGTTTAAAAGGCTTTTGTTTTAGTTATACATTTCCTTAAATGTTAATGTTTATTTATGAAAGCTTCCTCTATATTGTTATCCTTTCTGAGCATCTGAGATCACCCCTTTTAATGATTTAATATTTTCCAGGATGTGAAGAAGTATTGTATGAATGACCTGCAGGGATAGTCAGAAGAGGATATGAGTGTAGACTATAGAGACTTTGTTATTGTAGTATTTCACTCTATGATGTAATGTAACATTTATGAATATATCTAGTGTTTCCAAGGCTACTAAACAAATAAGTCTTTCGAGACTTGATCTTTTGTGATCATGCCAATGTTACGCAATAACGCACCGACTCTGGGTAACTGGGGTCGGGGTGTTACAATGACCTCTGAAGAGAAATAGGTAAATACATCATTTAGAAAGCCACATCGAGATTTATTTGTTCGAAATTATAGAGAAATGCATGGTCTTAATCCTAATGTAGCCACCCATCATTTGGCTTTTCTAGAAGAACATCATGGATTCAAGAAGGCGGCAAGAAGAACACAACCAACTTATGCCTCTAAAATTGAAGCTGGTGTTGATAAGATTATAAAGGTTAACTTTTTCAGGGAAGTTCAATATCCAAAATGGCTACCCAATATTGTCCTAGTGAAAAAGAAAAATTGGTAAATTAGAGTCTTCATTGATTTCAGAGATCTTAACTGGAATTATCCTAAAGATGATTTTAGAGTTCCTATTATAGAGCTCTTAATTGATCCAATGACCAGCTATGAAGCTCTTTCCTTCATGGATTGATACTTTGGGTATAATAAAATTGGTATGGCCCCATTGGATGAAGAATATATAGCCTTCAGATCCCCTCAAGGTGTGTTTTTCTATCGGGTAATTCCCTTTGTCTTAAAGAATGCAGGTGAAACATACCAATGTGTCGCGCTCCATATCTTCAAACAATTCTTAGGGAAATTTGATGAATGTTATTTTGATGATTTGGTGGTCAAATACAGACAATGTTCCAATCACTTGGCTGATTTGGAAACCATATTCCATAAACTTTGGAAACATAGTTTGAAGATGAACCCCTTGAAATGTGCTTTCGAGGTAACCTCAGGAAAGTTCCTTGGATTCGTTGTACAACATCATGGTATCAAAGTTGATCCTGAGAAAAAAAAAATCAATCCTTGGTATGTCACCTCTTCAAAATTTGGATGAATTAAGAGGACTCCAAGGACACATGGCCTATATTCGATGCATTATCGCCAATTTGGCAGGCATGCATTTTCCCTTCACCAGATTAATTTAGAATGGAGTCACCTACCAATGGACTAAAGACAACCAAGAAGAATTTTATACCTTCAAGAAATATCTCTTTAGTTCACCAGTATTAATGCCACCTATTTATGTAACTCCCCTTATTCTCTACGTGATATCTTTAGAAAAATCACTTGGTGCCTTACTCACCCAAAAGAATGATTTTGGGAATGAAAACAACTTTAACTATCTCAATCAAACTATGTTTATGTGGAAACATGATGTTCAAGTATTGAGAAGTGTTGCTTGGCATTAATCTCTGCAGTTCAGAAGTTGAGGCTCTACCTGTGACATCATGAGGTTCAATTGGTGTCTTGCAACAACACACTCAAATTTATCCTTAGTCATCCTATGCTCATAGGGTGTCTGGCATGGACGACAGTTATTTTGCAATAGTTTGATACCCAGTTTCTGCCTCAATAGTCAATAAAAGTCCAAGATCTGGAATATTTCCTTGTTGAGCATCAATATATGGAAGATAAATCATTTAATATTGAACTTCATGATGAAGTGGTTTTCACTATTCAAGATAATTCCCAAACATGGGAAATGTACTTTGATGGTGCTTCTAGAAGCCCAATAGGGATGTGAATGGAAAACCCTAAACTCAACAAAGTTGGGTTAGGAATTGTCCTTTTTTTCTTGAAAAGGAATTATTGCCTTATTCTTTCTTGTTGAAAGAAGGTGGTCCAAAAAATGAGGCAGAATATAAAGCTCTTATTGTAGGTTTGGAATTTGCCCTTTAGGTAAAAATGGGTCATTTAAATGTGAAAGGTGATTCATAAATGGTAATCAAAAAAATTAATGGGGAATATTTTATTATAAAAGATGAATCAATCCCTTTGTGTGATTACATCAGAGGGTTAATGGCTGAAGTTTCCTCAGAGTCAACATTGTCTTATGAACCATGATCACAAAATGAAAAGTTGATGCACTGGCTAATGCAGCTACAACCTTGGCAGATCCAAATTAGGATGAGATATTCATTATTATAGCTAATGATCATGTGGTATCACTTTTTTTCAAACCATAATACTGGAAATTAATGATTTTAGTTCTATTTCGGAACATTATGGTCATACCACGGGATGGAGAACATACTTCATGGAATATCTTCAAAATGGGATACTTCTACCAGATAGGGCTGAAAAAGAACATATCCGATGATGGGCAGATAATTTCTCTCTTTATGATAGTCCAAACAACCAAAAGATCCTATACAAGTGAGGCTTTGAAGAAATTATATTCAGATGTATTGATGGAGAAGAGACCACAACTATCATGAAATAAGTGCATTCAGGAGTTTGTGGTGCCCACCAGTCTGGGTATAGACTGTCTGATCAGATTTGAAGGCTTGGATACTTTTGGACTTCAATGACACAGGATTATAAAGATTTAAGTAAAAAATTTCATCCATGCCATGTCCATGGAAACTTCATTCATCAACCCCCAGATTTTCTATATACAACTAAATACTCCTTTCCATTTTCCACATGGGTAATGGATGTAGAAGGGATTTATCCTCCAGCAACGGCTAAGAAGTTCAAGTATATTCTCAATGTTACTGACATATTCTATAAATGGGCTGAGGCAATACCACTTAAGAATGTTGAAGCCAAAAGCATTGTATGTTTTTTCAAAACTAATATCATCACCAAATTTGGTGTCCCACACACTATTTTGCTAGACAATGGAACCAATCTTTGTTCTGCTAAGGTAAAAAAATTACATAATGAAAATAATATCAAATCCAACCATTCATCTTGCTATCATCCGGTAGCCAATGGACATATATAGGCCTTCAACAAGATCATATCAAATATACTCTAGAAGATGGTGGATAAAAATAAGAAATCATGGCCTGATAAACATTTGAATGCTTTATTGGCTAATCAGACAACCAATCGTACTACTACCCAAGCAACTCCATATTCATTGGTATATGGAATTGAATCTGTATTGCAAATAGAAATACAATTTCCTTTAATTAGAGTTTCAATATGTGATTAGTCTTATATAGATGAGAGGTCTCAGAAACAGTTCAATGAGTTGGAATGATTAGATGGGAAATGATTGCATACTTCGCATCATTTAAAAGTCTATAAGAATAGAATAGCCTGATCTTTTAACAAGAAAGTTCTCCTCCATTAATTTCTTCAAGGAGAATTGGTATTGGTTCTTAGGACACCGGTGATACCATAAAAGAAACCTCCAAAATGTGAGCCAAAGTGGGAAGGGACTTATTCCATACATAAGGGCTCTTCAAATGGATATTATGCCTTAATATCAATGGATGGAGTGCTTATTACAACCCCAACTAATGTGAGATTCATAAATAAATACTTTGTGTAGTTTTTCATATTCGTCCGCATTGTAATACTTTAAACTGCACAACACAACATCCTTAGTGCAAGACTTTAAACTACACATTATAGTGTCCTTTGTGTAAGACATAAAACTGCACAGCCCCCATGTCCAAGTTTTAAGAAATTAAACAACATAATAATAATAAGTGTCCATGCTGCATGACATTAAAATGTGTAGCATTTATGTCCTTATCAAATGACATTAAACTGCATGACATCATTATTACAACTAACATTTTCTCTATTTGAAGTTAGAAGCTTCCATAAGCAAATATCATTGACATCATCATTGATTTATAGTATCACATAATCCCCTATTCTTCATGTCACACTCGATTTGAATGAGAAATGATTGTGTCAAGAACTACGTATGGCTTGATTCTCATTTTTTTATGATATACGTAGAGATTCCTAGATCTCCAATCATGGGCCCAACCGTGACAAAAATCCCTTTGTTTCTTGTATAAGTATTAAATATGCATAGGGAATTTTTTAATAACTATATATGACTTGATTATTTCCCTAGAAAGACATATACTGATACTTGGGTTTTATCCCTTAATCTAGTTACAATATATCTTTCCTTTCACATTGGTTCATGTTTGTCCTTGCTGTATAGTATTAAACTTCGTGGAAATATAGCATCCCTATTATTCACACGTGTCACCTTTGAATTGTAAAAGAAACCCTTCATTCTCCTTGTTTCTCACATCGAGCATAGCTCACGTGGTCTTCGGAATTGGGTAAGTGGATTCTTTATATTAATAAGGTTTTTCAATTTATTATATTGTTATCAATGTCCTCACTGCATGGAATAAAACTACATATCATAATTTCCTCACTACATGACATAAAATTGTATCATATAATGTTCTCATTAAATGACTTAAAATTACACATCAGAATATTAATTCAAAGGAGAAAAAGAATGTATTCATTTTAAATATGTGACAGATATATGTAAAGAATGTCAAACACATAGTCAATATTGGTTCAAATATTTACCATATCTAGTGGACATAAACCCCTTCCATATTTCAAACTCTTAATATTGAATATTTTCATATCTTCATAATCTTATTTACGGTTTCTGGATACATTTTTTCTAATATCTGGGAACACGTTTGCCTAACTGTGAACCACATGCACTTAAGTGGTCTTGCATAAGTTGCCTACATAACAGGATTGTCAGTCAAAAGATGCCACTATTTGGTTATGTAGAATAATCCCCAGTTGGACCTACATAATATAGCCCCCACAACGTATTTTTCATGTAATGTTAACTTTGTTCTTGGTTATAGTATCTTTTTCCCCTTTAATCTTTGATGACAATATACAAGAATTTGTATTTTAAAATAGTTAATCAAGTAAACTTTTCCCACTATATTTATCAGAATCTAAAAGTCTTCAAGACCATGGTTTACATATTTCCCTCACCATCTGTTCAATACAATATGATGTAACCTTGAAGTAACTTGGCCACATATTATATATTGTTTTTATTTCTAGTCCTAGTTATATGACCTAAAACTGCAGACACCATACCTCTTACATTTGGGTCAGTCTTTCGTAAAATTCCTATTCCTGCAATTCTTTGGACATCTTGGGTGAAAATACCATTTCCATATTCAGGTAACTTTCTTTATAAATTAAACTCTATGCTTCAGAAAATAAGAATCTCCATAAACATTCTTCGGCTTTTAACAATAAAATGTTCAATTTCAAAGAACTCTTTTGCCTGATTATATAGCACGTGCCCTTAGGTGGCCTTGTATAAGTTTCCTACATAATAGGCATATCATAAAAAAAATTCTACTATTTGGATATGCAGCATATTCCCTAGTTGACCCAACATAATACAACCCTTATAACGGGTTTGTCAAGTAATGTTAATTTTGTTCTTGGAAAAGACTTCCTCTAATGATTTTTTCTCATTTCCCATATCATTCACCGGTTTCAGAAATTCCAAAATAACAGTTTAGAATTTTCTCTTCCATACCTGAATATGATAGTATGTTTCCAAACAAATTATCAATTAATATTGGGAGAGCTTCATACCTTTGTTCAAAGGTAAGTACCTTAACTTGGAGCCACCCAATGTTTTCACTGCATGACTTAAAACTGCACAGTACCAATTTTCTCACTACATGACTTAAAACTACATAGTACCAATGTCCTCACTACCTAACATAAAACTGCACGATACCATTTTCCTTACTGCAGGAATTAAAAATGCACAATATCGATGTTCTCACTTCATGACTTACAACTGCACAATATGATATCAGAAATTCCCCTTTCTGATAAATCTTATCCATTCCTCATATAATAATTTTTTTATAAAAATGTTTTTTCTTATCCATGACATATGTCAGTGTAAAAAATCCCATTCATTCTTAAAATTCCAATCCTTCGAAAAACCACACACTGTGGTCTTGAGTGACCCAAATCTTATTTTTCCTTATCCATCAACAACAAAATGTTAAACATCAAAGAACTCTTTTTCCTGACTGTGCAGCACGTTCCCTTAGGCGGTCGTGCATAAGTTTCCTACATAACAGGCCTGTCAGTAAAACGATGCCACTATTTGGCTATGCACCATATGCCCCAGTTGGCCCCGCATAACACCACCCTCATAACAAGTTTGAAAAATAATTGTAACTTCATTCTTGGAAGATACTACTTTTATGTTGATACAGGTTTTAAATTTTATGGTCATAAATATGATGGCTCAAGATTCCCCTAGGAAATATTTAGAGAATATTAAAGCAATTCTTAGCCTCAGATTTTTGTCTGGAATCAAATTCAAAGTTTATGTTCAAACCTATTAGACATTAAAAACTATCCCTTTATAGTTTAACATGCATGACTCTAAACTGCCAAAAAAAATACATAGTACTCACCAGATTGAAAACCCGCAAAGGGCACTCAGAACAAAAGTCGAGTCTTAGCTCATTAAATGTATACATTGTACGATTTAGGTATTATTGAGCAATAAAAATCCCAAAGATATGAAATTTTTGTGTTTTTCTCCATATAACCCTTGCAACAATCAAATTTCTCTCATTAAGCCCCTCAACTTAATAATAAAATTTTTATCACTCCATTATTGTCATTATAATAATGATTATCTAACATAAAGGAGTCATTATCATCATTTACATTTAATATTGAATTCCGGGAAAACAGAAATGAAGTCATATATGATTAAAGACAAAATTTATGTCATTCATATGAAATCAGAGGGTCATACACAAAATGGAGCCTCTCTATCAAGTTTTAAAATATTCTCTCAACATGAATTTTCATTTTTTGGACAACTTCATAAGCCCTGTCATCTACTTTTTGAAGTTGAGACATCTGAGAAACTCTAACCTCCTCTTCCTAATGAAGTTCTTCCTTAGCAGTTGAAATGGACTTTATCCCCGCTAATTGGGTTTCCCCCAATGTTTGATTCAACATCAAATGTTTTTTATGAACTGCATCCAGTTGCTATTGTAGATATAACAACTCCTTCGTGGCTTCTTTGATTTGTAATCTAATTTCAATCGATATCTTGTTATGATATGCCTCCGCCTCAACTACTGCAACTTAAAAGCTCTCAATATTTTTAAGTCGTTTAGCCTCTTCAAAATCTGGTTGCAGATTTTGCTCCTACTCCCATAGTCGAATAGTCTCTTTCATGGCATCATTGAATGGCCGATATTTAAATCCACCAAATCCCAATACGGAAAATAATGCTGGGATTTTGGAAAACTGGGACAACTGTTCATTAAAAGGCTTCTCAGCAATTATGCTCTAGATATTTCTCCATGTCTTCTTACATGCCATGCAAGGAGCACATTACATCTCTATGTCTGAATATGAGTCACTACCATCCGTTAAAATGTACTCTAGAAAAGGGCCATTTAAAGAGGTGCCTTGTTTAACTTCTCTTGGAACAATATAAGCTTCACATTTTGGTTTGGGAGCTGATAAACCTAAATGATAAATCAATTTCATTTTCAGTTTCAAATGGATAAAACAGATATGATTCAGACATCTGATTATATTTACCCAATAATAAGTCAGCTAATTGATTGGATTTATCCCTTGTATTCTCAGCATTAGTGATTTGAGTAGATGTTTCTTGAGAAAAGGCATTCCCTTGAGTTGGATCAGTTATTATATTGGAAGGCTCTGGAGAATGTCTTGATGAAGTATCCTCTAGAGGCATTTCTACAGCTCCTATAGAATGATAGAGTGGAACTCCCCATTCTTGAAGAGCCTTGGTGACATTTTTTGCAGATAAAGCGACATAAGATTAACATTATTGTAAAAAATCAAGTAAAGAATAACATTTATGTATAGAAAATGTAATAATAAATACTTAACTCCATGCAGTTCCTCATGAAAATCCCCAAACATCTTGATGGAACATAGAATATCAATATTTGTAATAAGGGTGTCCATCATTTTAGTGTATACAGCCTGGAATGTTATAGAATCCTCACCATTTAAGGTATCCAAAAAAATTTGGTTGATTCCCAAATTGGGTTCACTAAAATTTTGTTTTATTGTCTCTTCAATTTGTATAACAGCATCTTGTCTTTCTATGTAACACCCCAAGCTTCTATGGTATGCTTCTCTTTTAATAATGTGATAGCGTTTGTTGTACGCAACACAGAGTTCTAACACACCATAACCAATCAAACTAGCCATTATGAATAGTAAAACCTACTTTTTGAAATTATATATGTTTTTTTTAAAATGGACTTCATTTTTGGATTTGGAATATCTAATTTAGCCTATGGTGAAATTTTGGTACTTTTCGGATAACATTCATATTTTGATGAATAGTGAAAATTACTAAATTTTAATTAAAAACAACTTTTTTAATAAAAATAATTAATATTGATAAATTATGATTTTGAGTGGTTTTAAAGTATATTTAGAATATATTTTTACCATTTAATTCAATGTTTGTCATTGGACATAATTTTTCAATTAAACCGGACATAAACAAGTGTCAATCTTTTGATAGTTATTATCTCTTAAAAACATGCTTTTTGTTTTAACAATGGGAATTAATTTTAAATTAATTTCTGCCACTTCTGTGTTTTGAATTTTGAAAAATGGATTCCATATTTGGAATCAGGATGTTCAAATTGTGTAAATAGGTAACTTTTTTTTAGACATTTTAAATAATTACTGCGGTAAATATTTTATTTACCATGGTTAAAGGTAAATCCGGTAAATAATGGTTAAAAAAATAATATTATAATAATACTAAATTACCCTAAAATGTGTTCTAACCTTATTGGTGGATACATTTCCGACCAGGGGCATCTTTGGGTCAATTTTGGGACCTCATGGAGCCAGTTGTAGGTGATAGGGACACTTTATTTTAATTAAGTTAAAATGAATACAAAAATGACACAAGCATATCTTTTAGAAAAACAATTTTTACATCGGGTTATATATGTTGGATTTTAGATTATAAATATTAATTAGAAATATAAAACGATTTCCTATATAATGATTTTTTATTTATAATTTTTAGACATTAAATAATTTAATTTATTTCTGACACAATGATGATGCAGTAATTACAATAATAGTGAAAAATTAAAATAATTGATATTATAAATACCCAAATAAATATAATATGAACATTTTAATGAATTAAACTAATTTTCTAGGATAATATGATATATTAGGATTGATTAAATTGACTTTTTTCGAAGTAATCAATCTGTTATGAGTTTCACAAAAATCAAGTATTGAATAGTGTCAAAATTGACATAAAAGAGTTTTTAAAATAAATATTATATTATTAATTGGTATTAAATTCCTAAAAATATAAGGCTCGTCCAAGAGACTTATATCATGATATGTGTCTCATTAATGGACCACTTGGGGGGTCTCTTGGATGTATATGGAAAGTTTATTAACCATATAATATAAAAATACAAAGAGACATTGTAAAAGTGAAACTAATTAACTTAGAGTTAATACTTAAAGATAAGGTTAATATAAGTACCCAAACCTGTCTAAATTATATTGGTTGAGTGGATTTAGACCCATCCCCACATTAACCTTTGAATAATCATCTTTGGAGCCATTAGAAACCGAATATGAATTTATTATAAACTAATATTTCTAGCTTTTCCGAAGGTGCCCCTCACCCCTCTTATAAAAGGGCACACCTCATTCTCATTTTTTCACACCTTCAAAACCTATTGATTCGGCCAAACTCTGCCCCAATACTCTCCCAAATTCCCTCACTATAACCTAGAGGCATTAGTTTGATTATAAAGCCAACCTAAGGAGCCCTTTTGATCAAATCAAAAGGAAGAACCCGAAGAAGAGGTAATGATTTCACCACCCTTTTCCAAACTCCATTCTTCTTCCACTTCTTCTTCTTTTGTTGTTACCATTCTAAAATAATAACTCCAGTATAATATATATATTTTTATCTTATTATAAATATGGTACAACCATATTCAGTATTCTATCCACCCTTTGAATAACATGTCACCATACGTGCGTACGTACGGCTTACCGTCTCCACGTCGTGGTGTAATTGTTATTCAATATATTATTATTTGGATGGGTATAATAATGATGTGTAACTCATGTATATAATAAATATAACATGTTAATAATTCGGTATATATGATATACCATCCATTTATATATTATTTTAATATCAAAAGAATGATATTGTCGCTCGTGTGTACGTACGGACTACCGTCTCCACGAACGCGATGAGATTAATTCTCCATCATATCCATTCAAGTATAATTATCATTTGATGATTTAAAAATAATGATTAAGGACTTGATATGATTCTGTATATGAATAATATACAACCTATCCATGACAAACATGGCTTATGTAACAAAACATATAAAATAAAATGAGTATGTTAAAACCATAAACGACAATAATACTAAGATATTATTAACAAAGCAATGGTAAAAGATAATATATGATATCATATGAATGTATATGATTATTGTATAATTTAATAAAATTTATTTTACTATTATACATGAGGTTAACCTACCCCAACCAAGTAAAAGTACAAGGTAAGGGTTATTTCACAATTTATTCATTATCTGAGGTTGTTTATACGTAATAATCCACTGGGATCTCTTTATCATCCACATCCATGTTTCTTAAAAATGAATTTCAAAAAAAATTTACTATTTATGAGAATATGGGTTAAAGTAATTTATACCATTTTTTGACTTTTTATAAGAGTTTTATAAAGGAATCGTTCCGTATTTTTCCAAACAAGGTGCTTTTAACCTTTTCGACATAATTATAGTAAAAATGTTTTTTTAACATATACAGCAGGTGCGGTTATTTTCCACCGTTATAAAATCATCGAAGCATCCCATAAAAGATTATAAGAATATTTTCAAAGAAAATGTTTTATTTTATAAATATATGACTCTTAAATGATTTCAAAATACAAAGAGATATTTCTCTAAAAAGAGTTTTGATTTCATCTATTTCAACATCCTTTGATGGATTTTACGCTTATTTGAAGTTGATTTATTATGATACAAAAATTCAATATTGTATTGAAGTTTTTGTGATATGTTTGACTGTGGATGTTCTATTTTTATACCATTCATAGTGTATGGTGAAAGTATTGACATTTCGTATGCTAGTTTTAATACGAATGTTTATGTTATGTTTAAAACTTTTCATATGGGAATGCATTGGACTTAATATGTGACGGGTGGAGCCCGCTATAGCTCCTTGATGCATCGGTAGTTCTCATGAGACAAACTAGTGTCTTGGAACAAGGCCTTGACAAAATCTTATTTGTAGTCTTGGCACGAGGCCTTGGCTATGTGGTTATAATAGTCTGGCATTATGCATTCCATCATTATGAAAGTGGTTATTGATATTGCATGTGATTATTTGATTAGTAGAATATCCATGTGAATAATTAAATGGAATTATTTCATTTTACTTTTGCTATACTATGTTGAAGTTCAAGTTTAAAAGGCTTTTGTTTTAGTTATACATTACCTTAAAAGTTTATGCTTATTTTTTAAAGTTTCCGCTATATTGTTATCCTTACTGGGCATTTGAGCTCGCCCCTTTTATATGTTTTATTTTTCCAAGTATGTGAAGAAGTAAGTTATGAATGACCTGCAGGGAGTTTATGTGGGTATATGAGTGTGGAATATGGAGACTATGTTGTTGTTGTAGTTTTTCACTTTATGATGTAATGTAAAACTTTATGAATATATCTAGTGTTTACAAGGATACTAAACCAATCGGTCTTTCGAGATTTGATCTTTCTTGTGATCATGCCAATGTTATGTATAATGCACCGACTCTGGGTAACTGGGGTCGGGGCGTTATAGTTGGTATCATAGGAAGATTAGTAGAAATCTTGGAAGCTAGATTTAGATAAACTCTGATTAGAGCACGTAGACCTAAGATGAACTTTGAGGATTAGTATAGAAGAACTTCCAAGAATTTTGGTATTTTATAGATTTTGTGAGTTTTCCGAGCAATATATACCTATCTAGATACGAGCAGATAGAGGAGGCTCTGGCACAGATGTACCTAGGGGTAAAACCCAAAAACACCGCTTTGAGCTAGACTCGAACGGGAACTGGTACACGACAACGGGCCTTGCTGCACTTTGGGTTACGACACTCCCAGGGGATATGCTTAGGATATCTCTCATTTTCATTACAAATCATTATGAAGGGTTTATGAGTATATACTTCCTAAAAGAAAACATTCTTATGATTATGGATTATATCCATAAATAGTACAATTTATGTTAAGTATTTTATAAGTATGGGATTATGTATTTTGATTCATAAACTGATCCAGTTTATGCCCTTGTTTATAAATGGCACCTAGTGGAAGAAATGAAAATCGTATCAATGCACGCACTCCATGTAGGGATTTCCCTCCTGCTCAAGATAATTATAGCGGAGCTAGTGATGCAACTGGTGCCGATCAGCTAATAACCATACTGGGACAACTTACTCAGGTTAGGAATAATAACCTTACCCGTATGGAGCACCCTGATCCACAACATGGAGGATCAATGTTAGATCGCTTCATGAGGAAAAAACCACCAACGTCCAATGGGAGTAAAAATCCATTAGTAGCTGAGCAATTGATAAATTCCCTAGAGAAAATATTTCAGGCTTTGGGGAGCAGTGAATGGGAAAAAGTTATCATGACAATTTACCACCTCACTGGAGATACTGATCAATGGTGTTCATTGATTCAAAACACTAAGGAATATGATGAAGTATCAAATATGGAATGGAGGGAGTTCAAAGATCTGTTTTTAGAAAAAAAAAACTTTCCTCGCGACCATCGAGCAGATATGGAAAGTCAATTTCTGAGTCTGAGACAGAAGGAGGATGAGAATGTCGCAAAGTATGAGGCTAACTTTACAAGGTTAGCAAGGTATGCTGTAGATTATATACTTAACCCAAGAAGTAAGATTAATCGTTTCTTTGATGGGTTAAAACCATTTATTCGTCGAGCATTAGTCTCACAATCCTTTTCATCGTACAAAGACATTGTCTGATGTGCTATCAAGACCGAAAAGGAATTCTCTATGTCTTATGACTTTAAAGAAAAGCAAGAGAAGAAGAGACTTTCTGATCAATCTGGGAATGGAAATAAGGGGAATAAGGGAAAGGTTGAATATCCATCTTGTGGTAAATGCGGGAAGAACACCCCAGTACTTGGTTGAAGGGAATGGGAGTCTGTTACAAGTGTGGTGAGAAAGGCCACCAAGCTCGTGATTGCAAAGGGAAGAAGGAAGCTACCAATGTTCAGTGCTACAATTGTAGGGAGATGGGACATTATGCAAATGAATGTCCTATGTGTAAGGAGAAATTACATCAGAAATGGCCAAGAGATCAAGGCCAAGCTTATGCTATCACAACTGCTGAGGTAGAAGCTCCCAAAGATGTAGTGGAAGTTAATTTAATGGTTTCATCAAGTTTAGCAAATTCATTATTTGATTCTGGATCGTCGCATTGTTTCATATCTTCCCAGTTTTCTAAGAAAATTAGATATTTACAATTTGATTTAACAAGGGATTTATCTGTTAAAACTCCTAAGGGAAGTATCATTGCAACAAGGTTTTGTGAATCAGTCCCCATTAGAGCACATAAATGTTCTTTATCTGGTGATCTCATCGTCATACCTATGATTGAGTTTGATATAATCCTCAGTATGGACTGGCTTTCGGACTATGATGCGTAGATTTATTGTAAGAATAAAGAGGTTACGATTCTTGATGATAATGATAAGGAACACCTTATCTTTAGAGAAGAATCGTCACCACCTAATTCTTAATTAGATCCACCCCCAGTAGCTCAACTAAATTCAATTATTGGGGAGAAAGAGAATGAAATGACTGTGGGTGAGGAAAGGAATGTTCAAATAGAGGATGTACCTGTTGTGAAAGAATTTGTAGGTGTATTTCAGGATGATTTACCTGGGCATCCTCCAGAACGAGAAGTTGAGTTTTCAATTGATTTAATTCCTGGATCAAGGCCTATATCAAAGACCCCTTATATAATGGCCACTGTAGAATTAGTTGAACTAAAGAAACAACTAGAGGAATTGTGTAATAAGGGATTTATTCACCCTAGTTTTTCTCCATGGGGATCCCCTATTCTTTTTCTTAAAAAGAAAGACGGATCTATGAGGTTATGTATCGACTACAGGGAGATCAATGCTATAACAATAAAGAACAAGTATCCCCTACCTCGCATTGATGATTTATTTGACCAACTGCATGGAGCTTAATACTTTTCAAAGATTGACCTTCGATCTGGATACCATCAGTTGTGTGTGAAGAAGGAATACATTCCGAAGACAGCATTTCGAACCAGGTATGGGCATCACGAGTTTACTGTAATGCCTTTTGGATTGACTAATGCACCCTCTGTATTCATGGATCTGATGAATAGAGTTTTCAAGGAGTATCTCGATGAATTTGTGGTGGTATTTATTAATGATATCTTTTTATACTCCAAAAGCTACGATGATCATTAAAATCACATGCGCATTATCTTGAAGACTCTGAGAAGACATGAATTATATGGGAAGTTTTGCAAGTCTGAATTATGGCTTCATGAGATTTCTTTTCTTGGCCATATTGTCTCTGAAGTTTTAATCTCTATTGATCCTTCTAAGACCAAGGTGATCCAAGAATGGCCAGAACCTACGAGTATAACTGAGGTACGTAGTTTTATTGGTTTGGCAGGTTATTATCGACGATTCATCCAGAATTTTGCCCGATTGGCTAACCCATTAACGAAGCTCACACGTAAAGGGGTTAAATTTGTTTGGAAAAAAGAGTGTGAAGAATGTTTCGAAGAGTTGAAGATAATATTAGTCAATGCTCCTATATTGACTCTAACATCGGGGAATGATGGGTTCGTTATTTATAGTGATGCATCGAAGAAAGGACTTAGTTGTGTCCTTATGCAGAAAGATAGGGTTATTGCCTATGCATCAAGACAGTTGAAAATTCATGAACAAAACTTTCCTACTCATGATCTCGAGTTAGAAGCTATGATCTTTGCTTTAAAGATACGGAGGCACTACCTCTATGGTGAAAAATGTGAGATTTATACTGATCACAAGCATTTGAAGTATATTTTCTCACAAAAAGAACTCAACATGAGGCAAAGGAGATGGATTGAATTACTCAAGGATTATGATTGCACGATACACTACCACCCGGGGAAGGAAAACAAGGTGGAAGATGCTTTGAGCAGAAAAGATCATGGAGTTTTTAACGTGATGAGAATTGAAAGGGATCCAATTTTGATGGATCTAGTGAAGATGGACATGGAAATAACCAGGGAAGGTGAAACATCAATGCTTTTTCAAATGGTTGCCAAACCATCTTTACTAGAAAGGATTAAGTGTTCTCAGACCGATAATGAAGAATTTCAAAAGAAGATTAAAGCTGTGAATGATGGGAGACTGAGAGACTTTGTGTATGAAGATGGAATTTTGAAATTCGGGAAGAGACATTGTGTTCCTGATTTACCTGATCTAAAAAGGGAATTGCTGGATGATGCTCATAGTTCCAATTTCTTTATACACCCTGGGAGCAAAAAAATGTATTGAGATTTGAAGGAACATTTTTGGTGGGACAACATGAAGAGGGAGACTGCTGATTTTGTGTCAAGATGTATGGTTTGTCAACAAATGAAAGCTGGAAGGCAACAGCCTGGAGGAGTCATGCAACCTCTTCCCATACCGGAGTGGAAATGGAACAATATTACGATGGACTTTGTCATGGGACTACCAAAGACTCCTAGAAGGAACGATGCAATATGGGTTATTGTTGATCGTCTTACCAAGTCAGCACATTTTCATGCAATAAGAAAAGATCTACCACTGGAACGTCTAGCAAGACTATATATTAATGAAGTTGTGAGACTTCATGGAGTACCCCTATTGATTGTTTCTGATCGTGATCTCCGTTTTACTTCAAGATTCTGGAAAAGTCTTCAGAAATCCCTGGACACTGAACTTCATTTGAGCACTGCTTACCACCCTCAAACAGACGGAAAATCAGAACGGAATATTCAAACCTTAGAAGACATGTTGAGATCTTGCTCACTTGACTTTCAGGGTATGTGGGATCAGTATTTACCTCTGGTAAAATTTTCCTATAACAATACCTTCCATTCGAGTATTCAGATGACACCATATGAAGCGTTATACGGAAAGAGAAGTCGCACACCAACCTATTGGGATGACGTCGGTGAAAGAAAACTTGTAGGTCCAGAAATGGTGGAGGAAATGATGGAAAAGGTGAAGGTAATCCAAAATCATATCAAAGCAGCTCAAAGTTGGCAAAAGAGCTATGCCGATAATCGAAGGAAGGATTTGGAATTTCAAGTCGGTGATCATGTTTTCCTGAAGGAATATCCATGGAAGGAAATCATACGTTTTGGTAAGAAAGGTAAATTGAGTCTCGGGTACATCGGACCTTTCGAAATTCTAGAACGAATTGGGGCTGTAGCTTACTGATTGGCAATGCCGCCAAGTCTCTCCAAAGTTCACGATGTGTTCCACGTATCTCTGTTGAGGAAATACATGCCTGACCCAATGCATGTACACACCTATGAAGAATTAGAACTGGAACCCGATCTGTATTATTGTAAAGAGCCCATCAGGATTCTTGATACGAGAGAACAAGTACTGAGAAACCGGACGACGCGTCTGGTAAAAGTTTTGTGGAGAAACCATAAGATGGAAGAGGCAACGTGGGAACCCGAGGAACTTATTATGAAGAACCACCCGAGTCTTTTCAAGTGATAAGTATTCTAGAAATTTCGAGGACGCAAATATTTGAAGGAGGGGAGAATGTAACACCCCAAGCTTCTACGGTACGCTTCTCTTTGAATAATGTCATAGTGTGTGTTGTACGCAACACAGAGTTCTAACACGCCATAACCAATCAAACTAGCCGTTATGAATAGTAATACCTACTTTTTTGAAATTATATGTTTTTTATTTTTTAAAATGGACTTCATTTTTGGATTCTGAATATCGAATTTAGCCTATGGTGAAATTTTGGTACTTTTCGGATAACTTTCATATTTTGATGAATAGTGAAAATTACTAAATTTTAATTAAAAACAACTTTTTTAATCAAAATAATTAATATTGCTAAATTATGAATTTGAGTAGTTTTAAAGTATATTTTGAATATATTTTTACCATTTAATTCAATGTTTGTCATTGAACATAATTTTACAATTAAACCGGACATAAACAATTGTCAATCTTTTGATAGTTATTATCTCTTAAAAACATGCTTTTTGTTTTAACAACGGACATTAATTTTAAATTAATTTCGGCCACTTCTGTGTTTTGAATTTGGAAAAATGGATTCCCTATTTGGAATCTGGATTTTCAAATTGTGTAAATATGTAAATTTTATTTTTATACATTTTAAATAATTACTGCGGTAAATATTTTATTTACCATGGTTAAGGGTAAATCCGGTAAATATGGGTTAGAAAAATAATATTATAATAATATTAATTACCCTAAAACGTTTCCTAACCTTATTGGTGGATACATGTCCGACCATGGGCATCTTTGGGTCAATTTTGGGACCTCATGGAGCCAGTTGCAGGTGATAGGGACACTTTATTTTAATTAAGTTAAAATGAATACAAAAATGACACAAGCATATATCTTTTAGAAAAACAATTTTGAAATCGGGTTATATATGTTGGATTTTAGATTATAAATATTAATTAGAAATATAAAAATATTTCCTACATAATGATATTTTATTTATAATTTTTAGACATTAAATAATTTAATTTATTTATGACACAATGATGATGCAGTAATTACAATAATAGTAAAAAATTAAAATAATTGATATTATAAATACCCAAATAAATATAATATGAAACTTTTAATGAATTAAAATAATTTTCTAGGATAATATGATATATTAGGATTGATTAAATTGACTTTTTTCGAAGTAATCAATCTGTTATGAGTTTCACAAAAATCAACTATTGAATAGTGTCAAAATTGTCATAAAAGAGTTTTTAAAATAAATATTATATTATTAATTGGTATTAAATTCTTAAAAATCTAAGGCTCGTCCAAGAGACTTATATCATGATAGGTGTCTCATTGATGGACCACTTGGGGGTCGCTTGGATGTATATGGTAAGTTTATTAACCATATAATATAAAAATACAAAGAGACATTGTAAAAGTGAAACTAATTAACTTAGAGTTAATACTTAAAGATAAGGTTAATATAAGTACCCAAACCTGTATAAATTCTATTTTTTGAGTGGTGTTCGACCCATCCCCACCTTAACCTTTGAATAATCAACTTTGAGCCATTAGAAACTGAATATGAATTTATTATAAACAAATATTTATAGCTTTTCCAAAGGTGCCCCTCACCCCTCTTATAAAATGGCACACCTCATTATCATTTCTTCACACCTTCAAAACCTTTTGGTTCGGTCAAACTCTTCCCAAATACTCTCCTAAATTCCCTCACTACAACCTAGAGGCCATAGTTTGATCAGAAAGCCAATCTAATGATCCCTTTTGATCAAATCAAAAGGAAGAACCCGAAGAAGAGGTAATGATTTCACCACCCTTTTCCACGTTCCTTTCTTCTTCCACTTCTTCTTCCTTTGTTGTTACCATTTTAAAATAAAAACTCCAGTATAATATATATATTTTTATGTTATTATAAATATGGTACAACCATATTCAGTATTCTATCCACCCTTTGAATAACATGTCACCATACGTGCGTACGTATGGCTTACCGTCTCCACGTCGTGGTGTAATTGTTATTCAATATATTATTATTTGGATGGGTATAATAATGATGTGTAAATCATGTAAATAATAAATATAACATGTTAATTATTATTTACATATGATATACCATCCATTTATATATTATTTTAATATCAAAAGAATGATATTGTCGCTCGTGCGTACGTATGGACTACCGTCTCCACGAACACGATGAGATTCATTCTCCATCGTATCCATTCAAGTATAATTATCATTTGATGATTTAAAAATAATGTTTAAGGACTTGATATAATTCTGTATATGAATAATATAAAACCTTTCCATGAAAGCATGGCTTATGTAACAAAACATATAACAACAAACGAGTAAGTTAACACCAGAAACGACAATAATACTAAGATATTATTAACAAAGCAATGTTAAAAGATCATATATGATATCATATGAATGTATATGATTATTGTATAATTTAATAACAATTATTTCACTATTATACAGGAGGTTAACCTACCCCAACCAAGGAAAAGTACAAGGTAAGGGTTATTTCACAATCTCTTTATTATCCGAGGTAGTTTATACGTAATAATCTACTAGGATCTCTTTATCATCCACATCCATGTTTCTTGAAAATGAATTTCAAAACATTTTTACTATTTAAGAGAATGTGGGTTAAAGTTATTTATACCCTTTTTTGACTTTTTATAAGAGTTTTATAAAGGAATATTTCCATCTTTTTCCAAACAAGGTGCTTTTAACCTTTTCGACATAATTATGGTAAGAATGTTTTTTTTAACATATACGGCGGGTGCGATTATTTTCCACCGTTATAAAATCGTCAAAGCATCCCATACAAGCTTATAAGAATATTTTCAAAGAAAATTTTTTATTTTATAAATATATGACTCTTAAATGATTTCAAAATAGAAAGAGATATTTCTCTAAAAAGAGTTTTGATTTCATCTATTTCGACATCCTTTGATGGATTTTACGCTTATTTGAAGTTGATTTATTATGATACAAAACATCTATATTGTATTGAAGGTTTTGTGATATGTTTGACTGTGGATGTTCTATTTTTATACCATTCATAGTGTATGGTGAAAGTATTGACATTTAGTATGCTAGTTTTAATATGAATGTTTATGTTATGTTTAAACCTTTTCATATATGAATGAATTGGACTTAATATGTGACGGGTGGAGCCCGCTATAACTCCTCGATGCATCGGTAGGTCTCATGAGACATACTAGTGTCTTGGAACAAGGCCTTGACAAAATCTTATTTGTAGTCTTGGCACGAGGCCTTGGCTATGTGGTTATGATAGTCTGGCATTATGCATTCCATCATTATGAAAGTGGTTATTGATATTGCATGTGATTATTCGATTAGTAGAATATCCATGTGAATAAGTAAATGGAATTTTTTCATTTTACTTTTGCCATACTATGTTGAAGTTCAAGTTTAAAAGGCTTTTGTTTTAGTTATACATTGCCTTAAAAGTTTATGCTTATTTTTGAAAGTTTCTGCTATATTGTTATCCTTACTGGGCATTTGAGCTCACCCCTTTTATATGTTTTATTTTTCCCAGGATGTGAAGAAGTAAGTTATGAATGACCTGCAGGGATTTTATGTGGGGATATGAGTGTGGAATATGGAGACTATGTTGTTGTAGTAGTTTTCAATTTATGATGTAATGTAAAACTTTATGAATATATCTAGTGTTTCCAAGGCTACTAAACCAATCGGTCTTTCTATATTTGATCTTTCTTGTGATCATGCCAATGTTATGTATAATGCACCGACTCTGGGTAACTGGGGTCGGGGCATTACATTATATGTTTGTGTCGACATTAGTATTTATCTCAGATTCTCTTGGGTCCTCATTCCTTTCTTCTAGAGCAATAGGAATATCAATATTGATTAATTTCGGATCCGCTGATGCAAGAAACTAAGGAATGTATTTAATCATACTGTGGATTTTTTCTCTCTCTTAGTAGATCTAGGAGTAGGTATAGATGAATCTTTTGATGATTTATCTACTAAAATTACAGATTCATCGACATGAACCTGGGTTTCCCCTGGGATTTCTTTTTCTAGTATCAAAGAATAAACTCTTAGTCCATTGATAGAGGAGAGATACATAGATCCTTCAAGAGGATAAAATGTGGTTACCAGAGTATATTGAGAAAATTATATTCCATAAGGATAGTATAAATACTTACTCCTTCGTTGACCACATCAGATCAATCTCATTTATCTCTTGTGTGTTTGTTCAAAACCTTGGCATGAAATTGAAACACTCCTCTTAGCATGAGAAACTTGAGGTAATGGTTGAGTATTATCTGTTTCCATTACCCTAGTCATGATTCTTGTTCTAGGAGAATGTTATGCTGACCTAGGAGGATCATTCGTTGCGTCAATAGGAGAGCATGTAGGACCATACTTAGGTGATTCGAGAATTGGTCTAGAGCTTCTTTCTTTACATGAAAGCTGCACAAATGCATTTTCATCAATATTAATGATGATAAATGGTAAAGTACATTTGAGATAGACGAAAAACGAAAATAATTTTTGCATTATTAACATAAATATCACACTCATCCACAGAGTTTATAATTACCCCTTTGTGTACTCTTAAGTCTATCATATGAGATACTCATTTAGAGGCTGATATTTGTTATTCAGTGCATATATAAAATCCTCCAGCTCCATAATATACTTATGTACTTCAACCAGATTATTATCTAGATTGTAATCAAAAGGTTCCTTAATTCCACCAATATCTAGTTTTTTACTGCCATGCTAAAGGAATGCCCACGCATCCATAAGATCATGGGTTACACACTCCTAATGTTGAATGGATGAAGGTCACTCGTAATTAAATCCGGGTATGGTTGATTGTAGGGGAGATTAAAAACCTTCTGATTGGTTAGATTTTTCAGGTCTCCTTTATTATTCAAAAAGTTCAAAATATGTGAGAGGAACATCTATTTGATGGTGGTGACTGGATCGCCTTGGCATTGGAGGTATTGCTTCTCCAGCCTGGGTCTTCCTGGTATACCTCCTACAAAGATGTTTTGAGGGCTCTGAAACCTCTGAAACTTATGTATCATCTCGTTCCTTAGACTTATTACAAATATTTCCATGTAGAATAGTCGTTTTTGCTACCACTCGATATATTCCTTTTCTCAAATCCCCATGAGGATATGAAGAATCATAATCTTTGGCATACCCAGATTCCAATCTGATCAATGTATCTAGTGGGGGTATCGTAATAGACAATATGGGTTCCTCTAAATCTATTAGAATCCATAATTATCAGGCTACCACTGGGTGTTTCTCATTTCTGACATAAGTGGGTGTAAAAGTGTTTGATTGTTGAAGAAATATGAAATGATGAGAAAACCTATAGGGGATATAAAACTAGTAGATAATTTAACAATCAACCCTAGATGATAATTTTACATCCCTTAATGCCATATTATATGATATCAACTCATAATTCTTTTATTTACCCTGATCAATAAATGTTCTAATGGGTGGGTTAGCAGAAGGAAAGAAACTGAATTCTCCTGAGACATTCAATGCCTTTAGCACCACATCAGGTCTCATGTTTAGAGGCTGAGTACTAGAAACTTTCTAAAAAAATGGTGTGAATCGACAATTGGAAACTCTAACTAAATTAAACACTGAGTATGAAGACAAATATGTTAAAATACAACCCCACAACACTAGGAATGGGATTTCAATTCTAAATGGAGCATTCCCATTGTATAAATTCAATAGGAGATGGTTAATTCTGGCCAATACATGGGTTTCTAACCCAATATACATCTCTTCTACCAATTTACCTACAATGACGAAAGACCATGATCTTACACCACCTCCTGATTCATGGACTAGAATCAAGTAAACGCTTAGCCACATAGAATGGAAGGTAGCAAAGAATACCTTTGCACCTATATCAGGGTATAATTTATAGACCCAATGATTATAATCACCTATTTCTAGTGTAGGCCAATATGTGAATGAACTGCCCAGGTTATTTGTAGAAGGAGAAACAGTATGACGTCCATAGGTTGTGCCTTTTTCTATTGTTGGTTCTAAGAAGGCTTTCATCCACACTTTTGCATGAATATCTTTCTTATCTTTGGGTAAGATCTTTGCTATTTTAAAAATTCATGGGCCAGTGGTGGAGTACTAGAAGAATCACCCCATATTGTGTCAGACATAATGAATTCATCGTACATTTCCCCAAGAATGGGAATTCCAGCTATTTTGTAAATATCCAAGAGACTAATACCAACCTCACCAAGCGTCAAAATAGAATGAATTCGTTTGTGGACTCCATCGGCTCAATAATTTAGGAATGAAATCATTTTTATAAATATATATTGTCCCCATCTAGATAGATTCATAGATATGAATGTTAGATAACTCTTTCTTAAATTCTGCACAAGTACGGCATACCTAGAATTCCCACATCCACTCGGGTTTGAAACCTCCTCCAGAACGAAGATCACAATATTCATTCCAACCATTAGATTGATCAATTTGAGAAGATTGAAATCTGGAATCATAGAAATGTGCTCTTGTATCTACAAAATGATCCTTTATATCGAGAGTAAAACCACTATTATGAAGGATGACACTAATAGGGACCGTTCCTTCTTGTACTAGAACCCCCTTGCACTAATTTTCATGCGGTTATTCTTGGATTATTGAAGAAACAAATTCATTGTAATGTACTTATTAACATATTGAACAAGGGAATCATAAGAAATACCATGCCCATTGAGGGGTAAGTAAGGACTTTGTGTATAATCAAGTTGGTATGGAATTAAACACTTTTGTAGCCCAGGAAGAGTACTTTCAACAACTTCATAATAGTCTGGTCTAATGATCTTCATCATTTCATTTTGATGAGCCTTAGCTTCTTCAGTATGGGTCATAAAATGAGTCATTTTTTACTAAAAATGTATTACCAAAATTTCCGAGTTAGGTTGGAATTTTAAAGAGGAGAATAATTTTTTTTTCAAAGGACACTGTTTGCATGGGTCCTTCGATGAGGTTCGTCACGTAGGTCCTTAGATGAGGTCCTTCGCGTAGGTCCTTTTACAAGAATCCTAGCGAAACACCTCTAATAAAGTCCTTTGGAATAGCTTCATCACTTAAATAATTTTACCTAAAATAAATTTCAAAGGAATTACACCAGAGCACAATGCAATGGGGCTAGGTGAATGAGTTTGGCAAGGAGATCCATCAAAATTATGAAAATCATAAGTTACGAAAAAAATCCCAAAGGATGGGACCAATTTATAAAAAATATAAGACCTACGTGCCTGGACGAAGTGTAACATCTGTGTGGGAAAACGTTGTGGGGTACCTATGTAGTATACCTACACTATTCAACAATCTATCCATAGTATTTTTTCCCACAATTTCACCTCAGGACACGACCCTTTTCCTATTCTCAGATCCAATCTTGAGGTGGGGGTATTTGGTTAACACTTCTTAAAAAAACAAAATGATTATGAAGAGAGCCCTAGATATCTCAAAATCCCAAGACAAGGTTCTAATAACTCAAAATGAAAGTAAAAATACTCCAAAAAGACATGTGTGATATATCTGCATGATGAACCTGCGTGGCAGAGCTACGCACGAGAATAATTTATGTGCCCTTGCGTGGAGAACCTACATGGAGCAGCTCTGCAGAGAACCTGTGTGGCTAAATCTTACTTCAACCAGGCCCATCTATGCCTATAAATAGAGCCCTTGGGCTCCTTGTTTGAAGGACAAAAAAATTTGAAAGACTCTCTGAAGCTCCCATTGCTTATATCTTTTTTCATGATCCCAAAAAATTTCTCAGGTATCTCTCTAAAATAGGAGAGAAGTGATAATTAAATGGGATAAGCATGTCTTTAAATTATTTTACAATTTTGACATAGGTTTGGTTCTCCTATGTGAAATACATTTTTCCATCCTCATTCATACCTGTGCAGCTTACCTGAGCGGCATACCGGTGCGTTATACCTATGTGTTATACCTGCATGGTACATCAACATGGGATACCTATATTGCATACCTGCATGAGTTACCTATGTGAAGGAGCTTGGTATAAAGCCTATGTACCAACTCAAGTACCCTCTTTAAAATCCATTCATGGTAGGGTATCCTCTTCCTTGGTTCCCTTATCTGAAAGGGACTAAGTTGAATCCTCCACAAAACCTCTTTAATTATCCAACCATTCGGAAAGGAACATCAACATATCTCCTATTTGGGATTGTATTTACATAGTCAAGGGTTTACCAAATTTGTTTCACAATTGGGATAGGATTCATGGAGAACCTGAGGGTTTCTATATCCACAGTCACATTGACCTTTCTCCCTAGAACAGTGCTGGGAAGTTCTCGGTTTTGGGAATAAGGGTTTAGGTTCCGTCCTCCCCTTCTCATCTCAAATACATGGAAACTCAGGTCACTATAAGGGAATGTACAATTTAAACTTACTTTTCCATACAAGCATTGGAGAGGAATCCCTCCTCTACTAGGATCAATCATTAGGGAAACCAGTTATGTGTAAGCCTGAATCTTATCTTGTAGGATGTGGCATCATTGCCCTTCCAATCTTCTTCCGTTCCAAAGACAAAAGGGGAGATGGGAAAAACGACTTTCATTTCCCTTTCCCTCTCCCATTGGGATTAGTTACCATGGGAAACCATCCTATTTTAAGCCCCTAATTTTCATTATTTCTTCCTTCCATTTGGACCAATGTCCAATGTGAAGAAAATAGTGGGAAGCCTTGTCTCCTCACCCACTTCCCGGGTCTCCTTGCCTTCTTCCATAGTTGACGCACCCTCTTCCACCCACAGAGGGGGATAATGTTGAATGTGTGAATTCCTTTGTTTAATATTTTACATCATCTTGTTTCTCACACCGATCATGAATCGCGTGGGATTAGAGATTTTTTGTCATCACAACATGTGCACAAACACCCATGGAAAAATGAATTACGAGAAATATGATTCCTGTTCAAACAAGGATACATAAGAAGCCTTTTCGGGGCCCAAGATAATTTGAAATCCTCTTCAGGAATCCAACCCAAATTCCTTTAATACGGGTATCCTCATTATGAATAAGACCCGTATTAAACACCCAATCATTAATGAATTCTTTTTAGGAAGTAATTCCTAACTCATCTCTCTCAAAGGACCATACTCTCCTATGGGACTTATCGAACTACATCGGCTTTGATTCTCATCCATATGGATTACATAAGAAGCCTCCTTGAAGTCCAAATCCAACACTTCAAATCAACCCTGTTCTCCTTGGGATATATTCCCAGCAGGGTCTGATCTTACTTGAAAACCCATATCCTTTCCAAGTTACTGGGGCTACTTCACCTTAATTCCCACTCAAAGTTTTTACCAAGCACCTTTCTCTTAGAGGTCCTTATCACATGAACTTAAAAGGTATTATGTGTCTTATTAAGTGGCATTGAACTATGAGGGTTCCAATTCCTTTCACAAAGATATGTAGGTAGCTGATTTTATGAGCATGATCCCATGATCAAAACAAACCTTTGTCTCCCTGGATGGAAATAAATTTCATAGTGCCCCACTGAGTGGCTTAAAAAACCAGTATCATCACAATGATTATTAAAAGAATATCCAAGTAGTATATTAGAGGATACCATTGAAAGAAAATGTCAAATACCTACAGATACTTCCATTAATGAAGAACCTAGAATACATACTGATGATTCTAAATTTTACACATATTAATAAGTGATTATAAATTCTAAAGGATACATATGATATAATTTGTGAATTAATAATGATTCATGAAAATATATTAAATTTACAAAGAGAGTCACCGTGTATAGAATAATCCCCACCAAAAGGGTGTAATGAGTCTGACCTCTCATCCTCTCGACCAATGCATATTCTTACGTATCATAAATTTCAAACATAACGAATTCCTACCTTTGAGAAGCAGGTCACCTTTGGATAAAGAACTGTTGGATGTTTTCTGTTCCATAAATAAATCCAATGGAAACCACCTGGAAATAGTGATTCTTAAAACTAGAACCCACGTTTCAAGGAACTACAAAATAGTATTAGAATTGTTGGTCGGAGTGGATACTCAAGAGGGGGGGGGGGGGTGAATTGAGTTCCAATTAAAATTTCTGTCAAAAATGATTCTCTTAAAATCCCCCAATTTAAAAACAAAGTTAAATTTTTGTGAATCAATACAGAGTGTAAAGGTTCAATTAGTTTCTCAAAGATTGATTAGGTCTCAGTTAACTTAATTTGAAGATAGAATTAACTTTTGAAACTAACTTACTGGTTTACAATAAGTATAAACACTTGCTAATTTAACTATCAAAGTAGCTTTGAAATAGTTTTGTATTTCAAAGTAATAAGAAGTGGAATATATATATATATGTAATACTTATAGACTTAAAATAAAATCACAAAAAAGTTAACCAAGAGGTTCAGTCTCAAGCCGAGACTTAGTCCTCTCAACAATTTATATAAATTGATCCACACCCTAGATCAGAGGTAAACAAAAGTACACTACTATCTAGGTACAATGACCTCTACCACAATTGTTTATGGGAAATACAAACAACAACTCACAAGCTGTTCAGGTCTTACTCAACCTCTACCACAATTCACAGTGGGAAAAAAAATAGTTATGGAGTTTAAGTGAGGATTTAATAATCCTCCAGTTTAGCACAGAAGAAAGTGTGTGTGTAAAGTAAACAGGATACACACACTGCTCAAAATGTAAAGAATGAATCACTAAGAGAAGTATGATTGAGTGTAGAAATTCTATAGTGATTAGCAGTGCAGATCTGGACTCTTTTGGTTGATCAGAAAAGCTATTGAGTCCTTCTCTGGTTTTTCTCAGAAAACAGAGTGTCAATTTATTCTTTGATTCTTGGTCCATCTTAGCATCCTTAGTTTATGAAATGTTTGTTGCAGCTCTTCACTCAAGATGCAACATGTGTTCTCTTCTAGAATAAGTTCCTTCATGTATGCCCAAGATTCTTGGAGTATGGATGTAGACAGAAGAAAAGATGCTTCACATTTGAATGCTTGTTCAGCTCTTTCTCTTTTACCGTTCATGTATATTCCTTTTGATTTTAATTAGTGCCATATGAATCTATTTCTTTGTCACTATATATAAGTTTTCTCCTTCCATCACTTTAGGTTTCAGCTTCGGAAGAAAAGAACAATCACCTTTTGCATGGGTACTAGGTACGGTTCCCCGACATGAAACAGAAATCATTAAATAACATTAACTACATTAAAACAATCAAATTTAACCGTTAGCTAAATAAGTAAATATATATGGTTTGACTAGTTGGTCAAGAATTAGTAGCGTTCTATTGATCGACGTGCAGGGTGGAATTTGTATCACAGAACCTTCCATCGGTAGCTCATTTGAACTTGCATCGGTAGATCATATACTAGTGACTTTAGTTCTATTGGTAGCTCTTATTAGCAGTATCTATCTCTTCATCGGTAGCTATATCTTCATCGGTATTTGTCTCTTCAATGGTATTTGTCTCTTCATCGGTAGACTTACACTACAAGTAGACTTCTATCGGTAGCTCGATATATCAGTGACTATAGTTGTATCAGTAGCTATCTGTGAACTGGCTCTATCAGTAGACTTTTGTCTATCGGTAGCTCTAGTTTGTTATGTATCGTTAGCACTGGTATGTTCTATATTGGTAGCTCTGGTTGTCTTTCGGTAGCTCTGTTCCTATCGATGACTGTATCTATCGGTAGACTTAGTCTATCAGTAGAATGTGTACTGGTAGCTTAAACACAGATCAGTGACTAAATACTTTCTCTATTTCATACACAACATATCTGAATGGGTTAGAATTACCTCAGAACTTATATAAACATGGATAAACAAAGATTAAACTATCTCAAGGATTATTTTAATATTATTATCATCTTGAGCACAGATTGAAAGAATTAATATATAGGAAAACATTACATTGAGATTATCAAATTATATGAAATCATAATTGGGATTATCAAAACAGGTGATGTCAACAATCTTCTCATTTTTGATAATGAAAAATTATGATATTATCATTTAAAAAAATCAGAGGATATATAATTTAGCTCAATTTTCTCATAGAAAACAGTATGGTATAAAACATACTCTATCATAGATATAATTAAATATAGTAGAGATAAAAGAAAAAACCATGATATCAAAGTTAAAATTTAGTGGTATCAGAGAACATCAGAGTATGGTATAAAATTACTCCCCCTTTCATTAATTTATCTCTCTCTATTGATAATTAGAGAGTATTTCGTCCCTTATGTAAAATATTTCTCCCCCTTTGTGATAATAAAAAAGTGGGAAATAATAAAAAGAAGTGAAATAATAGGAATAGAATAAAATCACTTGTATTAAATGTGAAAAATAGGTACAAAGATATAAAACAAAATACATAGGATTCCTATCAACCAGTCTAGCTACTGGATCAATCCACATTCTCAATGTGAGATTTTCCCTTGGGGTCAGAAGAGGATGCAGGTGGTGAGGATTCTCGTGAAGGCTTAATAATTCCTGAAAGGACCACAGGAGGCTAAGAAAATGACATTGTGCCTGGACTGTACTGAGGAGTCCTTTTTGTGATCACAGGTGTCAGGCTTCAAATGGCTTGAACTAGAGTCATCTAAAGTGGAGAAGCAGTGGAGGCAGAGGTAGGAAAAGCAGGAGGGACAATTGTGGGCCAAGAATCAACATGTAGAAAGGGTAGCAAAAGATTCCTAAAATCCATAATGATTCCTCCCCCTCTCTCCATTGCGGATATGAAGTCATCCTTGTTCTCCATAAACTTGTCCAAAGCTGGATTCAATTCTCTTAGCTTGTTAACTTGGTCTCTAAAGGCTTTATTGATAAGAGGCAGTTTCATATTTTCAATCAGAAGCTTAAGATGACTGGTCATTTGGGTCTTTGTGTAAATTTTGGATAAATAGGAGTCCACCTTTTCTTTCAATTCATTTTGAGAGGAAAAGGCTCTTCTCATGTAGTCTTGGACTATCTTCATAATTTCTCTGGATGAATCTCTGGTAGAGAGAACAACTCTGCTCAGTTCAGATGAGTCCATAGAGCCACTGGTTGAGGCAGAACCAAGCTCCTCTTTCATCACAGTTCGAATTTGATTTAAGTCCATCCATGGTTTAGATGCTAGATAACCAATAGAGAAATATATTGTCCTTTTGAATCTTTTTTTCAAACCACTGATATGATTTTGAACATCGGATTCCTGGGATTTAATATGATCTTTCATAGTGTTTTTGAAACCATCAAATATTGAAACTATCTGACTTAAAACACTCTTCACATAAGATAAGTCCTTATCTTCTTGGGATTTTGAGCTCATGTAAGAGGATAAAGAAAAAAAATTCTTTTAAAGCTTCAAGATCTACTTCTTGTCTAGAAACTTGAGTCTGGAATTGTTTAACTTCATCAACTATTTCACCCATAAAAGTTGATAAATTACAGGCAAGAGATAGTTCAAAAGATCTTTCCAGCATAACCATTTCTTCAGAAAAACTTTCCTTCATCTCAGCAATTTAGGCACGAAAAGATTATTTTAGCTCATCCCTTAATATATCCATGTCATCCTTGGTAACCAAATCAGCAGGTTCAACTGCTGTAGATGCTCATTCAGAGGCTAAACTGACCACATCATCAGTCATAACTAATTGAATTGAAGATCCATAGAAACTTCAATTTTCTTTACCTCTTCCACAAAACATTCCTTAAGATTTTTCTTTAAAGTGTCCAGGTCATGCATTCTGACCACATCATCAGGTATCAATTCAGTCTCAACATCATAAACAATTTTAGGTCTATTCTGAGATGCCTCATTATCTGAATCTGAATAGTCTAAACCACATACTATAAAACCAGAGTCTTCTACCCAATCATTAAAACCAACAGCCACTGTGACACTTACAAGCTTAGATCGATGCTCCCCCTCAATGGGTGCACCCTCAATTAGAATAACAGCATTCTCAACATCATTCACAGCATCATCTTCAGCGGGTCTTTCATCCTGAGGAGAATCTTCCACTATCAATTCCATTACTGAAACAACAGCAGGGTCTTCTGGATTAGGTAGGGGTATGTCAACTTCGTTTACTTCGTCAATAGGTACTAAATATTTTCCAATCACTAGACTCAGTCTGAAATCTGCTATCATAGATGTTTCACTCTCATGAACATCTTATTCATTTTCTACAGCAGCCACTTCAACAGCTTCTTCCTTATCTGATATATGTTGAACTAGATTTTCAAGAGCTGGTCTAGGAGGCAAGTCAGGGTCTCCTCCTTCATCAGAAGAGGACTCTTCCTCTTCTGAATAATCACTGCATTCTGGCTCCTCTTCATCAGGTCCCAGACCAAGATCCCTCATATCCTTAGGTCTTGAAGGATGAGTCATAGGATTAAACTTGTCATACATCCTCTGGTCATCATTGACCCATTCTCCTCTCCAAGGGTTCCAATTAATTTTCATGTACTTACAAACTATGGTTGCGATACAGAATTTATTCTTCACTACCACTATCTCTTATTAAGACTTAGCAACCCCTTTCACCTTGATCATCACAGAGATTAATTTAGCAAAGAATAGGGCATTTGTATTTGATTTCAGTCTTGTCATATCATCCATCTGGAGCATCAGTAATGTGCATAAATAAACATTTACATAATGTCTTAAGAGGTGCAGGAGATAGATATCCTGATATCTCAAATCGGAAAAGTCTCATATCCTCGGTATCAAGACATGTTGAACAAATTTGAACAGAAATCTTTTCTCTCCATCCATCTCTGCATCAACTACTTGTCTTTGACTTCCATCACCAGTCAGCTCTTCCCAAGCAGTATCATAAACGAAAATTACACTGGTAGGTGGCATGGCTCTCGCGACATATCCAGATACTCCTTCATGTGGTACATTCAAGCACTCATCCCATTCAACAGATGAGAATGACATCTCCTTTCCATTTACAAAATAAGTTACTCGATTTTCATTCTCCGATTCTTCAAAGGATACAAAATCATAAAACTGTTTCACTAATTTTGGAAAGTAAGGACCATTGTTATTCGAAAAACACTGTAACCATTTTTTATCTTCATGAATTTCGAGCACTAAGGACCTGCTAGGCATCGGCCATTCTTCACACAGTTCTTTTTTAATCACATTAAATCGATTATACAGATGAATAATCACTGGTCGTCTCCCCAACCTAGTTCTAGAAACACTTCCACTACCACTTGCATCTATCTCGGTCCTTTTCTTCTTTGATTTCGGCTCAATAGATTCATTTCTGATGGTAGGAAGTTTGGTTTTTTCCATCGTTGGTTCGATGGATTTAGGGTTCTCTAAGGATTCGGGAGCTAAGGTTCAAGGGTTATGGTTTGAGACTCGGTGGATTTTGAAGTAGCTCGGACTTTAGTTTTATCATTTAGGAATTATAATATAAATAAACAAAATGAAATAAACGATTTAGATTCTGGCGGCAGACATAAGTTTTAAAACAGCACGAACATCGTTTAGAATTCCTACCAGTGAGGTTACATCGGTGAGGTTACATCGGTGAGGTTACATCGGTGAGGTTACATCGGTGAGGTTACATCGGTGAGGTTACATCGGTGAGGTTACATTGGTGAGTTTACATAAGTGAGGTTACATCGGTGAGGTTACATCTGTGAGGTTACATCGGTGAGGTTACATCGGTGGGGTTACATCGGTGAGGTTAGCTACCGATTGATATTAAACATTCCTAACTCGTGTCTAATGTAACTTAACCTATCTAAACTCAAAGGTTTAGTAAAAATGTCGGCTAATTGATGTATGGTGCCTATAAACTCAAGAGTAATATCACCCTTTTGGTAATGATCTCTCAAGAAATGGTGCCTTACATCAATGTGTTTGGTCCTAGAGTGAGACACATGGTTCTTTGAGATATTTATTGCACTAGTATTGTCACAATTGATTGTCACATGCCTAAAGTCATATCCATAGTCCAAAAGAGTGTGTTTCATCCACAGAATTTGTGCACAGCAACTACCAGCAGCTATGTACTCTACTTCGGCAGTGGATAATGCTACAGAATTATGCTTCTTACAACACGAAGATACTAAGGACTTTCCTAATAAATGACATTTTCCTGAAGTGCTCTTTCTATCCAACTTTGAACCAGCAAAGTCAGCATCTGAATAACTCATTAACTCAAAGGGTTGTCCTTTTGGGTAAAACAAAGAAAAGTTTACAGTATGTTTAAGAAATTTAAAAAAAATTAACAGCGAGTAAATGAAATTCTTTTGGATTAGCCTGAAATATTGCACACATACACACACTAAACATAATATCTGGTCGACTAGAAGTTAGGTAAAGTAAGCTTCCAATAATACCTCTATAATTGGTTTGATCCACTGATTTCCTAGTTTCATCTACATCTAATTTACAAACAGTACTCATAGGAGTTTCACTTTCCTTAATACTATCCAAAACAAAACGTTTGAAAAGATCCTTTGTATATTTACTTTGATTCAAGACAATACCATTTTCATTTTTAAACACTTGAAATCCAAGAAAATATTTATGTTCTCCCATTAAACTCATTTCAAATTCATTTTTCATACTCTTTGAAAAATAAGTACATAAAGAATGTTTAGAAGATCCAAAAATAATATCATCAACATAGATTAGAACTATTAAAACATCTTTAGAAATTATCTTAATAAAGAGAGTTGGATCAGAAATTCCTTTAGTAAAACGTTTTGAAATAATAAAATTACTAAGTATATCATACCAAGCTCTTGGAGCCTCTTTTAAACCATATAAAGCTTTAGAAAGTCTAAAAACATGATTTGGAAAATGAGGATTAGTAAATCTAGGCGGTTGTTCAACAAAAATATCATGAACAATAAAACCATTTAGAAAATCACTTTTGACATCCATTTGGTATAACTTGAAATACAGATGAGTAGCATATGCAAGTAAGATCCTAATGGCTTCTAATCTGGCTACAGGTGAAAATGTTTCCTCATAGTCTATTCCTTCTTCTTGACTATATCCTTGTGCAACTAGTCTAGCTTTGTTTCTAACTATGTTTCCCGACTCATCAACTTTGTTTCTAAAAACCCATTTTGTGCCTATTTTGTTAAAGTGTCCTTAGGTCTGTCAACTAATTCCCAGACTTTGTTTCTTTCAAATTGATTTAACTCTTCTTGCATAGCTACTACCCAAAATTCATCCTTGATAGCATCATTGATATTTTGAGGCTCTAGCTGTGAAAGAAAGGCTTGATGTTCAACCTGATTTCTTAGAGAGGCTCTAGTATATGTCCCTCTATCAAGATTACCAACAACAACATCTAATGGATGATTCTTTAGAATTCTAGTTGATCTAGTAAATGTAGGACTAGAAATTTCAGGATAATATATAGGTTCGGGTTCTATAATAGCAGATTCTGGAATATGTTCAGAACTGGATGTTTTTATAGCAGGTTCTTTAGATTTATTATTAAGGTCCAGAGTACTTAAATCTTCTTCAAGATTTTCAAGAGAGGATTTAGGCTCCTGTGGATCGGTTTCCTAAATCATGATGTGAACAGATTCTTCCACACATTTGGTTCTTTTATTAATGACTCTATAGGCTTTTTTAGTTAAAGAATATCCTAAAAAGATTCCTTCATCACTCTTAGAATCAAACTTATCAAGATTATATTTTGTATTAAGAATAAAGACTTTGCATCCAACGACTCTAAAGTAACTAACTTTAGGTTTTCTATTTTTCCACAACTCATAAGGGGTCTTCTTAAAAACTGGTCTAATTAAGACTCTATTAATAATATAACAAGTTGTATTCACAGCTTTAGCCCAAAAGTAAATAGGTAGGTCATATTCATTAAGCATGGTTCTAGCTATTTCTTGAAGGGTTCTATTACTTCTTTCTACTACACCATTCTGCTGAGGTGTTCTAGGAGCAGAGAAGTTGCGCCTATATCCATTATGAGAGCAGTAGGATTCAAACTCATGATTTTCAAACTCCTAGCCATGATCACTTCTTAGAGTTTTAATCTTATGTCCACTAAGATTTTCTACAGATTTGGAGTATTTAATAAAGTAGGAACATGCTTCACTTTTGTGAGCTAAGAAGTATACCCAAGTATATCTAGAAAAGTCATCAACTAGAACATAGACATAATGCTTCCCATTTAAAATAGAAACTCTAGATGGTCCAAACAAGTCCATGTGAACCAACTTGAGTGGTTGATAAGTTGAAACTTCTTTCTTTGATTTAAAAGAAACTTTATGTTGCTTTCCCTTTTGACAGGGATTGCACACTTTGACATTTGGGAATTCAAGTTTGGGTATGTCTCTGACTAAGTACTTTCTAGATAGTTTTCTAAGTGAATATATATTGCAGTGTCCTAATATTTTATGCCATAACCAAGATTCTTTATGAAAATCATTTAAACAGGTAACAATTTTCTTGGCTAAGGAATTTACATCAACTGTATAAACATTTTCATTTCTTAAAGCAGAAAATACTAAAACATTTTTAGAATTAAAAACATTGCAAGAATCATTTTTAAACTTCACATTAAATCCATCATCACATAATTGAGAAATACTTAACAGATTATACTTAAGTCCATCAACAAATAAGACTTTATAAATTAAAACTGAATCAGTGTTACCAATTTGACCTAGGTCGATGATCTTTCCTTTATAATTATCACAAAAGGTGACATGTCCTCCATCAAACTTTATTAAACTTTTGAAGCATGAATAATCTCCAGACATATGTCTTGAACATCCACTTTCCAAGTACCATACCTTCCTGTGAGAACTCTTTAAGCATGTTTCCGACAAAACAGATTTAGATAGAAAATGATTTTGGTACCTATATCTTCTTGGGTCCATAAAGGTTAGCAATCAAAACATTAGGTACCCATATTTGTTTTATGGGTCTCATATAATTTATAAAATCAATATATTTTGAATGAAAAACATTATTTGACCTATAACCATATGAATAACTGGTTAAAGCATATGAATTTCCAGAACTAGAATAAGTAGAATTTTGTCCAGACTTAGGAATAAATTGAGTTTTAGTGAACTGTCTCTATCCAGGTTGATATCCCAAACCAGTAGTGTATTTAGGTGTAACCGGTTTACCTAACATTTGAGTAAGTGTTTCTTTTCCATTTTTAAACTTCTCTAAGTCTTTTCTATGTTTCTCATTTGACATTTTCTGTTTTTTATTTTCCTTTAACATTTGATCATTCTTCTCTTTTTCAATAGTAAGTTCGGTTTTAACAGTAGTAGTGAGAGCATGATGTTTCTTTAAGGATTTGTATTTATCCTTAATTTTATTGCATGTCTCTTCCAACATATTTAAGTATTCAAATAATTCCATACTAGTCATGTTTTCTGAATCAGAATCAGATTCTTCATCATCTTCAGAATAATAAGAATTTAAAACAGGAGTATCTAAGGTTACCTCAGATGTGTTGGTCATGAAACACATGTTGGAATGATTCTTCTCAAAATCAGAAACTTCAGATTCACTTGTGTTGTCTTCAGATGCACTCCAGGTAGCCTTCATAGCTTTGTTGTACTTCTTGTCCTTATAATCCTATTTCTTTTTGACTTTTAACTTTGGACAATCATCCTTGATCTGTCCTTTATTTTTACACTCATATAAGACTATTTCATCATTCTTGTCATCTTTCATCCAATCCTTCTTCCAGTGTCCCTTGTTGTCATACTTTCCTTTGTAGTTAGATTTCTAGAAGAATTTCTTCTTCCTATAAAACTTCTTTAATCTCCTGGCTGTTTGAGCCATCTCAGCATCACTATCAGAGTCTGAGCTTTCACTTGTGGAAATGTTAGTCTGTATTTGAGATTTTTCTTTGTCTTTTTTCTTTGAAGCAGTAGTCTTGAAAGACACTGATTTCCTTTTTGGTTCATCCTCTTCCTCTTTATTCACCTTGAGTTCTTCCTCATACATCATAATCTTACCAATGAGTTCTTTGAAAGGTAGAGCAGCAATGTCACATTATTCTCTGATTGAAACAGATGTGCCTCTCCATCGTTCTGGTAGACATCTCAGTATCCTCATAATTTGTTCCTTTTATGGAATAGCTTTACCAAGTGAACTCATTGTATTGACTATCTCATTAAACCTGAGATACATATCAGAAATATTTTCATCAGTTTTCATTTTAAAATTGTCATATTTAATAGTATAATTATTCAATCTCATTTCTTTAACATTGCTTGTTCCTTCATGAGAAACACCCAAAGTATCCCAAATTTCAAAGGAAGTTTTGAAAGAAGAAATTCTATTAAATTCATCATCTCATAAAGAAAAGTATAAAGCATTCATAGCTTTACGATTATTATTATAGGAAGTCTTTGTAGGTTCATCGCAAGTTGTTATTTTAGTCTCTTGAATTTTATATTGAGACTCTATAGCAGTCTAAATATCAAAACTCGTTCTTTCTAAATGAATTTTCATTTTAAGTTTCCACTGGGCATAGTTGGTACCATTGAAGAAAGGTGTCCGGTTAGTAGTAGCACCCTCTAGTCTATTATTCATAACTATATTTTAGAAAATAGTTTTAAAGAGATAAAAATTTAGAACTAATAGAAATATAAGATATTTAAATGTAACTAAAATCACAGTTGAAAAATAGAGTATTTAAAAAAATCCTTGAACAAAAACAGTCCTCTGATACCAAATGTTGGTCAGAGTGGATACTCACGAGGGGGGGGGGGTGAATTGAGTTCCAATTAAAATTTCTGTCAAAAATATTTCTCTTAAAATCCAAGAATTTAAAAACAATGATAAACTGTAGTGAATCTATACAGAGTGTAAAGGTTCAATTAGTTTCTCAAAGATTGATTAGGTCTCAGTTAACTTAATTTGAAGATTAAATTAACTTTTGAAACTAACTTACTGGTTTACAATAAGTATAAACACTTGCTAATTTAACTATCAAAGTATCTTTAAAATAGATTTGTATTTCAAAGTAATAAGTAGCGGAATATATATATATATATATATGTGTAATATTTATAAACATAAAATAAATGCACAGAAAAGTTAACCAAGAGGTTCAGTCTCAAGCCGAGAATTAGTCATATCAATAATTTATATAAATTGATCCACACCCTGGATCAGAGGTAAACAACAGTACACTACTATCCAGGTACAAAGACCTATACCACAGTTCTTCATGGGAAATACAAAAAATAGCTCACAGGCTGTTCAGGTCTTACTCGACCTCTACCACAATTCACAGTGGAAAATAAAAAGAGTTATGGAGTTTAAGTGAGGATTTAAGAATACTCCAGTTTAGCACATGAGACAGTGTGTGTGTAAAGTAAACAGGATACACACACTGCTCAAAATTTAATGAAAGAATCATGAAGAGAAGTATGATTGAGTTTAGAAATGCTTTAGTGATTAGCAGTGCAGCTCTGGACTCTTTTGGTTGATCAGAAATGCTTCTGAGTCCTTCTCTGGTTTTTCTTAGAAAACAGAGTGTTGGTTTCTTCTTTGATTCTTGGTCCAGCTTAGCAGCCTGAGTGTATGAAATGTTTGTTGTAGCTCTTCACTCAATATGCAACTTGTGTTCTCTTCTAGAATAAGTTTCTTCATGTATGTCCAATATTCTTGGAGTATGGATGTAGACAGAAGACAAGATGCTCCACATCTGAATGCTTGTTCAGCTCTTTATCTTTTACCCTTCGTGTATCTTTTTTGTGCTTTTAAGGAGTGTCATATGCATCTATTTCACTATCACTATATATAAGTGTTCTCTTTCCATCACTTTAGGTTTCAGCTTCGGCAAAAAAGAACAATCTCCTTTTGCATGGGTACTAGGTATGGTCCCCTGACATGCAACAGAAATCATTAAATAACATTAACTGCATTAAAACAATCAAATGTAACCATTAGCTACATAAATAAATATATAGGGTTTGGCTGGTTGGTCAAGCATTAGTAGCGTTCTATTGATCGACGTGCATGGTGGACTTTGTATCGCAGAACCTTCCATCGGTAGCTCTTTTGAACTTGCATCGGTATCTCATATACCAGTGACTTTAGTTCTATCATTAGCTCTTGTTATTGGTAGATATCTCTTCATCGGTATCTATCTCTTCATCGTTAGTTATCTCTTCATCGGTAACTTTCTCTTAGTCGGTAGCTGTCTCTTCATTGGTAGACTTACACTACAAGCAGACATTTATCAGTAGCTTGATATATCGGTGAATATACTTGTATCAGTAGCTATCTATGAACTGGATCTATAGGTAGACTTTTGTCTATCGGTAGCCTTGGTCTGTTCTTTATCGATATCTCTGGTCTGTTCTGTATCGGTATCTCTGGTATGTTCTGTATCGGTAGCTATGGTTGTCTGTCGGTAGCTGTGTACGTATCGCTGACTCTGTCTATCGGTAGACTAATTCTAGCGGTAGACTGAGTACCGGATCTTAAATGCAGATCAGTGACTAAATACTTATTTTTTCATACACAACATATCTGAATGGGTTAGAATTACTTCAGAACTTATATAAACATGGATAAAAAAATATTAAACTATCTTAGGGATTATTTTAATATTTTTATCATCTTGAGCACAAATTGAAAGAATTAATATACTGAAAAACATTAGATTGAGACTATCAAAGTATATGAAAGCATAATTGGGATTATCAAAACAGGTGAGGTCAACAAGAACATTGTAAAAGCGTAGAGTGTTCCCAATTAACTCAACAACTACCGATGGTTTGCATGTTCTCTTACAAAATAAATTATGGGAAATTCATTTTAAGACAACTTAAAATACAATTGAATTTAATTATTCTACTTTAATGACTATTTTCCTTTTAAAACCAAAATGGGGTTTAATAAAAAAAACCTCTCTCTTTAACATGATAAAACCACTAGGTTTCTATCAAAAAAATTTAAGCATTTTTCACTAGTTTAAAATCCATTCAAAACCAATTCAATCATTTCAAAATATATTTCCGTAATTAAATAAAAAAATTAATTGAAACTGTTTCCATCAAATCCAAAATTTAGATCAAAAAATTTACATAAATGCACCCTTATTCAATGGAATTGGGGGAAGGCTTCGGCCCCAACCTTTTAAAAAAATGGAATTGGGGGGTTTAAAAATCTCATACCAAAACAATTTCAAATTCCCCGATACACTAGAATCTGATTTTATTACATCAATTGAAATTGATTTTAAGTAGGAGAATTTAAAACAACTATGGAAATAAATCAATCAATTCAAGGATAAAAAATTCTGCTAATTGTGACATAACCACCTACCTCAAGGTCATTGATGTCAGCGGCCAGAATAAACTACCTATGTGGTTCAATACACCTCCTCATGACCTTAATATCATAAGCATTGACACACCAATTGTCGACATTCATCAATGGTTCCTAGAACCAAAACATATTATTTTATTTCAAAAAGAAATAACATATCATATTTGATGATACGTTCTCTCTCTTGGATAAATTTAAAATTTTCAATTAAAATATTACATTTTATAATATTTTATCTATCGTGGATAATCTCAAATTATCGATTAAACTGTTACATGTGATTATATTTTATCTCTTATGGACAATTTAAAATTAACAATTATAATCTTACATGTGATAGTATTTTATGTCTCATGGATCATTTCAAATTATTGATAAAAATATTATAAGTGATAATATTTTATGTCTCATGGATAATGAAAAATTATAATTTAAAATGTCACATGTGATAATATTTTATCTCTCTTGGATAATATCTTCATTATTATTTTATGTCAGCACATGTGTTTGAAATTATCATTCAAAATATCATGTAATTACATGTTGATAAATTTATATTTAATAAACTTATCCTAAACATCCAAAGTAATTATCAAATATATATGTATATAATTGTATATATCTATATATATTTTTTGAAAATACAAATTAATAACATTAGATAATTTTAGTAAATAATTACAAGTGTGTTTATTAGTATATATATATATATATATTAATAATTAATTATCTTTTGACAATCCAAATAATTATTGTTTTTTAATTTTAAACAATTATCCATTCAATAATTTGATGAAATTATCATTTATCAAATCATCTTAATTATTGTTTTTACAAATTCACCTAATTATTTGGTTCTTGATAATAATTTTTTATTATCCTTTCTATGAACAAAAATATTTTCTAAAAATAAATTATCGATGTAATGATAATCAGAAAATTATGTATAATTATCCCTAATTATTTTCTTAGATTATTATTCACATATCTCTCAAAAAAAAATTGAAACCAAATTTTGATAATAATCATTGGATATTTCAAATAATTAATCATTGATAGCTCATGTTTCATCATATAATTATTCATCCCGTTTATTAATTATTGATAAGGGAGAATAAAAATGGGAGAATATAAAATAATGTAATGTAATGAAACTCAATCCAGGGTGCCACATACATGAGTGGTGCATAAAGGATGGTCATCGCCAATAGAGATTTCCGTAGAATATGAATATAACTCCACAGACCACATTCCAGAAGAAATTGGGGTCCTTTAATTTTGAGAAAGCAAGCAAGAACCAGAACTGGTGGGTTTAGATATTTTGAACACCAATCTGCATATGCTTCATTCGCCTAATAATTAAAACCATAATTTAATTCATCGTTTCAACTGAATATTGATGACATAGGGTGTTAAATAATCATATTAATGTTTTTTTCATTGAAACAATTAAAAAAGAGTGAAAATTTAAGGATTTTAAAACAAAATGCGTTAAAAATTGAGTTTCAACATGGGTAATAGAAGGTGAATAGTAAAACTCGTTTTTTAATTAATTTAATAATTAAATTAATAAATAACATAATTTGAAATGATGACATACCAAATACCAATTTCTCAAGAATTTTATAACCTATCTAGGGAAAACACCCCGTTTCGGACACAACCGAGGTCTCATATTTCTCAAATAATGAACTGTTTGAGAGATATTAGTGATTTTTAATTTATAATTTTAATAAATGGTTAATTAAAAAAAATTGTTATTTTTGTGAGAGAACCATTCAGAATTCCAATTCCAACGAATGTTACACCTTGTCTAGGATAAACATCACTTTTCATGCCTATTGAAGGCCCCATATTTCTCATACGATGCACCATTTGGGATATATTTAATTATTTTTTATAAAATAAAATATTAAATGTTATTTAATAATTTTATCTCAAGAGCGAGGAATCGTAACATCCAACACCTTTGAATATTTTATCCTTCCTAGGATAAATCCCTTATTTTGGACCCATCGGTGGTCTCATATTTCTCATATGACTCACTATTTTAGAGTTATTCGATCATTTTGAATAAAAAGTGTCAACATAATATATTATATTTTATATTTATTAGTCTTCACTGAAACATTGTGAATATCATAATCTAACACTAAATCAGTGTTGATGTAATGACCCGTAAAATTCAAGGAAATTTTTTTCTAAATTTTCTTTGCGATTTTACAAGAACGCGATTTTTGACGGCACTTGATTCCGAGGCCCAGAGTGCCCGGAATCAATTTCCGAAGTTTGGATCAGGTACGTTTAGTGAATGAACGAGCGGGTTTTCCTATCTTTTGAACTGGTGCTCGGAATTGAAATTTGATGGCACCGATGAACTCGCAACGCTGGTAATCTCTTAAGGGAACCTTTACCGTAGTTGCGTTTTTGTGGGAGAAGAAGTTAATTTTTGGGGATTAATTAAATAATGTGAATAAAATTGTTGAATCGATTTTATTTCATGTTATGTGGTTAACTTCTCCCATGGGAAGTTGGTGGTGGGCCCACATCCATCCAACTTCCGATGTGTGGATATTTGAAAGGGTGGGACCCACACGAACCCCCCACCTTTTCAATTTCCTTAAATTCCCTAACCCTCTTAACCCCTCACTTTTCTAACTCCCTGTCAACCACCTTTCTTTAATATTTGACAACTTGTTATAATTAATTAAGTCAGTTACATAATTTCAAACTCTTGAAATACAAATGGTTCGGTCGTGTTAATAAAATAAGACTTAGTCTTAATTTATTTTTGGTTAGAGTTTTGCAACCTTGAGAGGATTGGGGAAGCGGTCTTCTTCTTCTTCAACCTCGACGAAGAACGCAAAGAACACCGTTCTTCATCGAAGAACACCTCCGCCGAAGAATGCGACGTCTTCTTCCAAACGACGTTTTCTATTCGGACGCACCTCAACGACAATGGAATTGAAGTTCGTCTTCCGCGACGCCGTATCCGCGACGCGACGTTCTTCTTCTGCGTCACCCCTTCTGCGACCGTTTTTCCCACAACGAAATCTCCATCAACAACATCGAATCCTCGCTTCACGACGTAGACATTAATTTTCCACGACGCCCGACTTCCGCGACGCTCATCTTCCACAGCTCGATTAACGTGCACCATTCCTGAACCGAGGTTGGGGATTATTTTATTTACTTATTTCCATTCATAGTTGTAGTTATCGATTATTGTGGATTTTTCGACTAGATGATATCGATTAAAGAGAGGGGGTCGGACCGCACAAACACGGACAAAGTCCCTCCCTCCTATGTTCATGTTTGTTTCCTTGTGGATGGAACAGGATGGCGTGGTGCCGTTGCACCATGCGGGAATCACACGGCAAGTATTGCGCGGCGCCGTCACGCCGCGCCGTGGAAAGAAATTCAAAAACACGATGTCGTCGCGCCGCGTTAAAGGAAATCAAAGGCACCGTGGCCGGAGCAGGGCCACGGCGGAGGGGCGCAGTACCGTCGCATCGCACCGGACGACAAGGGCCGTGGCCAGTTCCGGGTCGCGGCAGAGCAAGGTGACCGGCGGCCGGACCGGGTCGCCGGCGTCGGAGCTGGAAGGGGACAGGCCATTGCCGGTCCCGTTGAGCAGGAACCGGCCGCCCAGGTCGGGCCGGCCGGAAGGGGAGGAATCGGGGGAATTAAATTCCCCCGGCTGGATTCAAGCGGTCCCAATTAAAGGGGTCGCCGTTTTCCACAAAGGAGGGTCAAAGCCCCTCCCTTGGCTCGCGCGCGACACAAAGGTCGTGCTGGCCGCTGCGCTAGCCACCGCGCTGGCTGCGCCGTCGCGCCGGGCATGCCGCTGGCCGGGCCGGGACTCCGGGCCAGGCCGGGTTGTCGGGCCGGGTCGCCGCTCGGGCTGGGTCGACCCGATTCGGCCAACCCGGGGGGGTACTGGGTCGGGCCGGGCCGGGCCCAGACCCCCTATTTTCAGACTAAGTTGGTTCAAACGCCTATATCATGGGATACGGACCTCCGATCGATGCACCGTCAATAGCGTAGTGATCCTTGGAATCAGACGATCGTTTTGGTATATCATACTCAAGGTTTTAGAATAATTTGGGTTCGTCCGAGTTGGTTCGGATACGAAACCAACCGGGCCCTCGGAGCGGAAACGCTTATATCTTGAGTTTCGGACGTCTGATGGATGTTCCGTCGACTTTTATGTATTACTCTAAGTGATAAGGGTCTTTTGGCTTACTCCGCTCGAGGTTTGGATGCCGTCGGAGTGCAGCCGGGTTGGTTCGCTCACGAAACCAACCGGGCCCCTCGAACGAAAAAAGCCAATAACTCACAGACCGGGCGTCCGATTGACGCACCGTCTGTCTCGTTGATTTCCTCTTGATGAGATGGATCTTTTGGAAGACTTCTCCCTAGTTTTGGATACAGTTGGATAGTGTCCGGGTTGGATCGCACCCGAAATCCAACCGGGCCCCTAGAACGGAAAAGCTGATATCTTTCAGACAGGACGTCCGTTTGATGAACCGTCAGCAGCGTTATTGATCATGTTGAGAAGCGGTCCCTATGAGTATACCCTATGAGAGTTCGGGGTACAGTTGAGATACGGCCGGGATTGGTGCGCTCACGAAACCATCCGGGCCCCTGGAACGAAAATGCTAGTAACTCACAGACCGGGCGTCCGATTGACGTGACGTCTGTTGCGTTGAGACCCCTATGACGAGGTGGTCCTTTGAGATACTTCTTTGTGGGACTTCGAGATACTTGGAGTATCGACCTATAGCATGTGGAGAAGACCCTCCCAGAGACAAGCGTGCGGAGTACGGAGACCGTGTAGCCGACTGAGACCTGACGACTGCTTGACCGACTCGACTTGGAGTGAGTCGACTAGCCCAGTGGATGGAGCACTACATTTTTTTGGTGCAGACCCATGGCGGACGGAGCACTTCCTGTGTGACAGTGCAGACCCGCGGTACTCGTCCAGAGAGTACCTCAGCAGGCTACTCGGGGGTGTGCAATACTGTGTTTGGGTGACATACCTCGGCGGGAAGCACTACTGTGTTTGAGTGGCTGACCCGCGGTACTCGACAGGAGGAGTACCTCAGTAGTCATAGGTTAGTGAGCAGTACCTCGGAGTCATGACAGGACCACTGTACACTCCAGAGATGGAGCTCTTCAGCAGTTACGGTTTTGATAATGAAAATCCTGGTTTGAGCTGAGACTTTTGACCTTTGTATTTACCTCATGATTGAGATGGGTCACTTGATAACTTAGGTATATGTATGGGCATATACCTAGGTAGTGGTTATCCGTTGATTTCATAATTCTTGTGTTTCCTCATGATTGAGATGGGTTACTTGATAACTTAGGTATATATATGGCCATATACCTAAGTAGAAGTTATCTGTTGAGATCTTCTTTGTGGCTAACCATGTTGGATTTAGTGAGACCTTGAGGGTATCGGGATCCCTACTGAGTATTGTCATACTCACCCCTGCACGGCTTGTCCGCAGCTCGTTGTGTTGGTTACAGATGACGGCAGTGTTGACGGTGGCCGAGTGTTCGAGGACTGGACGGTACCCTGAGGTGGACTACACGACGAGTCAGCACCCGGAGGTGGACTACACCACGAGTCAGTACCCGGAGGTGGACTACAATACGAGTCAGTACCCAGAGGTGGACTACAAGACGAGACGACACATGGAGGAGGATGACGGATGAGAGCGTGGAGGATTCTATCTGTACCTACCCTTCAGGTAGGATCCGTGGCGAACGATCCAGGTGCTGCACTATCTGTACCTACCCTTCAGGTAGGATCCGAGGAGGACGACCGAGGAGCTACTTCCTTCTTCCAGCTGTTGACTTTTTCTGTTGTACTTTCGTTCAGTTGTAGTTTTACTTTCTTTTGGGTTTGTATTCTGGCCCATTTACTTTTCAGCACTTCTCTTGTACTTAGTGTTTACTTTTTCCGCTTGCTTACTCTATGGTGATTGTTTTCTTTTATAAAGGCAATGCCTTCCCAGTTATCGGGATTTACACCTTTGGTGCTAGTCGCCAGCCCTGGCCTATGGAAGATGGGCATGGGGTAGTCACGGCACGGGCCCCGAGGACGGGTCGTGACAAATTGGTATCAGAGGAGTCGGATCTACCGAAGAACTTATAACTCTGATATTTTCTTTCTGTGAAGCAATAGTGTTAAGGGTACCGAGTGTGGTCTAATGTTCAGGGAGTCCAGTGTTGGTGCGGGCGGCCGACGTATCCATACACCAGGACCCTGACAACTGATTTTTGACTTTGTGCACGAAAACACTGATTGCGTGTGTGTTTCTAGAAGTTTTATTTAAATATCAGCTCAAACCAGGTCAGCTCACCAGGTATAATCGTTTGACCGTGTTACGTTGTTTCTTTCAAGATGCCTTTTCTCGTACGACCAGCTAGAGCCCCGAGAGTGGTTCGTACTGACAGCCCGCCGAGCGACGTGGCCTCAGTACAGGGCCCTTTTCCAGTTGAGGCACCAGCGGAGGCACCAGCGGTACTACTACCCATTGGGCCACCGATGCCACTAGCCCCAGCAGTAGAGGGTGCACATCGCTTGAGCGCACTGCACGAGTTCCAGCACCAGAGGCCACCCAGGTTCCAGGGAGGGATGGACCCGCAGGCGGCTGAGGATTGGCTGGAGGCTGTGGTGAGAGTCTTTAGGCTAGTGGGGACGCCGGCAGACTTCATGGTGATCTTTTCTGCCGTCCTCCTTCAGGTAGCAAAAGGCAGGTGGTGCAGCCACTTGTTTCAGTTTTGCGATGGGATGGACTTCGCATGGGAAGACTTCGAGACCTTTTTCAGGGTGGAGTTTGTGCCAGTATCTCTACACCCCGAGCGTGTACAAGAGCTTCTGCCTTTTCCGCGTGTTTTTCGATCAGTAGCCGAGTCATCTGTGGGCAGTAGACAGATTATGCAGAGGTCCAGAAGGACCAGACCAGTGGTTGGACGATCTCGGGTTTTAGGACCCGTGGTGCGGGGCACCCGAGGTGGGGTCAGAGCCAGGCGTGCTAGAAACAGACAGTGTTACTCATGCGGTGGGAAGGGTCACCTAGAACGTGACTGTCCGACTCCTCGTATAGTTAATCCACAGGCTTTGGAGGAGCCACCAAGGCAGAAGCAGCGGCGAGTGCTTGAGAAACAGCCGAGCAGTGGAAAAGGTAGTAGAGCTCCGGGAGCAGGTGGACAGGAGCGGAACTAGTGGATACGTCCCTTGTACTTCTAGTTCCATGGTGTTGTTGTATTCGTGTCTTTGTACTATGAGCTGCAATAATAAAAACACACTTATCTTTGTTTTCATTCCTGTCCTTTTGTTTGGTTGATGCAGAGTGGTTCCGGTTAAACTGTTGACTTGACCCTCACTTTCGAGATTTCTACTAGAGGAGACCCAATGACCTCACACTGATGCCGACAGTGTGACTCGACCCTTGGAGGCGAGAGTGACAGTTGGATCTCTTAGTATTTACGTCGAGGCCTTACGATGTCATCCATGGCATGAATGCGCTATTCATGTCAGGATTGACTGTATTAGGCAATGGGCATGGTTCATCCAGGGGATGAGACTGAGTTTCTCATTTCGGCAAAAGAGAAATTTTAGCAGCTCTTTCAGATCATAGGCAAAGCAGGTGCAGATCATCCTGGAGCGGATGAAGACTGCACAATGCAGTAAGAAGCAGGAAACCGGCTCTAGTCTTAGAGGCTCGAGCGTGTTAAATGTTAAAGAAGTAGAAGCATAAAGGAGAGTTGAGTCTACGAAGCAGCAGACGTGGAGGCAGAGCTAGGAGAAGCAGCATGAGGTGGTATACATCTGAGCGTGGTACAACCACCAGCCTTAGTTATTCCCGCCAGGATCAGGGTGCTGGAGGGAGGAGGAAGAGTGCGGCTGCATGCGGTCAAGGAGTGTGACCCAATGGCTCTAGAAATGATTCAATGGATAGTCTGTCTCCACTAATAGCTGCTATAGTAACATACGTCGATATGAATCATTCCTTGCTTTCACAAATCTTGTTCCAGACCTAGAGTTTCTGGTAAGCCATGGACTTGACCCTCACGTCTGGAGATACCTTGGGAGGAGACTCGATAATCACACTTACGTCGACGGTGTGGTCAGACCCTCGAGGTGAGAGTTCCGGTTGGAAATCTCTTGGTGGCAACGTTGAGGCCATACGACGTTAGTTTGAGTGTGGAATGGGCAATAACTGTTCATACTCAAATTGACGGTTTTAGGAAAACGTCGGGATGGGTTTTCCTTGGTCGGTGAAAAGGAAACCCTGGGCAGTACAAGTTAAACTCATACACGGGAGGGTGCGACCGATCACTCTTTAGTCGGCCAACCATACCCTCGTGGAGGCAGTCATTTCGAGTTCCAGTTCTAACAGGAATTCGAGACCTCTAGAGTTCAAGGATGACGATCACGTCCTAATATGGGTCTCACCTCGACGAAGTTTACGGAGTTGTGGCCAAGGCGGCAAGTAAACTCTGAGGTTCAACAGACCTTTCTAGGTCCATAGCTGGGTAGGCGAGGTGGTTTACCGCTTGACCCATTCACCTCAGTTGCACCAGGTGCACGACGACTTCCACGTATCTCAACTGAAGAGATACGTGCTCGACCCTTCGCATATCATCGACCATGAGGAGATGGACGATGGCGATGAGGTGTTCTTCACAGAGGATCCAGTGGAGATCTAGGATCGACAGGAGTGGATCCTATGAGGATGATCGATTCCTCGGGTGAGCTTTCTTTGGCAGTACGGAACCTCCAGGTAAGCACATGGGAGCGGAAGGCTCAGATGCGTGCTCTGTACTGCTTTTGTGACCCTAGTTTGTGTTGAAGCTTTACTGGGACGTAAATCCCTGAGATGGGAGTAATGTAAAGACCCGTAAAATTCAAGGGAATTTTTTTCTAAATTTTCTTTGGGATGTTACAAGAACGCGGTTTCTGACGGCACTTGATTCCGAGGCCCGGAGTGCCCGGAATCAATTTCCGAAGTTTGGCTTGGGTACGTTCAGTGAACGAACAAGCGGGTTTTCCTATCTTTTGAATCGCTGCTTGGAATTGAAATCCTATGGAACCGATGATCTCGCAACGCCAGTAATCACTTAAGGGAACCTTTACCGTAGTTGCGTTTGTGCGGGATAAGAAGTTAATTTTTGGGGATTAATTAAATAAAGTGAATAAAATTGTTGAATCAATTTTATTTCATGTTATGTGGTTAACATCTCCCATAGGAAGTTGGTGGTGGGCCCACATCCATCCAACTTCCCATCTGTGGATATTTGAATGGGTGGGACCCACACGAACCCCCCACCTTTTCAATTTCGTTAAACTCCCTAACCCTCTTAACCCCTCACTTTCCTAACTCCCTATCAACTCACTTTCATTAATTTTTGACAACTTGTTAGAATTAATTAAGTGAGGTACATATTTCCAAACTCTTGAAATTCAAATGGTTTGGTTGTGTTAAAAATATAAGACTTAGTCTTATTTTATTTTTGGTTAGAGTTTTGCAACCTTGAGAGGATTGGGGAAGCGGTCTTCTTCTTCTTCAACCACGATGAAGAACGCGAAGAACACCATTCTTCATCGAAGAACACCTCCGCTGAAGAACGCGACGTCTTCTTCCAAAGGACGTTTTCTCTTCGGACGCACCTTGATGGCAACACAATTGACGTTCGCCTTCCGCGACGCCGTATCCGCGACACAACGTTATTCTTCCGCGTCATCGCTTCCGCGACGGTTTTTTCCGCGACGAAATCTCCGTCAACGACTTCGAATCCTCGCTTAGTGACGTCGATGTTCGTTTTCCACAACGCCCGACTTCCGCGATGCTGGTCTTCCGCGGCTCGATTAACGTGCACCGTTTCTGAACCGAGGTAGGGGATTAATTTATTTACTTATTTCCATTCATAATTGTAGTTATCGATTATCGTGGATTTTTCGACTAGATGATATCGATTAATGAGAGGGGGGCTAGACCGCACAAACACGGCCGAACTCCCCCCCTCCTATGTTCATTTTTGTTTCTTGTGGATGGAACGGGATGGCGTGGTGCCGTCGCACCATGCAGGAATCACACGGCAAGTATTGCGCGGCGCCGTCGCGCCGCGCCGTGGAAAGAAATTCATGAACGCGACGCCGTCGCGCCGCGTTGAAGGAATTCGAAGGCGCCACGGCAGGAACGGGGCCGCGGCGGAGGGGCGCGGTGCCGTCGCACCCCACCGGACGACAAGGGCCATGGCCGGTTCCGGGCCGCGGAGGAGCAAGGTGACCGGCGGCCGGATCGGGCCGCCGGCGTTGGAGATGGAAGGGGACCGGCCATTGCCGGTCCCGTTGAGCAGGAACCGGCCGGCCAGGTCGGGCCGGCCGGAAGGGGAGGAACTGGGGGAATTAAATTCCCCCGTCTAGATTCAAGCGGCCCCAATTAAAGGGGCCGCCATTTTCTATATAGGAGGGGCAAAGCCCCTCCCTTGGCTCGCGCGCGAGGCAACGGTCGCGCTGGCCGCCCTGGCTGGCCGCCGCGCTGGCCGCGCAGGCGGGCCGCCGCGCTGGCCGCGCCGCCGCGCCGGCTGTGCCGCCGGCTGGGCCGGGCCGGGTTGTCAGGCCGGGTCGCTGCTTGGGCCGGGTCGACCCGGTTTGGCCAACCTAGGGGGGTACTGGGTCGGGCCGGGCCGGACCCAGACCCCCTATTTTCGGAATGAGTTGGTTCAAATAACTATATCTTGGGATACGGACCTTCGATCGACGCACCGTCAGTTGCGTAGCGATCCTTGGAACGAGACGGTCGTTTAGGTATATCGCACTCAAGGTTTAGGAATACTTTGGGTTCGGCCGGGTTGGTTCGGATACGAAACCAATCAGGCCCTCGGAGCAGAAACGCTTATATCTTGAGTTCTAGACGTCTGATTGGCGTGCCGTCGACTTTGATGTATTCCTCTAAGTGAGACGGATCTTTTGGATTACTCCGCTCGAGGTTTAGATGTCGTCGGAGTGCGGTCGGGTTGGTTCGCTCACGAAACCAACCGGGCCCCTGGAACGAAAAAGCCAATAACTCGCAGACTGGGCGTCTGATTGACGCACCGTCTGTCTCGTTGATTTCCTCTTGATGAGACGGATCTTTTGGCATACTTCGCCCGAGTTTTGGATACAGTTGGATATTGGCCGGGTTGGATCGCACCTGAAATCCAACCGGGCCCCTGGAACGGAAAAGATGATATCTTTCAGACAGGACGCTCGTTTGATGAACCATCAGCGGCGTTGTTGATCACGTTGATAAACGGTCCCTATGAGTATACCCTATGATAGTTCGGGGTACAGTTGAGATACGGCCGGGATTGGTGCGCTCACGAAATCAACCAGGCCCCTTGAACGAAAAGGCCAGTAACTCACAGACCGGGCATCCGATTGACGTGCCGTCTGTTGCGTTGAGACCCCTATGACGAGGTGGTCCTTTAAGATACTTCTTCGTGGGACTTTGAGATACTTGGAGTATCGACCTTTAGCTCGTGGAGCGGACCCTCCTAGAGACGAGCGTGCGGAGTACAGAGACCGTGTAGCCGACTGAGACCTGACGACTACTTGGCCGACTCGACTTGGAGTGAGTCGACTAGCCCAGTTGACGGAGCACTACTTTGTTTTGGTGCATACCCATGGTGGACGGAGCACTTCCTGTGTGGCAGTACAGACCCGCGGTACTCGTACGGAGAAAACCTCAGCAGGCTACTAGGGGGTGTGCACTACTGTGTTTGGCTGACATACCTCGGCGGGAAGCACTACTATGTTTGGGTGGATGACCCGTAGTACTCGATAGGAGGAGTACCTCAGCAGTCTTAGGTTAGTGAGCAGTACCTCAGAGTCGTGACAGGACCATTGTACACACCAGAGATGGAGCTCTTCAGCAGTTACGGTTTCGATAATGAAAATACTCGTTTGAGATGAGACTTTTGGCCTTTGTATTTACCTCATGATTGAGATGGGTCACTTGATAACTTAGGTATATGTATGGGCATATACCTGGGTAGTGGTTATCCGTTGATTTCATAATTATTGTGTTTCCTCATGATTGAGATGGGTTACTTGATGACTTAGGTATATGTATGGGAATATACCTAAGTAGAAGTTATCTGTTGAGATCTTCTTTGTGGCTAACCTTGTTTGATTTAGTGAGACCTTGAGGGTATCGGGATCCCTACTGAGTATTGTCATACTCACCCCTGCACGGGCTTGCCCATATCTCGTTGTGTTGGTTGCAGACAACGGCAGTGCTGACGGTGGTCGAGTGTTCGAGGACTGGACGGTACACGGAGGTAGACTACACGGCGAGTGAGTACCCGGAGGTGGACTACATGACGATTCAGTACCCGGAGGTGGACTACACGACGAGTCAGTACCCGGAGGTGGACTACACGACGAGACGACACACGGAGGAGGTTGACGGACGAGAGCGTGGAGGATGCAATCTTTACCTACCCTTCAGGTAGGATATGTGGGGGATGATCCAGGAGCTGCGCTATCTGTACCTACCCTTCAGGTAGGATCCGAGGAGGAGGACCTAGGAGATGCTTCCTTCTTCCAATTGTTGCCTTTTTATGTTGTACTTTCGTTCAGTTGTAGTTGTACTTTCTTTTGGGTTTGTTTTCTGGCCCATTTACTTTTCACCACTTCTCTTGTTCTTAGTGTTTACTTTTTCCGCTTTCTTACTCTGTGGTGCTTGTTTTCTTTTATAAAGGCATTGCCTTCCCAGTTATCAGGATTTATGCCTTTAGTGCTAGTCGCCAGCCCCTGGCCTATGGAAGGCGGGCTTGGGGTAGTCACAGCACGGGCCCCAAGGACCGGGCATGACAGTTGAGCTCCAAAAATATTCAATTGAACATTCAAGATGTTAACTAAAATATAATTCCCTTAATGTGTTTTTCATAATTTCTCTGATAAATCATTTTATCTAACTTAAAATATTAATAATTTAATACAAGTGGATTTCAGAATACCAGAAAATTGTAACGGGATGTTACATCCCAATGTAGACAACATCTTAATCATGGGATGAGCTAGGCCATTACAAATTTTACCAGAGCCAGTATCCATTTGATGTGCCAAAGAGGATGTTGGGCCCTTCTAAGGATGGGTTATGGCTATTCCATATCAAAGGAGGAGGAGTATGAAGCACCCCTTTGTAAGGTTGTGTGGATACCTCTCTCGTCAAGAGACATTTTCCTGGGGGATTCCTGATGGAAAGAACCTAGGAAAATAAAAACCGTGTGGGTGGGCCTAAAGTGGAAAATATCATGATTGTGGGATTTACTATGTCATTATAGTTTTCTAATGGTGGTTCTTGATCTCATAATATCCATATTGTACATTACCAAGGTCATACTCTAATATAAGGTTCCAGAAAGACATATGAGTCTCCACCCCTGATACATTTTATCATTTTTGTCCCTCATATGATATCATTCATATATTGAAAATATATTTAAAAATGGTTTTGTATCACATCCAAGTTATCATAATGGGGAACTACTATAACATTTTAGTGTGAAAACTAATCTAAGGAAATTCTCAGACACTATGTCATGTAGAAGAACAATTCTGATGGGATAATTAGTTTATAAATATGGAAACAATGAACACATGTTAATCAAAAAGTTCAAATGAATTTGTTTCTAGGGAAGTAACTCAATGTATGTTCCCGGTGAGTTTTATCTCTAGGTTGATTACCATTGGGGATGGAAGTGTCATAGTGTGTGGTCTCCTTCATGATCATACCCTTTTATCCTCAAATAGAATCCTATGGCTGATAGTGATGTCTGAACCTCATGAGACACAAAGTCTTATACAAGTATATATGGGTTATTCTAGGATTCCTTATATTGATACCATATATCGTTTCTCACAGACCATTTGGATATGAGATGACTATAAGTGTATAGATAAGGAGTGGTTGATATGATGTTTCTGGTTCTCTGTCACATGGGTTCCCTATGGCTTGGGTCGAGGGGACTTTTTTCATTCATTTTCTCTCTTTTAATTTGGGTTGCTATGGTTTCAATTTGTAATTATTATACTCACATATTCATGGTTGTTTCCCAAACATGTCCTCTCTTTTTTAGATGAATGGCCATCCAATGGAGTCCAAGAAGCACCCATATTAAGAAGTGCATAGAGAGATAGATTTAATGAGGTGTGTTTCAGTTTTTTCATTTCAAATAAGTCCCATCATTCAGAGTTGGTTGGGATCTATTCAGTTTTTGGTGGGCTTATGTTTTTCATTTTTATTCTTTTTGTCACTATCATACTCTGTTTGTGGGATATAAATGTATGCGCGAAATGTTTTATCAATAGTTTTATTATCTCAAAATTTTATCATAGAGATGGACGCGTGTGTGTGCATAGGTACAATATTTGAATACCTTCCATGTTTCTGATATTCCTACTCAGTTCTAGTCACCAGCCCCTAGCCTGTTGGAGGTTGGATTGGGGTAGTTGGGGATCGATACCTAGTAGGTCAGGTCCTAAAAAAGTATTATAAGAAATGAAAATCCTTAGGAAAATATTAATTTTCTAGAATGATCTTTTTATGGGAATTTTTGCGGTAGTTTTGAATTGTTTCGAGTTTGGTATCTGGGCAAGGGAATCCAGTATTGGTGTAGTGCCCGACTTATCCGTTCATGAGGACTCTAATAATATACTTTTTGATATATAGAATTTAGGAATTAGTAAGATGGAAATTTGGTACATCCATCAAATAGGACTGGGTTTCTGGTTACATGTCCTTCTCAAGTCATATCTTCTAACATACCCATTGAATGTAGTGCTTCTTTATTCTGTTTTAGGATATCATCATGATGACAGTTAGGAAGGGTTCCATGGTAGGATTATGATTATTATCTTCCCAGTGATGAGGCAGCAATGCAGATGCCCTAGTCATAAGGAAGAGTATCTGAGTGGTCTGATAGTCAATCCACCACACATTCAGTATTATGTTTTTCTAGAAGTTCAAGAGGTTAAGGAATGTAGGCTCAGTGAAATTCATGAGTTACCAATGATGTGAACTCTAATGTATTAGGGTGAGTCAAACCCCCATGTAGCTCATGGATATATTGAGGTAGTTAATCATATTTTTCTACATTTGAGGAAACATCCCTATTATATGGTGGTCCAAGAATAAATGCTTTTTTTGGGATTTGTTAAAAGATGTTGGAGTCTGGTGATGCAGACCCATGATGAGATGACAATCGCTTTGATGTAGTCTGAGTACCTATTTGATGATGATTTTTATCTAGAAAAATTATGAACATTGTATATCCAAGGGTTTTTATATATTTCTCTAGATAGAGTGGGCATGGAAGTCTATTTTATGGGGTTCATGAACAATTCATGATACACCTTGTATATGGTTATAGACCCATTTTTCAGAGAATGGACATTTAAGAATTGACTACATCGAGATATTAGGTCTTCAGTGATATCTTTTTGCATACCTACCTATATTGGGGTGCTTGAGAGGTATATGTTGGTAGAGAGATTTGTAGATGAGATGAAACTAATTGTTAATGCTGGGAACATTGGATCTAATACCTTTGAACCGGGTATCCTAGGGAAGTCTCAAGGTTCTAGGAATTTGATATGCTTCGGGAGACAAGCCCAGGATGGAGGGTCTACGGCTTAGGGCTTCCATACTAGATCTTGTGAGCCGCATGAGAGGATGTTTTTCTCTTATGATGAGAAGAGGGATATCACATGATATTTTATAAATAATCATACTATTGAGAGGAATCTATTCGATGGACCTAACAGACAGAGACAATTATAGGAGCATGGAGTTTTTTATGATGTTAGATGTGATAGAGGAGTGGGGAGATCAGTTGTAGGAAGAAGACATATCAATCTATTTCCACCACTAACCATAGGTGTTTTACACCAAAATCATGTAGATAGAGGACCAGGGAGAGGAAAAATGAATTCCATAGAGGCCTCCGAACCGAAGGCTCTAATAAAGATTAGAGGTATGCTCTATTTCCTTTCTACTTATTCAGCTGTATTGTTAAACATTATTGTGAGGTACTATATTATAGACACTTCTTGGTTGAGGTAAATCCAAGAAGATGTGAAGCATTTGTAGAGCCATGTGATGGAAATTTTTTATATAAATTTGGACTAATGGGAAAGAGGGACACTTCCCACACCGAGACACATTCATGAGATGTGAAACAATAATATATGGTTAAGTCGGTGCACCCCAAAGTACATAGTGCAAAGTTGTGTAATATGAGTTCATTTAACTTATTTGTTCAGCGTGGGGTAGTGTTTTGGAGTGTCAGTGTAGTCCCTGTTGATACTCATGGATAATTTTGACTCAAAACATACACTGGAGTCTTATATAGAGAGGATCATTAACTAAACACTTCTACCACATGTGTGACCGGAATCTGGTAGGAGAGTTCCTTGCATAGAATCTTATTTTACTGGTAGAGAGAACCTATGATTATATTCCTTAGTATATATTAGTTTACTATTATCCATGCTCAAATGGTTTTCTCTAATGGCTGTGGAGGTTTTTTTGTCTTGTGGGATGGAATCTTCCTCTTTTGAGGAGTGATCGTGTACCGAGAAGCATGAGATCATGTGTGGCTGGATACAACCAAATTTTATTGGATGCATAGTATAAATTTTGTAGTCTTTGTTCTATAAGATACAGTTTCCAACTATACTGGTGGAGTTGAGGATGCATACCCGAGGAAATTTGAGGTTCCCTCCATAATGATAGTTTTTTTTCAATGTATGGAACACGGTGATTTCCTTTTTATTTGTGTCAGTGTGTGGGTTGAATCCCATGGAGCATTGAGAGTTATGGGTATGTCAGAGTATTTTATATAGAGGTCTTGGTAAGACCCAGTGTGTGTTCTTGGGAACCCCTATGGTGTACATTGATTTGAACCAATTGTCAACATTAGAGTTACATGTGATAGACTTGAAGATGACATGACATGTCTCTAGTTGTTGGTGGTTACTAATCCTCTTTTACTGAAATCAGGGTGTAACATATATGATATTATATTCAAAAGGATTCATGTGACTGGGAATCCCACAAATATTGTTTTGGATGTTGGGGAGTACATCGACCATCAATGTATTGATCAGAATCCAAACAAGTTGGGAGTTGAGGTGATGAGGATGTTTCTTTTCCCTATTTGGATACCAAGGAGAGGGGTGGTTGTGCCATGTAGAGAAAATTGATTGGGTTATAGAGAAAGTGCTTTAGTGTTTCATGTTGGTTGGTGTATTTGACTCACCACCAATGGTGTAGCACTAGGTGAGGCCATGTTTGGGTGGCCCTAAAGTTTATTGATGTACTGGTTGGTTCTAATACGGGATAACATTTTTGGCCTAGAGTGGGTGTCATTAATGGATGATAATGGTTAGTTCATTCAAAAAAGGATGTTGAGATATTGGTTACATCTTTATCATTATTGAGTTAGTGAGGTGGTTTACTGATAGAATCTATTACTGCAGTTTTATCATGTTCTTAGCTTTTCCACTGTTTGCAGCCAAGGAGAAACATGAACACTTCATTCCATGATGTCAACCTAGTTTGAGCTATAATTTGGCTATGGTTTGGATTTTTTTGGTTCCCCTAAGTCTATGTCTATAAATAGCATGATACTACTTGGTCGAGCTCATTATAATGGTGTGGGAGATCCAGTTATGAGCTTAATTTATTTCCCCCTTGTGTGTATTCTTTCATTTTATTAGGACACAAATCCTGAAAGTGGGTTGATTGTAGAGAATCTAGATTTTTCATGTATGAATTTAAAATATTTCTATGAATATTTAAAAAGTTAGAAGTTGTGTTACAATAGGACTCTTGAGCATGGAGAACCTTTGTGAGGTTATACTAGAAATGTTAAATATTTTATCTTGATGTCATGGATTATTAGTAAGAGTTTAATAATTCCATATGGGAGTATTGAATTAGAAATCTAAGACCATGGTAGAGTTCGAAAAGTGTTTTTTACCCTAGGAATGACACCATGTTTTTCTGTGTTGGTTTCTCTTTTAATGAAATGATGGAGGGATGTTAAACGGAGGTATATTAATCAAAAATAATAAAATACCCACTCCCCCTTAGTTCTAATGAACATTTGAGAATAGGACCCCCTTGTGTGATAGATGACCTGATGTTGAAATGAGGAGGTGATGTGCCGCTAATCCCCATTTTCAGAGCTGGTCATCTCTAGATCAAGCTGTAGCGGCTTCCTATATTTGTTTTGGACTAGAATCTTCAACATTTCACAATGACGTATGATGCTTTGTAATTTTTACATAACGATCCAATTTTGTGTTTTTTAGGTTTTAGAGATTTATTATGACTTATAGTGATCCCCAGGGGATTGATCTGTGGGTTCTAATGGAATCCATGGAGTTTTAAGTGGTTCAAAGGGAATTATTGTTTCAAAATCTAGATCACATGGCATGTAGTGCAAGATCACATGTCATATGTTATTACCATTTAGTGAAGATGAATTTTTTGGACTATACACCATGTGATGAGGATACACATCATGTGTTGATCCCTAGTAGTGTGTGTAGACGCCGGAAAAGTCCGTTGTTCCCAAACGAAGCTCCGGATGCGGAAAGCGAGGTCATATTTGGAGTCGGAAGGATGTTTCGGAGGGCCCGGAGGCCTTGCGCGGAATTTCAGAGGCCCGCGCGCAAAGGTGATGTTCCGCGCGCAAACCCCCCGGGATGCGCGCAAGGCGCCGGTCCGGCGCGCAATTTTGCGCGCCGCGGGTCCGCGCGACTCCCTTGCGCGCCGCGCCCGATTCCGCGCCCGCGAGGAGAATTTCGCGCTCGCACCCTGGATTCCGCGCCCGGGGTTGCCTATAAATATAAGGCGACCCCCAACGTTTCAAAGGTTGCTGGAAGTCGAAACGTCTCTCGTGCGCGCAATTCAACCCCTTCCGCGCGCAATGACGAACTTCAGGTAACCTCCTTTCTTTCGCGCAAGAAAGCCTCGGGGTCCGCCTTCGCGCGCAATCCCCGCTGGCTCCTTTCATTTGAATAAAAACTCACCCTAAGGCCTTTGCGCGCAAAAGAACCCGCTTGCGCGCAATTGCCCCCGGGGTGCGCGCAATCCGGCCTGATTGCGCGCACCCCCCCTTCTTTCAAGTGGCCATTCGATAAAGAATGAGCCGTTGCCCCCGCGCGCTATCCGAAGCCCGGTGTGAGCAATCTCAAGCATTCGCGCGCAAGGCGCTGGCCCAATTGCGCGCCAGCCGCCCCGATTGCGCGCCGGCCCGCAGTATTGCGCGCAAAGCTTCCTTTTTGCGCGCAATCTGCCAGGGTCGTCCCCGTTGGCCTCCTAAGGGTACCCGCCTGTGTGGCACCCGATGATTCTCATCCCGGGTGCCCGCACCGTGCGTTGTCTTCCCGTGCGGCCCTCCAGGTTCGTGCGAAGTGACATGCACCCATCGTCCGCGCTGCAAGACGTTAAACTGCCAAGTGCTTCGTCCGGCAACCTATGCCCAGCATGACGTTAAACTGCGCATTCGTCCCGCATGACGTTAAACTGCGCATACGTCTAGCATGACGTTAAACTGCACATCCGTCCAAGCTGCACGACGTTAAACTGCCTAGCCCCCATCGTCCGCGCTGCAAGACGTTAAACTGCCAAGTGCTTCGTCCTCAACACATGACGTTAAACTGTACTTCGTCCGGCAAGACGTTAAACCGTCTGCTTCGTCCTCAACACATGACGTTAAACTGTACTTCGTCTGGCAAGACGCTAAACCGTCCGCAACCTGATCCCGTGCTCTGCACGCAGGGTCTCCCCCGGTTTGGACGTGGCCCCCACCCGCTCGTCTCTGCAGGGATGTCGGGATTGTCCCCCTTTTGGGACGATTTAATGGGAGTGGCTTTTCCCTACGGGGGCAGGGTATTACAAACCCCTAGTTTCTCGTGGGAGGCTGCACATGTGTATCTCCATTGCGCCTCCCCACTGCCGAAGCCAGTAGAGGGTCTGACTGGGATCGAGGTGTCTTCCGCTTTCGGTCCAAGTCCCTTCCAACTGAGTTTTGCAGCATCCGGGCTGCCCCAAGTGCGTAAGTCCTGACAGAATGAACTACGTGGACTTTGATCCCTGTCTTCTATACAGGGTACGTAGGAAGCCTCCCTGAGGTCCAAGCCCACCACCTGGTCGTCCCGGTCGTATTTACGTCGGTTCGTCCATCAGTGGACCCCTCCAGGGTTCACGCTTGCGTTGATTCACCTATGAATCCGCCCCTGTGGGAGACTGCCCGTGTGTATCTCCACGGTGCCTCCCCACAGCCCCCCTTTTCCATTTCCCCTTTTATCGTCCAACATGACGTGAAACTGTGATCCACCCGGCCGTTCCATCCCCCTCTGTGCGAGGTGGTTCGGTTCAATCCTCCGCCCGGCGGCCTCGACCTCTTCGTGAGTCAGCATGCCGACGTCCAGCATGACGTTAAACTGTATGCCCGAACTACGTTGACTTTGATCCGTGTTAACGCGCGGTACGTAGGAAGCCCCTCTGGGGTCCAAGCTCTTCACTCCATCATCCATCCTGATCCTTACCCGGGCCGCCACATCCCGGTGGGGTCATGCCACTTCACTCCACTCCACGTTACTTGGGAAGCCGCCCATGTGCTGGCCCCAGCGTCGGAGGTTCTCCGCAAGGGGTTCTGTCATCTGATCCACTCTTCGTGTTGATCGGTCCGACGCCGTCCCCGCTGGACGTTAAACTCGCGGCATACCCCGTGTTAAACATGGGAAGCTGAGGAAAACCTCAGGTGACACAGTTCCCCGCACCTAGTACGGGATGCCTCAGGCCGTCATGCCTTCGAGAAGCCCTATTAGGGACGGAAGACAGATGTGCAGAGCCGCAGTGTTACGACACGCCCCCAGCACCCAGAGCCACCCGGCCTTCTCACCGCAGGTTGCTGCCCTGCCCAGACTCCTTGGAACGTCCGGGCGGAAGCAGCGTAATTAACCGGTGTCCATGAAGATATGGCGCCGGGAACGAGATTCACGAACATTCTTAAGTCTATGAGGGAGACCCGGATTAGGCGACAAGTTCCGAGGAGACGTCCAAGGAAGGAGGAGCCGACATCCCATCATCCCGGTTTCGATCAAGGAGCAGACGCCCCTGAATAAGGGACGGATGCCGCCCGCCCGTGGAAATCGGGACTGCGGGACCACAAGCCGCGCGCCCATCCCCTCGGGTTGACGGGTGCACGCGCGAACGCGTCCTGGCGGAACAGCGTAACCCGACGCACATCCGCACCGAAACAGAAAAATGGTGAACCCGACGTGAATCTCTTCTCCTCGATACGAAGACCGATGGCTTTCAGAGGTGTTGGAAGACCGGCATGTTGCCCGGCCAAGCATTCAGTCTTACCCGCCAGGGGCTGGGGAAGGGAAATCGGGCACTCCGTCTCACGACGTCGATGGCCTGGGTTCCCCCCCACGTATGGCTGGTATTGGGTACGCTTCGGTTAACACCGTCGAGCTGGTAAATCCCTTTTCGGTTCCCGACGTTGAAGAACACCAGGTGGACCTCCCTAGTGTCCCCGGTCGTTGCCACCGTCGGAAGAACCGCAGTAGCAGGAGTCGCCGGGGCACAGTCATTGGTACCTCCGGCCAGGCCGTGCACGCCACTGAGACTAGGCGGCAGGCTCAAGATCGAGCTCAACGTGCGCAGGCTCCCCATCCGGGGATGACGGATTCGCCTCCGCCACTGTTTGTGGTGTGGGACTAGGCAGAACCGCCTCAGCCGCGTCGCGACCAGCTCCGCCCTGCCACAAGTCCATCCCTGCCTCCTGACTCCAGTACGGTGACCATTTCCCGGACTGCGACCAGTGAACAGCGAGATGCGCCAAGTACCAGTCGGCCGCCGATCCAACCGGTAAGGCCCGTCATGCCACCAACCGCAGAGCAACCTCCTGCAACCAGGAGCTCGCGCTTGGCCAAAAAGTATGATGTCCTGAAGCACTTGGCCGACATCCCAGCAAGGCTCTCCATCCTTGAGGCTCTGCGCATGTCATCTGAGATGCGCGAGGCACTCGCTGAAGCCCTGAAGAGCCCCCTCCAGTTTGAGACAGAGGTTGCGGCTGCAGAGGCCTTTCACGCCGAAACGATCGAGGACGCCGAATGTCAGGCAGTTATCTCGTTCTCCGGTAAGGATGAAGACCCTCCTATACAGGGACACATTCGTCCGCTGTATGTCACTGGCCAGTTCAATGGCCTTGAAGTCCGGCGTTGTCTTGTCGACACGGGGTCCGGGATTAACCTGATTCCAACTCGGACGCTCCGGAGATTGGGGTTGTCTGAGGATGACTTGATTCCCTCCGACCTCAGGATCCAGGGGTACGACCGCACCGAGCAAACCCCGGTCGGCAAGATACATTTGAAGACCCAGTTCGGTGACTTGGTTGCCAACACCGAATTCATGGTAGTCTCTCAGGACACTGCGTATAACGCATTGATGGGCAGGCCATGGCTTCACCTTCACGCGGCGGTCCCCTCGTCATACCACCAATGCCTCAAATACTCCCTTAATGGTCGAGTAGGTGTGCTTCAAGGAGATGCCTCTCCTTTTGCCTCATGTGAAGCCCGTTATCTGGACGCGGACTATTACAAGAGCAAGGATAAGCAGATCCTGGCAGGTGAGGTTGAGCCTGTCGCTGTTGCGAGCGATCCCTGGGCAGGTCTGGATGACGCTTACGTCCTCCCGATTCACCGGTTGGACGTCGCCATGGTCTTGACGGTCCGTGAGTCTCCTGATGAGACGGCCGCGACCGCCCGCGCCAGCACCAGTGGCCCAGCAGGACCTGGTAGCCCCAATGCAGTTTCCAACGCAGTCTCTCCCGTGGATGATCCCTCCCCGAGTGGAGCGGGTATGGAAGACGCACCCCCAGCCTTTGAGGAGGGCGTCCCCGCCACGGTCGATGAGTTAATACAGGTGAACCTTGGAACCGAGGCCGATCCAAGACCCACGTTGGTTAGTGCCGCCATGCCCTCTGAGGAGCGGCAGCAGTACGTGGACTTTCTCAGGCAGCACCGTGATGTGTTCGCTTGGGGCTATGACGAGATGCCGGGGCTAGATCCTCAGGTAGCCGTCCACCGCCTTGGTCTCCCGGCGAACCATCGCGGGTTCAAGCAGCCTCCCAGGAAGATGCACCCATCCCATGGTGCCATGGTTGAGGCCGAAGTTGACAAGCTTATCAAAGCCAACTTCGTGAGGGAAGTTCAGTACCCCAAATGGCTGGCCAACATTGTGCCGGTCAGGAAGAAGAACGGGCAGATTAGAGTCTGCATCGACTTCCGCGATCTCAACCGCCACTGTCCGAAGGATGATTTTCCCCTTCCAGTGACAGAGCTGTTGATTGATGCCACGGAAGGGTTCCAAGCCCTCTCCTTCATGGATGGATACTCCGGATACAACCAAATTCGGATGGCCCCTGAGGATGAGGAGTTCACTGCCTTCAGGGCCCCCCAAGGTACCTTTTGCTACCGGGTCATGCCCTTCGGCCTGAAGAATGCAGGTGCCACCTATCAACGGGCGATGCACCGCATATTCAAGCCAATCCTCGGCACACTGGTGGAATGCTACGTCGACGACTTGGTTGTCAAATCGCGCCAGCGTCAGGACCATCTCAAAGATCTTGAGAAAGTGTTCAGCTTCCTCCGGTCTCGCTGCCTGAAGATGAACCCGTTGAAGTGTGCCTTTGGGGTCACCTCCGGAAAGTTCCTTGGATTTGTGGTAAGATACCGGGGTATTGAGATCGACCCAGAGAAAATCAGGGCGATTAGCCAGATGCCTCCCCCGGGTACCGTCCGGGAACTGGAAGGGTTCCAAGGCCACTTAACCTATATACGCCGATTCATCGCGAATCTGGCCGGCAAGTGTAAGCCCTTTTCTCGGCTTATGAAGAAAGGTGCCACCTATGTATGGGATAAAGAGTGTCAGACCGCTTTCGAGGAAATCAAGCAGTACCTGCTTCAACCTCCGGTCCTGATGCCGCCCGTATCCGGAAAGCCGCTGGTCCTTTATGTGACCGCCCTGGAACGGTCCCTGGGTGCCCTTCTCGCCCAGAAGAACAACGAGGGAACAGAGAATAGCCTCTATTACCTCAGTCGCATGCTCCTCGATGCGGAGGTTAGGTATTCCCCCATCGAGAAGAGCTGTCTGGCGCTCGTATTTGCCGTACAGAAATTACGGCACTACTTGCAGCACCATGAGGTACAGTTGGTTTCTCGGGTAGACCCGTTGAAATATATCCTGAGCCGACCTATGTTGACTGGCCGTCTAGCGCGGTGGGCTGTGATTCTCCAGCAGTTCGACATCAGGTATGTGTCTCAGAAGGCCATCAAAGGGCAAGCGTTGGCAGACTTTCTGGCCGCTCACCCGACCTCCGCGGATCAGCCGCTGGATCTAGGCTTTCCTGATGAGACCATTCTCTCGGTTGATCGAGTCGATCCATGCTGGCAGATGCACTTTGACGGTGCCTCCCGGAGCCCCACCGGTAGAAGACTCGATAATCCTAAGCTCAATAGAGTGGGCTTGGGCATCGTCTTCATTACCCCGGAGCGAGCCGTGCTGCCATACTCTTTCCTGTTGTCAGAGGGCTGTACCAACAATGAGGCGGAATACCATGCCCTCATCACCGGCCTCGAGTTAGCTCTCGAGATCGACGTGCCCCATCTGTGTGTGAAAGGGGACTCTGAGCTGGTCGTTAAGTAGATCAATGGCGACTATGTTGTCAGGAAGCCGGAACTTGTGCCATTGTTGGAGTGCACCCTCCTTCTGATGGCCCGGTTCCCTTCTCGGCCAGAAATTGTCCATATTCCCTGGTCGCAGAACGGTCGAGCAGATGCTTTGGCCAGCCTGGCTGCGTCACTTGCGGAACCTGAACAGGACAACCTGATCGTCCGCGTGACGCGCCGCAGGCTCATCGCTCCCGTTATCCCGGAAGAAGATCGCGGCCCGTTGGTAAGTAACCTCACCACGGTTGCCCCTATGCCCGGAGCCCCGAGTACCCCAGATATGACAGTCGGATCAGCCCCTGATTGGAGGACGCCTTTGGTTGAGTACCTCCAACATGGCATTCTTCCATCGGATCGGGCCGAGCGCGAGCGAGTTCGACGCCGCGCATCGCAGTTTGTCCTCCAGAGCAGTCCCGGTCTGGAGCAGATCCTCTACAAGCGCGGGTTTGATGGTGTTCTCCTCCGTTGCCTTCAGGGAGTCGAGATCCCACGAGTCATGCAAGAGGTTCATGCTGGTTCATGTGGCGCCCACCAGACTGGGCCGAAGCTGTCCCACCAGATTCGGAGGTTGGGATACTTCTGGCCCTCTATGATCCATGACTGCATCGAGTACGCCAGGAGGTGCCATGCGTGCCAGGTTCATGCGAACTTTGTGCATCGGCCGCCGGAGCCTCTCCATACCACAAGGTATTCCTGGCCCTTTGCAGTCTGGGGACTGGACGTTGTGGGACCTTACCCGCCGGCGACAGCTCGCCAGTGCCGGTTCATTCTGACCGCCACGGACTTCTTCTCCAAATGGGCAGAAGCGATTCCGCTCAGAGAGGTCAAATCCTGTTCGATCGCTGACTTCGTGACCTCCAACATCATCTATCGATTTGGAGTGCCTCACGCTATCCTCACGGATAACGGAGCCAATTTCCGAGCAGCCGAGTTGAAGAAGTTGTACGCCAAGTATAACATCCGCTCGAACCATACATCTCGCTATCATGCGCAGGCGAATGGACAGATCGAGGCGTTTAACAAAACCCTCTCTAACATTCTGCAAAAGATGGTTGGTCAGAACAAGAAGAGTTGGCCGGACAAGCTCCCCAACGCCCTCTGGGCTTATCGGACGACGACTCGCAATTCCACCCAGATGACCCCTTATTCCCTGGTGTATGGAGCTGAGGCCGTCCTGCCCATCGAGATCCAGTTACCATCCTTGCGCACTGCGGTCTACGACCAGCAAGCGCCGGACAGAGTTGCTGAAGCCCGTCTAGTCGAGTTGGAAGCACTGGATGAGAATAGACTTCGCGCTTTGCACAACTTGGAGAGGCATCAAAGCAGAATGGCTCGAGCTTTCAATAAGAAGGTTCGCCTCCGCTCCTTCCTGCAGGGTGATCTAGTGCTAGCCCTAAGAGCACCGATGATCCCCGGCAGGAAGCCGCCCAAGTTGGAGCCCAAGTGGGAGGGACCTTTTGTTGTCCACAAGGTCTATCCCAATGGCGCGTACTCCCTAGCGACTATGGATGGTGAGCGTGTCACTCCTCCCACCAACGCTAGGTTCCTCAAGAAATACTTTGCCTGAGTGTCCGTTCGTCCTGCATGACGCTAAACTGCACTTCGTCCTGCATGACGCTAAACTGCACTTCGTCCTGCATGACGCTAAACTGCACTTCGTCCTGCATGACGCTAAACTGCACTTCGTCCTGCATGACGCTAAACTGCACTTCGTCCTGCATGACGCTAAACTGCACTTCGTCCTGCATGACGCTAAACTGCACTTCGTCCTGCATGACGCTAAACTGCACTTCGTCCTGCATGACGCTAAACTGCACTTCGTCCTGCATGACGCTAAACTGCACTTCGTCCTGCATGACGCTAAACTGCACCACGTCCTGCACGACGTTAAACTGCACTACGTCCGAGCTACAAGACGTTAAACTGTTCAGCATTCGTCCTGCATGACGTAAAACTGCCACTCAAGAACTACGTGCGGCTTGATTCCCATCCTTATGGGATACGTAGGACCGCCTGAACCCTCGTGTTTCAGGCCCAGCCCCATCCTTCGGGAATTTCCATCCCATCTCGGGCCCTTGGCCCAGTTGCCCCCGGGTGTGCGGCGTATGGTGTGAGTGCGGGGCTATGCCCTCATTCACGTCGGTTTGCTCGTCACGCTGTACGCCCCCCCACGTTTGGGGATGCCTTCTGCTCCCCCCTTCTTTTTTCCTCATCGTCCTGCATGACGTTAAACTCCACTTCAAGAACTACGTATGGCTTGATTCCCATCCTTATGGGATACGTAGGACCGCCTGGACATTCATGTTTCAGGCCCAGCCCCATTTCCCGGGAATCCCTATCCCGCGTTGGGCCTCTGGCCCCAGTTCCCCTCCTTTTTGTGCGAGGCGTATCGCGTGAGCGGGGGATTATGTCCTCATTCACGTCGGTCTACTGGCCGCGCCGTACGCCTCCCCCGTGTGTGGGACTACCTCACACCCCTCATCGTCCTGCATGACGTTAAACTGCCTTTCCAGAACTACGTATGGCTTGATTCCCATCCTTATGGGATACGTAGGACCGCCTGGACGCTTGTGTCTCAGGTCCAGCCCCGTCTCTTGGTTGATCACGGGGATCTGCCCCCCTTCGGTTGCTCTCAGGGTGAGTCCTCCGACCCTTTCCGGAGATCTGTTAACATGTTTTGGGTGCTTCGGTCTATGACTCGTAGTGTCAGATTCAATCCCGACAAGTCCTGTGTTGCTTGTCAGGCCCCACGCTTCCTCTTGTTCGAGCCTTCACTCAAAGGGATCCTCGTTAGCGGTTTGGGTACGATGCCTCAGTGCTCTCCCACCTCTCCGGGTCGATTTACCGGTGGGTCTTGGGCCGCAAATCGATATGAATCCTGCGATTGAGCGGTTGATGCTCGTTTGCTTGCCCCGTCTTAGGCTGACGCGATCGGATGTTGTGTTGCGAATGCGTCAGCAACGTCCTTGATCGCCATGTCAGCTCTCTCAGGCTCTGAACATTGGTTGCGCAGTCCTCATCACACTCCGCCTTTGTGCGTTGTAGTGGAATCTTGACACTCTCTTCATACTGACCTCTGGTACGCCTCTACACGTTAGGCAGACCAACCAGGGTAATGATGTCGTTCGAGGCTCCCATGATCTGAGCACCAAGGATATATGCAGATATCCTCCCTAAGGGCCATGCGTAGCTGGACCCTCGTCCCCATAAGGAGGAGGGAGTCGCCCGAACAATTGCGTTCTGGGCCCAGTTATCTGGAGGCTAGCATCTCTGCCCCTCGGGTGATGGACATATGCAGACCCCTATCTCAAGACTCTTCTCCTGGAATCGTGCGTGACCGCAGGGCTGGGTATGTTCCCACCCCCGCCGTGTCCGCCGTACCGCAATAAGCGGATTCCTCCATGGTCCGAACCACACGACCTTAAACTGTGTTGTCTGGTCCTACCACACGACCGTAAACTGTGATCGTCTTGGCCGCCCGACGAGAAGCGGCACTGCATCGTGATGTCCTCCTCAGGGGACACTCATGTTGGGCGCTGGTTAATGACCACGCCATTCATCAATGCCTTCCATGGCTTGATTATTGTGGCGACGCCAGAGATTTCCCAATCACGGGCATGTCGCCGCACAAAGAAAAACCATTCATCTTTAAGGACAAACAAGAAATATCAAATGCCGCTCCTTTTGTGTGCGAGGGTCAGACCCGCACTCTTCCCCGCGCTGGTGCCCGATTGTGTTGCACCGCGCTTCAAGAACTACGTGCGGCTTGATTCCCATCCTTATGGGATACGTAGGAACGCCCGGATGTTTGAAACTTCGGGTCCAGCCCCCCACCTCTTAGAGATTCCCCCTTCTCTGGGGAATCCGCCGCCTTCAGGTCACCCTCAAGGCGTGTTCCCCGACCCCTTGCCGTGGTCCACCGGTGTCAAGAGTACTCTGGTTTATTGCCAGGAGGGTCAGGATCCGCTTGGTCAGGTTTCCTCCACTTTTCAGGCTTCGTGCTCCCTTTCATTCGGACCCATCGTCTACGCCCTGGGTGGAGCCCCCGTGAACGGTTCGGACAAAATGCCTCAGTGCTCTCCCACCGACTCGGGCTGGTACCCCCAATGGCCTCGGGCAGCAAATCGATATGAATCCTGCGATTGAGCGGTCGATGCTCGTTTGCTGCCTCATTCCACCAACGGTTAGTGCGATATTGGTGCTGCTTTTCCGCCACGGTCGGCAGTACTCCCATATCGTTACACCGGTGCCCCCAGTCCTTGAGTGAATGGCCGCATGATTCACATTTTCCACCTCCCATTCTGACCAGGCGAAACCTCGACACTCTTGACACTATCCCTCAGTGCATCTTCGCATATCCAGGGGATATGACCACGATGTGGCGTGCTTTGAGTCCTTATGGTCCGAGCTCTAAGACCTTAAACTAAGATCCCCCCTTATGGTCCGAGCTCTAAGACCTTAAACTAAGATCCCCCCTTATGGTCCGAGCTCTAAGACCTTAAACTAAGATCTCCCCTTATGGTCTGAGCTCTAAGACCTTAAACTAAGATCCCCCCTTATGGTCCGAGCTCTAAGACCTTAAACTAAGATCCCCCCTTATGGTCCGAGCTCTAAGACCTTAAACTAAGATCTCCCCTTATGGTCCGAGCTCTAAGACCTTAAACTAAGATCTCCCCTTATGGTCCGAGCTCTAAGACCTTAAACTAAGATCCCCCCTTATGGTCCGAGCTCTAAGACCTTAAACTAAGATCTCCCCTTATGGTCCGAGCTCTAAGACCTTAAACTAAGATCCCCCCTTATGGTCCGAGCTCTAAGACCTTAAACTAAGATCTAGCCCTTATGGTCCGAGCTCTAAGACCTTAAACTAAGATCCTCTAGCCCTATGGTCCGAGCTCTAAGACCTTAAACTAAGATCCTCCACCTTTATGGTCCGAGCTCTAAGACCTTAAACTAAGATCCAGCCCTTATGGTCCGAGCTCTAAGACCCTAAACTAAGATCTACCCCAAATGGGGTCCTACGTCCTGCATGACGTTAAACTGCACTCTCAGAACTACGTGTGGCTTGATCTCCATCTTGATGGAGTACGTAGGAACGCCCGGGCATTCCAACTCGGGTCCAGCCTCAGGGATCGCTAAGTCCCGCCCCTCCTCGTCGCCGGCCGTCTGGCCTGACTTCGGGTAGAGTGGTGCAGTTGTGATATTCTCCCCGATTCAGCTCGGGATGCCCCATCGCAAGGATGGGAAGTGACAGTTTCCTCGTCAGAGAGGTGCTGTCTGAGAATTGAGGTGACTCACGGCCAGATTAGTGCATCCGCCTAATACGTTTTCCCCACGGTGGCGCAATTTTGAGAGCGTTGGATTCTGTCCGAACAAATCGTCACTTCGCCCCACGCTTCGCATGCCCTGTTGATCTGGATTTTCCACCCTTGTGTCTGAAGGAACCCCAAAGCGGTATTCATGATGACATGTGGTCCGCCTCCTGCAATATGAATGATGGCCTTTTTCGGTCCGTCTATTGCAGTTGTTATGGTCGATCCACTGTCCGCCTACCGTCTTGGGCATTTCCTGGAAGGCCGGCCGTTGTGGATGTCTGGATTCGGGACACGCGATTCACCCTTTCTCATTTCCCTATGTTCGGATAAAATCTCAACGCCCCTAGAGTTGTCCCGCTCGTGTGTTGGAACAAGTTGGGGGATGATACATTGGTTAGGTCTGAGGTCTCCTTTCCTAGGAATGACCTCCCTCTTTTCTCCAGAAACCCAGGCCCAATTATGGATGCCTGATGCTCGGTTAACACTCCCGCAAGACAACGAATTGTGGTTGAGCATATTAAACCGAAAGACGCAGATAAGTATATTGATTCATACAAATGGATCGAAATATTGAATAACGGAGGCAAAGTGTTCTAGGAATGGCAAAAAACAAAGCCCCTAGGGATGAAGCGTGCGGGATCGGACGAGGCTGGTGGAAAAGTTTGAGAGGCGGCGCGCAATCCAAGTGGACGGCGCGCAATTGGGAAGACTGTCGCGCAAAGTTCCGGGCTTTCGCGCAAAAACAGGCGAAATCCGGACGGTTTTGCGCGCCGATCGGGCGAATTTCGCGACCGGAAGAGGCAATTTTGCGCACGAGAGCTTTGGAGCTTATCGCGCGGAAGGCCAGAGTACGGAACGCGGGACCCAGCGCCCCTATTTATAGGCGAGGCCGGGTCCGCGCTGCGCGGAAAGCGCTTTGCGCGACCGCAGCGGCGAATTTCGCGACCGGCGCCCCTTTTTGCGCGCCTAAGTCCCGCGCCGCCCAGGACTTCGGCATTCCGGCGTCTCCCTCGGAACCCGATCGTTGCGACCTCTCGCCGATCAGATTCCGAGGGGGGGCTTTTGTAGACGCCGGAAAAGTCCGTTGTTCCCAAACGAAGCTCCGGATGCGGAAAGCGAGGTCATATTTGGAGTCGGAAGGATGTTTCGGAGGGCCCGGAGGCCTTGCGCGGAATTTCAGAGGCCCGCGCGCAAAGGTGATGTTCCGCGCGCAAACCCCCCGGGATGCGCGCAAGGCGCCGGTCCGGCGCGCAATTTTGCGCGCCGCGGGTCCGCGCGACTCCCTTGCGCGCCGCGCCCGATTCCGCGCCCGCGAGGAGAATTTCGCGCTCGCACCCTGGATTCCGCGCCCGGGGTTGCCTATAAATATAAGGCGACCCCCAACGTTTCAAAGGTTGCTGGAAGTCGAAACGTCTCTCGTGCGCGCAATTCAACCCCTTCCGCGCGCAATGACGAACTTCAGGTAACCTCCTTTCTTTCGCGCAAGAAAGCCTCGGGGTCCGCCTTCGCGCGCAATCCCCGCTGGCTCCTTTCATTTGAATAAAAACTCACCCTAAGGCCTTTGCGCGCAAAAGAACCCGCTTGCGCGCAATTGCCCCCGGGGTGCGCGCAATCCGGCCTGATTGCGCGCACCCCCCCTTCTTTCAAGTGGCCATTCGATAAAGAATGAGCTGTTGCCCCCGCGCGCTATCCGAAGCCCGGTGTGAGCAATCTCAAGCATCCGCGCGCAAGGCGCTGGCCCAATTGCGCGCCAGCCGCCCCGATTGCGCGCCGGCCCGCAGTATTGCGCGCAAAGCTTCCTTTTTGCGTGCAATCTGCCAGGGTCGTCCCCGTTGGCCTCCTAAGGGTACCCGCCTGTGTGGCACCCGATGATTCTCATCCCGGGTGCCCGCACCGTGCGTTGTCTTCCCGTGCGGCCCTCCAGGTTCGTGCGAAGTGACATGCACCCATCGTCCGCGCTGCAAGACGTTAAACTGCCAAGTGCTTCGTCCGGCAACCTATGCCCAGCATGACGTTAAACTGCGCATTCGTCCCGCATGACGTTAAACTGCGCATACGTCCAGCATGACGTTAAACTGCACATCCGTCCAAGATGCACGACGTTAAACTGCCTAGCCCCCATCGTCCGCGCTGCAAGACGTTAAACTGCCAAGTGCTTCGTCCTCAACACATGACGTTAAACTGTACTTCGTCCGGCAAGACGTTAAACCGTCCGCTTCGTCCTCAACACATGACGTTAAACTGTACTTCGTCTGGCAAGACGCTAAACCGTCCGCAACCTGATCCCGTGCTCTGCACGCAGGGTCTCCCCCGGTTTGGACGTGGCCCCCACCCGCTCGTCTCTGCAGGGATGTCGGGATTGTCCCCCTTTTGGGACGATTTAATGGGAGTGGCTTTTCCCTACGGGGGCAGGGTATTACAAACCCCTAGTTTCTCGTGGGAGGCTGCACATGTGTATCTCCATTGCGCCTCCCCACTGCCGAAGCCAGTAGAGGGTCTGACTGGGATCGAGGTGTCTTCCGCTTTCGGTCCAAGTCCCTTCCAACTGAGTTTTGCAGCATCCGGGCTGCCCCAAGTGCGTAAGTCCTGACAGAATGAACTACGTGGACTTTGATCCCTGTCTTCTATACAGGGTACGTAGGAAGCCTCCCTGAGGTCCAAGCCCACCACCTGGTCGTCCCGGTCGTATTTACGTCGGTTCGTCCATCAGTGGACCCATCCAGGGTTCACGCTTGCGTTGATTCACCTATGAATCCGCCCCTGTGGGAGACTGCCCGTGTGTATCTCCACGGTGCCTCCCCACAGCCCCCCTTTTCCATTTCCCCTTTTATCGTCCAGCATGACGTGAAACTGTGATCCACCCGGCCGTTCCATCCCCCTCTGTGCGAGGTGGTTCGGTTCAATCCTCCGCCCGGCGGCCTCGACCTCTTCGTGAGTCGGCTTGCCGACGTCCAGCATGACGTTAAACTGTATGCCCGAACTACGTTGACTTTGATCCGTGTTAACGCGCGGTACGTAGGAAGCCCCTCTGGGGTCCAAGCTCTTCACTCCATCATCTATCCTGATCCTTACCCGGGCAGCCACATCCCGGTGGGGTCATGCCACTTCACTCCACTCCACGTTACTTGGGAATCCGCCCATGTGCTGGCCCCAGCGTCGGAGGTTCTCCGCAAGGGGTTCTGTCATCTGATCCACTCTTCGTGTTGATCGGTCCGACGCCGTCCCCGCTGGACGTTAAACTCGCGGCATACCCCGTGTTAAACATGGGAAGCTGAGGAAAACCTCAGGTGACATAGTTCCCCGCACCTAGTACGGGATGCCTCAGGCCGTCATGCCTTCGAGAAGCCCTATTAGGGACGGAAGACAGATGTGCAGAGCCGCAGTGTTACGACACGCCCCCAGCACCCAGAGCCACCCGGCCTTCTCACCGCAGGTTGCTGCCCTGCCCAGACTCCTTGGAACGTCCGGGCGGAAGCAGCGTAATTAACCGGTGTCCATGAAGATATGGCGCCGGGAACGAGATTCACGAACATTCTTAAGTCTATGAGGGAGACCCGGATTAGGCGACAAGTTCCGAGGAGACGTCCAAGGAAGGAGGAGCCGACATCCCATCATCCCAGTTTCGATCAAGGAGCAGACGCCCCTGAATAAGGGACGGATGCCGCCCGCCCTTGGAAAGCGGGACTGCGGGACCACAAGCCGCGCGCCCATCCCCTCGGGTTGACGGGTGCACGCGCGAACGCGTCCTGGCGGAACAGCGTAACCCGACGCACATCCGCACCGAAACAGTGTGGCCAAAGGAAATGTCATGATATTACATGTCAAAGGACATGTCTGTGTGAAATTACAAACCCAGGTACATGGGATCAAGGTTTCAGAAAAAGGAATTATCATAGAACACAACTATGTGGCCAGATTGCAAAGACGTTCCATCTACCAAGGGTATAGGTCATATAGGTTTACATGTCCTGCCCTACATGCATGGGTGAGGACACAGCCATAAGATCATATTGGGTCCCACATTATGTTAGATGTGGTACACACAATTTATATAACCAAATAAACATAGAGTATTGTGAGGGTCTAAGGAAAAGGTTTGACTTCGAGCGACACATCGTGTAATATGGGTACACATTTTGTACCCCCCCCCCTATTAGTTTCTCCCTCGTGCATCTCCATCTTCGTAACTAGGATGGAGGCCCACGAGTAGCCTATCGAGATTATTTTTCCATGTTTAATGTGATGGTGGCCATAGATTTAGAGTTATAGTTACTTTTTGAGGTTAGGTTAGCGGGACACTAATTAGCAACATATAGACTAGTATCGGTTGAGTTGGTTAATGTGGTCTATCCTGATGAGGGTATGTTTTCGAATTATGACTTTAGTATAGTATTCTGATCCCATTGATAAGATGATCTCGGAGAGAGTTGGTGTATCCCTCTGAGATTTTGGGGTGATATCCTCTACCAAATCATCTTCCCTGGGTAGGGTTCATGGTAACACTGTGTCATTTTTATATATGGATTTAGTCATGTGTCTAGTATTACATATTAGTTGGGTATATTGAATCATTAGATAAATTTATCTTGATAATAATTCTTTATATATGATATACCATCCAATTACATATAATTTCACCATAAATAGAATGATATTGTTGCTCGTGTGTACGTATGAATTACTGTCTCCATGAATGCGGTAAGATTCATACCACATCGTAAAAATTCAAGAATAATTTTAATTTTATGATTAAAAAAAATTAAGATCTTAATATCATTCGATATATGAATCAAAGACATCTTATCCATAACAAACATGGCTTATGTAATCAATCATATAAAGGAAAATGAATCAGTTAACACCCGAAACAATGATACTACAGAAATATTACTGACCAAGAAGTATTAGAAGATCTTATATGATATCATATTTATGTATGTTGTTCATTTATAATTTAATAACCATGAATTAACTGTTATACATAAGGTTAATATACTTTTGACCATTGAAAATTACAAGGTAAGGGTTAAATTTCAGAATCTCTTTATTATATGAGGTTGTTTAGCCATGAGTATCTAATGGGACCTCTTTATCAACCACATCCATGTTTCTTAAAAATGTATTTCAAAATATTTTTACTATGTAACAGACTATTGGTTAAAGCCATTTATACCCTTGGTTGAATTTTTAAATTTTTTTTTGAAAGGAATATTTCTGTCATTTTCGAAACAAGGTACTTTATGACTGTTTCAACAAATTAAGGTAAGAATGTTTTTTAACTTATACGGCTGGTGCGGCTATTTTCTACTGTTATGACATCTTTAAAGCTTCCCTTACAATACTATAAGAATATTTCCAAAATAATAGTTTTCTTTTGTAATTATGTAACTTATAAATGATTTCAAAATAGAAAGAGATATTTCTCTCTAATAGTTTTGATTTCATTTATGTCCACATCCTTTGATGGATTTTACGCTTATTTGAAGTTCATTTGTTAAGATACAAAACTTCCATATTGTATTTATGGTTTTTTGATATTTTTTACTATGGATTGTTATTTTTTTACCATTCATGTTTTGTGGTAAAAGTATTGACATTTCGTATGCTTGTTTTATTACAGATATTTATGTTATGTTCTAACCTTTTCATTTGAGGAATGCATTAGACATAGTAAGTGATGGTTGGATCACACTATAGCTCCCCAATGCATCGGTAGGTCTCATGAGACAAACTAGGTTCTTGGAACAAGGCCTTGAAAAATATTATTTTTATTCTTCGCATGAGGCCTTGACTATACGGTTATGATATCCTGCATTATGCATCCCATCATTATGAAATAGGCTATTGATATTACTTGTGATTATTCGACTAGTAGAATATCCTTGTGAATAAGTAAATAGACTTATTTTGATTTAAATTTCCCATATTATGATGATGGTTAAATTTAAAAAGGATTTTGTTTTAGTCTTATACATTACCTTAAATGTTTATGCCTACTTATGAAACTTTCCGCTATATTGTTATCCTTACTGAGAATCTGACCTCACCCCTTTCAATGCTTTATTTTTTCCATTATGTGAATAAGTATTTTATGGTTGACCTGCAGTGATTGGCTAAGGGATATATGTGTGTTCAAAGGGGAAAACTTTTATTGTTGTTTTTATTTCATGATGTAATGTAAAACTTATGTATGTATCTAGTACATCAAAGGATACTAAACTGATCAGTCATTTAGGATTTGATCCCTTGTGATCATACCAATGTTATGTAATAATGGACCGACTCTAGGTAAGTAGGGTCAGAGAGTTACAACAATGTCCTTGTATGAAAAGATCGATTGGGAGACTAGATCCCCTGAAAGAATTCTCTTTAACCCATCAATAAATTGTCAATATTTCTCTCTGTATTACTTTTGAAGTTTGTAGAATGTATTGATAACCCATAAATTTTTCTTCACACATAGAAACCTATTCATCCTCCTTTTTTTCTGACACTCAATAACTATATTTATTTATCTTCTCATTTGTTGCGTGGATAATATTTTCCCTATAATAGTAACTTAAAATCATTCCATTCTATGTTTCTATTTGATATTTGTTCTTAGTGTTTTTATCTAATGACCAACATTCATATGAATCTATTATGAGATGATAAAATGTCATGAAATACTTATAACTTCCATTACTTCTGAAAGGGATAAATATCTTTATTGTGGAACTTATCCATTTCTTGGCTAAAAATATATTTTTAGTCCCATTTAATAATGGAGGTTGTTGACGCATGAACCAGTCTAACATTGTTACACCCCACGGTGTATCCGCATGTTTCTCTATACGGGAAAGATTGTTTCTCATTACCTTGTTTTGTTTCCATAATATGGTTATAATATAATCAGTTCCTACTATAGCTCTACCTCCAACTTCATTATCTTATCAAGGAGGGATATCCCTACATGTAGTATGTACATTTTTGTGATTACCATTTCTTCAACTATAAACCATTTCTAAACAAAGGAATACACTAGATTAGATCATAAAATTATGAAACATAATTTATAATACAAAATCTATGGAAATACTTAACATTAATTGAGAAATTTATGTATAAGTGATCTCATAATCATAAACATAGTTTCTATGGGAAATATTTCATATGAGAAATAAATTTCCAAATCCTATATAATGGTTTGTAAATAAAACATGAATTAATCCAAGAATATCACCAAAGAGTTCTAATTCAAGTGCACATTAATGAAAAGTTTTTGGTATGAAGTGACACTCGAGTCAAGCCCAAAGCTCATTTTTGGGAGTTATTACCCCTTGGTACATCTATTACAGAACCACGTATACTTCTAGTATCCAGAATGAAAAATATTGTTTCGAAAGATGAAAAAATATCCACCTTACAAAATCTTCAGGATTTTATTCTGTATTTCTCCCCAATTATTGTCATCGACTTATGTTCCTTAATCTATGTTTTCATAAATCTTGTTCCCAAGGTTTATAATAATATATCTATGATATCAAATATAAAGTCTGTGGTTCATGAAACCTGCAGTCAGTGCCTAATTTATTCTATTGCCACTATATATAAGGAAATTTATCTCGAAGGACTTAAGTATTTATTAGTCATAGTAAACTGGAGAAATATTTTAAATTCACATTAAAATTGAATATATAAATTACAAAATGTTTTCTCTTTGATAACACTATATCTCACCTTACCATATCCATATATATCAATTAAAAACACTTTCTTGTAGCCTCTGGAAAATAAACAACAAGAAATGAGTGAGATCATATACATATTAACGTTATGAGCATGAGAGAATCTATAAATAAATAAGTCATAATTAATATGGAAAGGTAATTAACTCAGGCACATGCCATTTTATCAATAGATTGAGCATACTATTCAAGTAATAAATAATCTTCAAATAAATCTATATGTGAAATCACATGAGATTGAATATTTTCCATGGATATTATAAATTATTGAATAATCCAAAAGTTATTAATGATAAATCTAATCATGAGGGAAATCATAACGTCAAAAATTTACTACATTAGAATTTTTCTTGTTGATTTATCACATGAAATCTATCAGTGCATCAATGATATATCTATAATTAGGCCCCACCCATCACTTACTAAGTCCAATGAATTACACTTATTAAAGGGGTGAAACATAATCAACATAAACATTCATGTTGAAAAAATTACTTACGAAATATTAATACTTACTCTAATAAAAAAACATAATCATAGAACATCCAGAGTAATAGGGTAAATCTTAAGAAAATTGTACATAACCAATAACTCTGAACATAAAATATCTAAAAATGTAATATGTATTGTATTCATATAACATATCCATAGTGTATCATAATTATAATAATGTTTTTCTTTTATTGATTGAGATATATAACAAAATAATGTCATTAAAAACATTTTTCTTGAAAATTACATTTTCACCTTGAAAATATATTTTCTAAAAATTAAATTTCATAAAATATTTTGAATATAACCTTTTAAATTTATAGAGAAATGTTTAAAAAATTAATTGGTCATTATGATAAAAAAAATTCATTTATTTCGCACATTTTAAAACAAACATTCCTTTCACACTTTTGGTAAAAGAAAAACATCCATTGTTTGGAATATGAAATGAATATTATTTAAAAAAAATAAAAAATAAATTAAGGGGAGAAATATTTAATAAATAATTTAGAGAATGTTCACATATTTTTTTAATATATTTATAGAAAAAAATTGGAATAATTAAACTTTCAACTGAATATAGACCTGAAGTAATATTTTCTTAAAAACATTTTCTCTGTCAATTTAATTACCAACGAGTGGATAAATTATCCTATTATTTTAAAAGATTATTAATAAATATAAGAGATGAAAATATACTAGTTCTAGGATAGGAATACCAAATAATTCACCCAAGGGAGACTTAAACATAAACAATTTCGAATAATGATTATATTGTGAAATAAACCCTTACAGCATTACTATCGTTTGAATTTTAAGCCTCATAAAAGAAAAAAATCATCAAACGATACATTAAATACCATGAATATAAAGTTATTAATGATAGGAAATATAAAAATTTTATTAAATGCATGACATAAATAAATAAGTGGTGAATATTCCATGTGTATCATTGATGTAAAAGTGAGATGAGAAAACTCTTACCTCTAGTTCGATTCACATCATAGGTTTCTAAAGATTCTGTATAATAAATATAAGTCTATTATAAATCTATTACATGTTTATAATCATATATATTAGTCTATATATAATTCTGTTATATTATTCTATCAACCGTTTGCAAATAAAATTCCATTATATTTATTATTTTGGGTGTTAATTTCCATGTTTTCTCATTCATGTTTTCTCATGAATATTTTCTTCTTATAGAAAAGAGATATAAATCAAGTTTTTTACACATAATATTATATTTTTTAGGAATAATTATCACTCAAATAAAAACTAATGAATGAAAATTATAGTATCTTCATAAGACTAGGTTCATAAATAGAATCTATGAAACAATAATAATTTTTTTTGTTAATCTTCATAATGGTATCCTAAATCCTTTTGAGCACATAAAACTACCTAGAATAACCTGGGAAATACATAGACAAAATGGATTAGATAAAAAACCTAAAATTGAAACAAACATAGTAAAGAATCATGAAAAATGAGTTATATGGCATAACATGATAACATAAAAGTCATGGCTCATGAATAAACAAATAGAAGCATAATGTATAGAAAATGAAATCATGCGAAAATGGAAACATAATAAAGTTGTAAAAAATATAAAATTACATAAACATCCTTCAAGGATAACTATCAAGACTATATCATATCTTGGATGAAGTCCCATAATGGATTAGGTTTACTCTTTAATGTCACATATAATGTCTCATGAGACAAAAACAAAACTCAATGCATTCTAATCATGTCATAAGGCATAACCAAGGGGCATATAAAAATGGTGTCGATGATTGAATGGATTTAAATATTTGTTGTTCATAAATAAAATAAAAAATAATAATATATCTAGAATAATTATTTCAAACTGAAGAAAAGATATAAAAAATAGTTGTTATAAATGTTCCACTTAGGTGTGGTTTTAGGGAAAGAAATAATATTATTTAAAAGGATGATGGACTAATTGTTTTTAAAAAGATAGAAATGAACTAAAATGGTTTTCATGAAAAAATGACTAATTTTGTAAAATATTTTTGGTTTCAAACATTTTATTTAGTGTACATGAACATAGTTGAAAAGATAGAAACTCGTTTTAACAAGGTTTTTTAATCGAGAGGAATTGAGAATAGAACCTTTTAGAATATTTATATCTCCATAAAATAAAGATAAATTGAGCTAGATATATATATTTCTAACATATTTACTGAATATAGAAGAATTATATATAAATAATGATGGTATAAATTGAGGCAAAGTGAGGTAATGTGTTACCCAAATTAAATATAGTGGTTCAGAGTGATCCCTTACCTTATGTATGAATTTGTTCATCACATGCACTTAGTGTCGAAGATAATTAAATTAGATTAATTAATTTGTTAATTTAGAACTTATTATAAATTTATTTAATTAATAATAATTTTTTATGTTCATTTAAGGACATTTTTATGATTTATAAGTTTTACTTTCATCATTCTTGGAGTGTTCATTTCGTGGTTTCCTATTTGGTTCACTTGTGTATAATTATGGATGTTCTTATAGAAATGGAATACTATTTATGTAGGAAAATTAAATTGTATTTATATTCTTATATAATTTTAAATGGTATCATAAATCATTTTTCTTTGGAAATGAGGAATATTAACTGGATAAAATATTAATGAGAAATTTTTAGTTTATTTTTTGTAGTTTTTTTGACCATCACACAACAATCTAATTTTATTTAATAATATTTTTATATATTAGTTATAAAGTATGAAATAAGTTATAATATAATTACTAAAATTTTATTTAACCATAATAATATTTTTATTATCAACCTCAATGTATGTAAATGAGAATAGAAACTCATTATCCAGATAAATAGTTAACCTCCATAATTCTAACAATGGTTCCCATTCATTTAATAAGAGGATATGAGAAAAAAAAGGTAGGAGAGAAAATATTCCACTATTAATATAAAATTTTAGTATATACATGATATTTGATTTATGAATCTTTTTTGAATGAAAGTGTTGAGGAGAGGGTAGAAGCTGAAAAGAAATTAAACAGATGTAGTTTGAGAATGTTACCACTTGAATATTGCCTTCATGAATTACCACTTTAAGAACATTAAATTGGTATTTTGGTGAGACCCAAGAACATGGACATGGGTAGAGTGGTTGAGAGAGTGATTCTAGAAGATTTAAAGGATTCGATTATTATAAGGTGTGAGGATAAGGGGTGATGAGGGGTAGTATTTATAATGGGAGGAGAGGGGTGTTCTAGTAATTTCTCAAAATATTAAAATATAATAAGACTATTCTAGAGAAAAATGCTTCCAAACACCCTATAAATTTCTAGGGGTGAAATTTTCGGTAATATATTATCCCCTTTGGTCTAATTTAAAATTTTAATGATTTTTAAATAATTTAATAAAATATTAATCCAATAAAATATCAGTATTATAAAATTTGATATTATTCATTACTTTGACATTAAAATCATCAAGAGACTAAGTAAAATTAAAACCAACTATTTTCTAATAGCATAAAATTTAATTTTCAACAAGTGAGTTTGTGGATCACAAAAAATACCAAAATTTAAATTTATTTTGATATTTTAAATATCAAGTATTTAATTATTTTCATGGATTTAATAATTACTATATCATCGTAGTATACGATTTTAATGTAATTATTTCTCCCATATAAATATAAAATAAAATAACCCTAGGAAAATAAATATTTTAGATTAAAAAAACATTATAGTAAAACATATCTTTTGGATAACGGTGTATTAAAAAAACTATACTTTTTAATAATAGTTGTGTGAAAAATTGGATTTTTCTTTAAAATAAATACTATAAGGGGATAAATGTCAACTAGTTTTCTCCAAAAGGTCATAAATATGGCCCATAGACTATTATGTTCTAGAAATAACCATCCAATAGAATTAAAGAATGTATTATATTCTTTTTCTAATCCTTTTCATAATATTTTTACCAATAATTACCTCATTTACCATTCATTGTGGTAACAAAAATTAATAAGGTTGTAATTTAGATTGAACAAAAAATAAAACTGGCCTATTTAATAAATTGGTACCACATGATTCAAATTCAAGAATCCATATTTTAAAAATTAAAAACATAAAAGTGGTATGATTTAATTTTATATTAAAAAATAAAAACACAATTAAATCAATTATTCTAAAAAATAAACTTTTTGAAAAATAAGCTTTTTTACAAAATTCATGTATAAAATTAATATCTAAGACCAAATACTATTTTTTAGAATTAAATAAAACTAATTATAGTTTAATAATAATCTTAATGATAATTTTACTTTGTAAATTCTTCAAATGAAAGTACATTTTTCAATGTAAGCTGATATTTTTCACTATTCATTAAAACATCATACTTTTTAAAATATTCAGGAAAATTATTCCAAAATGTTTATTGGAATGATGAATCCAAAAATAAATTTTGTATTTTCAAATAAATTTTCTAAAATTATTAAAATTAACTATATTTGTTATTTTATTAATAAATATAATATCGTTTTTTGAAGAAAACATATTTTTGAAGAAGAAAATGACTTTACTAAAAATTAAGTGTTTATTTCTTATGAATTAATATATTTCATAATATGTTCATTCCTATTAATATATGCAATTTCAACCGCTATTTTATGATGATCGTGTTAAAATAATAATATTTTATTACTATATCATGACTTTTTTAACTCTATTTTTGGTGCAACAGAATCTACTGTAGAAATAAAATTATTTAATGAGAAATATTTTAAAAAATATGTGTTGTAATATACTTACACCCTTTTGAATTTGTACCTCAAACATTCATTTTACATAATAAGTAGAAAAATTGGTGAGGTTACTACTCATTAATTTCTTCCACCAGTTATCAGTTCACCTCTACATATTTTTTGTTCATCCATGGTACCTTAACCAGGTGAGTTTTATTATTTTGTTGAAATTTATATTTTTGGTCCATAGTCTTCACCAACATCTCTTCAAAGGAGAGATAATTTTCCTACTATACCACCTATAAATTCCTAACATGTGTGGGATCTATAATTACTTACTTAAGAAGATAAGTATATTATATCATGTACTAGAGACATGGTTGGTGGATGTATTGGTTGATATGTTGTAGTCTTCATGCGATCAAGAATATCAAAGGGGTCTATGTACCTAAGACATACCTTTCCCTTCTTACTAATTATCATGACTCTCATCTATAGAGATATGTTGAGGAATACCTTATCTCCAACCACAAACACTAAGTCTTATCGATGATTGTGTGTATATATATTTTGTTAACTTTGGGAAGCTCTGATGTGATGTTGAATTTTCCTTACCATTTTTACCATTTCATTTTCCATTTTTGGGTCATAACATCTTACATTCTCTAACTTCATCCGAAAATTCTTATTTTCCCCATATCTTCCCATAAACAGCTTCATATGGATCCATTCGGATTCTTGAGTGGAAATTATTATTGTAAGATAAATTGAATAGTGTAATATGTTGATGTGATCCTCTAATAAACTCCACCTAGCATGTGTTAAACATGACTTCTAGTGTTTGAATGGACCACTCAGACTGGACATCAGTTTGATGGTGATAATTCATAATGATGATTGGGTCAATTATTAGATCATATTGAAGGATTTTCCTAAACTCAAAGGTAAATCTCATATCTCGGTTGGATATAGTAAATAATGGTACAAAAATAAGATTCACTAATTCTATGATATATATCCATGGAAGTTGATCATGTAATAAGGGATCTCAAATTTAAATAAAGTGATTTTTCCTTATAAGATTATCCACAACAACAAATATATCATTACTTCTTTTACATGTATTCATGATTCTAATGAGAATGTCCACGATGATGTTTTCCCATTTTCATGTTCGTATAGGTAACTGTTTTATCATCCCCTTGTACTTTTTTTTTCAAACAAAACCTGCTAACATTTTAGTAACTTTTATGTATATTTAGAAATCTTTATCGTTTTATTGTCCCACAAATAATTCTTTTAAAGATATTGAAACATCTTTGTGCTCCCTTGGTAGATATAAAAGGTCGATCTATGTGCATAATTCAAAATATACCTCTTTATATTTTCATTTGATGGTACACATAGTCAGGAACCAAGGTGTATGACTCCTTCCTCATAAATTTCTAAATCCAAATATTTCCCATTTCACATAGATTCCACCTTCTGAATTTTAGCATAATTTCTAGGGTAATGTTATATCATTTCCATAAGGGATGGTTGATATTTGATTTAAGAATGAAATGATGATATTATTTCCCTTATGATTCCCATATTCATCCTTTATGACATTTAGAGGATTGGATCCTTTTATGTTTTCATCACTAATAAAGTTGTGGGATCCTTACTACTTAGTGCTTCAGCCACTTTATTTTATTTACTATGATGGTAGAGGATTGAGAGGTCATAATCCTTGATGAGATCTAACCATCTTCTCTAGTGAATATTAAGCACATTCTATCTAAATATTTATTTTATGCTCTTGTGGTCTATATATATCTCATATTTTTTCCCATAGGAACTATAACACCATATTTTCAATGTAATGATCAGTGATGATGACACCAGATCAAGTGAGGGATTGTTTTTCACATTAACTTTCTTTCTTTGAGATGTAGCCTATTAATTTATCACTTTTCACCGGGACACATCCAAATCCATTCTTTTATGCACCATTTTATTACACCATGAGTTCCCCTCTCTTGGGTTGTGTAATTAATTGTTTAGTGATAATAATTTTTTCAACTCTATAAATAATTAATCACATTTCCTAGTCCAAAAAAACATTACTCCCTTCCATGTAATCCTTATTAGTGGTTTTTATAATTTTGAGATGTTCCTAACAAATCATTGTTAATACCAATCTAGACCAAGTAAATTATGGATCTCCATTATAGATGTTGACATGGGACTATCCTCAATTTCCATTCCCGTAAAAAGTTCCATAAATATCTCTTTGTTGGGGGTAACATTCCCCAAGAATGATACTTCATCCATATAGAACATACATTTACTATACTTTTCATATAGGTTTTCCCTTATCAATATATTTACCATGGTATTCAAATTCTTCTAATGATCCTCCCTACTCTTAGATAATATAATAATATCATCTATAAATACTACCAAAAAATTTGAGGTAGTCCATGATGTCAATATTAATTAGTTCCATGATAATTTATGGAGAATTAGTGAGTCCAAAGAGCGTCACTATGAACTCATAGTGTCCATACTTCATTTTAAAGTTAGTCTGGGTAATATCTTCTTTATTCATCTTTAATTAGTTAAATCCCAATCGAAGGTCCACCTCAAAGAAATAAATAGACACACCCAATAGATTTAACAATTAATCTATCTGTAGTAGGGTATACTTGTTCTATATCATGATTTTATTGAGATCATTGTAATCAATGCATAGGTGAATTTATTTTTCCTTATACTAAATGAATAGGACAACCACACCCCACGATGAAGCACTCAGCTGTATGAAACCTCATTTCAGATTATCTTGTAATTTATTCTTTAGTTATTGCAACTCAATGTAGTTCATCCTATAAGGAATTTTGATATGGGAAGAGATCCAGTTATAATTTCAATTTAGAACTCATCCTTTTGTCCAGGATGAAGACTAAGAAATTATCTATGGAATGATCAATGTAGTCCGTCATAATGGACTTGTTTCTAAGAATTATACGCTCATATTTCCCAATCATTTGAGCTACATATACATTCTCATAAAAAATATCCTCACTTGAGTTGAGGATTTATAAAGATAATCCTCCTCCTCCTTACCCTTATATAAAATTGGAGGATTCCTTGAGAGGTAAAATGTGATCTCCTCTCCCAAAAGTTGATGTTTGTTTTTTATAAATATTTTTAATCCATGACTGGTATATCTTAAATCCCTAAATTAATATAAGATGAGAATTTCTAGGAGGTTCTGTCCAAAAACATTTACTAGGGAGGATTTTTATACATTAGATTTAATAATTTCCCCATTTTCTATTCTCACTGACAACTCAACCTCCATTTTTTTAGGTGGTTTTTTAATATTTCTACCAAAAAAGAATGATAAAAAATAATTCCTATAATAAGAATCAAATAATATGTTTTTTATTATCGAATAAATAAACACTATACATTTCACCACACCATTTTCAAGTTCCACCTCAGAAGTAGTGACAACATAATCTCTTCCTTGCTCCATGGAAGTTTATTTTATTGATTTTCATTAAAAACCTTCAGACTAGGGAATTGGATCACATAATTCCCATGTTCCTTGAATATGAATCATTTCACTATAGGCTGAGTGTTTATCTAAACCTTTTTTTGCTATTTCTAATTAGTGGGATTCTTAAAATTCCTATATAAAATATTATCATGATACCCCTTGCTTAAACATTTAAAACATTTCCTCATTCTCTTTAGACAGTTCGTGATATTCTTCTCCCCACACTTTTAGAACATGATATTTTGGTCCTTTTCCCTCCATGGGATTTACCTATTGATCCTACTATATTAGACTAACACTTATTCTTTTTATCTATATGCCCACAATACCATTGACAGTCTCCAATATACATCTCAACCTTAAGGGAACAACCTATAATCTCTTTATGGATGTTTAATTCTTGAGTTCCAAGTATTTTCATAAACACAACTTTAATACACTGAAGAAGTTATCCACTATTCATTTAGTGTTCATGAAAAAACCAGAGGTGTACCAAGTGATACTTTTTATTTTTTTTCTTTATATGATCCATTGGAATGATCCACCTTTTTCATCAGTCCTAGTAATTTTTTATCCATCTTAAGATGGATATTTTTGGAAAAATATTTTTTGAAAAATATTTTCTAGAATTCTTCCCAATCCCTGGAATCACTTGCTTCTTTAGAATTAGTATTTGTGATCTGTTTCCCCCATTGATCATCTTCCACCATAAAAATTATAGACTCACTACATGAGTTTCACTTTTTATTAGCATTAGAGTACATATAATATATTCTGAATAAAGTTAATCCATTTTTCCACTGTGAGAGTATAATAAGATCTAATAAAGTTTAGAGGAATTTTTTCCTAATAGATTCAACCACAACTTGAATTTATTATGAGAAAGAGGGTGTTATAAATTATTCAAGGTTTTATTCATTACGCGTGCCAACAGAGCCAGTACTATCATGAAATTCTAAGATCCCATTCCCATCAGGTTTGGAATCTCATTAATGAAATCATCACATTGTATATCAAATTTCTTGTAAGTAAGGGATATCATATTTATATCCATAAACTAAACAAATTATGGTTCTTGAATACATATCTAATAAAAATATAAAAATCAAACAATGAAAATAGAAGGATAAACATATAAATCAAATTCATATCCAAACTTTTGAATACTTATGTTTCACTCTAGGTTATCCATGGTGATAGAATTATACCAGGGGTTCTTACTAACATTTTTCTAGTTATAATCACTAAAAATAAGTAAACCATTCTCTGATACCCACTATATCATCCCATTAATTTTACACAAATTATTACATAATTTTAGGCATTATTATCATGTAAATACAAACAAAAGATCAAAGAGTCTAGTCTATATAGAAGTGTTGGTACATAAATAGAATGCATCATACTAAAATAAACCATTTTTTTCTTCAAACTTCAAAATTAGACCTTAAATTCCTTTGATCTCCTAGAAATACAGAGGATAACTTATGGAATAAATAGGCAAAAGGGATTATATAAAAAGATCAGAAAATAAATTAACATAGTAATAATGCATAGAACATGAGTTAAAGGAATTACATGATAAGACAAAAGGAAATTCTCATGAATAGAAATATGGAATCATAATATATAAACCATGGAATCATATGATCAAGGAAACATAGAAAAGTTTAATCAACACATAACATGACATAAACAAGAGTCTAGGCTTACTAAGAATAATATATCACTTGGTGGACAGAGTCCCATAATCGATAAGGATTACACCATAAAACTTAACATAACATCTCACGATACTAAAAAATTACCCACTACATTTTAGCACTAATTAAGAACTCCTGTTATAATATTTTCATGTATATGTGTGCCATATATGGAAAAAAACAAAATGAATAATCATAATAGTTACCAATGAAATTTAATGGGTATCGTAATCATGTCATGAGGTATAAACAAATGGCGTATAATAAACATAACATCTCATGATACTAAAAAATTACCCACTACATTTTAGCACTAAATAAGAACTCCCATTATAATATTTTCATGTATATGTGTTCCATATATGGGAAAAAACATAATGAATAATCATAATAGTTACCAATGGAAAGTAATGGGTATCGTAATCATGTCATGAGGTATAAACAAATGGCGTATATAATGTATGAATAAAGGAATGGATTTAAATAATTCTTTGTCAGTAAGAAAGGAGAATATAAAATTATATCAAGAATAATGAAGTCCAATTGAATTGAAAACATGATAATTATTGATTATAAATATCCCAGTTAACTGTAGTTTTTGGGAAAAGAATAAAGATCCTTTAAATATGATGAAGGAGTAATTGTTTCTATAAAAATACAAATGAACATAAATGTATTTTCAAACAAAAATGAGTTATTTTGGGATATATATTTGGATGAAAAGTTTTATAGAGTGTGCTATAAAATTGGTGAGAAACAAGGGAGTTCCCTTTAATCGAGTTTTCTTATCGAGAAAACATTAGAAGGGAAACATTAAAAATATGTATTTCTCGAAAAAAGAAAGATTATTTGATATAGATATATAAGTTTATAATATATATAGATAATATAAAATAATTATATAAGAATAATTAATATATAAAATGAGGAAAATATAGAAATATTGTTACCCAAATTAAATATGGAGGGTCGGACATATCTCATCCATTATGTCTGAATGCATTCTATACTTGAAATTAATTTCTTTGATTATAAAAAAATATTCATTAATTACTTAATTAAGAACATTTTCAATATTTATTTTATTTATTATAGTTTTTTAAAGTTCATTATTTCTATTTTGATGGGTTTTAACATTTCATTTTATCATTGTATGAGTTTTTTCTTATTGGTTGCACGGTCAGTTCACATGTGTATAATTATAGAAGTTCTTATAGAATGAGAATTATATAATATAACTTAGATGAAATGGTATTCATAAATTTATATAATTTTACATAGGCCATATATAATTTTCCTTTCTAATATGAGGATGATTCATTTGAAAGAACAGTAATGATAACATTTTAGTTTATTTTAGTGTTTTTTCTAAAAAACCCTCTTTAGTTTCATTTTAATTAATAGTATTTTCATATTTTAATCAAAAAAGTGAAATAAGATATAATATACTTATTAAAATTTTATTTATCCATAATAATATTAATATGACCATACATGATGGTGAAAATGGAAAGCAAAAACTCATTATCCATGGAGACAGTCAACCACCGTAATTTAGACAATGGTTTCCTTACATTGAATAATAAGAGATGATAAAAAGGGAAGGATAGAAAATAGTTAATTTGAAATATAAAATTATATTATATAAATGTTACTATATTCATTTTTCTTTAATGTATTAAAGAGTTCAGGATAAATTAGAATAACTAAATAAGTTAAAAGAGGTAGTTCGAGAATGTTGTCTCTTGAATATCACCTCCTTGAAGGACCCATTGAGGTACTCGGAATTGGTATTTTAGTGAGACCATCCACACTTAAAGGTGGTGATAGTGGGGAGGAGATTATTTTTCATAGATTTTATAAGCTTAAAGTATTGGAGGGTTTGAGGAGATTGTTTGGTTAGTGGTGGTATTTATAAGGGGAGGAGAGGTGTGTTTTTTGAATTTATCAAACTATCAAAATATAATAAGAATATTTTAGACCCAAATGGTTCTAAATGGACTATAAATTCATATGGGGTGAAATTTATGATGATATATTATCCCCTTTATTATTATGTATTATATTTTTATTTTTAAATAATTCAACAAAATATTAATCCCATAAAATATCATTATTTGTAAATTAGATTATATTCATTAATTTAACACTAAAATTACCAAGTTAATAAATAAAAATTGAAAAAATATTTTATTATATCTTAAAAATTTTATGGTAATCTATAGAATTCTTGGATTAACTTAAGTATCTCAATTAATATTTATTTTAATATTTTGAATATCATTTATTTTATTTTTTCAATTAATTTAATAATTACTCTATCGTCATTGTGTTAGCTATTAATATAATTTTTTCTTCCATAAAAATAAAAATAATCAACCATGATGAAGATAAATCATTTAAACATTACAATAATATTTTTTTTTTAACATGTTTTCTGGATAAACACATATTAAAAAAGTTATAATTATTAAAAACATTAGTGTGACAAGTTTTACTTTTCTTTAAATAAAATATTATAAAAGACTTAGTGTAATTGTTGTGGCCATAAAAGGTTAAAACGTTCTCCCATATATGATTATGGTCAAAAACGTCCCATCCAATAGAATTTGGTTAAGTTTTATGGTCATTTTATAATCCTTATCATATTATTTTTACCTGTAATTACTTGATTTACAGTTAACCATGGTAAAATAAATTACTAAAGTAGTTATTCATATTGAAAAAAAAGAAAATGTGTCTGTTCACATAATTTGTAACTATAAAATTAATCTATTGAATCCATTTTTTAATATTCAAAACATATAACTGGTATAATTAAATTTAATATGAAACCAAAAAAAATTGAAACAATTTTTTTTATAAAATACCCTTTTATGTATATAATATTTTTATACTAAATAAATGTATAAAATTAATTTGAGAGAAAAAAAATTATATTAGTTATAATAAAAAGTAACTAATTACTCTTAAAAAATAATCCACAACATAATTTCACTTTGTAAATTCATTGAAATAAAATATTGTGTTCAATATAAATCAGAAATTTTCATTATTTATTTACATTTCAATATATTTAATAAATTATCAAAAATTCATCCTCGGAAAAATTTAACATGAAGAATTCCAAAAGTAATGTTTTTAAACTTTCAAAATTTATTATAATTATTATCTCATATAATGAAATAGAATCCGTTTTTAAGATAACATGTTTTTGAAGAATAAAGTTAATTTACTAAAAATTTTGTGTTTATATCCTATGAATTTATATATTTAATAATATGGTTATTCCTATTAATAACCTTAAATATAATGGTTATGTTTTAATGGTGATGTTGAAATAATAATATTTTCATAGTATATCACAGTTTGTTTAAAGTCGATTTTGTGGGAAATACAATCTACCTAAGAAATGAAATTATTTTAAGGGAAATATTTTATAAAAATGTCAAGGTGTTACATAAGATATATTTAAATCATCATTAAAATGATATAAAAATTATAAATATTATTTTTTTCATTATACACATCCTTAAAACCATTCTTTAAAATTGTATAAATAAAATGAATCACATCGCTTCTTGGAGACAGTAGGCTTTGCGTACACATTAGTGATGATATAATTCCCTTAATGGGTGAATGGGTATAGGAATGTTAAATATGTTAATATTAAATAATTTATATATTGACATATATTCTACATATATTCATTAAATTTATTATAATTATTTTATATATAAATCATTATTACAAAATGAATCACATAGTCATTAGGCGGTAGACCGCCTTACTCACGAGTGATGTTATGGTATTTTAAACACAATGCAAAGTCAAAAGGTATATATGATATTATAACTCCAAAAGTATAGTTACATCATAAATATTATATATTTATATACATACATTAAATTCATCATCATATCCAACTATGATAAATGTTTATGGTAAATGATTTACATCCATTTGCGAACTGGTAGTCTATCATATACATGATTCATGATTTCATTTCATTTTTTATTGAAGAGGATATGGAGAATATTATTCCATAAAAAATAACATATAACTATATAGGATAAAATTTTATTTTTATATTTTATTTTTTAGTACATAATTGATGGTTAAAAACGAGTAAAAAAGATAAGATCTTATTGAAGAAAATCATGTTTTCTTAGAGAAATCTCCTTCTGATAATTTCATAAGGACCCTTGGGTTGATATTTTGTGAATAATAAAATATCTAGAATGTGTATATGTATTTTTGGGAAAAGAATATAATTCTTTGTTCTATATTAAGGGAAATATATATGTGAATAAGTTAGGGGAGTGATGTTGGAACCAAGGTTGTTCATTGATAATAATGTGCGGTTCATGATAGAGGCAGAGGGAACGATATGGGGAGTGATGTGTGGAACTGAAAAATAGTTTGCATCAATGGTATATAGTGAAGGAATGTAGTATGGGGAATTATAAAGCATTAAATTAAAATTGTTTTATAGTGATGGTCTACGGTGAAGGCATGTGGTACGTGGAATGATGAAGGTTGACAAGATAAATATGGTTCGTGAAAAAGAAGCGGTATGCGATGGAGGCCAACACAGTATGTAGAGAGATTGATTTGGTTCGTGACATAGGATTAGTACAAGGTGGAGGCTAACTATACATAGATGGAGTGAAGATTGTCCCACATTGAAAATTTGTGTAAAAAAGATTAGCGTTTTTTTGGAATTTTTTGTGCCTATTTAAGGAACAGTAAACCCCTTTGTTAAATGAGGATATTGGAGATTTGAATTTTTGGAAGAAATATGGAAAATTCAATAGTTGTTCAAAAAGGAGATAAAAGTTTGTGGAGAGACTCATCCATTTAATAAAAACTCTCCGTGGAAGAGTGTGTGGTTCGCACAAGAAACTCTCACTGTACACGGTAGGGCAAGGTAGTACGCAGAGCAAGAAGGTTCGCGGTGGTGGGAAGCAGTACGTAGAGTAGAGAGGAATTCAGAGTATCACAGTACATTGGGGAGATAGATTGTACACAGAGCATTTTAATGGTACGTGAAAATAGGTTTGGTATGCAGAAACAGTAGTTGTACACAGAACACCCAAGGAATCATAAAAATTGGACAAATCAGTTTGTGAAATTAATCTTCATAACATATCAGTGAATGGAAAAACAATTACATATGTGCATGATTATGGGACTTCAATAGAGCATCCATTTTAATTTTATGATGGATGAATTAATGTTACATTGTTGAAGAGACCATTATGTTATTAAACTAAGTGAAGATTCATCGGGCACAGTGAGAAAGGGGGAGTCAGCAAAAGTGATTCGAGGGATGCAGTGTATTATCCATGAACCGTGTAAAGGAAGTGTACCTAGAACAGAGTGACTATGACAAAATCTTTTATTCCATAACTTCTAGTGAATAGTGGTTTTGGTATGAGTGACACACTATCAGCGTGTGATACTTGGACGTAGTCCATAATGGTGAACCAAGTAAAATTGTTGTATCATTTCATACCATGTGATTGTTTATTTTCTATACATACTCTTCATATAGGATTAATAGGTTTCATACCAATGTGGGAATAAGATCCATTAGTTTAGAATAAAAATTTGATACCCTGATTCACCCCTCCCCTCTCAGGGTGTTCGAGGGTCCTTCAAATGAGTTCCCTTTTATAATTGAGGAGTGGAATTTTTGTAAACACCCAAAACTATTCAATAATCTAAAGTATCTCTCATCCAAAGTGCCAGAAAAATTGATAAATAATGATTTTTAGTGATGATATGTATTATCCACACTTCAACACACACAAAAGAACATATTAATCCTTATTTATTGATTTTACTTAATTCTACCATTTTATTTTTCGCCGTAGAAACTTTTATCATTTCAATAACATCAATAATTTTTCATTTAAGACCAAAATTAAAATGTGCCTTATTAGATAATTTGGGCACACTGATTTTAATTATTAAATAAAATTTACTATGTAAAATATTATATATGTGTGAAAAATTAAATTTAACACAGGCACATGTAATATGTAAAACCTCATTTTAACCTTCATAGATGAAATTAATTTTAAAATAATTTTCTAATTATTATAGAGTAAAATTAAGTTAAAATTATTAAATAATTTTAATTATTTTGATTCCAAATATCGAATCAATTTTTAAAAATCAACTCGCATAATTGGAATAATTTAATTTAAAATTATACCCAAAGACGACACAAAAAAGTGGGTTTCCAAAGAAAAAAATATAACAAGTATAAATGGTTAAAATATAAAAATATAATATGAAATTGATTACACTAAACTAAATTTAATTTATTATAATATAATTAAACTAATTTGTTTTCAAACCAATTAAAAATATAAATTATATTTTTATATAATTTATACGAAAAGATAGTTTTTAACAAAAAATATTATTTTCACTATTCTTCAAAAAATGAAACTTTTTAGAAAAATCCAAAAAACAACCATAAGATAATTTTTATTTGATGATTATAAAAATTATTTTTTTATCAGATGGATGTTCTAAAATTTTTAAAATTTATTTTTATCCTAATTTCATAAGAGACATCATAATCTATTTCTTTAAAAACAATTATTTTAAAAAAATTATTTTACTTTAAACTGATTTTTATTTTTAGTTATAATCCATATGTAACAAATGAATATGTACAAACCATATATTTTTCATAATTTAGTTATTTATTTTCATTCGTTTCAATTTAGAAGGATAGTTTTCGTGGTCATGTTTGAAGACTATTTTAATAGAGTACCCTATTTCATTTAAACCCAGTGTAGCCTCCATTATAAGATATTGAAGAGATTGAATTTATTTAAATGTACATATATAATAATGTATATTTTTGTTATATTATCTTATAATCTTTTTATTTTAGGTCATACATTTTCTCGAACTACATTTTCCTCTTTTAAAATCTCACGGGGTTATAGGTTACTCTATGTAAACCTCCTCCTTGATAACACCATTCAGGAATGTCATTTTTATATCCATCTAATAAATCCAAGATTATATTTAAATACACATAAATATATCTATCATAATCAACCCATTCAATTCCAGTTGTGTTATATTTCCTTCAACATCAACACTTATAATCTATTTATATCCTTGATATAGAATACACACTTAATTTGGATTACATTACCGTGATCATCAAAAAAATTCTTAAAGATCCACTTTGTTCTAATAACATCATGAAGTTCAGGACTCTCCAAAATTTCCTAGGATGGAGTCATTATAATTTTATCAAATTCCATATTCATGGTTATAAACCATGACTCATCTATTTTTACGTCTTTAAGTGATGTTTTTTCTACCATCAATTATATAGAAACATGATCTATATTCATCATCCTTCATATCAATTTTGGTTAAAATATATCTCAAATTATATTGGATAGATAAACATACATTCCCATATTTATCCTTTGATTTACATGTTGACTCTCTTTGGAAATTGTCTCCTCCTCTGATTAATCCCTTAAATCTTCATAATTTGGAGAACCATTTGAAACATTAGAATTTATAACAAATTCATTATATACATTACCTAATTTATAATGTATTGAAAATAAATACTTATTTCCCTATTTCTCCTCAGGGATTTTGTGATAATTAGTATTCCATATTTTACTCATCTATTTGTTGTATAATTTATAAGGATTAATATTTTTCAATCAGCCTAGAAATACTCATTTATCGACTACATCACCAATATTTCCATTATTTCCCTCATTATTTTTAATATTTCAATTACTTCTAAATAATTGAAAATGTTTTAGTGATGGTTTCCTTCCATTACACATTTAAATGAGTGCCCTATTCCCAGAAAGTCATGGAATTATTTGATTTTAAGTACACAGTAGTAAATTTATAGAATCGTTTCAATATTAGTGAGTCATGCCACATTCAATGAAAAATTCCCTTACTATATACTTGATAAACCAATTTAATCCTTCAAAACTACAATCTATTGTGTAGTTCTCAAAATGATACCTCGCTATCAATTTCATATATCTCAAGATAGAATTAAACTTCAATAAAGTGAATTATATTCAACTTTTAGATTACATGATCATTTTTAGGTGCTCTATCTCACCTTAGAATCCTCTTTTATGAAACTGAAGTACATAATGTCTAATTTATTCCTTTTTCATGAACATAACATCAGCTATCCAACTATAATAATTAATAAAAAATATATATGTTCTGCTATCAATGTGTTATAGGTAAATTCATTACACTATATACATTGGGGTGAACCAGATCAATTAGCCATTAATCCATTTTCATCTTTTTTTTTATAAAGATTTTAGAAAGTCGTTCTCCACAAATAGACATCTCATTTATTATCTTGGTATTTCTTTAGTTTTTTAATTCCAACCCAAAAAAATTATTATATAATTTTTTCATTCCTGGTTGGTGAGTGTCAATGAGTCTCCAATGATACATTTTTCTCTCCTTGTCCAATATAAAAAGAAAAGTATTTTATTCACTATTCCTCAGGTATAGATTTTTATTGTTTCTCTATCCTTTCATTATAGAGTTATTCAAATTTTATTTTATTTAGAAACCCTTTTGGTTAAATGTAACCACAATTAAAAATTCAAATAGACAACCCAAACTCAACAGGTTTCATTATAATACATCAACATAAAAACTTCAGTATTCATGATCACAACACTGGTTAGTCAAGTAATTCCACTTCATTTAATATTAAAATCACTGTAATTTCCAATTGAGACTATCTCATTAACTCATCCATTTACAATTATCAATTGATTCATATTCCCATTCATTTGAGATGAACACTAGATAATAGGGATATAGGTTCTTATATTCTTTTTATCTTTGAAAACTATTTTATTGATGTTTGTATTCTCACTCTTCTTCACCTCCTTCTATGAGATATCTAATCGAGTTGAGAAATAAGATGAAATTTCCTCTTTCCCTCCAGTGTTGGTACTGTAACCATGATCATATTTTCCCAACGGGGAGTATCTATTTATCAATGGAATCTTACCATCTTTTATTGAACCATCCATCATTTAATTACATGGTGTGAAAATTTATTTGTTATTTTTATTTAATTAGTAGAGTTATGCATGAAATTACAATATTGAAATAATCATTCATATGTGGAAAAATTTTATTTTTCCTATACATGGTAAAAAACATTAGATGAGTTGAATCATGGTATATCTGTTTTTTTAAATAACCATATCCAATAATATTATTACACAGTTACTAGGAACACATCTCACTAATAGTATATATGAATAGGTAAATAAAGTAAAGAGGGAAAAAATTAATTATTTCAGGTACACTGAGCTAATACAAGGATCATATAATGGATATGTATATATTTTCCAAGATCACTAAGAACTTACTTGTGTACAATTCTTTTGGTGGAAACATTGTCTCCCCTATTTCATTACAAATTATTTTGTTAGAACATAATGGTATCTCATTAAAGATCACTACATGAACATAAGTTTAGAGAAAACTATGTATCCTTCCTTATACACTATGAATCGCCATTCCAAAATCTCACCATTCTCTCCACTAAATTTTAGTCACAATTACTACAATATATTTTTCTATAAATTTTAATCACCTTTGATCATACAGTCATTCGTGTCTCAAGTTGATCTTCTTTCATCTAAATAAATAATTCCACATTTCCATGAAAATTCATATCAATTACCTTATGGTTTTCATAACCCCATTAATATAGAAAAATAATGTTCATTCAACAAATGTTCACACAAAAATTTGTCACATAACTTATTTAATCTATACAACTTGAATTCATGTAAAATTTAATCAAGAGATAAAAACATTTGCATAAGTATTATGTAAAAATAGAGAACTAATATTTTCAATGAATATTTCTCTCTTCTAAAGAAAAGATTAGTGTTATATATTTAAGAAGGACCAATCTATTGCATAACCTTTCATGACCAAAAGATGTGTTTCCTTTTTTCTTTCTCATCACATCAAACTCCACTTGTGTGGAATATTCACATAACTCTAATACCAGGAGTTTGTTCATGACTTGTGTGAAAAGCCTTATTTTAATTCAAAATGATTAAAAAATTTCATGAAAAATCTGGAAAATTTTATAGAGACGTTACATTAAAAATTCCCAATGTATTTCTACACTTTGGTCCTTTTTCAGTATGCTCAATTTAGGAAAACGTCCCAAAAACTCTAAAAATACACCTTGAGGTGTTTTTATAGAAATATTCCCCTTGGGTTTGTTGAAAACACTTCAAACTGTTAATACTTATTGTTGAAACATCCTATGAAATTTTGGAATTAACCACTGTAATCATGTATAACTGCATATATCGATCAAAGAGTCAGTAAACATGTACTCCAAGCTGAAATTATTCAAGTTTAGAATCATAAATAATAGTAATATCAACATATAAATAATGATTCATTGTGTCCAAGTCTATGAATCTAACTAGAACTCATTCTCAATTATCTTACATCATTATTTATCTTTGTGATATTTCGTCAATATCAGAATATATTAGCATCATCATGCTCAACTCTCAGTCAAATAAAAATTTTTATAAACTATTCCATTCCCAAAATATGAAACCACTCCAACATATTTTCCTACCACCCCCTCCAAGAAATATATAATAATGAATATATCTCCCCTTTGTATCAACTTCACTAAAGTATCTTCATAAACAATATCTATACCCCTTTTTCAATGAACCCAATGGCCAGACCATAATAGGATATATGAAAAATATAATAAACAACACATAGAGAAATTCATATCATACCTCACAGAATGAGGGTCCTACTCTATAATGATTATGTGTAGAGTTCTACTAGACTCTAAGATCTATCAAATTAATCTCAAATGATTCCATTGATAAGTCCATTTTCATGATTTATGATCCTTAATGTTTATTAAGAACATACTCCAATTCCACAAACCCATTCTCAACATTATCCTTAATGAAGTGATACTTTATTTGAATGAACTTCATCCTAGAGTGATACATTATATTTTTTCTTAGATTAATATCTCTTAAATTTTAAAAATTGATTCTGATAAAAGACTTTACTTCAACACCCATATCTTGAACATTCTATATCATCCAAAATAGTTGTGTGATAGATTGAGTGGCCATATAATATTCAAGTTCTCTTATTCTAAGAATTTGAAATTCATCATCTTTATAAGATAATAAATTCTCAACCCTACAAAATAAAATGCATCATCAAATGTTGACATAATATCATATTCTAAAGCAACCTAATCTAGATCCATATATCATAATAACTTCTACTATGATGTTCTATTATAAAGGAAACTAAAATCCACCAAGCCCTTGATATAATGAAATATTATCTTCACATATATAAATTTGTTTCCTTGTGATTATAATGGTATTTTTCAAATTGAAAATTGGAATATATAATATCTTGTCTTTCAATTATTTTATAAAACATTCTACTAATTGTCTATCTGTAATCTATGAAATTGACCTATTTTCTATCATTATCCCCAGAAAATTTCAATTTGGGTAGCAGCTATTTTTTTCATTTGATTGAAATAGTCATGAAATAGTAACCTTAGAACTTCTCTTACATATCTGGATTGATAAATGATCATCTTATAGAATCCTTGTATCAACAATATGATGGGGAAAAAATAATTCTATAATCATTAAAATTTCAATCTCACACCTAATGAGTTTTAAAAAAATTCTTTCACTATTATTTTTTCGATGCACTAATGATTATTTCATTAAATTTTAATTGAATCATAATCCTTTGTTCACTCTCCTTTTAGAAAAAGAGAATATGATTAACTCCACCACATAAGAAACTGATCTTTTCCATGTACACATCAAGTCATGAATCCCATTATCATGGGGTTTCATTTCGCCCATACAACACCTTCTTCAACCAGAAAAACATATTTTTTTTCATCATGGAAAAGAAAACATTATGTATGATTCAAGTACACCTATTATTCAATTAATCAATTTATAAATATTGAAATGAAATCCATTTTAATATCTTCAATATCTTATAAATATTTATGGCCAACAATAAGATAATTGTTTCAAATATTTCCACTGGGGAAATCATCAAATATATATAAATAATTTCATAATAGGAGTATTCTTTAAAAATAATTCATTGTTTATTTTAGATCACCATGTATTCTTAATTAATTTTTTATAGAAAAACTATAAAATTCTAATAATGTTTTCATCTATTTTCCTCGAAACAATCTCCAATGTTTGAATCATTTCAATTTGGTTAAACTCTTCATGAATCTCTAGCATCAATTTTTTCATGATCATGTTCACGTATATTGGCCTAGAAATAACCTCCCACATTTGAAAAATTTAAATTCAGTGAAACTATTCATGAATCTATTATATCCAATTCACGTCTCTAGCATCTTCCCCAAAATACTTTAGTTATACCTATGAGAAGAGTAATGATTTATATAGAGAATTCATTCTTCGTGTTTACACTAGTGTTGTTAGATCAACAATGATATTCTGCAAATTAATTTCAGAACTATATTTAAGATTTTTTGAAACTGTTGGATTATCATAAATCTAACATCATCAATGACCTCTTTAGAATAATTATTAATACCATATTCTTCCCTATATCGACTAACCTCTTCATCACTCTCTTCTGAAATATTCCCACTCTTTTGATGTACATTTGTATCAATTTTCACTATATTCGATATTATAATTCAACAAACATTCCATGTATTCTTTCTGAAGCACTTGTGTTCTATTCATTTAGATTTGTATCCAATAAAATTAGTTAATATCCATAAGGCTCAATCTTTCTTCCTTTTTATTTATTTAGAATAAATCACCTAATTTTGAATATTAAAAAGAATTTCACATCCACTTATTTATATACCAAATATTTTATAGATTCTATAATTATCATAGACACAATTTTAGATATAGTGATGGATGTTATAACTATATCATTATGAAAATTATATAGTATGTATTGTTTAATCAACATCCTTACGGACATGTAGTTTATGATCTAGTTTTTTCTCTCAATGACAATATTTTATTGGGGGTTATCTGTGGAGAGACATGATACCTTATCCCAGATTCCCATGATAACATTCCAATTGGTTTTTTATAAACTCTATGCCATTATCGGTCCAAAATTTCAACCTTTTCCTTCCATACATCTTTTCAACCTTCAAATGAAACTAGTGATGCAACTGAATACCTCAAACATGAGTGTGATGACCATTAACCATTCCAGCCTATTATAATACTTGATAAAAAAACATATGGTATCTCTTAAAATTAATTTCAATGGTGATATTTGTCTGAAAACATTAATATACATCAATTCGGCCATCCTTGGAGGCTTGTTCTCTTTTGACTTGTTTGTACATTGATTAATATTACCTTATTAACAAACATATCATGTGTTTATATGATCACATGTTAGTTTAGTAATATCATGAGCACAATATTTATTTTTCAGATCTTCTGAGAACTATTTTCTCAAGTTACCAAGTCATTTATGCCATGATATACTTTATTCCCCCTTGTAAGGAAATCATGTACCTTTTTATCAACTGATTAGTTAGATATTTATATTGTGTGTTTACCATTCATCACAAAATAACTAACCTATTCATTGAAAGTATAATTATTCTTGGTGAAGTTCACTACATGTCCTGAGTCATGAATTTGGCATACACTGAGGAATTCCAGACCAACACCTTCAAAAACTAAGACATCAACACATCTTATGTATTTCACCCTAAATTTAGCTTTTTCTAATCTGAACATTTTTAATCCTTCATCATTTTCAAATTGTACAAAAACATATGTGTCTTATGTGATACCTATGACTGTGTCCTTTTCGAATCATATGATAATTATGTTCTATAACAAGAATCCGTGGACCATTATAATTTGATGCTCTCAATGAAATATGTAAAACCACTTCCTTTTTGAAATATTTTTATTTTTTATCCAATTTTTTTTCCTGGTGATGAAATATACACTTTATATTACTATAAATATAATCGGCAGAATTCTTATTATGAAGAAAATAATCAATTTTTCATTTTTTATCTAGCTAAATGATATCTTGATCTACTATGTATTACAACCATAGGTATTCCTAGGAAACATACCTTTCCATCATTGATGAGAAGTGATTATAAATATATCTATATCCTTCACACCAAAACAAGTTTCTATAAAAACTACTTATAATTTCAAACTCTGATTAATTATCTTCATTTTTCCCTCTAGTACCATTTGGAAATAGAACACAAATTTTTGGAATGTCCCATATTTATACAACGGTAACACCTAATTTATATAGCACTCATATGGTTTCATTATACTATACCGTTGATCTTTTAGGTTCATCATGTTTTCTAATTCTAAATTATAAGAAAATCAATATTCACCTTTAGAGTGTCTCATTGTGACCTAGAATCAAACATCAAATCCTTCTACTTTCATTCAATACCATTATTATCTTTGTTTTTTTGATGGGTCTTACTTTATTGGATAGTTATTTAACTATATTTCTATACCTCTATTATCTTTCTTTAACCTCTGTTAATATTTTATCTATATGATCTCTAAATTTCAAACTAGAATTGAATATGTTGTAAGTCCTCATTATTTTAAAATAATACAATGTTTGATAAGGTATATGACAGGAAACATTGGGCTTATACGAACAATGAAATAATTCTATTTTATATCTAATTTGTATAATCATTCCATTCAATTGGTGGATATAAATAGAATTAATTTCATTAGAAAATATATTTAAAATACTACAACTCAATACATATTTAATGATTAATTATTTTCAATTATGAAATAAATTTTTAGTGAATTCATTTTGTAATATCTCAAGTGTTTATTGAGGTATGAAAACTTATAATTTTGGTATAAATTGTTATTTTGGATCTAATATGCATGCCTAATAAGTTCGGGTATGTTTAGGTGGTGTTTGGGTCTGGTTTAGGGTTTTTAACTCTAGCTAGTGGTAAAATTCACTTGTCAATCATTTAGGAGGAACTATGTGTTCCATTCCACAGATTTTCCCCTAAATGGGCTTGATGTTTCAATTAGGAATGCTACATGTATGGCTTGAACAAATTGCGTGCTCAGGGCCGCATTAACGTGTAAGTATCCTAGTCAAATGTAGTGTAGATTTTACCATGTTATGCACATAATTGGTCAATATATTCACATGAAATCATGTGGGGTCCCTCCTTAGGTTGTTGGAGTTTCATGGTTGGTTCATGGTTGGGAAACCAAGTTATAAAACTATATCACTAGAATATTTTGGGTAACTTTATGTGTTTCCCTTAAATTATATTAAATTCACCCCTCTGTTAATTTTCTCTTATTTCTAGCGAACTAGTGGTTCTTCCTCCATTTTGAGCTCTCCCCAAACTAAATCCATGATCTTCAATATCTCTTCTGTCGGAAGTATGATCAAGCTTTTATTTATCTCATTGTATCCATGCCGGTATGTTTTTAAATATTAGTGTGAATTTATAGATTTAAATTTTATTGATTGAGTAAATGATGTGCATGATCTTATGCCATATTTTCAGGGTGTTAATCTATTCTTCCTCTTTCTCTTAGTCCACGAAAAATGAATAGATAATACTATACGAGGGGAGTAATAAGAGAATTGGGTATGTGGTCGAGTAACAATACCTCAATTATTGATGATTTATAATATTTTATATTGTTTCACATGCCAGTTTTATCATGCATTTCCAGAAATATCATCTTCCTTGAATAGGTTGACTTTTTAAATCCCAGATCATATCAAGGTCTACTACCTTAGTGTGAGACATCTCTGTGGGTGTTACCTCTTACATGTCGAGTTAGGTTTCATGAGTATATGAATAAAGCACCTATTGAAGTGTTTTTTAAATTTTTAATGGTGATACATTATTTGTTAATGGATGTATGTCATGTTGTATCTTATCTAACACCATTATCATTTTAGTATTAATCGAAATATGATTACTAGTAATCCCATGTCACATAATAAAAAGAAATAATAGTTATTCCTTTGTTATAATGATTTTAACTAAACTGTTTAATTATGATTCGTCTTGTATTAAGGTTGATGGTTATTTATTAATATCAATGTATTTGAATGACGACCATTGATAATTATGGTAAATGGTCATGATGACCCTTCTACATGTTATATGAATCTGAATTATCATGAAGAACCTTTATAAATGTGATATTAACATGACTTCGGTTTATTACTGTTATTTGGTCATAGAGGCCCTTTATATTATGATAACAAGAACGTTGACAAATTATATATTTGATATCGGGCATTATGACCCTATTCTAGGATATTGGGAATAGTGTCCCCTATACTACTATCGTACTATGCATGGCATCCCCTATGATACTATGATAATGGGAATGGTGCTATTTACAATTGTCATACAGGGAATCGAATCCCCTCATGTTGTTATATTAGGCCTGGCATTCCTTGATGTTTATTCAGATATATTCTGTTATGGGCCGAAGTATGTACTTTAAGCTAGTTTTTCCTTCAAGAATAAGAGTTAACCCAATTATAGATATTATTAATGCTTTAAAGTATTATATTTTCACACATCAATGTTATAATAACTAATGAAATATATATATATTCCATTGGTGGTGTCATACTAAGTTTATGTCAGACCCTATTGGGGCCACCGATGGTAGCCAATAAGACAACATTATTGAAAGTGTATAAAAAGGAAAGAATCCTCTTATTGATGTGTGAATTCTTACATGGATTAGTATGGGATCATGGAAGAAGATGACCGAGCTGGACATCAATTTTATTTTAAATATTTTGGCATTTTTTTACATTTTGAATAGCTTGTATTGTATTGGTTGCATGCTAAAATGTATACATGTTTTCAATATTTTCAAGATACATGACATAATTATCAAATTTATATAATTCAATTTACCTCTTTTGATTTTTATTTAGTTCTTTAATGTCTATATATTTCTTCCACTATAGTGAGTTACACATTTTGTTTTCATTGTTTTCTTCCATTGTTTTTTCCATTAGTGATATTATTTTTCTATTCAATTATTTTCTGATTATACCATTGTGCTACTCTAACCATGTAGAATATTTTCTCTAAAAAAATACCTAAGGTATTTTCTACTAGTCGGAAGCCTCTGGTGTATGGGGAGGCACGCTTGATGCCATGTGGCTAACCAGGCTAGGGTTACCTTTGAGTGTCACCTGGGTCTGGGATTTAAGAAAGTTATATCATAGCTAGGTTTTTATATAATTGAGGTTTAGATTTTATCCTTAGACCTATGATATTAGGGAATGCTTGAATTGAACAGGATTTATTTTAGTTCTCTTATAATAAATTCACATTCCCTGCATATTCAATGCCATATATGATACTTTTATTGTTGAATTTCCTATGATTACTATGAGTGCTTGACAACATGACATTCTTTTCTGTAATTTCGTTAATAGAAATTCCCAATTTACTAAAATTTTATGTGGGGGGGGGGGGGTTAGAAATGTACTTAGGACTCATATTTCATATCCAATACTACAAAAATGGTCTTATACAATGCTATAGATTTCATAGCACTAGCTATAAGCACAGTAAAAGATCCCCTTTATCAGTGCTAGAAAAAGAGAAGATTAATGGGGATCTTTAACACTTCTTTTTTAGTGGGTTTAAAGGGTTCATTAACAATGCTAGAAATCGCAGATAAATACCCATCATTATCAGTGCTTTTTCATAATAACCAATAAATCCCCCTCCCCCTATCATCTCTTGTATAAAATAACTGATAAAGACCCCCTTACTAGTGGTTTTTTACTGGCACTAATAAATGGCCTATATAAAGAAAACATTTATTTCATTTAAAAATATTTTAATTTATAAATATATTTATATTGATATAAATATAATATATATTTTTTAAATATGTTTTAAATATAGATAAATAAATGTTTACACTTAAAATCTAAGTTTTTGAATGGAAATTTATTATAAAATAATTAAAAAATAATATTTTATAATTTTATAATTATTTTATATTAATTGTAATCTAAAAACAACTTGAAAATAAAAAAATAAAAAACATAATAAAAGATCTCAAATATATTGAAAGCATAACTCAAAATTCCAATGGCCATAAATTTTTTATTAGTGTGTATGTTTGGTCTCTACCGCATTTCCAATTAAATATTTCAATGATTTATATGCCATATTGATTGGGGTAACCATTTTTACAAATTGTTTGAGGTCAAAAGAGGCCCCAAAGGCCTCCAAAACTGCGTTTTTTGTCAGGGTGCCTAATTATTTAACAATTGATGGAATTTTATCTACATTTAAGGGGGTATTTTACTCATTTTTTTGTGGTGAATTAATTTATTCCCAAATATTTCATTCATATAGATATTGTGGTTTTTAAATTTTATCATTTCTTACGATGTATTTTTTTTATAATTAAATATATACATATTTTTGTTATATTTACATAAAGTAGAAAACTCATATAAATACATATATCAACATATTTATGTTAAAATATATTTTCAAAATATTAAAAATAAATATTTATTATTCAATTTATTTGATGTAAAAATTTATCCATTTTTCTTACCTTATACAAATCAAATAATATGTATGTATAATTTTTATATATACAAATGTGTGTGTTAATATATATATGTATATAAACATTTATATTATTATATATATAGTAATATATATATATATATAAATGAATATTAATATATAATATATTAAAATTAAATATATTTGTGTGTATATATATCCTAAATTACAAAATATATATAATTAAATATAAATTTGTTAATTATACCACAAAACATGCATGGAAAAGTGAAAAAGGGATTTAGTCACATAAAGGAGGTATATGGATCAAATCCAAGAATGTGTAGGAATTTGGGGAAGCTATATAGAACTGAGGGAGGGGTGGGGTGCATGATGGCGGATGGGTAATGGGAAGCACTAGGAATGGGGGTTGTAAGCATTAAGAAAGGTCGGTGTCGGGGGTGTGAATTTTTTTACTTTTCCACATCTTTAAGCAGTTATTTTCTTAGTGTTGTTAAAATCCTAACTTTAACAGTTCTTTTTGTGCTGTTAGAAACCATCCATTTTAATATCATTCACAATATTAGCGCTCTTTAAGAACTAATAAAACCCATTAATAAGCATTGTTAAATCCTATGTTTTTAATTGTGATCGTATCCTAAAAAGTTCCTTCCTACTTCGGATAAAACAAAAACTTTCATTATTCAACTGTGGTACATTGATTCAAGGACCACTAGTCACATGGAATAAAATGTATTATGGTCTGGATTAATTTGACTCCAATTTTTAGTTCAAAAGGTGTATGTTTCCCAATGGATTAGAAGTCGTGAACCATTTGGTTCAACCTTCTAAAGTAAAATTTAAATGAAACAAACTTATAAATTAAATGAAATAGAAAATCCTCATGCTTGACATAGACATAGCCTAAAGAGTGGATAGTATGAGGGGTCTATTGTGTCCAATATAAATGTTCTTATCACTCGGACCTGACTCTTTGAGCAGGAAGACGGGTTCGAATATTTCATAGAAAGGATTGGTTCATATTATATTATTTATATGTGGATTATGACATTAATAAATATTATATGAGGCATATTATTGAAATATTTAGAGAAATGCTACCAAAACCCCCTCTAGTTATACACTAGGAGGGCAGTGTTGAACTTTCTCTGAAGGTGGTGGGCCCCGAGCCACCAGTGATACCCCCAATAGTTCCCCCTATTGAACATCTTCATATTACTAATGTGGGCGATGATACCTATTTCTGATGAGACATTCTCTATATGATATAGATAATTTAGGGAGCTCTGCGACCTACCCCTTTTATGGGACCGCATATGTGGGAGTTTCACTAGGATCATCAGCCCACATTTTTTGGGGATGGTGGACCACATGATGTAGATATATGGATCAAAATGGTTATGTATATATTTTAGCATCAAGAGATACCTACTAAAAGGATAGTGAAACATTCTATTTTTATGCTTTGAATTTCCACCAAATGCTCATGGGATATACTAAACCAAGAGGGTCATTGTTGGGAAGTGACTTAGAGACACTTCCAGTTGAGATTCTATAATCATTCTTCCTTGATATTCTAAGGGATGATCTTTCAAGGGAATTCAAGAACCTATAATAGTGTTTCATGATTATTATGAACTATTAATATTATTTATCGAGATTCAGTGTTATGTACCCATCTATAATACTTAGGATCCGGCTAAGGGGAGAAGATTTGAGGATGGCCTGAGGCTTCCTATTCATTCTCAGGAGAATTTCTTGCTGTTGAAAACCATATATGATATATATAACCATGATCTTATCATCAAATGGAACCTCATAGAAGTATATGGTGTGATTGATTGTGGTTTTGAACCCAGATAGAGTAGTAGTTAGACTAACGGTCATAAGTGATGCTTTCAGACTATGCACATGAGCACGAACAGCATGGTGACACCTGTAGATTGTTATGAAGTTTGTCTCATGTGACGGAAGCCTAGGAAAAATAGGCCCTAGTGTCCCATAGTCCCCATATAGTGTCAAGGCTATGGAATATTTGGTCATCTACAATGATTTTGTTGGACCTTCTCTTTTATGTTGAGTTGGAGAGGATCCATGCCAAATCCAACTTCGGGAGTAGGTTTAGAAGAACCTCACCATGTAGTGTAGCTAGAGTACTACAATTCATATAGTTAGAGATGGAAGTTGTCATCTTTGTAGCTAGACTTCTCATATATAATGCCAATAGAACATACTGGCACTAAGTAGTCAGGGTGCAACATATGACCAAGAATCATGCCATATTTATTTAATGAATCTTATACCAGAGGAGTAGGGTGATAGGAAGTTTATTATTCAATGTACCATTCTAGTATCCCCTACTATCATTTATTCCTAATTCGATATAGGTGAATCACATTTCTTCATATTTTCCCCTATTTTGGAGATCCCAAGACTTTATGTTGAGTAATCCTTTGGCATTATGAACATTAATACACCTTTGGGTATATGTTGTATGAGTATAATCCGGTTAAAGAACCTCCCCCACCCTTGAGGTTGGGAGCTTTCATTTCATATAGGAACTCTCCATCTTCAAGATGATGGTATAATATTTTATTCATAGAATGGAATGGTTAGTTTTCTATCCTACCCATGTTGTTTATTATCACTGGAGGGTTTCTTCTACATCACCATAGGGCCTCACTTAGAATCACAAGGGTGAGTGGGATGTTCAAGTGAGTAGATATGGACTAATGCATCTTAGTCTAGTTAGACTAACTTCCTAGAATTATTACTTTTACATGAACGATCAAAGACTACCTTAGAATAAGTTTTCTACTATATTTGATCAATTTTGTTATGTTTTCCCCATTGAATTTTCTATACTACCTCTTAAGAGAAAGGTAGAATTTACTATTGGTCTTGGTCATCAAGATACACAGTAATCCATCCCTCCATACAGTATGGATACTACTGAGTTTTTTTGGAAACCAAGAGGAATCCAAAGGATTTAGAGGCCACAATTTTTATATGGCCCAATACTTATCCATATGGTTCATTGGTCCTTTCTTCAAAGAAGGAAAAATGAACCCTCCAGATTTTCATAGATTACCGGAAGTCATAGTGGCTTACAATAAAGAACATGTATTCCTTACAATGTATAGATGATATTTCATTACTGGCTCATTGGATTGAGGGTGTTCTCAATGATCTAACAAAGAATCTGTTATCATCAAGTTCAAGTCAAACCATCAAATATTCCATGTATTGATTTCCATGGTTGGTATGAATTATATGAGTACATTGTGATGTCATTCGATCTTACAAATTCACCCTCCGTCTTCACATCATTAATGAAATGGGTTTTCTATCCCAATCTAGAGTCAATTTATGTGGTATTCATAGGTGAGAACTTGTTGTATTCTCATACTCAAAGTGAACATGCCACTACTCTTGAAACCATTTTTAATACACTAAGAGACCACCAGATGAATGCTAAGCTTAGTAAGTTACACTTCAGGATTAAAAAGGTACACTTACTGGGTCTTATTATATCAGTGGTATGAGTTTGAATTTACCTAAGGAATGTGAGACTTTTAGTTACTTGGGAACATTTCCAGAACATCTTTGACATACAAATATTTTAGGGGTTATATGGTTATTACTGATGTTTTATACAGGTCTTCGTAAAATAAGACACAACTCTTATGGGCTTGACTAAGAGTGGAGTGAAGGTTATAAGGTCTAAATCCTATGAGATACCCCTTCAGGGAAAAATGGAGATTTAATTTAGTGTCAATCCTGAAGTTGTTGAGACATGAAAGATCTATATAGTCTATTATAATGGATCAGGTATGAGGTTAGGAAACTTTATAATGTAGGAAGATCAATTCATTGTGTATGGGTTGCAGAATTTGATTCCCCAAGAGAATAATTACCTAATTCATGATCTATAGTTGGAATCTATTGTTCACTTCTTATTTTTTTGGAGGAATTACCTACTTTTAGATCATTTTTTGATTTTTACTAACCATAAAATCCTCAGGTATATTTTCACATAGTGAGATATGAGTCTTATGAAGTAAAGATGGGTTTAATATCTAAAGTCCTTTAAAATAGATCTGGACTACATGCATGTGAAGGGAAATGTTATTACAAATACCTTTAGTAGGAGGACATCGACATAGGATATTCAATAGGCCATTATTGAATGACATATTATGGATTTCTTTATGAGATGCACATTGAGTTTCATGACAGTCATGGATAGTCTGTACTTAAATCAATATCGGTGACAACATCACTTATAAAGATAGTGAATATGAGTCAATTTTATGATCCTAATGTATTGATCCTACAAGAGAGAATTATTGATAATGAACTACCTTAGAATTGGACTCTCTATGGTGATTACATCTTGTGTTTGCATGTAAATATCTGGGATCCCACAAATATGAGAGAGGATCTGATGTAAGAGTCAAATTCTTTATAGTGGGCAGTTCATCTAAGAATCTCCAAGATGTATCATAAAATGTTCCGATAGTATTTGTGGCATGTTATGAAGCATCAAATAGAAGGTTTTGTCACTAGGTTTTCTAATTGTCAGTTGGTGAATTCAAATCACCATCGACCAGCTTTATTGTTACATCCATTTCATGATCCATAGTGAAAATGGGATGATGTTGCAACAGATCTTTTCATCATCATATTGATGTCGCCTCAAGTTAGCTATGTAGTTCCGGTAGTCATGGATTTACTAAAAAATGTATCATGTCTTCTTCCCATCTGGGAGACTTTCTCAATTGATGATATGGGATGGGATGACTACAAATATGTGAGATCATATGGCTAGATGGGGTCCCTTGTACTATCATTTTAGACAGGGGTAATTATTTCACATAGAGGTTCTAAAAAGTTTTACAATGATCTTTGAGTACAGAGGTTCTTTTTCGCACAACCTTTCACCCACAAACCGATGGAAAATTAGGATACACTATACTCATGATGAAGGACTTAATTTGAGTATGAATCCATGATTGTAGTGGATCTTGGGATAAGCATATCCCTCTCCTTGGGTTTTCTACCAATAACATTAATCAAGTGATGATTATAATATATCCTTATGAGAACTTAATTATGTCGCATTGTTTAGAACTATACTGGTTAGAGGTAGTACAGACATTGTTACTGGGTCCTCATCTTGTTCAGTAGACTTTAGAGTAGTTTCAGCTATTCAGAAAGAAAATGTATATTTCATAGTTTAGAAAGAAAACTTGTGTCGATCACCATCGATGGCCATTATTATTTGAGGTTAGGGATCATGTTTTATTATGGGTAACACCCATACATGGTCATATATGGATAAGTAGGTAGGGGAATTTGTCTAATCATCATGTCAAGTCTTTTAATATCTATAGATATCCAATCTAGTAGTATATCAATTGATACAATCTCTGAGGTACCATTCCATGCATGATGTCTCCCATGTTTCACATCTTCTCTTTTACCATATTGGCCTATCTCATACATTTGATCTTGAGGATGTTGATCAAGATTTTGATACTTATTTTGAGTATTATACTATATGAATCATTGACCAGAGTTAAAAGGCTTTCCAAGGCTAGTCTTCCCATTAGTACAGGTGCTATGGTAGTATGACTGGATACAAGACAAGACATGGGAGCGGTGGGACAATGTACATGCTCAGTGGCCCATGTTATTATCTCGTAGCATTATACCACCATTAGATGGAAAACATAGGGATGTGTACCATTAAGGGGTAACTATAAGATATCAGGTCCATCTTGAGTTATGAATCCTTTTAATTTTTCCTTAACTAATTTTTGGACCTAATACAGATGCCTAATAAATTAATGGGTTTTTTGGGGGTGTTTGACGCATTTTTAGAGCTCAGAACCCCAACCTTTGGGAAAATTCACTAGCCACTGGATTAGAGGAAACCATATAAGCCAGTCCACATGGTATCCCATAACTTTGTGAAGCATTTCATAAGTGAAATTTGGGTGCACATCTTTCCCAAACCATGTTCCTAGTGTCAAATTCACATGAAAGTATCTCAACAAAATATAATAGAGTGTGATACTTGGTTTGTGAAAGGTTAGTAAACTTTGCACATGAAACCATGTAAGGTACATCCTTAGGAAGTGGTAGGTTCATGGTTGGAACACAGTTTGATCGTCCTTGCATCCAAACTGTGTGACCCAGTTTTTTGGGGTAAATTTATTTTTTTCATTAAATTATATTAAAACTCACCCTTCTTATCCTATAATCCTATTTCCAGTAAAAAAGATCGTATTCCTCTATTTTTAGCTCTCTTATACCTAAAGATAATATCTTATATATATATATATATCATACAATTGAAGTCTGATCGAGATTATATTTATCTCATTATATCTACATCTGTATGTTCACTAATCATCTAAAACTTTTATCTATTTTTGTTTCTCTTGATTAAGTTATTTGAGGTGTAGGATCATATGCCTTATTTTTAGAAAATTGATTTATTTTTCTTTTTTCTCTCTATCGAGGCCAAATGAATGGAAAATAATGGATATGGAGATTACTATAAGCATGAGGTAGGTGGTATAGTTATTATCCATCGTGTATTGATGTTTAATAAAATATTTCATTTTTTCTACATATTGGTTTCACTATGTGGTGCCTAACATCATATATTTCTTGAATTGATTAACTTGTGAGAAATAATTAATATCCAGGTTTACTACCTCATATTGATACATCACATTGGATGTTCCCTCTTACACGCCTCGTTGGTTTTCATGAGTATATAGGAAAATCACTTATTATATTGTTTTTGTATCAATTCTAAATGGTTATATCTTAATAGTTAATGGATGACTATGATGTTGTAGCATAGATAACCACCTTTTCATTTTAAGATTAATTGAAAGGAGGTGAGTATTAATCCCACATCACCTAATAAAAAGGAACAGTGGTTACCCTAGTGTTATAATGATTTATAATGATCATTGAATTATTAACTGGCTCGTATTAAATCCAATTATTATTTATTACTTTTGATGTGGGGAATAACAACCCTCAATAATTATGTTAAAAGGGAATGCTGAAACTTATGAATGTAATATGCTTTTATATGGTAATGGTGGCCCTTTATAAATCTGATATTGGCATGGCGCCCCTTTATAAATGTGACATGGTCATGGAATACCTTCAAATTGTGATATTTGTCATGGAGACACATTATAAATGTGATATAAGGAAATATGGCCCTATTCTATGATACTAGGAATGTTATCCTTTATAAAAATGTGATACATTGCATGTTTTCCCCTAAACTACAATGATACTAGACCTGGAATACCTTAATATTTTCAAAGATGGTATGGCTTCCCCTCAACTTGTGATACTAGGAATTGTGTCCCTTAATTATCGTTCATAGATATTTTGACATGCATTGAAGCTGGTAGTATCAGCCTGGTTTTCTATTAGGAACCAGATATGACAAATTTATAGTAATTATAACTACTTTTCATTTTTATATCTTCACACTTCCATGTTATAAGAACTAGCTAGGTATTTATAGATGTTTATAGTGGTAGCATAAACAATTTATCTCACACCCTATATTAATTTCCAATGGTACCCATGAAGATAACATGCCTCTATGTGAAATTAATGGAAAGCATCCTCTTAGAGATGCTCGACTTCTTGAATGAAATAGGATGGGATCTTGAAAGCAGAAGACCAAGCTGTATCTTGAGATTCTTGGATATATTTTTCCCTTATATTACTTTTTTTAGCTTGTACTATTTTGGAAGTATTCTTCCATGTATACAATTTTTCCCTATTTTGCAGAGAAATGAGATCATTATCCATTGTATATGATTTAGAGTACTTATTTTGATTACTATTTGGTTCTTGTATTTTTATCTCTTACTTCTCCTATACTGGGATAATGTTATGGTTTCCATTACACGATTTTGATGTCTTTTTAATTATTTGTATGCTTCATATATTTAATTATCTAAGGATTATATTGTTGTGCTACTGTAATCAAAGTGAATAGTCTCCCAATAGGCACACCCTTGCACCTTGTTACTAGTCAGAAGCCTTTGGTGTATTGGGAGGCATGCTTGAGCCTGTGTGACCAGTAGTGATCAGGTCTCATCTTAGTGGAACCAAGGCTCGGGATGTCCCACATTCTATGTTTCAATAATACATTTTCTTCACAAATGATTTTCATTTATGTTTTTGATAAAATATCATAATTATTATTTTCCATCTTAAAAAATATTATATGTTAAAAAATTATATCACTTTTAAAACCAAAATATTAATATTATATTATGGTAAAATATTTAGATTATTAGAAAAGATTAATTTTTCAGTGATTCGTAGAGGAATACCGATTTTTAGAAAATAGTAGTTTCTAGTCATTTATTTACAAAGTACCATTTCATTGAATTGGTTTTAAAATTTAATTAGTTAATTTATATTAAAAAAAATTTAATATCCCTTGACCCACACATTCAGATATGTTTTAAAAACATAAACATTACATTTATAGCTTTGTTAGTGATAAATGTGACCTAATATTTTCCATAAAAATGTACAAAATTAAAAAGGAAATAAAAGATCACTTCTATAAGAAAGGTTCTTTATGTTTTATATATTCATAGTATTTGGATATAATCTTATATGAATAAATCTCATGACTTCAAGATAGTATTTTTATCCACTGTACCCAACTTTTCATATTCCATATTAAGTATTCATGATTTAAAAATAAATTAATCACATATGAAATCCCACTACCCTCAACTCGTTCATCATCATTCTTCATAACCTAGGTAAAATAAAAAATATGAAGGGTGATATAAAATTTTATGTAAGGTTAGACATAATAATAACATACTAAATGTCTTCAATGAACATATGATTGGAATAATGGTATGTTTATATAATTAATGATCACAAGAATATCATTAAAGAATTTGTAACCATCAGTCCTATATTATATATAATGGAAAATTCCATAATGAAAAGTATCCTCATAGAAACCTTTTCAGTCATAAAGAAAATGTGTTTTTATCATTGAAAATTATCCTCCTAGAACCCTTACATGGACCATTAAAATTAGAATAATGATAATATTAACTTCCTTACCCAATTATTTCGAATGATATAATGGAGATCACCATTATTATAATCTATATCGGTATCACCCATTCATATTGATCTGTAATGGGGATTAACTCGTCATATAAACAATATTAGGCTCACTAGTTCATCATAGGAATCAACCCTTTGTATAAGTTGTATCAGGATCACCAATTCATAAGGATATATAATGGGGATAAACCATTTATATATTTTGTATCTGGGTAACCCTTCATCATCAGTAATATTCAAGTACCATTCACTAACAAAACATTTATAATCATTCACCTTACGACACATAAATAATTATTTTCATTATTTTCATAATTCACTTATGGAAAAAATGGGTTCCATGTCAATCTCATAATCCATATAATGAAAGAATAAGGATGGTATAAATAAACATATCCCAATTGGAGTGTATGTATCATCAAGGTTTCTTGACGTTTATGAAATTAAATACCATTAAATGATCTTTTAGAAATTCTTGAGGAAGATTACATTTTCACTATGAAAATCACTTTTAGAAAATAAAAATACATAAATTATTTTGAAAATTATTTTCTTTAAAAATAACCTTATAATTTTATAAAGAAACATTCAATGTTAATAATTTTCATGATATTTGAAAAACATTTTCATTTTTTAAACATTAAAAAAACATTCCTTTCAAACAATTTTTAAAGGGAGTCAAAATGGAACCTTTTGGAAAATGTTAAGAAATTTTATTTTAACACATTTTAAAAAGAAGGAAATGTATCATGAAAAATAGATTGACAAAATCATTTATTTTAGGAATAGAATATTTTTTGAAAATATTTTAGAAAATATGTATTATGGGGGAGAAAATTCCCGATCTAAAATTCGATACCTGAGAGGTATCACCTACGAACAACTTTCATACTGTTTATTTAATCAAAAAGGGAAGAAATGGAAATTAGAAATGTAAAAAATTTAACCAGAGGAGAATAAAATATATATAGTTCAAAACATAAGATCATATTATATCCCTCAAATGAACCTTGGACATAAAAAATCCTTGAAAGGATATTAGATTGTAACATAAATCCTTTTCCACATTAGTTACCTTCCGGTACTATTCCCAATGAAAGAATAACAACAAATTGAAATTTAAATATCATGAACAGAAGTTTATTAATAATATAAAATATAAAATGGGAAGTACATACTTCTCATAAAATAAGTTATGTTTATTTCATCAACAACAGTTCTAAAAAAATATAATTTTTTATGAATAATCCTTAAAAATATCATATCACTGAATTGAGGAATCATCAATGGAAGGATTAAGTATAAAAAATGTAAATCCACAAAAAAGTAGAAATGAAGAATAAATAATTTATAAATAATTATATGCATAATAATGGAATAAAAATGTTAATAAAGATGAGTTATAACATAATGTAAGCAAACTACGTTAATACACCATTTTTCACACTATAAACTTAATATTAAATACTCTTTGATGAAATAATTAAAATTAGAGCATAAAATATGATAAATTATGAGGGATTAAGGATACAAAAATATAAAATTAAGTATTCACACTATATAAAATAAATTTTGTGTATAACACTAACATATGCCTTAAAAATATAATTAAGATTGAATCCATTACCTTGACTTTGGAGTTTCCTTGTATATCCCTTAACTCCTCTTCTTCAGAAATCCACATTTCCTTTTCACCTTAATACCTCAATATTTAGTATTTTGTTAAACATAATACCTCTAGAATGTGTGAAGAGATGTTAGGAAGATATTTGGTTAGGGCTTGGCCAAAACCAAAGGGTTTCAAAGTGTAAAGTGATGAGAGGGGATGTTCCCTTTTATTAGAGAGGGGAGGGGTACTTTTGGAATTTAATATAATATTAAATTAATATTAATAATGTTTCTTGATAAAATTGATCAAAATTAATAAAATTAAATGATATGATGGTTATTAGTCGAAATAATCTCATAAAATTAAATTTTGATAATTTTATATATGTTTTTACCCATATAATTTTATTTTAACCAGCATTATCTGTTTTTGATGATTACCAAGATAATAATTTTTTAAAACTTTAGGGGTTAATATAGTAACAAAAAAATTCAAATTTAACCATAAGTGGACAATGGTTTATATTTTAAAACATATAAAAATTACAAAAATGAATATATTATTTTTACGCATTTTAATACATTTAATAAAATATTTTCTATTTTAAAAAAACATTCTAGTCAATTTTTGGACTATTAATTTAATTTGAATTTTGAAACTAAACTAAAATAATTTCATTATAATATAATGCTTGAAAACCTCTATAACAATTAATTTTTATCTAAAAAATAGTGTGACATAGTAATTAATTCTAATTATATAACTTTTTATTTTTTAAAATAATTTAATTTAGTTTTCTTAATTGAATAAAAATTGTATTGTCATTGTGTAGGAATTTGAGAAAATTATCTCATTACTAAAAATTAGAAATAAATTAAAATAATAAAAAATAATCTGCCTTTGAAATTATTGTTTATAGCAGAACATAATTTGTTTTTATCTCTATCAAATAAAAATTAAATTTATCAAAAGTCAGAGTGTGACATTTTTTTCTTTATATTCAATTAATTATTTTAAACAACAAAATAAATGAAATATGGCACCAAATTTCTATAGTTTAGAGAATTTGGTGGACATTTAAGAACAAAAATCATCCAATAATATAAATAAAAGTGTTACGGTTACTTTTATTCCACGTAATATTATTTTTAACCCTTAATTGCCTAATTTTTCTTTAACGAGGAGACAAATATAAAAAAAATTATATTCATATTGGAAAAAAATAAAAGCATACTATTTACAAAATTTTCACCTGATTATTAAAAATATGGAATCCATTATTTAAAATTAAAATCACATAAGTGGAAGAATATATATATATATATACTAAACGTGGCATGTTTTTGGACACATGTCATGCCCTCATCAACTCCCTACACTATCCTGTAACCATCATCGATATTTCCTTCAACTGATGGTATCTACCCTCCATGAATTCCCTCTTCTGAATATACTATTTTAGAACCTCTTTTGTTCTTTCTTGTTCATCTGCCATCAATTTCACCAACATTGGCATCCCAAATCTAATGTTTGAACAACATCTCGCTACTCCATCTTCACCTCTTCCGATCTCCTCCATGTCATGACATTGCTACACCATATTTCCCTCTTTCGATATCCTCTCCATCATTAGATCCCTATTCCATATCACATATTTCAAAACCTCCACCATTTTACCTTCCTCCTCGTCTGCTGATTTCACCAGCATCGGCCTCCCAAATCTTCGGTTAGCACTACATCTCGATACTCTGTATTTACCTCTTCTAGTATCCCTAGTCTAGGGTATGGTAAGTTATTCCATTTCCTCTGTAAAAACTAGGGTTCCAAGTCCTTCTTGGTTTCCTACCAATTCTCCTTCTACATTTACCACCTTCAATTCCTTCCTATACATCTGCGACGATAACTAAAAAATCATCCACCACCAACTTCTCCTCAATTTTCTCTAAAATCCACACGTGTCTACTCTACAATTTTACTTTTGTTATCCTTGGTTAAGCTCTTGTGATCCCTTCCATTTAAAGCTTTAGTGACAACCATTATTTATGACACCTGGAAACCTCCTCGCGAACTATCTTACCATCTTCCATACATTCTTCAAACATTCTACAGACAAACCTCTCCACAATAGTTATTTTATCCTACTATCCTTCAATACACATCCCTTTTGTGCATATTATATTATTTGTAGGTTAACAAAAGGTGATGATGCATTCATAATACATTTTCCTTATTAAATACTCCAAGTACACATGTTTAATCTTCTCGGCCTTTTGTATTGACAATTAATTATTATAAGGGTTTACATTTATATCATGACATTAAATAAATATAACTAGATATTAAACCAAAACAGTGACTAAATGCACATTCTAAGGATTAATTTTCTTTAGAATACACATTGTCTATAATTTGATCATAGTACTACCTCAAAGTGCACATGTTTAATCTTTTTGGACATTTTTTATTGAACATTCTCTATTGGAATATTTTACATAATATTCATCATATTAAATAATTATAACTTGTAGGATCCGTACATAAAACCCTAGTGGCGACTACTTGAACATTCTAAGGATTATTTTTCTTTAGTATATACATTGCCTATAATCTAATCCCAGTACTACATTACAAGGTTTTATGCTTTTGTTCAATTACTTTACCATAAAATAAAAAGATAAAAAATATAAACATGAACTCCATGTCGAGATATAGATATGTAAGACTTGAAAGAAGACTACTACTCCCACAATGTTAAGAAAGTTGTCTTATTTTTATTCTGAACTCTGGATATTGTTCCATTATTTATTATTCAGCAGCTTATATATTTACTTTAATTGAAATTATACAACAAAAATGTCTCTTGAAAACCTTAATGCAACTGAACCTGTGACACAAACAGGAGACACACAAACCAGAAGAGGTATGCCTTTGTCACTAATACCCAGTAATGGTAAGTTCAATTTACAAAGTATATTACTTTTTATTTAGTTATCTTATTGAAAACCAAAATATCATTCCTTTTTAAAATACTATATTTCTTCCAAAAAATTTATATCATAACATTACTAAGAATTTTACAACAACAATAACTATTGGACAATGTATTATAATTGAACTATTAACACCAGCTACTAACATAGAAATATGTAGACACATTACATTATCACCTATATCCAGCAATAGTTACTTTAGTTTACTATATCCAAATTAATTAAATTTATTTAATACTACAAAATAGGTAAAAATGTCTTGATATAATTTTTCATCTATCCATTTCATTGTCCCTCAATACTATTCAAATCTTTCAGTGATATATGTTGGATGAAAAAGAGAAAAAAATGATCGAATACCCTGATACAACACATACTTTTATTCTGTGATAATGTTGTCCTTGAACTTTGTTTAACAATATGGTTAATATGTTACATTTCTATTTAAAAACTACTAATTCCATTATTACTCTTACAAGGTATGAATAAAATTGGTCGTACTTTTATAGAGATAGTTGATGCCTCCTCATCACAGTAAGCACAAAAATAGTCCTGTAAAAAATTTATTCTCTGTTAGTGAAATATTTATTCAAATGCATGAAACTACTATAATGACTAGTACTCATTATACAGATATTAGAAGCTACATTACTTTTCATCTACAAGCCCACTATACAGTCTAACTAGCATTTCAGTCTTCTATTCTATATATATATTTACATAAATACACATTATAATATTTAATAACATTGCCCATTGTCATCTTACTATAAAAAGGAAGTAATAATAATTCAGGTTATACACAACCACCTTTGGAACAACATTCAATGAATCATACATAAACGAAAACTACTCTACAACAAACTCAAACACAGATCCTGCATTCAACTTCACAGGTCTGTCACCATGGACATTTTAGTTTCAACATTCATCTGTTTTACTATATGTTTTCTTTTACTAAATAATCACCAATAAAAAAACAAGATGTTTAACGCTGCAGATAAGTCACTACGACTTCAAACTATTGAACGAACTGGTTATTTAAATTTAATAAACAGTTATATTACAACATTGACTACGTATAAAATTTAATTATACTATTGTTTCTGTCCCAAATAAAATAAAATAGTGTAATAGTTTTCTCTTTCAGAATATTCCGATTTTTGAGACCCCTCTAACATTAGTTAGTACTGTGGTTCAACATTATGGTATGAATATAGGAATACAAAATCTTGCTAAATACATATCCCATGTTTCACTTTATGTTTCTTGATAGGAAATATTTCTTTAGAGTTGTTTTATGCAGTCCTGAATACCTTAGAACATAACTTTTCAATAAAACCTATACACATTCAAAAACATTCCAAGAGAACATGCATATTTACAAATCTATGTTTTCATTCACATCATTGGTTAAAAAAGTATGAAAATCTATGAACGATGGTGGGTCTCCAAATATATTTAGATTAAATAGAAAAAACTACCATTGCATTGGAATTTTATGTCTTCCTAATTTGCAACCACCAATGTTTTCTCAACTCTATATATATGACACTACAAATGAAGCTCACAATAGATTACGATCTATCATGTAACTACTACATTAAGTGGTAATATCTAAATATTTTCTCTTGTGATTTTAAATTTTTTTAAACAACACTTTTATATGTATCTTTCATGGCAGAAACTAAAACTCTATTATTGATTTAAGTTTTGTTCATAAAATATAAGATATGCTTCACTAAAACAATACATTATCACATCAATTCATAATAGCAATGGATGTTATTGATATTCATGGCACTACGAATTTAATGTCACCATATCTTAGTAGATGAGGGAGAGATGAAAAAATGGAAAAATTACAAACTACTTTTGAGATTGAAATACTGATTTTCGATGACATTTAAGATCAAAATCATTAGAGGGATATCAGCATTCAATGAAATACAGGTGATTTACAACACTTAGATAAACATAGACCACTATACCTTCCTTTTCAACATCCATTGGTTTTCCGGGTTGGATAGGATGGATGCGTTGACAAAATATTTTATCATGAGACACCATTAAATATAAGTGAAAAATGTTAAAAAGTAACTATGAGCTAATATTTCTCTTTTCACCATTAATTCTGTTACAATGATGCATCCACTCTTCTTTATTCTATGAGGTTTATGTGACAGTTTATTATAGATGCGTATACAATGATTGAGTATCAAATACTATATTTTATTCACATTAAACAAAATATCTTGAGAGAAGTACTATATAATGGGCTACAAGATGCATTCCTTAGTGCTGACTGAGATGGATCTTCATGTGAGAAATGTATCATTTTACCTTCCACATTTACATGTTTTCCCAGGTATATTATTTAAAATTTCCAAGATATTCTGTCAATCTGTAATTGGGAAGGGTATCCACATCTATTTTTAACATTTACATGTAATCCAATGTGGTTCAATGTTTCAAGACTTCTTAAACTAAACATTCATTGCCCATCAGACAGTCCTCATATACTGTCATGAATTTTAAATATTAATGTTGAACAAATCTGGAAATATTTATAAGAAGAATTTATGTTCTAAAAGTATTTAGAAGGTATGAAACCTCATCACTAATATATTCTATTTTTAGAATTAATTTTTTACCAACAAGTGTCACATGTTTTTTCATCTACCATACTTTCTCCAATGTAGTTTTTCATACTCTAGAGTTTCAAAAAAGAGGATTTCTACATGGGAACATTCTATTATTTATTTTTCATGAAGAAAAATTTTCCACTCCAAGATACATTAACATAATTGTTCCAATTGAAATTCCAAATAAAGGTACCATCCAAAAACATCATCAAGAAGTGGAAAATTTTAAGCCCCATGGGCCCTATGGTGATGCTAATTGTCACTCACCTTATATACATAATGGAAAATTTCAAACTATTATCCAAAGAAATTTTTTTCACATACAACAACTGATGGTGATGGTTGTGTTGTATATTAGAGAAGATATTCTGGATGTACTATTGTGAGAAATGGTATCGCATTGGACAATCAGTTAGTTGTACCATACAATCCTATTTTGCTGTTAAAATATAAATCTCATATAAATAGAGAAATTTTTAGTTTTTCATTTTCAATCAAATACCTTTGAAATATGTAATCAAGGGTCATGATCGTGAAACTGCTACACTCTATGAAAGTAACAACAAACATCTGTCTGCCAGCATTGTTAAAGAGATTAAAATATACTATTACTATTGGTACATATCACCTTATGAATCTTATTGTAGGATATTTTATTATGATATCCACTATAAATTTCCTACAGTTGGTAGGTCACATTATTAATTACTAAGAAAAAAAACGTGATGTATAATGACTGTGACAATATTGAAGACATCTCAAATAAGATAAACATTTCTGATTCCATGTTCAAATCTTGGTTTGATGAAAATTTGTTCTACCCAGAGGCAGGAAGTATACCATACGAAAAATTCCAAACAATATTTGAGTTCCACTATCGTGAAAATAATGGTATCCTTGCAAACAGGAATCTAGTGTTGGAATATTGTACAACATGCTTCCCTCTACTTGAGAACTATATTACATGAAAATTATGCTTACAAAGGTCAGAGGTGCAACTTCAGATGATTATATTAGAACATTTAACAATATTACTCGTCATACATTCAGAAAAACCTATTCATCAATAGGATTGTTAGCTGATGAGAAAGTGTTTATTCAATCACTAAAATATTCCTCTGCGTAGGGAATGTGACACTATTTATGAACATTGTTCGCCAGAATGTTATTCTCAAAAACTATTTTGTTGACCTGATATTGTATTTCATGAAACCTGGAATATTCAAACCAAATATATTATATATTCCCATCCATAGTAACTAGAAATAGAAGGTAAAATCAATTTATTGTCCCTGTAACTAGATATCTCTATTAGTATATTTCCTTCTAATATAATTTCCACTCATGTAAACTTGATGCTCAATGATCTTCAAAGACAAATGTTTTCTTTGATTAAAATAGAAAAAATTCGCTACAACAACGTAAATCACTTCAATGTTATCCCCAAATTCCAATTCCATATTATTCAATTACTTCTCATCCAAATTGGTTGATTGTAAAAGTGCTTAATTTTAGTTGGGAAATACTTTATAATGAGTACACATCATTATAATGTATTGTTAATGTTGAACAAAAAAAAGTTCTGGGGATAATTATGTCTCTGTTATGATCTACTACTAGGTTTTCTTTTCTTGCATAGATTTAGAGGCACCGGTAAGACTTTATTCGAAAGAGTCTAAACATGTCTAATAAGGCCAGATGATAAATTTTTTCTTACACTTACTTCCAGTGGAATAGCATCATTACTCCTACTAGGTTGGATGAAAACCCATTCTAAATTTCAAAATCCAATATCCATAAATGACCACTAGGTCTACAATATTCAACAAGGTAGTGATATTGCATATCTTCTATGGTCAATAGAATTAATTATCTGGGATGAGGATCTAATGCTTCATAAAAATTGTTTTGAAGCTATTCTTTCTGCATTCAGAGATATGCTATCAGTAATGATAGAAAATTATTATAATTTACCTTTTGGTTGTCTGAGAATTGTCTTAAGGGAAGATTACATATAAATACTTCATGTAACCCCTAGTGGTGATAGAGGTGACATTTTATTTACAATTATAAGGTTTCCATATCTATGGAAACACTGTTAGGTTTTAACACTGACACAAACCATGATGTTTCAATCAACTCATACTAATAATAGTTCAAATGAATTTCAAAGATTTTCGAAGTGTATTTTGGATACTGGTGAAGGACACATTGGTGAGAACAATGATGGTGATGCGTGAATTCAAATACCATCAACATATCTTCAAACAACAAATAATTCACCAATGATAGAATATCTTGATTTTTACTACCCAAAATTAATTGATAACATTAAAGAGGTATCATATTTGAACGGTCATGCAATATTAGCACCAACCCACGAAATCGTTCATGAATTACATGGCTACATGTTAACTCAAATTAATTTAGAAGGAAAATATTATCTTCATTGTGATTCAGTTTTCAATGATGGTTTTGATAGAGATCGTCCTGAGAACATATATTCAAGTGATGTTTTAAATGGTATCAATGTCTCTGGGATTCATACACACAAAATTAATTTGATGATTGGAGTACTGATTATGTTTCATAGAAATGTAGACCATTCATTGGGGTTATGAAATTGTACTTTTCTGATTGTTACACACTTGGGTGACCATGTTATTAGGGCAGAAACATTATGTGGTTGTCATCCAGAGTATCTTTCTTTCATCCCATGAATAAATATGAAACATAGTGATGATAGATGGCCTTTCTGATTACAAAAAAAGATAATATCTTTTTACTGTTTCTTATGTAATGACTATTAATAAGAGTCCAGTCCAATCTCTCTCTTATATTTGTTTATATCTTCACAAGCCTTTGTTCTCTCTTTAACAAAAACATGTTCTTGTATCTAATGTCACGTCACTAAGGGTTTTGAAAATCATTGTTGATGATAAAGATAACCTGACCTCATACTGTACACAAAAAATTGTATAAAAATAATTTTTTTATAACCACTCTTAGGTATTTTTTTATTTCAAATATACACATTTCAATTTTTCTATCAATTGAGGATATATAGAAACACATGACATCCATTACTGCTTATTGTGTTATTTTTGTACACTAATTGAAAACATAAAAAATTGAAAACATGTCATACAGAATTATCCATTTGAATGACACTACTGTTGGTGTCGATGAAACATTAAAGATACAAATCCATGTATTGAATTTATATTGCAAATAATTAACCAACTTTGATATTACTACAATTGATATGATTATCTTTAATAATCAAGTGATTCCATCCTATCAAGAAGTTACTATTTTAATAATATTTATATAATGCTAATAATATTTAATTCAATTTCTAGACAGTGTTTCATATTAATGATATGTGACATATTTTTTAAAGGTTTACATAGAAAAATAATTGATACAGGAGACAACAATTGACTGTAAAATTACTAACAACTAGCTAATCAAAAATTACAAACCACTCATACATGAAGGCATGTGTTACATGATACAAAACTTCCTAATTTCTCTTAATCAAGGGAGAAACTTGGGGACAATACATTCTTGCCACCTTTTTTTCACAACAAAAACCTATGTTTTACCGATCGATGTTTAACAACCACTATTATTATTTCACTTCACTTCTTTTATTGACATCATTAACAAAGGGGTTCCTGAAAAACAATTAGAAGGTATATTTCAGTAACACTCCCTTTTATGTCTTGCAATGATTTTGAAATTCATCTTTACTGCATGTTTTTAAAAAATACAGTCTGAAGAAACATATCTTCAATCATATACTCTTCATTCTGATCATATCCTTTAAAATTCAAAAACTTTTAAGAGTGATACTGTGTTCATAAAAAAAATATTTTACATCACTTTTACCTATTATAGAAATTATTGGACATCTACATAAATCATATCCAACACAGTATATTGGTACTTCCAACAAAAATAAATAGATTATATTATAGGATGACAGGTTAGAAAACTTTTCTTATCACTATAATTAATATAAAATATTGAAATTACCAACCCATCTACTATTTTTTATTTCAGTGCCTCATGAATAAACTGTAGCTTATGGAGAGTTTTCCATCATAATGTTAGAGTATATGGAAAAAAACAATAACTCCCATAATGTGTATCTTTAATCAGGTCAGGGCCAAGTGATTGAACTATATGAAATCTAGCTACAGAATACAACATCTTCTTGACATCAAATTGTAGGGTTTAAAAATTTGTCAATTCAAATTCTTTTTATTATCATAAACATGATCCATCATCTATTATTATCCCAAATTCAATTAATGATTTGAAAATACTACTCAACTTGGACATCCCAGTAGTCCATAACTACATAAGCATGTACCTTGATAATTGATATTATTTGTCCAACTTTTATGTTATCAAATACCATCACCATGAATTAAATATACATAAATTATTTACTTAAATGATACAATTTATGCATTTATCAGATCCAGATTCATCAGTAAATTAGAATTTAAAAGTTCATTGTCAACACCTTCAAATAGTTTTGTTACAGATTTACCTTATTACAACAATAAGAAAATTATTTTTAATGTTAAAAAGTTTTTGGAGGCTTGTACAATATCCTGAATTTTTTGTTTAACTATGTTGTCGACAACACTATAAATGTAATACTATATTCAAGAATATATTAATATAATAAATTTTCACATAGTCGATAAGGTGTTTGATTACTACTAAATACTAAAACCTCAAAAAACTCATAACTGGTATTTTGAATCATGAAACTCTTCCATGAAGAAAGTACAAACTGTGGATGGAAAAATTTTGTGCCAAAATTGTAAAAAATCACAAAAATGCACCAAACTAAGGTATTCATTTAATTAATTCTTTTATGGATAAATATTACATCATAATCTCCTTAATATATGACTTTAAAATTAATAATAGAACACCATGACTTCTAAAAACTATAAATATATCGTGAATAAGGTTCAACAGCTCATAAAAATTTCTATGACTCACAATTTGTATTTCTATTCTACAAAAACGTTATTAAATTTATAAACAAAACTTTTTCTCAGTTGAGTGATGCTATGATAAAAGTAATCTTCTTGAACTATGTTTTTTCATGTATTTTATATTTTTTTAAATAAAACTTATGTTGAATCACAAAATTGAAAGAGAATGAGTTTGTTTATCCCCCAGAGCTAAACATTATAAAATCAAATATATTTTTTCCACAAGATGTCACAAGTTACAACATTAAAAATCAAAAACTCTCCTCAGAATAGAACATGTACTTTATTCTCTTCATCAGAGATAATGAAAATTATATCAGCACCAATCATCAATGTTTTATAGATAACTAGGTAAATAGATTCATACATCCAAATAAAATATTTTCATCCTTATGAATTCCACATAACAACATTATTTGTAACATAATTACCACACACTACTATTTTTTCCATTAAAATTCCTATTATTTACAAAACAATCACCACTTAACTATAATATTAATTTAATCCATATATTTTAGGAACATCACTATATTGGATCTTTAAGATTCAGTTGATAAACTAAAGTTGGATTTGTTACAATAAGTACAACAGTTTCCTCAACTTATATATATTTTTTCTATCTTAATTGTCTATTGTTATCATATTGTACATGTCATAGACAATACTAGTTTTTTCTACATTTCATTTTATTTATTCATTTTATTATAAAACCACAAAATTTGTTTTTCTAAATTTATAACTGTTAAATATTACATTTCTTCTTCAATGGTGTGACTTTTTAGTATTGAATACAGCTCATTCATTACAATTATATATTCAGGTACAAAAATTTATTAAATAACTTCGATGTTGAAGATTCGTTCTAATGAAATTATTCAATATCACCAAAATATACTCCAAAATCAACTCATGCAAATAATATTCATCTCTATGTAATGGATAATATAAAGAAAAAATATAAAAACATTACTGAATTTTTGTCATGCACTTCCAAGGTACTGGAAACATGTCTTCCAATTTGTATGTTTAAAATTTCGATTGATAAATTCTATCTATACTAATATTATATGATATATATTCATTGTATTAAGGTTGTATATGTGAACCTTATGTGATTTAAGGACCTTTCTCAGTTGATTTATTTTTCTTTGAAGCAAAAGTGTGATGTTTACTATAGTATTTGTTCTTTAATTGGCTTATTTATCTTTAGTTGGTCAATTTTATTATCAACGTAGTGTGATGTAGTTTGATGTTTATTATCTTCAAATTGATTTATTTATTCATGAAATAACAATACTATATATTTATTAATATATAATTTTTTTGGTTTTCTATATTTCTTGATTAATTATCATTGCAATGCTTGGTGTTTCATTGTGTTACTTCACGGGTTGTTTATGTTGCAGTATGGTTTCTTCTATTTAAATAAAATTCAACAGCAATTCCATCCCACACGAGGAGCATGTTGCATCCTCAAATCGTGATGGTGAGATCACACTAGATTTTTCTATTCAAATAGAAGTCTACAAAATGTAAACCCATAGTAAGAGTATACTGCATCGCCAAATCAGAATGGGAGATCACACTAGAAAAACCTAAAGCGGTGGTGAATTCCATCTTTAGTTTTGGATCCTTTCACGGTATCATGTTGAATAAATCCATCCCTTACTCTCTCCATTGAAATCTAACATCCATTTTCAGGATTTGAAATTCAGAAACTTATTTTTTTGGTTCCATCATCTAGATTTTGTTGCATCCTACAAAATTCATAAAAAACCACTATTTTTGTTACGTTCAACTTATTTATTAATATAATTTTAATATTAGTTATTTTTTATTAGTGTTTTACTATACTGATTTAAATGGCACTAATCCACATTACAATGATGGCAGATTTTTTCTCATTATTAGTTGATTTACTTTTTTTTGAAGTTAATGGTGAATTTAATTTGAGTCGTGGATATAGTTTTTATTTAATTGAGAAGTGAATCAATTTTTTGAGTATTTGACAATATCACCATGTGAATCCAGGGGTGAGTACTACTTTATTTTAAAATTAAACCTGAAAAATGTGATAAAATAGTATTTATAAAAAAACACTTTTTAAGTATAAAAATGTTTCTATATTAAATTATAGTATATATTTGATTTTAACAAACAAAATACGACTAATAACAACAGAATAGAACAAATTCTACCTTTAATCCATTTTATAATAAAATATAACATTCTAAATTCCTGAAACAAAGACACAGTTTTCTACGAGAATCAGTATTTTTATGTATTCATTGGAAAATCTAAATTCACAAAAAAAATACCAAAATCACACCTTGAGAATATTTCAACATGTTTATTTAGAAAATGATATAATTTTTATACAATACTATTTATAAAATTAGAAGAAATTAATTTTATTATCATCTCACAAAAATTGATAGGAATCATTTTTGAAGGGAAGGAATTTTTGTTGATTAAAATGATATCACAAAAAAATTGAATGGTTATTTATTTTTAATTATTCAAAAAAATTCTATTGATTACTAACATGAAATTTATTCCATATTTACTTTAATCATTTTCATACCTCATATTGAAGGTCTATTTGAAAATGGTAATATTTAAATTATAATATTTGATGATTCGTTTAGACTGAGTGTTGTGTGTAATATATTCTATCGAGCATAGTTTTATTTTTAAAATATCATGGTATTACACACAATCAATTTAATTTCATTTTAATGGGAATTATTCATAATTATAAAATAAAAACCCTTAATTTCTAAAAAAATAAATTTTCTAGAAAACTATTTTTCGTTACATTTTCCAGGGTAATTTTAAAATTAATTTTATCCACTTATTGGGATTGAATATTATAATATGGATTCTATATTTATAATCGTAATATAAAAATTTTATAAATAGTTTAACTTTATTTTTTTTATAATAAATATTATCCTCAGTATAAAAATTCACCATAGTAAGCGTAAATATGTAATTTTGGTTCCATTTATTTTGGATAAATAAATTTATATTATTTTTAGAAAAGGAAAATATAAAGTAAAATTTTTGGATTTTAACATAAATAATATTTCACGCATGAATAAAAAAATTTGTGAATTATTCTAAATGTTTATTTTGATTATTAATAAATTAACTTTATGGTGTAATTTATTTTTAATTTTTAGGCATTAAATAAAATTCTTTAACAACACCAACAACGTTCTTATGAAAGTAGTACAACAATAAAGTAAATGATTTTAAAAACTCTAAAATTATTGTTTTTTGGATAATTCGTGATGTTTAAAAAAATAGATAAATATAATTTATTAGGGTTTTTTAATGTTTTAATTAAAATGTGAATATTCCCATAAATAACTTTTATATTATTTTATGTTAAATAATATTATATAAAATTATTTAATTTTAATAAAAAAATATATTTTTTCAATTAAATGAGATATGGTTGATAATATTAATAGTTTCCAATTTATGGGTCACTTTTCGTTATATAGAAATTTTCTTGACGCCAAATGAGAAAAAAAAATTTATTATTGTGGTAATAATTAAAAGTGTTCATGGGGTTAAAACAAATGGAAAAGAGGTATAAAATCACCTAAAAAGTCCAAAATTTATTGTATTATATTATTTGATATTATATTCTCCATAGAATCAAAATAAATTAATTTTTTACCACATGAACATGAAAATTAATTTACATTGATTTAATACTTTAATTAATTCAAAGGCTTACCCTCTCATCTCTTAAATAAGGGCACCACCTCTCCTACATTACTATCATTTTTTTATCCCTATAAATCAACCATGAACTATGAAAATTACAACTTAAAATCCTTCCTCTTGATATATATGTCCATGTTCTATCGAAATACCAACCTTATAAGGCTCAAGGAGTAAGCCGAAGAAGATGTGTAACTCTAAACAAATTTTTTCGGTTTAATTTCATATTATACCTCATTAAATTATGTGCTCACCATGATGATATAACAAAATAAATATCCTGCATGTTATAATATTATATTATGTTCATTTTTTAACCATTATTCATCTCCTTTACCATCAAATCGGAAATAAAAGAATCACTAGAGTGTATATGGGGGTTACTATCTCATAAAGCATTGTATTCTGTTTTTCATCACCACCAATAATTTACAGTTATTATGGTGGGTATAATGTTTATATATGATATTTTCTACATCAATATAATTTTTAAATTTAATTTATCATTTTAATTTTAACCCTTACACTTTTTAAAAATGATAATGTCCCTCATGCATATGTATGTTCTACCACCTCCATAAATCGGTGTGAGTCATTTTTCATGTCCTCTATTCATTAATAATTATAAATATTTATAATTTTAATAAATATTATATTTATATCATTATTAAAAAGAATTTGGTTTTTAAAACATGATAATGATATAAGGACCAAAACTGCCAAACTGTAACTTACTTAAAAAAATAAAACACATAACATTTAGAAACTATGATATTAATATGTAATTGTTAATAAATGTTTCAATAAATTTCATAAGTTTATCTTATATGGTATTATAAGTATGTATAATATTTTTTATAGAATTATAATAAATTTAAATTTATTATAAATGAGGATAAAATAACATACAAATTAATTCGGACCTAGTGTAAGGGTTTATTAAACAATCTCATCCTCATTTTGGAGTGTTTATATTTATGGTTAGGATATAAAATTATATGATATTTCAATATTAAACCAAATATATTTGATTATCCCATAGTTATATTTTGTTAATTAAAAGCTTTCCTTTCATTTTCTTCTCTCTAAGAACTCAAAAAACTGAAATAATAGTCCAAAAAAATATAACTATATATATTTATTTAGTTGTGAATATTATCCTTCCATGTAAATATTTTATTTGAAAAATTTTCAAGAATTTATTTACTATTCTTCCATGAATAATTAAAGTGATTTTTACCCATGCCTGACATTATATAAAATAATTACAATGAGCGTTCTTATTGTTTTCTGAATGAGGAATTGTTTGCCTAAGGTCTTAATATAATTTTTTTCATATATTCTACACGAAATTTCTTCCAATAATCATGAATAATTTTTTATTTCTACCATCCTTTATTGTTTTCCTTGGTTGTTTCAAAAAAAGTATAATATTTTCTAAATTTTATGATTTTAAATATGTTATTTCAAAATTAATAGTGTATTAACTTAAGAATTGTCCAAGTGCTCATTTAATTATTATCATTTATATAAATATTTTTTGATGAATATTATTATTTACAAAGGATATAATATAATTATACCATCCACCATATTTTTTAAAGGGATTATAATGATTTTTACTTGGAAAATTATTAAAAATGTGTATTCTAATTCTTTTAATATGGATTGTTATTGATTATTATGGAATGTTAAAAAATTTATATTGTTTATAATAATACTGAATTTATTATAATTATTATGTGAAATGTAGTGTATATAATTTCATATCTCCTTGATGAATTGAAATGTCTCCAATGAATAATCATGTTGAGTTTTGGGAATATGTGTTCTGTATTTTCGTATGATATCATAGCTTGATTCTTTGGTTGTATGTTTAATATATATAACATTATGCATTCAATAATTATGTAAAAATTTGTTGATTTCCATCTAATTATTTTCAAATTTATGTTATCCATACACAAGTTTAAATCTCATGTGATTGTTGATATGGTATTATATAATCTTCGTAATTTTCTATTATATTATCCATGCCTTATTTATTCTATGATAGCTTCCACTATATGAATTTCCCTACTAAAATCCTATGACCAAATTTTATTATGTTTCCTATCCCTAATATACTACAAAGATACCTTTAAATGACTTCAGGGATATACTAAAATAAATAATAGTTCTCACTAGAATTTCATGTTTTCTTTTTGGTGATAAAATGTATTATGAGAATCATGTATCAATTTTGTCTCCTAATACTAAACTATTTAACCCTATGGGACGTAATTTATTCAATCTTAGTTCAATTTAGAAAAACATTCAATGGATCTGGGTAACTAGATTCAATATATTAGAGTTTGTATCAAATGAAGTTTATTAAGACCAATGGTAAAATGATTTAGGAAAATGTAAATTAGAAAATATACCCCGATGATGTATTATAGGGATTATTCTATAGATTTGGTAATATAATGTATCTTTGGAAAAGTACTAATTATGTGGTTTTTATATAAAATATATCCATTTTTAGATAGTATAATGTTTATGTGGTTGTAGAGTATATGCACCTAGTGGTAATAACTTTTAAAAGTGATATTGGTTATTAACTCTACTATCACTAGTGCATGATGAGGGGACCTAATACTGTAGGCATACCTAGAAACTTCTGAGGGATATTCCTTGATTAATTCACTTACTATTTATAAACCATAATAACTAATTAGTGGATAAAACCTATGGAAACTTATGATATAAAATGATGACATGGGGTAAACCTAACATTTCTTTAGTTGATTAGTATATGTTTTCTAATAAGTTTAAATGTATAGATAGCCTTTTTAGGTATTATGTGATGGGAATTTAATATGAATAGGGATGTTTTGCGTGACATTTATGGGAATAAACCCTCATTGTTTTGTATGTGTTTTAGATATAATAAAATTTTGGAATAATTCTTTTATATTTTCTGTTCTTAATTTAAATTCATAGATAATTCATAGGGATAATAGGATCTTTGATGTTAACATGGATAATTATGGAAAAGGGGTTTTTAAATATGGGAACATAGGTTTTATCACATTAATAACTATGTAATTGAGAAATGATTTGGTGACTATATGATTAATGTAGATTTTAAATAATTTCAGTATATTAGAAAAAATATATGATTAAGTAAATTGGAAATATTTTTGGTTAATAGGGTAGTTTATTTAAGTGGTAAAGGGTGAATTATCTTTTGGAAGATTATATGATTTTATTGTGGCTTTATGGTGACTCATCATATTAATAGAAATGATGAGAATATTTTAGAGTGTATATTATTATGTAATATAAAAAAATTATGTATGGGTGATTATAATTATGTGGAGATTAATTTTAAATTGATCTCTAAAAAATATGTTATAATATTTATCTAATTTCTGGGCTATTCAAATTGATCTAGAATATTTTATAGTTTTAAGGATAGTTTCTTATCGAATATTTTTTGTGAAAATTCAGTTGAGTATTTGGATATTAATATAGTAATTCCACATATTATGTTTTATTTTTATTGGTTTATATTTTATTTTTTTGTTAACCCATTTAATTTTAGATGTAAGTAATATCCTTTCGTCAAATTTTAGATCTTATATTCGGTTAAAATATCACAACCCAAATATTTATTATACTTTATGTCATAATATATTATCTAAATTTATAAATAACACAATCGAAAAATATCATGAAACCTATTTTATTTGGGAAATTAGGTACACATCATGAAAAATTTCAATAAGAATACAATGAAATTATTTAAGACTACAATAACATGCTCCTAAAATTTCATCATTATTCTAAAACATGAAGGGATAACCTTTGGATATGCATAAGAAAGGGGTGATATATTAATCGTAGTAAGGGAACAAAAAATGTATATTATAAGATAAATTACTATATGTGAGTCAAGATAAAAATCAATATAACATAACATGGGAGAGAATCATAATCTTGAACAATGAGACATGATATAACATGTTAACAAAAATTAATTATGAGAATGTGGGGAGTACATAAAACATGACATCATAAACATAAATCAAGTATAACTACCAAGACTTGATAACATATATTTTTTAGGATAAAATACCTTGAAACATAAATTCCATATCATGAAATAAATAAATTATCAAATTCATTAGAAGGATGTATAATTTTGGGACCACCCATTACTTTAATATCATGTAAATGCATAATTGTGACACATGGATCATAAATCATAAGGATGTATTTCATTAATTTTAACCCTGTAATTAATGATTTTGGTTTAAATACTTTTAATTTTACAATCAATAAAGGATATATAGATCTAGTTGAGTACCTTTGAGTGTAAATGGGTTTTGGTATTCACTTAAAAAATGTTTGTCAGGAAAAATCACTCGATGATTTCAAGATAATAATGGGAGTAAATAAAAAGTCATGGAAGGATGGCGAGTCGCGGATTTGAGAGCATACGCCCTGCGCAACGCGTACTATATTCCAGCGATCCTCTCGTCCCCTCGACCCCATGTGGAACTGGACCAAGCCCAAGGATTGGCCACCTTGGGCCTAGCTAGGGACGTGCGGCGCGCAGGTGGGCATGTCAGCTCAATACTTCGTTACCAAACAACACATTTGATACTATTATAATAATATTCGAGTACATTTTTTGGTAGGATGGAGATTCGCGGATCTGAGAGGTTCTACCCTGCGTGACGATGAGGTCTAGGGTTTTCCATGGCCCTCCCTCACTTCCGTGGTTTCAACCACCTACCTTCCGACGGTGCTACATCGGCTGCTTCAGTCCGCGAGTCGCAGTTTCGTCCTGCTTCTTGCCACCTGAAGGATGTGCGTGCTGCGTCGGTGTTTTCAGGCCGCGAATCACAGATCCCTCCCATTTACTGCAACTCAAAAGATTAACCATCTCGTATCTCCGCCAGCCGTTATCTCCCTTCAGATCCCTTAGGACTTGAGGTGCTATTTCAAGATGACCTTCATATTCCGACGGATCGTGTGAAGAGTCACAACTCAGATGGTCGCCCGGGTCCGATCTGTCGGATAGAGATGCCTCTGATTTTAAGAGGAATTTGTCCTTCCTTCATCTGAATAGGATCCGCGCCAATGTTGGTCTTCAACCGATTGTTGTCGTGGATATCAATAGTGGTGATCTTTGGATGGAAAAAGGGCTGAAGGGAAAGGTGAATCTGGAACCTATTATGTCTGGTGGTAATACTTATATGTCTCATTCTTATGCTGATGTGCTAATCAATAAGAACCCTAGGGTGAATTTGAACGGAGATAGTTCTCTGGGTAATTCATGTCATGGTAGGATCCTAAAAAAGGGCTCCTCAGCCCATGTTCTAGCTGACCCCGCAACGCTTGCTGAGAGATTAGCAATTAGAAAAAAGTCATTGATTTCACGGATTGTTTACATAAAGGTAAAAATCCATGGAAGTTCGATGATTTGTCTTTCCGAATATCTATTTTATGGGGTTTCTCAAATTGGAAATGTGTCTCCCTTGGTAGAGGTTTCTTTAATTGTTTATTTCCCTCTATAGAACTGAAGATTTGTGCTTGGAGCATGGGTACCTTACTATTGAAACCTGGCTGGCTATATATACATGAGTGGTCTTTAGACTTTAATGTCTCAAGTGAAAGAAATGCATTTGCATAGGTTTGGGTTCGTCTTCACGGATTCAATTGGGTCCTTTGGCATCTGAAGATATTTCATGATATTGCTACTTCTATTGGGACTCCCAAATGACTTGATAAAGAGACTGAAGATATCCGGTTTGGTCCCTTTGCTCGGATGCGGGTGGAGGTTGATCTCATCTCGACACTGAATGAAAAGGTAACTCTTTCCATTCCTTCTGATAACATACATATTGATGTTGAGTATGAAAAAAACCTATTTTCTGCAATGTTTGTATGGATGTTGGGAATTCTTTGGATACATTCCGAAGGAATGTATCATGTAATGAGTGTGGAATCAGAGGTCATTCAGTAAATCTTTGCTAAATGAATTCAAGAAAGGATGAGGTTCCTTTGACACAACCCATAGTTAATGATGGTGACCTTGTGAAGGAACCGACTCCCACTGTGACTGATGTGATTATCACTAATAAATCTGACTCTCCTTATAAGGACAGGAATATTTTGGTGGTTGTATCTCTGGAAAGAGAACCCAGTGGTCCCTTGGATTTTAGGGTCGATGAGGCTACTTCTTCTGGGAAAACCCCTACACAGCCTCCGGATCTGATGAATCCTGATCCTTCTCAAGCTGATGCCTCTGATCAGACCGATGCTCTACAAGGTTTTGATTATCACCATGAGATTTAGAAGTTCCAATCCTCTTATAAATTTCTTAATAAATGGAGTAATGTCTCTATGGAGGGAAAAAATGATACCCCAAATAGACATTTCAATAGTGGTGGGAATGTTTCTTTTTAGGAGGATGTTCTGAGTAACAAGGGAAAGATGTCAGTTGGGGAGGTCTCTACATCCCCAAAGCAAAGACCACACAAGGATTATTCTAGTATTCCCAAGACCGTGTCTACCAGGTCGTCCTCGAAACTACCCAGGAAGGTGAGTTCAAATATTTTAAAACATTCCAATCAAGAAGTCTCTCAATCTGAATGGGAACCTACTGGTGATTCTGATTATGGAAATGATATGTCATATTTTGATTTTTAGCCATGTCATCTGAAGGATGAGGAATTTCCTCTTTGTTTGATCACATCCACCTTGTACTTTTTATTTTATCATAATAAATGGTCATAAGCTCTTGGTTCTGACTAGACTTTCCGAGTATAATGAAGGTTCTTGAATAAAGCGAAGAATAAGATGATCTATCACCTTGAGAGGATGCATCTAAAATCATGGGAGGGGATTTATAAGAACATGGGGTCCTTAGTTAGACTTTATAGAGGATAAGCAATAATAATTTCATCTACCATGGGTTTTTAGTGAAGAGTAAATAGAGTTTGAGTGGGTTCATAGAGAAAAAATATATTTCATTATTAATTTCCAAACATAGGTCTTAGATGCTAAATGGTAAAGTAATAAAAACCGAAAAACAACCCATGTTCTATGAAAAAGATAAGGGGTTTTAAATATTTTATAATTATATGAACCTATCTCATTAAAATAATACCCAAGGTGATGAGGAAGTGAGTTGAGTTTATAAAAAATTCTATTTAAAACATTAAAATATAATCTATGTTTTGGTGGATCCATTAAGGGTTTATAAAATTAATCAAAAAAATAAATAATGCATTATTTTAATTTTAAAATATATTCTTGGTATTGGATAAAATTTATGGAATATATTAAATCACTTTGGGATCAATATGTTGTCATAATACACAACGAATATTTATATCACATTTATGTTTTACCCAAAAAATTTACTATCTCCAAAAATTATGAAAAATCCAATGTTGAGTAATTAAAATGCTTCGATTTAATAAATAATATTTATTTTATGAAAATAAATCTATAAATATTAGAATTCATTTTTTTTAAATAACAAAACACCATTATTTGAAAAATACAGATTTATAGACAATAATAGTTTTTTGATCAATAAAATATTATTTTTGAATTTTTAAAATTATATTATCAATTGTATTTAATAAAATTTATTTAATAATAATATTTTATTAAAATATAAATTATTTAAAAAATTCTTGAATTCATCAAAATATAGAGTTTTGATTGAAACTAAACATTTACCAAAAATACAATTTGTCTTTCATTGTTTCAAAATCTAATTTTTTTCAAAATCATAATATAATAATTTTAAATGTAATATTAAAAAATGGATAAATACAATCATTTTTTTATTAAATATGAAATATTAAATTTCATATTTTGAGGGTATACATAGCCCTTAATTACACTTGTGAATTCTATAAGGTTAAGTTGAGTGATGATAAGTTTCTTATGGGGTGGTATAGGGATTATGGTTTTGGTAATGATCTCAGTGAGATTGCAATTCTCCCATAAAAGGATTTAGTAATGATTTATTTGTTGAATATTGTCTTGGGTTTGGTCAGAAGTAAATCCTGGTGATTTTATCTCCCTCATAATCTCTGAAAAATGGGCTTCTTGTGGTATGATCCTACTTGTCGTGACCATCTCTTCCTTTGTCTCTCTCAATTGGACTTTATAATAACCCTTAATATACTAATATTAATGGTCATTGTAAAATGCCTATATTATTAATGGTTATGATTCTTCAGGTTCTCTAAAATTTTACAGACAATATTGTGGTACAAAATAACCAATGTGGTGCATGTGTTTTTTATAACTGGATTACTTAATAACACATTTTTTTCAAAATGTAAATTCCATTTATAATTGTTTGGTTCATTAAATTATTCTACCCTTTGGAAATTTAACCCTATAAATTCCCATTTCATATAATAAATAGATATGGGTACTTATGTTTCATCAGCTCTTATGTTTCTCATGTTGATTCTATAAACTTATGGTTCTTCTATATAACTTTGACCAGGTGAGTTTTCAAATTTCATTGAACCATGTGTCTGGGATCAAAGATCATTATCGGTTACTCTTTATATGAAATATCATTCCCTAGTGGTTCGACCTCTTGATTTAGTATGTGTGGCTGTTTTGGTATGGAATTCCCCAATATAGATACATGGTACACAACGTATACTTGACATAGGTTAGGGGGACTGCTAGTCGATAGGCTACCATTCCAATGCGAGAAAGGATACCTAAGTAGACACGTATCAAGGACGAAGATTTAACTTATTCCAAAACCAAATAAATTTCATCCGGAGTGATATATGAAGTAACATCTCACCTCCAACTTTAAATTCTAATTCTCTTCGATAATGTTATAAATAGTTATTCTGTATTCTTTCTGCAGATTTCATATAAAGTAGAATGGATTAGACATTATATGTCATCTCTTGAATATGATTAGGTACCACCAACTTTTTATCCATAAATTTATTCCCACATGTTGGATTCTAACACATCTTCATATGGAAATCCCCATAAGGATTCATTTGAATGGTAGAATGTAAACTTTATTTATATGATTACTCCACTAATGTAATGTATTGATCCAAATATCCTTTTAAAACCATTGAAAATGATCACAACATATACTCAAGATTTGTAATGGTTCTTTCAGACTTACCATCCTTTTGAGGGTGATAAGTATTGATGAATCTTAGTTCTGTATCCAATGATTGTTGAATTCTTCTCCATAATCACAACGTAAACTTCCAATCTCCATTAAATACAATAGAGAGTGTAACTCCATGAATTTCTATCACTTCCCTTTTATATGTCATGGTGAATTCATCTGGAGAAAAATATTCCATGATAGAAATGAAATGAATATACTTCATAAGGCAATTGACTTCCACCCAAATAGTTATATTTGCTTCAGGGTTATGGGGAGTCCTATGATGTGATCTATGGTTAAGTTTTCTGATTTTCATACTGGTATGGGAAATGGTTGCGTCATACCCTTAGACTTCTCTCATTCATCCTTGACTTGTTGGAATACCAATAATCAATATAAAAACTCTATGATATCCCCCTTCATGTTATCCCATCATAAAATTTACATCAAATTTCAATACATCTAGGTTATTCCTAGATGGATAGAGAAGGATTTAAAATTCTTCATCATCCATAATTTCCCACTTTAGTTCTAGTTTTAATATGACACATATTCTGGTCCCAAACTTTAAAACTCTATTTTCACTGAACTTGAAGTCCAAAATATTCACTACCACCTTTTTTACAAACTCGTCATCTTTCTAGAATCCTTGATTCTCTCGGAAATAAAGGTTTTAGATGTTATTTGGGCAAGGTAAGGTGTGGATCCTTTTATTTATCCAATTTTAATCCTTTGTAAGTTTATGTAGATTTGATCCCATGAATTCTCCATCATGTATAGGGTCACAAAATCGTTTCTTCAAAGAGAATCATCCACTTTATTTTACATCCAAGGACGGTAAAATATTGAATAGTCATAATCCTTGATCTAATATAACCAACTTCATTGGAACATATTGATCTATTTTTGTGTGAATATATACTTGAGACTTTTATGATTTGTATATATATAAAACTTATCTATATAGATATAATGTTTCAAAATATTCAATGTGAAGATCACTACATTAATTCTAGATTATGAGTTTGGTAGTTTGGCTCACGGATCTTTAATTAGTGAGAGGAATAGTATATAACTTTTTCATCTTACATAACCACACAACCCAATCATTATTTTATACAACACTATAGATCCCAACTAATTCTCAATTAGTGAGTAATGTGAACCTAGGTGTAGTAATTATCTTCTTATTTAGTTCTTTAATTATTTATTTTCATTCACCAGTACATACAAACATGACACCCTTCTATGTAATCATGGTTTTTGGGAGTGATTATCATGATAGGTTTCTCAAAAATTGAATATATTACCCATCCAATTCAATAAAACATTAGTTTTCCATCACAAGTGTTTTTTCATCCATTAGTTTCCTTTATTTTTAATGGATCAATAGATATACATTTTCTAGTGATACAATTCAAAAAGAAAGTTAATTACTCCAACCAAAACTCACATAAACATTACTTTTGATATAAATTTTCCTTCTACAAGGACATTAATATAGTATTCAAATGCTCCTCGAGTTCCTCCATACTTCTGGAGTATATAAGTATATCAGGTATAAATACAACCACAATATTTTCAAGTTAATCCATAAATAATAAATTAATTTAGAACATGAATATTATTGAAGAATTATTGACTTCAAATGGAATCACTATGAACTCCTAGTGTTCATACCTTGTATGAAATGTTTTATTTGGGATATAATTCTACTTTAACTTTACGTACAATATCTCGACTAAAAATACATCTTTGACAAGTAAAAGTATCCACATAGATGATCAAAAAAGTAATCAATCTGTGCTAGTGGATAAATGTTTTTTTATGATGATCTTGTTGACCTCACAATAATCAATGCAGAGGTACATTGACCCATCTTTATTCTTAAGTAAGATTACTAGTGAAACCCATGTTAAAGCACATGGGAATATGAACCCTTTATCTAGTTTCCCTATAGTAGTTTCTTTAGCTTCTTATTTTCAATATTGACTATTCAATATAGAGTCGTATACATTTGAAAATATCCCAGTATGAGATCAATATATAACTCAACCAATCATATAAGAGGAAGACATGGATATTATTTATGAAACACATCAGTGAATTCCCCCATAATGGGAACATCTTCCCGGATAATATTTTCTATAGTATTAATCATTTGAGAAAGATAAACTTTATGATAGGTAAATAAAATAAATTATTGAGATGATGAAACCAAAGGAGCTTCATCCCCCTCTATGAAGATGTATAGAATTATAGGATGATTCATGATATGAAGGTTTATTTATATCACTCAAAAATTTATGTTGGGTAGATTTAATAAAATCCATTCTATAACCAAAATTTCATCAAATCTTGTTAAAGGGAGGATCACACAACTATCTATGAAATTCACCATGCAAATTTGGATAAGGGATGATTTATATACATGGGATGTTTCAATTGACCCATTCTTCATTTTCATAAATACCTGAACTTCCATATTTTTAGTTTATTTTTTGTAAATTTTTACTAAACATTAATGATATGAAATATTTCATAGAACTAGAATAAAAATTTATTATTTATATTCTTGAATGAAAAACTAGTGTAATTGTCACCACTTCATTATCGGGCTCCACCTCACTAGTTGTTATTGTATAACCTCCCTATTTTTTTCTAGGCCTTGGAGGTTTTTTTTTCACTTATCATCAACAACCCTTATATTAGGTAATTGATTCGCATAATTTCTATATCCTTTTCAACTAAAATATTGGACAATAAGGTGAGGGTTTTCTGGATCATTCCATTCTTCCCTAACATTGGTAGTTTTCTCTAATTAGAAATATCTAGATATTATCCCTTTCTTCCCACACCAAAATCATTTCTTTATCCCATATAAGAAATTTTAGGTATGATTCTTCTCACACTTTTGACAAGTGGGGTGTTTAAAATTATCTCCCCCATGACATTTATCTATCGCTACACCAGAATTAAATTACATTCTCTGCTTTTCATCTCCTTACGCATGTGACCCTTGGGATTCACTGATCTCCAACTCGAATTTGAGAGAACATGAGAAGATTTTATCAAATAAATAAATGTATGAATGGGTAATTCATTTCATAGACTCATATTTATACCACCAAAGAAGAGGTCATCATGACTTTAGGGGATAATGAAAATGTAGAAGGTGTATCCTAAAATTCATTATAATTTTTCCTCAAAAAACCACCAATTATAAGTCCTATTTTTTATTTAAGTACATGGAAATACCTCTCTATGTTATGTTTGATTGTGTGTGGGAAATATTTGTTGAAAATTAATTCTAGAATTTATTCCACTCCATTACTCCAATATCCTACTTGGGATTCTTATTTTTAAAAAATTCTAACATTCATCAGCTTATCCTGACCTAAAATTCAAAGATATCCCAATATTATCTTGATCATATCATTTAATTATAGAGAACTTATTTTTGATGTAGTTAGTCTAATACTCCATGATTAAGGGATAATACATTCCACTACATGTTAGTGTCCTTTGTCCCATAATGGCCTCAATTACAAAAAAATTTTTCTTAGGAGGATTTGAGAATTCATCCAAATTAAATTTTCGGTCAAAACAAGAGTTTTTAAATATATTAATTTCACAAATTTCATGATTCTTTCTACCATCAGGTTTTGAATCTCATTTTGGCGATGATCATATTTCCCCTCACATTTATTTTATGGTCGATTTATCCTATTTCTAGGCATTGACTAAAAATAAAGGAAAAATTTAGGATGAGTATTTTTAAGCTATTAATCACATAAACGGGAAACCATGATCAATAAAATTATTATTCATAAATGACATATATTCTTTAACATGTGAATTTATAGGTTTTAAATATAATTTATCTATGATATATTTCCTAACATAAAATAAAGTGGGAATACTTATTCCATCAATAATGGTTCATAAGGTTATTTTAAACTTACAAAAACATATCTATGGGATTTTCAAATGAGGTGTGAAACATGGCCCATTTTCATGAACCAAGTAATGATCAATTACGGCTCAATTCACCCTATTCGGAGTTATCAACCCTATGTACAACTGTTCGAGACCCACATCAACTTGTGTTATCTTGGAATTCATGTATTTACATAGTAAATACTTATTCGAAACTTTACCAAAATTTAGGTATATTTTCCAATTTTGAGACATATATTTTTAATAATTTTAATATATTTTTCAAACCCTAATACCAAATATAACATAACTTTACACTAAAACCAACTACGACAATCGATATTTTAATTAAAATTATTTCATGATTTATTAGAAAAAGGTGAACATAAAAAAATCCCAAAATATCATGATGTTTATTATATTTTCAATATTAGGTGTATATAAAAACAACATGAAGATGTAATATAATGAAATTATTGAAATCTTTTTTAATATGCTCCAAAAAATTCATTACTTTTCTAAAGTTTCAGAGGATAAATTTGTGACATACCTAAGAAAGGGGCCAGTTGTAAAGCCCAATAAGGGAATAAAAAAAAATATAATAAGTTAATGTGGTACAAAACATCCAAGTGGAATATAAAGGTAACATAAGAGGGTTGATAACCATAATCCTATGCAATGATGCATGATATCATAGGTTAAAATAAATTAAAAACTGGAATATGGAAACAATATAAAACATGAAATACAAATCCAAATTCAATGATAAAAGGAAAATCAATTTAAAATAGTGTACTTATAATAACCTCTTGTTCACAATACATGTAATCACATAACATGAAAATATTACCCAATTAATTTTGGTGCTATATATTTTTGGTCCCACCCGTTACATTCATATCAAGAACATTAAAATGTTAGCCGCATATATCAAAAAACACAAAGATGAATTTCATAAATTTTAACCTCATGATTAAGGAATGTGGGATAATTACATGTAATTACCAAATAAATTAATTATAGATACAACTAGTTGCATAATTTTGATTGTAAATAGGAATGATTATTCAACATAAAAACAATTCATGCTAAATCATAAGATAATTTCAACAACATGATAGGGGTACATAAAGATTTATTGAAGGATTAAATGGGGATGAAAGGGGTATATCATCCCTTGGAAGTAATATAGTAAGTAATAGGGTTCTTTTGAAACACATTTAAACATGGTATGTTGGAAATAAAGTTGAATAATATAAATAAGGTTCTTTAATAAATGGGAGAATGATAGGATCCCTTTCCTTGAAAGGACACTTATAAATTATTTGGAGGAGCTTCTTAAGAGATTGGAAGAACCTTTATATGACTCTAAAGAGTTAAAGGAATATTAATTTCATATTCAAAGGGTTTTAGTGAATATTAATGGATTTTTTGGTGGGTTTATAGAGAAAATATAGGAGAGTTCTCTATTAATTTCCAAACATTTGTTTTTAATTCTATATGATAATGTATTCAAAACCACAAACCATACCATGATTTCCCCCATGGATTATACCAAATATGAATGTATTTAATTATTTTAAATTTATAATAATATAACTCATTAAAATAATGCCCTTGGTGATGTGGAATTGAGTCATGTTTATAAATAATTGATTTTAAAACCATAAAATATAATATAGTTGTTTGATAATTCATTAACAGTTAATAAGATTAATCAAATAACCTAAAAAACATTATATTATAGGGTAAATATATAATTTTTAATAGATACATTTTCTATCAAATATTACATCACTTTTTGGTAATTGTGATGTCATAATACACACCATATATTTATAACACATTTATTTTTTACCCAAAAAATATATTGTCACCAAATATTATGTAAAAATCACTATTGGATAAATGCATCATGTTGATTTAAAAAAATTATATTAAAAAATAAATATCTATGTATTAGAATTTATATTTTTAAATATAAAATCACAATTATTGAAAAGTATTAGTTGTTTGGAAACAATATTTTATTATCCCTTATAAAAATTATTATTGACTTCATAAAATGATGTAATTAATTATATTTAATAAATTTAATTTAATAATTTAATTTTTTAAAATATATTTTATTTAAAAATCATTGAATTCATTAAAATTGTGTAACTAGATTTAAATTATAAATTTCTAAAAATAAACAATTTCTGTTTCATTATATCAAAATAAAATTTTTATCATAATTATTATCTAATTATATGAAAATTAATATTAAAAAAGTGAAAATAATAATAACTATTTTATTAAAAATACATAATAGAAATCACACTGTTGGTTTCTAGATATAAATCTATTTATTACACTACCAATTTCCCTAAAGGAATTATTTGTGATGGAGAGATTATCATACAGTGGTTTAACAAACATGCTTTTTTCATATTCTAAATGAGCATGAAAATCTCCTATAAACTTTTTTATATTCTTTAGTTATTGAGACTTGGCTTGGAATTGGTCAAGGAAAAATCCCAGTGATGTTATCACCCTCGAAAGCTCTAATATATGCGCTTTGCACGGTATAATCCCAATGGTTGATGTCATATCTTCCTTTTTGTATCTATTAGAATTTATCATAACCATTAATATAATAAACTTAATGATCGTTATATACTAGCTTTATTATCAATTTTCATGTTTCTCAACAGACTTTTAAATTTTACAGACCATAAAACGGTCAAAAATAACCAAATTAATTAACGTGTTTTCTATAACTACCATACTTAATAATGAATTTATTCATTTTACATGGGACTTTCATTTATAAATATTAAATGCATTACATAAATTATGAATTTTGGGATTATTACATGAAAAACCCCATCTTGATTATTCATTTATTGGACTATAAGATGATATATAAGTGTAAATTTATCAAATCACAGGCAAATATTGAAATTATGCATATAAAATTTAAAATAAATCAACTAAGTTTATTTTACCAAGATTCCAATCTTTATAGAAAAATAATCCTAGAAAAGGACATTGAAATAAAAATTTCATCTTATTACATCAATTTTTTATGAATTAATGGTCTTCTTTTTCCATTACTAATTTCAGGTTTTGTGTTCATTATCATTGTCAGGATCATGTTCCCTATCACTCTATATTATTTTAAGGATATTAAATTTATTCTCCTATGTGTCTATATTTCCACTTCTCACTAATTTTCTTCTATTTAGAAACATTTTTATTTGTTATTCTAAATGGCCTTCAAATTTTCATTTACTTGTTTTCAAAATGAAATTTTATTATCCCTTTTTACAATGTAGGTTTTAAAACATGGATTTTAAAATATTAAACCCTTGAATTTACAATATCTATATTTAAATACAGGGATTAAATTTCGTTAAGGGGGATAATTTAACACCCTAATATCTTAAAAACATGCCATTGTTTAAATTTGCATATACGATGGGCAACATCGCTCTAAAATGAACAACTAAATAATATTATTTTAAATATAACCATTATAAGAAAGTCATTTAATTAGTGTGTATTAATAGTATTAAACACTCTATTTAATATATATATATATATCCAAAATTAATAAAATCTTACTTATTAATTCATAGGAAATAATCACTCAATTTTTACTGAAGTCATTTTATGCTTCAGTAATGTTTCATCAAAATTATTTTTATTCGTTTCGATGATCAAATGTAAAAATTAATTTCTACCACTTTTACAAATTTTCATTAATAAAAATAATAAATTTTTAAATAGTATTATCAATATTATCTTAAAATTAAATTTTGAGTTTTTTTGAAATGATTATTTTTCACTGAATAGTCTAGAATTTATCACTTTTATAAAAAAAATAATTTCTTATTCAAGTGTCGATGAATTCCCATTTGTTTTTCAAGTAGTTTTAGAATTTAATTAGTTAATTTTTAACAAAAAATCAAATTAACTAAATTTTAGTAATCATTATTCAATTTTTTATTAAATTTTTATGACTTAAAAATACATTTTCAAGAAAAATGTTTTTCATTGTGTTTAATGTATTTATTTTAATAATAATTACAACCAATTATAAGGATTTAATTTGATAAAATGGATTCTATATTTATAATCATCATGTCCAAATTTCTTAAATACTGAAACATTATTTTAAGTCATAATTAATTGTAACCTTGGGAAACAGTTATCTCCACGGTAAGGATAAAATGGGTTTAATAAGGTAAAAACTATGGATTATGAATACAAAATAATCTATACACTTAACTATAATACATGTTTTGAGTTTTATTTTACCAAAACCTTCCTATATTCTTAAATATTTAATTTTGGTTCTAGTTTCCTTTGAAAAATACCATTGAATTATTTTAAATAAAGGAAAATTCAGGAATGTCACTTTCATTATTTTAATATCTATAATATTTTGTGATAAAATAAAAAATATTTATGAGTGGATATAAATTTTTAATTTTAATAATAAAAACATTATTTTATAATGGAAATATTTTTAATTTTTTGTGATGAAATAATTACTTTAAAAGCTTACCCAATGCAAACACAATGCTTATGTAGGTAGTAGAAAAATAAAACAAATGATATTAAAAACTATACAAGATATATTAAATAGGTAGTTTAAGGTGTAAAAAGAATTTTTTTGATAAAAATAATATAATAGTGATGTGTTAAAATTTTACATTCAAATTACCATGTTGTCTCCATAATTTTATAATACAAATTTTGTATATAGTTTTAAAAATGACATTAAGAGTATTTTATGTTAAATAATATTTTTTTAAATGATATAAAATTAATAAAAATATTTTCTTTTAACAATTTAATTATATATCATTAATTATATCAATCATTTCCCATTTATGGGTCACTATTTGTTATATAGTGACTTTCTTAACCCCTAAAGAATAAAAAAAACATGTTATCATGATAATCATGAAAAGAGTTTTTGTGGGAAAAAATAAAGTGGTAATGGTTAAAAAAATACCCTAAACATGTCTAAAACTTTTTAAGATATTTTGTTATGTTATTTCCATCATATCTATTAAATACGTCATTTTTTTAACCAAAATAAAAACATTTTTTTTATTTTAATACTTTAAGTAATTATAATGGTGCCCCTATCTGCTCTTAATAAAGACACCGCTTATCTTATCTTCCTAACACTTCATGAGCGTTTTATCATGGACAAGAAATAAACAAATACCTTTATTCTATATCTCAACATGATAAATAGGCCATGTTTCATTCAAAATCCTAGCTTTATAATTCATAAGGTGTTTTCCAAAGAAGGTCTCCCGAGGAAGAGGTATAGCACTTAACTGAGTTTACTTGTGATATTAGTTTATTATGAATGGTTTGGGAACAAAGCATATTTTCCCTGGTATAGAATTTCTCCACAATATTTGTGATTTAAAAAAAGGGGGAGAAATTTTGTGAAACAGATATAATATTTTCAAATAAGGAAATAACTTATCAGGAATTAAACCTATTCACCAACACAAAAAATTACTAATTAGAATAAATCTATGAGGATGTAATCAACAAGACTACCATTCTGAAAAGTGCATAACTATTATCCGTAAAAAACATCCAATATTGAAAAGGTAAACGGATTTCAAAAAATGAATGAAGAAAAATAATGTTTTGTTAAAATTGATTTAAAAGCTAGTGAAAACAACATCAAGGATTCTTGGAAGTGGATGTTAATCACACATGACTGGTGGCATACTAATTATGGGCAACATTGAAAATCATCAAGAAGAGCATTAATCTTTGGAATTTATTTTTTATTTAAAATTAAAGGAGTTGGAAAATAATATTTTGAATCTAAAAAATTGATGTAAAATAATGTGTTATACCATAGGTGATCTATATTTTATTACATTTATTGATGGTTATACTCATTTGACTAAATTCAGGTTTATACAGAACAATTCAAAGGCAACTAAAATGTTTAAAAAATAGTTGGAAAGATATGAATGTTTTGGGTATCAATATCAATAAACAAAAATTATATAATAGAAATAGGTTTAATTGTGAATCTTCTAATATTAATATTTCCAAATATGGAATCCAGCATCAGTATAGCACACCATATATTCCACTAAAAATGGGTTTGCTAAAATAAATAGAAGAATCATATTTGAGATGGGTGGGACTGTAATAACCCAATATTTTACCAATAAATTTTCCCTTATTATAATTATATTATATGGTATAAAACACATACATAAAATAAATATCACAAAAAAACAATTTCATAAATGTATAACTAAATAAAGGATATTCAATGAAATTAAGGAACCTATACCGATGGAATAGTTACTTGACCCTAGGAATAGTACCATGACATTAAAAATAGAAATTCATCCAATAAAATTGTAAACTCACTTGTTAAAGTATAAATAAATTTTGGGAATATTATAAATGATAATATGATATAAATATATCATATTATAAGTAAATAATGTTTTTAGAATGATAAATTAAGTGTTGGAATTTTTGTAAAACATAAATTTTTATTTACAATTAGATAATTAGTATAATTATTTAAAAGAAATTATATTTTCCTTAAATAGATTAACAAGTAAACATTTTTTCATATTATTATAAGATATTCTTACTAGACCTTATTTAATTTTTTAAAATTTTCATAAAATTATTTATAATTTTAAAATATGTATTTTTCTAATAAATAATGATTTAAATTAAAAATTAAATTTATAATTATTAGAAAATTATTTCCATAAAATATATAATTCTACACTTCAAAAAATGGTTATGGTTATGTTTTGGGTTTTTTATAAGATAGTTGAATTTGTTTATGAATAGAAAAATACAATAATTTACAGTATATAACATTATAAGTCAAAGTCACTATTTCATGATTCATGGATGATATAATCCCATAATCTCAAACTCCCTTTATATATTTAATATATTTAGTGATGGAAATCAAAACAATTCATACTCTTGATCCAAAATAATAAACAATGAATAAAATAATCAAAAAATAACCTACTCCTCCCTAATAAATACCACCCCTCTACACCTCTTTTTATCACACCGTATAAGCTTTGAAGCTGTTCGAAATTCTTCACAATACCCTTAATAAGAATATCCATTGATTCTAGGAGCCTTTCATCTCAACAAAATTCCCAATCAAATTTATCTAAGGAGGTTTTTAAAGTGAATAATTCAAAAGGTAAAATGATCTTTCTTTTTATTTTAATTTATATTCAGTCTCTTTTATTTTCTTATTCTATCCTTTCATCCTCTTATCCAAGTGGAATGATAACTCCAGTATCTTATATACCTTATAATTTTATAATGTTAATGGAATAATCCATCATTAAACCTCTTCTCTTCTCTGATTATTTCTAAAAATGAAAACATTGTCTATGAGGAGTTGATTTATCACCTTTGTGGATGAAAAGTTCTCGTTTTCCACTTCTACCTTCAAGGATGGTCATAAAACCATAATAATGGTTGAATAAAATTAAAACCTTATTTATAACCACTTTATGTTTTGTTACTAACATATATACCTAATATTAAATAATAAATAAAAACTAGTTTTTTAGACGGAAAACATGAAAAATAAATCTAAATGATTATCATTAATATTTTATCTAATGAATCATCCTCACAAATGGAAAAATAATAATTTATCAGACCATTTAAATGATTTTAAGTTCATTAATAATATATAATGTTAACTAGGGATAATTATTATCATTTTACAGGATCTTCCTCATATATATACAACTGAACCGATCATGAAAAACCTGGAAAACGAGCATTCTTGAACGATGATATTAAACTATATAACCCTTCATAATGGTTTTAAAAAAACACAAAAAATTTATAAAAAATAAAATAAATTTATAAGAGGTTATTTATTTTTTAATTAGAGAATATAATTTTATTATCCAAGATGTTAATGTGATGAAATCATTTGGACACAAGGTAAGGGTAATTCTCAAACCCAACTCCTTTTCCATGGGTTTTTTTCATGCCATAATTAAATGTGGATATCCTTTTAATATTCCTAAAATAAAATTTCATTTTACACCACCTTTATTTTTTGGTATATAAATGTTTCCAATCTCATTTTATGGAAAATTCTCATATTTTTCCAAAACAACTCTACCTTCTAAAAACACATCTTTTACTTATCTTGATATTTTTTCTTCTTCACTTGAGATTAATGATTCTTATACCAATTATTATATTATATTTTTATTTTAGTAACACACAATTTTATTACTGATTTTATTCTTTATGAAATTCTCATGAAACCCATTTCCTTTCCATGGGTTATTTTACAGAAAATGTTTTTATACGTTCTGTGTGGCATTCATGATTACGTAAATGTTATGATGTGACAGGTGCACTTGGAGTTGTATATCACTCTAAGGCATTGATTAATTTGGCTTATCTAATAATATAATTTGAAATAAATGTGAAAATTAATATATTTTTTAATGATGATTTTATGATTATGTAAAAATGTTACACACGAATAAAATGTTATCTTTGTTCATAACAATGTATGGAATTTTAACACTATGAAAAGATGATCCAATTATAAGAATTTCCACATTTCATTCCTTTATATAATGCTTCCTATGATTATTATGATAATTCTCTCATGCCTAAATTATGATGATTATGATTATACAGTCACATGCGATATTGATTCATGTTCTTATCTATCCCCTTACTAGGATTTTAGCTCACCCCTTTCTTTGATGTATATACTTATTTGATTACTTATACAAAGGATAAAATTATAGATATTAATAATCTAGATAATAAGGAATTAAATTAATTTTTATGATATATTACGCATATGTAAGGTACGGTCCTAATTTTTCCTAGACACTAAACCATTGGATCCAAGTTTTGTAATGTTGTTATTATTTTTATCTTTAAAATTATTTAATATTCATGTAAGAAAAAGTAAGTTCTCTATAGTTGTTATAAAATAATTGTTTTTTTAATTTTGGAATTAAGATTAAAGAACATTAGTTATAACACTTAGAATGTTACCAAGTATATTTATGCACCCAAGTTTCTTTTTTCTAAAATGTAAATCACATACATCTCACAAGATATTCATTTAGAGTTAATTTTACAATAGAATAAGTTATTTATTAATGAATTGTTGACTTATGTTTTTTTCAATCCATTTATATTTTAGAAGATTTCGTGATCTAGGATAAACTAGTCTAGAAACCCATGTGAGAGACAGTGTAGTGAATGCCTGAATAACATCACCAATGACTTGGAAGGTGGGTTAAAAATTTATTGGTGATTATTACCAAGTTTTCTAAGGCTATGAATAATAACATGAATAATCTGGATCATCCTACTTACCATAAGAGAGATAAAATGGATATTGAGTCTTTTATGTGTCAAGAGCCACTAATGTTTAATGGATCTTCTGATCCATTATTCGTTGAATAATGGGTCTTTAAGATGGAGAATTTCTTTTATGTGCTTCACAGTTTTGAGATAGAGAAGGTGACTATGGTGGTTTATTTTTTATATGAGGTGGATGACCAATGTTGGTAATTTATTAAAAACACCTAGATGAAAGGTGAAATTGAAGAGATGGAATGGGAAGGATTTAAAGAAATATTTTTTTATAAGTATTTCCCTCAAACTCTTTAAACAAAATTGGAGAGAGAATTTATTAAGCTAAATAAAAAACAAGGTAAATTTGTCATGTCTTATGATGAAATTTTCAAAAATCATTGAAGGTATGCCTTTGGTTTTGTTATCGATAATGATAGAAAAAATATATATTATTTTTAGTTGAAAACCATACATTCTAAAGGATACAACTATATATTAATTTGGGAGTCATGAATAATGTGTTCTTTATACACTGAAAGTGGAGAGGGTGTTTTGTGAATGGTCTCATGGCTATGGAGATAATATATGAAATATGGAGTTTTCAGTTGTAGGATCTAATTAAAATGGCTTAAATAAATATAAACTACTCATATGTCTAAAATTTGGGAATAATTATCATGGTAACTGTCTCAAATGGATGGGTAAATTCTTCAAATGTGTGATAAAAGGCCACCAAGCTCATAAATATTGAAGAGACATAAGGAATCAATCAAATATAATGGTAGAAATGGGAGAACCACCCAAGGTCTAATGCATCAAATGTATGGATCAAGGTAACTATTAATGATACTGTTATAACCCTTGATTCATTAATGTAAATTAGTCTCATCATCCACCAAAGATAAAGGGGCATGTGAATGCTTATTCGATCCCAACACCTGAAGTGTTGCGTGAAAGTAAAATCATACAAGGTAAACATCCTATTCAATTAAGAATCGAAAAATTATTATCTGATTCTTATTATACACATTAATTTATACCCTGATTTTTTTTAGAAAAATTAAATCAAAGCCTTGATACCTTGAATTGAATATATTTGTAAAAACACCTCGTAGTGGGATCATTGCAACCAAGGTGTTGGAATCTTCTCTTGTTGGCTTATCTTGGAAGATTCATCCAAAGAATATCATGATACCTACCTTGGTGGGGTTTTATGATATAATGGGAATATATTGGATCACATTTTATAGAGAACACACCAACATTCATGAAACGGAAATATATTTTAATATTATGAACTACCCCATGCTCCTCAAAAATGCATGTAAGATCAGGAATCTACTTTTGAAAAATACATTAATAGTTTTGATGTTGATTCCCTATGAAGAATCATACATTTCTCATATGGTTGAGTCAAAGGAAGTTATGAAAATAGAGGAAATTCCCATAGTTAGTGAATACAGTGATTTCATTACTGAATAGTTACCCAGACATCCCCTAGAAAGTGATGTAGAGTTATCTATAGAACTAAACCCATTTCCACTCCAAACTCAAAATTCCCTTATAGGATAGCCTCGATCAGACTTGAAGAACTAAAGAAGAAGTTACAATAGTACCTGGAAAAAGGTTTCATACACCCCAGTACATCACCATTGGGTTCGCCAATGCTCTTTGTCAAGAAAAATGATAGATAAATGCGGTAGTGTAGTGATTATTAAGAAATCAAAAAAGATCATCAAAAAGAACATGTATCCCCTTACAGGGATTGATTACTTGTTTAATTAACTATGAGGATATCAATACTTCTCAAAGGTTTATATTCATTATGGATATCATCAACTAAATGTTAAGAGGGAATATATTTAGAACACTTCTTTCTATTCAAGGTCTGGGCACTATGAGTTTATAGTGTTTCCCTATGCACGTAATAATTACCATAAAATCATCATGGATTTGATTAATATAGTCTTTACACACTACCTTGAAACGTTTTGGTAGTGTTTATTGATGACACTCTCATCTAGTCCAAGGGAAAGGAGAAACGTGTAGGTCATTTAAGGATTATATTCATGAAATTAGGGAAAGAGAAATTGCATAAAAAATCTATATGATGTGAATTTTGGATGAAGAAAGTCACATATTGTAACCCTTGATCACAAGTGAGTGAATTTATGTGGAATCTTAAAAAAAGGAAATTGAGAAATGTCCCATACCCTCTTGTGTCACAGAGATTCGTAGTTTTCATGGATTAGTGGGGTACAACTAACGTTTTGTGAGAATTTTCTCACAATTATCCAGCCTCCTAACTAAGATCACAAGTAATGGGGTAATGTATGTTTGGATGGAATAATGTGATGAAATATTCATGAGGATAAAGAATATGCTAATCACTACACCTATAAACACATTACCAATAGGTGGAGAATGTTTTACGATATACATTGATGCTTCAAAAAAATGATTTTGTTTTGTACTCATGAAGAATGGTAAAGTGATAGCCTACAACTCATGAATGTTGAAAATCCATGAGAAAAACTACTCAACATATGATTTGGATCTATAAAATGTGATTTTTCCCTAAAAAACTAGGAACACTATCTCATTGTCGATAATTGTTACATATATATTAATCACAAGTGTCTAAAGTATAAATTCACACAAAAAGATATCAACATGCATCAATGGAGATGGTTTGACTTAATCAGGTACTACGATTAATCTATTTACAATCTCCAAGTTGTATTATTCTTAATAAAATATACTATCTTATAAAAATACCAAAAATTCAACCTAAACATTTTTCGATGTGCAGAATTCAAAAATGAACATAATTTTATGAAAATAATTTTCTATATACTATGAATTTAATTTTTATTTAAAATAATCATTTATTAGAAAAATAACCATGTTAAAATTATTAATGATTTTATAACACTTTTAAAAAATTTATTAAGGTATCATAAAATTATCTTCTAATAATTGGACAAATAAATTAACTTAAAAATATATTTTTCGAAAATAATCTTTATTTTAAATCATTATATTAATTATAAATTTGTAAATTAACATTAATATTTTATAAAAATACCAACCCATAATTTATCATATTTAAAACATTGATTTACTTATATTACAATATAATTATATCATATTATCATTTGTAATAGGAACTAATTTTTTTTACTTTAATTGGTGAGGTTGCTATTCTATTTTCCGGATTACTATTCCAAATGGTCATGTCACTACTCTAAGGGTCAAGTTACTATTCCATTGGTATCGAATTCTTATATTCTTTTAATATAATATATTTCATTCCTAATTTATGATAATAAATTTTTCATTAGGCTATCTATGCTATGAATGTGTTTTATGTCATATAAAATAATTATAATAAGGTAAATTCTATTGATAGAAGTTTAGGTCGTTACATTCTTATCCCCTTTTGAAATTTCTCCCTTGAAATTTTGTTTTACATAAACATGTGAGGGTATTTATCCTTCATTTCATTCTCTAGTTCACAAGTCTATTTTTCCTACATATGGTTCTTCCACAACAATTTAAAAAGGTGTATTTTTTTATGCATAGAAACTTATCTCTCTAGTCAATAATCTTTCCAGCTCCTCCTCATAAGAGAGAACATCTTATATGAATACCACCTCTATGTTCAGAACATGTGAGGGTTCTGGTATGTACTTCCTCTGGTGCCTTTGGTCTTAAAAAAAATAAAAAATATTATTTCCCTAAGGATGTTCTAAATAAAAATAATTCAAGAGGTAAAATCCTATTTTTTATTCTAATTTCATTTAAATTTATATTATTTTATTAATCTACCCTAAAATATCATTATCAAAGTGGTTTGATAACTCAATTATCTTATATATATTTAAATTTTAATATGTTAACGTAATAATTAATCATTAAACCTCTTCTTCTATCCCTTTTATTCTAAAAATGTAAACATCGTCTCTAAAGAGTTTATTTATCACCATAAAAGATGATTATAATACCATTATAATGGTTAAAATATATTTTAAAACTTATTTTATAAGGCTTTTTATGATAGTTAACGAACATATATACATAATATTAAATAATAAAACAAAACTAGTTTGTGATGATTGAGAAACCGTCAAATTAATCCAAACTACTATCATTAATGCTTTATTGAATGAATCATCCTCATAACTAATATATATATATATATATATATATTACCATTTAAACATTTATAATTTCATTAATATCATATAATTTTTATTCTGTAAAATTATTCTCATTTTACATGATCTTTCAAACATATGTACAAGTGAACCGATCATGAAAACCAAAGAAAATGAACACTCTCGAATGATGAAATTGAACTATATAACTCATCATAATAGCCATAAAAATCTTTCTAAAATTATAATAAATAAAATAAAAATATTATATTTTTTGTACTTATTAATTAATGAATATAATTTTATTGTAAGGATATTAAGGGGAAGAAAGCATTCATACACAAACTGTGAGGGATTCTCGAACCCAACTCATTGTTTTTGGTTTTTCCTCGACCATACCAAATTTCAGTGTGGATATTATATAAATACTAGTAAAATATAATTTCACTATAATCCCATTTTCTTTTCAGGGATATACATGTTTCCAATATGATATTATGAAAAATTCAAATATTTTTCCAAAAGAACTCGTCCTTTTAATGACACCACTTTTACTTCTCTTGAGATTGATTCTTGGTCACTCAAGATTGATGATTCTTGTACCAAGTATTTTAATCATTTTTTGGGACCTTGAATTTTATTCATGAATGTATTCTACATGAAATTATCATGAATCCCATTTCCATTCCATTGGTTATTTTATGTCAAATATTTTTATGTGTTCTATTTGTCATGCATGGTTATGTAAATGTTATGATGTGATGGGTTCACTTGGAATTATATATCACTCTAATTAATTTGGTAAAGAGATATATCTCATGATATAATGTGAAATATGTGTGAAACTTATGATATATTTTTCCATAATGATAGTTTTATGATTATGTGCATATGTAATATGTGACCATGATGCTAGATTTTTTATCAACTATGTGTGGTATTTGACCAATAGGACATTATGTTTCCTTTTTATGCATTTTCACATTCGATTAAAATATCTAATTCTACCCCACATGATTATTATGATGACCTCGTATGTATGTTATTATGATGATGATTCTCCTCACCCATGTTTTATCGAATTTAGGTTCTTATCTATCCTATTACTGGAATTTTTTCTCAGAATTTTCTTTGATGTATATCCTTGGTTGATTACTTATATCCAGGATAAAATAAGGGATACTAATAAGCTAAAATATAATGAATTATATGAATTTTTTTTAAATTATTCATATGTGACGTGTGGTCTAAATTTTCTGATGGTACTAATATGGAATATGTTATAAAAATAAGACATGTAAAATTATTTCTAAAAAAAATCTATAAGTAGTTTCATACTCATAATTAACTGGTGTCTACAGGGACCTGGAACATAAAGGATGGCATATGAAATTTGGTACAAGAAAAATACAATTGTTATATACTTCAGATATTCTGGGATCCACTGCATTATAATGATAAAGAATATCAATCTAGGAAAATTTGAAAACAAATAAATATAATGAAGGAATTTTCAAGGGATACCTATCTAATAGTATTGGCTATAGATGTTGGGACAACCAAATAAAAAATTAAGTTAAATGTAGTGATTTCAAAATTATTGAACAAAATGACAAATTAAATATATTATTAGATTCATATTTAGAATATTTCAATGAATTTGGTATTAAAATGGAAAATAATAATGATTATGTTAATGAGAAAGTCCAATCAATTTTGATATTGATTCCAAACCTACAAGAGTTGAAACTAAAACTGATGAAAACAAGATAAAATGGTAAAAAAAATTTGGAGAAACATGTTGAGACAAAAGATATAATTAGAATTCAATAGGATTGAATTAAAACTATAATAATATTGAGAATTGAAAGTCGAACTTCACTTATTTTCTCAAATTGTTCCACCAAAAGTGGTTAAAGCCATTGAGAATGAGGAATGGATACTAGTTATGTATGAAGAGATGGATCATATTGAGAAAAAATCCACCATAGATCTCGTATCAAATCTAAAACAATAGAAAAATTATTGGAATCGAGTGTGTTTTTATAAATAACCAAAATTATAAAGGTGAAGTTGGTCAGGACTTGTCCTCGGGGCCCGTGCCATGACTACCCCAAGCCCACCTTCCATAGGCTAGGGGCTGGCGACAAGAACCAAAGGTGAAAATACCAATAAAAGGGAAGGCATTGCCTTTATATAAGTAAACAAACACAATAGAGTACGCAAGCTGAAGTAAACACTAAGTAAACTGAGTACAAAAGTAATTGCGGGAAAGTAAATGGGCCAGAATACAAACCCAATGGAAAGTAAAGTACAATAGTAAAGAAAGAATAGCCACATTAAAGTAAACTAGCAACCACTGATTTGTCCTCCGGATATCCCACCTGAAGGGTGGGTATAAATGGTCTCCTCAGCTCCTCAGGTCCGGCCGTCTGTTCCGTGTACATCCAGCCAAGTGGTCCACCACCCGGAACCGTCCTGCTCTATAACACTCCACCTCGATCAGTGATGTATGTCGTCTACATCCAACACAACGTAGTTCGGGTATAGCCCCTGTAGGGGTGAGTGTACAATACTCAGTAGGGACCCCGAGACCCCCGAAGGTCTTCCAGAATCCACAAAGGATAAACTACAAAGGAAAGATACAAACACGAAGTATCAACCAACTCTACTTAGGTATATTCCCATACATATGCTGAAGTCATCAATTCCAGTTTGGCTCCAACCCACGAGCCCAAGTACAACCCAGTCCACACGGGAAAACACAACCCAGTCCACACAGGAAAGCAAGTCAATCACATCGATGATAATGACTGAAAGTCAAGACTCAGCTCACACTGGTATACTACTCATGAAGAGGGGTGGAGATGATAGGCGTATCCTCTGAATCATCTCCCCTTCCAAACCCTCATAGAATCCAAGTACAAAAGTTGTCGCTGCCGAACCCACGTAGGATCCAAGTACAGTAACCATCACTGCCGAACTCATGTAGGATCCAAGTACAGTCACCATCGCTGCCGAACCCATGGAGGATCCATGTACAGTCATCCTCGCTACCGAACACACGTAGTATCTAAGTACAGTCGTCATCGTCGTCGCAGTCCCACCTAGCTCTAGGGTCCCCGCACACAGCATGCTCGATTCCAGGATGGTCTGCTCCACGAGCCAAGTGGGTTCGATACATCAACTATCACGAATTCTAGATTTGATGTATCCCAAAGTTATGTCTCGTCAAGAGTAACTCAACGCAACAGTTGGCGCGTCAGTGAGGATGCCCGGTATGAGGGATATTGGGTTTTCCGTCCCAAGGGCCCGATTAGAAATACACTCATTTCAAACCTGAATGATATCTAAATTCATCTGAAACTCATTTAGAGTATCGCAAAAGGATAATTTCATCGAAAGAGTCTCAGTGCGGCAGACGGCGCATTGATCGGACGAGCGGTCTTTATATTATTCTCGTTTAAGTGATTAATAGGTCTGGCCCGTTTAGCCTAGTGGGCTGACAGGTCGGGTTAACCCAGTTTGATGGGTCCGACCCAGCAAGGGTGTCGGACCAGTCTGAAGAAAATACTCAACTCGAGCCGAAGAGACGCGGCCCGCCCCAAAGTGGCGCGGCCCGGCTCGGCGGGGCGTGGCCCGGCTGGCCGAGTGGCTCGGACGAAGCCGAGAAGGTTCAAAGGGGGGGGGGGGAGGACCCCCACGGTTTTTTGCACCGGCGGCTCCACCCTTCCCCAAACCGACCAGCTAGACCGGCCGGTCTTCTGCGCACGTGGCCCTCATGGGCAGGCCACCGGTCCTCCAGCGTGGTGCCCTCATGGCGCCACAGTCAAGCTCCACCCAGCTGGCCGATAGGCCGGCCAGTCCTCTAGCGCTGTTCCCTCCTGGCACCGTGGCTCCTCTTCGCTCGGCAGGCCGATGGGCCAGCCGGTTCTACCACCGAAGTGGCCCATGTAGTGGGTCGCGGTTCTTCCCGCACAACCGGAGCGACAACACCGGTTCCCTTCACCACATTCCCAGCACAGCGCAATGGGGCCACGCTTGCTTCGCTGCCAATTTCCAATTCTAAAATAATAAATGAGAACAACGATGGGTTTTTGGGCCATGTTCGTTCGGCCCTCACCCTCCAAGTAAAACAATAGCAATCGGTCGAGGTAAACAAGATGCTCAATGACAAACCAAATCACAATTTTAATCAATTAAAATTGAACTTAACCCCTACCTCAACAAAAGATGTCGAACGTCGGGCGTCGCGGAAGATGGCATCGCGAGGTGAGGTTCCATAAACGATGATGGAGTGCACCTGAAGAGGAAGTGGTGTCTCCTCTTTTGATCACAGAGTGAAGAAAACATGGCGTGACATCGTTGGCGAGTTCCTACATTGGTGTCTCCGCCCTTATCGTGGAGGAAGAAGAGAATGGAGAATATGGGGTCGACGAGTCGTTGTTCTTCATCGGAGAGTTGGTGTTCTTCTACAATTGAGATGAAGCGTTCTTCAAAACTCAAGAGCATTCTCCCCAAAATCTGAACACAACAAGCCAACCAAAAATAAAATAAGGATTCTCCTTATTTTATTTAATCATTCCATGCATTCAAAATTCAAATTTCAAACACTTAATTAATTAAGGGAAGAGTTTCAATTATTTAATTAAAGTTTGTGTTGGCATGAGTTTTAGAGGGAGAGAGATAGAAGGTGGAAAGGTTTCACATGTTTTGAGGAGTTTACAAATTTAAGAGGGGGTTTAAGGAGTTTTAGACAATGTGAAGGGTTGGGTCTCATGTGAGCCCCACCTCACATTTATCCTCACATGGGTAGTTAGGAACTTGTGGTTCCCACCCCAACTCAATAATTTTTGATATAACCACTTAGATATAAATTATAATTGTTCCACAATTTTTATTCACTTCTAATTTAATCCACAAAATTTAACTTCCCCCTCATGAAAACGTAATTACGGTAAAGGTCCCCCTAAGAAATTATCAGTGCTGCGAGTTCATCGGTGCCCTCATATTTCAATTCCAAGTACCGGTTCCAAAGATAGAAAAACCCTGTCGTTCGTTCACTGAAGGTACCCGAGCTAAATTTTGGAAAATTATTCTGGGCACACTGGGCCTCAGAATCAGGTGCCGTCAGAAATAGTGTACTCGTAAAATCCCAAATAATTTAAGAAAAAATTTTCCTTGAAATTTCCAGGTCATTATAAATTATCATTAAATAAGGTTATGATTTTGTGTATATGATATTCTCAATTTGAAGTAATTGACCTCTAAAAAACATTTTCACCAATAGAAAGGATAAAAACAATTAGAATAATCTTATTACTAGTAGACAAACATTATAATGTTTATCTAATATTTTTGTAATCCGAATTTATAAATGGTGATCTTGAATAATAATTCTATATAAAACAACTTGATACATTTTTCTTATATAATGATGGAAATATTTTATGTAGATTGAAGAAATCTTTGTATAGTTTGAAAGTGGCCCCTAGAACAAGGTATTCAAACATGGATGGTTTTTTAAGGGATATGAAGTTTATAAAAAGAAAAGTCTATAGTAAATTTTATGTGAGATAACTATCAAAGAGTACTGTCATTGTTATCATGTATGTGGATGAAATCATATTTCCCTTTGGCAACGAATGTCTATGTGAATAGTTTTTTGAGAAAATAAAAAATATATTTTGAGATGGCCATGCTTTGTCAGATAACATATTTTCTAGGATTATATATTGTGTATAATCTAAATTCCATATTTCAATCATAAGAAATTTTTTATTGGGGATTTCTAATAAAATTTGTAATGGAAAGAAAAAAAGAAGTTTAAACTTATATTTTAATTGGAACCAATTTCTGAAGAGATGTGGTTGTAAGTAGTGTTTACCATAATGAATTCATAAGAATAATTGGAAATCTACTTTATCTAATAACATCAAAAATAGATATATCTTGTCCAGTGACTCTATCTACTAGCTTTTAGTGTGACCATAAAGAGTCTCACTTAATGGTTTCTAAATGAATTTTCTTAAATGTAAAAGAAACTCTAAACTATGGGATTCTATATACACATAGTGCATATTTAATATTGTTGGGTTTTACAACTTCTTATTTGGAAGGTGATGGTATAGATAGAAGATCAACATCATATGGAACCCTCTTTATGGCTGAAATTTATGTTAGTTGGTATAGAAAGAAGCCTAATTCAGTAACAATGAGCAAGAATAAGGTGGAAAATGTTTAAGCTACACATGAATGTACACCAAAAATTTATATACAAGGGAAATGGGTAGATTTTAAAATTGAAACTAGGAGACCAATGAAAATTTATTGTGATAATAAAAGTTATATTAGGTTTTCCATAAATTGAGTACATCACTCAAGATCAATTAATATTGATATTATGTATCAATTTATCAATGATATAATGGAATTTGGAGATATCAAACAAGAATAAATTTATGTGTTTTGTGATTATAAATCATAGAATTAACGGATAAGTGTTATTCATCATTGATTAAATTTAACACCATAATTATGAATGTATATATATATTGAGGGGATCCTAGATGAGGTGTGAGTAAGAAAATCAGACTATCATTATAATTTATATTTATTAAAAGGAGTTACTTGATTGATTAAATTCTGTGAGAAGGGGTAATTATTATTATGCACCTGAAATTTTTGATATGTTTGATAAAGTGTGTTCAAGATCGTGTATTTCATTTAAACCATAATGATCTTGATTTCACATGACTGGATATTTAAATTATATATTAGATACCCCTAGTTATGTCTCTATTTTTTTTCTATAATCGGTATGCCCATATATAGAAATAGGTGATTCACTAAAGGCTCTTTTCCAAGTATCATGTGATATCAATCCTTTTATTAAGAAAATAAGATTAGTCCTTGAGATGAAATATGTGATAATAATACCCTACTTACAATTCTAAATTTATTATTATTAAGGGTAGTAAAACTGGATCACACATATTGACTTTTATGTAAAGGAATGAATAAAACAAAATACAACACATGTGCCTCATCCCAGTTGCTGAGGACTCCTTAAGTGTATCCACAAAGACCAGGTTCGAAACCAGGTGGAGGCATAATTCTAGGGTACAGTAGTTGTACTATATCAGTATTATAGTAGTACGGTAGAAGGTACTGTAGAATGTACTATACTAGTATGGTGTTGTACAGTAGTAGTTAATGTAGCAAGTATTGTGTGGTACTGTAGCAGCCGAAACTATTGACCTTGGGCCACTGGTTTGGTCTTCGAGTCTTAAAGGCTTTCGGACCTCCTAGGACTTTAGGTTACTAAGGCCTTAAGGCCACCATTAAGTCCTTTGGGCCACCCCAAGGCCTTCGGGCCACATGATCAGTGCAGTTGCCCCAGACAGACACTACAAAAAGGATCATCCCCCAAGGAGGATTCAGAACAAGTGCACTCACCAGAGTAGAACGAAATCGATTTGGAAGAATTAGAGGGTATGGATACACCATCGTGACTGGCCTGTGCTTGCACGGGAATCCTATCCAGATGGCCATGCAAAGGTGGAGAGCTATCATCATGATGAAGATGATGTGGAAGGGAAATTCCTTGTAGTTATTGTTTGTTTTAATTCTCTATATCTTCGGGTAATGTAATATCTTAAGTCTGAGGTCCATTTAATCTCTAAGCCTATGGGCCTTTTAAGGGTTACCCCTTATCCCTTGAAATGGGGGTTATCAAAAATCAATAAAAATGAAGGCCTTCAGGTCATTCATGAAATTAACCAAAACAAAAAAGGGATACTATTGAACCTCGGTGTTGCCTTTTTTTCCAATGTTATGTAAATGTGTGTTTTGTGGGTTTTGATTAAGTTGAGATTTCTCTGGGGTTGTTATGGATGAAGTGATGATTTCTGTAGAATTATTATTCATCCATATTATTGAGTTGGATGTCACACATGGACAATGTTTCTTTGTATAGAATTCAATAAAACATTTTTATAATTGTTCTTGATATCAATGTGATGATTTTATGAACTCATATTTACTATAAAAGACATATTTTATAAAGTTTAAATATGTTTTCAAAAAAAATTGAGAAAGGAAGGAAGGCCATTCAAAATAATATTTTTCATTATGACTTGAGAATAAGGAGATTGAGAAGTTAGCTTCAAAATCATTTTTTCGGTTTTCTATTTTCTATAATTATTATATGAATGTGTCCTTACTCAATAAAATTGGGTCTAACCCACAACACCCAATGTTGGCACTCATCCATATTTAGGGGGACCCAAGATGTAAAACACAATGGGGGAGCCTGTTAGGAAGGTCCAATTTAATATAATGTTTGAGTGGGTTATGTATAGGCCCATAGAAGGGCCACTATGTATAAGGGGCATGGGGTATGCTGGCTAGCCCATGAATAGGGCCCACCTAAAGCATGCTCGGGGGAATGGAGTGGTTGATACATTTGCCCATGATTTGAAGCCAAGGTGGTGTGCATAGTTAAAAATAGTGTGGAGCCTCGAAATCCATCTCAAAAATTATTGTGGGAGCGATTGATTGATAAAAAATGGCCACGAAATATGGACAATGTAATGTGGGATAGCTTTAGTGGTGAGTAATTTCAAACCATTAAATGATTTAAACATAAAACATAAGACACATGATGAATCCCATGTGATCCATCATATGAATTGTTCAATTTTCTTCCCCCATATCTCAAATATTAGTTCTTTTCGGGATGAATATTTTCCATGAATCGATCACATATGAGATTAAACACCATATTATATTTTCCAAACAATGTCAGATGTTTGAAAATTATATAAGTATGATTTTCCACAAAGCATAAATTCTTTTTGTAGTCTGTTTATGGAAGTAGATGATACATGGATGTAGAATGCTATGCATGTAGTCATTTTTGTGCCCACAATGTATTTTTTGGATGATCCAGGTGCGTTGTAAGGTTTATTTTATAGCACGTGAATGCAATTTCTATGTGAAGACACATTATTATATATGCGAATTTAATACCAAATTAATTTTGTAGATATTATTTTAGAATGTGGATGTTATTTAGTGAATCACTACACTACTGAGGGAACAGAATGTGGATGTATGATTTCTTGAATGTAGTGTGTGTGACCACCCAGTCTGTGGATATGAATTAACACTAAGAGAACTGTGATGTTCAATTTGTGGTGTGATTTATCATTTATGGTATGTTTGAGTGATATTAAGTGGATATGAAATAAAAAATCAGTTAACACATGAAATTATATGTCGGAAAATAAAACAGTTTTATATTGAATGAAAATGATATGAATCAGGTGGGTTTTAGTGTGTGTTTTTGGTCAAATGGAATATATTTGGAGGATCATGAATTTGTGGATTCAGATTTGTTGATGAATCATGCTATGTGGGCATGATAATTTTCAATGAGAATTAATATATTTGGATGAGTTATTAAAATGAAATGTGAATACTAAATAAAATTATATGTGACCATGAATAAACAATTCATTTTGGTAGAACCAGTTACTATAAGAATGAGAGTTATTTGATTATGAGTTTGAGGGAATTATTTTTGAATTCTGTACACAGACCATTGAACTACTTTAAAATACTTAACCATGTTTTCATAATTCTCATTGAACAAATGCTTCAAAACTGGTGAATAGTTTCCTATAAATACTGGGTTGATTCCCATATTAAATATTCAGAGTTTGAGAACTGAAGTACATAGAATATTTTTTCAGAAAATATTTTTTATCTCCTAGGGAAGATATCGATTTGTAAATTAAAAGTTTTTTTAAGAAATTATACATAATTTTTATGAATTAATTACATTACACACAAAATGATAAATTTTTATACTATATGATCATAACTTATTTCAGAAGTCCAAAGTAAGATATTTAGGAATAAATTGCTCAGTGAAGTTCTTAAGAAAGTAGGTATATGTTATTTTATATATATTTAAGGATCAAAAGAAATATCTTCATTAATTTTTGTATAAGAATCAAACATTAAAAAGTTCTATATATTGTGTTCTTTATAATCAATTTCTGTAATAGGTTGTATAAAACTATTGTTCTAGTGGAAATCTGGAAAGCATAGTGGGAATCTATTCTAGTGAAGAAATGTATGTTCTAACTGTTAGTGATTATAGTATAGAATATTTGATTGGGGAGTCTAACCAATCATACCAAGGATTAGGCTCATATTGAGACTGAACCTTGTAAAAATATTGTGTTCATATCCAATTTATTTTAATTTCATTCAGTAGAGGTTGTGTTATCATAATAGTGGGTCGAATCCTAATAGGTTAATAGAGGTTAGTTTTAAAAGAATGAAATATTTTAAAAATCACCACTGATCCCTCCACCCCCCCCCCCTCTTAGTGGTGTAACTCCGCCCTAAGAACAACATAGTTCACCATGATCTTATTTTCCCTCTTTTCACATTTAGAATATGGCACAAATAAATACTATTTAATTAAAATTTTATTTTTCCTATTTTTGATCTTATACGTGGTTTGGTTTTATCTAAATAAGACTATGATCTCAAGTATGTGGGAAGTAAATAGGACCCTCATGTTTTAAAATTGTAATAACTCAAGATTCCCACTTAAAAAATCATGAAAATTAGTAATTAACTGAAAATTTCATCACCCAATCATAACAAATCAATACATACAAATATGTAGCATGTTATAATATATCTGAAAGAAATATATAACATAAATTAGAAAAAACTAGTAGCAATAAAGTGTTGAAACTCCCTTTTCATTTTTGTTTGGATCCCTTTTCATGACATCTCAGCATTTATCTGGTCATTAAGAGGTGAAGAAACCTATGGTGTGTATCCTTCTTTTTTTAAGAGTTTCCTATGAGGATAGGGAGTGACATAACCTACATGATTATGAGAGTACCTATATAGAACACCAAATTGTAATCTATTCACTACTTGTTTTATCTTAAAAATGTGGTTCTAAAGCTTCCAATTTGTATAAAATATGGATGGCGTTTTTAGGGAAACATGAATTTTTAAAACTAAAAGGCTTGAGGATTTGGGAAAGAAGGTTAACTTTTATAAATTTTTTAAAAACTAAAAATTTTATTAAACCACATCTTGAATATATCCACAAAAAAATTGGTATCATTTAGAGGCATATAGAAGAGGATATAGCAAAATTCAATAAGTTATTTGAAGACTATGAAGAGTGAATATTCTCTCTAAAACAGGTTCACATTGGGTCTATAAATGGATGACTTAGGCTCCATAATCTTCAAGAAATTTTTATCACACATAGTTACATGGTGAATCACCATGTTTCATCTTTATTGGATCTACATATTAGGCATAGTTTTTATTTTAGTCCACATGTGCAATGCCTTGACCATAGAAGTCTAAATCCAGTGCATTATTTTATTACATTTTCATGATTACAAGGAATCAAATCTAGAAGGACTGATATTTTTAATAGTCTTGGAAAGACATATTTCATTCATGATACCCATAATACATTGTAAAATTGTTAATAAAGTAAATATACATAAAAGTAATATAAAGTGTTCCCTTGAATGATTATTCCAAGAGTTCTTCTTTATAACATGGGGAAATGAAACATAATAAGGTTGAGATCAAAAGCTTAGTAAGGGAATGTAAAGTGGGAGAAATAAGGAATGAATAGTAATAAATTAACATAAAATGGTAAATAATAGATAAAACATGCCATTAAAATAACTATATAAGGAAATATCAACATGGAAAGGTATGAACCTAAAAACACATTGAATTTAATTAATTAATCAAAATTTAAATGGATCCATAGATATGTAGATGTAGAATCACATGGATAAATAATAATAATCATATTCTCTATAAAAGAAATGCTTAATGAATAGAAATCACGTTTCCCAAGTACATTATACCTTTATCCTGAAGAGATAGTTTAAACTATTTTTTGAAGTAATTCACCTAATGATACCACTGACGAATCAAGGGTTTTGCATTAAATGGTCCCCAAACTGTGGGTCTTAACTTAAACAGTCCCCAACCCATGTATTTTATCTCCCATAAATTATACATATAATGAATGAAAAATTACCTTATAAAATATCAATATTGAATGGATTTATCAATATTACCTCAATGTGTAATAAGTAACAACAAGGTTTGTTGACACTAAGCATTCTTGAGGGAAAATAAACTTTATAAATTCCAATGTTTCCCATACCACTTGAAACATTTAAATAAAAATTCCCCATGAATTAAATGAAAATTATAATATCATGATAATATTTAAAATATTTATATATAATGATAAATGGTATTATATACACCAAATAAACTTTAATTTGTTCATAACAAACTATGTCTCAATAGAATATAAATTGAGACGAAATCCCTTATTTTATCATTCTTTTTTGTTATATGGTATTTATACACCTATATAGTGGCTCATAATATGTTATTAACAAATGTAACAACCATAATAATGTTTATAATACCTTATATTAACTTATAATAATATCTCATTACCTGTTTGCCAACAACTTTCATTAATTTTACTGTTTCAGGTGTTTTTTTCATAGTTTTCTCTAGCATGTTTTAAGTTGTTATTTGTTATTATCATTAATTAGATAATAATTTAATCATCTTCGAAATGTATTCCATTACTTAATTATCATATGTAATCATTATATATTTATTTGTATTAATCCATAATATTTGGATATTTGATATGAAGTACATTATGCATAGGGACGATATGACTTATGTACGCATTAACACTACTTTCATTTATTTTTTGTATTAAAATAATGAAATATAAATTATAAATATGTGTATAATATTTCAATTATCATATATATGTTATATATTTTACATAGTTTTATTGAAACCATCATTTATATGTTCCATGTATGTCATTAATGAGTCATATTGCTTTGAGGGAGCGGTAGACCACACATCCTCAAACGAAATTATCATATTTATAGAAGATGGAAAGTATAGAGGTATGTTATAAATAAAAATTAAAAATATAATATATATATAACATATATAAACATATTTTCTATTATAATGGCCATAATGATAGGTGGTAAAGGAAAAATGAACAATCATTATTTTGTGAGGCAATAGTTCTATGAACACAGAAACAGTATGTTCATTACCCATTAGCTGGAGGTGCATGTATGTGTAGGACAAAAACATTATATAAAAAATCCTATTATATTTATGATACTGTTATTCTAATATAATAATGTAATAAATATATTTTATGGGGTGTAAAATGGAAATGAAACTACAGGGCTTCAGAGAAAACGTTACCTCTTAATTGAGTAACTTCTTGTGATTTTTTCCTAAAGGATTCCATAGAAGGCTTCATACCCAAATAAAGGATTCAAGGTAGAGGGGATTTATGTTTTAGGAATATATTTTGGAATATATTTTACAACCCTAATTGTTTTTATAGGTCTGAGGAATAGGGAGATGTGGTGGTCTTTGATAGGGAAGGAAAATCACTCACTTTGATTTTTTGGAAAAAAGTTAGGTGTACACATGGTCTTACTTAACAAAAGTCATGAAAAACCAAAAAATATAATGGGATTTGTTTTCCAATATATGTTCATAAAATTGTTGTTGGAAATGTGACAAGGTAATTTCCATCTTTCTACTAATGGTTTAGCCATTTCATAATTTTTCATTAATAATTGTAATGAATTTTAATTACATTCACTAATAATTTTGGTAAAAAACTACATTGACCGTCTTAAACATTATAACTTATTTTTATTCATAATATTGAATCAATTTTTATATATTCTTGTCACATAAGTCAAAAAATTAATTAAAAAATGTCCCCGCAAGCGGGATGATAATGTAGGTCTTTAATGTTAAAACACCCAAACGTTTGCTATGTTTTTATAACAAATTTCAAAGTAAAATTGATTTAAATGAAAAAAAATATTAATTGATAAAAAATATTATCTAAGTAAAAATTATAAACAATTAAATTATATGTTAACCTTACTATTAAATTATATGAAAATGAAGTTTTAAACTAAAATTCAGTATTTTTAACTATTCATTAAAAATGAAATATTTAAGAAAAATATGAAAAATACACTCTAAACTAATTATTATGTTTCTCTTTCAAACATGAAGTTTATTTTTAAATATTAAATTTTAGTTTTAAAATTCATATTTAAAAAATTTTCTCTATTAAGAAGCTGTAAAAATGCAAAAATAAAAATATAGTATTTTAAATATAAAACTGGGTTTGTTCATATATTCTGATTATCAATGTATTGGATGAATATAAAAAATATTTGATTGGATACATAATATATATATTTTTCTAAAATAATTCACTATTTTTTCTTGAAAAAATTGTTTATGATAAAATATATCTGTGAGCATAAAACAGTTTTATATAAAAAATTTGGTTTACATTCAATTAGTTCCCATATTAATTTGTAATTTATTTTTTAACCTACAAACTAATATTATATTGTTATAAAAAATTATTTTTATAAGTTATTTAATATTATTCCTAAATTATAATTTAATGGCTACATTAAGTCTTATTATATTAAATAATAATATATTGTTGTTCGGTAAAACTAGGTCTTTTGTGTAACATAGGCCATCAAAGATGCTTTCTCTTGTGTGTAATTCAAGCTAACTCGATGTTATGTGAATTAATAAATATATAATATATCAAATATATTTAAAATACTAACTATATTTTAAGGTATTAGCATATTATATACCCTTATCCACTTGGAGTTGCGAGTCATACGAGTTATCATATATAATATTCATATGCTAGAATTTCGAGGTGTTATAGTCTCCCCACCATAATTAAATTGCATCTTCATAATTTAAAATTTACCACACTCATATAGGTATTGAAAATAAACTATTTTTGAAATACCCAAATCATAAAAAGAGTTAATATTATATATTCTTAATAAGAGAGAATGAAAAGTACAATGGTCACGTAACTAGGTTCCATAATACGAGAACATAGGTGGTAAATGGAAACATGGATATGAAATAAAAAATCCAACAATAATGTTTCGATGGAGAGCACTAGAAAACTCATTCAGATGAATGTTGTTATTAAAAAAACCATAAACCATAGGTGTGGGTAAAGGTCATTGATATCATAATAAATAATGATAATAGGACAACATTTTGCTTTTAAACCCATTTTTTCAATAGTTTTTTATTTTGTCATTGTATAAGAATATAAGTAAATATATGATTATCTAAACATAATATTTTCATTCAATTATGCCTTAAATAATTTATACGAAATCAATTAGAGCATGATGCATCATACATTTATGTATTAAATCAGTCTCAAAGTTCATCGTATAACATTTCATTAGTTATTAACTTTTACAACAAATTATTATCTAATCTCTTCGGATAGAGATTCACTATATTTACAAAATGAAGTTATCATTATCCTTTAATCAACATGAATTAGATATAAAATTTCACATTTGTAACATGGGAATAAATTCATCAGGTATCCTCTTGAAATATGTTAATAACCATAAAACCTTAATGGAAACATGAATTCTTCCTTATTCTTTAAGTAAGACACATGTTATTGGATATATTCGTTTAATGCAGATGTGTTGTAAAAACTATTTGTGATAGCATATACCACTTTCCTAAAAGTCATTAATTATTTAAAATTTAGTCAATGCTTTTCCAAATCAATTATTTATTCATCATTATGTCCACATTAAGATCATATTAATTGTTTTATTTCCCTCAATCTTTAGTTTTCTGAAAATTTTATCTCCCTAATAAATATCTTATCTTGATAAAATTCAACATATGATCTTAAATAATTAATATAAATGTATTAAAGTAAAATCCTGTTATATTTCATAAATCATATGATGAGAAAATAAAAAAATACATTTACAACATATTTATTAGATTAATATATAGAAGTACATTAATCATTCCACTTCGATTGTGTCAATAAAATATTCTTAACCTTGATCCCTTAGATTCTTCTAAGGTATAATCTCTTCATTCAAGGGAAATTCATTTTCATAGTTCCCCATATCCTTCCAGTTATACATTGAATAGAGATATTTTCCCTCTTTCATTTGTATTCCTTTTTCAAATGGCCCTTTTCTCTACACGTATAACAAACTCTAAATACTTTTATTTATTAACTAGAGTGATTCTTTCCATATTTATCACAAGTTGGAAAATCATTATTGTAACACCTCGAGATTTTATGAAAAATATTCTTTTAATTTCATAAATGTCTTGTGTTGTATTCTACACCAAGATTACCTTGCGCTATACGCAAGACGGTATTAATTTGAAGTATATGCAACACTATTCTTGGATCGTGTTACACACAATTTTGATAATAGTTATTCTACGCAACATTGAGTATATATATATATATATATTCAATGTATAAATGAAATATGGTTGGATTATGTTATACAAAACAACAAAGTATTCTTGCACAACACGCAACCCTGACTTGGCTTGCATTACACGCAATCGTGACCTTCCTCGATAGCGTGTGTTGTACGCAATACCGGGTTTTACTAAAAAACGATATATTATTATAATATTATTATAAACTAGCCGTTATGAATAGTATTAACTAAATTTTGAATCTTATGACATTATTATTCGTCTTTCACATTTTCCAAAACATGGTATAAGAACAAAATAAATTTTTCGGGTAAAATAAGTATTTTTCAAAAAATGCAGTTTTGCCGCCTTTTGGTGGTGCACCCACTCCAAATATAGTTTTTGACATGTTTATAAGTTCAATTTGACAAAAAAAATTCTTCTTTGGAATCAAGAAATAAAAATTTACTTTGGGTAAATTTTTCATATTATTCTCGTAACTTTCATATTTTGATGAATAGTAAAAACACGCTATATTTCAATTAAAAACATCTTGTTTCATCGCAATTATTTATATGGTTAAATTATAATATTTAATGGTTTTAAATTATATTTATAATATATTTTTACAATTTAATACAATGTTGGTCATTGGATGTAATTTCACATTTAAACCAGACATAAACAATTGTCAATCTTTTGATAGTTATTATCTCTTAAGAACACGCTATTTGTTTGGACGACGGGAATTAATTTTTAAATTAATTAGTGCAACTAATATGTTTTTAATTTGGTAAAATAGACATCATTTTTGAGTTCATAATATCAAATATATCTTAGGCCTAATTTTTTGTATTTTTCTGGAAACGTTCATTTTTTTGATGAATAGTGAAACCACTAAGTGGTAGTTAAAAAAATGAATTTTTCATAAAACCTAATTTTACGGCTTCTGTGAGTGAATTTAAAAAATCCAAGAGACATGGTTGATTTCAGTAAGTAAAATTTGGTTCAATGAGATGGAAATAATTTTTGGTGAATAGTAACTTTTTACTTTTTTACCACGGTTAAAAGTAAATAGGGTAATTAAGGGTAAAAATGGTATTATTATTACCCTAACACATGTTCTAATTCTATTTGATAAGTGTAATTCGACCAAAAACAACCTTAGAAATAAAATATGACCATTTAGGACCACTTGGATTAGATTAGGACCTTTATTATTAATTTATTTAAAAAAGGGTTAAAATAGTTAAAATCAAAGATTAATAGGTATATCATTTTTAATATAGGGTTATAAATAATATAAATTAGACTATAAATATTCATTAGAAAGATAAAAATATTTCTTACATAATCGTATTTTATTTGTAATTTTTAGAAATTAAATAATTTAATTTATTTATGACACAAAGATGATGCAGTAATTATCCTATTAATGAAATATTGACATAATTGATGTTATAAATACCCAAATAAATGTAATTTGATACTTTTTATGAATTAAACTAATTTTCTAGGTTAATATGACATGTTAGTATTGATTTAAGTTACTTTTTTCGAACTAATCATTCTATTATGATTTTTACAAAAATCAATTACTAAATAGTGTCAAAATTGACATAAAATAGTATTTAAAACAAATATTATATTATTAATTGTTATTTTATTCATAAAAATATATGGTTAGGCCAAATGAATTAGATAAGGTTATATATATTAATAATAAACAACTTGGGGTTCTTTTGGCGGATTATAGTATGTTTATTAACCTTATAGTATAAGAACACAAGAAGACACGGTAAAAGTAAAATTATTTAACTTAATGTTAAATCTAAATGATAAGGTTAAAATAGGAACCTAAACTTGTCTAAATTCTGTTGGATGATATTATTGCAACCCATCCCTACCTTAGCCTAGAAATAAATCAATTTGGAGCTATTTAAAACCGAATTTGGCTTTATAATAAAATAATATTTTTTTTATTCCAAAGGTGCCCCTCTCCTCCCTTATAAAAGGGCACCTTCTACCTCTCTTCCTCACACCACTTTGAGCCTTCAAGATCGGCCAAACCCTGAAAACTTATCTTCTCCACTTACCTAGAAACATCCTAGAGGTCCTGGTCTTATTCAAGGTCTGATTTTGGTGCCCTAAGAGAAGGACTCAAAGAGGCGCTTCAAAGAAGAGGTAATGTATGATACCGATTCATTCAACTTTATTTCTTCTTACACTTCTTCTTATTAGGTTGTTTCATTATGAAGTAATAGAATCAGTATAACTCATATAATTATATATTATTATAAGTATGAAACAACCCTATTTCACCATATATCCATCCTTCCGAAAACGAAATCACCGCGCATGCGTACGTACGGAATACCATCTCCACGCCGTGGTGTATTCTATTTTCCACCACCACCTTACTTGGATGGGTAAAATGGTGTACATAATAACTATATATGATTATTGTAAATTTATATTTATTCTGAAATATTATACATACACTCCAACAAAATTCCACGATCATGAGAACGATATCATCGCTCGTGCGTCCGTACGGACTACCGTCTCCACGACGCGATGAGATTCATTCTCCACATTAACCATTGATGAATGATTATAATGTATATATAATAAGTAATCAGGAAATATATGACATAATAATGATACTAGATTTATGTGTATATATATGTATGTCATCTACTTATATCCATTCAACTCAATAAGGAAACGAAAACAACGTTCATGCGTACGTACGACCTACCGTCTCCATGAACGGTGTATTTCTTTCCATTTACTGATCTATTATATATATGTATATTCTGAATATATATTATATATAAATCAAGTTTTATATTCTGGAATTAAGTAATCATGATCTAAGTAATCATATGAATAATTACATGTCAAAACACGGACGACAAATGAAACGATTTTACCCAAAATTCTCTTTAACATGGAATTTAAAAAAGAACGGGTAAAATAAAGTCATAAGTGAACCATATATGATATCATAAAAATAATTATGATTCTGTAATAAGTCAATAACATTATTTAAATCATTATACAGGAGTTTCAGCCAATTACGAAGCAAATCGGACCTAAGGTAAGGGAAAATATCACAATCTCATTTTTATCCGAGATTGTTTATACTTTGGCATTTACTAGGGTGTATTTTATCATCCACATCCATGTTTCCTCAATATGTAATATTATTTCCATCCACCTACAATTGTTTAAATCCAATTTTACCCTTCGGTGACTTTTTAGTAAAGGATATGAAAGGAATCTTTTGTCGTTTTTCATACGAGGTACTTTTTGACTTTTCCGAAAAAAGTACGAAGACTGTTTTTTTTTAACTTATACGGCATGAATGGATTTTTAAAACATTATTTCCAAGAATATTCCTTTAAAAGTTTTCATGTTTATTTTTAATCAACTTCTTTTAGTTTAGAATTGTATGACATGTTAAGAAAGGAAAAGTGTTTTTTTAAGTAGAAAGGATATTTTCCTCAATAATGGAGTTCAAGTGTTTTATCAAAATTATTTTCTATATAAGATAATATAGGGTTCTGTTTCTATCCCTATTATTACATGGATTTGATTATGTTGTGATGGAAATATTTTTATGACTTCCTTTATCTTATATGAATTGGTTTATGATGTCATGTTGTTTAAGAATTCCATTTTTATTACATGGGTTATGCAATGATGTATGATTTAAGATTTTGTGGCACACATAAGAATGGTATCATTATGAGATGGGTGGGACCTATATCTCCCTCCAATGCATTGGGTAAATATTTTATATCTCATGAGATAGACATGGCTGGAACGGTAGGTTATACTGGTTCAGTGAAACAGGACTGAAACGAGGAGTGAACTCAGTTCAGAAAGGGACTTTGTCCACTAAGATAGTATTGGCAATGAGTCTTGACTAATAAGAAATGATTCTCTATGATTATGTGTGTATGCCACAAGGTTTTATGTTTTAAGTTATGATTATTGGGATTATATTTCACTACTATGATTTATCCCATGTTATGAAATTATGATCTCTTTTGCAGGTTAAGATTTCCAAAAGATATGTTCTTATGAATATGACGTGATTGATATTTCTTTTGTTTACCCTTACTAAGCATTTGAGCTCACCCTTTTATGTTTTTTCCCCAGGACATAAAGAAAGGATTTAGGTTTAAAAAAAAGATCTTTATGGGAGATGTTGAAGATCTTTCACCACGATTAGAAGATTATATTCTGAGTTTCCAAAGACACTAAACTATTACAGTCCTTGTGTGTGTGTTTTTGTTATGTACTAAGTATTACGAAAAAGTAATGTAATGTCAATGTACGTCAAGCTTCAGGTCTCTACAGTCGGTATTAGAGGAAAGGTTTAGTCAACCATTGGAAACTAGGATGCGAAAACATTAGTGAGATCCCTAGAGATATTTCTAAGGTATGTCTAGGGATGTCCCTAAGGTTAAGTATAGGTTATAGTACTAGAATTACGGTATCCCAAGATGTTAGATATTGATGGTACTCCCCCTTTATTATGTTGTTTTCCCTAGGGTGATTTTTTCCTCTCACCCTATTCTTTTTGGGTTTTAGAAAATGGATGGAAACAAGATGATTCACGATAATGGAGGATATGATGTACAATGGAATGATATTCTTCATAATCAACCAAATGAAATGGGATTTGGAAGTCCAAACATCATTATTATGCCGAATCAGCAATCTCATAATATGATCAATAAAGTAAAATTTGGTAAGTTTCCTAACTCGGCTAATAAGAGAATGATGGAGTTTCATGATGATCATAGAGGAAAGAAAGTTCAATTTCCCCTATGTAAATCATGTGGGAAGAGGCATCAAGGATAATGTTTCAGAGGAACTGGAAGATGCTTTGGGTGTGGAAAAGAAGGACACAAAGCCAGTAAGTGCAAAGGAAAAGGTTCAGTTAACACCATGGATGAGGATAATGTTATTGCTACGACATCAACAATGGTTAAATGTTTTAAATGTGGAATGTACAGGAATTATGCAAACCAATTCCCTAAGGAAAATCTCATGAAGAGAATCAGTATGGTCGTATGGGTAGTATTTATGTTGATGATGATGAAGATACTACAAATGATATGTGAGGTGAAAGAATTGTTGAAGCTCGGTCAATGGTTTAAGAATGTAGTGGAATGATTACATGTTTATCATGTGTAATGTTGTATAAGTAATCTCATGGTACTATGGAATAAAGAGACATCTAAGGATTGTTACACTGTTGTCTTTCCTTGAGTTTTGAAAGTGTATGATTAATGGTACCAGTATCCATGAAAGGTTATTCAGATATTTTTGAAATGTAGATGATATGCGCATAATGAAGGGATAAGGAGAAAATTAAATGTTTGATAGTATTCATGATCTCATGACTGATATAAGGAGAAGGTTATATCATGGTTTGAGTATATAGAATTTTTGGATTTTGGTATGTGGAAAGAGTTAACTCTTGACTGCATTCATGTTTTCACTAAGGTTCAATGGGTATTCATTCTTCGAGAGAATACATGATTAAGGTTTTCACATGTTTGTAATTTGACCAACAAGATATATCTTATGATATATGGGGGATAAATGATGGCATTCACGTGATCATTTTCTTTATACTATGATCTTGGACCAAAGTATTTTAGATAAGCCTAAATATTAGAATGGATTATGTTAGACATAAGTTAGTTTTGTTTAAGGATAAATTTTTTTTGATATTGTTGATGGGATGTTATAGTAATATAGTTTTAGAAAAAGGACAACCTGCAGGACGGGCGACAGCCCATCACGTCGGACAAGGCTGTGGGAATTGAACCCACAACCGAAGTGCGACTGGCCTTTATTGCCTACCACTGGCCTACAGGAAGTCCCTGTTTAGTAAAAACTAGTTTTATTATATTAAGCAGTATAATATAAGAAGTATAAGTCCATTTTAGGAACTATATATATATGATTAATCTCACTATAGATGGACTTACGTATTTTTTGATAACTTTTCAAACCTTTTGTTTGAGACATATGGAATGAACCCTCATTCTATCACATGATCTGCTAACACATCACGAATGACAAATTCAACTTCATTTCTTTAAGAGATGAAGTGGAAATTGTCCAAAGAACGACCAACGGTGAGACTATACCAAAATCATGAAAGTATTTCTTCTAATTCCAATTTCATCAACTTTAGGGAAATGATCATGAAAACCAAGAATTTTGTCTTATTGCTCCTATATCTGATGAATCAGATGGTACCTTAGATCATCACAAATTTATGGCTTTGTGATTGCTGGATTTTCCATAACCATGTTCTCTACCACTCTCCATCAGAAAATGATGGTTAGATTTCTCTTCCATATCCATATTTTCACCTATGTAGAAACCCAGTGATTAGTTTATTTGGGTAACCGTTACGTTTCATACTTTTTTTAAATATTGGTTTTAGTATTACTTTTTACGATGTGGGTTTTCATTAAAGAAACTTTCGAATAGTATACCATTTATAACCCCGACGAATTTCGAGGGCGAAATTCATTTTAAGGGGGGTAGAATGTAACACCCCGAGGTTTTATGAAAAATATTATTTTAATTTCATTAATGTCTTGTGTTGTATGCTACACCAAGATTATCTTGCGCTATACGCAACACCGTATTAGCTTGTAGTATACGCAACACTATTCTTGGATCGTGTTACACACAATTTTGACAATAGTTATTCTACACAACATTCAGTATATATATATATATATATATATTCAATGTATAAATGAAATATGGTTGGATTATGTTATACGAAACAAAGAAGGAATCTTGCACAGCACGCAACCCTGACTTCGCTTGCATTACACGCAATCGCGACCTTCCTCGATAGCGTGTGTTGTACGCAATACCGGGTTTTACTAAACAACGATATATTATTATAATATTATTATGAACTAGCCGTTAGGAATAGTATTAACTAAATTTTGAATCTTATAACATTATTATTCATCTTGAACATTTTCTAAAACATGGTATAGGAACAAAATAAATTTTTCGGGTAAAATAAGTATTTTTCAAAAAAATGCAGTTTTCCCGCATTTTGTTGGAGCACCCACATTAAATCTAGTTTTTTACATGTTTATAAGTTCAATTTGACAAAATAAAATTCTTTTTTGGAATCAAGAAATGAAAATTTACTTCGGGTAAATTTTTCATATTATTCTGGTAACTTTCATATTTTGATGAATAGTAAAAACCCGCTATATTTTAATTAAAAACAACTCTTTTCATCGCAATTATTTATATGGTTAAATTATAATATTTAATGGTTTTAAAGTATATTTATAATATATTTTAACAATTTAATACAATTTTGGTCATTGGTTGTAATTTCACATTTAAACCAGACATAAACAACTGTCAATCTTTTGATAGTTATTATCTCTTACGAACACGCTATTTGTTTAGACAACGGGAATTAATTTTTAAATTAATTAGTGCAACTAATATGTTTTTAATTTGGAAAAATAACCATCATTTTTGAGTTCATAATATCAAATATATCTTAGGCCTAATTTTTGGTATTTTTCTGAAAACTTTCATTTTTTGATGAATAGTGAAACCACTAAGTGGTAGTTAAAAAAAATGAATTTTTCATAAAACATAATTTTACCGCTTCTATGAGTGGAATTACAAAAATCTGAGAGACACGGTTGATGTCAGTAAGTAAAATGTGGTTCAATGAGATGAAAATAATTTTTGGTGAATAGTAACTTTTTACTTTTTTTACCACGGTTAAAAGTAAATAGGGTAATTAAGGGTAAAAATGATATTATTATTACCCTAACACATGTCCTAATTCTATTGGATAAGTGTAATTCGACCAAAAACAACCTTATAAATAAAATATGACCATTTAGGCCCACTTGGATTAGATTAGGACCTTTATTATTAATTTATTTAAAGAATGGTTAAAATAGTTAAAATCAATGTTTAATAAGTATATCATTTTTAATATAGGGTTATACATAATATAAATTAGACTATAAATATTCATTAGAAAGATAAACCTATTTCCTACATAATTGTATTTTATTTTAAATTTTTAGACATTAAATAATTTAATTTATTTATGACACAAAGATGATGGAGTATTTATCCTATTAATGAAATATTGACATAATTGATGTTATAAATACCCAAATAAATGTAATTTGAGACTTTTTATGAATTACACTAATATTCTAGGTTACTATGACATGTTAGTATTGATGTAATCTACTCTTTTATAACTAATCATTCTATTATGAGTTTTACAAAAATCAATTACTAAATAGTGTCAAAATTGACATAAAATAGTTTTTAAAACAAATATTATATTATTAATTGTTATTTTATTACTAAAAATCTATGGTTCGACCAGATGAATTAGATAAAGTTATATATATTAATAATAAAAAACTTGGGGTTTGTTTGGATGCTTATAGTAAGTTTATTAACCTTATAGTATAAGAACACAAGAAGACACGGTAAAAGTAAAATTATTTAACTTAATGTTAAATCTAAATGATAAGGATAAAATAGGAACCTAAACTTGTCTAAATTCTGTTGGATGAGAGGATTGCGACCCATCCCTGCCTTAGCTTAGAAATAAATCAATTTGGAGCTATTTAAAACTGAATTTGTCTTTATAATAAAATAATATTTTTAGTTATTCCAAAGGTGCCTCTCTCCTCCCTTATAAAAGGGCACCTCCTCCCTCTCTTCTTCACACCACTTTGAGCCTTCAAGCTTGGCCAAACCCTGAAAACTTCTCTTTTCCACTTCCCAAGAGACATCCTAGAGGTCCTGGTCTTCTTCAAAGACCGATTTTAGTGCCCTAAGTGAAGGACTCAAAGAGGCGCTTCAAAGAAGAGGTAATGTCCGTTACCGATTCTTTCAACTTTATTTCTTCTCCACTTATTCTTATTAGGTTGTTTCATTATGAAGTAATAGAATCAGTATCACTCATATACTGATATGTTATTATAAGTATGAAACAACCCTTTTTCACCATATATCCATCCTACGGAAAATGAAATCACCGCGCGTGCGTACGTACGGAATACCGTCTCCACGCCATGGTGTAATCTATTTTCCACCACCACCTTACTTGGATGGGTATAATGGTGTACATAATAACTATATATGATTATTGTAAAGTGATATTTATTCTGAAATAGTATACATACACTCCAATACAATTCCACGATCATGATAACGATATCATCGCTCGTGCGTACATACGGACTACCGTCTCCACGACGCGATGAGATTCTTTCTCCATGTTAACCATTGATGAATGATTATAATGTATATATAATAAGTAATCATGATATATATGACATAATAATGATACTTGATTTATGTGTATATATGTGTATGTCATCTACTTATTTCCATTCAACTCAATAAGGAAACAAAAACAGCGTTCATGCGTACATACGGCCTACCGTCTCCATGAACAGTGTTTTTCTTTCCATTTACTGATATATTATATATATGTATATTCTGAATATATACTATATATAAATCAATTTTTATTTTCTGGAATTAAGTAATCATGATCTATGTAATCATATGAATAATTACATGTCAAAACACGGACGACAAATGAAACGATTTTACCCAAAACGCTCTTTAACATGGAATTTACAAAAGAACAGGTAAAATAAAGTCATAAGTGAACCATATATGATATCATAAAAATATGTATGATTCTGGAATAAGTCAATAACATTATTTAAACATTATATAGGAGGTTCGAACACTTATAAAGCAAATCAGACCTAACGTAAGGGAAAATATCACAATCTCATTTTTATCCGAGATTGTTTATACTTTGGCATTTATTGGGGTGTATTTTATCATCCACATCCATGTTTCCTCAATATGTAATATTATTTCCATCCACCTACATCTATTTAAATCCAATTTTATCCTTCGGTGAGTTTTTAGTAAAGGATATGAAATGAATCTTTTGTCGTTTTTTGTACGAGGTACTTTTTGACTTTTCCGACAAAAGTACAAAGAATATTTTTTTTAACTTATACGGCATGAATGGATTTTTAAAACATTATTTCCAATAATCTTCCTTTACAAGTTTTCATGTTTATTTTTAATCAACTTCTTTTAGTTTAAAATTGTATGACATATTAAAAAAGGAAAAGTGTTTTTTTAAGTAAAAAGGATATTTTCCTAAAGAATGGAGTTCAAGTGTTTTATCAAAAAAAAATTCCATCTAAGAAAATATAGAGTTATTTTTCTATCCCTATTATTACATGGATTTTATTATGTAGTGATGGAAATATTTTTATGAATTCCTTTATCTTATATGAATTGCTTTATGATGTCATGTTGTTTAATAATCCCATTTTTATTAAATGGGTTATGCAATGATGTATGATTTAAGATTTTGTGGCACACATAAGAATGGTATCATTATGAGATGGGTGAGACCTATATCTCCCTCCAATGCATTGGGTAAATATTTTATATCTCATGAGATAAACATGGATGGAACGGTAGGTTATACCGGTTCAGTGAAACAGGACTGAAACGAGGAGTGAACTCGGTTCAGAAAGGGACTTTGTCCACTAAGATAGTCTTGGCAATGAGTCTTGACTAATAAGAAATGATTCTATATGATTATGTGTGTATGCCACAAGGTTTCATGTCTTAAGTTATGATTATTGGGATTACATTTCACTACTGTGATTTATCCCATGTTATGAAATTATGATCTCTTTTGCAGGTTAAGATTTCCAAAAGATATGTTTTTATGAATATGACTTGATTAATATTTATTTAGTTTACCCTTACTGAGAATTTGAGCTCACCTTTTATGTTTTTTCCCCAGGACATAAATAAAGGATTTTGGTTTTAAAAAAAATAAGATCTTTATGGGAGATGTTGAAGATCTTTCACCACGATTAGAAGATTATCTTCCGAGTTTCCAAAGACACTAAACTATTACAGTCCTTATGTGTGTGTTTTTTTATGTACTAAGTATTCCGAAAAATTAATGTAATGTCAATGTACATCAAGCTTCAGGTCTCTACAATTATTTCCCTTTATCTTATTTGACTCACTTAGTTTTTCATGGTTTCATAATACCTATTTTTTACTTAGTTTCTTTTGAATATTTAGGATATCGATAATTTATTTTCTGTTTTAATGTGACATAAATCTATCTCTTTGTAGGATGAAAAATTCTGAGAAACTATGGCCCTTTGAAGATTTGTCTTATGACCCTAAAATAAGTAGGAAATTTTTCACCCAATTTGTCATATATAATACATAGAATACATGGATAACCTACTAAAGGTTTCTTCATAATCCAAAACACTCTCTTCTTCGTTTTGACTTATACTAAGAAACTTTTTCTCCAACTCAGATTTTTGATCATGAGTGAAGTATTTATCAAAGAATGTATCCTTAAAATATCCTCATTATATGAGTTCAATTTATTCTTCCCCCCTTTTATTGTAGACCAGAGATCACCACTAGTCGGTGTCACTTTGGAGACAATAGACATCAATTGTAACCTTTTCCTTTTAACTGTATTACAAGGCAATAAATATCTTCTTTAGAGACTTAATCCATTGATTATATACAATATGATTTCTCCTCCCACTAAATTGTGGGGGATTCTTCTACATAAAGTGATTTAGCATAAAAGATTATCTATGTGTAATAGGTTACTCCATTAGGGAAAGGTTATTTTTTTAGCCTGACTGTGTTTCCCTAATATATCCATAACTTTATCTATTCCAATACTAGTTATATTTGTTTTTTCAAAATAGAAATCTCAACATTTTCCAAGAGCACAGATACATTCTTCCTTCTAGGCACCATTTCTAAAAAATTGAATATATTTGATTAGATCCTAAAGTTATTATATTTTTATAACTCTAAATATTGTATAACACATTACATAAATTCATATTAAATCATAACTTTGGTCACTTTGAGGACACAGTTACTTTTAAATAATTTAAAATGATAAGTAAATTTAATTTAAATTATCCTAAGTATATCCCCAAGAAGTGTGAAACCAGGTGCTTGGCAAGGCCCGTTGTTAGGTACCTGGTTACCGTGATTCCGAACCAAAACTCCATTTTATATTTCATACTCTTAGGTACACCAATCTCAAAACCAAATCTACTTTTATTATCTAGTTAGTGATGTATTTCAAGGAATACACACATAACCTCTACCCTACAAAAATTATAGTATGTTCATTTATACATAACCTCAATATATATCTTACGGTTGTGCTCCCTAATTTAAGATTTATAAGTATGGTTTCCAATATTGTGTATATACTTCCTTTGATACCAATTGTAATTCCCTGAACCCAGAAGTCTGGATTCGATGCATTAGGTTTTTAAATTTTCATTATTACAAGGAATCAAATACAAAATGACCAATCAAGTTAGTAGTCCTGGAATTCCAGATTACATATATGATACAAATAATAAATTTGGAAATGTTAAATTCGAGAAAGGTACATGAAAATAAACTAAAATTCATCCTTGAATGCTTATTTAAAGATTCCTTCTACAAAACATGGGGATGGAAACATAATAAGGGTGAGCTCAAATGATCATAAATGGTAAGTAATGTGAAAGAAATAATGAATCCATAGAAAGAAATTAACATGGAATGGTAAATAATTGATAACACGTGCCATTGAAATAACTAGATAGTGAAATATAAACTTGGAAATTTAATAAGTTGAAAACACATGCCATATAATCAATAAACTAAAAATGAAATTCATCCATAGATATGTCGATGCAAAATCTCATGGATAAATAATAATAATCAAATTATTAATAAAGTAAATGATTAATTATATAATTTCATGTTTCCCAATAACATCATTCCTTTACCATTAAGAGATATTATAAACTATTTTTCTATCTAATTCACTTTATGAGACTACTGATGCATCGAGGGGCTTTCCTTATCTGGTCTCCAACATGTAGGGCAAGCCTTAAATAGTCCCTAACCCGTGTATTGCTTGTATAAAGAACTAATCATATATTGAATAAACAATTTCATAATCAGACATCCATATTCAATAAATTTATCAATAATACCTCAAATTAGGATAAGTAATAACAAGGGTTGTTTACATTTAAACATTCTTGAAGAAAAATAATCTTCAAATATTCCAAAGTGTCTCATACCACTTGAAACATTTTAATAATAATTCCCTGTGAATTAAATGAAACTTAAAATATCAATAGAATAATTATATTAATTATATATAATTTCAAATTGTATTATATACACTAAATAATAGTGAATTTGTGTATAGAAGAATAAGTCTCGATGGAATGTAAATTGATATGAAAAAACTTACGTTATTCTTCCTTTTTTTGTGTGGTCTTTAGTCTCATTTATAGTGTTTTCAAATATATTATTAACTAATATCATAACCATAATCATTTTTATAATACCATATATTAATTTATTATAATATCGCACTACCCATTCGCTAACAACTTTTATTAATTTTACTATTTTTGGTGTCAAATGCCTAGTTTTCTCGAGGAAGAATTAACCTGTTATATGTTGTTATCATTAACTAGAACTGGGTTTAATCATCTCCAAAATTTAAAACATGACTTAATTATTATATATAATCATTATATTTGTATTTATAGTAATCCAAAATATTTTTAGGCTAGAAATGAAGTGCACTGTACATGGAGATGGTAGGCCATACATACAGATAAACGCTACATTCATTTCAATATTGTATAAAAAGAATAAAAAATAAATGATACATATGTATATTTTAATTATAGTACAACATATATGGTATATATTTTATATATTTTTATTAAAATCATCATTTATAAATTTCATGTATGGAATGAACAACTCATATTACATTGATGGGGTGCTAGTCCACACTTCCTCAATAAAAATTATCGTATTTACACAAGATTGAAAGTATAATGGTATATTATAAATAAAAATTAAATATGTAAAAAGATATTATAAATATAATATATAACTTATATAAATATAGTTTCCATCATAATGGCCACCATGATAGGTGGTAAAGGGAAAAATTAACAATCATCGTTTTGGGAGGTAGTAGTTCACTGTACATAGAAACAATATGTTTGATAACCATTAAATGGAAGTGTGTATAAGATTAGTTCCAAAACATTACATAAGAAAATAAAATTATATTTAGGATAATTTTTTTAATATTATAAATGGAATAAAGATATTTTGGGGGTTGGATGATGGAAATGAAACTAGAGATCTTGAGAGAAGGGGTTACCTCTTAATCGGGAAACTTTTTTTGGTTTGTACCAAAAGGATTCCTAGGAAGGATTACCATTCAAAAACGAGACATAAAGGTATAGGGGTAGGTTTTTTTAATATATTTAGTCAGATATTGGATGAAAATAATTTTTTATAGGTGTGATGAATGGGTAGAGTTGGTGACCTTTATAGAGAATGAAAAGGACTCACTTATATTTTTTGGAAACAAGTTTCGTGTACAAAGTTTCATACCTAAAAAAAGTCATATGAAAACAATATTATTCAGTAATTAAAGGTTTATGTAATAAATATGTCCATTAAATGGGTGTCGGAAAATTTTATAGGTCATTTGGAACCATAAGTTAATGGTTTAGTCCATTATTAAGCTTAATTTGCCTTAATTGTTGTAATTAATTTTAATTACATTCAATAACATTTTTGGTAAAAATCAATTTTTACCTTCCTAGACATTGTTAATTGTTTAGGTTTCTAATATGGAATCGATTTTTCCAAAATTAAATCCCATAAGTGTTGAAATTTAATTTAAATTTCATTCCACATACGGGATGACAATGCAGGTTTTTAAAGTAAAAATGTCCAAAAGTTTTCTTTTTTTTGTGATAAATTTCAAATTGAAATTTATTTCATTGAAATAAATTGTTTGAATTCATAAAAATATTTTCTAAATAAACATTAAATCAAATTTTAATTGTAATTTAACCTTAAAAATAAATTATATGAAAAAAAATTTAAACTAAAATTCAGTATTTTTATCTACACATTAAAAAAGAAATATTTCATAAAATTATAAAAAAAGTCACCCTAACCAAATTATTATTTTTATAATTAAAATATGATGTTTATTTTGAAATATTAAATAAATTGTATTTTAAGAATTTGTATGTAAAATGGGTTCTCCATTAAAAGGTAGTAAAATGCCTTTATAAAAAATATAGTATTTTAAGTGTAAAATTTGGTTTTTTCTTATATTATGATTATCAAATCTATTTTATGTATATAAAATATATTTTATTGAATATATAAAAAATATATATTTCATTAAAATCATTTAATAATTGTAATGACTTTAATTTATTATGAAAAAACTTCTTTGCGTGTATAAAATCATTTTATATAAAAACATTTTTTTATATTCAATTGGTTCATATATTCATTGGTAATTAATTTTTAATCTACAAATTAAGATTATAATATTATAACAATATATTTTCATAATTTAGTTATTAATATTCATAAATTCTAATTTAGCATATATTTTATGTCTTATTATATTAAATAATACAATTTTAATAGTATATTATTGTTCTATAAAAATTGGTCTTGCATGTAACGAAATCCATTGAAGAAGGTTTTTCATTCATGTAACGCAAACTAACTATCTGTTGTTTGAATTTCTAAATATATATATATGTCAAATATTTTTAGAATATGAAATATATTTTAAGTTATCAGGGTATTATTTTTCACTATGCACTTCGTATTGTGTATCATACATGCTATCGAATTTAGTATTCATACTCTAGAATTTGTGGGTGTTACAGCATGTGTTCTTAGGTCATCAATTAGTTTCACTTGTTTTATTGAATTTAATCTTGGTCTCTCTAAATCACCTCCACCATATGTTTTGTTACATATAATAATATTTCTTATTTTATGTATATACAAGAACTATTTATATTAATTGTATTTTACTTAAGTGATTAACCATGTCCTGATACAATATTTATGCACAATCCTTTTTATTTTAATTCTATCTTGTAATATAAATCCATTTATTTATGTAATCATGATATTGTATCCACAAAAGAGATCACTAATGAGACAGAAATAAAATAAATAAATCATGTAATAGTCATGATCATTAACCAGTGGTTAATTAATTTAGTATTAAATAAGAAAACTATTGGACTTAGGTGGAAAATTCAATGATCCATTATGGGGTCGAGTTATATCCTTCTACATTTATCCTTCATATCACCATTGTTTAGTTTCACCTAGTCTCCATTTTGAACAAACTTTAGAAACCTAGTAGATACATATTTTAAATGATTTTAATTCACACACATATGAATGGAACAATAAGGTTGTAATATAAAATAAACCATGAGCACATGAGTCCAAACCAAATTAGGAGGTAGGAATGACACACAATCAATCAATTTAATTTAACAAAATAATTCAAGAAAACCATGAAATAATTAAAATAAAATAAATCATACACCTAAACAAGACACTATAATCTAATGATCATTCACTTGTATAGTGAATAAATATCTAAAATAACTGACTATCATTAATTAAAATTTATACTTTTATTAAGATAAAATATGCGCAAATTAATCCAATAAATTATTAGATTAATAAATTAATTAAATTTAGCTTAATCTACATCTAATATATTCTGTAGAAACCAAAAACCTAATTTTAAATAAATTAAATATAGTAATATTATATAAAATTAATGAATTAATTACACACCTTGTACATAGAAGCAACTCAGTAAGCACATGGTTGTACCACTCATCATATAATGAGATTGTATATGTAATGACCAGGAATATTATCAATAAAATTCCCCTTATTATAAATATTTCATGTGGTATAAAGAACATATATAACACTAGTTAGAAAACAACCCAAAAATATTTCAAAATATTATAGTGGGACCATAAATAGAAAATAATATAACAATAATAGGAAAATTTGGATCTTTTTGATCCACTGGAATGATCGTGCCCATGAACAAGGTTGTGGTTATAAAAAATATGGTTAATAATAAAATTTTAATATTAAAGATGAAATTAAATACAACCATAGGAAAATATAAGTGATGGGTGAATGAAATAATAGTTATTTATATAATGTATTAAACCCTTATGATCATTATAAAACTGAAATTTGGAACATTAACCTGGCCATTGAAATAATAATGTGATCCTTAGGAATAATAATCCAACTATTAGAATATTAAACTCACCAATGAAGGTATAAATAAAATTTAATTATCCTATAGATGAAAATATGATATATTTATATCATAAAATAAGTGAACAAATGTTTTAAAATGATAAATTAATTGTTTGTATTTTTCTTAAACAAAAAATGTTTATTTGAACATTTATAATTATAATAATTATTTAAATGAAAACACATTTTAAAAAAAATATATTTATAAATCATTATTGTTTGTCTTATAATTACAAGATGATTTTATAAGAATTTTATTAATTTTTTAAAGTGTCATAAAATCATTTATAATAGTAAAATCATTATTTTTAAATATATAATGATTTAATTAAAAATTAAATTTCTCATGATTAGAAAATTATTTTTATAAAATAATTTCTATTTTTGAAATATATTCATAGAAAATCTGTTAGTGTGAATCTTTTATATTTTTCTAAAATAATTGAATTTTCTGTGAACAGTGAAATATGATAATTTATTATATTTAATAAATACATGAATTATTGAGTCATGGATGATGCATGGATAGGGTAAGCACCCATTGGTTCGAACCATCCCGAATTATTTTCAGTATTTAGTCATAAGAATCACTATTATTTATATTTTTATGCCAAAATAAAAAAAATTACTAAAAACATCAAAAACATGACTCTCCTCCCACTATAAATACCATCCCTTCTCATTACACCACAAAAGCCTTGATTCTTGCACATATTATACCCAATTCCCTTCACAAGACTCTAGCCCATGTCTATGAGCTTTTGGTCTGGACAAATACTAGAGCCTATTTCCTTAAGGAATTTCTCAAGGAGACAATATACAAGAGGTAAAATCATCCACTTTTCTCTTTTAAATTATTTATTACTTATACCTCATCCTTTCTTTCACAGTCAAAATTTACATGATAACTCCAAAATCATATATATAATGTTATTTTATTGTGCTAATGGAGAATCAATCATCAAGTCTATTCTCTTCTACTATTATTCTAAAAATGAAAATATTGTTTGTAACGTGTCGATTCACCACCTTCATAGAAGATGAGTCTTCATTTTTCATTATCACCTTCAAGGATAGTAATAAAACCATTATTATGGTCAATCCAAATTAAAAATTTATTATATATCTTGTTTCAGGATCTATAACTAATATATATTCATAATATTAGATAATAAATAAAAAATAGTTCATGATGATTGAAAACGATTCAAAATAAAATATTTTTTAATTAATGTTTTATCTGAAAAATCATTCTAAAATATAAAAAATTTTATATGGGACCATTTAATATACTATAATTATATTTAAAACATATCATTCATCCTCTGGTGTAATGAACCTGTAATCTATCAATGAAATATCCCTTCTTATAATTGTTTCATATAGTATAAATCATTTAATATCACCTAGATAACCTAATACAAACATTATTAATGAAGAATGAGTGAAATATGATGTATTTCTAAGGGATAAGAGAAATATACCGATGAAATAGTAACATGGCCCTATGAATAGTAATATGACACTAATGAATAGTAATTCAGCCAAATGTATAGTAAACACACCCATGAAAGTATAAATGAAATTATAAATCTTATAAATAAGTGTATGATATAATTATATCATGTTATAAGTAAATGAATATTATAAACTTTTTAATTAAGTGTAGATATTTTTATTTAAGTCATAAATATTCAATTAAAACATTTTAATATAAAATATATTTAAAAAATATATTTTCATATATTTTATTTATAAATTATTATATATTTTTCTTATGATATTAAGGTAATTTTATGAGTCCTTATATAATTTTTTATAGTGTTATAACATTATCTATAAATTGAAAATATATATTGTTCGTGTAAATGAATATTTTAATTAAAAAGTAAATTTATCCTATTTATAACAATATTATTATAAAATATATTTCACTTATTAATTATACATGTCGAAACATTGATAGATTGAATTTTTGGGGTTTTCTAAAATATTGGAATTTTTTTTAATAAAAAAGTGTGATAAATGTTTAATATAAGAATTATTGTTTCATAGGTAATTTATGGATGATGTAATCTCATAATCTGGAACTCTCCTTCATTATTTTAATTTATTTAGTCATAATTCTAAAACAATTCACAGTATTGTGCTAAAATAATAAACTAATAATTAAAATAATTAAAAAACACCCCTCTCCTACTCTATAAATACATCCCCTCACCACCCCTTCTTCTCCAACCTTCCAAGATTTTATCCATGTCAAATTTCTGGGCAAGTATCTTCCCAATCCCATATCCCACATCCGAGAGCCCTTTGTCTTAACAAATGATCAAATCCAGTCCCTTTAAGGATGTTCTCATGGGTGAGAACTAAAGAGGTAAAAATCATCTTTCTTTTCTTTTCATTTTTTTATTATCCTTACCTAACATACACTATCCAAAGAGACATGATATGTAAATTATAATTTATATACTATAATTATATTATTCTAATTTAATAATTCAACATCAATCCCCTTCTCCTCTCCCTTTTTTCCTGAAAATGGAAATGTTGTCTACGTGGCGTTTTTATCACCTTCAAGGACAACAAGTTTCCATTTTCGTTCACCATATTCAAGGTTGGTTAAAAAGACATTTTTGTGGTGAATAAAATTATAATATATTTATTAAATACTATGTAAGTTTCTGGAACCATTATATGCATATGATGTTAATTAATAAAACAAAACTAGTTTGTCATGGTCGAAAACCGCCCAGATAATCTAAATGATTGTCACTAACGATTTATCTATTGATTCATTATCATCCCAGATAACAAAAAGATATATAAAATCTTTTAATATTATTTATTTTAATACATAAAATATTATTCTAATTTTGTTGAATTTTACCATTTTTACATGAACTTCCATACTCGTATACAAGTAAACAGAACATTAAAACCAAGGAAACGAACTCTCCCGAACAATAAAATTGTATAATATAATTCATCAAAAAGACTATAAATGAACATAAAAATATTATAATAAATTAAATATACGTATAAAATGTTATACATTTATTAATTAAAGGATTAAATATAATTTTCTAGGAGATTAAGGTCAAGTGAAGAACACTTTCGGACTTAAGGTAAGGGATTTTACCCGAACCTTTAGTTTTCCTTTGTGTTATTATTTCCCTATCATTAACCCAATGTATTTCTTATTTATTTTTCTATACATAATATATATTTCATTTATATATTTCAAACTCATATTTCCATATTATTTCATCTACCTTTGATCAGTAAATACATGTTTTACAAGGTTCCCTTCTTAATTCTTCCGGATATGCAAACCCGGTGAAGCAGAACATCCTGATTTCTTACGCATTTCCAAGTTCCATAAACAATATATTTTAAGACTAAATTATTTTTCATAATTATAAACCTTTTTCATGAAAAAATTATATTGTTTAGTTTCTAGTTTTATAAAATCAATTATGAAAAACCGAAATTATCTTCCCAAAAGAACTCTTCTTTACAAAGTAAAAGGGGACTTTCTCTTAATAATTTCTAGATGATTTTATTAGAGTATTTTCATTTATTTAGACACCTATATTGAATTTTATTATTTACTAAGATAGATATCTTATTTTAATCATCTACCATATTTTATTAAATGGTTTATGATCAATTTTATTGTGTGTGTTCTATCTAGATACTATTCACCAAACTACTCAAAATAGTTAGTGATTATGTTTATGGATTGGGGAAAGATATTTATAATTCATTTTTATATGTTGTTTATTTCTAACCCCATTCATATGAGTAATTAATTGGATGTAGTAAGTGATTTTGTGGTCCCTCTATAGCCCCAAGATGCATGGGTAGGTATCATGAGAAAAACTAGACTCTGTTTTTAACCATTATATATGTTGTCTTGGTCGAGGACTTGAAGGTATGTTTATGATGTCTGTAATTATGATTTCCCCCATTATAAAACCTGTAATTGACATTCCAAGTGATTATTTGACTTTTAGATTATCAATGGTTATGTTTTATTATTGAACTATTTAACCATATTTTATTCCTTCCATTTTATGCTAAATATTATGTTTTAATTACATGATTTTTTTGTTATTCACCATGCCTTATTGTTAATGAATATGATTACATCCACTATATTGATTACCAAGACTAAAAATATTATATGAAAACATTAATATGTTTTATTTTCCATAGGATGCAAAGATGTATATGTTATGAATTACTTGCATCAATAATCTGGGATTTGATGGGTATTTCCAATGAAATTGATATGTTGTTTTTCATTTTAAGAATTAATGTAATGTTCATGTATGTAATCTGGAAACTAAAACTAATAAAATGATTTGTCTTTTTGGATTAGAGTCTTTTATATGTGCTAATTTATTAATGTATGGCATAGACTATGGTCTACTTGGGTCAGGTCTCTACAGTTGGTATCCAAGTAAATTTATTCGAAACCTTGGAATCTAGATTTAGAAAACAGATATTAGGAAACATAGCCCTAATATAGACTTTGAGGTTAAGAATAAAATAACTTATTAAAATTTTGGTAAAGTAGATATTATGTGGGTCTTCCTAGAAATGCATCCATATTTTACTGATATATGAGGAAATAGTTCTAGAATATATGTACCTTGGGATAACAACTCTGAGAAGGTGTCCCGAGCTAGACTTGGGGCAACCTGGAACATGACAACGGGCATTACTGCACACCCTCTTTAAACCTCTTAAGGGATATTCTTAGGATAATTCACATTTTACATACCAAAAATTATGAAGGATTTAAAATTATATATGTCTCCAAAGAAACCTTGTTTATGATTATGAGATTAGCTATGCATAAATTTTCAATTTTTATAAAGTTTTTTCTAGTTAAAAATTATGCATAACCAAATAATTTGTATAGAATTTTTTAGAAATGGCACCTAGTGAAAGGAAATTTTTTTGCATCAATGCACATATCTTATTTAGAAATTCCTCCCTATGAAAAATAATTATGTTGGAGTAATAACTAGAACTAGAGTTGAGAAACTTTGAACCCTATTGGTATAGCTGGCTTTGTTTATATACAATATCCTTACCTGTATAGAGAATATTGATCCACAATGTGAAAGAGAAATGTTATACCACTTCATGAGACAACAACCTTCATCATTCAATGTTTACATAAACACATTTTTTGTTGAGAAGTGGATAAGTTTAATAGAGAATATAATTTTTGATTTGAGGAGTAATGAAATGAAGAAGATTACCATGGTATTTTATGGTCTCTCAGGAGATGATGATCATTAGCGGTCATTGATTCAAAACAAAAATGAGGGGAATGAAATTTAAAAAATGGAATGGAAATATTTTAAGAAAATATTCTGGTAAAAATATTTCAATTGTGAACAGTGAGCGGATATGGAGATACAATTCTGGAATCTGGTCTGAAAAGAGGATGAAAATATTTCCATGTATGAGTCCAACTTTACAAGGTTAGAAAGGAATTCCATAAACAGAATATGTAATTGAAGGATTAACATGGAAAGATTATTTTATGTGTTAAAACCATACCACTGAAGGGAACTGATCTCCCAAACATTCTCATCATACGACGATATAGAATCTTATTCTACCAAGATAGAAAAATAATTATCTATATCTTATGACATCATAGTAAATCAAGAGAAGAAAAGATTTGTTGAACAATATGGAAAATGAAATATGGAAAATGGGAATAAAAGAAGATTTAATTTTCTATTCTATGATAATTGGGGGAATAAACACCCCAGCACTTTCCTAAAGGGAATGGGGGTTTGTTATAAGTGTAGAGGAAAAGGCCACCAAGATCATAATTGTAATGGAAATAAATAATCTACCAATATTAAATGCTATAATTGTAAAGGGATGGGAAATTATGAAAATGATTGTACTAAGCATCAGTGAATCTTTTGATAGAAAATTACAAGGTAGAAGGTTTAAGATTATGTGATCACAACTATTAAGGTTGAAGTTCCAAATGATGAGTGTTAGGTACTTTAATCATTTTATCAAACATATCCAATCCTTTTTTTGATTCTAGCTCATCGCATTCATCTATATATTCCTAGTTTTCCAAGAAAATTTTACATTTCTATTTTTATTTAATAAAGGAGTTGTTGGTTAAAACTCTTAAGGGAAGTATCATTGAAAAAAATATGTGTCGTTCAACCCCCTTTATGGAACATAAATGTTCTTTAGTTTCAAACCTTATCATCATACCTATGGTTTATTTTGATATAATTTATGGTATAGAATAGATTTCAAAATATGATGTGAAAATATATTACAAGAATAAGGGAGTTAAAATTTTTGAGGAAGATTTTGAATCCCTTATCTTTAAGAAGAAACATCATCATCTGGTCCTTATCAAGCTTCACCACCAGTAGCTCTTCTAAATGAAATTCTTTTGGAGGAAGAAAAAAAACTATCTATAGATGAGTAAATAAATACTAAAATTGAAGATTATTCTATTGTGAAAGAATACTTGGATGTATTTCTATAGTATTTACCTAGACAACCCTTAGATATTAGTGACGAGTTCTCAATTGATTTAATTTCTAGTACAAGAACTATATCAAATACATCTTATAAAATGGCCATTGTGGAATTAGTAGAGCTGAAGAAACAATAAGAGAAATTAAGTGATAAGGGATTTATTTTCTCTTCCCCATTGGGATCCCATGTTCTCTTTGTTAAGAATAACGATGGATCCATGAGGCTATACATTTATAATAGAGAAACCAATGCTATTAAAATAAAGATAAAGTATATCATACCTCGCATTGCTAATTTATTTGATCAACTTCATGGATCTCAATATTTTCTAAAATTGACCTTTGATCTAGATATCATGTGTTGTGTGTGAGAAAAAAAGTTATTCTAAATATATAATTTCAAATAGGGTATGGACATTAAGAGTTTACAGTAATGCCATTTGGACTGACCAATACACCCTCTATTTTTATGAATCAAATGAATAGTGTGTTCAAGGAATATAATGATTATTTTTTTGGTATTTATTGATGATATATTGATATATTCAAACAGTTATAGGGATTATCAGAACCGCTTTTGGGTTATTTTGGAGACTCTTATAAGAAAATACTTATATGGGATGTTTAGAAAGTATGATTTTTGGCTTTAAATGATTTCTTTTATTCGCCATATTTTTTATAAGGACGAAATAACAGTTAATCATATGAAGAAAAAGACAGTCCAAGAATGGCCTACAACAATAAACATAACTGTGGAATGTAGTTTCATTGGTTTAGTAGGTTGCTATCATTATTTCTTTCATAATTTTCTCAATTAGCTGACCCGGTGACCATGATTACTCATTTAGGGTTTAAGTTCATATGGAAAAATAATGTAAAGAATGATTTAAAGAATTGAAGAGGATATTAGTGAATTCCCATATCTTAACTCTACCATTAATAAATGGTGGAATTGTGAAATATAGTGATGCGTCAAATAAAGGAATCATTTGTATCCTTATACAGAAAGAATAATTTATTTCTTATGGATCAAGATAGTTAAGAATTCAGGAACAGAACTATAAAACTCATGTTCTTGAGTTAGCAGCTATAATATTTTCTCTAAAGAAATTGAGACAATATATCTATGGACAAATATGTGTGATATATATAAATAAAAAGAACATGAAAAATATATCTTTTAAGGAATGAAATAAATATGAGGAAAATTGGATGACTCGAACTACTAAAGGATTACAATTATTCCATACACTACGATCAAGGGACGGTTAATAAGGTAATAAATGAATTAAGAAAGAATGATAATGGAAGTTATAAAAAAATGAGTATTTACAAGCATCCTGTGTATATAGATGATGAAAAGATGGATATAGGAATTATTAAGTAAGATAAATCATCATCAATTTTTTAATCATTTTCTGAACCATCATTGTTGGAAATGATTAAAATTTTTTAGTATGATTATGAGAATCTTCAAAAGAAAATTAAACCTGTAAATGATGAGAAGTTTGCTGAAATCATGTATGAGGATGAAATTATGAAATATGGGAATAGGATTTCTGTTTCTTGTATACCTAGGATAAAAATAGATTTATTAAATGATTCATATAGTTCAAATTTCTCTATAAATCTTGGTAGCACTAAGATTTAACGAGATTTGAAAGAACATTTATAGTGGGATAACATGAAGTGGTAAATTGATGATTATTTATCAATATGTTTATTCTTCCACCAAGTTAAGGCTAAAAGAGAAAATCTTAGATGATTCAGGAAACCACTACCTATTCTTACATTTAAATTGGACGAACTCACCCTGTATTTTTTCATTGGATTGTAAACAATCTACAATAAATAATGCTATAATATGGTTAATTTCTTATTGATTAACCAAATATTCACATTTCCTTTCTATATGGGAGGATTTTCCAATGGAGAGTCGTGAAAAACTCTATAATAATGAAGTTTAACTACTTAATGGAGCACCTCTCATAATTTTGTCAGATCATGATCCATGTTTTACATCAAAATTTTGGAAAATTATCCAAATAATATTTGGATACTAAGCTTCATTTGAGTAAAACTTATCACCCTTGAACTGAAGGGTGGTTAGAAAGAATGATCCGAACATTAAATGACATGTTGAGATCATGGCCACATAAATTTCAAGGTATTTAGGATCAATATTTACCATTGGTATAGTTTTTCTACTATAATTTTTTCCATTAAAGTATTCAAATGACAGCATACGAAGCATTGTAGGGAAAGAGATGTCGTAGACCAACTTGTTAGGATGAAGGTGGAGAATGGAAGCTTGATGGCCCAGAGTTTGTGGATGAAACAATAGAAACGGTAAAGGGTATTTAAAATCATATCCATGAATCTCAATATAGATAAAATATCTATGCAGATAATCAAAGGAAACACTTGGAACTTCAAGTAGGAGATCATGTTTTTCTATGTATCTTCATGGAAGGGTGTTATAAGATTTGGAAAGAAAGGGAAATTAATCCCCTGATACATTGGTCCTTTTTAAATTATTTAGAAAATTGTAGTTTTCTTATCATTTGGAAATGCTACCAATCCTTTCCAAAATTCACATTGTGTTCCATATCTCTTTGTTAAGGAAGTACATGCTAGACCAAACACATGTTCTCACTTCAAAAGAATTAGAATTTCAACATGATTTATCTTACATTGAAGAGGCTATCTGGATTTTAGACACTAAATAGTAGGTGTTGAGGAATTAGAGGACATGGCTAGTAAAGGTAATTTAGAAGAATCATAAAATTGAAGAGGTTACATGGGAACCATAGGATATTATGATGAAAAACTACCCAAATATTTTCATGACGTAACATTCTGGAAATTTTGGGGATAATATATTTATAGGAGGGGAGAATGTAACCACCCAACAATCTATCCATGAAAATTCTCTGCTAATAATTATTTCATATAGTATAAATCACAAAAAATCACTTTGAAAACATAATAAAAACATTATTAACGAATAATGAATTAAATAAGAGGTATTTTTAGAAGTTAAAAAACATATACTAATAAAATTGTAACTTGGCCTTTGGAATATTAATATGACCCATACGAATAGTAAATTAGCCAAATAAATAGTATCCACACCTATTAAACTATACATAAAATTTAGGAATCCTATAAATAAATGTATGATATAATTATATCATATTATATGTGAATGAATATTTTAAAATTATTAATTAAGTGTTTGTATTTTTTGGTAATTCATAAATATTTAACTAAAATTTTGTAATTAATAAAATGATTTAAAATAAAAAAATTTTCCATAAAATGAATTCATAAATTTATTTTGTCTTATTATTTTATGATAATTTAATGGACCTTAGTTAAATTTTTAGAGTGTTATAGAATTGGTTATTAATTGAAAATCTGTATCTTTCGAGTAAATGTTAATTTTAATTAAAAATTACATTTATCAGGTGTAGAAACTTATTTTCATAAAATGGAGTTTATTTTTTAATTTTACATGTCCAAAAATAGTTAGGGTTAATTTTGGGAATTTTTCTAAAATTCTTGAATTTTTGGAGAATAGTAAAATATGATAATTTACAAGAAATGTTAAATTCATGAATTATTGAGTCATAGGTGATGTATGGCTATTATAACCCCATAATATCAAAATATACTTAATTATTTCAATATATGTTGTGATAATTCTCAAAATATTCATATTCTTCTACCAGAATAATTAACTAATGATTAATATAATGAAAAAACACCCCTCTCCCCCACTATAAATATGACCCATCAACACACCTTATCCTCACACCTTCCATGATATGAGACTAGTAAAATTTCTCCCCAATAATTTTTCCAATAACTTATCCCACATCCAAGATCATTTTTTCGCAATAAAATACCAAATCCAATCCCTTTAAGGAGGCCCTCAAAGAGGAGAATTCAAGGGGTAGAAAACATCTTTCTTTTTTTATTTTCTTTCCAATTTATTTAATTTTCTTATCCATTACTCAACTCAACTATAAAAAGAGACATGATAACTACAGTATCATTTATATTATTTAATTATATTATTCTAATGGAATAATACATCATCAATCCTCTTCTCATCTCCCTAGTATTCTAAAAATAGAAATGTCGTCTATGAGGTGTGTTTTGTCACCTTCAAGGACAACATGTTTTCATTTTACTTAATCGTCTTCAAGGCTGGTCATTAAAACATTTTCATGGTTAAATAGAATTAAAATATATGTATTAATTCCTATTAAAGTTTCTATAACCACTATTTACACATGATGTTAATTAATAAAATAAAACTAGTTTGTGATGGTTGAAAACCAGCCGAAATAATCTAAACAGTTATCACCAATGACATATCAAATTATTCATTCTCATACCAAATAAAAAAATGAATTATATAAAAATTTAATATTATTTACTTTAATAAATAACATATAATTCCAATTTTTTAGAATTATACCCATTTTAAATAATCTTCCATACTCGTATACAAGAAAAAAGATCATGAAAACCAAGGAAACGAACACTCCTGAACGTTTAAATTGTGTCATATAACTCATAAAAAGACTATAAATGAACTTAATAGAGTTATAATAAATAAAATATAAGTATAAATGTTAATTAAATAATTAAATAATGTATTTAATTTTATTATCTATTACATTAAGGTCAATTACAGAACACTTTCGGACATATAATAAGGGATTCTACCAAAACATTCATTTTTTCCATTCGGTTATTATTTAACTATATTTAACCCAATGTTTTTCTTCTTTAATTTTGTGTAATTATTATATGTTCTATTTATATGTTCTAAACTCATATGTACAAATCAGTTCATATATATTTAATGGGTAAATACATGATTTATATGTTTCCCTTCTCAATTCTTCTCGATAGGCAAACCCGACTAAAGAAAACATCTGGATTTATTACCAATTTTCAAGTATTGTAAATAAAATGTTTCAAGACACGATTATTTTAATTAATAAAATAATTTTGACATGAAAAAATATATTTTTTCCCTTTCTGGTTTTATATAGAAAATTATCACAAATAAAAATGATTTTTCCAAAAGAACTCTTCTTCACAAATGAAACTGGGCATTTCTATCAATAAATTCCTGATGATTTTATTAGAGTATTTTCATTTATATGAACACTATAATTGAATTTTATAAATTATTGATGTTGATATATTATGTTTATAATCTAAATTATTTTATTAAAAGTTTTTTTACAAGTTTTCTTGTGGGTGTGCAATCTTGATACCATTTACCATACTACTCTGAATGGTTACTAATTAAGTATACAGGTTGAAAAAGGCTATTTACATTTCAATTGTATACATTTTTTTATTTGAACCCATTCATATGAGGAATTTATTTGGATTATAAAGTGACTATTGGGGACCTCTATAGCCCCTAGATTCATTAGTAGGTCTCATGACACTAACTAGACTGGGTTTTTAACCATTATGTATGGTGCCTTCACTGAGGTCGTAACAGGATATTTATGATGTATGATATTATTCATTCCCTCATTATGAAACTATCAATTGATAGTTTATGTGATTATTTCACAATTATAATATTCATGGTTATGATTTATTATGTAACTATTAAATCATCATTCATTCCTTTCATTTTAGGCTCAATATTCTGTTTTAATGAAATGTCTTTTTAGTTATTCACTATACATTATTGAGTATGTTTATGATAGCTTCTATTGTATTTGTTACCCTTACATAGAATTTGGGTTCACCCCTTTTTTATTTTTTTATTTTCCCCTAAGATATGAAGATTTATATTTGGAATTACTTGTAGAGTTAATCTAGGATTTTATGGTTTCTTCCAATGGAATTGAAATGTCATTTTCTCGTTCAAGTCGTAATGTAATCATTATGCATATAATATAGCTTCCAAAAATAACTAAATTGGTCTGTCATTTTGCATTTAGGTTTAAGATATATGCTAATATATTAATGTAATTAACTAACTCTAGGATACTAGGGTCTAGGTATCTATATCTGGTGTTTTTCTTCCATTTTACAAGAACTCTCATAATTAATCTCAAGGCTATCGATCATAAAATCCTGAAAATAATGCTCCCATAATGATAAAATTGAATCTTATAATTCATCAAAATTCCATAAATGTACTTAAAAAATATATTAAATAAAATATGTGTAGAGTAGGTTCTCAATTAATTAATTAATGGATATAATTTGATTATCCTGGACATTATGTGAATGTGCAAAACACTTTTGTTCATAAGGTAAGTTATCTCTCTAAACCTCCAAATTTACCTTTCGGTTACACTTCCTCCCCCTTTAAACGACTAACTTTATTCTTTATTATTATATAATTTTGATAAATTCATTGTATATGTTCTAAAATTATGTATCTTCATCATTTAATTCTTCTTTTAAGGGGAAATGCTTGTTTAAAATGGTTCCCTTAATAATTCAAATCGATAAGTAAACCCTATTAAAAGGAAATTCCCAATTTAGTACCCATTTCCAAGAGCACTCCATAATCTATTTTGACCCAATTTTATTTTTATAAAAGCACTCATTTAATCATGAAAAACTATCTTACATCATCAGTTGTTTTATATATATAATTATTCATTTTTCTTATTTAAATTCCCTATAATATTTTCATTTAAACTGAAATATAGTGTCTCATTTATAACCATCAATAAGCACAATCTTTTAAATTTGTTCACATCAATCGGACATCATTTATCATGATATATTCCAATTTTCTCATATTAATGTACATGTATGATTTGAATATATTCTTTCATGGACACCATTAGGATACGCCCACTGGTTATGCCTTATGACAAGATTTTGATGCCCATTTATTTACATGGGTACCCCTTATGTATTGTTCATCATGTGGTACACATATGTATGAAAATTTTGTGATAGGTGCAGATAGATGGGTCTCCAATTCATTGGGTAATGTAGTCACATGAAAAATCATGTATGGGATTAGGGAGAAAACCTAGACTATTATGGGACTTTTTCAACCATGTGATATAATCTTGGTAGTTTTCCTTGACTCATATTTATGTATTGATCTATATTGATTCCAAATTCCTATGATTCCCTGAATATAAGATCCCATGTTCTATATATTATTCTTATATTTTTTTATTCATATTCCATGCCTCTTAATGACATATTTTTATTCCTTTTAACCCATGTGATATGCTTTATCCCTATGTTTATTTCATTATTTTTATTTTTAGCCCATCCCTTTAATCTTTGTTTTACACAGGTTATCCCATGTAGTTGGAGGAGATAAAATTGAGTTAGAAACATAATATAGAAATTTTTTTATATTATGGTTTCATGTTCTCTAATTATGGATCTAATATTCCAAAGTCTATAGTAATTATTATTCATGGTTTATATTTTTATTGTTAAATATGCTTAAAATCAGGTAATAATTTAGAACGGTCTAGTTATTTTTTGACATTAGGCTTGGAAAACACTAATAAATAAACTTGGGATAATTTGACCCCATTGGTAACTAGTATTGAAACTTAGGGAATACAAAATATGTATATACTTTTCATTTACATGTTTATCCTTCAGTGTTCAATTTTTCCTTTTTCTATTCTTATTATCTTATTATTCAATCCCCATAATAGTACTTAATTTTTTTAGTTAATGTCTGTAAATAGGAGAACTCCTTCTAAAAATCAATGTAATAGTCAATGTGACTATTTACCTAATGGAATTCCAAATCTGAGGGAATAAGATCTGAAAATATCATGAAAATAATGGCTCGACTAGATCATGTTATGAAGAATAACCTGAATCACATGGAATTCCATCCTTCTACTAATAAAGATAAAGTTGTGGTCAAATAATTCATATGAAAAATGAATCCAATATTTAGTGGATACTTTGAACCTTTATTATATAAAATGGATTGAATCTATTGAGAAGAAATTCATTGCCTTTTAGTGATCAAAAGATTATAAATTTTTACTGGTGGTCTATAAATTTTATGGGGGAGTAGATCAGTGGTGGACACTAATCAAAAAAATATAATGTCCAAATTAATCCTATTTATTGGGAATCATCCACGAATATATTTTCCAATATATATTTTCCACAAAATATTTGTCTTAAAATGAGAGGGGGTTTTTCATACTAATGTAAAGTGTAGAAAATTCTATCATGGAGTATAAAGAAAGAATCCCAATAATTGCATGATACACATAGAAATTTTTCATGAACACTAAAATAAAAGTGGATCACTTATTTAGTGAACTAAAGTCAAGTCTCAAAAAATTGTTGGTTATTTGAGACATTGACATCTATGAAGATATTGTACGCTGTTCCATTATAGTTGATATGGAGATAGGAAACTCTTATTATTATACTAGGTTTAATTAATATAAATCATAAAATATTGTAAAATATGGGAGGAAAATAGAAAAATACCCTAATAGAAAGAAAACCAAACATACTACATTTAAAAAGTGTGGGAAAAACATCCTGGGAAATATCTAGAGGGAACTAGGAGATTCTTAAAATGTGAAATATAGGGGAATTAGTGTAATTATTTTTGAATGTATTTTACGAATCCCAAAAATAATTAAGAATGAATGATGGTTTAGATAAACACTTAGCCTATATTGTATTATTTCGACCGCAATGAACATGGGTATTATGCGATCCAATTCGCTAATCTAAGGGTTGTCGGATTCAATCAACAATAAAAACCTTCAAGGAAACAAGTAATTTAATATATATTAGATTATTTGGACTGTTGTTATCCTCTAGAGGGAGGGATGTGAATGACTGAATACCAGGGTCCAATACATGAGGTATTTACATGATGATGCCTTGGGATGCACATGTACGACAATGAGGGATATGCTGATTCCATGGGAGTATCGTGTAGCGAACCATCATGACTTGTGTTTTCCTTTAAAAGAGGGATTCATATGACTTACGATGATGGTTAAATTCACGAGAAGGGAGTTCGATGATTCCATGGGATGTAATCACTAAAGAGCGGACTGACTAGCTCATAGTCCCTAGTGTGTCTTCTCCTTGGTGTGTTTCGATGACTAAGAGAAATGATTATCTCTCGGTCCTCAGTATGCCAACTTGATGATTAAGGGAAGTGGATTAGATTTCATTTCCCTTGAAAACTAGAGAAACATATCTTCTTTTAGAGAATCAATTATATTGCATGAATGTTCTGAGAAACATGATTAATTAGCCTAATGGATAATCGTTGATTCATCTAACACCATGGTTATCCATTTTGGCATAGGGTCAAAGCAAGTACGGTCGAGGGTTGTGGCATCTTAGTTAGCATACAATTGATTGGTTTTGGTTTGTGTATTTACTTCGCAATATTAATTATGCAATAAACATGTATTTTCATCACATAAGGTTAAGGATTAATATGTGGTTTCTTAAAGAGTCTTTTACTGACACCCTATATGGGAATTTCAGTGTGCATGTAGATTTCATGGATAGAGATCCAATGAAAAGCAAGGGACCTATGGCAGATAGTTGACCAATGGAGGATGGAGTGGAAGTTTACTAGGATAGTCACTGAGGTACTCCACATATGACTATTTATTTACTTCTAGTTTTCTTTACTACTTACATGATTTTTCTCACCACTTCGGGAGTCGTTACATTAATTGTATATCATATTTTTATTCTATTTTTTTACTCTGATTTGTTATAATATTGTTTTATCATATAATCCAATGACATGGTATAAGTGGTATAGTCTATCCAATGTTCCACTTGAGACCCTCACTGCTAGTTGGAAATATCTTGCGTACGGGGAGACACGCATGAGGCTATATATCATTCTATCTTGGAACCAGTGATTCGGGTTGGGATGTTATAGAGATCACACTTCACATCCTAAGGAATCATTCTATTCTGTACAAGTGTAGGGAAGAGGTTGAATATCCTTTATAATTATTCACACAATTTTGGATATCATTACACTGCCATAAATCATATCTTACTCAAATTATTCTGACAAAGGGGAGGATCGTGCTCAAAGACATTCTCATTAGGAAGAACTACACTGATGTGTTCTGTATATAATTTTTTTTACTACTTTATAAAGATATGTTGAACTCTCAATTGTTCTTATACTAGGATATCTACCTATATCAATAATTCCTTATAGATTAGAAACCATTGATTTGGTGGAACTGAAGAAGAGTTTATAAGAGAATCTGGACAATGTTTTTATATACATAAGTGTTTCCCCATTGGGTATGCTAGTCCTCTTCATCAAAAAGACAGATAGATAAATGTTCCATTTCATTGATTATCATGAGCCAAAAAATACCAATAAAGAACATGTATCCCATTCCACAAATAGATGACTTATTCAATCTCCTATATGGGTCAAATTATAACTTTTAGGTGCACCTTTGGTTAGGATATCTCCAATTAAAGTGGAGGGTGGAAGATATTACCAAGGATACCGTTTGAATGATGTATGGACACTATGAGTTCATAGTGATGCCTTTAAGACTCACTAATGCTCCTGACATATTCTTGGATTTAATGAATATAGTATTAAGATATTAATTTGAAATAAATTTGGAAGTATTTATCGATGATATTATGATACACTCGAGGAGAAAGGAAGAACATAAGGAGCATTTAAATACTATAATAAAGACTTTGTGAAGGGAGAATATTTATTAAATGTATATTAACTGTGAGTTTTGGATATAGTAAGTATCATAATTTGGGCATGTTATCATTATAAAAGGAATAAATATTTACCCTTCCAAAATATAGTTAATCGAAGAGTGTCTCATGCCAATATCTGTAATGGAGATAAATAGTTTCTATGGTCTATAAAAGTAATACTGATGATTTTTTAAGAACTTATCATGATTTTCATGCCCACTAACGAATCAAAGTCAGAAGGGGAAAATTTTCTAGACCAGTGAATGTGAATACTGCTTCAAAGTGTTGATAAAGAGGCTTATCACTACACTTTTACTCACACTAAAACAGGTGGGGAATTATTTGTGGTGTATTGTGATGCATTAAATAAGGGATTAGGTTGTGTATGGATGAAAAATGATAACTTTATATCCTACACATCAAGTAAGATTTAATTTAAAAATAAAAACTATCCCACACATGATAAGAATTGGGTATATGTGATCTTTTCATTTAAAATCTAATAGCATTATCTTTATAGGGAGAAGTTTGATATATATATTGATCATGAGATCCTAAAATATATATTCACATAGAAGGATCTTAATATGCACCATTTAATATTCTTATAGATCATCAATGATTTTGTATCCTCAATCTACTACTATCCTGGAAAAGAAAGTAAAGTGGAATATGATCTAGGTATAAAATATCCTACAACATTATCAATGATGATGACAGAGAAAGATGAAATCTTATATAACTTGAAAGGGATGTACATGGGAGTTATAAAGAAATATACATCATTATTCCATTAAAAATTTATTTCTTAACCATCCACTATATAGAAAATAAAATTTTATCAAAGAAATTATAAAGAAATTGTAGAAAAGGTTGAAGTAAAGAGAAATTGTAAATCTTTAGATTTAAAAATTGATTGCAAAGGAGTTATAATATTTTGGTTATGACTATGTATATAATCCAATATGTAGATAAAGATAAATCTTTTAAATGATTCACATAGATCAACCCTCTATATCCACCCAGGGATAAAAATTATGTATTTAGATCTTTCCGAGAAATATTCACTAGAAAATATGAAGAAGCATATTTCTAACAATACATTAAAGTGACGGGTATGTCAGTAAGTAAAGGCTGAAGTGAAAAAACCTAATGGGGTGATGCGACCATTATCAATTCCTACAAGGAAATGGGGAAACATCACTATGTACTTTTTCACTAGACATCCAAATAAAACCAGTGGAAATAATTCTATATGGGTTATTCTATATCATCTTACAAATGTGTATCTATTTATCTCAATTCTAGAGGAATTATCACTCAATCAACATGAATGGATATCCATCAAAGAAGTGGTGAAGATGCATGGAGTACTTTTATCGATTGTATTCAATTGAGATCCAAGATTTACCTCAACATTTTTGAAATGTCTCCAACATGATCAAAAACTATATTGAACTTTAGTATGGATTATCATCCTCAAACCGATGTTCAATTTAAACGAACTAGTCAAACCCCAAAATACATATTGAGAGAATGTTATATGGGATTCTAGGGAGGTTGGGATCAATATCTTACATTAGTTGAGTTATCTTAAAATAATAATTTCTAAAAAATCATCCAAATGGATCCATTTGAATCTCATTACAGGAAAAGATTCATAACATTGTCATGCTAGGATGAAGTAAGTGAAAAATATATATAAGGACATAAAATTAATGAATAAATGATAGAAAACGTAAACAAAATTTAGCAGCACATCAAGGAAGCCCAAAGTTGTTAGAATAGAATTGTAGATAATTGTAAATGGGACATAGAATATTAGGTTGGTGATATGGTATTCCTCCTAATATCCACGTGGAAGAGAGTCATGAGATTTTGGAAGAAAGGAATACAAGTCCCATGTACATTAGCACGTTTGATATTCTTAATTGTGTTGAAGCTATGGCCTATAAATTAGTTCTTCCAAAAACCATGTCTCATGTACAAGTTTTATTCCATGTATCCCTATTGAGGAAGTATATACCAAATCCCACACTTTTATTGAATTCAGAGATGGTGCAGTTGAAAAATGATCTCTCTTATGAGAAGCATCCGGTGAAGATCTTGGAAAATAGAGAGAAAGATCTATAGAATAAGAAAACTCATCTAGTCAATGTAATATCGAAGAACCATAAATATGAAAAGGTTACACGGGAGTTATTGGAAAAACAAAATTTCCAATATTATTAAAAACAAAAGTTTGAGGAAAAATTTTATAAGGGGTTGAATGCGATGAAATAGAATTTTTTCAAGAAAATATCCCATCTAATAATTATACCATGTAGAATAAGGAATATACATCACAATAGTTATCCAAAAAACCAATAATAATTCCAACTATTATAGTGGGATAGTACATAGAAAATATGATAATATGAATATGAATTTGTGTAACTGCTCGATCTACAAGAATGAACGCACTCACGAACAAGGGTATAGAACTAAAAAAAATTGTCACTAATGAATACTAATTTTGAAGTTGAAATTAAATATAAACATGGGAAAAATATAACTGACTAATGAATGAAATAAGAGGTACTTCTAGGAATTAATAAACCCTTATTACCGTTAGAAATATAAGTGTTGGAATAGTAACATGATTGTTAAAATAGTAATGTGACCCTTAGGAATAGTAATCTGGAAATTATAATAGTAACCTCACCTATAAATGTATAAATAAAATTTAAGTATCTTATAGTTTAAAATATGATATATTTATATCTTCAAATAAGTGAATAAGTTTTTTAAAAATGATAAATTAAGTGTTGGTATTTTTGTGAAAAATAAATCTTTATTTAAATATTATAATTAATATAATGATTTAAAATAAAATTAATTTTCATAAATTTTATTCATAAATTAAAATATTTTTCATATAATTATAATATAATATTATGATACGTTAATTAATTTTTCAAAAGTGTCATAAAATCGATTATAATATTAAAATGGGTATTTTTCGAAAAAATGAAGTTTTTAATTAAAAAATAAAGCTATCATAATTATTAAATTATTTTCATAAAATTTAGTCATTTTTTAATCTAAAAATTCGAGAAAAAAAATTAAGGTGAAATTTTGTGGTATTTCTAAAATAGAGCATTTTATTTATGAATTGTGTAATATGATAATTTACTGTATTTTACAAATACAAGAATTATTAAGTCATAGATAATGTAAGGATGGAATAAGAATTAATTGGTTCAAACTATATGGATCCATTTACTGTATTTATTTATATTAAACAACATTGTTTACATTCTTGAACCACGATAATAAATAAATGAATAAAATAATCAAAAACACTCCTCTCATCGTAATTTAAATACCACCCCTCACCACCCTTGCCCATCACACCCCCAAATCCTTGTAGCTTATCTAAATTTTTCCCAATTACATTCCCAAGACTCTTCCCTGCAAACATAAGATTATATTCTCAACAAATACAAAATATTGGTTCTGTAAGATGGTTCTCAAGGAGACGATAAAGAAGAGATCAAATCCTTCACCTTTCTTTTTTCAATTCCTTATCTCTACTTTTTCATCAATTCCTACCAAATAAAAAGTTACATAGTAACTCAAATATAATATATATACAGTAATTTTATTATTTAAATGGAAGATAAATTTTTAAATCCTATCTCATCTCCTTATATTCGAAAAATGAAAATATCATCTGTGAGTTGTTGATTCACAACCTTCATGGATGACATGTTTTTGTTTTCCATTACTGCATTCAAGGATGATAAAAAAACAATTATTATGGTCAACAAATCTTCTAAATTTTATATTTCATCTTTTTTTTGTGTTCATGAAATAAAATATATACATAATAATAGATAATAAAATAAAACTCGTTCATGATTATTGACAAACCATCGAAATGAACTAGTCATTTTTCATTAACATTTTATCGAATACAATTTTCCTAAATCTGAAAGAAAAATTATATATGGGACCAATTAAAATCATCTAATTATATTAATACCATATCATTAAAATTTCACATTTTTTCTTCCATTTGACAAGAACTCCCATAATGAAACACAAGGGAATCGATCATAAAATTATGTGATGAACACTCCAAGAATGACAAAACTAAATCTTATAACTCCAAAAAAGGGCCATCAATGAAATAAATAATATTATAATAAATATAATACATGTAGAATATATTCTAAATTAATTAATAAATTTATCAAATTTTATTATCTAATACATTAAGAGAAAGTGAAGAACGATTTCGAACATAAGGTAAAGCATCTATCTGAAAGTCTAAATTTACCTTTTGGTAACACTTTCTCTCCCTTTACACTAATGTATTTATTAATTTTTGTTTTAAAATTATTCTATATTCGTTTAATATGTTCTAAAATTATGTATCTAGACCAATTAACCCTTCTTTTATGGGGAAATACATGTTTAAAAAGGATCCCTTCTGAATTCCTCCTGAAAAGAAAATCAGATTAAAGGGAACTTCCCAAATTCTTACCCATTTCAAAAAAACTCCATAATCCCTTTTAAGACACCATTATTTTTCTAAAATTTTAAATTTCATCCTAAAAACTCTCTTAGATCATTTTTTGTTTTATACAAAAATTATTCCATTTTCCACTTTAATGTCTATTTAATATTTTCCATGAAACCGAACTAAAGTGGATAATTTGTAAACATTATGTTTCATGCTGGAAATTGGGATAACCTTGTTTGTTTAAAGTTCAAACATTCCAATCTGTTTCTAACAGGTTTGATTGTAGAACCGGAAAAATCCGATGATTCTATATCCATTTGGACCTACTTTCCAAAGGTAGGTGCTCATTAGTTGTAAACTGATGAGGCTTAAGAATTTGCATTGGCTGAGGGGATGGGAGGTCGGACTCATCACACCATTTTTGGGGGAATTATTGTCTACTCTGGGACTCTCTTTATAGATTTAAGTTATGTTCGTGAATCCTTATTAAATTACCAAGTATAAAAATAATGTTTTCTTTTATATCTAACAATCAATGATTGATATGTATGAGATTTAGAGAGTCTTTTATATGTATTTGATGTTCTTCATCGATAGAGAATAATCTGTATTTGTTAGAGATTCTTATACAATGGTATCCTTAAATACATTGTATAGAGATCTCTTGGTCATTATGTTAACCATACTGGTTTTAAAGCCACTCAGTGAGGCACTTGAAGTTTATTTTCATTCAAAAGGACATGGATTATTTCAGAGTTGGGATTGTACCCGCAGATGGGATTCCTGCATATCCTTGTTTAAAAAAGGAATCAGAACCCACGTAGTTTTAGTAAAGAAGTATGAGGTTTATGCATGGTTGATGGCTCAAAGAAAGATGTCATAATCACTTTACTGATCTAAGCTCACGTGAGTCATGCTCAGTGTGAGAAACAAGAGTATTGGTAAAACCTGAAAATTGTGCGATTAAAGATATAATCATAAGAAATAATGTGGGGCTTATGTATTTATGACTGCCCAGATAGATGAGGATTGGGATTTACTTTAGAGAAGAAACCCGGGAACAAGATCCATAAAGGTATATGTTCTTTATGGAGATTTGGATACTTAAATTAGGTATTACTCCTGAGAAGGATTCCCAAATTAGAGGGGACTTATTATTGGGTTTTACTCTTGAGAAGGAAGCCTGAATCAAAAATAATTAAGATTGGTTAATAGAAATTATGACTGGGGATTATTCCTGAGAAGGAATCCCAGGTTAAAGGGATTTGAGAACTAGGGATTATTCATGAGAAGGAGGCCCAGGTTAAGGTAATTTGGAACTTGGGGCTTACTCCTGAGGAGGATGGCCATATTTAGGAACTTGGGGCTTACTCCTAAAGAGGATGCCCAAAAATTAAAGGAATTTGAAGACTGGGTCTTACTCCTGAAAAGGAGCCCCAGGCTAGGGGACTTGGGGCTTACTCTTAAGGAGGATGCCCAAATTAAATAAATTAAGACTGGGGCTTACTCCTGAGAAGGAGGCCCTTATTAAAGATCCTCTCATATTAAAGGATGAGGTTAAATGAATGAAATCTCTAACCTTAGTGACATAAAGATATGTAAATAACTAGGTTTTATGATATTTTCCACAGAATTCCTTTCAAATAAAGAAGCCAACAAAGGAACCATGACAAAAAATGGCTTTGAATAGGGTCTTGAAGGATAAGTCTTGAAGAGGAGAGGTGTATTTGAATAATAGAGGTGAATAGGCAGGAGGGGCAGCCAAAAATAAGTAGGTGTGTAGGTCCTATTGGGGCGCGCAGGTACTGGTCGCACAGGTATACCTGTACGACACAAAGAAACCTGTGCAACGGTCAACCCATAGGGTAATACTTGGAAGAGGCTTGGCTCAAGCCCTTAGTATTATCCCTAAATATTTTTAAAATGAGTGGCATGAAGGTTCCATTAAAGGGATAAGGCGGCGCGCAAGTGTCTTTTATTCCCCTTAAGGGTTAGACACTTAGGCATGCCGGTGTTGGTGAATTTCAACACTTAGGCCATGTTCCCTCTCTTTAGATCTTCCGTTCTAGGTAAGAAATTACCTTAGAAGGGTTCGAAAGGCTTTGAAAAGAGACTAGGGCACCGAGATATCAAATATGAGTTTCTGGATTTTTTCATCCTCGAAATGGGTGGCCCACAAGGGGTATTTATAGGCTCCTGAAGACCTTGGGCGAAAATCAAATAGGGTTTGTAGGTCACCTGCACACCCAATATGTGGCGTGCAGGTCACCTGCACCTCCATGATAAATCCTTTGTGGCCCATCCTTAACCAAATCCTTCTTCATGACTTTGTCAATTTTTGATGTTTCATCAAAGGATGAATCTTTTTAGGATAAGGTATTCCCCTTTTTCAGTCATTAGACTTTGTGATGGAAAGGAGCGTCAACAAAAGTCCCTCCTCAGAGTTGGATCTGAAAGGAATGAAGATGTGACTCTAATGTAAAGAAGAAAACCAACGAAAGTCATCACACAGGTTTTGAGCGCGTAGATAGTGGTGTGCAGGTGAGAGCCACGCAGATAGAGGTGCGCAGGTGAGAGGCATGCAGGCTTCGGCGCGCCGGAATGCGGCCTGGCCTTTAAATATGTGCCTCATTCTCGAATAAAGCACCCGACTCTCAAAAATTTCCGCTATCACCACACAGGTTTCTTTCATCATGCAGGTTGCTGATGTTCCACGGTTTCATTGCTTCTTTTCTGTGTCGTGCTGCTGTAGAGGTATTTTGACCTGTGCGGTGAAACCTACGCGCCAAAACCTATGTGACACAGTTAAACCTGCGCGCCAACTTTGGACTTTTTCTCCTAAATGAAAAACAATTTCACCATCAATCATTTGTGCATTCCTTTTCATGATACCTACTTTAAATTTTTACCTAATCCAATTGGCCTAGTAAGAATAGTTTGATTTTTACTAGGATTTTAAAAATAAGACTACAAAATTTCAATCTTTTAATTGCTCAATATTACCTAAATCATACGAAATGTAAGTTTAGTGATCTAGGACTTGAATTTTCCTTAGAGTTCTCTTGTATTTTGTGGGCATTTTAAAGTCATGCATGTCGGACATAAAAAGTATAATGTTTAATGATGAAATAACTTTGATCGAATGGATTAAAATTGACTCGATTCCTTAATAATTTATCTGAAAACATATTACCATATTCTAGTATGAGGGAAAAATGTAAAATATGACTTAATAAATTTTGCATATGAGGAATGATATGAAAAAAGGAATAAATGGCATTATAAGAAGTATTTCCCAAGAATGAAGTTACCACTATTTAACAATCTCGTTAGGGGGTTGAATTATACAGGGCCTCTTGAGGGCATTGGCTGCATAGTCAAATAATGGCATCTTTTGGCTGAAAGGTCTGTTATGTAGAATATTTATGCAAGGCCACCTAAGGGAACGTGCTGCATAGTCAGGAAAAGGAACTCTCATAAATTTACTTTTCTGCTACTAAAAAACCAGTGAAAGTTTATAGATATTCACATTTTCCAAAGAATATAGTTTGCTGTATAGAGAGAGGTACTTGAATATGGAGAGGATATTTCTAATCAATATTGTCTAAGAATTTGATGAGTGTCACTCCTACGAAATCCTGACCCAAATGTAGGGAAGGAAAATATAAACCATATACTTGAATGCTTTCAGATCATGAAAAAGAGTGTGGGAAAATTATGTTAAGGATGGATATTTTCTGCGGATCCCTACATATTGTCGTTAAGATAACTAAGGAAAAAAAGGTTTTCTTCCCAATAATGAAGTTATCATTATTTTTCAAACTCGTTAGGAGGTTTAATTATGCAGGTCCACCTAAGGGCATTTGTTTTATAGTCAAATAATATCGTCTTTTGGCTGACAGGTCTATTATGTAGAATAGTTATGTAAGGCCGCCTAAGGTCACATGCTGCATAGTCAAGAAAAAGAATTCTCATGTATCGGAGATTTTGTGATCAGAAGTCATGAAAAGGGTTACAGAGATCTGGAATTATTTACGGTTATGAGTATGACACATGAAAATGAGTATTTTCCAATGCATGAATGAGATACACAGACCAATGCTAAACATTCATGTTTAGGCTGGGTCCTGAATTGAGATGTTAGACTTCACTACATATCACATTAGAATGAGAATCAAGACAAAAGTAGTTCTTGAAATATAGTTTAACGTTATGTGGGACTAAAGTATAGGAAATATTAGTTTAAGGCCATTGAGCTCGGAAAAAAGGGGACTTTTCAGCCAAGGGACTGAAAGTGGAATTTGGGGTTAGGCCCAAAGACTTGGGGCTAGATTCGAGGGATGATCAAATGTTATTACGTATCCCATAAGGATGTGAATCAATCCCCACGTAGTTCTTGAAATTCCCTTTGTAAAAATTTGGTTCATACAAGCGAAGGGTGAAAGGGGACTTTAGTGAAATGATGGTTTGACCCAAGATAAAAGGATCGGGCATTGCCATTTATGCACATAGTCTTTGGAATATAACATGATTGGAGATCAATGTAAATAATTATTCCCTCTCAGGTGATGGTGTCAAAGAATGTTGTAGTTTATTGTCGTACAGGACCAAAGTGTGAATATTTTAACGTCATATAGCAAGGATGAAGGTGAACCAATGTAAAAAATATTGGTTTTGGGGGCGGTTTCACGAATCATCATCGTATGAGATAGGGGTGAACCGATGGTAAGAGATTGGTTTTGGGATTGAAACCTCGAGAGGTTTCCTACATACCCAGCCTAGAGAACAACGATCCAATTCTGTATAGTTTGATTGAAGAATGAATTGGTGATCAAGTTGTTTTTGAGAAAAAACGGCCTAAAAAAGTGTTGGGACTTATTCATGGTTAGCGGCCTAGAGAAGGTGTTATGGTTGAAGTTTACTCTAAGCTCACGTGAATCATACTCGGTGTGAGAAACAAGAGGTATCAATAACTCTAACGATGCAAAGTTTAACGTCATTCTGGACAATGGGGGACTATACAGTTTAATGTCTTACAGTGAGGACATTGGGGACACAATTTAACATCATGTTGGATGTATTAGGGACTTTTACACAGTTTAACGTCATGTTGAACATAGAGGTGTGTAGTTTAATGTCGTATATCTAGGATGATGGTTATGAAATTTAACATCTTGTTGGACATAAGGGACTTCTGTACAATTTAGCGTCATGTATCTAGGACGTCACAGTTTAACATCATGTTGGACGATGGCACAGTTTAACGTCATGTTGGAAGAAAAGGGACAATACAGTTTAACATCATGTTGGACGATGGCATAGTTTAACATTATGTTGGACGAAAATGGACAATACATTTTAACGTCATGTAGGACGATGGCATAGTTTAACATCATGTTGGAGGAAAAGGGACAATTCAGTTTAACATCATGTTGGATGATGGCACATTTTGACGTCATGTTGGACAATGGTGCGAATAGTTTAAGGTCATATGCATAGACTGTAATGATGTTTTTGTGTTATAGAATATACATCTTCAGAAATATGGCATTGGTTGGAGTCGTGATGAGTTCTCCATCCATTGAGATTAAAGAATAAGCTCCATTGGAGTAGACCTTAAGTGTTGAGTAATTTCCTTCCCATTTTGGCTCAAGCTTGGGAGATTTCTTTCCTGGTATCATTGGAGTTCTAAGAACTAACACCAATTCTCCCTGAATGAATGAACAAAGACAAACTTTTTTTGTTAAGGCTCGTGTTATTCATTTCGGATAAACTTCCAAATGGTTTAGGGTGCACAACGTTTTTTCATATAATCGTTCTAATTCATCCAATATCTTTTGAGATTGTTCATCTGTAGATGACTGATCACAAATGGCTACTCTGAGAGAGGGTAATTGAACCTCAGTGGGAAAGACTACATCTATTCTATATACCAATGAATTTGAGGTTGACCGCATGATAGAGAGGGTGGTGCTTTGATAATCCCATAAAGCATGGATGCGTTATCCGGCCATGACTTATTATCTTTATCCACCATCTTTTGCAGTATATTTGAAAGAGTCTTATTGAAGGATTTTATCTAGCCATTGGCCGCTGCATGATACTAAGATGAATGGTTGGATTTGATGTTGTATTATTGATACAACCTCTTTACCATGGATGAACAGAAGTTGGTGCCATTGCCTGTCAATATGGTATGAGGGACACCAAATCTGGTAACAATGTTAGAATTGATTAAGCTAACAATGATTTTAGAACTAACTTCTTTGAAAGGTATTGCCTCTTCCCATTTGGAAAAGAATTCAGTATGAGGAAGAATATACTTAAACTGCTTGGTTATAGCTGAAGGGTAAGGTCCCACTACATCCATTCCCTATGTGGAAAACAGCCACGAGTATTTAGCTGTATGAAGAAACTCTAGGGGTTGATGAATAAAGTTGGCACATACTTGGAAAGAATGACACTTCTTTGTAAAATCAACACAATCTTGTATCATTGAAGGCCAAAAGTATCCAAGCCTTGGAATTTGATCAGAAATTCAATGTCTAGACTAATGGGCCCCACATACTCATACATGCACTTCTTTAATGATAGCTATTGCCTCTTCACCATCAATGAATCTGATGAAAACTCCATAAAAACCTCTTTTGTAGAGAATTTTCTCCATGTGATCAGGGATATCATAAAGAGTAAAATTGACCACACGTCGCCAGATTTGTTCTTTCCCGGCTCTATCAGGTGGAAGTGTTCTATCTTGAAGGAATTCTCTGATAGTTGTCATCCATCTTGTAGTATGACCATATGGTTCAGGAATGGGACTAATTTCATTAATTTACTATATTATGATTTGAACATAAGGTGAAATTGTATGATGGTGGGCAATACTGACGATTGTCTCATCCCGATTTGGATTTTCCAGAGTTGTGGCTGTATTAGCCAGCGCATCAGCTTGGGCATTTTGTGATCACGGGATATAAGAAAATGTCGATTCTGAAGGAAATTACGCCATTAACTCTTTGACGTAATCATACAAGGGGATTAACTCTTATTTTTTTTATGGAATAATACCCATTGAATTGTTTGATTATGAGGTTTGAATCAACTTTCACCTTTAAGTGATTCACTTGTGCCTGAAGCACAAACTCCAATCCTGCGATAAGATCTTGGTATTCTGCTTCATTATTTGTACCTCCATCCCACAATAATAAGGAATAAGGTAGCACTTCCTTTTCTGAAGAAATGAGTACAATTTCTAACCCAACTTCGTTAAATTTAGGATCTTCCATTTTCATCCTTGTTGGACTTCTGGATGCACCATCAAAGTACATTTCCCATGGTTGAAGATTATCCTGAATAGAAAAGAGTTCTTCCTCAGGAAGTTCAATATCTGAAGATGTATCTTCTACTGAAGTATGTTCATCATGGAAATCAGCCAGATCATGGCCCTTTATCGCCTTTTGAGACACATACTGGATATCAAATTGCTACAAAATAACTGCCCACTTTTCCAGACGTCCTATAAGCATTGGATGACTAAGGATGAATTTGAGCGGGTTATTATGAGATACCAATTTGACCTCATGATGTCGCAGGTAGTGTCTCAACTTATGAACTACAAAGATTAATGCTAGGCAGCACTTCTCAATACTTGAATATCGAGTTTCTACTTCAAGCATAGTCCTATTGAGATAGTAGAGGTTGTTTTCATTCCCAGCATCATTCTTCTGGGAAAAGAAGGCACCCAATTATCGCTTTAAAGTTGTCACATAAAGGATAAGTAGACTTCCTTCAATAGTTGAAATTAATATCGGTGGACTCAAGAGATATTTATTGAGAATATTGAATGCTTCTTGACATTTTTCAGTCCACTGCTAAGTAACTCCCTTCTTCATCAATTTGGTGAAGGTTAAACATTTTCCTACCAAATTGGTGATCAAATGCCGAATATAGGCTAAGTGTCCTTTAAGTCCTCTCAATTCATTTAAATTTCAAGGATGTGACATACCAAGTATTGACTTTGTCTTCTCAGGATCAACTTCGATGCCATGATGGCATACAACAAAGCTGATAAATTTTCCTAACGTTACCCCAAAAGCACATTTTAAGGGGTTTATCTTCAAATTATGTGGCCAAAGTTTGTGGAATATGACTTCTAAATCAGCCAAGTGATTAGGAAGTTGTCTAGATTTAACCAACAAATTGTCAACATAACATTCATCAAATTTCCCTAAAAATGGTTCGAAGATACGATGCATGGCACGTTGATATGTTGCGCCTTCATTATTCAGGCCAAAGGGCATTACCCGATAGGAAAACACACCCTGAGGGGATCTGAAGGGTGTAGATTCTTTATCTTCGGGAGCCATTTGGATTTGATAATAACAAGAATATCCATCCCTAAAGGAAAGTGCTTTATAACTAGTTGTTGCATCAATTAAGAGCTCTGTGATCAGAACTGGAAAATCATCCTTGGGACAATGCTGATAAATATATCTGAAATCAATGCAAACTCTAATTTGTCCATTCTTATTTTTCACAGGGACAACATTAGCCAACCACCTGGGATATTGAAATTCTCTGATGAAGTTATCTTTGATAAGATTATCCACTTTAGCTTCAATTTTGGATGAATAAGTTGGGTGTTTTCTTCTTACGGCTTGCTTAAATCCTCGATGTTATTTTGGCAAACTCAAACGATGAGTAGAAACATCAGGATCAAGACTAGGCATTTCTGTATGGTTCTAAGAAAATATATCTCAATTTTTCTTCAAAAATGAAATATACATTTCCTACTCTTCAAGAGTCATGGCCGCAGTAATTAAATTGGGGCATTAATATTCTTTTATACCCAGATTTATTTCTCTGAGTTCATCCATAGTGGTAGAGATACCCTTTTCAAAAGCTGGAGGAGCATCTCTGAGATCTTCTTCTTCATCTTCAACATGTGTTATTTCTTCTGTTTCTACATGCATAGTATATGATGAAGTAGAATTTCCAGGATCAAGAGAGATGTTAAAATTTGAACATCTTGAAGAAGAGGATTCCATTTCTGACCCTATTGATGATGAAGGGTCTTCTTTGGGTAATAAAGAAGAGATAATGGATTGAGAATCGACATCGTCATTCACCTCTAACATTTCTATAACTTCTTCAGGCCTATTTGGCGAAGTATAGACTTGATTGATTTAAGCAGATGAAATGAAGAAATATCTATTTGGGCTTTTATTATTGCCTTGTGAATCACCAATTTCTCCCATGCTGTCTGGATTGATTGTCATAATTGACATTATGGATGTTTTTATAAGAGTATTTGGATTCGGTTCTATCCTATCAATTTTACTGATAGGCAACACATAATCTGTACTCACATGTGTGAATCGGTTTACTGGAATCTTTTTCAAACCATATGGGGCGTTAACTTTGGTAACCTCCCCTGTTGTAGATTTCTCATTTCCCACTATGTGATATAATTCCACCTCAATGTATTGAGATTCACATGTTATGAATGGGCATTTATCACCATACAATGTCCCAAATTTTCCATTGAAACAATATTTGAGACATTAATGGTATGATGAAGGTATAGCCACATGTTGATGTAGCCAAGGTCTTCCAAGAAAAATGATGAAAGTTGTGTCATGAAGAATAACCATGAAATCTGAATTGGATACAAGATCTCCAAACTAAGTTCTGAGTGTGATCTTGCCCAGAGTTTCTTGTTCATTTTTATCATATCCTTGCAACATCAGAGTAGAAGGAGATAAGTCATATTTAGTGAGGCCCAATCAACAATGTCTACGAATGGGGATGAGGTTGACTCTTGAACCATTATCAATGAAAGCTCTTCAGATTTCTACATCATTGACCATGCCAGCTAAGTACAAAGGTCTAATATTTTCATGCACAACATCATCTTCATCTTCATCTATGAAAGATATTACTGCATGGAATTCTACAGGATTATTCTTTACATAGTAGACTTTAGCCTCAACAATTTTGGTTTCGAATTCCAGAGGACTTGACAAAGCCTCAATGAGTGCCTCCCAAAGATCCTTTGATAGATTCAAGGCATATCGAATTGATAACTTGGTAGTTACTTGGGCCAAATGTTTCAAGACATCATATTTTTTATCCAAAGGTCTGTGTTTCCCAACAGGAACATGTGATTTCGCAGGTTCCTTAGAATTTGATGCTTTGTAAGTAGATGCATCTTTTATTGGAGTAGGATTTGGAATTACTCCTGGATTTGGAAGATAAGACCGAATAGGTCTATTTACTTGCTGAGAGGAAGAAGGTGTAACCTCCAACCGACCCTCTAAAATGACTGTGCCAGGACTGAATCTACCATGTGTGGAAGAACTTGCTTGTTCTTTTTCAGCTCGCTGAAGGGCTCTGCCACGAGTTTCTACTACGTACACAGTTCTAGCAGGAGTAGAATTGGAATAGTGGCTTTTGGGATATCCATGTCTTCCTCTATATCCCACACCTATGGAATTCCCACTAATTCCTCTGTTTGATATAGGGAATTCAGGCTCATCAAGATCGAAACTGTGACTGGCATAAGGATCTGTTAGGTGAATCATGTTAACAGAACCAAAGATCAACTCTTCATCTAATGAAAACTCTACCTGATTAGCCAGTTTAGGTTGTGTAGTTTGGTGGGGTAGGGCCCGTGGCTTTGAAGTAGATGGCATAAAATCTGACAGATTCAATGACGACTTGGGCTTTTAGATAATCTCATCTTCTTCTGATTATTCCTCTTTCATTGAATTATGTCGTTTCTTTGAGTATTTTCCCTCTGATTAAGAGGGTTTTTCTATGGAATTCATAGAATAAGACACAATTGGTTTCTTCAATTGCGTTTCCAAAATGGCATGAGTTCGGTTGATCGTTTTTCTGACCATCCAATCATCATATTTCTGCGCATTTTTGTTTTTGACTTCCCGCCACTCGCCTTCTTCCTCTAGATCTGTATCAGTAACACATGCTACCTGTGCTGAAGAACCTTTTAATTTGACTTGTCCTGAGTCCACTATTTTCTGTAGGAGGACTTTGAAGACAAAGCACTCGAGAATGGGATTCCCCAACATTATATGAAATGGGAAATAGTTGAGATGGTCTTCATCTCTTTCCTTGTTCGGCCTTTTGGGCCTTGGAAAATGAACCAAATTATTTTCTAAAGGAAAAACAAAGAAACCAAGAACCAGTTCATTTCGGAAAGAGTAAACTTTGCTTTTTAGATCCTCAAATTGTTTCCGTCTTTGATCTCTTTGATCAGATTGATGAAATGGTCTCTATTGTTGACGCTCAGAAGGTGGATCCCTTAGAAAAGATGAAGGTTTTGAAGTGGAAGTAGGTACATGTACTTGTTTAAGCATAACTGTATCAGTCTCTGCTCTACCCATTCTCTTTCCTAGAGTGGATGGAATTACATGAGTTTTATCCTTAGTCTTCATAAGAGTGTCTTCAATCTGCTGAGTGATCGATGTAAGGTATCAAAACCCTCCTGTGTATTTCATAGGGATCAACAGTGTGTATAATTCATCACGCAAATTTTCCACACAGATTGGCAATAATTATTCTTGAGAGAGTGCTAAACTTAGGGAATATGTTAATCCCTTCGAGCGAGCAACAAAATTTGAAACCCTTTCATTATCCCTTGGCTTAAAATTTGTAAGATCAAAAAAATTTGTCTTTGGACACATTGAGCTGAATTGAATAAGGAATCTTTGGTGGAGATCCTCCCATCTGGTAATTGACCTGGATTGCAAGCTTGTATACCGGGAAAAAGCAGACCCTTGTAATGACTATACAAAAAAACCTGAGCTTAACTACTTCCTGTTTCTGATGGGTTCCCATCATAGATTCACAATGAGAAACAAAATGTGTTAAGTGTTGGTATGGGTCTCCAGAACCATTAAATATTGGGAATGTGTTACTTGAAAAATTTGATGGGGGAGGAATTGCATCAACCCATTCAGGGTATGCTACCTTTTTTGGTTGAATTTGAGCACGTTTTCCCTCCATAGCTTCCAGCCGAGCTGTTAATGACTCAATAGTAGTTATTAACTTTTGATAAACATCTGGTTGAGCTTGGACCTGAGCAGGTTCAATAACTGGAGTTTGGACAGATGTGGTAGCTGGTACTGCAACTGATGGTAGCACCACTGATTGTTGTTGTGCATGACCAATAGAACTATACCTATGAGGGTGTACTGGTAAAGGAGGATACTCTTGATCCATCTTAGTAACTACAATAAATTCCCTTGGCTAACTGACTCCAGTACGCTTCGGAGGAAGACTACCTTGAAGTAGTTCTGCATTCAGCCTCCTTAATTCCTTCATCTCGTCCTCTTGTTGTGCGAATATTTACTCTAGTGATAATGATTGGCCTTCTCCAGATGAATGTTAGGTAACCTGATTCTTTCCTTTCCCCTTGATGGATGCCTTTCGGAGAGGGGGAAGTTGTTTACTTGATGGAATACCAATATTCTGAGTAAGCCTTTGGTTTCGTGTACGCACACCTTCTTCATTTGTGTCTGTGTGTACAAATTCTTGAGCATGAATTTCATTATCGGATCCTTATAAATGATCCTCATCTGGGGGATCAGAAACAACATAATTGATGACATTAATTGATGCATAAGGCATTTCATCCCGTCTATCGACATTTCTTTGATACTGTCTTTTTCCATGTCCTTGACGAGACACTGCCTTTTGTTGATTTGAGCCCTCAGGAACTTCTTGACAAACCGTAATTTAGAGGGAATCTCCTGATAATTTGTCTATACGTTACTCTTGTGGATTATTCCCTAATAGAGAGAAGACTGACTTTCTCTGAGGAAGAGATTGAGGATTTGAAAAATTCCCCAGTCCAGTGGATGGGGGTTGTTCTTGCTCAACTCCTCGAATCCTATTTTTTGATTCTGAGGGTTGGGTTAAAAGTGTCCCTAGTCTGGTAAGCTGGGGTGGTTCTTGAGCTGCTATATCTGGGACTTTCTTAAAATCTCTCTTGATCTTGCAGACTTTATTCTGGAAATTGGATGGATGCATCAACTTGCATCCACTCAAATCACATGTCTCAAATGAACGCTAGATGATTTCTGACACTTTTGTCACTTAAGAATGTGCACGCTCTAACCGAGAAGCCTTTTCAATATTATCGTTTGCCTAATGTAATAGTAATTTGACAACTTGTTCTATGTATGCCTGATTCTGAGAAGAACTTGTTGAGGCTTGTTCTTGAGTGATCCTTGGATTACAAACAAAGCCAATTGGTTGTGGCCGTCAATGGGAAATAACATTGCATGAGACCATTTTCGGTGGGATTTTCTGACTAGAGAGTACAATGAAATGTAGTGCTCCATGAACACCCCATCCTCTGATATGAATACCAGATGGGGAATTGACAATTAACTGGCACAATATTCTTAGTGCACCAAGGCATGAACGTTGGAGGGCTCTCTGCTTCTTTTCAGCCTTCAGATATCGAGAAACTGAGAGAGAGAGGCCAAATCAATTTGTCATTGTAGCCCTTCTATTATCTTGAAAAGATTTTCATATTCATCATAAGATAATATTTTCTTTTTCAATTGAAAAAGTGTTTTCCACATGTTGGGATGAATAACATGAATAAAATCTTCCGTCAACATTTCTGGAATGTCATAATGAGAGTCAGCCAAAGGCAAAAACAAGACTGTCACTTCAACTTTTGAGAATTGTTTTCTCATATTTAGCACTTCCTCTTTATGATTCAATGAAGATTATTCTACCAGATTAGACCAGATCTAGTGCTTCCTTGTTGCTTCATCAGATTCAACAATATTGGTAGAGAATTCACTGATCAAACTAGAAGATGAATGACCCAGAGGTGGTTTGCATAATGACTTACACCCCAGGCTATCTTCTGATTCAGAAAGAATTTCCCCTTCCAATGGTAAAACATTAGACATGACTGGATTTAAAATTTCAAGTGCCTCAAGATAAGAGGGCTTTCTCATCACTACATTGTCCATTGGAGAATTTTCTAGTAAATGCGCATTACTACTACGGAGAGGACTTTCGCAGCTAAATTCATCATAATGGGGAGAACCACAATGATGGGTTACAGCAAATGATGAAACATTTTTCTCCTTGATCTTCTGGCCACATAGAGGGTTCTTGTCACTCTCATCTGAAGATGAAACATCTCGATCGATCGAATTGTTATAAAGAAAGCCTTCATGAGGAAGTTTCTGATGAAGACCTTCAAAATTAATGTTCCCACTATTGGTAAATGAGAGAGCAGAATCTTGAATTCCAATAGATAATTTTCTGAGGGATTCAAGAACTCCAGCATCGAGCAAGGCCTTATTACAAATTGGCTCTTGATTTCTTGATTGTGTTGGTCGGGCCTTCTCTTTAGGCACCTTTTAACTCACTTTAGGAACCACTTGTTGACTAAAGTTGTTTTTATGTGTAGTTGTATGTGCCTGCTCTAGAGAAATAGTCAGTTTAGGCTGATTATCTCCACTCAAATCAGGTGTATGTGCCTGACTTGGATGTCCGTATGACATGGGGGAGTATTCCCCACAACCTTCTTGGACTGGAACAGAGGTGTGTGTATGTTTCAGAGTGATATGTTGATGTGTCACTCCACTGGTAGGGATAGATTTGCATTTCTTTCCCTGTGATGCTGCTGAAGCTGTTATAATATTCTGACAGGAATCCAGAATTTGAGCAGGGATTTTCTTCTGCTCTATCAACATTGATAGAATATGATTGGTGACTTCAGCTGCCGGAATGGGAAAATATGTCCATTACATGTTTGGAGTAGGTGTATGTGCCTTCTCTTGTCCTCCTTTTCCTGTCAGTGAAATCTGATAGTACTCATGTATGGGGGCAGAGAGGTGAGTCTGCCTCCTCTTTGTCATTAGGTCTTTCCAATTGACTTCTTTGGGTTCTACCAAATGAGACTATTGGTAGGCTTGATCAATACTAGCAGGTGTATGTGCCTGCTGATTGCACTCCGCCGAACGTGGTTAATAAACTTCCTTCAATACTGGCATACGAGGTTGCTGGTAGGATTGATGAGTGTAAGCAAGTGTATGTACCTGTTTACCAGTTGTCAACACATTGGGTTAGCGGGCTTTATCCTATGTAGCCAGACGAGCTTGCTAACTAGATTATGATTTATAAACATGTGTATGTTCATGTCTATAGTACTCCTCCAGAATTGCCTGGTGGGATTGGCATGTTGCAGCCAGACGAGTATGCTGGAAAGCGGAGTTAAAATAGACGGGTGTGTGTGTCCACTCGTTGCTTTCCACCATGTTAGGTTGGTGGACTTCTACGGAAATGGAAGAGATAATAACCTGCTCACTATTGACTGGTCTTCAACTCTAGTGGTTCGTCTAGCCTGCTCGGGTTTGAGGAACCTGAGCAGAACACCTAGAGACGACACCCTCATCATGTTGAGGGCGCACTGCCACACGAGTCTGGCGGCGATTGTTGATGGGAACCCTCAGGAAGGACTCATGTCTCCTTGAATTAATGCCTTCAGTGACCTTCTCATTCACCTCCCTAGAATATGGGAGGGATTGGTGATTGCGTTCCAAGGATAACAATCTGAAACGGTTGGAGACGGTGGTTGACACCACCTACTTCTTGATCACTGATTGTCGTTGTCCGAAAAACAAGGGTAAATTATTGACTTGGAGGGCTTGTCGAGCATCTTCTAGAGTCAGAATTGTACCTTTCTGATGGTATTCCTTAACCAGTGCATTTGATACCCAGTGTTGAGGACTCTGATTAGGTGATATCATCCTCAGAGCGGACGATGATCCAAGAGGAGTAGCAGTAGAGGTATTCACAGTAGAGGTATCCATAGGTGTGAACTTAAGAGAATCCATTTATATAACGCAGAATATCTTGCTAAAGAGTTCCTGTTTGATATAACAGACATTATCAAGATAATTTCAGCCACTACCTCTTTTGGATAATCACATATGTTATTGATTGTTTTGTTTTCCCTCTCATTGAGTTTTAATAGGGGCCTAACAAATAGGTATAACATAATTTTAAGTTGGTTAAGGATTCACGTTGGGTTCAGCATTTTTTGTTTCAAGCTAGAAATGGGGATGACCTTGTTTGTTTAAGGTTCAAACATTCCAATCAGTTTCTAACAGGTTTGTTCATAGAACCCGAAATATCCAATGATTCTATATCCATTTGGACCTAGTTTCCAAAGTTAGGTGCTCATTAGTTCTGAAACAATAAAGCTAAAGAATTTGCATTGTCCGAGAGGATGGGAGGTCGGACTCATCAAACCATTTTGGGGGGAATTATTGTCTACTATAGGAATCTATTTATAGATTTAATTTATGTTCGGGAATCCTTATTAAATTACAAATTAGGAAAATAATGTTTTCCTTTAGATCTAATAATAAATGTTTGATATGTATGAGATTCAGAGATTATTTTATATGTATTTGAGGTTCTTCATCGATAGATAATCATCTATATTTGTTAGAGATTCTTAGTCAATGGTATTATTCAATACATTGTATAGAAATATCCTAGTTATTATGATAACTATACAAGTTTTAAATACACTCAGTGAGGCACTTGAAGTTTATTGTCGTTCAGAAGGCCAGGGATTATTTTAGAGTTGCGATCGTACCCGCAGATTGGCTACCGTAGTATCCTTATTTAAAAAAAGGAATCAAAACCCATGTAGTTTGAGTAAAGAAGTATGAGATTTATGCATGGTTGATGGCTCAAAGAAAGATGTCATAATTACTTTTACGCTCTAAGCTCATGTGAGTCATGCTCGGAGGGAGAACCAAGAAGTATTGGAAAAACCTGACAATTGTGCCACGAAAGATGTAATCATAAGAAATAATGTGGGGCTTATGTATATATGATGGCCCAGATAGATGTGGATTGGTATTTAATCCATAGAAGAAACCCGGGAACAATATCTGTAAAGGTATATGTGCTTTATGGAGATTTGGATACTTAACTTCGGGCTTACTCCTAAGAAGGATACACAAATTAGAGAGGACTTACGATTGGGTTTTACTCATTAGAAGGATGCTTGATTCAAAAGAAACTAATACTGGTTAAGAGAATTTATAATAGGGGATTATTCCTGAAAAGGAAGCCCTGGTTAAAGGGATTTGAGAACCGGGGCTTATTCCTGAAAAGGAGGCCCAAGTTAAGGGAATTTGGAACTTTGGGCTTACTCCTGAAGAAGATAACCATATTTGGGAACTTGGGGCTTACTCCTAAAGAGGATGAAAAAAAATTAAGGTAATTTGAAGATTGGGGCTTACTCCTGAAAAGGAGGCCCGGGTTAGGGGACTTGGGGCTTACTCATAAGGAGGATGCCCAAAGTAGAGAAATTAAGACTGGGGCTTACTCCTGAGAAAGAGGCCCATATTAAAGATCCTCTCAACATAAAGTATGGGGTTAAATGAATGAAATATATAACCTTATTGAAATAAATATATGTAAATAACTAGGTTTTAAGAGATGTTCCGCAGAATTCCTTTCAAATAAGGAATCCAACAAGGGAACCATGCCAAAAATGGCCTTGAAGAGGGTTTTTAAGGATAAGTATAGAAGAGGAGAGGTGGATTTGAATAAGAGAGGTGAATAAGAAGGAGGGTAACCCAAAAAGAACTAGGAACATAGGCCCTATTGGGGCATGCAGGTACTGGTCGCGCAGGTATACCTGCGCGACACATACGTACTTGCGCGACGGTCAACCCGTAGGGTAATACTTGTGTGAGGATTGGCTCAAGCCCTTAGTATTATCCCTAAAGATTTTTAAATGAGTGGATCACAGGGTCTATTGAAGGGATATAGCGGCACACACGTGTCTTTTATTCCCCTTAAGGGTTAGACATTTAGGCACGCAGCTGTTGGTGAATTTCAACACTTAGGCCTTGTTCCCTCTCTTTAGATCTTCAGTTCTAGGTAATAAATTACATTAGATGTGTTCGGAAGGTTTCTAGAAGATACTAGGCTGCCGAGAGCTCAATTCTGAGTTTCTGTATTTTTTCTTCCTTGAAATGGGGGGCCCAAAAGGGGTATTTATAGGCTCATGAAGACATTGGGAAAAAATAAAATAGGGCGCACAAGACACCTACGCGCCCAATATGTGGTGCGCAGGTCACCTGCATGCCCATGATGAAACCTGCACGACCCATACTTAACCAAATCCTTCTTCATGGCTTTGTCAATTTTTGATTTTTCTTTAAAGGATGAATCACTTTATGGTAAGGTATTCCCCTTTTTCAGTTGTTAGACTCTGTAACGGAAAGGAGCATCAACACATTCTTGAACACACTTTTTACATGTTTTCTATTAAATTGGACCTCAATTACCATGATATATTGATATTTTCCATTATTAATTCCAATTTATTATTTAAATCCATCCTTTCAAGGATTCTATTATTTTTTATACTCATTTCCTTCCATCTATAACCCTTATGTTTACTCCTTATGATTCATTCTTAATACATATGCATGAACTTGTTATGATGGGTTTAATCAGATAGCACTCCAATTAATTTTGTAGTGTTTATTCTCATTATATATCATTTATGGGATTAGGTTGTAATCCTAATCTATTATGGGACTTTGTCCATTATGTGATATAGTCTTTGCAGCTTTCCTTGAATCGTGTTTCTATCATGCTATATGTTTATTTGAAATTCCTATGATTCTATGATTAAGTTATAAAATGTTTAAAATGTTATTCTTCCATATGTTTTCTGATGTTCCATTACTTTCTAAAACATCATGGTATGCCTTCTAACCCATGTGATATTCTTTATTCCTATATTTATTCCCTTATTGGGATTTTTTTTTCATCCCTTTTTGTTTATGTATTTCCTAGGTTATTGCATATAATTATAAGAGTTCAAATGGAGTGTGGATCTCTCTATGGGAAATATTTTATCTTTTTGTTTCATGTTTTCTAATTATATACCTAATCTTATAAAGAAACTATACTTCACGATCCTTCGTTTTTATTTGATATCTAATTATACTTAAAATCCTATAATAATATGTGTAAAAGGAAAAGGTTGATATAATATACAGTCGACTCATGTGAAATATAGAAATCATGTTTTTTCAGATTATTACATGGAATGTATAAGTTAATAAATGATGAAAAAAAATTAATTAAAATAATCCTTACTAATTTTAATATGTTTGAATATTCATAGTATTACAACTAGACATAATATGTAGTTTAGTATTTTAAATAGGATTTAATTAAGAATTTAATATCATATAAAACCTATCATATAGAATGAATAATTCAAAAAAGGACACATGGAACACATAGTGATGAAGTATATAGAGTAATAAATTAATTATTGATTTTTTCATGTTAACAAGTTTGGTACAAGATGTGTGAATCCTCAAATATATAGAGCATATTTTTCATCATATGTCCATTTTACATGTCTTGGGGAAAGGTTTATTTTTTCCATGGATATTTCGGGAGTAAAAAACATGTATAATTAGTACACTCAATGTAACCCACTTGTTACATAGTTTTCAGTCCCCTTGTCATGTAATAAATTTACAATAGGAATTGGATTCCTTATATTCTCCACTATGAAAACACATGGACTACGTGGTGTGTAAGTGACTTAAATTGTGTGTATTATAGTTGGATCTTCTCTGAGGTCCCATTGTCTAAGGCTGCGAGTAATCCATTGTTGTATACCAGGGAAGATCCATTTAGTTCTTTAAATAAGTTTACCCCTTTGAGTGGTGTTTTTTGGTTTGATTATAAGAAGGACACTGCCAGTGAAAAATAGTCTCAACCTTTGGAAGGCGCAGGCCCCATTACTGGATTATTTATAGTTCCAGCTTTTTCTTCTTCAGAATTAAGTAAGGGGAAGAAGAAAAAGAGTGAGAATAAGATTAAGTCTATGCAATTGCATTGGGAAGGAGGGCCTAAAACCAGGTCCAGATCCTCTTTCTCATGAAGATTTTCTTTGGGAATTGTCAAGATATTTGGAATTCTCCCACGGTCACAACCCTTAGGCATTTTATTGTGGCCAATAAGCCTTTCCTAATTGGAATTGTTGAGCCTCATATGTCCTTTTGTAAATGGAAATCCTTTAAGTGCTCAACCCTTGGGTACTCTTTGGTTTCCCATAATGCTTGTTCGACTTCATCAGGGTCTCTTTGGGTTTTGAAACATGATAGTGTCTCTTTGATATCTTCTTTTTATGATTAGAGGTCGATTACTCTCTCTGTTGAAATAAGTGGTTATGGTATGTCCTTTACATTTTTTATGTTTTGTATCAGTATATTGGGATACATGCTTTGTGGTCATCCTTGGAAAGAATAAATCTTGAAATGAGGCAAAGTTGGGTTATTTTTTGTGATTTTAATTCAGTGCTTTGACCGTAGTATAAGATAGACACTTACTTTTATAGGTTGGATGCTAGTGAGTTTCCTACCTGCATTGATGCTTGTAATATTATTGAGGTTCCAATCACGGGGACTGATTTTACCTGGCAACGATACACTTAAAATGGATTACAAGCCAGCAAGATTGATAGGTTGTTTTTTATGTGGATGGGGGAACTCATGAATTTTCTTTATCTGGTATAACTATTCCAAGGTCTAATTCTGATAATAATCTTCTTTTAATGGAAATCGGTCTTTGCTTCTTGATATCTTCTTCTTTACCTTTCAGGTTTAATAATGCTTGGTTATCTATTTAAGGTTGTAGATATATTGTCATTGAGTCTTGGGAAACAAATTTTATTGGAAGTCCATTTCACATAATGGTTATGATGTTAAAGGTTGTGAAGAAAAATCTAAAATAGTGGAGTAAACAATCATTTCCATGCCTTGACCATGATATCCAAAGTGATTAGGATAATCTATTGTAGTGTCAAAGTCTTAATGAGGGCAGGATGTGCTATTTAGGGAAGAGTTGCTCGATATTCCTAAATTTAATGAGCTCCTGATTTTAATGGAAAGTCTTTCCTGGAATCAATATAATTTAAAGTGGTTTAAAGATGGGGAAAGGAATATAAGACTCTTTCATTCTTTATAAAGGTAGAAGATGGTGAAATGTACCATGAATTCCCTCATGGTCGATAGAGTTGTTTTCACTTTGAAAATGATATTTCTGATGCTGCTTGTAGTTATTTTGATGATCTATACACTGACTCAGTCCATGATAATACTCACCGGGCTGGTGATGTAGTAGACAGAAAGTCCACTAGTGGTGGAGCCTTCTATATTGGGCAGAAATGTGTTGGATGGTTGATCAAGAAACAAGAAATTACTTCTCTTAGTACTGCTGAAGCTGAGTATATCTCTGCCACAAAGACATGCACTCAACTACTCTGGATGAAGCAACAATTAACAGATATTGGTGATGAGGTAAAGCAACCAATGGTGATTTACTGTGATAACAAGAGCGCAATTGATCTTACGAAGAATCATGTTCATCATTCCCATACGAAACATATTTAAATCAGGTATCACTTTATCAAAGCAAAAGTTCAACAAGGGGTGATTAGAATTGATCATGTGGGAACTAAAGATCCAGTGGCTGATATCCTGACCAAGACACTGTCTGCGGCTGTGTTTGAGAAGCATCGGTTGAACCTCGAAGTTCAGCCACCTCCTAGCGAATTCAGTGTCACTTATAGGATGAGAAGGATAATAAGGAATTCATCGATCATGTAATGATTCTTGGTCATCATTGAGAATTCCAAAACACTGGAACCCAATTCATGCTTCCTATCTTGTTTTCTACACTGAGCATTGATCACGTAGACTTAGAGTGTTCGCTGAGTTGATTCTTACGTTTTTGGTTTGCACAAGGATGAAGATATATTGAATTTATTTTCTGATTTCCAACAAACCCGAAGGGGGAGATTGTTGGAACCATAGTCTTCTATGCATGATTTGGAGTATGATTTGTGTTTTTTTTCAATCCTCAGTGGAAGTTTACAATGTGTTCCAGCAAAGATATCATACAGTTCAAGCAGACAATAGTATTGATGGTGGCATCGTTTCCCCGTGTTTTCCAAATTTTTAGGCCTGAAAATCGAAAAATATATAAAAGTTTTATTGGAAAAGAGACTCACGCTTTTTGTACTTGATGAAGATTAAACTTGCGCTCCTTGTGTTTTTCAAGATCAGAACATGGTAAAATGGAAATGGGATAAAGGACACTCATGTTTTGGGATGGTCGCGCAAGTGACCTGCGCGCTGGGAAGAGACTTGTGCGCCGATGCCTAGGAGGACTAGAAACATGTGCGCCTAGTGTTTTTCAATATCATAACTTCAGAATATGGCAAAGGAAAGAAGGTATTGAAAGTATTTGTGTGGTCTCACAAGTTAGTAGTGCGACAGAGGCTAAAGAGGCTGAGCTGCGCGCCAGAACCAGCGCGCCAAGGGAAGACTTGTGTGCCACCGCGCAGGGGGTCCAGTTTTCCTATAAATAGAGGACCTCCCCTCCTCATTTGGAACAAAGTTCAAGACTTAGAGATTTTTCGAGCTCTCTTCATGCAAGTGGTTGAGTCACACAAGTGGTTTTTGTGTCGCACAAGTAGAGGCTGCGCACCGATAGTTGGTTGCGCGACAAAGGCAGTTGGAGAGTTAAAGGTGCAACATCGCGCAAGTTTGGTATTGAAGGAGGCAGTGTCGCACAAGTAGTTTGGTGTCACCTGCACACGAAATTTGTACCACGCAAGTGACTTGAATGCCGGGATTGAAACTTGTGTTCCAGGCTTGGAGAAGCCTGCCGGGGTTGTTAATGTACATCTGTCCTTTTGAAGCTGCACGAAAGCTGGAAGATTGTCTGGTACCCTCTACGCAAAGTGAGATTAGTCTTCTGGTGAGAGTTGGACTTCAAAAGAGCATCTAAATATGATAGAGGATTCATTATTATGCACTGATGAAGAGACCTTCATGTCTATAAACTGAGTGTGACTTCACAAAGGGCAGTGAGCCAGGGGGAGTCAACGGAAGTGACCCAAGGGAAGCAGTGAGCTATCCCTGAACCTTTGTAAGGGCAGTGAGCCTGGGACAATGTGAATGTTCCTGAACCTTTGTAATCCACAGATAGTAAAGATTAGTGGAATTATTTATGACCGAAAACTTTTCGGCGTATGCTCCTTGGACGTAGCCCTTAGTGGTGAACCAAGTAAAAAGTGATGTGTCTTCTCTGTTCATGTGAATGTTTGTTTTCTGATCATATTCATCATACAGGTTCAACAAGTTCCTAACAATGTGGGAACAAGATCCATCACATTTAAAGAAAATTTTGTCACCCTGATTCACTCCTCCCCTCTTAGGGTGTCCCGGGGTCCTTCATGTTTACGGTCAAGTTATCAGTTAGGAGAAATTATTTGTGTTTTTTAGGGAAGGGGTTATTGTTTCAAACTAAAACAGAGTTGCCTAGAAGCTTGGGGTCAAAAGAGGTTCTCTACCTATTAATTATCTTGGGGTTACCCTTTTTTGGGGTGCTATTAAAATTTTTCATTTGGAAGATATATATCTCAAAATGATCAATAAAATGGATCCCTGTAAGGGTAAATCTATGTCTCAGGTAGGGCGTGTCTGTCTTGTTAATTCTTTGATCACTTCCATGTGTGTCTACATTTTTTCCTTATAGATATAGCCTAGAACACTTCTTATGGATTTAAAAAGGTAGATGCGGAATTTTATTTTGACTTGTTCAATTCATGAAAGGAATCTTGTTACAATTTCTTAGATTGATTGCATTTGGCCTGCTGACATGGGTGGCATGGGGATTAAGGATCTTAATCTCTTTAATGAATCTCTCATTAAAAAGTTTACTTGGTCACTTTTGAATTCCTGCTATTTTTCTCTGTAGTTTCTGTGTAATAGAGTTGGATCCAAGCTATTAAATGGGCATTCTCTTTATGTCCCTTCGTCTATATGGTCATCAATTAGGTATGCTTATTGTAGCCTCTCACAATCCTCTAAATAGGTGGTTTGTCAAAATTCCCCTTTGAATATCTGAAGATTGTTTGGTTTTCATGTGTCACCACTGATGATACTAAGATTCCTTTTTCCTCAAATGATTATTTTATAGATGACTTTCACAATAATATCATGGCTCAGGGTTTTCTTTCCAATCCTATGAAAATGGAGTTTGGACGTTATCATTGTTCTATGATGGATACTTGAATTTGATTTCCCTATCTTATAGGAACTTTCATCACTAAGGATTATTATAGATCCATATGTGATGCCTCCTTAGTGGTTCCTTCTTGTATGCTTATGTTTCATTCTGTTTTTAATCTACCGACTCATTATTTTCTTCTGTGGAGGATTTGGAAGTGTCGACTTCCTTTGCAGCGGATGATGCAGTGAGCTAGATTTTCTATTTCACCAGTTTTCCTTCATTATCTTACTACAGATGAGAATTTTGATCATTTATTTATATCTAGTTACTCTTTATCTAGTTTATGGGATTATTTGTAGGGTATATTTGGATTCCATCTGAATATGGATAGTTTTGGATAGCTTCTGGATTCTATTTTCCTGGTTGATTACAGCTCTTAGGTGAAACCACTACTACTCTCTGCAGTCCCCGCATTGGATTCTTTTATTTGGAGGGACCGTAATGATCTTGTCTTTGAGAACCAATTCTCACCGATTTCCATTGGTATTCTGGAGCATCATATTGGTGTTCTTACTGCTTTGTGAGCTCGAATTGGAGACATTCAGAATGATGTCTCAGATCTGGTTGTTTTACGATAATTGGTTGTTTCTCGTAGATATAAGAAACTGATTATGATTAAACATATCCGGTGGATCCCTCCAATCTCTCAGTGCCTGAAAGTTAATGTGGATGGAGTGGCCTCAGGTGCACTGGGCTCATCGGGTTGTGGTGGTGTTTTTCGCACTTATAGGGGATTTTTTAGAGGCAGTTTCTACCACTTTTTAGGGAATTTCCCTGCGATTGAGGCGGAATTATGGGAAATGATTAAGGTTATCTGGTATGCCTCTTTTCATGGTTGGATTAACTTATGTATGGAGTCTAATTCAATTTTTTTGGTTGATATTCTTAGAAATCTCTCAAGGAAAGTCCCTTGGAGGATGCTTTCTTCTTGGGATGATTGTCTTCAACTTGTGGAGCAGATTTTTTTAATTGTCACTCATGTTTATAGAGAGGAAAATCAGGTTGGTGATGCTTTTTCCAAGCATGATTTTGAGGAGGCTAGCTCTTTATGGTCTTTTGTTACACCAAACATCTATTATAGTTTGGTTGATAATGATGTGTGTGGTGATGTGTACACGTGTCATTGTTTATCCCATGTTTCTTCTCTTTTAATGTCTTTACTTTTTTATTAATAAAATTTTTTAGGGAGTAGGATTGCAAGTTTCTGAGTCTTCCCCTTAAATTGTGTGTATCATAGCCTACCATGTGCTATCCTATCCCAGTTAACACATGGTGTGAATTTAATACATGTTTTTTGTATTAAATTCATGATTCTCCAAATAAATGTTATAGTCATCCTACTTCATTTAAAATAAATACATGGAATATAACTTTGGTTCACATTTTGTGTATGCTTTTGTTATCCAGCCAAAAATCTTGGCACCACATATGGGATTATCCAGATGTTCTTGATTAATTACTAACTACATATAGGTTATATTAATGTTAAATGAAGATATAAATAATAGATATTTATAATCATATTAAAATAATGAATTTATAGAAATAAAAAATAAATTTAAAAATTATAATCAATCAAAAATTAATAAATAATTATAAATAGAACGTGGCCACTTAGATATAACTTGTGGGTTTCAGATGTAGTGGGAGAACTAGTTAGGAGTATAGTCAATTTTAATTTTATAAAACTCAATGAACAAATTGTACTACACATGGTGATGAATTCCCGAACTAACTAAAATTTATATGGAGAGTATTGAAGAATTTTTTTCACTAAAGGAAATATAGGATCTTTTTCATGTTAGTTTATAATTAAATTAAAACATAAGAAAAAATGTTACTTTAGTATTGATTTTGTTATTTTGGGGGTTTTGATCACTCACGCATGATCGATATGTCATCGTTAGGGGCTTGAGGAACCAAATAATATCTCTTTTTGAGGTGATCCATACATACCCCTTAAATTTCCAAACAACACTCATGAAACAATGCACGATATCAGGAAAAATTGATAATATTTCATTATTTTCCTTGAACAATTTATGTTTCTTCAAGATTCAAGGAATCTCTCCTATCTGTATCCATCTTAAGGGGAATAGATGAGGAGGAAATAAAGATTAATTTTGTGCACAATAATTATACTCTCCAAAAATGAAATAGAATAATACTTACAGGCCTAGGTTTTAGTTCGTAATAATATAAACATGCATAAGAGGGGGTGCATTGTGTCTTTTCAATAATTTAGATAGAATCTTAATTTTTCTCCTTCTTTTGTTATTTATATAGATTTTTAGTGCTATTTTATTTTGGTATGTTCAGTAAGGATAAATTGATAAGAAGGGAACATAAAATTTTATAGTGGTTTGGGGCATAAAGATCTACAATTCCACTCTATGAACACTCTCTCAGCGAGCATGGTGATTCTCACTAGATATGTCATATTTTCACAAGACCTTAACAACTGAGTAATTCAGGTTGACACCTTTAAAAAAATGATTTCATAGAGCTTTACCATTATATTATATGAGAATCATAAATACACAACTTAGTTTGAGAAGCTAATAATCCACAATAATTAATTCTGAGAAGTATATGCTCCAAATAATCAATAGAGATTGATATGGATGAATATTCCATGTATTGTACAAAATTGAAATAGCAACTATCCAAAAAATGATCCTTTATTTCAAATATAAATATCTTTAAAAAATAATGGCTTTGAATATATCCTAGTTAAACATGATCATCAATAAAAATAGTAATAGACATCAATAAATTTTAATTAGCAGCCTACACATCACAATTTGGAAACATTTATGTCTCTAAAGTGAATATTCTTCAGGATAACAGAGACATTAGATTTTTTATTTTTATTAGTAGTTATATATTTAAAAATATATCACACACTATATAGAAAATGAAAATAATATTTCTATTTAACAATAAAATATTTACTTTCATTTGGTTGAACAGATCCAATAATATTTCCTGAAAAAATTAGTATAATTTGAATTTCGAATCATTCATAGAAAGTTATAACCTCCCTCGTAAATAAGAACATTTTAATTAGTTAAATATAATTCTTATAATTTGTCGTAAAATGTATTTAAGGTCATATTTACTTCTTGGGAGACCATTTTAGAAAACACCAAAAATATATTTAATTTAAAACTATACTATTGACCAATTTAAATATAGGGTTCTTTCACATAGTGATAAACTCAAAAAGTAGGTTTAACAATTATTGGTTGGATACAAAAGTAGGGTTGATGAACCATATGTTTATTCCTAAAGAGTAGGGTTTCTTCCAAGCATAAGGTTTTTAATCAGTACATTTCTAATAGTATAAGGTATCTAATTCATATTCTTTGTTCTAGAAAAAGGGATCACATACCATATGTTACACTTAGAAACGTGTCATACGAACAGTGTTTTCAGAATACTTTCAGTCATTTCCATAATACATAATAAAGTATTTTAACCCCTAAATGAGATTAATATATCAATAAATATATTCTGTAAAAATAATTAAATTAATTTATTTATAAAAACATGCAAGAGTATTTTTCAGTAAGATAATATATAAGATTCTTAGAGTTTTATTCAGACAATACATGCCCTAAAATCAACCTATTTCTTATGATCAAAAAACCCCAATAACTTATCTTATAGAAAATATATTAAATTTAAAAAGATTATATAATACCTTTAAATAGATATAAAAGAAATTATAATTGTCTTTGAAATTTTTATAAACCACGATTTAAACAAAATATAAAATAATACTAAAAGTTATATTAAATTTTCAAACAAAATAGATGCACATGAAATATGTTAAATTATTATTCTTCTTGATTGAGTAATTATAAAGAATTTTTGTGTTTATCCAATTTTCTCCCCATTGTTTTATATTAAAATAAATGGTATATAAAATGGTTTAAAACGTATTTAATGTAACACATAAAATTAAATGAATGTTATGATAGTGTATGAAAAAAATGATATTCACTCTGGCAGTATAAATTGATAGAATAAAACATATATACAAATAAAATAAAATAAATAATTCCATTATAGTATTTTTTTTTATTACCATAAACATTTGGATAAGAATGTTCATAATGTAGGACTGAGGGAGGGTAAAAGATCTTATTCGGGTGAGGTTTCAAAAGCTCAGATAGTCTGATAAACATCTTTATGATATTCTAAGAAATTTAGAAAATGATATTTAAACTTTTTAACCCACTGTGTCAACAATTTTTTTGATTCTTGACCAAACTTTATACTTTCCAACAAATATACTTTTAGAAACCCAAGATATTTTTCTTAAGTGTGTAAAATTTTTTATATCATCCCATTAAACTGATTTAAAAGATCTCTTATACCAGGATCATCTGATGTTAATTTCACAAAAAATTCTCTTTGATTGTCTAATAAAACATTTAATAAAGAACAAAAACACTGAATTGAATAAATTGAATCATTCAAAGCATCCAAAACTGTAGTAATATATTCATTACATATTATTAATTTTTGAGAATTTTGTAGATAAGAAGTTTAACTACCCAAACTGTTACAAATAAAATTCTCTTTTTTATTTTAATTAAATGTCTTATTATGTGATATGGTTATAGAAAACACATTAACTTATTTTGTTTTATTATATTGGATTTAAAATACCACTAAAGGTCATTAAATTTGATAATATAGCTTTCAAACAATGACCACATGATAATTATAAATATAGGCTTTTGAAAAATCCAATTGACATAGAAAAAGTGATAGCCTCGACTAGTAGGATCATACCCTACGAAACCCATTTATCGAACCATCCAAGGTAGATATCATTTTTGGATTTTTCACTCGACCGAGTCTAAGTTGTGATCCAACAGATTAAGCATAATAAAAAACTATTTTTGAGAGAAGTTAATGCTCATTAAGATCACGACCCAAACCATGTTCACCGAACCACCCCAAAAAAGTCCCACCATCACACACCATTCTCTTTGGGAATTTTCTAGTGTATCAAATGTATATATATCAAGGCCATAACAATATTAATATGTGAATTATTTTTTATCAAATAACTAATATATATTCATCCTAATATTGTTACTTTATAAAAGATTTTTTTATTTATACAATAGAGAAACAATTGTATTTTTGGTTAATATTCAAATTAATTGATTAATTAATTAATTAATGGATGTTTTAAAAAAAATAATGTTTTAATATTATTATTAATTTTTTTATCAAATATAAATTATAATATATTTTTTATTAATTCAAATGTAATTTTTATAAGGGGTCGAAAACTGTTGTTATCAAAAAAACATTTCAATTCTTAATAAATGATGATTTTATTCTAAAAGTAAAAAATTCACATGTTTAGAAAATTATTTATGTAAAATTAATTTTATTTTTGGAATCATAATTTTGAAATTATCCAATTGTGAATTTTTCACAATTTTCTATATAGGTGAATTTATGGGAAAAACTTAAAAATCCTACAAATATACATTCTGTTTTAGGATATCATATGGATTTAAAATGGATGTCATAATTACAATAAATGGGATCCATGACCATATATATGTTTTCCCATTAAAATAATTTTATATTAAGTTTATTTGTTTCATTTTTTAAATCCATTGTGTATCCTCTAAAACCTATATTATATTTTTGGCTTTAAAATTATTTCTTTAAGAATGTGACTCAGCTTCACATGTGAAATGGAATTATTTTTATCATTTTGGATCTATTCATTATAAAATAATACAAAAATCCATTTTTTAGAAACCACATTCAAAACCATGGAATAGTTTTTTGTTTTGGATATTTTCTTATGTAGGGTCAAAAAACCTAAATAATAATGAAATCCTCCACATTTCATATATAAAATCACCCAAGCTCTCAATTACCTTTACTAAAACACATTTTTTCATTTCCATACTCTTTTCATAACTCAATAATGGCCTCCCAATATGCCCCAAATATCTTAAGAAGTTCCTCCAAATCTTTTGGACTCACAAACTCAAGTAAGGGATCGTCACCTTCCTCTCCTCCTTTCAATTCAAACACATTCATTGAAATTAGTATTCTTAATTTCTAGTTGTTATATTTTAAATCAATTATAATCATTATATTTATTTCCATTTGATTTAATATGAATGATATATCATTCATCCTCTCTCATTTTTAGACTTACCTAATCGATTACTATGCCCAAATTCCGTAAGGGATCTTCCACTCTCATATTTTTATCAAGTACTTATTTTGGTTATGTCTCAAAATTTCCTTTTTTAATAAGTTTTTATATGTTTTTACATATCCACCATAAAAGAAATTTTATGTATAAATTATTATATCTCCCTTTCACTCTCATTAATCCATCCATGATCATTTATATACATTTTTAACCATGTAGAAATATTTTTCGAATTATTTTCATTATTCAAGTTTTTTTGTTACGTTTTTTCATGTATTTACAATTTCTAATGTTGAAATACCATTTTACATGCCCCTATTACTAAATGTTTTATGACTAAGATATTAGATAACTCTTTACCTATCATCATCCAATTTTATGAAATTTTATGTAACATTGCTATGCTGCCAAAATATCACCAAAATTCTTCATGTCAAACTAATTGTGTAGTGAATATCATACTCATTTACATTCAAGGGTGTTCACCACTATGAACATATAATTTTTTATTAGTAAATTAAATTTCTTCATACCACACTCCTTGATCTTGGAATAAATTATGATGATTAATGAATCAATGTTGTTTGATCTATGCGGCACACTTGAGCATGAGGATCAAATGAATGTGATGGGTGAAACCATAATTAAATAGCACTCCAACGAATTTTATAATGTTTAGTATCATGACAAATCGTGTTTGGATAGGGGTGAACCTGATTCTGTTATGGGACTTTTCCACTATGATGCCTTGGTGTTTTATCCCTGACATATGTTTATGATTTAGTTTTTTAATTTTTTTCCAGATTTTCCATGATTCCTTTATAATTATCATGCTATATCAAGACTTATTATTTGTGTTCCTTTTATGACACATTGATATGCATATTATATACCATGTATTATATTCTTTATCTTATGAATTTTTCATTCCCTTATTGGTTTATATATCTTACCCCTTTATTGGGTTTTCCTTCAGGGTTTCCCGTGTAGTTTTAAATCCATAGAATTTTAGAAATATATTATTAATGTTTTCAAAAAATTTGTTGTATCCCATGTTCAAGATGTTATTCTATGTACCTAATTCCCATGTTCTTAAAGATTGAAGATACCAACACTTGGATATCCTTCATGTTTGAGAAACTCCTAATCTTCTGCTTTCACTGTGGTCGCCTCGACCATCTGGAAAGAACGTGTACCACTAAACATAAGAGTGATGCGGGTAATTCTATCCTCCAGTATGGACCCTGGATCCATGCCAAAACAAATAAATATGATTTCATCCTAGAGACGGAAAAACAAAAAGACTGTGATCGTCTCACATTGGCACATTCCTGTCTGACAAACCCCATACCTGAAAAAGCCTTAATGCATGGGCCAATGAATTTCACAAAGGATGGCCCTCCCACTCAGGGAGAAGACGGCACTCAGAGAGAAGCTGAATCCCAACCAAAACCCCGGAGGGAAAATTCTCCAACATCGGCATTTTCGGTGCCGATGCAACAAAATTCACGTTCATATTACTCAAATCCAATGCTGATGCACGTCGAACCACCAGATTCGGACCCTGATCCACCATTGACAGCAGCTGGCACTCTTATGATAAAGGACCTTGGAATGTCGGGACTTCCACTAATGGGTCTAATAACCCATCAAATGTGGAAAAGGAGGAAATGAGGTGAGAGTGATGGGCACACAGAAGATCCAAAACTCAAGGTGAGGAAGAGACAAAATGAAACATGTCAATTAGGAAGGAACCTCACTAAAAGATGGAAAACAACAGATTGAAAAGTATGGTTGGAGATACCAAAGGCGGTGGTAGGAGAGTCCCAGCCCTGCCTAGAGCAATGATTGTATTATGTTGGAAATATCGTGGGATTGGCAACCCCCGAACGGTTCGTATGCTTCAGCGCAATTGCGCTCAAAGTCTCCCCGATATGGTTTTCCTGTCCGAAATCATACTGGAATGCCAGGAAACCAATGGTATTGCTCTGAAGTGCGGCTTCCAAGGCTGATTCCCGGTTCCTAGAAAAGGCCATTTCGGGGGACTCTTTCTCCCTTGGAAGGACAATTTCGATGTTGAAATTTTTCCCTTCTCCCCACACCATGTGGAAGCGACTATTCATATGGACTTTCACCCACCCTGGACTTTTGTGGGTTTCTATGGCTGGCCATCACATAATGATAAGGTGAAGTCATGGGATCTTCTATGCAAGCTGCGAGTTGACTTACCGAACCCCATTCTGTTCAGCAGAGACTTCAATGATATTATGTTCCATAAGGAAAAGAGGGGTGGAACCATCCGACCTTCAGTTTCGATGTCATACTTCAAGGATGAAGTTTCCAAGGCGGACCTAGTCGATCTAGGGTACTCAAGAATTCCATTTACTTGGTTCCGTGGAAACTCAGAAGGTACCTGTATCGCTGAGTGTCTTGATAGATTTCTGCGCTCTTCTGATTGGATTAATATGTTCATCATGTTTCATATCGAACACATGGGCCTCAACTGCTCGGACCACTGTCCAATCCTCATTGACTGTACACGTGACGAACGTACTAGACATTTTATCAGACCCTTCAGATTTGAGAGCTTCTGTTCAAAAGATCTGGAATACGAAGAGGTGATCCGATCAAGCTGTAACTGTGCTCACGAGGATGTCTGCCTCAACATCCAACAGGTCGCATCTAATCTGAGGTCATGGAGCAATAAGAAATTCCGACTCCCCGACTGGCACTACGGCGCCCTTGAAAAGAGACTGAACTTTCTGCTCAAACAACCCACATTCAATGGAAACCTCTCTAAGATTGGCGCCATACAAAGAGAGATGGACACAACCCTACGTATCAAGGAAATTTTCTGGGCTATGCACGTGCGGGACAACCATATCAAAGAAGGGGACGCTAATACCCAGTATTTTCATCAAAAAGCTTCAGCCAGGCATCGAAAAAACTCTATTACCTGCATATCACAACCCAATGGAAGCAAAGTTTCTGACACCAATGGTATCCACGAGGCCTTGACTTGATTTTATTAGAACATATTCTCTACAGGAACTCCTTTCATGTCTGCAAAGGTGGAAGAATGTATCAGACCTATGATCACTGAAGAGATCAATAGGAAGCTCTCCAAAGATGTGACAGATTACGAGATATTCCTGGCTCTTAAACATCTTCATCCCACCAAGGCTCCGAGACCAGATGGGCTCCACACCCTATTTTTTAAGCAATACTGGCACATAATCAGTCTTGAAATCTACAATATGATTAAAAACATTGGGCTGGAAACACCAACATTGCGGCCATCAATGAAACTGTCCTTGTTCTCATCCCCAAAATCATGAAACTTGTGGCGATCCCTGACATTCAACCTATCAACCTCTATAATGTCTCTTACAAGATCTTCTCAAAGATCCCTGTCAATCGGCTGCAACCTTGGATACCAGATATTATATCTAAAAATTAGAGCGCTTTCATGGCCAAGAGACTGATCACTGATAATGCGATTGTGGCCCATGAAGTCTTATACTCTATTAAATCACCCTCCACGACGAAAAGAGGAACCATGGCCTGGAAATTAGATATGTCAAAGGCCTACGATAGAGTTGAATGGCACTTCCTTAGATTCATTATACAAAAAATGGGTTTTTGCGCAAAATGGACAGATATGGTCATGAGCTGTGTCTCGACTGTCTCGTTTAAAATCAAGGTCAATGGGGATTTTACAAGAGAATTCACCCCATCTCGAGGCCTTCACCAGGGAGACCCTCTCTCCCCTTTTCTCTTCATCCTGGTGGATGACGTGTTTTCTAATCTTATTTCTAGGTCTATTTCTGTTAAGTCTATTCATGGGGAAAAGTCTATCGAGTTAGCCCTCTAGTGTCGCATCTCTTCTTCACTGAGAACTGCCTCCTTTTTTTCCAGAGCAACAATTAATGAATGTCGGGTGATCTGCCAGGCGATCCGCCAGTTTGAGAGGGCATCTGGCCAAACAATCAATCAGGGTAAATCTGAAATTTTCTTCAGTGTAGGGGTGCCTCTTTCTAAGAGGGATGAACTCTGCGCATTAGCTGGCATCCATATGGTTGTTAAACATTAGAAGCATCTCAGGCTCCCCACGGTGATTGGCCAGTCTAAAAAAGAAATCTTCACATCCATCGTGGACAGGATTGAGGCTAAAATTCAAGGCTAGACCCCTAAAATAATTTCAGAAGTTGTCAAAGAGAATCTCATCAAAGCTGTCATCCAATATGTCCCCAAATACTTTATGTCCCTTTTTAATCTCCTGGTGGCCATAATCGATTAGATCCACACACGTACTGCCAATTTATGGTGGGGAAAGCACGATGGAAGGAATAGACCCCATTGGAGGGCCTGGGAGAAACTCTACAAACCCAAATCAGAGGGTGGGACGGGGTTTCGGAATCTTCCTCTCTTCAATGAAGCACTTTTGGCCAACCAAGGATGACGCCTTATTAACTATCCATCATCTCTATGTGCACGAGTTCTATGAGCTAAGTACTTTCCCCACACGGACTTGCATGCTTCCTCTCTAGGCCCCTGCCCCAACTTCCTCTAGAGAAACATCTGGGGGTCTAAAAAGCTCATGTATAAAGGATTGGGAAAGAGGATTGGGACTGGCTCATCTTTCAAAATTTGGTCTGATCCCTGGCTTGTTGATAAGGATGGTTTACGGGCTACATCCCCCTCCCAACTAGGTCTGGAAGATGCCACTGTCAGCTGCTTCCTTTCTGACCGAGGACATGGGTGGTGTTTAGATAATATCCTTGAATGGTTTAACGAATGAGACCAAAGAATTATCCTCAGCATCCCCAGGGTATCAGATGCAGCCCCTGACCGTTGCTTCTGGATCAATGACATTTTGGGAGATTACACGATGAGATCCGGCTATAAACTTGCTCTTGGAATCCACTCAGTGGGCAAGGATGAGGGTCATTGAAATCGATCTGGTTTCTCAACGTCCCCCCAAAAAATCATCATTTTTTGTGGCAGGTTTGTACGGGAACTCTCCCAACAATGAGCCTTCTCGTTTTTCAACATATGGTCAGCACCACCTTTTTCCCTTTCTACAAAAAAACTTTTGAAACCCCTCTTCATGCTATCATTTTCTGCCCGGGAGCTAAGGAAATCTAGAATCAATGGGGCCCGGCTTCTACTGCTTCGTTGGCATTGGCCTCTGACCTTCCCGATCTTTTGACGTGTCAGTGCTCCTCTCTCTCCCCGGCTGATGTTGGTTCACTCTGCACTCTCGCCTGGATTATTTGGGTCTGTCGCAACGACGCTGTTTTTCATCATGCCCACAGACCCCCCAAATTCTGGATTGATCAAGCTACTTCTTGGATTGAATGTTGGGATAGCGACAATGTATGTTCTAGGCCAGGTGTCTCCCCCTCTTCTCCTATTCCATGGAATCCCTCAATGGAAGGGATTATCAAGATTAATGTGGACGCGTCGCTTCCAAAAGTTGGGCATGTTGCCCTCGACCTCATTGCCCGAAATCATCTGGGGAAAATCCTAGCTGCTAAGTATGAACCACATCAGACATTATGGCAACAGGCAGTCACTGAATCCAAGGCCATTCTTGCTGGTATGATGCTCGTTATCGAAGACGGATGGGGTGACATCATCATTGAGTCTGACTGTCTTTCTGTAATCGATTCTATCAATCATAACGACGGAGGACTCAAGTCGTTTGGCACCATTGTCAGGAGAATTATCTCACTCCGCGAAGGCTTCTAATTGTGCATTTTCTCATTCACCAAAAGGGAAGGAAACAACGTGGCCCATCAGCTGGCGTCCTTAGGCCCATTCGGTACTAACCAGCTCTGGATGGACAATTTCACTTCATGGCTTCGTGCATGTACTTCTGCTGATCTTTGTCATTAATGTTATATGATTTTTCTAAAAAATGTACCTAATTACCAAATAGAATATAATTATTAATATTAAGGTTTTTATTAAGCGTAATAATATATAATAAATCAGGAATTATTGTGTAATAAAGTGTAGGGTTGTTATAGTTGGTATGAGAAGAAACGTTTTGTAATTTTTGGGATTAGGATTAAAAAATTCTAGCCAATTACATTGGGATAAGACTAAGTATAAGAAAACTTATAGAAATTTTGGAAAGTATACACGTACTGGTTTACAAATAAAATACATCTATTTATGGATACTACATGTAAATGTGGTTCTAGAACAGATGTACCTAGGGGTAACAACTCTGACAATGTGTCACGGGCCTAACTTGGGGTAAACTGGTACACAACAACAAACCTTACTGTGCACCCATTTTGTAACTCCTAGGGGATATTCTTCATTAAATTCATAATATCATTGGGAATCATTATTAAGGGAACAAAAAATACCATAACAATATATGTTAGGAAATAGATCATGGATAACATAGATTGAAGCCTTGAAATTCATAAGTTAGGGAAATAAATGTAATTTAGAATTTATCCCTTTAATTTCATTTTATTCCTCTTTATGTGTTTAATAATTTAAAATTATCATCTATAATTTTAATTTTATTCTATCCATTGGCTAGAAATAGGTGGAATCAGGTAAACAATCATTGCGCTGAGCAATGTGATGACTTCCCCAACTAGATGCTCAGCCTGATTGGAGTAGGAATCGTGAACTTTATGATGATACTCTCTTGTTTATCTCAAGTTATGAATAGAATCCTAGATCAAGATGGATCACCCAACCCCCCCCCCCAATAGAAAATAAGCCACAGTCGAGAACTTCTTGGTAGAAAGTTCCCCAACATTAAACATGTCGCCTTATTCAATAATCACATAACAATAGATCAAATCCATTGAGAATATATTATCCCTACTTCAATATTACAAACAAGAGAAGGTTTTCCTAGATGTTTATCATATGGAGGGAGAGGATAATCAGTGGTGTAAATTGATCAAAAATATAAACCTTGAGGAAGAGATCAAAGCAATGGAGTGGAAGGAATCTGGAAAAAAAATCTATAAATATTATCCTCATACTCTATACCTTTAAATTGAAAGGAATTTCATTTCCCTAAAGCATAAAAGATGACAAATATTTGGGGTCATATGATACAATATTTAGAATAATTTCAAAATATTCCTTTGGTATGTTCATTACCCTAGAATGCATGGTTTACCGCTACTTTGTTGGGCTATAATCTATTCTAGGAAAAGCCGAAATATTCTATGAATTTGATAGCTATGAAGAAATTGTCTCATGTTCCCTCAAAGTAAAAATGGAGATCGGTGAATCCCAATGGTGTCATAGGGATAAGAAGTGGAATGTGTAGTTCAATTATAGAGTTCCAATGAAGAAATAAAATGGTTCCAAGAAATTTCATCATCCCACTTATCAAAGGTGCAGAAAGAAGCACCTCTTAAATTACCTAAGGGGGATAAAGATATGATTTAGGTGTGGGATGAAAGGGTTCCTAGATAACGTTTTCCAATAGGATAAACCCACATATGAAATAGAGGATAGGAATGCTCTAGTCAACTATTAGTGCATTTTTCATTAATCATACTTCAAGGAACAAAGTCACTTTGCAAACCAATGCACTAAGCTAAGGGTTTTTAGAGACAACCAATAACCTCCAAGAATGCAAGGGTGAGATTTTTCCATCACAACCACTGAGGTGAATCCTCACAATGAAGTGGTGATAGGAACACTAGTTATCCATTCAAGGATATTTAATGTACTTTTTTAATTCTTGGTCTACACATTCTTTCATATCACAAAAGTTTAGTAGAATAATTAAAACACCACCACAAATCAAGGTAGTTGAGTTATTAATGAAAACATAAAATGTGGAAATTGTTACATACTGAGTATATAAATAATTCCTTGTAATAATTTTTGGAAAAAACATTCTATAGAACCAATTCAGACTACCTTTGGTGGAATTCGATGAAATTATTGGCATCGATTATATTTCCATGTATATATCCAACATAAATTACCTTGGGAAGGAAATCACTCTTCATATTGTGAATCGACCCCCGATTATCTACAAGTTCAAAGAAGAAAATGAATCTTCTTTAACACCAACATCTCAAGAATGGATATTTCTACCCTATGAGAAAGTGTACCTGGATAAAATTATTTATTCTAAGGAAATAACCACCCTTGAAGACATTGCTATCGTGTGGGAATACACTGATGTTTTCCCAAGTAATTTTCTTATTTTTCTCATGACATGGAGGTTATATTTTCAATGGAGCTTATACCTAGCACTTTACCAATATACATGACTCCACAAAGAATGGATTTTCTGTAACTTGGGGAGATAAAGAGAAAACAAAAACAAAAAATATAAAAAGGTTTTACACACCCCATGTAATTCACCATGGGGTGAACTAGCCCTCTTCATCAAGATGAATGATGGGTCAATGCACAATTTCATTGATTATCATGAGCTCCAAAGATCATGATAAAGTAAAAGTATCTTTTTTCATGGATTGATGATTTGTTTGATCATTGACATACATCATAATAATTCTCTAAGTTGGATCTTTAATCGGGATATAACCATATTAGGATTAAGAAGGAGGATATCCCCAAGAAGGCTTTTCATACAAGGAAAAAGAATTATGAGTTCCTACTAATGCCTTTCGGGCTCAATGATGCTCTAAAAATCTTTTTGGATTTGATGAATATAGTCTTTAGTGATTACCTTGAAAATTTTATAGTTTCCTTTATAGATTATATTCTAATATACTCCAAAACTAATGAGGAAAATGAGGATTATCTGAGCACTATTCTAAAGATCATATGAAAGGAGAAGCATTATACCTAAAATAGAAAAAGTGAGTTATGGTTGAAGAAAGTCTCCTTATTAGATCATATCATCATAAGAAATAGGATATCTATAGACCCTTAAAAGACATAAGAAATTAAAGGATGTATGAAGCCAACATTTGTGATAAATATCTGTTTTTTTCTTGGATTAGCTAGGTATTATCACTGATTTGTGAGAAATTTCTCATGATTATCAAACCCTTTTACCAAGATAACTTGGAAGGGAGTCAAGATTTCTTGGAATGATGAATATGAAGAGATCTTCAAGGAGTTTAAAAGGAAGATTATCACAGCCCATGTTCTCACATGACCCCCAAGTGGGGAACTTTTCAAAGTATTCAGCAATGCTTCAAAGAAGGGATTGGGTTGTGTATTAATGAAGAATAACAAATTCCTAGTTTATCCTTCAAGGGTGTTGAAAGTTCATGAATAGAAATTCCAAAAACATGATCTGAAGTTGGATACAGTTATCTTTACATTAAAAATATTGTGAAATTATCTATTCGGGGAGAATTTTGAACTATATGTGGATAAAAAAATCCTCAAATATATATTCACTAATAAAGAGATTAATATGTTCCAATGAATATGTTTAGACTCAATCAAGTACTATGACTACTCAATCCACTACCATTATTATAATGTAAATTAAGTGGTGAATTCTCTAACATTAAAGGATCTAACAATTCTATCTTTATTGATAATTATTTGGAATTTGATCTTATTATATTTGAAAAGGATGGAAATGTGAATTATAAGGAAAGAAACATCATCAATCCTTTCACAAATGATTTATAAACCTCCTCTTCTTGGGAGGTTAATAAATTATCAAAGGGATGATGTGGGAATTACAAATAAAGTGGAACCTGTAAGAAATGTGAATTCTTAAAAGTTAAAAGTTAATAAAGAACAAATTTTGATATTTGGGCCAAAACTATGTGTTCCCCCAAGTCTTGAGTTAAAGAAGGAACTTTTGGATGATGCACATAGTTCAAATTTCTCCATTCACCCAGTAATCACAAAGATGCATTGAAATATTTGAGAGAACTACTAGTGGGAAAATACATAGAATAATATCGCTGAATATAAATCAAAGTTCCCGGTATCCTAGCAAGTGAATGTTGAAAGGAAGAAGTCTAAGGGGAGGATGAAACCATTACCCATATTAACATGGAAATGGTAGAACATCACAGTGGACTTTGTCCTCGGAATTATAAAGGAATCTAGGGTAAATAATAAAATATGGGTTTTTTTGGATCATCTGACAAAGACAACTCACTATATCACAATTTCAGTGGACTTATTACTAGATCAACTTTCACAAAAATACATAAGAGAAGTGGTAAGAATTCATGGATTACCACTATATATTATATCTGGTGGAGGTATTAGATTCTCCTTTAAGTTTTGTAAAATTCTCTAACATTCTCTAAACACAAATATTAACTTTAGTGAGGATTATCATCCTTAAACTGATTTCAAATCTGATCAATCTATTTAGACACTAGAAGACATGGGGAAAGCATATTCTATAGACTTAAAAGAAGGATGGGGCCAGCATCTTCTTTTGGTCTAGTTCTCTTATGAAAACAATTTACACTCTACCATACAAATATGTTAAGAGGTAAAAAAACCAACAAGTTAGGATGAAGTTGGGGAACTAAAACTTCTATGTCCTGAAATGGTAGAGTAAATAGTGGAGAAATGATAAGACAGTTCAGTAGTACATCAAGGCTTTTTAGAGTATACAGATGATTTTTGCTAACAATCATATAAAAGACCTAGAGCTTGAGACTTGATATATGTTATTCCTCTATATATCCCCATGGAAGAAGGTGAGTAGTTTTGGGAAGAATTGAAATTTTTTCCAAGAATCCTCGTCTCCTTTTAGATACTTGATCACATCGGAGCAATAGCCTATTGACTAGAACACCCACCAAACCTATCTCAAGTACATGATGTATTCCATGTATCTCTCTTATGTAAAAACATTCCAAACCCCTCACATGTACTCAATCCAGATGTGGTACCATTTTAGAATGATCTTTCCACTTAGGAGCATCCAGTGATGATATTAGATCATATAGAAAATTTTATACGAAATAAGACAACGCACATTATAATAGTGTTGTGGAGAAATTACAAGTTTTAAGAAGAAACATGTGAACAAGTGGAGGCGATGAAACAAAGTTGCACTCGTCTATTTTAGTATGGGAAATGAAAATTTCAAGGGAGAAATTTCTAAATGGGGAGATATTGTAACGATCTAAACTGTTATAAATAAAATTTTACTTTTTATTTTAATTAAATTAATTATTAAGAAATATGGTTATAGAAAAGATACAAACCTATTTTTATTTGTAATATTGGATTTAGAAGACAATTAAGTATCATTAACATTGATAATATAGTCATTAAATAGTTATCACATGATTAGTATAATTATAGGGTTTTAACAAATCCAATAGACATAGATCCATGCTTTCCCCCCTGTGATTGGCACAACAGGGGCGGCCCGTTTCTTGACAGCTGGTTCTAGGGATCTGGGCATAGGGGTCCAGAGAAAATGGTGCATTCCATCATCCTACATGCTAGCTGTTGGTGCTTATGGATGGCCAAAAACAAAGCGAGTTATGAGGGGCTCCACTCCACATCAAGGGGTATCATTGCTAGAGTCAGAACCCTCCTTATTAAACTGGTCATGCTCTCAAGAAAATGGAAGGATGCTTCATCCTTTCGCCTGCTGTCCTCCTGCACCCATATCTCCCAGCCTGGTGTCAGCACTGTTCGTAACCAATGGATCCAATGGCTCCCCCCGAATGGTTTTAAACTTAATACTGACTGCTCTTGTATCTCTAGTGTTATAAGAGGATGAGGGATTTTCCGTGACATAGGAGGCTTAGTTATCTTGTGTTTCACTACTCACTATAACAGTGGCTCTTCCCTCCAGGCAGAGGCTCATGACCTCCACTTTGGTTTAATAATTTTTCAACAGGGGAAAATCTCTATTTATGATGTTGAAAATGATTCCCTCATCCTCCTTAATGCCTTGTAAAGTATTAGTTCTCCTCCTTGGTCGATTCTCTATATCATCCAAAAATGTCGAGGTATGCTCTCCACTAACATCTGAATGGTTCACACTTGGTATGAGGGGAATAAAGTAGCAGATCACCTTACTTCTCCTTCCAGCCATGACTCAGGTGTTTCCTGCTTTTATAATACAAGATTCCTGGGCCCTGAGGGGGTCAACATTATTAGGGGGGATTCCCTTGGTTTGCATTATTTTAGGCCACCATAGTGGCTTTAATTTGAACCTTTTTCTTCCTTCTCCTATTAAATAAATTAATAAATAAATGATGAGGATGAATTGACACAGAAAAAGGAAGTGATCACCTCATCCAGTAGGATCATACCCTATGAATCCCATTCATTAGGGCTTCTGAGGGGGATATAACTTATGGGATTTTCCCCTGACCAATACAAGGATTATATCCCATAGTTTAAGCATGATTGAAACTATTTATGGGATAATGTCATGCTCATTGAGATCACGATGCAAACCATGTTCGTTGAACTACCCCATGAATGTCCCACCCTCACATACCTTACTCATAGGGAATTTTCTGGTGTATTAAATGGATATGTTTCAAGAATATAGAAATATGAATATATGAATTATTTTTTATAGAATAATTAATATATTTTCATCGTATTATTTTTACTTTGTAAATGATTTTTATTTTGATACAATAGAGCACAAATTGTATTTTTGGTTAATATTCAAATTCAATTAATGAATTTATGAATTATTTGATATTATGAATAAATAATTTTTTAATATTATTATTAAATAATTTTTATCATATATAAATGATCATATAATTTTTATGAATTAAAATTTAATTTTTATTAGGATTTGGAAATTCTTATTGTCAAAAAAACATTGCATTTCTTAATAAACATCAATTTTATATTAAAATTATTAATTAATATATTTTGAAAATATTTTTGATAAAAGGAATATTATTTTTTTGAATCATTATGTAAAAATTATCGAATGGTAAATTTTTCATTATTTCCTGAGACAGTCGAATTTTTGGGCAAAAATAAAATATCATATAAATATAGTTTGCATTTTATGACATCATAATGACCCAAGAGAGGTGAAATATTTTATATAAATGGGATCCATTACCAAATAAAATTTCTCCCTTTAAAATAATTAAATATTAAGTTTATTTTATTTATTTTTTAAATCCATTATGAATCCACTAAATCCTATAATATATTGTAATGTTTTAAAACCGTTTATTTAAGAGTGTGACTCACTTCCACATAAGCAAGATAATTATTTTATTAAGTTTATCCATTTGAATTATAAAATAAAAAAACTCTATTTTGGAAAAAACCATCTAAAAACCCCATGGGATGGTTTGTGGTTTTGGAAATTTTATTATGGAGAGTCCAAAACAAAAATAATAAAGAAATCCCCCTTATTTCCAATATAAACCCCCAAAATCTCCAAGTTATCTTGACTAAATGTACTTGTATCATTTTTATACTCTAACCTCCACTCTTTATTTTTCCCCCAAGTATCCCTAGTATTTCAATAAGTCCCTCCAAATATTTTAGAGTGAAACACTCAAGAAATGTATCCTCACCTTATACTCCTATCAATTCAAGAACATTCTTTGAAATTAGTCTTTTTTATTTCTAGTTGTAATATTTTCATTAATTTATAGTAATTTACTATATTTACAATTGATTTTATATAAATAAGATATCATTTATCCTCTAATTTTTATCTTTACCTAAGCTATTACTATTTGCAAATTCCATAAGGGATCTTCCACTTTCATATTTTTATCATGCACATATTTCTGTTCTCTTTTTAAATTTCATTTTCAATATTTTGGGAAATTTTATTACATATCCAACATAATTTCCATTTTTTTATAAATTATGATTGCTTCATTTCACTCTCATGAATCCTTAAATGATCCAGTACGTACACCTATTACCATCTTGAAATATATTTTGGATAATTTTCTTTATTCATGTTTATTCTTTACCTAATGGATTGTATTTCCAATTTTTAATGTTGGGATATGTCTTTCCATACCACTATTATTACCCATTTTCTGTATATGATATGAGATACCCAATTATCTATCATCAATAGATTTTATGAATTTTTATTTAACATCATTATGCTACCAAAATATCACCATGATTTTCCATTCCAAACCAATGGTATAGTTAACATTGTACAAATTTTCTATCAAGGGTGTTCACCTTTATGAACATATAATTTTTGATTCGGGAAATACATGTATTTATTCAACACTCTATGACCATGGAATAAATTATGCTGATTAATGAATCTTTTTGGAATGATTTATGTGGAACACATAAGTTTGAGAATGAAATGAATGTGACGGGTGCGCCTAGAATTATTTAGTGCTCCAATGCATTGGGAAATGTTTAGTATAATGATACATCATTTTGGGATAGATGGTGAACCTAATTACATTATGGGACTATTTTAAACATTATTTCATGGTGGTGTATCCTGGAAATGTTTTTATGATATATTGTTTTAAGTTGTTGCCACATTTCCCATGTTTTCTTTTTGATTATCATGCTATATCGAGCCATATTATTCGTGTTTATTTTATGCACCATTGATATTACTGTTGTATAAACAGAATTATCTTCTTCATTTTATTCCATTTTTATTCCCTTAGGGGTCTTTAAATATCACCCTTTTCTCATGTTTTTTACCAGGCTATCCCATGCAGTTTTAAAATCAATGAAATTTTAAAAGATTGTCAAGGAAGTTTTCAATAATTTTGTTGTATTTCATGTTCAATATGTTATGATATGTGCCCAATTACAAAAAAAATACCTATCAAACATTCATGCTGTATTAAGAATAAATTATGTAATACATTATGAATTAATGGATAATAAATAATATGGTTTTTATAAGAAGTGGAATCTCTATATTGACTCGAGCTACTCTGTATTGATTCAAACAGACTTCTCAATTACTTATTCAATTTTATAAAGTTTTTTTTTGAAATTGATTCTGATCTTATCATTCCAATTTGATTGGCTATTCCTATTTGAAATACATCAAAGTCCCTTCTAGAAATTTATTTTTCTCTGAGTACTTGATGTTGAACTCATACTGATTACAATTCTTCTCTTTAAACAGTCAAGATTCTTAAGTCTTAAAAGTAATTTTTAGTAGAATACATATCACCTTGAAAAGTTGTGTTTTCCTCATTAATCATGTTAAAACTGATGAATGACTATTCAAATTAATTAAAAAAATAATCATAATATTTTTATTTATGATTCCTTGATCGTTTTCCCATTTCAACCATAGTTAAGAAGATAATTTTATTTTTATTGCTAGAATATGAAGATATATTATTAAGAACTTATGTCTTGTCCCTAAATATAGATTCAACCTTGCCCAATAAATATTCAATAGAAGATATTATTTGAGTCTCAACTAAATTTTTAGTTTCCACTACTGATGGTTTCTATTTCTCATCTTCTTAAAAAGGTCCACAATCTATTATTTTTAATGAAATTTTTTTCCATCCCATTTTTTATCTTGATTCTCAGCTTGTTGTTCAATAGGAATAGTTGACACACATAAAAATATTCATTCTTCAACTTCCTCAGTTGAAACAATTGAAACTTCTTGATCATGATGTTCATGTTCTGTTCTTTGTTTGTGCTAATTTATAAGGTCCACATTTTGTACTTCCTCAGAAGGATCTTAAATAAATGGATGAATATTAATGGAACCTTCTTGATAAGAGAAATCATACCTGAGTCTTTGACATCAAGTCTGAAAAACATACTAATTTCTAGATTATCAAAATTATTCTCCATAAATATTAACTAAACCATGAAATTTCAAATTTTCTTCTCCCTTTGAGAAATAATATTTGATTCACATTGGTCATCAGCACCAATAATTAATATTTGTCCTCCTTTTTTAATCCAAAATAAACATTAATTTATTAAAGTTACTTTATTAAGAATATTACTATGATGAAACCTACTTCATAACTCAACATCTTGAATTTTTTTTTATTTTTACAAAAAATCAGAAAGATTATCCTTCCAAATGACAAAAAAGATATATATGCCTCTGTATTATAATAATGAAGCATATATACCCGTGAATATATCTATTTAAATTATTCTTCATATCAGTCTTCTTTAAAATATTATATATATATATATATATATATTAGGATAAATAATTTTCTCAAACACAATAATTCTTAGTAGTATTTCTGATTAAATGAATTTGGACAATACCTTCAAGTCATCATCAAGAACATTTCAAAACATTTTTCAAATCAGGGTGGATCCAAAAAGAAAAGACATACTATTTATAGACTTATATTTGTTGTATCAAATTCATCAAATATCAAAGTGAAAACCCCCTTTACTGGGAATCTTTTTTTTTCAATATCTATAGAAGAAATAGAATATTATATATCATCTAAACGCAAAAATATATCAGCCTCTATGTCACTAAATCCCCACTATATATTTTTATAGAACTCCTTTACTTCTCTATCTAACCCATACTCGATATTTAATTCATTGAAAATAAATTATAAACCCTGAAAGTTTATATCATTCATGATTAAATTATTTATCTGATATATCCTTTTGAAATCAACAACTTTACCTTAATTTACATTTCTAAAACTTATGTGTTGATGCTTCAATTCACTCAGTTGTCCTTTATTTGTTCTCTTTATCTTCACCATTTCTAAAAAAATGAAGGTTTGAATTTTGGAATCCAGGGTTTCGAATGGAAAACATGATATATGGATGCTGAAAGGGTTTGAATACTAATAATATTATTGAGAGAGAGTGTGTTTTTTGTTTTCGTGACATCGGTTTTGATTTCTCATGGCAAATACTAAGTGTAATCATTAATTAATTTTTTTGAAAGACTTACTTTAAAAATAATAATAATTCCTCCTTTTATAAAAAAATAGTAAATAAATAAGATTCATAAAAAATAAATAGAACTAATAAATCAAAATTAGATATATAAAATTTTGTCTAATATTTAATATTCATAACTCCCCTTTAATAAATTCAAAACGTGTAGTGCGAATTTGTTATGTGAAAATATCTTCATGTTGATGTTCATTATATACAAATTATAATGATTTATAATTTTTCAGAATATGGTCTCCTATAAAATGATGCCTTATATAAATATTCTTAGTTTTAGAGTGACTTATATGATTTTTTTTGAAATATTAATTAAACTAGTCTTGTTAGATAATATATGAATAATTTAAAATTATGTGAAAATTTTAGTAAGGCGTGCTTCATCCAAAACACTTCTGCATAGTAAATTCCAACATATATATATTCTGCCTCAACTATTGATAGAGAAATTGAATTTTGTTTCTTGACCCTGAAACTAAGTACTTCACTAAAAAGTGAATGGTCCCTAACGTAATTTTTCAATCTAATCTAAAACCTACAAAATCAGCACCTATATATGAAATTAAATTAAAATAACAAATTTTTGGGTAAATTAGAGATAAAAAATAGCTCATTTTAAATATATAGAATATATTTTAACAATAATAAGTTGATATTATTATTTATTTTACTGAATTCTATCACATATACTAGCAAAAAACATAATTTTTGGACTGTAATAATTATGATATAGTAAATTAGCAATCATACTTCTATATAACTAGTTGTCAACTTGTTTTCTAACTTCATCCAAATCAAATTTTATATTAGTACACATGTGAGTTATATAAGACTTACTATTTTCAACTCCAAATTTTTTCAATAAGTCAATAATATATATTTTTGAATTGAAAAATTTCCATAATCCTTTTGATAGATTTGAAATCCAAAAAATAAATTTATTTCTCTCATCATTCTCAATTAAAATTTTTATTTCATGTGATTCAAAAAATAATTACACATCTATTTATGCATTGAGCCAAAAATAACCTTACCTACATAAATATATACTAATTATTTATTATAATAATATATTATCTTTAAGATAATAGGATTTTAAAACCGTACAGAAAATCTATTTTCTAGTTAAAAAGTGATTGATCTTTCATACTAAGATCAAAGTGTTTGTTTAAGGCCATAAAAGGATTTAGTAAGTTTAAAAACTGAATTTGGAAGATGCAGATTTTAAAAACCTCATGGTTTTTCAATATAAACTTCCTCCATTAAATATCCATTTAAAAAATTTTATTTTACATCCATATGATATAACTTAAAATTAATATGATATTAAAAAGCTAGATGAATTATAATATATTCTAGTCATGCAATAGAATAAAAGGTCTCATCATATTCTATTAACTCTCCCTAATTTTATTCTTTAGCTACTAATCTAAGTTTATTTTAAGTGATTATTCTTTTGTCATATTCTTTATTGGTAAAAAAATTTGTTTCAATTACTGGATGATTAGATGGTCTTTCAACTAATTTCTAAATTTTTTACACTAATTGGTAATCTTCAGCATTCATATAAATTATGAAACTTTCATATTCTAATGATTATTTTAAATTTTTAGGTTATATCTATTATAGGAAGAAAGAAAATTTGGCTAGGTTTCCTATATTTTTTATAGTTCTTACTCTAGTATCTAGATCTCAAATTATAGTTACTAAAGTGTGATACATTATATCTCTAGATAATCTTGGTAAGACACTTTAAGAACCATCAATTTTATATTATTATAAACTAGAATAAATTTCATCTAGTTTCTTTTCAAAATCATTTTTAGGTGCTTCAAGTATCATATTATCTAATGAAACAACAACTTCATTTATTTGATTTTGTTTTAGACTAAAAGGGACACTTTAATAAAAAAATCATATGAACATATTCCTAAAAAATATGTGAATTTTTATGGTACACTCTATAATATTGAGAGAGAAAAATATCCAAAAAATTTTATTTCATCATCCTTTGGATCAAATTCACCATGGTTTTCCTTATTATTCAATATATACATCTTTCATCCAAATACTTTAAAGTATGTGACCATAGGTTTTATGTAATTTCATAGTTAATAGGGTGTCTTTTTAAAAATAATTCTTATTAAAAACTATTCAATATGTGAAAAAAAATTATAACTTCTTCCCAAAATACGGAAAAAAGACTAAATTCATTTACCAAAGTTCTTACTATTTCTTCAATATATTTTTTTCTTCTTTATAAAATTTGATTTCTTTGATGTATTCTTGAAGTAGAGAACGAATGTTTAATACATAAGTCTAAGAAACAATAATTAAACTCTTGATTATAAAATTCTCCCCCATAATCACATCATAGTGAGATTATTTAAAATATTTTTCATTTTGAAAAATTTTACAAAATCTTTCATAAATATAAAAAACCTCACTTGTAATTTTTTGAAAATAAACCCATTTAAATCTTGAAAAGTAATAGACTAAAACAAAAACATATAATCTTCCCGCAGAACATTATACTCTTTATATTCTAAGAATGTAAATTTGTTTCATTTATAGGGGTTTGGATGTAGCTAAATTGTAAATATATTTAATGGACGACTTGTGTTTCTTTCTAAATTGGCATTAATCAAAGAATCTATCTTCATGAAAATTATGAATAAGAAAATCATAAACTATATTTTTCTTAGAATATATATATTATAAATATATTATAATGTCTAATTCTTCTATTCTAGATCAAATATTAATTTTTCTTTATCGTTCATCAAATCACATTTTATTTAAACAAGAAATTAACATCCAAGGTATAAAAATATTCAGTTCTATGTGCCCTAAATTTACGAAATTTAACTTTAAAAATAGAGGAGGGATTATTAGAGAATTCAAAACAAAAACGTCATCATAAAGTTGAGAAATAGTTATCATAATGTGTTTCAACCCTTGAATGTATGACACTTTGTTGGTCCAAATTGATTTTGGTTCTCAAAATAATCCTACTCCAAATATATTCCCATTATCATTGTATTTAAAAGATACCAGTCCTCCATCTAATTTTTCTAATGAATATTTAATGATTCTCTACTCATGTATCTTGACCAAACACTATCCAAATTACATACAACATTTTTTTAGTATGACCTTTTTCCTACAAAGAATATAACCAAAATTTTCTTTTTATAACCATATTTTTAGGGTTCTGGCTATGTGAGTAAGAAAATAAATTTGTAATGAGATCTATCGTATTTTTCCAAAATATATTTTACATTCTTAAGAAATATTTATGGAGAGACAATCCCTTTTAATTAAAATAATATGTTGATTTATTAAACAACATTCATTAGAGTAATGTCTCATAATTCCAAAATAAAAACAAGTAACCCTTGATGTATTTTTTTAAATCTATGTAAAAAAAGTAAAATTTATATAATTTTGAATTGTCACCATTTCATACTATTCCAAATTATTATTTTTTGATAACATTTTTTCAAATAATATTATTTAACTTTTCTTCACCTTTTGTTAATATACTATCATCACTTTAAAATTGTTGTTCTTCATCTATTAATTATTTTATTATACTTTCATTATCAGTGAAGTTTAAAGTAGATTTATTAAATTTTTCTTTTAATTAATGATAATATTTTAACATATAATATTACTTACCTAAAACATAATTTTGAATATTCTTTAGATATATTTTTTTTACTACTAATTCATATCATTATTCAAGCATGGATTATTAAGCAGCTACTTTTTTATTAGGTCATCTTTCAAAATCAAAATCAGAATAATAGTATTGTTGTACCTCATCTTATTCCTTATCCATAAAAAGAATATTCTCTTTTAAATTTTTATTCACATTTTTTTGAGTCAAATCTATAAGATTTGTTGGAGTCTTTAGATACAGTCTAAGTACCCTTTATAGGTTTCTTTCCTTTTCGCTCATAATTAGTTCTCATATGAATTTTCCTTTATTTTATCTCAATCATTTTTTTTCATCCTTTAATTTTTGGACATTAGGAATGATATGTACCAATTTTTACATTCATATCATAATACATCATTATATACCCTTTAATATTTATTTAAGGATTTCTAGATGCCTCTATATTTCTTAAAAAATTGAAAAATATTCTAGCTAATTGAGTCTGCTCAATTTTAGAAGCTAAACATTCTCAATCATTTGAGATTTAAGCATATTCTTTTGAGATAATTTCATGATTCTAAAAATTAACTCTAAGGGATTTATTTTATCATTATCATATATTTTGATATTTATATTCAACTTAAATATCTACTTCATACATTATCAATGTTCTGATTAATTATTTTATTGTTAAATATTTAATTGGTGTTGATTTTTGGATAGAATAAGTTATTCCATTCCACTTTGAGCGTATAATTATGAGTACTTTCAAAACCCGTTCTAATGGTAAAATTTAAGTACCTAAGGTGTGGACACCATTGGATATCTCTCTCAATATCTCACTCATCTATCTGATTATTTCACCATCATACATTCTGAAAGTATTCAATTTCAGTTTTTCATTAGTGTACCTTAATTGTATAATATTATTGGTTCCTTTATAGGAAATAGGAATAGTTTTCCATGTATATAAAAAAGTTAAACATTAATATGATTTCTTTAATTCATCTAGACCAAGTCCTTATAAAATAGCATTCATTGCCCTTCGATTAATATCATACTCAACTTCTTTAGTAGCATCCCATGTTTCCTTATTTTCAAAGATTTCCTACCAAGTGACAATATTCATGTATACTTTGAATAAAATATTTTCAAATAGATAATAATGTGATCCTTACAACATAAAAAATTATCACCACTAATATAAAGATCATAGACCATTAACATAGCTTCTTTTAGTTCTGTCATTAATAGCCTATCTTTGTATAGACAATGTACTTTGAGCTTGATATAAATTATTTTCATTCATAAAAAAAATCCTTTGATACTAATTTTTAGGTTTGAATAATACTAACATACACAGTAGGGGTGAATTATGTCATTTCAATAATATACATAGATTCATAATTTTATACTTATTTGTGATTTATGTAGATATGAAGTTATTTCTTCTTAAGGTAAGTTAAGTAGTAGATAAATAGAGATCAAGAGAAGACCAACTTTTCTAAAGGTTCAAGGAATAATGATCCCCTAGTCTACTCCACAAAAACTCTCTCTATGAGCTTTATTCTCTTCACTAGAGAGGTCCTCTTTTCACAAGACTTTAACAACAGAGTATATGAAGTTGACCCCTTTATAATAAGAATTTTATAAAGCCTTATAGTTCTTTTAAAGGGTATCATATATACACTACTTATTATGAGAAGTTGATACTCCATCGAGACTAAGACTAAGAATTTTATAATTTAATAAATTAATAGAGATTGACTTGATTGAATAAAGAGAGTCTTGTTCATAGTTACAGAATCAGCTGATTGAAAATAGATATTATCTTTCAAATCAAATTGTCTCTATGAAATAAAAACATCAAAAATATCCTAGTTCTCAATGATATTTAATAAAAACATCAACATGAGGTAATAATAGTTAATCATAAACTTACACAACACAGGTTTGATACATGTAGGTCACTAAGGTATAGCTTCCTCAGAATAATAAGGATGTTTTTTTAATCGGTTCTATATTCAAAAATATATCACACACTATATAGAAAATTAAAATACTCTTGTTATTTAACAAAGATAAACTTGGCTTGATTTCAGTTGAATAGATCGAAGCATATCACCTGAAAAATAGAGATAATTTTAATATCAAATCATTCACACATAGTCATAACTTAAATTATAAATAGGAATTTTTTCTATTGAATGTGATCCTTTGAATCGTTCATAAAATATATTTAAAGAGATATTTAGTTTTAGTGAGACTATTACCAAAAAAATGAAAATTGTATTTAATTAAAAACCTTGACATTAACGAACTCAAATATAGGGTTCCTTCTTGTAGTGATAAACTCAAAAATTAGGGTTGAAAACATATGTTTTATTATAAAAATATTTTTGATTAATCATACATTTATTCCATAAATATAGGCTTTCTTCCGAATGTAAGGTTGATGATCTATGATTTTCTAATAGTATATGGAATATGATCTATTCATGTTGTTCTAAAAAGTAGGGTTCTTAAACCCTATGTTATGCTTAAAAAATTTAGTTTATTAACAGTGTTTCTAGATTACTTTCAAACATGTCTATAATACTTAATCAAATATTTTAACCCTTTAAAAATATAAATTTCCCAAGAAATATATTCCTAAAATAATACTTAAAGTAATTTCATAATAAAATTTATGATCATTAAAATTCATAAGATTCAAAGAGTAATGTTGAGACAATGCATGCCCAACAATAGGATTAGGGTATAATATTAAACTAATTGCACAAAGGACCATAATAAGTTATTAAACCATAAAAGGAACCCAATTACATGAAATAAAATAATAATATTATTTTATTTAATAGTTTTATGTAACTCATGCGATGATAAATATTACTTTACAATCTAGTAAATAAATTTTTATCCATAGAAAAAATTTGGTGTGCTCTTCCTTCTCAACATTTATTTAATTTTTAAATAAATAAATGTAATTCTTTCAAAAAAAATAATACTCTATTCATAGTTTTCTGAATAAATATTTGTGAATTATTTGAGTAATAAATTAAATTATTTATTAATGAATAAGTAATTATTTATAAATGAATAAATAACTATATATTTCCTTGAAAATAATACATGGTAAATAAATATTTTATATTCATATAATTAAATAACTATATTATGAGTAAATATTTATATAATATTTGTGATTGATTAAATAAATATTGAAAAAAATTAATTGTCGGTCTAGAAAATAAGAGTTTATTACAATTTTTAAATATAAATAATATTTAACTGATATCAATATTATCTCTTTTTGTATGGCCCTATAGGTCTCTTCCTTAGTGCAATTAATAAGTCTTGCCTAATGTCAAGGGTTATTTTTCCGAAATTGGTTACAAAACCCATTGAGGAAGTAGATATATCGCAATTAAGAGAACCACATAAGGTTTCTCACTGTGTAATACAATCTGTTTTTCATGATATATCATCGTGTAGGTGGGACACATATGTCATCAACCAATATGATTGATATGTTTTTCTTAGAATATATAAAATGTACTCATATATACACCATGACTATGGAATTTAATGTGATAGTTCCATTTCAATGAAATGGTCGAGATGTCATCATATATAATTATGAATGGGATATATCTTTCCATAATATATTCATAAATGATATCATTCAGTATTCTCACAATGTTCCCTAATTCCCATGAAAATATGGTATCACTGCTTTTTTCGGTACATAAAAGTATAAGAGTCATGGAAATCATTAATAACAATCATAAATTCTACTGATTGTTACACATTCTCAAAGATAATAACATCCAATGACCCAAAAACAAGTTGATTTCCTTCAAGAGGGTCAATTCTCAAAATCTGCTATCTTATAAATTACTAAGTGACAAAATGATTTATTAGACCATATATATCACTATTCATTAGATCAATTCTATTGGAATAACTTTTCTTATTTTTATGATAAGGATCTCAAACCATCTCTTTCCAAATACAAGAATCATATGTTTCTTAAAGTTCTCACTTTTTTTCAATTTCCATCGAAACATTTATCTTGGCAAAGTTATCCATGTTATGTTGGTAAATGTATCCAAGTTTCTAGTGCTACAAGTTTTTCTTCTTATACACTATAAAACAGAAAAGTTTTTTATATTCTATTATATAGGTATACATTACCATTATTCCTCAATGATTTAATTATAGAGTTATCAATATATCCTTTGGCTAGGAAACACTTTTAGTTAAATGTAACCTCAATTCCATATCAATAGAGTTGTCTTATATTCTAGAGGTTATATCATAATATATCAACATAGTTCAATTTACTATTGTTCTAATAATAACCTTCTAATTAGGTAATTCCACTTCCTTTGATCTCAAAAGGTTCATCATTTCCAAATCTAAATATTCCACCATCTCTTCACTTCACATTTTATAGAATTTCATATTCCCAATTATGTTATATGAACACATATTATCAAAGATCTAGGTGATTATATTGTTTGTTCTTTGATAGTGATTTAAAAATGTTTATACTTCTCACTCTTCTTCTTTTCCTTCCATGTGAGGTTCGGTGGAGTTGAGGAATAAGATAACCTCTCCACTTTCTCTCCAAATTAGGTCTTATAATCATTATCTTTTTGTTATTCCAATGGTGAGTATCAATTTAAAATGATATTTTTTCCTCTTTTTTTTATTCATTTTTATTTGAATTCTGTTTTGTAAATTACTATTTATTATTTTTCTATAATCAATATATTTATGAATGAAATTATAACATTTAAATAAATATCCATAAAAAGAACTTATTCATTATCCCTAGACATGGTCAATAAATTAAGAGGGGTGTGAATTTGGGTATGTATATTTATTTTAAATGACCCACAAAAACAATCTTTCCTTTTTTTAGTAGGAACACCTCTCCCTTGTAGAATATGTGAAGAGATAAAGAATGTAAAAAATGGAAACATGAAATTATTGGTCATTTCACCTACATTGAGCTAATACACAGAGTACAAAATGGTTTTGTGAATATTTACCATGATCACTAAGTTCCTAATTGTGTATATTGTTTTTGGGTTGAATTATTCTTCCTTAACATTTACTACCAATTATATTTGTAGAACTCAGTTCTCTCTCAATAAAGATCACTATTTGTATAAAAAAAATTTAAGACACATTATCCTTCCCAGTTTACTTCCAATCACCCTTTTAAAGATCACTATTCAATATACAAATTTTTAATCACCATTACTATCATATATTATATGAATGAGTTGAATATCCTTTGATTATAGCATAATTTTTCGGTCTTAACAATATTGTTTTCTCTAAATAATGAATTACACTTTAACATGAAAAATCAATCCATTTCATATAATATTTCTATAACACTCTTCTTTTACAAAAATAATGTTCATATAAAATACATTCACATTGTCATTGGTTACATAACTTTTTTTCTTTACACAACGGATAATCATGTAAAATTAATTTTCATAAAAAATGATTCCATGTCATTATTATAACAACACATACCTTTCTAATTTTCTATAAGATTTTATCTCTTCTTATTGAAGGACTTTCAGAAAATTTTTAATTAAAGAAAAACCATCCCATAACCTATAATGGCCAAAAAATATTTTTACTCTGTTCTTTATAATTGTAATCAACTCCATCTGTATGAAATGTTTTCGTAACTCACATTCCATGGAGTCTGCCTCTATTTTGTGAGAACCATTATGTTGCATCAAAATGATTCATAATATTATTGAACAACCAAAAAACTCTGCTAAAAAATTCCATTCTTGAAAACCAATTGTACTTTTCCTCTTTGACCAAATTTCAATATGCTCTATTAAAAAACCACCCAAAAACAATAAAAATTCACCTAGTGGTTTTTCTAATAATCCATTCATTGGTTCTATTGAAAACTCATAAAACGTTACATCTAACCTGTTTTTTAATCCTATTCTCATTAAAAATAAAAAACTATATTTCATTTATAACTCCAAATAGTGATCAAAGATTCATTCAACACATACTCCATACTCAGAGGAATCAATCTTATCATTATAAATAATAATAACATAAAAATATCATCATTATGTTATTTCATTCATCTCATGGTAACTACCTAGGCCCCATTTTCAACTATATTTCATAACAGCACCTCTTCATGATATTTAATCCACATTAGAATAACTCTACATCATTGTTCTCAGCTCTCGGTCCCCTCTCTATGTTTGAGGACTATGATATCCACCAACTATATTACTCCCTAAACCTATTTTCTCTTTCTGATCTAACAATAAATATCCCTCCCCTTTGTATCATATTACTCATCCCATTAGAGGGATTAAGAGACTTATCCACCTTTCATAATTTATATCTTTGACCCATTTTCAATGAACATGAATATCACTCTTTTGTGGGTTGTAAAATGAATAGAACAACCATTAACACATATAAAAATACATATCATACCTTGAGGGGTGAGGATTATATGGCCACACTATTTAAGTTTAGGGGTTAAATAGACTCCAATAAAAAGTTGATTCCTCTCAAATTCTTCCTTAGTATGTCCATGGTCAAGATATCTAGGAATTTAATATTTGTAATTACATAGTAAAATTTCCAAACCCATTGTCAACATTCACCTTTATGAAGTTATCCACGATTTCGACAATCTTTATACTTGATTGATGTAGTGGAGTTTTTTAAAATTGTCATATATTTAATTTTAAATATTTATTCTGATAATATATTTCACTTCAACTCCCATATCATCCAAAGTTTGAATTGACAAAAATAGTTATCTGAAAGCTTAAGTGCCAACAACATATTCAACATATGTAGTTCTCACTAAGATAAAATCCTATATTTTTCTAAGCTGATAAATACACAACCATCCATGATATAATGAATCCAATATTGTTAAATTTATATTATCTTCTAAATCATCCCAATCTACTTTTATATATCCCAATAAATCCTATACTGATTATACATTGTAAAAAAACCAAAATACGCTATGCCTTTGATATAACAAAATATTATATTAACTTTTATAATGTATCTTATAGTGGGACTACTCTGGTACCTTACATCTTGACAGGTGGAAAACATAATATCAGGTAATTCCATTATTAAGTACCAAAATCTACAAATGATTTGTCTATTTTCTGTGATATTGGCCTCCTTTCCATCATCATCCCATTAAAATTTCAATCTGGGTAGAAACCATTGTTGTCATAACCTTCGAATCCTCCATTAAATATATTTTAAGATCCTCCTTATGATATTTGGATTATGATATGAACATTTCATTCCTTCCCCATATCACATATAATACAAATAAAACATTAATTATCCAATCATTAACATGTCAAACTCACGACTCATGAATTTTGAAAACTTCTTAAACTTTGATTTAGTTGATAGAGGAATTATTATTGCATCATCATATATGTGAACCGTCATCATTTGAACACACACCTTCTTGATATATTGGTTATGATTAACTCCACCACATAATAAACTAAGATACTTCAATTATTGATCAAGATAATAATACTAATCTCTTAGTGTTTACTTTATCCCATACAACGACTTCTTAAAAAAAATTGTTTATATCTTAGTGAACAAAAAAATCACCTATGTTATCAATACACACCTCTAATTTAAGTAATATTTTTTGAAATTTTTATTTGACATACATTTGGAATATATTAAATATACATCAAACTGTTAATGTCATTAATAAGAACTTTTTTCGAATCTTGACACAAGATAAATTGTCTCATCTACATTAACACCTTCCATATAAGAGTGTCCCTTTGGATCAAGTCACACCTTATTTCAAATAACTATATCATCTTCATTTATTTTTTTATGTAAAATCTAGTTGGTCTTGATGATGTTATTTTTTATCAACCTCATAAAAATATCCCATGTTTGATTATTTTCAATTTATGAAATCTCTTTATGAAACTATTGGTTCTAATTATAATCTCTAACATCTTCCTCAAAACACTTTATCACTACCTAAAAAAGAGTGATGATTTCTATATAGACTTCATTATATAAATTTCTGTCATATTATCATATAACTATTGATATTCTACTCATTTATTTCAGATATTTTTTTATCTTATGTGAAACTACAAGTCTTTCATTATTTTAAACATCATGAGTGACTTATTTCGAATCATAATTGAGACCATATTCTCCCCTTGGGATTCTCTACTCCTCATCACTCTCATCCATAACCATCTTACTTTTTTTTACATACTCATCATTTTCCACTATATTTACATCTTGATATACAATAACCATTACATGTCATTTTTTGAAACATTTATATTCCATTATCTTAGATTAGTGTTATAGAAAACTCCATTCATCTCATGAGACTCAAACTTCATGAATTTCTCCTTATTTATAATAAACCACCTACTGAAGAAGTTCCAAAATCATTTCACATTGGATTTTTTTATCACATATCATATAGAGTCTTATCTTCTCCAAAACATAATAAATCTCTTTTTCATATATATGAAAATATTATATCTTATTCTTTCAAAAACATCTCATGTGGGTATTTATCGATTAGTATAATTATGTCCATGTAGTTTACAATCCAATTTCCCTCTCGACCACATCATTTTATTTAGGGGTTATCAATAGTGATACATGGTGTCTTCTCCTATGATGAAAAGGACAATAATACACTGGATTATTTCTAATATTTTTTCCATTATCATTTTTCAATTTAAAAATTTCCTATCCAAAAATATTTTCATCCTTCATCTGGTACGATGTAATGAAACTAAATACCTAGAACATCTGGGTGTTAACCATTAACCATTTCATATTTAAATAATCATTTATAAACATCACATTGTATCTCTTACAATAAATTGATCTTTATGTCATCATTCTGAACACATCAACATGAATCAATTCAACCACCCTTTATGACTTCTGGTCATTTTACTTATACATATAATGAATAATATTACCTTTTGGAAAAACATTGAACTTATATATGTGATCATATATTAGTTTAGGGGTATTAAGTGCTTTTTATTTCTTTACCAGATCTTCCAAGGACTATTTTATAAAATGATTTAGTCATTTATGCCAAAATCTATTTTCTTCCTCCTTGGAAACAAAGAACATACCTTATTCTCCCTCAAATAATGTAGAGGTTACTTTTTGTGTTATGAACATTCTTCAAAAAATTACTATCTTATTCAATGATCATATATTTATCAATGGTGAAACCTATTGTATCTCTTAAATACCACATTTTATATAAACATAGTAATTTATGACTAATACCTTCAACAACCATGACCTCCACACGTATCATATCATTTCCCCTAAATTTTTATTTTTTTATTCCAATAATTTTCAAACATTTATCATTATCAAATCCTACCATACCATATATATCTTATATGATACCCATGACTAGGCCCTAATTTCATATACTATGGAAATTACATTCGCTATCAATAATTCATGTCCCATAACAATATAATGACGCCAGGGAAATATTTTCAACAACTACATTTTTAAATATTTTCCCATCATTTAGGACCAGTGATGACTTTAAAACAGGATGTTCCTCTAAATATGATGTCCAAATCCACCATTCAAAAATAAAAAACAATTTTTCTGTTAAATCTTACTAGATTATAATTTCGTTTTGTATGTACAACCTCCTTAGTATTCATAGGTATGTACCATTCAATCATTGAGGAAAATACATTGCCATATATATATATATATATATCCTCTACTCCAGAACTAGTGGCTATAGAAAGTATACATAAAAATTTAAAACACTAGTTATCTATCATCCTTGATTATATTCCATCTTATCCCTTTTGGCTATGGAACACACGTTTTATTAATTCCTCGTCTTCCACCAATAGAAACTCCTAGTTTGTAGATAATTCAAAAATGTACCTACTACTACACCATTGGCATGTTGTGTTATTTTAAATTTCTAATTATAAGTTATACCCCAATAAACTTTAATCAATGTAGTGGGTCCTTATGGAATAAAATAAACCATAACTCCATTTTTATTATAATAAATACCCATACAGTATTTAACATTCCATTTTGTCTTTTTATTTATTGGAAAGTTCTCTAACTATCATGTAAGACCTTTATGGTTTTTCTAAACCTTATGTACAGCTTGTGAAATCTATTTTCCCAATTTCATATCAAAATTAATGAAACGTTCATAATATTAGATTCTTCATCAAATAAAAATACAACTCCCTCAATCTCTTTGATACATTTCACTTGATCCTTCACCTTATTAATCAAACAATTATTGATCCAGGTATGATCTTAAATCATGAGTTTGTACTTTAAAATATTCTTTGAGCATTCTGGTTTTCATATTTTAAATTTTAAATTTATCCCCTCTATTAAAACTTCTATTTTTCATAATTTTTTATTAAGTGTTTTCAATCATTAACGACTCTACTAAATTTCTTCATTTTGGCTCTCTAAACATTTATCTATTATATAGTAGATTTTATCTTTAATTAGATATCAAATCTACCTCATAATTCCCATTAATTATCATTGATATATTCCCTAATATTTTAATTTTAACAATAGTAATAAGAACATATTATTTAAGGTATTTTTAGATCTCCATTGATTCTTCTTCAGTATCTTCTAAGTTATTATCTTCTTGTGAAATTTATTTCTTCTAATTTAATAACTTGTGCTTGTGAAACCTCTTACATTTCAACTTGGAAGAAATTTTCTTTATGGGTACATCATCATTCTCATCATTACCTTGAATCTTCTGGGGACATGTTTTTATAATTTTCCCAAACATTCAACAATGAAATCATGTGAGAGGAATTTTCCCATTAATCAACCCTTTTATAATTTTTGGATTTCATGTAGAGACCGACTTGACTTCATTAACCACTTGTTCTCTCTGATAATTCTCTATGGAGATATTTTTAATTCGTATAATCCCACCAATATAGACTTCCCCTTTTTTCATCCTTAGTGTCATAATTCCTCATATCATATGTGACAAGAATTATTTTTTGCCTTTTAGATATCATCTCATTTTTATCATCATCAAGGGGCTATTTGAGTCCATGAATATCTTTCAAAAAAAAATTACCTAATGAAAGAATACAACGATTAGTTTATTTGGGTGTATCCTTGTATCATCATACTTTTTCTATAAAACCTAACTTTTATATTCTTAGAACTTCGAGAAATTTTCATCAATATTATATATATTTTTCCATGTGGTGCATGATAATTTACACAATATCACCTTCATATAGATTTTGTTATCCAGAATTCACCATAACACAATGACTCCCTTGCCTTCAATCCCTAACTCTTTATGATCTCTTTCTGATAGGGATCCACAATCCATACACATTGAGATCCCTTATTTATAATTTATGAAATCATCATTCCAAAAGACAAGAAAATAGAGATGTCTTCGATTCTATGAAAGTTAGAAGTTGTTTCAATAAAATGTCATTATTCTTTTATGTTTTAGTGTTTCCACAGCTTCCACACAATAGGGAGTTCTTCTACTATTAAACAATAGATCATATAACACATGTATACCTTAAAAAGTTAAATACCCATATAATGGGGGTGAAACAGTGTACCTTAATTTTATTTAAAAGACTCTATCTAATGATTTTTTTCACTATTTGTAGGAATAAATCTTCTTCAAAATATATATGAAGAAATGATGATAATAAATATGAACAAATTCCCTTTTACTTAGTTCATACACAATAAGATAATCTAATCAGCATTCAATTGAAATTTATAAAATGTAAAAAAATAACTAAACTGATGTTTTTATACAATGTTTAGTAATGACTCATTGCCCATTTGGTTCTCTATCAATTAATTTTTGAGAACTCACTAATCTCTCAATCAAGATTGTAACATACTAATAATATTTGATTGGACTCTCTATCCATCCTCGTATTCTAAAAGTCACATGCTATGTTATCTATGTTCTCTCTACCAAAATATATTAATGTTCCTTCTATATATTTACCATATAAGATGAATAAACTTTTATTGCGTCATAATTATTGTGCTATGAACATCGTTTTTCATCCAAATGATGAATTATACTTTTACATAAAATTATAGGCAATTTCCTTAATGTTTATGTAACTCCCTTATTATTTTAAAATGATGTTTTCATAAAAAATATTTTCAAAAACACTAGTCATGTAAATTCAATTCTATAAAAAACTGATTGTCATATAAAATTCATTCACAATAGAAATAAATTATCTTAAGTATTATGTGAAAAAATATCTCTAAGATTTTTTCTTTTTCATGACCTCTATTAATGATTGCATTAGTAGCGTATTTATAGGTAGTACTAATATTTCATTCTACCTTGCACGCCCAAAATATTTTTCACCTTCATTCTAACTAATCACAGGTAACTTCAATTTTTTGGCATTTCCACACAACTCCACTTCCATGAGCTTCCTTTCATGAGAATCATTTTTTTACTTCAAAATATTATAAAATATTTTCAAACAGCCTCTAAAATATTCCAAATACTATCCTCCATGATAAACCCATGGACTTATCCACTCTTGACCTTTTTCAATATTTTTTATTAATAAACACAACCCAAACACTCTAAAAAGTCACCTTTAGAGGTTTTTTCTAATAATCTCCTCATTTTGGATTGCTGAAAACGCTTAAAACACCATAGTTAACCTATTTTCAAATCCTTGACCCTTTCTTGTTCAAAAATAATATTTCCTACAAAACTATAAATAGATATAAAATAATTACTCAAAACATACTCTAATCCCACATGAGTCAATATTTGTGTGAGAAATAAGAGTACCATGCAAATCTCATCAATGATTCTATTCATTTAGAATGTGAGTGTCTCTTAAACCCCATCCATATCTATATTTTATCATTTTCTCTCTTTATAATATTTAGTATATAACACATAATATTCTACGAAATCATTTTCAGTTATTTATCCCCTATTGATGTGTGAGAACCTATCTAGCCAGCAACATCACCACTACCCCAATATTTTTTCTCCCCTGTTTTAACAATGAAGAGTTTTCCCCCTTCTATTGACTTTACCCATCCCATTAGAGGGATTGATCAATATATCCCCCTTTTATGAACAATATTTTCTCCCTTTTATCAATGAACCCAATAGTTACTCTATTATGGTCTATAAGAGGAAAAGAAAAACCCTCTTAACATGAATAGATCCATATCATACTTCATGAAGTAGGGGTCCCATGACTACAAAATTTTTTAATGGGGGTCAACTGGACATCAAGATCCATCAGAACCCTCTTAAATTATTCCTTGGGTAATTAATTTCTAATAATATCTAATACATGAGTTTTAGATAGAATATATACTTATTTAACCATCCCATACAAAACTTTTGACATTCTAAAGTGATATCTAATTTCAATGTGCTTCATCCTTGAGTGACATATGGTAGTTTTGGAAAGTTTAATTTCACCTTAATTTTTACAAATGATTCCATTAAAATACTTCACTTTAAGTCCCATAACTTCATAATATTTCATTATCCCTAATATTTTTGTATAATTTTGAGTGACCAAAATATATTCAACTTATACAGTGCTTAGTGAGATGCAATCCTATCTCTTTCTAACCATGAAATTAAAAAACCTCTAATAAAAATACACTACTTGATGTTAACTTTATAACATCTTCTCACCCTTCCCAATATACATCTTTATATCCCAATAACATTTTCACTAATGTTTCACTATAAAGATAAATGATATCCATAATTCCTTTGAAATACTGCATTTTTCTCATCAGTTTTAGTTTGCGGATTTCTTTATGATGTATCTGGAACCATAAAACATGAAAAGTGTAAAAGGTAATATCAAATTTTTCCCCTATTAAGTACAATAGTCTCCAAATAATATATACATATTATGTGAAATTGACCAATTTTTCATTATCATTCCTTGTCAACTTCATCCATATTACAATTGGTGTTTTCGGTACCTTTGAATCCTATACTAAAAAATATATTCAAAACCTCCCTATAATATTTTTATTGAAATATAAACATAACACGCATTACTTGTATCAACTGTAAGCCAAAGAAAAAAATTTAAGTCCCCAATAATCAACATTTTGAACCCACGACTCATGAATTCTATAAAATTAGTATGCATTATTTTGTTTGAACCACTAAAAATAATTTCATTAGAATATATTTTCACCATAATTCTTTGATAACTCTTATTTTGGATATAGATAATTTGATCAACATCACCATGTTAAAAATTGAGCTTCTTTATGTACAAATAATGTTGAAAATACCATGTTATTGGTACCTAATTTATCCCATGCAGAACCTTCTTTTGATGAAACATTCCTTTGATGAAAAAATTTATTCTCATATTCTTAAACTATAGAAATATCTAGACTCTTTATGTACACCTATTTTTCAATTAATCTATTTAGAAATTTTTATTTATCATCCATTTGGAATAAATAGAATATTTTTTCCACCATTATTTACAAGGATAAGACAAAAAATTCTAGACTAGGAATAAGAAAAAACAACTGATACACATCAATACCTCTAATCGGGTAGTATCCCTTGTACCCAAGTTCTACTTTGTTTCTAATTACCATGTCATATTTATACAATTTGTTTTGAAAACCCCCATTATGTCCCAATGATGTTTATATATTTCAACCTCACAATAATCTCCCATGTTAGATTATTTAAAACATGGTCAAGAAATCGATGCATATATTTGTTCCAACTCACATATCAAGTAGATACCTCAAAAATATTTTATAGAGTCCCTCTATTTTAATAAATTAACATTTCATAATTTTTGTGGAATTGTTAATACATTACACAAACAAACACCCAAATACCATCTATGTGTAGTGCCTTTGGAAACATGGAAACAAAAACACAGGTACATAAGTGAGCTATATTATCTCCCACCAGGTACCTCATAACTATAAACCTTCTTAAACACATCATACATAATTCATATCTTCATAACCTTAGGAAAGGAAACTTAAAAAGGGGTGAGATCAAATTCTTTGTAAGTGTAAACAAAGGTGATATGTAAGAATGAACATGAGAATATGTTTATGAGAAGGGGGTTAAGAAATTAGAAGATAATAACCTACATAAACAATATCATAGACATGAATAATGGCATAAATATTGGAAGTTCATAAGGCATAAATCATAAGGTAGTCGAGAGAATAAACCAAGAAATCATAACATTTGAATATGATAAGGAATTGTGGTATAAACATATGCATATAAACTTATTTCCATAGTACACAATTAATTAGTTACAAGTACATATTAGTAGTATGATATCACTCCCCATACCATCTTGGAATTCATGTTTCATTCCTATGACCATCTTAGTAGTCACAGTTCACTCTCAAGACCATCTTAGTAGAAAAAGTCATTTACTAAATAAAATTCATTCCTTGTTCCAGCCATGTCTATCTCATTAGATATAAATAATTACATAATTAATTATATGGATATGTTGGTCCCACCCATGTGATAATGAAATCATACAAACATGTTCCTCAATATCATAAACAATCATATACTAACCTAGGAAATGAAATGGGTATCACAGACATGTCAACTTATCATAACATGTGAAAAAGATATAGGTTTCATAATAATTTCATTAAATAATAACTTGTGAAAATAAGTGGGTTACATAAAAATATAAACCATTAAAGGGAAATGGGTTTCAAAAATATATTACCCATGAAAGATAAATGGGTTTCATAAATATCATTCCATCAAAATATTAACCATTCAAAGGAAGAATAGGAATGGAAGCATTGGATAAATTCTTTGAAAGGAATGAGTAACACCAATAGATTTCCTCTTAGAAGGAAAATAATTTGAAAATATTGTATAAAAATGTTTCTTTATGAAGATATCCTTTCATTTTCAAAAATATTATATTAAAAATTTATTTTTCAAAACCATTTTATTTTAAAACATAAAATAGAATCTTTAAAACTTTTTGAAAATATCTTTATTTAAAAATAGGTTAGAAAAAAATTAAAGGAAGATTTTAAAACCATAAAACATTTTGAAAATAGTTTTTCCTTGAAATTTATCTTTAAATATCATTTCAAAAAAATCAAAAATTCTTTTTGAGAACATGGTTTTTGAAAAAAAAACAGATTTCTGGCTGCGAAGAAAAACGAGATCGGATTTTTTTAAAAAAAATGTTAATTATATTAAGTACCAAAGAGTTATAAAATTTTAATAATAGATGAAGGAATAATTAATAAATAGAGGATAAGAAAATTCATGAGTGTTCTTAATAAATGGATCATAAGATTTCATCAAGGGAAGCATAGTCATAAACAATCCTAGTAAATGATAAGATTGTTGCAATAAACACTTACCACTTGGTAACTCAGAATCATACTCCCCATATAATAAAACAAAATTACTTGAAACATATAATATCATGAAAATAATTAGATTCACTATACAACATTTAAAATTAAAGTGTATACAACTCATAGAAGAATATTGAGTCATAACACAGTATGTTCCTCAAATAAGGAAAATTGAGACAAAATTACTTTACAATTTGGTACTTTTGAAATGTAAAACCCCATGAATGAGAGGATAATAAAATAGATATATAAATAAAAATATAATTATGGATAATATTCATATAATATATTCATTGTCCGGATATACACCATAAAAACTAAATAATTGGTGAATAATGCCTAAATCACACAAAAAATAAAAACTGACATGAAATTACCTTACCATTAGTAATGAATCTCGTCATACTCATAAACAAATCCTATATAATAAATATAATTTTACTATAAATATATTTTAGAACCATATTCTTAAATGTAATATGATATATGATTTTATTATGAAATTATCTTACTCATTTATTTAGAATTTCATCTTAACGTTTCACTTTGTGTAATACTGCTTTATTTTTTGTACATACTTTAACATTTTATTCTTGATCCTCCAACTTAGACCCTGACCTACTAATTTCCAGAATGTAAAACATGGTTAAAATATCATATATATTATGTATATAAATATTTATTATAATCTATAAAATATAAAAATATAAAATGCAATACACTGTTCACGGAGATGGTAGGACATAAAAACATTTTAAGGTTAATTAGTTTTGATTTAGAATTTTGTATTTTCACTATTCACCAAAAAAATGAGTTTTTTTAGAAAATTATAAAATATTTACCACAAACTAATTTTAACATTCTGAATTCAAAAATTAATTTTTCTTATCATTTTAAATATCTAAAATTTTCGAAAATTAATTTTATTATTTTTCACAAAATGGCATAAAATAGTTGTTCATTGGGGAAATAGTATTTTCAAACAAATAACTAATTTACCAAAAATTATATATTTTATTATTAATTTGTTTTATTTATATAACACCATTATAAGTAATATTTTAAAAAATAAGTTATTAATAATCAAAATAATAAGTTTAATGGCTAGTTTATAACTATCTCATTTAAATAATTGTAATAAAAAAATTTCATAGAAACTAAGTGTTATGTCTAATGCAAGCCAGATCACTATTGTGTATACTACATGTTTTTTCAGTTTAGCATAGAAAGAAAGTTTAACTTGGTGTAGTTTGCAACCCAAGACACAAAAGGTAATAAATTACTGAAAAAAAATGATCCTAAAAACTTAGTGGTTTACATTCTACGCCTCTTAAAATGACTTTCCCCCTAGAAATTCATCATTATGATACAAAAAAAGAAGATAATTATGCCTTATAATAACCTAAAATTACCATATAGCTTCCTCTAAATGATGGTTTCACCAAAAAACTTCATTGTGAATAGTCTTTTTTCATTTAACTTTCTCTGTATGATCTTTAATTTCATCTAGTTATTACTCATAAGAAATGTCCTTCTCCAATAGTATGACATATGAGTTCAGTACATGTGATGGGTTAGGTATTTACTTACTCAAGAGAGATTCATGGAACACATCTTCTACTTTAGAGGGATTTTGAGGAAGTTCCAATTTATTTGATACCCTCCCGATACGATCAAGAATTTCAAAGGAACCAATATAACTAGGTATTAGTTTACATTTCTTCTAGAATCTCATAACCTTATTCCATGGATATATGTGTTGAAAGACTTCATCACCAATATAAAATTCTATATCATAGTAATGGTTATCATCATAACTTTTCTACCAATATTGACTTGACTTGATATGTTGTTTAATGGCTCTAACCTTCTATTTCATTTCTTTAGCTATCTCAAATCCCAAAATTTTATTTCCCAAACATCATCCCAGCATGTTAGTGATCTATATTTATTCCCATAGAGGGCTTTATGAGGACTCATCTTAAATCATGATTGATTGTTATTATTGTAAAAAAACTCGACTATAGAAAGTTTTTTATCCCAAAAACCTTTCAAATCCAATGAACAAGATCTCAACATATCCTCTAGGGTTTGAATTACCATCCATATGAGGATGATAAGATGTAATAAAACTAAATTTTGTATCAGGTTCCTACTGAATACTTCTTGGGAAAATTGAGTTAAACCTTATATCCTGATGAGATATAAAAAAATATGGTCCTCCATGAATCCTTTAGTGGTTTTGGGGAGTCCAACTAAAATACCATGTCGATGTTCTCCCATTTTCATTCTAGTATGAGTAATGGATGTGACATCCCCTTAGAATTTTTTCTTTCAATCCTATCGTGCTGGAATACCAAGAACCGAGATACAAAATTTGTAATATCCTTCTTCATGCCATCCCACCATGAGTGTTCTTCCATGTCTCAATGTATATTAATACTTTAATGATGAATATAGAATGAAGAATTATGTGCTTTCTCTAATAGCGCATTCTTGAAATCTAGTATGGCAGGAATTCATAAATGTTTTATAAACATTGTCATTTTATCATGATCAAGGCTAAACTCTAGAACATTTTTAACCTTCTTTTGTTTGACTACATATTCCTTAGGCATCTCTTTAATCATTAGTTGAATAGTGGTTTGAATATTCAATTGAGCAACATAATATTTTTTCCCATACATTAAGATTTCCAAATCAATAATTTACAAATATAGAATTAATAGATCTTTTATTATCCTTATCATTGAAAATATAGCATTATCCTTTCAATACAAAGCATTGGTAACATTGTTCTCTTTTCTAGGGTAGAAATGTATTTAGCAGTCATAATCATTTATTATCTCTAACAATCAACTCTGGAGCATGTTCAAATCCATCTGTGTGAATATAAATTTCATAAATTTATTATTGGTATATTTATAACTTTTTTCTCCATAAAAATAATTAATCCATATCTATAACACAAAAATTAACATAGCTGACTCCAAATCTTGAATTGGAAAAAAATTCTCATGAATATTAAATTTCCATGACGTATAGGCTATAACCATTTTATTATGTATAAGAACACATCCCAATCCCTTCATGGATGCGTCACTATAAATTAAAATCTTTTCTCCACTACAAGGTAATATATGTATAGGTGCACTGTCCAACCTTCTCTTTAGTTCCCTAAAATTTTCCTTATTATTAATATGTCCAGAGGAACTTGGTAACCTTCTGAGTTAACTTGGTTAGAGGTTTATATAGTTGTGATAAATTATCCAAAAATATTCAATACTATCATGATAAAACTAGAAATATTTGGATCTCAGTCACTCTGGTTGGTCTATAACAACATTCAATAGCCTTCGTCTTTGATGGATCTACTATTTTATCCTCTCTTGAGATTATATTCCCTAAACATGAAACCTATTGTATACCAAATTCACACTTTGTAAATTTGTCATATATTTTGTCTTTAATTTGGGTCTTTATTAAAATTATCAAGTGGTTTTCATGATATTTGTTTCTCTTTGATCAGATCATAATGTCATCTATAGAGACTACCAAAAACTAATTAAGGTAAACTCTAAAGACACTATTCATTAAATCCATGAAGATAGCATGGGAATTAGTAAAATAGAAAGGAATCTCTATATATTCATAGTGTTCATACCATGTATGGAATTCCATATTGGTTATATCCTCCTTCTTGAACAACAATTGATGATATATATAATAATGTTCAATCTTAGAAAATTATTGAGCTCTGTGTAGCTGATCAAAAATTTCATCAGTATGGGGAAGAGGATAATTGTTCTTGTTCATGGTCTTGTTCAACTCCCAATAATAAATTCACAGTCTCATTGATCCATATTTATATTTTACATAGAGAATAGTTTCTCTCCAAAGTGATACACTTGACCAAATTAATCCCATATCAATTTTTTCTTGGAGTTTCTTATTCAATTCCTACAACTCAATTGGGGCCATTCTAAAGGGAGTCTTTGAAATTGGTGTGGAACTAGGTATTATATCTATGGATAATTAAACATCATTTTTTGGTGAAAGGAAAGTAAAAATATCAAAAAAGACATCCAAAAATTCCCAAATAATAGGAATATCATCGATGATAATTGTATCCCCAACCATTTGAGATAAACAGGTATTCTGAATGGGAATTAAGGCACATACACAATATGTAATTTCTATAGGATGCTCATATGTATCATAACTTTGATAGAAAATCATAGGTTGTATTGAAATATCAAAATTAACATCCCTTATGCAATAATTGTTATGTTGTTTATGAATATAAATCCAAACCATGTATAAGATGACATCAAATTAAAATAAAGGAATAGTGGAATCATTTAAAAGAAACACACACCTACAAACTTCAAACCGAGAAGAATCATATACTTGGGATGAAATAATCTTACCTTTAGGTTTTCCCACTACTAATTCCATATAATCATTCAGTTGAAATCTTAACACCCTTATAAAATTATTTAGAAATGAAGGAGGGGGTAGATCCATAATCAAATAAGACATAAGTAATTATGGAGTGTATGGTAAGTGTACCTTTCATGGCATCATTACCTCGCCAATTGTTAGAAACAGTTATTTAATGATATTTCAACTTTTCCATAGTTTAATATGTTTTTAATTTCGATCATCCACACCATCCCTTGGGTTTGGTCACTGCTTAGCATAATTCATATCCTCCTTACACTTGAAGTTCTAAAGTGCTTGAGGTGTATTCAGTGCATCTTTCCCTCTATTTTCATCATTAGTGAACTCATTCCCATACTTTCTGCAATCAATTTCCTAATGGCATTACCTTCCACACTAAAATTATTTATTTGACCCCATAAGAGAATTTCCTCCACGCTTATTTCCACACTTATAATGTTAAAGAAATATCATGTTCTTTTCTCTATGGTTTTAATATTTCCTTTTGAAATCCATCTTCCTTTTATTATTAAAGCCATGATATTGATACATAAATATAACCTATATTTTAACCTTGATTAAACAAAACACTATCTATTCATAGATAGTAATGTCTTTTAGGGCCAATTCCCTTCTAATAACTAGATTTAACCTACTAAAGAATTAGTAAAACTTACTTTCTGGTTGGATGATAATTCTAGAAGTGCACCAAGAAAGCCTTGTGAAATTATTCTCATAGATGCAGATGAATGCATCATCCTTTTACTTCCAATCGGGGAACTCCTTTTCAATATTTTTATGAAAAACATGAGTAAATTACTTATTGAATAATAAGTTCTCAAACTCATCCCAATATATAGATTTTATTTTATCTTTCTTCCATGTATTCTTGGTTCGATACCATCAAGGGCCCACTTAACCTTATAAATTATAGACATCCATAATAACTTTCTCATGTTATGAACACTAGAGAATATAGACTAACTTTTCAATGGAACTAATCTATTTTTCATCAATAAGTCAATCATAAGACTCACTGAATGAATGTGGGTGTTTCCTCATGAAGAACTCAACAAAATGTTGTCACATCCTTTTCTCATTTGGAAGTATTGTATGATTCTAATCTTGTGAATGTTATGTGAACATGGAAATAATGTTTTTAATTCCAAAACCCATTGCATTCATATTCTCATGATAACAATGATTTCATTGTCTATTCCAATAACAAGTAATGCAGTTACTTTAAGATATTGCCTTTAATGAAAACAAAGAATAATTAAAGTAAGAAAAAATTATTATAGTGAGTAACTACATAATCATGAATAACCACTTATAGGATTTTTAAATTATGACACCTTATTTAATATGAAAACACATAGGTTTATTCAAGGACATTCATAGCTAATTTATATTTAAATCATTCATGCTGTTAAATAAAGATTTTATGAATTCTCAACGAATATCCCATGTGAGTGTCAAACTAGGTGTGAAAAAATCCCTATTATCGTGTCCAAGTTCACTGTAGAGTCGAGCTTAATCTGGCGTTTTAGGGTTGTTACCCCTATGTAAATTTGTCCTGGAGTCACATCAAATTCTAGTATCTATAAAGGGGATGTATTAATAAGAAAAAATTCACTCTATCCTTTACCAGAAAGGGGTGTTTTATGAATACTTAATACATTTCACAAATAGACAGCCAAATAAAATATTAGTCTTGTGTATTTGGAATAATGGAAACATAAACACTAGTACACAAGTGAGCCACATTATCTCCCACTCGATTATTCATGACTATCACCCTTCTTGGACACATTATACACAATACATATGACCTGAGGAATGAAAACATAATAACGGTTGATCTTAGATACTCAGTAAGGGTAAACAAAAGAGATATGCAAGAATAAACATTAACATAAGGGTATAAAAACATTATCACATCATTAAAATATCATACCCTACAAAAAAACCATAAAAATGAATCATGGAATAAATATTGGTAGTTCATAAGACATGAATCATAAAGTAATCAAGATCCTAAACCAATATAGTATAACATAGGAATAAGCCATGGAATTGTGGTAGATACATAAGAATATAAAATTATTTACACATTATTCAAGGCATCACTAATAATGTCATCTTAGTATTATGGGTTCAATCCCTATACCATCTTAATAGTCATGGTTCACTCCCATGAGAATATTAGTATTTAATGTTTACCTACAAGACCATATTCGATGAAAAAGTCCATTACTAAACAGAGTTCACTCTTCATTAAAAATGTCTATCTCATGAGATATAAATATTTATCTAATGAATTGGAGGTATACATAGGTCCAACCTAAATCATAATGAAATCATACATACTTGTTCCACAATATCATAAAAAATCATATCATAACCCATGAAATTGAATTGGTATCATAAACATGTCATAATATAATAACCTGTGAAAAAGAGATAGGTTTCATAATTATTTCATCAAATCATAACCCGTGAAATGAAAAAGGTTTTATAAATATATAACTCATGAAATGGAAATGGGTTTTATAAACATATAACCCCTGGAAGAAAAATCGGTATTATAAACACCATTCCATCAAAATATAAGTCATTAAGAGGAATAATATGAATGGAACCTTTGGATAATTTTCTATAAAGGTATTAATAACATTTCCTAACAACATCATAGATGGAAAATAATTTCGAAATATCCTTTAAAAAGAGTTCTTGAGAGTTATTTTCTTTCTTCTTTATTAATATCCTTTTTAAAACATAATTCCATTTGAATCTTTTTTCCTTTAAATCATAAAATAGAATCTTGAATAATATATTGAAAAAAATTTCTATTTAAAATAGATTTAAAAATATATAACAAAAATATTGAAGAAAATTAAAATAAATTAAAATAAATTTTCGTGAAAATGATCTTTAAACGATGAGATTATTGCAATAAACTCTTTCCACTTGGTAACTTTGAATCATAATACCCATGTAAGAAAATAAAATTTCATGAATCTTAAAATATCAGGAAAATAATTATATTCATGATATAATATTTAAAATGTTAGTGTATACTCCTCATAGAAGAATATATTTGTATAACATTGAATGTGTCTCGAAAAAGGCAATTTGAGGCAAAATTACTTTACCGATTTGGTAACTTTTGAAACATAAAACCCCATGAAAGATAGATAATCAAATGGATATATAAATACCCATAAAAGTAAGGATAAAAATTTTATAATATATCCATGGGTATTATATACACCACACAAAATAAATGTTTGGGGAATAATACATAAATCTCACAGAAATAATAAGTGAGATGAAATTCCCTACCTTTAGTTTTGACTCTCATCGTACTCAGAAAAAACTCATGTATAATAGATATAAGTTTATTATAAAATTTTTAAGGACAATATTATTATATTTAATATGATATATGATTTTATTATGAATTTATATTACTATTTTATTAACAATTCCCTATTAATGCTACACTTCAGGTAACATATGCTTGGTTTTTCATACATATTTTGACTTCTTTTCATGATCCTCTTAATTAGATCATGAAATATTTATTTAAATATTATAAAACAAGATAAAAATATAATATATATTAAAAATATATAATATTATAATAATCTATAAAATATATAAATGCTAAATGGAATACATATTTCATGGAGACAGCGGGTTGTATGTACGGATGAATGTTGTTTCTGTTCTACTGTCTTATTGAAAAGAAGAAAGAAAATGAAATATGTGTGTGTGTGTGTGTGTGTCTAATATAATTCGATTTTAATTATTATTTCATATTTATCATATAATATTACTAAATTCATCCTTAATTCATTCCACGTTAAATGTGAATGAATCACATCCCTTTAAGGAGGTGGCAGTCCACATGTCCACAAATGCAGTTATCATATTTAAAAAAATGGAAATCATGAATTTATGTTTTATATTATAATTAATGAAGTATAAATAAATCATAAATATCTTATATATCATTTAAAAACATCGAATACATCATAACTCCCAACCATTATAGGTGGTAAATGAAAAACTGAAAACATCATTTCGTGAGGTAGTAGTTCATCATACCTAAGAACAGTAAAGTCATTACCCATCAGATGGAAGTTTTTGTACATGTAGGTAAAACCATTAGAATAAAAATTATATATATATTTAGGAAACGAATTTTATTATATAATCATGGAATAATAATAGCTGAGATGGTGGAGAATAAAAATAAAACAAAATATCTTATCGAAAGATGTTACCTCTTCTTTCGATAACTCATCTTGGTTTTCACCAAAGGGTATACTTGATTATATTTCACATAAAGGGAGGATTATAATATTATGGGATGAAATTTTGATGGATATATTGGTAGGTTTTCTCTGATCCAAATATCTTTAGAGGTGTGAAAAGTGGGATATATGAGTGTCTTTTTATAGTGGGGAGGAGTGGCATTCTTGTAAATATAAAAAGGTAAACACTATTTAGAGGTCCCCCTTACATAATGTGCCACCAATAACGGTTAAAATTATTTAAAATAGAGTAAAGTGTCAAAATATTTCCATAAATTGTATTTTTTTCCGGTTTCAATTTCATTTGGCTTATTAATATTAATGTTTAACCATTAAGTAATCTTGTTTTAACCTTAATCGCTCAAATTAATTTTAATTACATTCACAAATATTTGTTGGTCAAAACATCATTTGACCATTTAATAAATTATAAATTCTTCTGATTCAAAATATGGAATCTTTTTTTCTAAATTATAATCACATAATTAAACAAAATTAAATTAAAATTAACCCTGTAGATGTGTCGCGACAACGTGTTTTTTAAGCCTAAATGTTTAAATGTTGGAAAGGTTTTTATATTCAATTTATATGTGAAATTGGTTACAATAACCCCAATTGGATTAATTTATGTAAAATTTATTAAATTAAAATTTAAAACTAAACTAAAATTCAAAACTGAATTAAAAGATAAATATACTATATAATTAAATTAAAAGAAAAAACAATTTTAAATAAAAATTCTTTGTTTTCACTATTCACCTAAAAATGAAGTTTCTCAGAGAAATCCCAAAAATTCAACCTAATATAATTTTTACATTATTAATTAAAAATGAAGTTTAATTTTCATATTAAATTTATAAAAGTGTCTAAAATTAATTTATTAGTGTTCACAAAAGGACATAAACTTTATTTGATTTTAGAAAATAGTATTTTCAAGCATATAAAACAATTAACCAAAATTACCTTTTTTATCACTACGTTTTATTTATATAACACCATTATAAATAATATTTAGAAATTGGTTGTTGATATTAATATTAATATGATTAATGGATAGGTTATAACAATCTCATTTAAACAATTATAATAATAAAATGATGTTACATAGAAACATAGTGTTGTGCGTAACACATGTCAAGTTAGTGTTTCATGTAGTGCAAGTTCTTCCCTATGTAGCATATAAAGAAAGATTAACTTGGTGTAATGCCTAACATCAGACCTAAAAGGAAATTATTTTTTATAAAAATAGCTTCATAAAAACTCTAGGTATTGTAACTTTGGCTCCACCAGTGATAAAAGTAATGTTTGTTGTAGAGACTTTATTCACCTCATTCACACTGGTTCTGTATTAAAACTTATTATATTATGATCATAAATTATGGGTTTTATTTTAAGATTATATTCATATTTTGGTTTATCTTAATTTAATACATCATCAATTATATCTTTAGAATCAGCACTAGCACCTTGTTCTCTCCCTGAACCCCTCACCACCTCACCACTTTCTTCCAGACATTTCTCATTGTTTTAGCATATATTATGCTACATTTCTATATGCTGATATCTTTTATTTTTAAAAACTTTCAAATAAATATGTTCAAACACTGATATGACATTCTCTTAGATGATTTTCTAAGAAAAACCCATCATATCCACAAGACTGAAACTTTCTTAATTTCTCCTTATGAAGAATATATCACTTAATATTAAAGATTAAAAAGCACTTCAATATTGGATTATTTACAAAATAGATATCATATAGAGTTTTTGAACATTCTAGACAAACAAAAAACACTAATATACATACATACTTATTTCATAACTACTTCCTTTTTGAAAATTCTCAAGTGGTTTTTTTCTAAACCATGGAATTATTTCATATGGTTTAAATTATAGTTTCTCCTTGAAACTACACCATTTTTAGAAGAGTTCTAACTATAAATACTTAGTTCCTTATACCATGATTCTTAAAAAATATCTTCACTTGTATATTTTTAAACTAGGTTCTTCCATTGGTATATAATTTTAGAATCTTCTATCCAATAATTGTTTCACCATAGTCTAATACTGAGTAAAGAAACTAAAATCATTAGACTTCTGGGTGATTAACATCATCCATATCAACCAACTAAAATCATTGATATGTAGAATATAATATCTATTCCAATAAATGGTCCTTGATTATATCAATATTCACACATATACAAGAACCAATTTAATCACCTTGGATTAATTTTTCTATTTTGACTTGTAAGTCTTCCAAATAATATTACCTTTTTGAAAAACATTGCATGTGTGTGTTCAATCACAAGTAAATTTAGGGATATAATGATCTCCATAATTCTTAACTAGATATTTCAAGGATTTTTAGATCATGTGATAATGAATTTTATGGCATAATATATTTTCATCCACCCTCTATAGAAAGTGCATACATTTCTCTCCACCAATTGGGCAGAGATCCCCCTTTGTGTGCTCCGCTTTATTTATAATATTACCATACTATATATTAATGGTATAAATATTCTTATTTAAATTCACAACATATCTTAAGTAACAAGACTAAATTATACTCAATACTTTTCACTAAAAACATCAATAAACAATAAATCCTTGTATCCTATATCTTTTCCCAAAAAAATTTATTTTTTAATCCAATAATTTTCAAACCATCATTATTTCCAAATCATACCCAACCTCATTTCACATTTATGATACCCATTAATATATAATATTTTCAAATAAAATGGAATGTATGTTCTCAATAAATAATTTATTCACCATAACAATGTATTCTCTCAAGGGAATACCTATAACTAATTTCTTTTAATTTATTTTCTTTTAATCCATGATTTTGGATTCACAACAGATGATGAATTGTAGACTTGATATTTCTATAAATAAGACTAACCAACATCAATATAGTTAAAAAAACATTTTATTTTTATTCCCATTTATGATTCCTTAATCTACATTATATGATCACATTGAGTCTTTATAGGCACATTACATTGTATCACCAATGATAATCACATATCCAAATATCAATTTACTCCACACTAGAACCATTTTCCATTGAAATCATGCTTATAATATGAAACATTGATTAGATGTATTGGTTTCCTATATGTCTTTTGATACCTTTTGGCTATGAAAATTACATTTTCAAGACATGACATACTTCCTCAATAGTAACACCTGATTTGTAGTGATCTCCTATATGTACTATCTACTATATGAGTGATCTCTTTGGTTTTTCAAGCATTCTGATGTTATTTTATACCCAAATCAACTTTCAAAATTATAATGGGTGATCAAATCTTGGAATTAACCATTATTTTCTTCTAATTTTTGATCAACACCCATACTGACTTTTTCATTTCAATCTATATTTTTCTTCTATAGACAATTCTCTAACTATTCAGTTAGACCTCCATTGCCCTTTCTTCACCTTCATTGTAGCTCATGTGGTTTTATTTCATAATTTCAAACCAAAATTCAATAGACTCTCTATATATTCTATTTTTTTCACAGAACAAACACTTATCTCTCAATATCATTAATATATTTGACTTATTCGTTCACCAATTTAGTTAATCAACTGATTATCCAAGTCAGTCCTTTAATATTGATCTTATAATAAACAACCTTACCCTAGATTTATTCTTTTCTCAATTCTAGTTTCTCAATTTCCACCCCCATATCAAACCTCTCTTCTTCCAATTATTGTGTATATAGTTTTTAATTATAAACCACACTATCAACATTTTTTTCTTTTCTCTATAAAAATTTATTGTGTCCAGAACATTTTCAAACTCCTCTTAGAGATCGAATATTCCTTTTAATTATCCTTCTTTATCATCATGGTTTTACCAGGTCGATGAATTTCCTATAATGTTCACAAGAAAATATTACCTATGTTTTTTATAGTCCTCCATTTATTCTTCTCAAGTCTCTTAATAGATATTATCCTTGTATGAAGATAGTTTATTCTTTGTGAATATTTTTTCTTAGTGATACTCCAATAATTAATTTTGGATAAGGTTTTCCTTATGGGAACATCATAACTTTCATTGTCATGTTGATGCTTCTTTAGATATTTTATACAAGTTTCCTAAACATTCCAAATAGAATGAATGTGAGTGGAAGTTTTCCATTAGACATTTATTTTATCCATTTCATATTTATGGAATTAAATGAAATTACCTAGTCAACCAGTTATTCTTCCTGATTATCCAATATGGTGTGATTATTTAATTCATTTGATGTAACCTCCTTAGGTTTCCCATTTTACATAGCCTCATTATCACTATTCATTACATCATATATGAAAATAGTATTATACAAAATATACAACATCATCTAGATTGGATATTTATCATCAGTAACATATATTATAATATTAAACACTAGTAAAAACCTACTTAATATTTTATTGACAAGCTTTAAATTATTATAGGTTTATTTGACCCCAGACATATCTTCTATAATCACTATAACTCAGTCAAGTAATGCATTGAAAAATCCATTCATGTGAATCCTCATCCCCTCATAATTGTTCAACAAAACCTATAGCATATATTCATGCACCTTTGATCACGTTTTCAGATATTGTGAATATTTTCCACATGGAATTTTGAGTCTTATATAACATCACCTTCATATATATTTTTTTGGATAAATTTCAACATGACTTTTTAATTACCTTGGTGTCAGATTCTATCTCTTTGTATTCTCTTTTTGATAGGGCTTCATTGTACCCCCCCCCCCCCCCATTTTTAGGTAATTATCCCTTTATTTATGTATTTTATCTTTATAAAGAAATTACGTTATGTATGGGGAGGTATGGAGAAGTTTTTGAATGATTTTTGGATTTTATAGAGGTTCACAGTTTGGGAACGGTTAGTAGAAATCATGAAACACCTCTTGGAAACTGTTCAAGGGGGAAATGTGTCATTGGGAAGGCACATGGTTGGACCATGGTTTGGCCAATCCATGAGGCCACCCAAGTTAAATCATGCATGTTGTGGATAGAGTTAAAATCATGTTTCGAACATAATTTTTTAAACCATATTATCCAACCATGTGAGGGGTGGCTTATGGAGGTAGTAAACACATGGTTGGTGAATAGTTCCCCATACCATTTGTCCTAACCATGCAGCATACAGATGACCCTTATTAAATTGTGAAACTAAACCAATTTGGACACTTATCATAATGTTTTCCCCCTAGTTCGACCCTAACATAATATTCTCTTCTCCCAAAGGGTGTGTAGACCATTCCCCTTTTCCTGGAGCAGTCCATTGGTGATTATTTGTTCGTTGGAGGCCCAGATTCCTTGGTAAATATATGTTCTTTGTTGTTTTCCTTAGATTTCACCTTCTTCCCCCTCATGGATATATATACATATATAATTATTTTTTGTATATATCTATGTTGTTAGATACCAATCATATTAAGATATGACATTTTGGTTGATAGGTAATAAGATCTCTGGTGGTTTTTGGAGTTTCAACGTGATTTGTTTAAGAATTTGCCTCATTCTTAATTTGTTCCTATGATTGTGAGGTAGTTGGTTTCACTCTCAAATACAATTATTATAACTTAAGGCATTGATTTAAAATTGATTGAATTAATTGAATTTTGTTGTGAATTGTTTTAAAATCTTGTTGTAAACCCTCTTTAGTGATAGTTTGTGGAATAGTGGAAAATTGATTATTGTAAAAAGTGAATGGTTTCATGATTTTAAAATGATGATTTTAAAATATTTATTTTTTGGATTCATATAATGGTTTTTATATAAATATTTATAAAGAAATAATTTTTTAATGAAATGGTTGATTTGGAATTTTTTGGTATAAATGTTTGGCATGTATTTGTATGCATTTGGGACGGATAAGGGCATGAAGTCTCTCCTATAAAAATGGTTCACCAAGTGATGGATTAGTGAATGTGTGAATCACCACTCACAAGTATATAGGGTTCCATTGTTTCATTCTCGGTTGGATCTTTGGACATGTGGAATGAAATTGGTTATGTCTAAATAGAATTTGAGAAATGGTTTTAAAGAATATTTTTGTTTCTTTATTTAAAAATTAGTTGGTTTATAAAAATGTTTTGGATTTGATATAAACTATTTGTAATTTTTTTAAAAATTTGGTTATATAAATATGAAAAAAAAATTATCATAGTGGTGTGAGTTGGGAATTCATTTTGGGAAATCCTTTTGAGTTTTATACCCACCCCAACTAGGGAACTTGGGTGGGTTTGTGGATACAATTTATCAAGACACAGGAAACAAAAATGTGTCTCATTTATTTAGTGATTCATCAGGATAATTTTAGAATGTATTGTGAAGTTTTATCTTGTATCATATCAATATCTAAAGATGATATTTATTTGGAAACTTCGCATGTTTTTTTGTTTTTTCATCATCTTTATACTGTGATATGGGTTTTGGTTTCTGAATTATAGTTTTGTTTGGTTTGTTGTTGTTTTGGTTACTTTTGAGATGAATTAAATTATACGCATGCGTTATATAGTGTTTTTTTGTTAAAATTACCTTGGTTTGTGTGTTTTTATATTCAAAATTATAAATCATCCCCCAATTATTTTCAAAGACCTTGGAATTTATAGCCATCATTTGGTGTCTTGGGGATGTCACTGAAGGAAATGTATCTATTTTTACTCTTCCCAATACAATTATGAAGGGAAGGATGTTACAAATATTATATATTTTGAACGTTCTATATTCTTTTGAGACCAATAGTATTGATTTTTCGATCGTAGAGTTACTAGTAAATTTGGTTTAGTCCTTAAGTTGGGATTGTTGAAAGTGTAGGACCATTAGGACTTGAAATGTAGATTATAAAGAGGTGTAGCTAACCTATTTATGTTGAACCAACATTTACTAGTGAGTTAGTTACATAAGTGTTTTAAGATACTTTTCAGAGTAGTAACCTCATCACCATGGGTTTAGCCAATGAAAAGAGAATGAAATGCATTTATCGAAATGACTTCCCACAATAAATGTATATTTAAATTTGAGTAACAATTTATGATTTTTTGAAAGAAAAAAACATATTTTTAAAATGTGTTGAATTTGAGTTAAAATGGGAGATTTCAAAACAGCATAGCATTGATATTTTGAAAATGGTTTTATTTTCAAAGAGAATGGTGGAATTTTCAAAACTGGTTTGAAATTGGAAAATGGTGAATTATGAAAATAATGATTGTGATATGTATAATGTTGTAAATTTGATATTTTTAAGCCTTATGTAACTAGAGAGTGATACTAAATTGTGTTTTCTTTTGGTTATATAAAATGGAACCAATTATAATATAAGAAACCAACCAAAAGAGGATGTAAAGAATGTGGTTGAACCTGATCTATAGGTGGACCAACAGCTGGATTAGAGTATTTTCCAATATTTTCTAGTTGTGGATAGGTGGAATAGAAGGGATGAAATACAGAAAGTGGATCATTCAATTTACTTCAAGACGATAAATACATCCATCTTTAAGGGTGATTTAGAACCAGAGAAAGTAGAGGTGAGGCTAAATTGGATGAATCAAATATTCAATTTCCTAAGAACACCATATGAAATGAAAGTAAATTTATCAATGTAATTTTGGGAGGATATTTCATGCTAGTAGTGGGATTTAATAGTTCAGGATAGACTAAACCAAGGCACGGAGTGGAAGTATTTTGAAGAATTTTGTAACAAAAAATTCAATACTCGTACATTCAAGATTTCTATAATGATAGACATTTTCTTCTTAAATAAAAATAACATCTCATTAAAATAGTATGCAGATCCATTTTTGAATTTTTCTTGCTTTGTGTTAGAAGTTGGGGAAAGTGTATCCTTTTGTAAACACATTTTTCCATCAGTAATAAAGACATAGATTCACATGAATATTTGTGTGCTCTATATAACAGATTACATGGAGATTTTTTATAGAGTAATGTAAGAAAAAAGATACATCTCATGAAATATAGGTATAGGAGGCATGTTTTTACATATGGGAAATGGTGAGAACTGTAATTATGGGAATAAGAAGAAGAGCGACACGTATTTCCAAGGTTGGAGTATGAATTGGAATTGGATGGATGGATCAGTGAATCTTCCTCTAAAACCAAAGAGTAATCCTGGATGTTTTCAATTTGGTTCGTCTGACTACATAAAGAGATATGGTATAGAAACAACTAGTTCATTCCACAACTACAACCAAATGGGGTATCTAAAGTGCTATTGTCGCAATTCACTAATGAATGGTGCTTGAGACACATCAGATATTTCACAGATGTCATTGGATATGATGGGGTGAGGGAAGTAGAATATTTATCCTTAAAAAACTATGAAACCCCTAGTGATTCCAGAAATACCATGAATCCTCAACAAGGGAACTCCCCAAATGGTAATAAATACCATAATTCAGTGATCAAACAATTTTATGGTGTTGGGCATGGGATTGTGGATAATCAATCTAGACCATCAACAATAAGAGGTGTGATTATTTATAATTCAACCCTTATTCAAGAATTTTTTTTATATTATTACATCCTATTAATTTATTTCTTCTTATGATATTGATCTTCTAGGTTTACATGTGGATATAATTCCATCTATTTTGAAAAATGAAACACCTCTTGGTCAAAAAAAAATGTTGTGTCTTTATATGAAAAGAATGTTCTATTTCTATTACTATAGACAAATTCAGTTGGGATTTATTTATTTTTAATATGGATGTCTATGAAATAATCACTAGTATGTATTGGTTGATAATATTCAAATATCACATCAATTTTTATACCCAAATTTTTTGTTTTATGATTGATGATGTCATTGGGCATCACTTTAAACAATATTATAATGAAATGGTAGGTTAAGTTGAATATTTAGCAACAGTAGTAGGAACGACCTCATACTAGTTGGTATTTTTGACCTTGGAATTGATGGATGAGATTGGAAGTAAAAGTTTTCTAGTAATTATTGATCAATTTCTAGATATTTTTCTTAATAATTTCTTCATTCTTCCACCAATAAGAGAGGTTGAATTTATGGTTGATCTCTTACCAGGGACTAGTAATGTCTCACTTTTGTCTTATATGATATCAAAAAAAGAATAAAGTCAATTGAAAGACCATTTGAAAAACTTTAACATAATATGAATCATTCAGCCTAGTATGTCTCTATGGGAAGAGACAATTTTGTTTGTGAAAAATGTGGAATGAACTATATGGATTTTTTATGGACTATAATAATCTTAAAAAGGTTAAAATAAATAATAGGTATCAAATTCCAAGCATTTATGATCAGTTAGATCAATTTATGGGGTCCCTGTAGTTCTCAAAAATTGACTTGCAACTAGGATATTTTAAATTTCAGATTCTGAAGAAGGGTATTCTAAAAATAGATTTCAAAAGTAGGCATGGACATTATGAATATGTGGTTTCACCTTTTGGTATTTTTAGAACACAAGCAGTCTCTTTGGTATTATGGAATTGGATATCTCAAAGTTATATGGATTTTATTGGGGAAGTTTTTGGGGATGACATATTGGTGTATTCAAGAAAAAAGTTTGAGCTTGAGAAATACTTCATGACAGTGTTGGGTATATTGCGGGATCATTGTCTGTATGTAAAATTATCAATGTGTGATTAACAGATAAAAGAGGAACATATTCATGCCCATGTTATCTCTAAAATAGTTTTTTTGTTTTATCCAACAAAAGATAGAGGTTGTCATATCATGTCAATTTCCAAAGAATATTTTTGAGATACATTGTTTCCTTGACTTAGCTAGTTATTATCAATTTTTTTCACGTTGTTTCCTAACTAGATTCACCAATGATAGCTTTGAAAAAAAATTGACCCATTTTTAAGAAATTGGTAATTTAATAAGTATTTTAAATAGCTTAAAATTTTCCTTAAATTAGTACAAATATTGATATTTCTAGAACCAGGACAGGGGTACGTGGTGTATTTTGATTCTTCGAGATCAGGTTAAGGATGTGTTCTAACATAGGGATATCATGTTGTGGCTTATGGATCAAGGAATTTATAGTTCTATGACAATAACTAACCAACACATGATTTGGATTTAGCTTCTATAGTCCTTGCTTTAAATTCTTGGTGTCTTTACCTATTTTGTGAGAAGTTTATAGTGTTTATAGATTATAAGATCTTCAAAAATATTTTCTCATAGAGGTATTTTAATATGGGAAAAATAAGATATAAGGAGTATCTATAAATTTTCAAATCTAAATTGGTATATACACTGAGTAAATGAAATTTGGAAGTGGAGGGATTAAGAAGAAATTCCTTTAATCAGTTAGAAAAGGAGGCTTTAGAACAATTTTAGTTAATTTCGATGATAGCTGACATGAAAATGGATTGTGAAGACTAAGGTAGTATTGTAGTTTTATTCCTAGTTTTTTTAGTATCTAATATTACTGAGATAGCTTAGGATGCATAGAAATATGATTCAGAATGTGTTGAAATGATGTCAAAACATAATTTTGGGGAGACCATTGAGGGATGGAAGTTGGATGGGAGTTCAATTTTTTGGTTTCGAAATAAGATGGTTGTCCCTGTGTCTTTTTAGGGGCAAATTATTCATGTTTATCACAAATAAAGATGGTTTTTTCATCCTAAAATATAAATTATTTATAAATAATTGAAATAACAAATTTGGTTGGATGGAATGAAAAAGAAATTGGTAGTGTTTATTTTGAGATACCTCACATATCAATATATTATGTTAGAGCACTAATGAATAAAGGTTATGTTACAGTATTTACCTATTATAGTTTTGAAATGGGAGAAGATAGAAATGGATTTTGTGATAGTTATCCCAAAGACTATTAGGAAACATTATTCCATATGGGTGATAGTGGACCGACTCAAAAATTACATCCATTTAATTCATATTTTTGAATCTCATATAGAAGCGTCCTTTTCTAAATTCAATATCTGAGAAGTGGTAAAGAGGCATTGTTTTCCTTTTTTGATAGTATCAAACCAAAATTTGAGGTTTATGTCAAGTTTCTCTAAATCCTTACAATAAGACCATGGGACTTAGTTGACCATTAGTATGGCGTATCATTCCCATATGGATGGACATTCCAAAAGGGTGATAAAAATGTCAAAAGAAATCTTTTCAGGATTATGTAATACATTTTGGTGTCTCATGGGATGATCAGGTACCATTAGAAAAGGTTTCATATAACAATAGTTATCATGCCTCAATATATATGGATCCTTTTGAGGAATTGTATGGGAATCATTATCATTCTCTAATTTTCTAGGTGGAAATCAGTTAGACTTCACTGGTTAGACCAAGCCACCTGCAAGAGACAATAGAGAATATTCAACTAATTATGAAAACGATGGAGATTTATCAGAGTAATCTGAAATCATATTTGTATCATTGTTTATGGTTGTTTTTATTCGAGGTGAGTGATCATGTGTTCTTGAGAATCACTCCATGTCTTGGGCAATATCATCTTGGATGGCTAGGGAAGTTATCCCCTTGATACACAAACCCTTCCGAAATACATGAATGGGTTACTTAGGTAGAATATCAGTTTGATTTTCCAAAAAGGTTCATTTAATTGCATAATATGTTTCATGTATCTCAGTTGAAAAAGTATTTTCTTTATCCCAATAGTGTCATTATGTGTGATCATTTAACCTAGATCTAGATGCTACATTGGTTCATATGCCAGTGAGGATTCTGGATATGTAGGAGAAATTCTTACATTGGTAAATCATTGGTCTAGTGTAGGTTTTTTGGCCTCATTTTCAGATTCATGGAGAAACTTTGGAATGTGAAAAGGAAATGCTCAAGAAATGACATGAACTATTTCAGGGCATTGGTGGTTTTCTAATTTTCAGGGAAAGAATGTCCAATGGTCAGAAGAATTTAACACCCCTGCTTTCAGGTAATTAACCCTTTATTTATGTATTTTATCTATATAATATAATTGGGTTATGTGTGGGAAGGTTTGGAGTATTTTTGGGATGTTCTTAGAGATTTTATGTTGGTGCATAGTTTTTTCATGGTTAGTAGAAACCCTGCAACACCTCTAGGAAACCATGTAAATAAAAACAGGGGTCATTGGGCAGGCACACGGTTTAGCCAAAGTGTGTGGCCACCTAGTTAAAATTGTTCATGTTATTTATAGATTGAAAATTATGTTTGGTGATTGGTTTTTCTAACCATTTGTTCCAATCATGTGAGGGGTGTCTAAGGTGGTACCACCTACACGGTTGGTGCACAGTTTTTCAAACGATGTCTCCTAACCATGTATAGTATTGATAGTTCTCCTTTATGGTGTATCAAATCCAAATTAGACCCTTAGGCTTTCATATTTCTCCTATTTCAACCCCAACATGTTTTCCTCTTCACCCAAAAGCTATAGAGACCCTTTTTCTTGACCCAGGTGTAATCTATTGTTGATTCTTTGTGTGTTAGAGACCTAGATTTTTATGTAAGTATATGTTCTTTGTTTTTTCCACAGGTTTCATTGTCAACCCTCTCTTGGATTCAAGGATCAACTAATTTGGAAATAGGTCTCTTTTTGTAGATGTGGATAATGTTGAGATATGTTTTTTTGATTGATAGGGAATAGTATTTAAGTCATGTTTTTGGATTTTCAACATGTTTTTTTAAGTGGTTTGGTCATTCTTCATTTTCTCCAATGTTTTCAAGGTAGGTGGCATCACTCTCAACTCCTCTTTTTATAATATGACATATTTATTTCAAATTCATTGAAATAATTTAATTGAATTGTGAAATTTTTATGAAAATATTGCTAGAAACCCTCTTTAGTGATGATTTTTGAAATTTTTTGAAATTTATTATTGTGAAAAGTGATTTTTTTCCTGATTTTGAAATGATGATTTTAACAAAATATGTTTTCAAATTCAAGGAAATGGTTTGATATAAATGTTTTCTATAAAAGAAATTTTTTTATTAAATTTTTGTGAAATGGTTGGTTTGGAATAGTTTTTAGCATAAATATTTTTCATGTATTCATGTGAATTAGGGATGGATAAAGGCATGAAGTTTCCACCATCAAAAGAATGAGATAGATAAGGGTGATAATTTTCCACCATCAAAATGGTTCATGAATTTAATACTTGGGGGAATGGATGACTTTCCACTCATGAGTATAATGAGTTCCATGTTTTCATGAATGATTTGTTATGTGGATATGTGGAATGTAATGGGTTACGCCAAAATAGAATTTAGGAAATGCTTTTGAAGGTTTGTTTTCTTTCTTTTACTTAAAATAGATTTTTTTAAATGGTTTTTCTTTGATGTAAACTATTTTATATTATTTTATATAAATTGGTTTATATAAATGTGCTAAAATTTTCTATCATGTGCAGTGAGTATTGAATTTATTTTGGTAAATACTACATCATTTTATACTCACCACCAACTTGGGAACTTTGGTGAATTTGGGGATATTGTTTATAAAGACATTGGTAAAGTAAAAATATCTCATTTCTTTATTGATCCATTGTGATAAATTAAGAACAGATTGTGGATTTCTATCTAGGAACATATTGGGAGCTATGGAATTCATGTCTCTAGAGTCTTTCAGCTTTATTGGTTTTATCTTCCGCTTTATTATCGGATATGGGTTTTGGTTTTAGAATGTACTTTACTATGGTATCTTGTTGGTTTGGTTACTTTTTAATTATATTATATTATACTCGTGCATTATATAGTATTTTTTTGGTTATGATTACCTTGGTTTGGGTGTTTTTATTTTCAAAAGAGAAAATCGTCCCCCAATTTTTTATAAATCTCTTGTAATTTATTTTCATCCATTGGTGTCTTGGGGATATCACCTAAGGCCAAGTAACACTTACCCCTCTTCCCAATCTAATTACAAGGGTTGTCATTTCACATTCACTATCCATACATTTTGAGATCCAACATATAAGAGATCTTTAAACATCAATTTCTCAAGATAAAAAAAAGTATTCCACTTGATTCTTGCAGAATTGAAAGTTATATCCATCAATGATCGAAATAACTTTATGATTTATAGTTTCCATTTCTTCCACTTGATGGTTAGTTCCACTACATTGAAATTTTAACTCTAATACCAATTTTTGGCCTAAGATAATGTTAATAACCAAAGGGGGTAGAATCGGGGTATGGTGAATTATTTTAAGACACCCTCACTAAGGATCTTATCCCACTGTTAATATTAAAAAACAACCATCATAACAAATATATATTTATATATAGTTATAAAGAAAGTAAAGTGTGATAAAATCAATTTTTACTTATTTAACTCACACTTCACTAATCCAAGGTGTATAAAATTGTGATGTGTTGATGTATCAGAATTCCTAAGTGCCCAATTGTGTTAAATGATTGAGGTAGACTCACTATCCATTAAGTTCCCTACAAATATTTTAAGAAAACTTAGTACTATCACAATCGACATCACTGCTTGTCTAAATGTTTGGATTGAACTCTTTATCATACCTATTTCACTACCAATCATGTGTTAAAAGAACGATCCTCTCTACATAGAAGCTTACCCAATGTTTCTTCATTGGATTATGTTAGGTCCACTAAGCTAAATACCATGAGATGGGGTGAATCATGGTATGATAGATTAAATATATTGTCCCTCTTTATCTTGTTTCATTGTAAAAAACACACTTCTTATCTTTCTTTGGTATTAATATATGTACATAAGTTAAATCATGCCCGGGACACATTGCTTTTACTTGGTTCACCCTCACAGGGATATGTCCAGAGAGCATACAACGACAATGTCTTGATGTAAAAAATCCAATAAAATCACACTTATTTTTATATGGTTTTGGATAGATCACTTATATGCCCATTCTCACTTCCATGAAAAGGTTTAAGGTATTCTCATAGCATTCCCAAAGTCCACTCCCTATGTTTCTTTCTCAGGCTCATTGATGGTGGAAAGGATCACCGTCTTCTTCTTCTATCACTCATTGCTTTTGGAAGGAATCTAGACACATTTTGTGGACTGGTAGTTCCCTTAATTTTCCTGAATTCCTCATCCTCAATTGTAGATAGATTCTCTTTTGATGTTCCAATTTAATACCTGATGAATCCCACTTTACCATAGATATACTTGGATACTCTCAACATTCACACATCCTCAGGGTGACATGAATGCTACTTTAAGCACAGTGTGAAAGTGTTACATTTGTAATAGAAAAACTAACCTGTGTGATACTCCAAACTTGCACAAAAAAATCCATGTTAAACTTAGAAATTGCGTGAAAAAAACCATTTTACACCCAAGTAACTATTGTTGTGCAACTACTATCTAGTGCATAACTTCTGAATAACTCAATACTTGTGTTCCCTAACCACTAGTATGACAAGAGCTCCAATTATCTCAATGTGGTGAGACTATATAGAATGATGGGGTATCTATCTATTTATAGGCATTTTGAAGACCATGCATTCAAGGTGCTAAACTTCTCCACTGGTGCACCAGTCTAACGTTAATGAAAACTAATCTTTCATATTTCTCCATAACTCACATGACACAATTAATTTTCCATTTTTTGATGTTGTAGTTATAAAAAATTCTTGGCATGAAAATTTCCAAGGATCCTTGACACTGTTGTGAAAATCCCTTTCCCAAAAACACTTTTCTACATTCTCCACTTTTTAAACCCAAAAAATTGGAAAACACTAGAAAACAACGGCACCTTGTATATGTTATTTTGGTACGAGATCCAGATCTTCCATTCCTTTTTCATGGATCCTTGCCAAAATAGATTTTAAATAATCTCTCTAGAATTACACAATACACCATGGAAACCCACTTTGTCAATAAACAAAATCAACCTAAAAATTCTTCAATTATACAATGAGGGATTTTTTTCCCAATAGATTCTATTAATGAATTCAATCGCCATTGATTACACAAATGTTTGTGTTTCATAAAGCACTTCATTCATCTGAATAATGAATTCCACTTTATTAAGAAAATTGACAAAAAAGATCATTAACGTTTATATGAATCTCTTATTATACCCAAATTATTTTTCACTAACACAATATCACATAAACACTTGTGACATAATTTCCTTTGTGTTCATATCTTTTGTTAGTGTAAAATGAATTCATGAAATAAATATAATCACATAATTAATACATGAAAATAGATCTCTAGAATTTTTTCTAAGTCTAAACCTCTCCTAATGATAAGGTTATTGGCCTATGTATAGGGAGGAAAAATATATTGTTCAATCATTTTCTGTTGAACCATGCATCACATCTACACTTATTAATCCCAAGGAAACCCAATTATGTGGTGTGTTTGTGAAAATCCACTTATGTGATCATTTACCTAACTTGTTCAAGAATCCATCCCTTACATCAAATTAAAATTGAATCTTCTCAAACAACCTTCAAAATATTATAGAACCTACCCTTTGTGGATATCTCATGGTCTTCATTGAGGAACATTATCAACATGTTGAATCAACAAAAAAACCAAAAAAATCAATAAAGTTCCATTTTGATATATTTTTACCAACATTATTCCATGGGATGAAGGATATGCTCTTCTTATTATTTTTCAACATCAAGGTGAATCTCCTTTAAAATAACACTTTTCATCTTCACAGTAAGTCAGAGTGTGGAAAATATAACCAAAAAATGAGAGCTTTATTGGAGGAAATAAATTCTCACACCGAATTATGCCTCGAGATCATACATGTATTAATTTGAAATCAATTTGTAGTATCTAATATCTTTATTTACATGAAACCCCAAGTCTAAATGAACCGGGATAAATTATTTCCTTTATAACCATATTATGAAATATTACACACCAACCCTAGTTAGTAGACTGGATGGTTGGAATATGATTAACCAAAATATGAAATATTTATATAAATGTTCTCTTTAGTCAAAATTGTTTAATTAGTGCCGAATAAATAATCATTGTATTTTAATAAAATCATTTTAGTACTAAAAGTCCTATTTTTTTAAGAAATGTATTTTTATATGTGTTATGAGTTGTTTATATAAAAATTATATTTATCATTTTTACAACTAATTTATTGATAATTATTATCATTTTTTGAATAATCTTTCATATATTATTTATCTTATGTTTTGGAATGAAGATAAAATTATATAATTGTAAAAAGAGTTCTTCTTCGGAAAAAATATTTTTATGTGAGAATGAGTTTTTATATTAATTTATTAAACAAAATAACTATTTTTTAATTATTTAAAAAAAGGATATAATATATATTCAATTTAATATTTTAACATTCTTCTAACAGTTTTTTACTAGGTAAGGACTGAAATTAAACTTAGTTTAACACTTAAAAATGCATTTTTCTAAAAAATGGTTTTTGTTTCATGTTTCATGTCCATTATGAATTTAATTTCTTCCAATTTTAGTAATTTAATATTAAAAATTGTATATATATATATTTAATCATAATTTCAAAAAAAAAATTATGAAAACATTCACTTTTTCCATAAAACATATAAAGAACATGAACAAAAAATTCACCATATTTTTGGTTAAAACATGTTTAATTGGGGTTAAAGTACAAATAAGGGTAACATACCACTTAAACTTGTCTAAATATTATTTTTTTTAAAGATATTATGAACATATTTTACCATACCATGTAATTAAAATAAATTTTGTCGACATTCACATGAAACCGATAGTATATCATTTAAATCTTTTAAGTAATTACATGTGTTTCCCTCCCCTTACTTGAAAAAGGGAACCTATTCTCCAAACATATTCACAAAATATGGGAACTATACATATGATAATCCCAACCAAAAAACGTTCTGATATTCATTAAATTAATTCTGTAACTTCTATTTCTAACCAAATATCATCATTAAAATGATTAATGTGCATGTCAAATGAGGCCTCTCAAATAAGACATAATCGTCAAACCTGACTCTTTGAAAGCTTATTTCATATTTTAATTAAAATAAATAAATTTTATCCATAGTAACATAATTAAGTTTCTATAATTAACTTAAATATATGTTTTTATGATTTTTTACAACCATTTTCTAATTCCTTTCCATTAAATGGAAAATGAAAATAACATTCATACATAAGTGTGGATTACCACCTTCACGTAGAGATATGATACATTTTTACATAACCATTTTTAATGGTTGGTTATTTTGATGGATTTAATGTTTATATTTATGAAATTATTTCTATAATTTAATTATAATATCTTAAAAATCTTCTAAAATTTTCATCCATTAAAAAATGATAAAGGCACACATGTGTACGTGTGGACTACCGCCTCCACGAACCAATGTGATTTTTTGTCATTTCCTATTTATATCGATGGTAATGAGGGTAGATTTAATTAATATATATGACATTAATAATTCAAAAATAATTATGGGAAGTTGAATTATTGTTTATCTTTCTTTCATTTAATCCTTCAAAAAGTGGAACATCACCAGTGCATATATATAGATTATCATTTCTATGAAATGATACAATTCATCATCCATTACTAATTTATATGAATGGTTATCAAAGTTTATATAATTATTAAATATAATAGTTATGACATTATTCATACTCTTTATGTGATGGATCCATTATCCTTATGCAAGGTCTATAATTGTTGAATCGAAACATATATGAAAAATGAAGTAGTTAACACACGAAATGTTAATGATAATTAATTATTGTTAATGAATAAGTGATAAAATGTTATAAGTAAACCATGTATGGTATTATAATTATGGATATTTTTTTGGTATATTGGTATAATAAATTTAAATTTATTATATAGGAGGTTATAGTTCATATGATGCAACTTAGACTTCAGTTCAAGGTTTCTTGTCACACTTCTGTTTCTATGAGACATATTTCATATTCACCACTTTTGTATTTCATGTAGAGTAAATACTACACATTTTATATGATATATCATGATTCCATTTATATTCATTTTATTTCAGGTTCCATCTCAATTTATTTATTTCATGAGTATATTTTAAAAAGTTACTAAAGTGTTAGGGGTTTTATGTTACAATCTCAATTTTTACTTAGATTTTTTATAACTAAATTTTAGGTGATGAAATCAAGTGATCTATCTCTAAAAATAAAATTTATTTTATTCTACTATAATTAGTTATATAAATTATTTGTTTTATTTTCATTTTACTCTCTCTAAATACTAAAAATCTCAAAGACTTTTTTTTAAGGAAAACTGATTTTGTTTTTCTTTTCAGTCTGGAATATTTTCTTTCATGCCATATTTTCCCTAAAAAAACTCATGAATTTTCTAAATATTCTATAAGATTTTTTTTCTTTTGTTTTTACCCATGTTTTATTTTTTATAAAAGGGTTTAAACAATATTCTTGTCCTTTTATTAATGAGTGTCATTTTACTAAAGGTTTAAAAAGAATATTTTTTTAATATTTACTACACAAATGGATTTTCTTACCATCATGACTATTATTTTAATTGAGGATACATTTACAATTTTCCAGAATTCATTTAAAATAAAATTTTCTCCTCATATTCTATAACATTAAATTTTTAAACAATTTTTTACCAAATAAGAAGTTTATTTTCCTCAAGAAATATTCCAATGATATTTTAAAGTCATGTGGAACTATGATAACATCCTTTTATGTTACTTATTCTTCTATAATTACATGAAAAAATGATTCCATCCAAATTATTTATCTATATATTTCTTTATCATGATGATGAAATCTTGATGAAGAAAATTTTCTTTTCCATGTTTTAGGCTATGATGAAATGATAAATGATTTCATGATCTTATAGAATACATAATAATGGATTATGCTTATGTGACCAGTGGGTCCATTATATACCTCTAATAAAATAGGTGGTGTTTAATGATTAGGATCTCAAAGGGTATATGGAAGGTTATCCCAAGGCTAAAATGTAGTGTATGGGAGTTTATCCTATGCCCAAATAGGTTACATGGATGGTTCGACCAAGCCTAACATGTGATGAATTTGTTGATAGATATCCTTGAAAAATGATTTCTATGATTGTGAATATTATAAAATTTATTTCACTCTCTTATGAAATGTTCTTATTCTAAGGTTATATTCTGATGGATGTGATTTTTGATTCTCTTATATCTCATGTCTTATGAACAACCAAACAATTACTCTATGATTCATGTTTATTATCTATCAATTATTGGGAATTATTTTCTAATTTTAATCTCATTCTCTTTTTTCCTTACTCTTAACATATACTCACTTATGATAATTGAATGATATCTCCCATGTTTACCCTTAATGGGAATCTGAGCTCATTACTTCTTATGTTTCCATTCACCAAATCATAAGTAATCATTTTATATAGTGTATGTCTAAGAAGGGTACTAGATGTTAATAACATTGTGGAAGATATTGAATATCCTTCATGAAATATGTTGATTATGTGTATATTTCGTAAATATAATAAACATTTACAGCCCTTAGGTATTTATTGTTATGAAATGTATTGATTTTTAATCTAAAATAATGTAACATTTTTGTATGTCTTTTTGGTTTTCATTATTTATTCCCCACACATGTCTCCATCCTTAAAATAGCTCCTTAGTTGTTGATTAACCCTTGATGATTGATTAAAATCTATAAAAAATTTCTTCACTTAGTTCTGAGTTATCATTGTTCCCTATATTGATGCCTTAATATTGAATCTAGTATTTCTATCCTTCTACATCCATTTTTTATAGCCATTAAATTATCTTTACTTGGATGTCTCATATCTATGTCCCACACAACATTTACCCATGTATCAGGGTATTAGATAATTCAACATATTATCAATAACAATTCATTATCAATGAACATTACAAATAATAAATTATTATTTTGATCAATAGATTTTATTATATATTCATGTTTATTTATCAAAGATATAAACTGTTATTTGAAGGAATTAACCTCATTCGTATGATCATATACACAAGAATTAAAATTGTTAATCACCTTAGCTTGTTTTTAAATCATCAGTATGAAATTTTCAACTCCCCATGAGTTTCCATAACTAGATGATCGATCTATAAACTCATTTTCTAGTGGGTAATTCTCATCATTGTTTTTATTATCACACTCACAAGATTATATCAAAAATCTACTTGTCATTAATTTTTTCTTTCCTTGAACATTGATCACTTCAAGATACCCCTCAAGTTCCTCCTTGGTATTAATAACACCTTATACTTTATTTTCGTCCTAATTTTCATATTCTTTATATTAAATAGTAGTCATGATAAGAAAAAAAATTATCTAGAATAAATTTTATTTTTACATCCTCCAAATAATCATCAAGATCATCTTATTCTTTTATCACCAAACCCATCTAATTAAACTTCTTTCTATGGGATTTTCTGGATTTGAATAATTTTTAGGAGGTAATTTACAATGTTGATTTTGTATGATTTCTACTTCACCTCCATCATCATCATAAAATATATTTTGGAATATAAATGTAATGGCCCCAAATCTGTCACATTAAAATCATGAAAACATATGTTTACCATCAGACCTACATTTTCATCTATTGAATATCCTAGAAACAATATATATGAATTCTACACTTATCTCCCTATTTCTTATCTCCACCACTAATGTTGTTAATATTTTATATATCCTTAAATTTTATTTCCTTATTTGAGTGATTTAATGTCCCTTCTAGTTCCTCGTGCATTTCATATAAAACTAAACTAATTTTCAGATCACATAATGATAGATATATAAAATTTCTTTCTAAAAGAGACAAAACAATTGGATTACAAAGATATCAAAGTATTTGATGTATATTTATCATGATATCAATATCTTTTATCTCTTTATAATGTTTCCAAATTGTTCCAAAAACCTCAATGATTCGATTGAATAACCCATCAAAGTTTTAATCAGGGTACATTTATTAATCATCAAATTTATTTTACATAACTTTATGCTTCATCACCTTCACTTTATTCAACCTCGTATATGTTGAAATATTTTTCCCAAAAGTCCTTGTCCCTTGTGAAAATGTTTACCTTCAAGTAAATTTGTTGTGATAGATCTATAGATGATGTATTTTCATATTTTTCATTAGAATCAAGTATGTTTCTATCTATTTCATTTATTGATATCTCTAAAAAATCACTAACATGTTTGGCATGTAAAATAATATAAAATACATTAAGTCTAAGTGACGGTAAAATAAATTGGATTCTATTCTCATAGATTTTTTAATAAAAAAATTAAAAGAGGTATTTCTTTTTAATTCATAATTTTCTCCATAATCACAGGCTCTAGATGATGGATTCAATGCATAGAACCACTAGACCTGAAACCGTCTGTTGTGACCAACGAGGCTAAATACACCCAAAGAGGGGGTGAATTAGGGAGAGAGATTTTTATCACTTCACCATGTATATTATTCCCAAATTTATAGAAACCTTTTAAAACTATCAAATTAAATTTAATATCAACAACAAATAAATATATAAAAATTAAAAAATGCATAAAATTTTAAATTGTATCATCGTTAAGGGATACATCTATTGGAGTTGTTTCCCTAAAACCAAATTTATGTACATACAGATTATATGTGGTCATTTGTTTTGAATATTAATAATGTATCTTATCACATCATGATTTATCATTTTCAAGACATAGTATATGTTAATTTTCTAATAAAACATGCCCCATAAAATGTACATAGAAGTTCCCAGTTGTGTTTAGATACTTTAGATGGTGTGAATGTATATATTAAACAAATATTGTATGAAAATTTGACATTTCATGATGATACAGTGATGAAATTTACTATTAGGGGTAAGATACTCATTAAACATTGAGACACCTTCTCATAGTTCTCAACCTTGGTAATCTACAAGAAGGAAGTTTATGATAACAAGCCCACTATAAGGAAAAATACATTATATGTGTTATTGGATTTTTCTATATGTGGGTGTGTTTATTGATCCTTAGAATTTAATATTATCCTTAATTAATATCATAACTCATGTAATTTAATGTATTGAAAAAACCTAGGATAAAATATTCTCTCAATGAAGTAGGATATACTGGGTGTGGCACAAGTGGTATTGAATTAATGGATAATGTGAGAATGGATTTACCCCTATTTTCCCTTTATATAATTAGATATCTCATTACCTTTTAGGATAATGGAAATTCCTTGATAAATCCATGTCCATAGTGTCTAATGGGAATGTTCATTTCATAAAATTAAAATAAAGAGACAACAAGAACATTGTTTGATGTCACTAGTATTTGACCTTCTTGTTTTGAGACATCGCAATAAATAGATTATATTGTATAGTAAGATTTCATTGGATTTTGTATTTCCTTACAAATCTAACTTAAATATCTACGGGTTCCTTGGCATGTTGGAAGATGATAACTTCGTAAATTAGGGGTCTCTGTATATTTCCACCAAGAAGGAGGCCTAAAGGTTCACACACATACTGTATCCATAATCATAGTGAAATTTAACATTTAATTAAATTAGTAAGAATAAGTATTATTCATTCATTTTGGTTTAATAATTATTATGGTTTTTTTTATCTCTAATATTTAATCACAAGTTATTTGAAAGAATAAGTGGGATAAAATAATAATTAATAATCATTTGAAAGGATTTTCAAATATAATAGTTATTATTATAATTCCCCGACCCCAGTTACCCAGAGTTGGTGCATTATTACATAACATTGGCATGATCACAAAAGATCATGTCTCGAAAGACCGATTAGTTTATTAGCCTTCGAAATACTAGATACATTCATAAATGTTACATTACATCATAAAGTGAAAAATCACAATAACATAGTCTTCATAGTACACACTTCTATCCCATTAAGACTATCCCTACAGGTGATTCATAATATACTTCTTCACATCCTGGAAAAATTTAAACATTGGAAGGGGTGAGCTAAGATACTCAGTAAGGATAACAATATAGCGGAAGCTTTCATAAATAAACATTAACATTTATGTCAATTTATAACTAAAACAAAAGCCTTTTAAACTTGAAATTCATCATAATATGGAAAAAAATAAAATGAAATAATGTCATTTACTTATTCACATGGATATTCTACTTGTCGAATAATCACATGAAATATTAATAACCACTTTCATAATGATGGAATGCATAATTCTAGACTATCATAACCACGTAGCCAAGGCCTCGTGCCAAGACTACAAATAAGATATTTTCAAGGCCTCATGCCAAGACACTAGTTTGTCTCATGAGACCTACTGATGCATCAAGGAGCTATAGTGGGCCCCACCCGTCACTTATTAAGTTCAATGCATTCCTCATATGAACAGGTTTAAACATATCATAAACCATAACATAATCATATCACATAAAACATGTATAAAGGAAACATAAAATTTCCACATTTCAATCACAAGATATTAATACAACACATTGATATAATAAAAATATTATCAAAACCATTTTCAATACCAAAATAAAAGAAAATTGAAACTTGGTATTTATTTTTCATTTAAAAAAAGTTATGGCTTGTAGAGGAAGCTGAAACTCAAATAATGGTCATGGCGGCGGAGAAGTCATTTTCTCCGCATAGGTACGACAAGAAAAAAATTCCTTTTTGTCATTTAGTAAAAACGCTTCATATAAAAATATTCCTTTTGAATAAACGTAAAAGTCAAAGGGGTTATTACACCGTATAAAATAAAGATGTGTATAAAACAAAATATGCCTCAATGAAAGAAGATTGAGACGAAGTCCTTACAAAGATCATTTTTTAAATAAAATATATCTATTATGTGTATTAACTATATGTACATATAAAGAATGTATAAATACAATATAGGACATAAAAATATCATGACATAATTTGAAAGTAGGAGATTAACCCAAAGAATGGAAATTGGGTTAAGAAGTTCTCTTACCTCGTGTCCGACGTGACTCGATCATTCTTTAACCTCCTAAATAATAAACTACAGTTAATTTATAATTGATTAAGAACCTCTTTATGTTTATTATTCCTTTTATATCACTTATTATCATGTTATGAACATTATGTAATTATTTATATTAATAACGGTCATTTTGTCTATCTTTGGTACTTGAGTCAAAAATAAATTTATTATAATTACAAGTTGTTCATGTGGTAAAATATCAATTATATCCAGAATTATATTCATGATGTAGATATCATATATATAATATATATATACAGTATATACATTCATTCATAATATTACGTAACAATTAGAGGTAAGAAATGAAATGCACCTTTCATGGAGACGGTAAGTCGTACGTATGCATGAACGCTACTTTCATTTCTATTTCATATTTAATGGAATGAAGTCATAATGATATAAAAGTGTATTATAATTCCAGTATAATATCATATATAATATCATTTACTCAAACCTTTATACGTCCCACATATGGCATTAACGATTCAAATCACTTTGAGGGGGCGGTAGTCCGCACTTCCTAAAATGAAATTATCACGTTTACCCATAATGGAAATCATAAAGGTATGCCATAAATGAGACATACAGAAGCATAAGGAAAACCTAAAAATAATATATATCAAATATAGAAATATTTTCATCATAATGGTCACCATTAGAGGTGTTAAAAGAATATTGAACAATCATCGTTTCGTGAGGCAGAATTTCACCACCCAAAGAAACAGTAAGTTCTTTAACCATTAGACGGAGGTGTGTGCAAGTTTAAATCAAATAATTATCATAAAAACAACCTAGTATATTTTAGATAATTGTTTTTTTACAAAAGAAAATAATAAAAATATTTTAAGAGGTTGGAGAAGCAAAATAAAACAAAATAACATAAGAGAAGACATTACCTTAAAATTGGGTAACTCTTTTTGATTTGAGACAAAGGCTTATTTGGGAAGACTTCTACCCAAAGTAAGGCTTATAAGAGTAATAGAGGGAAGTTGAGAGAGTATTTTGGCAGAGTTTGGCTGGGAAAAATGGCTTTTATGGTGTGAATAAGGTGGTAGAGGTGGGGGCATTTTATAAGAGAAGAGGAGGGGGCGCTCTTGGAAACTCATGAAATGTTACATTATTATGAAATGATTTTCGGATTTTAAAGGTCACACAATGATATATTTCGAGGATAAGGTGATAAGGTTTCTAAATCTACCCATACAATACGTTTTTGTCAAGTTTAAGTATTGGATTTTATATTATCCTTCCATTTTATTAAAATCGTTAATTAATGAGGTAATCGCTGCATCATCATGGTGTCATAACAAATTTAATTTATTTAATGTCTAAAGATTATAAAAAAATTACCATGATGTAGGAAATATTTTTATCTTTCCATGTAATATTTATAGTAAAAAATATAACTTATATAACCCCATGTAATAATTGTTTTAGTAAAACAACACATGTTTGTGACAATTTTATTTTTAATTTAAATAAAAAGTTGTTAATGTCATTTTCTTACCCAAGTGGATCCATGGGTTCCCCAAGTTGACCCATGGATTTTATTGATCGTCCATGACTCATAAAATAAGGTTAGTACAAGTGTCAAGATATTTTCATATTTTTATAATATCATTTTTACCTTAAATTTCACTAATTACCTTTAATCGTGATTAATAAAACTTAAAAGTTACTATTCACCAAAAAAATTATTTTAATCCCATTGAACCACATTTTACTTAATAATGACAACCATGTATGCTGGATTTTTGAAAATCAAATCACAGAATTGGTAATGTTTCATTTATATGAAAAATTAGTTTTTAAACTACCACTTAGTGGTTTCACTATTTATCAAAAATTGATGTTTTTCAAGAAAAATACCAAAAATTAACCCTAAGATATATTTGATATTCCTAATTCAAAAATTATGTTTATTTTACAAAATTCAAAAACATATAAGTTGTTTTAATTAATTTAATAATTAATTCCCACTGTCACAAAAAATAGTGTGTTTTTAAGAGGCAACGTATATCAAAAGATTGACAATTGTTTATGTCCAATTTCAAAGTGAAATTAATTATAATGACCACCATTGGATAAAATGGAAAAAATATATTCTAATTATACTTTAAAACCACTAAATAGTATAATTTATCACTATAAATTATTTTGATTAAAAAAAAGTTGTGTTTAAGTATTTTCTCTATTCATAGAAAACTGGAAGTTCTCAGAAAATTAAAAAAAATTCAACTTAGGATAATTTTGATATTCTGAATAAAACAATGAAGCCCATTTTGAAATATAAAATTTATATATTTTCAAAGAGTTGGTATTACTATTCATAACTGCTACTTTGATTGGTCGCGGTGTGTTATAATCTCGAACTTGCGTACAATGCAATCTATTACATTATTGAAAGAGAAGCGTATCGTGAAAGCTTGGGGTGTTACATTCTCCCCTACTTCAATAAATTGCGTCCTCGCAATTTGAAAATGTTCTTAGAAAATAAAAGGTTGAAAATAGAAAATACCTTTGTGGAAAAGCCACATCAGAAATAGGGTTAATAAAAATATAACATTAAAAGAAAGAAAGAGAAGTACAAAGGTCACTCGAGATATCCAATACTAGGATTATATGAAAACATGGATATGGAGGAAAAACAAACCATCAAGGTCTGATGGAGAGTTGTAGAAAACAGGATTAGGATAATGTTTAACTACAAGAAAATCACAAACTTGTGATTGGTTAAACAATCATTGATTCCCCAGTACAAAAAGTTAACCGAAAACGTTTTTATTTTAAGTTACCTTTCATAAAGTTGAGGAATTTATTTAGGAGATTTACTAAGTACCTAAGGAAATATATATACTTTTCATGTAGACTTTTCATTATTTAATAAATTTTACCCCAGACCCATCTTTTACTCAAAAAGATATTAGAACTCAAAAATATTATATTTATCCTAATCGTATAAGGTTCCAAATATTAACACATACAATTTAGATTAGGAAAACTATTTTTTAATAACCAGGGACTTCGTGTAGGATAGTGGTAGATAATAAAGGCATGTCACACTATAGTTTTGGGTTCGATTCCTACAGCTTTGTCCGACACGACGGGTTATCCCTCGACCAACAGGTGGTCCTTTTCCTAAAAATATATTATTATAATATTCCAAAAATAATCTTTATAAATGTTTTAACCTTAAAAAATACTATCCAAAGATAAACTTAATCAATTTTAACCTTTATTGTTATCCAAAATACCTTTGTCCAAACTTTCTCTAAAAGGTCTCTAAATTCCAAAATCAATTGTATCATCAGATTCCTCAATCAAAGTAAAGATTCTCTTATTTTCACATACAAAATATATGATTACCTTCATCATATTAAAACATTAATGAAAACAAAAAGTACTTCAGTGCAATCCTTATATATGTTTCACATTATTCTTATAACCATAATATAGTTCTTGAGTCCAAAAACACAAATACAATAATTATTCAACTTCATCTGTAGTAACAACATAAGCTTGGCCTTGATCCCTTGGCCTTTTCTGAGGTAAGTTTCCCTGACTCTTAGGAAATTCATTTTCATAATGCCCCATTTATCTACAATTGTATCATTCAACATTGATAGACTCTTTCTTTCCCTTGCAATCACGAGCCTGGGGACCTTTTTCTCCACATTTATAACAAACTCCCATTCCTTTTAGGCAAGTACCAGGGTGATTATTCTAAAAATTATCACATAATGGAAAAATCCTTCTTTCCCTTTTTCCCTTTATTTGTATCTTGTTCCACCATTCTCTTCTTCTCTTTCTTTACTTTTTTTTCATAAGACTTATAGAATTCCTTTTATGTCTTGATATCACATGAGACTATATCTTCGTATGCTGAGAAAGATTGTGATACTAATGCTCGAAGGAGAAATGGTTTTAACCCATCAAAGAAACGATCAATCTTACTTCTTGGGTTACGTATATAATATGAAACATGCCTCACTAACCATGTCATGTTGGCCTCATACTTTGCGACATTCTCATCCTTCTTTTTCCCTCAGGCTGAGAAATTACCTTTCCATATATGCTCGATGGTCACGAGGAAAGTATTTTTCTAATAAAAGCTCTTTAAAGTCCCTCCATTCCATACTTGATACTTCATAATCTTCCTTCATGTTTATAATTAGCTACCACCATTGATCGGCATCTCCAGGGAGGCGGTAAACTGCCATGACAACCATCTCCCTTTCACAACTCCCCAAGGCGTGGAATATTTTCTCTAATTAGTTTATCCATTGCTCAGCTACTAATGGATTTGTACCCCAATTAAATTTTGGAGGTTGTTGCCTCATGAAACGATATAACATTGATCCTCCACGTTGTGGATCAGGGTGCTCCATATGAGTAAGGCTATTATTCATAACCTGAGTGAGTTATCCCAATATGGTAATAAGCTGATCAGCACCAGTGGTATCACCAACTCCATTATAATTATCTTGCGAAGGAGGTCAATCCCTACATGGAGTGCGTTCATTGATATGGTTTCCATTCCTTCCACTAGGCTCCATTTCTAAACAATGTCATAAACTAGATTAGTTTATGAATCAAAATACATAATTCCATACTTGTAAAAAACATAACATAAATTGAACTATAATCATAAAAATGTTTTCTTTGAGGAAGTATATACTCATAAACCCTTCATAATGATTTGTAAAGAAAATGTGAATTATACTAAGCATATCCCTTAAGAGTGTCGTAACCAATAGTGCAGGAAGGCCCGTTGTCCTGCACCAGTTCTTGTTCGAGTCTAGCTCAAAGCGGTGTTTTTGGGTTTTACCCCTAGGTACATCTGTGCCAGAGCCGCCTCTACCTGCTTGTATCCAGACAGGGATGTATTTCTTGGAAAACTCACAAAATCTCTATAATATGAAAATTCTAGGAAGTTCTTCTATACTAGTCCTCAAGGTCTATCTTTGGGCTATGTGCTCTAACCAGAGTTTATCTAAATATAGCTTACAAGGTTAGTACTAAACTGCCTCTGATACCAACTGTAATTCCCTGACCCCAGTTACCCAGAGTCGGTGTATTATTACATAACATTGGCATGATCACAAAAGTTCAAGTCTCGAAAGACCGATTAGTTTAGTAGCCTTGGAAAGAATAGATACATTCATAAATGTTACATTACATCATAATGTGAAAAATCAAAATAACATAGTCTCCATAGTTTACACTTCTATCCCCTTTATACTATCCCTGTAGGTCATTCATAATATACTTCTTCCCATCTTGGAAAAATTAAAACATTGTAAGGGGTGAGCTCAGATGCTCAGTAAAGATAAAAATATAGCGGATGCTTTCATAAATAAACATTAACATTTAAGGAAATGTATAACTAAAACAAAAGCCTTTTCAACTTGAACTTCAGCATAATATGGGAAAAATAAAATGAAATAATGCCATTTACTTATTCACATGGATATTATACTAGTCTAATAATCACATGAAATATCAATAACCACTTTCATAATGATGGAATGCATAATGCCAGACTATCATAACCACGTAGCCAAGGCCTCATGCCAAGACTACAAATAAGATATTGTCAAGGCCTCATGCCAAGACACTAGTTTGCCTTATGAGACCTACCGATGCATCAAGGAGCTATAGAGGGATCCACCCATCACTTATTAAGTCCAATTCATTCCTCATATGAACAAGTTTAAACATATCATAAACCATAACATAATCGTATCACATAAAACATGCATAAAGGAAACATAAAATTTCAACATTTCAATCACAAGATATCAATACAACACATTGATATAATAAAAAGATTATCAAAATCATTTTCATTACCAAAATAGAAGAAAATTAAAACTTGGTCTTTATTTTTCATTTAAAAAAAGTTATGGCTTGTAGAGGAAGCCGAAACTCAAATAATGGTCATGGCGGTGGAGAAGTCATTGTCACCGCATACGTACGACAAGAAAAACATTCCTTTTGGACATTTAGTAAAATGCTTCGTATAAAAATATTCCTTTTGAATAAATGTAAAAGTCAAACGGGTTTATACACTGTATAAAATAAGGATGTGTATAAAACAAAATCTGCCTCAATGAAAAGAGATTGAGACGAAGTCCTTACAAAGATCATTTTTTAAATAAAATATATCTATTATGTGTATTAACTATATTTACATATAAAGAAAGTATAAATACAATATAGGACATAATAATATCATGACATAGTTTGAAAGTAGAAGATTAACCCAAAGAACGGAAATTGGGTTATGAAGTTCTCTTAGCTCATGTCTGACTTCACTCGATCGTTCTATAACCTCCTGAATAATAAACTAGAGTTAATTTAAAATTTCGTAAGAAACTTTTTTAAGTTTATTATTCCTTTTATATCACTTATTACCATGTTATGAACATTATGTACTTATTTATGTTAATAACGGTCATTTTGTCGATCATTGGTACTTGAGTCAAAAATAAACTTCTTATAATTACAAGTTGTTCATGTGGTAAAATATCCATTATATCCAGAATTATATTCATGATTTATATATCATATATATCATATATATCCAGTATATACATTCATTCATAATATTACGTAACATTTAGAGTTAAGAAATGAAATTCACCGTTCATGGAGACGGTAAGCCGTACGTACGCATGAACGCTACTTTCATTTCTATTTCGTATTTAATGGAATGAAATCATAATGATATAAAGGTGTATTATAATTATAGTATAATATCATATATAATATCATTTACTCCATCCTTTATACATCTCACATATGGCATTAACGATTCAAATCACTTTGAGGGGGCGGTAGTTCGCACTTCCTAAAATAAAATTATCAAGTTTACCCATAATGGAAATCATAAAGGTATGCCATAAATGAGAAATACAGAAGCATAAGGAAAACATAATCATAATATATATAATATATATAAATAGTTTCATCATAATGGCCACCATTATAGGTGTTAAAAGAATATTGAACAATCATCATTTTGTGAGGTAGTATTTCGCCACCCACAGAAACAGTATGTTCTTTAACCATTAGACAGAGGTGTGTGTAAGTTTAAATAAAATAATTATCATAAAAACATCCTAGTATATTGTAGATACTGGTTTTGTTATAAAAGAAAGTAATAAAAAGATTTTAAGGGGTTGTATAATCAAAATAAAACAAAAGAACATAAGAGAAGACATTACCTTAAAATCGGGTAACTCTTTTTGATTTGATCCAAAGGCTTCCTTGGAAAGACTTCTGCCCAAAGTGAGGCTTCTAAGATTAAGAGAGGGCAGTTGAGATAGTATTTTTGCAGAGTTTGGATGATCCAAATGGCTTTGATTTTGTGAATAAGGTGGTAGAGTTGCGGGCCTTTTATAAGAGGAGAGGGGGGGCACTCTTGGAAACTCAAGAAATGTTACATTATTTTGAAATTATTTTCAGATTTTAAAGGTCCCACAATGATATATTTCTAGTATATGGTGATAATGGTTCGCAATCTACCCATCCAATAGGTTTTGGACAAGTGTAAGTATTGGATTTTACATTATCCTTCCATTTTATTAAGATCGTTAATTAATGAGGTAATCGCTGCATCATCATGGTGTCATAAAAAATTTAATTTATTTAATGTATTAAAATTATAAAACAATTAACATGATGTAGTAAATATTTTTAGCTTTCCAATGAGTATTTATAGTAAAAACGTTAACTTATATAACCCCATATAATAATTGTTTTAGTAAAACAACACATGTTTGTGACAATTTTATTTTTACTTTAAATAAAAAGTTATTAATGTCATTTTCTTACCCAAGTGGCTCCATGGGGTCCCCAAGTTGACCCATGAATTGTATTGGTCGGTTATGACTCATACAATAAGGGTAGGACAAGTGTCAAGATGTTTTCATATTTTTATAATATCATTTTTTACCTTAAATTTCACTAATTACCTTTAATTGTGATTAATAAAACTTAAAAGTTACTATTCACCAAAGAAATTATTTTAATTCCATTGAACCACATTTTACTTCTTAATGATAACCATGTATGTCGGATTTTTGAAAATCAAATCACAGAAGTGGCAATGTTTCATTTACACGAAAAATTAGTTTTTAAACTACCACTTAGTGGTTTCACTATTCATCAAAAATTGATGTTTTTCAGAAAAAAACCAAAAATTAACCCTAAATTAATAATTAATTCCCGCTATCACAACAAATAGCGTGTTTTTAAGAGGCATTATATATCAAAAGATTGACAATTATTTATGTCCAATTTCAAAGTGAAATTAATTCTAATGACCACCATTGTATAAAATGGTAAAAATATATTCTAATTATACTTTAAAACCACTCAATAGTATAATTTATCATTATAAATTATTTTGATTAAAAAAAGTTGTTTTTAAGTATTTTCTCTATTCATAGAAAATTGGAAGTTCTTAGAAAATTACAAAAAATTCAACTTAGGATAATTTCGATATTCCGAATAAAAAAATTAATTCCATTTTGGAATATAAAATTTATATAATTTCAAAAAGTGGGTATTACTATTCATAACTGCTACTTTGATTGGTCGCGGTGTGTTAGAATCTCGAACTTGCGTACAATGCACGTTATTGCATTATTGAAAGAGAAGCGTATCGTGAAAGCTTGGGGTGTTACAATTATATTTATCAAGGGATAATTTTTTAGTATTAATTTGTTGAATAAATATTTATTATTTAGGGTTCACAGAGAATTAAAGAATTCAAAAGGATCTTGTGCTCAAGTTTCCAACCCTATACCTGCCTTTATAAATATCAAATTATATAACATTCCATATTCACTCTTGTCATGAACAATAGATAGAGATAAACTCCCTCAAACCCTAGAGAGGGTTCTTAATATCAAAATTGTTCTATATCCTTATATTCTATAAATCCATAGAGAGAACAGCAAGAGTCACTCATCCTCAAAGATGAATTTTACTATGATCAACCACAATTTATGTATGTGATTACAATCGGTCATTCTAGAACCCAAAGATTCTATGATGACATTTGAGATTATAGTGCACATATGGTTCACCACTAAATAAATTATACACTTGGATCCTACAATGAAATGATCGTATGATGAGATCGAGTCAACCGGATCATTAATGAAGGAATAATTACATGTTTAGTAAATTCTATATTAGCTTGTAAATTAATTTCATAGTATATGTGCAGATTCTCCTTTTTTAATTATGCAATTTATTCAAGTCAAGTAATATAAAAATTCAATCATCCATGACCTCATTTGTTTTGTACAAGAATTATTATTCATAAATTAAGACTAAAAATCTTTTTTTCCATTCCATAAAGGTGTTTATTCTACAACTGAAACCAATAAGTGGTATCAAAGTGGTCACATGGATAATTTATATTTATTTATTAATCATTGATTGAATACAATTCATTTTCCATATCCATTACTTCATATCTATTCATTATTGTGATATGAACATCAGTTTATCTTACCTTTCTTCATTATTTTTCATATAACAAATAAACATATTAAGATAAAATGAATAGACTTCAAAAAATACCATATTGAGATGCCAAAGGTTCTGCCCTGGTAATACAAGAAAAAATGTAATGTACCCCCAATATACACAACGTGTACCAATGTATCTTATCTTTATCTCATGATAATTTCTGATCAAAATTATGAAATTGGATAAGTGATTAGATAAAAGTGGATTAGTTCATTGATCTTGATTTTTTGGCATACAGTTTGAAGAACTTCACATTGTGTAACCTATGTACATGGATTTGTGTCCTTATTTTTTATGATAAAAAGTATAGGGGTCTAAGTGTGTCATGTATCTGCTATAAAAAATGGGGAATATAAAACTATGTAAATTAGATTCCACAGATCATGTAAATGTTAACATGTCTTGTACCTCATACATGAATGCCATAATGGAACAATCCAATTCCCTACGCATCTACTGCAGACATAAGGAGAAGAGACCGCACATTGTGTAACCAAGTACACACCATGTAGTCTACTTTAGTCGTTGTGCTAAATTTAATATGGAGAGAATAATTAATTATATAATTAATCTTATTAACATGTGTTCCATGTGTCATTTATTTAATAGTACATTTTATTTCATAGTGTTTTTAATTATATGTTGAATTAATTTTCTCATTAAATTGTAAAAATTCAAGTTAAGTATGGTATTTTCTTATACTATACTATATCAGCACCAATAGAATCTCGTTCAGTGTAATTCACATGTGTTATATGCACTATTTGTTTCATAATACATGAAAAATAATTACCTATTATTTTATGTGTATTTAATTCCAATAGAATAAATAATCGCAAGGATCATTCCAGGTAGTTTGGATGAGTACATGTTCCTGCCTCCAAGTACACTTCTTTCGCCTATTAATTTTGAATAAAAATAATTTGTTTAATTTATTTAAAAATATGAGTGATGGAATTTTAACGATTATTTTATGGTATTAAGATAAATTTATTTAATTGGTTTAATTCATGAAACATTATTCTAATTAAAGAACAAATTGAATTAATTGAATGATAAACTGAAAATGTATCTTTATTTCATGTTATTAGGATGATAATGATATTAGACTATACTTATTTTTTTATTTGGTTTCTTATTAATTTATAGTTGTCTAAAAATTAAAATGATAGATTTTGGTTCATACCCACCTTCTTATAATATAAGGACCTATATGTTTTTTGTTTCTATTTTGTAAAATCTCTTCTACAATTTATTAGATCACATCACCTACCTATAAGTAAAATTTTATATATGGTTGGATCTACTAAGTGAGAGGAGGTGGTCTAAGTCATGAAGCTGAAGAGAACCCAATAAAGGTAATACATTAGATTCAAGGTCAAATGATGCAACCCGAACCAAGATATAGTTCACGTTGTTTTACCTTAGGTTCTGTTAGAACCATGGTCTTCAATACATGATTTGGAGTATGGTTTGTGTCTGTTGTCAATAAGCAGTGGAAGTTCATAATGTGTACCCACAAAGAGATCATACAGTTCAAGCAGACAACAGTATTGAAGGTGGCGCCGTTTCCCAGTGTTTTCCAAATTTTTGGGCCTGAAAATAGACAAATGGAGAAAAGTGTTTTTGGCAAAGAGACTTGCGCGCCGTGTATTGGATGAAGAGTAAACTTCTGCTCCATATGTTTTTCAAGATCTAAACATGGGAAAATGACAAAGGGATAAGGGTCGTGCAAGTTTTGGGTTGGTCGCGCAAGTGACCTGCACGTCGTGAAGAGACTTGGGCGCTGATGCCTAGGAACACTGTAAACTTGCGCGCCTATTGGTTTTCAATATAATAACTTCAGAATATGGTAAAGGAAAGATGTTCGTGCAAGTATTTGTGTAGTTCGCGCAAGTGAGTAGCACGATAGAGGCTTGGGAGGATGAGCTGCGCGCCGGAACCTGCGCACCGAGGGAACACTTGCACGCCACCGCGTAGGGGATCCAGTTTGCCTATAAATAGAGGACCCCCCCCCCCCCTCCTCATTGGTAATGAAGTTCAAGACTCATAGATTTTTCAAGCTCTCGTCGCGCAAGTGGTTGAGTCGTGCAAGTGGTTGTTGGGTCGCGCAAGTAGAGGCTGCACGCCAATTGTTGGTTGCGCGACCAAGGCAGTTGGGGAGTTAAAGGTGCAACGCCGCGCAAGTTTGGTGTCGAAGGATTCAGTGTCGTGCAAGTTGTTTGGTGTCACCGGCGCGCTGATTTTGTTCCACGCAAGTGACTTGCGCGCCGGAATTGTGACTTGCACGTCAGGCTTGGATAAGCGCACCAGGGTTGTTAAAGTTCATCTGTCCTTTTGAAGCTGCACGAAAGCAGGAAGATCGCCTGGTACCCCCTGCACAAAGTGAGATTCATCTTCTGGTGAGAGTTTGACTTCAACAGAGCATCTACATAAGACAGAGGATGCATTCTTATGCAATTATGAAGAGACATTCACGTCTATAAACTGAGTGGGACTTCACCAACGGCAGTGAGCCAGGGGGAGTCAACGGGAGTGACCCGAGGGAAGCAGCGAGTTATCCCTGAACCATTGTAAAGGAAGTGATCCTGGGATAGAGTGATTGTGCCCAAACCTTTTTAATCCACAGCTAGTGAAGATTAGTGGAATTTGGTATGACCTAAAACTTGTCGGTGTATTCTCCTTGGACGTAGCCCTAAGTGGTGAACCAAGTAAAAAGTATTCTGTCTTCTCTGTGCATGTGAATGTTTGATTTCTAATCATATTCATCATACAGGTTCAAAAAGTTCCTACCAACGTGGGAACAAGATCCATCACATTAAAAGAAAAAGTTGTCACCCTGATTCACCCCTCCCCTCTCAGGGTGTCCCAGGGTCCTTCAAGTGGTATCAGAGGGAGGTTGCTGGTGTTGAATCTGTCCTTTATCGTCATGGAGAATGCAGTCAATGTCAGGGGAGTCCCTCACTTCGATGAAAGTAATTTACAGATCTGGAAGAATACAATGAGATCTCATCTAATATCTCTTGGAATGGAAGTTCTCTTTTCTACTGTGTAAGGAATATAAGTCACTGATCCAATAGGACTGGCTATGACTGAAACAGACAGGAAAATTCTTGATGCAGATGCTAAAGCACAAAATGCACTCACTGCAGCCCTTTCTGATTAGATCTACCTAAAGGTGATTAATTTCACCTCATCAAAATCCATGTGGGATAAACTCGATAATATTTATGAAGGATATAGCAAAGTGAAGGAGGAGAAACTACAAGTGCTGGTCAATCAGTTTGATGATCTGAATATGCATCCAGATGAGAATGCGACTCTTTCTTCAATCGAATTACTGAAGTGGTTGGAGCAATTCGGGGTCTATGAGATTAAATCAAAGACATTGATATTGTAAAGAAAATATTAAGAATACTTCCACCTCTGCACAATGAAAAGGTGTCAGCTCTTGAAGAAATAGATCTTTCCAAGCTTTCTCTAGATGATTTACTAAGAAGCTTGGTAGCATATGAAATGAGAGTCAAACTAGAAGATGATACGACTCGTGTGAGCAAGTAAATGTCATTCAAATCCATGGATAAACTAAAAATATCAAAAGATAGTAGCTGTAAATATGACAAAGAAAAATAAATTCTTTATCTCATTGCAAAGAAGTTCCAGAAGAGGAAAGGGAAATTCAAAGGGAAGTTACCTGTCGCATGTTTCCGTTGTGGAAAAGTTGGGCACATTGCCTCTAAGTTCTTAAGAAAGACCAATGATGAAGATAGTGAAGATGAAAGCTTCGAGAAGCCTCAGAGAAGTTTCTTCAAAAAGGGAGACTTCAAATCTGGAAAGAAAATGAAAGGGAAGGGTTTTGTCTGTCAAGAGGAAGAAGATGATAATGAATTTTGTGATGAAGAAGAACCAGAATTCAAAACTGGGAACCATGATTCTATGATGGCCACTGTTGAAATGTTATAATATACCGGTGGATAAAAACAACTGAGAACTTGTGTTGATCCTGAGATGCAACTTAAGGATAAGGTTACTAAGCTTAAGATTAAATGTAAGAGTTGCAATAACTGGAAATCAATTGTAGAGGAATCAACTGAATACGTTGATCAACTTGAAGCTGAAATTGAACGACTGGAAGAATTTTTGAAGGTACAGTCTAAAATAATTGAAATCAATGATGATGTAGTAGATCTGAAACTTGGAATTGAAGAGCAGGAAAAGGTCATCAATGACCTCACCTTCAGACTTGATGAAAAATCCAAGACTGCTAAGGGACTTGAGGATGAAGTTGTTACTCTAAGGAGTAAACTAGTGACAGAATCAATCCCAAAAGAATCGAGGAATAAAATACAGTTTAGAAGATTCTCATATGCAGAATGACCAGCAAGATCCAAGTGTGGTTCAGATGGGGTTGGAAAAATCTTGAGTGATCAAAGACCCGCTTGCATGGGAAAGAGTAGAATTGGCTGTGAGGCTGAGACATCAACTGCTGGAAGTGAAAAGATCCAAAAGAAATATAAGATGAAAGTTGAACATGTTGAAATGTTACCTAAAGTTCCGAAAAGGGAACCCTCAATCCAAACTAAAAGGAGAACTAAAAATTATCTTCAAACATTCAGAAATGACAGACAGTCTAACTATTCTCCCAAGGAAGAAGGTACGAGGACAAATTCAAGTGAGAAGACATTTCCTCTCATGAAGTGTCAGTTCTGTGGCTATCTGGGCTATAACATCTCTTATTGTGAAGAGGCAAGAAGCTATCTGAATGGAGAAGATATTGAAGTTCAACAAAGGAGAACAATTTCATATCGTAATTCTTATTGAAGAAACAATTTCTATGGATATTGTTATCGTTGTTCTATCTTTAGTCATAAGGCCGCTAATTGCAGGCAGAGAAGGGACATAGACACCTCATACCAGAGTTCAAGACAAGTCAAGTATCGTCATCAAGACAGTGTTTCTCTTTCAAACAGGTTTTCTCCCCTCAAAGAAGATTTCGACTATGAAGGACTTTGGTATGTAGAAGAGATAATTGAAAGGCCATCAGTTCTATATACTCAATTCAATGTCTCATAGAAGGAAAGGAAGAAGATTGAGAAATCCAACCTTGCAGAGGTGGCCCTCAAAGCTACAAAGAACAATAGTACCTAGATTTTGGATAGCGGTTGTTCATCTCATATGACAGGTAATGCCGGCCTGCTAACAAATATCATAAGGAATGTTGATGGTACCGTAAGATTTGGTAATGATGGGGCCTTGAAAATCAAAGGGATTGGAAGTACCGAATTAGCTAATGGAGAACTAAAGAAGACTGAAGTCCTTTAAGTCGATGGCCTACATCATAATCTCCTCAGCGTGAGTCAACTCTGTGACTCGGGACTTATAGTTACTTTTAATCAGAAAGGTTGCACTATCAAGGGAAAGACAGGCAATTCACTTATGAAGGGATGCAGAACAGAAAGCAACTTGTATCAGGTTGATATTGAAGAAAATGTATGTTACATGACTATTGAAGAAGAAAACAATTTGTGGCATCGGAGACTGGGACACATCAATCAACAAGACATGGAGAAAATATCAAAATTGAGAATTGTCATGGACATTCCCAACCTGAAGCGTGAGCATGAAAAATCTTGTGATGCTTGAATTCGTGGGAAGATGGTATGTAGTTCATATCGACCAAAGAAGAAAAGGGCATCTCACCTTCTTAATCTGATTCATATAGATGTATGTGGGCCGATAAATGTAGCCAGAACTCATGGAGAAAGGTACTTTGTCCTTTTCAAAGATGATTACAGTAGAATGGCATGTGTGATGGCCATTCATAGGAAACGACAAGTCCTTGACTGCATGAAAACATATCGTCGAATCACCGAGAATGATACTGGACGAACAATCAAAGTGTTGCGATCTGAAAATGGAGGAGAATACACGTCCATTGAATTTGAAAATTATCTGGAGAATCATGGGATACAACATGAGGTAGTTGTTGTGAGAACTCCACAACAAAATGGAGTTGTTGAACGTAGGAATAGACAGGTGAACAACATGGCACGAACTATGGTGATTGAGAGTCATATTCCACGACATTACTGGAAAGAGGCTGTTCAATCTGCAGTGTACATTGAGAATCGAACAGGACTTTATATGGGTGAGATGACGACACCATATGAATTGTGACATGGATAGAATCCTTCTTTAAAATACTTTCGTGTCTTTGGAAGTAAATGCTTCATCAAGAACAAAGAAGGAAATCAAGGGAAATATTGTGACAATGTAGATGAAGGAATTTTCCTTGCTTACTCAATGAAAACCAAAGCCTACAAATGTTTCAAAAAGCGTTTAGGAAGGATTGTGGAAAGCAGTGATATTATGATAATTGAAGAGAAAACCACAAATGCTTCAAGTACGTCATATGCTGATGTGATAGAAAGTTGTGAAAAAAGTGAACGTGAAGAAAATACAAATGCAGAAATAGAGGAAGTTGTTCAAAACACTCAGCATTCACATCATGATGTTGACTCAGAAGAAGAATCTGAAGAAGAAACTATGGCTGAATAGAATGCTACTGAACCTCGCAGGAGAAATCGAATAGCTGATATTGATCCATCCAACATAATTGGGGACAGGAGTGCACCCACTCAAACAAGAAGGATGAGGAATAACACCCAATCTGCGTTTCTATCAGTTGTAGAGCCATCCTCATTTGAAGAAGCTGCAAATGATGAATCTTGGGTGAAATCCATGAATGATGAATTAGATTAGATTGACAAGAATTAGACATTGGATCTTGTCAAGAGACCCGAAGGTCACAATGTGATTGGTACCAAATGGATCTTCAAAAATAAGTTTAATGAGCATGGAAGTGTCATTAGAAACAAGGCACGACTGGTATGTAAAGGATACACTCATATTGAAGGCATTGATGTTGAAGAAACCTTTGCTCTAGTGGCTAGACTGGAGTCAATCTGGCTTTTCCTTGCCATGGAACTTCAAAGAGGATATAAAGTATATCAAATGGATGTAATCATTCTTGAATGGAGTACTCGAAGAAGAATTCTACATTGAACAAATAGTGGTCTTTGTTTTGGGTACTGATGAAACAAAGGTCTTCAAACTGAAGAAAGCTCTATATGGTTTGAAGTAGGCACCACGGGCGTGGTACTCACGGCTGGATTCATATCTCAAGAAGTTGGAATTCAAAAGAGGAGGAGTTGATCACAATCTCTATGTGAAGAATTCTCCAAAATAACAATTCAGGGTTCTAGTCTACGTTGATGATATCATATTTGGTGGCAGCAGGCAGAAATCGGTGGACGAATTTTCCAACCACATGAAATTAGAATTTGAAATTTCTATGATTGGGGAGCTCATATATTTCTTGGGGCTGCAGGTGATTCAAAATAAGGAATAAACTTTCATTTCTCAGGAAAAATATGAAAGAGAGCTATTGAAGAAGTTTAATATGCAAGACTCCAAACCAATGTCAACTCCGATTGTAGTTGGAACTAAACATAAAAAGCACGAGTATGGGGACTCTGTTGATCACACCATGTACAGGAGGATCATTGGAAGCCTACTGTACCTGACAGTGACACGACCAGATATTGTCTTTCCCACATGCCTTGCAGCCCTCTTTCAGAGTAATCCAAAGGAGGAACATGTGGCAGCAGTAAAAAGAATCATGAGGTACATTCAAGGTACACAAAACTTTGGGTTATTTTTTGCTGCAGGCAGGGACAATGAATTATTAGCGTTTTCTGATGCTGACTGGGCTGGTGATGTAGTAGAAAGAATGTCTACTAGTGGTGGAGCTTTCTATAATGGGAAGAAATGTGTTGGCTGGTTGAGCAAGAAACAAGAAATTACTTCTATTAGTACTGGTGAAGGTGAGTATATCTCTGCCATAAAGGCATTCACTCAACTGTTATGGATGAAGCAACAATTAACAGATATTGGTGATGAGGTAAAGTAACCAATGGTGACTTACTGCGATAACAAGAGCGCAATTGATCTTACGAAGAATCATGTTCAGCATTCCGGTATGAAACATATTGAAATCATGTATCACTTTATCAAAGAAAAGGTGGAACAAGGGGTGATTAGAATGGATCATGTGGGAACTGATGAGCTAGTGGTAGATATCCTGACCAAACCACTATCTGCGGTTGTGTTTGAGAAGAATCGGTTGAACCTCGGTGTTCAGTCACCTCCCAGTGCAGAAGGAGGTTACGCATTACTCCTCTCCCTGTTTGTGATAACTGTTTTTTCTGTTTATGGATATGATTCAGGATTATGGGGGAGATAATACTAGGGGGTATGGTTTGAGTTGAACATTGCACAAATTATTGGCCTTTGGATTTATTGTCAATGGGGGAGAAAGGAATAAATTCAGGAAAGTAATGCTTCTGTGATGAGAAGAATGAGAAGGAAAACATTGGAACCCAATTATGAGAAGAATGAGAAGGAAAACGTTGGAACCCAATTCAAGCTTCCTCTCTTGTTTTCTACACTGAGCATTGCTCACACAGACTTAGAGTGTTGGCTGAGTTGATTCTTGCGTTTTTTGTTTTCACATGGATGGAGCTCTATTGAATTTATTTTTTGATTGCCAACAAACCCAAAGGGGGGTATTGTTAGAACCATGGTCTTCTATGCATAATTTGGAGTATGGTTTGTTTTTGTTGTCAATCAGTAGTGGAAGTTCAGTATCTGTACCCACAAAAAGATCATACAGTTCAAGCAGACAATAGTATTGAAGGTGGCTCCGTTTCCTAGTGTTTGCCGAATTTTTGGGCCTGAAAATAGACAAATGGAGAAAAAAAATTTGGCAAAGAGACTTGCGCTCTGTGTACTGGATGAAGAGGAAACTTGCGTGCCATATGCTTTTCAAGATCAGAACATGGGAAAATGACAAAGGGATAAGGGCCGCGCAAGTTTTGGGCTGGTCACGCAAGTGACCTGTGCGCCGTGAAGAGACTTGGATGCCGATGCCTAGGAAGAATGGAAACTTGCGCGCCTATTGTTTTTCAATATCATAACTTCAGAATATGGTAAAGGAAAGAAGGTCACGCAAGTATTTGTGTAGGTCGTGCAAGTGAGTAGCGCAACAGAGGCTAGGGAGGATGAGCTGCGCGCCGGAACCTGCGCGCCGAGGGAACACTTGCGCGCCACCGCACAGGGGATCCAGTTTGCCTATAAATAGAGGACCCCCCCTCCTCATTGGTAACAAATTTCAAGACTCAGAGATTTTTCGATCTCTCATCGCGCAAGTGGTTGAGTCGTGCAAGTGGTTGAGTCGCGCAAGTGGTTGTTGGGTCGTGCAAGTAGAGGCTGCATGCCAATTGTTGGTTGTGCGACCAAGGCAGTTGGGGAGTTAAAGGTGAAACGTCACGTAGGTTTAGTGTTGAAGGAGTCAGTGTCACGCAAGTTTTTTGGTGTCACCTGCACGCCGATTTTGTACCATGCAAGTGACTTACACGTTGGGATTGTGACTTGCGCGCCGGGCTTGGATAAGCGCTCTGGGGTTGTTAAAGTTCATCTGTCCTTTTGAAGCTGCACAAAAGCTAAAAGATCGCCCGGTACCCTCAGAGGATGCATTATTATGCAATGATGAAGGGACCTTCTCTTCTATAAACTGAGTGGGACTTCACCAACAGTAGTGAGCCAGGGGGAGTCAACCAGAGTGACCCAAGGGAAGCAGTGAGCTATCCCTGAACCTTTGTAAAGGCAGTGAGCCTGGGATAGAGTGATTGTTCCCAAACCATTATAATCCATAGATAGTGAAGATTAGTGGAATTTGGTACGACCAACAACTTGTCAGTGTATGCTCCTTGGACGTAGCCCTTAGTGGTGAACCAAGAAAAAAGTTTTGTGTCTTCTCTGTGCATGTGAATGTTTGCTTCCTGATCATATTCATCATACAGGTTCAACAAGTTCCTACCAACATGGGAACAAGATCCATCACATTAAAAGAAAAAGTTGTCACCCTGATTCACCCCTCCCCTCTCAGGGTGTCCCAGGTTCCTTCAGGTTCAAGGATTAGTATTTCATCCACAAGATAAAATGACTATTAAATAATCTAATTAGCATTCAATCTATGTTTTTCTATATCGGTTTCATGGATGATTATTTATGTTTGTGGATGTTACATGGTCACATAATAGATAAATTAACAATAATTCAAGATGGAATAAAATAAAACTAAATAAAATATAAATTTTTTTTAGACATGGTTAATAACTTAATTAAATTTCACTTAATATTAACAGGTAATATGAGAAGATAAAAATTGGTTTTTATGCATAAAATATAAAAATAAATCAACTAAGACATTAAGTTGATATATCCTTCCATTACTTAAGTTAGAGTTGAACTCATAGTTAAAAATTATTGACCATCCCAAGTTGTGGTGCTTTCAATTATCAAGGAACTTTAACTCTATTATTTGGGTTATCTTAACTATGTTCACATAAAGTGTTGACTACCCTATCAAGACTTGGTGTAACTATGAGTCATGGGTTGAGGAAATATGTATCCCACTTTTCTAGATTGGGTAGCCCACTCAACAGATTAAGGAACTATTATTTAATGTAGTTGTTAAGTAATTGCTACCTTAACCCCATCAAATAACCTATCAGACCTTTGTTGGGGTTATAAAAAGGATAATATGGTTCATTTTAACTATAATATCCAATTGATATAATATTCAAAAACTAATGTTGTGGGTTATTATGTTTTAACAATATAGTAAGAGACTAATGAAATTTTGATTTACATGTGTAATTTGGTAATCAATGAAACACTAATTATATACACTTAAATTTTTTAAGAAATGGATGATCATACGACTCCTACAATATCACTATGATTCATACTATAGAAGGAAAACATTCTCGCTATCAGGAATTTTTAATAATGGTATAGTAACTTACATGTTATGTTATTCCATGAACATAAATTATATGTGTTGGAAACCACACATCCTAAGTTTCTTGTGAAAGAGCCCAGTGAGGTAGAACTATCATTCTACCTAAAACAAGTGGATGACATAATGGATGTCCAGTGTTTTATTCCATCCACCTTGTTAAGTGAGATTCTAAATAAACATGTGAATATGGAATCATATAGAATCATATTTCACCTTTGTGATCTCTATTAGTAGAAGGTGAGATGTGTGAGGTGTGAGATCTCTAATCCACTATTCACATGAAAGATTTCAAATTTATCACCAGATGGACCTTATATAATCATTATTATTGGCTATTTAGAATGCTTAAATATCTTGGGTTTTAAGATCCCAAGTGAGTGTCATGTAGATATAATTATATCCCCACTACCTAAAACCTTCTCTAGTTTCATAGTCATTTATAATATGACAAATAAAGATAAAACCCTTTCAGAACGTCTTACAATCATTTTCCAAGTTGATAATGAAATGGTTCAGGAGAACCACATGGTCCTTATGGTGAATAATAAAATGAATTATAAGGAAATGGTCTAGAAATTCATTCCATGTTTAAGGCCATAGATCACCATCCTTCAATGAAGAAGAAGATCTGAAAGCAAGAAAATGAGTAGAATTTGTTATGTTTTTACAGTGGAAAGAAGTGCCACTATAAGAAGAAATTCACCTAGCCAAAGAAGTAATTGGAATCTATAAGTGAGTTCATTATCGAGTGAAATATTTCAACATCTACAATTTGGGTACTAGACCCTGCGTGTGGTGCTCACATTTGTATCCAAATATAGGAACAAAGTAGATTTAAAAAATTTTCTAGTGAGGAGTTGGATCTACAGGCTACTAATAGGGTGAGGATGGCAGCTCTAGCCATTGGAGACTACCACCCCACATTTCAAATATGATTTTTTTTCTTTTGAGAACTATTATTATGTTCCTAGTGTTTCCTGTAAAATCATTTTTTCCTATTTATATGTGGATGGATTTTTTCATATTTTTAAATAATTGTTTCTATCTTTATAAAGATAGAAAATGTTATATTATGAAATATAAAAATAATGGTCTTTTTGTATTAAATTTTAAAAAATAAATATCTGAAATTTATAAGGAATCAAATTCACACAACTCATATCATACCCAGTAGTGGAATCATTGCCTTGGTCATGTAAACTATAATTTTTTGAGGTGGACATATCAACATGGTTACTTATACTCTTTTGATCATAAATAACTTCAAATATTTTACTCTTGTTTGCAATGTAATAGGACCACCACCATTCAGTGGTCAAGATGAAATGGACATATAGCTTGAACAATTGGTATACACTAATGTCTATAGACATTTTAAACTGTAAGATATATTTGGATTCTCATAATTTATTACATTTATAAATGAATTTATAAGGTAAAATTACATAAACTTGACCAACTGTAAGTTTGAATCCTTTGATACGTTCAATGTTTGTAATAATGAATTTGAAAAACAACTTGGTATGAAGATAAAGAAACTTCATTCAGATCGAGGTGGTGAATATCTTAATGAAGAGTTTATTGAATTTATTTGGGAGCATGGGATTTTATTTCCAGTCACCCTTGCTTATAAACCATTATGGAATTAAGTTATTAAAAATAGGAACTATAAATTGTTGGATATGGTAAGGTCAATAATGAGACATGCAATCCTTCCCTTATCCTTATTGGAAAATGCATCAATCGAAGTTTTTTACGTACTAAATTGACTACCAACTAAAGAAAAAATGGTATTCTATTTGAATTATAGATGAGAAAGAAAATAATTTTATCACATACTCATGAACAGGGGTGTGGGGTGTTTGTTAAATCTATCTCAGGCAATAAAATTTCACCCTGAGACACAAAGTGTATCTCTTTAGGTTATTAGAAGGAACCCATGGGATACTACTAATATGATCCCTCACATAATTAGGTTATAGTTTTTATAAAAGTTATATTCTTTTATAGGGAACAAGTCCTCAAGGAGGGTATTGGGAGAAATATTGAGTTGGAGGAAGTGAATGCACAAGATACACAAGAGACTGTATAAGAAGTTATTCCATCACTTTCGGACAGAGGAGGGGTTACTACAACACAAGTAATATATAGGGTCACCAGAGAGGTTAGAGGACTAGAGATATATGATTTTCGTTTCATAGAATATTTTGTATTTTGTTTTTGAAAATAATGAACATATATCCAAAAAGGAGGTAATAGAGAGATCATAAGTTTCATGTTTGAAAAAATCAATGAATTTTGAGATAGATTCCATGTATCAAAACCATTTTTGGGTTCTAGTTGATACACTAATAGATGTGAACCATATTGGGTTCAAATAGGTATTCAAGATTAAACTAGAAATTCAAGATCATGTTTGTACATATAAATAATTGCTAGTGGATAAATGGTTTAATCAACAACAAGGCATGAAATTTGGGGAAACAATTTCCCCAGTTTCAATATTTAAACCTATCAGAATTCAATTTTCTAAAGTATCCTTCTGTGACAATGAGATTTGTTAAATGAATTTAAAAACTAATATTATAATTGGGAACCTTCAAGAAGATGTATATATAACAAAACTAGAAGTGTTTTTGACTCCATGAAATTAAAAAAATGTATGTAAGTTTTAAAGATCCATTTATGGATTGAAGCAAGAATCAAGGTCATGGAAAATTTGTTTATATGATGATATAAAATAATTTGGTTTCATTAAGAAAAAATATATATGTTTTTATAGGAATTTTAGCAGCAGTATGGTCTTTTTCATAATATTATATGTTGATTACAAATTTTTAATTGCAATTGAGATACCTGAATTACAAGAGGTTAAGGAATGGTTGAACAAGTGATTCTCCATGATGGAATTAGGTGAAGAAGAATATATTCTTGGGATCAATCTCATTCATTATAGAAAAAAGTGTCTTCATATAATAATAAAAATGACTTACTTTGACCAGAAAATGAATAATTTTAATATGGAAAAATCCAATAATAGATGTGTTCCACCATCGCATGCTATATATCTTTCTTGGAATATGGGTCCTTAGACAAAATAGAAAAGAGATAGAATGTATAATATATCAAATGATTCTATGATGGATCTATCATTTTTTCCATGTCGTGTAAGATGGTTGATGTTTCCTATTTTTTGAGAATGGTTGGTAGATTTCAATATGATCCAAGTGGAGAGCACTGGACTACTATAAAGGCTATACATAAGTATCTATATTGAACTAAGGATATTTTCCTAGTGTACATAGTAGCTGAATAGAAATTTATTAAGGGCTATATAGATGATAGATTTCAGACCGATCAAATTGATCATAATTCATAGTCTGGATGTCATTTTTGTCTCAATAGAGGCGTTATGAGATTAAAGGGTTCAAAGAAGATGGTTTTCTCCAATTCTATAGTGGATTCTGAGTATATAGGGGATTTCCATGTAGTCAAGGAAGTGGTTTGGTTCTCTAATTTTTTAAGACCCTATTTTGGTTCCTAGAAGAAAAGATCTTATCATAGTTTACTGTGATAATATTGAAATAGTTTCTCCTTCTAATTATCCAAGGTCACATCAAAGGAAAAGCCATATAATTTAATGATTAATATAATGAGGGATTTTCCTTAATGGGTAGAAGATATATTTCTTAGGGTATCCATAGTGGAAAATGTCGTAGAAACCTTGATGAAGTATCTATCACAACATAGGCATGAGTATCATTTTTGGGATAGTGTAATGAAGGTTGTTAACAATGGGATCTAGTGAAAGTAGGAACCTATTAAGCTTAGTTCCCTAGAAACCATCTTCTGATTACTTGATGATAATATGTATTCACTATTTTGAATATTAATAGTTTTTATAATTAGATCATTATTATTCATCGATATGACATAATATGGGATAATTTATAAAGGATACATGTCACATTGAGAGTACATAGCACTTACCCACTATAAAGAGATACATTAGATTCTATGTAAGTATTCCTTAAACCAATGTTATATATTTAGATGAAATTTTCTTACGGGACATAGATGATACATGCTATTAGGGGTAGTATTCTCATAAGACATTAATACACCTTATCATGGTGTTCACTCAAGAAATCTCTAAGAAGTGATGTTATGAGAATGGTTCCACCAGTAGTAAATCCACATTTATGTTTCATTGGATGCTCTAATCTCTAAACATGTGTATTGATCCTTATAATTTAATAATATCACTAATCAATATAATAATTCAAGTAATTTTATGTATTGTTGAAAACCATGACTACATATGATTATACAAAACTATGATACATTGGGTGTGTCACAAGTGATATTGCATTATTGGATAATGAAACAAACGATTTATACATTCTGCCCCTTGATGGAAGTTATCATCTCAGGCTCTTTGGAGGGAATGGAACTATCTAGATAAATCCATGTATATAGTGTAAAATGAGAAGTTTTATTTTTTGAATTTCGAAGAAAGAGACATCGAGGAGAAAGGTTGATGAAAAAAGTATGAAACCTTATTGATTACTAACATCGTGATAAAGTATTATATTACATAGTAAGCATTCTTAGGAGGTCTTAGATTGTTTTTTCATTAAATTAATCCCTACGAGTTCCTTGGCATGTTGTTAGATTATATCTTTGAATTTTAGGGGTATCCACCTATTTAAACTAAGGAAGATTCCTGGAGGGACACACACTTTGTGTATTCCGAATCTCAGATAAATTCAAAATTGAATTTAACAAGTTATTGTAAACATTACTCCTACTTTGTGCTTTAATAATTATTCATGTTTTGTTGATTCTGATGATTTAATAATAATTTGGTTAAAATAATAAGTTTGTAAAATAATATTAACAAAAATTCATTTTTAGAGCTTTTAAAATATAATGTTTATTATACTTATCAATGAATAATGTAGTAATATTAATTTATTAAATAAATATTCATTAATCAATGTATGGTAAATGTCAAAGTGGATAAGCAGACTGGGTTTAACAGTCTGATTAGAAATAATATAAATGATTTTTTTTCTTAGGTGATGTACATGTCATGTGAATACTGATTATATTATTATTATGACATGGTTTTCACTAAGAATTACTTAATTGGAATGTATCTTGTGTGCAAGTTTAAAACCCTAGACCAGACATTATAAATAAAAAAGTATATCACCAACCATGTTCACTCTTCTTGTGAACAATGGATAAATATAATCTCTCTCAGGAACTAGAGAGGGTTATAGAGATATAAAGTGTTCCCTCTCCCCCTATTCTCTCAATCCATCAAGTAGACACCATGATTTATTAATCCTCATTGATGAATTATTCTAAAATAGACCATGAACAATGCAAGTGATTGGGATTGGACGTGATAGAACTCAATGATTCTAGGATGATGTCTAGAGATTATGTTGCACTGTAAGATCACCACTAGTGGAATTCTATAATTAGATTCAATAGGACAATTATGGTATATATTTCTTAGGTTATCCATAGTGGAAAATTTCGTACAAACCTTGATGAAGTATATATCACAACATAGGCATGAGTATCATTTTTGGGATAGTGTAATGAAGGTTGTTAACGATGGGATCTAGTGAAAGTAGGAGCCTATTAAGCTTAGTTCCCTAGAAACCATCTTCTGATTACTTGATGATAATATGTATTCACTATTTTGAATATTAATAGTTTTTATAATTAGATCATTATTATTCATCGATATGACATAATATGGGATAATTTATAAAGGATACATGTCACATTGAGATTACATAGCACTTACCCACTATAAAGAGATACATTAGATTCTATGGAAGTATTCCTTAAACCAATGTTATATATTTAGAAGAAATTTTCTTACGGGACATAGATGATACATGCTATTAGGGGTAGTATTCTCATAAGACATTAATACACCTTATCATGGTGTTCACTCAAGAAATCTCTAAGAAGTGATGTTATGAGAATGGTTCCACCAGTAGTAAATCCACATTTATGTTTCATTGGATGCTCTAATCTCTAAACATGTGTATTGATGCTTATAATTTAATAATATCACTAATCAATATAATAATTCAAGTAATTTTATATATTGTTGAAAACCATGACTACATATGATTATACAAAACTATGATACATTGGGTGTGTCACAAGTGATATTGCATTATTGGATAATGAAACAAACGATTTATACATTCTGCCCCTTGATGGAAGTTAACATCTCAGGCTCTTTGGAGGGAATGGAACTATCTAGATAAATCCATGTATATAGTGTAAAATGAGAAGTTTTATTTTTTGAATGTCGAAGAAAGAGACATAGAGGAGAAAGGTTGATGAAAAAAGTATGAAACCTTATTGATTACTAACATCGTGATAAAGTATTATATTACATAGTAAGCATTCTTAGGAGGTCTTATATTGTTTTTTCATTAAATTAATCCCTACGATTTCCTTGGCATGTTGTTAGATTATATCTTTGAATTTTAGGGGTATCCACCTATTTAAACTAAGGAATATTCCTGGAGGAACACACACTTTGTGTATTCAGAATCTCAGATAAATTCAAAATTGAATTTAACAAGTTATTGTAAACATTACTCCTACTTTGTGCTTTAAAAATTATTCATGTTTTGTTGATTCTGATGATTTAATAATAATTTGGTTAAAATAGTAAGTTTGTTAAATAATATTAACAAAAATACATTTTTAGAGCTTTTAAAATATAATGTTTATTATACTTATCAATGAATAATGTAGTAATATTAATTTATTAAATAAATATTCATTAATCAATGTATGGTAAATGTCAAAGTGGATAAGCAGACTGGGTTTAATAGTCTGATTAGAAATAATATAAATGATTTTTTTTCTTAGGTGATGTACATGTCATGTGAATACTGATTATATTATTATTATGACATGGTGTTCACTAAGAATTACTTAATTGGAAAGTATCTTGTGTGCAAGTTTACAACCCTAGACCAGCCATTATAAATAAAAAATTATATCACCAACCATGTTCACTCTTCTTGTGAACAATGGATAAATATAATCTCTCTCAGGAACTAGAGAGGTTTATAGAGATATAAAGTGTTCCCTCTCCCCCTATTCTCTCAATCCATCAAGTAGACACCATGATTTATTAATCCTCATTGATGAATTATTCTAAAATAGACCATGAACAATGCAAGTGATTGGGATTGGACGTGATAAAACTCAATGATTCTAGGATGATGTCTAGAGATTATGTTGCACTGTAAGATCACCACTAGTGGAATTCTATAATTAGATTCAATAGGACAATTATGGTATGATGAGATTGAGTCAATTGGCACATCAATAAATAAATAAATAAAACTTCATGTAATTCTATAATCTTCTGATAAATTAATTATAAATTTCATTTGAAGATCCTAATATTATGGTTAGGAAGCTTAATCAAGTAAATTAATCAATGAATTTTATTTTTTATGGTGCCACTTGTGAATCCCATGTTTGGGACCGGGCGGTTTTCCGAAGGTTTTTAAATTTTCGTGATTACTGGATTGGCCAAATTTAAAACTGAGCTTCAGAATGAGGTTACAAAAGTTGGGACCTTTCCAAATGATGTGTTTGGACCACAATAAGGTCTTGAGAACCTTCCAAAGTGTCTTGAGGAGTTTCAAGAGAACCATATTTTCATAACTAAGTTTTGAAGGACCTACAAAGGGTGCATTGTTTGTTGGAGACCATGTAGTCCATAGTAGGAAATTGTTTGGATTATTGCAGGTGGAAAGAGGTTATAGAACAAGATACACATGGTTTTCCAAACCATGTGCCTAGCCCACACAGTTAGTGGAAGGGGAAGTACCAAATCACAATTCACTGCATGGTTGGAACATAGTTTTCAGACCATGCAGCCAGCCTGTGCTAAGTGCTCCATGTGCCCAGTAGTGGGCGCACAGTTGGCACATGGTTTTCCAAACCATGTGGCCCAATCCATGAGAGATTCCCAATTAAATAATTGAATTATTTTTATTAAAATTAAAATAAAATAAAACCAAAAACAAACTTAAACCTCTTCTCCCCTATTGGTCATGTGGCACCCCCTACCATGGGTCTCCTTGGTCATGAGTAAGGATCCTCCATATCCTCCCCTTGAATATTCAATACTTCCAGATTTCTCATGGATTAGCACCCGAAACTTCATGTTAAGACCCCGTAACATGTCTTCTTACCTTTCTGACCAAGATTAAGTCTCCCTTCCACCCCTCATGATGCACCTAAAACCATAGGTTTTACCTAGATTTTTGTTTCTTTTTTGAATCTAGGGCATGAAATGGGATCCTTAGGTTTTATTTATGCATATTTTGACATCCACCGATAAAGGTGAAGTGGGTTGGTTCATTTTGTCTCAGCATCCTCACTTCTAGGTCGTGGTTTCTTTTTCTGTGTTGTTTCTCAGCATTTAATTTAGGTTCTATTGGTGTTTTGACTGTCTAGAATTGATTGTAAGGAGTTTTGATCATCTTTCATGGGGTTCAAACACATAAATAGGTATGTTAATATATATGTACCACCCGTATGTATTCTCTCATGGTGAGTGGAATACGTTATTTTGATTAAAGGATATATATATATATATATATATATATATATATATGTATAAGAATGTATGTGTGTGGGAGTGTGGGGTGATTTTGAGTGATTATCGCATAATCTAAAAAGTGAAAAGTGTTGTCTTGGTCTACTTCTTGAGGTAGAGTCCATAATCGTTCCCTTTTATTTAAGAATTAATAAGTTTTGAACATAATTCTTCAATATTAATTTGAATGGTATTTCTATAAAAAACTATATAATTGTGATAATTTATTTGTTTGGGAAACAAAGTTGTGATTTTAAGAAAAACTCCTCCAACTGAGGTGAATTGTCTTCTATGAAAAAAAGTATTGGTTATATGTTTAATGGATTCTTATCTTTCTGAATTATAGTTTCCCAATTTGTGATAACATAGTGTGACATAAGGCATGTTTAGAACATGACCTCTTTGGAATAAGGAAATAGTGTTTTCCTTTTTGGATGTTCATTGAACCCTTGCACTTTCTAAATGCCATCTTACCCAAGGGGTGTGTTCTCATTATTGCTTATATATAGAAAGTTGAATGTAAATTGGTTCGAAATTAGATTTAGAGGTATGAGATTCTTTCATCCCTTGACATATGATTCCCTTGACTTAATAGATTATCTGAACTTGAACTTCTTAAATAGTTATTTAGAAAAAAATGGAAATAAATGGGAGGGTATTCCCATGTGAAAAGTTTTAATGTAATTTGATAAAAATGATGGATAATATGTGGGTATGAAAATTAAATTCCCTGAATATGAAATTATAAATGAGTGGCTAAACTCATAGGATGTGTTTAAATTTGAATTTTAAATAATGAGAGGGTATGATCATTGGTTGTCTTTAGATATTTGATTATGAATTGGAATACATTTTTGCGTACACTCATGAGATGTATTTGGTTATGAAACGGAATTAATGTGTTTGTATACTCATTATATGAATTGAATATTAATTTTTATACATTAGTGGGTAGACTCATAATGTTTTGAACGTTAAATGATGTGAAATGGATGAATGTTTGTATATATGTCATGGATGGCTCTCCATGGATTGTGAATACTGTAGCGGATGCCTTGGGTTGAGTATTCCCCTTGGGTATTGATTCTGTGGGATTCATTGGGCCTTGCTAACACTTGGATCTGGCTTGCTCGGACACACATAGGACATGTCTGGTATGAAATGCTCCAAGGACTCCAACAAATGCCTAACCAAGTTTCCATCAATATTATCCTAGGACTTGATGAGGATTCCTTGGTGTTTGAAACCTTGGATCGGGCCCTTCATGGTCTGACTCATTGACATACAACATGAACATGAAGAATATGATACATTCGGTTATACAGTTTGGTCATGGTAAATTGTGACATGTGTAATTATATTACATGGTCATGAATGTTTTGACTCTTCGGCTTAAATAGAAAGTCCATGGTTGATATGGTATGTTAGGAAAGGCCATGGAGATATGAAATTTTTGGATGAACATAAATCTTTTTTTGTTTATTTGTACACTACCTATAGCTGCCTTGTTTTAGGAGTAGGACTATCTTGTGAAGGGATCCTTGAGAGCTATTTTAGTATCACTGGTTTTACAATTTACATTCCATTTGTAATGTCTTATATTTTTCCATGTATTATTTTTAAAAATTATTTGGATTAATTTCAAGACCAGGCTCTAAGATGGAATTTCATTATGAGGCCCAGTGTGTCTAGAATAAATGTTTGAATAATATTAAAATATTAAATAGCACGCACATGCAGTTTCCCTGAAAAAATTGGAATAACATCCAAATGGGTTCAGGATTCGAAAATCTGGGGGCATTGTTGAGTTCAGCATAGTGGATTTATCTAATGGGTGACCTAACATTGGTTGGCACTGGTCATTATAGAAAACTTCCCCACAGATGTAACCATAAATAAAATAATTAAATATAACTATTTAATATTAAAATATGAATAACTCATGAATGGTGAATCAGATTGGAAATATTATACCACCATTGAGTTCTTAATGTGTTGTTTTCCCTATGTGAAGTCAAAAATCAGCCGGTGTGTGTATGCTATGAAAAATAGTTTTCAAATTTTTTAATGAATAAAATAAATTGAAGATTTATTTTATTTTGATGTTACATAGAACCAATTATGTAGAAATGTTGTTTATTTAAAATAAACATCTAGGCTAGGACCCAGGGTTATACTCAAACCCTTAATGTTCCCTAGAGGCTCTTCAGAGAATACCTGAAGAATTCTCTCAGTAGATGACAATGAGACTAAGATTATAGATCATTCATGATGGATCACCAAAAACAATAAATATTCAATAGGGAATAATACAATTATGAGTTAGGGTGTTTTATTTGGATTTCTCTTTCCCTATTCTTGGATTCAATGATAAACATGGACCAACAAACAAATAGGTTGATCTACGGTTCAATCATTCTTACAATATGAGTTTTGATTTTGGTATTTATGGGGTTGATTATTATATTGATTTATATTTATTGATCATTATCAAAAGAATTGATCGAGTTTTGAATAAACAATGATCAAGGTTTATTCCGCAATTTGTTTTGGTGAATCTTTTCTCCCCCATTTTATTCTACACATTCTTCGTTCTTCGTGGAGTTATGCATGAATGATCATTTTTCCTTCAGTTCTTAGTTCAACGATCCTAAATTGAATATCAAACACTGAGTCAACCTAGAGGAGTTGTGATGGCAATAGTGTGGATGAATTGAAGCGATTTGGGAGACAACTTTCTCCAAGCGGTTTTTTTCGGATTGATTTAAAGTTGTTTTCAGAGGAGATTGACGGACTAGAACACCTCAATTAGGTGTTTGGGTGATGGAATGAGGATAGATCTTGATTTTCCCAACATGGAGTGACCATAATGGTGGTCGATGCAATGGGGTAGATGACCAAAGTGTGAACTAGGTATACTGGAAAATATCGATGAACACAACATTTAACTGTGGTTACACAGCGTGTGGCCACCACTGAGAAGTGGCTAGGTTTTTGGGAGACAGTTAAACGTGACATGGCATATGGCCATATCATATGGCAGGTCGGCCCTTCCCGGAGACTCTTCATTTATATTCGAAGCACACGGACATGTGGTGGAATACATGGGGTACCTACACTGAGTGTACGCCACCACACAACTTGGCATGGAACAAATACATAGACTACCCCATGTACTAGTATGTGGGTAGAGACACGTGGGATGACACCATTTATAGGAACATGGCCAAAGTATGTGGGTAGGCCCTGGATGGAAGGACACAACATGTGACCCTTTTATACAGTGTGTACCCATCTTCTACACAACATGTTCTAACAACATGGGTCTTTGTACACGGGCAGTACCCGAGGTTAAAGAACACAACGTGTGACCCTACTATATGTCTTATATACCTTTATACATGGAATTAACATCTTTTCCACTGTATCTTAGAAATTTTTCATTAGGTTTAATTACCTTTATCTCATCCCTAAAGGTTGGTGGGTATCATTTCCTACTCATAGAAGTATGATCCATACAAAAGGACTTCATGGATAGAGTTATTGGAATCCCCCAATAGGCCAGGAGCCGGATCCTCTAAAAATTATTCATACCTTTGGTAGAGTCCTTGGAATTTATGTGATTCACTCCACCAGGAATCGATCCTCTACTTACCAGGCTAATCTAGATGGATTTGTTGGTATCACCCCATAGACCTGGCTATGATCCTCATCTATTGTATTCTATCTTTATCTTCATATTTATCAGTGTATCTATCTATCATGATGGTTCCCGATGAACAATACTTCTCAAAAGGACGTAATCGGCTCTATTGGACCCAAGAGTGTGTTCTCCCATATGAGTGCTTCATGGAATTTTCGTTAGAATCCCTATTGTTGGTATACTATAGTTGTGACTTACCTCATGACTGTGTGTCTGGGTTATGAGTATATATAAAAATTCTTATTATATGTATTGTATACATGTAAGGTACAGAGCTGACAGTACCTCTTTCTAGGTTTTTTTCATTGTGGTTTTGGGGTGTACTACTGAATATTTTTTTACTCACCCCTACACAGTTTTTTCCCACATGTGTTCTGTCTTGTGTAGATGATCGTCCTTTTGATTGAGTCCGAGATAGAATAGGACCAGACAGAGATTTGTGAGATCAGATAACTGAGGTGTTCCTCTATCTATAGACATCAGTCCTAGTACCTTTTTCTTACTCGTTGGACTTTGAGGATTACATACTACTTTTTGGGTGGGGTTATATTCTGAACCAGTTTACTTTACTATAATTTACATTCATGTTGTACTATATTGGTTGGGATATAGTGGTATGCATTCATTTGGTTCTTAGTTGATTTTACATTTGATAATTTTTTGGTCTTGGATATGTGTGTCTACGTACAGGTACATAGGCAATGCCTCCCATGGTAGTGATATGCCTACTTAGTGCTAATCACCATACCCTAACCTATTGGAGGTGGGCATGGGGAGTCGCAGCACGAGCCCCACTGGGACAGGTCCTGGCAGAGTGGTATTATAATTTATCAGTTATCATATAGGACCAAGAGTCTATGATATTGGTTTGAGGAATCACTTTTATGTGTTTTGAGTTAATCTTTTAGGACAGGGACTTCAGTTTTGATGCGGGAAACTGACTTATCCATACACTAGGACTCTAATAACCTAATTTTCAACTCGGTACATGAGAACATTGTTTGCAAGGAAATTATTGGTACTTGCCTCATATATGAATGTATTGTGGTTACATTTCCTTCTTGAGTCATCTCTCTATATATACTCAATGACCATGGTACATCTAGTTTTTTCATAGGATGCCTCTAAGATGCATACCCGCTAGAATTCAGTAGCTCGATCATGAGGATTACCCCATCAGTGATGAGGATTTGATATAGGGACTCATTTCCCAAATGTCACCTCTAGGTGGTGCACCATCTATAACGGCACATGTGGAGAAGCACTTGGTACCCACAGTATTAGTAGATGAGGAGCACAGTTTAAGTACGCAACACCAGTTTTAGATATAGAGACCCCTCATGTTCTGAGGCAAGCCTAGCCCTCTGGCATCTGGGGACTGGCTTGAGGCGGTGTCCCAAGTTTTCCTTCTAGTCAGGACACCAGTGAATTAGATGGTGGTCCTAGAGGTGAGCCTTCTATATGTTTTGGTTGGAGGAAGGGATATTTTGGATATCCAGACTAAATAAGAGGAAAATATTTCTTGGGCAGAGTTAGAGCATCTATTTAGAGAGGTATTATCACCAGCTATATTTATATTTTTTCATAAACAAGAGCTTATTTAGCTTCAAAAGGGTAGAATGACAGTGGATTATTATTCATTGAGGTTCACCAACATTTCTAGGTACTCGATGGATATGGTTAGTGATTATTACTTTAGGACTCGAACCTTCTCGTGAGGTCTGGGTAGAGAAATTTTAGCTATCATTATCCCTATATGCATTCCTACTTATGATGTGGGTTCTTGAGAGAGCTTTGGTGGTCAAAAGATTATTGGCTAAGAAGATACATCCAGAGATAGTTAGCAATGGATAAAAAGGTGTGGGGACTTCGGTAGTAGGGACCCAACATTAGCCTTAGGGATTCAGATGTGGGATAGGTTTTAGGAGGAGGTCTGGTGATACAGGATCTACATGGATGGGAAAATAGGGTGAGTCATGTCGGCCTAGAGAGAAGTGGTTCTATTCATGTGAAGGTAGAAGACATCTCGCTCAAGATTGTCCAACCTATCACACTATTGACAGGGAGACTATGGATGAATCACTAAGTCTAAGACAGTGATACGAGAAGGCAGATTCTTAGGGTTGTGGACATGCCAGCGGAGCTAGGAGAGCAGTATGAGGTGGTCAACATATCGACATGCTACCACCACCACCACCCAGAGGTCCACGCCAAGCTCACGCAGTTGGAGGATAGGTGTGGGGAAAGCTTCATGTGGTTTTGGAATATAATCAAGGGGATCTATGAATTATTCTATGTATGATTTTTTTATTTTATAATTTAGCTTCAGTATTTATATACATAGGTGCTAGTAATTCCTTTCTCACCGCATATCTAGTTCATGACCTAGATATTTCAGTTGAATTGTTAACTCAACCATGATGCTTAGAGACACCTACTGGAGAAGACTTAGTGATCACACATATATTACGATAGTGTGACCAAACCCTTAGATTGGAGATTTTAATTTAGAACCTCTTGGTGGAAGCTTTGAGGCCTTAAGATGTCATTATTTTTTTGGATTGGTTATCCAAAGTCAATGCCTAGGTTGACTGTTTTAGGATAATGGTGTGGTGTGTCTGTAGTGATGGGATTAGGTTTTCATTTTTTGGATAAAAGGAAACCTAGAAAGTAAAGGATGGACTCATAAACAAGATGGTGTTGCTAATTACTCAGTATTTCGGTAGCCTGACCCTAAGTATAGTAGATGTTATGAGCTTCCAATTTCCTGCAAAGGTGGTGGAGTACAAGAACATATTTCCAGAAGATGTTCCAAAATTACCTCCCCATCAAGAGATAGAATTATACGCTGATTTAAACACTATGACAGCACCGATATCTGCACCAGCATATCGGATGGCTCCAACAGATCTTCACAAGTTGAGGGTACGATTGGAGGACTTTCAGATGAATAGATTTTTAAAACCCAGTGTTTCAACATGAGAAACCATAATTTTGTTTTTCAAAAAGGTATATGAGAGCTTGAGGTTGTGTGTGGACTACTAGTTCTTGAACCAGATGATCGTTAAAAATAAGTATCTACTACCTAGGATCTGTGACCTCTTTGATTAGTTGAGAGGGGTACAATGGTTCTTGAAGGCTAACCTCAGATCAGGCTATCACCAACTACGAGAACGGGGTAAGAATATATCGATTATTGATTCCATATTTCATTACGGTCATTATTATTACTTGTTGATGCCCTTTAACACAAAGAAGACCCTAATAGTGTTCATGGGACTCATGAACCAGATATTTAATCATTATTTAGACTGGTTCATGGTAATCTTTTTCAAATATATCCTTTTGTACTTGACATCTGAGGATGATCATGCAGGACACTTAAGCATGGTTCTAGACATATTCTGAGAGCAGCATATTTATGGCAAACTCTCGAAGTGCTAGTTTTGGATTTAGGAGGTCCACTTTCTAGGACATGATATCTCAATAGATGGATTGTTAGTGGACCCGACCAAGGTTGTGGTAGTGTTGTCATGGGAGACACCTAGGAGTGCAAAGGAGGTGGAGATCTTCCTTCAGCTAGCAGACTATTATTATAGTTTCATACTTCATTTCCCCAGAATAGTAGCACTGATGAAATCATTGACTTGAAAGGGGTAGTAATTCTTATGGAAAGAGAAGTTATAATAGGCTTTTCAGTAGGTTAGGCATAGTTTTAAGAGTTCTCTAATGTTGATATTACAAGAGGATGGTGTCAAGTATGTAGTGTTTTGTGATGCATATGGAACTAAGATTATTTGTGTCCTAATTAAGAGGAAATTAGTGATTTCCTATGGTTTGATCAAATTTATACAACGTGAGTAGAACTACATAAACCATTTTCTTGAGTTAGTAGATGAAGTCTATACATTTATGATACAGTGACACAACCTAATGGGTGAGCGTTTTATCGTCTCCTCTAATCACAAGATTCTCAAGTATATCTTATCTCAAAAGGATCAAAACTAGATACAAAGGTTATGGATAAAGTTCATCCAGGACTATGAATTTCAGGTCATCTATACTTCTTGGAAGGAGAACATTGTGTTAGATACTCTTAGTAGGATATCTAGTTCGCAGTTGCTAAATGAGGCATCAGAACAGTTGGCCTCATTATATTTATCCTTAGTGGATTGAGATAGAGTAACTTACCTCATGTCAATGGTTATTACTCCTAAGCTCTTATAGTGAGTCGGGGAGGAAAAACATGTGGATACCGACTTTGAGACACCCCATTCTTAGATATCCACAGGACATGATCCTGAAGGATATTAGAAAGGTGGTAAGAACATATTATTTTTCAGAGGATGTGCTGCAATACCCATAACATTGTGGGTGGATGTTATTAGTTAGTTTCATATATTCCCATTGGTAGTAAATAAATATATGGAAATGTTTTATGAGGACCGCCGACATCAATTTTAGTATCCATGGGTGAAGAAAATATTTGTAGAGTTCATCTCTCGATGCCTTACTTCTCAGCAAGTAAAGGACTGGAATCCAGTTCCATCAAGTTTAGTTATAACCCTTGAGGTGCCAGAAAGAAAGTGGGATGGGGTATAAATCTACTCAGTGATAGGTTTCCCACAAACTTCCAGGGGACATGATGTCGTCTAGGTGATTGTTGATAGACTCACCATGTCATTCCACTTCCAATCCATCCAAGAGTAGAGTTTAGTAGAGAGATAATGATGACTCTAAATTCAAGATAGAGTTTAAATCCATGGAGTTCCATTGACAATTGTTTCAGATCATGATGATCATTTTACATACCAGTTGTGGAAGGGATTTCAGGTGGCATTTAAGACCAATTTACGCTTAAAAAAGTGTTTCACCTATAGATGGATGGTCATACATAGCCGACTATTCAGGTTCTGGAGGACATGTTGTGTGCTTGAATGTTGGAATTCATCCATAGTTGGGAGGATCATCTACCTTTGGTGGATTTTTCATACAAAAAAACCTACCATTTCACCATTGTTATGGCAGCATTCAAGGCTTTGTACAGGGGACCCGACCGGTCACCACTTTCCTAGATTGACCCAGGTATGTCAACACTCATGGTCCCAGAATTGGTTTTACCTACTACTGAGAAGGTGCAAATCATCCAAGAGTAGTTTAAGACTACACAGTGAAATTGGAAATCTTATGATGATAGGGGGTAGTGGCCTTTGGAGTTTAAGGAAGGAGACCATATGTTTCTATGGTTTTCACCTCGGCATGGATTATAGAGATTTGGTCCAGGCGACAAGTTATCTATGGGGTTTATCATCCCTTTATAAATACTACATAGAGTTTGCGAGGTGGTATACCACTTAGCTCTAGCCCCATAGTTGGACAAGGTACATGATTTATTCCATGTGTTACAGTTGAGTAGTTACGTTCATGACCTACCACACATCATTGACTGGGGTGAGCTTGATATCGATGATGCAACGACTTTTTCAAAGTACCCACTAAGGATTGAGGATTGAAAAAAGAGGATCCTTCATGGGTAAGTGATTCCATTAGTGTGTATCCTATGGAAGCACTGAAATCTCTATAAGAGCACTTAGGTGAGGGAGTCTGAGATTCATGCTCAATACCCTCATTTTTTTAGTAGCCTTTACTTTGGTTTTTTAAGGATGTAAATACCCAATATAGGGAGAATGTAATTTCATGGATTATTTTGTGTATTATTTTTATATTATATTGATTAATTTCTAGACTAGGTACTGACACCGTATGCGATTCTAAGGGCCAATATACCCGAACTAAATGTTTGAATAATATTAAAATATTAAATAGCACAAGCACACAATTTTCTAAAAAAAGTATAATAACATATAAATGGTTTTCTAGATCATAAATCTGAGTTAATAGTTGAGTTTAGAGTAGTGTCTTTACCCTAGGTGCGACCGAACTTTGGTTTTCATAGGTTATCTATAGAAACATTCCCCAGGGATGTTACCATAAATAAAATAATTAAAAAACATTTTATTTTAAAATACTAACAACTCATGAACGGTGACATGGATTTGAAATCTGAGACCACCATTGAGTTTGTAAGGTGTTTTTTTACCTAGGCCAGGTATAACATCAGACAACATGATTCAACTATGAAAAATAGTTTTCAGATTTTTTTAATGACTAAAATAAATTGCAGATTTATTTTATTTTGATGTTATGTCAACACAGTGATGCAGCGACACTATTTCTTTTTTAATAAATAACTAAGAAAATTCCCAGGGTTAGACTCATAACCCTGAATGTTTCCTGGAGGCTCTGGAGAGAATACTAGGATAATTCTCTTAGAAAATGATGATGAGGATAGAATCAGAGATCTTTCTTGAAGTATCACCAGTGGAAATTAGTCTTCAACATCAAATGATCCAATTCCTAGGTAGGGTGTGTTATTTTGGTTTCTATTTCCCCATTCGTGGATTCAACAATGAACGCAGACCAACCAACGCACAATTCGATCAGCCGATCAATCATTCATATGACATGGGTTTTAATTGTGGGATATAGAGGGTTTATTATTATATTGATTTATATTTTTTGACCATTTTCATGGGAATAGATAGAGTCCGGAATGAACAATGATTGAGGTTCGTTCCTCGGGTTTTTTCCTAGGGAATGTTTTCTCCCCTATTTTATTCAATGTGTTCTTTATCTTCATGGGGTTATGCATGAATGATTGTTTCACCTTAATTTCATGGAACAAAAATCCAAAATTGAATATACAACACCAAGACAACCTAGAGGAGGTGCGACAGAAATGACAATGAATGAATCGAAGCAATTTGGTAGATATAATTCTTCTGGTGGTTTTCATTGGATGGATTTAAAGTAGTTTTCCAAGCCGATTGAATCCCCAAACACCTCAATTTGGTATTGGGATGATGAAATGATGTTGTATCCTGAGTTTCCTATAAATGTGTGGCCCTAATGTTTGATGCAGGAACAAAGGAGATGACTGGACCAAAAACTAGGGATTCTGGAAAATCATGATGGACACAGCATGTAACTGGGTTTACAAGGTTTATATCCCCTACTGAGTAGTGGATAGGGTTTCAAGAGATAGTTAAATTTCCCATAGCATGTGACCTTATCACACATCATGTAGGACCTTCCTAGATATTAGGTGTGTACATGGGAGGTAAATAGACACGATGTGGAGTACACGAGTTGCCTACATGGTGTGTACCTCCATCAAATGACTTGGCCTGAACCGAGTACACAGACTCCCTCTTATATTGGTAAATAGTAAGAGAAACACAGGTTGAAACCATATACTAGAACATATCCATAGTACATGGTAATCCCTTGTATGGAAGGATACAGCATGTGACCCTTCTACACAGCATGTACCCATCTTCTACACGACTTGTTATAACGACACGAGTTGTTGTACTCGGGCAGTACCTGGGGTCAAGGAACACATACAGTGCATGACCCTACTACATGGCATGTATGACTTTATATATGGATTGAATATCCTTTCCACCTTTTCTTGGACAAGATTCATTAGTGTTTATTCCCTTTATCTCTTTCTAGATTGTTTGTGGGTATCATTTCCTACTCATATAAGTATGAACCCTTCTGTTGGACTTCCTAGATAGAGTTGTTGGAATACCTCAAGAAAAATGGAGTAGGATCCTCTATTCATACATTGTTCCCTAGGTAGATTCCTTCATAATAATGTGACAAAATACATCATGTGTCGATCCTCTACTTAGGAGGTTAATCTATATTGGGTTGTTGGTATCACCCCATGGCCCTGGATGTGATCATCATTTGTTGTATCATATCTTTCTCTTCAGATCTATCAATGTATCTCTCTTTCTTTCATGATGGTTCTCGATGAACATTACATCTCAGATGAGCTTCATAAGTACTATAAAACTCAAGAGTGTGATCTTCGGGATGAGTGCTTCATGGAATCTTTGACTAAATCCCAAGTGTTGGAATATAGTAGTTGTGACTTACCTCTAGACTACATGTCTTAGTTCTAAGCATATCTAGACATCCTTGTTATATGTGTTGTAGACATATACTATATAGATAGGACTATACCTCTTTCTTTGTGTATTTATTTTTGGTTTCGGGTGTCCTACTGAGTATTTTTATACTCAACCATGCACAGGATTTGCCTACATGTGTCTTGTCTTGTGTATATAAATGACCATTTGATAGAGTCCTAGATGGATCAGGACTGGATGGAGCTTTGTGAGACCAGATAGCTGAGGTGTCCCTACAGTTACAGATAGCAGTCCCAAAACCTTTTTCTTATAGGTTAGACTTTGTGGTTTACATACTTCTTTTTGGGTGGGCTTGTATTCTATCCCAGTTTAATTTACTGTACTTTACTTTCCTATTGTACAACTTTGGCTGAGATATAGTGGTATGCGTGCATTTTTTACCTAGTGTTTTTTATTTTTCATCATTTTTTGGGCTTGGAGATGGGTGCATTCAAACAGCTACATAGGAAATTCCACCCATGTTAGTGATATGCCTATATAGTGCTAGCCACCATCCCCTGGCCTATTGGAGGTGGGCTTGGGGGTCACAAAACAGGCCCCACTAGGATGGTTCATGACACCATGCCAATTCCTTACATGCATTTACTACTTAATATTTTACCTACACACGTCCATATTTATATTGGCACAAATTGAATTGGGATAGAACCCATGGGTGCTGGCCGATGGAGATGTTATCTCACACCCAGCACGGGTACCATTAGTACATGATTATAACTTCTTATCTATATGACTATAGATCTATTCATGTGTTGTTTTCTTGTACGTGAGGAGTTAGGAGCATAGGACTGAGCTGGAGCTCATGATGCTCATGGGAATCTCCTTTGGGGAATATTTAGTTATTTTTTACTTGATTATTTATTTTGTACTGAGTTTTAAAGCATGATTTATGTCACTCTTTCATCTTATATATCATCAATGGGAATGCATGCTTCTATAAACTAGTATTTTCCATATTCTATATTTAATTGTTGTAAAATTTCCCTTCTGCTACTTTCTCATTGCTTTATACTATATCTTTGGTTGCTCTCTATTTACTATATATTTACCATTGTTCACTATGAATATACGGGTATTGTCTACTCACTAAACTGCATTTACACCCTCAGTTCTATCCAAAATCCTCTAACGTACAGGGAGATGCACTTTAGGTCATGTGGCGACCCGTCTAGCAACCGGTTTAGTGGTCAGTCAGGATGAGACATTACAAAGTGGTATCATAGGGTATTTATTTTTTCTTACTATTTTGGGTTGTTAGACATGAGATTATGACTCTATTGGCACTTTTTAAATAGTCGTGTCTAGGATTGATCACTCCACCCATGGGGAAATGACAAGGTGGCTAGGGATGGGATTGTTGTTCATGATTTTTTCAATTATAGTTGATTATTATTTCACCTTGGGTTACTGGTGCATATTTTGAAGCTTATTGATTATGAAAATTATGGAAATTTTCCCTTGGCCTGGTATGGTAAGGATAGATCATTATATGCATCATAATAAGAACATAAGAATGAATATGGCATGCCATGTAGCTGGATTAGTAGTCTACCTACTAATTTCGGTTGTTTCTTGGGTGTTATACCATGCTTAGTTGCACCTGTTTAGGAAAATTTCATCATGTTATCTTGTATAACATTTTTAGGTGATTATATTCCATGTTTCCTCTAGTTTTAGAACATTTTTCTGATATTCCATACTTATGTGTTGTAGCATGATTTTGGTGTTACTGCTTCAAATAACATGCCATGTATGTATTGATATGTAAATGGTTTCATGGGATAAAACTTATTGGATTCATTTATCATAGGATCCATTTTTCAGTTTTAAGGTGTTTGGGAACCTTATAACTAGGAAAAGGTAACACATGTATTCATCCAATTTTAAAAGGCATGTTGTGGTTAAAATGTTAATGTGAATTGATTTGATTAAATGGGAGCCAAATTCCACCTGTAGAGTATATGGGATCTTTACGGATTGGTAGATGGTCACCCATATAACTAATCCATTATATAACCATATTATATATGGATATGTTATACATTTGAAAGCTATTTAATATTGATCTGAAATCAATTTGGTATCTTCTAAATGAAAAATTGGGCATGAGTAGGTAAGTTGGGGCATATTTTTATGTGATAACACTCAGAGGGTGTTTTAATGTTTTTAAATTTTATCAAAAGTTATGTGGGAACATTTTGAAGAACCTGGGATGGTTTAAAGGGACCTTCAGATAAATCATTTTAAGTTAAATGGAATTTATATATGAAATTTACTATTTTTCCGTAAACCATTATCTAAATTGGATACGAAGTTCCTTGTTTTTATAAAATGGTACTTGAGGTTTGGTACTTGAGGTTTTTTTAAAAATTCATTCAAACTTTTAAATGTTGAAGTGGATTAATGAAATGGATTTATAATGGAACATGTAGTGGCTTCCATTGATTAAACCCCCTTGCAGGGGCAGTTTAAATGTTTCTTATGGGATGACTTGGAGTGGAGAAGTGATCATTTTACATAGGATGATTCTATTTGGAAATGGATTAAATGAAGGGTCTTTTGAGCCTAGTCAGAAGTATTTTTCTGTACCTATTGATAGGGTCAACGCCTATGCTTCATATTGAGCTAGCCCATGGCGGGTTTCATCCTTAAAACATGATTCCTTGATTTTTTGTGAGATTTATGTCACTTGGTGTCAGTCTAGAGCCTTTTTACCTTTTAGGACTTTTAGTTTTTAAAAGGAAACCCTTCTTCAGATGGGTTTTCATTGTATCTTGACTCATGATATCAAAATGATCAACGAGGAATGCCCAGTTCAGGAGGTTGGATAGGCCTCGGGTATGGTCATACAGTTAGTAGGTCATGTGGACTTCTGTTTTTCTTTAATGATGGATGAATCGGTATGTCATCATCCGAGTTAATGGTTGTTTGGGAAATATGACACTGAGTTAAATATTTTGTTTGATCTATTTGATACTTTATTGTATAGGGAATACATCCAATGGATAATACTCTGGATGTTTCCTTTTCTCTTATAACCATGGGGTAGTATTAGTTCGTGTATATGGTTCCCATCTGGTGAAAAAGGATAGAACAAACTGGTTGAGTTCAGTTGAATTATTTAGCCTTATTTTTTTCATTACCTTATTGGGTCATCACCTGAGTTGAGTGACCTGGGCATTGAAGGGCTTGAGTTCTTCCCAATGCTGGGAGGAATTTCTATAGACTCGAGTGTTTTGACACGTCAGTCTGTTTTCCTTTGGCCTTATTTTTATGGTTTGATGTATTGTTTGTGGCTTGGATGAGTTTCCCATCGATTTTAGTAAATGTGTCCTTCCATGTATAAGGAATACAATTAAGGAAGACTGGATAGAAATGGTCAGTTTAGGGTGAACAGATTTGGGATTGTGAGTTTTTTAAATGTTAGTTCTTGGTTGCCAGAAAGACATCGATATGGATGGTTATGGTAGAAACCTTTGAGAAATTTCGTTGGTCACTGATGGACTTCATTGGTTAATCTTGAGTCGTCACAAGACACCTCAGGTGGTAATAGCTTATTATATGTTAAGGGTGATGCATCAACAAGGTGAAGTAGAGCTTCTTTTAAGAGATTGATTGATGGCAGATCAATAGTTTTTCTTTTGGTTCCTTTGGTTTACTCTTAGTGTACTCTTCTATAATAGATGAGCATGTCCCCTATCTTAACATCATCCTGGATTCACTATGGGAGAGTATGTTCTACACCGTTATAATGTTTTAAAAGCTGTTGGGTTTGATAAGTAGTCATTATCTTTGTTTTATAATGGATACATGGTTTATTAGAGCCTTTGTTAGTTCGTAGTGATACTTGGGGTCTCATGTAGGAATTCCTTGGATGGGCTCTTGGCCACTAGTCATTTACTTCTGGTGTGACCACTAGTTTCATGCTACTCTGGGATCAATGGATGATCTGATGTGTACATTTTTTTCTTTGTACCAACATCTCCCTTATAATGTGTAGTATGGTCTACCTTGGGTCAGTTCCTTAGACTCTTGTTTAATGAATCCAAGGTTACCCAGAAATTTTGTCAGACTGGTATGTGTGTTTATGAAGGATAAAAAAATTCAGTCTTCTGGATCTAGTTTAAGCATTTATTCATTATAACTCACAACAGTTTTAAAATTCATAGTGATGGATTGTTCTGGGAATGTTACCAAAAGGTAGGTAGGGAAATCAGTGTAAGTGCTCATGTTACCTAGCCAGTGCCTTAGGTAAAGCCATTACGGTTTAGTTTGAAATGTGATTATAGTTTAATCCAGGAATCTATGAGATAATTCCGTCATAGTGGATAAATATTTTTTCCCTCTTGTTCAATATATACATTGTGTGATGAAACTGTTCTAAAGATCATGTCGTTAGTTTAAGGAGATTACAGTTTATGTTCAGTGATGGCTTTTGAGGAAAGCATGCATGACCAATTATTTTAGTCAAATAAGATGCAGTTATTCCCATTTCGATGAGGTCACCGATATATCCCCATTCATAATCATGTTCTCCCAGTCAAATAAATCATGTGAGAAGTATCTCTAGAATTCTAAAGAGGTTCCCTTTTAGTAAATTCCAATAGTGGAAGAGTCACGGTTTGGAATTGGATATTATATGCTAAGAGACTTGGGGGGACAGAAACAATGCGTTTTTGTTTAAAGAGATGATTAATGGATCATATATCTAGTTAATCATACTCGGTTAATCGCCTCTTCGACGTTTCAGTTGGAAATTTGTGATTTTTCACGAGTTTTGAGGGCTTAAACACCTTAGGATTGTTAAATGAATTAATATTAATTTGGAATTTAGAAACTCAATGAGACCATTCAGATGAGACTTCAGAGCCCTTATAGGTGGGTTAATGTATCTATTTTTTCCAAAGGATTCTCAGGGATGATAAGTTCTTTACTGGGGAGATTGTAGAATCTTGTGTTTTGGATATGGCGGTTTTCTGAGGGTTTCTAAATTTTAACAATTATTAGATGGGATGTATTTAAAACCAATTTTTGGAATGAATTTTTAAGAGTTTGGACCTTTGAATGTGATTTTTCTGGACCTATGAAAAGGCCTGAGATGTTTTCCAGGTCTCTAGAGGATCTTTTGGATCACCAAACTAGGAAAAATAATTTTTGAGACACCTGCAGAGGGTGCATGGTTTTTATGAAACCATACAACCCACAGTAGGAAACATTACGGCCTATTATCAGTGGAAAATGGATATCACATGGTTTGTGCACATTTTTCCAATCCATTCACCTAACCAACATAGTTAGTCAAAAATTATGTACCTAATCAATATTCACCACGTGGTTGGCTCATAGTTTCCATACTATGCGGCTAGCCCATGTGAGGTGCTCCACGTGCCCAGTAGAGGGAGCATAGTTAGTGCACGGTTTTCCAAACCATACATCCCAAATCATTCATGATGAACTATTTTAATAATTGAATTATTTTAATTAAAAATAAAATAAAGTAAAACCAAATGCCCACCCAACCCTCTTCTCCCATGTTGGTCAGGCAATTCCCCCCTCCCTTGGGTCTCCTTGGTTGTGTGCAAGGCTCCTCTATGACCTTCCCTTATATCTTCAATCCATCTAGATTTATCATGGTTTCTCTCTTGAATAACCATGGTAAGATCCTACATATTTTATCCTTCCCTTTTTGGTCGAGATTAAGTCTCCCCATTTCCCCTCACGTTTTGAACGAAATCCAAGGTTAGGGTTAACCTAGATGTTTATTTCTTCTTTTGGTGTTAGGGCATGAAACGGGATCCTTGGGTTGGATTTATGTGTATTCCATCATAAACTACCAATGTTTAAGAGGATTTTTCAATTTTGGCTCATTTTCATCGATTTAAGGGGAGGTTTTCTTCCGCTATGTTGTTTCACACAATTTAATTTAGGGGCTTAATGTGTTTTGAGTCTTTATAATTGATTTTAGGTAGTTTTTAGCATCATTCAATATGTGCACACACATACATAGATATATATATATATACATTCCTTGTATGTATTCCCTCATGGAGAGGGAAATAGGTTCTTTGGATTAAATTATATATATATATATATAAGAATATATGCCTGTGTGAGTGCAGGCTAGTTTCGAGTGATTTGCACCAAATCCAACAAGTGTCGAGGGTTGACTTGGACTACTGGTTGAGGTAGGGTCCCAAAACATTCCCTTTTATTTATGAAGGCATTATTTTTCTACTTAATTATTCTTAATTAATTTTAATTGTAAATCTCAAATGAAGTGGTTAATTTTGATAATTGATTTTTTTGGGAAACAATGTAATGATTTGATAATAAAACCCATCAAACAGTGGTGTGTTATCTTCTAAGATAAAAAGTATTGATTGGATGTTTAATTCATGCTTGTATTAATGAAATGAAGTTTCCCCATTCCTGATAACATAGTTTGATGTAAGTCATGTTTATAACATGTCCTCTAATGCAATAAGGAAATGAAGTTTTTCTGTATGGATGTTTATGGAACCATTGCACATCCTAAGGGCCATCTTAGACAAGGGGGTGTTCTTATGCTTGCCTAGATATAGGAATATGAATGTATAATGAATTTAAATTGCATTCAGAGGTAGGAGATGTTTTTATCCCTTGAAATATGATTCAATTGACTTAATGGCTTATATGAAATTGAACTACTTAAATGGTTATTTTGAAAAAATGTGAATTGTAATAAATGGGTTGTTATGCCCATGTGATAGGTTTGAATGTAATTTAACATGAATGGTGGACAATAAGTGGTTATATTCATTAAATTATTCGAATTGTATTTGATAAATTAGTGGGTAAACTCATAGGATGTGTTTAAATATGAATTCTCAACAATGAGAGGGTATGCTCATTAGCTATCTTTAGATATTTGATTATGAATTTGAGTACATGAGTGGGTATACTCATGAGATTTATTTGGTTACGAAATGAGATTAATGAGTGGGTATACTAACTGTCTTTATTTTTTCTCATTTGGCTTTGATGTCTCGATAATTGTGGTTTTCTGGAAGTTATGTTGGTTTGTGTCTCGTAAGGACGCTGCTCAAGGGATTCTACAGTGTTTTACATAAAAAATACTCTTCAGATGAGGTTGAGGGAAAATAGGTTCCACTGTTTCATGGATTTGCGGAATCAAAATATTGAAAGGGTATGTCTTTGGCCATCGGTACCATGCCCATGCTTTGGCACGGGTTTGCTTGTCGTGATGCGATGACACTTTGGATGCTGGATTTTATGGTAGTTTGTTACTAGGGGGAGCTTCACTTTTGCAGTGAGAATTGTTTTTTATCTTGAGTTCTAGTCTATTAGAGACTGTTGTTTTGTGGGTATGTCTTGATGTCATTGGTTATCACTTCCCCTTAAAAGTGTTTGGAAAATAAAAAATTAAATTTCAGTCGTGGATCTTGCATGTGGTAGTGGATTCCTTTGGTTGTGTATTCCCCTTGGGACTTGATTCAGAAAAGTGCCTTAGACCTTGCTAACCCTTCGATATATCTTTATTAGACTCATGAAGGACATGTTTTTTATGACATATTCCTAGGACTCCAACCAGTGCATAATCAAATTTCTATCTAGATGATCATAGGACTTGATGAGGATGCCTTGGTCATCAACACCTTGGATTCGGTCCTTCGTGGTCTGACCCTGAAATATTAAATGATCGTGAGATATATGAAACATTTAGTTATATGGTTTGACCATGGTAAATTGTGACATTTGTAATTATATGGCTCATTCATGATGTTTTATTTCTTCTCGTTGAATGGAAAGGTTGTAATTGATATGGCGCACGATGTATACGACAAGGGAGTGATGTTATGAAATGTTTGGATGAATGAAAAGGATGCAATGTTTATATACACACAACTTGTATCTTCCTTGTTATAGGAGCTTGAATATCTTTTGTAGGGATCCCTGATGGTTATTTTATTATCATTAGTTTATCAGGTTACATTTCATGGGAATTCCTTACATGCATTTACTACTTAACCATTTTCATACACTACCTTATCTATATATTTCACAAATTAGATCAGGCTAGACACTGTGGATCCCATCCTACTAAGATGTCATCTCACATACAAATCAGGTATTATTTGTACACATTAGATTTTATTATTTCTAGGGCTATGGAAATTTTATTGTGTTGTTTTCTTATACCTAAGGAGTTAGAAACACAAGACTAAGTTGGACCTCAGGATGCTCGTGGAGATCACCTTTGGGGATTTTTTGTCCTTTTCTTTATTTGAGTCATGTATTGTACTGTTTTTTAAATCATTTTTTATGTTACTATTTTAAATTATGTGTCATCATTGAACATGCATGTTTGTATGAACCAACATTTTCCATATTCTATATTCAGTTGTTATTACATTTTTTTTCTAATTTATCATTACTTTATACAATATCTACTTTTTTTTTATTTACTATTTTTACCATTTTTTCACTCTAATTATTTGGGTATAGTCTCCCCACTAAACTACCTTTACACCCTCACTTCTAGTCAGAACCCTATGGCATAAGAGGATACATGCTTGAGGTCATTTTGTGACCGGTCTGGCTACCAATTTAATGGTCAGTCGAGCTGGGACGTTACATCAACCATTATGCATGTAAATGATTATTCATAAATTAATACTAAATATTAAAGTTGTTCATGCCAAAAGGGTCTTATTCTATGCTCAGAACATAAAACATTCATATAGCACACACTGATGATGTTTCATTGTTCCCAATCCACTAAGTTGCATTAATTTTATAAACACAATTTTTTGGTCAGGGTAGATCTATTCTAGGATTAATGTATTTATAATTTTATTAGGTATTAACACATTCACTCTCTTGGGAAAGTCCCATTTAATACTCATTTCCTCACTACTTTTTATGGATTCCTTATCATTATATCAACATGAATGTTTATTCCATATCATCAATAATGTATAATATGATTTGTATAATGAAAACTACAATATGATGTTGTGTTAAAATCCATAATCACAATAATAATATCCTAAAATAATATCAAACTAATGATAAACTTATATTCAGGTTAAAACAAAAAAGTGACTTCCATATAATATTTATGTTTCAAACCATTGATAATAAAAACTCTTCACTTAAAAATACCATTTGAAGCTCTTTTGTATCGTTCTCCTAACATAACTTCTTCATGATCTATCCATTGTGGAAATCATTTGTACTCTTCCATTCAGGAAACTCCTTTATGGTTTTCCATTCAGGAAATTGATTCACCTTATTTAGTTATGAAATTTATTTTTTTTATTCCCTTCATGAAATCATTCTGTATTTTTTCCCTTAACAAAATTCCATAATATTATTCCAATACACAATTCCTTTCATGCAAAAAAAAATTAACTCCAAATTTTCACAAAAGAAAATATTAATTCCCCATTATCTTTATTTAGTTTCATCTCTCTTCTTAATGATACAATTTTTTTGTTACTTATAGAAAAGGATAGTAGAAAACCTGATTTTTATAATTTTACATTTTTTCACTTTATAGAGAATGATAATAATTTTCTCTCATTCATAAAGAACATCAAATTTTTAACATTATCATTAAATATATAATATATGGTTCACAAATTTTTATCATCTTCCCTTCCAAAAAAACATCATGTCTGCATTGTATATTTACAATTTCGTTAAAAAACTGGCACATAAACTGTTTGTGAAAATTATTTATTTACACCAAATTTTATGAATAATTCACCAAAAACTCAAAAATATTCACTAAACTTAACCCAGTACTATGAAGTCTAAATGACATGAAGAATTCTATATTCAAAAAAAGTTCTCTTTCCATCCCAATTTAGTTGATAAAATTTAAACTTTGAATTTGATTTATAGTCACCATTAAATATTAGTTCTATTGGAGACTTTTTTGAACCAAATACATTTGAATTAAAATTCCTTAACCAAAACAAAAGTTTAACCAATAACAGAATTTACAAATAAAGACAAAATTCCCAACATCTTTATCAACCAAGTGACATTAACCTCAACATTCCAATATTCTCCAAAGTAAAACATAAATTCTATTAACCATCAGCACAGATAACCTTAGTTTAAACATTATTTATATCTTAACATGTTGATTGAGTATGATTTATGATCAAATATAAATGAAATGTTCTAATTTTTTTATTTTTCCCCCTATATCCTTTATAGGATTATTCATTTTTTAAATATTTCAATGAATGATGATGAAATCCATGGTAATGTTCTCCTATATCCATATTGTTAAAGTTAATAGTTTCACCTTGCACTTTTATTTATAACATTTTTTCTTGACATGGTAATTGATCAAGAAACAAGACATATATTCCGCAATATCTAACATCATGTTGTCCCACTAAAAATGTTGATTAAGATCTATATAAAAAAATCCATCTAGGGTGAATAGAGAAGGATGATATATGTCAGTCAAATAAAATATAATTATTAAAATATAGTATAGATCTGGAAAATATCCCAGTTCGGAATCTCATAACCCTATCTCGGCTGATGTTGAACTCTAGAATAATTTCTACATACATCTATAGATTTATATTATCCTTTTAAGCTTCCTTGATCATCCTATAGATGGATGATTGAGTAATAATTTCTGAAAGGTATGATTTTATCCCTTATATTATAATTTCCATATCCATCCATTGAATATCCATCATTTGATAAAGGTAAGATTTTATCCCTACCATTATTATTTAAACCCTTGTTATGGATAAGGTAGCATGAACTTTTATATGCAAAGTATTATCCACCTAGTATTTCTTCCTATGATGATAATGTATTAACCAATAATAGTATTTTATTACCTCAAACCATATACATTGGTGCATATTTTGCTACTTCAATGTGAATATTTATTTAAACTATTATGATCCACATAAATTTCTAAATTTTCACCAGAGAGATAATCAATTCAGGTCTTTAAAGAAAAGGAATATATCTTCTTTATCCAGATCATGTGTCAATTAATTTTTCTCATGTGTATTTAATTTATGTGAGGAATAATCTAATACCTTAACATTTTTCATCAATACACATTCTAATCCCTTAGATGATGCATCACCAAAGGTCACAAAACTTTAGCCACTATTTTGTAGTGTGAGTGTAGGTGCAGTGACCAACCTATTTTTAATATCCTTAATAAAGTCTTTATATGCTTCCATTCAAAGTAACCATACTCCCTTCTGGGTCAAAATGGTTTATAGATTTTAAAAACAAGATAAATTTCCCACAAATAATCAATAGTATCCATAAAATCTAACAAAACTATGGATATCTATTACTGATATTTGTAATGACCCAAGGTTTAATCTATGGAAATTCCCTTCATATAATTATGTAATATATTATAATCACTTGAAATCCCAACACAATGAACTACTAAATAATATGTGTCCAATAAACATAATATTTTCACTTCTATGATTTGAATTCTGAAAATCTAACATACATAGTTGTGATAAATAAGTTGTCTGGAGTCCAATAAGATAAACTTATTTTTTGGTAAATAGTAACTAACCCTTATGAATAGTAATGTTACCCTTATGAATAGTAATAAGACCCTTATGAATGGCAAATCATCCCTTTATTCATTTTATCCCAAGGTTTTCCACTGAAGATGTATGATTATGATGGAAGTTGGGAGCCCTTTATGGATATTAACTAAGGAAATGTTTTATTCAGTCCCAGGTTTTCAATTTTATGTACCCGGTCTTCCAACACACTAGACTTTACAATCCTTGTCTTGTAATATAATGCTTTACTATGCTTAAAATTAAGTAATGAAATGTGTAAAAGGCTATGGTCTCTATAGTTGGTATCAGAGGATGGTCTAGTTATTTTTGGAGATTATGAATATATCACTTTAGTAAAGAAATTAAAGATGAGACTAAGTATAAGAAAACATCACTAAATTTTGGGAAGTATATAGTTAGTGGTTTATCAAGAAAATACTTCCAATTATGGATACGAATAAGTGAATCTAGCTTTGGCATAGATGAATCTAGGGGTAAATCTTGAAAACTACACATTTAGCTAGACTTGTACAGGAACTGGTGCATGATAATGGTCTTTGATGCACTCCTAGTTTGACACAACCTATAACGTCCTGGTTCTGGGTAACACTCCACGGTTGCCCCGAACCCGGTTCACCACGTGACCTCAAGCGCATTTCCCCAAACGCCAGAGGCTGTCGACTAGCAGAAAGTGCCCAGGTCTGATAGTGGGGAAACTATACCCTCATTTGTCAAAATGTAACGTAGCAGAATATAAAATAAACGTACAGCAACAGCAGAAGCAGTAAACCAAACACAATTGAAATGAAGAACAGACAACAAAGAAGGAAACCAGCAGTCATATATATATGAATATGCAACATGTCAATATTCTATAAAAAACCAGAACATGTTACACTGCAATACAATACAATACAACTGAAGTACAAGTACAGAAAAGAAAAATAGAATAGCCAGCAGCATCGCAAGACAATGCTCGGTCCCATGCTCTCCTACACCCTAGCAGCAATCAAGTACCTGTATAGGGACCCTTTCCCTTATATACACCTGTAGAAATGTAATCTGTTTTGGCCGAAAAGCGTTGCCCAAACAGGGTGTGAGAAATAATCCCAGTAGGCACCCACCAAAGGCTCATGCCCAACTGTGTGTAAACATGCAACAACAGTGCGTAGTATTATAATGCAATAAAGTAAGTAGTACTAAAAGTAACTAACTTAACCAGTTATGTTGCCATTATAATATCCATTTAATCATTTAATTTAAAATACCACCACAGTGAATTTTCTAATAAACAGCCAACTGTCCTCAGATACGTAAACCCCTACCCTCAGGTAAAGAGTATCCAAACACAAGAATCTGCCCACAGGCATACGGATATTTCCCACAGGCGTAAGTAGTGTCTCCCACTGGCATAGAATCAACTGCTCATAGGCACGAAAGAAGTTGCCCACAAGCTAGGTAGTAAAACGCCCACAGGCTAATCACAACACTGCCCTCAGGCTGAACAGGTAATGGGTCCAAGACTAACTTGTAAACAAGCAGTAAAACAAGAAATTCCTCTCAAGGAAATTCTAAAAATTTTACTTTAAGGGCATACCTCGGGTATCATGGCCAAACAGCTAAACAGAGGAATGCACCCCGGTGGTGGTCCCGGATCCAAGCACTGATCCCAAACAACAATTTTACAACTTTAATTAATCACCTATACAATTTTAGGTATTAAAATTATCCACGGCCTCAGCCTCACGACACCCCAAATATGGGTTTGTAGCTCAAAAACACACAAAATGTCTGACAATTGGAAAACTATTTACCAATCCACCTACATTAAACACCAACGAACAATATACGTGAACGTCGATTCCAGAAATTCCCAACAACGGCGTAGATCTGAAGTAAAAGAAAACATTCTTAAACGCGAATAACTCACGTTATGAGAAGAATTGGTAAGAATTGTTTAAGGAGAGTGGAGGGATTACCCGTGTGGTTCCAACGAGATCATCCAAGGCGGAAACAGATTCCCGGTGAATACTCGGAGGATCTCCAAAGATTCAGCCTCCTCTCCCGAGCTCCCTCTTCCCACTCTAAGCCTTCACTGTGAATAGGGGAGGCTAGTTCCCATTTTAAGTGAAAAAAAAGTACACGGCATGTACTTCCAAGTACATGTCGTGTACTTCTCATTTTTAAACTGTTCCTCTGGCAGCTTCCCGCCAGCGTGGCACTGTTCATCTGCCAACATGACTACACCACGTGTCTCCTTTAGTACACGGCCTGTTTAGTCACACAGCTGGCCACCTCCTTACTATTTGCCTGCTAACTGACTACAAGGCATTTAAGGTACCACTACACGGCGTGTACTTGGTTCCTACACCCTTCATCACCGACACGACCACACGCCCTGTGTACTCATTCCACACAGCCAACAATACATGGCGTGTGGACAAATTACATGGCGTGTACTTTCTAAATTTGGTATTTTTCTCCCATTATCCTTATTTTCTTAAAAACACTTTAGGAAAATAGAAAAGAAGAAGCTCGTACCACAGAACTAAGAACCGGGTTCTTACAAACTTCCCCCCTTAAAGAAACTCATCCCCGAATTGCCCTTCCAAGGGTGGCGAAGATAAAGTCGTGAAAAACTCCAGCCATTGAGTACATACATCGGTCTCCCGCTCTGAGGTTTCATCCTACACTCGTCCATGATTCCATAGCACCCGTATGAGTGGAACTGACCGGCCACGGAGAACCTCCGTGCTCCTGTCAACAATACGAATTGGATGCTCCTCAAAGGACGCATCCATCTGAATCTCAACCTCCTCTGGCTGAAAGGTATGAGATGGGTCTGAATGATAGTAGCGCAACTGAGATACATGGAAGACGTCGTGCATGGCCCGGTAACTCTGTGGTAACTGCGGCCGATAGGAAACCGGTCCAACTCTCTCCAGAATCTCATATGGCCCCACATACCTCAGTGAAAGTTTACCCTGTCTCCTGATCCTATTGTGTCCCAACCTCGGCGAAACACGCAAGAAAATATGATCCCTGACCACGAAATCCAAAGGTCATCTGTGGCGATCAACATAAGATTTCTGACGAGACTGCATGGTAGCCATCCGCTTCTGAATCAACTGGACCTACCCAAAAGTCTCTTGCACGAGACGTGGTCCTAGAAAAGCTTCCTCACCTACCTCTAACCAGCACAAAGGTGATCTGCACAACCTACCATATAAAGCCTCATATGGTTCCATCTCAATAGTTTCATGAAAACTGTTATTATTGGAAAACTCGACTAGGGGTATGTTCTTTTCCCAAGAGCCTCCAAAGTCCAGGACGCATGCACGCAGCATGTCCTCAAGCACCTGTATAGTACGTTCTGACAGGCCATCTGTCTGAGGGTGGTAATTTGTGCTCAAAATCAACTGTGTACCCAGTGCCCTTTGAAAACCCTGCCATAAACGAGACGTAAAATGGTCATCCATATCTGAAATGATAGAATGAGGGACCCCATGAAGACGTACGATCTCTCGGATATACAACTTCCTGAGCTCTTCAGCACTGAAGGTATCCTTGATCGGCAAAAAGTGAGCTACCTTCGTGATTCTATCCACAACAACCCACACAACATAATTTCCTCTAGGTGACCTCGGCAACCCAGTCACAAAGTCCATCGCGACATCATCCCACTTCCACTCCGGAATGGGTAAATGTTGTAACATTCTAGCTGGTCTCTGATGCTCCGCTTTCACGTGCTGACAGGTGGAAAACCTCATAACAAAACCAGAAACTTCTCTCTTCATACCCAGCCACCAGTACTAATGTCCCAAGTCACGGTACATCTTTGTAACTCCGAGATGAACTTCCTGAGCTGAAGCATGAAACTCCCACATCAGCACCTCACATATATCGCCTCAAACCCACACGCCTATCGTCCAACCAGGAGGAGGGTCCTCACTTTCCACCAACTCCCATAGAACTAGGCCTTCTGGATCAGATAGTTGTCTCATCCTCACTCTATCCAGGAGGGTAGAAGTCACATCTAAAGATGTAAGATAGGTTTTCCCCTAACTGTTGTGCACTTTCAAATGCATCTTAGAGAACAAAGCCAAAACTGCCACTCAACACTGTCCTCCTACACTGCATGTGTCTGAGTCTTTCTACTCAGTGCATCAGCTATTGTATTACCTTTTCCATGTGTATAGGCAAGCTCAAAATCAAAGGACTGAAGGTATTCGACCCACCTTCACTGTCTCAGATTCAAGTCACGCTGAGTAAAGATATACTTGAGGATTTTTTGGTCAGTGAAAACCACAAAATGATCTCCCAAAAGATAATGTCTCCAACAGCGCAACACATGAACAACTGCATCCAACTCAAGATCATGCGTCGGGTAATTCCTCTCATGTGGCCTCAACTGTCGAGACACATATGCAACAACTCGATCACCCTGCATTAACACTGATCCCAGGCCAATACCTGATGTATCACAGTAAACTGTATAGCTCTTTCCCTACTCTGGGAGTATCAGGATCGGTGCTGATTTCAACCTTCCTTTCAAGTCCTGAAAGGCTATCTCACAAGCTTCTGACCAAACAAACTTCACACCCTTCTTTTTCAAACCTGTCAATGGCGCTGCTAAGCAGGAGAAGTCCTGGATGAAATCCATGTAGTAACTATCCATCCCCAAGAAACTCCATATCTCAAACACGTTCTTAGGCAGCTCCTAGGAAACTACTACTCTCACCTTCTCTGGGTCTACCAAAACTCCTTCCTCTGAGACGATGTGACCCAGGAAGTGAATTTGGTCCATCCAAAAGTGCCACTTTTAGAGCTTAGCATATAGTCGATGCTCTCTCAGTGTACTCAATATGATCTCAAGATGGGTGTCATGGTCGTGTCAAGTGTGAGAGTACACCAAGATGTCGTCCACGAATACTACCACAAAAGAGTCCAGATAAGGATGGAACACATGACTCATTAGATCCATGAAAACTGTTGGCACATTCGTGAGTCCGAACAGCATAACTGTATACTCGTATAGACCATACTGACTCCTGAAAGCTGTGAGATGTATATTATATGGTATAACATGAAGCTGATGATATCCTGATCTCAATTCAATCTTCGAGAACACTCGTGCCCCACGAAGTTGATCAAAAAGATCATATATCCTTGGCAAGGTATATCGGTTATTAACCATCAACTAGTTCAGCTTCCGGTAATCCACATAGAGTCTGTGGGTACCGTCCAACTTCTTCGCAAAAAGGACCGGAGAACCCCATGGAGAAGCACTGGGTTGGATAAAACCCTTTTCCTGTAACTCCTCTAACTGCCTCTTGAGCTCCTGCAACTCAGGTGTGGCCATCCTATAAGGAGGAATGGACACCGGTGCTGCTCCTGGAACAAGATCAATAAAGAAATCCTCCTCTCGCTCCGGAGGTAGACCTGAAATGTCATCCAGGAAGACATCCCTGAAACGATCAACCACTAAAGGTAATTCCTTCTGACAAGTCCCCTGGTCATCTAGATATAAACTCGAAATTTGGGCAATGAATCCACCTCACCCACGATGCTCTGGTCCAGCTCGACTCGCCTGAACATCCCATTCACCCTTGTATAGAAACTCTCCTCCCTTAGGTGACGTGAAACTCACCCTTCGATGATAGAAATCTACAAAGGCTCAAACGGGAACCAACCAGTCCATCCTGAGAATGACATCATAAGATGTCATCTCTAAGACATAGAGGTTCCAATGGAAGTGACGCCCGCCAATATCAAGGGGCACTCTTTGCACTGACGCACACCAGCCGTTCCAGTCCCCAACGGAGTGTCTAGCATCATGATATCAGAAGAAGTAGAAACATAGAGCCCGAGGCTCTGCCCAATGGGCACAGATATAAAACTATGTGTAGCACCCATATCAAAAAATATGGAAGATAAGACAGAAGATACTAGGATAGTACCTCTGACAGTAGAAGGTCTGGGATCCTGCTATTGTTGGGTCTATTGCACTACATATGCCTACCCAGTTCTGCGGCCCTGCGACACAGCCTGGCTAACCTAAGCTGTCCCACCCTACTGCCTCTAAGATCCTAGTGTTTGGCTACCATGGCCAAGACCACCATCTCTGCCTGCATGCCCTGACGTATTCCGGTTCCCCGACTGGTAAGAAGCTGCTGGTCATGCTCCCGCACACGGAGTCTGCACAGAACCCCTCTCACTAGCCATTGGTGGAAACACCATGCAAAAGTGCTGCAGATGACCCATCCTGCTGCAAGATCGGCACTCCACTAGGTCTCGTGGACACTGTGACCTCTTGTGCCCCTCTCTACCACACTGGTAGCACATGACCTGGACACCTAAAGCATTCTTCTGACTGGTACTGCCACCCTGAGAGAAGTCCATCTATCTCTTCCTCTTGCCAGCAGAAATATTACCAGTAACTGGTGCTGAACCGACCTAGCCCACACCACTATATTCCCGTAGGTTCCTCTCTTTAATCAGCACCTAATTCACAATTTCATGTACATTAGGCAACCTGAAAACATTCACCAACGCTCTGATGTCATATCGAAGACCATCCTCAAAACGTCTGGCCCTCAACGTCTCATCACTAACCAGCATGGGTGCAAAGCGCTGAAGCACAGTGAAATGAGCAGAATAGTCCATCGCCGACATAGCGCCCTACTGCAAATTTATGAACTCTCGAGCTCTACATGTCCTCATCATCTTTGGGAAGAAAAATTCATAGAAGACTACCTAAAAATCCTCCCACGCCATGTCTCTATGATGCTCTGACTGGGTGGTAAAATCCGAACACCTCTTGGAGGAATCACATAGCATGTAGGTCGCGATCTTGACCCTCCACCCATGAGGTGTGTTAAGATGCTCAAAGATAGTCTGCATCGATCCTAGCTAAGACTCAGCAGCCTGTGGTCCACCATCCCCGGAAAACATCAGTGGATTCTGCTACTGGAATATATGAGTCAGCTCAGCCATAGATGTGGTAGCTTGCGGTGCTCCCTGAAAGGTCTTCATGAACCGCATAAATCCCTCACGGAACTGCGCCTCCACGCGTGTGTCCGGTATAACAGCTGGCGTCGCATCTGGCTTAGTTGGAGGATCCACTAGTAGCCCGTGGACCACCATCTCTGGATTATTCTCATTGTCGCTCTCCTGGAGAACAACGCACAGTCGTCTACGTGGCATGACTCTACAAGATCAAAAACACACCTTAGATTCGATATTAACAAGACTGAAAACAAAGAAACCACAAATGGAAGAAGAGGAAGAAGGAATTTCATGATTTTAAAAATAAGACTACATAGCGTGTATAATGGCTACACGGCGTGTACTTGACTTCCCTTCCCCTGCCTGGGTCCTTCGACACGGCTAAGCCACACGGATTCCGTTTGAACAAAACTACACTACGTGTATATCATTTACACAGCATGTATGGTGCTATTTCCAACTACCCGTGTCGCTTGTGACATGGTCGACTAATCAGCTCGACACTACACTGTGTGTTACACTTGCACATGGCGTGTACACTTCCCCGTTTCCTAGCCACACGGTCTGTCTGTGGACAAGACTACACGGCGTGTCCCATAGGTTCATGGAATGTTCTAGACACACTCCACCAACTCGTGTTTCTAGTTACATGGCCAGATACATGGCTCAACCTACACAGTGTGTTCACTATACACACGACGTGTACACGAAGGATTACACTGACCCGGGTTGTTAGTTACATGGTCGGGTCCCCAGGTCACACTACATGGTGTGTTCTTTATTAACACGGCGTGTTCAAGAAACGACTACACCGGCCCGTTTTTGTCAGTTGCACGGTCGGGTCTCTGGGTCAACACTACACGGTGTGTATAGAAGCTACACGGCGTGTTTCCCCAAGCTCTCCCCTTCCCCATGTCGCCGCCCACACGGTTTGTGACATGGGAAGAGACTACATGGCGTGTAATCTGGGTACACGGCGTGTATACAAAAAATTTATTTTCCTTCCCGAACAGAAAAACACACACGGCATATCTACAGTAGTACACAGCATGTATACTGGGTTTCTAGACAGTATGCCTCAGAAACTTCCCCGAAACCTAGGAAATACAGATAAACTACACCTAACTGCCAAATTCTGATTTGTGAGGGCCCATACTCCCCACGAATCAAAGTTTGACATCTTATTTGTGTTATAACATAATAAACAGTCAATGATCCACCAAATTTCAGTCAATGGGGGACCATACTCCCCAAAAACCGAAGTTTAGCATTCATTCAACAAACTGGCTCAGAAGAAATACCATATCATATAGCAGGTAGTTATCGAGAATATATCACAACAGCATGTTGTTCTAGTACATCAACTATCACAACAAAATGAAATTTCTAATGCACCTACATGGCATGGAACTATGCATGGAATGTGATTTCTAGAATGTGCCTAAATGACGCATGAAATGGAATACCCTCATCTCATCGAGTTTCCACTAAATAGAACCCAGAGATAAAATAAAAAAAGCACAACCACAAGTGCGTCACCCAACGGTGAAATCATATCAACTGTAAATTGAAAAATCAGTAAAATTGTGATACGAGGTAAATTAGATTTTCCCTGTACACGGGTTAGCTACTCCCGGGCACAGCTCATTACCAACTATTGTTCTCATCCTATCCCTGACTAAGGCTCCAAATAGAAAGTCAAAGAAAAGAACCCCCTCTGATACCACTTTGTAATGTCCCGGTTCTGGGTACCACTCCAAGGGTGCCCCGAACCCGGTTCGCCACGTGACCTCAAGCACATTTCCCCAAACACCAGAAGCTTCCAACTAGCAGTGAGGCCCCAGGTCTGATAGTGGGGAAACTATGACCTCATTTTTTAAAGTGTAACGTAGGGGAATATAAAATAAACGTATAGCAACAGTGGAAGCAGTAAACCATACACAACTGAAATGAAGAACTGACAACAAAAAGGGAAACAACAGTCATAGATATATGAAGATGCAGCATGTCACTATTCTATAAAATAGCCAGAACATGTTACACTGAAATAAAATACAAGACAACTGAAGTAAAAGTACAGAAAAGCAAAACAGAACAGCCACCGGCATCGCGATCCAATGCTTGGTCCCATGCTCTCCTACACCCCAGCAGCAATCAAGTACCTATATAGGAACCCTTTCCCTTATCTACACCTGCAGAAACGTAATCTGTTTGGGACGAAAAGCATGGCCGAAACAGGTTGTAAGAAATAATCCCAGAAGGCACCCACCAAAGACCCGTGCCCAACTGTGTGTAAACATGCAACAACAGTTTGTAGTATTATAATGCAATAAAGTAAGTAGTACTAAAAGTAACTAACTTAACCAGTTATGTTACCATTATAATATCCATTTGATCATTTAATTTAAAATACCAGCACAGTGAATATTATAATAACCAGCCAACTGTCCACAGACACATAAACCCCTACCCTCAGGTAAAGAGTATCCAAACACAAGAATCTGCCCACAAGTATACGGATATTGCCCACAGGCGTAAGTAGTGTCGCCCGCAGGCACAGAATCAATTTCCCACAGGCACGGAAGAAGTTGCCCACATGCTAGGTAGTAAAATTCCCACAGGCTAATCACAACACCACCCTCAGGATAAACAGGTAACTGGGCCAAGCGCAACATGTAAACAAGCAGTAAAACAATCAATTCCTCTCATGGAAATTCTACAATTTTTACTTTAAAGGCATACCCTCGGGTATCTTGGCCAAATGGCTAAATAGAGGAACACACCCCAGGGGTGGTCCCGGATCCAAGCACTAATCCCAAAAAATAGTTTTAAAATTTTAATTAATCACCTATACAATTCTTGTTATTAAAATTAGCCACGGCCTCAGCCTCACGACACCCCAAATATGGGTTCGTAGCTAAAAAACGCACAAAACGCACAACAGTTGGAAAAATATTTGCCAAGACACCTCCCTAAAACACCATCTAATGATATACGTGAACGTAGATTCCAGAAACTCCCAATAATGGCATAGATATGAAGTAAAAGAAAACTTGCTTAAATGAAAATAACTCTTGTTAGGGGAAGAATTGGTAAGAACTGCTTAAGGAGATTGGAGGGCTTACCCGTGCAGTTCCAATAAGATCGTCCAAGGTGGAAAAGGATTCCTAGTGAACGTTCGACGGATCTCCAAAGCTTCTACCTCCTTCATGATCTCCCTCTTCCCGTTCTAAGACTTCCCTGTGAATAGGGGAGGCTACTTCCCATTTAAATCGAAAAAAACAAAGTACACGGCGTTTACTTCTGAGTACACGGCATGTACTTCCCATTTTTAAATTGTTCCTCTGGCGGCCTCCCACCAGCGTGGCATTGTTCATCTGCCGACATGACTACATGGCATGTCTCCTTGAGTACACGATGTGTTTAGTCACACAGCTAGCCACCACCTTACTATTCGCCTACCTACTGACTACACGGCGTGTAAGGGGCCACTACACGACGTGTACTTGGTTCCTACACCCTTCATCGCCGACACGGCCACACATTCTGTGTACTCATTCCACACTGGCAAAAGTACACAATGTGTGGACAGAGTACACTGCGTGTACTTTCCAAATTTGGGATTTTTCCCCCATTTTCCTTATTTTCTTATAAACACTTAAGTAAAAGAGAAAAGAAGAAGCCCGTACCTCAGAACTAAGAATTGGGTTCTCACACTCCTGAGGGATATGATTTGGTAAATTCATAAGCTTAATTAGAACCATTATTAAGGGAACAAAAAGAATATCCCATAAGAATATATGTTAAGTAATAGATCAAGGTTAACCTACAATGAAACCTAGAGAATCACAAGTTAGGATATAAATTTATATTAAGAGTTTATCCTTTTTAAGTATAAAGTTTCCTTTTTTATGCTTAATAGATAGGAATTATAGTCCTCTAATTGTATGTAATTTTTCATAGTTAATGGTGGTAAATATAATAACACCTAACAAAAATCAATGCAGTAAGCAATGTGATGTTTTCCTGAATGATATGTCTTATAGGATGGGAATGGGTGCTCAAAACCTAATTAAAGTACTGGCTCAGTTGGCTCAAGTTATAAATAATAACTTGAATCATTTGGAACACCCTCCTCCTCAAAGGAAAGATCAAGTTGTTGTCAAATCCTTCATATGTAAAAGTCCTCCAATGTTTAGTGGATCTTCATATCCCCTCCTCAAGAAATAGTAGATTAAATCCACTAAAAATATATTCTATATCCTCAAGTTCTCAAAAAAAGATAAAGTTGTGATGGCAGTCTATCATTTTGAAGGTGTAGTTGATCAATGGCGGACACTAATCAAGAATATAAAGTACCAGGAGGAAATTGATTCCATGTATTGGGAGAAATTCAAGAAAAAAATCAACAAATATTTTCCATGACCCCTCTGTCTAAAGATGGATAGAGAGTTCCTTGGACTTAATCAGAAGGAAGATTATTTCCTCGAGTCATATGAAAAAAACCTCAATCAGCTTGCAAGATACTCCTCTGGCATTATCACGAACACTAAAAGCAAGGTCGGTCACTTCTTTAGTAGACTAAATTTGGTTCTACAAAAACCATTGGAGATTTGTAACTTTAAAAGTTATGAGGAGATTGTATGTTGTTCCCTTATGGTTGAAATGGAGATCGGAGACATTCAATGGTCTCATGGGCTTGATAATAAAAAGTGGAAAATGGATTCTAAAATGGGTGCTTCAGAAAATACATCCCATGATGGAAAGAAGATCGAACATACAACATGTCAAAATCATGGGAAGAGTCATCCTGGGAATTTTCTAAAGGGAACAAGGATTTTCCTAAAATATAGAAAGGTGAGAAATATAGCAAAGAAATGCTGATGGGATATGAGGAATTCCACTAATATGGAAGAAGAAAAAGGTTCATATCAATGCTCATCTTATAGTGTTGTGTTATAACTATAAGGCGAATGGGAATTATGAGAAAACTTTCCCTAATCCAAGGGTTGTTAGAGGAAATCAACAACAACATCCAAGAAAACAAGGAAGGGATTATGTTATCACAACTTCAGAGGTGGATCCAGATAAAAATGAGGTGACAAGTATTCTATTTATTCATTCGTGAATAGTTAATATACTATTTGATTCTGGATCTATGTTGTCTTTTATATCTTTCATGTTAAGTATAACTATTCAAACACCACCACCAAATTTAGAGGTTAAGTTATCTATGAGAACATAAAATGAGGAAATTACTACATCCAAAGTATATAAATCCTCCCATGTTAATGTTTTTGGACTGAAACTCCCAGAAAATCTCATCATACATCCTTTAGTGGAGTTTAATGTCATCTTGGGCATGTACTGGCTATCTATATACAAACCCAACATCATCTATCGGGAAATGGAGATCACACTTCATATCCTGAAGCATCCTACAATGCATTATAAGTGTAAGGAAGAATATTATTATACTTTAGAATCATTGTCTCTTGTGTGGATATTACTGCCTTATTAGAATGAACATCTAGCTGAAATGATTTAAACAATGGAGATGATACTTCTAGAAGATATGCCCATCATGAGGGATTTCACTAATGTATTCCCTAAAGAATTTTCTTGTATTCCTACGGATCTAGTGTTTTATTTCTCAATTGAACATATTCCTGGATATCTACCTATATCAAAGAAACCTTAAATAATTTCCACCATAGATCTCAATGATCTAAAGAAATAGTTATAGGATAATTTGTTGAAGGGTTTTATTCGCCCGAGTGCTTCATCATGGGGTGAGCCATTCCTTTTGTCAAAAAAAAGGATGGATCGATTCACATCTTCATTGATTATCGTGAGTTCAATAAAATCATGATAAATATAAAGTATTAACTGTAATAAATTGATGATTGTTCGATCAGATTTGTGGGGTCAGTTATTTCTCTAAGGTTGACCTTCAGTAAGGATATCACCAATTAAAGGTGAGGAAAGAAAATATTCCAAAGACAGTCTGTTGAATAAGGTATGGACACTTTGATTTCATAGTGATTCCCTCAGGACTCACCAATGCTCTATAAATATTCGTGGATTTATGGAATAGAGCCTTTAGAGATTACCTTGACAAATTTGTGGTAGTCTTTATCCATGATATTCTGATATACTCAAAGAGAATGGATGAATACAAGGAGAATTTGAATACTATTATAAAGAATTTAAAAAGGGAGAATCATAATGATAAGTATAGTAAATCTAAGTTCTGTATGGAGTAAGTATCATTCTTGGGGCATGTTGTCACCAAAAAAGGGATATCTATGGACCCTTCCGAGACAAAGGCAATTGAAGAGTGGACTAGGACAGTATCTGTAACAGATATCTGTATCTTCCTTGGTCTACCTGGGTATTAACAGATATTTTTTTGTGAAATTGTCATGATTTTCGAACCCAGTGGTCAAGATGACAAGGAAGAGAGTAAAGGTTTTCTACACTCAATAATGTGAAGACTGTTTAAAGGAGTTGAAAAATATGCTTATCATTGCACCAATACTCACACTCCCAATAAGTGGAAAACTCTTTATGGTGTACAGTGATGATTCAAAGAAGCTATAAGGATGTGTACTGATGAAAAATAATAATTTTATAACCTATGCATCATGGAAGATGAAAATACATGAGAAAAACTATCCCACGCATGATTTGGAGTTGGCGGCTGTGATCTTTGCAGAGAAAAATCTGGGGGCATTATCTTTATGGGGATAAGTGTGAGATATATACTAATCATAAGAGTCTCAAATATATATTCATTCAAAAGAAGCATAATATGCACCAGTGAAGATGGTCAGATATCATCATTTATTATGGATGCTCAATCCACTACTATCCTAGTAAAGAAAATAAAGGGGTGGATGCTCTAAGTAGAAAGTATCATGCATCTATATCAATGATAAGAATTGAAAAGGATACAATATTTTTATATTTGAAAAGGATGGACATGGGAATCATTAATAGAGGAACATTATCAATCCTTTCTCAAATTATTTCTTAACAATCCTTCATGGAGAAAATACAGGATGCTCAAATAAATGATGTGGAATTTCATAAAAGGTTGAAGCTATTAGAAATTGGAAATCCTCTATGTTCAATACTGAAAAGGAAGGAGTTGTAAGATTTGTTTCATGATTATTTATACCATATGATCCATAGAAAAAGAAGGATCATTTTAATGATGAAAATAGATTAAGCTTCTCAATTCACTTTGACAGCATAAAGATAAATAGATATCTCCTAGAGAACTTTTGGTGCGACAGTATGAAGAAGGAGATTGTTGAATATACATCGAAGTGCTTAGTATTTCAACAACTAAATGTTGGAAGACATAAGTATAAAGTTATGATGAAACCACTACCCATACCAGCATGTAATTAGGAGAACATCACCATGGATATTGTCACAATACTTCCAAGGACATCCAGATGAAATAATGTTATATTAGTCATTGCGAATCGTCTTACAAAGATAGCTCACTTTATCACAATTCCAGAGGACTTATCATTGGATCGACTTGCATAGATATATATAAAATAGGTGGTATGGTTGTATGGAGTACCACTATCTATTGTATCCAATATATATTAGATATTCACCCTGATGTATTGTAAAAGTCTCTAACATGCTCTCAGCACAGAATTAAACTTCAGTATGGCATATCATCTTGAAACTGATGGTCTATCTGAGAAAACTATTCAGAAATTGGAATACATGTTAAGAGTTTGTTCTATGGACTCCAAATGATAGTGGAACTAACATATTCCATGGTTCGAATTCTCTTAAAAGAATAGTTTCCACTCCAGCTTCTGAATGGCACCATACGAATCCATTTATTGGAAAAGGTGCAGAACATCGACATGTTGGAGTGAAGTCATTGAGCATACACTCTTGGACCTAAAATGGTCAATGAAATGGTGGAGAAGGTGAAAATAATTCAATAGCATATCAAGGAAACCAAAAATTTGACAAAAGAGATATCTATACAATCATTGATGAGACCTTGAGATTAAAGTTGGAGACTCGGTATTCTTCTACATATCATCATGGAAGAAGGTCAAGAGATTTTGGAAGAAATTAAAGCTAAGTCATTGTTACATCATTCCCTTCAAGATTCTTAATTGTGCTGGAGTTGTGGACTATCTAATAGAACATCCTCCTACCATGTCTAAAGTACATGATGTCTTCCTTGTATTTCTCTTAAGTAAGTACATACCAGAAACTTCATATTTACTATCTTCAGAGGTAGTACAGTTGGAGAATGGTCTTTATTATGAGGTGTAACCAATGAAGATCTTGGATCATAGAGATAAAGTTCTACACAATAATACTACTCACTTGTTCAAAGAACTATGGTGAAACCATAAGTACGCAGTGGAAACATTGGAACTAGAGGAGGTAATGAAGGAAAAGTGCCCACACCTATTTACGGCTTATAATGTAAAACAAAATTTTGAGGGAGAAATTTCATAAGGGGGAAAGAATGTAATGACCCAAGTTTAATCAATGGAAATTATCTTATTATAGTTATGAAATATAGTATAATCACATGAAATAATGACACAATGAAATACTACGTACTATGTGACCTTTAAATATAATATTTTCACTTCTCTGATTTGAATTTTGAAAATTTTACATACACGGTTGCGATCAGCAAGGTGTTTGGAGTCCGAAAAGACAATCTTAATTTTTGGAAAATAGTAACCAACCCTTATGAATAGTAATGTTACCCTTATGAATAGTAATATGAACCTTATGAATAGAAAATATTCCATTTGAATAAGTAACCTTACCAATAAAAGTATAGATAAAATTTATCCATCTTATAACAACAATATGATATAATTATTGTGTTGGTATTTTTGTGAGTCGTGTATATTTAATTAAAATTTTATGATTAATTAAACAATTTCAATGAAATTATATTTTCATAAATGGTATTCATAAATAATTATTTTGATGACTTATGATTATATAACAATTTTAATATACCTTAATTAATTTTTTAAAGTGTTAGAAAAGTAGTTTTAATTATCAAATTTTTATTTTTCCAGTAAATTATGATTTTAATTAAAAATTAAATTTCACTTATTAATAAAATTGTTTTCATAAAATGGAGTTTATTTTTCAATTATATACATAAAAAATGGTTGGGGTAAATGTTTTAGATTTTTATGAAATGCCTAAATTTTTGGTGAATAGTAAAATACAGTAAGTTGTTTTGTATATACATTATATGTTAAATATAATACTTATTGAGTCATGGATGATGTAATCACCTTGGGTAAAAACTCACATGCTAATATTATTTATTTTGACATAAGAATCAACTCTATTTATTTTCTTGAGTAAAATATTAAAATAATGAATAAAATATTGAGAAAACCCACCTCTCCTCCACTATAAAAACCACCCTCACTCCCCCCCCCCACAACTTCTATTCACTTATCTCAAGCTTTTTTCCTAGTCCAAATTCTGATCAAATCCCCCCTAATCCTCTATCTCATTTCTAGCAGCCCTTGGTATCATCAAAAGACCAAATATTCTCCCCTAAATATGTTATCAATGAAGATATATTCAAGAGATAAATTCCCCTTTTCATTTCATTAATTTTCATTCAAGTTCCATTGTTTTATTTTTATTTCCCCAACTCCTTTAATCCAAATGTTATGGTAACTACAGTAACTTACATGTAGTGTAAAGTCGTTATGATAATGGAATAATTCATCATCATCTCTCCTTTCTCCTTTATTTTATACAAGAAATGAAAACAACATCTGAGATGTGTTAATTTATCACATTCAAGGATGACAGGTTTTCAATTTCTTTTATCATCTTCAATTCTGTTCAGGAAACCATTTTTATGGTTGAAAAAGACTATAATATATGTATTACATCTAATTTAATATTCTATAATCTTTTGTAAACATGATATTAATTAATAAGTCAAAATGTGTTGATGTGATCAAAAACTGTCAATTAAGAAAAACTGTTATCATTAAATGTTTATATAATGATTCATATTAACTATAAATAACAAAATGAATTTTATAACTATTTAATCTTATTTTCATTCACTAATAACATACAGATTCAATTCTAGAAAATCATTCTCATCTTATAAGTTATCCTTACAAGTATATAAGTAAACCAATCATGAAAACCAATGAAACAATCAATGAAATTGAACTTCTTAACCCATCAAAATGGTCATAAATAAAATTAATAAGGTTTTCATAAATAAATTACATAAATAATACATTCAGGAAAAATTAATTAATGAAATATATTAGGTTCTCTAAGACCTTAAGATCAAGTGATGGTCACCATCAGACTTAATGTAAGGGCTTCTACCCGAACCCCCTTTATTTTGTTGGGGTGTTCAATCTTTATTTTTACCCAAATGAACTTATCTATTAAATTTATGAAAATTTTGAAAAAGATGTGTAAATGATCCAAACTAATGTATCAAGTTCCACTAATCATTCTATTTTCTATATATACATGTTTTTAAGTGGTTCCCCCCTCAATACTTCCCAATAAGCAAACCCGTTTAAGGGAACTTCCCGAATTCTTACCCATTTTCAAGTACATGGTATAATCCATTTTTAAGCCACCATTATTTTTATAAAATTATTATTTTATTATAAAAACATTCTTGGTTCACATCTGTATTTATATAAAATATTATTCCCTTTTTCTAATTTATATCCCCATTAGTACTTTCCTTTAACTACACTAAAATGTTTTAATTCCATAGTTTTTAAGTAATATTTTTACGTGAAATTACTTCAAGTGACAAAAAATTTCATTATATATACCTATTATGCCCTATTAATTTCCAGGAATGATTTAATTCATTTCCATCATGGACATTTTTATGATACTCCCATTTGTTTGCCTTTATTACATGATTATGATACCCAATTCTTACCATGGGTAACCCTTGTGTTTATGTATGATTCATTATGTATGATTATATATGTGGAAAGAATATTCATGAACATATTATGATGGGTGCGCCTAGATAGATCTCTAATTCATTGGATAAATATTAGTCTCATGAGGCATTATGTTCTATGGTCTTGGCGGTTATCCTTGACTCATGCTACCATGTGAAACGGTCTCGGTAGTTAACCTTGACTTGTGTTCCTCTATGTGAAACGAGCCTTGAATCATGCAAAAGTCATGTTTTATGTTTCTTATACATTACTATTAATTCATTTTTATATGATCCCATGTTTATATTTTATGATTCCATATGTTCCATTCCTTTTTATATCATTATGTGATGCCTTCTAACCCATGTGCTAAAGCTTTATTCTTATGTTTATTTACTTTCTGGGATTTTTATCTCATTCCTTAGTTCATGTCATACCTATGTTATCCTTTGAAGATGAATGAGAAAAATGGAATTTAGGATATCTTTATTAATATTAAATAAATAAATGTTTTATTTAGTCCCACGTTATCAGTTTTATGCATCTAGTCTTCCAAGACACTAGACATTGCGATCCTTGGCTTCTAATATGATGTTTTACTATTCTTAAAATCATATAATGAAATGTGTAAAATGATGGGGTCACTATCATATTATACTTTTTCATTGTTGAATCGCATCTATCTATGAAGGATCCACATATATACCTTCATTAGTGACTACATGACCCCATGTGGATACTTTTGCAAATAAAACTCACACTTGATGAAATTGTAATACAGTTTATCCTTTCATATATTTTTTACAATAATCCTATATACTTTCCATATTTTTCATTTATATTAGAATATTTGAGAATATAAATCATAAATATTTCCATAAATTTGACAATATAATCTTTTTATAATCAATAAATCAAACACATGAATATTCCTAGGGAATTTATAATTTTGAATGAATTTACTTTGAGTAGTGTCGACATCTTTTATCGAATTTCTTTTGGGCATATCTTTCCCCTTTAACCATAGTTGATGATATCCAAATCAAATATACCCTTTTAAGAAGATTTTATCCCCTTCAAGTTGATCAAAAAATTCATCAATATTAGGTAGAGGATACTTTTTATTGATTGATATCTTATTAATCGTATTATAATCAATGTAGAGACATATAAAACTATCCTTTTATGGAAAAAGTGGATGGTAGAACCCTAAGGAGAAGAACAGGTACAAATAAAACCCTTTATTGAATTTTCCCAAAGATAATTCATTCATTCTTCAAATTCAATGAGGACAACTATGTATGGTATCTTTGATATGGTAATAGATCCATGGATGACTTTAATTGAAAACTCAACTCCATATTCCAGAGGGACAAGAAACTCTTCAAAAATTTCATTATCAAATCCCCAAATAATTAGCATATTCTCAATGTTGAGCTCCACCCCAATCATTTTATCCAAGAATCCCGTATTATTGTGTTCTATGACACATATTAATGAGTTTGTTTTCTAAAGGGAGTTCATAATTATCCATTAAATGATATTTTATCATGGGTTTATTTGGTATATGAAATAGAATTTCCCTTTCCTGACAATAGATATGAGAATTATATGGGGAGATCCACACTATGCCTAATATCACATCAAAATATACTAAGGGAATAATAACTTAATTTTCAAGAATTATTTTCCAAAAAATATCAAATGGAGAATATTTATATACTTTAGATGCCATCATCACACCACAAGGTGTTTTCAACAAAAAATAAATATCTAATATTTGGGTTGGTTAATATAAATTCATAGAAAACATTCAAGACATGAATGAATTTGAAGCGATAAAAATAAAATAATACATGTATAAATATAGAGAGGATAATGAGTGTACCTTCCACTAATTAATTACCATGATCTACTTCGACGGTAGTGATTATGTAACATCCCAAACCAGTTTCAAATTACTCATTCCCTGATATGGTTCTCTACATCACCTATGGATTCCCTCTTCATACACTAGAGGTTGTTGACTAGCAGTAATGGTCTAATATGTAAAGTGTAATACTATACAAAATTTATCAAAGTGAAAAAATAGAAGAAATAAATAAATAATATTCAGATTTTGTTTTTAATGTTAAGGCCAAAGCCTCATTTTTATTATTGAAACAAAGCAAAGACCTCTTTAACTGGGTAGTGGGAGACCCATTACATACCCCAAAGGCCCAGTGGGCATTTAGCCCATTACATAGCCCGTAGGCCCAATTTTTTGGCCCAAAGCCCATTCTTTGAATAGTACTGCTACAGTACCATCACTGCTATAGTACCCGCTGCTGCTACAGTGCCCCTGCCGCCGCTACAGTTCCGTCGTTGTAACAGTATCTCGGCTGCTACAGTAGCGAAACTGAAAACTCTCATGCGGGTCCCAAAACTGGGGAAATGATAATAAACTAAAGAATTAAATATGTTATTCAATACATGTGTCTAGTGTCTAATGAAAACCCAAAATAAACACACACTGAAAACTCTCATGCCGGCCCCAATATTATGTCCAGTTCCCTTATCCATTCTCCATCCTAAATCTCAACTCATCCATCTCACATAGGGATCTTAACCTTATCCTATTCTGCAAACATGGGTCCTATTCAAGTACTAATCAAGAATTCCAAGTAGGGTATGAGCACAACTCAGTAGGCCACCACCAACGGCATCCAAAGTAATATCTAGTCTATAATATTGTATTTATTTCTATAAAGAATAAAAATAAATGACAATATTAAATAGGTATCACATTTATTATTTTTAGTTTACCGCATCATACCACCTTCAACCCATGATAGATTCTAAAGCTTGCACAATTGTGATTTCACAATTCCTTTATTCACTGACTTTATAACACATTTAATTCCCATTTTATTCAGTTCCCTAGCGAATAAGTTTCGGTACAATTATCTTGGGCACTTGGAACATAAATCCAATTCCAATATCTCGGGGGGGGCTATAGCATTAGTATGGCACCACATGGGTTTTTTTAGCCTTTTCACATGACCCATAACTCATTGGCCATAATAATGTATCAAGGGCCTAGATAATCAATCTGAAACTCCAGGGGTATCTGTAGCTCCCTGGACCACTACTTATTGAAAAATCTTTCAAAAATATCACATATATCATATACATTCCAATGTTCAACATCAATAAACTTCTCATCAATCATTCACATCATGGTGTACTATTTAATTCTTCAATCACAAACATCGTTGTTTAATTTTACCATGAGGAAAAAAATGAATAAATCACCCATTAATCCATTAATAAACATTTTTATGATAACTCATTAACACTTCAAGGTTAAGACAATCGGCACTTTAAATCCCATTATCAAACATGCAACAAGGATATATGCCAATTTCATAAACCCATTATTATGAAATTTTACAATTCATAATTCATCATTTCAAGTGTATTAGAACACCCTATTGATTTCCATCAACACCAAACTCATTATATTCAATGGTCCCAATAGGATCTATGACGGGTCACACAATTTCATGGAACAAAATTCACCTTTTAAATTGTTAATGCAACTTACCAATGTGGAAATTAAATAACACAATTATATACACAATATAATAATCAATACTATGAGAAAAAAACAATTATACCACCATCCTCAATATTGTGGATGAATGATCTCAAAACCATATCACTTAATTCAATGTTGAATGATCCAACCCAGAATGAGGAAGTTATATGATAAAACCCAGGGATCGAGATCTAATAGAATGAGATCCATTAAACCTCAATATAAACTATTAACATAGAGTAGAATCTATCTTTATCTAAAAGGAATAAAAGATAAGAGAGAGAGGAATCTATATGCTGAAAAAATTACATATAGTAGAGGGATTGATTTCTTTCACTAGATCTTTTATTCACAATAGAATGTGTTTAAAAAGCTTAATAATCCTCTCAAGAGTATCCAAGGGAAAATTAATTCATGTTAGGCTGATGCGGAGAAATTAGGGATATAAAATAAGGTTTTGTAAAAAAAAATTAAAATTTCAAGGATTATAATACCCATACACATAGTTCCCCAAGCGGGGCTACATCGTTTGATAAACTGTGTGCCCCTAGTAAATAGGGTTCTGGGTTACTCCTACATAGGTGCCCTATTTTCCAAACTGTTCCCCAACCATGAAAACCCTCTCTTTTCAAAATTTCTCTATTTTTAGGGGGTGGGACACAGTTTGGGAAAACAATGCGCTATACATGCACTACCCAAAAACCCTTCAAAAACCTCCAAAAATCAGCTAAATGCACCTAATATAGGCCTCAACCAAATTACGAGTAAAACAAGGGTAAAAGGATCACTGAGAATGAGTACAATCCATCACCATAAAGTTTAGTATCTTAAAATATCCCCACCTTGTAACATCCAATCCTCAATTTGTACTCTCAAGCATCACTAAACTTACAAGGTAAAATTTTTCAGCCAATGGGAATGCATATCTACTTCCCTCTCCCATGTTATTTAATACCCTAAAATTCTAAAATAATAACATTATATTTGATAGCATATATGGTGGGAAACACCGAGTGTATAAGGGAATACAATATACTGAGACTTTTCAATATATTTACTATTTTAAATAAAATCAATCTATGATATAGCTGGAAATGTATGTGACACTTATTTAGAGTGTACCACATGCAATAATGAGTTTCTTCAATTGCTTTCATTAAATGCAAGATCGAGTTTTACCAAGCAACAATATATTATTTGAATATTATTATAAGATATAACCTAACTATTAAATTAGAGGTTGTCAATACAATTAACTAACATATGAAAATATATATTTTACTCAAATATAAAATGAATTCATTAGTTTAAAAATAATTATAAATGAATATAAGAATCCATTGAATATAAAGGTAATGCGTTTATAAAAAAAACTATTGTTTTCCTAAAAAGTTGTTTTATCCTAATAAATTTAAGTAATTAAAATTATTGATTTATATTAATGTAATATATATATATATATAATATATTTAATCAAATATTTTTGGCATTAATCCAATATATTTGATAGTTCTAAGATAAAATAATCCCAATATTTCACTTAAAAATCAATATTTTTCTAAAGGGATTTTTACCACCTTTTAATGGAGAACCTATTTTAAATATAAATTTTGTAACTTTTATAAATTTTATATGTCAAAATAAATTTTATTTTTTGAAGTAAAACATAAGAATTAGGCTATGGTTAATTTTTTGTATTTTTATGTAAATTTTCATTTTTGATAAATAATAAAAAAATAATGAATATTAATTAAAAAAGGCTTCTTCATCTAATATATTTATAAGTTTAAATTATATTTAAAAACAATTTCAGGTCAAATAATATAAATATATATAAATTAATCCAATTTAGGTCATTTTAGTTAATTTCACTTTGAAATTGGATATAAATTTTACCAAGCTTTTGAACATTTTTACTTTAAAACATACATTATAATCAAATATATGGGATTAAATATAAATTAATTTCTAAAACTAATGTAATTTTAATTTGAAAAATTTTATTTCTTATATTTAATCATAATAATTTATAATTTATATTATATTCAATTTTTTTTACCAAAAATATTAGTGGAAGTAGTTGAAACTAATTAAAATGATTGAGTGAAAAAATAGCTTAACATGGGACTAAACATTAAACATAAGAGTCAAAATGACCTATAAACTTGTCCAAACTCCATTTTATATCCTTATTATGATCACGTACACCTTGTTTCTGAATAGTTTTCATTATTTGAGCCACTTGATATAGGAAAAATATTGGTTTAATTCCATTTTCAAAAATATACAAGAATGTCACTCCTCCTATATTATAAAAAGGTACTCACCCATCCCACTTATTCACATATCTCAAGACAATATGACTTGAAAATATTCTTCCCAAATATCTCCTCAAATTCCATCCCCTAATCATAGATTCTTAAACTTCACCAAAAATCAAACTATAAAATCCCTTTGGTGCAATTCAAAAGGCATTACCCGAATAAAAGGTAACATTCTTCCTCAAACTCTTCTATTTTATATTCATTAACCAACCCCTTAGAACTTATTATTTCTTTATTTTATAATAAAAACAATATCATAAATATAATTATATTTTTTTTATTATAATATTTATACACACACTTCCATCTAATGGGTAATGAAGATATCGTTTATGTGTATGGAGAACTACTGCCTCGCAAAACGATGTCGTTCATTTTTCTTTTACCATCTATCATGGTTGAAAATTATAATGGAAAATAAATTTATATATGATATATTTGATACTATTAGTTTCTTTATTATTATTTATTTTTTATGTAACACATAACCTTATTATTTCCAATCCTTGTAAATATGATAACATCATCTGTGGAAGTGTGGACTACTGCCTCTTCAAAGCGATGTGATATTTTAACACATTACATGGAACATATAAAGGATAGTTTTTATAAAAATGCATGAAATATATGAAATATATATGATAATGGAATTATAATTTCAATATTCATTTATATCATTTGATTTTCACTATTTTAAAATATGACGAGGAGATGAAAGTAGCGTTCATGCGTACATACAGCCTACCGTCACCATGAACGTTACATTTCATTTCCTATCTCAAAACATTATAGTTTATTATAAATACATATATACTGGATATATATTATAATTAAATGATTTTTTTAATTCTTTGGATGATGAATTCATAATTTTACTAATATTAACAACAAATAACAAGTCAAAACATACTCTTGAAATTAGGGAATTAACACCTGAACTAGAGAAAAAATGAAACATTATTAACAAACGGGTAATAAGATATTATAAAAAGATCATATATGATATTACAAAATTTTATATGGTTCTTCTATAAGTTAGTGACATGTTTATTACCATTAAATATTATGTTAGAGTATCTTCACCCAAAAACGAAACACAATGTGATGGATTTTCATCTCACTTTTTACATCTGTGAGATAAAAGTTGATATTCAACACTTAATTATTTTTTGTGTTGTATATACTGCCCATTTTGATATATTATATCAGGAATTATTTTATTTTCCTTGTATTTTATTTTCTAATTTGAATAACATTTAAAAATGGGATTTGAGTTAAAAATTACCATGTTGTAAAAAATTTCATAAGACAATTTCATTTTAATAGGTTATATTACTTTCTCATTATTGTTAATATTCTTAGATTATGTGTGTGATCATGTCTTACAATCTACTGTTGTATTTTCACTTTTATTATTTTTAATTACATTTGAAACACATAATCTATATATTTATTGATTCTCACTTCAATGTTATGGTTTTTTAGGGTTTACTTCACAATCTCATTTTGTTCAGAATAGTTTATACTTCAATTTCCATAAGATAAAATTATTACATCATTGATTAGTAAAACATTTAATCTTCTTCTCATATTATTATTCATAAATGTTTACAAGTAATAGTTACATTTTACACTCTTTGGTAAAAAAATTATTTTTAAAACGTTTTTAAGAAAGTCAGACTTCATTTCTCTCTTTAGTTAGAGAACTTGTTTTCTTATAAAACCCATATTTTCTAAAAATGTTTTTAAAGATGTTTTAACCCTACAAAAATTATTTATTAGATACATATTTACCATTTTTTATTTTACAAATGTTTAAAAGTAATCTTATTGTCTCTTTTCAAATAAGGAAATTTTCTAACCTTTTACCATGCAAAACGAATGTTCTTTTTACATCGTACAACTTGTATAGATTTATTGGAAATTATTTCTTTGAATGTTCCTTTATAATTTTAACAGGTTTATTTTTATATAAAATTTTATAAAAATTTATTTTCAGAGAAAATTATTTTCTAAATATTTTACAAAATAAAAAGGATATTTTCCACATGAATATTTTTAAAATACCATTTTATTTTATTTCCATTAATCAATGAAAATAACCATTTATTTTTACACCACTTGGGATATGTTTTATTAATACCATCCTTACTATTCATTTGAATGGTTTATAATTTCTTTGAACAAGGATAGTATTTACATTCACTATTTTGAATCCTTTTAATCTCCTTAAAATATTCAATTTCCATTGATCATTGTACATTTAACATCCCCTAAATATACATATCATTTATCATGGATATGTCTATTTTCTAAACCATATATCATTTTTACATTAGGTGTTTACATTAATAGTAACTTGATTGATTGGAAAAATATTGATAAATATATATTCTTTACTCAATACAGATATTTTATAAGACACTTTGTTTATTTAAATTCTTTGGACATGCATTATATGGGTTGGGGACTAATTAATGAAAATTCTATAGGTTTGTGACCCGTTAATGAAAGCACTACGGGTTGGGGACCATTTAAATTAATCCCCAAGATGTATTGATAGTATCATGAGACAACATTTGTAGGCATAAAACCCTTAGAGTTTGTTTCAAAGTAGAATATATGGGTTTCAACCAACAAATGTAATCCATCTTGTGAAAGATATTGATGGTTGTGGTTCAGTTTTCAGATATATAACCTCCAATAATTAAGCATTCGCTTTTGAGAATTCATTAATTATTATTATCCATGAGATTATTTCTTTGACATTATCTGTTGATGCACTTTAATTCTTAGTTTATCCATTAAATGGAATGTGTTTCAGTTTCTTACAATATAATATTTGTTATGCCTTACCCATTTAATTTAAATGGCATGTGTTTTTAGTTATTTACCTTTTCATATTATTTACACACCTATATCTTAGTTTATTGATTACATGTCATATTTCTTCATATATGAATTTTACATATTGACTATTCTCAATGATTCATTATTACTTCTATTGTACTTTACCCTTACTGAGCATTTAAGATCACCCTTATCTTATTTCCTTTCTTCGGGATTCCCTTAAGTGTACTGATAATCCAATAAAATTATATGCTAGATGGAATAGGGTTATTATCCTCGAATGAAAAAAAAAATATTTTTCAAATATTGTATTCATTTATAAAACAATACACATATATGTATCTAGATTACCATGACTACTAAACTATACAGTCCTTTGGGACATTATTTACCTGTATATTATGACAATGTAATGGTATCATGGAACTAGCTACGGGGTTTCTGGGTTCCGGTTGCAATAGTTGGTATAAGGGAATGTTTAGGAGCAAACTTGGGAACTGGATTTAGTGAAACATAGATTAGATAACATAGCCTTACGGTAGAATTTGAGGATAAGTATAGAAGAACATACTAGAATTTTGGAAAGGTATAGATTATGTGGGTCTTCGTAGAATTAAATCACTATCTGGATACTAGAAGTGGATGTTGTCCTAGTATAGATGTACCTAGGGGTAACAACTCAAACAAAGTGTGTTGGGCCTAACTCGAGCATAACCTGATACATAACAATGACCCTTACTGTGCATCTGTTTTTACACTCTCTGGGGATATGGTTAGGATAATTCAAATTCTCATTACAAACCATTATAAAGGATTTGAATAGATAATGACAATGGATGACCTAGAATAAACCTTTACTAAGGAAGGAGCTATATTGAAATAAAATAGACGAAGTATTTATGTATTGGGGTGGTATCAAAAAACTTTGTTAAAAGGTAGTTTATTTACTAAATTTCAACGATGTTCATAAAATTTATTTCGGAAATTATATGGTCTATAAAAGGAAAAATTGTATGTCGGGAGACAAATCATCATGCCTGATAAGGTCATGAGACTTGAACCCATGACCAGAGGATGATAATGGTTTAATACCAATAAATGACTTACACAATTTCCTATTTAAATTTTAAATTTTTCTAGTTAAACAATTTTATGAATAAATATTAATTATAAACCATTAGTGTTAATTTTTATTTTTATTGATTAATGTATCGACCATATTGGATTTGTAGAGTATTTATAGAAAAATGGGGGGAAACATGTCACTTTTTTATAGGACTTATGATCTATTAAATGTCTATTTTAGTACGTCAGACATCAATGTCAGTTTTTGGATATCATTTTCTTGAAGTAATAGACATACTAGAATTTCATTGACACACAACCAAAATATGGATTTGTTCATATGAAATTGAAGCGTATCAAGTAAGTAAATTTCCTTATATTTTTTAGCTGTAATATAATTATTCATCATTAGAAAATGATCAAAAAAATGTTTTCATAATACCTTGAATTGTTTTTAATCAATGGCCTTTTAAATCTTCACTAAATTATGGATTTGAGGACCTAAAATTTCCATTATGATTCACTTTTTTGTGATTGATGACCACAATATGTCCCCATAAATATTTATGATTTTACTTTATGTATGTATCTCTAATATCCACTATTATTCTTCTACTTAGAGACCCGGTTATACGTTAGTCTATGTGGTCTTTCTACTTCTCATTCTCTTTTTTCTAGAGGATGTCTTAAAAACCCTTCTCCCACTATGGTATTTCAGCATAAGAAATGTCAAACAATTTATTACCAAGGTTGAGTTCAAATTGCAAGGACCCAATTTAATTAAGGTGTGGAGAATGTAATGACTAGAAATTTTAAAATAAGAACATTGTATTCATTAGCATCTATGACACGCAACACCGAGCATGTAAAGGAATATAATATCCCAATAATTTTAAATATATTTACTATTTTAAATAAAATAAATATATGATATATATTGAACTTCATGTGATACTGAGTTAGTGTGCATTACACACGAAAATTAGTTTCTTAAATGGCTTACCTTACACACAAGACCAATTTTTACTGAGCAAAAATATACTATTACAATATTCTTATATTATATAACCTAGATATTAAATTATTGATTGAGAATAATATTAAATAACTTATTAAAACATATCTTTTACACAAATATAATATTAATTCATTGGTAAAAAATTAATTTCAAATGAATATATGAACCAACTGATTAGAAAAGGAAAGATTAAAAAAATGTATTTATGGCCAAAAAGTTGTTTTATCATATTAAATTAATGTAATTAAAATTTGCGAGTTATATTAATGTAATATATATAATATATATTAAATAAATTATTTTTTCATTCATACAATATATTTTATTGTCATATGATAAGAAAAAACCCAATATTTTGCATAAAAGTCAATATTTTTCTAGACACTTTTAATGCCTTATAATGAAGTGGCTGCCTTAAATTCTAATTTTGTAGATTTTATAAATTTTATATGTAGAAATGAACTTCATTTTTAAAATTTAAACTTAAAAATTAGGTTATGGTGAATTTTTGGCTTTTTTCTCTTAAGTTTCATTTTTTGATGAATAATGAAAAATATTGAATTTCAATTTCAAACATATTTTCATCTAAATTATTTATAAGGTTCAATTATTTTTTAAATTGGTTTTAAAGTCACATTATATCAATAATATATAAATTAATAAAATTTATGTCATTTTAATCAATTTCAGTCTGAAATTGGAGAAAAAAACTTACCAAACGTTTGAACATTTTTACTATAAAAATCTGAATTTTCATCCCGTCTTTGGGAATAAATTTAAATTAATTTATTCCAATTAAGAGATTTAAATTTGTAAAAATGTATTCCATATTTTGGATCATAATAATTTATAATTTCTAATAATGTTAAATTATTTTTATAACAAAAAAATATTAGTGAAATTGATTAAAATTAATTATAATGAATAAGTGAAGAATTGTCTTAACAATGGACTAAACCTTAAAATTACGTGCCCAAATGATCCGGACACATATCCAAAATCCATTTGATATCCATATTTATACCCAATACTCCATTTTATTTAAATTTTTTAATTATTGGAACCGTGTGATATAGAAAAGATGTGGGTCGTATTACCTTTTCAGAAATTTACAAAAATAGCACTCCTCCACTATGATAAAAAGTCACTCACCCCACCCACTTATTCACACTTATCAATACACATTTTCATGAAGAAACTATACCAAAATATATCATCAAAATCACTCCCATAATACTAGAATAATCACCATTGGAAGAAATAAAACCATGCAATCCCACTGATACAAACCAAAAGAGTTACCCGAATAAGAGGTAACATCCTTCCTTAAGATCTTTTGTTTTATTTTCATTCTCCACCCCCTAAAATATTATTATTACATGATTATAAAATAACATTGGAATCATAAACATACTAATATTTTGTTATTATATGGTTTCATCCTAAAATTACACAAACTTCCGTCTGATGGATAATGAACATACCATTTATGTATACAGTGAACTACCGCCTCAGAAAATGATGTTGCTCGTTTTTCCTTTACCACCAATCATGGTTGGAAATTTTTATGGAAAATTTTTTATTTATATAATATATATTACATTTATAATTTATTTACTCTTCCTTAATTTTTATATAACACATTCCTTCAATCATTCAATTTTGTGTAAATACGATAACATCGTTTGTGGAAGTGCAGAGTGTCTCCACTTCAAAACATTGTGATACATTCCCACATTACATGTAATGTATAAAGTATGATTTTAATAAATATATATGAAATGTATGACTTGTATATGATAATTTAATTATAGTTTAAATATACATATGTAACGCCCCGACCCCAGCTACCCAGAGTCGGTACATTACTTCGTAACATTGACATGATCACAAAAGATCAAGTCTCGAAAGACCGATTAGTTTAGTAGCCTTGGAAACACTAGATACATTCATAAGTCTTACATTACATCATAAAGTGAAAAACTAATAACAAAGTCTTCATAGTCCACACTCATGTCCTCTTCTGACTATCCCTGCAGGTCATTCATAAAATACTTCTTCACATCCTGGAAAATATTAAAACATTGAAAGGGGTGAGCTCAGATGCTCAGTAAGGATAACAATATTGCGGAAGCTTTCATAAATAAACATAAACATTTAAGGCAATTTATGACTAAAACAAAAGCCTTTTAAACTTGAACATAAACATAATATGGAAAAAGTAAAATGAGATAATGCCATTTACTTCTTCACATGGATATTCTTCTGGTCGAATAATCACATGCAATATCAATAACCACTTTCATAATGATGGAATGCATAATTCCAGACTATCATAACCACATTGTCAAAGCCTCGTGCCAAGACCACAAATAATATTTTGTCAAGGCCTCGTGCCAAGACACTAGTTTGTCTCATGAGACCTGCCGATGCATCGAGGAGCTATAGTGGGCTCCACCCGTCACTTATTAAGTCCAATGCATTCCTCATATGTATAGTTTTAAACATATCATAAACGATAACATAATCGTATCACATAAAACATGCATAAAGGAAACATAACATTTCCACATTTCAATCAAAAGATATCAATACAACACGTTGATATAATAAAAACTCTTTAAAAACCATTTTCAATACCAAAATAAAAGAAAGTTAAAACTTTGTATTTATTTTTCATTAAAAAAAAGATGGCTTGTAGAGGAAGCTGAAACTCAAATAATGGTCACGGCGGCGGAGAAGTCGTTGTCGCCGCATATGTACGGAAAGAAAAACATTACCTTTTTGTCGTTTAGTAAAACGCTTCATATAAAAATATTCCTTTTGAATAAACTTAAAATTCAAAGGGGTTTATACACCGTATAAAAGAAAGTTGTGGATAAAACCATATATGCCTCAATGAAAGGAGATTGAGACGAAGTCCTTAAAAAGATCATTTTTAAAATAAAATAGATCTATTATGTGTTTTCACTATAGGTACACATAAAGAAAGTAAAAATACAAAATAGGAAATAATAACATCATGACATAATTTGAAAGTAGGAGATTAACCCAAAGAATGGAAGTTGGGTTAAGAAGTTCCCTTACCTTGCGTCCTGTCCTGACTTGACCGTTCTTTAACCTCCTGAATAATAAACTGGAGTTAATTTCTATTTACTTAAGATGCTTTTTCATGTTCATTATTCCTTTTATATCCCTTATTACCATGTTATAAACATTATGTAATTATTTAAGTTTATCACGGTCATTTTGTCGATCTTAGGTACTGGAGTCAAAAATAAAATTATTATAATTACAAGTTGTTCATGTGGTGATATATCCATTATATCCAAAATTATGTTCATGATGTAGATATCATATATATCATATATATCCAGTATATACATGTATTTATAATATTACGTAACATTTAGAGGTAAGAAATGAAATTCACCGTTCATGGAGACAGTAAGCCGTACGTACGCATGAACGCTACTTTCATATCTATTTCGTATTTAATGGAATGAAATCATAATTATATAAAGGTATATATAGTTCCAGTATAATATCATATATAATATCATTTACTCCATCCTTTATACATCCCAAATATGGCATTAATAATTCACATCACTTTGAGGGGGCGGTAGTCCGCACTTCCTAAAATAAAATTATCGTGTTTACCCATAATGGAAATCATAAGGTATTCCATAAATGAGAAATACAGAAGCATAAGTAAAACATAAACATGTTATATTTCCTATATAAATATAGTGACATCTTAATGGCCACCTTTGAAGGTGTTATATGAGTGTTGAACAATCATCGTTTCGTGAGGCAGAAATTCGCCATCCACAGAAACCGTATGTTCTTTAACCATTAGATGTAGGTGTGTGTAAGTGTAGCTCGAATCCTTCTTATAACAACATCCTAGTATATTTAGGATACTTGTGTTGTTACAAAACAAATGAATAAAAAGAGTTTAGGGGGTTGGAGAAGAAAAATAAGACAAAACAACATTAGAGAAGACATTACCTCAAAATCGGGTAACTCTTTTTGATTTGAGCCAAAGGCTTCCTTGGGAAGAGTTATACCCAAATTGAGGCTTCTAGGAGTAAGATGGGGAAGTTGGGAGAGTATTTGGGCAGAGGTTGGCCGAGCCAAATGGTTTGAAATTGTGAATGAGGTGGTAGAGGTGGGGGCCTTTTATAAGAGGAGAGGAGGGCACTCTTGGAAAGTAGGGAAATTTTACATTATTATACAATGATTTTAGGATTATAAAGGTCCCACACTTATATAATTCGTGGATAAGGTGATAAGTGTTTGAAATCTACCCATCCAATAGTCTTTTGACAAGTGTATGCCTTGGATTGTACATTATCTTTTCATTTTATTAAAATCGTTAAATAATGAGGTCATCGCTGCATCATAATGATGTCATAAATAATTTAATTTATTTAATGTATAAAAATTATAAAAAAATACTATGTTGTATGAAATATTTTTATCTTTCCAATGACTATTTATAGTCAAAAATATTACTTGTATAACCCCATGTAAAAATTGTTTTAGTAAAACATTTCATGTTTGTGTCATTTTTTACATTAACATTAAATAAAAGGTATTTATGTCATTTTCTAACTAAAGTGGCTCCATAGGGTCCCCAAGTTGACCCATGGATTTTATTGGTCGGCCATGGCACATCCAATGAGGGTAGGACATGTTTCAAGCTCATCTCATATTATTAAAACATTATTTCTTCTTAAACTAAACTAATTACCTCTAATCGCGATTAAGAACTTAAAAGTTAATATTCACCAAAAATTATTTTAATATCATTGAACCACATTTTACTTCTTAATGACAATCATGTATGTCGGATTTTTGAAAATCAAATCACAGAAGTGGTAATATTTCATTTAAACGAAAAATCAGTTATTTAACTACCACTTAGTGGTTTCACTATTCATCAAAAATTGAAGTTTTTTAGAACAATGCCAAAATTTCACCCTAAGCTATAATTGATATTCCGAATTAAAAAATGATGTCTATTTTAAAAAATTATAAACATATAAGTTTCATTAATTATTTTTATAATTAATTCCCGATGTCACAACAAACAGCATGTTTTTAAGAAACAATTTATATCAAAAGATTGCCAATTGTTTATGTCCAATTTCAATGTTAAATTAATTATAATGACCACCATTGGATACAATTGTAAAAATATATTCCAATTATACTTTAAAACCACTAAATAGTATAATTTATCACTATAAATTATTTTGATTAAAAAAAGTTGTTTTTAAGTATTTTTCACTATTCATAAAAAATTAGAAGTTCTCAGAAAAATACCAAAAATTCAACATAGGCTAATTTCGATATTCCGAATCCAAAAATGAAGTCCATTTTGAAATATAAAATTTCTATAATTTTAAAAAGTGGTTATTACTATTCATAACGGCTACTTTGATTAGTCTTGGTGTTTTAGAACTCGAAGTTGCGTACAATGCAAGCTATTGCATTATTGAATGAGAAGCGTATTGTGGAAGCTCGGGGTGTTACAACATATATATCATTTAATTTTAATTGTTTTAAAATATGATAGAGAAATTAAAGTAGCATTCACGCGTACCTATAGCCTATAGTCTCCATGAACGGTGCATTTCATTTCCTATCTCCAAAATTTATGGATTATTAGAAATATATATATATATATATATATATATATATATATATACTGGATATATATAATAATAAAATCATTATTTACATTCCATATATGATCAAATCATGATATAGTTAATATAAACAGCAATAACAAGTCAAAACATACTCGAGAAACTATGCAATTGAGAGTAAAATAGTGAAAATAATGAAATATTATTAATAAACTGGTAATAAGATATTATTAGAATATCATATAAGATATTATAAAAATTATTATGGTTCTAGAATAAGTTAGTGACATTTTTAAAACCATTATAAATGAGGTTAAATGATGCTCACTCAAAAAGTAAACACATGGTAAGGGATTTTCATCTCACTTTATACATTTGTGAGATAAATGTTATATTCACCACTTCATTTGTGTGGGGTATATACCTCCCATTTTGATATATTATATCACGAATAGTTTTATTTTCATGGATTTTTTTTTTCAATTTGAATTTTTTTTCAAATTGGATTTGAGTTCAAAGATACCAAGTGGTAAAGAGTTTGATAACCCAGTTTCTATTCTTTGGGTTATATTACTTCCTCTTTATCGTTAATATTATAAGATTATGTGTGTAATAACTTTTTAATATTTATTATTTTATTTAAATTTATTTTATGAGGATTTACATTAGACTCACATAATCTATTTATTTATTTATTCTAACATCATCATTAAGGTCCTTTCAAGGGTTTACATTACAATCTCGTTTTGTTCAAGATTGTTCATATTTGAATTTCTATCATAGAAAAGTATTTGATTATTGTTCAAAATAAAATTCCCTATTATTATCCTATATATATTCATGACCTTTTTAATCTAATAGTACCATTTCCTGACTCTTTGGTACTTAAAATGTTTTAGAAATTTGTTTTAAAAAACCCGACTTCATTTCCCTCTTTAATAGGAGAACTTATTTTCATCTAAAACCTATGTTTTCTAAAAAAATTAATTTTTTTTTCAAATTCACAAAATGACTTATTAAATACATATTACCCTTTTTTATTTTAAAAATTCTTCAAATGAATCTTATTCCCTATTTTTGAACAAGTCACTTTTCAAACCTTTTACAGTGCAAAAGGAATGTTACTTTTACCTCATAGAGCATGTACGGATTTACCCACCGTCATTTATTTGAAGCTTCCTTCATAATTTTAAAAGGATTATTTTAAAATAATTTTTTTTTCAAAATTTATTTTAAAAGAAAATTATTTTCAAAAAAATCAAAAATAAAAGGATATTTTCTTCAATAATATTTTTAAAATATATTTTATTGTATTTCCATACATCAACAACAACAACCATTTATTTTTACATCACTTAGGATTTGTTTTATTGATACTATCCTTATTATTTATTTTTATTTTTTATTATTTCTTTGGCCAAGGATAGTATTTACATTCACTACCTTGATTCATTTTGATGCCCTAGAAATATTCAATTTCCTATGATCATTGAATAATAAATTACCCCAATTTATCCATATAATTTATCATGCATATGTTTATTACCTAAACCATATATAATTTTTATATACCATGTTTACATTGATAGTTACTTTATTGACTATATAAATGTTGATAAATCTGTATCCTGTACTCAATACAGATACTTGATGAGGCATATTGAATATTTAAATTTTTTAGACATGCACTATATGGGTTGGAGACCAGTTAATGAAAGACCTACGAGTTAGAGACCAATTAATTAAATCCCTTTGGTTTGGGGACCATTTAAAGAAATCCCAATGATGCATTGATAGTCTCATTAGATGAAATTAGTTTTCAAAATACTCATCAAATTTTTTTCCAAGTAGAATAGACGTGTTTCTACCCATATACTAAAACCATATTGTTAAAGGTCTTGATGGTAGTGGATCATTTCCCAGATACATGATGTCCAATAATTAATAATTTTCTTTATTAAGAATCCATTTATTTTTATTATCTATGAGATTATTTCTTTAACATTATCTAGGGATGAACTTTCATTCTTATTTTACTGATTAAATTACATGTGTTTTAGTTTCATTCCTTTCCATGTTGTGTATGATAATAATCATAAATCATATAATTTTTTTTCTATAATTTCATTTAGGATTTAAATGATTAATTTGATAAAGCACTTGGTATGTGTTATTTCGTATAAGAATTATGATTTCAAGGCTAAAAGGAAAAATTGCATAAAAGTAGAAAATTTCACTATTATATGTCATAAAACATAATTTAATGACATGTAGTATTATTTTACCATATACTGTAAGTTTTGAAGCAAGAAGTGAAACATTTTATGCCATTAACCTCATTACACAATGTGAATCTCCATTACACAGTTTGAACCATCCTTACACGGCATGATTCAATAGTCCTTGGTATGTAACATTCGAATCAAATCTCCAACCAGTTAAAGGAAGCTATATGACTTGACATATAGTTACACAATGTTAGAAGGGTCAAACTTCTAAACCTCATATGTGATATTCAGGAGATATGCATAGATTAAAAAATAGCGGAGAAAATTGTGGATCGTAATTACATGACATGAATTCCTATTACACATCGTGTAATATTCCGTCTATATATACAGTAGAATAACACCATATTTTAGAGGTTGTTCAGTGGATAGAACTTGTTTTCATTCATTATTATCCCATTACCATATATTACCTATCCCCACACTCAAATTCTTTCAAGTATGTTTAATTTTTTTATTTAATAAAATAACCATTGATTGTTTTCTACGTGTTCTTCATTCCTTTTCTCACATCCATTGTTTCGACCACCAACCATAAACAATCCTTTTATTCTCTCATTATTGTTCCTATTTTATGTATGTGGTTGATATAATTTGTCCATAATTCAAGATTTAAATTCATTTTTCTTAATTGAATTCTCAATATTAATTGTTTCATGTATGTCAATTGTTTAAATATTTTTTAGAATGTTAATCATTAGTTCAGTTCTTTTTCTATTAGCGGTCAATTATACAATGAGTGGATAAATTGCATAGGGTAATGTTCTAAATTGGGGGTATAAAAAATTAATAAATCTATTATTATCAACTTAGTAATCATAATAATAGTAATAAGGATTAAAAAAACTTTCTATTCCATTTGTTCGAGAAACCCTGACCACGGGAAGTTTGGATGAACAACCCTGGCCGGATTGGAGTATATTAGGCTATAAACAATAGCCTAATACACTTTATGTCTTATAAGATAAAGATTAATGTTCTTAGATTACGATTATTTCCAGACCAAGGAATAGTCATCTCCTAATTAGAACTAGTTGGTTTGACCATAGTCAACTAGAAACCCCAGCTTACTTCACACCATAGATCTTAGTACCATACCATGTCAGGATAGAGATTATCTTTTACCTGAAACCTTGAAATTAACCTTGAAACCTATCTTATCTATAATTCTAAAACCATAAGTCTTTAAGTACTAGTTTTCACAAACTAAACCAAACTTTTTAGGACTCATACATATAGGTTTCTAAGACATAAGTACCTACATCCTGCTAGATTCCCCATGGGATCAACACCAGACTATCATTATACTATGTCTCAGTAGTAAGTAATTTTTTGGATACAAACAAATATAGTCTAATTGTATCCTTCCTTAATTAAAAAAAGCGTGCAGTCACGTCACATTTTTGTTCCATTATCAGGGACTAGGTTTTTGTGCTCCTCACAATGAACTATGGCCAAGGTCTTGTGATTGACTCTCACTTCCCACCTTTCCATCTTCTTTTCCTTTTCCTTTTTCTTCTATAGTCCACTGCATCCTTTCTTTTTGGGGCATAGTGCTTGCAACATGGCCCTTAGACTCATTCAAAAATCCTTAAAGCATATGAATATATTTCCTTCGATCCTAAAGTCGATAGGTATATCTCTACACACCATTATTCAAAAATGGCTAACTGTATCAATCTTATGAGTTTAAACCTGCCAAACCCAACAAACATGCAAACATTATTTCTTAGAGAGCAGGTGGTGTAACAAGATCAAACCATATTGGATTATGAATTCCCATTAATTCATGGTGATATTCCATGCATCATGCATCCTCTTATATAGGAACATGATTTGGAAATAAAACATGGACTCAGTCATATTATCCATAACAAGGGACAATTCAACGAGCTTCAAAGTGAATACCCCCATGAACATATCTCGAACTTCCTAGAAGTATGTGGTACCATTCACAACAAGGGAGTCTCTTCTAATGCAATCAAAATTTGTGTATTTCCCTTATCTCTATGAGATCGAGTTGAGGATTGGATCAAAATCCAAGCACCCGAGTCAATGATGACTTAAGATGATCTAGAAAAGTATTTTTTTTACAAAAATACTTCCCACAAATACAGACAAGGAAGCTCTATAATGATATACATAAATTCTCTTATATTGAAATAGAATCTACATGGGAAACTAGGGGAAGATTCGCGGAACTGGGGAGTAATTGCCTACACCATGGACTAGACATTTGGATCCAGCTCCAAACATTATACCAAGTCCTCCATCTATCTGCATGCACAGTTATTAATGATTCAAACTATAGAGGGATTTTTTTCAATACACTAAAAGATGGAAGAGCTATTTTGTATAAAGTCTCACAATTTCAGTCTATGGAAGAGTGATCATGCACTACCTCAGCATGTAATCAACCAATAAAATAGAGTACTCGATTATCTGCACAAGTAGAAGCCTTAACTAAGAAACTTGAACCCTTTCAAAACCCTTCTAAATCACCACTCTAGATCCTTCAATGGAGATAATGTCATGAAAAATGGGTATCGTCCCATACTTATACCAATATTTTAAAGCAAGAGTTGAGTAAAAACAATCTCAAGATTGTAATTACATCAATTACAATCAGAAAAATCCACCATTCCAACAATAACAATAGTACAATCAGCAGAGGTTGGCTCTATAGCCACCTCAAAACAAACAAGGCTATTATAAATTGAATGTTTTTCAAGAACCAGTTCATACTCAAGGACCACCAAGGTTCCCACCCATTAATCTTGTTCTTAGATCACAACAACAACCTTTCCCTTAGAGAGCATAGAAGTAGTTTCAACTAGCACAATCATGACCTCAACAAAAAATTGTACCTCTCCAGAGTAACTTAAAGAACCTCATGGATACTTCTATTTAAAAAGCAGACCGATGAGTTAATAATCAAGTGGTGGTGATGAAAAAACAACAAGAGTTTCTAGGAAATCTCAAAATTCAAATGATTCATATCTCAAAGACTCTATCATAAAGATTACCAGGTACTCAACTTGGTATTATAGAGACATTCCCAAGGGATGGAGCTTAGTTTTTAGTGATGATAAGTGAAACGTTTTAGATTTTATACAACCATGAGTAATAGATGAATTAAAAACCGAGTAACTTATGAAACAATCACCAGTAGAAGAAGAAAAGGTTAATGGGACCACTCAAGTAATACCCCAAGAGGTATCACCAGACTAAAACACATAAACACATAAGAAACCAAAAGATCCAGTCTATGTTTCTCTACCACCATATAATACACACCTTCTCTTTCTAGAAAGTTCATTACAAATAAGAAAGGAATCATAATACAAGATGTTTTTAGACATGTTCAATAAATTTCATATCAACATACACCTTACTGAGGTTAATACTCAAATTTTAGTTTATACCAAATTCCTAAATGATCTAATTTCCAATAAAATAATAATGTAAGGTATAGGTGTCCTATAACTAAATAAATAATTATCTACTATTGTATAGTATAAAATTCCACCAAATATGAGATACCCTAGATGTTTTTCAATTCCATGTTCTATTAGAGAGTGTAAATTAGAAAGAGCTCTATGCGATCTTGGAGAAATTATTAAGCTCATGACAATGAGTGTATTTTAAAATTTGGAACTTCAATAGATCAAACTAACTCGAGTAGAAATAAAAAAATATATTGATCAGTAAATTATCCTTGAAGAATTTTCAAGGATGCGTTAGTTAAAGTTGACAAGTTCATCTTTCCAGTAGAATTCCTAGTTTTAGACATGTAAGAAGAATCTGAAATCCACATTATTCTTGGAATACCATTCCTGGACATAGGAAAGGATCTAATAGATGTAAATAAATGTCATTTAATATTTTGAGTCCTAGAATTATAGGTAGTATTCAACCACATAAAATCTACTAAAAAATTAGATGATTCCTTTGATTGAAACTCCATCTATATTTACCAAGATATAGATAAATATATGTCCATACAATAATAAATTGAGTATTTAATACCCGATATAGAAGAAGAGTATGGTTTTTAGGAATTTAGATTCAATGAACCTATCACAATGGATACCAATAAAGCTCAGTCAGAGGAAAACCTCTGACACTTTATCAAAATAAAGGAAAATTACAGAATGTAAGGAACAAGAGTATAGACATACGACTCAGTCACATCCAAAAAACAGTTCCAACTAGAAAGAAAGGACTACATATCATAGTAATCATAATCCTAAACACATTCATCATAAACTGCATCCTACACAGTAGTCGACTCCCATTTAGAGTTTGTATCATATGTCATCAATACCTTGGCATACTTCTTTATGATCTCCAGTTGCTCCACAGAGAGTTTATCCTTATTTTATTGTTTGCTCACACATCTCTTTTTAGGATCAGGGGAATTCCCTTTTTCCTTCCGAGATGAGGACCTGGTGGATAACAGCTTCGGTAAATAGGAGTAGTCCTTTCTTGGTCTCCTATTTGGTGGAGTAGTCACAGTGCCTTCACTTTCAGGAAACTTATTCCGACCACCATGAACAATATCATTGTAAGAGGGTCTTGCAACCCCTCTATCATTCTCTTTATCACTGTCAGGGACATTTCCCCATTTACCAGTGAGATCCACATTGATGAAGTTTTTGCAGCCATATTCTTTCTTCACCAAGACTCCATCTGTGGCTGTCAGAGACTCACCTCCCATTATCTGAGAAAGACTATTGTGATCAATCAAAGAAAGACATTGAGGATTCCCCTCTTTTTCAATATCCTCAAGAGTCTCCGACCTTGAGATATCCACTGTAGCATTTCCTGGATTACGGGAGCCAATTTGAAGATTCAAGACTGCATGTACATGGGGATCACCCATCACCATGGGTGTCTCCTCCAGCTTCATCCCCGCGAACCTATTACCTGAGAGGACCTTCCCACCCAAAACATCAACCACTTCTCCTTCTTGGTTGAAACTGCTAGATACTAACTACACTTGACCAGAAACATGCTCTAGAAAGGGAAACTCCTCAACACCAATACCACGTTTTAACCTCTCAAAAACATTCTTCAATGATGGGTTGAGTGACTCCCACACCTCTTTCATTTCACAAACAGGTATACTCAACTCTGTTTCAACAGCTGGACACTCCTCCCACTCAATGCATGTACCCAGCACTGCCTCACCATGATATGGGATTCCCACCTGATGACCCCTCTCAAAAGAAACTATACAGACACCGCTCTCTACAAGTCCAGTCTGTCCTCCATTCTCATTCCCTCGCACAATCACAGGTACATAAAAAATGGTTGTGCCTAGAACTAGATTCAATCTAGTGGTCAAACCACTATTGGGGTTTCTCCTTTCAACCACCTGTGCACTACCAATAACCCTCCCACGATGACAGACCAGATCGAGATGGCCAAAATAGGAGCATGCCACACAATAACGCATCCATAACTCAAAGGCAATATTCTACCTCCAACAGAATTCCTTGCTATTTGGGATCCAGACACAATCAACCGGTGTCTTTTAAACATCTACCTCTATGCTGATCTATGGACAAATCGGGTGACACAGGGACTCAATTCGATGATCAGAACATAAGTATCGGTCGATCATATTGCCAATTGCACATAAAATCGAGGGATTATTGAAAGAAGGAGGTAATCCAGGGAGACTTACCCACATTTCAATCATCACAGGATCATGACGCATGTGAAAAAAAAGCATCAACGAAACATAAAGAAGGAAGAACCATTGCATCTTTGAGGAGCTCGAGACTAGGCTGCAATCAAGTCCTCTTCGGAGCCAAAATGGATCATAATATACCTCTGATCAAGCAGACCAACAACCACGTGCACCTGTAACACCCAAGATTCTGATTAAAATTGCTCTAACTCATCAACCAATCGTCTTTGAGGATGAAACCATGCAACCAGGGTTAACTTGCAAAAATCTATGGCACTATTTATCTCAGCTGGGAGAAGGGGAAGCTACAGTGCCTCCTGAAATAGATCTGGAACCTTTGGGGAGATATGGATCTTAGGGAAATGCAGAATCAAGCAAGGAAGAGGGATACCCTTATCAAGCGGTTGCGAAACTCCCTCCTTTGGTCGGGAGGGGGGATCAGATCTCATCTGCATCACGATCTAGGGCATCATCATGATCGCCTCTGGGAGATCTCATTCCCTTCATCTATCACAATGGATACTTTCCCACCTTTCAAACCCTCAATCATATAACGAAAAAAATTGTACATGATTCCTCTACCTAGTACTCTTATGTATTCATTATTAAGAGCTTAAAACTCTGTACCAGTAATCATTAACTCTAAACTATCATAGTTTTAAGAGGAAAAATTGGGTGAAGTATTGAAATGTCATAAGAAATAAATTTTTTGGGGAGTGCCTAACATCAAAGGAATCAGTCATACTTTTTGCACCCACAAAATTGTGTTTTGAGGAAGGTGGAAACCTCAAACGCCAACCTCAATGGTGACTAACACCACCGACGAAAGAGGTTTTCAAAAAAGAAGTGATGAATCTTCAAGATGCTAGAATAATCTTTCTAATCTATGATAGTAATTTCATGCATCCATTGGATGTAGTTCCCAGGAATGAAGGGTTCATGGTAGAAAACTGAAGAAAATTAATTTATTTCAAAATACACCATCACTAGATAGAGAGTTTCCCTGGATTACAAAAATTTAAAGATGACAACCCAGAAATAACATATATCCTTTACTTCCATGGGTAAAATTCTAGAGAGCCTAGAAGGATATGAATATTATTATTTTTTGCATAGATATTTAGGATACAATGAGATTGTAGTTAACCCAACAAATTGCTCCAAAACCACATTCACGTGTCCATTTAGTACTTTCACCTATAGAAGCATGTCATTTAGTATTTTACCAAAAAAAATTCAAAGATCCATGCTGCATATATTCCACAATAAGGCAGAGGAATTATTACATATATTCAGGATTAAATTTCAATTTATAGAAGATCTTTTGAGGTCTGCCTAATAAATCATGAGTTATTCCTATGATACTGTGATGAGAAATGTCTAGTATTGAATTGGTAAAATTTTTACTTTATGGTTGATGAGGCATAGTACTTGAATATAAAATTTAAAATTAAGTAATATAATTCGATACCACTAATATTAATTTCATCAAATATTTACCTAAACCTTAAATAGTTAAGGGTATATGGATCCTTCTAGGCCATGTTGGATTCTACAGGTGATTTTTAAAAAACATTGAAAACATTTCCTTCACTCTGACGCACCTGTTGTCAAAGGAAGTTCCATTTTAATTCATTTAAGAATTACAAAAAGCATTCAATTCCTTAAATAAAATCCTAATAGAAGCCTCAATAAAAATTTCACCTGACCAAGACAAGGAATTGGAATTGATGTGTGACACTAGTGACTTTTTCTGTTGGTGTTATTTTAAGACAATTAATTGGTCACATATTGTTTCCTATATAATATGTCATCCACACACTGAATGAATCTCAATTCCATTACAAAACTAAAAATAAATCACTCTTAGTGGTTGTATATGATTTTGATAAATTCCATTCCTATTTGGTTTTGTCCAAGGAGATTGTGGACACAAATCATGCTGCTCTTAGGTATTTAATTAACAAAAAATAAGCCAATATAAGGATAATTAGGTGGATATTCCTACTCCAAGATTTTAAAATTATCGTCAAAGATACCAAAGGCATAGAAAATGTGATTTTTGATCATCTAACCTAACTTCCTCTTCCACTCATCATGGATGATGAGGATATCGATATCAAAGTCAATTTTCCTGATGAAATCCTTTCAACCATAAAGGTGCAACTGTGGTTTTTAGATATTTCCAATTATCTTAAAATGGGAGTTTTACACCAAGACCTCTCCCGCTAGAAAAGAATAATATTTCTAGCTAAAGAAAAACATTACTACTAGGATGAACCACTCCTATTCAAGCATAGTGTTGAGGGCTTATTACGATATTTCATTCCGGAAAATGAAATCCCAAATGTGATAGATATGTGTCATACATCACCAAATTGAGGGCATCCTGGACCTAAGCCCACTATAGCAAATATTAAACAAAGGGGAATTTTCTATCCCACTCTTCATCAAGGTGTAAGGTTACAATGCCAATGCAATAATTGGTGCTCGTGAACTAGCACCATTAGAAAAAGAAACAAAGTTTCTCAAAACCCAATCATTGAAGTTGAAATATATTGTGTATGAGGGAAAGATTTCATGGGACTATTTTCCATTTCACATGGAAAATTTTATATCCTCGTTGGTGTTGACTACTCCATGAAATGGGTAGAAGTTGAAGCAACAGTGCATGAAACAAAAAAAGTGGTCATGAATTTCATGAAAATGAATGTTTTTTCAATATTTGGATATCCTAGATTGATCGTTGGTGTTCGAAAAACACATTTTACCAATCATGCAGTCAAAGTATTTCTGGAAATATATGGAATTCAGTGCAATAGAGGAACTCCCTACCACCCAAAAACAAGCTGGAAAGTTGAATTGTCAAAAAGGGAAATCAAATAAATCATGGAGAAAAATGTGAACATAATTTGAAAGTGATTGGAGTTTTAAATTGGATGATGCACTATGTGTGTGCCATACTATGTACAAAATAGCCATTGGTACAACACCATTCAGATTTATTTATGGAAAACCTTATCATCTACTAGTATAATTAGATCATCACTCATAATGGAAAATTAAGAATCTAAATTTCTATTCCCAAAAATCTAGAGAATCTAAAATGCTACAAATAGATGAATTCTAAGAAATCAGAAATGATTATTATAAAAACACCAATTTCTACAAAGGAAAAAAACAATGGCATGATCAATTCATTACAAGAATCATCCATTTCCTATGAAATAAGGTCCTTTTATTCAACTCAAGAGTAAAATTGTTCCTTGGAATGTAGAAATCTGGATGGTTAGGACCACTCAAAGTCTTTCAATTTTCCCCTATGGTACCATTGAAATCCATAAGGAAGGCAGACCACCATTTGAAGTAAATTTTAAAATATTAAAAATCTATTAAGAACGCTTCTGTGAAGGTTGTGTCGTGATAATAAAACTCATCTAAGCCTCAAAGAATCAAGATCTCGATGTTTAATAAAAACAGAGTTACATGATGTGAAACCAAGTTGCATGTTATGTAACCCATGGAGAATGTTTTTAAAAATAGTTCATGGACCACGGGTTCCTGGTGTGACCCTCCTCCTTCCTCCTATACCCCCACCCCCCGCCCCAACCCCACCATCCCTCCCTCTTGGTCGCGACTGCTGAACCCCATTCCCTTATTCCCTCATGGAAATGACCCCCCTTCACTTACCTCTCTCTATGACACAACACCTGAACCCCCTTCATCCCTCATTTATGACCTAAAAACCACCCCCTCCCTTCATGACTCAACCCCTCTCCCTTCACATCCATGAAACCAATCACCCCCCCCCCCTTCCCACCCTCTCACACACACCCACCCCCTTTCCCTCTTTCCTTTAGATGTAACCCAAACCTACTCATCCTCCCTCTCATCTACACCCTACCTCCCTACTCTTGGAATTTCATAGAAAAAAAATGTTCCTTACACCTATAGAGTCAGAATCGGGCAACTATGATCAATATCTGATGAATCATCCATGAGATGCTGCACCTTCCGCACCCACACCACTATGGGTAGTATCTCCCCCACCTCCTACTATAGCCCGTTACAATACAACTTCTTAAGAATAATACCATTCCAACTCTCATTACTAATATTGGGATGAAACCCCACACTTCCACCCCATCAGGCACTTGTCAAATCCAAATCATCATGTATCCCTCAACTAGCTGCAGTGAAGCAAATGAGGATGAACAAAACCCTCGACATGGATGTTCTCACCCACCTACACATTAGTGATGAGATCCTACAACAACTCAATAGACTCCATATTTCCTTCATTATTAAGTTATGAGAGGAGACCTACTGAGAGCTGTTATGGGTGATTCTCTCTATATTTGAGGGCTTAGTGGATAACCTCCACTTTTGACTTAGAGAAAAACCTCATGATCTCTCATTTTCTAAATTTTGTATTAGCCTCAGGATTTATATAGATGGGTTTGATATGTATAATATATTTCTTACCCTCAATATAGAGCTTTATAAGACTAATTAAATGTGGTTTTAGAGGATAATCTCTTGAGTTTCTCAAACACTGCATGGTCAAATTATTAACAAATCTTCCTTGCTATGAAACCCAGCACTTCAGATCCTTCTTATAACCTTGGCACATGCATAGTTTTATAGGTTAGAATCTCATGGAAGTGTGAGCTAGGTAGAAATCAACATCTTATTAGTAGTTATGGGTAGTCTTATCGTCAGGAAGGCGGGTCGGTTCTACAATTACTACCAGGATAAAACTTAGTGGACCAGAGGAACATTGATGGGTGGCTCCTTCATCACCCACCTGGACCACCATATTGGATTATTTTATTCAGACCTTCCCCTCAAATCCCTTTTACTAATGGATTAAATCAATTTTATAATACTACACAAGATTATTATATTGGTTAGGGATGATGAAACTTACTGATGAGCACCAGGAGTCCTTGTGGTAGGAGAAGAGCCCCTAGACAGTTATGAATCATACTATGCACTTGTTCAGCCCACCACTTTCCCTCCATCACCTCCCACCCATATCCCTACCTATAACACCACCACCTACACTACTACTCCACCCACCCATCCCACCATGATAGATATCTAGACCATGAATTTTTTTATCTTGGATAATCTGAGACAGATCTCTGCCCATCTACACCTATCTTTTTTTGAGATTTCCCATTTTACCACACCTCCATCAACCTCTTTTCCAACACAATCTTGGCCACCACCATCAGTTGTCGGCCCCTCCTCTTCTACCACTTTATACCTACAAAAACTCCCACAACAACCTACCTTTAGATATCTCAAACTCTACTTCCCAGTTGGAGTACCTTGCAGAGCTGGCTCATCGGGGCAAGGGGTCGGCCACTTACCCATCCACTAAGGTGCCACTTGTTGATCTAGCTATCAGAAACATGACCCAGCTAAGGATAAGAACCTCACTACCACCAACCCACATCTCATCTATCTAGTGCCACAACTCCACCCTCCATAGAAGACCGACCGACCACTACTTCCAACACTACCACCGACTAGGCTTGATAACTACTACCACCACCTGATTGAGAGTGGACATCAGATGAGATTTTTTATTCCACCATATTATCATAGTTGACCACCATTCTTATAAATGTTTTGGACATATGTATCAGGGTTGTTTTATTCTTTTTAGACTATGTATCCCTTAATTTTGTACTTCTACACTCATTTATATATATGGGAACTAAACTTCCACCACTATTATGTGGCTTATTTTTCAAATCTTTATAATTCTATAGTATCCATGCCCACCTCCTCTATTTGTTCCATGGTTTTTGATGAACCTATACCACCATCTATTATGGTTCAATGAGTGGCTCATCACATGGTCAAAAACAAATACCAATGTAATGGCCTGGATATCCCTAGTCCATTACTTGATCAAAATCCAGATTTTGGTGTGTTATGGGGGACAACAACAGATCATTTCAATATTTTATTTCAAAATTCTAGTTTTTTCATGGGTAGGATGCCTCAGTGACTCAGCATCAGTGGATCAGCATCAGTGGCTCAGTGTTAGTGGCTCAGTGTTGGTTTATCAGCATTGGTGGCATAGCATCGGTAGGCTAAAGTGTTAGTAGGTCAAAGCGTTGGTATGTTAGGGCATCGGTAGGTCAATACATTCGTGGGTGGGGCATTAGTGAGTGGTTTTGGTGAATCTCATCAATGAATTTATATTAGGGGTCATATTAATGACTCATTCATGTGAGTATTTCTGATGACTCACATCGGTGAGTCAAGTGTCGGTGACTCACTGTCGGTGACTCATGTTGGTGACTCACCCATCGGTGAGTAATTTCTAGTTTTTCCCAGTTTTTTCAGTTTCTCCCATTTATATTTATTTGACATTAATTTATTTAGATGTCTTTTTTGAGAATTTTTTAAGGTGTTTCAAATGATATTAATTATATCTTTAATATTTTTATGCTCCTGGGAAATTGAAATAGTCAGAACGCGTAATATTGACCATGATCTAACATTAATGTCCCTCGAAACTATGGCCTTCCATTGATATAGTATCTGGATATTCTAATACAAGATCTTATCTTCCCATTGTGTTTTAATTTTCTCCTATTTCACCCAAAGCCTTTCATCCCCATGGAGTCATGTGTGTTGTGTTGTGTTATTCGGATCCAATTTTCCCTTTGAGTCCTTCCTACTTCTCGTGCACCCCTTTTGTTTATGTAAGGTGAAGTGGTTGATCATATGTTCTTAGAGGTAGCAATTACTTCATCTATATTTTAATTTTGTATCATGTGTGGTGGGTAAACTCATGTCTTTTTGTGATCCATGTATGGATATTTATTGTGCTTCTCATTAGACGAATTGATTATGATCCATGTGTACTTTGTAGGATTTAGAATCAATCATCATCCTTTGAAAAATAAAAATGAAAACAAAAAGAGTTTGGTTATGTAATATGAAGTTCAAAAAGCGACATTTCTAGACCGATGAATCCCTAGAAGGATCATATGTGATTATTGGATGAATGTGAGAATTGGCCTAGACCAGGCTTTCAAAAAATAAAAATGAAAAAGAAAAACTAAAGGAATATGATACCTTTCTGGTACTCACTTGATATATATACATGGGTCCAACTTGAGATGTTGGGAGTGTGGATAGTATTAATTATGGAGGAGTTATTTCATTACACTTGTCATGACAATCAAGTATTGTACTATAGAGCATACCCTCGTTTCTGAGCCAGTTTTTTACTTATTACCTACCTTCCCACAACCTCTGAATCATTAGAACCTAATTTTTGAATCACCCATAATTAATTTTGTATGTTACTTTATGAATTGTAGATGATATAATCAATTCAAGCATATGGTTAGAAGCATGTACTCAGGGAAATAGCATATCTACAGTTTCAATTCACCCTAAGTGATAAGAGAAAATTCATTTTAATGTAAATTGAAAATGGGTATAGAGTTCAAAAAATAATTGGGAAATTGTGATTAAAATATTATGAAGTTTTTTAAAGAACAGAGTGATGAGGAATGAAATATTTTATATGCACGGATGATTCTAGACAAAAAAAGTATTAAACATAGTTTTATTTTCCTTGATATAATTAATGTTTCCTTCTTTAAAAATTTCTCACCCCTTTGAAATCCCATTTGAGGTCATTTTTCTTAAGGACAAGAAATTGTTCAAGTATAAGGGAATTTGATAATCTTAAATCATATATAAATTTTTATTTCATTTAATTAAATATTTTGAATGATTTATTTGATAATTCACTTAGTATGTGTTATTTATTATAGGAATTATTATTTCAAGACCCAAAGGAAAAAAATTCATAAAAGGATAAAATTTGGATATTACACATCATGAAACAACATTTCATTATGTGTAGTATCATTTCACCACCAACTATAGGCTATGAATCAGACCGTGAAAAATATCAGGTCATGAAGATCATTTTACGATGTGAATCTTCATTACATGATGTGAAAATTCCTTACATGTCATGACTCACCAGTCTATGATGTGTAGAATTCAAATCATATCTCTCTTTATATGAAGGAAGATACACGACATGACATCAGGTTAAACAGCGTGAGAAGGGTAAAACTTCCAAATCTCGGATGATATATGCATGAGATACATGTAGATTCTTAATACATAGAGAACCCCTTGGATCGAAATTATACAATGCGAATTACCATTACACATCTTGTAATATTTCGTCTATGTATATAGTAGTAGGGAATCTGATTTCAAAGGCTGGATAGTGGAATGAACTTGTTTTCATGCATTCTTCTATCATTGCCTTCTAATGCCTCTCCCCAAACTATAATTCTTTCATGTCTCTTTCATTTTATTACTTTAATAAAAGCATCTTGGTTTGTTTTCAACACATTGTTCATTCCTTTTCTCACATCCATTGTTTCGAGCACCAACCCTAAAAGAACCTTTTCTGGGATCATTCCCATTCCAATTTCAATTAAGTGTTTGATTGAATTTATATTTGATTCGTGATTTTAAATGTCTTTTTCTTAATTGAATAATCATTCTGAATGGTTCCATATTTTTTAATTTTTGAAATTGATGTTAGCATGTTAAGTATGATTTCAATAGGTTTTCTATTTTTAGTCAATTTTACAATGAGTGGGTAACCCAGCAAGGGTAGGGGTTGAAATTTGGGGTATATAAATTTAATTAATCTATAATTCTCAACATGGTAATTCTAGGAATAGTAATTAGGATAAAAATTGTTGTTTGTCCAATTAATTCCTGAAAACCTGACCACGGTATGTTTAGAAGAACGACCCTGACCAGATTGGAGTAGACCAGGCTATGACCAATAGCCTAAGACACTTTTTCCTTTGAATCCAAATCGTAATGAACATAGGTTGCGATTATTTCCAGACCAAGGAATAGCGATCTCCTAGTTATAACAATTTGGTTTAAATATAGTTAACTAGAAACCTCCTCTTACTTCCTAGCCTAGATCTTAGGACCATACCAAGTCATGATAGAGATTACCTTTTACCTAAAACCCATAAATTCTCTCTGAAACCTTTTTTATGTCATCTTTTAAAACCATAAGTATTTAAGTTCTATTTTTCCCAAACTCAACCAAACTAGTGAGCACTCCTGCATATAAGGTTCTAAGTTGTATGTACCATCATCCAACTAGATTCCTTATGGGATCGAACCTGGAATATGACTATACTATGTATTAGTAGAAATTGGTATTTGGGAAACAATCAAATCTAAACTAACTATAGACCGTGCACTTTAAACGAAGTGTGTGAGCATGTCATGTGACTTATCCAGTTATTTTAAATTGTATTTTTTTCAATTATTTAACTTTCCATATTGTTTATGAACTTCCTTATCAGATTGTTGATTACATGGAATGTGTCTTCAGTCATTACATTTATATATTTACTATTATCCTTGATTCATTATTGTTTCCATTGTAATTTATCTTTACGGAGAATTTGATCTCACAGTTATTTTATTTCCATTCCCTAGGATACCCTCTAGTGTATTGATAAAGTTATGTAAGGATATACTAGATAGAATAGATTTATTATCCACAAATGGAAAAATAAATATGTTGTAATTATTGTATTCATTTTAAAATACAAGTCGTGTGTATTTATCTAGTATACCAAAACTGCTAAATTGTTCAGTCCTTTGGAACATGATTTACTTGTATCATATGCCCATGTAATGGTAGAATGACACATACTCTGGGATTTCTAGTGTAAGGTAGCTACATGTTTTCCTAAACAAGTCTATTCTACCTCGTCACCTAGTCCAATGAAATGGTCTCTCCCTAAAACACTTTCTCACTATGATCCACAACATGAATCAGGTGCTCCTCAAAAGATACACCACCCTCAAGCTCAACATCATGAAACAACAATCACATGAGAAGGGTCCAGGTTATACTTATGATGCTATGACACATGAAAACATCATCCATATAACTACACCTCTATCGAAGAGCAGATTGATATGCCACCAATATGATTCTCTCCATAATCTCAAATGGTCCAACAAGCTTGGGCACTAACTTACCCTGATTTTGAATCTGACGGTTGACCAATCTCAAATACACCAAAAGGAATACATAGTCTACCACTATAAACTAAATAGGTTAATATCGTTGATCATCATAGGACTTCTTTCTACTCTGTGTGATATCCATACATTTTTTAATCAACAAAACATTCTCTGATGTCCCCTACATAAGACTTGGTCTCAACAAATCAGACTCACCCACCTCCATCCAATATAGAGATGTTATTCATGGTATATCATAAAGTTCCCCATGTATTTCCATCTATAAAGTCACTTGATAAATACTTGTGTTAGATAATTCATAATGTGATAAGTGATTTTCCCAAGACCCACTCAAATCTAGGATGCATGTCATAGCATATTACCTAGAAACTGGATAATAAACTTAGATTTTTCCTTCATCTGAGAGTAAAAATTCATACTAAAAAACACTCATGTACCCAATTCCTTATGTAAACCTTTATAGAAGTGTGATGAAAAGTGTGAGTCCTGATAAGAAACTAGTCTTTATGTAACCCCATGTAAATAGACTATCTCGTGCACATATATATCCCCCAACATACCAATTGTAAATGTTTCTCAGTAAGACAAAAAATGGGATACTTTTATTAGCTGGTCCACAATCACCCATATAGAATAATTCTTATTAGGTATAATCAAAATACCTATCATGAAGTCCATGGTAACTTCATTCCACTTCCATTATAGAATGGTAAATGACTGTAATAGTCCATCAGGTCATTTATGCTCAGTATTCACCTACTGGAAGGTATATTATCGTGTCACGAACGTTATGATCTCCATTTTCATTCTAGGTCACCAATATTTTCTTTGAATGTCATTATAAATTTTGGTCAAAATGTGATGCACTTACCATTTTAAGGGATGAAACTAATGAATTAGATCCTCATACTCACACAACACGACTCTAATAATTAATTGACTCATCCTCATATACAGTCTAATCAGATGGTTATTCTCCACCTTCAAGGCTTTCTATCAAGGTCAAATACTTAGGATCCTCATACTTCCTCACCATGATTAGGTTAAAATGTGTAGACTCAATGGATAGGGATATGAGGTTCATCTTCTCCTGAGCATTATAAACCCCTATATGCATCTCATATAACAAATCCATCATTTTACACTCATAAATGAACTCTTATACTACCTATGTCAGTGTCCTTCAACTCAAAGTTTCTTAAACATTGTTTCCCTTTCCTGTAATATAGGCTAAAACAAAATAAAACGAATGAATATAATCAACCCATATTTTCTGCTAGAGATTAAAATATATCTATTAAAATATATAATTTAATATTTCTTGGTTGGTATACACAATAAAAGATTCAACCAATAGATAATTCCATTCATAATTTAAGGTATAAACCACCATGTCTAACTCGAGATCTTGTGTAGGGTAATTTTGCTCATGCGGTCTAAACTATCATGACCTAGAAACTATGAATTTATCTCTCCTCATCAACACTACTCCATGCATGATCTCATATGCATCAAAAAACATGATATACTCCTCACCTAGATAGGGTAGAATCAAATTCGGTTCAGTATTCATACTCTTCGTCAAATCCTAGAATGCATTCTAACATGCTCAAGACCATTCAAACTTGATAACCTTATTGGACCGGATCAAAATTGGTGCAACCAATTAGGAAAATTAATGTATTAATCACGGATTACATCCTTCTATACCCAAAAATATTTAGATATCAAAAACATTATGAGGATTAACCCAAGATACAACTACATTGTCATTCTTTGGGTCCACTAACTCACATTCCATAGGGATTATGTGACCAATGAATATAACATATTGATCTATAATTGGTGCATAGATATATAGGTGTATAGCCTATTCTCTTTTAGTGTACTCATGTTGATTTCAAGGTTTTGGAGATGATCTTCCTGAGTCATGGAGTACACCAATCTTTCAACCAAAAAAACAATTATTAATTCATCCATGTATGGGTGGAGTGTTCGGTTCCTTAAGTTCATAAATATGGTTGGATCATTTTTCAATCCAAATGGAATTATAATGAACTCATACATTCCATAACTAATTTAAAATTTAGTTTTTGGTATATCAAAAGATGAACTCCCAACTAATGATATCCAAGTCTCAAGTAAATATTAGAAAACACATAATCTCCTCTCAAATTTTCAAAGTGATCATTGATATATAGAAGAGGACATAGGTTTTTAACTATCTTCTAGTTCAAATTTTAGTAATTGAAACATAAATGTAACACCCCATCAACCTTCTTAGAAAAAACCCATAGAGCCCCAAGACGACGTACTCCTATGGATAAATCCCATATCCATTTTTTATCTGATCAGATTATTAAGAACATAATGCTCTTTTGGTTCAATTTGGTATAGTGAAATGGAAATTGGTTCATGACCAATAATTGGTGGAATTGTGAAATAAATATCCCTCCCAGGTTGAAGAACTGAGAAGTATTCATGAAACATGTCCTGAAATTGATCCAATACGGGTGGAAAATCATTGTGCTTCACACCCCCATCATCCAACAAAATACTTGCAACATCGATGGTGATATCCTATGTTTGTGAATAAACTAGACCTACACAACCAGCATAGATATCTCATTATCCATCATGAAAGTAGATGTTAACCATTATAGACGTAAGGGTTACTCTCCTATTGTAAAAAATGATGTGGTCTTAGTATTATACCATCCATTTGATACACAAAATCAAGTCAAAACCTCACATGTCAAGAATATAAAGAAAAAAAAGGAAACAATACTCACCGTACTCAATGAAACACCAATTGTATAGACAATTATCCCTTTACAGAACAACCAAACATTTTTATATCATTATACCACCACTCACAAACTCCGTCATCAGACATAAACCATTCTGGTTTTGTTGAGAAAGATCCCTCAAGGTAACATTGTAGCATTTTTGGGTTGCATGTGTTTGTTGACAATGCAGGTTTCCATGGTGAATTGTTGAGTTTTGTGAGCATCAATAAATATGGATTTCCTTGAATATATCATCAAAATTTGGAAAAGTCATGAGTTTTGTGAAGATGGGCTACTTGATGTGGACTTCGTGAAGGCATGAAGAATGTTGACGGTGTTCTTCGCGATTACAAAGAGCTTCACGAATAGCAGAGGTGAAGAGCATTATAGCGAATATTTATTATGGTGGTGCGAAGGAATTTACGGAATTCTCTATGATTATGATGAGATCCGTGATCTAAAAATTTTCATGGTTCTTCGCGATATAGTGAGAATTTCGGTAGAAATTTCAGATCATCATGATTTCAGATGATGTGGTGCTAACATTGCATGGAAGGTTCAAGGTTCATTGGAATCACCTATAAATATACCCCAATCCCCTCAAAAGAAGTAGAGTTTTCCAAGAAAAACATGTTTCTCTCAACTCGTGAAGAAGTTTCACGATGGCAGTGTGCTTCGCAAAAGTAGGAGCTTCACGACGGCTAATTTAGCTCTTCCAAAGTGGTGTGTTCCACGTTGGCTCAGTGAGCTTTGTGAAGGAAGTCATTTTACAATGACTTGGGCTCTGTGACGGACTAAGATTTATGAATGCTTGAGCTTTATGGAGGTCTGAGCTCCGTGAAGCAGTGTTCTCCATGAGGTAGTGAGCTCTATGAAGGTTTGTGCTTTGCAATGAGGCAGGAATTTCATGAAGGCTTGTCTGAGCTTCACAAAATTGGGATCTTCCCAAAGTAGGGTGATTTGTGAAGGTATTTCCAAAAGTGTGTTTCCAGGTGATTAGTGGAAAAGGGTTATTCATTAGTGGATGAAATTTGGACTTCAATAGAGCATCTACACATAATGGAGGATGCATTCATTAGTGATAATGAAGAGACCTACAGGTCTATAAACTGAGATTGGATTTTTTGAAGAAGCAGTGAGCTCACTTCATTTGATAGATCAGTGTGTTCTAAAATTGATAATGGTTGCAAACTAGGAGGGACATTGATTCCTCTTCGAACTTGTAAATAGCAGTGCACATATACTATATTTGGTACATCGGCACATCTTCGGTGTAGGCTCATTGGTCATAGCCTAGTGAGGGTGAACCAAGTAAAAGTATTGTATCATGTGCATGATTTAAGATCCATTCATACTCTTCAATGGGAAGGAGAGAGAGAATATGGGTTTTTCTAAAAACAAAAAAAAGATCAAAAAGGTCAATTGTTTTAATTTTTCAAACCCTGATTCACCCCCTATCAGGGTATCTATCCTAGTGAATGAACAATTGGTATCAGAGAGAAAGTTTGATATCAGTGTTTCCCTCTCAAATGAAGGTCACTAATCATAAATGGATTCTGATCTTCCACAAGAACAATTTTCAGCTATGGAAGAATCAGATGCAAAACTACTTCTGATCTATGGGAATGGATGTGTTCACAACCTCAATACATGGTATAACAACTTATATTAATAGTGGTTCACTATTGAAAGTTGAGCATAGGGAATTTGATGTTGATGCCAATGGAATTAATGATTTAGGGGGAGCCCTATCCAATGCTATTTATATGATGGTGATGTCATGAAAAACCTCACATGCCATGTGGGAAAATCTATTAAATATATATGAAGGAGATATGAAGGTCAGAGAAGAGAATCTATAAGTGTTGTGGAACAAGTATAAATATCTTGGAATGAACCAAAATGAGTCTATTGATGCATTCTTTAATAGTGTAAATGTTGTAGTGGAAGACATGCAAGGTCTTGGAGAATATATTGAAGACATAAATATTGTGAAGTGCATCTTAAGGAAGCTTCCACCTCAGTTTAATCCTAAAGTTTCTGTTTTGGAATATAAAGACATGAAAGATCTGACAATGGATAACCTGTATAACACCCTTGTTGCATATGAAATGAAAAATGATGATAACGATGTTGTGGAAAATGGGAAATCCAAAGAGGTGGAATTAAAGGCCATGAAGAAGCTTAACATTGAAGATTATCAGGAAGAAGAAGTGACAGATGAGGTGATGTCATTCCTCTCCTCAAACCTTCAAATAGGAAAAGGAATGATTAAAGGGAAACTTCTATTTGCTTTTTCTTAATTTGGAAAGGTTGTACATCTTGAGGTAAGGTGCCCCCAAAAAGTTCAAAGAGGATGATGATATAGATAAAATCTAAATTTACTAGAATAATTGTTCATCTTATGGGAAAGGCAATAAATAGTTCAATAGAAATTTCTTTAAGAAGAAGAACCTTCATTCAAAAGAATGTGACAGTTCATAAGAGTCTAAGGTTGAGGAGTTTGAAAAGATAGAGAATTTCAGAGATCATGGAGAAAATACTAGTGTGGAAGTTGTTAGTATTTCTCAAAATAATAATGAAACTGAAGCTGGTGAAGAAGAAGAAGAAGTTGAGGGAAGAGTTGACATGGAAGCTGAATTAGAAGCATCTATTGAAAAGATACATGTTTGGAGAAAAAAAAATAAATCGAACAAGGTGGTACATGATTCCAAACTCTACATGCAATAGTAGGAAGAAAAAAAGTATGAGATGATAAAATAAATAGAAAACTTTAAGTCTTTTAGTTCAGAGAGCTCAAAAAATGTTGATGAATATAAACTCAAGGTTAAATAACAAAAAAGGGAGAGAGATGGATTGAGTAAAAAAAATGGAAGATAAAATCAAGTGTATTGATGAACTTGAAGGAGAAGTTGTCAGTTTTGCAAAAACAAGTTAAGGATCAAGAAAAACTCTCCAATCCTTCTAGGACATTATGAAAGAAAATAACTCAAAAAACCGAGAACCTAAAAGTTGATCATAGTGGTTCAACAAAAGGAATCATCAATTATGTTCATATTCAAAGGCTGATGGGGGGCTTGATCGAAAACAAAACAGCTATGAAAATTGAAGTCAGACTACAAGTACCCATTTTGAGATTGAAGGTTGATTTGGGTACAAAGTAGAATTGGAATATTCAGAGATCCCAAGGGGAAACTAGTATTACAGAAGTGACATGTAGGAATGCACCTTATATTAGGTGTTATTGTTGTGGAAAGATGGTACATTCATAGTATGTGTGTTTCATAGACAAGACATATCAAAGGGCACAAGAACATAGGTGGAAACCAAACATAGAAAATTTCTCTTAAACATGTTTCAAAGGACACTATTTTTTGTGCGGAGGATTTGGGCACTTGGCTATATACTGTACATCGACCATACAAAGGGATGTGAAAAAGTAGAGTCAAAATGTTTTCAAGTAGCAGATCAATGAACCAAAAAGTGAGTTGAAAATGAAAAAAAGATTTGCACCTTTTCAAGATGAATCTGGTCCATCAGACCCTAATAAAGATCGGAAGTCTCAATCTATGCCGAGTGTTAAGGAAAAAATATGGACCAAGAAGAAAAATGATGAGAATGCAGTGCTGGTAGAAATTTCCCTTAAAGCATCAGACCATTCTGGTGTGTGGATCCTTTATGGTGGTTGCTCATCTTACATGATAGTTAATAAGGATCTTGTTACACGCATAAAATATGACAAAGAAGGAGTTGTCAAGTTTATAATCTATGAAGGCTATATTATTGGCTCAGGAAAGGTCATGTTTGGGGGCAAAGAGATGAGACGTGCTACTTTAGTAATAGTAGAAGGCCTCAGTCACAATTTTCTTAGAGTTAGTAAACTATGTGACTCATGACATTCTATAAGGTTTACTAAGAATATGTGTGTTGTCAAAGGAAGAGATGGGACAGTTGTTCAATAGGGAAAAAGAACAAAGGGAAATCTCTACTTGGTAAGTGGAGAAGAAGATATGTTCTTTCTGTCCAAGGGTTAAGAAAACAAGTTGTGGCATAAACAACATGGTCATCTATGTCAACCATCCCTGGAAGATCTAGTAAAGACAGATGTAGCAAGAGACCTCCCTAAGCTATTATGTGATCATACTCACATGTGTGATACATGCCAAAAAGGGAAGCTCATCAGAAAGACATATAAGGAAAAGGAAAAGAATTCAACACGAGTGCTCAAATTGGTGCATGTTGTTGTTTTTTGTGGGCCTATCACACTAAGAAAATTTGATGGAAAGAGGTACTACATTATTTTCATTGATGACTACAGTAGAATGGAAAGGGTATTTTTTATTTCCCATAAGTATAATGTGTTCAGCTACTTAAAATAATATCAGAGGGAGTGTGAAAGGATGATTGGACAAAAAATTATGAAGTTTCGTACTAATAATGGTATGGAATTCACAAACAGTCATGTGGAATAATATCTCAAGAAACATAGGAAAAGGCGTCAAGATTATTCAGTAAGAAATCCCCAATATAATGGAGTAGTTGAAAGGAGAAATCGGATCTTCAACAACATGGCCAGAACAAGGCTTATAGAAAAATACCTACCAGAGAAATTTTTGAAGGAATTAGTATTGACATCAGTCTAAATTTCTAATAGGGCTCTATTGTGTCAAAAAGAAGGAGAACCTATGTGTGAGATGTAGTACGGGAAGAAGCCAATGCTGAAGTACTTTCGAATATTTGGGAGTAAGTGCTTTATACTCAAAAAAGAAAAACACATGAAATTGGAGTCACATGGAGATGAGGGAATATTCATTGGCTTCCCAAGAAAAATAAAAGAAAATAAATTCTTTAATAAAAGTCTTGAAAAAGTAGTTGAGAGTAATGAAGTCACTATTGTGGAAAATGATAAGAACATTCAACAGCACAGTGAACAATTTCCTGATGAAATCAATGATGAGGAAAGAAATGAAGAAGGAGCGGAAATGGTTGATGCTGATTCAAAAGAATATACTGAGGATGAGCATGAAGAAGAAAAATACTTATTTCCACAGAAGCCAAGGTGCCGAACTGAAATTGATAGCCGAAATATCATTAGTGATTAATCATCTCTAGTTTAGACAAGAAACATGAAATCACTACAGCATACATCTTTCGTATCTCATGTAGAGCCTAAATGCTTTGATAATGCAGTTGAATATGAAAACTAGGTTCAGTCTATAAACTAAGAGTTAGATCAGATTGAGAAGAACCAGATGTGGGAGATTGTTTCAAGGCCAGCTGATAAGAATGTCATCGGGACTAAATGGGTATTTCGCAACAAGATGAATGATTATGGAATAGTTATTTAAAATAAAGAATTACTAGTGTGCAAACGATACTCCCAGATAGATAGAATTGATGTCGATGAGACATTTGCACTGGTTGCAAGGCTAGAGACAATCAGATTATTCATATCCATTACAGTGCAATAGAAGTTCAAAGTGTTCTAGATGGATGTAAAATCTACATTCTTGAATGGATTTCTAGAGTAAGAAGTGTATATCGAGTATCTAGATGGTTTTCTCATTCATGAGGATGAGAACAATGTTTTTCAGTGGAAGAAGGTGTTATATGGGATGAAACAAGCACCAAGAGCATGGTACTGAAGGCTTGATCAGTATTTGAAGAAGTTTTGTTTCCACTGTGGTGGAGTTGATTACAATCTCTATTTCAAAAACAATAGTAATCAAAGGATTATGTTGTTGGTTTATGTCGATGACATAATATTTGGTAGATCAGATGAAACACATTATAGATAGTTTTCCGAATTAATGAAACATGACTTCGAAATGTCTATGATTGGTGAGCTGACATTTTTCCTTGGTTTATAGGTGACACAAGGACATAATGGAACATTCATTTCTTAGTCCAAATATGCCAAGGAGGCTCAAAGAATATTGGGAATGGAAAATTACAAGGAGATGAAGACTCTAGTTGCTACCCGGATGAAATTATCGAAATATAATAATGGCAGGCCAGTTAATATCACCGAATATAGTCATATTATTGGGAGTTTACTATACTTGATAGTGACGTGACATGATGTTGTTTTCACCACATTCCAAGCAGTTGGATATCAAAGTAATTCCAAGGAAAGCCACATGCTTGCAGTGAAAATATTACTTTATTATATCAATGGAATGGTGGTTTCAGCATGATATATAGTGACAAATATTTGTCAGAGTTATTGGGATATACTGATGCAGATTGGGCTGATTTAGTGGATGATAGGAAATCAACGTCAGGAGGTGTTTTATATCTTGGTGTATTGTGTATTTATTGGATAAGAAAGAAGCAATATTTCATTTCATTGAGAACCGTAGACGTTGAGTATATTTTCGCCACTCAATCTTACACAAGGTTATTGTGGATGAAGAAGAAACTTGATGATATGGGCGTTGAAGTGAAGTCTCCGATCAGAATCCAGTGTGATAACTCAAGTGCTATAAATCTCATCAAAAATCCCATTCATCACTCATGGAAAAAGCACATTGATATAAAATATCATTTTATCAAGGAAAAGGGTTGAGCAGGGAATCGTTAAGTTGGAGTATTTTCCTACAGAACTACAGGTCGCAGACATTTTAATGAAGGCCTTACCCAAAGAATCTTTTGAGAAGTATCGACTGGATCTAGGAGTTCAGTCGGCTCCCCGCACTTGAAAAAGTGTGGATGCGGACTCCAACCCCCCCCCCCCCCCACCCCCTACCTCAAGGTATCGTGTGTTTTTCTATACTACTCTAATATGTGTTCTTTCCAATGTCTCAGACCACAAAGGAGTGACCTTTGGGTACATTGAAAAAGGGGAAGAAATAGTGACTCCTCAAGGGAGAGAAACTATGGCTAAGGAAGGGAGAAAATGTCTTAGTTGAAGACGTGGGGAGAAGATGTCAGGTGAAGTATTGAGATAGGGGAGATCAATGAAATAGGGTGAGAGTATTAAATCTAATGATGCTAGAAGTGATCGATCAAAGAGTAGATATCATGATAGCTGAGGATCTTGCTAAAAGAAAAAGGGTGATGTTGGAATGGTGTGAGAAGGTTTCCAACAATCAACAATTGGTATCCGTTTAAGCAATTGGTATCTGTTTGGTGTCAAAGGTTGGTGTCTAAAATAAAGTGATTCATTGAGGATCATTTCATTTACTCTTGGTTCTCATGGAGAGAATTACTCATGTGGGAATAGAGTATATGGTGAGTGAATCTTTGGTCGCTATTTGAATCGCAAGAGGCGAAGGATGGTAGATGATGGAAGGAGACTCAATGAGGTATCAAAGTGAAGAAAATCATTCTTGGAAGAGCTATCAACAAACCCAAAGGGGGATATTTTTGGGTAAAAATCCCTCAAGGTAACATTACAGCATTTTTGGGTTGCTTTTGTTGGTTGAATATATAGGTTTCCATGGTGAATTTTTGAGTTCTATAGATATTTTTGACAATACAAGTTGAAAAAGAACCATGAAAAAGGAATGGAAGATCTAGAAGCGGTTCAAAAAAAGTAGATACAAGGTGGTTCCATTTTCCAATGTTTGCCAAATTTTTGGGGTCCAAAATTTGGAGTTCGGTGAGCATCACGAAATATGGATTTCCTTGAAGAACTCATCAGTATATAGAAAAGGCATATGTTTCGCAAATATGGGATTCTTGATGTCTATTTCACAAATACATGAAGAATTTTGATGGTGTTCTTCACGGTTACAACGATCTTTGTGATCAGCGGAGGTGAAGAAAATTGCGGAAAATATTTGTGGAGGTGGTTTGAAGGAATTGATGGAACGATCCGCAATTACAACAAGCTCTGCAATCTGAAAATTTCTATGGTTCTTCATGATATAAAGAGGATTTTGGAAGAAATTTTAGAGCTTCGCAATTTTAGATGATGTGGTGCTAACTTTGCATGGAAGGTATGAGGGTCGGTGGAATCACCAATAAAAAGACCTCGACCCCCTCGAGAGAAGTAGAGATTTTTCGAAGAAAAACTTGTTTCTCTCAAATCGCAAAGGAGGTTTACAAAAATAGTGTGCTTTGTAGAAGAAGGAGCTTCACGAAGGCTAATTTAACTATGTGAAAGTGTTGTGTTCTATGTTGGCACAGTGAGATTCATGAAGGAAGTCACTCTATGATGACTTGATATTGGTGATACCCTAATCTTTGTAAAGTCTTGAGCTTTATGAAGGTCTAAGCTTCACGAAGCAGTGTTCTCCACGAGGTAGTGAGATCTACGAAGATGTGTGCTTTGCAATGAGGTAGGAATTTCGTGAAGTCTAGTTTGAGCTTCATGAAATTTGGAGCTTCACGAAGTAGGGTGATTTGTGAAGGTATTTCCAAAAGTGTGTTTCCTAGTGATCGGTGGCATAGGTGTATTCATCAGTGGATAAAATTTCAATATCATTAGAGCATCTACATATAGTAGAGGATGCATTCATTAGGGACAATGAAGAGGCCTTCAGGTCTATAAACTATGTGTGGATCTTCTGAAGAAGCAGTGAGCTCACTTCAGTTGAGAGAGAAGTGTGTTATCAAATTGTGAATGGTTGTAAACTAGGAGGGACAGTGGGTCTGCTTCAAACTTGTAAACAGCAGTGCGCTTATAGTGGATTTGGTATATCAGCACATCATAGGTGTATGCTCCTTAGATGTAGCCCATTGAGTGTGAACCAAGTAAAATCATTATGTCATGTGCATTCTTTATGATTCATTCATACTTGGTAATGGGAAAGAGATAGAGATGAGAGTTTTTTCTAACAAAAAAAGATCAAAAGGGGCAGTTGTTTTAATTTTTCTTACCCTAATTCACCCCCCCCCCCTCTTAGGGTATCCAGCCTAGTGGACCTAACATGAGTTGATAGGATATAAAAGAATTTTAGGATTCTATATAAAATAAAGAGCGATAAAGGGTATAATCTATGAGAATAGTACCTCTGAAAATTGGTAACCCAACCTCTCTATCCACAATTATAAGCTAAATTGCATCCAATCATGTCCCTCTACCATATGCTTCAGTTTGAGCCCCATGTACTACACTACTATACTGATAAAGGAACTCCATCACCAATGTACCATGTTCGTCGCCTCAACCACCATGGCTTGTAGAACACTAATTGTCTGACTCGTATGGGGTAGAACACCCCCTTACCGTACTCTGGTTTAGCCTAGGTACTCTATCATTATCCATCATTTTAAGAATTTTACAAAACTATTATAGATTCCCCAAATTCCAAAAAACTCCTCAATCTACTGATGGTTGGGGACACTAGATACAAAAGTGACTCATTCTATCACACTGATAGAAAAGAACTTTATTATTTTTCTTAGTAAAAGATCATTTTCCCTAGATTCTCTATTTTCCACTTCCCTGGTAAATTTTTGCATATAAACACATCCAATCCCCTAAAAGGGTGCCTCTAATCATATAAAAGAAACCACCTATACTCCACTGGAAGCCTCCTTCAGGTTCACCTCGGATTTGAGATCCAAATTCACCACAACATTGAACTTATTCGAACAAAAGATATTAACTTGGTAATTAATGTAGAATTTATGTCAATCTTGAAAACAAAATTTTGTTGTTTCCTAATCTCCTACAAGTGATATAACAAATCATTGCAAGTCAGGAATGCGCCTAGCATAGTCTATCATTGGAATTTATCCTTAGGTCAACCACATAATCTATGATGCCCTCTCCTTCCTAAGCACCTATGGGTAGAAATGTTCTTGAAATTTCTCCTCAATGTCCTTCCATACCATGCTCTCCAATTTCTCATCCCAAGCCTGTATATCCTAATAGTGCTTCATTTATCCTTACAATATATAAGCATCCAACTTGACTCTTTTCTTAGCAAGAGTCACTACAGGTTCAAGAATTTTCTTGATAAACACAATTGAAAACAAAGTTACCTCTAGTATACCCTCTCTGATGAATTTTGGAGGGTGTTGTAACTAGAACTCCTGGGTTAGATTAGACATATTTTGCATGTAACTCCCTGGGTCTCTCTCCCCTAACTACAAAAATAAAGGGAATTTCTCATAGAACTTTTGTTACACTCCTTCACTAATAACTATGAGGGCCTACCACTATTGGGGGATCATCCCCAAAAATATCCTCCGATCATCCTACCAACAAATGTCATCCAGGTGTTATGTCACTATAATAAAAACTGCACATCTTAGTACACATAAAATATCATTCACACAATTACATAAGATGGATTCATATAAATTCATAACAATCCTTCCCCCGTTAACATACAAATAGTCTAAACCAAGGTACTAGCACTACCCTTAACCATCCCTAACTAAGGCCATTGATAACACCGGGTAAAAAAATCATATCTTAAGTTCTAATTAGACACCCACGTTTCCCATTTCAAATTACCACATTTATTCTCATTAAAAATTATTAGTTACTTATTTGGACCATTTAATTTTACATTTCTCAAATAAATAAAATCATTTTAATTTCCCAAAACACTCTTAACTTAATTTTCTATGCATTATTAATAGGATTCATGTCAGGAAAACTTCTCGACGCGAAGAATGGTCCATTTATACCAAACTCTTGTTCCATACCCAGCCATTAGTAAAGTATCATAAAACAATTACATCATGCAACAAGTACATCACTCAAGGTGAATTAATATTTCACTATAATAGAAAACATCGAGAACAACAATCCCACCCTGGAAACTTGGGTTTTCCCCCACACACTGGTTAGCTACTCTCATGAATGATCTCTTGACCAAGGCCCAAATCATTCACATCTCTTTATTACATTTCCTAAACACTAATACAATTGAAAAGAAAAGAAAACATTTTTACGATTTCACATTGTAAGATCTTGACCTTCCTGGTGATGTCTCATACTTATTTTTAAGTATTATCTTACCCTTGTTTGGGTATCACTTTGGTTTAGGATTTTACTTGGCTCTTTAAGGTGATTTTTTGAGTTTTTTAAGGGATTTTGTGCAGTTCATGGTTGGTTCATAGTTGTCCCAAAAAAGCCCCCCCCCCAGAAAACTGACCATTGGTGCCGCATATCGGTCCCTCGAGTTGATTTTCCCCATAAAATCAGGAAAGTCTTTTATATTCCATAGGCTATCGACTAGAAACATTGGTCTAATATGTAATATGGGGAGACTATACCCCCTTTATCAAATTGGAACAACAACATAAATTAATAAAAAATATCCAAATGATAAGAAACAATAACCAATAAAGACCAATATCTCATGATAACCCAAAATTTGAGAGATGTCCATAAACCAAAGATGTAAATATATCATGTCATACATCTATCAAGTGTCTAATGAAAACCCAAAATAAATACACACTGATAACTCTCAAGTGGGTCCAGATAACATGTATGGTCCCCTCATCCATGCTCTATCTTGAATCACAAATAAGCTATCTAACATAGGTCTCTTTATCTTATCTTATCATGGAAACATGAACTCTATTTGGGTACTAATCAGGAGGCCTGAGTAGGGTGTGAATACAACTCATTAGGCCACCACCAAAAAAATATAAAGAAATAGTCAATTTATAACATTGTATTTAAATTTATAAAGAATAAAAACAAATAAAAAAATTAAATAAGATTAACATTTATTATTCCTTAGTCAAAAAATAATACCTGATTCCATCCATGATTGAGTTAGAACTACACAACATGGATATTTAAAATTCATTCATTCATCGATTTATTTATTCATTTAATTCCCATTTCATTCAGTACCCCAGAGCCTTAGTATGTGAACTATTATCTCAATAACTCAGAACATCGGTCCAATCCTAATATCTCATGGGGGAATAGAGCATCAGTATGGCACCCCATAAGTATTTGGAGCATTAATCCCTTACCCACAACTCATTGTTCACATGCATGTATCCGGAGATGATATTTGTATTTGTTGAATACATTTTATGGTGTTTCAATATATTGATTCCTATAATTAAATAATGATTCTTTCCAATTTTTTAAGAATTTAATTTGTTTTATGTTTTATGGAAAGAAAAATATATATCTTGAAATGGAATTAAAAGTGGTTAATTTTATAGCTACAATACATTTCCTAAAGCAAGCTTCACTCACAGCGTGACCCCAGATTTTTGAGGGTGTAGCAAATATGGGAAACTGAAGCTGGGCATTTACACATCGTGTGTTCCATATACATTATGTGAGTTTTTTGGGATATGTTTTTTGAAGAGTTACTCCAAAAATATCAACACCTTCTCCCATGATGAAAATTTAATTATTACATGACATGTAATCTTTAAAATTCATGTAAAACTTTGGGACATGATTAAAGAATCCATATTTGGTGTATCTTAAATTGTTGACCTGTTTTAACACTAAGGACCCACCTATGACCTATTTTTGACACATCCAAAATTCAATTGAAATCTACATGAGCCCTAGGGGAGTATATAAATAATATTATAGGATACCACTCTATGGTTCATTCAAATATTCATTGCCACTGTGATTAGGGACTTCCACTGTTGAGATTCCTCTAATAGGATATTTATTTTACAACCCCCTTGTATCTAGAACAAACGGTTATACATTTGAAAACCAACTGTAATGATAGGGAATTGGTTATATTAAGGTATTTTATTCTTGAAATAAATTTGTTAGGGAATTTAACCACATTACTAATTTCTCAAATCTCTTTTTCATTCTATCATTCAAGACCATTGTGTGGTTAGTGAAGTAGTGATATTTTAAATGCGTTGAATAGAAAATGATTCAAACCACAGCCATTGGGTGGATTATTTTCAATATTTAGATATTTTTCCATGTTACCAATTCATCAAATAATTGAAGTAACATGGCCATTTGAAAAGGGGACATCATTGATTTTGGGGTTATCTTCCATGACCACTGGATTCGAATAAACTTAGTTCTAAAACTGTATGATTGATATTTAATTCTATTATAAGAAAATCAATCATGAACCCAGATATACAATTGTTGAGAATTATTTTCTATTTTCTTAAAACCAAGTCATTCAACATATCTTCTTTTAGTAAATTACATTATGTTTCTTTTATAAAATAGCTTAGTTTAGTTCAATTAAATTAATATTTTCTATAACCCTATCTATGTGGGTTTGACCTCGAACTTTTAATTCCTATATAACCTTGTAGTTTACTAATTTGTTTGATTAGTCCTATAAATTTCTAAAATCGGTAACCTTGTGGGAATTAATGATGCATGTGGGGATATCAGGGGTTTAGAGTAGCATTCTAGAATCCCATGGGTATTTGGTGCATCATTCCATAACCCAAAATTAATTTATCAATCATTCACAAATATCACATATATTATACATATTTCAAGGTTCAACATCACTAACCTTCTCATAAATCATTCACAACATAGTGCACCAATTAATTTATCAATAAAAACTATATTTATTTGATTTTATCATGAGGAACCACAGGAACAAATCTTCCATTAATCCATTTATTTTCAATTACCTCATAACTAATTTACCCGTAAAGGTCAATCCAATAAACCCATTAAATTCCATTTTTAGAGATGAAATATGGATATAGTTAAATTTCATAAACCCGTTATTCCCCATTTTTACCATTTAGAATTCATCATTTCAATTGTACTGGAACACCCTAAGGGTATCCATCAAGACCAACCTCATTATCTTCAACGAGTCCAATGGGATCCATGAAAGGTCATGACTTCTAATTAAATTAATTCACCAATATAATTTATAAGTCCCGCACATAAGGTTTCCTGGAAAGGGATGCATGGTTTGACAAATCATGCACCCATACAGTTTGGGGTGTAAGATTACTCCTAGGTGGATGCATGGCTTACCAAACCAATCACCGACCATAAAAACCCCCTATGTCTGAGGGTGCATGATTTTCTATGGGTGGGTACATGGTATGAGTAAACTATGTGCCACCCATGCATTGCCCAAAAAACCCTTCAAAACCCACTGAAACTCATTCAAACACACCAAATACAAGACTAAACCAAAGTAAGACTACAAAAGTGTAAAATAATACCTAATCATGGGTGTGATACATCACCAAAAGGGTTGGGATATTATAGATTTCATAGGCCCTTCCTTCATCCCTTGGTTTTGGAGGTTTCTAGGGTTGATTATCCTTATTTTCCCATGTATTAATGCATTTATTTACATAAATCCAAAATTATATACATTTCATTAACTATAGTGTTAGTGAACTATATTTAGGTCCTTCATTACCTATGAAATATTAATTTCAATCTTTTTATTTTTTCATAAATTTAGTGCATGATGGCCTACTCTAACATATATTTAACATTATCTTGGTCCTTTGAGGTAGATATGTGGGTGCCTCCTCCAATATTTTACACATATGTGATGCTCAATTTTCACTCCACCATGGTATTGATCATTTTAATCCCCATTAAATTCACTTTTAATTTTCTTATCTGCAAACCCATAAGAATAATTAAAGTCTCAAGTTCAGATTTCAACCTTTAGAGCACTTCAAAAAATTTCTTCATAGCCCAAATTTCCTTATAGTTAAATATTTTAAAATATTTGGTTTTAACCCACTAAATAAATGATCAATTTTTATTTCTAGATCAATAATAAAACCATAGTCAAACTATATATTTATTTTGAATATTTATTTATAAAAACTAATAAATCCATCCCCCCTTTTCTTATTATCTAAGAATTCTTGCTTAACTTTTGAGTGAAAAGATTACGGGAAATATTTGTTGAAAATATTTTCTTAAACTCCTAACATTCCATGGAGTTAATTTATTATTTTTTCCATATTTTTTTATCAATGTCTAGAACTGGTTTTTTCACCTTTCAAATGATAAATAGCTAAAAATTAACTTTTCATGGTGTGAGATTCGAAGAAAAAACATTTCTTCATGTTAATTCACGACTCAATGATTAGGGGATCAAAAGAGAAACTAAATGATAATAGACATGGATGATTTAAGGACACAATATAAATATTCTCCTACTTCATCATATTTTGTAGCTTGACATGTTTTAGAACATTAATCTTAACCACGGATTACATCACCATGAAATTTCACCCACCATCTCCCATCACATTTGGTTATTTATTGAGAGAATCAATGTATTGTCAATCACAGTCATTTTTAAGTTGTTTCTTCCTAGTACCATCTATATACTAAAACCAAAATGGTAAAAATGTGTACTAAATAATAATATCTTCATAAAATCAGAGTATACAACCATATGAAAATGAAAAATAAAAACTAATATTCCTTTTTTTATTATTCCTTATTATGATTGTTTTGGTTCAACCTAGGTTTATTTAAGTTTTTTTTTATTATACTTTCAAAAATAATCCCCAAAAATATCTAAACCATGATCTCTTACAATATAAAACGAATTAAAAATCCTACAAAAACTTCTTCTAACCACAATCCTATTTCTATGGTGGACCCCTAGCAGTGGTTGTATCTTTACACAAACTATAACACCCTGATATTTGATGAGAAATATTTTTTTATGTCTTATGTTATACTCAACATCAAAATAATCATTCACTACACACAACAATATTTTGGCTTGCATTATACGCAAGAGCAACCTTCCTCAACAGCGTGTGTGGTACGCAATATCGAGTTTCACTAAACAACGATATATTGTTATAATATTATTATGGACTAGCCATTATGAATAGTATTAACTGAATTTTGAATTTTATAACATTATTATTCATCTTACACATTTTCTAAAACATGGTTTGTGAAAAAAATAAATTTTTTCTGGTAAAATAAGTATTTTTCAAAAAATGCAGTTTTGTCGCCTTTTGATGGCGCACCAACATTCATTCTAGTTTTTTACATGTTTAAAAGTTCAATTTGACAAAATAAAGTCTTATTTGGAATTAGGATATAAAAATTTACTTTCAATAAATTTTTCATATTATTCTGATAACTTCCATATTTTAATGAATAGTAAAAACATGCTATATTTTAATTAAAAACAACTTTTTTCATCGCAATAATTTATATGGTTAAATTATGATATTTAATGGTTTTAAATTATAAATAGAATATATTTTTTCCATTTAATATAATTTATATCATTACCGTTAATTTTACATTGAATTCATAGGTAAAAACATTTCAATCTTTAACAATGTTTTAACATTTAAAACATGTTTTCTTAACAACGGGATTAATTTTAAATTAATTACTGCAACATCTGTGTTTTGAATTTTGAAAAATGAGTTCCATATTTTAATTCAGTGAGTCCAAATTATGTTAATAGGTTACTTTTATTTTTTTGATATTATGAATAGTAACTATGGTAATTTTTTATTTACTGCGATTAAAGGTAAATCGGGTAATTAATAGAAAAAATAAGATTATAAAATTATCCTAACACCTGCCAAAATTCTATTGGATGACTAAAAGTCTACTCATATCACCTAAGGGTCGGCATAAATTCATTTAATGGACTTTTGGCCATTAAAATAATTTAATTATTATTAAAACCAAAGAAAGTGACAACATGTCACTCTCTTAAATCTTATAATTATAATAATTTTCATTTAGTGATAAACTTCATGAAACATCGATCATGAATAGTATACAGAAATATAATAAAATTATATACATCATTTGAATTTATTTATAATTTTTAGTGATTAAATAATTTTCATTAAAGGTGACACAGTAAAGATGTTGAAATTATTTTATTGATTGAAATATCAAAAAAATGGTTTTAAAAATATTAAAATAAATATAATATAAACTATTTAATGTGCTCCACTAATTTTATAGATAAATATGTCATGTTATGAATCTATTAAATCTTTTAGTTCTAATATATACTCTATGTAAATTTTATTTAAATTCAAAAAAATGAATAGTTTCAAAATCGACACTATTGTTATTTTATAAAAATAACATAATATAAAATTGTTTAAAAATCATAAAAATATTTAAAAATTATAAATTTAAATTTATATGGTCTACAATTTCATAAAGTATCTAATTATGGATAATTCACAGCACATAAGTAATTATTTATATCAATTTAAAATTTAGAATATTATTACCACAAATAAAATTAAATAGATTAAATGAGGATAAATCAATTTGATAAGGTATAAAATAAATTTACAACATATCTAAATTTTATTGGTTGATGAGATTACAATTTTATCTCATCTAATATTCGGATTTCAGTCATTTTTGGAGGTTTTTAGGTGGGTTTGGAATTTATTATAAATTAATATTTCTTATAATTCCAAAGGTGCCCCTCTCCTCCCTTATAAAATGGCATCTCCTCCCTCTCCTCCTCACACCACTTTGAGCCTTCAAGATCATCCAAAACCTGCCAATTTCTCTTCTCCACTTCCCTAGAAACATACTAGAGGTCCTGGTCTTTTTCAAAAACAAACTTTAGTGCCCTAAGAGGAGGTTAAGAAGAGGCGTGTCAAAGAAGAGGTAATATCCTTTACCGATTCTTTCCATTTTATTTCTTCTTATACATCTTCTTCTTTATTTGTTTCATAAAAAATTAATAACATCAGTATTGGTCATATACTGATATGTTATTATGAATATGAATTAACCCTATTTCACCTTCTATCCATCCTACGGTAAATGAAATCACCGCGCATGTGTATGTACGGAATATCGTCTCCACGTCGTGGTGTAATCTGTTTTCCTACACCACCTTACGTGGATGGGTATAATGGTGTAAAGAATAACTATATATGATTATTCTAACATGATACTAATTTTGATACATTCCATGTAAGAACTAAGAGCTTTGGTTTCAGGTACGGATCTATTTTACAGGATTTTTAAGGAAAAATGGAGAATCTGGAAACTTTCAGAGTACACGCCGTGTACTTTATGAGTACACGCTGTGTACTCCTCGGCCTCTCAAAGACATGTGTTGTCCGAGACCAGGCCACACACATGGTGTGTAGGGGTGACGTGGAGGCCGATTTTGGCGGAGTACGGAAAAACCCACTACACATTGTGTACTTTAAGAGTACATGTCGTGTACTTTTTTTATTTCATTAATCAACCCGCGGTCGCGCCTAATGACGGAAAACATATTCTTGTCCACCTAATTCTGTCCAGAACATCCAAGAAGGATGATTATTCTCCAAGACACCGATCTGTCACCGGTTTTCCGAATCAAACTCTGTTGTTTGGAGAAGAATCACAGCGGTGAGTTCTTGGTTCTTATTTAGCCTCGTTTCCTGATTCTTCCTCTCATTTAAGTTATCTGAGGTTGAACGTTTTAGATGTTTTTTTAGATCTACTCCATTTTAGGATGATTCACGGGCCGAGGTTCATGTATATCAATCTCTGAGGATCGAAGTAGGTGGTTTGTTTCCCTATGTTGAATTTTTATGAGTTTTGGTTGCAAAAGTGCCAGATACCCATGTATCGGGTAACCCGAGTTTAGGATTTTGATCCTATTGTTTATCTTCATAGATTGTTTACTAGATTATGATGAATTGCTGCTATTGTATGCTTGGTTTCATGATTGAGGATAACCCCATGGGTGTTTCTCCCTCTGTTTGGATGTTTATCGCCATTTGGCACCGTTTGCATGTGAGGCAACCCTATTGTAGTTTTTAGTTGTGTGTTATCACTAATTTCATGTTTTTCCTGCTCTTTAAATGCTTTTGATGCATGGTAGCTATTTTCCAAGTAGTTGTTTAACTTACATAGGGCTTCTAACAGTTGATTATGCACGACTAGACTGCTCAGGGCTTTGAGAACCTGGTGCGAGAGATCAAAGAGGGAATAGATGATTAAGTGATTCCCTAGAGGGTCTGTTGGTTTTAGTTTCGTGCGCAGGCCCTATGGGAATAGGACTTTGTTCTTCCCAAGAGTGTTCTTAGTTACCCACTCATCGAGACCACAGGAGGAATTAGACGTAAGTGCTTCCTCAGAGAGTCTGTAGCTATTGTTACAAGACCCTAGGGGAATTGACGTGAGAGATTCCCAGAGTGTTTGTGCCTTGTTTGATTACTGGAATATAGGGGTCTTCTAGTTTAAGCCACCCAGAGAGTCAGTGTGATTTTTGATGGTTGGTTGTGATGAGTCCAGCAAGCCAAATAACAAGCTTGGGTTTTGCACTGCTTGTGTTAGGTTGTCTTTTTAGATACCTGTTGTGTTACTTGCTTATCTTAGAATAGAAAATTTTTTTGGTTTTCCCTAGTTGTGTAATTAAATGAATGTGAATGGTAATTGGTAGAATTTTTTACTGTATTTATTTAACTTTACTTTTTCTATATCACTTAATGATAGTAGGGCGCAACTCTTGTGGTGGTTGCCTACTAGGATTAGTCTCACACAATGTTTGGGTCATGCTTTCAGCCCAAACAGATTATATGGTTGCAGGTATAGGTAGGGATTGTGGCCCTTCTACCTCAGGTACTTGATTGATGGTCATAGACGGAGAGCATGGGACCGGTCCTTGTCCTGCGATGCTGCTGGAGTTGCTATTTACATTTAGTACTTTGGTTTCAGTTATATTTCAGCATATTGTTTTGCTTACTGCTTTCCATAGATACATGTACCATTCTGCATCATTATTATATCAGACATTGCTTTTACTTTCAGTTAAGTCGTTGCATGCTATTTAATGCTTCTGATATTATTTATGCTTATTCTTCCACTGTATACTTTACCAAATGAGAGCATAGTTTCCCCACTGACTCACCAAGGCCCTCGCTTCAAGTCGGCAGCCTCTGGTGTGGGGAAATGCGCTTGAGGTTATGTGGTGAACCGGGTACAGGGCACTAGTTATGCGGATCCGAAATCGGGTCGTTACAAAGTGGTATCATAGGAGTTTTATTTATTAACTATTTCTTACTGTTTTGCGACAATATCCAGGGATAGGAAGAAGTGGGTAGTTAGTACTTAACAGTGCCCAAGAGTAATTAACCCGTTAACAGGGAAAAGATATATTACCTCATAATTGAAATTTTCATTTTTTTCAAGTGTTACAGTTTATTATATTTCACCATTGGGTGATTCACATGTTCTGTGTTGTTACAATTTATATGATTATGGTTCTATTTGGTTGCAACCCGATGAGATGAGGGTGTTCCATCTCATGCATCATATAGGCACTGGGTAGGAAATCACTTGTCATGCATTTTTACCATGCCATCTAGGGTGCATTAGAATTGCATGCTATTGTGATAGATGTCATGATAGATTATGCATGTTGTTGTGGTAGTTATTGTGATAGAAATACTTTTTGTGCTGATAGAGTATTACTTCTTTTATAGCATGTTTAGCATGGGCGCCAAGCTCTGGTCTTGGAGGTGTTATGGAACCTCGAGGATTGGAATTTGGCGGATCATTGTTTGTTAAGTTGTTTACATGTTGTATGCATTGTTATGATTCCAATCTTTTATTCACGGGGAGTATGGGCCCCCACAGATCGGAATTTGGAACATAGTTGGTTGTTTTTTAGTGTTTCTAGCATTCGAAGCTATTTTAGGGCTACTTCTCGGAAAACCCAGAATACACGGCGTGTGTTTTATTCATACACGCCGTGTAGTTTTTAAACCGTGTTGTTGTCTGTGTGACCAAAAACACAGGGTGGTGGAAAATATTTGGGGACACACCATGTACCATAAGTACAATTCATGTAGTAGTCAATCGGGTACCCGGCCGTGTCACTAACAACACGGGTCGGGAAACTCGTGTAGTACACACCGTGTGTTAGAAGAACACACCGTGTAGTTTTTTATTGGTACACAGTCGTGTCACGAAAAACACGGGTCAGTGTGATCTATCGTTATACACGCCATGTTTGTTTGGAACACGCCGTGTTTGTTCGGAACACGCCGTATAGGAGTCAGCCGTGTAGCCGGCCCTGTAACTGCTACCCGGGCCGCCGAAGTCTGGCGTGTACACACCGTGTCCTTAGTGCACATGTCGTGTAGTTTAGAATTAGGAGGACCGTATAGGTTAGCCGTGAAAAGAGAATCGGGTAGGGGAGTGGGGTTCAAGTACACGCCGTGTTTTGGGAGAACACGCTGTGTAGTCTGGAATGTTACGCGACCAGTGGTGGTAGAATTACATGCCCATGTAAATGGATTTACCAAACACGCCATTTAGTTTAAATACACGCCGTGTAGTTCATTTTTTCAAAAATTAAGTGTTTCTCCCTCATGTTACTATTTTTTACTCTTGTGTTTTTTGTCCTTGTTGATCCTAAATCGGAGGCATGCTTTTGATCTTTCAGGGCTATGGCACCAAGACGTCCTCCCGTTGCATGTCAGGAACCAGGCGGTGACCATACGCCTGATATGACAGACCAGGGACTACCAGTAGTTCCGCTGATTGTTCCGGATATGGTACCTGCATTGATTCTAGACAATGGTGTAGACAATCAGTTTAGAGAGGGTTTCATGAGGTTCATGCAGACATTCCAGGGAGCTCAGCATCCAGCACCGTCTATGGCAGAGCTGACGCGAGTCTTCCAGCAGCAGCATCCTCCCACTTTCAGAGGGGATGGAGGACCTCAAGTTGCAGAGTCATGGATAGAAACCATGCTTTCCATCGTCGAGCATCTAGAGACACCCCCAGACAGAAGGGTGAAGATCGCGACTTACATGCTTCAAGATTCTTCCAAGATATGGTGGGATGTAGTCTCACAGGCGGGGCGCCATCGGACTATGGCTTGGGATGAATTCCAGCGTACATTCTACGAATACTTCTATCCAGCGACGCTGAGGGCCGACAGGGCCAGGGAGTTCATGAACCTATATCAGGTTACTCTTTCGGTTATGGAGTATTCCTCCCTCTTCGCTGAGTTACAGCATTTTGCTCCGGTTCTGGGAAATGATGAGCTGTTTTTGGCAAAGAATTTTGAGGAAGGCCTCAAACAGGAGATCAGATTGCAGGTGAACGTTTTCTAGTTGACTTATATTACTCTGATAGTCAACCAGGCGCTGAGCACAGAAAGAAATCTGAGGGATACTGGAGCTATTGACCAGGGCGGTTCAGCATCCAAGGCTGATTCCTTTCATACTTACAGTAGGAAGCACCACCGAGAGTCTACTCGAGGTGACTCGAGGAAGCGAGGTATATCTTATGGTAGATGAGATATTCATTCTGGAAACCCGGTGGTGTGCTATCAGTGCGAAAGGAGCATTCATAAGAATCCTCAGTGCTTGAGAGATTCAGTGGAGTGCCGAGCCTGTGGCAAGATGGGTCATCTGCAGCGTTTTTGCAGGGTTCTTCTTTCAGCGGCTAGTGAAGGAGGATCTGTTTCTACCCCTCATTCAGGTGTAGGATTACCAGTCCTGCAGCAGACTGGGGGCTGGAGTTATTTGGGTCGTGCAGGCCAAGGTAGAGGTTTTGGAAGCAGTAGTCAGGCTCAAGGGGGTCAGCTCAAGGATATTAGGCTGCTACACAGGGCCACGGTACTGGCCAGACGTTTGCAGTAGAGCAGATCCATCAGGAGTAGGATCCTGGACCTTCCACAGTTCGAGGTACGATCTTAGTAGCCTTAGTTTTATCTTCATCCCTTTTCGATACCGGTGCTTCACATAGTTGTATCTCTATTGCTGTAATGGAAATTCTGGAGCTTTGTGTCTTTTTGTCTGCTGACATGTTGACTATCAACACGCCCTTGGGAACGAGGACATCTAGCATATGTCAGTGCAAGGAGTGCCCTCTAGGGGTTGCAGGGTATAATTTCTTATTGGACATCTATGTCCTGGAGATGACGAGCTATGACGTCATTCTTGGTACAGACTAGTTGGTTCCTTTCCAGGCAGTCATCGATTGCTATCGCCACAGGGTGAGTTTTGTAGCACCAGAGGGTGAATATTTCCTTTATAAGGGTGAGTTGGATGTTCAGGCGAGTTGAGCCGGACTCGAGAATCATGGGATAGGAGGAGTTACGGACCAGATTGCTTGCCTTTATATGGATGAACATGGGACTTCACAGTTAGATTTTCCTCTAGTGGTTGATCGCTTTCCAGATGTCTTTCCAGAAGACTTTTCAGGTTTGCCTTCAGAGCGTGAGGTAGACTTCTCAATTGAGCTCGTGCTAGGAGCAGCACCGATATCCATTCCTCCTTATAGGATGGATACACTTGAGTTGCAGGAGCTCAAGAAGTAGTTGGAGGAGTTTCAGACAAAGGGTTTCATCCGACCCAGTACTTCTCCTTGGGGTTCGCCTGTCCTGTTCGCGAAGAAGGTAGACGGTACCCTTAGGCTTTGCATGGATTATCGGAAGTTGAACCAGTTTATGGTCAAGAAATGATACTCGTTGCCAAGGATTGATGATCTCTTCGATAATCTTCGAGGAGATCGGGTGTTCTCGAAGATTGATTTGAGGTCTGGTTATCATCAGTTGTGTGTTAGGCCTTCAGACATACCTCTAACAGTCTTCAAGAGAAGTTATGGCCTCTACGAGTATACGGTTATGTCGTTCGGCCTTACAAACATGCCAGCAGTTTTCATGGAACTGATGAATCGAGTGTTCCATCCTTACTTGATTTCCTTCTTCTTGGTCTTCGTGGACGATATCTTGGTGTACTCTCACATTCGACACGACCATGCAACCCATCTTGAGATCATTTTGAGTACACTAAGGGAGCATCGGCTTTATGATAAACTCTCAAAGTGCCACTTTTGGATGGAAGATATTCACATCCTGGGTCATGTCATCTCAGAGATAGGAGTATCAGTAGACCCAGAGAAGGTGAGGGAAGTAGTTACCAGGGAGCATCCGAAGAACTTCTTCGAGGTACGGAGCTTCTTGGGGCTGGCTAGTTACTACAGGCGGTTTGTACAGGACTTCTCGTGCCTAGAAACACCGTTGATGGGCTTGACTAAGACGGGGGTGAAGTTTTTTTGGTCAGAAGCCTATGGCTCATCCTTCCAAGAGCTGAAGGGAAGATTGACTTCAGCACCGATTCTAGTTCTTCCAGAGCCGGGAAAGAGTTATACAGTTTTCTGTGATGCATCTGGAATTGGGCTTGGAGTAGTGCTTATGCAGGAAGATCGTGTTGTCGTGTACGGATCTCGACAGTTGAGGCCACATGAGAAGAACTATCCTATGCACGACCTGGAGTTGGTTGCTTTTGTTCATGTCTTGCGTTGTTGGAGGCACTATCTCATGAGAGAGAATTTAGTGGCATATACTGACCACAAGAGCCTCAAGTACATATTTACGCAGCGTTACTTGAATCTGAGACAACGGAGGTGGCTCGAGTACCTACAGTATTTTGACTTCGAGCTTGCTTATACGCCTGGGAAAGGCAATGCTGTGGTTGACGCACTGAGCAGGAGGACTTAGTTGCAAGAAGTTCAGGAGGCCATCAGTGAGTGGCAGCTCATGGCTCTGTTCTCTGAAATGCATCTAGAGGTTCATGAAAGACAAGGTCAGATGGTTCTTTCTTCTATAGTTGTTACCTCTAATCTTTTATATCGAGTTTAAATGAGGTAGATATCAGACCCAGAAGGCCTAGTCCTATGGGAGGGTGTGTCGGATAGAGACCCTACTCCGGGGTAGACAGTGGGTGATGACGAGGTGCTACGTTTTCATGGCCGTGTATGGGTTTCAGCGGATAGGTGGGAGGAGCTGATGCGGGGGTTCCACACTTCAGCATGGGCAGTTCATCCTGGTGTTACCAAAATGTACCGAGACTTGCACCGTCAGTATTGGTGGCCATGTATGAAGAAGGATGTGGCCAGTTTTGTTATGCAGTGTTCCACCTATCAGCAGGTGAAGGCAGAGCATCAGCGACCAGCAGGGCTTTTTCAGCAATTACGAATTCCAGAGTGGAAATGGAATGATGTCGCGATGAACTTCGTGACAGGTTTACCGAGATTGCCTCGAGGAATTGATGTGGTTTGGGTTGTAGTGGATAGGCGCAAGAAGGTTGCAAACTTCTTTCTGATCTAGGAGACCTTCAGTGTTGATGAGCTGGGACGGTTGTACATCCGAGAGATTGTACGTCTTCATGGAGTTCCACACTCCATTTTTTCAGACAGGGATGCGTGTTTTACTTTGCACTTCTGGAAGGGGCTATAGAGGGTGTTGGGTACACAGGTAATTTTGAGTATAGCATACCATCCCCAGACTGATGGCCAGTCCGAGCGTACAATCCAGGTGCTTGAGGATATGCTCCGAGCTTGCATTCTAGACCTTGGTGGTTCTTGGGAGAATCATATTTCTCTGGTGGAGTTCTCCTACAACAATAGTTTTCAGGCGACTATTCAGATGGCACCTTATGAGGCTTTGTACGGTAGGTCATGCCGATCACCTTTATGCTGGATAGAGGCAGGAGAGGCAGCTTTGCTGGGACCTCGTCTTGTTTAGGAGACCACAGAATAGATAGAGTTAATTCAGATGAGGATGGCGACAACACAGTCTCGGCAAAAGTCTTATGCTGATCAGTGGAGACGAACTCTGGAGTTCAAGGATGGGGATCAGGTTTTCCAGCGTGTCGCATCGAGGTTGGGACACAAGAGGATTCAGAGACAGGGTAAGCTTTCACTGAGATACATCGGTCCATTTGAGGTTCTGGAGAGAGTCGGGCTGGTTGCTTACAGGTTGTAGTTACCTCAGAGGTACCAGGCTATGCACGACGTCTTTCATATTTCTCATCTTTGATGGTATTTCTTAGACCCGTCTCATTTTTCTCATCCCGAGGAGGTTGAGTTGGAGAAAGATGCATCTTTCGAGGAGCATCCTATCAGGATTGTTGATCATAGTGAAAAAGTACTCTGTGGTCGGTCTGTTCCTCTGGTACGGGTGCTATGGAAGCACGGCCGTATACAGGATGAGACTTGGGAGAGGGAGGCTGATATGCGACCACAGTAGCCAGAGTGTTTCGAGGTTTCATCTTCTATGCCTTTCTAGGGAAATTTAGGGATGAATTTCTTTAAGGGGAGAAGTTTGTAAGAACCCAAAGCATTGGTTTCAGGTACGGATCTCTTTTACGGGCTTTTTAAGGAAAAATGGAGAATCTATAAATTTTTAGAGCACACACTGTGTACTTAATGAGTACACGCCGTGTACTCCTTGGCCACTCGAAGTCATGTGTTGGCCGAGACCGGGCCACACACACGGTGTGTAGGGCTGACGTGGAGGCCGATTTTGGCGGAGTATGGAAAAACCCACTACACGTCGTGTACTTTAAGAGTACACGTCGTGTACTTTTTTTATTTCATTAATCGACCCGGGGTCATGGCTAATGATGGAAAACATCTTCTTCTCTGCCTAATTCTGTCATGAACGTCCAAGAAGGCCAATTCTTCTCCGAGCCACTGATCTGTCACCAGTTGTCCGAATCAAACTCTGTCGGTTGCATAAGAATCGCAGCGGTGAGTTCTTGGTTCTTCTTTAGCCTCGTTTCTTGATTCTTCCTCTCGTGTAAGTTATCTTAGGTTGAACTTTTTAGACTTTTTTGCGGATATAATCCATTTTAGGCTGATTCATGGGCCAAGGTTCAAGTATATCGATCTCTGAGGATCGATGTATGTGGTTTGTTTCCCTACATTGAAGTTCTTTGAGTTTTGGTTTCAAAAGTGCCGGATACCCATGTGTCGGGTAACCCGGTTTTAGGATTTTGAAACTATTGTTTATCTTCCCTAGATTTCATACTAGATTATAATGAATTGTTGCTATTATATGATTTTTTCATGATTGAGGATCACCCCATAGGTGTTTCTCCCTCTGATTGGATATTTATCGCCATTTGGCACCGTTTGCCTGTAAGGCAACACTATTGCAGTTGTTAGTTTCTTGTTATCACTAATTGCATGTTTTTACTGCTATTTAAATACTTTTGATGCATGGTATCTATTATCCAAGTAGCTGTTTAACTTACTTAGGGATTCTAACAGTCGATTATGTACGACTGGATTGGTCAGGGCTGTGAGAACCTGGTGCGGGAGATCAAAGAGGGAATAGATGATTAAGTGCTTCCCTAGAGGGTCTGTTGGTTTTAGTTTTGTATGCAGGACCTATGGGATTCGGACTTTGTGCTTCCCAAGAGTGTTCTTATTCACCCACTCATTGAGACCACAAGAGGAATTAGACGTAAGTGCTTCCTCAGAGAGCCTATAGCTATAATTGCAAGACCATAGGGTAATTAACGTGAGAGCTTCCCAGAGTGTTTGTGCCTTGTTTGATTACTGGACTATAGGGGTCTTCTAGTTTAAGCCACCCAGAGAGTCAGTGTGATTTTTGATGGTTGGTTGTGACGAGTCCATCAAGCCAAAGAACAAGCTTGGGTTTTGTACTGCTTGTGTTAGGTAGTCTTTTTAGATACCTGTTGATTTACTTGCTTATCATGGAATAGAAAACTTTACTGGTTTTCCCTGGTTGTGTGATTAAATGAATGTGAATGGTAATTGGTAGATTTTTTTACTGAATTTATTTACCTTTACTTTTGATATATCACTCATTGACACAAGGGCAAAAATCTTGTGGTGGTTGCCTACTGGGATTAGTCTCACACCATGTTTGGGTCCTGCTTTCGACCCAAACAGATTATATGGTTGCAGGTATAGGTAGGGATTGTGGACCTTCTTCCTTAGGTACATGATTTCTGTTCGGATCTAGAGAGTATGGGACCGGGCCTTGGCCCGCGATGCTGCTGGAGTTACTGTTTACATTTAGTACTTTGGTTTCAGTTGTATTTCAGCACGTTGTTTTGCTTACTGCTTTCCATATATACATGTACCATTCTACATCATTATTATATCAGACATTTCTTTTACTTTTAGTTCAGTTTTTTCATGCTATTTACTGCTTCCTCTATTGTTTATACTTATTCTTCCGTTGCATACTTTACCAAATGAGGGCATAGTTTCCCCACTGACTCACCAAGGCCCTCGCTGCTAATCGGTAGCCTCTGGAATTTGGGGAAAAGAGCTTGAGTTTATGTGGTGAACCAAGTATGGGTCACCAGTTATGCGGCTCCAGACTCAGGTTGTTACATTCCATCTTCCACTCCAATACCATTCAATAGTTATGGGAACGATATCATCGCTCATGCATACGTACGACCTACCGTCTCCATGATGTGATGTGAATCGTTCTAGATGATCTTCATTGAATAATGATTATATAAATGAATTGCATGAATAAATATGATATATATTACCCTAATACCATTATATAAATAAGGTATCTATAACCTAAATAGAGGAATAAGAATTTATTCGACAAGACATGCATAAGAACATAAAGCAATGAACACCCAAATAACAAGTAGCAATCAAATATTACTAATAAGAAGATATGAATATGACCATGTACGATATAACAATAATGAATATGATTATTTAATAAGTCAATGACATTATTTAAATCGTTATATAGGATGTTCAGATGCGTACGAAGCATATCGAACCTAAGGTGAGGGAAAATCGTGCAATCTCATTTTTATCCGAGATTGTTTATACTTTATTATTTACTGGGGAATATTTATCATCCACAACCAAGTTTCCTCAATATGTAATATTATTTCTATCCTCCTACAATTTTTGAAATCTAGTTTTACCTATTGGTGAATTTTTAGTAAAAGATATAAAAGGAATCTTTTGTCATTTTCAGTACGAGATACTTTTTGACTTTTTCGGCCAAAGTACGAGAAGAATGTTTTTTTAACTTATACATCATGAATGGATTTTTATGATTTCCATCGAACATTATTTCCATGAAGCTTCCATTACAAATTTTCAAGTTTTTTTTAATAAACTTCTTTTAGTTTAAAATGTTATGACATGTTAAGAAAGAAAAAAAAAATTTTGAAGTAGAAAGGATATTTTCCTTAAGAATGGAGTTCAAGTGTTTTATCAAAATTATTTTCCATCTAAGATAATATAGGTTTCTATTTCTATCCCTATTATTTCATTTATTTTATTATGTTGTGATGGAATTATTTTTATGAAGTCCTTTATCTTATATGAATTGTTTTATGATGTCATGATGTTTAAGAATCCCATTTTTATTACTTGGGTTATGCTATGATGTATGATTTATATTTTTGTGACACACATAAGAATGGATTCATTATGAGATGGGTGGGACCTATATATCCCTCAAATGCATTGGGTAAAGATTTATATCTCATGTGATAGACATGGATAGAACGACAAGTTAATCTGGTTCAGTGATACAGGACTGGAACGAGGAGTGAACTCGGTTCAGTAATGGACTATGTCCACTATGATAGTCTTGGAAATGAGTCTTGACTAAAATGAAATGATTTTATATGATTATGTGTGTATGCGACAAAGTTTCATGTTTTAATTTATGATTATTGGGATTACATTTCACTACTATGATTTATCCCATGTTATGATATTATGATCTCTTTTTTAGGTTAAGATATTCAAAATGTTATGTTCTTATGAATATGATATGATTGATATTTCTTTTGTTTACCCTTACTGAGAATTTTATCTCACCCTTTTGTATGTTTTCTTTTCCCCAGGTCAGGAAGAAGGGTATTAAGTAGGATATGCCAAAAAGGGACTCTAGATATGATGAAATAAGCAGGAGACAATGTAGATGATTTATGAACCAGTTGTTTATCTTTCCTAGTTTCTAAAGACACTATACCTATATGGTCCTACCATGGTTTTGTTATATGTCATAATAAGTATGCTTCAATTCTGAATTAATAACAGTGTATGTAAATTATGGGTCATTATAGTTGGTATCAGAGGAAAGGTATAGTCAACCTTTGAAAACTAGGATGTGAAAGCCTTAGTAAGAACCCTAAGGATATGTCTAAGAATAGAACATAATCTTAGTATTTTAGAAATGGCCATGAATAACATATTATAAGACCTAAAGTGTGAAATTTTATTACTGATTATTTGGTTTTCCTATTATAATTAGTGTTTCTCACACTATGCTTCTTAGTTTTAGTCAATGGATTAAACCTGAAGGAACTGTGTTAATGCTGAATGCGATGGACAATGCAATGATTGTCCCCCTAAGCAACCAAACGTTATGGGAGCTGGAATGAAAAATCTTGTAGCCATGCTCACACAACTATCTCAAGCTATGAATCATGCAGGACTTCCAAATGAGCAAATTAAGGAGAAACATTCTATTGAATCCTTCATGAGGCAGTGTCCACCTTCATTCAACAGGTCTTCTGATCCATTAGTGGTTGATTAATGGATCAGTACCACTGGAAATATATTTTCATTTATACAATGTTCTAGACATGAAAAAGTCATCTTATCAATGTATCATTTGGAAGGTGAATCTGATCAACGGTGTAATCTTATCAAGAATACATGAAAAAGGGATGAAATTGAGTCTATATAATGGGATGAGTTCAAGAACTTATTTTTCAGTAAGTATGTCACTCGTATTCTTCGAACAAAGACGGAGAAGGAGTTTCTTGAACTGAATCAAAAGGATGATGAATCGGTTGGTACCTATGGAGAAAATTTTACCAGACTTGCAAGGTACTCTTTTGGAATTATTATCCAAACTGAGAGTAAGATCTATCGATTCTTTAGTGTCTTAAAACCACATCTTCGAAGGGAGTTATCCATAAGGGACTTCAATAGCTATGAGTAAATTTTTCGATGTCCTCTCAAGGTTGATATGGAGATTGGATTAACCCATCAATCATATGTGTTTGATAAGAAGAGGAAAATGGAATTCAAAGGAAAATATAAAGACAACACTGAAAAGAAGATGAGTTTTCCATTATGCTCAAATTGTGTAATGAATCATGGAGGGAATTTTCTTAAAGGGAAAAGAAAATGTTTTGACTGTGGAAAAGAAGGTCATCGGGAAATTGAATGTCAAAATAATGGGAAGAAGATGTTTAATGATGCAAACAAAGAAAGGGATACACAGAATGCACCTCCAACACTTCAATGTTTCAAGTGAAAGGAGATGGGAATTATGCCAATCAATGCCCAAATCCAAGGTTTATTGATGATGATCGACGTCAACTAACTCTTAAAGCCAAAGACAAAGGAAAGTCACATGCAATTAAAATCGATGATGTGGAGTACGATAACGATGTGGTGAAAGGTACACTTACCATCCACTCTAAATTAGAAAATGTTTTATTTTATTCGAAATCCACCCACTTGTTTATTTCTGAATAATTTTCTAAGGGTATCCCCATATTAACTCAACAATTAGATTTTGAGTTAGCTGTGACAACTCCTAATGGTACAACGGTCGCATCAAAAGTTTATAATTCTTCCCCAATTGACATTTGTGGGAAAGTGATTCCTGAAAATCTTTTGATCCTTCCTATAGTGGAATTTGATGTGATTCTTGGCATGGATTAGCTTTCTTTATATGGATCTCATATCAATTTCCAAAGAAGGGAAATCACATTTAATATTCCCAATCAATCTATGATCATCTATCGATGCAAGGATGAATATAACCTTCTAGTGGAAATTTATTCCATCTTATGGGTGTTGATTCCACTAAATGGAGGTTATTTATCTCAAATGGTTGGAGAGAAACTCACGATTAAAAATATTCCCATTGTACTGAAGTTTGATGATGTCTTTCCGGAGTAATTTCCAGGTCTTCCACCAAATAGTGAAGTTGAGTTTTCAATAGAACTCATACCGGGTGTTATGGCTATTTCAAAGACACTTTATAGAATCACCCCAATTGAGTTGTAGGAATTTAATAAGAAACTCGAAGAGAATATAGATAAGGGATTCATACGCCCTAGTGCATCACCTTAGGGAGAACCTGTTATGTTTGTTAAGAAGAAAGATGGATCAATGAGACTCTGCATTGATTATAGAGAACTTAAAAAGATCACTATCAAGAATAAATACCCTCTCCGATGCATTGATGACTTATTTGACCAACTATGCGGAGCTCAATACTTTTCAAAGATTGATCTTCATTCGGGGTATCATTAATTAAGGGTAAAAGGGGAGGATATACCAAATACAGCTTTCCATACAAGGTATGGATACTATGAATTTATAGTGATGCCATTTGGTCTTACTAATGCCCCTGCTATCTTCATGGATTTAATGAATAGAGTCTTTAGAGACTATCTTGATCAGTTTGTGGTAGTCTTTATAGACGATATTCTTATCTATTTAAAGAAAAATGAAGAACATGAATATCACTTGAGAATTGTATTAAAGACCCTAAGAAAGGAGATTCTTTATGCCAAATTTACGAAGAGTGAATTTTGGATTCAAAAAGTTTCATTTTTGGGTCACATAATCTCAAAATAGAGGATATCTGTAGATCTAGAAAAAATAGTGGTTATCGAAAGATGGTCGAGACCAACAACAATAACTGAGATCTGAAGTTTTATTGGCTTGGCTGGATATTATCAATGTTTTGTGAAATATTTTTCAAGGTTATATAATCTACTCACCAGGTTGACTCGAAAAGGAGTTAAGTTCATTTGGACGGAGGAGTGTGAAGAAACTTTCAAGGAGTTAAAACGAAGGTTATTCAGTGAACATGTGCTCACACTGCCTTATAGTGGAGAAAGATTTGTGATCTACAGTGATGCATCCAAGAAGGGATTGGGGTGTGTTCTCATGAAAAATGATATGGTGATAGCTTATGCATCACGATAATTGACAATCCTTGAGAAAAATTACCCAACTCATGATTCATAGTTAGCTGGGGTAATATTTGCATTAAAAATTTGGAGGCATTACCTTTATGGTGAAAGGTGTGATATTTATACTGATCATAAACGTTTAAAGTATATTTTCACACAAAAGGATCTGAATATGCAACAATGAAGATGGTTGGAGTTTAATAAGGATTACGACTACTCAATTCATTATCACCCTGGGAAAGCAAACAAGGTGGAAAACATATTAAGTCGAAAAGACCATGCTAGCTTACCCATAATAATGATCACAAAAGATCCAATATTTATGGATTTACAAAGTATGGATCTTGTAATTATAATTGAAGGGGAAAAATATTATCTTTCTCAAATGAATGTTCAACCATATATACTTATGGAGATTAAAGAGGCACAGAAAAAAGATATAGAGTTACAAAAGTATGTGAGAAATGTTCCTAAATTTCACATTGATTGGGATGAAATAATAAGGTTTAGGAATCGGTTTTGTGTTCATAAAATCCAAGAATTAGAGAAGTAGCTACTGTATGTGGCGCATAGTTCTTCATTCTCTATTCATCCGGGAAGCACGAAGATTTATAGGGACTTGAAAGAGTACTTCTGGTGGGATGGAAAGAAAAGAGATGTTGCTGAATATGTCTCTCGATTGTTGGTTTGTTAGAAAGTTAAAGCTATGAGACAGAAGTCTAATGGGATGTTACAACCATTACGCATACCCGAATTGAAATGGGAAAACATCACTATGGACTTTTTCATCAGACTTCCTAAAACATCAAAAGGCAATAATGTTATCTAGGTCATAGTTGATTGTCTTATGAAGTCGGAACACTTCATTACTATTAGAGAATATTTCTCTTGGATTATCTTGCTATGATATATGTAAAGGAAGTGGTAAGATTGCATGGAGTACCACTTTACATTATATCTGATCAAGATCTGAGGTATACCTTGATGTTCTAGCGAAGTCTTCCGTATACTCTAGATACAGAGTTGAGTTTCAGCACTACTTATCATTCTTAGATAGACGGTCAGTCTGAGAGAACAATTCAGTCTCTAGAAGACATGTTAAGAACTTGCTCTATGGATTTCAAAGGTGGTTGGGATCAACACCTACCTTTGGTGGAATTTTATTATAATAATAGCTTTCACTCTAGTATTCATATGGCTCCTTATAAAGCTCTCTATGGAAAGAAATGCAGAACTCCAACTTGCTGGGATGAAGTTGGGGAAAGAAATCTTTTAGGACCCGATCTTGACAATGAGATGGCAGAAAATGTCAGATCAATTCAACAACACATAAGAGAAGCTCATAGTCGAGAAAATATTTATGCTGAAAACCAAAGAAAAGACCTAGAGTTTAATGTGGGTGATAAAGTGTTCTTACGAATATCTCTTTGGAAGAGAGTAATTCTATTTGGAAAGAAGGGAAAGTTGAGCCCTAGGTATATAGGTCCTTTTTGAAATACTTGATCGTGTTGGGAAGGTAGCTTACCAATTGGAGATTCCACTGAATCTCTCTCAAGTTAACGATGTGTTCCATGTATCTCTCCTGAGAAATTACATACTTGATCCTTCAAATGTACTAAGCTCAGAAGATGTACCGCTGAAGTATGATCTTTCTTTTGAAGAACAGTTGATAGCGATTATGGATCGTAGAGAAAAAGTTCTACGGAACAAGACCACTCACTTGGTGAAAGTTTCATGGAGGAACCACAAATTAGAAGAAGCTACATGGGAGCTTCAGGATATTATAAGGGAGAGGTATCCTCATTTGTTTGTTAGGAAGTGATGAATTTCGAGAGAAAAACTCATTTTAAGGGGGTAGAATGTAACACCATCATATTTGATGAGGAATATTTTTTTATGTCTTATGTTATATGCAACATCAAAGGAATATTTCACAACATACAACACTAGCTTGCCTTGCTTTATACGCAGGAGAAACCTTCCTCGATAGCGTGTGTGGTACGCAATATCAAGTTTCACTAAACAATGATTTATTGTTATAATATTATTATGGACTAGCCGTTATGAATAGTATTAACTAAATTTTTAATTTTATAATTTTATTATTCATATTACGCATTTTCTAAAACATGGTATGTGAACAAATTAAATTTTTCAGGTAAAATAAGTATTTCTCAAAAAATGCAGTTTTGTCGCCTTTTGATGGCACACCAACATTAAGTCTAGTTTTTGACGTGTTTATAAGTTCAATTTGAAAAAATAAATTTCTTATTTGGAATTAGGATATAAAAATTTACTTTCAATAATTTTTTCATATTATTCTGATAACTTCCATATTTTAATGAATAGTAAAAACACGCTATATTTTAATTAAAAACAACTTTTTTCATCACAATAATTTATACGGTTAAATTATAATATTGAATGGTTTTAAAGTATAAATAGTATATTTTTTCTCAATTTAATATAATGTATGTCATTACCATTAATTTTACCTTGAATTCATAGGTAAAAGCATTTCAATCTTTGGCAATGTTTTAACTTTAAAAACCAATTTTCTTAACAACGTGATTAATTTTAAATTAATTACTGCAAATTTTGTATTTTGAATTTTGAAAAATAGATTCCATATTTGAATTAATTGGATCCAAATTATGTTAATATGTTACTTTTATTTTTTTGATATTATGAATAGTAACTACGGTAATTTTTTATTTAAAACACTTAAAGGTAAATCGGGTAATTAAGGGTAAAAATAAGATTATAAAATTACCCTAACACCTGCCAAAATTCTATTGTATGACTAAAAGTCGACCCATATCACCTAAGGGTCGGAATAAAATCATTTTATGGACTTTTGACCATTAAAATAATTTAATTATTAATAAAACCAAAGAAAGTGACAACATGTCACTCTCTTAAATCTTAAAAGTATAATTATTTTAATTTAGTGATAAACTTAAAGAAACTTCGATCCTGAATAGTCTCCAGAAATCTAATAAAATTATATACATCATGTGATTTTATTTAGAATTTTTAGGGATTAAATAATTATCATTAAAGGTGACACAATAGTGATGTTGAAATTATGTTATTGATTGAAATATCAAAAAAATGGTTTTAAAAATATTAAAATAAATATAATATGAAATATTTAATGTGCTAAAATAATTTTATAGATACATATGACATGTTATTATTCTATTAAAGATTTTAGTTTGAATATATCCTCTATTTAGATTTTATTTAAATTAAAATAAATGAATAGTGTCAAAATTGACACTATTGTTATTTTATCAAAATAACAGATTATAAAATTGTTTAAAAGTCATAAAAATATTTAAAAATTATAAATTTAAAATTATATGGTATAAAATGTCATAAAGTATCTAATTATGGATAATTCACAGCACATAAGTAATTATTTATATCAATTTAAAATTTAGAATATTATTACCACAAATAAAATTAAATAGAATAAATAAGGATAAATCAATTTGATAAGGTATAAAATAAATTCAAAACATGTCTAAATTTTATTGGTTGATGATATTACAACCCTATTTCATATAATATTTGGATTTGAGTCATATTTTGAGGTTTTTAAGTTTGGTTCGAATTTAATATAAATTAATATTTCTTATAATTCCAAAGGTGCCCCTCTCCTCCCTTATAAAAGGGTACCTCCTCCCTCTCCTCCTCACACCACTTTGAGCCTTCAAGATCGGAAAAACCCTACATATTTCACTTCTCCACTTCCCTTGAAAAATACTATGGGTCCTGGTCTTATTCAAAGACCAACTTTAGTGCCCTAAGAAGAGCTTAAGAAGAGGCGCGTCAAAGAAGAGGTAATATCCTTTACTGATTATTTCCATTCTATTTCTTCTTCTACTTCTTATTATTTATTTGATTCATCGCAAATTAATAACATAAGTATCACTCATATAATGATATGTTATTATAAATATGAAAAAACTCTATTTCACCTTCTATCCATCCTACGGAAAATGAAATCACCGCGTGTGCGTATGTACGAAATACCGTGTCCATGCTGTGGTGTAATCTGTTTTCCACCACCACCTTACATGGATGGGTATAATGGTGTAAAGAATAATTTTATATGATTTTCATTACATGATACTAATTATGAGGCATTCCATCTTCCACTCCAATACCATTCAATAGTTATGGGAATGATATCATCGCTCGTGCGTACGTACGGTCTACCGTCTCCATGATGTGATGTGGCTCGTTCTACATGATATTCATTGAATAGTGATTATATAAATGAATTTAATGAATAAATATGATATATATTACAATAATAAAATTCTTTAAATAAGGTATCTATAACCTAAAAATAGGAATAATAATTTATTCGACAAGACATGTATAAGAACATAAAGCAATGAACACCTGAATAACAAGTAGCAATGAAATATTACTAATAAGAAGATATGAATATTACCATGTATGATATAATAAAAATTAATATGATTCTCTAATAATTCAATGACATTATTTAAATCATTGTATAGGAGGTTCGGATACGTACGAAGCATATCAGACCTAAGGTGAGGGAAAATCTCGCAATCTCATTTTTATTCGAGATTGTTTATACTTTAGAATTTACTAGGGGATATTTATCATCCACATCCATGTTTCCTAAATATGTAATATAAATTCTATCCTCCAAAAAAATTTTAAAACCAATTTTACCTATTGGTGAATTTTTAGTAAGAGATATGAAATGAATCTTTTGTCATTTTTAGTACGAGATACTTATTGAATTTTTCGGCCAAAGTACGAGAAAAATGTTTTTTTAACTTAAACGGCATGAATGGATTTTTATGATTTCCATAGAACATTATTTTCATGAAGCTTACTTTACAAATTTTCAAGTTTATTTTTAATTAACTTCTTTTAGTTTAAAATTTTATTACTTGTTAAGAAAGAAAAAATGTTTTTGAAGTAGAAAGGATATTTTCCTCAAGAATGGAGTTCATGTGTTTAATCATAATTATTTTCCATCTAAGATAATATTGGGTTATGTTTATATCCCTATTATTACATTGATTTGATTATGTTGAGATGGAATTATTTTTATGAAGTCCTTTATCTAATATGAATTTTTTTATGATGTCATGATGTTTAAGAATCCCATTTTTATTACATGTGTTATGCGATGATGTATGATTTATGATTTTGTGGCACACATAAGAATGGTTTGATTATGAGATGTGTGGGACCTATATCTCCCTACAATTCATTGGTTAAAGATTTATATCTCATGAGATAGACAAGGATGGAATGACAAGTTAATCTGGTTCAGTGATACAGGACCGGAACGAGGAGTGAACTCGGTTCAGTAATGGACTTTGTCCGCTATGATAGTCTTGGAAATGAGTCTTGACTAAAATGAAATGATTTTCTATAATTATGTGTGTATGCCACAAAGTTTCATGTTTTATATTATGATTATTGGGATTACATTTCACTATTATGATTTATCCCATGTTATGATATTATGATCTCTTTTACAGGTTAATATATTCAAAATGTTATGTTCTTATGAATATGATATGATTGATATTTCTTTTGTTTACCATTACTGAGCATTTGATCTCAACCTTTTGTATGTTTTCTTTTCCCCGGGTCAGGAAGAATGGTATTAAGTAGGATATGCCAAAAAGGGAATCTAGATATGATGATATAAGCCGGAGACAATGTAGATGATTTATGAACCAGTTGTTTATGTTTCCCAGTTGCTAAAAACATTATACCCATATGGTCCTACCATGGTTTTGTTATATGTTGTAATAAGTATGCCTCAATTCTAAGGTAATAACAATGTATGTAAAGTATGGGTCTTTATATTTGGTATTAGAGTAAAGGTATAGTCAACCTTTGGAAACTAGGATGTGAAAGCCATAGTAAGAACCCTAAGGATATGTCTAAGCATAAAACATAGTCTTAGTATTTTTGAAATGGCCTGGAATACCCTATGAAAAGACCTAAAGTGGGAAATTTTATTACTGATTATGTGGTTTTCCTATTGTAATTAGTATTTCTCACACTATGCTTCTTGGTTTTAGTCAATGGTTAGAACCCGAAGGAACCGTGTTAATGCTGAATGCTACGGAAAATGCAATGATTGTCCGCCTGAGCAAACAAACGTTATGGTAGCTGGAATGAAAAATCTTGTATCCATGCTCACACAACTTTCTCAAGCTATGATTCATGCAAAACTTCCAAAGGAGAAAAGGAAGGAGAAAAATTTTGTTCAATCTTTAATGAGGCAGCTACCACCTTCATTCAACGGGTCTTCTGATCCACTAGTGGCTGAACAATGTATCAGTACCCCTAAAAAGATATTTTCAGTTCTACAATGTTCTGAACATGACAAAGTCATCTTAGCAGTGTATCGTTTGGAAGGTGAAGCTGATCAATGATGGAATATTATCAAGAATACAAGGCCAAGGGATGAAATTGAGTCCATGGAATGGGATGAGTTCAAGAACTTATTTTTCAATAAGTACTTCCCTCGTATTCTTCAAACAAAGATGGAGAAGGAGTTTCTTAAACTGAAGCAAAAGGATGATGAATCGGTTGGTACCTAGGAAGAATATTTTACAAGATTTTCAAGGTATGCTTCTAGAATTATTATCCAACCTGAGAGTAAGATTGATCGATTATTTAGTGGCTTAAAACTAAGTCTTTGAAGGGCGTTAACCATAAGGGACTTCAATAGCTACGAGGAAATTGTTCTATGTGCTCTCAAGGTTGAGATGGAGATTAGATTAACCCATCAATCATATGGGTTTGATAAGAAGAGGAAAATGGAATTCAAAGGAAAATCTAAAGACCACACTGAAGAGAAGATGAGTTTTCCTTTATGCACAAAATTGTGGAAAGAATCATGGAGGGAATTATCTTAAAGGGACAATCAAATGTTTTAAGTGTGGAAAAGATGGTCATCGGGCAATTGAATGTTGAAATAATGCGAAGAATATGTCTAATGATGCGAACAAAGAAAGGGATACACAGGATGAACCTCCAACACTTCAATGTTTCAAGTGCAAGGAGATGGGGCATTATACCAATCAATGCCCAAATCCAAGGGTTTTTTTATGATGATCGACGTCAACAAACTCATAAGGACAAAGACAATGGAAAGTCACATGCAATTACAATAGGTGATGTGGAGTACGATAACGAAGTGGTGAAAGGTACACTTACCATCCACTCTAAAGTAGAAAATGTTTTATTTGATTCTGTATCCAACCACTCATTTATTTCTGAAGAATTTTATAATGGTATCGCTTTATTATCTCAACAATTAGATTTTGAGTTAGCTGTGACAACTCTTAATGGCACAACTGTCGCATCAAAAGTTTATAATTCTTCTCCAATTGACATTTGTGGGAAAGTGATTCCTGAAAAACTTGTGATCCTTCCAATACTGGAATTTGATTTGATTCTTGGCATGGATTGTCTTTCTTTATACGGAGCTCATATCAATTTCCAAAGAAGGGAAATCACATTTAATATTCCCGATCAATCTATGATCATCTATCGATGTAAGGATAAATATAACCTTCCAGTGCAAATTTCATCCATCTTATGGGTATTGATTCCACTAAATGAATGTTGTTTATCTCAAATAGTTGGATAGAAACTCACGATTAAAAATATGCCCATTTTACGGAAGTTTGATGATGTCTTTCAAGAGGAATTTCCAAGTCTTCCACCAAATCGTGAAGTTGAGTTTTCAATATAACTCATACCGGGTGATATGCCTATTTCAAAGACACCTTATAGAGTGGCCCCAATCGATTTTTAGGAATTGAAGAAGCAACTCTAAGAGAATCTTGATAAGGGATTCATATGCCCTAGTGCGTCACCTTGGAGAGCATGTGTTCTGTTTGTTAAGATAAACGATGGATCAATGAGACTCTGCATTGATTATTGAGAATTTAACAAGATCACTATCAAGAAAAAATACCCTCTCCCACCCATTGATGACTTATTTGACCAACTGTGCGGAGCTCAAAACTTTTCCAAGATTGATCTTCGTTCGAGGTATCATATATTAAGGGTCAAATGGGAGGATATACCAAAGACGAATTTCCGTAAAAGGTATGGACACTATGAATTTATAGTTATACCATTTGGTCTTACTAATTCCCCTGCTATCTTCAGGGGTCTAATGAATAGTGTCTTTAGAAACTATCTTGATCAGTTTGTGGTAGTCTTTATAGACAATATTATTGTCTATTCAAAGAACAAGGAAGAACATGAAGATCACTTGAGAATTGTATTAAAGACCCTAAGAAAGGATAATTTTTATGAAAAATTTACCAAGTGTGAATTTTGGCTACAAAAAGTTTCATTTTTGGGTCACATAATCTCAAAAGAGGGGATATCTGTGGATCCAGCAAAAACAGAGGTTATCGAAAGATGGTCGAGACCAACAGTAGTAACTGAGATCCGAATTTTTTTGTCTTTGATGGATATTATCGATGTTTTGTGAAAGATTTTTCAAGATTATATAATACACTCACCAGGTTGACTCTAAAAGGAGTTAAGTTCATTTGGACGGAGGAGTGTGAAGAAAATTTCAAGGAGTTAAAACGAAGGTTATCCAGTGCACCTGTGCTCACACTGCATTGTAGTGGAGAAAGGTTTGTGATATACAGTGATGAATCCAAGAAGGGATTGGGGTGTGTTCTCAAGAAAAATGATATGGTGATAGCTTATGCCTCAAGAAAGTGGAAAATCAATGAGAAAAATTACCCAACTCATGATTTGGAGTTAGCTACGGTAATCCTTGCATTAATTATTTAGAGGCATTACCTTTATGGTGAAAGGTGTGATATTTATTCTGATCATAAAAGTTTAAATTATATTTTCACAAAAAAGGAGCTGAATATGAGCCAAAGAAGATGGTTGGATTTTATTAAGGACTACGACTGCTCAATTCATTATCACCCTGGGAAACCAAACAAGGTGTCTGATGCATTAAGTCGACAAGACCATGCTTGCTTACCCATGATGAGGATCACAAAAGATCCAATATTTATGGATTTAAAAAGGAGGCATCTTGGAATTATAATGGAAGGGGAAAACTCTTATCATTCTCAAATGAATATAAAATCATCTATAAATATGAAGATTAAAGAGGCACATAAAGAATATGTAGAGTTACAAAGAAGGTGAGAAATATTCCTGAATTTCACATTTATTGGGATGAAATAATAAGGTTTAGGAATCGGGTTTGTGTTCCTCCCATCCCAGAATTAAATAAGGAGTTGTTGGATGAGGCTCACAGTTCTTCATTATCTATTCATCCTAGAAGCACGAATATGTATAGGGACCTGAAAGAGTACTTCTGGTGGGATGGCATGAAAAGAGATGTTGCTGAATATGTCTCTCGATGCTTGGTTTGTCAGCAAGTTAAAGCTAAGAGATAGAAGTATAAGGGGATGTTACAACCATTACCCATACCCGAACGGAAATGGTAAAACATCACTATGGACTTTGTCACTGAATTTCCTAAAACATCGAAAGGAGATAATGTTATTTGGGTCATAGTTGATCTTCTTACAAATTTGGAACACTTCATTTCTATTAGAGAAGATTTCTCTCTGGATCAGCTTGCCAGGATATATGTAAATGAAGTGGTAAGATTTCATGGAGTACCACTTTCCTTTATATCTGATCGGGATATGAGGTTTACCTCAATGTTCTGGCGAAGTCTTCATCATACTCTAGATACATATTTGAGTTTGAGCACTGCTTATCATCCTCAGACAGAGGGTCAGTCTAAGAGAACAATTCAAACTCTAGAAGACATGTTAAGATCTTTCTCTATGGATTTCAAAGGTGGTTGGGATCAATACCTACCTTTGGTGGAATTTCCTTATAACAATAGCTTTCACTACAGTATTCAGATGGCTCCTTATGAAGATCTCTATAGAAAGAAATGCAGAACTCCAACTTGCTGGGATGAATTTGGGTAAAGAAAGCTATTAGGACCTTATCTTGTCGATGAGATGGCAGAAAATGTCAGATCTATTCAACAACACATAACAGCAGCTCAGTGTTGAAGAAAAAGTTATTGTGACAACCGAAGAAAAGACCTAGAGTTTGAAGTGGGTGATAAATTGTTCTTATGAGTATCTCCTTGGAAGAGAGTAATGGGATTTGGAAAGAAGGGAAAGTTGAGACCTAGGTATATTGGTCCTTTTTAAATATTGGATCGTGTTGGGAAGGTATCTTAACGATTGGTGCTTCCACCGATTCTCTCTCAAATTCACGAGGTGTTCCATGTATCTCTCCTAAGAAAGTACATACCTGATCCTTCACATGTACTAAGCTCAAAAGTTGTACCGCTGGAGCAAGATCTTTCTTATGAAGAACAACCGATAGAGATTCCGGATCATAGCGAAAAAGTTCTACGGAATAAGACCACTCTCTTGTGGAAAGTTTTATGGAGGATCCACCAATTATAAGAAGCTACATGGGAGCTTGAGGATAAGATGAGGGAGAGCCCTCATATTTGATGAGAAATATTTTTTTATGTCTTATTTTATAGGCAACATCAAAGGAATCTTTCACTACACACAACAATAGATTTTCTTGCGTTATACGCAAGAGAAACCTTCCTTGATAGCGTTTGTGGAACGCAATATTGAGTTTCACTAAACAACAATATATTGTTATAATATTATTATGGACTAGCCGTTATGAATAGTATTAACTACATTTTGAATTTTATAACATTATTATTCATCTTACACATTTTCTAAATCATGGTATGTGAACAAAATAAATTTTTCGGGTAAAATAAGTATTTTTCAAAAAATGCAGTTTTGCTGCCTTTTGATGGCGCACCAACATTAAATATAGTTTTTGACATGTTTATAAGTTCAATTTGAAAAAATAAAATTCTTATTTGGAATTAGGATATAAAAATTTACTTTGGATAAAATTTTCATATTATTCTGATAACTTCCATATTTTAATGAATAGTAAAAACACACTATATTTTAATTAAACACAACTTTTTTCATCCAATAATATATATGGTTCAATTATAATATTGAATGGTTTTAAAGTATAAAAAGAATATATTTTTACAATTTAATATAATGTATGTCATTACCATTAAATAACCCTATTTCACCTAATAACATCAGTATCACCCACATACTGATATGTTATTACAAATATGAAATAACCCTATTTCACCTTCTATCCATCCTACGGAAAATGAAATCACCGCACGTGCGTACGTACGGAATATCGTCTCCACGCCGTGGTGTAATTTGTTTTCAACCACCACCTTACATGGATGGGTATAATGGTGTAAAGAATAACTATATATTATTATTATAACATGATACTAATTCTGAGACATTCCATCTTCCACTCCAATACCATTCAATAGTTATGGGAACGATATCATCGCTCGTGTGTACGTACGGCCTACAATCTCCACGATGTGATACGACTCGTTCTACATGATCTTCGTTAAATAATGATTATATAAATGAATTGAATAAATAAATATGATATATGTTACTATAATACCATTCTTTAAGTAAGGTATTTATATCCTAAAAATATTAATAAGAATTTATTTGACAAGACATGCATAAGAATATAAAGCAATGAATACCCGAATAACAAGTAGAAATGAAATATTACAAATAAGAAGATAATAATATGACCATGTATGATATAATAACAATGAATATGATTCTGTAATAATTCAATGACATTATTTAAATCATTATATAGGAGGTTCGGATACGTACGAAGCATATCGGACCTAAGGTGAGGGAAAATCTCGCAATCTCATTTTTATCCGCGATTGTTTCTACTTTAGAATTTACTGGGGAATATTTATCATCAAAATCCATGTTTCCTCAATATGTAATATTATTTCTATCCTCCTAAATTTTTTTAAAACCAATTTTACCTATTGGTGAATTTTTAGTAAAATATATGAAAGGAATCTTTTGTCATTTTCAGTACGAGATACTTTTTGACTTTTTCGGCCAAAGTACGAGAAAAATGTTTTTTTTAACTTATACTACATGAATGGATTTTTATGATTTCACATAACATTATTTCCATGAAGCTTCTATTATAAGTTTTCAAGTTTATTTTTAATTAACTTCTGGTAGTTTAAAATTGTATGACATGTTAAGAAAGGAAAAATGTTTTGAAGTATAAAGGATATTTTCCCCAATAATGGAGTTCAATTGTTTTATCAAAATTATTTTGCATCTAAGATAATATAGGGCTCTGTTTCTATCCCTATTATTACATTGATTTGATTATGTTATGGTGTAATTATTTTTATGAATTCCTTTTATGGATTATGTTATGGTGGCATGATGTTTATGAATCCCATTTTTATTACATGGGTTATGCTATGATGTATGATTAATGATTTTGTGGCACACATAAGAATGGTTTCATTATGATATTGGTGGGACCTATATCTCCCTTCAATGCATTGGGTAAAGATTTATATCTCATGAGATAGACATGGCTGGAACGGCAAGTTAATCTGGTTCAGTGATACATGAATGGAATGAGGAGTGAACTCGATTCAGTAATGGACTTTGTCCATTATGATTATATTGGAAATGAGTCTTGACTAAAATGAAATGATTTTCTATGATTATGTGTGTTTTCCACAAAGTTTCATGTTTTAAGTTATGATTATTGGGATTACATTTCACTACTATGATTTATCCCATGTTATGATATTATGAACTCTTTTGTAGGTTAATATATTCAAAATGTTATGTTCATATGAATATGAAATGATTGATATTTCTTTTGTATACCCTTACTAAGAATTTGAGATCACCCTTTTGTATGTTTTATTTTCCCCTTGTTAGGAAGAATGGTATTAAGTAGGATATGCCAAAAAGGGACTCTAGATATGATGAAATAAGTGGGAGATAATGTAGATGATTTATGAACCAGTTGTTTATGTTTCCCAGTTTTTAAGGACACTATACCTATATGGCCCTACCATGGTTTTTTTATTTTTTGTAATAAGTATGCTTAAATTCTGAATTAATAATAATGAATTTAAATTATGGGTCATTATACAAACCAATAGGAGTAAAAATATTTTTGTGAAAGTAGTGCAGAAAATAACCTTTAGTCGTGATTAGGGGAAGATCATGGAAATAGAGTGTGTGGGTTGGGGTTATATCCTTGGTCATGGGAGATCTTGTAAATTGGGTATGGGGGTGTGGATATTTCCATGGTCTGAGATAACTGTGGATATATGTTGTTTTTTTGGTTGGGGAATATAGTCACAGTCAGACCAAACCATGGATATAATTTATGAGGGCCATGGTCTTCAACCTTTTTTAACTTTTTATGAACTCATCTAGGATTATGAGTATCTTCGGGATGTAAGGAACTTGAGGATATTAAAATCATCATTTAACCTAAGGAGAGTTACCTAAAATGGTTATGCAAACATTCTTATTCTTCATCAACACTTCATAAAAAAACATTTCTCACAAAACACTCAACTATTCTTTATCTAAGATAAACAAACCATTCACAACAATATATGTTGAAAAATAATTAAAAACATATTATAAAATATCAAACAAAATTCCAATCTACCCCTTTTTACTTTTTGGTAATATTCACAACAACTCTTAAAATTTTCCCAACTACTATTTTATCAAATTTTTATCAACCCATAAACATTCTCCTAGAGAATGTCCTAACACCATGCTACTAGATAAAGTGGTGTTTTTATGGAATTATATTAATAAATGATAAGATATTTTATAGGTAAGATAAGATACACTACCCCTAAATAATTTTCTATCCATATTTTTATGATAATAGAATATTTAGATTCCTAAATAAAATATTTTAAGACCTTATTACATATTTTTAACTTCTATCCACCATTGACAAAATAATTCAAAGTAATTTGGGGTTATTTCCTTTTTAAAATTTCAAATATTGTGGTGGAGGTTGAACACATAGTTGTATCCTCAATTCCATAAATTATTACCTTATATTATATTTTGTGAAAATATCATCAATTTGATAGTTTGTTGATACACTAAATTATAACATCTCCACCAACAACTTTATCTTTAATGAAATGATACTTAATATCAATGTTATTTCACCTATAATTCTTTATATGGTTTTATAAATACTAATGGAACTTTTATTATCACAATGAATTTTCAATGGTTTATAAACATTCACTCTCAAATATTCTATTTGAACTTTCATCCACTACATTTTTATACATTATTGGGTATCGAAAACATATTTTTCTTCTACTATTCTCAATGTAATAGAACTTTGTTTCTTACTATTCCATCTCTCACAATATTCTCCCAAAAATAATGTTCCACTTGGTGTTGATTTTATATCATGTTAACCATGATGCCGATCAGTATTAGTGAACCCAATAAGGTTTATCTCATTAATTATTTTCTACGTCATCCCATAGTTTGATGTTACTTTAATATAAATATGAATTCCATTAACTTATAACATGTGTGGCTCCTTTGGATCACAATAATATCTTTCACATATTTTAATAGTATATATAATGTATGGTATTGAAGCTGTAAGATATTGTAAGTTTCCTATAAACTTTCATAAGTCTTTCATATTCATACTTTTTCCATCTTTATCTTTACTTAACTTTATTCCAACAAAGATAGGAGTAGAAACCACCTTGAAATATTACATTCCAAAATTTTCTAATAACTCATTGGTAAAAATTTTCTTTAGATAAAAATATGCATATCTCATTTTATTATACTTCTAATAATGGAAATAAAGTAAACTATCCAAGTATAGAAATTTCAAATTTCTTCATTTACTCAGGAAATTATTCATAAGTGTTATCCATGTCACTAGAGAAACTTATATCATCAATATAAACAATGATAATTAGGGTATATATGATCATATACTAAATATGTAGGTTGATACCAAATTTTATTTTATAAATTTAAAACTTTTGTGCAAAATATCAAGTTTATAGTACCATGAATTAGGAGCACATTTCAACTAAAAATGAATCTTTAGAATCCACACCATTGTTCCATATTTATCATGTATGAAACCATTAGGCTACTCAATGTAAACTTCTTAAATTTCTCCATTTAAGTAATCATACATAACATCAATATAACATACAATGACATAATGATTTGTAGAATATTCCTGGAACATTCCTATAATTTCAGGACTTGTAGAAGTGGAAAAGTTTTATTCAAATTCAACACCTTCCACCAATGAGTAACCGTTAAAAACAAACTGATCTTTGTTTATAGAAATTTATCCTTGTTTGTTGAGTTTATTTCTAAAAACACACAGTTTTCTAATAACGTTCTTTCAAATAAATCTTGAAAAAATTTACCATGTATAATTTTTATCAATTTTATCTAATTCTTCATTCATAGAATTTAGACACTCTTTATGATAACCTACCTATAAAAATTATTATTGTTCCACCTTTGAGATAAGTGATATATGATTCTCAAATATCAATTTCTTTTAGGTCTGAATTGGTGACTTGTGATTTTAAACTATGTTTTTAGATGAAATCTATTTTTTTATGTATGAAATTTATGATAATTTCTTCCCATTTCAATTTTTTTCATCACAAGACTAATCTAAATTAACTTGTAAACATTTTGGCTCACATTCATATTCCATTTTATTATCTTCATTGGAAGTATTTAATTTATCCTTTATAACATATTCCAAAAAATTAAGGAAGTTGGATACTTAAAAACTTTCACATTATAGGAATTGACCAATATATGAATTTTTTTCCAAAATTTGTAACATCTTATATCTAGTGAGTCGCACATCAAAATTACATCATTTTTCATCTCATCAAACCTTCTAGGATTAATATATTTTATTCTTCATAAAAAATGTCTCTTATAAACTTTGAAATAAATCACTATTTTAATTTATTATACCACATATCATAAGGAGTAATATTTTATTTCGGATACAAAAAACATCTATTTTGAACATAAATAGTTGTACATATAGATTATCTCAAGAAAAATTTATAAATTTTGCATTCCTCAAGCAGACTTCTGCTCATTTAAAATAAAATTATATTATTCCTTTTCACTAATCCATTTTGTTTTGTGGTTTGAGGATCACTGTATTATTCTTTTATTTCGTGTTTATTTTGGTAGGACTCAAAATAATTTATCTTTTACTTCTTTTTATAATCAATGTTCAACTTAAGTATGTAAACACCCATTTCTTTCTCAAAAACACTTCCAAAACTTAGAAACATATTTATAGTCAATGATTTATGTTTCATAAACATTATTATTTTCATCTAATTGATTCCATTAATAAAATTAAAAGAATAAAATTCACATTTTATTGATTTTTGTTCTCATCATCCCACAAAGATCTGAGTGAAGGTGCCTACGACGTCTGGTTGGTTGGATTTCAACTTTTTTTTGTCTCTGAGAAGTCATCCTTAATTTTGAAGAATGTTTGATAGACTACATCATCTTACCTTTTCATCTGTGGTGAATTTATTATATCATCCTTCTATTTGAATTTTTCTGATACCTTTGTATAAAATATTCCCATGACTTTGTTGTCATTACTTATTTCCATCCACAACACTTAAGAAACATTATTTACAAAGATCCCCAATCTAAAATAGGTTGTAGCTGGTTATTTATCCCTTAGTAACAAATTTTAATTTCATAAATCTTCCGATGATAAACAAATAATTTATAAAGATAAATTACTAACCATTATCACATATTCGGATACCACATAACATTTTATTCTAAATCACATCAACAAAAATAATTTCCATTAATTTTAGTTTTTGAGATTCAATATCATATATTATAATTCCTATTATTTTTAAGGAACTATATTTTACAAAAGTAACTACTCATATTTCACATTATCTAATATATTTTCATATATATATAACACTTGATATATTTGAAGAACGACCACTTAATGTAATCCACAGTTTGTAATTTTTTCTATCATTTAGAGCAATATCAACAATAAAATATATGTCGTCAAGTTTTTTTTCTTTGTAGCTTAATTTTCCTTTTCAATCATCGGAAACTTTTCCTAGAAATGTTTTCATACATACTTCAACATAGTGACTCGATTGGGAAACCCTTCTAAAAACTTCCTCTATGAAATTAAATCATTTTTTATTTAGAAGCTTTGTAGCATCTGATGTATTTTCTTTTCTTTCCTCCTGAAATATAAGAAAGTTATTCAATTTTCTTCCGTAATTGACCATCCTTCGTTAAATTCATATTCCTAGGGAGTTACATGTTGTTTAAAAAACTATAAACCTTGTTCCCATATATACCACAATGCCAATAATATCTACTAAACTTTTATCTTTTGTTGAAAGATGATAATTCCTTATAGTGAGTTTTTGAGTTTAAATAAAATTTCTTTTACCTATTTTCTCTATGTTTTTGGAACCATTTTTTTAGATTGTTTCAAACTTATATATATTTAATTTTTTTCTCACAAACCTTTATAGTAAAATTTTTTCTAATATTGTTTCTAACATATGCAGGATTAGTATAATTAGATGGTATTTTATATTTAGTGGGTATAGACTTCACCCAATTCTTAGAATTTCTTTTCTCAGTAGCTTGGGAAGATTTAACCTTTTCCTTTGAATTCTTGTTTATATTTTCACTCATCTTATTTAAGGTAATTTCAATATCAAGAAATATTGATTAGGTTTTACAAAACTCATATTCCGTAGCAAAACATTTCTTACTAAGACATTCTATCATCATTCCTTGTTAAGAAAATCTCAGTTTTAGGTTGTTAATCTCCTCAAAGTACACATATTTATTTTTACGAAGATATTCCATTCCAATATTTTTTTATCACCTTCTTTCTTAAAAATTATAATTTATTTCTTGATTTTTGTGTTTTCTCAAGACATTTCACAAGTGAAGATATCATTTCATATTCTCTATAGGTTTATTCACCTTCTTTAACTTCATTATTTGGGGAATATTTCCTTCTATCAAATTTAGAAAATAAATTTCATAAATTCTCTAAATTTTAATATTTTCAAGAACTATTGTTAGTATATTTATATTAAAAGTTCTTTCTAAACATACTTTTTTTTGTTATTTATTGTGAACTTTTCTTACAACTAGTAAATTTATTATCCTCCTTGGATATTTTGATTCAATTTTCCCACAAAGGTTTTTCTTTAAAATCATATTCATATTCTCTAACTTTATCCTTAAGAAAATTAATAGAAAATAATAACTTATCTATACTCAAGGAATTCAAATTTGATATTTCCTTTGTACTTTATTCTAATATACCAATAATTTATATTGGTAAGAGACATGACTCTATCTTTTTATTCAATATCAAGTTCCTTATATTCCAATTAATTGAGTTCTATAGATTTATATTCTAGTTCACGAAAATTTAATGTTTTCATATCTTGGAAATAATTTTCATCCTTAATCTTATTTTTTAATTCTGAAGAATTTTTCATCTCAGAAGAAATACATAATTTATCAAATTTATCCATAGATAAATTGTCTTTATCTTATAAGGAAAAAATTTTAGGATCAAATCCATTTGGAATGATTCTCATGAGTTTCAAAACAATAGTATAATCTTCCAAGAAATATCCAAATCATTTGATGATACTAATAATTTCATTAAATCTTGAAAAGTAATCATTGATAGTTCCAATGTACCTTTTTTGATATCTTGGAACCTACCTTTCAAAAATTTTAGTTTTTCTTCCATAACTATAATAATTTCATTGAAGATACTTTCAAGTTTTTTTCAAGTTTCCTTTGCTATCTTTAGACCCATTAATTTCATAAAAACATTTTTTGAAAAACACATTATAATATAATTTCAAGAGTCTCGATCTACATTAGGAATTATTTTTTTCATTTAATGTCAGATATGATCCTTTCTCAATGATTGGAAACCCAATTATAGGTGCATCAATTACCCCTATACCAAAAAATATATATGTTATCATTATGTTATTATAACATTAATAATTATTTTTGTCATGGATAGAAATACCTAAACTATTAACTATGTTGTGATTATCCATGGTAAGTATAAAATTTGGGAAACCTTCTATGAAACCAATTAAAGCTTCTTAGGATCAAAAGAAAAATTGATAAGTGGTTGAATCAGTGGAAATATGTTAAAATTTATTCCCTCTTAAAATTAACACATAAAACTTGTTAGAGATTTATATCCTTTAAAAATATATAAAACCAAAACACACTTTGTATGCTATGTTAATAAATTAAAGTAGAGAAAACATGATTTATAAGGTTCACCCCGAGTGTAGGTGACTAAATCCTTTCCATGGTAACCCCTATTGGTCCATGGAAATAAACTACGATAAAAAGGGGATACAACTAGTCTAACTCATGTTAAGATTATTCTATCTCCTAATTGGAAATTATACTGAGTATTTTCAACTAAAAAGAGTGTTTATATTTCTAATCCAACATAACAATGAGAAAATTTGGAAAATAGCTCCCAAAAAATCATTTAAAAGTTATTTTTTCTGATTTATTATATCTGCAAATTTTCAATCTAGTGTTCCACTTGAGACTACACCAATGATATATATTTTTCAAATAAAAAAGAAAAATCTTCCTCTCAAACTATTTAGAATATCATTTTAGTACAAACATTGTCTGGTATGTCTAACCAATTCCTTTATCTAGTGTCTTTGATTGGAACCCATATCTAATACCACTTCTCACTACTTATTTGTAAGGTGCACCCCTTCTTCCACATGGTTTTCCCTTGGTTAGAAACATATCTTACTCAAATTTCATCATCATTTATCCTTTTTCATGTATGAATAGTGCATTTACAAGTTATATGTTCAACCATTTATATAGGTGATTACCCAAGGGAAAAAGAGGGAACTCAAATTCGTTTTCCCGCTCAACCAATATATATATTTTAAATATACCACTCAATTGAACTTTTTGGATACCTCTATAGTATTTTATAACATTCTTGGATCTTATTAAAAAATCTACCATAGCTTCATCTCTTCAAGCTACCTTAAACGTAGTATTATGTAACCTCTTCAAACTTCCTTAACCATGGAAAGATAAACAAGCATTGATATACTAGCTTCAGTATCATCATTATTAAGGGAATTAAATATATTTGTAAAGATTATCAAAACATAGACCGTTAAATTTATGTTTGATGACTTCATAAGAAAAATTCATCTATTACACTATTTATCTATCTAGTTCACATCTACTATTTATTTTAATGGTGAAAATCTTTGTTCCACTCCTCTCTAACAGTTTAGCTTTCACTAACTGGCTTGGTTTAGTAAACTCAAACCCACTCTATCTAGTTCTATACATATGAAACCTTTGATCAATGAATTTTTATATATCCATTTAGTCACCCTAGTTAATCTCAAACTGTATACATGATTCAACAATAATTTTAATGTATTACTTAATAAGATCATAAATTCAATGATATCTTCTTGTTCTATTAAATGTTAAACCTTCTGATGATTTGTACTATAGTGTTTGATTGATCAACCTATTTGATCTATGGAACTACAAATGATAGATTTGATATGATAGAAAACATACCATAGATCCCTTTATCAATTACTGTTGTTGAAATAATTACACATTGTAAAAAAACAGAGGAACATTCACTTTTTCTACTTCTATCCAGTAGAACTCAAATTCTTTGTCTTCATACATATATATCCTATAAAACTCTGAGTTTTTCTATCTGTTGGTCTTCATAAATATCTACAAAAATTATTCATCCCAAATAGTAACAAATACTCTATCAAAAAATGATAACTTCGAGGGATATTCATCTGATATACATTATTCAAAAACATACTTCAAGATTTTCATAACATTAAAATTTATACATTGTGTAGCTTCAACTTTGTAACACTTTCACCTCTAACTTTGTTCACCCTACCCATCTAGAACTTCATTATAAACTTATTGTTATTTCTCAAACATAGAATTCTCAAACGTTGTGTTTTTACCACTTTGAAATTCTTTCACTTTGTACTAAATCATAAAAACTCAATACTATGTAATTTTGTTGTTTTATACCTAATATCATTGTAAATATTCATACTTTGTACACTTTGTATAAACTCCTCTAGGATCATGAGTATCTTCTTAATGTGAGAAACTTGAAGATTGGAACATCATCATCTAAATTAGAGGAGGTTTATAAACATGGTTATCCAAACATTTATATCCTTATCCATCGCGTAATAACAAAACTTTCTTAACAACTCTAACAACACTTTCTTACATAATATAGAAAACAAAATCACAACAGGATAATTTGACAACAAATAAAAAACATGTTACAGAACATCCCAAAGTATATTCATAATTAAAGAAGAATAATTTTACAAGATAATTTAATTTCCATAGAGACTAAAATTAAATCTATTAGTCCATGTAGAATGGGTATAATATTTCAAACATATAAGAACATAGTTAATGAGGAAATATTATGATCCAAGAAAAGAGTTTGAGTCATGAAAACCCTTACTTTAGATTCTTTCCTTGTTAGACCTGCTCAAATAGACTATATAATTAAACTAGGTTTATTATTCATCAATATTATAAACTTATTTATGTTTATTTTAATTTATACCAACCATTCAAAATTTCTTACAACCCATATATTAATCATTATTTTTTAAAATTAATAATTGGTTGTTAATGGTCTCATTTGTTCTATGTTATCTTTGGTATGGTGGTTCTCAAACATACTCCATAATAATGTGTTAATCACCTCTATAATGATAATGGAGATTATATAGGTTTTTTCCTATATTTCTATAGTCCAATGGTCATTTTATGAAATTTATGGTGACTTCTCTTAAAGAGATGTTAAAATATCCCTGTTGTGAATTTAAATTCTATTAAAAGATTTTAATTTATTCACAAATATAATTATATATATAATAATTCCAAAATGATGAAAATATATTAAATTTATTCATTATATCAACGTACTACCTATAATTAAGTTTTATTAATCACTCATGATAGCATCGTTAATGTTGGTTATATAACAAACCCAAATAAGAACATGTAATAATTAATGAATGTATAAGAAAATGTTGTTATATAGATATAATGTCACCTTTATAGAAGATTAGTTATTTCAAAAATATTTTATTAAAATTAAATATTATATTTTAGAATACATGGTTGAAAAATATAAATAACAATTGTTAAGGTAAAGTTAAAACTTATGTTTAATGGTAGAATACTCTCTTAGAAATAGTCTCAGGAATGAATGATTTGGGACTCCTTATGACTAGAAGTTTGAAAATGTGGGAGAGGATAATTTTGAGAGAGTATTTGGGTATATATTCAAGAGGAAACATAATAACATTTATTATTTGTGTTTATAGATGAGGGTTACATTTATAAGTGTTTTTTGGGGAATTTTGAAAAATACTAATTTCATAGTGAGGAAGGGATGTAATTTATAATAGAAAGTGGATATAAAGTAGAAATATAATGGAAAATGTTTTTGAAAATCTCATACAAACAATTTAGAGACAATTTTTTATATTTTTAGACTTTACCACATAATTTAAACCGTTTATCTGATCTTACCTTTACTAGGATAACTTACTTTATACATTGATAAATCTTTTTGGAAAAAAATAAAATTAACCTCATTGCCTAATTTGATAATCTTGATTCCAAATATAAAGTAGATTTTATTGGATTCAATTTCTAAAATTGATAAAAAAATATTTGTAACATAAGAACGTGTAATCCATATAAATTTTTTTTTAGAATAATGTGTTTTAAATAAAAGAATGTATTTATTCTTATTAATTTCTAATTAATAACCATTAAATAGATGTTATTTTATATGTATATATATAATCATTAATTTTCATTAATATAATTATTTATTAGTGATTAATTTAATTTATTTAAAATTCATTTCATAAAAAAATTGTTCTTTGAGAAATATTTATTTTTAAAATTTAATGATTTTATTCCTAGCCCTTTAAAATTGATTATTCATTTACTAAAAATTCATTATTATTTTTGAAATTTTTTTTATTACACCAAATTTTATCATTTAAATAAATTAATTCTTTATTATTATATTTAATTTAATTTTTAAATTTATAAAAGTACACAAATTAATATATATATATATATATATACTTTTTGAAAACAATTATCATTTTTTACATTAATAATTACATATTTATATCACCTTAAAATCTACTTAAAACCCCTTCAAGACCTATACATAAGATATAAAGGTAAAATTAGTAGTGGCGGAAGTCATGGGTGGTGATTCAACTTTAATGAAACTCATTTTTATTTCCAAAATTTTTAAATTCACCTAAATATGATTTCAATCATTCCATGGTTGTTGAATTTGAGATTGAGGTTGTTCTAGGAAACCCCTAATCATTCTATTTCTGTTACAAGAATAAAAACATGAGCCTCATAAGTAATAATTCTTCAAATTTATGTGATTCATTGTCCTATTATACATGAATTTTACAATGGGGTTGCTTCTATTTTTACTTCTGAATTCTAGGGATATGTTATAAGGGTCACATTTTAATCAAATATTACTTCTAATAAAATCATAACTTATATCATTAATTCTTATTATTTATTAGGATGGTATCAATGGACATATAAGCTCAATGTCCACATAATCCTAATGGACATGTGATCCAAATATCCCTATAACCAATAATGATATATATATTGGTCATAAAAAATTTCTATATATAACCATAGATACTCCATAAATCATCTCATCCTCTTAATTCTATTATAAATAGTTTTAGCATATTTATAATGTTTTTTATTCTTTCTAAAGTTATTATTAGAAATATGATCATTAATGATGATCGAGATGAGAAATATTTCAATCTTAATATATCTTTATTTACTTTTATTCTTATTAATTTTTATATTTTTATTATTATATTTAATTTAGCTATCTTATCATGTATTTTAATTTTTATATTTTAATACTATACCTCAGTGAAAAAATAATTATTCATTTTTGTTCATTGTTTCATGTAAAACCTATTAAATGTGGGTTTTTTAAGATAATTTCATACAAAAAAGTATGGGGTGTTATGATCATTTTGAGTTGATGTGTAATGAAAGCAGTTATGTTATTGGGGTAGCTCTTGGGAAAATAGTGGAAAGAAGCTTTTGGACTATCTAATAGGTAAGATAGGCTCTTATGGAGACAAAATTCTACAATAGTGTGACATAGATGGAGTTACTTATATTGGTGTTTTCTTATTACATTTTTATACTAGTTTGTGCTCACCAAATTGGTTTTTCACAAAAATAATGTGGAATTAAAGTATTTATTGAAAAAAAAAATTATTTCAAACACCACTTGATCTACTTGATCATTTGAATCCTCACATTCGACATTGAAATCAAAGATTATAAGGGATCATAGTATGTTGTTGTTAACCATCATTCACAGATTAATTTTCCTTAACTAAATAAATATTAAGAGGTTTAGAATATAGGTTATTTTTTTATATTTCATTTAATAGTTTATGGTACTATTTATAGAAAATATTCTTCTATGATCCAATTGTAAGTAAGAGCATGAAGATCACTTGGGAATTTTGTTGAAGATACTAGGGAATAAAGAACTATATCAATGATTTGGAAAGTATTAATTATAGATACATAAAGTATCATTACTAAGACACTTGATCACAAGTGAGGATATACTAGTAGATCCTTCTAAGATAGAATTTATTGAACATTATCCCAGACCAAACACTGTGATTGTGATTCATAGTTTTCTAAGATTTGATGGATACTATTGATGCATTATATGTAATTTATCATAGTTTTATACTACAAACACCATTGTAACAAGGAAGGAATTCAAGTTCCATTGGATAGATTAATGTGAATAAATTTTAAAGGAGCTAAAGAGAAGGTTTGCTGGTACAATTTACTCATACTACCCTACTATTGGAAAGGGTTTGTGATCTACAATTATGCATTTAAGAAGAGATTGGTATGTGTTACTATACATAATAACATGGTGACAAATTATTCCTCTCATTATTTAAAGGTTATTGATCATAATTACCCATCCCATGATTTGGAGTTAGTAGTAATCATATTATCATTAAAGATATGGAGAAATTATCTTTAAGGAAAAATTTGTTACATATATAATCATAAGTGTTTAATGAATATATTCACGTAGAATGATTTTAATATGTGATAGAGAATATTTTTATAGTTCATTAATAATTATAATTTTTCAAAAACATTACCACCATAGGAAATTGAACAATATAGTTTATGCTTTGAGTCGAAAGGATCACGCTAGATTAATTATAATGAGGATCACAAAATATCCAATATTTATGGGTTTGAAAAGGATGTACCTTTAAATCATTAAGGAAGGGGAGAAATATTATCATGGTCAAATTATTGTTCATCCATTTGACCATGTAAATATCAAATAGGTGTAACATAAGATAAAGAGATAAAAAAGAAGGTGATAAATTTTCTTTAGTTTAACCTTGATTACGATATAATTATAAGGTTTGTTAATAGAGTGTGTTTCCATGTAATACCATAATTAAAGGAGATATTGTATGAGGTAAATAGGTCATAATTATATATTCTTCCTGAAATTACAAAGATTTATGGATATTATAAGAAGAATTTATGGTGGTACAACATGAATAGGGATATTTCAGAGTATAAATCTCAGTACGTTGTATGCCAACAAGTTAAGGTTATGCGGAAGAATTATAAGTTGATGTCAAAAACAATACTTAAAACTATATGGAAATAGAAAATCTCATCATGGATTTCATTGTAGGAATCCCCAATACATCACAGGATAATAATTCTATCTGGGTTATAGTTAATCACCTTACAAAATCATCACATTTCATTTTTAAAAGAGAATATTTCTCTCTTGAAAATATTTATTGGATATACTTTAATAAATTGGTAATATATCATGGATTATCACATTCTATAGTATCTTGAGAAGCTATGAGTTTTACCTCAATGTTCGAGATAAGCCTTCTAGAAACTCTAAACATGGTGTTGTGTTTTATAAACTCCAATAATTTTGAGACATATGGTCAGTCTGAGAGAACCATTAAACCCCTCTAGGATGTGTTAAGATGACGTTATCTATATTTCAAAGGTTCTTGGGATCAAAAATTTCCTATTATATAATTTTATTAAAAAATAGATTTAACTTGATCATTCATATATATTCTTATAAATCCCTCTATAGAATGAAGTGTATAACTACGACATATAGGGATGAAGTTAGATAATGAAATATATCCGGAATTGTGATAGTTAAGTAAATGGAAGAAAAGTTTAGAGTCATTCCGATCACATCAAGATGACATAAATTTTCTAAATTATTTAAGTTTAAAATCATCAGTCAAATATGGAATTAAGATTTAGAGTAGGTAATGTGATGAATTTCAATAATAAAGAAACTTTATATATTTGGAAAGATGTGGAATCTTGTCGTAAGGTATACTGGACCATTTGATATTATACCATTGTAGCATGATCTTATCTATGAAGAACACCTGGTACAAATCTTGGATCATAGTGATAAAATTATATGGGATAATACTTCTCATATATTTAAAGTTATTTAGAGGAATTATAAATTTTTAGAAACTACAAGGGAACCTAAAGAAGTCATAAAATATAAGTATCTTCATGATTTTTCATCAAAGTGACATAATTTTGAAGGATAATGTATAATTTAATACCCTATGATTTTATATGTATTCCTTTAAAATGGATCTAGAATTTCTGATATCTTGTTTTATATAAAACATTAAACTTATTTGAACAATGTTTATACATAAAAATTTAAAGAAAATTATGTGGTTTTTAAATGAAATATAATTATAAAAAATGATTTCTAATACACTTAATAATTACTATTGATCCTAAAAAACTATTTTGAAATATGTTATTCATTATAATTATTTTGAATATATTTTTTCATTAAAATAATTATAATTTTATATAATAATTTATTAATAAAATTACAATTATAAAAAAAATATTTATTCACACATTTATAAAATGAATACATTTGTTTTTAATTAGTTAGGATTGAAAATAAAAGCATTAAAAGGTAAAAAGACATTTTTTTTCTCAAAATAAATTTATTCATGAAATGTGTTTTTATCTTAATAAATTAAATTAATCAATATTTATTAATTATTTTTTTGGTCGGAGTAGGACACTCAATAAAAAGGTGAGTTGAGTTCCTATAAAATTTTATTTCTAAAAACTTTATTTAAAAATTATTTAAAAGTCCCCAATTTAAAACATAACAGACCAGTTAACTAAAGTAAAAGATTTATAAAAATTTTGTTAGTTTGAAATAATTCTCAAAGATTAATTAGTTATTAGTTAAAAAAATATAATTTATTATCTTATCTTTTAAAATTAGTTTACAAGAAAAAATTCTAATATAAAAATTATCTCTGATTAACTATCAAAGTAAAGTTATATTTTTTGAAACAGTAGTAAGAATAAAGAATACAAAACTTTAAATCACATTGCAGGAAGTAAACAAGAGGTTCAGTCTCAAGCTAAGACATAATCCTCTCTCCTTGGTGATCACCAACCACCAATAAGTTTATATTAAATAAATTTTATCCATACCCTAGATTGAGGTAACAATAGTATTCAGACTCTCCAGGTCACTAAACCTCTTCCACAATTTTCATGGGAGTGTAAAATAAACATAAATTCCATGTAGGGACCTCTTCAATTATTATTTTTGGGAGATTAAATGTGAATATTTGTGAAGATATCTAAGTATCTTCCAATTTATCATATCAGTCAATGTGTGTTGATAAATAGAGACACACACTGCTTGAAATGTAAAATAAAGTACAAAGTCATAGATAAAAGATAATAATAGTTTATAATGCTCTATGTGATGTTTTAAAAGGCTATTAGACTCATTCGAGATGGTATACGTGAAGCTGGAATACCCTACCAAAAACAGACAGCAAAACAGAGAGTTGTGGTTGCTTTTGTATTCTGTTCCCAGTGAGGTAAAACATGCTTTGATGTTTTCGTGTCCTCTATGTTATATCTATATATATTTCTGGACTTTTGGTTCTTAGAAGTGTATTCATGTAGGAACAGTAGGTAGCTCTTATGTTTTTCTCTAATGTGTGCGAAAAGCTCTGTGTGTCTCTTCAAAGTCACCTATTTCTCACACACAATCTATTATTTACCGAGATATTACCTTTATAAAGACAAGAAGTATGTTATATGGTACCTCATACCTCATACTGGTCTCTGACACAATTAAATGTAGTCTACCAAAGATAGACATGATCATTAATATAATATATAGTAATAAATTTCATAAATATGACCATTATAGGAAAGTTCAAATTTAATATACAGATCATCGGTGACTCAGTCTGTCAGTAGATCAGAATCTTAGAGTCTCATGTCATCAGTATATAATTTTTGTTGGTATCTCATTTTATCGATAGATCATTTCTGTTGGTAGATGATGCATCGATAGCTCGTATGTTGGTAGGTGATGCGTTGGTAGCTCAGTTATCGTTAGCTTGGCTATCAGTAGGTGATGCGTCGGTACCTCGGTTATTGGTAGGTGATTCATTGGTAGCTCAGTTTTCAGTAGGTTATGTGTTGGTTGCTCGATTATAAGTGGGTGATGCTTCGGTAACTCATACATAGTGAAAATTAGGAGTCGCTCTATCGGTGACTCATCTCATCGGTGTCTTAGCTCGTCAGTAGCTCATGTATCAGTGACTGGTCTATCGGTAGTACAAGTATCAGTAGATCATACATAACCAAAATATGTAATGTTGTTTTATGATGAAAACACTAAAACCATAGGTTAATATTATAATTAAAGATGATTAAACACATTGTATCTTAATAAATCATAATAATCATAGTTAATATTTATTTATGAGCATTAAAACTGTAGGAGTGCAATAATATCTCACTTTTTTGTGATGAAAATCATGATATTATATACCAAAATAATTGAAATGATTTATGATGATCAGATCAAAAATATTCTTAAAATATTACACAGATTATAGAGATCAAATATTTAGAAGAAACACAAGTACATATGACTTTTTAAATGATCTTTAATTACATGTTCCCTTTTAATCTTAAGTGTAACCTTAAACTCCCCCTAAGAGAGATTCCATTTTATTTATCCCCCTTTTTGTATTATCAAAAAAGGAAACATTAATTAACAATAAAGAATATATAAGTAAAGAACAGTAAGATGAAATCATAGAGAGTATTTCATTAATCTAGTAATATAAGGGATAACACAAATAGTACAAAAAATGGAGTACATAAAATCCCTATAAAAATTGATCCAAATACTTCTTGGGAACAACCAAATCCATCACCTACTTGCCTTTATCAGAAGAATAAGATGAATGAACAAAATGGTTAGTAGTAGAAGTGGTGGAAATCCTAGAGCCGATATAGAGGGAAGGAAGAGAAACTCATGTAAAGTCTGGAGGTGCAAGACAGGGTCCATTTGATGAAGCAGGTCTTGTGAGTTACTATTGTATGATAGGTCAAATATGATTGATTTCTCATGTAGGAGTCATGGTAAAGGTTCCAAGGGTGTAGAATAAGAGTTATAAGTTGGTAGGATTGGTCTAATAAAAGCAGTGAGAGGAGAAACAATAGCTTTGTTGTGATGGTGCATGTACGGGGTGAGAAAATTGATGAAATTCTTGATGACCTCACACCCATAATTAATTGTCTTCTCAATATTATTCCAATTTTCCATGAACATATCAAGGTTGGGATTAAAAACTTTCAGCTTCCAAACATTCTCTTTGAATTACTGAGTCACTAGAGTCAACCTCAAATTCTCCACCAAATACTTGAAGTGGCTGGTCAACTGGTATTTTGTGTAAATTTTCATGAAATATAAATTTACTTTATATGTTATTTCTTCTTGATAATTATTCACACCAATGGAATAAAACATAAACAAATCATAAATATGATCCCAATTCTATTGGATTTTGGAAATACTCTCCTGGTCAATGCTACCCATCATAGTCTTAAGTTTATCTCTAATCACATCTCTACCCATCTCAACATCAGATGAGTGAGAAATAGGAGGAGTTGAGCTGGAGACACCTTGAACTATATCTCTAATATCAGATCTCAACTGAGTTAGATCAAGAGTGGGATTATGAGAAGGAGTAGCTTCCTTATAATACTCAGAATTGTTGTCTCCAAAATCATTCAGAACTCTATCCAATGATTTTTTATATTAAGTTGTCAACTTGTTAATGGTCGAGACCATAGAAACTAATTCATTTCTCATTTTCTAATTGTCTATGACAACTACATCCATAAGAGGGATCAAACTTGGCTCAAAATTGAGATATAACTCTCTTAGTAATAAACTCAGCATCTCTTTCCTTGATTTTGGAAACTGCAGCGGGTGGCTGTGAAGGGGTTGATTGAATAGCAACAAGAAGTTCTTCCTTGATGGCATTAAAAACAGCTTTGGTGAAATACTCAATAGATTTTTAACCAACTACAGGAGTAGTAGTAGTCCTCTCTTCTACATCAGGATAATTCAACCCAAGAGTCACATACCCTGGGTCCCTCATCCATATAGGTACCAAAATATCATCCAAGGGAGAAAGAACATCAAAATTCACTCTTTTATCTTATCTTTCCCCCTCATAGGATGACCTTTTTCCTTAATAAACCAACTCCCCCACTGGAGTCACATATACATCTATTATATGTTGAACATACACCTAAACATGAATAGTAGGATCTCTCTCTTTAACCACAGCTAGCTCATCATGAGCATCACAAGTCTGTACCTCAATAACAACTTTTTCAATAGCCTCATGGGAATCCATAATAGGTTATTGTTCTACTAAGATAGGATCAGCAGGATTCTCATGTTCAATAGGATCCAGGGTTCGATTAAAAATATCACCATTAGGTCCTTGGTCATAATTACCATGGTTTAATTCACTATCTGAATCATCGCTTTCTATATCTTACCATTCATTTTCATCTTCTCCATCATCCTCTCCTAATTTTCCATCAACTTCCTCAGCTTCAATTCCATTTTCTTCTTCACTAGATTCTTCCTCATCACTATCATACTTTCTCTCATACTCAACATTATCATACTATTTAGTATAATCACTATCATTCTCAATAAGAAGTTGTTCCATAGATGGTAAAGGTCTTGGAGTACTTGTAGGACCATAATACATCCTTTCCAAACTGTCGGCAATATCAGGATCACTCCTTTCATCTATAAGAGACTCTTTTCTTTGACCTTCCTCAGCCACATCCTCATTATAATACTCACAAGCTTCATCTGGTCCTAGACCAGGATCAACCATGTTCCTCAGCCTTGATGGATGCCCAACTGGATTAAAATATTCATACAGCTAGTCATTATCCTCAACCCACATCTTCTTCTAGGGATTATAACTTATTTTCATCCTCTTTTCGATATATTTGTTTATGAAAACCCGTCATAAGTATAGGCTATCTTTTTAACTTCATTTACAAATCCTTTATCCTTTAATTTGGCAGAGATAATTCTAAGATAAAACAAATAATTTTTCTTAAAATAAGACTTGATCAATTCACTGATTTTAACTATCATATATTTTCATATATTTACCTTGTATCCTTTCTTTAATAGATATATAAATTATACAACCAGAAACATAAGAGAAGAAAAGTCCCCTTTATTTGGGCATAACTAATGTTGGCTGAATTTAAACAAAATCTTTTACTCACCATCGAGATTTATAGAAATAGGCATCCAATGCTATCCATTTCAACTCATCCATAGTTACCACATAACCTAATAGGTCACTTGTTGGAGGAAAACTTCCCTGATGGTCATCACAAACACCCTTATGGGGTACTTTCAACCATTCTTCCCAATTCTTAGAAGAAAATAACACTATCCTTCCATCCAATATTGAATTTATCCAAAACACTTCAGATCCTTCCAACATAAACTCATCATTTAAGTAGAAATCATGTACCATCTTTGGATAATACAGTCTCTAATTTTTAGATAACTACTCAAATCACCCTTTGGTTTGAAACACATTCCACAAAAGACACTCACTGGACAACACCCATTCTGAATGCACTTCCTTCTTAGGGGTTATGATACGGTTTGTGTGATTGGGATGAATAGTCTTAGGCTTAGTATTAAACCAACAAGATTGGCCTCTTTTCTTCTTGGATAGATGCGAATCATACTCATATATTTCAGAAACACGCTTGAGATGATCCATTGAGATATTTTTGAAGGGATTGGTTTTAGAGAGAGAAACGAATCAGCTTGGGAGAGAAAGGTTTGAGAGTTAGAGTTTGAGAGTAAGAGTGAGGGTAAAAAATATTGGATCGAACCTTAATTTTTTCACATAGGGATTTGAAAACATAAAATTCTTAGAATGGGTTAAAATAAAACAAATAAAATAGTGACGTTTCAAATTCCATATAGAGATAAAATAATTAAATATCAGTCAGTGAGAGACATTGCTGAGAGCCATCGGTAAGTCACCATCAGAGAGTCCTGTCGGTGAGACATCATTGGTGAGTCACATGAGTGATACATCATTGGTTAATCACATCGGTGAGACATCATCTATGAGACATCATCGGTGAGTCACATCGGTGAGACATCATTGGGGAGTCACCTCGATGAGACATCATTGGTGAGTCACCTTGGTGAGACATCATCGGTGAGTCACATCGGTGAGTCATGTCAGTGAGACATCATCGGTGAGTCTTGTCAGGGATACATCATTAGAGAGTCACATCATTGAGATATCATTGGCAAGTCACGTCAGTGAGACATAATCGGTTAGTCATCAAGAAACGATCATTCATAACTCATGTCTGATGTAACTCATACTCTCACAATTTAAAGGATTGGTAAAAATATCAGCAAGATGATGGTTTATGATAATAAATTGAAGAGTTATATCACCTTTTTGATAATGATATCTCAAAAAGTGATGTCTTACATCAATATATTTTATTCTTTAATGAGAAAACAGATTATTAGAAATGTTGATATAACTTGTATTGTCATAGTTTGTAGGGACATGTATAAACTGACATCCATAATCCAGTAATGTGTGTTTCATATCCAAAATCTGAGCACGACAGCTACTAACATCTATGTATTCAGCATTGGTAGTAGATAGTGCAATATAATTTGTCTTTTTACTACACCGTGATACTAGAGACTTGACCAAAAAGTGACCTGTTCCAGAGGTTACTTTTCAATATAACTTGCAACCACCAAAATCAACAAAAAAATAACTAACCAAATAAAAAAGTTAGTCCTCTAGGATAGAACAATCCTAATTTGGTATTATAATTTATGAATTTGAAAAATCTTTTTACAGCAGTTAAATGAGATTCTTTAGGGTTTTCTTGAAAACATGCACACATACACACACTGAACATAATATCAGACTGGCTAGTAGTAAAGCAGAGTAGACCTCCAATTATCCCTCTGTAATTAGTTTGATCAACATATTTTCCATCTTCATCAAGATCCAATTTATAGGTGGTGCTCATTAGAGTATTACTACTTTTTATACTATCAAATCCAATCCATTTTAATATATATTCAGTGTACTTACTTTTATTTAAAATAATACCTTATTTATTTTGAAAATTTTGAAATATAAGAAAGAATTTTAGTTCACCCATTAAAATCATTTCAAATTAATTTTGCATCATTTTTGAAATATCAACAGATAAAGAATTTTTATAAGATCCAAAAATAATGTCATAAATATATATTTGAACAACTAAAACATTTTAGAAATTATTTTGACAAAAATATTAGGATCAGAAACACCTTTTGAAAAACCTTTTTAAATTAGAAAAGTTTTGAGAATATCATACCAATCTCTCAAATCCTATTTTAAACAATAAAATTCTTTTTTCATTTTGAAAACATGATTTGGAAAATGAGGGATTTTAAAACTGAGGGGTTTTTCAAAAAAAACATCCTCAACTATATACCCATTTATAAATTCACTTTTAAAATCCATTTTATATAGTTTCAAATTAATATGGGATATGTATGCTAGAAGAATTCTAATGGATTTGAGTCTAGAAAAAGGTGAAAAAGTTTCTTCATAGTCAATTCCTTCTTAAATATATCCTTATGCAACCAGACTGGTCTTATATCTCACTATGGTACCAAATTAATCCACTTTATTTCTAAACACTCATTTAGTACCTATAGTCTAGATGTATTTAGGTCTATCATTATGTTTCTAGACATTATTTCTTTCAAACTGATTCAATTATTCTTGACCATCCATTACCAAAAATTCATCATTGATAGCATCATTGATATTTTTCTGTTCAAGCTGTGAGAAAAATTATTGATGTTTAACCCGGTTCTTAATAGAATCTCTAGTTTTTGTTACCTTATCTAAGTCTCTAACTAAAAATCTAGGGGATTGTTCTTAAGAGTTCTAATATATCTAGAAAATTAAGGGCTAGTTATTTCAGGTACTTCTATAGATTTGGGATCACTATGATAAGAGTCTAGATATTTTCTAGAACTAGATGTTTTTTTCTTACTTAACAGTGGAGTCATAAGGATTGAAATTTATGTTTAGATTGGATAGATCATCCTCAATATTTTCAAGGGATTTTTCAAGTTCATGTGGACATGTTTCATCAAATTTGATATGCATAGATTCTTCCAAACATGTGGTTCTTTTATTGAAGACCATATAGGCTTTTATAGAGGTTGAAAAACCTAGGAAAGTTACTTCATCGATTTTGGATGAGAAATTTTCAAGATTATCTTTTGTGTTAAGGATAAAGAAATTGAAACCAAAAAAGTTAAAGTAATTAACCTTAGGATTACTATTGTTCCAAAACTCATAGAGAGTTTTCTTAAGTATAGGTCTAATTAAAACTCTATTAATAATATAAAAAGTTGTATTCACATCTTATTCCCAAAAGTAAATAGGAAAGTCATACTCATTGAGTAGAGTTTGAGTAATTTTTTTTAGGTTTTATTCCTTCTTTCTATAACTATATTCTATTAGGGTGTCCCAGGAGCCGGGAAGTTCTGACTATAGCCATTTTGTGAGAAAAAAATACTCAAACTCATGTTTTTCAAACTCACAACCATGGTCACTTATTAAGGATTTAATTCTAATACCACTTAGGATCTCTATAGTTCTAGTATAATTATTGAAGTAGGAATAAGCTTCACTTTTGTGATCTAAAAAGAAAGTCCAAGTATATCTAGAAAATTCATCTACTAGAACATATATATACTGCTTTCCATTTGGGCTAGAAACTCTTGAATATCCAAAAAAATCCTTGTGAACCAACTCAAGAGGTTCAAAAGTTAAAACTTATTTATTTGGTTTGAATTATGTTTTATGATGTTTTCCCTTTTGACAAAGATTACATATTTTTCATTTGGAAACTCAAGATTAGGTAGATTCTTGAATAGTTATTTACTAGTTATCTTTCTCAGGGAGTGAATATTGCAGTGTCCTAATCACTTATAATAGAGCCAAGAATCTTGGTGAAAATCACTCAAACGAGGAATATTTTTAGAAGCTAAAGAATCTAAATTAATAGCATAAACATTTTCATTTCTTAAAGAAGTAAATACTAAATCATTTTTAAACTAAAAAAAATTAAAATCATTATTTTTAAATTTAACATGAAATCCATCATCACATAATTTTGAAATGATAGGTAGATTATACTTATTAAATTCAATAAAAATAACATTAGAAATTAAAAATAAGCTACTATTACTGATTTGGCCAAGACCAATTATTTTTCCTCTTTCATTATCACAAAATGTGACATGCCCACCATCAATCTTGATAAGGTTCTTGAATCTTGAATAGTCCATATCATATGTTTTGTACACCCACTATCCAAGTACTATGATCTTTTCTAAGAATTTTTCAAATAGATTTCCTATAAATATAGATCAAATAAGGAAATATTTTGGTACCCATGCTTGTTTGGGTCCAATAATATTAGTAATTAAAACTTTGGGAACCCACATTTTCTTAATGGGTTTCCTATAAATAGTTTGTAAAGTCTTATAAAAACAAACATTATTTGGTTCTAAAAAACTTGAAATAGTAGAAGATGTTCTAGCACTAAATCTTATAGTAAATTTTCTAGAACAGGGCATAAAACTTGAGTTTCTAAATTTTGATACAAAATTGTTTTTGAAAAAAATTATTTTTCCAGGTTGGTACCTAATACCAGTAGTATATTTAGAAGAAAAATGTTTTCCATTAATATGAACTAAGATATATTTACCATTTGTGAACTTCTCTAAATCTTTCTTTAATTTCTCATTATACAATTTAAGTTAATTTTTCCCAGGAACCAATTATGCATTCTTTTCCTTTTCAATAGTAAGTTCTGATTAAACAGAAATAGTAAGAGAATGTAGTTTCTTGATAGATTTATACTTATATTTCAATTAATTACATGTGTTCTAAATTATTTTATAATATTCAAACATTTATTCATTTTTCATATTTTTAGAATCAGATTCATCTCTAAAATGATAAGAATTTTGTATATGAGACTTTAGGGTTACCTTAGACGTGTTTATCATAAAACACATATTGTCTTTTTAGCCTTCTCATTATGTGAAGATTCTAAATCACTAGAGAAATCCTCAGAAGCACTCCAGGTTGCCTTCATTTCCGTTTTGTGCTTTCTATCCTTGTCTTCATATTTCATTTTGAAATTTACTTTGGGACAGTCAGCCTTTACATGTCCTCTTCTCTTACACTCATAGAAGACTATTTAATTAGTATTCTCATTTTCATCTAATCATTTTTTCAATTTCCCTAGTTGTCATATTTCCCTTTATAAGTCGGCTTTCTAAGATATTTTTTCTTTTGCAGAACTTCTTAAATATCTTGTCTAATATAGTTGTCTCCTCATCATAGTTACTTGGTGATTCTTCATCATTGGTACTTTCAACATGAGCTTGCACTTTCTCATTTGGTTTGGAGGTAGGGGTTTTGAAAGCCACTGACTTTATCTTTTGTTCATCATCTTCTTCTATATTGACCTTATGTTCTTCATCATACATTATTAGGTTATATATCAGTTACTTTACATGTAGAGTGTTAATGTCACAATATTCCCTTATAGATACTGAGGTTCCTCTCTACCTTTCTGGAAAGCATCTAAAAATTCTCATTACTTGTTCCTTGGATGTGATTGTCTTTACTAGAGAGACCATCTTATTTATAATTTCATTGAACCAGAGATACATGTCATAAATAGGTTCATCAAGATTCATCTTAAAGTTATCATATTTAATAGTATATGTATTAAGCCTTATTTCTTTGAAGTTAGTGGTTCCTTCATGTGAATTAGCCAATATATCAAAAAAAATTATGTGTTGTTTTACATGTAGAAATCTAATTAAATTATACATCCCCTAAATAGAAATATAGTGCATTCATATATTTAAATTTATTGTTGTATTATTCCTTAGTGTTAGTATCCCAAGTGTTCCTAGAAGTATTAGGAATCTTATAATCATCTATAATTGAATACCATTATTCGAAACTCACACTTTCCAAATGATTTTCCATTTTAATTTTTCCACTGAGCATAATTTGTTCCATTAAAATAGGGAGTTATTTTTGTAGCGGTACCTTCCTATCTATTATCCATTTAAAAAATATTTTAAAGAGAAATAAATGTTTAATTAACAAAAATTTAGAGATCTTTAAAACACTATTAAAATCAATGTTAAAAAATATTTTTGAAAAGGATTTTAAATTTCCTCTGATACCAAATGTTGGTCGAAGAAGGACACTCAAGAGGGGGGTGAATTGACTTCCTATAAAAATTTCTTTCTAAAACATTTATTTGATAATTATTCAAAATTTCCCTAATTTAAAACAAAAGAGCATAGTTAACCAAAGTATCAAATTTGTAAAAGTTTGGTTTATTCGAAAGTATTTTAAAAGATTGATTAGTTCTCAGTTAAAACAATATATTTTATTATCTCAAATTTTGAAATCATTATTCCAAAACAAATTATGATATAAACATTATCTAAGATTAACTATAAAAGTGAATTTAATTTTTTTAAATAGTAATAACGACAGATAAAACAAAACTTGAAATCACACAGCAAAAGTAAACTAGAGGTTCGGTCTTAGGCCGAGACCTAATCCTTTCTAATTGGTGACCAACTTTTACAAAGTAGTTTATATTAAATAAACTTGATCCACCCCCTGGATCAGGTTTACAATAGTATAAAAACTATCCAAGTCACTCGACCTCTTCCACAGTTTTTGTGGGAGTGTAAAACAAACAAAAAATCCATGAATATACCTCTTACACTATTATTTTGGGAGTGTAAATGTGAATGTTTGTGAAGATATCTATGTATCTTCCATTTTAGCACATGATTCAGACTGTGTTTAGAAATAGAGACACACACTACTCTAAATGTAAAATAAATTACATAGGAAGAGAAGAAAAGATGAGAAAATTTAGAATGTCATGTTTGATGTTCTATAAGGCTCTTAGACTCATTCAGGATGGTAGAAGTGAAGCTGAAGTCAACTTTCAAAAATAGATAGAAAAATAGAGAGTTGTAGTTGCTTCTCTGTTTTGTTCCCAGTGAGGTACAATATTATTCAAAGTGTTCTTGTCCTCTAAGTTGTTGCTACATAGATTTGTGGAATTTTGATTCTTAGAAGTGTCTTAATGTATGTAGAGTAGGTAGATCCTGTGTTTTTCTCTAAGGTGTATGAATAGATCTGTGTGTTTCTTGCAGGTCTCCTCTTTCTCACACACTATCTCTTATGGATTGAGATATTACCTTTATATAGAAAATTGCATCTTCTCTGGTACATCATACCTCATACTGGTCGCTGACACCATTAAATGTTGTATAGAAAAGACAGATATTCTAATTAATATAATAAATAGTACTAAATTTCATAAATATGGTTGTTATATGTAAGTTCAAATTTAACAGACAGATCATTAGTGACTCATTCTATCGGTATCTCAGTCAGTCAGTGTCCCATGTTGTCAGTAGATCATTTATGTTGGTAGCGCATTCTATTGGTAGATCATTTCTGTCGGTAGATGATGTGTCGGTAGCTCTATTGTCGATAGGTGATGCGTCGGGGTTGACGCTCCTTTCCATCACAGATTTGAATTGAAAAGGGAAATACCCTAAACCCAAAGTGATACATCCTTTGAAGAAACATCAAAAATTGACAAAGGAATGAACCAAGATTCAAATGCACTTGGGTCGAGCAAGGTCCACTAAGGTCTCACAAGTATACTTGTGTGCCGCCTATTGGTCGTGTAGGTGACTTGTGCGCCTTCTTTGAAATTCGCCCAGGGTCTTCTCCAGCCTATAAATACCCCCGGTGGGCTGCCCATTTGAAGGAGGACAAATTCCAGAAACTCATATTTGAGCTCCTGGTACCCTAGTCTCTTCTCAAAGCTTCTGAACACTTCTGAAGTAATTTCTTACCTAGAAATGGAATATCTAAAGAGGGGGAATAAGGCCTAACTGTGTAAACTCATCAACACTTGCGTGCCTAATTGGCCAGCCCTTAAGGGAAATGGCCACACTTGCGCGCCGCCTTACCCCTTCCACATTACTTGTGCGCCTCTCTTTTGGAAGTATCTAGGGGTATTATTAAGGGCTTGATCCAAGCCTCGCCCAAGTTCAACTCTAAGTATCGGTTGTCGCACAAGCACCCATGTGTCGCACAGGTACACATGCGTGACTAGGACTTGCGCACCCACGCAGTACTTGTGCACCCATGCAGTACTTGCACACCCCTCTCTTCTTGGGTACCCTTCCTACCCATTTCACACCTCTTACACCTATACACCTCTCCTCTTCAGGATTAAGACTTCAGAACTCTCTCCAAATCCATTCATGGCATGATTTCTTTGTGGGATTCCTTATCTGAAAGGAATTATATGGAAAACATCTCTTAAAACCTAGTGATTTGCATATCCTCATGTCACTAAGGTCATAGATTTTATTCATTCAACCTCATCCTTTAAGATGAGATAATCCTTAACCTGGGACTCCTTTTCAGGAGTAAACCCCAATCCAAATTCTCATTAATTTGTGCATCCTCCTTAGGAGTAAGCCCCGAGTCCTCATTAATTTTGGGCTCCTTTTCAGGAGTAATCCCCAAGTCCCCTAATCTGGGCATCCTCCTTAGGAGTAAGACCCAGTCATAATTTACTTAACCTGGGCTTCCTTTTCAGGAATAAGCCCCATTGTCCCAGTTCCCAAATATGGTCATCCTCTTCAGGAGTAAGCCCCAACCATGGTTCTCTTAACCTAGGCTTACTCTTCAGGAATAATCCCCAGTCTCAAATTCTACAAATATGGGCATCCTCCTTAGGAGTAAGCCTCAAGTCCCTTAACTTGGGCCTCCTTCTTAGGAGTAAGACCCAGTCTTAATTTCTTTCAACCAGTCTTAATTTAATTTTGATTTGGGCTTACTTCTCAAGAGTAAAACCAAATCATAAGTCCCATCCTAACTTGGGCATCTTCCTTAGGCGTAATCCCCAAGATTAGAGTATCCAAATCTCCATAAAGTACAAACACCTTTATGGACCTTGTTTCTGGGTTTCTTCCCTGAAGTAAAACCCAATACTCATCTATTTTGGGCATTCATACATACATAGGCCCCACATCATTTCATATTTCATGGCACAATTTTTTGGTTTCACCAATACCTCTTGTTTCTCACATCGAGCATGACTCACGTGAGCTTGGAGTGTAAAAGTAATAATGAAATCTTTCTTTGAGCCATCAATCATGCATAAATATCATACTCCCTCACTCTAAATACATGGGTTCTGATTCCTTTTCAAAATAAAGGATACGTAGGTAGCCCATATGCGGGTACGATCCCAACTCTAAAATAATTCATGTCCTTCTGAATGACAAATAAACATCAAGTGCCCCACTAAGTGGCTTTAAAACCAGTATGGTCATCATAATTACCAAGAGACTTTTATGTATTAAAGGATGCCATTGACTAAGAATCTATAACAAATATAGATGATTCTCTATCGATGAAGAACCTCGAATACATATAAAAGATTATCTAAATTTCCTACATATCAATCATTGATTGTTAGATCTAAAGGAAAGCTCATTTTATACTTGGTAATGTAATAAGGATTCATGAACATAAGTTAAATCTATAAAGAGAGTCCCGGTGTAGATAATAATTCCCCTCAAAAAGGTGTGATGAGTTTGACCTCTCATCCTCTCGACCAATGAAAATTCCTAAGCCTCATCAGTCCACAACTAATGAGCACCTAACTTTGGAAAGTGGGTCCAAATGGATATAGAATCATTGGATGTTTCTGGTTCTATGAACAAACCCATTAGAAACCGATTGGAATGTTTGAACCTTCAATCAATGAGGTCATCCCCAATTTCATAGGAAACAGTCAGTAGATTGGAAATCGTTAAGTGATGCATTGGTAGCTCGATTGTCACTAGGTGATGTGTCAGTAACTTGGATTTCGTTAGGTGATGATTAGGTAACTCAAACTTAGTGAAAATTATGGGTCTCTCTGTCTGTGACTCATCTCATCCATATCTTATGTCATCGGTGGCTCATGTATTAGTGACTTTTCTATTGGTACTACAAATATCAGTAGCTCATACTTAACAAAAATATATTATGATGTCTTATGATGTAAACACTAACACTAGAGGTTAAGAATATAATTGGACATGATTAAACACATTGTATCTTAATAAATCATAATTATCATAGTTAATAATTATTTGAGAGAATTAAAAATAGTGGAGGCCTAGAATTTTTTTTTAAATACATATATTATATAATCAATAATAAATTTAATATTTATCTAATATTTTTACTAGGAAATAAATGAGAATAAATTTTCTTTTATGATTAAAATATATTTTTCAATAACAGATTTTTGTTTCATTTTGTGTGATTATTTTAAATTTAATTTTTTTCCATTTTTAAAGATTAAATTCAATAAAATAGATTACATATTTTTATTTATAACTTCCAATTTTTAAATACATCCACTTTCATTTTTTTCATTTTGAATAGTAAAAAAAGTAAAAAATGACCACAGGTAATGTAAAAAATAGTTTATTAATGGTTAAAATAAGTGATAAGGGTAAAAATTCCACTTAAACATTTTAAAATATTTTTTTTTGTAGTTATATAAACCTTATATTATTTTACCTTTGATGACTTGTATAACACCATGAAATTTTAAAAATTGAATATCATATTCGATAGTATGTTTGACACGCAATACCAAGCATATATGGGAATATAATGTCCCGAGACATTGAAATATATTTTATATTTTAAAAAAATCCAATATATTATAAATCCTTAAATTCATTAAACACTAATTAATCTTACGTTACATGAAAAATAACCCTCTTTGATAGCTTGTGTTACACACATGACTGAGTTTTACAGAATATAGTAAATATTATTAGTTAAAATGAAAATTATCACTTAGAGATTAAATTATAAGTAATGAATAGGAATAAATAACTTATGAACATATGTTTTTTAATTCACTGGTTTCCAATTAATTAAAATTCAACATAAAACCCAATTTAATAGAAAGGATATGTTTTTACAGAAAAAAAACTATTTTTATGCACCAAAGGAATTTTATATTAATAAGTTAACTTACTTTATATTATTGAATATTATTAATTAAATATATATATATATATATTATAATAAATAAAATATTTTCTACATTCATCCAATATATTTTAATGTCATAAGATAAGAACAAATCCAATTTTAAACATTAAAATCTATATTTTTTTTAAGGCGGTTTCCCACCTTTTAATGGTGAAATTACATTAAAAATAAATTTTCACACAATTATAGATTTTATTTAACAAAATAAACTGAATTTTGAAAATTTTAAATTCAAAATTATGTTAGGTTAAATTTTTTGTATTTTTCTGAGAAGTTTTATTTTTTATTGAGTAGTGAAAAATACTGAATTTTAATTGAAAACTGACTTTTATTATAAATAAAATATAAGGTTACATTATATTATAATTTATTTTAAAGAAAAATAAGATAAACTAAAAACTATTAATCCATTTTCTTTCATTTTATTAATTTTTATATTTAATTTAGATGTAAACAATTACTAAATATTTGATCATTTTCACTTTAAAAGATCGTTTTATTATCTCTTCTATAGGATTGATTTGAAATTAATTTCTACGAATTATGTAATTTAAATATGGAAACATTGATTCACTATTTTTAATTAGAATAATTTATAGTGTCTAGTATGGTCAACTTAATTCTTGACAAATGTGATTTTTAAAAATAGTTAAAATTAATCATAACGATTAAGAGAAAAATGAGTAAACAAAGGGAATATACATTAAACTTGAATAGAAAAATAACATAGAAACTTTTCTAAAACCCATTTTATGGCCATATTTATAACATATATAATTTTTATTGAACGTTTTCCATTATTTGAGGCACATGAGTTATGGAAGACTTCCTAATAGTGTTTATGTTTTGGTATTTACAAGAATTCTACTCCTCCATTATAAAAAGGAACTCGCTCCCATCACTTATTCACACATATAAAGCCATTTTCATCATCCAAACTCTACCAAAAATACTTAAAACGTCACTAATACTATACTAGAATCATCACATTGCACATAATGAAATCTAAGGAAGTCCTTTGGTGCAAACCAAAAGGAGTTACCCGAAGAAGAGGTAATGTTCATCGACAATACCTTTTGTTTTTTTTATCCGCCCATTCAATTATAATGATATCATTATTATATAATTACATAAGTATCTAAAATATAATTATGTGTTTTATTATAATGTTACAACCTAAAACTTCACAAAATTTCATCAAATGGGATATGAAATCATTGTTCCTATTTATGGAGGACTACCACCTCACGAACCAATGTCATTTGTTCTTCCATTACGAGATTTAATGGTTGGTAATAATGATGAATTTATAGTTTATATATGATATAAACTATATTTATAATCTATTTATAATTATTCAATTATTATATAATAGTTTCCTTCATGATTTTCATTTTTTTAGAATACAATAACGTTGTTCATGTGTAAGGCGGAGTACCACGAGGCGAAGCTATGTGATTCGTTGACACGTTACATGAAATGTATTAAGGATTGGTTTAATAAACATATATGATATATATAATATAAATATGATAATTATATTATAATATACATATATACCATTTATTCTTTTTCTTTTAATATGAACAAAATGGAAACAGCATTCATATGTAAGTACGACCCACCATCTCCATCAGTAATTCATTTAATTTCCTCTAAAAATATTTTGAGGATAAATATAAATACATATATACTGAATAAAATTATATTTACATACTATTTTATATTATTTAGATTATTAAATCATGATCTATTTAATAGGAATAATAAATAACAAGTCAAAACATATTAAAAAGTAGTTATTACTCAAAGAAATGAAAACAAGGAAATATTATTAATTAATAGGTAACAATATGTTATAAAAGGATCATATATGATATCATAAATATTAAAATGGTTCTTTAATATGTTAAAAACATGTTTAAAAATATTATACAAGAGTTTAAATAGTGCTCAACTCAAAATTAAGTGTAAGGTAATGGATTTCATATTAATTTCATTTCATTGAGGCATATTGAATTTATATGTGCCAAATTTCCTTTATGTGGTGTATATACTACCACTTTGAAAATTATTATCATGAAAAATTCGTTATTAATGGTATTTTAAGTATTAATTATAATTATTTTACATAATGGTACTTAATTAAAATTTAATGAGTAGTAAATAATTACATTACTGAACTATTTTTTCAGTAGGTTGTATTATTTCTTCATTATTGTTAATATTATAAGACTATGTGTATAATGAAATTTGATTATATAATGTTTTATTTACAATTATTTTATGTGTATTTACAGTGGATACACATAATATATTCATTGGTTGATTCTCACTTTAACATTATGATATTTTCAAGTGTTTACTTCATAATCTCATTTTATTCAGGATTATTTACACTTAAATTTCTATTGAAATAAATTTTTATATCATTGTTTAATAAACCATATAAATTTATTTTACTCTTGTTTTCTATTATATTTTTAAATTTATAGTACCATTTTTTCACTCTTTGGTACTTAAAATTTCATAGATATTTTTTTATGAAAATATGACATCATTCCTCTCTTCGATCAGAAATCTTTTTTTAACCATTTTTTTCTAGAAATGGTTTAAAAAATATTTTAAAACTAATAAATTTATTTAATAAAGGTGTTTTTAAAAATAAATTAAAAGGAATAATCTTATCATTTTCTAAACAAGTCACTTTCTAAATTTTTTTACTATGAAAAAGGAATATTCTTTTTACCTTGTATGGAATGTACATATTTACCCATCATTATTTCTTTGAAGCTTACTTTTTAAATTTATAATTTTACTTTAATAAAGATAAGGTTATCAAAAGGTATTTTCAATTAAAAAATTCTTTTCAAAAAAAATAAATCTAAAAAGGATATTTCCCTCATGAATCTTTTTAATGGTCTTTTTAATCATCAATGAAAACAACCCTTTATTATTAATCCAATGGGTATATATGGTATTTATACTATCCTTATTCATCCTTTAGATAGTTTATGATGATTTTGAAAAAGGAAATCATCAAAATACACTTCCTTGATTCGTTTTTAAAGTCATTAATATCACTTTGGAATATTCAATTTTCCTTGATCATTGGACATTAAATTTCTCCTAATTATGCATAAAATATATCATACATATGATTATAGCATAAACTGTATAGCATTTCTAAATATGGTGTTTACTTTGAAATTTATTTGATTTATTTTGTAAATATTTATCAAGTTATATTCTTTACTTAATATGTATTTTTGATGATATGGCACGTTTTTTATGAATTAACATGATTATTCAATATTTAAGTATTACTTTGCATAGGTACAACATAGGTTGGGAGATATTTAAATTAATCTCCATGATGCATCAATAGTATCATGGGATGAATTTAGTTGGATACAAACCCTTAATGTTTATTTCCAATAAGTTTTAAAATGTTTAGAGGACAGATCTAGATAGTAGTGTCTTGTGAAAGGTCTTGACACAAATCCAATGGGTTTTTACCCACATAATTTAACTATAATTAGGATACATCTTGATAGTAAAGGTTTAATGTTTCTGAGAAACATGATGTGTGACAATTAATCATTTCATAAATTTTAGTTGTTATTATTATCTTTGATATTTCCACATGATAAAATTGATCGATGCATTTAATTATCATTTTATTCATTAAATATATTTTTTTTCTTTTATTTACATTGAAATATTTATTCTATATTATCTATTCATGAAGTCAATTTATTTAAATGTCATGTGTGTTCAGTTATTTACCTTTCCATGTTTATTATTCTTATGGATTCACAATATCTTCTGTTGAACTTAACCCTTAATGAGCATTTGAGTTTACCCTTATTTTTTCCCCAAAGTTCCATGATATTTACTATGACTGATATGTAGGGATACAATAGATAGAAGAAATGTAATATTGATAAAGAATAGAAAAAATATTATGTTGTAATTTTTCAATTCCAGTGTAATGTAATACTTATGTAAGTATTTAGTTTACCAAGAATAATAAAATGATCTTCCTTTCAGTTTGTGTTTCCTTGTATCTTTTTTAAATTTAATTGCAGAAAACATCGGCTCTAGATTTACTTAGCTCAGGTATCTATAGTTGTTATAAAATTAATTTTAGTAGCAACCATGGGAACTAGATTTAGGAAAACAAAGATTAGAAAACTGAACCCTATGATAGACTTTGAGGATAAATGTAGAAGAAAATATTAATGTTTTGGTGAGGTATATATTATGTGATATTACCTATAAATAAATCCTTGTCTGGATAGTATCATGTGTTTATTTATTTCATATGAAAGATATTTTCAAATAATTAAACACCTTTGTAGTTTTTTTGTACTGGGATTCTACCAATATTAAGGATGCATTGGAGAAATTTTCAGAAAGTATATCTTTTAGTGGAAAATGTATCTTAGTAATAATTACTTTAAATTTTATAGAAATAATTTTAAAGGTATTAGTAATAATTATGGTTGATATGATCATTAATTACATTTTTATAATAGTCAAATAATATTATTAGACCTTGTAAAAAAATAAAAGTATTGAAAACCCTAGTAAAAATGTCATTTAATGATTCATTTAATTTCAATGATGTCTATCCTAATTTTTAAAACAATTGTAGGAATTATATTAATGTAGTTTAGAAAAAGTAAAACCTTTATAAAAGGTGACAACCCATCACATCTGGTGAGACGGCAGGTCCTGAACTCTATATCAAAGGACGATAAGGGTTTTACACCTACCACTGGCCTATGAAATATCATAGTTAATATGTCATTATTTTTTAAAAAAAATTATGAATAAATATTAATGATGAACCAATAGTATTACTTTTTTGGGTTATAGATTAAGGTATTAAATATATTGGTTTTTTAAAATAGTCAGAGAAAGATATAAAAAACAATTATGTATCTTATGATTGATTTAAAGTTAATTTTAGTGCTTTATGAATACAAAAATCATTTTTGGGTATTCATTTCTTGGAGTAAAAGTAAAAATGGGAAATTTATTGAAGAACTAACAAAGGATGAAATTATACTTATGAAATATAAGTTTACCAAGTAAGAATATTTCCTTATATTCTAAGGTAGTAAAATAATTAATCAATATTAGGAAAATGATCCTAAAAAATATATTTCAATACCTTATTTGTTATTGAACTGATGGGATTTTGAATCATCCTAGATTTATGGTTTTTAAACCCTAAACATTCCATTTATAACTCACTTTTTTATAATCAATGACCTCAATCACACTCAATAAATATTTACACTTTTACTACATGTCTATATCTTCACTTACCACTGATTTTCTCCTACTTAGAAATATGGTTATGTGTTTTTTCATAAGACCTTGGTACTTCCAATTATCTCTTATTAAGAGTATTTTTAAAAAACCTTATAATTATTTGTTATTTACAAGAATAAATATTCAATTTTCTATTTTCTATTACCAAAATAAAGTTTAAATTGAGAGGATCTAATTTATTTAAGGTGGGGAGAATGTAACACCCAAAAATTTTAAAATATGAATATCATATTCGATAATGTGATTAAAAAACAACATTAATTATATATTGTGATATAATTTCCCAATACTTAACAATATATTTACTATTAAAATAAATTAAATCTATGATAAGGCTTTCAATGCACAAAACATTGAGTCAGCTTTCATTACATGAAACAATGTCTCCCTTCAATAGCTTGTGTTACAAACAAGATCGAGTTTTACAAATTACTATTAATATTATCATTTTAAATGAAAATTATCTCTTAGACATTAAATTATTGGTTATTAATATTAATAAATAACTTATTAAAATATATGGTCGATTTAATTGGTTACAAATTAATTAGAAATAATTATAAAAACTAATTGAATATAAAAGAATGGTTTTAAAAAAATATATTTTTATACAGAAAAAGAGTTTTATATTAATAAATTAAATTAATTACTATTATTTAATGATATTAATGAAATATTTATAATATATATTCTGTAAAATACTTTTTTCATTCATATAATATTTTTAATAGGCATAAGATAAAAACAAATCCAATTTTAAACATAAAAAAGCAATATTTTTCTAAAGGCACTTTTCTTACCTTTTAATGGAGCACTTGTTTTAAACTAATTTTGGAAATTATTACATATTTTATTTGATAAAATAATATTATTTTTTAAGAATTATTTCAAAATTATCTTACGGTTAATTTTATGATTTTTTTCTTTTAGGTTTCATTTTTTGATGAATTTTGAAGAATACTAAATACTAATTGAAAATTGATTTTCCATTTGAATAATTTATAAGGTTAAATTGTATTTTAAATTTGTTTTAAACAAAAATTACATAAAATGTACATATATTCATCCAATTTATTTACTTAGAATCATTTTTATAATTAATTTAGATATAAAAACTTAGGAAACTTTTGATCATTTTTACTTAAACACCCTAATTTCTCGTCTTGTATACGGGGTTACATTTAATTTAATTTCATCCACTTATGAGATATAAATTTTTAAAAACAGACTCCATTTTATTAATCTAGATAACTTTTAATTCATATAAATTTTAACTTAATATTTGAACAGAGGGATTTGTGAAAATAGTTAAAATTAATCATAGCGATTAAGAGAAAAACGAGTTAAATTAGGAACTAAATATTAAAGTTAAAAGGAAAATGGCCTTGACACATATAAAACACACATTTTTTGGCCAAATATCACCTTTTTCTCCTATTGTAACAAATTTTGTACATTATTGGGGGCACGTGAGGTATGAGATACCTCCCAATATTGCTTAATTTTTTGTATTTACAAGAATGTCACTCCTCTACTATAAAAAGATACTCACTTCCCTCGCTTATTCACAACTTTAGAGCCATTTATATCATTAAAACAATTCCAAAAATACTTCCCAACATACCTCATATCATCCTAGAATTCTCAAATTGGGAGACATTATTCTAAGTCCTTTTGTGCAAACTGGAAGGAGCTACCTGATGAAGATGCAACGTTCATCAATGAGACCTTTTGTTTTATTTCTTTATCAACCCATTAATTTATTATTATATCATGATTATATAATAAAATAATTGTATTAAATATACTTATATATTTTTATTAAAATTTTACAACCAAAAAATCACACACTTACATCAAATTGGATATACATTCATTGTTTCTGTGTACGGAGGACTATCACCTTGAGAACAGATATCATTCATTCTTCTATTACCAACTTTCAAGGCTGGGAATAATGAGGTATTTATTTTTTAAATATGATATATATTATATCTATAATTAATTTATTCTTCATTAATTATTATATAACACATAACTTCATGATTTCCATTTTGTGGGAATATGATAACGGCATTCATGTGTGTGGCTGACTACTGCCTCATTAAGCAATATAATTAGTTTGTAGGTCACGTTGAATGTATTAAATATTTTCTTAATAAAAATATAAAATATATATAACCTAAATATTATAAATTAATGATAATATAAATATACACCATTTAATTATCTTTTTTTAGTGTGATAAGAAAATGGAAGCTGCATTCATGCATATGTATGGAATATCGTTTCCCTGAACGGTGAATTTCATTTTATATCACCATATTTTATGGAAAAATACAAATAAATATATACTTAATATATATTATATTTTAAAAAAAAATCTATATAAGATTCATTCATGATCTAAGTAATCAAAACCAAAAAAACAAGTCAAACCATACTCGAAAGACAAAGTAGTTATTACCTGAAGCGATGAAAATAATGAAATATCATTAAATAATTGGTAATAATATGATATAAAAGGACCATATATGATCTAATAAACATTAATATGGTTCTAAAATAAGTTAATAACATTTTTAAAATCAGTATAAATAAGTTTAAAGAGTGATCAACTCAAAAGGAATCGTAACATGAGTGATTTCATCCCAATTTCATTTTATTAAGGAATATTGAATTATTATGCACCTAATTTTATTTATGTGGTGTATATACCTCCACTTTGACTTTTAATATCATTAATACATAATTATTCATGGTATTATAAGGTTCAATTTTAATTATATCACCTTTTAGGGATTTAATTAAAAGTTTCCAAGTGGTAAAGAATTGCATTACTCAACTTCTTTTTAATGGGGTTATATTATTTTTCACATTATCATTAATATTATAATATTATATGTATAATTAATATAAATTATCTTATGTTTTAGTTATACTTTTTTATGTAGATTTAAATTGGATAAACATAGTTGATTCACTGTTTAATTCTCACTAGAATGTTATGATCTTTTTAAGGGTTTACTTTGTGATCTAATTTTATTCGAGATTGTTTACACTTGAGTTTCCATTTAAGGAAATTATTTATTCATTGTCTAATAAACCATTTTATTTTATTCAATTCGTTTTATTTGTGATATTTTTAAATTAATTAAACCTTTTTTCAGTCTTTGGTACTTAAAAAAATTTATATTTTTTTAATAAAATCATATTTCATTTAGCCCTTCAATCTGAAATATGTTTTATTTTAAAACCATGTTTTATAAAAAAATCAATTTTTTTTTAACACGTAAAAATGTTTTTTTAAATTAGTTTTTTAAAAAATATCAATGTAAGATTCTTGTATTTTTTTAACAAGTTACTCTCCAAACTTTTTATAGTGCAGAAGGAATATTCTTTTTACCATGTATGGAAAGTACATATTTACACACTATCATTTACATGAATCTTCCTTTTCATGTTTATAATCATACATTTTAAAATTAAATTTTTTCAAAATATATTTTCAAAGAAAATGTTTTTTTCAAAATGTCTTTCATAATACAAAAATGATATCTTCCTCAAAAGTTTTTTAAACTATATTTTTAGTCATCAATGAGAAAAATTGTTTATTATTACTGTAATGGGTATTTAGTGTAGAGACCCGAAGCCTGACGTACATAGACTTTACATTACTTTTGTGGAATACTTAGTACATAACAAAAACACACACACAAGGATCGTAATAGTTTAGTGTCTTTGGAAACTCGGAACGTAATCTTCTAATCGTGGTGAAAGATCTTCAATATCTCCCATAAAGATCTTCCATTTTTTTAACCTAAAACCTTTCTTTATATCCTAGGGAAAAGAAAACATAAAAGGGTGAGCTCAAATGCTCAGTAAGGGTAAACAAAAGAAATATCAATCACATCATATACACAAGCACATAACTTTTGGAAATCTTAACCTGCAAAAGAGATCAAATTTTCATAACATGGGATAAATCATGGCAGTGAAATGTAATCACAATAATCATAACTTAAAACATGAAACTTTGTGGCATTCACACATAATCATAGAGAATCATTTCTTGTTAGTCAATACTCATTGCCAAGACTATCTTAGTGGACAAAGTCCCTTTCTGAATCGAGTAACCCTCGTTTCAGTCCTGTTTCACTGAACCGGTATAACCTACCATTCCAGCCATGTCTATCTCATGAGATATAAAATCTTTACCCAATGCATTGGAGGGAGATATAGGTCCCACCCATCTTATAATGAATCCTTTCTTATGTGTGCCACATTATGATAAATCATACATCATAGCGTAACCCATGTAATAAAAATGGGATTCTTAAACAACATGACATCATAAAACAATTCATATAAGATAAAGGAATTCATAAAAATATTTCCATCACAACATAATCAAACCAATGTAATAATAGGGATAAAAACAGAACCCTTTTATTATCTCAGATGGAAAATAATTTTGATAAAATACTTGAACTTCATTCTTGAGGAAAATATCCTTTCTACTTCAAAAACACTTTTCCTTTCTTAACATGTCATACAATTTTAAACTAAAAGAATTTTATTAAAAATAAACTTGAAAACTTGTAAAGGAAGCTTCTTGGAAATAATGTTTTAGAAATCCATTCATGCCATATAAGTTAAAAAAAACATTCTTCGTACTTTTGTCGGAAAAGTCAAAAAGTACCTCGTGCGAAAAACGACAAAAAATTCCTTTCATACATATTACTAAAAACTCACCGAAGGGTAAAAATGTATTTAAACAATTGTAGGTGGATGGAAATAATATTACATATTGATGAAACATGGATGTGGATGATAAAATACACCCCAGTAAATACTTACGAATAAACAATCTCGGATAAAAATGAGATTGTGATATTTCCCTTACCTTAGGTCCGATTTGCTTTGTACGTGTCCGAAGCTCCTGTATAATGGTTTAAATAATGTTATTGACTTATTCCAGAATCATACATATTGATATGATATCATATATGGCCATATTCTTAGCTTCTTGTTAGTAATATTTCATTGTTACTTGTTACTCGGGTCTTTATTGCCTTTTGTTCTTATGCGTGTTTTGCCGAATAAATTCTTATTCTTCTTTTAAGGTTATAGATACATTATATCCATAATGGTATTAGTGTAACATATATCATATTTATTCATTCAATTCATTTATATAATTATTATGTAATGATGATCATGTAGAACGAGTCGCTTCACATCGTGGAGACGGTATTCCGTACGTACGCACGAGTGATGATATCGTTCCTATGATCGTGGAATTGTATTGGAGTATATATATATATTATTTAAGTATCAATATTACTTTATAATAATAATAAATAGTTACTCATTACACCATTATACCCATCCTTGTAAAGTGATGGTGGAAAATAGATTACACCACAGCGTGGAGACGGTATTCCGTACGTACGCACGCGCGGTGATTTCATTTTTCCGTAGGATAGATAGAAGGTGAATTAGGGTTGTTTCATATTTATAATAACATATCAGTATGTAAGTAATACTGATGTTATTACTTTATCATGAAACAACTAAAGGAGAAGAAGTTGAAGAAGAAAGAAATTGAAAAGATCGGTAACAGATATTACCTCTTCTTTGGAACGCCTCTTTGAATCCTCCACTTAGGGAACTAAGATTGGTCTTTGAAGAAGACCAGGACCTCTAGGATTATTCTAGGGAAGTGGAGAGGAGAAAATTTCAGGGGTTGGCCGAGCTTGAGTGCTCAATTTGGTGTGAGGAGGAGGGGGAGGAGGTGCCCTTTTATAAGGGAGGAGAGGGGCACCTTAGGAATATCTCAAAATATTATTTTATATTAAAGTCAAAATCGGTTTATAATGGTTCCAAAGGGTCTTATTTCGAAGCTAAAGTGGGGATGGGTAGAAATCCTATCAACCAATAGGATTTAGACAAGTTTAGGGTATTATTGTATCCTTATCAATTAGATTTAACTCTAAGTTAAATAATTTAACTTTTACCGTGTCTTTTTGTTTTCTTTCACTATATGGTTAATACACTTACTATAACATGCCAAACGAACCCCTAATTGTTTATTATTAATATATATATCCTTATCTAAGTCATTTGGAAGAACCTTAGATTTTTATGAATAAAATAACAATTAATAATATAATATTTGATTTAAAAACTATTTTTTGTCAATTTTGACACTATTTGATATATGATTTTTGTGAAAGTCATAACAGAATTATATGTTCAAACCAAGTTTATTAAATCAACATTAATATATCATAGTAACCTATAAGATTAGTGAATTTCATAAAAAGTCTCAAATTACATTTATTTTGGTTTTTATAACATCAATTATGTCAATATTTCATAAATAAGATAATTACTGCATCATCATTGTGTCATAAATAAATTAAATTATTAAATGTATAAAAATTACAAATAAAATACCATTATGTAGGAAATCTTTTTATCTTTCTAATGAATATTTATAGTAGAATTTATCTTATGTATAACCCCATATTAAAAATTATTTACTTATTAAACTTTGATTTTAACTATTTTAACCCTTCTTTAAATAAATTAATAATAAATGTCCTAATCTAATCCAAGTGGGCCTAAATGGTCATATTTTATTCATAAGGTTGTTTTTGGTCGAATTACACATATCCAATAGAATTAGGACATGTTTTATAGTAATATCATATTTACCCTTAGTTACCATATTTACTATTAACCGCGGTAAAAAAAGTAAAAAGTTACTATTCACCAAAAAATTATTTTTATCTCATTGAACCACATTTTACTTACTGATATCAACTGTGTCTGTCGGATTTTTGAAATTCCATTCACAGAAGCGGTAAAATTAAGTTTTATGCAAAATTCAGTTTTTAACCTACCACTTAGTGGTTTCACTATTCATCAAAAATTGAAAGTTTTCAGAAAAATACCAAAAATTCACCCTAGGATAATTTCGGTATTCCGAATCCAAAAATGAAGTCCATTTTGAAAAATAAATTTATAAAATTTCAAAAAGTGGTTATTATTATTCATAACGGCTAGTTATAATAATATTTTAATAGCATATCGTTGTTTAGTGAAACTTGGTATTGCGTACTACACACGCTATCGAGGAAGGTCGTGATTGCGTGTAATGCAAGGCAAGTCAAGGATGCGTGTTGTGAAAGCTCCTTTTGGTGTAGCGTACAACACAAGACATTAGTGAAATTAAAAAGAATATTTTTCATAAAATCTTGGGCTGTTACATTCTACCCCCCTTAAAATGAATTTCGCCCTCGAAATTCGTCGGGGTTATAAATAGTTTACTATTCGAAAGTTTCTTTAATAGAAACCCACATCGTAAAAAGGAATACCAAAACTTGTCTTTAAAAACTAAAGTATGAAATGTAACGATTACCCAAATAAACTAATCACTGGGTTTCCACATAGGTGAAAATATGGATATGGAAGAAAAATCTAACCATCATGTTCTGATGGAGAGTGGTAGAGAACATGGCTATGGAAAATCCAACAATCACAAATCCATAAATTTGTGACGATCTAAGGTACCATTCGATTCATCAGGTATAAGATCACTAGGACAACATTTTTGGTTTTCAAGATCATTTCCCTAAAGTTGAAAATTTGAATTAGAATAAATACATTCTTTATTTTGGTACAATCTCACTGTTGTTCATGCCTTGAACAATTTCCACTTCATCTCTTAAATAAATGAAGTTGAATTTGTTATTCGTGAAGTGTTAGCAGATCATGTGATAAAATGACGGGGCATTCCATCTGTCTCAAACAAAAGGTTAGAAAAAATTATATACATAAGTCGATCTATAGTGAGATTAATCACATATGGTTCCTAAAATGGACTTATACTTCATATATCATACTGCTTAATATAATAAAACTAGTTTCTACTAAACAGGGACTTCCTGTAGGCCAGTGGTAGGCGATAAAGGCCAGTCGCACTTCAGTTGTGGGTTCGATTCCCACAGCCTTGTCCGAAGCGATGGGTTGTCGCCCGTCCTGCAGGTTGTCCTTTTTCTAAAACTACATTACTATAACATCCCATCAATAATATCGAAAAAAAACTTATATCCTTAAACAATACTCACTTATGTCCAAAATAATCCATTTCAATCTTTAGGCTTATCCATAATACTGCAGTCCACTCTTATAACATAGTGAAAACGATTACCAGAGATTTAATACCATCGTTGATCCCCATATATCATAAGATATGTTTTGTTGGTCACATTCCAAACATTCAAAGTCCTTAATCATGTATTCTTTTGAATACCCATTGAACCTTAGTGAAAACATGAATGCAGTTAAAATTTAACACTTTCCTCATACCAAAATCCTCAAAATTCTATATTCTCAAACCATGATATCACTTAGTCCTTATATCAATCATGAGCTCATGAATACTATTAAACATTTCATTTTCTCGTTTTCCCTTCATTATGCGCATATCATCTTATTTCCAAAATATATCAATCACTTTGAATACCAAATCAATAAATATTGCAATACTCAATGATACAACATTATTTCGAAATCCCATTACATAAACACTTAATCATTCCACCACATCGTTGACATATTCAACATTGCCAATAGTGATCGCATGTGACTTCCCTTTGTCCTTTGCCTTCAGTGGTTGCTCATGTTGATCATCACTAACCCTTGGATTAGGGAATTTATTAGCATAATGCCCCATTTCCTTGCACTTGAAGCATTGAAGTGTTGGTGGTGCGTTCTCTGCAGTGTTTGCTTTATTCACATCATTAGAAAACCTTTTTCCATTACTTCGACACTCAGCTGCTTGATGACCTTATTTTCCACACTTAAAACATTTTCTAGTCCCTTTAATACAATCTCCACCATGCTTCTTTCCACACTTTGTGCATAAGGAAACATTCATATTCTTTTCACCATTATTCTGAGATTTCTCCTTGAACTCCATCTTTCGTTTCTTGTCCAAACCATGAGATGGATATGTAACACCAACTTCCATTTCTACCTTGATAGCACAACGCACAATTTCTTCATAGCTACTGAAGTCTCTTATAGCTAATGCCCTTCGAAGACTTGGTTTTAAGCCACTGAAAAATCGATCAACTTTACTTTCAGGCTGGATGATAATTCCAGATGCATACCTTGCAAGTCTTGTAAAATTCGCTTCGTATATACCAACAGATTCATCATCCTTTTGCTTTAGTTGAAGAAACTCCTTCTCCATCTTTGTTCGAAGAATACGAGGGAGGTACTTATTGAAAAATAAGTTCTTGAACTCGTCCCATTCCATGGACTCAATTTCATCTCTTTGCCTTGTATTCTTGATAAGATTCCACCATTGATCAGCTTCACCTTCCAAACGATATACTGCTAAGATGACTTTATCATGTTCAGAACATTGAAGAACTGAAAATATCTTTTCAGTGGTACTGATCCATTGTTCAGCAACAAGTGGATCAGAAGACCCACTGAAAGAAGGTGGACGTTGCCTCATGAAGGACTCAATAGAATATTGTTCCCTTCTCTGCTCATTTGGAAGTCCAGAATGATTCATAGCTTGTGTAAGTATATCAATAAGATTTTTCACTCCATCTCCCATAACATTTGTTTATTCAGGAGGACAATCATTGCATTGTCCATTGCATTGATCAACACGGTTCCTTCGGGTTCCATCCATCGTCTAAAACCCAAAAAGAATAGTGTGAGAGGAAAAAATCATGCTAGGGAAAACAACATAATAAAGGGGGAGTACCTTAAATATCTAACATCTTAGTTTTAATTCTATGATCGTTAGCATAATTCTAGTACTATAACCTATACATATACTTAACCTTAGGGACATCCCTAGACATACCTTAGAAATATCTCTAGGGATATCACTAACGTTTTCGCATCCTAGTTTCCAAAGGTTGACTAAACCTTTCCTCTGATACCAACTGTAGAGACTCGAAGCTTGACGTACATAGACTTTACATTACTTTTGCGGAATACTTAGTACATAAAAAAACACACACACAAGGATCGTAATAGTTTAGTGTCTTTGGAAACTCAGAACGTAATCTTCTAATCGTGGTGAAATATCTTCAATATCTCCCATAAAGATCTTCCCTTTTTTTTAAACCTAAAACCTTTCTTTATATCCTGGGGAAAATAAAACATAAAAGGGTGATCTCAAATGCTCAGTAAGGGTAAACAAAAGAAATATCAATCACATCATATACACAAGCACATAACTTTTGAGAATCTTAACCTGCAAAAGAGATCAAAATTTCATAACATGGGATAAATCATGGCAGTGAAATGTAATCACAATAATCATAACTTAAAACATGAAACTTTGTGGCATTCACACATAACCATAGAGAATCATTTCTTGTTAGTCAAGACTCATTGCCAAGACTATCTTAGTGGACAAAGTCCATTTCTGAATCGAGTAACCCTCGCTTCAGTCCTGTTTCACTGAACCGGTATAACCTACCATTCTAGCCATGTCTATCTCATGCGATATAAAATCTTTACCCAATGCATTGGAGGGAGATATAGGTCCCACCCATCTTATAATGAATCCTTTCTTATGTGTGCCACATTATCATAAATCATACATCATAGCGTAACCCATGTAATAAAAAATGGGATTCTTAAACAACATGACATCATAAAACAATTCATATAAGATAAAGGAATTCATAAAAATATTTCCATCACAACATAATCAAACCAATGTAATAATAGGGATAAAAACAGAACCCTTTTATTATCTCAGATGGAAAATAATTTTGATAAAATACTTGAACTTCATGCTTGAGGAAAATATCCTTTCTACTTCAAAAACACTTTTCCTTTCTTAACATGTCATACAATTTTAAACTAAAAGAAGTTGATTAAAAATAAACTTGAAAACTTGTAAAGGAAGCTTCTTGGAAATAATTTTTTAGAAATCTATTCATGCCGTATAAGTTAAAAAAAACATTCTTCGTACTTTTGTCAGAAAAGTCAAAAAGTACCTCGTGCGAAAAACGACAAAAAATTCCTTTCATACATATTACTAAAAACTCACAGAAGGGTAAAAATGTATTTAAACAATTGTAGGTGGATGGAAATAATATTACATATTGATGAAACATGGATGTGGATGATAAAATACACCCCAGTAAATACTTACGAATAAACAATCTCGGATAAAAATGAGATTGTGATATTTCCCTTACCTTAGGTCCGATTTGCTTTGTACGTGTCCGAAGCTCCTGTATAATGGTTTAAATAATGTTATTGACTTATTCCAGAATCATACATATTGATATGATATCATATATTGTCATATTCTTAGCTTCTTGTTAGTAATATTTCATTGTTACTTGTTACTCGGGTCTTTATTGCCTTTTGTTCTTATGCGTGTTTTGCCGAATAAATTCTTATTCTTATTTTAAGGTTATAGATACCTTATATCCAGAATGGTATTAGTGTAAAATATATCATATTTATTCATTCAATTCATTTATATAATTATTATGTAATGATGATCATGTAGAACGAGTCGCTTCACATCATGGAGACGGTATTCCGTACCTACGCACGAGTGATGATATCGTTCCTATGATCGTGGAATTGTATTGGAGTATATATATATATTATTTCAGTATCAATATTACTTTATAATAATCATAAATAGTTACTCATTACACCATTATACCCATCCTTGTAAAGTGATGGTGGAAAATAGATTACACCACGGCGTGGAGACGGTATTCCGTACGTACGCACGCGCGATGATTTCATTTTTCCGTAGGATGGATAGAAGGTGAATTAGGGTTGTTTCATATTTATAATAACATATCAGTATGTAAGTAATACTGATGTTATTACTTTATCATGAAACAACTAAAGGAGAAGAAGTTGAAGAAGAAAGAAATTGAAAAGATCGGTAACGGATATTACCTCTTCTTTGGAACGCCTCTTTGAATCCTCCACTTAGGGAACTAAGATTGGTCTTTGAAGAAGACCAGGACCTCTAGGATTATTCTAGGGAAGTGGAGAGGAGAAAATGGCAGGGGTTGGCCGGGCTTGAGTGCTCAATTTGGTGTGAGGAGGAGGGGGAGGAGGTGCCCTTTTATAAGGGAGGAGAGGGGCACCTTAGGAATATCTCAAAATATTATTTTATATTAAAGTCAAAATCGGTTTATAATGGTTCCAAAGGGTCTTATTTCGAAGCTAAAGTGGGGATGGGTAGAAATCCTATCAACCAATAGGATTTAGACAAGTTTAGGGTATTATTTTATCCTTATCAATTAGATTTAACTCTAAGTTAAATAATTTAACTTTTACCATGTCTTTTTGTTTTCTTTCACTATATGGTTAATACACTTACTATAACATGCCAAACGAACCCCAAATTGTTTATTATTAATATATATATCCTTATCTAAGTCATTTGGCCGAACCTTAGATTTTTAGGAATAAAATATCAATTAATAATATAATATTTGATTTAAAAACTATTTTGTGTCAATTTTGACACTATTTGATATATGATTTTTGTGAAAGTCATAACAGAATTATATATTCGAACCAAGTTGATTAAATCAACATTAATATATCATAGTAACCTAGAAAAGTAGTGTAATTCATAAAAAGTCTCAAATTACATTTATTTGGGTTTTTATAACATCAATTATGTCAATATTTCATAAATAAGATAATTACTGCATCATCATTGTGTCATAAATATATTAAATTATTTAATGTCTAAAAATTACAAATAAAATACCATTATGTAGGAAATCGTTTTAGCTTTCTAAATAATATTTATAGTCGAATATATCTTATGTATAACCCCATATTAAAAATTATTTACTTATTAAACTTTGATTTTAACTATTTTAACCCTTCTTTAAATAAATTAATAATAAATGTCCTAATCTAATCCAAGTGGGCCTAAATGGTCATATTTTATTCATAAGGTTGTTTTTGGTCGAATTACACATATCCAATAGAATTAGGACATGTGTTATAGTAATATCATATTTACCCTTAGTTACCCTATTTACTATTAACCGCGGTAAAAAAAGTAAAAAGTTACTATTCACCAAAAAAATTATTTTTATCTCATTGAACCACATTTTACTTAATGATATCAACCGTGTCTGTCGGATTTTTGAAATTCCATTCACAGAAGCGGTAAAATTAAGTTTTATGCAAAATTCAGTTTTTAACCTACCACTTAGTGGTTTCACTATTCATCAAAAATTGAAAGTTTTCAGAAAAATACCAAAATTTCACCCTAGGCTAATTTCGGTATTCCGAATCCAAAAATGAAGTCCATTTTGAAAAATAAAATTTATAAAATTTCAAAAAGTGGTTATTATTATTCATAACGTCTAGTTATAATAATATTTTAATAGCATATCGTTTTTTAGTGAAACTTGGTATTGCGTACTACACACGCTATCGAGGAAGGTTGTGATTGCGTGTAATGCAAGGCAAGTCAAGGATGCATGTTGTGCAAGCTCCTTTTGGTGTAGCGTACAACACAAGACATTAGTGAAATTAAAAAGAATATTTTTCATAAAATCTTGGGCTATTACATTTAGTGTATTTATACCATCCTTATTCTTATTATGGATGGTTTTTTAATCATTTTTACCAAGGTAATTACTTAAATTATCTTCCTCGATAAATGTTTTGTATTCATTAATATCACTTTGAAATATTCAATTTCTTATGATCATTGGACATTAAATTTTCACTAATTATCCAAATTACTTATCATGGATATGATTATTGCCAAACAAATATACCATTTTTACATATAGTGTTTACTTTGGAAGTTATTCGATTAACTAGGGAAATATTGATAAATCTATATTTAGTACTCAATATGGATATTTGATGACAAGTCACATTGTTCGTAAATTAAATAAATTATTTGATATTTAATGAATTATTTGGAAAAGTACGATATAGGTTGTGGACCATTAAAAAGAATACATTCGATGCATTGGTAGTCTCAAGATATGACATTTTTTATGAAAAACCCTTCATGTTGTTTACTAGGTAATTATAAAAAGTCCGGAGGACAAATCTAGAGAGTAGTTTCTCGTAAAAGGTCTTAACAAAAATCAGATGGGCTTATACCCACATACTTAAATTTTATTATGGTTGGATCTTGATGGTAAAGGTTTCATGTACCTAGAAAACATAACATTCTATAATTAAGCATTTCCTTTATTTCATTTGTTATTATTATCCATGATATTTTTACATGATAAAATCTATGGATTCATTTTATTCTAAATTTATTTATTAAATGGAATGTGTTATAAGTTATTTACCTTTACATATTGACTATTCTTTATTTATTATTGAATTTATGTTATTTAAATTTCATGTATGTTCATTTATTTATATTTCCACTTTTATTATACTTATTGATCCAAAATAGAATCTGTGGTACTCAAACCCAACTGAGGATTTGAGATCACCCATATTTTGTTTCATTTACCAAGGATTTAATGAAGATTAGTATGACTAATATGTAGGTATACACTATATAGAATAAATTTATTCTCGATAAAGAAAATAAAAAATATATATATTGTGATTTATGTATTAAAATATAATTTAAGACTCATGTATGTATCTAGTTTTCCAATACTACTAAATTGATCAATCCTTTGGGATGTTCTTCCTTATATCTTATTCCAATTTCATGATAGTATACACCATACCGGGGCTTACTGGGGTTTCTTCTCTAGAAATTCTCTATTTTATTCAACTTTTACAAGAAAATTACTTTATTTAATTTAAATCTTTTAAGTAATCCCATGTATGTCACCCCCCCCCCCCCCCTCACTTATAAAAGGGGACTTATTATACTCCCATGTTAGCAAAGATTGATAACTCTACCTCATCCAATAATTTCACAAAAAAAAACATTCTAGGATTCCTAAATTATGTTCTTTATCTCCTGGTCTTACCCTAATACCATCCTAAGAAGGTTTGAGGTGTAATCCAAGGGTCACTCAAAGAAGAGGTAATTATCTTATCCAACTCTTTCAAAGTTTATTTATTCTTATACTTTCTATAACAATTTTTATAGTATCATAAATATATAATTTTTTATGATGATTATGATACAGCCATTTTCTACTTCCTATCAATCAAATAGGAAAATAAAGAACCACCCATGTGTGTGTGTGGACTACCACCTCCACGAAGTTATGTGATACGTTTTTAATCAGTACCTCTCAAGATTAGTCATATTGATGCGTTTACTAAATATATATGAAATTTATGATTAAATTTTAGTTCTAAAAATTTGAATTATTACTTACCTTTATTTCATTTTCTCCATAGGAAGTGGAAACATCACTCATACGTACATACATACTACCATCTCAATGAAGTGATATAATTAGTTCTTCATCACCACTTAATCTGGATGGTTATAAAAATGTATATGATAAATAAATATGATACTTGTGACAAGATTAATATTTTTATATAGCAGAACAATAATTAAAGTGTAAGAACTATAACTATAAAACTGAAACATGCCTGAAAAATGAAACTCTTATTACCCGGAATAGTGATTTTAATAAGTAATTATTAATGAATGGGAGATAATATGTTACAAGTTAAAAAAATATATGGTATTATAAGTATCGATATGATTCTGTTATATAATTATAAAAACTTTAAATTTATTATACCACTGTTTATCGTGCATACAAATCATGTCATACTTGAGAAAAGGGTTTTATGTTATAATATCACTATTTACCATCATTTTTTATGTTTAAATTTCAAACGATGAAATTAAATGACATATTGCTCAAATATTTCAAGAATATTATTATAATATTTTTATTTATATATATTATATGTTTCCCTTTCATTTTAATCACTCTAAGTAATAAAAATACTAAAATAATATTTTTAAGGAAAATTACTTATTTTCTCTTTTCGAATGGGAATCTTTTCTCTTCCATATCCATGTTTTCTAAACCATTTCCAAGTATGATTTTAATTATATCCAATTATTAAATAAAATAATTTATAACCATATTTTATTTTCTATAAAAATGTTTAAATATTATCTCTTTTTCATTTTCTAAATGAGTTACTTCTTACCAAAGGTTTGAATAGAATCGGTGTTTTACCATTTACCATATAAATGAATTTTCCCATTACAATGAATATTGTTTTCCTTAAAGCTTACTTTAAAAGTTTCTGGGGTTCTTAAAAAATAAATTTCTTCCCCAATATTAAATAAATTTTTTATTTTTAATAAAGTGATATTAAAATGAAATGGGTGTTTTCCTTAAGAAATATTCTAGTGATATTTTAATAATATTTTCATATATGAAAACATCCATTTATTTTTCTTATGATTCACTCAGTATATGATACAATTATAACATATTTATTATTTTACTATATGGTTATTTATTATTATTATGAAATTTTAATGAAACTCATTTTCTTTTCCCTAGGATAATTTTTGAATAAATGATAATGTTCTCATTATCTTTTCCATAGATATAAATTGGTTATAATTAGGTGATGGGTGGTTATGTTATATCCCTCTACTTTATTGGGTAATTATTAATGTTTTATGAACTAAAATTGTACATGGGAGGTTATCCCAAGCTTAAAAGAGGGTGCATGGGTGGTTAAACAAACCCTAAAGCTAATACATTTGTGTTTATCCCAATCCTAACATGAAATAAATGTAATTGTGGATTTTCTTGACATATGATTTCTATTAGTATGATTATGCTACACTTTCTATTTCACTCTTTATGAGATGTTATAATGATTATGATATGACATCATGGATCATGATCATTCATTATTTTATTATTCAAGTCTTGTGAACTTCCAAATCTATATACCATGATTAAGATCTATTAATATTTGGGTATAATTTTCAAATGTTAATCACATATTCTAATACAATTATGCTCATGTTATTCCTATATATGACAGTTGACTGAAATATCTTATGTTTACCAAAATTAACCATCATATCTCACCCTTTATTATGTGCTTTTCCCCCAAGCTATGAAGAAAATCTTTATGAAGTGTATCTATAATAAGTGTACTATTTGGAAAAAAAACTATGTGGGAGATGTTGAAGATATTTTGTGAAGAAAGATGGTTATATATATATTCTCCAAAAACACTAAACATTTACCAATCTAGGGTGTGTATTATTATAATATTTATTTAGTATTCATCTAAAATGATGTATTTTTTATGCATTTAATGTTTGGGTCACCACATTTCTCATTTTATTTTATTTTTTACTGTGAATAAATTCTCACGTTTTATTCATTTTAATTTTACATGTTCTAAATAATCATTTAGAAACGTGTTTACCACAAGAAAATATAAAAAAAATTACTTCTCAATCCCACTAGATATTTGTCTACCCATATTGTGTGTTTTTTCAAAAAATAGGGTAGTAAATATAAGTGTGGTGAAGTATTTACTTATTGAGGGTTTTTTTGTGGCTTTTCCTTATTTCTTTGTTTTTATTTTAAAAAAAATTGTTTTAGTGTTTTAGCCACTTGGGTATACCATATTTTCAAGTTCAATAGGATAAATAACTCATTTAGAAAACATGGATAAATTAATTAATTTTAATTGAAAAATATTTTAGTGGGCCTTAATTTAATATGAATGTATGGGATCAATGTACATGAACTTGAGTAACATTCTTACAAAATAAAAATAGTTATTCAGGGATTTACAATTAAATTATTGATTAGATATATTCATGAGAATTGGTGTAGTTAGAAAAATTGAGATATGAATATAAGTTTATATAGATGATGAAATTATTATGTGTGTGTAAAAAATAAGAAATCATAAAATGAGTGAAAACAAAATTTGAGAGTTGGTTGTCCAAATGTTGATTTTATGCATTATTTATCACAAATAACCTCATGAAATTCTTAGTATTTAGAATGAATTAATTCTAAATTTTTATTCCAAATTATTGACTTAGTGTTATGTGCATGAATTAATTAAATAAAAGTGTTTGAATAACTTCTTGGTTATTGGGAAATATAGAAGGGAATGTGACTATTGAACTTAAATGAAAAATAGGAAGATGTATTTTTTTTAATCAATTACATGGTGATGAATCTATGATTGTGAAATTATGAAGTGAGTTATGGAGCATGAATTACAGATAATTAAAAAGGTGTACAATATTAATATTAAATTCCATTAAATATTTTACAATTAAATATCCATTACATGAGCCTTGAACATGGGAATTAATGAATTCTTTGTGAAAAAACATTTCAAGAGACATTTCTTTAGAAAAATGCAGAATTCAATTATGGGAGAGTGATTCATTGTATTTATATATATATATTCTTATTCCCTTAATTTATAAATAAATAATATATTTTATTTTATATATTAAATGATATTTTTGTTGTTTTATAGAGAGTTTTTTAGAGATTAATATCAAAAAAATATATACATATATTTTTATTGGTTTATTATAATTCTATGTTTCAAGGATTAATAGTAAAATGTTAAAAAATAATATGTTCAATTTTATTAGAAGGGTATGGTCAAGAAAAAATAAAAGGAGACTTAAAAAATAAGCTGGAATGCTAATAATATTAACCAGGTAAAAGACACTTGAGTAAAGAAAGTCAACATGGCCCAAAGACAATCCTGGGGTGAGAAAAGGGGAGAAATATGTGATCATTGGGATGGAACAATGAGGACTACATAGGTTGATCCATAATTAGGCTCATATAATATATTCATGGTGCGACATGTTTGAAAACACATACACTACATGCTTTCAATGGACATCCAATCGTGTTTTTTCATATCCAAACTTCTAATGAATAATTCTATCCATATATGGATCTAATATAAGATAAAAGATTACCAAATATTTCATTTAAAAATTTGTTTTCCACTAATAATATTGTCCCACCCCAACTCTACTCAATGTCGCTCCATGTTTTAATTTTAATGGGTTTTTATGACAAGAAAATATAATATCAGCCTCTCCCATAAGCATTCTGAATTTTTCACATTGTAGCTAGAATTGTAACATTTTTTTCTTTGGTAAATCAATTTATCACACCAAAACAATGTTCATTGGTAAACCAAATCACTATCAACCCCTGATGAATGCTCCATCCATTTCCAATATATTTTTGATCACTTAATACATCATTTATATGTTTTGATGTATTCTTTGTAACTTAATGTTCTATTCATCAAACCACAACACATCATTACTATACCTTAACACAATTTCTTTTGACCTTAAAATGCACTTTTAAGATCCATTTTAGTGAATCTTTTTCCGCAACATACCCTCAAGCTCTCCAATGCAAGGTTCAATGGCACTACAAGGTATCCTCGACATGTAATGGAAGTTTCATTAACTCATTATAATTTTATACTTCCTGACCATCTACAAACCTTTGTAATACACTCAATATAGTCTAGGGATTACAGGAGAGGTCCAAGAACATTTATGAAGATCATCTATTTCTATGATATTCATCACTATAAATATTAAATCCTTGAAAAAAACATCGTAAAAGATAATATTTCTCATCATGTTTCCTAGAAAATTCAAGTAATGACCCATTAGTGCTTTCAATAGGAATTAATCCATGAAATATTAAAGGACGAGGTTCATAGGGGAGTAAAAACTAAGATAAAAATATTGAATGTTCCTACATGTAAAAAACCAAGACTACTTCACTTTCACATAGAGTGAATCCCATGTACGGATAATTCTCAATCCATGCAACTAAATTCTAGAAAAGGGGAGTGAAGCTTGATTTTGTGGGTTTCTGTGATTTGGGGTGGATGTATCTTTTCCAAATATTGTATTATAGTAGGATTTTTTGTTTCATTTATCTTTTATAATTTATTTTATACACTTTTAATACATTATCTTGTTGTTTCCAGTTTTACTAACTTTGGTTCAACTATACCCTATTATTTTCTTCTCATTTTATCCCTTTGTGCCTCTTCCTACACATGATCATTGGAACTAACTAAAGGGTGTGAACCGCAAGGGAGGTTTTATGATATTAAATAATCCTCATTCTTATTTATTAATGCTTTTATTTCATTCATAATGGGTCAGTGGGTGTGTTTTGTGTTATTGTTGTGATTATCGACCTTTCAATCCATCCTACACACCTGATCCCATTATATTATACCATTTTTTTAAATTTGTCTCAATTTTTCGCATATATGTTATAATGAGGTGTTTCAAGGCACGAAAAATGTACGATGTGAATGGTTAGATATTTTTTCATGCCTTAATCAAGGTGTGTTCATCAATTTCCATAATAAAGTAAGTGAGATTTAATGTGCCAAAGATATCTCATAGGTTTACTAGGTTTCACAAATTATAAGTGGATTTTGATTTATAAATGATATTGAGATAATTATAAAATGATATTTAAACAACATTAATTTATTATTAAGGAACCCATTCCTTACTATATAATAATAGTGTAGTTTTATATCTACCATTTTATGATTCCTCTCACCACACAAAAAACCTTCCCATTTACCATGTATTAAATACTGAAAAAAATTTAAAAAAAATTAATAATTAAAGGTAACTGAGTATTCAGTAAGGTAAATGGGACATACCATTACCATTGATCAACTACTAATCTAAATTGGTATTACTAGAAATTTTATTTTATTAAGACTCATTATAGTCTTCAAACGCACTTCCTTAGAACCTCTTTTCATTATTTTAGAATGTGGGGTGACTCTACATTACCTATTTCCTTATCCTTCTATATGATAATTTTAGCATTTCCTTTTTCTAGCATCATTATGGAACTCTATCTTGGATTACCCTAATACTTATCAATAATATTCAATATATTTAGCACAACAAGTTCAGTTTTATTAAACAGAATCGTGTTATAATTCATAATAAAATATTAGTATCTTTCTGGTAGTGACTATAGAATGATGTTTATGACTAGATCAAGACTGTATAGTGACCCCAGTCTCTCTAAGTAATTTAAATTCAAAATCATATGCATTATATGAGTTAAAAAAAGATCCATCATCCATCTTATATCAAAAAAGTGTTTTTGAAACTTTATATCCTTTTAAGGTTGTATATCATCACAAAATAATCTATATTATTATGTTCTATTTTAAATATTATAATCCATATAAATAAGAATAAATATAATTACATTAATAAAAAATTTAATATTCTAAATATAAACATATTGCACTTATTTAATAGCTTCATCGGTAGGAGTTTCTTGGGGATTTGTTTCTCCGACATATGGAATTTTTCTTATTTCATGAGAAATATTCTAAACTTCCAATACCATTAGAGAAACTTTATTTGAGTAAGACTTTTCTTTCTCAATAATTGACCTCCAAATCATGTTGATTGATGATAATGACATTTTTATCTAAATAATAAGCTTTTATTATATGAATATCTTCTTTTACATTCATTTAATAATGAATTTTATTAAATCTTCTCCCACAAAAATGATGAAACCTGTTAATTAAATCCTATAAATTAGTGGGCCAAAATATATACTTTAATAAATAAGGTGTATTATTTATCATTTCTACCAATAATTAGATATTTTGGTAGGCCACCATGTCAATCATTTTATATATGATACTTGAGTATTTGAGTAGTCAACTTCTTTCCCAATCAACTATATGGATTATCTCAAATAAATTATTCTATTGTCCTAACTCTTAGGCCCTATTTGGTACACTAGAACTATTTATAATGGGAATAGAAATGGAAAAGGAAGAGGAATGGGAATACAAAACAGACTCAAAAATTTATTTTAAATCGTATTTGGTATGAACTAAAAACTAAAAGTAAACCATTAAAAGGGATGTTTGATTTTTAAATAAAAAAATATATATTTTTATCTGGACCCATCAATCACAGGTCCCGACATTTTTTGCCCATAACTATTTCTTTTGGAAAATAAATCATAACTTCATTGAAAATATATTATAGTTCCTATTGTGGTAGCTTTATTTATACGACCTCCTATATCATAGACCTATTTCAATCTCTCATCAATGTGTCACGACCCCTTCATAACCCAATTTTTTGTGTTTTTCATCCCTATTACATCCCCTACCAATTTCTAATCGCACATGCATATCTCCCCCATAGAAGAATTGTATCCCCATCACATCCTCCTCGATAGAATCTCACAACCCAATCATAAAACCATAGTTACCATCCCCTATAACCTCATTGTAGGGGTATGTAAATATAACACCGAAATTGTGATCAAAGGGTGGATATGATAAGAAAAGGTGATTATTGATAGGGGACAATGATGATGGATACTAGAGTAGGGAATTATGGTTATTGATTATGATAGATTGTTTCTAGTGTTTGAAAGTCAAAACAACCCCCAATTTAATAAGAATTGGATAAAATGATGTATATTTTTTCAAAAAAAACAACTATAATGTAAATGAGTTTTTTTCACCCATTTTTTAGAAAGAAAATTTTAGGATCAGTATGGATATTCTCTACATTGATAGGGGGAGAATTAGTGTCAGATAACCTTTTAGCAATTAAAAATTTATCCCTTATTTTACCACTACACTTCTTGAGTGAATGAATTTATCCTAATAAAACCACTTATTTGGTTTAAATCTTTATATAGAAAGATATAATTTAAAGCAATAAGGACACCAAGAATTTTTTATGAGGTCCACCTTTGTTTAGGATAACTACATCCACAATGCATCAAGGTGTTTATCTCATGAACACATCTTCATTTTTATTTTCAAAATAATCATGGAATATAGTATATCCTTGGAAACATTATCCTGAAACAAAATAGGTATAAATAATTAAAAAACATTATATTCTCTTATCTTTAGAAAATAAGCATGCACCTTTTTGGAAAAACATCATAGAGTTGGATCGATTCCCTCATAGACTATATATGTTTGATATTATTCCTCAAAATATTAATCTAATTGGATACATATTCTTCATAGTAATCAATTAGTTTTCTCACAAATATATCAATCAAAAGATTCAACTTCAATTTTATTTAGACTATACAACATAAAAATATTATAGGTTGGGTTCTTTTGATCATATGCTTCGGCCTGTAGGATCTTCAATAGTAGTAAGGTTAGTCTTCCTCACTTCCTTTTTCTTCTTATGTACATTGTACTTTATTTAAATGTAACATTAGATCACCTTATATAATTAATTTAAATAGATAATGTTTTTCTTATTTATCATTGTATTGGGGATCTCTATTTTATCAACTCTATATTTATTTTATCATCAACTCCTTTATATTTATAGAGGATCATGAAAATATGTTTTAATATAGAAATTACCTTTATTGATTTTAGTATCGATATCTCCTTTTTCTTCTCAACATATTTACATGGTTATATCCCCATGATCAATGGATATATTACTCTTAATAAACCAGTGTATTCTATAATTTTATAGGAATAACCTTTCTCATTTTTTATTCACATGTTAAATCAATTAATCAGATTCAAGGTCTTCGTTCACAGCCGCCTTCAGACTCAATATTTACTTCAATTGATATTTTAAATATCAAATCCTTGTTTTTTATCCACAAACCTTTTGGTTTTAATTCCTTTAGAATTACCTTTTATGCATGGATGGCATCAGGTATCATTAAAAAAAGGAAATCCCTTTTTTGGTGGGGTGGATTCAAAAAACCATATTCTTCCATGGAAGTTACATTATTATCCAGTGGATATAATAATAATTATTTTCCATTAGGAAATGGTGGTATTTAAATATATGAATAACACTTTGAGAATCATGATATATAATTTCAAAAATAAATTTTTCTGTAATATCTTCATTTTAGAATCAATAAATTTCTCAGAATATCCTTCATATCTAACCCTCTTACCAATAGTCTGAATATCTTATTTATTTCTTATTTTTCATAAATCACAATCCATTTTGTCATATTTAGATAATTGAAGACAAATTAAATTTTATTCAGATATAATTCATCTTTGATCACCATTAATAATTTTCAAATTTATATATTCCAATTATATATAAAAGTGATTTCATCATATTTTAAAATTTTAATATTATTCAAATAAAGGCTAGAATAATAAAATAATAAAGCTTCATGAATATTTTTTCATTGAATCATACGAGTAAAAACATCTAAATTTATTCTCATCTTCAAAATAATTCATTATAGAATCACTTATATATTCAAACATTGCAAATTCATAGTTTATTGCAAAGGGAAATACATATATATTTTATCACCTAAATCATATAAAAATTTAGAAATGAATCATTATAGATTATAGATGACTTATTCGTGGATTCAAATGACTCATATGTTGATTCCAATGACTCTTACATAGGTCAAGATGAATCATATGCAGGTCATTTCCTTTGAAACAAATTCATGTATGATAAGAATTAATTATAAAGTGCTTCAGGATAACTCATGTGATAACTTTTAATCACTCATATGTTGTTTTGGAATGACTCATATCTATATTCCTTTTACTCATAAATGATGCATAAATTATCATGTGTCTTCCTGAATTTCTCATTCTTAAAATAATCACTAAAAAATAGGTCTAATACTAAAATTTTGGATATAGGAACCCAACACATCCTATGAGCAGGGTGAATTAGTTTATTTTTATAATTAAAAAAATTATTTTGATGTTGTCCTACTTCTTTACATAGAGATTTTATCCTCTTGTTGGAAGAAGAAAAATTCAATATTTGATTTCCTATTCAGGAACAACCACAGAGATACCGAAATAAAAATCAAGGGACATAAATATATTTACTTAGTTCACCAATAAAAGGATAATACAAGGATCCCCTATCAAATTGGTGATGATGTTCAAGATTAACCAAAATTGCATAGTATGTGATTTTAACTTTATGAGATAATAATACTCTACCACGGCCTATGGATTCTTCCTTTATTTCACTCACAACTTCTAGTAGGGTACAAATTAGTTTATAAACACAAACATCTTGCTCTCAGTTTTTTGACATGAAGGTTACTTCAAGGTTAGTATAAGGAACTAACATTTCTTGCATCTTCAATATCCAAATAGATGATATTTTTTTATTCTACAAAATTCTTCCAAATCCTCTTCCTGATATGATCTTAAATCCAGCTACACATAGAAGTAAAACTTAAAAATAATAATTCCATGAATGGATGTATGAACAATACTATATTTTTATATACTCGGTCATCAATAATATGAAAAGAAACCTATTATATTATGTTTATGTATATATATATAGAACTCCTTTTTAAATATTAATCTTAATTAAGATATAGTCCAGTGGTAACTTCTATCATATTCAAATCCTGATATATAATAAGGAAACTATTATAAACCTTTTTTCTCCCTTTGGAGCACACAATTCCCTCCCTTTATTTCTCTTATTAAGGAACACAAAGTTTCACTCCTAGTTTAAAATTTTTTCCAATACTCCTCATTCATATTTTTAATTCTAAATATAGTAGATAATATATTACCCCACATATTGTTCGACTTTATAATTCTAAATTCAAATAAAAACTAACTTCATTTAATTTAATATCAACCTTTGGATCTCTCTCAATTTACTCTTATCCATAAAATTCAATAAAGACAATAAAATACCTACAAAATGACTTCCAAAAAATTCTCAAAAGGCCATTTTTATTACACAATTTTTCCTTTATTACATAAGAATAAATTATTTAATTATATAAAGGAACTATATAATAAAACAAATCTCAATAAATAGAATAGTTATAGTATATAATAACCCTTTACAAAAAACACCAAATACCATCATTCTCATTTTTGAGATTAAGTTGTAACTATATCATGTAGTCTGGATGTCTTTGATTTTCCAAAAATAGCATTTTTCAATTGATCTTTCATTATAGTGTATCATTTTCTATTACAGTGCATAGCTTATCAAATATTCAACCACAAAATATTTTCAACATGGCTCATTTATATGAAACATTAATGTCTACATTTCCAATTAAATTGAAAAAATACTTTTAGGATCCTCTATAATGTAACATAAATCCCACTAACTTGACGTACCTTTCCAACATGGTGTATAATATGGAGCATGGAATACCTCTCAAGATCTCTGAACTTCGATAGAGGCGGTGTGGACTAATCATATGTAGTTTAGAACTTCATTGCTTCACATTCATCAAACTGTTATGCATCAAAGTTTCCATCCACATTGTGATCACCACTTGATTCGTATTGCATATACATCATCTTGAATCACACTTACAACATGGGGAATAACTTTCAGTGTAGAGTACTCCTTTATGTATAAAAGGAGTTCAACATTATGAAGGTTTCAGCGAAGACATGTTTCATGTGGTGTGCACATTACCAAATTTACAATATTTATAAAACATTAGTTTACACTTATATAGTGTAGACTATATATATCTTCATGAATCCTCCTAAAGTTTTGAATATTTGATGTTTACCCATTAACACTAATCATTACAAAATCCAACATTTTATAAGAATTCTCCACTACTATAACTTATTTTTTGTTTTTCAAAGTGCTCTACATCTTCCCTGAGAAACATTGAGATCCTCACATAACTATTTTGATATGGAATACAATCTTTCATAATTCCTATGAGACATCTAAATATTAATCTTTATTCTTAATTCCCTTAATATCAACTTGAACTAATAATAACAACTCTATGCCATTAATACTTATTATCAACAAATCTAACAAAACCTTAATGTCGAAATACAAGTCATGTCCATCTTTTAATCTAAGATCCAAATTATATACTTCCTTTTAATAATTCCTAAAATAATTTAATTCATTTTTTTCTATCTCTAACACTTTTAATTAGCATAAAATTTCATCAAAAAAACTTCATCACAAATCTGGTAACCTTTATACGCAAAAATATTTATATATATTCTTATCACTTATAGAAACAATTTTCATCCTTTAATAAAATATATGAAATATTCCCTTTGTCTGTATACTTATTAAATCATTATATATATATATATATATTAAGTTGTAACTTTCTAGAAATACATCTGTCTTTACATAGTTTCTTCACAATGACAAATAAATCCATCAGTATCAAAATTCCATGGAACTTTACTCCTATTGAAATTTATTCAAACCTATTAAATCTGATTTTTATCATCTACTATAATTAAATATCACCCTTAATAAACTTTTCCAAGATTATATTATTCAATAATAAAACTCTATAAAAACCTAAACCCTCAACAATCATTGTTATTTTCTGAATGGATATCAAATCATATCTAATAGAAACACCATCTTTAACCTAAAAAATCTAATTAAATATATTATATTCATGAATTACAATAAAAATATTTCTCTTTACCATGTGAAAAATATAAAAATAAACTTCCAATCTTTATATGTATCTCTAGATTTATTCATTGTTCAAGTATTAATGCCTATGTTTACTAAATCTTTATTTAATTATCAATCATGGGAACTCCAATATTATTTCAGGATATTCTTCATAAACACATATTCATATGTTAAAACTTTACCTCATACCAATTGACCCTTATTTATAATAAATAAAACACAACACAAAATGGGTTAAAAAAACATACCCTTTTCATTTGTTGTTAGTGCCTCTGAAAAAAATAGATTGTCAATATGATATGCCATTTCATTCTATTATATCTCTTTATTTTATTTTATTCTCTCTCCCGCTTATTGATAATAAATATAAAACATATGAGAGAGGATTTTTCAATTTAAACTTAATCAATATTTCATTAATAATATCACTCTAAGTCTTTGTGATTCATGCTTTATGTAGGAAAAAGAGGGTCCAATCTCGACAAAACAGTAATCCATACCACTTAAAATATGATACAAACTCATAAAAATCACCACATATAACTCTAAAGATTATAAAATGTCCTCAGGATGAAAGAAAATTATTTCATTAGATAATTTTATCATAATTATAATTTTAAATTGAGTTCACGAACTCATTCCAACACACAAATAAAAAACAATCAAACATATTTATTGATTTTTAGAAACCAAACATGAAATTTTATCAAACTTCTTTATTTTCTTTTCATTTTTAAAATCAATTTTTTCCCTTCAAAATCAGTTTTGGTTTTTTAAAATAAATATGTGGTACAAGTCAAGCATACCTTTTAATGACTATCTATCAATAACCTTCTATAACTCATATTTATATAAATTTTATATTTTTGAAAAATTATTAGATTTCTCCCCCTTAAAGGATAAACTTCATATTCATTTCATCAATGTGGATATTTTGTTTAGATGTTCATTACAATACTTATTGATTCTATCTCAATAAAGATGGTGCCATCTTACATGGTGCCTAATTTTGTAGCATGTTCATCTTCATTACTTCTCCCACAAATAAATTGCATCACCATTAATTAGCTATATATAAAGATTAAAAATAAAACATATATGATAAGGGAAAAAGGTGAAACATATTTTTTTACTTAGTTTGAGAATCAAGTCTTAGAATTTGTAACACCCCAAGAATTCAATATATAATTCTCCTTTAAATAAACAATGTGTTAAATAGATTGTTCCACACGCAATATTAAACTACAATGAGAAAAACATTAATAATAAAATTATAAAAATAATAAAACCACTAGTAAATAAATATATATCATTTAATTAAAAATACATATACTTAGAAGATAAATAAAAAAATATGATTTAATGTTAAAAAGGGTTGTTTTAGGAAGAACAGTTTTTCTTAAAGTGGTGTGTTTTTTATTTTAGTAATTTAAATTTATCACATTTATTATATTATTATAAAAAAAATTAATATTTAATGGTTTTAACTAATATATTAAAATTCATTTAATTTTTAAATTATATGAAATAATATTATGATTAATTAAATCTTAAAGGCATATTTTCTTTCAAAGTAGATTTTATTAAATTTTTTATTTTCAAATAAAAGAATTTTTTTAAAATTTTTGAATATGAATTTTTTGGAATAAACATCATTTATTAAATAAAAATAACAAAATTATCTTATGGTTATTTTTTTAAGAAAGTGGTTTTTTGGTGAATAATGAAAAAAAGTACATTTTTTATAAATACTATCACTTTTATGACATCTCATGATATAAGAACGGATTAAAAGTTTATGAAACCTTTTGGATAGAACAAATATGTTTTTAAATATTAAAAAAAATATAATTATAATTCTTAATTTAGGAACCAATTTTTGAAATTTTAGAAACTAAGTGATGTTGTATTATAATAAAAAGCTATTTTTATTATTTTCTTTAATTAACTATTTAAAAGATTAAATTAGGTTTCAGATCGGTTTTAAAGTCACATAACTCTCATATTTTTTAATTATAATCAAAAAAATATCATGGGGATCAATTTTATACATGATTTTGGTGTAAGTTTAGTTTTATGATTAAAAACAATTTTTTTTATAAATTGGTTTTCATTGCATTTTACATACTTATATTAAAATTAATTTTTATCACCTTAATAAATTGATTCTTTTAAATTGATTCCATGTTTGGAATCAATAAAAATAAAATTATTTAATATTTTTCATTTCATTATTGGTCATAAAATTAAGTTATTATAGTGAAGGTTAGTCACCAAGGTAAGGGTTAAATGAGTTTAAATGGGTTAAAACTATGTTTTTTTAGAGGTGATGCCTTGGTAGATGGCCAAGACACAAATTAATATATTATAAAAAGAGGGGATTAGAAAAGTCTAAATGGAAGAATCTTTTTACAATCATAATCATAAATAAAAAGAAGATCACCAGGAAGGCCAACCAGCCAAGTTATGTCCTAGTTAACTCCCTTAATAGTAAGACCATCCACCACCATGTTGGCTTCACGGAAGGTATGAGTGACAATGTAACTGATCTTTAGGATAGAATGAAGATATTTCATTCATCGGGTTATAAGCGTCCAAGAAAGATGCACCACTCCATTACAAATGGCCTACACAATAGTGGTCGAATCACTTTCTATCCAAATATTATTTCAACCCTATTTCTTAGTAATGGAAATAGCATGGATCACATTCATCATATCAGCTTCCAGGGATGAAGCAATTCCACAGTTTCCATAGAAAAAAATGAGGCATTACCAAAGGTGGCCTCTAAAGATAGCACCACAACCCGAGGGACTTGTGTTTCCCTTAGAGGAATCGTCCACATTCACTTTAATCCATCCTAGGAATGGGGATTACTAGAACACTTCAACTTGAGAATGAAATTTATATTATATTAAAATAAAGAGGATTTAAAAAAGTTCAACCCCACTCACTTATAAAAATAACCCTCATTTCCTCAGTTTTCCACCCACGTTTTGAAATTTATATGTACTAATATCTACCCAAATGACATCCAAACAACCTCAGACACATCTCTGATGCTTTGATCACACCAAAATACCATCCTAATAATTCTTAAGGATAGATCGAAAGTATGATATCCAAGGAAGAGAAAAGTGTCTTAACATAGTTGTTTTAATATTCATTCATCTTAAACCTCCCCCAAATGTTTTATAAAAATATTAAAATAATAAAATTAGTATCATTATTTTAGTAAATTTTTATTATTATTATGGAACAACAATCATCTACCTTATTTCCATTAATTAGAAAATGAAAAAGTCACTCATCCATGCGTGCAGACCACCTCCTCCACTAATGATGTATTTAAATTTTCATCACCAAATCACATGGATGATTATAAATATTGATTTAATGAATAGATATGATATTTATCAAATTAATACTATTATGTAAATATAAACCAATATCTACCTTCTTTCCCAACCACTCATTAGAAATTGAAAACATTTCTCATGTGTACATGTGAACTACTGCCTCCATGAATTACATGTTTCAGTTTACATCATAAACTGACATGGATGGTTCTAAAAATACATTTAGTGAATAGATATGATATTTATCAAATTATTAAGTTTTTGGAAAGGTAATATTTTCATTATATAAATCAAATTTATAAAAATTAACATCGTAAAATTTAACTGCTTAAAACGAGCATATCAAGACAATTTTCATAAATTGAATTTATTTTTGAAAATATATTGAACTAAAAAAAATTGTTATTAAAATGAAAAATAACTAATATATATACAATTTTTGGGCTGATGAAACAAATATTTACATTCAAGTAATGGAACCACTGAACTAAAGCAGGAGTCAAAAAAATAATAGTTAAAACAAAAATATTGATTTTAACAAATAAATATTATTGAATGAGTATTGAGAAGTTTTTAGGGAATGTTATCTGGTAATATAAATAGTAATATGATTTTTATATATTTTTATAATAAATCTAAATTTTATATAAAAGAGGTTAGGGAAGGAACTGGGCATAGAAAAAGCACTTATTTGGCGTAGCTTAGTCAGTTTTGTTTCATAATCCATGAAAAAACCCATGATGTAAATGTTGTACAATCATCAAGAAAAAATGAATTAATTTAAATATTGATTGAAAATAACCCAGAACGAAGAATAAGGTATCTTTTCATATATAATTTATTATTTTTTATTAATTAAATAATCAAATTTTTTATTTATTTCTTCGTTGTCGATGATTGTATGAAGACCCCTTGTCATACAGTCTCTTCGTGAGAGGTACGATTGGTAGATTCCTTTTAACATTGATCTGCACATTCTTCACGAACCTTTAATCATCAATGTAGAATCTTCTAGGTTCTAGTGAAGATGAATCTAATGCTTTATAAGATTACTATTGATAATAACCAAATTCTTCAATGTGAGAAGTATTCTCTCTGGTAAAAGTGGATAATTTCTTTGTGTTCTTCAAAGAGTTCTAGAGAAGATAAGGTTGTCTTGAGAGAATACTATCTAGAACTCATTGTGCATAATTATAAAATGTGTCTTGGGATTCTATAGGATTTCATAACAAACATTAAATAGTGTTATAGTTAGAAAATAATAATTTCACATGGGCCCTTATTAATTTATTAATCCCAAGAGAACCACATGTATAGTTAATAATAGGATTATTATTATTTACTTGAAATTCACTAAAATCATGGGTAAAATAAATATTATTTTATTGAAAAAATAAATTAATATTTACTCAAATAATATATAATTTTACATTTTACATTAGATCATTAAAATAAATCTGTAAATCCTCCTCAATATTTTGATGGCCTTGAATAATTACTATGTATTTAATTAAATAAAAAACATTGAATTATTATCCGTTAAATCTGTAAATATTATATTCACTAAATTAATGAATAATTATTTATTAAATATTCATGTAACTAAATAAATAAATATTTTTTTACCTTTTGAATAAACCATTAAAGTAATTATTATGTATTCATGTAGTAAAATAAATAATTACCCAATGAATAAATATTTATTAAATATTAAAATCACATATAAATGCTCTCGAATAACTGTTGATTGAATATTTGTGACAAAACTAACATGAATAATTATTAAACACCTTATAGGAATAAAATTCATCTAATCTGCTAAATTCATATGGAATATAACTAAGGTTCTGAATATAAATATTATGTCTCCCTCTAGGTCTCTTTATTAGTGGTGTTAGGAAACACTGCCAAAAGTCCAGTGTTTGTGTCTAAAAACACAACAAGATGCCATATATAAATAAGATAATGTCACAATGACATAAACTCTCCCATGAACATACATTGTATTATAATCTCTCAATTTCCATATCTCTAATTAAGTCGGATGTATACTGTTGTCATCAACCTATATGCTTGATGTCTCTTTATTTAAAATTTTGAAAAAGAACTCAACTAATAGAACACCACGTTCATGGACTTAATTAATTAGTTACATTCCCATAAAACGTTCATAGAGATCCATTTTTTTCTTTAATATAAGGGATAAATCCTTCCTCACATTATTCATTATTACAATGTCAACCATGAGCCTCTAAAAATATCTTACTTCCCCTTGAGCATATATCATCATTTTTTTTCCAATACATCAATGTACATGACCCATGAAATTCATTAATAATATTATTAAAATCTGAAGATCAATACATGCATCCAATTATAGGAAAATCCAATGAAACATATAAACGTGTATTTTCTACTAATGGTTCATGATCTCATAATCCCATGTAATGAAGTTTTCCAAGATAATACACCATGATAAAGTGTTGTAAAGTCATGTGAGTCTCCACCCAAGATAGAATGGATCATTTGTGTCAGATCAAATGATATCATATATCTATAGAAATTATAGTTAAGGAAACTATCAGGTAACTTCGAAGTTATCATCATAGCAGAGAACTATTATGGCCTTTCAATGTGATAGTTGCCTTTATAAAATTACCACATACTATGACATATATAATAAAAATCATGATTGTATAAGAAATTTACATTAATATTCAGAAAAATGAATACAGGTAATCATAAATTATGTTGAATTTGATACAAGGACACCAACTTTAACAGACTCACAATTTCACTAGATCTGACTACTAACAACTTTCAATTCACTGGATCTCACATGAATTTTATGCTTCCACTAAGATAAAGACTTATTTAATGTTTTGTCCATGTTTTTTTCCATGGAAGGATTTCTCATAGTGACTTTACCACATTGGGAAAAGTACCTAAATAGGGGATATTTTTAAATTATGTGCTTTATCCATTGATGTGATTATTGAAACCTTGTGTGATCCATCATTATAGTATTATCACCATACAATGTGATAGGATACCTACTTCTAAGAACCCCATAAAGCACATAGATGAATTTTTGAATATAAAATGCATCTCTGGGTACATCAGAAGTTAATATATACTCAAACTCTATTATAGAATCAACAAAAAATGGATACTTTAAAATCATCCATCTTACAGCTCCTCCATTGAGATTGAAGACATATCTTGAGTGTTACATAAGATAATTATAATATATTTAGGAACTTGAATCATTTTATCCTCTGATGAATATTTCCTTATCTCCTACATATACTAGGAACATATCCTTATTACACCTTAGATACCTATAGAAATCTATAATAACATTACATTGTTTTTCTCCCATATCTAATGGATATCTACCTACTATTCATAAATCATAGGAAACATCAAGCCTAGTAAATAAAATTGCATACATGATAGATCCTATTTCAGATGTGTATAGGATCCTACACATTTTCTATCTCTCTTTCTCTCTCCCTCTCTTCCTCTCCCTCTATCTCTCTCCCTATCATGTTGTGTCTAGGGAAACATTTTCTTGGAGAGATATATACCATGTTACACAGGTACCAATCACCAATTGGATTTTTCCACACTAAATATCATTATTATATGGTCAATATATGTACTTTAACATAGTCCAATAATCATTTTGGATCTATCGTGAATGATCTTGGTTCCAAAGATATATGTTACTTCACCTAAGTCAGTCATGGACAAGAACTTATTTAACCAGTCCTTAACTAACTGTTGTATTTTTATATCATTTCCAATAAGTAATATTCCATGAATATATACTACTAGTAATATCAATTAACTCCCACTAAAATCCTTTAAAATATATCATGACATCCAATATTTTAATACACTTTAATTTATGATTTATTACATAACTCTACACATAATTAAATCCCAAAATATCATGAAGATTGGTGTATTTGGGAAATTAGGTCCATAGAATAATAAATTGTAGCAGGGATATAATTACATTATTAAAAACTTCTTTAACATGCTTCTAAAATTACATCATCCTTCTAAAACCACAAGGGATAACTTAGGGACTTACATATGAATGGGGTCATCTATAAGGCTCGATATGTGAATAAACAAATCATAGCATAAGTTAAATAAATAAATGTGATCCAATAGGCAAATAAAGGTAACATAATAGGGTGATAATCATAATCTTGAACAAGGAATCGTGATATAACATGATATCATAAAGGCAGTATAGGAATGTGGAAACATCTTAAAACATGGAATTATAAACATAATTGAAGGATAACCTCCAAGAAAACATAACATGGTGTTCTTAGGATAACATCCAACACACAATACATTGAATCTAATTTGATTACAACATTTTCCAATTCATTATGGGTCTATATAATTTTGGCCTCACTCATCACATTCATATCATGTACATAAAAAAGTGTGCCACATAGATCATACAACATAAGGATTTAGTTCATTACTTTTAATCCCACAATTGAGGATTATGAGATAAATACATGGAATTCCCCACAAAAATTTATTTTATAAACATATTATTTTATACCTTTTAGTATAAATGGTATTGGGTATTCACCATAAAATTGTTCGGCATGGAAAATCGCAAGATGATTTCTGCAGAATAACAGGGTTACATAAATATTCATGGAAGGGTTAGATGAGACTGAAATGGGTCAACCATAACTTTTAGTTCATGAGGATAGTAATTTAAATGTTTGAAAACATATATCAACATTAATAATTATAAAAAAAGAATAATTTAAAGATGTTTCTTGAATAAAGAGGAGAAGGAGATGATCCCTTTTCTGGAGAGGGCTCTTCTAAAATCTTGGGAGGAGATTATTAAAAGATTGGGGGAACATTGGATGGGATATTGGGAGGCAAGGGTGGAGTATTTTTGTTCTAAAAGTGTTTTTAGTGATGAATAATGGGATTTTTTGTGTGTTTATATAGAAAAATAGAGGATAATTCTTTATTAATCTCCAAACATAGGTTTTAGAATCTATATAATAAAGTAAAGAAAACCAAAAAACTTACCATGTTTTTTGCACAGGGTTTCAACCAAAATGAAGTTATTTTCATTATTTTACCAATTTATGAACATATATAATTAAAATAATATTATTGGTGATGAGTAAGTGAGTCATGTTTATAAAAAATTTAATTTAAAAATATAATATATTATATAGGTTTTGGAGGATTCATTAAGAGTTCTTAAATTGTATCAAATAATTTCAAGAAAACTTTATTTTAAAGGATAAATATGTATCTAATATTGGATACATTTTATGGAATATATTAAATCTCTTTTGGGACATTATTATTTTATAATTTATATAGTATATTTACACAGTTTTTAATTTTTTCCTGAAAATTTGACTATCACAAAAATTTATTAAAAAATAACTGTTGGGAAATTTCAACATGTTGATTTCAAAAATAATATTTATTTTATTTTAATAATTCATTAAATAAGTTAATTTACACTTGTAAATCAAAATAACCATTTACTGAAAAAATACAGGTTTTTTAACTATAACACTTTTCTGAACCTTATAACAATTACATTTGACTTCATAAAATTATATTATCATTTATATTTAAAGAAATAATATTTAATAATAGTATTTTTTGAAATATAATTTATTTCCAATATTCATAAATATATAAAATAAAATATCTTTATTGAAACTATATATTTACCAAAAAATACACTTTGTGTTTCAAAGTATTAGAATCTAATTTTTATCAAACTCAATATTAAATCATTTAAAAAGTAATATTAAATATAGATAAAATAAACATTTCTAATTAAAATAAATTATAAATATTCATATTATTAGGTTATAGATACATATACCCTTAGGAAAACTATTAATTCCCTAATGGAAATGTGTGCGATGGATATATTTTCTTGTGGTTGTTCGATGTACATTGTTTGGGTTGTTATCTAGATGAGCTTGAACTTCTTCCATAAATAGTTTAATTCAAGATTTAGTTATTTAATATAATATTGGTCTTGATAAAGGTAAATCCTAGGGATACTATATCCGATGGAATATTTGATAAATGGGATTCATAGGTAAAGCTCCTACTGGTTGAGGTCATCACATCATCCAACTTTTTAAATAGGAATTTATCACAACCGTTTATATATAATACTAATATGATCACTGTTCAATGAATATAGTATCAATTTTTGTGTTTCTCAAAATTATTTTCAATATAACAAGATATATCATTCCAAAATTACCAAATTATTTCATGTGTTTTCAATAATTTGATTACTTTTTAAGGCATTTATTCATTAAAAAATAGGGAATTTCGTTTATTAAAGTTTAGGTCATTAAATTATTCCCCCTTTGAAAATTATTCCTCTAAAATTTTCATTTCATACAGTAAATTATATGAGGATGCTTCTATTTCATCACCTCTTCCCATTCCCATGTATCCTCTTCAAATTGTTGGTTCCTCCAAAACACTTTTACTATGTCAATTTTCTGGTTTCATTGAACCTTGTATCTAAAATTTAAGATATTCACCAGCTTCTCCATGTAAAAAAATATCATTATCCAAATGGTACCACCTTCATAATCAGAACATGTAAGGGTTTTGGTAAGTAATTAATTAATAGGGATATAGGGAACACTTAATCTACATGATATAGGTTTGGAAGGAGGGTAATTTGATAAGTCAGCTCTCTGATGTGATCAAGGATCTCAAAGAGGATGATGTGTCTATAAATAAGTTTCCCCTTCTTCCTAAACCTCATTAACTTCTTCCAAAATGATATAAAAAGAAACACTTTATCTCTAAACTTAAACTCCATGTATCAATAATTATTTTCTATATAGATTTTCTATCAACATTGTGTGTATTTCATATGATGTTGAATGGTTTGAACCATATCTATTATATCTTCTATAAGATCAAGTCCCGTCATCTTTCTCTCTCTAAATTCATCCCAAAATGTCAAAATCTAACACCACTTCCCATAAAGAGCCACATAAGGTTCCATTTGAATGTTATAATGGAAACTGTTGTTATATAAAAACTTCACTAGGAGAAGGTGTTGTACCCAACATCTATGGAAATCCATTAAACATGATCTTAGCATATCCTCTAGTGTTTGAATGGTTCTTTCAGACTGACTATCTATATGTGGGTGCTAAGTAGTTTTAAATCTCAATTATTTATCCAGTGCCTATTTATATATTCTCCAAATATTCAAGGTAAACCTCATATATCAATCAGTTGAAATATAGAGTGTAACTTCTTAAAGTCTTACCACTTCCCTTATGTATATCATAGACACTTTGTCCAGCTAGAAATATTCCTAGATAGAAATGAAATGTTCTCAAATTATGAGGATATTAATTACCAACCAGATGGTGTTAATACCATTAGGTGTCCTAGGGAGTCTTATAAGTAAATCCACAGTTATGTTTTCCCATTTCCATTCTTTTATAGGAAATAGTTGCATCATACCCTTATATTTTTGTCATTTTGTCTCAAATCTTTGGCATAAGAATCATCGATATTCAAACTCCATAATCTATCTCTTCATGTAATCCCACCATAAGTTGTTCTTCAAGTATATATACATTTTATTGATACCGATATGAATATAGAAGGATGATATATATGTAAAGACCCGTAAAATTCAAGGGAAATTTTTTCTTAATTTTCTTTAGAATTTTACAAGAGCGCGGTTCCAGACGGCACTTGATTCCGAGGCCCGGAGTGCCCGGAATCAATTTCCGAAGTTTGGCTCGGGTACGTTCAGTGAACGAACGAGCGGGAATTCCTAACATTTGATCCGGTGCTCGGAATTGAAATCTGAGGGCACCGATGAACTCGCAGCGCCGATATTCGCTTAAAGAGACCTTTTCGGAAGTTGCGTTTCTTGCGGGACGAAAGTTAGTTTTTGGGAGAATTATAAAAAGTTGAATAAAAAATGTGTGTATTCTTTTTATTTTACTTTTGTAGGTTAACTCCTCTCAAAGGGAGTTAGGGGTGGGACCCACACCCACTTAACCTCCCTTGAGAGGATTAAGTGTGGTGGGACCCACACAAACCTAAACCTCTCATCTTCCCCCTTAAACTCCCCTCTCTCCCTCTTAATGGTTTGTTAACTTAACATCTAATTAATTACACATGACATGTATAATTAATTAAGTGTTATGTTTTTGAATTTTTAAGTTTTGAATTCCTTGGCTTGGTAAATAAAATAAGGAGGAACCTTATTTTATTTGGTTAGTCTTGTTTTGCCAACTTGTGAGGATTTTTGAGAGCTCCTCCTCATTCTTCTTCAACTTGACGAAGAACACTCAACTTGACGAAGAACGCTCAACTTGACGAAGAACGCTCAACTTGACGAAGAACGCCGCTCCTCTCTTCTTCGTCTTCCGTGTCAACGAGAGGGAACGCCGCTTCCTCCTCGGACTCTCTTCGTCGGCATACGAAGATTCGCCAACGACGTATCTCATCGGACGCACCTTTTCGTCATCGGATTTGACGAACGACTACCACGACGCCCGACCTCCGTGACGTTGTCTTCCGTGGGACGTTGACAAATCATCGAACCTATACCCAAGGTAGGGGTTATTGATTCTTGTTTAATTATTTTATTCTTGATCGTGGATCTAGCATGTCTAACGTGAGGCATTTGAATATTATTTAAGTTGTGTTTTGACGTGAGGGGGCCGGACCGCATGAACACGGCCGAACCCCCTCCTTCGTTCTTGGTGTTTATTTTGCGGATGAATCAAGGTGGCGTGGTGCCGTCGCACCACGCGGATATTCGCCGAATCTTTTTACGCGACGTCGTCGCGCCGCGCCATGGAAGGATCATCAAGAACGCGACGTCGTCGCGCTGCGTTGAAGGAAATCAAAGTGTGGCGGAGGGGCACGGTGCCGTCGCACCGCGCCGAACGACGAACACCGCGGCCGGTTCCGGTCCGCGGCGGAATGAGGAGACCGGCGGCCGGGCCGCCGGCGTCGGAAGCCGAAAAGGGGACCGGATTTTTCCGGTCCCGTTGGAGAAAACCGGCCGGCCAGCTGGCCGGCCGGATGGTAATAAACCGGGGGAAATTAATCCCTCGGCCAGCTCTAAAAACCCCCCCTCATTTAAGAGGGGGGCGGTTCCTTTGAGGGGGGGCAGGCGGCCCCCCCGTTTCCTGCCAATCAAGCCCCCACGTAGGGGGGGGGGGCGGTTTTGCAAACAGGCGCGGCTAAAAAGCAGCGTCGCCTCCCAATCAAGCAGGGGGCTTTGCCCCCCGCACTTCCACCGTGCAGCGCCAGGCCGCCGGCCGGCCGGCCGGCCGGGTCGGGTCGACCCGGTTCGGGTCGACCTGGTTCGGGCCGACCCAGGGGGGTCGGGCCGGGTCGGCCCGGACCTGGACCCCCCGTTTCGGATCAGATTCGGTCTTTTGGCCATAACATGAGCCACAGACCTCCGATTGACGAACCGTCAGCGGCAATGCGATCCTTGGATCGAGACGGTCGTTTAGGTATATCGCACTCAAGGTTTCAGATTACTTTGAGTTCGGCCGGGTTGGTTCGTTCACGAAACCAACCGGGCCTTCGGAGCGGAAACGCTCATATCTTGAGCTACGGACGTCCGATTGACATGCCGTCAGCCGTGTTGTGTTCCTCTTAGTGAGACGGATCTTTTGGCATACTCCGCCCGAGGTTTGGACGCAGGTGGAGTACGGTCGGGTTGGTTTTTCCTTAAAAACCAACCGGGCCCCGGGGACGAAAATGCCAATAACTCTCAGACTGGGCGTCCGATCGACGCGCCGTCTGTTGCGTTGAGTTCCTGTTGTCGATACGGAACTTTGGATACATCAACTCTGGACTTTGTGACAGTTGATGTATCAGCCTCTCGGCTCGTGGAGCGGACCCTCCGAACGAGCTTGCTGTGTGCGGGAACCCTAGTGCTGGCTGCGACTGTTACTGTGACTACTACTGCGACTGCTACTGTGACTGCGACGACGACAGTACAGAGATCCTGTGTGTATTCGACGACGACGACTACAGCACTCAGCGATCCTACGTGGATCAGTGCTACAGGTCCTGTGTGGGCCCGATCCTGTGTGGGTCCGATCCTGTGTGGGTCCTTGCGCTCAGCGGTCCTGTGTGAACCAGCGCCTACAGGTCCTGTGTGGGCCCGATCCTGTGTGGGTCTTTTGCGGGGGTTAGTTACCTATCGATCCTTCGTGGGTCTGACGACTTAGAGGGATCAGAGATCATCTTTATCGTCCTTTGAAGATGTATACCTATGTGAGCTGAATCCTGTTGCTTTCCTATGTGGTTTGTGTTGTGCTATCCTGTGTGGATTACGTTTTGCTTTCCTGTGTGGAATACGTTACTTTCCTGTGTGGACTGAGTTGTACTTGGGCTCGGAGGTTGGAGCGTATTTGAATTGATGTCTTAGGTATATGTATGGGCATATACCTAAGCAGTGTCGGTTGTTACTTCGTGATTGTACCTTTCTTCGTAGTTTATCCTTTGTGGATTTGAGAGACCTTCAGGGGTCTCGGGGTCCCTACTGAGTAGCTTATACTCACCCCTGCACGGGCTTTGCCCGCACTACGTTGTGTTGGTTGCAGACGACGGACAGCGTTGACCTTAGCTGAGGCTTGCAGAGCGGGACGGTACCCGAAGGTGGACCACTGGGCGGGACGTGCTCGGAGCGGACGGCGGGACCCGTGGAGCAGAGGAGCTATCTGTACCCACCCTTCAGGTGGGATTTCCAGTGGACAGCTCGGTGTAACGGCTTTTACTTTTCAATTGTTGTTTTCCCTTTCGAGTTGTACTTTACTTTCAGTTTGGGTTTGTATTCTGGCTCATTTACTTTTCCGCACTTTCAGTTGTACTCTGCTTTGCTTAGTGATTACTTTCCGCTTGCTTACTCTGTGGTGTTTGTTTACTTTACAAAGGCAATGTCTTCCCTTTTTACCGGGATTTACGCCTTGGTGCTAGTCGCCAGCCCCTGGCCTATGGAAGGCGGGCTTGGGGTAGTCACGGCACGGACCCCGAGGGCGGGTCGTGACAAATTGGTATCAAAAGAGTTCGGTTCTACCGCGAACTCTGATCTTTTCTATGTGAAGCAATAATGTTTAGCGTATTGAGTGTGGTTATCAGTCCAGGGAGTCCAGTGTTGGTGCGGTGGCCGACGTATCCGTACACCAGGACCCTGAATTCTGATTTCCGACTTAATGCACGAAAACATTGATTGCGTGTGTGTTTCAAAATTTTCTTTGTGATTACTTATATCAGCTCACCAGGTATATTGTTCTGACCGTGGCGCACCTGTTTCCTTTTCAGGATGGCCCCACGACGGCAGCCAGCTAGGGTTCTGAGAGTCGAGCGTGACGACAGCCCACCGAGCGACGAGGCCTCGGTGCAGGGCCCTTTGTCAGCAGTGGCACCGGCGGTAGCACTACCCGCCGAGCCCCCGATTCTTCCAGCAGCAGCCGCTGACGATGCACGTCGCCTCAGCGCACTGCATGAGTTTCAGCGCCAGCGACCGCCCAGGTTTCGCGGGGAGACGGATCCCCAGGCAGCAGAGGACTAGCTGGAGGCAGTGGTACGAGTGTTTAGGCTAGTGAGGACACCAGCAGACCTCATGGTGATCCTCGTTGCGAGCCTACTACACGCAGCAGCAGGACGATGGTGGAGCTTGATGCTCCAGGTGCACGATGAGGCATCTCTTCTTTGGACGGACTTTGAGAGCCTCTTCCGCTCGGAGTTCGTCCCAGCCACCCTTCATGCGGTGCGTATCCAGGAGCTTCTACAGCTGCGGAAGGGCAGCATGACGGTCGCTCAGTACTCGGCGAGATTTACCGTTCTCTCGCGCTACTCGACCGACATGGTAAGGGACCCATTCTTCCAGGCCCGGACCTTCGAGCAGGGTTTGAGACACGAGATCAGGGCATCGCTGATCTCCCTCAGCATACCGACTCAGACAGGAGTACTGGAGCGGGCCCTTCTGATCGAGAGCTTCCTTGCTGAGTCTACACCAGCGCAGCGACCCACCGCAGGGCGGCACGTGGCAGAGTCATCTGCAGCAGGCAGTCGGCGGATGACTCAGGGGTCCAGACAGACCAGACCTTCGGGCAGACGACCTCAGGACACAGGCTCAGCAGTGCGGGGCACACAGCGAGGAGCCAGTCTTTCGAGAGGCAGACAGTGCTACTCGTGCGGCGGGAAGGGCCACATGGCTCGTGACTGCCCGACCCGCCATGCCGAGGAGCAGCAGACGGTTGAGGGACCACCGAGGCAGAGGCATAGGGTCGACCGTGTCGGTCCGCAGGGAGGAGGCGGATGAGGCAGAGGAGCTGGACGAGCAGCCGGTGGTGGGCGACGCTTTGAGGCTCTGCCACCACCACCACCAGGAGGTCCACCCCGACCACAGGGAGCTGGCGGGCAGAGACAGGCACAGCTCCAGGAAGCAGAGGCCTACGACCACGGCGCACCCGAGATGATTCGAGGTACTATCTGTGTCTATTCCACCCTTGCTGCAGTTCTTTTAGACATAGGAGCGGGTCACTCTTTCATAGCCGCTGACCTTGTTCGGAGCTCGGAGATTCCGACAGAGACGTTGGCTCGATCCTTACGGGTAGAGACTCTTACGGGAGTAGACTCGACGATTACGCACTGGTGCCGGCAGTGTGAGCTTACTCTAGGAGGCGAGAGCTTCGGCTAGGATCTTCTTGTAGCAGCGTCGAGGCCTTACGACGTCATCTTGGGCATGGATTGACTATCTACGGTCCATGCACAGATTGACTGTTTTAGGCGCAAGGTGCGATGTGTACGCACCGACGGGAGCAGGTCCACCTTCACCGGCGAGAAGGGAGCCTTAGCAGCACAGGATGGACTTCCGCGGAGGAGAGGACAGCCCATCACTCATCAGTTGGCTAGCCTTATCCTTGGAGCAGTAGACGTGCGGAGTCCTGGTTTTCCTGCAGTGGTGGATCAGTTTGCGGACGTTTTTCCCGATGATGTTCCAGGGCTACCTCCTCGCAGAGAGGTAGACTTTTATATTGACATGTACCCCGGGACAGCCCCGATATCCATTCCAGCATATCGGATGGCCCCCACCGAGCTTCGAGAGCTACGGGTACAGTTGGATGACTTGCAGGGCAAGGGGTTCATCCGACCCAGTGTTTCACCCTGGGCTTCCCCGATTTTGTTCGCCAAGAAGGCGGACGGGAGCTTGCGTCTTTGTGTTGACTATCGTTGCCTGAACCAGGTGACAGTGAGGAACAAGTATCCGCTACCGAGGATTGATGACCTCTTTGATCAGCTCAAGGGAGCACGGTGGTTCTCGAAGATAGACCTCAGGTCAGGCTATCATCAGCTTAGAGTCAGAGACGAGGATGTGCAGAAGACGGCCTTCAGATGTCGGTATGGCCACTATGAGTTCTTGGTTATGCCTTTCGGTGTAACCAATGCTCCAGCAGTGTTCATGGATCTCATGAACAGGATCTTTCAGCCATACCTCGATCGGTTTGTCGTGGTCTTCATCGACGACATTCTGATTTACTCTACGACAGAGGAGGAGCACGCCTATCACTTGCGAGTTGTACTAGACACACTCCGAGAGCACCAGATTTATGGTAAGCTCTCGAAGTGCCAGTTCTGGATACGTGAGGTCCACTTCTTGGGACACGTTATCTCTGAGGCAGGAGTTACAGTGGATCCCGCGAAGATTGAGGCTGTGTTAGCTTGGGAGCCACCCAGGAGCGTGACTGAGGTTTGGAGTTTCTAGGGACTAGCTGGATACTATCGGAGATTCGTGCCAGACTTCTCTAGAGTTGCAGCATCACTCACAGCTTTGATGAATAAGGGGAAACCCTTCGTGTGGTCAGAAAGATGTCAGCAGATCTTCTAGGAGCTGAGACAGAGATTGACTAGCGCACCTATCTTGAGGTTGCCCGAGGAGGGAGTAGGGTACGTAGTCTACTGCGATGCATCAGGGACCGGACTCGGATGTGTTCTGATGCAGGAGAGGGCAGTGATCGCCTATGGATCACGTCAGTTGAGGCCGTATGAGCAGAACTACGCTACCCATGACCTGGAGTTAGCAGCAGTGGTCTTCGCTCTGAAGACATGGCGACACTATCTGATGGGCGAGCGCTTTACAGTCTTTTCCGATCATCAGAGTCTCAGGTATATCTTCTCTCAGAAGGACCTGAACCTGAGACAGCGGCGATGGCTCGAGTTCCTCCAGGACTATGACTTTGAGATAGTCTATACTCCTGGGAAGGGGAACGTAGTAGTCTATGCCCTCAGCAGGAGGACGGGCATACAGCTACTTGAGGAGGCGACGGAGCAGCTAGCCTCTTTGCAGATATCCTTCGTGGATAGAGATGGAGCAGTCTTCATTCAGTCTCTCACAGTCACTCCTCCACTACTGCAGCGGGTCAGAGAGGCACAGCGTGCGGATGCTGACTGTGAGACACGGCGTGCACAGATATCCTCGGGACAGGCACCTGATGGTTTCTCCCTTGGAGCAGAGCACGACATCATTTTCAGAGAACGTACCATGGTGCCAGTCGCTTTGCTAGAGGAAGTGCTGAGAGAGTTTCACACTTCTCCTTTGGCGGTACATCCTGGAGTGGCGAAGATGTACCAGGACCTCAGACGACAGCACTGGTGGCCGGGCATGAAGAAGGCAGTAGCAGAGTTCGTTTCTCGATGCCTCACCTGCCAGCAGGTGAAGGCAGAGCATCAGGTACCAGCAGGCTTGGTACAGCCCTTGGAGGTTCCGGAGTGGAAGTGGGACGGCATATCTATGGACTTCGTGACTGGACTACCACGTACTTCCAGAGGTCACGACTCCATCTGGGTTATTGTTGACCGACTCACAAAGTCGGCACACTTCTTACCCATCAGAGAGCAGGGCTCAGTAGAGAGCTTGGGACGTCTCTACGTTCAGGAGATTGTGCGCCTCCACGGCGTGCCATCATCTATCGTCTCCGATCGAGATGCTCGCTTTACTTTCCGGCTTTGGAAGGGGTTACAGGAGGCGTTCGGGACGCAGCTACGTCTGAGCACAGCCTTTCACCCTCAGACGGATGGTCAGACGGAGAGGACCATTCAGACTCTCGAGGACATGCTCCGCGCATGTGTCCTCGACTTTGGTCGTAGCTGGGAGGACCACCTACCCTTGGTGGAGTTTGCGTACAACAACAGCTACCACTCCACTATCGGGATGGCACCGTATGAGGCGTTGTACGGCTGACCTTGTAGATCTCCTTTGTGCTGGACAGACCCCGGAGAGTCAGCACTGGTGGGACTGGAGATGGTCCAGGCCACGACTGAGAAGGTCCAGGTCATCCAGGAGCGGATGAGGATAGCTCAGAGCCGGCAGAAGTCTTATGCTGACAGGAGGCGGAGGCCACTGGAGTTCGAGGATGGCGACCACGTCTTCTTGCGGGTCTCACCTCGACGTGGTATTCGGAGATTTGGCCGAGGGGGCAAGTTATCTCCGCGCTTCATCGGACCTTTCCAGGTCCTCAGCAGGATTGGTGAGGTGGCTTATCGCCTGGCTCTGCCACCTCAGTTGCACCGGGTGCACGATGTCTTCCACGTATCCCAGCTGAGGAGATACGTGCACGACCCGACGCACATCATTGACCATGGGGAACTTGACGTTGACGATGGGGCGACTTTTACGGAGGTCCCGGTGGAGATAGAGGATCGACAGAAGCGGTACCTGCGTGGGCGATCGATTCCTCTTGTGCGCATCAGATGGCAGAACGGGAATCTCCAGGAGAGCACATGGGAGCGGGAGGCTCAGATGCGTGCTCAGTACCCTCATTTGTTTCCCTAGTTTTGATGTACCTTTACGAGGACGTAAAGCCCTGAGGTGGGAGTAATGTAAAGACCCGTAAAATTCAAGGGAAATTTTTTCTTAATTTTCTTTAGAATTTTACAAGAGCGCGGTTCCAGACGGCACTTGATTCCGAGGCTCGGAGTGCCCGGAATCAATTTCCGAAGTTTGGCTCGGGTACGTTCAGTGAACGAACGAGCGGGAATTCCTAACTTTTGATCCGGTGCTCGGAATTGAAATCCGAAGGCACCGATGAACTCGCAGCACCGATATTCGCTTAAAGAGACCTTTTCGGAAGTTGCGTTTCTTGCGGGATGAAAGTTAGTTTTTGGGAGAATTATAAAAAGTTGAATAAAAAATGTGTGTATTCTTTTTATTTTAATTTTGTAGGTTAACTCCTCTCAAAGGGAGTTAGGGGTGGGACCCACACCCACTTAACCTCCCTTGAGAGGATTAAGTGTGGTGGGACCCACACGAACCTAAACCTCTCATCTTCCCCCTTAAACTCCCCTCTCTCCCTCTTAATGGTTTGTTAACTTAACATCTAATTAATTACACATGACATGTATAATTAATTAAGTGTTATGTTTTTGAATTTTTATGTTTTGAATTCCTTGGCTTGGTAAATAAAATAAGGAGGAACCTTATTTTATTTGGTTAGTCTTGTTTTGCCAACTTGTGAGGATTTTTGAGAGCTCCTCCTCATTCTTCTTCAACTTGACGAAGAACGCTCAACTTGACGAAGAATGCTCAACTTGACAAAGAACGCTCAACTTGACGAAGAACACCGCTCCTCTCTTCTTCGTCTTCCGTGTCAACGAGAGGGAACGCCGCTTCCTCCTCGGACTCTCTTCGTCGGAATACGAAGATTCGCCAACGACGTATCTCATCGGACGCACCTCTTCGTCATCGGATTTGACGAACGACTACCGCGACGCCCGACCTCCGCGACGTTGTCTTCCGCGGGACGTTGACAAATCTTCGAACCTATACCCAAGGTAGGGGTTGTTGATTCTTGTTTAATTATTTTATTCTTGATCGTGGATCTAGCATGTCTAACGTGAGGCATTTGAATATTATTTAAGTTGTGTTTTAACGTGAGGGGGCCGAACCGCATGAACACGGCCGAACCCCCTCCTTCGTTCTTGGTGTTTATTTTGCGGATGAATCAAGGTGGCGTGGTGCCGTCGCACCACGCGGATATTCGCCAATATTTTTACGTGACGCCGTCGCGCCGCGCCATGGAAGGATCATCAAGAACGCGACGCCGTCGCGCCGCGTTGAAGGAAATCAAAGTGAGGCGGAGGGGCGCGGTGCCGTCGCACCGCACCGGACGACGAACACCGTGGCCGGTTCCGGGCCGCGGCGGAATGAGGAGACCGGCGGCCGGGCCGCCGGCGTCCGAAGCCGAAAAGGGGACCGGATTTTTCCGGTCCCGTTGGAGAAAACCGGCCGGCCAGCTGGCCGGCCGGATGGTAATAAACCGGGGGAAATTAATCCCCCGACCAGCTCTAAAAACCCCCCCTCATTTAAGAGGGGGGCGGTTCCTTTGAGGGGGGGCAGGCGGCCCCCCCGTTTACTGCCAATCAAGCCCCCCACGTAGGGGGGGGGGCAGTTTTGCAAACAGGCACGGCTAAAAAGTACGGTCGGGTTGGTTTTGCCTTAAAAACCAACCGGGCCCCGGGGACGAAAATGCCAATAACTCTCAGACTGGGCGTCCGATCGACGCGCCGTCTGTTGCGTTGAGTTCCTGTTGTCCATACGGAACTTTTGGATACATCAACTTTGGACTTTGTTACAGTTGATGTATCAGCCTCTCGGCTCGTGGAGTGGACCCTCCGAACGAGCTTGCTGTGTGCGGGAACCCTAGTGCTGGCTGCGACTGTTACTGTGACTACTACTGCGACTGCTACTGTGACTGCGACGACGACAGTACAGAGATCCTGTGTGGATTCAACGACGACGACTACAGCACTCAGCGATCCTACGTGGATCAGTGCTACAGGTCCTGTGTGGGCCCGATCCTGTGTGGGTCTGATCCTGTGTGGGTCCTTGCGCTCAGCGGTCCTGTGTGAACCAGCGCCTACAGGTCCTGTGTGGGCTCGATCCAGTGTGGGTCTTTTGCGGGGGTTAGTTACCTATCGATCCTTCGTGGGTCCGACGACTTAGATGGATCATAGATCATCTTTATCGTCCTTTGAAGATGTATACCTCTGTGAGCTGAATCCTGTTGCTTTCCTATGTGGTTTGTGTTGTGCTATCCTGTGTGGATTACGTTTTGATTTCCTGTGTGGAATACGTTACTTTCCTGTGTGGACTGAGTTGTACTTGGGCTCGGAGGTTGGAGCGTATTTGAATTGATGTCTTAGGTATATGTATGGTCATATACCTAAGCAGTGTCGGTTGTTACTTCGTGATTGTACCTTTCTTCGTAGTTTATCCTTTGTGGATTTGAGAGACCTTCAGGGGTCTCGGGGTCCCTACTGAGTAGCTTATACTCACCCCTGCACGGGCTTTGCCCGCACTACGTTGTGTTGGTTGCAGACGACGGACAGCGTTGACCTTAGCTGAGGCTTGCAGAGCGGGATGATACCCGAAGGTGGACCACTGGGCGGGACGTGCTCGGAGCGGACGGCGGGACCCGTGGAGCAGAGGAGCTATCTGTACCCACCCTTCAGGTGGGATTTCCAGTGGACAGCTCGGTGTAGCGGCTTCTACTTTTCAGTTGTTGTTTTCCCGTTCGAGTTGTACTTTACTTTCAGTTTGGGTTTGTATTCTGGCCCATTTACTTTTCCGCACTTTCAGTTGTACTCTGCTTTGCTTAGTGATTACTTTTCGCTTGCTTACTCTGTGGTGTTTGTTTACTTTACAAAGGCAATGCCTTCCCTTTTTACCGGGATTTACGCCTTGGTGCTAGTCGCCATCCCCTGGCCTATGGAAGGCGGGCTTGGGGTAGTCACGGCACGGACCCCGAGGGCGGGTCGTGACAATATAGACATCATCTAGAAGTTCCCCCTTTATTTTTGGTTTTGATGAGACACATATTCAGTTTCCAAACCTTATAACTCAATATTCGGCAAATTTGAACTCCAAAATATTCACTACCATCTTCTGTAGAAACTAATCATCCATACAAGCCTCCTTGATCCTCTTAATAATGGATGGTTGGGTGGTTATTTGAGTAAGGTAGGAAAAATATTCTATTATTATTACCATGTCCATCCTTTTCATGTCCAATAATATTAGATCCTTTGAAATCCTCATCGTGGATAAAGTTATGGGATCCTTTCAACTCATAGCATCTTATACTTTGTTTTATTTCATAGTATGGTAATGGATCGAATAATCATAACCCTTAATTACATATAACCACCTTCATTGGCACAAATAAAGCTCATTCTATGTGGATATATACTTGAGGATTTGATGATCCATATATATGTCACACTTTTCTCTATAGAGGTAATGTCACCAAATATTCAATCCAAAGACCATTATAGCCAATTATATACTATGATTTGGGTAGTTATACTCATGTATCTTTAATTTTTAGTAGAATATATTATCCTTTTGACATATTTCAGGTGTACAAAACCCAATCCCTTTAAGGAATATTTATTGTATATCACAAATCCTTCTCCATTGGTGGGTAATGTGAGTGCTGGTGTACAGATTAGCCTCTTCCAAAAAAACATTAAATATTTACTCACAATAATAATTTAAGGAAAAATTAACACACTTATGATTAATAATGGTAAGTGCGCTTTAAAATCATGATAAGTATTTTAAAAATTTATGATTGAACCCATCCAATATAAGGAAACTATGGATTTTTGTCATAGATGCTGGTCTGGTCCATCCTTTGATCACCTCTATTTTTGACAGACCCATATATATACCCTTGTTGGTAATAAAGTTCCCAAGTAATGTGAATTGGTCTAGGTATAAGTCTGATTGAGAACTCAACCACTCATTTAAGAGGGAGTCCATGATATTATTCAGGAAACAAATCAACATATTCCCTTAAAAGGGAATATAATCAAGTATGATCATTTCCTTTACCTTAATCATTTGATCAAGACATGTATTCTCGCAAGGAAATTATATCCATTCTTGAGATGTTGGTACCAAATAATATTCATCATCCAACATTACCTTGTATGGAATCGGAGGATGATTCACGATATGGAGGTCTATCTGCAATTTATATTGGCTATATATAAGGAAATCCAATCCATGCCCCAAATTGCATCAAGTTCCATTAAAGGGAGTATCACAAGGTTTTTATGGTGAATTAATTTCAAAATTATAGATTGTAACTGATTTATATGATTTGAATGAAACAATTGAGACATTCACTGACTTCACTAATAACTCAACTTCCATGGTTTGAGGTGGTGTTAGAATAGTTCTACTAAACTTGTCTGATATGAAATAATGCATAGAACCATGGCCAATAAGCCCTCCTTTCACTATTTTATTCTAGTTATAATCATTTAAATCCACCAAAATAGACTTACGGAATATAATTTTCAAACTACTAAACATATAAAATGGAAAATATTAATATTTAAGGGATAACCCATAAATGATATATATTTTCCTCAACCTATGAATTTATATGTTTCAATCTAAGTTATCAATGATCATTATTATAAGATAGAATCTTATGGGAGTTTTTTTTTCATTAATAATGTATTTTAAGGAGCATATTAATTTACCAAAGAATGTCCCCTAAGAGTGTAAAACTAGTAGTCTAGCAAGGCCCGTTGTCGTGGACTAGGTAGAAATCGAGTCTATCCCAATTCACCCTATTTTGGTATACTAACCCTGTGTGCATCTATTAGAGAGACACATCCACTTTTATTATCTAGACATGGATTTATTTTCTTAGAAACAAATTTCTCTATATATTACCAAAATTTAGGTATATTTTCCTATATATAGTTTTATCCCTAAGACTTCCACTAGAGTTTTATAATATTAATCTCAAAAATAACATAACTTTTCTCTAATACCAACTATGACATCCAATGTTTTAATAAACATTAATTCATGATTTTTTATATAAAGGTACACATAATACCATACCAAAACATCACAAAGCCTAGTGTCTTTGGAAAATTTGGTACATAGAAAAACATTAAACAATAAGAATACAGTGAAATTATTTAAAACTTTTTCAACATGATTTTAAAATTCCACCATCTTCTAAAACTTCCTGGGATAACATGGGGATGTACATAAGATTGGGGAGATCTAGAAATCCCATTAAGGGGATAAAAAACATAGAATAATGAAAATAACTACAAGTGATCCAATATTCATATCAAGGTAACATAATAGGGGTGAGAATTATAATCTTGAACAATGAGGCATGATATATGATAGTATAAACGAAATATAGGAATATAGAAATATCTTAAAACATAAAATCATAAACATAACTCGCATCTAACCAAAAATAAAACATAGAATAGGGTTATTTGGATAACCAATAATGCAGCATAAATGGAATATCATAAGATTAAAACATTACACAATTCATTGGAGCTCTATATAGTTCTAAGCGGGTAAGGAGATCCTGAGTGCTCCGGTTGGTCGGTCCTTCTGTGAGATTGTTCAACAAGGAATTTAGAAAGAAACTGCAGGGGAAGGAATATTGACTGCAACTGAAAATAGGAGATCAAGGAAGGATTACTCCTATCTCCCACGACCAACGCGGACTAGGTCTGCTTCAAAAAAGAATAACCAGGTGGTTCTGGCAGTCAAGAAGGGCAGCGGGACTAAGAAGACATCACCAGACATGGCTTCCCTAGAGAAACTTAGAAATCGTGTTCAAAGTGTGAGTTTTTGGAGAATCCCAGAGTTGGAATCAGCCACTAGGGAAGAGAAATCCAGTTTGGGTTGTGGCGATGACTATGGGTATTACGATGTTTAACTTTGTGTTGTTTAGTTTTCCTCTTTGTACCGTTTTGCTAGACCTTGTTTTTTGGGCACCGGACACCCCTAAGCCGGCTATTTTAAAAAAGAAAAAAATGATTTGTAGTAGCAGCATATAGTTCTAAGCCCACCCATCACATTAATATCATGTACATGCATAAGTGTGCCATATAGATCATAAAACATAAGTATATATTTTGTAAAGATTAATCTCAGGATAAAGGAGTGTGAGATACATACATTGAATTTCCTAAAAAATTAAGGATAGTTATATCTAGTTTAATACCTTTGAGTGGAAATGAGAATAGGTATTCACTAAAAAAAAATTAGCATGGAAAATAACAGGATGCTTTCAGCAGCATAATAGGGGTACATAACCATTTATAGAAGGGTTAAATGAGAGTCAAATAGTCATCTCATCACATATAAATAATATGTATTGTAATATTGATGTGTGAAAACATATTCCAACATTAATAATTGGAATAAGGTGTAATTTAAAGAAATATATTGAATAAATAGTATATGGAGAGAATCCATTACCTTGAGAGGGTTCTTCTAAAATCTTGAGAGTAAATTCTTAAAATTTTGGGGTAACATGTGAGGGATATAGAGAGGGAATGGTCGACTAATTTTATGATACGAGGGTTTTTAGTGAAGAGTAAAGGAAGTTTGGGTGGGTTTATATAATAAGAGAGAGTAGAATGTTTTATTAATTTCTAAACATAGGTTTTGGACTCTATATGATAAATTAATCAAAACCAGAAACCTTTCCATGGTTTTTTACCTTATTTTCTACCAATGTTATGTGTTTTTAATTATTGTACATTTTTAAGAATCTATATCATTAAAATAATAACCTTGGTGGTGTGGAAGTGATCTATGTTTACAAAGAATAGGTTTTTAAACATTAATATATAATAAAGTTATGGAGGATTTATTAAGAGTTTATAAAATTAATAAAATGATTTTTTAAATATGAAAATTTACACTTTTAAATCAAAATAACAATTTATTTAAAAATACAAGTCTTTTTATAATAACATTTTTTGACCCTTATAAAAATTAAATTTGACTTCGTAAAATTATATTATCATTTATATTTAATAAATATTATTTAATAATAATATTTTATTAAGATATTATTTATTGAAAAAAAACATAAAAATATTTTCTGGATTGAAACTATAATTTTTAGAAAATCTATACTTTTTGTTTCATTGTTTCATAATATAATTTTTATCAAACTCATTATTTAATCATAGGGATAAATATAATGAGTGTTTAATTAAAAGAGAATATAAAAAATCATACTTTTAGGGCCTAGATGAAAATACCTTTATTACACGAGTGAATTCCCAAAGGGTAAGGTGTGCGCTGGTGATATTTTCTTGGGGTATTTTGGCATATATGGTTTGGGTCGTGATCTCGATGAGCCTGAGATTATCCCATCAATGGTTTCATTCATGATTAAGTTGTTAAATCTAGTATTGGTCTCGATTAATGGAAAATCACATTCATTCTATATCCTTCATAAGCTCTAATAAATGGACTTCATAGGGTATAATCCAACTAGTTACGGCCATCACTTCTTTTGAGTATTTCAATTGGACTTTATCATAACCCTTTATATACTACTAATATGATCATAGGTAAATGACTATATTATCAAAGGTTTTGATTCTTAATGGTATTTTAAATATGAATATATATAAAATTATAAAATAACCAAATTAGTGTATGTGTTTTCAATAAATTCATTACTTGATAATGAATTTATGCATTTAAAAAGAGGTAAATTCATTTATAAAGGCTTGGTTAATTATACACATGGACCACATTCATTATTTATGATACCAAAACATATTAGGGGTTCATAAAGTAAAATGTTCTATGACTTGGTTTCTTTATTAAACAAAATAAAATATCTCTATAACTTGAATATCTTATTGACATTTTTTGGAGTCACAAGCCTATTTGGTTGTGTCATATAGTCATCTTTTGGAAGGTACCCATTAAATAAATCTGGTTGAAGTCCATATATCAAATATCATAGTCATGGAAATATTCTAGGTAATATATAATTCTGATGGATTTAAATAGGGGTATTATAGAAAGGGTTTTTCTATAGCCAATGTCTTGATGTTTTTTAAAACTTTTACCCACTAGTAATGCTTTATAGGCACTTGATTTAACTTACATGTCTAGTTTTCTCTTGAATACACATTTTCACCCAATGATAATTACATAAAATGGAAGATCATCCATAATACATACATGTTTCTAATACATGGAATCAATCCTAGAATTAATTTATTCTTTTCATATTGTATATTATAAGCTATTTATTTCCACTTTGTAGGATAGAGGACCATTATTCTCAACCACTAGGAAGTCACTATATTTAGTGATAATAAACCCATATATTTTTATTTCTCTAACGTATTTATTGCTTCTACATAATACATATGTTTTAATGATATAATCTTCTATAGAGACATATGAAATCTATTCATATACCAACTATGGTGTATCTTGAGCATCAACTATATGTAATTTTATCTTTCTCAAACTATTCTTAATAATGATGTTCTCCCTCTCTAGAAAATGGATTACCTTATGATGGTTATCAATTTTTGGGGGTTTTATAGATAGTATCCACCTATTTTATTAGGATAAACTATCAAAGAAACATCACACCATGGGGTGCTAATTTGTTTCTCGGGTTATCCTTAACAAATTCCTCACAACCCCACGCATAAATATGTGAAAAAACATGTTTATTTACACTCTATAACTTGAAAGTGATACTATTTGAAACTTTATTTTGTATGTGGTTTAGTGTCCATGATAATGTGTGTGATTTATCTCCTCAAAAGGTTAATGGAATACTTTCATGTCTCATATTTGACCTTTTTAGGTCAATAAAATTATTATTTATCCTTTCATTGACACCATTTTATTGTGGTGTATGAGGAGGAGTCAGTTTGGTCATACTCCCAAAGAAATTCAATGAATTATTGGTTAAAATAACACCACCTTGATCAAATAAAATCTTCTTTATCTTGTTACCATGTTTATCCTCTAATTCATTTTTTAACTCTTTGAATTTCTCCAATGATTCATAATTATACCTCACCAAGTAGACATATCCATATCTAGAAAATCATCATTAAAAGTTATGAAGTAATTATAACCACCTCTATCTTGTAATGTAAAGGGTATGCATACATAAGTTTATACCAATTCTAAAATATCTGAAACCCTTTCACTTTATCCACTAAATGGTGGCTTGATCATTTTTCCTTGTAAATAAGAATGGCATATGTTGACTAGTTTTAACTAAAAAGAGTCTAAGTAACCATCTTACAAGACCTAGTTTACATGACCAAGATGATGACTCCATAGCTAGGTGTGAAATGAGTAATGTGAACTTTATTCATTATCAACTGCTAATACTTGGTTTTTTATTTCAATACATAAATTCTCTTATTTAAATGTTTCATATCATAACATATGGCATCTTTATAAAAGAAATAAATTTTATTTACAAACATGGAATTAAACCCATCTATTACTATGTGTGAAATAGAAATTATGTTCTTGGAAATAGATAGTACTTAATAAAAATCTATTAAAACTAAGACCATCCTAGTTGGAAATGGAAGGTGGTAATCTCTAATAGCTAGAGATGTTATCCTCATATTATTGGTAGGCCATAAATCAAACTCTCCTCTAGAGATGTTTTGAAATCTACTTGGTTCCTAAATTTTAATACATATGTGATCACTATAAGTTGTATTTGATACCCAATGTTTAGATATGGAGATATTGAACTCAATAATTAATGAATGTAAATTTTCTACTTTATTCTTTAACTGGGTGAATCTCTTCTTCTGGTGGCCTAGCTTGCCACATAAAAAAATACTGCATTCATTTCCTTTTACAATCTTTAGATCTTACTTTTCTTATAAGGATGGTTCTTTGGTTCCTTATACTTGGAATGATTCTTGGGCCCCTTTTCCTTGTTCTTATTTTTATTATTCACTATAAGGATTGTAGTATTTTCACACCCCATGTCATTATCAACTTGAAAATTAAAGTAAAAAGTTTGAATAGATTCTTCTCACAATCACTCATGTAATAATTCACAATGATACTAGATAAACACTTAGGTAGGGAGGATAAAATGTCATTTTAGCATAGATCATCGAGGATAATAAACCCCAAGACTTTGAAGTTCTCAAAGTATCCATTCATCTTGTCTACATGAGGCTTAGCTGGAACTAACACTCTAATATTTCATGTGAACTTCGCATTAGAGATCTCGTATCTCTCTTCTCTCACCTTCTCTTTATAAATATCATGAATATGAGGCATTGTGCTATATGCATCCACATATTTATATTTCTTTAAGGCTCACTAGACATTGATAATAGCATGAAACATTAGAAATATTTATCATTATCCAAATGTTTCATGTAAAGAGATAGCTCTTCCTCACTATCCTCTTTTCCTATTTCTTTAGTAATGGGGTTTTCGACATATATAATATGACAACTCCATTCATTGATACACTTTATTTAATGATTTATTACACAAAAAAACACTTAATACAACCCTATTAGATCATGATCCCTGTTTTATTTGGTTAATTATGTATATATCATAACAAATTACAACATAAATAAAAATATAGAAACTAAAATTCCATAACATCCCCTTAAATTCCCTTGATCTTCTAAAACTATTCAAGATAACCAAGGGATGTGCATAAAAAGGCGGTGATATATAAAGCCTAGTAAAGAGAATAATCAAAGAATAGTATAAGGTAAATAAATACATGTGATTAAATAGATATGTTAGGGTAACATAAAATGGGTGAGAATCATAAACTTTAACATTGAAGCATGATATAATATGATAACATGATGGAAAAAAGGGAATGTGGAAACAAAATAAAACACTAAATCAAAAACATTTGTCAAGGATAACCACTTAGACATCAAAACATAGTGCTCTTATTATAACCTCTCGTGCACCATACATGGTATCCTATGAAAAATACATTACCCAATGTATTAGAGACCTATATAATTTTGAGTCCACCCATCACATTCATATCATGTACATGCATAAATGTTCAACTTAGATCATACAACATAAGGATGTAATTAATCACTTTTAATCCCATAATTAAGGATTTTGGGTTACATACATAGAATTACCCAAAAAAATAAGGATAGTTACAATTATGTGAATACCCTTGAGTGGAAATAGGAATGGCTATTTACTACAAAAATATTTTTCAAAGAAAATTGCAGAATAATTTCAATATAATAATAGGGGTATATAAAGATTCATGGAATCATTTAATAAGATTTAAATGGGTATATAATAACTTTACAATAATAAGGAAAATAAAAGGTATGTGTATAAAAATCCCAACATGAAAAACAAAAAATAAGAATGCATTATATAAATAAGGTATGAGAATAAAGAAGAGAATGTGAGGATTTGTAACCTTGAGAGGGAACTTATAAATCTTGGGAGGAGCTTATTTAGAGATTAGGGGAACATTATTAGGGATATAAAGATGTAAAGGTAGAGTAAATCCATTAAAAAATGTTTTTAGTGAAGAGAAATGGTATATTGGGTGGGTTTTATATCCAAAGTGAGGTGAATTATTTATTAATTTTTAAACACAGGTTCTATACTCTATATGATAAAATATTCAAAACGACAACCCCTCCAATAATATTTGCCCAAATTTTCTCTGAAAGATTAGTGGTTTTCAATATTTTATAAGTCTCAGAATCTAAATCATTAAAATAATTCCCTTTTGATGTGAAAGTGATTCATGACCATAAAGAATTAGTTTTAAAACCATAAAATATAATATAGTTTTGGGAGGATTCATTAATGGTTTATAAATTAAATAAAATACATTCAAAAGAACATTAATTTAGAGGGGAAAAATAATTTTGGTCATGGATACTTTTAGTAGTATTTATTACATCACTTTTGTATATTTACAATGTTATAATTCTTACTGTATACTTATACCATATTTAATTTTTACACAAAAATATATTGTCAAAAAAATTATGAAAAATTATCCATAGTCTAATTTTGATAAGAGGATTTCAAAAATTATATTTATTTTATAAAAATAATTGTATTAACATGAAATTTTTTATTTTAAATAAAAAATTATTATTTATTGAAAAATACAAGTTTTAACGATGATAAAAATTTTTAACCCCAATAAAAATTACATTTTTCTTCATAAAATTATAATATAATTTATATTTAATTAAAATAGATTTATTAAGAATATTTTTTAAAATAAAATTTATTTCAAAAATTATTGAATTAATAAAAAGTGGTTCTTGATTAAAACTATATAATTTCCAAAAAATAAATTTTATGTTTCATCATATCAAAATATAATTTTTATTAAACTTTTTATTCAATTGTTATAAATTAAAGAGAAAAAGTTAAATTTAACCACTATTTTATTAAAAATAAAAACATAACAATTCATATTGTTAGGTTCTAGTTACATAACCCTTATTATAATAGTGTATTCCCTAAGGGTAATGTGTATGATGCTGACAATTTCTTGAGATGATTCAATGAACATGGTTTGGGTCATGATCTTGACAAGCTTGAACTTTTCCCATAAATGGTTTCAATCAAGCTTTATTTGTTGAATACAAGCTTGGTATTGGCCTAGTGAAAATCTCAATGATGTTATATCCCTCCAAATTTATGATAAATGGGATTCATAGGGTATGATCATACTATTCGAGGCCATCACTTCTTCCATATATTTCAATTAGACTTTATCATAACCCTTAATATACAAATCTCAATAGTTACTATATAGTGGATATGTTATTAATGGTTATGATGTTTAATGGTATTTTAAATTTGAAATTTTATAACTATCCAATATTTGAAAATTATTTCATGTATTTTTTATAACTACATTACTTGATAAGGAATTTATTCATTCAAAATGTAATTTCATTCATAAAAGTTTGGTTTGTTACCTTCATCCCCCATTCAGAAATTTCACCCTAAAAATTTTCATCTCATATACTAAATAGATTAGGGTTTTTATATTTCATCACCTATTTTGGTTCCCATGTTTCTTTATAAAATACATGGTACCATAATAGAACTTTGACCAAGTGAGTTGTCTTGTTTTGTATAATTTTTCTTTATTATCTAAGATCTTTACTGGCTTCTCCTTGTATAAAAGGTCATTCTCAAATGGTACCACCCCTGGATTCAGAACATGTGAGGGGTTTCGTATGTACTTTTTCAAGATGGATATTTGAAACACATCATGTACTTGAGATATTTTTGGTGCAGGTTCTAGTTGATAGAACACTTCTCTAATGTGATCAAGGATCTCAAAGGGGTGATATATTGTGGACTATGATTTCTATTTTTCCTAAAACTCATCACTTTCATACATGGAGATAAATAAAATAACACTTTATCTTTGACCTCAAACTATATATCTCATTGATGATTATCGGCATAGATTTTCTATTGACATTTTATATATTTCATATGACGTTGAATGGTTTGAACCATATTTATCATCACTTGGGAAAGATTAGGTCTCATCAGCTTCTGCTCTCCGAATTCATCTAGAATTAAAGGTGGTGTTATATGAGAACAAAATTAGGGTAATTTTTTTATCCCAACATCCTTGTAAATATATTTAACATGATATCAAAATATCCTCTAGAGTTTGAATGGTTCTCTCATATTTACCATCAACTTGTGGGTGATAATAAAAACTGAAGCTTAGTTCTATATCAAATTCTTGCTAAAGGATTCTCTATAATGTTGAGGTAAACATCACATTTCAATCAGTTTTAATATATGGTTTCACTCCACGTAGTATTTCAAATTACCTTATGTATATTTTCCAAATTTGTAAAGGAGAGAAATATTCCTTGATAAAAATGAAATGTTGTGACTTTGTAAAGTGATTGACTACAATACAGATAGTGTTATTTCCATTAGATATTTAGGGGAGTCTAATGATTAAATCCAAGGTTATGTTTTTACATTTTGATACTAGTATGGGATATGTTTTCATTATTCCATTATAATTATGTCTTCTCTACTTCACTTTGGCATATGTAGCATTGAGATACAAATTCTAAAATATCCCTCCTCATGCTATCCCACCAAAATATTTTACTCAAATCCCAATACATCTTGGTTCTTCCTTGATGAATATTCAAGGAAGAGCTATGTACATAATCTAAAAGTTACTTCTTCATCACTGGTTTTTATGGGACACATATCTAGCTTCAAAACTTTATATCTCAATCATCATCAATGTTGAAATTTTTAATACACACTACTTTTTTATGTAGCACTTCATAATATTTTTGGGCCTACTTGATCCTCTCAAGAAAGGTTGGTTGAGAATTTGTTTGATAAAGTTAGATGAATAACATTTTACTATACCCATTTTCATCCTCTTCATGTCTTAGAATATTGGATCCCTTGAAACCCTTATCATGGATAGGATTTTAGGATCATTTCTACTCGTATAATCTTCTATATTTTTTTCCTTACCATGATATTAACGAATTGAAAAATCATAATCCATTATCATCTCTAAGATCCTTTGTTGGTTCATATTGAACTCATTTTTCATGAATATGTACTTTAGGATTTTATATTCACATATACGTTTCACTTATCCCTGTAGAGATAGTTTTGATAAATATTTTGTGCAAGGATTCCAACATCCAAATATAGATCATGTGTTTGGTAGTTTTTCTAATAGATATTTAATTGGTGGGAGGCATAGTCTGTCACTTTTCATCCTTATTTAGTATAAAACCCTAACTATTTTTAGATGTATCACTGTATAGAACAAATCCTACCCCACTAATGTGTTATGTGAGTATAGGTGTGATGATTATCCCCTTATTTAACTTTTTAGAGATCTCTTTACATTTTTCAATCCAAACAAACTTTACTCCATTCCAATTTATATTGATTAGTGGGCTTGAAATTCATGATAAGTTTATCAAAATTTCATGATATTACAAAACTAATCCAAGGAAACTATGCATTTCCATAACAAATGTTGGTCTATACCATCCTTTAATTGGATCTTTTTTGAAGTATCCATAGATATACCTTTGGTGGGGATAGAATTCCCTAGGAATGTTACTTTATCCATCTAGAACTCATACTTACTATACTTATAAAAAAATTCCTTTAAAAATGTTTTAGTAAATCATTTAATTTCCCATCATGATCCTCCCAACTTTTGTAGTTAATAAGAATATATTTTTAAATATTTCCAAAAATTTATCGAGGTAATCTCAAAAGACGTTATTCATCAATTCCATGAAGGTATATGGATCGTTAGTGATTCCAGATGGAAACACTATGAAATTATAGTGCCTATACCTTGTACACAAATTAGTGTTTGGGATATCCTCTTTCTTCACCTTCATTTTATAATATCTCAACAGAATATTCAACTTGGAGAAGTATTGTCCTCTACGTAGGTTTTCAAATAAGTTATCAATTTATGGTAGAGTATAATTTTTCATTATCATGATCTTAATGTGCACATAATAATCAATTTATAGTTGTATTGAATCATCCTTCTTCTTGATGAAAGGGACTGATGCACCCCATGGTGAAGCACTTGGGTTTATAAACCATTTATCCAAATTATCCTATAGTTAGTTATTCAGCTCCTTAATTTCAATAATGGTTATTGTATATGTAGACTTGGATATTGGAAAATCTCCAGGTATATGCTCAATTGAGAAATCAACGTCACATCTTAGTGGAAGTCCAGGTAATTCTTTGGGAAACATGTCAGCATATTCCCTTGAAATGGGAATATCATCAAGGATGATCTTTTTCATAATCTAAATCATTTGAGCTACATATTCTTTCACATAAAGAAAAAATATCCATGATTTAGATGATGATATCAAAGTATATTCATCCTCATCCTTGCACTTTTATAGAATTAGATAGGGAATTGAGATAATAAGTTTTATTTCATTTTCAAAAAAAATTATGTTTTCTCTATACAAGGAAAGTCAATACCTACCCAAAATAGCATAACATTCCACTAAAGGTAGTTTCACAAGGTTTGTTTGGAAGTTAATCCTACAAATATGGGTAGGGGAGTATTTATATTCATGTGATGCGATAATTTCACCATTTTATGTCTTCACTAATAGATCTACTTCCATTTTTTGTGGTCTTGTTCGAATAGTTCTACTAAACTTGAATGACATGAAATAATTCATAAAACCAGAATTAAATAGTAAACTCACTATACTTGAATGAGTAACTAGTGTACCTATCACCACATCATGGTTAGGATCCACCTCAGTAGTTGTGATTTTATAAGCCTTAAATTTCTCTCTAGGATTATGAGGTAATTGTCATTAGTGTTTTCTAACAACCCTTGGATTAGTATATTGGTTTGAATAGTTTCCTTTTTACTTGAAGTTGAAACATTATACTATAAGCCAATGGTTGACCTGAGAATTCCCTTTTCCATCACATTAGTGGTTTTTTAAGGATTAAATTCACTGGATAAGTTCCCATCCATCCTACATCTAAATAATTTCCTTGTTCCCTTTAGTAAATTTACATGATGCTTCACCCCACACTTTTGACAAGTGAAATATAGGAGTTTCTGGAAAGCATGAGTGTTATCTATCATACTAATAGGATTAAAATGTATTATCTTCCTCTTATATCATGACCTGTGAGACATGTGAGATTCACCGATCTCTATTTTGAATTTCACAGAACTTCTGAATGTTTTCTCAAAGCTATCAAAGCCTCAAATCACCAATTCTCTTCATAGACCTGGTTCTAACCCACCAAATAAGTGGCTATCTGTAATTTTGGTGGAAATGATAAATTTGGAGGCATATAATGTAATTCTTCGGAAGTTTACCTCATATTACCTTATGGATTCATCATCATTTTTAAGGCTAATGTAATATCTCTAAATTTGTATTTAGGAAGTTAGAGAAAAATATTTATAGAAAAAAAAATTCTATAATCACATCCACTCCACTGCTTTGATATCTTTCTCAGGCTTCATAATTTTTATTAACATCCACCATTGATCATATTCTTCATCCATACAATAAACAACTAGCATGAAATTCTTTTTCTTAGATAATTAAACTATAGATAATATCTTTTCTAAAATTTGATGCATTGTTTCAAGATTAAGGAATATAAAACTATAATAAATATCATAGGCCATGGTCTCAATAAGGGATCAATAGAAACTTACTCATTCTTAGGGGGGGTTTAGGTTTTCTCCAAATTCATGTTTCTACTAAAAACTTTTATGAAATAAGAAATTATTTTTCATGATGTTCTTGATTTCTTATCCCATCTAGTTAGGTATATCATTTTGGAAGACATTAAATTTCTCATCACATTGGTTATTGACTCAGTATAGAAACCTCAACCCTAGTATCTAGGATCTAGTGTCTAATTTGTTACATTGTTATAAGATATAAAGAATCACATCATGAAGGACTGGATATTTTATTAGTCTTGGTAAAATAGATAAATACTCAAAATTCACATTAAATTATAAAAATAAAATACAAAAGGTTTTTTCTATAATAACCCCATTATTCCTCATATAATATCCATATATATCAATCACAAAACACTTCCTATTGTACTGGGAAAAATAAAACATAAGAAAGGGGTGAGCTCAGATGCTCAGTAAGGGTAAGCATACAAATGATTCTAGGAATAAATAATCCATAATCCACATAGAAAGTTAAATAACTAAAAACTCATTACATTTAATCAATAACTAAAGAATAATATGGCAAGAGTAAATTATGGTCAGATAATGGCATATAAATAATCACATGAACTTGAAAACATAACCAAGGGTATCTTAACTAATCAAATAATCACATGGAATGTTAATAATTGAATTCATAATGATGGAGTACATAATTTTAGAAATCTTAAACATACCGTTAAGGCCTCATTCCATGACTTCTTACCTTCAAGGCCTCGTTCCAAGACATCTTATATAAATGGGTATGGACTCATCAAAATAACCAAGTTAGTTTATCTCAAGAGACCTGCAAATTCATTGAGAGGATATGTCATTCTAGGCCCTAGTCATTACTTAATAAATATAATGAATTACTCACATGAAAGGGGTGGAAAATAATTTAAACAGACAATAAAATTGAAAAACTAACGTATGAAAAGTTAACAATTACACCCAATAAATAAACATATTCTTAAACCATCCAGAGTATTATGAATGGTATCAAACTCGTACATCCTATATCAAACTGGTCATAAACCAACTAAATTATTAATAAAGATGGTATCATTAAACAATATCCAAATTGGATTATAAGTAAAATAAATATTTTATTATGTTGATGAATATAAATATAATAAAAATATCCTCAAAACATATTTTGAGGATAATAACCTTTTCATTTTGAAAATAAACTTTTAAATCAATAAGTTCACAAAACTTTTGAAAATAATTTTCTTCAAAAATAACCTTGAAATATTTTAAAATAACTATTAAAATATTTATTGTTTATGATAGTGGAAAATTCCATTCATTCTATAAACGTTAAAATAAAGATTCCTTTCCTAATTTCAGTAAAAGACAAACGGAAATTGTTTTGAAAACAACATGAAGACTCCTTTAAAAATATTTTTTAAAATTAAAAATGGTTAAAAATGGATTGAATAAATCATTTTTAAAGGGTTAAAAAATGGTGAATTGTTTTTTATAAAATATGGGTTTTATGAAAAAGTAATTCCAATGGAAGAGAGACAAAAGTTCATAATATATTAAAAATATTTTATCAATCATCTTAAGTAACAAAGAGTGTTAGAATGGTACTATTACTTAAAAAAATTTGTGAGTAACCACAAGAGATGAAAATAAATTTATTTAAATATAGATATATCAAATAATTCCCCCTATGGAGGCTTAAAAACAACTACGAATAATTTTGAGGTTGTGAAAACCCCCCCTTACCACTTTGATAAATTTCACATCATAAGCCCCAAGAAAGATATAACTCCAAATAAAACTTTAAATACCATAAAGATATATATAATTTTGATATAAAAAATAAAAACTTATATTTTGTATACCTCCCAAAATAATAAGTGGTGATTATGGTGTATGTCTTGCTAAAATAAAAGTGAGATGAGAAACTCTTACCTTGATTCTAAGTCATCATGTATGTTCATTATCTTCCAAAATAATAACCATATATTAATTATTTAATTTCTTAAGAAATGTTTTCATGTTTATTATTCATTTTATTTCACTTATTAACATGTTATATATGATTACATAATATATTAAATTTACATTTGATGTTTCTATGATATTTGGATTATGTGTAAAGAATGAATTTTATAAGTTGACTGTGGTCAAAGTGATAATTATTTAAACATACACAGAATAATAATCATGAAATAATTATATTATTTAAACATAAATTATAAATTTAAACACATTCATGAATTTTTTTATTAAAAATGAATTACATTATAATCATGGAGAAATTAGGTCGTTCGTACGCATGAGTAATGTTTCCATTTTTCAGTGATCATTATAGAAAGAAGGTAACTAATATTTTATATTTATAGAATGATAATACTAAAATATATAAAATATTATTTATTTTAATATATATATATATAGAATCCATGTGTTGTGGAGATTAAAAGAGAGTCACATGCATCATCAAGGCGGTGGTCCATGGGTACACGAACGACGTTATCATTCATCACTGTAAGAAATAAAATGATATATTATCTTTTAATAATGATAAATATGTCATGAAAATAAAAATTATTTAATTTATATCACATATATTAATTAACTTTATCTATAATACTTTTCAATTAAAGCATTAGTGATAAAAAAATCACATCACTTCGTAGGGCGGCAGTCCGCCATACACCCAAGCAACGTTTTGTATCCCCTGCATAATAGAAAGTAAAAAAAATAAATATGATTTAATGAATCCATAGGTATAATTATTTTATAAAAATAACATATATTTACTTTATATCCATCATTGTACCCAATTATGATGGTTTTTATGGAAAATGTGTCGCATCAGTTTGTGTTGTTGTAGTTCTCTGTACACATGAGCGACGTTATCGTTTCCTATTTCAGGGAATAGGATATGGATATCGGTCATGACCATAAAATAATAACATCTAAATACAGTGGAGATAAAAATTTCATTATATAAGAATAAATGAAAAATATTTTAAGGAGGTGTAACAAGAAATAAAGCAAAAAATACATAGTTAATAATTTTACCACTTCTTGGACCACCTCTTTTGGATTATACCTAAAGTGTCCCCATGATGGATGTATAACCAAAAAAAAGACTCTAGGATGAGGTTATGAAAGTTTGAAATTTATTTGGGAAATTATTGGCTATAGATAAAATGTTTTTTCCATGTTAGACATTGAAATATATCAAGGAATATCATCAGAGCCATGCTCTAAGACGGTGCATGATTATGGGGCTCAGTGTACCAGGTCGGTGTGGGGCATTCAGACAAAGTTTTCATTGGCAGGTAAGTTTAGTGGATTATTTAATAAATTTATTTAATTAAATAATTTAATGACCAAAAAATAGTCCCTTATAAATAAATTTTTATAGATAATCTTAAGTGTTATCCTCAATATCCTAAGGCCATTGACATGAATAATCCAAAGTTCTTCATTCACAGATTGAGATAGGATGATGACAAGCTTCTGGATCCAAGAGAATCAAGGAACAATGAACATAACAACTTATCTTCATTATTATTAGTCATGTTATTAATCATAAGATTTTCCATTATCAAGGTATGACTCATAATTTGTGTTTTTATACCTCTTTATTAAATTTTTTATGCATGGATTGTCAATATTAGTAGTAATCTATGATTAATTGGATCCATCGCATGAGCCCCATGCCAAATCAACTTTTTTTTCATTTTAGATCCCCAATTTTCCTTGATTTATTGCCCAATTTTCTCCAAACTATATTCATTATCCAAGAACACTTGGATATTGATTTTATCACATTTTTTTCTTATCATTTTCCCTATTGTTCTTTGCATTATTCATTATTGTCCTATGGGGACTACGGTTCGACATTATCGGAAAAGATCGAGCATGATCAGACCCTAGAATTTGTGATATATTCATGTTAGAATAATGGATCAATTATTATGGAAATTATTTAGAATATTTACAGATATCCAGTGATTAAACCATGGATTTGGAGATCTGAAAAGCTAGTGGGAACCACATGGGGCACGTGCGGGGTTCAAAAAAACTAATAGAAATCCAATTATTGGCCACCAGAGAGACAGAATATATGAATGGAGGGTCTTAACTTTGATTATAATTAAATTTCAGGAATAATTGGTTGTGGTAATAGATGATCTTGGATGCATGGAGAAAATATGGAATTCTGTAGAAAAATAGACTACACACTTTATGGTCTGAACAACACATGACATGTAGACACCTAGATATAGAAGTTAGGATTTCTGGGTGAGTTACATATCACACGCCATGTGGGACCCCCACACACCATGTGACCTAGTGTTGGAGGCCTAGAATGTACTCTGGGAGTATATGAACATGGGAATGGCCAGGCACATGGCTAGTGTATACGAGCACATCCCGAAGGATACAGGCACAGCCATGAGAACACAACTCAGCCCTGAGTGGCTGAGGAAAACTATGTAGTCCCCTTAAATTCTATGTAGGGATACATTTATATAAATCCATGTGATGGAGAGGAAACAAACAAGTATTAGAGCTGGACCACACGTTATTAAGGTCCCTTACACGTCATGTGCCAACTTTTTAAAGAAACTTCTACATCTCATATCTCCTTCATTTGGACTCGGATTGTGGTAAATGAGTATCCTATCATAAGTGTTTTTCACATATAAATAAATAGTGGAATTCATAGTGGATTTTTTATACACTATGTGGGGTTTTCCAAGTGTGATACTTCTTTAGGTAGTGCTTAACGATGGCAGTGATCGGACAGGATCCTTAGAGTTTCATCCTTCTGTGGGAAAAAGGCATGGTTCCTCTATACGAAGGGTGGAACCCACCTACTATGATAGGGTATGGATCCACTATCCATATATTGGAACCATTATGTGGAGTAAATGAATGAGTCTTCAATCCAAAGAGTATCACCCGCCTACTATAACAGAGCATGGTTCCTTTATCCATAGAGTGTAACCCTCCAACGGAGTTAGGTCATGGGTACTCTACCATAATTGTTGCACCCTTCTATGATGTTAAGGCATGGGTACTCTACCATTAGAGTGTAACCCTATTATGAATTCATGTAATGGGTCCTCCATCATCAGAGTGGCACCTTCTAATTAGATCAGGTCATGGTTCATCTATCAATTGATTGGAACCCCAACTAGTTGGATCAGGGAATGTGTCCTATATCTATTGGGTTTCACCCTCCTATTGGATCATGGAATGGTTCCTTTATCTATTGAGTGGAACACTCCTATTATACCAAGTCATAGTTTATCTACCTAGAGATAATGTCTCGTCGATTGTGTGTTAAAGTAGCAAGATGTGACTGAACATGGAAACTTCTTCACACAAAGTGGAGAGATGCTAGAAATCGTTGATAGACCTCTTTGAATTGTCAGAAGACTCTTTTCCATGTCTAGAATGTGAGGTGGAGATCTCATTTTCAATCTCCTACTGGGTTTATTTTATGAGGATATATATGTATCCTCATTGTTGGATTTTGTTTCTTTTTATGGGTTGAGCTGTTTACTTCTATCATGTCTCATACTTCTCCCCCTTCTTCTCTCAGGACATCCTATAAGTTATGTATATAATCACCACGGTAAGGGATTTTCCTAAACATGTCATGGCTTATGAATATGATGGATTGGTCATAAATGATTATATTGAACCATAGATTTATCATGGATAATTTCATCGTGTACGGTGGTCGGGGCTTGGAGATTTGGAGTTAGTGTCCCTCAACATTTTCTTTCCCAAATGTTTCTTAGGTTATGTCATCTTTCTAGTTGGGAATATATTTTTCTTCATTTTATTTTCAGATTACATTTTCATACACTTATATTCACAAGAAGTTGTTCCATGCATGATTTTTACTCAAGATGTCAATGTCTATTATCTTATTCTTTTGCAATAATTCATGGATATGGTTATATGTTGGGGTACATGTACTTAGGTAAAGGTCTCCCATATTATTTATTCCTTTCATTGTTGGTCACTAGCCTCTAGCCTATGGAGGTGGGATTGGGGTAGTTACATCTTGAGACCTGTTGGGTCCAGTCATGATAGATTGGTATCAGATGTGGTTCATTTCTTATGATAGAGTTTGGAATTGTCCCCTTATGAGGGTTTGGTTTGTAATTACGAAAATAGGGTAAAAGTTTCTTGAGAGAGGATTTTAGGCCAGGGAAACTAGTGTTGGTATGGCAGCTAACATATCCATACATCTGGTCTCTGAACATCTACTTGTTGACTATTAATTCTAATACATTGGTTTCATGGAACATTGGTAGAAACATCATATAGGATTGATTCTCCGAATATCCTTCTTGAGTTAGATACCCATATATATATATATATATATGTTCAACTAGCTATGGTATGTCTTTATTAAATTTCTAGGTTTTATCTATGAATCCAACCATCAAAGTTACTAATTCAGGATCATGATGACAATTTAATGAGTGGTGAGTCCTTAGTTTAGGAGTCATCTCATAAGATCCTTCCTCCAGTGGATTGGTAGTAGCAACCACACCTAACAAGAAAAGTATATTACTAGTAAATAATTATGGGGATACATGTAGTTTTAGCGCACCCCATGAGTTCTAGTGGTAGAGTTTGTTAAGGTCACATAGTGAGATAGATCCCTAGGTGGTACAAGATTGGGTAGAGTGGTGATCCATGTTTTAAGGATTATCTGGAAACTAATATATCATATGGTTTTTGATGAAATCCAGTCTTTTCCATAGATTAGCTTCGCATTCTTGAATCCTAGTTATACAGATTCATGAGGAGTCTAAACTATCATATACCATATTATAGTAGCTGTTTATTAAAGAATACAACCCCCATTATTGGGAATAGTTCAAATTTAGGGACTTTTACATATATTGAAGTTAGGGATGAAAATTTCTATACATTATTCAATGTTTACAGACCTTATGTGGTACTCCCTAAACATGATTTACGGCGGATACTTTTGGGCCTCAAAGTTTGAGTATGGTCTCCGTAGATACATGTTTTCTAGTTTGGTACCCTTGTTCATTCCCATTTATGTTGGAGTTTTGGAGAATGCAGTGGTGATAGGAATATTTCTCTTAGAGGGACACCAAATAGATAGAACTGGTAGTGGATGTTATAGGGTTGATCCATCTTTAGCAACTAAAAAGCGCCAGTCAGCATAATCTTGGCATAGTAGATCATCCAAAGATAAAACTTGGGCACATGGTCATGCAGAACAATGACCTCATAGGGGACTAGGGAGGCCTAGAGAGGGGTGGTGATATGAATGATATGGGTGAGGTCACATTGCACATGATTTCCCGACCCGACGTGATGAATAGGGAGGAAAATAGTGATTGGACTATGTTGGTAGAGGCAGTGGCATGATCATGGATCTCCCAGGAAAGGGAATGGTTTCCCTAGGGAGAAAGAACCAACATTAAAGAAGGTGGGAACCAAGACGAGGCATTTTGGGTGGTGGATGGAATTATGAGAACCTTCCTCCAACACCACCACCAGGAGGCCCACATTAAGCTTAGGGATTTTCATATTGGGGAAATTTTTATCTTTTGAATATGAATTCATATGACCTGGAAACTAACAAGATGATTATAGGTATAAAATTTGTTTATTAGACACTCGATTCAGTATTAGTAGTCATTGGTGTGAGTCATTACTTCATATATTCACTCTTTGTGTGAGAGATGTGGATTCTAGTTAAGGCTTTATCCCAGCATCTTTTCCTTAAGGTTCCTACCAAGAATGCCTCTTCGATGTCTTATACCTATCCGTATTGAGAGCTATTGTTTGGTGGAGAGAGTCTCTTATGGGACCTTTTTTCAATAGGATGATACTATATGATGTCATCATGGGTATGGAATGGTTGTCTGTGATATGAGGCTAGATTCATTGTCATCGTAAACAATTCATATTCCTTCCCACTGATGGGATAAGATTATCCTTTTGTGGAGAGAGGGATCCCATGATGGAGTGAGTGGATCATGTGAGAAGGAAGAAGTAACCCATCAACTATCATTTGGAGAGTGTATCCCTTGGCATAGTAGGATCTTATGGCATTTAGATTCTTTCTATCATGGAGGGTTTTATGTATTACATCTCTAAGGACCTTATGGGACTACCACTGAGGTAGGAGATGGAAATTTTCATTGAATTTTACTCCATGACCACTCAGATATATTCTATGGAATATATTATGGCTCCTATTGAGATTAGGGAGTTGTGATTGCAATTGGAATGCCTTTGAGAGAAGGGTTTTATTAGACCCATTGCATCCCCCTATGAATCTTTGGTGTTTTTTTTTGAAAAGGGTGGATGGAATCTTGTGGATGTGTATCGATTATCATCTCATGAATGAGGCTAAATTAAATAGGAAGTACCCCTTATCGAGGATTCAAGACCTCTTTGATAAGTTTTAATGCATGAGATGTTCTTGAAGATCAAACTCAGGTTCTTCAACCACCAGTTAAGAGTTCGTGAAGCAGTTATTTTGAAGCTCTCATTCCAATATCACTAAAAACACTATGAATTATTGGTGATTCCTCCAAGTGTGAATAATTCCCCTAATATGTTTATATATTTTATGAACTATATATTCCAATCATACTTGGACTAGTTTTTTTATCTCCATTGACGACATACTCATATACTTTACATCAGAGGAGGATCGGGTAGAGGACTTGAGGATGGTCTTGCTTTAGGGGCATCAGCTTTATAGTAAGATATCAAACTTTTATTTCTTGATCCATGAGTTTTACTTTATAGGGAATTTCATTGTAGATAACGAATCAGTTGTGGACCCATAAAAGATCAATGCAATGCTCATTTGGGATCCACTAAAGAGGATGTTAAAGGTGTGGAATTTTCTTGGATTTGAGGGGTACTATATAAGGTTTGTGGCATAATTCTCCAGGATTGTAGCCCTTTTGTCCACCCTATCATAGAAAGTGAATCTTTTTACCTTGACTTAGCAGTTCCAGAGATCCTTTGAGGAGTTGATTTTGAAGCCGATGAGTGATCCTAGTTTGAGACTACCAGAGGATTGAGATGAGTATGTAGTATATTTCAATTCATATGGAGATGGTCTAGGCTTTTTGTTGATGCAGAATCAAGTTGTGATCACATATGAGTCAATGTATATGAGATCTCATGAGAAAACCTATGTGGCTTACATCCTAGATTTGTTAGCGGTGGTCTTCACTCTGAGGATGGGGAGGAACTATCTTTTAGTAGAGCATTATGTTGTTTACTCAGACCATTAGAGTCTTAGGTATGTATTAAAATAGAGATAATTGAACCTAATATAGATGTTCTGGTTGTATTTCCTATGGGACTATGATATTGAGATAGACTATACAATTGGGAAGGGAAATGTGGTGGAAGATCCCCTTAATAGGAAGTATCATGCTTGTTTGGTGCAGGAGGCATCAAAGCAGTTGACTTACTTATAGCTAAACCTAGTTGAGCATGAGGGTTAAGATTTTCTTCTATCAATAGTGTCAACTCCAATATTTATCTAATGTTTGATAGATTCCCATTTTGGAGACATTGACTATGAGGTATTCCATGTTCAGATATCCTCAAGAGATTCACCATATGGATTTTTTGAAGGATGTAATCACATCATCTTTTTCTAGGGGTGGACAGTTTTTCCAGTCACGATGAAGGAGGAGGTGATGAGATAGTTGAACACATATCCTTTGGTTTTACATATTGTGGTAGGGAATATGTACATAAACCTTCAATGATCATTTTTGTGGGTTGGCATGAGGTAGATTGTGGCTTAGTTCTTCTCTCGATTCCTCACATGTCAGCAGGTGAAGGTTGAGCACCAGGTTCTTGTATGTTTTTTCCAACTTCTTGATATACTAGAGTGAAAATGGGATGGAATATAAATAGAATTTATGATGGGGCTTCCACAGACAGAAAAAATCTATGACACTAACTGGGTGATAGTTGACTTAATTATAATTTCATAACACTTCCTTACTATCAGGGACCAAATTTTGATGGAGATTTTAGGATAGTTATATATGTGGTAGATAGTCTACCTTCATGGGGTTACTTCATTGATTTTCTCTGACAATTATTCTAAGTCCACTTTGTGGTTGTGAAGAGGCATTTAAAAGGAAATCAGGACCCAGATAAGTATGACTGCAACTTTTTTCCCCCAAAAAAATGGCTAGACTGAGTGAACAATCCATGTTTGGGACGATATAATGATGGATTGTGTGTTAGACTTTTTCTAGGGAAAGGAGGATCACTTTCCCTTGGTATTGTTTTCTTATAATAATAGATACCACTCTACAGTCGAAATGAAACCTTTCGAGTCCCTATATAGAAGACCTTGTAGGTCAACCTCATGCTAGACTGAGATCAGTGAGGCATCTCTTACTAGGCCAGAGATGGTTTAGGCGATGATAGAGATGGTTCAAGTGATCTGTGAGTGGATGAGGATAGCTTAGATAAAGTATAAATCTTATTAAAATCAACTATATATTCCCTTGGTGTTTGAGTATAGAGACCATGATTTCTTGGGAGTCTCCCCTGATGAGTATTGAATAGATTTTTTGAGCAAGTAAATCTATACTTGAGGTTTTTTGGGTTGTTCGAGGTCTTCCAGAAGGTTTTCAAGGTTTCCTACTGCCTTTTCATACCCCCAAAGTTGAATTGGTTGCGTGATTTCTTCCATGTGTCATAGCTGGGGAGATAAGTTCATGATCCCACTCATGTTATGTCATGTAGAGAGCTAGACATCAATGATGGATCCAATTTATCACAGTAACTAATGGCGATCAAGGATCGGAATTTGAAGATCCAATGTGGATGGACGATACCCTTGGTTTGTGTGATGTGGAAACATGGGAACATGAAGGAGGGAACCTAGGAGTGGGGGTGCCAGATGATTTCTTAGTATCCTCACTTTTCAAATATTTTTTACTTTTTGAGGAAGAAAATCTTAAAGGAGTTAACAATTTAGAGACCTTGTTTTTTCCTTGTAAGTCTTTTAAATATATTGAGGAATATTTTTAGAGCCAGGTGCTGAGATGGTGTGTTATTCCAAGGACCAGTGTGCTCAGAATTAATTTTATAAAAATATTAAATATATTTTATATCATACACACATTGTTTTTCAAAAATAATAGAATATCTCATAAATAGTGTTTTGAATCAGAATTATTGGACCACAGTTGAACCCAAAGAACGGATTTTAACCTAGGCACAATCTAATGTTGGTCAGCACAAGGCATTTGGACAAAGCAGCTGTTAGCGGGTATATTTGTTGAATTAATTAAATAATTTTATTAATTAATTATTTAAATGACATAAAATATAATCCTATATTAATATGTTATTGTGGGGGATCTTTGGGGTTATCCACATAACCTTGGGGCCATTGATAGGAGGAGTCCGCCATTATTCATTGGTGGATTGATATTGGATGACGAATAGATTCTCGATCGAGATAAATCGAGGTATAGCGAATGAAATGGCTTCTATGCATTATTGGAAGTTGTGTTATTCATCATCAAACTATCCAATGTTGAGGTATCACTTGTAATTTTTTCTTTTCATCCTCTTTATTAAACTCTTTAAGTGTGGACAACTAATTTGATTATTTATCTATGATTAATTGAAACCTTCACATCATCCTCATGTCAAGCCAACTTTTTTTTAGTTTTATCTCCACTTTTGGTCATTATTTCTTACCTAATTTCCCCCAATATATATTAATTGGCCAATAAAACTGGTCCAATTACTATTTCAAGATTTTTTTTCTTATTATTTTCCCCTATAGTTCTTCACATTCTTAATTGTCAGACTTTGGGGACCTTGGTTAGACATTTCTGGGTGGGAACAAGCACAATAAAATCCCCAAATTCAAGAAATATTCATGTGTGATGAGTGGATCAAAAATTAAGGGATAGATAAGGATTTTTTTTGATTTCTAGTGATTACACCATATATTTAGAGATCTTTTGAGGCATTGGTAGGCGCGCGAGGCATGTACGAGATTCAAATGAATCAATGGAAATCTGTATTTCAGTCACAAAAGGGATGGAATAGATGAACAGAGGATCTTCCAATCGATTTTGGGAGAAATTCGGGTAGATTCATTAGTTGGAATGGTAGATCTAGGATCCATGAAAAAATCTATAATTCTATGGGAGAACCTAACTACAGGTCGTGTCTTCAGAATAACACATGATTTGTAGACCCCGGGTTGTAGCTTCTAGGGTTTCTGAGTGATTTAAATATCATATGTTGTGTGGGAGCCCCAAATGTTGTGTAACATAGTGTTTTTGACCCAACATATACTCTGGGAGCACAAGGATATGGTAATAGATAACACATATCTAGTATATGTATGCACACTCTAAAGGACACAGGCACAGCTAGGAGAACACGACTCAGGCCCAGGTAGTCGAGGCATGTTGTGTAGTCCCCTTACATGCTTTATTTTTCTAAATGGATAGGGATATGTGTACTAGTAAGGACACGATCAGGAAGTAGAGTGGGAACACACACCGTGTGGGTCATTAACATTACGTATTCCCTCTTTTGGAGGAAACTTCTACCTCCCATATCACCTTCATTTGGAATCTGATTTTGTTATGTGAGCATCATATCCTGAGTGATTTTCCATTTATATTAAAATGGTGTAATTATTAGTGGATTTTGAGATATGATGTGAGGTATTCTGAGTGTGATGCTTCTTTAGGTGGTTCTCAATGATGGTAGTGATCAAATAGAATCCTTAGAGTGACATCCCCTCTTACTATGATAGGGAATGGTTCCTCTATCTACAGAGTTCCACCCTCTTATTAGGAAAAGGCAGGGGTCCTCTATCCATAGAGTGGAACCCTCCTATGGAGTCATAGAATGGGTCTTATATCCATAGAGTGGAACTCTCCTACTAGGATAGGGTTTTGGTCCTCTATCTATAAAGTGGAACCCTCCTGTAGAGTCATGGAATGGGTTCGCTTCCATCATAGTTGAACCTTACTACCTAGTAAGGGCATGGGTCCTCTACCATCATAGTGGCACCCTCATGTGGAGTCAAGGTATCGATCCTTTACCATTAGGGTGTCACCCTCTTATAGGATCAGTTCATGGGTCATATATCTATTAATTATAACCCTCCTATTAGATTAGGGCATGAGTCCTCTATCTATTGTGTGGCACCCTCCTTTGGCTCAAGTCATTTGTACTCCATCTATTGAGTCTTACCCTCCTGTTGCACCAGAGCATGAGTCCTCTACCTTGGGATAATATCCCCTCAACTTTGTAGAATAGTAGTGAGGTGTGACTCGACATGGATGCTTCTTTGGATAGACACACAAGATACTGGTCAACATTGATGAACCTATTAGAATTGTTGGTAGACTACTTTCCTAGGTTGTATTGTGAGATGGAGATCCCCTTTTAGTTCTCCTATTGGGTTTATTTTATGAGAATATATGTTTCTCTTTATTATTGAATTTAATTTCTTAATATGGGTTGATATATCTACTTGTATTTTGTATCCTATTGCTTCCTCTTCAACTTTCATAGCATCCTACTAGGTATGTATATACTCACCCATTCATGGTATTTTTCCAAACGTGTCACGTCATATATAGATGTCATACAGGTTAGTGGTGATTAAAGAGGATAATATGTATATATCAGTGTATTTGACTACGTATGGTGGTCATGTCTTGGAGATCAGTAGGTGGGCTCTCTCTGCTTTTAATTTCCAAATTTTTGTCAGGTTGGGACATATTTTCAGTTGGACGTGTTTTTATTCCCTTTTTCTTTATAGATTACACTATCGTACTATTATATTCCCAAAAGGTTGTTACTTGGATGATTTCTACTCTATATCTTATTTTATTTTCTTTTATTCCTCTACACTACTGCACGGAGATGGTTTCATGTGTAGGTGGATGTACTAAGCTAAAGGCCTTCCATAGTAGTTATTCCATTTGGTACTAGTTTCCAGCCCTAAGCCTATAAAGGAGGGCTTATGGAAGTTTTATATTAAGAACCATAAGGTTGATACATGACATTGGTTGAAACAAAAATGGTTTAAATGTGTGAATAATAGAGTATAGGGGTGTCCTTTTATAGGTGAAGTGCGTGGCACACTTGTCATTTTCGAAAATAAAAAAGGTGTAAACCTTCTCTTCATATGCCACAAGGGTCCAGAATAGAATATTAACTATAATTAGACATGATTATGTCTAAATATGTAAATAAAATATATTTTAGAAAAAAAAATAGGTTATTTTAATCCTTATCTTTTTATTTTTACCCCATGAAAACCCATTTTTAACTTAACCATGATAATTAATTTTTATAATTTTCGCTATTTATTTTGGTCAAAAATTAAGTTGAACATATTATATTATATAAATTATTATAATTAAAAATATGGAATCCATTTTTCTAAATTACATTCAGAAAAATGGAAATTTTTAATTTTTAATTAATCTTTTGAACGTAATGAAAAATCGGGTTTTCAAAGAGAAACGTTCAAAATTTTAAGAAGTTTTAGATGTTTTTATATCCAAATTCAATATTAAAATGATTAAAATTATCTAAATTAGATTAATATATATATATATATATATAATTTAACTAATTTTACTTACCACCCAATTTATAATATAATTTAAATTTATAAATAATTTTAAAAAAGGAATTTTTTAATAAAAAACAATTAGTATATTACATTATTCATCAAAAACATTAATATTTTCAGAAACTTCTCAAAACATCACCCAAATATAATTTTAACATATATATTTCAAAAAAATTATTTCTTTAAATAAATTTTCTAAAAGTGGTAAAAAATAAATTTAAATTATGTTCACAAATTGTGATCAATCCCCTATTTATAGAAATATAGTTTTTCAAAAAACATTTCTTTCACATTAAAATGATTATTATTTTATTTATAATCAATATATAACCATGAAATTTATTTTATACATGTTTAAACAATAAATGTTTCATAATTTTGTTAGTGCAATTCATACCCACCATTTTAACGGCTATGTTAAAATGGTCATGTTTAAATAATAATATTTTAATATGGTATCATATTTCATTTAAACCCAGTTTTTTGTTCATTAAAATCTATCAAAGAGATTGAATATATTTTAAAATAAATGTATAATAAAGTCCTAGTATGTTATATTATCTTGTAATCTTGGTTTTGTGTGTCATACATGCTATCAAACTTGATCTTACTATTTTAAAAATCTCAGAGTGTTACATTAAACCCCATTAAATAAATCATATACTAATAATTTAAACTTGATCATAGTAATCAATGGTTTTACATTTCAAAATTATATTCATTAAATCCTATATCATGATAAGATTTAATGAAATATCCTCTTTATTATAAATAAAGGTAAGTATAAAGCTTATCTAGAATAATTACATAAATAGGTTTCTATGTAGGATATCATAAGTAGGAAATGATGATATACACATAGAGGAAAAGAATAAATAATTATGGAGATTATTTGATATCATTGATCATATTAAATCGGGTGATCTAGAGAAAGTTAATGACCAAAAATCCATAAATATTCAATGAGTAAAGGTACCATTTTATTCATCAAAAATTAAGGTACTATGATTACATTTTTGTTACAATATACTTTTTCTGGTGTTGAGAAATTCCTTTACCATCAATTCTGAGAAAATATAAAAAAAATTAATTTCTTGATATATTTATATTTCATAATAATAATTTCATCCTTTGGTTGTAAATATATTAATTTCAACTTCATCTGTTACCCCAATAAATTGATATCAAAAAATGATTTTTTTCTGCCTCAAGCACTAAAATTCTCTTTTAAAAAACCATAAGATCCATAAAATTATGAAAATCTATTCCTCCTATATTTACTAAAACATAAATGGTTAGAAAAAGTTTTCCATTAACACTCAAAGTTCAAAATAATCCATTCCATAAATAGTTAACCATATGGATCATCCAAAATATGTCTATATATTTTAGAAGGATGGTCTCTAATTCAACATTATATTCCCTAGAAAAAAAGAACATCATAATGTCACATCTCAAATATGTGAATACCTTGATCACCATAATACATTAATGAAAAAATTAATTCTTCCAAAAATTAAATCTCATGTTTTTGAATAGATTCCATAAATCAATAATTATTGAAAAATTTAGGAAATATGAAACAAACCATCAAAGCTATATCAAATTTCATGTTCACCAACACTATCCCATAAATATATCATTATTATATCAATATAGAGAACATAATAATGGTTATTATCCCTTAATAATGTACTTTACAAGAGGTTGAACTTGTCACTAAATTAATTTTCTTGGTCATCAGTACCATTCAACATATTCTATTAAATCCTTCAAGAAATAGTATTGTAGTGAAATCCCTATACATTTTATTATTATTATTACCATAATATCGTTGATAAAATACTCCTATAATATAATTATTAAATCCAAAAATGAGAGCATTAATCATTCAAAGTTGTTTATGGTAATAGAATAAGCTTGAACATGATCCTTAAACTTTTTTGTGGTATATTCCCTTAATACTCATGGAATTCATTTTCATAGTGCCCCATCTATTTACAATTGAATCATTGAACATTGGGAATTTTTTTATTTCCCTTTTAGTCAGGATATTATTATCCTACATATATACCCTTATAGAAAAATCCCATTCCCTTTAAGAAACTAAAAAGGTGTTTTTTCTACAATTATCACATGTGGGAAACCCCTTCACTCAATTGTTACCATTATCCATTTGTTTCTATGTATTCCTCTTCTTCTTTAGATTCTATTAAAATCCATAATACTTAGATAATTCTTTCTCTATAACAACCCAAATATTTATTACACACTTAGACATGATTTATTACAGAAAATATTCAATTGAAATAATATAGAAGTTTTGAGAGGTCTAGTTTCTTTGGTTCTTAGGAACATTGCATAACGACTTAAGACATGAAACATGGCATCTTTATTGAAAACTTCATTTACATTACCACTACATTCCCTCATACTTATCATTACATGGGGTAACCTGAGGACATTAATAAGAAAAGGTTTAGCTATAAATCCAATAAAGGGAGTAAAAAAGGCATAACGTGAAGAATAAAATACATGTTAGGAAATAGGCATATCAATGGAGCATAAAAGAAACATGAACAAAAAGGAATGATAACATGGAAATGTGGCAACAACACTTAACATGGTATTAGCATGATCCAAGGCTCATTGCACATAGATCATGAGTAAAACCTCATTGCACATGAATTATAATGAGTAAAACCTAATTGAACTTGACCTATCATGATACTAAACTTTATCCACTGCATTTGAGCGCTATTAGGGAACACCCTTCTTAAACATTTCATTTCATGCATAAGTGTGCCACATGGATCATATAACATGGATTCATAAAACATAATAATTCATTCCAAGATAAAGTAATGTGTAATTAATATATGAAAATCTATAATCAATAAGTAAATTTTCACAAACTTGAATACCCTTGATAGATAAATGGGCATGGTATTCACTACATAATGACTTTGACTTGAAAATCACGGTGTAATTTCGGCAGCATAACGGCATGACATAAGAGTTCATAAAAATGGGTTATGAGATTGGAAGGGGTGTATCATAATATTTACATGAAATGGACAGTAAGTGGGTCATATAGATACATTTCTAAACATATGTAATTGAATTTAGATTTGTAATACAAACAAATTTCTTGAATGTAAATGAGGAGAGAGAAATATCTTACGGAATTTCAGAATGGTAGAGGGGGTACTTGGGAGGAATTAATTAGAGATAAAGGGGTCTATAATCATTAAATAATAAGGAGGTCAGTATGGGGGAGGTTCAAAATCATACCCCAACCTTTTTAATGGAAAATAAAATGGCATAACAATATTAAGAAACATGGATAAAATGAGAAAGGAAGAATCCCTTACTTGGATGTGTGATCCCAAAGGCTTGGGAGAGGCTTGAAAGAGGCTTATTTGGAGCTTTAAGCACCATGGTAGGATCATAGAGAAAGGAGGTAATATTTTGTATAAACACTAAAGGTTTTTATGGAATATTAAGTGGGATCTTGGGTGGGTTTATATAAAAAAAAGGAGAGGAAATTCATTATTATTTAGGTTTAGGACACCATACATTAAATTAATCAAAACCACAAACAAGACCATGGTTTTTACCCATGGTTTTTTTCAAAAGGGGAGTGTAAAAAAATTATAATTTTAATGGACTGACATCTTAAAATAATAGGGTTTCTTATGTGGAGGTGATCCAGACTCTCAAGGAAATCAATTTAAAAGGCTAAAAATGTTTTATAAGTCTTGGAGGGTCCACTAAATCTTTGTAAAATAAATAAAATATACTTAAAATCATATTATTTTAATGTTAAAACATATATTTTCCGAAAATAATGTCTATAGTATATTATTACATCACTATTGGGTCATTATGATGTCATAAAACACATTATATATTTAACCGGTATTTAATTTTTACCGAAAAATTCGACTGTCTCAGAAAATTATGAAAAACACACCATTGGATAATTTCAACATCATGATTCCAAAAATAAAATTCATTCTATCTAAATAATTTTATAAATATGTGAATTTTCACTTTTAAGGTAAAAACTGACATTTTTCAAAAACTCATGGGTTTTGAAAAAAATAACTTTCAAACCTTATTAAAAATTACAATTGTATAAAAAAAATATATGATCATTTATAAATAACAAAAAATAATTTAATAACAATAATATTTAATTAAAATATTATTTAATTAAAAAATACATTAATTAATCAAAATATATTTCTTAGTTGACTATTAATTAAAAATACTCTGTGTGCTTTAAAAACTATTTACAATGTAACAATAATAAAATGAATATATATTATTTATTATATACAAAAATAATTCACATAATCATAGTTCTAAGGTCTTATTACATAACCCCTTATAACACCTGCATAGGACCGATGGGTAAGGTGTGCGATGGTGACAGACTCTTGGGGTGGCTCGGATAACATTGCTTAGGTAGTAATCTCTACCAACTTCCACTTCTCATGTAGGTGGTTCCATTTGAGATTAACATGTTGAAAATAATCTTGGGCTAGGTCAAGAGAAAATCCCAGTAACGCCACCTCCTTTTCAAGCTCTGAAAAACGGGCTTCGTACGGGGAAAGTATACTAGATGACGTCATCGCTTCCTTTGTCTGAGTAAATTGGATATGTTAAATCCCGATATTTATACTAATCATGTGATCACTATTCAATTACTATTAGATAAATGGCCACAATTATTTATAGTGTTTCAAAAATCCAAAATCATAAAACCAAGAAAGTGTATATGTTATATAACCATCTTACATAATAAGACATTTAATTAGATCAATAAGAATTTCCATTAAAAAAATTTGGGTCGTTACAATCTTCACCCCTTAAGAAATTTCACCCTAAAAATTTCCTTTTTCCACTCTAAAATAGATGCGGGTAACTATGCTTCATCACTTCCTATGATTCCCAAATTTTATCTTCAAACTTTTGGTTTCCCCACAACACCTTGACTAGGGGAATTCTCTCATTTCATAGAACTTTTTCTCTACGATCTAAGATCTTCACTGGTTTCCCCTCATATGAAAGATCATTCTCTAACTGTACTACCTCTAAAGAGAGTACATGTGAAGGGTTTAGTATTTACTTCCTTAAGAGGGATACATGAAAGACATCATGTACTTTGTCCATGGTGGGTGGAAGTGCTAGTAGAAAGGCCACAACACCGACACAATCAAGAATATCAAAGGGGCCGATGTACCTAAGAATTAAATTCACTTTCTTTATAAACCTCATGACCATATTCCATGGAGAGATGCATAAAAATACCATATCTCCAACTTTGAACTCAAGGTCTCATCGACGGTTATCTGCATAACTCTTTTGTCAACTTTGGGAAGCCTTGATATGATACTGAATGGTTTTCACCTTCACCATTTCTTCAACCATTTCAGGTCCTAGCAGCTTACGCTCACCGGATTCATCCCAACATGCTGGTGTTCTGCACCTTTTCCCATAAAGGGATTCATATGGTTCCATTCGAATTCTGTAGTGGAAAATTTTATTTTAAGATATTTCAACCAGTGGAGGATGTTTTTCTCATCCTCCATTGAAGTCCATAGAACATGATCTTAGCATATCTTCTAGTGTCTAAATAGTTCACTCAGATTGGAGATCAGTTTGGGGATGATAGGCCGTACTGAAGTTCAGTTCAGTGCTAAGATCATGTTGGATACTTTTCCAGAACTTCGAGGTGAATCTAGGATCGTAATCGGATACCATAGATAGTGGTACTCCTTGAAGACTTACCACCTCTTTGATGAAAATCTGTGGAAGTTGATCCAATTATAATTCCTCTTGAATCACGATAAACTGAGCAGTCTTCGTTAGACAATCCACAATGACCCATATAGCATTATTTCCTATGGATGTCCTTGGAAGTCTAGTGAAAAATTCCATGGTATTGTTTCCCCACTTCCATGTTGGTATGGGTAGTGGTTTTATCATCCCCTTAGACTTTCGCCTATCAACCTTCACTTGCTGAAAACCCAGGCACTTTGATGTATATTCAATAATCTCCCTTTTCATATTGTCCCGCCATAAGTTTTCTCAAAGATTCCGACACGTTTTGGTGCTCCCTGGGTGAATAGAGGAGGTTGATCTATGTGCGTTATTTCGAAGATCCTTCTTTATCTATGGATCGGATTGTACATATAATCGTGACCCAAATATCACAATTCCAACCTTGTCAACCATGAAATCTAAGGATTTCACATTTCTGATAGGTTCCACCCATTTCAGAATTTCCACATCCTTTCTTTGAGAATCCTTTATTTTTTCCATGAGGGATTGTTGAGAAATAATTTGGAGAAATGATTGATTATGTTCCTCCCTTAATGATTACCATGTACATACTCTGTATATCTAAGAAGATTAGATCCTTTTCAATTCTCATCATGGATAAAGATTTGGGATCCTTTCTACATAGAGAATCTTCCACCTTGTTCACTTTCCCATGGTGGTAATGGATCGAGTAGTCATAATCATTTATTAGCACTATCCATCTTCATTGGTGCATATTAATCTATTTTTTTCTGAATATATATTTTAGGATCTTTTGATCGGTTTGTATCTCACACTTCTCCCCATAGAGATAATGATTCTAGATTTTCAATGTGAAGATCAGAGCCTCCAACTCTAGATCATGTGTGGGATAGTTTTTCTCATGGAGTTTCAGTTGCCCAGAGGTGTAGGCTATCACTTTATCATTCTGCATCAACACACAACCTAGGAAATTCTTTGAAGAATCACTAAACACCACACAAAGTTCTCCACTTGTGGGTAAAGTGATCACAGGATCAGTGATAATCCTCCTTTTCAAATACTTGAAGCTCTCTTCACATTCATCACTCTAAGAAAACCTTACTCCCTTCTAAGCTAGCTTAGTAGGAGGGTTGGAAAATCATGATAAATTTATCACAAAACGGTGATAATATCCAATTAACCCTAAGAATCTACGGATATCCATTACCGATGTTGGCATCATCAATCCCTCAATTGCAGTTTCCTTAGAGGGATCCATAGATATCTTATTGCTTGTGATGATATGACCCAAGAATGATACCTCCTTCAACCAGAACTCACACTTGTCGTACTCTACATAGAGCTTCTCCTTCAACAAGGCTCTAGTACAGTTCTTAGATGCTCCTCATGATCCTCCTTGGTTTCATATTATATTTAATATCATCTATAAAGACTTCCACAAATTTGTCGAGGTAATCTCTAAAGATTCTATTCATAAAGTCCATGAAGATTTCTAGAGCATTAGTGAGCCCAAAAGGCATTACTATGAATTCATAGTCCCTGTATCTTGTACTAAAAATCATTCTTGGGGATATCTTCATTCTTCAACCTTATTTGATAATATCCTGACCAAAAATCCACCTTGGAGAAGTATTGTTCTCCATGCAGTTGATCGAACACGTCTTCAATTCATGGCAGGGGATACTTGTTCTTTATCGTGATTTTGTTGATCTCGTGATAATCAATGCAAAGGTGCATTGACCCATCCTTCTTCTTGAAAAAGAGGACTAGTGCACCCCATGGTGAATCACTAGGGAATATAAAACCTTTATCTAGATTCTCTTGTATTTGTTCCTTCAATGCTTCAAGCTCCACAACATCCATTCGATATGGAGTCGTGGATATTGGCAACGCCCCAGGTATAAGGTCAATTGAGAATTCAACATCTCTTCTAGGAGGGAGACCATGCAATTCATCGGAAAACACTTTAGTGAATTCCCTCATAATAGGCATGTTATCAAGGATGGTTGCCTCCTTAGACTCAATCATCTGAGCTAGATACACATGCTCATTGGGTAGTAATATCCACACTTGAGATGATGGTTACAAAGAAGATTCATCTTCCTCCTTGCACTTGTATAGAATTTGGGGCCCATTCTCCATATGGAGAGTGATTTCCCTCTCACTAAAATTTATCTTGTCTCTATATAAGGAAATCCAATACATGCTGAGAATTGCATCAAATTCCACAAGAGGAAGTATGATGAGGTTCACTAGGAATTTCAATCCACAAATTATGATAGGGGAGGAGTTATATTCATGGGATGCAATGATTCCCCCATTTTCCGTACTAACCAATATCTTTACTTCCATGATTTGTGGTGATGTTGGGATTGTTCTACTAAACTTTCGAGATATAAAATAATGCATAGAACTATAATCAAAAATTAAATTCTCTATTATTGACTGAATAATTAGCGTACCTATCACTACTTCATTTTCAGGTCTCACTTCGGTGGTAGTGATGGAAAATTCTTTCCCTTGCTGCCTTGGAAGTTGTTGGTTGCCTCTGAAAACCCTTGTCTTAGGGCACCAATTTACAAGCTGCTCTAGTTCTTTACAGTTGAAGCAATGAACAACATGTTGAGGGAAGAAAGAAGTGTTCCTCTCCTCTGTCGTAGCCACGGGATTCTCTTGTCGGTAGTTAACGGCTAGGTTCCCTTATCTTTCACACCAAAAATATTTCCTTGTCCCCTTAAAAAACATTCTGGGGTGCTTCTTTCCATATACTACTAGAAAAATGGGCTATAGAGACCCCTTACCTATAGTGACCGCCACTTACGGTCGCTATAGGTAACCAATAGCGACCGCTAATGGAGGTCGCTTGGTTTTTCCAAAAAAAAACGGGGGGGGGGGGCTTTTGTGCCCACCCCCCCCCCCCCCCCCGAAACCTCCTCCTCCCTCCTCGCCTCACCGCATGCCCTCCTCCATCACCATGCACACTCCCTCGCCGCCCTCCCCCGTCGTCGTGCACCCTCCCCCGTCATCGCGCACCCTCCCTTTCAACCATCCCCTCTCACCACGTGCCCTCCCTCGTCGCCCTCCCCATCTCTGTGCGCCCTCCCTCGCCATCCTCCACCCTCCACCCTCATCAGCCTCCTCCCTCGTCGGCCTCCGCCATCTATCCTCCGGTCACCCTCCGCCCTACCCTCCGTCTCCTCCGGCCTTCCACTTCCTCATCCCTATGGCTCCGACCGCCCTCCGCCCTAATCTTCATCCCCTCCGGCCTCCCTCTTCCCTCTGGCCTCCCGCCACCCGCCTTCGGCCTCCACCCCCTCCGGCCTCCGACGCCTATAACATCCGCCCTCCGCACCCTCCCCCCATGCTCCCCAGACGCCCCCCCCCCCCCCCCGCACCCTGCCAACCCCCTGTCCCCTCCGTCTTCGTCCCCTCCCTCGCCGCACCACCACCGCATGTCCCCTCCTGCACTGTCCTCTCCCTTACCGCACCGCCGCCGCCCGGCCCCCTCCTTCCCCGCACGACCGCTACTCGTCCCCTCACCGTTGTCGCTCGTCCACTCCATCTCCCCCAATCCTCGGTCCCCTCCCTCGTCGTCCCACCCTCATAGCACCGTCACCACCTCACCACCTCTTCTCCTCCGGCTCCCCGTCGCTACCGCTACCCATCACCTCCCTTGCCGCACTGCCTCCGTCTCCGGCTCCCCTCCGATGCCTCTCCTATCCCTTGTAGCACCGCCTTCGGCTCCCCTCCCTTCCATGTTTTTAGTGCAATCAGGTATGAAATGGGCTTTCACTTACATTATTATTTTATAAATGTTTCACAAACAATTAATTAGTCTTTATTTTAAATATATTTGATGTGAAAAATGAAAATGTAATAAGTCTTATGTAAATGTTTGTTATAGAGATATTATTATGGATAAGAATTGGATTGATCTTCCAAATCGAACATCTAGAGAATATTTCAATGGCATTATGCAGTTTATTGACTTCACCAGAGGATTTGAAACTGACTATATTAGTTTTCCATGTATAAAATGTGCTAATAGATATCAATTCACACGAGATACTATGAGGGAGCACCTCTTCTTTAATGGATTTAAAGGAGCACCGACTGATAAAATGTCTATGTGGATGAGGACTCATGATCGTAATGATCCAGAAGCTACAGCATTGATAGTAAGTGCTTGTACTCATTACCAATACTTACATAAAATCTGTATATTAATATATGTATATATATTTAAATATTTCACAGGCTCAATTTGAAGCTGAGTTAGAACATCTTCTAGAGGACCAGCGACAGCTTCCCATGCGAAGGGATGAGATCTTTCATTGAATTATTTTTTGGGATGGGCATGGATATAGTTTGACCTATGGAACAGGGATTCCTCATTCTGTAGTGTCACACGCTGCGGTTATCGGTCCTACTATTGCTCAGATGACACATTAGTTGTTAGATTTCAAGGCACGGCTGCGTGCTTCTGACGAGGTAAATGCGCAATTGTTCACTAAGGTTAGATCATTACGGCAATATGTGCATCCAGGTGATGGTGAAAGGGGTCAGACAACGCAGGTTTATACTGTATTTATTTATTTAATTTAGATTATTTTTGTTATGAAAATATTCATAATGTTTATTTGTTGTAGGCCCCTGACCCACCTGATGGAGGTAGTTTTCATGACTACGCATGACGCATCCTATTCACGAGGTGTGTTTCTGTTTTTAATGGTGGGGTTGTTATTGATATTTAGGTTGGGTTTCTAGTGATATTTTTTGTGATTTGGGGTTATCATGTGTGTTTTGGCCTGATGCAATGTTTGTGTGCACGAATTGAAAAGTAACCATGAAACTAATTAATGATATGGATATTTTTTGTTCATTTAATTCTTCAATGTTTTCAATTTCATGTTCTGTAATAGTTTTGAAAAAACCATGTGATTCCTAATATAAACAATGAAACTTGTTTTTGATGACTGAGCTCAGGTTCACTATTTTTAGTCCCCGGTCCACCCCAGACAGCCCTCCCCACACCCCGGACAGCCCCCCTGCACCCCGGACAGCCCTCCCCGCACCCGGGACAACCCCCCCCCCCCCCCCCCCCCCCCCCCGCGCACCCCGGACAGGCCCCTCGCACCCAGGATAGGCCTCCTGCACCCTGGACATCCCCTCCCCACACTCCGAACACCCCCCCCCCCCCCCCCCCCCGCACCCCGGATATCCCCCGGCACCACAGAAATCCCCCCCGCACCCCGGACATGCCCCCCGCACCCCGGACATCCCCTCCCCGCACCCCGGATATCCCCCCCACCCACCACCACCCTGGAAAGCCCCCATGCATCACAGACAGCCCCCTCCCCCCCCCTCACCCCGGATAGGCCCCACACACCCTGTACATCCCCTCCTCGCACCCCGGACAGCCCCCCCCCCCCCCCTCGCACCCCGGACAGCACCCCCCCACCCACCCCCCCCCCCCCACCCCCTACACCGCGGACAGCCCCCCTCGCACCCCATATTGGCCCCCCGCACTTTGGACATCCACTCCCCGCACCCCAGACAGCCCCCCCCCCCCCCCCCCCGCACCCCGGACAGCCACCCTGCACCGCGGACACCCCCCCCCCCCCCCCCCGTACCCTGGACAGGCCCCCCGCACCCCGGACATCCCATCCCCTCACCCCGGACAGCCCCCCCCCCCCCCCCCCCCCGCTCCCGGATAGCCCACCCGCACCCCAGATAGCCCTCCCTGCACCACGAACAGCCCCCCCCCCCCCCCCCCCCGCACCCCGTACAGCCCCCCGCACTGATTGTGTCATTTTCAGTAGTTCAGTGCGCGCTAAAAGAGCACATTAGGGGGTTAAAACCATCCGAAAGACCTTATAATGCCATGAAATAATACAACAACAGTCGTGGTGTGAATTCTGAAATGGTCAGGCATACGGAACGTCAATCGGAGGTGTCGTTTGACCGTGGTGACCGAATATGCATTTTCGCAGTCATAAAACACCAAAACAGTGTGAGACGGTCAAATTCGGATAAAACGTGCTCTGAATGACCTGAAACCACACGAAAACAATAAGAATATTATTCGTGACATGTAGGAGGAGATGGCACGCCCATTAGACGTGCGGTGCGCGCGGTACGACCGATTGTGTCATTTTCAACAGTTCGACGTGAGCTAAAAGGGCACGTTGGGGGGTCAAAACCACCCGAACGACCTCGGAATGTCATTCAATCATACGAAAACAGCCGTGGTGTGAATTTTGAAATGTTCAGGCAGATGGAACATCAATTGGAGGTTTCGTTTGATCGCGGGGACCAGAAACGCGTTTCTGGAGTCATAAAACACCAAAACAGCGTGAGACGGTCAAATTCGGAGAAAACGTGCTCCGAATGACCTGAAACCACAAAAAAACAATATTAATTTTATTCGCGACATGTAGGAGGAGACGGCACACCAATCGGACGTGTGGTGCGCATGGTACGACCGATTGTGTTGTTTTCAGCAGTTCGGCGTGCGCTAAAAGGGCACGTTGGGGGGTCAAAACCACCCGAACAACCTCATAATGCCATTAAATCATACGAAAACATCCATTGGGTGAATTTTGAAATGTTCGGGCAGACGACACATCAATCGGAGGTGTCGTTTGACCGCGGTGACCGGAAACGTGTTTCTGGAGTCATAAAACACCAAAACGGCGTGAGACGGTCAAATTCGAAGCAAACGTGCTCTGAATGACCTGAAACCACACAAAAACAATAGGAATATTATTCGTGATGTGTAGGAGGAGACATAACGCCCATCGGACATGCGGTAAGTGCGGTACATCCGATTGTGTCGTTTTCTGCAGTTCGGCACGCGCTAAAACGGCGCGTTGGGGGGTCAAAACAACCCGAACGACATCGGAATAACATGAAATCATACGACAACAGCCTTTGTGTGAATTGTGAAATGTTTGGGAAGATTTCATGTCAATCAGAGGTGTATTTTGACCGTGGTGATCGGAAACGCATTTCCGGATTCATAAAACACGAAAATGGCGTTAGACGGTCGAATTTGGAGGAAACGTGCTCCAAATGACCTGAAACCACACGAAAATAATAGGAATATTATTTGTGATGTGTAGGAGGAGACGGTACGCCCATTGGGTGTGCAGTGCGCACGGTACGACTGATTGTGTTGTTTTCAGCAATTTAGCTCGCGCTAAAAGGGCGCGTTGGGGGGTCAAAACCACTCGAAAGACTTCGAAATTCCATTAAATCATAAAACAATAGTCGTTTTCTGAATTGTGAAATGTTCAGGCATACGGCATGTCAATCGGAGGTGTTGTTTGACCGCGGTGACCGGAAACGCGTTTCCGGAGTCTTAAACCACCAAAACGGCGTGAGATGGTCGAATTCAGAGAAAACGTGATCCGAATGACTTGAAACCACATGAAAACAATAGTAATATTATTTCTGACATGTAGGAGGAGAAGGCATTCCCATCATATGTGTGGTGCGCACGGTACGACCGATTGTGTCGTTTTCAGCAGTTCGGCTCGCGCTAAAAGGACACGTTGGGGGGGTCAAAACCACTCAAATGACCTCAGAATGCCATGAAATCATACGAAAACGGTCATGGTGTGAATTTTAAAATGGTCGGGTAGATGGAATGTCAATCGGAGGTGTCATTTGACCGCGGTGACAGGAAACGCGTTTCCGGAGTCATAAAACACCAAAACGGCATGAGACGGTCGAATTAAGAGCAAACGTGATCCGAATGACCTGAAACCACTCTAAAACAATAGGAATATTATTCATGATGTGTAGGAGGATATGGCACGCCCATCGGACATGAGATGTGCAGTACGACCAATTGTGTCGTTTTCAGTAGTCTGGCGCGCGCTAAAAGGGAGCGTTGGGGGGTCAAAACCACCCGAATAGCCTCATAATGCCATGAAATCGTACGACAACAATCGTGATTAGAGGTGTAAAATGGTTGGGCAGATGGAACTTCAATCGGAGGTGTCATTTGACCGCGGTGACCAAAAACGCGTTTCCGGAGTCACAAAACACCAAAACGGCGTGAGACGGTTGAATTTAGATAAAATGTGCTCTGAATGACCTGAAACCACCCAAAAACAATATCAATATTATTCTTGACGTGTAGGAGGAGACGACACACCCATCGGATGTGCGGTGTGTGAGGTACGACAGATTGTGTCATTTTCAGCAGTTCGACGCGCGCTAAAAGGGAGAGTTGGGGGGTCAAAACCACCCGAATGACCTCTTAATTCCATGAAATCATACAACAATAGCTGTTGTGTGAATTTTTAAGTGGTTGAGTAGACGGCATGCCAATCGGAGGTGTCGTTTGACCACGGTGACTAAAAACGCGTTTCCGGAGTCAAAAAACACCAAAACAGCGTGAGACGGTCGAATTCGGAGAAAACATGCTCCAAATGACCCGAAACCACAAAAAAACAATATAAATATTATTTTTGATGTGTAGGATAAGACGGAATGGTCATCGGACATGCGGTGGGTGCAGTACGACCGATTGTGTCGTTTTCAGCAGTTCGGCGCGCGCTGAAAGGGCGTGTTGGGGGGTCAAAACCACCTGAACGACCTCGAAATTCCATGAAATCATACAACAATATATATGGTGTGAATTTTGAAATGGTCGGGTAGAAGGAACTTCAATCGAATGTGTTGTTTGACTGCGGTGACGGGAAACACATTTCCGAAGTCATAAAACACCAAAACGGCGTGAGACGGTCGAATTTAGAGAAAACGTGCTCCGAATGACCTGAAACCACACGAAAACAATTGGAATATTATTCGTGATGTGTAGTAGGAGAAGACATGCCTATCGGACATGCAGTGCACATAGTACGACCGATTGTGTTGTTTTCATCAGTTCAGCGCGTGCTAAAAGGGTGCGTTGGGGGGTCGAAACCACCCGAACGACCTCAGAATGCCATGAAATCATACAAAAATAGCCTTGGTGTAAATTGTGAAATGGTTGGGTAGAAATCACATCAATCGTAGGTGTCGTTTGACCACGGTGACCGGAAACACGTTTCTGGAGTCATAAAACACCAAAACAGTGTGAGACAGTCGAATTCAGAGAAAACGTGCTCCGAATGACCTGAAACCACACGAAAACAATAGGGATATTATTCTTGACGTGTAGGAGGAGACAACACACCCATCGGATGTGCAGTGCATGCGGTACGACCGATTGTGTCATTTTCAGCAGTTCAGTGCACGCTAAAAGGGTGCACTGGGGGGTCAAAACCACCCGAATGACCTCGAAATACCATTAAATCAGACTAAAATAGTCATTGTGTGAATTGTGAAATGGTCGGGAAGACAGAACATCAATTGGAGGTGTCGTTTGACCGCGGTGACTAGAAACGTGTTTCTGGAGTTATAAAACACCAAAATAGAGTGAGACGGTCTAATTCAGAGAAAACGTGCTCCGAATAATCTAAAACCACAAGAAAACAATATTAATATTATTCGTGACGTGTAGGAGGTGAAGACACGCCCATCGGACGTGCGGTGGGCGCGGTACGACTGATTGTGTCGTTTTCAGCAGTTCAGCACGCGCTAAAAGGGTGCGTTGGGGCGTCAAAACCACATGAATGACCTCAGAATTCCCTGAAATCATACGACAATAGTTGTGGTGTGAATTGTGAAATGGTCGGGAAGACGGCACGTCAATCGGAGGTGTATTTTGACGGCAGTGACCGGAAACGCATTTTCAGAGTCATAAAACACCAAAACTGCGTGAGACGGGCGAATTCGAAGAAAAAGTTCTCTGAATGACCTGAAACCACACGAAAACAATAGGAATATTATTCATGATGTGTAGGAGGAGACGGCATGCCGGTCGGATGTGCGGTGGGCATGGAGAACATTCCTTTTTATACAACAAAACAATTTCACAAACTAAACCAAAAAAGAAAAAAATATCCTGAAATGATAGCATTTCTTAAATTGGGTGTTTTAAATTATTATAGCACCATGATTTGATGTAAGATTTAATTTTATTATATGTATATAATAACTGAATAAATATGTCTAATTTACGTTTGTTTTGTTTAGTTGTTTTATTTATCTTATTGTAGGTTTATTTAAGCTGAAGATTGAAAGGGATGGACCTGTTTGGATCGTTGAAGCACGTTTATCATTTATTATTTATGACGATCTTAATGTTTATGATATTTTAAATTGTTTTCCATTTTTTATGATTTTTACCTTGTTTTATCTCTGATTTTTCACCATGAATTTTTTTTAAAAAAAAAATTCCCCAGCCTAGCGACCACCATAGGCGGTCGCTATAGGCTACCTGGTACACACATTAGCAACCGCCAATGGCGGTCGATAATGTTGACCCATCAATAGCACAGCGACCGTTAGGCGGTCGCTGTACGCCAGAATTTCGGCCACCTATAGCGACCACCATTGGCAGTCACTGTTGGCCTATTGTGACGAGGCTAAGGCGACCGCCAATGGAGATCGCTATAGACCGAATTATTAGTAGTGATATCTTTGGCAAATGGGGTGTTGTATTTTCTTAGCACTATTGGATTTATCCTTCAGACTTCCAGAATTGAAGTCCACCTTATTCTTATTATCCCCATGATACCCCTGATATTCTTTGATCTCCATTCTGACCTTGAGGGCACATCGAATAATTTCCTCATAGCTTTAGAAGTCACAGATCGTCAGGGCTTTCCGTATGCTAGGTTTTAGCCCACCAAAGAAGCAGTCAACCTTGAATTCGGTGGTAACGAAAAATCCATAGGTGTATCGTGCAAGCGTTTTGAAGTTTTACCCATATGATCCAATGGATTTGTCATATTTTTTGTTGATTTCAAGGAAGTCCCTTTCCATTTTAAGCTAGAGGGTGTGAGGAAAATATTTATCAGAAAAAAAATTCTGAAAATCCTTCCATTCCAATGCCTTGATCTCCTCCTCCGGTTTCATATTTTTGATCAATGTCCATCATTGATCTGCTTCACCCTCCATACAATAAATATCTTGAAGAAACTTCTCTGGTATGGAACATTGAAGGATGTAGAAGATCTTTTCAATGGATTTGATCCATTATTCAGGAATTGAGGGATCAGATGATCCCTTAAAAGCAAGAGTTCATTGTCTCATGAAGCTCTCAATTGCGACTTGTTCATTATTAGGGGGTTGAATGTTCCTCTTGACCCATGTTTCTATTCATTTCTTGAGTTAACTAAGATATTATCATGTAAAAGTTCTCAATTCCCACTCCCATAGGATTGGGCATTTCATTAGAACAATCATCACATTGGCCTTTGAATCGGTTGTTAGCCCGGGTCCTCCTATTACTAACCATTGGCTGAAATAAAAGGAAAGTTAAGGGTAACACATAAAGGGTTATCCAAAGACAAAAACAGATGACTTCTAAATTACATTTACTTCCTGAACTTATGAATTTATAGGTTTCAATATATGTTATCCATGATCTACTTCCTAACATATATTCTTATGGGCATTTTTTTAATTCCCTTAATAATGGTTCATAATAAGCTTGTGAAGTTACCAAAGAATATCCCCCAGGAGTGTCATAACCAAGAGTGCAGCAAAGCTTGTTGTTGTGTACAAGGATACCCCAGTTCAAGCATGAAACACCTTATCATATTTTTCACTCCTAGGTATATCTGTGCTAGATCCACCTCTACCTGCTCGTATCCAGATATGGATGTATTTTGTTGATAAAACACTTACTCAATACTCACCAAAACTTAGGTATGTTTTTATTATACATAGTCATATCCCAAAGTCTTTCACTAGGGTTTTGTAATCCTAATCCCAAAAAATAATTAAGCTTATCCTCTGATACCAACTATAACAACCCAACTCTTTATTACACACTTAGATATGATTTATTATATAAAATATTCACTTGAAACAACATAGAATATTGAGAGGTATAGTGTCATTGGTCATTATGAACATTCCATAACGACTTAAGACATGAAACATGACATCTTTATTGAAAACTTCCTATACATGACCACAACATTCCCTCGTACTTATCATTGCATGGGGTTACCTAAGGACATGCATATGAAAAGAGTGATCAATAAATCCTAGTAATGGAATAAACATGGCATAACATGTTTAATAGAATACATGTTAGGAAATAGGCATATCAATGCAGCATAAAAGAAACTTGAAAATAAATGAATGATAACATGGAAATGTGGTAATAACACTTAACAAGGTATTAGCATGATCCAAGGCTCATTGCACATGGAGCATGAGTAAAACATCATCGCACTTGAATTGGCATGATTAAACCCTCATTTTTCTTGATGTATCATGATACTGAACTTTACCCAATGCATTAGAGCATTGTCAGGGAGCACCCTTCTTAAACATTTTATTTCATGAAAAAGTGTGTCACATGGATCATATAATATGGATTCATAAAACATAATAATTTATTCCATGATAGAGTAATGTGTAATTAAAAAATGAAACTATATAATAAATAAGTAAGTGTTCACAAAGGATAATGCCCTTGATAGATAAATGGGCATGGTATTCACTACAAAATGACTTTGGTTTGGAAAATCGTAGTGCAATTTCGGCAGTATAACAGCGTGACATAAGCATTCATAAAAATAGTTGATGAGAGTGGAAGGGGTGTATCATAATATTTACATGAAATAGAAAGTAAGGGGGTCATATAGATATAGGTCCCAACATATCTAATGGAATTTAGATTTCAAAATAATTTCTTGAATGTAAATGACAAGAGAGAAATACCTTATGGAATTTCGGCATGGTTACGGGTGTACTTGGGAGGAATTAATGAGAGATAAAGGGGTATCACGTCATTAAAATATAAGGAGGGAAGTATGTGGGAGGTTATAATTCATACCCCAACATTTTTAATTGAAAATAAAAGGGCATAACAATATTAAGAAACTTGGATAAAATGAGAAAGGAAGGAATCCCTTACTTGGAAGTGTGATCCTAAAGGCTTGGGAGAGGCTTGAGAGAGGCTTCATGGGAAATTGGGGTACCTTGGGAGGATCCTAGAGAGAAGAGGGCAGAGGTTAGACTAACTCAAAAGGTTTTTATTGAAGAGGAAGTGGGGGGCTTGGGTGGGTTTATATAGGAAATGAGAGGGAATTATTTATTATTTAGGTTTGGGACACGAGAAATTATACTAATCAAAATCACAAACCATCCTAGGGCTTTTTCCCATTTTTTTTCCAAAGGGGAGTGGAGAAAAAATATTTTATAATTCCAATGGCCTAACGTCTTAAAATAATAGGGTTGATTATGTGTAGGTGAGTCACACTCTCAAGGAAATCAATTTAAAAAGCTAAAAATATTTTATAAGTCTTGGAGGGTCCACTAAAGATTTGTAATATAAATCAAACAAACCTAAAATCACATTATTTTAATGGTAAAACATATATTAGCCGAACATAATGTTTATAGTATATTATTACATCACTATTGTGTCATTATGATGTCATAAAACACATTATATATTTAAACGGTATTTAATTTTTACCCCAAAATTCGACTGTCTCATAAAATTATGAAAAATTCACCATTAGATAATTTTGATGTCCTGATTCAAAAAAATATTAATTTTATCTAAATAATTTTCAAAATATGTGAATTTTTACTTGTAAAATAAAAACTGACATTTATCGAAAATTCATGGGTTTGGACAAAAATAGATTTCAAACCTCAATAAAAATTACAATTGTTTAAAAAATTATACAATAATTTATACTTAATAAAAAGTAATTTAATAAAAATATTATTTTATTAAAATATTATTTAATTCAAAAATCCATTAATTTATCAAAATTGATTTCTTATTTGAATATTAAATAAAAATAATATTTGTTCATTAAAAACTATTTACAACATAACAATAATAAAATTAATGTATATTCTTTATTATATACAAAACTATTTCACATAATCATTGTGTTAAGGTCTTGTTACATAACCCCTTATAACACCCGCATAGGATGGAAGGGTAAGGTGTTCGATGGTGACATACTCTTAGGGTGTCTTGGATAACATCGTTCGGGTGGTAATCTCTATCAACTTCCACTTCCCCTATAGGAGGTTCTATTCGAGCTTAATGTGTTGAAGCTCAGCTTGGGCTTAGTCAAGAAAAAATCCCAATGACACCACCTCCTTTTCAAGCACCGAAAAATGGGATTCGTACGGGGAAAGTCTACTTGATGAGGCCATCACTTCCTTTTTCTAAGTAAATTAGATTTGTTAAATCCCTGTATTTAAACTAATCATGTGATCACTGTTCAACGGCTATATTAGCAACGGTCACAATTATTAATGATGTTTTAAAAATCCAAAAACATAAAACCAAGGAAGTGCATATGTTATATAACAATATTATATAATAAGACATTCAATTAGATCAAGAGGAATTCTCATTAATAAAATTTTGGTTTGTTATATTCTCTATCTTGATATAACATGATATTATGTCTTCATATGATTATAATGTTTGGTATACTAGTTTCCTACGAAATATTTTCTTAATATCATCAAATAAAATATTGTTATAACTATTTAGATTATGTGCAATTATATGGTTACCATTCATTCTACTAGGTTCAATTTCTAAGTGATGGAATATAGTATATCAAATCATAATATTATGAAACATAATGTATAATACTAAAAATAATGAAACCCTTAACATAAATTGAAAATTTTATGCATAGATAATCTCATACTCATAAACATGGTCTCTTTGAGATATCTTTGTTTTCAAATCCTTCATAATGGATGGTAAGGAAAATGTGAATGATCTTAAGAATTACCCTAAGTGTGTAAAAATAGGTGCACAGTAAGGGTTGTTATCATGCACTGAGTGATGAATAGTTCATTCTCAATATACCCTTTTTAGAGTTATTACCCCCAGGTGTATCAGTTTTGGAACCACATCGACTTTTAGTATTGGTAAACTAGATGCATAATTGAAATACACATTTCATTTTCAATATAAATACTCAAAACGTTTTATTTGATAATTCCATTATTCCTCATATCTTATCTATGCATATCAATCACAAAACTCTTCCTGGAATCCTCGGGAAAATATATCATAAGAAAGTGGTGAGCTCATATGCTTTGTAAGGGTAAGCATATAGAAGAATCTAGGAATAAATAAGTAATAATAAATATGAAAAGGTAAAAAACTGAAAACACATTCTAATTAATCAAAAAATTGATCATAATATGGTAAGAATAAATTATGATCAAATATTGTCATATAAATAATTACATGAACTTAAAAAACTAACCATGGATATTCTAAATTATTAAATAATCACATATAATATCAATAAGTGAATTCATAAGGATGTAATGAATAATTTCATGAATCTTAAACATACTTCCTAGAAATCATTTCAAGACTTCTTACCAATAATCCCTCATCCCAAGATATCTTACATAATGGGTAAGGGTTCATCTAAATACCTAAGCTAATTTTTCTCATTAGACCTGCTGATGCATTAAGGGGCCTTGTAATTCTTGGCCCCAGTCATCACTTAATAATTCCAATTCATTCATTATATCAAAGGGGTGAAACATAACCCACATATAAATTATTATTGAAAATCTAGGATATGAAATGTTAATAATTACCCAAATAAATAACCATAATCATAAAATATCTAGATTAATATAAATGGTATCAAACATGTAAATTCTCAATCAAAGTGACCATAAACCATAAAAATAAATAATAAGGATGGTATCAATACAAATTATCCCCAATTTAACATAATTATAATAAAGGTTTTATGTCGTTGATGAATATAAATATCATAAAAATTTCATTAAAAACATTTTTGAGGAAAATAACCTTTCATTTTGAAAATTTTATTTTAAAACAAAATGTTCACAAAATAATTTAAAAAATAATATTCTTTGAAAATAACCTTTAAATATTGTAAAATAAGTTTTTAAACATTTATTTGTCATTATGGTGTAAAACCATGTTCATGTCGTACACATTAAAACAAATATTCCTTTTACATTTTCCATAAGATCCTAATGGTCATTTTTTTGAAAATGACAAGAAGATTACTTTCAAAAAAATTGTAAAAAGTAAAAATGGGTAAATATTTATTTAATAAATATTTTTTAAAGGTTTCAAAAAACTTCAAAAAACATTTTTAGAAAACCTGTGTTTTTATCAAAAAGGATTTCTGATCGAAAAGAGAAATAAAATCAGAAATTATTAAAATCATTTTCTCAGTCATATTAAGTACCAAAGAGTGGTAAAACGGTACTGTAAATTGAAAACTTTCATGAATAATTAGAGGATAGTAAAATATATTTAATTTATTATATAAATATCATATAATTCTCCCTAGGTAGTCTTAACAAAAAAATCTTGAATAATGATGACACTGTGAAATAAACCCTTATCAACTTGGTAACTTTCGAATAAAAAACATTATGAAAATAAATAACTTCAAATAAGAACCTAAATACCATTAATAGAAACATGTTATTAATATAACATATGAAAAGGAAAATTATATACACCACAAAAATTAATAATCTGTGATTGTGGCATATGTCCCACGGAAGTAAAAGTGAGACAAAAAACTCTTACCTTGAGTATGACTCATCACATGATTTCTTTATCTTCCTAAATAATAAACTAATTTTAATTATTTACTTTCTTAAGAACCTTTTTATATTTTATTATTCCTTTTATTTCACTTATTATCATCTTACATATGATTCAATAATAAATTAATTTTATATCTGATGTTTTGATGATATTTGTTTTATTTGTCAAGAATTATTTCGGTAGGTTGATTATGGTCAAAGAGGTAATTATTTAAACATAGAAATAATATTAATAATGAAATAATTATACTATTTCTACATAAATTATACTTTTAAAAAAATTATAAAATATGGTTATGAAAATTAAACTATGTTACAATCATGAAGACGGTTGTTCGCACATACTCATGAGTATCATTTCAAATTTTCAATTATCATAATGAAAAGGAGTTAAGTAGTATTTTATCTATATATAATTATAATAATATCATATATACCATATTATTTCTTTAAATATACTTATATATATTATCAATTCTTCATGGTGATGAAAATATATTAACATCGCTTCGTGAAGGCGGTAGTCCATATATACACAAAAAACATTATAATTTTTAAATATAAGAAAAAAATATGATATATTATATACTATAATGATATATATGTTATTAATATCACAATTATGTAGTTTATATAACATATATTCATTAAATATATCAATATTATCTTCTATGTAAAGTGTTCGTGATAAAGAAATCTCATTGCTTCGTAAGGTGGTAGTCTTTTATACACAAGAGTGACATTATCATATCCCCTACGGGATGGAAATTAAAAAGGTTTTTTTATATAATGACTACAGAGGTGTAAATAGGTTATTAATATCATATATATACTTATATACACCATCATTCCCAATCATAAGACGTGTTGATGGAAAATGTTTCATAACAGTTTGTGATGAAGTAGTCTTCCGTACACATGAGCGACATTATCATTTCTCATTTGAGAGAAGAGGAGGTAGATATATGTCAATAAATTAACATAGTAACATCTTAGTATATGTTATATTTTATATTTATTATTTAAACACAAATGAAAAATATTTTATTGAGGTGGAGGAATAAATAAAACGAAAAGTTCAAAGTTAATAATGTTACCTCTTCTCGTAGAACCATTTTTTATTATACATAATGTTTTACAATAATATATTTATGACCTTAAAAAAGATACTATGATGAGTATGTAAAATTTTTAAGTGATTTGGGTTGGTATTTTATGAAAAAAAAATTAATATGTGAAAAAGAGAGGAGAGGGGTATCCCTTTATAAATGATGTGAGAGGCACACTTGTGATTTTTTAAAGGAAAAAAGATGTACCAACATTTTTCATGTAAAAAAAGAGTAAAAATGGATTATTATATAGAATTAGGAATTATAATTTCCAAATATTTCAATAAAATAAATTTTAGAAAATTCTTTATGTCATTTTAACTCTTATATTTTTAACTTAACCTCCCCCCTCGTAAGCCCATTTCAACCTTAATCGTGGTAATTAATTTTTAATATTTTTACTATTCATTTTGGTAAAAAATATAAGTTTAACTTATTATATAATATAAATTATGATGATTAAAAATATTTAATTTTTTTTCAAAATATCATTCACATAAGTGGTAAAATTTTATTTAAAATTAATCTCACAGACGTAATGTGATAGTGGGTTTTCAAAGAGAAAATGTTCAAAAAGTTTACAAAGTTTTTATATCAAGATTAAATATTAAAAATTATTAAAAAGAACTATAGTGGATTAATATATATATATATATATAATTGAAAAAATTTACCTTAAAACCAATTTAAAAAATAATTTAACTTTATAAATAAATAAAATGAAAAAGTATTTTTCAATTAAAATTTAGTATTTTTCACTATTCATGAAAGAATTATTCTTTTTATAAAATTATCAAAAATTCACCCAAATACAAATTTAACATTTATATATCAAAATGGATGTTTTTTTTCAAATAAACTTTCTAAATGTGGTAAAAACATATGATTAAATTATCTGTGCAAAGCGTGATTAATTCACCATTCAGAGAAATATTATTTCTCAGAAGGTATTTCTTTTACTTTAAAATGATTATTATTTTATTTATAATCAATATATGTATGTTGAATTTATTTTATATAGGTATAAACCTTAAAATATTCATAATTAATTTGGTACTATACATACCCGCAAACTTAACGGATTGATTATAATGGTAATTTTTAAATAATAATATTTTAATAGAGTATCATGTTTCATTTAAACCTGGTGTTGTATGCATCGCATGCTATCAAACATACTGAATTTATTTAAAAATAATTTTATCATAAAAACTCAAGATGTTATATTCACTTTTAATCTTTCTTTTTTTATGTCCCACATGCTATCGAATCCAATTTTAAAAATATCAAGGTGTTACACTAAATTCCTCTTATTTCTAGCCATTGACTAAAGTAAAGGGAAAATTAGGTATGATCATTTAAAACAGATAAACAAGTAAAATATAAATTATCAATATTAAATAAAAAACTCATAAATTACATAGATTACTTATCCTATGAATTTCAAGGTTTCAATATAAGTTATCCATGATCTATTTTCTAATATAAAGTATTATGGGAGTTTTTTGTTCCCTTAAAAAAATTTCATAAGGAGCTTATGAATTTACCAAATCATCTCCCCTATGAGTGTCAAATAAGATGTGTATAAAACACTCTTTTCATGCACCTGGTTACGATCAAATGAATACCAATGCTCCCTTTTTTGGTTTATTACCCCTAGGTACATTGTTTCAGGTCCACATCTACTCATAGTATCCAGATAGAGATGTAGTTATTTGAAACCTATTACTCCATACTTTAAAAAAAATATTAATTTTTTACAATGTTTAGTCATATCCCAAAGACCTTCACTAGGGTTTTCAAATCATAATTCCCAAAAATAACTAGACTTTCCTTTGATACTAACTATGATAAACAAAATCTTTAATGCACTTTAATTCATGGTTTATTATATATAAATACACCCAATAAAACCCAAAAAGACCATGAGGCCTAATATTTTTGGGTTATTAGGTATATAGAATAACAACATGAAACAAAAATATAAATACATAAACTAATACTCCAAAACATGTACTTAAATTCCCTTGAAGTTCTAAAAATGCATATGATAACTTGGGGACGTACATAAGAAATGGGTGGGATATCAAAAATAGTAAGAGAATGATAAAATCATAGTATAAGTTAAATCAAAACAATTGATTCAATAGTCATTTGAAATTAACATGATAGGGATGATAATCAAGAACTTGAACATTGAATCATGATATAATATTATTACATGAAGGTAACATGGGAATGTGGAAACAACCTAAAAAATCACATCATAAACATAAGTCATGGATAATGGCCTAAACATCATAACGTGGTGTTATAAGGATAACCTCATAAGAACCATACATGGTATCACATGAGATAAAATGTTACCCATTTCATTTGAGATTTGGTCCACCTATCGCATTCATATCATGTACATGCATAATTGTGCCCCCAAAATCATAAAATATAAGTATATATTTCGTAAATTTTAACCCCATGACTAATTATATGGGGTTAAATAAATGGAATTCCAAAATATATTAAGGATAGTTATATCTATAAGAATACCATTGTGTGTAAATGGGTATGGGAATTCACTAAAAATGGTTGGAAACGAAAATCATAAGATAATTTCTATAGCATAACAAGGGTACATAAAGCTTCATGGAAGTGTTTAATGAGATTAAAAGGGGTACATCATCACTTATACATAATAATGAAAAAACTTGGTGTGTAAAAACATATCTAAAAATGAAAAAATGAGAATAAAATGGAATATTACAATTAACGTTCTTTAATAAAGAGGATAATAAGAAGATCCCTTACCTTGAGAGGGCACTTATAAAATCATGGGAGGAGCATATTAAGAGATTTTTGGCACATTGGTAGGTCTATATAGAGGTAAATTTAGTTAAAAATCTTTCTTGAAAGGTATTTATATAAGATTAATGGGAAGTTGGTTGGGTTTTTATAATGAAAGAGGAGAATTCTTTACTAATTTCTAATATTAGTTTTTGGACTCTATATGATAAAATAATCAAAGAAAATGTTACCATGGTTTTCTCCATAGTTTGTACCAAATAGTAGTGTATTTAAATATTTTATTGGTCTAAGAACTTAAATAATTAAATAATACTATTTGTTATGTTAAAGTGAGTCATGTTTATAAAGAATTAATTTTAAAAACTTAAAATATAATATAGGTTTTATAGGATTCATTAAGGGTTTATAAAATTAACAAAAATAACTTTAAAACACACTAAATTAAAGTTGAAACATAATTTTGGTCTTCATAATATTTATATTATTTATAACATCACTTTTTAACTGTTTTGATTTCATAATATGTATATTATATTTATGTCATATTTAATTTTTACCAAAAAATTTGATTATCTTTGAAAATAATGAAAAATTCATCATTAGATAATTTTAAAGCAATGATTTTAAGAATAATACTTATTTTATAAAAATAATTCTATTAATATAAAAATATAAAATTTTATATAAAAAATCCTTATTTATTGAAAAATATAGGTTTTTATGATTATAAAAGATTATCATTCCTATAATAGTTAAATATGATTTCATAAAATTATATTATCAATTATATTTAAATAAATATTAATTAATATGAATATTTTATTAAAATAGAATTAATTTTAAAAAATATTGAGTTCATCAAAATATTGTCTTTATTGAAACTATATTTTTCCCAAATAATACAACTTGTGTTTCATCGTATCAAAACATAGTTTTCATAAAAATTATTATTTAATCAATATAAAGTAACAACAAAAAGATAAATATACGAATTATTTTATTAAAAAATATAAAAAAACATAAAATTAGGGGCTAGATATATACCTCATTATTATACCAGTGTATGCCCTAAGGGTAAGGTGTGCAGTGGGGACACTTTCTTAAGGTGGTTCAGTTAACATGGTTTTGATCATGATCTCAATAAGCTTGAAAATTTCTCATAAGTGGTTTCTCTCATGGTTTAGTGTTTTAATATCAATTGGGGTTTGGCCAAGGGAACTTCACAATGATTTCATATGCCTTATAAGATCCAATAAACGGGCTTTGTAGGGTATGATCCTACTGGTCGATTCCATCTCTTCTTACATCTATTTCAATTAGACATTATTATAACCCTTAATATACTAATCTTAATGGTCAGTGTATAATATCAATATTATCATTGGTTATGATGATTAATAGTATCTTAAATATAATAGACTATAATTTCCCAAAAATATTAAATTACTTCATGTGTTTTCTATAAATACATTACATGCTAATGAATTAATTCATTCAAAAGGTAATTTCATTTATAAATGTTCGGGTCATTAAATAAAATTTACATTCATTGAATAGTATAATGTTTAAATTTCAATACCATTTCTATAATTTTAATCTAATTATAATTTGATCCTTATTTAGTATAGATCATAATGATATATTAAAAGTTATGTGGGTTACCATTTCTATAAAAAATAACAACATAATTTTAGTACATTATCTAGATCACTAAACTTGATAATAAATTTCTAAATTTATTAATATACCGATATTTCAATAAAACCTAATATTACTTACCATTAGTTTCTAAATATCTCATTTCATCTATATTATACTAAAAATGATCTATATTCACATTATCATAACCCATACACAATCCTCACAAGTTATTTGAAGTGTTTTAGGTAAGTTTAACTTTCCAACTACTTTAACTCACAACTCCTTGATATGTTGAGTTGAGTCCCCAATCCAAAAATCTTGGATTATAATATACTCAATGATTTTACTCTTAGTTACACCAAGTTCCTCTTGAGTAGTAAACCCTTGATGTGAACTAAGTAATGTCAACCCAAATACTCAAGTTAAAATTCCTCATCAATTGAAAGCACCCTAACTTGGTCTGGCCAAGTACTTTGAACTATGTTTCTTTTTTAACTCAGTTAGTGAAAAGATATAATGGATTGATATTTATTTTGAGATATTTTTATATTTATTTGTAAACTACCGATCTTATCTTGTTACATTCTTGAGAATATTAAGTGGATTTTACTTAAGTGATTTACCATGTATAGATAAAGTTTACAAATATTATAATATTTATATTAATTCAATCTTGCATGCTTGTTAATTAATTAATTTATGATTCAATCATCCATAAATAATTAACCATGAAACTAACAAATATAAAAGAAATAAAGTTGTGTGACCATGATATTTTCTAATGGTTGGTTTATCCAGCAAAGGATAAAGCAACCCTTGACCCTAAGAAATAAACTCCTAGAATCATGTCTTGTTCAAGTTGTGGCATTACACCTAAGCTCATGTGTACCTATTGGATTTATTTTTATTATAATCAGAACTTAAACCACCTCCACTCACCTCAGAGATCTATCCATTTCATAATTTTACTCACAAATAGGTGAGGGGAACCAAAAGATTGGTTGAAGTAGTTTTACATAAAAGAGGTTGTGGGAATATAGACCCTTACATAATAATAAGAGATGGATAACTAACAAGACATTATTTAATTTGATAGTTTATTACAAAAAAACATGCAATGATTATAGATTAAGTAATCAATTCACATACATGGGATGGTGTAAGCACATAGTCATCTACATATAGGCAATGAATATGAAAAGGTATATTTTCTAGAATTCACCTCAATTATTTAAATATTAATAAGATAAACACACTTGAATTAATTAAATTAATTAAATAATTATTTATTTTTATTTTAATGATCATATAAATTCTCTTATAGATACCCATTATTAATTGAAATATGTAAAATAAACGGCTTAACGATCATTTTGTAGATAAATAAATGGAATTAATTGAGAATTTATTAGTCTTAAAAACTTGTTATATAGTCAACACATCATCTTCCAACAATGTAATTAGGTTTTTAATTTTTTTAATTAATTATTATTTATGTAATTTAATTTTTTCTTTTACTAGGTGACTACATAGCTAGTTCTAACGAGTTACATGTTGTGTTTTTCACTTTATGTGTACTGGGGATAGATGCCTAATGACTCGATGTGTATCTTTGTCGGGATACATGTAATGTATTAATGAGATACAAGTTATTTGTTTTGTTTTTATATTTTGTATACATAACCCACATATTGACTTGGTGTGTTCTTTAAAGGGATAGATTAATGAATCACACAATGTGTACACAAGGTACATTTCATGTATCTTGTTAATGTTATATTTTATCAATCTCATGCAGTATATTTTGTATATTTGATCACATGATAAGAATGAATCTCACTTCTAAAATGTAAAGACTATATGGTGTGTATACTAGCCACATGTCATGTGGTCCCACAAACTATGTACCAAAATGATTCGGTCAACACACGATGTGCATTAAATGCACTGAACATTATTACTTCTTGGAACGTCATATTTCTAGCAATGCATCTAGGTGTAGTGAACTTTGGTATATGATGTGTAATTTCAATCATACTCCTTGTACCCCTGCCGACTGCTAGAATAATTATCACATCCTTATGGAATATCTGGTCATTATTTATATGTTTTTAATATTTTTATGATGGTATAAAACTTCAAAGAATCATATTAATACGTCAAAAACATATTAATTAAACTATAGATTAAATAAAAAATAAAATAAAAGTAAAATAACTAATAATAATAACATATAATTGATCAATTAATAATAAATAATAATAAATTATTATGTAACCACTCGTTAATACCACTTAAAGGATCTGGGTGAAATGGAAGGGCTATTAGGTATATCCAACATGAATTTTTTTACAATCCATAAATAACCCAGTATGTCCATGATGAAGAATCATCATTGACCAGTGGAATTAATAAGAAGATTAATTGAAAAGAACCTAGAACCAGGAAGAGGGGATCTTTTCACATTTAAATTATAATTGATTTATTTATTTAAATAATTACCTTTTGTTGAATTATTTATTCATTATAAATGATTTTATGAATACCTCTCATCTTACTGTCATTACATCAGAGGAGTGATGTTCCAATTCCCATTGGTAGTGATCCACACATTCTTCACAAACCTTTGATCATTGCTGTATAATCCTCCAGGTTTTAGCACGGATGAATATAACACTTGTAGTGACTGTTGTTGATCTTAACTAAATATTTCAAGGGGAGAAGGATTCACTTCGGTGGAGGAGGGGGATTTCTCTACACTCTTCAAATTTTTAAATAATAGATCTCTCTAGGTCCTAAAAGAACACATTCTTGAACTCGTTGGGCACAATGATAGAATGTGGAAAGGGGTGTGTCGAATTTAATTATTTTGTTTAAATAATGTTATGGTTAAAAAAATAATTACACAAGGGAGAATATTATTTTCATAATCCCCAAAAAACCCCATGTCTAAATAATAATAGATTTATTATTATATACATGACATATGCTAAAATAATTCATAAAATAAATATTATTTTAATGAATAAATAAATAAACATTTGTTAAAATAATATTTAATAAAACATTTCCCATCGTACAATTAAACTCAATTCGACAATCCTCCTCAATATGTATCGGTCCTTGAATAATGACTAGTTATTTAATTAAAAATATATCATTGTAATATTAAAAATTAAATATGTAAATATCATATTCATAGAATTAGTGAATAAATTTTTACTGAATATTCATGTAAATAAATAAATTAAATATTTTTTATGAGGTGAATGAACTAGAATAAATAAATATTATTTATTCATGTGATTAAATAAATAATTACTTAGTGAATAAATATTGATTGAATATTCAACTCATATTTATATATATATATATATATTATCTCAAATAACAGGTGATTGAATATTTTTTATCAAAATAACTTGATTAATTATTAAACCATATATTAGAATAGTATTTATCCAACACATTAAATTCATATGGAATTTAATTTCGTTTCTGAATACACTTAGTTTGAAACCCTATAGGTCTCTTTCTAAGTAGAATTAGGCTACACAGTTTAAATTCTAATGTTAACATCTAACAACACTCCAAGGATCCCATAGATAAAGATGTTAACTTCTTAATGATATGTAATCTCCTATAAATTTATGTTGAGTAATATATTCCCATTATCATAATATCTCAAATCAAGTAGGTTGCATACTTGTCTCGTCAACCTATATGCTCGCTGTCTCTTTATTTAATTTTTTATAAATTAACTCACCAATAGAACACCATGTACATGGAATTAATTATGAAATTCCATTACCATAATAATGACTAAGATGTCAACTTTATTTCATTAATAGAAGTAAAAAAATCATTGTCTCATTATTCATTAAAACAATGTAATTTGTGATACACTCAATATAACATATTTCACCATATGAATATATCATAACAGTTTTCATTAATGCATGAAGTTACACACCTCAATGTTGTTAATTCATAATAATATTACATTCTATGGATCATTATACATGTCCACAGATAGGAATATCAAATGAAATATAAAAATGTGGATTTCCTACTAGTGGGTCATATTCTCATAATCTCCTACACTAAATATTACCAAGGAAATACACCAGGAGAAAGCATCTCAAAGTCTTATTAGTATCCATCCTGATATATTATATCATTTATTCATCATTAAATTATATCATCTAGATATAGAACATATATTTGATAATACTTTCATGATGGTTTTTGGATCTCATCATGGTAGGGAATAGTTATCACCTATCAGGGTGAAAGTTAACCTTAGGACACTATCACATAATATTTTATGTAGAAGAATAGTCATGATTTGATAATAAATTTATATTAATATTGAAAATTATGAATATGGGTAATCAAAAATTTTATAGTTGGTTCTATAGCACCAAATTCAACATTTAGAATGTGTCCAACCCTAAAGGAATCCAAGATAAGGGTTTCTCATCTCAAACTTCCTTCTTCGATACATGTTTAAAAATACACACCTATTATGATACCTCTATGAAATATTATCTCATGATTCACTATTTAATCATTATAATTAATGCTCCATTTAAATTCCTCTCTTTAAATAGATTTTGATTCAAGAGCTAAAATATTCTTAAGAGTTCATTATCTCAATTTCAATTTCTTAACTCAGGTATCATGTTGCGCACCATGCCTTATTTTAAATGGAGTATTTAAATCCACATAAAAATATTATAAAAAATTCTGTTATGTAATTCATGGTATTTAAATAACCATAACATGTTATAAATATTTTGTATTTTGATCTAAATGTTACAGAAGTTGTAAGGGTTTATTTTATAATCTCACTTTTTATCTAGATTATTTTTTTTTCAATTACCATTGAGGTAATTATTCATTAATACTCTATTAAACCCCATATCATTTTCTCTAATTTGGTTATTTTTTAGGTTTTAAATTACTCCTTCCATTTTTCCTGTCTTTGGTACTCAAATTGATCAAAATAATTTTTGTAATAAAATACAAATGTATTCCTCTTTTTAGTCGGGAAACTTTCTCTTCCATATATATATACTTCATTTTTTTTCAAGAAATATTTTTTATAATTAAATAGTTTTTTAAGATGAAAATATATTAACATTGAAATTATATTTAAAATTTTAAAAGTAATCTTTTAAATTATTTTCAAACAAGTTGTTTTTAACATTTTTTACAAAAGGGTGAATAGAATCTCTTTTTAAATGATTTCCAAATGAATGGGTTTTCCATCTATTATGACCAATATTAATTATTTTGATCCTTTCCATGTTTTGACTTAATTTTATTTATGTATATTCATATCGACCACTCTATATTTTCTTACTAATGCATAGTTTATTTTCAAGATTAAATTATTTTATATTATTTTATAAATAATATTTAATATTATTAGTGATATATACTAAAATTTATTTTAAAAAAGGATTTTAACTTAATTTTTTTAATAAAGTTATAAAAGATTTTGGGAGGTATATTTTTATAGTTTCTCTTCTATTTTCCTCCCTATTTTCCAAAATACATGATTTACTAAAAAACCTTCATTTTAGGTAAATTGATGGTATCCTTTTTCCACTTAATGATTTATGTTTTATACCTTAATTGGTGTAGTAGTATTATCCTGACTTCAATAACTTTATTTTGATTATATTCTTTATCATTCTCCATCTTCAATTTGAAATTATTTTTCTTCATCACATTCATATTTTTATTAACATGGATGTATTCTACATCATTTAAAGTATTAGCTTAGTTTTATACTCATTACTTTATATGGTGTCAATACGCTATCATACAAAAATATGATTGGAGGGTGTTCAATAAGAAAGGTAGTTCAATTATTGACGTGTAAATTATTGACAATCCATATAATTATTAATTCCATATGAATGAGTATTGATTTATAAAGGAATATTTATTTTTTATTGGGAAACATTGATACACTATTATCTTAATATGTATAATAATTGAATATCAAGGCATATTGATTATATATTATATAGTTCATTCATTTATTTTCATATGATGAATGCATTGGAATTGTTCAAGTGATGTTTGGTGATCATAATTATATTTCCCTTTGATCTATCGATTAGGTCTCAAGAGACAAACTAGAATGGGTGTCATTGGGTGTATGTCATACCATACCATGATAATCTCTTAGCTGAGACCTTTCTGTTAAGAATTATAAAGTTTATAATGTATGTAATTGTCCTTGAAAATAAATTCTTTATAATTTTCTTGACCAAGGCCTCAAATAGTAAGACTTATATCATTATACATTTCATCACTTTGAAGAAAGTTATTGATTTACATGTGATTATTTTCATTTTTCAGTTATCCATGTATATATTTCATGCATTGGTAATTAATTATATTGAATATATATTTATTATTTACTCTACTATATTACTCAATTTTTGTTTCTTTATGATAGTTTCCCCTATGTGTTTCCCTTACAGAGTGTTCTAGCTCACCCTTATTATGTTTCCATTTCCCCAAGTAATGAAGAAGAATAAATATAATTATTTGTTTGTAAGGTTATAATTTGTAGATAATCTTGTGGAAAATATTGAGGAAATATTATGGAATAATAAAATCTATTTATAAAGATATAAATTTCTATTTTATGGGAAATACATGAGTTTTTTTAGGTAAAGGGTTTTTCTAATTCTCTAAATATTTTTACCTAAAAATTACTTGGGTATATAAGTGACTCGTTAATTTATTTTAATTTTATAATTATGAATGGTTAAAATTGAAACTCTTGAGTTTGTATCAAATCTAATATGTAAAGAATGAGTTTTTAGCACTAGATCTGGGTGCATGAGTTTGGGGTGTCTCAAAATCACTTCTCAACCACGACACTCTTTTCTTTTCTTCTTTACTTAAAGGATAAATACTAATACTAACCCCTTTGAGTTTCATGGATGTCTTGGGAAGCATGGATGTCATATTATTCTCAACCGATTCATTGTGTGGGAACTCCTCTTTCTCAGTATCTATCAAAGAACATATATCCCTTTGGGTAATCTTCATATTCTTTAGGTTTTCTTCTTAGGCATGTATGATTGTAAAAAAATCCTATAAATTTTTTCCATCATAATTGGACCTCCCATACCAAACCTCATGGGATCTATGGTTATCATATTTTGACAACCTATCTTGAAATTAAACTTCTTCTTCATGTTGAATCATTTATTTACCTTTAACTCGTGTATTTCCTTGTGATTTATATATTCTTATTAATTTTTATAATTAGGTTTTCCAAATTATTAATCATTAATTGAGAGAGTGTTCAGACTAATTGGTTCTTTCGAATGGACTCTTAAAATATTTCTTCACTAAATTGGAATTATCATTTTTAGAGTGGGTAGATTTTATATTATTCTAAATCTGTATGCTTTTAATGCAAACACACAAGGATTGTTTGAGTCTGTCCATGGTATGTCCCCTATTCACATAGTAAAAGAATCTAACCCTCCCAGGTGTATCATTCTTATATGAAATCATGTGCTTGGTTTGACTACAATTCTTATTTTTCCTATATCCCTAGGATGAATTAGTATTCTCATCTACAATATTCTTTGGAATATTTAGATTTCTTCCCAAGGTAGACATGTATTTCTTTTTAAAATTATACTTTTTATGAATTTGTGGTATTCACTTTTTACTATAATTTGTATCATGATTTATATATTTAAACATGAATTCCTCCACCCTATAACCACTTTTATTGCAGGTTCCGCAATGATTTTCAAGAATTTTAAATCTATTAGAGACTGGTATATTCTATCCATTCAAATAATGAATTTTCATTATATTAGATTAAATTAACCTTGATATATTTTTTCTTTTTATTTCTAGGAGAAAAAATTTTACATTAAAATATATTGACTTTTTCCCAAACCTTCTATAGTATAAAAAAAAGCCAACAGGCCTAGTTCTTTTCTTATATACATAAATATGGATATATTTATAATATTGTTTTGTAATTTTTTCTAAAATATGGATTAATTTAGGGAAACATACTTTCAAAAAATTTATTACATACACTATAGGAGTGGTGGTGGGTTCCTCACCATTTTACCCCACCAAATTGTGTATATAATTTGAGTTGAAACTTTCATTATACATGAAAATGGAATTAAGCACAATTATTATTTTCTTAGATGGATGGTAATTTTTTATTTGAGACTACTATAAATTGATCATTGAATGGTATTAAAATGTTATTTCCACTAAATATATTATTTCCAGTATAATATTCCTATTTTTACTTGAGTTTATTAGTTGTGGTTTCAAATTTCAAGGAAGACTTAACTTGGCCAGTTTTAATATTTTCATGTTTAACTTCATGCTCATGAAATTTAAAATTAATTATGTTTCTCTCATACTTAATTAACTTAATTATATATTTATATTCACTTATGAATACTTCAACACACTTTTAAAAATATTTTTTGAATATTTTATTTCTCTTGAAATGATTTTTTAAGATCTTTTAACTTGATGGGTTTAATCACTAGTTTAGAATGGTTTACATAAATGATATCTTTTTTCATTTTCTCTATTTTATGGAACTTTTCTTCAAGTATATCAATGCATTAATCCTTTCCCAAGATTTTATCAAACAAATACTTTCCAAATTTAAATAATATTACTATAAGATCTAAGATTTTAGCACTTTTGGAATTTCCTATCTTGGTGATATCTATGCTCAACATTACATTATATTCAAATTGTTTCTCTCTCTTTATGTATTCTTATTCAAGGTGAGTGATGTCCCCCTAAAATTATTAAAAAAAGTTAAAATAGAAGTAACTAAACCTTTGGTATAGTTTTTTATAATTTCATTATAAATAAAAACATATGTATCGTTTGAAAAATCAATTATATGATATTTCCCAAAAATAATTGGTTCATCTAGTGGATCATTTTTTCAAGAAATTTCCAACACCCCTTCATCACATAAATGTTTTTAATTTTCATATGTTAAAATTATGTACATATTTTAATTAAAAAATTCTTCCACCAGATCTTATTTCATACTTGATATATATTTACTAGGGTTGGAGCATGGGAAATTTGGGCTTTTTCCTCTTTGGATGAGAGATATTTCTTTTTTCAAGTCATTATTAATTTATTTATTCCTTTTATTCTTATGATTCTTGGAATAGACTGATTTATGATCTATAAAAAATTCTTATTCTCTAAAATTGAACTTCATTATGAATTCAGAAATATAAACTCAAATATTTCATAAAAACTATTAAGAATCCAATAAAAGGTGTAACATGATTCTATAATATCAATAATTAGGATCATTATAATACATTCTCTATATTGATAGGGGTTAATTAGTGTATGATGACTTATTACAAGTTAAATATTTATCCCTTCCTATACCCCTACACTTATTTAGTGAATGGATCTCTCTTACTCAATCATCTCCTTTGATTTTCAGGAATATGTATAAATTAGGTAAGTAAAGCAATAAAGACACCAAGATTTGTTAATGAGGCTCATCTCCATTTAGGATAACTATTCCCTGAGTGAATAAAGGTTGTTATCCTACACATAGAATCATTATTATTATCAAAATTAGAATAGTCAAGAGTATATCCTAGGACCCATTAACTGAGAACTAACTAGACACAAAGTGACGATGGAATTGTTGTTCTTTCAACATAAAGAAATAGTATTTCACCTCATTAAATAAATATCATAGATTTTAATTGAGTCCCACCTGGACTATATGAATATAATCTTATTCCTAGACTATATAAATCTGTTAGGTTTACTCTTATTAATAGAAATCATAGCATTGCGTCAAATTGGAAATAATCATGGGTTGAATCTTCACATTCATTCAGGGCTTGCGATACAAAAGTTTTTTACATTGGGCCCCTAAAACCATCTAATTTGTCCTATAGGGTCTTAATAAATAGTATGTTTGGTCTTAATCACCTTATTCTTCTTTATTAATTCACTTTATGTTATTTATAGTAATATTGGTTCACATTTTACTCTTCCTTAATAAAGTAAAATTTTCTCTTCTTTGTTGTTGTATCAAGTGTCTCTATTTTCTCAACTCTATCTTGTTTTCTCCTCAACTCCATTATATTCATAGATAAATATTTAAATATATTTATCTATGTTTTAATATAAAAATACCCTTCAATGATTTTAGCATTGATAACTCATGTCATTTTCCTAAAATTCATCACATGGGTCTATCCCCATGATAACTAGATAATATATTCTTAATAAACCATTGTCTCCATTGATTTTCCAAGAATACTATCTCAATTTCATTATAATTTTAAGATTAATTAATATAGATAAAGGCATTTATTTAAACCTACCTTACTACTCAAGATTTTATATACACAATATTTGAAAAATCATGGCCTTATTTTTCTCCAAAAAATCTATAGTTTTAATTCCTTTTGAATTTCATTCCACACATGAATGGTAGTATTAATCATTACAATATAGAAATATCTTTCATGGTTTTATGGTTTTTAAACTCTAAATTATACCTCATCTAGATCATAAATCTCAAATTTCTTGCATCACAATCATATTATATTGAGAATCCATGATATTTATATTTATGAAGTACTATTTGATCATCATCGTACTTTATTTCAAGAGTTTCATTATTTTAGAGTCATTTAATATTGAATAATATACTCCATATTTTACCTTCATATCATTAGTTTTAATGTCCTCTTTCCAAATCATTTTTCATGATTCACATTTGATTTTGTGACGTTTAGATCCTTACGGAATAGTTCGAGCATCATATGATATATTTCATTTTTGATCTCCAATAATGATATTCAATTTTCCATTTTGAAAATCAAAGATATATTGAAAAGTGATATCCTTATCTCTTATAAATTTAATATTCTTCAACTTAAGTCTTGAATCATTTCTTAACAAAGCATCATGAATAGTTGATCTTTGAATCATAGCTTAATCAATGTCAAATTTTATTTTCTTATTTAGAATTATTTATTATAGATATGCTTTGGTATTAAAAACCCAAAAATTCATATTTTTAAAAAGGTGGTGATTCATAAAGTGTCTCAGATGAATCATATGTAGCTTCGGGTACACAAATTCTAGAAGACTTGTACATGGGTGAAAATAACACATTTTTTGAGTCTAATGACTCATACATGGGTAAAGATAACTCATACATGGATCCTTTCCTTTGAAAAATCTTAATTTCTATTGAGAATGAATCACATAGTGATTCATGATGACTCATAAAGGAACTCCAAATCACACATAGGTAGTTGTAAAATGACTCATATAGATTTTTCTTCTACTCATAAATGACACATATGTTGTCAAGATTATTTATGCCTTTATCATTATTTTAATCACAAAAACACTAGATAAATCATATGAAAATATTAAGACTTATACATTTTTCAATTTAAACTAAAAATTATAGGATTCCTTAAAATAAATCCTAAAATAATTTAATTCAACTTTTTTCCTTATCTAATACTATAAATATATTCTAAAATTCAAAAACAAAGCTTTATCATATAATCCAGTGGCCTTGGTACTAAAAAAATATTTTTATGGTTTCTTATCATTTATAACTACATTTTTATTCCTTTAATAAAATATCATTACTATCCCCTTTGGCCGATTGCTTATAAAATCATCAGATACATGTCTTCAAGATGTAACTTCATTATGGGGATAAATTTATTCACAAATTTACTTCATAGAGATACATAAATCTTTTAGTATCAAAAATCCATGGAAGCCATGTTCAAATAATCTCAATATAATTCTTCTCATTAAATTTCAAATAGTAGTATCCTAAATCATATTTTCTATGAATATATTATTCAATAATAATACATGGTAGAAACTCAAACCCCTAACCATACTTCCCTTTGTATGAATTCATCTCAGAAAATACCCAATCCAAGAACCTTCTTCAACTTATCAAATCAACTCTAACAGAATCTTGATATAAATTCCAAGCAGCATACATTTCTTATCTATATAAACAATGTTAATAACTAGATTCTAATATTCAATGTTTATATCCATGCTTTATTCATTGTTAGCATATTGGCACCCAAAATTCGGAATTCTTCCTTTCATTAACAGTATTGAGAACTCCATGTTTCTTCTAAGATATTCTTTATCAACGCATATTGAAATGATAAAATTTTTCCTTATAATCATTGATCCTTATTGACTAAAATACAACACAACACAAAGTGTTTTCAACTGAAATAAAATTACATAAAATTATTAAATTGGTGGTTCCCTTGGTTTACAATTCCTTATAAAAAATATGAATTTCCACTAGATTACTTTCTATTTTAGATTCCAAATTGGATTTTAAAACTTACCATATATAGCCTTAGGTTTTACCAGCTAATTGTAACCAAAAAATCATTGCAAATATGGTCACCTAACCCTATAAGGGTAACCTATAATTTTTTTTCTTATATATGATAATCCATGAGCAACCTATATTAGTAGAAACTACAAAATTGTATGATGGAGGTCTTTAAAAGTGTTATATTAAAAATAAATTTAACACTTATTATTCTAAGTAAATTTATGTCTTTCCATATAAACTCATATATTCCATTTATGTATGAATTCATCAAAAACATTTGTCATAGTATCATATACATTCATCCAAATTAATATATTGAAAATATATTAATGTATGAATCTTTATACAACTCGTTATTTTTGTTATGAAATGTTAAATAAAAGAAAATCATTTTCATATGTTTCTAAATGTATCATGTGTATAAGGTATATGAAACCCTCTCATGTAAATCCTTAGAATCATATAAAACCAAAATCCATACAAGAGAAATCATGGTTTGATAGTTATCCAACCCCCAATTTTCTAGACTACACCTAATCCCTTAGACTTGTAGGAAATCAAACCTAAAGTACTATTATCTATGGACAAATTCTCAAGAGTGGTCGCAATACCCATACAATGATAACACCTGATATGTATGAATCTTAAATGACCTTAACTTTTAGGTTCATAACCCACAAAATAAGTCATAGTCATCATTGAACTTAACTAAATATTATATTTTAACTAGCATGTAACTAATTATATGCATAGTGTAGAATTTATATAAAGAAGTTTAATTATTTAAAATAAAGATTAAATTCATTCATAATAAAAAAAAATTATACGATAAGGAGTAAATTACATAAATGAAAAATTTATAAATTTGTACATGGTACAAACATTTATGAACATTTCATAAAAAAATAATTATAAGCACATTAAGATTTATAATGATTTATGAACATTACAAAACATAAATACACTTGAATATTTAATATTTATTTCAATATAAACCCTTTAAAATTCAGGATTTATATGTAATTTAATACAAACTCCTTCATATTAAAGTATATTATACTTACATAATCTTAAATAATCAAATACAAATTTCATATTTTATGTAAATACTTCATAAAAACAAAATATCACATATTTAATTCTATTTAAACCTTGATCAAAATCCACCAAAACTCATTTTAGCATGGTTTAAACAAATTTTCTAGAAAAATATTTTAATATGAATACTTTATATTATCATTTATGAACAATTCATAAATCAGTATAAAAATATTTTATATTAAGTGATATTTTATAATTTATAACCACTTTATAAATTAATCCACTGTGTAAATATATTTTAAACCTTTATCATATCAACAAAAACATTTTTTGGAATAGTTTAATTCCTACGTCATGTTTGGAATGGGTTCCTTAAGTATTTTAAAAAAATATATATTTAAAATTATAAAAAACAAAGTTATTTTTATGTAATCCACAATGTGGTTTAACCCAAGTGATAACTACTTTCAAGGGGAAATACATGAAGAATTTTCTTTAAAAACATGATGTGTTTTATCCTCAGTTCCAAGGGAAAACCATAACTGTATTTTTTGGGTGAATTCATTTTCAAATTAATCCTTAGAAATATATATTTCTAAAACCATGACATTTTTTATGTTGAATACACTATGGTTTTCTTTTGGAAATAAAATTTTTATAATAACTATGTGCATTTTCTTTAGTAAAACATAACATGATCATATTATCATATGATGTTATATTTTTACTAAAACTATTCCTTGAAGTTTTTTACAGAACATGACATGGTTTCATAAAATTAATAAAACCATGGTCATTTTCTTCTTAAATGATGTCATGGTTTTATGAGCTTCATAAACCATGATCATTTTTCACAAAACATTTTTTGGTTATGGAAATTCATATTTTCTAATTTATTCATCTATCTAAAAATTAAATAAATATTAGGTGGAAATAGCTCTTATACCATTTTTGGTTTCCATAGGGGACAATTATTGTCCAAAGACAATGGAAATTATCAAAAAATACTAGTTATTATACAATATCTCTCCTTTAATATTGAACTCAATAAAATAAATAGAGAATGGAATATATTTTTTCTATTAATCCAGTATATCCATGATTCTTAACATGAGCCTGATAGCGATCATTAAGAATAAACCAATAAACTCCTTCCTCTTAGGATATCCATAGCCTATGAAAAACCCCCAATGATTGGGAAGGATCCTTTATTCCTCACAGTCTACTAAAAACATTATTAAACAAAAAGAGTGATTGGGAAAAAATGATATCTTTGAGTCAAGAAGTTTCATAAAATCTGGCTTCAAATCACACACCAATTCACAAACCATGATCCTATTTATATAGGAATTTATTATTCTCAAATTTATTGTCAAATGTTTAACCTATTTAATGGAATGTTTCGTAAATATTTTTTAAGTTACAATTTTTGTAACTCTTGGCTCTTCATTTTTTTAATTGTTTAATATTTAAATAATTAATTTAGAAATTCAAACTCAAATCATCATCACATGATGAAATAATAAAGAATTCTAGTTTATAGAAATGGAAAGGATAAATAATCATGAATTATTCCATAATTCAAAACCTATCATGTAACAAACCACATTGAAGTGTCCTTCACTATATTGTGGTTTGTATCATCTCAAACCATAGTTTATTTTAAAGCACAACTTCATGAAAACATGTCACCTATTAATTTTTAGAGTATATTTACAAGAATTTATATCATTAATCTTATCCTTTTATAGGATTAATCTCAAAGATAAGTTTGATAATGATTCCAATTTATATACAACATAAAATTTAATCATATTAGCAAATTTATAAGGACATTGAAGGAGATAACATTAACTAAATCATTTTAAATGAGATACAATTTGAAATATTTCCTTATATGATATGGAATATTGTAAGTCATGCTAACATGAGTTTTCCATGTCCAAACATAAGGTATGATTTGACCATATCATAATGCAAGAAATATTATTACATGCAACTGACTTTTCAATAGTAAAATACGACACTATGTGTCATATGGTGGAACTGCCTTGCAAATCAAAAAGTATGAATTTTATTTTACATGGTGTGAAATATCATGACACTTAAATCAATTGTATGGGTTGTTTATTTATAATAGTTAATATTAAAGTAATATTACCATGTAATATATCATTTAAGAAGTGTTACGTGATATTTAATTCAAAGGAGATTGATGAATTCTTTCATGAGAGTTAAGCGACACATAAACTCATGCATTAAAATATATGAGTTATTGCATGCATAATTGAGGAGAATACTCAAATTATTTATAAATATAACTACCATATAATGGAAGTATGTGTGTTTTCCCAATGTTCATCCAATAATCCCCATCACCCAAATCTCTCACATCTTTCCTCATTTACACCATGAAGTGCTAGCACATTGTGAAGGGTGGAGTGTCCCACCCATAGGACAAGTGATTTAGGTGAAACCCATATATAAAACCTAGAGGAAAAATTATTACCATTATTCCATATTGATCTTCATCAATCACATAAGAGGAAGAGGAATATGTGATAGAAAAGTGTAAGGTATTCTTTTTTATGTTTTTCTTCATTTACACTTTCACATGATTTTAGTGTTTCTTTCATGGAGATCTATCTTTGGGATTCTTAATCATTTTTACTGCCTATAATAAGTGTTATTATATCACTATAAATACCAAAATTGGTATCAAAGAAAATATTCTTTTAGATTTATGAAATCATGTTATGAAATGAAGAAAAATATATCATATTCCCTATCATAAAGTAAAAAAAATTGGTTTTTTCTATCTGGTTGAATCATAGCTTATGATATGTCGATATTGTAAGAAACCAATCAATACAAATTTCTAGTTTTTTACTAAAAATAGCTTATGATATTGAAATATAATATATCTTAATTTTAATTCCACATTTTACAAAAATAGAGTTTCATATTTTTAATATAATATCTTTGTGCATCATAAAATATGATATCATATCACAGGTGATGATATGAATATTAATCATAAAACATGATTTCATGTCATATTTAGAGACTAATATATTACTTGTAAATTATAACTGATAATATATGTAGTCTCAACTTATATATTATAGCTTATTACTCAATATGGATCATAATATATGACTTCTATCATATTCTATGATTAAGAGGTAATTATAAAATATGATTGAATAAAAAAAAGTTTTCTTAAATTCATTTATAAATTTAATTATATTACCTACAAATGTTTTAAAAATGATGATAACAATGTATTTTAGGTATATTTATTATTTTATGAAGATATTATAAATTAATTAATTGTAAAGAGTTTAAAATTAATTAATTAATGATTAAGAAACCTTTTTCATTGCATATTATTTAATATTATATGTTAATATTTAAAATACCATTTACCAAATAATATATAATTTATTGTAAATTATAAATATAGTATTTATTTATTAATCTTTATGGGTAATTTATAAAGTGTCTATAAATTAACAAATAAAGAAAAAATATAAAATATTTATATTTAAAGACTATGAGTTCTTCATAATACTTAAGTTGAATACTTCAAATTAGGGATCTATATTTGGGATATTATATAATCTATTTTGAAATAGTTTTGATTGATTTGATCATGATTGAGTTAATGTTTATGTGCGATATTTATATTATGTAAATATCTTTCCATAATAAAAATTAATTTATAAAATATTTATAGTTCGTAAAATATCATATATATTTAAACTAAAATGTTGTATAAATAATAACATGAAGGAGTTCATATTATGATATTAATACATAGAGTTTATATTTATGATGGTGAAATGTTTATATGATAAGATAAAATTATAATGTGTTTATAATTAGCTATATTTTATGAATTGTTTATAAATGATAATCCCTTGTTTAAATATGTGAACTTTTCATTTATTTAAAATTTATTACCTCATTTATTATTCATGGATATAAATTATTTATATTGTGAATAATTGTATTAAATACTTTAAGTTATTAAACATACTCATATAAAATTGGCAATCCTTGCATTACATGATAGGTATGATAACATAAAATTTAGTTTTCATCTACCTTGATCACAATTTCTAATAAAGTTATTAGCTTGAATTTAATTATTAAATATAGTTTATACATAAGATTTTTTAGAGTTATGATGGAATTTATTTTCAATTAGGTAAAGAATCCATGGATAAATGGAATTTTTGTTGGAGTTTCCACTGGCTTGGAGGCTTATTCCTTATTCTAAAAATGTGGGGGTTGACTATCTATGACTCTAGTATTATTCATGTCAATATTTTAAATATTAAATAATTATGCACCCTTATAAGAAAATTCTAGGTATCTAATATATGAGATGAACTTGTATATGTGTAAATATATTTGGATTCTTCCATTGTGTGAGTAACAAAAAATGATGGGTTGTGTAAATAGTTACACATAAATATGAGTTGAACATATTGGTTCAGTGGAAGGAAAAAATATTCCAAAATAAATTATTAAAATAATTCATACATAAATAGAAAAACATGAGATAATATGGTGATATTAAATCCCAATAAAATACAAAGTTTTATATTCTTTCTAAAGTAGAACTTTTCAAGTCATCAGTCATCCAATTAGGTAGGTCATGTTAAATTTAGTTTTTCATCGAATATATTGTGTATGGAAATAATTAATGGGAGTCCCTAATCAGATTATGTGCCCAATATTAGTGTTTTATTTAGGTTAAACATATCTAGAATACCCTAATATGATTAGGTTACCATAATAATAGAGTTAATTTTTTCTACTTGATGGATTTGGAAAATGAGTTGCCTTCTCAGTTGTTCATGATTCATAATCTATAAGATTAGGATAATTCCCTATATAAATAGCTATATAATGGGAGAAATTATAAAGTGGACCAAATATTATGGAAATATAGGTCTTTTCTACTAATGTTAATGATGAATTTAAAAAGTTCGTCATTTTAGTCAGATCCCATTTAATAAAATTCCAAATTAAATGATAATAACACATGAAACTCATCTGATAAAAGTTTAGGTTCTAAAATAATATCATCATTAGTAGAAAACTTAACTTTATGACTAATCTTTGTGAAGTAAAATCTTAATGTAAGAAACTCTTTTTGCTGGTAACTTTATAAGAGTTCTAAAGTAATGAAATTTTATATGTGTTAGAACAACACCATTATAACTAACCAAGTGTTTAAGTTGTTCATTAGGTAAATACATATGATTATAATAATCATGGAATAATTAATTTAAGGTTTCAAAGGATTTAGATAAAAAAAATGGCCTATGGATTTTCAGTATCATACACTAAACATGATTTGGTATGTCAATGATACTCAATATGATTCAGTATTATAATGACTTCATGAGACTAGAGGTTTCTTTATATTGTTTATAGTTTAAAAATTCATAGTATTATCATCAATGAAAATATTCCAACAAGATTATTGATTTCAATAAATTTTTACTCGATTTTCTCAAGTGTTGGGTATAGATAAACTTGGAATTCGATGTTTAGGTTCTCGTGTTGTATAGATAGTGTAAGTGGGTAAAATATTAAACAAAAAGAAGAAAAATTATTTAAAGAATCCAAAAAATTTTCTTTAAGTATCCAGTCAAGGTTATTGAAACATGAATCTTTAACTGGGAAGTTGGGGTAATAATTCCATAAAATGGAATTATTTAATATTCCTGAAGGGGTTTTAGAAACTTTATAAAAATTCTATCACATTTATAAATGGTTTATATATACATTATTCAGTTTTAAAGGGTATTACACACCAAATATATAGTGTATAATTTTATAAATATAGTGGAGTTTATAATAAAAAGAATAATTAAAAGAGCTTGTAGTTTTCATTCAAGTTTTGAAGCAAAGATTTTCTACATTACATATTTAAATGTGAAGTAATTTATCAATCTCAGTTGAATCTATGTAAATGATTTGTATCTTCATCTCATTTCTATTATAAGATAAGATAAGTTCTTCATTAACAAAAATTCTTTTTGAGAAATATGTGATGACTAATTTTATATGCATGGTTTATGATTCATCATATTCTATAACATGTTTTTAAAGGGTTTCAAGGATAGAAAAATTTTATCTAGGATAATATTTATTATCCAAAAATTTATTAAAATATGAGGAAAGAAGTTCCTACCACCCATCGGTGGAATATTTTAAACAATAAATTATTATTTTTAGAGTAAAACACTCTAAGTATATAAAAAATATATATGATATGGAAATAATAGTTTATCTTTGATATATTCCTACAAAAATAAAAAATAATTATTTTATAAATTGAAAAGGATTTTTTCTATCTTAACATAATTTTTTTAGAAGAATATAGCTTCTAATTAGATAGTGGGAGTATCTTGGAACATTAAAATTTTAAAAGTTAACAAATAAAATATTATACCAATAATAATTGTAAGGTTATTTTTAAAAAAATATTATATATGTGTTAGGATATGTGATGTTAAAAAAATGTACTTAGTTTATTTACCATGAGAAAGTGAACATCACTAGTTCATAAAGGAATATTGAGTCAAATTAAAAAGTGAATTTCACATAATATACTAAAAGTTATTTAGGGTATGGTGAAATAGAGAAATGTAAATGTTATATTTATTTACTATAACTAAGTGAATGTCACTTTATCCAAAAGAATTATAGGATCTAAAGGTAATTAATAATGTAAAATATTTTAAGGAAATAGTTTGATAGAAAGGTTTCTAAGGATGGTAAAGTTAAACATAGAAATAATTATAAGCAGAAAAAATAGGTTGACATTGTAACATTTGATGTTTTTGAGTTCATGTATTTGAATATGCTCAAGGAGTAGAACATTAGGAATATGACTACCAAATCTCATTATTATTATAACTTTATTTTTTCAAAGATGTTACTCATTGAAGAGTTTTGTGGGTGGGTTTTGTTATATGGTCACATAGAGACATAGAAGGATTAAAATATAGATGTAATAATTTAACAGACCCCCAAAAAGTATAATAAACAAAAGTATAGTCTGAAATTTTATAATATATGATATGTTAGACAGGTACTTATGTTGGGTTTTTCAAATTTTTCATAAAATATTTTAAGAATATAAAATGTTTCATATAAAAATAAAATTAACTTTATCATTATTTCATGTTATTAGCATATATGTGTATATATATATATATATTTCATGAATTGAATTGATAATTAAACAATAAAAGTATGACTTTTATATATCCCTAACTGATGTTAGTCATATAGAATTATATATTATAATGAAATATAAAGGTTAGCATGAGTAATATTCTCTTATTAGATATAAAATATGATTATGAGGCACAAAAATATTTTTCTTGTACTGGATGACCCACTTAGTATACAAAATTGAGTGTCACAAACTATGTATTTAGTAAACTAGGGACAAATGGGTCATATAAGGATCCTTATTAACTTATGTTGTTGAGATTCCTATATTGAGAACCGTAATACTTTGATACCTTTATTATGGAAACCTTGAGTCTTAGATAATATGGGTTAGTTGGGAATGTTGTTAATCATGTCATCGATTAGAGATCATATAAGATGGTATATGTCCTCTCGTATGATGAGTATGGAATATAATCCCTCGATTGTGATAAACTAGTAAGTATATAGATGCACCTAAATAGTACCTATGATTTGAATATCTATCTGGCTGAGTGAAATGTAATTTTATAATCCATAAAGAAGAATGACATGTGATGTATTAATTTACTAGGTCAGTCTACACTCAGAGGATTTAGAACATATGAGTTAGTTATATTATTGTAGATTGTTTGATAAATCCAACTACTTTGTAATTTATATTTTCTGTGTATTCATATATTTTAATATTAGTAATTATATTGTCACATATTTATTTTTATTTTGTATAAAATTAATGTGATAATGTCCTAGAGTGTCAATCTAGTTGAAAAATGTCTTATTTTCCCCACTGTGATGAAAACCTTGAAACTCTATCCTAATATTCTTAAACTATGTGTATTATTGTTATATGAAATCATTTTATAGAGCAGATATGATATATACTATAATGGGTGAGTGCACATAAGTGAATTATACTTCATCACATGAAATTCTCACTTGTCAATCACTAAGACGGGAGATTATGAAGTTTGGCCCATGAGTAAGAATTCCACATGTTTATGTTTTATTGGATATTACTTTATATGAATGTGTGTAATTATCCTTAAACTTTAATATTATTATGGATATATATCATGAGTTGAAAACATTGATGTATTGAGTAAAATTGTTATATTATATATTCATGTAAAATTATAGTTCATTGAGTGCATCATGAGCGATATTTTATTAATGAACAAGTAAAGATATGATTTATTTATAAAATATTTATGGAAGTTTATATCATTGAAATTTTTATTTGAATTAAACCTTCAAACTAAATTACATGTTCATGGTGTATTGACAAGTCCATTTCAAATAGTCAAAGAAATACATACTAATCATATAGTTTGATAACACAAGTATAAAACTTGCTTGATGAGATATTGAGAAAAAAGTATTATATTACATAGTGAATGTTTTTATGTGGTTTCCATCATTATGACATTAACTACTTCTTCTTGGGTGACTTTAGGTGCTATTAGACAGTCATATGGGACTTTAAGAAAACCTAACTATAGTCACAAAGGAAGATACCTTGATGGTCACACAATTAGTGATTACATTAATCACAATTAAATTATATTTGAATTTAATTATTGGAATAAATATTATTCTCTTAACTATGGAATAAAATTTATTTCTAATTTTTTAATCATATATATTTATACACAATTTTGTGTGAGTTTAATATTAAATTAAATATATATTCCCAAGACTGTGAATATTATAAATATTAATTTATTTATAAAATGAAGGATATTTATTATTCAAGGTTTAGTAAATATCGAGAAGGAAAATTTGACCAAGTGATTGGGTTCGGTAGGAATGATATATTAAATATTATTTAATTAAAAATTAATTTATTTATTTTAATGAATTGTATTTATTTTATCTATAAGACTTTCATACATCAAGGAAATAATAATAATAATAATATTATTATTATTATTATTATTATCATCATTAGATGTGATATATTATAAGGGTTAAAGGAATATTAAGGGCCTAGGCATAATTATTTTTTCTCTAACCAAAATTCTTAAATACCTGGTTATATCATTACCTAGGATTATAAAAAATTTGTCCATAATGATTTCCTCTCAAAATAATTCTCTTTATAAAGAACTTCTCTAGGGTTTTCTCTCAAGATTAAGAGAACCTCTTCCACATCCCTCCTTTCTCATAAGAATGGAATAATAAGAATCATCTCTCAAACTCAAAGGATTATTCTATGATCCAAGTCTAGTTATGCACAATGATTGATACCCCCACACTAGAACCTGAAGTATGATTAGTGATGCTTTGAGATCATAAGAGCATGTGTGGATCACCTCTAAAGGGATTATATCCTTACATCCACACAACGCAACAACATCACAAAGTGAATGACGTATTGATGATCAATATATTCTTTGAATAATGTACTCAAGACTGATTCCATTCATTCTTTTAAGTTAATTATAAATTTAATAATAAAGATTTTATCTCCATGTTCTGGTTTTCAATACCAATTACATTGGATAAATTCATTGGTCATCAAATATATTTTCATGTAAATTTAAGGTTATTCATGGAATAAAACAATATATAAATCGAGCATACCCCCATTTAGATCTTACACTATTCCTAGAACATTCTAGTGGTATCAAAGTAGTCACATTCAGACATATAATTATTTAATTTAGTGATTTTTATATGCATTTTTTATTTTTTCATTAATGGTCATTCATTATTTAATCCAAATGTTGAGTTTTATTATTTATTCCCCTTCATATAACAAAGAAAATGTTAAAACACATGAAGTACATTTGAATCATCTATCCATAGGTTCCATGGATTCTAGATAGATAACATGATTTTATATAGTTTTTAGCCTAAAGGTACATGTCATGTATCCTAGTTCATTGCACAAAGATGATATTCTAATTTATCCTAACACATTGTATAAAAAATGTCACAAGGTTTCATTAAACACCGCATGTTGAACAAGATAGTCGAGCATAGAACTTTTTATATTACATCACATGTGGCTAACATACGTGTCATATAGTCGACACATTTTCATGGTGGAAAGAACGTATTCAATTTCATGTTGTGTATTTATTACATGATGCATGGTAATGATATCCATACAACATCAAGTTCACATGGCATGTGTCTTGTTTAAACATCATAAAACGTATTATTTCCCATGGCTAATATGCATGCCCAGTCCCTAGAAATGTGTCATGAACATTAGAATAAACCATTACAAGACATGTATTCATTTGTATACATCGTGTAACCAAAACCTATCAATATGGAGTTCACGCCAAACTCGATTGTACACCATGTGATTAATTTTACATAAAAATTAAATTAATAATACCCTTACAAATAATAAACATTTGTCTATGTGTTATTTATTAATAGTTCATGTCATGTGATAGGTTTTAAATAATACTAAAGGCTAAATTAATTTCTACTTAAAAATTAAAACTTTAGGTTGTTTATAGTCATAACTCATTGTTTACACCACATGCACAAAAAAATCAAACCACAAAAATTAACACATGTCAATGTGTCATTAATTTAAATTATGAATTATTTAATTACATGAAATTATATGTATGAAACATACTTTGTGAGTTCATGGAAAATTACCATAAAACAAAATGGGTATTTTGGACTGGTACTTGTCATGTTTCCTCTAATTACATACCTTGTACTTAATTAATTTTAATAAAATTAATTTATTTAATTTATTTAAAATTATATTTCCAGAGAGTATCAATGAATGTTTGGATGAATATTAAGATAATGAATTAATTAATTAATAAGTTAAATTATTTATTTTGGTAATTAATATTAATAAAGAGAAATTAAAATGAATGCTAGTTTTTAAAATTTTTATTCATTTAATATATGTGATTAGTTACAATATTTCAATACCCAATGTGTCTACTTGTATATTTTAATTTAATTTCAAGGGTTTTTTAATTTTAATTAAAATAAAAATGATGGTCCATGTGTCATCCCTCCAACCATTATTATATAAGGACATGTGTGTCCATAGTTTCCTTTATGTAAACCCCAAAATCCTTCCATTGGTTCCCCTCACCTATGTGTGACTAAAAATACGTATAGTATGGGGCCATAATGAGAGGAGTTGGTTTAGAACCCAATCCAAGGTGAATTCAACCAAAAAGAAAAATCGGTCGGTGGTGGAATCCTAAACCTGAGATAAGACCAGTTTATGGATTTTTCCCCTTGGTCTATTAGTTTATTTATTAACTAAAAAATAAATAAAAATTATAAATCTCATGATCAATTCATTTAATTTATTTTATTTTTTTATGATACATGGTTAATTTTTATAGATGCTCAATCACGATCACATAAATAAATTAATTAACTAGCATAAAATTTGGAATTAAAATAAATGGATTATACCTAAAATAATTTTTTCAAAAATTGGTTAATGAATTATGTAAAATAAAAATAATATTAAAAAATCATGATAAATAATAAAATAATGAAATTTTATTCATAATAAATAATAACCCTCAATAAAATATTAATTTATAGTACAAATTCCATTACTAGATTTAGAATGGAAATATAGAAGTAAGTGTTGGTTCGACCCTTGTCTGGACACTTACTTTTATCAAGGAGTTCTAATGATTTTTTTGGGTAAAATTAACCAATTTTAAATCAATAGGAGTATATATTACTGGAATTGATGTATCTTGGAGGTAAGTGTTAAGGAAATCCAAATTTGGTTTTTAGGATTGGAGTGTCCACTCAACGGATCTAAGAGTTGTGAGCCAATAGTTGATAAGACTGTCAACCTAAATACCTATAGTTAATTAGCCAAGCCCTTTATTAAGTTATTATAAGGGAAATACAGATCTAATACACTATAATTTTCACATGATAGTACATATAGAGACTGATGGTGATGACATTTTAGACTTGATAAAATAATGTGAGACTAACAATATGATTGAAATATTTTTTCAAATATATTTTAGTAATCAAGTAAATTACTAATAATCTACTTTTATATTGTTTTAGTAAAATAAAAAGTAATTAAACTGAATTATCATTATGATCAATATTAGAGAAGGAAAATTTTCTTACAGGTAGTAACTTCTAGCATTGGTATAGGCGCTTTCTGATTATATTATTCCAGGAATGTAATATTTACATGATAAAATCCTCAGTTTCAGTTCCATATACTAAGGATAAAAGTTATGTAGAGGTAATTATCTAAAAAATCACTTGGATGATGTGATATATCTACAATGTTTGATTTTGTCATAAATTTCTAGCGAACACACGATGTCACGTGATAATATGGATGCATATATAATGCTCAAGAATATCCATGATCTTTATTAGGATAGATCTAAATAGAAGTGTTTTAACAACTCCTTGTATATATTTATGTGAAAAATTGGATAAGGTACCCCTACTCTGAGTCACATATCCAAAATATTGGTAATAATGGGTGCCTAGAGGTTCTAAGGTTTAATATTCTTAAATAAGTTGACACCAATATCATGTGTACTTCACTTCCACTAATATTATCTATAATTTCTGTGAACTTCTATATGAAAACCATTTATAATTATCTCCCATATCTCCTTACTCTACTTCTCCAAGTTGATAAGGATATGAATCATGAAAACTCTTATATTCTTATATTAAACAAAAGGAAGTAAAAAATAAAATATCTTCAAGACCAACTCTATGTATAAGGAATATTTGAAACACCCATCCAAAAAAAAAATACAAGGGGGGAACTGAGGGAGAAGGAAATCATCTCTTATTCATAGGAAAGAATCGAGACTATATAACATCCCTGTCTTGGAGGCCACTAACGGGTTCTTCAATTTCCGGTCACCACATGACCTCAATCATGCCTCCCTATATGCTAAAGGTTGTCTAATTGTAGAAAAGTTCGAATAAGTCATGTGGGGAGACTAAACCCTCTATATAATAGTATACCACAACAAATAAATAGAAGAAATATTGGAAACAACATGTAATAACCAATGAACATGCATAAACCACCATCACCCAAAATTGGGTACAAACCATAGACAATAATAAATCTTTCATGTCAGGCTAACAGTGCCACATGAACAAAACCAAAAATAAATAAAAATAGTGGAATCCCTAAAATGTTCGTGACTCTAAGTTTGGAACCTCATCCACATACATACCAAGCCCAACTCAACTCCCAAGAGTGGGGCATTTTCCCTTATCCTAACATGCAAGCATGAAATCTTCTCGAGTGCCCAAAGGCGACCTGAGGAGGGTGTGAGTATAACTCAATAGGCCATTACCAATAGTATCTATGAAATAACAATTCTAAACAAATAGTTCATATAAGTATTAAATAATGATAAGTAAATAAAGAATAGTTTGGATTCCATTATTTAACCATCTTTAATTTAACCATTTCTAACCAAAGTACTAATTTCCACCATTTTCATCTTCATCATTACTTAATTCATTGTCAACATATTTTTCCATAGGTTAGGAAATTACTTCACTATGTGTAAGTAATCAAGTCAATTCCCTATCTGAATAAGGATAAACATTTCATAATCAAAAACTATCACTTACCTTGGAACCTCAATTTAGGTATTTCCATCGAATACAACTATTGGGGGCATAGAGAATCAGTCTGACTCCCCAACCCATGCATTCCTAGGTGGGGTTAGAGCATCAGTCCAACTCGACATATGGGAGGAGCCTCGTTCCTTTATCCCACCACCAATATATTTCCACATGATTTTATATTTATATATATATATATACATTCACCATTTATACCACATAAAATACAAGCACAACCAATACAATAATAATCATAATCCACAATAATCAACATGGAAATAAACATTACGTCATAACCCAGTAATACCTTTCCATTTACATTGCATTTCCATTTAACCCATTTCTCTTTTATTATGCAAAACTCATTAAGAAAAAAAGAAATAAATTCACATACATTAAACCATTTAACATATCCAACTATATATATATGTTAACTCACTGAACCCATTCATCATTTCCATTGGATTAATCCATTTATTCTTTTTAGTACAATTCACAATTCATTAGGCACATTCCACCTTAGTCCCATTAAACCCATTTTCCATGCCAAGCCAAAAAACTCCCTTAGATAATTCCCACATATAGGCACAATTATCCATATTACCTTGTTAATCATCACATCTACCAATTAACATGTTCATTAGGGGGTCTACCTATTCACAAATCAATTTCACAATTAATGTTTTCATTAACCACGTTCGGGAAGGTCGGTGCATCCCATGGGTGGCCTTATATTAGTCAAGTGGTATTCCATGCATCCCAAGGGGATCATAAGGGGTTAATTGGTCATTTAAAAATCAATTATATCAAATCTCATAATGACACCAAGAATACATCAAGTGAAGAAAAATAAAACAACCTCATATGTGAAAATATATATAAAAACTATAGGATATAACTTGTGGACCACCTAACTCAAATATGTTGATGAACGCACTCCCAAATGTGGTATTAGATTCAGATTCAAACACCTATTTAAGCATAAACATATATTCCATTTCAAAAGAAGGGTTTTAGAAATTATTAATAATATTTAACAATATATAAACCCTAATCTAGAAAAGAAAAGAGATGAGAGTATTAGACTCACCCAGAGCTTCGATCTGTAACCAAAGGCAAACCAAACACCCTAGAAATGAGTGAGAGTGATCTATTGGAAGATTTGGGATCCTTGGTTTTTCCATAGTGTTTCAAGGGAGGAAATGGGAGAGAGATATAGGTGAGGATTTAAAATCCTTTAATGTAATTGTTTTTATTTTTTCCAACATTACTGGGCTGCATAGTTTACCCGTAGGGTTTAAAAAATCATGTGCAAGCCAATGCCCAAGGGGAGTTGGGTCACACGATTATAAGGGCATGACATATGGTTTTACTAACTATGCACCAGTCATATGATATTCCTCTATCTAAGGTTTCATATTTTTCTTGGGAAAGAAGCATGGTTTACAGAACCATGCATAAAATGTGTGCCTTGTAGAGGATGGCCTGGTTTTCCTTCCTTTCATGTCCTGAACTCCCAGAACACCCTCAGGGCCCCTCCTACACCTAGGAAAAATTTTATTGACCAAAAAATATATATTTAAACAGAAATTTAATCCAATAAATACCTCCACAAAGTCTGAGATCTTACAACCTCTCCACCTTATAATGACTCCTCCTCGTTCTGCTCTTCCCGAGCATCACTGAGTTTCTGAAGAGAATAGATCGGGCCAATGGGCTCTCATATCAAATTCTTGCACCCAATTTTCTTCCTAAACATTTTCATGTTTCCATATAACTCAAACTATGGGGAAAAACGTTCTTCATAAGACTTTCTCACTATGATAAATGATACAAATCGGATGCTCCTCAAAGGAAACATCAGTCTCAATCTCTACATCCTCCAAATTATCCACATGAGATGGATTAGGGTGATACTGCCAAATTTTTGAAACATAAAAAACATTGGGAATCTCATTAAACCATTGTGGAATAGCCAAATGGTAAGACACCGGTTTGATGCTCTCTATAACCTCAAATGGCCCCATATACCATGGCGCTAACTTACCCTATTTCCAAATTAGATGGTGACCCAACCTGAGTGATACCCGGAAAAACACACTATCACCCACCATAGACTCAAGAGGTCTATGATGTCAATCTGTATATGAATTATTCATACTTTGAACTATATCCATGCCCTTTTTAATCAATTGAACTTTTATAACATCTCATTCACCATACTCAGTCCCTAATTCTTAGTCTCTCCAACCTCTAACCAACACAATGGGGATCTAGAGAGCCTTAAATAGATCACCATAAATGGTTCCATTTGAATCATTTCATAGAAACTATTATTGTAGGAAAACTCAACAAGTGATAAGTGTTTTTTCCACAAACCTTCAAAATCTAGGACACAATCCCTCAACATGTTTTCTAACACCTAAATCATACGGTCTGACTTCTTGTTTGACTACAGATGAAAAATTGTACTCAAAAACACCTAAGTACCTAGTGCCTTTTGTAGTAAATTCTAAAAGTGTGAAGTAAAATGTGGATCACAATATGACACTATGGCCTGTGGCACTCCATGCAACTACACTATATCAAAAATTTAAAACTCACCTAACTAGTCAATAGTGAAGGTCTCTCAGATTGCTAAGAAATGATCCACCTTAGTCAACTGATCCACAAACACCCATACTGTATCATTATTTTGAGAAGTCCTTAGAATAACCACTACAAAATCCATTCTTATTTCCTCCCACTTCCATTCCATAATGGAAAATGGTTGTAACAACCCACCTAGGCACTAATTCTCGGCCTTCACCTGCTAATAGGTAAGGAATATTTCCAAAAAAACCTACAACCTCTTTATTCATTACTAGCCACCAGTACTACCAAAAGAGATCACAATGCATCTTGGTCAAACCTAGAAGCAAGTACCACTTCAATGCATGGAATTATCACATCAAACATTTCTACATACGCATTGGAACCACCAAACCACCACAAGCACTGATACTACCATCATTACCAATAGCCCAACCAGAAGGTGACTCCCCACCTTAGAGACTTTCCTTCATAACCAAACACTCCAGATCATCAAGAAGACATTCCTTGGACTGACTCAAAAGTACTGAGTCAAGTGCTATAGATTCCAGGGTCATCTATCTATGTCCATCCTAAACCTCCATGTTCTTCTCAACAAACAAGTCCATTGCCAACGAGCTCGTACCCAAGTGGTAACGGCTCCTGCTTTGCATCCAAGAGACCCGGGTTCAAAATCGGGTGGAGGCGAATTTCTGGGGTACTGTAGCAGTATTGTTGTAGTTACTATTTGGTATTGTAGCAGCTAGAACTATTCACCCGATTTGGGCCTTCAGGCCACCGGTTTGGGGCTACAGGTCTCCAGGGCCTTCGGGTCACCAAAGGCCTTCTGGCCACATGGCCTTCGGGTCATGTAGAATATGGAGTAGCCCAGTTCACATAGAACAGGCCCCAGAAGAGGATCAGAGCAGCAGGAGTAGCAGCCACCAGATGCAGAGCTAACCGGATTGGAAGAATGAGAGGGTATGACAGCCACCATTGGGACCGGGCATTGTGCAGCTTTTTACGGGGCAATGCTAGCCGATTAGCAATGCAAGGTGGGGAGATAATGTGATCAATGATGCAAGACGCTGGGGAGGGGTAGTTCTAGTGGTCTGGTCCTACGGGTCATGTATGGGCATGGTATGCCTCTGGGCCTTTGAGTCATGTATTGTGGGTCATGTCGGGCCTCGTGCCTTGGGCCTACGAGTCATGTACGGGTTCCCCTTAAACCTTTAAAAGGGGGATTATCTATAAAAGAATAAAAAAGAAGGTCTTCAGGCCATTTGAAGGAGAAAACAAGTCCATCATTCTCCACTAGGAGTTTTATTCCTAAACCACCTGATTCTGAGTCATTTGGCTTTTAGTATCCACAACACTATTTTCTTTTCTTGGTGTGTAAACTAACTTGAAGTAAAAAAATGATGCATTTACCCAACCTCACCATGGCTACTCTCACCAAGTAACTCATACAAGAATATAGAATATAGTAAAGAATATCAAGGGTACCCCACTACTACTTCCCCACTGGTTTTCCGCTTTTCCCCAACAACATACGTCCTATGAATCTCTCTCCAAAGGCTTGCCCACAGACACCGGGGCTAAGCTCCACAATTGGCACCTTGTGTACCACAAAGGATTTCCCGCAGACACTTAGGCGAAGAACCACACCATCCTCACAACCAAAAGTAACCAGGTAAGTTCTGGGAGCCACCACATCCCGCATAACTTGTATCATACGTCAGTTATTATACCTCAAACCATTATATCCCATACACCGAGTAGGGATCCTCAAGCCATCATAGCCTATACACGTTACACCTATAGTAGTCCATGGGATACTATATCCAGAATATATGTGTGTGAAATAACCACAAGCCATTACATCCCTCTACACACATATATGGGGAAACTAACTGTTGTGCCTGTTGGCACATGTATCTACCAAGACAAGAGAGCGGGGCCAAAGGGGGTAGTCATCCATTCGTCCTCCCACCAGAATGCTGGGGAAAACACACCCCCAGGGCTCAGAATACCTGGGGTGTCAGTTTCCCTTTCTGACAAGGTGCAGTAGCGTATAGAAACACAAAAATTACAGAATATATAATACTCACAACCACACTATGGGCATAACCTCGTTTTAGACACAACTGCAGCTAACGTCTCTCGGACTCTGGGCCGCCACTTCTAAGACAAGGTATCCTATAAGCACACAACCATTTAAGGGATTTATTAGATTAATTCATTAACATTTTATCGATTCCACTGTATGTTAATTAATTCTTCAAACATTAATTAACCATGAACACAACCTCAAAAAAACTGAATTGGCATCATATTCAAAAACAACTGCTCCTTTTAAAAGTTACAACCTCATCATTCTGTTCCATCATCTCCAACCCCATGGGTTAACATAATTTATTCAATCATTCGTTATATAATTACTTTCCCATATTCCCAGGCATTCTAGAAAATCAACCTATGCTACTAAACACAAGGGGGCTCAACACAGTGAGTAGTTATACTAATCGTCGAATCTTTGCTGCATATGGCAAGATCGTAGACCCATTCTCCCTCGAGAGGCTAGAAACGAAAAGCATGTGGCATACCCCGCATGTCTTTGCCTCTTTCAGAAGAAGGGTAAGCAAAACCAACTGCCTTGAGCAGTGGGGAAAAGTAAAGCAGATAAATAACCAATCAAACCACCAAACATCCAACAACCACATCTATCCCATTCCATCATCCCTGGTGTCCTCCCTGATACCCACATGTATAAACTGATGCATCTCGCCATGTGATCTGCTACCACAACCACAAGGCCTCCCTGCCTCCACATATCACAACAGCCATCCAGGCTCACATCACAGCACAAGCAGTAGGAAGACAAACATCACATCAAATGGGCTCTTGTCCCTTTAACAATGCATCCAGCCTTCATAAAAAATGAGCACTCATGGCTCTAAAGCACAAGTCACTCGGCCTTACGAACAAGAGGGTAACTAAGAACCCTACCATGTGTTAACTTATCTCAACCAACCAATTCTTTAATCCCTCTTGAATTAACAGATTCAATTTGTAGGTTCCAATTCTGGGAAACCTAATCAGTAAGCTATAACAAAAGATTTAACATGCTTACTATGCCAATCTGATTAACATAAAATTTAGAACAACTACAACAATGGAAACAACCAGATTCATTTACATGCCTCTTTATCTCTAGACAATTAATTATCAATTAATTTAGGCTTTAAGTTCTTTATCAATTTCCATCAAGAACAAACAGATAAGCAAAGCAAGCATAGATATCACACTATCTAGCGAAACATAAGGCAGTATCATACGAGCGATAAAAATTCTTTATCCGGTTCAAATATTTAATTAGGTCAATTTCATTGTGATCCAAAGGGCTAAAACATTCTAATGATACAGTTGCACGTAAAAGAAAAGAGAAGCCATGAATCCCCTACCTCAACAATTCTTGACGTTCTTTATCCACACAACGGGTCCCAATCCTCCTCTCCGGACAACTGCATCCACCGGAGGATGCCACGGTACGATAGAACCAACCAAACCCCAAGAAAAACCCATTAGAAACTTGGAGATTACATGGTATAATATGGAAGGTAGAAACATGAGAAGATGATATCCAAAGGAACGTCGATAAAACATACCTTATATGGAAGATTGATCGACACAACTCGGTTGCATCCAAAATAGAGCGGAACCAATTGGAGGAGTAGGGTTTGATTATGAAACTCCTACGGTAAGGATTGAAAGGTTCTAGAATATTCTAGCTGATAAAAAAAGGAACAATAAGGGAGGATGATATCTTGTCCCTTTTGAAGATCTATTGGGGTGACAGTTTAAGATATTCTTAATTCTCCATTGAAAACGGATCACATTAACCCACACGGTTGGACCAATTAAAAACATCCCGACTATAGGTATAATTAATATAAGATTTATGGCCTTTGAATCGGCCTTAGATTCCTTAAAATGAGGCTTTAAATGTATTTTACATCAAAGGAAACGTCAAAAGGGGCAAAACTGTAGGAAGCTGGAAACACTGTTCACATACTCAAAATTTGGAAAAGGCAAGTCTACCGATCTGGAAACACTGTACAAGTCTACCGATCTGGAAACATTGTACAAGTCTACCAATAGAAGGTCAGCAATAGAACCTCACTGATAGAAACACTGTTCAAGTCTACCGATAGAAGGTCACCGATAGAAGCTCACCGATAGAAACATTGTTCAAGTCTACCAATAGAAGGTCATCGATATAAGATCATCGAGAGAAACACTGTTCAAGTCTACCGATATAAGTTCACCGATAGAATCTCACCGATAGAAACATTGTTCAGGTCCACCGATAGAAATTCAATGATAGAACCTCACCGATAGAAACATTGTTCACCTATCGATACTGTTCATAAAACTGGAAACACTGTTCACAGAACTAGAAATTTGGCAAAGTGTTAGGGATAAGTCACCTTGACCTCCCAGAACACCTCCAACACCACATTTTCACAAAGTAATGGACCGGAGAGGTCCGGGCCATTACATCAGAAACCTCTCAAAACATTCTCATCCTCAAGAATTCAAAACCAACCTAAAGAGAAAAAAAAGAAACGAGGCCCGAAAAACCACCCATCGAGATACCTCTTAAAAGAGGGCAAGCCACAAAAAAGAACAAAAGAAGTTCATAAATAAAACCTGAATGGTCTAAAAACAAAGGAAAAATCATTACATGAAAAACAGTTAAACATTAAACAACTCTGGGTACTGAGCATGTATTTGTGACTCACGCTCCCAGGTACTCTCCTCCATGCCACTGTGTCACCACAAGACACTAACTAAGGGGATAGAACACCCACACAACACCTTCTCCTTGAGGTCTTGGATCTCCATAGGTCGCTCCTCAAAGGTTGCATCATCATCAATATCGATCTCTCCCCAATCGATAACATAAGATTCATCATGAAGATAACGACGGAGATGTGATACACAGAAAACATCATGTATCTGACTCATCTGAGGGGGAAGTGCTAATCGATATTCCACAGCTCCAACATGAGATAACACCTCGAAAGGCCCAACAAACTGGAGAGAAAGCTTACTTCCACGACCAAACCTTCGCTTCCCACGACGGGGAGTCACCTTCTGAAACACATGATCCCCAACATTAAACTCTAAGGGTCTCCTTCTTTGATCAGCATATGATTTATGATGATCTCGCGCTGTCTTAATCCTCTCATGAATCACCTGAACCATCTCTGTTGTATTCTACACTAGTTCCGGTCTGAGAATTGCTAACTCTCTGACCCCAGTCCAGCACAACGAAGAATGACAAGGCCGACCATACAAGGCTTCAAATGACACCATACCAATGGTGGAATGAGAACTATTATTTTAAGAGAACTCCACCAAGGGTATGTGCCTCATCCATGAACCTCCAAAGTCAAGAACACAAGAGCGCAACATGTCTTCAAAATTCTGGATTGTTCGCTCTATCTGACCATCCGTTTGAGGATGAAAAGCAGTGCTAAGGCATATTTGAGAACCGAAAGCATGTTGGAGTCCCCTCCACACCCTGGAGGTAAAATGAGGATCTCGATCAGAAATGATCGTCCTAGGGACTCCATGAAGTCTCACAACCTCCTCTAGATACTCCCTCGACCAAACATCCATTGAGCTCGACTCCTTGATCGTTATAAAGTGGGTCGATTTTTTCAAACAATCCACTACCACCCAAATAGCATCATGTCCTCCCATATCTCGAGGTAAACCTGTAACAAAGTCCATTGATATGTCCTCCCACTTCCACTGAGGAATCTCTAATGGCTGGAGAGGACCACCAGGAACACGTTTTTCGGCCTTCACCTTCTGGCAGACTAAACATTGAGACACAAACTCCGTAACCGCACGCTTCAGCCCAGGACACCAAAACAGACTCCTCAAGGATTAGTACATCTTTGTCACACCAGGATGTACTTCTAAAGGCGAATTGTGGAACTCTCTGAGAAACATCTCGTGCATCTCCAAGGGAACAAAAAGCCTTCCATGATACAACACTCAATGTTTTTCATCCTCCGACTAACCATCAGGGGCCTCACGACAAACAACTCGGTCTCTCCAAACTTCCACCTCTAGATCACCCAACTGAGACTCTTCCACATTCTGCATTAGGGATTACTGCACCGTCATCTGTAAAAGACAACCTCTACCCCCAACTTCTCCCATATCAAGATGCAAAGCTCATAGCTCTTCCATCACTCTCCAGGAATCACCAGTTTCACGCACAACATCATTATGTGACTTTCGGATCAGTGCATCAGCTAAAACATTCCCTTTTACAAGTCTATACAATATTTCAAAGTCGTATTCTTGCAAGAACTCCATCCACCAACGCAGTCGCAAGTTCAAGTCACGTTGGGAGAAAACATACCTCGAACTCTTATGATCAGTGAAAACCACAAAGTGATCACCAATGAGGTAATGTCTCCACAAATTCAGAGAAAACACCACAGATACTAACTCAAGATCACGGGTGGCATAGTTGCGTTCATGGGGATACAACTTCCGAGACCCATAAGAAACAACTGACCTCTGCTACATGAGAACACAACCTATACCCAGATGTGAAGCATCACAGAAAACATCAAACAGGACTCCCTCTGCTGGAAGGCAAAGGACTGGATCACTTACCAAATTCTCCTTTAGATACTTGAAAGCTTCCTGACACTGATCAGTCTATATGAACGCTTGATCATTCCTAGTCAAAGCTGTCAAAGGAGTCGCAACTTGGAAGAAATTGGATATGAAACTCATGTAGTAGCCTGCAAGACCAAGGAAACTTCGCACCATTGACATGGTATTGGGGGCTTCCCAAGACACCACTACTTATATCTTCGATGGATCCACAGCTACTCCCTGTTGGGACATAACATTCCCCAAGAAACGAACTTCTCGAGCCTAAAACTCACACTTCGACAACTTCCCAAACAACTGATGTTGGCGAAGAACTCCCAAAATGGCTCGTAGATGCTCTACATGCTCCTCTTCAGATGTGGAGTACACAAGGATTTCATCGATGAAAACTACCAAAAACTTGTCCAGGAATTCACGAAACACATAATTCATCAAACCCATGAAAATAGCTGGAGCATTCGCCACGCCGAACGGTATTACAACAAACTCATAATTCCCATGAAGACAACGGAAAGCAGTCTTCGGAATATCCTCATCCTTCACACGCATTTGATGATATCCTTACCACAGGTAGATCTTTGAGAACCAACTTTCACCCTTTAGTTGATCAAACAAATCATCAATCCACGGAAGGGGATAGCAGTTCTTTATTGTCAATTTGTTTAAGCGACGATAATCGACACACAACTGCAAACTGCCATCGGCCTTCTTCACGAACAAGACCGGTGTACCCCATGGTGACACACTTGTCCAGACAAAACCACACTACAATAGACCATAAATCTGAATACGTAGCTCTCGTAACTCATAAGGGGCCATCCTATATAGAGACATAGATATAGGAGACGCTCTGGGCTGTAACTCGATCCCAAAATCGATCTCTCATCGAGGGGGTAATGCTACAACCTCTTTGGGAAATACATCAGGGTAATCCTCTACGACCCTAGAAAACTCCAACTGCTTAACCTCTGAATAACTCATCCTCAACTCAGCCATCATGGATGATAAGGATGGAATGCGCCTATGACCCATCCGAGGATCTTGCTCACCAACAAACACCACTTGCTCTCCATCTGCACCAATAAAGATGACCTTCTTCCCAAAGCAATCCACGATAGGCTACACCGAATACAACCAATCCCTGCCAAGAATGACATCATATGGTTGTATTCGTAAACATAGAAAATCTCCCCAAGAGTGGTGTTTCCCCAACACTAGCTCAAAATCTCTACATACTTCAAACAAGTCAGCTCGACCTCCAACTGGCGTAGTCAACGCCAAGGGCACTGGAAGCCTCTCTACCTCAAGTCCAAAAGCATGGACAAGGGTAGATGATATGAAGGAGTGTGTCGCACCTGAGTCAAAAAAAGGCATACACCAAGGTAGAAAACAATAAAATGGTACCTCGAACAACGTCTGGCTCGCCTGGTGCTGGAAACGCTAGAGCATGAAGCTGACCACGACCTCCTCCACGGCCACTCTGACCATGATGAAGACCACCACCATGGCCTTGCTCTGCTCTCTGCGGATGGGGAGTGTCATGGGGTTGTCCTCTACCTGCCCCATCTCCTCTCTGATGATCTAAAGCTAGTGCAACTGGATGATGATGCTTCGGCGGAAACTGCCTCAACGGAGGAACCTGGAGCATAGTTCCTAGTGCACGATGACTACTCTGAAAGGTCGGGCACTCCCGCTACTGAAGGCCATGACCACCACAAGAAAAACAAGCTCATTATCCCTTGACATAGGCCTGAGAGTTGTTGCCTCCGGAGAAACGAGATGTGAAGGGCTGGGACCTACCCACGGCTGAACGGAAACTCTTTTGTCCTGAAAACCGAGAACCCCGGACCAAAGCTCTGCTTCATGAGGAATCATGTAGATTCCCCTCTCGTGATGATCCGGTCCTGGCCAAAGTCCTCTCGACAACCTCTTCCCTCACTAGCACCTCAAGATATCTCTTCAGCATAAATGGGGTGACCTGGCGCTGTATCTCTGGACACAAATCCTCCTCAAAATGCCTCGCCCTGGCCTCCTCATTTGGTAATAGGTCTGAAGCATATCGTAAAAGGTTCCTGAAACGGATTCCAAACTCTCGAACACTGGAGCTCCCCTGTCGAAGGGTAAGAAGCTCCGGACGACTGGACGCCTTCGCAGTCGAAGAAAGGAACTCAACTCTGAACTTTTCTTGAAACTCCACCCATGAGATCACGGACTCCCTGCAATCCCTAAGGAACAAGAGCCACCACTGCCTGACTGCTCCACGTAGCATCGTCACCACTAAGGACACCCAGTGCTCATTACAAGCACAAATAGAACTGAAGCCGATCTCAACCTCCTCCAACCAGTCTTCTGTGACTGTATCTGAAACAGAGCCCTAGTACTTCTGCAAACTCTGGTGCTAAAACTCTCGAAGTGTCTTCCTCCATGTGGCATCGTCGTCAACCTCTACTCTACGGCGTTCTGCTGGAATATCCAGGTGGACATTTTCTGCACAAACCTGACGAGGATGTCTACCTGGAGCCATACCTGTAAAATAAAAAACCGTTATAGATCCAAAACCTAGAATATGGAAGAATCAACATTAATTAATTAATTGTTTTCTTTATTCATTTTAGGTTAACATATCCCAAGGTCTACCCATTCAAAAACAGGCACAAGTAAGAATGATGCATGATCCTTTCCTAGGTATCTACCATGCAACTAGTATCACCTTGTTTAGTAGCCATTGTAAACTTAAAGGTCCGTGAAACAGATCATAGGGGGCCTTAAATTCCTATGTCCTTGTCGGTCTCCATTATTTACCCCACTTGCTAAACATGAATTACACTGTTGCCCTACCATCCCATGCAACCTCACCTGTGCCTAACTCAAAAATCTATCATATCCCTCAACCAGACCTATGATACCACTCTGTCACGACCCCCTCCCCAAAAAGTGTACCCCTCCTGGGCCGGCAATGTGAGAAGAGAGATAATGACCCCCGAGTCCTGCCTCCAGTAGGCCCCGGGTTGGCAACTAGCACTGAGGGTATAATAAACACACAAATGGGATGCAATACCCTCTAAGAGAACACTTGCAAACAAGAGAGATACGATAGACACAAACCAACTCCAACTCAGAACTAAAATATAAAAGAAACCCAAGAACATATATGAAATTCCATGCAAAAGTACTACAACCGAAAAGGGAAAACTACAAGTACCCAAAAGAAAGGAAAAACATAAGCGACCACAAGCTCGAACAGCTCCTGCAACCACAAGCTAGTAGTAACCAGCTTGATCTCCAACCTGTTCCAAGTGACCTTAAAAACAGTTTATATATACGTAGGGTGAGTATAATAGTATACTCAGTAGGATCCTGCCCATAGCCTCTCGTGCAAAAGTAAAGAAAGGATGCTAAAGCACAGTGAACAACAAGTGAAACTAACTCATCACCTAAATAGGTATACTAAGTTCCCAACCTCACCATGGCTACTCTCACCAAGTAACGCATAAATGAATATAGCATATAGTAAAGAATATCAAGGGTACCCCGCTACTACTTCCCCACTGGTTTTCCACTTTTCCCCAACCACATACGTCATGTGCATCTCTCTCCAAAGGCTTTCCTGTAGACACTTGGGCTAAGCTCCACAATATGTACCTCGTGCACCACAAAGGCTCACCCGCAAACACCTGGGCGAAGCACCACAGCATCCTCACAACCAAAAGTAACCAGGTAAGTTCTGGGATCCACCACAGCCCGCATAACGTGTATCATACGTCAGGTTTTATACCTCAATCCATTATAGCCCATACACCGAGTTGGGATCCTCAATCCATCACAGCCTATACACGTTACACCTATAGTAGTCCATGGGATACTATATCCAGAATATATGTGTGTGAAATAACTACAAGCCATTACATCCCTCTACACACATATATGGGGAAACTAACCATTGTGCCTGTTGGCACATGTATCTACCAAGATAAGAGAGTGGAGCCAAAGGGGGTAGTCAGCCATTCGTCCTCCCACCGGAATTTTGGGGAAAAAACCCCCCAAGGCTCAAAATCCCTGGGGTTTCAGTTGCCCTTAATGATAGGGTGGAGTATCATATAGAAACACAAAAAGTACATAATATATAATACTCACAAGCACATTATGGGAATAACCTAGTCTTAGACACAACTGCACCTAACGTCTCTCAGACTCCGGGTTGCCACTTCTAAGACTAGGTATCCTATAAGCACACAACCATTTAAGGGATTTATTAGATTACTTCATTCCAATTTTATCAATTCCACTGTATGTTAATTAATTCTTCAAACATTAATTAACCATGAACACAACCTCAAAAAAACTGAATTGGCATCATATTAAAAAAAAACTGCTCCTTTTAAAAGTTATAGCCTCATCATTATGTTCCAGCATCTCAAACCCCATGGGTTAACATCATTTATTCAATCATTAATTATAGAATTACTTTACCATATTCCCAGGCATTATAGAAAAGAAACCAATGCTACTAAACACAAGGGGGCTCAACACGGTGAGTAGTTATACTACCCATCGAGTATTTTCTGCCTATGGAAAGAGCGTAGACCCATTCTCCCTCAAGAGGCTAAACACAGAAAGCATATGGCATACCTCACGTGTCTTTGCCTCTTTCTGAAGAAGGGTAAGAAAAACCAGCTGCCTTGAGAAGTGGGGAAAATTAAAGTAGATAAATAACCAATCAAATCACCAAACATCCAACAACCACATCCATCCCATTCCATCATCCCTGGTGTCCTCCCTGACACCCACATGAATAAACCGATGCATCTCGCCACTCTAGGCATCATCCGCTGCCACAACCACGAGGCCTCCCTTCCTCCACATATCACAACATCCATCTAGGCTTACATCAAAGCACAAGAATCAAGAAGACAAACATCACATCAAATGGGCTCTTGGACCTTTAACAAGGCATCCAGCCTTCATACAAAATGAGCACTCGTGGCTCTAAAGCAAAAGGAACTTGGCCTTACGAACAAGAGGGTAACTAAGAACCCTACCAGGCGTTAACTTTTCTTCACCAACCAGTTCTTTAATCCATCTTGAATTAACAGATTCAATTTGTAGGTTCCAATTCCGGGAAACCTAATCAGTAAGCTATCACAAAAGATTTAACATGCTTACTATGCCAATCTGATTAACATCAAATTTAGAACAAATAAAACAATGGAAACAACCGGATTCATTTACATGCCTCTTTATCTTTATCCAATTAATTATCAAATAATTTCAGCTTTACGTTCTTTATCAATTTCCATCAAGAAAAAAACAGCTAAGCAAAGAAAGCATAGATATCACACTATCTAGAAAAACATGAGGCAGTAACATACAAGCGATAACAATTCTTTATCCAGTTCAAATTTTTAATTAGGTCAATTTCATTATGATCCAAAGGGCTAAAACATGATAACGATATATTTTCATGTAAAAGAAAAGATAAGCCACGAATCCCCTACCTCAACAATTCTTGACGTTCTTTATCCACACAACGGGTCACAATCCTCCTCTCTGGACAACTGCATCCACCGGAGGATGTCGCGGTAAGACAGCACCAACCAAACCCCAAGAAAACCCCATTAGAAACTTGGAGATTACATGGTATAATATAGAAGGTAGAAACAGTAGAAGATGATCCCTAAAAAAACGTTGATAAAACATACCTTGTATGGAAGATTGACCGACACAGCTAGGTTGCATCCAAAACAGAGCGGAACCAATCGGAGGAGTAGGGTTTGATTGTGAAACTCCTACAGGAAGGATTTAAATGTTCTAGCATCTTCTATCCAAGAAAAAAGAGGAAGAACAAGGGAGGATGATATCTTTTCCCTTTTGAAGATCTATTGGGGTGACGGTTTAAGATACGCTTAATTCTCCATTGAAAACAGATCACATTAACCCACGCGGTTTGACTAAGTAAAAACATCCTGGCCATAGGTATAATTAATATAAGATTTATGGCCTTTGAATCAGCCTTAGAGTCCTTAAAATAAGGCTTTAAATGTATTTTAAGTTAAATGAAACATTAAAATGGGAAAACTATAGGAAGCTGGAAACACTGTTTACATACTCAAAATTTGGCAAAGGCAAGTCTACCGATCTGGAAACACTGTACAAGTCTACCGATCTGGAAACACTATACAAGTCTACCGATAGAAGGTCACCAATAGAACCTCATCGATAGAAATACTGTTCAAGTCTACCGATAGAAGGTCACCGATAGAATATCACCGATAGAAACACTGTTCAAGTCTACCGATAGAAGGTCACCGATAGAAGCTCACTGATAGTAACACTGTTTAATTCTACCGATAGAAGGACACCGATAGAAGCTCAACGATAGAAACATTGTTCAAGTATACCTATAGAAGGTCACTGATAGAACCTCACCGATAGAAACACTGTTCACCTACCGATATTGTTCATAAAACTGGAAACATTGTTCATAGAACTAGAAATTTGGAAAAGTGTTGGGGATAAGTCACATTGACCTCCCGGAACACCTCCAACACCACTTTTTCACAAAGTAATGGACCGGAGAGGTCCGGGCCATTACACCACTCTGTCACGACCCCCTCCCCACAAAGTGTACCCCTCCTGGTCTGGAAATGTGAGAAGTGAGATAATGACCCCTGAGTCCCGCCTCCAGTAGGCCGCAGGTTGGCGACTAGCACTAAGGGTATAATAAACACACAAATGGGAGGCATTACCCTCTAAGAGAACACTTATAGAAGAGAGAGATAAGATAAACACAAACCAACTCCAAATCAGAACTAAAATACAAAACAAACCCAAGTACATATATGAAATTCCATGAAAAAGTACTACAACTGAAAGGGGAAAACTACAAGTACCCAAAAGAAAGGAAAAACAGCAGCGACCACAAGCCCGAACAGCTCCTGCAACCACAAGCTAGTAGTAACCAGCTTGATCTCCAACCTGCTCCAAGTGACCTGAAAAACAGTTTATATATACGTAGGGTGATTATAACAGTATACTCAGTAGGATCCTCCCCAAATCCTCTCGTGCGAAAGTAAATAAAGGATGCTAAAGCACAGTGAACAACAAGAGAAACAAACTCATCACCTATACAGGTATACTAAGTTCCCAACCTCACCATGGATACTCTCACCAAGTAACGCATAAATGAATATAGAATATAGTAAAGAATATCAAGGGTACCCCGCTACTACTTCCCCACTGGTTTTCCGCTTAGCCCCAATGACATACGTCATGTGCATCTCTCTCCAAAGGCTTGCCCGCAGACACCTAGTCTAAGCTCCATAATTTGCACCTCGTGCACCACAAAGGCTTTCTCGTAGACACCTGGGTAAAGCACCACACCATCCTCACAACCAAAAGTAACAAGTTAAGTTCCGAGAGCCACCACATCCCGCATACGTCGGGTATTATACCTCAATCCATTATAGCTCATACACCGAGTAGGGATCCTCAAGCCATCACAGCCTATACACGTTATACCTATAGTAGTCCATGGGATACGATATCCAGAATATATGTGTGTTAAATAACCACAAGCCATTACATCCATATAAACACATATATGGGGAAACTAACTGTTGTGATTATTGTCACATGTATCTACCAAGAGAAGAGAGCAGGGCCAAAGGGGGTAGTCAGCCATTCGTCCTCCCACTGAAATGTTGGGGAAAACACCCCCCAGGGATTAGAATCCCCGTGGTGTCAGTTTCCTTTACTGACAGGTTGGAGTAGTGTATAGAAACACAAAAAGTACAGAATATATAATACTCACAACCACACTATGGGCATAACCTAGTCTTAGACACAACAAGAGCTAATGTCTCTTGGGCTCCGGGTTGCCACTTCTAAGACTAGGTATCCTATAAGCACACAACCATTTAAGGGCTTTATTATATTACTTCATTCCCATTTTATCAATTCCACAGTATGTTAATTAATTCTTCAAACATTAATTAACCATGAACACAACCTCAAAAAAACTGAATTGGCATCAAATTCAAAAAAAATTGCTCCTTTTAAAAGTTACAGCCTCATTATTATGTTCCAGCATCTCCAACCCCATGGGTTAACATCATTTATTCAATAATTCATTATAGAATTACTTTCCCATATTCACAGGCATTCTAGAAAAGAAACTTATGCTACTAAACACAAGGGGACTCAACACGGTGAGTAGTTATACTACCCATCGAGTCTTTTTCGCCTATGCAAAGAGCGTAGACCCGTTCTCCCTCAAGAGGCTAAACACGGAAAGAACGTGGCATACCCCGCGTGTATTCGCCTCTTTCGGAAGAAGGGAAATCAAAACCATCTTCCTTGAGAAGTGGGGAAAAGTAAAGAATATAAATAACCAATAAAACCACCAAACATCCAACAACCACATCCATCCCATTCCATCATCCCTGGTGTCCTCCCTAACACCCACATGCATAAACTGATGCATCTCTCCACTCTAGGTGTCATACGCTTCCAAAACCACAAGGCCTCCCTTCCTCCACATATCACAATAGCCATACAGGCTCACATCACAGCACAAGCAGCAGGAAGACAAACATCACATCAAATGGGCTCTTGGCCCTTTAACAAGGCTTCCAACCTTCATAAAAAATGATCACTCGTGGCTCTAAATCACAAGGCATTCGGCCTTACGAACAAGAGGGTAACTAAGAACCCTATCAGGTGTTAACTTTTCTCAACCAACCAGTTCTTTAATCCCTCTTGAATTAACAGATTCAATTTGTAGGTTCCAATTCCGGGAAACCTAATTAGTAAGCTATCACAAAAGATTTAACATGCTTATTATGCCAATTTGATTAACATAAAATTTAAAACAACTACAATAATGGAAACAACCAGATTCATTTACATGCCTCTTTATCTTTAGCCAATTAATTATCAACTAATTTCAGCTTTATGTTCTTTATCAAATTCCATCAAGAACAAACAGCTAAGCAAAGAAAGCATAGATATCACACTATCTAGGAAAACATGAGGCAGTAACATACGAGTGATAACAATTATTTATCCGGTTCAAATATTTAATTAGGTCAATTTCATTATGATCCAAAGGGATAATATATGATAACGATACAGTTGCACATAAAAGAAATGAGAAGCCACGAATCCCCTATCTCAACAATTCTTGACGTTCTTTATCCACACAATGGGTCACAATCCTCCTCTCCAGACAACTGCATCCGCCAGAGGATGCCACGGTATGACAGTACCAACCAAACACAAGAAAAACCCATTAGAAACTTGGAGATTACTTGGTATAATATGGAAGGTAGAAACATGATAAGATGATCCCCAAAGTAACGTCGATAAAACATACCTTATATGGAAGATTAACCGACACAGCGCAGTTGCATCCAAAACAGAGAGGAACCAATCAGAGGGGTAGGGTTTTATTGTAAAACTCCTAAAGGAATTATTGAAAGGTTCTATCATCTTCTAGCCAAGAAAAAAAAGGAATAATAAGGGAGGATGGTATCTTGTCCCTTTTGAAGATCTATTGGGGCAACGGTTTAAGATACGCTTAATTCTCCATTGAAAATGGATCGCATTAACCCACGCGGTTTGACCAAGTAAAAACATCCCGGCCATAGGTATAATTAATATAATATTTATGGCCTTTGAATCGGCCTTAGAGTCTTTAAAATAAGGCTTTAAATATATTTTACGTCAAAGGAAACATCAAAAGGGGTAAAATTGTAAGAAGATGGAAACACTGTTTACATACTCAAAATTTGCCAAAGGCAAGTCTACCGATCTGGAAACACTGTACTAGTTTACCAATCTGGAAACATTCTAAAAGTCTACCGATAGAAGGTCATCAATAGAACCTCACCGATAGAAACATTGTTCAAGTCTACCGATAAACGGTCAACGATAGAATCTCACCAATAGAAACAGTGTTCAAGTCTACCGATAGAAGGTCACCGATAGAAACACTGTTCAAGTCTACCTATAGAAGGTCACCGATAGAAGCTCACCGATAGAAACACTATTCAAGTCTACCGATAGAAGGTCACTGATAGAACCTCACCAATAGAAACATTGTTCACTAAACCTCACTGATAGAAACACTGTTCACCTACCGATATTGTTCATAAAATTGGAAACATTGTTCACAGAACTGGAAATTTGGCAAAGTGTTGGGGATAAGTCACATTGACCTCCCGAAACACCTCCAACACCACATTTTCACAAAGTAATGGACCGGAGAGGTCCGGGCCATTACATCAGATACCTCTCAAAACATTCTCGTCCTCGAGAATTCAAAGCCCACCTAAAGAGAAAAAAAATAAATGAGGCCCGAACAACCACCCATCGAGATACCTCCAAAAGAGAGTAAGACAAAAAAAGGAACAAAAGAAGTTCGTAAATAAAACATGAAAGGTCTAACCACAAAGGAAGCATCATTACATGAAAAAGAGTTAAACATTAAACAACTCTAGGTACTGAGCATGTATCTGTGACTCACGCTCCTAGGTACTCTCCTCCATGCCACCGTGTCGCCACAAGACACAAACTAAGGGGATAGAACTCCCACACAACACCTTCTCCTTGTGGTGGTAGCCATGAGAAGTCATTAAGAAACACATCATGAAACTGATCTACTATTAAAGGAAAGACAAGATTCCCCATTTTCCCATCATAGAGCATAAGACAAGCCACATGGGATATGAGTTATCTCAATTGTCAACAAATTGGCCATGCATGGCCTACTCAGACATCCCACTCACCACGAATCACATAAGTGTCTCCCTCAAGAGACATGGATGTTAACCTATGATGGTAAAAGTTGATGTGGTCTTGGTACAACACTAACTAATTCATTCCCACTATTATGTCAAAATTAAAAATCTCAAGGATTAACAAGTCCCATAAAAATGATACCCCCAAACCTCTAAAGAAAACCCTTACATTTTTTGATATCCTTAGTTCACACCCCCAAAAGAGTATCAATTAACAAAACCCCACAAACACAATACTCAGCCAGGCCCAACACAACTATGAACTGAGTAGATATAAAAGAGTGTGTGGCACCTATAGAAAATAAAACACTATAAATCCTAGAATATAAAAGGATTTTACCTTGAACAGTAGATAGTCCAGCCTCGCCACCTCTCGGTATAGATTGAATCATATGAAGTTGGCGTGCCCCTTTATCTTGGTCTCTGTCTTGAGTACCTAGAACACTACTTCCCTAATGAGGCAGACGATCTAATCTCAGAGTACCAAATGCACCACCCCTACTATTACAGACCATAGAACTCCAAATACCAACTAGATATGAGGTAACTAACCCCATTCTTATACTCTTCATTGGTTTCTATCCTCCATCATTAACCAACAACCATGGGTTACTATAGAACCCTTTCACAAGTCCCAGTCTTCCACAAGATCGACACTCAACTGGTGGTTGGGAAAACTAACTACACACGTATCCACGCCTACCAAATTGATAGTAGAAAACTTTATCACTAACTAGATAGACTGATTCCTTTTTTGGATACCATTTCCAACCTCACTGCGGTGAAAACTCTCTAAGAAGAACTTCTTATTATCAAAAGGCACACCAATGGTTTTCCCAACTGGAACCGTATACCTTCATCCAGAAGCCACCTTGAGATTTCCTTCTGATATAAGATCATGATCCACCACCTCTGTGACCCTATTTAAGTGGAATATATTCACCTATGACTTTATCTCATACCTAGTCCCATCTCGAAAAAACCTTGTCATGGATACCTTATCCCCCACCAAATATGGAATAAAGCATTGCAATTCGGTGAAATGACTACCATATTCCATGAAAGTCATAGATCCCTAGGTTAACCTCATAAACTCTACAGCATTTTCATGCCTCAATGTTTAAGGATAGAAGTGTTCCAAAAACTTATCCTGAAAATCCTTTCAACCCATAATGTCAGCTTGTGGGTTCTAAACTAGAACATCCCACCATTGTTTCTTCTGGCCTCACAGAACATAAGTTTTCAGTTTAACCCTCTTCCCAACAAGATTCTCCAAGTGATCAAAAATCATCTGAATAGATTCTATCCAGAATTATGCAACCCCAGGTCCACCCTCTCCAGCAAATGTCAGAGGGTGTTGTAACTAAAATAATCTAGTCAGCTCAAACATACTTGGTGCAACCCAAACTAGGTCTCATTCCATCATCTATATAAAATGATAAAATTTCTCAAGGAACTATTATTCTTGCTTATTACCCTAGATCTCCAAGTTTATTATTCCACTTTTAGAGGGATATTTTAGGTGAAATCCTATTTTTACTCAACTGGTACACGTATTCATGGTTTCATTTCTCTATAATGCTAAACACGAGTTTTAGAACACATAACATAAAGATTTCATTGTTTTTATAAAACAATGATCTATATTGTCCAAAAAAATCCATCTGCAAACATTATCCCAAAGGTCAACATCACATCCCAAACACTACCTTGACCATTACTACCACATCTCTTGACTAACATGGGGTAAACAAACTTAAACAATTACCAACCTCACTCTTGAAACCATTTAAAAACCATTCCCATATCACAAATTACTTCAATAATATTTTAATACACTTATAACCTCATTATTAAGAACAATCCTTTAGTCGTTATTTAAAATTTTACTTTCCTTTTTACCCATATGCATCACTTCATTGGACACCATTTTCATTCATTTCAAGAAAATCAAATGTATTCTCCCCTTTATGTCCCACACACTAGTCTCGTGTGTGTTCCTACCATAATGCATGTCACTTATATAGTTAGGTTCCTAGAATGATTCATGAATTCACAACCTCATTTCATTCTGTACATGAGAAAAATATCATAAAACTATCACATCACATAACAAGTGCATCACCTAATGGTGAAATATCATCAAATGTAATAACGCGCAACAACAACAACAATCCCTACCCTGGGTGACATGGTTTTTCCCTCATATATGGGTTAGCTACTCCCAAGCATGAGCTAATTACCAAGTCCAGACAAATTTCTAACCTACTATCTACAATCACCATATAGTAAGTCACAAAAAACCTTCCTTTGATACCACTTTGTAATATCCTCAACCCAGAGTCCACTAACCAGTGTCTCGATCTAGGTCACCACATGACCTCAAGCGTACCTCCCCATACACCATAGGTTTTCAACTAGTAGCAAGGGTCAAATAAGTCACGTGGGGATATTATACACTCTTTCTCATAGTATGTAAAATAAGATAAATATATTAAATAAAAGAAACAACATATAATAACCAATGAACATGAATAAACAACAATCTCCCAAAATAGGCTATAAACCATAGCCAATAGTAAACCTATCATGTCATTCTAATAGTTCCAGTTGAACAAAATCAAAAATAAATACAAACAGAGGAATCCCCAAAATAGTCCTAACTCCATGGTTTGAAACTCATCCACATACATCCCAAGCTCGACTCAACTCCCAAGCATGGGGCCTTTTCTCTTATTGAGACCTACAAGCTTGAAATATACTCGGGGATTCAATGGAGGCTCAAGCAGGGTGTGAGTACAAATCAGTAGTCCACCACCAATGGTGTATAAAAAATATTCATTATAAATTGATAGTGTATACAAGTATTAAATAATGACAACTAAATAAATAACATTTTGGTTTCCATTAGTTAACCATCTTTAATTTAAGCATTCCTAACCTTAGTACTAATTTCCACCATTTTCATCTTCTTTATTATTTAATTCTTTATCACCATATTTTTCCATGGGTTAGGAATTTACTTCACTAAGCATAAGGGATCATGTCAAGTACCTATCTCACTAGGGATAAACATTTCAAAATAAAAAATCTCACTTAACATGGAGCCTTGGTCTAGGTATTTCTATCAAATACAACCATTGGGGGCATAAATCAATAGTTCAACTCCCCAAACCACGCATTCCTGGGTGGGGATAGAGCATCGATCTAACCTGACCCATGAGAGGATCCCTAGTCCTTTATCCCACCACCAAGACATGTGCACATTCTTATATATATATATATTCATTCACAACATATACCATATCACAACCAAGAATTTAAAATACAATAATAATCATAATCCACAATAATCAACATGGAAATAAACATTATGCCATAACACATTAACACGTTGTCATTTACATTACATTTCCATTTAACCCATTTCTCATTTCTAATGCATAAGTCATTAAGAAAATCCACAAATTCTCATACATTAAAAAATTTAATATATCCAACCATCTATATATGTTAACTCACATAACCCAATCATCATTTCCCTTGTATTAATCCATTTATTGTTTTTAAGTATAATTAAAAATTCATTAGTCACGTTCCCCCATAGTCCCATTAAACCTATTTTCTAATACAATCCAAATAATCCCTTAGATAATACCCACATATAGGAAAAATTATCAATATTCCCTTCTTAATCCTCACATAAACCAATTAAAAATTTCATTAGGGTCTCAACCTATTCACAAATCTATTCCACAATTAATGTTTTCATTAATCACATTCAGTAAGGTTGGTGCACCCCATGGGTGGCCTTATAACGGTCAATCCATACTCCATTCATCCCAAGGGGATCATGATGGGTTCACTTTGTCATTTTGACACCCATTATATAAAATCTCATAATGTAACCAAGAAAACAACAAGGTAAGAATAATAACATGACCTAATATTCACTAATCTATATAAACAACTATGGGATATAACTTGTTGACCACCTACCACAAATTTGTTAACGAACGCACTCCTAAATGTTGTCCTAGATCCATATTCAAAAAAATATTTAATCCTTAACCTATATTCGAAAAAAAAAATGTTTTATAGATTTGTAAAAATATCTCCCAATATGCAAACCCTAATCTGGAAAATAAAAGAGATGAGAAGATTAGACTCACCCAAAGCTTTAATCTGAAACTAACGGCACTCCAAACACCCTTGAAATGAGGGAGATCAGTCTCTTAGAAGACTTTGGATCCTTGTTTTGTCCCTAGGATTATAAGGGATTAAATGGGAGAGAAAATAAGGTAAGGATTTAAAATCCCATAATTGAATTTTTGAAATTTTTCCAACTTTACTAGGCCACACAATTTACCTGCATAGTTTGCAAAACCATGCATAAATTGTTCCCAGTCCACTATCCAAGGGGATTTGGGTCACACAGTTACCTAGACAGGACACATAGTTTGAAAAAATGTGATCTATTTAATTGATATTCCATCATATATGTTTTCATGGTTTTCCAGGGCATGCCATACGATTTACTGAACCACGCGCAAATAGTGTGCCTTGCACAGGTTGGCCTGGTTTTCCTTCCTTTCAGGTCCCGAAATCCCAGAACACCTTCGGGGCTCATCATATTCCCAAGAAGAATTTAATTAACTAAAAACCAGGTATTGAAACCTATATTTAAATAAATACAAACCTCCATAAAGTCTATGATCTTACACATCGGAAGAATAATTGCACCATGGTAAAGAATCAAGAGCGAGCTTCATGTTTTTTTTCAACTGAAATATATTTGTTTCTATAAATTGGAAATTAGATATAGCTTGTATTGCTGATATTTGTATCCAATTATAAGAACCATGTAGTTTTAGAATATTTTCACAAGGTGAGGTGTATCTATGTGCCACTAACAAAACTAGAATCACTATAGTTTCTATTAGAGACTATCAAATCACTTTGTTAATGGGGTTAATCTTGGTTTTGAAAAACTATTATTTTTTTCATCACATACCAAAATATATTTTTATATCCTCTATTTATGTGGATGGATTTATTTTAAAATTGGGTAATAAATGATTCTTATTTTATAAAGAAAATATTTGTTACTATAAGACACATTTAAATAATGGTTTTTATATATTGGATTACATGAATTAAGTGGTTTAAATTAATAACAAATTAGATTCAAATTACTTATATTACACCCCACTATTGTATTGCTTTATAGGTCATAAAACTTAAAATCACTTGACTAAATTATAAAAATAAGGATATTTATATTCTTTTTACCTAAAAACATTTGTAATATGTCATTGTTGTTTACAAGGAAAAATAACCAAAGCTATATTTATCGAAAAAGGTGAATGGGTCATAAAGTTTCTTGAGTTGGTTTATACAGATGTGTGTGGACTATTTTTTATTGAATTAAGTGGTGGATGTTCATAATTTATAAATTATACTAATTAAATTAGTAGATATGTATGTGTCTAATTAATTAGAAATAATTCCAATTCCTTTTGTAAATTCAAGTAATAAAATAATGAATTTGATAACCAACTTAGTAAGAAAATAAACAAAATTTACTTCTAATGTGGTAGAGAATAAATTAGCCAAGAGTTTAATAATTATTTATAGTATTTTGGTATTATATCTAAACATACACCTCCTTATAAACCACAATGTAATATTTTGAGTTAAAGGAGGAACCACACCTTTTTATACATGGTTAGATCAATGTTGAGTCATGAAATTATTCCAATATCCTTTTGGGGATATTAATTATAAACAACATTGAACATCCTAAACCAAGTACTCATTAAAAATACACATAGTATTCCATAAGAACTTTTGTGAGGAAATAAATCCATATTTTCAAATTTAAATGTGTGTGGTTGTGAAGTGTTTTTTAAGGCATCTCCAGGTAACAAACTTTCACCTCAAGGGAAAAAGTGTATCTTTTTATTAAATACCAAGGAAACAAGGGGATATTACCTAAAATAACCCTAAGATTGGAATGTAACAGTGGAAATATATTCCATTTATATTGAGAGGTATCATGTCTCCAAAAGTGATATTGGGAGAAATATGGACTTTTATGAAGTCGTGACGCAAGATACACCGGATTTGGAACATAAACATATGCTACAAAGCCCCATGTAAGAGGATGTTCCAAAGACACAAGTATTATTTTAGAGTATAAGAGCAGTTATGGAACATAAAAAATATGGATTTCTAGTCACCAAGGATGGTATATCATTATTAGTTAATAATAATTTACTTGTAGTATACAATTAAGCAGTAAATGGAATAGAAAATGCCAAGTGGAAAGAAATAAAGAATTTTGAGATGGATTCCATATACCAAAACCATGTATGAATATTGATATATCTTCTATAGGATGTAAATATTTTTTGTTACAAATGGTTATTAAAGAATAAACTGGACATGGGTGGACAATTCAATTCCTATAAGGCATGATTGGTTGAAAAAGGATTTAAATAGCATCAAGGAATAAACTATGATGACTCATTTTTAATAGTTTAATTGCTAAAATATATCATAATTTTAATTTACATACTAATTTACCAGGACTATGAGTTTTGATATATGGATTTCAAAATAGCCATCCTTAATGGGAACCTTTAGAAAGATGACTATATGACATAGCCAAAAGTGTTTGTGACTCCAAAGGATATGAACAAAGTATAAAAACTATAGAGATCCATTTATGAATTGATGAAATCACCCATTACATGAAATATTAACTTTGATAAATTCAAAATCAAATTTGGTTTCATAAATAATGAATATGATCCTTATGTCTACAAGTGGTTTAGTGGGAGTGTAATTATTTTCTTAATAGTTTATGTTGATGAGATAGTACTTATTGGAAACAAAATATCAGTTTTATAGTTCATCAAGACATTGTTAAACACATATTTATCCGTGAAGTACTTAAGTGAATTAATATACATTCTTGGTATCAAAATATATCATGATATATCTTGGAAGTAACTTACACTAAGTCAAGTCATGTAAATTGAAAATATAGAGGAGAGACTCAATATAGAGGAATCTAAGAAGAAGTTTTTTTAATGTCACATGGTATAAATCTCTATAAGAAAATTTTTATTCATACACATGTGGAGATACATAGGATGAAAAAGACGCTATATGCATCTATGATAGGGCCAATCATGTATGTCATGTGGTATTCAGGCCTTGATTTTCCCTACACTTTAAGCACGTTAGAAATATATCAAACTAACCAAGGAAATTTCCATCATATGTAAGTCAGTACCTTCCAAATTTTGATTGGTTATACTAAGGATATTTTCCCTGTTTATGGATGCGAATAGAATATGGTCATTAGTAGGTATGTAGATTTTAGTTTCCAAACAGATCAATATGATTTGAACTTGAAATCAGGATATATATTCACTCTTAATAAAGGTTTCATAAGCTGTAAGAGCACAAGTAAAGCCATGGATACCAGTTCTATGGTGGAGTTCAAGTGTATTCCAACTTCTAATGATAATACTATAGTAGTGGATCTTTATAAGGATTCAGGGTCACATTTGTGGATAAATCACATACTTTGAAAGTATTGTCTCTCAAGGGGTTTTTTCAAAGAAATGATGTTGTATTAAGTAGTGTTTCCATAGAAGATGTTATAACACACTCATAGACTAAATCCTTTACAAAGTAGAAGCATGAAAATCATTTGAGATCTATTAGAATAAAAGTCATTTATAGTTGGTTCTAGTCCAAGTGAGAGTCTAATGGACTTGGTGACTTAAAAAAAATTATGTTGTACTTTAGATTTCATGTGTATTCATGGATTCAAATATTAAGAAATATCTTATCATATATTGATTATTCTTCTGTATAGAATTAATGTGATATTGTCTTATAGTATTTTTCTCATTGAAAATTGTTATAGTAGTTCCCCTATATAATGAGAACCTTGAAATTATATTATGATATTCTTAAACTATATATCAGATGGTCATATGATGCCATCTAATGGTATATTAATTATGCAGTCTATCATCTAGAAGTAAACATAAGGGTATGAGACTTCATTTCATGAAATTAATTCTTGGTAATCTCTATGATGGGAGATTATAAGGATAGAACCACAAGTAGGAAGTCCAAATGTTTATGTGAAATTAGATATTATTTTTTTAATCTATGTAATGATATTTTTACTTTTATATTATTATTGATACATATTGTGGGTCTCTTATTTTGATGTATTGATAAAAACTATGATTCTATATATTAATATTGAATTAGGGTATATTGGTTGCATTAGGAATGATGTGTTATTAATTAATAAGTTAAAAAAACTTTGTTCATTCAATATTTATGGAATTTTAAATCTTAGACCATTTATAAGAATGAAAATTTCAATTTAAATTCCGTGATCATGGGGTATTAACGAGTTCATTTTATATAGTCAAATAAAGACTTATCAATCATATAAGTTGGTCACATTAGTATGAAACCTTCTTGATGAGATATTGAGGAAAATATATCATAATACATGTTAAACATTTACATGTGGTTGTCTCTATTTTGACATTAACTTCTTCCACTTAGGTGTCGTTGTGTATTGTTAAATATAGATATTATAATTTATAAAAAACACATAATTCCAACAAGGAAGAGGCCTAAATGGTCACACACTTATTGTTTCCATTAATATCCCTTAAATTATATTTGAATTTAATTATTAGAATAAATATTATTCTTCAGACCAAGGAACAATATTTATTCAAAATTTATTGATCACATATATCCAGTCACTATTTTTGATAAGTTGAAAAATAAAATAAATATTTATACTCAAGACGATGAATATTATAAATATGTATTTATTTATTTAATGAATAATATTTATAATTCATCATTTTAAAATTACCAAGGAGGAAATATAGAACAAGTTATTGGATCTAGTGGGAATGATATATTAAATATCAATTAAATAAATATTTATTTATTTATTTAAAGGGGTGATTTTTTTATCTGTGAGACTTGCGCGCATTGAGTAAATAACAATATTATTATTTTTGTTGTTTTTTTTGTTTTTGTCGTTGTTGTTATACATGGGTCTACTAAGGGTTAAGATAATATTAAGGGGCTATGTGAAATTATTTATTCTCAAACCTGGCTCTATAAATACCTAGTTATATCATTTCCTAGGTTTAGATGAAATTCTTGCACAATGATTTTCTCTTTGGAGAATTTTATCAATGAAAAAATTATCTAAGGTTTTCTATCAAGCTTTAGAGAACCACCTCCACCTCCCTCCTCTCTCACAATAATGAGAGGTCAAAAAATAAACCCTCAAATCTGAAGGATTGTGTTGTAATCAAATGTGAGTGAGGTAAGATGATAAATTCCATCGAATTAGAACCTGAATTATCATCGGTGATGATTCAAGATCATAGGATCATGTTTAGATCACTGCTGGAGGGATTTTATCCTTGTATCCTCATAGTGAAATGATATAAAAACCTAAACTGTATAGATGATCGACATATTCTTTGAAGAAATAACTCAAGAGTGAGGTATTCCTTTAATTTAAATTAATTTTAAATTTACATGAAAGATATTATCTCCTGGTTTCCATTTTCAATGAAAATTCATTGGATAAATTAATTAGTCATGACATATATTATCATGCACCTTGGGAATTATTGATTGAATTTGATAAAATCTGAATTGGTCGTGCCCCTAATAGGTGGTTCCAAGGAAACCAAAGCCTTAATATATGGTATTAACATACTTTGTGTCCCATGGTCACTAATTGTCTTGAATAAAGGAAATATATGAGAATCTATGCTAATATGTGATGCAACTGGTGGACATAGGGATAAAGATACATGTATTTGATAGAGATCACACCATATCCCTTTGTAGATTAATTTGGATTGATTGCTTTCTAGATTCCACTATTTTATTATATATATATATATATTCATCTTCATTTTTAATGTTACCAAGTCTTATGTGGTCACACATTTTGGGTTGATGAATAAAAATTGATTTTGTCTTAGATAGATTCTCTAAAAGTGTTTTAATGTTAATTAAAAGAGTTTTGAATGTGTATTCATAAAGTATTATATATGATGTGGTACATGTTGAATTTGATGACAGCTTTTTAAAATTTATTTGTAATATATCCAAAATTATTTTTTAATTTGATTTCATAAGTTATTATATATGATATAGTATAAGGTGAAATGACACAAAGTATTTAGAGTTTAATGTAAGTTGTAGATTGAAGGAGATAATATTACCTAAATCCTTTCACATGATATGAAATTATTTATATCACATTTTATGATATGGAATATCATAAGGCGTGATAATATTCTCTTTTCAAGGTCAATAGAAAGGTATGGTTATTCCATATCATAATACATGAATTATGGTTTTATGAAAATTCCTTTTCATCCATAAAATATGATAAGGAATTTTGTATGGTGTAATTTTCATGCAATTTGTAAATTAAGGATTACCATATCATGTAGCATGTCGTATAATAACATTATATTTTATTATATGAAAAGTTGGACTTTATGAGTTAACATTCAAGTGATTTTAGAACATAATCTATCATTTAAGAAGTGATACATGAGATGTAATTTAAGGTAGTTTTATTCATTAATGCATAAGAGTTGGTTGAGGAATTAACTCATGTGTTATAATGCTTGAGTTAATTCATTTATAGTCAAGGAGTAACCTCGAAGGCTTTTTGAATCCCACTGCCATACGATGGAATTATGTGATCTTGCTTCATGCTCAGTCGAGACTCCCCATCACTTGAACCTCTCATCTCCTACCTCTTTTATACCATGAGGTTCTAGTACTCCATGAAAGGGGGATTATCCCACTCATACGATTATTTTTTCAAGAGAAACCCATGGATACATAAAATGGAAGATTCCCATGATTGTTTCTTGGTGATCTTCATTATGCAGAGAAGAGGAAGAGGAATATGAATAAATGGCAATTATAGTGTAAGGTGTAAAAATTCCAAGTTTTCTTCATTGATGGTTTCTAATTATTTAACTCATTCTTTCCTGGAGATATTTTCTTAGTATTTTTAATCATTTCAGCTACCTAAAATAAGTGTTATTAGATCCCTATGAATACTTAAAAATATTTATTAAATATTATCCCAATAAAATTTAGACCATTTTTTCAAAAAACATAGTATTTATTAATGAAACAAGATATATACTTCACTTAATATTTTAGTCTTCTTTATCATTTCTCTCATAACTTATCTATTTAGGAGGAAAAGTTTTATTTGTTCAATAAAATGTACATGCATATGGTGCATGAAATATATATGTGTCTATGTGATATTATATATATAGTGTATATTTAATACATTCATATGATGAATGTATATTATCATTCATAAAATTACTTAATAATATATATATATATATGCATGGGATGCATATATATAAACTGTTATATGTGATTCAATGGGTAGTTTATTTCTCCTAAACAGTTTCAACAGTATTAGAAAAAAAGTTTGGTTCATTAAAAGATTTTAATTTATTTAATAAAATGATTTCAATGAATCACACAGAAAAAAATAATTTATAAGATCATATATGAAGTAGGAGTGACAATATTAACCTATATAAATAGATATGTTCTCTTATTGTGAGTTCGTTTGTGTTGGTTATGTTTTTTTGGTAGATTTATGATTATCTATTTCATGTAAATATGAAAAAAAATTATATTCTTACCAAGGTGTTTTTTATCACTTTTCAATGCAGGATATATCACCCATTTAGTATTCGAGTATCCTTATGATACGATCATGGATCCTCTGGTTAGTGTATCACCACATAGGTATGGTGTCTTGGTTCGCTGCTCCTTGTGATCTTCCTCCAAATCACTCCATAAAAGTTAAATGTTGAAGCTACTATAATGGAAAAAAAACTATGACCTTTATCTACTCTATTTTTCAGTTATATTTATAAATTTTATTCTTGAAGATATATCAACCTATTTTGGGTTTTTTCTACTTCTTATGATCATGAAATGGTCAAATAAAACCCATCAGTGGTATCAAGGCTTGTTTCTTTAAGAGTTCATCATTTTTTAATAACCTGTTATTAAGAAAGTTGGAAATTAAAATAAAGAAAATAGTTTTCATAAAAGTTTAGTAGTATTTTATACCTTTACATGAGTATATAAAGGTAGTGTGAAATGTACCTTTACATAGGTATACACATAAAGGTTACCCCAAGACATGAATTTACTTGAAGGGTTTGTTAAAGGTAGTTTATTTCTAGTATTTATGTAAATAGTATAAAAGAAGGTAATATGTGACTTAACTTTACATAAATGGTTTATATAAAGGTAATTTGAAACTTAAATTTATGAAAAAAAAATCATAAAGGTAAAGAGAATTTATCTTTGCAAGGATGAGTTGTGTAAAGGTAAACACTGACTTTTCTTTACATAAGGGGTTCAAACGGCCGGTGTAAAGGTAGATAGAGGAATACCTCTATGAAGATTGTCTATATAAGGTACAGGGAGGTTACACATATATAGAATAAGGATTATGCATAAGGGTAAGTATAAAAAAAGTTTAATTTTTTCTAAAATATTTAAATGATTTTAATAGTTTATAAAATGTTTATAAATTATGATAAAAGGTATTTTATTAATATTTATTTTATAAGGAATTTATAAATTAAAAAATTAATTACAAATGGTTTATAATTAATTATTTAATTTTTTATGAAATATTTAGATTCTAAAATATTAAAGGTTAATATTTAAAATGTAGTTTTTTAAATTATATTGCATGCTTTGTGATATATAAATAAAATATTTTATATAGAAATCATAAATGGAAATTTATAAAGTGTTTATAAGTTATAAAATATATGATATTTAGATTATATAAAATATATATGTGATAAAAATTGAATTATAAAGTGTTTATAATTCATTAAATATCATATAAATGTCATCAATTACAAATTATGAAATTGTTAGTATTGAAATGAATAAAAAATATTCTTTCTACTTTATAAAAATATTATAATAAGAATTTATTTATGAAATGTTCATGAATATTTATATCATGTTTTGGAAAATGATAAAATGTTTATTTATTTGCTAAATTCCATTGATATTCATGTTTAGATAATTTTTTAATAAATGTGAATATTGTTCATTCTTTAAATAAACAGTTAAATTGCTTCCAGAATATAGATCCTTGCATTACACGTTATGTATGACTATAAAATTTAGCTTTTCATCTAACATAACCTTGATTTTTTATGAATATATGAGCTTGAAAATATTTATTGAATATAGTTTTTTCATATTCGGTGTTAGAGATATCATGAATTGAATTATCTCTCATGTAGAGTTACTTGGGTTCTGACCACCTAACAACCTAGTGGTTGTACATTGTATAGAAAGGTTGATGGAGTAGGATATCTATTTCTCTGAGCTTGCTCATGTATATATTATCAATCACATGTAAATGTATGCCTTTACATGAAAATTTCATTTACCATATGAATATGATGCATTTGTATATGTATGAATATGTTTGGATTCTATTTTTGGGTGAGTAACACAAACGTTTCGGTGGTGTAAAGAGTTACACATGAATTTAGTTTAAACACGTTAATTCGGAGTTTAGAAAAAGTATTTCAAAACTAAAACAATAGAATCATGTATACAAAAAAATGAATAAAACATGTGAAGATAATTATGTCATAATATGAAATAGTTATGAATTTAATATTCATATGATGTATATTAAATTGGTGAAAATAGAAAACCCCTTCAAATAATAAGTGTAATATTCCTTCTAAAGAGACACTTTTCAAGACCTTTATATTCTAACCAGGTAGTTTTCGTCTATATTCAGGTTCCCGAACATTATATTGTGCAAGTTAATAAAGTAATAAGTTACTTTGGACACTCTTACTGAGTAGTTTCATGCCATAGTCAGGTTCCTTTAGATTGTATAGAGTTAGTTTGTTTTTGAAAATTTATTTAGATAAAACTTAGCTGGGAAACACTATTGATTAGAATATCAAAGGAATGGTGTTGATTGAATCCATATGATATATTTGGATAAATATTTATCCACTCAACTACATAACAGTCACAAATATTAATATTAGGGTGATTCCCTAACTAAATACTTAAGTATTGAGATGAATTCCCAAGAGGACTCATTACTTAATGAAATATGGATCTTGGCTCACTAAATGGATATGATATTTGGTTTCAAATTTTTAGTGGGATAAATTCAACTTAAATTCCTTAATGAAAATATTTAATACATGAAACTCAACCACTAATATATATTTGTTATAGACTATGGAATACTTAACCATAATCATATTGATATCACTAATAGGTATAACCTATAAAATAGTTAAGGATTGGTATCTAGGATTGAGATGTGTTATCAAGGATATATATTCTGAGTAATCAAATTTGAATGTTATAGATATTTATTCCAACAACACTGACTAATGGGTATTAGATATAGGGTGTCTGCAATGCATTTTTGCTGACAAACACATACTCAGAGATACAAGGGAATTGATGAAGGTTGAATTAGATATTCATTTCGGTAATAGAGAAAAAACATTTGCATTGGAATTTGGAATATATAATCTAAGTCTACCTAAGAGATTAGTCTTATAATTGAAAAAAATCTTATTCTGTTACTACTATAAAAATAAATTTGATTTATAAATCTTGTTCAAAAAATATGGATTTTCATTAATTATTAAGAACATGAGTTATTCTATATATATGAATGAAATGTATATAGAATTTGTAATATAATTAATGTTTTATACATTTTAAATATGGATAATCCTATTTATAACATTCCTAATACTAATTTCATGTTTGATTATAATCCCACCTAACTTTAGTATTATCACATTGGACATATAAATTAGAACCATGTTCATAGACCCCATATAGATGAATTTCTAGACTCTTTCAATTATAAATCAATATATACTATCAAATTTTTTATTGGAAAAAATTATTGAAGCACCTTTTGTGAGAAAATTTGAAAGGGATAGTATACTATTGGTTCTCATATATAGTGATGTAGGTGGACCAATGAGTACTCAACCTAGTGGTGGCTTTAGTTACTTCATTACTATTATAGATAAATTCAGTCTATATGGCTATGTGTTTATAATGAAAAAAAAGTATAAAACGTTTAAATAGTTCTTGAAAAGTTTCAATAGTTTCAAAATGAATTACATAATAAATTAAGGGTATTAAGATCCTCTTATCAGATCAGGCTTGGGAATCATTAATCCAAATATTCATAACTCATCTAAGCGATTGTGGGATTATTTCACAAATCACTCTTTTTGGAACACCATAATTGAATGGTATTTTTATAACTAGGAATTATAGCTTATCATACATGGTTTGATTTATGATAAGTTTATTCAAACTTCTTATCTCATTCTAGAATTATACCTTTAAATCCATTATATTTTTGTTAAACTATATTCTACATAAAGTTGGTATAAATACTCTATATGAGATATAGTATGGGAGAAATCCCAATTTCTCTTTTATCAAGATTTGGTGCTATGAAAAAATCATAAGATGATTGGATTCAGGAAAACATAACCAAAAATATGAAAAGTGATTATTTGTTGGTTACGACAAAGAAACAAGGGTATATTATTTCTATAACCCAAAAAAACACAAAGTTTTTATGGACCTATATACTTATTTCTGTAACAAGAAATTTATAATTATAGGTTTTAGTGCTTGTAATGTTGGACTTGGAGAAGTTAAAGAACAATAAACAGGAAGTGTTCCTTAGATGGAAGTTATAACACCGCATAACGTAAAAAACTTGTAATAATATGATTTATAATAAGAGTTTCACTTTCTTAAAATTAGAGGATATTTTTAATTTATAGTTTTATACAATTAGCAGAAACATTTATATATAAAACCCTTACAATATAAAGTGTACACTTTAAATCAATATCCATTTTTTCTATAAAAAATGGTACTTAAATTTAAACTCTAATTTCATTAAACAATATGTTTACTTATTTAAATTTGAATCCCCATATCAGAAATTTAGAAATTTATATAGTTATTAATCATCTTTAATCCCAATTAAAAACATTTGAAAACATGGTATGATCATGAAAATCTTGGTAAGGGATACAAAAATAAATAAACTCATTGGTTCATATTAAAAATCATGTAATCCTCTTTACCTAATAAAATGTATGCTCAAATATTCATTTTATTACTCATGAAATAAACTTTATTTCTGAAATATTTTCATAAAATATCTCAAAATAAATATTAAATTAAAACTCATAATAATGAGTGTTTTTTATAAAAAATAGGAACTCATGAAAAACATTTCTTGAAAAACATACTTTTCATCCTTAAAAGGTCATGAGATTTCCTTTAAACATAAACTCATTAACTTATAATATGATATCAAAATAATTCCATGGAAACAAAATTTATATAATATAATAATTATATTAGTTTCTTGGTATATCATATTTCTATAACTCTTATAATCACTCTTATAATCACTCTTATAAATGGAAAAACCTACTCGGTTAATTCTATAATAATTCCTTAGAGAACATAATAATTACACAATTAATTAGAGAGAGATATAAGGCTTTATCATCATCATGAACAAAGTAAAATGAACATGACATACATAAAATGAAAAGAAATTATCAATTTCATTATAAAATCTGATAAATTGTGGTGCTTAACAAGTATGCAGAAGCACTTTCGGGCTTCATTCAAAAATAAGTATAAAAATAATTTTTCTTTGAAAACTATTTAAACAAAAATTACCAAAATAATATAAAATATGATATTATTTTGAAAAAACAATGAAAACTTATATAGGAATATTCTTAAAGAATAAAATTCATGATGGTAGGAAGTTATGCTCATGTCATACACGTTAAAAAGGATTCCTTTCACACTTTTTAAAAAATTTAAAAAATAACACATTTGGAAGAAATTTAAAAGTATTCATTAAAATAATTTGTAAAGAAAGTAAAACATGTATTAAAATTAATTTTAACACTCATTTAAATATATTAAAAACATACAAGAAACATTTTAAAGAACATGAATAGGGAGGAAAAAGAGAAGAAAAACCTTTGAAACTTTTAAAACAAGGTTTTAAAGAAAAATATCTTACCTCAAGTACAAATTACCAAGTACATAATTTAAATAATATATAGTAAAATTTTATTAATTTTATAATTTCTTAAAAAAATTATTTATATTAACTTATTATTATAACTTTTATTTCATTTATTACCATTCCTTATATATATATTAAATTAGTTATGTTCATGTCATATGTTATGAGGATATTCAGTTCATAATCCCAAAAAACATTGGTAGGTTGACCATGGTCAATGGTTTCATGGTTCCATAATCAAAATAATATGAATCATGAAATGATTATAATTTTTATACATTAAATAAAATTTTAGAACCATCCATGAAATGCATATGTGAAAAATGAAACACATCACTTTGTGGAGGTTGTAGTCCACACATATGCATGAGCAACATTATCATTTTCTAATTAACAGAAGGGTGAGAAGGTGAGTAATATATTATTTTTCAAGAATTATAATTATTTAATTAAAATAATATATATTAATTATATATATCAAATTAACTAGCTGTATGATGTGGTTATGAAAAACAAACTGCATTGCTTCGTGGAGGTCATAGTCTGCATGTACCCCTGAGAGATATTTTCATTTCTCATAGGATGAAAAGGTTTTTTGACATAAACATAGTAATATTTCAATGTATGGAAGATAATGGTGTTATTATTTCATCATGTTTAAATAATTTTTGAAGGAGGTAGAAGAATAAATAAACATGAAACACTTGATTAGAAATTATATAGATTCTTTATAAAACCTCCCTTAGATTACACCTTAAAACTTATTTGGATGGTATTTTGAAGAAAATATAACCTCTAAAAATGGGAAGGGATTTTTTTAAGTTTTTTGGGAAATTATTTTTTGATATAAATGGCTCAAAGTATGTGAATAAGTGAGGAGAGTTGGTCTCTTTTAATAAGTGAGGGGAGCGTAACTCTTATAATACTTCAAAGTTTTAAAATAATATAAAGTATTAATAATTGTAAAGTGGATATAAAAACATCCAATTTCAAATTTAATTTCATAAGTTTTTAAATAAAATCATCCAATAATATTTAAGGTTACATTTTTTGGGCTTATCACAAAGTATTTATCTCAATTAACCTGATTTACCATTTACTATGGTGTCACATTTTTACCATGGTTATTATTCATAATAACCCAAAATCATATTTAACTCATTACTAAATTTGAAATTAATAATTCCAAATGTGGAATCCATTTTTATATATTCAATTTGTATATTTTAATAAACAAATTTTAATATAATTACACATAACTCAATTAAAAACATTTTAAAAAAATAGTTTTTTAAGTATAAAAATGAATTGCCACTGAAATATGATATAATATTGACTTATAAAGAATTATTTATTTTATATTTAATAAAATGGATATTATTTTACTTTAAAACCAAATCTAAAATATAATGGTAGATTTATATTACTGTTCTTAAATAAAAGAAATGACAATTTTTCAAAAATCAGCATTTTTCACTACACACTCAAAAATCAATCTTTCTAGAAAAATTAAAATAATTAACCCTAACATATATTTGATATAATGATATAAAAAATAATTTCATTTTATCTAATTCAATTTTTAATATTTAGATATTTAACTTTTAAATAAAACCATATAATAAATGGAAAAACTTTATTTAGAATAAAATTATTATTTCTTTGATTGAAAATTTACATAAAATTATTATAGTGATTACAACTCTATAAAATCTTGTCATGAAAATAATTAAATTTTGAAATTGATTTATTATTATCATTACCTGGGTTTCACATTATTCTCCACTTAAATAAATTACATCCTCATACTTTTATTCATCATTTAAATTGGTTGGGATATTTTTACCTCACAACCTTTTCAAGTTCCCATGTTGTTTCACCGATATTATGGTTATTAAAAATACATTAATCAAGTGATTTTATATGTTATATAACACCATATCTCTATGATATTGAATATTTACTGAATTTTCCTCATAAGAAAGATTCTATTCCAACTATATTATGCCAGGGCACAAAACATGAGGTGCATCAGGTATATATTTCCTTAAAAACGATACGTGAAATGCAACGTGTACCAGAGATAAAATCATAGGCAATACTACTTGGTAAGAAACTGATCCCACTATTTATATAAATTCCTATGGACCAATAAAATTTGGGCCTAACTTTCTTTATAAGTTTTATAACACCTTTTCAAGGATATAGTTTTAGAAAGATATGATTTACTACCTCAAACAAAAGGTGTTTCCTCTTATTATATGCATAAATATTATACCAACTCTAAGATTCCTTTATATGTTGTTGAATCATCATTAACTTCTCAACCATTTATTCTACTAGTTTTGGTCCCAAAAACTCTCTTTCATAGATTTCATCCCAATATATTGGGGTCCAACAATTATTTCCATGTAATGCTTCAAAAGTTCTTGTCTATATACTAGAGTTAAAACCATTATTATTAGAAAATTTCACTAAAGAAAGATGTTTATCCCACTTAATAGGAAATATAGTGAGAAATCCCAGATCATATCCAAAAAATTCTGAATTATTCTTGATAACTATCCATTATGTTAAGGATGAAAAGTTGTGCTAAAATTTAATTTAGTATCCAATGACTTCTGAAGTCTCTTCTATAAATTTTATGTAAATATAGGATCACGGTCATATAAAATAGATAGAGGGAATCCATGTAACCTAAATATCTTATTAAGATAAATTTTATCAGGTTTATCTAAAGAAATATATCCTGAATAGGTGTAAAATGAATAGATTTTGTCAAATGTTTGATAATAACACAAATCATTTTATTACCACAAGATTTATTTGGTAATATCGCCATGAAATCCATGGTTATATTATCCCATTTCCATTCAGGAACTGGGAAAGGCTCAATAATCCCCTTCGGTAGGGGTCACTCGGATTTAAACTCTTGAAAATTTCAGCATCTCATGGAAAAATTAGCAATATCCTTACTAATTACTCCCCCCAGTAATATTTTTGAATGTCTATGTATATATTAGTATTATCAGGATGGATGAAAAATAGATATCTATGAGATTCAGTCAAAAATTACTTCTTCAACTAGAGATCTCTTATTGCACAAAACCTCTTTTAAAATATCATAACACCTTCTTTAAAAATGTTAAATTTTGGAAACATTCCCTTCTTAATCAACTCTACTATTTCTTGAAAACCATTGTCTTCCTTCTGTACATGCTTATTTTTTTCTAACAAGGATAACTAAACTAACACCTAAACCAAAATAGTGTAATTTACTACATGAAAAAAAATTTATTCCAACAATCATTAAATAATTAACCAAAGGATCATGTTCCAAACATAGCATAGCTAATGAGGCATTATCTTTTTATCTCAAGGTGTTAGATGCCTTGTTTTTTTTACCTAGATGGTATTGAATTGTGTAATAATAATACTTTATCAGTTCCAACCATCTTCTCAACCTTATGTTTAACGCTTTTTGAGTAAATATTTCTTTAAAATTTTATGGTTAGTATATATTTTGTATTTTACCCCATATAAAATATGTATCCATATTTTCAAATAAAAAACTATTATATCTAGTTGAATATCATACATGGGGTAACTATGTTCATTTATTTTCAATTGGTGTGATGCATATTCAATTACCTAATCATCTTGTATTAAGACACAACCAATTCTATTCAAATAAGTATCCCTAAAAAAACTCACCATTTCTAGATGGAAAAGCCAATACTGGTGAATTAAAAAATCTTCTTTTCAATTCCTGAAAACATTTATAACATTCCTTTATCTAAATGAATTTAACTTCTTTTTCAACTAACTTAGTTAGAGGGATAGATAATCGAGTAAAGTTTTCAACAAACTATCAGTCGTAACCTGCTAATACAATAAAAATTCAATTCTCATTGACATTTTTATATATTATCCACTCTTCCCCCACCATAAATTTATAAAGATCAATAATTATACCATCATTAGAGACAATATGTCCAAGGAAATAAACTTTTTATAACACAAATTCATATTTAATGAATTTTCCAAACAATCGTTTTCTTTTAAAGTCTAAAGAAAAATCTTTCAATGACATATTCCTCATAACTTTTATAATAGACCAAAATTTCATCAATAAAAAACGAAAAAATTAAACAAATATACAAAAAATACTATATAAGATCCATTAATACAATGGGTGAATTAGTCAACACAAAGGTTATAACCACAAACTCCTACTACCCATACCTAGAAAAAATGTCATCTTTGGTTTTTCTTCCTCCTTCACTTTAAACTAATGATATAAAAACCTGAGATCGATATTTGAAAAATATTGTTCACACTAAAGATGATAAAATAGGTCATATACATAGGAAATAGATACTTGTTCCTAAAAATAATGTTATTGAGTTATATATAATAAAATTAAAGAAAAATTGAACCATCGTTATTTTTAATAAACAAAATAAGATCACCCCAATCTAATGTGATATGATGAATAAAACCATTTTAAAGAAACACTTGTGACTTGTTTTTACATTCCAATAGGTCTATTGGATCTATTTGATAAGGGGTTTTGAAATTTCCTTAACATCAAGCACTAAACTAATAGTAAATTCAACCTCATAGTTAGTAATAACACCATAAAATCATTAGAAAATACATCAATATATTCATTTACTACTAGAAAATCACTAATTTGAACAACTTCACTCTTTTTTACAATGTGAGGAATAAAATGTACACTTCTATCTTTAATCATTTTCTCAGCTTCTTGATATCTTATCATAGGTATGAACACATTCTTATATAAAAAATAAAAAACAATTTGAAAATTGAATATAACTTCCTTAGATACACAATATATCTTATAATGATAAACTTAAAATCAATACATAACAAAAATAATATCAAACTCAACTACATAAAATATAATAATATTTTTAGTAAAAATCATTCCACATATAATTATAGTAACTAATATATAAATATTTGTTTCCTTAATAATACCCCTATAGTTTTTATCAATAGTTTTGAATTAATTTCTTGATATGGAACTTCCATTCTACTTGTAAATTCCCAAGAAATAAAAGAATGTGTAGACCACAAATTAAATAGGACTTTGAAATAACCTGAATAAAATATTAATGTGCAAATCACCACTTTATTTTATTATCTAATATTTTTTGGGGTATTCATGATTTAAATTTCTAAACACTTCTGAAAACAACCTTTATTATTCTCAACACTCATTCTTTTCTTCAAATATACATCAGTATAATGGCACATATTATTTCATTTAAAAACCCTCACTTCCTGGTTATCAAATGTGGTCTTATCATTACCCTGATTCTTAGATTTTCAATCAAAATAAAAATGTCTCGTTATGCCATATCAATAAAACTTCATAGGCTTCATAATAAATTCCTTAGGATTCTTCTTACCACACTTATCTCAAAAGGTAAATTCATACCTCTTACCCTTAGATTTATTTCATGTATACTTTCCCATTTCCTTCCACTTATACTGCTTATTATTTTTTTTGTTTTAAAAAGTGAAAAAACTCCATATATTACTTCATTAAAAATTATCATATCTTTTAAATTCATGAGAAGCCAAATCTATTCACAAACTTGGTTTCAATCTTCAGTAAAACCTACCAATTTTACTATCATGATTCATAATGAATTTTTTTTCTCATACCTTGGTAATCTATTAAAATTAGCTTCATAGGTACAATAGATTCCTCTTCCTTTTTCTCCAGTTCCAAAAATTTCCTTTCAATACAAACTCGAAAAATATTATAAAAATTATTATTAAGGAAAATATCTTTAAATATTGTCCACTCCATGGAATCAATCCCATTTTTCTCCTTGGTAGTCTTAATTAGAGACCACTGCTAATCGAATTCACCTTTAAAACGATAAATGGTAAGAATTAACTTTTTATATTTAAAAGAAACCAATACCTCAAATATATTTTCCATATCATTAATTTTTCCTTTAGCTACTACTAAATCTAATATTCCACTAAATTTTAGTAGGTTTTGTTTCATGAAATAATCCACTATAGACATGTTCCAATATAGTGAGTTCGGTCTCTCTATGTCATGGTTACCTCTATTAATATTCTATAACAAATTAGTTGAAAAAAAATTATATTCCACCTCTAACCATTCTAAGTTACTGATTTAAAAGGATATTATCTTCCTAATTCTATTCCACCTCATTCAATATGTTTCCTCTACAGAAAACCATTTTGAAATAGGTATGTATTTTATGAAGAAACATGGGAAAAAAATATTTCTCTTGATAATATAATAAATATATTAAAATACCTTAAATTTATTTTCCTTTTAACATACTAACTAGTAAATTTATCTAAAAATTTCCTTTAATACCAATTACAAAACCTTGTTACTTAAACATCCCACAATTATATGATTTATAATAAGTGTTTCACTTTATTATATTTCCAGGATCCTTTTGATTTAGAGTTTTAGAGAATTATTAAAAAAATTACATATCAAGCCCTTACAATAAATATTGGACACTTTCACTCAAAATCCATTTTTATTCAAAATCAATATATATAAATTTAAACTATCATTTCATTAAAAAATACATAGGTTTTTTAATTACGAATCATGATAGTGGAAAGTTAGACAATTTTATATTTCTTACTCATCCTTAGGCCATGAAAAAAAATTAAAACTAAGGATGAGCACAAAAATATCAACAAAGGATACAAAAATAAAGAAACTCATTAGCCTATTTTTAGAATCATGTAATCCTAAAAGAAATTTTCACTTTTTTTATAATAATTTTTAACCACAAATATTAATTTTCTTACTCATGAAATAATATCCACTGAAAAATTATTTTCATAAAACATATCATAATAAATATTAAAGTTAAAATCAGAATAATGAGGTTTTCTTGAAAAACAAGGTTAATCATGAAAATATTTTCTTCAGAAACATACTTTTCACTATTAAAAGGGTCATAAATGTTCCTTTAAACATAATTTCATTATCCTACCTTATAAAATAAAACTATTTCCATGAAAAATCAATTAAAATCAAATAATGGTCATGTTGGTACCTTGGGAAATCATCTCCATATAATTCTTATAAGCACACTTACAAATGGAATCACTTATTTGGTTAATTCCAACATAATTCCCCAAAGAATATAATCATTAAAAAATGCATTAGAGAGTTATATCGAGATCTCTTATCATCATAAAAATTTTAAAAGTACCATAACATACATAAAACACAAATAAAATTGAATTACCATCATGAAATATCATAAATTATTATGTTTAAAAAATAATCCAAACCACTTTCATGCATCACATAAAAATAAGGATAAAAATATTTTTTCTTTGAAAACTCTTTAAACAAAAATCCCCAGATGAAAACGAAATAGGGTATTATTTTGAAAGACCACAAAAATTTTCAAAGGAATATTATTAAAGAATAACTTTCCCGATGTTGGGAAATTATTCTCATTTTTTATACATTAAAAAATATTCCTTTCATGCTTTTGTAAAAATGTTAAAAATAACCCATTTGGAAAACATTTAAAAGTATTCTTTTAAAAAATTCATATATAATGTAAAAATGGTTTAAAATTAATTTTAATATATATATATAATATTAATAAAATATAGGAAACATTTTAAAGAACATGGATATGGGGGAAAGAACAAGGAAAAACTTTAAAACTTTAAAAATATGGTTTTAAAGAAAAATCTCTTACCTTGAGCCCCACTCACCACGTACATAATTTGAATCGTGTATAACAATATAATATTATTTTTAAAAATAATTAAGAACCTTTTTTATTTTTATTTCCTTATTACTATCCCTTTTATTTTATTTAATACCATGCCTTATATAATTATGAAATTACTTAAGTTCATGTCAAAAGTTTTTGGATGTTCGGTTCATAATATGAAAAAAACTTTGGTAGATTGACCATGGTCAAAGGGGTCATTGTTTAATTATATAATAAATATTAATCATGAAATAAATATATTTATTACATATTAAATTAAATTTTATAACCATCCATGAAATGAACACATTAAAAACAAATCGCATTGCTTTATGGTGGTGGTAGTCCACACGTATGCATAAACAACAATATCACTTTCTCACGAATGTAAGGGTAAAAATGTAAGCGATATATTATATTTTAAGATTAATAATTATTTAATTAATGTTCTCTATATTCATTATATCCATAATAATAACTATCCTTATGAGGTATTGATGAAAAACCAAAACACATTTCTTCGTGGAGGTTTTAGTCCACACATACACATGAGCAATGTTTTCATTTACCATAGATAGAAAAGAATATGAAAAGGGGAAGTAAAATAATCATAAAAATATTTCGATATATAGAAGATACTAATTTTATTATTTCATCATGTTTAAATAATATACTAAGTAGGTATAATAATAATTAAACATAAAACACTCGGTAAATAATTATGCCTCTTCTTTGGAAAACCTCCCTTAGCTTACACTTTATTCCGTATTAATTAAACAATTTGGTGAAACATGGACCTCTAGGATGTCAGAAGGGATTTTAGGAAGATATTTGGGTATATATTGGTCAAGGTAAATGGCTCAATGTATGTGAATAAGATAGGATAGAGGGAATTTTATAAGTGAGGGGAGACGAACTCTTATAATTTTTCAAAGTTTTAAAATAATATAAAGCCTTAATCATGGGAAAGTAGTGCTAAAACTATATAATTTTTAATATGAGGTGATAAGGGTAGAAATAAAATCATAAATAAATATTTAATATGAAATTATATGGCCTTATCACAAATTATTTACCTTAATCAACCTGGTTTACCCTTTATCGTTGAGACATATTTTTACCAAGGTTACTATTCATAATGACCAAAAATGAAATTAAACTCAATAATAAATTTCAAAATACTAATTATATATATTAATTACATTTATCAATTTTCAATTTTTATAAGGGGTAGAAATTAGTTTTAATATAATTGAAATACACAATGATAAATAGTTTTTTAGAAAACTGTATTTTTAAGCATAAAATGATGTTATACCAAAATCAAATATAATATTTATTACTATGAAAGTATTTAGATTATTTTTTATAAAATAAAACTTATTTTAATTTAAATCTAAATCCAAAATAGAATAGGTATTTTAAATTACTTTGTTTAAATAAAAGAAATGACAATTTTGTAAAAATCGGCATTTTTTACTATTCAAATAAAAATCAATCTTTTTAGAAAAATCCAAATATTTCACCCTAATAAATATATTAAATGATTATATAAAAAATTAAATCCATTATATTCAATTATATTTATAAAATTTATAAATTTAACTTTTAAATAAAACCATATAATACATGGAAAACACTTTAGTCGAAATAAAACTATTTCTTTTTTAATTAAAAAATTTATTAAAATTATTATAATGAATATGAATCCATAAACTCTAATCATGAATATTAATAAGTTATGAAATTTATTTATTATTAAAATTACCTTGGTTTTGTATCAAACTAAACTGGGCTTTCATCCCCTTGGTGCCTATCCTGGCTTATCATAAGAGGGGTTGTTATAATCGATATAGTAATAACTAGAAACAAAAAAAAATCAAACAAAACTTGAGGAAAGCCTAAAAAATATCCATGAAACCTATGGAAGCTCACCACTACCCAAATAACCACACGTAAGCCTCAATAAAAAAACTATAATCCAATATAAAGGAACATGGAACCTTAAATATATAGTTGTTATCTAAATGGCCTAATAGTTTTTCACCCACTGAAACTATCCAACTTTTTTTATAAGGAAATTCATAAATTATTATTCTAAAATATAACTAGAAATAGTATTTAAAACATAATCATGTGAATAAAACTCAAAAGTCCATGAATTCATTTCAAAGTTTTCAACATATTTTCCTTAAACTGATAATACACATTTTGAAAATATTTTCATCATACAAAGTCATTTAAAAACCAAACACCCATTAACATTTTCCCAAAACAGACATTTTTTCTTAAAATTAAACAAATAATTTAATAAACATTGAACCTAATGAATTCTTATTTAAACCAAAGCATCCAATTTTGAATCCACTTTAAAACCCACATGATAGTCTTTAAATTTAAAACACGTTTTTTCATTCATCTTTGAAAACCATTTCTCAAAGTAAATAACCCAAACACACATGGGTCAAGAATAAAAAATCATGCACCACATGTCATAAGGAATATAATAAATGAAAACAAGATATGGGTTCAAAAATAATATAAGCAGGGTAAATAATGCAATCAATCACAATATCAAAACCTGTAATGTCAACTATGAATCTATCAAATGAATGTATCATGGGATCTAACGTGGGATACCAAATATAATATGCATATAACTTTATTAATTTCACTCACAACCCAACTTCTAGCATATGCTGCATCCAAATCAAAATCCATCAAATTGGCCCATGTCATCCTCATTACAAATAGTACACCCCTCATAGCCCTAGTTCCTTGCAAGATAAGAGGGTCACTGAAAGCATGTGTACTAACTATTGTAATATAATAATACACCTATCACTAAATTATCATGTTCCCATAACCAATAAATATATGAGAACAAAGAACATTCAATCCAAGATTAATGAACAAGACATAAGAAATACTCTCCCTCACCCCCAACGCCCTCTCAATGAATATCCACATATAAATCAAACATCCACAACATAAACAAATATTTTTCCACACAAGAGGAGTATTTATTAGTGATAAAAAACTAACATAATAGGTTAAAATACTCGATGGGAAATTAAGAGTGGTCTCCCATAACAAACCATTTAAAATCAAAGTACAAATCATGCCTTTAACATAAAACATGGATCAAGATTCCAATCCCATTTTAAATTTTATAAAACACCACTTTAGGAATCCTTAAAGATCCATTTAAATCGTGCACACATTTTTATATTTAATATACCCCTTTTAAAATATGGTTCTTCCTCTTTGGAATCCAAAAACAATTCCAAAGGCCACTAATTTCCACCAAAACATTATAAAGAGCCATTAAGAAATTTTAAAAATCGGTAAATCATACACACATTTCAAACAAAAAATTTAAATTCATTAAAGAACCCCTATTTAAATCACTTTGAGTTCAACACCTCACAATAAAATAATTTCCACTTTAGAATATAGTTTTTACTCATTGAAGACCAAAATCAAATCAAAATCCAATACATATAATTAAAACAATTATAAAAAAACTCAGGAATTTCATATATGCTTAGAAAATAAAATCATTCAATTTAAAACATGAAGACATGGAATATAAAATGAGAAAACCTTTATTCCAAGATCAAAATTCATTGAAATGGTTTCAAAATCATCACATGGATATCATATATATTCATACTTTCAATAAAAATGAATTTAGAAATCACAAGCACACTTTTAATTCAAAAATGAAATAATTTCATAGAAACAACTACCTTGAAGAGTTAGAAATTGAGATGAAATCCACCAGAAGATAAAAATAAGAGAAAGGGGGAAATAAAGAAATAAATAGTAAAACAAAGGAATATTTAACCTGTAATGTCTTTAAAAACACTAAAGGAGAGCCAATAATCGAAGGAGAAGTAGGTTATAATTCTGCATTGGTATCACAAGGGTTGTCCTATGCATATAGGGGAATAAATGCATAAAAATCATTTATGTTATAAGAGATAATTTTGGTAAAATCACGTTTTAAGTGATTCTAGGTAGGTATCATGGTTTGGTTACACAGTTTTTCAAACCATGAGCCAACTCTGTTCAAGCCACTCCCTAGTCCATAACCACCTATACAATTTATGGGTTACTATGAACGGTTTTAAAAACCATGCAGAATCCATGAAATATTGATTTTTTTCATGTAGAATTCAGAACACAGGCATGACACAGTTACTCTTAATTGTGCGGGTAAACCATGAAATAACCAAAAAAACCTCCAAAACTCCAAAATTCTCAACCAAAAATTATTAGTACTTGAAATGACCCAAGATAAAATAAAATAAAAAATTTAATGTCTAAATTGATATGTGGGGGTCATAATTCTCCCAACCATTCCACTTTCTATACCCAAAAATTCTATGGTCAAATATATAAGGTGAGAGAGAAAGAAGGATTCAATTAGTACCTAATCAAAACTAACTACTCAACATGATCCAATATCAAATACAACCAATCAAAATCCTAAAAAATTATTAAACTGGTCATATATAATACTTCCAAACAACTCCAAGAAAAATTGAAACATAAACCTTCATCAAGAATACCTAAGAAGAAATGGATACCTAATATGGTCTCCTCATAATTTAGCATTCCTCTAACATGATGCTATATAATAGATCTACCAAGAGATAAATCCTCAAAAAACCAAGAAACCATGATAGAAACTCACTCTCAAAAAAACACTTCAGACCAAAATAAAAAAGAAAAAATCACTATCACCCACAAAAGAATGACATGATCTCTCACCTCAGGCCACAACACACATCAATATCATTGGGTGATAAACTAGATCACCCTAACATGTTTAGTGCCAAAGGACCAAATATAAACACTAGATAGTATGTAAACTCAACTAGTGGGTCACCCACCCTAGTTATTCAATCATAAACCCAAGGACTTTCTCATTTCCAACCTTTTATCACCTCAAATATCAACACAAATAGTGGGTGAAAATATTCACTCTCAAAAAAGGTTCACCCAAACAACAGGTGATAATAAACAAAACTCACAACTAACCATGAAAGAAAGAGTAAAACAAGAATAGAAACATCAAAATCAATCCACAATGGATATTCCACAAAATTATATAGAATTATACAAAATATAAATCAAATCCATCCACAAGAAAAGTCTCATAAAGGAACCATCCACAAGATCCTAAATAAAAAATAGTCAAAGTTATAAAATCTCAACCCATGTTACAACCATGAAACCAAAGATCCAAAAACAACCCATAAATAAAAGGATAAAACCTAATACCTCTTCGAAAAACTCTCTTTACAAAACTTTTGAAGATGATCCAAATAGCCACAACATAGGAAAACTCTTTGAGACTTAAAACAGAAGGTCATAAAATGCCCCGAAGACCCGTATTAGAAACACTTGAGTGATATCTTCTTCTCATGAGAAGGTTACTTTAATTATATCCCTAACTCATCTTTCTTCTACTCATCACTTGGTATTTTATCCTCATTCCCAATATATGGAACCAAGGAATCACACACCATTGGTTTCCTAGATTTTTCATCTTCCACCTAAATAGATTTTTTGAAAACCTCCAAAAATTGATTTCAACCTAGATGCAAGTATAGATAGACCAAAATATGTGTCATGAACACCTTAATATAAATGATATTTCTCAAATTAATTGACCAAAATCTCTGTATATAAGACAAATAACTATAATAAGTGATCAATGTACTCCCTCACTAATCACATTCTCTGAAAAAGGCTCAAAATATCATGTTCTCTCTCCTCCTTTACAATATATTGAAAGAACCATGGATAAATACCATCCTGAAAAACTTCTAAGACATAAATTCAAATAGTTGGGAAGGTACCATAAACTCACACTAAACAAGGATATATCCAACAAAAAATCTCACAAAATATATTGCATGTGAAGATTAAAGTGTTCTAAGAGAATTAAGGATCACCACAATCCTTTCCAACCACCTCTCTACTTTCATCAACTCTTGATCGCTGTAGAAAGAAGGGAAATATTGATTCAATGAGTCTGAAATAGGATTCAATCATAGGGAAGGTTTTATATCCACCACTCCACTCAAATTTTGGGTGGATTTTAGAACTAAAGAAACCTCTTTAACCATTATGATACATATAAAATAAATAACATAAGACACAAACAATATCAAATCATACCTCATAACCTAAAGAAAATGATCCCATTATAATCTTTGGATCACTTCTAAATGTATATCATTGAAACAAGGCACATCCCATTCACACCAAGAAAATAAAATTTTCTTTTGAAATCACATAATTTTACTATAGAATTTTGATAACACACTCCACTAAGGCTTGCACTTGAAAAAAAATCCCAAATCTACGCTTTTAAAATAACTCGACCTTGGTGGAACACCCATCACAAACACAAGGCATATAACAAAATTCTTTTGAAAATTAATTTCCATTTAAAAAAACAAATCATCTATTGAATAAACACAAAAACCAACTTTACTTTTTTTTAAAATATTCATGATTTTTTTCATACAAAATCATCATTTATCCCAAATAACTTTCAAAACCCCTTTTGAAATCATTCACCATCGATAATACTCCTAAATAAAAACTTTTAAACATTTCACTTTCAAAACACAAAAAAAATAAAAATTTCAATTTCATAAAACATTTCATGAAAACCAAGGGAATTTTAACTTTCCAACAATTAATAAACCAAAGGTTGAAATTTAAGTGTTTCACAAAATTCAATTGTTTTTCCAAAGTAAGTCCTTAAGATTAATCACAACTGAATCACCACACAGTCTTCAAACAAGGTTCATTTGAACTACATAAAAATATCATCAAAACACTCCTCCATCTATCTCTAATAAGTGAGAACCACTTTAGGATAAATATAGAACCAAGAGGAGTCAAAACACCTGAATTGTAGTACAAACATGGTTGTATATGGTTTTTTCACATGGTTTTGGAAACCATGATATAAATATGCAATATGCACTATGAGGGTGAAAGAACCAAACTAAATGGTCATCACATGCTTTCCCAATCCATGAAAGATAACTGTGCATTCCAAGTTCTCCTCTATTTTCACCTACATGCTAAATAAAATCAAAGGGGATCAAAAAATCAATCCACATAGAAATCCACTATAAATATATAAAAACAAAAAAATCACAATTTGAAATCCAACATACCTGAGTAACTTAAGGCTTGGGATGATAAAGTGATTGATAGAATCTCGACACCCTTACCTATCAAGCCCCAACAACCTTAATCTCATTTCTAATAATACATACCCAAATAATATAGGATTTCTCAAGAATCATAGTCTCTCATAAAAGAACAAAAAATCTCTAATACCATTTTGTAGGGAACTAACCTGGCCTTTCGTCCACTGGAAACCTAACTCGAATCGTCACAAGATAGGTCATCATGGATAATACACCACTAATAAAAAAACCATAAAAAAAATGAGGCAATCCCAAAAACATCTCCATGAAACCTATGGTTTCTCACCCATACCCAAATCACACCATGTTGGCCTCACAAACCAAAACCTAAATCCATCTAAAAGGAATATGGAACCAAAAATATATAAGAATGATATAAAAAATAGTAGGTATCCACCTGTGGATACTCTGTAATTTTTATCATAAGGCAATTAAAAAATTATTGTTTTAAAATATAACTATAAATTAGGCTTTCATACATAATTATCAGGAAAAAAACTCAAAAATCTATAAACACTTTTCAAAACATTTCACTTTGTTTTCTTAAACTGAAAACATGTTCTTTGAAAAAAAATTCATTGGCCAATGTCATTTTAAATCCACATGTCCATTAAAAATTCTTAAAAACAACCCTTTTTTTCTTAAAATGAAATCAATTATTTCATAAACATTTTACCATCCTAATACATCTTTAAACCAAATCACCCATTTTGAATTCCACTTTAAAAACCCACAAAAAAGTCTTTAAATTCAAAAAAGTCTTTCCAAACATCTTTTAAACCCTATTTCTTAAAGGAAATTATCCAAACACATATAAGTTAAGAATAAAAAGTATAAATCACATGAAATAAGGAATAAAAATAAATTAATGCAAGATATGGGTTCCACAACAATATAATCATGGGAAATAATACAATCGAGCACTATATAAATACCCCAAATGTTAACTCTAAATCCAGAAAATTAATGTGACATGGGATTTACCCTAGTATTTCTAATAGGATACAAATCTAACTTTATTAATTTCACTCACAAACCAATTGTTAGAATATAGAGCATCAAAATCACAATCCATCCAACTAACCCACACCATCCTCATGAAAATGACACAACCATCATATCCCTAGTTATTAACATGGTTAGAGGGATACTAGATGAAATTTTATTAAGTAATGTAATATAACACTAGACCTTCCGCTTAGTACTTGGGTTCCCATTATCAATAAATAAGTAAAATAAGTGAATGTGCAATACAAGATTAATTTCCCAGGCCTAAGCAATACTCTCCCTCACCCCCAACACCCACGTAATGAAGAGACTCATATAAATCATAAATTTTTGGAATCAACAAGCATATTGTCCTACAATTGGAGGAAGAATCATTGTGTAGTAATAAAAAATCCACATAATTAGGTAAACAACTCAAGAGTTAGTCAATATGGGTCTTCCATAACCATCCATTTAAAATCAAATTACCAACAGAGCCTTTAACATAAACCATGGATTGTAATTTCATTCACTTTTACAATTTCATAAAACATCGCATTAGGTTTTCTTAAAGATCTATTGAAATCACACACATCATTTTATATTTAAAATCCACTCTTTAAAACATAGTTATTACTATTTAAAATCTATAAATGAAGCTAAATTGCACCAATTTCTGCCAAAACTTTATAAAGAGCCATTAAGTCATTTTCACAAAGTGGAAACCACACACTCATTTCAAACCAATATTTTAAATTCATTAAATAGACCATTTTCTAATCACTATGTGGTTAACACCTCACTTTAAAAAAATCTACATTGAAATAAAGTTTTAAATCATTGAAATGAAAAAACAGATCAAAATCCAATACATATCATCAAAACCATTTTAAATAGCCTCATAGGTATTTCACATATACTTGGTAAATAAAAACATTCAATTTCAATCATGAAAACATGGTATTTAAAAATATAACCCTTTTGTTAAAAGCTTAAAACACATTGAAACGATTTCAAATCATCACATGGGTATCCTAAATATTCATACTTTTAATAAAAAGAAATTTAGAAAGAATAATTAATTCCAAAATGAAATAATTTCCTAGAAAATATTACCTTAAAGAGGTGGAAATTGAGATAAAACCCATTGTAACATGTCTTCTTCAATGGCAAGCACCCAAAAAATGATAGAGATGACGTCTATAAACCCTAAACCTAAAAAACCAAAATATAAGGTCTACTTAGAACTCTAACGTTGGACATAAAGGCTCTAGGGTCAATGAGAGAAGTCAAATCTAAGAGAAAATGGGGAGAAAGAAATAAAAAAGGTAAATAAATGATGATTTACCATGGAATCTCTTTAAAATGCCAAAGGGGAGCCAAGAATCGAAGGGGAATGAGGTTAGAACTCTTAATTAGGCTCCTAAGGGTTATCTAATGAATATGGTAGAAGAAAGTGGTGAAAACACTTTAAGTTTTAATATGAAATTTTGGTCAAATCAAATTTTAAGTGATGCATCACGGTTTGGTCACACAGTTTACCAAACCATGAACTAACCATTCAAATATCCCTAAAATGTCCCAAACTACCTGCACAGTTCTAATGTAGCTCTGCACGGTTTGAAAAAACATGTGGAAGCAATGGAAAACAGATATTTCCCTAGGATAGCACCCTATTCATGAGCACAATATGATTACTCCTAACCATGTGATAAATCCTTGAAACATATAGAAAACCTCAAAAAAATATGAAATTATAACCCAAAAATTATTAAGACTCAAACCTAATATATGATAAAATAAAACAAATTATTTTCTATAGTGACATGTGGGTGAGACCAGTTGTCATAGAAGTTGAGTCATTTCCATAAGTTGTTATGGAATAAGAACCAAATCGAGTTAAAAAACTCAAAGTTTTGGTGGGATTCATTAGGAACCTAAGAGATATGTATTTCTTGTATATAACAATGATAATTTAATTCTCATAAGAGATTAAAATACTACCTATTAGAAGGACATTGAGTATCCAGGTTCTGATAAATGGTTAAAAGACATAAAATCTGAGATGGAATCTATGTACACTAACCAATTTTGGAACTTATTAAATGTACTTTAATGGGTAATACCCATAGGGTTCAAGTGTATTTTATATAAGATAACTAACATGGATGGTAGAGTGTCTATGTTTAAATCATTGAGGGTAGTAAATGGTTACAAACAAATTTAGGATATTGACTATAAATACACCTTTTCGCCTGTTTAAATGATAAAGTCCATTCATATTTTTCTTTCCATAGTATTTCATTATAATTATGAGATATACCAAATGGATATAAAAAATAATTTCCTTGAGTTGAATTTATAATAGGATGTATATATGATACAACCAAAAGGATTTGAAGTTCCAAATGACACTACTGGAAATAATGGAATTTGAGACGGGTCATTTGCGTCGGGATCCCGTCGCTAATAGGATTTTGCAACGGGGTCCCGTCGCAAATAGCCCGTCACGGAAAATAGTGTCGCAACAACAATTATTTGGGACGGGCCCGTCGCTAAAGGTATTATTTGCAACGAAGATTCTTTCCGTCGCAAATATTAGTCCGTATATTTGTGAAAACTTTTAAAAATTGTAATTGCGACGGGCCCGTCGCAAAAACTAATTGCGATGGGCCCGTCGCAAAAACTAATCGCGACGGGCCCATCGCAATTAGTTTTTTTTTTAAAAAATTAAAAAATATTAATAAATTATTTTAATCAATATAATAATAATACTATTTGCGACTCGCATAGTATCCCGTCGAAACTACTAAAAAAATAAAAAAAATAAATTATTAATAAATTATTTTTATTAATATAATAATAATCCAATTATAATTCAAAAATAAAAAATTATTAATAAATTATTTTAATTAATATAATAATAATAGAATTATAATTCAAAAATAAAAAAATAATAGAATATTAATAAATGATTTTAATTAATATAATAATATTAGAATTATAATTCATAAATAAAAAAATATTAATAAGTTATTTTAATTAATATAAAAATAATAGAATTATTTTACATTCAAATATTAAAATAATTCTAATATTACAAAAAAATATAGTTAAATTATAATATTATGAAATTTTAATATATATATATATAATTTAATATTATAAAATATAAATAATATTATTATTCATATTAATATTTTTATTTCAAAATATAATATTATTAATATTTTATAATGAGACAGAAACTACGAATATAAAAAAAATCATTTTTTGATTTAACAAACTTTATAACATAAAAACAAACTCTAATCTGAAGGAGGGGGGAGGGGGAGGGGGGGATCTGCAGATGCTGGTGGAGGAAACTTCATCCCTAAAGCATGAGTGAGTCGGAGCATGTACTCCATCTGCTCCTGATGCTGCTGCTGCCACCGACTCATCTGCTCCTCGTACAGCTGCTGCTGGCATCGACGCTCCTCCTCATGCTGCTGCTGCTGCTGACGCATCTTCTCCTGCTTCTGTCGGAGACTCTCTATCAGTGCAATCTGAAATCGCAACTGATCCTCATACTGTGTAGCAGAAGAAGATGTACGAGCTCCTCTCGAGCTAGACGCCGACATCGCAGCACTGCCATAATAATCTCCGAGAGCCAGTCGAGAGCTGATACCAACTACCCGGCCCTTCTCGAAGGCATACTGGGTGGCCTGCATCCATGCCGCCTCATCAAACTGACGGCCAGTGGTCTGATCTGATGACTCGGCCTAACTCTCAGGCCGGGTCTGTGACGCTGCGGCCTCATATGACTCCTGTAATTGCAATTTAAAATTAAAATTGTGAATATATTATATGCAGTTAATTTGTAAACATGAAAACAAATAATACTGACCATGATGTGACGCTGACGATCACCTCTGAGCTCCCCAGTAGCAGGATCACTATACATCCTCCGATATACGTCGTACTCCGTAATATCGGGGTGAACGACAACCTATAAGAATAAAAAATAAACTGTTAATATTTATAGTTATATAAAATATTTATGAATAATGTACGTACCAGATACTGTCTATGAGTACTGGAAGTACGACTCCCAACTCGATGATTCACCTCCTGTCTCCCCCGATTCTGCCTCCCCACCGATGATCTCCTCTGAAAGGCATCACTCAACCAGTGCGCACATAATCCATCCCATACATGGGATGAAATTTACTCTGGTCGGTGTACTCTACATGACTCGTCAAAAACTGACACTCATACTTTTTTAGTGGAATCTTTTCTTAAATTGTGCAAAAACTGACGAAAGCGATCACGCATGGCCACCTCCCATGCCTCGTGGATGGCGTCACGCATGGTATCCTCGATCGGATACCATAAACCCAACAAATAAATCAAAATATCAAGTTAGAAATGAACTAATTTTCAAAATAAAAATTATTTATTTACGTACGTACCAACCAATGGTCGAACATGGCCTGATGCACATCAATGGGAATCTGCTCCCATGTGGTCCAAGGCTGAGAGAAATAGTTGCACAAAATAGCGTTGCCCTGTCCGACTGCTATATGCGGAAAACTGTAAAAATAATAAACATTTATTATGTGAATAGATTAATGAAATCTTAGTCAAATCCACAAGATATCACACAGGCTATTACACCTCTATGTGCGTGGATCAAACCCAAGATGTGGACGTCGCTCAGGGATGGGGTCAGGAATCATCAATCGTGTAAGACCGCGCCCCCTCCGCGTACTCCCTGGAGCGCCTGCAGGCTAAGGGTCATCTGCCAGCAACTCATCCGCATCGAATGGCAGGTCTGCATCCGCCAACTTACGAAATGTGTCGTCGTCCATCTAAAACAGAAAATGTTAATGTTTTTAGCAAATAATTGATAATTACTATTATATATACATATATATTAGTTATGATTGTATATAACTACCATGAAATTCTATCAGTGTTCATCTTCATCATCATCTTAATATATGTCAATGTCATATTCATATTCCTCCTCAACATCATCGATATCCATTCGAGTTCTAGTTGCTTCATCTCTTACCATTTCAAATTCATATGTGACATCATTAACATCATCGTCATCACTGACTCTTAAATATGGGGTGTCGTCATCGATACTCATGTCTCTTTGTAAAAAATATTTATTTTGAGTACTCTCTTGAAAAACTTCAATTCTTTGCACATCAGTGAAAGCACATTCACTTTGACTAAACTGATTGTCTCGAATTTTGATTTGTATTATACTCCACCAATCAGTCAACTCTCTTGATGTAGCACAGTACTTTGCGTAATAAACTTGATGTGCCTGTTGAGCCAATAAGAATTGTTCATTTACTGCGAGAACACTTTTACATTTAATATCGATGATTTCATGAGTCGGATGAACACGCACGCTTCTCTCTGTATCCAACCACCGACATTTGAACATGGTTATGTAATGTTGTCCAAGAAAATAGAGTTCAATGATTTCATCAAGTATGCCATAAAAGTCAACTTCATTTTCTCGATGATAAGATCCTCTCAAGCTAACTCCACTGTTCATTGTTTTTTTTTATTCCCCATATGCATGTGTGTGAAATTGAAATCCATTCACCACATATGCATTATAATTTTTAACAAGTTTGGAAGGTGGGTTACTCAATATACATAGCCGTTTGTCAATTTTATCATCATTTCGAGACACCTAAAAATTTGTCAAATAATTATCAATATAGTAAACTATACATTTAATGAGTTGCTAAAAGATAAAGAAATTATGTTACCAGTTTTTGAAACCACTAAGAGAAATTTTTCTGTCAGCGTTCTTCGAGAGCAGCTGCTGTAATTTGTGGAATTTGTTTCTTGATATGATTATTATACAACCTATAAAAAACAAAGTTATTTACTGTAACATAAATGATAGAATAAGTGATATAAACACTTACAGTACAACTGATGTCATCTCTTCACAGTTGAGCAGAACATACGTATGAGCTCTGTGATGTTCATCATCCGAGAGCCAGCGTTCATAAACTCCACCAAAACCAAGCTATGGCTGGTTGAAAACAGATAATTGATTGTCGATTTCATCAATATTCCTCTCGTTTCGTCCTATTCGGTTGTGTTTTGAAGGATACTCGGATTCAAAATAATGGGAGAAGAAAAAAGATATTTCCTCTTATAAATAAGCTTCTGCAATAGATCCTTCAACAGATGCATTGTTACGTATTTTTCTTTTCAATTTTTTCATGTATCTTTCAAATGGGTACATCCATCGAAACTATACTAGACCTCCACATTTGGCTTCATATGGAAAATGTAACATCAAATGTTCCATTGAGTCGAAGAAAGATGGCTGAAATATTTTTTCCAGTTTACATATAATTACAACAACATATTCTTCAAGTTTTCATAGAGCATCATAAACTGCTATAGCCGCACAAATTTCCCGAAAAAAATGAGACATGTCTATTATGGAATCCCAAATCACAAAATTCAACAGACCTCTTAATCCAATGGGTAGAAGTCTTTCCATTATATCATGACAATCATGACTTTTTAATCCAGTAATATGACCATTCTTTACACATCTACCCAAATTGGAAGCGCATCCATCTGGAAGTCTCAAATATGCAATCCACGGACAAAATAATAAACGGTTTTCTTTAGACAGTATATAAGCTGCTTTTGGTTTCAGTAACCTTTCTGTTCTGACATTCTCGAACGGTTCCAGTTCTGGACGCCTGCAAATTTGTGCAAGATCTAAACGTGCATTTACATTGTCTTTGCTCTTTCCTGGCATATCCAAAACTATATGAAACAAATTATCAAAACAGTTCTTCTTAATATGCATGACATCCAACATGTGGCAGACCAAAAAATCAGACCAATATGGAAAATCCCAAAATATGCTACGTTTAATCCAATTGTGTTCTTTCCCAAAACCATAAATTTTCTGTTGGTTTATTGTGGGACCAAAAGTGATGGGAGGTAATGAAAATACAACTGATTTTAACTCCAAACCTGATAGCATTTTTGGAGTTCCATCCCTTACAATTGTTCCTTTTCTGAAATGGGATCTATTTCTGTGAAAAGGATGATCAGCTGGTAGAAATCTGCGATGACAGTCAAAATAACAAGGTTTATTTACATGAATGAGCATAAATGCTTTGTTCTCTCCCATACAGTAAGTACATGATTTCTGAACATGTGTACTCCAGCCAGATAACATCCCATAAGCCGGGAAGTCACTAATTATTCACATCAATGCTACTCTGAGTATGAAATTCTGTTTCGTAGCAACATCATATGTACTGACACCAGTACTCCACAATAAACATAATTCATCAATCAATGGTTTCAAATAAACATCAATATTTTTCTTCGGATGTCCTGGAATTAGTAAAGTCAAAAAGATATGTGGCTCCTTCATCAACATCCATGGAGGTAAATTGTATGGAGTTAAAAAAATAGGCCAACATGAATATTGACTACCATAAGATCCGAACGGACAGAAACCATCAGTGAAAAGGCCCAGTCGAACATTTATAGCTTTTAAAGCAAATGATGGATGCACTCTATCAAAATGTTTCCATGAATCACCATCGGTTAGATGATTCAAACTTTTATCAGTTGAAATATTCGCATTATGCCATGACATCATTGTCGCTGTATTCTTAGACATGAATAAACGTTGAAGTATGGATGTAAGCGGAAAATATCTCAACTGTTTTACAGGAATCAAACCAGACTTCCCATGTTTCCCTTCTTTATATCTCAGTTCCCCACATGTGGGACAACTATCCAACGACTCATTTTCCCCAGAATATAAAATGCAGTCATTTGAACATGCATGAATCTTCTGACAAGTAAGTCCCAAATTTCAAACCAGCCTCTTACTCTCATAATAATTTACAGGCAAAACATTTCCTTCGGGTAACAGTGTTTTAAGCAAAGAAAATATCTGGTCAAAACAGGTGTTTGACATTCCGTTATCTGATTTGATAGCCATAAATTTTTCAACTGCTTTTAATTTTCTCATCTTTCAGCCAGGATATAATGCATCCTCAGCAGACCTCAACAACTCATAAAATTCAGACGGTGCCAACTCAGGATTTGAATCTATATCAGCCGGAGTTTCTGTATGTTGAACAGATGAACCTGTAACATCATGTAATAAATCTTAAAACCTAGATGGATCTGGAATCAAGTTGGTGTCACCTACTCTGGAACTGCATTCACCGTGTTGATACCAAAAAACATAATCTGGTTGAAAAAAAAAACGCAAGAGATGTCCCCCCACTTTGTCAAATGTGTCAAACGTTCTCAATGCACATTTTCTATAAGGGCATTTTATTTTGCCTTCTGAAACAAATTCTGGATTTGATGCCGCAAATGATAAAAAAGTCTCCACACCCTCTATATATACTGGATTTAAACCAGAACCGTTTGGATTTCTACGTTGATTTATCCATATGCGGTCATCTAATAATGACTGTTGACGACCTCGTTATTCTATATTTTTCTATAAAATATAAAATCATTACTGGTTTTGAATAATTTGTTAGAAAAAACACTCAAGCAAAGATTGAATATATTGAGAATAAAGCAAAACATGTTACAAATATTGATAATTTTAATATTATATTGATTTTTTATTATTTTAATTATACTAATATAATTTTTTCATAAATATTAATTATATAATAATAACATTATTACATTATTAGTATATTTTATTATTAATATTAAAATAATATAATTTTCTATATTATATACAATTCTCCTTTCATCTGTGTGTTCAACATTCTGTCTCCATGTGTAATATTTGCATTCACTTTCACCTCTCCATTGGCGAGTAGGCTGCTAATTTTGAAAAAGAATGCAAATATTACATGTGCAGATAGAAAACACAGAGATGATAAGAGAATTGTATATAATATAGAAAATTATATTATTTTAATATTAATAATAAAATATACAAATAATTTAATAATGTTATTATTCCTAAATATTGGTAATTATTCCAAATTATTGATAATTATTTCAAATTATTGGTAATTATTCCAGATTATTGGTAAATATTGGTAATTATTGGTAAATATTGGTAATTATTGGTAAATATAGGTAAATATTGGTAAATATTGGTAAATATTGGTAAATATTGGTAAATATCGGTAAATATTGGTAAATATTAGAAAATATTGGTAAATATTGGAAAATATTGGTAATTATTGGTAATTATTGGTAAATATTGGAAAATATTGGTAAATATTTGTAATTATTGGTAATTATTGGTAATTATTGGTAATTATTACTAATTATTACTAATTATTACTAATTATTACTAATTATTACTAATTATTGGTAATTATTACTAATTATTGGTAATTATTACTAATTATTACTAATTATTGGTAATTATTACTAATTATTACTAATTATTGGTAATTATTATTAATTATTACTAATTAGTGGTAATTATTGGCAATTATTGGTAATTATTGGTAATTATTACTAATTATTGGTAATTATTGGTAATTATTACTAATTATTGGTAATTATTGGTAATTATTACTAATTATTACTAATTATTACTAATTATTACTAATTATTACTAATTATTACTAATTATTGGTAATTATTACTAATTATTTGTAATTATTACTAATTATTACTAATTATTACTAATTATTGGTAATTATTACTAATTATTACTAATTATTGGTAATTATTACTAATTATTACTAATTAGTGATAATTATTACTAATTATTACCAATTATTACTAATTATTACCAATTATTACTAATTATTGGTAATTATTACTAATTTTTGGTAATTATTACTAATTATTGGTAATTATTACTAATTATTGGTAATTATTGGTAATTATTACGAATTATTGGTAATTATTGGTAATTATTACTAATTATTGGTAATTATTGGTAATTATTACTAATTATTGGTAATTATTACTAATTATTGGTAATTATTACTAATTATTGGTAATTATTACTAGTTATTGGTAATTATTTGTAATTATTACTAATTATTGGTAATTATTGGTAATTATTGGTAATTATTGATAATTATTGGTAATTATTGGTAATTATTACTAATTATTGGTAATTATTACTAATTATTTGTAATTATTACTAATTATTGGTAATTATTGGTAATTATTACTAATTATTGGTAATTATTACTATTTTTTGGAAATTATTACTAATTATTGGTAATTATTACTAATTATTGGTAATTATTACTAATTATTCGTAATTATTACTAATTATTGGTAATTATTACTAATTATTGGTAATTATTACTATTTATTACTATTTATTACTAATTATTGGTAATTATTACTAATTATTGGTAATTATTACTAATTATTGGTAATTATTACTAATTATTGGTAATTATTACTAATTATTGGTAATTATTACTAATTATTGGTAATTATTACTAATTATTGGTAATTATTGGTAATTATTACTAATTATTGGTAATTATTACTAATTATTGGTAATTATTACTAATTATTACTAATTATTAATAATTATTACTAATTATTACTAATTATTACTAATTATTACTAATTATTACCAATTATTACTAATTATTACTAATTATTACTAATTATTACCAATTATTACTAATTATTACCAATTATTACTAATTATTACTAATTATTACTAATTATTGGTAATTATTACTAATTATTGGTAATTATTACTAATTATTGGTAATTATTACTAATTATTGGTAATTATTACTAATTATTGGTAATTACTGGTAATTATTACTAATTATTGCTAATTATTGGTAATTATTTTTAATTATTACTAATTATTGGTAATTATTGGTAATTATTACTTATTATTCCTAATTATTGGTAATTATTACTAATTATTACTATTTAGTACTAAATATTGGTAATTATTACTAATTATTGGAAATTATTACTAATTATTGGTATTTATTACTAATTATTGCTAATTATTGGTAATTATTGAAAATTACTACTAATTATTGGTAATTATTACTAATTATTAGTAATTATTACTAATTATTACTAATTATTGGTAATTATTACTAATTATTCCTAATTATTGTAATTTATTACTAATTATTAGTATTTATTCTTAATTATTGGTAATTATTACTAATTATTCCTAGTTACCATTAACTATGGACAATGAATACTAATAATTTAAATTTATTAAGTAACAAAACAATGTAAAAATAATTAAATTACAACTAATTAAGAATAATTGAAACTAATAAAAAATTTAAAATAAATATTAAATTAAAATGAACATAAATACCTTTAAAATTGATCTGAGGTTAATCTCTGATCGTTGTTGAAAACTTCAATATCAACTCCGGAAAAAAAAATTAAACTTAAGAAACGCTGAACTCTAAAAATAGAGTTTTGAGAGAAGTAGAAGATAGAGTTTGAGAATGAATGAAAAAAAAAACGGATGGGGGTATTTATAGGTCAGCTTATTTGCGACGGGTATATTTGCGACGAGTATCCCGTCGCAAATAACTTAGCCAGCATTTATTACGGTCAACGGTTAAATAGTTATTTGCGACGGGTCTCATCGAAAATAATAACCTGCCGACATACTATTTGCGACGGGGGTATATTCACGTCGCAAATATCTTTTACCGCCGCCGGTTATTTGCGACGGGCGGTAACCGCCCGTCGCAAATAAGTTTCTAACGGGACTATTTGCGACGGGATTTATCCCCATCGCAAATACCCATTTTTCCCGTAGTGTGAGTCTTCTAAAGTGTGCATGTTGTGGTGGTCCATTTATGGATTGAAGCAAGCTTCTCGGAGTTGGAATATCTCATTTTCTGATGCAATGAAAGAGTTTGGTTTCATAAATAACATGGATGATTATTGTGTATATAAGATAGTTAGTGGGATTATACTAGTACATCTGATATTTTATGTAGATAATATACAGTTTATCAGAAATGACATCCCAAAACTTCATTCTATGAAGTTGTGGCTAGGTAGATGTTTCTCAATGAAAGACATGGGTGAAGTTTCCTAGATTCTAGGTTTTAATATCAATACATATAGATCTAATAGGTTGTTTGGACTGAGTCAAACCACTTATATTGGTAAAGTAATAAAGAGGCTTAACACAGAGGACTCGAAAAATGGGTCTATATTGGTGTTTCATGGAACAGATCTTCATAAGATTCCGGATTCTTCTAAAGATTATGAAAGGATGGATATGAATCCTTTTGCTTGCACCATAGGATCTATCATGTGTTCCATGATATTTTCTCAACTTGGTGTCTCTTATGATTTGATCATAACTAGTATATACCAGTACAATCATGGTGAGATTTACTATAGTTTTGTGATTAATAATCTTAAGTAACTTGTAAGGACTAAGGATATGATCTTGGTATTTAGAGGAGAGGATGAACTTTTGTGAATGGTTACATATATGATAGTTTCCAATTAAACAAATATAATATGAAATCTAAATTGGGATTCTTGTGTTTCCTATATGATGGAGTTATCAGTTGGAATACTTCCAAGAAATACACCATAGAAGACTCAATAATAGAGTCAAAGTATATCACTGTATCCAATGTTTTGAAGGAATATATTTGGATTAAGAAGTTATTTATTGAACTTGGAGTGTTACTTTCCATCAATAGAGAAATTAGTTATATTGTGAAAATAATGGTGTTATTTCTTAGGATAAGAAACCCTAGTCACACCAAAGTACCAAACACATAATTCAAAAATACCATCTCATGTGTGAGATCATTGATAAGGGTGATGTAAAGATTAGTTGTGTGGATATAGAGTAGAATATAGAAGATCTGTTGATGAAACCATTAATAGAAAAACAACATGAGGTTCATGTAGAATATTTAGGTTTAAGATATATGATATATTGGTTGTAATGGTTTTAAAATGTATCATGTTATTATAATAAATTTAATCTATTATTACAATTCATTCATGCATGATGTAATTTATTTTACATGAATGTCCAAAAGATAATATCCTCTCAAAGTAAGACTTTGAGTTGTACCTAATTTATGATCATCATGGAGTATTGCTTTTCATGTTGATAATTAAATTTTATCTATAATATATTCATGTACTCATTACAAAGAGTTGTATTTGAGATAGGAAAAATAGATTCATGAGGTAATAAGTAGAGACATGTTACTTGGAATGACCCACCAAATTATATCTCATGTAATGACATAAAATCATAGATATAATTAGGGGTATATGTAATTCCTTGAGATTTTATTAAAAAAAATTCAATTAAATTTAATTTCTTCTATACCTTGGGTTATATGCCACATTAAATTTTAATGAACTGTGAAATACTAATAAATTTTTTTATTTAAACATGATCATTATAACCTAGACATTAAATTTTGATCTATAAATAGTAATAAATATGTTTTAAATTTAATTATAAAGGTTTTAGATAAATAAAATATATTTATAAATAAGTACTTAATTTTTTGTAAAGTCTTTATATGCTTCAAAAATACTTTTTTCTCAAAAAATGATTTTTATTTATTTTTTTGAAAAAATAATAACATTATTTTTTGTAAATTTTAGAAAATTTACTTCAAAAAAATAATTAATTATTATAATAAACATTTCAAAATTATATTAGTGTAAACTTTTGGTATTAATCTAAAAATTTTAATTTCTAAATGAATTGTAAAAATGCTGAATTTTATTAAACATTTATTTATCATTTGAAGAATTTAAAAAGTTAGATATTTTAAAAAATGTTTTAAAATTAAATTAATTTAAATTAATTCAATATTAATTCAGTTTATATCATTATAATAAAATTCATGTTGACTTTTTATATTAAAACTTTCTATACTTATGAAACTTTTCCCTTTGGAAGACAGATTTTTCATCGTTTATAAAGGTTTCATTTTAAATTATATTTTTTCACTCCTATGAATGTAATTTGTAAAAATGGATTCCATATTTTAAATCAATATAATTAATATTATATAGTAATTTAAAATTAATTTTTAGTCAAAATTAATAGTAAAATAGTAAAAATTAATTACCACAGTTAAGGTTAAAATAGGTATACTGAGGGGTTAAACAAGAAAGATATGGGGTAAAATGAAACCAAACATGTAAAAACCATTTTTTGTCATATTTATACCTTATATAATCTAATGTTTTATAATAATCCATTTTTTATCCTTTTATCACATGTAAAATGTGGTTATTACTTTTTCTTTTCAAAAAATCTAAGTGTCACCTCTCCCCCACTTAAAAAAAGGCACCCCTTCTAATCTTCTATTCAGGCTTAAAAACAATTTTTGGTGTGTTAAATACCTAAAAAATATAATCCTTACTTCCCTATCCATATCATAGAGTCCTTATTTTTATTAGGAATCCCTCTTAAAAATTCTGGTGGTGCTAACCTATGGAAGTTCTCTGAAGAAGAGGTATCGTTCATAACCGAGTATTTTTATTTTATTTATTTTTTCACATACTTCAAATATTATTCAATAATGATTATTTAACAAAATAATTATCTCCCATATATTGAGATGTTATTATTTTAAGGTAATAAGCTACATCCATCTCCTCTTTTATCAAATGGGAAACAAAGTTATCGATAATGTGTACAATGGACAACCGCCTCATGAACTAAGGTAATTTTTTTCCATTACCACCTCTCATAGCTATAGATAATGATGGATTTGATATTTAAATAAGATATTTATGACATATTTATACATATGGAATTATAATATCACATATACCTTCTTACCATCCAATATTTTGGAAAAACACAATGTCACTCATGCGTACATGTGGATTACCACCTTACAAAGAGATGAGATTCATTTTTAATTTTAATTGTAAATGGATGGTAATAAGGAGAGATTTAATGATTATATTTTTTTAACTAAGGATATTATTTTCTAGAAATGGAGTTTGTTTTGGGTTTTTTTCAATCCTCAACATGGAAGATTAGGGAGTTTCCAAGAAAAGTGATCTTAAAGTACAAGATGGCTATAATATTGAATGTGGAATCATTTCCTAGTGTTTTCCAAATTTCTGGGGTCCAAATTATATAGTAATATGATAGCATCACAAGGGGTTTCTTTATATAATCAACTCTTCATAACTATGTTAAATTCATGGGTTTCGTGAATAATGGGATGCAATTTGCAAAGATGTGGAGCATCACAAACCGTAGCGGTGTTCTCCACGATTACAAGAATTAGAGAATCATGAGTATGTGATGGTTTGATGGAAAGTTTTACAACAATATCAAATCTCAATGGAGCATCGTGAATGGAGGAGCTATAAGAAGGTTTTTTTGAAAGATATGGAAAATCATCTAAGAGGTGGTGGAACATCGTGAATGGTTGAGCCTATAAATATGAGGCTACCCCCACTTTATTAAACACTAAATTATTTAGTAAAAATATGAAATATCTCTAATTTTTTGAAGCTATGGGAGCTCCCCGAATCTAGTTTTTTATTCAATATTGAGCATTATGAAAAGGATACCTTAGTCTTGACAAATTCCAAGTCTTTTAAGTATTGACTACTTTGCGATGATAGGGTATTTGGCATTGGATTGGTGAGATTCGTGAAGGTATTCTATTCCATGAAGGTAGTTAGCTTCGTAAATTTATGATCTCCATGAAGGATCTCCACAAAACGTTGTTTTAAACATCTGGTTTAAGTGAATATTTCTTTCAAAGTGCATCAACTCTGGTCTACGGTGCTTGTAGAGTCTCATGCTAGACAGTAAAAAAGACTTTAATACCAATCCATTTAATAGACCTTAAAGTTTATAAAATTAGTAAGACTTCTCTAAAAGTAGTAAGCTAGGGGGATTCAATGAAAGTGTTCTAAGGGTCTCAGTGTGTCATCTCTAAAATCTTGTAAATGCAGTGTTCCTGGAACAGAGTGACTATGTCTGAACTTATTTATTCCAAAACTTGTGAAGATTAAAGGATTTAGGTACAACTGACACATTGTTAGTGTATTCTCCTTAGACTATCCCTTAGTGGTGAACCAAGTAAAATTTATTTGTTTTGTCTTTTCAAGTGAACGTTTTATTACTACATTTTTCCAATAGATAGGGGTTTTAACAAGTTCCTACCAATATGGGAACAAGATCCATTGCGTTAAAAGAAAAAATTGACACCTTGTTTCACCCCTCACCTCTCATGGTGTTCTAGGGTCCTACAAGTGGTATCAGAGCCAAGTTTTACCTATTTTGGATTCTCTTTAGTAAACAAATGTTATTTTAATGATTTTAGTTTCTTTCTTGAGTCAAGAATGAAGTGAAGTTTTGATGAATATTCATTTATCTCTAGGTATAATTCTATATCCACTAAGAACATGATGAATAAGAAAAATAAATATAATATATAGTTGAAGAAGTACCTCTTATCTAAATAAGAGGTAGTATCCTGTTCAACATGAATTTCTAAAAGTAAAGATATAGCATGCTTGTAAAGTAAAGAGGAGGGGGATCATGTCTCCACCAAAGAGAATGATAACATTTCTACCTCTTATAAATCAAAATATTCAAGTGACCAGGAGGTATGTGTTATGACCTTTAAAATGTTTCCTCAAATAAGGATCCTTACAAAAGTTGTGATAATGAACAATCTGTAACCTCAAAATAATTTTCAATTAATAGATTAAGAAATTTTCAGAATGATATTTCCAAAAAAATATTATCCCTTGTGTGTGAAGTATTTCAGTGTATGTAGGTAACAATCACCCAGCTATAAGGAGAATATGATTATTTGGAAAAGGGTTTACAAGGAAAAATTCTTTATTGTTTAAAGCTCTCTATACTGGTTGGAACCTTAGAAGAAAAAAATATGAAACTTGAAATAAGTTCCTCAAAATTTAACAAATAAGTTAAAAAGAATGAGGGATTCAAAAATAATCTTGAATAAAATATCCTTGAACTTGGAAAGAAATTTAAAAATAGAAGAGATTCCAAGAGATTTCAATTGGAAGAAACATCCAAGAACATCAAGGAACTTGAAACTTTGATTCAAAATAAAGTTAAGATATATGAAGATGAAGTTTTTAAAATTAACAAGTCATATGAAGAAAATAGGATTATTATTGAAGATCATAAAATCATTTTCAATATGAAATGCCTTAATTTGGAATCTCAATTGTCCAATCATGAGAAGAAATATATTGAGACTTCACAAAAGAAGGAAATAGTTGTTGTAGATACTCAATGTTCACTGGAGGATTATAAATCTAAAATACCTCTAACATGTGATAATAAGATCATTACATCTTTTGGGGGTCTATCTCAACCAGTTATTAAGAAACAGGTACCATCTATACCAACTTGTATTAATGCTTCTAAACATATTATCATGAAAACTGTAGGTTTTAAGACAAATACTTAACAATTACGGATGAATAAAGGTGATAATAAACTTAAAACCATAACTATGGTTGATAGGAAAAAGAATGTGGAAGGTGGTTTTCCACAAATAGCTTAATAAGTAATGAATAAGATCCAACATCCTTATATAGAAGATATGAGGAGATCAAAGTTTTTTGCTCAATGTTATTTCTTCAACAGATTTTGGCAGTGTGCATTATATTGTTGATATAATGATCTAAATGAAAAAAGCACAAAGGAATCCTATTTCAAGGGGATAAAACCAAAAAAAGAATCAACATCCAAAGGTCCAAAAGGAATATGTATACTAAAAAAAGATTTGGAATTTCTGATAGTATATGTTATGTATGCAATAGAATTGGTCACAAAGTTGGTGCATTATTATCTCAAGATGAACTCAATGATAAGAAAAAAAGACCAAAAATCCTAGATAGGTATGAATAAGTTTGATTAGAATAAATAAGAAGAATATTGTGAAAAAAAATTATCCTAATAAGATCTCATGTAAAGAAGCAAAGAAGATCCTGGATTCCAAATCCAAGATGTTAATGGGAAGTACATCTAAAAGAACTACTAATAAAGATGACACTCATAAGTGACCATGTGTAAGATCAAAACATGTTTCAATAGTTTCTAATTACATGTTAGTTATCTATCTAGAAGATTTTTAAAGAATGGATAGAATTTATTATTCACAGCATAAGGCTGATGAAAATGAAAAATAAAAGGTTCCACATTATGAAAAAAACATCAATGATTGTTTTCTAAAAAAATGAAAATATTGTGTTAAAAAGGTTCTATGTGAGAGATGTAAGAAATTTGGTATGAATGAAAAAGTTTTTTTAACTTTACTACCTAAATAAGAAGCAGTCCTTAAAAAGAGTAAGAATTTATCATCCATGAAGTTTGTTAAGAATAAAAATTATCTACACAAATTAGAAGAGGATGTGATGAGATCCATGCTTCCTCAACAAAAATCATATAATATGTTCAGATGTTCAATCATAAATACTAGAGTAAATGGAGTAACTTGTTTGAGAAAAATATCTCAACCTTACAATGCATATTGATGAAGTAAGGATAAGCCACATTATTCCCTTAATATTTGGTTATTATATTTTTTATTATAATTTAGGGGATTTAAAGGTGAAGCATGTTCTTAGGGGGGGCTTGAGAAGCAAAGAGGGATGTCATTTTTTTATATATCCAAGCTAAATAAGTTAGCATCTTTTAATGATTACTTAATTTTTTATTCAAATAAAAATATGATAGAGGATTTTTTTTTATGAAGATTAATACATTATATTTTGGAAAAATATGATAAATATGGTACCATCTTGTATTGATCTTATTTTTGGTATCCTGGAGAACAAGTGTTCAAGAAGATTATCCTTGATGAAGTTATAAAAGTTATCCAATGTGGAAACTCACAAGATGAAGAACCATTCTGATGTATTATACATACTGAAATTTCTTGAAATCCATTCTTTATGAGACCCACCATTATGAATATTTATAGAATCATTTACCTTTGTGGGATAAAAATGAATAATTATGTAGAAGATTCTAGAATCATTAGTCCAATATGTTATCTAACTTGATTATTCTGGAAATTTCTTGAAGATCATGTCATTAGAAAAGTTGTTTTAGGATGATTTTCCTTAAAACTATCTTATCAAATTTACTATCTTCTGCTTGGAATAGAATTGAATGACACTTCCATACAAGTATATGTGTTCTCATCTCATGAGGCATGATGATCAGTAGTCAAGGGCCAGATTCAGATGCTGAAATTGTGGAAGTATTGTAAAATATTCTAGGTTGACACAAAGACTCTGATTTAGATGAAGAATCAAAAGAGGAAACCATTACTGAATAATCTTTATAAAAACATCACAGAAGTCTCTCTATGGTCTGAAGAAGGAACCACATACATGGTATTCTCAATAAAATTCTTATCTAAAGAAGCTTCGATTCAAAAGAGGATGTGTCGATCATAATCTATATGTGAAAAATTCATAGGAAGATCAATTTGTGGTTCTTGTGTATGTGGATGATATTATATTTGGAAGAAGAAGATAGCGATCAGTGGAAGAGTTTTAAAATCACGTGAAATTATAATTTGAAATGTCTACGATTGGTGAACTCACTTACTTCTTAGGGATGCAAGTGATTCAGAAGAGGGATTACACTTTCAACTCTCAGGAAAATTATGTAAGATAATTTATGAAAAAAACCAATATTCATGACTCCAAACCAATGTTGACTCCAATTTTGGTTGGTAAAAAAATTGTTTTACATGAGGGTGGAACTTCTTTGAATCCCATCATGTACATAATAATCATCATAATCTTGTAATACTTAACAGGAACACATTCATATATCATCTTTGAAATATTCTTAGTGGCCCTCTTTTAAAGTAATCCTAAGGAATAATATATGGAGGTAGTTAAAATAACCCTGATATATATTCAAAGTACTCACAATTATGGATTATACTTTGATGTAGGAAGAGATAATGAACTATTAGAATTTTACGATGTTGGCTCAACTGGATATGTGGTGTATAGAAATTCCAAAAGTGGTGGATCATTCTTTATTGGAATGAAATGTGTGGGCTAATTGAGTAAAAAATAGGAAAGCACTTCTCTTATTACTACTAAATTAGAGTATATCTATAATAACTCTACTCTTTATTTTATATTTAAAAATGATTTATTACATAAACTTGCACTTAATACACTAAAAATATTGGTAGTTCTAGTATCTTTGGTGCTTAGGAAAATTACATAACAATATAAAACATGAAATACACATCTTTATTGAAAACTTCTTTTACATGACCACAACATTCCTTAGTATTAAGAATTCCATGGGATAACTTGAGGACATGCATAAGAAAGGGGTGAGCTATAAAGCCCAGTAAGGGGATAAACATTGAATAACATGAGGAAGAAAATACATGTTAGTCAATAGGAATATCAATGGATTGAAAAAGAAACATGAACATAAATTCATGATATAACATGATATTCATAACATGGAAATGAGGTAACAACATACAACATGATATTATCTTGAGCCAAGACTCATTACACATGGATTAGCATGAGTAAAACCACATTGAAAACTAATCAGCATTAGTGAACCCTCATTTCACATGAATTATCATGATTAAACCCTCGTTGCACATGGATTATCATGATATTAAACATTACCCAATGCATTGGAGCGCTATCAGGGTGCACCTTTCATAAACATTTCATTTCATGCATAAGTGTGACACATAAATAATATAACATCTAAACATTAAACATCATAAGTTATTCCATGATCAAGGAATGTGGAATACATACATGTAAGCCCCCAATAAATAAGTACATGAGCATAAAGGTGAATACCCTTGATAGAGAAATGGGTATGGTATTCACTACATGATGATTTTGTCATGTAAAATTATGGTGCACTTTCGGCAGCAAAACTACGTCAAATAGAAATTCATAAAATGGGTTGATGAGAGATAAAGGTATTTCTAATCATTTATATATTAAATTTATAGTAATGGGATCATGGAACAAAATATCTCAACATATGAAATCAAATTTAAATGCATAATATAAAATAAATTCTTGAATGGAAATGATAAGAGAGAAATCCCTTACGAAATTTCGGCATGGTAACGAGTGTACACAGGAGGGATTAATGAGAGATAAAGTGGTATATAATAATTAAAACATAATAAGGGCAGTATGTTGTAGATCAAAAAACAAACCCTATCATTTTAAATGAAAATAAAAGGTTGTAACAATGTAAGGAAACTTGGATAAAAATGAGGAAGGAAGGAACCCTTACAGAATTTCAGAAAAGTAACAGCTTAGGTAAGGGGCCAAATGGGGGAGGATAAATGATACCTAACTAAAATAATATAAACTTTATAGTAGGTAATTTATTATAAAAGGATGAAAATATAACCAATTGAAATTAAAAAGACAAATTTCAAACATGGTTGTTGAATTGAAAGGAGGAGAGGAAGGTGAGAATCCCTTACTTAGATGTGTGATCCCAAAGGCTTGGGAGAGGATTTTTGGGAGATTAGGGTGCCTTTGGAGGACTCTAGGGAGTATAGAGTAGAGTTTCTATGATATTTAAGGAGTTTTAGTGAATAGGAATGGGTGTGGGGGTGTGTTTATATAGGAAAGTTGGGGGAATTCTTTATTATTTTGGTTTTGGACACCACGCACTAAAATATTCAAAACCAAACCATCCAATGGTTTTTCACATGATTTCTGGACAAGGGTTGAATTATAAATTATTTTATAAGGATAAGGGCCTAAAATATTTAAATATTTCCCTTGATTATGTGGAGGTGAGCCATACTTTCAAGGAAATGATTTTAAAATCTTAAAATATATTATTTGTTTTGGAGGATTCACTAAGTCTTTATAAAATAAATCAAATAAACATAAAATTACATTATTATAAATTAAAAACATGTATTTGGTATAATATCTATTTTATAGTATTTATTAAATCATTATTGGTCCATCATGATGTCATAAAACACACTATATATTTATACGGTATTTAATTTTTACCCAAAAACTCGGTTATCTCAGAAAATTATGAAAAATTCTCTGTAGGGTAATTTATACATATTGATTCCAAAAATAATATTAATTTTATCTAAATAATTTTTTAACTATGTGAATTTTCACTTTTAAAGTAAAAACTGACATTTAATGAAAATTGATGGGTTTTGACAAAAACTGTTTTTAAACCTTAATGAAAATTACATTTGACTTAATAAAAAATATATTATCATTTATATTTAATAAAAATAATTTTATAATAATATTTTATTAGAATATTATTTATTTAAAAAATCCATTAATTCATTAAAAATATATTTCTTAATTGAATTTGAATATTTAAAAAGAAACAATAATAGTGAGAGTATATTCATTATTCTATTTAAAAATAATAATGAACATAATAATAATGATAGGATATTGTAAAATATCCCTTTATTACACCATAATATGCCCTAAGAGTAAGGTGTGAAATGGTGCGGCTTTCTTGGGGTCGTTCGGTGAATATGGTTTGGGTCGTGATCTCGATGAGCTTGAACTTCTCTCAAAAAAACTTTTACTCATGCTTAAGTTATTGGATTTCAGCATGGGGTTGGTCTAGGAAAATCTTATAAATGTTATCTCCCTTAGAAGCTCTAATAAATGGGCAACATAGGGTACGATCCTACTGGTTGAGGCCAGCACTTCCTTTTTCAGTTCCAAAAGTATTTTTTAAAACCCTATATTTATACTAGTCTTGTGATCACTATTCAATGACTATAGTATGAATGGTAAGGATAGTTAATGGTCATTTAAATCTAATCAGATATAATAAAACAAAATGAGTGCATGTTTTTTCTATATCTATAAGACATTTAATTAAAAGAAATGGAATTTTATTCATAAATATTCGGGTCATTACACCCTTCCCCCATAAGAAATTTCGCCCTCAAAATTTTCTTTTCACTCATTAAAACAGATTAGGGTAACTCTGATTCATCACTTACTCTAGTTCCCACATTGCTTCTTCAAACTTGGGGTTTCTCCACAACACCTTGACAGGGGGAATCATCTTATTTCATAGAAATTTTTATCTATGATCTAAGATCTTCACCAGCTTATCCTCATATGATAGTTCATTCTCTAATAGTACCACATCTTGATTGAGTACATGTGATGGGTCAAGTATGTACTTCATCAAAAGTGATACATGGAATAAATCATGTACTTGATACAGGTTCGATGGGAGTTCTAGTTAATAGGTGACTACTTAGATGCAATCAAGGATCTTAAAATGGCTAATGTGCCTTGGGATAAGCTTTCCCTTCTTCCCATATCTCATAACTATCTTCTATGGAGATATTCAGAGGAATACCATGTCTCTAACATCAAACTATAGGTATCATAAATGATTGTCAGGATATCTCTTTTGTCGAATATGGGTATCTTTGATGTGATGTTGGATGGTCTTAACCTTCTCTACCATTTCTTCAACCATTTCAGGACATAGAAGTTTTTTTTCCCAAATTCATCTCAACATGTCAGTGTTCATAACCTCTTCCCATAAAGGTCTTTATAAGAAGCCATTTGGATGCTTGAATAGAAACTGTTGTTGTAAGAGAACTCCATCAAAGGAAGATTCTTATCCCATCATCCTTTTAAGCCCATTGATAAATCTCTCAACATATCCTCAAGTTTCTAGATAGTATTCTCAGATTGGCCATCAGTTTGAGGGTTATAGGTCATGTATAAGTACAACTCAGTGTTCGGATCATATTGGTGACTCTTACAGAACTTATATGTGATTCTTGGATCTCAATTGGACACAATTGATAGTGGTACTCCATCCAGCCTTACCACTTCTCTGATGTATATTCGTACGAGTTGATCAAGTGATAAATCCACTCAAATTGAAATAAATTGTGTAGTATTTGTATGATGATCCAAAACAACCTATATATATGTTTTCCCTTTGTATTTCATTATAAGTCTAGTGACAAAGTCCATGGTTTTGTTTTCCCATTTCTATATTGGTATGGGTAATGGTGGAATCATCCCCTTATACTTCTTCCTCTAAGCCTCCACTTACTAACATACCAGGCACTTTGATGTATATTCATTTATCTACCTCTTCATGTTATCCAACTAATAGTGCTCTCATAGATCTTGATATATCTTTGTGTTTCCTGGGTGAATAGAGAAATTCGAACTATGTGCATCATCCAAAAGTTATTTTTTAAACTCAGGATTTGATGGAATACATAGTTTCAATCCGAATATCACAATTACATCTTTATTAACATTTAACTCTGAGGATTTCCATTTTTTTATAGTTTCCACCTTCTTCTAAATTACCTCATAATCTTTTTTAACATCCTTTAAACTTTCCAAAAGAGACAATTGAGCAACCATTTGTGAATGGATTGATGATTTTTCCATTATTGTGATTCCCATTTCCATCTTCATAAAATCTAAGTTGATTAAATTCATTTCAATTCTCATCAATGATAGAATTGATGGGTCATTTCTACTTAGAGCATCCACCACCATATTCACTTTCCCAGGGTGGTAATGGATTGAGTAGTCATAGTCATTGATTATCTCTAACCATATTTATCGGTTCATATTAAACTCTTCCTGCATGAATATATACTTGAGGCTTTTGTGATCCGTATATATTTCACACTTCTCCCCAAAGTGATAATGTTGCCAGATTTTCAATTCAAAGACCGTAGCTGCCAACTCTAGATCATGTGTGGGATAGTTTTTCTCGTGAATTTTCAATTGTATTGATGCATAGGCAGTGAATTTTTCATTCTACATCAACATACAGCCTAGGCCCTTTATTGAAGCATCACTTAAGATTATGAAAAGCTCCCTACTTGTGGGTAGTGTGAGCACAGGGGCAGTGACAAGTCTCTTCTTCAACTCCATGAATATTTCTTCACATGTATCATTCCAATCAAACATGACTCCCTTCTAATTTCTCTTAGTAAGATGGTTTGACACTTGTGACAAATTTCTCACAAATCGATGATAATATCCAGCTAACCCCAGGAAGCTATGGATATATATCACATATTTCAACCTCTACCATCCCTCAATTGAATTTTTATTGAAAGGATTCATATATATCCCATTTCTTGTGACGATATGGCCCAAGAATGAGACTTCCTTCAACTAGAACTCATAGTTGTTGTACTTTTCATAGAGATTCTCCTTTCGCAAGGTATCTAACATAGTGCTCAGATGCTCCTAATTCTCCTCCTTGGTTATGGAGTATATTAGAATATCATATATAAATACTACCAAAAAAATTTCAAGGTAATATCTAAATACTTTATTCTTCAAGACCATAAGGATTGATGTATCACTAGTGAGACCAAATGGTATCACTATGAACTCATAATGCCCGTACCTTGTACAAAAAAGCAGTCTTTGGGATATCCTATTTCTTCACCCTAACTTTGTAATATCCATACCATAGATCCACCTTGGAGAATTATTGTCCTCCATGTTGTTGATCAAACAAATCATCAATTCATGGAAAAGGATACTTGTTATTTATCATTATTTTTTTTATCTCATGATAATCAATGAAAAGGAACATTGACCCATCCTTCTGCAAGAAGAAGAGCCCCCATAGTGAGGCACTTGGGTGTATAAACTCTTTATCTAGATTCTCTTGTAGTTATTTATTTAGATCATCAAGCTCCACAATATCTATTCTATATGGAGTCTTGGATATTGGAAATGACTCGGGCATAAGATCAATCAAGAATTAAACATTTGTTCTAGGAGGAAGACCAGAAAATTCCTCAGGAAACACACCAGTTAATTCCCTCACAATAGGCATGTCTTCAAGGATGGTTTTTTCCTTATAACCAATCATCTGAGAAAGATACACATTCTCATAGGGTAGTAATATCCATGCTTGAGATGATGGTGTTAAAGAAGATGCATCCTCCTCCTTGCACTTGTATAGAATCGAGGGTCGATTCACCATATGGAGAGTGATTTCCCTCTCATGGAAATTTATATTGGCTCTATATAGGGAAATCCAATCCATGCCAATAATTACATCAAATTGAACTAGAGGGGGTATTATGAGGTTCTCTAAGAGGTTCAATCCACAAATTGTGACAAGGGAGAAGTTATATACATAAGATTTAATAATTCCCCCATTTTTAATTTTCGCCTACACCTCTACATCCATGATTTGTGGTGGTGTTTGGATTGTTCTAATAAACTTATATCCTATATATATTTATAGGTGACTACTTTAAACTATTGAAAACATAAAGGGGAATCCAATTACATTAAAGGGATAACTTAAAAATTACATTTATCTTCTTAACTTATGAGTTTCTAGTCTTTAGTCTATGTTATCCTTGATATAATTCCTAAAATATATTATTATGGGCATTTTTGTGTTCCCTTAATAATGGTTCGTACTAAGATTATGATTTTAACAAATAATATCCCCTAGTAGTTTCAAACCAAGAGTGCAGAAAGGCCCATTTTTGTGCACCAGTTCTCATTCCATTCTAGCTCAAACCAGGGTTTTCGGGTTTTACCCCTAGATACATATGTGCTAAATCCACCTCTAGTTGTTCATATCCATACAGGGATGTATTTTCTTCATAAACCACTTACTCTATACTCACCAAAAATTAGGGATTATTTTCTTATAATTAGTCTTATCCCTAAGTCTTTCACCATAGTTTTCTAATCCTAATCCCAAAAATAACTAAACTTGTCCTATGATACCAACTATAAAAAAATTGTTCTTTATTTCATATATAAACATGATTTATTACATAAACATTAACTTAATACAACTCATAATATTGAGAGTTATATTATATTTGGGTATTAGGAAAATTACATAAGAACTTAAAACATGAAATACACATCTTTATTGAAAACTTATTTTACGTGACCACAACATTCCTTCCTACTTATCATTGCATGGGATAACCTGAGGACATACATAAGAAAGGGGTGAGCTATAAATCCCAATAAGGGAACAAAAATTCCATAAAATGAAGAATATAATACATGTTATTTAATAGGCATATCAATGGAGGGAAAAAGAAACATGAACATAAAGGCATGATATAGCATGACATTCATAACATGGAAATGTGGAAACAACATACAACATGAAATTATCATGAGTAAACCCTCATTGAATAAAAAATTATAATGAGTAAACCCTCACTTCACATTAATTAGCATGATTTAACCCTCATTTCACATGGTGTATCGTAATACTAAACATTACCCAATGCATTGGAGTGCTATCAGGGCACACCCATCATAAACATTTCATTTCATGCATAAGTGTGTCACATATATCATATAACATGGAATCATTCAACATCATAAGTTATTCCAAAATCAATGTATGTAGAATAAATTCATTTAAGTCCTCAATAAATAAGTACATGAACATAAATTTGAATACCCTTGATAGAGAAATGGGTATGGTATTCACTACATGATGATTTTTGGCATGGAAAATCGTGATGCAATTTTGGCAGCATAACGACGTCAAATAGAAATTCATAAAATGGGTTGATGAGAGAGAAAGGGGTATCTCATAATTTATACATGAAATTTAAAGAAATGGGACTAGGGAACATAATATCTCAACATATTAAATTTAATTTAGATGCATAATATAAAAAACTTGAATGGAAATGAGAAGAGGGAAATACCTTATGAAATTTCGACATGGTGACGGGTGTACACGGGACGTATTAATGATATATAAATAGTTATATCATCATTAAAACATAATGAGGTCAGTATAGATTATGTTTTAAAACATATCCCATCATTTTTAATTGAAAATAAAGGATGTAAGAATATAAGGAAACTTGGATAAAAATGAGAAATGAAGGAACACTTATGGAATTTTGGCATAGTGACAGCTTAGGTAAGGGTTAAAATGGGGGATTATAATGATACCTAATTGAAATAACATCAAATTTATAGTATTTAATTTATTATAAAAGGATAAAAATATAACCAATTGAAATTAAAAGGAAAAATTTCAAACATGGTTCTTGAATTGAAAGGAGGAGAGGAAGGTGAGAATCCCTTACATGGATGTGTGATCCAAAAGGCTTGGGAGAGGCTTCTTGTTGGATCAAATATATAGATATGTATGTCTATTAGATGGAACAATACAAGAGGGGGGTGAATTGTAGGTTTAAAAATCTTTGAGTTTTATCACTTAAGAGATTAGTTTAAATGATCTTAAACTAATACAATTACAAACACCCACAATTGTATTGAATATAAAAGGTATGATGTAATGTAATACTAATGAAATGTAAAACAATTGTATTCAAGATGAACAAAATAATCATAGTAATATAAAGATGAATGATTCTACCTTAAAGCATATAGAATCAATCAATACAATATGTAATAGAATGGATGTAATTGAAACAATTACAAATATATAAGAGATAGAAAAGGAAACAAAGAAAATTTCCTTTCTAATACAATTAGCAGCGGTAATGTAAAAGAATTACAATTCTTTTAACCCAAATAGAAGGGTTATCCTTTCACCTAGGATAAAAGGTTTGTCTCACCAACACCTTGGTGAGCCCTCGATATGATGATCGGAACGTCTGTCTGCCTATCCCCAGCAGCCCTCGATACGATGATCAGAACGTCTGTCTGCCTATCCCCGGTAGCCCTCGATACGATGATCAGTCCGTCCATCTGCCTATACCTAGAGGCCCTCTATTTTATAGGTAATCGGCACCTCTGTATTTCAATTACTTTAAAGCCCTCGATACGATGATCGGACGCACAAAGTAGATGAGATAAGTCACAGCATCTCTCTCTAGAATCTTGAGCAAAGTATCACAGTTGTATCACGCTTGTTCTTAGTTTTTTTTTTCTCAGCTTCAAATGACCTCCTATTTATAGGCATCGGGTTCCAACGGTCACATCTCCTCCAACGGTCATATTTCTCCAAAAAACTTGGAGGGACTTGGACACCTGGCATCATCATGGTCATATTGAAACAAAAAGCACGACATCGTTTTGATTAGTTTGTAACTAACTCAACGACATCATATTGGTTAGAACAAGATGTATGAATAAGATAATCAAGAGTACGATTTAAATGAAGCATGTGTTTTTGAAAAAGTACCAAAAACAAGTATGTAATAAAAGATATGAGAAGCTGAGTTAATGCAATTTCCATATTCAGTACGATCAGCATTGTATGATTGGCATGGTTAGTACGATCAGTATGATCAGTACGATATGCATAGTCAGTACGATCAGCATGATCAGTACGATTAGCCTGGTCAGTACGATCAGCATGATCAGTACGATCATTATGGTTAGTACGATCATCATTGTACGAATGGCATGGTCAGTACGATCAGTATGATCAGTACGATATGCATAGTCAGTACGATCAGCATGATCAGTACGATACGAAAGACTAGGTTAGTAGGATTAACAAGACATTTGTGTTTTCCAAAACAAAACATAGAAGTCAAAAGAGGACTTTTGACTCAACGATCTCCCCCTTTTTGGAAAGCACAAATCACAAAATAAAAACTAAAAGAAATACTTATCTCCCCCTGAGTTATTAGAAACTCTTCTGAATAAGAAATTGAATACAACTAACTCCCCCTTAGGTATGGACTTTCCTAAGGATTGTATTCGTATATTTTCATTAAGAGTGTTGTAAATCATTCTCCCCATTTATAAAACATTCTCCCCCTTTGTGATTTACAAAAAGAAAAGGGTAATCTTGAATTGTCTGAAGGAGTTAGAAAATAAACACAAGACAATAGAGAAAAGAAATTTCATTACAATAACAAACAACACTAAACATGAGAACAAATACAAGTCACTTGTTTTCTCTTTCCTTCTCTTTTTTGATCAACTCATGAAGAACTACCTTCATCTTTTTTATCTCCTTCTTTTCTTCAGAAATAGAATCACCCTGAGACCTGGGAAGGTCTTGTTGATCAGCAAAGAGTTGATCCTGATTTCTGATAGTCTCCTCCTGGACTCTGATTACTTCTTTAAGGGTATCAATTCTGTCTTGCGGATTCTTGCTATCTTTGGATAACACAGAATTTTGTTTCTTCAATAAAACCATTTCATCCTTGAAAGATGAAACCTTTGAGAATTCATATTGAAAATCATTCATTCTCTCTTGCAAGTCTTTTACTGAAGGAACATCGGCTCTTTGAGAAGACAAAAGATTCAACCTTTCAACTGTTTCTCATTCAATCTTATTGAAATAAATTGCAAGATCATTTGATAACCTTCTTATATCTTCAATTTCTATCTCATGATCATTTATTGAGCTCTTTGTTTTGTACGAACACTTGGTCATCTTGTTGCAGGACTTCTTATGAGCAACTAAACATTCTGAAAGAACTTTTAAATCGGCTTCAACTGACAAAACTTTCTTTCTTAATTCTTTTACAGAGCCAAAATTCTTCTTTTGATTGTCAGTAATAAAATCAATCTTCCATTCCAGCCTCGGGAAATATGGAATGGTCTTCTCAACCCTTCTCAAAACATGGACAATTTAATCACTCTTCTTGAGAGAGATTGTATGTTCTGAATCAGTATCTTCATCATATGAAGCCAGTTAATTTGATCAGATTGAATCTACAACTGGCTGTTTTCCTTTTTCTTTTTCTTTCTGCTTTCTTTCTTCTTCCACTTTATCACTAATGACAACAACTTTATCTGTGTGAGAGGATTGAGCACCTTGCTTTTCTTGAGATGAAATTCTATCCGGAGTTCGTTCTTGATCGGCATGAGGAACTTGTTGAGTATCTTCACTTTGCTTTGGAACTGACTCCTCCCTACTTTTCTTTGAACTCTGAAGGAATTCTAAAAGAAAATCTTCTTCCTCTTCTTCCACTTCTTCTATCTCTTCCATCATTTGTTTTCCTTTTTCTTTCTCAGGAAGTCTCTGTACGATAGGCTCTTGATTCACTTCTTCCATTAGTTGAGCACTAGCATCCTCAACCATTTTCAAGACTTTAGAGACATCAAATTCCTGTGCTTTTCTTTTCAAAAGAACCTTATTCTTATTTTCAGCCTGAAGGGTATCCTCAACCCTTAATCTCTCACCAAAGGCTTCAGCTGGATCAAGCCCAAACTTTGGATCACCTTCCTTTCTTTGTTCCTTATCCTTTCTCCACTTGGCTACAACCTCCTTACTGTAGTTTGGCTTCTTCTTAGGCTTTGAACTAGTTTGAAGTTCAGACTTTTGATTAATACCAGTAGATTGAATGTCTTTGGATGGCATAGGTGCCCATTGATTCTGAGCTGATTCAGCTTCTACATCTCTGATAAAAAGTTTTGAATTCTGATCAAAACAAACATTCAACTTCTTCATAGTACTTTTTCTAATCCAGGAGGGCTTTAAATCTATCGGGTTTCCTTTCAAAGGAATGTTACAAAAATTCATACTTTCGAGAATGAACTTTGTAAGGATGGATGGATACATAATCAAATGAGATTTGATTGCCCCTGACTTCACATTCTTAATTTTTTCGAAAACATATCCCATGAGATTTACTTTTCTCATATTTACTAGATAGTCCAACATGAAGATATCAGAAACTTTCAAAGTTTCTCTATACCCTTTCCTTGGGATAAGAAAACCTTGCATCCATAAAGCCACAAACCTATTGTCTGGTGAAAGATGAGCCACTTTCCTTTTCTCTTCATTCACAACAAACAGAGACTTCTCGACGATTTCTCTATTAAACGTACCAACTTCATCTGGTAGTTTATGAGATGGACAGAAAGAATCCCCTTCTATTGGGACATTCAGAAAATGTGTCGCTTGTTTCACAGACATAGATAGCTTTCTATCGTACACAGCAAAATTGATAGTCATGTCTTTTTCGAAAGATACGGTTTTATAAAACTGACAAACTTCATCAAAGAGAACCGGATCTTGAGAAATAGGCCTTTCAACACACAAATGATCCCATACTTCAAACAATATAATCCTCTTGATAGTAGAATCATATGAATCATAGAAATCACGAGAAACTAACCTCTCCCTTAAAAGGTCTTTTTCTGAGAAAGCCTTTGAGGACATATCGGCATGAGTATTGGCAGAAGACTGAGACATAAGGATGCTGCCGATGAAAGATCGTACGATGACTTAAGACAATGAGGTAGAGCTTTAACGTAGATCCTGAAAAAAAAACGATGTGGGTTTGGGGGAGGGGGGATATTTATAGGCGATAAAGGGGTGACCGTTGATCTTCTACGATCAATATTAGAGGAAAACAGATAAATGGTTAGGATTAAAACGAAAGAAAAAAATAAAAAAAATGAAAAGTACCTGCCGGAGATTGTAAGGTAATTGTTGGTTTTGGTAGAATTCAAAATAAAACACAAATGTACGAAATAAAAGAATACTATCAATCATCATACCGATGGAAAACAAAGTCGTTACCATTAACTGAAAAGCTGATGGAAAATAATCTTGTTACCATGAACTGAAAATACGATGGAAAACAATCTCGTTTCCATGAACTAACAAGCCGATGGAAAACAATCTCATTACCATGAACTGACAAGCTGATGGAAAACAATCTCGTTACCATCATCGGTCAGTACGATGGAAAAGAAAATAATTACCATCATCAGACAGTACGATGGAAAAGAAATTCATTACCATCATAGGACAGTACAATGGAAAATAAAATCATTACCATCATCGGACAGTACGATGGAAAAGAAATTCATTACCATCATCGGTCGATACGATGAAAAAGAAATTTGTTAGCATCATCGGTCGATACGATGGAAAAGAAATTTGTTACCATCATCGGTCGATACGATGGAAAAGAAATTCGTTACCATCATTGTTCAATACGATGAAGTAAATAAAACAATAAAACTGTCAATACGATAAACAGAAAAGTAAATGATACGATAAAATTGTCAATACGATAAATAGAAAGGTAAAAATACATACCAGGAGAGTAAACAATTAAAGATCATAAGGTAAAAAGAAACAAAGGAAAAATGTCCTCCCCCTTTCAAATGGAGTTATTTAATGTTAGGATAATTGTAAAACATGAAGTAGATATGAATGATTATTTTAATGTAATCATTCCTAGCTTCTGTTTTATAAACTCAAACCTATCAGAAGATAAAGGTTTTGTAAAAATGTCAGAAAGTTGTTCTTGTGTTCCAATAAATTGTAGAATAATATCTCCTTTTTGTGTGTGATCTCTAAGAAAGTGATGCCTAACATCTATGTGTTTTGCACGAGAGTGGTGTGCTGGGTTCTTACTAAGAGCTATGGCACTTGTATTATCACAAATAATTTGAGTTTTGGAGAAACTCAATCCATAGTCAGTGAGTGTGTGCTGCATCCACAATACTTGAGCACAGTAACTTCCAGTTGCTACATATTCACCTTCAGCAGTGGATAGTGCTACTGAGTGTTGTTTCTTAGAGGACCAAGAAACCATAGAATCTACTAATAAATGACATGTTCCAGATGTACTTTTTCTATCCATTCTATAACCACCAAAGTCAGCATCTGAAAAACTTTTTAAAACAAAATCATTCCCAGAAGAGTAAAAAAGACCTAAGTCCATAGTGCCTTTTAAATACCAAAAGATTCTCTTTGCGGCTTTTAAATGAGACTCTTTTGGATTACATTGGTATCTTGCACATAAGCATACAGAAAACATTAAGTCGTTTCGACTAGATGTCAAGTATAGAAAACTTCCTATCATACCTCTAAAGATTTTTTGATCTACTGGTTTCCCAGTTTCATCAAGATCAAGTGTATTTGAGGTACCAATTGGAGTGCTAATACTTTTAGTTTTGTCATATCCATACTTTTTGAGTAAATCTTTTATATACTTATGTTGAGATATATATGTTCCATCTGGTTTTTGAGAAATTTGAAAACCTAAAAAGAATGTTAACTCACCCATCATACTCATTTCAAACTCAGATTTCATTAAATTTTCAAAATAATTAGTTAAAGATTTCTGAGTTGATCCAAATATGATGTCATCAACATAGATTTGAACAATAAAAACATTTTTGTTTTTCATTTTTATAAAAAGGGTTGGATCTGCTGTAACTTTTGTATAATTGTTTTGTAAAATAAATCATGTAAGTCTATCATACCATGCTCTAGGGTATTGTTTAAGACCATATAGAGTCTTGGTAAGTTTGAAAACATGATCAGGATGTTTTAGGTCTTGAAAACCAGGAGGTTGTTCGAAAAAAACTTCTTCTTGAACAAAACCATTTAGAAAAGAACATTTGACATCCATTTGAAATAGTTTGAAATTGAAATATGCTACAAAGGCTAATAGAATACGAATAGATTCAAGTCTAGCTATAAGAGCATATGTTTCTTAATAGTCTATTCCCTCTTGTTGATTATAGCCTTTACCAACAAGTCTTGATTTATTTCTTACAATGATTCCATTTTCATCACATTTGTTTCTGAAAACCCATTTTACACCAATTACAGTTGTTTATTTAGGTCTATCAACTAAAGTCCAGACTTGATTCCTCTCAAATTCATTTAGTTCATATTGCATTACTTTGATCCAATCATTATCACCTAAGGCCTCACTTGGACTTTTAGGTTCAAATTGGGAAAGAAAATCAAGATGTTCTATTTCATTTCTTAAGGAATTTCTGGTTCTTACAGGTTTATTTACATCACCAATGATGTTATCACTGGGATGATTCCTAAGAAACAATTGATTTGGGTTTTGTAAAACCTATTCATCAACATATGGTAGAAAATCTTCCGTGGTAAATGTTTTAGGAATTCTTTCTTGAATATTTTCCTTATCAGAGAGATCTTCTAATAACAGTTGATAAACATTTTTAGAAAACACATCCAAGGATGTAGGATTGGGTTGGTTGAAAACAAAAGGATCAGTTTCATCAAATTTTACATGTACTGTTTCCTCAACAGTACAAGTGTTTTTATTGAAAACTCTATAAGCCTTAGAAGTTGTAGAATAGCCTAGAAAGATTCCTTCATCATATTTTGGTGCAAATTTTTGTATATTATCTTTTGTATTCAGAATGAATACTTTTCATCCAAAAACTTTGAAGTATGAAACTTTAGGTTTTCGGCCAGTCCATAACCCATAAGGGGTTTTATTAAGAAATGGTCTAGTTAAAACACGATTTATAGTATAACAAGCAGTACTTACAGCTTCAGCCCAAAAGTGCTTAGCAATTGAGTATTCACTCAACATGGTTCGAGTCATTTCCTGAAGAATACGATTTCTTCTTTCAACAACACCATTTTGCTGAGTTCTTGGAGCTGAGAAATTGTGAGTAATACCTTTCTTACTACAAAAAGTTTCAAAATCGGAATTTTGAAATTCACCACCATGATCACTATGAATAGTTATCAACGGTAGGTTTTTCTCCTTTTTAACTTGGGCTCTAAAAGTTTTGAAATAGGAAAAGGCTTCATATTTCTTTGTGAGAAAGTAGACCCATGTAAATCTAGTAAAGTCATCAACTAAAACAAATACATAGTACTTGCCTCCAATTCTTCCAGTTTGTGTAGGACCAAAAATATCCATATGCACTAGCTACAATTCATTAGAAGTTGAAACTTTATTAATTGATTTAAAGCTAGTTTTATGTTGCTTTCCAAATTGACAAGGATCACAGACTTTTGAAGAATCATATCTAAGGTCTGGTAGCCCCTTAAAAAGTCTTTTCTTTGAGAGTTTACTAAGGTTTCTCAGGTTACAGTGTCCTAGTCTTCTATGACATAGCCATGATTGGTCTTCTATTGCACTTAAGTAGGGTAAGTTTTGGCTCCTACGGTCTTCTAAGTTAATATTGTAAACATTCTCTTGCCTATGAGCAGACAGAATGAACTCATCCTTGAAATTGTGCACTAGACACTTATCATTTCTAAAATTCACAAGGTAACCTTCATCACATAATTGACTTATGCTGATGAGATTGTGCCTAAGACCTTTAACAAACAAAACATTTGAGATAAGAAATTTTCCAAGAAAAATAATATTACCTATACCAAAAATCTTTCCTTGAGCATTATCTCCGAAGGTAACTTTTCCACCTTTTGTTTTGATAACCTTTTCAAAGAGAACTTTGTTTCCGGTCATGTGTTGAGAACAACCACTATCCATGTACCAAATATTCTTATTGGTACACTTCTCATTTTCCTGAAAAAGAAACAATTAGTTTTTCGGAATCCATACTTTTTTGGATCCAGAAGGGTTGGATAAAAGAATTTTAGGAATCCACATTTGTTTTTCAAAATGAGACTTATGAAACCCTAAAGATTGAGTTTTGTTAAGAGAACAATCTCTTCTCCAGTGTCCACCACATTGTCACTTAGTACAAAAAGAGGTTTTTTGTGGAAGAAAATAGTTATTACTAAAAACAGGTTTGGTATAAGTATAACCAAGACCAGAAAGATTTCTCAAAGGTCTAATTTGAGAATACATCTTGTCGAAGTTTTCCTTTCCATGATTAAAGTTTGAAAAACATTTTTTCAAGGAAAAAATTTCTGACTTTAGTTTTAAAACCAAGTTCTTGTTTTCCAAAACATTTGAATTTGAACTAGAGTTAGGCTCTAAAATATTTTTCTTTGAAATTACAGTTTCAAGATCCTTAGAAAGTTTATCCTTATCAGATTTAACTTTATCAAGGGTTTTTAAAATACTTTCAAAATCAGAAGTTTTCACATCAAGATCCTTAGAAAGATCTGATACTTCTTTAGTTAAGATTGAAATTCTAGAATTTGCTTTCTCAAGCTTCTTCTTGAGTTTAGAATTTTCATTTTTAAGTAATTTAGCAAATCTAGATACTTCCTCAAAAGAAGGTAATGTATCATCTTCTGATGATGAGGATTCATCATTTGAATATTCATAATATCTATTATTAGTATAATTTTCATTCAAAGAGACATTTGTAATAGATTCAGCATTATGTACCTTAGCCATGAGACAATAATCTTTAATTGGTAATCTAGCTAAGAGTCCAATATTCCTCTATCCTGAGGACTCATATTCTGAAGAATCATCTGAAGAATCACTACCACTTGCACTCCAGGTATTATTTTCCTTAAATACTTTCTTTGTCTTATAAAACCTTTTCTTGTTTCTTTGAGAGTGTTTCTCCTTTCTGTCTTTCCTTTTCAGTAAAGGACAATCAGGCCTTATATGTCCTGCTTTCTTACATTCATAACAAGTTACCTCTGAATCTTTCTTATCCTTACTATCTTTCTTTTTGAATCTGTATTGGAAGTATTTCTTTCCCACAATCTTGTTCATCCTTCGAGAAAGATTGGCTAACTCATTATCCGAAAGATCACAATCACTTGAATCAGATATAACTTTCTTGGCTTTGGATCTTATAAGTCTTTCAGGTGTTTTAGCTTTAGATGCAAAGGCTACACTTCCATTCCCATTCTTCTTCTTATTGAAATCAGCATCTCTCTTCATTCTTGTCTCGTGCTGTAGAAGAGTTCCAAAGAGTTCATCTAGAGAAATCTGGGAAACTTTTCTATTTTCATCAATAGCAGTCCTTTTTTACTCCCATTCATTTGGCATTATATCTATAATTTTATCAACTAGAGCTTCATCATCAAGACCTTTTTCTCCCATATATTGTAAATTGTTGACAATTGTCATAAACCTTTGTTGCACTTTACATACTAGCTCTCCATATGGAAAAACAAATCCATGATACTCTGCTCGAAGGATTGCTCTCCTTGTTTCTATAACCTTGGATGTACCTAAATGAGTGACTTCTAATTTCTTCCAAATACAGTTGGCTGCTTCACATGAAGATATCTGACTGTATATATTCCTGGTCATAGAGCATAATAAAGTATTACGTACCTTGTAATTCAGTTGATATTTTTGCTTCTCTTGGTTAGTGAAAGTACTAACTTCTTTGTTAGGAATTTTGTAACCTCCAGTAAGCACAATAAAATTGTCTACACTAGTGTTGATCACATAAGTCTTCATACGATCTCTCTAATACTCATAATCATTTCCATCAAAGATAGGTGGTCTAGAAGGATTCATATTGTCTATTGACCCAATATTCATTCCAGATATCTAAAAACAATATCTTCTCCACTCCACATGTTAGTGTAGTCAGTAGTTAAAAATAGTAATATGAAAGAAATAAAGCCTTTAATACAAATCAGTGTAAAACCTCCTTTGATACCAATTTTTGGCTCAAATATATAGATATGTATGTCTATTAGATGGAACAATACAAGATGGGGGTGAATTGTAGGTTTAAAAACCTTTGAGTTTTAGCACTTAATAGATTAGTTTAAATGATCTTAAACTAATACAATTACAAACACCCACAATTGTATTGAATATAAAAGGTATGATGTAATGTAATACTAATGAAATGTAAAACAATTGTATTCAAGATGAACACAATAATCAGAGTACTATAAAGATGAATGATTCTACCTTAAAGCATATATAATCAATCAATACAATATGTAATAGAATGGATGTAATTGAAACAATTACAAATGTATAAGAGATAGAAAAGGAAACAAAGACAATTTCCTTTCTAATACAATTAGCAACGGTAATGTAAAAGAATTAAAATTCTTTTAACCCAAAGAGAAGGGTTATCCTTTCACCTAGGATAAAAGGTCTGTCTCACCAACACCTTGGTGATCCCTCGATACGATGATCGGAACGTCTGTCTGCCTATCCCCGACAGCCCTCGATATGATGATCGGAACGTCTGTATGCCTATCCCAGGAAGCCCTCGATATGATGATCGGTTCGTCCGTCTACCTATCCCTGGAAGCCCTCGATTTTGTAGGTAATCGGCACCTCTGTCTTTCAATTACTTGAAATCCCTCGATACGATGATCGGACGCACAAAGCAGATGAGAGAAGTCACAGCATCTCTCTCTAGAATCTTGAGCAAAGTATCACAGTTGTATCACGCTTGTTCTTAGTTTTCTTTTTTTTCTCAGCTTCAAATGACCTCCTATTTATAGGCCTCGGGTTCCAACGGTCACATCTCCTCCAACGGTCATATTTCTCTGAAAAACTCGGAGGGACTTGGACACCTGGCATCATAACAGTCATATTGAAATAAAAAACAGGACATCGTAACTAACTCAACGACATCGTATTGGTTAGAACAAGATGTATGAATAAGATAATCAAGAGTACGATTTAAATGAAGCATGTGTTTTTGACAAAGTACCAAAAACAAGTATGTAATAAAAGATATGAGAAGCTGAGTTAATGCAATTTCTATATTCAGTACAATCAGCATTGTATGATTGGCATGGTTAGTACGATCAGTATGATCAGTACGATACGCATAGTCAGTACGATCAGCATGATCAGTACGATTAGCCTGGTTAGTACGATCAGCATGATCAGTACGATCATTATGGTCATTACAATCAGCATTGTATGATTGGCATGGTCAGTACGATCAGTATGATCAGTACGATACACATAGTTAGTATGATCGGCATGATCAGTACGATATGAAAGACAAGGTTAGTAGGATTAACAAGACATTTGTGTTTTTCAAAACAAAACATAGAAGTCAAAAGAGGACTTTTGACTCAACACTTCTTAGGATATTGGGGAGCCTTGGGAGGACTCTAGGGAGTGGATATTATATTTTATATGGTCTTAAAGTATTTTTAGTGAGGTTTAAAGAGTTATTGGGTGGGTTTATATAGGAAAGGTTGGGGAATTCTTTATTAGTTTGGTTTTGGACACTACATGCTAAAATATTCAAAATCACAAACCATACCATGGTTTTTTCCCATGTTTTATAGACAAGGGGAGTGGGATATATTATGTTTTAAGTCTAGGAACCAAAAATCTAAAAATATTTCCCTTGATTATGTGGGGGTGATTCATACTTTCAAGGAAATGATTAAAATATTAAAATATATAATAGGTTTTGGAGGATTCACTAAGGAATTATAAAATAAATCAAATAAAATTAAAACTAAATTATTTTAAAGGAAATTTATTTGGATGAATATACATTTTATAGTATTTATCACATCATTATTGGGCCATTATTATGTCATAAAACACACCGTTTGGTGTTTAATTTTTACCCAAAAATTCAACTATCTCAGAAAATTATGAAAAAATCACCATAGGGTAATTTTGATGTCATGATTCCAAAAATAATATTAATTTTATCTACATAATTTCATAAATATTTAAATTTTCACTTTTAAAATAAAAACTGATATTTATTGAAAATTGAAGGGTTTTGAAAAAAACAATTTTTAAACCTTAATAAAAATTACATTTGACTTCATAAAAATTACATGATCATTTATATTTAATAAAATTTATTTCATAATAATATTTTATTAGAATATTATTTATTTCAAAAATCTATTAATTCATTAAAAATTCATTTCTTAACTGAATTTTAATATTTACAAAGAAACAATAATAGGATGAAAGTATATTCATTATTCTATATAAAAAATAATAATATACATAATCATAATGATAGGGTATTGTTACATATCCCTTAATTACACTATAATATTCCTTAATAGTAAGGTGTTAAATGGTGGGGCTTTCTAGGAATATTTTGGTGAACATGGTTTGGGTCATGATCTTAATGAGCTTGAACTTCTCCCATAAATGGTTTTGCTCGTGCTCAAGTTTTTTAGATTTCAGCTTAGGCTTGGTCTAGGGAAAATCCTAGAAATCATATATCCCTTGAAAGATATGATAAATGTGATTCATAGGGTATGATCCTACTATTTGATTCCAACACTTCCTTTTTATATGCCAAAAGTATTTGTTAAAACCCTATATTTATACTATTCATGTGATCATTGTTTAACGTCAATATTATCAATGGTAAGAATACTTAATAGTCATTTAAATCCAATTGGATATAATAAAACAAAAGGAGTACATGTTATTTATATATCCATAAGACATTTAATTAAAAGAAATGGAATTTTATTCATTAATTTTCAAGTTGTTACAATATCTCTACTACTAAGGATTTCACTCTGCTACTATGGATGAAGAAACAACTGATAGATATTTGTGATGAGGTGAAATTTCCAATGGTGATTCTATATGATAAAAATAGCATGATCGATATTATGAAGAATCATATTCATCATTATTGTGTAAAACATATTAAAATTAAATATCACTTCATCATGGAAAATTTTGAACAAGTCATCATTAAAATGGATCATGTTTGAATTGATGACCAAGTGGTTGGAATTCTGACCAAGCCATTGGAAGCACATGTGCTCAATAAACAAAGTTGTAACCATGATGTTCAACCACTTCCCAGTGCATGAGGAGGTTACGGTTATTCTCCTCTCCCCAATTGTATTGGTTGTTTTAATCTTTTTTTGGAAGTGATGCAGGTTTATAGGGGATATAAAATCCAAGGGGAGTGTATTTTGTGTTATAAAAGTTAAATAACAAGTTATTTGGGTTTATTTTCAATAGTTTAGAATAGGTAAATTGTAACACCCCAAGATTTCATAGTAAGTTATTTTCTTTAAAGTAATTCAATACCTTGCGCTACACGCAACATTGAGTTTGAGCGCACCACGACTTACCAAACTAGCCATTTAAAAAGCGTTTATGAATATTATTAACAGAATTTTTAATTTTATATACTCCATATAATTTTATAATCCATATTATGTGTTTCTTAGATATAATATAAGAACAAATTCAATTTTTTAGGTAAAATAAGTATTTTTCAAAAAATGTAATTTTACAGCCTTTTAATGGAGAACCCCTTTTAAATAAAATATTTGAAACTTTTTTATATTAGATTTTACAAAATAAACTTCTTTTTTAGAATTGGGAAATTAAAATTTAGTTTGGATAAAAGTTTGGTGTTTTTCTGATAACTTTCATATTTTGATGAATAGTGAAAAATACTAAATTTTAATTGAAAAATACTTTTTTAATTAAAATAATTTATGTTGTTAAATTATAATTTTGAATGGTTTTGAATTATAATTATATTATATTTTTATCATTTAATCTAATTTTGTTCATTGAAGTAATTTTAGTATGAAATTGGACACAAACAAGTGTCAATCTTTTGATAGTTATTATTTCTTAAAAACACGCTCTTTGTTTTGACAACGGAAATTAATTTTAAATTAATTTATGTGACTTATATGTTTTGAATTTTAAAAAATTGATTCTATATTTGGAATTAGGAGGTCCAAATTGTGTAAATAGATAACTTTTATTTTTATACATTATGAATATTTACTTTAGTAAATATTTTATTTACCATGGTAGGGGTAAATCCGGTAAATAAGGGTAACAAAATAATATTATAATAATAATAGATTACCCTAACATGTGTCATATTCCTATTTTTTTATACGTATCTAACCATGGGAATCTTTGGGTTGATTTTTGGACCCCATGGAGCTACTTGAGAGTGATAATGACACTTTATATTAATTATTTTAAAGTAAAGACAAAAATGATATAACCATATATCTTTTAGTAAAACAAATTATATGGGGTTATATAAGTTATATTTATGACTATAAATATTAATTGGAAATATAAAAATATTTCCTACATCATGGTATTTTTTTATAATTTTTAGACATCAAATAAATAAAATTATTTATGACACAATAATGATGTAGTGTTTACCTCATTAATAAATGATTTAAATAAATAAGATTATAAAAATATAAAAAATATAAAAAACCTGTAAAATTCTTATTGGATGATTTTATTTAGAACATGATTCATCTTAGATTTTCCTTTAATGAGTTTTTGACCTTTAGAAACTGAAAATCATTATATAATATAATAATATTTTCAAACTTTCCTGAAGAGCCCCTCCTCCCCCTTATAAAAAGCCCTCACTTATAACCCATATCTCACACCTCTAAAGCCCCTTGTATCATCCAAACTCTTCCCAAATAAGATCCTTACATCCCCCTATTCCTATTAGAATCCTTACCTTAGGAATAAGGCACTTCAAGGAAGCCTTTTGGTTCAAACAAAAGGGAGTTACCCGATTTAAAGGTAACATCTCCTCTTAAGTTGTTTTCTATTATTTTGATTATCCAACCACCTAAAATCTCTTTATTACATTATTTAATAACTACACTAGTATCCTAAATATACTAGGTTGTTTTTATGAGAATTATTTTAACTAAACTTACACACATCTCCATCTAATGGGTATAGAACATAATGTTTCTGTGGACGGTGAACTACTGCCTCACGAAGCGATGATTGTTCAATATTATACTACCACCTCTTATGGTGGCCATTATGATGACACTATAATTATATATGGTATTTATGATATTTATTTTATATATAATCTTCTTTAATTCTATTTTATAGCATACCCTTATTCTTTTCATGTTATATATATACGATAATTTCATTTGAGGAAGTGCGGACTACCGCCCCCTCAAAGTGATATGACTCGTTCATACCATACATAGAACGTATAAATGATGGTGTTAATGAACTTAAATAACATATATAAAATATTATATTATACTATAATAATAATATACCTATGTATCATTTGATTTTCTTTCCTTTGAAAATAAAAAAACGGATGTGGTGTTCTTGCATACATACGGATTACCGTCTCCACGAACGCGATGAGATTCATTACTCATCATAACCATTCAAGAATAATTTTCCTTTTATTATTAAAAATAATATTTAATAACATAAGATATTTCTGTGTATGTATCAAATACATCCTATCCTTAACAAACATGACTTATATAACAAAATATATAAATGAAAACGAATCAATTAACACCCAAAACAATGATACTACTAAAATATTATTAAAAAATCAATATTAAAAGATCATATATGATATAATATTTATATATATAGTTCTTGTATAATTTAATAACAATTATGTAACTATTATACAATAGGTTTGCGTACCCTCGACCAAGGAAAAGTACAAGGTAAGGGGTTTCTTATCTCACTTTTAATTTTGTGAGATTTCCATTGTTCGCCATTTATTTATTGCATGTGGTGTATCGTGTACTGCCGTTTGATATATATTATCATGATTATATTAATATTCATGGTATTATGTGATTTATTTGTGGGTTATTAACTTTTTTTCATATGACTCGATTGATTACAATGTAGTATGTGATTTTCATCTCACTTCTTATTTCCGTGAGATTCAGGCTATATTGCCACTATTTCTATTTGTGTAGTATATTTACTTCCAATGATTATATTATTTGTGAAATATACTTTAATTTATGGGTATTTTCATCTTCATTTTATTATACTTCTTTCATGGGTTTTATGTTTCGTAAGTTACCAAATCGGTAAGGGAATTTCAAATTTCAATTTCCACTCATTGGGCTTTATGCATACTACATTGATTAATTTACTCCAAGATTATGTGTGGAATCACTATTTATTATTTATGTAGTAATATAAACTCCCCTTTATGTGGATACACCTTTGATACACATAATCACTCCATTGATAAATTCACATTCCATTGATATGATCTTTTTAAGGGTAATCTTAACTAAATTGCCATTCATTGAGTTAAACATCCAAGCCATTGGTTTTGTTTTTACAAGAATATGTGTGAATGTAATATGATTGATTTACACTAAATATCTATTTATATTTAGTGTATTTATATTTTTCACACATGATTATTTCATTTATTTATCCTTAATCTAAGGATACGATCTTTATAAGGTATTTCATCTCAATTTACATTCCTTTGTGACCTCTTTGTCGTTATGCACCAATTCACTTTTAAATGGTGTATATATTGTCCTTTGACATATTATATCATGAATCCATTTATTCTCATGATTTTATAATGTTTTGATTATTTTTCTTCCTCAATTACTTGTATTCAAGCATCTTTTATTTGGTTAGGAACTCATTAACTAAAATATTGTTTTAAATGATTTAAATATTTATTCTTATAAATCTTTTTCATTAATGTTCATATTTTAAAAATGGTTTTAAGTATTTAATTATATGGAAATTAATTTTTTTAAACTAAAATTACTTTTAAAAGTTTCAAAGTGATATGGGACACTTTGAATCAAAAATCTATTTTAAACAACTTCTTTGATAAATAGAGCGACATTTAAATGTTTTCAATAAAAAGAGGATATTTCTCTCAAATAGTTTTAATGAATATTTTAATCTATTTCAATATCCTTCAGTATATTTTACTCTTTATTGAGGTTGATTTATCATAATGCAATCATCCATATTGTATTGAATGAGTTATGTTTGATTACGGATGTGCTATTTTTATGTCATCCATGGTTTGTCGTTAAAATATTGACATTTCGTTTGTTAGTTTTAATATTAATGTTTAGATTATGTTTCACCCTTTCATATAAGGAATGAATTGGACTTAGTAAGTGATGGGTAGAGCCTATTATAGCTCCTAGATGCATCGGTAGGTCTAATGAGACAAACTAGTGTCTTAGCACAAGGCCTTGAAAAAATCTTAGTTGTAGTCTTGGCACAAGGCCTTGACTATGTGGTTTTGAAGTTTGGAATTATGCATTTCATCATTCTTAAATTAGCTATTGATATTACATGTGATTATTCTACTAGTAGAATATCCATGTGAATAAGTAATTGGCGTTATTTGATTTATCTTTTCTGTATTATACCAAAGTTTATGTTTAAAAGGCTTTTATTCTAGTCTTAATCATTGACTTAAATGTTTATTCTTATTTATGATAGTTTACACTATATTTTTATCCTTATTGAGAATATTATCTCACCCATTTCTTATGTTTTATTTTTCCCAGGATGTAAACAAGTATATTATGATTAACCTGGAGGAATAGGCTAAAGGATATAATAATTTTCAAAGGGGACACAATGTTGTTGTTTTTTATTTCATGATGTAATGTAAAACTTATGTATGTATCTATCACTTACAAGTCACTAAACTGATCATTATTTCGGGACTTAATTCCTTGTAATCATGCCAATGTATTAAAACAATGAACTGGATCCATGCTTCTGAGGTCGTGGAATTACAGTTGGTATCAGAGGAAGTTTAGTACAAACCTTGGAAGCTAGATTTAGAGAGAAAAAAACTCTGATTAGGAAACACTACCCTAATATAGATATTGAGGATTAGTATAGAAGAACATCCAAAATTTTCGGTAATGTAAATATTATGTGGGTTTTCCAAGAAATACATCCCTTTCTGGATATGAGCAGGTAGAGGCGGCTCTAGCACAGATGTACCTAGAAGTGAAAACTCTGAAAAGGAGTTTTGGCCTTGACTCAGGGTATCCAGGTACACGACAATGGGCCTTGCTGCACTCTTGGTTACAACACTCCCAGGGGATATGTTTAGAATAATTCGTATTTTCTTTACAAACCAATTAGAATTTAATATAAGATGATAATAAATAACCTTGGTTAGTCCTAAGGTGTTTTAGATCTAAAATAATGTGTTATGATATTCTCTAAATTATTGTATGACTCACACTATGCTTTATGGTGTTAGTCAATGTCTGGATTCCAAGGAAGTCATGGTAACATTGAACATGATGTACAAGGTGGGAACAGTGGTGGAAATAAGCAACGAAGTGGAATGATGATAGGTGTAAAAGATATCATGTTTGTGCTGAATTAATTTTCCAAAAATATGATCAACAAAATATATATTAACCAACTCTCAGACTCAACAAATAAAAGAAAGGCGGTGAATGATAAGGTCTCTAGTAGTGGAGACCATGGAGAAAAGAAATCTCAATCTCCATCATGCAGGAAATAGGGAAGGATACACCTAGGGAAGTGTCTCAATGGAACAACGAAATGCTTTATGTGTGGGAAAGAAGGACATAAAGTAAATAATTGCCGAGGAAAAATGAAGAGTACTATGGAAGAAAATAAAAATGATCCCAAGAATACATTTACAGTAATTTTCCATAAATGTAGGGGACCTGGGAATTACCCAAGTGAATTCCCTATTCTATAGGATAACCTCTTGGTCAAGGAAGAACCTATGTGGAAATAAATGGATGGTGGAATGTTTAAAAGTATTAGTGATCTTTGTTGATGGGATTACTTTGGAAGACTTTTCTCTTGTATGTGTAACCCTATAGTTTGTTATGTGAAAATGATATTTTAGGAAGAATTATCTTTTCTATTGTTGATATAGTTATAAATAATGTTTTGGGTTTATATGATCCTTGAATTTGAGGCAATTACAAGTTATTAAATTTTGGGATGAAAATGTGAGGTATGAGATAACATTTGTGGTGAAATTATGTTATGGTTATTTTGAGGAATTTATCTTATTTTGGTAATGTTATAAAATATAGTTTTTGAAAAAGGAAAACACACAAACTGTGTGAAAACCTGTCATGTCGGAAAAAGTTTCAGGAATCGAACCCACAACTAGAGTGTGATTGGGATTCATCACCTACCACTGGACTACATGAAGTCCCTAGTTAGTGTGACTAATTATTTTTAGTTAAATGATTTTATTGATCAATAATAATTTTATTTGGGATCTTATGTCTTATTAAATGGATATCCTTAGTATAATAAAATGATTTGGCGATTAAGTGATAAATGTTATTTTGGAAGACGTTCACTCTGTTGGGAATACTATATGCCTAAGAAAAATATAATACTATGGGATTTCATTTGAGGAGTAATGGTTGATTTTTATCTATGTATTTATTGTGTATTTATAGTGATTTGGATTATTTATGTAAATGATTAACCTATCATAGAGAATATGTGATTAGGTTAATTACTTTTAAGTATGTGACTTTAAGAGTAGACAATGTTATTTGGATATACAATTTAACGTGGAAGACCACAAAATCAAATTCTTCTAAGTTTTGGGCGTCAATATTAGTTTGGATTATATTGAAGGATTTTAATGACAATTGTTTATTGAATGGTATTTTTTGAACTTTGGGGATTGTTGGTTTAATTTTAGAAATTAAGATTATTATTTATTTCTCTAAAGGATTATCCTTTTTGGGGATCATCTGATCTTGTACTAACCATTTTGGTTTTGGTTAATCTCTAAAGACAAGGTAAATATATAGTTTATCCTTTGTGGATCGTGTGATTCTCTATAAGTTGATTCTAGCGCTTCAGGTGTGACAAAGTCATCTTAAAAACTCGTCGTTTGAAAAAAAGATTAGTTAGTGGTAGAAATGTATTAAAGGATGAAAATATACTTAAAATTTAATTATATCTCTTTATTTTCCTAGTCAATATCATAAATAAATTCCTCAACTTGAGGAAATGGAACTTAAAACAAAAAAAAACATTGTCTGTTTACTTTTCCTACTGGGAAACTAATGACCGTTTATCCCATCAAAAGTTTGTGGGTTTATTGTTGTTAACTTTATTCTAATCATGTTTTCTATCACTCTCCATCATAACTTCACACTAATTTTATCTTCCTTATCCTTGTTTTCCTACATGGAATCCTATTATGGATTATCTCGGGTGACCTTTGTACTTATCTTTCTTTCTTTTAAAGTGATAGTTTTATTGACTCTTTTTCCAATATGGGGATTTCAATGAAGTTACCAAGCCCAATCTTAAAAATTTCTAGGACTCAATTTCCAAAATGTGGAATAATGTAACACCCTAAGATTTCATATTAAGTTATTTTCTTTAAAATAATTCAATAGTTTGCGCTACCCGCAACACCGAGTTTGAGTGCACTATAACTTACTAAACTAGCCGTTCAAAAAGAGGTTATGAATATTACTTACTAAATTTCTAATTTTATATACTCCATATAATTTTATAATCCATATTATGTGTTTTTTATACATAATATAAGAAAAAATTCAATTTTTTAGATAAAAGAAGTATTTTTCAAAAAATGCAATTTTACCACCTTTTAATGGAGAACCCTTTTTAAATAAAATATTTGACACTTTTTTATATTAAATTTGAAAAAATAAACTTCTTATTTATAATTGGGACATAAAAATTTAGTTTGTATAAAATTTTGGTGTTTTTCTAATAACTTTCTTATTTTGATGAATAGTAAAAAATACTAAATTTTAATTGAAAACAACTTTTTTAATTAAAATAATTTATAGTGTTAAATTATACTTTTGAATGGTTTTGAAGTATAATTAGATTATATTTTTACCATTTAATCTAATTCTGGTCATTGAATGTAATTTCACTTTGATATTGGATACAAACAATTGACAATCTTTTGATAGCTATTATTTCTTAAAAACACACTCTTTGTTTTGACAACGGGAATTAATTTTAAATTAATTTCTGCCACTTATGTATTTTGAATTTGGAAGAATGGATTCAATATTTGGAATCATTTGGTCCAAATTGTGTAAATAGGTGACTTTTATTTTTAGACATAATGAATATTTACTTTAGTAAATATTTTGTTTATCATGGTTAAAGGGGTAAATCTGGTAAATAAGGCTAAAAAAATAATATTATAATAATATTAAATTACCCTAACATGTATCCTATTCCTATTTATTGATACATATCCAACAATTGTCATCATTGGGTCTATTGTTGGACCCCAAGTAGCCACTTGAGAGTGATAATGACACTTTATATTAATTATTTTAAAGTAAAGATAGAAATGACATAACCATATATCTTTCAGTAAAACAATTTTTCCATGGGGTGATATAAGTTATCTTTCTGACTATAAATATTCATTATAAATCTAAAATAATTTCATAAATCATGGTATTTTTTTATAATTTTTAGACATCAAATAAATAAAATTATTTGTGATACAATAATGATACAGTATTTACCTCATTAATAAATGATTTAAATAAATAAGATTATAAAAATTAAAACAATATCATAAACCTGTAAAATTCTTGTTGTAGGATTTTATTTCGGACATTAGTCATCTTATATTAACCTTTAATGAGTTTTGGACCTTTATAAATCGAAAATCATTATATAATAAAATAATATTTTCAAACTTTCCTAAAGAGCCCCTCCTCCCCCTTATAAAAATACATCACTTCTAACTCATCTCTCACACCTCTAAAGCCCCTTGGATCATCCAAAATCTACCCAAATAAGTTCCTTACATGCCTCTCTTCCTCTTAAAATCCTTACCTTAGGCAAAAGGCACTTCAAGGAAGCCTTTTGGTTCAAACCAAAGGGAGTTACCCGATTTCAAGGTAACATCTCCTCTTAAGTTCTTTTCTTTTATTTTACTTCTACAACCCCCTAAAATATATTTATTCTTTTATTTTATTACAACACAAGTTTATTCAATATACTATATTTTTTTATGATAATTATTTGAACTATACTTACACACACCTCCATTTAATGGGTATAGAACATAATGTTTCTGTGGACGACGAACTACTACCTCCCAAAACGATGATTGTTCAATGTTCTTATACCACATCTTATTGGGTCCATTATGATGGAACTACAATTATATATAATATTTATGATATTTATTTTATCTATAATCTTTTTTAATTCTCTTTTATAGCATACCATTATTCTTTTCATGTTGTATATATGCGATAATTTCATTTCAGGAAGTGCGGACTACTGCCCCCACAAAGTGATATGACTCAATCATACCATACATGGAACGTATAAAGTAATGTGTTAATGAACTTACATAACATATATAAAATATTTTATTATACTGGAATAATAATATACATGTGTATCATTTGGTTTTCTTTCCTTTGAAAATAAAAAAAATGGATGTAGTGTTCGTGTGTACGTACAGATTAGAGTCTCTATTAACGCGATGAGATTAATTCCCCATCATAACCATTCAAGAATAATTTCCATTTTATTATTAAAAATAATATTTAATAAAATAATATATTTCTAAATTTGAATAAAATACATCCTATTCATAACAAACATGACTTATGTAACAAAACATATAAATGAAAACGAATCAATTTACACCCGAAACAATGATACTACTAAAATATTATTAACAAAGAAATATTAAAGGATCATATATGATATAATATTTATGTATGTAGTTCTTGTATAATTTAATAAAAATGATTTAACTATTATACAGGAGGTTAACGTACCCTCAACCAAGGAAAGGTACAAGGTAAGGAGTTTCTTACCTCACTTTTAATTCTGTGAGATTTCCATTGTTCGCTACTTATTTATTACATGTGGTGTATCGTGTACTACCATTTGATATATATTATCATGATTCTCTTTATATTCATGGTATTTTGTGATTCATTTTGTGGTTATTAACTTTTGGTCATACGACTCGATTGATTACAATGTGGTATGAGATTTTCATCTCACTTCTTATTTCTGTGAGATTCATGCTATATTACCACTATTTCTTTTTTTGTGGTGTATGTAATTCCCATGATTGTATTATTTGTGTAATATATTTTTAATTTATGTTTATTTAAATCTTCATTTTATGCTACTTATTTCATGGGTTGTATGTTTCATAAGTTACCAAATCGGTAAGGGAATTTCAAATTTCAATTTACACTCATTGGGCTTTACGCATACTTCATTGATTATTTTACTCTAATACTATGTGTGTGAATCAATATATATTATTTATCTATTAATATCCACTCCCTTTTCGTTGGATATACCATTGATTCACATAATCATGCCATTTATCAATTCACATTCTATTAATATGAACTTTTTAATGGTAATCTTAACTCAATTTCCATTCACTGAGTTAAACATCCAAGTCATTGGTTTTGTTTTTACAAGAATATGTGTGAATGTAATCTGATTTATTTACACTAAATATCTAATTATATTGAGTGTATTTATATTTTTCATTCATGATTATTTCATTGATTTATTTTTAATCTAAGGATACGGTCTTTAAAAGGTATTTCATCTCAATTTACATTCCTTTGAGACCTCTTTGTCGTTATGAACCAATTCAATTTTATATGGTGTATATAATGTACTTTGACATATTATATCATTAATCCTTTTATTATCATGATATTATAATGTTTTAATTAATTTTATTCCCCAATTACTTGTATTCAAGTGTCGCTTATTTGGTTAGGAACTCTTTAACTAAAATATTGTTTTAAATGTTTTAAATATTTATTCTTCTAAATATTTCTCATTAATGTCCATGTTTTAAAAATGGTTTTAAGTATTTAATTATATGGAAATAAATGTTTTTAAATTAAAATTCATTTTAAATTTTTCAAAGTGGTATGGGACACTTTGACTCAAAAATCTATTTTAAACAACTTCTTTGATAAATAGAGCAACATTTAAAGGGTATATTTATCTCAAATAGTTTTAATGACTATTTTCATCTATGTCAATATCCTTCAGTATATTATACTCTTGATTGAGGTTGATTTATCATAATACAATCATACATATTATATTTAATGAGTTATGTTTGATTGTGGATGTTCTATTTTTATTCCATTCATGGTTTGTGGTTAAAAAATTGACATTTCGTATGCTAGTTTTAATACGAATGTTTAGATTATGTTTCACCCTTTCATATGAAGAATTAATTGGACTTAGTAAGTGATGGGTGGAGCCCACTATAGCTCCTCTATGCATTGGTAGGTCTCATGAGACAAACTAGTGTATTGGCACAAGGCCTTAACAAAATCTTATTTGTAGTCTTGTCATAAGGCCTTGATTATGTGGTTATGAAGTCTGGAATTATGTATTCCATCATTTTGAAATTGGATATTGATATTAATTATGATTATTTGACCAGTATAATATCCATGTTAATAAGTAAATGGCATTATTTGATTTATCTTTTCCATATTATGCTAAAATTTAAGTTTAAAAGGCTTGTGTTCTAGTATTAAACAATGCTTTAAATTTTTATTCTTATTTATGACAGTTTCCACTATATTATTATCCTTACTGAGCATCTGATCTCACCCATTTCTTATGTTTTATTTTTCCCAGGATGCAAAGAAGTATATTAAGATTAACATATAGGTATAGGCTAAAGGATATAAGAGTTTTCAAATGGGACACAATGTTTTTTTTAAGGTTGGGGCCGAAGCCTCATTTTTATTAATAAAGCAAAGCAAAGACCTCTTTTAACTGGGTAGAGGGAGACCCATTACATAGCCCGAAGGCCCAGTGGGCTAGTAGCCCATTACATAGCCCGTAGGCCCAAATTTTTGTCCAAATTCCTATTCTGTGAATAGTAACCCGGTTGCTACAGTACCGCCGCCGCTACAGTACCCGTCGATCAACAGTACCGCCGCTGCTACAGTACCCGCTACAGTACTGCTACAGTAACCTGCACCCAATGGGTTTTGAACCCCCATTTTTTCATGTAGTATTACGGGGTGCTTACCACTAAGCCAAACCCCAACTACAAATGGGACACAATGTTGTTTTTTTATTTCATAATGTAATGTAAAACTTATGTATGTATCTAGTACTTCTAAGTCTACTAAACTGATCGGCCTTTTGGGACATGATTCCTTATAATCATTCCAATGTATTAAAATAATGCACCGACTCTGGGCTTCTAGGGTCGGGGCGTTACAGAAATTCAATGGTACAAAGGTGGATAAGTAAAAATAAGAATGAATGATTTATGGTTTTCTAGTTTTAGGAGAATAGATATTAGAGAAAGTAGTTTCAGGTTTTTGAAAAACCATGCAACACTTCTATGACACGATGAGAATCAGGTATTATAGGGAAACAGTTCGGACATGCAATGCTTTTTGAGATGATCAGAGCTTATCTTAGGCATCTTTATGCATTAAAAACATGAGAACCTAACTTATGATTCCCCTCTTGTTTTTTACATTGATATTTTATCACTTAGACTCAGAGTGTTGGATGAATTGTTTCTTGTGTATCATATTTTGATTATGGTTGGTGCATCATTCAATTTATCTATATATTGCCAACAAACCCAAAGGGGGATATTTTTGGAAAAAATGTTGTTCTTTTCTAGAAATCGATTCTAGTTTGTGTTTTCTCTCAATCCCCAACATGGAAGATCAAGTATTTTACAAGTAAATTGATCTTATAGTACAATCTGAATAAAAAATTGAAGTTGGCATCATTTCCTAGTGCTGGAAAATTTTTGGGGTCAAAAATCTAGAGGAAGAGGCTAGCGTCGTGAAGGGTTTCTTTCTCGAATAAAAATTTCATTAAAATGGTAATGGTATGGGTTTTTTGAAGACATGGATAATATTCATGAAGATGTGTATCATCGCAAACCGTGACATTGTTTTCCACGATTATGAGAAGTGGAGCATCATGAGTGCATGATGGTTTGATAGAATGATTCGCGATGACATCCAATCTCAATGGAGCATCACAAATGGAGGATTTACATAAAGGTTTTTTTAAAATATCCTTAAAATCGACTAAGAGGAAGTGGAGAATCATGAATGGTCGATCCTATAAATATGAGGCTACCCCTACTTTATAAACATGAAATTATTCAAGTAAAATCATAAATCTCTTTGATTTCATGAATCTAGGGTAGCTCCACGAATCTGGTTTTCTATGCGATCTTTAGAATCATAAAAAGACTACCTTATTCTCGACTTATGCCAATGATTCTAAATATTTAGTGCTTTGCGATGATGGGGTATTCTGTGTTGGCTTAGTGATCTTTGTGAAGTCAGTTTGTTCTGTGAAGGAAGTTAGCTTCGTGAAGGTTGTGAGCTTTGTGAAGGATCTCTATGAATAGTAGTTATGAACATCTGGTTTAAGTGAATAGTTCTTTCAAAGTGATCCAACTCAGGTCTATGGTGCAAGAAAAGTCTCATGAAATATAGGGACAAAGACTTTAATGCCAATCCATTAAAGAGACCTTCAAGACGATAAACTGAGTAATACTTCTCTCAGAGTAGTGAGTTATTTGGAGTTGATGGAAGTGTTCTAATGGAAGCAATGTGTTGTCTCTAAAATATTTTAAATTAATTATTCCTATCACAGAGTGATTGTGTTTGAACTTCTGTATTCCACAATTAGTGAATATTAGTGGATTCAGGTATGACTAACACACTATTTGAGTATGTTCCTTAGACTATCCCTTAGTAGTGAACTAAGTAAAATTGATGTGTTGTCTCTTTTCATTTGAATGTTTTATTACTACACTTTTCCAACAAACAGGTTTAACAAGTTCCAAACAACCGGGTAACAAAATCTGTTTCTTTAAAAAAAAAGTTGACACCCTAATTCACCACTCCCCTCTTAGGGTGCTCTAGGGTCCTACATATATATTATATCTATGATATAAAAATGATTGTGGAAATTTGAATTAATATTTATCTTTATTTTTTTCCATCAATCAAGAAAATGGAAACTACATTCATGCATACGTACAACATGTCATCTCCATGAATAGTGTAATTCATTTTCTATCTATAACTTTAATGGATTACTCTAAATACATGTATAATTAATATTTATGATATTTATATCATGTTTAACATTCTATATATGTTTTAGTAATGATAAAACTAAAAATACCGAAACTATCAAACCAAAACATACATAAAAAACGAAGCAATTATTACCCAAAACGTGATTTTAACAAGGAATTGTAAATAAAAATGTAATAAAAGCTAATAATTAAATCATATATGGTACGATATATGTGAGTATGTTTTTTAATACATTTATGATACACCTATATTTTTTATAAAATAAATTTGAATGTGTATATATAAATTCAATACTTGAGGTATGGGATTTTCTTCTCACTTTTATTTCTATAAGACACGTTCCATATTCGCCACTTGTTTCTTTTTTGTTGTGTATATAATATCAATGAATCAATTTTATGATTCATATCATAAAATTTATGGGATAAAAATATCCATCTAAGGTTATTTATTTCATGGGTATTACAATTCAAAAGTTTCCAAAGTGGTAAAGTTTCTTTTACAATATCATTGTATATCGGGATTGTTTATGATTAAGTTTCTGATGATGAAATATTTTGATCTACATATAAATAAATTTATAAATTTTAATCTCATATATTTATTTTTATAAATTATATGTTTTAATTTCAATTTTACACTCTTTATCAACTCAATGGATCAAAATGATGTTTTTGAGAAAAACCATCTTTATTTCTCCCTTCGGTCGAAAATACTTTTTCTTACATGTACAAGTTTTCTAAAAATGTTTTAAAGAATATTTTTAATATTATATAGTGGATTTTTTAAATACATTTTTACCCATGTTTTCATTTTTAAAAAAAATTAAAAGGAATCTTCTTTTCATTTTCCAAATGAGGTAATTTTTAATTTTAATATAAAATTTGAAAGGAATCTTTATTTTACAATACACAATTTTCTGCCATCATGACCACTCAATTATTTAAATATTCCTTTATAATTTTTTAATATTATTTTAAAAGAAAATTTTTTCCATAATATTTGGGTGATTTTTTCATTTTAAATAATTTATTTCAAATAGAAAAGAATATTTTTATCAATAAATGTTTCAAGTGATCTTTCAAAATCATTTTCCATTTAAAATGAAATCCATTGATGTTACTTAAGAGTTAGTGGGAATATGATATAATGATTTCATCCTTATTATTTATATGGATATTTATGCTTATTATAAAAATATTTTAATGAAACTCATCCCTTTTAAATGGGTTATTCTATTATGAAAAGATGAAATATTTATGAAACCAATATCTTTTCCATAGGTTATTCTATGATGAAATGTTTATGTTGACCATTTCTTTTCATGGGTTTTGATATGAATAATGTTTTGTGATATTTTGAAAAACATATTGTAAGATCCTGAACTTTTATGGAGATGTATCGAGATTTTTTATGTATAATTTTTCCTTCTTTTGATTACTTTTTGTGTGGTATTTATCTTTAGTGTGTTTGGGTGGAAATTGTAATTTTTTCAGAGGAGGGGTTGTGCACAATTGGCGCACGGTTTTCCCAAACCATGCACCCAGACCGGCATATAATATGAACCCAAATAGATGTGATTTTCATAGATAGCCCATGGTTTTCCAAACTATGCGCCATATTAAGTGAAACTGTGTGACACCCCAAGGTGAGGCGCATGGTTATGGCGCATGGTTAGGGGAAACCGTGGACCCTATATTGGAAACCATGCATACGGGACTTTAATCCCATGAAAATTCACATAAAAATAATTGAACCCCAGGAACTCACCCTAAATTGAACCTAAATCAAACCTAACCTATTTCTCTCATTTTTTGGCTCTTATATGGATTCCAATCCATTTTAACCTTCGTTATTAATGATTCCAAGCCCATGTTGAAGATATTCACCTTCCTGGGTATGTGGTTTCTTCCCAGTTAGATCTCTCTCTCTCCTTACCACTCCTCTCTCCAGATAAAATAGGGATGTTCTGCCCACTATTGGAAATGTTTTAGATCTAGATTTAATGGGTTGTGTTTCTCTTTATCTTGAATCTAGTTTTTGGATCAAGATCTTGTTCCTCATCACGTTCTTGGTCATTCCACTTAAATTAGGGATTTCCATTGGTGAGCATTGGTCAATGATCTTGAGGTAGGTTGTCTAAATTAAAATCCCACAGTCTTGATTTAATTATGTTTATGTAATTGTGAAATTTCAATTTCCCTTCTTGGGAAATTTCATTGATAATTTAATTTATTTTTTTTAATTACCAAGTGTTAATGATTTAGATTAAATTGGGGAAATTGAATTGTGGAATTGGGTTAATTAATTAGTGAATTAGTTAATGGGATATTGGAATTATGGAATTGGATTAATTAATTAGTGAATTAATTAATGGTATGTTTGGGTTTTAGAATTGATTAATTAATTTTTTAATTAATTAATGGAATTTTTGGTTGGGGAATTGATTAATTAATTTTTGAATTAATTAATGGGTTAAAGGGATGTATGATTAAATGTTGATAAATGGAATAATGGTGATTTTTCACATTATTTATATGTGATTAAAGTATTGACCATGATTTGTTTTAATAATTGAAATGGATTATCATATGAGAAGGTTAATGTTGATTAACCTTGATTGATGTGATATATATGATATTGGGATATATGTGATATATATGTGTGGGACATAGTCTGCTTCATCAAAATTTTATAGTGATAAATTGGTATTCGTGTGTGGGAAATAGACAACTACTTCAAAATATCATAGTGATGAATTGATAAATGAGGTGTGGGATAGGGAATGAGGCTCTATATACCCATGGTGTACTAGATATGACGTTATATGCCCATGAGTAGGCATTGGACTATGGTTCTAGTTGGATGTGATATGAATTCAGATGATATGATATGTGGGAATCATGGTATTATGATATGTGATATCCCTTAGGGATAGTACATAATTCAAAATGGGTCGAAGTATATATTGAGGGTTTGGGTGTCCTTAAGAACCTGGGGGTCTATTTGGTTAAATAAAGAGTAATTAAATAGATGTAAACTATTTTATTTATTAATTGTATTTTATTCTTTATACAACTTCATACACTATTATTGACTAGATATTATTTTAGATGTCATTGTTGGTGGTCTACTGATTTATAATCATACCCTACTCAGGCTACCTAATTGGTTCCCAAATAGATTTCATGGTTGTGGGAAAGGTTAATAAAAAGGTCTTTATGATAGATGGGTCGGTCGGGATAGAACATGGATGAGGGAGTAGAACTTGGTGGTAAGACCTAGTTGGGGAATTTTTCAGTGTCTTTATTTACTTTTGGTCTTTCATTTTAACACTTGGAATATATTTTTTGCATGGAATATCTACAATTCAGTTTTGGATATTGTATTTTCTATTGTGGTCATCTTGTGATACTAGTTTGGTTTGGTAATTGGTTATATCATTGGTTAATGTTTGTTTATTTACACTATTTTATTACTATAATAAAGAGGGTATTGTCTCCCCATTATTGATATTAGACCCTTTCTTATAGTCAGCAGCCTCTAGCATATGGGAAGGCGTGCTTGAGGTCATGTGACCAACCATCGTGGGGCACCGGTGTGTAGCACCCGGGTCGGGACATTACAAAGTGGTATTAGAGATTAGTTTTATTTTCTTTTATTTTGTCTTACAATTTAGGGAAACATATAAAGGATACTAGGAAGATTTTGTCCTTGTACATGAGATCATGCATGGGAGTATCTAACCCATGTATGAAGGAAAATCCAAGTACAAAAGGTGGGATTGTTGTTATTAATATGTGCTATTACAATTGATGTTATTTCACCTTGATTGATTCACTTTTTATGAGATGTGATTATTTTTGTTGATATTTTATGGGATTTGACTCATGGCCCAGTATGGAATGAGAGTTTTGTATGCATGAATTATTTTAGGAACTCGAGATTATTATTATTTTTTCATGCATCATTTTAGGCACTCATGGAAAATGATTTTTTCATAAGCTGATTAAATTGAAATGTTTTTGCTTTTTTGTGTGATTGAATTGAAAATGGTTCCTAGTGTGAACATGTAAATTTTAAAATGATGAAAAATGTGAAAAATGGGTGTCTAATGAGAAACTTGAGTAATGAAATTGATTTTACCCTTTTTTTTAACCATGACCTAGATGTAGGATGGTTAAGTGTAGTCATAGAACCTTGATTTTGACCGTGTGTGTAATTTTCCCAACCTAGAAGCCACTAAACTAGTGCCTAGGGCTGAGTCGCTACATGACCTTAGGCATGCATCCCTGTAAGCCAGAATTTGTCGACTAGTAGTGAGGGTCTAGAAAGAACGTGTGGGGATACTATGCCCACTTTATCAGAGTAATCCTTAGAAAATAACAATGAGAAATAAAGGAAACAATAAAAAATAAAACAGAAACATGCATTACTAAAAATTTCCCAAAACTAGGTAAACCCACCACCAAACACCAAATATGGCATGTCATGCTAACAATGCAAAAAAGTGAAACCCAAAAATAAAGAAAAATGGAAGCATCCCAAAAATGGGCCTAGACTCCAAGTCTAGATCGCACATCCATGCACATCCCATGCCCTAATAAAGTACCAATCATGGGTCCATTTCCCTTGTCTTATCCTGCAACCATGAAATTTGCTCGGGTACCCAATGGCAGTCAAATCAGGGTGTGAGTACAACTCAGTAGGCTAACAACAATGGTGTTACAAAATATCAAGTCTAAATGGATAGTGCATGAAAGTACTAAATAAATGACATGGTAAAAAAAATAAAACTTGGGTTCCATTACTTAACAATATTTACATTAACCAATTTAATCACTTAATCCATTTTCATCACTTTTTCTATGGGTTATGCATTTGCATCATTTACACAGTGGCCTAATCTAATCAATTACTATGAATAAGGGAGTAATCCAAATTCCCTATCTCACTAGGGATAAATATTTCACAAAAAAATACAATACACTTAACTTGAAGCCTTATTCCAGGTAGTATCATCCAATACAACTATTAGGGGTATAGAGCCTCATTCCCCTTACCTAACCCATGATTTATGTAGTGGGTTTTAGATCCTCAGTCTAACCTAACCCATGGGTGTATATTCTCAAGTCTAATACCCCACAACTACCAATCCTTGTGCACATTATTATTTAACCATTTACCACAATTACCATATTACCAACCATACAAAATCAATACACAAAACATTCATTTTCCATACTTATTTCGCATGTGAATTAACATCAAGACTTAACCCATTATCACATTTACCAATTACATTGCATATCCCATTTAACCCATTTTTCTATCTCATGTCTTATCTCATTAACACATTTACCAATTACATTTCATGTCCCATTTAACCCATTATCCTCTCTCATGACTTAACCCATTAGTATAATCAACAATTCTAATACCTTAGACCAATTAATATACTCATCAATTCCAATACATTAACTCATTAAAAACATTCATTAATTCAAAATAATTTACCAATTTAACATGTTCATAATTTCACATGCATTAACCCACTTATGCTTTACAAGTACAATTTATAAGTCATTTAGAACAATCACTTTATTTCATCCAACCCATTTCATATTAAGAAAAACAATCCCATATGACATTATAAAAGTCTAGACACCAATATCAATATTCCATTTTAAACTAAACTAACATATAAACATGTTCATCATGGGAACTACTTTAACATAGTCAATTCTATACTAAACATTACAATTTTCCATGTTTGGGAATATTGGCACACCCCATGGGTGGCCCTAAATCGGTCTAATAAATCTCAATGAATCTCATATGGATCATGATGGGTTTAATTAATCATTAATAAAACCATTTTACCAAATCTCACTAATAGTATAAATTACACAAAAATAAAGAAGTAATAACACAACAACACATGCAAAAATCAACTTCAAGACTACGGGATATAATGTGTAAATCACCTACCTCGAATCCATAGATAAAATATCAATTAAACTTATCCTTATATCTATATTCAAGCACACTTTTAATCCCAAACCTAATATCCTATGGAAAAATAAGGTTTTAGGTATTCGGAATAATAAAAATGAAACCACAAGCTGTAATGAAGAAAAGAGAAGCAATGGGATAGTTATACTTATCCAGAGATTTTATCTACACAAAAAGGCACTCCAACCAGACTAGAAATTAAGTAGGTAAATCCTTGGAAAGTATTTGTTGAAATGGTTCATCACTAGGGTTGATAGAGGATAAATGAGTGAAGAAGTCGTGTGAGAAACATTAAAATCCCGAGGGGGAAACAGAAAAATCCCACTTTTAATGGGGTGCACAGTTTGGCCCCATAGATTTCCAAATCATTCTCCAACTGTGTTCCATATTATGCCCAAGAAGAATTCAAGCTGCATGGTTTCTTCAGTATTCCATGTAGTTTGACAAACTGTGTGATATCGTCTCTCTAAGATGGGTCAAAGTTGCACGGTTACTTGAGAAGCCCTCATGGTTTGTAAAATCATGCGCTAATTGTGTGGAACGGCTCAGCCAAGAGAACATGGTTTGTCCTTCCCCCTTGCATGTTTTATCTAACCATGCACCCTTTTCCCTATCTAGCATAGTTTGGGTGCACGGTTACCCCTAACCATACACCAACTATGCAGCATGCACTGGATGGCCATTTTCTTTTTATTTCACGTCTTGAACCCCCAAGACACCCCTAAGCCTCATCTTAAATTCATTAAACATTACATTAACAAAATATAAGAGATTTAAATCAAAATTTAAACAAGGACGTGCCTCCATGAAGTCTAATATCTTAAAACCCCCCACCTTATAATGGCTCGTCCTCGATCTACACTTACAAGCATCACTGGGCTTATGAAGTAAAGAGATTGGGACACTGAGCCCACATATCTGAATCCCTCTCCTAAGTTTCTTCCCAAAAATTACTATACTTAAAAAAACTCAAACCAAGGGAATATTATTTCCCCTCAAGACTTTATCACTACGATCCGCAAAGGACACATTAGCCACAAGCTCAGCAAACTCAACATCAATCACATGAGATAGGTCAGGGTGATATTGTCAAAGTAGTGACATAAGAAAAACATTGTACATACTAATATACTAGTTTGGAATATCCAATAAATACACCACTGATTGGGTCCCCTCCATAATGTCAAATTCCCCCCATATACTTCAGTGCCAATTTACCCTATTTCTAAATTAGAAAGTGACCCAACCTTGGTGATGCCCGAAGAAACACTCGATCACCCACCGTAAACTCAATAGGTCTATGATGTAGATCTTTATATGACTTATTACAACTCTAAGTTGTATCCATCCTCCTCCTAGTTAACTAAACCATCTCTGATTTCTCTAGTACGATAATCAAACCCAGAAAATATGACTCCCCAACCTCTATCCAACATAACAGAGACCAACATGGCCTCCCTTAAAGACCCTTATATAGTGAAATATGAATCTTCACCTGGTAACTATTGTTTTTTGTAAAATAAAAACTCAAAAAGTGAATTTCCCATGATCCACCAAAATCTAGGACACAATCTCTCAACATGTCCTCTAGTACCAGAATTGTATGCTCTAATTGTCCATCTATCTATGGGTGGAAATTTGTACCCAAAAACACCAGGGTACCAAGTTATTTTTGTAACCCCTACCAGAAGCATGAAGTAAAACAAGGATCACAATCTGAAAATATCATTCACAGTTCCCCATGCAATTGTATTATCTTCTGAACATACAACTCACCCAACAGTTCAATAGTTAAGGTCTCTCGAATCAGTAAGAAATGTTCCACATTGGTCAATTGATGCATAACTACCCAGATCGCATCATTCTTCTGAGGAATAATTTGAAAACCTACCACAAAATTCATCATCACATCAACCCATTCCCATTATAAAATTGAAAAGGGTTGTAAAAAACTACCCAACTAGTGATGCTCGGTCATTATCTATTCATGGGTATAGAATCACACCATGAAACCTGCAACTTCCTTCTTTATCCCTAGATACAAATAATTCCTATGAATATCACAATACATTTTGGTCAAACCTAGATTCACTAACCACTTTGAGGCATGTAAATCAAGCGCCAACTCTTCCATCATACATGTAAGCATGAAAACATGGCCACAAACATAAACTATATCAAAATCAATAATAGTCTAGTCATAAGGTGACTCCCCACCTTCATGAATTTCCCTCAGGGCCAAACACTCTGGGTCCTCATACTGCCTCTCCTTGATCTGATTATGAAGGTCGGACTCATCTTATAAGGATTTAATAGTCATCCGGCCTTTCTCATCCTGAACCCCTAGGTGTATTTCTGCAAGTAACACCATCATCCTCCACTCAAAAACTAGATTCTTGAACCACTTGGTTTTGTGTTTTCAAGATCAAAGAATCAGTAACACTATTACCCTTTCCCAAAATGTATACCAACTCAAAATTAAAGGATTGCATATAATTGATCCATCCTCACTGTGAAAGATTCAAATCACTTTGAGATAATATATACTTTAGACTTTTATGATCAATATACACAGTAAACCTTTCTCCCAGCAAGTAGTGCGGCCAATACTTTAAATAATAAATCATCATGACCAACTCAAGATCATGCTCAGGGTAATTTCATTCATGAGGACTCAACTATAAGGACTTGTATTTCATAACCTGATCCTTCTACATCAACATTATCCCAAAACCAACACCATATGCATCACAAAACAAGGAATACTCTATACCAGCTTGGGTAGAATCCAAACCAATGTTGTAGTCAATAGATTCATTAAATCCTAGAAGGGAATATCACATGCCATAGACCATTCTAACTTGATTCCATTTTTGTTTAATCTCAAAATTGGTGCATCCAAATAGGATAAGTCTTTGATGAAACTTTTTTAATAGCCTGCTAATCCCTGAAAACTTTGGATATCAAAAACATTCATGGGAAGCTCCCAAGACACAACTGTCTACAATTTCTATAGGTCTACTGACACGCCTTCCTTAGAGATAATAAGACTCAATAAATGTATTATGTCAATCCATAAATGGAATTTGGATATCCTGGTTTAGATCCTTTGCTCTCTTGTTGTAAACAGGATGATGTTAAGATGTTTGTCATGATCTTCATGAGTCTTTGAGTACACCATGATGTCATCAACAAATATATATATGAACTGATCAATGAAAGAATAAAATATTTGGTTCATTAGTGCCATAAACACTATTGGAAGATTGGAGAACACTAAAAACCTGTTATTAAAAGTGTTAAGTTTTTGTTATGTATCCTAAGATGTATGTTTCTAAATATAGATATATGCCTCCATGATGATTTTTGTTGAGTATATGACAGAAGTACATGATTGGAGATGATCCTCCAATAGTGGAACCCAAATCACCAATAATTTTGGGTGAGTAAGAAGGATATTAGTTCCACGAGAACTTTTCTTAGATTTTATAGTTTGTGGAAACAGACCCAGGGTGGGTTGTGAAGAGTATGTTTGACATAGCATGGGATTTTCAGTTATATCACCCTCTAACCTTCACCAGAGAGGGTGTACCTGAGGTAGCAGAGTTCTAGATATATTCTTTCCATACTATACTTGACCGTTTAGAGATTATGATTGATAATAGATGTTGGATTCTTACATATTATGAGGATCAGTGAAGCACTACTAGAATGTTCAGGCCCGAACTGGATAGGATAATGGTATGGTATGTGATTGACTCATGGAAATATATCTATGATGGACTGTTTTGGTCACTTTACTGACTTGAAGTGGTTTTCTTCATCACCAGAAGGATATGTGATAAATATGGCAAGGAATTTCCTGGATGGACTGAAATGTGATATTAAGTCCCAAGTTAATATATTTTAGCTGAAAAAAATTCTGAAGTAGTGGACTAGGCTCTCATATCTAAAGGAAACCTAAAGAAAGATTCCAGTGGAGGAGAAGTGGTTTATACTAGATGATTTGGGGGTATATCTTCCATTAGTATAAAGCATATTTACGAAAATTCCATTCAGGATGATAGTAAGTAGAGTGGCTAAGGGGAAGGTTTAGTCACATAGGACCTTACCCGAGTGGCTAGTCATCAATGTGGTAGGTCATGACACTTTCGTATCCATTGTCCCTGACCATCGGTAGAGTGTAAAGCTTGTGGAAATATGGGAGGCATAAAGAGGTTCAATAGGAACCCATGATAGATGGGTAGTGATGGAGTAGCTAGATAGAACCAGTGTGTAGGAATGGTATCTTTACACCGTATTAGTATGGAAACTGGACTACTATTGGTCATGGTAGAAGAGGTAGTATATATGGTACTTCTTGGAAATAGTGTCAGTATCATCAGAGTTGTGCAGCTCAGGGAACTCAAACTGTATCACATGGAATAGGGTCAAGACAATTACATGTTCTTTAGCCTTCACTTGTGGATAGAAATGCTAGATATTCAATAGTAATAAGTACTATTCTTATATATTATATGATTTCAAGTGGGTTATTTGATACTAGAGCCTATAATTCTTTTATATATAACTAACTGGTGAATGATTTGAGCTTAGAGGTGGAGTTCTTGAGCAGGGTTATGATGATAGATACACCTTTGGGGTATGGCCAAGAGACATCTGTTTCTATAATGGGTGTTCTCTTGAGGTTGGTGAGTATCATTTCTATTGGTATCTCTACATTCTAGATATGTCTAGTTTTGACTTGATTTTGGGTATAGACTATTTAGTAGCACACAAATCCCATATAGATTGTTACCATATTAGAGTGACTTTTACGTCTCCTAAGGGTGACAATTACAGCCACAATGGAGTGTGGGATATCTAGGTAGGTCATACAAGGCTAGTTCACCTACAACCAGGGGAGCTTACCACCCAAGATGAAAGTCTATTACTGGATGATGGAGGTATAAAGTAGAATTTATTTACACCCATAGTGGACTAGTTTCAGGATGTGTTTCCTGAATACTTATAAGGGATTACAACTAAGATAAATGTGGAATTTACAATTGATCTCATGATGGGGGTGATCCATTTTCTATTCCACCATACATAATGGAACCAACAGAGATTCAAGATCTCAAGACTTGCCTGGAAGTATAAGAGGATAAGATATTTATCCATCCGAGTATGTCTCCTTGGGGTTATCCAATATTGTTTTCTAAGAAGGATGATGGGACTCTACACTTATGTGTTGATTACCAGAAGTTGAAATAGATGATAGTGAAGAAACAATATCCTCTTCCATGTATCGATGATCTATCTGACCAATTGATTGGAGCTTTTATTCTCTCCAAGATTGAATTGATATCAGGGTAAGAATAATTGAGAGTTTGACCTTCGGATATACCGAGGAATTCTTTCATAATAAGTTATGGCATTTATGAGTTTTCCGTGATGTCCTTCTGGTTGACGAACGCACTAGCAGTGTTTACGTCCTTAATGAACAGGATCTTCCACCCATACCAGGATCTATTTGTTGTTGTGTTTGTAGATGAAATATTAGGGCTCCCCAAGACTCATGACAATCATTCCCATCATCTTGGCATTATCCTAAGTATGATTAGAGAGCATAGAATACACACAAAGCCATATAAGTGTCAATTTTGGACTAATCAGTTACACTTATTGGGTCACATCATCTTAGATGAAGGTGTGTCAGTTGACCCAGAGAAGGTTCAGGTAGTTATTTCTTAGGATCAACCAAAGAATTTTTTTTATATCTATAGATTTCTGAGATTTGATGGATATTATCAGAGGTTCATCTGGGACTTTTCTTGATTAGAATCACCTATTTTGTGATTAACCAATAAGGGAGTAAAGTTTAAATGGTGTGGAGCATGTGATAATGACTTCCAGAAGTTGAATAATGTAAAGACCCAGAAATTTAAAGGAAATTTTTTTTCTTAAATACTTTGGAATTTTACGAGTCTGCAGTTTCTGACGGCACCTGATTCTGAGACCCGGTGTGCCCAGAATCAATTTTTGAAGTTTTGTTTGGGTAAGTTCAGTAAACGTCTATGTGTGTTTTTCTATCTTTTGAACCGGTGCTCGGAATTGAAATCTAAGGGCACCGATGAACTCAGAGCACCGATTTTCGCTAAAGGGGAACTTTACTGTAGTTGTGTTTACTCGGGAGAAGAAGTTAATTTTTGGTGATTTATATTAAATTAAATAAAATTGTTGTACAAAATTTTATTGTTTGGTGGTGGTTATTTCCTACAATGGGAAGTTAGAGGTGGGTCCCACACCCACATATCCTCCCATGAGAGGATAATGTGTGGTGGGGCCCACACGAGCTCCTAACCCTTCAACTTTTCTTAAACTCCCCATTAACACCCCTTTAGTTAATTTGACAACACCTCTCATTTATTATGGTGGAGCCTCTCCACCTCCCATCCATTGAATGTGCCAACCTATCTAATTAATATCTTCATTAATTAATTGGCACCTCTTTTGAATCAATTTGAATTTCATGGCAATTTTATTAAAATTGGGGAGCCTTAATATTATATTGGCTTGGAAAATATTTGGTGGTGGAGCCTTTGGAGATTTGGAGGAGAGATTCATCCCTCACCAACAAAGAACACGAGGAACGATATCCTCTCATCGACCGAGGAAAGAACGTGAGGTGATGCTCATGAGGAATGTTGTCATTCTTCTTCTTCCTCCATGTCAAGGGAGGAGACGTCGTCCACGAGGAAACATCAACTATGCTTCCTCCTTGGATGCACCCCAATGTCAACGAATCGACGTCGACTTCGGATCCTCTTCCTGCAACATGGACAAGAAAGCATAGGAATCAAGGTAGGGGGTTTGATATAATTTTAAGTGAATGAAATTATATTATGTCCTTGGTGAATTCTTGTATTGTCTTCAGCCAATTGATATCACCTAACGCGGAGGGCGCGGGCCAAACAAACACGGCCCGATGACCCTCCGATGGTTCTTGAATATTTTGGCGGCTGCAACGGGAGGCGGTGGTGACCGGAGGCGGCAGCGAATAGAGGTGGTGGTGACCGAAGGCGGTGGTTGTGCACCGTCCGCATGGAGGAAACCGCAGCCCGCTCAGCAGACGAACCGAACCGGCCGGCCGTAGCTGGCCGGGCTAGAGAACCACGGCGCCTTTAAGGCACAGCGCTATGGAGAACTGCGGCACACGCACCGCGGGCCACTTCGGTGGAGAACCAGTCGGGTTGAAGGAGGCTACGGTACCCACAGGTGCCACGCGGGAGAACCACGGCCCGCCCATGCGGGCCGCTCGCGTCGGGCTTCGGCCAGCTGGATAGGAGGGGCAGCGCCGCCGATTCGGGAAATCAGGGGGGGGGGGCGCACCGGCTCGGCCAGCTGGCCGAGCCGCGGCTCACCGTGGGCTGAGAGACCTTGTGTGGGCCGGTCCGACCCCCCAACCAGGTCGGACCCTCCGAACCAGGTCGGGCTGACCCGCCAACCCACTAAGCTTGATGGGCCGGGCCCGTTTCACTTAAATGTGAATAAAATTAAGACCGTGTGTCCGATCGACGTGTCATCTCAGGAACTGGGACCCTCGCGATGAAGCAGTCCTTTTGCGATACACTAAATGAGTTTTGGACGACTTTGGAAAGTTTATGGGTTTGGAATGAGCATAATTACAACGGGGTCCCTGGAATGGAAAAGCCAATAACTCTCAGACTGGGTGTCTGATTGGCGCGCCGTCTATTGCGTTGGGTTTCTTTTGACGAGACGGAACTTTGGGATACATCAAATCTGGACTTCATGATAGTTGATGTATCGACCCCTTTGATTGAGGAGCGGACCCTCCCGGAATCGAGCGTGCTGTGTGCGAGAACCCTAGAGCTGGCTGTGACTGCGTCGACTACCATACTGGAATTCTCTATGGGTTCGATGAAGATGAAAATAGTACTGGAATCCTCTGTGGGTTTGATAGCGATGACTATTGTACTTGTATCCTAAGTGCTTTCGACAGTTTGACTTCTGTACTTGTATCCTGAGTGGGTCTTACAGAGAAGCTGGTCAAGTATCCTACGTGGGTCCTATAGCTTAGCTGGTCTAGTATCCTACATGGGTCTGACAGCTTAGATAAATCAGTGACTACATCTAATCATCTCTATCGCTATACAAAATATGTATACATGTGTGAGCTGAGTCTTGACTTTCAATCGTTATCATTGATGTGATTTACTTCTTTCCTGTGTGGACTGGGTTGTGCTTGGGCTTGAGAGTTGGATCCGAACTGGGATTGATGACTTAGGTATATGTATGGGCATATACCTAAGTAGAGTTGTTTGATACTTCGTGATTGTATCTTTCTTATGTGATTTATCCTTCGTGGATTTTGGGAGACCTTCAGGGGTCTCGGGGTCCCTACTGAGTATCGTATACTCACCCCTGCATGGGCTATGCCCGTACTACGTTGGGTTGGATGTAAACAACGGACAACACTAATTGAGGTAGATTCTTGTAGAGCTGGATGGTACCCGGAGGTGGACCACTTGGCGAGACGTGCACGGAGCAGACGGATGGACCCGAGGTGCTGAGGAGGCCATCTGTACCCACCCTTCAGGTGGGATTCCCGGAGGATGACTCAGTAGTTACTGTTTTACTTTACTGTAGTTGTACTAGCTTTTCAGTTGTACTTTACTTTTCTGTTGGGATAATATTTTCGACCCCTTTCCTTTCATCACTTACTTTTGTATTCAGTATTACTTTGGGCTTACTTCTATTGCGTACTATGTTATGTTTGTTTAATTTTATAAAGGCAATGCCTTCCCTTTCTATCCGGATTTACATCTTTGGTGCTAGTTTCCAGCCCCTGGCCTATGGAATGCGGGCTTGGGGTAGTCACGGCACAGGCCCCGAGGACCGGTCGTGACAAATTGGTATCAGAGGAGTCGGTTTTACTGCAGAACTCAGGACTCTAATCATTATTTTCTGTGAAGCAATAGTGTTAGGAGTATTGAGTGTGGTTTTCAGTCCACGGAGTCCAGTGTTGGTGCGGTGGCTGATGTATCCATACACCAGGACCCTGGCCTCTGATTTCTGACTCAGTACACAAAAACCCTGATTACATGTGTGTTTCCAAAGTTTTCTTTGTGATTAATTTGTGTCAGCTCACGAGGTATACTGTTTGACCATGGTGTACCTATTTCTTTTCAGGATAGACCCATGAAGGCAGCCAGCTAGGGTTCCGAGTTACATATGAGATGGTAGCCCACCGAGGGACGAGGCCTCAGTGCAGGGCCCCATCACAGTGGAGGCACCAGCGGTACCACTACCCGCTGGGCCACCGATACCACCTGCCCCAGCAGCAGAGAGTGCATGTCGCCTAAGTGTATTACACGAGTTCCAGCGATAGAGGCCGTCCATGTTACGTGGAGAGACGGACCCACAGGTAGCTGAGGATTGGCTAGAGGATGTTGTTAGAGTTTTCAGATTGGTAGGGTCACCAGCTGACCTTATGGTGATCCTTATCGCGAGTCTCCTGCACGAAGCAGCAGGTAGATGGTGGAGCCTGATACTCCAGGTGCATGATGAGGAATCTTTGCTATGGATAGACTTCCAGAGTCTCTTAGGCTCTGAGTTTTTTCCAGACACCCTTCGTGCGGTGTGGATTCAAGAGTTACTTCATCTGCAGTAGGGCAGCATGACAATAGCTCTGTACTCAGCGAGGTTCACCGACCTCTCACACTACTCCACGGATATGGTGCGAGACACGTTCTTCAGGGCCTGGACCTTCGATCAAGAACTCAGACATGAGATCAGGGCATCGATGATTCCCCACAGCATCCCGACACGGGCAGGGGTGCTAGATCGAGCCCTTCTAGTGGAGAGCTTTATCGCTGAGTAGTCACCAGTGGTGAGACCCACCACAAGGTGACATGTAGCAGAGTATTCTACAGCTGGCAATAGACAGATGACATAGAGGTTCAAACGGACCAGGCCATCAGGTGGGAGATCTCAGGATACAGGTTCGGTTGTGTGGGGCACACGAAACAGAGCCAGTTATACAAGGAGAAGTCAGAGCTCTGCATGCGCCGGGCAGGGTCACATGGCTCGAGACTGTTTGACCCGCCATGCGGATGAGCAGAAGACAGTAGAGGGACCTCCCAGGCCGAGGGAGAGGTTTGACCATGGTGGTCTTCCGGGAGCGGGTAGATGAGGCAGAGGATCTGGTCGAGCAGTGGGTGGTGGATGACGTTTCAAGACTCTACCACCACCACCACCAGGAGGTCCACCCTGACCACAGGGAACTGGCGGACAAAGGTGGGCTCAGCTCCAGGCAGCCGAGGCCTACGACCACGACACACCTGAGATGATTTGAGGTACTATCTATGTCTACTCCACCCTTACTGCAGTACTTATAGACACAGGTTCCAGTCATTCTTTTATTGTCACTACACTTGTTTGAAGCTCAGAGATTCTGACGGAGCTGTTGGCTCGATCCTTATGGCTAACGACTCCTACGGGAGCAGACTCGATGATTACGCACTGATGCCGGTAGTGTGAGCTTACTCTAGGAGGTGAGATCTTCGGCTGGGATATTCTTATAGCGGCGTCGAGGCCTTACGACATCATCTTGGGTATTATGGACTGGTTATCTACAGTCCATGCTCATATCGACTATATTAGGTGCAAATTGCGGTGTGTCCGCATGGATGGGACCAGGTTCACCTTCACCGGTGAGAAGGGATCCTTTGCAGTGCAGGATGGACTTTCACAAAGGAGAGGGCATCCAATCACACATCAGTTGGCTAGTCTCATCCTCGGAGCGGTTGATGTGTGGAGTCTGAGTTTTCCTATTGTGGTGGATCAGTATGCGGACGTTTTTCCTACCGACGTTCTAGGACTACCTCCTCGCAGAGAGGTAGACTTCTACGAAGACTTGTACCCCGGGACAGCACAGATATCTACTCCAGCATATCGGATGGCTCCCGCTGTGCTTCGTGAGCTGCGGGTACAGCTGGAGGACTTTCAGGGAAAGGGATTTATCTGACCCAGTGTTTCACCCTAATCTTCTCCAATTTTATTTGCCAAGAAGGCAGATGGTAGATTGCAACTGTGTATCGACTATCGTCGCCTAAATCAGGTGACCATGAAGACCAAGTACCCACTCATGTGGATTGATGACCTCTTTGATCAGCTCAAGGGAGCATGATGGTTCTCGAAGATAGACCTCAGGTCAGGCTATCACCAGCTCAGAGTTTGAGATGAGGATGTGTAGAAGATGGCCTTTAGGTGTCGGTATGGACACTATGAGTTCTTGGTTATGCACTTAAGCGTAACCAATTATCCAGTGGTGTTTATGAGTCTCATTAACAGGATCTTCCAGCCCTACCTTGATTGATTTTTCGTAGTTTTCATCGACGACATACTGATTTACTCGACTACTAAGGAGGAGCACACCTACCACTTGCGGGTTGTACTGGATACACTCCAAGAGAACCAGATTTATGGTAACCTCTTGAAGTGTTAGTTCTGGATTCGAGAGGTTCACTTCTTGGGACACATCATCTCGGAGACTGGAGTTGTAGTGGATCCAGCTAATATCGAGGAAGTACTTTCTTGGGATCCACCTAGGAGTGTGATGGAGGTGCGGAGTTTCCTGGGTCTGGCTAGGTACTATCAGAGATTTGTTCCAGAATTCTCTAGGGTTGTAGCACCACTCTCATCCTTGATAAAGAAGGGTAAACCCTTTGTCTGGTCAGATATATGTCAGTATAGCTTTCAGGAGTTGAGGCAAAGGTTGACCGGTGCTCCCATATTGAGGCTACCGAAGGAGGGCATTGGGTACGTAGTGCACTGCAACGCATCAGGAACCGGACTCAGGTGTGTCCTGATGCAGGAACGAGCATTGATTGCTTATGGTTCTTGTCAGCTGAGACAGGATGAGAAAAACTATGCTACCCATGAACTGGAGTTAGTAGAAGTGGTCTTCACCTTGAAGATTTGGTGACATAATCTGATGGGCGATCGCTTTACAATCTACTCTGACCACCAGAGTCTCAGGTATATCTTCTCCCAGAAGAACCTCAACCTGAGACAGCGACTATGGATCGAGTTCCTCCAGGACTATGACTTTGAGATATTCTATACTCCTGGGAAGGGGAACTTATAGCAGATGCTCTCAGCAGGAGATCGGACATTCAGCTTCTAGGAGAGACTACGGAGCGGCTAGCTGCATTGCAGATATCCTTTGTGGATATAGATGGAGCATCCATTCTACAGTCTCTAAAAATCACTCCCCCACTTCTTCAGTGATTCAGAGAGGCGCAGCATGGGGACGCTGACTGTGAGGCACGACGTGCTGAGATATCCTCAGGGATGGCACCCGAATGATTTTCTGAAGGTGGGAAGCATGTCATCCTCTTCAGGGGACGTACCATGGTACCAGTTGCACTACAGGAGGATGTGCTGAGAAAGTTCCACACTTCCCCTCTAGCGGTACATCTAGTAGTGGCGAAGATGTATCAGGACCTTAGACGACAGCACTGATGGCCAAGTATGAAGAAGGTAGTAGCAGAGTTCGTTTCACGATGCCTCACTTGTCAGCAAGTGAAGGCGGAGCATCAGGTACCAACAGGCTTGGTACATCCATTAGAGGTTCCAGAGTGTAAGTGGGACGGAATATAGATGGATTTCGTGATAGGGCTTCCACGTACATTAAGAGGACATGACTCTATCTGGATGATTGTCGACAGACTCACCAAGTCGGCCCACTTCCTACCGATCAGAGATCATGGCTCAGTAGAGAGCTTGGGACGCCTCTACATTGGGGAGATCGTACGGCTTCATGGTGTTTCATCGACTATCATCTCTGATCAAGATGCTCGTTTCACTTCCTAGATTTGGAAGGGATTACAGGAGGCTTTTGGGACATATCTTTGCTTGAGCACCGCCTTCCATCCTCAGATAGATGATCAGATTGAGAGGACCATTCAGACTCTCGAGGACATGCTCTGTGAATGTGTCCTTTACTTTGGTCGCAGCTGGGAGGATGACCTACCCTTGGTGGAGTTTTCGTAAAACAACAGCTATCACTCCACCATCGAGATGGCCCCTTACGAGGCATTGTACGGCCGACCTTGCAGATCACATTTGTGTTGGACTGACCCTGGGGAGTCAGCACTTGTAGGACCATAGATGGTTCAGGATACGACAGAGAATGTGCAGATCATTCAGGAGCAGATGAAAACTGCACAGAGCAGACAGAAGTCCTATGCTGATTGGAGGCGGAGACCACTGGAGTTCAAGGATAGCGACCACATCTTCCTATGGGTCTCACCTCGACTAGGTCTGTGGAGATTTGTCCAAGGAGGAAATTTGTCTCCTTGATTCATCGGACCTTTCTAGGTCCTCAACAGAGTTGGCGAGGTGGCTTACCACCTAGCCCTTCCACCTCAGTTGCATTGGGTGCACGACGTCTTCCACGTATCTCAGTTGAGGAGATACGTGCACGACCCGAACCACATCAATGATCATGGGGAGCTAGACATTGATGAAAGGGTGACATTAATGGAGGTCCCGGTGGAGATCGAGGATCAAAAGGAGTGGGTCCTACATAGACGGTTGATTCCTCTAGTGCGTGTTCGCTGGAACCACGGGAACCTCCAGGAGAGCACATGGGAGTGGGAGGCTCAGATGCGTGCTCAGTACCCTAATTTGTTTCCCTAGTGTGTGTTGTAGCTTTACAGGGACATAAATCCCTAAGGTGGGGGTAATTTAAAGACCCATAATTTTCAAGGAAAATTTTTTTCTTAAATACTTTGGAAATTTACAATTCTACGGTTTCTGACAGAACCTTATTCCGAGGCTGGGTGTGCCTGGAATCAATTTCTGAAGTTTTTTTCGGGTACATTCAGAAAACGTACATACAGGTTTTTTCTATCTTTTGAACTGGTGCTCGGAATTGAAATACAAGGTCACTGATGTACTCACAGCACCAGTTTTCTCTTAAGGGGACCTTTACCGTAGTTGCGTTTGCTCGAGAGGAGAAGTTAATTTTTGGGGATTTATATTAAATTAAATAAAATTGTTGTACACAATTTTATTGTTTGGTGGTGGTTATTTCCTACAAAGGGAATTTAGAGGTGGGTCCCACACCCACATAACCTCCCATTAGAGGATAATGTGTGGTGGGGGCCACAAGATCCCCTAACCCTTCAACTTCCCTTAAACTCCCCATTAACACCCCTTTATTTAATTTGACAACACCTCTCATTTATTATGGTGGGGCCTCTCCACCTCCCACCCATTGAATGTGACAACATATCTAATTAATATCTTCATTAATTAATTGGAACCTCTTTTGAATCAATTTTAATTGCATGGAAATTATATTAAAATTGGGGAGCCTTAATATTATATTGGCTTGGAAAATATTTGGTGGTGAAGCCTTTGGAGATTTGGAGGAGAGCTTCATCCCTCACCAACAAAGAACACGAGGAACGATATCCTCTCATCAACTGAGGAAAGAACGTGAGGCAACGCTCACGCGGAACGTCGTCATTCTTATTCTTCCTCCGCGTCAAGGGAGGAGACCCCGTCTGCGAGGAAACATCAACTATGCTTCCTCCTCGGATGCACCTCGACATCAACGAATCGACGTCAACTTCAGATCCTCTTCCCGCAACACGGACAAGCGAGCATCGGAATCAAGGTAGGGGTTTGATATAATTTTAAGTGAATGAAATTATATTATGTCCTTGGTGAATGCTTGTATTGTCTTTGGCCAATTGATATCTCCTAACGCAGAGGGTGTGGGCTGAATGAACATGGCCCAATGACCCTCCAATGGTTATTGAATATTTTGGCGGTGGCAATGGGAGGCGGGTGGCGATCGGAGGCAGCGGAAAACAGAGGCGGCAGTGGCCGGAGCCGGCGGCCGTGCACCAGTCGTGTGGAGGAAACCGCAGCCCACATCCGCGGGCCGGTCGGCAGATGAACCAAACCGGATGGCCATAGCCGGCCAGGCTGGAGAACCGCGATGACTCTAAGGCGCCGCGCAGTGGAGAACCGTGGCCCGTGCACCGCAGGATGCTTCAGCGGTGAACCGGTCGGCCGGGTTGAAGGAGGTCGCGGCACCCGCAGGTGCCGCACGGGAGAACCGCGACCCAACCATATAGGCAGCTCGCACTGGGAAGACCGGTCGGCTTTTTCCGACTAGATAGGAGGGGTTGCGCCGCTCGGTGCCACCAGTTCGGGAAATCGAGGGGGGGGGGGGCGTGCCCCCGCATCGGCTCGGCCAGCCGGCCAAGCCGCAGCCAGCCGCGGTCTGGGCCATCTTCCGTGTGTCGGGATACCTTCCACTAGGCCAGGCCATGCCCAACTAGTTCGGGTCGACCCCCTAGTCGGGTCTGACCCACCGAACCTGGTCGGGCCGACCCTCCAGCCCACTGGGCTTGACGGGTCGGGCCCGTTTCACTTAAACGTGAATAACATTAAGATCGCGCGTCCGATCAACGCTACCTCTGCAGCACTGGGACCCTTGCGATGAAGCAGTCCCTTTATGATACTCTAAGTGTGTTTTGGAAAACTTTGGAAAGTGGCTGGGTTTGGAACGAGGGTAATTCCAATCGGGCCCCTGGAACAGAAAAGCCAATTACTCTCAGACCGGGCGTCTGATTGACGCGCCGTCTGTCGTATTGGGTTTCTTTGGATGATACGGAACATTGTGATACATTAACTCCAGACTTCGTGATATTTGATGTATCAACCCCTTGGATCAAGGAGCAGACCCTCCTGGAATTGAGCATGCTGTGTGTGGGAACCCTAGAGCTGGCTGCGACTGCGATGACTACCGTCCTGGAATCCTTTGTGGGTTCGACGATGATGACAACTATACTGGAATCCTCTGTGGGTTCAACAACGATGACTATTATACTTGTATCCTAAGTGGGTCCGATAGTTTGACTTCTGTACTTGTATCCTGAGTGGGTCTGACAGAGTAGCTGGTCTAGTATCCTACGTGGGTCTGACAGCTTAAGTGTTCTAGTATCCTACATGGGTCTGACAGCTTAGATGAATCAGTGACTACATCTGATCATCTCTATCACTATACGAAAGATGTATACCTATGTGAGCTGAGTCTTGACTTTCAATCATTATCATCAATGTGATTGACTTCTTTCCTGTGTGGACTGGGTTTTTCTTGGGCTCGAGAGTTGGAGCAGAACTGGGATTGATGACTTAGGTATATGTATGGTCATATACCTAAGTAGAGTTGGTTGATACTTCGTGATTGTATCTTTCTTCTATGGTTTATCCTTCCTGGATTCTGGGATACCTTCAGGGGTCTCAAGTTCCCTACTGAGTATCGTATACTCACCCCTGCACGGGCTATTCCCGCACTACATTGTGTTGGATGCAGATGATGGACATCACTGATCGAGGTAGAGTCTTGTAGAGCTAGACGGTACCCAGAGGTGGACCACTTGGCAAGACGTACATGGAGCAGATGGACGGACCTGAGGTGCTGAGGAGGCCATCTGTACCCACCCTTCAGGTGGGATTCCTGGAGGACGACTCAGTACTTTCTGTTTTACTTTACTGCAGTTGTACTAGCTTTTCAGTTGTACTTTACTTTACTGTTGGGATTGTATTTCCGTCCCCTTTCCTTTCAACACTTACTTTTTATTCAGTATTACTTTGTTCTTACTTTTGTTGCGTACTCTGTTGTGTTTGTTTAATTTTATAAAGGCAATGCCTTCCCTTTCGATCGGGATTTATGCCTTTGGTGCTAGTCACCAACCCCTGGCCTATGGAAGGCAGGCTTGGGGTAGTCATGGCACGGGCCTCGAGGACGGGTCGTGACGAATAATTTCTTGACAATGACACCAATCATGATCCTAATTGATATAGGTGAGGAGTATATCGTGTTTTCTGATGATTTTGTGATAGGAATCAAAGCATTGTAGATGTGGGGAGATTAAGTTGTGGTGTATGGGTATTGAAAGTTGAGACCATATGAACAGAACTACCCTACTCACGAACTTGAATTAGCAGTAGTGGTCTATGATTTGAAGTGCTGGTAGAATTTTCTTTTGGGAAAAAAGTTTTCAATGTATACAAATCACAAGATCTTAAGGTACATATTTTCACATTTTGGTTTGAATATCTGGCAGTAGAGATTGTTTGAGTATGTAAATTCATTCGACTTCAATCTAGAATAAAATCCATGGAAAGTAAACAGTGTTACTAGTTCCTTAAGTAGGAAAAATAAGACTAAGGTACTTCAGCAGTCTAGTTCTGAGTAGAAGCTAATGAATTTACTAGTTGAGATTCATGTTTTAGTTCAGAAGAATCAGAATCAGAATAATATCAAATTAGTTTTAGTGGAGTCTACACTTTTGTACTATATTAGAGACAAGCGGTATAAGGATCTAAAATATTTGGACTTGAGGGAAATCCTTGAAGGTGGGGATTCACCTTTCGGTCATACAATAGAATAGTATGATATCATCTATATTAGAAATCAATTTATTGTTCCTACAAGCATGAAGGATGAGCTGATGCATAAATTCCATGCCTTAGAGTGGGTGGTGCAACCGGGTGTGACCAAATTGTATTGTGAACTATGTCGATAGTTTTGGTGGTCATGCATGAAAAGGGTGATAGTACGGTTCATGAAACGATGCTACATCTATTGATAGGTGAAATACAAGGATCAATAACCTGGTCTTTTGTTAGAACCATTTCCCATTCCTAAATACAAGTAGGATGACATTACCATGGACTTTTTGGTGGGTCTCCCAATGATGCCTTAGAAGAATGACGCTATTTGGGTTGTTATAGAGTGGTCGAAAAAACTAGTGCATTTCATGCCTATATGAAATACTTTCTCATAAAATCAGTTGGGAGACTTATACATTCAGGATATAGTCCATCTGTACAGGGTTCCACGGACTATAGTTTTAGACCGTGACTCATGCATTACTTTTCACTTCTTGAAGGGCTTAAGGAAATCACCTGGTACACAGGTTTTATTGAGTACGGATTTCCATCCACAGATAGATGGGAACAGGGAGCATACCATACAGGTGATTGAGTATATGCTACGAGCATGTGTCCTAGAATTTGGTGGGTCTTGGGAGAAGCACCTAACTTTGGTGGAGTTCACCTATAACAATAGTTATCAGGAAACTATTCCGATTCAACATTACAGGGCTCTTTATGGTAGGTCATGCAGATCACAACTATGCTGGATGGAGGTAGGTGATTCAGGGTTGATAGGACTGAGTCTCATATAGGAGATGTCATATCAGGTTCGGATGATTTGTAAGTGTATGGATATGGCTCAGAGTATAAATAAGTTTTATACTGATAGATGTCGATGACCCCTAGTTTTTGAAGAGGGTGATCACATTTTCCTTTGGTTTTTGACTAGATTGGGTCACCATAGGATTCAAAGATAGGGAAAGACTGTACCCAGATTTGTTGGACCATTTGAGGTTGTAGAGAGGATTAGGATGGTGGTGCACTGATTGGATATTCCACAAAGGTATAGTGTTATGCATGATGTTTTTCATGTGTCATAAATTTGGCGGCATCACCCAAACCATTCTATTGTGATATATGTGTGTAATTTTGAGCTTGAAACCGATGAATCCTTTAAGGAGCATCCAATACAAGTTTTGGATCACAATGAGAAATTTTTTTGGGAGATAGAAGAAGATATACAGGCTTAGTGGACCTATCATTTTACCTTAGAATCTTAGAGATTTTTGGGAGTACAACTCGAGGGAGAGTTGTTATAAGTTAGCACTATAACAAAATATCCATTTATCGGCAGTTTTTTTTATATCGTGATGGTTTAAACTGACTCTACATCATTCTGCGAAGGTTTCACAAAACTGACACTGAAATTGGTTTCAGCATTCCACATGCGTCAGTTCCTCCCATTTAGCAGCTGCTTCTGGAAAGTGTCATAGAACACATATTTAGCGGTGATTTTTTTAGTTTTAGCGGCATTTTTCATTTAAAAAAATAATGATAATCTAGAGGCGGTTAAAAACTGCCGCTATATTTTGATGTTTTTTACCGAAAAAATCGCCACTAAAAAAGATAAAATAACTGCTAAATAAATTTTTTTCATATTTAGTGGAAGTTTTAACTACCTCCCTAAGAAAAATACCATAATATATTAGTGGTTTAAACTACTGTGGAAAAAAACTACATCTAGTGGTTGTTTCAACCACTGTTAAATCATGAATTACAAAAAAACAAGCTCCAGGTTCTGCAGCCCCAGAACCGGTATCCAGAACAACAAAAGAATAAGAATGAAAATTTGAACATATTATCAAATATATTATCAACGTACAAGTAAAACAACACATAAAACAACACATGTAAAAACTAAAGAATCTATGTATATTGATTCTCACCAAAAACATAAAGAATCAACACATTGACAAAGTAAAACAACACACTGAAAGAAATAATATATTTCTAAATACATTGAAATAATCAGACAATACACAACACATTAAAAGAATCAATAATACATAAATACATTGAAAGAATCAAGGCATTGAAAAAATCAATAATACATTTCTCGATACATTGAAAGAATAAATACATTTCTCAATACATTTGTCATTGAAAGTACGTTGATTCTTTAAACTATTATATAATACATTTCCAAGGAAAACATAAATTTAATACATTTAAAACTATCTATAAATAATCAACGTACTTTCATTAAAATGATGCTTTACATGTTAAAACTAAATCCACGAAAATTACAAACACGATAAATTAATTTAATAATGAAGAAATGATTCTTAATATGAAACCATCCATCATGAATACTATTTTCATCAAAAGGGTCATTTATGATTCAAAACTAATAATAAGTGCTTATCCAAAAGAGAAATCACCCTAAATATCCATAAATGATCTAAACTTCCACAAGCGAGGATTAAAACTGACTTGGATTTGTACAATGGGTAAATACTTTATGAAATCTTAAGACTTCCAACACTAATCCCACCCCTTGATGAGATCATGAAAAACAACATTGATGCCTATATGTGCCTATTCCAATAAAAATCAACATAGTCTGAGTTACCTAATGACATCCCCATGGCCTATCTAAGACCAATAAGATAGAGCTCAAAAAACAAGTTCCCTGCACAAATAGAGCACAAAAACCTCCCAAAATAGAGATCACCCAACACATCAAGATTGAGCTCTAACCAAGAAGGTGAAAATAAGAGTATACTAACTAAATAGGGGGTTTGATAGATATGGGATATCCTATATGTTATAGTATTGAGATATCATTGTACAGATAAGTGATATAGGACTTTAGTTTGGTGAGAGATAACATAGAATGATCCTTGGTTAGTAGGATTGGGTCATGATGTGAGATTTGGAAAAAGGTATTGACTTTTCTATAATGGATGGGGTTAGCTAGAGATTATGGTCTTGGAGAAAACCATGGGGTTTTGTGTCATTACTTGAACTATAAGGGCTCTACTTGGGACACCAGTAAGCTGAGAGTGACACCACATGTTCACCCTCAATAGTTTAATGGCTAGCGACAAGAATAGAATAAGAATATCACTGAAGTCGTAGACTTTATCGTATTGTATGTGAACACACACACACTCAACTCCATAAAATAGTGCATAGGTATAATAAAATAAAACCTCTAAAGAGTAAAAAATCATGTATTAACCTCTAGTAAATACATCTGAATGAGATAGATAAATATCTAGGAAAAGAAAAGGGTAAAATACATGTCTAACCAAGAAGAAAGAAAGTAGGACCCAATCTAGAAATAACTGAAAGAGAAAGGAAGAGGATTTCCCAACTCAAGATCCCTAATTCTGACCACCAAACATTGTCAGTGCCTCCACTTACTTATATGTTCCATATATACTATGACCACTAAGGACACCACCAATCTACCATTTGTCTGTATAAGAAAAAAAAATAATTCATGCAGGGTCCATGAAGGTGAGAGTATAAACATATTTAGTAAGGCACCATGAAATATAAGTGGTAAATAGTAGAATATAATAGTCATATCAACTTATCTGTAAAATAGAGACAAGAAACTAAACATCAAATATGATCATAAAGAAATTTCAATCTCCATAGCCTGTTGAAACACAACATATATACACATGGTTATACAACACATACAAAGGGAACCCATTGCCCCGATCCCATATAAAATATAAGAAAAAGATACAAAATACACACATTGTACATGAACATACCCTCTCCATTAATCATTACCTGATGATGAACTCTTCTCATCACCCTCTTCATCTCCATCTCTACTTCCTACTACCAGCACCATTAAGACAATTATATTAAAAAATAACATTGTATACTTATATTTAAACTTAAAATCAATAAAATTTTGTAAAATAAATGATTTTGAAGTTGTGTGATTTACCTTATCACCACCATTCATCGCTGCAAAATCCTCAAGGACAGATCTGGTTGTCTTCTGATATAAATCAAACAACACTTTCTTCAAAACGGATATCTCAACCCCTTATTCCTAAATTTTGTTTTGCATAGAATCAAACTCTCTCTGATCATCTTGAGGTAGAGAGATACTACAATTAGGAGTATATTCACCTGCAGTCCACGTTTTCCTACCAAATACCTTAGAAGATACTGGTCCCAAACCCATCCCACGCACACGACCAAGATGCTCCTTCCCAAGGACTTTACCAACTTTTTCATACTAGGAGACTGAGTAGGACTACGTGGGATTGGCATCCCATAGTCCTTTAATTTTTACCTTAAATAAAATATTAGTCATATTAGAATCAATATATATTAACAAAGTGACAACTGATAATAAGTTATTATAATGAAAAATGAATTCATACCCCAACTTCTTTGGTAGGCTCATTAACAAAACTCCAAAAAAAATTATGAACATCCAACCACACTTTTGTTTAGGATGCTGGGTGGCCTAAACTCTATGACTACATTAAAAAAAGATAAATCAAAAATTTAATATATTAAAAATATAATATTGTATAATAAATATTTAAAATAATGAAAAGATTACCAGAGTCGGTCGGCTTCTAGAAAAACTTTTTGACCCCACAGTGTGAGGGATGATTTGCTTAGCCCGAGTCGATACATTCTTCCTTGAAAGATCCTAAAATAAATAAAATTTAATTTAATAGTAATGTATGCAATGTCATATCCTTTTCATATACATGTATAAATGTAAAATGAGATTAATATAATAATATATATTTAAATACCATGTGTTTATCATCACGATGTCTATCAATAAAAACTTTACATTTCTCTCTAGGTACCCCAATGGATACCTTATCATAAATTTGTTGGGAGCTCAACAAAGTATCACGAACTTAATTCCATAATATCCATTTATAATCTTTCCATTTCTTGCCCAAATTTTTCAATGTCCACTTTCGTGCTAGGATATCAGCAATGATAAAGTGGAAAAACATCTATACACAGAGATTGATTTTGAAAATATTAGCATTTAATAACATAATGATATTAAATTACACAATAACGTATTAAAATTACCTTTATTTGTGAATAAAAAGCTTCATTTTTCCAAGATGAAGGCATATTCCTCCAATCATCATACGTAATGGGAAGGGAAACCAGCTCTGCTACTAGTGGGCCTAGAATCTGGCCAAGTATGCTCATGGATTCATCCGTAGGGACCCCATAAGAATCAAATGGGAAAAATATCTTTTTCCTAGTCTGATTCCATACATATGCACTTTTCATATTTTTTGTAGTAGCATTGTTTCCATCTTTTATGAAAAAATATTTAGTAGTATAAAAAAGGTAAATAAATTTATTCATATTAAAAAAATTACATAGAATTTTCACCCTCTAGTATCCCTATAAATAACTAAAAGTGCTACCCTACTCCCTCGCTAATAAAGATGTTTAATGGGAAGGCAATGACTGAGCTACTGATAGGAATATGTTAGAGGGTGTGAGAGACGATGCAGGGGGAAATCGAATGGTGTCTCAGATAATATAGGGAGGTATACAGATGGATCATAATCTATCGAAGTGGTTGATGGAACGTCTAATGAGAGTCGAATAGAATCAATATAAAGCTTCCTCCTTGGAATTCCTGTCATTTAATCAAAAAAATTAAATTCAAAACATACATTTCAAAAAATTCATTCAAAAATAATAAAAATTATAACAGATACATAGTAATAATAAACAAAATATACATAGTAATGATAATGAATGAATACACAAATGAAATAAGTGGTTGATAAATGAATGGATAACTGCACATACAATCATTTTATCCTTCAATCATGTCAGTTTCCTACTCCATCATTACTTCATCTACTTCATCCACCCATGTAAGAATAATATTTTCAATATCATGATAGAAAAATAAGTCCGCTTATTGTTGTTGATGGGATTCAATTTAATTGTTAAAATCTTACAATTCATCACCCATATCATACAAGTCTCTTTATTTTATGTGATAAAATACACTCCACCATTCATCCATGAGATATTTCAAATAATATACCATTTTCATTTACGATGATATAATATATAGATCATGTATTTTATAGTCACCAATATCCATAAAGTGAGAGAAGTTCATAGAAGTAAATTGCAAGGAATCTCTTTTAAAACCACTGATAATATCCACCCAATTTTATTTGAATAAAACAACTGAAAAATGTTCATGGTAGTTTAATTCAATAATATCAGTCAACTTTCCATAGAATTCCACTTCATAAAATGTAAATATTCCACTATTCTGTGTTTTCAAACCCTCTTCCCGATCAACTATATATAATCTAAATTCATTCACATTGTAAGCGTCGAACTTTCTATCTTGTTTTAGAGAACCTTGAGCAAGAAACTTCAAATATTCTGAAAAATCTTCTTGAGTATCAATATTCATGTTCTAAAAAAAGTAATATAAATTATTATATTTAAAAAATATATGTATCAATCTAATATCCACATTAATTGTAATATGAACTTACACATCATGCAAACCATTTTAAAAGATCTTTATTAACATATTTTTTAATATCTTTCTCATTTTATGTTCTTCCTCTCATTCATCCTTTTTTTATAACCTCAAATATTCAATAAATGGATCTATAATTTCACTATTCAGAAGCACATATCTATGTGCCTATAATAATTCCATTTCTGTTACTGTAACATTTGATCTCATCCCAACTGATCGGACAATAGCAGAAAAGATTTTTGATATCCTAGGTATTTCAGATTGATTTGATGTGTCGTCAACACATCCAACTCAATTGAATCTTGTCTCAATATCATCCAAGTATCTAGAATAAAAGGTAAGACACTCCTCTACCAAATAGCCTTCAGAAATAGAACCTTCAGGTTGAGATTTATTTTTCAGATATGATTTCAAATGCCCAAGATATTTGTGGAATAAAATAAAAAAAAACATAACTATATATTTAATAAAGTTCCAATAATTGTTTAATGAAATGAAAAACATATAAATAAAGTACCTCTAAATTGGATACATCCTTTGATAATGTATGGGACCTCCTAATTTATCCTCCTCAACCAAATTCACAGTTAAATGCATCATAACAATAAAAAATGATGGAGGAAAGATCATCTCTATTTCACAAAGTGTTAATACAAATCTCTCTTGAAGTTTGTCAAGTTGAAATGGATGTAGAGTTTTCTCACATAGTTTTCTAAAAAATGTGTATAATTTGAGTACAACAGAAGTAACATTTTAAGGTAAAAATGTATGAAATTCCAATGTAATTAACTATTGTAACAAAATATGGGAATCGTGGCTTCTCAATCCATGTAACCTACGATTCTTTAAGTCAAAACACCTTGATATGTTACTTGAATACATATAAAATACCTTCATATGTATTAAAATTATAAGTAATCTCTCTTTATCCCTATTTTTCATCGAAAAAATTGTTAAAGCATACTTTTCATTCTCATCTGGCCAGAGATCACGCTTTATGTTCATTGCTTGTAAGTCTTTCTGAGCATTGATATGATCCTTCAAATTTACATGCTCATTAAGAAATGTGAAGATCAAATCATCACAAAAATTCTTCTAAATATGAATCATGTCAATATTATTATTCAAAAAAATTAATTCTTAATACATGTGTTTAAAGAATATACTTTTTCTTCTTCCATTATTGTGTTACTATTTCAGATGACGATTCACTTCAAACTTGTTTTCTACTATAATTAAACTTATGAACCTTCCCAAATTCGGTTTCAAAAGTTGTGCCAATATTTCAGAACTTGTTAATAACTTTTGAGGTGTTCTACAATCAATAAAACCATTCAATTTTGACTTGTTTAGCGGAAATCTTTGAGATGAATCGAGAAATCTTTGATGACATGAGAATCACCATTTTCTACTATGAGGTAGTCATTCAGGATCAAAATTAAAGTTAAAAACAAGACAATCCAGACCCATGTAAGTGTTCCAACCAGCTAAATTCTCAGGTACATGGAAGTCACTAATGGTCCACATTAGAGAAGCTTGCATTTTGACCATTGTTCTAGAAGATGCATCATATGTCTCAACACAGTTTCTTCATAACACCTATAATTCTTCAATTAAAGGCTGAAAGTATACATCAATATCATTTCCGGGCATTTTTTTCTAGGAATAATCATCTAAATGATAAAATATATTTGTTTTATACACATCCACAAAGGCTGATTGTAAGGGATCAAAACAACCATCCAAATGTTATAACTGGTACTAAAAGTCCGAAATGGGTTGAATCCCTCAGTAACCAATCCCAATCAAACATTCCTAGAATCAAATGAGAAATATGGATGTAATGAATCAAATGTATTCTAGGATTTTGAATCTCTTGGATGTCACATTAACCCATAATTGTTATTATCTATAGAATTCCACTTCATGTGTTTGGTGGTTTTTAATGACATGAATAATCTTTTCAATCAAGGATTTAAAAGAAAGTAACACAAAACCTTTGCAGGTGTGTTCCTTTTCTTATTCTTCATGGTAGTATGTTGATTTAGACTTCCAAAATCACCCATAGACTACCATCTAAAAGAAGAAAAATAAAGTTCATTCTATCTTCTTGAATCCTCTCCCCAATAAAGCATAAAATCAATGGGACACTCATGTATTTTTGTATAATTCAGACCAAGTTTTTTAACAACTTTTTTCATGTCATGAAAAGACTCAGGGATCTTTTCTTAGAGAAATGTATCACTCAACAATTCCAATATCATAGACATCGCCATATTTGTAATTCCACATAGGTATTTGATATGATAAAACTTCATCAAAAAAGAAAGTTTTGAATATTTCAAATATACACTATACAACTCTTGATTTCCATCGTCGACTAAACAATTAAATGCATCTTTCTACTCATTGAATTTTCCTCTTAAATTAGTCTCCATATAATCAAGATGAGGATCCAATGATATGTTACAATCTTGATCTGGTTGTCCTACATTCTCAAAAACATCACTTGTCATGTTGCTATTTGTAGCACCCTCAATTGGTTGTTCTGATATGTTTTTATGTTTATGTTAATGTCTTGAAATATAGAATGCATAATTTATAAGGTTTTTCATTTCATTATCCAATGTTGACAAATTTGGGAGCTCATTATGTGGATTAACATCAGTGCTCAACCTTTCTGTAATGTTCGATTCTCTGTACCAAATTCAACACAAATATTGAGCAGGTAATTACTTAAATGTCAAGTATTAATAAACTTCATCTCTCTTCAATTATCTTCTAAATTTACATTTAAGACACGGAAATCTTATTCTCTTATCAACAAATTTATTGGAAATTTCAAAATTAAAAAACTCCTCTAAACCCTTAGCATACTGAGATGTGTTCCTCAGTAATGTGATCCAGCTTTTATCCATGTATATCTCAATGTGCCAACACATTATTAAAAAAATTAAAATGCATAACTATTACTAATTAAGAAAAGATATTCATATCTACTACTTGAAAAATAATATGAATATGTTAAATAAGGTTTTCTTATATAAATACATGTGGTAAATAATAAATCCTCTAGGTAAATACCATTTAATACAAATACTAAAGATTATTATATTTACCCCACATAAAGGAAATATTATTAATATAACAAATTACACATTCAATATATGAATGAGATATAGGTGTGCAACATTAATTTAAAGGATTAAATAATTGGGTATTCATAATTATATTCATTTTAAGAAAAAATATTTTAATCACTTAAAATGATTAGGAAATAAAATTTAAGTGGTGTATTTCTCTTATGATAGAAATTAACATCTCATAATACTTCCTAAGATAGAAGGTTGATGGTTTCAAAATAACATATCCCCTTTGAAAAAAAGGAATCATAAATGAATTTTTATATAGAAAAACATTCTTGATGATGAATCTTCAAATGGCGTTACACAATAAGGGATCAAGAATCAATTTTCATGACTCTGTGAGTTCAATCACAAAAATTATAAATAATTATATTTATGAAGGGATCAATCATGTGACATAAATTCCTTGAGGTTAACTACTTTTGAATATAAAATGTAAACATAGTTGAAAACATAAAACAACATTTTAAAAACATTTTTAACATTAACTTAAAATACATACATACATGTCACATTCAAGAGACTTTTAAAAATGTGAAGTAAAATATAATAGATATCACAGTTTCTAGTCTAAAATATCAATTCTATCATTTCATGGTTTAAATTATCTAAAACACCCATTTTAAAACATAATAAAAAAAGAAGGTTTTTTCAACCACGCCTTAATAATTCATTTTCAGAGAATCTATTTTAAAATAAAAATACAATTTAAACCATTTGGAATTCCCCAGAAAGTTCCAAACGGTATAAATCAATCCATTTAGAAAGGTTTCATTTCAAAACACACTGAAATAAAAATACAATTTAGGATCCTAATTTTGGACTGTAAAGTTCTCTCTCGTTATACCCATATAAAATTCTACATATATATATATATATCTTTGAAAAAATTCACATATTCTCATGTGAATTATTACATATATATATATTTATATGTAAACATATATATGTGTGTATAGCCACTAAGTTACAAAAATTGGCATATATAAGATTCACATTTTTATTTAAACCCAATTTTTCAATACCAAATTGATACTTAGAATTTCAAGTTATTACATGAAATGAAAAGGAATTATTTAAGGACAAATTAGAATTTACTTTTAAAATTGAACACCATTTAAAAACATTAGAAACATTCAATTCAAGCATTAATTGACCCCTTTTCATGTTAGTTAGTAGATAAATAAATTCAAATTAGGAAATTTTAAATGAAAATTCATTCACATTTTAGGGGGAAAATATAACTTGGTTTCTATATTTAAAGAGGATTCCAATCATATAAAATAAATTCATGTATCATCAATACATGAATTAAAAAAACAAAAAATTAAGAGCCCCAAGATTTAAATCCAAATTAAAAGGGAAACCTACCTAGAACTCACTAATTTTGATAACTTGTGCCTAAAACCACCAAAAAAGGATTCAAGAACTCCTAGGGGTAAGAGGAACCCAAAATACAGACAAACCCTAATGAAAATCAAACCCCAAAAACAAAATCAAACTAAAACACCAACCTAAGTTTTGGCTTATAGTGAGCTACAGCAAGGAGAGGGAGGGAAGAAGAATAAGAAGAAAAAGAAGAAGAAGGGGAAGAGGAAGAGGAAGTGGGATAAAGAGGAGGTAAATACATTACCTAGTCCAAATTCACTCTAACATGAATGAAAGGGGAGGCTGAAGAGAATATTCACACAAGGAAACCCCCTAGGCTATGAAAGATAGGGTACTATCATGATTTTAGGAAAAGAAATCAGGGAAAATGAGTAGATTAGTAATTTTTAGCCTTAAAAACATTCACGATTTGGATGCGTGGATGGAAAACCATGTGTATCTCCCTAGAAGGTCTATTAATAATTAATTAGGGGGTCATAAGGTTAGGGAGGTTGTGTACCAACCATGAGTTTTTCTATGTCAAAAGATAGTCATATTCACATGGTTTACACTAATCATGCAGAAACCATGTGCTTGTGTAAAAGTTATAAAGATTCTAAAACTCTCACCTGACTCAAACCAAATTTCAAGGAAAAGGTAAATAAATAAAATAAATAAAATAAGGATGAAAAAATGCGGGTTTAGTGTGATATAATACCCCAACCCCAAATATGGAAGGATGTATTTCATTCTATGGTGCCCCATTTATCCATCCACTCTCATGTATTGATCCTACTAGTATTCACTTGGGTAATTCCCCTCCAATCAAATCTCCCCAGAATCCTCCTCCTGATATAGGTGGGTCCCATTTTGGTTATGATAATACACATCACATACATTATGGGCCTCCAACAATAAATGTAGATTTCTATACTCATGATTTGTTGACTTCCTTTCTATCTGACACTAATGATCTCTCTATTGAATTGTGAAAGGGTATGTGTACATGCCAACAATATCCTATTTACATTAACTCTTACCACATATTATAGGACAAATCAACTATATTTATTATCACATTGCATAAATTATTCATTCCATATGCACAGAATTCTCCTGCTATATCAAACTGCCCCCACAAGTGGTGCTCTCTCGATAAGACCACCAATTATTATGTTTGTAAGTGAAAATAGTGGTAAAAATTATATTTATATTAATTTATTATCTACTATAAACAATGAAAATTTCATATTCACCAAATAATAGGATAATTATAATGAAAATAAAGAAGATAGATCTCTTGGGGAACCCCTGTATCTAAGCCCTAGGCCTCCCTAATAGTCATTGTACGTTGATCCCAAATGACTGATCCCCTCTACCATACACCTTTCCTCATATTAATAACTCCATACACTACTAGTATCATATTATAATTTTACCCCTAAAAATGTATTAAATCCCTTAACAATGCCCCAATAACTACCCCACATCCCTATCAATGACTATATCATTTCTATTTTCAACTCATTATTTATTTAAATTTAGAACAAAACAAATCTCAATACAAAAAATCCATAATTATCCAAGACGCAATACATGAGTAAATATATCAGACTATATATGGGATTTAAATGAGTTTGAGTGATGCTCCACCCCTATAGGGACTCCACTTGGGTCAATAATGAGTTTGAGTGTAATCCCTAAAACCCACCTTCAATATTCCACAAGTTAGTGACTAGTACTAATGGTATACCACCATAAATCAATGGAAGGCATTACCCTTGTTAAAAAAAATCTATATAACCATGTATAATATAAATCATTTACTTTAAAAAAATGTATAATATATATCAACAGATGTCACGTTAAATATATTCACTAATGATTAAACCATAATGTGGTGGTTTATACCATATCATGGTTTGTGTTGGTGTAAACCAAGATGTAGATAAGATCGCTAAAATGTGGTTTTATGCATTTTTAATGTATGAGTTAAGAGATAATTAAAGACTCAAAAACCAAATCAACACTACCCAATTACGCATAATATTTGTAAATCAACCCCAAGTCCTAAACATAATTATTTTTAAAAAAATGATAAAAAATTATAACAAAAACTAAATCAACACTACTAATACCATGACAAAAACCAAATCAACACTAACCAATTACTCATAAAAGTTTTAAATAACATCAAACCATATAAAAATACCCAATAAAAAAACTCAAATAAATATGTAATTTATAAAAACCCATGGTAAATAGAATTTCTATATAGTAAAGAGCTAGACAGAAACTCCCTTTCACTTACCACTCGGCCTTTTAGGGGCGGTGAGGTACTAGGTAGGGACTGGTGGAGAGGGGTAGTGAGAGGCTCGGTTAGGACTAACACTGAGGGGCAGTGAGGGTAGGGGGTGGGGGTGAGGATATGGACCAGCGGTAAGGGGTGGAAAGGGGTGGGATCTGTGACGAGGGTCAGGATTGGCGGAGATGATTCAGGGGTTCGGGTTGGGATCTGGGGGTTCAGGGGGCAGGGTGAAGTGTTAGGGGGTTCAGGGGAGAAGTTTTGGGTTTGTCAAAAAATTAAAAGGTTTAACAGCTGTTTTTAATAAACTGCTGCTAAAGTCTAATTTTGGTGTAGTGTAGAAATATTGTAATATCCTGACCTATTCTAGATATTTATCATGATTTCTTTAGGTACTCTTGTGCCTTATTTTGAGTACTTATTGTTTGGGATTTATCTTGGGTGTTTTTGGGTGGAAATTAGAAGTTTTTAGAAGGATGGGTTATACACGGTTGGCACACGATTTTCTCAAACTATGAATCCAGCCTAGAAAACTATGTGAACCCAAATAGTGGGGATTCACATGGATGGAACATGATTTTTCAAACCATTTACCCTCTTAGGAGAAACTGTGCAACACCACTAGGTGATGTGTGCAGTTAGGGAACATGGTTAGGGGACACTGTGTGTACGAGATTTTAATTCCCCTAGAATTTACTTAAAAATACTTAAGCCTTTAGAAATCACCCTAAATCGACCCTAACTTGGACCTAACCTATTTCTATATTTTTTTAGTATCAAGGATGGATTAAAATCCCTTATGACCTCTGTTATTGATGATTTAAAGCCCGTATTGAAGATCTACACCTTCCTGGGTATGTGGTTTCTTCCTAGTTAGATCTATCTCTCTTTCATTCCTATTTCTGGATAAAAGAGGGATTTTATATCTGCTACTAGAAATTTTTTACATCTATACTTAATGGGTTGTGTATCCCTTAATCTAGGATATAGGTTTCAAATCTAGATCTTGTTCTTTGTCATGTACTTGACTATTTTTCTTAAATTAGAGATTTCTATTAGCAAGCATTGGTCAATAATCTTGAGGTAGGATATCTAAATTACAATCCCATAGTCTTGATTTAATTATGTGTATGTAATTGTGATATTTAAATTTCCATGATTGTTAAATTTCATTGATAATTGAATTGATTTGTTTTAATTTCCATGTGTTAATGATTTATATTAAATTAGGGAAATTGAATTGTGGAATTGTATTAATTATTTAGTGAATTAATTAATGGGATATTGGTATTGTGGAATTAGATTAATTAATTAGTGAATTAATTAATGGGATATTTGGATTTTGTAATTGATTAATTAATTATTGACTTAATTAATGGAATGTTTGATTGGGTAATTGATTAAATAATTATTGAATTAATTAATGGGTTAAAGGGATATATGATTAAATGTTAATAAATGGAATAATGTTGATTTGTCACATTTTTCCATGTAATTAAAGTATTGAACATGGTTTTTTTTAATAATATAAATGTCATATCATGATGTGAAATGTGATGAGAGGGTTAATGTAGATTAACCTTGATTGATGTGATATATGTGATATTAGGATATATGTGATATATGTGTATGGGACATGGTCTAATATATCAAAATCCCATAGTAATAAATTGATAAATGAGGTTTGGGGAATGTAGAGTCTGATGAGGAATATCCTTGCTATTGTTTAGAGGACAATGCGGGAGGGAAGCATAGTAAAGGCATGTACAATATAAGGAAGATGAAGGGACATAAATCTAACAGGGACTCAGGAAATTGCATCTTGACTAAAGGGAAGAAAAGAAAAGGGTGCAAGGATTACTCATTCCTACCAAAACCAATGGAGACCAAGTTAGGTAAAAAAATTAAATCTAAGGAGTTAGAGTGCATGTCCGCTTCTATCGTTAATATCCAAGGAAACCCTGAAGTAGTGGAGCTCAATTTTGGTGAGACCAGTGTGGATAAACCTGGTGTAGAGGAAGTTAATAATGGGAAATACCTGGGACTGCTTATGCACTCGGAGAAAGAAATGGTGGAGGATCTTCTCACTATCAATGTTACACAAGAAGTGGCTGACCAGATGATGGGAAGGGTGTTTCATGTGTTTATTAATGGTGAGAAGGCTACCTGGATCAACAAACAAGACCTTATACTGATAAGGGGTTTCAATAATGAGAAGATAAGAAAGGAGGAGTACATTCAAACATGGGAGAAGTTTGTCGATCTCTTTGAATTCATTATCAACGACGATCCAAATACACAGGTGCACTTTCTCTCCTAAAAATTATTTCGAGAGGAACTCTCTAAAAGGCTTAAGTTCTGTTTCAATGATTTTGGGATTTCTTATGAGTTTTTTCCTCCTGGTTGAACTTATGCGGTTTCTCACCTTTTATTAAAAGTGTTTTCTAAAAAAAGTAAATTTTTAGTTAGGTTTGGGGTGTGGATTGAGGCTCCAAATACCCATGGGGTGATAGACACTATATTCTACACCCATGAGTTTGAATTGGACTATGATTCCAATTGTTTGTGATATGAATTGAGATGATATGATATATGAGAATAATGATATTTTGATATATTATATCCCTTGGATATAGTTCAGACTCCTGAACAGGTTATAGAAGGTGTTGATTGTTTGAGTGTCCTCAGAAACCTGGGGGTGTATGTGGTTAAATAAAGAGTAATTGAATAGATGTAAATGGTTTAATTTATTATTTGTATTTTATTCTTTATAAAACTTCATACAATTTTATTGAATAGATATTATTTTAGACTATATTGGTGGTGTCCCATTTAGTTGTACTCGTACCCTACTCGGGCTACATGATCGGTGCCTAAATAAATTTCATGGTTGCAGGACAGGTTAAGGGCAAGTTACCTAAGATAGATGGTCTATTCAGGATCGATCATGGATGAAGGAACTAGACTTGGTGTCAGGCCCCACTTGGGGAAGTTTTAAATGTCTTTATTTACTTTTGGGTTTTCATTTTAACACTTGGTACATATTTTTGGCATGGTATATCTATCGTTCAGTTTGGGATATTGGTTTTTCTGTTTTGGTCTTCTTGTGACACTAATTTTTTTGGTTATTGGTCACATCATTGGTTAATTTTCATTTATTTTTTCTGGTGTATTACTTTGATAAATATGGTATAGTCTCCCCATGATTGATATTAGAACCACATTGATAGTCAGAAGCCTCTGGTGTATGGGGAGGCATGCTTGAGGTCATGTGACTAACCGGCTCAGGGCACTGCTGTGTGGAACCTGTGTTAGGACTTTACACATATGTATGATTTTAATTATTTAATGGGTGGACATATATCACCCTCTAATATATTGGGTAAATATTGATATCAAATTATAAAAATAGGACAGGAAAGGGGAGTGAACCGAATTTAGTAAGGGACATTTTCTATAATAATAGTCTTGGGAGTGAACCTTGACTACAATGATGCTTTAGGGAGTGAACCCCTTCCACTATGATATTATTAGAAATGATCCTTGAATCTACTAAGGAAATTATTTTCCATTCTTATTTGTATGCCACAAACTAGTTTATTATGCCTTTGTTATGTTATCATGGATCATGTTCTATGATTTCTACATGATCCATGTATTATAAACTTGCAATATTTATTCCATGACTCAGATTACAATTTATGATATGTAGGTTATGGTTTTAAAATGTTATTTTCATTTTATCATACACTTATTCTCATTTTATTATCATTATTATATCATTGATATCTCCCTTGTTTACCCTTACTGAGCATATGATCTCACCCTTTCTTATATATCCATTTACCAAGGTTATGAATAAAGGTATTAAGTATGATATATCTAAAAAGGGTTCTAGTTAAGAAAAAATTAGTGGGAGATGTTGTAGTTCACTTATGAACCAGATTTTATGTATCCAAGTTTCCAAAGGCACCAGACATATACGATTCTGATGTGTTCATTATGTTATGAAATAAATTTTCTTATAATATGACATAATATCTATGTATGAAAAGTGTATATAATTATAGTTGGTATCAAATAAATTTTTATCTAACCTTTGGAAACTAGGATGATAAATCTTTAGTGAGATCCCTAGGGATATGTATAAGGATATTTTTATTGATATGTCTAGGGATATGTTTAAGGATGTGTATAAGGGTAATTCTAAGTATAGGAAAATATCCTAGAATTTTGGTGAATGGTATAACGATTAATTTCTAAGAAATTACATCACTTCCTGGATACTATATGTAGATGTGGTTTTGGTACAGTTGTACCTAGGGGTAATAATTCTAGAAAGGGAACATTGGTATTTGACTTGATCATCACCCAGTACATGACAGCCAGCCTTGCTACACACCTGGTTTGACACTCCCAGGGGATATGTTTTGGAAATTCATAAACTATTTATGAACTATCATAAAGGATTTGAATAATAACCATGAATGGAATAGGTTAAACCTAAGGTGTCATATATTGAAAATAAGGTATTGTGATATATAAATATGATGAATGATTGATCACTCTGATCAAATATGTTTGACATACATGATAATCATTTGGGTTTTACGATGGTATTGATGATAAAATGATAAATTTTAGGTGGTTATAGGTATTATAAAATATTAAACTAACCTATATTATAGTAGTTGTATGAGTTCAATTATATCATGAAAATTATTTAGGGATATTCATTATTACCCTTAATGATTAGATTTTGAATTGGTTATGAACACCCCTAATGTAATGATGGTCATATCTCAAGTATATTATTCTTATCCAATAGTTGTTTATGGTAATGTTCTTCCTAAAAATATTTTTATTCTCACTTTGGTTGAATTTGGTGTTATCTTAGGCGTTTATTAGATTTCTCTACATAAATCACAAATTGATTTCCAAGGAAGGTAAGTCACATTTGATATTCCAAATCAACCTATGATCATCTATTAGTGTGATGATAAATATAAAAAACTAATGTAAATTTCACCCATTTATGGGTCTTGATTCCCATTCAAAAGGAGTTTTTATCTTATATGGTTTGGGAGAAACTAAACATAAATGTTATCTCTATTGTATGGGAGTTTGTTGATGTCTTTTTGGAAGAGTTACCTAGTCTACCACTAAATTGTGAAGTTGAGTTCTCAATAGAACTCATACTTGGTGCTACACCTATTTAAAATACTCCATATACAATGGAACTAATTGAGTGGCATTAATTAAAGAAGAAACTTGAGGTAAATATTTACAAGGGGTTCATTCAGCCAAGTGTCCAACCTTGGGGTGCACCTATCATTTTTTCAAAGAATAAAGATGGATAGATGCGGATCTATATTGATTATTGGGAACCAAACAAGATATTAATCAAGAAAAAGTATCCTCTACCTCGTATTGATGATTTTTTTGACCAAATTTGTAGAACTAAATACTTTCTAGGATTTAATTTCATTCTAAATATCATAAATTGAGGGTTAAGAAGTAGTATATACATAATATTGCATTTTATAAAAGGTATGGGCACTATGAATATATAGTGATTCCATTTGGTCTTACTAATTCCTTGTTATCTTCATGGATTTAATGAATGGAGTATTTATAGGTTACCTAGATCAATTTTTGGTAGTATTTATAGATGATATTCTTATCTATTAAAAGATAAAGGAAGAGTGCAAAGATCAATTCAGAATTATGAAAAATACTCTATATAAGGGGAAAATATATGAAAAAATTACAAAAATTTTTGCTACAAAAAAATAATTTTTGGGTTATATAATCTCAAGTAAGGTTATATAAGTTGATCCATCAAAGACCAAAGTTATTGAATGTTGGAACAGACCAACCATGGTTACTGAGATCTGTAGTTTTATTGATTTGAAAAGATATTATTGATACTTTGAGGAAAAAAATTCATGGCTATCCAATCCACTCTCCATGTTAACTCGTAAGGGATCCTATTTCCTTTAGATAGATGAATATAAAGAAAATTTCAAATAACAAAAGATAAGATTAGTCAATCCACCTATTATTACATTACCCTATAGTGGATAAGTGCTTGTAATATATAGCGATGTATCAAATAAGGGATTGGGATGTGTCCTCATGTAGAATGATATGGTGATAACTTATGCCTCATAACAATTGAAGGTTCATAATAAAAATTACTCTAACTCGTGATTTAGAGTTAGCTGTAGTAATTTTTTCAATAAATATATAGAGTCTTTGTATTTATAAACAAAAGGTATAATATATATATTGATCATAAGAGTTTATAGTATGTCTTCACGTAGAAAGAGTTGAACATACACCACATAAGATGGTTGGAGCATAATAAATATAATGACTACTCAATACACTACCACCCAAGGAAAGAGAACAAGGTGGATGATGCTTTTAGTCGAAAGTATCATGCTAGATTATCTATGATGAGGATAAAAAAAGATCCAATATTTATGGATTTGAAAAGTATAGATCTAAAAATTGTGAAGGAATAGTGAAATCATAACTTTCTCAAATAATTGTTCAACCATCAATCCAAGTGAATATTAAAGAGGATCGTAAGTAATATGTAGAGCTACAGAAAAAGGTGATAAATGTTCCTAAGACTAACATTGATTACAATGGAATGATAAGATTCAAGAATTGTGTATTTACCTTCTATACCAAATTTTAAGAATTAGTTGTTATATGAAGCTCATAGTTATTCATTATCTATTAATTATAGATGTATAAATATGAATAGAGATTTGAAAGATTGTTTCTAGAGGGATTTCATGAAGATAGATATTTTAGAGTTTTTAACTTGGTACTTAGTATATAGAAAAGTTAAGGCTGAGAGAAAAAAGTCGAAGGGGGTGTTACAATCATTACCCATACCAAAATGGAAATGGGAAAACATCACCATGTATTTTATCATCTAACTCCCAAAAATTTCTAAAGGGAACAATGTTATAACGGTTGTAGTTGATCACCTTAAAAATTAATCACACTTCATTTATATCAGAGAAGATTTATATCTAGATTATATTACCAGGATATACATTAAGGAAGTGGAAAGGTTTTATATAGTACCACATTCTATTTTATCTGATCGGGATCTGAGTTTTACATCAAAGTTCTGGTGAAGCCTTCGACAAGTTCTTGATATAGAATTGAGTTTCAGCACTGTGTATCATCCTTATACAGATAGTAATTCTGAGAGAAAAATTCAAAACTATGAGAATATGTTGATATCTTTTCCTTTGTATTTCAAAGGTGTTTGGTTCAACGCCTTCCTCTAGTTGAGTTGTTATATAACAAAAACTTTCACTCAAGAATTCAGATGGATCCTTATGAATCCCTCCATGGAAAGAAGTGTAGAACACCAATGTGCTTGGATAAAGTCTTAGAAATAAATATATTAGGATAAGATCTGGATAAATAAATGGAATATAACTTTATATTCATTCAGCAATACATAAGGTAAGAACAAAGTTTACAAAAAAGTTATGTTGATAATTGCCAATGTAATCTGGAGTTGCAGTTGGTGAGAAGGTGTTTATATCCATATGTATATTTTCCTTTTTGAAATTCTTGATCAAGTAGGTATGGTTTATTATCTCTTAGTGCTTCCATCAAACCTCTCTCAACTCCACAATATGTTCTATGTATCTATTCTGAGGAAGTACATACCTGATCCTTAAAGAGTTCTAAATGAAGAGGTCACACCACTAGATCATGATCATTCCTATGAAGAACAACCTATAGAGATTTTTCATCATAGGGATAAATTTCTATGAAACAATACCACTCACCTAATCAAGGTTTTATAGCAAAACCAATAACTTGAGGAAGCTACATGGGCACCTGAGGATGTGATGAGGTAAAAGTATCACTAGTCGTTTATATTAGAGTAATAGAATTTTTGAGAAATTAATTTTAAAGGAGGTATAACCCCAATATTTTATGAAATATTTTTTTCACAAATAAATTTAATTTCTTTGATATCTTGCGTTACAAGCTACACTGAATTTTAATGAATCCTGATATACTATTAAAAATATTAATATTTAAACAATACTCTTATAACCTCGCCATTAAATTTGGTGGTATAAATGAAAATAAACACATTTTTAAATGTAATTATAAAGTTTTTATATAAATAAAATATTTTTTTAAATAAATACTTAATTTTTATAAAAGTCTTTATATGCTTCTAAAATATTTTTTCTCAAAAAACGATTTTTATTAATTTGTGTGAAAAATAATTAAATTAATTTTTTATAATTTTAGAAAATTTAATTGAAAAAATTAACCACATTTTTATTCAAAATGCCAAATTATCTAAGATTGAATTTTTGGGGTTTTTTTAAAAAGTTTAATTTTCTAATGAATAGTGAAAATGTTGATTTGTATAAAAAAATACCTTTTATATAAATAATTTAAAAAGTTAAATAATGTTTTAAAATGTTTTAAAAGTAAAATTGGTTAAATTTTTATTTTATAAATCAAATTTATTTCATTGGAATCAAATTCATGTTGACTTTTTATATAAAAACTTTCTATACTTATGAAAATATTCTCTTTGGAAAATAGCCTTTTCATCATGTCTGTAGGTTTAATTTTAAATTAAAATTTTCCACTTATGTGAGTGTAATTTTTAAAAAAGGATTAAATATTTTTAATAATAATAATTAATATTATATAATAAGTTCAACTTGATTTTTGGTCAAAATGAATAGTAAAAATAGTTAATTATCGTGATTAATGTTAAAATGGGTTTACCAGGGTTTAAACTAAAAAGATAAGGAATAAAATAACATAAAACCTTGTCCAAATATTATTTTATGGAAATAATTAGACCTTATCTCATATAATGTTTGATAATTTTATATTTTTTTAGCCTTTTTTCATGTGTAAAATGTGATTATACCTTTTTCTTGTCAAATATTCCAAGTGTGTCCTCTCCCCCACTTATAAAAGGTCACAACCTCTCCTCTTCTATTCACACTTCCAAAGCCCTTTTTTCATAAAATAACTACACAAATACCTTTAATAATTCCCTCCCCACTTCCTAGAATACTTATTTTGATTAGGAGATCCTCCTAATAAGGATTTTGGTGCTAACTTAAGGAGGTTGTTCGAAGAAGATGTATCATTCTTATCCAAGTATATTTATTTTATTCATTATTACACATCCTTAAAATATTCTTAAAATATTATTATATAATAAAATTATTATATCCATATACCTAAATTTTATTATTTTAATGGCGTAACCTACATTAATCTTCTCTTATGTCAAATGGTAAATGAAATTGTTGATCGTGTGTACGGCTGACTATCACCTTATGAACCAATGTAATTCATTTTCCATCACCACCTATCAATAATGGATATAATTATTTATTTAATGTCCATATATTATATTTATGTAATATTTATACTCCTTTAATTATAATACCACACCTACCTTATTACTTTCTAATCCATTAGAAAATGATAACGTCGCTCATGCGTACATGTGGACTACCACCTTTATAAAGAGATGTGATTATTTTTTCATTTTATTTTGACTTGGATGGTAATAAAAATATATTTAATGATTATATATGATATATATGATAAAATAATGATTATATAAAGGTTAATTAATATTTTCCTTTATTTTTTTATATCCATCGTGAAAATGTAAACAATAATCATGCATACGTACAGTCTATCATCTTCATGAATGGTGTAATTCATTTTTTATCTCTTACATTAATGGATTAATCTAAATACATTTATAATGAATATATATGATATTTATATCAGGGTTAAAATTATGAATATTATGGAACTATGATGAAAGTAAAAGGACCAAAACTAAAAAACCAAACATACATGAAAATCCCTAACCACTTTCGTCTCGTTTTTATTTCCATGGGACACATTTTATATTCACCAATTATTTATTTTGTGTGGTGTATATACTACCCATAAATTAATTTTATTATTATTATCATGAAAATTATTTAATATACATATCCATTTAATTTTACTTCATTAATGGGACTTGTGATTCAAAATTTACCAAAGTCGTAAAACTTTTATGTTACAATCTCATTATTTATAGATATTTTTTATGATTAAGTTTCCAATGATTAAATATTATAGTATACCTATCTATAACATTATTAATTTTTTTATCCTATGTTTATTTCTAAAAAATATATTTTTTCCTTTCATTTTTTACTCTTTATGTAGTCAAGGTATCAAAATAATGTTTTTAAGGAAAACTGTATTTATTTATCACTTCATTGAAAATCCTTTTTCTTTTATATCCATGTTTTAAAAAAATATTTTAAATAAAGTTTTTAATATTATCCAATGATTTTCCAAATAAATTTTTACCCATGTATTAATTTTTCAAAAAAAAATTAAAATTAATCTTGTTATCATTTTCTGAATTTTGAGCTATTGAATTTTTACTGAAAATGTGAAATGAATCTTTGTTTTACCATAAACAATTTTCTACCATCATGACCACTCAATTATTTGAAGATTCATTTAAAAAATTTCAATATTATTTTAAAAGAAATTTTTTCCCATAATATTTGGGAAAATTTATATTTTAAATAATTTATTTTAAATAGAATAGTATATTTTCCTCAAGAAATTTTCCAATTAATTTTCTAAAATCATTTTCCATCTAAGATAACATCCATTAATGTTACTTAATCTTTATTAGGGATATGATCCAATGATAAAATATTTATTATTTCTCAATATGGTTTATTTTTATGATGAAAAGATGTTTATAAAACCCATTATTTTTCTATAGGTTATGTTATGATGAAAAGATGAATTTTTTATGAAACCTGTCTCTTTTCAATGGGTTATGCTATGATGAAATGTTTATTAAACTCATTTATTTTAATGGGTTATGATATGATGAATGTTTTATGATCTTGTGGAACATATATGTGTTATTTTCATTATGTGAGGGTGGGACTTATATCTCACTCCAATTCATTGGGTGAATACTGATTTCTCATGAGATAAATAGGACTAGAATAGGGAGTGAACCCAGTTTAGTAAGGTAAATTTTCCACTATGATATTCTCTAGATTGAACCTTCACTACTATGATGGTTTGGGGGTGAAACCATTTCACTTTGATATCCTTTTAAATGATCCTTGACAAACAAGTAAATTATTTTCCATTATTATTTTTATTCCAAATACTCATGTCTTATGGCTATGTTATTCTCTCATAGATCATGTTCTTTGATTCCTATATGATTCATGTATTATAAACTTATAATATTTTCTCAATTACTCAAATTATGTTCTATGGTATATAGGGTGTGGTTTTTAAATGTTATTATCATGTTCTCATACCATTATTCTGATGTTATTCTTATATTAGCATTCATATCTCCCTTACTTACCCTTGTTGAGCATCTCAACTTACCCTTTATTGTGTTTCCATTTACCCTAGTTGTGAAGGAACATATTAAGTTTGATATGTCTAATAAGGGTTATACTTAAGAATAACTTAGTGTGAGATTATTTATCTCACTTATGATCTAGTTTTTTATGTATCAATGTTTCTACAGGCACTAAACCTATATGATTCTGATGTAGATCATTATTTTATGAAATTAATATTCTTCTAATATGATTTAATATATATGTATGAAAATTTTAGGCCTTTATATTATATTCTTATTGTTGATCCTTCTAACTAGAAGTCGTTGAGATTATAAGCATTAAAACCTTCATATTTTGAAACCCTAATTATAGAATTTTGAAAATAACTTATCTAATGTGGGGTGTTTGGGTATGTTGTTGACAATGTCTTTGGTTGGAGTGCAACCAACATGGGATTTTTCTACTTGTATGAAAAGAAAAGTTGTATGTCCCTTGATTTAATTATAATGAGTAAATTCATGGCCATGCTTAGTTTAGTCACATATGATGTGTTAAGCTACTTAGATGAGGGGGATGTGATGTTCTCATCTATGATATGTGAGGTATTCATTGACTTGGTCATTATTTTTCAGAAAATAAATGAAATATGAGTTTTCTATACTAGATTAACATTTTCAATGTCTATTGGTCACTTTATGTCATGTAAAAAGGGAATATATAGGCATATATATGATTTATATGACACATCTTGTGGTGTAATAGTTTGTATAGAGATATGAGAATGTTTTATAGAGATCACAAAAAATACCTTAGTTGCTTGAGTAGCATTAATACTTTTCAAGGGGTCACTTTTTACTTACATCTATGAAATAGGGATTTCATATTTTTTATCAACATTGTTACAGCCAATTGGTTCACATAGTTAGACCGTTAGATGAGGATAAAATTTTAGAAAAATTTCTTATTCAAAATAAATATATTTTTATGAAAATTTGTATCCAAAAGAGTTTATATGGATTCAAAAAGAGTTGTAAAGTTTTGAATAAATGTTTTATGGTATTTTAGTTCAAGTTGGAGATTGTTAGATGTGCACTGAAATTTATATGAATACGATGCATTTACATATTCATATGATGCATGAAATTCATATATATATATAATATGATATTGTATATATATAGTATAAATTTAACACATGTGTATGATGCATATATATTAGCATGAATATGATTCATGATTATAATATATGTGAGATCTGTGCCAAATTGTTTAAAAAAATTGTTTTTTATTGATAAGTACCCCTAATTTAATTAAAATCCTTAGTAATCATTAAGTTTTGTGATTTTTTAGGATATAAGAATTATTGAAAGTTGACTACAAATTTAATATTTTTATTGATTTATTCATTATTATAATTAAATATTAATATCTATACATTTTTTGGAACTTGAAATTACTTTTTTACTCAATTTTAATTTGGAATTAATATGAAAAATGGATATATTTTTGAGTTTAAGTGATTTATTAATTTTTTAATTTATTTTTTTAAATAATTGTGAGTTTTTATTCTGGATTTTTAAATTTTTAATGAAAATTAATTGAGTTTTAAAAATTATATTTTAAGTTTACTGAAAAAATGATGGATTTAAATTTATTTTGGAAATAGTTTTTTAATGTTTTTTTATTCAATTTAAATTAATCTAGAATTAGATAAATGGAAAAAAAAAGTTTGTTAATGTGAATTTTGAGAGGTGTTGATCCTACTACTTGTGAAGCTCTCGCTGGCCATACAACCATTATCAAGTTTACTACCAAAACCACTGAGGAAAAAAATCCTGGTTTTATTGGTCTACTTCCATTATTGGTACTTTTCTACTACCATTGGAGGAAAAAGTATGATATTTTCACTATCTGTAACCCGTGACTTTATTTTTCTACCACTAGAAGAACACCATGCTATCACTAGCTTTATTTTTTCCTCTTCTTCTTTCACTACTACTGCCTAATTCCACTACTATTCCCCACCCCTCTTATTGTCCACGGTTCTAACCCATAATTTTGATACTACCACACCCATGTTACCACTTCCCCCTTCTCCTACCGATTGTAGCAGGAACCTTAGGAGCTCCACTAAAAATAGAATTTGAACTGAGGTCGATACACACATATTGAATATGGAAGTTGATTGTGCCATGATCCATCGAACCTAGGTGTGCATATGAAATATTCTTATAGAAGTTTGTTGAACCAACCCATAGAGAAAGTGAGACAAATACCAAACCCTGTTGAAATCAAACTGAATTCATTTCATAGATAAATTTAGACCACCAAACTTACTGATTTGGAAGATTTGACCATGAATCATTGAAGACTTCTGAAATGAGGTAGTGAGAACCCAAATCTCACCACTATTAACACCTACCAAATGAGAATCAAGAATTTTAGGATTGGTGAAGTGCCTAAAGAATAGGTGTTATTTTCTTTACAAAATGAAGGAATGATAAGTATGGATACATAGAGATCAGGAGGATAAGTTACACAAATGGAATGATCTCCAAGAAGGAACATGATTGCATGACCCAAGGAATGTCACTCGAATGATTCATACACTTCACATGATCTATTCATGATCACATGAATCCCCTCTGAAAATCCTTAATGATCATGAAAAGGATTCCAGATGAGTTTATCTAATCATGAGACATGTCAACTAATATGTTCTTGACAATCACCCAATTCTCCTTATGAAATAAAATGTTGAAAATGTGTAAGCTTCATATGATGGAGGTTATGTTGATTTTCATGAGAAGATATCATATGACTCACATGATCAGTTTAGTGATCACATGAGATCCCTAGAAGAATATTAGTTATTCTAAAGGAAATCCTTTTGGTGTGTAAACTTAGTCACGTGAAGTCCCTCAAACACTTCCATTCAATCATACGATGCCCCTTTATATCCACAGAGAATCAGAGTGACTATCCATGACAATGCTCACACACAGTCATGAGATTCTGTATTGATCATACATTTCCATGAAAAAAAACCAATGGGAAAAAGTAAAAGTCTTTGGAAAATAGCAGATACAAATATGTAAAATGTGGAAGTATCATGTGAAATTAAGTTACTATGTTTTTTATTCAAAGGGTGGATGTGACCCGCATGATCAGTCCATTGATCATGTGAAATCCCCAATGACATTCTGGCTTCATCATACAATGGTTGTTGGACATGTCACCTCCATTATATGAAGGATCTTAGGCATGTCCATTTGATCACATGATTCCTTGATAGAAAACCAATGGATGAGAAATATAGGCCTAATAAAATAAAATTAGAAAAATTAGGTTCCATTATGTGAAGGAGAGTTACAATATTCATCATGTGAATGCCCTCTAACGAGCCGGCTTGATCTCACAAAGGAACCTAAACAAGTCTCCCTCGATCACATGAAAGCCTCTTAGACATACTTCATGATCTCGTGAAGTCTCTCAAAAAATGTTAGCTTGATCTTGGGAAAGCCCTTTGGTATGTCGATTTTATTATGATAAGGCCCTTTGACAAGACATGGGTCCAATAAATATGACAATGACAGAGTGATGTCATGGTCACTTTTTATCACACAACACAAAGATAATGCCATGGATGACTTCTAGAAGGTTCACAGGAAAGGCATGATGCTCCAACAAATCTCAAGCCCATATCTATGATATATGCTCCATGCAAGGCGGCACAGAACCAAGGTGGAAATGCCTACAAAACTCCTTTACCACGACACAAAAAAAACACATACAAGAGTGAAAAGGTGAGATCGGACTTCTCGAAGAATAAATCCATGAAATAATAGGGGTCTTCCACCAGGTAAACTTAGTGTAATGACATAATGTATTACACATCATGTATATATGATTCACAAGATCACCCTATTGATCGCACAAAGGAATTTTAGTGCACCGAATATATCACATAAAGGGGTTTATGTGTGTCAAATTGATCACTCAAGATTCAATAGGTCAATGCCTAAAAAACATTGAGAAGTTTTTGAAATAAATAATGAAAAAGGTAAAATCTATACACAAATAAAAATACCGTTATTTTCATCCAAAGGCACCATGCACTTCACATGACCTATTGAGATCATATGATAGCACTCGAACATGTCATACAAGTCATGTGAAGTCCTCCATACATGTCATCCAAGTAATGCGAGGTCCTCCGAATATTTTAACTATGATAGATGAAGTCCTATAGAAATATCAGACAATCCATTCAAAGTCCTCTATAGATGTTATCTAGATCATTCAGGAGCCCTTTGACATATCAACCCTGATCACACAAAACTCTTAGACATGTATGTTTCAATCATGTGAAGGCTCCCCAGACAAGTCATTTGAGTCATGTGGTATCCCTATGACATTTATTATTCAATCATGAAAAGTGACTTGTAAATATAATCATTATCATGTGGTATTCCCCGGACAAGTTGGCTAGATCGCACGGTAGACACCTCAGATATTTCAACCAGACATCCTCAAACATGTCAAGAAGACAACCAGGACATGTCTTGACATCCCCAAACATGTTTGACAGACATCCATAACATGTAAACCACGTCAATAATAGACCCTATGAAATGTCAAACATGTAAAGAATACACCCCAAGACAAGATAACCTTTTTCTATAGACATGCTTGGACATATACCATTTTTAACTAAGAGGACTCCGATTCCTATTCAAACAAGATACGTAGGATACCTTCCAAAGGCTTCAGCTCCAATTATGCATATGCCTTGGTATAAGTCTTCCATATCTCAAACACTCTATCCCATGGGTCTAAAACTCTATTTTGATTTTATAGTTCTTCCTCGTCCATTAGTGGATTGAGAAGCTAATTGAACTATGAGGGCTCTGATTCCTACTATAATCAGGTTATGTAGGACGACTTATTAAGGTCTTAGACCTATATCAAACACCCCATTAGGATCGTACCAGTGCATATGTTTCGAGTCTATTTGCAATGAGTCTAATAACTTGATATCCCTTTCTTCTCACACCAAATATAACTCACATGGGCTTAAGGATTTATAAAAATCATATCACTGGAATAATAAATTTCCCCTAGTCATGGAAACCTCAATGTTTAGGCCCTGTTCAGTGACATGATGCAGTTATCCCCCCCCCCCATACAAGGGAATCCAACTCTAAGTAAGACCCGAATGCATTCCCATATTGATAAACCCTAGAGAAATAAACCTCAAGGGGATTAATTATCTATCATTACATCAACTCCCATTAGTGGGACAAGGAAAGATCAAACTATGATGAATTTGATCCCTATTATAAGCAGGATATATAGTACACCTTCTTAAGGATCGATCTCCATACATGGTTCCAAAGTACCCTCATATATATCATTTATGCATGATGTTAAACTAAATGTCTTTTACTTAAATTAACTACTTGGTTTTTTATCCCTGTTCTATAAAGGATATGTAGGGAACCTCAAAAATGTTCAACCCTATCCTTAAAACACCAATTTCCACCCTAGATGATAGTAAACTTTAGAGTGTCTTTTTATATGGATTCAAAATATAAACAGCTACCCATTTCTAATAAATAATGGTAAATGGATAGATAAATATATATATATATATATATATATGTATATTATCATTAATAGAACCCCATTTACATACAGAAGGATTAACACCTGATCATTTTATTAGGGTAACTAGTCCCATATTGATATTTGGAACAGATTCAAAAAAATATATTAAATCTATAATAGAGTCCTGTAATAGAAAATGATCCCCCCCCCAAAGAGTGAGATGATTCAGACCTTCCATACTCTTAAACACTGTGAGTTCTTAAGTGTCCTTGGGTCTGAAACCCCAAATGATTTTCTACCTTTAGAAAGAAATTGTGTACCTTGTTATTGATGTGGGATGCATTGGAAGCTTCCAAGAAAGATATAAATAGTGAACCTAGTGCAAAATCATATAATGAAAGCATAACTGAATCGTTATAGGCATTGGGAATATTGTCTCCCAAACTTGAGGAATTGTACCTCCTCTAAAGGAAACAAAAATGGTGAACCCAACGTGAATCTCTCAAATAATAAAAATTATTGATTGACCATGTGTCGGGAATTTTTTAGGAATATTATATGAAAAATAAAATGGTACAATTGATGTTAAATACTTAAACAATTAAACATAATCTAGGTTCCCATGCAAATTGCATGTAAGAAGAATGGCCTAATTAGGAACAAAAAAGGGAAATTATGTTACCCTTGCATAGCTAATTGTGCATGTTTCACACTTGTGAAGATGCTCTCATTGATGACCTTGTTCCTTGTTGTATTTGTGACTATAGATACTTCTCTCACAACCAAAAACTTGACCATAGATCATGTATTCATCAAGAGAATTTTTTAGAACCTCAGTAACAGTGGTAACCTCTACGGGTTGCAAAACAACCATACCCATATGAAACCTTCATCATCCAATGGAAAATGTGATGGTTCGGGAATAACACTAACATGGTATGATCCATAAACTTGAGGTTTAATGTAGAGGTCTCTAAAAACTGAATCTGACAAGTCTGTCTCATTTGGGGAAAGCTACAATGAAACCAGTGGCACCTGTCACCACCACCAATCACTTTAGAATCTTATCCCCAAATAATAGGAATCAAAACCTTCCATATCTTAGGAATGTGAATCATGGAGTCAAATACGGATCCATCCCAGTTTAGGAGCTTCCTAAGATGGAACCTATCAACCATCTTCACCAGATTCATTACACCAGTTCCCCTCATTCTTCTGATGAAAACACCACCTAACAAATTTACACCCTAGACACTCATGCATGGATACCAAAGAGGTCTCATCAGGTGTAGAAAGATTTGGATAAATGGGAGTGGCTCATATCCTTTCCACCACTAATAATTCTCATTGGTATATTTTGTTGGTATCTAGTGTGAAGGCTCATATCCATGCTCACTTTAATCATGTATTCATTAATATTCATATGGAAAGTATGGGGATACACATATACCTTCCTATGTACATGAATCCCATCATTATATTCTGATAGAAAAGGAGGATAGGAGTGGGATTATATCCCCACTTCAATCAAAGAAATCTACTAGTATATCTTGAAGACTCTGAATGTGTGGGCCCACATTCCTAAACACACTTTTCTAAAGTGTCATTAAATTATACAAATAGTAGAAGAACTCCACTGGTATATTTCGGAACTGGTACAGATATAGGGATAGGAACATACTCTTATCCTGATATCTAGAGCATAATATCACCATGATAAATGTGAACAAGTTTCGACTCTGGAGAAATCAAACATTCTTTCTCTCATCTAGCAGGATTATCAGTATATATTGGTAATGGAAGAGGCATAGGACTAAGATCATATCCCTTTTCTAACCGGGGCTCACCAAATTAGTTTGGAACATGCCTTGGGATAGGTGTACGTTACTTTCAAAAAAGGCCAATGACATACTTCAAGGGAATAGTATTGAGCTCGTATCCCTGATCCAACTTAGGTTAATCAGTACAATATGGAAATCACCTCATCGTAGACTCATATCCCTACCAATGAAGCTACTCAGTATATTTCAGTAGCTTATATAATCCAATCTCATATCACTACATCTGCTAATGAATGACTTCACCAATTTCTTTTAGAGTATATAAAGAAGGAATCTCATATCCCTTCTCCCATTTAAGAGTTTCTTCATTATATTCTAAAGGGAAATGAATATTTAAATTGGGATCAAACCCCTACATGATCTAGTATTGACTAGCATATTATGAAAAACACCCACAGGAAGGCTCATATTCCTGCCAATAATATATAATCTCACTGAAAAAATCCATTATCTTCTCAACATCTTGCTCATATCCCCATAGTATAATAAGGTTATCAACATATTATGGATTCCATTATACAGTAGGTGATAAATCACCAAAATGAAAGTTGGAATATTCCAACAATGACACAGAATGAGGCTTTTATCCCTAGTCTACTCAATGTGAGTGTCCTTGAGGCTATTTGACACATATCTACAACACCACAAGGGCCTTTAGACTCTTAAAATAGATTATAAGGTGATAAATACATTGATATTACTCTTTCCAGTAGTGTAGATATGGATCACAGGGACTCTACACCTAACATCTGTTGTGGTCAACCTCCCCATAGTGATATCTCTCCCGAATAAAGAAATTATCCCATTTCCCAAACACCTTTTTATAGAGACATTCTCAAAAACTTAGACACCTTTATATAGAGAGGTGCTCAAAACACTTGGGTTAACCTTATATAGTTCCCCCATCAACTATCTGCAACACTACATCATGGTCAGTAGGTGACCTAGAGAAGAAACCGCTATTTTATTACCAGATAGAGGCATATAATTATGATAAAGAAGATACCAACATGAATATATAAAGATAGTTTTCCAAAAAAAACCTCCCAACCATGTTCTATCCCATATCCACTTCCGACTATAATATCTCAGATGAGATATAGAAGGATTACATTAATTTCCTACACCAGAACATGTGGTTGAATCATCAGTAGTTAAAGGATAGAAACCACCCCTATATAGGATATGAGGTTCACCTTCATACCATATATATAATCTATTTCCAAATGTAACTATACGTTATCTCTATGGTCCAAGACTCAAGACCAGAAAAGAATAGTAAGAACCCATAGCATGCTTTCCACCACTGCACTGCAATTTTTTGGAAACTAATTGACGAGGCCTCGTTGGATACTTATATACAGGATAGGGAAAGTATGCAGAGTTTTATTTCACTACATCCTCAGAATAGTATAACTCCATAGATATGAAATCATATAATCTCATATCCATAGGATAAATCATGGGATCGAGTACTACATGGTCCAGTTAGTCAATACAGTGACACACCCCTACTTTGAAGATGAAAATACATTGCGATCAGATGGAGAGGGCTAGCAACAGACACCTAATCTGGGCCCCTCAAAAAAATGTTAATGCATATTAGACACAAAAGTTGAAGTTATGGAATACCAGACAGCTTCCTATAGAAAATAACTCCCATTATAGGTATCCATTTCACCCAGCTCATATTCGATCATAATTTTTTCAATTTAAACAGATCATAATAGCATCCTTCATATCATCTTTCTATAAGAAAACTTAGCCCATATGGTTGGGAGAATTTTTACTATCACCTCTACCCCTTAGGTTTTCAACCCCTAAGAGAATCCAGAAAATATAAACATAAGCTAAAATATAAACCCATCTTGTAGGTCTGGTGGAGTTTTTATCTCAATATCCACCACCAGGTTCATCACACTCTAATAGATTCCTAGATAAATCAGTATTAGTTCTAGATCAATCATATGTCACATGGCTGGGGACATTTATATCTCAATTTCTGTTTTAAGATCCATCAAATCCACAACTAGAATCATCAAATTCTCAATAATAGGATCATAAAGTGATAATAGAATATTCAAATCATCACCATCCTATAGGGTTGTTGGATTTATTATGATTATCATCACCCTATAAGGAATAAGTCTTCTCTAAGTTTAGAGGTAAATATCAATGACTGTCTTCCCATATGTTCCACTCATCATGAGACATACCCTTTATATTTAGATATTGTTAGGAATTCATGATCATAAACTCCCATAAGGTCACTATTTATAGACCAAGATAGTAGTAACATAAATAAAAATCAATCAAACCCCATAAGGGTCATAAGCCAAAATGGTCCAATATGACTAGGGTCTATAGAAATTACTATGATGAAACTCTCGAATGTGGAGTAAGCACTGCAAAATCACCCTATTGCATAGAGAGTAATGGGATAAATACCATTTCCGAATACACTTTAGTGAATTTTTTCACCATCATCATAATAGATAATGTAGACTGGAATGTAAATGAAGAGGGACACAGTGCAGAAACTGTGCCTTGAGAGGTAGGTGATCTAAATACACCAAATGAGGTTGTACGTACAAAGAATCAGAGAAGGGGACTGAACCTATCACCTCTAAATAATGAATTGTCACCACTATAGTGTAACACTATCAAGGATAAATGGAATGGTGTGTCTATATCCCACTCAACACCCCGGGGAGCCAAAATACCATATATAGAGGAATGGCTAGCACGGTATGAGAATGAGATATAGAATCTCATATAGCTTAATGAGGAACTAATTGTGGAAAACATTCCCACTAGGTATCATATTAAAATAGAAGAAAATATCTATCCTCTTATAAATCAGGAGAGATCCAATCAACCTTTAATAGTGGGATTTAAACATCAGGTCCACTCGGGATCTAGATAATTGATCCATGTAAATGAGGAAGACATATATGATCATGATTTTTCTTCATTATAGAGATAGCCTATCCCCTGTTAGGGTGACCATTTAGTCTTATCATAGATTGAGAATCAGAGGGATATAAAAATGGTTCCACATTATAAAGCCTTTCTCACTCACTATATATAGGAGGTAGTTCATATAGTGATGCCTCCATAACTCCTCAACACCATTGAATCCTTAGTTGTTCGATTGAAATCCATGCAAGGGCAGTGTATACCCGTGCATCCTAAAAAGAAGTCATATCACAAATGGTTTTATAACACTTTTCCCCCACTCAATTTCATAAATCCTATATTCTCAACCTTTGATGGTGTAGGATATCAAAAATAGCATCTCGCACACTTTGTGTCCCAATACGTCCCAATGATGGTCCCTCGATATCCAAAGGAAGCGACCAAACTAAGATGTTTTGTACAAACTTTGATAGGTCCATCATCTATTTAGTAAAGAAGCCTCATAGTAGGATCCCTTACGGGATAGTAATACCTTCTTCATAAATTCCTTTATCAATTCATCTTTATTCTAAATAAATTGACAATTTTCAACCTCAAAAATTGTAAAAAATATGAAAATGAAAGGGTATCTGAATTCATCTCCAAATGGAAAGTTTTAACCTATTCACTTAGTATCCATCTCTTATAAGATCAACTTCTAGAAATTTGTGCTGAAAATATTTGGGATGATCTAAAAGAACCTTTATTTCTGATGAAGTATCTAGGTGGATACTGTGATTTTAAAAAAAATGAAATAATGCCTAGAAGATTCCATTCATCATACCTAAGATAAATCTCATCCCATGACCTCAATACATGGAAAAGGTATTGGTAAATCATAGAATAGTGTTTTTAACCTCAATATATTAGTAGTTTCCATTAAATCACCTAGGTAGGCCCTGAATCATCCAGCACCTCCCATCAAGCAGCAGTAGTAGTAAAATCATCTTTATCCAAAAGAAAAGAGAGATCAGTGTCACCCCTGATTTGAGGAATGGATGAATAAATTTTATTCCTTAAAAAATTAAAAGATCCCCATTTATTTTCTTGTATCCATGTAAAATAACCTAATCAGGTTACTGGAGACTAGGAAACCCAATGGTTCAACCTCACTAACCATTACGACTACTTTCCTTTCCATGGTAGGCTAGGTTACACCATCCAGGACTACTTCATCTTCAAAGACATCCTCAAAATCCTATTGATTCTTGTAAAGGGATACTGGAGAATTCCCCAACACATATGACTGTGTAACCATATCCAAACTAGATGAAGAAGTTGACTTGCAAGAATTTTTTTCCAAGCATGGACAAAAGTTTGATAACTGGATGACAGGAAAGATAGTTTATTGATCTCATGCCATCTTGAGAGCACATATTTGTAAAAAAATGATATTTTCACATAGGGAGGAAATATTGAATGCACCTACTAGAGGTATATGTAATCATCTGACATAGGAAAATTGTTAGGACCAATAGGGGCCTATATACCCTGAGAGGGGGGTGAATCAGGGTATGGATATTCTTTTTCAAAGTTCTTCCTACCCCACTAGATCTTGACCTATTTATTACAAGGGTCACTTTGTTTTCTCTTGTGTGTAAACTATGATCATGTCTTTACTTCTTTATCTAATGATGATGCTTTGAATGCAATGCAGGGAATCAAAAAGGTAGACACAAAGATTTTTACTTGGTTCACCCTCACTGGGCTACATCCAAGGAGCATACGCCGACAAGTTGTCAGACGTACCAAATTCCACTATTCTTCAGTAGATGTGGATACAATATTCGAGCTAGATCACTTCTATGCCCAGGCTCACTGCCTTTACAAAGTTTAGTGTCATCTCACTACTTTCCCAAGGGTCACGCCCTATTTATCTCTCTCTGGCTCACTGTCGGTGGAGAGGATCACCTTCTTTCTCTTCCTTTTCTCACTACTTTGGAAAGGATCCACTCACAGTTTATAGACCTATAGGTCACTTCATTTGCATGAATGAATGCATCTTCCTTTGTAAGTAGATGCTCTATTGAAGCCCAACTTTCACCCATAGATGAATTTCTCTTTTCACCGAAGGTATCGGGAAACCTACCAGCTTCCACGCAGTCCGAAAATCACTGCTAGAACAAAACCTTACTTGGCGCGCAAGTCAATCTCGGCACGCAAGTATCGGCACGCAAGTCACAACGGGCACGCAAGTCCTCCTCAGACACTTGCGCGACTCAAGATTCCTCAACTCCAAACCTGCGTGACTCACTTCCTTTTATGCACAATCCAATATTGGCGCGCAACTCCACACTGGAGCGCAAATTCAAACACTGGCGCGCAACAATCACCCTGGTGCGCAAGTCCCACCTACGCGACCACACACACCACTTGCGCGACCACCACACCTGCGTGACGGGAGCTCTGATTTCTAAAAGTGTTGAACTCCGGTGGTGAATGAAGAGGGGTGGTCCAGTATTTATAGGCAATCTGACCACCCTGCGTGACGGCGCGCAAGTCACCTGTGCAACCCAGTCTCGGCACACAAGTCCTCTGTCCTCTTAGACACTTGTGCGACCAACTCCCAAACTTGTGAAAACCTGTTTCCTTAGCCATATTTTGATCTAATAATCTTGAAAAACATATGGCGCGCAAGTTTCCAAGCCTTCATGTACACGGCGTGCAAGTCCCTTTGCCAAAAACCACTTTTCTTCATTTTTCGATTTTCAGGCCCAAAAATTTGGAAAACATTGGAAAACGGCGCCACCTTGTATCTGTTCTTTTATACCGCCTCCAGATCATCCATTCCTTTTGACGACATTCTTGAATAAAACATGGATCGTTGACCTCAGCTCTTGAACTCAACATTCCATCATGAAATCCTCTTTGTCAACAAATTTTTATGTCATTGTTTTGCTTTGTCAACAATCACCACTCAGATGTCCACTTTGTCAACAAACACAATCACCTCAGAAATTCTTCAATGATGCCTTGAGGGATTTTTTTCCCAAAAAAAATATACAAGATAAAGATTCATATCTAGCTCCCACACAAGCTCTAACTCTTGCAGACTTCTTTCCTACAATATCCAAAGAACAGGAACAATCTCACCAAACAGAATCTACATCGGATGAAGCGATCATTTTTTTCTATTTTATCATAGTTAACTTAATATATCCCTTACCTGATGATGTATACTCCTACAAGTATGATTTCACCATACCCAAACAGTGAGTTGGAGGCTGAGGATATAGAAGCCGATGATACAGGGGATGACATGGGCGTGGTCAAACACAATATTTTGGTCATATCCCCAAAAAATACATATTTTTAGCCAAGAACCATGGGAGATCACTCCAAAAATCCCAATGGAAACAAATAGATGCCTCATATCCCTCCATAAATCATTAAATCCTATTCATATTACATAACCGACCGGTGCGGGTGTGATTGTCTGATTATCCTAGACAAAGGGGAAGGTCGATACGACCTACACTTCTTAGAGAAGATGCTCCTTCAACCTATGCTCAAGAATCAGGCCCATACACCTAAAACATTTCAACTCCTAATCAATAAAATATAGAGCAACCCCATCTTGGGAATCACAGACCTATGGCATAAGAATATGAAATTTTTAAATATTTGGCGATTGTTCCATCCAAACACTCAATCTTGGATTCTCTTCATCTTTAAAAAAGACTCATAAAGGCACTCACAAAATCCCTATAGATACCACATAAGTTTGAGATATAAGTATTTATAGATGAGGTTTACTGGGTGGAGACTATGCTATTAGAATGTCATATCACCATCTCATTCATAGAACATGATCAGAAAGACATTATTTAGGGATATACCATACCCATGTATGTTTTAAGAAAACTTGGTAATTTCAATATTCAAAGGGATATGGTTGAAAATGGTAATAAGATAAACCTAATCCGTATTAAGAACCTCTAGTGTTTGGGATATAATAATGGGTATTTCTTTCTGACAAAGATAACCATTCAAGGGTATGATAAGAGTGAGTAAAGGCCTCTTAGGAAGATCAAGCTCAAGGCTCAGTTTGGGGATCTCACATCTAACACTGAGATCATGGTTATATAGCAATACATGTAATATAATGTCCTAATTATAAGACCTAAGATTCATAGACACATAGTGGTACCTTCAAAATTCCATCAATGCTTGAATACCCCATTGATGGGAAGTTCGTCATACTATATTCTGAAATCTCCCCTTCGAGCCTTGAAAATCCATACATGTTGAGGAAAGTTTCTATAAGAAGGAAGAAAAACAACCAATTTTGGATGATTGTATATAGGTTTCAACCCCTAATTACTTGGGTATCACCCATTCTAATCCATGGATCATGATCGATAGTGATTATATACTACCCATAATCCTAGTTGAGGTAGTAGACTTAATCCCAATAAGTCATCATGAACTGAAAACTTCATTGACTCATATCCATGTTATGGAAGTCACATTAGCTGGAGTGGATTCATCAAAAGGGTATCAATCTAATTCTCTATCATGATATAATAATTCCCTCATTAAATTAGAAAAAAATGATGATTCCCCCAATATATTCTCTTCAACTCAGGATGTATAGGCTCTCCTACACCCGGTGGCAGCATAAAAGAATACGCATCCCTAGAATCTCTCTACAAAAACTTTGATAGTATATGATAACAGCATCTCTTCCCATGGCCTCTCCTACCTCAATAGTGATAGATATTCCCTTGGATTATCCACCATGTCTTAAAATTCATCCATAGACTCAAATATGGAAGAAGAAGAGGATGAACTCGAGAAGTCCCCTCACATATTTGAAGAAGACATCACTACCGCTATCAATGAGATCAGGTAGACAAATATAGAAATAGAGTAATACTCACATCCCATGTTAATTAGTTTCTTTATGCCTCTCGTGGAGAAAGAGTTGTATATTTAATTTTGAAAGTATCATTAATACATTTTTTCTTGAAATTATACAAAAAAATTTGGGATAAACATTGATGTGGCTACGCATCACCTAGGATTACCCAATAACCATTGATATTTCAAGCGGTTTTCAAAGAGGATACACCCTACTCATCCAGCTAATTTATAAATAATAAGTTAAAAAATTTATCAAATACAACTTTTTTTAAGAAGTGGAGTACCCAAAATGGATCACCTACATCATCCCTGTTAAGAAAAAAGAATGGGAAGATCGTGGATTGCATCAATTTTAGGGACCTTAATAGAAACTTACTAAAGGATGATTTATTATTTTTGATCATAAAACTTTTGATCGATGCAATTTATATCTTCCAATATCTTTCCTTAATGGATGGTTTTTTAGGGTATAATCAACTAAGGATGACCCCTAAAGAGGAGGAAGTTACCACCTTCAGAGAACCTTAGGGGATCATTTTATATCCCCTTTGGATTAAATAATATTGGTAATACTTACCAATGTTTTATGCATAATATCTTTAAGCCCTTCTTGGGAAGAATAGCATAAGGCTATGTCAACAACTTGGCATTCAAATCTCGATAGTGATGTGATCACTACACAGATCTTCAAACAATATTCAGCAAGTTGTAGAAACACAATTTGAAGATGAATCCTCTGAAGTGTGATTTTAGAGTAACTTTAGGGAAATTCCTTGGATTTGTGGTATTCCACCATGGAATTAAGGTCAATCTAGAAAAGGCTAGTGAAATCCTTACATTGTCACCTCCTCAGAATATTAAAGAAGTGATGGGGATCTAAGGGAACCTCTCTTACATTTTGAGTTTCATATCTAACATGGATGGAAATTATATCCCCTTCAACAAGTTAATTAAGAATGGAATCACATACTGATGGGATGAGTACTACTAAGAAACTATTTATAATATCAATCAGTGTCTGCTGCATCCACCAGTTATGATGTTGCTAGTGTAAGGAAAGTCGCTTATCTTGTATATGGCTACCATGGAACAATTTATTGGTACTCTCCTCGCATATAAAAATGATTCAAGAAATGAAAACAATATTTACAATCATAGTCAAAAAAAATTGGGGTATTGAGACCTAGTATTATGATATCAAGAATAACTTCCTTGAACTCATATTTGCAGTGAAAAAAAGCGACATTACTTATAGCATCACAAAGTTCACTTGGTCTCTCATATTGACCAGCTCAAGTAAAACCTTAGATTCTATATGTTTAATGTTCATTTTCCTGATGTGAAATTATTCTATAAAAATATTACATCTAGTTTGTATCATAGAAGGCAATTAAAGGGAAGGCCCTAGAAAATTTCCTTGTAACACATCTCACCCCAGAAAGTACACCATTGGAAAATGAACTTTCACAAGAAGAGATTTTCTATACCCATGACACTCCCCAAACATGGAAGATGTGTTTTTATAGTGCCTTCCAAATTCCTATTACCAAGAGAATGGAAAACCTAAAGCTCAATTGGGTTGGTCTATGGATTGTGTTTTTTTCAAACAAAGAAATTTTTCCCTACTCTTTATCACTATTTGAAGGTTGCACTAATAATGAGGAATAATAAAAAGCCCTTATTTATAGATTAAAACTATCCCTATAGCTATAGATATCCTACCTAAACATCAAAGGGTATTCATATATAGTGATCAAACAAATCAATGGTGAGTATTCCATCAAGAAGGAAGAATTGGCCCCTCTAATCGATTACATTATAGGATTGACCGCATTGTCATGAAATGTCAAATTTATTATGTTTTTAAGGTTGATTTGTAGTCTAGGGAAGACCCTAGGTCGTCTCTCAAGGAGAATTTGTAGTTTATATTATTTATTTTTAAAAAATATTACTAAAATAGGGGGTGGTTTTGAAAATAGTTTAAAGGAAATAACTTAATAAAAATAGTTTAAAAGTTGAAATACCATGTGGATTTTGAAAAATATGAGATAAAGGGGTTATTTTGATTTCACTACACACATTTAAAAATTGTTCTTATATATTCATTCAAGTTTGAAGTAATTATTTGGTTGAAATTAATTGGGATCCTGATTAATTCCTAATATTTTATTTCAATGCTTGAAGAATCAAACCTTGACGTAACAATCGTATTGTCAAGTTCCAGAACTTATGCATGGAATAGGAGATTATAAAGTATATTGAAATATCAAGAAGTTGGGTATTAAAATTATTATTTTTTTGTCCAATTGGAACAACACAAATCATGCACTCGAAACCTCACACCGATCGATTATAAATTAAGAGCATAACGATCACATGTATCAAAACAAGCATTAAAATATGATATCATGTAATATTAATGGAATGAAATGTTTAAAAATTCAAATTACTCCAAATCAGAATCTAATATATGCATCGGAACTCCCTTGACATGTTTATATCTCCCTCACAACGAACGCCCACCATTTATCCCGACATTGAGAGGAGGAAGCTCGGGTACATATCCTTCTTCATTTCAGATCTACCTATGAGGATAGGGAGCTCCGATACCTCCAAGTGGATGAAAGGACTCCTATAGAACTTCAATTTTTTATAAATTCACTCTCTTGGTCGAACTTGAAAATGAGGTTCCCATTGTGCCTTTTTATATCTAAAATGGGACATGGTTTTGAGCACCCTATTTTTTAGATACCACTTGTGTCTCGGTTTTGGACTAGTATAAATCCATATAATGACTTGTAAAAAATATAAGAGTTGTTATTGGCCTATTTAATATCTCCATGTAAAATTTGGGGGCTATTAGATATCTTTATTGGGATATATGGTCAAAATACAGAACCAAAATTTTGAATTCGGGCAGATTCTATCCCCTGGATAGAATGGTTAAGATGGGACATCAGATAGATTAATTGGTCTTAGGTTACTTGAGATGGGTTTTATACCATGACTTTTTGGAGAGGACTACAAATATTTAACCTATTTGGAGGCAATTAATTCTCTTAATACTCAAAATAGTGGATAGATGTCCATGGGATGTCATGCAGTTTGGCCCATTTCCTTCTGGATCATCTCCAAGGCCTCCAAATCACCTCCTCTTACAATGAATTCATCAAAACAAGTAACATTTATCTTTTTAACAGTGATAAAAAAAAAAAAATTAATCAAAAATGAAGTGAAATTTTTTATTATTTCTATAATTTTCAATACAAAACAAGTTTAGCACAGTGGTGTAAGGGTAAAAATAAAATAGTGAATCGTGATACGATCACACCCCCACACCTAAACATTTGCACTCTTGGGAAAATTATTATATCCTAACCAAGTATCATTCATAAATAAAAGGTGATAAAATTTCCAAGATTCTTCTAAAATTAAATTCATCATGTCTCATTTATGAAGTCAATTTTCCTATCATTTTTCTTATCTCACATTCGAATTTGTTCAACTTCATTTTTTCACCCATGAAACATGTTGTAGGCTACCTCACTTAGAAATTTTTCCTCTTCACTCAAGGAACATATGAAAGTGGATTTATTCTCTTTTCCCAGAGATCATGTGATCTTACCATATGCTTTCCAAGATTCTAAGTTCTCTACCTACAGAAACTAATGTGCTACTCAAGAGGACTTCCAATAGGTTGTTCTGAGGTTCAAGGGTTAGTAGGATTTAACGTATAAAAAATATGAGGTAGAAGAGGAGTGTTTAATATCTTAAGTAAAAAACATGTCAAAATTCAGAAAGTGTACACAATTAATGTACACACTCATCCCCACGCAAATTGTATCACTTTCTACTCACTATCCCCACTGTCCATTTCTGTGGGTCACAATCGATCAGTGAATAATAATGAATAAACTTCCTCTTTTCTCCATTAGTTTTTTTATATTTGTTATGTTTTTTTTTGTACATAACTATTTTATTTTCTTATAATTTTTATTGTAGATAAGAGGGAAAATTTGTAAAACAATGATACAATATGTATTGTAAACCCACTTCCCAAGGAAAATGCAGTCACTCTTTCTATCAATCTATAACAATGATTCATTCCTAATAATTTCCATGGAAACACCCTCTCCCCCAAACTTACTAAAAGTAAAAAAAATAATATACAAAAGAGATTAGTATGTAGGGATAAATAATCTTGTAATGTGGCTACCTAATAGACATTTCATGGTCTCTAAGGCTTAAGAAGGGTAATATTTCAAGGTGGAAAAAATATAGGTTAATTGTACAAAGGGATTTTAAATGAATGATGGACTATATAATGGATGTAGCACACTTGAATATTATAGATTCAAACAGAATCAATGAAAGTTTTAGTTTCTCTACATGACCCGAGACACTCAAGAAAGTGATTAAAATGAAGAATATGCAATAAAGGTCTTAGAATGTCTCTCGGGTAAGGGATTAAAATATTGGTTAGTGATAATGATGCATGAGTTTAAAACATATATTAAACACTTAATAATGATTTGAAAATATAAATTCTAGAAAAATATTCCATATCAACATTCATTTGAAAAATATTTTTTCAAAAACAATGAAATTTTCAACACAATCGACTCAAGAATGAAAAATGATTTGAAATTATTTTAAAGTGGGCATCTTTTTCTAGGATAAAATTAACATTCCATCACAAAAGCGAGGGATAAAACAAGAGGTAAAGTGACAATACTATTCGTCAAGTGAGAAAAGAAAAAAATGATGAAAATTCCTAACTAACTCAGGAATGTACCCATCCCCCCACACCTAGAACATATAGTTCCCTCACTATAAAAAAATGTGGGAAGGATAAAACTTGGTGGGTGACATTCATAGGTCACTTCATGAACATGGAATTCCTCCATCGGGGACTCTAGAATGGCTTCATGAAAGTGTTTTAGCAGCTACCCATTGACAGTGAAGGTTTTATTGGTTTCTTCATTTTGAACTTTAATAACACCAAATAGAGAGAGACTAGTAACAGTGTATAGTCCAAACTAGTGAGAACGAAGCTTACTGGGATAAAATTTTAGCCTTTAATTATAGAGTATGACCTTCTTCCCAATTTTTAACAGACGATGAAGGATAATATGGTCATGGGAAGCCTTGGTTCTCTCCTTATAAATCTTAGAGTTCTCATATGCATCTATTCTCATTTCCTCTAGCTTATTAATCTATAACTTCCTTTGAGAACCTATACCGAAAAGATTAGAATTGCATTGTTTTATGGCCTAGTAGGCCTGGTGATAAATCTCAATAGGGAGGTGAAAACTCTTTCCAAAAACAAGCCTATAATGTGACATTCCAATTGGGGTTTTAAAAGAACTATGGTAATCCTATAATGAATCATCAAGTCTAAGAATCCAATATTTCCTATTGGGTTGAACCATTTTTTCAAGAATTTGTTTTACCTCTCTATTTGACACCTCGTCTTGACTACTGGTCTGTGGGTGATATGCAGTAGACACTTAATTACTGACCCCATACCAATATAAAATTGATTGCATTGTTCAGTTGCAGAAATGAGAACCCTGGTCACTGATGATGAACCTAGGTAATCCAAACCTATAGAAGATTTGGGTTCTCAAAAATTTTACAACTGCCTTAGAATCATTATTTCTTGTAGCTCGTGCCTCTACCCATTTTGACACATAATCAACTACCAAAATAATGTACAAGTTTCCAAAGTAATTATGAAATGCCCACATAAATTCAATACCCCAAACATAAAAAAATGTCATGAAAGAGAAATGGTTGTTGTGTCATTTCATTTTTTTAGATAAATTACCCAATCTTTGACAATGAGGACAAGATTTAAAAAAATCATGGGCATCCTTAAAAAGTGTTGACCAAAAGAGACCATAATCAAGGACTTTGTGAGAGTTCTGTTGGGGACCAAAGTGGCCCCTATAAGCATGAGTGTGGTAGAATATAAGGACAGACTAAAACTCGCTACTAGGAACACAGCGCCTAAGGAATTGATCACTACATGTGTACTATAGGTAGGGGTCATCCCAAATGTACCAATGAACTCATGTTTTAGATGACTGTATTGGTTTTTTTTGAAATCAGTAGGAATGCAAGATGCTACCAAATAATTTACAATTTCATCATACCAAGGAATAGCATCATGCACTCAGTATAAATTCTCATCAGGAAACATATCATTTATAGGAATACAGGGGGGTGAGTCAATGTACAAGGATAGGGGAATCCTACTAATATGGTCATCCACCACATTATATTCTCCTTTTTTATCTCTAATTTCTAGATAGAATTCTTGAAGGAGGAGCATCTAGAGAATGATATGTGGTTTGGATTCTAGTTTCTTAAGGATATACCAAAGGGCTGCATAATCTGAGAACACAATGACTTCAGACCCCAAAAGGTGTGACCTGAATTTTTCCAAGGAAAACACAATGGAAAGGAATTATTTTTCAGTTTTGGTGTAGTTTTATTGGGTAGGGTCCAAAGTACATGAGGCATAGGCTATGACATGTGGATCTCGATCGACCCTTTGTGATAAGGCTACCCCAAATGTATAGTTAGAGGCGTCATACATGAGCTCAAATGGTAAATCCCACTGAGGTGGTTGGATTACCAGGGGTGACGTGAGACTCCATTTTAACTTATTAAAAGATTCTTCACATTATTTATCAAAAAAAATCTTTTTCTTTTTTGAGTAATCGGGAGAGGGGGAGTGCAATTTTACTGAAGTCACGAATGAAAATACGGTAAAATTCAGCATGACCTAGGAAATACCGCACATCCCATACATTTTTAGGGAATGGTAAGGAAGAAATGACATCCAATTTTTATTTATTTACTTGGATACCATCCCCAGAAATGAAATTACCCAAAATTGTACCTTATCGCACCATGAAATGGCATTTCCCATAATTTCATACAATATTCTTTTCAATATAGTGAGGTAGTACTGAACCAAGACTTCTCAAACATTCATTAAAAGAGGAGCCATAAAAATTGAAATCATCCATGAAAACTTCCATGCAATTCCCAAGATAATCCGAAAAAATCCTAATCATACATAGCTGGAAATTACTTGAAGCATTGCACAGATCAAATGGAATCCTTCTATAGAAAAATGTGCCAAAGGGGCAAGTGAAGGTTGTCTTTTCCTAATCCTCAGGGGAAATATGGATATTAAAGTATCCAAAATGCCCATCAAGAAAACAATAATGGTACTTCCCCGCTAGCCTCTCTAGAATTTGGTTAATGAATGGAAATGGGAAATGGTCCTTCCTAGTGTGTTGGTTTAGTCGGTTATAGTCTATGAAGACACGCCAACTATTTTGTACACGATTTGGAACCAATTCATTATTTTCATTTTTCATTACTGTAAGACTAGTTTTTTTAGGAACTACTTGAATAGGACTGACCCATTAGCTGTCAGAGATGGGTAAATGATTCTAGCAGCTAATAATTTTGTTACTTCTTTATTAACTACATCTAAGAGGTTTTGGTTCATTCAATGTTCTGTCTGCCTCACTGGCTTAGCCTCATCATTTAACAAAATATGATGTGTAAAAATTGATGGTATAATACCAGGAATGTTCACAAGTGTCCATCCCAATACTTGTCTATACTCCATAAAAATTTTAAGTAGTTGCAATTCATGCTCAGTAGGGACTGAACTAGCAATGATGATAGGCATCTTGTTTCCATTCTCAAGATATGAATATTTTAAATCTTATGGCAGTTGTTTTAGTTCCAATTTAGGTGGATTTTGGATTGATGGGAGTGTGTGAAAGTTAGAGGTCACTAATCTCATATAACTTTTCAATTGTATCATCCTTAAATGAGTAATGAACTTTTAAAATCCTAGTAGTATCATCGATGGTCATTGGATCCTTAATGTTCAAGACATTATCAGTTAATAAACATGCATGACAATTTTCTAGACCACTACAAAAAACAATGCATGATTCATTACCAAGAATTTCAATTAAGGATAAAAAAACTCAAAAATGGGATTAGGGGAATGAAAATAAGTGTTTTTAGGGGGAGTACATAAATTAAATTTACTAAGAGAGAGGAATGTTATTCTGAGGGTGCTTCATGGCATCAAGGATGTTGAAATGGACTATGTCACTGCCAAATTCCATAGATAATGTACCATTATGGAAATTAATTATGGCTTTCATGGTTTTCAAAAAGGTACTCCCCAATATAATTGGGTCATGTCCATTCATCATATCATCTTCCATTTTTATCACATAAAAATCAGCAGGAAAAATTAAAATTTTCACCCTCACAAAAACATCCTCTAACACTCCAGAAGGGTGTGATGTACTCTAATTTTCTAGCTAAATGACTATTTCAGTGGGATTAAGTTTACCAACATATAAAGAAGAGTAAATGGAGTGATTCATCATATTAATAGAGGTTTCCAAATCCATCATGGCATTAGAAAAATAATACTCCCCTATGGTGAATGGAATTAAGAATGTTCGAAAATCATTGCACTTGGTTAGAAGTGATGGATCTATCAATGTTGAGACATTCCTCCCCAAGCTCACATTCCCATCACCTTTAAGTCTCCTTCAGTGTGTATACATCTCCTTTAGAAACTTGGCGTATCTTGGAATTTTCTTCATGGAATCAGTCAAAGGAATGTTAACCTGCACTTTTTTGAAAGTTTCTAATATTTCTTTATCAATTTCAGTTTACTTTTGTTTTATTTGTTGGGTGTACCTTTGGAGAAACGTAATAGGAATGGTTGAGATAGGTGAATCATCAATAGACACACTCTTTCCCTTGGAAGAGATTCTCTTAGGACAAGGATTTTCTTCTCTTGGATCATTTTTAGCAGTTGGTATGGTGGTTTCTATAGGAGAGGATGACTCTAAAGGAGGGGTTATTTTTCTTTTAAGTTGTTTCCCACTCCTAAAGGTTATGGAACTAACATTTTCCTTATCCATAGGGTTAAATACTGGTTTAGAGGGTATTTTACCCAACCCATGACTTTGAATTTCCTCCACAGAGTTAGATAGATGACCTAATTGGGTTTTTAGGTCTTATATGGCTGCTTGGGTAGTTTGTTGGAACTAGAGATTGTTGGCAGCCATTTGTTTCATCATATCTTCCAGGATAAGCTCAGGTTTTTGAGGGGGTGGTTGAAATGGCCTTTGTGGTGGTTGGTTATTTCTAGGTGGTGGTGGTGGATGACTACTCTTCCCCTATTGATTCCATTGTTGTTGAGGTTGGTTTGAATACCCCCTTCCTATAATATTGGTTTTATTTCCACCTAGAGTTGGATGGATAGTATGGTTCTTTCCTAAAGGGTTGGTTATAGGGGAATCCTGGAAAGATTTTATTACAAATCTCAAAAGCTTCCCTCAATTGGGGGAATTTTTCAGAGTAGTGTGTGTCAGAAGAACGTATAACACAATATATGGAAGGATGAGATTGGGATATCCCTTGAGAAAGAGTGAGTTATTGAAGAATGGTACTTACCTCTTCAAAATATGTGTCCACCTTCTCGAATTCAGTACTTTTCACCTCATAGACACCTCAAATGGGTACACTGAACCTTAAACCAAATTGTTGAGTGTTATATGCCATGTTATAAATTAGGGTCCTTGCAGGGATTGTGGTTTTATCAACTAGTGCACCACTTGCAGTAACATCAATCATGTTACGATTAATTGGAATTAAACCTTTATAAATATACTATATTAAAAGTTGATCACTTATTTGGTGGTGTGGACAACTTGAACATAATATTTTAAATATTTCCTAATATTCATGAACTGTTTCCCCTTGAGATTGAATTATATCATATATTTCTTTCCTTATTATTTTGGTTCAAGAGGCTGGGAAATATTTTTCAAGAAAAAGTCATTTCATGTATGCCCGACCTCTGATTAGGGAATTAACATAATATAACCAATATTTTGTGGTATATTCTAAAGAAAATGGGAATTCTCTAATATTTATGTGTTATTCATCCACATTAGCAGGTTTTAAGGTTGAACACACAGTATGAAATTCTTTTAAGTGCTTGTGTGGATCTTCTCCAGTGAGTCCATGAAATCTTGGCAATAAGTGAATTAGACCGGATTTTAGTTCAAAATTAGGTGCCCCGCCTTGTATTTGAATATAGCTGGGTTGGAATTAACATAAGGTGAGGTTATTTATTTTGATGTACTATTATTTTCATCCATGTTATTCAAGTTTATTTCAGTTTTTATGTCAGTTCCAAAAGAAGAAGTAGAAGGATGAAGAAGATTCTCAATGTTTTTTGTGTCCTCCCTCAAAGGGTTCTCTTCTGTGTCTTGGTGTCACTGACGTAAGATCCTCTCCAGTTTGGGTTTGAATAGTGGTAGGTCTCCATAAGTAGAAATAATAATGCACAGAACCTACAAAATAAATAAATCAAAACACAAAAATATAGGTAAAGGTATAAGATAAAACAAATAAATATTCACAAATTTAAAAATATCTTATCAAAAAAAACGCACTAAAAACTGAAGCGCTCCCCAGAAATGGTGCCAAAATTTGACCATGTTGTCATGACACATCAAATTTATTATGTTTTTAAGGTTTATTTATAGTCTATGGAAAACCCTAGGTTATCTATCAAGGAGTGTTGGTAGTTTATAGTATGTATTTTTAATAAATATTACTAAAAGAAGGGTGATTTTGAAAACAGTTTAAAGGAAATAACTTAATCAAAATAGTTTAAAACTTGAAAGACCAAGTGGATTTTAAAAAATATGAGATAAAAGGGTCATTTTTATTTCACTACACAAATTTCAGGTTCATTTTTATTAGATATTAATTCAAGTTTGAATTAATTCTTTGGTTGAAATTAATTTGAATCTCGATTAATTCCTAAGCTTTTATTTCAATGCTTAAAGAACCAAACCTTGACGTAACAATCGTATTGGAAAGTTCCAGAAATTATGAATATAATAATATCTTCCAAAGAAGATTGAAATCTCAATAAGGTGGGTATGAAAATGATTCTTGTGCATTCCAATCTGAACAACACAAATCACGCACTCAAAACCTCACATTGATCGGTTAGAAATTAAGAGCATAACGATAACATGTATCAAAATAAGAATTAAAATATGAAATTATATAAGATACATGGAACTAAATGTTTAAACACCCAAATTAATCTAAACTAATAGATAATATATGCATCGTAATTCCCATGACATGTGTGTAGCTCCCTCACAACGACACCCACTGTTTAGCCTGACATCAAGAGGAGGAGGAAGCTCGGGTGCATCTCCTTCTTCATTTCAAATCTACCTATGAGGATAGGGTGCTCTAGTACCTATAAGGGTATTAGAGGAATCCTCTTTAACTTCAATTTTTCATCAATTCACTCTCTTGGTCGAACTTTCAAACAAGGTGTCCGTGGTGCCTTTTTATAGCCAAAATGGGACATGGTTTTGAGCACCCTGTTTTTGAGATACCACTTGGGTATCAGTTTTGGACTAGTATAAAGTCATATCATGACTTGGAGAAAAGATAACAGTTTTTGGTCGGCATCGTTACTATATCCATGTCAAATTTTGAGGCTATTATACATCTATATTGGGATATATGGTTAAAATATCGAACCAAACTTTTGAATTCGGGAAGATTTTGTCCCCTGGATAGAATGGTTCAGATGGGCCATATGATGTACGAATTGGTTTTAGGTTCCTTGATATGGGTTGTATTAAATGACTTTTTGGAGCTGACCACAAATTTTCAGATTATTTTGAGGCACATAATTCTCGTAATGCTCAAAACAGTGGATAGATTCCCATGGGATTCCATGCAGTTTGGCCCATTTCCTTATGAATCATCTCTAGGGCCTCCAAAACACCTCCTCCTATAATGAATTCATCAAAACAAGTAACATTTACCTTTTTAACAGTGATAAACAAAAAATAAATTAATCAAACATCAAGTGAAATTTTTTATTATTTCTATAATTTTTAATACAAAACAAGTTTAACATAGTAGTGTAAGAGTTAAAATGAAACAATGAATCGTGGTATGATAAAGGATTGATGGAAAAAATCTCTTTTGAACCAACATTGCATCATGTCCCTCGATCACAAAATTATCACCCTGGAACATTGTATAATGTATCCACAGTCCTGGTCGACCCCGATCATGATGAAGTGTTTTTCCACATCATGCACAAAGGGGTGGTCTCATCAGTCATCTTCTGTGACATATAGGAAATCAATTAGATAAACACTTCCCCAAAGTGTGGTAAAACAATATCCACCCCTAAATGGATCAATACCATAGTTTATTATCTCAAAAATGTTACCCTCCCAATAAATCGAGCCAAAAAGGGCATAGATTCGATACTAAGCAGCGAACTTTACCCATCATGATGGGCTAAAAGAGAAAAAATCCATCTATAAATGAGGCTTCGGTGAAATCCTCCTCAGATTCATAGTAGAAGGAGAGATTCCTATCATCATGTAAGAATTCCATGCATGCTCCTATGGTGTTCATCGGTCCGGGACTAGACACTCCCACCAAATTAGAGGTTTGGTTAATAATGAAAAACAATGATACAGGAATGTGTGGAATTCACTAAGAAATGTCACGCATTCCAAATTCAGGAAAAATTCATCCATCAACCCCCAGAGTTTCTACATACAATTAAATATTTCTGGCCATTTTTCATATGGGGAATGGATATTTTGGGGTCATATCCCCCTTCCATAGCTAAATAGTTTGATTATATCCTTACTTTCACCTAATTCTTTTTCAAATAGGATAAGGCAATTCACCTTAAGGAATTTGGGTTGAAGAATTTTATCAACTTCGTAAAGTCCAACTTCATCACCAGATTCGATGTCCCTCGCACGATATTGATAGAAAACGACACAAACTTCTATTATACCGAATTGAAGAAATTTTATCAGCATTACAAGATCAAATCCAAGCATCCTTTTTGCTATCATGAAGTGGAAAATGGACAAATAGAGGCCATTAGTAAGACTCTATAAAATATACTTTATAAAATGGTGGACAAGGACAGGAAGTCCTTTCCATAAAAGATCCTCCATGCTTTATGGGCCTACCATATCACCAAATTCACAGCCATAGAAGAAACTATATATTAATTGGTGTAAGGAATCGAAGAATTTTTTACAATTGAATTGTATTTTACCTCACTCTGTATAGATATTTTTGGACAAATCTCAAATGATGAGAAATCGCAAAAAAGGTTGGATGGGTTGGAATAGCTAGATGAGAAAAGGATGCATACAATGAAAAACCTTTAATTTCATCATAATAAGATCACATGAACCTTTAATAAAAAGGTTCTACTATACTCATTCCTATAAGTAAAATTGGTATTTGATAACATTTTCGAGAACGGAAATTTAGATGTTTAGTTTTACTAGAATTTCTGCAGTATAGCAAGAACCCTAGGTCGTCTCTCAACAGAGCCTTAGATAATTAATTCAAAAATATGGTTTTGATTATTAAAATTAAAGGGGAATGGTATTTTGGAAAACTTGGGGGGTTTATAATTTAATAAGTCAACAGAAAAAATAAAATTGATAAAACAAAGTGGAAATTAATATAATTGATTAATTGTGATCAACCTAGGGAAATCTCATGATGCTCATCCTTCATCGCTTCAAGAGATAGGATTATGATTTTTTAATACCTGATTTTGAACACCTATAACTAGGTTATTAATGATTTTACACTATGATACCTCCTAGGGTTTAGTCAAAAACACAAAATGATTTACTATTTAGCACCGATGATTGGGTGATTTGTGTTCGACTTCATAACTAAAACTCACCAAGTAAACACACAAACTCGATGTGTTTTCTAGATTTGTATGTTATTAATTTTTGATACCATGAAATAAATTTACAAGGCCATTATATTTTTTATGAGAGTTCAATTGACGAATATGAACCACACAAACACCGTAATTAAAAGGGGGAAGAATAAATTGTGAATGGTGTGTGAAACACTACTTGAAAGGGTAGCCCCAAACATGATCATAGGAGTTGAGTATGACATACATATACATAAATAAATAAAATAAGAAGAAAATATGAATAAAAAAACATAAAAACCTATAATTAAAAATATTATTCAAATATTACAAACATGGATCTTGATATTACATTATGTTCCTCCCATGGTGATCACAATGCGTTTAAAACTCTATGAGAGGAGAGAAAGACAATGGTTATGATGTATCACTTACCATGGCCTCCATAACATATAGGATTGATTATATGACTCCTTTGGGACTCCAAAATGGAATAAACGTTCCTCCTAGTCTAAATCCTAAATTTGGTTCCCAAGGTGTTCTTTTATAGCCAAAATGGGAGGTGGTTTTGGGCACCCTGATTTTGAGAAACTAGTTTGAATATGCTTTTAGGCCACTAGAAATCTTATCTATATTTTCAAAAAACTAAAAACTTATTTTAATACCTTCTATATATCTCTATGTCCCATTGGGAAGCCATATAATTTATATAATAAGATATATTTCCAAAATACATAGGAAAACTTTTGACTCCGTGCAGATTCATTTTATATGAAAGATCAGTTTGGTTGGGCCTCTTAATAGACGAATTTCGATTGGGTTCCTTAATGAAAGTTTTATCAAACTAATATTTGGATCATATCACAAAATTTAATCCAAAATTGATTCATGTATTAGTATCATTGTGTGGTTGATTCCAATGGTGTTCTTGGATTCATGCGTAGTTTGGGCCGCATTTCTTGAACTTCTTTGTGGATCCTCCAAATCACCTCCACCTATAAGGAAAATTTTTAAAAAAAGTGAAATATCTCTTTTTAACACTTATAAATATTAAATTATTGAATAAATAATGAAGTAAAAATTTTTATAATAATTTGAATTTACAATGCAAAATTAGTGTAACACAGTAGTGTAAGGGTAAAAATGAATAGTAAATCACAGTGTGATTATACCCCCACACCTAAACATTTTCACTCCTGGTAAAAGTATTTTATACTAAATAAGTACCATTACTAAATAAAATGTAATAAAACTTACAATATTCTTTTGAAATGAAATTCATCATGTCTCTTTTATGAAATCATATTTTCTATCATTTTTCTTCTCTCACATTCAAATTTTTCAACTTTATTTGTTCGCCCATATAACATGTTGCAACTTAACTCACATAGAAATATTACCTCTTTAATAAAGGAACATATGAAAGTGGATTTATTATTTTTTACCATATTTTATGTGATATTACCATATACTTTCCAAGATTCTAAGTTCTCTACCATCAGAAACTAGTGTGCTACTTAAGAGGACATCCAACATGTTGTTCTGAGGTTCAAGGGTTGGTAGGATTTAATGTATAAAAATATAAGGTAGAAGGGGGGATTTTAATCTATTATGTACAAAACATGTAAAAATTCATAAATTGTTCACAATGAATTTACATGATCAAACCATCATAAAGTGTGTCACTTACAAATCACTATCCTCATTATCCATTTGTGTGGGTCACAGCCAATCAGTGAATAATAATGAGTAAACTTCTTATTTTCTCCATTTATTTTCTATTTTTTCAATGTATATAACTATATTTTTTTATAATTTTCATTGAATATAAAGTGAAAACATGTTTAAAATAATGATACAATATGGATTGTGAACCCACTGCCCAAGGAAAATGTTGACACCCTTTCTATCAACCCATAACAATGATTCTTTCCTAATAATTCCCATGGAAACACTATATCCCCCACACTTTATGAAATTAAAATAATAATTTACACAATATATGGGTAGGTAGGGATAAATTACCTTTAAATGTGGCTACCTAATAGGAATTTCATGGTTTCTAAGGCTTAAAAAGGGTAAAATGTCAAGGTGACCAAAAATAGTGGTCAATTGTACAAGGGATTTTCAATGAATGATGTCCTCTATCATTAATGTATCACACTTGAATATTATGGCTTAAAAAAGAATCAAGTTAAGTTCTAGTTTCTCTACATGACCTAAGACTCTCCATAAAGTGATTAAAATAAAGAAGATTCAGTAAAGGGTTTAGAATACCTCTCAGGTAAGGGAATAAAATATTGTTTAGTGATAATGAGCCATGGGTTTCAAAAATCCATTAAACGCCTATGAATTATTAGAAAATACAAATTATAGAAAAATATTCCATATCAACATTCATTTGAAAAACATTTTTTCCAAAAACAATGGAATTTTCCACAAAATTGGCTCAAGCATGAAAATTGATTTGGATGTTCTTTTTAAGATCAATATTTATCTAAAAACACAAAATAAATAAAAATAAATCAAAAATGAAAACACATTTTTTTTGTTTTTTATCCTAACTGTGAAATTTCACCCTCCCCCACCCCTAAAAATTACATTTTCCTCGATGAAAATATTTTAAATAATTAAACGAGTAAATAAAGGTATGGATAAGGGACAACCTACTAAGTGGTGTCATATGTGGAATCCATCAGTTAGATTTTCTCTATGAGATGCTTTATAAAATCCTCATAGAAGTGTTTTATCCTCTTCCCATTTATAGTAAACCTCTTTCCACTCTTCTCATGAAAAAACTTGTATAGCACCAAAGGTGTAAATATCAGTAACTGTATAAGGGATGATCCATCAGAAACGAAGCATACTTGGGTGGAGCTTTAGCCTTGAATTATACATGAGTACCTTATCACCAATATGAAACTTCCTCTTATGAATCATAGAGTCTTGGATTGCCTTTTTCTTCTCTTTATAGATTCGTGAGTTCTCATATACATCCTGCTAAATTTATTCCTACTCTTGAATCTGAAGTTTCCTATTCTCACCTGCATCTGAAAGATTTTTATAATACATTGTTTAAAAACCCAATATGAACATTGTTCTACCTCTATTGGGAGGTAAAAATCCCTTCTAAACAAAATCTTGTATGGTAACATTATGGTCGGGGTTTTAAAAGTTATATGGTACAAACAAAGTGCATTATCCAAACACAAACTTCAATCTTTCCTATTGGGTTATACCATTTTTTCCATGATTCACTTAACTTCTTGATTTGATATTGTTGTTTCTCTGTTAGTAAAAGGGTGATATTCAATGCAGACTTTATGAACAAACCCATACTTATGAATCAAGTTTTTCTTGTTGTGATTTCAAAAATGTGAACCCTGATCACTAATGATGAATCTTGGAAAACCAAACCTACTAAAAATCTGTGACCTCACAAAATCAACAACCATTTGAAATTCATTGGTCCTGGTAGCCTTTACTTCCAATCATTTAGAGACATATTTAATAAAAAGTAAGATTTATATAAAGCCAAATTAATTTGGAAAAGGACCCATGAAATCAATTCCCCATGCATTAAATATTTCACAGAATAACATGGGTTGGGGAATTTTATCCATCTTGGAGATATTCCTTGTGAATTGACATCATGTGCATGAATTACAAAACTTATGGGCATATATATACAATTTTGGCCAATAAAGTTCTGATTCAAGGACCTTTTGAACTGTTCATTGAGATCCAAAGTGGCCCCCATAGGCCAAAGTGTGGCAGAAGGTCAAAACAGAGGTGAAATCATGGTCAAGTACACACCAATGAACAACTTGGTTACTACAAATTCTCCAAAAATATGGGTCATACCAAATGTACCATCGATAATCATACTTAAGTCTTTGGGATTTTGAAGTGATGAAATCAGTGAGGACCCTAGATGCTGCTATAAAATTCACAATTTTTACATGCCATGGGGAAATATCCACAACATCATAAAGGTCCTCATGAGGGGAGAATTCTCTAATGGGGAGGGGTGAGTCAACATGATGATCAAATGGAGGGGAAATATTACTAATGTGGTTAGATATCACATTTCCCAATCCTCTATTATCTCTAATCTTAAGGTTAAACTTCTCGAGGAGGATCATTCACCAAATGAGGTGGGGCTTAGCTTCAGGTTTCTTTAAGAGAAAACGAAGGGAAGCATGATCAGAAAAGACAATGATTTTTACCCTATAAGATATGAAATGGATTTTTCCAAGGAAAACACAATAGAAATAAGTTCTTTTTCAGTGTTCATGTAGTTTTCATGGGAAAATTAAAGGGTACATGAATCATACAAAATGACATGTAGAGGATTCTCAACCATTTGTGATAAAATTTCCCCAACTGCAAAGTTAGAGGTATCACATATAATTTAGAATGGGAGATCCCACCTTGGTGGTTGGATGATGTGAGGTGATGTGAGACTCTTTTTTACTGAATTGAAGGTATCCTCATGATTTTAATGAAAAAAAACTTTCATAATCCTTTTGTAGTAATTGAGATAGGGGAAGTGTGATCTTATTAAATTCTTTAATGAATCAACGGTAAAAACTAGCATGAACCAAGAAAGATCAAACCTTAGGAATAAATTTTGTATATGTAAGGGTTGAAATTAAGTCTATTTTTTATTTATCCACTTAAATTTTCTCATTTAAAAAACATTCCCAAGAACTATCCCCCTTTCAAACATGAAATGGAATTTCTCATAATTTAATATAAGATATTTTTCTATGAAACGATGGAGGATAGAACCTAGGTGTGCCAAACAGTCATCAAAGGAAGTTCCATAAACTATGAAATCGTCCAAAAAAACTTCAATTTAATTCTCAAGGTACTCTGAAAACATACTCAACATAAAACACTAAAAAGTACCAAGATCGTTACAAAGACTAAAAGGCATCATTTTGCATGAAAATTTTCCAAATGGATAGGTAAATTTTTCCTTTTCTTGATACTTAGTGGATATATATATTTTAAAATAACCCAAATATCCATCATGAAAACAATAATGGGATTACCAGCCAGTCTTTCTAACATTTGGTTAATGAAAGGTAGAGTAAAGTGGTCATTTCCCATCGCTTGATTCAGTCGATGGTAGTCAATACAGACTGGCTAACTATTTTTCACATGTGTTGGAACCAATTCATTCCTTTCATTTGACACTACTATTATTCTAGTTTTTTTAAGCATAATCTTCACTGGTCTAACCCATTTACTATTAGATATAGGATAAATGATCCCAGTAGTAAGTAATTTACTAACTTCCAATTTTACCACTTCAAGGAGAGTGGGATTAAACCATCTTTGATCTTTCCTTATGGGATCAGCCTCATCATCTAAAAGTATATAGTGCATATAAATATATGGGTTAATCCCCAGAATATCATCCTATGTCCATAAAATTTCCTTTTTATACTCTCTTAAAATTCAAATAGTTTTGATTCTTATTGTGAAGAGAGTTTATTATCAATAATAATGGGAAAATAGTCAATTCCCTCAAGATAGGAATATTTTAAATTATATTTAAGTGGTTTTCATTCCGATATGAATGGTTTTTGGATTGAGGGAGGGGATTTAAGGGGAGTGAGGTCCATGAAACTTTCTATCTTCTCATGTTTATTCACTGATGAAATAGAATTAATGGAAATGATATTTCAGAATCATCGACGGTCATGGGTACCTCAGAATTAACACACTCATCAATTAAAGCACAAAATTTACACTTTTCTAAACCCACACAACACTCAAAACATGAATCAAAAATCAAATCTTCCAAGGGTGTAGAAGGTGAAAATGAATTATAATATGGGTATATGAGAGAATTGTGTGTGTGTGTGTGTTTTTTTTTTATTTGAGATAACTTCCATATAATAGATAGGAAGAGTGGAGTGCTCTTCAATGGGGTGTTTCATTTCCTAAAGGATGTTAAAATATACCTTTTCTCCACCAAAATCCATGGAAATCATACCATTGTGAATTTTGATGATCGTATTTGCTATTTTAAGGAATTTACTTCCAAATATGAAAGGGTTATGTCCTTGGGTTTGGGTATCCTCCATCTCAATAATGTATAAGTCTATGGGGAATATGAGATTATTCACTTTTATGAGGACATATTCGACCACTCCTGATGGGTGTGTTGTGCTCCGGTTGGAAATTTTCATGAAAATTATGGTTGATTGAAGCTCTATAAACTGTAGAGAAATAGACATAGAGTGAGTCATTACATTAATGGAAGAACCCAAATATAGCATTGCAACAGAAAATAAGGTCCCCCATATGGTACAAGTTATAGTGAAACTTCATGGATCCTTGAATTTGGTTTTCCTTGATGGTTGGATCAAAGCTGAGACATTTCTTCCAAAGTTTACTCTTTTATTCCCCTTCAGTCATCATATATGGGTGAAAATGTCTTTAATAAATTTTTCATAGAAATTTATTTGTTTAATTGAATCCAATAAAGGAATGTTAACTTGAACCTTTTTAAATATATCCATGATTTCTTTATCAATCTCATTATAAAAAATTTTCTTATATTTTGAGAGTCTTTCGGAGAAAGGAAGATGAATGGATTGTTTATAGGAATCCTCAATGATAATGTTTTTACCCTTTTTTTCTTGTTTTTATTTACTTTAATCTTTTTAGGGTAGGTAAATAGAGTTTTCAATTGAGTTACTTACCTGTTGTTCAAAATCAGTAGAAGGAGAAACTTATTTACCACTATAAAGTTTAATTTCACATACATTACCTTTGTCCTTCAGATTATAAATGGGTTGGGATTCTATTTTTCTATAACCTTGCATATTAATCTCATCAATTGTGTTTTCAAACTATCCCATTTGAGTTTTTAGGTCTTGAATAACCTATTTTGTGGTCTATTAAAGCCGGAGGTTCTGGGTTTCCATTTTCTTTACCATGTTTTCCAAGGCTTGGTTTGGATTTGGGAGGAGGAGGATTATTCTGAGATTCTGAAGGATAAGAAGGTTTCATACCTTGTCCTTTTTTATACCATTTCACTTCAGGGTAGCTCAAGTTTCCTTCTTATTGGTATTGTGGTTGTGCTTTCCACCTGGGGTTTGGATTTGGCATGAATGGTTCTTTCTTTAAGAGAGGTTCTTGTTGTAATGGATGCCCAGGAAATACTTCTACACAAGACTCAGATGAATCATCAATTTGTGGGTACTAGTTAGAAAAATGAGCGTTATCAGAGAAAATACCACAATGTAATAGAATAGTAGGATATTTTGAATTACCTTATGCTTGAGATAATTTCTTTATAAGGGTATGAATCTCATAAATTTTATTATCAAAATTTAGTTCTAGGTATGAATGACTTACCTCATGAACTCCTTAGGTTGGTGAAATTGATTATGTACCAAATTGTTGTGAATTTTGAGCCATGTTGGCTATTAAGTCACGAGTGGTGGAAGGAGTTATCTCAACAAGGGAACCACTAGCTATAGCATCTATCAATCCAAGATCCATGGGGACAAGTCCCTCTTAGAAGTATTGAATTAGATATTTTTCACTAATTTGGTGGTGGGGGAAACTTGAACAAAGTCATTTGAATCTCTCCCAATATTCATGAAGGTTCTCTCCTTGTGATTACCTAATTACACAAATTTATTTTTTAATTGATGTAGTTTGGGATGGAGGGAAAAACTTATTTAAAAGGAGTCATTTAAGGTTATTACAACCCCCAATTTTGGTAGGTAGATAGTATATCCAGTATTTGGCTACACCATCAAGGGGGAAAGGGAAGTCCCTAAACTTAATGAGGTCCTCGAACACATTTTGGGGTTTCATGGTGGATCACACTATGTGAAACTAATTAATATGTTTGTGATGGTACTAAATGGTAAGACCATGGAATTTAGGAAGTAGGTGTATGAAACCTGATATCATCTCAAAGTTGGATACTTCCTTAGGATATTGGATGTATGAAGTTTGGTACTCCACATTCGGGGTGGTCAGTTCTTTTTTAAGGTTCGGTTATTTATAGACGTGATTTATGGGGTTTTATTTGGTTCAATTTTTGATTGGTTTGGGAACAATGGAGGTTACACAAGGGGTTCCTTAATGTTACTTTATTTTCCTAATCTACATGACCATATTTTTGAGTGAAGTGTCTTTTCAATTTCTAGGCCAAATTCGAGAAATTTTTATTTTTCTGATCGGGTCATGCAAATAAGTTGTGAGTTTTTTTATATTATTACTTTTATTTTTATGATGGAATGGGGATAAAATAAAATAACTTAAGAATAATTAAAGGATAAAATGAAAGTGAATTTTACATTATATAATTAGAGAGAGAGAAAGAGAGAGAAAGAGAGAAGAAGAAACACAAACAAAAAAACAAAAAACAACCAAAGGGAAGGGGATATTGAAAGGATTAATAAATAAAAAATAAATTAAAGAAATTAAAAAAATTAAATAAAAAAATATCTTGGATCCCTGATAATGGTTCCAAAATTTTATTACATTGTCAAGCATGTCAAATTAGATGTTTAGTTATTCTATAATTTCTACAGTATAGTAGGAACCTTAGGTCGTCTCGTGATGGAGATTTAGATCATTAATTAAAAAAATGGTTTTTATTATTAAAATTAAATGGGAATGAGATTTTGGAAAACTTTGGGGTTTATAATTTAATAATTCAATATAAAAATTAAAGTGATAAAACAAAGTGAAAATTAACATAATTTATTAAGTGTGATCAACCTGAGGAAATCTCATGATGTTCATCCTTCATCGCTTCAAGAGATAGGATTATGATATTTTAATCCCTATTTTTTAACACCTATAACTATATTATTACTGATTTTACACTAGGATACATCCTAGGTTTCAGTCTAAAACACAAAATGATTCATTTTTTATCACTGATGATTGGGTGATTTGTGTTCGACTTCATAAAAAAAACTCACCAAGGAAACACACAAATAACTCGATGTGCTATACAGGTTTGTATTTTATTCATTTTTGATAACATGAAATAAATTTAAATGGCCATTACAGTGTTTATGATAGTTAAATTGACTAATATGAACCATAGAAACACTGCAATTAAAATAGAGAAGAAGAAATGGTGAATGGTGTGTGAAACATCACATGAAAGGGTACCCTCAAACATGATCATATGAGTTGAGTATAACATACCAGTAAATAAATCAATAAAAGAAGAAGATAATATGAATAGAAACAACATAAAAACATATAATTAAAAATATTGTTCAAATATTACAAACATGAATCTCGAGATTACATCACGTTCCTCTTCGTGGGATCACAAGGCGTTTAGAACTCCTGGGAGGATAGAAAGGCAATGATGATGAAGTAGAACTTATCATGGCCTCCAAAAATTATAAGATTGAGTATATATATCCTTTAGGACTCCAAAATGGCATCACCTTTCCTCTTGGTCGAACTCCTAAATGTGGTTCCCAAGGTGTTCTTTTATAGCCAAAATGGGAGGTGGTTTTGGGAACCCTAATTTCGAGAAACCTCTTAGAACATGGTTTTAGACCACTATAAAATATTATCTCGATTTTAAAAAAACTAAAAACTTATTGAAAGACCTATTTTATATCTCCATGTCAAATTTGGATTCCAGATAATGTATATAATAAGATATATTTCCAAAATATAGAGGAAAATATTTGACTTCGTGCAGATTAATTATATTGTACATGTCAGTTCAGTTGGGCCTCTTAATGGATAAATTGGGATTGGTTTACTGCATGAAATTTGTATCCCACTAAATTTTGGATCATATCAAAAAAAATAATCCTAAAATCATTCACATATTAGTAGAAGTATGTGATTGATCCCACTGGTGTGCTTGGATTCATGCATAGTTTGGGCCGCATTTCTTGAACTTCATTGTGGATCCTCCAAATCACCTCTACCTACAATGAAAGTGTCAAAACAAGTGAAATATAAATTTTTAACATTGATAAATATTAAATTATTTAATCAATCATGAAGTGAAGTTTTTTATAATAATTTAAATTTACAATACAAAATCAGTTTAACACAGTGGTGTAAGGGTAAAAATGAATAGGAAATCACAGTGCGATTAGTATTGGATCTCAGAACCCCAATGATACTAGGAAATAAACAACCAAATATGAAACCCAAATAGTAAGGGACTTACCAAATATATAATTTCTATTCCAATTTAGCTTACTCATTGTCCACAATGGATGGTAAACACATTACACCTCCCATAAATGAAAGATTTCTAAAGAAGTACTTTTTATAACTACTTTAAAGCATCCAAAGTCCTATAATAAAGACTCTAAACTGAATAGTGTCCCAATTCATGGTAGAAAATATCTAAACCACGCAGTTTCTTAAGTCCTGGAAGAAATACTCTAAACTACATAGCTTCCCAAGCCTTGTAATCAAGACTCTAAACTCTACAACATCACTAGTCTTGGCAGAAAGAATTTATATTTTTTAGCATCTTACATCCTTACCAAATGATGTTAAAATACATGGAATATGTCCTTACCACATAACATTAAACTACATAGAAGATTTCCTCACTGCATGATGTTAAACCGCATAGGGAATATTTCCTCATGGAAGGTTCACTGTACATGAGAAAAATCTATGAGAAAGTGAAATGAAGTAATTGCATCCCTATATGTGAGTCAGATCCACATAGAGAATCTTACCATTCTAAAACTACATGTGGATTGATTCCTACCATCACAGTATATGTATTTATGCTCAGATCTCAAATATTGGGTCCATTCATAATATAAATAGGGAAAAAATACCCCTTATACATATAGGTCAGACCTATGTGGATAGTTTTCCATTCAAGAACTAAGTGTTTCCTTAATCGTATTATCACAGAATATGTAGTAACACCCAAATCTCAAATCTTGGGTCTAGTCACAATATAAATAGAAACAATTCCCCCCTATGTATATGGTTCAGACCTACATAAAGAGTTCCCTATTCAAGAACTATGTGTGGCTTGATTCCTGCTATCATAGAATATGTAGTGATTCCAATATCTCAAATATTGGGTTTATCCATGATATAAAAGGAGAAAAATGACCCCCTGTGCATATGGGTTAGACCTATGTGGAGATTTATCCATTCAAAAACTATGTGTGGATTGATTTTTTCTATCACAGGATACATAGTGAAGCCTAGATCTAAATATTGGGTTCATCTATAATATGTAAAAAAAATGATTCCCTCCCTATGTATAGGCCAGAAATATACAGGGAACCATCTGAGAACTATGTGTATCTTGATTTCTACCATCACAGGATACAAAGTGATTCCTAGATCCTCCATTCTAATCCCATCCATGAGTTATCATCACTCCCAATCAGGTCCCTCCAAAATATTTAGATATGTATAGAGGTTATATTCTATAATAAATTATGAAACACTTCACATATTCCCCATCACATACTCATTCATGTCTTAATAGACTGCCCAGTTATCCCTTGTTTCTCATGCTAAGTATGGATCATGTAATCTTAGGGAACCTGTAAAGTTGTATTGGTTGGTGTAACCAAGATTTGTCTTGGATAGGTAATCGTTTCCTAGTCGCATGATGTTAAACTTCATGACCACATCTTAGTCACGTGACATTAAACTTTATGATGAAGTCCCACTCACATGATATTAAAATGCATGAAAAGTGGTCTTCATGCCAAAGAGATCACCCCCTGATGACCATGTATTCAAGAATTTCATGAATCATCCCTTCACCCTACAAATTTATTCAATACACACTGGTGTATCCTTTAGGGTGATTGAACCATTATCGAATCTTATTTTCTCCATGAATGAACCTTGTATCTTCAATACCTGATTTGATATCAATAAATTCCTAGAGTTGATATTCTTCTCTTGGAACCCCATGGACCTTGGGGTTCCTTGCTCTTGATTCTTCCCTATAGTAAATGGGTATCAAGGACTGGCTAATCTAAAGGGTCCCACTAGGATTTGTTGGAGTATTGACACAATTTTGAACATATTTTTCCTATAGGATGTTTGGTCCCAAAGGAGAGCCCCCCTTAAACCCATGATTTGTTTTAATGACAATGTAGAATATGGGATTCTTCCATTATCAATGTTGTACCTTTACACACCAGTTTTAACCTCTGGTTAACTCATATATTCTTAGGTTATGGTTTAAAACTTCCATAAACCCAATTATTCAAGAGTATTTGGATACTCTCTATGTTACGCATTTGTGCATCGTACCCATTTTCAAAGTAAGATTATGAAATTGTATCCTTGTACCCTTCCATTTTAGGGTATGAATCTTCTGTGAATAACCAATTTCTCTAAGTTGGTCACACCTCTCAGAGATACATCCTAGTATCATGACGTTAAACTGCATGAAAACATCCTAGTTTCATGAAATTAAACTGCATGACATATGTTCTATCCTATAACGCCTAAAATTGCTTAGAGCAGCCCATCCTATCCATGAATATATTATAGGGGTGAATTTTTCACCTCCATACCAAAATGAAATATCTAAATTCCCTATCCTGGCATATGATCTTGATTTAATTAGATTAAACCTTAACCTAATTTGATGTCCGGACTCGCTAAGGGAAGAAGATAGAATATCATTTTCCCTTACATACTAGTCGGATCTATGTGGAGGGATATCATTGAATGAGCTAATTATGGAATGATTCCTACCCTTATAATATTAATAGATAAACATAGGTAATATTGACCATAAAAATTACATATACCTCTATTTAAAGGGGGATGATTCATATAGTCTCTCTCTGCATATTTACAAGTCAAATCAATGTATGGATTTCTTTTTCATGAGATAAATATACATAAGAAGGGCTCCAATATATTCTTTCCCATAAATAATCATATTCATGGATAAAAGATGTTTTCCGCATATAAATTCCCTTGACTAGTACAAAGTTTCCCCAATGATATTTTTCACAATTTCACATCAGTTCCTACATCCTTACAGCATGATGTTAAACTGCAAGGAAAACGTGCTTGTTATGTGACATTAAACTACAAGGAAGATACGTCCCCACTACATGAAGTTAAAATTTACATACCATCACCCATCATCAATCCTTATCAAAGGACCACAACATCATAAACCTAGTCAAATAGAGTATGGGGTGTTTCCATTATCTTTTAAGAACCTCAATCCATAGATCAAACTTCATGTCTTGAGCATCTTGGGTTTCTTCTAACCTTTCACAAGACCTGTAAAGAAGTAAATATCTCTCAATTTGACCATGTAATAGGTAGATCTATATAAGGTCCTTAGACCCATAATCCATAGGAATTTTGGCCCTCTAGGAAGGGCCTTCTATTCCATGTGATCTACAACACCATTTCAATGCAACTCCTCACCTTAGAGTGATTCATGATCATCTTTGGCGTGATTGTACCATATCATTACTCATGGCCTAGGAACCTTAAACCATGATTTACAACATTTTAGTCTTCCATTCAATTGAATTTTGGAGTACTCTTAACCCTGGGTATCCTAATTAGGCTATTGTGTAACACTCCCCTAGTTCTAAGTTCATGTGCATATTGATCTTAAACTATATGAACTTTGGTAAAAGTTGTACTACCTTAAACTTTAGACTTCAATGGTTCAAATCTCAAGACCCAATACCACTAATAAAAGGGACATAAAACTTGTTAGACTAAAAATATACAAAGGGAGGCCTGATAAAAAATTAAAGTCTCCACTCACAAAAGTTTAGAAAAAATTTAGAGCATAAGTAAAAAAAGGCACAAAGCTCATAGGGTCCATCTAGTGGTCCTAGTAAAAGTCGAGCTATGATCTCTAGACCTTTGGTCTAGGAAAATGTTAGAGTAGTGATTTGTCACATATATTCAGCACGATAATCTGTTCACTAGGTGGTGACACAACTTTTAGGGTGGTCTAACCCTTCTTGAATATTACATTCTCTATAGATCACCTTTATATCTTTGATACCTGAGTTTATACCAACCAATTCCTTGAGTTTATATTCTTTTCATGGAACCCCATGGACCTTGGGCTCCCTTTCTTCTATTTCTTATCTATAGAAAATTGTTAACAAGGATTGGATAATCCAAAAGGACCTCACTAGGATTCATTGGATAATTGACACAATTCTAAATAGTTTGTGCCTAAAGGATGTTTGGTCCTAGATGAGAGACCCCCCCCCCAAACCCAAGAGTTATTGTCCTAACTATGTGGAATATGGTATTCCTATGTTATCAATGGTTGACTTGTACCCATCATTTTTTCACCTCCAATTAACATAGATATTCCTATACCATTACTTACAATCCTAATAATATGACTATTCAAGAAGATTCTACATCCTCAATGCTATGTCATTGTGTATTGTAATCTTTCTCAAAGTAGGAATGAAATATTCCATTCCTAAACCTTTTTATGGACCACACCACATAACTTGAAACTAAATGGAATAGGAACCTAGATTCCCAAACAAAAATTAAATTGACCTAGGGGTTTAGATCCCTTCTCAAATAACTCTATTCTCCATATACAACTTCATCATCCAAATGTTTGAATCTTCAAAAACCTTTAATAGTCCTTAGAAAAGTGTGAGGATCCCCTTTACATGAAAATTCATGTAAGATCTATGGTCTCAATCAACTAGATGTGTTTCTTCCTTGTAATAAAGGACCTCTAATCATTGTGATCCTCAGCAACACCATGGTGGAACTTGGCACCTTAGGGTGTTTTAAATTCATCCCCAACTTGTCTGACTCATTCCATATTCATCAATTCAAACTTTTGGGTTATTACTTACACAACCCATATTTCAAATATCTAAGTGTACTTGGCATCCCTAATATTTCACCATACATCAAATCAAATATTAGTAAGGATGCAAGATCTTACAGGCCATCATGGATATTCATCCTTCATGTTTTCTACATGAACGTAGGGTTATAGAACCCTTTATGAACATTCATTCTAAATAATATCAATTAATAATGTTGGGTATTATAACCCTTCCTGGGAACTCGTTATTTATAATCCCATCAAGGATGGAGGGTTCTCAAACCCTTCATGAATACCAATCCTTAACTACTATCACTAAATGGTATGATCTATAATAGATTAAACTACATCACTAAATGGTCCAATATATATGTCCTTAAATTGAAATAATAGATGGTTAGACCTAGAATACCATAAAATATATATTTAAATGGTACAATCTAGAAGACCATAAACTACAACACTAAATGGTCCGAGATAGAAGACCATAAACTACAGCAATAGATGATCTAATCTGGAAGACCTTAAACTACAAAACTAAATGGTCTAAGCTATAATACCTTAAAATAAAGAACTAAATAGTCCAAGATAGAATACCTTAAACTGAAACACTAAATTGTTCAAGTTATAATTCCTTAAGATAAAGAAATATATGGTTCAAGCTAGAAGATCATAAACTATAACACTAAATGGTTTGAGCTAGAAGACCTTAAAAAACAGCAATAGATTGTTAGATCTAGAATACCTTAAACTATAGCACTAAATGGTCCAAGATATAAGACCTTAAAATAAAACAATATATGGTCTAAGCTAAAAGAACTTAAAGTATAGCACTAAATGTTCTGAGATAGAAGACCTTAAACTATAGCACTAAACAGCCCGAGCTAAAAGAACTTAAACTATAGTACTAAATGGTATGAGCTAAAATACCTTAAAATATATTAATAGATGGAATTAGATATAAGAACTTAAACTATAGTACTAAATTTTTTGAGCTAGATGACCCTAAACTATAGAAATAGATTTTCAAAGCTAAAAGGACTTAAAATGCAGCACCAAATGTTCTAAGCTAGAATACCTTAAACTACAACAATAGAAGGTCCAAGATAAAGACCCTAAACTATATAAATTGAAGGTTTGAGATAGAATACCTTAAACTATGGCAAGAGAAGGTCTTAGCTAAAAGACCGTAACCTACAACAAAAGAAGGTTCAATATAAAAGACCCTAAACTATAGTAATAGATGGTATGATCTAAAAGACCCTAAACTACAGAAATAAAAAGTCCAAGATAAAATACCCTAAACTATAGAAAAATTCTATCTTAAAATACCTTAAGAATTCAGTCAAAAAAGAAACAATACATTCCAATTTGAAAACTTGAAAAGGTAACCCTAGTCAAAAGTCAATACTCTACCCACTTGACATGCACTTTTTGTGATCCAAAAAATATTGAGCACTTATAAAATGGAGAAGGCACAAAAACTTATCAATTCAAAAGCCTATAAAAGGGAAGGCTAAGTAAAATACAAGATCAAAACCACTAATATTTCCCCAAATAAAAATTAGGAAAAATATATGGAAATAAAAAAATATATAAATCTTGTAGGGATCATTATTTATCCCTAGAAAAAATCAATATATGCTCACTAAGTCCACTAATATAGGAAAAAATTAGATCACCATCCCTTCGGGATATATTTTCACAAATGATCCTTTCAAACCAGGTGATACTAGGACAACCAGAGCAGATACATCAATGAGGAATGTCATGTTGATAGTCATTCATGAGAAATTCTCAAGAGAGATATGTTATGATTCAAGCATTCAAATCCAATCGTTTGGGTTTACTTGGTATTATAAAAAGGATGTGTACCTTTTATGATCCATATGATATCAAGTAAATGAAATTCCATAAACATAATGAATTAAAGAAATACTAATAATGAAATGTAAAGTAAATAAGATTTGTTCATTGATAATGTGAAAAAGAGGGAGGAGTCTCTACAGCCTAGATTCACTCCCATTAATCCTCAAAAAAATTGAAGTTCATGAAACTATAGGATCATTATAGAATTTTCTCAGAGGTTTCCTTTATATCCACTTACTTATACTCTAGGAAGGTTATGGATTGGTTCAATTGATCAATGGATTCAATTTCCACCTTTGCAATCTATTGCAATGCTTCCACCCAGGAAACAGCATCAAGTTTATTCATCTCTACAAGATCAAAGAGACTCTATTTCTCCAATAATATTTTCTATGAGGTTTGTAGTAAATTCTAAAACCATAATAGTTATTCATAAATATGACCAACTTCATACTCTAACTATACAATTTTGACCTTCCCAATATTGATCACATTTTGGTGAGTCTTTTTCTCCATCGTGCAATGGGAAGCCTCATTTGGGACCTCATCTGAACTTCATTTAACTAAAGATGAATCCTCTTACAACAATAACCTCAATTCATGCTTACTCTTTTACTCTCTTAATTAAATCACTTCCTTAACCCAGGTATAGAGAGTCATATAGTTAAACACCCCATAGTTGAGGGAGGTAAACATGTACCTGACATGACCCTGTAAGTCCTTTAGATCCTCCAAAAGGACCTTTGAGATTAAGGTATAAATATCTACCCAAAATTGTAAATGCATTAGACGATATAATGTCATAGACTTCGATCATTGACTCAATCCCAGTTTGGGAATAGAAATATATTTCAAGACTAAGTCTCTGAGTGAGGTACTCTTACTCAAAGAGTTTGAAAATTTTGGAATAAAGGAATCCTCCACATTAGTTGACTCAATTAGGGTAATTCCCAAAGAAGAAGGTACTGGAACTTCCAAGCTATGATTTGAAGGTAATGTAACAAGAGGAAAAAAGGATTATCAGTCAAAAGTTGAATAATATGATGTTATTAGATAGTTAATACCCTTGATTAATGTTGGAAACATAACATTCTCAGTTGCATCATTAGAAATGTTGGTCACTCTGACCCCATATTTAGGGGAAGAGGTGGTGCCCACTTATGACGAGTGACTTAGTGGTTCCACAGATGTTTTCTCCATTTTCATACTTTTCTCACCACATTTAAGGGTTGTAGGAGTGAAGAAATGTTAGGAAACATAATAAAAACTAGAAAATATATTTGGTCCCTAAAAAATTGGTCACCTTCACCCAAAGATTCCTTCATCAAAGCTAAATCAATAGTGGAATAGTTTTTGATATCATCCTTCTATATAAGTGTATTTTCCCATGTCAAGCCAAATGGAACAACCGCTGGAGCGCCAACAGTAAGCACCAGGTATGACCATTTTGGAACATCAATCATCTCCACTTCTTGGTGGACCAATTCCAATGTTTAAGATTTTAATAAATTGGTATAATACATGTCCATTCCCTATGTAATAGATATTTGTTCCTCTAAGTGGCCTCAATAGGGACCTACACATTTTTATAGACCGGAATGTTCTACTAAAAGGGTCCAAAAGAGGAAAATAAGTAAAGTATAATACTTACTTAAATATTATGGGTGAGAGGGAACCAATAATATGGAGCAATTCCTTTTTCCTTTCCTCTTTGAGGAAGAGCACCCAAAATGGGAAAAATATGAAGGATTTGATGAAGGCACCAATGGAAGTATAGATGCTGGCACCTTTGAAATAGAAAATTCCATCCTCATTAGCTCTACTTGACCTGGGGAGTCCTCATAATTGGTCCCCTATTCATAACCTAAGTTATCTCTAACATTATTACCTCTAAGGGAATATACCAGAGATGGTGGGAGTGACCGATCCGCTTCATCCACCTACTATTCTCAAGGGGATACAAGACATGTCAAAAATATTTTTGATGATAATATAGTCATTTGAAGATATTCATGGAGTCAATATTATTGCTTCTTTAGGAAGAAGTTGGTTTCCCTCATATGTGGCAACTAGAATTGTTTTGAGAACAATCATCTATTTCACCAGAGGTGAATAATGTACTTGGCCTTTCACACTTTGTAACACCACGTAAAGAAAGCCTCAAATTTAGAAGGTTGGTATTTAAAAGTGATTTTCATGGGAGCATTTATTTTTGAAAATCCCATCAATTCTATTGTCACTTGATGTAGAAAAACACATATTTTAGTAGAGGATTTATCCTATCTTCAAATTTTACATTACTAAAATAAAGTAGGAAATTAAATCATGGTTGATACTTCTTCTATAATTACTTTTCTCATTGTAGCTACATCAACTCATGCCCTTTCTAGAAGAAAAAACGATTCTAGATGTCTCACTTCTCTATGAGTAATCTTTTAAGTTGTTGCCTTACTGGAAGCAAGAATCTTTCTAGATCTCATGTTGAATTCAACAATTGGTAGAATCCTTGTGTCTTTAGGCACCAGTACATATTGTTATCCATTTGAGTATGAGAATATCTAGGTCTCAGCATAGCAACTAGATAGACAAATATCAACACTAGTTAGAGGGTATTATACTTGAGTCTGAGTCTCATACCTGGTAAACATCGGCCAAAATTGGAGAGCTTCCATCGAGTACCTTTCAGATAAGATGTGTAGAGAAGTAGGTCACTTCATTTGAATGATAAAAATTGACTCCCAAACCAACTGGGTGCATACCACTCACAGAAAATTCTTTTATAGATCCATGTATAGAGGATTCCCTCGTGAATTGAAATCCTATAAGCTCGAGCTTCATATCTTCCTTCTCCATTTTCAATTATAATGTCAGTAGGCACCGCGTAAGTAATAAAATAAAGGTGTTTGTTGTGATTTAGATGAGACCTTATATCCCATCCTTTCAAATTTGAAGGATTCACCACACTAATACACTACAAAAAGTGTTTAAAATGAACACTATAGATATTATGGGTGCTTGGATACTCATATGTTCCCAATTGAACCCCCATCCAACTATTGGAGTTGGTGTCCTAGAACCAATTGTTTGTACTTTGATTACATGTTTATTTGATGAATTTTATATTAATAAAACCTCTTATTGCATATTGTTCATTGTTATTCATAACTCTAAGGTAATAATTTCTTAGAGTATACATTGCATTGATAAGTCTATAGCATTTCCCCACTATGATGAGAACCTTGAAGTTCGATGATGATATTATTAAATATTTTTATACTTTTGGATAACATACTATGATGGGATACATAGTATATAGACTGTAAAGTGTGAGTACTTGTAAGTGTATTATGCTTCTTCTTATAAATGTTTCATTTGTCAATCTCCAAGATAGGAGACTACAAGAAAAAACCCTCTATTAGGAATTATGCATGTTTTGTGTCATCATATATTCTTATTTGTGAGTGTGTGTAATGGTCCTTAGACTTTAATATTATCATTAATGCATGTTATGAATCGTGCACTTAGATTTTATGAAAAAAACCATAATGACAGATGTTCACAGTGAGTTAGGGTATGTTGGGTGTGTCATGATTAACATTTCATTAATGGATAAGTCAAAGAAGAATTTATCCCTTATATATTTATGGAATCTGGTATCTTGTCCTTTTGATTAGAATAGAACCATCACCCTAAATTCAATAGTCATGGTGTAATGACGTTTTTATTTTATATAGTCAAAGAAAGACGTATCGAGCAAATAGGTTTGTGACACATATGTGCAACCTATTTGATGAGATATTTTGATAAAGGTATTATATTACATAGCGAGTGTTTTTATGTGGTTTTCATCATTGAAACATTAATTTATTTCTCTTGGGTTCCTTTACCCATTTCTAGATAGTAATCTTGAACTTTAGGAGATCTTTCGTAATGCTATTGAGGAAGAGTCCAAGAGGGTCACACACCAAGTGTTTCTGATGATCTCGATTAAATTCCATTTTAATTTAATTAATAGAATAAATATTATTCTCAAGACCAATGAATTATTTTATTCATATTTTATTGATCATAAATATTTATTTATGAATGAAATATTTAATATTTATTCATATGTTGGATAAATTCTATAGGAGTTTTAACGGACCAAGACCATGTTTGGTGAAAAATATTAATTAACAAGCCAGTTAAATAATATTTGTATTGAGAAAGTTAGTGTGCACCACAAAATAAAATTATCATTATCATTATGGGACATGGGGTTTATTAATGGTTACAATATTTTTTAATGGCTAGAATGAAATTAAATAATATTTTAACTTAAACCCTATATCTATAAATAAACGGTTATGTCCATAGTGTAAAGAGTACAATTGAAAAATGAGAATTGTTGCACATAATGAATTCTCTCTCGACTCATCATTCTTTATCTCTCAAGAGAAAGAAACGCAATAGAGATTCCTTCAAGACTGAAGGACGAGAGATCAACACAAACAATACAAGAAAATAGATTCTCTATGCTAGAACCTGGAGATCGATTGGTTTTTCTTAGAGATAAAATAAGCACATGTGGATCATTGCTAGAGATATTCTATCCTTAGATCCTCACAGCACAACAAAGGCAATCCTAAAGGGTATTTTTAGATGATCAACATCCATATAAAAGAAATATCCTAAGCCTAGGTATTAATTTATTCTGATATTAAATAAATTAATTATAAATTTCATGTTTAATATCCTCACTAGGGGTTTCAGGAAACTCAATATTAAAAGAAATTTTTATATATCGCCCACCACCGCATGCTTTCGTTATGCCCAGAACCAACATGTGGTATCATAGGGGTCACATTTAAATTAATAATTATTTATTTGATTTTTGATCCATACATAATCGTGGTTGAATTTTCATTTCATATTATTTATTCTTTAATACGAATTAAATTAACATGTTATTGATATATTAATCATGTTTGTTTAGTGTTTCATTTTCTTAAAGGTATAAGAATAGATGAATAATGACTGAAGATTTCATTGGGAACTACCATTTCTTGGCCAATAAGATAGGGTTACATAGAATTTACTCATAGTACATGTTGTGTACCCTAATATGTTTCACTTGGCCATACCACAGGATACATGGAATGCCAGATAGTTATTACACACGATGTATTCCACATGTTGACCAGCCAACCTGGCACATGGTTTTCGGATTACACGACATGTATATGGTGTACATGCCATGTAGTCTACATGGGTTAGTAGCATAAATCACTCAATATATGTGGTCATATATATACAGTAAAGCCATGTGAGTTTGGAAACCTAGAGTATTTATGATATACATAACATGTATGTTGTGTACGTGGTGTGTAGTTCATCAATTCTCACATATGATATACATGATGAGTTATCTATACAAATGACATTAGAGATACATGGCATGTAGTTGTAATAACACATCATGTAGTCCTCATCTAAGAACATGTTGAGTCTTTCAGTGGTTTGCATGGGCATGCATAATTTGGTCAACACAACATGTAGTTGGACTATCCATGTCATGTGATCCCACCGAGATACATGAAAAAGACCAAGGAAAGTATCTTAGGCACACGAAAAGTAGATACATGGAATGTAGTTGGATTGTAAACATCGGGTAGTCTGGTCAAGTTAACATGTTGAATCCCTAGGTGTGTGACCTGAATACATGACAATAGAAATACACAGTGTGTAGATGGATATTACACATCTTGTATTCCCCCAATTATTGGAATAATTAAATTAAATTAAATTTATTGAAACATTAAAAACTTATTTATTTGATTGAAACTTTCAATATTTTACAATTTAATAAGTATTTTAATGAATTTTAAATACTTAGTTAATTTATTGTAATAAATCTACAACTATTGGTTTTTCCATTTATTTTTCATTAATGACTTTATTATGGTTATCTCCAAGATGATTTGGATGTTCATTAAGATAAAAGGGAATAAATTAATTAATTAATTAAATTATTCAATAACATTTATCTTAATAATAAATAATATATAAAGAAATTGATGTTATTCATTTACTTTTTCATATACATTGCATGTATGACCATTCATGAGCTAGACTAAGACCAATGTATGTATTGGCATTGACTTAATTTAATTTATTTCACGGGTTTGTAGTTATTTATTATTAAATTAAATATGATTTCATGTGATTCATCCCTCCCTCCATTATTATGTAGGACCTATGTGCCCAATGATTTTTAGGAAATCCTACTTTAACCAATCCTTTGGTTCCCCTCACCTAAGTTTGAGTTATAAATACATGTAATTAATGGAGTATCCTAAGGTGTTTGGAGGTATTTTAAGATGAAACCATAATAATTCCAACTTAGGAGATACATAGGTGGAAAGGTGGAATGTTGTAACTCATGACAAGACTGAAAATAGGAGTTATTTCCCCTCGGTTAAAGGTTGATTTAATGTCTGATAATTAAATAAAAAGTTATATAAGCTCGTGAACTAGTCATTTAATTATTCATTTATTTCTATCTATGCAATTATTTATTTTATGTATGAAATACTGAGATCACATAAATAAATGAATTAATGTGAAAAGATAGAAATTAAATAAATTAATTATTCATAAATGTTTTAGCCAATATAGTTAATTAATTAAGTAAAATCCAGTTAATATTAATAAGACATGTAAAGGATAAAACAAGACAAAATTTATGCATAGTTAATTAAAATCCCTTAACATAATATTAATTCAGACTAATCCTTACACTACATGATTGGGAATGAAACCATAGAACTAAGTGTGGTACATGGCCAAAGTATGGACACTTACTTTTATCGGGGAGTTCTCATGAGGGTTTTGGGTTGACTTAACCAAATTTATATTGAGTTTAACAGCTAAAGTATATTCAATAAAAATTTGGATTTAAGTGTTAAGGAAATCCAAGTTAGGATTTCAGGATAGGGGAATCCACTCAATAGATCAAGGAGTCACAAGCTCATTGTTGGAAAGAATGCCTACCTAATTACTTTCTTGTGGTTTTAATGGCCAAATTTGGATCATTAATAAAATTAGTGTGGGAAATTTCCACTATAATTTCTTAGAAACTATACATTTTGAGTTCAATGGTGAGGTCTATTGAGACTTGATAAAATAGTGGGAGATTTAATTAATAAAATAAATTAATTTTTTATTTCTCGCATAATTTTTAATCAAGAAAAGTACTAATAAACTACTCTTTAATTATAGAATAAAATTTTAATCTCATTATCCACATTATCCCTATGATAAATATTAGATAAAAACAACCTCCTCACTAGATGTAGCATTCAAGAGTAGTTTAAAAGCCTTCAGTTTGTGCTATGTTGTGGATAAAAAACTTATGTGCTAGAATCTTCAATGCCTAATCTACCTACCAAGGAGGTGAGTGATGAAGATTTACTTATCTATAAAAAAACTTGAGTGATTCAGTTAATGTTTAATTTTTTATACTTTTTTCTATGTTTAGTGAACTCATTAAGTCTCATGAAAACGTGGATGTGTATATCATGCTTGATAACCTCCATGTTCTTTTCTCAGAGAGAGCTATACATAAATAGTTTGAGATATCCAAGGCACACTTTCAGATAAATCTTTGAGAGGGGGCCCTAGATGGGCATCACGTAGTCAAGATCATTGGCTACATTGAGTTCCAGGATGTTTTAGGTTATAAACTCCCTAAATAGTTGGGCAATGATTTAATTTTTTTCATCACTCTCCCAATGATATTCTCTAGATTTTCTGTAAATTTTAATGTGATAAACATTGAGAAGTCTCTGCCAAATCTTCTTACTCTAATTCACCAAGTAGGTAAGGATATGAAGCATGAAAATTCTTTCATCCTTATAGTGAAAAAATGTAAAGGGCTAGCAAATATATCTAGGTAAAAAGTTTCTTCACACCATTCTAAAAATTAGAATATTAAGGGTGAAGAAAGGGAATATGATTTTTCCTTTTTCACATGTGGTAAGAAGGGCCATTGGAAGAAAATTTACACCCATCCAAAGAAACAAGGGGAAGCTTCAGGTGCATTTTTTATCAATTTCAATTTTTCTATTTCTACAAATTGGGTATTAGATACATCTTATGGTTCTCACGTATGTATTCAGATATAGGAATAAAAAAATATTCAGAAATATTGATCGAGGGGAGATAGATCTATGAGAATCCAATAGATCTAAACTTGATGTTGTATCTATTAGGTAATGCCACCCCACATTGTCTACCATAATGATATTGGTTTTGAAAGGTTATTATTATGTTTCATCTATTACTAAAAAAATAGTTATGTATCCAGACTTGATATAGATGGATTTATTTTCAAATTTTGGAATGTGTTTCTTATTTTATAAAGATAACATTTTTTATGGTAAGTACATTTAAATAATGGTATTTATGTGTTGGATTACACAAACCAATTGATGGTAATTGATAACAAATTTACTTCACATGACTCATACGACACCCAAATTTGGAATCACCACCAAGGCCATTATTTCTGATAAAAATAGTTGTGTCCGATAACTGATTACAGGGGGTTGAGTTTTGAGAAATCATTCATGTCAAGTTCACTACTTATAAACAGTATCCAATGTGGTTTGTTCATAGATCTAGAAACACCCAACAATTCTATATCTATGATAACTCATGGATCTTATATCCAAAGGTAGGTTTTTGTTTGGACATTGGACCAATGATACTTAATAACTCACATTGTTCAAGAGGATGGGAGGTTGGGCTCATCACACCTTTTTTAGGAGAATTATTTTCTACTCTGGGACTCTCTTATAGATTTAATATATGTTCATGAATACTTCATTAAATCCCAAGTATAAAATGGGTCACCCTTTTATTAACAATTTATTATTATCATGTATGGAATTTATAATCATCTGTATGTATCTTAGGTTCGTCGTCAATAGAGATATATGTATGTATCAGGGGTTCTCCATCAATGGTACCCTTTTATGTATTGATCATGGATTCTTTTATAGTTTATTATTACAATATTGTGGGTTGATTTAGATTGAATCATCATCCAAGGAGATGGGAGTTGTTTTGATGTTGGTATCAGACCCATAAGATGGGATTCCTATGCATCCTTTTTAAAGGAATCAGAACCCACATAGTTTGGTACCATTTAACAGGGCACATGATACCTTTTAATGTTATGTGGTAAGGACTAAATCATATAGTTTAATGTGATACGACAATTATTTCTTGGTGAAAGGTGTCTAATCAAATTTTAGTGTAGGGATTATGCTTAAGTGTTCTAAGGAACTTGGGAGGGATATGGATTCCTAGGTTGGATAAGACTGTACTGGGAATGTGGCCTAGAAATAATTAAGGTCGATTTGGGTTACTAGGTTCAGACCTTAAGGAGGATTCCTATGTATCCCATTTGTATAGGAATCAAAGCCCATGTAGTTTGATTGTGAGGACCCACGCCTATGGAGGACCTCTTAAGGTTTGTCTCACAAGGGAGTATGTCCCTTTGAGAGTATTAGATTGAGGCTTACTCCTAAGAAGGATTCCCTAGAAAATGAGTATGGTTTGGTTGGGTATTATTCCTAATAATGATTCCCTTTTGAGATCATTTCTTAAGAATGTGTCCTAAGTATCCTGAGATAGTAGGAATCAAAGTTATCATAGTTCGATTTTGTTAGGGCTTACACCCTAAGGGTTAATTTTGACGAGATTATAGCATAGATGGGGATTACACTTAGAATAAGGAATAAGAGGTTGGGTTTTAAGGATTATACCATATACGAGGATTACTTAAGGTTGAACACATGGATTTGAGGGCTAGTGCCTATGGAGGCCCTCTGAAGGAATGTGAGATAAAGATCTGGAAAAAGGTTCTCATCCAATACATGCATCTAACTATGTGGATGTTAAGATAATATCTAACCTCTAAGCCCATGTGATTCATGCTCTTTGTGAGAAACAAGAGGAAGTAAAATATCTAGAAAACTACACGATCCTTCTCCCACTGGTGGAAGAGGTTGAGGATATGATAGAAGAAGAAAGGGATTTGATGTTTCCCTTCCCTCCCATCATTGTATCCAGGATAGTCATATCTGACTACCCATATGGGTAGAGCCCTCGGCCATGTATTAGAAGGAAGGAATGAATCAGCATAGGTCTTGAAATAAAGGATATGGTATTACTCCAGGAGGAATGCCCTAAAATTGGTTCTTGTGGAAGAAAAAAGGATAAGAAAGTATCCTCAAATGGGAAAATCAATCATTATCCTCAACCAACCCACTTGGAAATGGAGTTCCTAGGTCTTAGAGACAATGTGGGAAGAAAAAGGATCTAACCCTTCTCTTTGAGACTGGGGTATCCCTAACAATACTCCCAGGTTTGGGTCCTCATGACCAAAGGTATTCATACTCACATGCACCCTAAGGACCCTACTTGTCATGTAGGAAACGTTCAGGACAAATCTGAATGAAGGAATGCATACCCAAATGGGAGACATGCTGGTGTGCTTATGACCATGGCCTTGCATGTTTGGAAGCTTCAACGGAGGCTTCAATTTGGTTCCCCTTCGATGAGGGATCCAAAGGAAGAGGATTCCTACCATTGGAGGCTTGAAATAGGTCTCAAAAGGAGGCTCACATAGGTCTTAGATTGGAAATAAAAGGTGATTCAAGTAGGTCCTGGGAGGAGATGAAAGTGCTTCACGTAGGGGATAGGCATGTGCGAGATGGAGTTTCCTTGGAAAATGGACCACCTAGGAAACAAAACTTGGGAAAGACTTTATCCTAGGCATCACGGGTCTCCTCAAGTGTCCCCGAATAGGTATCATGAAGGTCCCTGGTTATGGAAGGGTCCTCACATAAGTGGTTGTCCACTAATGGTAAATATGGTCACATAAGTGTCTTGTATTTCAGACCCTGGAGGGACTTTGATCCCATTATCCCCATTAATTACTTTTTTCTCGGATTTTAGAGGGCTGGCTGAGGGATTCTAGAGGACCTGGGTGAAGGGTCCGCATGACCAGATCTTTAGAGTTTCTTCTTATTTTCCATTTGTTCATATTAGGAGACCCGGGGTCCTATTTATATGAAAATATGGGACCTTGGTTGAAGGAGGTACCCCAGGTACATCCATCATATTGGTACCTAGCATAGGTTCCCAGCACAAGGTGGTAGGTCTTTCAGTGTCATATAGGGTTGGTGCGCATAGGTTCCTTGTGCAAGGATGGTTGTACCTTATGGACTATATAGGCAGGGCCTGTGTGATCATCTTAGAATACATGTTGTGTGCACGTAGGACCACTTGGGAGAACCACCTAGGAAACCCCAATACTTCATACTGCGGGGGTTCTTCCCCCACACCCCTACTTGAGATGGATTTCTTATCCTCAGAAGTGAGGAACCACAAGGCTAAGATGGTGGCGATTATTGAACACAAGAAGAACTGTGTCAAGATCCAAGAGTTCACCCGTAAGCTCAAAATGCATGCATCCATGCATGAAGCCTCGACGAACAACCATATATGGCTGTTCTGGAAGAGGGAAGTCTCAGTGGAGCTGATGAAGGATGGGGATTAGCACATCACGACGAAAGTATCGAGTGGTGGAGAAGAGTTATGTATCTCTGTGGTTTATGGAAACTGCGACGCCTAGAGGAGGGAGGTGTTATGGTATGAGCTTAACAGGTTCGATCCAGGGGTCCAGCCCCAGGTGGTGGGAGGTGACTTCAACATCATTATGAAACCATATGAGAGGAAGGGGCACGGAAATTTCGCAAGGTAGGAAAGTACGTCGTTTGTGCAGTTCGTGGTAGGGAAGGGGTTAATAGACATGGGCTATTCAGGCGATCCATTTACCTGGTACAACAACCGAAGGGGTGGAAGTCAAAGTTGGAGTAGGTTGGACTGGTTCTTGGCCAATTTCCACGCCAAGTCCAAATATCCGAATGTGAATGTGGATCACCTGATAGGAAGTATCTCTGATCATTCGCCGCTCCTGGTGGCTCCTTGCAGGACGGAAGTTGCGCAGGAGAATTTCAAGTTCTCCAGCCAATGGGCGAGTAATACAAAATATCACCAAGTAGTAAAGAGATGCTGGAGCGAGACTCCTAGGGGCCACGCATGGTTGGACATCCACCACAAGTTAAGATTCTTAAATCATGAACTCTTGGTTTGGGCAAGGTCTCACCCCCCCCCCCCCCCCCGGACCAGGAGCTGGAGGCGTTAAAATAGGAAATACAAATCTTGGAGGCCGGGCTTGAGGAGATATGGGACAAAGGGAGTTTTGGTAACCTTTCGGAGTTGAAGAGTTCATTGGAGGTGTTGGTGCTCTCTCAGGAGCGACAGGAGAAGGATCGGACTAGGGTCAAGTGGCTGAAGGAAGGTGATAAAAACACCGCGTACTTCCATGCATGCATTCGGAAGAGGAGGCGTGTTGTGAAACCCAATCTTGAGATAAATGATGGCTTGTTTTCGGATGATCCGGACATGGTCGAGGGTCTGGAATACGCGTTCTTTAAATATTTGCTGGCAGGTACTAATATGAACATGCCTCGAGGGTACCCTTTACGGGAGGCCGAGATTTCGGAAGGGATTTCGAATATTGTCTGGGCGCAGGAGAATGCCTTGCTAGAAGGCATCCCAGACGAAGGGGAAGTGCATGAGGCAATGTGGAAATTGAACCCTAATATCACAGTAGGCCCCGATGGCTTCCCGGGATCCTTCTATAGGGGCTCTTTGGAGGAGGTGAAATGTGACCTTATTTCTGCAATACATGATTTCTTCTAGGGGGGTGGCCTTCCACGGATAGCGTCTGCGACTACACTGGTCCTCCTACTGAAGATTAAATATCCTTCCTCCCTCTCCCACTACCAGACCATGAGCATGTGTAATTTCCCCTACAAGGTCCTGGTGAGCATTCTCAATAAGCGGATGGCCATCTTACTTCCCCGGTGGATATCCTTGGAACAGCATGGCTTTGTTCAAGGAAGATCGATCCAGGGAGTTCTGGCGATGACATAGGAGCTGTTAAGAGATATGAATACTCCATCTCGTTGCTCCAATGTGGCAATTAAGCTGGACATGAATAAGGAATTCGACAGGATGGAATGGGGCTTCATTAATAGAGTTCTTACGAAGATGGGAGTTTTGAACTGGGCCTGTGATCTAATTTTCAGGTGCGTCTGTTCACTATGGATGGTGGTGTCGTTTATGGGGAGAACACAGGGCTTCTTCAAAACCGTTCGTGGACTTCGGCAAGGTGATCCGCTTTCTTCAAGTTTATTTATTATCATGCAGAATACTCTGAGCAAGATGATCAACAAAGGCATTTGTGAAGGATCCATAAGGCCATACTAGAGGAAGTTCAGCCTCCCCCTAGTGTCGCATTTGATTTTTGAGGACGATTCCATTAAGTTCATGAATGCCGGGTGCAGGTCCCTTCAGGCGCTGAACCAGATCCTCACGGAATACTACATGTGGAGTGGACAGCTCATTGATAGGGAGAAGAGCAAATTCTATGTTCCTATATCATGCAATCTGAGAAGGGTGGCCAGGATGGGGAACATGCTGGGTATGGGGAGAGGCTCATTCCCCATGGAATAACTTGGTGTCCCTGTATCGATAGGTCAGGTGCAAATCATGGATTTCGACAAAGTGGTGAACATAATTACAGATCGCATCCTAAACTGGAAAAATCACTTTCTCTCCTTCGGAGGACAGATCACCCTGGTCAATAGTGTGCTATCAACAATCCCGGTGCATGCCTTGGCCTCCACGTGTGTTCCTAAGGGATTCATAAGATTTATCGATAGGATTCTTGTGCATTTTATATGGGATACGTCAGGCAAGGGAAAGAGACAGTGGGTGTCGTGGGGCAAGATGGCTCAGCCCATTTGTGAATGGGACATCAATGTCAGGAGTATAGTGGAGATGATACACTTCATGCATACGAAGCTTTCATGGAAGTCCATTGAAGCTCGCACCTTGTGGCGGAAGTAGAATTCTCAGATATATAAGGATGATACAGTTTATGGGTTAGCTAGGGGGTCAGCGCTTTGGACCTTAGTGTTTAACATCATTCTGACTCTCCTCCCTCTCTCTCAATGGATTTTTGGGGAAGGGAGCATCCTGTTCTGGAAACAAAACTGGGCGGGTGAAGTTCTAGGCTACCCGGGATGCCCGGCCCCCATAATCTCCTTCAGGGAGGCAAGTTTATACCCCCTATTCTATAGATCGGTCCTGGATGCCTCCCAGCAAGAAATCTTCGACTATGTGGTTATGAACTCTGAGCAAGACAGATGCATCTATACACCTTCCATTTCGGCGAGGTTCAATGCCAAAGACTTCCGCAGGATGAATGGTATTCAGGGACAGAGTGATAGGTGGAATAACATGGCCTGGTGCAAAAATATTCCAGCGAAACTCAATTTCCTTACCTGGAGGATACGTAATAATTTTATCCCCTCTGATGACCAAATAAAATGGCTTGGAATCAGTCTTGAGTCTTTTTTCCAATGTTGCGGGAACAAAAGTGAAGAAACCATGAATCACATCTTTTTTAAGGTGAATGGGCTCGGCATGTTTGGAGGTTTTTTGGAGTCCAATTAGGATACCATGCACAAGGGGGTAATGCTGCATTGTTTATGGAGCACTAGTTTCAAGAGGCAAACGTGTTAGTGGAGAAGTCTAAGGTGTGATCCACTATCTTCAATGCGGTCTACTAGAGCTTATGGAAAGCCAGAAACCAGGCCAGATATGAGGGGAGAAGTGCCACTGGTTGATCTGTAGTGGAAAGTACCAAATGCCTGCTGATTTACTTGATTGGCACCGCAGGCATCGGGAGAGAGAGGTCATCCTTGTGTGCGTTGCAGGATCCTATGAGGAGTGCTACCCGGAATGGTGGGGAGGAACAGGGAATATGGATTCAGTGGATTCCCCCAAGAAAAGGAATTAATCTTAATACAGACGGATCATGTGTATTGGGTAACATGAGGGGATGAGGAGTTATTTGGGACTCCAAAGGGAGTCTAGTGCTGACATTCTCAGCTCACTATGGTAGCAGATCATCAATACAGGCGGAAGCAATGGCAGTTCTGACAGACCTATCTTTATGCATACTCAGGGGTATTTACATTTCCCACATGGAAATAGACTCTATGATTATACATGATGCTTTTCTCAGTAGAGTCACCACACCATGGTCTATCATTTATGCAATTAGACTGTGTAAGTATCTCCTAAATGACAGAGTTAGTATTTCTCACACGTGGTGAGAGGGGAACAAAGTGGCGGACTATATGGCATCTATTGTGGTTCTTAGTATGCGGGTGATGTGTCTTACTAATGCGTTCAGTATGAAACCAGAGGGGGTGAACCTCATATAGGGTGATGCCCTCGGGCTCCATTATTTCTGACCACCATGATACGGGTTGTTTGTTTTTTTGGTCCTTTATGGCCCCTCATTTTCCCTTTTTCATGAATAAAAATCTTAACGTTGGATGGAACTGAGAACTTTTTAGTCCAAGTCGAGAATGTTTTGGTTCATGACACATGGAAATCCAATATGCTTCTTCTTCTATCATAAAGGTGAATTTCTACTCAAACATGACATTTGGTGTCTATGTGGGGATCACTTCATAATTTCTATAGAAAATTGCATGGAACACATTTTACAGTGTCAACAGTCATGTAAATGAAAAACTTTTGACTAAATTATAACAAGATGGATATTTATATTCTTTTGAACTAAAACCACTTGGTTTATATCATGCATGTTTACAAGAAAAATGTCAAAATCCCCATTTAATGGGAAATGTGAAAGGGATAAAGAGATTAATGAATTAGTTCATACTGATGTTTTTGGACTATTTCCTATTGAAGTAAGGGGTGGGTAATCATACTTCATAAATTTTACTGATGATTTTAGTAGATATGGATATGTCTACTTAATGAGGTATAATTCAAATTATTTTGATAAATTCAAGGAATACAAGAATGAAGTTGAGAACTAGATTTATAAGAAGATTAATGAGCTCCAATTAGACTGTGGTGGAGAATATCTTATTCAATACTTCATTGATTATTTATGGGATTTTAGGATATTATCTCAACTCACTCCTCCTTATACACCTTAGTGGAATGGTATAAGAGAAAGGAGGAACTGTTCCTTATTGGGCATGGTAAGATTAATGATGAGTCATGTGATTCTTCCATTATCCTTCTGGGGATATTCTTTACAAACAATGGTATACATACTAAACTTAGTTCCAACTAAAGTGTAATATGGTATACCATATCGATTATGAAATTGAAAGAAACCTATGTCACCTTACTTAAATGTGTGGGGTTACAAATCATTTGTTAAGGCCTCTTAAGATAACATGCTTTCTCCCTATGGCACAAAGTGTATCTTTATAGGATATCCCAAATAAACAAAGCGATACTACCTATACAGTCCTTCATAAAAAAAGGTTTTGGTTGAAATACAACCCGTATTTCTTGAGAAGTATCTTATCTATAAAGGAGATAGCGGGAGCAAGATAGACTTTAATGAATTCTAGGCTCAAGATATGTAAGAGTTGTCATAGGAAAAAACTCCACAAATCCCCATGGAATAAGAAGTTGTTCCAGAGACACAAATACTACATAAGAGTAATAAAGACTTCAGAGAACTAGGATGGTATGGTTTTTTAGACACCGAGGATAGTGACTCGTTATTAGTTTATAATAATGATACTCTAATCTATAAGGAATCAGTAAGTTTCACAAATGTTTCCAAGTATTAAGAATCCATGAATTCTAAAATGGATTCCATGTACCAAAACCAATCCTAGATTTTGGTAGATCTTATAGTGGATGTAAATCCCATTGGTTGAAAATAGGTATTCAAAAAGTAACTCGACATGGAAGGATGATTCAGTACCTATAAGGCATGACTGGTTGTAAAAGGGTTTAAACAGTGTCAATCCATTGACTACGATGAAACCTTTTCACTAGTTATGATGATGAAATCCATCAAAATTGTACTTTCCATTATGGATTAACATGACTGTGATATTTGGAAAATGGATTTAAAAATAGACTTCCTTAATGGGAACCTTTAGGAAAATTTCTATATGACACAACTTGAAGGGTTTGGGACTCCAAAGGATTCCAACAAGCTATGAAAAATAAAAAAAATCCATTTATGGATTAAATAAAACATCTAGGTTATATAAAATTCATTTTGAAGAATCCATAATGAAATTTGGTTTCATAAATAATGAGTGTGATCCTTGTGTTTACAAATAGTTTAGTGGGTGTGCAGTCATTTTCTTAATAGTATATACTAATGACATATTACTCATTGGAAATGAACTACCAGTCTTACAATATTTTAATGCATGGTTTAATAAATAATTCTCTATGATGGATTTGGGTGAGGTAAGATATATTCTTAGGATCATGATCCATTTTGATATATTCCAAGAGTTTTCTTGGCCTAAGTCAAAGTACATACATTGACAAGATACTAAAGAGATTCAGTATGGAACAATCCAAGAGGGTATTATTACCAACATCACATAGAATTCATGTTTCAAAGAAAATGTGTCCTTGAACACATGAAAAAATAAATAGGATGGAAATTATTTTATATGAATTAGCAATTGGTTCAGTCATGTATGTTATGTTATGTACTAGGCTAGATGATTCCAATACATTAAGTGTGGTTATAAGATATCAAGCTAGCCTAGGTGGCCTCCATTGGATAGAAGTCAAAGTATCCAAGGTGTACTAAGGATATTTTACTATTTTATAGAGTAGATAAATACATAGTCATCATAGGATATGTAGATTCTAGTTTCCAAAATGATCAAGATGACATGAAGTCACAAATGGGATACAACTTCACTTTTAATGGAGGTGTTGTGAGCTATAAGAGTTCAAAGAAAGTTGTGGTCTAAAATTATATAGAATATTCCAATTATATTACAGCTTATAAGGTAGATAAAGAAGTATTAATAATGTTAAAATTTATCCAAGAGATTTTCATGGTACATAGTAGTAAAGATTCTATCACACTCTACTCTGATAATACTATAGTGGTGGCTCTCATAAAAGAGCCAATGTCACATCAGTGGATAAAGAACATACTTCAGAAGTATCATCTCTTGAGGGATTTTTCTCAAAGAGGTGAAGTTTTAGTGAGTATTATTTCCACAGAAGATAATGTGAAAGACCCATTGACTAAAACCTTGACTCAGTAGAAACATGATTATCATGTTAGGTATAGTGAACTAAAATTTGTAGGAATTTTTCTCTAGTCCATGTAGTTTTTTTTTTTGATTTTATGTCCTAGTATCAATTTCTTGTACTTTGATTACATGTATATTTGATGTATTGAATATTAATAAAATTTATTATTACATATTGTTCATTTTTCTTCATGAATCTAATATAATAATGTCCTAGAGTATACATCACATTGATAAGGTCATAGTATTTCTCCACTATGATGACAACCTTGAAGTGATATGACTATATTCTTAAATAATGTTTTGTGGTTGGATAATTTATTGTGATATTACACATAGTATATAGAATTTAAGGTGTAAGTATTTGTAATCATAAGAGTATTTTTCTTATAAAGTTATCACTTAGTAATCTCCAAGATGAGAGATTATGAGAACACACCCACCAGTAGGAATTCTACATGTTTTCGTGTCATCAGATTTTCCAATATGTGAACATGTATAATGGTCCTTAGACTTTAGGACTTTCATTAATTTATGTCATTACTCAGACACTTATATTTTGTGATGAAAACCATGATGTAATATTTTTGTGGTGAGGTAGGTACATTTTTTGTGTCATGATTAACATGGATTAATGGATAAGTTGATGAAGGATTTGTCTCTTCCTTCTTTATAGAAGCTGATATCTTGGCCCATTGATTGTAATAGAACCATTAACCCAAATTCCATTTCCATGGTGTAACGGCATGTTTATTTCAGATATTTAATGAAAGAAGAATCGAGTATATAGGTTGGTGACACATATTTTCAACCTACTTGATGAGATATTGCGACAAAGGGATTATATTACACAGTGAGAGTTTGTATGTAGTTGTCATAATTTCAATATTAAGTAATTTCTCTACGGTTACTTGAACTATTTCTAGATAGTAGTCTTGGAATTTAGGAAATACCATCTAATTCAAATGAAAAATAATTCTAAAGGGTCACACATTAAGTGTTTTTGGTGACCATAATTAAATTATATTTGAATTTATTTAATAGAATAAATATTATTCTCATGAATGAGGAATAATTTTATTCAAATTTTATTGATCAAAAATATTTATTGATGAATAAAATATTTAATATTTATTAATATATTCAATAAATAATAGAGGAGTTTGAATGGACCAAGACCATGTCTGGAGATATATATTAATTAACAATCTGGTTAAATAATATTTTTTATTTCACAAGTTGGCACGCACCATAAAACAATAATATTATTATAATTATGAGACATGTGTTTTATTAAAGGTTATAATGTTTTTTAATGGTTGGCATTAAATTAAATAGTATTTTAACCTAAATCCTATCTCTATAAATAGAAAGTTGTGTTTATTGTGTAGTTCCATCAAGGAGGATTTATGGAAAGGTTGAAGGTTCTGGCTTTGGTCCATCCTTCTATGGCAGCCTTAGTCAACTCAACCTCTGCTCTGGATTTTGATTCCATCACCCCTCACCAGGTCGGTCTGGTGTGATGGTTCCCAGGAGGCTTTGGATCTTGCTGGTGGAGCATCCAATGGGGTTCTAGGAGGTGAAGGGCTTGAATCTCTATGGAGGATTAATCCGCACAACTCTGCCCTGGCCTCGAGTCCCACCGCCCCACCCTAGGTCGGTTTGGTGCGGTGTTTCTTAAAAGTTTTGGGAAGTGTTGTTCGGGTGGGAAATAGTTTTCCAGGAGGTTTTTGAGGGTGAAGTTTGTGATGGTCTATGGTGTTGATTTATGGGGAAACGATGCAGGAAAGATGTCCGCGAGTTTGTTAAAGTTGATTAGGTAATTTTTCATCTAGTTTCTATTTCTTTGTTTCTTCATAGTTTTTGTGGAGTGGAGTTGCTCAGATTCGGTGGACGAAAATCTTTGGCGTACTGGTGTGGTGATTATCGGCAACGAGGATGGAGGTGTTCGGTCGGCATCGATGGCGGTGAGACAGCAACGAGGCCGACAACAACAACATAGGTGGACGGCTCACCGGTGGCCTACTCTGATGGGATGATGGTGACATGCGATGTCAGGGGTGCGAATCGAGGTGGACGCATGGAGTGAGGCATTGGTTTGGTCATGATTTTTCTTGAAGTTTGAAATTTGAAAATTTGAATTATAATCTGTAAGGTTCGGTACCACGCTGTGGATCTGTTTGAACTTGGAAATTTTGTTTGTACAGTTACCGGTTACCCTTAAACCGGATTTTTTAGAAAATTAAAAAAAATGGCTTTGGTGATTCACTATGCTAGAACCCGAAGATCAATTGGAATTGCTTTGAGATCAAAGGATAATATGTGGATCACTGCTAGTGAGATTCTATCCTTGGATCCTCTCAGTATAATGAAGGAAATATAAAAGGGTCTTTTCATATGATCAACATCCACATCGAAGAAATATCCTAATCTCAGGTATTTATTTATTTTGATATTAAATAAAATAATTATAAATATGATGGAAAGATCCTCACTCATGGTTTAGAGAAACTCCATATTAAAATAAATTTTAAAACATCACCAACCACTGCACACTTCTTCTACACCCGAAATCAGAATCAACCCCACAACACTTGGAAGGGGACGAAGACTCTTTATAGAGAACTTACCCTATAGATATGGCATAGTGGAGATATATTCTAGAAAATGTAGGAATGGAAAAATTGATGATCCTCCCTCGTGTTATAGATGCTTCCATTGTAAAAGTAGAAACCCTGACTCCACCCTTTTCTTAGGTTGGGAGTAGGTACCTGCTCAAGTACATTGCAAGAAAGTCAGCCAACTAAATGGATGGTTCAACGTCGATATTAACCTCCCACCCCTAGTTATTAAAAGATACTTCTTAAACCATGGTTTGATAGGTACCATCATCCCCACTAGATTCTTATAATAGGAAATCCATTGGCTTTTTGGATCTGGGTTTATAATAGGACTTCTTGATAAATTATCCTACCCATTTCTTGAATAGGATTTCCACCACAGGAAGTGGAGCCTTCCCATAGGGCCTTCTCAGCTAGCTTGATCATATATCTAGAAATGTGAGGGGTTTTATATGCATCATACCACATTTATGAGGAAGGTATAAACTTTTCATACATATCTCCTAAAATTAGTGTGCCACAAATTTTCTCAACTTCCTAGAGATTGATGACCACATCTCCATGTTTTGGATGAAATTTATTTGTGTGTGGACTCCATTTCCTAAATAATTCCACCATTAAGTCCTTGTTACAATAAGTGAGGATTGTTTAAATCTCAGTGGACTCATGCATTCCGATTAACATCAACTCAGCAGTGCATGTTGTGGTGGTATGTTGCACCTATAAAGTTTAGCCCCAACCCATTCCAAAGCTTCCTCTTAATCAAAGGTCCGAGTTGGGAAACCATCCAAACCTCTAATTCATAGAATATTTTTGAATTATCAATCGGTACATATGAAGTTCAGGATTAGATTCATGATATAAATCTTTAAAGTATGTTTCCATAAACTTTAACTTGTAACCAATATAAATTTTTTTTGCTCAGAACTGAAATGTCCTTCATGAGAGATATTTTCTATAAAGGTGTCATAATTATTTAAGATCCAAGAAGTTTGAACGATCTTACACTTGGGTTCTAGGATGGGAGAATCATTTTTTAATACAAAATCATATATAAGTAATGAGTGTGAATAATAATATTCCAGGATTTTCTTACCCGTAAATTTCATCAGCTACACCTAGGGTAACTGGATGACCATACATTGATTATCATCCATGTTCGCAACCATGGAATTCCAATGAGCCACTGGTACTACGACCTCCTTTATTGAAGACATATTTATTGAGTAATATTCTTATGTGAGATGGGTGAGAAACCCTATCAAAAGGAGTAAAATAAGTATATAACTCGAGTAGCACTATGTGAATCGCATTACCCATATAAGGGTTCATAATCACATGATCTGTTACAGGTCTCATGAATCGTGTGAACCATGTAACATTTTTTTATCGCATGATATATTTCAAAAAATGTGATCATGTTACCATATTAATGTCAATAAAATTTCATAAAGTTTGATTGATCACGTGAAAATCCCCAAGATCACACAAATCATGTGAAGCGACCCTATGGATGAGAAATATATCATGGTTTAACCAAATTACTGTCAATTAGATAGAAAGTTTGTTATATGAGTCATCGAGACAAGGAAATTATGTGAATAGATTATATAGAAAGGTCAATCAATTGGGTCATGTGAATGGTTCTTACAGTGAGGTCTTACAAAGCGGTCACTCAAGAGAAGAAATCACAAGAGCTCTAATGGTTTGAAAAACTGGTGGAATGAATGGACCCCTACTCCCCTATTTCTAGGGCATCCCATGGAATACAAATGGCCACCCAGAAGACTAGAAACTACTCAGAACACCAAAAAATATAAAAAAATGACTCATGAGGGTATTTATTTTTATTATAACTAATCCCTTGTCCCTACGGACGTCGCTTATAAGGGGGCATTTTTTGACACCCACCAAATGAGCATTGGTAATTTTAGGATTGAAGAAATACCCAAAGAATATGTATTATTTTCTTTAAAAATGAAGGAAGGATCAACATGTATATATGGATATCTAGTGACCAGGTTACACAGATCATGTGAACCCCATAAAGTCACTAGATTTCATGACCCTGGGAACGTCACATTAATGAGTCATATGCTTCGCATTATCTATTCATGATCATGTGAAACTTTGCTGGAAAGAACTCATGATCATGAAAAGGCTATCAAATGAGTTCCTCTAATCATGAAACATGTCAACCAATAGATTCTTGACAATCACCCAAATCCCCTTATGAAATAAAAGCTGAAAAGGGTGGAAGCTTTATGTGATGGAAGTTGGATTTATTTTCATACTAAGGGTTTATATATTCATGTGATCAACTTAATGATCATGAAATATCTCTATAATCATGTCATTCATGTCACACTAAAGCCTTTGGGTATGTCACCTCCATTATGTGGAGGCCCTCAAACACATAAATTTGATCATATAAATCCCCTTTGGATCCACAGACAAGTGGAGTGACCGTCTGTGACAATTATCACACACCATCATGAGATCCATTATTGATCATGTGATGCCTTGACAGAAAACCAATGGGAGAAATTCAAAGGCCATGGAAAATAGAAGATAAAAAACTGTAAAAGACAGAAGCCTCATGTGAAAGGAAGTTATGCTATTTTTCATGAAAATAGTGGACGTGATTCTTATGATCGATCCATTGATAATGAAAAATCCCCGCCGATATGTCGTATTCATAATGTGAAGGTTGATGTACATGTCACCTCCATCATACGAAGGATTGTAAACATGTACATTTGATCACATGACTCCATAATAGACAACCGATGGGTGATATCCATAGGCCTTATAAAATAAAATATAAAAATGTAGGTACCCTTATATAAAGGATAGTTATGTTTTTTTTCAAGTAAATGCTCTTTGATGAGCCAACTTGATCTCACAAAGGGCCCCAGAAAAGTCTCCCTCAATCATGAGAAATTATATTTGATAGGCATCCTTGTAACATCCTTAAATTCAGTACTCTCTCATGTGGCCAATTCAGGTTGGTTATGGGACCTCAAGTGAAACTCTCTGTATGTTAAAGGCTGCCGACTAGAAGTGAGGGTGATATGAATATAGTGTAGAGACTATACCCCTAGTAAAAAGTTATATCTCAATAGAACAACCAAAATAATAATAAATATCATAGTAATATAAATACGGTGAAAATAGTGAATCATAGATCTGGGAAGTAAAGGGATATTAATAAACCAATATTAATGAACCATGTAATGATAGATTGATGTGTACCTAATGTCAACTGGAAGAAAATAAAAATAAAATAACCAACTAATACAAATAAACTCAAAAGAACCTAGTCCTAAACCTCATGTCAGTCCCATCTCCAAACTCTATCCCATATAGCAAGCAATAATCAGTAATAACGTCCCTTTCCATTTTCCAAACCTACATCCATGTAATATGCTCAGATACCAAACATCAACATGAATAGGGTGTGAGTAAAACATAGTAGGTCAACACCACATGTCTAAACAAAATCATTCTGATAATAATTGCATGAAATAAAGTGATAAATAGGTATATTAATTGATCAATTAATATAATACACAATCAACCTGCTTCGGCACCATGCCAGAATATCTCTGAGAATGTAGCACAACTATACCAACCATAACCACAATCCATGGAATAAGCACGTAACCAAGAAAATACCTCTTTATAAGAATTTTAGCCTCTGGATAAAGCCCTATATATAATCATTTTAGCATCAAACTGGGATAACCCTGCTATATAAGAATTTCAACCCCTGGGAAAAGCTCTATATATGATCATTTCAGCATAAAACTAGGTATATCCCACTATATAAGAATTTTAGTATAAAATTGGGACAAGACCACTATATAAGCATTTCAGACTTTGGGAAAATCCCTATATATAAGAATTTCATCATCAAACTAGGCATAGCTCACTATATAATCCTTTCATCATCAAACTCAATAACTCATAATGGCACAGATATCGCAATATCACATCGTAAGTATCAATGGTTAATTATGAAAATTACCATTTGTCATTAAATTATACTTTAATTTATATATAAAATTATCAATAGTTATATCAAAATCCCATAATCCATTTCCAAATTGATTCTAACAATAAATCACCTAAAATATCATGTCATGTTAAACGCACTTTAATCTATTAGCCAATTCATTATTATTTAATGCTTATCTCACCCAATGGGTAGCCACAAGCTAGATCACAACATCAATTGAATCCAAAGGTATCTAATGAAAAATCCAATCCATGATTTATTATTATTCATCATTAAATTTATTATTACACCAATTATGTCAGTGAAAAAATAGTATTTCACATACTTGATAGATTAAATAGACTATAGGGTTAGGATTTAGACCACCTACCTTTATCCGGTGATTAAGCAATGCCAATAAATAAATTTCCAAAAAATGATGGATGTGAAGGAGATCTATGAAGAAACCTAGATCATACAACAACATGATCAATACCTATTTTCATAGTGGACATTAAAAGAATAGACCACTTTAACGAAAGAATGAGGAAAGGATAAGAAAGGAAAGAAAAAGACTTACTAAGGATCAAACATTAAACCACAATGTTTGAAATGGATGAAATCACTCAATAATTACCTAGAAATCATCCAAAGTTTGAGAGAGAAGGGTTTCACTGGAGTAATAAATTAAAATCATATGTGCATCCCTCTTAAAACTGTTAGAGATGAGAAATACATGGAATGTAACCCTATTTTACATCATTTATTTCTTATTTAATGGTTACACCAAAAATCTTGTTGCATTGGGTGAATTTAACCCTGGTCGAACATTAAAAGTCATGTAATGAGGATTCACAGTGTGTAACCATTCCACTCCATGAACCGATTCACGACCTGTAGCCTTTTCACAACATCAGTCCAGCAGCAGTTACACAGCATGTAAATTCCCTACGGACATCCTTAAGCTCAAAAATCCTTAAAAGATCCCAAACCACCTCTAATACCTTATAAATTTCAAAAAAAAACCCTCATAATCCCATTTAACATGTTTATACCTAGATTCCTTTAATTCAAATAAACATGCATCCATGAAATTTAGGTCATTTTTTCAAATAAAGGCTCTCTATATCTGAATAAGACTCATCCACCAAGGTTTAAAGATAAGAAAAACCTCAAATAAATACATTCAATTAAAAACTAAAAGATGGAAGTACTTTGAAAAAGATAGGATCTTACAACCACCCCATCAAATAATAGCTCATTCCTAAGCTACTCCAAGAATCATTATGGGGTATCAGTGAACAAGTATGGGCACTATGCTCACATATTTGACTCCCTCTAACATGACTCTTCTTGAACATGCATGTGATGCCACTATACTCGAACTAGATATATATTCCTTCCCTAATGATACTTCTCACTATGGTCTACAATCCGTATTAGATGCTCCTCAAAGGATGCATCTACACAAATCTCGACATCCTTGATGTCTATCAGATGAGAAGGGTCAGAATGATATATATGAAGCTATGAAACATGAAACAAACCATGCATGTAATTTTAAAACTTCATAATGGATAATCAGTATGCCACTGAACTGGTCATTTCCATTATTTCAAATGGACCGACAAACCTGGGTGCTAGCTTTCCCTATTTTCTAATATGACATTGCCCTAACCAAAGTGACTCCCAAAGGAAAACATGATGACCAACATAAAACTCTATAGGTTTTATATAATGGTCATTATAATATTTCTTCCTACTCTTCATGGTCACCAGATACCTCCTAATCAATTGAACCTACTTAGACATCTCCTGAACAAGACTATACCCAACAAGCACTAACTTGCCTACCTCCAACCAACAAAGAGGCGAATGGCACAACCTGCCATAAAAATCCTCAAAAGGTTTCATCTGGACTGATTCTTGAAATGTATTATGATATGAAAAATACATGAGTGCCATTTAATAATCTCATAAACCACTAAAATACAAAACACAGGCTCATAAAATATCCTCTAGTATCTAAATGGTTCACTCAGATTGACCACCAGTCTAAGGATGATAGGTTGTGTTTGGAAGAACCTATGATCCCATAGCCTTTGGAATACCCTTCCAGAATCCCGATGTGAAATAATGATCTCTATCAAAAATGATACTCCTCACAATACTGTGTAGCCAAACTATCTCATAAACATAAATACTACTCATATCATCAACAATAAAGGTTTCCCTAATAGGAAATAAGTATACTTCCTTTTTTAGTCGATCTAAAATCACCCATAATGGATTATTCTTACTGGATACAATAGCCACGAAATACTTAGTGACATAATCTCATTTCCACTCAAGAATGGGTAGAGGCTACAACAGCCTAGTTGGCCTCTAATTTCACTTACTAACATGTGAAACATCTTTCCAAAAAGACCACTAACTCTTTCTTTATTTATAACCACTAGTACTGTTTATAGAGATCATGAAACAAAATTATCAAACCAAGATATACCACCCATCTAGAATAATGAAACTCTCTCATAAATTCCTCATGCAATCCTATAGAAATCCATACTCGCTCGTAGAAAATAAGAGAATTTTCACTACCAAGAGACCATCCTGATGGTGTCTCCCCACCATATAAGTTTTCTCTCAGAACTAAGACCTCTAAATAAAATTACTACACTATCTTGATCTAGTTTAGAATCATGGGCATGATAGATATCAAAGTTAGAGCTACTCGTCCCTAGGAATCCTGGACATCTAGATGCATGTCTACAAAGAGTGTCATTATCCACCACTCATCACATGACTCCTGCAGTGCCACTGTCTGTATCTTCTGTCTTAAGTCATCTGCAACAATATTTCCCTTTCTTGGTGTATAATCCAAATCAAAGTCAAAATACTACAAATACTTGAACCACCTACTCTATCTAAGGTTCATGTCCCACTGGGAAAATATGTACCTAAGGATCTTATGGTCTGTATACGCCACAAACCAAACAGCTTCACTATGAACTCATACAAGCCATACCTAGTACAAAAAGTGGTTTGATGTATGTATGATGTTATCACCCTCAACAGGTGGTATCTTGATCTCAATATCGATCTTAGAGAAGATATTAGCACCTATAATATAATCGAATATGTCATTTATGCATGAAATAGGATACTAGTTCTTGACCTTCATTTGGTTCAATCTCTAATAATCCACACATAAGCACAAGGTACCATCATCCTTCTTGGTGGAAAGGACTGGAGATCCCCATGGAGATATACTAGGTTGTACGAAAACTTCATCTTTAATATCTTACAACTAAACATTCAACTCTCTAAGCTCTACTAATTCCATTCTATAAGGCGGGATAGAAACTGGTTATGCTCTTGACACTAAATCTATTGTGACCTCGACCTCTTTCTTGGGTGGTAATTCAAAGAACTCGTCATGAAATAAATCCTAAAAAATGTTTGCCACCAGAGGAAAAGAATCTTGCTACATACCACTATCATCTAAACCAAAACCTACTATATGAGTTGTGATACAATTCAATCTACACTAAATTATTCCCACACAATCATCCTAAATATCTCACTCACCCTAGTGATACTAGCTATCACCTTTTGTAGATATAAAGGTAACTCTAAATTGGTAACATTTTATATGAGCTTGGTATAGTACTAACCATTCCATACCAAGAATAAAATAAAAACTTTTCATTTCCAACATAAACTATTACCATAAGAAACAGTAGCCACCAATATCTAGAGAACACATCTTACAACATTTTATATTCACTGACCAAACTCCCAATGGTATATCAATTTTCAAAGAACCATCCAAGATTTCCACAACCAAGCCCAAACCATTTCAAAAAGAGAAGATAAAAATGGATTTGATGCTTTTGTATCCAACAAAATGAAAGCAAGGGTAGACGATACAAGAATCTTACCTCAGATAGTAGAAGGTATTGCATCCACAATAGTTTAAGTATCCATCATAATGTGTAGGTGACCATCCCCTTGGCCATGGACTCCAGTATGACTCCCCTGATCTATTCCCTATGCATGGTACTAATGTTCCTACACTGGGGTACCACATTCCTTACCTCAACCGGAATTTCATGTGGAACTCCAGCTACCTATCTGCTGGGGATTAGCCAAGTCCTTTCTAGACTTCAGTATCTTTATTGATCTCCTGCCACTTCTCTTCTGTGAGAAGTTCCTACAAAACATCTGAAGATGACCCAGTTGACCGCAAACATGACACTTCAATGCATGGTATGGAAAGTGAGGCTTCTTGTGGCCCATCTTTCCACACTAATATCACTACAATGGAACACAATTTTGATATTGATGTCCACTTCCTAGATTTCTCTTCCCACCATTTCCTTAGCAATAATTTTCATAGTTTCACTTCTTGACACCTTAAGAAGAGCTCCCAGTTCTCCCTACTGAAATGGCATGGCCACTACTCAGGGCCTCTCTATATTCCCTTCTATGATGAGTGTCTAATTCATTACATCTAAAAAGATACTCGAGTGAAATATGTTCACCTGTGACCTGATTTCATAGTGAATCCCATCCTAAAAATGTCTTTCCCTAAATATATCATCAATAGCTAAAGATAGTGAAAAGTGTTGTAGGTTGGTGAAGCATCCAGTGTAGTCCATCACTAACATGCCCTCCTGTTTCAGATGCATGAACGTGTGATCATTCTAATCCATCAATGTATCTATATATAAGTGTCTCAATAAATTCACCTTAAATTCCTTCCAAGATAACTCCTCTTACTACCTATCTTACTCTAGAATATCCCACTAATTCTTGGAAGGTCCATGAAGCATGTATGCAAAAAAACTTCACCCTTATATCTATGGGTGTATCAAGGTGCTTGAATATTGTCTAGACTAACTCAATCTAGAACTCGACTTCCTAGGGGCCTCCCTCCCTAGTGAACAAAAGCGAATTTTTTAGCTGAAAATATCTCATTATCTCATACATCAAAGGCATGGTGAGAATAGTCTCTCTTTCTATATATCTCATGACCCTCAAAAAGTTGTTGCAAAGTTGAAAATCCATTTGATCCCCATGAGATACAGGAATCTCCAGCTCAGCTGTGTTAGGAGAATGTTTATTTCCACTTTCCTAATTCTCAACTCAAAGATGACGAGGGTCATTTTCTATACAAGAATAACACAATCCTTAAAACACTAGATAAAAAGGTTCAACCTCAACAAGTGATAATAATAAATAACTATTGGCTCTTAGTTTCTATAAACATGTCTTACAAGTGTTTTATCATGACACAATAGTTCTTGTTATTTAATTTATTAGTTATATCAGGTATCTCATTTCACTATTCATGTAGGAATGTGTATATCACATTCAATAAATATGTCCCTATCATGAACAATGCATGTTAATATATATACCTATATGCCTATCATGACGCATGCATACACATATTATTTCATACTGATCCATGAGTATAAATCTCAAGAAACAATATCATCACAAAATAATAACATCACACAATATACGAATCATGCAAGGTAAACCATAGAAAGCATGCATCATGCACAGCAATCTCGTCCTTGGGTACTCATATTTTCCTCCATACATGAGTTAGCAACTCCCATGCACAAGATCATTACGAAGTCCCAACACATCCTAATATCATTTATACCTTTCCCAAATAGTATAGCAATAGAAAAGAAAAACATGCTCCTCTGATACCACTTTTTAATGTCCCTCGATATAGAACTATCTCACATAGACAAATTGGTTTGGTTACAAGACATAAATCATGCATACCCATACGCTAGAGGCTTCCGACTAGTAGCGGTGGTGAGATGAATATAGTGGGGAGACTATACCCCCTGGTACAAAGTTATATCGTAGTAGAATAACTAAAATAATAATAAATATCATACTAACATAAATACAGTGGAAATAGTGCAACATACATTTGGGAAGTAAAGTGATATCAATAAACCAATATTAATGAACCATGTAATGATAGTTTGATATGTATCTAATGTAAATTGGAAGAAAATACAAATAAAATAACCAACTGAAAAAAATAAACTCAAAAGACCCTGGTCCCAAAACACAAGTTGGTTCCATCTCAACAATAAGCAACAAGGTCCATTTCCCTTGTCCAAACCTGCATCCATGTAATCTTCTCGAGTACCAAAAAATTTCCCAAATAGAGTGTGAGTAAAACTCAATAGGTCGACACCACTATACCTAAACAAAACCAGCATGAAAATAAGTGAATGAAATAAAGTGATAATGTGGTATATTAATTAATCAATTAATATAATACACAACTAACCTGATTTAGAAAATGTTGGAATATCTATGATCTTGTAGTAAAACCATTCCAACCATAAACAAAATTCCTGGCATAAGAATATAACCAAGAAAATTTCTATGGATAAAAATTTTATCCTTTGGGAAAAGACCTATATATAATCATTTCAGAATCAAACGGGTCCAATACTGCTATATAATAATTTCAAACACTAGGTAAATCCCTATATATAATAATTTTAGCATCAAACTAGGTATATCCCAAAATATAATAATTTGAGCATCAAACTGGGAAAATCCCTCTATATAATCATTTCAGCCTCCGATAAAATACCTATATATAATCATTTTAAAATAAAACTAGTAATAGCCTATTATATAAGAATTTCAGAATCAAACTCAACAAATAATAATGCCACGGATATCACAATATCACAACATAAGTCTAAATGATTAATTATGAAAATTACCATTTTCCTTTAAATTACACTTTTGTTTTTATATAAAATTATCAATAGTCATATCAAAATTTCATAATACATTACTAAAGTGATTCTATAACATTCAATCACCTGAAATCCCATGTCATGCTAAACACACTTTAATTTTTTAGCCAATTTTTTATTATTCAAGGTTTCTCTCGCCCAATGGGTATCCATAAGCCAGGTCGTAACATCAATTGAATCCAAAGGGATCCAATGAACAATCCATACCATGATTTATCATCATTCATCATTAAATTTATTATTACATCTATTGTATCATAAAAAATCCAGTATTGCACATACATGATAGATTAAATAGACCATAGGGTTAGGATTTAGGCCACCTACATTTATTTGGATATTAAGCGACACCAATAAAGGAATCTTTAATAGAGGATGGACACGAATGAGATCTATAAAGAAACCTAGATCATATAAAAACACAATAAATATTCATTTCCATAGCAGAGATCAAAATAAAACACTACTTTAACAGAAGAATGAGGATGGATAAGAAATATAAGAAAGAGAATTATCGGGGATCAAACACCAAACCGCGATGTCTAGAAGGGATGAAACTTCTCTAGGATCACCATGGAGAAGGGTTTCACTAAATTAATGAATTAAAATACTACACTATGCCCTCTTAAAACTACTAGAGCCAATAAATACATGGCGTGTAACCCTATATCATGTTTTTTATTTCTTATTTAAGAGATATGCTGAAAATTGTGTTAAATCTAGTAAATGTAACCCTGCTTGAACATTATAAGTCGTGTAATGAGGATTTACAGCATGTAACTAGTACACACCTTGAACTGGTTCACAACCTATAGCCTTTTTATGGAATTAGTCCAGTGACATTTACATGGTGTGTAATTCATCTATACAGTGTATAAATGACCTATAGATAGCCTTAATAACCAAAATACCCAAAAGATCATGAACCACCTCTAAATACTTATAAACTTACAGAAAATCCTCATAAGCCTATTTAACATGTTTATACCCAGAAACATTTAATTAAAATAAACACACATCCCTAAACTTTAAGGTATATTCCCAAAAAAAGGGCTCTCTAACTTCAAATAAGACTCCTCAATGAGAAACTCAAAGTGGAACGTACTTGGAAAATGATGATATCTTATAGTCCTAATCTCAAAAAGACTCCCTGACATGTTATCCTGATCTTTTGAAGGCCCTTTGACATGTAGATTTGATTATGTGAAGGCCATTTGAAAATCCCTAGGTCCAATAAATATGGAGATGATGGAGTGATCTCATGGTTGTTGTTTATCATGTGACACAAAGATAACACCATGGATGACCCACAGTTGGTTCACACAAATGTGTGATGCTCCACTAACTCAAGACCATATTTGTGATATACACACCATTCAAGTTGGTGTGGAACCAAGGTGGCGAGGCTTATAAATACCTTCCCTTCAGAAAAAAACAAAAACAGGAGCACAGAGGTGAGAGAAAACTTCTCATAGTGTTTTTCCAAGAAATCACAAGGGTCTTCTACAAGGTAAACCCATGTAATGACTTAAGGGATTACTCAACATTCATATAAACTTTGTGTGATCGCCCTATTGATCATGTGAAGATCTTATGGTGCACCATCCAAATCATGCAAAGGAGTTTTCGTGTGTCAAATTGGTCACATGAGGTCTCAATAGGATAATTCCTAAAAAACATTGAGGAGTTTATGTAATAAAGTCTAAAAATGATGGAATCCTTACTTGAATATAGACACACTTATTTTCATGTGAAGGCATCATGTACTTCGCATGGCCTATCTAGATCATGAGAAAAAACATGGACATGTTATCAATGTCATGAAAAATCCTCCAGACATGTCATCCAAGTCACATGAGGTCCTCTAGACATGTTATTCAAGTCATGTGAAGTCCACCATGCATATCAACCAATACATGTGAATTCCTCCATAAATGTCAACCAGATCAAGTGGTTTCCCTTCGGCATGTCAAACTCGATCATGCAATAACCTTGTACATGTCTTTGTTGATCACATGAAGGCTCTATGGACAAGACATTTGAGTCATGTGGCGGCACTCTAATATGTCTGCTTCAATCATGAAAATCACCTTAGACATTTCAAACTTTTTATGTGGCGTCCCCTGGATAAGTCAGCTATATCACATAGTAGATACCTCAGACATGTCTGCCAAACATCATCATACATATCAGATAGATTACCAGGACTTGTCTATACATACCCATACATGTTCATCAGACATACCTGGCATGTCAACCATGTCAATCATAGACCCTATGAAAGTTCAAGCATGTTAGGAAGACATCCCGAGACACGATAACCTTGTATGATAGACACACTTTTAAATATAGAATTTTGAACTTCAAGGAATCTGATTGTTATTCAAATAGGATATGTAATACGCCTTCCTAAGGCTTGAGATAAAATTAGGAATCCACCTTGGTATAAGTCCCTCCATATCTTAGAAACTCTAACCCATGGGACCAAAACTCTCTTGTGGGTTTATCTTTCTTCTCCATCCATCAGTGGATTGAGGATCTAATTAAACTACAAGGACTCTAATTTTGGCTATAATCAAGATACGTAGGACACCTTCCTAAGGTCTGAGCTTTGTATCAAACACCCCATTAGGCCATTTCTAGTGTATAGGCCATGTATCCATATGTGGTGTTTCTAATCACTTGTTATCCTTTTTTATCACACCATGCATGACTCATGTGGTCTTAGGGATTTACAATGATCATATCACTAGCATCATAAATTTACCTCATCTAGGGAAACCTTGGTGTGTAAGCCCCATTCAGTGACATGATACACCCCCCCCCACCCCCCACCCCCCATACAAGGGCATCCACCTTAGTGTAAGTCCTAAAGGGTTTCCCGTATTGGTAATCCCTGTGGAAATAACCCTCACAAGCATTAATTATATATCACTGCCCATAAATGGACTGAGGGAAGATTTAACTATGATGACTCAGAATCATGTTATGAGTAGGATATATAGGATTCCTTATTAAGGCTCAATATCCATACCTAGTGCCAAAGTTCCCTTGTATATTTCATTTCTGCATGATGTTAAACTGCCCGTCTTGGAATTAAATGAACTACATAGTTTTCATTCCTATTATCAGGATACACAGGAAACCTTATAAAGGTTAAATCCCATAATTGAAATTCCAATCACCTCCATGGATGATAGTAAAATCTAGATAGATTAGTTGTATGGATTAAAAATATAAATAGCTACTCATTTATAATAAATAACAGGAAACAGATAGAGAACCTTAGATATATATAGATGTTCGCATTAATAGAACCCCCTTTATATGTAGAAGGATTTAACACCTAGTTATTTTATTAGGGTAACCAGTATCATATTAGGATTTGGAAGAGATTCATGAATATATCTTAAATATATAAGAGAGTCCCATAATAGGTAATAATCCCCCCCTATAAAAGGATGCGATGATCCGGACCTCCCATCATATTGACTAATTTTATTTCCTAAGTATCATTGGGTCAGAAACCCTAAATTATATTCTACCTTTTGAAAGTATTTTTGTACCTTATTATAGATGTGGGAGTCATTAGGAGTTTCAATGAAAGGTGAAAATGGTGAACCTAGTGTGAAATAATATAATGAAATCATAAATAAATCAATATAGGCATTGGGAATACTTTCTCCCAAACTTGAGGCACTATACCATCATTGAAGGAAACAACCACATTACATGTATATGTCAACCATGGAAGCTCAACACTCATCAGTGCCACTGTGGAATCTTGATGATGATCTAATGCATGTTGTTACACACATGTGCATTTGATTTCCCAATAAACCTGATTCAATGAACATGAGAATGTTGGAATGAAGCTGAAATTTTTATTTGATGGCTATTGGTTTTTCCCTTGTGTAGGAATTCAAAGACGGTTAGGACTTTCACCATACTTATGCACCATTTTCACAATTTTAGGCCCAAACACACTAGGTTATCAACCAAATTTCCCAAATAATTCATTTTTTCCATTCCATTTCAATGTAGCCTTAAAAATCCAAAAGAGAGAATGATTACAAACCCACCCAAGATGAAGTTGGGCATTACACTACCTTGAACCCACATCTCACATAAGCTCATTAGATATATATTGAGGAATATATTGAAAATGAAAAGGCATAAAAAAACCCAACCAGGATCCTCATAAAGTTGAATCCAAGATACCACACATTTTTCTAAATTAAAAACTGGAAGCTATGAAATCCATACCCAAGTTCATGATATGGACCAAATATACTTACAAACACAATCCCAAGCCCAAAATGATCCCTAATTATTCTATAATATTTTTTGATCCTCAATTGAAGGTAGATAATATTTCAATTAGGATATTTGAGTGACGACCCTCAAAGTTACCCACCTGGAAACCATCCAAGAAAGTAATAATCACTAATCACCACAGAAAGTGAGGATGAAGGAGGTTATTATCTATAAATATTTCCCCCCTATCCCAGTAGAAACATTAAACTCTTGAAAATTGTAGTATAGTAACCTCTATAGTTCTGAATTTTAATTAAATTCCATTGTTTTTTTCATGTGTGTGTTGTTCTCTTATCCCTTTGTTATCTATGATTTCTTAAACCTCTATGTCTTGATTGTGATCATGATCTATTAAAATCCATAAACATGGATTACTGAAACAAGGGTAAATTCCTAGGTGAGGTTTTCTATTTCTTGAATCCTTGTTATAATTTCTTAAATTTTTATTCAATTTTGATGATATAGTGGGGGTGTTTTGGGATTGGTGTGATGATCATCCATCTTCCTTGGAATTCTTCTTATTTCATTTCAATCTATACTGATTCATCCTACCTTATCCCAATTATATTCATATCTAACAAAATTGATGGATTTGGGTCATGAAAAATATATGTTGGAGTTTAGTGGGGTTTGATGTCTTGTCTGTTATAATGGAATGTTCATTAAACAAAATTATGGAGGAAGTGAAATTCTATGTGCTTAGGAGATTTCTGAAAGTGCATAGGATCTCTCAATTTCAGTTGAGGGTGGTGGTGCATGAATGATATTAAGTGCAATATAAATTGAATGATGACATCATAAATAGATAATGAATGTAATTAGTGACCTGATCATAGACTAACCCTTTCCCCCATTAACCGTTCTCTTTATTTTCTACTGATTTCTTTTATTCTATATTCACAAAATCATAAATCCAAACAAACAGCACACATCATTTATAGCTACTTTCAAAATTAACAAGAAAAAATAAATATTAAGAAGTGATCAAGATACTAAAGAACTAATCCACATACAATCCATGGGAAAATACCTTGGTTATTCCTATTCTAAATTTTAAGCTTAAAATAAAACAAATTTTTTTGTTTGTGGACCGAAACAACTACATGATCAACCCGGCATTGTTTCCTAGGAGTAAGGTCGGATATTCCCTCTTCTTTTTCACTTTAGAAATAATTTTATAGTTTTAGAATTTAAATCCAAAATAAAATAATAACAATAATAGGTCATCACTTTCTATAAAAGAGGGTGGAAGGAATTATTTTTATGCTTAAACTAACAAATAATAATATTTCAAGTGAACATATTGATGCATTAATGGACCTATATGGGAAAATATTATTGGATTATCATAAATTTAAAACTGAATGGGAAGTACTAGTGGATCATTATCTAAAACAAAAACCTCAAACATGTGAATAACAAAACCTATAGGTGGAATTACTAAAATATCATTCTCTCCCAAACAATTCTGAGATGATGCCTATGGAACTCTAGGATCAACAAGAGATACAATCTAAAAATATTGAGGGGTGATCAAACTCTTGACTCTCTTTCATTTAAATCCTAAAAAATTTAGAAATTTTATTTTGAATCTTTCTATTTTATTCTCATGAAAATTTAACTCTCTTTTGGATTATTATGTCTTAATATTTTATATCCAGTCATGTTACTATAGGTCCAAGAGGAGTTGGAAGAGGATGCCACCATCAAAGTGCTAATAAAGTAGAATAATATTTGGAACTTGTGGTGAAACAATTACTCCCTTGACATCACCATGAACATCAACTAGAGGGAGGCATGAAAGAGGAAGTGATATCAGAGGCTACTTATCAGGAAACAAAAGAACAAGTTATTTTATATGAAGGGAAGGACTTTGAATTGAACTCAACATGGTTTAATTTTATTAAATTTGAAATAATTTTTGACTTCCCTTATTTGAACTTATCCAAGCATCACATGTGGAACATCCACTGGAGGAAGAATCCACTAATTTGGTTGTGGTTGAACATGATGCCTCATTTATATAACAACCCAATCTTAACATACATAAAATTTACATCATTTTTTGTAGAATACTAGAAACATTACACAAAAAGATGCCCAAATACTATATTAGTTTAGTGCCTTTGGAAACATTGAAATGTAAACTATGATACATGAGTGAGATACATTATCTCCCACTAGGTTCTCCAAGACTCAAACCCCTCTTAGACATATCATACATGAAATATATCTTCATAACCTAGGGAAGGAAACAATAAAATGGGTGTGATCAGATGATCAGTAAGAATATATAAGGGAGATATGTAAGTATAAACATGTTCATAAGGGTATAAGAATGTGATCATAACATTAGAAGATCATACCCTACATATCAAAGATAATAAACATGAATCATGGAATGAAGATTAGCATTTTATAAGACATGAATCATAATGGAAACAAGAGCATAATCTATGAAGTCATAACATAAGAATAAGACTTAGAATTGTATAATATACAAAAAAACATGTAATATCATTCCCTATAAGTCAATATGCATTTCTAGAACTTATCAGGGCACTTCATGGGTACTACACCTATTGGGTGGGACACACCACCATCCACAGTCGCATATATTTTCCTTGTAATGGATTGGGTTTCCCCATATTCCCATAGTGGATCCAGTTTCCCCATCGTCCCATAGTGGGTGATGTTTCCTTATATTCCATATTTATGGTGACTACACCTACTGGGCGTGATGCACCACCATCCCCAGTCGCAGTCCTTTACTTTTAAGGGATCAGTTTTCCCCATCTTCCCATAGTGGATCAAGCTCGTCGACTTGATTCCCATTATTATCTCATGAGATATAAATCATTACCCAATGCATTGGATGGATATATAGGTCCCACCAATCACATAATAAAATCATACATACATGTTCCACTAGATAATAAAACTTTCATCATATTATGAACTATAAAAAGATATGGGTTTTATAAACATCATATAATAACCCATGAAATGAAATGGGTATCAAAAAAATTTCATCGCATCCTAACCTATAGAAAATAGATAGGTTTCATAATCATTTCATCAAAGCATAACCTGTGAAAAGAAGCGGTTTTCAAAAGTATAGAACCCATGGGAGAGAAATTAGTGTCATAAACATCATGATATTAATACATAAACCATTAAATAAATAATATGAATGGTATTCTTGGATCATGTCCCCAACAAATCTTAAACTATAAAAAAGTATGAAATCTTATATGAAGAATGATTTTTAAAGATCACTTGAAACCTTTGTTAAAGAAAATAGTCTTTCTTTGAAAATCCTTTTCATAAAACCATTTTGAAATAATTTTCTTATAAATAAATATTTACAATTTCATTTAAAACATTTCTTGAGAAAAATATGTTTTCCTCTTTGAAAATTTCTTTTTAAAAAATAAATCATTTTTAAAACATTTTTATTTTTAAAATAACTTTGAAAACTTATAAAGGAAGCTTGAAAATATTTTGAAAACCTTCTTATTTAAAAAAAAATTGAACACTAATAATGAAATATTGAAAAAAAAAATGAAAACCTTTTTCTTTGAAAATACTTTGAAAACTTAAAAATAAAGCTTGAAATCATTTTTAAAACAATTTTCCTTGAAAATATATAAAATAATATTGAAAACATTTAGAATTATTTTTAAACATAAAACAGTTTTTTGAAAACCCTTTTTATTTGAAAACCATTTTAAAATCAGAAAATTTATAGAATATTAGGAAAAAAAATTCTATAAAAAATAACCTTGTAAAATTACAAAGGAAGCATCAAGGAAATGATAGTCCTGCATTGGGTAATTTTGTACATGTTGAATTTTTTATTTTCACCTTAAAATTTTAGAAAAGTGGGTTGATTGGAAAATGAAAAGAAGATTCATTTTAAAACCATTTTTTTAAAAGGTAATACATAGGTAGAAATTTCATTTAAAAATAATAGGATAATATTAACATTTTTGAAAATATTTTTAGAAAACATGGTTTTGATAGAACACGTATTTCTGATCGACAGGAGAAATAAATTTATATTTTCATAAAAACATTTTCTTAATTATATTAAGTACCAAAGAGTAGAAAATGGTATTTTTATTTAATATTACATGATTATATAGATGTTAATAAAATTAAACATAGTTCTTTAGAGATAGATAATATGTCATTAATGGAAACTTAATCATAAACAATCCCGATATTGATGATATTGTAGCTATAAACTGCTACCACTTTGGTAACTTTGAATCATAATAAAATGGAAATAATAACATTAAATTAAGATTTAAATATCATGAAAATAATTATATTCATGATATAACATGTAAAATGAAATATATACAGCTCATAGAAAAATATAGGTGCATAACATGGCATATGTCTCAAAGAAGGCAAATTGAGACAAAATTACTTCACTGATTTGGTAAATTTTGAAACATAAACCCTGTGAAAGAAAGATTCTAAAATGGATATGTGAAAATACATAAATTTAAGTATAATAATCATATAATACATCCATGTTCAGTATAAAAACCACACAAAATAAATGAGTGGTGAATAAGACATGTATCTCGTGTAAATAAAAAGTGAGATGAAATTCTCTTACCTTAAGTCTTGACTTTATTTGTACACATTAAAACCTCTTGTATAACAAAAATAAGTTTATTATAAATCTAAAAAACTCGTATTCTTATATCTAATACCATATATGGTTTTATTATGACTTTATATAACTCATTTATTAACAATTCCAAGTTAAGGTTTCGCTTTAGGTAATATCCACTTTGTTTTACACATGTCTAAATTTGTTATATTTTTTTCCTCATACATATATCATGATTTATAGAATGTAAAACATGATATAAATATCATGTAAATTCATTATATATATATTTATAATAACCTATAGAATATATAAATATGAAATGGAATACATCGTTTATGGAGATGGTAGGTCGTACGTACACATGAACGTTGTTTCCATTTTTTGTCATATTGAAAGAAATGAAGTAAATGAAATATATGTATATATATAATATAATTAAATTATAATTATTATGTAATATATATCATATAAGTTCACTATACATTCAATGTAGTGTGTGAACAAATCACATCGCCTTGAGGGGGAGGCAGTCCACACTTCCCCAAATGAAATTATTGTATTTCCACAAAATGGAAATCATGAAGGTATATTTTATATAATAATTAAATAAGAATGAATATATCATATATATATCATATATATGATATAAAAATATATTTTACATCATAATTACCAACCATGATAGGTGATAAATGAAAAATGAACAACATCATTTTGTGAAATGATAGTTCATCGTACACAAGAATGGTAAGTTTGTTACCCATTAGGTGGAAGTGTGTGTAAGTATAGGTATAACCCTTATCATAAAAAAATTTAAGTATATTTATGATACTGTGGATATTATGTATTTATTGAATAAAAATAATTTAGGTAGTGGATAAAGAAAATAAAGGAAAGAATCTTGACGATGGATGTTACCTCTTCTTTGGATAACTCCTTTTGGTTTGCACCAAAGGGATTACTTGGTTAGATTTATGCCAAAAGTGGGTATTCAAGGAGGAATGGAAGGATTTTGGGAAGTTAATTGGGTAGATATTTTTCAAACTTTAGTGGTTAGAGTGGTGTGAAGGAGGGGTAGAGTTGGTGGCCTTTTATAAGGGAGGGAGGGGATACACTTGGCATTTTTAAAAACAAGTTAGGTGTTCCCACGTTTTTACCTAAAAAAATTCGTAAACAAATCAATAATGGAAGGTTTATGGCTGAAATATGGTCATAAAATGGGTGTTTTACAAGTTTATAGGTCATTTGTTCCCTTAAGTTTAAGGTTTAGTCTCTAGTTAAGCTTAGTTTTACCTTAATCATTATAATTAATTTTAATCACTTCCACTAATATTTTTGGTGAAAAATTAAGTTGATATTATTAGAATATAAATATTATAATTATTAAAACTATTTATTTCCATTTTTTAAAATTCAATTCACAGAATCATAAAAATTAAGTTTAATGTTAATCAAACAGACGTAGTGAGAAAGAGGGGTTTTAAAGTGAGAATGTTCGAAAGTTCATTAAGATTTTATATCTAAATTAAATATAACTATGATTAAAAGGACATAAATTAGATGAATATATGTATAATTTTTCTATTGTGACATTAAAACAAACTTAAAATATAATTTAACTATATAAATGAATTAGACAAAAAAGCAGTTTTTGAATTAAAATTCGGTATTTTTTACTATTCATCCAAAAATAAAGTTTCTTAGAAAAAATATTGAAAGTTCAACCTAATATATTTTTGGAATTATGAATTCCAAAATGAATTTTATTTTATCAAATTAAATTTCTAAAAGTTTCTAAATTAATTTTATTATTATTCATAGAAGGACATAAAAATGAGGTCTTTTAAGAAAATAATATATTCAAACATATAAAGAATTTACTAAAACCATTGTATATATTATTATCAGTATAATTTATCTATATAAAACCATTATAAGTGATATTTAAAATGTATTTTTTACTATTTATGTTACTAAGTTTGACAGATACATTATTTATCCTGTTTAAAGGATTATAATAATAAAATTTTGTTTCGTAGAAATTCAATGTTGTGTGTAACGCAAGCCAAGATGGTGTTGCATGTAGTGCAAGATTAACTTGGTATAGTGTGTAAATAAAGTTCGACTTAGCATACCGTGCAATGCACAACATCAAATAAAATTAATTTATTTTAAAAAAAAGCTTCACAAAAACTCAAGGTGTTACATTCTACCCCCTTAAAATGAATTTCTCTCTTGAAATTAATCTGCGTTATCAATGGTTTAATACTTATAAGTTCCTTTAGCATAAACCCACATCTTAAAAGTTAATACTAAAACTTCCTTTAAAAAATGAAAGTTGGAACCATAACGGTTACCCAAATTAACACATAACTAGGTTTTGAGATGGGAGAACATTGGTGGCAAGTTAAAATATGGACTTGGAAAAAAACTATAAATATTTATTAAGATTGATTGATGTTATAAATCACAAACAAGCGAATGATTAATGGAAAGTTTAGGGCCTAAAATTCATAAATATGTGATGATTTAAAAATTCCATCGGTTCAACAAAAATTAACATATTAGGATAACATTTTATTTCTAGATCGTTTTCCTAAAGTTGAAGAATTTTTGTTAAAGTATGTACTTGCATAATTTTAGGACAAACTTGCCCTTTGTTTTTCATTGATAAATTTCCACTTCACCTATTTCTCTAAAAGTAAAGGTGAATTTTTCATTCCTAAATCACTAATAGATCATGAAATCCATGATAATCCATCCAATCTGTCATCAGTTATCATCAACACAAAGTTGTTAGAGCAGGTTATCCAATATGCATAAGTCCTCATGTGGTGAGATAATACTTTAATCTCACAAACTTTATCCTAAGTTTAAATTAAACTTTCCATAAATTGTTAAACTTATAACCCTTCTGAAATATGAAAATCCAAAATTGTGGATAGAAGGTCACTAAATTTCTAAATATCATCCCAACATTGATACCCCATATATCATATAGTGGATATTATTTGTTACATACCAAACATGTGAATACCTTCATAAATTATTCACTTGAAATATGGTAATAAATTGAATTACCATAAATACTTAATGAAAACATGCATGTTTCCTTATTCCAAAGTATATTTGATCTATTCCTTAAATCCAAAAATGTTGTAAACTTCATTAATGATAGCATAATCCACTTGTAAACAAGTCCTTAATTACTTCCAAGGTAATCATTACTGTCCAATTTACTTATTCATATCCAAAATATCTTTATTCGAACAACATTATTGAAAATCCTTATAAATACTTAGCGAAAAAATAAACTGAACAATCTTTTTTTATTTCACAATTCATATAAAATAATTTTTGAATACAAATACATAAAAACTTATATTATTACACTTCATCCATAATTCATAAGAAGCCTACCTAATCCTATTACTTAATAACTCTTTCCTTTCACATTTCATTTGTAGTCTCATCATCATTAGAAATATAACCGTTACTCATACCACCTTGTTAATTCTATTCAGGAGCTTTCCACTTAGGACATCAATTTTCATAATGACCATTCATTCCACACTAAAAGCATTTAACCTTTGATTATGTATTAGGGAGGAAAATATTGCCATCAATTTCATTAACTGAACCCTTCATTTTTTTGTAGTTACTTGATTTTTTTCCTTCTTTCCCATAGTCAAAACATCTTCTTGTTCCTCTAGTACATTCACTTGGGTGATTCTTTCCACATTCTTGATGCAAAGGAAACTAAATATTCTTTCCTCCATGGTCTTCATTACCTAAAATCCCATAAAACTCTTTACTTATCTTCCTTGTTGATTCTGAGAGTTGGTTAAGTTATACATTTTTAATGATGTTCTGTGAAAACTAATTAAGTATGATCACAACATCCTTCACTCGAGTGATAATCCCATTTTACTTCTTATCAACAAATTGTCTGTCACATTCAACGTTAACCCAATTTTTTCTAGTTCCCTCCATTGACTAAAACCATAAATCATTGAGTAAGAAGAAATTATCATAGTGTGGAACCACATAATCATGAAAACCCACTTATAGGATGTCTAAATTATGACACCTTCCTTAATCTGTGAAACCTTAGGTTTATCCTAGGTTATTCATAGACAAATTATTTTTAAATATTTCATGATGGTTCATGAAGAGTTTGTAAATTATCAAATCATATCCCCTAGGAGTGTCAAACCAAGTGCTCAATAAGACATGTTGTCATGTGCTGTTACACTCGAGTCAGGACAAAAACACCTTGTCAAATTTGTTACTCCAAGGTACATCTATGCTAGAATCACGTCCACTTTTAGTATCCATATAGGGATGTATTTTTAGGAAACCACTCACTCTGCCCTTTAGAAAAATTCCAGGACATTTTCCTATACTTTTCCTTATACTTATAATTATCCTTAGACATGTCCTTAGAGTTCTCACTAAGGTTTTCTCATAATAGTTTCCAAAGGTTGACTAAGCCTTTGATCTGATACCAACTATAACAACCCATTATTAACGTATATAGATATTACATCATTTTTGTGGAATACTTAAAACATTACACAAACCGACACCCAATGTCATGAACCCCTCCCAAAAATGTATACCCCTCCTAGTTTGGAAATGTGAGAAGATATATAATGACCCCAAAGTCCCACCTCTAGTAGGCCCCGGGTTGGCGGCTATCACTGAGGGTATATTAAACACACAAATGGGAGGCATTACCCTTTAAGATAATACATGCAGAAGAGAGAGATAATATAGAAACCAACCAACTCCTTCTCAGACTGAAAAGTAAAATAAAACCAAGCGCGCATATGTAATGTCATGCAATAACTACTATAACTGAAAGGGAAAACTTCAAGTACCAAAATTATGTAAAATGGCAATGACCATGAAGCTTGAACAGCTCCTGCAAAACTCCGAGCTAGTAGTAACCAGCCTGATCTCCAACCTACTCTAACTAACCTAAAAACATTTTATATAATGTAGGGTGATTATAATAGTATACTCAGTAGGATCCTCCCCATTTCCTCTCTTGAAAAAGTAAAGAAAGTAGCCAAAGCACATTGAATAACAAGTGAAACTAACTCGTCACCTAAACAGGTATATTATGTTCCCAATATCACCATACCTACTCTCACCAAGTATTGCTTACAAGAGTATATAATAAAATAAATAATTTCAAGGGTACTCCGCTACCACTTCCCCACTGGTTTTCCACTTTTCCCCAACATTGCATGTCCTAAGCATCTCTCACCAAAAAGGTTATCCCAAAGATACCTGGGAGAAGCACTACAACCTGCACCTCATGCAACACACCACCACCACATCCACATAACCAAAAGTAACCATGTAGTTTCTGAGATCCACCACAGCTCATATAATGTGTATCATACATCAGGTATTATACCTCAAACCATTACAGCTCATACACTAAGTAAGGATCCTCAAGCCATCACAACCTATACACTTCATACCTAGAGTAGTCCATAGGAAACTATATCCAGAATATGTGTGTGTGAAATAAACACAAGACATTATAGCCCTCTACACACATATATGGGGAAAACTAACTATCATACAAACCCGCACAAGTAATTAACAAGAGAGGAAAGTGGGGCCAAAGGGGGAAGTTAGTAATCCATCCTCCCATTAGGACGTTAGGGAAAACACCCCCCAGGGATCAGAATCCCTGGGCTATCAGTTTTTCTAACTGATAGGGTGGGGTATCATATAGAAACGCAAAATTTACATGATATAATATAGTTCACAACCATACTATGGGAAAAACCTATTCTTAAACTCAACTGAAGCTAATGTCTCTCAGACTCCTGGATGCCACTGCTGAGACTAGACATCCTATAAGCACACAACCATTTAAAGAGCTATATTAATTTACTTTATCCCTTTTTATCAATTGAACTTTATGTTAATTAATTATTTAATCATTAATTAACCGTTATCAATTCCACATTACATTTATTTATCATTCTAACCAAGATCCATCCCCTCCAAGAATAACCAAATTGATTCCATGACTTCTCAAAGTCACAAACTCAGCATTGCATCCCAATAATCTTTAACCCCATGGGTTAACATTTATTCATTTATTAACAACATTACCACTTCCATATTTCCATATTTATATATTTTCATATTTCCATGTATTCTAGGAAAATATCCTAAGCTACCAAACACAAGGGGATCAATACAGTGATTAGATGAATTACCCGTCGAGTCTTTGCTGCCTATAGCAGGAGTGTTGTTGGGAAAAAATCCATCAAGGCAACCTCTCGGTATGTTTTGGGTGTGTTTGTGTTTTTTGAAAAATTTAGTTGACTGCAAATGAGTATGGTTGGTGTTTTCTGAAGATAGGTTTTTAATGTGGCGTTATTTTCCGGTGTTTATTAAATTTTTGGGCCTCAAAATCAGGAGTTTAATGTTGGAAAAGGAAGGATTTATTCATAGGAGTGAATGGTATGAAGAAAATTGATGAAAAATAGGCAAAGCGTGAGAACCACATACCATAATTCATGGGCCGCATACCATGTTCTGAGAATGGTACGCGGAGAAGCGGAAACGGTATGCGGGTGCGGTTCGCGAAACCAAAAATGGTTCTCAGCTAAGCAGTAGTGTGGTACACAGATATCTTGATGTTGACGGTGGAAATTGACTATGTAAGAGAAAAGAAAGTATGTAGACGTCATGGAAGAATGGTTCGCGAGTGGCTTGCAGTTCGTGATGACAGAAGAATCGATAAGCAGTGGAGGATGGATTAAAGATTTGGTAAATATCGATTCAGTGAATTAAGCTGATATCTTTTCCTATATAAGAATCCTTAATCCCACCGATTACTGTGGAGATCAAATATCATTAGAAAATCTTTTTGATCCAAGATTTCAGCAATGTTTGAAGTTGGTTCGTGGGGGATAATCCCGCAAAGGCTAGAGTGGTTCGTGCGGAAGAATTTCCCTTGAAGGATTTAAGTAGAAATTTGTATCCTCTTAAGAATCGGTATGTGGAGGTGGAATCTCCGATATGAAAGAGAGTTAATTTTGAAAGAGGTACGTGGAGGGAGAGCTCCAATACGTGGAAGCGAAGTCAGTCCGCAAACAGTGAATAGTTCGCGGACAGAGGGTGATTCGCAACGGAGGTTCGCGGAATCGGTATGCGGTAGCGGTACGCAATAGCGAAGGCGGCGGCAGTCTACAAATAGAGGAGGTTCACGGAAGAGGTAGAAGCACATAGAGAAGGCGGTTCACATACCAAACCTAGTAATCAGTATGCGAGATAGGAAGGTGGTTCGTGATTTGCACAAGGAAGCTTGTAAAAGCTTCAAATCAGTTTTCGAAAGTATTTTTCGATACCTATAAGTTCCCAGGAAGGTGTACTTCATCTGCAGGTGAAAACGGAACTTCAACAGAACATCTACCTACAGTTTAGGATGTAGAAATTCATGAAGATGAAGGGACCTATATGTCTATAAACTATGTTTGACCTACAAGTCGATAAACTGTGATTGGATTAAATTCCAAGAGCAGTGAGCGAAGGAAGAGGAAGACAGTGACCCTTTCCACTAATAGTGAGCTAGAAAAGGAGGCATAGGAAGTGACCCTTGGGAATGCAGTGAGAAGACCCTAAACCTTATAAAGGAAGTGAGCCTGGGTATAGAAGATCTAGATCAAACATTGTACTCATTATTGGTCATGAGCCTTAGTGAATTTCATACATTGACACATTATTGTTGTATGCTCCTTGGACGTAGCCCAGTGAGGGTGAACCAAGTAAAAATGATTATTTCCTATGCATGATTTCATATCTATTTGTATATTGTTATGGGATGAAGAGATAATTGAGTTTTTTCTTATAAAGAAACAAGATCTGAATGGGAGAAAGTTTTAATCTGTCATAACCTAATCCCCCCCCCCCCCTCAAGGTATTCAACCTAGTGGACCTGAAAATTGGTATCAGAGCCAGGTTTAAAGTCAGTAGTTCTCTCTTAGAAGAAGAAATGTAGGTGGTCAATAATAAAGGAATTCTGATCTTCGATGGAAATAATTTTCAACTATAGAAGAATCGAATGTAGCACTACTTCCGATCAGTTGGGATGGATGTCTTCACAGCAACTATGCATGGAATATCAGCTGACATTAATAGTGGTGCTTTATCAGAAGCTGAAATAAGGGAATTTGGTGTCAATGCTAAAGGGATCAATACTTTAGGGGTATCCCTATCAAATGAAATTTACATAAACATGGTTTCCTGTAAAAAATCACATGCAATGTGAGAAAATTTGTTAAACATTTATGAGGGTGACACAAAAGTCCGGGAAGCAAAGCTGCAGGTTCTATGGAATAAGTATGAGGATCTCAGAATGATTCTAAATGAGATTGTTGATGCATTCTTCGATAGGATAAATATTATTGTGGAAGATATGTGGGGTCTTGGAGAATTCATTGAAGATATAAAGATTGTGAAATGAATCTTGAGGAAACTTCCACTGTGGTTCAATCCGAAAGTTTTAGTGTTGGAAGACAAATACCCAAAAGAGCTGACACTAGATAACCTACACAATGACCTTATAGTGTATGAAATGAGAAATGATGATAATGATGCAGTGGATAAAGGGAAGTCTAAGGAAGTGGCATTCAAGTCCATGAAGAATCTTTGTGTTGAAGATAGTCCTAAGGATAATAATATGGATAATGTCATATCATTTCTCTCCTCTAATCTGCAAAGGGAAAAAAGGAAGGTTCAAAGGTAAACTTCCATTTTCATGCTTTGACTGACTGAATGGCCCGAAGGCCTCAATTTTTATTTATTTTGGATAAACCCCATTTTAAGGAGAAAAGGGGGAAACCTTACATGACTTCAAAGAAATGGATACATAAACATAACCCAGTAACAAAACAAGACTACTAGAAATGACCCTCCCCAGCATCAACATCATTATGGCAAGCCTCCACCAATGCATGACTACTCAACAAACTATCTCGTGCAAAGATACACGGGCCTGGTACCTATGGTTGGGACATACCCTCTCAATCATCCAAATCCGAATAGACATGCATAGTGGAAGATACCTGCTCTGAGTCCTCATCTAAAGCATTTCTTTGTAGAAATTATGGACCAAGCCATCATCAAAAATTACAAACCATATAATGCTAAAATGATTCAAATTTCCCAACTATTATATCCTTACTCCAAACAAAACCAGAGAACCAAAGAACCACCATCACCAATATGTGGCTCCACTTCCTACAGCTCTCATTCTCATCATCAACCAGTAGTAAGAACATACAACAATCCAATTTCATCATCCATATTTTGAATCCAAATGCAACTAGACTTGAGGAAACTGTGAGGAAAAATCCACACAGCACACCTCAACCCCCACTACCTTATTTGGCAATGCCACATCTGAGAATTGCCTCTGTTAAAGCCAAAATCATAACCACAATGCCAAATTGGTGACCAAAAGTTGTTGAACCCTCCACTATAGAACACCAAGATCATCAAAAAGCTCAAATTCCCTCACACAAAAATCAACACCAAAGTACGGATCCATGGAACCATCAATTCTTCCACAGATCAGGACCACCATCCTCAAAAATTCTTCACTGCTTCACCATCACTTGAATATGCTCAGCAACACCGCCAGAAAACCAAACACCACCATGAGAAAAAACCCAACTCCAACAACAATTGGCCACGATTCGAACTGAAACAGCATCCAAATCAACCTTAAGAAAAAATGAAACCCTAGATCTGGGCACAAAGCAGACTAAAACAAAAATCAGAAGAAAAAAATGAAGAATCAAAAACTATTAGCGGCTCACCTAAAGAAAAACCATGTCACGATCCAAACCCAACCCCATCGCTGCCATCCAAGTCACATGCGAAGACCCCGACACCATCCAATGCACATCCAGAGATGCAGCATCACCCTCAAGTTGTGGTAGCTGGATCTCGACCATTGGACCAACACCGTGCTGCCATGGATGCCCTATCCAACAAAAGGGAGTTGAGTGAGAAGCAGGCCAGCAGCAATGTAAAACGCCAAGACGGTCGATTCCATGAAGTCGCACGACACCACTGTGAAAAGAAGACGTTGTCACGAGCTCGCCGAGAATGAGGAGAGGAGCAGAGTTGAGCTGGAACGATGGAGGGAGGTGGCAGAGACGATGGGAAACCCTAAATTTTCAGTGCCCTTTATGGGCTCATAATTCATGAAGGCACTTGAGAAATCATGAAGAAATCACACCAAATCCCATTTTCATGCTTTCAATGCGGAAAGATTGGGAATTTTGAAGCAAAGTGTCCTAAGACTTTTGATGATGAAAATGAAGAAAATGATGAAATTCACCAAAAGAAGTGTTCATCAAATGAGAAAGGGAGGAGATGTTCTAGGATAATGTTCTTCAAAAAGAAGAATCTACTTTTAAGAGAGGATGAAATTTCAGAAGAATCTAAGGTAGAAGAGTTGGAGGACTGTATGGATCATAAAGTAGATGTTTTGGGGGCAGTTGCTAGAAATTCATTAATAGGATAACAAAGTGACAACGAAGAAGGATAAATTGAAGGAAGAGTTAATCTTCAGGCTGAATTAGAAGCTACTCTTGAAGAGGTAGATATTTTGAGAGACAAAACTAAGAAAGATAACAAAGTTGTTTGTGATGCCAAACTCTTTATATAGCAGCAGGAAGAAGAGAATTCTGAGCTGAATGAAGAAATCGAAAAGCCGAGGTCTTCAGTGCCAGAAAGCTCTGAAAAGGTGGTTGAGTACAAACTCAAAATTGAAGAACATAAAATTGAAATTGATAGCTTGACTAAAACCGGAAAAGATAAAATCAAGCATATCGAACAACTAGAATAAGAAGTCATCAGTCTGCGGTAAACAATTGAAGATCATGAGAAACTTCTAGGAAATAAGATCATATAGGCAATAGAGAAGATGATATTTGAGTTGAGTGGTCCATCAGAATAGAAGCAAAAATCCACTTTGAATGATAAGGCTGGTATGGGGCTTGATCTAAAATAGAAAGTAGTTATGGTTCAAGTCAGACCATAAGAACCCAATCCTAGATTGAAGATTGATTTGGGCATGAAGTAGAATCAAAATATACAGAGAACTCAATGCACAACTAGTGGTGCATCATTTCCACATAAGAATGTACCTCACATAAGATGATATTGTTGTGGTAATATAGGACACTCTCAAAATGTATGTTCTATATAAAAGAGATACCAAAGGGAACAAGACCAATAGAGGTGGTCATACAGATCTCAAAATTACAGGTTATCATTTGATGGTCATTGTTTCAGGTGTAAAGGACTTGAACATATGGCAAGATATTTCACATCTACAATGCAGAGGAATATGCTGAGGAAAACTGAATTTGTTCCTAAGAAGCAGCCAAAAGTATCTTCAAGTGAGATGAAAATTCAAAATCAATTTGCAAATATATAGGTCGAAGCTGACCCATTATATATTGAGGAAAATCAAGATTATAATTCCATGTTGGGTATGAATTCAAAGGCCTGGGTCAAACAAAAAAGGGTCGAGCAGGCTGTGGTTATAGAAATTGCGTTCAAGGCATTAGATCGCACTAGGATATGGATAATTTATAGTGGATGCACTTCTCATATGGTGGGAAATAAGAATCTAGTGACCAGAATCATGTATGATAAAGAAGGTATTCTAAGATTCGGTAATGATGGGGGCCTAAAATTATTGGTTTAGAAAAATCCAAGTTTGGAGGAAAAGACATGAGACGAGCAGATGTCTTGGTTGTTGAGGGGATTATTCACAAATTGCTTAGTGTTAGTAAATTGTGTGACTTAGGACATACCATAAGATTTTACAAGAAGTTATGTATCATCTAAGAAAATTATGGTGATGTTATATTTCAAGTAAAGCGTGCAAAAGGGAATCTCTACCTTGTGATTGAAGAATAAGATATGTGTTTTATGTCCAAGGATGAAGAAAACAAGCTTTGGAATAAGCATCTTGGCTGCATAAGCCAAGTTTCCTTGGAATATCTGGTGAAATATGATTCAGATCCAAATATCCATAGATTATCACATGACCATACTCATACTTATGATGCATGCCAATAGGGGAAGATCATTTGAAAGACATATAAGCTGAAGGAGAAAAAATTAATGAGATTTCTTTAGTTGGTGCATATTGATGTGTGTGGGACGATTTCACCAAGGGATATTGATGGGATGAGATATTATGTCCTCCTCATTGATGATTATAGCAGAATGGCATGGGTTTCAATAATCACCCACAAATCTGAAGTGTTCAGTTGCATCACAAGGTATCGACGGGAATGTGAAAAGATGCTTGGTCAGAAAATTCAGATGATTTGAACAGATAATGAAACAGAGTTCACAAATATCCAAGTGGAGGATTATCTCAAAAAACATGGGATAAGGCATCAAGTTTCAGTAGTAAGAACTCCACAGCAGAATGGATTACTTGAGAGAAGAAATCGTATTTTCAACAACATGGCCAGAATGATTCTCATTGAGAAAGACCTTCTAGAGAAATTTTGGAAAGAATCAGTGATGATAGCAGTATACACTTCAAATTGAGATTTAATTTGTCCAAAAGAGGATAAGACTCCATATGAGTTGTGGTATGGAAAGAATCCATCATTAAAGTACTTTCAAATATTTGGAAATAAATGTTTCATTCTCAATAAGGAGAAACATAGGAAGTTTGAATCCTGTGGGGATGAAGGGATATTTCTTGGCTACTCAAAGAAAATAAAAGCATATAAATACTTCAATAAGTGTCTAGGAAAGATAGTTGAAATTCATGATGTGACTATAGTAGAAAATGAACATAATCTTCAGCAAGTAAATGATTATACTCAGGAGGATAGCAATGAAGAGATAAGCAAATAAGAAGACACTCCAGCCCCAGAGATTGATTCAGAAAAAGACTTGGATGATAAGAATAAATCAGTGTCTTCCTAGAGACCAAAAAGAAGAGCTGAAATTGATAGGCAGAACATAATTGGTGATCAGATAGCACCAGTGTAGACAAGAAGGATAAAGTCTCTACAGCAAGCATCATACTTATCAAAAGTGGATCCTAAATGCTTTGATGAAGCAGTTGGAGATGATAATTGGTTTCAGGAAATGAATGAAGATATTAACCAAATTGAGAAGAATAAAATGTGGGAAATTGTTTTGAGACCAGAAGACAATAATTTCATAGGGAAAAATGGGTCTTTCCCAATAAAATGAATGAAGATGGTGTTGTGATTCGAAACAAAGCACGACTTGTGTGCAAAGGGTACTCTCAAATAGAGGGTATAGATATCGATGAAACATTATCACCTATTGCAAGGTTAGAGACAATAATATTATTCTTAGCCATATTCGTGCAATGAAAGTTTAAGGTTTTTCAGATGGATGTCAATTCATCATTTCTGAATGTATTTTTGAACGAAGAAGTCTACATTGAGAAACCAGATGGTTTTCTTGTTCATGAAAATGAGAACAGAGTTTGTCGACTGAAGAAATATTTATATGGTTTGAAGAAAGCACCAAGATCATGGTATTCAAGGCTTGATTAGTTTCTAAAGAAGTTTGGTTTTTAGCGTGGTGGAGTTGATTACAATTTGTATTACAATAATGGAAACAGCCATAGGATGATGGTGCTGGTTTATTTTAATGACATAATCTTTGGTGGATCAGATAAATCACAATACAGAAAATTTTTTGAATTCGTGAAAAGTGAGTTTGAAATGTTGATGATTGGAGAGCTAAAATTTTTCCTTGGATTACAGGTGACACAAGTAAGGAATGGCACTTTTATTTCTCAATATAAATATGCTAAGGAGGTTTTGAAATGGTTTGGAATGGATAATTCCAAAGAGATAAAGACTCTAGTTTCTACTCGGTTGAAATTGTCACGATATGATGAAGGAAAGTCAGTTAATATCACAGAATATAGGCAAATCATTGGAAGTCTTTTGTACCTGATAGCAACAAGGCCTAATATTGTATTTTTCACATGCCAAGCAGTGAGGTATCAAAGAAATCCAAAGGAGATCCACATGATTACAGTAAAAAAGAATTCTTCAGTATATCAAGGGAACATTGGATTTTGGCCTAATGTATAATAACAAATCTCAGCCAGAGTTATTGGGATATAAAGATGTGGATTGTTCTGGTTCAGCAGATGATAGGAAATCAACATCAGGAGGTGCCTTTTATCTTGGAGGGTTTTTTATTTCTTGGTTAAGAAAGAAACAAGATTACATTTCATTGAGCACCATAGAATCTGAATACATTGCGGCTACTCGAGCTTGCATGCAACTATTGTGGATAAAGTAACAACTTGAAGATATGGTAATTGAAGTGAAATCTCTGATCGGAATCTATTGTGATAATTCAAGTGTTATAAATCTGAGCAAAAATCTAATACATCACTCAAGGAAAAAGCACATTGAAATCAAATATCATTTTATAAAGGATAAAGTGGAGCAAGGGCTTGTGAAGTTGGAGTATGTTCCTATAGAACAATAAGTTGCAGATATTCTTACAAAGGCCTTATCCAAAGAAGCATTTGAAAGGCATCGACTGGCTTTGGGAGTCTAATCGACTTCTTGCACTTGAAAAAAGTGTGGATGTGCCCACCGCCCTCCCTGAGGTATGTTGTGTCTTTCCTTAATGTACGGATATGTGTTCTTTACCCTATTGCAGACAACCTTGAAGTGTCCTTTGGGTTTATTGACAAAGGGGGGGGGGGGAATGTGACTATTCTAGGGGAGAAAAGGCATAGGGAGAAGTTGTTAAGTGGAGTAGTGAGATAGGGGGAGTTAAGGATGATAAAAATATAGTTAGAGGAGCTATAACATAAGGGGAGCATTAAATATAATGATACTATAATTTATCGATCAAAGAATAGATATCTTGATAGTTGAGGATCATAATAAAAGTAGAAGAGTGGTGTTGGAATGGTGTTAGAAGTATTCCAGCACTTGGCAATTGGTATCAATTTTGTATCAACAATTGGTGTCAGAAATGAAGTGATTCTTTGATGAACTTTTCATTTACTCTTGTGTCTCACACCAAGCATTACTCTCGTGGGCTTAGATTATGTTTTGATTAAATCCTTTATTGCTATATTAATTGCGTAAAGCAAATGGTGGTTGAAGATGGAAGGAGTTTTAATGAGGTATCAAAATGTGCAGCATTGTTATAAGGAGATTTTTCAACAAACCCAAAGGGGAGATTGTTGGGAAAAAATTCCTCAAGGTGTCCTCTCGGTATGTTTTGGGTGTGGTTGTGTTTTTTGACAAAGCCAGCTGACCGAAAATGAGTATGGTTGGTGTTTGTCGAAGACAAGTTTTTAAGGTGGTGATGTTTAACAGTGTTTTCCAAATTTTTGGGCCTCAAAATTGGGTGTTTGATCCTGTAAAAGGAAGTATTTCTTCATAGGAGTGAATGATATGAAGAAAATTGAATACTATAGGAAAAGTTTGATAACCGTGTGCCATAATTCATGGGTTGCATACCATGTTCTGGGAACGGTATGTGGAGTAGTGGAAACAGTGTGTGGTTGCGATTCGCGAAACTAAAAATGGTTCGCGGCTAAGCGGAGGTGTGGTATGTGTATGTCCTGATGTCGGTGCAGGAAATCGAACGCATAAGAGAAAAGGCGGTACATGGATGGTGTAGAAGAATGGTTTGCAAGTGGATTGTGGTTCACAACGGTAGAAGAATCGGTAAGCGGTGGAGGCTGGATTAAAGATTTGGTAAATCTCGATTCAGAGAATTAAGTGGATATCTTTTTCTATATAAGAATCTCAAATCTTACCAATTACTATGGAGATTGAATATCATTAGAGCATATTTTTTATCTAGGATTTTGGCAAAGTCCAAAGGTGGTTCACGAGGGATAATACCACGAAGGCTAGAGTGGTTCACGAGGAAGAATTTTCATCGAAGGATTTAAGAAGAAAGTGTTATCCGCATAAGACTCGATATGTAGAGGATGAATCTCTGGTATGCGAGAGAGTTAATTTCATAAGTGGTACATGGAGGGAGAGATCTGGTATGCGGAAGCAAAGGCAGTTCACGAATAGCGAACAGTTCACGGACAGAGGGTGATTCACAGCGGAGGTTCATAGAATCGGTATGCAGTAGCGGTACACGATGGAGAAGGTAGAGGTAGTCTACAGACAGAGGAGGTTTGTGGAAGAGGAAGCAGCACATGATGTAGGCGGTTCCCATACCAAACCCGGTACTCAGTACGCGGGAGAGGAAGGTGGTTCGCAATTTGCATAAGGAATCTTGTAAAAGCTTCAAAATAGTTTGCAAAAGTATTTTCTGGTACCTATCAGTACCTGGGAAGGTGGACTTCATATACGGGTGAAAACGGAACTTCAATAGAGCATCTACCTACAGTTGAGGATGCATGAATTCATGAAAATGAAGGGACCTACATGTCCATAAACTATGTTTGACCTACAAGTTGATAAACTATTAGTGGATTTCATTCTAAGATGATTGAGCGAAGGAAGAGGAAGACGGTGACCCTTTCCACCGGTAGTGAGCCGGAGAAAGAGGCATAGGGAGTGACCCTTGGGAATGTAGTGAGAAGACCCTAAACCTTGTAAAGGAAGTGAGTCTAGGTATAGAAGATCTAGGCCAAAAATTGTACTCATTATTGGCTGTGAGACTTAGAGAATTTTGTACATAGTCACATTGTCGTTGTATACTCCTTAGATGTAGCCCAGTGAGGGTTAACCTGGTAAAAATCATTGTTTCATGTGCATGATTTCATATCTATTTGTATATTGATATGGGAGAAAGAGAGAATTGAGTTTTTTCTAACAAGAAAACAAGATCCAAACGAGAGAAAGTTTTAATCTGTCATACCCTGATTCACCCCCCCCCCCTCTTACGGTATTCAACCTAGTGGACCTGACAAGCATAGACCCGTCCATCCTAGAGAATCTAAACATGGAAAGTACGTGGAATACCCCACATTTCTTCACCCATTTTGGAAGGAGGGTAAGAAAGACCATCTTCATCAAGCAATGGGGAGAGTAAAATAAATAAATAAACAATAGATTCAACAAGAATCCAACTTTCATATCAATGAGTAATCCCAGTTTCAACCCATTCCATCATCTCTGGTGTCCTCCCCAACACCCACTTGCACAAACTGATGCATCTTTCCACTCTAGGAGTCAACTAATTCCACAACCACTGGGCCTCCCTATCCCCACATACCACAATATCCCTCCAGGATCATCCATCCTAGGCTCACATCACATCACAAGTGGTAGGAAACAAACAAACATATAAACTGGGATCTTATCCCTAAACAAGGCATTCAACCTTCACACACAATGAGATCTCATGACTCCAAATCATAAGGCACTTGGCCTTTAAAACAAGTGGGAAACTCATACCCTACAAAGTCATTATGTTTAACACACAACTGGTTCTTTATTTCATCTTGAATTAACTAATTCAATTAAAAATTCATAACTGCATCCATTTGATTATCATCAAATCACAAAAACAACAACCGAATTCATTAACATGCTTCTTTAATCCTTTAGGAAATCAATTTAAAATTAAACTCAGATTTATGTTATTTACCAATTTCCATCAATAATGACATGCTAAATAAGAAAAGCATAGATATCACACTATCTATCAAATCAAGAGCCAATAAAATTGCTAAGAAATTGATACCAATTCTTTAATCCAATAAAATATGGGTGCCTCATTCCAAGGGAAAATAGAATTAAGAATAAGGTTATAAGGTATCTCGACCTTTTAAAAATCTAAACAAAGCAGCGGTTTAGATATGATTTAGATTTTCCATTAAAGGCAGATCTGATCAAAACTACGCATTTTGACTGAGTAAAGGCAACTGGACCCTTAATAGAATTTAAATATGAGTTATGGGATTTTAATCGGCCTTAAATCCATTAAAAAAGGCTTTGAATGTGTTTTACATCAAATATAACATCAAAGGGGTGAAACTGTAGGAAGTTGGAAACATTGTTCACCTACAGTTGGATAGCTTGCAGTTCTAGAAACACAATACACATACCCTTGGATGTCTCACCATTCTAGAAACATGGTAAACCTACCATTGGATGTATCACTATTCTAGAAACACTATACACCTACCGTTGTATGTCTCACCATTGTGAAAACATTGTACACCTAACATTGGATGGATCACCATTCTGGAAACACTATACACCTACCGTTGGATGTCTCGCCGTTCTAGAAACACTACACACCTACTTTTGGATGTATCATCATTCTAGAAACACTGTACACCCATCGTTGGATGTATCACCATTTTGTAAATAGTATACACCTACCGTTGGATGTCTCGCCATTATGGAAACACTATACACCTACTATTGGATGTCTCACCATTCTGGAAACATTGTACACCTACCGTTGGATGTCTCACCATTATAGAAACACTATACACCTACTGTTGGATGTCTTTCCATTCTAGAAACACTATACACCTACCATTGGATGTCTCAATATTCTGGAAAAAATGTACACCTACTATTGGATGTCTCACCATTCTGGAAACATTGTACACCTACCGTTGGATGTCTCACTATTCTGGAAACATAGTACACCTACCATTGGATATATCACCATTTTGGAAACACTTTAAACCTACCATTGTATGTATCTCCATTCTAGAAACATTTTACACTTACTGTTGGATGTCTCACCATTCTGGAAACATTATACACCTATCGTTGGATGTCTCACCATTCTAGAAACATTGTACACCTACCATTGGATTTTTCACCATTCTAGAAACATCGTACACCTATAATTGGATGTCTCATCATTCTAGAAACACTATAAACCTACCATTGGATGTCTCTCCATTTTGGAAACACTATACACCTATCATGCTAATGAGCCCGTACCCGAGTGGTAAGGGCTCCTGCTTGGTATCCAAGAGACCCAGGTTCAAAACCGGGTGGAGGCGAATTTCTGGGGGTACTATAGAAGCACTATAGTAGGTACTGTAGCAGTACTGTAGAAATTAATCCATCCAATTCCCTAAGGCCATCATTTTTTATTTATTTTGATAATCCACCTTTCAAGGGGTGAGGTGGAACCCTTACAAGACCCGTAGGCGTAAGTATTACATGGATCGTAGGCCTTAGAGGAATTCATTTGCCTATAGAATGAGAGGGTATGGAAACCACCATCGGGACCAGGCACCGTGCAGTTTTGTACGAGGCAATGCTATCCGATCAGCAATGCAAGGTGGGGAGCTAGGCGATCAATGATGCAGAAGCCGAGGAGGGGCAGTTCTAGTGGGTTGCGCCTACGGGTCATGTATTGGGCATGGTGTGCCTCTGGGCCTTCCGGGTCATGTATTGAAAGTCATGTCGGTCCTTGTGCCTTGGGACTATGGGTCATGTATGGGTTCCCCTTCAACCCTTAAAAGGGGGGGTTATCCATAAAAAAACCTTCAGGCCATTCGAGCTGTACACCTATCGTTGGATAACTCACCGTTCTGGAAACACTGTACACCTACCGTTAGATGTCTCGCCATTTTGGAAAAACTGTACACCTATCATTGGATGTCTCATCATTCTGGAAATACTTTACACCTACAGTTGGATGTATCACCATTCTAGAAACACTATACACCTACCGTTGGATGTTTCATTGTTCTAGAAACACTGTACACCTACCATTGGATGTCTCACTAATCTGGAAACATTGTACACCTACTGTTGGATGTCTCGCCATTATAGAAATACTATACACCTACCGTTGGATATATCATTGTTCTGGAAACACTATACACCTAACATTGGATATCTCACCATTCTAGAAACATTGTACACCTACCTTTGGATGTCTCACCATTCTGGAAACTCTGTACACCTACCATTGGATGTCTCACTGTTCTTGAAACACTGTACACCTACCGTTAGATGTGTCACTATTTTGGGAACACTGTACAGATATCATTGTATGTCTCATCGTTATGGAAACACTATGCACCTACCATTGGATCTCTCACCATTCTGGAAACATTGTACACCTACCATTGGATCTCTCACCATTCTGGAAACACTGTACACCTTCTGTTGGATGTCGTACCATTCTGGAATCATTATACACCTACCATTGGATGTCTCACCATTCTAGAAACATTGTACACCTATTGTTGGATATATAACCATTTTGGTAACACTGTACACCTACTGTTGGATGTCTCACCATTCTGGAAACACTATACACCTACTTTTGGATGTCTCACCATTCTAGAAACACTTTACTCCTACCATTGGATGTCTCACTATTCTAGAAACATTGTACACCTACAATTGGATGTATCTCCATTTTGGAAACATTCTAAACCTTCCATTGGATGTCTCACCATTCTAGAAACACTGTTCATAGAACTAGAAATTTTGGAAAGTGTTATAAATAAGTCACCTTGACCTCCCAGAACACCTCAAACACCAGATTTTTACAAAGGAATGGACTGGATAGGTTTGATCCATTGCATTAGATACCTCTCAAACTATTCTCTACCTTAAGAATATAAAACCAACCCAAAGAGAAAATAAAAAAAGGGGTATGAACAACCTTCCTTTGAGATACCTCTCAATGTTATTTCCACCAAAGGAGCTCAACTGCTTTATCAAAGGAACAATGTGAAACCACATGAAAACTACAACCAGCTCCTAACCACTCTCCTAGGGGAGATACCTCTAAAAATAGAGTATTACAAAACAAGTAACAAGATAAAGTCATCTCATAAATGGAAAGGGTCTACAAACACCAAAAGAACAACATTACAAGAGAAGTTCTAAACATAAAAAATCTCGGGGTACTGAGCACCTATCTATAACTCATGTTCCCAAGTACTCTCCTCAACACCCCAGTTCTTCCACAAGACGCGAACTAAGGGTGTAGAATGCCAGCACAACACCTTCTCCTTGAAGTCTTGGATATCTATTGTCCAGTCCTCAAAGGTCGCATCATCATCAAAATATATCTCACCCTAATCAATGGTGTGAGATTATTCATGAAGATAAAAACATATCTATGACATATGGAGAACATCGTGTATCTGTCTCATCAGCAGGGGGGTGCTACCTGATATGTCACGGGTCCAACACAAGAAAATACTTCGAAAGGCCCACCAAAATGAGGATAAAGCTTACTCCCATGACCAAACCTTCACTAACCATGATGGGAAGTGACCTTCAGAAACATGTGATCCCCAATTTCAAACTCCAAAGTTCTACTCTTATGGTGGGCATAGGAATTCTGATGATCTTATGATACCTTCATCTACTCTCAAATCACCTGAACCATCTCTGTTGTACTCTATACTAGTTCTGGCCTGAGAATTTCTGACTCTCCGAACCTAGTCCAACACAATGGAAAATGGAAATTTTGGCCATAAAAGGATTCAAACGGTTCGATATTGATGGTGGAATAGAAAATATTATTGTAAGAGAACTATACCAAGGGTAAGTGCCTCATCCACAAACCCCCAAAATCTAGGACACAAGAGCACAACATATATTCAAGATTTTGGATGGTCAATTCTGTCTAACTATCTATCTGTAGATGAAAATCAATGCTAAGGCATAGTTGAGAACCGAAAGAATGTTGGAGACCTATCCACAACCTGTAGTTAAAATAAGGGTCTCGATTGGAAATGATCTTCCTTGGGACTTCATGGAGTCTCATGACCTCCTCCAGATACTGCCTCGATAAAACCTCCACTGAGCTTGACTCCTTGATTTCTATGAAGTGGGATGATTTTTTCAAACGATCCACTACTAACCATATAGCATCATAGCCTCCCTGATCTCAAGTTAAATTACTAACAAAGTCCATCGAGATTTCCTACCACTTCCACCGAGGGATATCTAATGGCTGGAGAAAACCACCAGGAACACTGTACTCAGCCTTTACCTTCTAGAAGACTAAACATTGAGACACAAAATCCATAACTGCACACTTCAACCCAAACTTCCAAAATTGACACCTCAAAGCTTGGTACATATTTTTCACTCTAAGATGTACCACTAAGGGAGAACTATGGAGCTCTCTGAGAATCTTCTCGTGCATGGACAAAGAAATGAAAATCCTTCCCTAAAACAACACCTAGTATTGTTCATCCTCGGACCAACCATCAGGGGCCTTGGCACAAACAACTTGGTCTCTCCTAACCTCCACCTCAAGATCCCCCAATTGGGACTCTTCCACCTGGTGCACCAAAGATTATTGCACCATCATCTGAAAAAGACAACATTTTCCCCCAACTTCTCCCATATCCAGATGTAATGCTAAAAGTTATTCTATCACTCTCCAGGAAACAACTAATTCACACACTACATCACTATGCGACTTCCTACTCAGTGCATCAGCTACAACATTATCCCTTCTAGGTGTATAAAAAAATTGAAAGTTGTAATCCTATAAGAACTACATCCACTGACGTTGTCGCAAGTTCAATTCACACTGGGAGAAAATGTACTTTAGGCTCTAATGATCGGTGAAGACCATAAAACACTCACCAACAAACACTGTTGGATCCCCATCAACATTAAAGAACACAAACTGCCTCCTAAATCAATCCATGATAGCCTGCACTAAATACAACCAATCCATACCAAGGATGACATCATATGGTTGTATTACTAAACATAGTAATTCTACCCAAGAGCGGTGTTTCCCCAACACTAGCTCACAATCTCTACATACTTCAAATAAGTTAGTTCGACCTCCAACTGGTGTAGTCAACACCAAGGGAACTGAAATCCTCTCTACCTCAAGTCCCAAAGAACGGACAAGGGTAGGTGATATGAAGGAGTCTATCTCTCATGAATCAAATAAGGCATGCACCCAAGTAGAAAACAAGAAAAGGTTACTTCAAATGATGTCTGGATCGCCTGGTGATGGAAACGCTAATGCATGAAGCTGACCAAAGCCTACTCTATGGCCTCTCTGACCCTACTAAATACCACTTACACGACCGCTATCTGCTCTCTGGGGATGGGGAGCATCCCGGGGCTATCCTCTGTCTTCCCCATCTTCTCTCTGCTGATCCAAAGCTAGTGCAACTTGCTGCTGGTACATCAGGTAGAACTGCCTCAAAGGAGGAACCTGGAGTAGAACACCCATAACACACTAAATTCTCAAAAAGGTAGGACACTCTATCTACTGATGACCTCATCCTAAAAAAGAAAAAAATCACATGATCCCTTAGCATAGGCCTGAAAGTCACTTTCCCCAAAGAGACGAGATACTGAGGGCTGGGACCTACCCCCAGCTGAACAGAAACTCTTCTTCTCTAAAAATTGGGAACCCCAAACTATAGCTCTACTTCATAAGGAATCATGATGGCTCCCCTATCATGATGATCCAGTTCCAGATAACGTCCTCTTGATGACATATTCCCTCTCCAACACCTCAAGATACGTCTTCATCATAAATGGAGTAACCTGGCACTGGATCTATGGACACAAAGCCTCCTTGAAATTCCTCACTCTGGCCTCCTCATTTGGTAACAATTTTGAAGCATATCTCATAGGGTTCCTAAAATAGATCTTGAACTCTCACACACTGGAGCTCCCCTACCAAAGGGTAAGTAGTTCCTAGAGACTGGCTGCCTTTGTGGTTGAAGAAAGAAATGCAACTCTAAACTGGTCTCGGAAATCCTCCCAAGAGACTATTGACTCCTCGTGATCCCTAAGGAACAAGAACCAACACTACCTCGCTACCCCATGTAGCATCATCACAGTCAATGATACCCAATGCTCTTTATGATCATGGATCAAACTAAAATATATCTCAACCTCCTCCAACCAGTCTTCTTTGACTGAATCTGAAATGGATCCCTCATACTTTTGCAGAATCTGGCACTAAAATTATTAGAGTTTCCTCCTCCAAGTGTTGTTGTCTTCAACCTCTACTTGATGGTAATATACTGGCATAGCTTGCTGAACATCTTCCATGCAAACATGATGAGGACGTCGACCTGGATCCATACCTGCAAAAGGAAAAATAGTTAGAGCTCTTAAATCTGTAATATGGAAGACTTAACATTATTTAATTGTTTTCTTTTATTCATTTTAGGTTAACCTATCCCAAGGTCTACCCATTCAAACATAGGTGAAAATAAGAATGATGCATGATCCTTTCCTAGGTCTATACCCTGCAACAAGTATCACCTTGTTTAGTATCCATTGTAAGCTTAAAGGTCCATACATCATATCACAAGGGGGCCTAAATACCCATGTCTCAGTTGGTCTCCCATGTTTACAGTACTTGATAAACTTAGCTGACACAATTTCCCTACCAACCCAGTCAGCCACACCTATGCCTAACTCCAAGCTTCATCTTATCCCTCAACCAGAGCCTCTGATACCACTATGTCACAACCCCTCCCAACAATGTTTACCCCTCCTAGTCTGAAAATGTGAGAAGAGAGATAATAACCTTCGAGTCCCGCCTCCAGTAGACCCCAGGTTGGTGACTAGCACCGAGGGTATAGTAAACACACAAATGGGATGCATTACCCTCTAAGAGAACACATGCAGAAGAGAGAGATAATATAGACACCAATCAACTCCTATTAAGAATGAAAAGTAAAAGAAACCCAAGTTCACATATGTAATTTCATATAAGAACAAGTACAACTGAAAGGGAAAATTGTAAGTACCAAAAGAATGTAAAATATAAGCAACCATGAAGCCCAAACAGCTCCTGCAAAACCCCGAGCTAGTAGTAACTATCCTAATCTCCAACCTACTCCAACTGACCTAAAAATAGTTATATAACATAGGGTGAGTATAAAAGTATACTCAGTAGGATCCTCCCCAAATCCTCTCATGCAAAAGTAAATAAATCATGCTAAAGAAAAGTGAAAAATAAGTGAAACTAATTTGTCACCTAAACATGTATAATATGTTCCCAGCCTCACCATGGATACTCTCACCAAGTATCACATACAATAGTATATAATATAATAAAGAATGTAAATGTTACCCCACTACCAGTTCCCCACTAGTTTTCCAATTTTCCCCAACATTGCACGTCCTGAGCATCTCTCTCCAAAAAGGCTAACCCAAAGACACCTGGGCTAAGCACTACAACCTGCACCTCGTGCAACATAACACTACCATATCCACATAACCAAAAGTAACCAGGTAGTTTTAGAGAGCCAAAACATCTCATATAATGTGTATCATACATTGGGTATTATACCTCAATTCATCACAACCCATACATCGAGTAAGGATCCTCAAGCCATCACAGCCTATACAAGTCATACCTATAGTAGTTTGTAGGAAAATATATCCAGAATATGTGTGTGTTAAATAACCACAAGACATTACATCCCTCTATACACATATATGGGGAAAACTAACCATCTTGCATACTAAAACAAGTAACTACCAAGAGAATAGAGCAGGGCCAAAGGGAAAAGTCAGTCATCCATCCTGGGATATTGTGAAAAACACCCCCCCCCCCAGGGCTCAGAATCCTCAGGGTGTCAGTCGCCCTAACCAACATGTTGGGGTATCATATAGAAACACAAAAGGTACATGATATAATATAGATCACAACCACACTATAGACAATACCTAGTCTTAGAATCAACTACAGCTAACATCTCTTGGACTCCTGGCTGCCACTGCTAAGACTAGATATCTTGTAATCACACAACCATTTAAAGAGATATATTAAGTTACTTTATACCTTTTTATCAGTTAATATTTATGTTAATTAATTCTTTAAACATTAATTAACCATTATCAATTCCACATTACATTTAATTATCATTCCAACCAAGATCCATGTCCTCTAGGCATAACCAAACCGAGTCCATGGATTCTCAAAGTCACAACCTCAATATTGCATCTCAACAAGCTAAAATCCCATGGCTTAGCATTAATTCATTTATTCAAAACATTACCACTTCCATATTTCCATATTTCTATATTTCTAGGTATTCTAGGAAAAATTCCAAAGCTACCAAACACAAGGGGCTCAACACGGTGAGTAGATGAACTACTCGTCGAGTCTTTACCACCTATAACAAGAGTTAGACCCATCCATCCTCAAGAAGCTAAACATAAAAAGCATGTGGCATACCCCACGTGTCTTCGCCTCTTTTTGAAGGAGGGTAATCAAGAAAATATTCCTCAAGAAGTGGGGAGAGTAAAACAGATAAATAAACAATAGGTTCAACAAGAATTCAACATTCATATCAACAGGTAAGCCCAACTTCAACCCATTTTATCATCTCTGGTGTCCTCCCTCACACCCACATGTACAAACCAATGCATCTCTCCACTCTAGGCTTCAACCGTTGCCACAACCACTGGGCCTCCCTACCCCCACATACCACAAAATCCCTCTAGGCTTATCCATTTCAGGATCACATCACATCACAAGTAGCAGGAAACAAATGAACATAGAAACTGGGATCTTGGCCCTAAACAAGACATTCAGCCTTCACACACAATGATCCCTCAGGGATCCAAAGCACAAGGCACTTGGCCTTTAAAACAAGTGGGCAAATCATGACCTATAAAGGCATTATGTTTAACACACAACCAGTTCTTTATTCCATATTGAATTAACTGATTCAATTAAACATGCATAAATACATCCATTTGATTATCATCAAATCACAACAACAACAACAACTGGATTCATTAACATGCCTCTTTAATCCTTTATTCAATCAATTTACAGTTAAACATGGATTTACGTTATTTTCCAATTTCCATCAAGAATGACATGCTAAACAAGAAAATAATAGATATCGCACTATCTATAAAATAAAGAGGCAATAACATCGCTAAGCAAGTGATACTAATTCTTTAATCTGGTTCAAATATTTATTATGTCAATTTTATTGTGATTTAGTGAGATAAATAATGATAAATCTATGACTACACGTAAATAGAATAGAGAATCCAAAAATCCTCTACCTCAAAAGGTTTTCAATGTTCTTTTCATGAGAACAGGCCAACACAATGGATCACGATCACCTCTCCCACAACGACTGCATCCACCTGAGGATGTCGTGGCACAACCGCATCAACCAACACCTAAGAAATATCCATTAGAAACATGGAGATCACATTCCATCTCATGTAAAGGAGAAACAATATGAAATAGATTGAGGAACCCATAAGAACATAGGTAGGGAATACCTTATATCAAAGATGGATCGACACTTCTTGGTTGCACTAAAATAGGGGGTGCACATATAGTAAGAAAAAGGGGAAATGATCCAAGGATTTCAGTTTGATCACACGACTCCTACTGGAGGAAGAACTCTGGGCACCTTGTACCAATGAAAACAAGAAGGAAGAACAAGTATGGAAGGTTTCTCAACCTTTTAAAAATCTAAATAGAGCAGCAGTTCAGATATGATTTAAATTTTTCATTAAAGGAGGATCTAATTAAGACTATGCGTTTTGATTGAGTAAAGGAACCCGCACCCTTGGAAGAATTTAAATAGGAGTTGTGGGCTCTGAATTAGCCTTAAATACCTTAAAATAAGGCTTTAAATGTGTTTTACTTCAAAGATAACATCAAAGGGGAGAACTGTAGGAAGCTGGAAACACTGTTCACATACCTTTGGATGTCTCACCATTCTGAAAACACTGTACACATACCATTGGATGTCTCACCATTCTAGAAACACTATACACCTACCATTGGATGTCTCACCATTTTGGAAACACTGTACACCTACCTTTGGATGTCTCACCATTCTGGAAACATTGTACACCTACCATTGGATGTCTCACCATTCTGAAAACACTTTACACCTATCGTTGGATGTATCGCCATTCTGGAAACATTGTACACCTACCATTGGATGTCTCACCATTCTGGAAACATTGTACACCTACCGTTGGATGTATCACCATTCTGAAAACACTGTACACCTACTTTTGGATGTCTCATCATTCTGAAAACAATATACACCTACCATTAGATGTCTCACCATTCTGGAAACACTATACACCTACAGTTGGATGTCTCACCATTCTAGAAACATTATACACCTACCGTTGGATGTCTCACCATTTTGGAAACACTATACACCTACTGTTGGATGTCTTTCCATTATGAAAATGTTGTACACCTACCGTTGGATGTCTCACCATTCTGGAAACATTGTACACCTACCGTTGGATGTCTCACCATTCTGGAAACACTATACACCTACCATTGGATGTCTCACCATTCTAGAAACAGTGTACACCTACCATTGGATGTCTCACCATTCTAGAAACATTATACACCTACCATTGGATGTATCACCATTCTAGAAACAATGTATACCTACTATTGGATGTCTCCCCATTTTGGAAACACTATACACCTATTGTTGGATGTCTCACCATTCTAGAAATGTTGTACACCTAACATTGGATGTCTCACCATTCTGGAAACATTGTACACCTACTGTTGGATGTATCACCATTCTGGAAACATTGTACACCTACCGTTGGATGTCTCACTATTCTAGAAACATTGTACACCTACCGTTGGATGTCTCACCATTTTGGAAACATTGTACACCTACCTTTGGATATCTCACTATTCTGGAAACACTGTACACCTACCGTTGGATGTCTCACCATTCTAGAAACACTATACACCTAACTGTTGGATCTCTCACCATTCTAGAAACATTGTTCACAAAATTGGAAATTTTGAAAAGTGTTATAAATAAGTCACCTTGACCTCCCAGAACACCTCAAACACCATATTTTTACAAAGGAATGGACTAGATAGGTTTCTACCATTACACCCAAAGACCGTATTAGTTTAGTGCCTTTAGAAACATAGAAACATAAACTATGATACATGAGTGAGATATATTATCTCCCACTAGGTTTTGCAAGACTAGCACACCTCTTATACATATCATACATGAAATATATATTTATAACCTAGGGAAGGAAACAATAAAATGTTTGAGCTAAGATGCTCAGTAAGGGTAAACAAGGGAGATATATAAGTATAAACATGAGCATAAGGGTATGATAACATGATCATAACATTAGAATATCATACCCTACATATCAAAGATCATAAACATGAATCATAGAATAAAGACTAATAGTTCATAAGACATGAATCATGAGGTAAAAAAGATCATAATCTATGAAATCATAACATAGGAATAAGACATGGAATTGTGAAATACACATAAACATGTGATATCATTCCCTATAATTCAAAATGCATTGTTAGAACTTATCAAGGCACTTCCTGGGGACTACACCAGTTGTGAGGCATACACCATCATCCCTAGTTGCAATCCTTTCCTTATAAGGGATTTGGTTTCCCCATATTTCCATAGTGGATTGGGTGTCCCCATCTTCCTATAGTAGATCGTATTTCCCCATCTTCCATCTTCATAGTGACTACATCTACTGGGCGAGACACACCACCATCCCCAGTCACAGTCCTTTCCTTATAAGGGATCAAGTTTCCCTATCTTCCCGTAGTGGATCAATCCTGTTGACTTGATTCTCATCATAATCTCATGAGATATAAATATTTACCCAATGCATTGGAGGAAGATATAGGTCCCACCCTCTAGATAATAAAATCATACATACATGTTCTACAAGATAATAAAACTTGCATCATATCATGACCCATAAAAATAGATGGGTTTTATAAACATCATATAATAACCCATGAAATGAAATGGGTATCATAAAAATTTCACCACATCATAACCTATAGAAAAATTATAGGTTTTATAATCATTTTATCAAATCATAACCTGTGAAAAGAAACAGGTTTTAAAGACATATAACCCATGGGAGAGAAATGGGTGTAATAAAAATTATTCTATTAAGACATAAACCATTAAAGAAAAAATATTAATGGTATTCTTGTATCATGTTCCCAATAAATATTAAACAATAATAAAGGATGAAATCTTAGATGGATAAGGATTTTGAAAGATCTCTTAAAACTTTTCTTTTGGAAAATATCCTTTCTTTGAAAATCCTTTTTCATAAAACCATTTTGAAATATTTTTATTATAAAGAAATATTTAAAATTTCATTTAAAACATTTCTTGAGAAAAATATATTTTCCTATTTGAAAAAATATTTTTAAAACATAAATCATTTTGAAAGCCTTTTTTTAAAATAACTTTGAAAACTTATAAATAAAGCTTTAAAATATTTTGAAAACCTTCTTCTTTAAAAAAAATTGAACACTCATAATGAAATCTTGAAAAAATTGATAAATTTTTTCTTTGAAAATAATTTTAAAACTTAAAAATAAGGCCTGAAATCATTTTGAAACAAAAAATCCTTGAAAACATATAAAAGAAGCTTGAAAACATTTGAAGCTGCTTTTAAACATAAAACAATTTTTTGAAAACCCTTTTTATTTTAAAACCATTTTAAAATCAAAAAAATTATATAATATTAGGGAAAATGTTTTCATTAAAAAAATAAACTTGTAAACTTACAAAGTAATCATCAACGAAATGGTGGTCATGACAGTGGGTAAGTCCATACATATCGAACATTCTTTTTTCCCCTTAAAAGTTTAGAAAAGTGACTTGATCGAAAAATGACAAGAATATTTATTTTAAAATTGTTTTTATAAAAGTTAATACATTGGTAAAAAATTAATTTAAACATAATATGATAATATTAAAACATTTTTGAAAGATAATTTAGAAAACACGGTTTTGAGAGAACACGGATTTCCAACTGAAAGGAAAAATAAATTTAGATTTTTATAAAAAAAAATCTTAATTATCTTAAGTACCAAAGAGTAGAAAACTAGTACCATTACTTGGATATAAAATTAATTTCCATAGTTTAATAAAATTCATTATAGTTCATGATATATGTATAATATTTCATTAATGGAAACATAATCATAAACAATCCTGATAATGATGAGATTGTAACTATAAATCGTTACCACTTTGGTAACTTTGAATCATAATACAATGGAAAGAATAAAATTAAATGAAGATTTAAATATCATTAAAATAATTATATTCATGATATAACATTTCAAAGGTGGTATATAAAACTCATATAAAAATATAGGTGCATAACATGGCATGTGTCTCAAAGAAGGAAAATTGAGACAAAATTACTTTACCAGTTCGTTTAATTTTGAAACATAAACCCCATGAAAGAAAGATCGTCAAATGGATATTTGAATACCCATAAATTTAAGTATAATAATAATATCATATATACATGGTAATTATACACACCACACAAAATAAATGAGTGGTGAATAATACATGTATCTAATGAAAATAAAAAGTGAGATGAGATTCTCTTACCTTAAGTCTTAACTTTCTTTGTACACATTCAAACCTCTTGTATAATAAATATAATTTTATTATAAATTAACCATAGAACCATATTATTATATATAATACCATATATGGTTTTATTATGCCTTTATATTACCCTCTTATTAACAAATCCAAGTTAAGGTTTTACTTCGGGTAATATCTGCTTTGTTTTTCGTATGTCTCTTGATTTGTTATATTTTTTGTCCTCATACTTATACCATGATTTCTAGAATGTAAAACATGATATAAATATAATTTATATTCATTATATATGTATTTATAATAACCTATATAATATATAAATATTAAATAGAATACACCATTCATGGAGACGGTAGGTTGTACGTACGCATAAACGTTGTTTCCATTTTTTCCATATTTAAAGAAAGGAAGTAAATGGCATGTATTTATATATATAATATCATTATAGTAGAATTATTATTTCATATATATCATATAAGTTCACTAAATTAATCCTTAATACATTCCATGTAGTGTGTGAATGAATCACATCGCTTTGAGGAGGCGGTAGTTCACACTTCACCAAACGAAATTATCATATTTATACAAAATGGAAAGCATAAAGTTATGTGTTATATAATAATTAAATAAGAATAAATAAATCATATATATCATATATATCATATAAAAATATATTTTCCATCATAATTCTCAACTATGAGAGATGGTAAAGTAAAAACAAACATCATCGTTTCATGAGACGGTAGTTCGCCGTACACAATAACGGTTAGTTCGTCACCTATTAGATAGAAGTGTGTGTAAGTGTAGGTAAAAACTTATAATAATAACATATAAGTATATTGAGGATAATGAGCCTATTATTTATTCATGTAATAAGAATAATTGAGGTAGTGGAGAAATAAAATAAAGGAAAGGAGCTTGAGGAAGGATGCTACCTCTTCTTTGGGTAACTCCTTTTGGTTTGCACCAAAGGGATTCCTTGATTGGATTTATGCACAAAGGTAGGATTCAAGGAGGAATGTAGAAATTTTTGGAATTGAATTGGGAAGATATTTTCAAAAATTAAGTGGTTTGAGAGGTGTTAATAAGGGGGAGAGGTGGTGGCCTTTTATAAGGGGGAAGGGGACACAGTTGGAATTTTTGAAAACAAGTTAGGTGTACCCATGTTTTTACCTAAAAAAGTCATAAAAACTAAAAAAAATCAATAAATGGGGTTTTATGGATGAAATATGACCATAAAATGGGTGTTGGACAAGTTTCTAGGTCATTTTGGCCCTTAAGTTTAAGGTTTAGTCTATTATTAAGCTTAATTTTAACTTAATCATCGTAATTAATTTTAATCACTTTAATTAATCTTTTTTATCAAGAATTAATTTGATTTTATTAGAATATAAATATTATAATTATTACAACCATGTCTGTCCATTTTTTTAATTTCAATTAACAAAAGCGGAAAAATTAAGCTTAATATTAATCCCGCATACGTGGCAAGAAAGCGGGTTTTTAAAGTGAGAATGTTAAAAAGTTCATTAAGCTTTTATATATAACTTCAATATAAAAATGATTCCAATGAACTGTATTGGATTAATAGATGTATAATTTATCTTTTATGACATTAAAACCAACTTAAAATATAATCTAACTATATAAATAAATTATACAAAAACGCAGTTTTGAATTAAAATTCAGTATTTTTTTACTATTCGTCCAAAAAATGAAGTTTCTCTAGAAAAATCCCAAAAATTCACCCTAATCTAATTTTGTAATTCTAAATTTAAAAATTAATATTATTTTATCAAATTAAATTTTTAAAACTGTCTCAAAATTAATTTTATTATTGTTCACAGAAGGACATAAAAATGAGTTCTTTTAAGAAAATAATATTTTCAAACATATAAAGACTTTACTAAAACCATTTTATGTATTATTATCAATATAATTTATCTATATAAAACCATTATAAGTAATATTTAAAAATTATTTATTACTATTCATGTTACTAAATTTAATGGTTATGTTATAACAATCCTGTTTAAATAATTATAATAATAAAATGTCATTTAATAGAAATTCAGTGTTGCATGTAATGAAAGCTAAGTCGGTGTTGTGTGTAGTGCAAGATTAACTTGGTATAGTGTATAAATAAAGTTTTACTTAGTGTGGAATGCAACGCATGAAATCAAATAAAATTAATTTATTCGGAAAAAAATGGTTCACAAAAACTCAGGGTGTTACAATTTATCATCCTTCTAGACCCACATTTCAAGTTGTTTTACACTATTAAGGGGTTAGAAATGAAGCACTATATCAAATGGTATCTATAAGAAAAAATCAAAATGAAGAGTTTTGGAAGAAGGATGATGTTTTGGTTCTTAGCACAGAATATCAACCCACCAATAGACTATGGATAATCCAAAGACTGTCCAGTTGTGGACAATCTAAATGTGACTCCTCATGGGAGGGAAAACCCCCAAGATTATCTTCTCATCTCTTTATTTTTCATTATATTTACTTTTAATAAAATTTCTAATGTTTATTATATTTTTCTTCAGGTTTTTCTTAAATGTACAGAACCTATGAGACTATCTCAAGGTTGTCTATAAATCACCTAGGGGAGATCTGAATTCAATCTTATTGGGTAAATAAAAAAAGCATTAGGTGGTTTTTATCCTTATCATTTGTTTTTAACACTATTAATTAACAATCCATCTTTCATTGATAAATTTCATGCTGAGATCATGGAGGGTATTTTCATTGATAAGAGTGGGGGAGTGGATTCAGCCTATTTAGGATTGTATATTATTTTTTGGAACTTGAAAACAAATTAATAAAAAAACTCAATCTATTTTTAGGAATTAATATATATTTTCTACTTGTTATTGTTTTTTATGTTTGGGGTGTAAATAAATAAATTTAACAAAACCAAAAAAATTACTCTTTTTTTAAATACTATTCATATATTTTTGTATAGTCTTTGGAATTTTTCAAAATTTTATTTGAGTTAAATGTCACCCAGCCTAGTGAAAATTTCATAGTATATTTAAGGAATTCATTGGTTCTGAAACTGTAAAAGATAAATGATTGCAGAGCCAATTAACCTCTGTTTTTAAAAAAAATTGGTCTTATAACTAGGTAAAGGGGGTGTTAGTGAAAATATTTTTGTGGGATCATGATTATAACATGAGGTTGATATAATTTTTTAACTTAATCCACTATAAATCAGCCTATATGAAAAGGAACACCTCATAGAGATAACTCAAAAGAAATTAATATAAGTCCTTTGAACCTGGAGTAAAATGAGAAATTGGGATCCCACAGAAAATCTCAGAATCATTAGGCACGGGATGCATGAGTAAGTCTTTTGTACATATTCAATAAGTTCCTTTTCACAGTGCTTTGCACTTACATGATTGGGAAAAAAGATAAAATGTGCATGATATTCAAAAATGAATTTATTCAAGTGAGGGGAATATTGAACCTATATGAAGAAGGGGAAACTGACTTGTAAAAAATTCATTTGAGTTGTATCAATGATGTGGAAAATCAAACTCTCGTTTAATAAAATTAGGAGAGAGGGAAAAATAAAAGTGTTTCTTATTAAAACTTTTATTTCACTTAAATCTATTTTGATCCACTCCTACACTTAAAACTTTGAATTGAAGTGTGTCAATGAATTGAAATCATAGAAGAGGCGTGATAATTCAAAAAATAGATGAATCTATGATTTCTCTATCTCTGGCTTGTGTATTTAGATCTAGGTAGGCTGAATCTTTTTATTTATCTTTTTAATAAATGAAATTCAATGATAAAATTATCTATGAGTACAATAATTCAAGTGTGGTGAGTGATCTGAGACCAAATTTTCAAAAAAAAATGTTTTTCATTGAAAAGTACCACTGATTTAATTAAAATATCATGTAATCATTCATTTTTTTGATTTTTGAGAATTTGAGCATTATTGAAAGTTATCTTAAAATTGATGATTTTTATTGATTTATTCATTCTTGGAATTAAATATTAATAGTCATACATTTTTTTGAACTTGAAGTAAAATTTTTAGATCAATTTTAATTTGGTCTTAATATGAAGAATGGATTTGTTTTTTTAGTTTAATTGATTTATTCATTTTTGTATTTATTTTTTAAAAAAAGAATTGTAAATTTTCAATCTGGGTTTTTAAATATGCACTAAAAAGTAATTGAGTTTCCAAAATTGGATTTTAGGTTGACTGAAAAATTGATGAATTTAAATTTATTTTGGAAATTATTTTTCAATGATTTTTTATTCAATTGGAGTTAATTTGAAATTGGATGCACTAAAAAATATGTTTTCGTGGATTTTGTGAGGTGTCGAGCCTGCTACTACTGCTACTTCTGCTGACCTTCTTATCAGCAGCAAGTTTGCTACCAATACCGTTAAGGAAAACAATTACTGCTTTTTTTGGTCTTCTTCCGCTACTAGTACTATTCTGCTATAATTAGATGAAAAATTATGATGTTTTCATTATCTATTACTAGTGACACTATTTTTTTACTACCAAAAAAACCTCATGCTACCACCATCTTGCTTTTCTCCTCCTCTTATTCCACTACCACCTCCCAATTTCGTTATTGTTTCTGATCCCTCCTACCATACATAGTTCTACCCCCAAAAGTCTGATATTGCTAAACTCACGGTACCACTGCCCCTTTCTCCCACCAAATGTAGTAGGCACCTTCGGAGCTCCACTAAAAATTAAAGCCAAACTGAGGCTAATACAGCCATATTGAAGCTGGAAGTTGAGCGCTCCATGATCCACTAAAGCTAGATGTTCCTATACAATCATCTTCCATAATATTGTTGAACCAACCCATGGAGAAAGGGATACAAATCCTAAGACCTTTTAAAATCAAACTGAAGTTGTACCGGGGATGATTGTGGATCGCCGAGCTTAGTGATTTGGAAGAGCTGACCTTGACTCGTTGAAGAATCTCAAACCAAGGAAGATATAACCCAAATCTCACCATGTCTCATGTAGATGTCGACCATGGAAGCTTGACACTCTCCGACACCACTATGGAAGCTTGATGAAGACCCAATGCATGTCATTCCACACATGTACAGTTGATTTCTAGATGAACCCGAGTCAATGAACCTGAGAAATTAAGAATAAAGTTGGATTTTTTATTTTTTGGTTGTTTATTTTTTCCCTATGCTAGAATTTGAAGACGGTGAGGCCTTGCACCATCCCCATGTATTGGTTACATAATCACAGACCCATGCACACCAGGTGCCTGACTAAAGTCCTCAAAGAATTCATTTTTCCATTTTAGTGGACTGCAGCCTTCAAAATCCACAAGCCAAGATGATTGCAACCCCAACCCAAGTTGAAGCAATGAATCACACTAACTTGAACCCACAACTCACATAAGCTCCTTGTAACTCAATTGAGGACCATGTTGAAAATGGCGAAGCATAAAAAATCCTGACCACAATTCTCATAAAGTCATATCCAAGTTTCCCTTCATTTTTCTAAATTTAAAATTATAAGCTGTGAAATCCAGACATGGGTTTAAGATCGGACCAAATATATTTTCAAACTCAATCCCAATCTCAAAGTCATTCCCAATTATTCTCAAATATTTTTCAGAGCATTGTTAAAGGTGGAGAATATTTTAGTCAGGATATTCAAGTGATGAACCTCATACCTACACACATGGAAACCATCTAAGAAAGTAAGAATCACTACTCACCACTAAAAGAGGGGAGGAAGGAGGTTATTGTCTATAAATATTGTTTCACCTCACCCAGTAGAAATATTCATTTTCTACTAATTGTAGCATAAGAACCTATGTAGTTTTTTAATTTAATTCAATTTCATTATGTTTTTCATGTGTGTGTTCTCTTCTCCCCTCATTCTTTATGATTTATTCAACCTCTGTGTCTTGATCATGATCGTTGTCTCTTAAACTCTGTGAACATGGAGTATTGACCTGAGAGTGAATTCCCAGGTGAGGTTCACTGTTTCTTGAATCCTCATTCCAACTTTTTAAGTTTTTATTCAATTATGATGATGTAGTGGGGTTGTTTTGGGATTGGTGCAGCGACCATGCACCTTCCCTAGAATTCTTCCAGTTTCATTCCGATCTCTTCTGATTCTTACACCTTCATCCCAATTTTTTGTCAGGGCGTGAACACCATACAATGGAGTTTGGTGGAGTTTAATGGCTTGCCTGCGATAATGGCATGTTCATTGAACAAAACCATGGTGGAAGTGTTAGTTTTTGTGCCTGGGAGATTTTCTAAAGATCATAGGATCTCACAATTTCAGTAGATAATGGTGATACATGAATGATATTGAGTGCATTAACAAATTGGATGATGACATCATAAATGTGTAATGAAAGTAATTAGTGAACTAATCGTGGACTGACCCTTTCCCTGTTGACAATTGTCTTTGTTTTCTGTAGATTTATTTTATTCGGCATTCACAAAATCAGACAACCAAACAAACAAAACTCATCATTTCTGGATACTTTCAAATTTAAGAAAACAAAATAAATATTAATAAGTGATCAAGATAGTGAAGAAACGACCCATATACACTCCTTGGAAAACGACTTTGGTCAGCCCTATGTGGATTTCAAGTTTTAAATATAAAAAAAATTGTTTGACCACAGCCCGTGACAACCACACAATCAATATATATATTAAATATTCATGGGATGCATATATATATATATAAAGTTGTTGAATGTGATGAACCAGATAGTTAGTTTCTACCAAATGGTTTCATTGGTATTAGAACCTATGGTTGGTTCATTAAAATATTTACATTTATCCATTGAAATGTGTTCAATGAATTACACTCAACAGAAGTAATTCATAAATGTTCATTAAACAATTTGCACAATTTAAATATCATACACATTATTTTTTATTCAAACCTTTGATCATATCCACCAAAATATTTTTGTTTGCGTTTAAATAATTTTTTAAAAGAATACATTTAATATAAACATTTCATATTATCGTTTATGAATATTTCTCTGAGTATGTGAGTTTACTGTAATTTGTTTCCTTGTGTTTCCCTGTGGCGGATGTAATTGATTTTATACTTATATTTAGTCTTACTTTGCAATTTCTAAACACTTTTAATTTATAATGCTTGTACAAACACTATATATTAAAATCATAAACTTAACCGATATAAGGTTTTTAAGACATTTAATATTAACACTAAATATTAAATAATTTAAAATAAAATAATTCATTCTACTATTATTGTTCATATAATATTGCCCGCGTTGTAGAATAAAATTGCATGATGTTTTTCAAAAGGATGGTGTTAACTCTTTAACATTGTTGACCGTGATGGGGGCACCATTCTCCCCACTATTATTCTCGTGGAGTAAAATCTCATTTTCGCATTGCAAAATCTTTATAATATGTCATTATACTTGTTAAGAAAAACATAATCACTATTACATTATTCACGCGAAGGTCACGCAAAATATTATGTCCATAACATTATGAGTGTGTTTCAGAAACATCTATTTTGTACTGTGGGCAGTGTAATTACCATCACTCAGCTATGTCATGATAAGTTGTTTTCGCAACCTTCAAAGCAAACACGTCACATGTGATGTTATCCCACAATGTTATCTGTGTGGTTGCGATGAATGATTAAGATTTCACCATGTCTGCTTCTAGCTAGACACGAGCAACAGTCTACATCATGCTATCCACATTAAGAATATTTTTCATAATTAGCAAACTCTTTTACACATCATAAGAGTGACTATGATACCAATGTTGAGTTTTGATGAGTATAATTTTCATCCAAAGATGGCATAATCTTTTGGGGTGAATGTGTTACTGTAAGATTATTAGCTCTATATCTTCACACCAATAACTTTTAAGAAAAATATTTTAAAATTTTAAAAAATAAGTTTTAAATAATATAAAATAAAAACAAATAAGGGCTCGGCCATAAGAAGAGTAGAATGGGTCCGGCCCAAATCTCAAAACTAGCCCGGCGGCGCGGGCAGGATTTTACCCGTGAGATCAACCTGGGAGCGCGTAAGCTCCGAGGTCAAAAAAGGCATTACATACGAAGGCATGACCCTCGCCGTGTTCGTACAGTTGGGCGCGTCCGCGCGTACCCGAAAACGACATTCCCGACCCCGACGGACTGCTCATTAGCTTCCGTTCCCCGCCTCTGATCGCCGGCGACGGAAAATCGGAGAAGAACAACGGAGATGAAGGTTCATGCTCAAAAAAAGTATCAGAACAATCAAGTAGGGGAAAATCAGCAGTATTGTCACTTCCGATCGAAATTAAGAAAGCGAGATTACAAACTGAAACATCGGTTACGTTTGCTGGAACAGCCTGAAATGCCTCTGATCGCCGGCGACGGAAAATCGGAGAAGAACAACATGCTCAAAAAAAGTATCAGAACAATCAAGTAGGGGAAAATCAGCAGTATTGTCACTTCCGATCGAAATTAAGAAAGCGAGATTACAAACTGAAACATCGGTTACGTTTGCCGGAACAGCCTGAAATCCTCGATTTCAGAGCTGCAAAAAACAGATGAACTATATCTACCACCATAGCAATGGCGATCCTGGATCGATCGATCATCTGAAACTCGATTCGTATTGTTTTCCTACTCACAGCTGTCCTTTGCGCCTGGTATAATCAAAACTAGAACTAACAACGAGGAAACAGATGACAGAAAAAGAAATCCGGAAGCCGATCATCCTCCGCGAACCTATGAGGTTTCCGATGGAGGAAGGTTGAGATCAAAACCGCAAGCGATCCGCGGCCTTTGATCGCGGTGTGCTGTATCGATGATGGATGATGAATCCGAGTCACTCTGAGCGCGGCTATCAGCGTCAGAGACATCGTACAACTGCCGCTGGCCGTAATTCGGATGGCGCATCGCTCCATAACCCAAGATCGCGTCGAACTGGTAAAAATGGCTCGCCGGAGGCGGAAAAGCAGCAGGCGGAACGCGCATATGCTCAATCCGGAACGGAAACCTCATCGAGGAACCGAATCCAGCACCGTGCACGAGATCAACATCCTTGGAAGACGCCTCCACCGCCCGCGCCGGAGGAACGCCCTCCCTGCCAGAAGACTCAACCATACTGCTCTGGCTCGGACTCCGATCATCGATCTTCGTCGCCTCGCCGTCACTGAGATGCCGAGTCCCCAGCGGCGAGGGAAAATTCGTCTTCGCACGGGCGCCGCGGAACTCTCTGGCGGCGGCGTCGTAGGCCCTGGCGGCCTCCTCCGCCGTCGCGAATGTGCCGAGCCAGACGCGGCTCTTCTTGCCGGGATCCCTGATCTCAGCCGCGTACTTGCCCCAGGGCCGCTTGCGAACGCCTCGGTAACGCACCTCCTTCAGCAGCCCGCCGGATGCTCTCGCCCCGACGGCGGTCTGGTCTTTCGGCGCCATTTTTGAGAGGCTCTCTCTACCTGCAGCCGAACCTCACGGGAAACGGAAGATGCGGTTTAAGGAAACTAGGCACCACGATTTTATAGGAGGGCTGGAGAGAGAAAGAGAGAGGTGGCGCCGGGAAGTCGGCCTTGTGCGGGATTTAGAGCACCGCGGAGCGGGTTGGCCGTCCGCAGCATACGTCGAGGGTGTTAAAAAAATAATAATAAATAAAAAAATAAAGGAAGATGCGGGTCCCACTACAATCGAATGGCGTGGTGGCACGGCGCGGCTGCGGGCTTTCCGGCGACCGGAGCGTCGCCGGCGGCACAGTCCTTTCGTTGGAGTTTTCGATTGGCGGCGTCGGGGGAAAGGAAACTGCCGGTTGTTGGCGGCACCTTCCGCCCCCTTGCCGCCGCCGGGTTCAGATGGGCGGAGATTTCCTTCGGGTAGGCGGATTTACCATTTTGCCACCGCGCATTTTGATCCGGTCCCCTTCAGATTATAATTCAATAAAAAACGATAAATAATAAATAAAATAACTTAGAATAAACGGATTGATATCTATAATTATCTGTATTATCGCCGCAAAGCAGAGTCGTTTAATTTAATATCGTAATTAAGTGTTGTGTGTAATAAATGGCTTGCAGGATTATAGTGCATGGTGGTTTGACCAACGTATGGGAATCGAAAGGTTTCACGAAATTCATATCTCACGGCACGCATTGACCGACATCATTTGGTTTGATTAAAGCATTGATGGAACATTAGCAATTTCCACCTCTCAATATTTTCAGAATTCCTTATTTCATTAAATTACTATTATTATACTACTGATTTTAAATTGATTTTTTTCACAAATATCATCAAATGTGGTAATATAGAAACAATTTTACATGAGACCTTTTTAAAATCGTTGAAGATGTTTTTGAGTTGATTGAATGAGTTCTCAAACAAGTTTAAATGTTCCCACAAGCTATGAATTGCATGAAACAGAATTTACTTTCTACAAAATGTATTGAAATGCATGGAGGGGAGTCAAAAGACTCGACTTAGATACTAAAATTTGACAACATGACAGTTGCATGAAATAAAATCAAAAGATGCATGAAGTACAATAAGAAGAATTGTGTTGAGCATAAAGTCTAAGGACCGATACACGTGTCCGCATATATGAACATCCAACGACACTATGAAATGCGGATTTTCTACTGATGGGTCTCGTTCTCATAATATCCTCCTAGATATTACTAAGGGCGCACACCATGAGAAGGTGCCTTAAATTTTTATGAGTCCTCACCCCTAATGTCCTGTATTATTTTTTCCCTCAAATAACATCATCCAACCATAGAATATATATTCAAGAATAGTGTTATGGCACTTCCGGGTTCTCATCATAGCAGGGATCCACTATGACCCTTTAGTGCAACAACTATCCTTAGGACATTATCACATGCATTGTCACGCAGAAGAAAAATCAAGATGTTGTAAGGTATTTATTAATTAATAAAGTACAAATTAGTTGGTTCTAGGCCACCAACTCCAACAGACTCCCACTTGAACTAGAGCCAACTGCTAACAACCTTTAACCCGCTAGCTCTCACGTGATATTCATGCTTATACTAAGATATGCCTTTAGTTATGGGGTCCTCTACATTCTCTTATGTGGACACTCTGATCACTACAACTTCACCTCTTTTATAGAAATCCCTCAAGTGGTGATACTTTCAGAGAATGTGCTTTGTCCGTTGATGTGACCTTGGTTCTTTTGCAAGAGCCACCACTACAGTATTATCACAATACAATGTGACTTGATCTTTACTGCTATGAATCACATCAAGCTCCTGGAAAAATTTATGAATCCAGATGGCTTCCTTGGATGCATTAGAATCTGCTATATATTTGGACTCCACTGTAGAATCGGCGACAACTGGATTCTTTTAACTCTTCCAGCTCATAGCTCCTCCGTTGAGACAAAAAACATATCCTGATTGTGACTTCTGATCGTTCTGATCTGTCTGAAACCAGCATTAGCATACCCTCTGATGACAAGCTCCTCGTCTCATCCATACACCAGGAACATGTCCTTAGTTCTTCTCAAATACTTAAGTATAGTCTTAACAGTAGTCCAATGCTATTCTCCCGGATCTGCTTTATATCTGCCTACCATGCTCAGTGCATAGGCAACATCAAGCCTGGTACATAACTTGACATACACGATGGATCCTATAACCGAAGCATATGGGATCTTACTCATCCTATATTTCTCCTGTTGTGTCTAAGTGCACATTTTCTTAGAAAGATGTAGTCCATGTGACACTGGAACCAATCCCCTCTTGGATTGTTCCATACTAAATATCTTTAGTATCTGGTCAATGTATGTACCCTGACTTAGTCCAAGTAGCCTCTTGGATCTATCACGGATGATCTTGATCCCTAGAATGTAGGATGCTTTGCCTAAGTCTTTCATGAAGAAACACTTGTTCAACCAGTCCTTAACTGACTGTAAGACTGGTACATCATTTCCAATAAGTAATATGCCATCAATATATACAACTAGGATAACGACCGCATTCCCATTAAACCACTTATAAACACATGGATCACATTCATTCTTAATGGATCCAAATTCCTTTATGGCTTCATCAAATCGAATGTTCCATGACTTGGATGCTTTCTTTAATCCATAAATGGATTTCTTTAACTTGAAAACCCATTTGGATTCACCTGGTGTCACAAACCCTTCTGGTTGTGTCATATAGATATCTTCCTAAAAGTTCCCGTTAAGGAATGTTGTTTTGAAATCCATCTGCCAAATCTCATAGTCACGGTAAGCTGCTATGACAAGTATGATTCTTATGAATTTAAACATGGAAACTTGCAATAAGGTTTCATCATAGTCAATTCATTGACATTTTCTGAATCTTTTAGGCACTAGCCTTTCTTTATAGGTGCTGAATTGACCTTCCATGTCCAACTTTCTCTTGAATACCCATTTGCATCCAATAGTCTTTACATCAACTGGATCATCGACCAGAATATAGACTTGGTTCTGATACATGGAATCCATCTCATCTTTCATAGCTTCTAGACATATTTCAGCTTCTAATCTCTCTACAGATTCCTTTTAGGATAGAGGCTCATCATTGTCCAATAATAATGATTCACCATCCTCAGTGACTAGGAAACCAAATCTCTCTGGTTCCCTTACCTATCTTGAGCTCCTACACAATACTTGTGTTTCTGGAACCTATTCCACGGGGACCTGTGGAACTTGTTCCTATACCAACTCCTGTGTATCTTGAGCATCAACTTTTTCAAAGTCAACATTTCTCCCACTATCCTTCTTGAGGATGTGCTCCCTCTCAAGAAAGACAGCTTGTCTGGCGACAATCACTTTCTTATTTGAAGGGTTATATAGGTAATATCCTTTCATTTCCTTGGGACATACTATAAAGATACACCTCATGCCCTAGGGTTCTAGTTTATTGCCTAAGAAGGCCTCAACGAATGCCTCACATCCCCATTCATGTGTGTGCGACAAAATGGGTTTCTTTCCATTACATAACTCAGAGGGAATTCCATTTTCCACCTTAGTTGGTACTCAGTTTAATGTGTATGCCGCAGTTTATAATGCATATCCCCAAAAGGATAATAGAAGATCTACACGACTCATCATCTACCTCACCATGTACAACAAGGCGTAATTTCTCCTTTCACTAACACCATTCCACTGTGGTGTATAAGGAGGAGTGAGTTGAGATATAATCCCAGACTCCCGTAAACAGTAGATGAATTCTTGGTTTAGATATTCTCTACCTTGATCCAATCGAAGCTTCTTTATCTTCTTACCAATCTGATTCTCTACTTCATTCTTGAATTCCTTAAATTTCTCTAAAGCCTTTTACTTATAACTTATTAAGTAGATATATCCATATCTACTCAAATCATCAGTAAAAGTAATGAAGTAGAAATATCCACCTCTAGCTTCTATTAGAAATGGCCCACACACATCCGTGTGTACCAATCCTAGAAGCTCTGTGGCCTTTTCACCCTGTCCACTGAAAGGTGGCTTGGTCATTTTACCTTGTAAACAAGCGTGACATCTATCAAGTGGTTTTAGCTTAGTAGAGTCTATATAACCATCTTGACAGAGCGTTGTCAAGCGCCTCTCGTTTACATAACCAAGATGGTGATACCAAAACTAGGTGTTGTATGAGTCATGTGAGTTTTTTTTATCGATTGACAATACTTGGTTTTCATAATTTAATACATACAAACCATTATTTAAATGAACCATATCATAACATATGTTGTTCTTATAAAATAAACAACCCTTATTTACAAACTTAAAAATAATTCCATCCATACCCAAACATGATACATAAATTATGTTCTTGGTAACACTAGACACATAATAACAGCTATGTTAAACCAAAATCATCCCAATTAGCAATGAGAGATGGTAATCGCCAATGACCAACGCAGCCAGCCTCACGCCATTAGCAACTCGAAGATCCACCTATCCTCTGGCAATATTTCTAAATCTACTTGGTTCCTACATTTGGATATAGATGTGAACCCCACAAGATGTATCTAATACCCAATGTGTAGATGAAAGGCTCTGTCATGGGAACTCTCAAATGAAGTGTGATTTTTTTGGGTACTTGGGTGCAGCAGGGTGGCTGACCAAGGCCATCTCTCAAAAGAGGAAGTAAATTAAAACAACTTCTTAAAGGTATTATAAAAATAAAATAAAATAGAATAAAAAAACTACTTGAAAGGATGAGGGGTTGTTTATCATTTATAAAACTAGAAGAAGTTTTCTGAAAAAAGATTGCATTTTTTTTGTTTTTAATTTTGAAATGAAGTTCAATTAAAAAGACGCAACAAGAAAATGTTTTTTTAGAAAATATTTTAAAAGGCGTAATCGATCTAACTCTACCTATTCAATAATTTATTAATAATTATCATTTAAATTAATATCCACTTAATTATGATCCCTTAATTTGTTAAATCCCAAACCCTACTAGAATTAACTTTACCACAAAGATGAAGTGAATTTAACCCTAGGCTAACTTCGGAACATGCAATCACAACACCTTGCTTTAATTGATGTTCTAAGGTTAGATTATGGTAAGTGGAAAATTAAGGCACATATCCTCTCTAGAAATTAGAATTAATTGAGTTTAGGGATTATATTTTAACACTAAAAATTGACCCCATGTGGTTTTGAATTACCAATTAAGTTCGCGCTCTCACAATTCACATAATTCTCGACCTTGCGTGATTTATGTTTATTATTAAATTTCTTACTTAGTTTAATTTAAATTAAAAACTCAATTAATATATCATATTATGTTAATTACAGTATCTCATTGATTCAAAATAAATTAATGAAGGAGGTGATAGGTAGATCGATTACTAAAAATAACTACTCTTCCATGGGCGGTGTAGTCATCGTAGAAACGGTTTGCATTTGCAAAGGTTTAGAGAGGGTAGAACCCAATATCATTTAAACTCTTGATTCCAGCACAATTAGGAAGATTAAGAGAAGAATAAAATTTAACAAAACAAACGAAAAGATAATAAATAAAATAACAACAAAGAAGTTTATTACACAAACAAAATCATTACAACACGAAGAAGAAGAAGTAGGCTTCGTCGAAGGGATCCTTGCTTCAAGAGATACCCTTGTTTAAATGGTTGGAGAATTATAGTGGATTCACTTATCCTCTTTCCTAAACTTTATAATTCACATACCAACCCTTAAAAATGAGATATATACATATTTATATAGTGGAGGGGAGTCTATGTTAAAAGTGGTTTTAAGTGTGAATGAGGAGATTCTGCCGAATATTTTAATCCCACTTGAACTGCCTTCTTGACCACCAAATAGAGTAAATTAGCTTTCCTTCTATAAGGATAATATGTGTAAAATTGGGTTTTAGATCCCCTCTCAAAAGTTGGGCTGAATCCATGCACTTATGTAGAAGATATGGATCAAACACTAAAGTGATGTCCAATCTCGCGTGTCCATCCCACCATTAACTTAATGGACCATTTACACCAACCAAATAAATGATTTAGCTCCAATGTACTCAATTAAATTTTTAGCCCATTAAGTTAGGAACACAGTTAAAAAATTTAAATTTCAAATAATAAATATAAAAATATTTATATTTGAAATACTACAGTGAACTATAAAGGGTAAAACTGGAATTTCCATCAAATTTTCAAATGAATGATTTAATCCCAAATATTTTATAAGTAAACATATTTAACATAATGTGAGGAAATTTTATCATTTATTATCAATAAAATATTCAATAAAAATGTGTTTTATCAACCCCCCCACACTTACCCTTTTGCACTCCTGGGAAAAACCTCATATCACGTATTCGAAAAAATTGTAACAAGATATGCATATTCATATTTCTCAATCCACAGTGAAAATATAGGCAAAGTAAGAATCTCATAAAGAGTCAATATCAATAAATTTTGAAGTCATTTTCTCATAAATTGTGTCAAAACAAAATCTAGTGAGATTTATAACACTAATCATAGCGGAACAAGTCATGGGTTTACCATGCCACTAATTCTGCAAGTGTGTGTGTGTCAACCATTCCAAGATTGTCTCTCCACCCTTTATCTAGTATATTCAGGTCAATAAAAACTTTTCTTCTTACCTGATTCTATTCCACTGAACCCGTTCAACATCCTTTACAATCAAATTCCAAAACCCACTCATTTAAGAATTCCCAGAAGTCAAACCATGAGCTCCCAACCTAAATATCCCCACATGTTGTACATTTATTCACTACCCTATTTATTGATTGTTTTTTTTATTTTTGTTTTTTTTGAATTTTTTTAGAGGGCGTACAATAGTCAGATATTAGGTGCACACACATAGGTCAATCTGGTACAATGATGGAAACAATCATAAGAGAAACAAACATATGGAAAGACCATGTTTTAAGTTGAAAAGAATTACTTACCCTAAATATACGTTCAATTGGGTAAGAGAAACTCACAAGTCATGATTGTGTGAAAAATTGTGTGGAGAAAGCAATGACATAATTTACTATGAACAAATATCATAAATAATGATATCAAAATCTAAAAGGTTTTATAATGACACAACCATTCATATCATCGACGACTTCAATTTTTATAAAATTCAACCCTTGATGATGAAATCTTACTCATGATTATATTTCTCTCAATGAATTTTGAAAACATGCATTTTCCATATGTTCCACATGAGAATGTTATATGATATTTTTTTTTTATTTTTTATTGTTTTTATTGTTTTTTTTGAAAATTTTAACCAAAAACTTAATAGAAAATACACATAAAACATACAAATTAAAATCCTAAATATCTACCCCAAAATGTTGTCCCCTCCCCCACACTTAAAATATTGTATTTTCCTAAATTTTAACCTATGAGATGATATATGCGCATGAAATGTATAATTTTAAATAGGAAAAATAATATAAAAGTGAAAGGGTTAGGAACAGCCTGATATGATCAAGTGATGATGGGGTCATGCAATGTGATGAAATACACTACATCAGTAGAAAGTCCCTCAATATATTTCTTCAAACATTTCCCATTAACTGTAAAGCTCCTTCCTATGTCCTCTTGTGTGATCTCCACTGCACCATAAGGAAAAACATTAGTCATAACTTAAGGACCTAACCACCTGGAATGCAACTTACCAGCCATCAACTTCAGTCATGAACTATAGAGCAAGGCTTTCTCTCCAACTTGAAATTCTCTTTTCTGGATCATTTTTTCATGAGAAGCTTTTTATCTCTCCTTATAGAGCCTTGAGTTCTCATATGAATACAATCAAATATTCTCAAGCTCTTGAATTTGTATCTTCCTTTGGATTCTAGCTTTTTACAAATCCATGTTACATTTCTTTATAACCCAATAACCCCGATGCTCAACTTCCATGGAGAGATGACATGCTTTCCCAAAAACAATCCGAAATGGGGACATACCAATGAGTGTCTTGTATGTTGTCCTATAAGACCATAACACATCATCCAAGCACTTTCTCCAATCCTTCCTATTTGGTTGCATGATTTTATCCAAAATTTGTTTCAACTAATGATTTGAAACCACAACCTGACCATTTGTTTGGGGGTGGTATGGTGTTGATGTTTTGTGTGTCACCCTATACTTTCGAAGCATGGAAGCCAAATTACGATTGCAAAAGTGTGTACCTTGGTCACTGATGATGGTCTTCGGTACTCCAAACCTGCAAAAAATATGTTCTTTGACAAAGTTCACAACAACATGAGAATCATTATTCCTGGTGCCCTTAGCCTCCACCCATTTGCTCACATAATCAACGATAACAAAAATATAAAGGAAACCAAATGAACTAGGAAAAGGAACCATAAAATCAATGCCCCATACATCAAAAATCTCATAGAATAATATGGGTTATTGGGGAATCTTGTGTCTCCTAGAAATATTACAAGTGCGTTGGCAACGTGAGCATGACTTACAGAACACATGAGCATTATGGAATAAACTAGGCCAATATAATCTAGAGTCCAAAACTTTCCTAGATTTTTGTTGGGGTCCAAAGTGTCCACCACAAGCAAGTGTATGACAAAATTTCAGAACATAATCAAACTCATGATCATGAACACACCTCCTAATAACTTGGTCACTGCACATGTGCCATAAGTAGGGATCATCCCACACATAAAATCTAGACTCACTCTTTAACTTTTGGACTTGATGTTTCTTTAAATTTGTAGGAATTTCATATGCAACAAGTTAGTTCACTAAATTAGCATACCAAGGATGAATACCTAAGATGGAATAAAGATGATCATTGGGGAAAGTGTCCTGAAGTGGTGTCTGGTCCAAGGTGTCATTCTCTAGTGTGTGAGTAATCCTACTCATGTGGTTCACCACTAGGTTTTCTGGCCCCTTCTTGTCCTTCTCAATGTTAAATTCCTGAAGAAGGAGCATCCATTAGATTAGCCCGGGATTTGCATCTGGCTTCTTTAATAGGTACCTCAGAGCTACATGGTCATAAAAAACAACAACTTTAGAGCCCAATAAATATGAATAGAATTTATCTAAATCAAATATAACAGCAAGAAACTCATTTTCTATGGTTGTGTAGTTTGATTGGGCCAAATCCAATGTCCTTGATGCATATGAAATCACATGTGAATGTCCCTCCACCCTTTGAGATAAGACATCTCCAACCGTAAAGTTGGAGGTGTCACACATAATCTCAAAAGGAATCTCCCACTGTGGGGGCTGTATGATTGGTGAAGTGGTTAGACAATTCTTTAGCTCATCAAAGGAAGTCTCGCAAGAATCATCAAACACAAAATCAAAATTATTTTGAAGTAATAGTGACATATGAATATCAATCTTACTAAAATCTTTGATGAAGTGTCGATAAAATCCTTCATTCCCTAGGAAAGATCTAATATCACACACACATGAAGGACCGGGTAAGGATGAAATGACATCTAACTTAGATCTATCAACCTCTATCCCATGTTTTGACACTACATGCCCTAAGACAATCTCATGATCTAACATGAAATGACACTTTTCAAAGTTTAAGACTAGATTATTCTCAATATAATGATTCAAAACCTTTTCCAAGCTAGATATACAATCATCAAATGAAGACCCATACACTGTAAAATCATCCATAAATACCTCCATGCAGGTCTTAATAAAATCATAAAAAATACTCACCATGCATCTCTGGAAGGTACCTGGGGAGTTTCAAAGTCCAAATGGAATCCTTTAGTAGGAAAACATACCGAATGGACAAGTGAATGTTGTCTTCTGCTGATCATCTAGAGAAATTGGAACCTGAAAATATCCAGAAAATCCATCCAAGAAATAATAGTGTGTTTTCCCAGCTAGTCTCTCAAGCATCTGATCAATAAATGGGAGGGAGAAATGGTCCTTATGAGTAGATTGATTTAGTTTCCTATAATCAATATACACATGCCAACTGTTTTGTACCCTCATTGGAATTAACTAATCTTTCTCATTTTTAATAACAATAACACCACTTTTCTTAGGCACAACCTAAATAGGACTCACCCACTGGGAATCTGAAATGGGATAGATTATACCTACCTCGAGAAAATTTTCAACCTCTTTTTTAACAACTTCTAGAAGGGTTAGATTGAGTCTTCTTTGTGGCTACCTAACTGGTTTAGCCCCATCCTCCAAAAGAATCTTATGCATCCAATGGAGGGGCTAATACCTGATATGTCAGCCAAGGTCCAACCGATTTCCCTGATATTCTCCCTCAAAATATTCAAAAGACTTTCTTCATGTTCAAAAGGAAGATTATTAGTAATTATAATAGGTAATCTCTTGCCACTTAACAAGTATGAGTATTTGAGATTAGGTGGCAATGGATTGAGTTCCAATGAAGGCAGGTGATGTATAGATGGGGAAATTGAAGGAACTGAAATATGTGCACAATGAACATAAGTATCAGAATATAAATCATCAAAATCAGAGAATAAAGCATCAAATCCATTATCATACTCAAAAACCATGTCATAATTAGAGTTTGCATGATCAAAATCAGAATATGAATCCATTTCAAAATCAAATCTAAGAGAGTCTTGTGCATTTGAAACTGGTGTGGAAGTACTCTTAGACATAAAACTATAACCAATACTCATAATCTTCCTAATCATAGGACAATCAAATTCCATGGGGTTTTTATTTTGTGGTTCAAAATGGGAGATAAAAAATGCGGAATGGTCCTCTGAGGGGCACTTCATAGAGTCCATAACATTAAATATCACAACTTCATCCCCAAACTCCATGGAAAGTGTACCCTCATTGACATTTATGATAGTTTTTGTAGTTTTGAAGAAGAGTCTACCTAATATAATGGGAGCATGAGAACTTACCTGATCGTCCTCTATGTTAAGCATGTATAAATCTGCTGGAAAGATCATGTCTCTTACAAGTACATCCTCAAGGACTCCCACTAAATATGTTGTAGCTCTATTTTCCAACTGTACCACTACTCTCATAGATTTCAACTCACCAACATGTAAAGAAGATAATAAAAAGTGAGGCATTACATTTATAGAAGCTCCTAAATCACAAAGAGCATCAGAAAAGTGTAACTCCCCTATGGTTCATGGGATGGTGAATGTCCCCAGATCCTTGCACTTTGTTAGCATTACTAGAGTTGGTTTAATGAGTGCTTACACATTCCTTCCAAGATTTATCCTCTCATTTCCCTTGACCCCTCTTCGATTGGTACAAAGTTACTTTAAGAATTTCACATACCTTTGGATTTTCTTTATGGCTTCAAGTAGAGGGATGTTGATCTCCACATGCTTGAATGTATCCAAAACTTCTTTTTGAATTGACTCTTCAACCATCTTCTTGGTTTGTACAACCCTATTTGGAAAGGGAAGGGTTTTAGGAGGAACATAATTAATCTTTTTATTACCTTTATCTTTCTCCTTAGGTTGCTCATCAACTAGTTTTGAATGGGGCTTTTTTGGAGTTGAGATGAATCCCGGTGGAATGATAGGTGCAGATATATCAGTTGTTTGCTTACCACTTCTCAATGTGATGGCACTGACATTCCCCTTCGGATTTGGAGTAGGTTGGGAAGGTATATTTCTAGAATTATTACTTACTAATTCATGGAGGGCAGTGGAAATCTGGCTCATTTGAGTCTTTAACTCCTTCAGCTCCGAACCTTGACTCTTCAGCTCATTCTGTTGATTAACCCAAATTTCAATTTAAAGTCTGATTTGAGACTTGGGTATGCAATGAAATTTGGTTGATAATTAATATCAGGTGCATCAAATTATCGAATGGTTCTATTAAGTTAATTTACATTATTTACAGCCATTGGTTCTTGTTTTATGGTTGAATTTGAATTGCTTCCAATTTCAATGTTCTGATATTGGAGGAATTCTCCAACTGGTTGAATGTTGAAACTTCCCGTAGACTGAGAATATCTGATTCGAGCCCTAAGGCTGCGTTTAATCTCAGGGTCAAGATCTAAAATATCCTTGGTATTAGTTCATGTCATAAATCATATAAAAATAAAAATAAATAAAGTGGAACATAATAAAAATGTGAAGTTTGAGTTGATGTTCCAAAAAGAAGAAGAATAAAATAAAAGAAGAAGAAAAAATTCAGATTGGGTAAAGAAGGAAGAAAGAAGATAATAAGAGAATAAAATGTAAAATAAAATAAATACCTCTAAATGGTTGAAATAATTACTTGACTCCCTATAAATGGAACCTATTTGAAAGGCGCTATCATGGGTGATCTCAAATGAAGTGTGATTTTTTTGGGTACTTGGGTGTAATAGAGTGGCTGACCAAGGTTGTCTCTCAAAGGAGGAAGTAAATTAAAACAACTTCTTAAAGGTATTATAAAAATAAAATAAAATAGAATAAAAACACTACTTGAAAGTATGGGGAGTTTTTTATCATTTATAAAACTAGAAGAAGTTTTCTGGAAGAAGATTTCATTTTTTTTTGTTTTTAATTTTGAAATGAAGTTCGATTAAAAAGATGCAACAAGAAGAAATTTTTTAGAAAATATTTTAAAAGGCTTAATTGATATAACTATAAATATTCAATAATTTATTAATCATTATCATTTATATTAATATCCACTTAATTATGATCCCTTAATTTGTTAAATCCCAAACCCTACGAGAATTAACTTTACCACAAATATGAAGTTAATTTAACCCTAGGCTAACTTCGGAACATGCAATTGCAACACCCAGATTTGATTGATGTTCTAAGGTTAACTTATAGTTAGTGGTAAATTAAGGCACATATCATCTCTGTAAATAAGAATTAATTGAGTTTAGGTATTATATTTGAACACTACAAATTGATCCCGTGTGGTTTTGAATTACCAATTAAGTTTGTGCTCTCACAATTCACACAATTCTCGACCTCGCGTGATTTGTGTTTATTGTTCAATTGATTGCTTAGTTTCATTTAAATTAAAAAATCAATTAATAGATCATATTATGTTAATTATAGTATCACATTTATTCAAAATAAATTAATGAAGGAGGTGATAGGTAGATCGATTACTAAAAAGAACTACTCTTCCATGGGCGGTGTAGTCATCGTAGAAACGTTTTGCATTTGCAAAGGTTTAGAGAGGGTAAAACCCAATCTAGTTTCTACTCTTGATTCCAGCCCAATTAGGAATATTAAGATAAAAATAAATTTGAACAAAATAGAAGAAAATATAATAAATAAAATAAGAACAAATAAGTTTATTACATAAACAAAAGCATTACAACACGAAGAAGAAGAAGAAGGCTTTATCGAAGGGATCCTTGCTTCAAGAGCTAACCTTGTTGAAATGGTTGAAGAATTAGAGTGGATCCACTTATCCTATGCACTTAAATTCCTAATTCATGTAACATACCTTAAAAATGAGATAAATACATATTTATAGAGTGGAGGTGAGGCTAGGTTAAAAGTGGTTTCAAGTGTGAATGAGGAGATTCTTCCAAATATTTTAATCCCACTTGCACCACCTTCGTGACCACCAAAACACATGAATTAGTTATCCTTATAGCAGGATAATATGTGAGAAATTGGGTTTTTGATCCCCTCTCAAAATGTTGGCTCAATCTATGCACGGATGTTGAAGATATGGCTCAAACACTAAAGTGACATCCAATCTCATGTGTCCAACCCACCATTGACTTAATGGAAAATTTACACCAACAAAATGAATGATTTAGCTCCAATGTCTTAAATTAAATTTGTATAAAATTAAGTTAGAAATATAGTTACAAAATTCCATATTCAAATAATAAATAGAAAAATATTTATCTTTGAAATACTACAGTGCAGTATAAAGGGTAAAACTAGAATTTCAATAAAAATTTGAAAATGAATGATTTAATCCCAAATATTTTATAAATAAACATATTTAACACAATGTGAGGAAATTTTATCATTTATTATCAATAAAATATTCAATAAAAATGTGTTTTATCAGTAGAAATAGAAAGATTATGCTCGATAATGAACACACCTTTAGCGTCCCCACACTTCTGGGTGTAGTTCCTCTTCCAGTGGCCTGGATTGCCACATGAAAAACATACCGCCTCCCGTTCCTTTCCCTGCCTCTAGATCTTCCCCTTCTTGGAGGGATGGTTCTCGGGGGCTTTAGACCGTTTATAATTCATTGTTCCCTTTTCATTATCCTTCCTTTTCTTATTCACCATAAGAACTACAGGTTTGTCATGCCCCATGTCCTTATCTACCTAGAAAATTAAGGTTAGAAGTTATAATATACTCTTCTCATTGTTTATCATGTTATAGTTGACAATAAGGATAGATAAGGTCTTGGGAAGTGATGATAGGATGAGATCTGTATGCAACTCATCTAGGAACTTAATACCTAAGATGGTCAGGCGTTCAATGTAGCCAATAAGCTTGACTACATGAGGCCCAGATCACACAAACTCTCTAATCTTAGTTTTAAACAAAGCGTTGGAGATCTCATATCTCTCATGTATCACCTTATCTTGACATAGATCCTTAAGGCGAGACATCATGCTATATGCGTCCATATTTTCATGTTTATTCAAGAGATCATTAGACATGAACGATAGCATGAAACATTGAAAATCTATGGAATCATCCAAATGTTTCATATAGAGAGATAGTTCCTCATCACTGACCACTTTTCTAGGTGCAACTAGAATATGCTCCTCCAGCACATACAATTTCCTCTCGTGGTGAAGGATGATGCATAAACACCTCTACCACTCTTGAAAATTGGTCCATTGTGAAGGTTTTCCTTATCAAGTATGGTTCACAATGATACATTTGAAGTGATTTTTATTGCTGTTTCTAAAAATTAATATGAGAAAAGGTTTAGTAATTTATCATGATAAAACTGAGACAAATAAATAAATTAATACTTATTAGTCTCCCACTATTTTATCGAAATCCAATAGCCCTCACCATTGAATTCAGAATATTCTATTGCCTGAATATTATAGTGGAAAGGATCCATATTACCCTTCACATTACCCCAACTAGGGTTAGTCAAGCAACTTGAAGGGTTTTAGGTAGGCATTCCAAATTCCAACTGCATTAACTCAGAGTTCCTTGATCCACTGAATGGACTCCCCAATCCTGAAATCCTTTTATTTTGGATTTCCTAAACCTTTGCCTCTTGGTCACACCAAGTCCTACTGTGGCAGTCAACCCTTGACGTGAACCAAGTCAAGTCAACCCAAAACCTTGAATTATAATTCCCCAATAATTAAAATTACCCCAACTAGGGTTGGTCAAGCACTTTGAACTATGGTTCGATTCTAACCAAGATTATGGAAGGCTATACCGATTTAATATTTCTTTAAGGGATTTTATCCTTATATGTAAATTTCCATTTTATTATCTTTATTACATGATTGTTAATATTAAGTGGGATATAATTAAAGTGATTAACCATGTCTAAGATAATATTTACACATAAGCCGGTCTTATTTAGTTCCATCTTGCATGCATGTTTAATTCATTAATTGTGTGATCGTGACAACACACCCACAATAAATAAACCATAAAACTAACGTAAATAAAATAAATGGTATGATCATGATCTTGTTCTATTGGTTAGTTTATATAGTAGTTGATAAACTAACCCAATACCTAGGGGAGAAACACCTTGAACCTTTTGGGTTCATGTTTACAGCTTTCCACCTATCCACCTTTGTATCTCCTTGGGTTGGTTTTACCTTGTATCCTAACTTGAGCTACCTACACTATCTTGGGAGCTCCATCCATTACATATGCTTTTATACGACTCATAGGTGAGGGGTAAAACGAGGTTTTACATAAAAGAAACCTTGGGCACGCAGGCCCTACCTATTAATGAGGAGAAGGCTCGCAGACCAACAAATTTAATTTAAATAAATAAATTAAAAGAATCCATTCACATAAAAAGGTCTTGGTCTAACTCATGATCATCCATACATGTAACGATATTTACGCATAAATAAAACCAACATTCAATTCTTTAATCATTCTTGCTTAAGATAAATCACGCTCGAATCAATTAATTATCTTTAATTAATCAATACTTTTATCTTAAACCCTTTTTTTGAATTTCCTTGAGATTCTAATACATCATAATTTTAAATAAATAAATTCATTTAAAATTATCTTTGTACGTAACTTGTACCCTGGAGGTAACCTGGTGAATTCCCATTCATAACTACCCAATGAGTAGAAATGAGCATCACACAGATGTTATATTAAACACACATATATAAAACACCTATCACATGTTATGCCTTGACTTTACACCTGCACCATGGTACACATCTCAAGGGTTTTTATAATATAATAATAAATTTTAATAAATCTTTATAATTTGGATGAGTACATGATGTATAGTTCTGACTACATATAGTGTACTATCGTTCACCCTCCATTTGAAGTACAGGCCCAGGGATATGGCGTGTAGATGTACTTAGAAAATCTTCAGAGTACACGGCGTGTCCAGTGAGCCACACGCCGTGTAGTTTTGCGTTACACAGTCTCCAGCCGTGAAAGCCATGTACAAAGTACACGGTCTAACCCTAACCCAAAGGAACTATAAGCCGTGTCCAATGGGTCACACGGTGTGTAATCTTGAAACCGCGTGCCACCTGTTCCTGGTCAACACACAGAGTCATTTAAGACTTAGATAGACTCCAACACACGTTGGCAGACTAGTCCCTATGTATAGAACCTAGACTATACAACGTGTACTTCCGAATACACGCCGTGTGTTCTGGTGTTGTATGGCTAGGAAGATTTGGCACCTCCATATTAGATCCTTTATTTTATTTTAATCAAAATTAAAATAAAATATTGTTTCTATAAGGTGAACGAGAAACGAAAGAGGAGGAACAGATCTTGAGATTCAGATTTGAAGAATGATTAACTTGAATTGAATCAACTAAATTATTAAATGCATAAATAATAAAAAAAAACTAAATAATTATAATCAATGATATGACCCCTATGATACCACTTTTAGGTTCTAGGTGCAGAGAAAGCATGTGGGTGGATGTACACAAATTTAATTTTTCTATTAACAACGATCAATCTGAGATCCGTAACGATAATAAAATGCCGGATCTTCAGAATAGAATGAAGAATTAAAGAAAGGAAGGGAGTCACGAAACCATAGATATGATCATCATATGTTGGTTATAATTAATTTATTTAAATGTAAGAATTATCTTGATAGAATTCTCTCTTCGTTGATGTTTCTAGTCACAATCCAATGTGATTCATCATTGATTCTCATAAGCCAAGTGTAGGCTTCTCTAGTGATGATCCACACATGCTCCACGTATCTCTGGACATCCCCAAAGGGATCTTTGGGTGCTATAATGAAAGATACTCCTCTTGCGATGTCCGCCTTCGATCACATTGAGAGCCGCTTCCAAAGGGTTCTCCTTGATCTAGTGGAGGAAGATCTCTCTTGTAACTTGAGAGTGTTATTGGAAGAAAATAATTCTTTATTGGCTTGAGAGATTTCTCTAGATCTGTTGTTTACAACCACAAATAATGGCTAGGCTAATGAGAATAATATAATTGGAATTTTAATTACTTAGAATAATAAAATGAATTAATTACACAAAAGCATTTATTCATTTCATTTAATTCTTAGTAAGACCCCATGTCTAATAATAATAGTTGACTATTATTATTAATTGAAATGTACCATTCAAATTACACCTAATATTATTTAATTAAATAAATAATATTATTTCTCACAAATCCCAAAAAAAACTACATGGCATATATATTAATATACACGGCACATACTTTTGTTTTTACATTTTCTTTATTTCCTCCAACACATTTATCAGACCTTGAATAATGACTATTTATTTCTTAAATAAATATCACTTCATTACTCGCTAATAAATATATTATTTCACCCACACTATATTCTCTTGAATAACTAGTTTCGAAATAAATGAGATCATAAATCCTTGAATAATTATTAAACCACAATCGAGAATAATATTTATTCAACTTGTTAAATGAATATTTAACTGAGATATTTGGACACACTTAGTGTGTGACCCTATAGGCCTCTTTCTTAGTGTCATTAGGAGGAGCCTACCTAAAGTCCAAGGTTAGCGTCTAGCAACATGCCAAGGCACCCATATAGAAAGAAGTTAACACAGCAATGATGTTCCACCTCCTATGAATGCTTACCGTGTAATGTAATCTCTTTGTCTCGATATCTCGAATCAAGTGGATTTCATGCTGGTGCCATCAACCCATGTACTTGATTATTATTTCTTTGACTTCCTAGAATTGAACTTTCCCATTCCTCACCATGTCCATGGATTTATTTAGGCTATATCAATTCCATTAAAGAGCCTGAGATATCTACTTCCGTTATGAAACAGAATAGAAAAATCATTTCTTGCATTATCTATTAATGTAGTATTACTCATGACGTATCCAACATATCCTACCTCGTTGCGAACAATATGTCATCATAGTTTTCATCAATACATCTAAGTACACAAGTTTTAATACCCATTAATAATAATGTTAAAGTCTAAGGACCAATACACACATCCGTAGATAAGAACATCCAATGACACTATGAAATGTGGATTTCCTACTGGTGGGTCTCGTTCTCATAATATCCTCCTGGATATTACCAAGGGCACACACCATGAGAAGGTGCCTCAAATTTTTTGAGTCCTCACCCCTAATGGATTGTATTATTTGTGTCCTTAAAATAACATCGTCCGACCATAGAACATATATTCAAGAATAGTGTTATGGCACTTCTAGATTCACATCATACCAGGGATCTGCTATGACCCTTCAATGAAATAGATATCCTTAGGAAATTATCACATGAATTGTCAGGAAGAAGAATAATCAAGACGTGATAAGGTATTTATTAATTAATAAAGTACAAAATATTTGGTTCTAGGCCACCAACTCCAACAGTCACCCTCCAGTATCCCCATGAAGAACTGAAAGTGGAAACCCGATCCCTCACTCCTGAGGCTTCTGAAAGGGAAGGTGATCAATGAGCAGCTGAAGGGATGCTCACGGAGTGTCTGAGAGATGGTGAAGGGGGAGATGGTTCAGGGGGAAAGCAGATGGTGTCTCATATGCCGCAGGGAGGGAGATAGATGGACCGTCATCTATCAGTGTGGTCGATGAAATAGTGTAATGCTTCCTCCTTAGCATTCCTATCATTTAATCAAATAAAATTAAGTTCAGAACATATATTTCAAAAAATTTATGCATATGTTTTTAAAAATGATAACATATGTACAATAATAACAAAAAATATATATATAATAGTTGAAATAACTTTTTAAATTTTAATGATTTCTATAATGTTTGAGTTAATAATACTTTTTTTATATTCCAGGCATAGAACACATAGACATTGATTTATCCAAATCATGTCCTAATACTTTAAGAAATTCAATTTCATCCTCCTCTAAATAAATTCAAGCCTTAAATTCAATTTAGTGGAAGAAAATTGGAGAAGGAGAAAATTGGAGAAGGAGAAAATTGTTTTTTGTTTTAGGAAGTGGTAAATGTGTTCACAAGGAATGTTGATTTTTAGTCCCATGGAACCAAATATATTTTGTTGTCAAATGTAAATGGGAAAGATGTGATGGCTTCGTTAGTGAATTTTGTTGAGATTCTTCACTTTCCCCATGAAGGGAAGTAAAATTTTAGTTATACATTGGTTGCTACATGTATAGTAGGACCAAAATAGGTTTTTAAATTCATGTTTAGAATCTCTTCCTTTGATAAGAATATAGTGAAGGATTTAGAGCTTGAGTGAAAGGTTCTATGTAAGTTTGTTCAAACTATGATTTCCCCAAGAGATTGATAAATAAAGAAAGTATTGTTTCAAGATATGTATGTCTTATATATCTTGATCAATAATCTAAAGCCGAACCTTCCAAGATACATGATGTGGTTTATACATCATTTTTGAAAATGAAAATAAAAAATTAATGATTACCCCTATTGTATGTTGATCAACCTAGTTTTAAAGAAAAAATAAGTGGATATAAATTAGAGAGATATAGTAAAATTACATTATACTAATACAATATTTTTCATGCTATTGAATACTATTGGATAATACTAGGATACCAATTCAAACTCTTTAAATCATGTAGGTTATGAAGGTGTGGCTCAGGTGGTATCCATCTCAAACCTCACCACCTAGGGATGTATCACCTCCTGAGACGATGAATACTAGGGAGGTGTAGGAATCAGAAGTTTCTAGAGAAAAGACTTAGTTTCCATAGGTCAATCCTACAGTGTAAGAGGTTGGTCAGAGTCAAGGATCTAGAGTAATTGAATTCACTAAAAAAGTTCATTATGTTGATTTATTTTTTGAGACAAATATTTTAGTTCCTGAAGAAAGGCCAATTAAGATGGTTCATGGTGTTTTAGTTGTTGAAGGAAGACCTAGAGCTACATTTTATCATCAGTCAGTATATCTAATTCTTCTTAGACCACCTTCTGGTGGAGATAGAGTTTTTGATGTGGGTATAGAGACTATTGACCATTCTCATACACCCCACATATCATCACCACCTCTAGTGCATAATAATTCACCATCAGTGAGTAAAAGATCAGATAGTTCTAAAATGAAATCCTTTTCGTCAACCCTATTAACTGAATTTGATAATATCATAAGAGATTATAATAAATTTAAATAAGAGATGATATCCTCAAAGGATGAGATCAAGGAACTCAAGGTTAATTCTTTTTATATCCCTTTTAAAATATTCAAAAACAACATTTGTATTTATAAGGAACCAGTCATTGAAAGTAACATCAATTTATTCAAGATACATTAAGGGATATATTTCATAACACTCCATATGGGAATATCATTCAAAAAATCTAGTTTTTAGAATTGAAATTTGAGAATTCAATTTTATTCCAAATAAAAATAAATAGGGAAAATAAATTAGTTTGATAAAAAATCAATAATCATAAATTATATAATAATTAAACCATTTTGAATCATTTATTTCATACAATAAATTAATAGTGTAGTTATTTTATAATGAATCATATGGAGAATCCTACCTAAAATCATTAAACATAAAGACAATGATTTTTATTCTAGTCATGATTGAAAGATAAACCATTAAACCACCATAATTATCCCTAAAATAATGAAACCTATAAAGAAATTAGATTAGTGGAAAATCCCTAGAAACTACATCCATATTAGAGGAATAAAATATTGAAATTGTGATGATAAAGCTGCTTGATGAAGAGAGGAAGATGTGTTTTTCAAATTTACTTAAGTGTTATCACTAAGGGTTAAAATAATACATTAATGAAACCAAAATAAAAGGGTTGAAACGAAGGGGATATTCCTGAGTGTCCTAGAATTTTTTAGTAGGAATGAAGATACCCTAATTGTTTTCTAAATTGAGCAAGGTAAAAGAGAAAAAATAAATAGTTTTAAATTTGAATCATGTATACTATTTAGTCATATGGTTTGGGAAAATATAATCCACCATGCAATGTTATTAGTTAGAAGTTTTCACTAACATGGTTAGGAGACACAATTTCTCCTAATAATAGAAAAACCATATTTGTCCAATATAATAATATTTCACCCTACTTAGGATTATGCCACATTTTAACTCCTAAATAAGTTTTAATCCTATAATAATAATAAACATTAAATCATTCTATATAATAATAGTTAGTCAAATTGCTGACAACCACATGCACACCACGTGACATAATATTTTCCCAGTATTTTGAATATTCCAAACTCAAAATTATCTAATTTAATAAAAATAAAAAATGAAATAAAATAATATGAATATTTTACATTGGGGCATCATATGACAGAACATGAATGCTTTAACATAATGTATCATGAGCTATATATCATGTGTGGAGAATATGGGTGGGTTATAATATGAATTCCTTATGTTATGAAAATCTTGGATCAATTGAACTACATAATGAATATATGAATGAATATGGTAATGTTATAAATTGGTTATCTTCCTACAATTATGTTACTACAGATAATACCGACTCCAGTAGAGGATTCGAGGGGCAGCGAGGTGCGAAGAGGGGTGGTGAGATGCGACGACGCGTGGCGATGGGTGACGAGGCACGACGAGGGCGGAGAGGTGTGACGAGGACGAATAGGGTGATGACAGGGCTGTTAGGGCTTCGGGGAGTCAGGGGGGGGGGGGTTGGGGGTGTCAGGGGGGAGTAGGGGTTTCAGGGGGGGGGGGGGGGGTGTTGGGGGTGTCAGGGGGGTAGGGATGTCGGGGGGGGGGGGGGGTTGGGGGTGTCAGGGGGGGGAGAGTGTCATGGGTATGAAAATATTTAATGGTTTAGAAAAAGTTTTTTAGAAACTGCTGTTAAATAATTTTTTTAAAAAATTAGCGGCAGTTTAATAAACCGCTTCTAAAGAACCACCTCTGAACTGTCAGTTTGTTGTAGTGTCCCTTGATGGACTAGGGCACAAGTTTTTCTTACCTCTCTACTTAGGTGGATATGGGACTCCCCATATCGTGGGTGTATGTTCGTTACCTTTGGGTAGTTTCCTCTGGGGGTGTTACTCCCCTGATGGACTAGGGTACGTGTTTCCCCGGGACGTTCATGAAGGAAGAGTAGGTACTCCCTGTTGGGATAGGGAGAAGGTCCTTTATCCATGGAGTCAGTAATCCCCTATTGGATTAGGGTTCGGGTCCTCTATATTTTATGTATAGATAGAGAGGGTACTCCCTTCTCGTATCAGGGTGTGAGTCCTATATTATAGGAGTTAGTACTCCCTTATCATTCTAGGGCGCGGTTCCTCTATACATGTTGTTCAGAAAGAGTCGGTAATCCCCAGTCATGTCAGAGCGGGTCCTCAAGCCTGGGGTTAGTACTCCCCTACCATGTCTGGCTGCAGATCTCCCATAGTGAATGAGTTGGCAGAGTCGGTACTCCCCTATCATTCCAAGGTGCGGGTCCTCTAGCCACTGAGTAGTACTACCCTACCGAGTTAGGGTGCAGGTCCTCAATTTATGAAGTAGTACTCCACTGTTGTATTAGGGTGGGTTTTTTTCACGAGTAGTACACCCCTATTGGATCAGGGTACAAGTCCTCAATTATGGAGTAGTATTCCCCTATCTCTGATTAGGAGTGGGAGGTAGGCCCTCCATTGGAGTTGGAGATCCCTCAGCTGTTGGATACAATTATGAAGAGTGGTCCCTTTTACTTGATGTGAACGATACCTAGATAGGGGTTAGTTCTCCCTCGGTAGACTGAGGTGTGGTCCACTCCTTGCAGGAGCGAAAAAGTTTTCGTGGGTTATTTAGGAGCAGTACTCTCTCGACTGCGAGGTAGTGGTGAGGCATGAGTCCCTCCATTATCTCTTGTTAGAGAAGATACATGTGGTGCATAGTCTAGAGTAATGTTCCATCAACAGTGTGCAGTGATGAGGGGCAAGCCTACTCACTTGGGTTTCTTTAGCTTTCTCTGGGCATGAGCTAATGATGATAAGAGATATGGTGTTTGGCACTAGAGCTGTACCTAGTAAGATATTCCTGATGGAGCATGTTCTCTCGAACATACCATTAGTAATGGTAGAGTTGTTCCAGATGGAGTGAATCTCTTGGAAGGGTGCCATCTGTGATGGCTGAGCTCATGGAATGTGTTCTCCAGGTTTTTTGTTACAGTTAGAGCCTATGAAGAGAATTCTATTGCTATCTATGAGGTTGGAACCTCATGAGACTTAGTGTCTGAGATGAGCATATATGGGTGATTTATGGGATTCCTTATAGTGTTGTCACATTTTGGGATTGACACCCCTTTTATATTGAGCTGACTTTTCATGTACAACTGGTGATGGTTCGATATGCAGTTTCTATCTCGATTGGGTTTCCCTCTGGCTAGGTCAAATAGACTGTTGCCTTTCAGTTGCTCCCTTTTTCTTTTGGGGGTTTTGGGGTGCCTACTAAATATTTTCATACTCATCCCTGCACAAGATTTTCCCACACATGTTTTGTGTCTTGTGAAAACCACCGACCTTTCGACGGATTCCACAGAGGACCTGAGACAAGTGATGCTTAGTGAGATAAATAGATCGAGGTGTTTACTAGATCTTGGATGATTAGCTTTCCAGAAGTTTCAGTTGACAGTGATCCCCTTTTTTTGTATAGGTTGGAAACTTTTACAGTTTTCTTTGGTGGGTGTTGTTTTGTCATTTTTTTCTTTTAGTACTTCTATTGTACTCTGGTTGTGGGATATAGATTTATGCATGCATTGGTTTCCTTTGGTTTTTACATTTTATAATTTAGTGAATTTGGAGATGTGTGTGTGTATACATGTACTTAGGCAATGCCTCCCATGTTAGTTTTATGACTTCTTGGTGCTAGTAGCTAGCCCCTCGCCTATTGGAAGTGGGCTTGAGGAGTTGTGGCCCGGGCCTCGTCGGGTCGGGTCATGACAGAGTGGTATCGGAGGTGGCTGGTTCCCCATTGGGACTTTAGTGTCGTGAGTTTGGTTTGGGTTGCATAGAAAAAGTGTTAAGATGTTTTGAGTTCGACTCTCAGGCAAGAGGTTCTAGTATTGGTGCAGAATCTGACGTATCCATTCACCAGGACTCTGATAAGCTACTTTTCGACTCGGTACATTAGGATAATGGTTATAGAGAAATAAATGGTTCATACATCATATAAGACTGAGTTTTGGTTTTTCTTATCCTTCTGGAGTCTGCACCCTAGATATACTCTTTGAATATAGTACGTATTGATTCTATTTTAGGATGATTCCATGAAGACAACCAAACATGATTTTATAGTGAGATCATGATGATGATCCTCCCAGTGACGAGGCTTCAGTGCAAGGCACTGATTCTGAGGCATTATCTCCAAGTGGTCTGCTGGCGGTGCCACTACCTGAAGAGTAGCAGGGTTTACCAGCAGTTTAGGATGAGGATTATTGTAGGATGAGTGCACTACTTGGGTTCCATATGCAGTCACCTTTGAGGTATCAGGATGATCCAGACCCCCAGGTGGCAGATGAATGGCTTGAGGTAGTCACACGAGTTTTCCACTTTGTGAGGACACCTTCCGATCAGATTGTGGTCATAGCGGCGATCCTTCTATAGGGTTTATCTGGGTGATGTTATTCATTTATTCATTACATTTTACTAACTCACTTTACTGATTTTATATGAAAAGTGCATAATTTGTGTGTAATATTCATATTTTAATATTAAATATAATTTTGAGCACTATTTGAATAAATCCGGATTTGAGTCAGTTTAATGTATTATCTATAACTATTACTATACTGATCCGAATTTCATGGTTTTTGTTTTTTAGGATTCCTATTTCAATTTAGAACATTTCATTAGAAGGGATCATGTGCCAATTCTGCCATTTGAAGGTTCATATGTACCACACAATAAGGCCCAATGAATCTGTGAACAAACTGGACCAGCCTTGAAGATTGATTTACTGGGCTCAATACAGAAGTCCAAAACGGTTTATTATCCACCATAATTCGGGGGACAATATGTTTCATCTTGGATAAAAATTTAAAGGCCCAAAGTCTTCAACAAGTGGCCCAAATGATTCTATGAAGTCCAGCCCACCATTCTGGCCGGGAATTAAAATCAGCACAAAAATGTGGACTTTTCTCCTTATCTAGAAATTCATTTGAGCTGAGAATTTGCAGTGTGAATTGGATATATAGGTGTCCAACTTTTTTGAATAAACTATTTGGATTTGATGGCATCTTACTATTCAAAAATCCATTCACATTTCATCCATTGAAAAGTCATGGATAGAAATGGACAGTTTAGATTTGTTTAATGAAATAGCCATAACTTTGTCTAAAAAAGTCCAATTACCTCAATCTTTTTAGGGTAGACAGGAGATATCCACATCTACATTTATTAAGAAGACACCAGCTCGTGATTCAGCTGTCTAGATTGGTAAATATGCGGGTCAAGTGGAGGGACATATTTGGAATGCAAACAGTCCACTCCTTGGGCTATAAATACATCCCTCTCCTCTCCTTCCAAGGGGTTGGCATTTCAGAAGAGAGGAGATTATATTGGCACGACCAAAGCCTTTCCAAAGGCTTGGGAGGACCTAACATACTCAAGTTTTTACTTGATAGACCTTTCCTCTTCTCTTTGTTTTCACTTAATTTCGTGTTCTTCATTTTTGTAATTTTGTAAGTCTCTTTCTTTGTAATTCTGTTTTAATGTAAGTTTCTTCTTAAATATCTCTTATTATCCTCCACCTTCTGTATTTTAATATTAATGTTCTTAAAATAGTTTAAATTCAGTTAAATCTCCTTCCCTTATTTTGTTTCCTCATTCAATCAAAAATCTTTTTTAATTATCATCATTGTTCGTGTGTGTGTGTTCGACGTACCACTCTTTTCTAATCCCTTTATTTTTCTTCTATTCTTAATTTATCATCATAATTATTATAACCAGAATATTAAACACCCAAATGTATGAGTAAATATCTCATTGGGGTGAGTCAAAATTTAGGGATGTTAAGTGATTGAGAGTATTTGCTCGATGAGTATTCGTTAATTTAACATTGTGTATGTTGGACTTAATATGTCATGGATTAATGACATATTTTGTTTAGCATGTGGTTTCCATGGATTATTGGAACCATAAATACACTACCATAAACAATTACTGATTGATTTTAGAATCCTAGTTAAGTTAAGGCTTGGATTAAAGCTTTAAAACTTAGGAATTCTAATCGACGTCAACTTGTGAAGTGGGTGTTAATTTAAATGAAATATAAAGCAAAGCTCAAGGATTTCACAAGCTTAACTACATAATGATGAACTCACCCCAATCTTTATAAATTTGTTAAATCAAACATCATACATAAATTATTTCATAATCTCTGCAAACAAACCCCCCAATCAGAATACAATTAACTAAAAAAAAACGACTATTACAAAGTATCATCGCCGAGGATTCGACTCGAGTGCTGCTATACACATTAGCAGAGCACCGGAACCTTGACCGGTCGATAGGCGACAATTGGACGTGCATTTCACTGGGTGATGGTGGAGTCTAGTGATATAGTCTCATGAAGAGTTGAGACTCACTTGAGAGGAGTTTAAGCGACTCTTCAGTGAATATTTTTACCCATCCACGTTGAGATCATTGCATATCTAGGAGCTTCTATAGCTTCGGTAGGGTAGCATGATAATATCAGATTTTTCGGTGAGGTTCATAGATTTTTTGTGATACTCATTGGATATAGTTCAGGATCTGTTCTTTAGATAACATACCTTCGAGTAGGGATTTCATCGGGAGATCAAGGTGTTTGTGATCCTGCTGTTCATTCCCACCTATGCTGGAGTACTGGAGAAAGCTCTTATGGTGGAGAGTTTCCTAGACAAGGAACAGGTGGATGTGAACCGCAATAGTGGTCACGAGGCTAAGGCATCTACAGAATATGGTAGACAATGGGTAACGGGGTCGCGACATAGGAGGAATATCCATGCCTAGACATAGACGCATGGGTCTGTAGTGTAGGAGTAGCATCAAGAATCAAATTAGCCACATGAGAGGTGGTGTTATGCTTACGATGGCTGGGGGAATCTCAATAGATATTTTCTGACCCATCATGATGTTGAGAGGGATCCAGATGATGATCCTCCTTGGTAGAGTTAGCGCTTAGAGCTAGGAGTTCCGCATGGTGGTGAAAGATGAAGTTTTCTTAAGTACACGCCGTGTACTCTGAGTACATGCTGTGTGGTGGTACATGGCCGTGTGTCTGGCCGTGTGAAAAAGAACATGGAAGGTTGGTTTTTAGATAGTACATGACATGTAATTTTACACAAGAATACCCCATGTTGTTCTAGCCATGTATAAGTACACAACCAGGGGGAGGGATAAGAGTACACGCCATGTACTCCAAAGTACACACCATGCACTTTTTCCAGCTTAGAGGTTTTGGGTATTTTGTGCCCTTGAAGTCAAAATTTAACATGTGACTAGTCCATTCTGAGCGTTTTCCACATAGATCATGATGGTGAAACCTTTGGAGCATTTTTATGACCCTTAATGGGGTTTTTGGGTTTATATCTAAATAGATAGGTTCTTTCTCCAATTATTGATTTTGGTCATCACTCGAGAGTGAGACTTGGCGTGGATGATTGGTTGGGTATTTAGAAAAACCTAGTGAAACCTTTTTCGAGATGATCTATGAGACATCTCCCATGACATTTTCTTTGAGGATGTTCCCCTTGTGAGACATGAACTTCTGGCATATGAGGCTATGAGACTAAATGATTCCATGGATCCCCTAAGGTATGTATTTGCTTATGTGCTGATCTAGGTAGTCCCTTGTAGGATACCTATACTCACGTATCATTTCAGGGACCCCCATTGTAGGATGCCTCTATTGCTTGACCGACCCTAAGTTGTACGTCAGGTTTGGGTAGATATGGTGTTCGAGTGTCACCTATAACCCATGCCAAACTGGTAATCCCATGAGGCTGTGGCTGTGGTTTTGGGTTGGGTGTTCAGACCACCCTCACTCCTTATTGTGTTCACTTGTTTATTGCATCAGTTCACCAGAGGTGATTTCTGGTTGGTGGATTTCAAGCCTAACATGAGGCATCTTTATTTCTTTTGGGATGCCCGGGCATTCTTCCTAGGATCCGTGTTGCTTATTGGGATGAACATATGTGCTTACCTGGTATCCAGCTTCTGAGCCATGTTATTTCTCATATTTTACTGGTACCCAGAGGTATTACCTGGGACTTGGCTATTGTTCCTGTATATATATATATATATATATATATATATATATATATATATATTATGATATATTTTATTGGGATGTCCATAGGTTCTTCTTGGTATCCGGATGTTGATCCTTACATGTTTAATTTTACACCTTGATGGATACTTGGATTCCTGTGGTAGGAATTACTTGGACAAGATCATGGGCTAGATGATATATGATGAGGATGATTATGCTCTCCTCAATGCGGGCTTGTCCTGAGTTTGGGATGACATGGACATTAGGATTGAGTGATGCTAATAACTGATTAGGCTTGGACCATATTTTCTTGAGTGGTTTTGACCACAGGATTGGACATTGTTGATGTTAGTTTGAGGCAGTATGATTGTTAGGTTGGGCATGTCCCAAGATACATGGATGGAAAGTCCATCAGATTTGAACAAAATGGTTGTATGGGTATGAGGTACCAGAGATGTTGTGGCTTGGGTTCTTTATTTGATGATTACCTCTCACCCATGATGACCAAAGTGCCGATTGAGTCATGTGTACAAAGTTTGACTCCGTGATGAGGTGGTTTTGACCACTCGTGTGGGTAGAGGCCCTCAATAGTTTCAGTTTAATTATTTTAGATTTGGGGGTGCTTTCCATTGGAAGCCACATGGGAGGTGATGAGACTTCGGTTGATAGTGATGAGGATATTGGGTTGGGGGCATAGGCTCACCGTGATTGAGGTTGTGGGTCAGAACTTTTATTTGAGGACATACATCGCTTTTCCTATGATTGTTGTGCCATAGACCGATGTGAGCTTTTGAGAAGGGGTCCATGGGACCAGAATACTATTGTTCGGGTGTGCCATTGGGATATCATTACTTGAGACATGAGTTTTTAGGAGGCACGTGGTTCCAGTATTTGTGATTGAGGTGGAACCTAAGGGTTCACCTAGTCTTTGTGACTACAAGAGTACCTTATACCATGGTTTAAGGACTCTCTTTACTGATGAGATTCTAGCATTGGTCGAAGAAGGTATATGTCAATGGAATTATAGACCCAGAGATCGACTTAATGGTACATGGATTGAGTGTAATGATGTCCAACTCAATTCCCTTGCACAGGATATCCAGGTGATTGGGATTAAGGACCCAAGGATCGACTGTAGATTAGTTTTCATGTTGATTGTTTCACATACTCATGAATATTCATATTTATGTATATATGTATAGGTATGAGACTATACAACTATACGTATATAGATACGAACATCCATGATGGAACTTGACCGGTTGATAGAGAATATGGACCCTGGGTATGGCTGCAGGCTCACGTTGGTTTTACTTCCTTTTGGTTGTGTTTTATCTAGGCTGAGCACATTGCTTTTGCATACACTTATAATAGTATAGTTATAGGTTTCTTATCGGGGTAGAATATTGAGATTCTTTCTCACTCCTACACGTTCACCTGGTTGTACGTTTAGACCTTATGTCTGCTTTTTTAGGTTTAGCATGAGTTTTATGGTGGATAAGGCTAAGGCCCAATGTTTCTTGTTTGAGCAGAGATGCTCATGTGGTTCTTCTGATCAGGCTGGTGTAGTTCGAAAGTGTATGGAGATCAGGTATGTGGGTTGGCTCAGAGTTAGTAGTAGAGCCCTGTACTTTTACTTTCAACTTCTTTTGTTTTATAGTTTGTGTGTGGTCGGCCCAGTGGGTGACCAGTGTTGTATTGTATTGCATAACTGTTTGGGATTTTTACAACATTTTACTATTGCGGTTTGTTCTATTTCAGTTGTTTATCACTTCCTCACTTTGTTTACTTTATTCTATGTATAATACTTAGTTATTTACACTATTTTCTTACTATGATATGAGGGAATAGTCTCCCCACTATCACCTCCTAGGTCCTTACTTCTAGTTGGTAGCCTTTAGTGTATGGAGAGGCGCACTTGAGTCCTAGTAACCCACCAACTTAGAGCACCGGTTTAGTGGATTTCAGGTCGGGATGTTACAAAGTGGTATTAGAGGAGTTATTTTCCTAGTCTTTACTATTTGGGATATGGTAGAAAGGAGTATTAGGATTGTTTTGGAACCTGTGATAGATATCAGACTGGTGCGCTGAGAATACTTATTCCGATAGGAATTCCTAGTTTCTAGGGTTTTGGATTGTTGTTCTGATCTATGATGTGACAGTTGTATATGATTTTCACCTTGAGTGATGCACATGTTGTGTGGATGTTTTTATTTACTTTGGATCTATATCTCTTGTCCATTAGCAAGAGGCCATATATGTATTTTGACTCTTGGATGACAAAGGCAAGAGGTGTCTCATGCATCATTTTTAGAACATAGGATTCACATCATATAGGCCTACAAGTATGTGATTTTACTGATGATGAGTCTTTTGGGCCTGATTACACATATATTTCACTTTTATGGCGGGTTATGTGGATCTACATTGAGGCATTTTTTTGTGAGGCTGATGAATCGGTCCTCATGCACGGTAGGTGCAGTGACCTAATAGGTCTATATGGCATGTGATGCCCTTTTGTTGTGACCCTTGCAGGTTGTTTATCATGTATGTGGTTATATAGTCAGATCAATTAGTATGATGCCAATGGATACCATGACTTTTCTTATAAACTGGACCTCCATGGTGTATTTCTGTATACAGATACCCGATAAGTGTCAGTTCATTTCCTTTTCAATGTTGGTTGTGACCTCTAAGGAGCAGTTCCTTCTGAGGATTCTCAGAGAGGATCAAGACCTTTTTAGGTTGTGTTTTAAGTTTTTAACCTTGTTTTCTTTTGAAATTAGGTTTTTCATCTGGGACTTTGGGCTCAAAGGTTTCTTTAGAGATGATGATAAGGGTATTCCTATAGTGGGGAGTACCAGATCAGTCATAGTTAAATGTCTTCCGTGTAGGAGACAGTTGTTGGTTCTATGAAACTGGTTGTTGGACAGTCCAAATAGCTTGGTTGTGAAGGTTCTCGAGTTGAGAGCATGGATGATGGTCCTTTTACTGGGCTTCTCAGGGACGAGAAGGTTTATAGTGGGGAGTTTGTAAGAACCCGTGCAATTCCAGACTGTAGTTTTGAGCAGAAATTTGATTTTTTGTTGTTAGATGCTCGTGAGGGGTAAAATGATCTTTTAAACTATGATTTGACCTTAGATATTTTTTTGACCACTCTGTTTTTCCGGAATAGGGTGTTTACCTTAGGACATGAGTTTGGTGGAAATATGAGCTATACAAATTTTAGCGGAATAATTAATATTTAATATTAATAAATCAAATATTAAATTATTCATGCAGGTTCGTTCAGAGATAAATTTTTAACAGAGCATAGGATTGAGATTCTATATCTTCCATTGAATCCGGAATGGGGATTTTAGCCTAGGAAAGGCATAAACTTGAGTCGGGCACTGGGGCCGACCCGTGTCGCTTTTTCTTCTTCTTTGATTTTTCCTTCTTTTCTTTTCTTTTCCTCTTTCTTGTGCATGCCTCATTGTGATTCTAATCCTTCTCCATGATCTAAGGGATAATAGATATAGGGAGAAAGAGTAAGAGATGGAATTGAATAGAGGTACCATTGTGAAGCCCTCGACGCGCTGCGTCCGTGGACCGTTAAATCAAGTAAAGCTTCAGCGGCTTCCACCCTAAGGTAGTCCCATTTTTTTTGCTGTAGATACTCTTTTAATTGGGTTTTTAAAGTTTCTATAGCCATATATTTCTTTATTGTGGCCTCTTGAGTCCCGATCTGTTGTTTTAGGGGAGAAAACGAGTGTTTCGAGCGATCCGAGGGTTTTCCTGTCAGGAAATCTAGGTTACATGGCATGTGTTCTTCCAATTTGGGGAAGATGAATTTTTCTTAATTACATGCCATGTACTCTGAGTATACGCTGTGTGGTGGTACATGGTCGTGTGTCCGACCATGTGAAAAAGAACACAGAATGTTGGTTTTTAGATAGTACATGTCATGTACTTTAAAGTACACACCGTGTACTTTTACACATGAATACCCCATGTTGTTCTATCCATTTATAAGTACAAATCCATGGGGAGGGATAAGAGTACACACTATATACTCCAAAGTACACACCATGTACTTTTTCCATCTTAGAGGTTTTGGGTATTTGTTCACTAGAAGTCAGAATTTGGCATGTGAGTAGTCCATTCTGAGAATTTTACACATAGATCATGATGGTGAAACCCATGGAGTGTTTTTATGACTCATAATGGGTGTTTTGGGGTTTCTATATAAATAGACAGGTTATTATTCTAGTCAGGGCCGGCCCTAGGGCAAGCCCAGAGAGCCCTCTGGCTAGGGCAACAGACAATCAAAGAAAAAAAATACAAAACCAAGGGAAAAAAATTCGCCATTTCACTGTAGCTCTTAATACATTTTAGGGCAAAATTTCATAGGCAGTCTTGGGCAACATAATTTACTGGGCCGGTCCTGATTCTAGTTATCGATTTCAGTCATCACTCGAGAGTGAGACATGGCGTGAATGATAGGTCAGGTGTTCAGACCAACCTAGTGAAACCTGTTCTGATATAAGTTATGAGCCATCTCCCATGACCTTTTCTTTTGAGGACGTTCTTCTTGAGAGACGTTCCCTTCTGGACTATGAGGATGTGAGACCATATGCTTCCAAGGATCCCTTGAGGGGTGCCTTTACTTATGTGATGATCTAGGAAGTACCCTGTAGGATCTCTGTACTCATGTATCATTTTGAGGATCCCCATTATAGGATGCCTCCATTGCTTGAACGACCCTAAATTTTACGTTGGGTTTGGGTAGATATGGTGTTCATGTTTCACCTAGAACCCATGCCAAACTGGTAATCCCATGAGGCTATGGCTGTAGTTTTGGGTTGGGCATTTGGTCCACCCTCACTCCTTATTGTGTTCACTTGTTTATTGTTGATGCAGTGATGTTCACCAGAGGTTATTCCTGGTTGGTGGATATCGAGCTTGATGCAAGGCATTTTTATTTCTTTTGGGATGCCCATACATTCTTCTTAGGATTAGTGTTGCTTATTGGGATGACTAGATGTTCTTACCTAGTATCTGGCTTCTAAGCCATGTTATTTATGATATTTTACTGGTACCCAGAGGTATTACATGGGACTTGGCTGTTGATCCTAGATGTATATATATATATATTGTGATATATTTTGTTGGTATGTCCAGAGGTGCTTCCTGGTATTCAATTGTTGAGCCTTACATGTTTACTTTTACACCTTTAGCGATACTTGGATACTCGTGGTAGGAATTCCTTGGACGAACTCATGGGCTGGATGTTATATGATGAGGATGATTATGATCTCCTCGATGCGGTCTTAGACCAAGTTTGGGAAGGCATGGCCATTGGGATTGAGTGATGTTGATCACTGGTTGGGCTTGTCCTGGATTTTCATGAGTGGTTTTGACCATAGGATTGGGCATTATGGATGTCGGTTTGAGGCAATGTGACTTTCAGGTTGGGCATGGTCCACAATACATGGATGGAAAGGCCATCAGATTTGAGTGACATGGTCAGAGGGTCACGAGGTTCCAGAGATGTTGTGTCTTGGGTTCTTTATTTGGTGATTACTGCTCACTCGTGATGGCCAAAGTGCCGATTGAGTCATGTGCACATAGGTTGACTTGTGACGAGGTGGTTTTGACCACTCATGTGGTTAGAGGACCTCAATAGTTGTGGTTTAGGTATTTTAGGTTTGGGGGTGCTTGCTGTAGGAATCCATGTGGGAGGTGAGGAGCCTTCGGTTGATAGTGATGAAGCTATCAGGTTGGGGGATGAAGCTCACCATGATTGAGGCCATGGTCCGAGACTTTTATTTGATGACAAAAATCACTATTCCTCCAGTTTTTGTGCCAAGGGTCAACGTGAGTTTTCAAGCAGGGGTCTATGGGACCAGGATACTATTGTTTGGGTGTGCCTTCGAGAAATCAGTACTTGAGACACTAGGTGTCAAGAGGCATGTGGTACCAGGCTATGTGATTAAGGTGGAACCTGAGGGTTCACCTAGGCTCTGTGACTACAGGAGTACCTTAGACCATGGGTCAAGGAATATATTTACTTTTGAGATTATATCATTGGATGAAGAAGTTACATTTCGATGGGATTACAGACCTAGAGATCGACTTAATGATACATGGCTTGAGTGGCATGACATCCTGCTCAATGCCCTTGCACAGGATGTCCGGGCGATTGGGATTACGGACCCAAGGATCGAATGTAGATTGGTTTTCATGTTGACTGTTTCAAATACTTATGAATATTCATATTTATGTATATATGTATATGTATGGGACTATACATGTATACGTATATAGATATGGACATCCATGGTGGAACTTTCCTAGTTGATAGGGATTACGGACCTTGGGTATGACTGTGGGATCACATTGGTTTTACTTCCTTTTGGTTGTGTTTCAGCTAGGCTGAGCACATTGATTTTTCATACACTTATAACAACACAGTTATAGGTTTCTTATCAGGGTGGCCTACTGATATTCTTTCTCACCCCTTTATGTTCACCTTTGTGTACTTGTAGACCTTATGTCTGCTTTTCAGGTTTAACATGAGTTGCATGGTGGATAGGGCTGAGGCCCAATGTTTCTTTTTAGAGCGAAGCTGCTCGAGTGGTTCTTCTGATCAGGATAGTGCAGTTTGATAGTGTCTGGAGATCAAGTACATGGGTTGGCTCAGAGTTAGTAGCAGATCCCTATACTTTTACTTTCATCTTCTTTTGTTTTACTGTATATGTGTGGTTGGCCCAGTGGGTGACCAATGATGTATTATATTGCATAGACATTTGGGATTTTTATAGCATTTTACTATTTCACCTTGTTCTATTTCAGTTGTTTATCACTTCTGCACTCTGTTTACTTTCCACTGTGTATGATACTTAGTTATTTTTTTTTGTTTTATTACTCTGATTTGAGGTCATAGTCTCCCCACTATCACCTCCTAGGACCTCACCTCTATTCGGAAGCCTCTAGAATATAAGGAGGTGATCTGGAGGCCTAATAACCCACCGACTTGGAGCACCGGTTTAGTGGATTCTAGGTCAGGACATTACAGTCCGCGCTAGGCTGAGGGAGCTGGAGGATGTGGGTAAAGACAACTACAGGCTGTAGAGGCCTTTGACCTGGAAGCTCTGAGGATGAATAGAGGTACACCTTGGGTACTCTCTACTTTATACAGTAGAAATTGTTAGACACTGTCGTGGGTACTCTTTTTCTCTTTGCTCATTCTTGAGGTTTAACTAGAGTGATGTGGGGAATTGGTAGAGCCCATGTTGGTAGTTTCTACAGATGGTTTGGTAAGACCCAGTACATGTTCGTACAACCCTTAGTTTTTCATGGGTACCCTCATGTGTTTGGTGTCAGATTTCTAAGTGATATTCTTGATGATGAGCTGGTGTAGTTTGATGTAGATTTGAACTCATGAGTGATGGGGGACACTTTACCTACCAAGATGCATTTTTGCGATGTGATCAGAACTATGCAGGCGAGTCAGTGCTACCCAAAGTGGACAATATCGAGGTGTGGTGGATGAGTTCCTTAGACTTGTGTGTTCAGGGTGAGGTTATGTGATGAAGTGTCAAGGAAGGTCTTGGTCATACCAGTGGAGTTTTTCCTGCTCGACCCCCTTTAGTTTGGCAGCACTTAGAGAGTGAGATCCTTACTTAGAATCATTCCATAGTGGCATAGTAAGACCCTATGATGTTTCTGTGGTATAGATTGGTTTCTTACTATCCATACTCAGCTGGGATTCCACTAGTGAGTGTGGTAGTGTTTCTATTTTGGTGATATATGTTATAGTTAGAGGTTGGTAGATGAAGGTCCTTGTAAGACCTAGCGTTTACTCTTGGGTAACCCTATTTTGTTCGTGCATACCCTCACATGTTTAGCATCAAACTTGAATGAAAAACGCTTGAGGAGGCTGTTGTATAGTCTATCCATGGTTGGATGTGAACTATAGGGTTTCTTCAGTATTTGCATCAGCATGAATGCAGATGTACCATGGTGCTTAGTGTTTTCCCACCCATCATAGCTAAGTAGACATGTTCCCACTGTTGCATGATGTTGGCATGGTAGAATTTGAACATAAGAGTGGTTTGATCTATGTTGTTCCTCTATATGAATTATTGTAAGTAGCACATAACCCTTGATGAGTTTGCTGACACAGGTGCCTAGTGGGGAGTTCAGTTTCTTCCCTTGTGCTTAGGATTTCACTTTTTGGGGATTAAAATACCTAAGGTGGGGAGAATTTAATGACTTGGTTTTTGATTTGAAGGACTTTGGAATATTTTGGAAAATATTTCCGGAGCTGTGTGCTGAGTCGACTCAGGAATCTGGGGCCCAGGGTTCCTCGATGTGGTGATGTTAAAAAATATTAAATATATTTTGTCACATGCATGTAGTTTCAATTGAAACTTAAATAAATCCCATTTGGAGTCTCAGATTGGATTTATGAGACCCAGGTTGAGTCTGAAACATCGTTTTTACTCTAGGCGTGACCTAAATTCATTTGCGCTAAGAGTTTTGATTGGGGGTCATTTGGTGACGGGGTATTATGAGGTGGATTTAATTAATTGATTAATTAATTAAATATATAACCTAAACCTATCCCCTCCCCCATGTTGGAATGAACCACACCAAAAGAGTATTAAATCCTCACCTCTCATCTCTATCCCTTTGGCGACGATGAAACCAACACCAAATCCACATAATGAGGTGCCATTGATCTTCGTTTCTGAAGCAGATCATCATCAGATTGATAACCAAAATGATCCAAGCATCATTCTTGATCCAAATCTTCATACTTTCACTAACAAGGTAGGAGAATTTGTTTTTTGGTCCCAATATCTTTCATTTTGTTTTGTTCTAAGGTTCTAGAGTCTTATTGCAATTGCTTTTGATCCCTGCTAGGTAGATCTGTGAGTTTTGGGGAAGAAAAAGGTGAATTAGGGCATTTTGCAGGTGATTACCAACTAGAATCATCATCTACATGGCGTGTAGTTTAGTGGAACATGCTATGTAGATCTTCCTATTTTGGGGAAGATGAACATTTGGGACTAAATGCTGTGTATGGGTGTTACACGCCGTGTAGTGCCCTAAACCGTGTGACCATGGGACATGGCTTGGGATAGCCATGTGAAAACACATGGATGTGTACTAACATACGACGAAGATACACGGACATGGGGTCCAGTATATGGACACAAGAAAACTACTTGGGTAGGTGTCCGTTTATCTGAAAACACTGTGTAGTATGGGATACATGGCGTGTGAGGAACACGGTTGGCCGATCTGTGTAGAAGAGGAACACAACCAGGGGCCGAGAGATGAGGGACATGGTGTGTACCTCCTCTACATTCAGTGTTCCCCTACATGGGTTGGAAACTGTGTGGAAAAGATACATGGGTATGTTCTTGGGTGGGCTCACACACGCTGTGTGCCCCGGTGCATGCCGTGTACTACTAGGATATCCTCCGGGGATCTTTGGCCTTTCGTATCTCTTTCTTTGGGACTTGAATTCTAGATTGTGAGTAGTCTATCCTAAGAGGTTTTCCATGTAGGACACGATGGTGGTCTCCTTTATAGCTTATGAGATACTAGGTGGTGTGAATTAAGAAATATTATTATGGAGTGGTACTAAGATGATGTTGGAGATTAGTGTGGTTTGTATAGAGAGATGTTAGGATTGTTGCTCTTATGATGGTCTAGGGCACGAGTTTTCCTCACCTCTATCCTTAGGTGGAGATGAGACTCCCCACATTGTGGGTGTGGGTTCATTACCTTTGGGTAGTTTCCTCTGACGGTGTTACTCCCCTAATGGACTAGGGTGCGAGTTTCCTTGTGACGTTCATGAAGGAAGAGTAGGTAATCCCCTATTGGACAAGGGAGCGGGTCCTCTATTCGTAGAGTCAGTACTCCCCTATTGGACCAGGGTGTGGTCCTCCATATTTGATGTATAGATAGAGTGGGTACTCTCCTATTATACCAGGGTGCGGGTCCACTATTATAAGATTCGGTACTCCCCTGTCGTTCTAGGGCGCTGGTCCTCCATACATGTTGTTTTGGGAGAGACGATACTCCCCTACCATGTTAGGGAGTAAGTCCTCAAGATTGGGGTTGTTAATACCCTACTGTGTCAGGGTGCAGGTCTCCCATAGTGAAAAAGTTGGCAGAGTTGATACTCCCTTGTCGTTCCAGGGTTCGGGCCCTCTAGCCATCGTGTAGTACTCCCCTACCAGGTTAGGGTGCAGGTCCTTGATTTATGAAGCAATACTCCCTTATCGTATCAGGGTGCTGGTCCTTCATGAGAAGTACTCCCCTATTGGATCAGGGTGTGGGTCCTCACTTATGGAGTAGTACTCCCCCGTCTCCAAGTAGCAGTGGGGATCGGGTCCTCCGTTGGAGTTGGATCTCCCGCGGTTGTTGGATACAGTTATGAGGAGTAGGCCCTTCCACTTGATGTGAACAATACCTAGATAGAGGTTAGTGATCCCTCAATGGACTGAGGTGCGGGACACTCCTTGCAGGAGCAATAAAGGTTTCACGGGTTAGTTAGGAGCAATACTCTCTCGACTGTGGGGCAGTGGCGATGCATGAGTCCCTTCATTCTCTCTTGTTAGAGAGGATGCACGTGGTGCATAGTCTGAAGCAGTTCTCCCTCAACTATGTATAGTGGTTAGGGGCGGGCCTCTTCACTTGGGTTTCTTTAGCTTATGTTGGGCATGAGGTAATGATGACACACTACTGAAAAAATGTCTTATGGAGACGAGTCATTTGCGAAGGGACCCCGTCACAAATGACCCATTATGGAAAACGACATCGCAGATATCACCTTTTCGATGGTCCGTTGCAACAACTTATTATTTGTGATAGGCTAGCAACTTGTCGCAAAGAGCCTCCATGTTTTTACTCTTTTGTGATGAACCGTCGTAATTAGTCCTTGAAATATAAAAAAAATAAACCCTTTTGCGGTGACCTGTCAAAAATAGTTAATCTTTTTTTTAAAAATAAATTAAAAAATAAAGTAAGATTAATAATAATATAATATTAATATAAATAAAATCAAAATATTAATATTAATAGAATAAAATTATTTATAAAATAATAAATATAATATAATATTAATATAAATTAAATAATAATAATAATATTAATAGATTAAAATTAATTATAAAATAATTAATTAATAAAATATTAATATTAATAGGAAAAAATTATTTATAAAATAATAAATATAATATAATATTAGTATAAATAAAATAATAATAATAATATTAATAGATTAAAATTAATTATAAAATAAATAATTAATAATATAATAAATACAATAAAAAAATTAAATAAATAATAAAAAAATGTAATTTTCGAGACAATATAAAACACACACTATTTAAAACTTTCAATAGTTAATATTAAAAAAAATACATTTAAATGCTTCATCATAAAATAAAAATACACATCACTGAGGGGGGGGGGTCGTTTGGAGGAGCTAGTGGAGGTAACTCCATCCCTAAACTGCAAGTTATATGTCGCATGTAATCCATCTCCTGCTCCTGCTCCTACCACCATTGATGTATCTCATCCTGAATTTGCTGCTGTTGCTGTTGGAGGAAGTCTTTTTGCTGTTTCTACTGCCACTGATGCATCTCTTCTTGCTCCCTACGCATAGTCTCTATAAGCTCACTCTGAGCTCGCAGCTGTTCCAGATACTATGCATGAGATGATGATGACTCTCTGTGAGCTCCTCTTGAGCTGGATGCTGATATCGCAGAGGTGCTATAAAAACCCCCACAGGTCACTTGAGACCTGATACCAAAAACTCGGCCTTTCTCAAAGCCATACTGGGTCACCTACATCCATGCTACCACATCAAATCGGGGGGCACTGGTCTGACCATCGGTCTCAGCCCGAATCTCAACATCTTTCTGAGACATCACGACCACATATGACTCCTTCAATTACAATTTAAAATTAAAATAGTTAAAATATTATTTTTAGTTAAATTTAAAACTCAAAAAAAACTTATACTGACCACAATCTAATGCTGGCGATGACCTCTAATCTCCCTAGTGGCTGGATCACTGTATATCCTCCAATAAACATTGTACTTTGTAATATCGGGCTGTGCGAATGCCTATATGAATATAAAATAAACTGTTTGCATATAAAGTTTTATGAAATATTTAAAAAAATATACTTACCATATGCTCCCTATGCGTACTGAACGTACGACTACCATCTTAATGTGTCACATCTTGTATCCTCTTATTTTTTTGACCCACTGATGATATACTCTAAAACTGCCTACTCAACCCGTGTGTACATAATCCATACCAAACCTGAGATGAAATATAATCAGGTCAATGGACATGAAATGTCTCATCAAACTCTTGTACTCCTGCTTTCTCCATTGCTTTCCTTTTCAAATTGTGCAAAAACTGAGTGCAACACGGACACATAGCTCCCTACCATGCCTTCCAAATAGCCTCACACATGCTCTCCTCAATGGGATACCATAAACCCTACAAATAATTTATTATATCAAGTTATTAATTAAATTAATTTCAAAATAAATATTATTTATTTACGTACCATCTAATGCTTGAACATGCGCTGCTGAACATCAACGAGAATCTAATCCCATGACACCCATGCATTAGAAAAATAATTGCGCAATATAGCGCTCCCCTGTCTAATATCTATATACATAAAGATATGAAAAAAATAGTAATTAATCAAAAAATTAGAATATAAAAAAATTAATGAAAACTAACTAAGATTCATAGGTAAATATACCTCTGTGTGTGTGGATCAAACCCAAGATGTGGACATCACTCGGGTATAGGGTCGGGAACCATCAGTCGGGTAAGACCATGCCCCATCCAAGTGCCCCCTAAATTGCCCACAGTCTGAGGGTTGGTTGATCTGACCTCTTACTCATCCAAAGGTAGATCTCCCTCATGCAATATACGAAACAAATCATCATCCATCTAAAACACGAAATCATTTTTGTTAGCAAACAATTAAAAATAACTATTATATATAGATATATATTATATATGATTATAACCATCATTTAACCGTGTCAATATTCATCTTCATCCTCATCTTCATAGCTGTTGATGTCAATGTCTTCATCTTTTGGATCAACATCATAAATTTCTATATTAGTTTTAGTTTCACCATCTCTTGTCATTTCAAATTCAATTGTAACATCATTAACATCATCGTCACCATCAGTCCTTAACTGTGGGGTGTTATCAATGATATTTGTGTCTCTTCATGTAAAATATGGATTCAGAGCAATATCTTGAAAAATTTAAATTCTTTGCACTTCAACAGAACCATATTCACCTTCAGTAAACTGATTCTCTTGAGATTTAATTTTTATTATGCTCCAAAAATCACCCAACTCCCTTAAACTATCACAATAATTTTCATAATAAATCTGATGAGCCTGATGAGCAAATACAAATGGTTCATTTACTATAAGAAAACTTTTATATTTAATATCAACGATTCCATGGATCAGATGAACATGTAAGTCTCTCTCAGTATCCAACCACTGACATTTAAACATCATTATGTAATGTTGTCCTAGATAAGACACTTCAATTATTTCTTCTAGCATGCCGTAAAATTCAACTTTAGTTTCTCTATAATGAGACCCTCTCAAGAAAACACCATTATTCATTGTTTTTTTTGATTCCCCATATGCACGTGTATGAAATCTATAACCATTCACCACATATAAATTATAAGATTTAACCATTTTGGATGGTGGGTTACTCAATACAGGCAACCAATTATCAATTTTATCACTATGTTAAGATACCTGAAAAGTTGTAAAACAATTATCACCATAACAAGTATTAAATTGATTTTTTATTTGAAATAAAAAATAATTTATGTTATCAGTTTTTGAAACCAGTAGGAATTTTTTTGACGACGTTATTCAAGAGAAACTAATGTAATTTGTGAAAACTATTTGTTGATATAATTATTATATAAACTATAAATAAAATAAGATTAATGTACTTTTATAAAAATAATAGAATAAGTGATAGGAGCACTCATAGTATGAATGGTGTCATTTCTTCACAGTTCAACAGAATATATGTATGAGCTATATGATGTTCATCATCTAAAATACATCATTCATGAACTCCACCGAAGCCAATTTAGGACTGATTGAAAACTAATAATTTATTGCTCATGTCATCGTCAAAATTTCCCTCATTACAACTCATGCGGTTGTGTTTTGAGGGATATTCAGATTGAAAGTAATGAGAGCATAAAAAATAAATTCCCACTTGCAAATAAGATTATGCAATTGAGCCTTCAACTGATGCTTTGTTACATATTTTTTTTCAATTTCTGCATGCATCTCTAAAATGGGTACATCCATTGGAACTGAACTGGACCTCCACATTTTATTTCATGTGAAAAATGTGATATCAAATTTTCCATTGAAACAAAAAAACATGGCAGGAAGATTTTTTTTTCAGTTTATATAAAATTAAAATGACATCTTCTTACAGTTTTCTTACGGTATTGTAGTCTGTTGTCGATGCAAAAATGTCTTGAAAAAATATGATATTTATGTTAGCACATCCTAAATCATTGGATTTAACAAACCTTTTAATCCAATTGGAAGAATTATTTCCATTAAAACATGACAATCACGACTTTTCAATTCGGTAATATGACCATTTATAACATATCTTCCCAAATTGGAAGCATAACCACCGGGAATTCTCAAATATGAAATCCACTGACAAGATAATAAATGAATCAATTTGGATAGTATATAAGTTTCTTTTGGATTCATTAACTTCTATGATCTAATATTTTCAAACAGTTTAAGTTCTTGTCGCTTGCAAATTTGGGCAAGATCTAATCATGCCTTCACATTGTCTTTGGTTTTACCTGGTATATCCAAAATTGTATGAAATAAATTATCAAAATAGTTCCTATCAATATGCATCACATCCAATATGTGATGGACCAACAAATCAGACCAATATGGCAAATCCCAAAAAATAATTCGTTTTATCCAATTGTGCTCTTTTCCAAACCCATAAATTTTCCATTGGTTTATTATTGGTCCAAATGTGATGAGAGGTAATGAAGAGACAATTGATTTTAACCATATACCCAAGATATTTGTTGGAGGCCCATCTTTTTCAACTGTTCCTTTTCTAAAATGATATTTTTTTCTTGAAAAAGGATGATCGACTGGAATAAATTTGCAATGATAGTAAAAAAACAAGATTTTTTCCATTGACGAGCATAAAAACTTTGTTGTCTCTCATACAATACATACATGATTTTTCCCCATGGGGTGGCCCAGTTGTTTGGGTCATTCGCTTGGTTCCTCAGAGTCAGGGGTTCAATTCCTGCTGGTTGCAGGCTTCGACCGAAGTAATTCCGCACCGTGCGATTTACCACCTTGACAGTGCAGGGCAGCGTGGGGAGGCCAGTTTTACTCACTCGAGCTGCAATTCGCATTCGAGACCCGGGGCTTGGTACCCCTCCGGAGGGAACACGCTACGCCAGGAAGAGCATGAATTGTAATAGTGTGGGTGAGGTTTCTATACAAAAAAAAAATACATACATGATTTTGGACCATGTGTACTCCAGCCAGATAACATGCCATATGTGGGGAAGTCACTAATTGTCCACATCAATGTAGCTTTCAGTAGAAATTTTTGTTTCGTAGTAACATCATACGTATTGACACCATTAATCCACAATGAATTTAACTCAACAATCAATGGTTTCAAATAAATATCGATATTCTTTTTCAGATGACCTAGAATTAATAAGGTCAAAAAGATATATGGCTCCTTCATCAACATCAATGAAGGTAAATTATACAGAGTTATAAAGATAGGCCAACATGAATACTGACTACCGTAAGAACTAAATGGATAGAAACCGTTAGTAGAAAGACCCAATCATATGTTTTGGGATTTTAAAGCAAATAAGAGATGCACTTGGTCAAAATGTTTAAATGAATCACCATCAGAGGGATGATTTAATCTTTTACTAGTTGAAATGTTGATTTTTTCCTTGAAATCAATGATTCTATGTTTCGAGACATAAATAAATGCTATAATCTAGGTGTGAGCAGGAAATATCTCAATTGTTTTATAGGAAAAAATCTAGACTTTCTGGATTGAGATTCTTTATACCTTAATTGTCCATATGTAGGAAAACTATCCAGCAACTCATTTTCACCATAATATAAGATGCAATCATTTGAATATGCATGAATCTTCTGATAACCAAGACCCAGATTACGAACCAGTCTCTTGATCTCATAGAAATTTGAAGGAAAAACATCCCCTTTAGGTAGTAGTGTTTTAAAAAAATTGAAAATCTGATCAAAACAACTATTTGACATTCCATTATCTAATTTAATGGAAATAAATTTAGTAACTGCTTCAAACTTTCTTATCTTGCAACCAGTATATAAGGCATCCTCAACGGACCTGAATAACTCATATAAATAAGATGGTTCTAACTTAGGAGTTAAATCATTATCATACTGAGTTTCAGTTTGTTGAACATACGGACCTACCACATCATGTACTAAATTTTGAAACTGTGCTAGATCTGGAACCAAATTATTAATATCTTCTCTGGAACTGTGTTCACCATGTTGATACCAAAAAACATAATCTAGTTGAAAACCAAAATGCAATGAATGAATTCCAATGTTATCAAATGTTTCATACGTCCTCAAAGCACATTTTTTACAAGGACACTTAACTGTCCCTTCTAATTTTTTTTTCTTTCGATGATGCAAATGATAATGAAGCTTGAACACCCTCAATATATACATGATTTAAACCAGAACCATTTGGATTCCTATGCGGAGTTATCCAAGCATGATCATCAAATAAGGATTGTTGTCAACTTCCTCATTCCATATTTTTCTGAAAAATATGAAATAATTAGTTATTTTGTATAATTAGATATAAGATAAACATTATCCAAAAAAGAGAAGAGAATTAAATTCTCTTTTACAGTAATTTACAATAATTTCTATTATTTTATAGTTATTTATACTATTTTTAAGCTTTTATACTAATCTGCACTCATTTATAAAAATCTATACTAATTACCACTAATTATTATTAATTTCAGGTATTTTATAATAATTATTCTTAATTACCAGCGACACAATTTCGAACAGATTGACAATAACTCTTTTTCCCGATGAATCATCCCTTTGCAACATTTTATGACTGAAAGAACTATGAAAAGTCTGCTCCGACATATGAATATCCATTTTTGTATGTCAGAGTAGACTATTCATAGTGATTTTAGTCACAAAAAGTTGCAAGAGTATGAGTCGTTGGAAAAAAGAGCACTTTTTTCCAACAACTCACCTCCTTGCAAGGAGTTGAGGCGTCAATTAAAAGGAATGCCACCAATATGCTGGAAATTGCACCATTTTATCAATGTACTCAAATTTATTATGATTTATTACTAATTATTGCTAATTATTACTAATTATTCCTAATTATTACTAACTACTCCTAACTATTACTAATTATTCATAATTATTACAAATTATTCCTAATTATTTCTAATTATTCCTATGTATTCCTATTTATTCCTATTTATTCCCAATTATTCCCATTATTCCTAATTATTCCTAATTATTCCTAATTATTCCTAATTATTACTAATTATTACTAATTATTACTAATTATTACTAATTATTACTAATTATTACTAATTATTACCAATTATTACTAATCATTACTAATTATTACTAATTATTACTAATTATTACTAATTATTACTAATTATTACTAATTATTACTATTTATTACTCTTTATTACTGATTATTACTGATTATTACTCATTATTACTAATTATTACTAATTATTACTATTTATTACTATTTATTACTATTTATTAATAATTATTACTAATTATTACTTATTATTATTAATTATTACTAATTATTACTAATTATTAGTAATTATTAGTAATTATTAGTAATTATTAGTAATTATTACTAATTATTACTAATTATTACTAATTATTACTATTTATTACTATTTATTCCTAATTATTCCTAACTATTCCTAATTATTCCTAATTATTTCTAATTATTTCTAATTATTCCTAATTATTCCTAATTATTCCTATTTATTACTATTTATTACTATTTATTACAATTTATTACAATTTATTACAATTTATTAGAATTTATTAGAATTTATTATAATTTATTATAATTTATCACAATTTATTACAATTTATCACAATTTATTACAAATAATTACTAATTATTACAATTTATTTCTAATTATTAAAATTTATGACCAATTAATCCTAATTATTACTAATTAATCCAAATTATTACTAATTAATCCAAATTATTACTAATTATTCCAAATTATTCCAAATTATTACTATTTATCACTATTCATCACTATTTATTTCTATTTATTACTATTTATTACTAATTATTTCTAATTATTTCTATTTATTACTATTTATTACAATTTATTACAATTTATAATAATTTATTACAATTTATTACAATTTATTTCAATTTATTACTAATTATTACAATTTATTTCCAATTATTACAATTTATTTCTAATTATTACAATTTATTTCTAATTATTACAATTTATTTCTAATTATTACAATTTATTTCTAATTAATACAATTTATTACTAGTTATTACTAATTAATACTAGTTATTAATAATTAATACTAGTTATTACTAATTATTACAAATTATTTAAAATTATTACTAATTATGACAATTTTTTGCTAATTAACACTTAGATATAACTATTCATAAAAATAAATACTAAAAAACAAATATCGAATTCTAATTTAATTAATTTACATCTAATTATCAAAAATTATAAATAATTTCAAATAAAATAAACTGACTAAACAATAAAAAATAGATATATACCTTGAAACTGAAGCTTTCAGAGTAATAAAGTCGTAAGTAATGCTCTGCTTTGAAAGTTTAAACTATGAAAAATTTTAGAAGAAATTTTTTTAGTAGAGATAAAGAGAGAAGTTGAGTAAAGAGTAAAATGAGAGGAAAACCGGATGGGGGTATATATAGGTAAGATTATTTGCAACGGGGCCCGTCACAAATACCTCTGTCGGCATTAATTGCAGCGGGCCGTTAAAAAGTAATTTGTGATGGGGCCCGTCGCAAATACCACCTACTGACAAAGTATTTGCGATGAGGCATGTATCCCGTTGCAAATACTAAAAACCGCTGCTGACTATTTGCGACGGGCGGTAGGAGCCCATCACAAATAATGGTTATTTACGACGGGGTAATCGGCCCGCCGCAAATAACCCATCACAAACATCCATTTTTTTCCGTAGTGACAGGACCTCTGGTGCTGGGCACTAGATCCATACCTAGTAAGATGTTTCCGATGGAGAATGTTCTCTCAGACGTACCATTAGGAATGATAGAGTTGTTCTCAATGAAGTGCATATCTTGGACGAGTGCCATATGGGATGGATGAGCTCATGGAGTGTGTTCTCCTAGTTTTGTGTTACAGTTAGAGCCTATGAAGAGAATCCCGTTGCAAGATATGAGGTTAGAACCTCATGAGACTTAGTGTCTAAAACGAGTATATCTGGGTGATTTCTGGGATTCCTTGTGGTGTTGTCACATGTCAGGATTGACACCCCTTGTAGATCGAGCTAACTTTTCATGTACAACTAAGGATGGTTTGAGATGAAGTTTCTCTATTGATTGGGTTTCCCTCTGGCTAGGTCGAGTGGACTGTTGCCTTTTTGTTTCTCCCTTTTTCTTTTGGGGTTTTTGGGATGCGTACTGAGTATTTTTATACTCACCCCTACACAGGCTTTGCCCGTACATGTTATGTATCTTATGCAAACTACATGCCTTTCAACAGAGTCCACAAAGGACCCGAGACTGGCAAAGCTTAGTGAACTAGACAAACCGAGGTGTTTACTGGATCTTGGATGAGGAGCTATCTGGCAGTTGCAGTTGACAGTGATCCCCTCCTTCTGAGCAAGTTGGACTCTTACAGTTTTCTTTAGTGTGCGTTGTTTTTCCCTTTTTTTCTTTCAGTACTTCTGTTTACTCTGGTTGAGGGATATAGATGTTTGCATGCATTGGTTGCCTTTGTTTTTTTACATTTCATAATTTAGTGAGCTTGGAGACGTGTGTGTGCATACAAGTACTTAGGAAATTCCTCCCATGCTAGTAATATGCATTCTCATCTCTAGTCGCCAGCCCCTGGCCAATTAGAGGCGGGCTTGGGGAGTTGCGGCCTGGGCCCCATCAGGTCGGATCATGATAGATTTTTTTGAAGATGTGTGGAAGTGTTTAACAAAGATCGGTGAATTGTGGTAGTATGAAGTTTTCATGTAAGATTGAAGATAATTTTTCAAAGGTCATGTATGAATGGAAAGTGATGGTACTGAGGTGCGCATCAGAAGACGGTAGATAAGTGATTTTAAAATTTTCATCACCAGAGTGATGTAGCTTTGTCGTCTTTGATGATCCGAGCCCTAGTAAAGGTCTAAGAATCTCACATGAATTTATTTAACTCAAAAATTAAACACGAACGGTTACCTCATTCAAATTGAAGACGCAATCGACAATAGATCATCGTCGGTGATCATTTCTCGAATGATCTAAGAGCAAATCCCTCTAGATCTTCCACACACACATCATGAGTTCACGAGAACGCCGATCTTTAGACTTCGGGTGCTAGCATGGAGGTCTGACAACACCTTTGATGTCTCGACAATAACCACTGCTCTGTTCCTTCGATTCGTGAATGTGTTCTTGGTTTGATTGTTTGGAATGAGTCTTTCTCTCTCTAGGATGCGAGAAGGTAGAGAGAGGAGCTCTTGAATTCGTGGGAATGAATAATCCCATCAAAATGAGCCCCCCCTTTACTTATATACTTGGAATTAAACACCCAGAAAGAGTTCCCCGATCCCCGTATATATAACACCCACTAAATAAGTTATAAATGAAACATTATAATGAACTAAATATGGCATATACATAATTTATATTTTATGACCTACTTGTAATATATAATAAATACACTACATGATAAAATCGAGTCTTTAACTCATATCGTAATTACCGTAAATATTAAACAAACATTGAATATTAAAATAATATTCATTCGTATGATATTTTTCCATGTATTCACTTAATACCTTGTGAGTAAATTTTATAAATAAATTCACCTTCAATTATTCTATAATCTAATAATAATTAATATATTTATTTACTGGTGATTTTTTATTCTTGGACACATATCAGAGCCCGTGGTGGGCCCCACCATATCCTATAATCTTATTCATTAGAATATGGAAGAATTTTGAATACGCTATTAAATGTGACTATCTAGGCCCTTATCTCGATAGTAAATAATACTACTCACAAATCAAGAGCATATTCTAGTAGCCTATCAAGACCCTCAAGGAGATAAGGAATAATCATAGCAACAAAAACCTTCCTATGAACACATGCTGTGTAATATAATCTCTTTGTCTTGCGATTTCTCATAAAGCAGGATGCACAATTTCCATCATCATTTATTCTTTCTTTATTATTCATTGACCTTACTAGATGGTCTTACATTTTTCTACTTCTTTAAAAAAGGAATCCCCAGGAGTGGATTTTTCAAACCCTCCACCCTAGGAACCCCTCTTTCCATGAAGAGATCACTCCAGATAGAACCCCGACTGGGAATGAGCCGTTGTTAGCCAAAATGGAAGAGCGTCCCATGGGGTGAAAACCATACCAGTGATGGTTTGACACAAAAAACCATCAGCTAAGTGGGATGCACCCTTCTACCCACCCGATAAAGCACCGGGTGACCTAGCAAGGTGAGCAGGCTGAGGGAGGAAAAAATTCACCCAAGTGAGGGCTCTTATGATTCAAACCCCATACCTCTAAAGAAATTCCATTTCTATCACCCTCCTCCCTTACCACTGCACCACCTCCAAAGTGTTAATGGGATTACCTTCTTTTAAAATGACCATGGATTTAATAAAGGTACTACCATCCTAATCAACTAAGACAATGATATCAATTCCTTTCAGAAGAAACAAATTCTATATTGATTATTCAATCAATGTCATACTACCAATGATTCATCCAACACAAGTTACCTCACTAAAACTTCAATACCATAGTTTTTACCTTGCATCAAAGTACACAATCAAACAATATACATTAATAATAATATCTTGTTAGGAGACCATTACACATGTTCAAAAATATGAACAACCAATGACACCTCAAACATGTGGTGTTCCTATTCACAGATCATTCCTCATGATCTCATTTACTCGAGATCACAAAGTGTGAAATTTATGAGAAGAAGTCTTAATGATTATAATCCCCCAACACCTAATAGTTAGACATCATCTATGTCCAGTAAGTATGATTTATCTAGACTATAATAAATATATTTAAGATTAATATCATAGAATCTCGATCTTCTCATTATAGCATGAGAACTTCTATAACATTTTGATATAAAAAATAATCTAAGGACATTACCATATAAGTAATGGATGTAGAAATATCAACACTATTATGGAAAGTTTACATCATGCATAACTCACAACATACATGAAATGGTAATCTAAAGTACAGTTAAAGTTGGGTCTAGGGAACCCCCTTTTTAAAACAAAAAATAGTTGTGTTAGTGAGAAATAAAAGTCCAAATATCTATTTAAGTTAGATGTTGAAATATAACTAGTTGTGTAAGAAAACATACAGAGAAACAAATATTACGTAAGTGAAGTTTTATAATTCTACTAATCATGTAAGAATATTTTTTTGGATACATAAGTATTGTGGGGAAAGTCAATTGGTCATGTATGGTTGAATTGAAGTTTCAAATAGTGATGTAATATTGGAATGAAGGTTAAATTGTCCACATATGATTGAATTTATTTTTCAAATATTTATATAAGTGAGATATGGTGCTGTATAAGAGTAAATTGATATACTCTAGTCACTATAGGCTGTAAAAGTTTCATTTATAAACCAAAACTAGTATACTTAGTAATGAAACGATTAAGGGTTAAACCTAAGAGACGGTGGGTGTTTCAATGGATTTAAATAACATCTAAGTGTTTTTTTACTAAAAATAATGTAAGGAGAAGTGTTTTTGTGGTAAAGTTGAGTGTTAACAGTAAAAATTGAATCGATGATGTAATGTAGTGAATGATAAGTGGAATAAATATTTTTAGAAATGAATAAACAAGTTGAGATGCATCCGGATCCACAATTCTAGATCTGTGATAAACATATATACTTTTTATACATAGTAAGAGATATAATCAACTCCCAGAATCAAAATTTAGTGTCTTTAGAAACTAGTAGTATAATGAAATCATCAAACTAAATAATTAAAGGGTTTTGTGGGATATATCTATTCCCATAAGTAGTGAAACAAAATAGAAAAACCACACACAAGATTTATTGGGAGATTAATTAACAAGATAGAATGAAAAACCATAAAACAAGCATACCTCCCAATCAATATTTTTTTCTTCACTAATAGTGAGTTTAATCGAGTTCCATTAATAAAAACTAATGGTTTTCTACCTCTAAAGTTATCCATTGTCCATTGAAATCACTAAACGCTTTAGTATTACCATTTCTTCTTCAATGGAATGTTAACTCCCCCTTCTCAAAGGTAAATAAAGAGAAAGGGAATGGAGAGATATTTGACCAAGAGAGAATAGAATCTAGTGTACTTTAATGAGTCCCACAAAATCCAATTTATATGACTCCTTTGTTGAATGAAGGATACTATTATAGTTTAATTTTTCATGCATTTTTAAATGAACAACTATTTTATTCCACCATTATAACTCTTAAAATGGTTCCTCATTTAAGTATTTTGATTTTCAAAATCCTTTTAAAAATCACTAATGTATCTACACATTTTAACATTATATGTCATTAAACAAATAAAAAATGATAATAATCATAGGATAGCCCGTCGAATATGTTAAATATGCGCTAAGATAAAGGATATTGTAATATATGATGTCCATGAATCATAGCTGGTGATATAGGCATGTTGATTCCTATATTGTAGCCTACAATTGAATCCCAACATAGCATATAATGTATTATAGTTAGTTCCCTATAATCAACTAATTATTACTTTATATTTCATGTATATTCATGGATTTTAATATTAATAAATATCTTATCACATATTGATTGTTCTTTTTCATAACATTAATGTGATAATGTCCCAAAATATCTGTTGAACTGAAAAGGTTATAGTTATTCCCTGCTATGATGAGAAAATTGAAGAACTATAATGATATTATTAAGTATTATTCTATAGTCATATAACATTCAATGATTAGACACATAATATTTTTATTTTCAAGTTCAATTACTCATAAGTGGATGATACTTCATCTCATGAAGTTCACACGTAGAAATCTTTAAGATGAGAGATTATGAGAACAAATCCTCCAGTAGGAATTCTACATGTTAGCATGTTATTGAATATTATTGTATGTGACTATGTTTAATTATACTTAGACATTATTATTATTATTATTATTAATTCATTTCATGAATCATGTAGTTTTGATGTACTGACCAAAACTGTGATGCCATATGTTTACAGGAAGTAGGGTATATTGGGTGCATCACATATAATATATTATTAATGAATAAGATGAGGAAGGATTTGTCCCTTCCATATTTATGGAAGTTTATATCTCAACCCTTTTATTGAAATTAAATCATCACATTAAATTCCATATCTATTCTGTAACATTGAGTTTATTTCAAATAGTCAAATAAAGATGTATTAAGCATATAGGTTGATGAAACAAGTGTACAACCTTCTTGATTATATGTCATGACAATGGGATTATAGTACACAATGAGTGTTCATATGTGGTTTTTATCATTTCTAATTATCTTATTCATTTATGGGTTTATCGAACCATTGTTAGACTGTAATAACCTATAATTTTATCAATGTGATATCTATTTTGAATATATAATTGTGTCATATTTAGTAATGTCGTATAAAACACATGCACCACATGATAAAACCAATTTTTTTTATTATATTAATTTTAAAATTACATTTATAAAATAATTATGTACATAATAATTTAAAATATTATAATGGGACAAAAAAATATAAAATAAAATAGCAATAATAGGAAAATTTGGATTTGCTCGATCCCCCAGAATAATCACACTCATGAAAAAAATTGTAAAAATGAATTAGAATATTATTTATGCAATATGAATTTTGGAAATAAATAAATATAAATAATTTTTATAGAAAATATAATTGAATGAATAATGAATGAAATATAAGGTATTTATATAAAGTAGGGAACCCATATGTCCATTACAAATCTGACTGTTGGAATAATAATCTGACCATTAGAATAGTTATCTGATCCTTAGGAATAGTAACACGACCATTATAATAGTATAATAATCTATGGGAGTGTAAAATAATATTTATTTACCTTATAAAATGAAAGCATGGCATATTTATATCATGATAAAAGTAAATAAATATTTTAAAAATGATAGAATAAGTGTTCATATTTCTGTAAAGCATATATGTTTTATTTTCATTTTTATAACAAATATAATGATTTAAAATAAAGTTTATTTTCATAAAATGGGTTTAAAAATTAATATTATGTTTTATTATAATTATAATATAATTTTATTTGACCATAAGTAATTTTTTAATAGGTCAGAAAATTGATCATAATATTAAAATTGATATTTTCAAATAAATAAGGATTTTATTTAAAAATTAAATTTCTCATAATTATAAAATTATTTTCATAAAATGGATTTAATTTTTTGAATATAAAAGTTAAAAAATGGTTAGGGTGAATTTTTGGTATTTTTCTAAAATAGTTGAATTTTTGATAAATAGTTAAATACAACAAAACGAGTTATTTAACATTATAAGCTAAATACATGAATTTATGAGTCATGGATAATATAAGAACCCATTTTTTCAAACACACATGCACTATTTAATTTATATGGTCTCAATATTCATCACTATCGGTAGTCTGGAGCAAAAATAATAAACTAATGATTATAATATTCAAAAATACCCCTCTCCTCTTATAAATACCACCCCTCACCACCCATTCTCCTCACAAATTCTAAGCCTTGGATCTTGTCAAATTTCTTCACAATTTCATTCCCAATCCTATCCCCTATTTATTAGTTCTACTGGTCTCACCAAAATACTAATTCCAAGTGCCTTAATAAGTTTTTTCAAGGAGATGACATTCAAGGGGTAATATCTCAAACTACCTCTTTTAAATTATTTTCTTCTTCTACCTTCTCTTATTCCAAATCATCCAACATGGAATAATAAATATAGTATCACATATATATACTGGAATATTATAGTTATAATTTAATATCTACCATCCATCCTCTTCTCTTCTCCTCTTATTCTAAAAACAAAACCATTTTCTATATTATGTCGGTTCACCACCTCCATCGACAATGGGTTTTAGTTTAACATTATCTCCTTCAAGGATGGTCATAAAAATATTATTATGGTTAAATAATATAATAATAAGTATATTATAACTTGTTACATATCCTGTAATTAATATATAAACATAATATTAAATAAAATGAAACTATTTTGTGATGGTAGGTAAAACTGCTTAAATGAACTAACCACATAACATTTACGTTTTTACTAAGTGAATCATCACTATGTTGTATAAAAAAGGATATTTGGGACCATTATAATTTATGGAATGACATGAATATAATTTAATTTCACTTTTTGAGTTTTATTCTCATTTTAAAATAACTTTCATATTTATACACAAGTGATCCGACCATGGAACCATGAAACGAACACTCCTAGAAAAGTGAAATTAAAATTTATATCTCATTTAAATAGTTATAAATTAATATAATAAAATTATAATAAATAAAATATATATGTAAAAGGTTATTAATTAATCAATTAATAAATTTAAATGATTATTTAGGATATTAAGTGAAAGTTCATAATGATTCTAAAACATAAGGTAATGGATCTCTCCAAACCACACTTTTTCTTTGGGTTATAACCTTTCCCCCTCTAACTCACTTTATATCTATCTTTGATACTATGGAATTATTATAAATTATTTATATATGTCTCTTATATATACACCTAGCTTATTACTCCTTCCATTTATGGGGTAATACATTCCTTAAGATCATTTCTCAAATTCCTTCTTTAAAATCAAACCTGATTAAGGGGAACTTTTCTATCCCTTAATCCTTTTACACAACACTCATTTAAAGTATTTATATCCATTAATGATTTAATTAAATAAAGGAATATTTTAGGTATAACCATTCTTGTTTAACTCTGGTTTTGAAAGAAAATTCCATAATTATTCTTTCTCCAAAATTCTTTAACCAATTCCTTAAAACACCAGTTTAAAAGTTCATTTCTATACCCAATTATCCACCCTTTATCATGAAGTTTTTACAATTGAACAGAATATTTTGATACATATTCTTATTTAATCAGATATGAATGTCCAAATTTTTTAATTCCTTCTTATGTTTGGAATATTTATGAATTATTATTTGATTATAATATGAGGATAGATTATGTAACCTATTTATTTCCATGAAAAATTCTTATGTTTATTCCTTATGATTGATTTACTTTTTTGGAAAAAATAAGCATGTGCATGTTATGGTGGGTGTGCCCAGATAGTTCTCTAATGCATCGGGTAATGTTTTAGTCTCATGAGATGATATGTATGAGATTAAGGAGTAAACATAATCCTTGATGGGGATTTTTCCACCATGTGATGTTGTCTTGATAGTTAACCTTAACTTATACTTATTTCATGTTATATATTGCTATCAATTTCCTATATCGTCACGAATCGACCCTCCAAACCCCCTCCTAGTCCAACAGTAAGCTGAGGGTGGCATCTCAAGCTCTCCTCTAATAAGATATGGGATGACAAAAATCATCAAGTATACATATCACTGAAATGGGAGGCATTAGCCTTAAGTACTAGTGCACACACACACAACCAACTCCATGCGATAGTGTAGATATGTAATAAAAGATAGAAAAATCTAGGGTATAACTACTACATGAAATAAGCTATACAAAATACATATCAGAGTGTAACAAGGTATATCATAATAATGGGAAAAAATAAATTCCCAACCAAAAAATACAGGGGGAAACCCAGACTAAAAACTACTATAAAGTATAGATAATAATAGAGTCCAACTCAAGATCTTAAAGTTTGACCACCAAACATAGTCAACACCACCATGTATTGTAAAGTTCCACCAATACTAGATCCACCATAGTCATTTATAATCTATCTGTCATCTATATAAGACACAACATTTGTGGGAAAAGATCATGAAGGGGTGAGTATATACATACCTATTAGGACATCCCAAAAACCAAAAAGGAAATTAGTAGAATAAACATAGTTAGTTTAACCCATATACAAGAGGGTAAAAAAATCCAATATTAAATATTCTAAAAATAAACCCAAGAAAATATAGAATGGGGATCTCCATCCATACAACTAGATAAGAATGACAAGTCATCCTTTAGCTCCAAAAGGTCCCATATATGACACCAATCATCATGCATAACCTCTCAAGAATGAGTATGGAGGACCCAAACCTTCACCACTACATGTCGCAACAAAGGGAACACTACTCCAATAGAGGGCCTACCATCCACTTGAGCTCAAATACGAGGAGTACTAATCCATAGATAGAAGATACACACCCTCTGTAATGTGGGGGAGTTCTATCTCTACCTCTATAAAGGATATGAGGGACCCTACACCTAGAGAAACAAGGGATTAATGACCCCAAGAGTACCACCCCATAGATAGAGGACCCAACCCTTTGTAATGTGGGGGAGTTCTGTCTCTACTTGTATAAAGGATATGAGGGACCCACCAACTCAAGATATAGGGGAGTAATGACCCTAGAAACACTCTAATGATTACACCTAAGCACTGCCATTGAGAAATCATCATGGGAAGATGCATCTCAATCACAAAACCTCACATCATATCTCTGATTCCAAAAAAAGTCCACCATAACGACTTATATGGGAAACTAATCAGGATAGGCTACTTGTGGGACAAAATCCAAGTCCTTATAAAGGATATATTCAATACATAAATTTCTATGGGAATTACATGAAATGTCTATTGGAGCACACAATGTGCCTCACAAAGTCAAAACTTGTCCATGTCGCATCACTTCACTCGACATGTAAAATACAAATCACACAACGTATTATCATAGAGAGATAAGATATGAGGAATAAAAAAAAAATATTTATCACATTTTAGATAAATAAACCTTTATAAATAATGGTACATCGTATATATTTTAGAGTTAGTTCAACAAGTCGACACAACCCATTATAAATCTAGTGGTAAATTTATATACTTAATAAGTTTCCTTTAATTTTTTATAAATGCGTAGTGAAGTAAATGTGTTCACTTGGTAAATATAGAGGAACATATGAGTTTTCTTGTCAGGGAAAATCTTATCCAAGAAATCATTTATAATACATGATGAGTAATGGTATTTTGAAACTCACATTTCTTTATATAAATCGATATAGTGATGTTGGTAAAAGGAAGAACAATGACGAATCTTATATATTGGGAATCTTCCATAATTTATTATAAGTAATGTTTTTTAAATAGTAGTGAAATAAATAAATATATTAAAACTATATTGACTAATGTATATCATATAAATTATGATATGATAAGAATATATTAGGTCATGACCTCAAGTTTTTTTTCAAAACCATTTGTTAAAATCTAATTTTAGATATAAATGAACATCAAAACACTTAATACATATAATTTAATAATAAAATAGCCACTAAGGATATTAAATTATATTCAAGATCAACTATATTTCCATAAATTAAGCCTATATTTTTAAGGTTAGTGGGATAATACTTAACTTCATTAGGTTAAGGCTCTAGATGCACATGAGTTGGGATCAGAATTCTAGACTCCACTAAGCTAAGTGGGTGGAGTTGTTCCAGAGACACATAGTGTGTAGGAATTCATAACCAAAGAGGTGGGTTATTTTAAATATAGTGAGTGATACATATATTATTCTTTAATATTAAATATTTCTATTTATAAGAAGTAAATGAAAACATGATAAGGTTGAAAAGTATGTATGAATTCAAGTAATGGTTTCTATGTATCAATATTCAGGGATTTTGTATTGTGAATGTTTATAGGACTTGGTATTATTGGTGAGTATTCAAGATAAATTGGACATATATGGTATATAATGGTACTAATAAATCATGATTTATTATTGAAATGTTTAGTCTATGAAAAAACCATAGAGCCCAAAATAATGTGAGGCCACTGAGAGGGGGAAAGGTTGAATTGGTGATCCATTTTCTTTTTAAAAATTGTTCATTTTAAATTCAACCTTTGAGTCTAATTAAATCCTCAATCCAATATTTTATTTTCTATCATCCTCACCTTGAATGATGCAGTAAATGGAAACTCTAAACACAATGATTTACAAGGTTCAGTCTCAATGTGATTATACCCCTTTCCATGCTGGTTAATCCCCTCAACATGGATTATACAATATATAAATCAATTAAAATCACCGATATAGATTCAAAATTTACTCAAACTATTGAGTCCACATAGTAGGATCTTTATACTATTCACATAGTGTTACCATAGTCCATACTAGCCTTCTACTCCTAATTCCACATAAGAGGCTCTTTATACTACATCACACAATATTATACCTTCTTAAAGGCTTGATCCACTATATGATGATATCTTCCACCTTCTAGTTATTTCTATACTAATAGATCTTGATATTTATCTAGTAACTTATGGGATCATACTAGCTTGTGTACACTTCAATATCCTTTGCACCCGATGAATCATAGTTTCTGGTTTTTCTCAAATTTTTTTGATCAAAATTTATGATTAACTTCCTTAGTATTTTTAAATGACCAGTATTGAATTCTTCCTAATTTAGATGAATTCAAAAACTCACTTAAAATTTGTACAAGTGATTCACATGACTTATTCAATCATATTTTATGTAAGAAATATCTCAAACAACCTAAAAATTATTTCTTTGAATTCTCTGCCTGATTAAATAAAATGCACTTCATGCATGGTGCCTAAAATTTGAAACCCTAGAAAATTTATTTTATTTATTATTATTTTATGTAATTTCTCAAATTTTTATTAAAAAATTCAGGTATATCAATTATCAAAGCTTTAATATACTATATTTATGTATGTAATTATGCGCAATCTTTTCTTTATGCCTCATATTATACTCTTTAAGTTCAAAACCCCTTCACGTAATGGTATATGGTTTCCCAATACATGTTTCATAAGGGTACAAGCACATGGTATCACACCTTCCTTTACACTTCTCATGAATTTATGTAAGCAAGTGTGCAAATATTCTTTTTAATAAAACATTAAATAGTCATGAAAATATTCCTCTTCATGAAATCTTGAAAAGATTCATTTAATATTATATGAGCTTCACATAACAATATAGATAAAAGATAAATCCATTAATTCTTCATAATCTAAGAGAATAGCAGAAACTCTTTCCTTTGAATGAATGAAGCATGTGAAGATTACCTATTTCTCTCTAGAAAAGAAGAGTACTCTTCGAATGATAGTAAGATTTTACTCACCCACAAATGATATCATTTTATAGACGAGTCTCACCACCTTAGCTCTGATCTTCATTCCATGTAAAATCTCCCAAAAAACATTCTGATCCAAGGATGATATTAATATCCTAAAATATCATGTATTTAAATATTCCATGTGGGTTACCTTATCATGAAATTTTAAAAAACATGGAGTCTCCTCTTTAAAACATTAAAAGACTCATTCTTGGACTCATGATGAGATTATCATGTGTTTGTGATGATAAACAAATGATTATGTAAAGTTCAAAATAATCCATGTAGATATTATTCATTTGATAATGGATCATTCTTTGAACGAAAGATTTCATGCACATCATGTCTTATGTGGGTGAAAATCCAATGCATATTCTTCTCAATATCCCAAGAGTATAATGATCTCAAGCTCATCTCGGATCATGTAGTCTTTTGGCATACAAAACTCTAAAAAATAGAAACTCTCACTAAGGATAGAGGTAGAATATGATGTATCATCTTGGTCGGATGACTCATATACAATGAATCAAATGGTTTCAGTTCTTTATGTATCTTCTTAAACAAAGCTACAATGACTGTGCTTATCAAGTCCCTCATCAGTTCTATGAATAGTTGAGAAGTAATATATAATCCAATCACTTACATTAACTAAACATATGAGAGTATCCCAAGGTATACTCCTGAAACCACACCTCACAAACTATCAATATGCCTCATATCTCCCCACACGGTGGATCTAGAACCTTCATGCACACACCCATGCATGCTTGTGTGCCTCTGTGTTCACACCATCCCACCTATAAAGGTGATCTCACCCATTCCACCATGCAATGTACTCAGGTTGGATCCCCCTTATGGTTAAGCTTTCTCCCACAATAATGTAGATCAAGCTAGACCTTTTGGATTATTTGGTTAGACCATTTTTTATATAAGGCCCAATAAAAAATATTAATCCATTTATCACCATCAAATGTATTTTCATGGTCCTTATGAAATAGTGAACTATTGCATAACCTTATTTAATTCCTATCCTTCAAAATTTTGTAAAAAATGTGTCATCATTGACATAAATATTTGATCTTTAAAAACAATTTAATAATCATCAAAATTGATATACAAAATAGTAATTTTCCAGGATTATTCACCAACACCTCCACTTATATTCTTATAATCATCAATAAATATTGACCCTTTATTGAAAACAAATTAAATTCAAGACCATTGGGTTAAAAAATATCCCCATTTGGATTTGATGTCAATACCCTTAACAACTCACCAAGTAAATATGTGAATTATATACCTTTTTTTCTCCCCCTTACTAGCAATAAATACAAATATGTATTTAAGGATTATCCTCTCAACTCAAATAATGGAACCAAATTATTTCTCAATGCAATGAGGTTTTAGTAAGTCAACTCTATGTCTATGTGGTATAACCTGGTATAGAAAACAAGAGTGATGTTACCAAAGAATAAAATCTGTCCCTAAAGAATATTGATCTATGGTACCATCCTCAATCTCATTAAACTCCATCATTTATGGTGTTATGAAAACAATATAATCAAGATATAAACTGAATTAATCTCAACCAAACACATAAAAATAGTTCAAGTGAACAAAACATTACTCCCCCTATATCTCATATTTCTAATGATCCATCTCTCCTCCTTGAAAAGTAGTTTGACATAATCAATGAATATTTTTAAGTGTAATGATCACACCTTAGATTCAACGTTACCTCATGAAGGGATATACTCTATTCATAATCCTAGAAATAGATGTTCTCCATGACAAGGAAGACTTTTCCTTTAATTCTTAACATGTTAGTTCATATAAAAAGAATAAGGGAATAAGGAAGGGCCTAATTTTTTTAGAGGACATATCAAAGTTGAGAGTTTACTCTCAACCATTATTTCATCATATTATTATTCTTAGGATCGACTTTGGATGATATTTCTTTCTTAGTTCTCTAAAAATGTTTGATTTATTTTTCATCATCAGTTGACACTTATGATTTGGATGTATTTTCCTATTTAGTACCATAATAATTTCTTTGTACTTACCACGTCTTATTAATGTTCTATTCTTAGGCTAGTAGGATTTTCATGCAATGTTTTGTGTCATTCCCATTTTGTTCACATCTTTTACAATTAAGAATATTCAATTCATCATTTGTGGATGAATTCTCATAAAATTCGACTTCTTAAACCATCAACAATTGTTTTACTTAAGCATTGGAAATATTTTGATCTTTATCTATTTTTTTGGCCTTGAATAGTTGGCCATGCTAGATAACTAAATATTCTTTCTTAATATTCATAGTTTTCTTGATCTTCTTATAAAATTTCTTAGATTTATGAATTTATTGACCACATCTTCTAAAAAATTCATTAAATCACTCATATTTATTCTATGTTCATAGTTTAGATGATGTTTTGGTCACAAGATTCTCTTTTTGATAATATAATCTCACCTGTTTGGTATAACTCCCCTTGATTTGTGTCTATTTTTTTATAGTTACTTGTTATACTAGCATGAAAAATATTTATGACCAAACACTCCACAACACCAAAATTAACCCATGAACCTTGATCTCACAAAATTATAGTAGGTTTATATGAAGAATTTTTTTTATATAGTTTCATATATTTTGGATATTTATACTTGGGAGGAACCCTCATAGACTAATTAGTCTACTCTTCCTTTGTGGAAGATTTGTTTCATTTTTTATTCTGGTCCAGCAGGATTTAGTCTTGTTTTCAATCCTACACTATTAGAAATAAAAAATTTATATTGAGTTTAATTAGGTATAGAATCAAAATTTTTCTATAAACCCTTCTTCTCAACAGCTTAAGAAGATTCACCCTTAATTTCAACTACATTGGTGAAGTATTTTTTTATCTTACTCAACTCAATTTTAGTTTAAAGGCATATAAATTGCATCTTAAATAATTATTACACTTTCTTAGAAAGTATTTATTTAAGAACATTCACCATCTTTTCAAGTTCAACTATATTTAATCTATATTTCTTGTTTTATTAAATTAATTCAATTTTAATTCTTGTTAAAAACTTCTCTTCTAGGTGATTTTTCTTTAAATTATTTTAGTTTTTATAACGACCCGGACCCAACCATCCACCCGAACAGTGCCGAACGGGTCAGGTGTCACTACCTTAGGTGCACCTACCCTGAACGCCAAAGGCTGCCGACTAGTAGCGAGGGTCTATTAGGTATAGTGGGGAGGATATACCCTCTTAGAGGATCATAATAAGGGTACTGGTCTGAGTATAACAGTAAAGATGTAGTGGAATTAAAGACTCAGTAGACTCGAACCAGACCCGCAGAGAGGAAGCATAATCAATATAGATAAACAGAGAAAGCAGTAAATATAACAACAGCAGAGGAAATAAACACAACAACATGCTGATAAAATGTAACTAATACTGAATAATAAAACATGCATCCAAAGAAGGTCATACACAAATGAATATAAAAAGGGCGCCAATGGCTAACCAACAGTAGCTACAACAAGTAAGCATGCCGATATAGAAAAGAAAACAGAACAAAGTAAACCCCAACTAGGTATGACCTCAAGGTTCATACCATCTCTATGCAACAACTAACGGAGCCCAGCTCCTGAAGCATGCCACTTTCCTGCACATAAATCCATAAAGTCTGCACGCGTCCCGAAGGGCCCGTGTAGGGTGTGAGACAAATATCAGTAGGATACCACCCAACAGTGTGTACCAAATATATGTGTTTAAGCAGTCATGCATTTCCAAGGAAAGCAGTAAACAATACAATGCACAAATAAATACAAACTCCACTGGTGCTCAACAGCCACCATGGAGTGTCACCTACTTCGGCCAATGCCGGAATCTCTGTCGTGTAACTCGGCACCATGTGCCACCTGACACTTTGTGTCTCAAGTACCGACGTCCCAAAGGCACGCCCCGAAATAGTAACCTGGAACCATGTGCCTCCTGAAACCTCGTGTCTCAAGTACCGACGTCCTGAAGGTCTGCCCAAGAATAGTAACCTGGCACTACGTGCCTCCTGACACCTTGTGTCTCAAGTACCGATGTCCCGAAGGCACGCCCAAGAAGTAACCCGACACCATGTGCCTCCTGACACCTTGTGTCTCAAGTACCGACGTCCTGAAGGCACGCCCAAGAAGTAACCCGGAGGAACAATGATATCTGCACCCAAATCACAGTGAGTCTCATCCCCCAACCCGATAGTCTCAATGCTATCCCCTGAAGGCTCCTCACCTCCCACGTGGCTTTCTATAACAAGCATCCCCAACCAAAATACCTAACCGCAACTATGGGGGCCTATACCCACACAAGTGGTAAAAACCACCTCATCACAGAGTATCTCTGTGTTCACACTACTCAAAGTTTCGGGTGAGCGGTAATCACCAAAAATAGTCCTAAGCCACCAACACATCTGACACCTCATGTCCCTGCGACCATGTCGCTCAAGTCTGATTGCATCGCCATCCTAGTAACCCGGGCCATTCCCAACCTTACAGTTGTACTATCTCAAGCCGACGTCCATGACGCCCAATCCCATGGTCAAAACCACCCAAAGTAACCTGAGCCAAGACCAACCTCTGATCCACATCACTCAAGAATAACCGGGCCATGCCCAACACCACCCAAGGGTCCAGCAGATGTAATTCAACAATTTCATATATAACATATTTAAACAGAAAACATAAACAGGAAAAACCAACTAAACAGTTGAATTGTACTATGAAAGGTGTTGTCCCATACCAGCACTAAGGTCTTAAATGCCTCTAGTAATTTATACCAGTATTTAATAAATTAAACTAAACAGTTTAACACATTAATATTTCAATTAAAACCATTTTTGAATTCCCCGACCAAAATGCCCTGACGAGCAACAACCCCTCACTCGGTCCCGCTCACGCAAACTGGTAACATGGCTTACCCAAAGTCATCCCATAGTCCCCACAAGCAATTCAATAAGAAATAGTAGATAAAATGGGTCCCGCTCAAAATACCTAAAAACGCACCAATGGCCGTGTCACCCAAACAACCACGAAAACACAAAAAGAAGTATGCACCACCTACGTGAGACTTGTACGATGCTACTCCTCCGGTAACAGTTTCCAATTCGGTCTAAAACGCGGTAAATCTACAAAAGATTCAATACTGTTCAAACTTCTATAACTTATTCTAGAACGAAAATCAAACAAAACAGACAAAGAGGAATCAAGGCCTTATCGAGGGGGTTCCAACGCACTAATCGGCAATTGAATCGGACTTCATAAGGACGATCGGTAGAAGAAAAGAGATCCGGACAACTTGGTTCACGAAACCGGCTTCAAAATTGAGGTTCTACCTCAATACGAGGCTACTGCCCATTTTAACGCAAAAAAAAAAAGAAACTACATGGCCTGTACTTCATGACTATACGTCGTGTTGGTCATTTAACTATTCATAAGATGGCAGGATTCCACCTACTTACTTTCAAAACCTGCCGACCTGAGTACACGGTGTGTACCTATGGGTACACGGTGTGTACCGGGTTTCTCTTATCTTCCTCGCCGCCTTACCCACACGCCATATATATCCCTCATACACGGCTAGACTACACGACATGTCCAAGTGGAACACGCCGTGTACCTGGTTCTTCTCGGCCAACAGGCCTACACGCCATGTATAGCCACCACACGGTCGGGGTTACACTGTGTGTTTAAAACTACACGCCGTGTAGTAAGAAAATTCTACACGGTCATCACACAACATGTACTTGGAGAGCACACGGACGACACTCACATAACTTATACACGAAGTGTACTTAAAAGTACATGGCATGTAGTCTGGAAATTTCCAGAAACTTTCCATTTTCTCCAATTTCCTCAGAAACCAGTCAAAAATTCAAACAGGGTCGGGATTTTGACCTGTTTAAAAATACGGGTTCTTACAATCTTCACACCATAACATAGCTCATTCCCAAGCTATCAAATGAAACCCAGAGATGGCACCGCACATACCACCCCGAACAAAGTAACCTGGACTTCCCCAGTCTCAAGGTTCCAGCTAAATTCCTCAAGGGGGGGCTCCCCACCTTAAGAATCGCCTAACCTGGTTTGAACCCAACAAAACTTAAAGCAAACAAGGTTTACTAACCTATTTTCCGGACGCATTGTCCTTCCGTGATGCATCGTCACCCCTGCGCCCCATTGGTGCTCCTGTGTCACTCCTGACACCCAACGTAGCCTGCACCACATCAGTGTCCGTCTCCACGAGGTCCTAGTGCCTAACACCTCAAGTAACCCGCATCCTTGATGCCCTAATGCCCAAGTCACCTCAAGTAACCTACATCCTTGATTCCCTGATGCTATGCATATCATAAATATATATATATCACGCACCAGATATGGTTCCAATCCCACTAACTAGCATCTAGTCAGTCCACAAAGATCCTGTGCACCATGTGTACTCAAAATAGACATGCCTCTACAGGTCATTCCAAAAAGAAAACATGGATATCACAGCCACACCGCAGTGTACCTCTAACTGTCGTCAGCTCACCGGCCTGCTCAGCCTCTGAAAGCTCCACAGCATGCACCTGGCCTGAAACATGGCTACCAGATGCCTGACCTCCCTGCAATGCTGCTCCAGTCACTGGACACTGACCCCTCAGCTAGGTCCCACCGTATCTTTCACAACCTCCATGCACAACTGAACCTCGACTACCCTCTCTAGGTACCGAACCTGAACCAACTCCAGATGCTACAGTCTGTCCTGGTCCCTACCTTCCAGCTATATGAGAAGACTGACTGCAAAACCTCTCCAGATGCCCATCCTGTACACATGCCCGACACTCCTTCAGAGGCCTGTCGCACTGCGCCCGAACGTGTCCCGACTGTCCACACTGGAAGCAAATCACCGAAGAACTACCACAAGGTGGTCTAGCTGAATCCCTGGCCTGACTGCCCTACTGGAACTCATCCCGTCCTCGCTTCCTATTGTTCGAACCATCACCTGAAGCTGTCGCCTTGCCCAAGTGAGATTTCTCTCTCTCGTTGCCCTTTTCTATGAGCGCCTGATTCATCTCCTCAGAGAAATAACCTAGCCTAAATATGTTCACCTAGACCCGAATGGCATGTCATAAGCCATCCTCGAAGCGCCTCACCCTAGCCACATCATCGCTCACCATACCAGGTGCAAAGAGAGACAAATCTGTGAAGGTAGCTGCATAGTCCATGATAGACATGTCCTTCTGCTGAAGACTCAAGAACTCCCGATCTCTCTCTACCCTCAGTGTCTCTGGGTAGAAGTGCTCAAAGAAATTTTCCTCGAAGTCCTGCCATGCCAGTCCCTCGTTCCTATGAGCCTGAACCTGTACATCCCACCAATGCTTCGTCGGTCCTCTCAGCATGTACGTCGCCAGCTTGACCCTCCACCGTAGAGGCATATCAAGTTGCTCGAAGATCATCTTCATACTCTCTATCCAGTTCTCAGCCGCCTGCGGACCAGCCTCACCCTGAAAAAGCGGCGGGTGCTGCGACTGGAACTCCCGCGTCAGATACGCCATAGAAGGATATGTACCCTACGAACCTCTGTCAATCCCCTACAAGACACGTACTAGGATCACTCGAAGCTGCTCATCGATCCATGGCCCTAATGTTTCCAAACCCAGCTGCTATCCTGCCTGCACTAGATCCTGAACCTGATCCTGTCCCTGAGCCTGTACCTGCAGCTCATGCTTTGCCTGTACCAAATTTTGAACCTGATCCTGCGGTACTGTATCATCTCCTGCCTGACGATCCATCGATTCGTGAAGGATTAACCCTCTGAATACCATAAATGGTCAGACAACCCATATATATATATAACAATATATTCTATGCCGATAAGGAAATCAGTAAAAGGCAGTGTATAACAACTACCCTTACTCCCCCTCATCACAACCCAAGCCCCATGACATCCTGGCCTCATGGACTCCTTACCCACCCTCAACGGAGCCAAGTATCAAAAGTACCTTAGGCCATGCCCGTCCCGACAACTCACGTTTCCTCAAACCGATGAACGAGTCGCCCAATCCTGACAGTTACACTGCCTCAGTCATAATACCTGCTTGATCTCATAAGAGCCAGACCCAAATATCCCGCCACATGCAATTTTACAAAATATAAAGCATGGAATACACATTTTCACAACTAGAAATTCTATCAATAATTTCACCAATTCACATTTCAAAGAAGATAAAGCATGGAAATTGATATTTATTCACATGGAATTATCACCTCACAAAGCATACATGCAATTATGAAATTGAAATACTCTAAAAATGTGCCTATAAAAATCCAAGCAAAGTAGCCTTTCCATACTGGGCCAAGGTCCAATTATCCCTTACCATACCGGGTCAAGGGTCACATATCACAATCAACAAAATCACACACCAAGTGATCCACCGAGGTGGAAATCATATAAACTGTAATCTGAGCAAACGCAACCAGAAATTCCCACCCATGGAAACTTGGTTCACCCCTCATGCCTGGGGCTGCAGGTACCCAAGCACAAGTTAGAAACCCAGTTCCAGTAACAACCTATCTCTAGTCTACCATATCCCAAATAGTAAAACCAAAAGAAATAAAAAGAGAAGTCTCAATCTCATTAGTAGCCAGAAAAACACTGCTACTAAATCCTTGTCAAGAACTCATCTGATACTACTTTGTAACGACCCGGACCCGGCCAACCACCCAAACAGTGCCTAACGGGTCGGGTGTCACTACCTTAGGCACACATCCCCTGAATTCCAAAGGCTACCGACTAGCAGCGAGGGTCTGTTAGGTATAGTGGGGAGGCTATAACCTCTCGGAGGATCATAATAAGGGTACTGGTCCGAGTATAATAGTAAAGATGCAACGTAATTAAAGACTCAGCAGACTCGAACCAGACCCGCAGATCGGAAGCATAATCAATATAGATAAACAATGAAAGAAGTAAATATAACAACAACAGCAGAAATAAACACAACAACATGCTGATAACATGTAACTACAACTGAATAGTAAAACATGCATCCAAAGCAGGTCATACACAACTGAATATAAAAAGGGCGCCAATGGCTAACCAACAGTAGCTACAACAAGTAAGCATGCTGATACAGAAAATAAAATAGAACAAAGTAAACCCCAGCTAGGTATGAACTCAAGGTCCATACCATCTCCATGAAACAACTACCGCAGCCCAGCTCATGAAACTGGCCTCTTTCTTGCACGTAAATCCATAAAGTCTGCACGCGTTCCGAAGGGCCCGTGCAGGGTGTGAGACAAATATCAGTAGGACACCACCCAACAGTGCGTACCAAATATATGTGTTTAAGTAGTCACACATTTCCTAGGAAAGCAGTAAACAATACAATGCACAAATAAACACAAACTCCACTGGTGCTCAATGACCACCATGGAGTGTCACCTTCTTCGGCCAATGCCAAAGTCTCTGTCGTGTAACCTGGCACCATGTTCCATCTGACACCTTGTGTCTCAAGTACCGACATCCCGAAGGCATGCCCAAAAATAGTAACCTGGAACCATGTGCCTCTTGACACATCATGTCTCAAGTACCGACGTCCCGAAGGCCCGCCCAAGAATTGTAACCCGGCACCACGTGCCTCCTGACACCTTGTGTCTCAAGTACCAATGTCTCAAAGGCACAACCAAGAAGTAACCCAAAACCATGTGCCTCCTGACACCTTGTGTCTCAAGTAATGACGTCCTGAAGGCATGCCCAAGAAGTAACCCATAGGAACAACGATATCTGACCTCAAATCACAGCAAGCCTCAGACCCCAACCCGATAGTCTCAATGCTATCCCTTGAAGTCTCCTCACCTCCCACGTGTATTTCTATGGCAAGCACCCCCAACCAAAATACCTAACTGCAACTACGGGGCCCTCTACCCACACGAGTGGTCAAAACCACCTCATCACATAGTATCTCTATGTGAATACTACTCAAAGTTCTGGGTGAGCGGTAATCACCAAAAATAGTCCTAAGCCACCAACACATCTGACACCTCGTGTCCCTGTGACCATGTCGCTCAAGTCTGATGGCATCGCCATCCTAGTAACCCGGGCCATGCCCAACCTAACAGTCATACTACCTTAAGCCGACGTCCATGATGCCCAATACCATGGTCAAAACAATCGAAAGTAACTGAGGCCAAGCCCAACCTGTGATCTGCATCACTCAAGAATAACCGGGCCATGCCCAATACTACCCAAGGGTCCAGCAGATGCAATTCATCAATTACATATATAACATATTTAAACAGAAAACATAAACAGGAAAAACCAACTAAACAATTGAATTTCACTATGCAAGGTGGTGTCCCATACCAGCACTGGGGTCTTAAATGCATCTAGAAATTTATATCAAGATTTAATAAATTAAACTAAACAGTTTAACATATTAATATTTCAATTAAAACCATTTTGGCGTTCCCCGGCCAAAATGTCCCGATGAGAAACAACCCCACACCCGGCTTTGCTCATGCAAATTGGTAACAGGGATTACCCAAAGGCATCCCATAGGTCCCACAAGAAATTCAATAAGAAATAGCAGATAAAACGAGTCCCACTCAAAATACCCAAAAACGTGTCGAAGGCCGTGTCACCCAAAAAACCAGGAAAACAAAAAAAGAAGTATGCACCACCTATCTGAGACTCGTACGATGCTACTCCTCCGGTAACAACTGCCAATTCGGTCTAAAACGCGGTAAATCTACAGAAGATTCAATACCGTTAAAACTCCTATAACTTGTTCTAGAACAAAAATAAAAAAACGGCCAAATAGGAATCGAGGCCTTACCGAGGGGGTTCCAACACACTAATCGGCGATTGAATCGGACTTCAGACGGATGATCGGGAGAAGGAAAGAGATCCGGACGGCTTGGTTCATGAAACTAGCTTCAAAATTGAGGTTCTTCTTCAATACGAGGCTACTTCCCATTTTATAAAAAAAAAAGAAACTACACAGCATGTACTTCATGACTACACGCCATGTAGGTCATTTAACTGTTCATAAGACGGCAGGATTCTGCTAACTTACTTTTCGAACCTGCCGACCTGAGTACACGGCATGTACCTATGGGTACACAGCGTGTACCGAGTTTCTCTTCTCTTCCTTTCCACATTACCCACACACCATGTATATCCCTCAAGCATGGATAGACTATATGGCATGTCCAAGGGGAACATGGCGTGTACCTGGATCTTCCCGAACAATAGTCCTACATGCCATGTATAGCCACCACACGGTCAAGGTTACACGATGTGTTTAAAACTACACGCTGTGTAGTAAGAAAATTCTACACGGTCATCACACGGTATGTACTTGGAAAGCACACAGCCGACACTCGCTTAACATATACACGACGTGTAGTCTAGAAATTTCTAGAAACTTCCCATTTTCTACAGTTTCCTCAGAAACCAATCAAAAATTCAAACAGGGTCGGGATTTTGACCCGTTTAAAAACCCGGGTTCTTACAGTATCCTTTCTATATTACTACTTTTTTTATATATGATCCTATATCATTAAGATGTGTCTCCTCTTTCCCCACACACTCTTTATTCTCCTTTATTAGTTTTATTTTCTCCTTCCTAAGTTTTATGATATTCTCAAGAATAGATTCTAGATTATGTTTTAAGAATTATTATAGTTTAGTTCTATCTTAATATTATACACCTTTAAATGTGTCGTTATCTTTTTTGGATTTTCCCATTAAACACATCTGATTGTAGGAATATCATTCATATTTTACCACTACTTGATGATGAATATTCATCAACCTACCAAATCATCATATTTATTATATTTTTCCTTGAAAAATTCTTTTTTTTATTCACATAGTCACCTTTTGTGTGTTTCTTAGATTTTTTTCTTGAATTAGCCTTCTTCCTCATCAGTCTCAGCAACATTACATTTCTTCTTTGGATAGTCATATGAAAAATTTCTAAATCCATTATAGTTGAAGAACTTTAGTGGTTTCTTTACTTTTAATCTCTTATATTTTTTATACATATTTATAAATAAGTCCATTATCTATTTAATGTTCTTCCTAGATTCTTTATCTTCATAATCACTTAACTATGGTTCTTATATATCTTTAACATTAACCTTTATCATAAATTAAAAATCCATCTCATATTTTTTATTTCTTCTTAAAGTTTGGTGTTTATATGATTTCATATACTATGATAATATTGTAAAGTTCATATAGTGATAGATGTTATCTGTATTCTAGTCCTGAAACCATTATATCAAATCTATTTGGAAAGTTTCTCATCATTTTATTCACAATGGTTGAGTCATACATATTCTTACCAAAACTTATGATGTTGTTAACAATCTCATTTACTCTTATAAAGTAGTCATCAACACTCCTATAATCAACCATTTTTACATCTTCAAATATGATTATATAAAATTGTATTTTTAACTACTTAACTTTTATATTTCCTTCATAATCGATCTCTAGTTTTCATAAATTTACTTTGAGGGGAGTACCATTAATTTATTGTGTACCATCTTAGATAGTGACATAAAGAGATAATTCTGAGCTTTTCCATCCATTTTTAGATTTTAATTATCTACAAAAATTCATAGGTTAATTCTCATCATAAGGTGGAAATACCAAAATTACTGTATCTCTTACTTCTATACCAAGTGATAATAGCTAGGGTAACATTTCATTCTTCCATGTGTGGTAGTTATTGAGATTAAATTTAGAAACCCCCCAATTTTTATAGAATTAATGTTCTCCATTTTTAGTAGACTGATGAATCTTTCAAAGGCGACCTTACTTATAATAGCAATTGCAGAGCCCAGATTAGTGTGAGATAATTGGGAGGGGGAGGTGGTTAATCAATGATCCCTTTTATTTTTAAAAATTATTTTTTTCAATTCAACCTATGTGGATAGTTAAATCCTTGATCCACTCTTCTTGTTTCTATTTGTATCACCTTGAATAATGAAGTAAACAGAAACTATGAACATAATTATTTACAAGGTTTTCTCTCAATGCAATCCTACTTCTTCCCATACTGGTTAATCTTCACAAAATAAATTTTCCACTATATCAATCAATTACAATCACCAATACAGATTCATACTATATTCAAAAACCTTAGTCAACATAGGAGGATATTTATATTACTTTCTGCTTTGTTACCAGAGTCCACATTAGCCTTCTAATCCTAAGTCCACATAGAAGGGTATTTATACTGCATCACATAGTCTTCTACCTTCTTCAAGGCTTGATACACTGTATGATGATCTCTAAAACCCCATGTGTACTTTTTCACTAATATATTCTCATCTTCCTCTATGATATTTCTAAATATAACTATCTCATATATACTTCAAGAGACTTTTCACTTGATGAATCAGAGCTACTGGTCTTATTCAAACAACTTATGATCACAATATATGATCATATTCCTTAATATTTTCAAATGCTCAATCTTGAATTATTCATAATTCAGATGAAGTACCGACCACACATAAAATGTTTGAATGTGATGCACATGAGTTCTTCAATAATATGTTATGAAAAAAAGATCTTGCACAACCCAGAAACTATGTCATTGAATTATCAACATGATTAAATCGAATGTACTTCATGCACGGTTCATGGAATGTGAAACCCTAGAACATTTATTTTCTTTATTATTATTTTATGTTATTTCTCAATTTTATCTTAAAAAATTTTGACATCTTAATTATGGAATCTTTTATATACTATATTTATACATGTAATTAAGTAGATTATTTTATTCCTCCCTCATACCATACTCTTAAAGTTCACTATCCTTTCACATAATGGTAGATAGTGTCTCAATCTACTACATGCACAAGGGTAAAAGTGCATGTTATCACGCTTCCCTTCACACTGCCTATGCCTTCACATAAGTGAGTATGTGAAGATTTTTCTTTATATAATAGTAAAAATTTCTGAGAATATTCTTCTTCATTAAATCTTGAAAAGTTTCATAGAATATTACATGAGCTTCGTGTAACAATGTACACAGAAGCTCGATCCCTTAATTATTCATTACCTAAGAGGCTCACATAAACCTTTTATGTCACATGAATTAAGTGTACATAGATACTTTATTTAATTATGAAAAATGAGAGGACTCTTTATAATGGAAGTAGTATTTTCCTTATCCACGAATGATCTCATTTTATAGATGGGTTTCATCGCATTAGATCTGATCTTCATGCCATGTCAAATATCCTATAAATAATTATGAATCAATAAGGATATTAATATCCTTGAATATATAAAATTTAAATATTCAATGTGGGTTAATTAATCATGTGATGTCAAAAAATATGTCACCTATTACTTCATGAATTTGGGGAATCCTTCATGAACTCACTATGATATTATCATGTGTATACGATGATAACCACATGATCCTTTAAAGATCAAACTCATCCATGTCAATATTCTTCATTTTTCAGTTGATCATTCTTCAAATGAAAACTTTTATTCACATCGTGTATTGTGTTCATGAAGATGCAATGTATATTATTCTAAATATCTCAAGAATAAAATGATCCCATCCTCGTATTAGACCATGGAGTCTTTCAGCATCTAGAAATCTGATGAACAGAAACTATCAGTGACGTTGGAGTAGAAGACAATGTATTGGATTGATTGAATGGTTCAGATACAATTGATTGAAAAGTTGTGGTTCTTTGAATATCTTATTTAACAGAGCTAAAATGACCATAGTAATTGTGTCCCATATCAGTTCGATTAATATTTTATCAGCTTTATATAATCCAAACACTTTTATTGACTCTACTAATGCGAATAGATTAGGGTCTACTCCTAGAAAAACACCTCACACACTACTGAAACACCACTGTTCCACCCCACACAATGGATATGTACCTCTATACACACACCCGTGTACAACTAGTCACATCCATGAAAAAAAATACCTATTTATATAGACACTCTCTCTGATTCCACCATGAGAGCTACATAGTTGCTGAATTTCATAAGCACAATATATCCTTTATAGAGGCTCTTAAACCCAAAAAAATCGCCTATAAACTTCTAGAGTTTTCCTGTAATCTAAATATGCATCTGTCTCTTTATTACATCCCCAAAACTTGCACATTTTATTATTCTAGAGCCCTCATATCTCTATGGATCTCATCAATGCGTCAGATCAGTTCCTCACTTCTAAGGTCACTTCTAATACCCATTCCTATTTTATTTCTTTTGTCTATGGAAGTTATGAGGCACAACATAGGGAATCTTTGTGGCATGATATTGGATACTTCAATCATGGATATTCTATATGTATTTTTGCTAGAGTTTTCAACATCATTGTAGATCTCCATGAAAAGAAAGGATGAGGTCCCTTCCCTTGAAAGGAGAGTGAGGTGTTTGTCCAATTCACAGTTTGCTTCTTTATAATGGATCTAGGATTATATAAAGATCATTATACCTGGTGTAATAAAAGGAAGGGTAACCTTCTCACATAGTTATATCTCTAAATGTGTCTATCCAATGGTTCTGTGTTTACCTCCTATCCAATCTCAAAGGTAACTCATCTTACCATAAGTCTCTCAGATCACTCCCATCTTCTGGTTTCACTCACATGAAGGCATGAGAGACATTATAGGTTCTAATTCTCTCATTTATCGATTGATACTATGATATATCATTAAAAAATGATCAAATCATGGACCCAATTAGTGTAAGGGAATTCATGGATCAATCTTCACAATAAACTCAGGTGCCTCAAAGAAAATATCAAGTCATGGATAAACAATCAACCTCTGTGCTACTAAGAAATGGATACTGTGAAAGAGGACATCAAATGAATTGAAATTATTCTGTAGTAATACATGAGTGAAGATTAATTTATCAAGCTCTCTAACAAGAAGGAAATCCTATAAAATTTGATTCTAAGGGACAGATTATTAGCATGTGAGAAATAACACATTAAATGGCTATGCGAAGGTGACCAAAACATAGCTTACTTCCATACTTTCATTAAAGAGATAATGCACAGTTTAAGACCCAACCTAATTATGGAATATGGATCCTACATAGACGACCATGATGTGGTCGATGAAATACATATTAATCACTTTAAGGAGGTCCTTATAGGTTCAAATCCTTTCATGATTAAAGAGTACTCAAGGGTTTCTGAAGAAATTATAGACGTGATCCCACAATCTATTTCCAATAATGATAACATGGTCTTTGATACTGATCCGTATGATCATAAAGTTTTATAAGAAATTCAAGGTCTTAACCTGGAGAGTTCTCATGGGCTTGACAGCTTTCTGGGTGCATTTTACAAAGGATCCAAGAACCTAGTTGGGCCTGATTTGGTTAAGGCAATGCATGAATTTTTCCAAGATGGAAGTCTCCCTCAAGTATCCTATGCCACAAAATTGGTTCTCATTCCCAAAATCAAGTTTCCCACATCTATAATTCATTACAATGAAAGTAAGCTTGTGAAATTTTACTTATATAGTGCTGGAAAGTGTAATCAATAAGTGTCTCTCTCACCATATACTCTAGTGGATTTCTCCTAAGCATCATGGGTTTGTAAAAGGTAGATCTATTCAAGAAGTGATTACTGTGGTGTAGGAACTAATTAGTGACATCAATCATAATATGCGTGGTTCAAACTTGGCCCTCAAGATAGACATGGACAAGGCCGTCAACAGAGTTGAAAAGAGTTTTATTATTAATATTTTCTCAAGGATGGTATTCTCTTTTTGGGAATATGATCTCATTTTAAGATTATTTAGTTCATCTTGGCTCTTTATCTATTTCTTAGGAAAATTCCATTGATTATTCAAGTCTCTACATGGACCAAGTTAGGGAAACCTGTTATCTATTAATATTTTCATCCTTCTTAAATATGTCCTTATCCGTTGCATCAACAGAAGTGTCTCCAATAGTGATTCTCTACCTTATTGACGCCGCTTGTGCTCATTCTTCATTTCCCACCTTATATTTGTGGATGATTCAATTATTTTTATGAATTCCAGAAAAATATCAATTTAAGGTATCTCAAATATCCTTGACTACTAATGCATGTGGAGCTTCCAATTGATCACTCTTTCAAATAGAATCTTCTATATTTTTAGAATATACTTGTATAGGTGTGTCAAATCTCTCAAAAACAGTCTAAATATGCAACATAGAATCTACCCATGCAATATCTAGGCACCCCTGTCTCACCTTGGAAACTATGAATTCAACAATTTGAACATATCATTGGAAAAATTACTGATAGACTATTGAACTAGAAGAACCAACATCTTTCCTTCGGTGGGAGAATGACTTTAGTGAATAGTGTACTCTCCTCAATACTGATTCACACCCTCTTTACCATTAGATTTCTAAAGTGAGTCATATCCAAAATTGATAGAATCCTTTAATCATTCATTTGGGATGCCAAATTGGATGGTAAGAATCATTAGGTGTCACAGGAGTGGATGTATAGTCCAAAAAAATAGGGAGGAATCAACGTGAAGAATATTAAGGACATGCTTCATTTCATGCATGAAAAACTTGCATGGTAATACTTGGATAAGAGAACTATTTAAGGGAAGATGATGGGGGATAATTGCATGGGGGGAACAGTCTTCATAGAAGGGAATCATTATATAGTTTGTCCTAGGGTTTTTTTACAAATTTAGGTCCTTTAAGCCCACTCTCGGTGGATCATGGGGAAATGATATATCTCGTTCTAGTTCTACAACTGGGATGACTCCATGCTCAGGTTTCCTAGGTGACCTACTCTTGATCTCAATTTCAGATATGCATGTAGGTTTATGTCCTTCATTAATGCTATTATGGACTAGAACCAACATTATACCTTCGACCTAATCGATATTAATGAGGATTCCAACAAGTGTATTTTTACGAAGTCAGTATGAGGAGCATTTTCTAATAAAGATTAAAGTAGGCTATTGATTCCACAATTCAAGATATATGAATGTGGAGTGGTACTTTGGAACAAAAAGATACCAAAAAATTTAAATTATTATTATGAATAATCAGGAATAAAGCAATGTCCATGGATGAAAACATCCAACACATGGGCATCAGTCTTTCTTCTAGTTGTTTGTGCTACATGATAGGTTGGGCAGAGACAATCGATTATATATTATTTGAAAGTGATTGGGACATTTATATTTGGAAATATTTCAATGAATTAATGGGAATATCAACCCTATATTTTCACAATATCTCCTTCATTATTAATAGATGGATTCACGGAACATACATTACTGGTATGGAAAATAAGGCAAGAACATTGGTCTTATTGGTGGGTTGTTGGTGTATATAGAGGGCTTAGAACTTCGCACATTTTGAAGGGATCATCAGCCATAGATCTTCCTTGGTTATCTAAACCAAGAACCTTTTTCTTGGCATTATCATAGTTTTAAATAACTATGAGGATTCACCCACTCTTAAATCTCTTCATATAGGAGGCTCTCAAATTCTCTCCGTCCCTCCCTAAGGCCAAGGTAATTGGGTGTTATGGATTCCTCCCCGTTTGGGACTCAAGATTAACACCGATGACTCATGAAACTTAGGGGTCATGTGTGGTAGTGTAATGGTGCGAGACTTTAGGGGATTGGTATTATTTTCTTATAACACATTCTTTGGCCATGGTAATTCCATCCAAGATGAAGGCATGGAATTGCTTACGGATCTCTGACTTTTCAATAAAAATCATATCATGAAGATAGTGAAAACAAATTCACTTATTATATATGATTATATGAAATGGGTTATAATCTATCATTGTTCAATCATATATATTATAAGAAGGTGTAGGAGTATCATCAACTATAAGACAGAGGTCCTTCACACTTGGAGGGAAGGTAACATGGTTATAGACCACCTTACTTCTACAGTGATTCAAGGAGTGGGTATCACCTGCTTCACTTGTCTGAATTCATTGCCTCCTAATAGAGTGAGAATTATTAGGGGGGATTCCCTCATGTTACATAACTTTATACCCCCCTAATCTGGGTGGCGGGCCTCTTGTTGTCTTGTTTTCTCTCATTCCTAACAAATAAATATGATGATAATGAGTGGATTGTTTAGTTGACCCATTATTTTATATAATTCCCATTAAAAAATATTAATCCATTTCTCACCATCAAATGACTTTTCATGGTCCTTTTGAAATAGTTAAATATTGCATGGACTTCTTTAATTCCTCTTATTCATCATGTTGTAAACAATGTGTCATCATTGACAAAAGTCTTTGATCTTTAAGACATGTTTAAAAATCATCATAACTGATATGGGGAATAGTAATTCTTTGTGATTCTTCACCAACACCTCCACTTATCTAATTATAATCTCTAATACATACTAAACCTTTATTAAAAAAAAAATACAATTCAATCCCATTGGGTTTAACAAAAACCTATACATAAATCATATTGTCTAAAATCCATTTTAATTATACTTATCAAAGTATAATGTTGTGATCATCTATTGGTTTATTAATTTTCAAGGCCACCCCATTTCAAGGAAAACTTATATAATATGTCTATATGATGTGACAAAAAGTAAACCCTATGGTGCATGTCTATATATAATAAATTAAAAAAAAATCATTTACAACAATAAATTCTAATAAGATATGTATATTAAATAAATTCATTTATGGATAATAATATATAGTGATTATAAAATATTTATTTGAAAATTAAGGAATTATATGTGTATCTAACATGTTATTGGAATTAATATAAGTTTTCAAGATATATATTTTGATAAAATATAGAAACAAATGTTTTATATTACTAGTTTATTAAGACCAAGGAATGAATTTCTCCAAGAACGAATTAAAGTAACAACCATGTTCTAGGGAACAAGATCTAAAAAATAAATCCATGGATTTTCTAAATCTATTCATAGTACATATATTAAAAAAGTATTGAAAAATAAATCATGAAACAATTCAAGACCGAATTATTATTGGAATATAATCTTTCTAGTAGAAAATGTATGTGCATAAGGAGTGATTATTGAGATTAAAAAAATTTCACAAGTTTAAGTGGTAGGAATTTATCTCATATACCATGATATGTACTATCATTTGATATTACATATGCATGATTCATGATAGGTGAATATCAAAAAAATCTAACATAACTGTAATGAATTGTAGTTAAAACTATTTTAAAGTACTTGGAAAAGTATAACTAGATGAGTTATTAGTATAAGGAGAAGTGGGAATACTAGTGATCAATGGAATTAAACACATATATTCATTTAGTTTAATTTTATCTAGTATCACATTAAGTCTATGGTAATATTGAATACAAACTTATTACAACCAATGTTTTTCATATCTATAATATCTGAGTATCTTTCGGTCTCTGATATAGATTAATAAGTGGTTTAATAATATCTAATTCAAAATTTTGGTTTATACTAATAGGAAAAATTATTATCATTTTATGATAAGTTTTGACTATGGTATTAGTAAATATGTCAAGGTTTTGAAAATGGAATAAGAGGTGGATACTTGATTATATTATTACTTGAGGGATTTTCTCAAGGTAGTGATTTCATAGTAAGTAGATTTACCACATAGTCATGTGGCTATACCAACCGTAGTCACTAAAACATGGTAGGCACCACAGTTGTATCCATATTCAGTTGAATCATGTTTAACCTGTGAGAACTAACTAGCTGTTATAAATTGGATCTAGTGAATGTGTGGATCTTTTGAATATTAGTCCCTAAAACCAACTAATTTGTAATTTAGATTGCATTTATATTCATGGATTTGAATATTAATATATATTAGAATATATTGATTTTAATTCTAGGTAACATTAATGTGATAATGTCCTAGAATATTTTTCACACCGAAAAGGTCATATCTGTTCTCCACTACGACGAGAACCTTAACTTTATATGATGATATTCTTAAATATTGTTCTATAGTCAGATAACATTATATGATGGGGAATATAGTATGTTGACTGCCAAGTGTCAGTACTCATAATCAAGTGACACTTAATCTTATTAAGTTCACACTTGGTAACCCTTAAGGAAGAAGATTATGAGAACAAACCCACCAATAGGAATTCCACATGTTAGTGTGTCATTGGATATTCTTATCTGTGAGAAGATTCAATGATCCTTACAATTTAAGATTATTATTAATGCATGTCATGACTCACATAATTTGATGTACTGACCAAAATCATGATTCCATATGTTCATGGGAAGTAGAGTATGCTAGGTGCATCACTAATGATATGTTATTAGTGAATAAGTCGAGGAAGTATTTGTCCCTTTCATATTTATGGAAGTTGATTTCTCATCCCTTTAATTGAAATAGAACCATCAAATTAAATTTTATGGCCATGGTGTAATGATGAGTTTATTTTAGATAGTCAAAGAAATATGTATTAATCATATAGGTTGATAACATTGGTGTGAAACCTGCTTAATGAGATATCATGAAAAGGAGACTATATTACATAGTAAGTATTGATATGTGGTTTTTTCATTGATATATATCTTTTTCTTCTATGGGTGACATCAACCATTACTAGACATTAATCTTGGACTTTAGGAAAGCCTGACTAATTTCACTAAGGAATAATCCTAGAGGGTCACTCATAAAGTTTTTTTGTTGATCTCAGCTAAATATTATTTATATTGAACACTTGGAATAAATATTATTCTCCAGACTTTCAAGTGATATTTATTTAGTATTTATTGATTGTAAATATTAAATAAATATTCATTTGTTGAGTAATTGTTTAATTACATGAATATACAATATTTATTTATCTCTTGTTATTCACAAGGTAATAAATAATTATTTATTGATTAATAAATAATTTATTTAATTATATGAATATTAAAATAAATATTTTATTTTCTAGACTATGAATATAATATTTATTTATTTATTGAATGTATAATATTTATCTTTTGTTATTATCAAGGAAATAAATAATTATTCATAAATAATTTATCTAATTACATGAATATTAAAATAAATATATTATTCACCAGACCATGAAGAAATTTTTTATTTAATCAATATTAATATTTATTAAGTAATTCAATAAATTATAAGGAGAATGAGCGGACCTAGTTATTGGTATGATGATAAATATTTATTTACCATATTTTAAATTATATTTATCATTTTTCGGGTTAGAACACACCATGAAATAGATTAATAATGACATTATTTTATATGGAATGGGGTTAATTATGGGTTTAACATATTATTAATGAATATTATGAAATTAATTAATATGAAACCCTAACCTTGGGTCTATAAATAGATAACTATGATAATTTTGTGGGGTTGACCATTGTGCACAACATTTATGAGAGCCCATATTTTATTACACCACAATTCATGATTTATTACATAAAAATACACTTAATACAACCCCATAAGATCATGAGGCCAAGTTTATTTTTAAAATATGGTACATAGAACATTTAATTGAAACATGAGTATAACATAATTATTTAAAAACTTTGAAATATGCCTTTATATTCCTTGGATATTTTAAAAATGCATGAGATAACCTGTAGATGCACATAAGAAAGGGGTGAGATATAAATCCCCATAATGAAATAAAGAAAAACATAGCATAAGTTAAATAAGTACATGTGATACAAGATATATATCAAGGTAACATAAGTGGGGTGAGAATCATAATCTTGAATAATGAGGCTTGATATAACATGATAACATAAAGGAAACATAGGAATGTGGAAACACTATAAAATGCGACATCATAAACATAAATCAAAGATAAATTCCATAAAATAGTGTTCTTAGGATAACCTCCCATTCACCATACATGGAATCTCCTAAGATAAAAACATTACCCAATGCATTGGAGGTCTATATAATTTTGGGCCCACCCATCACTTTTATAACATGTATATACATAAGTGTACCACATCGATCATACAACATAAGGATTTATTTCATAAATTTTAACCCCACAATTAAGGATTCTGGGTTACATAAATGTGAATCCCAAATAAATTAAGAATAGGTACAACTATTTTAATAACCTTGAGTATAAATGGAGATGGGTATTCACTACACAACTGTTCAGTAGGGAAAAATCCTAGGATAATTTCATCATCATAATAGGTGTACATAAAGTTTTATAGAAGGGGTGAATGAGAGTGAAAAAGGTTTCTCATTACTTGTGAATAATAATGAAAGCAAGAGGGATGTGTAAAAAAATACCACAACTTAAACAATTGGAAATCAAAAGGCATGATATAAAGAAGATGCTTGAATAAAGAGGAGAAAGAGGGGATCCCTCAACTTGATAGGGTGCTTCTAAAATCTTTAGAGGAGCTTCTTAAGATATTGGGGGAACCTTGGGAGGGATATAAAGAGGGAAGGGTAGACTAAATTCATGATCAAATAGTTTTTAGTGAAGAGGAATGATAGGTTGGGTGGGTTTATATAGAAAAACAGAGGATATTTCTTTATTAATTTCCAAACTTAGGTTTTGGACTCTATATGATAAATTACTAAAAAACCCTAACCATACCATGATATTTGTAACACCCCAAGCTTCCATGATACAATTCTCTTTCAATAATGCAATAGCTTGCACTGTACGCAAGTTCGAGATTCTAACACACCGCGACCAATCAAAGTAGTCGTTATGAATAGTAATACCCACCTTTTGAAATTATATAAATTTTATATTTCAAAATGGACTTCATTTTTGTATTCGTAATATCGAAATTATCCTAAGTTGAATTTTTTGTAATTTTCTGAGAACTTCCAATTTTTTATGAATAGTTAAAAATACTTAAAAACAACTTTTTTAATAAAAATAATTTATAGTGATAAATTATACTATTTAATGGTTTTACAGTATAATTAGAATATATTTTTACCATTTTATACAATGGTGTTCATTAGAATTAATTTCACTTTGAAATTTGGCATAAACAAATGTCAATCTTTTGATTGATATTGTCTCTTAAAAACACCCTATTTGTTGTGACAGCGGGAATTAATTATAAAATTAATTAATGAAACTTATATGTTTGGAATTTTTTAAAATAGACATCATTTTTGAATTCAGAATATCAATTATAGCTTTGGGTGAAATTTTGGCATTGTTCTGAAAAACTTCAATTTTTGATGAATAGTGAAACCACTAAGTGGTAGTTAAAAAACTAATTTTTCGTTTAAAGGAAACATTACCACTTCTGTGATTTGATTTTCAAAAATACGACATACATGGTTTTCATTAGGAAGTAAAATGTGGTTCAATGGGATTAAAATAATTTTTTGGTGAATAGTAACTTTTAAGTTTAATTAATCGCGATTAAAGGTGATTAGTGAAATTTAAGGTAAAAATGATATTATAAAAATATGAAAATACCCTTAAACTTTTCCTAACCTTATTGGATGAGTCATGGAAGACCAAGAAAATACATGGGTCAACTTGGGGACCCCATGGAGCCACTTGGGTAAGAAAATGGCAATAATAACTTTTTATTTAAAGTAAAAATAAAATTGTCACAAACATGTGTTGTTTTACTAAAAAAATTATTACATGGGGTTATATAAGTTAAATTTTCGACTATAAATATTCATTGGAAAGATAAAAATATTTCCTAAATCATGATATTTTTTTTATAATTTTTATACATTAAATAAATTAAATTTTTTATGACACCATGATGATGCATCGATTATCTCATTAATTAACGATTTAAATAAAATGAAAAGATAATGTAAAATATAAGGCTTACACTTGTCAAAAACCTATTGGATGAGAATATTTCGAACTCTTATCACCTTATCCTTGAAAGATATCATTTTGGGACCTTTATAATCTGAAAAGCATTTCATAATAAAGTAACATTTCAATCTTTCCAAGAGTGCCCCTCCTCTCCTCTTATAAAAGGCCCCCACCTCTACCAGCTTATCCACACCTTAAATCTATTTTTCTCAGCCAAAATCTGCCCAAATACTCTATCAACTTCCCTATATTATTACTAGAAGCCTAAATTTGGGCAGAATTCTTCCCAAGGAATCCTTTGGCTCAAATCAAAAAGAGTTACCCGATTTTAAGGTAATGTCTTCTCTTATGTTATTTTGTTTTATTTTGCTTCTCCAACCACTTAAACTCTTTTTATTCCTTTATTTTGTAACAAAAACAGTATCTTAAATATACTAGGATGTTTTTATTAGAATTATTTTATTTACACTAACACACACCTTCGTCTAATGGTTAAAGAACATACTGTTTCTGTGGGTGGCAAAATACTGCCTCACGAAATGATGATTGTTCAATATTCTTTTAACACCTCTAATGTTGAAGATTTTGATGACACTATTTTCATATATGATATATATATATATATATATATTATGTTTATGTTTTCCTTATGCTTCTGTATTTCTCATTTATGGCATACTTTATGATTTCCATTATTGGTAAACCCGATAATTTCATTTGAGGAAGTGCGGACTACCGCCCCCTCAAAGTGATTTGAATCGTTAATGCCATATGTGGGACGTATAAAGGATGGAGTAGGTGATATTATATATGATATTATACTGGAATTATAAGATAACTTTATATCATTATGTTTCATTCCATTAAAATACGAAATAGAAATGAAAGTAGCGTTCATGCGTACGTACGGCTTACCGTCTCTATGAACGGTGCATTTCATTTCTTACCTCTAAATGTTATGTAATATTATAAATTCATGTATATACTGGATATATATGATATATATGATATCTAAATCATGAATATAATTTTGGATATAATGGACATTTCACCACATGAACAACTTGTAATTATAAGAAGTTTATTTTTGACTCAAGTACCAAAGATCGACAAAATGACCGTTATTAACTTAAATAATTACATAATGTTCATAACATGGTAATAAGTGATATAAAATAAATAATGAACATAAAAAAGGTTCTTAAGAAAATATAAATTAACTCTAGTTTATCATTCAGGAGATTAAATAACGATCGAGTCAATTCGGACACGAGGTAAGGGAACTTCTTAACCTAATTTCCATTCTTTGGGTTAATCTCCTACTTTCAAATTATGTCATGATATTATTATGTCCTATCTTGTATTTTTAATTTCTTTATGTGTACTTATAGTGAATACACATAATAGATATATTTTATTTAAAAAAATGATCTTTGTAAGGGACTTCGTCTCAATCTTCTTTCATTGAGGCATATTTTGTTTTATAACAAGACTTTCTTTTATATGGTGTATAAACCCCTTTGAATTTTACGTTTATTCAAAAAGAATATTTTTATACAAAGTGTTTTACTAAACAACAAAATGGAATGTTTTTTTGTCGTACGTATGCGGCGACAACGACTTCTCTGCCTCTGTGACCATTATTTGAGTTTCGGATTCCTCTACAAGCCATAACTTTTTTTAAAATGAAAAATAAATACCAAGTTTTAATTTTATTTTATTTTGCTTTTGAAAATGGTTTTGAAAGTGTTTTTTTATTATATCAATGTGTTGTATTGATATCTTGTGATTGAAATGTGGAAATGTTTTGTTTCCTTTATGCATGTTTTATGTGATACGATTATGTTATGGTTTATGATATGTTTAAACCTGTTCATATGAGGAATGAATTGGACTTAATAAGTGACGGGTGGAGCCCAATATAGCTCCTCGATGCGTCTTCAGGTCTCATGATACAAACTAGTGTCTTGGAATGAGGCCTTGACAAAATCTTATTTGTGGTCTTAGCACGAGGCCTTGGCTACGTGGTTATGATAGTCTGGCATTATGCATTCCATCATTATGAAAGTGGTTATTGATATTTCATGTGATTATTAGACTAGTAGAATATCCATGTGAATAAGTAAATGGCATTATCTCATTTTACTTTTTCCATATTATATTGAAGTTCAAGTTTAAAAGGCTTTTGTTTCAGTTATACATTGCCTCAAATGTTTATGTTTATTTATGAAAGATTTTGCTATATTTTTATCCTTTCTGAGCATCTAAGCTCACCCCTTTCAATGATTTAATTTTTCCAGGATGTGAAGAAGTATATTATGAATGACCTTCATGGATAGTATGAGGGGATATGAAGACAAGATGTTGTTGTAGTTTTTTCTACTTTATGATGTAACGTAAGACTTATGAATGTATCTAGTGTTTCCAAGGCTACTAAACTAATCGGTCTTTCGAGACTTGGTCCTTTGTGATCATGCCAATGTTAGGCAATAATGCACCGACTCTGGGTAACTGGGGTCGGGGTGTTACAGTTGGTATTAGAGGAAATTTAGTACTAACCTTGTAATCTAGATTTAGATAAACTCTGATTAGAGCACATAGCCCAAATATAGAATTTGAGGATTAGTATAGAAGAAATTCCTAGAATTTTGGTATTATAGAGATTTTGTGAGTTTTCTGATCAATACATCCCTGTCTGGATACGAGAAGGTAGAGGCGGCTCTGGCACAGATGTACCTAGGGGTAAAACCTGAAAACACCGCTTTGAGCTAGACTCGAACGGGAACTGGTGCACGACAACGAGCCTTGCTGCACTCTTGGTTATGACACTCCCGGGGGATATTCTTAGGATAATTCTCATTTTCTTTACAAACCACTATGAAGGGTTATGAGTATATACTTACTCAAAGAAAACATTTTTATGATTATGGATTATATCCATAAATAGTTCAATTTATGTTAAGTATTTTACAAGTATGGAATTATGTATTTTGATTCATAAACTAATTTAGTTTATGCCATTATTTAGAAATAGAGCCTAGTGGAAGGAATGGAAACCGTATCAATGCACGCACTCCGTGTATGGATTTCCCTCTTGATCAAGATAATTATTGTGGATCTGGAGATACAACTGGTGCTGATCAACTTATTACCATACTGGGACAACTCACTCAGGTTATGAATAATAACCTTACTCGTATGGAGCACCCTTATCCACAATGTGGAGGATCAATGTTAGACCGCTTCATGAGGCAACAACCACCAACATTTAATAGTGGTACAAATCCATTAGTATCTAAGCAATGGATAAACTCCTTAGAGAAAATATTCCACGCCTTGGGGAGTAACAAAAGGGAGAAGGTTGTCATGGCAGTTTACCAGCTCACTGGAGATGCCGATCAATGGTGGTCGCTGATTCAAAACACGAAAGAAGATGAAGAAGTATCTAATATGGAATGGAGGGAGTTAAAAGAGCTTTTCTTAGAAAAATACTTTCCTCATGACCATCGAGCAGATACGGAAAGACAATTTCTGAGTCTGAGGCAGAAGGAGGATGAGAATGTCACAAAGTATGAGTCTAACTTTACACGGTTATCAAGGCATGCATCAGATTATATACGTAACCCAAGAAGTAAGATTGATCGTTTATTTGATGGGTTAAAACCATTTCTCCGTCGAGCCTTAGTCTCACAATCTTTCTCGTCGTACGAAGATATAGTCTCGTGTGCTATCAATACAGAAAAGGAATTCTATAAATCTTATGACAATAAAGTAAAGCAAGAGAAGAAGAGAACGGTGGAGAAAGAGACAGATAAAGGGAAAAAGGGAAAGAAGGATTTCCATTATGCGATAATTGTGGGAAGAATCACCCAGGTACTTGCCTAAAAGGAATGGGATTTTGTTATAAATGTGGAGAAAAGGGTCACCAGGCTCGTGATTGCAAGGGAAAGAAAGAGGCTATAAATGTTGAACGATATAATTGTAGGGAAATGGGTCATTATGCAAATGAATGTCCTAAGATTCAGGGAAACTTACCTCCAAAAAGGCCAAGGGATCAAGGACAATCTTATGCTGTTACTATAGTTGAAGTGGAATAATTAATGTATTGGTGCTTTTGGAATCAAGGATTATATTCTTGTTATAAGGATAATGTGATATATATATATATATAAGGATTGTACTGCAGTACTTGTTGTTTTCATTAAGGTTTTAATATGATGAAGGTAATCATATTTTTGTATGTGATAATAAGAGAAAATTTACTTTATTTGGGGAATCTGATGTTACAATTGATTTTGGAATTTAGAGACCTTTTAGAGAAAGTCTGGATAGATGTATTTTGGATAACTATAAAGGTTGGAATGGATTAATTTGATCTTTGGATAGTATTGTTTAAGATTAAAACATTTCTGAATATTATTTTTGGAATTTTATAATACTATAGTTTTAGGAAAAGGACAACATGTAGGTTAGGGGATAACCCGTCGTGTTGGACAAAGCTATAGGAATCGAACCCACAACCATAGTGCGACGGGCCTTTATTACCTACCACTAGCCTACAGGAAGTCCCTGGTTATTACAAAATAGTTTTCCTAATCTAAATGGCATGTGTTAATATTTGGAATCTTATAAGATTAGGATAAATATAATATTTTTGAGTTCTATTATCTTTTTGAGTGAAAGATGGGTTTGTGGTAAAAATTTATTAAATAATGAAAAGTCTACATGACAAGTATGTATATTTCCTTACTTTCTTAGTAAATCTCCTAAATAAATTCCTCAACTTTATGTAAGGTGACTTAAAACAAAAATGTTGCCGGTTAACTTTTCCAACTGGGGAATCAATGATCGTTTAACCAATCACAAGTTTGTGATTTTCTTGTAGTTAACTTTCTCCTAACCCAGTTTTCTACAACTCTCCATCATACCTTGATGGTTTGTTTTTCCTCCATGTCCATATTTTCATAGAATCCTAGTATGTGCTATCTCGGGTGACCTTTATGCTTCTCTTTCTTTCTTTTAAAGTTATATTTTTATTAACCTTATTTTCGATGTGGGTTTTCCACAAAGGTATTTTCTATTTTCAACCTTTTATATTCAAAGAAAAATTTCAAATTGTGAGGACACAATTTATTGAAGGAGGGTAGAATGTAACACCTCAAGCTTCCACGATACGCTTCTCTTTCAATAATGCAATAGCTTGCATTGTACGCAAGTTCGAGATTCTAACACACCAGGACCAATCAAAGTAGTCATTATGAATAGTAATATCCACCTTTTGAAATTATATAAATATTATATTTCAAAATGGACTTCATTTTTGTATTCGGAATATCGAAATTATCCTAAGTTTAATTTTTTGTAATTTTATGAGAGCTTCTAATTTTTTTATGAATAGTGAAAAATACTTAAAAACAACTTTTTTAATCAAAATAATTTATAGTGATAAATTATACTATTGAATGGTTTTAAAGTATAATGAGAATATATTTTTACCATTTTATCCAATGGTGTTCATTAGAATTAATTTCACTTTGAAATTTGACATAAACAAATGTCAATCTTTTGATTGATATTGTCTCTTAAAAACACGCTATTTGTTATGAAAGCGGGAATTAATTATAAAATTAATTAATGCAACTTATATGTTTGGAATTTTTTAAAATAGACATCATTTTTTAATTCAGAATATCAATTATAGTTTTGGGTGAAATTTTGGCGTTGTTCTGAAAAACTTCAATTTTTGATGAATAGTGAAACCACTAAGTGGTAGTTAAAAAACTATTTTTTCATTTAAATGAAACATTACCACTTCTGTGATTTGATTTTCAAAAATCCTACATACATGGTTTTCATTAGGAAGTAAAATATGGTTCAATGGGATTAAAATAATTTTTTGGTGAATAGTAACTTTTAAGTTTAATTAATCGTGATTAAAGGTGATTAATGAAATTTAAGGTAAAAATGATATTATAAAAATATGAAAATACCCTTAAACTTGTCCTAACCTTATTGTATGAGTCATGGCCGACCAAGACAATCCATGAGTCAACTTGGGGACCCCATGGAGCCACTTGGGTAAGAAAATGACAATAATAACTTTTTATTTAAAGTAAAAATAAAATTGTCACAAACATGTGTTGTTTTACTAAAACAATTATTACATGGGGTTATATAAGTTAAATTTTCGACTATAAATATTCATTGGAAATATAAAAATATTTCATACATCATGATATTTTTTTTATAATTTTTAGACATTAAATAAATTAAATCATTTATGACACCATGATGATGCAGCGATTACCCCATTAATTAACGATTTAAATAAAATGAAAAGATAATGTAAAATATAAGGCTTAAACTTTCAAAAAACCTATTGGATGAGAATATTTATAACCCTTATAACCTTAGCCTAGAAATATATCATTGTGGGAACTTTAGAATCCGAAAATCATTTCATAATAAAGTAACATTTCAATCTTTCCAAGAGTGCCCCTCCTCTCCTCTTATAAAAGGCCCCTACCTCTACCACCTTATTCACACCTTCAAGCCATTTGGATCGGCCAACCTCTACCCAAATACTCTATCAACTTCCATATATTACTCCTAGAAGCCTAAATTTGGTCATAATTCTTCCCAAGGAAGCCTTTGGCTCAAATCAAAAAGAGTTACCCGATTTTAAGGTAATGTTTTCTCTTATGTTATTTTGTTTTATTTTGCTTCTCCAACCCCATAAAATCTTTTTATTCCTTTATTTTGTAACAAAACCAGTATATTCAATATACTAGGATGTTTTTATGAGAATTATTTTATTTACACTTACACACACCTTCGTCTAATAGTTAAAGAACATACTGTTTCTGTGGGTGGTGAAATACTGCCTCACGAAACGATGATTCTTCAATATTATTTTAACACATCTAATGATGGACATTTTGATGACACTATTTTCATATATGATATATATATATTATGTTTATGTTTTCCTTATGCTTATTTATTTCTCATTTATGGAATACTTTATGATTTCCATTATGGGTAAACGTGATAATTTCATTTGAGGAAGTGCGGACTACCGCCCCCTCAAAGTGATTTGAATCGTTAATGCCATTTATGGGAAGTATAAAGGATGGAGTAGGTGATATTATATATTATATTATACTGGAATTATAATATAACTTTATATCATTATGTTTAATTCCATTAAAATACGAAATAGAAATGAAAGTAGCGTTCATGCGTATGTACGGCTTACCGTCTCCATGAACGGTGCATTTCATTTATTACCTCTAAATGTTATGTAATACTATAAATGTATGTATATAATGGATATATATGATATATATGATATCTACATCATGAATATAATTTTGGATATAATGGATATTTCACCACATGAACAACTTGTAATTATAAGAAGTTTATTTTTGACTCAAGTACCAAAGATCGACAAAATGACCGTTATTAACTTAAATAATTAAATAATGTTCATAACATGGTAATAAGTGATATAAAAGAAATAATGTACATGAAAAAGGTTCTTAAGAAAATAGAAATTAACTCTAGTTTATCATTCAGGAGATTAAAGAACGATCGAGTCAAGTCGGACACGAGGTAAGGGAACTTCTTAACCCAATTTCCATTCTTTGGGTTAATATCCTACTTTGAAATTATGTCATGATATTATTATGTCCTATCTTGTATTTTTTACTTTCTTTATGTTTACTTATAGTGAATATACATAATAGATATATTTTATTTAAAAAAATTATCTTTGTAAGGGACTTCGTCTCAATCTTCTTTCATTGAGGCATATTTTGTTTTAATACAAGACTTTCTTTTATACGGTGTATAAACCCCTTTGACTTTTAAATTTATTCTAAAAGAATCTTTTTATACAAAGCGTTTTACTAAATGAAAAAAGGGAATGTTTTTTTTTGTCGTACGTATGTGGCGACAACGACTTCTCCTCCGTCGTGACCATTATTTGAGTTTCGGCTTCCTCTACAAGCCATAACTTTTTTAAAATGAAAAATAAATACCAATTTTTAATTTTCTTTTATTTTGCTATTGAAAATGGTTTTGAAAGTGTTTTTTTATTATATAAATGTGTTGTATTGATATCTTGTGATTGAAATGTGGAAATTTTATGTTTCCTTTATGCATGTTTTATGTGATACGATTATGTTATGGTTTATGATATGTTTAAACCTGTTCATATGAGGAATGCATTGGAATTAATAAGTAACGGGTGGAGCCCGCTATAGCTCCTCGATACATCGGCAGGTCTCATAAGACAAACTAGTGTCTTGGCATGAGGCCTTGACAAAATCTTATTTGTGGTCTTGGTACGAGGCCTTGGCTACGTGGTTATGATAGTCTGGCATTATGCATTCCATCATTATGAAAGTGGTTATTCATATTGCATGTGATTATTTGACCAGAAGAATATCCATGTGAATAAGTAAATGGAATTATCTCATTTTACTTTTGCCATATTATGTTGAAGTTCAAGTTTAAAAGGCTTTTGTTTCAGTTATACATTGCCTCAAATGTTTATGTTTATTTATGAAAGCTTCTGCTATATTTTTATCCTTACTGAGCATCTGAGCTCACCCCTTTCAATGATTTAATTTTTCCAGGATGTGAAGAAGTATATTATGAATGACCTGCAGGGATAGTATGAGGGGATATGAAGACAAGAAGTTGTTGTAGTTTTGTCTACTTTATGATGTAATGTAAGACTTATGAATGTATCTAGTGTTTACAAGGCTACTAAACTAATCGGTCTTTCAAGACTTGGTCCTTTGTGGTCATGCCAATGTTATGAAATAATGCACCGACTCTGGGTAACTGGGGTCGGGGTGTTACAATATTTTCCTATAGTTTATTACAAACATAAGTGGTTTTATTTATTTTATAAGTCAAAGAACCGAACAAATTAAAATAATACCCTTGGTTATGTGGAAGTGTTTCATGTTTGTAAAGAATTGATTATAAAACCTTAAAATATAATATAGATTTTGGAGGATTCATTAAGGGTTTATAAAATTAATAAAATAAATTAAAAAAACATTATTTTAAATTTGAAACATAATTTTGGTTATGGATACTCTTTATAGTATTTATTACATTACTTTTTGGAATTTTATGATGTCATAATACATATCGTATAATTATACCGTATTTAATTTTTACTCAAAAAATTATCTGCCTCAAAAAACTATTTAAAATTAACCATTGTATAATTTTGACGTTATTATTTCAGAAATAATATTTATTTGACCAAAATAATTATCTAAATATTATAATTTACACCTTTAAATAAAAAATCCCCATTTTTTTAATAATAACAGTTTTATAACCCTTATAAAAATTACATTTGAATTTGTAAAATTACATTATCATTAATATTAAATAAATATTATTTAATAAAAATATTTTATTAAAATATAATTTATTTCAAAAATTATTTAATACATTAAAAAGAGCGTCTTTATTGAAGATATATATTTCCCAAAAATTCAATATGCGTTTCATTGTATCAAAATTTAATTTTTATCAAACTCATTATTTAATCATTTAAAAAGTAATATTAAAAATGGATAAATATAATCATTATTTTATTAAAAATAAAAATATACAAATTCATACTATTAGGGTATATATACATATCCCTTTGTTACACAAGTGAATTCCCTAAAGGTAATGTGTGCGATGGTGAGATTTTCATGGAGTGGTTCGACGAACATGGTTTGGGACATAATCTCGATGAGATTGAACTTATACTATAAATGGGTTTTCTCATACTTTGGTTATTGAATCTCATTGAGGTATTGGTAAAGAGAAAATACCAGTGATTCTATCACCCTTATAAGCTCTGATAAATGGTTTTCATAGGATACGACCCTACTGGACGAGGCCATGACTTCCTTTTTCCATGTGAAATGGACTTTATCATAACCCTTAATATTCTAATCTTAATAGTTACTATATAATAGCTATATTATCAATGATTATTATGATTAATGGTATTTAAAATTTTATAGACCATATAATAGTCCAAAATAACCAAATTCGTGCATGTGTTTTCTATACCTTTATTTATTAATTAATCATTTAGTAATTAAAAAAAGGAATTTCATTAATAAATGTTAAAGTTGTTACATTATTCCCCCATTTAGAAATTTCACCCTTGAAATTTTCATTTTATATACTAAAATAGACAAGGGTACTTCTATTTCATTACCTCTTTGGGTTCTCATGTTTCTTCCTCAAACTTTTGGTTTCACCACAACACTTTGACCAAGTGAGTTTTCTTGTTTTGTAGAACTTTATTTTTATGATCTAAGATATTCCCCGCTTGATCATCATATAAAAGATCATTTTCCAATGGAAGAACCTCTGAATTTATTACATGTTATGGGTCTGATATATACTTCCTCAAGAGGGATACATGTAACACATCATGTACTTGATATAGGTTAGGTGTACATGATAGTAGAAAGGCCATCACTCCTATGCGACCAGGGATCTCAAAGGGGATAATGTATCTAGGACTAAGATTTCCCTTATTCCCAAACCTTATGACTTATATTCCATGAAAATTTAAGGAACACTTAATCTCTAACCTCAAACTCCATGTTCCCTTGATGCTTTTCTGTAAATATTTCTATCGAATTTGTACTGATTTTATATGACACTTAATGGTTTGAACCTTCTCTATCATTTCTTGGAGAAGATCATGTCACAATAGTTCCCACTCTCCAATAGCATCCCATCATATCAGAGTCCAAAAAATCTTCCCATACAGAGCCTCATAAGGCACCATTTGAATATTGGAATAAAAATTGCTGTTATATGAGAACTATACTAGGGGAAGGTGCTAGTCCCAATATCCTTGTAAATCCATTGAACATGATCTCAGTATATCCTCTAAAGTTTGAATGTCACTTTCATACTGAACATCTAAATAAGGGTGATAAGAAGTGCTGAAGTTTAGTTCTATATATAGTGCTTGCTAAAGGCTTTTCCAAAACCTCAAGGTAAACTTTGGATCTCAATAAGATACAATAGAGAGTGGAACTCTATGAAATATTATTTAGAGTTGGTGCACTAGAACCAACTTCTATGTACTTTATGATAACTTATATTTATGGTTTTATAATATTAATAAGCTCCTTATCACATCACGATTGTTCTTCTACGTAAAATTGCATGTGATAATGTCACAAGAGTAGCTGTCACACTAAAAGGTCATAACAGTTCCCTGCTATGATGAGAACCCAAAAGTGATATGACACTATTCTTAGATATATGTTCTATGGATAGATGATATCATTTTAGGGATGAAAATGATATAGGATATTAGGGGTGGAGACTCATAAGACTTTGAGGCACCATCTCATGGTGTACGTCCTTGGTAATATCTAGTAGGATATTATGAGAACGAGCCCGACAATAGGAAATCCACATTTATAATTGTCATTGGATGTTACTATCTTTGGATTTGTGTATTGGTATTTATACTTTAAGATTATTATTAATGGATATTATGAGTCATGTACTTTGATGTATTGATAAAAAATGTGACGACAGGTGTTCACGGGGAGGTATGATACATTGAGTGCATCACGAGTAATATTTCATTAATGAATATTGTGAGAAAGGATTTATCTCTTATTTTAAATAAAAAAAGTTAATATCTAAATCCCTTTTATGGAAACAATATATCCTAAATAATCCATATCCATGGTGTTCTATATGCAAGTTCTATTTCCATAAAGTCGAAGAAAGAGATATAAAGCATATAGGTTGATGGAACTGGCATGAAACCTGCTTGATTAGAGATATTGTGATAAAGTGAATATATTACATGGTAAAAATTTGTATGATATGGCATGTAGTTATATCATAAACTTATTTCTCTATGGGTTCCTTGGCACGTTGATAGATACTAACCTTGGACTTTAGGCTGCTCCACCTAATGCCACTGAGAAAGAGGCCTAGAGGTTCACACACTAAGTGTATCTGGAATCTCATTTAAATAATTTGTTTTTTAACAAGTTGAATAAATATTAATCCTAATCATGGTTTAATAATTATTTATGTATGCCTGATTTAATTTATTCTGTCACAAGTTATTTGTGAGAATATATTATGTGCAGAATAATTAATAAATATTGAGGAGTATTAACTGACCGAGATTAATGGTCTAATGAGAAATAATAATAATGAATATTATTTGATTAAAGAATATTTAATTATAACTCTCAAGTTAAGTGAATTTCAAGAAATAATAATATTTATATTATTATTTGACATGGGGGTTTTTTCTAGAATTAATGAAATAATTAAAGGCACTTGTGCATATTATTTATTATTACCCTAGTGAAATAAATTCCTGATTATATTATTCTCTCATCAGTCAAGGGAAATCTAAGCAACACCTAGGGTATTGTGCATGAAATTTGGAGAAAAACTCTCAAGCCTAGAGATTTCTTCCCTATCTAAGAATGCTCTCAAGAATAAGAGCGATCCTCCTCCACCAGATCAAAGAGAACGCTTTGGATGCAGTTATCAAGGTGATTGAAGAAAGACAATGCAAGCCCAAAGATCTTCTATAATATAACCTAGGGACTCCTTCAACGACATCCATAGATTTTTGGAGCATGTGTAGATCACCTCTAGAGGAGATCTACCCTTGATCTCTACAATGAAATGAAGGCCCACTACAGATATATGGTTGGATGCATCAATGAGGAAAGAATCACCTTGGAGGTAATTATTTTAAAATTAAATTAATTATAAAAAATATATGTTGATCCTATCTCTCAGTTCTAGGTTTCTATTCCTTTGTCTTATTTATTTGATTCAATTATGTGGATCACGATGTTCCTCATCGCATAGATCCTTGACTGTTCATTGAAAATGGAAAAAAGAAAAGTTGGGCATCATCCCTTCCACACTTCTGCTACGCCCAGAACCTACAAGTGGTATCCGAGTAGGCATATTATTTTTTATAATTATTTAATAATAATTGGTTATTTGTGTATTTATAATTTAGTTTTTTAATTCAAGTTTAATCATTCTTTTTTAATCTGAATAATGATATATGTTTCTTCCTCTATAGTTTCTCGTAGATATAACAGAAAAAATTAATTTTATGATTAAAATTATATCAAGGATCTCATTTGGAGGTGCCAAGGATTCTATATAGGTAACAAAATAGTTCACTCCATGTAATCAGAATTTCACACTGTCTAGTTTTGTTCAATGCATTTGGAGTAGTTCATAAATTACTCAAACTGTGTGCATTAAAGACATGCAATGTTGTTAATTCTTACACTGTGTGTTGACAAGGATAGAATGGTGCAAGGTAAACTTGACTACGTACCGTGTGGCCCACTGGACACAATGTGTAGTCCCTTTCGGGTCAGAGCCAGGCTGTGTATCCCATGCATGAATTAGCTGACCGGTGACCATGTAACTCAAAGTCAACATGGCATGTGGCCCACTGGACACACCGTGTACTCCAAGAATTTTGAAGTACACCTCACACACTGAGTCCCAAGGTGTGTCATTTAGATAGATAGTGAAGGTAGTACACGCCATGTAGATCAGATCTACATGCCATTTACTTTTACCAAATTACACAGAATTAAAACTTTAATATCCGCATAATGTTCAGATTTTCATATCATGTATAAGTTGTATTATAGTTATTATTCTACTTTCATGAAAGCATGACATGTTACCAAAAAGTCATGTAATTCATGTTATTATCCATGAAGTACATGTCATGAAAGTACGTGATAAGGCGTACATGCTTTATGTCACAAATAATAAAGTGTATACAAGTATAATACATGTTGAGTAGATTTGGATGGGTATTCACCATATTACCTCCAAGGTACATTTATGTACAAGGTTAATTTTAAATTCATTTTAATTTGTTTAAAATTATAATGTATGGGAATCTCAAGGAAATTTAGAAATTGATTAAGGTAAAAAGATTGATTAATTAACGATAATAATTAATTGATTCAAGTGTGATTTATCTTAAATAAGAACGATTAAAGAATTGAATATTAGTTTTATTAAATGCATAATTAATTGAATGCATGTGAATGATCATGAGATAGACCAAACCTTTGTATGTGATTGGTTTTCTTTTAATATATTATTAAATTAAATTGTTGGCATGTGTTCCTTCTCTCCTCATTAATATATAGGGCCTATGTTCCCATGGTTTGTTTTATGTAAACCCCATTTTACCTTTCACATGAATGTGAGTAAAATTATATGTAATGGACGAATCTACCAAGACAGTGGAGGTGGTTCAAGTTATAATTTGAGGCAAAAAAAATCCAAGGAGATACAAAGGTGGATAGGTGGAAAGCTGTAAACACGAACCTTAAATGGTTCAAGGTGTTTATCCCCTAGGCCAGTAGTTAGTTTATCAGCTGCTAGATAAAATAACCATTAGTTTAATCTCATGATCATACCCTTTATTTTATTTATGTCAGTTTCATGGTTAGTCCTTATGGATGTTTTGTCACAAGCACATAATTAATGAATTAACAATCATGCACGATGGAACTAAAATAAATTGGATTATGTGTAAATATCATCTAAGGACATGGTTAATCACTTAAGTAATCACAGTTAAAATTAACAAGAACACTATAAAGATAATAAATGGAAATTTATGCATAAAGGATAAAATATCTCAATAAAATATTAATTTGGTATAACCTTCCATTACTTTGGTTAGAATTGAACCATAGTTCAAAGTGCTTGACCAGTCAAAGTTGGGGTGCTTTTAATTAAAGGGAAATTCTAGTTTGTGGTTTTGGGTTGACTTAACTTGGTTGACATCAAGGGTTTACTACCAAAGCAGGATTTAGTGTAGCTGAGAAGAAAAGGTTGATGAAATATAAATTAATTATTTTAGGATTGGGGAGTCCACTCAACAGATCAAGGAACTGTGAGTTAATGCTGTTGGAATTTGGAATGCTTACCTAAAACCATTCGAGTTGCTTGACCATCCAAAGTTGGGGTAATGAGAATGTAATATGGGTCATTTCCACTTGAATGTTCAAGAAATAGGATATTCTGAAGCCAATGGTGAGGGATACAGGGTTTTGATAAAATAGTGGGAGACTAATAAATATAATTTTATTTATTTGTTTAAAATTTTATTAGATAAAGTACTAAATCTTTGCTTATCTTATTTTTAGAAACAACATTAAAAATGACATCAAACATATCAATGTGATCCATAATCGAGAAGGAAAACCTTCTCATTGACACAAATTTCCAAGAGTGGTAAAGATTCTTACGGGCCATCCTTCTCCATGAAAGGAAATTGTACATACTAGAGGTGACTTTACTAGTTATGACTAGCAATGAGGCCAGTGATGAAGAGCTCTCTCTGTATAAGAAACATCTGAATGATGATACATATGTTTAATGCTTCATGCTATCATCCATGTCCAATGATCTCTTGAAGAAACATGATGAAATGGATGCTTATAGAATGATGTATCACCTTTAGGATCTCTGTCAAGAGAAGATGAAACAAGAGATGTATGAGATCTCCAACGCTTTATTCACGACTAAGCTTGGAGAGTCTGTGCCAGCTAGGCCTCATATAGTCAAGATTATTGGCTACATAAAATGCCTAGACATCTTAGGGATTAAATTCCTAGATGAGTTGCATAAAGATTTCATACTTTCATCACTACCAAAGGCCTTTTCTTGTTTTATTGTGAATTATAATATGAGAAAAAATGAGAAGATTCTATCGGAACTTTTGACCCTAATTCTCCAAGTGTATAAGGAAATGAGGCATGAAAAACCCACATTCATTATGGTGAATAGGAAGAGGAAGGATAAGGGAAAGTGGAATAAGACCTATAAACAATCTAAAGCCCCTAAGCACTATCTGACCAAGAAGAATAAGATCTAAAGGCATGACAATGAAAAGTAGGCAGTGTGTTTTTCATGTGGAAAGTCAAGCCACTGGAAGAGGAACTGCACTCAAAGGCAAGGAGAAGCCAATGGTGCATTAATTATTGAGTGAAATCTTTCCATTTATACACATTGGGTATTATATATAGCTTATGGTGCTCACATCTGTATCAAAATGTAGGAACCAAATAGATTTCAAAAAATTTCTAGAGGAGAGGTGGATCTGCGAGATACTAATAATGCGAGGCTGGATACTCTTTACATTAGCGACTAACACATTTTGTTTCCAATCAGAATGATTTTGGTTTTATGTGACTGTTATTATGTACCAACTATTACCAAGAACATAATTTATATATCAAGTTTAGATACAAATGGGTTTATTTTCAATTTTAGAAATAAAAATTGTGTCTTTTATAAGAACAACATATGTTATGGTATAGAACATTTAAATAACGGTCTGTATGTATTAAATTATGAAAACCAAGTATTGGAAATCAATAACGAATCATGTTCACATGAATCATATAACACATAGTTATGGAATCACTATCTTGGTCATGTAAACAAGAATCATTTGACAAATCTTTGTCAAGATGGTTATTTATACTCTTCTGAGATAAAACCAATTTTTAGATGTCATGCTTATTTATAAGGGAAAATGACCAAACTACCATTTGGTGAATAGAGTGAAAGTGTAACACCCCATGTTTTTCTAAAAATAAATATAAATGCATGGAACTTTGTTTTAAATAGATATTTTTAATTATCCTTTAAAACATAACTTTTTTACTTCTATGTTCTGAATTTCAAGAAACTGTCATCTACTTTTGTGTTCAGTATGTTATTCAGAGTCTATTGGAACCAATTTTTTAGTGAATAGTAACATACCCTTATGAATAGTAATATGAATAGTTATATGACCCTAATGAATAGTAAATTTTATTATTATTTTATTTTATTAAGGCTTTAAGATAATATCATATAGGTTAAGTTTTCATTGTGATATAGAAGTAGTTACATAATTAGAATTGTTAATTTTTGAATTAAGTATGCTTTTATTTAAAAATTAAATTAATAATATTTAGAAACTTATTTTCAAAAAATGGAATTCATTTTTTAATTCTACACGTCGATAAATGGTTAGGGTGAATTTTGAGAATTTTTCTTAAACAATTGATTTTTTGATGAATAGTACAAAATACAATTTTTAGTTTCGGTGTGTTAATGACATCATTAATGATATAATAATGATGTCATAAATCTGTTAGACTTTTGTATAGTTAAATTATATTTGAGTTGTCCCAAGTGGCTTATACCTTGGGCAAATACCATGGGAAATCCCATGGTTTTGTAAATACCACTCATGAGGTGTCCCTTGAAAATTATTAAAACAATCCCTCACTTTTTCTACAAATACCAACTCTTACCTTAATTGAATTCATTAACAATTATCCCTCAAGGAATATATGGACTTTTTAACTTCATAGTAGTCCTCCCAAGGTTTCATCAAGCCCCCAAGGTCCCAAACTTCAAGTTCTAAGGGTTACTCTACAAGGTAAGAAAATTCTCAATTTCTTTCTTTTTCCTTTCAAATTATCTTTTATGTGGTATAATTTTCAAGTTTCCATACCATGTTCTTATTTCCTTATTATCATCAATCTTTTATATATTATGATTCATTTCTGGATGGGTGACCCTTGTCCCATTTCTTTTTAATATTTTCTAAAACCATGTTTTGTAGCCGTTAGGCTACCAAATTTTTGTAAGAGATTTCTCACTTTTTCTTTTATTTTGAGTTCCTTCCTTATTATTTCTTCATATCTACTTACCCAAGAGGCATTAAATCTCCAGAAATCATGTATAATCTATAGTTTATCATGTTTATGAAACATTACTCATCATTATTCTTCTCCTCTCCCACTTATTTAAAGAATAAAAACATTTTCCATTTGTGTCGAATTATCGATATCGTGGACGATGTGATTTCAATTTCCATTAATAATTTCAAGTCTGGTCATGAAAACATTTATATGGCTGAACCAGGTTATAATATATGTTTTATGAATCACCCATGGTTCTGGAATTCTTTTGTACTCATGGTTCTAATTTATAAGACAAGACGAGGTTGTTATTATCAAAGAACCACTAAAAGGATCTAAACGAACATCATTAATGTTCTAACTTATGAATCATCCTCATGTAAGAATTCAAAATGATAAATGGAATAATTTATGTTACTGGTTATATTAAAATACTACTCCATTAAAATTATGGAGTTTCACTTCCAATCGACAAGAATGTCCACCATGAACCATCATATAAATCATGTAAAGAATTCAACCAAAAACAGTGCAAGGGAAAAAATACTAACAATTAAGGGTGAAAAGATGTTATTAAATGATCATATAAGATGTTATAAATATGAAAATGTTTCTATAAAATATTAATAACACTACTTTAACCATTATACAGGAGGTTTAGACAAGTTGGAAGTTAGAAAAACCCGAGGTAAGTGAATTCTTAACCCGATTTCCATTCTTTGGGTTAACCTTCTACTTCATTATTTATGTGCTATTTAAATTGTTTGTGTGATGGGTTCTGTTTATATTATGTTTTATTATATATACAAACTCCATCCACTCTTTTAAGTCTCTCTTCAATTGTATGATATTTATAAGGGGATTTTCTTTAAAAATCCTTTTTTAAAATTCGGTTTTACGAAATTCCAAAGTAATGTTTTTATGGAATTATTCTTGTTGTATGATTATGTTTTGGTTCTTGGGAATTATTTATAATGAAGTGTGGGACCTATATCTCCCTCCAATGCATTGGTTATGAGTAAGTTGGAGGTCATATGTATGATTACTCCAAGTGTAACTGCGATGGTTACACAAAGTAAGGTAGCCGTGAGGGTTACAAATTATAAGGTATCCAAGAATGGTTACAAGATTATGTAAGTAATGCCACAAGATACCTTTATTATTATATTTATGTTATCATGTTTTGTGTGGATTTTGTGTAAATCTCGTGTTACACAATGTAAGTATATATGGGTGACAAGCATGTCTTTTGAAAATGTTTTCATACGTTACGAGTATTCATGGACTAATGTGATATTTACTTCTTTTTTATACCTTAATGAGATTTTGTGCTCATCAAAAGTTTTTAAATGATTTTTCACATGTTAATGGATGTGTAATACAAGAAGGAAGACACTTTAAATGTTGAAGAATTGTCAAGGAGTCTTTTTTTAAGTTTTAATGTTTTATATTTTGAAAAAAATGGAAACTGTTTTTATGGTATCCACTCTGTAACAATGTGTAATGTTATGAATGTTTTTTCCTAATTCTATAAAGATATAAACTTGAAAATATCCTCAATGTAAAAAGAAGTTTTTTCTTGACTAAATTCAAGATTATGTATGAAATAAGGTCAGTCCCTTATAGTTGGTATCATAGGATGGTTTAGATAACTTTAGGGGTTAGGGTGATGTTAATAGAATACCATAAATGATTTTCACTCTATGTTTAATTTGTTATAGCATTTAAAGATTACCATGTTGCTTCATATAAGATATGTTTGTTCAGAATGGTTGTACGCAGAAGGAACATGGATGCTGAAGAGGAGAGGCACCGACAAAATGACATCCTTCTGGAACTACAACCCAGAATGGTAGGGATTGGAACCGAGCAGTTTGTGACAGTAATGGCTCAGCTAACGCAGGAAATAAATGGTGGTGGAATCCATGCAAGAGGACCAATAGAGTTACCACAATGGAACATGACAGTAGTGGAACATTTTACGAGACAACATCCTGCTGCATTCAATGGATCTTCTGACCCAGTAGCAATTGAAGGATGGACCAAAGCCCTTGAAAAGATATTTGATGTTATGGGATGTTCAGACAATCAAAAGGTAAGTCTTTACATTTATCATTTTGAAGGGGAAGATGATCAGTGGTGGTCAATGGTAAGGAATATCAGGGGTAGAGAGGATTTTGATGCCTTAGAGTGGGATGAATTTAAAAGCCTTTTCCTTGAAAAATATTTTCTTAAGGTGGTGCGACTTAGAATGGAGAAGAAATTCCTTGAATTGAAACAGAAGGAGGAAGATTCAATGGCTATGTATGAAGTGAAATTCACCCGACTGGCGAGGTATTCACCAAATCTTATTCTGTATCTTGATAGTAAAATCAACCACTTTTACTCAGGACTGAAGCCAAGGTATCGAAGGGCGTTGGCCTCCCGTGAATTAAAAAGTTATGAGAAAATTGTCTGATGTGATGAGAGGGTAGAGATAGAGTTTTCTTATGATCATGTGAATTTTGGAAAGAAAGAGAAGAATAGGTCCAGTTGGAAATCAATGGGTAAGAATCAACCAAAGAAATCTGATGGTAAGAAAATCCAATTTCCAATTTGTGAAAAGTGTGGCAAGAAACACCCAGGGGAATGTCTTATCAAAACTGGGAAGTGTTTTAAATGTGGTAAGTTTGGACATATGGCCCGAGATTTTAATGAAAATGATCCTAAGAATAATCATTATAAGAAAACTGTAAAGTGTTTTAAATGTGGTGAGATGGGTCACTATGAAAACGTCTTCCCAAAGAGAGATCCGAATGATTCAAAGAAGCCAGACTATAAGTAGAAAGGTTTAGTGAGATCCTTTGCAACTACATTAGCAGATGTTGGGCCATCCAATGGAGTTGTATCAGGTACTTTGTTTTTTCACTCAGATTTTTCTAATGTTTTTTTGTGATACGGGGTCTACAGATTCCTTCATCTATGAGAAATTTTCTGGTAAATTGGAAATATCACCTCAACAAATGACACCCGAACTTGTTTTTAAAACACCAGGGGGAAATGTTATAGCAAAGAAGAATTATACAAATATTTCTATTGTGGTCTATGGAAAGTCTTTACCTTCAAACCTTGTAGTTTTACCCTTAGTCAAGTTTGATGTTATTCTAGGGATGGAATGGATTTATGATTATCATGCTAAGATTGACTGTAGAGCTAAAGAAGTTGTTTTTCAGAAATAGTTTCAGTTTGTATACAAGAATGAACCCATACAATTTATAACATATCAGGAAGATGAGAAACTATTGAAAGATGGAAATGAAAGTTATCTTTCTCATATTGTTGAAAACAAGAGAACTATTCAAATTAATGATGTGCCAATGGTAGATGTATACGTTGATGTTTTTCCTGATGAGTTACCCAGTGTCATACCTGATCGAGAAGTCAAATTCACAATTTACTTAGTTCCTGATGCTAAGACAATTTCAAAACCCCCATATCGTATGGATCCAATATAACTTCTTGAATTGAAAAATCAGTTGTAGGATTTGCTTGAAAAAGGCTTCATTCGTCCTAGCACTTCACCATGGGGAGCCCCTGTTTTGTTTGTTAAAAAGAAAGATGGTTCCATGAGACTTTGCATTGATTACATAGCTTTGAATAACATCACTTTTAAAAAAAAGTATCATTTGCCTCACATTGATGACTTGTTTGATCAGCTCCAGGGAGCTCAGTACTTTTCCAAGATTGAATTGAGATCTGGATACCATCAGCTAAAGGTGAAGGAGGATGACATCCCAAAAACAACCTTTCGTACTAGATATGGGAATTATGAATTTGTTGTTATGCCGTTTGGATTAACTAATGCCCCTACTGTATTCATGAATCTTATGAATAGATTATTTCATGAGTTCATGGATAATTTTGTGGTTTTATTTATTGATGACATTCTGGTATTTTCTAAAAATAAATAGGAGCATGAAAAAAATCTAAGGGTTGTTTTAAAAACATTATAAGAAAAGAAACTATATGGAAAATTCAGAAAGTGTGATTTTTGGTTGCAACAGATTTATTTTCTTGGGAACATTGTAAATAAGGATGGAATAACAGTTGATCCTGCCAAAAAAAAAGTAGTTGATGAATGGCCAAGACCCACAAATGTTACAGAGATTTGTAGTTTTCTAGGCTTAGCAAGTTATTACCGATGGTTTGTTAATAACTTTGCACGTTTATCTATCCCAATAACTAAGTTAACATGAAAAGGGGTTAAATTTGTTTGGACAGAGGAATGTGATGTTTTTTTAGGAACTGAAGAAGAGATTGGTGAATGCTCCAGTTTTGGCCTTAACTTCCCGGAATGGTGAGTTTTTTATCTACAATGATGCTTATTTAAAGGGAGTTGGTTGTGTTTTGATGCAGAATGACCAGGTAATTTCCTATGCTTCGAGACAACTTAAACCTCATGATCTAAATTATCCCACACATGATTTGGAATTGGCAGCTGTGGTTTTTGCTTTGAAAATTTGGAGACATCATCTATACGGAACCAAATTCAAAATATATACAGACCATAAAAGTCTAAAGTATATATTCACTCATAAGGAATTAAACATGAGGCAAAGAAGATGGCTAGAACTGATAAAGGATTATGACTGAACGATCAATTACCATCCTGGAAAAGCAAACAAAGTAGTGGATGCCTTAAGTTAGAAACATCAAGCATCATTAACCATGCTATGTTTGGAACATGATCCCTTGATTAATTATTTGATGAATTTTGGCTTAGAAGTTGTTGGTGCAGGGAATACCTTTGTTTTGTTTCAGGTTTTAGTGTAGTCTTCGTTGTCAGACATAATTAAGCAGGCGCGAAATGAAGACCGTGAGCTACAGAAAAAGGTAGAATTGTTTAAAATGGGTAAGTTTACAGAATTTAATCTTGATAAATATTGTGTTTTAAGATTTGTAAAAAGGTTGTGTGTGCACAGTGATTCTCTGTTGAAGAAATATTTGTTGTGTGAAGCTCATAGTTCTCCATTTTCTGTTCATCCTGGAAGTACTAAGATGTACAGAGACCTTTAGGAGTATTATTGATGGGATGGAATTAAAAGAGATATTGCTGATTTTACCATGAAATGTTTGACGTGTCAACAGGTTAAAGCAGAGCGACAGTTACCAAAGGGGATGCTTCAGCCTTTTCCAGTGCTAGAGTGGAAATGGGAGAATGTATCTATGGACTTTGTGGTGGGACTACCAAGGACTTCTCTATGTAATAATGCGATTTGGGTTATTGTTGATCGGCTAACAAAGTCTACACATTTTCTTTATATTCGAGATACAATGACTTTGGATCAGCTTTCTCGATTGTACCTCAAGGAGATTGTCAGGTTACATAGAGTTCCTCTTTCCATTGTGTCTGACCGAGATCCCAGGCTCACTTCTAACTTTTGGAAGGGACTTCAGAAGTCGTTGGGAACATAGTTAAATTTCAGTACAACTTTTCATCCTCAATCAGATGGGTAGTCAGAACGAATGATTCAAACCTTGGAGGATATGATTCGAGATTCTTCAATGGACAATCAGGTAAGTTGGGATCAACATCTTTCATTAGTTGAGTTTTCTTATAATAACATTTTTCATTCCAGTATTCAGATGGCACCTTTTAAGGACTTGTATGGAAAGCGGTGTCGGACTCCTTCGTTTTGGGATGAAGTCGGTGAAAGAAAGTTGATGGAGCCAGAATTAGTTGAAGAAGTGGCTGAGAAAGTGAGGATGATCCAGCAGCACATGAGGACAACTCAGAGAAGACAAAAATGTTATGCAAATAACATAAGGAACGACTTCTCTTTCGTGGAAGGTGACCATGTTTTCCTTAAAGTCTCTCCTTGGAAAAGTGTGATGCATTTCGGTAAGAAAGGAAAGCTAATTCCATGGTTCATCAGTCCTTTTTAAATCTTGGAGAAAGTTGGAACAGTTTCATACCGCGTAGCTTTGCCTCCGAGTTTGTTTCAGGTACACAATGTTTTTCATGTTTCGATGTTGAGAAAGTATGTGCTAGATTCATCACATGTCATGAGCCCAGAAGCAGTTCAGCTGGAAGAGAACCTTTCTTCTGAAGAGAAACCAGTTCGGATTCTTGATCGAAGAGAACATGTATTGCGGAATAAGGTAATCCACTAGGTAAAGGTTTTACGGAGAAACCACATGGTTGAAGAAACAACATGGGAGTCTGAAAATGCTATGAGGGAAAAATACCCTCAGTTGTTTAATAAGTAAATAAAATTGCGAGGACACAATTTCAAGAAGGTGAGTATAATGTAAAACCCCATGTTTTTTCTAAAAATAAATATAAATGCATGGAACTTTGTTTTAAATAGATATTTTTAATTAGCCTTTAAAACATAACTTTTCTACTTCTATGTTCTGAATTTCAAGAAACTGTCATCTACTTTTGTGTTCAGTATATTATTTGGTGTCTATTGGAACCAACTTGTTTTTTAGTGAATAGTATATACCCTTATGAATAGTAATATGAATAGTGATATGACCCTAATGAATAGTAAATTTTATTTTACTAAGGATTTAAGATAATAGCATCTAGGTTAAGTTTTCATTGTGGTATAGAAGTAGTTACCGAATTAGAATTGTTAATTTTTGAATTAAGTATGATTTTATTTAAAAATTAAATTAATAATATTTAGAAAATTCTTTTCAAAAAATGGACTTCATTTTTGAATTCTACACATCAATAAATGGTTAGGGTGAATTTTGGGAATTTTTTTGAAACAATTGATTTTTTGGTGAATAGTAAAAAATACAGTTTTTAGTTTCGGTGTGTTAATGAAATCATTAATGATATAATAATGATGTCATAAATCTGTCCGACTTGTGTATATTTAAATTAGATGTGAGGTGTCCCAAGTGGCTTATACCTTGGGCAAATACCATGGGGAAGCCCATGGTTTTGTAAATACCACTCATGAGGTGTCCCTTGAAAATTATTAAAATAATCCCTCACTTTTCTTATAAATACCAACTCTTCCCTTCATTAAATTCATTAAAAATTCTCCCTCAATGAAGATATGGCCTAATTACCTTCATAGTAGTCCTCCCAAGGTTTCATCAAGCCCCCAAGGTCCCAAACTTCAAGTTCTAAGGGTTACTCTACAAGGTAAGAAAATTCTCAATTTCTTTCTTTTTCCTTTCAAATTATCTTTTATGTGGTATAATTTTCAAGTTTCCATACCATGTTCTTATTTCCTTATTATTATCAATCTTTTATATATTATGATTCATTTCTGGATGGGTGACCCTTGTCCCATTTCTTTTTAATATTTTCTAAAACCATGTTTTGTAGCCGTTAGGCTACCAAATTTTTGTAAGAGATTTCTCACTTTTTCTTTTATTTTGAGTTCCTTCCTTATTATTTCTTCATATCTCCTTACCCAAGAGGCATTAAATCTCCAGAAATCATGTATAATCTATAGTTTATCATGTTTATTATACATTACTCATCATTATTCTTCTCCTCTCCCACTTATTTAAAGAATAAAAACATTTTCCATTTGTGTCGAATTATCGATATCGTGGACGATGTGATTTCAATTTCCATTAATAATTTCAAGTCTGGTCATGAAAACATTTATATGGTTGAACCAGGTTATAATATATGTTTTATGAATCACCCATGGTTCTGGAATTCTTTTGTACTCATGGTTCTAATTTATAAGACAAGACGAGGTTGTTATTATCAAAGAACCACTAAAAGGATCTAAACGAACATCATTAATGTTCTAACTTATGAATCATCCTCATGTAAGAATTCAAAATGATAAATGGAATAATTTATGTTACTGGTTATATTAAAATACTACTCCATTAAAATTATGGAGTTTCACTTCCAATCGACAAGAATGTCCACCATGAACCATCATATAAATCATGTAAAGAATTCAACCAAAAACAGTGCAAGGGAAAAAATACTAACAATTAAGGGTGAAAAGATGTTATTAAATGATCATATAAGATGTTATAAATATGAAAATGTTTCTATAAAATATTAATAACACTACTTTAACCATTATATAGGAGGTTTAGACAAGTTGGAAGTTAGAAAAACCCGAGGTAAGGGAATTCTTAACCCGATTTCCATTCTTTGGGTTAACCTTCTACTTCATTATTTATGTGCTATTTAAATTGTTTGTGTGATGGGTTCTGTTTATATTATGTTTTATTATATATACAAACTCCATACACTCTTTTAAGTCTCTCTTCAATTGTATGATATTTATAAGGGGATTTTCTTTAAAAATCCTTTTTTAAAATTCGGTTTTACGAAATTCCAAAGTAATGTTTTTATGGAATTATTCTTGTTGTATGATTATGTTTTGGTTCTTGTGAATTATTTATAATGAAGTGTGGGACCTATATCTCCCTCCAATGCATTGGTTATGAGTAAGTTGGAGGTCATATGTATGATTACTCCAAGTGTAACTGCGATGGTTACACAAAGTAAGGTAGCCGTGAGGGTTACAAATTATAAGGTATCCAAGAATGGTTACAAGATTATGTAAGTAATGCCACAAGATACCTTTATTATTATATTTATGTTATCATGTTTTGTGTGGATTTTGTGTAAATATCGTGTTACACAATGTAAGTATATATGGGTGACAAGCATGTCTTTTGAAAATGTTTTCATACGTTACGAGTATTCATGGACTAATGTGATATTTACTTCTTTTTTATACCTTAATGAGATTTTGTGCTCATCAAAAGTTTTTAAATGATTTTTCACATGTTAATGGATGTGTAATACAAGAAGGAAGACACTTTAAATGTTGAAGAATTGTCAAGGAGTCTTTTTTTAAGTTTTAATGTTTTATATTTTGAAAAAAATGGAAACTGTTTTTATGGTATCCACTCTGTAACAATGTGTAATGTTATGAATGTTTTTTCCTAATTATATAAAGATATAAACTTGAAAATATCCTCAATGTAAAAAGAAGTTTTTTCTTGACTAAATTCAAGATTATGTATGAAATAAGGTCAGGCCCTTATAGTTGGTATCATAGGATGGTTTAGATAACTTTAGGGGTTAGGGTGATGTTAATAGAATACCATAAATGATTTTCACTCTATGTTTAATTTGTTATAGCATTTAAAGATTACCATGTTGCTTCATATAAGATATGTTTGTTCAGAATGGTTGTACGCAGAAGGAACATGGATGCTGAAGAGGAGAGGCACCGACAAAATGACATCCTTCTGGAACTACAACCCAGAATGGTAGGGATTGGAACCGAGCAGTTTGTGACAGTAATGGATCAGCTAACGCAGGAAATAAATGGTGGTGGCATCCATGCAAGAGGACCAATAGAGTTACCACAATGGAACATGACAGTAGTGGAACATTTTACGAGACAACATCCTGCTACATTCAATGGATCTTCTGACCCAGTAGCAATTGAAGGATGGACCAAAGCCCTTGAAAAGATATTTGATGTTATGGGATGTTCAGACAATCAAAAGGTAAGTCTTTCCATTTATCATTTTGAAGGGGAAGATGATCAGTGGTGGTCAATGGTAAGGAATATCAGGGGTAGAGAGGATTTTGATGCCTTAGAGTGGGATGAATTTAAAAGCCTTTTCCTTGAAAAATATTTTCTTAAGGTGGTGCGACTTAGAATGGAGAAGAAATTCCTTGAATTGAAACAGAAGGAGGAAGATTCAATGGATATGTATGAAGTGAAATTCACCCGACTGGCGAGGTATTCACCAAATCTTATTCTGTATCTTGATAGTAAAATCAACCACTTTTACTCAGGACTGAAGCCAAGGTATCGAAGGGCGTTGGCCTCCCGTGAATTAAAAAGTTATGAGAAAATTGTCTGATGTGATGAGAGGGTAGAGATGGAGTTTTCTTATGATCATGTGAATTTTGGAAAGAAAGAGAAGAATAGGTCCAGTTGGAAATCAATGGGTAAGAATCAACCAAAGAAATCTGATGGTAAGAAAATCCAATTTCCAATTTGTGAAAAGTGTGGCAAGAAACACCCAGGGGAATGTCTTATCAAAACTGGGAAGTGTTTTAAATGTGGTAAGTTTGGAAATATGGCCCGAGATTTTAATGAAAATGATCCTAAGAATAATCATGATAAGAAAACTGTAAAGTGTTTTAAATGTGGTGAGATGGGTCACTATGAAAACGTCTTCCCAAAGAGAGATCCGAATGATTCAAAGAAGCCAGACTATAAGTAGAAAGGTTTAGTGAGATCCTTTGCAACTACATTAGCAGATGTTGGGCCATCCAATGGAGTTGTATCAGGTACTTTGTTTTTTCACTCAGATTTTTCTAATGTTTTTTTGTGATACGGGGTCTACAGATTCCTTCATCTATGAGAAATTTTCTGGTAAATTGGAAATATCACCTCAACAAATGACACCCGAACTTGTTTTTAAAACACCAGGGGGAAATGTTATAGCAAAGAAGAATTATACAAATATTTCTATTGTGGTCTATGGAAAGTCTTTACCTTTAAACCTTGTAGTTTTACCCTTAGTCAAGTTTGATGTTATTCTAGGGATGGAATGGATTTATGATTATCATGCTAAGATTGACTGTAGAGCTAAAGAAGTTGTTTTTCAGAAATAGTTTCAGTTTGTATACAAGAATGAACCCATACAATTTATAACATATCAGGAAGATGAGAAACTATTGAAAGATGGAAATGAAAGTTATCTTTCTCATATTGTTGAAAACAAGAGAACTATTCAAATTAATGATGTGCCAATGGTAGATGTATACGTTGATGTTTTTCCTGATGAGTTACCCAGTGTCATACCTGATCGAGAAGTCAAATTCACAATTTACTTAGTTCCTGATGCTAAGACAATTTCAAAACCCCCATATCGTATGGATCCAATATAACTTCTTGAATTGAAAAATCAGTTGTAGGATTTGCTTGAAAAAGGCTTCATTCGTCCTAGCACTTCACCATGGGGAGCCCCTGTTTTGTTTGTTAAAAAGAAAGATGGTTCCATGAGACTTTGCATTGATTACATAGCTTTGAATAACATCACTTTTAAAAAAAAGTATCATTTGCCTCACATTGATGACTTGTTTGATCAGCTCCAGGGAGCTCAGTACTTTTCCAAGATTGAATTGAGATCTGGATACCATCAGCTAAAGGTGAAGGAGGATGACATCCCAAAAACAACCTTTCGTACTAGATATGGGAATTATGAATTTGTTGTTATGCCGTTTGGATTAACTAATGCCCCTACTGTATTCATGAATCTTATGAATAGATTATTTCATGAGTTCATGGATAATTTTGTGGTTTTATTTATTGATGACATTCTGGTATTTTCTAAAAATAAATAGGAGCATGAAAAAAATCTAAGGGTTGTTTTAAAAACATTATAAGAAAAGAAACTATATGGAAAATTCAGAAAGTGTGATTTTTGGTTGCAACAGATTTATTTTCTTGGGAACATTGTAAATAAGGATGGAATAACAGTTGATCCTGCCAAAAAAAAAGTAGTTGATGAATGGCCAAGACCCACAAATGTTACAGAGATTTGTAGTTTTCTAGGCTTAGCAAGTTATTACCGACGGTTTGTTAATAACTTTGCACGTTTATCTATCCCAATAACTAAGTTAACATGAAAAGGGGTTAAATTTGTTTGGACAGAGGAATGTGATGTTTTTTTAGGAACTGAAGAAGAGATTGGTGAATGCTCCAGTTTTGGCCTTAACTTCCCGGAATGGTGAGTTTTTTATCTACAATGATGCTTATTTAAAGGGAGTTGGTTGTGTTTTGATGCAGAATGACCAGGTAATTTCCTATGCTTCGAGACAACTTAAACCTCATGATCTAAATTATCCCACACATGATTTGGAATTGGCAGCTGTGGTTTTTGCTTTGAAAATTTGGAGACATCATCTATACGGAACCAAATTCAAAATATATACAGACCATAAAAGTCTAAAGTATATATTCACTCATAAGGAATTAAACATGAGGCAAAGAAGATGGCTAGAACTGATAAAGGATTATGACTGAACGATCAATTACCATCCTGGAAAAGCAAACAAAGTAGTGGATGCCTTAAGTCAGAAACATCATGCATCATTAACCATGCTATGTTTGGAACATGATCCCTTGATTAATTATTTGATGAATTTTGGCTTAGAAGTTGTTGGTGCAGGGAATACCTTTGTTTTGTTTCAGGTTTTAGTGTAGTCTTCGTTGTCAGACATAATTAAGCAGGCGCGAAATGAAGACCGTGAGCTACAGAAAAAGGTAGAATTGTTTAAAATGGGTAAGTTTACAGAATTTAATCTTGATAAATATTGTGTTTTAAGATTTGTAAAAAGGTTGTGTGTGCACAGTGATTCTCTGTTGAAGAAATATTTGTTGTGTGAAGCTCATAGTTCTCCATTTTCTGTTCATCCTGGAAGTACTAAGATGTACAGAGACCTTTAGGAGTATTATTGATGGGATGGAATTAAAAGAGATATTTCTGATTTTACCATGAAATGTTTGACGTGTCAACAGGTTAAAGCAGAGCGACAGTTACCAAAGGGGATGCTTCAGCCTTTTCCAGTGCTAGAGTGGAAATGGGAGAATGTATCTATGGACTTTGTGGTGGGACTACCAAGGACTTCTCTATGTAATAATGCGATTTGGGTTATTGTTGATCGGCTAACAAAGTCTACACATTTTCTTTATATTCGAGATACAATGACTTTGGATCAGCTTTCTCGATTGTACCTCAAGGAGATTGTCAGGTTACATAGAGTTCCTCTTTCCATTGTGTCTGACCGAGATCCCAGGCTCACTTTTAACTTTTGGAAGGGACTTCAGAAGTCGTTGGGAACATAGTTAAATTTCAGTACAACTTTTCATCCTCAATCAGATGGGTAGTCAGAACGAATGATTCAAACCTTGGAGGATATGATTCGAGATTCTTCAATGGACTATCAGGTAAGTTGGGATCAACATCTTTCATTAGTTGAGTTTTCTTATAATAACATTTTTCATTCCAGTATTCAGATGGCACCTTTTAAGGACTTGTATGGAAAGCGGTGTCGGACTCCTTCGTTTTGGGATGAAGTCGGTGAAAGAAAGTTGATGGAGCCAGAATTAGTTGAAGAAGTGGCTGAGAAAGTGAGGATGATCCAGCAGCACATGAGGACAACTCAGAGAAGACAAAAATGTTATGCAAATAACATAAGGAACGACTTCTCTTTCGTGGAAGGTGACCATGTTTTCCTTAAAGTCTCTCCTTGGAAAAGTGTGATGCATTTCGGTAAGAAAGGAAAGCTAATTCCATGGTTCATCAGTCCTTTTTAAATCTTGGAGAAAGTTGGAACAGTTTCATACCGCGTAGCTTTGCCTCCGAGTTTGTTTCAGGTACACAATGTTTTTCATGTTTCGATGTTGAGAAAGTATGTGCTAGATTCATCACATGTCTTGAGCCCAGAAGCAGTTCAGCTGGAAGAGAACCTTTCTTCTGAAGAGAAACCAGTTCGGATTCTTGATCGAAGAGAACATGTATTGCGGAATAAGGTAATCCACTAGGTAATGGTTTTACGGAGAAACCACATGGTTGAAGAAGCAACATGGGAGTCTGAAAATGCTATGAGGGAAAAATACCCTCAGTTGTTTAATAAGTAAATAAAATTGCGAGGACACAATTTCAAGAAGGTGAGTATAATGTAAAACCCCATGTTTTTCTAAAAATAAATATAAATGCATGGAACTTTGTTTTAAATAGATATTTTTAATTAGCCTTTAAAACATAACTTTTCTACTTCTATGTTCTGAATTTCAAGAAACTGTCATCTACTTTTGTGTTCAGTATATTATTTGGTGTCTATTGGAACCAACTTGTTTTTTAGTGAATAGTATATACCCTTATGAATAGTAATATGAATAGTGATATGACCCTAATGAATAGTAAATTTTATTTTACTAAGGATTTAAGATAATAGCATCTAGGTTAAGTTTTCATTGTGGTATAGAAGTAGTTACCGAATTAGAATTGTTAATTTTTGAATTAAGTATGATTTTATTTAAAAATTAAATTAATAATATTTAGAAAATTCTTTTCAAAAAATGGACTTCATTTTTGAATTCTACACATCAATAAATGGTTAGGGTGAATTTTGGGAATTTTTTTGAAACAATTGATTTTTTGGTGAATAGTAAAAAATACAGTTTTTAGTTTCGGTGTGTTAATGAAATCATTAATGATATAATAATGATGTCATAAATCTGTCCGACTTGTGTATATTTAAATTAGATGTGAGGTGTCCCAAGTGGCTTATACCTTGGGCAAATACCATGGGGAAGCCCATGGTTTTGTAAATACCACTCATGAGGTGTCCCTTGAAAATTATTAAAATAATCCCTCACTTTTCTTATAAATACCAACTCTTCCCTTCATTAAATTCATTAAAAATTCTCCCTCAATGAAGATATGGCCTAATTACCTTCATAGTAGTCCTACCAAGGTTTCCTCAAGCCCCCAAGGTCCCAAACTTCAAGTTCTAAGGGTTACTCTACAAGGTAAGAAAATTCTCAATTTCTTTCTTTTTTCCTTTCAAATTTTCTTTTATGTGGTATAATTTTCAAGTTTCCATACCATGTTATTATTTCCTTCTTATTCTTGATCTACTCTATATTATTATTCATTTCTGGATGGGTGACCCTTGTCCCTTCTCTTTTTAATATTATCTAAAACCATGTTGTTCAGCCATTAGGCTCCCGAATTTTTGTAAGAGATTTATCACTTTTTCTTTTATTTTGAGTTCCTTCCTTATTCTTTCTTCATATCTCCTAACACAATGGGCATTAAATCTCCAGAAATAATGTATACTATGTATTTTATCATGTTTATGAAAAATTACTCATCATTATTCTTCTCCTCTCCCACTTATTTAAAGAATAAAAACATTGTCTGTTTGTGTCGAATTATCGACATCGTGGATGATGTGATTTCAATTTCCATTAATACTTTCAAGTCTAGTCATGAAACCATTTATATGGTTGAAAAAGGTTATAATATATGTTTTATGACTCACCCATGGTTCTGGAATTGTTTTTTACTCATGTTTCTAATTTATAAGACAAGACGAGGTTGTTATTATCAAAGAACCACTAAAAGGATCTAAACGAACATCATTAATGTTCTAACTTATGAATCATCCTCATGTAAGAATTCAAAATGATAAATGGAATAATTTATGTTACTGGTTATATTAAAATACTACTCCATTCCAATTCTGGAGTTTCACTTCCAATCGACAAGAATGTCCACCATGAACCAATCATATAAATCATGTAAAGAATTCAACCAAAAACAGTGCAAGGGGAAAAATACTAACAATTAAGGGTGAAAAGATGTTATGAAATGATCATATAAGATGTTATAAATATGAAAATTTTTCTATAAAATATTAATAACACTCCTTTAACCATTATACAGGAGGTTTAAACAAGTTGGAAGTAAGAAAATACAGAGGTAAGGGAATTCTTAACCTGATTTCCATTCTTTGGGTTAACCTTCTACTTCATTATTTATGTGCTATTTAAATTGTTTGTGTGATGGGTTCTGTTTATATTATGTTTTATTATATATAAAAACTCCATATACGCTTTTAAGTCTCTCTTCAATTGTATGATATTTATAAGGGGCTTTTCTTTAAAAATCCTCTTTTAAAATTCGGTTTTACGAAATTCCAAAGTAATGTTTTTATGGAATTATTCATGTTGTATGATTATGTTTTGGTTCTTGGGAATTATTTTTGATGAAGGGTGGGACCTATATCTCCCTCCAATGCATTGGGTATGTGTAAGTTGGAGGTTGGCTGTATGGTTACTCCAAGTGTAACTGCGATGGTTACACAAAATAAGGTAGTCGTGAGGGTTACAAATTATAAGGTAGCCAAGAATGGTTACAATATTATGTATGTAATGCCCCAAGATACCTTTATGGTTATATTTATGTTCTCATGTTTTGTGTGGATTTTGTGTAAATATCGTGTTACACAAAGTAATTATATATGGGTGACAAGCATGTCCTTCGAAAATGTTTTCATACGTTACGAGTATTCATGGACTAATGTGATATTTCCTTCTTTTTCATACCTTACTGAGATTTTGTGCTCATCCCTAGTTTTTAAGTGATTTTTCACAGGTTAATGGATGTGTAATACAAGGAAGGAAGACACGTTAAATTTTAAAGAATTGTCAAGGAGTCCTGTTTTAAGTTTTAATGTTTTATAATTTGAAAAGAATGGAAACTATTTTTATGGTATCCACTCTGTAAAAATGTGTAATGTTATGAATGTTTTTTTCCTAATTCTCTAAAGCTCTAAACTTGAAAATATACTCAATGTAAAAAGAATTTTTTTCTTGACCAAATTCAATATTATGTATTTAATAAGGTTGGTTCCTTATAGAAAGGGACATAGAGATTCTAGGATTGGTACAAACTGATGTGTGTGGACCATTTCGAGTAGAAGCTAGAGGCGGATATTCTTACTTCATAACTTTTACTGATGAATTGAGTAGATATGGATATATTTACTTGATTAGGTATAAGTCTGAGACCTTTGAGAAATTCAAGTAATTCAAGAATGAAGTAAAGAATCATATTTTTAAAAAGATAAAGAAGATTTGATCGAATCAAGGTGTAGAATATCTTAACCAAGAGTTCATCGACTTTCTATGGGAGTTTGGGATTCTATATCAACTCACTCCACCTTATACACCACATTGGAATGGTGTTAGTGAAAGAAGGAACCATACCTTGTTGAACATGGTAAGGTTGATGATGATTCATGCAGATATTTTGTTATCATTTTCGGGATATGAATTACAAACTATGTCATACACAGTAAATTGAGTACCAAGTAAGGTGGAAAATGGAATTTCCTTTGAGCTATGGAGTGGAAAGAAACCCGTTTTTTCATATACATGTGTATGGGGATGTGAGGAATTTGTTAAGGATTTTTTAATAAACAAACTAGAACATCGAGGAAAAAAGTGTATCTTTATGGGGTATCCTAAGAAAATAAAGGGATACTAACTATACAACCCCTCATACAAGAAAGTGACTGTCGCCATACAAGCCGTCTTTCTTAAGAGGGAGTGCATCCTCAAAAAGGATAGTTGGAGCAAGATTGAATTCGATGAAGTTGATGCATAAGATACACATGAGTTGGTATAGGAACAAGTTCTATAGGTCCCCGTGGAAGAAGTAGTTCCTAAAACACAAGTATTGCATAGGAATGTAAGAGAGGTAAAGGAATCAGAGAGATATGGTTTTCTAGTCACCGAGAATGGTGACTCATTATTTTTGGACAATGATGAAACTCTCTCCTAAAGGGAGGTAGTATAGATCTCAAAAGAAGTAAGATGGATAAAAGATATGAATTATGAGATGGATTCCATGTATCAGAACTAAGTTTGGGTTCTGGTCAATGTGCTAGTTGATGTAAATCCTATTGGGTGTAAATGGGTATTCAAAAAGAAACTGGACATGGAAGGTAAAGTAAGTACCTATAAAGAAAGGATAGTGGATAAAGGTTTTAAAAAAAATCAAGGAATTTACTACAATGAAACCTTTTTTACAGTTTCCATGTTTAAAACCATCATAATCATAATTTACATAGTATCTTACCATGATTATGATATTCAAAAGATGTATGTCAAAATTGATTTCCTTAATGGGAACCTTCAGGAAGATGTCTATATGACACAACCAGAAGGGCTTGTGACACCAGGTGATTCCAAAAGAGTTTTTAAGTTATAGAGGTCCATTTATGGATTGAATTAAGAATCTAAGTCAATGAATATTTGATTTGATGAAGCCATAAGAGAATTTGGTTTCATTAAAAATGAATGTGAGACATATGTTTACAAAAGGTTTAGTGAGAATGTGGTCATTATCCTCATAGTATATGTTGACAACATATTACTTATTGTAAATGACATACTAGTCCTACAGTTAGTTAAGGACTAGTCGAACAAGTGATTATCCATGAAAGACTTAGGAAAAATATCCTACATTCTAGGGATTAAGATAATTCATGATAGATCCAAGAGGCTGATTGGACTAAGTCAAAGTACATATATTGACCAGATACTAAAGAGATTTAGAATGGAAAAATCCAAGTGGGGATTGGTTCTAGTGTCATATGTATTACATATTTCTAATAAAACTTTTCCCTAGACACAATAAGAGAAAGAGAGAATGAGTAATATCCCATACACTTCAGCGATAATATCAATCATGTATTCTATGTTATATACTAGAATTGATGTTTCTGATGCATTGAGAATGATAAAAAGATATCAAGAAGATCCAGGAGAACAACATTGGACTACTGTTAAGGCGATCCTTAAGTATATGAGAAGAACTAAGGATATGTTCTTGGTGTGAGATAAAGAGCTTATCATTATAGGGTATGATGATGCTAGTTTTCAGATTGATTAGAATGATCTGAAGTCTCAATTAGGATATGTTTTCTATCTCAGCAGAGGAGCTGTGTGCTGGAAGAGTTCAAAGTAGCAAGTTTTTACTGATTGTACAGTGGATTATGAGTATATATCACCTTATAATGTATCCAAATAAGCCATTTGGATTTATAACTTTTCTAGGAGCTTGATGTGGTTCCTAGAAGTTAAGAACCTATCACATTATATTGTGATAACACTATAGCGGTGCCTCTAGAAAAATAACCAAGCTCACATAAATGGAAAAAGCACATACTTTAAAAGTATCACCTTTTAAGTGATTTTCATCATAGGGGTGAAGTTGTAGTGAGAATATTATCCATAGAATAGAATGTGGAGGAATCCTTGACTAAAGTCCTATCTTAGAAAAATCATGAGTATCATGTGAGATCGAGCAGACTGAAGGTTGTTAGCAGTTGGATCTAGTGCAAGTGGGAGTCTGTTTGAGTTAGTGCCATAGAAACAACTCCTATGTACTTTATGATAACTTATATTCATGATTTTTGAATATAAATAAACTCCTTATCACATCATGATTGTTCTTATTAGTAACATTTCATGTGATAATGTTCTAAGAGTAGCTGTTGCACTAAAAGTTTATAGAAGTTCCCCACTATGATGACAACCCAGAAGTTCTATGACACTATTCTTATATATATGTTCTATGTCAGGATGATTTTATTTTAGGGACACAAATGATACAGGATATCAGGGGTGGATACTCATAGGACTTTGAGGCACCTTCTCATGGTATAGACCCTTGGTGATATCCAATAAGATATTATGAGAATAAGACCCAATAGTAGGAAATTCACTTTTATAAGTGTCATTAGATGTTCCTATATACGGATGTGTGTATTGGTCCTTAGAATTTAATAATTATTAATAGATATTATGAGTCATGCACTTTGATGTATTGATGAAAACTGTGATGACAGATGTTCGCGGTGAGGTAGGATACGTTGAGTGCGTCATGAGTAATATCGCATTAATGAATAATGCGAGAAAGGATTTATCCCTTCTATTCACTAATTAAAGTTAATATATCAAAACCTTTGATGAAAATGATATAGCCTAAATAAATCCATTACAATAGTGTTCTATAGTAAATTTCTATTTTTTGAAATTCAAAGAAAGAGATATCGAGCATATAGGTTGATGGCACTGACAAACAAACTTCTCGATTAGAGATATTATGATAAAGAGAGTATATTACATGGTAAAAATTCATATGAGGTGATTCATTATAGAATTAACTTATTTATCTATGGGTGAATTGGAATGTTTCTAGACACTAACCTTGGATTTTAGGTTGCTCCGCCTAATTCCACTGAGAAAGAGGCCTAGAAGGTCACACACTAAGTATATCCGAAATCTTAGTTAAATGATTTTTTATTTAAAAAGATGAATAAATATTAATATTAATCATGGTTTAATAATTATTCATGTATGACTGATCATATTTATTTCGTCACTAGTTATTCAAGATAATATATTGTGGGAGGAATAATTAGTAAATATTGAGGAGGATTGGTGGATCAAGATTAATGTTCCAGTGAGAAATAATAATGCTGAATATTATTTGATTAAATATTATTTAATTATAACTTGAAAGTTAAGTGAAAGTTAGGAAATAATAATATTTCTGTTATTATTTGACATGGGGGGTTTCACTAGGATTAATGAAATAATTAAAGGCAGTTGTGCATATTATTTATCATTACCCTAGTGAAATAAATGCTAAGTTATATTATTCTCTCTTTAGCCAAGGGAAAGCTAAGATATTCTTAGGGTATTTTTCACAACATTTAGAGAAAACCTCTCGATCCTAGAGAGTTCTTCCCTCTCCAAGAATTCTCTCAAGAACGAGAGCAATCATCCTCCACCAGATCATGGAGAATGATTTGGAAGTGGTTCTCAAGGTGATTGAAGGTGGTTGATACAAGTTCAAGGATCTTCTGTGCTAGAATCCAGAGACTCCTTCAGTGATGTTCCGAGATTCATGGACCATGTGTGGATCACCTCTAGAGGAGATATAACCTTAATATCTACAACAAAATGAAGGCACACTAAAAATATATATCCATACCCATCAATGAAGAAAGAATCACCTTGGAGGTAATTATTATTTAAATAAATTAATTATAAACAATATATGTTGATCCTCTCTCTTGGTTCTCAGTTTCTATTCCATTGTCTTATTTCTTTGATTCAATTACTTTGATCACTACATTCATCATCACATAGATCATAGATTTTTCATTGAATATGGAAAAAATAAAATTTTTGCACCGTACCTTCCACTCTTCCACTATGCCGAGAACCTACAGTCTTACCACTTCCCTTATGTATATCTTGTTGAGTTATTCAAGTGAGAAATCTTCCTTGATATCAATGAAATTTGATGACTTTGTAAAGATACCGGATACCACCCATATGGAATTATTTTATTTAGATGTCTTAGGGAGTCTTACAATGAAATCCATGGTTATTTTTTCCCATTTCCATACTGGTATGGGAAATGGTTGAATCACACCCTTAGACTTTGGTTGTTATGCTTCAACTTTTTGGCCTACCAAGAATTGAGATACAAACTCTTCAATATACCTCTTCATGTAATCCCACCATAAATTTTTCTTCAAATATATATACATATTAGTTCTTCTTGGATGAATAGTGAAGTAAGATCTATTCACATAATCCAGAAGTTCTCACTTTAGTTTTGATTTTTATTGGACACATATCGGGGTTCCAAACCTTATAACTCCATCTTTAGAAAAGTTTAACTCCAGAATATTCACTACCTTTTTATATATAATCTCATCATCTTTCCAGGCCTCCTTGACCCTATAAATAATATATGGTTGAGAATTTATTTGAATAATGTAGGATGAAGATCCTTTTATTATTCCCATATCCATCCTTTTTTATGTCCAAGTATATTAGACCCCTTTCAATCCTCATCATGGATAGGGTTACAAGATCCTTTCTACTAAGAACATATGTCACTTTGTTTTCCCTTCTAGGATGGTAATGTATTGAACAATCATATTCCCTAATTATCTCTAAACACCTTCATCAGCATATATTAATCTCATTTTGTGTGAATATATACTTGAGGATTTTATGATCCGTATATATGTCACACTTTTCTCCATAGAGATAATGTCACCAAATCTTCAATGATAAGATCACTGCTTCCAATTATAGATAATGCTTTGGGTATTTATTCTCATGGACCTTTAATTGGTGGGAGGAATATGATATCAATTTTTCATCTTGAATGTGTACACAACCTAATCCATTTTTGGATGCATCACTGTAGATCACAAATCCTTTCCCACTGGTTGGTAATAGGAGCATTGATTCAATTACTAGCCTCTTTTTCATCTCTTTAAACATTTATTCACATGAATAAGTCCATAAGAACTTGACCCACTTTTGAGTAATCTTGGTTAGTGGGGTTGAAAACAATGATAAGTTTCTCACAAACCCATGATAGTAATGTTGGTTTGGGACATCCTTTGATTTCCTATATTCATATATACCTTTATTAGTGATAACATACCATAATAAAGTTACTTAATCCAAAAAATTTTACATTTACTGTAATTTTTATATAACTTAACCTTCCACAAGGTCTTCATTATAGTATTTAAATGCTCATCATGTTCCTCATTTATTTTGTAGTAGATAATAATATCACCTATAAAGGCTACTAAAAATTTGTCAAAGTAATCCCTAAATACTCTATTAATTACATTAATAAAGATTATTAGAGAATTAGTGAGTTAAAATGGAATAATTATGAACTCATAGTGCCCATACCTTATGCAAAAAGAAGTCTTGGAGATATCCTCCTTCACATTTACTTGATAATATCCCGACTAAAGATCAACCTTAGAGAAGTATTGGGATCCATGTAGCTGATTGAAAAAGTCATAAATCAATGTAAGAGGATATTTTTTTATATCATGATCTCATTGAGATCAAAATAATCAATAAATAGGTACATTGTACCATCCTTATTCTTGATAAAGAGTACTGGTGCACCCCATGGTGAAGAAATTAGGTGTATAAACCCTTTATCCAAATTCACCTGTAATTATTTCTTAAGCACATAAAGTTCAAAAACAACCATTATATATGGATTATTGGATATTTTAAAATCTTTGGGTATGATATTGATTGAGAAATCATCCTCACAACTTGGAAGAAGAATAGAAAATTCTTCAGGAAACACATTAGTGAATTCCCTTAAAATGGGCATGTCATGAAAGATGGTATTTTCTTTATTCTCAATAATTTGAGCTAGATAAGATTTCTCACAAGACAATAATATCCATTCTTGAGATATTGGAACCAAATAAGATTCATTCTTCTACTTTCACTTGTATAGAATCAGAGGTCAATTTTCAATAGAGAGGATGATTTCCTTATCTTAGTAATTTATATTGGATCTACACAAGTAAATACAATCCATGCCTAAAATTTCATTAAATTACACTAAGGGGAGTATCATGTGGTTTTATGAGAAATTCAGCCCACAAATTTAGACATGGGATGAGTAATATGTTTGGGATGAAATAATTGACCCATTTTCCATCTTCACTAATAACTCAACTTCCATGTTTTGAGGTGGGGTTTGAATAGTTATACTAAACTTGTTTGATATTAAAGAATGTGTAGAACTATAATCAAATATAATTTTGTTTATCCTTGAATTAATAACTAGAATAACTATCACCAATTCTTTTTTAAGATCAATCTTAGCAGTTGTGATGGAATACACTTTCCCTTTATCTATAGGCCTTGGAGGTTGTTTTCATCAATTATCATGAATAAAACTTGTATTAGGGAATTAATTCCCATAGTGCCTGTATTTCTTATAGTTGAAAAATTGTATAATAGGATGAGGTTTTACTAGAGTATTCATTTTTATAATCACATTGGTGTGTTTCTCCCATAGAAAATCACTTTCTAGGTGACCTTCCTTCCCACACTAATATCAATTCCTTACCCCCTTTAGGAAATTTTTGAGATGCTTCTTCCCACACTTTTGAAAAGTAGAATGAAATACTTTCATACTGCCATGAGATTTTTAAATTACACCAACATAATTAAAATCCCTTCTACACTACTTTTATAAGTCCCAAGAGACCCTTGAGATTAATCAATCTCTATTTTGACTTTGAGGGTACATTAAACAATTTCATTATAGCTTTCAAAGCCTCAAATAGCCAAATATTTTTGTAGATTTGGATTTAGAGCACTAAATAAGTGGTAAAATTTTATTTTAGGGGTAATTATAAAGTCATAGGAATATCATGCAAGTCTTGTGAATTTTTACTTCTATGACCAATGGATTCATCATCCTTTTATTTGAGGTAAAGGAAACCCCTCTCCATCTTAAACCAGAGAGTGCGAGGAAAAAAAATTTCAATTTTTTTTCTAGAATTACTTCCACTCTATTGCTTCAGTATACTCCTTGGGGTTTATATTCTTGACCAACATCCACTATGACGAACCATCCTAGTCCTCCCTCTAACCCAACACCCAACCTAGCCTATCATATGGATTGAAGGGTGTTCCCGATCCCCATGGGCTAGTGACAAGCACTAAAAATCACAAGAACTCCTTTGGGAATAATTTTACCAAACTTTAGCTACAACATCATAAATAAATAAATACAAGTTACAAAATAAATAGACATTCCAAACATGTTATAACTAACCACTATGATCTAACCCATTTGAATATACAAACAACATAAAAAATGATACATATAGATAGAATAGATACAACACTAAAAAAACTAAAATGATAATAAAATAACTTGATTTGAGCCTGAAATACCTACATGAAACCTATGGTTTCTTATCACCACCCATCTCACCCCACGCCGACCATGATGAAAAAAATGAGTCCAAATGGAAACCCGTAACCTAAAATTTTGCAGGCATGATCTAAAAATCTCTGTAGGGCACCACAACACATTGAAGATATGCAACGTGTTTCAGAAGGAAATTCATAGATGATGGTTTTATCATAAACTAAAAAATAGTATTTTCAAATATAAAAAATAAGAAAAACTATAAAAATCCATAATTGGAATACAAAATCGGTTCTATATATTTTCTAAAACAAAAATCACCCATTTTGAAAATAAAGCCACCAGACTAGGCCTTCTCAAAACTACACACCCATTACCATTTACGAAATAATCCATTATTTTTATTTAAATTAAATGGGAACTATTTCACAAACATTTCACCAGCCAAATCCATTTCAAAACCATATACACACCATTCATGTTTCTCAAAACATAACACTTGTTTTATCTAAATAAAATGCTAAATTTAAAATATTTTAACATCCAAATACACCTTTAAATCAGACATACATTTTTAAATTCACTTTAAATAACTCAGTCATGAGTCTTTAAATGATTTTTTTTCAAACACATATTTGAAAACTAAAATTCAAAGGAAACAAAAACCACCCTCATAGGTCAAACATCACAAGAAGGAATCATACACTTATCATAAAACATATAAAAATTAAATATAAATAGCAAAAAAGGGTTCCATATCAATTAAATAAGGGTAAATGATATAAAAAATCTCTAAAACAAACCCACATCAATCACTAACCTACCATACAATTGAACATGTCATGGGATATACCTAAGATCCCTAACATTACAAACACATAATTATATAAGAGTGTACCACTCACAAACCAGCTACCAACATTAACTAAAGTTCAAACACTACTCATCCAATTATCCCACACAAGCCTCACTGTGATGTACAACCCCCACCTATCCCTTGTTACTAGCATGATTGGTGGGGAAATAGTAGTGTGTGATCCAAATAGAGTAATAAGCTAGGTCTTCCACTTAGTACCCAATTTCCCATGACAAATAAAGGAAGTGAGGCATAGTAAAAATGATCCAAGTATAACAGAAAAGGAATTACCATATCTAACGTCACCCCTAACACCCAATGATATGAAGCCTCATATAAACACAAAACATGAAAATAAGAAATAAAAATCCCATTCTAAGATAAATGGAGAAATAATAATTCCATAGTGATCATAAACTCATGCAAGGAGTAAAAAAGAAAGGGGAAATCAAGGAGTGCCATCCACATACACCATTTAAAACCAAAGTTCCAAATGTTCCTTTAACACCAAAACATGGATCAAAATTCCAAGACCTTTCTTATTCCATAAAATACTTTCCAAACACCATTTGGAAAATAATGGAAAAAATACAAGCATTTAAAAAGTTTCAAGGTCACCATTACATAAGGGATATCTTATTTTAAAATATAAAAAATGCCCATATTCCTTTATTTCAATCATAATTTTCATAAAAAACCACTTAAATCATTTTAATAGGTTAAATGAAATCATTTATTTCCTTTAAAATTTTCCAAATCAAACCTGAAATAAGGGAATTCATATTTGAAAACCAAAACATGGCCAAAAGGCCACCCATTTCCCATCAAACCATTTGAATAAGCTTCCATGGAATTTAACAGTGGTTAAACCACACACACATTTCAAATCACCATTTTTAAATCCACAATATAATTCCCTTTATAAAACAATTTTAGGTTCACACCTCACTTTGAAATCCAAATTACCTTTAAAAACTTTTTTCCACTCATTGAAAACCAAAACCGGGTCAAAACCCTTTGTGCAGGAGGGAACCATTTAAAAAATCCATACAAGGACTTCAAGAGATTCTAACATCTTTAAATATTCAATTTAAAACATAAAAACATGAAATTAATAAGAAAAATCAATTATATCAAGTTAAAAACACAATGAAATGATTTCAAATCACTTTAATTCTATCAAATATATTTATAATTCCATAAAAATGGATTTTAGAAAGTTAAAAAATTCTTATAATTCTAAAATGAAATAATTGCACAGTAACACCTTCCTTTAAGAGATGAGATCCATTATGAAGCACCTGAAAACTTGTGGTCTTTAATAAAGACTATATGTACAGGAAAAGAAATAATGTCTACAACCCCTAAACACAAAAAATCCATTTCATTAGATCCTGAAGAAAACCTAAAATTGAACTACATGATAACTAGGGTTCATGGGTAAAGCCAAATACATGAGATAAGGGAGGTAGAGGAAAAAATGAGGGAAATAGAAGAGGAACTAACCTCAAATCTCAAGGAAAACAATAAAGGAAAATCAACTATCCAAGGTGAAGGTGGTTGGAACTCCTCTATGAGCTCCCAAGGGGTCATACGATGTATGGAGGAGAAAATGGGGGTGAAACCCATAAAAATAGAAGAGTTAAAGATGAGAAATTATAAATTTTTAAACACATGGATAAGCTATAGGGTCTAGATGCATGGTTTTCCAAACTGTGCATTGGACACTGCCTAGGCCATTAACCCATTCACATGGTTACTCCCAGGTTCTACATGAGTTGAAAAAATCATGCACCTCACCCATGAAACTCCAAAATCCTTGCACAACTTATGGGGAGCTCCACATAGTATATAAAACCGTGTGGAATCCATGAAATATAGAACTATAAAAATAATAAAGTCACCCATACATACACTGCATGATTACTGATAACCGTGTAGGCTAATCATGATACTCACAAAAAGAAATCCCAAGCATTATTTTTGTATTACCACAATCTAAAACTCAATTTCACTAATGGAAATATAAAATCAAAAAAAAAAAAAACAACACTGTGACATGTAGGGTGATACAAACTCCCCACTATGAAACTTTCTCTTCCCAAATATTATAGTCGAATTGAGATACAAAATAAAATGGAATGTTTAAAGAGAACACAACCAAAAGAACTATCCACAACTAAACTTGCTCAATCCAACAACTGAGAACCTCAAAACAATCAATTGATTAGCTATAAAACGTCAAATACCAGCAAGAAAAACAAAAATCAGATCCCCAAACAACCTATATACTCAGGATCAAGATCATTCATGACATATCCAAGAGGTATTTTGGACAAAGTCAAGGTACATATCTTGACAAGGTAGTAAGGAGATTCAGTATATAATAGTCTAAGAGGAGATTGTTTATAATTTCATGTGGAATACATATCTCCAAGAAAACATGTCCTCAGACACAAGAGGATAGGTAGAGGATGACTAATATTTCTTATGAATCAATGATAAGATCCATAATGTATGCCATTATTTATATGAGGATTGATTTTTTCAATTCCTTGACCATGGTAGGAAGATCTAGGAGGCAACCATTGGATTTTAGTGAAAGTTATCCTAAAGTATCTGAGGCATACTAAGATTATGTTACTCGTTTATGGAGGATATGAGGATTTATTCATCAATGGATATATAGATCCAAATTTCTATACATATTAGGATGATCTAAAATCACAATTAGGATATGTATTCACCCTCAATAGAGGATATGTAAGTTGTAAGATCTCAATGAATTTAGTGGCCACTGATTCTATGGTAGAGTGAAAGTATGTTATAGATTATGATGTATCTAAAGAAGAAATGTGGATATCAAAATTATTCCAGGAGATTGAGGTGGTTTCTAGTAGTAAATATACCATCACATTTTAAGGTTATAATACTATAGTGGTGGTCTCTCTAAGGATCCAAGTTCACATAAATATATAAAGTATATACTTCATAAGTATCACATCATGGGAGATTTTCTTAAAGAGGTGATTTCATAGTAATCAGAGTTTTCATAGAGGATAACACAATAGCCCCATTTACTAAAGTATTATCTTAGAATAAGCATTAATATCTTGTGATAGCCAGTGGACTGAAATTCATTCATAGATAGATATAGTCTAAGTGGCATTCTATTAGAGTCAGATCCCTAGAACCATCTAATTTAAACTTTTGATTACCAGTATATTAAGAGACCTAAATATTAATATATATTTTATCACATGATGTATGTTATTATATATAACATTAATTTCATAATATTATTATAGTATCTATCACATTTAAAGGTTATAACATTTCCATGCTATAATGAGAACCTTGAAATGATATGATGATATTCCTGAATACATGTTCTATGGTTGGATGACATCATCTGATTAGAAACAAATGATACAATCTATCAGGTATAGGGGGATAATAAGACCTTACAACTAATAATCATGAAGTTCTCACTCAGTAAACTTTAATAGGTGAGGTTATTAGAAAATTACATCCCATAGGAATTATATATTTTATATGTGTCATTGGATATTTATATATACAAATATGTGTATTGGTCCTTGGACTTGATATTTTTTGTTAATGTATATAATGAGTTTTATAATTATATGTATTGATGAATACTGTGATGACATATGATCATAGAAAGATAAGATATATTTGGCGCATCACAAGTGATATATCATTAATGAATAAGTTAATAAAAGTTTCAAGTAAATGTAAGTAGATATCTCAAGCCCTTTGATTGGAAGGAAACTATTTGATTAATTCTATGGACATGATTATTTAATCAATTCATTCATTTAATGAAATTCAAAGAAATTTATTCAATAATATAGGTTTATGACAAAACTATGAAACTTTCTCGATGAGATATCAAGACAAAGGGATTATATTACATGACGAGTGTTCATAGGTGGACATTTTAATTGAAACATTAACATCTTTCTGTATTGGCGATTTAAAGTGTTTCTAGATACTAATATTATACATTAGTCTAATTAGATTAATTACACCAATAAAGAGGAATAGAGGGCCACAAACCAAGTATATCTAGAATCTTTTTTAAATTATATTTTAATTTAATATTATAAAATAAATTTTATTCTAATTTTTAGGAATAATATTTATTTGTATTATGTTGATTGCATTATTTTTTATTGAATAAAAAACATAGTGATATTTATTTATTTATATAAATAGTTATTTTTCAAGGCATAATAATATCCTAGGAGGATTAATGGGTCAAGATAATGGGTATAATATAAATGATATATTAATATCATTTATTTAAACAAATAAAATGTAGATATACATGTGTTTATTAAATGTTATTGAAATAATAATAATAATATTTGATGTGGGGTTCACTAATGATTAATAAATTGGCTAAGGGACTCTATTCAATAAACAATTCCTTAAACTAGTTATATAAATTTAATTATATCATTTCTAGGGTAAGAGATTTTTGTGCACAACAAATCCTATCTAGAGAATTATCTCAACTGTAGAGAAAAATTTCTCTATAATTATCTCAATAATGGAGGATATTGATCCTCATATTCCCACTCAAGACCTAAGAGAACTAGATAGATTCCTTTTAAAGAGTTTTAGTTATAACCAATAGGAATAATTACACGTTATTAGTATTTAGTGATAGCATGAAAATATCCATTCATGATGTTCCGAGTTTCTTGAAACAAGTGTGGATAATGAAATATGGATTCAACACTTGAATCCTTTGATGAAATGATAATACGACAATAGTGGTAAACCAATTCGAAAATAAAGAAATTATTCCAAGATATAAGGTAATTCTAATTTATAAATTAATTATAAATTTTATATAAAATATCTTGTATCAAGGATTATGGGATTTATATTCATCTAGTTCCATGGATACAACTGTAGAAATCGACAAAAAAACCATTGTTGGGAATGATCCCAACTACTTATATTTGTTCCCAGAATCTTTAATGTGATCCCTCATGAGATGAGTAATCTCAATGCGTGTAAGTTAAGATGTACTCTCTTCTTTACAGAATCAATATTTTTCTTTGGAAGAAGGTTTTAGCACAAATTTGATGGTTTAGAATACTCCTTATACAATCATGGATCTAAGGTTGGTGTAATTCCTCAGAGGCAGGAGGCTTTTAGTTGTTACTACAGTGATCTCTATTATGCTATTGCATTAAAGAGTAAAATATGAATCCAACAACATTTAAGGTATACCTTCATTTTATATTCTTTGTATGCATATTGATACTATTAAATAAAAGTTGGGAATTTTTGGTTTTCTTTCCACTTGAAATGATCATAGGACAATCTCCCCAAATACATTAGTGGTATTCATGTCAAAAATGCTCAAAAATAGGATATCATATTTTATGATATTCCATAGTCATATTTGAAAATATGTGTATACTGATTCACATATAAATTCCTATAATAGGTTTCCATCATAGAGTACAATGGGGAATAAAATATACGTTATTTCATTCATTCATTCTACCACATCTTCCATTAGTTTATCTAAGTTTATAAATCTATGAAATTGATTTATTATTTTTTGTATAAAGTTTAAGGGCCTATAATGTCCTAAACCCTCCCTTAGTATTTTTCTGATTTTTATGAGAGTCTAGAGTATGTTTTCTAATAGTTTTTTATGTTTTTATGTTTTAATTTAAATTAATTTATATTTTTTAGCTAGAAATCTAAATCTATTTTTTTGAGTTTAATCCGCATTTTGATTTTTAGTTTTAATTTTCAGATATGTTTGGAATAACACTTATGTTTTGACCCCCCTTAGAAATGAGCCTTACATTGAGTATTTTTATATATTATCAAAATGTATGAGTCTTGTGTAAAATTTAAGAGTCATTTACTTTATTAAATTTATAAATTTAAGAGTAAATTTCTAAATGCATTAGTGCCATTTCCCTTTACCATAGAAATGACCATTACAATTCCCTCGAGGACTCTTAAAAATTTGCTGACACCATTCTAAATTTTCACAAACTAGATCTAATAAACTCTTATAAAATTTGTAACTAAGATGCTTAGATTTACTCTTATACATTGTCAAAGAATCACTCCTTAGGGATATTTTTCCATTTTTTGTATAATGACCTAAAATGTTTTTCCCAAATAAAATGGAGAATATTAATTAAAAAACCATGGAAATTTAATATCTATTACTAAATGGGGGTTCTTTATTTCTTTCTTGATTTGTGCCTAGATTTTAGTAAATTTAAATGGTATGGTGTGATAAAATAATCACGTTTTTCTGAATGAAAATTAAGAGGGGGGGGGGGGTAATCAATTTTTTAGGAAAGAATTATTGAAAAAAATCACCACAAAGTTCTAGTTCTATTAGTTTAATATTTTGGAACACCCTCCCCCTAATCCTTATTGATTTATCAATTATGATTTATTAGATCCCCACCCATTATGTTCAGTGAGTACCTCGAGATCATTTCATGTTTTACTTGTGTGTTTCATGCCTAAGATCATATTTTATCCTTCTGTACCTACACAGTAAGCTTTTCATTTAGGATAGATCCCTATCACAAGATTTTGGATATGCATACCTCTGTTCTTTATTCTTGTTTGTGTATAGTGATTTATTAAGGATTCACATATAGGAATGGGATCCTAGGCTTATTTTATTTATTATATGTGAATATAGATTAATCATAGTGCTACTTTCATCTAGGTAAATTGTGATAAATAAACTAAGAAAGATAATAAATCAAATTATAGAATTTATAGGAAGCGTATCATATATGATTGATATGATTTTTTGATATTTTATTTAATAGATAGCTACCATGGTTTCCACTATGTTATTTTCTACTATTATTAATTGATATGACCCCCTTTTATAAAAGGTTAAATTATTTAAGGATGGTAACAAAACAGATGTGGGAAATATTGAATAACTGTAATGATGATTATAGTAGACACAACTAATTCTTATAAAAATAAAAATTAAAGGATGAATATTGGTTGTATTATTTGGGTGGTTTTTTTAGGGTTTACTACTTTTTTTTTCGAGTTTCCTTGCTATGATTTGTGTTAAAGGAGTTGGAATTTATTTTGGATGGTTTTTTATTAATGGGGTGGTTTCTACATGTGTTGTGATGGTTGTTGTTTTAGTTTATTATCATGTGTTTTGTGGTTGTGTTTATAGATTCCTAGTGGTATGTAAATTAATAGAAATGAATAATATGAAATGGGAAGTGGTATGTTTTTGAATAATAATGATATTTTCTAAAGTTATTTATAATTGAAATGAACAGTTGGTTTTTGGGATAAAAGTGGGAAATGAATTATGCATGGTTAAATTATATATAATGTATATTATAATGAATTTAATATGGATTTTAAATGGAAAATCTATAAATGGTTAAATTATATGTTTAAAAGGGAATTTATGGTTGTTATTGTAGCTATTTTTTTAGAAATAAAGGGGTTGGTTGATGATATTGAACTAACAATGGTTGTTAAATTTTTTTATAGAGGTTTGATGAAGGTTATAGTATTTAAAAATGATAATTGATAAGAACCCTTTAGTTTTGGGATTGTGTATGTAGATATGACATATATATACTTTATTTTTCTTCTGATCTCATATTCACCCCACTCGATTTGAATAACCTATTTCCATCCAAATGTTTTGGGTTCTGGGTGTCTTCCCTAAACATCCAGGATGGTGAGTGAATATATAGATGACTACACCCTATTCCCAACCCTCTTCCAAACATGGAGAATATATGATGAATTTAGGTTTATATGCATCAGCTATAATGGTCAAAATTCAAAATTGTGATTGATGTGATGAAAATGTATTATATAGCGGGGGTCATGCATGGTAGGGGGAGGGATTGAAGTTGATGTAATTAATGTTCATGATGCCATAATATGATGGAAATATTATGTATTATTGAGGTATAGATATGTTTAATGTGGCAATAGATGTGAGGTTATGTAATTATGTTGTGGTTATGTGACAAATGAATGTGTGTATGTAGCTATGATGATAAGGAAGGTATGGGAGAATCGAAATTTTTTTCATTGGGGAATAAAAGTGAAAAACAAGAGGAAAGTGTATTGGGGTACCCTCTCTTTATATTCCTTGATATTATTTTATTATACTTGGATGTAATATTTTATGAGATAACCCTCGTGAGGTTGGGTTGGTTGACCTGATATAGTCATGTGTTGGTTCTAGTATTTATTCATTGAGGCCTTAGTATGATTTTTACACATTTTCATGAGATTACTTATATGTTATATATATGAGTATATATTTATACTCCCCACTCTATATAAAAATGTTTTTACAAGTTTTTATGAGTGATTTGGAGATCGATCTGGACACTACTAGCTCAAAGCTGGGAACTTTGGCTGGAGTTACTGTCGAAGAGTTTTATTTTTGGTATTTTATCATAGAGACTTATATTTGTATAAAATTTACCAAAAATTATAGTATATTGGTTATCAATTTATATTATGGTGTTGATTGGTGTTTTTATTACTATGTTATTGGGATTTAATTGGGTAATGTCACCCATTTTCATGATTTATACCCTTAATGATTATCGCCAACCCATATCTTCTTAAAGGTAGTCTTTGGGGGTTAATCACATATTTAGTTTCGGCCAAGGTAGATTTTTTATTGGGGTATGGGTCACGATAAATTTGTATAATAGATAGGTATGAGAGTTAGGATAGAGTTTGAGGTTAAAAAATGGTGGGGATTTCATGGGTTTGGTAAGGTAACAATGTTAATTGAACCTGGCGCATGATGAAGCAAGGATGGCTGACTAGGTCACAAGCGATTAGGGACCCCTATGATTCAATGTAAGGAACATAATATTATAGAAAAACCTAGGTGATATAATGCTTATTATAGGGTAGATCCTTAGGAAGGGTACATGTATCATGTTATTTGTGGTTGTGTTTAAATTGAGTTGATTTTTGGGAAATTATACTAAACCCAATTAAATAAACCTTAATAAATTTAATGTTACTAAGATTAGGTGTTTCCTTTCTTTTTTATAGATAGGGATCATGGATTTAATAAACATTTTTATCATGTGGGTCAGGTGTGGTAGGATTATTTGGTTTGCTTTTGAAGGGTCAATCTAGCTGAAGAGGATGAGTCTTGGAGGAGGATGCTTTGAGAGTTCTAGCATTCGAGCTTAGTGAAGTATGAGGGGAGTGTCTTTTATTTGGATACGAAGTGATATCTAGAGGACTTGGATACAAATTTTAGTTTTATTCAAGATAGTATAGAGTATTGGGTCCTCTTGGCTATTATCTTGATGTGAGGAGCAACATGCTGGTGGTGAATTTTGTATCTTAGAGAGTGTAAAGAGGTAGAGGTTTAGAGGGAACATTTTTATAGATAGTTTCTTATAGATTTACTATAATTTATGAAAAGGGAAGAAAAGTGTAAGGAGTTGATCTCATATTAACAAGGGATCCTACGATTATGTGATATCAGTATTTACTTTAAGGATCTTATTCACATCAACCCTTATCATTTTCCTGATGAGAATTCTAGAGAACGATGGCTTGAGGAGGCAATGTGTTCGGATATTTGATATGTAGTCACCCCATTTATATTTTATACATATTTTTAGGTGAATATAATGAAAGAGGATATTTATAAGATACATACATAAATGGTTACATCTTAGGGAAGAAGGCATCAGAACTCCCTAAGGGTAAAATTTTCAAAAATAGAATCTTGGATGTCAGGGAAGTCGAGGTTCTGAATAATGGAGAGTTAGTCCAAACCCTATTCCTCTCATTTTTATAGTTCTATAAATTACCATACATATAATGGTATTTATACAACAATTTGTTTAATTTTTGGATGACATTTCCATCAGTGATATCAATTCCAAACTTTTCTTGGTGCCCAATATGGAACTAGAAGTCAGATTCTATATCATCCCCAATAACAGTTGTCTCCACGGATATACCAACAATAGGGATAGTAGGAATATATTCCATCAAGAGGAGATAGATTTGTTAGAGACTATACTTATGGTATTTTCCACCCTTAGAGACATAGGGTTGATCATATCAATGGAGGAGGTCATTAGTTGGGTCAATGGGGTAGAGGGATTGGACATAGACAGTTGCATGCGGTGGAGTTATTGGAAACAGGAAGGGAATAAATTATTCAAGGTAAAATATATCTATATTCTAGTTTGTATTTTACCCAATTTGATTTTGGTGAATCACATTCTTTTATTTCTCCCCCTTAGTTCATTCCTTAGGAATTATAGTGGGGTGGCTTCCAATTCAATTGGTATTGACTATGCTGGTTGGAGGCCAGTCTAACTTGTTTGACATATGTCGAGGTTATGATATAATGATGGGGTAGAATCAATCATTGGGTGATTTTATTTATTTATTTAGATATTACCATGTGATTCCATACTTGTATTGGATTGGTTGTATTCTATGCATGTGATCATTGATTTATTTTGTAGGAGGGTCGTGTTTTATGATGCAGGAGGTTGATGTGTAATATTCATCAGTGAGTAGGACCATTGGATAGATCGTGGGAATTAAGAGCCCATTTTTCCTTAGTTAATAGATATATAATTATGTTAGGTAGTGACATTGGTAGTGGAATTTACTAGGGTTATATAGTAGTTCTAGGATATTTTTCCCAAAGAGGTTGTTATACTACCCCCTCAATGTGATATCGAGTTTAGGATAGAGTTGAAGGCTGGAGTCTCTCCAATATTTATGAAGCATTATTGGATGACACCATATGAACTATGATAGTTGAGGATTTAGATTTATGATATAATGAAAAAGGGTTTTATTCATCCTAATGTATCACTATGGGGTGCTATGATATAGTTCACCCAAAAAGAAAACGAATGTTTGATTTTTTTATAGACTACCAGAAGTTAAACTAGGTGCGAGTGAAGAAAAACTATCCCCTACCAAGGATAGATGAATTTTAAATTATTTTAAGGGAGATATCTAGTTTTCAAAGATTTATTTTTTTGTTTGGGTATCATTATATGAGGGTTAAGTAAGAAGATATCTTAAAAACTACATTTAGATGCTCTTATGGGAACTTTGAGTTCATGTTTATACTGTTTGCTGTCATGAATGTCCCAACTATATTCATAGGACCCGTGAAATTTATATTTTGTGAGTTCTTGGATCAATTCATGGTAGTTTCCATCAATGATATTATCCTATAATCAAAATTAGATGAGTGTCATGCTGAGAATATTAGGGATATTTTATAAGTTCTTTAACACCATAAAATCTATGGAAAATGTCCAAGTGATTTTTTTGGATTTGTTAAGTAAATTTATGCAAACATATAATGTCCTAATAGAGAGTAGAAATTAATCCATCAAATATTTGAAATTTTTTTTTCTTGGGAAACACACAATAATTTTTCTGAGGTGTATAGTTTCCTTGGAATCATGATATTTTTTTAGAAGTTTGTATCTAAATTCTCTTGGATTTTAGCCAAATCTATAGCCTTCCTTAGAAAGTACCTAGATTTTTTATAGAAAAAATAATTTCATAAATCTTTCAACTATATGAAATATAATTTGATTATTGAATTTGTTCTATACTTATTAGGGGAAGGAGTTTTGTTTTAGGTATTCTACGATGCTTCATGCCTTGTCTTGGGTTGTGTTTTGATGTAGCAGATGGTGGTGATATTATGACCCCCCATAACTTAAAAAACATATAATTATGGGTTAAATATTAATTATTTAAAATTATAAAATTCCCATGACTATTTAGGTTTATAGTTTTTGATAATTTGTAAAACCATTATATAAAAAAGTGGATAATTCCATAGAGTGTATATTTTTTACACAAAAGAGGTTCTTAAATTTACACTCTTATTTCATTCAATACACTTTTCCTTCTTTTAATATGAGTCACCATAGAAGAAATATTGACCTTTATATAGTTTCTAAACATCCTTATATCTTTTAAAAACATTAAAAAATACTGTATTATCACAAAAATCTCGATAATGGATATGAAAATAAAGAAAACCCATCAGTATAGTGAAAAATATAGAAAACCATAAAAATGATAATCTTTTCAAAATAAACTTTGAGTGTATAAAATAAATCATAATCACATGTAAAAATAAACATTTAGTCAAATAAAACCATTAAAACCCATAAAATGAAAATAAAAACCATGAAGGCATATTGAGTAATTTTATTTGAACATGTGTTAAACTCTTTCATTGAACCCTTTCAATAGGGGTAACCTATTAGGTTATTTCCAACATTTTATCTTTGACAACTAAATTTTTACCCAATGTATTATAGAGATATATCATAGAAAAATCTTCATCATATATATTACTAAGTAATTTATAATGATTTTTTTAATAATATTTCACTTTTTCATCACGAAACCCTCGAAAAAATAATTTTAACCCATAATAAAAACCAATTTCCATTTCTACATAAAAATAAGAAGAAATATACTTTTTTTTAGAACTATTAAAAATAAAAAATTCCCATAAGAATGGGATTTGGTTACTCTTTAAAAATAAATGTAAAATTATAGATTAATGTTTATAATTAATAATGTATATGATTTTTGGAAAAGGCGGTCATGTGGTAAATGTTATAAAAGCATTCTTTTTGTACTTTTGTAAAAATTTTAAAAAGTGAGTTGTATAGAAAATGGTAAAAATATTCCATTTAAAAACCTTTGTAAAAACAAAGGATACTTAAAAATTAATTTAAATAATCATTGAAATAAATAGAAGGAAATTATTGAAACATTTTTAAGAACATGGATTTGGAGGAAAATGAGTTGGAAGAAAAACTTTAAAAATTAGTTTTTAAAGAAATTTCACTTACCTTGGGTCCCATATTTCTTTGTAAATTCTCTAACTACCAAATAATAAAATGATATTAAATATTTAATTTATTAATAACCTTTTAGTTTTTATTACATTATCATTATCACTTTTATTTCATTTATTACCATGTTAAATTTAGTTGTTAAATTAGTTAAGTTTACGTTAGACGTTTTGAGGTTGTTCGGTCCAAAATAGATTACGCTTTGACTATGGTCAAAGGGTTCATGGTTTCATCATCTATATAATAATAAAAATTTTAAAATATTTTTTAACTTAAATATACTTTTAAAATCATCCAAGTAAGGTGATAATGAAAAATGAAATACACCATTTTATGGAGGCAGTAATCCACACATACACATGAGCGACATTTTTAATTTTCTAATAGATGGAAATAAGTAGAGTAAATAAAGGTTAATATTTTTATAATAATAAAAATATTATAAATATCATATTTATTCAGTACATACATTATTATGACTAGACATGTGAAGTGGCGATGACAAAAAATTTACATCGCTTTGTGGAGGGGGCAATTTACACGTACACACAAGTGACATTTATATTTTCCCACAGATGGATGGGTAATAAGGCGGATAATATTTTATATTTATATAGTCATAATTATTTCATAAAAAATTTATATATCAATTAAATTCAAATTTACAACTATCATTGTGAGTTTGTGATGAAACCAAAACACATCGATTCACGGAGGCAATATTCCATAAGCACGCACATGCAAAATTTTCATTTTCCATAAGATATAAAGGCGATAGAAAATATATTTTTCATTAAAATAATAAAATTTCATTATATTATATATAATTATTTAATTATATTATGACGTTTAGAATATATTTTAAGGAGTTATAAGAAGAAATAAACTTGAAAGAATCCAGTTAATACTTATACAACCTCCTTGGACATCTTCCTTTAGCTTACACCTTAAGCCTTTAAGGATTGATATTTTGGTGATAACAAAACTTATAGGAAATTGATAGAATATGTGGAGATTAGTTTAGGTATATATTTATTGATATAGGGTTCTTAAAGTGTGTGAATAAGAGAGGATAAGAGGTTCCCCTTTTCAGGTGAGAGGAGTGACACCCTTGTAAATATTAAGAAATTTAAAATATAAAAAATGTATTCACATAGAAAGTGGCTATAATTTAATATAATTTTGAAGATAATAAAATTTAAGTTCAAAATATACTCATAAAAGTATATTTAGAAAATTTATATATATATTTTAATCATTATCTCTTAGTTTAACAACCCCTTTTAACCCTTACCATAGGGACAAACTTTTACCATGGTAACTATTCATTATGAATAAAATTGAAAGTGAACTCATTAAAAAATTTGTACATGTTGAATTAAAATTTGGAATCAATTTTATAATATTTAATTTATATAATTCTTAAAAATAACTTTTAATATAAGTTTTCAAAGATCAATGAAAAAGAGTTTTTATAAAAATTCTTTTTTAAGCATAAAAATGATTTTAAAACAAAATCAAGTGTAATTTTGATTAAAATGGAATTAACAGGATTATAATAAATAAAAGGATAATTATTTGACTTTAAAATCTAAAAAAATTTGAAAATAAAAATGTGAAAAATTTATTGAAGGAGAATAACTGAAAATAATCATTATTTGAATAAAAACATTACAAAAATTTTCAAAAATATAAAACATAGATTTATAAGTTCAAAATTATATTTTTAAATGAAATGTATTACTTATCATATATATATATTTGGTCTAAAGTTTTTTTCATATACCTTTAACTCATTATTATGTCATGATAATATCATAAAAATGAGAGTATGTAAAATCAGTATTTTTCAATAGTCACCCAAAAATAAAATATTTCAGAAAAATACAAAAGAATTATATTAATATTATTTTGAAATGATGATTTCAAAAATTAATTCCATTTTATAAATTTCAATTTCTTTAATTAATAAATTTAACTTTTAAATAAAACGATGTAATACATGGAAAAACAATTTAGTTTAATAAAACTATTCCTTTTTTCAAATGAAAGATTATGTAAAATTATTTATAAAATCATTATTATTATAAATAAATAAAATTAATACTCATAAAAAATTAAATTAATTTATTTATTAAATTAACTAGGTTTTCACATTCTTCCCCCTAAATTAAACCGCATCCTTATCATTTTATTATTTACTTAAATAACTGAGGATATTTTCCCCTCATAGCCTTTTCTAATTCACATGTTTCTTTTTCAACCATATTATTCTTACATAAAAACTTAACTAGATGATTAACCTTATTCCAAAATACATACTATCTTAGATATAGAATTCAAATTTAATTTTATTCAACATATAGATTCTATTTTAATGATACCACTTCAAGACTCAAAACCTGAGGTGCATCAAGTCCATATTTTCATAATAAAGAAACATGAAACACATCATGTACTAAGGATAAAATTGGAGGTAAGGATATTTGGTAAGAAACAGATCCTACCTTCTCTATAATTTGATACAGACCAATATACCATGGTCTTAATTTTCCTTTCCTAAATAAATTCACAACACATTTCCATGGACACACTTTAAGAAAAACATGGCCCCCTACCTCAAATGATTTTTTTTCTAGTTATCTGATTATCTATTTTGAATACTTTGAACTTCCCTCATATGGTGATGTATCATATTTACCTTTTAAATTATGTCTTATACTAATTCTGGTCCCAAAAACTTTCTTTCAGTGACTTTGTCCAAACATGCTAGAGATGAACATAAATTTCCATATAATTCCTCAAAATGTTCCATCTATATTTTGGAATAAGAAGTATTAATATAAAAAAACCCCACTAATAAAATATGAAAATCACAATTTACCTAATAATAAAATGATAAATAAAAAATCATGTCTTCCAAAGTCTAAATTTTTCACTTTGTTAGTCCATCTGATTGAGGGTGGAAATCTGTACTGAAGTCTAATTTAATACCCAATGACTTTTGAAGTGATTTACAAAAAAGTGGATGTAAATATGGGATCATGATAAGATAAAATAGAGTTAAAAACTTCATATAACTTGTATATATCTTTAAGATAGTGTCTAGAAAGATAATCCAAAGATATAATATCTCAAATAGGAATAAAATGCATAGATTTAGTCAAATGATTAATAATAACCAAAAAATAAAATTATTACCTTAGGATGTATTTGGTAAACCCACCAAGAAATCGATGGATACATTATCCAATTTCCATTTAGGAACTAGAAACAATTGAAACACACTATTTATTAGTTGTTTATAAGCTTTAATATATTTAAAAGTTCAAAATTTCATGGTAATATTAGAAATACGTTTCTTCATTCCATCCCAACCATAATATTTATAATGGTATCCATACATTTTAGTGATTCTAGTATGAATAGAAAATTAAGAGTTATAATCCTCACTCAATAATTATTTCTTTAACTGAAAATAATTTGGTATACATAATGTTTTACCAAAACTTATAACAACTTATTTATCAATATTAAAATCAAGAAAATTACCTTAACTAATTATATTTTTCCTGAAATCCATGATATTCCTTGTAAATAAACTCAATTATATCTGAAAAAAGATGACTGCACTAACATCTAAACCAATAGAGAAGGATTTTTTGCATATACAACATCTAGTAAAACATTCATTAAATCATAAACTAATGGATCACATTCCAAATTTAATATAATTAATAACTCATTATATTTTAAACTAAAACCATAAAATACTTTTTTGGATTTAACTAGATAACAGTGATTCATAACTTCAAAATCCTTTATTAATTCCAATAATCTTCCCTACCATATATTGAACTCATTTTGGGTGAATATATAATTCAAAATTTTTTGATCCATAAATATTTCACATTTATACCCGTATAGAAGTTTCCTACAAATTTTTAAATGAAAACAACTTTTTCAAGTACAATATCACGCATTAGATAATTCTGATCATGGGGTTTCAATTTATGTGAAGCATAAGAAATTACCCAATCATCTTGCATCAAGATATAACCAAGGACCTCTAATGAATCATAAAAAAATAATAATAAACACACTATTTATAGATTTGAATTATAATTCTAGATAATTAACCAATATTCTTTTCAATTTCAAAAAACATTCATCACATTTATTTATCCCAACAATTTTAACTCATTTTTGAGTTAACTTGGTTAGTGGGATAGAAAGACGATAAATATTTTAAAAAATATGTTAGTAATAAACCACTAATCTAGTAAATATTAAAATCATAGTGAAATTTATAGTTCTTTACCACTATTTAAACACTTTAATTTTAATAAGATCAACCTTTATACCATATTTGGAAACAATATTCACAAGGAAAATATTTGTTGTAAAAAAATTAATATTTACAAAATTTTCCATACAACTTATTTTATTTTAATGTTTAAAAAAAAATATTTATAAGTTTCTATTGATCCTAAAAAATTTAAGAATATAATATAATTTCATTAATGAATATAACCCCAAATTTATCCAAACAATGACAGAATACTCTATTCATAAGATTCATAAATATAGCTGGTGTATTTATTAACCCAAAAGGCATAACCACAAACTTATAATGGTTGAACCTTTTATAATATACTATCCTTATAACTTCTTCATAATTTACTTTCAACTAATGATACTAATACCTAAGATCAATCTTCAAAAAATACTATTCACCCTAGAGTTAATCAAATATGTCATCAATATGAGGAAACAAATACTTGTTCTTAATAGTGATGTTATTGGGTTCTCTATAATTAATTCAAAGACTCATGGATAAAGGCTTATTTTTAACAAAAATAGGTGAAACCTTAGGTAATGTTATTGGATGAAAAAATACATTATCAAGAAACTCATGCAATTTCCTTTTCAATTCTAACAATTCTAATAACTCTACTAAAGATATTTTATAAGGGGTTTTAAAATTTTCTTTGCATTAAGAACTATGTCAACATAAAATTAAACTTACCTATTATAAATAACACCAAGAAAATCCTAAAAAAATATATCCATATATCCATTTAACAATGGGACATAACTAATTTTAATAGTTTCATTATTTTCAATGATATTTGCAAGATAACTTTCACACCCATCTTTAATTAGTTTCTCATCTTCTTGACATGTCATGAAAGGTATGGACTCATTATTATATAAAAAGTGAAACTCAATATAAAAATTTAATATTAATTATTTATATATAAAATATATATTAGTATGATAAATTTAAATCCAATCAATACCCAGAATAACATCAACTCTACTATGAGAAAAAAACAAGGTTTTCCATAAAAATCATAAAGTAAATGATAATGTTAAGATTCCTATAAATTATTATCACTTTAATACTTCCCCCATGAGTTTTTACCAAGATTTATAACTTGTTTTCTTGAGATGGTATTTCCATTTTACTTGAAAATTTACCAAAAATAAAATAATATATAAACCCTATATCAAGCAATACAATGGAAAAATTTGAGTTGAAAAGTAATTTACTGGTCACCACTTTATTTGAGGGTACAAAATCTATTGTAGTGGTAGAAAAATAATTCACCACTCCTATCTTCCTTTGGTATTTATGATTACTACCTTGATTAAAAAACTTTAACCATGGATTTGAATAATAACCCAACTTATTATAATTAAAACATTTCACTATTGACTAACTATCTATTTTTCTCATTTTTGGTATGATCATGACTATTTTCCTTACAATAATGATCTAAATGACTGATTTTACCACATTAGTAACAATTTCTTTATCTTATAAAACATTCATTAAAATTTATTTTACTATATTTGGAACATGTTGGAGTCTTACTTCTATATTTATTTATTGACCATTTATCCATTATTTTCTACCTTGATAACTTATTATTATTTTTTCATAAGGAACAAAAGTATCAAAAATATCTATATAAACTTTCTTAACACTTATAAAATATTCCCCATATATTTTGAATTAATGGGTGGAAAAATCTCTTTGTAAAATTGGTTTCAAACTGGTGTAAAGTCAATCAATTTTACTTTCATGTCCCAGAAATAAATTCGATTAAAACCTATCTAGTCTAGTGAAATTTTCTTCATAAGTGAAAATTGAGTCCCATTACATTTGATTCAATTATAGAAATTTCCATTTCTTTCTAAGTCGAAAAAATATTGGGAATTATTTCTCAAAAAAAATTACCTTAAATACCATCCGCTCTATTGTATAAATTTTATTTTTATCCCATGTATTGTTAATTAAATACCATCACTGATCAATTTCACGTTTAAAATAAAAAATATAAAGAGTTAAATTTTATTTCTTTAAACATCGAACAACTTCAAATATCTTCTCCAATTCATTTATCCATCCTTCATCATTAACTAGGTCTGAAGATTCACCAAATGTCGAAGGGTGATTTTTCATGAAATGATCTACTATAGACATATTCTACTTTACAGAATTAATTTTATCTCCTTCATGGGTTAAAATATTTATATCTAGTATTAATTTAGTTAACACAACCACAAAATGACCATCTTTGACTCTAACCATTTTAGTTCCTACTTTAGAATAATATTATCCTCTTTATTCCTTCCTACCACATTCACCCTATTTCCTCAGTGAAAAAACATTTTGAATAAACATGGATTAGATGAAGAAACTTGGAAATACAGAAAATATATCTCATGATAATAAAAAAAAAATTATAATATCTTAAAAATGTCTTTTAACATAATCTGAACCTATAAAGTTATATAAACCAATGATTTAATACCAATTATGACACCCTATAACTTAAACAACCCATAATTATGAGTTTAATAACAATGATTTCACATTCTTACATTCCCATGATAATTTATGTTTATAGTTTTAGAGAATTATTAAAACCATTATACGAAAAAGTATAATTTTATACACAGTGTATATTTTTTCCCTAAAAAATGTTCTTAAATTTACACCCCTTCTTTACTCAAGAAACCTCTCTTTATTTTAAGATAATTCACCAAAATGGAAACATTGAAATTTCTCTAGATCTTACACATACTTAGATCCCATGAAAAACATTTTAAAATGAAGAATGTGAAAAAATATATTAGTAAGGGATATAAAAATAAAGGGAACCATTTAGCCTAGTGAAAAACATGGAAACCTATAAAAATGATTACTCTTTTGATAAATTACAGTGATTGTATAAAATAAATCATAAACACATGTGAAAATTAAACCTTTATTTGAATAAAACCTTAAAAAATTATAACAAAAATAGTTACATAATATCCATAATATTAATCATGTTATAATTATCATTTATTTAAATTAAATATACTTTTAAAACCATCCAATGTAAGGAGGTCATGAAAAATGAAATACATCATTTCATGGAGGCAGTAGTCTGTATGTACACATGGGAAATGTTTTCACTTTTATAATAGATGAAAAAATAAAGTATATAAAGGTTCCCATTTATAGAATCATAAATAAATTATAAATATCATATTTATTTATTAAATCTATCCTTATGACCATGAATGTGAGGTAATTATGAAAAACGTATTACATTTCTTTATGGAGGTGGAAGTTCACACGTACACACGATAAACATTTGTATCTTCCAATGGATGAGAGGGTAAGAAAGTGGAAAATATTTTATATATAAATATTAAAATTATTTCATAAATAATATATATATATATATATCCATTAAATTAATCTTTATAATCATCTTTATGATGTGGGCATGAAAAATGAAACACATCTATTTGTGGAGGTGGTATTCCACATGTATGCATGAGCGAAGTTTTCATTTTCCAAAATTTGGATAGGACATAGAAAATAGTTTCTCCATCAACATAATAAATTTCATTATATTAAATATACTAATTTCATTATATCTTTATGGATATAATATATTTTAAGGAGGTTTAATAAGAAATAAACTTGAAAGAATTCGATTAAGACTTATACGTCCTCCTTGGATATATTTCCTTGGTTTATAGAATAAGCCTTTTAAGATTAGTATTTTGGTGAGACTAGGACCTCTATGATGCAGGGAGTAGATTTTTGGATGAATTTAGATATATATTGGTTAATATATGGTGCTCAATGTGTATATAGAAATGAGGATATGAGGTTCCTTTTTATAAGTGAGAAGAGTGGCACGCTTGTAAATATTAAGAACTTTAAAATATAATAAATGTATTTATCATTGAGAATGGATCCAATTTAGTCAAATTTAAAATTTGAGATAATTTAAGGTCTACATACACTCATATAATCATATTTAGATATGTTTTAAAGATATTTGATGTAATGAATCAACCTGGTTTGACCTAACCCGTCCCCGAGTTGGCCCGCCACATGCCCTAAAGCATGCTCTCGATCACAATTGGTTGTGAACGAGAATCAGGAATAACCAAATAGAACTTGGGAATGGATTAAACATTGGTGAATTAGAATTATCCATCCATAAAATGAAATGGCTACACTGATATCATCCGAGTAAACACCAGGAAAAAAATAATATACCATATACAATGATATACATCAGGTATTAACATGACAAAACAAGACATATACATGGTATCACAAAATAAACAACCCAAATACAAAATAACTGGAGAAATTAAAAAAAATTACAAAGTACAACCCAAAAGGTACAAAATATTCAAAAACATTACTCCACATGAGTCTATCCCTTTGAGACCATGTCTCCTCCACAAAACACAAGAAAACAGTAATCAAGAAGAACCACCCTGGAACATGGTTCCATTTACTTTACTAATGTACTACAAAATGAAATCCGTAGACACCCAAAAAGGGCCCAAGAAGTGTGTGTGGAACAAGTCCCAATAGTATACCACCATTAATCTATTTAAGGATTTTACCCATGAAAAATAGTAAACTAGTTTGAAAAAATTTTCTAGACTAACCACTTTGAAAATATACCATTTCCGAACACACTTTCAAAATCACTTTGGTTTTACTTTTTGAGACAAAACATGGATTTCCTAAGCACTTTATAAACATGGATCAAACTAATAAAAAAGTCACAATTCTCAATATGCTCAATATAACCATAAAGGTATAATAAGTATGAGAATAAAATAAACATAATATAACCATATAAATAGAAAATGAACAAATGAACATAATATATATCATCACATCAAGTGGAACTAATAAAATGCATAAAGAATATAAAAAATCAGGTATGAATAAGTCCACCGAGGGGATCTAACCATAAGGTCCAACATGAGTGAGTAAACTGGTATTCTAGCTTGTTAAGTGATTAAATCTCACACGGTCTTCCCTGGGACCAACTCCAAGAGCTGACATGATCTCTAAAAAAACTTGTAAGCTCACATGGTATTCCTACCCAAAGGCTCACTGAGTCCCCACGAAAACAATGGAGGCTCTCATGGTTCTCCCTCCAAAGGTTCACATGGTACCTCGAACAAACACATCAATCACACCTTGGTTAACCCATGTGACACTCTATGACAACACATAACAATCAAGTGAAGATACCAATCAAGCCACAATGAATTAAATTTAATAAACAAACATGTACAATTTAACAAAACTCTCATTTTGTGGTAAAAATAATTTCTCAAACCTCTTTAGAAATCCATTTGAAACCACAAAACCTCTTTGATCTATTTTATCAAACTATTGGGGTGCACACATGCCACTCCCATTTGGAAAACCCACTTTAAATACCCAAATTTCCTAAAAAACTCACAAAACAAATCAAACATGGAATGCAAACCAATAATAAATCATTTTAATGGAAATTTAAAGAATAAAAACCAAATTTGATTAGAAATTTAATGGAATTCTATATAAAACACATTTTAATAGATACACCTACCTTGAATTAGGTCCAAAGCTCATCTTTCTGAAAAAAACCCTAATGAGGTAGAAAAAGTCATCATAAACCTAATCCATAAGAAAAAAAAACAAAAAATACATTACAAACCCAAAATTATTCCAACACCACAACTAGGGTTACATTCTTACACAAAAAATGGTTGAACAAATATTGAGGAGGGAATAGAAGGAAGAAAACTCAAAAAAATAAATAAACTTATCTCAAGAGAAAACAGATTAATCTCCAAGGTAAATCACTAATGAAGAATGGGGAGATCCCTACCAACAAGGGAGTGGGGATGAGCATGATAAAGGAGTGAAAAGAGCCTCAAAAGCATAAAATCCCATTAGGGAAAAAATGTTAAAAATCCTAGGATCCTCCATAGAGTCAGAGTCTCCCTGTTACTCCAAGGTATGTGGGGATTGGGCACCCTTCTTCCATTTCTCCCCTCTCATTTCTCCTTATAGATTTCAAACTTGATCTCAATATAAGTCCAGATTTTTATTCAAATACCATTCCAAAGACCAGGGACACTGATCTGGGGCTAATTCCAAACACCTATTTCACCAATGATTAATACCCTTCTTTAGAATACCCACAAATTGGGTTCTCAGGTTAAACAAGATTTCATTTCCAATGAGATTCGTTCTTATTCTGTATCCCTGGTTTCTATTTTGGAACTTGACCATAATACTTTTAAATTAAAATACTTTGCGCATTGCCTAAGATCCCACAACTATATATGTCCCCCCTACAACTCTCACATTTAGATTTTTTGGATAGATAGAGTTTTAGTGGTTTTGAATTCTACTTTATACCAATATATCAGTATCAATATTTCAATGGGAGGTGTTGAATTTATTCTTTTAGTTTTTTATGTGAAGTGTGACCCTCTAGGAAGAGATTCCTTATGTAATGATCTGAGTTCCCTCAATCCTAGGGAGTCTCCATGGATTGTTGGAGGGGACTTCAATATTATTTGCAGACCAAAAGAGAAAAAGGGTGTGTCCCCTTCCCTAAGAGGTAAATCCAAGATTTCGTGTCATTCATGGATAATAATGGACTCTTAGATACAGGATTATCTTGGGACCTTTTCACTTGGTACAATAACTAGTGTGGGAGTTGATTTTCTTAGAGTCGGCTTGAATGATGCATGGTAAATGAAGCAACTCTCTCCTCTTTTCATGACATCAAAGATTCCAACCTGGTTCATGGTTTGTCAGACCACTATCCTATTCATATTTCCTTGCAGGACAGAAGGTTATCTGTGGACTTCTTATTCATTTCCTCTTTGTGGTATGATTATTCATATTTTCTGGACCTTGTGAGGAGTTCCTGGGTGTAGTCTTTGAGAGGTAACCCCTGGATTTCTCTTCACAACAATCTTAGGCATCTCAAAGGGTATATTTTGACTTGGGTTATAAGTATACCTCTAGAAGTTCACAATATAGAGGATTTGAACCATTATATTCAAAACCTATAGTTGATCCTAGAGAATAGATAACATGATGATGCTTTTGTGGATTTGATGTGTAAGAATAATATTTTGGATGATTTTTTTTAAAACAGGATAGGGATGTGAGAGAAAAGGATCGTGTTAAATGGTTTCAAAAAGGGGATATGAACTCCAGGTATTTTCATTCCTACCTCAAAGAAAAACCTAGGCGAGTCTACCCCAATTTTTAGATGGAGGATGGGTATTTTTCCAGTGACAGGGATGATTTTGGGAGCATAGAAGGCAGATTCCTCAAGTCTATTCTGGCCACCCCCAATCTGTGCATGGAGGATGGGTACCCAAGTGGGTCTTATATTCTCTTTTATGTCATTCCTTGTGTTGTGTCTGGAGATATTAATGGAATATTTTAGGAAATCCCTGATGAGGAAGAGATCTGTGAGGAAACATTGTTCATTAATCCTGTTAGCAATCCTATTCTTGATTCTTTCCCAGCATCTTTTTATAGGATTACCTGGGACATTGTGAAGTGTAGTATGATTCATATAGTGTAGGGATTTTTTAAGATAGGATATCTTCCTCATGTGGCCTATTCTACTAAGATTATCCTTGTGCCCAAGGTCAAAAACCCTCAATCTTGGAACCATTATCTCCCTATCATCTTATGGAATATCCCTTATAAAGTTCTTACAAGCATTATTAACAAGAGTCTGTCTTACTACCTTCCAAGTTGGGAGGCTGAGGAGTAACATTGTTTTGTGAAGGGCAGATCTATTCAAAGGTATATTACCCTGGCTCATAAAGTTATTAGTGGCATCAGTTTGAAAAACTTTGGGAGTAATGTGGCCATAAAATTGGGCATGAACAAATCTTATGATAGATTTTAATGGAGTTTTATCAACTAGGTCCTATCTAGTATGGGGTTCTCAGTGCGAATTGTTGATATGCTCTTTCAATGCTTTAGTTCCCTATGTTTGGCCACTACTTTTATGGGTAAACAGTTCTGATTTTTCAAAGCGGTCAGGGACCTAAGCCAGTGTGACCCCTTTCTCCTTCTCTTTTCATCATTGTGCAGGATGTTCTCAGCCATCATTTTCACTATTGTCTTGAGGTGGGTAAGGTTTAGTATTTACAAAACAAGCATCAGGATTGAAATATTTATCATCTTATGTTCGTGGATGATACCATTTTATTTGTGAATGGTAGAAGGAGGTCCATCCACAGGGCCAATGATGCTTTAGAGATTTATTGTTCTTCGAGTGGGAAAGTGATCAATAGGAAAAGATCAACTTTTTTGTACCTAACAGATGCCCAGAAAGGTGGATCATGTATTTGAAAACTAGTCTAGTCATGAGGAAAAGGACCTTCCCTATGATCTACCTGGGGGATCTCATTTCCTCAAATCCCCTTCTCATCAAACACTTTGACTAGGTCATGGATAAATCATGGAACACATCCTCAACTAAAAACATAGGTTCCTTTCCTTCATAGGAAGAATCACCTTGATCAACTCTATTCTATCCTCCATACCCTTGCACATTTTTTCCACCTTAAAGGTTCCTAAGAAGGTTATTTCCAATATTGAGAAGACTCTGAATTCCTTCTTATGGGAAGAACACCTGCAAGGTAAGGATCACTAAGATTCTTGGGGGAATATTACTACACCTATTGATGAGGGGGGAATAAATCTTAGAAGTGTTTCATGATCTATGGATGGGTTACATGCCAAACCTACTTGGGAGTCCCTGGAGTGGAAAAATTTATGTGGAAATTACATGCAACACACTTATGGATTGGATGGGGGGTTGAATATATTGAAGCCTTATAAAATTAGGAAGATGATTAATACTCATATTAATCTTCTCCAGAAACACTCCTCTTGTATTATTGGAAAGGGGGAGATCAGTTACTGGCATCAGAATTGGTGTGGGCATCTTTTTGGATTCCCAAAATTCTCTACCCCAAATATTTCCTTCAAGGAGGTGCGTGAGAATATCTAATTCATTTAGGCCATCATGGATGAATATCAGTAGGATGTCTATGACAACATCAAGATGTTAGATGACCTAGATATATGTGTCTTCTCCAACTCGGCTACAAGTATGTTTATTGTTAGGGAATTTTTCAAAATGCATTATACTGCTTCACCCCAGGATAATTGTGGGGAACTTTTATGGTGTAAGGATCTCCCCATGAAATACCTGTTATTGGTGTGGCATGTTTGGAATCACACCTTACCTTTTGATGAGAATATATAGAGGAGATTTATCTGCCTAGAATCGAGGTGTGTATGCTATAGGAATTTACATTCGAAGTCCAAAACAAACCTATTTTTAAATAGGGATGGGGATAAGGTCATTTGGAGCACTTTTGTCAAGTTCACTAGCTGGTTAGACTATATTTTCTCAGCCGATTCCTTCCTACAGGTCTGGTTTCATGGTGCGGATGGTCACTATGTGGGGACAAAGGCTAGGAAAATTATTTTTACTATTGGATTCTGGATTCTATGGAAATACAAGAATGATACTCAAAACCAATCATCAATGAAATCCACCACAAGGATTGTCTTCAACACAAAGATCCCTATTCTGTATTTTTCTAGACTTTGCTAAGATTCAGCAAATGCTCCTTCCATTATGGATCTTGCTCCTTCAAACTTCTCTCCCAATAACCCCAACCCCAATTAGGGAAAATGTATCAGTTGGAGGCCTCATCTTTCAAGGTACAAATTTTAAATGGATGGCTCCTGCGGTATGGGTTCTATACAAGGGGGTGGTGTGATTAGGGATCACAAAGGTTCAGTAATTGCGACTTTCTCTTATTTTTTTGGAAGTGGGGATTCTCTTCAAGAGAAATCCCATGCCATGCTCCCTGGGATCCTTCTTGGAAACCAATGGAGCATTTCTATCAGGGATGTTGAGACAGACTCCCTTGTTCTCTTTAATTATATTTTAGGAAAAGGTCCCTATCCTTGGACCATTGAATATTCCATTAGAAGATGAAAGAGGATTATGTGTAATCAATTGACCATTATCCACACCTGGAAGGAAGGTAATGTAGTGGATCACTTTTTAGCTTCTAAAGCATCTCTGAATAACTAGCTCATTGTCTTCACTAGCTCAGGTTCTTTCCCCCCAAGGGTACAAACTTTGTTTGGTAAAATTCTCTTGGTCTCCCTTATTTTAGACCTCCTAAGTTGTTTTTCTTGTAGTCTTTTTATCATTTTCATATATAATAATAAAAAGTATCTTATTGGTAATAGGGTCGAATGATTTGGATACACGGTTTGAAAAAACATGAACCAATCATGTGGGTGCCAATGTACACCCAAAATAGGATGCCCAATTTTATCTAGGGTTTCACATGATTTGACAAATCATTCTCAAATCATACAAAACCATACTATAAAAAACTACAACACCCATAATAAGGTTTCCAAATGGTTTAGAAAAACCATACACTAACTATGCTGCCTAGTCTGTCTCCCCCAAAACTCTTGGTTTTTAGCTATGGAACTCAATAGCTCCATGAATGAACTCAAGGATAATTAAATATTGAAATTAAATGTACCAATTACTTGGAGGGTGTCACAAAATCCCCACCATGACACTTTTGTATACCACAAATTACTCAGAATTTGATAAAATAAAACATGTGGGGACACTACTCCCTCAACCAACCTTCCTTCTCCCATGTCTCTTGGATATTACCACTATGTTTCTAGACCACATGAACCAACGAGGTCACCTTCCCATGGATCAACTTTTTATGAAAATCCATGATATGAATAGGCTGCTCCATCATGGTGGCATCAAGATCTAACTCAAAATCTTCCCAGTCCAATATGTAAGATGGGTTTGGATGGTATATTTTCAGCTGGGAGATGTGGAAGACATCATGAATCAAAGTTATGCATGGTGGAAACTAAAAATGGTAGGATAACTTCCCTATACACTCCACAACATGAAATGATCTGAAAATACACAATTCTAACTTATCCTACTTTCCTAAGAGACAATTTCCTAATTGAACTGATACCCAGAGAAATACATGATCACCAACCTAAAAATATAATGGGTGATGATGATAGTTGGAATATGAATTCTAGAAGCTCTGATCTATCTCTAGATTTTTTTTGAATTAGAATTACTATCGCAATCATCTCCTAGATGAGGCTTGGTCCAACCAAAGAATTCTCTCCTACCTTGGCCCGACATAATGGGGATTGGAATGACCACCTATAAAATGACTCAAATGGGGCCATACAAATCGATTCTTGATAGATATTATTATATAAGAACTTTTCTAATAGAAGGTTACTCTCCCATGAACCATTTAAATGAAGAACACACACCCAAAACATGTCCTTGAGAGTCTAGATGGTCTGCTCATACTAGCCATCCGTTTGAAGGTGATATGTGGTGGTCAAACTCCACAAGGTTCCCAAAGCCTCCAGGAATCCCTTCCAAAAGAGAGTTGTATAAGGAGAATCTTGGTTTGAAACTATCACCAATGGAACTCCATAAATATGAAAAACCACTTAAACATACATGAATACATGGTCCTTTACCTTCATCAAATCCTTAATGGGTAGTAAATGGGATGATTTCATTTGACGATCAACAATCACTGTAACAACCCAAACTTTTATCAATGGAATATCCATTATTATAATTATGTTATATAGTATAAACCATATAAAATCACATATAGAACACAATAAAAACTTAATAAATTAAGAATGAATGAAATAAATGGTATTTAAAGAAATTAAGTAATTTATCTTGATGGAATAGTAACCTGACCCTTGGAATAGTAACATGACCATTAGGAATAGTAATCTGGCCAATAGAATAGTAACCTCACTTATAAAAGTATAAATAAAAATTAGAATCTTATACATGAAAATATGATATAATTGTATCATGGTATAAGTAATTAAATGTTCTACAAATATATTAAATATTAGTAAAAAAATGTCTATTTATAATTTTATATTTAATATAAATATTTAAAATAAAAATTATTTTTATAAAATATATTCATAAATTAATTTTTTTCTTATTACTATAAGATAATTTTTTGAGACCTTAATAAAATTTTCAGTGTTAAAAAATCAGTTATAATTTTAAAATCAGTATTTTTCAAGTAAATGACGAATTTAATTACAAATTAAATTTATCATATTTAGAAAAATATTTTTATAAAATTAAATTAATTTTTGAATTATACACATCATAAAATGGTTAGGGTGAATTTTTGGGATTTTTCTAATATACTTGATTTTTTTGTGAATAGTAAAATATGATAATTTATGATAAAAGCTAAGTACAAGAATTTTTGATTCATTATTGATGTAAGGATTATAAAAGCCAAAAATATCAAAATATAATTAATTATTTTAATATATTTAGTGATAAAGTTCAAACTGTTCATAGTCTTGATCCAAAATAATAAAAAAATGAATAAAATATTGAGAAAACACCCCTCTCCTCCCCTATAAATACCTCCCCTTATCTCCTCTTATCCTCCCACCTCGAATGTCTTAAATATTGTAAAACTTATTCCCAATAATCTTCCCAATCCCCTACCACACGTCTAGGAAACCTTGGTCTCATAAAAAGACCAAACCCTTTTCCCTAAGGAGGTTCTCAAGGAGGAGAATTTAAAAAGTAAAATCCTCTTTCGTTTTCTTTTAATTTCTTTTCAAGATATTTTTTTTCTTATTTTCTACTCAAATCCACTTATCCAAGTTGCATGAAAAATCCATTATCTTATATATAATGTAATTTTATCATGTTAATGGAATAATTAATCATCAATACTCTAATCCCCTCCCTTTTATTCTAAAAATGGAAACATTATCTGTGTGGTGTTGTTTTATCGCCTTTAAGGATGAAAAGATTTTATTTTCATTTAACTCATTCAATGATGATATTAAAACCATTATAATGGTTGAGAAAAATTGTAAAATTTAGGTTATAACCTTTTTTTGTTCTTTAACAAACTTATATACATAATATTAAATAATAAAACAAAATGAGTTTTTTTGTGATAATAAAGCGTCAAATTAATCAAAACAATTATCATTAATGTTTTATCTAATTATTCATCCTAATACCATACAAAAAAAATGATATATAAGATCATTTAATATTATTTAAGTTTATTAATAACATATAATCTAAATTCTATAGAATTATCCTCATTTTACATGAACTTCCATACATGTATACAAGCAAATCAATCATGAAAACCAAGAAAACAAACACTTCTGAACGATAGAATTGAACTCTATAACACATTAAAAATAACTTAAATGAACTTAATAAATCTAAAATGAATCAAATTCATGTATAAAAGGTTTTTTATTTATTAATTAGTTAATTTAAGTTGATTATCTTGGATATTAATGTGAATAAATCACTCAGATGTAAGGTAATGGGATTCTCAAACCCAAATCCATTTCCTTGGGGTTTTCCTATTTCACCCAATTTTCAGAATGGTTATACCTTTAATGTTACTTATATATCATTTATTTATCCTTCCCTTTTTTATTGGTATATAAATGTTTCCAATCTGATTTATGACAAATTTAAAGACTTTTCCAAAAGAACCCTTATTTCCAAAAATACATCTTTTACTTGTCGTGAGATTATTTATTCTTCACCCAAGATTGATGATTCTTATACCAAGTATACTATTACATATTTATTTTGGGAACGCAAAAGTTTATTCATGAATTTATGCTTTTTTAAATGATACCCATTCCTTTCCGAGGGTTATTTTATGTCCAAGATTGATATACGTTCTATGTGGAATGTATGATAATGTAAATGTTATGATGTGATGAGTTCACATAGAATTATATATCACATGTAAATGTTATGTTGTGATGAGTTCACCTAGAATTATATGCATCCCCAATTCATTGGGTAATGTGATATATCTCATGAGATAAAGTGAAATATCCGTGAGGATGATGCTATCTTTGTTCAAAATTATGTAGGGTATTTGACCACTAAGACATGATGTTTCATTTTTATGCATTTCCACATTACATGAATTTATCTATTGAATCCTCTCATGATTATTATTATGAACCATTTATTATGTTATGATGATGATGATTATGATCAACCATGTTTATTTTCTCTTATTCATCATCTTACTGGGATTATATCTCACCAATTATTTTGATGTATATCCTTAGAAGAATACTTGTACTAAGGAGGACATGAGGACCAATAAAAAGCTAGAGAAGAAAGAATTAAATAAATGTTTTAATATGTAAAATTTATGTATGGTCTGAATTTTCCCAAGACACTAAACTGTTGGTTCCTATTTTTGTAGCACTATTATGTTTTTTATCTTTAAAATGATGTAATTAGTTATGTAAGAAAATGAAGGGTCTCTATAGTTGGTATCAGAACACAGTTTAGTTAATTTGGGAACTAGGATTAGAGAACCTTTGTGAAAAACCTTAGTATGATACTAAGTATAAGTAAGTACCCAAGAATCATTTTTTAGAAAAATTATAAACATATAGACCCCAAAATACAATCCTTTAGAGTTAATTAAAAAAATGAATAAATTATTTATTCATGTTCTGTTGACTTATGTTTTGTTCTAACCTTTTATATTTTATAAAATGATGGGAACCTAGAGAAACCAGGCCAACAACCCATGCGAGGGACAATGAAAAAATTTCCCAAATGACATCCCAATTGCCTTGGGAGGTGGAGTTCAAAATTTCATGGTGATGCTTACTCAGATATCTCAGGCTATGAACAATAACCTGAATGATGTGGAACGTCTACCTTCACCTAAAAGGGAGAAACTAGCCATTTAGTGTTTTATACGGCAACACACTACAAAATTTAGTGGATCTTTCGATCCACTAGTTGTAGAATAGTGGGTCCACTCAATGGGAAATATATTTTCTGTGTTCCGCTGTTCTGAGACAGAAAAAGTGACTCTATCCATCTATCATTTAGATGGAGAGGCTGACCAATGGTGGGTATTAATTAAGAACACCAATTCGAAGGATGAAATTGAATAGATGGAGTGGGGAGACTTTTAGATAATGGTTCTTAACAAGTATTTCACTTGCACTCTTCATACAAATATGGAGTGATAATTCATATAGTTGAAGTAAAAGAAAGGTGAACATATCTTGACCTATAAAGAAAATTTCACAAGGCTTGAAAGGTATTCCTCAGGTTTTGTTATCAACAATGATAAAAAAATTGATAGATTATTTAGTGATTTAAAACCAAACCTTTGAAAAGCTCTAGAAATTCATGACTTTGAGAGTTAGGAATAATTTTTTTGATGTGCTCTAAAAGTGTATATGAATTTTATATAATGGTCCCTTGTATATGGTGATAAGAAATAAAATATGAAGTTTCAAGCTAGGGGATATAATGAGAAAGGTGGAAATAATGATCAAAACATTAGATGTAAAAAATGCGGGAAGAAGCATCATGAGAATTGTCTCGAAGGTATGGGTAAATTATATAAGTGTGAGATATAAGGCCACCAAGCTCATTAATGTTGTAGAGACATAAAGTATACAACTAATATGATGGATTAAAATAAATCACTACCCATGTTTCAGTGACTCGACTGTAGGGATAGAGGGAACTATGAAAGTCAATGCACTAAACCTAGATTCTTCTAGGGTAATAAACATCAATAGACACAAAATACAAAGGATAAAGGAAAATATTATTACATAACTACTGATATGGATACGAAATAAAATAAAGTCATATACGGTACACTTCTTTTTCACCCAAAAAATGGAAAATGTATTATATGATTCTGGTTCTACACATTCCTTTATATCTTGTAAGTTTTCTAGAACTATTGAATCAAATCCTCAAAACCTTGAAGTATAGATATCCATAAAAACACCTAGTGGTGAAATCCTTATAACCCAAGTGTTATAATCCTCTCATGTTTTCATATATGGAATGATTCTTCCAGAAAATATCATGAAACTTATTTTGGTGGAATTTGACACTGTACTAGGGATGGATTGGATCTCATTATATATAGAACACAACAAATGTAGGAAAAAGGAAATATCTTTTAATATTATGAACCATCTAATGATCCTTTATAAATGCACGGAAGGTCAAGAATCTCCTTTGGAAAATCCTTAAATGGTTTGGATATTGATTCCCTGTGAAGAAGAATACCTCACTCAAATGGTTGAGTCAAAGGAAGGTATAAACCTAGGGGAAATGCCCATTGTGAGTGAATACAATGATGTATTTCTCGAAGAGTTACCCAAACTTATCCAAAATCATTAAGTAGAGTTATAATAGAACTCATAACCAGAGATAATCCTATCTCTAATGTCCTTACAGGATGACCCTGATCGAGCTGGAGGAGTTAAAGAAGCAGATGCAAGAGAATTTGGAAAAAGGGTTCATATAACCTAGTGCATCACCTTGGGGTGTGCCGATTCTCTTTGTAAAAAAGTAGGATAGATCAATGAAGTTGTGTATATATTATCAGGAACTCAATAAGATCAATATAAAGAATAAGTATCCTCACTATAGGAAAATGACTATTTCGTGACATTTATTTTTGGATATGGAGGCAGTTTAAACTGCCGCTATATGCTTCTGCAGTGGTTTCAAAAAACCGCTGCTAAATTGTGTGTCTTCATAAAATACGCAGCGGTTTACTCAATTTAGAGGTGGTTTATGGTAACCTTCATAGTGGGTTCTTTTAGCAGCGATTTTCCAAGAAAAAATGATTTTTTAGCCGTGGTTTGAACTGCCACTAAAAAAATCATTTTCGTTGGGAAAACCACCGCTAAAACCAAGATAACCATCACGAAATAATAAAGGAATTTGAAAAATATGTAGCTACGGTTAAAACCGCTGATAAATTATTGTCCGTAGCAGCGGTTTTAATCGCTGCAGATATAAATACCAAAATTGTAGCGGCGGTTAAAACCACCACTAAATCCCGATTTACAAAAAAAGCAGTTGATTCTGCAGCCCCAATACCAGTGCCCTGAAAAAAACCATTCCAATTTCACAAGCACATACATCCCAATCCAAAAGAATACCAGGAGACCCACATTTTCATGAGAATCAAAATATAGATACTTGAATAATAGGTTTCATATGATTTGGGTACATAAAATGTATTATAAGTACATGAAGTGTCACTTTTGGATATAGTGGTTTCACAATTAGGGATATCAGTTGATCTTGAGTATGTTAATGTATTTTTCTATCTATCGTAACTAAGGAATGTAATATATAGTTGATATTTTATTGGATTATATGGTAATTGAAGGAGAATAATTTTGGAGATATTTCACTTAGCATTTAAAATAACCACGATTACCAAGAATTGATTCATGTTTGACTGTACATACTAGTGTGAGGAAGTTTCCATAGTGTTGAAGAAGTGGTTGTTGTCATCTATGATCCTAAGAATTCATGAGCCTAACGTTGGGCATGTAGTGAAATGTGATGCATATGGTTCTGTCTTAGGATATGTTATGATGTAGAGTGATAAATTAGTCACTTTGGGTTTCATCATCTTTTATCCCAGAAGATATAATACTCTAATCCTGTACTTTACTTTGTAGTTGTGGTCCATGCATTGAAATGATTGGGACAAAACCTCTAGGGAGAGAGATTTTTTGGGTACTTTGGAAACTATAGTGAATATAATACTTTATCCCTGCATGGACATAATATTTATTAGATGAATTTCATATAGTACTTGTATATGTTTGACATCGACAAATAGTATTCAACTGGAAATAGAAATTTAATGGTAAATGCATTTGGCTAGAAAATGTAGGAGAGAGGAGAACATATTTCTTTAGCTAAATATAAGATCTTATCTTCACTATAAGACTAGTTGGTGGGTGTAGTTGAGGGTTTAGGGGAAGCAATGTGGGTATCCTTAGAGATAATGTCTTCATTGGTTAAGCAAGTAAACACAAGTTAAAATATTGTTCTGGAATGTATCATGATGTGTGATAGGTTGGAATAATGTGAAACTATTTCAGGATTGAAATTTGATATACACAGAGTGTTTATAGTTTGTATCATGGTAATAGTCACATATTTTATGAGAGATGAGTTTATGAGATCCTATAATTCTTTGAAGTGGGATGTTCACCCATAGTCGATCATGATTTATAACAATGAAAAGTGGATGTTCTGGTGGCCCTCCATAGTAAGAGATATTGAAGGATTTGTTTACCATTGATTGACTTGTCTAGAAATTATCACCGAGTGTCAGAGTTGATAGTTGAAGTGGGATGTTCACCCAGGGCCAACCTGTTTTACCTCATAGTTTTGGTAATTATAATATAAGTCTATGAGTTTATAGTTGAAGTTGTGTATAACCTTTTATACTCAGATCGATGAGCAGTCAGGAAGGACGATCCAAACCATATAGGAAATGCTTCAGGATTTTATTATAGATTTTATCCACTAGATGCATCTTTTGGGGAGATACAAATTCTGGTAGTGTAAGACACTCAAGTGTTCAATAGATATTTGTAAATTCTACTATTAATGAAGTAGACAATCCCTCTACCTTAATGGGATCAAGACACTCAAGTGTTCAACATATATTTGTAAATTCTTATCAAAACTATTTTGAATAAGATGAAAGCATAAGTGGGAGTGATCACATTCCAACTATAAAACATTAGAAGATAATATTATAAAATTTGAAGAAAGAAAGGCTATCTACTAAAAAAAAGTTGAAGTGAGTTACGAAACTGGATATTCCCAAGAAAATAAATAAGAAGGTTGATCGTTCATCCTTGGGTAACAAACCTAATAAATTTAGGAAAAATTAATCACAAAAAATGATTCATGATAATAAATAATCGACATATATGGTGCATACCACACTCGATAAATCAAGATATAAAAGGAAACATCAGAAATCAAAAAAATATATAAAAGGAAACATAAGAAATCAAGAAAATGTTAGGTCATGAAAATGTTTGGTGGAAACTATGTGCCACACATGATACATATACAAATCGACTATTACTATATTTTTCCAACATATCAAAAATACAACTAATCAAGGTCCAATGATAAACACAACTCATCACCCTCTCCACCTCTATCTCTACTTTCTTCTACCACCTATAAGAACATTATATTGAAAATTAAATTCTGTTATATATTTATATTTAAACTTAAAACCAATAAAAGTTTGAAAACTAATTGATTTTTAATTTTTTGTGATTTTCCTGCTCACCACCAGTCAATGCAATACCCCCAGGGGAAGATCTGGTCGTCTTCTGATATAAATCAATCAATTCTTTTTGCAAAGCGTATATTTGATCCCCCTGGTCTTGAACTGTGTTTTGTAGAGAAATAATAAATATCTGAGTATATCGGGGTATGGACTGAATATAAGTAGGAGTAGATGCAGCTTCAATCCTTAGTGGCCTTCTAAAGACCTCATATGGTACAGGTCCCTAACCCATCCTACACACTTTACCAGGATATTCCTTCCCAAAGACTTTAGCAACTGGGTCATCCTGGGAGACTGAGTAGGACTGCGTAGGATTGACATCCCACAGTTCTTTAATTTTTACCTATAAATCAAATAGAAATAATATTAGAAGCAATATATATTAGCATAATAATAATTGATAATATATTATTATAATGAAAAATGAGTTCATACCCCATATTCCTTGGTAGGCTCATTAACAAAACTTCCTTCTGATTTTTGGTGAACATTCAACCACACTTCTGTTTGGGATGCTTCATTCCCTAAACTCTGTGACCACACTAAACAAACATAAGTCAAAAATTTAATATATTAAATAAATAATATTGTATTATAAATATTTGAACTAATGAAAAGATTACCTGAGCAGATTGGCTTCTAGAAAAACTCTTTGACCCTGCAGTGCGAGGGATGACTTTTTTAGCCCGATTTGATGCATTATTTCTTGAAAGATCCTGAAATAAATAAAATACAATTTAATACTAATTTATTCAATTTAATCTCCTCTTCATATAAATTTATAAATGTAAAATGATATTAATATAGTAATATATATTTAAATACCATTTTCTTCTCATCACAATGTTTGTCAACAAAAAATTTCCATTTCTCTTTGGGTACCCCATAGGGTAGCTTGTCATTCATCTATTGGGAAGTCAATGAAGTATCATTGACATTGCCCCACAATCTCCATTTAAAGTCATTCCATTTTTTCCAAGATTTTTAAATGTCCACTTTTGTTCCGTCACATAAGCAACCGTGAAGTGGAAAAATATCTGTACACATAAATTAATTTTAAAAATATTAATAACATGACATTCAATTACACCATAATGTAATAAAATTACCTTTATTTGGGAATCAAAAACTTTATTTTTCCAACTATTAGGCATATGCCTCCAATCATCATATGAAATAGGAAGGGAAAACAGGCTCTGCAGACAGCTAGCCTAAAATCTGGCCATATAATCCTACGGCGTCATACGTAGGGACCCCATATGAATCAAATGGGACAACTATCTTCTCTTTGGTTAGATTCCATACATCTGAATTTTTTATATTTTTCTCCAAAATTTAATTGTTTCCATATTTAATTAACAAAACATTAGTATAAAAAAGTGCAATAAATTTATTCATATTAAAATTTGTACCTATAACAGTCACCCTCTATTATCCCCACAAAGAACTAGAAGTGGCGCTCTACTCCCCCAATACTGAGGCTCCTGAAGGGGGAGGTGATGACTGAGCTACTGAAGGGATGCTCATAGAGGTTATGAGAGATAATGTAGGGGGAGATGGTGTAGGGGGGAAAGAAGATGGTGGCTTAGATTCCATAGGGAGGGAGACAGATGGATCGTCATCTGTCACAGTGGTTGATGAAATAGTATATCGCTTCCTCATTGAAATTCCTGTCATTTAATCAAATAAAATTATGTTTAGAACATATATTTTAAAAAAGTTCTGCAGAAAAAAATTAAAAATGATAACAGATGCAAAATACTAACAAACAAAATATACATAATAATGATAATGAATGATTTCACAAATGAAATAAGTGGTTTCTAAATGAATTAATAACTATACATAAAATCATTTTCTCCTTCAATCATGTCAGTTTATAGCTCCATTACTTCATCCACTTCATTCATCCTTTCTAGACTAATATTTTCAATGTCATGGTGGACAAGTAATTCCGCTTCTTGTTGTTAATGAGATTCAATGTCAGAGGTCAAATCTTCCACTTTATCACCCATATCATACAAATATCATTGTTTTATATGAGAAACTACACTCCACACTTCATACAAAACATCATTCACATAGTATAACATTTTTTTATTATTATGATAAGATATATAGATCATGTAGTTCACGATCACCAACATCCATCAAGTGAGATAAGTTTATAGAAGTAAATTGCAAGGAATCTCTTTTAACACCTCTGATAATATCAAACCAATTTCATTTGAATAAAACAACTGAAAAATGTCTGTGGTAGTTTAATTTAATAATATCGGTCAGATTTCCATAGTATCTCACTTCAGAAAATATAAATATGCCACTATTATGTGTTTTCATACTTTCTTCTTGATCAAATTTAAGAAATCTAAAGCCATTCACGTTGTAAGCGTCAAACTTTCTAACTTGTTTTATAGGACCTCAAACAAGAAAAATCAAATCCTCTGACAATTATTCTCAAGTATCAATATTCATGATCTAAAAAAAGAAATATTCTTATATTATAATTAAAAAATATATGTATCAACCAAATATTCATATTTATTGAAATATTTATGAACTTACACGTCAAGCAAACCATTCTACAAGCTCTTTATTAACTGATTTCGTTATATCTTTATCATTTTGTGTCTGGCCTCTCATTCATCTCTTTGTTTGTATCCTAAAATATTTAATAAATGGATCTAAAGTTTCATTATTCAGCATCACATATCTATGTACCTGTAATAATTCCATTTCTGTCAGCGTAACATTTGAGTTACTCCCAATGGATTGGCCAATAATAGGAAATATTTTTGATTTACCATGTATTTGAGATTGAGTCGATGTGTCGTTAACACATCCAACTCGATTAAATTTTGTCTCAATATCATACAAGTATCTAGAACTAAAGGTAAGACACTCCTATGCATAATAGAATTTAGCAATAGATCCTTCTGTTTGAGATTTATTTCTCACGTATGATTTCAAATGCCCAAGATATGAGTGGAATAAAATAAAAAAACACAATTATGTATTTAATTAAGTACCAAATTTTTTTTACTTAACTAAAAAGCTTATAAATAAAGTACCTCTCATTTGGATACATCCATCGATACTGAACGGGGCCTCCTAATTTTTCTTCCTCAACCAAATTCACAGTTTGATGCATCCTAACAGTAAAAAACGATAGAGGAAAGATCATATCAATTTCACAAAGTGTCAATAAAAACCTATCCTGAAGTTTTTCAAGATCAAATGGATGTAGATATTTATCTTATAGTTATCTGAAAAATGTGTAGAATTAGAGTACAACAATAGTAACTTTTTCTGGTAATAATGTACTCAATGCCAATGATAGTAACTACTGTAACAAAATATGTGAATCATGAATTTTAAATCCATGTAACTTACAATTATTTAAGTAAAAACACCTCAATATGTAACTTGAATACCCATCAGATACTTTTACATGTTTTGAAATTCGAAGGAATGTATCTTTATCCTTATTTTTCATTGAAAAAATTGTCAGAGCATACTTTTCATTATCATCTAGCCAGAGATCATGTTTTATGTTCATTACATATAATTATTTCCAAGCACTGAGATGATCCTTTGAATTTCCATTCTCATTAAGCAATGTGAAGATCAAATTATCATTGACATTCTTCTCAATATGCATCAAATCAATATTATTCTACAACAAATTAAATTTCAAATACAAAAGTTTCAAGAATATATATTTTTTCTTCCATTGTTGTGTTATGATTTGACTTGATGATACACTTCAAACCTGTTTCCTGCTATCATTCAAATGATGAACCTTCCCAAATTCTGTTTCAACATTTCCAAGTTGTGTCAATATTTAAGAACTAGTTAACAACTTTGGAGGTGGTCTATGATCAATGAAACCATTAAATTTTGATCTGTTCAGCCGGAATCTTTGTGATGCATCGAGAAATATTTAATGGAACAAGAATCACCATTTTCTAATATGAGGTAGCTGTTTGGGATTAAAATCAAAGTTACAAACATGACAATCCAAACCCATGTAAGTGTTCCAACCAGATAAATTCCCAAGCCCAGAGAAGTCACTAATGGTCCATATTAAAGCAACGTGCATTTTGACCATTATTTTAGAAAAAGCATCAAATGTATCAACACCGTTTCTCCACAACTCCTATAATTCTTCAATTAAAGGCTGCAAATATACATCAATATAATTTCCAAGAATTTGTTTTCCAGGAATAATCATCAAAATGATAAAAGATGTTTGTTGCATACACATCCATGGAGGCAGATTATAGGGGATCAAAACAACTGTCCAAATGCTGTAACTGGTACTCAAAGTCCCAAATGGGTTGAATCCATTGGAATCCAATACTAATCGAACATTCCTAGAATCATCTCAGAAATATAGATGTAATGAATCAAATATATTCCATGATTGTGAATATCAGGGATATCTCATTAACCCATCATTGTTATTATCTATAGAATGATACTTCATGTGTTCGGTAGTTTTTTTTGACATGAATAATATTTTCAATCGAGGATTTAAAGGAAATTAATGAAAAAACTTTGCAGGTGTGTTACTTTGCTTCTTCTTCATGGTATTATGTTGATTCATACTTCCAACATCACTCATTGAATTCCATCTGGAGGAAGAACATTTTTTGAAATCCTGTCTACTTTAATCCTCTCGCCAATAAAGTATACAATTATTGGGATGCACATGTATTTTTGTATAATTCAAACCAAGCCTGTTAACAATTTTTTTAATATCATAAAAAGACTCGGGGATGTTTGCTTCAAGAAATGCATCACACAACAATTCTAATATCTTAGACATTTCCTTATTTGTAATTCCACATAGAGATTTGATATGGTACAACGTCTGCAGAAAAGAATGTTTTGAATATTTCAAACATCCACTATACAACTCTTGATTTCCATCGTCAACTAAATCATGAAACATATTTTCCTTAGTGAAGTATTCTGTTACATTAGTCTCCACATAATCAATAGGAGGATCCACTGATATGTTACAATCTTGATCTGGTTATTCTACAGTATCAAAAATATCACTTGTTACATTGCTATTTTTAGCATACTTATCTGGTTGTTAAGATTTGTTTGAATGTTTATGGTGGTGTCTTATAGTGCCAAATTCATTATTTATAAGGTTTTTCATTTCATTTTCCATTTTCGATGAAGTTGGGAGCTCATTCTATGGATTTACATCAGTGATCAATCTTTCTGTAACGTTCAATTCTCTATGCCAAATCCAACACAAATATTGACCCAGGAATTGCTTCAATATTAAATGTTCATAAACTTCATCTCTCTTCAACCATTTCTAAATTTACATTTAGGACATGGAAATTTTATTCTCCCTTCAATGGATCGATTGAAAATTGAAAAATCTAAAAACTCCTCCAAACCCTTAACACACTGAGGTGTGTTCCTCGGTAATGTGATCCAGATTTTATCCATGTATATCACAATGTGGCTACACAATATTAAAAAAATTAAAACACATAACTATTAATAAATAAGGAAAGAGATTCATATATACTATTTGAAAAAATATATAAATATTTTAAATAAGGTTTTCCTATATAAATACATATTGTAAATAATGAATCCACCCATTAGAAAACCAAAGCATGAAAATTAAAAAGATCTATAAAATAAGAGGAGAACAAGGATCCCATCCCTATAGTTTTTTGTATGTTGTTCTACACCAAAATGAATGGACAAACTGGTGATGTCATAACTTTGATATCACAAAGGTAAGGGCGTGATAAATTTTATAATAATTGAATAGAAGTTAGGAATATGAAATGGAAAAAAACTCCTACCTTAAACATGACTCACTACTTTAGAAAATACATGGGGAACCAAGATGTATAACATGACAAGAATCATCAGGTGAAATGATTCATGGCTAGGGTAGATGAATCCAAGTCTTATAGAAACTGGGAGAACCTATTAAATATACCTTTTCAATTTCCATTTATTTTTCATTCAAATATAGAAAGTGGGAGAACCTATTAAATTCACATTCTTATTGAATTCATATAAAATATTCAATCCCCAAAAAATAGACAATAGGGGTAGTATTAAATATTGTGTATATTAATAATTTTTCAATACTTTGTATGTTATTGGTAGCCTCGAATTAGGATTCAAAGAGTTGGGTATGGTATGGGGATGAGAATTTTATAACATGTGGGGTATCACGGTGAAGTGTTATGGGTTCCAACTTGTTGTGAACCTAAATTTGATTAAATATTTTATATCTAGGGTGGATCATGGAACATCAATGGGGGTTGAAACATAATGTGGACCTCTGTCAGAAAGAAATTATAGTTGGCGCTATGATGTTTCCTTTTAGTATCTAAGTAGATAGGTATGTATAACCTAAAACTAGGATAATTACATGTTTGGGATGATATTCATAGATCATTCATGTAAATATTTGTTTCCCATCACTACGATTAAAAAATAAAAAATTTCATATATCCCATTTGACAGGCATCTGGAGAGACTCTCTATAAGTATTGAGAGATGTTCAAAAAAGATGTATAGCAGTTATCCTCATCAAATTGTTGAATAGAACCATTTCATTGTGTTCTTATAAAAATACCTACTAGAAAATGATAGAAAACTTCTAGATGCCTCATAAGTAGGATCCTTGATAGGAAAATCATACATATATTCCAAAGGGTTAATTGAAACAATTAATCAAAACTAATAACAATTTTTCACCATAGGCACTCTCATAAGATTAATTCACGAGGTAATAACTTTTGATTAATCATATTTACTTGAAACTAAACTTGAGGAGTTAAATATTTTAGTGATATAGATGGATCTGAATCAATTCCTTGAATAAAAACACATGAGGTATATATTTTATGATCATATTATACCCATTTTAATAACCAGTGTCTTGATGTTTAGGGCATGGAAAGTTGTACAGTAACCTTTCAACCAAGGCAATTATAAAAAAACTAGGAATCGAGAGAACCTAACAATATATATTATGGATTTTAAAATAATCATATATAGTATAGACCCACCTGATTAAAATCATTACTCAAACCAACCACCATTCCAATAACAAAAACAGTAGTTCCAACACTCACCACCCTTCTGAAAACATGATAAATTTCCTTACAACCAATCCGACCAAAAAACCTCTATCCTACAAAATAAAACATATGAGAATTCATACACTAGTGTAAAAAATATGATTCAGTCACACAAAATACATATATGGAAGATCATAGGATTTAATTGAAATAGATAATAAAAATGTTGAAAGAAATGTCGAAAAACCCATGAAAACTTATAACAAAAAACAGTTCCTATACCCTGCGAGGTGTGCTGAGGGGAAGCGAGAAGCATCGAGCAGAGGCATGGGTCTGGACCTATAGAGGGGAGGTGATGTAGGGATTTGGGAGGTCGGCGGTGATGGGTGGTGAGCCGTACTGAGGGGAATAAAGGCACACTTAGAGGCGCAAGGCGCGCAGAGGGGCGGCGAGGCACGTTGAGGGGCGGCGAGGCACACTGAGGGGAGACGAGCTAGGGCTTCAGGGGTTGCGTGAGGTGGGGGGGGGGTATCGCGTGGGTTAAGGGGTGGGGTGGGGGGAGAAGTGTCAGGACTATAAAAGAAAACAGTTTAGTCGTAGTTTTTAAAAAACTTCCACTAAATCATTTATAAAAAAATTAGCGGTGGTTTTGTAAACCGCCGCTAAAAAAATTCTGCAAAAGGCTATATATTTTGTAGTTACTCTTATAAGGATTCATGACTTGTTCAATCATCTATGAGGATCACAATACTTCTCAAAGTTGTATCCTCATTCTGGATATCATCAGATAAATTTGAATAAGGAATATATTCACAAGACTGCCATCTATACATGGTATGGTGACTATGAGTTTCTGGTAATTCCATTCAGACTTATGAATTCCCCTGAAATATTCATGGATTTGATGAATAGATTATTTATACATTATCTTGATAAATTTATGGTAGTTTTTATCGATGATATTATCATTTACTTTAAGATAAAGGAGGAACATTAATAAAATATAAGGATTGTGTTGGCGATATTAAGGAAGGATAAATTGTACTCCAAGTTTAGAAAGTGTGGATTTTGGATGCAGCAAGTCAAATTATTGGGGCATGTGATCACAAGTGAGGGAATTTCTATATACCCTTCAGAAATAAAGGAAATTTATGAATGGATGCGACTCACTAGTGTCATAAAAATCTATAGTTTTGTTGGTTTAGTAGGGTACTAGCGACAGTTTTTGTGAAATTTATCATGATTGTATTTTCCAATAACCAAGTTAACAAGGAAAGGGGTAATGTATGGACATAATAATGAGAGGAAAGCTTTAGGGAACTAAAGAGGCGGCTGATCATTTCACCTATACTCACATTTCCAACAATTGGAGAAAGATTTCTGGTATATAGTGATTCTTCAAAGAAAGGATTGGGTTGTGTAATCACAAAAAATAAAAAAGTGATAACCTACACCTCACAATAGTTGAATATACATGAGAATAACTACCCAACACATGATCTAGAGCTAACATCTATGATTTTTTCCTTGAAAATCTGGTGGTACTACCTCTATGGTGAGAAGTGTGGCATATATACAAATCATAAGAGTCTAAAGTATATATTCACACAAAAGAAGTTCAACAGGAATAAAAGGAGATGGTTAGAGATAATAAAGATATAATATTGATCTATTCACTATCATCCTAGAAAGGAAAATAGGTTTGTAGATGATCTTAGTAGAAAAGAAACTGCTACTCTATCTTGGATGTGGATTTAGAAATTCCCTATCTTCATTTATATGAAAAAGGATGGATTTTGGAATCATAACAGATGGGAATACATCATACGTTTCCCAAATAATTTCCTAACCATCTATCCAAGAGAGGATTAAGGAGGCACAAAGGGATGATATGGAGATTAAAAGAATTTGAATGCAGTAAAGGAAGGGAAGTTGTAGGAGTTCCATATCTATGATGATGGCGTGATTTGATTTGGAACAAGGATTTTTGTAACTTCATCACTAGAGATAAAGAAGGATATATTGGATAATTCACATAGCTCAACATTCTCCATCCATCCTAGAAGTAAAAGGATGTACCATGGTATTCAAGAATACTTCTAGTGGGATAACATAAAGAATAAGATTGTAGAATATATATCAAAGTGCTTGATATGTGAGCAAGTTAAAGAACATCGAAAAAAGTCCAAAGGGATAATGAAACCATTTCCCATACCCACGTGGAAATGGGAGAATGTCACCATGGATTTCATAACTGGTCTTATGAAGAAATCCAATGAAAAATTGAAATATGGGTTGTGGTGGACTAACTCACCAAGACTTCTTAATTTGTTTATATTTGATAAGATTTCTCTCTTGAAAATTTTTACAAGATAGATGTGAAGGAAGTGGATAGGCTGCATGGTGTTCCAGTTTTGATAATCTTTGATCATGATAAAAGGTTTACATCTAAATTCTAGAGAAGTATACAACATTACTTGAGTACTAAATTGAATTTCAGCATGGCCTATCACTCCAAAACTGATGACTAGTCTAAAATGACTATTAATATGCTTGAAGACATTCTAAGAGACTGATCAATGTAATTCAAAGGTCGATGGGATCATAATCTCCCATTTTTTGAGTTATCAAACAACAATAACTTCCAATAGAGTATTTAGATGGCTCCATATGATGCTCTGTATGGAAATCGATGCAGGACTCCAAACTGTTGTGATGAAGTTGGCGAACAAAATCTACTTGGACCTGATATTGTGCAAGAGATGATGTAGAAGGTTCAAACTATCCAACAACATATCAAATCTGCTCAGATTTAGTAAAATATATATGTTCACAACCATCGAAGGGACTTGGATTTTGACATTAGAGATAAAGTCTTCCTTCAAATATCACCATGGAAGACATACATGCAGTTTGGAAAGAAAGGGAAGCTAAGCCCAAGGTACACCCCTTTAAGGTCCTTGATAACATATGAGTAGTAGACTATCGGCTTGAACTTCCACCAAGTATTGATCTAATTCATTATATTTTTTACGTATATCTCATATGAAAGTACATACTAGATCTCTCACATGTATTAAACTAAGAGGTGGTATAACTGGAATAAGATCTATCTTATGAGGAGCAGTTGGAAAAGATTATTGATGGGAGAGATAAGGTTTTACGCAACAATACAACCCACCTTGTCAAAGTGTCATGGAGTAACCATAATTATGATGAAGTGAGTTGGGAACTATAGGAAGCAATGAAGGATAAATACCCTCACTTGTTTATGTAAAATGAAATTTTGAGGGAAAAATTTTAGAAGGGGGGAAGAATGTAACAACCCAAACTTTTATCAATGGAATCTCCCTTCTTATAACTATGTTATACAGTATAAACAACATAAATTCACATAGATAACACAATACAAACTCTAAAAATGAAGAATTAATGAAATAAGTGGTATTTAAAGAAATGAAGTAATCTATATTGATGGAATAGTAACTTGACCCTTGGAATAGTAATATGACCATTATGAATAGTAATCTGGCAAATAGAATAGTAAAATCACCTATGAAATTTTAAATAAAATTTGGGAATCTTATTGGTGGAAATATGATATAATGATATCATGTTTTAAGTAATTAAATGTTTAAAAAATACATTAAGTATTTGTTTTTTATAAAACATAAATGTTTATTTATAATTTTACAATTTTATAATTAAAATAATTAATTAAAAGAAAATTTATTTTTATAAAATATATTCGTAAATTATCATTTTTTTTCTTATGATTATAATATAATTTCATGAGAACTTAGTTAATTTTTTAAAGCGTTATAAAACCAGTTATAATTTTAAAATCGATATTTTCGAAGAAAATAATGATTTTAATTAAAAATTAAATTTATCATATTTAGATAATTATTTTCATAAAATGGAATTATTTTTTTAATTATAAATGTTGAAAAATGGTTTGGGTAATTTTTTTGGATGTTTCTAAAATACTTGAATTTTTGGTGAATAATAAAATATGATAATTTACGATAAAAGCTAAATACATGAATTTTTGATTCATTGTTCATTTAAGTTTGATGTAAGCCAAAAATATCAAACTATATTTAATTTTTTAATATATTTATTTATAAGATTCTAACTATTCGTAGTATTGTGCCAAAATAATAAACAAATGAATAAAATAATGAGAAAACACCCCTCTCCTCTATAATAAATACCACCCCTCACCTTCTACTTCCCACACCTTAAAAGTCATTACGATTGTCCAAATTCTACCCAATTCTATTCCCAATAGCCTAATACATGTCTAAAATCACTTAGTATCATCAAAAGACCAAACCATTTTCCCTACGGAGGTTCTCAAGGATGAGGATTAAAGAGGTAAAATCCTCTTTCGTTTTCTTTTAATTTTTTTCAAGATCTTTTATTTTATTATTTTCTCATCACCTAACCTTATCCAAGTTGCATGAAAACTCAAATATCTTATATATACTGAAATTTTATAATGTTAATGTAATAATTCATCATCAATCCTCTTCTCCTCTCCCTTTTATTCTAAAATGGAAACGTTGTCCGCGATGTGTTGTTTTATCGCCTTCAAGAACAAAAAGTTTTTATTTTAATTTTCTTATTTAAAGGCTAGTATTAAAACCATTATAATGATTGATTTTTTTTAAATGTATGTTATATTTTTTTGTGTTCTGGAACTAACTTATACACATAATATTAAATAATAAAATAGAACGAGTTCATTGTGATAAAAACCGCCAAAATAATCTAAATAATTATCATTAACATTTTATCTAATGATTCATCCTCATACCATATAAAAAATAATATATAAGATAATTTAATCTTATTAAAGTTAATTAATAACATATAATCTCATTTTTTTACAATTATCCTCATTTTACATGAACTTCCAAACATGTATACATGTGAACTGATCATGAAAACCAAGAAAATGAACACTACTGAATGATAGAATTGAACTCAACAACTCATCAAAAATCCCATAAATGAACATAATAAAACTATAATGAATAAAATTAATGTATTAAAGGTTCAATATTTATTAATTAATGAATTTAATTTTATTATCCAGGATAATAAAGTGAAGAAAACACTCAGATATAAGGTAAGGGGATTCCAAACCCAACTTCTTTTCCTTGAGGTTTTCCTATTTCACTCCATTTTTAGTATGTTTATTCCTTTAATGTTCCTTAAATATCATTTATTTCTCCTTAAATTTTCTTTTTTGGGATGTACATGTTTCCAATTTGATTTTATGATAAATGCAAAGATTTTCCTAAATAACTCTTCTTTCCAAAAATAAATATTTTACTTATCATGTGATTGTTTTTTCTTCACTCAAGATTGATCATTATTATACCAAGTATGTTATTACATATTTATTTTGGGAACCTTACATGGGTTATTTTGTGACCAATATTGATATACATTCTATGTGGCATGCATGATAATGTAAATATTATGATGTGACGGGTGCACCCAGAATTATATTGTGAATGTAAATGTTATGATGTGATGGGTTCACCAGGAATTATATATAATTCCAATTAATTGTGTAATATGATGTATCTTATGAGATAAAATAAAATATATATGAACATGATGCTATCTTTGTTCACAACTATGTGTGGTATTTGACCACTAAGACATTATGTTTAATTTTTATGCATGTCCACATTCCAGGAATTTATTTAACGATTCATCTCATGATTATGATGATGAACCTTTGCTTATATTATGATGATGATGATTATTCTCATCCATGTTTCATATCTATTATTCATCCTGTTATTGGGATTATAGATTACCCCTTCTTTTTTATGTATATCCTCAGGTTAATACTTATACTAAGGAGAATAGGAGGACCAATAACAAGTTAGAGAATAAGGAATTAAATAAATGTTTTATTATGTAAAATTTATGTATGATCCTAATTTTCAAAAGAAACTAAACCTTTGGATCTTGGTTTTGTATCACTATTATTTTGTTTATCTTTAAAATGATGTAATTAGTTATTTAAGAAAATTCAGGGTCACTATAATCACCCATATGTCACATTTCCCACTCAGAGTATAAGGTATCTTGATAAAAAAATCCATAGGGATATTTTACTACTTCCAAACTGGAATATGAAGTGGCTGAAACAACTCGGCTAGCCTTTGAGGCTCATATTTGATCCTCTGGCAGGTTAAGCACTTTAAAACAATGTCATCTATGGCATGTATCATCCCACGCCACCAATACCAGCCTATCAAGGTATAAAACATCATTATCACCCCATGGTGAATGACCCAACTAGAAAGATACACCTGACGCATCACATCCTACCTCAGAATCAAAGGAATAACCAACTTCTTACCAAAGAGAAGATAATTATCAGGAGAATAAGACCAATTGCATGAGGAATCCACACCATTTAAAGCATTGATAATATGATATAACTCGGGGTCAGATACTTACTCAGTCCTCATCCCATCAATGATGGAGGGTGTAATCTACACACTAGCCAAGAATACCTACCATTCATCCACATGCACATCCAGTTTCATATTAGAAAACAATCTCATTAGACCCCACTCATCCGTTAATTCTCAAACTGGTTTCATTGGAAGCTTCCTCATAAATACATTAGTGACCACATTTCCATTCCATAACATATACACATTCTCAAAATCAATAGTATAAAGGTGGTCCACCCATTTCCTCTTCTTGATATTTAGGCCACTTTGATTGAAAATATACTTTAGGCTCTTATGATCAGAATACACTATAAAATGCTCCCCGAAGAGGAAATGTCACCACATCTTTAGTACATTCATAACTACTACTAACTCCAGGTCATGGGTGGGATAATTACACTCATGTGGGCATAGCTTCCACAATACATATTCCACCACATGGTCATCCTTCATCATTACACACCCCATACCCACACTGAAAGCAACACAATTCACTACATAATTTCTTCTAGGTTTAGGTAGAATCAAAATAGGATCAAATTTCAAATGGTTCTACAACTGTTCAAAATAACTTTGGAACTTCTAATACCATTTTAACTTCACCCCATTTATGGTCAAGGATGTCAAGGGAGAATCTCCCCTAGAGAATTTATAGAAAAAAAAGACGCTTATAATACCCAAATATCCTAGAAATATGTGGATATCAAACACATTTTTAGGTTTCTTTCAAGAAATGAGTGCTAATCTTTTCCAAATCCATTGAAACTTTTACCTTAGAAATGAATTAACTTAGAAACTTCACTTCATAAATCCAAAACCAGCACAAGGGAAATTTGTTATATATAAGATGATCCCTCAAAACACCAAAAATGACCTCCAAATGGATAGTATTATCCTACCCCATCTTGGAATACACCATGATGTTGTCTACAAACATGGAAACAATGGAGTCCAAAAAGAGATGAAATATCAGGTTCATTAACTCTATGAAAACATTCGGAGAATTGGTAAGACTAAATGGAATAAAAAATTACTCATAATGTATATACCTACTTAGGAAAGAAGTATTTGTAACATCCTCTAACTGGACCCTCAGATGGTGGTACCCTGATATCAGGTTGATTTTTGAAAAATAATGGGTCCCTCTACATTGGTCAAATGGAAGATCAATTCTAGGAAATGGGTATTTTTTCATTATTTTCACCTGGTTAATATTATATTAGTCTATGTAAATATAGAGTTTACCATCGAACTTCTTTGAAAATAGTATTTTTGAATCCCATAGTGACACACTTGGGTGAATAAAAGCCTTTCCCTAAAGATCCTATAACTGTAATTTTAACTCCTTCATCTGGGAAAGAGACATATGATAAGATGAGAAAGAAATTGGGATCATCTTAAGAAGTAGATCGATAGTAAACTCGACCTTTCACCAGGGTTAAAATCTAGAGAAGTCATCTGGAAACACATCTGGGTACCTATCCATGACCACTGAAAGTTCACTTGAACAAAACTACTCAACATCTTGAAGGAAAAACCTAGAAAAGTGACATGATATCAACCCCAAATCAGATTCAACTAGTCCCACCCTCCATGACTATATATCCCACTGACCTTGAGGGATATGGGTGATCCCATTAGGAGTATGTAACTTGGAACTATGTTGTTATCATTTGAATAGTTCTTTAAAGGTAATTAACCAGTCCAAATTGATAATGAGTTCAAGCACATATAGGACCAAAATAAGGAATTCCTAAATAACCTCCACACCAGCTACCAAAACATTACACTCAAGGCACTTGAAACCTTTCTCATTTTCCTAACTAATGAGGTTTGAAAATCAATGGCATAAGGAATTAACTCAACCCTCATACCTAAATCATTAATCAGTTTAGGTGAAATGAAAGAATGGGATACACGTGTTTCAAATAAAATTGATTCCATATAATAATCCATAAAAATCATACCTCGAATGTTGTATGACATGGAATCTAAGTCCTCTAGAATGAATTCTGTTGTATGGAGTCAATTGGGCTTAGATCAACGCTAAGTCTTATTCCATTGGTGAGAATACCCCTTACTATGTGGATGTGATCCTCCACCCTTGGAAGCCTATGACTGCACCAGAGGTCTCTTCATGAAAAAAAATCCTACACCGTTTTGGCACAAAACCAACAGACAAAATCACATGATATTCCTTGACTTCCCACACTGGCAGCGCATCCTCGGAGTCTCTAGAAAATTGATCCTAGTGTGACTATCCTTCCCACACTAATAACAGAAAACTAGTTTATGCCATGTAGAACCCATATGATCTGATCTCTAAGACTTCTATACACTCTTTCCACTACCTCTCTAAGACTCATCCTACATCCAATTATTTTTTGAAGAGGAACTCTAGCTTCCACCCATAGAAGGAACCCTACTGAAACCTTTATTTCCATTCAAATCTTCCTTTTAATTTTCTTCCTTGTCAAACACCTCTTAATAGGTTATTATAAATAGAATAATAAACATTGATCATATATTTTTCCTCTAGACCATATCAAAATTAAGGCCCTTAAGATAATCATTCATCAAGAGATATGAAGAAACATGAACCATATCGGTAAATCTAATGGGATACTCCATCACTACCTAATCGCCATGATCCAGCTTCATAAACTCACAGGCCTTCATCGCTCTCAAGGTCTCTAGGTAGAACTACTAATTAAAGTCTACTTTGAAAGTGTTCTATGTGAGATCCTCATGCTTCCCCAAAACCACCATCGACTCCCACCACTTTCTACTTGGTCCTTCTAGAACATGTTTGAAAAAACACACTTTTTAGGTCTCAAGGGTCTTCAAAAACTCAATGATTCACTTAATATGATCCAACCATTCCTCAGGATCATTGAGTCCCTCCTCTCTATGGAACAAAAATGGATTTTCCCTAAAAAAATCTTGAGCATGGTCTATGGTCTGTGTCATCTCATGAATACCCATTTAATCCAAGGTTTAGATCATAAGAATCAATGAATCCACCAAAATGGATCAATAGGAGGGTTCACCTATAGGTAACTCTCTACTATACCCTCTTTATGCCAGGACAAGGTCCTTTTGGGAGGCATTCTGTATAAAATATAAAGAACTAGATTTATTAAACACAATCCAACATCAAATCACAAAACAATACCAAAAGAAAACCCCCAACATGGTCATAACAAGAAACTTCAATTAAGAAGGATAAAAAATCATAAAATCTACCCATAATTGGCTTCAAAATATAACCAAAATCCCAAAACACCCATGGAAACTTGAGGTTTAAAATAAAGAAGATCCAACCAAGAACTCCCTTGTTCCTACCTTTCGAGTTCTGATGGTCTTAGCTCCATAATACCACTGACTCCAAAATAAAAAATTGATCTGATACCATTTTTCAACAAACCAACTTGGGTTGACCTATCTGTCACATGATTCATCCCACCACATGGCCTAAAGTGCATTCCTAATCACCATGGTCTATTGACAATCCCTGAGCATAACCAAATAGAAATTGAGAACATGTTTTCCACTAGTAAATGAGCATGGACCATCTATAAAATGGGATGAACACACTAATATAATTATATCAAACTTTATAATGAATTATATATTATAATAAATGATATAAATTAGGTACAAATATGCCCACATAAGACATATACATGGTATCTCAAAATAAACAATAAAAACTCCAAAGAAAGGGTAAAATTACAAACAAGGGCCACGTACAACCCAACCAGTAGAAAAAAAAATAATAATGACTACAAATGATTATATCCCTAAAAGACCATGTCTCCTCAAAAAAATAGGATGGTGGTAATTAAGAGGATCCACCCTTGAACATGGTGATTTTACCTTTACCTATATCCTGCAAAACAAAATCTACAAACACCCAAAAAGGGAACAAGTAGGGTATGAGGCACAAGGACCAATAGGATACCAAAAATAATCTATTTAAGGATTTTACCTATGAAAGCCAATAAAATAATTTGAAAACACTTTAAAAACCAACCAATTTGAAAATATACCATTTCTAAAAAAATTCAAAATCCCTTTGGTTTCCCTTTTTGAAACAAAACATGGATTTCCAAAACACTTTCCAAACATGGATAAAACCAATAAATAATCCATGAGGCTCAACATGATCAACATAAAAAAAAGGAATAATAAGTGTTAATATAACATCAACATCATATAAACATACAAATGGAAAATGAACAAATGATCATAATACATATCATCACATCAAGTAGAAATAATCAAATGCATAAAGAATATAAGAAATCCACCATGAGAAAGTGATACTAGGGTGTCTAACCATAAGGTGTAATGTGAGTGAGTAAACAAGTATTAAATATAGCTAAGAAATGGAAGCTCAAACAATCTTCCATAGGCCCAACTCTCAGAGATCACATGGTCTCTTAGCAACTAACATGGAAGCTCACATGGTCTTATTACCCAAAGTCTCACTTGGTCCCCTGAAAACTAATAAAGCCTCACATATTCATTTATCTAAAGGATCACATAGAACCTCAAACAAACACTTCACTCACACCCCATTCTACCCATATGCTACTCCATACCTACAAATCACAATAAAGATCCCTTATAAATCAAGAAACAACTCAAGCCATTTAATAAATTATCATTTACAATTTAAAAAAACTCACCTTACAATGTAAAAAAAATTTCTCAAACATCTTCATAAATCCATTTAAATCCAAAAAACCTCTTTAAGACATTTTATAAAAAACTTTGAGTGCACACATACCACTGTCAATTGAAAAAACCTCTTCAAATACCCAAATTTCCAAAAAATACCCATGAAACACATTAAACATGGAATTAAAACCAATAATAAATAATTTTAATTGATGTTTAATCAATTAAAAACAAATATAATTATAAATATAATGTAGTTCCATAGAAAACTCCCATATATAGAGACACATACCTCAAATTCAGTCTAAAGCTTGAATTATCCAACAACAATCACACGGATGAGGTAGAAAAAGGCCTCACAAACCTAATGTACAAGAAAAAAAACCAAATAACCCCCTTAAAAACCCCAAATTAATACAAAACCACACCTAGGGTTTCACTCTTTAAGAAAAATGGAAGAAAAAATCTTGAAGAGGGAAAAGAAGGAAGAAAAATCAAAGAAATCAACTTACCTCAAGCCAAAATACCTTGGTCTCAAAGGTAAATCCCCAAGGAAGAAGAGAAAGATATCCACCTCCAAGTAAGAGGGTCTAAGAACACTAAAAGAGTGAAAATATTCCCAAAATTATAGTAAATTGATAGGGGATAATGATAAAAATTCAATTTTTAATGAGTTAGATATTGTCGCATGGTTTGGCTGCATGGTTTGTCAAACCTTGTGACAAACATGCGGGCTCCACTGTCCACACAAAAAATATAGCATAGTTTCATATGGGGTGTATAATGTCTTAAAAAGTATTCTAAAACCATGTGAATTCACAATATAAATAACTATATCACCCCTCACATAGTTTCTGCACAGTTTGTAAAAACTCTGTGCTGACCGCATTCCCCGATCTATCTCCCCAAAAAATCTTGGTTTTGACTTCACAAACCTTGTAACTATAAGAAAATTATCAAGGATAAATAAATATCTAAATTATATGTATTAATGATCTAGATTTTTTCACATTTTAAGCCTTATATCTTTGTTAAATCCATCACATTAACCATTTTAACCCTTATCGTAGTGGAAAACGTTTACCATGGTAACTATTCATGAGGAACAAAATTGAATTAAATTAATTAAAAAATTGTTAACTTTAAGATTAAAAATATTAAATCCATTTTATAGGATTAAATTTCCAAAATTTATAAAAATAAATTTTAATATATGTTTGAAAAACACAATGAAAAAGAAAATGCCTTTTTTAGAATATAAATAATTTTACATAAACATAAGGCATAACATTGATTCCAATGTAATTAATTAGACTAGTATAAATTAATGGAAAATTATTTTACTTTAAAACTGAACAAAAAAGTAACATTGTTAAAACCTTATTAAAAGAGATGAATCAAAAATAGGTTTTTTGAATAAAAACATAACTTATATTTCAAAAAATGTGAAACATAGATTTACAAGCTCAAAATTATATTTTTAAATGTAATATATTACTTATTAAATATATATATTTTTTATATTTTTTTTTAAAATTAAAGTCATTATTATATCATTATAGTACATTGGAAATGATAGTATTTGTAAAATCGATATTTTTCACTATTCACCCAAAAATCAGCTATTCCAAAAAAATACTAAAGAATTATATAAATATTATTTTGAATTGAAGTTTCAAAAATTAATTACATTTTATAAATTTAAACTTATATAGTTAAGAAATTTATCTTTTAAATAAAATCATGTAATACACAGAAAAAAATTTAGTTAAATAAAATTATTCCTTTTTTGATTGAAAAATTATGTAAAATTATTATAAAACTATGATGGATATGAATCCATAAAAGGAATAATTCTAAATAATAAAATTTATTTTTTATATGATTACCTATGGTGTCACATATCTCATGTGGTTCAAGGTATTTAAATCACCATGGGAAAAACTATTCCACCCATGATATTGCGTTAGTAGCAATGGAGTTTTGCTCTAAAGCTCTGGAAAATTTAACTCTTTATTAAGTAATTTATGTACTCTATTAATCATAATATATTTAAGTACATATTCTCATAGAGATATTTAAATATGTGCTAGTGTAGGTGAATGGTGTTCTTGTAGGACTATAACTTAAAGATCTCATAAACCCCAAGGAAATGGAATGTAGTTGCTTATGTGTAGAGTATAAAGTCACAAGGAGATATTATATAGGAGTCTAGATATGCTTAGAGAGTGAAAAAGGAGATTTTTGCGATGTATCTCGATGTATATAAGGCTAGTGGTAAAGCTTTCATATACTAGATAGCAGTGAAATTATCTTTGTTTAAGTAGGATGAGGATTCTTATACTTGAAGGTGGTAGTGATGTAGGATCTCTCATTCCATAGTGACATGCCTAAGGTATGGTTAGAGGATGAATGATATCATATGTTGTATTTAAGTAGGTTGTTTGTTTAGTTGGAAACATGTAGAGAGTTTCTTTATGAGTTTTATAGGACACCCTTGATAGTGAATCATAGTGTATCCAAGATGTTCCATGTAATGACCCAAACTTTTATAAATGAAATTACCTTTTTGAATGAATAAATGCATTATTTAGTAATGTAGTTATAGAAAACAATTGCACTACTTTGGTTATTTTGGACCGTTATATGGTTTTCCAGATTTAAAATACCATTAAAATTCATAACTATTGATAATATAGACATTGTATTTTGACCATTAATATGATTATATTAAGGTTAATGTAAAGTTCCAATTGACACAGAAGGAAGGGGTGATGGTCTCAACTAATAAGATTGTACCCTATGAAGCCCATTTATTAGAGATTTCGAGGGATATATCAACACTTGGATTTTACCTTGTCCAATCCCAAGCTGATATTAAAAATGTAAAGCATGATAAAAACTATTTATGAGATAATTTCACGATCATCAAGATCAGGTCCCAAAACATGTTCTTCAAACAACCCTAAGAAAATCTCACCATCACACACCATTCCCTTAGAAAATTCACTGGTGTAATAAAGGGATATATATCTGAGACCCAACAGTATAGTTTTTTATATTTTTTTCAATAAAATAATGATTATATTTATTCATTTTATTGTCACTTTTTAAATGATTAGATAATTATTTTGATATAAATTATATTTTTATATGATGAAAAGTAAATTATATTTTTGTAAAATATATCGTTTCAATCAAGAAACTCTTTTTGATGAATTCTAGAATTTTTAAAATAAATTTTATTTTAATAAAATATTATTATTAAATAATTTTTATTAAATAAATGATAATATAATTTTATGAAGTCAAAGTTAATTTCTATAATGGTTTAAAAATTGTTATGATAAAAAAACCGATATTTTCAATAAATGGGGATTTTTTTATTTCAAAGGGTAAATTATTATATTAATAAAATTATTTTTATAAAATAAATATTATTTTTTAAATTAGAACTTCAGAATAATACAATAGTGAATTTTTCATATTTTAATGAGATAGGTCAAAATTAAATACGGTATAAATATATGGTATGTATCATGACATCTTAAAATCCAAAAAGTGATGTAATAAATATTATAAAGAGTATCCATGAAAAAATTTGTATTTACCCTTTAATATAATGTGTTTTTGAAGTTATATTATTAATTTTATAAACCCTTATTGAATCCTCCAAAACCTATATTTTATTTTTAGGTTTTAAAATCAATTATTTATAAACATGAATCACTTCCACATCAGTAAGGGTATTATTTTTCTGATTTCAGTTTTTAGAATTATAAAATAATTAAAACCAATCCTCTTTTTCAGAAACAATGGTCAAAACCATGGTATGGTTTTTGGTTTGGATTAATTTATTATATAGATTCCAAAACATATTTTTATAAATTAATAAATAATTACCATCTCTTTTGCTATATAAACCTACCTAAATTACAATTCCTCCTCACTCAAAACCCTTGGATCATGAAGTTACTCTACCCTTACCTCTCTAGATACCTCCTAAGGTGACCCAATCTCTTATGTATCTCATCCCAATCATTAAGAATCACCCACTAAAGGTAAAAGATCCTCTCCTTCTCCAATTTATTCAAGAACCTTCTTTAAATTATACCTTTTCCCCCAATTTTTCATGTTGGGATATGTATTCACACATACCTATTAATTTAATTTTTATTTACAAGGGTTAAGATACCACTTTAGATATCATTTAACCTTTTCATGAATATTTATTTACCCCTATTATTCTTCCAAAATCATCCTGCAAGTTTCCATGCCAAAATTGTTTATAGTGAATACCCATTCCCATTTTTACTCAAATGTATTCACTTAGTTATATCTACCCTTAATTTATTGGGGATTCATATTTATATAACCCACAATCCTTAATCATGGGTTTAAAATTGATTAAATAAATCCTCATATTTTATGATCTATGTATCACACTTACATATGTACATGATATGAATGTGATATGTGGGCCCATAATTATATATTCGTCCAATGAGTTGGGTATTGTTTGTATCTCATGATACTCCTTTTATACATCATGGTAAGTTATCCTAAAACACTATGTTATGATGTATTGGAAGTTATCCTTAATATGTGTTTATGATGTCATGTTTTATGTTGTCTCCACATTACTATGTTTCCTTCATGTTATCATCGTATACCATGATTTGATGATCATTTTTATGATTCTCACCCATTTTTTGTCTTGTTGATATACCTATTAAATCACATGTATTACTTTCATAATTTTATTCTTTGATTATTCCCTTACTGGGTATTATAGCTCACTCCTTTCTTATGTATCACCCCAGGTTATCCCATGTAGTTTTTGAAGATCCAATGAATATTAAGGGAATGGTTCAAATTTTTTGAATAATGATATTGTTCCTATGTTTTAAGTTCTTATGTAATGTGCCTAATTTCAAAAAATACACTAGGAATCACAATATTCTAGGGTTTTATTAAGTGTATCATTATTTAATAAATCATAATTTAAGGTGTATTAAAATATAGATTATTATATACCACATATTGAGGAGTTAGATCTGGTGCCTAGGGATAAAGTGGTCTATAATAGAGTTTGTATCACGATTCTTAGGTTTTCCATAGGAATATATAGATAATCTTGTACCAATTGATTTATTATAACCATTGGATGTTTTTGAGTAGATGTGGGTGTAAATATAAAAGGATTTCATCACGGTTTTACCCCAACCCCAAGGGGGGTATGATGATATTTGGGTGATTGTGGATCAGTTGATGAAGTGACCAAATTTCCTTACGACCAGGGATTCAGGTTCCATGGATGTTCTAGTGAGGTGGTATATAGATAAGATAATGTGGATTAATGGGTTATTTAGGACCATAATCTGTCACCGGGATCCTCATTTTACCTCATAAGTCTAGGGAGGTCTTGAACATTCTTTTATCTCTTAGCTATGCCTTAGTACTACCTTCCATCCTCAGATAAACATATTGGTTATATACTAAATTTGTGAAATCATAGCTTATGATATCCCTTGAATCATAAGACAAAATATACATGAGATGTATATCATGGATTATAATTATATTATTTTATAAGATAACATGATAATCCATGATCTTTAAATATTATATTGTATAATTGACAATACAATATAGTTTTATATGGGATGTGAGTTCAGGAATTTTCCATATCATTTCACATGGTTTCTTCTGGTTTTAAATAATGAATATTTATTTATTAATGGCTACTTTATTGTTTAAAGTATTCAAAAAATCAAGTTTAATAAATGGTCATGTGTTAGGAGTAACACACATTGTCTTCCATGATATGGAAGCTGACACTCCATCCTATTCATTCAATAAAGAGCATTGGAAAGGGCCATAAAAAGGGAACTATTCTATTCATTTATTGACACTTATTACTTTCATGCCATATACAATTATCTCTTCATCCATAATCACCATTTATCACTCAATGTATGCCATACCAACCCTTTGAAAGTTTGGTGACCTATTTATATAATTCAGGATCTAAGGTTAGTGAGTCCCATTTGAAGGAAAGAAGATTTTTTTTCTACTTTGGTGATCCTCATCAAAAAACTACTTCTAAGAATGAATATTGAGATTATATTAGTGAAGGCATGCACCCATTTTGTTCTTTATATTTTATAATCTTATTGAAATGGGAAGTATAAATTAGGGTTGTTCATGGGTTTCTGTCATTGGAATTTCTTTAAATAAATTAATTAAGTCTCATAAGGGGTATCAATTTAAGGGTTTTCAATGGATCAACATGTTTATGTTTAAAAAAAACATTGATATTGTAATGTATCTACGACCATATTATAAAATAAGATACAACCCAACTAAATGTCAACAACAATATTTATATTCTTCATAGTTATATTGCATTCCTAATCTATATCTTAAAATATTCTATTGTGTAATCCCATGGTTTTTTAGTATTTTAGGTTATGATAAATGATATCATAATCTAAGAAATATCCTTGGTTATGTGAAAAAATAGAGTATCATAATGGAATTATGATACATGAGATGTTGTAAAATACAATTGATGCATTAAAATATCACTAGTCATAAGTGGTGATGTCTATTGCATAATATTATAAGAATTTATATCATAAAATATTACTGATACAAATGGATACCATTTTTTATCAATTTTAATTTATGACTGATAATTCCTATTATCAGTTGTAAAATATGATATTTCTAAAAAAATGTTAAAAATCTATTTTTTGATATAGTTTCTTATGGTCCATAAAAAATTTATAAATTATAAGTTTTAGTCCATATAAAACAAGATTTTTCATTAATAAATAAAATATGAAAAGTTTATATTTATATTTAATGTTTTGGAAAATAAATTAATAAGTTTATTTATTTCTTAATTCCTTGGAAAATTAATGTTTATAATTTTTTATGATATGTAAATATTGTGTATGATTTATTTATGAGATAGATTACTTCTAGTAGATTTTCAATAATTTCATTACATTATAGGAATAAAAATATAAGATTTAGTTTTCATCTACCATGACCACAGTTTGTTATAAATTTATTAGAATAAGTTTAGTTATTAAATATAGTTTATACATATTAGGTTTTAGAGTTATTATAAACTGGGTTCTCTCATGGGTAAATTCTCATTGGGGAGAGGGATTTGGGGCCAGACTTCCCATTATCCTAAATTCATATGCGTTGTTCTATAAAGGCATGGGTTAACTATCTGCTTCTCAAGGATTACTCATGTGGATATTTTCAATCTCATATAACTCTAATCCATCACATTTTGAGTTTATATACCTTATGCATGAGATACATTTGGATATGTTTCAATATATTTGGATTCTATTTTTGGTTGAGTAACATAAAATTGTAGGTTATATAAAGAGTTACACATTAATGTGGTGTGAACATGTTAATTTTATGGATGGAATAGGGATTCCAAAATTAAATCATTAGAAGTTTTCATACATAATGGAATAAGACATGATATAATAATGATTTCATGATATAAACTAGTTATGGATTTAATATGCATGATATTTATATTATGTTTGGTTAAAATTTTAATAGAAGACCTATTTAATACACTAAGTGTAAAATTCATTATAAAGTAAAAACATGTGTGACCTTAATAATCTAATCAAGTAGTTTTATGCCAAGTTGGGTGCCCATGGATTATCTTATGCAAGGCATGGATGGTATGGTTAATCCTAAGGGCTAGGTAAGTACATTCCATTCTGATATTTGGGAAACACTTAGCTAAGAAACACTAAGGGTTAGGATAGCATTAAAAAAGAGTCAAATATTATCTAGATATGGATATAGAGAAAGATTTACCCCCTCAACTATATAAGAATCACAATTATTGTGATTGATAGGATTTCTTAACTAAATAACTAAAGTTATGAGTTTCACACTAAATTGAGGTGATTTTCCTTTGAAATATGGATCTTAGATCACTAAATGGATATGATTTATGGGGTCATCATTTTCTTGGGATTACACTAATTTAAGTTCCTGTATTAAATAATATAAAACATAACACTCACCCATAGATGTATCTTTGATGTATATTATTGAATAATTCATGCTAATCATTTTGAGATATTTTATAGGTATAACCTATTGAAAATTACTAGATTAGAATATATGGTTTATAAGTGTTCTCAAATAGAATAATTTTATTTATTTGGATGTGAATGTTATTGATGTCAATTTTATTAACTCAAACTCATGGACATTTCATAATGGGTGTGCATCACACATTTGGGCTGATGAACATGTACTTAGAGGTAAAAAGTAATTGAAAATGGGTGAATTAAATATTTATTTTGGTAATGGAGCAAGAGTTACTTCATTATAAATCAGTACTTATGATCTGACTTAACCAAGTGGATTGATTCTAGAGTTGGAGAACTATTATTATGATCGTTCCATAAACTGAAAATTGATTTATCAGTCTTGTTTGGATAAGATGAGTTTTTAATTCATTATTAAGATCAAGAGTTATTCTATACATAAGAATGAAATTTTCTATGGCATTGGGAATATAGTAAATGATATATACATTCTAGATATGAAAAATTATTGGTACCATATATTAGTTTATTGGATTTTTTTTTCAAATAAAATTTGTTGTGAATTAGAGAATTTGTTTTCATTAATGGAATATAAGGCCTTAATTATCATTATTAATGGCCTTTGAATGACCTTGAATGCATTTAGATAGGTTTTGGAAATATTCTAGATGATTTTTAAAATTCCATATTTGAGAAGGTTTTTGCAATTTAGTCATGTCAATACATATGTAATATGTATTCTATTTTATAATATGTTATGTTGAGTGAAATTATAATAATTTTGAAAATTAAGATCAAGTACTTATATACCTAAGATTATATATTGAAGGTTCATCCTTATATGTACTGGAGTGAATTTTTTTTGAAAGTTAGAATAGATCCTTGTATATATAAGGGGATAAATAAGAGTGTCATCCTCATTTTTATTGGAATGATGAATTTGAAAAGTTTAGAGTATGTACCTTTGTGGGTAATAGGATACACAAAAATCTAGTTGATGTGTAAAAAGTATAATCTTAAGCATGATATATTGGTTGATATGTAAAATGTTATACTTTTTCTGTGGTTATAATGAAAGGCTCCCACTCAATGAATATATAAGAATATGGTTGATATGGATGAGGATCTATTTTTTTCATAATAAGTCCAAATGTGAAATGTAGAAAAGGAAAAAAATGATCACCATATATATGGAATAATTCCATAAGTTTTCATAAGTCGTACTAAGAGGCAAGACTTCAACTTAGGAAGAAGTAAAGTGTTTGTGATACAAAATAAGTAAAATCATGAAAGTAGTGAATATGAAAGATGATATACCATGGAAATAAAGGATAAATAATAGTGATGTGTAGTGGATTTTCAGTAAATATTATCAATCACAACTTTTGATTGAAACCACTATAAAAAATGGGTTTTTAATCGCTAATATTTTATAAAGAAGTGAAGAATATAAATTATGAGGTAGATCCTGAAGTTTATTAAATATTTAAAAAAGGATTACTCAGTTCCTACATCACAGGATACCCATAAATAAAAAAGATATAAAAAATTATCATGTATGATTTTTTAATAAAGAATAAAATATGAATCCCATATAATTTCCATATGAAATATATGAAAAATATTTTTGTGTGTACTCTTAGGAATTTTAAAATATAAGAATAATAAAAAGATAAATTTCAATGCAGATCCTAATGAAAAAACTTATTTATAAATTTAAAAATCTTGAGATTATAAAGAAGTGGATAAGGAATAAACTCAAATGTCTAGAGTTTAATAAAAAGGAAGAAGGAGAATGATAACACACTCACTGTATTAGTTTTTACATTATGATATTGAAATCAGTATAAGAAACTAGTGTGTTTCAACTCTTCTGTGTAACCCTTGATATGAAGTAACGCACAAGTGGTCAAGAAGAGGAAGTGTTCTTGGGATCAACATTATTTTATTCCCTAAATATTGTAATACCTATATTGGATATTATTACTTCCTAGTACTTTGAAACAATATTGACACGTGATCCTTGGAAAATCCCATAGTAGTGAACCAAAAAGTACTATTTCCTCACATTTACTTCCTTATGTTTAAAATTTGTGCGAATTTTTGATAACTAAAATATTTGGATTGTTATTGATAACTAGAGGACAAGATCCTATGACGAAAAAAAATCTTTTAAACCTTAATTAATTCTACCTCTAAGGGTGTATTAGGAATCTAGTTACATCAAGTGGTATAAGAGATACCAATTTTTAGTCTTATATTTGTGTTATTTAGTTTGAATCTATAGAGAGTATAATGAATGAGAATGTAGTTACTTTATTAGAATGGTGAAATTATAAAATCTGGAAATAATAGAATTTGATGTCACATATGGTCTCTTGGACATAAAAGTTTCTATAATGTTGTCTATAGAATACAAGTTAGTTATGATTCTATATTCTCCATGATTTAAGGGGAAATAAATATGATTGATGTTGATTCCAAAGCACAAAATTATTTTTATAGTGCCCTATCAAACTAGATATATATGAAATTATTGATTTTAAATACTATAAAGGCCATGTTGTAAGAGTCAACCAATATATATGAAGGTGTCAACTAGGTAAAGGAGGAAAATCTCTAAGTTCTTCATAGTAAGTTTGATGATTTGAAGATGTAAACTAGAGAAAATATTGATGGTTTCTTTGAATTAATTATAGAAGTTATTGAATCTATTTGTGGACTTAGTGTGGAAATAAAAGATATAGAAATTATGAAGAAAATATTGAGAAGACTCTGATCTATATATAATATTAAAGTGTGAGACCTTATACAGAGAAACATAGTTGAATTATATTTGGATGATTTACAAAGAATCCTTATAGTATATGAGATTAAAGTTAAAACATAAGGAACACTAAATCATAAAAAAAAGGAAAATAACATTCAAATCCTTCAATAAATTGATTATCACTAAATATGGTGATGATAATGAAGATATGGATGATCATTTTTTTTATATTGGAAAGGAAGTTCAAAAGGGGTAAGGACATATTTGAAGTAAAATAACCCTTGTATTTGTTTATGGCATGAAAAGGTTGGGCACATCATAAAATGGTGTGTTATAAGAGTTGATGATGATAAAGAAGTGATGGAAACTATATAAAAATCAAATAAGGAAGTTTATTTATAAAAGATAATTTAGTCAAAGAATATCTTCAATAATGTAATTGTAGAGAAAGATCTTTGTGAGAAAGGAATAATAGGTTAATGAGGAATACTTATAGGAGAAATAAAAAATATTTAAATATGATACATAAAATTACATTATGGAAACTATGAAAAAAGAGAAAAATAAATGTGAGAATGACCATCAACCTGAGGTTATTGTGGACCTCAAAGTGGAATTTGAAGAATATATTGAATAAATTTTTAATCAAAGTAAAAAAAACATAGAATTGGTGTATTATTGAATAAATATTTAGAATATGTGGATAAAATTCAAGTTAATATATACTGGATTTAGAAGGATACAAAAGATAAAACAATTAGTCATGAAATCTCAAAAGGTTTTGTTCAATTTAAAATAAATTTTGAAGAAAAATTTAGGATGAATAATGATATTAAGTCTTTAGTTAAGGAAATAGAAAAGTGTGTTGATACTCTCAAAAATAAGTGGTTACTTTGAGAAGTAGACTTAAATCTAAAATAAATCCAAGTGATCTGAATAGGAAACAATAGTTTAGGTAATCACTTAGATACATGATTCTTAGAGAGGAAAAAATGAGGCATTAAGGGTGTTGAGAAAATTCTATTTGAACAAAGAACCAAGAATATGGTAAAGTTAGAGTAGATAATAGAATCGAGATAATAAAAATAGGAGAAAATATATCTTGAAATATAGGGAATCAGAAGGTTAAAGGTGTCCCTAAATCCTTAAGGACTAATAATCGATCAAGGAATTTTTCAAAGGAGACATGCAGATAAGTGGAGGTGAAAAATTACCCCTTAATGAAATGCCAATTTTGTGTCTTTCTTGGACATACTATATCCTACTGTGACGTGGCCCAAAGATATTTAAATATAAAAGCACCTGATATTAGAAAAATATGAATGAATCTATATGTTTTATCCCAAAAAATGAATTATTTTTATGGATGTTACTATAAATGATGTATCTTTGATCATAAATCCATTGACTTCAGGAAAGGAACAAGTGGAAACATCCACTATGGAAATCAAAGTTAGTTGAATGAAAAGAATCTGAATTTGATTCTTTAAAAAAACATCTTTTGGAATAAGAAAGTGAGTATGACTATTGGGATTTCACTGAGGAGTGACATGAGATATCATCCAACACCTTAACTCGATTAGGCTTCTATTAGAAATAAAAATAGATTAGAGAGAAATAAAACAGTGATATATTTTTACTCAAGGTGATGAAAAATAATTTCAAATGTTCCTAGAAAGTGGGTGCTCAATCCATATGATAAGAAATGTAAATATACATAAAAAGTGAATAAGATATTCAATGATACTATTAATTTTTCCAATGATGGTGCCCTAAAAATATAGGGTATTGGTAAGACATGTCTCGTAGGAGGTGATCTCAAGAGTATAAAAGGGCTCCTAGTGGATGGCATGATTTATAACCACTTAAGTGTAAGTCACCCATGTTACTCTCAGATCAAGGTTACTTTTAATTTGAAGGGTTTCTTAATTATTATTAGAAATAGAAATTCACTTTTGAAATGTAAAAGGAATGTTAACTTTACCATGTTTATAGAAAATATAACATGTTTTTTTGTCATCATAGAGGAAGAAAACCATTTTTTTCATAGAAGGTTGAGACATATTCATTAATAAAACATGGAGAATCAATCCAAAATGATATTATTAGTGAAAATTAAAAAATTTAAGTGCGATTGAGAAAGAACGTATGATGCCTGACTATGGAAAAAAATGGTATATAACCCTTATATAAAAAATAATATTAGAGAATAAAACTTACTATATCTGATCGATACTTATGTTGGGGGGATGATGAATATCTCTGGAACATGTGACGAAAAATAATTAATTATATTTATCAAATATTATAGCATAATGGCATGTTCGGTGCTTATATAAAGAAATATGAAGATGTGATGGATTTAATGAAGAGATATAGAGAATAATAGAGAATGAAACAAGCCACACTATTAGTAATTTATGATAAAATAATAGAATAGAATATAAACCCATTGAGTTTAAAAATTATCTTGAAAAACATGGCATCAGGAATGATGTTTCATTTATTTGGACACCAACAAAAAATGGTGTTGTTGAACATTGGAACTAAATCATGAATAATATGGATAAGACACTACTTATTGAAAGAAGCGTATCATGATGATACTTGAAATAGGAAGTTCAAATTATTTTATATAATAAAAACTAGGATTTTCTAAGTGTGGGTATGGATTAAAATACACATGATATGCATAGTGAGATAAATATATAATTGAAACACTTTAATGTTTTAATATGTAGATGTTATATTCTATATAAGGAAGGTAATTAAGGAAAATATGGTTATTTATTGGATGGAGGAGTGTTTTTAAGATAATAAATGAATAAAAAATTACAAATTCTTTAATAAAAGTCTTGGAAAAAGTATAAAAAAAAATTATTTTAAGGTTATCAAGGGGTGATAATTAAATAAAATTGGAAGCTCAATTATATATGAGTTTTACAAAGAAGATGGTGCGATTGATATGAATGTGGATATAGTAAAAAGTTCCTTAAAATTTAAAGATATAGAAGTTTAATTTGAGGAGGAACCTATTGTTAAAGATAGAGAGAATACATCTAAGAGAATAAGTAAGATAATTAAGGTTGAACCATTTAATATTATTATAGAAAAAACAAATTAGGTCATCCCAAAAATATTTTATGGAACTAGAACTATGGTTTGAAATAAATTTTAGTTATTATAAAAAGGATATGAAAATTAAAAGGATTTATGTTGAAGAAACTTTTTCACTAGTAGCCCGACTTGAGTCAACCAGACTCTCCATGGGAATTTTGATCAAAAAGGCTATAAAATCTTTTAAATGGATCATTAAAAAACTATAGTGAATGTTGTTATTAAATAAGAAGTATATATTTAATAACCAATTATTTTCTTTATAGGAAATGATAAATGAAAATATACATATTGAGGAAGGATTTATATTGTTTAAAACAAAAACCTCATGCATGGTATACTCACATTGATTAATACCTAATGAAATTGGTGTTTAAAATAGAATGTGTTGATCATAATTTACATCTGAAAATTTATAAAGAAGATAAATTTATGGTATTGGTGTATATAGATGATATATTTTTTATAATAGAAAAAAATAAGTGGAAAAATTTACAAATATGATGAGTTCAAAATTTTATATGTCCCTGATCTATAATCTTACCTACTCTATGGGACTATAAGTGATTCAAAATAGATATTTAGATTTATATCATAGGCTAATTATAGAAATTAGTTTCCTATGAAATTTTTCATTCATGATTCAAATATTATATCAACTCTCATTATATCTTGAACTAATCCTGGGAATCATGTAAATGGGAACACATGTGATCTTACCCCTTTATAAAAGGAATATTGGAAGCTTTATATAATATTTATTATGTTACTATATTAGAATATCAAATCCAAATAAATCTAAAGTATGATCACTTAAAAATAGTGTAGATAATTATGAGGTATATCCAAGATTCTCTCAATTATGAAATACTATTAAATGAAGAAAAGAGAATGACTTATCATCCTTATCTGGTGCTTATTGGTCTAGGTATACAGAGGATAGAAATTCCATAATTATAGGTTCATTTTTCATTTTTACTAAGTGTGTAGGATGGTTTTTAAATAATAAAGGAAACATATATCTTAGTACAAATGATGAAGAATATATAGCTATTACCAATGCTTGCACACAACATCAAGGAATAAAATTATTGGTATCAGGGTGATTAGTGGAATTAGGTGGGATGAGGGTTTTAAATTTACCTCACTATATTGATGTAACTTCATTTTATTTGACAATATAATCCCTAATAAAGTATAGAGGATATCACATGAATTTATTTAAGAAAAAAAAATTCAAAGGAATTATTACCTTGTTTGGAAGGATCATGTATTTGGTAAAAGATCATCACTAAAAATAATTTCTTAAAGGATACAATGTCAAATACATTTATATCATCCAAAAATGATTCAGATTTATGTGGGAATGCTGATCATTAGAATTTGGGTTCTAGTATGGTGGTCCGACAACATCTTCTATGACCCGACGATCACCACGATCTTGTTCATTCAATTCGTGATGAGGATCAAAGATTAAATGATTGATATTTAAATTTCTCTTTGTAGGATATAGGAAAGAGGAGATAATATCTATCAAATTAGAAAAATTAATAATCACTCATATAAGAGATCCTTCTTTCCTATATAGAAGAGGTTAAACATTTGGTATGGGTTCCCTCCCCCATATAATTAACTCCAACTAAATAAGCCATAAATGGAATTTTATGATGACCTAACTATGTAAAAAGTATCATTTATATTTTATAACCTTATATAAATATATAATAAATATATTTCATGATAAAATTAAGTCATTAAATAAACTCAAAATTCTGAATAATATTAAACAAACCTTGAATATTAAAATAATATTTGTTTATATATTATTTTTCCATGTATTAATTTATTACCATGTGAATACTTTTAATAAAAAAATTTAACTCCAATTATTCTATAATTTAATAATAATGAATTAATTTATTCCCTGGCTATCATTTATCCTTAGAAATATCTTGGACCCCATGGTGGTGTTTTCTATATCCTATACTCTTATTCATTAAAATAGGGTAGAATTATGAATGGGCTAAGTGTGTGAACCTCTAGGATCTTATCTCGATAGTTGTGAATACTATTCATATAATTGAAGAAGAGTTTAGCACACAATCAAGGCCTCTAAAGAGATAATGAAAATTCATAGTAATAAAACCTTTTCTATGAACACACACCATGTAATATATTCCCTTTTTCTTATGATATCTTATAAAGTTGTATGCACACTTTGTGTCATCAACCATTCTTGATTTATTATTCATTGACCTAACTAGACACACTTACCTTCTTCTACTATGGCCATGGATTTAATGAAGGTATTACCATCCTAGTCAACTAGGCTGGAGATATAACTTCCATTCATAAGTGAAAAATTCTATCTTGATTATTCAATCGATGCCATACCACCAATGATTCTCCCAACGCATGCTACCTATCCATGAAATCCATTCCATTTTTTTTGTCTTGCATCACTATACATAATCAAATAGTATCCACTAATAATAATCTCATATCAGGATACCATTACCCGCGTTCACCGATAGTAACAAACAAGGAAACCTAAAATATACAATGTTTCTGTAGGCAATTTACTCCTCATGATCTCATCTAATTGAGATTAAAAAGTGAAAACTCCATGAGAAGTAGTATTAATGAGTATGATCCCCTATCACCTGATAGAAAAACATCATGTGTGTCCTGTTAGTATGATGTACCTAGATTAGAAGACATAACTTTATGATTACTGTCATGGTATCTCTTAGTTCCTATTTTATCCTTGGAACTTCTATAACCTCTTGATACAACATTTAATCTAAAGAAATCACCATAAATACTATGGTCGTAGAAGTATCAATACTTTTATAGAAAGGTAAAAACATGTATATATAAATCTGTATACATGTAATGGTAATTAAAGTACATAAGTGAGGTGGGTATAGGGAACCCACTTAAAATACTCCCACCTTCACTAGAGACAACTTCTAACTAGTCTCAACCTCCTATCTCTCACATGAGAATAATTCTTCGGCTAAGATGTGTCCTTAGTCAGGGGGTCTGCCACATTATCCTCTATGAAGACTCTTCTAATTGGTACTTCACATATCTGAGTGAAATCCCTTAATAGATGAAACTTTTCAATTATATTCATTATCCTCTAGTTTGACTTGGGATCGTTGGCAAGCACCACTTCCATAGTATTATCACAAAAAACTGGAATAGTGTCTGTACAGCTAGGAAAAACACCAATATCTGAGATAAATATATGTATCCAAATAACTTCCTTAACTATATAAAAAGCTATGATATACTCATATTATATTTTAGAATTAGTGAACATAGGTTTCTTCAAGTTTCTCATGCTTGGTGTTCCACCATTCCAAAAAAATATATAGCATGATTGTGTTTTCAAATCATCATTATCTATCTAGAAACTAGAATCATTGTATCTCCACACTACTAGTTCCTCATATCCTCCATACACCTTGAACATATCCTTTGTATTTAAGTAATTCAGGATAGTATTTATAGCTACCCAATATAAATCCCCTGTATTAGCTTGATGTTTTACCACCATGCTTAAAGAAAAGGCAACATCAAACATAGTACATATCATAACATACATGATATATCCCACATTTGAGGCATAAGAGATTCTAATCATTCTTCTAATCTCCTCCTGTGTTTGTGGGAACATTTTCTTATAAATATTGATATTACCTGACATTGGCAACAACCCTCTCTTGGATTGTTCCATATTTTACATTTTGATTACCTTGTTAATATATAAAATTTGAATTAGTAAAAGTAGCCTCTGATATCTATTTTGATTGATCATAATCTATAGGATGTAGGATTTTGACTTAAGTATTTCATAAAGAAGCATTCATTTAACCAATTCATAACTGGATTTTAGACTTTCAATTCGTTTTTGATAATTAATATTTTATTAAAATATTATACAAGGAAAATGATAACATTCCCATTAACTTTATAATGGACACATGTATTTCTTTCATTATTTATGAAACCAAATTATCTTATGGCCTCATCAAAATGAACATTTCATGATAGTGATGTCTGCTTTAATCCATAAATGGACCTCTATATATCGAGTACTTAATTGGAAATATTTGACTCAATAAAACCTTTGGGTTGATTAATATAGGAATCTTCATCAAACATCCATTTTAGAATAGCAGTTTCGACATCCATTTTCCAAATCTCATAACCATTGAAGGCTTATATTGCAAGTAATATTATGTTGGACTTAAAAATTATCACCAGTGAAAAGGTTTCATCATAGTATATGCCTTGATGCTTCCTAAAACCATTCAAAATCATTTTTGATTTATAGTTATCTACATTACCACCATCTATATCTTTTTCTTGAATACCCATTTACACCCAATGGGTTTTACATCAGTTGGAGGGACTACTAAAATCCAAAATTGATTTTGGTTCATGGAATCCATCTTAGAATGCATAGATTCTTTTCATTTATTATAATCCTTTCAATCTAATTCTTCCTTGTAGGTTATACATTCACAATTCTCTAATAATAACGTGTCACCTAACTTAGTGGTAAGAAAACCATATTGATCTATATCTCTAAACTCTTGAGTTGACCTATGTAGTACTTGTGTCTCAAGAACATATTCATCTACCAATGTTTCTTGTGAAGATTGTTTATATACCAACTCTTATGTATATTGAGAATCAAATTTAATGAATTAAATATTTGTCCTACTATTTCCATTTTAAATATGTTCCATTTCTAGAAATATGAAATTTTGTAGCGCCCTAACCCAATTTTCCACCTAAATAATGCTTTAGACCGATTTACATTGGCCCTTAAGCACACATCCCCATATGTCAAAGGCTACTAACTAGCAATAAGGGTGTAAAGAGATGATAGTGTGGTGATTATACCCTCTGGTGATGATATAAAAATGGTATAATATTTTTAATAATCAGTGGAAATTAAAGACCATAAGACACTGGACTAGTAACCCACCATAGTAGAAGCACAAAAGACATGAGCTGTAATAATAAACAAGCTAAAAAATAACACTTTAAGAATAAAGAATCACAACATAACTTTTTTAGAAACATGCATACCTATCAGGTCATATAGAAAATAATAATAAAAGGGTCATCCATGGATGACCTTAGTACATACAAATAGTATGCATCCTGATGAAAAATAAAGACTCCAAAATAAATTCAGTTGATGTAGGAACCTCAAGGTACATTTCTATCCATACCATGAAAAAGGATTGACACTAAGATAAATCTCTTGATTAGATACCTTTACCCGATCACAAAGCCATAAAGTCTACACACATCCCGAAGGGCCTATGTATGGTGTGAGAAAGAATCTCAGTAGGCCACCACCAATGTGGTCCTATCTTACATTTGTGATTACATAGGTGTATTATAAAAATATATAAAGAAACAAATCACATCACATAAAATAACTTGCTTCCCTTATGATCAATAACCACAATGAAGCAATCACCTACTTTGGATATTGTCGGAATAACTGTAGTGGGAGTATCCTTAGCATGTAGCCCAATGCATCTTTTATTGAAAACCAACCAAGGCGAACCATCAGGCTCCACCTCCAACCATGTCACCAAGCACCTCTTTCAATAATCAAGTAACCAAAATCCAAAAAGGAATGCCCAAATGATAATTACATAGTCCCTTGTACCCTTTCTAAGAAGATCGCATCAGCTCAAAGCTTGAAATCCAGAGGCGTAATGATATCTGTCCTCTAAATAATGAACACTATTGGATAAAAATCCGATGTCTTGAGGAATGATGATATCCATCCTCCCACATAAACCCAGCCTAACGAACTCAAATATGGCGAGCCTCAGTTCCTAACCAATGGTCTCAAAAATATAAACTGATATCTCCTCACAATCCTCATGTATTTCTACATGAAGTACAATCAACCTCACTGATGTTCAACAACATCCTAAGCCCCAACTAATGTGGTCCTATATCCACATGAGTGGTCAACACCACCTCATCATCTAAGTCCTATCTATGTGCACATGAATCCAATGGCATGTCATTCAATCACGATGAGTAGAAATAAACAACCAAGTACCTAAGCTACATCATCTTGGAACCTCATGCCCCTGAGACCATGTCACTCAATCTAATGTTCAACACCATCCAAATCACCAAAACCATATCCAAAACCTGATGACCACATTGACTCAATCCAATGAACAAGTCTACCAACATGTGATAAACATTACTCATAGTATCTGGGCTAATCCCAACCTAACAACCAACATTGCCTCATCCAAATGGTCAACACCATCTCAATCCTTAGGCCAAGACCATCACAGTCCTTTAGAACCAAGAAATAATCACAAATAATTTAATTTTAAACAATAAGAACCCTAGAATAATATTCCCAAGGTCTAAAGCCTCTTACCAATATCATACCATTTGTAGTAATAGTGGAGAATTCCCATAAGAATATCATGGGTTCAATTAATTAATTAAAATAAAATCATTTAATTTAGAGGGTCTCTCTCAGACAAACCAATGACATTCTGAATAATGCACCGCCAAAAAATGAATTAAATTAAAGAGAAATATAGACAACACCTACCTTATATTGGTAGATGATTGCTCATATGATATCTTATTCTAAATCAAGCTGAACTAGAAGAAATCACATTTTTTAATGAACACCCTGAAAATAGGGTAGATATTCTTGTAAGGATTTAATGATCCATATTGGAAAATAAAATAAGAAAACATGATAGTAGATATAAGGCCTCACCAAAAAACATCTATATCTAATTATGGATCAAATATCAGAGATTGGAAGGAGGAAATAATGAGATACCTAGGAGAGGGAGGGGGAGGCACTGTCGAGCGGGTTCCCACCCATCATGTGTCGAATAAGGGGGGCCAAGTCCCCTATCCAATTCTTTAGATAAAACTTCCATGAGAATTTACAAAACATGTAATATTTACACACCATGTAAAATTAGGGTTTTCACTGGTCAATCGAAAAAAACTAATGAAATAAATTTATTACATGTCGTGAATTTAAATACACTTCATTTTATTGGTATGTAGTTGATTTTAGCAGGCTAGACCATCCGATATTTCTCCGATGTTTTCCTAAACCCCTAGAACTTCTATCTAAAAATAAAATACACCTAAAAAAGGTATTGGTTCAAAAAAATTCTAGAATGAGGTTTTGAAGATCAAGAAAACACATTGGCCCGAACACCAACCCAAAAATTAAAATTTACCAGGATAATAGCTCATTATAAAAACTCAGGATGTTATGATTTACCCACCTTAAAACAGCTAATCCCTAGGCTATCAATCCTTTGAAGAAGATGGTACTGATCATACCCGTCTCATTCAAAACAACTTGGTCTACCCATTTAGTCATAGGTTAAATACCTTAAGGCGCTCCCCACCTTAAGAATTTTCTACCTGGTCGCAATCCAACCTAAAAATCAAAATTTTCAGATGGTCCACCGACTATCCCTTGAATCAAAAGTCCTCCCATGATGATTCATCACTCCAAAACCTCATAAACTGTTCACATTATACCCATATCACATAAGACACCCATCAAGTACCACATATCATCAGATTCCTAGCAAGTGCCTATGTTACACACCATACCTATGAGGTTCCGCATCTAAACCGATGCTCAAAGTACATGTGTCACATCTACCAGCCATAAAACCCCATATCACATCAATACCCATATGTCAATGCACCCGAATAAATCTCTCATTGCATTGAAACCCATATATATATATATAATTTTTTCACGCACCTCATTTATATATAACAATTACGAGATTATGCCAACCTACAAACCAAAATTTGATTAGTAAAAAAACATCCCATGCACCTTGTGCACCCAAAACCAGACATGCCCACAACAAGTTCCATTACAAAATAATAAAAAATGCCTAGTTAGGGCCATGTAATACCTCTAAACATAACTGGATCTATGGACTACTCTACACCCAGTAGCTCCACTACATGCACCAGACCTGAAGCTCGACTACCTGAGGCCTGGCCTCCTCGTGGTGTTGAAACAACCACTGACCACTAAACCCACTGATTGGTTCCACAGTCTCTATCTTGACCTCTACATATAATTGAGTATCAACTAATAGATCCTGGTACCACTTCATGTCTGAACTCGGATTCCTGAGTCAATCCCAGTCCCTGACTTCCCACAATCTAACAAGGCCTCCTATAGAACCTCTCAAGATGCTTGAACGGAATGCATGCTTGGCACACCTTCAGTGCCTGATCACACTTCATCTTCATGTGTCCTAGATCCCCACACTGAAATAACACCATCAATGACCCACTCCTTAAAGGTATACTCGATTCCCTATCCTAAATTCCCAGATGAGACTCTTCTCCTACTCTCTTCCTAATATCAAATTCATTTCCACTATAATCGTTTGATGCCATCAACAAACTCAAGTATGACTAGTTCATCAAATTTTCCTCTACTATTAGTGTCTGATTCATATCCTCCAATAACAAGGCTAACCTGAAGATGTTTACTTGAAACCTGATGGCATTTTTTAAACCATCCTCAGAATAAGTCAACCTCATGATGTCATTTCCCAACATACTGGGTGTGAAACGAGACAAGTCTGTGAAAATAGCTACATAGTTCATGAAAGACATATCTCTCTGATATTGACTGAAGAACTCCTTATCTATATCTACCGTCTGGATCTCTAGGAAAAAGTGATCAAAGAACCTTTAATCAAAATCCTTCAAATCTAGTCCCTCATGTCTGCCTGCCTGTACATGTACATCCCACAAGCCCTTTTCCCATTCTTTAAAAATGTACGTTGCCAGCTTCACCCTCCGAGCTAGGGATGTCTTGAGCTGGTCAAAGATCATATGAACCACCTCAATCCAGTTCTCAGATTCCTATAGTCCACCCTCACCCTAGAATAGTGGTGAGTTATTTTAATGGAACTATCAAGTTAGATATTCCATCGAAGGATCAGCTCCCTGGGCTCCCCTATAAATACTATGGATGACCCAGACTAATCTCGCCCTGAGATACTCATCATGCCATGGAACAAAATTTTCTATATCCCATGGATTTCATACCTATATTGAATATTGTACCTAAGCCTGTATCTATAGACCATGATCTTCCTAATACTCTTAGACCTCATCCCAACCCTTAGGGGTTTCAACCTGTTCTCGCTCAAGCAACACCAAATCACTGCCCTCCTGACAATCCACGAAATCCCATCTAGGTGGCATCCTTATTAATACCAATATAATGGTCAGGAAACCATAATCACACATATATATAACACATATATGGAAATATGTAAAAATAACTACAATCTCATCGCCCTTACACTCCCCCATCACAACCATGTCTCATGATATTCGGCCTATTTCCCCTTACCCGCCCATATTTGAGATAGGTATCAAATATAAATCTCACATGATGACCCCTTTCCTACCCATATCATATTCATGATTCACATTTCAATCCTTTCCCTCACCTATCAAATCTAGTCCCATATTTACATATATCACATATCACATACAGATTTCATTGATACCCCGGGCCTGAGCTGGTTGAGTAGAATGCCACCAAAGAGAGTCTAGGTAAGAAAACACTACTTATTTTACTTTTTTTATGCATTGAAAAAACCAACCCCTCTTAGCACAATCCCATTTCCCAATTAAAATCATAAAAAATTTATTACAGTAACACACACATATATCAATCATCATACGTTTCTATCAAGAAAGCATAATAAAACCTCCTTTCCATACCAGAAGAAGGGTCCAAAATCCTCCCTTGCCATACCAAGATAAGGTTCACATATCAAAAAAGATAATAATCACATCAAAGTGCACCACTTGAGGTAGAAATAATATAAACTATAAAAAATACATCAAAACATCAATTTCCCACCCCTAGAAACATGGTATGTCCCCCATGCATGGGGTTGAAGGCACCAGAACCTAAGACAGAAACCCATTTATGAATACATTCTAGTCTCTAGTATACCATATCCCCAATATAAATACCCAAAAAGGTAAAAGAAACACATCTAATGCCATTTTTAGTGACTCGATCCAATTTTCTACTTGAACAACGCTTTGTGTCGAGTGTCACTAGGACTTAAGTGCACCTACCCATATGTCAAAGTCTACCAACTAGAAGATATGGTGTAAATAGGTGATAGTGGGTAGACTATTCCCTCTATAGATGACATAATAAAGTTATAATATATGTAACTAGAAATGAAAAGAAAAGACTTTAAGACACTGGGACAGTAATCCTCTATAATAGAAGCACAAAATAAAGAAGGAATAATAATAAATAAAATCAAACATACCACTTGATGAATAAAGAATCACAACATACCATTTGTATAAACATGAATAAATATCAGTTCATATAGATAATAAGCAGAAAAGGGTCCTCCATGGCCGAACCTAGTACATACATATAGTATCATGCTGATACAAATGAAAGACACAAAAATAACTCCAGCTGATAAAAGAACCTCAAGGTACCTTTTCATACATCCCATAAAAAAGGTCTGACACTAAGATACATCTCCTGAGCTTGAAGCTTGACATGATCAAAAATCCAAAAAGCCTACATGCATCAGGTAGGGCCCATGTAGGGTGTGATAAAGAATATCAATAGGCCACCACTAATGTGTGCCCATCCTAAATTTTTGATTACACATGTGTATACTAAAAATAGATAAAGTAGCACATCATATCACATAAAATAACTTGCTTACCTTATTTTCAATATCCATAAGAAACTAGTCACTTAATTCGGCCATTTTCTATATAACTATAATGGTATGATCCTTAGTATATAGTATAAGGCATCATTTATCAAAAACCAACCTAGGTGAACCTCAGGTTCAACCTCCAACCATGTCACCTGCATCTTGTTCCATAATCAAGAAACCAACATCTAAAATGGCATGCCCAATGATAAATACCTGGTCCCTCAGACCCCTAATTGAAATCTCCCATCATCTCAACGCTCGACGTCCTGAGGCATAATGATATATGTCCTCTAAATAATAAACACTATTGGATCAACAACTGAAATCCCAAGGAACATTAATATCAATCCTCCCATATAACCCCAACCTAATAGACTCAAATACATCAAGCCTCATCCCCCATCTAACTTTCTCAATACCATTAACTAATGGATCCTCACAATCCTCGTAGATTTTTATGGTAAGAACCCCCAAACATAGTGATAGTTAACACCAACCTAATCTGTAACTAACGGGTGCCTCAACCCACACGATTATTCAGCACCACCTCACCATTTGAGTCCAATCTGTGTGAACACGACTTCTATGGTGCATCAACCAATCATAGTGAGTGGAAATCACCAATTGTGTACCTAAACCACATCATCCAAGAACCTCATGAACCTATAACCGTATCATTCAATCCTATGGTCAGCCCTATCTAAATCACCCAGACCATGCCTAGATCCTGAAAAACACATCACCTTAATCTAATGACCTAGTTTTCCAACATGTGATCAGCATCACTCATAGTATCCAGGTCAATGCCAACTTGAAGACCAACTTCGCCTCATCCAGATGGTTAAAACCGTCTCAATCCTCAGTCCAATCCCATTACGTTACCTCAAAACCAAGTAAGCATCATAAACAATTTAATTTAAAATAATAATCACCCTATCTTGATCTATCAAGGGTCTAAATTGTCTCAATAGTATCATACCATTTGTAGTCACGGTGGAGCATGACCATAGGCATATCATGGATTCAATTAATTAATTGAAACACAATCATTTAGTTTAGAGGTTCTCTCCCAGAAAACTGAATGGCGTACTCAAGAATGTACCCCAAAAACATGAGTGAAAATAAAGATAAATATAGGCACCACTTACCTTGTACTGGTAGATGCTTGCTCGTTTGCTACTGGCCTCTAACTCAAGTCAGTTTCGAAGAAATTATCAATTTATATGAACAACATGAAAATAGGGTAAACCGGATCACATAGATTTATCTCTCCATATGGTGAGAGAAAAGGATAAAAGATTCTAGTAGATCAAAGGCCTTACCAAGAAGAATCCATAACCTCCAATGAATTGGAGATTGGAGCAAGGACAATAGAGATATCGAGATCCCTAGGAGGGGGAGGGGGAGACTCTTTTGAGTGGGTTCCCTCCTACTGTGCATCGAATAAGGGGGTCCAATCACTCTTCCCCCTTCATTAAAAAAACTACCATGGGAATTTACACACTATTTAATATTTACATGTTGTGTAAATTTTAGATTTTCTATAGTCTACATAGAAATATCCTGAAACAAATTTATCACACACCATGTATTTAAATACACTCTATGTAATTGGCCTGTAGTGTATATTAACAACTAGTGTTATCCACTCTTCCTACAGTGTTTTCCTGAACCCCCAATAATTCCACTAAAACATAGAACACATCTAAAACAAGGTCTAGGTTCAAAAAAAAAACTCCCAAAATGAGGTTCCAAAGATCATGAAAAATTGTAAGCCTAACCACCAACTCAAAAATTCAAATTTACCCATAAAATGACCTATTCTAAAAACTTGGGATAATACAAATGTCAGGCCATAATCAATTTTCTTTATAAATGGTTATATAGATAATATACTTGGTTTCTTTATGATAACCTATAAAAACACACTTCATTCTCTGGGATGATAATTTTTCACTAGGAAGAGCCTTGAAAAAAATCCTCACATCATCACACATGTATGTGTGACATATTGGGTTTCTTACCATACTATAACTCATATACAATCCCCTATATTTCTTTAGTTGGTACTCAGTTAAGGGAATATTCCAATTTTTCAAATGCGTATCCCCAAAAGGATAACAAAAGAGTTTCCTTACTCATCTTTGATATGACCATATTGAGAAAGGTTCAATTACTCCTTTCAAAAACACTATTCTACTGAGGTGTATAAAGAGGATTGAGTTAAATCCACATTACTTCAAGTGATCAATGAGATATTATTTAAGATAATATTTTCTTATGTCTAAGTAAAGTGCCTTAATATTCTTACCAAGATGGTTTTATACTTCATGCTGATATTCCTTAAACATCCAAAAGGAATCTGACTTATACCACATTAAGTAGATATATTCATAAATGCTATATTCATTAGTAAAATTAATGAAGTATGAAAACACACCCCTTTACTCTACTAGAAATGAACCACATACATTAGTATGAACCAATTATAATAATTCAGTGGATTTTACTCTTTTTTTAGATAAGACTTCTTTAGTCATTTTCCATTGTAAACAAGAGTGACATACATCTAGGGGTTTTAACTCAATGGGGTCTAAAAAACCAACATGATTTAATTTCTATAAATGAATCTCATTTACATGACCAAGATTGAAGTGTCATTGGTGGGTGTTATATGATTCATATTTATAGGTTTTTTCATTGATTTCCAGTATAGGGTTTTTGAGTTTAAGTATATACAGACCATTGTTAAGATGAACCATACCATAACATATGTTATTATTATAAAAGAAAAAAAATTTATTCTCAAATTGTAAATAAAATATCATAGTGTCTAAACTAAAAAATGATATTATGTTTCTAGTAACTGAAAGTACATAATAACAGTTATTTAATACAATAACCAAACCACTGGGCAAAGTCATATAATAATATCGAAAAACTAAGGATACTAGTCTCACACCATTTTCATATCAGAGATCCACCTTTCCCTTTTCAATCATATATAATCTAAATGGTTTATATATATAAATAAAAATGCGTGCGCCACATTTTTTATCCAATACCCAACTTTTAGATTAAGATAGATTGCATTCAATGACAAAAAATACCTAATATAGAAGTTTCACTTTGCTTCTTTTTCCCAACCTCACAATAATTATTCCAATGGAATTTATACATGAATAGTAGAAATCCTCATTCTAATCTCCCTCCATCTATATCTTTTTCTGTTTAAAATAATGGTGCATCAATGTCTTCATCTTGGGTTTTTCCTTAGACCACTTAGCCTTGCCCTCCCTCCTCTGTTCACCATAAAGACTGAATAATTGGTATTCTTCATATCGTTATCATCATGGAGAACTAAATCCAGTATATATAGTAGTTAGTTTTTTATGTTATTAATGTTTTATTTAATAATAAAAGTTAAAAATAGTAGAGATAAAGAGGAAAGAATAAGACAAGTTTCTAGTTCTTGGTTCAGTTTAAACCCAAGAGATTCAAGTCTCTCAATGTACCCAATCATCTTGAGTACATTAGTTCCTTGTTGATTTACTTATGCCATATTTAATCTATAAATTTCACTTGATATCTCATTCATTTCTTTCATTTATCCCTCCTAATATGATTCTTGGAGATGAGTCAACATCTTGTAGGAATCTTCATCCTTATGCGTTTTATGCAATCAATTGGACATCAATGAAAACATGATATACTGTACATTTATTACATAATTTACATTTTTATTATATTTTTCTTTATCTTCAATTCTTTCTTCCTGAGGAGGATCAATAAGAAGTGAGGAATCCAATATATAAAGCTTCCATTCTTGGCATAATACTATGAACAAGCACCTGTACCACTCCTAGAAGTTATGGTCGTTAGGATATTTTATTTATATAGAAACAATCACAATGATAATGTACTGGTAGTGGTGATTCACACTTTATTTAAAATAAATAAACATATTTGTTAGTAATTTATCTTGATTACCTTATATACATTACTGATTAATTAAATCACTAAATGTATCCACTAATTTATTAAACCCCAGCAGTCCTCACTACTAGATTCAGAATACCCAGTCGCTTGATAATTATAGTGGAAATGATCCCTAAAAACTCTCATCATACTCCAAGATATGTCTATGCCACTACTCATATTGTTTCAAGGTAGGAAAAAGACTATCCAACTACACTAACTCATGGATCCTTAAACTGTTGAGTTAAGTCCCAAATTATCAAAATTGTATCCTCGATTCACTCAATGCTTTGACTCCAAAATGATAGATAGGTATCTATAGATACTTATTTTGATACCATATTTAGTTAATTTGACCAATCACTCTCATAAGTTCGACACATTAGTAGGAGAAACCATCAACTAAGGCTAACGGGCACCCCATACACCCAGTTTTGTTCAAATTTAAGTGACAGAAGGTGTTACGACTAATATTTATTTTAATGCTTTATATTATAACTTGATGAATGAATTAATTTTCTTTTTTGTATATTCATAATATGTTTTTGTGCTCATAACTGAACATGTAGTAAATATAAAACATCCATTACATCTTTAATTGTTTTAATTTATACATTATTTGTTTATTATTTAATGTGTTCTTGCAAACACACACATTCAAAAAAAATAAATAAACAATGCATAAGTTTATAAAACTACCTGAATGATATTGACCATATGGTATTGGTTGATCCATTTAAACTCAATTGATCGACCATGAGTTAGGTGTATAATATATGATTTGGGGTTTAACTTGTAGTGCAACTCACAGACCGATCCAATGTGTCCACATCTTGTCTTAGATACCACCATATCTTTTCATGGTCCACATATTATAGTATCATCATCATAACTTATGAATACTCGCACATAGGTGTGGGGAGGGGGCTCAGAAAGTGAAAAAATATATACAAAATAATATTTATGGACACACATGCTCTTATACATATGAAACAAAAATGTGATGTGCAGACCATCGAAAAATAAATAATTATTACAATAATCACACATAGTATTAATAATAAATTAAATAAAAATAAACCTTGACTAAAAATGGTTGGTTGTTACTCAAAACCAGTCGATAGATAAATTAAATGTGTTATAAAATTTAAAATGAAATAAATTCAGGTTGTTGAAATTGAAATGAATTAAATAAATTATTTTAATTCAAATAATTTATTTTTGTTAGATATTATTATTATTTTAATTTAATTAAAAAATTAAATTTATTTTTTCAATTAATAAAATTATTATTTTTATTATTATTTAAAATCTAAAAATTAAATTAATTTTTGGATATTTAAAATTTCTCTGAGCCTTAGAATCTGCCCATGCCCATTGCCGTCTGAGTAGAACCTATGCAGTACCATTCCAGGTGTTCCAAAATGAACATAACCTCGTTTTGAGTTGGGTAAAATTCTCCTTAACCTGTTTTGGGTCGATCCAACTCAGTTTGGATCATGGGTTGGCAGATTTGCAATAGGAGCCCGCACTGTGGAAAACTGAACACGACAGGCCCCCCGGAGGTGCCCATCAAAGCAGAAGTGGAGACCAAGGATGAAACTAAGGTGGAAGGATTCCACTAGAGGGACTGTGTGGTGGGTCACCATAAAAGGGGTCAGTTCTATGGAAAACTATGTCCGACCAAGAGGGCACTCATGCGACGACGACTGTGGGAGTTCCGGAGCGACGCAGTGCTAGGGTGACAATAATAGATGGAGGCCATGGCAGGGATGTACACTCAAGATGTTAGAAAATAATGATAGAAGAAGTGGTGGTGGAGGTCATATAGGATGCAGGAGAGTCATGGCTCATGGGAGATGACACCAACATGTGGTTCCAATCAGTGGAAGATTCCAGCAAAAGATAAACTTTTTTAATATTTTTTTTGGTAAGCTGCAGACAACCGCCCCCTTTTAAGGATATTAACAATTTTTTTATAAAATAATCGTTACTCTATATTCACATGGACTGACCCCCCATATTGGTATTATATCCTTTTTCTTATGCCCCAGTGGAAATTATTTTTTTAATTATTTTTTAATATTGGATAATTCCACACTTGTGGAATTTACACCCACATCTCGGAAAACCTATTATAGTCCGAAAAGTGGCCAAAAACCTTTTGCTTCTAGAATATATATATATATATATATATATATATATATATATATATATATTCTAAAAAATTATACCCATGTTTTGATCTGAACCAAATATTCAAATGGCCGTAAGTTGGCCGTCTGAAATAGGATCGATGCACTGTCTATTCCATTAGTACCAAAATGAAGTCCTCTATTTTAATTTTGGGAAAATTAATTTTTATTAGCTTAGAAAATTCACACGACAACTATAATACTAATTATTGGTATTAGGGAACCCTGAGGAAGATGGTGGGTTGGATATTTTAAATTTTCATCACTAGATCAACGTAACTTATTTTTCTCCAATGATCTGAGCCCCATTAAAGGGTTGGGGATATCATGTGAATTTATTTATGAAAAAAAATTAAAATGAATGATTACATTGTTCAGAATTATCATGCACTCGACATCATCTCTTCATCAATTATTTTTTCTTGAAGGATTCAAGGTCAAATACCTCTAGATTTCCCACACATGATTCTAGAACCACAAGAACACCGATCATCAAAATATAGGTGATAGTTAAGATGTTTGATGACACCATTGACGTCCCTATGATCACCATGATATTTTCTCATTGATCTGTGATGATGTTCGAAGATTAAATGCTTGGAAATACCATTTATCTCTATAGTATGTGATAATTAGGAGAGGGGATCTCTCAAATTTGAGTGAATGAAGAGTCACTTGGAAGAGAGCTCCCTACTGCTCATATAGCATATGTTAAAAACCCTGAATGGGTTCCCCAACCACTGTATAAATAATACTCTCTAAATAAGAAATAAGTGACACATTATGATGAACTTACCACATCATAAATTTCATTTATATTTTATAATCTACTTTTATTATATAATAAATATATTACATGATGAAAGTGAGTCGTTAACTTGACTTGAAATTCATTATAATATTAAATAAACCTTGAATATTAAAATAATATTAATTTATATAATATTTTTTTCACTATATTCACTTATTAACTTGTGGATACATTTATTAAATAAATTCAACTACAATTATTCTATACTCTTATAATAAGGAATTTATTTATTCATTGGTGACCCTTTATCCTTGGAAATATCTCATACCCCATGGTGGAGATTACCATGTCCTATACTCATATTCATCAGAATCGGGGAGACTTATGAATGTGTTAAGTGTGTGACCCTATGGGCCTTTATCTTGATAGTAGTAAATACTATTCACAGACTAGGATCAAAGTCTAACAATCCATCAAGGACGATAAAGGGATAAGTAAAATTCATAGAAGTGACAACCTTTCCTACAAACACACACTATAATATAATCTCTTTGTTGTACACTATCTTATAAAGATAGATGAACACTTAGTGTCATCATCAATTATTGATTTATTATTTATTGACCTAACTAGACAAACTTACCTTATTCTACCATGGACATGGATTTAATGATGGTATTACCATCTGGGTTAACTAGGCCTGAGATATAACTTACTTTTAGAAATGAAAAATTATATCTTGATTTTTCAATCAATTCCATACCACCAATGATGCACCCAAAAAAATCTACCTCAATATGATATCAATTTATTATTTTTCATCATGAATGAAAGTACATAATCAAATAGTTTGCACTAATAATAATATCAGATTTGGACACCATTACACATGCTTTCATATAGAAAAAACTAATGGCAAGTAAACATGTAGTGTTCTTATTCGAAGTTTAGTCATAATGATATCATATAATCTAGATCACTAAGTGAAAACTTCATGAGAAGAACTCTCAATGCCTATGATATCCCAACACTAGATAAAAAAACATCATTTATGTCTGGTCATCATGATGTATCTAGACCACATGAAATAACTTTAAAATTAATTTCATAGTATCTCTTGGTTCTCATCATCTCTTAGGAACTGTTAAAACCTTTTAATATGAAATTTAATCTAAGGAAACTACCATAAATATAGTGGTCATATAAATATTAACACTACTATGTAAATGTAAAAACAAGTATATATAAAATTATATACTTTTAACGGCAATCAAAGTACATAAGTGAGTTGGGTCAGGGGGATACACTTAAAACAAAAATAAAAATTTGAAGATCTTTGTGCAAGAGAGAAACAACCAATTAAAATATTATATGATGATAAAAATTTTATAAAGTTATGAAAGAATTTAGTATTGTATTCCCAGAGTAAAAAAATTGATTCCAGGTATCATTTTATTAAAGAAAAAGTGGATCAAGGAGTTATTAGGATGGATTTTGTTGGAAATAATCACTAAGTAGTGGATATAATGACCAAGACCTTGGCTATAGAAACATTTAATAGACACAGGTTAAACCTTGGTGTTCAAATACCACCTCAAACCTTAGAAGGTTCTAAAATAATCCCTTCTCCATAATAGTATTTAATGATTTATTTGTTTTTATTTTTTTAATTTTATGTGCTCTGTAATTTTTTGTTAAATAGAAAGTGGGAGATACTATTCATTGTGAAAACTAGAGGATGAGTAGAGGATTGATAATATCTCTATAGAAAAATTATAGGAATTAAATACTATTTATTATTTCCTTCAAAGATTATTGACTCATATAGTCTTAGAAACTTGGTTGAATGACTTGGTGATTATTTTTTGGATATATTGTATTATTGGAAAAGGTTTTGGAAACATGGAAAAGAAAAAATATAAATATTGAAAACCTCATTGAATTTTATTGTTAAAAGGGTAGTATGGTAGTGGGGGGAGAGTGAAAATATAGGGGGACTAATAAAAGATTGAGAATTTGAATAAATTGATAAAAAAATCTAAAGGGGAAGAATATTGGAACCAATTATTATTATTTTTGGATTTTTTATTAAATAATATTTTTTTTGTGAATTTAAGATTTTTTTCTTGATTATATGATAAGTGTGTTTATTATCTTTATCCTTGTACTTATAATTCCCTTGGATTAATTCATCGAGGAATTAGAATTATTAAATATTATTTTATAAAATTTGTATTTGAGTAGTTTTTTTAATTTTGTTAAGTCAATACAAATATAATATGTTTTGTCTTATGTAATATGTTGTACCAAGTTAATATAAGATAATTTGTTAAAGGAATAACAAGTTCTTATATACATAATAGGATATATATGGGGGTCATCCTCAAACATAATGAAGTTATGAATTTGGAAAAGGCATCATATATCCTTGTATACATATGTAGATATATAAAATGGTTATCCTCATACTTATAGGAGAATAAAATTTAGAACGTTAGTGAAAGTAACTATGCGTGTAAGAGGATAAACGCAAATATGGTTGATGAATAAGAAGAGAAATATAAAACATGAGATGTTGGATGATAAATAATTTTTTTTACTTTGTCTATGGTTGGAATGGAAAATTTCATTCCATGAAAACATAAAAAGACAGTTAATATAGAAGAGGATTTTCTTTATACATAATTAGTATTGATTATGAAACATGGTAAAGTAAAAATGATCACCTTGTATATGGAATAATTCCATCATGTTCCATAAGTTATACATATGTGGAAACACTTTACCTCTAGAATAAGTGAAGGGTTTGTGATGAGAAATTAGTATAGTGATGAAATAGGTGTATATAGAAGATGTTATAATTTTTATTTAATGGATATAGAAGTTTATCATGAAATGGATTCTCAATATATATTATCAATCATAAATTTTTATTGACAATTCAATTATTTTTTAATATAGTGTATTTTTATTGATATTTAAAGAATATATTTTATGAGGCTGATCATGATAATTATGGAATATTAGAAGTAGGATTACTCAATACTGAATTCATGGGATTTCCATAAATAAAGAAAAGTATATTTTGAAATTATCATGTTTAGTTTTTGAAGAAAAATGTCCATGAAGATCTCATGACATTTCCTTATAAAAAATATAAAAACTATATCTAGGAGTATTCTCAAGAATTAAAAAAGTGATAAGAATAAGAAATGATAAATCAATTATACCGGCACTAAAAACACTATTTATTTGAATTTGTGGATATGAAGATAGAAAAAAAGTGAATAAGGAACAAACTTAATGATCAAGAGTTAAATTATAAGGAATACAGAGTTTGATAACACCCCCACTAGATTAGTGTTTACATTCTAATATTGAAATAATTTTATAAAAACTATGAGTTATATATCTTCTATTTAACCCTTGACCTAAAGTTGGCCGAAATTAGTAAATACGAGGAATTATTCCTAGGATCGATAGTGTGTGCTTACTAAACTCTTTTAATACCTATAATGGATATTATTAATTTGGTCATGTCAACACGCTATTAACGTTTACTGCTTAGATTATCCCTGAGTGGAGAACCAAATGAAATAATTCATCCCTACATTTATATTCCTATATTTGATCATTGTGTCCATGTGTGATAACTAGAAGATTTGTCTTGTTCTTGATAACACATGGAAAATATCTTATGAAGAAAAATAAATCCTAAACACCCTAATTTAACCACCTCTTAGGATGTATTCAACCATTGGTTACAATAATAATCTTATCCATAATATTCAAAATAAGAAAGTAAGGGTTGATTCTAATCCCAACTAATTTCATCCTTATCTCCTTGGATATATAAATGATAACGGAATCCAAAGACTCTAAAAATATGGGTTATTGGAACCATTTGATTATAAAGTAACAAATAAATTTAGATCTTGTTTATTAAGAATAATGAACCAAATCACCTTTTAGTGAAAATTATAAAAGGGATTGTGGGTTCTTGGATCTCATATATAGTGATGTATATAAACCTATAATGAATCAGTCTTAGGATATATCTTACTTAGATACCAAATTGGTCCTCCACATGGCTCAAGGGGTATTCCTGATTCTCATGGGATGGAAATTAGTGTCTGGGCATCACAGATTGTACTTTAGGAATGATTTCACCCACAAACAAAAATATAAATAAGAAGTGGAAATAGAAGAAGGAGATAAAAATATCTTAACATCCAAACATGATACAACTGATGCATAAATAAATAAATAATGTAAAATGATATGCATAAACCATATCATAACATACAACTACCAAAATCCAACACAAACTCAATAAAAATAAAATCCTAGACTAGCCCCAACAGGCCTCTACATGACCCAAGGTTACCATCCAACTATATACCTCTCTTGAAAAATAAAATAAGAAAAATAGAATGGAATAAATCTGGACCTGTAAAATATATACATGTGTTAATATCCTAGTAGTTCATCACAACCTACTGAATCTAAGAATTCACTTTCATAAACATCCTAAATATTATAGTTTTAAATAAAATATAAAAATAAAAATTTTCTTTATAGTTTTTCAAAGGAAACAACAAGACATAAAAAGTGTGTTAAAATTTTTTTTCATGGTTTTCATTAAATTAAATTAATTCTTGGAAAATTCTTTTCCCCTGACCAAAAACTCTTGAATAAAACATGATTTTATAGTCCCACTTTAAAAAAATTTCATAAAAACCCCATTTTCAAATATAAATTTCCAAATAAAATAGGTTTAAAATATTCAAAAGGTTTCTAAAACATAATTGAAAACCAAGCTTATATAAAATAAAAAAGATCAGTTTAAAAAACATTTTCAAAATCCCCACACACTCAGAGTTTCAAGAACAAGGTGTATAGACTTTTACACTCAAATCCTGTGCAAAATTTTGGAAAATATATATATATATATATATATTTCATTATAAGTAATAAAGAATTTAAAACTCATTTATAAAGTAGTTTTAAATCACTTTAAAACCATTTCCATTCACCCCTTCATAAAAAATAACTTTCAAAATTCCATTTCAAAATTTTTAAATTAAATCACCCAAATAAGGAAGAATGTTCATAGTTAGGAACCACTATGTCATGTTACATAACAAGGATAAAGAAGAAGAAATATAATGGGTTCCAAGAAATAGTATGAATAATAGGTTATATAACCAATACATAAGATAATTCTCTTAAGAAAATCCTAAAAAGTTTAATAGTGTCATTGATATAACCAATGATATCTAAAATGGGTATTAGCATGAATTATAATGTCCCTAGTTTCTCATAGTAGTATATGTGACTACCAATTTTGGAATCTCCATTATTCCTCATTAGACTCTCTCAATACTCACTACGAATCTCTCGATCCTTCACCTCCCATGAGCATACTTGGATCAGGGGGAATTTCCCCAGTAAGGGATCACTCAATCTTGGGTAAAAACTCCTAATAAAACACTAACCTAGGGTAGGGAATCAACCACCAAATCCACATACCCAATTTTCCCAAAGGTCTACTATAGAAAGTCAAAGGAGGTGGTAAAAAAAATATCACATAGATAAAACATATAATATTTGAAAACAATACACACACACCACCTACCACACCCTCACAAGAAGTATCCCCATAATATCAAAACATAAGTAGCATATACAATGCATCGTTGATAAAAATCCCCTCATAGGATCACAAGTCACTATATACATAAAATATTCACAAGGGTATCAAGAGTGTCTAAAAAAATTTATAAAACTAATTTTCTAAAACATTTCAAAAGGGAAATCTATTTTAAAACAATATTGGAATTCAAATCCAATTTTCAATTTACAAAATTAATCACAATTCATTATTGAGAACATTATTATTAATAATACCTTTGAAAATCAATGGGAGAATCACTATTACATTTAAATCACATTTGAAAATATTTAAATCCACTAATGAGTTTAAAAATATAATCCAAATATGATAACACTTATTTTTTAAATCAATCAACGAATTTAGAATTCTCAAAATATTTAAATACCACTAACCTTTGATACAAAAATAAATAAAGGTTATTAAAAGGTTTAAAAATGTCACAAAAAGGGCTAACACCCCTATTTTAAAATCAAATAACCCATATAAAAGATTCTAAACACTTTCAAAACCCTTAATTTTTTTTATGTAAATTAATATAAGAACACTTTTAAGAAACTCAATCCAATGCCCTCCACCAATTTCAAAATCAAAATAATTATTTAAAATCCATGTAATGATTTTAACAATCACATGGAATGAAATCCCATTCCATAATAATATTTTAAATCACTTTTAATTTGTCCCCTCTTGGTTTATTCATATAGGAATAATTAAAAAGAAAAACATTACACAAACATCAAGAAATTAAAGGCATATAATATAAAGTTATGATGAAGAAACACCTACCTTGATTCAATGGTGATCATGCTATAAGTTTTCTCTTATAGAAAAAAACACTCCCATATGACAAGAAATTATACATAAAACCCCTAAATGAGTAAATACCCATGATTAATAACAACACCTACCCTAAAATAAACCAATATAGTTATTAAGGTTCATGGTAGGTACTAGAAATCAAGGGAAAGAAAGAATAAAGGAGGGAAAGAGGTTGAAAAGGGAGGTAGATCCCAAGGAAGGTGCTACTAGTCTTTGAAAATTATAGGGGGAAGATAATAGTGGGTTTGAGGATTTAATTCGATGGGGAAAAATGTAATTTCAATTTTTAATAAATCTATGTAGGTTGCATGATTTTATAAACCATGCACTAACCATTCAAATTCCACTTCCTATTCAAAATCCATTCACATGGTATAATCTAGGATTACACACAGTTAAAAAAAAAAATTCCAAATGTGCCAAATGGCACTGATAAACTACATATTCAACTCTCACACTTCCCGCACGGTTTACCTAACCATATTCCATAGGACAAACTCAATATAAGTCCCACACATTTTCTATTAGAGTCTATATAGTTTATACTAAAACATGAACAAACCATGGAGAAAATACATTTAAAAAATGTGAACTATCAAACCATCTGAGAAGGGGTATCCACATAGTTTTCTCTAAAATGTGTTTGCAACTATACATAGTAAAAAAATCCATATTTCAATGTTATAGAATGAAACTCATTTTAAATTTGTAATGAACCCCAAAATCATAAAACCATATGAAATAAAATTTACATTGACCTGGTGGGTGTCACAAATCTCCCCACCATTCCACCTTATGGCCCTAGAAAGTATCAGGTTCATAGTAGAGATCAAAAGTGAATGGATTTTAAAATGAATCTCATGGAAAATGAGAAATCTTCAATCAACTAAGTGGATCATCAAACAACACAATAATTTCTCAAGAATGATCAATCAACAACCAGTATATAAAAGTATATAAAGATATGAAGGTTTATCATCTATCTCCCAACCCTTTAGAATTAGCTTAAGATGGGGGAATAAATGACAACCTCTTTCCATAAGGAAAGTGGACATCTCAAAACAATTAAACCCCTAAAATCTTCAAATCGGATTCACAAAAACTCCAAAAAAAAACTGACCACAAAGCATAATTTAATACCACAAAAAGAAGGAACTAAACATTAACACATCCTAGAGGACCCCACAAATGATCACCAAAACCAAGTAATCCAAAAAATAAGAGCACAATATATGGGAACATGACTCACGATGAAATGATATGACTCTAACACAAAGTGTAAAAACCCCGACCCTAGTAGCCCAGAGCCGATGCCTTATTTTATTACATTGGTACTATGATCAAGAATTCCCACCCCAAAGGACCTAATAGTTTATTATCTTTGTAAAAACATATATGCACTAGTTTTATATTACAACTTGAATGAAAATAACAAAGAAAGTACTTTATAAACACCCATAAAATCCTAGATTAATCCATCCAATTCTTTAATACTAAATATCTTCACATATTGGAAAAAATAAAATATAAGAATGGGGTGATCAAAGATGCTCAGTAATGGTAAGAAATAAAGAATAATCTATCATAAATAAACATAACAATAAGGCATGGTGAATAACTAAAAATACATTCCATTAAGACATAATTTTGAGAATAATATGGTAGAAATAAAATCTGATTAAATAATGCCATTAATAATCACATGAGAAATAAACTTAACCATGGATATTCTAATAGTCGAATAATTACTTAGACTATAAATTACTAGTATCATAATGATGGAATTCCTAATTTCTAGACATCTTAAACATACCATAAAGGATTCGACCAAGACACAATACATAAATAGGTAAAAACCTTGTTTAGTTTGTCTCATGAGAAATACCTATGCATAGAGGGGCTATAATGGGCTCCGCCCATCACTTAATAAGTAAAATTCATTCCTCATATAAAATGGGTGAAATATAAACAACATATTCATATGAAATATAAATAAATTATTCCAATCAATAAACATAATCACTAACCATTCTGGGTAATATGGTGAATGGTATTAAGAATTAATATCCTCAGTGAAACTAATCATAAACCATTTAATGAAATATGGTTGATTATATCATAAAATATCAATAATAATTAATCATAAGATTCAATATAGGGTGTTTAAATATATTAAAATAATCTAAAAAAATCATCATGGAATTCTTGAGAGAAATACCTTTTTTTACATCAGAAAGAAGAGTTATTTTGAAAAATCATTAGTGTTTATCATAAAATCAGATTGCAACATATATATCCCAAAAAAGAAAAGAGAGGGACTATGAAATTATATTTGAGGCATGAATGATTTACAACTAAAGTGAAAACATATAAAAAGATCATTTAAGAAGCTTTATAAATGATCCACTTAAGTGCGGTTTAAGAAAAAATACTAAAGAGTTCTTAAAATATACTAAGGAATTTTTTTTATAAAACAAAAAATGAACAAAGATATTTTTTCATGATAAAATGAGTGGTTTTAGAATAATAATGTTGGATGAAAATAGATCACAGAGTGCGCTTGAAAGTGGGTAAGAAACTGGGAAGTTTCCTTTAACCGAGCTTGTTTATTAGTAAGAATTGAGAAAGGATCTTTATAAAAAATGTAAATCGCCATCAAAGTAAGAAATATTATCATAGATACATATCATTTCCTTGGTTTTCATGATTGGTTCAGTTGTATACATTTATGAAAGAACATATAAAATGAGAATAATTATCCAGAATTAAAATTATATATTATTAATAATCTTCCAACAGATTAAATGGTTATATAATTCATTTGGTTATATGGGGTGAGGATGAATCATTTGATAAGATGTTAGTGATAATCGTTTAGATTATTTTGACAGTTTTTCGATCATCACAAACTAGTTTTGTCTTATGGTTTAATATCATGTATATATATTAGTTATATAATATTAAATAAGTTGATATATTATAGTCTTGTTTAACCATAAGAATGGTTTTACAACAATACATGAATGAAATGTTGAAAAATGAAAATTCATTGTTAACGAAGGTAGTAAATTGTCACCTCATTGACAATATTTTCATTTTCTAAACAAAAGGAATAGGAGAAGAGAATTTATGGTGGATTTTACATTGACATAATAAAATTACAGTATTTATATGATATTGGAGTTATCCTTTATTTTTGGACAGAGGAGGTGAGGAATGTATAAGAAAATTAAATAAAGCGAAAATAAAATAAATAAAGTGAAAGAAGATTTTACCTCTTAAATTCATCTATTTGAGAACCTTTCTAGGGAAAGTGGTTTTGGTCTTTTATTAAGACCAAAACCTCCTAGACACCGGGAAGAGTCTTAAGAAGAGTATTGGGTAGAATTTAGACAATCTTTAATGCTTAATATGTGTGAGGAGAAGAGGCGGTGAGGGGTGGTATTTATGGTAGAGGATAAGGGTTTTTTTTTTAATATTTTAGTCATTTGTTTATTATTTTGGGTCAAGAATATGAAGAGTTTGATCATTATCACAAAATATCTTAAAATAATTTTGGATAGTTCTCAATTATAGGCTTACATTATCTATACATAATATATGACTCAATAATTCATATTTTTGTTAAATATTGTAAATTTCCATATTTCACTATTCACAAAATTCAACCAGTTTAAAAAATATTAGACATTCACCCTAACCATTTTTTGATGTGTAGAATTTTGAAATGGACTCCATTTTATGAAAATATTTTTTTAAATATGTGAAATTTAATTTTTAAATAAAATCATCATTTATTTGAAAAATACCAATTTTAAAATTATAACTGATTTTATAACACTTGGAAAAATTAATTAAGCTCTAATAAAATTATCCTATAATAATAAGAAAATAAAATATAAATTTATGAATCTATTTTATGAATTTTTTTTTATTTTAAATGGTTATATTAATTATAAAATTGCAATTAAATATTTATAACTTATAAAAATACCAACACTTAATTTATCATTTTTAAAACATTTATTTACGTATTCCAAGATATATATATATATATATCATATTTTTATTTATAAGATACCCAAATTTAATTCATACTTTCATAGGTGATGTTCCTATTCTATTGGTTGGATTACTATTCCTAAGGGCCACATTGATATTCTAAAGGTCATGTAACTTTTCCATTGGTATAAGTTCTTTAACTTGTAAAAATACCTCTTATTTCATTCATTATTCATTTATAAAGTTTGTATTATGTGATCTGAGTGATTTTATGTGATTTATATTATATTAAATAATTACAATAAGGAAAATTTCAGTGATAAAATGTTGGGTCATTACATTATCCCATCATACAAAAATTTCATCTTCTAATTTTTTAGAATGTCACATAATAAAAAGATTTGGGTATTTTTTCATCATAACTTCCTATGGTTATCACGTCGCCTCTCCAATTTTATGATTTTTCCAAAGTAATTTTACTAGACAAGTCATTTGATTCTACAAATACTATTCTCTAGTATCCATAATCCAGATATGATATTCACAGTAAGATAAAATAAGTTCCAAATCTATTTCTTTTGATGTGAGAAAATGAGTTGGGTTTGGTATGTGCTTCCTTAACAAAGAGATATGGAAAACATCATCATTTTGGAAAGTATAGGTGTAATTTCCAAATGATAATATACAACACCAATTTTATTTAGAATTTCAAAAGGTCTGATGTAATTGGGGCTTAGTTTCCCTTTCCTTCCAAATCTTATAACACCCTTCCATGGAGATATTTTCCAGAAAACACGATTTACCACTTGTAATTCAAAATAATTTATTCGATTATTGGAATTTATTTTTTGACTAATTTGAGATTATTTGATATGTGTTTGAATTTTATTTACCTTCACTATTTTTTCCTCCACATTCTCCTGGCCTATAAGATTCCTTTCACCAACTTCATCCAAACAAGTTGGTGTATAACATCTATTTTCATACAATGCTTCATATGGTTCCATTTTAATATAGGAATGAAAAATGTTGTTGTAGGAAAATTACACCAAAGGTAAATAATAATCCCAAATTCCTTGAAAGTCAAGTGAGGATTATATCAACATGTATTCTAAAGTTTGGATCATCCTTTCTAACTACCCGTCAGTTTGAGGGTGAAAAGAAGTACTCAAATAAAGCTGAGTATCCAATGATTTCTGAAGACTTTCCAGTATTTAGATGTAAATTTTGGATCATGATTAGAAAAAATTTAAATAGGTTCTCTAATAAGTCTTAAAAAATCATTAATATAGAGTAATGCAAGGAACTCCAATGGAAAATCATCTCTTATATAGAATAAATGTTCAAATTTTGTAAGTCGATCCATAATTACCCATATTGAATTATTATTTCTTGGATTTTTTGGTAATCGAGTGAACAAATTCATAGTAATTTCATCCCATTTCTATAAAGTAATAGGAAGAGGTTGCATGAATCCTCTAGGATGTTGTATTTTAGCCTTCACTTATTGACAAACTAAAAATCTGGATACATAATCAGTAATTTCCCACTTCATATTATTTACGAGAAATATTCCTTCAAATATCAATACATCTTAGTGCTACGAGGGTGTATGGATAAATTTTAGCTATGAGAATCATAAATAACTACCTTTTTAGCTCAAGTATATAGGGAACACATATCCCCTTCCCAAATTTATAATTCCATCTTCATACATGAAGTCTTCCAACTTCCAATCATTCAAAGACATAATTTTCTTTTGAAGATTCTCATCATCATATTGAGATATTTTTTACTATCTAATAAATATGTTTGGGAAACTAATTAAAAATGTAACGGTGCTTCACCTTCATTGATAATCTCCTTATCCATATTCATAGGATCCTTTTCAATACTCAATTTTTTTGAAAACTCCTCTATCCTTCAAGATCAATGCATCTGATACCCTATTTTCCTTCTCTAGGTGATGGTGTTTAGAAAAATCATAATCCCTGAGTATCTTGAGCCATCTACTTTGTCTCATGTTGAGTTATTTCTGTGAGAAGATATATTTCAATCTCTTTTTTATAATGACCCATACGTTACCTATATATTTTACTTCAACATTGAAGAATATTTATTACAAAACAAAACAAAAACTACGCTAGGACCATATTGGTTTAGTGTCTTTAGAAACTGGGAAATATAAAAAATAGTTTGTAAAATATCAACATTGTCTCCCACTTGTTTCTTTATAACTAGACTCATTTTGATATATCTTACTTAATAAACTTCTTCATGAACTAGGGAATAGAAACATATGAAAGGGTAAGATTAAATGCCCAGTAAGGGTAAACAAGGGAAAAATGAATCATCTCATAACCATAGGAACATAAAATTTGAAAATCTTATCCTGCATATAAAAGATCATAATATCATGTCATGGGATAAATTATAAAATTACAATGTAATCCCAATAGTAATAACATAAGACATGAAATTTTGTGTCATACACACATAATCATAGAAAATCATTTCTTATTATTCAAGGCTCATTGCTGAGACCATCGTAGTGGACAAAGTATATTACTGAACCGAGTTTACTCCTCTTTCCATCCCTATATTACTGAACTAGATTTAATTTCAATTATAGTCATGTCGATATAATGAGATATAAATCTTTAACCAATGCATTGGGGGGAGATATAGGTCCCACCCATCTCATAATGAAATCTTTCGTATATGTTCCACAAAAACATAAAAACATTCGCCATAGCATAACCCATGAAATAAAATGGGTTTCTTAAACATCATTACATCATAATTGATATAAAACAAATAGATTTCCTAAAAAAAATTCCATCATAAAAACAATAAAATCATATTAATAATAGTGATATAAATATAACTTTATTTAAATAGTGTCGTCTTGGATAGAATATAATTTTGAGAAAACACTTGAAATAAATTCTTAAGGAAAATATCTTTTCTTCTTCTTCAAAAACGTTTTCCTTCCTCAAAATGCCACACAATTTTAGAAGAAATAATTTTATGTGAAAATAAACTTGTAATATTATGGGGTAAGATTCTTGGAAATAAGTCATTATGAAAGAATAAAATTTCGTTCGTGCCATACAATTTAAAAAAAACATTCTTCTCATACTTTTTCCAAATAAGTTAAAAAAGTACCTCATACAAAAAATGAAAAAAGATTCCATTCATATTATTTGGTAAAAACTCACGAATGGGTAAAATTATAGAAGTATATAATGAATATTTTGAAATATATATTTTGGAAACTGGGACGTGGATGATAAATATACCCCAGTAAATACTTACAAATAAACAATCTTGGATAAAAATGATATTTTCAAAGATATCCCTTACCTTAGGTCCGATATGTACGTATGTTTACGAAACTCCTATGTAATGATTTAAATATTGTTAAATATCTATTATAGTAACATAATAATTTTTATTATAACATTTATGATCATATTTGCATCCTTTTTTGTTAATATTTCATTATTACTCGTTATTTGGGCATTAACTGCTTTATGTTCTTATGCATGTTTTGTCAGATAAGTTCTTATTAATATTTTAGGTAAAAGTTATATCATTTATAGAATGGTATTAGTATAATATATAAAATATTTATTCATTCAATTCACTTATATAATAATTTTTTAGTGAAGATTATGTAGAACGAATCACATCACACCATAGAGATGGTAAGCCATACTTACGCACGAGCGATGATATCATTCCCATAATTGTTAAATGGAATTGAAGTGGATGGTGCATAGTATATCAGAATCAATATAATTTTATATTAATCATATTTATCTTTATTTATTCTATCATTATACCCATACATGTAAGGTGGTGATGAAAAACTTATTACACCACGGTATGAAGATGGTAAGCTGTACATACGCACACATAGTGATTTCATTTTTCATAGGATAGATAGAAGGTGAAATATGGTTGTTTCGTAATAATAATAAACTCTCAGTATATAATTACTACTGAAGTTATTACTTTATAAGGAAACAACTAATGAGGTGGAAGTAGAAGAAGAAAGAAATTTGAAAGAATCAGTAATCGGTATTACCTCTTCTTCGACATGCCTCCTCTAAAACTCCACTTAGAGCATTAGAGTTGGTCATTGAAGAAGATAGGTACATATAGAATGTTGATAGGAAAGTTTATAAGGGAAATGTATAGGGTATTATCGATCTTGAAGGCTCAAAATGAAGGGAAGTGTTGAGGGAGGAAGTGCCCATTTATAATTGAGGTGATGGATACTTCTGGAAACCTGAAAAATATTAATTTATAACAAAATCATACCCCACTTAAAAAATTTAAAAATGTACCAATTTAGAATATTAGATGAGATAGGGTTGTAATATCATCAACCAATAAATTTTAGACAAGTTTTTATGTCAATATAAACATTATTATTTTAATTAATACTTAGTTATTCTATTTAATTTTTAACTAGGGTAACAAATATTTCAATATTAAAATGGTGAAATATTTGCTTATTTTACATAAATTAGACCATAAATTAATACTATAGAACATTTTAATCCATATAATAATTAATATAAATTTTTAAAAATGTTTTATGATTTTGAAATAATTTAAGAAAACCTTATTTTGAAAAATATCAATATTGTCAATTTTGACACTATTTATTTCATGGATTTTTAAAAATATAAATATTAGAAGTTAACCTAGATCCAAATATTTTATTATATCCCTAAGGGGTCAAGTAAATATATAAATTTCATTTTACATAATAATTATCTCCAATTATATTTATTAAAATATGTTTAATAATATTTATTTTATCCATTCATTAATAAAATAATTACTACCTCAATTGTGTGTAATTATTTAATATACTTATTTCTTAAATAAAATTTAAAAATTAAATAATATGATTAATATAAATCCATTATATTTCAGAATAATACTTTTATTATAATTTATCTTTTGAAATACCCAACATTAAAAATTCTATACTCTTTTAAAACATGAATGTGACAAATTTATCTTTATTTAAAAAAAAATATAAGTGTCACAATATCATTTATAGGCCTCCAAATGTTCAATAATTAGACCCATGGATGCTTATGATCTTTTTATACTAAAATAATAATGTTTGGTAAAGTGTTTGGAACTTTTTTATTATTATTAATATTTTAATAAATTTTTTTTATTGATTTATCATCACTTAGTTAAAATTTTCACCATCCAAGTATAAGTCATTAAGGTAATTATTTATTTCCTAAAAATTACAAATAAATTATAATGATAATGATTTTTTTTAAAATTAGTATTTATAATCGAATATATTTTCTTTATAACCTTATATTAAATATAATTTAATTATTAAATTTAAGTGAGACATATTTCAATTTTCTTTAAATAAAATAAATTAAACGTCCTAATCTCATCCAAGTGGGTTCCAGTAAATACCATTTTGACCCAAGTATATTTATGAAAAAATATAATTAAATAATTATATTTTGAAAAGTGTTGGGGTAATTTTATAATATTTTTACCCATAAATACTCGATTTATCCTTTTACCGTGTTAATAAAATTTACATAAGTTACTATTCATATTGCCCAAAAATAAAATAAATCTATTTACATAATTTGGACCTACTAATTCCAAATATGGATTCTATTTTTCTAAATTCAAAACACTTAAATTTCAGTAATTAATTTAAAATTAATCCCATTGTTGAAATGAAAAAATGGGTTTTAAATGTTAAAATATTGCAAAAGATTGAAATATTTTTACATCTGAATTTAATGTAAAATTAATTCTAATGAATTCAATTATATTAAATTTTATAGATTTTTTTATTTATACTTTTAAAACAATCATTAATATAATTTTACCATATAAATATTTCAATGAAAAAAGCTATTTTCAGTTAAAATTTAGCATATTTTTACTATTCATCAAAACATGAATGTTATCTGAAAAATATCATAAATTTATCCAAAGTAAATTTTTATAGCCCATTTCAAAATAATATGTTTATGTTTTCATATAAAAATTATTAATGTGTAAAAATCTTAATTTAAAAGGGGTTCACCATTAAAAGGTGTGAAATTAAACTTAAAAAAATAGGTTTTTATATATCAAATCAGGTTTTATTCATACCCTATGACTAAAATTTCCATTATATGAATGTAAAAAATATTTTATTAATTATATAACACACATATATATCTCATTAAATTCATTACCAAAATTAATTCACTCAAAAATAAAAATATCTAATTGATTTATATTTCTCATAAATTATTGATAGCCAAAGAATTCACAATTCATTTTCATAAGTTAGTTATAATTATTCCCTCTAATCTAACGGCTAGGCTATAATGCTAATTTTATTATAAGGGAATATTGAAGTTTGTTTAAACACACGATTGCGTGCAATGAAATATACTTGAAGAATACAAATTATTTAAGGAAAATTTTTCATAAAAAACATCCGAGTGTTACATTCTACCCCTCTTAAACTGAATTTCATCCTTGAAATTAATCACTTGGAAACAAAAAGATGAGGATAACTCTACATCATCATATCCTCAAGTTCCCATATATATTCTTCAAATTGGTGGTTCCTCCATAAAACTTTAACCAATCAAGTGGTCTTGTTTCGTAGAACGTTTTCGCTTCGATATAGAATCTCTATCGGTTGTTCTTCATAAGAAAGATCTTCCTCCAGCGGTATGACATCTGAGATGATTACATATATTGTGTATGTAATTTCATAGTAGAGATAAATCGAATAAATAATGAACTTGAGGGATATTCAGTGGAAGCGCCAATTAGTAAGCTACCTTCCCAACACAATCCATAATTTCCAAAGGACCGATATACCCAGGGCTCAACTTTCCCTTCTTTCCAAATCTTATTACTCTCTTCCAGAGAGATATTTGTAGAAACACCTTATCACCCACTTCAAACTCCATATTTTTTTATTTGGTTGTCATCATAAATGTTTTATCGAATCTGAGTTGCTCTTATGTGTTGTTGAATAGATCTGATATTTTCTTCCATTTCATCAACAAGATTAGGCCCTAATAGCTTTATTTCCTCAACTTCATCCTAGAAAGTTGGATTTCTCCACTTCTTTCCATAGAGGGATTTATAAGGAGCCATCTGAATACTGAATTGAAAGATATTATTCAAATAAAATTCAAAAAATGGTAGGCGTTGTTGCCAACCACCTTTGAAATCCCTAGAGAAAATTCTCAACACATCTTCTAGAGTTTGAATTGTCCTCTCATACTGACCATCTGTTTGAGGATGATAAGCAGTGATGATACTTAAATCTATATCCAGAGCATGCTGAAGACTTCTCCAGAACTTTGAGGTAATCCTCAGATCCTAATTAGATATAATAGAAAGTGGTACTCCATGCAATCTTACCAATTCATTTACATATATCCTAAAAAGTTGATCAAGATAGAAATCATCTCTAATAGGAATGAAGTGTGTCGACTACATAAGGAGATCAACTATAACCCAGATAGCATTATTGCCCTTGGATTTTTTGGGATGTCTGATGAAAAAGTCCATAGTGATGTTTTCCCATTTCCATTCAGGTATGGGTAATGGTTGTAACATCCCCTTAGACTTCTGTCTCCCAGCCTTAACTTGCTGACAAACCAAGCATCGAGAGAAATATTCGGTGACATCTCTTTTCATTCCATCCCACCAGAAGTAATATTTCAGATCCTTGTACATCCTTGTGCTTCCAGGGTGAATAGAGGATAAAGAACTATGAGCCTCATCCAATATCTCCTTCTTTAATTATAGTATGGGAGGAATAAAAACCTGGTTCTTGAACCTTATTATTTCATCACAATCAAGGTTGATTCAGGAACATTTCTCATATTCTTTTGTAACTCTACATATTTATTTTGTGCCTCCTTAATCTTCACCTATATAAATGGTTGAACATTCATTTTAGAAAGATAATATTTCTCCCATTCCATTAAAATTTCTAGATCCATACTTTGTAAATCAATAAATATTGGATCTTTCATTATCCTCATCATGGATAAGCTAGTATGGTCTTTTTGACTCAAAGCATCTTCCACCTGGTTTGCTTTCCCAGGGTGGTAATGTTTTGAGAAGTTGTAATATTTAATCAACTCCAACCATCTTATTTGGTGGATATTCATATAATTTTTTGTGATAATATACTTTAAAATTTTATGATCAGTACTAATATAACACCTTTCACCATAAAGATAATGCCTTCATATCTTTATTGAAAAGATTACCGTAACTAACTCCAAATCGTGAGTTGGGGTAATTTTTCTCATGAATATTCAACTGCCATGAGGCATAACCTCTCACCACATAATTTTTCATGAGAACACATCCTGGTCCCTTCCTTGATTCATTATTGTAGATCACAAAACTTTCTCCACTAAAAGGCAGTGTGATCATAGGTTCACTAGATAACCTTGTTTTTAGCTCTTTGAAATTCTCTTCACATTCCTCCATCCAAACAAACTTAACTCCTTTCTGAGTCAACATGGTGAGTGGATTAAATAATCATGAAAAAATACTTCACAAAATGTCAATAATATCAAGCCAAACCAATAAAACTTCGGATCTCAGTTACCTTTGTTTGTATTGACCATATTTTAATAAGCCTTTTTTGCTATATCCATAGATATCCCCTCTCTTGAGAATATGTGACCCAAAAATGGAAGTTTCGGAAGCCAAAATTCACACTTGGTAAATTTGACTTAAATATTTTCCTTTATTAGGGTATTTAGTAAATTTCTCAAGTGATATTGATGTTATTCCTTGCTCTTTTAATAGACAAGAATATCATCTATAAAGACTACCACAAACTGATCAAGATAGTATCTAAAGACTCTATTCATTAGAATCATGAAGATAGTTGGGTAATTAGTAAGACGAAAAGGCATCACTATAAATTCATAGTGTACATACCTTGTACAAAATTCCATATGTGGCATATCCTCATTTTTGATCCTTAATTGATGATATCTTGAATTATGATCAATCTTGGAAAAGTATTGAAATCTACGTAGTTGGTCAAATAAGTCATCAATGCGGGGAAGAAGATATTTTTTCTTAATAGTGATCTTGTTAAGTTCTCAATAATCAATGTAAAGTATCATTGAACCATATTTCTTATTAACAAATAGAAAAGGTACTTCACAAGGTGACACACCTAGGTGTATGAATCCCTTGTTAAGATTCTCTTGGAGTTGCTTCTTCAATTCCTTCAACTCAATTGAGGTCATTCTATAAGATGTCTATGAAATAGGCATAACACCTGATACAAGTTATATTGAAAACTCAACTTCACAATTTTGTGGAAGACCTGGAAATTCCTCTAGAAAGGCATCATCAAACTCCCATACAATGGGTGTATTCTTAATCAAGAATTTCTCCCCAACCATTTGAGATAAATATCCTTCATTTATAATAATCAAGACCAATAAGATGGAATAAATTTCTACTGGAATGTTATACTCATCATAAAATCGATAGATGATCATAGATTGATCTGGAATATGAAATGTGACTTCCCTTCCTTGGAAATTGATATGAGATTCATATATAGAAATACAATCCATGCCAAGAATCACATCAAATTACACTATAGGAAGAATCATATGATTTTCAAGGAGCACTTTCCCCCAAACTTCAACTGGAGAAGAATTATAAACTTTTGATGCGACCATTGTTTCATTAGGATTTGTCACAACTAAATCAACATCTAATTGTTGAGATAATACAACGATACCCTTAGAAAATTCTTCATAAATAAAATAGTGGGTGGATCCAGAATCAAATAAAACATTTTCTAATTTAGTGTGCATGGTAAGTGTATATTTCACCACTTCATTATCGTACTCCACATCTCTGATAGTGATTTCATGTGAATTTATTTTTAATTTGAACTAAATAGTTTTTTGATGTCGATCAACATCAATAACCCTTGGATTAGAGCATTGACTGACATAATGCCCCATTTCCTCACACTTATAGCATTGAAGTGTAGGAGGTGCATTCTATGTAGTCTTTTCTTTGTTCGCATCATTAGACATATGTTTCCCAACACTTTTACATTAAACTTCCTGATGAACTTATTTTTCACACTTAAAATATTTACTAGTCCCTTTAATACAATTCTATCCATGTTTATTTCCACACTTTTAGCATATGGGAAAACTCATCTTCTTTTTAGTGTGGTATTTATATTTTCCTTTGAATTCAATTTTTATCTTCTTATAAAACCCATATGACTGATGGGTTACTCCAATATCTATCTCAACCTTGAAGTCACATCGAAAAATTTCCTCTTAGCTATTGAAGTCCCTTATAGATAATGCCCTTCATATAATTGGTTTTAAGACACTAAATAATTGATCAATTTTACTCTTAGGTTGGATAATAATTCTAGAATCATACCTTGCAAGTTTTGTAAAATTTTATTCATAGGTTCTAACATATCAATCACCCTTTTGCTGAAGTTCAAGGAACTCCTTCTCCATCTTTGTTCGAAGAATACGAGGAAAGTAATTATTGAAAAATATGTTTTTGAACTCATCCCATTCCATGGACTCAATTTCATCTATTTTCCTCGAATTCTTGATAAGATTCCACCATTGATCAGCTTCACCTTCCAAATAAAATATTGATAAGATGACTTTATCATGTTCAGAATATTGTAGAACTTAAAATATTTTTTTAGTTTTACTGATCCATTGTTCAACCACTAATGGATTAGAAGACCCGCTGAATGAAGGTGGAGTTGCCACATGAAGGATTCAACAGAATGTTTCTCCCTACTTTTCTTGTTTGGAAGTCTAGAATTATTCATAGTTTGATAAAGTTGTGTGAGTGTGGATACAATATTTTTCATTCCAGCTCCCATAAAATTTGGTTTCTCATTAGGACAATCATTTCATTACCCGTTGCATTCATAATTAATGTGGTTCCTTCGAGTTCCATCCATTTACTAAAACCAAGAAGCATAGTGTGAGAAATATTAATCATTATGGTATGAACACATAATTCAAGAATAAAATTTCAATTTAGGACACTTTAGGTTTTATCCTATGTTATTTAGTAACATCTCTAAAACACTAGGATATGACTGTAACCTATACTTAGACATATCCTTAGGGTTTTTACTAAGGTTATCTCATCCTAGTTTCCAAAGGTTTTTATACCTTTGCTCTGATACCAACTATAATAGACCATACTTTACATATAGATTTTACTTCAACATTGAAGAATATTTATTACATAACATAACAAAAACCATGCCTGAATTATATAGGTTTAGTGTCTTTAGAAACCGGGAAACATAAACAACTCGTTCATAAAACATCGACACTATCTCCCGCTTTTTTCTTCATAACTAGACTCCTTTTTGAAATATCTTACTTAATACCATTCTTCATGACTTGGGGAAAAGAAACATATGAAAGGGTGAGCTCAAATACTCAATAAGGGTAAACAAGGGAAATATCAATCATATCATTATCATATAAACATAAAATTTGAAAATCTTATCATACATATAAAAGATCATAATATCATATCATGGGATAAATCACAAATGAAATGTAATCCCAATAGTCATAACAAAAGACATGAAATTTCATGGTATACACACATAATAATATAAAATCATTTCTTATTATTCAAATCTCATTGCTGAGACCATCATAACAGACAAAGTCCATTACTGAACTGAGTTCACTCCTCTTTCCAGCCCTGTATTATTGAACCAAATTTAATTATCGTTCTAGTAATGTCTATATCATGAGACATAAAACTTTATCCAATGCATTGGAGAGAGATATAGTTCCCACCCATCTCATAATTAAACCATTCTTACGTGTTCTACAAAAACATAAAAACATTCACCATAACATAACCCATGAAATAAAATGGGGTTCTTAAACATCATTCCATAATAATTGATATAAAAAAATGGATTTACTAAATAAAATTACATCATAAAGTCAATAAAATAATATTAATAATATGGATATAAATATAACCCTATTTAAATAGTGTAATCTTATATGGGAAATAATTTTCAGAAAACACTTGAAATTAATTCCTGAGGAAAATTTCATTTCATTTTCAAAATTTTTCCCTTCTTAAAATACCACACAATTTTAGAAGAAATATTTTTATGTGAAAATAAAATTTTGAGCTTTTAGGTTAATCTTCAAGGAAATAAGGCATTATGAAAGCATAAAATTTCATTTATTCCGTACAAGCTAAAAAACGTTTTTCTCATACTTTTTCCAGAAAAGTCAAAAAAGTTCCTCGTATCGAAAATGAAAAAATATTCCATTCAATTTGTTTAGTAAAAATTCCCTAATGGGTAAAATTATAGAAGGATATAAATAATATTTTGAAATAAATATCTATTAAACATGGATGTGGATGATAAATATACGCCAGTAAATACTTACGAATAAACAACCTCGAATAAAAATAAGATTTGCATAGTTATCCCTTACCTTAGGTACGATATGCTTTGTATGTATACAAAAATCCTATATAATGATTTAAATAATGTTTATTATTTATTACCGCATCATAATAATTTTTATGATAACATTTATGATCATATTTTCATCTGTTTGTTTGTAAAATTTCATTGTTACTCGTTACTCGGTTATTAACTACTTTATGTTCTTATGCATGTTTTGTCAGAAAAGTTCTTATTCATATTTTTAGGTTATAGTTATATAATTTAAATAATTGTATTAGTATAATGTATATCATATTTATTCATTCAATTCATTTATATAATCATTCTTTAGTGAAGATTATTTAGAACAAATCACATCGCACCGTGGAGATGGTAAGCCGTACGTACATACGAGCGACGATATCGTTTCCATAATTGTTGAATGGTATTTAAGTGTATGGTGTATAATATCTTAAAATAAATATAATTTTATATTAATCACACATATATATATATATATATTCTATCATTATACCCATCAATTTAAGGTGGTGGTGATAAATGGATTACACCATAGCGTGGAGATAGTAAGCCGTACATATCCACGCGTGATGATTTCATTTTTCATAGGATGGGTAGAAGGTGGAATATGGTTGTTTCATAATCATAATAACCTTTCAGTATATAATTACTAATTTAGTTATTACTTTATAATTAAAAAACTATGGAGGTGGACTTAGAAGAAGAAAGAAGTTTGAAAGAATCGGTAAATGATATTACCTCTTCTTTGACGTGCCTCCTCTAAAACTAATCTTAGAGCACTATAGCTGGTCTTTGAAGAATAAAAGGTCAGATATAATGTTTATAGGGAAGTTTATAAGTGAAATATGTATGGTAATTTTGATATTTAAGACTCAAAATTAAGGGAAGAGTTGAGTGAGGAAGTTCCCTTTTATAATTGAGGTGAGGGGCACTTTTGGAAACCTCAAAAATATTAATTCATAACAGAATAAAAACCAACATAAAAACCTATAAAATGTCCCAATTTAGAATATTATATGATATAGGGTTGTAATATAATAAACCAATACAATTTATACAATTTTTTATGTCAATTTAATCATTATCATTTTAATTAACACCTAGTTATTCGATTTAATTTTTAACTAGGGTAACAAATATTTCAATATTAAATGGGTGAAATATTTACTTATTTGAAGTCAGTTAGTCCATAAATGAATACTTTAGAACATTTTAGACCATATAATAATTATTATATATTTTTAAATTTTTTTATGATTTTTAAATAATTTATGAAATCCATATTTTGACAAAATATCAAAATTGTCAATTTTAAAACTATTTATTTCATGGATTTTTAAAAATATAAATATAAGAATTGAACCTAGATCAAAATATTTTATAATATTACTAAGGGTTATATGTAATCTAGAAAATTAATTTTACATAATAATTATCTGAAATTATATTTATTAAAATATTTTTAATAACATTTATTTGATCAATTCATTAATAAAATAATTACTACCTCCATTTTGTGTAATTATTTAATATACTAATTTATTTAATAAAAATTAAAATTAAAATAATATGATGAGAATAAATCTAATTTATTTTATAAGAATAATTTTAGTCAAATTTATCTTTTGAAAAACCAACATTAAAAATGCTATTCTCTTTTAAAACACGAGTGTTTCAAATTTTTCTTTACTTTAAATAAAATAATATAAGTGTAATATTATCTTATATAAGCCTCCAAATGTTCAATAAGTCGACCCTTGGATTATTATGGTTGAGATATAGTTTACCAATAAGTTTTTGTCATGTTTTTTGTCCTTTTGATTGTTATTAATATTTTAATAAAAATTGTTTTATTGAATTCTTATGAAATAATTAATTTTTTCACCATCCAAGTATTATCCTTTAAGGTAAATATTTATTTCTTAAAAATTACAAATATTTTTTAATGATAAATAAATAGATTTTATTTTTAAAATGAGTATTTATAATTGAATTTATCTTCTGTATAACCTTATATTAAAAATAATTTATTTATTAATGTTTGAGTGAGACGTATTTCACTTTTCTTTAAATAAAGTAAATTAAATGTCCTAATCTCATCTAAGTGGTTTCAAATAGACACAATTTTGACCCAAATATGTTTTAGGGAAAATTATAATAATCCAATTATATTAATACAAGTTTTATGATAATTTTATAATATTATTTTTACACTCAATGACCTGATTTACCCTTTTACCGTGTTAATAAAATTTACTGAAGTTACTATTCATAGTGCCCAAAAATAAAATAAATCTATTAACATAATTTTAGCCTACTGATTCCAAATATGGAATCTATTTTTCAAAATTTAAAACACATATGTTTCTGTAATTAATTTAAAATCAATCCTATTTTTGACATGAAAAAATGAGTTCTAAAAGTTAAAATATTGCAAAAGATTAAAATGTTTTTACATATAAATTTAAGGTAAAATTAATTCCAATGGATAGAATTATATTAAATGGTAAAAATATATTCTATTTATACTTTGAAACCAATCAATAATATAATTTATCCATATAAATTATTTTAATGAAAATGATTATTTTCAATTAAAAATTAGCGTATTTTTACTATTCATCAAAACATGAAAGTTATCTGAAAAATATCAAAAATTTATCCAACGTAAATTTTTATGTCCTAATTCAAAATAATATGTTTATTTTGTCATATAAAAATTATTAATGTGTCAAAATATTAATTTCAAATGGATTCTCCATTCAAAGGTGTAAAATTAAACTTAAAAAAATAGGTTTTTATACACCAAATAGGGTTTTATTCATACCCTATGACTAAAATTTCCATAGGATGAATATAAAAAATATTTTATTAATTATGTAACACATATATATATATCATTAATTTCATTACCAAAAGTAATTCACTCAAAACTACAAATATCTCTTTGATTTAATTTTTTCACAATTTGTTGATAGCCAAAGAATTCATAATTCATTTTCATAAGTTAGTTATAATTATTCCTGCTAACCTAACAGCTAGGATATAATGGTAATTTTATTATAAGGACATATCACAATTTATTTAAACTCATGAACACATGCAACACAAGATACTTGAAGAATTAAAATTATTTAAAGAAAATTTTCATAAAAAAACATCTGGGTGTTACACTTTTGATGAATATATGTCTCACATCGTTCACCATATAGATAGCGTCTTCATATCATCAGGGAAACTATTACAGATGCTAACTCAGGATCTTGAGTTGTCTATTTATGTTCATGATTTTTTAACTTCCTTGATGCATAGGAAACGACTCTAACATTTTTCATAATGTCACAACAAAGTCCTTTCTTTGATGAATTTCTATAAATCAATAATCCACCATTTACTGATATAAATTTCAAGATCAGATCATTCACTAATATTCTATTTAATTCTTAAAAAATTCTTCACATTATTTTTTCCATATGAATTTAATCCCTTTACAATTAATCTTGTTTAATGATTTAGCTAACCGAGAAAAATTATGAATGAAACATATATAATAACCTACTAAACCAATGAAAGTACATACCTTGATTATGTTCCATGGTGTAGGAAATTCTCAAACTCCCTTTTTCTTTATTGGATCAACTATGATTCCATCCTTAGATACCATTTGTGCAAGAAAAGAAACCATTTGAAGATAGAATTCAAACTTTCTAAACATCCCCTATAATTCTTATCTTTTAATAGTCTCAAGGATAATCCAAAAGTGGTTATAATGGTCCTAGTAGATTTTTAGTATATCAAGATATCATTAATAAATTCCACATCAAAATCGTTAAGATATTTCTTGAACACTATGTTAATTAGATCCACAAAACTGAGGGTTTATTAGTTAGTCCAAATGGCATTACTATAAACTTGTAATGTTTATTTGTGGTTTGAAATGATGTCTTAGAAATATCTTCCTTCCTCACATGCAATTGATTATATCCATACCAAAGGTCAATATTTGAAAAAAATCGAGCTCTGTGAAGTTGATCAAATAAATCATCAATGCTAGGTAGAGGATACTTGTTCTTTATTGCAATAGCATTGATTTCTCTATAGTCATTGATTAACCTCAAGGATCCATATTTCATCTTAATAATGAAAACTTGGGCTCCCTATAAAGAAAAACTGGGGTTAATAAATCCCTTATTTCTCAACTCCTCTAATTTTTCTTCAGCACCACTAACTCCATGGTGGCTATTATTTAAGGATTCTTTGATATTGGCATTGCATCAGGGATTAAATCAATATAAAACTCAACTTCTTACTCTATAGGATGTCCAATAAAATCCTCTAGAAATATATCAAATTATTATGGTACAATAGTTATGTACTTAATTTGAATATTTATTTTCTCATCCATTGATTATGTTTTCTCTTACTCCCCAATAATTTCATTCAGTAGAGCCACTGAGGGTGGATCTAGATAAGAATCAAATGATGTAGTTTCTGTTATAAAGATAATGGATTCTACATCTTCCTCACCAATAATAATTTTCTTCTTCTTATAATATATTTATGAATCATATTTTTAAATCTAGTCTATAATGAGGATTATATCAAAGTCAATTATAAGTATTTTTACAATGTCAACAACTAAATCTTGTTTTTGTGTCATAAAGGGGACTGAACGAGACATCTTTGTTGCAATGAGACTTCCTTAGGATTATTGACTAAAAATTACTTTATTAAATAAAAGGGTAAATGTCGAATTTTATTTGAAAACTAGGAATATATAAAATAATGAGATAACCCAAAATCAAATAAAGCATTGTATATGTTTTAGTAAATGATTAAAGTATCTACCACCACATCATTAGAAACATTAACATTAGCAGTTTTGATCGCATAAGCTTAAACATTCACCCTTGGACTTTTCTGGGGATAGTTTCCTTGAAACTTAAGAAAATAATTTGAATAATTTCCCATCCCATTAAAATTTTAGAATTGAATATTGGTATCTTTTTTCTTTCCCTTGAAGTCATAGGCTTGGTGTCCTTTTTCACCACACTTGTAAAAAACTCCCATTCCCTTCAGGAAAGTACCAGGGTGTTTCTTCCCACAATTATCATAGGATAAAAATTAAACTCTTCACTTATTCCCATTTTCCATATTTAATTTTCCAGAATGTTCATCTACCATATTATTATCTTGATTTCCTTTAAATTCATAAGACTTCAAGAATTATTTTTTTATCTTGATAGCTCATGATACTATATCTTGATATGTTGAGAAATTTTGAGAGACTAGTTCCCTTCACAGGAATGGGTTTAACCCATCAATTAATCGATCAATATTTCTCTTTGGATTGTGTATGTAATCTAAAAAATACCTTGATAACCTTGTAAATTTGGCTTCATACTTAGCAACATTATTATCCCCCTTTTTCCTCCGATTCAAAAATTGTCTCTCCATATCCTATCACTATTTGCGAGGGAAATATTTTTCTAAGAAAATTTACTTAAAATAATTCCATTACATATTTGAATTTTATTTATCCTACTTTATTTGAATTAATGTCCACCATTGATCTACATATTTTTATATTAACTGCCATGATAACTTTATCCCTTTCGTTACTTCCCCATGTGATAAATATCTTCTCTAAGGAACTTATCTACTGCTCAACTATAAATAGGTCTTTAGTCCCATTGAATGATGGAGGTTATTAGATCATGAAGTAGTATAACATTATTTATCCACATTGTGGATCAGGATTCTCCATACATGTAAGGTTATTGTTCATAACCCGAGTCATATGTCCAAGTATAGTTATAAGTTTTTTAGCACGAGTTGCAGCTCCAGTTGCAACATCATTATCTTGCATGAGAGGGAAATACTTAAATGGGATGCGCACATTGATGTGATTTTAAGTCCCTCTAATAGGCTCAATTTATACAAAATTAAATACACTTTATTAAATTGTTAATCATAATACATAATTTCAAACTAATAACACTTAACATAAATTGAAAAATTTATGCATAACTAATCTCATAATAATAAAGATGGTTTATTTGAGGACATGTTTACTTTTAAATAATTCATAATGTTTTGTAAATAAAATGTGAATTATCCTTAGAATATACCCCAGAAGTGTCAAACTAGGTGCACAGTAAGGCCCATTTTTGTGTACTAGGTTACGCTGAGTCAGGCCTGACACACCTTGTCAGAGTTGTTACTACTAGGTATATCAGTTCCAGAACCGCGTCCACTTATAGTATCTTGATAGAAATATATTTCTAGGAATACCATATAATCTATACCTTGCCAAAATTATAATATGTTATTATATTATTATCCTCAAAGTCTATCTTAGGGTTATGTTCTCTAATCAATGTTTTCTAAATCTAGTTTTCAAGGTTTCTACTAAACTTTCCCTAATAAGAAACTATAAAAACCCCAACCCCAGTAGCTCAAATCTGGTGGATTATTTTATTACATTGGTAAAATGATCAAGCATTCGCATCCCAAATGACCTAATAGTTTAGTAGCTTTGTAAAACCAAATTCATGAATAAGTTTTACAATATACCTTGAATGGAAAAACAACATATCAACTCCATTGGAAACACACATAAACTTCTATATTAATCCATACGATTCATTCATAATATACATATTTGCATACAGGGGAAAATAAAACATAAGAAAGTGGTGATATCAGATTCTCAGTAAGGGTAATAAATATAGTGAAATCTATAATAAATAAACATAAACAATATTGCATGATTAATAACTTAAAATACATGCCATTAAAACATAATCTTGAGCATAATATGGAAGGAATAAAAGATGATTAAATAATTCCATAAATAATCACACGAGAAATAAAATTAACCATGGATATTATACTAGTTAAATAATCACATGGAATATCAATTATTAGTATCAAAATGAGGTAATGCATAATTCCAAATAACATAAACATACCATCAAGGCTTCGACTAAGACATCATATATAAATGGGTAAAAACCCAGTCTAGCTTGTCCCATGAGACCTACCGATGAATCTAGGGGCTATAGAGGGCCCCACACATCACTTTATAAGTCCAATGAATTACTCATATGAAAGAGGTGAAACATAAACAACATATACATATGAAATTTAAATAACTTTCCCTAATCAATAAACATAATCACTAACCACTCTGAGTAATATGGTGAATGGTATCAAGATAACACATCCAAATTCTAACTAATCATAAACCATTTAATAAAATATGGATGATTAAATAATAAAATATAAATCCCAATTAATCATATTATTCAATAGTGGGTGTTTAAATAGATTAAAATACTCTAATAAAATCATCAAAGAATTATTAAGAGAAATACCCTTTTTTACTTCAAAAAGAAGAGTTCTTTTGGAAAATAATTTATATTTGTCATAAAAGTAGATTGTAACATGTATATGATAGATAAGAAAAGGGAAATACTATGAAATTATAGTTTAGGAATAAATTATTTCCAATTGAAGTTAAAACATGTAAAAATAGTATCTAATAAGCTTTAAAAATGAGCTTCTTAAGTGCAGTTTAAGGGAAAATACTGAAGAGTTTTAAAACAAACTAGGGGAATTTTTTTTGTTTAAAACAAAAAATGAAAAAATATAGTATTTTATGATAAAATTAGTGATTTTATGTAAATATTTTTTGTCTTAAAACATATTATTGACTAAATTTGAAAGTGGGAAAGAAGCTGATAAGTTCCCTTTAATCAGGCTTTCTTATCAGAAAGAATTGAGAAAATATCCTTAAAAAATATTTTACTACCTATAAAATAAATAAGGATTATTCTTGATACATATTTATATAATATTAAAATAGTATTTATTATGATTAAATAATAATAATTAATAATTACAATGGGTTAAATATAGAGAAAGTGTAACCTGAAGAAAATAGAGGTTTGGGGAGAATCCCTTACCTTATGTCCAAAAGTGTTCTAAAATTGTAATTAATGTCCTAGAATATGAAATTAGATTAAATAATAAATTAATTCACAACATATTAAAAATTTAATTGATTTAGTATAATTTTATTAAGTTCATTGATGAATATTTTTATGAGTCATAATATTTAATTCCATCGTTCGGGAGTGTTCGTTTTGTTGGTTTTCATGAATGGTATACTTTTATACGTGTACGAAACAACATGTAAAATGAGAATAGCTTTCAAGAATTAAAATTATATGTTATCAATGAACATAAATAATAATAAATGGTTATATAAGTCATTTTTATATAGTGTTAGGATGAATCATTAGATAAGATGTCAGTGACAATCGTTTAGATTATTTTGGCAGTTTTTCGATCATCACAAACTAGTTTTTTGTTATTGATTAATATAAAGTATATATACTAGTTAAAAAAAATTAAATAAGTTTTAATACATATATTAAATACTGATTAAAACATTATAATGGTTTTATGACCATCCTTGATGGAAAATTTGAAAAAAAAAAATCATCATTAATGAAGGTGATAAATCGATATCTGAGAGATGATGTTTTAATTTTTAAAATAAAAGGAAGTGGAGAAGAGAATTGATGGTGGATTTTACACATACATAATAAAATTATAGTATATATAAGATACTGGAATATCATGATTTTTTGGAAAGACTAGGTGAGGAGAGTATAAGAAAATAAAAGAAAGTAAAAACGAAAATGAAGTGAAAGCGGATTTTACCTCTTGAATTCTTCTCCTAGAGAACCTCCTTATGGGAAATGGTTTTGGTATTTTGTTGAGACCATAACCTAATTAACTTGGGGGGAGGGTCTTGGTATGATTATTGGGTATAAATGGTTCAAGCATCAAGGCTTAAGAGGTGTGAGGAGAAGAGGTAGTGAGGGGTGATATTTATAGTGGACGAGAGGGGTGATTTTTGAATATTTTATTAATTTGTTTATTATTTTTGCTCAAGACTATGATTAGTTTGGTAATTATCACAAAATATATTAAAATAATGAATAAGATTTCAATATTATCATCTTTAATCATCCAAAAATCATCTATGAATCAATAATTCCTATTTTTGTTAAATACTGAAAATTAGCGTATTCCACTATTTACAAAAAGTAATATTTTTTAGAAAAATATCAAAAATTCAACCTAATTTTTTTTCAGCATATATAATTATAAAATGGACTCCATTTTATAAAAATAATTTTCTAAATGTGAGAAATTTAATTTTTAAATAAAATCATCATTTATTAAAAAAATACCCATTTTAAAATTATAACAAATTTTATAACACTAAAAAATTAATTAAGGCCTCATAAAATTATACTATAATCACAAGAAAACTAAATATTAATTTATGAATCTATTTTATGAAATTAATTTTCTTTTAAGTTTTTATATTAATTATGAAATTTTAATTAAATAAAATAACTTAAAAAAATAACACTTAATTTATCGTTTTTAAAAAATTTATTTACTTATTCCAAGATATAGATATATCATATTTTTATTCATAAGATATCAAAACTTTATTTATTATTTCATAGTTGAGGTTACTATTCTATTGGTTGGTTTACTATTCTTAAGGGTCACATTACTATTCCAAAGGTAAAGTTACTATTCCATTTGTATAGGTTCCCTAACTTCTAGAAATACCTCTTATTTAATTAATTCTTCATTTATAAAGCTTGTATTGTGTTCTATGAGTGATTTTATGTGATTTATACTACATGAAATAATTATAAGTTGGGAAATTTAATTGATATAATTCTATTTTGTTACTTAAAGGCCATATCTGATAGGTGATGGAGTTTTGATCATAATCCTTAAAGTACCTTCCCACCATAATATTGATAGAGGACACAACCTAGTGGCATCCAAAGTTCATCCAGAATAAAAACCACCCTTGAAAGTACCCCTGTACTTACCCTAGGTTATCCACATGTATAAAATATCAAAAAACCCACCCATGATCTACATTACACTAGGGGAATAACATAAAGCGAGTCCCAAATGGTTTCCTAAATAAAACATTACCCATAATGAGTAATTAAATAAGATCACCAGAAAACAATGGGCATTGGATTCTTCAGTACAAAACTACTATTAAATCAATGATTATAAATCCTAAAATAGTTTTTCATCTAAGGGAGACAGAACCCAAACCCATGAAGGGATTTTTCGATCCCCATAGGCAAGAAAATAGTGCCTGTAAATCAAAAAATGTACCTTGGGAATGATTTAACCCTAAAAAAATATAAATAAGAATCAAGAAAAGAATAAGGAGATAAAAATCACTAAATATCCAAACGTGATACAAATGATACATAAATAAAAGAACAATGGAAACACACACACACACAATATATATATATATATATATATATATATATAATCTAGAGAATAATATACAATCACCAAATGGCCTATAAAAACTCAACTAAAATAATAGTATAGAAAATTTCTAACGAGACTCCACATGATCCAAGATAACCATCAAACTATACATCTCTCCTAGAAAATAAAAGAAGCAAAAAAGACTAGAATGAACATAGACTAGTAAAATATAAGTGTGAGATAAATATCCTAGTAGGTTACCATAACCTACAAAATCCAAGAAATTTCTTTCATATACATCCTAAAAATTATACTTTGAAATAAAATATAAAAATTAATATTTTCTATAAAGTTTTTCAAAGGAAATAGTAACACATAAAAAGTTTGTTTAAACTATTTTTTTGGGATTTTCATTAAATGAAAATAATTACTTGGAAAATGTGTTTCCCTAACCAATAACTCTTATCCAAAACAATATTTTAATGTCCCAATTTAATACCATTTCATAAACACACCATTTTGAGATATAAGTTTCTAATTCAAAGAGTTTTATAATTTTTCACAAGGTTTTCCAAAACATTATTGAAAACCACAATTCTATAAAACTAGGAACATCATACTAAAACTACATTTTTAAAACCCCATACACTCAGAGTTTTGAAAACAAGTCGTATATACTTTTACAATAAAAACCTTTCCCAAAATTTGGGAAGAAAACCTTTTTCATTTCAAATAAAACACCAAATCAAACCCATTTACATAAAAATTTGAAAGAACATTAAAATCACACCCATTCAACCCTTATTATCCCTTTGAAAACCTTTGAAAGTAAATCAGAAAAAGAAGGAAAAATAACATAGTTGGGCACCACTATGTCAAGTTACACAAAATGGATATATAAGTAATATAATAAATGGTTCCAAAACAATATATAAATAGTGGGGGATATAATTGATAAATAAGATTAATCTACTAAAATAATCTTGAAAAGGATTATTGTGTCATGGAACTAACCAAAATGCTCTAACAAGGGGTGATAACATGACTTAGAATGTCCCTAGGTTCTTGTAGCACTGGGCATGCCTAGAAAATTTTGATGATCTCTTGGTATTACCTGGGCTCTCTCAGAACCCACTAGGGATCTCTCTGTCCCTAACCTTCCACGAGCATACTTGTCTTAGGGGGAATATCCCCACTAAGGGCTCACTCAGTCCTTTAGAAACAATCCTAATCAGACACTAACATTGTAAAGGGTATCAAATCCCTAATCTACCTACCCCATTTTCACCAAGGTATACCATTAAAAGACAAAGGAGGTGAGAATAAATAATTATCACATGGATCAATTTTATAACATTTCAGACAACACACACATCTTATATCACACCATCAAAATAAGTATCCCTATAATATCAAAACCAAAAAAACATATACAATGAATCAATGATAAATATACCCTCATGTGATAAAAAACTACCATGGGAATAAGATATTATCAAGTGTTCAAGAGGGTGTAAAATCATTCATGAAAACCCATTTACATAAAATTCTAAATGGTCAAACACTTTTTTAAAAGGTTTCAAATGAGAATCCAATTTACCTTTTCCGAAATCCATCTCAATCTACTCTTATGACCAATTTTATTAAAAATTACTTTGAAACTAAATCAGAACTCACTATTACATTTTATAACCTTTGAAAACATTAAAATCCACTAACAAGTTTCAAAATATAATCCGCATGGGATAACACACCATTCATAAACCAACCAATTAATTTGGAAATAAAAAAAATTTAAACACCACAAAACATTGGTAAAAAAAATAAACCAAGGTTGTTGAAAGGTTTAAAATGTCACACACATGGGTTAACACCCCTTCCACACTTTAAAATAAAACAACCACTTCCAAACATTTTAATCACATTAAAACACCCAAACATTTGGTTCAAAAGTCAATTAATATAAGAAATTTTTTAAAAAACATAATCCAGTTCTCGACACCACTTTTAAAACCAAAATATTTCTTTAAAATCCATTTATGAATTTTCACAAACACTTGGAATGAAATACAATTCCATGACAAGGTTTAAAATCACTTTTAAATAAATTTATCCCCTCATAGGTCATACATATAGGCATAATTTAATATAAAAACCATTATTTGACATATATAATTTAATGAAATGTAATAGAAAGAGATTATGGGGAATGGTTTTTATTCAATGAAGATCATGATAAAATTTATCACCCATAGTGAAAAACACCCCATAAGCCAAGGTATGTCCTATACAACTCCTACATGAGTAAGGAACCATGATTCAAACCAACCCCAACACTAAAATTGGATAATATAGAGATTTGGGTTTATGGGATGAGCTATAAATAAGGACAAAGAAAATAATAAAGTATAAGAATATGTTTAAAAGAAATTACCTGAAGAAAACCACTTGAATCCTTTTTGAAAGGCCAAAAAAATGGAAGGAGAAGGGGGGTGATATTGGTCCATTCGAAAGATATGTGGGAGAGAAGAAGGGGTTGCGTGATTTAATTTGGGAGGGAGAGAAAGTGTAATTTCAATTTTTAATGAATATGGGAAAGCTATATGGTTTTATAAACCATATTTCAATAGTGAACATGCCACTTCCTATCCAAAATCCAGTAGAATGTTTTACACTCGGACTCTAACATTTGGAAATACCTAACTCTAACCATTCCAAATAGAACAAAAAAATTATTGGGGAAAATAGAAAACTTTTTGAATGGTTTCCCTAACTATGAAGAAATGGTTCACTATAGGCGATACTCACTAAAAATATTACATTGTTTCTATAAGGATACACATGGTTTAGACTAAATGATTCACAACCTATGATGGAAAGCCTTGCATATAACAAAGTGAAATAAAAAACAACCTAAGAAAGGGTAGCCACAAGGTTTCCTCTAAATTATGTTTGAAAACCATGCACAATAAGAAAAAATATAATTTTCAATGTTTCAGGCTAAAACTCCATAGAAATTAAAAACGACCCCCAAAAGCATTAAACAACAAGAAAAAAACCCTATAATGACATGAAAGATGTCACAAGACCAATGTGTACTCAAAGAAGTGGTGGTTTAACATACTTAATTACTCTATGACTTTAGTTATTATAGTTAAGTGTTTATGATGAAACACAAGTATGGAATTTTTGAAAAGTTCAACGAATTTCAGAATGAAGTAAAAAATCAACAAGGAAAAATTATTAATATTGTATGATAAAATTGAGGTGGTGAATAATTGATAAAGTAATTCACTAATCATTTTAAAGATTATGGAGAAGATCCACAAATCACTCTTCCTAGAACAACATAGTGGAATAGTATGTCTGAAAGGATGAATCGTATCTTATTGGCATAGTTTGATCAGTGATAAGTTTTTGTTCCTATAATATTTCATAATATGATTATTCTATTTTGACTATTGTATTCTTACTAAACCGCATTCCATCTAAAGGATTCATAAAGACACTATATGAGATATGGATTGGGAAAAGCACCATTATGTAATTTATGAGGAATTAAGGTTGAGAAGCAGATGTATAATGATTATATTCTTACAATATAGTCCTTAAGTAAGATAAATAATTATATTTTGGTTATCCTAAAGGAAAAAGTGTTAAAATTTCTATAAACCTATAAAACACATAGTTTTATTTTCTCGTGGTTGTGTTTTCCATGAGAGACAACACAAGGATAAAATATTTAGTGATAAGAAAGTTTAACTTAGAGATCTTAAAAACCAAAAAATAGAAAGTGTTCATAATATGGATGTTGAGCCATTACCATAATGAGTTGTGGAAGAAGAAATGATTCATGGTACGCAATAACATCAAATTCTTGGTAGTATTCATCAAGATCTTATGAGATATATATTTATAATGGTTAATGATGATGAGATAATGTTTATATGAGATCATCCTACTAATTGTTTTGGGGACATAAAGAGTTCTAATTTTGAAAAATGGTTAAAAGAAATGAAATATTAAAGAGACTCCATGTACACTAACCAATTTTGAATCTTGATAGACGCACTGTAAGGGGTGAGACCCATAAGGTATAAGTAGGTTTGTTTCTAAAATACTAACATGTATGGTATATTTTTTACCTATAAAGAATATATGGTGGAAAAAGTTTATAAGAGAATTTATGTTATTGAATATGATGAAACCTTGTAACATATTGTGATAATAAAGTTCATATATATATTTCTTAGAATAGAAACACATTTTTTTGGATCTTAATCGATGCAAATAAGGACTAGGGGGTGAATACTTGATTTAAAAATTTAAAGACAAAATAATCATATTTTTAGTAAAAAATGATTATTTTGTGTGTGATGTGTTAAAATAATGAAATTTAGTGGAAATAAAAAGAAGTAACACATATAATTTTATATTATTTTGGATCACCAAGATCCTAGTCCACTCATTAACCTTATACACTATGCGATAACATTTGTACCCAATAAGAAACTCACTTTTTGAGTTGTGAGAATCTGTTACAAGCTCTTACTTTTACAAATACCTACTTGAACAACCAAGAATTTTTACAAGAGTCTTTAAACTAGAATGAGATCTGATTATTTATCTATAATAACAACCCAAAATTCCTTTTTGGAGGTGGAATATCCAAAACAGACAAGAATTTATTTTTATGGGGAAAAGTATAAACCAGACATAAATAGATTACAAACAGTTAAAGAAAATAATAATATGAAGAAAATAAAATACAAAGAAACCTAGTAAATTGATATGATGATAAGTATTATGAGGTTTAATGATGTTGATCCAAAAATTTTTAGGGGATGGAACAATAGAAGTAACTTCAGGATATTAACAAGGAAACAAGAGTCACATAGATTCTTTATCCAATGAGAAGAAATAATTAGTATCAAATGAATATTATAAAAGTCATATTGAATAGTATATATGTATTTGTTTTATATTCCTTGATCATATATCTAACTGATTAATTTTATATCTTCATTAATTGAAATATCTTCTCGAAGCATCAAGAGATCCAATCACTACATGCCAATTGTTTGTGAATAACATAAATATAATATTACAATTACCACTAATTTGATACATCATGAATATTAATAATGAGTTTTTGTTTTCTTCTAATTATACAAGTAACTCATTCAAAAAAAATTAATATATTTTTTATAATAATATATTATTATTCAAGTAATTATAATGATAAAAATTACTTGCATTAACTTTTAGAAATTCAATATCTCAAAAACAATAAAAATAGAGAATAAAATAAATTATACGAAACTTATTAAAATATAATAAATTTTATGATAATTTTAACTCAATATTTTATAACAAAGTTGGTTTAATATAAATGTGTTTTTCAAAGGAATAAAATAATTATTTTTTTTAATAATTTTATAATGAATAACTTTATAAAAAAATGAAACTAAAATAGAGTGTTATAAAAATACAATTTCTCTACAAAATAAGAAACGTTTTTAACTGAATGTGTGAGCCACAAGCCACATGGTCAATATTATTACCATGAAATGGTGTGTAGTTGGTATTTTTACCATGCGCACATAGTCAATATGTTAATCATGTGATCCAAAAGGCTGTGCAGTAGGTCTGTTGACCGTGCAGACATTTTTTTATGAGCAGTCAGCTTAAGTGTATATATGGTTAGTATATAAAAATATCATATGAAGTTAATATAGATTATAAAATTCATAGAAAAATAAAGAAATGTTTTATTTAAATTATATTTTTTTATACTTAATGTAAAAAGAAATTAAATTCACTATAAGTTAACTTACCACCTCACGGTATGTACTAAATCTTCGACAGTAGGTTATATGCAACTTGATGTAGGTTGAAAATTTTCTAATTCATGCTAAACTTATTCCATGTTAAGAATAATTATCATCTCAAAGAAAGATGGATGTTTCCTTCATCATAGGTACACCAAGCACCCTTCACTATAGGTTGAAGGAATTTTTTGGACCAATATTTGTAGTCAAGAAGGATGTCCGAAGAAGATGAATAAAAGACCACTAAATATATATAATGTTATATATATATATATATAACCATATATATCTATATATATGTATATGTAACCATATATTTATCAAGAAAAAACTATTTTTTTAAAACAACAACATTAAAAACAAATTTAAAGAAATATGAGCAAATGAAAATAATTATGTTAAAGAAAATTAATCAAAAACTAGCTAAGAAAAAACTACAAATAATATAAAAAATATAGATTATATTTGAACAAAATATTCAAAAAATAATATTAAAAAATATAACCTTAAAAAACTAAAATAAATATGAAATAATAAATGTATAATTTTTTTTTTAATTTAAGTAAATGGGAGTAAATTGTAATTTATCAAAACAAAAATGTTAAATTATTAACATATATGTTCAAACACTAACAAGATATCACTTTTTTTGAAATTAAAAAATCAAACATTTATTTAAATTTTCAAATATATTATCCACCTTTTTATAAATTTTCAAAAATCATATTAAAATTAAATCTTAAACATATTCTCCCTCATAAATAGTATCAAATACTTATAATTAACATAGAAGAAAGAAAAAATTAACATCAATTTATAGTATACATATAAAAAAAATTAAAATATAGGGAAATTATAACAAGAAATAATTATACTGTACATAAATATTATCCTTTAATAATTCCTAGTTCTAACTTCATTTTCTTAAATTTGTCAAAATGTAAAGGTTCAGTTAAAATGTCAGCTTATTGTTTCTCAGTAGTAAAAAATATAAACTCATATAACCTTTATTTATGTGATCTCTTAGAAAATGAAATCTAATATCTATATGTTTTATTCTTGAGTGTTATAGAGGGTTTTTAGAAATTAGAATTTTACTATCACATAGGATTGAAACTTTATCAAAACAAATAATAAAATCACATAGTGTTTGTTTAATATATATATTTTTTGAGAAAAAAATAGCACAAAAAATATAATTGGCCTCAACTATAGATAGTATAATTGATAGTTTTTTATTAAAAATACAAGATATTAAGCATTTACCCAAAAATTGATACATACCTATGGTTCTTTTCTGATCAAGCCTATTATATCAAAAGTTAGAATTAGAATAATGTAATAAATCAAAGAAATTATTATTTGAGTAAAATAAAATAGTGTTTACAGTTAGTATAATATATCTAATTACTCTTTTAATTACTTTAAGAATATATTCCTTAGCGTTGGACTAAAATCTGATGTAGAAAAACAATAAGAACATTATGTATGGTCTAGATATAGTGGGATAAAATAAACTTCTTATCATTCCCATATACAGTTTAACCTCAACTGAATTTTTAGATTCATCCCTATCCAATTGGGAATTGGTAGTCATTGAAGTTTTTATCGACTTACTAAAATCAAGACAAAATATTTTTACAAGTTCTTTATCATACTCAATTTTATTTAGTAAAATACCAGCTTCTATTTGATTAACTTGTTAACAAATAGAAAATTTTAGTTCTCCCGTAAAGCTCATGTAAAATTAACTTATTATTAGTTTATAAAAACCATTACAAATTAAATCATTTGTTGATCCAAATATTATATCATTAACATAAATATGTATAATCAATATATCATTATAATTTTTTTTATAAACAAGGATAGATTAACCATTCCATTAAAAAAATAACTTTGAATTAAAAAATATATAATTCTTTAATACCAAGATTAAGGAGCTTGCTTAAGACCCTATAAAGCTTTATTAATTTTAAAAAAATGATTTGAAAATTTATCATTTTCAAATAAAAGGGGTTATTTATCATAAACTTCTTCATAAATTATTACATTTAAAAAATAAAATTTTAAATACATTTGAAATAATTTTATATTTAAAAAAAAAACATATGCTAATAAAATTATAATAGCTTCCATCCTAGAAATAGGATAAAAAAATCTTCAAATTCAATTCCCACTTCTTGGGAATAACCTTGATATATTAGTTTTTCTTTATTTTTAACTTTTTTCCAACTTCATCAAGATTATTAACAAAAATCCATTTAGTTCATATTATTGGGTTATCTTTAAGAAATTCAACCAAATTAGACACTTTATTCCATTCAAATTGATTTAATTTAACATATATATAATTAATCCAATTTGAATCAATGAAAGCATTATCAATGTTTATAGGAATAAATTTGGAAATAAAAATAGAGTTTTCATAGTAAATTATGATAAATTTTCTGGTTTGTGTATCAGATTCTAAATTTACAAATAATTTTTCAATTGATTGATCTTTAAGTTTTTTCCATTCATTAAGATCATTTTAAGAAGATATAATTCTCCCAATCAACTGATGCATTATAATTATCATAGTCATTATCTTCACCAAATTTAAATTCACTAGATTCATCATCAACTTTATTTGAAATATAATTTTACTTGTTATTACTATTTTCAATAATCTAAACATGTAAATAATATTAAATATCTAAATTAATCGTATTGAAAACTCTATATTATTTTATAGAATTATAATATCCTAAAAATATTCCTATACCACTTTTAGAATCAAATTTTTCTAAATTATATTTTTTGTTTAAGATAAATACTTTCCAACCAAACATGCTAAAATATCCAACTTTAGGTTTAAACCCTTTATGCAGTTCATAAGGGGTTTTCTTTAAAAATGTTCTCATAGATACTCTATTTAAAACATGGAAATATATATATTTATATCTTTTTCCCAAAATTATATAGGCAAATTAAATTACAAAAGCATTGATCTAGCCATTTCTTTTTATATATATTCTTTATTTCAACCACACTATTCTGCTGTGGTGTCCTATGGGATGAAGAGTAGTGTTTTTATCCATTTCATTCTCAAATTTTATCAAACTATAAAGTAAAAAATTCACCACCTCTATCACTTCTAATAAACATGGTTGATATATTCTTAAAGGTTTTAATAATTTTACAGAAAGCACAAAATTTAGTTAAAGTTTCATTCTTATTTGATAAGAAATAAATCTAGATAAATCTACTATAATCATCTACAATTACAAATACATACTTATTACCACAAAAAATAATAGGGTTTATAGGTCCAAACAAGTAAATATGTAATATTTCTAAGCATACAGAAGTAAAAATTTCATTTACATATTTAAATATTTCTTTCTATTCATTACCCTCTAAACATGAATCACACATAAAGTACTTACTTGTATGTAACTTGGTAAATTTTTGAACCTGTTCATGATTTGAAAGTTTGTGAAATAGTATGAAGTTTTCATGCCCAAGCCTCTGATTCCATACAATGTCATATGTGTCTATAACATTTAAACACTTAACCTATTTTGTTAGATTAGATAAATCAATAATATTAACATTCTTTTTTATTTTCATAATATAAAATAGATTTATCTTTTATAATTGTACATTTATAATTTTCAACAATAACATTTAATCTATAATCATAAATCTATGATATAATTATTATATTATGTTTTAAACCATCCATATAAAATACTTTTGAAATAATAACAGTCTTAGAAAAACCAAATTCACCAATTCACTTAATGTAACACCTCAACCCCAAAAGCCTAGATCATGTGCCTTACTTTATTAGATTGGAATAGATACAAGTAAATCACATCCCAAAGGACTGAATTATTTAGTAGTTTTGGAAGCCTATATTATATACATGATACCCTTAATACATTGGAAATGAAAATAAAGCATTATGAAAATAAAATCTCAATATCCTTGAAATGAATTGAAATTATTCCTATTCATAAATTTTGGAAATGAAACATAATAAGGGTGATAAAAAATACTCATTAATGGTAAGTAAAATGTAATTTATAGTGTATTAAAGAGAACAAGACAAAAAGTCAAGGTAAATTACTGATAACACAGGCCATTTAACTAATAATATGGGAATGAAATGAATCCATATATTTTATCATATGAAAATATCATGGATAATAAAAATAATAACTAAAACATAAATGTAGTAAATTCTTAATTATTGGACATCATGTTTGAGGCACATGAAAACCTATACCATCAAGTCCTTTCACAAGATGGTTTAAAACCACAGGTTGATTTTTTTTTAATTTGCACAACTAATTTGTCTAATGAGAACCTATTAATGCATCAAAGGGTAACATAAAGTCCAGACCACACTTGTCATTATATGTACAAAGCTGTAACACTCCAAGATTCCATGATACTTTTCTCTTTGAATAATACAATAGCTTGCGCTGTACGCAACTTCGAGTTCTAGCACACCATGACCAATCAAACTAGCCATTTAAAAAACAGTTATGAATAGTAATACCCACTTTTTTGAAATTTTATAAATTTAATTTTTTATAATGGACTTAATTTTTGGATTTAGAATATCAAAATTATCTTAGGGTGAATTTTTTGTATTTTTCTGAAAACTTTCAATTTTTGATGAATAGTGAAAAATACTACATTATTGTTTAAAACTGACTTTTATTTAAATAAATTTTTATTTTTATTTAAATATATTTTAATGTAAAAATAGATAAACAATACCAATGTTAGTTTAATGTAATTCATTGGATTCATTTTATAATAAGATTAGATATATTAAATTTTATTGAACTATTTAACGCCTTTTACCCAACTTTTAGGAACATTTGAAAATATTCATAAAACGTAATTTTACTACTTCTGTGAAATGAATTTTAAAAAGTCAAGTGACATGGTTGAAATCAGTAAGTAAAATTTTGATGAATACGATGAAAATAATTTTTGCTGAATTGTAACTTTTGAAATTTATTTAGCACAGTTAAAAGTTAATAGGGTAATTAAAGGTAAAAATGATATTATAATTACCCTAAAACATGTAATAATTCTATTGGATAAGTGTATTTAGACAAAAATAAACCTTATGAATAAAATATGTTCCTTTTTGATCCACTTGGATTAGATTAGGACATTTTTTTTAAAGAAGTGTTAAAAGCGTTAAATTCAAATTTTAATAACTAAATTGTTTTTAATATAGGGTTATACATAAGATAAATTCATCTAGAAATTTTAATTATCAATATAAAATTATTTCCTACCTCATGGTATTTTATTTATAATTTTTAGACATTAAAAAAGTAAATTTATTTATGAAACAATGATGATGCAGTAATTAAATTATTAATGAAAGATTAAAATAATTGATATTATAATATCCAAATAAATTTAAATTGAGACTTTTGATGCGTTAAAATAATTTTCTAGGTTAATATGTCATTTTAGTATTTATTTAATGTAGTTTTATCTAAGTAATCATGGTTTTTTGACTTTCACAAAAACCAAATACTAAATAGTGTCAAAATTGACATAAATGAGTTTAAAAAAAATACTATATTATTAAATGATATAATATTTATAAAAATATAAGATTATGAAAAAGGAATTATATAATTATATATATGTCATAAATGAACCACTTGAGGTTATCTTGGAATTTTATAGTAAGTTTATTAACCATGTAATATAAAAATACAAGAAGACATTGTAAAAGTTAAACCAATTACCTAAGAGTTAAATCTAAAAGATAAGGTTAATATGGTGAAATAAACTTATCTAAAACCTATTTGTTGAGAGTATTTCTACCCATAACCACATTATACTTGAAATAAATACATTTTGAGAAATTATAAACTGAGAATTATTATATAATAAAATAATATTTTAATCTTTTCCTAAAGTGACCCCCACCTCTCTTATGAAATGGTACTTTCCCTTCTTTCAAAATCACACCACCAAAGCCATTTGGCTCAACCAAACCCTGCTAAAATATCTTCTTAACTATCCTAATTTCAACCTAGAGTCATTACTAAGATCATAAATCCAACCTAAGGATCCCTTTTGATCAAATCAAAAATGAACCACCTGAAGAAGAGGTAATAATTTCAGCACCTCTTTCAAAATTCTTTTCTTCATCCACTTCTTCTTTATTTGTTGTTTTCATAAAAAAATAATAACTCCAGTACCTTCTACATAATGTTATTTTATTATAAATATGGTACAACCATATTCATTATTCTATCCATCTTATGAACGACAAAGTCACCATACGTGCGTACATATAGCTTACCGTCTCCACACCGTGGTGTAGTTTGATATTCAAGACTTCATTATTTGGATGGGTATAATAATGAGTATAATTGATTTAAATAATTAATATAACATGTTAATTATTCTTTATATGTAATATACCATCCAATTAAATATGATTTCACCATCAATAGAATGATATTTTCACCCGTGCATTTGAACGGATTACTATCTCCACGAACGCGATGAGATTCATTCCCCATCATAACCATTCAAGAATAATTTTCATTTTATGATTAAAAATAATTTTTAAGAAATTAATATAATTTTGTATATGAATAAAAAACATCCTATCTATAACAAAAATGACTTACGTGACAAAACATATAAAGGAAAACGAACCAGTTAACACTCAAAATAATGATACTACTGAAATATTATTAACAAAGAAATATTAAGGGATCATATATGATATAATATTTATGTATGTAGTTCTTGTATAATTTAATAACAATGATTTAACTATTATACATGAGTTTAGAAAACCCTCGACTAAGTAAAATTACAAGTTAAGAGTTAATTTTACAATCTCTTTATTATAAGAGGTTGGTTATAGGTAAACATCTAGTAGGAATTATTTATCATCCTCATTCGTGTTTCTTAAAAATGTATTTCAAAACATTTTCACTATTTCCTAGAATATAGGATAAATTAATTTATACCCTCATTTGAATTTTTATAATTTTTTTTGAAATGAATCTTTTTGTCGTTTTTTAAATAAGCTAATTTATGACCTTTTCAGCCAATTAAGGTAAGTATGTTTTTTAACTTATATGGTAGGTCCAACTATTTTCTGTCATTATAACACCTTCGAAGCTTTCTTTACAATCTTATAATAATATTTTTAAAATAAATGTTTTCTTTTATAATTATGTGACTTTTAAATGATTTCAAAATAGAAATATATATTTCTCTCAAATAGTTTTGATTTCATCTATGTCAACATCCTTTGATGGATTTTACACTTGTTTGAAGTTGATTTATTATGGTACAATCTTCCATACTTTATTGATGGTTTTGCGATATGTTTTACTGTGGATGTGTTATTTTTATACCATTCATGGTTTATGGTTAAGTTATTAACATTTTGTATGCTAGTTTTAATATAAATGTTTATGTTATGTTTCAACCTTTTCATATGAGGAATGCATTGGAATTAGTAAGTGACAGGTGGAGCCCTCTAGAGCTCCTCCATGAATCAGTAGGTATCATGAGGAAAACTAGTGTCTTGGCATAAGGCCTTGACAAAATCTTATTTGTAGTCTTGGAATGTGGCCTTGAATATGTGGTTATGATGTCTGACATTATGAATTCCATCATTATGAAATAAGCTATTGATATTAAATGTGATTATTCAACTTATAGAATATCCAAGTGAATTAGTAAATGGAATTATTTGATTTATTTTTTCCATATTATGCTGAATTTTAAGTTTGAAAGGATTGTTTTTTAGTATTATACATTGCCTTAAATGTTTAAGCTTATTTATGTTAGTTTTTGCTATATTGTTATCTTTACTGAGCATCTAATATCACCCCTTTATTATGTTTTATTTTTCCCAGGATGTGAAGAAGTATATTATGATTAACCTTCGTGGATTGGACAAAGGATATGAGTGTGTTCAAAGGGGACACAATGGTCTTTTTTTATTTAATGATGTAATGTAAAACTTATATATGTATCTCGTACATCCAAGGCTACTAAAATAATAGGTCTTTCGAGACTTGATATCTTGTGATCATTATAATGTTACATAATAATGCACCGAATCAGGGTAACTAGGGTTGGGGTGTTATAATTGAAATCAGAGGAAGTTTAGTACAAACCTTGGAAACTAGATTTAGAAAAACTCTGATTAGAGAAAATTACCCTAAGATTGAATTTTATGATTAGCATAGAAGAAATTCCTAGAATATTAGTATTGTAGAGATTTTGTGAAATTTTCAAGAAATAAATCTCTTTCTGTATATGAGAAAGTAGAGGTGTCTCTGGGACCAATGTATATAGTGGTAAAACTCAAAAACATTGTTTTGAGCTAGACTCGAACAGGAACTGGTGCACGATAACGGTCCTTGCCGCACTCTTGGCTATGACACTCCCAGGGGATATTCTTAGGATAATTCACATATTATTTACAAGACATAAAGGAATTATGAATAAATACTTCCTCAAAGAAAACATTTTTTATGATTATGGTTTATATGAATAAACTATTAAATTTATGTTTGGTATTTTACTAGTTTGAAATTTTGAACTGCGATTCATAAAATAATCTAGTGTATGACATTATTTAGAAATGGAGCCTAGTAGAAGGAATGGAAATCGTATCAACGTATGTAATCCATTTAGGGATTTACCTCCCACTCAAGATAATTATACTGGAGTTGGTGATGCAACTGGTGCTGAACATCTTCTAACCATACTGGGACAACTCACTCTGGTTATGAATAATAACCTTAATCGTGTGGAGCACCCTGATCCAAAATGAGGAGGATAATTATTATACCACTTCATGAGAAAAAAAAATCAATATTCAATGGGACTACAAATACATTTGTATTTGAGAAATTGATAAGTTACTTAGAGAAAATATTTCATGCTTTAGCGAGTAGCGAAAGGGAAAAAGTTTTCATGGAAGTTTATCGCCTCATAGAAGATGTATATAAATGGTGGTCATTAATTAAAAAAACAAAGGAGGATGAAGAAGTGTCAAATATGGAATGGAAGGTGTTTAAAGATATTTTATTAGAAAAATACTTTCCTCACAAACATTATGCAGATATGGAAAGAAAATTTACGGTTCTGAGAAAAAAAGAGGATGAGAATGACGCAAAGTATGAGGAAACTTTACAAGGTTAGAAAGGCATGGTGAAGATTATATAATTAACCGAAGGAGTAAGATTGATCGATTATTTTATGGGTTAAAACCATTTCTCCATTGATCATTAGTCTCACAATCCTTATTATCGTACAAAGATATTGTCTCATGTGCTATCAAGACAGAAAAGGGATTCTCTAAGTCTTACGACTTTAAAGAAAAGAAATATAAGAAGAGATCTTCTGAAAACTCTGGAAATGGAAATAAGGGGAATAAGGGAAAAGTTGAATTTCCATCCTAAATTAAATGTGGGAATAAACACCCCAGTGCTTGACCGAAGGTATTGAGAGTCTGTTACAATTGTGGAGAAAAATGACACCAAGATCGTGATTGTGAAGGGAAGAAAGACGCTGTCAATATTGAATGCTTCAGTTGTAATGAAATGGGGTATTATGAAAATGAATATCCAAAGTGTCAAGGAAAATTAGCTCAGAAAAGGACAAGGGATCAAGGCCAAGGTTATGCAATCACAACTGCCAGGTTGAAGTTCCGAATGAGGTGGTGGAAGGTACATTAATTGTTTCCTCAAATTTAGACAATGCGTTATTTGATTCAATATCATCACATTCTTTCATATATTCCCTATTTTCCATGAAAATTAGATAATTCCAATTTGATTTAACAAGGGAGTTGTTAGTAAAAACTCGTAAGGGAAGTATCATTGCAACAATGTTCTGTGAATCAGTTACCATTATGGCATATAAATGTTCTTTATCTGTGGATCTCATCATCATACCCATGATTGAATTTGATATAATCCTCAGTATGGATTGGGTTTCAGACCATGTTGCGAAAATTTATTATAAGAATAATGAGGTTACATTTTTTTGATGATGACAGGGAATACCATATCTTTAGAGTAGAAACATCACCATCTAATTCTTATCTAGATCCACCCCGAGTAGCTCTACTAAATTAAATTATTGGAGAGTAAGAGAGTGAAATAAATATAGATGAGGAAGGGAATGTTCAAATAGAGGATGCACCTATTGTGCAAGAATATGTTGATGTGTTTCCAGAGGATTTACTTCGACATCCTCCATAATGAGAAATTGAGTTTTCCATTGATTTAATTTCTAGTTCAAGGACCATATCGAAGACCCCTTATAGAATGGACACTGTGGAATTAGTGGATATAATAAAAAACTATAGGAATTGAGAAATAAAGGGTTTATTTTCCCTAGTGTTTCTCCATGGGGATCCCCTATTTTTTTGTTATTAAAAAATATGGATCTATGAGGTTGTGCATTGATTATAGGGATTTAAGTGATATAACAATAAAGAACAAGTATCCCCTACCTCGTATTGATGATTTATTTGATAAACTTCATGAAGCTAAATATTTTTTAAAGATTGAACTTTGATCTGGATATCATCAGTTGTGTTTGAAGAAGGAAGATATTCCAAATACATCATTTCATACCATGTATGGGCTTTACGAGACAGTAATGGATTTTGGGATGACTAATACACCCTATGTCTTCATCGATCTAATGAATATATTTTTCAAGAAATATCTTGATTAATTTGTAGTGGTATTTATTGATGATATCTTGGTATAATCCCAAATCTACAAAGATCATGAAAATCACTTGCACATTATTCTAAAGACTCTAAGAAGAAATGAATTATATAAAAGGTTACTTCCCCTTGTCGAAAAATCACACCTCCAAATCCATTTGGCTCAGACAATACCTGCTCAAATATCTTCCCAACTACCCTAACTTCAACCTAGAGGCCTTAATTTTATCATTAATCCAACCTAATGAGCCCTTTTGATCAAATCAAAAAGGAAGCACCCAGAGAAGAGGTAATAATTTAATCACCTCTTTCAAAGTTCTTTTCTTCCACTTCATCTTTATTTGTTGTTTCATTACGAAAATAATAACTCCATTACCTTGTACATATTTTTATGTTATTATAAATACGGTACAACCATATTTATTACTCCATCCATCCTATAAATGACAAAGTCACCACACATACGTACGTACGACTTACCGTCTCCATGTTGTGGTGTAGTTTGTTATTCAACACTTCATTATTTGGATGTGTATAATAATGAGTATAATTGATGTAAATAATAAATATAACAGGTTATTGAATCCTTATATGTAATATACCATCCAATTACATACGATTTCACCATCAATAGAGTGATATTGTCGCTCGTGCATACGTATGTGGTTCTTGTAGAGTTTAATAAAAATGATTTAACTATTATACAGGAGGTTAACGTACCCTCAGATAATGAAAAGTACAAGGTAAGAGTTAATTTTACAATCTCTTTATTGTTCGTGGTTGTTCATATGTAAGAATATACTGGGAATTATTTATCATCTTTATTCGTGTTTCTTAAAAATGTATTTCAAAACATTTTCCCTATTTCCTAGAATATGGGTTAAATTCATTTATACCCTTTTAAAACTTTTTATAAAATGTTTTGAAAGGATTCATTCCGTCATTTTCCAAAAAAGTTACCTTATGAACTTTTCGACAAATTAAGGTAATAATGTTTTTTAACTTATATGGTATGTGTAGCTACCTTCCACTGTTATAACACCTTCTAAGATTCCCTTACAATTTTATAATAATATTTTCAAAATAAATGTTTTATTTTATAATTATGTGACCTTTAAATTATTTCAAAATAGAAAGAGATATTTGTCTCAAATGGTTTTGATTTCATCTATGTCAACATCATTTTTTGGATTTTACACTTTTTTGAAGTTGATTTATTATGATACAATCTTACATATTGTATTAATGTTTTTGTGATATGCTTGATTGTGGATGTGTTATTTTTATACCATTCATGTTTTATGGTTAAAGTATTAACATTTCTTATGCTAGTTTTAATATGAATGTTTATGTTATGTTTCAACCTTTTAATATGAGGAATGTATTGGACTTAGTAAGTCATGGGTGGAGCTCGTTATATCTCCTCGATGCATCCGTAGGTATCATGTGACGAAATAGTGTCTTGGCATAAGGCCTTAATAAAATATTATTTATAGTCTTGGAATGAGGCCTTGAATATGTGGTTATGATGTCCGTCATTATGAATTCCATCATTATGAAATTAGATATTGATATTAAATGTGATTATTCGACTAGTAAAATATCCATTTGAATAAGTAAATGGCATAATTTGATTTATTTTTTCCATATTATGATGATGTTTAAGTTTAAAAGGCTTGTGTTTTAGTCTTATACATTTCCTTAAATGTTTATGGTTATTTAAAATAGTTTTATCTATATTGTTATCCTTACTGAGCATCTGAGATCACCCATTTCTTATGTTTTCTTTTTCCTAGGATGTGAAGAAGCATATTTTGATTAACCTGTAGGGATATGCCAAAGGATATGAGTGTGTTCAAAGGGGACACAATGTTTTTTTATTTCATGATGTAATATAAAACTTATGTATGTATCTATTACTTCCAAGGATACTAAACTAATCGGGATTTCAAGACTTGTACTTTTGTGATCATGCCAATGTTATGTAATAATGCACCAACTCTGGGAAACTAGGGTCGGGGCATTACAAAAACATTCCTCATATCTAGTATTTGAATAAAATATATGTATTGAATAAATAATAAAAATTATTCAAATATTCCCTAGTAGAGGGTAAGCAACAATATGGTTTGTTGATGTTGATGAATGGAAATACTATGGAATTAACATTGAAAAAATTCTCAAGGAAAATAGCCTTTAAATATTTTGAAGTGTCCCATACCACCTTGAAACATTTGAATCATAATTACCATGAAGGAATAACATTAAATGAAACATAAAATACCATGAAAATATGGATATTCATGATATAACTTGTCAAAAGGGAGGTATGCCACCATATAAAATAAACTAGGTTCTTAAAAATGAAATATGTCTCAATGAAATGAAATTTAGATGAAATAACTCACCACATTGTAATAATTTATTTTAAAGTCCACATATCTATAAAATAAATTTTTATTTGAAAATAGTCTTATAGACTTGTAATGTAATCTTCACAACATCAGTGAGTCATAAATATGGGAAATTACATTCATTCCATATAAGTTAAAAAGACATTCTTTTTTTACTTTTTTAAGAAAGGTCATAAAGTACCCTTTTTTGAAAAATGACAGGAAGATTATTTTTTAAATAATTTTTCAAAAAGTAAAAAAGGGGTAAAAATGAATTTAAAAAATAAATATATAATTGTAAATTAATTTTTGAAATCTTTTTTAGAAAGAACTAACATGAAAGATAAATATTCCCCAGTGGAGACTTTGACACAAACAATCCCGAATAACGATGAGAATGTGAGATGAATACATTTCTCTTTATAATCAATAGAATAATATGCCCATGAAAGAATGAAAATTATATAGATATGAAAATAACATAATATTAAAAATAATACTCATATAATAAATTCATTGGTAGTATATACACCACACAAAATAAATAACTAGTGTTTAAGGAATGTGTCCCATAGAAATAAGAGTGGGATAAATATCCCTTACCTCACGCTTCCTTGATTTGAACATGCTTTATACTTCTGTATAATGGTTTTAAGTATTTTATTAAATTATATAAGAATATTATTTATATTTATAATATCATATATTATCTTATTATATTATTTTATCACCCGTTAGTTGATAACATTTCGTTATTACTTTTGTTTCTGGTGCTAACAGCTTTATTTTCCTGTTCCTGTTTTGTCATGAATGTTTCAATTATTTTTCATAGGATATTGAACGAACATCTCCAGAATGATATTAATGTTATAAAAATAATATTTAGTTATTTAATATATTTTATTTTAATTATTTAATGTTTAAAATTGAAAATGAATCACATCGCGTCGTGAAGATGGTAGGCCGCAAGCACTCCCTAGTGGTAGTGTCATTCCATTAATGGTGAAAGAGTCCCTTAATGGTGAAAGAGTGAGGAAGTAGATGGTATATTAATTTTTAAATAATAAATATCAAGTCATAATTATCATATATATCCATTCTATTTATCATTATATCCATCCAAATAAAGTGATGATGAAAAACAGATTACACCACGACGTGGAGACGGTAAGCCGTACGTACAAACGCGTGGTGTTTTCTTTTTTCATAGGATATATAAATCATAAAATATGATTGTAACATAATAATAAATATTTTAATCATATATATGATACTTTATTTATTAATTTACTATTTAAAAATCACATGCAAAGTAAATATATGAGGAAATTAACTTGAATGCGTTGGTAAAACAATTTCCTCTTCTTGGGTGGAATTCATTTGGATGTCATCTTAAGGGACATCGAGTTGTAATATTTGGAATAACAGGTCCTCTAAAACTTGTATAAGGATGTTGGGAGGAGAAATTTGTAGGTTTTGGTCAAGTTATAAGGCTCAATGTGGTGTGAGTAAATGAGAGATGAGGTTCCCTTTTATAATTGAGGTAAGGGGATCTTTTAGAGACTCTCAAAATATTAAATTAATATAAATATATTTTTAATTAAAAATGGATAAAAATTAATTAATTTAAAATATAAGATTAATATGTGTCAAAATCCTCTCAAACATAAATTTTTAGACAAGTTTAGGTAATATTATTACCATTATCGTTTGACTTTAACCCTTTGTTAAAACGTTTTACTCTTACTTTGACATCATGTAATTTACATTTTTGAGGATTATATAATCTATATAAAATTAAAAAAGACCAATAAATGAGTCTTTTATGAAATTTTAATACTTATACCAATAAGTTGGATGAAATTGAGTTTTTTATAAATTTTATATCATTTAATAAAATATTATTTATTTTGAAATATCAATAATGTCAATTTTGATACTATTCATTACTTGACTTTTTATAAATATCATAAAAAAATATAAATTCAATAAAATAATTTTAAAACACTAATAAAATTTAAAATTCATCTAAAAAATCTGCGGATGACATTGATCATCTCAAATTATATTTATTTTAGTATTTTTAATTTCATTTATTTGATATTTTCTTTAATTAAAGAATTACTACATCATCATAATACGAGACTTTAATTAATTATTTCTTTATAAAAGTTAAAAATAAATTACCATGATAAATATAATCTTTTTATATTTCAAAATAATCTTTATAGTTAAATATATCTCTTATATAACCCCATATTAAAAAGAGTTCACTTGTTAAAAACAAAAGTGTGATAAAATTGACTTTTATTTGAATATAATATTATAAATTTTATACTCTCATAAAAGTGTCCTTAAAAGGTTATAATTTCAGTATAAGGATGTTTTTGGTCTATAAAAACCCATCAAATGAAATTAGGACAAGCGTAGTGTAATTTTATAGTCTTTATAAAATTATTTTTACCTATAATTACATGATTTACACTTAACTATGATAACTAAAATATTACTAAATTTACTATTCATATACCAAAATAAATGAAACTAATTTAAATAATTTAGAACCAATTATTCCAAATATGGAATCTATTTTCAAAATTCGAAACATATAATTTTCATAAATTAATTTAAAAATAATTTTTTTGATGGAATGAGAAAACAATTTATCAAGGTGAAAATGTACAAAAGATTATAATGTTTTTATATCTTTATTCAATGTGTAATTGATTATAATGACCTATATTAGATTAATTTATAAAAGTTTTATCTAATTATACTTTTAAACTGATCAGAAATATAATTTAACACTATATTATTTAGATGATTTTTTTTTTCAATTAAAATACAATTTTTTATTACTATTTATGAAGGCATAAAAATTATTAGAAAAATACCAAAAATATTAGAAAAGTAAATTTTTGTATTATTATTTAAAATAATATGTTTATTTTTTCAAATAAATTATATAAAATTTTGAAAAATTGTATTTAAAATGGGGTCACCATTAGAAGGCGGTAAAATTACCTTTAAAAAATATAGTCTTTTAATGCGTAAAACTGGATTCATTGTTATCTTTTGACCATAAAATAATTTGTATGAATTTTAGAATAATTGATTAAATGTATAATATATAAATTTTATAATTTTTTTAATACTATTCATTCTCACCAATTTAACGGTCAGGTTATAATAATAATATTTATTGTGGTTCGTTTAAGATAGGTGTTGAATACAACGTAAACTATAAAAAAATTGAATTTATTTAAGAAGAGAAATACTATAAAATATTGAGGTGTTTCCTTCTACCATCCTTCAATAAATTTATTTCAATCAATTTGAACTCGGGGTAAAAAACTAGGGGTTTGATATTTCAATATATCTTTATTGAAATCCTATATCGGAAAAAGGGATTAATGGGACCTCCACTTTAAAATAAAGAAAGGGAAGTATGAAGGTCACCCAAGATAACATATAATAGGGTTTTATATAAGAAAACATGGACATTAAAGAGAAATATAATGATCAAGTTTTGATGGAGAGCGATATAGAACATGTTTATGAGAAATTCAACAATCACAAAGCTATAAATCTATGATGTTCAAAGGGATCATTTGATTCATCTAAAAAGAAGGTACTAGGATATTTTTTGGTTTCAAGATCTTTTACCTATATATGAATAATTAGTTTTCTTCATAGACGATGAACATACATAAATATACTTACTTAATAAGTAGAGTTTCATCCTTTAATCAATTTCCAGCACAAACTCATCTTTTTCTCTAAATAATGACTATTTAAGTTGAATTTTTCATTCTTGAAGATTTCAAGTCAACTTATAAGGATAAAAAAATCAAAAAAAGTATAACTATATATTTCTCCTAAATTTATACATTATCCAAAACCAAAATTTTTTGGATAAGATAAAATAATTCCCCAAAAAAATCTCCAAAATTCAACAGTAGAACCCCAAGGTTCAACAAAGATCATTTAAAAAATAATTATCATTCCTCAAAAATATTCTAGACTCAGATTGAAACAAAAAAAATATGTATTTGATTGTATAATGTTATAAATAACATCAATCACTATTAATTTATTATACTAAAAAATTAATTTCCGAAATATCTTAATTTCCAAGGTTTTCTAATCATTTCCATAAATAACTTAAATCACCATAAGTCCATAATAATATCATATTTGACTACAAAATACAATTCTATCTATTTTTCATAATCTAATAGGATTCCCAAAATGGTGAAATTCTTCAAAAATAAAATTAGTTACTTAGTCACCAAATCATTTTCTAATACCAATGTTATCTATTTGATAAAAAAATGTACCTAAAATCAAAAAACCCTTATCCATTAGATATTTTAACTAACTAAAAAAAGTCATGATAACTAGGACTTCATGTAGGATAGTTGTAGAAGATTCACCCTTCTCGTCCTTCAGTTGCGGGTTCAAAACCTACAAACTTACCAGACATGATGAGTTTTTAGCTGACATACATGTTGTCATTTTTCTAAAACCATATTAATATAACTTCTAATATAAATATGATAAACATATTTGAAATACGTTTAATCACTAGATAACCTTTTAACTATGGGTTTTAATACAACCCCTATATATAAATACTTTATCCATTTATTTCCACATAGGTCCTTGGTCCAAAGTTTATCCTATAGAATAGGGAATTGACTAGGGTAATTTCTAGGTTCCTCACATTTAAAGAAATAAATTAAAAATGGATTCTTGGGATGATTTTTATTTCCTTCCATCATAATATTCATTTTTTCTCAGAAATTCTTTTCTTTATGTCATTTCACACACATAAATCATTTTTCCATTCTGTTGAGACACTTTCCTAGGTCTATCCTTCCATATTTCATTCATGATGGAAATCAACCCTTCTTTTCACCTTGGTCTCCACTACTAAAGATCTTTTGAAACTTCATCATTATTTTCTTTGGTGAGTTTGTGAGTTGTTTAAGGTATATGTCATTAATCATATTTCTGGAAAAATAATTTGGAATGGACATGATATCTTTCACTTCTATCGAAATTTCATTTTTTTTTCTCTTCACCACCACATTTTCTATCATGTTCAATGTTAACATGACTCTTTCAGGTTCCAACCATTGACTAAAACCAGAAATAATAGTGTGAGAAACAATTTTTATAGTGAAAAAAATGTATATTAATTTATAGAATATCATGAAAACTTATTTTAAATATAAAACACCTTATATTTAACCTAGGTTATTCATTTTCATTATATATTCAAATCATTCATAATGGTTTATAAAGAAAATGAAAATTATCCTAAGCGTATCCCCCAAGAGTATCAAACTAGGTGTGAAATAAGGATTATTGTCATGTACCTGGTTACACTAAGTCTAACCTGACACACATTTTTAAAGTTGTTACCCCAAGGTAAATCTATGCCATTACTATTTCCACTTTTAGTATCCAAATAGGGACGTATTTCTTAGAATACCACACAATATCTATCTAACTGAAACATTATTATTTTCTTCTATACTTATCCTAAAATTCTAGATTAGGGATGTTTTCCCAAATCTATGTTTTTTAAATATAGTTTCCAAGGTTTCTACTAAACTTTCTCTGATAAAAACTATAACACCTTGACCCTAGAATCCTGGAGCCAGTGCCTTAATTTATTACATTTTCATAGATACAAGTAAATCATGTCCTAAAGGACTGAACAATTTAGTAGTTTTGGAAGCCCCGATTACATACATGATACTATTAATACACTGGAAAAGAAAATAAAACATTATGAAAATAAAATCTTTTCATCCTTAAAACTCATTCAAAGGATTAATTTTTATAACTTGTGGAAAAGAAACATAATAATGGTGAGATCAAATTCACATTAAGTGTATGCACAGTGGAAGAAATAATGCATTAATGAGAATAAGTCAACATGGAAAGGTAAATTACTTACAACACATGCCCTTTTAACCAATATAATTATACTTAAAAGAATCTGTATATTTTATCATACAAAAATCTCATAGATAATAACAATAATATCTAAAATATCTATGAATGAAATTCTTAATTATTGGAAATCATGTATGAGGAACATGAAAACCTATACCGTCAGGACTTTTCATAAGAAAGTTTAGACCAACATGTAGAAATATGTTTACTTTTCACTAATATTTTGTTTCATGATAAACTAGTGATGCATTGAGGTGATATATAAAGTCTGAGCCCCACGCATTATTTCAAGTCCAAGGAATTCCTAATATTGAGTACCCGATTTAATTAATATTTAATATACCTTATCAAATATCCATATTGAATAAAAAATAGGGATAAATAAATAATTCCCCATTGGAGGATATGTAACAACAAGGGTTGTTTCAATTTATGGATAGAAATACTATTGAAATATCATTAAAAGCATTCTTAAGGAAAATAATCTTTAAAAATTATAAAGTGTCCCACACCACTTTGAAACATTTGAATCATAATTCCCATGAGGGAATAAAATTAAATAAAACTCATAGTATCAGGAAAATAAGGATATTCATGATATAAAATGTCAAGGGGGTAGTATATACATTTTATAAAATAAACTAGGTGCATAAAATTACAATATTCCTCAATGAAATGAAATTCAGACAAAATCCCTTACCACTTGATAATCATTTATTTAAAAGGCCACAAATTTATAAAAGATTTTTTTTATTTTAAAAGAAACTTATTAACTTGTAAAATAATATTAAAAAAATTAGGGATTTATGAAGGCATGTAATTTCATTCATTTCATATAATTTAAAAAATATTCAATTTAGTTTGGTAAAAAATGTTATAAAATACATTGTTTTGGAAAATTATAGGAATATTACTTTTTAAAGAATTTTTGAAAAAGTAAAAAGGGGGAAAATTAATTTAATAAATAAATAGAGAATATTAAAAAAAATTAAAACATTTTTAGAAAATTCTAACATGGGAGATAAATATTCCCCCGTGGAGACTTAGACACAAATAACCCCGAATAACGATGAGATTGTGAAATAAATACATATCACTTTACAATTAGTAGAATTGTATTACCATGAAAGAAAAAAAATTATTTGGATATGAAAATATGATAATATTCATAATAGTACTCATAAAATACATTCATGGGTGGTATATACCCCAAACAAAAGAAATAAGTAGTTTTTAAGGCATGCGTCCCAAAAAACTTTGAGTGATAAAAAGATCCCTTACCTCATGCTTCCTTTAGTAAATCATGATTTAACATCATTTATAATGGTTTTTAAGAATTTTATTAACTTATATCAGAATATTATTCGTATTTATGATATCATATATGATATTCTTATATTATTTTATCACCAGTTTTTTGATTAAATTTCGTTATTACCCTTGTTTTGGGTGTTAACTGCTTTATTTTTCTATGCAAGTTTTGTCATAAATGTTTTGGTTATTTTGCATAGGATATAGATCCGACATATAAAGAATTATAATAATGTTATAAATATCATATTTAATAATTAAATACATTTTTAGATCCATTATGTATTTTTTAACACATAAAATGAATCACATCCCGTCGTGGAGATTGTAAGTCGTACAGATGCACGGGCGACGATACCATTCCCATAACAGTGAAAGATTAAGGAATTTTATGGTATATTAATATTTAAATAATCAATATAATTTCATAATTATCATATATATATCCTTTATATCCATCATTATACCCATCCAAGTAAAGTGGTGGTGAAAAAAAGATTACACCACGACGTGGGGACGATAAGTTGTACGTACGCACACATGATGTTTTTATTTTTAGTAGGATGGATAGATCCTCGAATATGGTTTTCCCATTAAAATAATAACATATAAACATTTAGATGATAATATATTTATTACTATAGTATTTAAACAACACATTAAGAGAAAATATAATAAGAAATGAACTTGAATACGTTGGAAAAACAGTTACCTCTTCTTTAGTGGACTTCCTTTAGATCTATTCTTAAGGGATCTAGAGTTGATCTTTTTGGAAGTCCATGACCCCAAGAACTCGGATAAGGTTTTTTGAAGGAGAAATTGGTAGGCCTTAGTTGATCTATAAGGATCAATGTGGTGTGAGGAAGTGAGGGATCATATGCCCTTTTATAAATGCGGTAAGGAGAACTTTTGAAAACTCTCAAAATATTAAATTAATATAAGTTAATTTTAAATTAAAAATGGATTAAAAGTGAATTATTTCAAAGATAAGATGATTATGTGTCGAAATAAACTTGAATAACAATTTTAGGTATGTTTAGGTCACATTCCTACCCTTATATTTTGGATTTAACCCTCAGTTTACCCATTTAACTCTTACTGTGACAACATGTAATTTACACTTTGAGGGTTAATATAATTAATATAAAATAAAAAAGACCAAAAAATGAGTCATTTATGAAAATTTAAGAAACATAACAATCTTTTGGATGAAAATTATATTTTTATAAATTTTATATCATTTAATAAAATATTATTTATTCTAAAATATCAATAATGTCAATTTTGACACCATTAATTACTTGACTTTTTAGAAATATTTTTACAAAAAGATAAATTAGAACCAATACTTATAAAACAATACTAACATGAAAATTAATCTAATTTTTCTTGATGACATCATTCATCTAAAATAAATTTATTTTAGTATTTTTAATATCATTTTTTGGTATTTCATTTAATTAAACAATTATTGCATCATCATTGTGCAAGCCTTTAATTTAATTATTTATACTCTAAAAATTAAAAATAATTTATCATGATAAATATAAAAATTTTAGATTTCAAAATAATATTTATAGTCAAACATTTCCCCTATATAACCCCATATTAAAAATATTTCATTTGTTAAAAATAAAGGGTGACAAAGTTGACTTTTCTTTGAATATAATATCATAAATGTCATGTTATCATAAAAGTGTCTTCCAAAGGTTATAATTTCAACCCAATGATTATTTTGGTTAAAACACATTCATCCAATTAAATTGGGACAAGTGTATATAATTTTATAGTCTTTATAATATTATTTTTACCCATAATTACCTGATTTACCCTTAACTATGGCAACAAAAATATTACTAATTTTCCTATTCATATACCCAAAATGAAATAAACCAATTTAAATAATTTTGAACCACTAATTACAATTATGGAATATATTTTTCAAAATTTATAACACAAAAGTTTAAGTAATTAATATAAAATTAATCCCATTGACAGAATGTGAAACCAAGTTATTAAAGTGAAAACTAAAAAAAGATTATATTGTTTTTATATTCTTATTCAATGTGAAATTGATTACAATGACATATATTAGATTAAATGATAAAAAATGGATCTAATTTTACTTTTAAACCAATAAAAAATATAATTTTACATAATAAATTATTTATACAAAAAGATGGTTTCAATTGAAATACAAAATTTTATTACTATTTATCAAAGCATAAAATATATCAGAAAAATACCAAAAATTAAACCAAATTAATTTTTTATATATTTTTTATTAAGATAAGAACTTTATTTTTTCAAATAAAATATATAAAAGTCTATTAAATTGGATTTATTGTTGATTCTCCATTAAGAGGTGGTAAAGGTCCTTTAGAAAAATAGTCTTTTAATGCATAAAATTGGATTCATTCTTATAATATTCATATAAAATCATTTAGATGAATTTTAAAATATTTTATTAAATATATAATATATAAATTTCATAATTTAGTTAATACTATTCATTCCCAATAATTTAACAGATAGGCTATAATAATAATATTAATTGTGGTTCATTTAAGCTTGGTGTTGCATCCAATGTAAGATATCAAAGAAATTGAATTTATTTAAAAAGAGACATACTATAAAATCTAGGGTAGTTACATTTAATTTGACCTTTATATTTGTCTCAAAATGTGACAAGGCCACTATCGCATGAATTAAAGGACAAACTCTTATAAATATCATCTTTCATGTGTCTAGATCAACCACTGTCCAAATACCAGGAGTCTTTGAGACATATAAGGCATATTTTTTGAAATTAAATAGTCCAACAGAGTGTTTTGGTACCCTTACTAAATTGGGTATTACTAGATTTGTAGCAAAAAATTTTGGAACCCAATTATATTTAAAAAATTTATTAGTGATATTTTTAGAAAATTAATCCCTAGAAAAGAAGGTATTTGTATGCCCAAAATATTGTGTAAATATTAGTGAACATTCATTGTCATAATGACCTCTAAGTCTACATTTCAATCAGGTTACACTGGAAATAATTTCTTATGAAATTTTAACAAATTTATTATTATTTAACCTTTGAGATAAAATATTATAACCAAAAAATTATTATCATTTGTTAGTTTCATCAATGACATCATTTTATTATATTATTCTTTACCTTTAAAAATATAGATAAATTATCTTTATGATTTATAAATTCATTTTTTCAAATTCATTTTATCCATTTGAATATTCACTAAACTTTTATAAAGTTTCTCATTAGATCTAAAAGAGGCATTTATTAATTTATTATTTTCTTACCTAAGTTTATTGAAATCATTTTCTACTTTAGTTAAATAACCCAGTACTAAATTAAATATTATTTTCTGATCTTTATCATTCACTTATAGAAATTTTTTAACTCTTATATTTTCCACTTTTAATTTTAATAACTCAAAATCACAATTATATTTAGATTTATCATAATGGGATTTTTTTTATATTATAGTGTTTATTTTTTTCTCATTTTCTTTAAACAAATTATTATTTTTAATTTTTATGTCATTATATTTTTACATTATCCTGAATCCATCATTCCTTAATTCTTCATTTTGTTTAAGAAGTTTTTTTGACTATATAAATAATAAAATTGGAATCAAAACATAAATCAGAACCATTTTTATCTTCAGATAAAGCATTATGATCAAAATTAATAGGATTAATTAATTGAGTGAAAATAGAATAAGTTACCTCATATTGTTCACCCATGAGAGATTGGTTCCCTATCTCTTTTTCATTTCCATAATCATTGTTAGAGTCAGAACTGTCTGAACAATCCTAAACTCTAAACAAATATTGATTTTTTTCTTGTTTTGTCTTTGTCCTTCTTTGTATGTTTTATTTTGGAAAAGTTTTTTCAAATGTTACCTTTCAACCTGCACTCTTAACAAGTTAATTCTAAAAAAGATTTCTATTTTTATAATTACCTTTCTTATAATATTTTTTGAACTTTCTTCTGATCCGTCTCTTTACACATTTTTTTAGAAACATGAAAAAATTCTTGACGAAATGAGACATATCTTTATCACTTTCATGGAAATAAGATTTAGAAATGATAGATATTTCATTAATATTAGAGTTAAAATAAATACCTTTTCTCTTTGTAGGATCCTCATCATTAATGTTTTTAAACTGTAATTCACACCGCATTAAAGATCCTATTAGTTTATATAAGGTATACTCATTAAAATTCATTCTCTAATCGATGGCCACCTTATTTTCATGCCATAGTTTTGAAAGAATTATCAATACTCATTCCACTTGAGAATTTTTGTCTATTACTTCACCAAGAGAACCCATAATATTTTTAATACTTGAAAACTGACGGAACAACTGGTTCACTGACTCTTTATTTCTCATCTTAAAGTCATGGTATTCTTATCATAACATTAATAGCTTGGTTATCTTGATTTTATTAGTCCCATAGTGAGTTACTTTAAGTATTCTCCATATACCGTGGGATTTTTTACAAGATGATACATGGTTATAGACATTTATACTTATATCAGAGTAAAAAATATTTTTAACTTTACATTTCCAAACATATTTTACCTTTTCAATACCTATAAGTGTATATGTATAAAATTTTGGTAGTTTATATAGATTATCCCTAGTAGTTTAATGATCAATAATTAACAGTTTTAGGTAATATTCAATTCTATATTTATAGTAGTTATAATCACTTCCATTAAAGAATTAGGGTATTTGAAGAATCCATACATCATTAGAATTAACACTAGCCATATTAAATAACTAAATGTTTATTCCTTAGACTACTATTTATAGGATGATCAGGTTGGAACATAGTTAAAAATTATCAAAAGAATTTTATCTAGAAGGTTTAGAATAAAAAAATATACTAACTTTTATAACAATAGATCTATTACCATAGCATTATTACCAATTATTGAATTACAAGAGATCAAAATTAAGACTATATATGGGTGAGTAGTCAATTTTAAAATTTAAAGGCAAAACAATCTAATTTTTATTAAATAAATATTTTTTAGTGAGTATCATGTTCAAATAATGAAATCAAGGTGAAATAAAAAGAAGGAACATATATAATTTTATAGTGGTTTATATTACCAATATCCTTGTACACTCATCAACCTTATCTAATACATGAAAAGATTGGTCCCACTAAAAAACACAATTTTATAGGTGTGGGAACCTATTACAGACTCCCCCTTTTACAAATACCTAGATACATAACCAATAATTTTTTACTAGAGTCTTTAACCTAGTTTGAGACCAAAATTGTGATCAGAATTCACAACATAAAATTTAGTTTAAATGTTGGAATAACCAAAACAAACAATAATTGAATTTTAGGGGAAAATCATAAACTAGAGACTAATAGATTACAAATAGAAAAAGATAATAATTATATGAAGAAAAAAATACAAAGAAACCCAGTAGAAAGATATTTTAATGAGAATGATAAGGTTCGATAATATTGATTATAAAAATAGTAAAGGATGGAAGTATTGAAGTCTCTTTGAGATCTTGGAAATTAGGCAAGAGTCATAGAGCATCTTGATCAAATGAGTAGCAAGAATGAGTATCACAAAATTTTTTAAATGTTACGTCCAATAGTCTTTATGTAGTTGTTTCATATTCCCTGGTCACATCTCTAATTGATTATTATTTTATCTTTTTTAATCGAAATATATTCTTAGAGTGTCAAGATACCCAATCACCACATTCCACTTTTTAACGAATAACAAAAATATAACATCACCATTACATGTAATTTGAAAGTTGGAGATTATTAACAAAGAGTTATCTTGATCTTCTAATTCCAAAGGAAACTCATTTAAAATAATTTCTAATATATTATTTATAATAATAGAGAATTATTTATGTAATTATAATGATTCAATTTAATTTCATTAACTTGTAGTAATTCAATATCTCAAAAATAATAAAAAGAGAGTATAAAATAATACTATGATACTTATAAAAAATCTTATGATTTTTTATGATAATTTTAATTCAAATGATTATAACAATGTCATAATAATATAATTATTTTTAAAGGAATTGAAAAATTAAAATAAATTTAATAAGTTTGTAGTGAATCATTTTATAAAAAATTATATTAAAATAGATTTTCATAAAATAAATTTTTTATACGAAATAAACAAAGTGTTTTACTGACCGTGTGATAAAAAAGCCTAATAGTTAGTGATCTTACCCTGTGATCATGTTTGTTTGGTATGTTTTCTGTGCACGCATGGTCATTATGCTAACCGATTGATCCAAAAGGTTTTGTGGTTAGTCTATTGTTTGTGTAAACATTTTTTTACTAGAAATCAGTTGAAGTGAACATGAATCCAGTATATTAAAATATCATATGCAGCAAATATAAAATATAACATGCCAAAAAATATCTCATGAAATAAAAAATTATTTTTTAATAAGAAGAAAACTTTTATACTTTCTGTAAAAAAGGGAAATAATGGTAAGTTAAATTATCGCCTCATGGTAAGTTTAGACTCTTACATGGTAGGTTGTTTGAAACCAGTAGTTGGTTGAAAATATACTGATTCATGCTAAACTTATTTCAAAGTAAGATTTTATGGTAAAAACACTTACCATATAATGAAAATATGGATTTTTCATTCACAATAGGTACACCAACCTCCCTTCACTGCAGGATGAAGAAATTCCCAGGACCAATATATGCACTCGAGAAGGATATCCAAAGAAGATGAATAGTAGAGTGATAAATATATATACTGTTATATATATATAACTATATATATATAACCATATATATATATATATATATATAAACAACACCTAAAATTTATAATTTTTTAAAAACTATAAATGACGCAGAAAGATGGGGAGGGGCAGTTCAAGTGGGTTGGGCCTACGGGTCATGTATTGGGCTTGGTATGGCTCTGGGCCTTCGGGTCATGTATTAAGGGTTTGTCGGGCCTTGTGCCTTGGGCCTATGGGTTATGTACGGGTTCCCCTTCAACCCTTAAAATGGGGATTATCCATAATAAAATAAGAAAAAGGCCTTCGGGCCATTCGAGCTATAACATTAATAACAAAGTTAAAGGAACATGTGAATATGAAATGAATTATATTAAAAACAATTAATTTAAAAATTAATTAAACAAAAACTACAACAAAATAAACAATAAAAACTAAATTTAAACTAAAATATTCCAAAATTAATATTAAAAAATCATAACCATTAAAAAATGTAAACTATATGAAAGTATAAATGTTTAATCAAATTGAATTTAAGTATATGGGAGGAAATTATAAAATATCAAAACAAAAAATTAAAGTATTTAAATACGTGTTCAAAAAATATATTTTTATTATAATATATATAAAATGGATATAAAAAACACTTTATTTAATTGGAATTTAGTCAAGGATGTGTATATGATACATCACCATGGTTTTCAAGTGAAAATGTTTCTTTTAAGGTATGCTTTCCGCAATGGTCCATTTATTGATTTGAGAAAGAGTCTCGAAGTTGGAGTATCCCATTTGATGATGCGATCAATGATTTTGGCTTCATATAAAATAAAAATTATTATTTTTTATATATATTTATTTGTGGGTGTGTTTTATTATTTTTAATATTATAGGTAAATGATATATTTATAATTAGAAATCATATACCAACTTTATATTCTATAAATATTTGGATGGGTACATGATTGTTAATGAAAGACATGGGTTAATTAGCTTGAATACTAGGTGTGAAGATATATAGAGATAGATCTAGAGTCTTCAAAGAATAAGTTAATACAAATACCTTGGTAATGTGATAAATAGGATTAGCATAGAGAACTCTAAAAATTAGTCTTTACCAGTATTACATGACTTAAATCCTAGAATATTTGAGAACTTTATAAGAAGTAAGAATGGATGGATAAATTACCTATGAATCAACTGTTATTTCTATCATGTATTATATACTATTTACTCGAATCAATCTTCAATGTGATCATAGAATTTCTACTGGAATCCATTATAATCCATATGAGAGTCACTGGATTAATGTTAATAATACCCTCAAGTTTAAGTTCTTGGTATTTAGAGAAGATTACGAGATCTCTGTAAGGGGTTACAGAAATACAATTTTCCAATTCAATATAGGTGACATGAGATATCATTTTGGTTTTATGTTATTACCAATTTGTGGAATTGTTAGTTGGAAGAGTTTTAGACAAGCCATTAAAGTAGACTAAAAAATAGAGATTGAGTAAATCATTACATTATATGATTTAAAGGAGGCTCTTTAGACCATGAAGTTCATTTTTAAGATAAAGGTAGTTCATGGAATTGAGGTTAAATTCATGCATTACTATGAAAATAATGGATCCATTTATTAGGACTAGAAACCATTTCTCACTAAAGGACCAAACATAAAATTTAAAAATACAATCTCAAATGAGAGATCCTTGAGAGGGGTGATGTTAGGATTTTTGGGTGGATACAAATTATTGTGTAGTATATATAATGGAAAAAACATTATTATTGAAAAATAATGAGGTTAATATAGAGTGTTTAGGTATAAAATACATAAGATATTAGTTTAATGGTTGAATAATGTATCATGTTTTCATAATAAAAGGAAATATATATTTATTATTCATTAATGCATGCTATAACTTAATTTACATGAATAGTGGAATGATAATATCCAATCAAAGTATGAATTTTAGTTTTACTTAATAGATTATCATCAATAAGTATTATTTGTTTTTATGTTATGATAAGATTATTATAAGTAATGGACTAATGGGATAATAATTAAAAGCTTATTATTTGGAATGATCTAAAAAAGTATAACTATTGGAATGTCATTGAGTCGTCGATATACTTAGTGGTGTATTCTTATTTAAAATTTCTTTTACCGGAGGTTTTCATGATACCTAGCATGAGAAAATTCATACTTTAACACATTTCATACAATATACTTGGGGTATATCTAATTAGAGGGTTGTTGAGTAAGTTATTGATCATGCTATCGATTGGGGCTCAACTGAGATGGGATCTTACCACTTATATGGCGAGAAAATACATCTTTCCATTGATTGAATTGGATTTTTTAAGGAAATAAATGTCCATTATTTTTTGGGCCACATATTCTATGTTTAACTACTTGGACAAGGGTCTTGTGATGCACTCATCCACTAGATGAATAACCTATTTTTTATTCATTGATTGATTTTGTATTATTCAGAGAATCAATAATGTTAAGGATGCACTATATTAGATTTAAAATTTTCTATGTCTAGTGGTCACATGATGTCATAGAAAAATGAGTTATATATGTATACAAATGATATATACGATACATCTTGTGGTGGAAATATTTTATGGATATTCACTTAAACATAAGTTAGTAATATTATACAACTGACTTGAATTATAGGCTTCCATATCCATGATACAAATATCATTACATATGACTTTCATGAATCGTAAAACAGGAATAATAAACCTCTTATTTCTATATCATATATTACTATACACTTATTTTTTTTAGATCAGTAAGAATGGGATGCATACACCTACTTTTATCCTCCAATATTGTTTCTTTCAGTTCTTGATCCATTATAAACAGATTAAACATGATTTTCATGTTTATTAAATGTGTTTAATGGATTATCTAATGGGAAATAATATATGAGTGACATATGATGAAACTCGATATGTCTGGCCCATTCTTCATTCAATGAGTTGTGTCAATGATGTCCATATAAGGGAATGAGTTCCCTTATTGGTTGGGTGGTGATCATCAGTTTCATACAAATATTTATAAATCTATTTTCTACCTGGGGAATCATTACTCACTACAGTGAAGGTGCTAGAACCCCTTCTATTTTCAAAAAATCCTCATGGTATGATCATGGATTCCTTATCTAGTGTTATGCCTTGAAGGTAGGAAGCATATTTCTTTATTCTACCATGATCATCATCAACTAACACTAAGAATTAAGTGGCCACTAAAACCATGATATAGGTGACCTATTCTTCATAAAATATTTTATAATTTGATCCTTAGAGATTGATTTGGAAATTAAATGGTTTTTTCCACTACTAATGGTCATAAGATGATTCCCTAAAACCCAAAAGTGACATCAAATCCCTATTATTTAAGGATTAAACAAGTTTAATCTACTTTTTTTGGGGAATTATATATTATAATTCATATGTAATCATATCATTAAATAAAATATTTGTAATTTCTTCCATTTTGATTCAATTTAGTGTATGATAGATATATATCATAATGTATAATATCGCATAAAAAATCTCTTTTCTTCTATATCATATATTATAGTATTATATATATAAATACATGATATGATTAGGTTTGGAATTAAAATATAGTTTCATAGTATAAATAAGACACCTAATAAATTATTAAATATGATAGAAATTACATGATTCGACTAATCATAGAATACAATATGTATCACAATGTATGATTTAGAGGAATATCACATAATAAAACTAATAGAAATATCACCCTCTCTATATTATATATAGTGACCCATAATTTTCTTAAAAATATATAAAATTTTATTAGATAAATATTCATTACATAACATAATGATCCATTCCAGAATAGTATTCTTCTAATATATTTGGAAACATGGATAGATAAACAATTGGTTCCTAAGTGGACTGCATTATCTCCTGCTAAGTTCTTCATAACTAGAACCGTTTTAAACATATAAAACACAATACCTTCATTAAAAACCTAGTGAAAGTATGGATAAGAAACGGTGATATCATATTCTTAGTAAGGGTAAAAAAAAAGATATCAATGAACACTTAAACATAACATGAGCTTACGGGTATGAGATCATGATCATAAAATTTGAAAACAATTACATGTATATCATAGACTATAATCCTATGTTATGGAATAAATATTTCTAGTTAATAATACATGAATCATCTGGGAATCAAAGAACACGAGCCATGAGATCATAACATTGACATAAGACATAAGTTTTTCAATACATATAAGAATATAAAATGATTTTATTTGTAGTCAAGGATTAATACATTGACTGTCATAGTGGATTAGGTTCAGTCTAAAAGAAATAATTGTAGTCAAGGTTTACTCCCAGGACTATCATAGTGGATATATTCTTTTTCTGAACTCGTTTCACTCCCCATTATAGTCCATTTTATCTCATGAAATATCCATCTTTACCCAACCTATTAGAGGGATATATAATTCTAAGACCACCTGTCAAATAATTAAAACCGTAATTTTTTTCATACCATCATAAATAATTAATCATATACTATACCATGAAAATTAATGGGTTTTATTAAATTTCATCATGTAATAACCAGTGGAAAGGAAACAGGTTTAAAAAATATTCCCTAATTTCATCATTATATAACCCATAGAAAAGATATCGGTTACATAAACATCTTGTAATCATAATCACAAACCATCTAGGGAAATAATAATTATGGTATTATTGAATCATATCCCCAGTAAAACTTATTTAATATAAAATGATTTCATCAAAGATTAAAATTCCTTTAAATAATCACATGGAACATTTCTTGAGTAAAATACACTTTTTATTTTTAAATCACTTATTTAAAATCTAAAAATTTACCAAATATTTAGGATAAAATTTTATTTGAAAATAAACATGGAAAATTTTAATTTAATCTTGAAATAATTCAATGTTGTTGATTGTGGGAAGTTTTTTTCATGCTATATAAGTTAAAACAAAGATTCCATCCCTATTTTTAGTAAAAATAGTCATAAAGTACCTCATTCAGAAAATGAAAAGAAGATTCATTTTAATCCATTTTTAAAAATTACAACATGGGTAAATATTAATTTAAAAAATCACATGATAATATTAAAATATCATTGAAAATATTTCAATGAAAACATGTACATATAAGAAAAATAATATTCAATAGAAGAGAGATATAAAGTCATTTTTACTTAAAAATATTATTTTTTGTATATTGAGTACATAAAGAGAGTAAAATAAAAGTAAAATATTTATTCTCATAAAATAGCTATAGGATATTAAAATTCAGGAGTTTATTAATATTTAGATCAAAATATTTTCTTATTAGAAAGATAATCATAAACAATCCTGATAAATAATGAGATGGTAACATAGAACCCTTACCTTAGGCTAGACTTCATTCATACATGAAAAAAACTCATGTATAATATATATTTATATATTATAAATCTATTAAATAACCATACTAATATATATAATAACATATATTATTACTTATAACCTTTTATCACCCATTTATTAATGAGTCTTTTTTAAAATCACTTTTCTGGGTGATAACTGCTATAATTTTTCATGTATATTTTTGTTCAATAGTTTTGGTACGTGTAATTTGATGATTTTTATGTCATATAGTTTTTTTCATAATGATATAAATATCATATATATCCATGATATACAATTTTATTGTCATCCATAAAATTTATATATAGAAAAATGAATTACACCATTCAAGGAGAGGGTAAGTTGTACGAACGCATAAACACTATTTTCATTTTTCAAAGGATGAAAAAAATAAAAGGTAAATAGTAATTAATATTTATATATTAATTATTATTTAATATATATATCATATTTATTCAAAAAATCAATCCTTATTTGTATCTATGTAAAGAAAAAATGAAAAATGAATCACATCACTTCGTGGAGGTGGTAGTCCGCACGTATGCACGAGTAATGTTATATTTTTTCCAAAGGATTGGAAGGTAAGAAGGTAGATATGATAATATAATTAAAAATGTATAATTATTTAATAAATATAATATATATTAATTAAATAAATGATTATATCCATCTATGATATTCGGTGATGGAAAATGAATTATATCGGTTCGTGAGGCGGTAATCCGCCATACACATGATCGACGATTTAATTTCCCATTTAATAGAAGAGGAGATAGATTTAGGTTTTAATATTTACATAATAAAGTATATGTATATATAATATAATTTCATTATTATTTTAGGATGGATGAAAAATATTTTATGGAGGTAGAAGAAGAAATAAAATGAAAATACATGGTTAATAACTATACTTCTTCGTTGGATAACCTATTTAGGTTTATAACTAAATCCTTCCAAGGATGGTTTTATTATAAAACCAGATACCCTAGGTAGTGGGTAGGTATTATATTAATGTGGTTGGGTAGGTATTTTATTAATTTAATGGATGTTGAAGTGTGGATATGAGATGAGATGAGGTGCCTTTTCATAAGTGGGGGAGAGGACCCACTTGAAATTTTTGAAAAGAATAAAATACATTAATGTCTTATTCACACCAAATGGATAAAAAATGGAACATTAAAGAATAATAGTTGATATAATGCCTAAATATCTTTATAAAATATAATTTATACAAGTTTTTGGTCATTTTTTCACAAATCTATTTAGTTTTACCCTCGATAAAACTATTTTGACATTAATTGTGGTAACATATTTTTACTATTTTTACTATTAATTATGAAAAACAATTAAGTTTAAATTATTTAAAAACATTAATTATTATGATAAAAAACATGAAATAAATTTTTTTCAAATTTAATTAACATAATAGGTATAATTTAATCTAAAATTACACCCACATACGTGATGAAAAGTAGTTTTCCAATAAAAAGTTTTTCTTAAGTATAAAAGGTTTTTATATAAAAAATTAATATAAAATTAATTCCAAAGAAATAAATTGGATTAATAATAATATAATTGAACAAATTTTACATTTTAAACCATTTTAAAACAAAATGAAACTATATAAATCCTTAAAAAAGAAATTTTGAATAAAATTAATATTTTTTTCTATTCATAAAACATTTATATTTTTAGAAAATTATCAAAAACTCACTGTATGATAATTTTGACATGATTATTTCAAATATTAAGTTAATTTTATCAAATAAATACTCTAATAAAGAAAATAAATAAATTACATTATTTTACCACAAAAGCAATAGAAATTATTTTAAGGAAAAATTATTATTTTTTGAAAAAAATAAAGACTTTACTAAATAATATATTTTTATTTATCTAAAACCTTTATAAATATATTTTAAATATGGGTATTACTATTCATAATTATAATTAAATAACTATGTTATAATGGTATACTATATTACCGTTCATTTAGACTAGGGGTTACTTGTATTGGAATCTATTTAAGAGATTAAATTTATTTGGAGAGAAATATATCATAAAATATCAGGGTGAAACATTATAGAGCCATTAAAATAATGTTTACCATTAAAATTATATCACTATAATACAAAAATATGATAATATACCTATTTAATTTCATCCTCAATTTCCCAAGTAGAATTTTTGAATTTATAAGTACTCTAGAGAACTTTAATCTGGTGAGTATTCATGTTCCGTTACACTTTATCTCTACATTCTAACATTTCTATAAGTTTTTCCTTATAATAAATATTATGATCCAGTGTTATGACCTCTAATTTTTTTTACATATTAAGGATTAGGTATGTAATTCATTAGGAGAGATACATTGAACACATCATGAAATTAAGAGAGGTTCAGTGAAATTACTAAGAAATAAGACATCGTACCAACTCAATAAAGAATCTCAAAGGGACCAATATACTCAGAGACCATATTTCATTTATTCCCAAATCTCGTAAACTTATTCCATGTAGAAACTCATACAAATACATTATCAGTAACTTTTAAATCCAAATATCTATAATGATTATTATTATAACTTTTCTATCGACTATGAAATTCATTTATATGATGTTTAATAGTTCTAACTTTCTCTTCCATTTCCTTAGCTTGATTAGGTCTTAATATCTTTATTTCTAAAACTTCATCACAGAATGGTGGAGTTCCACACTTATTTCCAAAGAGTGATTTATAAGGATCCATATGAATGATCTAGTGAAAGCTAATTTTTTTAAGAAAACTCAACTAGAAGAAGGTGTTGACCCTATCCACCTTATAAATACATAAAACATGATCTCAGTATATAATCTAGGGTTTTAGTGGTTCTATTTGAAATAATATATGTCTAAGGATGATAAGATGTACTAAAACTCAAATATGTATCTATAGACTACTGATGAGTTTTCCAGAACTTCAAGGTAAAACTCATATCCCAATAATATACAAGAGAATGTGGTACTCCATGACACTTAAGCACTTCCTTAATGTATATTCTATAAATATACTCAAGATATAAATATTATATGATAGCAATGAATTGTTCTGACTTCTTAAGGTGATCGAATATAACCCTAATAAAATTATGTCCCTTATAAGCATTAGAGAGTCTAATTAAAAAACTCAATGGTGATGTTTTCCCATTTCCATTATAGTATGAGTAATGTTTATAAAATCCCCTTAAACGTATGTTTCGAAACCTTAACATGATGAAATTCTAAGAACCAATATAGAAACTCTATAATAATTCTCTTTCAACTGTCCCACCATAAATACTATTTAATATATTTATAGATATTCAAACTTCCAGGATGGATAGAGAATTTTTAATTATGTGCCTCATCTAACCACTCCTTCAGATCTAGTGCATATGCTACACATACATGGTTCCATAACCTTACCATTACATCATAATAAAGGTTTAACTTAGGAATATTTCTCAACATATTTTGTAGTTTCTCATCTTCCTTATTCCTCTATTTAATCCTCACATTATATATTATTGAACACTAATTTGATCAAGATAAGATTTCTTTCTTTTCCTAAACATTTCTAGATCCATCCTTTATAAATATAGAACTATTGGATATTTTGTGATCCTCATCATGGATAATATAGTATAATTCTTTTGATTCAAAGCATTAGACACCTTGTTCACTTTCCTAGGGTGGCAATGTATTGATTAGTCATAATATTTAATCAAATACAACCATCTTATCTGGTGAAAATTCAGCACATTTTGAGTAAATATATAATTTAAAATTTTATTATTAGTATATATATATATATCACATAATTCTCTACAAAGATAATTCATCAATATCATATTTTTAAAAATCACCAAAAATAACTCCAAATCATTAGTTGGGTAATTTTTCTCATGAACATTAAATTATCCTAGGGCCTAATTTATCACCATATCATTCTATATGATAATGAATCCCAATACCTTCTTCGATGCACCACTATAGATTATGAACCCTTCTACACTATAGTTTAATGCAATTATAGGTGCACTGAATAGCCTTTTATTTCATTCCTTAAAATTTTATTCACATTCTTATGCCTAAATGAACTTGGATCCCTTTTGAGTTAACTAAGTGTGTGGAATAGATATTAATGATAAATTATTCACGAATTTCCAAAAATATATATACAAACCAAGAAAAATATATATCTCAATCATAGTGGTTGGTTTGAGCCAATGGTCAATAACTTATTTCTTTGATGGATCCACCGATATACCCTCACTTTATATTATATAACCCAAAAAATCAAACCTTTTGTTTCCAAAATTCACAATTTGAAAATGTTTCATAAAAATTATCCTTCCTTATAGTCTTTAGTATAATCCTTAGGTGATATTAACACTCTTCCATTATCATTAAATAGATAGGAATATCATCTATAAATACTTCCACAAACTAATTAAGGTAAACTCAAAATATCCTAGTCACTAAATCAATGGAAATTGTAGGTTCCTAAGTAAAACCCAATTGCATCATTAAATATTAATAGTGTCCATACATTGTACAAAATTATTTATTGGTTATATCATCCTTATTTACCCTTAATTGATGATATCTAAAACAAATATTAATATTGGAAATATATTGACATCCACACAGTTAATCAAACTAGTCATTCATACGCGGTAGAGAATACTTTTATTGATTGTAATCTTGTTAAATTACCAATAATCAATATAGAGATACATTAATCCATATATATTCTTAAAATAAGAATATGTTCACCCCATTGTGGAGAACTTTGATGAATGAATCCCATATCAATATTCTATCAAAGTTACTTCTTAAATTCCTACAACTCAATCATATATATTCTATACGAAGTATTTGAAATAGGTATAACACCGTGTATGAGTTCTATGGAGAACTCCACTTCACGATTCTATGGAAGAGTAAAAAAATATTTTTGGAAGTTATAAAAAACTCCCACATAATAAGAATATCATTAATGTTTAGTTTCACTCAAAACATATGTGATAAACACCCCTTTGAATAGGAATCAAGACTTATAAAATGGATGTGATTTCCATTAAAATTTCATATTTATAATTGCACTGATAGACAATCATATGTGTGACATTCCGGTTCCGGAAGCCGCTAGAGGTGGCTTGTATCCGGTTGGTCACATGGCCTCAAGCGCATATCTCTGAATGCTAGAGGCTACCAACTAGCAGCGAGGGTCTTGGGTGTGATTATGGGGAAACTATGCCCTCATTAGCAGAGTAAGACGACAGAAATAAACAAATAACAATAGAGGAAGAAATAATGATATCATATAACAGTAGATAGTGGAATACTGAAAGAAATAAATAACTGGAGTACATATAAAAATGATGCATGATACATATGTCTAGGAAAGCATCCAAACAGGTCACAATGCTGGAATATAGTACTAAACCAAAGTACAAAGAAGGCAAATAACTCCAAAACCATTAGTAGAATTAGCTTGGTCCCAGGCTCTCCATCTCCCCCACAATTAAGTACCTATAGTAAAAGGGCACTTTACCTTATCTATACCTGCAAGAATATAATTTGTTTGGGCCTAGAAGCATAACCAAAACAAGGTGTAATACAAATCCCAGTAGGCAACCGCCCAAAGATTTGTGATTAATAGTCAGTGAATATATATGGAAGGGAATAAGAAAATGAAGCAATAAGCAAGGAAGTACTCAAAGTAAATAGTACTACAGTTTCAATTACATCATTTACATTTAACTATTTATAAAACCAAACACAAATACAATCAACCCTCTAGAAATGTTCTCACAACCTATTCACTCTAGTTCAGCTACAATAGAATATATGAAAAAGACTATCTGAGGAAGCACTCACCGTCAATTCCCCTTATATTCATGTGTAATCGAAGACTCTCTGAGGAAGCACTCACCATAAATTCCCGCTATATTCCTTTAACGGTAAACTACACACACTTTGAGGAAGCACTCAACATTATTTCCTTCTTTTGTCTCGTAACATAACTATATACACTCTGCGAGAGAACTCAACGTCAATCCCCCCTATGGTCTCGCAGCATGATAATTATAATATATACTGTAGGAAATCCCTCAAAATCAATTTACCCTATGGTCTCACTACACCAAGTTCCCGTAGCCCCATGTAAAGAAATTGTGCACAAAAGATAATCAGGGGCCAAAGTAAAACTCAAGGTACTACTTGGCTAAATTATATACAAGGAATGGAACAACATATCAGATAAATAATCATGCCATCCTAAAAAAACTAGGAATTGAAAACAATAGCCTAATAGGAAAGGCTAGACCAAATGAAAAAAACCAAACATGCATGGGAAAACATGTCCATAGCAAGGAAATTAACCCTAAACACAATCAAACAACCCCTATTCAACATGCAAGGCATAACAGGCATTAACAGGGTTAAAAACAATAAAAATGCAATACCCTGAACAAGGGTATTGGGAATTTTTGCACATATAACACAAAGACTAACTACATAAAGGCACATACCACATACCTCGATGTTGTACGAATGATATACATGAACCTCAGGCCTTGAATTTCCCAAGAATGCTGTAGATCTACAAAAACACCAAAAAATTTCATCCGAGAATATCTCATGAAATATGGGAAATCAGAAAATGAGGGTCTAGAAGAAGGAAGAGCTTACCATGAAGATTCCAAAGAAATCAACAACAGTCAATTTAGAGAACGGATTAGGAGTTGGGGGCTCAGAGAAGATTCATGGCCTACAGTCTTTCCTATATGAGATAGATGAAGAATAAGTGTGTTCTTCCGATTAGACACGACCCTGGTCCGTTTAATGAAATAAAAATAAAATACAAGACGTGTTCTTTAAAAGTACATGACTTGTACTTGATTTTAACAACCTATACTTTATGCGGCCTCTAGGTCACCCCAAGTGGCCATGTGTTCTGCCATTACACGGATAATACAAGGCTACCCGAAGCAACTGAGTACATGACGTGTACCTATATGTACACGACATGTACTCTTGAAATTTCTAGAAACTCATATTTTTCTCGAAAACACAAGAAAGCAAGATTCATACCTGAAAGAAGATTCGGCTTCTTAAAAACTTCCCCCTTAAATAAATTCAACCCTAAATTTCCCTAGTAAGTCAGCGTAGAAGAAGAATCCTCGAACAGCTCCAGCCACTGCGATCATACATCAGCCCCACACTCCCAAGTCTTGTCCTATACTCGCCCGTGCTGCTATAGTACTTGTACTAGAGAAATAGACCGGTGATGGAGAACCTTCGCACTATGATCAACAATACAGATAGAATGCTCCTCGAATGATGCGTCCACCTCTAGATCAACCTCCTTGGGTTGAAAGACATGAGACGATTCTGAGAAGTAATATCATAGCTAAGATACATGGCAGACATCGTGCATAGCCTGGTACCTCTGAGGTAACTGTAATCGATTGGAAACTGAGCTAACCATTTACAAAACCTCAAATGGTCCGACGTATCTCAGCAAAAACATTCCCTGTCTCTTAGTCCTCATGTGTCCCAGCCTCAGCGTGACATGTAGAAAAATCTGATTTCCGACCTTGAACACTGGAGGTTGTCTCTGTCGATCGGCATAAGATTTTTTCCAAGACTTTGCAGTATCCATCCTTTTCTGAATCAACCCAATCTTCTCTATGGTCTCCTATACAAGAGGAGGTCCCAGCATAGCTACCTCTCCTGCTTCCAACCAACATAGGAGTGATCGACATGGCCTACCATATAGAGCCTCATAAGGTGCAATCTGAACAGTTTCTTGAAAACTATTATTTTTGGAAAATTCCACAAGAGGTATGTGATTCTCCCAAGAACCTCCAAAATCCAGGATGCATTCTCGAAGCATGTCCTCAAGCACCTAAATCATACACTAGGACTGGCCATCTGTCTGGGGGTGGTAAGCTATACTTAGAAGTACCTATGTACCCAAAGCCTTCTGTAATCCCTACCAGACCCAAGAAGTAAAACATGCTCCCCTATCTCATACAATGGAGTGTGGAACCCCATGTAAATGTACAATCTATTGGATTTATAGCCTTCCCAACTCATCAATACTGATGGTGTTTTTTATTGGTAAGAAGCGGGTGACCTTTGTGAGTCTCTCAATGACAACCCAAACTGCATCATTCCCTCGAGACGACCACGAAAAACTTATCACAAAGTCCATCGCGACATCATTCCACTACCACTCAGGAATGGGTATCAGCTAGAAAATCTCTGCTAGTTGCTGATGCTCCGCCTTCACCTACTGACAGGTGGAACACCTCATGAAAAAACCAGCAACATCTCCCTTCATTCATGGCCACCAATACTAATGGTGCAGATATCGATTCATCTAGGTGACACTTGGATGAACTTCCCAAACTGAGGAATGAAAGTCCCACATCAGCTCCTCACATATGTCTGCTGGCACCCACATGTGCCCTTGAAAATGTAAGATCTCATCCTCGCCTACTATCTATCCAGGAATAGGGTCCTCTCCTGAAACACTCTCCCATAGGACCAGGCCTTTAGAATATAATAGATGTCTCATCCACACTCGATCAAGTAGAGTAGAGGTAACCATTACAGAAGAAAGAAACATCTTCCCCTGTCAATCGAGCACCCCCAAATGCATCTCAGAGAACAGATCCATAAGCTTCCAATCACTGATGGCCTCTTGATCTACCTGTATTTGAGTCCTCTTACTCAATGCATAATCCACAACGTTGCCTTTCCTAGGCATATAGGCAATCTAAAAATCAAAGGACTGAAGGTACTCGACCCACCTTTATTGTCTCATATTTATATCACGTCGAGTAGAGATATACTTGAGACTTTTTTGGTTGGTGAAAATCACAAAATTCTCTCCCAGATGATAATTTATCCAACAACATAAATCATGAACAACTATAGCCAACTCGAGATCATGCGTTGGGTAATTCCTCTCAGGTGGCCTCAACTGCCGAGACTCATTCCCAATGACTCCTTCCCCCTGCATAAGCACAGCTCCCAGCCCAATACCTAATGCATTACAGTAAACTGTATTTCTCTTGCCTGACACTGGAAATACTAGTATAGTTAAGGGATATTGGTTCTTGACCGTCAACTGGTTCAACTTACGATAATCCACACAAAGTTGAAGGGTACTGTAACAACTGGGTCCCTGGGTCCCGGTGACAGCACAACCACCCCGCCTTAACATGGCCTTCGGGTCCTGGCCCATCAGGTACCACCAGTTGCCCACCCCAGGGTCCACCCACATTTTCGAATAGGTCATCTGACTAATAACAGTCCCCACAGGTCAACACATGTCCTTTTCAATGTGCTTTGTCCTCACTCACACACACCCTAAGAAGCTTCCCAGAAGTTCACCCATCCTGATCACTACTCCAGGCCAAGAACGCTTAACTGTGGAGTTCTAATCAGGTAGGCTTCTGAAAAGAAAGGCGCACCTTGTTGACATGAGTCATATCATTTATTCACTTAAACCTTTATCATTCGAGGGTGTTACAATCACCCCCCCTTTAGAGCACAACATCCTCATTGTGGGCCCTACATCTCAACCCAGGCAGTGCACCGCACTTAAGGCTGGGTTCCTCCTCTGATACCAAATATAACGACCCATACTTTACATACATTTTTATTGCTTCAAAATTGAAGCACACTTATTACAACATATAACAAAACCCTGAAAGGACCGTATAGGTATAGTGTCTTTAGAAACTGGGAAACATAAACAACTCGTTCATAAAGTATCTACACTGTCTCCCATTTATTTTATCATATCTAGAGTCTCTTTTGGCATATCGTACTTAATAAACTTCTTCTTGACCTAGGGAAAGAAAACATACAAAAGGGTGAGCTCAAATGCTCAATAAGGGTAAAAAAAAGAAATATCAATCACATCATATTCATAAGAACATAAAATTTTGGAAATCTTAACCTGCAAAAGAGATCATAATTTCATAACATGGGATAAATCATAGTAGTGAAATATAATCCCAATAATCATAACTTAAAACCATAACCTAAAACATGAAACTTTGTGGAATACACACATAATCATAGAGAATCATTTATTAGTAGTCAAGACTCATTTCCAAGACTATCTTAGCGGGCAAAGTCCATTTCTGAACCAAGTTCACTCTTCGTTTCAGTCCTGTTTCACTGAACCGAATTAACATACCGTTCCAGCCATGTGTATCTAATGAGATATAAATCTTTACCCAATGCATTGGAGGAATATATAGGTCCCACCCATCTCATAATGATACCATTCTTATGTGTGCCACAAGATCATAAATCATACATCATAGTATAACCCATGTAATAAAATGGGATTCTTAAACATCATTCCATCAAAACATAATCCATATAAGATAAAAGGACATCATAAAATTAATTCCATCATAACATAATCAAATCAATTTAAAAATAGGGATAGAAACATAACCCTATATTATCTTATATGGAAAATAATTTTGATAAAATACTTGAACTCCATTCTTGAGGAAAATATCCTTTCTACTTCAAAAACATTTTTCCTTTATTAAAATGTCATAAAATTTTAAACTAAAAGATGTTGATTAAAAATAATAATTAAAAATTTTAAAGTAAGTTTCATGGAAATAATGTTCTAAAAATCCATTCATGTCGTATAAGTTAAAAAAAACATTCTTTTCGTACTTTGGCTGGAAAAGTCAAAAAGTACCTCGTATGAAAAACGAAAAAAGATTTCTTTCATATCTTTTACTAAAAACTCACCGAAGGGTAAAATTGGATTTAGATAATTGTAGGAGGATATAAATAATATTACATCTTGAGGAAACATGGATGTGGATGATAAATATTCCCCAATAAATTCTGAAGTATAACCAATCTTGGATAAAAATTGAGATTGCGAGGTTTTCCCTTACCTTAGGTCCGATTTGCTTCGTACGTGTCCAAACCTCCTATATAATGATTTAAATAATGTTATTGACTTATTCCAGAATCGTAATCATTTTTATGATATCATATGTGGTCATATTCTTAGCTTCTTATTAGTAATATTTCTTTGTTATTTGTTATTCGAGTGTTTATTGTTTTTTGTTTTTATGCGTGTTTTGTCGAATAAATTCTTATTCTTCTTTTATGTTATAGATAACTCATTTACATAATGGTATTAGTGTAATATATATCATATTTATTCATTCAATTCATTTATATAATCATTATCTAATGAAGATCATGTAGAACGAGTCGCATCACATCGTGGAGACGGTAGGCCGTACGTACGCACGAGCGATGATATCGTTCCCATGATCGTGGAATTATATTGAAGTGTATGTATAATATTTCAGAATCAATATCACTTTACAATAATCATATATAGTTATTCTATACACCATTATACCCATCCAATTAAGGTGGTGGTGGAAAATAGATTACACGACGGCGTGGAGACGGTATTCCGTACGTACGCACGCGTGGTGATTTTGTTTTCCGTAGGATGGATAGATGGTGAAATAGGGTTCTTTCATACTTATAATAACATATAAGTATATTATTGATACCAATGTTATTACTTCACAATGAAAAAAATAAATAAGAAGAAGTAGAAGAAGTAATAAAGTTGAAAGAGCCGGTAACGGACATTACCTCTTCTTTGAAGTGCCTCTTCTTAACCTCATCTTAGGGCACTAAAGATGGTATTTGAAGAAGACCATGACCTCTAGGATGCTTCTAGGGAAGTGGAAAAGAGAAACTGGTAGGGGTTGGCTGAGCATGAAAGCTCAAAGTGGTGTGAGGAAGAGAGGGAGGAGGTGCCCTTTTATAAGGGATGAGAGGGGCACCTTTGGAAAAACTAAAAATATTATTTTATTATAAAGTCATATTCGGTTTTTAATAGCTCCAAATTGATTTATTTAGAAGATAAGGAGGGTATGGGTCGAAATACTCTCATAAAATAGAATTTAGACAAGTTTAGGTTTCTATTTTAACCTTATCATTTAGATTTAACTTTAAGTTAAATAATTTTACTTTTACCGTGTCTTCTTGTTTTCTTACACTATAAGGTTAATAAACTTACTATAACAAGCCAAAAGAACCCAAAGTTGTTTATTATTAATATATATAACCTTATATAAGTCATTTGGCTGATCCTTAGATTTTTAAGAATAAAATTACAATTAATAATATAATATTTGTTTTAAAAACTATTTTATGTCAATTTTGACACTATTTGGTACTTGATTTTTGTGAAAATTATAACAGCATGATTAGTTCGAAAAAATTAAATTTAATCAATAATAATATGACATATTAACCTATAAAATTAGTTAAATTCATAAAAATTCTCAAATTACATTTTTTTGGGTATTTATAACACCAATTATGTTAATATTTCATTAATAAGATAATTACTACATCACCATTGTGTCATAAATAAATTAAATAAATTAATTTATAAAAATTATAAATAAAATACCATTATGTAGGAAATATTTTTAGATTTCTAATTAATATTTATAGTAGAATTTAACTTATGTATAACCCTATATAAAAAATTATTTATTTATTAAACTTTTATTTTAACTATTTTAACCCTTCTTTAAATAAATTAATAATAAATGTCCTAATCTAATCCAAGTGGACCTAAATGGTCATATTTTATTCATAAGGTTGTTTTTGGTCGAATTACACTTATCCAATAGAACTAGGACATGTTTTAGGGTAATAATAATAACATTTTTACCCTTAATTACCCTATTTACTTTTAACCGTGGTAAATAAAAGTAAGAAGTTACTATTCACCAAAAAATATTTTCATCTCATTGAACCAAATTTTAGTCCTTGATATTAACTGTGTCTCTCAGATTTTCAAAATTCCACTCACAAAAGCGGTAAAATTATGTTTTACGTAAGTTTGCAAAAAGCTCCTAGGAGGTAGGTAAAAGACGGTGGAAAGTTCAATAAAATTTTTATATATCGAAAATTATTATAAAATGACTCCAATGAATTACATTGAACTTATATACGTATTATGTATCAATTTTGACCTAAAATAAATTTAAATAAAACAAATAATTATTTAAATAAAAAGTCGATTTTTAAATAGTAACCCACTGTTTTCACTATTCATCAAAAATTGAAAGTTTTCAGAAAAATACCAATATTTCACCCTAGGATAATTTCGATATTACGAATCCAAAAATGAAGTCCATTTTGAAAGATAAAATTTAAAAAAATTAAAAAGTTGGTATTACTATTCATAACGGCTAGTTTTAATAATATTTTAATATCAAATCGTTGTTTAGTGAAACTCGGTATTGCGTACGACACAAGCTATCGAGGAAGGTCGTGATTGCATGTAAAGTAAGACAAGATAGTGTTGTGTGTAGTGAAAGATTCATTTGATGATGTATATAACATAAAAAAAATATTTCTCATAAAAATCTCGGGTGTTACATTCTACCAGCCTTAAAATGAATTTCACCCTCAAAATTCGTCACTTTGTAACAAATAGATGAGGATACCTCTCCCTCATCATATCCTCAAGATCCCATGTAGTTTCTTCTAATTGGTGGTTCCTCCATAAAACTTTCACCAAATGAGTGGTCTTGTTCCGTAGGACTTTTTCACTACGATCCAGAATCTCTATCGATAATTCTGTTGTACCCCACACTCTTTGATTTTCATGATCACAATCACTTTAATATGTGTTTAACATTGTGTTTAAGTGTTGTGGATGATAGGCACAAGGTTGCCAAGAAGTTGGCCCAAGAATGGACTTCAAGTGGACTGAAATTCAGTCCACCGGTCAGCCGGTGGCTTGACCACCGGCCAGCCGGTGGCACCCTGACTCAAGGCTGAGCCACTGCCTCCCCACCGGTCGACCGGTGGCTCTGCCACCGGTCGACCTGTGGCATCCAGCCCAAATAGTGCAATCTACTGTCTTTCCACCGGCCAGCCGGTGGCTCCTCACCGGTCGACCGGTGGAGCCTGGATCAAGACACTTCTTCTCTACCAAGGCACCGGCTAGCCGGTGGAGATGTACCGGTCAGCCGGTGGCCCCTGGACAAGAATCCTATGCCTTTTTTGCACACACCGGCCAGCCGGTGGGACTGTACCAGCCAGCCGGTGGAGCCAGTCAAACTAGCCGTTGGAGCTTTGACCAGGCTGCTCCACTTGCCTCCCAACGGCTCCGAAGCCCTTTCCAACGGCTCCGAAGCCACCCTAAGGCCATTTGAGGGTTCCCCCTCTATAAATAAAGGACATGGAAGTCCCGGAAACTTAAGTAAGCCATACGGAAGCCAACGGACACATCTTTGATCATTTGGCGAACCTCCGGCGAATTCTTCCAAGGGAACCCACCTTGCTCCAACAACTTCCACATCCAAGGAGCTCCACCCAAGAAGCTTGGAAGCGGCCTTCAACATCTCCAATCATTCAAAGGCGCCCAAGGCTTCTCCTCATTTACGGTTTTTATAGTTTTATTTATTTTGAGCTTAAATTTGGGTTTGTGCCTACAAACCCCAACTCTTTCCTCATCTCCCTTTCTTTTGGGTTTCACACCACCACTAAGGTGTGAAGAGGTTCACAAGCCTTACCTTGTAAAAGGCTTGAGATCGGTGAGCTAGCCTTCACCCGTTAAAAAGGCTAGTGGGTTATTGCTTAACCATTAAAAGCATTGGGTTCTTGCTTAACCACTAAAAGCAAGCTGTAATAGGTCCTAGTGCTACCTCAAAGCCTAGTGGGTTTCTTGCTAAAACCATTGAAAAGCAAGCGGTAGGAATCTCTCAACGGTTGAGTTGGGAGCGGAGACGTAGGCCGGGTTTTGGCCGAACTCCGTTATCAATTTCTTGTGTCTTGCCTCTTTTATTTTCGCTGCATTTAAATTTGTTTTAAATTGTTAATTTATTTTAAAAGGCAATTCACCCCCCCTCTTGCCATCATTCCCCGTTTATTCCGACCCAACAAATTCTTCATAAGAAAGATCTTGCTCCAGCGGTACAACTTTTGAGCTGAGTACATGTGAAGGATCAGGTATGTACTTTCTTAGGAGAGATACATGGAACACATTGTGAACTTGAGATAGATTTGGTGGAATCTCCAATCGGTAAGATACCTTCCCAACACGATCCAATATTTCGAAAGGACCGATATACCTAGGGCTCAGCTTTCCCTTCTTTCCAAATCTCATTACTCTCTTCCAAGGAGATATTCGTAAGAAAACTTTATCACCCACTTCAAACTCTAGGTCTTTTATTCGGTTATCGACATAACTTTTTTGTCGACTCTGAGCTACACTTATGTGTTGTTGAATAGATCATACCTTTTCTGCCATCTCATAAACAAGATCAGGTCCTAATAGATTTCTTTCCCCAACTTCATCCCAGCAAGTTGGAGTTCGTCATTTCTTTCCATAGAGAGATTCATAAAGAGCCATCTGAATACTAGAGTGAAAGCTATTATTATAAAAAAATTCCACCAAAGGTAGGTGTTGATCCCAACCACCTTTTAAATCCATAGAGAAAGCTCTTAAAATATCTTCTAGAGTTTTAATTGTTCTCTCAGACTGACCGTCTGTCTGAGGATGATAAGTAGTGCTGAAACTCAACTCTGTATCCAGAGTATGCTGAAGACTTCGCCAGAACATTGAGGTAAACCTCGGATCCCAATCAGATATAATGGAAAGTGGTACTCCATGCAATCTTACCACTCCCTTTACATATATCCTAGCAATCTGATCCAAAGAGAAATCCTCTCTAATAACAATGAAGTGTGCAGACTTTGTAAGACAATCAACTATGACCCAGATAACATTATTTCTTTTGGATGTTTTAGGAAGTTCAGTGACAAAGTCCATAGTGATGTTTTCCCATTTCCATTCAGGTATGGGTAGTGGTTGTAACATCCCCTTAGACATCTGTCTCTCATCTTTAACTTGATGACAAACCAAGCATCGAGAGGCATATTCAGCGACATCTCTTTTCTTTCCATCCCAACAGATGTACTCTTTCAGGTCCCTGTACATCTTCGTGCTTCCAGGATGAATAGAGAATGAAGAACTATGAGCCTCATCTAGCAGCTCCTTCTTTAATTCTGAGATGGGAGGAACACAAACCCGATTCCTGAACTTTATTATCCCATCACAATCAAGGTTGAATTCAGGAACATTTCTCACCTTCTTTTGTAACTCTAAATCTTCTTTCTGTGCCTCTTTAATCATCATATGTATAGATGGTTGAACATTCATTTGAGAAAGATAATATTTTTCCCCTTCCATTATAATTTCAAGATCCATGCTTTGTAAATCCATAAATATTGGATCTTTTGTGATCCTCATCATGGATAAGCTATCATGGTCATGTCGACTTAATGCGTCTTCCACCTTGTTTGCTTTCCCTGGGTGGTAATGAATTGAGCAGTCGTAATCCTTAATCAACTCCAACCATCTTCTTTGGTGCATATTCAGCTCCTTTTGTGTGAAAATACACTTTAAACTTTTATAATCAGTATAAATATCACACCTTTCACCATAAAGATAATGTCTCCAAATCTTTAATGCAAAGATTACCGCAACTAACTCCAAATCATGAGTTGTGTAATTTTGCTCATGGATTTTCAATTGTCGTGAGGCATAAGCAATCACCATATCATTTTGCATGAGAACACACCCCATTCCCTTCTTGGATGCATCATTTTAGATCAAAAACCTTTCTCCACTACAAGGAAGTGTGAGTACAGGTGCACTGGATAACCTTCTTTTAAACTCCTTTAAATTATCTTCACATTCTTCCGTCCACACGAACTTAACTCCTTTTCGAGTCAACCTGGTGAGTGGATTAGATAATCATGAAAAATCTTTCACAAAATTTCGATAATATCCATCCAAACCAAGAAAACTTTGGATCTCAGTTACTGTTGTTGGTCTCGACCATATTTCAATAACCTCTGTTTTTGCTGTATCCACAAATATCCCCTCTTTTGGGAGTATGTGACCCAAAAATGAAACTTTTTGAATCCAAAATTCACACTTGGTAAATTTGGCATAAATATTTTCCTTTCTCAGGGTCTTCAATACAATTCTCAAGTAATCTTCATGTTCTTACTTTCTCTTTGAATAGACAAGAATATCGTCTATAAAGACTACCACAAACTGATCAAGATAGTCTCTAAAGACTCTATTCATTATATCCATGAAGATAATAGGGGAATTAGTAAGACCAAATGGCATCACTATAAATTCGTAGTGTCCATACCTTGTACGGAAAGCCGTCTTTGGTATATCCTCCCTTTTGAACCTTAATTGATGATACCCTGAATGAAGATCAATCTTGGAAAAGTATTGAGCTCCGCATAGTTTGTCAAATAAGTCATCAATGCGCGGGAGAGGATATTTTTTCTGGATCATGATCTTGTTAAGTTCTCGATAATCAATGCAGAGTCTCATTGATCCATCTTTCTTCTTAACAAACAGAACAGGTGCTCCCCAAGGTGACACACTAGGGAGTATGAATCCCTTATCAAGATTCTCTTGGATTTTCTTCTTCAATTACTCTAACTCAATTGGGTCCATTCTATAAGGTGTCTTTGAAATAGGCAAATCACCCAGTACGAGTTTTATTGAAAACTCAACTTCATGATTTGGTGGAAGACCCGACAATTCCTCCGGAAAGACATCATCAAACTCTCGTACTATGGGAATATTATTAATCGTGAGTTTCTCACCAACCATTTGAGATAAATAACCTTCATTTAGTGTAATCAAGACCCATAAAATGGAAGAAATTTCCACTGGAAGGTTATGTTCATCCTTGCATCGATAGAAGATCATAGATTGATCTGGAATATGAAATGTGACTTCCCTTCTTTGGAAATTGATATGAGATCCATATAAAGAAAGCCAATCCATGCCAAGAATCACATCAAATTCCTCTATAGGAAGGATCACAAGATTTGCAGGAAGCACTTTCCAATAAACTTCAATCGGAGAAGAATTGTAAACTTTTGATGCGGCTGTTGTGCCATTAGGGGTTGTCAAAACTAACTCAATATCTAACTGTTGAGGTAATAGGGAGATAACCTTAGAAAAGTCTTCAGAAATAAAAGAGTGGGTGGACCTATAATCAAATAAAACATTTTCTAATTTTGAGTGGATGGTAAGTGTACCTTTCACCACTTCGTTATCATACTCTATATCGCTGATAGAAATTTCATGTGACTTTCCTTTGTCTTTAGCCTTAAGAGTTTGTTGACGTTGATCTTCATCAACAACCCTTGGATTAGGGAATTGATTAGAATAATGCCCCATTTCCTTGCACTTGTAACATTGAAGTGTATGAGGTGCACTCTGTGTAGCCTTTTCTTTGTTCGCATCACTAGACATCTTCTTCCCATCATTGCAGCATTCAAATGCCCGATGACCTTCTTTTCCACATTTGAAACATTTAATTGTTCCTTTAAGAAAACTCCCTCCATGTTTCTTTCCACACTTTGAGCATAAGGGAAAACTCATCTTCTTTTTAGTGTGTTCTTCAGATTTCCCTTTGAATTCCATTTTCCTCTTCTTATTAAACCCATATGACTGATGGGTTACTCTAATCTCCATCTCAACCTTGAGAGAAAATCGAATGATTTCCTCATAGCTATTGAAGTCCCTTATGGATAATGCCCTTCGATGACTTGGTTTTAAGCCACTAAAGAATCGATCGATCTTACTCTCAGGTTGTATAATAATCCCAGAAGCGTACCTTGCAAGTCTTGTAAAATTTTCTTCGTAGGTACCAACAGATTCATCATACTTTTGATTTAGTTCAAGAAACTCCTTCTCCATCTTTGTTCGAAGAATACGAGGGAAGTACTTATTGAAAAATATGTTCTTGAAATCATCCCATTCCATGGACTCAATTTCATCTCTTTGCCTCGTATTCTTGATAAGATTCCACCATTGATCAGCATTACCTTTCAAACGACACACTACTAAGATGACTTTGTCATGTTCAGAACATTAAAGAACTGAAAATATCTTTTCAGTAGTACTGATCCATTGTTCAGAAACTAATGGATCAGTTGACCCGCTTAATGAGGGGGGACGCTGCCTCATGAAGGATTCAACAGAATGTAGCTCCTTCCTTTGCTCGTTTGGAAGTCCTGCATGATTCATAGCTTGAGAAAGTTGTGTAAGCATGGCTACAAGATTTTTCATTCCAGCTCCCATAACGTTTGGTTTCTCAGGGGGCAATCATTGCATTGCCCGTCGCATTCAGCATTAACACGGTTCCTTTGGTTTCCATCCATTAACTAAAACCAAGAAGAATAGTCTGAGAAACACTAATTATAATAGGAAAACCACATGATCAACAATAAAATTTCAAACTTAAGGTCTTATCATAGGTTACTCATGGCCATTTCTAAAACACTAAGATTGTGTTCTATGCTTAGACTTATCCTTGGGGTTCTTACTAAGGCTTTCACATCCTAGTTTCTAAAGGTTGACTATACCTTTCCTCTGATACCAAACGTAACAACTGGGTCTTGGTGACAGCACAACCACCCCGCCTTAACATGGCCATCAGGTCCGGGCCCACCAGGTACCACCAGCTGCCCCACAGACACGTGGGGCCCACCCCAAGGTCCACCCACATGCCCAAACAGGTCATCTGGCTAATAACAGTCCCCACAGGTCAACACATGTCCTTTCCATTGTTCTTTGTCCTCACTCACACACTAATTATAATAGAAAAAACACACAATCAAGAATAAAATTTCAAACTTAAGGTCTTATAATAGGTTACTCATGGCCATTTCTAAAACACTAAGATTGTGTTCTATGCTTAGACTTATCCTTGGGGTTCTTACTAAGGTTTTCACATCCTAGTTTCTAAAGGTTGACTATACCTTTCCTCTGATACCAAATGTAACAACTGGGTCTCGGTGACAGCACAACCACCCCGCCTTAACATGACCGTTAGGTCCTGGCCCACCAGGTACCACCAGTTTCCCCACAGACACGTGGGGCCCACCACAGGGTCCACCCACATGCCCAAACAGGTCATCTAACTAATAAAAGTTCCCACAGGTCAACACATGTCCTTTCCAGTGTGCTTTGTCCTCACTGACACACTAATTATAATAGGAAAACCTCATAATCAAGAATAAAATTTCAAACTTAAGGTCTTATCATAGGTTACTCATGGCCATTTCTAAAAAACTAAGATTGTGTTCTATGCTTAGACTTATCCTTAGGGTTCTTACTAAGGCTTTCACATCCTAGTTTCTAATGGTTGACTATACCTTTCCTCTGATACCAAATGTAACAACTGGGTCTTGGTGACAGCACGACCACCCCGCCTTAACATGGCCGTCAGGTCCTGGCCCACCAGGTACCACCAGTTGCCCCACAGACATGTGGGGCCCACCCCAGGGTCCACACACATGCCCAAACAGGTCATCTGGCTAATAACAGTTCCCACAGGTCAACACATGTCATTTCCAGTGTGCTTTGTCCTCACTGACACATTAATTATAATAGGAAAACCTCATAATCAAGAATAAAATTTCAAACTTAAAGTCTTATCATAGGTTACTCATGGCCATTTCTAAAACACTAAGATTGTGTTCTATGCTTAGAATTATCCTTAGGGTTCTTACTAAGGCTTTCACAACCTAGTTTCTAATGGTTGACTATACCTTTCCTCTGATACCAAATGTAACAACTGGGTCTTGGTGACAGCACGACCACCCCACCTTAACATGGCCATCAGGTCCTGGCCCACCAGGTACCACCAGTTGCCCCACAAACATGTGGGGCCCACCCCAGGGTCCACACACATGCCCAAACAGGTCATCTGGCTAATAATAGTCCCCACAGATCAACACATCTCCTTTACAGTGTGCTTTGTCCTCACTCACACACACCCTGGGAAACTTCCCAGAAGGTCACCCATCCTGATTACTACTCCAGGCCAAGCACGCTTAACTGTGGAGCTCTGATCAGGTAGGATCCCGAAAAGAAAGGTGCACCTTGTTGACATGAGTCATATCATTTAGTCAGTTAAACCTTTATCAATCGAGGGTGTTACAGGTACCATCTACCTTTTTCTCAAATAGGACAAAATAACCCCAAGGAGAAGTACTGGGTTGGATGAAACCCTTTTTTCCAGCAACTGATTCTTAAGTTCCTATAACTTTGGTGTAGCCATCCTATAAGGAGGAATGGAAACTGGTGCCACTCCAAGAAAAAGGTCAATAGAAAATTCCACCTCTTGCTCCAGAAGAAAAACTAAAAATTCCTCTAGGAAGACATCTCTAAAACAATCGACCAATGTAGGAAAATCTAACTATGAAGTCCCAAGGTCATCCATATACATACTAGAAATCTGGGCTATAACTCTTCCCAACTCATGATGCTTGGGTCCTGCTCTGCTCACCTGGACGTCACATTCGCCCTTATGAAGAAACGATCTACCCTTTGGTGATGCAAAACTCACCCTATGACGATAGCAGTCGATAAAAGATTGGAAGGGAACTAACCAGTACATTCTGAGAATGAAATCATTACCTATCATATCTAGGACATAAATGTCTCATAAGAAGTGTTACCCACCAACCTCAATAGGGCACTCCTTGCACTGATGTACACTAGCTATTCTAGTCCCCAACAAAGTGTCTAGTATCAAGATATCAGCAGAAGAAAAGATACAGAGTACAAGGATCTACACAACAACAACATATATAAATATATAAAAATCCCCTATATTGAGAAGTGAAAAAGCTAAAACTGAGGCAACTAGGATCATACCTCGAACTGTAGAGGGTCCTGGATCCTGCTCCTATTGGGTCTGCTCCACCACAAGATCCTGACCTACCCCGTAGGCTTATAAAGATGATTGAGATCCCTGAGCTAATCCACCCTGTGACTATCAAAAACCCTGTGTCTGACCACCATAGCCATGACCTCCACCTTAGCCAAAAACCACTGGAATAACTCCAGTTCTCAGACTGTTGAGAAACTGGTGGTGCTGCTCCTGAACAAAGAGTCATAGAAGAACCCCTGTCACCTGCTGCTGGTGAGAAGAACTGACAGAAGCGATGAAGATGAACCATCTTGCCACAAGATCAGCACTCCAATTGGTCTCTCAGGAAAAGTTTCATGGTATGCTTGACCTTCCTGCACTGGTAGAATACCACCCGGCTACCTGAAGGTGCATCCCACCTACTTAGATCTCCACGAGTAGACTCCCTATGACACTTTCTACTATCAGATATAGAATTACCAACCCTGGATGCTGGACTTACCTAGCCCACAACTCCAGAATCCCTCAGGTTGAGCTCCGATATCAGTGCTCAGTTGACTATAGAAGTGATGGAAGTCAATCTAAATATGTTCACCTGAGCCCGAATGTCTTTCCATAGACCATACTCAAACTTTCTTGCTAGGAACAACTCATCTCCCCCTAAAAAAGGTGTAAAGAGCTTCAACTCTATGAAGTGAAAAGAATGCTCCCTAAATGAAAGAGTACCCTCTCCAAACTCATGAAATCTTTGGCTCAATTGACTATCAAGGTCTCCAGATTGAAGTAATTGTAGAAGGTATGCAGAAACTCATCCCAAGCCATACCCTGCTAGTGTGTTGCCTTCAAACCCAAACCCCACCATCCCTTGGTGTAATCGCAAAGCATATAAGTAGCGATCTTCGCCCTCTTCTCTAGAGGCGTCTCCAGATGCTCGAAGATAGAAATCTTGGCTTCTAACCATGACTTTTATGCCTGAGGTCCTCCTTCCCCTATGAAGGTGGGAGGATGCTGCTACTGGAAAACCCACGTAAATTATTCCATTGATAGGTTAGGATGTAGTTCTCCCTAGAAGGTCTGCATGATCCTCATAAATCCCTCTCAGAACTGTGTGTCAGGACCTGTGTCTGGAATGACGGCTGGTGCCAAGATTGGCACTACAGGAGGATCTGCTAGTGGTCCCTGATTGGCCATGTCCAGAGTCTGATCACCACCCTATAATTGGTGCACAATGGGATTAAATCTTTGTTTCATGACTCTACAAGGTCAAGCGCACACCTTAGGATCAAGATTATCAAGGGCTAAAACTTAGAAGTGCACGAAAGGAGCTGGATAAGGAAAGAATTCATGTTTTTTTCAAAACATGGATACACGAAATGTAAAAACCTTACACGTAGTGTTCCTTTAATCCCTCACATGGGTGTTTACTTCTACCAAAACTAGTCGTGTAACACCCCACACACACGATGTGTTCTCCCAAGACACGATGTGTAATTTATTATTTTTTCCCTACCTGAGTTCTTCAACATGACTGTTTCCGACGCTTTTATGCCGGGGCTCGTGCGCGTGTCCGTCACGCATGGGAGGACGCACGGCTCACAGCCCCGCATTCCTGCTTTCCGACAAGGAGGATCTCATTCCATGCAAGGAAGAGTCCGTTCCTGTGGAGATGAGAGGCATAAAAAATGTCCGAGATGGGGGGACCCTGTGTGCGAAGAATGGGGTCGGACCACAGTTTAACGTCATGTGTTAAGGACGAGGTGCTTAATAGTTTAACGTCTTGCAGCTTGGATGAGGTGGGTTCACTCCACACCCCTAGGTATTACATGCCCAATTACCTCTACCCCTTGTGGGAGGGAAGGCATCGACAAGGCTGTAATGAAGGGGGGCCGCACGGTGAACCATTGAGGGGTCCACGTTAGCGTGGATATGCAAAGAAGCAATAGCCGTTAGCATGCCTATGCGGAGAAGCATAAGGCAAAGAAACGCAATGGGAAACACCGCCCAAAGGACCTTGAGGTTACTTAGTACAATCCTGGAAGGCCGTATGGGAAAAAAACGTATGGCGCGCATGCCCGGCAGGGAAGACATTAGGTGCCAGCGCGGAAAGGCAGCCAAGGGGCGTCAAGGTAAAGGTGTCCTGGGTGTTGCATGAAAAAGGAAGGTTTGCGTGCAAAACACCGGGATGGTGTGCAATAGGGCCAGAGTATTGTGCGGATAGGTGATTGCACGCAAGGTATTGTGCGCATAGAAGGGGATTGCACGCAAGGGACAATGATCACATGAAAGGGAAGTACCTGGAGGAGGAGGAAAATTCACTTAAGCCGTTGGAGTTGCGCGCAAAGGTGAACCCCGGGGCAAGGTTGCGTGAAAAGGGGGATTACCTGAAAGTCATATTGTGCGCGGGGGGAGTCGAATTGAGTGCCCGAGAGCCGATCCAAATTCCTCAACCCCCAAACCGTCTGGGGTCGCCTTCTATTTATAGGCACCAGCCGACGTGGAATCCAGGCGGCGTGCGAAAGTTTCCGTGATGGGAACCATCGGCGCGCAAAGCTTCACCGCGCGGAACTGGGGCATGCAGAATTTCATGCACCAGTGGCTCGATTACGCGAATCCTGGGAATGCTTCGTAAGAACATCTTTATTTCGTGAAAACCCTCCTTTATTTCGCGCACCACTTCCCGGGCCTCCGAACCGGGCCTCTGATTCCGAATATGACTTCGCTTTTCCATTTTGAAACTTCATCTAGGAGTTGCAGCCTTTTTTTCGGCGTCTACAAATTCCCCCTCTCAGAATTGTATTAGAGAGAGGTTGCAATGATCAGAGTCCGAGGGAAATGCCAAAATTCCGAAGTAGATCCAGTCCGAGGCGCTTAGCGCGCAAACAACCCACGCGGCGCGCAAAACGATGGATCAGCGCAGAATTTACTTTCCGCGCGGCACGGAACCTTGGCCTCGCCTATAAAAAGGGGCACTGGGTCCTAAATTCGTACCACAAATTTTCCACGTGATAGGCTTATATATCTCATTTGTGAAATTGATCCCGCGACTATGCGTAAAAAACGCTCTAACAGCACAAAATTCCTTCTGAATTTTGGCTGTCCTTGCACGCCTACTCGGGACATTCCGCGCTTAGCCTTCCGATTGCGCGCTCAAGTTCCAGATTTCACGCCGCCACTTCAGATTTCACGTAGCACTCTCTGATTCCACGCACTACATCCCAGTTTCGTGCAACTCCCAAAATATTCAAGATGGCCGAAAACCGAGTTGATGAGGGGGAGGATGCCGCTCGTAGGACTGAAATGGTGGCGAACGAGGAGGTTTATGGCGCCAAGGTGATCGTTTCCGAAAACCTGACCTTGTTCAATCTTCTAAATCCAACCCAAAAGACATATCCAAGGTCTAACAACCACCCGCTCTGGAATTTTGGTATTCTGGAGGAGGTACCCCTGCCGGGATTTGAGGTGGACACACTGCGGTCATGGGTGACCCGGGAGGACGAGCTTCCTCGCTACAACATCACCAACAACGGACGTCTTGCCAGGGAAACCAGACATATGGACGTATATGTCCTGAACCCGAGGACCAGGACTATTACAGGGGACGAGCCCGTCATAGAGAATTCTCTATCCCTCTACACGAGCACGTTCCGTCAGAGCGTCACAGATGAAACGAAGGGCTGGCTGAAGGATTGGGACCTGCGGTCCGGGGGCAACTTCACCAGTGAGTGGGCCAGGGCGTTCTGGGTTCGTCATACCTGCAACCAGTTCGGGGATGAACTGTGGTATATTGGACTATTCGAGGTGGTATGGATGTCGCAGTTCTACTTCCACCGTCAGCCTGAGCTCGGGCCGGAGCTCTTCACCCGATGGTCTCCTGACACCAATACATTCCAACTTCATCATGGAGAAGTCGGCATCAGCCTTTGGGACATTCACTGCATCGGGGGTATCCCACTGAAGGGATACCAATATGATGAGTTCGTTCCACCAAGGAACACCTGGGAAGACAGGTCACGGACACCCATGCTGATGTGGAACCTGCTGAAGCTGGCCAAAGAGAGGCTGGGGGTCAAGGACTTCCTGAAGGACATTGCCTACAAGGGCTGGTTCAGCCTATTCCTTGAGAAGGATCCGGCCGTCAAGATGCTGGTACGGGGTAAACGGTGTCCAACTGCAGCCCAGAGGAGCAGGGATGGGTCATACTGGAGGAACCTGGAGGCGGGGAAATACCAATCATGGGGCTATCGCGTCATCAAGGCTCGGGACCCGAATGTCCGGTATGCTGGGTTACTTGCTGCCTTTTTGAGCAGGTGGCTCCTTCCGGTGCGGGATGCGAGGATGGGCGTCCGTCCAGCAACATTGGTGATGGAGGGCACCATGGCCACCAACAAACGGTTCAACTTGGGCGTCCCCATACTGGCTAAGCTGTATGCCATCCTGGGATGCATCTCACGAAGGGGGTCGCCTCGGAGAGTATGTGGCCCCTTCCAGATATTCCACGGCTGGGTGGCGGCTCACCTTGGCGGGTACACTTTCCCAAATGCTATTCGTCCTCCGGACAATGGCCTGCGACCGTCCTTGCTGAACATCGCAGGGGTGGCGCCGATGACGCTCAATGAGGAGGGTCTGAGAATATGCATCGACAACCAAAATAAATTCAACTTCAGCCCATTCCCCATCCTGGACGGACAGATGGTGTACAATGGGAGAGGCTCTCTGGAACAACATGAATATTTCCAGAGTATTCGAGGAGGGTGATCATGGCTCGGATCGACGGGAATGTGATCTGAGAGCCTTACGTGCCATCCCGATTTTACAGGTAGTTGGGGTGCCTCCAACGAATGCCAAAGAAGGTATTCACGGCTATCTGGAAGGAGAAGAATCCTGGAATTCTACGCCAGATGTGGTTGATGTTTACCACCTTTGGCTCTGGCAATGTCATTACTCTTCCTCCCACCGGGGTTGATGCTGGCCTAGAAACCGAGTATGCTGAACACTGGACCATCACGTACCCTGAGGGGATTTTATGCAAGTGAGTCCGGCAACTCGAGGTTACTCGCGCGGAAACCAGGCGACGAGGGAGAAGGCAAGGGGCTACTGGAAGAGGGGAACCAAAGGTGTGTCAGGCAGCGAGGCCTTCGCAGGCTGAGACTTCAACAGCGGGAACATCACGCAGCGCCGCCGTGACCTCGTTGCCCGTGGGGTGGTCACATGAGGCGGCCGGGGAACTGCCCGGGAAGCAGATAAGATACCTGCTCGAACCTTCCCAAGATGCAATTTTCCCGGCACTGTGGTCGGCCTGGATGACCCTGCGGCAATCACTGAGCTTTGAAGTCATCTAGCAGAAGATCATGAAAAACGGGATCCAGCTGCCAGAGGTTGGGCTCGTTCGAGTTACGGCCCGCGTAAATTTCCATCAGTGGAATTCTTACCTGAAATCCATGGACACATACATGTGCCAAAGAGGTCGGCATGCGGAGCCACCTTTCCTAGTGAAAGTGATGCTCGGCCAGGAGCATGATCTGGAAGTGATGCCGCCAGGAGAAGGCAACAGCGACGAGGAGTCGGAGGGGGAGGAGGAGACCGGAGAATATGAAGGCGAAGGAGAAGATGAAGAAGATGTAGAACCTGAAGATGAGGGGTCGCAAGAGGCGACCTACCAAGGGAGTCTCCGAGAGAGCGGCGAGATTGTCAGCTCCGATCTCGACATAACCGAGATACTCGAGGTTTGTCTCTATCTTCATTAATTTTCCTTCTTCATCCATTCTCCTTTCCAATTTCTAAACTGTCTCTCTGCCTCACTTAGGAGAGGCTGAGTGTTGGACGGGCGTCCCCACCAGAGGAGGGAGGAGAGGAACTGGTGGGACATGATGGGGATCCTACACCCATCATTTAATTAACAAGCACAGAGGGGTCTCCTATCATGGAGGCTCCTACAGCGGCCGGAACACTGGAGACCAACACTCTGGACTCCTGTAAGTCTCACGCTTCACTACTGGAACTTGTTATCAAAAGATCCCAACTAATCAGTGTACACCTTGCGCAGTGATCTCAATATTGGAGGCTCGTCAGGCTGCGGAGCCCGGGCCATCCGTGAGCAGACCAGTGGAGGACATACCACCTCATTCAGAACATGCTCCGTATACTGAGTCAACCCTGGAAATTGGTGAGCAGGGGACAGCGGGCATCAGCGGCGATGTTCTTGAGGCGAGACCGGAGGCTGACAGAGGCATCATCGCTGCTGGGGAAAGAGAGTAAGGTCGCCCGGACATCGAGGATCCTATTCCTCATGAAGACATCCCTAAGGCAGATCCTGCTGCCGATCTGCTAGTTGCCTTCCCTACATACCGACCCGATGACCCTGAGGAGGTAGATGACTCGGACTTAGAGGCATCTGAGGAGAGCCGGATGACAGGACGCAATGGGTGGAAGTGTATCCGACGCTTCCTCAGACAGCCCCAGTCGGATTGGCTGAGGCAGATGGGATCACTCCAGACCTGGCTACGCTTTCTGTGCACCGGAGGGGCTGACGCTCAGCGCCTTCATCTGACAGTTCATGATTACATGGCCGAGAAGATACGTGAGAGCAGCCGGCGCACCGACATTTCCCAGTGTCAGGAAAGATCGGCGAGTGCCCGAGCATTGCTGAGGGTGGAGTATGAGGTCCGACACCTTGAAGGGCAGACGACAGATAAGGAGGCCTTCATTGCAACACGTTCTGAGCTTGTGGAGCAACTGAAGACCCAGCTGGCTGACACGCAGGAACAACTGACGAAGGTGAGTCACCAGATGACCATACTTCGAACTGAGTGGGCGCAGACACAAGCTAGGATTGGCGAGCTGCGCTCTGTGGCGGATGATGAGGAGAGAGTCTTCGAGGAGCGAGAAACGGTCCTGGTGGCTACCAGCCAAAGGTTAGCAGCGCTGGAAAGGTCGATTCAGCGCACCGATCCTTAAGGGCTTTGTTTTGGCCATCTCATGAACCTCTTGCTTGTATCGCTCACCATCTCAATCCCATACATGGCCAAATCTATTCATATGTACCCTTGGTTAAATATGCTCAACCATAATTCCGAAATGAATAACAACTCATCACTAAGCTCTTGTGGGTTGCACCCAACACGAGAAGCAAAGGATACTCGTGTCATCATCTCGTCCAACTATGGGGAATTGACCAAGCCTCAAGAATCCGAAATTGGGCCTGGATTTCTGAGGAGGAGACCTCAGACCGATTGATATATCACCTTCTCAATGTGCTCTGACACACGAGTGGGGCAATGCCGTGGGCATTGAAATCCATCCGAACATAGGGAGATGGAAAGAAAAGGTGAATCACGCTACCCGAATTTAGAACACTGTGGGGCGCAATGATGGAGGATAACTGTTAATAGTGACAGAAACACAACATCCATATCGTGTTGGCCTAGAGTGGGAACAATAAATGAGGGCTGACCGCTAACCATGTTCACAACACGGGGCCTAACTCAAATATCGCCAGTCAGTTTCCTGGAACGTTGGCCCAGGACAGCAGGCGGACTATAGGTCTATCTTCCATGTTGCTACAATAGGCGGACCAAAGGTCTGTCATCCATATTGTGGCAGCAGGCGGACCAAAGTCTATCACCCATACTGTTAGGGGGTCCCGTCAAACATGACCAGTACTCCGGAACGTTGTCCCAGGACAGTAAGCGGACCGTGGGTCTGTCATCCATACTGTTAGGGGGTCCCATCAGACATGAAAGATAATGAGGATCCGAATAAATGGGAATGCAAAGCGTGGAAGGTGGAGTGGTGGTTTGTTCGAACAGAGTCCAACACTCCTGAAATTGCGCCACCGTGGCGGGGGCGCATCAGGCGGACGTACCAACCTGGTCATGGGTCATCCCAATTTTCAGGCAGGACCTCTCTGGAGAGAGAACTACCGCTTCCCATTACCACTATGGGGAATCCTGAACTTACTCGGGGTGGATATCATGATTACACCACTTCCCGCAAAGTCAGGCCAAGGGGATGACAATAAGGAGGGATGAGGTTTGGTAATCCCTGGGGCTGGACCCAAGACGAAATGTCCGGGCATTCCTATGTATCTCATTAGGATGAGAATCAAGACACTCGTAGTTCTAGAGAGGCCGTTTAACATCATGCTGGACGAAATACAGTTTAACGTCGTGTGGGACGGGGGACACATCTCATCTGGGGATAGGCACGGCATGGAGGGTAACCCGTCGTGAATGAGGACATGATCCCGCACCACACCGTACAATCCCACAAGAGAGACCGAGTCGCGGAAATCCAAGAAAAGGATCTTAGTTTTAGGTATTAGAACTCTGACCAAAGGAGAAGGGGAATGAGAGACACATGGTAAAGCGACTGAAAACCCAACGTGAGTGTGGGAAAAAAGGGCCCTGCTTACTATGTGATCCTGGGGACGCGTTTAGGCCGAGAGACCAAACACAAAAAGTTAGGCTGGGCCTGTGGGGAAGTCCCCAGGCACTCCTACATATCTCATAAGGATGAGAATCAAGACATACGTAGTTCTTGAAAGGAATCATGGCGCGATATGGCGCCTGTGCAAAGGATGAAGGAGTCGTGCGGGTCTAGCCCTCACACCAAAAGAAGCGGCATTTGATATGTCTTATTTTTTCATGAAGGTAAATGGTTTTTCTTTTTTGGGGTGATTGGCCTAGGGTAGAAATTCCTGGCATCTCCACAATAATCAAGCCATAGCAGGCGTTGACAAGCGGCATGATAATCGACCAATACCTGGCGTGATGTCCCCCATGGGGAGGTCATCACAATGCAGTGCCATTTTTCGTCGTGCGGCCAAGACGATATCATCATAGTTTATAGTCGTATGGTTTGGACCAGCAAAACAGTTTAAGGTCATATGGTTTGGACCAATAGCACAGTTTAAGGTCATATGGTTTGGACCAACACCACAGTTTAAGTTCGTATGGTTTGGACCTACATCACAGTTTAAGGTCGTATGGTTTGGACCAACACCACAGTTTAAGGTCGTATGGTTTGGACCAACACGACAGTTTAAGGTCGTATGGTTTGGACCAACAGCACAGTTTAAGGTCATGAGGTTTTCCCCAAAAGCACAATTTAAGGTCGTATGGTTTGTACCAACGACACAGTTTAAGTTCGTAAGGTTTGGACCAACACCACAGTTTAAGGTCGTAAGGTTTGGACCAAGAGAACAGTTTAAGGTCGTGAGGTTTGGACCAACATCACAATTTAAGGTCGTATGGTTTGGACCAATAGCAGAGTTTAAGGTCGTGAGGTTTGGACCAACAACACAGTTTAAGGTCGTCAGGTTTGGACGAACAGCACAGCTTAAGGTCGTAAGGTTTGGACCAACATCACAGTTTAAGGTCTTATGGTTTGGACCAACACCACAGTTTAAAGTTGTATGGTTTGGACCAACAAGAACACGCACGATGCGATAAAGCATACCTAATGCGGGTGAGGGCATAATCCCATACCATCACCGCGCGTGGTTCCGAGAGAGGATCCTCGGGCCAAAGGGGCCTACGAGGGTTCAACAATTAGGGGGGGGGGGGTAGGAGATGCTAGCTCCCAGCTATTCTAGGCCCGAAACGCAATGTCTGGGAGACTCCTCGTTCCCCATAGGGATGAGGGTCAAGCTGCACGCAACCTGTAGAGAAGAGACCCAAGCACATACTCTAGCGCTCAGATCGCGGGAGACCTGAGAGACACCGTTACACAGCTCAGTCTGTCTAATGTGCAGGGGTGTACTGAGGGTTAGTACAAGGAGTGTCGAGATTCAACCTTGACACGGTGGGGGCGGAACACAATGTGAATCATGAAACCAAAATTCAAGGCCCGAGGAAGACGGCGTGACGACTGAGGATTACTGTTGATCATGTTCGCAACACAACATCCTGTCGTGTTAGCCTATAAGTAGGGGCAAAAAAATTAGTATCAACCACTGACCATATTCGCAACACGGGATTTGTATCAATTTTTCTCCCAAAACCCTCGGGGGTGTTGGCCCGTGACGGTAAGAGAGCCCTTAGGTGTTGTATCCAGGTCGTTCTTGGGGGTCCCTCTGGGTGTGAAGGATGGTGGGGCCTGGATGAAGGGGAACACAAAGCTTGAAAAGTGGACGAAAACTTTTCTAAGTAGAATCTGACACTCCAGGTCCTAGACCAGAGTACTCTGAACACATTAACAGACCACTAGAAAGGGTCTAAGGGATCAGTCTAAGAGAGGCCAAAAGATGGCGGATTACCGAGGGAAGGGCAGGCTAAAAGACCGAGGGAACCAGGAGATCGTGGGATCTCCTAAGAGATGGGGCTGGACTTGACATCTAGGTGTTCAGGCGGTCCTATGTATCCCATAAGGATGGGAATCAAGCCGCACGTAGTTCTAGATGGCGCCTTTTAATATCCTAGGGGACATGACATAGGAGGGCTAATCATGAGAATAGGGCGCGCGTGGTGTAGCTATTGCAAACCCGACGTGAATGAGGAAATAATCCCATACCACGCCACGCAATCCTGTGGTCAAGGTCAAAAAGGCGAGCCAAGAACAATGCATTAGCGGTCCTCGAGCTGGACCCAAAGATGGAAGATCTGGGCGCTCCTAGGGCTGGACCCGAGACGAAATGTCTGGGCATTCCTACGTATCTCATTAGGATGAGAATCAAGCCATACGTAGTTCTATAAGCACAGTTTAACATCACGTTGGATGATATACGGATCTTAGTTTTAGGTCTTAGAACTCGGACCAAGGTGCAGTTTAAGGTCATGCAGGACCGTACAGTTTAAGGTCATGCAGGACCAAGGATGCCTAGATATAAGGCAAAATGCAGTTTAAGGTCATGCTGGACCGTACAGTTTAAGGTCATTCCAGACCACCAGAGGATCTTAGTTTTAGGTCTTAGAACTCGGACCCTTGACGCTCAGGAAAAATACCATTTGAGGAACCTGACGTTGGTGGGAGGAGTGACACACTCACCATCCATAGTCACCAGGGAATACACGCCATTGGGATAGACCTTATGGACAATAAAAGGCCCCTCCCACTTGGGCTCCAACTTGGGTGGTTTCCTTCCGAGAATCATTGGCGCTCTGAGATCCAGCACTAGGTCACCTTGAAGGAAGGAGCAGAGGCGAACCTTCTTACTGAAAGCTTGATCCATCCTGCTCTGATGCCTTTCCAAGTTATGTAAAGCGCGAAGCCTACTTCCGTCCAGCGCTTCCAATTCGGCTAGATGGAATTCAGAAACTCTATCCGGAGCTTGATGGTCATAGACCGCCATGAGTAATGAGGGAAACTGGATCTCGATGGGCAGGACAGCCTCAGCTCCGTATACCAGGGAATACAGAGTCACCTGGGTGGAGTTACGAGTCGTCGTCCTATAAGACCAGAGGGCGTTGGGGAGCTTGTCCGGCCAACTTTTCTTGTTTTAACTAACCATATTTTGCATAATGTTAGAGAGGGTCTTGTTAAATGCCTCAATCTGTCCATTCTCCTGTGCATGATAGCGGGGAGTGTGGTTATAGTGAATGTTGTACTTAGCGTTCAATTTCTTCAGCTCGGCTGCTCGGAAGTTGGTTCCGTTATCCGTGAGGATAGCGTGAGGTACTCCAAACTGATAGATGATATTAGAGCTCACGAAGTCAGCGATAGAACAGGCCTTGACTTCCCTGAGCGGGATTGCCTCCGCCCACTTCGAGAAGAAATCTATAGCGGTTAAGATGAACCAACACTGGAGGGTCATCACCGGCGGGAAAGGCCCCACGACATCCAACCCCCAGACTGCAAAGGGCCAAGAATACTTGGTAGTATGGAGAGGCTCCGGTGGCCGATGAACAAAGTTAGCATGAACTTGGAATGCATGCCACCTCTTGGCATACTCAATGCAGTCGTAGATCATGGAGGGCCAAAAGTATCCCAGCCTCCGAATTTGGTGGGACAACTTCGACCTGGCCTGGTGGGCGCCACAGGAACCAGCATGCACTTCTTGCATGACCTGTGGGATCTCAAATCCTTAAAGACAACGGAGGATAATACCATAAAATCCGCACCTGTAAAGAACCTACTCAAGGCTAGGACCATTTTGAAGGGTGAACTGCGGCGCGCGGCGTCGGATTCATTCTCACTTGGCTCGGTCCGACGGAAGATTTTCATACTGGAGATATTCAACCAAGGGCGTCCTCCAGTCAGGAACTGTCCCAATTACCGTGCCTGAAGCCCCCAGGGATCCTGACGTAGGGGCGCTAATGGTGAGATGGTTCACTCGTGGGCCACGATCGCCTTTTGGAATAACAGGAGCAATGATTCTCCGGTGCGCCACGTGGACGATTAGGTCATCCTGTTCAGGCTCCGTAAGTGATGCGGAAAGGCTAGCCAAAGCATCTTCTCGACTGTTCCACGACCGGGGAATGTGAACGACCTCTGGCCGGGAGGGGAACTTAGCCATTAGACGGAGGGTGCACTCCAGCAATGGCACGAGTTCTGGATTTCTGACAGTATAGTCACCATTGACCTGTTTGATGACCAGCTCGGAGTCCCCCTTTACATACAGATGGGGTACGCTAATCTCGAGAGCCAAATCAAGGCTAGTAATGAGGGCATGATACTCTGACTCATTGTTGGTGCAGCCTTCTGACAACAGAAACGAATACGGCAGAACGGCTTGCTCCGGGGTGATGAAGACGATACCCAGGCCCACTCTGTTAAGCCTATGATCGTTGAGCCTTCTACTAGTGGGGATCCGGGAGGCACCATCAAAGTTCATCTGCCAGCATGGAATAGCGTGATCAACTGAGAGGTTTGCCTCATCAGGAAAGCCTAGATCTGGTGGCTGGTCCGCGGAGGTTGGGTGGGCAGCTAAGAAGTCTGCCAATGCCTGTCCTTTGACGAACTTCTGAGGTACGAACCTGATGTTGAACTGCTGGAGGATCATCGCCCAGCGCGCCAATCGGCCGATCAACATAGGTCGGTTCAGGATGTATTTCAACGGGTCAACCCAAGAGACCAGCTGTACCTCATGGTGCTTCAAGTAGTGCCGTAATTTCTGCATGGAAAATACGAGTGGCAGGTAGCTCTTCTCGATGGGGGAATATTTAATTTCCACGTTGAGGAGCATGCAGCTGAGGTAGTAGAGGATATTCTCTGTTCCATCATTGTTCTTCTAGGCGAGAAGTGCGCCAATGGATCGCTCCAGGGGGGTCACGTAAAGGACCAACGACTTTCTGGAAACGGGTGGCATCAAGACTGGAGGTTGAAGCAGATACTGCTTGATTTCCTCAAAAGCGACCTGACACTCCTCGTCCCATTCGTAGGTGGTGCCCTTATTCATGAGACGGAAAAAGGGATTACACTTGTCATCCAGATTCGCAATGAATCGGCGTATATAGGCTAAGTGGCCTTGAAGGCCTCTCAGCTCCCGAATATTACTCGAGGGAGGCATCTGACTGATGGCCTTGATCTTTTCTGGGTCAATCTCAATGTCGTGATACCTAACAATGAAGCCAAGAAGCTTTCCGGAGGTGATCCCGAAGGCACACTTCAACAGTTTCATCTTCAAGTGGTGATAACGGAGTAAGCCGAACACTTTCTCAAGGTCTTTGAGATGGTCATGGCGCTGACGAGACTTAACCACCAGGTCATCCAAGTAACACTCCACCAGCATATTGAGAATCAGCTTGAATATACAGTGCATGGCCCGTTGATAGGTGGCACCTCAATTCTTCAAGCCGAAGGGCATAACCTGGTAGCAGAAAGTACCCTGGGGGGCCCTGAAGGCAGTGAACTCTTCATCCTCGGGGGACATCCAGATCTGGTTGTATCCGGAGTACCCATCCATGAAGAAAAGGGCTTGGAACCCGGCCGTGGCATCGATCAGCAACTCTGTCACGGGAAGGGGAAAATCATCCTTCGGACAGTGGCGATTGAGATCGCGGAAGTTGATACAGACCCTGATCTTCCCGTTCTTCTTACTGACTGGAACAATGTTGGCTAGCCACCGGGGGCACTGGAATTCTTTGACGAAGTTGTCCTTGATGAGCTTATCAACTTCGGCCTCAACCATGGCACCGTGAGAGGGGTGCATATTTCTGGGAGGCTGCTTGAACTCGCGATGGTTTGCTGGAAGGCCAAGGCAGTGGAAGGCTAACTAGGGATCTAGTCCTGGCATCTCGTCATAACTCCAGGCGAACACATCATGATGCTGTCTGAGGAAGTCTATGTACCGTTTCCGTTCCTCGGGGGGCATAACGGCGCTGACCAATGTGGGTCCCGGGTCCACCTCACTACCGAGGTTCACCTGCACTAAATCGTCGACCATGGCGGAGAATCCCTCCTCAAAGGAAGGAGGAGCATCTTCCATGTCCTCCTCTCCGCTCATGGAAGGATCATCCACGGGGGGAGCCGTTTCAGGGCTGCCAGACCCTGATGGGAAGCTGGTGCTGTCTTGGGCGGCAGAGGTTACCACGTCAAGGGACCCATGCACTATGGAGACCATGGAGACAAAGGCGGTTGATCCAATCCCATCGGGCCTTCATCCCAAGGGGCCACGCTTTATGACATCAAAGAAGTGGTGGCGCGTTGTCTTGAGCCGATCGATTACGGCCCAGCGAAACAGACAGGTATGATGTACTGCCGTTACCATGAGCCCAACATCCCGATATCATATAGGGGTAGGAGGCTCGGGGATCACCTGAGTCTGGCTGGTGTAAGAGTACGAGGTGATTTCCCACCGTCGCTTGGACCCGGAAATATGCCTTCCTCTGGTACCCGAAACAACAAAGCACTGCCCCATGTCGGGGGTCGTGGCCTCCAACCGATGGATTGGGAAGACATATGCGTCGTCCAATCCTACCCAGGGACCACTCGCGACAGTAGAAGACTCGACCTCACCTGCCAAGATCTGCTTGTCCTTGCTCTTGTAATAATCAGCGTACAGATAATGGGCTTCGCAAGTGGAAAAAGGAGACGCATCTCCTTGGGGCATGCCCAATCGACCCTTAAGGGAGTATTTGAGGCACTGGTGATATGAGGAGGGGACCGCTGCGTGAATTTGGAGCCACGACCTACCCATCAATGCGTTGTAGGTAGTGTCCTGAGAGATAACCATGAATTCGATATTGGCAATTAGGCCGCCGAACTGGGTCTTCAGACGAATCTTGTCGAGTGGAGTTTGCTCGGTCCTATCATACCCCTGGATCCCTTGGTCGGAGGGAGTTAAATCATCCTCAGACAACCCCAGTTTTCATAGTGTCCGAGTTGGGATCAGGTTAATCCCGGGACCCGTGTCGACAAGACCGCGACAGACTTCCACTCCATTGAACTGGCCGGTGACGTACAGTGGTAGAATGTGCCCTTGTATGGTAGGGGCTTCATCATCACCGGAAAATGAGATAACCGCCTGAAATTCGGCGTCCTCAATCGCCTCGGTGTGGAATACTTCTGCGGTCGCCACCTCCGTCTCGAACTGGAGGGGGATCCTTAGAGCCTCGGCGATCGCCTCACACATTTCAGACGACAGGCGAAGGGACTCAAGGATAGAAAGCCTTACCGGAATTACAGCCAGGTGCTTCAGGACATCATACTTTTGAGCCAAACACGAGCTTCTGCTTACAGGAGGCCGCTTTGCGATTGGAGGCATGACTGGCCCTGCCGGCGGGACCAGTGACTGACTGGTACTAGGCAAGTCTCACTGTTCACTAGTCGAAGCCCAGTAGGTGGCTGCCGCGTTATGACCGGAAGGCTGTAGTCTCCCGGTGGTAGGGCAGGGCTGGTTGCGACACAGACAAGGTGGTCCCGCCTGATCCAGCAACACAAATGGTGGTGGAGGCAAACCTGTCGACACCGGGTGAGGGGACCGCATGCGCATTTCTCTGTATCGGGCCTGCTGCCTGGTCTCAGTAGCGTGCACGACATGGCTGTAGGTGACGACTGCCGTTCCCTGGAGATTCGTGTATCCATGGCTCCTCCGGTGTTGGCGATGGCTGGGGACATTGGGGAAGTCCACCTGACATTCCTCATCATCGGGATCCAAAAAGGGATTTACCAACTCTACGGTGTTAACCGAAGCGTACCCCGAGATTTCACTCGAGGAGTCATCCACTACCGGACGGAGTCTTAGATGGATCCCCATCTCTGGGGGCATAATATCGCCAAGCGTGTGATAAGATGACGACACTGGCAGTGCACATTCTTTCTTCTTGCGTCGCCGCTTGCTCGGCTAGGACGACGATGCCAAAGCGACGCTCGAAGATTCTGAGGGCTCTAGCTGGATCAGGTGGGAACGGATGATGCCATGGGCACGGTCAACCGTTCTGTGGGCCATCCAGTCGCTATACTTCCAGGACACATGGTCGGAAACCCACTACCACTCATCCTCGTTACTGCTGCTACCATCTGATCTCACGAAGACACCTGCCACCTATGCCGGGGCCGGGCCCAACTTGACTCTGTTGTTGTCAATCTAGCCTTGGATCCAGTCCTTGAACACATAGCATCGCTTGATGGTGTGCCCAAGGATCCGATGATAAGGGCAGTATTTAGGGTGATCAGTGAGACGTGCCTCTTTCGGCTTCCGGCACTCAGGCAGCCGCACAATTCTCTGCTCCAAGGTGCTACAGAAATAACCGGGGACCTGGGCCTCGTCAAACGAGTAAGTCTGATTCCTTCTGTCTGGAAAGGGATCTCTTGGAGGCTGACCTAGACCAGGGGCCGTAGGAGCATGCCGAGGAGGCGGAGCCTGATTATCTTGCCTGGGTGGTGGCGATGCGTTACGCGGAGGTGCCTGCCGATTTTGAGGCGGTCGCTGCTGGGCCGGAGGCTGTGCCCGTGGGGGTGGAACCCTATGAGGCTGCTGAGATGGCATTACTGGTAACAACTCTAGCTGTATGGGGGCCTCTATCTGGGCTACAGCCACAAGCTCGGCTCTGGCGGCTCTCATTGCAGGGATTACAAGAGGCAGCGGGCGTGCCTGACTGGCCTGTTGCAGGGCTTCTTCAAGGCGCTGAGCCTTGTCCAAGAAATCCCAGAAACCACCAGGGTAATTCTGATTGATCAGAGAAGGAACTAGATCTACCTTGATGTTCCCTACACACATTGTCAGTAATTTCTCTTGAGTTAGTGGCATGTCAAGGGAGTACGTGAGCCCCTTCCACCAGGCGACGAAGTCCGCGACCAGCTCATCGGGCCTTTGTTTGCACCTGAAGAGGTCTGCAATTTTCATCTTCCGGGTTGTGGAACTGAACTGGTAGAGGAATTTCTGGTGAAGGTCCTCCCATCTAGTCACAGATCCAACATGGAGTTGGCTGTACCAGACGAAGGCTGGTCCTTCCAGCGTCTGAATGAAGAAACGGAAATTGGCAGCCTCCTGCTGCGCCAGAGTCCCCAACATAGGCCCACACCTCAAGTTGAATTGGGCCAGGTGTTGTGGCGGGTCTCTTGTCCCATTAAAGGGGGTGAACGTGGGGTTCCCAAATCCCGGCAGGGCCGACATATCATCCAACCATGCTGGGTATGGCTTACCATCCGGTGGGATTGCCACCTGCCGAGTTTCCAGGGCCTCCAAGCGGGCGATGAGCACTTCCATCAGATCGTCCGAACACAGATTCTTGTCCTGAAGGGGATCTCTAACCACTAGCGCATTGACGGGCTCTCTAATCTTGTAGTCAAGCTCAGCAGCTCGTGGGGCGGCTAGCGGAGCAACTCTCAGGGCAGTGGGAGGAAACCGAGCATGGACCCCCAGGTGATCCCGATGCTCAGGAGGGTTCAACGAGACATATCGCGCCCTCTTTCCATGGGCGCCGACCTCTCCCCTATCGGCAAATGCAACATGGTTGCGGTTTCCTGGGGGAATCTCGGCAAGGGGTAGATGCTCCTGCCCCTGCTGTCCTGGTCTAGGGTTACCGTAGTCAGGCCGCCGCTCTGCAATGCGTTCGGCCAAGAGCTCATCAACCAGCCTCTTTTGCTCAGAAAGCTGTTGGCGTAGCGTGGCCTTCTTGGGATCTTACTCTGCCTTCTGCACTGAGGTAGATGGGTCGGCGAGTTTGACAGATCTGATAGGCTCTTTACCCTTGCCGATGTTTCGGCTCAGTGTCAGTGCCTCCGTGGGTATAGGGAGACGTAGGAGGCTCCTCTGTTGGCGAGTAATCCTCCCAGATGGGTCCAGTAGCGGCTTGCCCTCAGGGGGTGAGTCCCTGTCGAGGGGATCCAGCCCGTTTACCTCATCTGAAATGTCATCCATGTTGACTGCCACTGCCCTTGGCGACGTTCCCTCAGGGCCGCTCGGTGAATTGGGCTGTCGGTGGATCGCACAGAAAAGAAGGGCAGTGTACTACCCCCATCCGCGGATGTGCGCGTGGGGGGTGGATTCCTCGATAACCTTTAGGAGTACTTGAAAACTCTGAATGCATTGTTGCTGGAGGGCCCTGCGGTGGCCAGGCGACTCGGGGTGCCGAACCGCAGGGAGCGCTACAAGGTCGACCCGGCGACACTACTCACCGATATCCTCGAGATGTGCTTGACTCCTGGGATAAGGCGCTAGCTGATGGAAAAGACGGGAGTGAGTCAACCGAAGAGTCTGGCAGAAACATTAAAACTCTCCCAGGGTGAGCGCCTTTGGCTTATCAAAATTCGACCCTACGACCGACCAAAACTTCTCGGGGAAGTATCCCGCTGCGAGGACGGTCCAGAAGCTGCATGACTCTGGTTCGGGGTCCGGACCTTGCTGCCCCGTCTCATCAACCAAGAATGGCTCGGGAGCTAGCAATGGCACTGAGGCAGGTCGCCAGGCCGGTGGTCTGGCCGGTGGGGAATATGTCGAACATGCTAATTGGCCGCTGATCCTTGAGTCATCCTCCAAGGGCTTCAGTACCCTGGCTGTCACGTCGCGATAGGATGGGCCATCGAATGGGCCTCCTGTCACAGCGTCAGTGCTCTCCGAGGGTGTATCGCCTTGCGACTCTTTCGTCGGTCCCCAGAAAAGTTCCCCACCCTCCCTGACTAAGGTAGAAGGCGCTTCCGGGGAGGCCAGTGGTAACTGCGGGTTTGACCCCTGGGGGTACGCCAAGTCCTTGTCCTCCTTGATATACCTTCATAAGGAGGATGGAATCATATGGATCTCACATTCAGGGAGTAAAAGACTGACGCGCCACATCCCCATCCCTTCCCTCGACTCAGAAGGTCGGGGGGAAGGTTCCACCATCGAGTCGTACTCCACCTCAGAGTCTGAGAAACGGACCGGTTTAATTTCCGTCCGGACTCCCATGACATTCCTCCTATAGCGACGACGCCCCGCCTTCCTGCCCCTAGGTGGCTCCTTAGGGTAAGGATGATTTCCATCAAGGAGTCCCCTGGCCACAATAGTGCTGGGGAAAAGGGGACTAAAGGCCGGGGTGCAGGAACCACCGGGACAGATGTCGAAAGGGACATGGGGAGGACCTCAATGTGAGTGAGCGACTGGATACGCAACGACTCGATACTCGCAGCCAGTGTTAGGGGGAGTGACCTCATACCCAGTGCAGTGGGCACCGAAAGGAGTCATACCCGGAGCGTGGCTATCGCGAAGAAGCCTTCGACTTCCCAGATCAGTGGCACAGAATGAGCTTTCATGATGTGTGGCACTACCGCGGATTGGTCCATGGTGGACATTTCCTGTGCCTGCGACCAAAAGAGTCGACCCAACCTGCCTGTAGGGCGGTCGGGGACTTGATCCCAGTCGGGCATGTGACTACCCCTGCTCAACGTGTGTGGGGATCTGGTAGCAGGCGTCAATAGTGGCTCGGGCCAAAGTGGCTGCTGAGGTTGGTGTCCCAGGATGGGCACTCTCTTCCGCTCACGCACGACGCTGGCGTCGGGTCAGATGGGTTGGAGTCAGTGGTGCGGGCACAAAGATTGCCTGGTCCTTGGCCCGGGGAGTCGGGCGATGACGTCGACGCAGCCTGGCGGGGGTTCTTGCCATTAACACCTAGGACGGGTCCCCGATCGGGCGGACTCAGACATCCCCCGTATCATTGGAGTAGGGGACGGATGTGTCAAGGCGCTCCAAGGATAGGCTCTCGAAAGCGGTTGAATGTCGGAGTGGGGAGCGGCAGCTCCCTACGCGGCCCTCGGGGGCGGCGACGATAGTGGGGCGCAACCGCCTCTAGATCCAAGCGGGCCAGGCCCCTGGTGGGGATGATCCCTTCCTCGTCGTACCTGCGAACCAGGTTGTTGATCACCCTTTTCTGGATGATTTATGATGGGAAGAGGGGGCGTCAGCGCCTGATAGTCATGGAAATCAGAGCCAGAGTGACTGTGGAAAAGCTAGGACTGCGTGGGGTAGCCGTGTCGGTACTGCCTTTGCCCCTGCGCCAGTGGGCAGGTGGCGATCGAGCTCCGGATGCAGTGATCTGATTCCTGGAAGCAGGGAGATGAACCCATTAGTACTAACAGGAAAGGAAATCTACAACCAATAGCCCAGCGTCATCCCGTATTCCGTGGTCGGCGAGAGGGATCCATGATGACGACGTCGTAGAATGGAGTGCACAACATACAGACTGCCTCAACCCCTGGCGGGTTTCACATCTTGGTGATAGGTACCCAGACTTGGTGACATGCTAATCTTCCGACATCCCGAACGCTACCTATCCCCATATTGAGGAGAAGAGCTTCACGTTGGGTTCACCATTTTCTGTTTCCGACACTTTTACGCCGGGGAGCGCGCGCTTATCCTTCACGCTTGGGTGGACGCACGGCTCGCAACCCCGCATTCCTACTTTCCAAAGGCGGGCGGCATCCGTTCCTTATTTAGGGACGTCTACTCCTTGATCGAAACCGGGATGATGGGATGTTGGTTCTTCCTTCCGTGGATTCCTCCTCGGAGCTCGTCACCTAATCCGGGTCTCCCTCATAGATTTAAGACGGGTTTGTGAAGCTCTTTCTCGACGCCATATCTGCATGGATGCCAGTTAATTACGCTACTTCCATCGAGATGCTCCAAGGGGTCTTGTCGGGGCAGTGACCTTCGGTGAGGAGAACGACTGCGTTGGGGTGTCGTTGGCATGTCTTAACGCTGGGGATCAGTATGTCTGTCTTCTTTCCCTTATCATAGGGCTTCTCAAGGGCACGGAAGCCCGATGAATCCCACATCGAACGCGGGGAATATGTACCATATGAGGTTTTCTTCAGCTTCCCATGTTTAACATGGGGTATGCCGCGTGTTTAACGTCTTGTGGAGATGGATCAGACTGATCGAAAAACTGAGAATGGATCATATTGAAGGACCCCCTAGGGGGAACACCGATGTTGGGGCCAACACGTGGGTGGCTTCCCGGATACTATGGAGTGGGGTGGAGTGGCATGATCTCACCGGGATGTGGCGGCCTAGGTAAGGATCAGGATGGATGATGGAGTGAGGGGATTAAACCTCGTGGAGGCTTCCTACGTATCACCATGGCAGGGAATCAATGTCCACGTAGTTCGGTGATACGGTGGGACACCTGAAAAGGAGACCCATGAGAATAGACGCATGGATTGGAGCCTGGAGAAAGTAAGATCTCTAGTCTAGGGCATGAGATTCCCAAGGCACGTGGGCTTGAGTGGGAAGTCAGAATGAGACATGGATGTGAGGCATGTGGCTTATGCTTTGAGACGGTCCAAGCGGGGGAATAAAGTTTAACGTCATGCGGGACGAGATACAGTTTAACGTCATGCGGGACGAGGGCATACAGTTTAACGTCATGCGGGACGAGGGATCTGGGGCTTACGCTCTGAGGCGGCCCATGGTGGATATGGGTATTACGCTCTGAGGTGGCCCATCGTGGCCGGGGAACTGACGTGGAGAGGTCGGAATGACAGGGTGGTGGGGTTGAACCTCGTGGAGGCTTCCTACGTACCATGCGTTAGCACGGATCAAAGTCCACGTAGTTCGCTAGTATGGGGCTTAAGCTCTAAGGTGGACCATCGAGGATGTCATGTTCGATGCGTGATCTAAGCCCACGTGAGTCATGCTCGGTGTGAGAAACAAGAGGCAGCAGGGACCAGACGATCACGTCGCGAAGGGTGCGTCCGTGAGAAGCGGAATGGGGCTTATATGTTGAGCGGCCCAAAGAGGAAACAGGGGCTTACATATGGTTATAGGCCCTTGGTGCTGGGGCTTACTCCAGAGTGGAGGCCCGTTGTGCGACAAAGCACAGTGGGAAATGGACTCCACTGGCCTTGGCAGGGGGGAAGTACGGAGATGCACGGGTGAAACATTCTGCAAGAGAGGCTAGGGGCTTATGCTCTGAGGCAGCCCTTCCCCCACGGAAAAACGCTGCTCCGATAAGGAGGATCTCATTCCATGCGAGGAAGAGTCCATTCCTGTGGAGACGAGAGGCATAAAAAATGTCCGAGCAGGGGGGACCCTGTGTGCGAAGCACGGGGTCAGACCACAATTTAACATCATGTGTAAAGGATGAGGTGCTTAGCAGTTTAACGTCCTGCAGCTTGGACGAGGTGGGTTCGCTCCACACCCCTAGGGCTTACATGCCCAATGCCCTCTACCCCTTGTGGGAGGGAAGGCATCGACAAGGCCTTAATGAAGGGGGCCACAGGGCGAACCATTGAGGGGTCCACGTTAGCGTGGATATGCAAAGAAGCAATAGCCATTAGCGTACCTATGTGGAGAAGCATAAGGCAAAGCAACGCAACGAGAAACACCGCCCAAGGGACCCTGAGGTTAATTCGTACGAGCCTGGAAGACCGTACGGTAAAAAAACGCATGGCGCGCATGCCCGGTAGGGAAGACATCAGGTGCCAGCACAGAAAGGCAGCCAAGGGGCATCAAGGTAAAGGTGTCCTAGGTGTTGCGCGCAAAAGGATGGTTTGTGCGCAAAACACCGGGATGACGCACAATAGGGCCAGATTATTGCACGGATACGTGATTGTGCGCAAGGTACTGCACGTGTAGAAGGAGATTGCATGCAAGGGACAACGATCGCATGTAAGGGCAGTACCCGGAGGAGGAGGCAAATTCACTTAATCCATTGGAGTTGCACGCAAAGGCGAACCTCGGGGCAAGGTTGCGTGAAAAGGGGGATTACCTAGAAGTCATATTGTGCGCGGGGGGAGTCGAATTGTGCGCCCGAGATCCGATCTGAATTCCTCAACCCCCAAACCATCTAGGGTCTCCTTCTATTAATAGGCACCAGCCGACGTGGAATCCAGGCGGCGCACGAAAGTTTCCACGATTGGAACCGTCAGCGCACAAAGCTTCACCGCGCGGAACCGGGGCACGCAGAATTGCACGCACCAGCGGCTCAATTACGCGAATCCCGGGAATGCTTCGTGCACACATCTTTATTTCGCGCAAACCCTCCTTTACTTCGCGTACCACTTCCCGGGCCTTCGGACCGGGCCTCTGATTCTGAATATGACTTCGCTTTTCCATTTCGAAACTTCCTCTAGGAGTTGCAGAATTTTTTTCGGCGTCTACAATGACTAACCCACACGGTTCTCCTAGGACAGGACTATACAACATGTTTATTCTAGACACGACATGTACTACTTAGGTTTCAACTGCCTGTGTTGTTAGTCACATGAGTAGACACATGATTAACTCTACACGGTGTGTTTATGCCAGACACAACTTGTACTAAAAGGATTTTATCTCCATGTGTTGTTCGTTACACGACCGAATACAAGGGTTAAACTAAATTATTTGTTCAATATTTACATAACGTGTATAACCTGAGTTTTATTTATTTGTTTCATTAGTCACACGGGTGGACACATGGTCTGGACACACGACGTGTACATCTGGTACACGACATGTCCCACCAAAGATTTCCCAACCCTGTGTCTCTGCCCACATAGCCAGTGACATGGTTAGAGACTACATGGAGTGTACATACAATACACGAAATGTACTTAATAAAAATAGTTCCTTCCTGAAAAGAAGGACACATGGTGTGAATTCATCATTACTCACCGTGTATTCTGGATTTTTCCAGACAGTAAGCCTCAAAAAATACTCCAGAACCCCAGAAAAACACTGAAACAACATTAAAGTGACAAATTACGATCTGTGAGGGCCCATACTCCCTACAAATCAAAGCTTGGAATCTTATACATGTTATATATAAACCTAATAGAGTAATGACCCACCAAATTCTAGTCCATGAGGTCCCATAACATCTCAAGAACCAAAGTTTGGAGTTCATTCAAACTAAATATTACATATTAGAAATAACCTATCAAATAGCAGGTATTATATCAAGGCATCTATCACAATAACATGCATATCTAACACAACATCTATCACAACAACATGAAATCAGTAATGCAACCTAAATAGAATGGAAAGAATGCATGACATGTGATCTCTAGAAAGTTCCTACATGATGCATGAGATGACATACCCTTATCTCATCGGGTTGCAGCAGAAATAGAACCTCAATAATATCAATAATAACACTGAAATACATGTGAATCACCCAATGGTGAAATCAAATCATCTGTAATGATTTAGAATCCTGAAAAATTACAATATATGAGTTAATTTGGTTTTTCCCTGTACACAGGTTAGCTAATACCAGGCACAACGTATTACAAAGTACCAATTGTTTCTTATCCCTGAATATAGGCTCCAAATAGTAAGTCAAGGGAAAATAAACCCTCTGATACCACTTTGTAACATCTCAGTTCCAGAAGCCACCCATAGGTGCCCCATACCCAGTTGGTCGCATGGAATCAAGTGTGTTTCCCCGAACGCCAGAGGCTGCTGACTAGCAGCGAGGGCCTTGGGTGTGGTAGTGGGGAAGCTATGCCCTCATTGGCAGAGTAACATAACATAAATAAACAAATAACAATAACAGAAGAAATAATTATACCATACAATAGTAGACAACAGAAGACTGGAAGAAATAAATAACTAGAGAACATATATAAATGATGCATGATACATATGTATAGGAAATAATCCAAACAAGTAATAATGCCGGAATACAGTACTAAACCAAAGTACAAAGAAGAAAAATAACTCCAGCAGCATCACAAGCCTCATCTTTGTCCAATGCTCTCTAGCTCCACAATAATCAAGTACCTGAAGTAGAAGGGCGCTTTCCCTTATCTATACCTGCAACAATATAATTAGTTTGGGCCCAAAAGAATGACCCAAACAGGGTGTGAGACAAACCGCCATAGGGAACCACCCAAAGATCTGTGCCTAATAGTCAGTGAATATATATAGTATGAAATAAGAAAACGAAGCAATAAGAAAGGAAGTACTCAAAGTAAATAGTCATACAGTTTCAATTACATCATTTACATTTAACAATTTAGTCAACCAAAAACAAATAAAATCATTCCTCTGGAAAAGTTCTCACAACATATTCCCTCTGGTTATGCTACAAGAGAATATATAACAAAGACTCTCTCAGGAAGCACTAATCGTAAATTCCCCCTATATTCATGTCTTATCGAAGACTCTCTGAGGAAGCACTCAACATCAATTCTTCCTATAGTCTTTTAACAGTAAACTATAGACACTTTGAGGAGGCACTCAATGTCAATTCCTCTTGTGGTCTTGTAACATAACTATAGACACTCTAAGGGAGAACTCAACATAAATCCCCCCTATGGTATTGCAACGTGATAATTATAACAGATACTCTGGGAAATCCCTCAATGCCAATTTCTCTAATGGTCTCACTACACCATGTTCCCACAACCCCATGTGAAGCAATCATGCAAAAATAATAATCAACAGCAAAAGTAAACCTCAAAGTAATACTTGGCTAAATTAGCTACAAGTAATGGCACAACATATCATATAAATAAACACTACAACCTAACATCACTATGAATGGAAAATAATAGCCTAATAGAAAAGGCTAGACCAAATGACCAAAATCAAACAAGTATGGGAAGACCCATCCATAGCATGGAAATTAACACTAAACACAATCAAACAACCCATATTCAACATGCATAGGATAAAAGTAATTAATAGGGTTAAAAACCATAAACACACAATACCCCCAATAAGGGTATTGGTCCCTTTTGCACATACAACTCAAAGACTAACTACGGAAAGGAACAAACCACCTACCTTGATGTCGTATGAACGATATATGTGAACCTCATGCCATAATTTTCCCTATAACTCCATAGATTTATAAAAACTCTAAAAACGTTCAATTGAGAATATCTCGTGAAAGAGGAGAAATCAGGAAATGAGGCTCTAGAAGAAGAAATATCTTACCATTGCGATTCCAATGCAGTCGATAGTGGTTGATTCGAAGAATGGATGAGGAGTTAGGGGCTTAGGGAAGATTTTCAGCCTATAGTTTCTCCTGGATGAGACGGAAAAAGAAGAAGTGTGTTCTACCGATTAGATGCAACCCCCATCCATTTAATGAAAAAAATACACAGTGTATTCTTTAAAAGTAAACAATGTGTAATTTCCTTAACTGGACTCCACTTTAGGTGGCCGCCAGGTCACCCCAAACAGCCATGTGTTCTGTTGTTACATGGCCAGCACATGGCTACCCATGGAAACCGGGTACACGATGTGTACTTATAAGTATATGGCTTGTACACCAGAAATTTCCAGAAACTCCTATTTTTCTCTAAAACACCCAAAAACAAGATTCATACCTGAAAGAAGATCCGAGTTCTTACAATATTAAAGTTTAAAATATTAAAGGAAACTTACCTTCATCAATAATTTATATGGTATTTATGTAGAGAAACACAATCAATTCCTAATATAACATCAAATTCAACCATATGAAGAATAAAAAGATTTTCAAGAAGCATATTCCCACAAACTTCAACTGAAGAAGAATCATATAATTGTGATAGGATCATCATACCATTTAAGGTTTTCACAAGTAATTAAACATATAATTATTGGGGTGTCATTTTGATACACACTTAGAAATGTATTTATATATAAAAGAGTGGGTAAATTTAAAGTCAAATAAGACATTAACAGTTTTAGAGTGAATGGTAAGTATACCTTTTGACACTTTTTTTATTGTTCCCTTCATCATAAATAATTATTGATTGAGATTTCCCTTTTTCTCTACGATTAAGAGGTTTATGATACAATCATCATCATTAACCTTAATATTTTATCATTGGTTAGTATAATTCCCATAATCCATGAATTTGGAATACTAAAGTTGGTTTAGTGAATTCTATGAGATTTCTCTCTATTCGTATCATTATATAACTTCTTCCTATCACTACACGAATTGATTTACCAATGAAATACCTTTATAAACTTAAAAAATATATCTGTCCCCTTAAAATTTCCTCCTTGTTTTCTTCTATACTTTGAGCACAAAAGAAGGTTCATCTTCTTCCCTCCATGGTTTTTATAATTTCCTTTGAATTCCATATTTCCTTTTTATCCAATCCATGAGACTTATGGGTAGTTCTGATATCTAATTCTACCTTGATATAAAATCAAATTATTTATTCATATATAATAAAGTCCCTTATGTATAATACTCTTCAGATACTAGGGTTTAGTCTACCAAATAATCAATCGACTATACCTTTAGGTTGTATGATAATATTAGAAACACACCTTATAAGTCTTATAAAATTTACCTCATAGGTACCAATAGATTCATCATCCTTATACTTTAGCTCAGGGAATTTTATCTTAATTTTCATTTGAAAAATATGAGGAGATTATTTATTGAAAATTAATCTCTTAAACTCTTCATAGTCCATGTTTTTTTAATTTCATCTCGTTTCCACATATTCTTGATAAGATTCCACCATTGATATGATTCTCCTTCCAAATAATTGACAACTAAAATTAAATTTTTATGATCAAAACATTAGAGAATAGAAAATATATTTTCAATGGTACTAATGCATTTCTCAACAACTAGTGGATTATCTGACCCACTAAAATAATAAAGAAGTTTCTTCATGATGGACTCAATAGAACATTGTTTAATCCTTTTCTCATTTGAAAGTTTAGAATGATCCAAAGTATGAGAAATTTGTTTAATCATTTCAATAATATTTTTCATTACAACTCCCATAAAATTTGGTTTCTTATGATGAAAATCATCACATCATCCACCACATTAAGAATTAACACGATTCTTTTAGGTTCCATCCATTGGGTAAAACCAAAACGCACAATGTGAGCAATAATAATTAAAATGTGAAACCAAATAATCATGAAAAATTAATTATAGGAAGTCTAAAAGTTGATGAATTATTTTCAATTTATGACATATTAGGTTTAACTTAGGTTATTCATTGTCATCATCTATTCAAATCCTTCATAATGGTTTATAAATAAAAATTTAAATTAACCTAACCATATCCCCAGGTGTTCCAACCATATATAAAATAAGGGACCACTAACCATGCACTAGAATGATAGACAAAATATACTTGAAAAACTATTTTCAGTGTTATTACCCCTATATGAATCTACACCAAAACCACAACAAATTAATGTATCCAGACATAGATGTTTTTCTAGGAAAACCACACTCGTTTATTTACGATAACATAGGATTCTCTTATATACACTGGATTATTTTAAGGGATCTAAAAAAATGTTTCTTAACCTATTTTACAAAGGTTAACTAAAACTTTATCTAATACCAACTATAGTTATCCATACATTTCATACTTAGATATTACATCTTATTTTATGAATATTCATGACATAACATAATGATCACACTAGATTTATATTGGTCTAGATTATTTTATACCATGGATATATGAACAACTAGTTCATAAGTGAACTAAATCATCTCCCACTAAGTTCTTCATAACTGTCACCATTTTATACATATAAAACCTAATACCTTCCATCATAAACTGGGGAAAGGAAACATAATAAAGAGTAAAATAAGATTCTCTATAAGTGTAAATAAGGAAGATATAAATTAACACTTAAAAATAACATGAGAATATGGGTATAAGAACATGATAATGGATTTTTAAAACCATAACTTTCATATCAAATATTATAATATTGATTCATGGAATGAATCTTGGTAGATCATAAGACATAAATTATAAAGGAATTAAATAACATGATCCACGAGTGAATAACATAAGAATAAGAAATAAGTTTGTGGAATATTTTTAATCCTAGAAAATAATTTCCTCAGTAGTTAAGGCATAATTTTAATAGTATCATATTATATTGAGTTCTCTTCCCAAACCATCATAGTAGTCAAGTTTCACTCCCAAGACTATTATAGTAGAAAAAGTCCATTACATAACTATGTTCACTCCCCATTCCCATCCTGTTTATCTCATAAGAAATCCATATTTACCCAATGCATTGGAGGGATATATAATTATAGGCCCAACCATATCATAATGTAAATAATACAAATGTATTCCACAATATCATAAACCATTCATCATATAATAACCAATAAAAAGAAACATGCTTCATAAACATTTAATCATGGAATAGCATGTGAAAAGAAATTGGTTTCATAAATGTCTGGTAACCATAATAATAATCCATCTAGAGAATTAATAATGGTGGTATCATTTGTTAATATATATAGTATAATTTATGTAACATCAAAGGATTCCATCAAATATGAAAACTCATTTAAAACATCATTTGGAACCTTTCTTGAGGGAAATAACCTCTTCATTTTGAAATAACTGATTCAAAATTGAAAATTTTCCCAATGAATAGGGAAAAATTTTATTTGAAAATAACCTTGGAGAATCATAAAGTATTATTTAAGTAATTTAATGGCTATGATGGAGGGATATTCTATTTATTTTGAGTATGTTAATATAAATATTCATTTCACATTTTCAATAAAAAAAGTTAAAAGGTACATGTTTCAAAAAATAATAGGAAGATTAATTTTAAACCATTTAAAATAAATTAAAACATGTGTAAAAATTAATTTAAATAACAATATAAGAATACTAAAACATTATAATTTTTTTTAATTAGAACATGGACATGTAAGAAAAAGGATTTTCGACCAAAGAAAATAATAATTTCATTTTTCATTAAAACATTATTTTGGTCTCTTGAGCACATAATGTGAGGAAAATTAAAGAAAAAGGTGTATTCTAAGTAAATAGAAATAGTAAAATAAAATTCATGATATTATTTAGAGTTATATCATAAAATTTCATCATCAAAAACATAATCATAAATGGTCGTGATAAACAATGAGATGTAACATAAAACCCTTACCTTAGGTTTGATTTCCTTCACACGTGTTCAAACCTCTATTATAATAAATATAGATTTATTATAACTCTATTATAGGAACATAATCATATATATCATACCACATATGATAAATTATAACCTTTTATCACTTATTTGTTATCAATTCTTTTTTAAAATCACTCTCTCGGGTGATAACTGCTTCGTTTTTAATGTATATTTCGATTTTGTAGTTTTGGTACTTTTAATTTGATCATAGTTCCATCATATCAAAAATTTTAATCATGATATAAATAAAATATATATATTCATTATATAAATATTTATATTCATCAATAAATTTTATAGTTAGAAAAATGAATTATACCATTCATAGAGATGGTAGGTCGTATGTACGCATGAACATTGTTTTTATTTTTCTATAGATAGAACGAAAGGAAGGAAAAAAATCACCTATTTAGAATAATTATTATATAATATATATGACATATATTCAAAACAATCCATCTATATTACCATCCATGTAAATATAAAATGAAAAAAAGAATCACATTGCTTTGTGAAGGTGATAGTACACATGTATGAACGTGTGTTGTTATCATGTTTTTAAGGATTGGAAGGATAGAAGGTAGATGCGATATCATAATTAAATAACTATATTTTTTCATAAATATAATATATATTATATCTAGCTGTGAGAGATAGTGATATAAAACTAATTACATTGGTTCGCGTGGCGGTAGTCTGCCGTACATACGATCAATGGTTTCGTTTCCCATTGGATGAAAGATGAGATGAATGTAGGTTATGAAATTAAATTAATAAAATATCAGTAAGATAAATATAATGTTTTGTTATTTAATAAAGTTTTATTTAAATTTTAATTATTTATAAGAAGAAATAAATTGAAAACACATGGTTAAGAACTATACATCTTTTTTAGAAAACCTCGTTAGGTTTATAAAGAAATCATTCATAGGATGGTTTTATGATCCAACTAGGGACTCTAAATCATATTTAGGGATGTAAGGAATGTTATTTGGTAAATAATTTATAAAAAAATTTCTCTTTAAGTGTGGAGAGGAGAGGATATGAGGTGTCCTTTTATAAGTGGTCGAGAGGAACCACTTAGAATATTTTATAAGAATTAAATATATTAATGAATTATTCACCCCAAATGGATACAAAATTGTCCATTAAAGAATATTATATTACATAGCGTCTAAATATGGTTATATAAAATAATTAAGAAATGTTAATAGGTCATTTTTACCCTTATCTATTTAGTTTAACCCCCGATAAATCTATTTTAACCTTAACTGTGGAATTGAAATTTTATAGTTTTTTCTATTTATTATAAAAAAAATTAATTTTACCATATTAAATAATATTAATTATGTTGATTAAAAATATTGAATCCATTTTACCATATTAAATTAATAGAAGTGATATAATTTAATTTAAAATGAAACCAACAAATGCGATAAAAAGTAGTTTTTTCAAAGAAAAATGTTTCTTAAGTATAAAAAGTTTTTATATCAAACTTCATCATGAAAATAATTATAATGAAATAAATTGTATTAATATGAATATAATTGAATCAATTTTACTCTTATAACAATTTTAATAGAAAATATAACTTTTTAAATTTTTTAAACAAATATAATTTTTTTAACAAAAATCACTATTTTCACTATTCATTAAAATTTTAATATTTTTAGAAAATTATAAAAAATAATCTCTAAGATAATTTTAAAAAATTTGATTCAGAAAATAAAGATAATTTTTTCAAATAAATTTCCTAATACTATAAATAATTAACAATATTATTTTCCCATAAAAATCAATAAAAACCATTTTAAGGAAAATGTATCTTTTTGAAACATATAAAGACTTTACTAAAAAATAATATTTTATATACGTAAAATATTTATAAATATTTTAATTTTTGTTTATTGATATTCATACATTTAATTTAATGAATAGGTTATAATCATATACTATATTAAAATTCATTTGAACTTGGGATTGTTTGAATCACAAGATATCTAAGAGATTTAATTTATTTATAAAGAAATATATAATAAAACCTCATGGTGTTAAAATATTAGTAATATTTTATGAATTAATGTTAGTCATAAAATACCATGTGTAATAATAATAATAAAATTATTATTTTAATTACTATTTATATATTTTTTATAAATAATAAAAGTTAAGAATAATTAATTGAATTTCTTTATGCCTAAATGAAATATGAAAAATTCATATTTGTTTATCATGTTTTTGAAAAATAAAGTGTTTATTTATTACTATATTACTTTGTATTATTAATGTTTATAAATTGTTTATATAATATGAATAATGTGTATACTTAAATTCATATGATAAATTTCTTATATGAGATAGATCAATGCATTATATTCTAGGTACATCTCTATAATATTTAGTTTTCATTTACCTAGACCTTTATTTATTTTTAGAGTTATAATCATGATAATTGTTGTTTAATTTAGTTTTTATATGATAAATATAAGATACATCATGTATTTAAGTCTATATTGAGTAAATTCTCTTTAGGGAGAGGGACATGGGGTTGGACTACCCACCATCCTAGAGACTTATGCTTTATTATAAAAAGGTTAGGGGTTTTATAGGTATCAATTTAGGCTTAGTCTTATAGGTATTTTCAATCTCACACACCTATATAATTTTACATTATAATTTAATGTTATTTATTCATGAGCTACATTTGGATATGTGTGAATACTTTGAACAACTATTTGGGTGAATAAAAAAACTTGTGGGTTGTATAAAGAGTTACACATTAATGTGGTCTAAATAAATTAATTTTGTGAATGGAACAGGGATTTTGAAAATAAATCATTAGAATAATGCATATAAAAAAATAAAATATTTTTATTAAAGTTTTCATGAGATTTAAAGGGTTTAAAATGCATGCGATGTATGTTAAAAGAGTGTGCGTTTCAAATTAAAACTCTTTAAATTCTAAGTGTGAGATTTCTTCCAAAATATTAATTGTCAAGACACTGATCATCTGATTAGGTAGGTTATACCAAATAGGGTGCCACTGGATTATCTTTTATAGGGAAAGTAAGTAATAAATGAAATTTAATCATCCTCGGGTAGGTTATTCCAAAGTAGGGTTCCCCTGAGTTTCCTTTTTTTATCCTATTCTTGATGTTATCTTTAGGTTAAAACTAGCTAGGAAACCCTAAGACTAATAATACAAAAGGAATAGAGTTATTTTTTTTATGTACGATGGATCTGAGAAAAGTGTTTCTCACTCAACTATCCAATAATTATAACTATTGTTATTAGTATTATTACCTACCAAAATAACTAAGTGGTGAGAGGAATGTCGAAATATACTCATTCATCAGTGAAATGTAAATCATGGATCTCTAAAATGATTTTATTCACTAAGTCATACATTTTAGTGGGAGTAATTTCATTTAAATTCCTCGATGAAAATCTATAATACATGATACTCACACACACACACAGATATATATATATATATATATATATATATATTCAGTTATGGTATACTTCATCGAAATCATATTGCGATACCATATAGGTAAGACCTATAGAAAAAATATCAGTATATAGAGTTGATAATTTTTTTAATGAAGATGATTCTAAGAATCCGAATGTGAAAATTATAGAGATCAATTACACAAACATTGTATCATAGGTGTTAGATATTGGGTGTGTTCCACACATATGTGCTGAAAAACATAGAATCAAATATACAAGGGAAATAAAAATGGGGGAAGCATATTCTTGCCTATAATGGAGAATGATTTTTCGACATTACATTTCAAAAATTATGATCTAAGTCCAGATAATGGACTAGTATTATAGTTGGAGAATTGTTATTATGTTCCTGTCATAAATAGAAATTTTGTTTTTATATATATTTTTTTGGAAAAGAGATTCTCATTCACTATTAAGTGCAAGATTTTATCTATATACATTAATGGTATTTTTTTGAAATTAGGAATAAGATAAAAGGTTTATATATTCTAGATATTGATAATTCAATTTATAACATTTATAATAAGAAGGGAAGGGTTGATACTAGTCCCACATATCTTTATAATTGTTTTTGTGGGATAATGAATGAGAAATTCAACCAAAGAATTCATATAGTTTGATTATTGAACCATTTAATTATGAATCATTTGAGAAATTTTAATTTTTTTATTAGAAAAAATGAACAAAGAAAATATTTTTTCAAAAAAGTGAGAGGACTTATAACTTGTTGGACCTATCACATAGTGATGTATGTGGAATAGAAAGCACTAAAGTAATTGGTGGTTTTAGTTAGTTTATTAACTTTACTGATGGATTTAGTCAGAATGTATGTGTGTTTATAATGAATCTCAAGTATCAACCTTTTTAAATGTTCTAGGAGTTTTGAAAATAGTAAAAAATTAACTAGTAAAGAGCATTAAGATCCTCCAATCATATTGGGTTGTTAATACTTGATCTAGTAATTCCATGATCATCTAATAGATTTTATAATTGTTTCATTGATCACTATTTAGTGAACACTATAAGGGAATGGAATGTATTAGGGGAGGAATCATACTTTATAGGACATGGTTTAATTGACGGAGAGTCAATGTGACCTTACCATTTCATTCTAAGTTTATTATCCTGAGTCTTATACATTTTTACCAACTCATCTTTCATTTAATGTATTCATAAATACATCATATGAGATATATTGGGAGATTATCCATTATATATTTTATCAATATTAGGGTTGTGAAGAATTTATAAGACATTTGGATTCCGATAATATTGACTCCTAATCTAAAAAGTGTTTTTTTGGCAATGCTAAGGATTCTAGAGATATTATTTATATATCATACTAAGAATAAATTGTTTCTGGATTGATCATATATAATCCTTGATAATTAATTTATAAATCATGGATCCATTAGGAGTAATATATAACTTATACAAGTTCAAGACTAATAAATATGAAGTGTGCGTAAGATGGAGTTTGATATGGTTCTAGAAAGAGTTATCTAGGAATAATTGAATCAAGCCACATTGAAATCTCAATAGGTAGGTATAATTCATCCTGATATCATGAGATTTGGATTTATTTTATCTAAATATGGTAAGATAATGTTTATAGATAATATTCCCACCACCTTCTAGGATGCCATATGGAGTTGTGATTTTAAGAAATGGTTAAAATGCATGGGATCTGAAATGGAATCCACGTAAACTAACCAATTTCAAAACATATAGAATACACAAAAGGGGTGATACCTATATGGTGAAAGTGGGTTATCCATAAGAAAACTAACATGGATGTTTGAGTATCTAACTATAAATAATGACTGGTGGAAAAAGGTTATAAGAAAATTTACGGTGCTAACTATGGAGAGACATTTTCAACTATTGAGATGAAAAATTCCATTTAGATATTTATTTCCATAATAGATTATTTTTATTATGAGATATAAAAAAATTAATTTTAAAATAACTTTCCTTAATGGTAATTTTTTGGAAGCAACATTATTCAAAGTAAGAATTTGATTGCTTCTTGTTTTTATTTTCAATACACACTAGGTTGATTAAGGATTTTTCAAGAAAAGTGAGCTAGGTTCTTTCACTATTTATTTTGGAAACTTTATCTAGTTTTTTAAATTATTTCTGGTTTTGAAAATCCATATAAAAGGTGAGGTTTCATGAAATTCATGTTCTCAGCATCAATGAAGTTGTTCAGTCCTATAGGAAGTGTTTTGTGAAATATTGTAAAACTCATGAAACTTGGAAAAGTTAAGAGCCTCAAAAAAGATTACAATCTCACAAAATATTGAGTTTCATGGATAGTTATACATGTTAAAATCAACGACAATTCATTTTATGAGTGTCTTATAATTTTGTGAAAGCATTGGAGTTTTGAGAAATGGTACTTATTGCCTATAAATAGACTACTGATCCTCATTTGAAGCATCATTTTTTGGAGGAATTATTTCTTAGATTACATGAAAGACTTAATCTAATGTATTTCTCACTTGAATAATAAAATTTATGCAAACACATGTTTCAAAAAAATATTTATTGAGAACCAAGTAGAGAAAATAGATTTTATTGATGGGGTTTTCATGAAAGGCTGAAGTTTTCTGAAATATAGAAGCTTAAAAATGGTTTAAGTTTTTTAAAATTTATAAGTTTCATTAAAGTTGGAGATTATGTGAAAAAATTGGAAGTTTAACAAAAAAGGGGGTTTTGTGAAAATTAATTTACTAATGTTAGTTGAACATGGAAATTTTTTTTGAAATATATTAAATCATCATATTTGGTCCATCCTAATATAAAAAACCATCAACTTGAAATCATATTTGGAAGGGACCTTCAAGTTGATTTGCTGAGGAAGACTTCATCCAAAGTTGTAAGCAAGGGGGAGTCTATGGAAGTTATCTGATGGAGGTAGTGAATTGTACTTAAATTTTTGTAAAAGAATTTATTCTAACACAAAGTGAACATGAAAAAAAATTAATCCAAAACATATAGTGAATTTTATTTTATAGTGGTATGAATGATACACTATCAGTGTATTATTCTTATACTAACCCTTAGTAGTGGACAAAGAAAAACTATTGTGTTGAGCTTTAACTTCTTCATATGTGTGTTGTGTTATTGAAAACTTATATCAGATAGGTTTCAAAATTTCTTACCAATGTATGGAAAATATCTGTTTATTAAAAGAAAGAGTTCATTCTCTAATTCACCCCTCCCCTATTATGACATTTAAAAGTCTTACATAATTTAGTTGAGAATGTGTATATGATATAACCTAAAGGTTTTTATGTTCCAAATAATAATTCTAAGGAATAAAAATTTCAAAATTCCATTTATGGATTCAAGAAAGAATCTTGAAGTTAGTATATCTTATTTGATAACACGATAAAAGAGTTTGGTTTCATAAATAACACATATTATTTTTGTGTATTTAAGTGTATTATTGGGATTATAATAGTATGTATAATATTTATTGTGGATTAAATACTTCTTATCAGAAAAAACGTATCACCACTTTAATATGTGAATATATGGCTGGGTAAGTGCTTCTCAATGAAAGAAATGGGTGAAGAAACCCACATACTTGGTATTAATATCTATAGAGATATATATAAGAGGTTTCACAGACTAAATAATGACACATACATTGGTAAAGTGCTATATAGGTTTATCATGGAAAATTAAAAAAGGTTTCTTTATGATTGTTACATGGATTAAATACTAGTAAGATTCAATTTCCTTCTAAAGGGTTACAAAGTATAGATATAATTCCCTATAGGTATTTGATATTTTTTATCATGTATTCTATGATATGTATATGACTTGATGTTGTCTATTGTATTATCATTACAATTAGATTCTAATTCAATCCTGGTGAGAGTTATTAGACTTCTGTGAAGAACATTCTTAAGTATATGAGAAGGACCATGGATATATCCTTATTATTTTGAGGAGATTATGAGCTATTTGTAATGTTTTACATAAATACAAGTTTCTAATCTGATAAACTTGATAAAAAATATCATTTGGATTTTCTATTTTATCTAAGTGGTGGAGCTTTAAGTTGGAAGAGTTCCAAATAATCCACTATAGAATACTTGAAAACAAAGGTAGAGTAAATCGTTGTATCAGATAAAATGTAGTAATTTTTGTGGGTTTGGAAGTTCATTTCTAAAATAGAGGTGGTTCTTAGAATTTATGGAGTGATTGAGATTTATAGTGATAAAAATAGAGTTATTTATTAGGAAAATTAACCCCAATCCCACTAAATGACTAAACACATCCCTTATAAAAATCCTCTCAAATTAGTGATGATTGGGAGGGGTGATGTTAGGATCTTCCGGACAAATATAGATGATAATATAGAAGATTCATTGAAGAAACCATTTCCATAGTTACACCATGAGGGTTGTATATAATATTAGAGAGTTATACACAAGAAATATTATTTGTAATTATTTTAAATGTATCATGGTTTTATAATAAAGTAAATCTCCATTTATCATTCATTCATGTGTGTTATATTTTTATTCAAATGAATAGATGAATGATAATATCCCATCAATGTAAAACTTTGAGTTATCTCTAATAAATGATCATAAAGGAATATAATGGGTTGTGATTATAATTTAGAGTTAACATGAATAAAATATTTTACTCATTACAATGGTTTGTATATGAGATAAAATTGATAGATTCATGAGTTAGTAAGTAGACACTTATTACTTGGACAATCTTGCTAAATTACATCTCATGGAATTCCATAAAATCATCGATATAAGTATGTGTTTATACTTATAATAAATTTTTATTAACCATCACTAAAGAAATACCTAACATAGAACCTTAATAATTCGATACCATTATTACATAAGTCATAAGATAATTTGTTGGTCCATGGATGGTTGGGTATGTTGTTAATCTTGTTATCCGTTGGAGTGAAACCAAGAAAGGATTTTTCCATTTGTATGAAAAGTAAATAAATCTAACCCTTGATTTTATTATACTAAGTAAATGTATGGAGATTATTAATAAATACACATATGATGTGTTTAGATACCTGGATAAGGGACAAATGATGTGATCATCCATGAGATGAATGACATGTGATGCATTCATCAAACATGAAATCCTTTTTCAAAGAGCCAAGAAAAGATAAGGTGGTATGAACTAGATTGAAAATTTTCTATTTCTAGTGGTCACTCAGGGTCATGGAAAAAAATATTATATAGTTTTAAATGTGATTAATATGATCTATCTTTTGGTGTAAATGCTAATATAGAGATATCAATATGTTTGATTGATATCAGATCATAACCCTGATTAGATCAAATAATACTAATGATTTTCTAGACGATTCTATTTACTTGCATCTATGAAATACAGATTTCATATTTTTTTAATTATACTAATACCCACAAGGTCACACAATTAAGACTTTTATAAGGATTATGTTTTTGACAATTGTTTTGTTCTAAAATTAAAAACGTTTGATGAAAACATGTCCAGAAGGAGTTTTGATAGATTCACAAAGAGTCATTAAGTTTTACATCAAGTCCTTATAGTATCTAAGTGTACATTAGATATTGATGGATATGAAATTATATATAGTCTAGAAATATTATAAAACTTACCTACATCATAGGCTATGATATCCATGATATGGATATTATATAATAAAACTTGAATGGATCATAATAGATACTTAAAAGACTCTTAATTTAGTATTGTATATTATGATACACTTATGCATTATGATATGCATAAATGAGATGCAGGAACCTACTTTAATCTTCCCATGTAGTTTCCTTTAGTTTCAAGTCCATTATGAATGGATTAAATATATCTTTCATGTTCATGAAATGCGTTTAATAGATTCACCAATATGATGTAATATAATGATGAAATTTTATGAAACGTGATATGGTTGATGCATTGTTTATTTAATGAGGAGCATCGAGGATGGATTTATAAGTGACTATGTTCCATCTTTGGTTGGGTGGTCATCATTAGTTTCATGATTTTTTTGAGTCTCTCTCCCACCAAAGATGTTGTTCTTCATTACCATGAAGGATATAAAACCCCTTTGATGTTATTGTAATCCTTATGATATGATCATATAATCTTTGGCATGTGTTATCCCTTAGAGGTAAGAAGCCTGTTTTTTCCACTCACATGATCATTATCAAGAAACTCTATGTAGATTGAGGATATTGTAACCATGATATCAAAAAACTATTATTATAATTGTTTTCTTAGTTTGATACTTGATGATAAATAGAACAATTTCATGGGTTGTTTCAACTTCTAATATTCATAGGGTGATTACCCAAATCCCACATATGTTCATATAGAGATATGAATATTGTTTATAGAGATCAAAAGAGACCACTTAGTAGTATGAGAAACACTGATTCTTTGCTAGAGGATACTATTTTCTTACATATATTATAAATATTGGTTTCATATTTGTTTTCAAGGCCAATGAGGACCACAAGGTCACATAGTTAGGAATTTAAATAAGGACTTAGATTTGGGAAAAATGTTTTTCTGATATAAAAAGAGTTTTATAAACCATATCCAAAATATTTTTTGGATGGATTCATAAAAATTTGGGAAGTATTCCATAATGGAATTATAGTATTTTAGTTAAAGTTGGAGATTATTAGTTATAAACTAAATTATGGATATCATAAATTATGACATCCCTTAAATCTTAAGACATGATATTCACGAGATGCATATCATGGCCTATGATTAGATTATGTTGTAGAATGTAATATGATGATATGATATCCCAATACCATATTATATGATTATCAATATGATATTTTTTCATGGGATGTGAGTTCATGCATCTACTACCTCAATTTATATAGGTTCTTTGGTTTTGAATCAATTAATATTGATTCATTAATGGATAAATTACACTTTAAAATTTTTAAATAATCAAGTTTAATTAATAACCATGTGTTATGAGTAACACATATTAGTTTCCATGAGATTGAAGCTAATGCTATATCATTTTTCATTTAATGAATAGAATCATGGAGTAGTGACCCTACTTTCTATTTGTATTGTATTTGTCTCCAATGAGTTAGTAAGTGATGAATCACTTTATGTAAATATGTAATGATGAAGAATTACATATTGGAAGTCCATTGGTGTTCTCCTTCATGTTTTCTGAAGATTGAAGTGAAGTTACCTCAATAATTTTTGAATTAACCTAATACTTACTTTGTGAAGTTGGAATGTTTATTTAAGAAGATTGGATGTGTTTTGGTATTGCCTGTGAATATTACTAGAAGAAGATTGGATGTGTTTTGGTAATTGAAAATAATATTCTTAGAATATACCTTCATATTTTGTAAATAAATATTTAAATAATTTGGTGCTTTGAACAATACCAGTTGGGAAAAAATCCTCAAGGTTTTGTCTCGGGGTTTTTGAGGTGATTGTGTTTGTTAAAAAATAAAGATGATCGTGTTTTAATACAGTTGGTGTTACCAAATCAGATGTATAAGGTCGAGTAGTTTTCCATTGTTTTTCAAATTTTTGGGCCTCAAAACCATGAGTTTGTTTTTTTGGAAAAAGAATGTTTTTTGTAAAGGATTTCGTAAACTATAGTTCATGGATAATGAAGCATGGAGTTTGCAGAAAGCATAGTAGAGTAACAATGCTATGAGTACCACAAAGGAGGTATGAAGAATCCAAAAAGGGAATGATTCATCATAACAGAACTATGAGGACTATATACAATGCTACTAGAACAAAAAAATAAGTTTTTGGGTAGATTTATATTTTGGGGATGAGAGTGGTGATTTGAACCTATCACAAGGTCATTTCATGGGACGCACATTATTTGTGGATTTATATGGTAATTATGGTTACGAAAAATGGTTTTCATTGGAAGATTACATCTTCCTCTACAAAGGATTAAGGCATTATGAGGACCACATAAGTTTTCAGTGAAGGATGTACCACATTAAAGTTTTTGGAGTTTTTGATTTGTGAGTTTTGAGGGATTCATTTCCATATATAAAGGACCCTAATAACATAATTTGGAATAGATAATTTCATTAGAGAAGACCGTCTCTACTGAAAGAATTCACAAAGTCCATATTAGTTTGTGAGGGAGGATTTCATGAAGGAGAAGAGTTTCATAAGGAAGAAATTATGTGAACGAGGAAGTAGTTAATGAGTGATCTATTCCATAAAGGAGGTATTTTTTGAAGATAGTTCACAAAATTGAGTTTTGGGGCACTGTAGCTTTCAAATGAAAAAGGAGTTTGTAGAGCATCAACTGTCCATGATGTGAATCTAGCCCACATAAAAAGCTTAGTTTGAGGGATGTTTTTTTTCATGATAATGTAGTCCACAATAGAGAACTAGTTTACGGAATAAAGGAAGTTTGTGAGGTGAAGGAATTTCAAAAAGCGAAGGCCATCCGTGAAATAGGGGGATTGTGAAGTAATCATACTACACGGTACAATGTGGTTCGTGAAGTATGTGGTTCACGAAGGAGGTTTACGTAAAAGGAAAAGGCATATCATGAAAGGAATCTCATCCAGGAAATCTGTACATAGTGAAGTGTATTTCATCTACAAGACTATATTTTCAGAAGGATTTTAGTCACTGATACTTTCAAGGAGGTTGAAGGAATACTAGGCATCTCTTGGAGATCTTTCTAAAGTGGAGGTAATTGTTGTGTCTACAATAAAGATAAGTCCATTCCAGTTTTCTGGAAAGGGGAAGTGATTTATCCAGGTGTTTTCACAAAAGTGAAGGAGAATACCAGAATGGACTTTAATAGAGCATCTACAAATAGTCTAGGATGTATTAGTTGTTGATAATAAAGGGACCTACATGTCCATAAACTGGGAGTGGATCCTTTCTAGAGAAGTTATCAAAGGAAGAGGAAGAAGGTGATCCTTTCCACCAGTAGTGATCCATTGAAAGAGTTTGGAAGTGACCCATGAGAAAGCAGTGAGACGACCCATTTTTTTTAAATACAATGATCTTGGGCATAGAAGTGATCTAGCCCTAGCCCTTATTTGGACATGATCCAAAGTAAATTTTGTACATCGACACATTTTTGTTGTATTCTCCTTGGACGTATCCCAATGAGGGTAAACCATGTAAAATTTGTGTGGGCTTTTGATTTATTTCCTACTTTACTTTATCTGCATCATCATCAGATAAAGTTGAAAATGAAAAGAGAAAATAGCAATATAAACACTAAAGATAAAACAAATTGACCCTTTTAATTAAGAGTTCATGATTCAGTGGGGCATGAAGAATTTTGAAAAAAATATCCATACCCTGATTCACCACCTATCAGGGTATCTAGGCCCCTTTTGGACATAACAAGAACCATCCATGAGAATTTCAAAGGTTATAAAATTTCTTTGATGAATTTTTAATGCTTTTAGAATTTTTATGGATTCATTTTATAACATTTGATTTCATTCTCAAGAAATTATCACAACATGTGTGATTATTGTTGAATGAATCATATTTCTCAATGAAAAGTTCTATTTGTGTATGGATAAAGAAAATTTTATACTACAATGAAGAATGAATATGAACTATCCAATGGTGTTTTTATATTGTATTAAGTCTATGAAATTTAAGGTAAATGTTTTTTTGAAATCCATGAGGAGAAGATCATGCAAATATTTAGTTTCATTAAGAAATTTTGAATGGAATGAAAAAACAAAATTGCTATATTTATTTTTTTTGCATGAAGGAATCACTTGTTTGGATTGGTAGTTTTGGACTTAGAAATTAATAAGTATTGTATTATCAAGAAATAGTCCAGCCATTATCCAACCAAGGACCCCCTTAACCCCAAACATGGGACCTAGGGGTCAACCATAAGGGAGCGGGTCGATCTGATCATCCCATGGAGGCATATATGTCTTGTATAGAACCCAAAAGGAGAAGAAAAGATATAACATGAGGATCAGAGGGAGAATTTTTCCTATAGGGTGACAAGGTGGACAACACAAGTGTGTCATTACCTAGTGAGGAAGTGTGTGTTTGAAGTATTGTGGTTTTTAAGCCCTACTTCTAGTTTGAATAACTAATGATATATAGAAATTTATTAAATGGAGCTCATTCAAGGCACAAACTAATGTGAAACATGGATCCATAGTTTACTATTCACTTGTTTAAAAATATACACATATAACATATGTTTTATGATCTATTAAATACCCACTATATGATTATGTGCCACACATTCCTCTTAAACCACTATTTATCTTCTTTATATAAGATATCCCTAACACTACTATTATTCTATTCCAAAGTAATATTTTTCGCATCATAATTCCACATATGTTGAGATCCCCATTACATAACTTAGCTCTGCATCATTGAAGGTTTATTTTTAACAGAGGATAATATTTCAAGAAAATATCATGTTATAGTGGGATATACCATTATCCATGACATTTACCCATAAGATGATGTTTGAGTTACCCATAGTTCTATAAATTTATAGGGTAATGAAACATGAAAAATATGGATATGTCATAGTTAAGGTAAAGAGAAATTGTTATAGAGAAATGAGTTTTAGACGACTAAATCTTACTAAAAGTCAATTTTTTTAGGGTTTGTCTCATTATATAGAGACATGTAGTGCCCCGTGGAGACTGCTTTCATAAATGAGATAATGTTCTCACATGAATGTGAGTATGAGAATATAATGGAAGAATCCAAAATGATGCATTAATTCTATGTTTCTAATGATATTGACAAATAAGGAATAAACCCACATGGATTTAATGTTTTGAAAGCATAGGTGAAGTTATTATTTGAACCATGACTAAATTTGTTTTTGTGGATTTTAAAATGAGTTTCAAAATCTGGTTGATATTTAAATGAATGGAGAAATATTCTTTTGTATATCTAAGATGATGAAGCTAAATACATGATGAGATGATAAGAAAATGAATGCGTACTACCAGGTTTCATAAATCAAGATGTGGAATGAATTGTGGACATTTATGGGGAATATAATATTGAGGATAGTATTCACATAAAGTGAATATAAAATCCGAGAATAAGGAGATGAAAAAAGGGTTTTACAAAATGGTTTTATGAAAAAAAAAATCATGTTTCAAGAGATATATTGAATATAGTAACTAATTTTTACCATTGATATATCGAAGATATAGGGAGAATAAACAACTAATTTTGTAAACATATAAGCCTTTCTTTGTCATGAAGAAGAAGAAGAAATATCTAAGTAATACATCCTAAAATATATTAAAATATTTTATAAGTCTGAATAATTATGAGATAACCCCTATAGATTGATGTTAATTAGTGGCATTCATTTGATTGCAGCATTTCAAGGATGTTGATTAGAATAATTTGTGTTCTTTAAAGAAGACCAGTTCTATAATATTGACTACTTCAAGAGGAGATAGACTTCCATCCTTAATTTGTGATATATTTTATCACTTTCATTGTACCTAGTTGGTTCTAAGATAACCAGTCAAGGTTATACCATTTCTCATGATTTTCATTAATAATAAAATAAAATCTTTGTTCTAGTTGGATAACAAACACCATTCACCCGAGACTAGTTCGTAAAGGCGAAAAAAGTCATTAAAAAACCAGGTGTCTATTACGATTTACTATTTTATATTAATTATTTCTATCCATAGGGTAATAAGTCAAATGAATTATTCACTAAATAAGTAACACAGGTAACAAAAGGAAACAAATATTTAAAGTGGTAAAAATCAATACCACATTGATTCACCCCCTATCAGTGGGGAAATCCCAAAATGATCCTAAAAATTGGTATCAGAGAAATAGATCACACATATTATTTCATTAGCTAATTTAAATATTCTTAAATATTTGATTTATTTTCTCAATTCAGAATGGTTTGAAAACTTGGAGGAGTTTTATCAAATGAATATAAAAATTATATATCTACTAAGTCTTGGAAGGATAAGAATAAGATATAATTTATAAAGATGAATAAGTTGTCCCTCTTATATAAAGACTAAGAATTAGATGTTTTCCCATGCTTTGATGATTAGTTCACGGATGGAGATGATCTTATAGTTTAACCTACAACCAAGGAAATGGAAAACATTTTTAACTTAGAATTTGATGAAGAGGTACCTGATGTGTTTTGTTGGGGATATCTAATTAAATAAATAATGATAAGTGGGGAAGATAAAAATACAAGTTTACAAGATAAATTGTAGAAGAAGTTCCCCCATGTTGAAGATTAATATGAAAGAAGAGAAATAACACTAAAATTGGTAATGATGTGTGTAAATATTAACAAATGATGCACTACTAAAGGTTTAAGAAATAATGAGCTTGAGGAAGGATTCTCTAGAGTAAGGAAGGATTGGTTTTATGAAATCCAAAAGAAATATCAAACCATTTAAAGGATTTAAGAAAAGATATATGAATTAAAAGAAAACTAGAAGAATATCATTGATGTCAAGAATGGTCAACTTAAAATCAAATAAAGTAAGATCAAAGATCTTGAAGATTTGATATAGGGGAAGGAAAATTTTCAGGATACTAAAGTTCTGAAGATAAAGAAAGAATGTGAAGATAGATAAAAATAAATGGATGAGTATAAATTTATCTTAAATATAAAATGTATTGAACTTGGAGTCAAACTAGCAAGGTTTGAAAATGTCCGAGTCAAGACTACACAACAAGTAGAAAAAGGGATGTTACTAAAAGTTGTATAACCACAAAAACCTATATGGGTGATTATACTAAAAAAGACTTATATAATATGAAAATAAGATCATTTAATCACCTAATGATTTATCTCATGTATTTATAAAGAAATAGGTACCATGTATATCTCATTATATTTTCTTAAATCTGAATCTATAAAAAATTTAATTTTACATAAAAAGTATATACAAATATGGATGAGGATAACTAAAAAGATCTCACATCCATGTTTGTGGTAAAAAGAGTAAGTGTGATTTCTGGTTCCATAAGATTCCCCCATATAGTGATGAGAAATTCTAAAAAATATCATGTTCATAGATCTATAATTTCTAGATAACATGAATTGAAAGATAAAAGATCGAGGTTTTTTTGTGAAATGATGGTGGTACAATAACTTTAGGCATTAAAAATTTTATTGTTAGTACAATACCATAAATGTTAAATCACAAGGAAATATCATGTTAAGGTGGATACATCTAGATAAGAATGAGAAGATTTCAAAAAAAAATCTTTCTCCATTAAAAATATTTAATGCACTCAAATATTCCTATGATGTTGGAAGAAGTTGTGGTCACATAAGTGATGCATATAAATATTAACATGTATTAAGGAAAAATTGTAAGATAAGATAACATAATAAAGAATATTTATCCTTGGGTAGAAATCTAATGATGATTTCAAAATATATTACACCCAATAAGTTTTATAAAAATTTATCCTTGGACACAATGAATAAGAAATCTCAGAGATAGAATAGGTCCAAGATGATTATCAATAAGAGTGTCACATCTCAGAATAAATATGTGAATAAATTCACTCATGTGAATCCTTTTGGAATCTTCAAATAAATATTTCAATATTTTTAAATATATATAAAATTTTTCCAATAAGATTTGGATAAAGTAAGAAAATTAAAGTAATAACAAAGGAATACTTGTGGAGAAGGGAAAAATAAGATTCCAAATGAGGAAGAAAAAATTTGTGAGAGGTTATCAAAAAATGACAACTCTTATGTTAGAGAAGATCACTATTCAATATGCAATATGGTTTAACACATTGCAAAATATTTTTCAACAATAAATCTAGTACATGAAGAGTTCTAAAAAAGGATGAAAGTTTCACTGGGAGATACAAGTGCATTAAAAGATCTTATAAATAGAACATTTCCAAACAAATAAATTGATGAAATGGTGAGATCCATGCTACCAAAGTAAAAATCATATTTGAGAATCATGTGTCAAAGCATGAATAATGGAACAACTTGGTTGGTAAAATTCTCTTAACCTTGACTCTTGTATTTAGGAAAAATGAAATCCACCTTATTACCTTAACAATTGTATTTTATCAGTACTTACAGTGCATGAAATTGATGGTCCAGTATGGTCTCAGGGGGAGAACCTTACATAGTGAATATGTATTCAATTTTGGATAGAAAAAATGACTGATTCACCATGCTTGTTTGATTTATAAATTGATACTCAAATAAAAATATGTTATATAATCATTTTTGATGAATCTAAAAAAGTCTATATCAATAATAGACAAGAAAAATCTTAATGATCCCATCTTGGACTGATCTCACTAGTTGGTATTTAAAAGACAGTCCATTAAAGAAGATCATTCTTGATGATGATGTTGAAGTTTTCAAATATGGAAATCCACCTGAAGAATTATATATTTGTGTATTATCGTATAAAAACATCTAGAAATAATTTTTTGAAGAGATTATTCAACATCAAGATATTGACGCATGTTTCCCTTAAGGAGGATACAAGTGATAAATGAAGCTTTCAAAAATTATTTCTCTCATGTAAATCTAAACATTTTGGAAGATCGTTTATTGGAAAAGACATTGAATAGGTATGCATTATTTATCTTCCAACCTTGATAATAAAAGTTTTATTCTAAATCAACAGGGGGTAAAATTATTTTTTAATAATGATATGAAAAATGAAAAAATAAATATGTTCCAATGCTGTTATGAAATACTTATTTTTTGATGTTAAATGTTTTAATTTGTTTTTGAAGTGAGTTTATGAGTTTTAGTTTACATTTTTATTAGTATATATCTTTTTTCTCAGACTGAAAAATATTTGGACTGTCCTTGAAAAATATTGTGGGGTTTCATTTTGTAACGCCCCAAACCTCGTTACCCTGAGTCGATGCATTATTTTAATACATTGACATGTTAAAAGGAATCAAGTCCTAAAAGACCTATAAGTTTAACAGTCTTGGAAAATAAATTACATACATGGATGTTACATTAAACATTAGAAAATAAAACAAAACATAAATTATCCTTTTAGAATTCCATTAATCCCCTAGCTTAACCCTTCTTATCAATCATAATATACTTCTTGTAATACTAAGAAAAGTAAAACATAGAAAGGGGTGACCTCAGATTCCCAGTAAGGATAACAATATATCGGAAAATTTCATAAATAAGCATAAGCATTTAAGGTAATGTATAAGACTAAAACAAAAGCATTTTAAACATACTCTTCAGCATAATATGGGAAAGATGCAATAAAATAATTCCATTTACTTATTCACATGGATATTCTACTAGTCTAATAATCACATGAAATATCACTAGCCACTTTCATAATAATGGAATGCATAATGCCAGATTTCATAACCACATAGTCACGGCCTTGTTCCAAGACTACAAATAATATTTTTTCAAGGCCTTGTGCCAAGACACTAGTTTTTCTCATTAGACTGACCAATGCATTGAGGATATATAGAGGGATCCACCTGTCACTTACTAAGTCCAATTCATTCCTCATATGAAAAGGTTTAAACATAACATAAACATTCGTATTAAAACTAGCATACGAAATGTAAATACTTTATCCATAAAATACGAATGGTATAAAAATAACATATCCACAGTCAATCATATCACAAAACCTTCAATACAATATGGAAGTTTTTTATCATAATAAATCAACTTCAAAAAAGTTTAAAATACATCAAAGGATGTTGACATAGATGAAAATGATTTGTAAAACTCTTTGAGAGAAATATCCCTTTTTCATGAAAACATTTAAAATTTAGACAATTTAAAAATGTAGAAATTTAAATAAATTTTTGAATCAAAGTTTCCCACACCACTTTGAAAATTTTCAAAGGAATTCACATTTTAAATACATTCATGTTCATATAAATAAATCCTTAAAAACCATTTTGAAAACATGGACATTAATGAGAATGATTTAGAAGAATAAATATTTAAAACATTTAAAATGATGTTTTAGTAAAAAATAACTTAAAAATAGTCCCTTTGAAAACTATTTTATGAAACATGGACATGGATAATAAATATTTCCCAGTAGATACTTACATAAAAACAACCTCGTTTAATAAATATATTATGAAATTAACCCTTACCTTGAAATTTCCATTAGTAAAGGGTACATTTAACCTCCTGTATGAAGACCGTAGTATGTTATTAAATTTTGAAAGAACAATATTAATATTTATGTTATCATCAATGATTCATTTATGACTTTATACTACCTATTTAATAATAATTTCTGTGTTAAATTAACATTCCAGGTAATAATCGCTTTCTTTATCGTACGTGTTATAACTTGTTACTCTTGATTGTATCACTTAGATAAAGATTTAAATAATTACAGAATATAAAACATGATTTATATATAATATATATTCAGAATATAAATATGTATAATAGACACATATATTAAATGGAGAACACCATTTATGGAGACGGTAGTCCGTACGTATGCATAAACGCTGTTTCTGTTTTCATATCGTATTGAACGGAACTAAGTGAATAAGATATATGTAAGTGTGTGTATATATATATACAGTAGAATTATTATTTCATATATCACATACTTATTAATTATATATATTTTATAATCATCTTTGAATGGTGAACGTGGAAATGAATCTCATCACGTTGTGGAGACGGTAATCTGTACGTACAATGAGTGACAATACCATTATATTGATGGAGAAATCATATGTAATTGGATGGTATATAATATATACAGAATAATTAACATGTAATATTTATTATTTAATTCTTTTATACTCATTATTATACCCATCCAAATAATGAAGTTTTTGAATAACGAACTACACCACGACGTGGAGACGGTAATCTGTACGTACACACGTATGGTGAGTTTGTCATTTATAGGATGGATAGAATAATGAATATGGTTGTACCATTTATATAATAACATCAAAATATATAGAATATAATGGAGTTATTATTTTAGAATGTAAACAACAAAGAAAGAGGAAGTGGAAGAAGAAAAGAACTTGAAAGATGTGATGAAATATTTACCTCTTCTTTAGGTTATTCCTTTTGATTTGATCAAAATGACTCGTTAGGTTGGATTTCTGACCAAAGTAAGGCCTCTAGGATGATTTTAGAAAAGTTGGGAGGATATTTGGGCCAGATTTGTCTGATCCAAAAGGCTTTGGAGGTGTGAAATTAAGATAATGGGAAGTTCCTATTTATAAGAGAGGAGAGGGTAACTTTAGGAAACGCTTGAAATATTATTTAATAATAAAATCATTTTTGGTTTATAATGGATCAAAAATGATTTATTTAGAGGATAAGGTGGGTATTTATCTAAAACCTCTCAACCAATAGGTTTTATACAGGTTTAGTTCACCATATTAACCTTTACTTTTAGATTTAACACTTAGTTAAATAGTTTGACATTTACCATGTCTCTTTATATTGTTAAATTATATAGTTAATAAACTTACTATAAAATGCAAATATAACCCTAATTGGTTTACTAATGTCACACATATTATTATATAAGTCTTTTTTACGTACCTTATATTTTTAGGACTATTATATCAATTAATAATATAATATTTGTTTTAAAAACTATTTTATGTCAATTTTGACACTATTTGGTATTTGTTTTTTGTTAAAATCTTAACAACATGATTAATTCGAAAAAAATTGCTTGAATAAACCATGACATGTAATATTAACCTATAAAATTATTTTAATTCATCATAAGTTTCAAATTACATTTATTTGGGTATTTATAATATCAATTATTTTAATCTTTTATTAATATAGTAATTACTGCATCGTCATTGTGTCATAAATAAATTTAATTATTTAATGTCGAAAAATTATAAATAAAATACCATTATGTAGGAAAAAATTTTATATTTCTAATTAATATTTATAGTCTAATTTATCTTATGTATAAACTTATATTAAAAATGTTTTAGTTATGGAAACTTGAATTTAACACTTTTAACTCTTCTTTAAATTAAATAATAATAAATGTCCTAATCTAATCCAAGTAGACCTAAAGTATCATATTTTTTTATAAGGTTGTTTTTGGTATAATTAAACTTATAAAATATAATTAAGACATGTGTTAGGGTAATAATAATATCATTTTTACCTTTAATTACCCTATTTACTTTTAACCGTGGTAAATAAAAGTCAAAAGTTACTATTTACAAAAAATTATTTTTATCTTATTGAAACACATTTTATTTACTGATATCAACCATATCTATTGGATTTTTTAAATTCAATTCACATAAGCAGTAAAATTAAGTTTTATGCAAATTTGCAAATGCTCTTTGGAGGTGGGTAAAAGGAGGTAAAAGTTCAATAAATTTTTTATATATATAAACTTATTATAAAATTACTCCAATGAATTACATTGAACTTATATAGGTATTATGTATCTATTTTTACCGAAACAAATTTAAATAATATAAATAATTATTTAAATAAAAAGTCGGTTTTAAACAATAACTCATTGGTTTTCACTATTCATCAAAAATTGAATGTTTTTAGAAAAATACCCAAAATTCACCATAATCTAATTTTGGTATTCCAAATTTAAAAATGAAGTCTATTTTACCAAATTAAAAACATAGAAGTTGCATTTATTAATTTAAAATTAATTCCCATTGTCAAAACCAAAAGGCGTATTTTTAAGAAATAATAACTATAAAAAGATTTACACTTATTGATGTCCAATTTCAAAGTGAAATTAATTAGAATGACTAGCATTGGATTAAATGGTAAAAATATAATCTATTTATACTTCCAAACCATTAAAATGTATAATTTAACACTATAAATTATTTTGATTAAAAAAGTTGTTTTCACTTAAAATATAGTATTTTCACTATTCATCAAAATATGAAAGTTATCAGAAAAAAAAATTATTGAAACTAAATTATTATGTCCCAATTCTAAATAAGATGTTTTTTTTGTCAAATTGAATATATAAAAGTTTCAAATATTGGATTTAAAAAGGGTTTACCATTAAAAGGTTGTAAAAGTGCATTTATTTTTGAAAAATACTTCTTCTATCTGAAAAAAATTAATTTGTTCTTACATTATGTCTAAGAAACTCATAATATGGATTATAAAATTATTAGGATTATATAAATTTCAAAATTCAGTTAATACTATTCATAACCACTTTTGAATGGCTAGTTTGGTAAGACGTGGTGTGCTTGAACTTGGTGTTACGTGTAGTGAAAGTTATTGAATGACTTTGAAGAAATAACGTACTATGAAATTATAGGGCGTTACATTATTCCCTACTTCAATAAATTGCATCCTTGCAATTTGAAATTGTTCCTAAAAATTAAAAGGTTAAAAATAGGAAATACCTTTGTGGGAAAACCCACATTAGAAATTGGGTTAATAAAATTTAGTCTTAATAAGGGGAAAAGGGAAATGAAAGGGTCACCACCAAATTATGATATCAATTGAAGAACATTGGTGGAAATTAGAGACACATAATTGGAGGAAAAACATAAATATTTATAGGGAGTGATTGAGGTCATCAGTAAAAAACTAGTGTAAAATTGAGGGCCTCAAATCCATCAATATATGATGATTTAAAATACCACCGGTTCAACGAAAAATAAGGTATTAGGATAACACATTTTTGGTTTTAAGATCTGTTCACTAAAGTTTAAGAATTAATTCACCCATATAATATGAGGAAAAAAAATTATATATATATATATACTTGACATGTAGAGTTTCATCCCTCAACTAATTCATACCACAAACTCATCTTTCACTCCAAAATATTTCAAAAACAAAATTCTATTTATCCTAATAATATAAGGTTCCAAAAATAATGAATTTATAATTCACCCATCAGACCCTTTAAAAAAACTAGATTATACAATCCAGGGACTTCACGTAGTCCAGTGGTAGGTGATAAATCCCAATCACACTATGGTTGTGGCTTCGATTCCCGCAGCTTTGTCTGACGTGGCAGATTGTCACACGGTCTGCATGTTGTCATTTTTATAATAATCCAAAAATAACCTTAACAATAGTATCCAATTTCAAACATAATCCATTCCAACCTTTAGACTTATCCAAAATAATTATATCCAAACTCACAGTCCAAAATTTATAAGGAAGTTAAACACAATGAAGATCCTTTTTTCTAGGTAATAACATGTGAACACCTTCATCATGTATTATTTTAAAATATGTTAACACCCTGAATTACCATAAAACCTTATTGATTAAATTCATGATCCCTTATTACTTATAGAATACTTGATATACTCCTTATATCCAAAATTGATGTAAACTCCAATAATGATGGAATATACAAATCATTAATTAGTTTCAAGGTAGTCAAGAATATCCAATATAATTTATCCAAATTAATCGTATCTTATTCCAAAATCAATACCTCAGTATCAGGACCATATTAAAGTTTGGTATTTCCTTCAACCATGTATTTTCCAAAAATTTTAACTTGATATTGAGTCACTTTCCTTGGTTCCACAGAATCTCATGTCTTTAATGAAATAGTACTGCGGTACAATCCTTATATACTGTATAATTCTTATAACATGTGCATCATTAATAATCAAATGAAAAATACTTTAATAACAATATAATAACTCTTAATCATTCCTCTTTATCTTAGGTAGTATCATAACATCATTATTATCTAATAGCAGCATTTGGGGTATACTCTGATGATTTGGAAATAGATCCGCATAGTGTCCTAACTCCTTGTAGATGAAGCATTGTACATTTGAAACATTTTTCTTACCTTTGCAATCATGTACATGGTGTACTTTCTCTCCAAACTTATAAAAAACTCTCATTCCCCTCAAGCATTTACCAATGTGATTCTTTCTATAGTTATCACATATGGGAAAATCTTTCTTTCCCTTATTCCATTTATCCCTCTTTCTTTCTAACATCCATTTCTTCTCTGGCTTCGCTTCAAAGCCATAGGACTTAGATAATTATTTACTTATCTTATTAACACATGATACTATTTATTCATATGATGATAATACGTGGGAGACTATTTCCTTTCTAAATGTTGTCTTAATAAAATGAAAGATATGATCCTTCTTACTCTTTGGATCATGCATATTACTGGAGGTATCATTCCATATACTTGGCGCCATTTCTAAACAATGGCATACACTATGTTAGTTTATGAATCACAATGCATAATTCCAAACTTTTAAAATACCTAACATAAATTGAAAAGATTATGCATATAATCTATAATCATAAAATGTATTCTTTGAGAAAGTATTTACTTCTAAATCCTTCATAATGGCTTGTAATGAAAATGTGAATTATCCTAAGCATATCCCCCGAGAGTGTTGTAACCAAGAGTGCAGCAAGGCATGTTTTCATGCACTAGTTCCCGTTCGAGTCTAGCTCAAAGTGGTATTTTCGGGTTTTACCCCTAGGTATATCTGTTCCAGAGACTCCTCTACCTACTCGTATCCAGACAAGGATGTATTGCTTGGAAAACCCAAAAAATCTCTATAGTACCAAAATTGTTGGAAGTTTTTCTATACTAATCCTCAAAGTCTCTCTTAGGGAAATGTTTTCTAATCAGATTTTAACTAAATATATTTCCAATATTGTTACTAAAATTCCTATGGAACCAACTGTAATGCCCCAACCCTAGTTACCCAGAGTCGGTGCATTATTTTAATACATTGGCATTATTACAAGGAATCAAATCCCGAAAGACTGATCAGTTTAGCAGTCTTGGAAAATAGATTACACACATGAACATTACATTACACATTAGAAAATAAAACACAACATAAATGATTCTTTGATAATGCCATTAATCCCCTAGATTAACCCTTCTTATCAATCATAAAACACTTCTTTTAATCCTGAGAAAATTAAAACATATAAAGGGGTGAGCTCAGATGCTCAGTAAGGATAACAATATAGTATAAACTTTTATAAATAAGAATAAACATTTAAGGAAATGTATAAGACTAAAACAAAAGCCTTTTAAACATAAACTTTAGCATAATATGGCAAATATAAAAAAATAATTCCATTTAATTATTCACACAGATATTCTACTAGTCGAATAATCACATGAAATATCACTATCCACTTTCATAATGATCGAATGCATAATGCCAGACTTCATAACCAAATAGTCAAGACCTTGGGCCAAGACTACAAATAATATTTTGTCAAGGCGATGTTCCAAGACACTAGTTTGTCTCATGAGACCTACAGATGCATCGAGGAGCTATAGTGGGCTCCACCCGTAACTTACTAAGTCCAATGCATTCCTCATATGAAAAGGTTTAAACATAACATAAGCATTCGTATTAAAACTAGCATAAAAAATATCAATACTTTATCCATAAACCATGAATGGTATAAAAATAACACATCCATAGTAAAATATATCAAAAAACATTCAATACAATATGGAAGATTTGTATCACAATAAATAAATTTCAAACAAGTTTAAAATATATCAAAGGATGTTGACATAGATGACAATCATTTGTAAAACTCTTTGAGAGAAATATATATTTTTCATGAAAGAATTTTAAAGTCACACAATTTAAAAAAGAATAAATTTAAAGACATTTTTGAATAAAGTTGTCCCATATCACTTTGAAACTTTTCAAAGGAATTAACTTTTTAAAAACATTCATGTCCATAAAAATAAATCCTTAAAAACCATTTTGAAAACATAGACATTAATGAGAATGATTTAGAAGAATAAATATTTAAAACATTTAAAATGACGTTTTAGTGAAAATTTTACTTTTAAAGAATCCCTTTGAAATATATTTTAGGAAACATGTACATGGATAATAAATATTTCCCAGTATATACTTATGTAAAAACAACCTCAAATAATAAAGAGATTGTGAAATTAACCCTTACCTTGCACTTTCCTTTAGTCGAGGGTACGTTTAACCTCCTGTATGAAGACCGTAGTATGTTATTAAATTATACCAGAACCATATTAAAATTTATGTTATCGTACATGATTCATTTATGACATTATACTACCCATTTAATAACAATTTCCATGTTAAATTAACATTTTGGGTAATAATCACTTTTTTTATCGTACGTGTTAAAACTTGTTACTCTTGATTGTATCACTTAGAAAAGATTTAAATACATATAGAATATAAAAAATTATTTATATATCATATATATTTAGAATATAAATATGTATAATAGACATATATATGACATGGAAAACACAGTTTATGGATACAGTAGTCTGTACGTACGCATAAACGTTGTTTCCTTTTTCACATCGTATTGAACGGAACTAAGTGAATAAGATATATGTAAGTACATAAATATATATATATATAACTCCAATAGAATTATTATTTCATATATTATATACTTATTAATGATATATATATTTTATAATCATCATTGAATGATGAACGTGGAAATGAATCTCATCACGTCGTGGAGACTGTAATTTGTACGTACGCACGAGTGACAATATCATTATATTGATGGTGAAATAGTAAGTAATTGGATGGTATATAGTACATAAAAAATAATTAAAATGTTATATTTATTATTTAAATCAGTTATACTCATTATTATACCCATCCAAATAATGAAGTGTTTGAATAACAAACTACACCATGACATGGAGACGGTAATCCTTATGTACGCATGTATGGTGACTTTTTCATTTATAGGATGGATAGAATAATGAATATGGTTGTAAAATTTCTATAATAACATCATGGTATATAGAATATACTGGAGCTATTATTTTAGAATAGAAACAACAAAGAAAGAGGATGTGGAAGAAGAAAAGAACTTGAAAGAGGTGATGAAATATTTACCTCTTCTTCGGGTTCTTCCTTTTGATTTGATCAAAAGGGCTCCTTAGGTTGGATTTATGACCAAAGGAAGGCCTCTAGGATGAATGGAGGAAAGTTTGGTGGATATTTGTGCAGGGTTTGGCTGATCAAAAAGGCTTTGGAGGTGTGAAATCAAGAAACGGGGAAGTGCCCTTTTATAAGATAGGTGAGGCTCACTTTAGGAAAATCTTGAAATATTATTTTATAATAAATTAATATTCAATTTATAATGGCTAAAAAATGATTTATTGAGGGAATAATGTGGGGATGGGTAGAAAAAATCTCAAAAAATAGGTTTTAGATATGTTTAGATCACCATATAAACCTTACCTTTTAGATTTAACTCTTAGTTAAATAGTTTGACATTTATCACGTCTCTTTGTATTTTTATATTATATGGTTAATAAACTTACTATAAAATGCCAATATAATACAAATTGGTTAATTAATGTCATATATATTATTATATAATTCTTTTGGCCAAACATTATATTTTTAGGACTATTATATCAATTAATAATATAGTATTTGTTTTAAAAACTATTTTATGTCAATTTTGACACTATTTGAATATTTTTTTTGTTAAAATCATAAAAACATGATTAATTCGAAAAACATTTATTGAATCAATCCTACCATGTCATATTAACCTATAAAATTAGTTTAATTCATCAGAAGTATCAAATTACATTTATTTGTGTATTTATAACATCAATTATTTTAGTCTTCTATTAATAAGGCAATTACTACATCATCATTGTGTCATAAATAAATTTAATTATTTAATGTCTAAAAATTATAAATAAAATACCATTATGTATTAAATATTTTTATCTTTCTAATTAATATTTATAGTCGAATTTATCTTATGTATAACCTTATATTAAAAATGTTTTAGTTATAAAAACTTGAATTTAATACTTTTAACTCTTCTTTAAATTAAATAACAATAAATGTCCTAATCTAATCCAAGTGGACCTAAAGGATCATATTTTATTCGTAAGGTTTTTTTGGATATAATTACACTTATAAAATATAATTAGGACATGTGTTAGGGTAATAATAATATCATTTTTTCCTTTAATTACCCTATTTACTTTTAATTGTGGTAAATAAAAGTCAAAAGTTACTATTTACCAAAATTTTTTTTTATCTTATTGAACCAAATTTTATTTACTGATATAAACCGTGTCTTTTGAAGTTTTGAAATTCAATTCATAGAAGCGGTAAAATTAAGTTTTATGCAAATTTGCAAATGCTCCTAGGAGGTGGGTAAAATACAGTAAAAGTTCAATAAAATTTTTATATATCTAAACTTATTATAAAACGAATAAAATGAAATAAATTGAACTTATATAGGTATTATGTATCTATTTTGACCTAAAATAATTTTAAATAAAATAAATAATTATTTAAATAAAAAGTCGGTTTTAAACAATAACTCAGTGTTTTCACTATTCATCAAAAATTGAAAGCTTTCAGAAAAATACCCAAAATTCACCCTAAAATAATTTTGATATTCCAAATTAAAAAATGAAGTCTATTTTACCAAATTAAAAACATAGAAGTTTCATTTATTAATTTAAAATTAATTCCCGTTGTCAAAACCAAAAGGCGTATTTTTAAGAAATAATAACTTTCAAAAGATTGACACATGTTTATGTCCAATTTCAAAGTAAAATTACTTAAAATAACCAGAATTGGATTAAAAGGTAAAAATATAATCTATTTATACTTCAAAACTATTAAAATGTATAATTTAACACAATAAATTATTTTGATTAAAAAATTTGTTTTCAGTTAAAATATAGTATTTTTTACTATTCACCCAAATATAAAAGTTATCGTAAAAACACCAAAAATTTATTGAAACTAAATCCTTATGTCCTGATTCTAAATTAGAAGTTTATTTTGTCAAATTAAACATATAAAAGTTCCAAATATTTGATTTAAAATGGGTTCACCATTAAAAGGCGGTAAAAGTGTATTTTTTTTTTGAAAAATAATTCTTTTATCTGAAAAAAATGAATTTGTTCTTAAATTATGTCTAAGAAACTCATAATATGGATTCTAAAATTATAAAGATTATATAAAGTTCAAAATTCAGTTAATACTATTCATAACTTCTTTTGAACAGCTAGTTTGGTAAGTCGTGGTGCACTTGAACTCGATGTTGCGTATAGTACAAGTTATTGAATTACTTTGAAGAAATAACATAATATGAAATCTTGGGGTGTTACACATTTCATTTGGTATCATATTTATAATTAATAATGGACAGTATTTATATCTAAAATTGACCTTCTTCTTTTATATACTGAGTTAGACTAAGTATGATTAAATTGAAATATTTTATGGAACATTAATCAAGAAATAAATTATACCATCCTCTCATAGGTACTTTAAATTTATTATTGATAATGGGGAATTAATAAAATGAAATATGTTAATAAATAAGGAGGATAAAAGTAAATCATATGCGCAAATTAGATGAACATATTGACTTTGAATTTTCTATTGCATTGAAAATAAATATATAGGTGGAGATTGATGATCCTACTTTGTGTTCGAATTTTTTAACGATTTAGTAAGTGATGAATAAATTAATGTCAATAATAAGAAAAATGTGGAAATAAATTAGTTTTCTCAATAATGTTTTTGGAAGATTGAAGTGTAGTTACCAATAACCTGTGTGCATTAATCTTAGAATAAAATTTTGAAGATAAAATATTGATTGAATAAGATTGGGTATGTTTTGGTACTAATAGTGAATATTTATAGGAGATTATTTTATGTGTTTTAGTACTTGAAAATAATATTCCAAAAAAATATCTTTATTTTTGGAAAAAAAATATTTGAAGAAGTTAAATCTTTTAGGGGGAACCATCCATGAGAAGTTCAAGGGTCATTTCATATTTTGGTTGAAGTTGTGATGTTTGGATAATTATTATGGACTCATTTTATGTCATTAGATTTCATTCTTGATCAATTCTCATTGAAAATTTCTCAATTTTTGAAATGACAATACTTCTCACGGAAAATTTCTATTGGTGTATCGAGTGAGCACATTGTGTACTAAAATGAAGAATGAAGATAATCCACCCAATGTTTTTTTATTAGAATAAGTATAAGGAAGTTGAGGGAAATTTTTTATTAAAGGAAACAAGAAGAAGATATTGATAATATTTATTTTCTAGAAGAAATTTAAATTTCATTCAAATAATGAAGGAATGAATTTATATATTTTCATGGAGGACGAATTTGGTAGGATTGAAAATTTTAGACTTAATAATTAATAAGTATTGGATTATCAAAAAATAGGCCAGCTGTTGGACAACCAATGACCCCCCAACCACACATGGGGAACCTAGGGGTCAACCATGTGGGATAGGGTCTACCAGATTTTCCCATGGAGGAATAGAGGGATTGCATTGAACCCACCAGGAGAGGATAAGTAACAATATGAGGATTATTAGGTGCATAGTACCTGAATGGTTTCCAAGTGGACTATGTAGGTGTAGAATGGACTACTAAGGGAGTGTGTGTGTATTATTGAAAATAAGGAACCCCACTACCAGCTCAAGTGGATTATAACATAGATATATTTACTAATCATAGATCATCTAATGAAGATACTGATGTTAGACGTGCAACCTTGGGATACTATTCATGTTTTAAAAAAGATACACATATAAAAAATTCCATCTAATCATTTTCCATTTCTTAATATTTAACCTCATTTTATTTGATTAATATATGATGTCCATGACACCACTGCTCTACTACACCATAAGAAAGGTTTCCTCATCATAATTCCATGGAAGTAATGATTCCTACACTATATCTTCTCTTTGCGCCAAGGAAAGAATTTTTCTAAAATTAGAGAATATTTTGTGAAAACATCATCTTATAGTGGGCCATGCCGTTATCCATGATATTGTACTGTACGATGAAGTTTGAGTCATCTGTGGTTCTGGAGAATTTTAGGGTGCTGCACCACAGAGATTTTTGTTATGCTATAAAAAAAGAAATGGTTGAGGTGTAGATGAGTATTCAAGGAAACAATATGATTAAAAGTGAAAATTTTAAGGGGTTTTCTAATGTATTAGAGCCGTGTAGTACAAAGTGGTGATTATTTTCTTGCATGATACAATTTTCTCACATGCACGGGAGTCTGAGCATATTGAGGAATCATCATTGATGACACATTGATTCATAACATCCTATGATATCAAAAACTAAGGAAGAAACCTTCACAGAGTATAAAATTCTAAAATATTTTGTGAAGTTATTATTAGAACCTTGAATCAACATTTTTTTATGTATTTAAATGATAATGAAAAGAAGGATAATATCATCATGAAGAGGAAAAAATTGTATTTTATATTTTAGATGATGAATTTACCATCATTATGAGATTATATATAAATAAATTCCAATTTCTAGGCTCAAGTAATCAATATGAATCATTAATTGTGAATATTTATGGGGGTCCAAATATTAAGGACACCATTCACATATTGAGAATATAAAATTAGAGAAGGAGGATAAAAAGGTTGTTTGAAAGTATATATATATAAAATTATTATTTCAAGAGATATATTCAATACAAAAATAATATATACCTTTTCTACATCAAAGAGTGAGATAATGAATAATCAATGCTGCAAATATTGAAATAATTATATGCACTAAAGGAGAAGAATAAAGATCTGAGTAATCCAACATAAAATATATTACTATATTGTTTAAATCTAAATAATTCTATGATAGGATCTATAGATTTATATAAATTATATGTATCCATTTTATTTCTACATTTTTAGGAAGCCGGTCATAATAATTTGTGTTCTTTCAAGAAGAATAGTTCTACATTTCCGATCACTTCAAGAGGAGTAGGATCAAATTACTACATTTTTGAAATATTCAATATCTTGAATTATACTTGGTATGTTATAGGATAATGAGTACAAGTTTATACCCTTTCCCATTATTTTCTTGATAATAAAAGTGAAATTTTTTATGAGTGGGATAGTGACCACCGTACACTAGGGAATTTTCATTAAATGAGACAAATCTCATTAGAAAACCCTAGTGTGAATTGTGCTTTACTATTTTATGTGTGTTACTTACAACCATAGGGAATTAATTCAGTATAATTATTCACTAAATAAGTAATATAGTTAAATAAAGGGATAAAATATTTAAATTGGAAAAAACCCTTGACACACTGATTCACCCCCCTCTCAGCTGTTTATACCAAAGTGATCATAATAAGAGAAGCTTATAAAACAGACATGTTCCTTTTATTGATTGATATTCATTAATTTTATTCGATAACCATATATATATATATATAATATTGAAGAACTATTTATTATTTACTACGGGAAATAACACTTAGTATATCCTAATATTATCAAGAATCTAAGGTCGGTGTTTTCCATTTGGAGTAAGGAAGATTTTGTTTGCTGATTTAGTGATCCCCATCAAACATAATCCATCCAAGAATAAGGATAAATCTTACAATAGGAAAGTTATGAACATGTTTTTTAATTTATATTTTATAATCATGTTGAATTGTTGAAGATAATTTGATATTTTTCATGAGTTTCTTTCACCACTAGTTCATTAGATATACTCCCTAATACCATTAATTTAGTTATATGGAGTTGACCATTCAATAACTTAAGGATATGATTCATGCATGCATATTATAATTTGGTGGATCATGGGAGAACCACATAAATTTTTATAAGTTTTCTTATAATAATAACTATAACTCTTCTATTATCATGACTCCATTTGAGGAATTTTCTTGGCATCCCTTCATATCTATATTACGCTGGACTAAGGTTGGGCAGTCAGAAGTCCTTGGGCCAGATTTTCTGGAGAGCATGATAGAAAAAGTCTAGATTATTTGAGAGAATATGATGGAGTTACAAGATTAATAGAAATGTTATATTTATCTAAGGAGTATTCATATAGTGTTAAAGATTTCAGATCATGTGTTTTTATGCTTTCTTCCCATCATGGGTAATGGAGCTTTAGCCAAGGGAGTAAGATTTCCCCCAAATTTATTATCCCTTTTGAGGTGTTGGGGCATGTTGAAGAGGTAGTGTATTGATTATCAGTTACTATATAGTTGGATAAGATCCAATTTTTTTTTCATATTTTTTAACTTCATCTATATCGTTTTGAAAAATTGAATCCCATTGATTTAAAAAATATAATTATGTTCAATAGCGTATATGAGATGCAACATCAAACATAAACGACCCACTAAATATATGGCTGTTATAACATAACTACTAAATTGGTGCGTATGAATATGATTAACTAATTTATGATATATATATATATATCAGCCTAAATATTAATTTATTGAATTTTTTTATCAAATAATCTCGCAATGTTTAGTAATACCATTTTATTCATCAAAATATATTTTCTCTTAAATTGATTTTTATTGCTTTTTGTGAGAAAATATTATAATTAATTTCTAGAAATTTGTGAAAATATATTTGATAAAATTAACTTCAGTTTTTAAATCATAATACAAAAAAATTAATTTATGGTGAATTTTTGGATTTTTTTTGAAAATATTGATTTTTTGGTGAATAGTGAAAAATATTGTTTTTTGTAAAACTATCATTTATTTTCATTAAATTAAGTAATTTAAAAGTACAAATATTATTTTAATTTGATTTAAGGAAACATAAATATTATTAATTTATATTTTTCCAATTAATTATATTTTAGTCATCTTTATACTAGATTACAGTATAAGTTTATTTTTAGGCTTAAAAATGCATTTTTCTAAAGGCTGTTTTAAAGTTCATAATTTTCTTCATTATTATTAATTAAAATAAACCAAAATGAGGAATTATTTAAATTAAATTTATATATTATATATTTATTAATTTTAATTTAAATTCATATAATGATGAGTACAAGTTATAAATTTAAAATAAGATAATCTAATGTTTAAAAAATATATTTCTTGAAAAACTGAATTTTCATCACATTTATGAGTTTTATTTTAAATTATATTATTTCACATATGTGAATTGAATTTGATAAAATGTATTCTATATTTTCAATCATAATAATTTATATTATATAATATGTTTAACTTAATATTTGTTCATAATGAATAGTTAAAATAATAAAAATACTTTACCACACTTAAGGTGTAAATGGGTTTTATAGGGGTTAAAATAAAAATATAATGGTTAAAATGACACAAAAACTTTTCTAAATTCTATTTATGGAAATATAATTACCTTATCTCATATAATTATTGATCATGTTCCATTTTAGATCCTTTTTTCTTATTTAAAACATGAGTATACCATATTCTTTTCAAAAATTCCAAGTGTGTCCTCTCCCCCATCTATAAAATGGCACCAAATCTCCTTTACCATTCACATAATGAAATATGTTTTTTGGCCAATACCAAAACCAATACTTTCCTAAATTACTTAACCATTTCTGAGAGGTATTTTTTTAAACACAAAACCAATCTAGGGGGCTTTAGGTATAATGCTAAAGAGGTGGTCTAAAGAAGAGGCATCATTCTTAACCGAGTTTATTTTGTTTCATATTATACATAATTAAAATATTATTGAACCATTATTATATAATAAAATAAATATCTTCCATATACATAGATGTTATTAAGTTAATGGAATAACCTACATCTATATCCTCTTTCATCAAATGGGAAGTGGAACCATCGTTTTGGTTTTGTTTTTCATCACCATATCACATAGTTGATATATATGTATATTTACTTGAAGAAAAAATATTATCTTTATGATGTAATTATAATTATGGAAATATAAAATAATACTTACCTTATTTACAAAATTATCATTGAAAAATGGAAACATTTCCCATGTATATGTACAACCTACCATCTCCATGTTTGTAACATAGTTGATTTATCATAACCATTATCAATGGTTGATTTTAAAATTTTAATTGATGTATAAAATGAAAATTATTTCATGATTATTATTCTATAGATGATGGAACATTGGATCCTATGACCATGGTCAATATTCCAAAGTTGTTTTGAAAATATGGATTGAACATCCTCAAAACACCTGACATGGACTTAACTGATTAAATATTTAAACATGTCATTAATACAAATAAAATAAATGATTTAAGTGTAAGGTTTAAAACCTAATAAAGGTTCTTAAGAAATAAAATTATTTATATAAAATTATTATATATGAGTTAAAGTATATAAATGGAAAGTCTAGACACTAGAAAACTGTTTCTTGTCTAACTTTTATTTCTATGAGACATATTCCGTATTCACCACTTATTTTTATTGTGTGATGTATATTCATACCATGATTTTTTTATGTTTATTTTATTGGAAATTATTTTTATTTAAAAATCTATATTAAGTTCTTCCTTTCATGATTTTTTCTCCCATAAATTACCAAATAATGGATTTTTTCTCAATTTCCTTTCAGTGAGGCATATTTTAATGTTATGCACCCAATTTATTTTATATGGTTTATATAATACCAAAATTTAATGTTATATCATTAAAGATTAATTATTTATGGTATTAAACGTGTCAAGCTGAATTATTTCAACTAAGGGGATTTTAATTTTAAGTTAATAAGTGGTAAAGGGGTTGTCAGCTCAATTTCCTTTCATTGGGTTACAAATAAACTTCATTGACTTTGTTAAGACATGATTATTTATGAATTTATCTCTAAATTGTTTTTATTTATTCCAATCTATTTTTTTATTTTAGTTTTTTATAAGCAGTCTCTTCATTGGTTAACTCTCAATTCCATTATATAATCTTTGTAAGGCCTATTAATCTCAAACTTCCTTTCTTTTGGATGTATGTTAAATGATATGAACCTATCTTCTTTTATGAGGTGTATATAATACCCCTTTGATATGTAATGGGATAATTATATTTCATTTATGTATTTTAAGGTGTTTTGATAAATGAATTCTTTTACTTCTTGAATAATCTTGAAATTTTTTGAATGAATTGAGTTGTTTTATGTTTTATGGTAAGAAATGATGAATCTGTGGAAAAGGAACACAAAGGGGTGTAAAAATGAGAAAAATTAATGGTAATACAATATATTTTTGAGGAAAAGAGAAGCTAGAAATTTTGGAAAAACACTGTAACATGTTGTGTACCACAAGTACACACCGTGACTTCATCTGAGAAGTAGGCCACTGCTAGAACAAGTCATGACGAGTGAACACACTACAAATGACCAGTACACGTTTTGTACCACAAGTACAGGTCATGATGAGAGTAAAACATCTAAATTAATATACGCGATGCACTAAAGATTCATGTAGATGCAGAGGTGACACAAAAAGGTGTACACGACGTGTAGGCCAAGTACATGTCATGTAGGTGGTAAATTTCTAAAATATGAGTCGAGATCTAAGAAAACGTCACAAAGATTCAAAAATAGTGGATCAACATTACACATCATGTTTTCCAAGTACACAACGTGATTATGGTCAGGAAGACATAGTTCGAATCCAATAAATAGAACTCCGTGCTATACCTTTAGAGCATTCAGATTCGGCCAGAGTTCAAGGATTGGAGAGAAGCTGTTGCTCCCATTTCGAGTCTTTCTTTATTTCCTTTATGAATTTATTTTATTCTCCCATTTTCTTTTATTCTATAATCACTAGGATGAGAGGGTAAACTCATCTTGTGCTAGGGTGATGTAACTGAAGGGGAAAGGTGCATCAGATTTAAGTCTTTTTACTATTCATGCATTTGGTTTTTGTAATTTAATTCTCCAATTTCTAGTACCTTTCTTTTTCATTTATCATGACCATCAGTATTAAAATCTAAAAGAAATATTTAAATTTCGTAACTCACTACCCTAAAGACACAATGACCATTTTCGACATTAGGGGAAATCATGTTTAAATATGGTTTGAGGACAAAGTTGATTCAACAACACCCAAAACTATCGGACCAAGGGAAATAGGGATGTGCCGTGTTGAGGAGGGGATACCATGACCATTAGATCTACCTCATATCTATGTTAAAACCAATCATGAATCAATAAATTTTCTTTCTGAAATCCAATTGCACTTGAACCTGGAAATTACATAACCTCATCACACTTTCCATGTTTAGATGAAATTGGATTTTAGAATGAAAATTGATGGATTCATGATTGGTGTCAGTGTCGAGATGAGGTAGACCCAATGGTCATGGGATCCCATCTTCAACAAGACACTCCCCTATTTCCCTTGTTTCAATAGTTGATGGTGTTTTCAAATCAAGTTTTTCTAGATACCATATTTAAACCTGATTTCACCTAAAGTTGACAATGGTCATGCCATATTTAGGGTTATTAGTTGCACAATTTAAATGTTCCTTTTAGATTTGAATATAGATGGTCATGAAAAATGAAAAATAATGAGACTATAAGTTGAATAATGAAATTATGAAAACCAAATACTTGAATAATAAATAGAGTTAAATCCAACATAGCCTCCCCCTTCTCTTACATCACCCTAGGACATGATGAGTTTACCCCCTCATCCTATTTATAAGAGAATAAGATGGAAAGGGAGAATAAAATAAATGCAAAAAGTAATGAAATAAAGACTCGAAAAGGTCATGGAAACTTCGTTCTAATCCTTGAAATCTGAACGAATCTGAATTCTCCAAAGGTGAAGCCAGGGGATCTATTTATAGGATTCGAACTGGCTCTGCCTAAACGTCATCACATAGTGACTTGTATTACATATTGTGTAATGTAGATCCACTTTTTTTCAATCCATGTGATGCATGTGGAGACATTGACAGAGATTTTTGAAATTTGACCAACTACACGACGTGTACTTGGCCTACACGTCATTTACACCTTGTCCACATCACCTCCATATCTGCATGAATCTTCCAAATATCACATCCATTAATTTTGAAGTTTGAATCTCATCATGATGTGTACATGTGGTGAATTACATGTACTATTAATTTAGAGCGTATTCACTTGTGATGACTTTTTCTAGTAGTGACCCGCTTCTCCGATGAAGTCACGACGTGTAATCATGGTACATGATGTGTATCATTTTTCCCCAAAATTTCTAGGTTCACTTTTCTTAAAAAATAAGATGTCTCACTGTGCATTTTTTTCATTATTACACCCCTTTTTGTTCCTTTTACACATATTGATCATCTCTTACCATAAAACATAAAACAACTCAATTCATTCAAAACATGGAAAGGTTATTCAATAAAGTACAATAATTCATTTATCAAAACACCTCAAAACACATGCAAGAAATAAACTTATCATAATTTCATTAATATATTTATGTTATTGATATTTAATGTTTCATTTGATTTTAATCTTTCATGGGTATTAGGATGGTAATGTTACCAAAGTGGTAACACCTTTATGTTACAATCACCTTTATTTTTTGGGGAAGACTATATCGAATGTTCTTTTGGAGTAAATAATATTATTATTTTCTTGAACCACATTTATTTTATTCTAATCTTGTCATGAATGTGGTTGACATGTTTAATTCCCAGTTCCCCTCTTATTGAGTGAATAAACATCAAGAAAGTTATTTGTAAGTGATACCTATCTAGTATCTTTTTTTAGACTTGGAATCTTTCATTTCCATATCCAAGTTTACAAATTTTTTTCAAAAAATTTGTTTTTATAAAAAACTTACCTTCAAAATTTATTTTACATGATCCTTTACTTTTATTTTAATTTTTTTTTAAAATGAAATTTCATAACATTTTCCAAATGGGTTACTTTTTACCCCCTTTCCAATATTTTTGAAAAGAATGTTTATATTTAACATTTAAAACTTGAATGGATTTTCCTATTTTCATGACCATTATTTTATTTTAATATTCCTTTAAATTATTCCAAGGTTATTTTCAAGGAAAAAATTTTCATAATTTTTTGTGATTTTTTAGTTTTTTAAAAGTTTTTTTCAAAGTAAAAAAGTTATTTTTCTTAAGAATATTTATAATTATATTTTAATGGTATTTCTATTCATCAATGTGAAAAACCCTTGATTTTTCTTATGATACACTAGTGATATATTTTAATGATACTATCCTCATTATTTCTTTGGATGAATTATGAGAGTTTCAAGGAGATTTTCATGGAACCCATTTCGTTTCCATAGGTTAATCAAGTTATGAAATGAATAATGGATGTTTCTATGAAGTTTATGATGAGATGAAGGATATTTGTAATTTATTTATGTTATGTTACAAGGAAATTTTTTATGAACGGTTGATCTCCATTGTAGATAATGGGTGAGCTCGATACAACTTATATGTTTGGTTGAGTCCCATTATAGATCATGATATGTTTGGTTGAGCCCCATTATAACTCAAGATATGATAGGAGAGAACCATTACAGCTCTCTAATGCATTGGGTAATGATTATGTTCTCCAAATAATTATATTGGAAGATAAATGTATGTTTATTACAATTTGTATGGGTTCTTTAAGGGTTATATGAAGATAATGTTACAAGATACCAAATTTTTTTCTTTATTCTTTCTATGGGTTATAAATGTTTTCTTTTATCAAAATTTATATCACTTGGATCATGATTATTGAATCCTATGCATATATTATTTTCTAAAACCTTATTGCATGTTTCATGATTGATGATCTTGGTATTTTTGGGTATGATTTCTCTTATGTTATATTCATGCACTTTGATTATTTCATCATAACTTAATTATCTTATTATGATCAATGATGGCATTCAATTGTTAATGATTATATTTACCCTTATCGATAATTTGAGATCACCCATTTTAGGTTTACTTTTAAAAAGGGTATGAAGAATGAATTCAAATGATTTATATATAGAAATGTCTCTATTATGAATAATTTTGTGGGGATGTTGAATAATTAATATAGAATATGAATTTTCAGGTATTATAGGAAGAACAATCTCTTGGACTCCTAGATATTGTGTATCTAAGAGTTTGTACCAATAATCTAAAACTATAAAACTAAAGGACCTTGTGTATTTAAGTGATCCAATATTTTCTATTGTTGTTAAAAGTTTTGGATGGAAAAAATTGGGTCACATTTATCATTATCAAGACAAAAATGCAAAGATCATACTTTTAGCACCTAATTTGTGTGTGCATGTTTGGGGATATTATAGTTGACATCAATGCGTGTTTTAGATAAATTTTGATATTAGGATGTTTTTATGTGTGTTATTATCCCAACTAGGTACAATACCTTGGGGAGGGGGGTGAATCAGGGTATTAAAGATTAAAAATACTACCCCTTAAAATATTGTTTTATCATTAAACAAAAATATTTTCTCTCTCTTTGCCATAGAAATGTATGAATAGAAATATAATCATGCACAAAACACATCAATTTTACTTGGTTCACACAAAATGGGCTATATCGAAGTAGTATATAAAGGAAATGTGCCTATGTACCATGTCCACTGAAGTACATTAATGTTATAGAGTTCAGAGCCCACTCATTATACCATCTATTTTATAACCAATAAAAATTTGAAATCTCACTCCTCTCTCAACAAAAGTTTTCTCATTTTTCATTCATATTATTCTTATTTTTATCCCTTGAATAAATATGTTTTTCTCCTCATTTGGCGCACCTTTAAGTTCAACTTTCATCCTCTTTATGAATATCACTTTACTATAATTTTACTAGGAAAATGATTTTCAACACTCTCATAATGATCACTTCTTTATAGAAGATCACTAATTTCAAAAAGCTCTATTAGCCTTTGTGATGATAAACACTTTCATGATGCTTACTCATCATTTGTGACGCTCAATACTTTCATGATTCTTATAACTTTTAGTTATCTTATATAGAATTTTAGAACTGCCTCTCTTCGTGAAATTTTTTCACAATAACAACCTTCATGAATTACCTTCTCGAACCACCGTCATGAATTCATGGAATTTTTATTTTCATTAAGGATTACTCTTCTCATATGAGGGGTATAAAGACCTATTTATAGTAATTTACACTATTTCATAAAGCTTTCATCCTCACCACCCACATTTTGAGAAGCTCCCCATTCTAGTTTACAAACCCCCATGTCTTTGCAAAGAACTAGGGAAACTTCCCACTTCATGAATCTTGTCATAGTCAGGGAGATTTACTATTGTTCTGTCCCACATTTTCAAACCTTCATACCATTGCAACACCATATTCCTTTATGAAGATCAACACTTTTGTAAAACTCTAATCTTCACAAAACTCATTAATTTTCTATATTTTTATGAGGAATTCATGGAAATACAACTTTCACAAATCTTGAGTCATCCTCCCTATTTTGGACCCGAAAATGTTGGCAAACACTAAGAAACAACACCACCTTGTATACACAATTTTCCGTATCACCTGCAGAGTATCCATTCTTTTGTCTTGGATCTTTGTCCACATACGTTGTAAAAAATCCCTCTAAAAATCCACAAGTAACCTTGGAAACCTACTTTCCCAACAAACATAATCAAACCAAAACACCGCAATATTACCGTGATGGGTTTTTTAACAACAATATCCCACTTTAGGTTTGTTGAAAAAACTTATCCTTTTGATACCTCCTTAAAGAATATTCCATGTTTTACCAACATTCGTTTCTTGTGATTGATATATCGATCAAAGATTTAATCAATACACACTCTAAGTTCACATGATAGATGATCATCATAATAGACAAGAACAGAATTCAATGTTCATAAATGAATCCCTTAATTCTAAGAACATTCAACTTACTTCACTATGGAAACCATCTATCATGATATATAACTTTTGATCGAATAACTTTAGTATCATCAAATTTTAAAATCCCCCTACTTCGTTCCTCCCCCTATCAGCTTCCCCCTATTTTGATTAAGAAATTTTCTCCCCATTTGATATCAACAAATTCTCACCCTTTGTCAATGAACTCGAATGTCACTCCTCTTTAGTCTAAAACAGGGTAAAGAAATAGATCATCCCACTAGGGAAAAACACATCATACCTCAAGAAGCGGGTGTCCCACATCTAAAATCTTTCAAGTGTTGGGAGTTAACTAAACTCTAAGATCTATTTGATGCTTCTAAAATGTCTCTTTGGTTAAACCCTTTTCTAGAATGTCTAGAACCTGTAGTTTTGTAGGCACATACTCTAAATTTACCATCCCATGTACCACCTTATCCTCGAATAAATGATACCTAATTTTGTTGTACTTTGAAATTGAGTGATGGAGTGTATTTTCTCTATGATTTATAAAACTCAAATCACCACAATGGATTCAGATCAGAGACTTCACTTCAACTCCCATATCATAAAGCTACTACTTTATCCACAATAACTGTGTGAAATATTGAGAAACTACAATATACTTAGCTTCTACGGTGCATAATGAAATTCTATATTGTTTATTTATTATCCATGAAATACAAAAATAATCCAATATAGAATGAAACACATAATGTTTATTTTCTATCATATTATTATCTAGCTTAATAAGCATCTGTATAACACAATAACTCTTACTGAGATTTTTCATTGTGTAGAAAACTAAAATCCACTGTAGCCTTTATATAATGACGTATTGTTTTAACTTTATGTAAATGTATTTATTTAGGATTTTATTGATATAATTTTTCTTTACATGAGGAAAAAAATATAAGGTCTTCTCACAATCAAGTAATAGATTTTAAATGATCCACCAATATTCTATGACATTAACCAATTTCCCTTCATCATCTCATGATAGTTTCATCCGGGTGTCCATCAGAGTCATCATATACTTGTAATTACCCATTCCAAATCTTCTTATAACCTCCATAGAATATTTTTATTGATAAATTAATGTTCCATTTCGTCATTGTATAACCTATAATATAAGCAGAAGGGTTATTTCATGAATAATTAACATTTTTAACTCACTTTTCTTGAATTTGGATAACTTCTTACAATGGTCTTCATATGATCCACCAAAAATTATATCTTTGAAAAACACCAAATTAATCATCCCTTTACATATATCATTTTTGACATAGAGATTATAATAAACCCCACCACACTAAAAACTCTGATACTTCAAAAAGTAATCAAGTCTTGTATACCATGCTCTTGGAACTTACTTTAACACATACAACACATTTCTCAGTCGAAAAACTCTGTTCTCATCTTCATGAATGATAAAACCATATTGGAAATTGATATAAACTAATTCTTCCAGAACCCCATTCAGAAACATTGACTTATCGTCCATCAAGATTACTTTGATCCTTTTTTGCACTGATATGGCCAAGAATAATATCATTGTCTCTTAGCTCACAACAGGTGAAAATGTTTCATCAACCTCAATACCCTATATCTAGAAGCACCCTTTGCACACCAGATGTGCTCTATTTCGTATCACTATACCATATTCATTCATCTTATTAAAAAAATACTCATTTGGCCCTGATGAAATTATTATATGTTGGTCTCAAAAAAATCTCCCATGTCCAATTCTTCTCAATTTGGTCAAGCTCTTCATTAATATCCTGGACCCGGTTGTCATCTCCAGTGACTTCCTCAAAACATTTTTTCTCTACTCAAGAGAGGAGATAGATATACTATAAAGTCTTCATTCTTAATGTTTGAACTGGATCTTCCTGATCAGCCATGGTTATATCAACTTTAGTTTGATTATTTGGTTTCCATGTAGATACTGGTTTGAATTACTGCTTCTCATCATTGGTTTTAAATCCGTATTTTCCTCTTTTACTCCCCCTGAGTTTCTTACCACCTCGTTAATATCATCAGGAAACAGTTCACTATGTTTTTAAAGATTCAATTCATTCTCTACTATTGTGACGTCATTACTTCCAACTAATTTTCCCAGCCTCTTGTTGAAACATTTGTATTATTTATGTTTTCCTGAATATCCAAGGAATATCCCCTCATCTCCATGACATTTAAATTTCCCATGTTTCTTTATTTTTTGAAAAACTAACTTACATCCAATGATTTAATGTGTTTAAAAGTTGAATTATTTCCATACCATAGATAGTATGTAGTCTTTTCTTCTTACAGACCTAATAGATCACTATTGGATATGTATATTGATGTTAAGACTACTTCCTTACATAATTTCACTAGTAGGACCTTTTTAATAAGCATTGTTCTAGGCATGTTTTTTATGATCAAATTTCTCCTTTCAAACACTCCTTGTTGAGAAGTTCTCACTACCAAAACTTGACTCCTTATCCCATGTTTCTCAAGATAATCTTCCTCTTAATTGTTTGTGAATTACGTACCATTATCAATATGAAACTGCAGAATATTCTATCGAAGCATCCTTTCAATTCCCTCAGATACAGTTTTATGCAACTAAATACACATGGCTTGAAGGAAATAAAATATACGAATGTCATTCTACTGAATTCATCAATGAAAATAACATAATACATTATCTAATCATTGGCTCTTGGTGGGATAGGTCCACATACATATGCATGGACCAATTAAAGAACTCTAGTTGATTTTTATTCTTTTTCCTTATATATATTTATAATAATATTACCTTATTGAAAAGAATAACTCATGTGATTACAATCACAGAGTAACTTGGGGAGATCTTGAGTTAGATCACATTTCACCAGATCTTGCCTGGATGGTTGGCATATGTAGCTTAGTTGTTTCTGCCATAACCTATTTTCTTACTCTATAGATAAAAAACACATATCTTCTTCTCTACTCACAAGTTAGGGACTATTATTCATCATTTTTTCCTATAAAAAATGCACCATCTCTTTGAAGGACCCTGGAACACCCTGAGAGGGGAGGGGTGAATCAGGGTGCTAACTTTTTCTTTTTAAAGTTGTGGATCTTATTACCATGTTGGTATAAATGTGTTAAACCTTTAAAACAAATGAAAGTAGGAAGTTGACACAACACTTTTACTTGGTTCACCACAAAGGGCTACGTCCAAGGAGTATACACCGATAAGTTTTTGGTCTTACCTAATTCCACTAAACTTCACTAGCTGTGGATTACAATGTTCAGTTACAATCACTCTGTACCAGACACACTACCTTTACAAAATTTCAGAGATAGCTCACTGCATCCCTCAGGTCACTCATGTCGACTCCCCTTAGCTCACTACCTTTGGTGAATTCCCAATCATTTTATAGATGTGAGGGTCTCTTCAATAGATTTGCATTAAAGTCTTTTCCTATGCTTAGCACGAGACTCTTCTTACATCAAAGATCAGTAATGATGCACTTGAATGGACTGAATCACTAAACCAGATAATCTAAAATGCGCAAAAATGATTCACTGACAATTTAGCGCAACATCAAGTTTTACACGCAACCTCACGTTTTTCGCACAAGACAGAAATTTTCATGCAACTTGGAATTTTTCACGCAAGCCTGAATATTTCGTGAAACTTTGAATTTTTTTCATAAGCCAGAATATTTCAGGAAACTAGGAATTTTTCACGCAAGCTGGAATATTTCACGCAACTCTCAATTTTTCTGCGTGAGCTAGAATCTTTCATGCAAGCCTAAAGTTTTCGCGCAACTCCCTTTACCCGAACCTTTTACATGCATCAGACATCAAATCTTCTCTGAGTCTTCAACCATCCGCAATGAGGGGAGTCATCTATTATTTATAGGCATCTCAGACCCCCCGTGTGCAAAACCTATCTTGGCACGAAAAACCCCTCATTCAGCGTACAATACTTTTCACGCAAGAATTGTTTTTCACGCACAACTCCAGATTTTTCGTGCAGCCCATGCCTTTTCCATTTTTTGACGTTCTGATTCCAAAACACTATTTGCATGAAAAACCTCACTCTACTATTTCACGCACCATGCTGTATTTTGCGCACAACCCAAATATTTCACACAAATCCCACCTTTTTGACACACCACTTCCCCTCTACATGCAACTCCTTTTACCAACAATCCATGTTGTCTGCTTGAATTGTATGATCACGTTACTGGAACACATTTTGAACTACCACTGAGAATTGACAACAAACACAAACCATACACCAATTCATTCATATAATGAACATGGTTCCAACACTCTTCCCTTAACGATACACAAATTATTAGTACAGATTATATCATGCCTGAGTTACGTTGTTGATTGGTAGTAAGAAAGTTGTGAATGAGACCTTCAACGACCAATACATCAGAACATCTCATTTATTCACCCCAAATTTGTCTTTTCCCAAGCCAAAAATCACCATTCCTTCATCATTCCAAAATTTTACGACACCCTCCTTGTCATATTTGATGCGTATAACCAGATATTTATTTCCCATCATATGGGATGTGAATTCACTACCAAGGATCCACACATCAAAATGATCTGATATTTTGTGGGAAATATCCACAACCATTTTCTACCCATCTATTTTATTTTTGATCCTTGTATTTGACTTCATACATGTTGTTGATTGATAATCTTGATATTTTTCAGAGTATGATGGAACAACTTCATCTTATAGAGCTGAAAATAAATTTTATGTTTTCAGTTCATTTGATGCCTCTTTGGACTACTGTGTACAACCTCGTTGCATATGATTTAGCATATTTATCTGCATTATTGATGAGAAATATCTCTGTCCATGTATCAAAATTTTCTACAATTGAAATACTAATCATAAAAATCATTCTCAGAATATTGAACTCTATGTAGCCATCTTTTATACACTTCTTCCCTTTGCTACCATTTGGTAATGGTACATACAATTTGATAATGCACTATATTTCCACAAAAATAATGCCAGATAAAAGGTGTATTCATATACATTACTATAGGAATGGTTATTCCTTGAGTTCTATGAGTCTTTGGATTTTGATTTATTCCAAAATCAATTTTCAAACTCAGGATGGGTACTTGAATTATGACATTAATCACTACATTTTTCTGGTTTTTGATCAAGCCCCATACTAGCCTTGTCATTTGGATATGACTATTTCTTCTGTTATACTAGATATCTAGGCTTCACTTACATCATATTTATAACAAGAATGATCTGCTTTCCCAATTTCAAGCTGAGAGCCAAGAATTTTTATTAATCCTTAACTTTTAGTCATAGGCTGATGACTTCCTCTTTATGTTCGTCAATATAATTGATTTTATATTTCAATGTGTTATTCAAACCATCGATCACCCTTTTTGATTCCTCAACTTTGTGCTTGTACACACCATCCATTTATAATTTCTCTACATTAAATACTTAATCATTTCAATTTCTTCCATTATCTCAGAGTTCTCTTCTTATTATTGATGCATATATAGTTTAGAATCATGCACCACTCTTTGGGATTTTTTTGTTTTTTATCTCCAAACATCTATCTCTTTGGAGAAGATTTTAATTCATCCTGAAGATCAACTATTCCTTTGAATTCTACTTCATATTTTTCACTTTCTTCCCTTTTCTATGAGGTACCTAATAATTCCACCATATTATTTTCTCCATGATCTTTTCTGTTCTCCATTTACTCAACCTCATATTATTTTGAACTATCATTTTCTTGTGAAATAAGATTCCTTTTTTGAAGAAATTTATCTTGATATTTTTCATGGGAATTTAAACTTCATACTCATAATCTTCTTGATATTTCATGTAGTACCTTTCTTTAAGATGTCCAACATTTCCATATCCAAATCTTATAATTCATTATTTCCCTTTGAACATTCCTTTTCCTCTTTATAGATTTGAGTAGAGGAATGAAATCACCGCATCCATATCTTCTTCTTCCCATCCATATTCATTGGATAACTTCTTCATGGCCATGAATTCCACTTCTTTGGACCTATCTTTTTCCACATAGTCATTATCATATATTCTCATCTTCTATGCAACAAGAGTACTTTGTAAACTATCCAAATTTATCTCATTTGGATATTTATAATATATAATAGAAACATTCATGTTGAACTGATATAGAATTCACCTTAATATGTGATTAATGATATTTAGATCTTCAATAATATCCCCGAGACCACACATGTATTCCACTGTAATATTCACATGGTCAAATAATGAATCTATAGACTCATTAGGGTGCATTCTTAGATCCTCATACTTGTTCCATAGAACTTACAACATTTCTTCTATGAATTTTGAGTCGCCCTCATAAATATTTATTAAAATTTTCCACATAGCATGTGCCAACTTACACGAAATAAAATTTGTACATATTGCATTGGATAATTCTTTTGTTAGAGAATTTATTCTTTTTGTGTCAGCATTGAATTGACTTTGGTCAACTTTTGATAAAGCACCACTATTCACACTAGTTGAAATACCATGAATTACTACTATAAATACTTATATTCCTAAAGATTGTAAGTAGTGCTACATCTGATTCTTCCATAATTAAATATTTTTTTCATTGAATATTAGAATCCATTTTGGATTTACAACCTCCATTGAAACCCATTAGAGAGAAACACTGAAGTTATCCTTTTCATATTATACCATTTGTTAGTCCAACTAGGTTAATTACTCTAAGAGTGGTGGTGAATAAGTGTATGAAAAATTATAACTACTTCCCCTTGGAATCTTATTTCTTCATTAAATGAAACACTTTTCTCTCCCTTTCATGTAGACATTTATGGATAGAAATGAACGCATGCACAAGACACATTAATTTTAATTGGTTAAAAAATAGGCTACATCTAGGGATATTACAAAAGAAATGGTCCTATATATCAACTCCACTAAATCAAACTACTATTAAAAATTACGGAGCATACTCACTACCCATCTTGGTTTACAACCAATCACAATTCGAAAGCTCACTGCTCTCTCAACTATAGTGTGATCAATTCTTCTTCATATGATACTTCTTTTAATCAGTAGAATCAATATGTTTTACACCTCATTTCATGCATCTTTATGTTAAACTTTAATCCACTTGATGAATACCACTTTACCACAGTTTTAATGGGAAATTCATTTTTAACACTATCACGATGCTCACTACTTTTTCAAAGTCCTCTTAATCTTCACCAAGCTCTACACTTCTTGATTTTTAATTATCCTTCACTAAGATCAATAAATTAATGGTGCTTAACCAATTTAGTAATATTACATATCCTTCACAAAATTCCTTTATTCATGATTTTTTTTACATGAACAACCTTTAAAAACCACCTTCATGAATTCAAATCCTTTTGATTTTGTTAAGGCATACTATTCTAAAATGAGGGGTTTAGAGGAATATTTATCAGTGTTACCTCCCTTTATCAATGGGATCATCCTCCCCACCACCTTTTCATGAATATCCCCATTTTTGTTTGTGAACCTCCCTTTCTTTATTAAGCACCAATGAAATTTCCCTGTTCATGAATATTCTCTTAGTCCTCAAGATTTACCATCTTTCCATCATGTATTTGTAAACCATCAGACCTATGTCACACCAAATACCTTTGTAAAGCTCAAAATCTTTATAAAACTCCAATATTAATGAAACCCATGCCTTTTCCATAGTTTTATGAGGAATTTATGGAAACATAACTTTAATTAAGCATGATTCGTCCTATATTTTTTAGACCCCAAAAAATATGGCAAACATTAGGAAATAATGCCATATTTTATACACAATATTCTATTCCTCCTCTAGAGTGTCCATTACTTTTTCTTAGATCCTTTTCAACAAACCTAATCAATAATATCTCAGTAATTTCAAAACTAATCTTAGAAACATTCTTTTTCAACAAACACAATCAACCCCAAAAATGAAATTTTACCTTGAGGGATTTTTTCCAAGAAGGTATTTATCTTAATAATTATTGATTCCATCATGGGTTTTCAAGTTTAAGGTCACACATATGTTCACAGTATTTGACAACCCTTTTGGGGTTTTAAGTAATGATATTTTGAGGTGATTACTGATATTTTTAAAGTTGTTTTATTTGGTTGAGGTATATATAACCCATATGTTTAATGTGAAGTTTTATTTTTGTTAGAATACCAAATTATTTTTTGGATATAAGTTTAATGATATTGGTGAATTTTAGGGATTATCATATCTTTTATGTTAATGTTATTATGGGTTTTTATAATTTGGGTAACAGTATATGATTATGGTTAATAGAACATTATATTATATTTTTGAGGAATAAATGTTGAATTATATTTTAGAATCATATATGATATTACTATAGAATTTGGGGGATTCAATTTAGTTATTGAAATTATTATTATATATTATAGATTATAGGATTAAGGCATATATATTTTCAGTATTATACTTTAAGATTGATTGGAGTTATTTGGTGATAAATATTAAATAAACTATAGAAGAATATGTGATCAGAACATTCTAATCTATGTGTTTTAGTCCTAGTATGGAATATTTTGAATAATTTTGAGTATATTTATTTATTTTTCTCACTAGGTATTATTGTTTAATTTTTTAGATTAATGATATGAAGGTTTATTCTTTTGGGGAAATATCTTACCTTGTGCTGAGCTTTTTGATTTTGTTTAATGTTTAAATATAAGTGGAATATATTAATATCCTTTCATAAAATTATGTAATCCTTTATAATTTTATTATAGTTCTTTATATACAAATAATTAATCTTTAATAGTCACCATTCAGAGGAAAAGATGAGATTATGGTGGAAATTGATTAAATAATGAAATTATACTTATCATGTAAGTATATTATCCTTTTTTTATTATTATAGATGGTAATAAACTCTTAAAATATAGGAAAAAGATCATGAAAATTAAAATTTTATCTTATTATATTCATTTCTTATGAGGATACAATATTTTTCATACCTAATTGGTTTATAATTTTTTAGTTGTTAACTGTATCATGATCATTAAAGTTCTTGTGATCAATGATCTCTTTCACCCTATATATTTATTAGGGAAATATAATTTTAATACATGTCCATATATTCACTTAACACTATTATTTTTATACTTGAAACCAAGTAATCTATTATTCCAGATGACCTTCATACTTCCCACTTGCCCCTTTCAAGTGAAAGTTTTATTAACCCTTTTTACAATGTTGGATTTCAACAAGGGTATTTTGAAAATTTAAACCCTAATTTACTGAAATAAAGTTCAAATTTAAAGGATTAAATTTATTAAATTAGGTTAGGATATAATTTAAATCCATAATATTTTAAAACAAGTACATTATGTTCGATAGTGTATACGACATGCAACACTACGAGCCGTGAAATATATGACCATTACAACCTAACTATTAAATTGGTAGATCTGAGTAGGATTAAATAATGTAATATATATATATATATATACATACATATATAAATTTCCTAACAAATATAAATTTATTGATAAATAATTAGTAAATAATCTCTTAATTTTTAGTAATGTCATTTTATTCATTAAAAATATGTTTTCTTAAATTTTTATTTATTTATTAATGTGATGTAATATTAAAATTAATATATAGAAATTTTATAAAGTTTATTTGATAAAATGAAAATAATTTTTTAATATGAATATAAAAATTAGTTTAACGTGAAATTTTGGGGTTTTTCAATGAATATTGATTTTACAGCGAATAGTAAAAAATACTGATTTTGGTAACATTGTCATATCTTTTCAAAAAATTAACTAATTTAAAAGTAGTATTATTTCTTGAATTTAATTTATATAAACATAAGTATTATTTATTTATATTTGCTCAAATTAATTAAATTTTAATCATATTTATACTGGATTTTAGTATAAGTTTATTTTTTGGCTTAAAAACTCATTTGTTCAAATTTTGGTTTAAAGTGAAAAATGTTATCCATTTTACTTAATTAAAATAACCACCAATAAGGAATGAATTAAATGAAATTTATAGATAATATATATATATATATTAATTTAAATTAATATAATGATTATTATTATCCATAAAATTAATATAATAACATTTTATGCTTGAAAAATATATTTCCTAAAAAACTACTTTTTAATCACATTTGTGGTGTTTATTTTAAATTAAATTCTGAAATTTATATGCATTTAATTTGATAAAATGGATTAAATATTTGAAATCATAATTAATTATTTTATATAATAAGGTCAACTTAATTTTTTTCATAATGAATAGTGAAAACGATAAAAATCTTTTACCATGGTTATGGTGAAAACTGGTTTAACGAAGGTTAAAATAAAATTTTAGGCATTAAAATGGAATTAAAAAAATATTAAAAATGTATTTTATTTTCTTATTTAGACCTTATCTCATCTATGGATTTATAATGTTCCATTTTTGGGCCTTATGGTTATTTAAATCATGAATATACCTTTTTCTTTTTAGGAATTCCTTGTGTCTCCTCTCCCATACTTATTAAAGGAACCCATATACTCTCTCATTAGCACATTAAAATCAATTTTATTATACCAATACCTACCCAAATCCATTCCTAACTTCTCTCCCCACATTATAGATGCATTTTTTGATCATAAATTCAATCCATAAAGGATTTTGGTATAATCTTAAAGAGGCGGTCTCGATAAGAGGTATCATTCTTAAACGAGAATTTTGTCATTTTATTCTTCTAAATAATTAAAATATTAATAAAAAATTATGATATAATAATATAAATATATACCATATACTTATTTTATATTATTTTAAGGGAATAAACTACATCAATATTCTCTTCCATTAAATATTAAATAAAACCATCATTCGTGTCAATGGCGGACTACCGTCTTGCGAAACAATGTAATTAATTTTCCATTATAACCATTCAATGAAATTAATGATGATGGATTTAATGTCAATATGTTATATTCATGGTATATTTAACATTATTTAATGATAATATATTATATATTTTCTTACCATTATATTCATTGAAAGATAATGATGTTGTTCATGTGTATGTGTGGAATGCCGCCTCCATGAAGAGATGTGATTAATTTTTCATCACCACATAACATGGATGATATATATAAATGTATTTAAAGAAATAATATTATATTTATTATATGAAAATAATTCTATAAATATAAAATAAAACTTATCTTCTTTCCATAAGTTTTGTTGAAAAATGGAAACATTACTCATGTATACGTACGACCTACCGTCTTCATGATTATAACATAATTCATTTTTCATTACCATTATTCATGATCGGTTTTAAAATTATAATTTATGTATAAAAATTAAAATTATTCCAGGTTTTTAATTATAGGAATTATGGAATAATGAACCCTTTTAACATGGTTAACAAACCAAATCCATTTTTAAAATATAGATCTAACATCTTCAAAACACCCATCGTGGAATAACTGATTAAATATTTAAATACTTAATTAAAATAAATAAAATAAATTATTTATTTATAAGTTATTAAAAATATAAAATGTTCTTAATATATAATATAACTGATATTTTATTATTATATTGGAGTTAAAGGATGCATATGGAATGTCTAGACTCAAGGTAAGGTTTTCTCCTATCACATTTGTTTCTGTGAGTCATATTCCATATTCACATTTTATTTTTTTATTTAGTGTCTATACTACCCATTAATTTATTTTATGATTTTTCAATAAAAATTATTAGGATTTACAAATCCATATAAGGTTCTCCCAATCACAAGGTTTTGATCTAGGGATCACCAATGTAGTAAGGTATTTTCTCTGAATTTCCTTTCATTAAGTGATATTTTAATGTTATGAAGATAATTTATTTTATATAGTTCATATACCACCAATTTGGAAATTTATATCATTTATCCTTACTAATTCAGGGTATTATTGGTTTCAACTTCAATGATTTCATCCAAGGGTATTTGAATTGAAAGTTACTAATTGGAAAGGGGATTCTTAAGTCAATTTCCTTTTGTTGTGTTACAACTATTATTTATTTCCTTCACTATGACATGATTATGTGTAAATTGATATATGATTTTTTTATTATATATTACCACTTATTTTTTGTGTACTTTAAAATTTTACACATAATCACCACAATGACTATTTATCAATTTAATGATATGATTTATGTTTGGGTTATTCATCTCAAATTCCATTTCTTCATGACATACATTTAATGATACACACCTTTCTTATTTTATATGGTGTATACACTTCCCATTTGAAATTTACTATCATAAATATAAATATATTTTTTATTTTTAATGTTTCATTTGAAGTTATTATTTCATGGGGATTATGATGGAAAATTTTCCAAAGTGGAGAAGGCTTTATGATACAATATCATTTCTTTTCAGGATTGATTATGTTAAACATTCTTTAGAAGAAATAATGATCTTATTTTCTCATAACAAATATATTTTATTCTAATCTGGTTATGAATTTGGTTCACTTGGTTAATTTCCATTTCATCCCATATTGAATTAAAAAACATCAATATATTTTTTTTGTAAGTGATACCGATCTTGTATATTAATTTAGATAAAGAATATGTCTCTTCTATATCCTTGTTTTTGATTTTTTTTTTCAAAAATTTTATTTCATAAAATTAAATTATTTCCTAAAGATATATTACATGATATTTTATATTCCATTTAAAAAATTTTAAAATTAAATTTCTTAACATTTTCCAAATGGGTCATTTTCATTCTCTTTAGAAAATATTTGAAAGGAATATTTTTTTAACATTTAAAACAAGAAAACATTTTTCTGAATAACGACCTTAATTTTATACGATTCTTACGTTAAAATATTCCATGGTTATTTTCAAATAAAATTATTTTTAAAATATTTTTTTAATTTTTAGTTTTGTAAAATTTATTTTCAAAGTACAAAAGTTATAATCCATGAAAGGGTTTTAATGACCTTTTAATAGAATTTCCATTCATCAAAATCAAAAACCTTAGATGTTACCTATGCTCCACCATGGATATTTTCTAATGATACAATCCTTATTCTTTCTCTAGATGAATTATGATTGTTTCAAAGAGATTATCATGGGACCCATTTCTTTTCCATAGGTTTATCAAGTTATCAAATGAATAATAGATATCTCTATGTGTTTTATGATGATATGAAATATCTATGTACTTTATTTATGTTATGGTTCTTGAAAATTGTTTATGAAGGTTTGAGACCCATTATAGATTACCTGTGATCTCGATATAGCTTTTACAATGGTTTGGGACCCATTATAACTCAATATATGATGAGTTTAGCCCTATTATAGCTCATGATATGATGGGTGAGCCCAATTATATCTATCTAATGAATTGGTTAATGATTATGTCTTCGAGTAATTATATTTCAAGACGAACATATGGTTATTCCAATTTATACATGTTCTATGAAGATAAAGTTCCATGATACCAACACACTTTCTTTATGCTTTATATGGGTTAAAAATGTTTCCTTTAATAGATATTTACATAACATGGATAATTATTATTGAATCATGTGAATATTTTATTGGTTAAATCATTATACCGTGATTCATGACAGATGATCTACGTACCGATGGGTATGATTTCTCTTATGTTATACACATTCACTTTGATTATTTCTTAATAACGAAATTTTATTCTTATTCCCAATGATGACATTAAATTTTTAATCCTTATGTATAACCTTATTGAAAATTTTAGTTCACCTTTATTACGTTTTTTTTCATATTATGAAGAATGATGTTAAATGATTTTGTATCTAGAAATGTTTATGATGTGATAAATTTTGTGGGAGATGTTGAAGACTTAATATGTATTATAAAAAACTGGGTATAGTTGGAATAATACTCTCTTGAAGTAATGGGTATTGTTTATATAACTATTTTTCCTAAAACTCTAAAAATATAAATCTAAAAGGTACTTGGTTATATAAGTGATATAAAAGTTCCATTTTTTGTTAAATGTTTTGGATGAAAAAATTGGGTCAAATTTATCAATATTAAGCTAGAAATATAAAGATAAAAACTTTTTCACTAGATTTGGGAGTGTTGGTTCAAGGTAATTATACAATTCCAATGTCATTGATTAAGGGGATTTAGATGTAGATAATGATGTGATATTTATGGAGTGATAGATCGATATCCAGTGTCACTAGAAAAAGGTGTTTTATGGATGTGTTATTCCATTGGTTCATATATTGTGGAGACATGGTGTATTAGAGGAATGTATATGTAAAATAGATTCATAAATATATTATAAACATATTAAGTTATTTGAAATTTTATTTATTGATTTTACATGTATGTCCTTGCATGATTTATGAGATGATTAGTGCTATTTTTTGGTTTACTGATCTTTTATTGAGTTGAGTTGGTTGTGCCCTATTTTTAGCGAGATCCCTATATTAGAGGAATCCTTAGAATATATTTTTAATAAATACCTATCATTTTTATATTTTTTCCTAAATTTTTGTTTTGACTCTCAAGGATGAGAATAATTTTTAATGTTTCGAATTTAAGGGTTTGGAATTTCTAGAATCACCCCATTATAGTTTTCATTGTGTTGCGGGAGGCAGAAGGATGTTTCCTAGTAGATTTAGATATTTGGTATGGTTAGTATCATATTAAGTTGGGATTTTTAGTTGGAAATATAAGTTTTAAATTTTTGAATTTAAAATGAATTTTGAGTTTTAGTTTGAATTTTATTCTATGATTCGAATGACCCTTACATTTTGATCTCTCCCATGGAAAAATACCCTTACATCAAGGGAGTCTTTCAATTATCGAAACAATTGAGTCAAATAATAAAAATAAGATACATTTCCTTTAATGAATTTAGAAATTTACGAGTAAATATTTGGATGTATATCAGTAATTTACCTTTATTAAAGAAATGACCCTTACATTAACCTTGAGGAGCCTTTCGAATTAGTTTTCACTTCACTAAATTTTTTAAACCTTCTCCCATTTACTCTTATAAAGAAAATAAGAGTCACCCCTTTTTCTATATTTCCCACCAAGATACTTAGATTTACTCTTAAAAATTATGTAAGAGTCATTTGTTAGTGATATTTTTTAAATTTTCATCAAATTACCTAAAAACTATTTTTTTAAATAATATAGAGAATATTAATTAAAAAAACTTAGAAATTTTATATTATTTTTGAAATATGGGTTTCTTCACCACTACATAATGTGTTCTAAGATTTAAGGAACTTTAAATGGTATGGTGTGATGAAAATATTAACATATAGTAGAATGTCATTAAAGGGGGGAGGGGTTGGGGGGTGAATGATTTTTTGGAAAAATACATAGAATAATTTCTTTGTGATTCTAGTTTTTTTTTATTTTAAAAATTTAGAATTCCCTCCCTCTTCGATGTTTTTGTTTTTTAAAGTATGGTTAAACATATCCTTTATATTCGAGTCTAGTGTGAACCTATTTATTAATTTATGTTTTACCCATAAGATCATATCCTAAGATTATCTTTTGTCCTCCTATACCTACATAGTGAGCTCCACATAAAGATATAAGTCTTGTCATAAGTTTCTGGCCCTTCAAGAATTTCTCCTTCCTTACTATTCATGTGTATAAAGTTGTTTTGGTTTTTTATAAATTTTATGGATTCAAGATTTATATTCTTCACTATGTGTGAATTGAATATTTATAATATTTTTTCTTTCATCTTGAAAAATATTGATAACTTACCAAAGAATGATGATAACTGGAATAATAGAATTAATGGAAAGTGTATCATATATTCTTGATATGACTATATTATATTATATATGATACATGTTAGAGTTGGTTTCATAGAAGAAACTTTTGTGTAATTTATAATTACCTATATTCACAGTTTTTAATATTAATACACTTCTTATCATATCTATATTTTTCTTCTGTGCAACATAGGCTTTGATAATGTCCTAAGAGTAGTTGTCGCACTGAAAGTTCATATCAGTTCCCCATTATGATGAAAAACTAGAAGTTCTAGGATATTATTCTTAAATATATTTCATATTTTCAAAATAATTTATTTATGTGACATAAATGAAAAAATATATCTAGGATGAAGGTTCATAGGAATTTGAGGAAGCTTCTGAAGGTTTAAGCCCTTAGTAATTTCCAGTATATGAGATTATGAGAAAAAAAACCACCAGTAGGAAATTCATATTTATATGTGTCATTGGATGTTACTATCTATGGATGTGTGTATTGGTCCTTAGATATTAATAGTATTGTTAATGCATATTATGATTTTTTTACTTTAATTTGTTTATGAAAACCATTACAACATATGTTTGCGGTGACGTAGGATACGTTTGGTGCATCAATAATAATAATTAATTAATTAATAATTTGAGAAATGATTTTTCATTTAAGTTATTTAATGGATGTTGATGTCTCATTCCCTTTTATGGAAATTATATAACCTAAATAAATCCATCTCCATGGTGTTATGTAGGTATGTTCAATTTCTGTAAAGTCAAAGAAAGAGTCATCGGGAACATAGGTTAATGACACTAGCTTTCATCCTACTTGATTAGAGATATCATGATAAGTGTATTATATTATATGGTAAGTATTCATATGATGTTTTATATCATTGTGATATTAAATACTTTCTCTATGGGTTCCTTGGTGTGTTTCTAGATGTAACCTTGGACTTTGGTCTACTTCTCCTAATTCTAGTAAGAAAGAGGTCTAGAGGGAGAAAGCTAAGTGTATCTAGAACATCAATTAAATAATGATATTATTTATTTTTTATTTAAAAAGTTGTATAAATATTATTACCGTATGTGGTTTAATAATTATTTATGTTTTTTGATTATATATATTCCAACACCAGTTATTCAAGATAATATTTTGTGACTAGAATATTTAATAAAACTTTTTTTTCGACTTTGTGAATATAATTTTTCTTTATTTATTGGAAAATAATGAAGTGATATTTATTTATTAAATAAATAGTCATTATTCAAGTTCATATAAATATTATGGAGGAATAGTGGACTAATTTTAATGGTTTGGTAAGAAATAATATATACTGAATATTATTTTAATATATAATTTTTAATTTAATTAGTGAGTTTAGAACATGTCACTAAATAATAATAATAATATTATTATTATAGACATTGGGTTCAACCGGTATTAATGAAATAATAAGGATGCATGTGAAATTAGTATTTTTTAACCCTGGTGGTATATCAAACCAATTATGTTATTTTCTTAATGAGTTCTCATTTCATTTGGTTGTGCACACAAAAATCCAATGAATAATCCTTCAAGGCACTAGAAAGATCCATTCTCTAAGAGAGCTCTTAATAATAGAGAGTGATCCACTTCCAACACCACCCTTAAGTATATATATATCATATATAATCCTTCCTTAAGCGATTATTTAGGAGATAAAAGGTAAAAGATGAATTATTTAGGATCTACATCACTAGAACCTGATGATTCCCATGATAGCATTCATAGGTTCATGGAATATGTGTGGATCACCACCAAAGGGAATACACTCTTAATTACATAAAAACAATGATGTTATAAAGTTGATAAATTTTTAGATCCATTAAAAAAAGTAATTCATTGTAAGTTAATTATTTACCTTTTCAAATTAATTATAAATAATAAGTGATGATCTTGTTTATTTCTTCTAATGTTAAATCATCAATTATTCATTGCTTCTACTTCATTGATAATTACATTTATCATCATGTAAATCATGGATCAATCATCAATTATGAAAAAAATATGAGTTTGGAACTCCACATCTATTTCTTCCACTATGTACAAAACCTTTAAGTGTTATCATAGTGGTCACATAATTATTTATAATTATTTAAATATCATGGATTGATTTTTACATTTATCATTAGTTTTCAATTATAGTTTAATAATTCTTTAATATGAATCATGATATATTCAATTATTCCACTTCTTTCCTATAAATATAATCAAATTGCTTAATTTTATGAATGAAATACCTTCAAATAACTCATATGGTGTGCTGAATATTATGTCTAGGTAGCATAAGAGTACATGCTCTATATCCTGTTGGTACAAACCATGTACCCATATTCAATAGATAAATATTTAATTCAGAATTAATTTGATCCCAGAAAATTTATTACAAGATCCATGTATTAAAATACCTCAAGTTTTGACTGGGCTAGACATGTGTATGGTCATCCAAACTACACATGTGTAGCTGGATTGTATACACTATATATAAAACAAAATTATAAAGAATTAAAAATTTATTTATTATACTAATCAATCCTTATCAACATTTGTTTTGTGTCTTCATTAAGTTTATCATAAATTCCGTGTAATAGGTTATATATATATATATATATATATATATTAGACATCTAATTAATTTCAATTTAATGTTTAAAAATTAATATCATATACAAGGTGTAATATAATCATTACTCTATTGGCACTAAAACATAACATGATATTTAAATACCATGAATTCCATTTGGTCATTAAGTTGATAGTATATCCTATGAAATTAAATGTTATGTTATATTTTCCACATGTCACATGAGTAAAAAATATACAAATATAATATACATTTGATAGTTTGGATGGGTACTCACCATGTTTCCTCTATAGTACATTTTTGTACATGGTTAATTTTTTTTAAAAAATTATTTAATTTGTTTTAAATTTTGATTCATTATAATTTTAATAAAAATTATAAGAAAATTAAGATAAAATAATTGATTAATTGGAGATGATAATTAATTAATTCAAGAAAAATTTATATTAAACAAAAATTATTTCAATTAAATGTTATTTTTATTAAATTCATATTTTTTTGCATGTATGTGGATGATAATACGAATAGACCAAACCATTTTATATGATTGGTTTGATTTTAATTTATTATAAAATTAAATTGATGGTTTGTCGGTTGTTTCTTCACGGAATCCGTGGATGACCTCCTGGACGGGAGATTCAAACGTTCCGATCGGTTTCTAACGGGTTTGTTTGTAGAACCGGAAACATCCAATGATTCCACATCCGTTTGGACCTACTTTCCAAAGGCAGGCGCTCATTAGCTTGTGGACTAATGAGGCTTAGGAATTTGCATTGGTCGAGAGGATGGGAGGTCGGACTCATCACACCTTTTTGAGGGGAATTATTGTCTACTCCGGGACTCTCTTTATAGATTTAAGTTATGTTCGTGAATCCTTATTACATTACCAAGTATAAAATGTGCTTTCCTTTAGTTTTAACAATCAATGATTAAATATGCAAGAAATTTAGAGAATCTTTTATATGTATTCGAGGTTCTTCATCAACAGAGAATCATCTATATCTGTTTAGAGATTCCTGGTCAATGGTATCCTTCAAAACATTTATATAAAAGTCTCTTGGTCATTATGATGACAAGGCTGGTTTTAAAGCCACTCAGTGGGGCACTTGAATTTTATCGTCATTCAGAAGGACAGTGATTATTTCAAAGTTGGGATCGAACCCATAAATGGGCTACCTACGTATCCTTTGTTTTGGAAAAAGAATCAGAACCCACGTAGTTCGAGTAATGGAGTATGATGTTTATGATTGATGGATCAAAGAAGAATGTCATAATTACTTTTACACTCTAAGCTCACGTGAGTCATGCTCGGTGTGAGAACCAAGAGGTATTGGTAAAATTTAGACAATTTTGCCATGAAAGATACAATCATAAGAATTTGTTTGGGGCTTATGTATGTATGACTGCCCAAAATAGATGAAGGTTTAGGATTTACTTTTAGGGAGAAAATCCAGGAACAAGGTCCATAAAGGTATATGTGCTTTATGGAGATTTGAATACTCTAATCTTGGGGCTTACTCCTAAGGAGGATGCCCAAGTTAGGAGGGGACTTATGATTGGGTTTTACTCCTGAAAAGGAAACCCAAATCAAAGGTAAATTATGACTGGTTAAGAGAATTTTAAGGGGACTTGGGGCTTACTCCTGAAAAGGAAACCCAAGGTTATGACTGAGTCTTATTCCTGAAAAGGAGACCCAGGTTAGGGGACTTGGGGCTTACTCCTGAAAAGGGAAACCAAGGTTATGACTGGGACTTACTCCTAAAAAGGAGGCCCAGGTTAGGGGACTTGGGGCTTACTCCTGAAAAGGAAACCCAAGGTTATGACTGGGAATTACTCCTAAAAAGGAGGCCCAAGGTTATGACTGGGACTTATTCCTGAAAAGGAAACCCAAGGTTATGACTGGGACTTACTCCTAAAAAGGAGGCCCAGGTTAGGGGACTTGGGGCTTACTCCTGAAAAGGAAACCCAAGGTTATGACTGAGTGTTATTCCTAAAAAGGAGACCCAGGTTAGGATTCTCTCATCTTAAAGGATGATGTTGAATGAATGAACTCTCCATATTTAGTGACATAAGGATATTTAAATCACTAGACTTTGAGAGAGATTCCACAGAATTCCTTTCAGATAAGGAAGTAAAATCAAGAAATCATGCCATAAATGGCTTTGAAGAGTGTCTTGAAGACTGAATCTTGAAAAGGAAAGGTGTGATGGCTTAAGAGGGGTAAAAATGGGCAAGATGGGCACCCAAAAAGATAGGGGCGCGCAAGTCTTGCAAGGCGCGCAAGTCTTCAGTGGGCGCGCAAGTATGGTCGTGCAGGTATACCTGCGCGACACATGGTGTACTTGCGCGATTTTCAACCAGCATTGAAATACTTGAGCGACTCTTTTTTAAACCCTTTAGAATTTTCTTGAGGTTATTCCAGAAAAGGGACGCACAAGTTATATTGAAGGAAATAAGTCGGCGTGCAAGTGTTTGATAAGTTTCAACACTTAGGACTTCCTTCTTCTCTTTAGATCTTCCGTTCTAGGTAAGAAATTACCTTAGAAGTGTTCCGGAAGCTTTGAGAAGAGACTTGGGCGTCGGGAGCTTCAATCTGAGTTTCTGGAAAAAGATCTTTTCGAATGGGGGGCCCACACGGTCTATTTATAGGCAAAAGAAGACCCCGGGCGGTTACCGGGCGGTTACCACTTAGGTCGCACAAGTCACCTGCGCGACCAAGGGTGTCGCGCAAGTGTACTTGCGCGACAGTGATAAAATTTGCGCGGTGCCGTTGCTGTCGATCCTTTGTTCATGCCTTTGTCGATTTTTGATGTTTTCTTCAAAGGTTGAATCACTTTGAGCTCAGATATTCCCTTTTACGATCTTTAGATTCTGTGACGAAAGGAGCGTCAACAAAAGTCCCCCCTCAGAGTTGGATCCGGAGAAAAATGAGGATTTAACTCTGAGGAAATCGAATACCTCTAAAGGAAAAGGGAGGCGCGCAAGTCTGCAGTGCACAGAGGGCGGCGCGCAAGTTTGCGTCGCGCAGGCCTTAAGCGCTCTGGGTGCGGCGCGTAGATAGGCTTCCTGGCCTATAAATACATGGCTTCACCTCCATACAAGCATCCAGATTTCCGAACTTCATACCTTCTTGAGCTCTCGCCGTGCAGGTCACATAAGCCGCGCAAGTCTCTTTTCCACTGTTCCCTTGCTGTCGCGCTCCTGTAAAGGTATTCGTACTTGCACGTCAAAAACTAGCGCGGCACACAAAATACTTGCGCGCCATTGTTTAGACTTGCGCGACTTAATGCCTTGTCCATTTTTTCCGAATTCTTTTCACAAATTTTATGAAAAATAAACCCATTTAAGAGTTAAATTTGTTCAACTTTTGTGAAGATTCAATGGCTCCTAAGGGAATTGGAACAGCTGATGAACTGGCTAGCAAGCGGATTGATGACATGATGAACATTATTGGCCATTATTACTATGATATCTGTGACAGCACTTTCCCAGATTTGGATAAGTACTTGAAGAAATATCATCTTAAATTCCCACAGAGCATCTACCTGTCTCTGTGTGGTCATGGTCATCTACAAGGAGTCAATGTTCCAAATGCAAACAATTATATACCTGAGATGCAGCTGCACTGCTACTTCTCTATTTTGGTTATGCTGTGCATTAAGAGTAACAACAATGGTGTGAACTTTTAAATTCTTCCTCCATGTCATTTCCTTGTAGATATGAAAATGGCAAACCCATGGGCTGAAATGTTTTCCACTAATGGTTGGTGGAGAGAAGACAAACATGGTATTAGAGCAATATCTGAAAAGAGTACTCTCTCCAAATGGCTCTTTACTTCCAATGCTCCATTCTCAAATCCATGTATCCATTTTCCAAGTCTCTTGGACAGAAACAGAGTCACTGTTTGATCAACAGAAAATTTTCTCAAACCGCACTCAAGAACATCCTTTTACAATTGTTCCAAGAAGAGCTGGTATCACTGCATCTCTTATTGTATCCAGTTGAATGAATGAATTCCAGGTGATTTCTAATGAATCTCGGGATGCCGTAAATCAAATGAAGTGTTATGTTGAAAGCCTCTTGTAATTCTCGAAAAAGAGAAGAGACTCCAGTCTGTGGATGTCCTTCTAACTCTTGTGTATCAATGAAAAACACTTTTGTCTTCAATCATTTGTACCTGTATTCTTTTCACTACCTACTTCAAATTTACTTAAGCCAATGGGCCTAGTAAGCATAGTTTGATTTTTACTAGGATTATTTACAAATAATCCTACAAACTTTGAATCTCTTAATTGCTCAATATTACCTAAATCATACGAAAAATGTATATTTAGTGAGCTGGAACTTGAATTTTATTCAGAGTTCCTTTGTCTTTTGTGTGGTCAGTTTAAAGTCATGCACGCCGGACATAAAGGGGCTAATGTTTAAGGTCGAAATAGCTTTGAACGAAATGGAAAAAAATGGATTCAATTCCTTGACAATTTATCTGAAAACATATTACCATATTCAAGTATGAGGGAAAAAAAATGTAAACTATGGCTTAAGAATATTTGAATCTGAGGAATGATATGAAAAAGAGCTAAAAGGCATTAGAAGAAGTAGTTTCCAAGAATGAAGTTACTATTATTTAACAAAACCCGTTAGGGGGTTGAAATATGCAGGGCCACCTATGGGCATTGGCTGCATAGTCAAATAAATAGCATCTTTTGGCTGACAAGTCTGTTATGTGGACTGTTTATGCAAGGCCACCTATGGGCACGTGCTGCATAGTTAGGCAAAAGAACTCCCAGAAATTTACTTTCCTAGTGCTAAAATCCAGTGAATGTTTATGGAGATTCAAATTTTCTAAAGTATAGAGTTTGTTGTATGGAAAGAGGTACTTGAATATGGAGAAGATATTTCCGAACAAGAATATCGAAGAACTGGATGAATATCACTCCTACGAAGGTCTGACCCAAACATAGGGAAGAAGAATAAACCATAGACTTGAATACTTTCAGATCATGAAAAAGGATATGGGACAAATATGTTAAGGATGGCTATTTTTTTTCGGATCCCTACATACCGTCGTTTAAGACAAATAAGGACAAAAGAGGCATTCTTCCCAAGAATGAAGTTACTATTATTTAACAAAACCCGTTAGGGGGTTGAAATATGCAGGGCCACCTATGGGCATTGGCTGCATGGTCAAATGAATAGCATCTTTTGGCTGACAAGTCTGTTATGTGGACTGTTTATGCAAGGCCACCTATGGGCACGTGCTGCATAGTCAGGCAAAGGAATTCTCAGAAGTTTGACATTTTTGTGACTAGAAGTCATGAAAAGGGTTATGAAGATCTGAAAATATTTAAGGTTAGGATTATAATACATAAATATGGGTATTGTCCAATGTATATAGAGATACATAGGTCAATGAAAACCATAATCATGTTGTGGCTGGGTCCTGAATTGAAATTTGGACTTCACTATGTATCTCATAAGAATGAGAATCAAGCCATACGTAGTTCTTGAAATGCAGTTTAACGTCGTGCAGGACGAAAGTATGAGAAATCTTAGTTTAGGGTCATAGAATTCGGACCATAATAATGAATACACAGTGTGTGCTTTCATGAGGACTTTTCAGCCAAGGGACTGAAAGTGAAATTTGGGGTTAGGCCCAAAAGACTTGGGACTCGATTCGAGGGATACTCGAATGTTCCTACATATCCCATAAGGATGGGAATCAAGTCCACGTAGTTCTAGAACTACCCTTTGTACAAATTTGGTTTGTACATGTGAAGGGTGAAAGGGGACTTTAGTGCAATGATGGTTTAACCTAAGATAAAAAGTTTAGGCATTACCATGTATGCATGTAGTTTTTTGAAAATGAAAACCATGATTGAAAAATCAATGTCAATAATAGTTCTCTCTCTAGTGAGGAAATCAAAGAATATTGTAGTTTATTGTCGTACCAGACAAAAGTGTTGTATAGTTTAACGTCATATAACAAGGACGAAAGTGAATCAATGTAAAGATATTGATTCCAGGGGCGGTTTCACGAATCAACATCATATGAGATGGTGGGGAACCGATGTGAAGAGATTGTTTTTGGGCTTGAACCTTGGGAGGTTGCCTACATACCCAGCCTAGAGGGCAAGGATCAAAGTCCGTGTAGTTCAATTAAAGAATGAATTAATGATCAAGTTGTTCTTGGGGACAATGATCTAATTAAAATGTTGTTGGGACTTACACATGGTTAGGGGACCAAAGAGAGTGTTATGGTTGAGGTTTTCTCTAAGCTCACGTGAGTCATACTCGGTGTGAGAAACAAGAGGTAATAACAACCTTAACGATGCACAGTTTAATGTCATGTAGGACATAAAAAAAGGGACTATGCAGTTTAAAGTCTTGCAGTTAGGACTATTGGTGCTGCACAGTTTAGTGTCATGTAGCAGGGACAAAATAACAGTTTAATGTCATGTAGGACATATCAAGGACTTTCTGTACAGTTTAGCGTCATGTAGTTAAGACGATGGGGATAAAATAGTTTAACGTCATATTGGACGAAAGGGGGATTGTGCAGTTTAATGTCATGCAATAAGGACAAAAGAGTGTACCATTTTAACGTCATGTCAAACGAAAGTGCGAATAGTTTAAGGTCATATGCATGGACCGTGAATGGTGCAGTTTAATGTCATACTGGACCTTTGATGATTATATAGCTTAACGTCTTTCCGGACTTGAGGGACTTTCATACAGTTTAGCGTCATGTAGTTAGGACGTCATAGTTTAACGTCTTGCTGGACCAGGGATGATGCAGTTTAAGGTCATGCTAGAAGGTTTAGGGAACTTTTTCACAGTTTAATGTCGTGTGGGACGAAGTTGCAGTTTAAAGTCATACTGGACCATTGCTGTATAGTTTAACGTCATATAGCAAGGATGAACTGGTGCTGTATAGTTTAAAGTCATGTATCTAGGACTAAGGTGAACCAATATGAGGATATCAGTTCTGGGGACTTTTTACAGTTTAACGTCATGATGGACGATGAAAGTGCCACACAGTTTAATGTCATGTTGCTAGGACACAATATAGTTTAATATCATCTCGGACAAAATATAGTTTAATGTCATATTGGACAAAATATGGAACTTCTGTACAGTTTAATGTCATGTAGATAAGACATAATACAGTTTAGTGTCATGTAGGAAAAAATATTTATACAGTTTAACGTCATGTTGGACAATAGAACATTGCTGTACAGTTTAAAGTCATGTAGTTAGGACTTAATATAGTTTAATGTCATCTCGGACATAATATAGGGACTATGCAGTTTAAAGTCTTGCAGTTAGGACTATTGGTGCTGCACAGTTTAGTGTCATGTAGCAGGGACAAAATAACGAACCAATGTGATTGTTTTGGATTTGGGAACAATATTTTGTGTTTATACAAAATACTTCTTCAGAAATCTGGCATTAGTTGGAGCCATGATGTGTTCTCCATCCATTGAGATTAGAGAATATGCTCCATTGGAGTAGACCTTATGTATTGAATAAGGTCCTTCCCATTTTGGTTCAAGCTTGGGAGGCTTATTTCCTAGTATCATTGGTGCTCTGAGAACTAATACCAATTCTCCCTGAATGAATGAACGAAGATGAAATTTTTTGTTAAAAGCTCGTGCTATTCGATTCTGATAGATTTCCAAGTGGTGCAAAGTGCACAATATTTTCTCATCTAACTGTTCCAATTCATTCAACCACTTTTGGGATTGCTCATCTGTAGATAACTGATCACAAATGGCTATTCTGAGTGAGGGAAATTGAACTTCAATTGGAAAGACTGCTTCTGTTCCATATACCAATGAATACGGAGTTGACCGCGTTGCATTGCGAGTGGTAGTCCGATAAGCCCATAAAGCATGAAAGAGTTTATCAGGCCATGACCTCTTATCTTTATCCACCATCTTTTGCAGTATATTTGAAAGAGTCTTGTTGAAGGCCTCTATCTGGCCATTAGCCGCTGCATGATATCGAGATGAATGGTTGGACTTAATGTTGTATTCTTGATACAATTTCTTTACCTCAGAAGAACAGAAGTTGGTGCCGTTGTCCGTCAATATGGTATGAGGGACACAAAATCTAGTAATGATGTTAGACTTGATGAAGCTAACAATGCATTTAGAACTGACTTCTTTGAGAGGTACTGCCTCTGCCCATTTGGAAAAGAAATCAGTAGCAGTAAGAATGTACTTAAACTGCTTGGCCGTAGCTGAAGGGTAAGGTCCCACCACATCCATTCCCCATGTGGAAAATGGCAATGAGTATTTAGCTGTATGAAGCAACTCTGGAGGTTTACGAATGAAGTTGGCATATACTTGGCATGAATGACACTTCTTTGTGAAATTAACACAATCTTGTATCATTGAAGGTCAAAATTTTCCAAGCCTTTGAATTTGATCAGATAGTCTATGTCCAGACTGGTGGGCACCACAGACTCCTGTATGCACTTCTTTTATGACAGCCATTGTCTCTTCACCATCAATACATCTGAAGAGAACTCCATCAAAACCACGTTTGTAGAGAATTTTCTTGAGGTGGTTTGGGCTATCATAAAGAGTAAAATTGACCACACGTCGCCGAATTTGTTCTTTCTCGGCTCTATCAGGTGGAAGTGTTCCATTTTGAAGGTATTCCCTGATAGGTGACATCCATCCCGTAGTATGACCATACGGTTCAGGAATGGGACTAATTTCATTAATTTCCTCTGTTCTGACTTGAACATAAGGTGAAATTGCACGACGGTGGGCAATACAGATGGTTGTCTCGTCCCGATTTGGATCTGCTAAAGCTGTGGCTATATTAGCCAGTGCATCAGCTTGAGCATTTTGTGATCTTGGGACATAAGAAAATGTCGGTTCTGAAGGGAATTCCGACATTAACTCTCTGACGTAATCATACAAAGGGATTAATTCTTCTTTTCTGATGGCATAATCCCCATTGACTTGTTTGATTACCAGGTCTGAATCACCTTTCACCTTTAAGTGATTCACTTGTGCTTGAAGCGCTAATTCCAAGCCTGTAATGAGAGCTTGGTATTCAGCTTCATTATTGGTACCACCTTCCCACAACAAAAAGGAATAAGGTAACACTGCCTTATCTGGAGAAATGAGCACAATTCCTAAACAAACTTTATTGAATTTAGGATTTTCCATTTTCTTCCCTGTTGGACTTCTAGAAGCACCATCAAAATACATTTCCCATGTTTGAGGAATCTCTTGAATAGAGAAAACTTCCTCATCAGGGAGTTCGATATCTGAATACGTGTCTTCCACTGAAGGATGTTCAGCCAGGAAATCAGCCAGAGCTAGGCCCTTAATTGCCTTTTGAGACACATACTGAATGTCGAACTGCTGTAGAATAACCGCCCACCTTTCCAGACGTCCTGTAAGCATTGGACGACTAAGGATAAATTTGAGCGGATTATTACGAGACACCAATTGGACCTCGTGATGTTGCAGGTAGTGTCTCAGTTTCTGAACTGCAAAGATTAATGCTAGGCAGCACTTTTCAATACTTGAATATCGGGTTTCTGATTCAAGCATAGTTCTACTGAGATAGTAGAGACTATTTTCATTCCCAGCATCATTCTTTTGAGCGAGAAAGGCACCCAATGATCACTCTAAAGCTGTCACATAGAGGATAAGAGGTCTACCCTCAACAGGTGGCATGAGTACTGGTGGACTCAAGAGGTATTTCTTGAGAACATCAAATGCTTCTTGACATTCTTCAGTCCACTGGTAAGTGACTCCTTTCTTCAATAATTTGGTAAAGGGTAAACTTTTTCCTGCCAAATTGGCGATGAAATGCCGAATATAGGCTAAGTGCCCTTGAAGTCCTCTTAATTCTTTCAAATTCTGAGGAGGTGACATACCAAGGATTGATTTGGTCTTATCAGGATCGACTTAAATACCACGATGGCGTACAACAAAGCCGAGGAATTTTCCTAAGGTTACCCCAAAAGCACATTTTAAGGGGTTCATCTTTAAATTATGTTGTCGAAGCTTGTGGAATATGACTTCCAAATCAGCCAAGTGATTAGAATGTTGTTTGGATTTAACCACCAAATCATCTACATAGCATTAAACAAACTTCCCTAAAAGAGGTTTGAAGATACGATGGATGGCGCGTTGATATGTTGCACCTGCATTCTTCAAACCAAAGGGCATTACCCGGTAACAAAACACACCTTGAGGAGCTCTGAAGGCTATATATTCCTCATCTTCTGGGGCCATTCGGATCTGATTATATCCAGAATATCCATCCATGAAAGAAAGTACTTCATAGCCAGCCGTTGCATCAATTAAGAGTTCTGTAATCGGAACTGGGAAATCATCTTTAGGACAATACCGATTAAGATCTCTGAAATCGATGCAAACCCTAATTTGTCCGTTCTTCTTCTTTACAGGGACAATATTAGCCAACCACTTGGGATATTGAACTTCTCTGACGAAGTTAGCTTTGATAAGTTTATCCACTTCAGCCTCAATTTTGGAAGCATAGGTTGGGTGTGTTCTTCTCGCGGCTTGCTTGAATCCTCGATGTTCTTTTGGTAAACCCAAATGATGAGTAGCAACATCAGGATCAAGGCCAGGCATCACTGTATAATTCCAAGCAAAAATATCTTTATTTTGCTTTAGAAAAGAAATATACATCTCTTGCTCTTCAAGGGTCATGGCCGTACTAATTAAAGTGGGGCGTGGATCTTTCTCTGTACCCAGATTTATTTCTCTGAGTTCATCCACAGTGGTAGAGATACCCTCTTCAAATGCTGGAGGAGCATCTCTAAGATCTTCCTCTTCCTCTTCATCACGTGTTATTTCTTCCGTTTCTACTTGCAAAGTAGATGAAAAAACGAAATTCTCATGATCATAAGAGATGTCAAAATTTTCACATTTTGAAGAAGAAGCTTCCATTTCCGACCCTATTGATGATAAAGGGTCTTCTTTGGGAAATAAAGAGGAGATGATGGATTGAGAATCGACATCATTATTCACCTCTGGTGTTGCTATAACTTCTTCTGGCCTGATTAGCAAAGTATAGACTTGTTGGATTTCAGCAGACGAAATGAAAACGTCACCACTTATGCTTTCATCACTGCTTGGTAAGTTACCAATTCCTCCCATGTTGTCTGGCTCGATTGCCGTAATTGACATTATGGATCTTTCCATAAGAGTATTTTGATTTGGGCCTATTTTTTCAATTTGACTGATAGGAAACACATAATCTGTACTCACATGTGAAAATGGATTTATTTGAATTTTTTCCAAACCATATGGAGCATTAACTTTGGTAATTTCCTTCATTGTAAATTTTTCTCTTCCCTTCATGTGATAAAATTCCGCCTCAATGTATTGAGACTCACATGTCTTGAACGGAGCCTTATCACCATACAATGTTCCAACTTGACCATCGAAACAGTATTTGAGACATTGATGGTATGATGACGGAATAGCTGCATGCTGATGTAGCCAGGGTCTTCCAAGCAAGATATTGAAAGCTGAGTCTTGATCAACAATCATGAAATCCGAATTGGAAACAAGATCTCCAAACTGAGTTCTAAGAGTAACTTCTCCCAGTGGTTCTTGTTCATTTTTATCATATCCTTGCAACATCATGGTAGAAGGAGATAAATCAGATTCCGTGAGGCCCAATCGACGAAGTGTACGAATGGGCATGAGGTTGACTCCTGAACCATTTTCAATGAAAGATCTTCGAACATCTATACCATTGACTTTTCCAGATGAGTACAAAGGTTTTATGTGCCCATGCACAACACCATCTTCATCTTTATCAGTAAAAGATATCACTGCATGGCATTCTGCAGGATTATTCTCTATGTGATAGATTTCAGCTGCAGCAATTTCAGCTTCAAACTCCTGAGGACTTGACAAAGCTTCGATGAGTGCTTCCCGAAGATCTTTTGACAGATTCAAAGCATCAAAAATTGATAACTTGGCTGATACTTGGGCCAAGTGTTTCAATATATCATACTTTTGATCTAGAGGTCTGCGTTTCCCAATATGAATATGCGGTTTAGCAGGTACCTTGGAAGCAGATGCTTTGGAAGGTGATGCATCTTGTATTGAAGCTGGCCACATCCTTGGTTTTGGCAGATTAGACTGATTAGATCCATTTACTTACTGAGATAAATAAGATGGAACTTTTAATCGGTCTTCCAAAATAACTGTTCCAAAACTGAGTTGGCCATTGGCAGAAGAACTTGCTTGTTCTTTTTGAGCTCGCTGAAGGGCTCTACCACGAGTTTCTGCTGCATACACAGTGCTAGCAGGGGTAAAATTAGAGTAGTGGATTCGGAAAGATCCACGTCTTCCCCTGTATCCTGAACCTCTAGAACTTCCTCGGGTTCCCTTATTTAATACAGGGAATTCAGGCTCATCAAGACTGGAATATGGATCTGTTAATTGAATCATATTAAAAAAATCAAAGATTAACTCTTCGTCTGATAAAGACTCTGCCTGGTTAGCCTGTTTAGGCTGTGCCATTTGATGGGGCGGTGCCCGTGGCTTTGAAGTAGATGGCATGAAATCTGCCAGAGTCAAAGACAATTTAGGCTTTGATACATACACATCTTCTTCTGATTCCCCTTTCTTCTTTGAATTGCGCTGCCCTTTTGAGGATTTGTCTTTTGATGGAGGCTTTAATGCAGCTTTTGTAGGAGACACAATTGGCTTCTTCAATTGTGTTCGCAAAATGGAATGGGTCCGATTGATTGTCTTTCTGACCATCCAATCATCATATTTTTTCGCAGTTTTGCTTTTGACTTCCTGCCACTCGCCTCCTTTCTCTGGATCTGTAGCGGTAATACACGCTACATGAGCTGAAGAACCCTTCAATTTGACTTGTCCCAAATCGACCATCTTTTGCAGGAGGTCTTTAAAGACAAAACACTCCTGGATGGGATGCCCCAACATTTGATGAAAGGGACAATAATTGGGACGGTCTTCATCTCCTTCCTTGTTTGGTCTCTTGGGATTGGTAATTGAACCAAATTATTTTCCAGAGCTGAAATGAAGTAACCAGGAACTTGCTCACTTCGGAAAGAGTATATTTTACTCTTCATATCCTCAAATTGTTTCCGTCGTTGATCTTTTTGATCATTTGGACGAAACAGCCTTTGTTGTTGGCGTTCAGGAGGTGGAGCCCTTCGAGAAGATGAAGGTTTTGAAGTAGAAATAGGTACAGGTGCTTGTTTAAGCATAACTGTAGCAGTTTCTGCTTTACCCATTCTTCTTCCTGGAGCTGATGGAATTATACGAGATTTAACCTTAGCCTGTATAAGGGAATCTTCAATCTGTTGAGCGATTGAAGTAAGGTCTCGAAACCCTCCTGTGTATTTCACAGGGATCAATGGCGTGCGTAATTCGTCAAGGAAATTTGCCACACAGATTGGCAACAATTCCTCCTGAGGGAGTGCTAAACTCAAGGAATACGTTAATCCCTTCCAACAAGCAATGAAATCAGAGACTCTTTCATTATCCCTTTGCTTGCAGTTTGTAAGATCGAAAACTGTCGTTTTTGGCAAAGTTGAGCTAAAATGAAGATGAAATTTTTGACGAAGATCCTCCCATCCGATGACTGGCCGGGATTGTAAGCTTGTATCCAGACAAAAGCTGGTCCTTGCAAGGTTCGCACGAAGCATCTGAGTTTCAATGCTTCTTGCTGCTCTGGAGTTCCCATCATAGGATCACAACAAGACACGTAATGCGTCAAATATTGTTCGGGGTCGCCTGATCCATTGAAAGTAGGGAAAACAGGGTTTCCAAAACTGGATGGAGGAGAAATTGAATCTACCCATTCAGGGTAAACTTTCTTTTCAGGTTGAACCTGCGCCCGTTTCCCTTCCATAGTTTCTAACCGAGCTATTAATGACTCAATAGTAGTTATTAACTTTTGAGAAACATCAGGTTAAACTTGGTTTTGGGTAGGTGCAATGAATGGAGCTTGGACAGACGCGATGGTTGGTGCTGCAACTGATGGTAGTGCTGCCAACCGTTGTTGCGTTTGACCCGTAGGATTAGACCTCTGTGGGTGTACTGATAAAGGAGGATATTCTTGATCTATCTCAGTAGTTACAACAAATTCCTTCGGATGTCGGACTTTAGCATTCTTAAGAAGAAGACTACTCTGAAGTAGTTCTACATTCAACCTTCTTAATTCTTTCATTTCTTCCTCCTGTTGTGCAAACCTTTGCTCTAATGAGAGCGATTGACCTCCTTCAGAGGAAGGGTGAGAAGTAACCTGATTCTTTCCTTTCCCCTTATTGGATCCTTTTAAGAGAGGGGGAAGTGGGTTACTTGAAGGAATACCCAGATTTTGGGTAAGCCTTTGATTACGTGTGCACACACCTTCTTCATTTAGGTCTGTGTGCGCAACTTCTTGAGCAGGAACCTCTTCGTCTGATCCCTCTGATTGAGCCTCATCTGGTGAATCAACAGCAATGGCATTGATGACATTAATGGATGCATATTGCATGGAATCCTTTCTATCAGCATTTCTGTGATATTTTCTGCTTCCATGTCCATGATGAGACATGGAATTCCGTTGACTTGATCCCTTAGGAACTTCTTGGAGAACCGTCACTTGGAGAGAATCTCCGGATAGCTTGGCTCTTCGTTCCTCTTGAGGCTTATTCCCTAATCGAGAGAATACTGACTTTCTCTGAGGGAGGGATTGAGGATTTGAAAAAGTCCCCAGTCCGGTAGACTGTGAATGTTCCTGCTGCTTCCGCTCAACTCCTCGAATCCCATTTGTTGACTCTGAGGGTTGGTATAGAGAAGTCCCCAGTCTGGCAAGATGGGGTGTCTCTTGACATGCTATGTCTGAGATCTTCTTAGAATCTCTCTTGATCTTGTGAATTTTAGTTCGGAAATTAGCTGGATGCATTAACCTGTATCCACTTTTATCACCTGGTTCAACAGACCGTTGGATGATTTCCGAAACATCTGTCATTTGATGACGTGTTTGCTCCAGACGAGAGGCTTGTGCAATATTCTCTCCTGCTTGATGTAGGAGCAATTCAACAACTTGTTCTCTGTATACTTGATTTTGAGAGGAACTAGTTGAAGCCTGTTCTTGAGCAAGCTTTTTATTATGAACAAAGCCCATTGACTGTGGCCGGCCATGGGCAATAACATTACATGAGACCATTTTCGGCGGGCTTTGCTGACCGGAAAGCACTGTGAAATGTAGTGCTCCGTGAACACCCCATCCTCTGATATGAACATCAGATGGAGCATTGGCAATTAACTGACGCAATTTTCTTAGTGCGCCATGGCATGAACGTTGAAGGGTTCTCTGTTTCTTTTCAGCCTTCGGATACCGAGAGACTGATAGAGATGCCAAATCAATCTGACGTTGTAGCCCTTCTATTATCTTAAGATGATTTTCATATTCATCGTAAGATAAAACCTTCTTCTTTAATTGACAAAGAGTTTTCCATATGTTGAGACGAATATCATGGATTCCATCATCCGTCAACATATTTGGAATGTCGTACTGGGAGTCAGCCAAAAGCCAAAACATGACTGGTACTTCACCTTTTGCCAGTTTTTTTCTCATGTTCAGCATTTCCTCTTTATCATTAAATGAAGATTCTTCTACCTGTTTTGACCAGAGTTGGTGTTTCCTTGTTGCTTCATCGGATTCAAAAAGACTGGTAGAGATATCACTATTCATGCTGGAAGATGAATGACCCAGGGATGGTTCAGAGAATAACCTGAACCCCAGGCTATCTTCTAATGGAGAAAGAGTTTCACCTGCCGATAGTAAAGCATCAGACATCACTGGTTTTACGTTTGCAAGTGCCTCGAGATAGGAGGGCTTTCTCGTCACTACATTGCCTTCTGAAGAATTTTCGAGACAACGTGAATCACTACTGCGGAGAGGACTTTCGCAGCGAAGTTCATCACCATGAGGAGGACCGTCATGATGGGTTACAGCAAAAGATGAAATCTCTTGCTCCTTGGTCTTCTGACCACACAGAGGGTTCTTGTGGCTCTCATCTGAAGAAGAAACTTCAAGATTGACCGAATTTTCATGAAGCAAGTCTTCATGAGGAAGTGTCTGTTGAAGAACTTCAGAATTAATGTTCTCGTTATTGGGAACTGAGGGAGTAGAATCTTGAATTCTGACAGATAAATGTCTGAGTTCTTCAAGAACTCCAGCATCGAGTAAGGCCTTGTTACAGATTGGCCTTTGATCTCCTGACTGTGCTGGGCAGATCTTTTTCTTAGATACCTTCTTACTCGCTTTAGAAACCACTTGATGACGAAAGTGATTTCTATGAGCAGGTGTATGTGCCTGATCAGGAAAGATGGTCAGGTTAGGCTGAAGATATCCACTCAAATCAGGTGTATGTGCCTGACTTGGTTGTCCGTATGATATGGGGGAGTATGCCCCATAACCCTCTTGGACTGGAACAGATGTGTGTGTCTGTTCCGGAGTGAATCGTTGATGTGTCACTCCATTTCTTGGGATAGATTTATGTGTCTGTCCCTGTGATGATGCTGAAGCTATTATGATATCCTGGCAAGCATCCAGAATATGAGCAGGAATTTGCTTCTGCTCTTTCACCATTGACAAAATATGTTTGGTGACTTCAGCCGCCGGAACGGGGATATACGTCCATTCCAGGCTTGGAGTAGGTGTATGTACCTGCTCCTGTCCTCCTTTTCCTGTCAGTGAATCCTGACAGTACTCAAGTGTGGAAGCAGAGAGTTGAGTCTTCTTCCTGTTTGTCGTCGGGACTTTTCGACTGACTTCTCCGTGCGCTACCAAGCGAGATTGTTGGTAGACTTAATTAGTATTAGCAGGTGTATGTGCCTGCTGATTACACTTCGCCAAACGCGGTTGACGAGATCCATCATATGTAGTCAGACGAGCCTGCTGACTAACTGGTGATGTATAAGCAGGTGTATGTTCCTGCCTATGGTACTCCGCCGGAATTGCCTGGCGGGATAGGCTTGATGCTGCCAGACGAGTCTGCTGGACAGCGGAATTAAAACGGGCAGGTGATTGTGCCTGCTCGTTATTTGCCACCAAGTTAGGTTAGTGGACTTCTCCGGAGATAGCAGGGATGACAACCTGCCTATTGTTAACCGAATTCCGTCTCTGGCGGTTTATCTTTCCTGCTCGGGTTCGAGGAACCTGAGCTGAATGCCTGAAGTCTGTACCCTCATCATGTTGAGGGCGCACTACCGCATGAGTCTGGCGGAGATTGTTGATGGGAGCCCTTGAGAAGGACTCCTGTCTTTTTGAATTAAGGTCTTGCAGGACCTGCTCATTCACTTCCTCAGAGTAATGGAGTGAATGGAAATTGCGTTCCGGGGATAACGACCCGAAACGGTTGGAGACGGTAGTCAGCACCGCCTGCTTCTTGATCGCTGGCCGCCGTTGTCTGGATGACCAGGTAGATTTGTTAACTTGGAGGGCTTGACGAGCGGCCTCCAGAGTTGGGATAGTACCGTTGCGACGGTACTCCTTAACCAGTGCATTAGAAACCCATCGTTGAAGATGCTGAGTTGGTGATGTCATCCTCAGAGCGGACGATGTTCTAGAAGGAGTAGTAGCATTGGTTTTCACAGCAGCAGACCTCACAGTAGAGGTGTTCACAGCAGCAGTATTCACAGAGGTGAATTTAAGGAAATCCATTTTGCAGAAGTTCTTGAGAAAAGAGTGCCTGTTCCATATAACAGACATAATCAAGATGAATCCAGCCACTGCATCTTTTGGATGAGCACATGTCAATGATTGCTTTGTTGGCCCAATGGGCCTAACAAATAAGAAGAATATCACTTCAACTTGGTTAAGGATTCACGTCGGGTTCTCCATTTTTTGTTTCGTCACGGAATCCGGGGATGACCTCCTGGACGGGAGATTCAAACGTTCCGATCGGTTTCTAACGGGTTTGTTTGTAGAACCGGAAACATCCAATGATTCCACATCCATTTGGACCTACTTTCCAAAGGCAGGCGCTCATTAGCTTGTGGACTAATGAGTCTTAGGAATTTGCATTGGTCGAGAGGATGGGAGGTCGGACTCATCACACCTTTTTGAGGAGAATTATTGTCTACTCCGGGACTCTCTTTATAGATTTAAGTTATGTTCGTGAATCCTTATTACATTACCAAGTATAAAATGTGCTTTCCTTTAGTTTTAACAATCAATGATTAAATATGCAAGAAATTTAGAGAATCTTTTATATGTATTCGAGGTTCTTAATCAATAGAGAATCATCTATATCTGTTTAGAGATTCCTGGTCAATGGTATCCTTCAAAACATTTATATAAAAGTCTCTTGGTCATTATGATGACCAGGCTGGTTTTAAAGCCACTCAGTGGGGCACTTGAATTTTATCGTCATTCAGAAGGACATAGATTATTTCAAAGTTGGGATCGAACCCATAAATGGGCTACCTATGTATCCTTTGTTTTGGAAAAGGAATCAGAACCCACATAGTTCGAGTAATGGAGTATGATGTTTATGATTGATGGCTCAAAGAAGAATGTCATAATTACTTTTACACTCTAAGCTCACGTGAGTCATGCTCGGTGTGAGAAACAAGAGGTATTGGTAAAATTTAGACAATTGTGCCATGAAAGATACAATCATAAGAATTTGTTTGGAGCTTATGTATGTATGACTGCCCAAAATAGATGAAGGTTTAGGATTTACTTTTAGGGAGAAAATCCAGGAATAGGGTCCATAAAGGTATATGTGCTTTGTGGAGATTTGAATACTCTAATCTTGGGGCTTACTCCTGAGGAGGATGCCCAAGTTAGGAGGGGACTTATGATTGGGTTTTACTCCTGAAAAGGAAACCCAAATCAAAGGTAAATTATGACTGGTTAAGATAATTTTAAGGGGACTTGGGGCTTACTCCTGAAAAGGAAACCCAAGTTTATGACTGAGTCTTATTCCTGAAAAGGAGACCCAGGTTAGGGGACTTGGGGCATACTCCTGAAAAGGAAACCCAAGGTTATGACTGGGACTTACTCCTAAAAAGGAGGCCCAGGTTAGGGGACTTGGGGCTTACTCCTGAAAAGGAAACCCAAGGTTATGACTGGGACTTACTCCTAAAAAGGAGGCCCAAGGTTATGACTGGGACTTATTCCTGAAAAGGAAACCCAAGGTTATGATTGGGACTTAATCCTAAAAATGAGGCCCAGGTTAGGGGACTTGGGGCTTACTCCTGAAAAGGAAACCCAAGGTTATGTCTGAGTCTTATTCCTAAAAAGGAGACCCAGGTTAGGATTCTCTCATCTTAAAGGATGAGGTTGAATGAATGAACTCTCCATATTTAGTGACATAAGGATATTTAAATCACTAGACTTTGAGAGAGATTCCACAGAAATCCTTTCAGATAAGGAAGTCAAATCAAGAAATCATGCCATAAATGGCTTTGAAGAGTGTCTTGAAGACTGAATCTTGAAAAGGAAAGGTGTGATGGCTTAAGAGGGGTAAAAATGGGCAAGATGGGCACCCAAAAAGATAGGGGCGCGCAAGTCTTGCAAGGCGCGCAAGTCTTCCGTGGGCGCGCAAGTATGGTCGCGCAGGTATACCTGCGTGACACATGGTGTACTTGCGCGATTTTCAACCAGCATTGAAATACTTGAGCGACTCTTTTTTAAACCCTTTAGAATTTTCTTGAGGTTCTTCCAGAAAAGGGATGCACAAGTTATATTGAAGGAAATAAGTCGGCGTGCAAGTGTTTGATAAGTTTCAACACTTAGGCCTTCCTTCTTCTATTTAGATCTTCCGTTCTAGGTAAGAAATTACCTTAGAAGTGTTCCGGAAGCTTTGAGAAGAGACTTGGGCGTCGGGAGCTTCAATCTGAGTTTCTGGAAAAAGATCTTTTCGAATGGGGGGCCCACACGGTCTATTTATAGGCAAAAGAAGACCCCGGGCGGTTACCGGGTGGTTACCACTTAGGTCGCGCAAGTCACCTGCGCGACCAAGGGTGTCGCGCAAGTGTACTTGCGCGACAGTGATAAAATTTGCGCGGTGCCGTTGCTGTCGATCCTTTGTTCATGCCTTTGTCGATTTTTGATGTTTTCTTCAAAGGTTGAATCACTTTGAGCTCAGATATTCCCTTTTCCGATCTTTAGATTTTGTGACGAAAGGAGCGTCAACATCGGTCATCCCTTCACTCATTATTTAAGGGTCCACAATCTATAGTTTCTATTATGTAAACCCCTTTACCAATCCTTTGGTTCTTCTCACTAGCATGTCAATAGAATAATTTTTAATGATTAGATCCACCTAACTATTTGAGGTGGTTTAATTTTTGAGGAATGGTGAAACCAATCTTGGAGAAACATGGGTGGATAGGTGGAAAGATGAAACAAGAACCATTTCAGGGTTTATAGTGTTTTCTCTTCAGTTGACGGTTTGTTTATCATCCTCTAGATAAACTAAAAATTAATAAAAGACCATGATTACACCAATTTATTATTTTATTTTATTTCAAGTTTAGGATTAATTTAATTGTATATTTTTTTTTCACGATCAAATGAATTAATGAATTAACATGTATGAAAAATGGAACTAACATAAATTTTAATCTGTGAAAACTTTATATAAGATGTGTTTAATTATTTTAGTAAATCTAGTTAATATTAAAGCTAATTTAATAAAGATAAAATGGTAAATTTACACATAATGATTAAAAATACCTCAATTATATATTAAATTATTATAACCTTCCACTACTTAATCTAAAATCTAAAAATATTTCAAATTTGTAACCAAAAACATTTGGGGCGCATTCAATTTTTGGGGAATTCTGACTTGACTGTTTGGGTTAAAACAAATAAGTTCACACCATAGGTTAACTTCAAAAGTAGGAAATGGTGTAACCAAGAAGAAAAGTTTAAGGAAATAAAATTTAAGGATTTAAGTATTGGAGAGTACACTCAAATGATCAATGAACTACGCATCAATGTAGTTTTGAATTTGAAATTCCTACCTAATGAACTTAAAATTTCTTGATCATCCAATGTCAGGGTGATGAGAAAGGGAATATGGGTCCTTTCTAGTATAATTTCCGTGAAATAGAATGTTATGAATCCAATGGTGAGGTCTATTGGGTTTTGATAAAATTGTGGGAGATAATAAATATAATATAATATTTATTTATCTACCTCTTATTTGATAAAGTACTAAAAATTATGCTCATCTTATTTGTTGAAACAAAAATAAACATGAATTCAATAATATCACTTAAATACATACTTGAGAAGGATAACCTTCCCACTAGTAATAATTTATAAGAGTGTCAATGGATCTTACATATTATACTACACCATGAAAGTAAACTGTATTTGCTGGAAGAACATATTCTTAAAGTACCCATTAAAGAGGCTAGTGAGGAAGAGTAGTCTCTCTATGAGAAAAATTTGAATGGTGCCATAATTATTTTATGTTTGATGATATAATCCATGACCAATTGGATTCTAAAGAAATATGAGGACATGGAATCATATAATATGATGCATATCCTTTAGGTTCTCTATCAAAGTCGATACAAGAGAGACATGAGATCTCCAATTCTCTGTTAACAAGAAATATTGGACAGTTGGATTTGACTAAGACCCATGTAGTCATGATTATTGGATACATTTAATGATTATACATCTTAGGGATTGAATTCTGAGATGAGTTTCACACTGATCTAATATTTCCCTCACTACCCATGTCTTTCTCCAATTTTATTGTTAGTTATAATATGAAAAATAATGAGAATAGTATTTTAGAACTTCTTACACTAATTATCCATGTAGAAAAGGTCATAAGGCATGAAAAACCCAAAATACTTATAGTTATTAATAAAAATAAGAACAATAAAAGTGGCTCAAGACTCAAAAAAAATCTAAAGTCCTCATGCACCATCCTTCCAAGAAAAGGAATATCTAGTGGCAGGGAAAGGAAATGGAAGTGGTATATTTTTTCATGTTAAAATCAAGTTCAGTGGAAGAGGAAATAAACTTATAATTATGGTAAAGATAAATGTTCATTTATTATCGAGTGAAATCATTCAATATATACACATTGGGTATTAGATATAGCCTATGGTGCTCTCATCAATATCCAAATGAAGGATCCAATTATATTTTGAAAGATTTCAAGAGGAGAGGAGGATTTGTGAGATTCTAATGGTTTGAGGATGGATGATATAGTCATTGGAGACTACCCCCTTTAACTTATAGCATGAATGATATTGGTTTTAATAGATTGTTATTATGTACCGACTGTTACCAAGAACCTAATTTATGTATCCAACCTATATACATATGATTTTATTTTTAAATTTAGAAATTAAAGTTGTTTATTTTATAATGAAAACATATTTTATGGTATGACACATTGAAATAAAGTTATCTATATATTAAATTATGCAAACCATGTATAGACAATTCATAATGAATTATTTTCAAGTGATTCATATAACACCCAACTATGGACTCACCATCTCTATAATATAAACAAGAATAATTTGGAACATATTTATCAAGATGGTTATTTTGACTTGTTTTGAGTTAAAACCATTTGAAATATGTCATTATTTTATAAAATAAAAATGACCAAATCATCATTTTATGTACGTGGAGATAGGTCCACATATCTTCTTTGATTGGTACGCATTGTTATGTGTGGACGATTTATAGAAGAAGTAGAGTTTAGTATTATTACTTCATAAATTTTACTAATGAGTTGGGTGGATATGGATATGTCTAATTGAGGAGGTATAAGTAATATTATTTTATTCAATTCAAAGAATCAAGAGCAAGGTAGAGAATAAACTTGGAAATAAGATAAATAATATTCAATATAAAATAGGTGGTGATTATATTAACTAAGGGATAATTGAATTTATATGGGAGTTTGGGATTCTATATAAACTCACTCAATCGTATTCACCCAAGTCGAATAGAGTTAGTGAAATGAGGAACCATAAATTTCTATAAATTATATGGTCAATGATGTGCCATGAAGATATTCCATTATTATTTTAGGGATATGAATTCTTAACTTTAACATGAAGACTAAAATGAGTAACAACTAAAGTAGAAAATCAAATTCCCTATAAGATTTGGAGTGAAAGAAACCTGTTTTGTAACATACACATTTATGGTGTTGCAAGGTGTTTGTTAAGGCCTTATTAGAAAAAAAACTAGCACATAAGGGCACAAAGTTTATCTTTATAGGTCATCTTAAAAAATAGGTTACTACCTATACAACCCTTTAGATAAGAAAGTGACTATCACCAAGAAAACTATATTTCTTGGGAGGTATCACATTCTAAACAAATATAGTGGGTAAAATATTGACTTTGATATTGTTGATGATCAAGATACATAAGAGTTGGTGCGTGAAAAAATTACATAGTTCCCCATGGAAGAATTTGTTCTTAAAGAAAAAGTACTACATAAGATCACCATAGAGGTAGGATTACTTCAGTTATATGTTTTTCTTATCACTGAAGATGGTGACTCATTATTAGTTAAAAATAATGAACCTTTTTCTAACAAAGAGGTAGTAGAGAGATCAAAAACTGTGAGATGGAAATATTATTTGAATTCCGAAATGGATTCCATATATTAAAACCAAGTGTGGGTTCTATTCAATCTTCTAGTTTATGTAAAACATTTAGGGTAAAAATGGGTATTGAGGAGAAAATTATGAATTAAATGTAAATAAAGTACCTCTAAATAAAGGCTAGTAACTGAATGGGTTAAAAATTGTTAGGACATTGAAACCTTTTCTCCAGTTTCTATGTTTAAATCCACCAAAATGATATTAAAGTTAGAGATATCCATTTATGGATTGAATTAAACACACGAGTCATGGAGAATTCGATTTGATGAAGCTATAAAAGATTTTGGTTTCATTAAGAATGAGTGTGAGAGATATGTTTACAAACTTTTTAGTGGGAATGTGGTAATTATATTATTATTATAGTTTTTATTATATATTACTTATTGTAAATGAAATATCAGTCTTACATTCTGGAAAGTACAGGTTAAACAAGTGTTTCTCCATGAAGGACTTCGGTGAAGTATCATACATTTCATATATTAAGATCATTCATGATAGATCCAAGAGTATACTTCGACTAATTTAATGAACATACATTGACCAAATACTAAAGATATTGAATATGGAATAATAGAAGATGATATTGGTTCTAGTGTCCCATGGTAAACATATTTCAAAGAGAATGTTTCCTCAGACACAACATTATAAAGGGATAATGGTTAATATCCCATAAGTTTTGGTGATGGGATAAATTATGTATTCCATTTTATTTACTAGACTTCATGTTGCCTACACATTGATCATGTTTGGGATATATCAAGCTGATCAAGGTGAAAAAATTAGTCTTTTGTTAAGCCTATCCTTAAGTATATGAGAATAACTAAGGATATATTCATGGTGAGTAGAGGTGAAGAGGATCTAGTCATCAGAGGATATACAGATGCTAGTTTTCAAATAGATTAGAATGATCTGAAGTCACAGTCTAGATATTTTTTCAGTCTCAATGGAGGAGCTATGACCTAAAAGAGATAAAATCAGCCAGTTATTACCTATTCTATAGTGGATTTTGAGTATATAGTGGTGTCTAATGTATTAAAATAAAATATTTGGATATTAAACTTTTTATAGGAACTTGATGAGGTACCTAGATGTAAATACACCATCACAGTGTATTATGATAACACTAAAGTAGTGGATCTTGAAAAAGAGACAAGGTCACACCAACAGACATAGTACATGATCTATAAGTATCATATTTTGAGGGGTTTTTCTTAGATGGGTGATTTTATAGTATTCATGGATTAAATGAAAGGAAACATAGTGAAACACTTTACTAAATCATTATCTTAGTAGAAGAATGAGTATCTTGTGGTATCTTACCGACCGAAGGTTGTTAATAATTGGATCTAGTGAGAGTGGGAGTCTATTAGAATTGGTGACCAGGAACCAAATTATATTTACTTAATTATTACCTTTATTCATTGTTTTGAATATTAATTAACAATTTATCACATCATTATTTTTCTTCGATACAACAGAGAATTTGATAATATTCTAAGAGTAGAAATTTGACTGAAAGGTCATATTAGATCCCCAATATGATTAAAACACATCAATTACTTGATATTATTTTTAAATATATGTTCTATAATAAGAAAAAATCATTTGAGGCACATAAATCATACAAGATATTAAAGATGGATACTCATAGTACTTTGAAGCACTTTATCATGCTGTACTCCATTGGTAATTTCCAGTAAAGAAGATTATGAAAATGAGATCTGCTAGTTGGAAATTCACATTAACATGTGTCATTATATGTTCATATTAGTCAAAATGTGTATTGATTTTTAAAATTTAATTTAATTATTAATGGATATAATGATTCATTTACTTTGATGTATTGATGAAAACTATGAAAACATATGTTCGTGAAGATATAGGTTATATTGGGTGTGTCAGGAGTAATACTTCAATAATGAATAATGAAAGAAATTATTTTTACCTTATATTATTTAATAAATTTTTTTATATAATGCCCTTTTATTAAAATAATATAGCCTAAATAAATCCATAACCATGGTGTTTTATAAGAAAGTTCTATTTCTGGAAAGTCAAAGAAAGAGAAATCGAGCACTTACGTTGATGACACTAGTATACAACCTGATTGATTAAAAATATCATGATAAAGGGATTATATTATACTATAAAAATATTTACATGTTTTTATGTTATTTAAATATTAGCATATTTCCCTATGTTTGACTTGGAATTTTGATAGACTCTAACCATGGACTTTGGGAAACTTCACCAAATGCCCCGGAAAAAGAGGCTTAGAGGGTCACAAACTAAGTGTATCTAGAATCTTTGTTAAATAATAATATTATTTATTATTTAATTAACATGTTGAATATATATTATCTACCTACATGTTTTAATAATTATTTATATTTTCTTGATCAAAAATTTTCCATCACCAGTTATTCGAGTGAATATTTTTTTGAGCAGAATATTTATAAAATATTTATTTTTTTACTTAGTGAATATAATATTTTTTATTTTTTACTGGAGAATAATTAAATTGTATTTATTTATTAAATTAATAGTAATTATTATTTGTAAGATAAATATTGTGATGTAATTTTAGACCTATTTTTATAGTCGAGTGAGAAAAATATATATGGAATATTATTTGAATAAATAATATTTAATTTAACTCAAGAGTTTATCACATGTTAATAAAAAATAATAATATTATTATTATTATAGACATGGGGTTATATAGGTATTTATAAAATAATAATACCACATGTGCAATTATTATTTTATACCACTAGTGGTATATAAACCAAATTATATTATTTTCTTAATGGGTTTCCATTACATTTGGTAGTGCAAAAAAAATTGGAGAAAAATATATCAAATAAAACTTCTCTAATAACACTTTCATGAATAGAGAGTGATCCTTCTACACCACCACTCTTGAGTCTATATAGATCAAAGGGAATCCTTATTCAACAATTTCTTGAGGAAATCAAAGGCTAGCGATGAAAGATATAGGATCTACCGTGCTAGCACCATGAGATTCTTACAATGATGTTCAGAGGTTCATGAAACATGTGTGGATCAATTTTGGAGAGAATATAATCTTTATTAAGACAAAAAAATGATAGTACAATGTAGATACATTGTTATATCCATCAATTAAGAAATAATTCATCACAAGGTAATTCTTTAATTATTTAAATTAATTATAAATAATATGTGATGATCCTATGTTTTGGATCCAACATTCAATCTTAAATTAATCTTTGATTTATTTACATTGATCATGTTTATTATCTTTGTGTAAATATCAAATCAATCATCAATTATAACCCAAAGGTTAGTTGGGGATACCCCATCTGGTGCTTTTTCTCACCCATAACCTTAAATAGATAGCAACTGAGGAAAATGTTGTTTGTTACTTTCTATTGTGATTAATTACTAGGACCACTTTATATAAGATTTTAAAATATTTATAGATGGTAATAATACAAAATATGTGAAATATGGAAAGAAGGTAATGATTATATGAGACATACCCATTTCTTATGAAAATAATGAACAAAGTGTGACAGTTGGTTGTATAATTCTATTGCTTACTGTGTAGTTTAATATTATTATTTATTTTCCTCGTTATTATTCATATGGTAAGAGTTAGAAGTTTGTATGGTTGGTTATGTATAATGTGGGTGGTTTATATGCTTGCATTTTGATGGTAGTGTTGTGGTGGATTTTTATGTGTTGTGTGGTTGTGTTTTTAGATTCCTAGTGGTATGGAATGAAATGGAAATAAGTAATACAAAATGGGAAATATGCTAGGATTTAATAATAGTGGTCTGTTATAAATATTTTAATAACTAAAATGAATAGTTGGTGGGTGGGATAAAAGTGGATGATGACCTATGAATGGTTTATCATTAAATATGGATACTGTATTCCAACATAAATTTAATATGGATGGTAAATAATAAATCTAGAAATTGTTAAATTTTGTGTTTAAAATGAAATTTATTGTTGTTTTATGGCATGGTTTTTGAAAATAATGTGTCTTGTTCATTTTTTAGAAGTGTAAGTAATTGTTAGGAAATGTTTTTGGATGTGCGATGATTGTTTTGTAATATGGTAGTTCTTATTTATAAGAACCCTTTAGGTTGGGATTGTGTGTATATATTTGATATATATATATATATTATATTTTACTTATGATTTCATTTTAATCCCACCCAATTTATATCACCTTGTTGATGCCTAATTTTTTTGGGTATCAGGTTTCTTCCATAAACATCATAGTTAGCAAGGGAATAGATGATATCCTACTCCCTCTTCCCCCTCCCTACTTGATATATATATTGAATATGATATATTGAGTTTTATAATCTTGTTATGTGATGGCTAGTAGTAAAACATGTGATTAGTATAATAGTTATGGGATGATGACATATTATATGGTGAGAAACATGCATGGTAGGGTAAGAGAATGGGTTGATTTCATTATTATTCATAATACGCTAATATGACTGAAATGTGATGTGCCATTATGGCATGAATATGTGGAATGTGGTTTTGGATGTGAGGTTATGTTATTATAATACATTATTTTGATATAAAAATGTGTGGATGTGGCAATGATGATATAGAATAAATGTGAGTGACAAGAAATTTTCTATTGGGGCGTGAGAGTAACAAACTAACGAGGAAGTGGTGAGAAGTAATATAAAAACCCATATATTTATTAAACATTAATACATGATTTAATTAATAAAATTACACTTAATAAAACCCAAAATATTGATAATTATAGTTTCTTTTAGAATTAGGTACATTTAATTAGTACTATAAACATGAATTACAACATCCTAATTGAAAAATTCTTTAACATGCTTGAGCTTAAAACTGCATGAGATAACCTGGGGAAAATACATAAGAAAGGGGTGATACATAAAGTTAAATAAGGTAATAAATGTGAAATAATATTAAGGTAATAATACATGTTATACAAGGCATAAAAATGGGGTTAAAATGAATATTATTAATAAGGAATGATATAACATGGATATCATAACATGGGAAATATGGAAACCACTTAAAAAAAATTCATCATTGGTAAAGGATAAACCTCCAAGATTTTATGGTGGAAAAATCCCCATAAATTAATCATGTAAACCCCTATCCAAACATTATATATCATTATACTAAACATTACCCATGAAGTAAAGTGCTATATAATTCCAGGCACACCCGTCACGTTCATTTCATTCTCTTGGTTTAGTGTGCCAGATAGATCGTAAAACCTGGATTCATTGATCATAATTTTTTTTAAAAGATAAAGTAGAGTGTAATAAATAAATTTAGGTCCCTAATAAAAAGGTGTATGTGCATAAAAGTGAACACCCTTGTTAGAAAATGGGTATAATATTCACTACACAATTGGTTTGGCATGGAAAATAACGGTGAAAATTCTGAAACATATCAGCATCACTTAAAAATTCATAAAATGGGTTAATTAAAGATAAATGAGTCTCTAAAAATTTATAAATTAAGTGGAAATTAATAGGTACAATTAATTATGTCCACATATTTATAATTATAAAAAGTAGTCATATGATAATAAATAAGCTTGAATAAAAAGAGAATGGAATGGATGCTTATGAAATTTCAGCATGGTAACAGGTGTAAATGGGAGGGATTAATGAGAGAAAAAGGGGTCTCTAATAATTTTTACATAATAATGGAAGTATGGTGGATGTGATAAATCATACCACATAATTATGAAATTAAAAATAAAAGGGCATAACATAGAAGAGATTCTTGAATTAAAGTGATAAAGAGAGGATCTCTTACCTTATGAGTATGACACCAAAAGCATGAAAGGGTCTTCTTGAGAGTTTGGAGGAACAATTTTAGGATTATATAGATATAATGGAAGATTAATATTAGTCTCTAAGGATTTGAGTGTAGATAAGTGGGAATTTGGGTGGGTTTATATAAGAAAAGAGAGGGATTCCTTTAATATTTTGGTTTTGGACTCTACAAAATAAAATATTTCAAACAAAAAAAATCCACTTGGGTTTTTCCCATTTTTTCCAACATGGAGATGTTTTAATTATTTTATTATTAAAAGGTCCGTACATATTAAAATTTTACCATTTTTTATGTGGAGGTGAGTTACATTTTTAAGGAAATGAATTTAAAATTATAAAATACATTATATGTTTTTAATGATTCATAAAAGCTTAATAAAATTAATAACATAAATTTATAATCTTATTATTTTATGTTTAAAACATATATTTGGATTAATACACCCATTATAGTATTTATTACATCCTTTTTGGGTCATTACGATGTCATAAAACACACTGTATATTTATATGGCATTTAATTATTACCCAAATATTAGATTATCTTAGAATATCATTTAAAATTCATAATTGGATAATATTTATGTTATGATTCCAAAAATAATATTAATTTTATATAATTAATTTTTTAAATATGTTAATTTTTTATTTTTAAAATAATATTCTACTTTTATTGAAAAATGTTGGGTTTTGGACAATAAAAGTTTTTAAACCCTTATAAAAAGTACATTTCACTTCATGAAAATTATATGACCATTTATAATTAATAAACCTTATTTGAAAATAATATTTTATTAAAATACTATTTATTTTTAAAATCCATTAATTCATAAAAATAAATCCATTAATTGATTTTGAATATTACCCAAAAATACAATTTGTGTTTAATTGAATCAAAATCAAAATCATTTATAAAGTAATAATAAAAATGAAAAAAATTCATTATTATAAACAATATACATATTCATATTATTATGGTCTTGATACATATAGCTTTATTAAACCAACATACACCCAAAGAGTAAGGTGCACGATGGTGAGACTTGTATGGGTTATTCAGAAAACCAGGGTTTGGCTGTGATCTCAATGAGCTTGAACTTATCCCTTAAAAGGTTTGGCTTATGATTTAGTTGTTAGATCTCAGCTTATTATTGGTTAAGGGAAAATATATGTGATTCTATCTCCCTCAGATCCCCCAATAAATGGGATTCCTATGGTACAGTCCCACTATATGTGGCAATCACTTCCTTTATCTATGTCATTTGGATTTGTTAAAGTCCTATATTTCTATTTATCATGTGATCACAGTTTAATGTATATGTTAAAAAAGTTAATATTCTTAATGGTATTTTAAATAAAAATATATAACCATGTAATTTCAAGTGTTTTATTTAACTAAATTATATAATACTACATTTAATTAAATCACAAAGGGAAACTTAATTTACAACAGTTCAGGTCGTTATAGTCTTCCCCCTTGAGAAATTTCACCCTCAAAATTTTTATTTTACCCCCTTAAAATAGATAAGGTAATTCTGTCTCATTACATCCTCTGATTTCCACATTGATTTTTAAAACTTGTGGTTTCTCCACATCATTTTTAAAAGGTTAATTGTCTTATTTAATAGATTTTTGTCTCTATGATCCAAGATCTTCACCAGTGGCTACTCACAGGAAAGATCATTCTCCAATAGTACCACCTCTCAATTGAGTACATGTGGGGGGGGGGGGGGTCAAATATATACTTCCTCAAGAGTGATACATGGAATACATCATGAAGTTGAGATAGGTTAGGTGGGAGTGAAAGTCGATAGGCCACTTCTCTAATGCAATCAAGAATCTTAAATGTAAAGACCCAGAAATTCCATGTATTTTTTTTATTTAAATGTGAATTTTACGAGTCCGAAAAAATTGACGGTGCATGATTCTGAGGCCCGGTGTGCCCGAAATGAATTTATGAACTTTTTTTTGTGTACATTCAGTAAACGTGTGAGCGAGTTTTTAGATCTTTTAAACCAGTGCTCGGAATTGAAATCTGAGGGCACCGTTTAACTCACAGTGCCAATATTCACTTAAGGAGACCATTACCTCGACCTTAGTGGGTCGAGAGCGAAAGATAAAATTTTGTGCTTTTCGTGAAAGTATTAAATAAAATAAAAAAGTCTTACATTTTTATTTTAGAAACCCCCTCAACATGGGTTATGGTTTTTGGGACCACCCACGCCTAACCCCCCCCCCCCCCCCCAATTTGAATTCCTAAAGGTGGGGACCACTCGAACCCTCATAATGGGAGAAACTATTAAACTCCCTCTTTAATGTAGAGAAGTCTCTAGAACTTCTTTCAAATTAATTATGACAACACCCCTTGATTAATGGGGAAATTAAAATTAAATTATTAAAACCTAATTTAATTTATATTGGCTATTCTTTTGTTGGGAGAAGTGTTGACAAAGAACTTGGAGAATCTTTTACCCTCTCCAACGAAGAACACCTCCCAATGAAGAATGACCACTGGTGATCAAAGAATGAGGAAACCGACCCCGAGACAAATCAGAAGCACCTTGCAGAGGTAACCAACGTAGGATGTCTTCAACGACAATGAACTGACGATCGGGGAAACACCAATGTCCCCAACTTCACCCCTTCCAACGTCAACGAGCAATCAAGGCAGGGGTTTAATTCTATGTGTTTAATATTTACCAAGTTCTTCCTTCTAAACAAAGAATGAGAATCAACTCTCACTAACTAGTTGATCTGCAGATGTTTTATTTTTCAGGTTTGGGAAAAGTGATTGACGGAGGTTGTGGGGTTTGATGTTTTAAATATCTTCCATACACGTTCTTGATTCAAAATTTGTGAACCCCTTGCTACCGCTCTAACTCGGAGAGTGCGGGCCAAACAAACATGGCCATACCTCTCCGCATTTTCCTGTGATTATTTGTTTTGTTCTTCGTGATGAAGGAGGATGACAACCAACCTCGATGGGGCACGAGAATGGCGGATGGCACCCCCACCGGCCGCGCTGAAGGCGACAACGCAACGGTGCCACACCGCGGCCTCTGCCGCCCACGCAGCTTCACGACCTCCGCCACCCCGCGACACCCGTGGACCCCGCGGCCCCATGGCCCACGTGGCCCCCACTGCCCCCGCAGACCCCGCAACCCCCACGGCCCCCGCGACCCCACAGACGCCGCGACCCCCGCGGCCCCACCGCCCCCGCCGTGGCCTCCGCGCTGTCCCACGGCCTCCGCCCACACCGTGGCCACCCAGCGCAGGCCGGGCAGGAGCACCCCAGGGCATCCCGGACCAGCGTAGGTCGGGCGGGACCCAGCGGGTCGGGCCTGGTCAACCCAGACCGAGTTGGGCCGGGTCGGTCCGACCGGGTCGGACCGAACCCGGACCCACTTCGACCCATTTACGCTCTTTTGACCATTACTTTGGCACCAGATGTCCGTTTGACGAACCGTCAGTGGCGCCGATAACCCTAGAGTGAGACGACTACTTTGGTATACCCCACTTGAGATTTGGATAAAGTTGGGATACGGTCGGGTTTGATCGATCATGAATCCAACCGGGCCCTCGAGACTAAAAGGCTAATAACTTACAGACCAGACGTCCGATTGAGGCACCGTCTGTTGCGTTGAGACCCCTATGACGTGGCGGTACTTTGAGATACATTTTCGTGGGACTTCATCGTAGTTGGAGTATGAACTAGTGGCTTGAGGAGCGGATTCTCCCGGAGACGATCAAGCTTAGTGTGGGAACCCAGTTGCTGGCTGTGACGTGAAGAATGAATAGCGATCCTATGTGGGTCAACACCGATCAATCCTCTGTGGGTCATCACTGAGAGATCCTATGTGGGTCAACACCTAGAAATCTTGTGTGGGTCAGCACCAAGAGATCCCGTGTGGGTCAGCACTGGGCGATCCTATGTGGGTCAGCACTGAGCGATCCTATGTGGTTCAACACCTATAGATTCTATGTGGGTCTGACAACATACTGAAGAAGTACTACAATCCTCTGTGGGTCTGATTATGATTAGGGATCCTTCTTGGGTCTTCCTCTTAACAGAGTAACATGATTCAGTAGTTATATCTAATCATCTCTACTACTGTATCTAAGAAATACCTGGTGTGAGTTGATTCAGTACCTTTGTGGTATTCTTTTGTGTGGCATACCTGTGTGGTACTTACCTTCGTGGTGTTCCTTCTTTTATGGAATAGTTGAGATTTGGGATTTTGAGTTGGACTATGTATTTACTCATGATTGATATGAGTATACTTGATAACTTAGGTATATTTATGGGCATATACCTAAGTAGGTTTTTTATTTGATTTCATGCTTTGTGGTTTATCCTTTGTGGATTTTTTGAGTCCTTGAGGGTCTCAGGGTCCCTACTGAATATCATTATACTCACCCCTACATGGGCTATGCCCACACTTCATTGTGTTTGGTACAGAAAACGGACAACGCTGATCAAGGCTGAGGGTACCAAGACTGGACGGTGCCAGGAGGCGGACCATACGACGTGTCGGTTCACAGAGGTGACGGGCAGACATGAAGTGCTGAGGAGGCGATCTGTACCTACCCTTTAGGTAGGAACCTTGTTGGATGAACCAATGGATTTATTTCTCTTTATTTAGTTTATTGTATTTTAGTTGTACTTGTACCATTACTGTTGGGCTTGTATTCCGACCCTCTTACATTCAACACTCTTTTTGCTATATAGATTACTTGTGTTCGTATCTTGTTGTGTGCTTGGTTTCAAGTTTTTATAGGATATAAAGGCAATGCCTTCTTGGTTTTAGGGAATATGCTTTTCGGTGCTAGTCGCTATCTGTAACACCCCAAGAATTCATAATGTGTTATTTCTTCAAAATAATTCAATAACTTGCACTACACGCAACACTGAGTTCAATTGCACCATGACTTACCAAAAATCCATTCAAAAGAGGTTATGAATAGTATTAACTAAATTTTAAGCTTTATATAATCCTTATATTTTTTCCATATTATGAGTATCTTAGACATAATGCAAGAACAAATTCATTTTCAGTATTGCACTTTTATCAACTTTTAATAATGAACCCTTTTTAAATACAATATTTTAAACTTTTTGACTAAATGGGGACATCAAAAATTTAAAATGAAACATCCCAAGCTTCCACGGTACGCTTTCATTGAATAATACAGTAGCGTTTGTTGTACGCAACCTTGAGTTTTAACACACACCACAACCAATCAAACTAGCCGTTATGAATAGTAATACCTAATTTTTGAAATTATATATATTTTATATTTTAAAATGGACTTCATTTTTGGATTCGGAATATTGAATTTAGCCTAAGGTGAAATTTTGGTACTTTTCGGATAACTTTCATATTTTGATGAATAGTGAAAATTACTAAATTTTAATTAAAAACAACTTTTTTAATCAAAATAATTAATAGTGATAAATTATGAATTTGAGTGGTTTTAAAGTATATTTAGAATATATTTTTACCATTTAATATAATGTTGGTCATTGGACATAATTTTAAAATTATACCGAACATAAACAAGTGTCAATCTTTTGATAGTTATTATCTCTTAAAAACACGCTTTTTGTTTTGACAGCGGGAATTAATTTTAAATTAATTTCTGCCACTTATGTGTTTTGAATTTAGGAAAATGGATTCCATATTTGGAATCAGGATGTTCAAATTGTGTAAATAGGTAACTTTTATTTTTAGACATTTTGAATAATTACTGCGGTAAATATTTTATTTACCATGGTTAAGGGTAAATTTGGTAAATAAGGGTTAAACAAATAATATTATAATAATACTAAATTACCCTAAAACGTGTCTTAACCTTATTGGGTGATACATGGTCGACCATGGGCATCTTTGGGTCGATTTTGGGACCCCATGGATCCACTTGTAAGTGATAATGACACTTTATTTTAATTAAGTTAAAATGAATACAAAAATGACACAAGCATATATCTTTTAGAAAAAAAATTGTTACATAGGGTTATATATGTTGGATTTTAGATTATAAATATTCATTAGAAAGATAAACAGATTTCCTAAATAATGAAGTTTTATTTATAATTTTTAGACATTAAATAATTTATTTTATTTATGACACAATGATAATGCAGTAATTACTAAAATAGTGAAAAATTAAATTAATTGATATTATAAATACCCAAATAAATATAATATGAAACTTTTAGTGAATTAAACTAATTTTCTAGGATAATAGGATATATTAGGATTGATTTAATTGACTTTTTTCGAAGTAATCAATCTGTTATGAGTTTCAAAAAAATCAACTATTGAATAGTGTCAAAATTGACATAAAAGAGTTCTTAAAACAAATATTATATTATTAATTGATATTAAATTCCTAAAAATATAAGGATCGGCCAAGAGACTTATATCATGATAGTTTCATCATTAATGGACCACTTGGGGGTCTCTTGGATGTATATAGTAAGTTTATTAACCATATTATATAAAAATACAAAGAGACATTGTAAAAGTGAAACTAATTAACTTAGAGTTAATACTTAAAGATAAGGTTAATATAAGTACCCAAACCTGTCTAAATTCTATTGGTTGAGTGGGTTTCGACCTATACCCACTTTAAACTTTGAATAATCAACTTTTGAGCCATTAGAAACCGAATATGAATTTATTATAAATTAATATTTCTAGCTTTTCCAAAGGTGCCCCTCACCCCTCTTATAAAAGGGAACTCCTCCTTATCATTTATTCACACCTTAAAAGCCTTTTGGTTCGGCCAAACTCTGCCCAAATACTCTCCCAACTTCCCTCACTACAACCTAGAGGCCTTATTTTGATCATAAAGCCAACCTAATGAGCCCTTTTGATCAAATCAAAAGGAAGAACCCGAAGAAGAGGTAATGATTTCACCACCCTTTTTCCAAGTTCATTTCTTCTTCCACTTCTTCTTCCTTTGTTGTTACCATTATAAAATAATAACTCCAGTATCTCACATATACTGTGATGTTATTATAAATATGTTACAACCATATTTAGTATTCTATCCACCCTTTTAATAACATGTCACCATACGTGCGTACGTACGGCTTACCGTCTCCACGTCGTGGTGTAATTGTTATTCAATATATTATTATTTGGATGGGTATAATAATGATGTGTAACTCATGTAAATAATAAATATAACATGTTAATGATTCTGTATATATGATATACCATCCATTTATATATTATTTTAATATCAAAAGAATGATATTGTCGCTCGTGCGTACGTACGGACTACCGTCTCCACGAACGCGATGAGATTCATTCTCCATCGTATCCATTCAAGTATAATTATCATTTGATGATTTAAAAATGATGTTTAAGGACTTGATATCATTCTGGATATGAATAATATACAACAAACATGGCTTATTTAACAAAACATATAAAATAAAATGAGTAAGTTAACACCCGAAACGACGATAATTCTAAGATATTATTAACAAATCAATGTTAAAAGATCATATATGATATCATATTAATATATATGGTTCTTGTATAATTTAATAACAATTATTTCACCATTATACAGGAGGTTAACCTACCCCAACCAAGGAAAAGTACAAGGTAAGGGATTTTCTTATCTCATATTCAATTCCGTGAGATTTCCATTGTTCGCCACTAAATTATTGAAAGTGGTGTATTGTGTACTGCCATTTGATATATATTATCATTATTCTCTTTATATTCATGTTATTCTGTAAATCATTTGGTGGTTATAAAATTTTGGCCATACGACTCAGTTGATTAATGTGGTAAGGGGTTTTCATCTCACTCCTTATTTCCGTGAGATTCATGCCATATTGCCACCATCACCTTTTGTGTGGTGTATGTTCTGCCCATAATTATATTCTTTGTGTAATACACTCTAATTTATGTGTATTTACATATTCATTGTATTATAACTCTTTCATGGGTTCTATGTTTCATAAGTTACCAAATTGGTAAGGGTTATTTCACAATCTCTTCATTATCCGAGGTTGTTTATACGTAATAATCTACTGGGATCTCTTTATCATGCACATCCATGTTTTTTTCAAAATGTATTTCAAAATATTTTTACCATTTACAGGAATATAGGTTAATGTCATTTATACCCTTGTTTGACTTTTTATAAGAGTTTTATAAAGTAATCTTTCCGTCGTTTTCCAAACAAGGTGCTTTTTAACCTTTTTGACAAAATTAAGGTAAGAATGTTTTTTTTAACTTATACGGTGGGTGCAGTTATTTTTGGCCGTTATAAAATCGTCGAAGTTTCCCTTACAAGATTATAAGAATATTTTCAAATTGAATGTATTATTTTATAATTATGTTACTTTTAAAATGATTTAAAAAAAGAGATATTTCTCTAAAATAGTTTTGATTTCATCTATGTCAATATCCTTTGTGATGGATTTTAAGCTTATTTGAAGTTGATACAAAACATCCATATTTTATTGAAGGTTTTGTGATATTTTTACTGTGGATAAGTTATTCTTATGTCACTCATGGTTTTTGTTTAGAGTATTGACATTTCATAAGTTATTTGTAATCCCAATGTTTATTTTATATTTCAACCTTTCATTCAGATGAATGTGTTAGACAAATATGTTCCGGGTTGGGGACTGGTAAAAGTAATCCCTCCGGTTTGGTCTCTGGTTATTAGAGGAACTCCGGTTTGGTCTCCGGTTATTAGAGGAACTCCAGGTTGGTGTCCGGTTATTAGAGGCACTCCGGGTTGGTGTCCGGTTATTAGAGGCACTCCGGGTTGGGTTCCGGTTACAGTTAGCCCCAAGGTATTGGGACGAGGCCTTGACAAAGAAATTAAAGTTCAGCATTATCCATTCCAACATTATGAAAGTGGTTATTGATATTGCATGTGATTATTCGATTAGTAGAATATCCATGTGAACAAGTAAATGGCATTATTTCATTTTACTTTTTCCATACTATGTTGAAGTTCAAGTTTAAAAGGCTTTTGTTTTAGTAATTCATTGCCTTAAATGTTGATGCTTATTTTTGAATGTTCCGCTATATTGTTATCCTTACTGGGCATTTGAGCTCACCCCTTTTCTATGTTTTATTTTTCCCAGGAAGTGAAGAAGTAAATTATGAATGACCTGCAGGGATATTATGAGGGGATATTAGTGTGGACTGTGGAGACATTATGTTGTTGTAGTAGTTTTTCATTTTATGATGTAATGTAAAACTTATGAATATATCTAGTGTTTCCAAGGCTACTAAACCAATCGGTCTTTCGAGATTTGATCTTTCTTGTGATCATACCAATGTTATGTCATAATGCACCGACTCTGGGTAAATGGGGTCGGGGCGTTACAGTTGGTATCAGAGGAAGTTTAGTACAAACCTTGGAAGCTAGATTTAGATAAACTCTGATTAGAGCACGTAGACCTAAGATGAACTTTGAGGATTAGTATAGAAGAACTTTCTATAATTTTGGTATTGTAGAGATTTTGTGAGTTTTCCGAGCAATACATACCTGTCTGGATACGAGCAGGTAGAGGCGGCTCTGGCACAGATGTACCTAGGGGTAAAACCCGAAAACACCGCTTTGAGCTAGACTCGAACGGGAACTGGTGCACGACAACGGGCCTTGCTGCACTCTTGGTTACGACACTCCCGGGGGATATGCTTAGGATAACTCTCATTTTATTTACAAATCATTTTGAAGGGATTATGAGTATATACTTCCTCAAAGAAAACATTCTTATGATTATGGATTATATCCATGAATAGTTCAATTTATGTTAAGTGTTTTATAAGTATGGGATTATGTATTTTGATTCATAAACTGATCTAGTGTATGCCATTGTTTAGAAATGGCGCCCAGTAGAAGGAATGAGAACTCCAGAAATGCACGTGATCCAAAGAGAAGGAAGGATCATATCTTTCTTGGTCTTAAGCTAGAATTTATAAGAGAAATAGTCTCGCATGTATTATCATCATATGAAGAAATAATATCATGTGTTGATAAGATAAGTAAAGAGTTTACTGAGTCCTATGGATTTGAAGGGAAGCAAGAGAAGAAAAGGATGGAAGAGGGAAAGATGGATAAAGGGAAGAGGGAAAAGAAGAATTTTCCCATATGTGGTAACTGTGGAAAGAAACACCCTGGAACTTGCCTGAAAGGAATGGGAGTTTGTTATAAGTGTGGAGGAAAAGGGCACAAATTACGTGACTGCAAGGGTAAGAAAATGGTTTCAAATGTACAATGCTTCATTTGCAAGGAGTTTGGACACTACGCGAACCTATGTCCCAGTCATCAGACTATGCCGCAAATGATGTTATTGGATAATAATCAAGTTATGATACTACCACAGATGAAGAGGAATGATTAGAGTTCTTATGTTGATTATGTCAATTGAGTGTTGTATCAACAATGTACTTGTTATAATAATTATGGAGTATATAAGTATTGTACTGCAGTACTATTTCATTAAGGACTTGAGATTGTGTGGAACAAAGAAAAGTGACTCAATAGCAGGATAAATTTTTGGAAAATATATGGTTGAGAGAATGATAAATCATAATATAGTTCTGATACTGAGGTAATGATTTTGGAATAATATGTGATTGTTTTGGATAAATTATATTAGATATTCTTGACTACCTTGGAACTGATTAATGATTTGTATATTCCATCATTGTTGGGGTTTAAAACATTTTTGGATTAATGAAGTATATCCAGCATTCTATATGGAATAAGGGAGCATGAATGTAATCAATAAGGAATATGGTAATACATGATGAAGGTATTCATATGCTATTACGGGGTAAAAAGGATCTATATTATGTTTACCTTCCTTATAAATGTTGGACTGTGAGTTTGGACAGAAGTATTTTGGATAGTTCTAGTTTGGATTATTTTGGATTGCCATAAAAGGACAACCCGGAGGTCGGGCGGCAACCCGTCGCGTCCGGCAAGGCTGCGAGACTTGAACCCGCAACCGAAGGGCGACAAGGGTGTATCACCTACCACTGGCCCATGAGATGTCCTGGATTAAATAATGTAGTTTTTATTAAAAGATCTTGTAGATGAATTATAAATTCGTTTATTTTGGAACCCTATACGAATAGTGTAAATAGAATTTTTTACATTCTATTATCTTTTAGAGTGAAAGATGAGTTTGTGGTAGAAATTTATTAATGGATAAAACTCTAATTATAATGTAAGTATATCTCCTTATGATCTTATCCAATCTCATAAATAAATTCCTCAACATTAAGAAAAGCAACTTAGAACAAAAATGTTTTCCTAGATGGTACCTTAAATCATCACTAATTTATGGCTTTGGGATTGTTGGCCTTTTCATAGCCATGTTCTCTACCACTCTACATCAGAGAATTGATGGTTATATTTTTCTTACATATCCATATTTTCCTACATGGAACCCTAGTATGTGTTATTTTCGGTAATCTTCATACTTTCGACTCTTTATTTTAAATAGAGGCCTCATTAATTCATTTTTCGATGTGGGATTTCAACTAAGATATTTTGAAACGTCAAAAATGTGTTATCCTAATACCCTATGTTTTGTTGAACCGATGGTATTTCAAATCATCATAGATTGATGAATTTAAGGACCTCAATTTCACACTTGTTTGTGATTCATGACCTCAATCACTACCTATAAATATTTACGTATTTTCCTCTAATTATATGTCTCTAATTTCCACCAATGTTCTCCTAATCGAGATCATAATTTGGTGGTGACCCTTTGATTTCTATTTTCCTCATATTAAGACTAAATTTTAGTAACCCAATTTCTGATGTGGGTTTTCCCACAAATATATTTTCAACTTTCAAACTTTTATTTTTGAAGAATAATTTCAAATTGTGAGGACGCAATTTATTGAAGGAGGGGAGAATGTAACACCCCAAGAATTCATAATGTGTTATTTCTTCAAAATAATTCAATAACTTGCACTACACGCAACACCGAGTTCAATTGCACCATGACTTACCAAAAATCCATTCAAAAGAGGTTATGAACAGTATTAACTAAATTTTAAACTTTATATAATCCTTATAATTTTTCCATATTATGAGTATCTTAGACATAATGCAAGAACAAATTCATTTTCAGTATTGCACTTTTATCAACTTTTAATAGTGAACCCTTTTTAAATACAATATTTTAAACTTTTTGACTAAATGGGGACATCAAAAATTTAAAATGAAACATCCCAAGCTTCCACGGTACGCTTTCATTGAACAATACAGTAGCGTGTGTTGTACGCAACCTTGAGTTTTAACACACACCACAACCAATCAAACTAGCCGTTATGAATAGTAATAACTAATTTTTGAAATTATATATATTTTATATTTTAAAATGGACTTCATTTTTGGATTCAGAATATCGAATTTAGCCTAAGGTGAAATTTTGGTACTTTTCGGATAACTTTCATATTTTGATGAATAGTGAAAATTACTAAATTTTAATTAAAAACAACTTTTTTAATCAAAATAATTAATAGTGATAAATTATGAATTTGAGTGGTTTTAAAGTATATTTAGAATATATTTTTACCATTTAATATAATGTTGGTCATTGGACATAATTTTACAATTATACCGAACATAAACAAGTGTCAATCTTTTGATAGTTATTATCTCTTAAAAACACGCTTTTTGTTTTGACAGCGGGAATTAATTTTAAATTAATTTCTACCACTTCTGTGTTTTGAATTTAGGAAAATGGATTCCATATTTGGAATCAGGATGTTCAAATTGTGTAAATAGGTAACTTTTATTTTTAGACATTTTGAATAATTACTGCGGTAAATATTTTATTTACCATGGTTAAGGGTAAATCCGGTAAATAAGGGTTAAAAAAATAATATTATAATAATACTAAATTACCCTAAAACGTGTCTTAACCCTATTGGTTGTTACATGGTCGACCATGGGCATATTTGGGTCGATTTTGGGACCCCATGGATCCACTTGTAAGTGATAATGACACTTTATTTTAATTAAGTTAAAATGAATACAAAAATGACACAAGCATATATCTTTTAGCAAAACAATTGTTACATAGGGTTATATATGTTGGATTTTAGATTATAAATATTAATTAGAAAGATAAAACTATTTCCTACATAATGAAAGTTTATTTATAAATTTTAGACATTAAATAATTTATTTTATTTATGACACAATGATGATGCAGTAATTACTAAAATAGTGAAAACTTAAATTAATTGATATTATAAATACCCAAATAAATATAATATGAAACTTTTAATGAATTAAACTAATTTTATAGGATAATAGGATATATTATGATTGATTTAATTTACTTTGTTCGAAGTAATCAATCTGTTATGAGTTTCAAAAAAATCAACTATTGAATAGTGTCAAAATTGACATAAAAGAGTTCTTAAAACAAATATTATATTATTAATTGATATTAAATTCTTAAAAATCTAAGGATCGGCCAAGAGACTTATATCATGATATATTCATCATTAATGGACCACTTGGGTGTCGCTTGGATGTATATAGTAATTTTATTAACCATATTATATAAAAATACAAAGAGACATTGTAAAAGTGAAACTAATTAACTTAGAGTTAATACTTAAAGATAAGGTTAATATAAGTACCCAATCCTGTCTAAATACTATTGGTTGAGTGGTTTTCGACCTATCCCCACCTTAACCTTTGAATAATCAACTTTTGAGCCATTAGAAGCCGAATATGAATTTATTATAAATTAATATTTCTAGCTTTTCCAAAGGTGCCCCTCACCCCTCTTATAAAAGGGCACTCCTCCTTCTCATTTCTTCACACCTTCAAAGCCTTTTGGTTCGGCTAAAATCTGCCCAAATACTCTCCCAACTTCCCTCAATACAACCTAGAGGCCTTATTTGGATCAGAAAGCCAACCTAATGAGCCCTTTTGATCAAATCAAAAGGAAGAACCCGAAGAAGAGGTAATGATTTCACCACCCTTTTTCCAAGTTCATTTCTTCTTCCACTTCTTCTTCCTTTGTTGTTAGCATTCTAAAATAATAACTCCAGTATCTCACATATATTGTGATGTTATTATAAATATGTTACAACCATATTCAGTATTCTATCCACCCTTTGAATAACATGTCACCATACGTGCGTACGTACGGCTTACCGTCTCCACGTCGTGGTGTAATTGTTATTCAATATATTATTATTTGGATGGGTATAATAATGATGTGTAACTCATGTAAATAATAAATATAACATGTTAATGATTCTGTATATATGATATACCATCCATTTATATATTATTTTAATATCAAAAGAATGATATTGTCGCTCGTGCGTACGTACGGACTACCGTCTCCACGAACGCGATGAGATTCATTCTCCATCGTATCCATTCAAGTATAATTATCATTTGATGATTTAAAAATGATGTTTAAGGACTTGATATCATTCTGGATATGAATAAGATACAACAAACATGTCTTATGTAACAAAACATATAAAATAAAATGAGTAAGTTAACACCCGAAACGATGATAATTCTAAGATATTATTAACAAATCAATGTTAAAAGATCATATATGATATCATATTAATATATATGATTCTTGTATAATTTAATAACAATTATTTCACCATTATACAGGAGGTTAACCTACCCCAACCAAGGAAAAGTACAAGGTAAGGGATTTTCTTATCTCACATTCAATTCCGTGAGATTTCCATTGTTCGCCACTAAATTATTGAAAGTGGTGTATTGTGTACTGCCATTTGATATATATTATCATTATTCTCTTTATATTCATGTTATTCTGTAAATCATTTGGTGGTTATAAACTTTTGGCCATACGACTCAGTTGATTAACGTGGTAAGGGGTTTTCATCTCACTCCTTATTTCCGTGAGATTCATGCCATGTTTCCACCGTCACCTTTTGTGTGGTGTATGTACTTCCCATAATTATATTCTTTGTGTAATACACTCTAATTTATGTGTATTTACATATTCATTGTATGATACCTCTTTCGTGGGTTGTATGTTTCATAAGTTACCAAATTGGTAAGGGTTATTTCACAATCTCTTCATTATCCGAGGTTGTTTATACGTAATAATCTACTGGGATCTCTTTATCATGCACATCCATGTTTTTTTCAAAATGTATTTCAAAATATTTTTAACATTTACAGGAATATGAGTTAATGTCATTTATACCCTTGTTTGACTTTTTATAAGAGTTTTCTAAAGGAATCTTTCCGTCGTTTTCCAAAAAAGGTGCTTTTTAACCTTTTCGACAAAATTAATGTAAGAATGTTTTTTTAACATATACAGTGGGTGCGGTTATTTTCGGCCGTTATAAAATCGTCGAAGCTTCCCTTACAAGATTATAAGAATATTTTCAAATTGAATGTATTATTTTATAATTATGTTACTTTTAAAATGATTTAAAAAAAAGAGATATTTCTCTAAAATAGTTTTGATTTCATCTATGTCAACATCCTTTGTGATGGATTTTAAGCTTATTTGAAGTTGATACAAAACATCCATATTTTATTGAAGGTTTTGCGATATTTTTACTGTGGATAAGTTATTCTTATGTCACTAATGGTTTTTGTTTAGAGTATTGACATTTCATAAGTTATTTGTAATCCCAATGTTTATGTTATATTTCAACCTTTCATTCAGATGAATGTGTTAGAAAAGTATGTTCCGGGTTGGGGACCGGTAAAAGTAAGCCCTCCGGTTTGGTCTCCGGTTATTAGAGGAACTCTGGTTTGGTCTCCGGTTATTAGAGGAACTCCGGGTTGGTGTCCGGTTATTAGAGGCACTCCGGGTTGGTGTCCGGTTATTAGAGGCACTCCGGGTTGGGTTCCGGTTACAGTTAGCCCCAAGGTATTGGGACGAGGCCTTGACAAAGAAACTAAAGTTCAGCATTATGCATTCCAACATTATGAAAGTGGTTATTGATATTGCATGTGATTATTCGATTAGTAGAATATCCATGTGAACAAGTAAATGGCATTATTTCATTTTACTTTTGCCATACTATGTTGAAGTTCAAGTTTAAAAGGCTTTTGTTTTAGTAATTCATTGCCTTAAATGTTTATGCTTATTTTTGAATGTTCCGCTATATTGTTATCCTTACTGGGCATTTGAGCTCACCCCTTTTCTATGTTTTATTTTTCCCAGGAAGTGAAGAAGTAAATTATGAATGACCTGCAGGGATATTATGAGGGGATATTAGTGTGGACTGTGGAGACATTATGTTGTTGTAGTATTTTTTCATTTTATTATGTAATGTAAAACTTATGAATATATATAGTGTTTCCAAGGCTACTAAACCAATCGGTCTTTCGAGATTTGATCTTTCTTGTGATCATACCAATGTTTTGTAATAATGCACCGACTCTGGGTAACTGGGGTCGGGGCGTTACACTATCCCCTAGCCTATGGAAGGCGGGCTTGAGGTAGTCACAACCCGAGCCCTTGGGGACGGGTCATCAAAAATTTGTATCAGAGGATTCGGTTCTACCATAGAACATAGGACTCTGATATTTATTTTTAATGGAAATAGTATTAAGTGTAGTGAGTTTCGTTATCAGTTTAGGGAATCCAGTGTTGGTGTGACAACCGACGTATCCATACACTAGGTCCCTGACTTCTGATTTCTGACTCACTGCTTGAAAACACTGATTGCATATGTGTTTTGAAGAGTTTTCTTTGTGATCACTTTGAGTCAGCTCAACCGGTATAACTTACTGACCGTGGAGCACCTGCTTCTTTTCAGGATTCCTCCATGTAGACAACCAGCTAGGGTACTGAGAGTTGTACGCACTGATATCCCACCAAGGGACGAGGCCTTGGTACAGGGCCCTCTTCCAGTAGAGGCACTAGCGGAGGCACCAACAGTACCATTACCTATTGGGCCACTGATTCCACCAGCCCTAGCAACAAAGGGTACACACCGCTTGAGCACGTTGCATGAGTTCCATCACCACAGGCCACCCAGTTTCAGGGGAGAGATAGACCCACAGGTGGCTAAGGATTGGATGGAGGCTATAGTGAGAGTATTTCCACTAGTTGGGACACCAACCGATCTCATGGTGATCCTTTCTGTTGGTCTTCTACAGGTAGCAGTAGGCAGATGGTGGAGCTTGATGCTCTTGGCTCATGATGAGGTGATGCTTCTCTGGGTAGACTTCGAGAGCCTGTTTCAGGCAGATTTTGATCCAACGACTCTTCATGCAGTGTGCATACAAGAGCTTCTTCATCTGTAGCAGGTCAGCATGACTGTAGATCAGTACTCGGTGAGGTTCATTGACCTATCATGCTACTCTAATGATATGGTGTTGGACCCATTATTCAGGTCATGAACATTCAAGCAGGGGCTCAGGAAGGAGATCAGGGATTCAATGATTTCTCTTTGCATCTCAATGCAGGTGGGGGTGTTAGAGCGAGTCCTCTTAGTGGAGAATTTCTTTGCTGAGCTGTCACCAGCAGCAAGACCCACAACCGGATGTTATGTAGAGGATTCTTCTACAGCTAGCAATAGATATATGTCACAGAGGTCTAAAAGGACTAGACCTACAAGTAGATGATAGCAGGATTCATGGTTGGTTGTGCAGGGAACCCAAGATAGAGCTAGTTATGCGAGGAGCGGGCAGTGTTATGCATGCGGCGGGCAGGGTCACATGTCTCGTGATTGTCCGAACCAACATATGGTCGAGGGACCGCCTAGGTAGAGATAGAGGTTTGACCGAGGAGGTCCGCTGGGAGTAGGTGGACGTGGCGGAGGAGATGGCTATGCAGCTAGAGGTGGGCGAAAATTCGAGATGTTACCGCCAACACCACCAGGTGGTCAACCTCGACCATAGAGAGCAGGAGGACAGGGACGAGCTCAGCTTCATGCAGCTGAGGCCTACGACCACAACGCTCTAGAGATGATATGAGGTACAATCTCTTTCTAGTACGCCTTAGCTGCAGTAATTATAGACACAGGTGCCAGTCATTCTTTTATTTCCACTACCCACGTTCGGAGCTCGGAGATTCTGACAGAGCCTTTGGATCCATCCATACGGTAAGAGACTCTTACGGGAACAGATTCGACAATTATGCACTAGTGCCAGAAGTGTGAGCTAACTCGAGGAGGTGAGAGCTTCAGTTGGTATCTCCTAGTAGAATCGTTGAGGTCTTACAATGTCATCTTGGGTATGGACTGGTTATCTACAATCCATGCCCAGATAGACTGTATTAGGCACAAAGTGCGGTGTGTCCGCATGGATGGGACCAGGTTTACCTTCACTAGCGAGAAGGGATCCTTTGCATCACATGATGGACTTACCCGGAAGAGTGTGCAGCCGATCACTCATCAGTTGGCTAGCCTTACCCTCATAGCGGTTGATGTGGAGAGTCCAAGCTATCCTGTAGTGGTGGACTAGTACGTGGATGTCTTCTTTGATGATGTTCTGGGTCTACCTCTTCGTAGAGAGGTGGAATTGTACATTTAATTGTACCCTGGGATGACACTGATATCTACACTAGCATATCGAATGGATCCCATGGAGCTTCATGAGCTGAAGGTACAGTTAGAGGACTTATGAGGGAAGAGATTCATTACGCCCATTTTTTCTCCTTGGGAAGCCCTAGTTTTATTCACCAAGATGGCGGATGGGAGCTTGAGACATTGTTTTGACTATCGGTGCCTGAACCAGGTGACTATGAAGGACAAGTACCCACTCCTGAGGATTGAAAACCTCTTTGTTCAATTGAAGGGAGCACGGTAGTTCTTGAAGATAGGCCTCAGATCAGGCTATCACCAACTCAGAGTGCAATATGAGGATGTGCAGAAGATGACTTTAAGATGTTGGTACGGCCACTACGAGTTCTTGGTTATGCCATTCGGCATAGAAAACACTCCAAAAGTGTTCATGGGACTTATGAACAAGATCTTTCAGCCATACCTTGAATTCTTTGTATTAGTCTTCAACGATGACATTCTGATCTACTCGACTACTGAGGAGGAGCATGCCTATCATTTTCATGTAGTACTGGACACACTCTGAGAGCACCAGTTTTATGGAAAGATCTCGAATTTCCAGTTCTGGATCCGAGAGGTTCACTTTCTGGGACATGTCATCTTGGAGGCTGGAGTTGCAGTGGATCCAGCAAAGATAGAGGCGATACTTGCTTGGGAGCCACCTAGGAGTGTGATGTAGGTACAACGTTTCCTAGGTTTGGATGGATACTAGTGGAGTTTTGTGGTAGATTTCTCCAGAGTTGGAGAACCTTTATCAATGTTGATGAAGAAGGGGCAACCCTTCGTGTTGTCGGAGAGATGTTAGTGGAGTTTTCAGGATCTGAGGCAGAGGCTGACTAGTGCCCCCATCTTGTGGCTTTTAGACGATGGTGTTGGGTACGTAGTCTCATGTGATGCACTTGAGACCGGGCTTGGATATGTCCTGATGCAGGAGCGAGTAGTGATCACATATGGTTCTCAACAGATGAAAAAACATGACCAGAACTACATTACCCATGACCTAGAGTAAGATGTAGTGGTCTTCACCTTGAAAATGTGGCGACATTACATGATGGGATAATGTTTTACAATCTACTCAGATCCCAAGAGTCTCAATTATATCTTCTCTTAAAAGTACCGGAACCTGATACAATGATGTTGGATTGAGTTCCTCCAAGACTATGACTTCGAGATAGTATATACTCTTGGGAAGGGAAACTTTTTAGCAGATGCACTCAGCAGGAGATCTGGTATACATCTGCTAGGAAAGGTGATCGATCAGCTGGCCTCTTTACAGATATCTTTGTGGATCGTGATGGAGCAGATTTTCATCAGTCTATTATATTCACTCTCCCAATTATTTAGTGGGTCAGGGAGGCGCAACGTGGGGATACTAACTACAAGGATCAACATGCTCAGATATCCATAGGACATGCACTTGATGGATTTTATGAATGTGGGGAGCACACCATTCTCTTTAGAGGACATACCTGGTACCAGTGTCATTTCGAGAGGAAGTGTGGAGGGAGTTCCAAACTTACCCTTTCGTAGTACATCCAGAAGTGGATAAGATGTACCAGGATCTCCGATGACAGCACTGGTGATCGGGAATGAAGAAAGAAGTACCAGATTTGTCTCTCGGTGCCTCAATTGTCAGCAAGTGAAGGTGAATCATCAAGTACCAGCAGGCTTGGTTCAACCTTTAGATGTACCAGAGTGGAAGTGGGATGGTAAATCCATGGAATTCAAGACATGACTTCCACCTACATCCAGGGTTCATGACTTCATTTGGGTGATCGTTGATCGACTCACCAAGTTGGCCCACTTCCTACCAATCAGAGAGCAGGGTTCAATTGAGAGGATAAGACGCCTCTATGTTCAGAAGATTGCGTGGCTTAATAAAGTACCCTCAATGATTGTCTCCGATCTTGATGAAAGTTTTACTTCCCAATTTTTGACGGGGTTGGAGGAGGATTTTAGGATGCAAATTCATTTGAGCACTTCCTTCCATCAGCAAACGAATGGACAGACTGAGCGGACCATTCATACCCTCAAGGACATGCTACGTGCTTGCATTCTCGACTTCAATCTCAGTTGGGAGGATCAATTTACTTTGGTGGAGTTTTCATAAAATGACAACTATCCCTCCACCATTGCGATGACACCTTTTGCGGCATTGTACATGTGACCTTGAAGATCACCTTTTTGCTGGACTGACCTAGGGGATTCAACACTAGTGGGACCAGAGATGGTACGAGCTACCACAGAGAAAGTGCAGATCATCCAGGAGTAGATGAAGACAACACATAGTAGGCAGAAGTATTATGCTGATAGAAGACAGAGACCTCTAGAGTTCTAGGATGGAGACCACATCTTTCTACAGGTCTCACCACGACAAGGTTTGTAGATATTTGGACGAGGTAGCAAGTTATCTCCGAGGTTCATCGGACCCTTTCATGTCCTCAGTGGAGTTGGCAAGGTGGCTTACCTATTATCTCTTCCACCTCAGTTGCACTGGGTGCAATACCTCTTCTACGTATCCCAGTTGAGAAGATACGTGCATGACCCTTCCCACGTCATCGACCATAGAGAGTTGGACTTCGATGATGGGGTGACTATTACAGAGGTTTCAGTTGAGATTCAGGATCGACAGGAGGAGGTCCTTTGTGGGTGGTCGATACCTCTGGTGCGCGTTCGTTGGTAGTACAGAAACCTCCAGGAGAGCACATGGGAGCAGGAGGCTCAGATTCTTGCTCAGTACCTCCAATTATTTTCCTAGTTTTGAGTGGTGGCTTACTAGTACATAAATCCATGAAGTGGGGATAATTTAAAGACCCAAAAATTCCATGTAATGGTTTTTTTTAATTAAATAGGAAATTTACGAGTCCACGAAAATTGACGACATGTGATTCCGAGTCCTGGTGTGCCCAGAATGAATTTATGAACTTGTTTTCGGGTACATTAAGTAAACGTGTGAGCAGGTATTTGTAACTTTTAAACTGGTGCTCGTAATTAAAATTTGAGGGCACCATTGAACTCACAGTGTCAGTATTCGCTTAAGGATACCATCACCTCGACTGTAGTGGGTTGAGAGTGAAAGATAATTTTTTTTCTTTTTTTGAAAGAATTCAATAAAATAGAAATGTCTACCATTTTTATTTTAGAAACCCCCTCAACATGGGTTATGGTGGTGGGGACCACCTGAGCCTAAACCCCCAATTTAAATTCCTAAAGGTGGGGACCACCCAAACCCTCATAATGGGACAAACTCTTAAACTCCCTCTTTAATGTGAAGAAGTCTCTTGAACTTCCTCCACATTAATTATTCCAAAACCTCTTGATTAATGGCGCCAATTCAAAATTAAATTATTAAAACCTAATTTAATTTATATTGGCTATTATTTTGTTGGGAGAAGTGTTGGAAAAGCACTTGGAGAAACTTTTAACCTCTCCAACGAAGAAAACCTCCCAACGAAGAACGAACACCAGAGATCGAAGAATGAGGAAACTGAACCCGAGCCGGATCAGAAGTACATTGCGGAGGCAACCAACATAGGATTTCTTTGACAACAACTATCCAAAGATCAGGGAAATGCCAAAGTCACCGACTTCACCCCTTCTAAAGTCAATGAGCAATCAAGGTAGGGGTTTAATTATATGTGACTAATATTTCCCATATTTTTCCCTTCTAAACAAAGAATTCTAATCAACTCTCTATAACTAGTTGATCCATGAATGTTTTCTTTTGTGGGGTTGGGAAAAGTGATTGAAAAAGGTTTTTGGTTTTTTTAAATATCTTCCATAATGTTTATTAATAATTTGTGCACCACTTTCTATCGATCTAACGTGAAGAGTGCGGGCCCAACAAACATGGACCAACCTCTCCTCATTTTATGGTGATTATTTATTTTGTTCTTCACGATGGAGGAGGATGGTAACCAATCTCAGTGGGGCACATGAATGACAGCCAACACCACCACTGGCCGCGACAAGGTGACAGTGCTGCCTTGCTGCTTCCGCACCATCTGCGGCCTCTGCTACCCTACAGCCTCCGTCGCCCTGCGGCCTCATGCCGTCCACAGCCTCCGCTGCCCCTCTTCCTAGCACTGTCCGTGGCCTTCACTGCCGATGGCCTCGTGCCGTCTGCAGCCTCCGCCTCCCGTGGCCTCAGCCGCCCCACGGCCTTGCACCATTCGCGACGTCCTCCACCCGCGGCCTCCACTGCCCCACAACTTCGCGCCTTCCGCAGCATCCACCACCCTATGGACTTCGTGCCACACCACGACCACCTAGTGTGGGCCGGGTCAGGTCAGTCTGACCGGGTCGGACTGGACCCAGACCTACTTCAACCCATTTATGCTATTTTGATGATAACGTTGGCACTAGATGTTTGTTTGATGAACCATCTACACCAGAAACCCTGGATTGAAATGATCCCTTTGGTATACCCCACTTGAGATTTATATAAAGTTGGGATATGGTTGGGTTGGATTGAGCACAAATACAACTGGGCCCTCAGGACTAAAAGTATAATAACTTACAGACCGAGCGTTTGATTGACACAACCTCTATTGCGTTGAGACCCCTATGATGTGGTGATTATTTGAGATAGTTCTTCATGGGACTTTGTGGAAGTTGGAGTATCGACTAGTGGCTTGAAGAGTGGACTCTTCTGGAGATGAGAAAGCTTAGTGTGGGAACCCAATAGCTGGATGTGACCTTAAGAATGAATAGAAATCCTGTGTTGGTCAGCACCGAGCGAACCTATGTGGCTCAGCACCTAGCGATCCGGTGTGGGTCAGCACTGAGTGATCCTATGTGGGTTAGCACCGAGCGATCCTCTCTGGGTCAGCACCGAGCGATCCTGTGTGGGTCAACACCTGAGATCCTATGTGGTTCTGAAAATGTACTAACGATGTACTACGATCCTCCGTGGGTCTGATGATGATTAGGGATCCTTCGTGGGTCTACCTCTTAACAAAGTTAGATGATTCAGTAGTTATATCTAATTATCTCTACTACTGTATCTAAGAAATACCTAGTGTGAGATGAGTCAGTACATTTGTGGTATTCTTCAGTGTGGCGTACCTGTGTGGTACTTACCTTTGTAGTGTTCCTTCCTTTGTGGAATAGTTGAGGTTTGGGATTTTGAGTTGGACTCAGTGTTTCCTCATGATTGAGATGGGTATACTTGATAACTTATGTAAATGTATGATCATATACCTTAGTAGGGTTGTCAATTGATTTCATGCTTTTTGGTTTATCCTATATGGATTTTGTGAGACCTTGTGGGTCTTGGGGTCCCTACTGAGTGTCGTTATACTCACCCCTTCACGGGATACACCCGAACTTCATTGTGTTTGGTATAGATGACGAACATCGCTGATCGAGGCGAGGGTACCAGGACTGGATGGTTCCCGGAGGTGGACTATACGGCGTGTTGGTACTCAGAGGAGATAGGTGGATGTGGAGTTCTAAGGAGGTGATCTGTACTTAACCTTCAGGTAGGAACCTCAGAGCATGACCCAGTATCTGTGTTTCTCTTTCTTCAGTTGTATTCTATTTTAGTTGTACTTGTACCTTTACTTTTGGTCTTGTATTCTGGACCTCTTACTTTCAGCACTCTTTTTGCTATATAGTTTACTTGTGTTTGTATCTTGTTGTATGCTTGGTTGCGTTTTTTTACAGGATATAAAGGCAATGCCTTCCCGGTTTTTGGGAATACGCCTTTCGGTGCTAGTCGCCATCCCCTGTCTTATGGAAGGCCGGCTTGGGGTAGTCACGACACGGGCCCCACGGGACGAGTTGTGACATTAAAGGGGATGATGTATCTTGGACTAAGATTTCCCTTCTTCCAAAATTTAAACACTTTATTCCATAGAGATATGTGGAGGAACACCATGTCTCCAACATCAATATTTAGGTCTCATCGATGATTGTCAATATAGCTCTTTTACTGACTCTGAAAATCTTTGACGTGCTGCAGAATGGTTTTAACCTTTTCCATAATTTCCTCAACCATTTCAGGACCTAGGAATTTTCATTCCCCAACTTCATCCCAACATGCAGGTGTCTTGCACCTCTTCCCAGAAAGGGTTTCATAGGGAGACATTTGGATACTCGAGTAGAAACCATTGTTGTAAGAGAACTCTACCAAAGGAATATATTCATCCCATAGTCCTTTGAAGTCCATTGAGAATTCTCTCAACATGTCATCCAGTGTCTAGATAGTCTGCTCATATTGGACAACATTTTGAAGGTGATAGGCCGTATTGAAGTTCAAATCAGTATTCAGAGTGTACTGGGGAATCTTCTGGAACATTGAGGTGAATCTTGGATCTCAATCAGATACAGTTGATAGTGGTACTCCATGCAGCTTGAACTCTTACCTAATGTATATCCATGCAAGTAGATCTGGTAATAATTCATCTTCTATAATAATGAATTGTGCAGTCTTTTTAAGAAGATCCACCACAACCCATCTAGCATTATTCCTTGTTGATATCTTTGGATGATCAGTGAAAAAGTCCATGGTGATGTTTTACCATTTCCATGTAGGTATGGGTAATGGTTGTGTCATCCCCTTGGATTTTTTCAATTTTTCTTTCTCTTGCAAACATACAAGATATATTGATGCATATTCTATGATCTCTTTCTTCATATTGTCCCATAAATAGTGTTCTCATAGATATAAATACATATTTGTGCTTCTTGGTTGGATGTAGAAGGTTGGGATATGTGTATTATCCAACAAATCCTTCTTTAACTCCAGATTTTATGGTACACATAGTCTTGACCCAAATCCCACAAAACCTTCTTTATTAACATTGAACTTAGAGGATTTTTATTTCCTTATAGCTTCCAATTTCTTCTGAATTACCACATTAACTCTTTGATCATCCTTTAAACTCTCCAGAAGAGATGGTTGAGAAATCATTTGTAAAATTGTTGATGATGTTGCTCCCTTTATGATTCCCATATACATCCTTTCCAAATCAAAGAAGATCAGATCCCTCTATATTCTGACTAATGATAGAATTTTTGAATTATTTCATCTTAGAGAATCTTCCACTTTGTTTGATTTTCCTGGATGGTTGTGGATAGAGTAATTCTATTAATTGATCAACTCAAACCATCTTCATTGGAATATATTCAACTCTTTTTGTTTGAATATATACTGGAGGCTTTTGTGATCCGCATATATTTTACATTTCTTCCCAAAGTGATAATTCTACTAACATTTTAAATTGATAATCACTGAAGCCAGCTCCAAATCTTGTGTTCGGTAGTTATGGTCATGAACATTCAACTAACTCAAACAATTGGGAATGAATTTTTCATTTTTCATCAACAAACATCCTAGACCCTTTTTCAAAGTATTGCTGAATACAACTAAAAGATCTCAACTTGTGGGTAGTGTTATCACTGGTTCAGGGATAAGCTAATTTTTTAACTCCTTGAATCTTTGTTTACTTTCATCATTCCAAGAAAATTTTACTCCCTTCTGGGTTAGCTTGGTAAGAGGGGTTGAAAATCACGAGAATCTTCTCACAAATTAGCAATAATATCTTGCTAACCAAAGGAAACTACAGATATCTGTCACAAATATTGGCCTCAATCATTCTTCAATTGCCTTTTCATTTTAATTGTCTATAAATATCCCATTTCTTGTGATGATATTCCCCAATAGAGAGACTTCATTCAACCAGAACTCACATTTTCTAGACTTGGCATTATGAATTTCCTTCATAGGGTCTTTAGCACAATATTCAAATGATCCTCATGCTCCTCTTTTCATTTGGAGTATATTATAATATCATCTATAAAGACCACCAAAAATTTGTTGAGGTAATATTTAAAAACTCTATTCATCATGTCCATGAAGATTGTGGGAGCATTGGTGAGTCTGAAAGGAATTACTTTGAATTCACAGTGCCTGTAAATTATATGAAAAGTACTCTTGGTTATATCCCATTTCTTCACCATTACTTGGTAATATCACAACCGTAGATCCACCTTGGAAAAGTATTATTCTCCACACAGCTGATCGGATAAGACATCGATTTGAGCTAGAGGATACTTGTTCTTTATCGCGATCTTGTTAAAATCACAATAATCAATGCAAAGGGGAATTTTCCCATGCTTTTTCTTGATGGAGAGGACTGGTGCACCCCATGGTGAAACACTAGGGCATATGAAACCTTTATCTAGATTTTCTTTTAGTTGTTTCTTTATATCCTAATGTTCCACAAAAATTATTCTATACAGAGTCTTGGATAATGGTAATTCCCTTGGTATATGATCGATCAGAAATTCAACATCTCAGATAGGGGGAAGACTATGAAATTTCTCAAGAAACACATCTGTGTATTCCCTCACAACATACATGTCTTCAAAGGATATTATTTCCTTATACTTAATCATTTGAGAGAGTTATGCTTGGTCATAGGGAAATAATATCCATGTTTGAGATGATGGTTCTAAAGAAGATTCATACTCCTCTTGGAACTTGTCCAAAATCGAGGGTCGATTCCAAATATAGAGGGTGATTTCTTTCTCATGAAAATTTATGTCGGCTCTATATTGGGAAAACAAATCCTTACCTAGAATTACATCAAATTCCACTAAAGGGAGTATGATAAGGTACGTTGGTAAATTCATCCCACAAAATTTGATAGGGGAGGAGTTAAATACTTGGGATTCAATACTTTCCCCATTTTCCATTTTTAACGCATCTCTAATTCCAATATTTTTGGTGGTCTTTGAATAGTTCTACTAAGATTTCATGACATGAAGTTTGTGTGGATTCAGAAGATTATTAAGATGTTGTAGGGTGACAATTTAGTTATTGAGTACACCTTAAGGTTCAATGATTTCATATTCTAGTCTCTTAATATAGTGTTATATGGATACTTTCGGGGGTATAAGTTTTAGTAGGAGCTTCATAGAGACATCTGAGATAGCTTGATATCCTTATGAATTCCCACTTATACCAGAGTACTAGAGTTTTCCCTGGTTATATATAACTTTCTAATAGAGTTATTTCAGGTGGATAGAGTAGGAAGTGGACATTTTAGGGCTGATTTGTCTACAAAATATAGCTTGCATTAGTCATATGGGTATTGGTGTTGGTGGAATACTCATGTTTAGATTCTGATATGTGGATCTATATATTAGGGTCATGTAAAGGGTCTATTCATCATAGTGAGGGATGATGTTATGTTTTTGATGGGAGAGGTAACTTTTCTCATGCTTATTTGACACGATGTGATGTAGATAGTTGTAAATTAGTGGATGAACCTCCATGATAGAGGTATCATCATGATCAATGATCTATTATGCATCATTTTGAATCCTAATGGTAGGTGATGCTAATAGAGGAGCAGGTGGGTCTCTAAATGGAGGATCTATAGGTGGAGTATGATGCTACAACCAACTCCCACTACCACCACCACAAGGTGGCTAATATTAGGCTTAGAGGAATAGAAGGAAATGGAGAGACCAGTTGTTGGCTATGGAGGGTTATGATCCGGATTCTCATGAGATAATTCATAGTACAATATATTTATTCTATACTATAGCATAAGGACTTCTGTACACATGTTCAAGTCATTCAATTTTCTCTATATCCCTTGTATAAGAGCTAGTGATTCTTGTATAGACTTTGGCTTGTCATCAATGGCTATATGTTCCTACTATGAGTGTTTCTTCTATATCTCACATCTATGAATAGTGAGAGTTAGTGCTAAGTGGGGATAGTTTCTTGTGGGACCTCTTGTTCATTATGATGAAACCTTATGACTTCATCTTGGGTATGCACCAATTGTTCGCCATGTGTAACTAGATATAATTTAATTACTTTGGAATTATATTCTATCTTAAAAATGGGATGAGATTCTCTTTTTTGGGAGAGAGGTATCTTATGGTTGGGTTAGTGGGGATGATGAGAAAGAAGATAAAACCTATCATCCATTTATTAGAAAGTGCATCCCTTTGAATAAAGGAATCTTTATCCATTTGGATTAATATGGTTGTGTAAGATTATATTGACATCATTCTTGAAGATTTTTAAAGACAATATCCAAGAAGAGAGTCTGATATCTGTATTCAATCACACCCCAAGACCCCAAAAATAACTTTTTAAGAATATCGGATGGACCCAATAGAGCTCTAGGATCTGAGATTTCCATTGAAATAACATTAATAGAAAGGTTTTATTATAACCAGTGAATCCCCTAGGAAGATCCAATGTTGTTTTTGAAAAGTTAAATTGAGAGTTTGATGATTTTTATTGATTACCATTACATGAACTATATAAAGATCAAGAACAAGTACCCCTATCTGAGGACTAATGGAGTTTTTGAACAATTAGAAGGTGAAAGTTGGTCTTCAAATATTAATATCTGGTATGACTACTATCAGTTGATAGTTCATGAGGAAGATATCATGAAGATGAAATTCCTATGTAACTATAAATATTATGATTTCCTATTGATGAATTTTGGTGTGGCTAATGTCCCCACTAAATTCATGGAACTTATGAACCAGACATTCTTGACATACAGGGACTGATTCTCAGTTTTCTTTATCAATTAAATTTTTTATAATCTGTTTCAGAGGAGGTGCATGCAGAATATGTAAGGATGGTCCTAGAATTAATCTTGGAGTAAATATTATATGATAAGCTCCCAAAGTGTTAGTTTAAGATAAAATAGGTTCACTTTATAGGTAATGTCAACTATGAGTATTGTGTATCTATTAATATGGTGAATATTGACATAGTGATTACATGTGAATCACCCAATAGTGTTTCAAATGTAAAAATATTTCTTAGTTTTGTAGTTTAATAACACTAAAGGGTTTCCATTTTCCTATACGGAATATTGTTGCAAAGACTTTGAGTAGTTGAGCCTTATATTGACAAGTTATAATTTTCTATGACTAATAAAGGATGGCTTTGATTGTGTGGTGTTCTCAATTCCTAGGGAGGTGGGATCAAATGCATTTTGATGTAGAGGTAGGAAATTTCCACTTATGTGTCAAGGAAGTTGATACTCCATGAGTAGAATTATGTGGCCCATTAATTAGAGTTGGTTGCGATAGTCTTATCCTTAAATACTTGGAGGGATTATATTTTGTGGGAGCATTATATTGTTTACTATCGTGATAAAATTATTAGGTTTATTTTCCCCCATATAGATATGAACATAAGACATATGCATTGGTTTGAGTTCTTATATGAATAAAAATTCAAGTTAGTATACACACCAGGGAAGGTAAACTTGGTGGTGGATTCCCATATAAGAAAATACCATCCTCACTTGGTGGAGGAAACCTCTTTGTAGTTGACTTTCTTGTAGCTAAAACTAGTAGAGGAGATGGGTGTAGTTTATCTGTGGGTTATGGTGGTGACCCCACTATTTCTTTATCACGTGATAAAATATTTGTTAGGAGTTGTATACTATGATATTTTACTTAACCATATATCCTTTAGGCATGTACCTAAATAATTTTTTGAAGGAGAGGAGAAGATCATCTATTTTCATGGGTGCAAAATAGTTTTTTTCACATTGTATGAGGTGGCATTGATAGAGTTTCATACCTCTCCCCTTGGCTATAAATCAAGGAATAGAATATATATAAAAGGACATTAGACTATAGTTTTTGTGGGATACAATGAGGTGGAAAATTTCTATGTTTTCTTACCAGTGTCTCACATTTCAACAGGTGAAGGATGAACACAACGTTCTATCATGTTTGACCCAACCTTTTAAGATTCTAGAATAAAAGTGGGACGTCTTATTAATTTATTTTTTATGGGGCTTCCATGGTTAGAAATGGTCCATGATTATATATGGGTGATTATCACCTAACATATGATGTTAAAAAACATTCTTACCATTATGGAGAAGAATTCAATTGACAATTTAGGGAAATTGTTCATAAACAAGATTATCCGGATTCATGGGTAAACCATGATGTTAATATCCATCCATGATTCTAGGTTCAAATAATCATTGTGGAAATTTTTTAAGAGGATTTGGGACCCATTTATAGATAATCACAATGTTTTAACCCCATTTGGAAAAGAAAATTGAGAGGACCATCCATGTTTTAGAGGATACGTAGAGATCCTATGAGTTAGAATTTGTCTAGAGATAAGAGGATCACTTTGAATTTGAGTAATTTTCTTACAATTGTATCTACCACTCAACTATTTTTATGGAACCTTTCTAGTCCCCATACAGATGTCCCTATAGGTCACCCTTATATCGGACTAAGACTCATGATACATCTCTTTTTGGACCAGGGATAATAAAAGAAATCTTAAGGAAGGTTCAGCTGATTCGTGATCATATGAGGATAACCCAATGCTGATTTAAATATTACAAGAACCAATGTATTATACCTTCAGAGTTCCATTATAAAAACCATGTTTTCCTAATAATAATTTATATATTTTAATTTGAATGTTTTTTCATCAAATTTGGGAAAACTAATTGGAATATTTAATATAATGAGGCTAAAAAAACTGTAATTAGTGAGAATGAGAATAATATTGAAAATGTAAAATTGTAGGATATGTGATTTCTTTTCTCGAGGCATTGGTTGTGCTATAAATATTGGTTCTTTGTTTTTAATATATTATTTGATGTGTAGTTTCCATGTTATTGAAATTAAGTAATTAATTATTGGGAGATGATGTGACAAATGGGGATGATGAATGGTGGGGTTTCTGAAAGGTATGTGGATGGACTAGGGTTGATTTCCTATATGTTCACAATACCCTACTATGATGATGATGATGAGGATATGTGATTATGGGTTGGGGACATACATAAAGGGGGTCGGCTTGGAGTTGATTATGTTCATATTTATGTTACCTTGCTAATATGTAGTTAGAAAATTGGATACATGATTTATCGATGTAGTCATGGTTATGGTATTGATGGATTGAGTTTAGCACATGTTGTTGGACCATGTTGGAGGATGGAGTAGGAAGAGATTTGGTCTAACATAGATTAGGTATGACTTTTTATGTGTAATGTGGTTATGGATTTGTATTGATATGGTATGTATTAGTGGAATGGCATCTTATGATGGAAGTTATGGAGTATAGCTATAAGATTTGTGGTTGGTGCTAGAATGGGATAATGATTGATTATATTTTTTTATGAAAATTTCCAGCCTATATCCCATATCAGATTTATAGAGGTTTGTTCTATTGGATTGCTATCAGTTCAATGTGTAATTACTCTATTGAAAGCCTGGAGAGATGAGAATTACAAGACCATGGGTATGCGGTAATTTAATGATGATTATGTATTTGATGTTGTTTTTTGTTATTGAATATGGTATTAGTTGAGTAAATATATTTGAAACTGAGGATTATATTATAGACATAGAAGGGGGATTGTGGTGTATAATGTTATTTCCTTTATTGAAATATCTTACTTTGTTTATGATTTTTTGTTTTGACTTCCCTAGTTTATTATCTCTCATTTATACTCTTGTATATTTATTTCACATGGATGTTGATTTTTTAGAAGTATTTTTCTACTAAGTACATCCAAGTTCTCTCCCCACCATTGTTTGTTAAGTATTAATAGGATAAACCGACATAAACCAGAGTTTTTATTAGAGTAAATTGGATGAAGTTATAGATGATTTAGAGTTTTAGAGACTCTCTTTCCTATATTTTCATGATATTATGTTCATGAAATATAAGTAACATTTAGATTGCGTTGATTTATATTTTTGAAAAAAAAATTATTTGGTGTTGATCAATGGTTGTTTTATTTTTTTGGGGATTTTATAAGGGCAGTGCCTCCCAACATAATGTTTTATAAACTTGGTGCTAGTATCCAACCTAAGGATTATTGGAAAAGGGGTTTTAGGGTCACTCTGACCATATATTCAAAACCAGGAAGGTTTTCAATGGGGGAAGTTAATGAAAATGATGTATGATAGATTTTGGTTTAGATTTAGGGAAGCGTTTAGAGTTTGGAACATGTGAGTATTGCATGGTATTATTTGGGAAAATGTGAAATTGATTACTAACATGGGATATAGATAAAATATACCAGCTATGAAACATAAATTTTTATCCTCTCTATGATTCAACACATAGACTCTGAAATCCTAATTTTTTTTTGGTAAAATTGGAATTGTTACAGTATAGAAATTAGAATGAGGTACATAAATAATTATCTATATCTAGATAGTAATTTTAATTCTATATCTTATGTGTGTTTATATTATTATACGACCGCGCTAAAACTGTTGATGATTTTAATTTCAGTTTTAAAATTGATTACATGACCTTAAGGGTATGAGTAGAATAGTAATTGACTAGAATATATTTTATATTTAGAGAATTTTTGGAACATGGATGTGTTGTACCCATTATTTCTACAAATATATTACTCTTAAATATATTTTCTTTTTTAATTTTTAAGTTCATGGCATAATGAAATGTTCACATGATATTTTTAAATTTTACTAAATAATGATTAAATTTTTCTTATTGTACAAATCATATGATTATGAAACACTTTAAAAAATGATTTTTCTTAAGTATTTTCAATGTTGTTAGACTAAAATGAATTATTTTGGAACCACTCTTAGACATATATTTATTTTTGTACAATTTTGTTTTCTATTGTTTATCTTCATTTCATTATGTATTTTATGCATGTGTTATAAAATTAATAAGAGGCTAAATTTTGGTCAATTATTTCAAAAATTATTGTAATTTGACTAGAATTATTAGAGATAACCTATTGATAAATCATGAAATTTTACATGAATGAGATCGTTCCTTCCAAACAAGGATAATGTTTTTTAATAATAAAATATTTCTGAGTTTAATGTTGGACCATAGTTATCATTCCATGTGTAGATTGTTAAAATATTAATATGAATACTTAAAATTAAGTTGTAAATTTTCAGAACTAATGGTGTGATAAAAAAGGGTAACATGGAATTATATTGATATAAATATGGTTTAATGCTAAAAGAACATTTGTAAGAGTTGTTATGGAATAATACAAGAATGTATTCCACATGTTAACTTGGTCCTATTTTAAGTTGACTGATTAAATCATACTTATTAAAGCATGTTGTGTGATGAGAATTTCATACAGAGATTGGGAAGAAACATAATTCCACTTTTAATATAATATGGTAGCATGTTTCATGGGTAGTAAAATGTTTAAGTAATATTTATTTTGTTCATGTTAATAACAATTAATGAGGATAAATAATGTATTTATTTGGATTTTAATTTTGATGTATGTCTAAGTGTTACGATTGAAATGAAAATTATGAAAATGTATTTGAAATATGACTTGATAAAGTTTAGTGTTTTATATGATGTTTTTCTTGATGATTAATTTACACGAAGCACTGATTTTCTTTATTGAAAAACTTTTTTATGCACTATAAAAACTGAAATTTCAATATATCACCAATGTAGATTTTAATCATAACAATGTTTATTTCTGTAAGTTCCATACCATCATATTAAACCAAGTATGAAGTGATTATATGTTACACTTTTGATTGAATTGATGTAATCACCTCCCATAAAAGGATAATAATTTAAAGTTAGTAATAAATTAGGTATTTTTAAAAAATATGAAAAATTATTGTGATTTCTTGCTAGTGACATTTGAGTATTATAAAAATAATAAGGAAATATGATCAATTTTGTGCTATTTTTATTAAGTTAAATGGTATTTTTTATTTTTATTTAATATTATATGTATTAGAGTATTTGAAAGTTATTTTGGATAGTTTTGAGGTGTGTAATGAGTTGGGGAGTGGAGTTGTGTCGGGATTCCTTAGTAGTTATGAGTAGTTTTGATTGTTAATGAAGAAATAATGAATGTTCAATTATTTATTTGAAATTATTGATATGCTAATGCATATGTGAGACTGGGATAATATGGTTGTTTATATGTGAGGATATTATCTTGTGATTGTTTTGGTGTGATTAAGTAGGGATGGATTTTGGAAATTTGTTTTTTTATCTTAGTGAGTATGAGGAGATGTGAGTGATGTGATTGAGGCAGTATGATGTTGTGGTTAATGAGGAGTGGTGATGTAGATGTATTAGATATTTTATAGTTATGCTAGTTGGGAAGAGTCGTATATGGGATAATATGTTTTTCTATGAAATGTGGCTATTCTCTGTGATGTCAGTGTTCCATGTTATTTTTTATTCTATATTTTTCAATATGACTTCTAATGGTTACAACATGATTTAATTTTTTTAATATAATTTATTATGCTATGTATTGATTGTGTATAAATCATGAATGGGAAACATGTGGAAATTAAGAGATGAATTAAAATCATAATATTAAGTTAATGAAAAAAATTACGATGGGGCATACAATATGATGAGAGTATTATAAGAATGTGGTAATTATGAAATCAATGAACATGAAATTAGCTATTTATTTAACATTTAAGGTAAATGTTTTGGGGAATGAATTATTATTTAAACATCCTGAATATATTTAGTTTGATTTAATATAAATTTTTTTGGAGGACATAGTTGATGGAGAAAAGTAATGGATATCTTGGAAATGTTTTTTAAATGAATATATGGTCCATAACTAGTGGATTATTTAACAAGTATTATATATATATTTATTATATTTTGTTTGTTTAGTTTCTATCCTTGATTTTCAAAATTATTGTATATGATTAAAAACTATTTTATGCTTATTTATTAGATTTTTTTAACTGATGTTATAATTAGTATTGTGAAAAAACACACTGAAAACAGTGTAAAGGAATTAAAATAGAAGCAAAATGGTGATTTATCTAGAATTAATAAGTAGTAGTCGAATACACTAAACCCTTTTTTACTTAAAACTTTCACATTGTTTTATTAAATTTGTACTAATTAAATGTGTATTGGATGTATGAATCTACTCATCCATAGATAATGTTAGTATTTTTTTTGTTCTTGTTTGAGAGTCATTTATTAAGGGAGTATCATTTGGGGTTGTTAGTTTTTATCTTTCTAGTTTGATATTTATTCTTAAGGAAAATAATTGTTTGATTGGTATTTCTTTATAAAGGATAGGATTTTTCTTGAGCCCCTTTCTATTATCATTCTTGGAACTTGGGGTGTTTGAGAGCGTTTCCCTAGTGATTCTGTGGTATGAGGAGTTTTTTTCATTTTAAATATTATTTTAAAATGTGTTTTCAATTTTTTAAAATTTATTTTTTTGTTTTAAAAGTTATTTCAAAATACATTGAGCTAATATGAAAATTTTAATGTGATTCAACTATTTTAAAAGTAAATTTATAATTTTGGGAATAATATGATATTTTTAAAGAAAATATTCTTTTGTAAGTTATTTTATTTTTTAGCAGTGAATGGGGGTGGAGGATGGGGGGGGGGGGGGGGTTATGATGGTCTAAAGGCCATTTTTTTCAGTTCTTTTAACCTCATAGAAAATAACCTCACAATATATAAGGGTAATGTTTTCTCATGTAAGGGTATTCTAAGTTTACTTTCAAGGAATATCTTTTTTGATCTATTGTGCAAAGGTAAATCCCAAATCATGAAAGGCTAGCCGAACTCATGTAAGGAAAATACAATCTCACGTAAGGGTATTTCTATTTCACGAATGGTTAACCCAGATCATGTTAGGGTAATTTGGATCTATAAAAGGGTTACCTAACTCATGTGAAGGTATTTTCCAAACTCATGTAAGGGTTTTTACATAAGGGTAAATTTGACACATGTAAAGGTAATCCCTCCCCTTATTAAGTTGCTCCTTTATGTTCACATAATGGTCTTGTGGGATTTTTATATTCACATAATTGTATTCTCATTTTTGAAAATTTACTCCTTTATAACATGAAAATTATTTTTAGGAAATAAATGAAAACTCAAATTAGAATTTAGGGATTTAATAAATGTAATGAAGAATATTAACATAATCCTTCACTTAGTCCGTCTTTATCTAAACTTTATATATTTAAATGGGTCATTTGAGGGAGTATATTTCATGTTTTATTTAATATGATTCAAAAGGTAAGTTTCACTGATTATAAGGGAGTATTATATGAAATCACAAAATATTACGTTAAAATTTATGGAATCCCCCTGTACAAACTTTATGGATTTCCACTAAACTTGAATGATCAAATATTTAAAATTTTAGTTTTATAAGACTCTTATGATCAACTCAAGGGATCCTTATGATTTCTAGACTCATCCCTATCCATTATAATTCATTTTATTATGATGAAAATCATGAAGCATATCAAAAGGTATAGGATTTATAAATATTTATTCTATATTCTGAAATAATATATTCCTGATTGTATTTCTATGAAATTGATGCACCCAATTTGTGTATACATTTCCATATATATAATTGAAGATAAAAAAATGTTTTCAGAAAATATGTGTTGTTTTATTAACATATTCTTTGATTTTTGTGATTATGTTTACTTTCAGGAGATTTCTGGATAAATACACAAATCAAGGGAAGCCTGTGAAAATTTTGAAACTACAAGGCATGTACTTTCATACATGCCGTGTACATCCAGACAGGGACACAGACCGAAGGAGGGAGTACAGGCCCATGTCACCAAGCAGAAGATACACGCCGTGTGAGGTGGCGTTACATGCTGTGAACTTCTTTCTAGAAGCGGTGGTTGCTGAGAAAAGTCTACACGCCCATGTGGCTATTGAAAGAGACATGACGTTTTTCATTTCTACACGCCGTGTCTGCTATTCTAGAAGGAGATGGAGGCCAAACATATGATACTACACACCGTGTATGGCGGCGCTACATGCCGTGTACACTCAACCACCAGGCGACGCCATGTTCAAATGTCAAAGAAGTAGTGTTAGGCCACCTTCCAGCGGAGAAATTGGCGCCAAAACGCTTTAATGAAAAGTAAACGGCGTGTACTTTTGATACACGTGGTGTACTTTATTTTTCTATAAAAATAGGCCTTGGCCTACAGATTTTGGAGTTCAAAACCATTGGAGGAGAGAAGAAGCTCTGTCGCTACCATTCTCGAACCACCGTGGTGCCATAGTTCCACTACTCCACCTTCCGACACCTTACCTCAACGCTTACACGATGAATCCGTCAGGTATCACGTCTGTTGTTTCTCTCCTGATTTCTATGTGTAACTAAACCCCTCATTTTGGGGATGTGGATGAAGGGATCGTAAATTGTGTGTTGTTTTATATAGGTGTGTTTGCTCGTTGTAATTCATCTTACTCTTCTTAACTCACTGTCAAATATAACTGAGAATTCTGAGCCAGACCAATGGAAGAATTCTCAGCAATACAAAAGATACATAACAGTGAAAACATCCATGACCATTGGAAAGATTTCACCGATTCAAATAATGGACTGAACTTAATAAAGAATTAAGAACACTTAATACCAGAATAAGGAGTCAACTGATCTAATTCCAAACAAGAGGAACCGGACCAAGGAAATCATGTAACAAAACAAAATCCAGAATGATTAAATTATTATGAACAACACAACAATTTCAAAAACCAGCATAAGAACTCCTTAACCACCATAGCTCCGACGTGTCTTTTCTTCCCATTTTAAACTCTTTAAATTCACTCGTTGTATTCTTTAAAACTATTAATCATTTATTCAAAGTAAAACAATATAGTCTTATTTCAAAACCAAAAATAAAACCAATAAACTCTAAATTCTGCATACTTCACCTAATTAAGTATTAACTCAATTGAATTCACGCACGCCATAGTTCCCTGTGGATCGACCCCGAACTTATTCTATACTAAATTTATAAGAACGGGTAATTAATTTGGGACGCATATAACATCAGTCAACGAAAATCAAGACCAAATTTTGGCGTCGTTACTGGGGAACATCTTTGGTTTTAGTTCTAAGATGTAAATTGTGTTAATAATTGATTTAAGTGAAAATAAAAATCAAAATTTATCAAAAATCTCTTTTATAATCCCATTTCAAATTTTCTCTTTTGTTTTTATCTTTTATGCCTGGTTTTTCATTTTTGTGTTGGATAGAACCTAAAGTGTATGATCAGACGTCTTACACGATCCAGAAGCACCGAGTCTTCAGAATTAGTTCTGTTTGACTCGATGATTGAACGGACCCTGCTTCAACGCCGGCGTGCACTGACAAAAACTCACAACCAGTAACCACAAACCATAGCGAACACGGAAGAGGGAGCACCGGCCGTGGATGCTGTGGCTGGTCCGCAGTACTAGGATCAGCAGCCTCCCACTTCTGGTCTACCGGAGCAGGCTCCTGGAGCATTTATAGAATTCCACCCAAGGGATTACCAACGGCCGCCACAACAACTCTTCCACGACCACACTTCGCCCATTAGGAGTAGTTCATGAAAACTTTACCCCTTCAGCAACAACCTCTAAGACATATCCTTATGGGGTATGGGCTTCCATCGATCCAAGGAGCTGATACGGGCATTGTCCGTCCCCCGATCCAGGATCCACACTTCGAGATCAAGCCTACTATCATGCAACTGATCTAGAACACAGTCCAATTTGGAGCCCAGGACAGCGAGGACCTGAACACCCATCTCTCCATATTTCTGGAGATCTGCGACACCTTTTGGTACACCGGCGTTTCCAAAGATGACATCCGTCTTCGCCTATTCCCCTTTTCTCTACGGGACAAGGCAAAATACTGGATCAAGGGGCTGCCACAACGATCTATCCTCACCTGGGAGGAGTTAGCCCAGGAGTTCCTATCCAAATACTTCCCACCATCGAAGACTGTGACACTCCGAAATGAGATTCACAATTTCCAGCAGCACGACTCCGAGTCGTTGTACGAGTTCTGGGAACGCTTTAAAGAAATGTTACGAAAATGCCCCCATCATGGAATCCCACTCTGGATGCAAGTCCAGACCTTGTACGGAGGACTTACAACGAATAAAAAGTCCGTGGTGGACGCTTCTCCTGGAGGTAAAGTGATGCGAAATCCTCCGAAGAGCTATTAGAACTACTAGAAGACATGTCAGCCAACAGATTCCAGTGGCACTCCGAGCGGGGGACTCAAAAGCGTGGTATGACCAATATTGACTCTACCACTATGTTAGCTGCTCAGTTGGATGCTGTATCCAAAAAATCGATGCATTGAATCTCAAAGGAGAATCTCAAATTCATGCGGCGAACCATCCAGCATGCGGTGACTGTTGTGATAACCAAATTATGGGAGAATGTCCGGGTTCTTCTTGAGGCCCTTCAATGAGCGAGGTGAGTTATGTTGCCCAAAATCAAGGGCCCAACCAGTACCAGCCATATCAGAACTTGGCATGGGGAGATCAAAAGAATCAAGGCTGGTGCCAATAGCAGCAAAACCCTCCACCTTGTGACCACCCGGCTACAATCAACCTTAGTACCAGAATCAGTTTCTGAGACAATAGTTCTAGCAAGGTTCCTATCAGCAGCAAGGGTACAAGAACCCTCGGCCACAGAAACAAAGGCAACAACCACCTCCACCACCTTCCCAGCTATCTCAGCAAGAGAACACATCAAGGTTAGAGGACCTGAGGAGTAAATTTATATCAACTGTTGAAACAAAATTCCAGAACCAGGAGGCTTCCATCCGAATCCTCGAGAATAAAATTGTCCAGATAGCAAACCAGCTATCAGGGAGGCAGCCCGGTACACTACCGGGAAACACCGAGAAGAACTCTAGGGAGGAGGCCCATGCCATCATGCTTCAGAGTGGAAAAGAGCTCCAACAGAACCAACAGGCACAACCAGGTGCACCCACACCCCATGATAATGAAGAGCATACTAATAGCGACCCCTCCTCTTCCAAAATCCCACAGAAGGAAGTTTCTCAGAATAAAGGGAAGGAGGTAGTCCAACCATTCAAGCCTGCCTTACCGTTTCCGGATAGGTTGAAGCAGAGGAAGATGGAATCCCAGTTCAGAAAATTAATGGAGGTGTTCATAAATCTTCACATTAACATACCATTTGCATAGGCCCTGACACAAATGCCTACATATGTCAAATTCATGAAGGACATCCTTTCAAATAAGCAGAAGTTGGAGGATCTGGGCGTTATTGTACTAACAAAGGAGTGATCCACGGTTGTTCATCATTCCATTCCTCCAAAGCTCTAGGATCCAGGTAGTTTTACTATTCCCTGTACAATTGGACCCTGTGAATTTGGAAAATCTTTATGCGACTTGGGAGCAAGTGTCAACCTCATGCCATTCAGAGTTTTCCAAAAACTCGGGATCCATGATTTGAATTCAACCCGAGTATCCCTTCAACTTGCTGATCGATCCATTAAGTATCCAAGGGGCTACTAGAAGACATACTGGTCAAGGTGGGTAGGTTGATCCTCCCAGCAGATTTCATCATCCTCGACATGGGGGATGATCCGGAGGCACCACTTATATTGGGAAGACCTTTCATAGACACTGGGAAGGCACTCATTGATGTGCACCAGGGAGAGCTAATTTTCTGGGTAGGAGACGAGAGAGTCTCCTGCAATGTTCTCAAATCCATCAAGCAGGCATCATCATCCGATCATGAGGATTGTTCTGCAATAACTACCACAGAAGATCACCTAGTGGATGATCTGGTATGTTCCTATATTTCTGATAACTTTACCATTCCAAACATTCCAGTTGAAGAAGATCCAGAGAACTTGAACCTCTTAGATGGCCAGGGCGGTCACTATTGGGACCATTATGCACTGTAAATATCATATAAGCAAGGTAAAAAGGTCGAGCCAACGACCTAAAACAAAGGTTCTTCTTGGGAGGCATCCCAGAGGTTACACACCGTGTCCCACTAATATACACGACATGTACTTATCTTTTTAATTTATAATATTAATAGTATAAATCTATAGGATAATAAATAAATAACTTGGGATGATGCCGGTGCCGATGGTAAAGTCACTGGAGTTATTCAAGCCGTCCCTGGTTCGAATCCTCCTGACCTACCTTCGGCATGGGGTTCCTCCTTTTATTTACATGGTGTGTGTGGTATTTTCCATATATATATATATATATATATAAATATGTTTTATAAAACCCATGATGGGGATGGACCGATTGGCTAGAATCGTAATCCGGTTTCAAAAGACCCGGGTTCGAACCCAGACAACCATCCCATTTCCATCATTTGTTCTTTTAATAAAACCACATGACGTGTACTCCGATATATGCTGTGTGCGCCATATTTTTTCGAATATAAATTAAAAACGTTTTAAAAATAAGAAATTACATGCGGGTGAAGTTGGAAGATTTGCAAAGTCTCGACACCAGGTTCAAAAGACCCGGTTTCGAATCGCGCTAATCTCCCCACTTCACCCCCATCCTTTCCTAAATAAAAACCACATGCCATGATTTTCTTTATTTACGTGTATATAGGACATATAGAATAAATATATTTATAAGATAAATATGAATAGCAGAAAAACCTTTTCTCCATTGGTTGAGGGCTTTCATTCGGAACAGCTGATCGCTAGTTCGAATCCCGCCCCAAGCACCGGACCAAAGGTTGTACTAATCTTTTTCTAATTTTAAAACAAATGACGTGTATTTCCCGATATACGTCGTGTATAGGTTTATTTATAATAGAATTTGTAGATATATATATTTTATTTTAATTATTCATAATAATTATTATATAGTTTACTATAAAAATTATATTTATTTATATAATTCAAAAAAAATGAAATACACGGCGTGTATTCCAAACATACACGCAGTGTACCTTGACTATATAGGCCGAGGGCCACCCAGCTTGATCCCGTGTCACACGGCTCCCCATTTCTCCCCCTTCTTCCCGTTTCTTCTCCCACACGACACCTGCACCCCATCTCTCAGATCTGTCGATTTGGTGCATTTCAAGCTCTGATTTCTTTCACATTGTGATACTCAGTCAAGTTACACCATTCTACACCCTATATTTTAAATTTTTAGACGTGTTTAGGGTGTTTTTTGGATCGGCCGACCATTCATCTTCCACCAGTACACGACCACGAAATGAAGAACACACGTCGTGTACTTCGGTACACAGCCACACACGAATTACTTCGAAATTTTAATATACACGGTGTGTATGTTCGGTACACACCGTGTCCATTTTATCATTCCCGAGTACACCTTTTCACATGGCCTCACACAACATTTGCATATACACGGTGTGTGTGTGTTTGGTACACACCGTGTATATCATTTCCCTTGGCCCCTCCGTGTGTGGCACATAACACGGCCTGTCACCCCATGTTCCAGAACACAGCGTGTCTGTTCGGTACATGCAGTGTCCTTTATATCTTTAGCTAGCCCGTGTCTCCCCTCTACACGGACTCTCACCCCATGTTCCTATACATGGCATGTGTATTCGGTACACACCATGTCTTTTAGATGTTTAGCCGGCCCGTGTCTCACCCTCTACACAGCCATGTTCTTCGTGTGAAGTACATGCCGTGTTCTGTACCTACACGGTGTGTATTGTTTTCATTGAACTGATAAAAACATGGCCATGTCATTTGTACCACACGACCACCTACACTTTGAGTGAACACGACATGTATGTTTGGGATACGCCGTGTAATTTTCCATGGTCTATTATTCTCCCTCGGCGTGCTTGTCTAGAGAACACGTGATACTCTACATTTTTGACTACACGTCTTGTACTTTGGAGTACACGCCGTGTATTTTTATTTTCCAGTTTTCTCACATTTTCTTTGTTTTGTTTTATTTCCTTTTTCTTTTTCTTTTGTTTTGTTTTCTATTTCTTTCTATTTCAGGATATGGCAGATCACGATCCTTCCCACGGGAAGCGGCCAGCCTCTGCCACTAAGGGCGAGGAGTCCATTTATCGTCGAATCCGACTCCGACCTCTTACGCAGCCGGACCCGGATGCTCTGGTCTTTGTGCTCCCTCTATTTTCCATTCTTCCGCCACTCACTACCTCAACGGAGGCTGGGACTACTTCTGCTGCACCAACTTCCACTTTCCATGCGCTATCTTCATCAGCAGCTGGTCCGTCTTCGAGCACACCTTCCACCGAGCCACCCTCTACTTCAGCTGATCCACCTACAGAGCCTGTCGCTGCTGCTGCACCGACACCTGGGCCGGAACCTGCAGGTTCTCCTTAACCTTGGACGATATTCCCGGCCACCGACCTCTCATACGATAGGGTTTGAAGCTACTCTCGTCAGCCGATCCCATTTAGTGGCCAGTACCTTTACAGTAGCATTCCGCAGCAGCTCGGTATTTGGGAGGAGTTGGAGGCGCTTCTCGAGAACACCTCACTCCTCGATATTTTCCAGGTCAACACTCCTGTGTTCTGTGATTTATTTTTGGATTTTGCGTCCTCGTTTGAGTTTGATGGAGCGGAGTACCGGGAGACACCTGGCGATGCGGTACCTGTAGTTTGATTCTGGCTAGGAGGCTGACGATTTTATCTTACCATGATAGAGTTTGGCCGAGGGTGCGGCTTCTACCCCCATCCTATCACCCCAACCCTCGTTTATACCTTGACCCGACCCGAGCGCTCTGACCTCATTTCCATGTGACGGGAGATCGCTGGGCCTGACCACCGATACTCCCCCACTTCCTATATGAGCACTCTTATAGCCAACCCCGTCCTTTTCTTCACCCAACGTTGCTTCAGTGCCATCCTTTTCCCCCGCCATGAGAATATGGGGGTGGTTACCGGCCGTGACATGGAGCTCCTTACCTATGTCATTCAACATGACTACTCGGACCTCCCCTATCTCGCCAGCTCCTATCTCCAATCCATGATTACCGGCTGTCAGGGCAACCTGACCGACTGATTTTACACCACCTAGGGGTGTTCGAGCCCTCCCTACCTCATGAATTGTTAGGTTCACCCCATCAAATGGATTTTATCATGCTCATTCGTATGAGATCGGTCCAAAAGAAGGTGGGTTCCTACATCCTTTCTCAGGCTCGAGCCCCACCACCTGCTGCCCATCCTACCCCAGCTTCTGACCCTGCTCCTCCTTCCCCACCCCATCCAGCTTCTCCACCTCACCCACCTCCTTCTGACCCCACTTCTTCTGACCTTAATTCTTCTGTCCCATCACCCATCGCACCTACCCCCGCACCCTCGGTCGATCTTGCCCTTTCCCACCGCCTAGACGCAATGGAGAAGGTCTTGGGTCACTTGGAAATCCGACAAGTTTAGATGGAGAAACAGTTCATTTGTATCATCGGCCTCCAGGACACCATATGGTGGCATTTAATTCATCTGGACGACTGAAAGGACGGCATGGAGCATCTGTTGGCACATATTTCTCAGTATCTTGGTGTTCCACTGCCTCTGCCACCAGCCTCTGTCTCCGCTCCTGGCCCTTCGGCTGCTGCTCCACCACCATCTCCTGTGCAGGACACAGATTCTATTCTACTGACTACGGTGAGCCCTGCTGCTACCACTTCTGCCGGGCCAGGGCCTGCTATTGAGCTACCTTCTCCGAGTCTCGCACCTTCGTCTCCTACTTCTTCAGCGGCCCTTCCCGATGCAGAGTCATAGCCTCCCACTTCCATGCCTCCTACGTCATCTCTACCGGCCGATTCTGTACTAGATGATGCCTCCCCTGAGGCGACCCCATGATTGTGACATTTTCTTTATCTTATAAATATCTTTTGTCATTTTCTATGCTGTGATGTTGTGCTTGTTTGTAGTTTTCTTTTTCTCACCAGTCACAGGTATCATGGAGCACCTTGGGCATCACTTTTCACAAGGGGAGTATTTTTCCATTTCCATTGTCTCTCTTTTTGGATTTACTTCTTCCACTGCTTTACCTCATTTTCTCCCCTATATCACCCCCTTTCCCATCCTTTACCTTCGTATTGCACTTGGTGGACCATGTGTAGTATTAAGTGTGGGGGAGAATCTATCTCTTTCACCTTAATCTTTGCCATTAAATTACTCGAAGAGACATCATTATTAGATTCTATATTTTAAAATGTAAAGCAATTTTGGTTAATCATCCTTATAAATGCTTAAGTTATTATTAGAAACTTTTTGAGGGTTGCATGCTTATTTTGTTTTTGAGTATTTTAAAATGATTGCTGATATAGTTTCAATTGCAATTTTTCATCCTTGATTAAATTACATTGATTAGGATAATCATTTATATGCATGTCATGACCTGATTGTCCCTTTATTATTTCTCCACTCCTGAGAGGTATTCTAAACCCTTTCTCGTATTTCATTTCTAATACTCTCTTTCTTGAGAGATTCTTAGGATATGCATCACTACCAGAATTTGAAAGTTTTCTTTTCAAAACATGAAGGAATTTTTGAATTACTTTAAAATGATCGAGGCATTAGATTGTTTCAACCCCTTTAACTTGAGACCTACCCTACATTTAATTTTTGTTAAGCCCATAGAAGCCATGAACAACCTTTATAGGAAGCCACATTAAAAGCCTATTTCCCTTCCTACCCTATTTCTTTTTAAGCTTTGCATGATTATTCATTTGATCTTTAAAGAGTGAGTTGGAAATACATGGCATATTTTTGTGCACAACCATGAAATAAAGTGTGTGGGAGTGCCTCTTTATTATTTGGGGCATAATGGGTTCTAAACATCTACTCATTCTATTCATAAGTGTTTCCCTCGTGTTTTTTTTATATATATAAAAAACAAACAACAAACAAAAAGGGTACCTTATGCTTATTTTCTCATGAACCCTACTTGCCTAAGGAAGATAGTGACGATTACAAAAGCATTTGACTGAGCTTGTGGAGGAAGCATTTTCAGTGAGCTTTACTTTGAATATCATTCAATGTTGTTTAAAGGAATTATCCTTCCTTTTTCAAGCCTCAGAATTAATTTTCACATTTGAACCTACCAACCCTTAGCCATAGAGGCATCTAAACCTTATTGATAAATCCCTCATGTTTTTTGTAATTCAATTTTCTGAAGAAGAGAACAAGGCATCTTGCAAACCTATGGATAGAGTGTATATACCTTAGATTGAGCATAAATTTGATTAAAAACATCTTGAGTGTGGAGTGTGATTTTAACTGGTAAGGTAAATCATCAAGTGGTATGCTTATTTTTGAAAGGTGGAAAAATGCGTTGAAAGATAATGAGAGTAGTTAATTGCATTATATATGAGGCATGATTTTAATATCTTATGAATTGATTTTTTTGTGCCTTTTAGAATTTTTCCTCAAAAACTTTATCAGTTATATGTTTGATTAATTAAGTGCCTTCCTTTTTAATGTATAGGCTCTCTTAATTAGATGTTGAGATTTTGATTGAGGGCAAGAAAATGACTAAGTGTTGGGGAATTTGATACACCCAATTTGTGTATAAATTTCCATATATATAGTTGAAGATAAGAACATGTTTTCAGAAAATATTTGTTGTTTTATGAACATATGCCTTGATTTTGGTGATTCTGTTTACTTTCAAGAGCTTTTTGGCTAAATACACGAATCAAGGGAAGCCTATGAAAATTTTGAAATTACATGACGTGTACTTTTATACATGCCGTGTACATCCAGACAAGGACACAAACCGAAGGAGGGAGTTCCGCCCATGTCACCAGGCAGAAGATACACACCATGTGAGGCGGCGTTACACTCTGTGTACTACATTCTAGAAGCAGTGGTTGCTGAGAAAAGTCTACATGCCCATCTGGTCGTTGAAGGAGACACGGCGTGTTTCATTTCTACACGCCGTGTCTGCTATTCTAGAAGGGGCTGGCGGCCAAAATTATGATACTACACGCCATGTATGGTGGCGCTACCTGCCGTGTACACTCGACCACTAGGCGACACCATGTTCAAAAGTCAAAGACGGTGTGTTAGTCCACCATCTAGTTGAGAAATTGTCACCAAAACGCGTTGACGAAATGTACATGGCGTGTACTTTCGATACACATTGTGTACTTTATTTTTCTATAAAAAGATGCCTTGGCCTACGGATTTTGGAGTTCAAAACCATTGGAGGAGAGAAGAAGCTCTATTGCTACCATTCCTGACCCACCGTGGTGCCATAGTTCCACTACTCTGCCTTCCGACACCTTAACTCAACACTTACACGATGAATCCGTCAGGTATCTCATGTGTCATTTATCTCCTACTTTATATGTGTAACTAAACCCCTCATGTTGGGGCTATGGATGAATGGATTGTAAATTGTGTGTTGTTTTATATAGTTCTGTTTTCTCGTTGTAATTTATCTTACTCTTCTTAATTCACTGTCAAATATAACTGAGAATTCTGATTCGGACCAAGGAAAGAATTATCAGCAATTCAAAAGAGGAGTAATGGTGAAAACATCCATGACCATTGGAAAGATTTCACCCATTCAAATAATGGACTGAACTTAATAAATAATTAAGAACACTGAATACCAAAACAAGGATTCAACTGCTCTAATTCCAAACAAGAGGAACCAGACCAAGGAAATATTGTAACAAAAAAAAATCCAGAATGATTGAATTATTATGAACAACACAACCATTTAAACAACCTGCATAATAACTCCTTAACCAACATATACCCGATGCGTCTTTTCCTCCCATTTTAAACTCTTTAAATTAACTCGTTGTTTTCTATAAAACTATTAATCATATCTTCAAATTAAAAAAATATAGTCTTATTTCAAAACTAAAAATCAAACCAATCAACTCTAAATTCTTCATACTTCACCTAATTAATTATTAACTCAATTGAATTCACGCATGCCATAGTTCCCTGTGGATCGACCTTGAACTTATGCTATACTAAAGTTCTAAGAACATGTAATTAATTTTGGATGCATATAACTTCAGTCAATGAAAAGAGAGACCAGAAATCTCACAGGAAGGAAGAATTTAATAAAGATAATAACCGGGTTAAAAGGGGATGTGATGTGCATACATTTTTTTACATGTCATTGTATTATTTTATGTGACGTTATTGTTGTTATTTATCTGAAAAAAATAGTATGAGTCAAAAATTTGAATATTAAATTAAAAATAATAGAATAATTAATGTGGGATATAATTATGTATTAATCTGGATATTTATGTGATATTCATGAACTATAAGAAAAACATCCATTGGTGGTGTTTTTTTTTGAAAAAGGTGGTGGTTTAACCTATATTAATTTAATAGGAAATGGTTTTAAAACTATTATGTTTTTTGATTCATTAGTTAATTTCTATTGTTATTTTGGATATACGGCGTTGTGTGGAGAAACTGTTCATCCATATTTGACAGCGGTCTTGAAACCACCAGAAAAAATATATGCAGTAATTTTTTAAGAGAAAAATATTTCTATAATTTTGGTGGTTAAAACCCCCATGAAATTGAATGTGGAAGTTATTTTATGGATGCTTATTGTAAACGTTTTGGTGGTTCAGACTACCACTGATAATATAATCATTATTTTTTTAAACAATTTCTATATGAAGCAGTGTTTAGAACTACCACTAACTATTTAGTGGTGGATAAGAGTATTTAGGGATGGTTTTATTATTATTATCAATTATTTAAAGTACCAAAAAATAATTATCAATTTTTTAAAACTTTTATTGGTTTAATCCACTACTAATTATAAAAAATAGAGTAATAATTAGCCCCTAAAATAAAATACCACCTTCAGCACAAAAATACACATATATCTACAATATACATAACTCAATAATTTAAAAAATCAGTGAAAAAATAATAAATAAAACACACACACACACACACACAGATATATATACATAGAGCATATAAACATACAACATGTCAGTTAGATAATCTAAAAACTACGTATATAAATTTTTATTACAAATAAATCCTCTATAATGAGGAATATAACATCACTACCTTTCACCTATGTCTTGTTAACCTCCTCCAGATGATACATTATACTGATTTTCATTTTGACTAGAAGATTCCACAATATCTGGTTCCTACATTAAATAAAATCTAGAATGTAATTTGTTTAATTATATTATACAAAAAAATATTTAAAAAAATTATAATAATAATATAAACATATTAAAATACATTTAATAGATTTATTTCTTGTACAATCTATCATATCAGGTATTTAATGTGTTTATGAATTATAACATCAACACTATAAAATAATCTATCCTATGAATTCACCATTACTTTAAATTTCTCATCTCAAACTATCAATCCAGACTCATGCTCTAGAATTTATTATCAAGAACTATGACTTTGTTTTGCGATTCTAAAGTATCAAGACTAGTTAAGTCACTCAAACCAATAGTAGGAGGCATCATAGTGAATGATGAAGAGAACCTCCCAATGACTCCTAGTGGGGGCGGGGATAGTTTAGAACCCAACCCTCGAAAAGGACCAATATTCTCATTTCCTAAAAATTGTAAAATTAAATCATTATGGGGGACTAATAGTGACTTAAAGGGATTTCAACCTCCAGCCTCTTTAATTTTATTCTAAAATTATATTTTTTTAACAAAATATATTTCTTAAAAAATAAACCATGAATTATATTTTTTCCCTAATGCTTATAGTAGGTACAATTTTGTAATTTGCATAATATTTCTTATGAACATCAAACCACAAAATTATTTGACCAACCACATGAACAAATTATTTCTCCTACCTATATCAATAATAAAGTGAAATCTATAAAAATTAAATTTCATAAAACTCAATGAAAATATATTTAATAAATATAAAATAGATTAAATTAAGTAATTTCTCCTTTATAACTCTTTAAACCATCCACGGGTGGTATGAATTTATTCTACCTATTTTATGAGTTTTTCTGATAATAATACTAAAAAAATGTTAATATTAATTAAAAATGTATTATTTTAAATAAAGTTAGATAAATTTTATAAGATAATATAAAATAAAATATGTGAATCATAATAATTCATATCCCCAAATGACTTCCACTTATCCCGTGGTATCCCTAAAGGTACTCCTTCATACATTTGATAGGTAATCAAGGAGATGTCATTTAACTCACATTACCACCTATACTTAAATTCTTTCAAATTTTCTGCAAAAATATCAAATTCGATTTATTTACAACCTCCTGATGTTCATAAATATGGAAAAGAATCTACATAGTAGATATAAAGTAACAATTAAATTTACATTTGGTCAGAATAGTAGATAAAGCAACTATAAAAATAAATTTTAACTTACTTTGAATCATTTATAAAAAATCTAATTCTTACAACTTGTGGGAATATGTCTTTGTTTATGATAAGATATGCGTAGGAATGTTTTTCACATGCTAACTAACACAATATCTACCCATATAATCCTATAATATCATCTGTAGTAACTCTAAACATTTTAAATGAACAACTACTTTAAAATTTCCCAACTGCCAAAATTATTATGTATTCATGTTCATTTCTAACATACTATTATATTATATTTCAATAAATATATTTAAAAATTATAACATAGATGTAATTAATTATATTTTGACATTAAAATATATATACTAATAATGGTGACACACTAGTACCCCTGTGATGGTAAGCATGGTACTATATCCTCGGTTGATGATAACTCTTCAGTTGCTCCATTTGATTCCACTAATATCCCCGAAAGAGAAGGTGATGTAGTTAAAGTAATTATTATTTATGATCAATGTGAGATTATATCATATGTAATAAATTGATGTAAATTTGAGAAAAAATTGAGAACATACCATATGCAGGAGGCAGCGTATCCGAAAGGTCATCCAATATTATAGGGGTCTTGGAAGATTATATCGTAAATTTAAATCATTTTTCTCATTGTTACAACATCCAAAAATAATACAAAACAAGTTAAAATTTGTTATATAATATAAAACAAGAAAATGGTTTGAAAATGTTTTACATAAATTAAATGAATCCATGTATTCTAAATAAACAAATAAATGATTAGTTAAATGCATGGAGACACACTCAATTAATTCATCATTATCCATATTATTGTCATCATACACCGATATAATGATATCATCCTATTTACCATCACTTTCAAGAAAAAATATTTCAATATCATCATGGATAGATAGTCAATATCTTATATTTGATGAGGTTCGATCTCAAAAAAAATTCTTTGACTTTATCATCCATATCATAAAAGTATATTGGTTTAACATGGACTTCAATAGTATATCCTTCATTAATTCCTTCATCCACATAAAATACCATTTTATCTTGAGAAGAAAAAAAAATCATTTTATTCATGATCCCTAGTATCAATCATACGAGATAAGTCATAAAAATTAAATGATAACAAACATTTTGTTATGCATGTATTAATATAGACCCACTTACATTTGAATAACATAATTGAAAATTTTAGATGAAAATTAAATTTGATAATGTCATTAAATGTTCCATAGTGTCCCGAGTAATATAATTTTGTTGATATTACACTTTTTTTTTTGTTTTCAGACATTCTTTACACTAAATGTTTTGAAAATTAAAGCCATTAATTTTATAATAATCAAATATATTACACTTTTTCAACGGTCATTAAGATAAATATTTCAAATCATTGAGAAATCTAACTTGATTATCAATATGCACAATATATATATATATATATAATATTATAAGTTATAAAATATAATTCTATCAATATTTTATGAATATGAAATTGATTATGATCTTACATGATGTTAAATCCAATTAATAATGTATTTGTCAAAGGATTTCTTTATCTCTTTCTCATTTAGTGATTGAATATGAAGTTATATCATTATTTGAATTTAAAATTCATCAATAAAAGGATCTAAAATATCACTATTTATTAAATCATATCAATGTGCTTGTATAAATGCTCTTTGTGTTAATAAAACTGATGATATTTTCCAATCTCAAGGACCCAATATTGGAAACTTTTTTGAATTACTATAGGATTGTGATTGATTTTTGTTATAATCAATATGTAAAACTTGATTATATGACATTCAATATTATCTAAATAAATCAAACAAAAGGTAATGCATTCTTATTTCTTATAAAATTCAAAAATAGAGCCTTTTGGTTGAGCTCTTTGTCACACAAAAGGATTCCAATGACATATATACCTAATGAAATAATGTAACAATGAATAATTAACTACAAATGAAATGAGTTTGAAAATTTTAGTGTATTATACATAAAAGCGTATAATCACAATACATATCTATGGGATTAATCCATGGATAATATATGACTCCTCCTACTTTTACTTCCTTAGTAAAAAAAGAGTTAGATGAATCATCATGGTGAAAAATGAGGGGAGAAATATTATCTCTAAATGAAAAAGTGTCATTAAAATTTTTTCCTACAGTATTTCAATATCAATGGGGTTTAATGTTTTCTGATAAATCTGTCTGAATAATGTACAAAACTCAATTATAACCATTATCATTTTTTCAGGTAACAATATATGTAATGCCAGATGTAAAAATTGATATTTCAAAATATGAAAGTCAAGAAATTTAAGTCTATATAACTTATGATGTCTCAAGTTAATACTTATTGGAAATTTACTTGAATATATATTTTCAATATTTCAACAAAAACTTATTTTTCATGTTTTTTCAATTCAAAAACTACAACAAGATAATTTCAATTTTCATTTTCCCACAGATCACACTTTATATTCATTTCTACTAAGTACTTACGATCATTAAAATGATCTTTCTATTTTACCTACTTGTTCAATATTGAAAAAAATAAAACTATAACATTCATTTTTTTCAATGTTTATAAGGCCAAAATTATAACAAAACAATTGAAATTCCCAATAAGATAGTTTGAAAAAAAATATATTTTCTTAAATTGTTCGGTACCAATTGTATCAGATTAAAAATGATCAATTTTCTTAAGAACCATAAAATGATAATCTTTCCCAAATTATACATCAAAAGTTTATAATTTTGAAATATGTTTTAAACTAGATAACAATTTTATTGGTAACCGGAACTCATTTTTCCATAAAATCATGACTTGTTAAACTGATATCTATAAGATTCATCCAAGAATTGATGATGAAACAGGAAATATTTCTTTCCATTATATGGAAATATTCTTAGATTGAAGTAAAAGTTACAAATTGGACATGCATAACCAGTGTAAGCACTCCAACCAAACAAGTTTAATATTCATGTAAAATCACTAATCATCTACATTAGAGTAACACATAATTTAAACATTTTGGTTTTCGATGCATGATATATGTATATAGAATTTTTTGATAAGTATTTTAATTATTCTATAACCGTTTGAAGATATAAATTTATGTCATTTATAAGTATTTTCTTTGTTGTAATTATTATCTAAATAATTAATGATATTTTTTCATACACATCCATATAGATAGATTATAAGGGATTAAAATAACTGGTTATATGTTATAAGTTATACTCAAAGTTCCAATTATATTAAATCCATCAGTATCTAATACTAAACACACATTATTATGATTTAAATAGAAATATGGATAAAAATAATCAATGTATTTATATGATTTTTAATATCTAGAATGATGTATGAACCCTTAATTGTTATTTTCCAAAGAATTCCACTTCATTTGCTCGGTCAGTTTAGAATATATGATTTTTTTGAAATCTTTATTTTAATGGAATGTAAAATAAAACATTAATAGTAGTTTCATTTCTCTTGTTCTTCATAGTTCATTCATTCATAATTCCTATAACGATTCATCAATTTCTGAGTATAATCTTAAAATATTTTACACTCTTATCTATATGAATATTCTGCATGATACAACATGAAGTCATTGGGATATGCATGTATTTTTGTATAATTGAGAATGATTTCTTAACAAATTTATTCATCTAATAAAATGACTAATTTATATTAGATTTAAAACATGAATCATGAATTAAATAAAATATCATTATCATTTCTTTTTCTATAATTCCACATAAGCACTTGATATGATACATATCTAGTAAGAAAGAAGATTTTGTATATTTCATACATGCTTCATATAACTCTTTATTTTTAACTTCCAGTAATTCATAAAACTTATTTGATTACATAATTACCATCTATATTTTATTAATCTATAGAAAATAAAAAATTGTCCCCATTTATATATTAAAATCTTCATCAATCCATGGAATGACAGAAACATTATTAATCAGGTTTTGATTATCATTCCTCACTATCAGGGCAACATGTTTTTCATTTTGATGATGGTTAGATGGTTATGTATATAAAATTTCCAATTTCCCATTCCAAATCCATCTCACATATACAATATCAAATTATTTTAATACCAAGTTCTCATAAATTTCATTTCTTTTAAATGACCATATGAAATTATAATTCAGACATAGACATTTTATTCTTCCATCTATAGATTTATTTTTAATAGAAAAATCTTAAAATACCTTTAAAACCTTAATATATTGAGATTGATTTTAGGGTAAATTAATCCAATTATTATCCATTTGTATGATTTTGATAAATAAATAAATATATATATAATACATAACAATAATTAATTAAATAATATCATATATATAATAATGATAAAGTTTTATCTAATTATAAAATATTAATATTAAAAATATATTAGAAATTAAAATTTAACTCACAATAAATCATCAGATGCAATTATGATATAAAATAATTATTATTAATTAATGAAACATGAAACATTTAAATTTTTTTGTATAAAAAATAACCACAATAATGATTTTTTGATGAGTGTAAATTCAAAGTTAAATATAATTTTAGATGTTTAAGAACACTTGATTTGGAAGAGATCATTAAAGAAAACAAAAGTAATATTTTTTAAATGTTGATAGAAAATATTGTATGCTTATTTAGATTGTCACTTATATATAATTTAATATAACAAAAACATATCTATAAACACACATACATAACTGTAATATGTATAAACAAATTTAAAACATCTTGGCTTTTATTTCATGAAATTTTTACCCAAAAAACTAAATGATAATGTAAGGCTTCATGAAATGCTCACTAATTATTAACATTTGGTTTGGAATTACTACACCACCTAATGATTATTTTTTTATTTATAATTTTTTGGTGGTTTTACAAAATATGGGGTTTATGAAATCAAGAATTTTTTCATGGATATTTCAATATGATTATTCCATATTAAATAATACATATAATTTGATTTGATAAATGTAATCAATAATAGAAGATCATTTTTATTCCTTTACAAACTAATTCTAAATTTAAATAACATCCCATAAGGGTCATTGATATGGTATAGAAAAAGAGTATAATAACATAAGATCATGGATATTTTATAAGATACATTTTTATCTAGTTTACCTCTTTTTAGCACTTTCATATGTTCAAATATTATTTTTCATTATAGGTTCTAGTATATAATTAGTTAGAGAAGTAATTAAAGGATAAATCACCACATACAAGGATTCAAGATAAAATATATTTGATCAATTTCATTAACCAAGTTCTATCAGATATATATTTCATTAAAAACGTATATATGATAGTGTAGAAATAGTGGATAATGAAAATCAATCCCATGGATATTTTTGAAATTCCATGAGAGGTTAATTTAATCTGATGATGGGCCTGGAATATTTTAAAAAAATTATATAAAATTGAAAAGGTAAATATAATATTATTTTGAGTCTAGGAAAAGATAACACAGAAAAATCAGAAAATTATTCTATAATAACTGAAGTGGTGATTTATTAGTTTTCGAATAAAAAAATACTAGTTTAATATAAATACTACTATTGAGGGGGGATTAAATCTTTGATGATTCATCACGTAGGGTTAATGTCAAGGAGGGGAGGAACAACTGGATTCTTATTGTTAGGATGAGTAGTGGTCAAGTAAGAATATCCAGAGAGGATGATTTTCCTTTGAGGAGTTATTACTATGAGTGAGATAGGTTTGGGAATCAGGTGATAATGAAGGAATAAAGGGGTCCATACTGTTCTAGGTGATCCAATTTAAAAGTAGTTTGTTAATGAACTTGCACCGAATACATCTTTAAAACTAGTTATTTTAAGAACCTCAGATAAAAATTAATTTGTAGTGGTAAAAAAACATCATCATTAAGAAATGATGGATACTTAGATTTCACTTTTTAGTGGTAGTCACATGAAACCAATACTAATAAACCACCACTATTTAGTGTTTTCTTGAAATAAATCCTTATTCATTTAATTATCTTCTATTTCATTTTTTTAATCCTTGGAATGGATTAATTTATTGTCACTTAATGACTTCATTAATAGTTTTGAATTCCTTAATTCTCAGGCATATAATTACTACAATAAAGTATGTTTTAAACTATTAGGATTAAATTTATGAATATCAAATAATAAAATAATTATCATGTAAATATTTTAATGAATATACTATTTAGTAATCTTCAAAATGAAATGGTGTTTATACAAGTTGAAAATAATTTACTTTTAGAGAATATTGAAAAGGAAATTCCCAGATAGAGTCCACCTCTTTACATGTTGTAGTTATATATATGGATTAATTGTTGTGGATTTTTCTGATAGTATTGCAAGAATTTTTTGATATGATCCTCATCTTAATATTTGGTAAATTTATATAAATTTGGTATCAAATTCATTATGCATGAATCTATAAACTATGGTGAAAATGAATAGAATATGATTGGCATGAGCAATATGAAACTAGAAATAATATTTGAATAAAATATTGATAATCTATTTTAAACTGGTGAAAAATGGACTTGAAAGTTGGTGGTTGGTATAAAAAGGAAATAATAAACATGAAACTGTATAGTGGGATAGAATCTAATAAGTCATTACTATTTAATGAATTGAATGATGCTAAATGAAAAGTAGAGGACCAAGAATATAGTTTTTTGTTTGAATGTGAATAATTTTTCATTAAATACAAGTAAATTAATGGAATATTTAATTTAATGAGGCTAGTAAAATTATAATTTTTTGGAATAAGAATAATTTATAAATGTAAAATGATAACATATGTACTTTCTTTTTATGAATAATTGGTAATTATATTAATTTTGATTATTTATTGGGAAAATGTTTCTTGATTTATGGTTTCTCTATTGTTATTGAAATTAAAGTGGTTGTGGGGAGATAATGTGATAAAGGGGGATAATGCATGGTGTTGGACATTTATTATTTTAGGTGGGTAAAATGTTTAATTTATATAGGTTTAGGAAACCCTAATAAAATGGGGTGATGGGAACACATTGTTATAGGAGGGGGACATACACTATAGGGTGCGTTAATGAGGTTAATACCCTTCATGTACCAATTTCCAATTGGAAAAGTGGATATATTATGTATAGAAAAAATTGTGGTTATGGAATGGTTAGACTAATATCAAAAATATATTTTACACCCTATGGAAGATATGGGTAAGTAGGGATTTGATCCGACCTGTAAGAACCAATGTTTTTATAACGGGTCAAAATCCCGACCTTGTTTGAATGTTTGATTTGTACCTGAGGAAACTGGAGAAATTGGGAAGTTTCTGGAAATTTCCAGACTACACGCCGTGTACTTTAAGTACACGTCCTGTAGAGGTTAGGCGAGTGATTGGCCGTGTGCTCGCCAAGTACATGTCGTGTGATGATCGTGTAGAAATGTTTTACTACAAGACGTGTAGTTTTAGGCATGTAGTGTACCCTTGACCATGTGGAGGCCATACATGGGATGTAGGCATGTTGGTCAGGTAGAATTGGTTAAGCAAGTACACTTCGTGTCCTTCTCGGACATGCCGTGTAGTATGACCATGTATGAGGAATATACATGGCGTGTAGTCCTGTTGGTCGGGTGGAATCGTTTAAACCATGTAAACGTTGTGTAGTCTAGCCGTGTATGAGGTATATACATGGAAAATGGGTAAGTTGGAGAGGAAGAGAAGAAAAAATAAATACAAACCATGTACCACTAGGTACCCACCGTGTACTCATGTCGGCAGGTTCTGGAAAGTAAGTCGGCGAAATTTTAGTCATCTTATGAACAGTAAAATGATACACGTCATGTAGTCTTAAAGTACATGCCGTGTAGTTTCTTTTAATTTCACTAAAACGGACAGTATCCTCGTATTGAGGCAAAATCTCAATATTCCTCCAGGTTTCACGAACCAAGCTGTCTGGGACTTCAAATCCCTCCTGGATCTTCATCTGAACCCTGATTCAATCGCCGATAGATGCGTTAAAACCCAATCGGTAAGGCCCTGCTTTTTCTTGACCTGTTTTTCTTGATTTTTGTTCTAGAACTAGTTATTGGGTTTTGATCGGATTTTATTCTTTTGTAAATCTACCATGTTTTATACCTAATTGAAGGTTGTTATTGGAGGAGTTGTATCGTACGAGTCTCAGGTAGGTGGTGCATACCTTTTTTTTTGTATTTTCATGGTCATTTGGATGACATGGCCTTCTCCGCATTTTTAGGTATTTTGAGAAGGACCTGTTTTATCTGCTATTACCTATTGAATTGGTTATTGGACCTATGGGATGCCTTTGGGTATGCCCTGTTAACAGTATTGATTAAGCGGGGTCGGGCGAGGGGCCATTTCTCATAGGGGCATTTTGGCCGTGGGATTCCAAAATGGTTATATTTGAATTATATTCTTGTAAAGTGTTGAGTTTAGTTTATTAAACCTTGTTATAAATTGTTAGAGGATTTCAAGACCTCAGTGTTGTTGATTGATAACCGTTGGTTTAGGGCAACTCAACTGTTTAGAATGTTTTTCCTATTTATGTGTTCTGTTTAAATATGTTATATATGTAATTTCTGAATTACATATACTGGAACCTTTGGGTTAGTTTGGGCATGGCCCGAATATTCTTGAGTGATGATGATCATAGGTTGGGCTTGGCCCGGGTTACGTTGGGTGGTTCTGACCATGTGATTGGGCATCATGGGTGTCAGTTTGAGGAAGGATGACTGTCGGGTTGGGCATGGCCCAGGTTACTAGGTTGGCAAAGCCATCAGACTTGAGTGGCATGGTCATAGGGACATGAGGTGTCATAGGTGTTGTGGCTTGGGTACTATTTTGGTGATTACCGCACACTCGTAAACTTTGAGTAGTGTTCACATAGAGAGACTCCGTGATGAGGTGGTTTTGACCACTCGTGTGGGTAGGCCCCCCCGTTATTTGCGGTTTAGGTACTACTGGTTTGGGGGTGATTACTGTAGGAAGCCATGTGGAAGGTGAGGAGCCTTTAGGGGATAGCATTGAGGCTATTGGGTTGGGGGAATATGCTCACTGTTATTTGAAGGCGGACATCACTGTCCCTCCAGATACTTTATTTTTGAGGGCATACATCACTGTCCCTTTGGCTACTTATTTTGAGTGCAGACATCGCTATCGCTCTGGTTAGTTATTGAGGATAGGCATCGCTGTTCCTATGGGTTACTACTGTTGGGAGTGACTTAGGGACGTAGGAACTTGAGACACATGGTGTTAGGGGGAACATGGTGCCGAGTTACATGATAGAGATTCTAGCATTGGATGAAGCAGGTGACACTCAATGGTGGATACTGAGCACCAGTGGAGTTTGTGTTTATTTTTGAATCTTTCTGCTTATGAAATTCCTTATAAATGCTTGCCTTCTTAAACAGTTATATTAGGTACGCACCATTGGGTGGTATCCTACTGATATTAATCTCACACCCTACACGGGCCCTTCAGGACCCATGCAGACTTTATGGATTTACGTGTAGAAAAGAGGCTAGCTTCAGGAGCTGGGCTACATTAGCTGTTGCTTGGATATGGTATGGACCTTGAGGTCTTTCCGAGCTAGAGTTTACTATGTTTTGCGCACTTTCCGGTATCAGTGTGCTTACTTGTTTTATTGCAACAGTTGGTTAACCATTGGTTCCCTTTTTATGTTTGGATATGCTTGACCTACTTTGGATGCATGTTTTGTTGTTCAGTTGCCATTACAAGTGATCATCATGCTGTTGTGTTTATTTGCACTGCTGTTGTTTTTATTTATTGCTTCCTCTATTTATTGATATTAAATGTGCTTCCGCTCTGCAGGTCTGGTTTGAATCTGTTGTGTCATTTATTCTGCTGCATCCTTTTTATGATACATGGACCAGTACCATTATTAATATCCTACGAGAGGGTATAGCCTCCCCACTATACCTATAATACCCTCTCTATTAGTTGGCAGTCTTTGTCATTTGGGGAGGTTCGCCTAAGGTAGTAGCTCTCGACCCGTTTAGCAATGTTTAGGTGGCTATTCGGGTCTGGGTCATTACAAAGTGGTATTAGAGGAGTTTTTGATAGGGATTCAGTAGCAGCATTTTACTGGATACTTATGAGATTGAGGCTCCTCTTTTTATTTTTTTGGGTTTCACTATTTGGGATATGGTAGACTAGAGATAGGTTGTTACTGGAAACTGGGTTTCTAGCTTGTGCTTGGGTGCCTGTAGCCCCAGGTATGAGGGATGGACCAAGTTGTCATGGGTGGGAATTGCAATTTTCTTTTTTCTCAGATTATAGTTTATATGATTTCCACCTCGGTGGCTCACTTGGTGTGTGATTTTATTAATTGTGATATGTGACCCTTGACCCAGTGCGGTAAGGGAGAATTGAACCTTGTCCCAGTATGGCAAGGCTTGTTTGCATGGATTTTTATAGGCTTGTTTTTAGGGTATTTCAATTTCATAACTGTACGTATGCTTTGTGAAGTGATAATGCCATTTGAATAATATCAATTTCTATGATTTTTACTCTTTGTAATGTGAATAGGTGAAATTCATGATAAAATTTCTTTTTTATTACAATGTGTTATGCCATGATTTTTATATTTGTAGAATTGTATGCGACATGGTATTTGGGTCTTGCTATTGTACGAGCATGCATGTATTATTGGTTCAGGTGATTTTGATCACCCGGAATGGGCGAATCAGTCGTCGGTTTGAGGCAATGTTGTTTTTCGGGACGAGCATGGACCGATGTACTTGTGATACTTGGCTCTATTAGGGGAGGGCAAAGAGGCCACGAGGCTGGGATGCCGTGGGGGAATGGGTTGCGGTGGGGGAGAGTAAGGGTAGTAGTTATGCACTTCCTTTTACTAATTTTTTATCAGCATTGAATATATATATATATATATATATATATATATATATATATGGGATGTGTGACCATTTATAGTATTCAACGGGTTCCTTTTTGGGCGACTCAGATGGAGCGTCAGACCAGAGATGGTACAGTGCCGCAGGTGCAGGATCAAGTTCAGGATTTGGTGCAGGAAGAGCAGGAGCCACAGGTACATGCTCAAGGGAAGGAACAGGTTCAGGATCTAGTGCAGGTCAGATAGCGGCCGGGTTTGGCAGAATTTGGACCATGGCTCGATAAGTAGCCCTGAGATAGCCTAGTGCGTGTCTTACAGGGTATCGACAGAGGTGTGCAAGGTATAGATCCATCTATGTCATATCTGAGGTGGGAGTTTCATTCACACCACCCACCACTTTTTCAGGGTTAGGGTGGTTTCACAGGTGGATGAGAACTGGAGAGAGATCATGCAGATGATCATCATGCAGCTCGAGATGCCTCCATGGTGTAGGGTCAAGCTGGGAATATACATGCTGCGAGGACTAGCATAGCATTGGTGGGATGTGCAGGTTCAGGCTCGCAGGCATGAGGGACTGGCATGGAAGGAATTCAAGGACACGTTCTTTGAGAAATTTTACCCAGAGACCCTGAGAGCTGAGAGAGCCTGGGAGTTCTTGAGTCTTTAGTAGGGAGACATGTCCATCATGGACTATACAGATACTTTCACCGAGCTGTCTTGATTTTCACCTGATATGGTAAGTGATGATGTAGCTAGGGCGAGATGCTTCAAGGATGGCTTACGACGCGCCATTCGGGTCCAGGTGAATATCTTCAGGATGTGTATTTTTAGAGGCGGTGAATGAGGTGCTCATAGCAGAGGGCAACCAGTGGGATATGCTTCAGGTTGGCCAAGCGACGACTTCAAGTGATGGTTCAGACAATAGGAAGCAAGAACGGGATGAGTTCTAGTAGGGAAGTCAGGCCAAGGACTTAGCTAGACCACCTAGTATCTGTTCTTCAGTAGTTTTATTTCAGTGTGGATAGCCAGGGCATGTTCAGACTCAGTGTGATAGGCCTCCAAAGAAGTGTCGGGCATGTTGACAGGTCGGGCATCTGGATAGGTTTTGCAGGAAGCCTTCTCAGACAACCAGCAGGCAGGGACCAGGACAGACAGTGGCATAAGGAGTTGGTTTAGGTTTGGTAACAGGAGAGGGAAGCCGAGGTTCAGCTGCACGTGGAGGATGTGACAGAGACAACGAGATCTAGTGGAGGGGTCAGTGTCCGGTGGCTAGAGCAGCACCATAAGAAGGTCAGTCATCAGGCAGCCATATTTCAGGCTAGGTGCACATTGTGGAGCTGCCAGAGGATGAGCATGTTGGTGAGCCGACGACGGTTAGAGGTACACCATGGGTGTGGTGGTGATTTTGATGTTTCCTTTTGGCATGACCTATAGAGGCATGTCCATTTTGAGTACACGTGATGCAAATGATCTATGTGGATTGACTAGATTCTAGTCCATGGGATTGGCACCATATCAGGTGCATGATATATTTATATATATGTATGAGATGAATAACATTAAGGTAATCGAGGATGTGGGTTACTTGAGGTTCCATGGGCATTAGGGCATCGAGGATGTGAGTTACTTGAGGTTCCTTAGGCATCGGGGCATCGAGGATGTGGGTTACTTGAGGTGCTAGGCACTAGGACCTCATCGAGGTGGATACCAATGCATTGCGGGATACGCTGGGTGTCCCTAACGACACAAGAGCACCAGTGAGGTGCAGGGGTGATGATGCATCATGGAAGGACTATGCGTCCGGAAAACAGGTTAGTGAACCTTTGTTTGTTTTGAGTTTTGTCATGTTGAGACTGGGTTAGGCGATTCCTAAGGTGGGGAGCCCCCTTGAGAAATTTAGCCGAGACCTCTGAGGTCAGGGAAGTCTGGGTTACTTTGATCGGGGTGGTATGTTCAGTGCCATCTTCAGGTTTTTTTTGATAGCTCGGGGATGAGATATATTAAGGTGGGGAGATTGTAAGAACCCAGGTTTTTAGAACGGGTCAAAATCCTGACCATGTTTGAATTTTTGACTTGTCCCTGAGGAAACTGGAGAAATTGGGCAGTTTTTGGAAATTTCCATACTACACGCCGTGTACTTGAAGTACACACTGTGCAGATGCTAGGAAAGTGAATGGTCATGTGCTTACTGAGTACATGTTGTGTGATGACCGTGTAGAAATTTCTTACTACACGACGTGTAGTTTTAGACACGACGTGTGCCCTTGACCATGTGGAGGCCATACATGGCATGTAGGCCTATTGGTCAGGTAGAATCAGTTAACCAAGTACATTCCATGCCCTTCTTTGAAACACCGTGTAGTTTGACTGTGTATGAGGAATATACATGGTGTGTAGGCCTTTTGGCCAGGTGGGATCATTTAAATCACATACACATCATTTCCCCCTTGGACACACTGTGTAGTCTAGCCGTGTATGAGGGATATACATGGAATGTGGGTAAGTTGGCGATGAAGAGAAGAAAAACTAATTACACACCGTGTACCCTTAGGTACACGCCATGTACTCATGTTGGAAGGTTCTGGAATGTTTGTCGGTGAAATTTCATCCATCTTATGAATAATAAAATGATACACGACATGTATTTCTAAAGTACACACTATGTAGTTTCTTTTTTGTTTCTCACTAAAATGTGAAATAGCGTCGTATTGAGGCAGAATCTCAATATTCCACCAGGTTTCACGAAGCAAGCTATCTAGGACTTCAAATACCTCCCGGATCTTTGTACAAACCTCGATTCAATCACCAACAGATGCATTGGAACCCCCTCAGTAAGGCCTTGCTTCCTCTTGATCCGTTTTACTTGATTTCTGCTCTAGAATGAGTTATTGGGGTTTGATAGGTTCTTATTCTTTTGTAGACCTACCATGTTATATACATAATTGGAGGCTGTTATTAGAGGAGTAGCGTCATATGAGTCTCAGGTAGGTGGTGCATACTTTTTTTTTGTGTGTTTTTGTGGTCATTTGGGTGGCACGACCTTCAGCGCATCTTTAGATATTTTGAGCGGGACCCGTTTTATTTTCTATTACATATTGAATTGATTATTTGACCTATGAGATGCCTTTGGGTATGCCCTATTACCAGTTTGGCTTGAGTGGGGCCGGGCGAGGGGCCATTTCTCATCGGGGCATTTTGGCCAGGGGATTCCAAAATGGTTATATTTAAATTATATTTTTTTAAACTATTGAGTTTAGTTTATTAAACCTTGATATAAATTGTTAGAGGCATTCAAGACCTCAGTGTTGTTGATTGATAACCATTGGGTTAGGGAAATTCAACTGTTTAGAATGATTTTCCTATTTATGTATTCTGTTTAAATATGTTATATATGTAATTGATGAATTGCATATACTGGAACCTTTGGGTAGGGTTGGCCATGGCCCAGATATTCTTGAGTGATGCTGATCACAGGTTGGGCATGGACCAGGTTACGTTGGGTGGTTTTGACCATGGGATTGGGGGTCATGGGCTTCAGATTGAGGCAGGATGACAGTTAGGTTGGGCATGGCCCGGGTTAATGGGATCGCAAGGCCATCAGACTTGAGCGGCATGGTCACAGGGACACGAGGTGTCAGAGGTGTTGTTGTTTGGGTACTATTTTGGTGATTACTGTTCACCCGGAATCTTTGAGTGGTGTGAACATAGAGAGACTCCATGATTAGGTGGTTTTGACCACTCATGTGGGTAGAGGCTCCCGTTAGTTGCGGTTTAGGTAATACTGGTTTGGGGGTGCTTGACGTAGGAAGCCACATGGAAGGTGAGAATCCTCCAGGGGATAGCATTATGGATATCAGGTTAGGGGCATAGGCTCGCTGTTATTTGAGGGAAGACATCGCTGTCCCTCCAGATACATTATTTTTGAGGGAAGACATCACTATCCCACTAGCTACTTATTTTGAGGGCAGACATTGCTATCTCTCTGGTTAGTTATTGAGGACATGCATTGCTCTTACTCCGGGTTACTACTGTTGGGTGTGCCTTCGGGACGTCGGTACTTGAGACACGCGGTGTCAGGGGCACATGGTGCTGGGTTATATGACAGAGATTCTGGTGTTGGCTGAAGCAGGTGACACTCCATGGTGACTGGTGAGTACCAGTGGAGTTTGTGTTTATTTATGCATCATTCTACTTACAGTTTTCATTATAAATGCATGCCTACTTAAACAGTTATATTAGGTACACACCGTTGGGTGGTATCCTACTGAGATTTGTCTCACACCCTGCACGGGCCCTTCAGGACGCGTGCAAACTTTATGGATTTATGTGTAGGAAAGAGGCCAGCTTCAGGAGATGGGATACATTATCTATTTCTTGGAGATCTTATGGACCTTGAGGTATTTCCTATCCAGAGTTTACTATATTTTTCATACATTCATGTATCAATATTCTTACTTGTTTTGTAGCTACAGTTGGTGAGCCATTGGCTCCCTTTTTATATATGGATATGCATGACCTACTTTGGACGCATGTTTTATTGTTCAGTAGTAGTTACAAGTGATCAGAAAGCTATTGTGTTTATTTATACTGGTGTTGTTTATATTTATTGCTTTTGCTGTTTATTGATATTGACTGTGCTTTCGCTCTGTGGGTCTGGTTTGAGTCTGCCGAGTCATTTATTCTGCTGCATATTTAATGTTATACTTGGACTAGTACCAATATTAATATCCTATGAGAGGGTATAGCCTCCCCACTATACCTATAAGACCCTCGCTGCTAGTCGGCAGCCTTTGGAGTTTGGGGAGTTGTACCTAAGGTAGTATAACCCGACCTATTTAGCACTGTTCGGGTGGCTGTTCGGGTCCGGGTAGTTTCACTACCCACATCATGTTTATGTGGTATGTGTTATGTCATTATAGATATATGGTGATATGGTATATGGTGGTGGAATGTTGTCTTGGGATGGAAGTTGTGGAATGTGGTTATGTGATTCATGTACAATCCTGGTAAGGGATAATGGTTGATGATATGTTTCTGATGATGGTTTTCTACTCACCTCACTGATCAGATTTGGAGAGGGTGGTACAATTGGATTACTACCAATTTAAGGTGTAGTGACACTACTAATAGGTTGGAGAAACATCATTTATTGGGAATGGGTTTTTTAGTAATTTGATTATAGATGTGGAATTGATTATGTTTTTAGTTTATGAAAATGAAATTGTATAAATTACTCTGTTGGATATAGATGAGGATTTTGAAGACATGGATGAAGGATTGTGGTTTCTAATTTTATTTCCATACTTTTTATGTTTTCCATTTTTTATGATAATGTTTTGTTTTATTTACCTAGTTTATTATCAAACATGTCTAATAATACAAATTTATTTTACATAAATCTTGATTTTTAGAAGGATAACCCTATTGAGTACTCCAAAGTGATCACTCTACCATAGTTTCTCATCTATTTTCAGGATATACCAATGGAGAATGGAGTTGGTATCGGGGTATCCTGGTTTGTCTTGGTAGATGATTTTTAGTTTAAGATCCTCTCTTGTATGTATTTTTATGATGTTATAGGTATTATATATAAGTAACATTTGGGATGTGGAGATTTATCTTATAGAATTAAAATTCTTTGGTGTTGATTAATTGTTGTATTTATTATTTTTTGGATTTTATGAGGGTAATTCCACCCATTGTAATGTTTTTTACCTTCAGTTCTAGTCCCCAATATGGGGACTTATGATGGTGGACGTCAGGATTCACTCTATTATTTTCTATAAGAATATAAATGGCTCTATTCAGGGCATATCATGATAGTTATTCTACTATAATTATAATAATTTACAAGAGGATTTCATGTACCCTATGCATAGAATGCATTTAGATATGTATGAATATGTTTTGTAATGACCAAAAATATTATTAATGGAAATTCCTCTTAATCCAATTAAATGTATTTTTATGTAAAATGGATATATAGAACATATTCACTTACTTTGTTTTATGTTTTTGGATATTAAAATACTATTATGAATTGTGACTCTTGCTAATATAGCTGTTGAATAGTGATCACATGATTAGTATAAATATAGGGCTTTAACAAATCTAATTTAATCAGAAAAAGGAAGCGATGGCCTCATCCACTAGACTTTCCCCATACGAAGCCCTTTTTTTGGAGCTTGGAAAGGAGGTGGCATCATTGGGATTCACTCTTGACCAAGACCAAGTTGAGCATCAACATGTTAATCTCGAACGGAACCACCTACGAGAGAAGTGGAAGTTGATATAGATTACCACTCGAGCGATGTTATTCGTGCCACCCCAAGAGTCTGTCACCATCACAAACCTTACCCGTTTGTCATTTTTGGGTGTTATGAGGGTTTATGTAATGATACCCTAGTAATATGATTATGTATATTATTTTTTATAGAGAATAAACATTCATTTTATTAGTGTAACTTTGTAAATGTTTTTTAATGGAAAAATATTATTTTTAGGTCATTAATAAATCTACTTTGATGAATTAATGGATTTTTGAATTAAATAATATTTTAATTAAGTATTATTACTAAATTTGTTTTTATTAAATATAAATGATCATATAATGTTTTTGAATGCAATTGTAATTTTTATTAAGGAGGTATAGATATTTTTGTCAAAACCCATGAATTTTCGATAAATGTCTGTTTTTATTTTAAAATTAAAAATTAACATATTTATGAAAATATTTAGATAAAATGAATATTATTTTTGGAATCAGGTCATCCAAATTATCCAATAGTGAATTTTTCATAATTTTCTGAGACAATCAAATTTTTGGGTAAAAATTAAGTACCTTTTAAATATATAATGTATTTTATGACATCATAATGACCCAATGGTGATGTAATAAAATACTATAAATATTATTTTCGGACAATTTTGGTTTTACCATTTAAATAATTTGATTTTGGGTTTGTTTTATTTATTTTACAAAACTTTAGTCGACCCTCCAAGAGTTAAAAAACATTTTAACATTTTAAATTGATTTCCTTGAGAGTGTGACTCACCTCCACATAAGAAAGCATAATATTTTAAGAATTTAGGCCATTGGACTTATAAAATAATGTTTTCCACTCCCCTTTGGAAAAAAACATGGGTAAAAACCATTGTCTGGTTTGTGGTTTTGATTAGTTTAATGTGTGGTGTCCCAAAGCTAAATAATAATGAATTCTCTCTCTTTTCCTATATAAACTCACCCAAGCTCCCACTTCCTCTTCACTCAAAGCCCTTGGAGATCGACCAAACACTAACATCCTCTCTTTATAATTCTCCCAAGGCACCCCAATCTCCCAAGAATCCTCTCTCAAGCCCTCCCGAGCCTTTGGGATCACACTTCCTAGTAAGGGATTCCTTCTTTTCTCTTTTTATCCAAGTTTCTCAACATTATTTTTACCTTTTATTTTAAATTATAAATGTTGGGCTATGATTTCTCAACTCCCCCATACTGCCCTACTTATGTTTTAATTATTAGATACCCCTTTATTTCTCATTAGTTCGTCCCATGTACACTCGTTACCATGCCAAAATTCCATAAGGAATTTCTCTCTCCACATTTACATTCAAGCAATTATTTTGTATTATGAGTCTAAATTGAATTAATCGTGTTAGGAAATGTATATATATTACCCCCTTACTTTCCATTTCATGTAAATATGATGAGACACCCCTTTATCTCTCATCAACCATTTTATGAATTCTTTTTTCACGCTAATATGCTGCCAAAATTGCACCGCGATTTTCAAAGCCAAAGTTATTATATACTGAATACCATGACCATTTCTTTATCAAGGGTATTAAAATTTATGAACATTTAGTTATTTATTATAGAGTTTCATGCATGAATTCCGCATTCCTTTATCGTGCAATAAATAATTATGTTCAATGAATCCATGTTGTATGATCTATGTGGGACACTTATGCATGAAATGAAATGTTTAAGAAGGGTGATCCCTAATTTCCATCCAATGCATTGGGTAAAGATTAATATCGTGATACTTAAAGTGAAATGAGGGTTTACTCATGCTAATTCAAGTGCAATGAGGGTTTACTCAGGCTCCATGTTCAATGAGCTTTGGCTCATTGTAATACCATGTTAAGTGTTGTTGCCACATTTCCATGTTATGATAAACATGCTATATCATGACTTTATGTTCATGTTTCTTTTATGTTCCATTGATATTAATACTTAAAAAAATGTATTTTATTCTTCATGTTATGCCTTGTTTACTCCCTTTTCGGTCTTTATAGCTCACCCTTTTCTTATGCATGAGCTCAGGTTATCCCATGAAATACTATGAATGAGGGAATATAGTGTTCTTGTAAAATATGTTTTCAATAAAGATGTTTTGTTTCATGTTTTAAGTCATTATGAAATGTTCCTAAGCCCCAAATACACTAGACCTATCGATCTTCTATGTTTTATCTAGTAAAGGGTTTATGTAATAAATCATGTTAAATTGTGTAATAAAGATCAGGGTTGTTATAGTAGGTATCATAGGATAGATTTAGTTATTTTTGGGATTGGGATTAGAAAACCCTATTGAAATCCATAAGGATAAGAATAAGTAAAATAAAATCATCCCTAAGTTTTGGTGAATAGTGAGTAAGTTTTTTATAAAGAAAATACATCCCTGTTTGGATACGAGCAGGTAGAGGAGGCTTCGGCACAGATGTTTCAATGAGTGAAAACTCCAATAAGGAGTTTCTGGCTTTACCCAGGGTATCTTGGTACACGACAACAGGCCATGCTATACTCTTGGTTAGGACACTCCCAGGGGACATGCTTTGGTAAATTCAAAATCTTATTAAGAATCATTGTTACGGGAATAAAAAAATTCCCCTAAGAATATATGTTGGGAAGTATAACATGGATAACATATACTGAAGTATATAGATTTATAATTTAAGGAAATAAAATTTATTTGTAATTCATCTATTTTTTTCATAGATTACCCTTTATGTGTTACCGCTAACTTTCCTTTTATTCCAGCCAATGTAAAATAATAGGAGGAATTGGGCTAACAACCAGTGTGAAGATCAATGTGATGAATATTCTAATGAGATGCCCAATTGAATGGGAGCGCGAATCAAAAACATTGTCCCGATACTCTCTCAGTTAAATCAAGATTTGAATAGAAACATTGGTCAAGAATAATGTTCAATCCCCCCTAATAAAGAACAAGTGGCAATCGAGGTCTTTGTGAGACAAATGCATCATACTTTTAATGGATCATATGATCCCTCAATCTCCAAACAATAGATCAACTCTATTGAAATTATCTTCTCCATCCTTCAATGTTATAAACAAGAGAAGGTTCTTTTGGATAATTATCGTATGGAGGGTGAATTCGATCAATGCTTTACATTGATGAAAAATACAAAGCCTCAGGAGGAGATCGAGGCATTGGAATAGAAGGATTTATAGAAAATGTTTTTTGAAAAATAATTTCCTTGCACCCTCCAACTTAAGATGGAAATGAACTTCCTTGAAATAAAGAAAAAAGATGACACATCCATCAGAGAATACAAGGAAAACTTCACACGTTTTGTACAATATGCCCTCATCTTTGTCGTTACCCTCAAATGCAAGGTTTACTGCTTCTTTAGTGGGAAGAAACCTAGCCTACGGAAAGCTCTAGTGATACGTGACTTCGATAGCTATGGGGAAATTTTGTGATGTTCCATCAAAGTACAAATGGAGATCGTCGAATCTCAGAACTATCATGGGAATAAGAAGATTAAGGTGGACTTCAATTATAGTGGTCCGATGGATAAATCCAATGGAGCTAAGAAAATACGGCACCCCACTTGCCAATGGTGTGGAAAGAAGCACCCCAGAAATTTCCTGAAGGGGATGTGGTAATTCTTTAGGTGTGGAAGAGAAGAAAACCTAGCCATTAACCGCTAAAAAGAAAAACCTTACGCTATGATAGAGGAGGGGAATGCTCCATTCATCTCTCAATGCATTGTTCACTTCTTTAACTTCTAGAACCAGGGAACCTTGAAAGTCAGTGCCCTAATCCAAGGGTTTTCAGAGGCAACCAACAACCTCCAAGGCAGCAATGGATATCTTTTTCTATCACTACCACCGAAGTGAACCTCGGGAACTAATTGGTGACATGTACACTAGTTATTCCTTCCAGAATAGAAAATATAATTTTTCGTTCTAGTTATACGCATTCTTTTTGTATCCCTAAAGTTTAGTAGAACAATCCCAACACCACCACAAATCATGGAAGTAAAGATATTGGTGAGTATGGAAAATGGGGAAATCATTTCATCCCATGAATATAACTCCTCCCTTATCATAATTTGTGGATTGAACTTCTAGAAAACCTATTAATACTCTCTATTGTGGAATTTGATGCAATTCTCGACCTGAATTGGCTTTCTTTATATAGAAAAACATAAATATCCATGAGTGGGAATCACTCTCTATATGGAGAATCGACTCCTGATTTTATACAAGTGCAAGGAGGAAGATGAATATTCTTTAGAACCATAATCTCAAGCATGAATATTACTACAATATGAGCATGTGTATCTAGCTTAAATGCTTGAGTATAAAGAAACAACCATTCATGAATACATGAATATTGTGAGGGAATTTGATGAAGTGTTTCCGGAGGAATTTCCTGGCCTTCCTCCAAGAAGAGTTGTTGAATTCAAAATTGATATTATTCCTGGGGATTTTCCAATATACACGACTCCATATAGAATAGATGTTGTGGATATTGAGGATATGAAGAAACAACTATATGATAATCTAGATAAAGGGTTTATACGCCCAAGTGCATCACCATGGGATTCTCCAGTCCTCTTTGTCGAGAAGAAGGACGAGTCAATGCGACTTTGCATTGGTTATCGGGAGCTCAACAAAATCACGATAATGAAAATGTATCCTATTCCACGAATTGATGATTTATTCAATCAGCTATATGGATCCTAATACTTCTCTAAGGTGGATTTGTGGTCGGGATATTATCAAGTAAGGGTGAAGAAGGAGGATATCCCTAAGAGTGCTTTTCGTATATGGTACGGGCACTATGAATTCATAATAATTCCTTTCAGACTCACTAATTCTCTGGAAATCTACATGGACATGATGAATAGAGTCTTTAGAGATTACCTTGACACATTTATTATAGTCTTTATAGAGGATATTTAAATGTACTCTACAACTAAGGAAGAGAATGAGGAGCATCTAAGAACTATACTAGAGACCTTTTGAATGGAGAATCTATATGCAAAGTACAACAAGTGTGAGTTTTGGTTGAAGGAGGTCTCATTATTAGGTCATATCATCACAAGAAATGAGATATCTGTGTATCCCACCAAGAGAGATGCAATAGAGGGATGACCAAGGCCAATGTCGGTGATAAATATCCATAGTTTCTTGGTGTTAACTGGATATTATCTCCGTTTTGTGAGAAATTTATCACGATTGTCAAACCCTCCTACCAAGTTAACTCGAAAGGGAGTAAAGATTTCTTGGAGTGATGAATTCAAATAGAGATTCGAGGAGTTGAAAAGGAGACGTATCAATATTTCTGTCCTCACTTTACCCACTAGTGGAGACCTTTTTGTGGTATTCAATGATGCTTTGAAGAAGGGCATGAGCTGTGTGTTGATGAAAAATGAAAAATTCATTTTCTATGCTTCAATGAAATTGAAAGATCACGAGAAAAACTATCCAACACATGATATATAGTTGTCTATAGTGATATTCAATTTAAAAATTTAGCGGCATTATCTCTTTTTGGAGAAGTGGGAAATATACACAGGCCAAAAAATCCTCAAGTATATATTCACACAGAAAGAGTCGAAAATGCGAAAACGAAGATGGTTAAATCTGATCAAAGATTATGAATTCTTATTCCATTACTACCCTAGGAAGGAGAAAAAGATGGTGGATACTCTAAGTAGAAATGACCTAGTGATTCTATCATTGGTGGGAATTGAAAAGGATCTAATATTCTTAGATTTGATGAAGATGGACATGGGAATCATAAAGAAGGGAACACCATCAATCCTTTCACAAATGATTTCTCAACATTATCTTTTGTAAAGGTTAGAGGATGCTCAAAAGGATGATGTGGGAATTCAGAAGAAGGTGGAAACTATTAGAAAAGGAAAATCCTCAGAGTTCAATGTCAATGAAGAAGGAATTGTAAGATTTGGGTCAAGACCATGTGTTCCATAAAATCTGGAGTTGAAAAGACAAATTTTGGATGATGCACATAGTTTAAATTTATTCATTAACCGAGGAAACATAAATATGTATTGAGATCTATAAGAGATTTATTGGTGGTATTACATGAAGAAGGAGATTGCTGAGTATACATCCAAGTTCCTGGTATATCAGGAGGTGAAGGCTGATAGGCAGAATTATAAGGGGATGATGCAGCCATTGACCATACTATAATGGAAATGGGAGAACATCACCATGGACTTTGTCACTGGACTTCTAAAGAAATCCAAAGGAAACAACACTGTCTTGGTTTTTATGGATCTTCTTACAAAGAATGCACACTTCCTGGCAATTTATGAGGATTTTTCACTAGATCAACTGGCACAGATATACATCAAAGACGTGGTAAGGCTACATTGAGTACCACTGTCGATTGTTTCTGATTGAGATCCAAGATTAACCTCTATGTTTTGGAAGAGTCTTCAACATACTCTGGATAATGAGTTGAACTTTAGTACAGATTATCATCCTCAAACTGATGTTCATTCTATGTAGACTATCCAAACACTTGAGGATATGTTGAGAATATGCTCAATAGACTTCCAAGGAGGATGGGATCTACATCTCTCTATTGATCAGTTCTCATACAACAAAATTTTCCAATCAAGCATCCAAATGAATCCTTATCAAGCCCTGTACAGGAATAGGTGCAGTACACTAACAATTTGGGATGATGTTGGGAAGAGAAAACTCCTAGGTCGGGAAACGGTCAATGAAATGGTGGAGAAGGTTAAGACCATCCATAAGCACATTAAAGGTGCTCAGAGTTGACAAAAGAGCTATGCTGATAATCGTTGATGAGACCTAGGGATTTTTTTAGAGAGATGTTATTCCTCTTCATATCACCGTGGAAGAGAGTTTTGAGATTTGGTAAGAAGGTATAGCTTAGTCCAAGGTACATCTTCCATTTTCAGATCCTTGATTGCACTGGAGCAGTGGCCTATCAACTAGCACTCCCACTAAACCAATCTTAAGTACATGATGTATTACATGTATCACTCTTGAGGAAGTATATACCTGACCCTTCACATGTACTCAATCCATTGGTGGTACATTTAGAGAATGAACTATCTTAAGAAGATAATCCAGTGAAGATCTTGGATCATAGGGATAATGTTTACGTAACAAGACTACCCTCCTGGTCAAGGCAATATAGAGAAACCATAAGTGGGAAGAGGCAACATGGGAACTGGAGGAGGAAATAAATGAAAAGTATCCACACCTATTAGCGGTATATAATTTAAAAGAAAATTTTGAGGATGAAATTTATTAAGTGGGGAAGATTATGACAAACCAAACTTTTATTAATGGAAATTCCTCTTGATCCAATTAAATGTATTATTATATAAAATGGTTATATAAAACATATGCACTTCCTTGGTTTTTTGTTTTTGGATTTTAAAATATCTTTATGAATTGTGACCGTTGCCAATATATCCATTAAAGAGTGATAAAATGATTAATATAAGTATAGGTCTTTATCAAATACAATTTAATCAGACAATGGAAGTGATAGCTTCATCTAGTAGACCTTCATTATATGAAGCCCCTTTGTCATAGCTCATAAAGGTGGTGGCGTAATTGGGATTTTCTCTTGACCAAGACCAAGCCGATCTTCAACATTTTATGCTCAAATAGAATCGCCTACGAGAGAAGTGGAAGTTGATAGAGATTACCACTAAGTGATGTTATCCAAGCCACCCCAAGAGTATGTCACCATCACACACCTTACCCTTCGGTCATATGTGGGTGTAATAATGGGTTATGTAACTATTCCCTAGTACTATGATTATGTACATTATTTTTTTATAGATAATATACATTCATTTTATTATTGTTAATTTGTAAATATTTTTTAAAGAAAAACATAACATTTTTTGTCAATTAAGAAATATATTTAGACAAATTAATGGATTTTTGAATTAAATAATATTTTAATAAAATATTATTACTAAAATAATTTTTATTAAATATAAATTATCTTATAATTTTTATGAATGAAATTTTAATTTTTATTAAGGCTTTAAAGCTATTTTTTTCAAAAACCATGAATTTTCGATAAATGTCAGTTTTTATTTTAAAAGTAAAAATCCACATACTTAGAAAATTATTTATATAAAATGAATATTATTTTTGGAATTTGGACATTGAAATTATCCAAATGTGAGTTTTTCATAATTTTCTGAGACAGTCAAATTTTGGGGTAAAAATTAAGTACCGTTGAAATATATAATGTGTTTTATGACCTCATAATGACCCAATGGTGATGTAATAAAATAATATAATCATTATTTTTAGCTAGTATATGTTTTGACATTAAAATAATTTGATTTTCTGTTTTTTTGATTTATTTAAGGAAACTTTAGTGGACCCTCCAAGAGTTATAAAATAATTTAACTTTTTAAATCGATTTCCTTGAGAGTGTGACTCACCTCCACATAAGAAAGCCTAATATTATAAGAAGTTCGACCATTGGCCTTATAAAATCTATTTTTATACTTACATTTTGAAAAATTCATGGGAATAAACAATGGCTGGTTTTTGGTTTTGATTAGTTTAATGTGTGGTGTCCCAAACCTAAATAATAATGAATTCCCTCTCTTTTCCTATATAAACCCACCCAATCTCCCACTTACTCTTTACTAAAATTTCTTTTAACACGACCAAATTCTTTCCTCCTCTCTCTATAATCCTCCCAAGGTGCCCCAAGCTCCCAAGAAGCCTCTCTCAAGCCCCTCCCAAGCCTTTGGGATCACACTTCCATGTAAGGGATTCCTTCTTTTCTTATTTTATCCAAGTTTATTAATATTGTTATACCCTTTTATTTTGAATTATAAATATTGGGGTATGATTTTTCACCTCACAAATACTTCCCTACTTATTTTTTAAGGATGATATACCCATTTTTATCTCATTAATGCCTCTCATGTACGCCTGTTACCATACCGAAATTTCGTAAGGAATTTCTCTTTCCACATTTACATTCAAGCAATTATTTTGTATTATGAGTCTAAAATACATTAAAAATGTTGGGACATATATATATATTAACCTATTACCATATATTTAATGTAAATATGATGATACACCAATTTCTCTCTCATAAACCATTTTTATGAATTCTTTTGTCACGCTGTTATGTTGCCGAAATTGCACTGTAATTTTCCAAGCCAAAGTCATTGTATAGTGAATATCATGCCCATTTATCTATCAACGATATTCACATTTATGAAAATTTAATTATTGATTATAGAGTTTCATGTATTAATTTCACATTCCTTTAACTTGGAATAAATTAATATGTCCAATGCATCCATGTTATATGATCTATGTGTCACACTTATGCATGAAATGAAATGTTTTAGAATGGTGCGCCCTAATAGCGCTCCAATGCATTGGGTAAATATTAGTATCATGATATGTAAAGTGAAATGAGGGTTTACTCATTATAATTAAAGTTTAATTAGGTTTTACTCATGATCTATGTGCAATGATCCTTGGCACATGCTAATACCATGTTAAGTGTTGTTGCCACATTTCCATGTTATGATAATCTTGTTATATCTTGCCTTTATGTTCATGTTTCTTTTATGCTCCATTGATATGCCTAATACCTAAGATGTATTTTATTCTTCATCATATTCTTTGTTTACTCCCATACTGGGCTTTATAGATCACCCTTTTCTTATGCATATCCTTAGGTTATCCCATGCAATGCTAAGTATGAGGGAATATAGTTGTCATGTAATGGATGATTTCAATAAAGATGTTGTGTTTAACATTTTAAGTCGCTATGTAATGTTTCTAATCCCCAAATACACTAGACATGTTGATATTCTATTTTGTATCAAGTGAAGGTATTATGTAATAAATCATGTTTATGTGTGTAATAAAGAGCGGGGTTGTTATATGTTTGGATTCTTTTTTTGGGTGGGTAAAAAACAATATGGGTTGTGTAAATAATTACACATTAAAGTGTTGTCAACAAATTAATTTGGTGTATGGAATAATGATTACAAATATAAACTGTTAGAAGAATGTATTCATAGAGGAATAAAACATATGAATATAAATATTTCATATGATGCTATGGATGCAAATTTAAAATGTTTATGATGTATATTAATTTGGTGATACTTTAAAAAAACCCTCAAGTACTAAATTTGATATTCTTTCCCAAGAGAGTACATTTAAATTCCTTAATCATCCATTCCTATAGGTTTATGCAATGTAGAGTGCCTATGGATTATATCCTGTAGGACATAGAGTAAATTACTAACCCCAAGAGTTACATAACCGAATCCATTTCCATGATTTGGGTAACACTTATATTGGAAAACCTAAGATTTAGAATACCACAGGAATAGAGTTATGTTTATAACTATAGAATGGATTTCGAAAATTTTTGTGCACTCAACCATAAAATAAACATAACTATTATGAATTGGATGAATCTCTACCTAAATAACTAAATTGTGAGATTAATTCCAAATCAGTCTCATTGTGTACTAAAACGTAGATATTGGTTCACCAAATGGATATAATTTACGGTTCATAAGATCTTGTGGGATTACTTTCATTACCATTTCTTGATGAAAAGATATATATAATATGATTCTCACCCATAAATATCTCTTCTGTAGATTATGACATAATTCATGTAAATCATTGTGAGATCACATATAGATATAACATATAAAATAGTTCAAGATTGGTATATAAGGTTATGAAATATCTTATGGAGAATAATTCTAATCATATAAATGTTAATGTTATAGAGGCCAGTCTCACCAGCTTAGGATAATGGTTATTTGACACAGATTTTGCATCACAAATTTGTGTTGATAAACAAAAAATCAAATATAGGAGGGAATTTATATGGGTGAAGCAGATTTTCATGTTAACAAAGGAGCATGAACCACTACTTTGGAAGTTGTAAATTATGATCATACATTACATATGTCATGAACTGGACCGGGCTTCCATCTAACCTGGAACTCGACCAAGATCGTCACATGGTCCTAATGGAATTCCTAATACCCATGGGATGGAGACAGGAAAAATGGAATCACAAGAACTTATTTTTGAATTATTTTCCCCAAATCAGAGATAAAATTTCAAAATAAATAAATTCATGAGCCTTGATAAATATTCATGAAAAATAGTTCACAACTAATTAAAATGATCCAACCCATTTTCATATTCAATATCAACATCCATAAACAAAAATATACATCTAGGTAGGAAAAATATGATTCAATACTAACCAAAAAGAAAGAAACAACGATCCAAACTCAAGATGAGCCTGAAATATCTCCAAGTAACCATCATTTTCTCACTGACATACAACTCACCCCACATCAACTATTACAGACTAGAATAATCCAACTAAGAACCTAGAACCTGAAAGGTATTGAAAAGAGATAAAAATCCCAATAGGTAACCAAAAAAAAAATGAAACTACGAAATTAATTTCATAAATAAATTCAATAATTTTAGTTTGAAAATAATCTAAAAAATAGTATTTTCAAATATAACATATTATAAAAACCGAACATGTCTATAATCACCATTAAAAATCATTTTTTTTATTTTACAAAATTAAAAACACGTGTTTTTTAAAAAAATCCATTAGCCTAATCCATCTCAAAGCTACACATCCATTATATTTTCTAAAAAAACTCACATTATTTATTCAAATGAAACAAATACCATTTGGAAAAAATTTCACTATCCAAATCCACATTTATAGTAATCAATCGTTTTGAAGTCCACTTTAAATAACCCATATGAGTGTATTTAAATTCAAAATAGTTTTTCAAGAAAGTGTTTGAAAAATAATTTTCAAAGGAAACAATCCAACCACCCACACGGGTCTAACATCAGAAGAAAGTACCACACACATACCACAAGGAATATAAAAATTCAATATAAACAATACAATATATGCTTCCATATCAATTATAAAATGGGAAATGATATAACCAATCAATTTATCAAACCCCCCGTAATAACTATCTGACCAATAAACTTTGTGCATCATGGGACCAACCCAAGAATCCTTAATGTCTTAACTACCTAACCATTAAGGGTATAATGAACAGAACTAGCTACTAATTGTCAGTTAGTCCATAACCATCACCAAACTATCCCACACATTCTTAGAAGTGATGAAAAACATACACATATCTCTTTTTTCAAGCATGAATGGTGGGAAACTAGTGTCGTATTAAACAACATGAGGAAGAAGTTAAATCTTCAACACAGTACTCAATATCCCATAGAAAATAAGTTAGTGATGCATTGTAAAACGATCCAATTACCTCACACAAGGAATAACCATAAATACCCTCACCAATAAACTCAATTATATGATTCCAAAAAACCACACATATAATTTAAAAAAAGAATAAAAATCACATTCTGACATAGGGGATGCATAAATATCACATAGTGATCAACAACCCACATATGGAGATTACAAGGAAAGGGGAAATAAAAGGGGTGTCTCACCATCATTTTTTAAAACCAAAGTGAAAATCGACCCTTAACACCAAAACATTGCTTACAAGTCCAGTCCCTTTCACTTTCCACAAAGCACCTTTCTAAATTTTTTTTCGAAAATGATAAAAATCACCCAAACATTTAAAACATCTCAAAGTCACCCTTACACAAGGGATCTCTTATTTGAAAATATAAAACATCACTAGGGCCTTCATTACCATTACACATACAATAAAACAACAGTTAACACCTTTTAATAGGTTCAAAGAAATCACATATTTCTTTCAAAATTTTTTAATTGTAACCTTCAATTTAGGGTTAACCTCTTTGAAAACCAATAAATGAAAAAAAAGAGAAACTATTTCAATCAAAACATTTTAGAAAACACACCATGTAATTTCATAAGTGGTAAACCACACTTGCATTTCAAATCACCTTTTTTAATCTATAAGAGAAATCCTTTTTAAAACCATTTTGAGGTTAAAACCTCAATTTAGAACCAAATTCCATTTAAATCCTTTTTCTTCACTTAATGAAAACAAAAACCTAGGTCAAAACCCATTTCAAATCATGAAAACCATTTCATGGAGCCCGATGAGGATTTTAAAAAATATTAATGTTTTAAAATATTCTATTCCACACATGAAAACACTGAATTCACATAAAAATTCCCTTTATACCACGATCAAAACACGAATAAATTTTTTCAAAACACATCAAATATATCACATATAGTCATACATTCATAAACAGAAAATTTAGAAATCACAAGAACATTATAATTCCAAAATGAAAAAATATCATAGTAACAACTACCTCAAAGAAGTAATAACCAAGTCAGATCACATCGAAACTATTTTCCTTTAATGAAGAGTATACTAAGGGGAGTTGAAACCATGTCTATAATTAATATAAAAAAGTTAAAAACATTGAATCTACCTATAACACTAAAATTCAGCCAAAAGATATATATATTTCAGGAGGAAAATCCAAACCAAGTGAGAATATCACGAAGGAGGAAAAATAATTAAAATGAGGGTTTACTCACCTAAAATCTCTTGGAAAACCTCAAAGGGAGAGAAAATATCTAGTGGAAGAAGGTAATGGAGTTCCTCCTTAACTAAAAAAGGGTCAAACAATGTAAAGTAGAATAATAGGGGTAAAAACACTTAAAAATAAAAAGTGTTAATTTGGGAAAACACAAATTTTAAAGGCCCAGAAAGGCTATATGGTTTCTCTAGATGGTTTTAGAAACCATGCACCGGTCATGCACTCGATAGTACATAGGTCCATCACCCCTAGAGTAGTTATCCCCATGAACTCCATATTTGATAAAACCACTCTCTAACCATGTCATCATATATTTTAAAAAAATTCATTTCCAACTGCATGCTTACTGCACAGTTTAGAAAAACATGCACATGTTATGCGCTACACCACAAACACACCATGTACAACATAAAATTTCTTCTAGAGGCATCATAATATGGACATAAACATGAACAAACCATTTTGAAAAACCATATACAAATCAAAATAAACTGGATATTCCCCTCATGAAGGGAGGATACATTATTTCCCTATAACCATTCACCCTAAATATTCATGGATGTAAAACATATAAAAAGATCCTTGTTCCAATTTTAAATAGCATGGAAACTCAAACTAGACCTCCAATTGAACAACCATCAGAAAAAAATAGAAACATGGCATGGGGGTGTCAAAAACTCCCCACCATGAAACCTTATTTCCCTGGGAATTTCTTCTTGAAAAAAGAGAGGAAATAATTAATGAATGATTGAAGGGGGATATATTACAAAGAACCACTATAGACAATAGAAACTCCAATCCCGCAACTAAGATCCTCAAGATTACCAAAGTGATAAACCATAAAGAATAAAATATAGTGAAGAACCACCATAATGAGAACATTAAATAATAATTCTTATAAATAATGTGACACCTAACACGGTATCCCCACCATTTTGAGTTCCTCTAATATGGGGGTACAAAATAACCACTACCAACAAAACATCCTCAAATTATAGGGAAACCAAGAGAGGAAACACAATCTCAATCACAAAAATTAAAAACCCAACATAATGAAGAATAACCAAAAGTAGCCTCAAAATAATGGAATGAAATCTCACCTCAAGACACGTCACAAGTAGATAAACTAGGGTGAAAACCCGAGTCACCCTCACATGGTGTATCCCACACATCCATATCCATAAACCAGTTAGTGTACCATGATGAAATAGTAAAAAACACCCTAGTTACCTAGCTGTTCACCCAAATGCATATCTCATGTCCAAAGGAACATCACCTTAAGGATCCACCAAAAGAACGTGCATGAATACAACACTCTAGTATAGCCCGTCCAATAGACAAGGCTCATCAAAGACACTCACAACCAACCAAAATAGCAACCAAGAGGGTGGGAGAGGGTTAAATAATTCCCCCACCAAATCAATTAATGCCATAAACTAGTATTTAAACCATCCATAACAACATCCCAAAATGGAACTATCCACAATGAAAATACCTAAAAGTGGAAACATCCATAGAATCCAACCACAATAGCCAAAACTCTAATAATAAGTGAAGGTCCTAATACAATACAACCCACCTTTTAAAGGATCAACCACATGATATTTCCCAAAAACCGACGTCATAGGACCTCTAAAGATGACCCATATGACCACCTTGATAGTGGATTGGAAGATGAAGTGATTTATCCTCTTTTACAACCTCATTAAAGAACCATTGGACAACCTAAAACCTTAAATTCAACCAAGAAAACCATTGAACAATAGAAGAAAGACAAAAAAATCCCACCGTCTTGGATAAAACCAACCAACAATCCCTCTAAATCTCTCCCCTAAGAATATTTAGGTGTACCCAGAGAATTGAGGATCACCTCAATCTTTTCCCACCACCTCATTGATTCCTAGATCGATGAAGTTTCTATGTCCATTACTTCACTCAGAGACTAGTTAGGAACCAGAACTAGAGAAACCTTTCGAGCATTCTTGGGGATAAAAAATGAAAGACACATGAAACATCAAGTCATGTGCAGAAAAATAAATCAAAAGAATCCACACAAAGGTGGGAATCATTATCTAAGACACAAGACCTCAAATGAGGCACACCTCATTCACATAAAAAATATTTTTTTTGAAAACCACCACTTTACCAAGGAATTTTGAAATCACCCTCTATCATGTAATTTCTTAGAATCCATGCCAACATACATTAAAAACAAACCCAACCATGGAGAAACCCACCCATTTCCCTAAAAAGGTTCTTCACACAAAAATTCATATCAAAATCCCATTTCACTTTGAAAATAAATCATAAAAAATTATTTTTCAAAATTCATTTCCCTTTTTAAATCACTTTAAAAACTTGTTTTGAAAACAATGCCACCAATTTGTGACATACTCTTTTCAAAATACCATAAGGTAAATACAAATTTCATGGTGATTTCCCAAAACACAATTTAAAAAAAAACATTTATCAAAAATCATTTTATTTTCAAAAAAATGTTTTTCAAAAACCAAGTATAGAAAAGTACTTCACTTGCAAAAAGAAAGGCTCAAAAGACCCAATACTGGGGAAAAAATATTTTCATTCCACCTCAAGAAAGTGAATATAACCATTGATAAATAAAAAATTATGATGAGTCTACACATGATAACTAGGGAGAAATGGTGTTATGTGTATCTTGACTACCAAATTTTGGGTCATTGGGTATCAACCATGTAACACACCTTATAAATAAGTCAGACTCAACCAAAAGGGAGTCACATGGTTTCCCAAGCCTTGTGAACTCACTATGTAGATCGAGTTTCATTCCAATTCACACTAAAACCAAAAAGGTAGTATCCAATATCACATAAACAATCAAAGGGGATAAAAACATCCAGCACATCAACATCCCTGTAAATAGATAAAATTAAACTCAAATTCAAAATTAGAAATCCAAAAATCCCTAGAATCTTGATGTTTAGGTTGAGAAATAGACTGATAGACTCTTCCCACCCTTACCTATCCATCTATGATAACATTAATCACATTATAACAAGACATACAAAATAGAAATGGATACTCAAGAAGCTTAGGTTACTACTAAATGAAAACCCAAAGCTTTCATACTATTTTTTCATGAACCAGCCTGGGATGTCATCCCATCCGACAACTGAACCAGCCCTTCACGAGGCCCGAACGATGTTACCGATCCCCACAGGATGTCGATAATAACTTTGGAATTATAGGAAGTCCTTTGGGAATGTTTTTTTCAAAATTATATATACAATAGTGGAATAAATAAATACAGGATCCAATATAAGTAAATATTACAAATAGGCCTTAACCAACTACCTTGATCCAACCCATTTACATATACAAGAGAAATAATTTTAAATAAAAAGATACAGCAGGGCCGAAAAGTTATGATACTAGGATGACACAAAAGAAAGAAAATAAATACCAAAATCTAGTCGATCCTAAGGAATATTATAGAAACATACAGCTTATCACAACTACCCATCTCACGCCATATTGTCCAAAATAGATAAGAAGGATCCAATTGAGAATATAGAACATGAAAGATATAAGAATGAGCTAAAATCCCAATAGATCACCAAATACCACTAAAACTATTCAATTCATTTCATAAGAAAACACATCAATGATAGTTTGGAAATAAAATAAAATATATGATTTTAAAACGAAACATATAAGAAATACCAAACATGTCTGTAATCACCAAAAAAACCATTTCCCTTTTTTTTCCAAATCTAAACACACATGTTTGGAAAAACAATCCACCGACCTAAGACATCTCAAAGCCACACACCCGTTATCACTTGTAAAAACACACCACACATTTTATTCAAATGAAATAGATACAATTTTGAAACAATTTCACTAGAAAAAGATACCTCCAAATTAAACATTAATTTTGAAATCAAATTTAAATCACCAATAAAATATTATGTAAAGTCAAAATAGGTTTCATATATTGTATTTGAAAACTCAATTTCAAAGGAACCAATCCAACCACCAACATAGGTACAACATCAAAAGAAGTTTTCATCGAAATATCACAATAAATATAAAATTTTAATATAAACAACACAAGAAATAGTTCCATATCAATGAAATTGGGATTATTTATATAACAAATCACTAGATAAAACTCCCCCTATTCAATAATCAATGATGAAAATAAATGCATCATTGGTCCCACCCAAGGACCCCTAATGTGTGTAGCATCTAACCGTTTAGTGTATAACCTCACAAAAAAATATTTATATGTTCTAAGTCAATAACCATCATTAAAATAGACCAAACAATCCTAAAAATGATTATAAAACACCTCCTATCCATTTTTCATACCACTACTAGTGGGAAACTAGAATCCTGCGAACAAACAAGAAGAAAAAGATAGATCTTTCACTTAGTAATAGACATCCCATGAATAGTAAAGAAGTGAGGCATAGTAAAGCTAGAAAAATATATCACACCAGGAGCACCATAACTACCCTCCCCCTACACCCAATGAATCAATTCCCTATAATCACACACGAGATGCATAAAGGGAATAACAAGAAAACTCCCACACAAGATGTGTATAAACATCACATAGTGATCAAGAACCCACAAAAGGGGTATACCAAGAAAGGGGAAATCAAAGGGGTGTATCATTATCATCATTTAATACCAAAGTTAAAACTGGGAATTTAATAAAAGAATTTGGATTGGAATTCAAATCCCTTTCAATTTTGATAAAACATATTCCCATACATTCTTTGGAAAATGATGTAAATCACTCACACATTTAAAACATTTAAAATACACTTTTATGTAAGGGATAACATATATTAAAATTAAAAACATGTTCTAGGGACTTAATTTCTATCACACATTCCAAAAAAAACCACTTAAAACATTTTAATAGGTTCAGATAAGTCACTTATTTCTTTAAAGGTGCTTTAAAGCTACCCTTGAACAAGGGTCTTCTAATTTGAAAACCAAAACAAGGCCAAAAATAAAAATTATTTCCATAAATCTAATTAAAATAATTCACCATTGAATTTCACCAGGGGTAAAAAAACACATTTCAATTAACTAGTTTAAATTCATAAGGGAACCCATTTTTAAACTATTTTGAGGTCAACACTTCAATTCAAAACTAAATTTCCTTTAAAACATTTGTCTTCACTTAATGAAAAAAACCATTTAAAAACCAATTTTTCATCATTAAAACCATTTATAATATCTAAATGTTAATTTTAAAAGAGCTTATCATTTTTAAACATTACGTTCCACACATGAAAACATGGAATTAACATAAAAATCCCATTTATTCCAAGCTTATAATGTGAAGAAATGATTTCAAAACACCTCAAAGATATCACATATAATTATAAATTCCTAAACATTTAATTTAGAATTTACAAGAGAATTAATATTTAAAAATAAAACAATTTCATAGTAGAACCTACGTCAAATAATCAAGAACCAAGCTGGAAAACCATGAAACTCATCACCTTCAACAATGACCAAAACCACGTGAATTTAATAAAGTATAAAATCTATAGAACCAAATCCCCAAACATTACATCTAACCATAACCCTAAAATTGAGCCACAAAATATACGTAGTTCACTAGGAAAATCCAAACCAAGATATAGGAGAGTAAAAAAGGAATTAGAAATCCAATGAGGGAGAACTCACATTGAATCTCCTAAAAACATCAAAGGGAGGGAAAAATCAAGAGGAGGAAGGTAGTTGAGATCCCCCACAAATCCCATGGGGTTGACCAATGTGAATGAGAATAATAAGGGTTGAACCCCCTTAAAAATATAAATAGGTAATTTGGGATATCCCAAATTTTAAACACTTGGACACTCTACATGGTTTTGCCACAGAATATTCTAAACTCTGCACCAATTGTGCACCTTAAACTTCCTAATCCAAGAACCCCCTTGAATGGTTCACCCAAGCCACCAAAAAATTTAGAAAATTTTTCTCTAACCATGTCATCTAGAACTATAGAAAATTTTTAAACCAAGCACATGATTTTTTCACAGTTTAACAAACCATAAAAAATTAATGCTCCACACCTCAGACACACCGTGTACCCCACATAGTTTCTTCTAGAGGTCCCATGGTTTGGACCTAACCATTAGTAAACCAGGTTGAAAAACCTTGCATAGTTAAAAGAGAACTAGAATTTTTCTTCATGTGGGAGGAATTATGATTTTTTTTCTAAATATGCACCATAACCATGAACCATAACCATTCATAGATGGAAAATATAAAAATATTTCCATGTTTCAAGACAGAACTCCACAGATACTCAAATCAAACCTCTAATAACAAAAATCACATCAAAAATAACAACATCATGACACGAGGGTTTCACAACAAAGTGGATTAAGTATATATTTAAAAAATAGTAATTATATTATCACTATAAATAAAAAATTTATTTCTATATATTTTTTAGATAAGCTGGGTTTTTCATTTATTATTAAGAAAAATAGTAATCAATATATAAGAATGAAACTTTTAATGGCATGGGAATATGGTAAAAAAAATATAAATTATAGATATGGATAATCCCATCAATAATAGTCAGAATTTTGGGGTTAATACTCATCCCACCTAACCTTTCCATTTAACCTTGGTTATATAAATGGGATATGAATTCAAACACTCTATTGAAATGGATTTTTTTATACTCAATCTGTTATGAATTGTTTGAAATGTGTGATTTTGGTATAATATCCAAGATTACCAAATAAATATTTAGTGGAAAAGGTGAAAGGGATAGTATATTTTTCAATATCATACATAGTGATTCATATGGACCGATGAACCAAAAATAAAGTGTTTGTTTTAAGATATTTTTTATTTTTACTGATGAATTTAGTAGGTATGGATGTTTTTGTATAATGAGTCACACGTATGAAATATTAAAATTATTTAAATAGTTTTATAATGATGTAATTATGAAACTTGAAAAAATTATTGAGATTCTATACATGGATCATGGTAGGGAATGCTTGCTCCCATAATTCATTGACTATCTGAGAGATTTTGGAATTATTCCAAAACTCACTCCCTATAAAACACCATTGTGGAATGTTGTGTCTTAGAGAAAGAATCACACTATATTTGATATATATTTATTAATGTTGAGTTAGTGAAACCTTCATATTTCATTATAGGGATATTCTCAAGAGACTGATGGATCCATACTTAACCATGTTCAGTCTAAAGAAATCATAAAGACACCTTACGAGATATGGATCAAAAAATTAAAAAACATTTATTTTATGATAATTTTCAATTTTTAATAATTCATATGATGTTTGACTTTTGATAATCATGACTCTAAATTGAAGATGTTCTTATTTTTTGTTAATCCTAAGGAAAACAAGGTATATTATATCTATAATCAAATTGAGAAAAAAGTGTCTATTTCTCTATTTTATATATTCCTTGAGAGAAATACATAAGTTGTGGAGCTATTGAGAGGAAATTTGAGTTTGTAGAAGGTGAAAATTAACCAATAGAAAGTATTAATGAGATGGTAGCTGACCCTATCCCCCAAATTGTTTTGGAGGAAAAATTGACTCAGGTTATATAAGAAAATCTATAGTTTGGTAGTATTTTTTAGAATCCCCAGAGATATGGATTTATTATGGAAAATTATGATGAATTAATTTTTATAGAAGATGAGCATACTTCCTAAAAAGAGGCCAAAAAGTGTTCAAAATTTGAGAAATGGTAAAATTGCATGGATTCTAAAATCTTCTACATGTACAATAAAAATGTTTGTGACTTGATGGATGAATCTAAATGGGTGTGACCTATAGGGTACAAGTGGGTTTATATAAGAAAACATATTCATATAGTAAATTGTACACATATAAAGTATTATTGATGGAAAAGGGTTACAAGATGATTCATGGAATTGACTATGAATAAATATTTTCATCATTTTTTATGAATTTCCATTCAGATATTTCTTGACATAACATCTTATTTTGATTACATGATATATCAAATATATGTGAAAATCACTTTTGTTAATAGGAATATATTCTTGGATTAGTATATAATAAAACCAAATGAGTTTTAATTTCCAAATGAGTCTGTTAAGGTATGATATTTACCAGGGTCGATTTATATATTGAAGTATGCTTATCAGATTTGGATTATCTGGTTTAATAAGGAAATCAAAGAGTTTGTTTTCATCAAGAACATGGATTATTCTTGTGTATTTAGGTATATTAGTGGGAGTCCATTAATGTTTCTGATATTTTATATATATGAAATACTTCTAATTAGAAATGATATCCCAACTTTACACTATATAATGATGTGGTCGGTTATATGCTTTTCAATAAAATACACATGTGAAGTGACCAATATACTAGGTGTGAATATATACAAAGATAATTCTAAGAGGTTTCTTAGACTGAATTAGGAAACATACATTTGTAATGTTTTAAAGTGGTTTAACATGAGGAACTTCAAAATGGTGGTTTTAAAAGTGTTATATGGCATGATTCTTAGGATGATTCTACATCCTTCTTAAGAGTTGTAAAATATTGACAGAGTTACCTATGTAGCCACCATAGGATCTATCATGTATTACATATTTTGTAATCAATATGATGTCACATATTCTCTTTGTATAACTATATATACCCATCCAATCCTGGTGAGAGTCACTAGATTTCGGTTAAGAACATCCTTAAGTACTTAAGAAGAACTAAGGATAGGTATTAGTATTTAAAAGAGAGGAAACCTCTGTATAAAGGGTAACACTGAAGCATGCATATAATCAAATATAATTTACATAATATCTAATTCTAGTTTGGTGTTTTTCTTGAATGGTGGAGTTATCTGTTGGAAGATATTTAAACAAGACACAATGGAGAACATGACTACTGAGGTATAATACATCTCTACATAAGATATTGAGAAGGAAGTGGTTTGGATTAGGAAATTCATTTATGAAATTGTGGTGGTCCCTTTTATTATGGGAGAAATAGAGTTTTATTATGACAAAAATGGATCCATTACTCAGAATAAGGTACCCCAGTCTCACCAAAGAACCAAAAAAATACTTTTTAAATACTATCTCATATGAATGATCATTAAGAGGGGTTATATTTTGATTTACTGGGTGGATATAGAGGAAACTATAGTAGATCCGTTAACAAATCCATTGCTAAAAAAAATCATGAGGGTAAGGTTAAATATCTTTGATTAAATACATAATAAATTGATATATTGGTTGAAAATGTATCATGATATCACAATAAATGAAATATTCATTTATCATTCATTCATCTATGAGAAAATTTACCTTACATGAATAGTGTAAGGATAATATCCCGTCAAAGTATGACTTTGACTTTTCCTAATAGATGATCATCATAGAGCTCTTAGGTTACAAGGATATCTTAAGTTTATCATGATTAGAATATTATACTCTTTAAAAATAGTTATATTTGATATATTGAGAGTATAATAATGATTCAGTAAGTCTATAATTTTTAATTGGGCATACTAACCAAACTATATCCCATGGAATTTTATATAGTAATAAATATAGTTATGGGTGTATACTTACTATAAAAACCCCTTACCTGAGGTCGAAAAATTCTTAGAATAGAAAATTTCATATTTTTATACCATTTATAATAAATACTCTAGGATTAGATAATCAAGGGGTTGTTGGGTATGTTGTTGATCATGCTGTTGGTTAGAGCATAACCAATATAGAATATTTCCACTCATATAATGAGAAATGATATATTTACCTTGATTCAATTAGACCAAGGAATTCCATTCACTTTCTTAGTTTAGTCACATATAATATGTTTAGAAACATTTATGATTGATATGTGATATGATCATATATTACATGAATATATTTTGATGTATTCATCAATAAGGTCAACCCTTTTGAGATAAAAAAACATATGAGATTACCTATATTAGATAGATATGTTTCATGTATAATGTAAACATGGTTTCTTGGATTAAGTGATTATACAGGTATAAATATGATATATATTATTATGGATAAGTTCATATGAATATCTGATTTTGTTTTATTAAGATCACACCAAACCCCTTAGATGATTGAGTACAAGCAGTTCCTTTCTAGATGACACTCCATGCTTTCATTAAATTAAATGGTTATTTCATATTTCTTGACAATACTACAACAACCCACAAGGGAAAACCTGTATTTATTTTAATAGTGATTATTTTTTGGAAAAAATTGTTCATTGATGATTAAGAGAGTTTGGTAAACCATTTGAAAAAAAGATTCAGATGGATTCATAGAGTCGTGAAGTTTTTCATAAAGTAATTATGCGATTTTTCTACAAGTGTTAGATTTTTGGATGTGTTAAAAAATAGGATATCATAATTTATTATATTCCATAATTGTATTAAAAAATATTTTCAATAAGATTCAAATATTATAGCCTATGATAGGTTTTCATCATAGAGTATGACAAATGATGGAATATACATTATTTCATGCATGTATTCTTCCACATATGCCTTCTGCTTATCTATAGTTATAAATCAATGAGATTATTTTATTATTATCTATACAAAATATATTCATTTATGTGTTGAATAAATATAAACACCCATGGGTAGTAACATATTGGCTTCCATGATATGGAATCCCGTATAATCAATGCATGTGAACTCTTTATTTATTAATGAGTTCCTATAAAAGATACGAAACCCCTCCCATTTTATATACTCTTATTACATGAAATATATGATATAACAATCTTTAAATCAAATTACTAGTTATCTTTTGAATAAGATTCTAACACCTATTTTTTGATATTGGATCTTACCGATTAGCTTGAAATTCTGAGGTTGGTGAAATCCCATCATGGTACAAGGCTTATGGTTAATGATATAGTGAACACCATCACATTACTATGTTAAAGATTAATTATGGGTCCTACTTCTATTAATATATTCTTTGTTTTAATTTTATTTTTATGCTTGTTGATATTGTTAAAGATTAATTGATCATATATGTATTTTTTCAACTGCCCAAGATCATATGATGAGCTCCCCAAACACATCAATCACATATTTTTTCTTTAACGCATCAACATGTTTTACTAATATTTATCAAAGGGAATTCATATCATAAAAATTAAGGGTTATATCGTAATATATGATATTAAGGATTTGTTTTGTTTTTTGTAGTATATAGTAAGGTACAATATATTGGATGACATACCCAATCGATTTCATTACTTCTCTATTAGAGTGACCAATTTTGAAATTTATTAAAGAGTTCCTTGACCCTTTATTAACTAAAAATAATAATAGATAGCATATGTCCATGATTTTCTCCCAGGGTGGTGAAAGCTCTGTTACTTCAGAATTTGTTTCCCAATAATAAACTCTTTAGGAAATATTGGATAAAAAAAATTAAGAAAGTTATTTACTAAAGTTCAATTAACTAAACATGGATTGGGGACTCCTTTAAAGGGTTTATAAAGGACATAACTATCCTAATTAATGGAGTGATCTAGCTGTGATGGACATAAATTTTTCCAAATAGTACCAATTTCTCTTTGAAAGGGCAATTGATTATACCCAAATCAATGAAAATTACATAAAATAGGAATAAAAACAAATTTAGTCACATTAATATAAAATTTTAATGTTAAAAATATTATAATTTATTAATTGTAACTTAATTCATTAAAATATATTAATTTTCCTCCAAATTAATTTTTTTTATTAGTTTCATATAAAAGGTCTTAATGAAGTTAAATTGTAATATAATTACTATCGAATTATATATCCACAATTTTAGGTTAAATATTAATTTAATATATATCCATTAATCTTAATTACTAAACACTTACAAAAATTAGCCTTGCATTATGGAAATAGTTTCCATAACATGTGATGAAATCATATTATGAGAAGATTTCATTCAAGGATTGAAACTAAATTGAGAATAGTTAAATCAAAATAAAATTTCTTTAAAAAGAATATTATTTTAATGAAGGTAATAATAATAAAATGGAATCTATTTCAACATAATATAAATTTATAAAACAATTTCTAGCTTTAAGAATAACAAAAACTAAGGAAAAACGTTTTAGAAATAGAGGTCTCCTTAAAAAGTTATCTAGACTCTCAGGTAAATAAGAAGACTATATTCATGAAATGAATGGATCTTTCATAGAAATAATAGTTTGTTTATTTTTTATGGGGATATTCCATAAAACTCATATAGTGAATTAGATTCATTGAATGAATGAAAATTTCCAGACATTGAAAGCATGAATCTTCATTTATTCTTGACAACTGTATCCTCAGTGTTAAAATTGGGTTGACCAATCAACCTTTGACTCAAATATTTCATAAATTGAATTTATTTCATAAAATTAATGTTCTAAAAAATATATTTTTGGATTATGAGGCTTGTATTCATTAACTTAGAATTTTGGTTCATCTCTTTATTCACCTATCTGTAGTAATTCATGCTATGAATAAGTAGGTCATGGAATTAATTAATAATAATTTCACAATTTTTGAATTTTTTTCTTACAATATCTCGACGAACTTGATCCTCTAGAAACCTATACAACTCATAAAAAATATCAACTCATACCACGATAAAATATGTAAATATAATAAGAAAATAGGTCAAAAAGATATAGGTAATTTAAACATATGAAACCCCGCACACTTAATCAATTAATTTTCCCCTAGAAAAAAATCATATCAATAATGATTCCAAAATAAAACACATTACAACAAGAAAAAAATCAAAAAAATTATTTCAATATAACCAAGAATTAATTAAACAATATAAAGACTTAATGACTCGTTATTATATAGTTACTAGCCATGGTTCATTTTTTGGACCTCCCTTTCAATTTTCCCTTCCTTAAATCATTATTTATCATCCAAATATTAAGTAACTATGTCTATTTTGTGATTTATATCACCATAAAATTTCGATCATCCCAAAAGGAACAATTGTAAAATAGTTTTTCTCATACCTTGAACACATTTCCCTTTCTGTAGACTTGTAGTGGATCTAAAATATCCAATTTATAAAGAAAAAGATCACATTATTCTTGAGGGATTTAATTAAGGATCAAATGTCATAGAGTATAAATTTTAGGTAGTTATTGATGTATAAAATAGTATAATATCAAAAATTCGGTTTAAGTATAAATTAATATACATGATAATAAATATATATTTAATGAAAATTCAACTTTTCAATGTGACATCACTATTCCCCAAAGTCAAAGTAAATGTTATTAAGTACATAATTCAAAATGACTAATACCACCTATTGATTCTTTTCATTTTTTTTATATTTTTCTTTCTCTAATTTTATAAATTAGTTTTTATTTTGAAATTTTTTCTACGAAAAGTCTCAAGTTCATTACTTAACCCCAAATGATCAAAAATAATGGTCAATGAATGGTTATTTTTTAACTTCTAAATAAAAAATCCATGTTTTGTTTATATTTGTTTTTTATATCTTTTTTATATGGGTAATAATAAGTATAATGAAAAATTATCAAAAACCTCAAAAATATCCTGATACAACACCCCCCACAATGTCATTTAATATAAAATATTCCCTTACACTTTAACAACCCCTCCCAAACACTTTAACTCTTAACTATATTGAAAACTACAATGAGTAGGGTAGGAAAAGTTAAAATAGGATTTCAATGACTATATTATTTATCAAGTTCATTCATTAATTCTATGGGCTATATAGTATTCAATTTATGGGTAGGTCTCAAGGGAAAATGGATAATAAATAAAACTCCTCAGTCATTTTAAAAGTGAATTTGTTTAATCATAGATCTTAAAAGATACCAATGAAAGTTCTATAAATTTTACATTCATGAAGTATCCTTAAATAAATATGGATATAAATAAATAAAAATTTTAGGTTTATAGTCCCCTTAGTAGTGATACTTAAAAAATACCAACAATGAAATCAAACTATATTATTTATAGAAAATAAGAAACTGGTTTATAATAAATTTCATCAAAAAATAACATTTATATTATTATGGTTATGACTGTATTCTAAAATTAAAATATATTTCCTGTAAAAAATATCTCCTAGGTCAATATTAATAGAAAAAAATCCAAGTGTAATTGAATATAAGCTAAACAATAACCCCGTGCACTTAGAAAATCAAGTAGTGTAACCAATGTTTGAAATCATGGCCATAGAAGTGTAATTAATGTATACAAATGAAAAGAAAATATTAAAAATAAGGTGAAGAAAAATTTTACAATGTAAGTCCTAGGGGAATCTAAATTGTCCTTGGTGATTTCGTGAAACTTGCAATAAATGTAAAAAAGAACATTAGTACTTGGAAAAAGATTTTTCTAAGAAAGTAAACAATAAATATAATAAAACAGGGTTAGTAGACAATGTAATCTAAAAATTCATTCATTTAAATAGCTTAATATACAAAAAGGTTTATCATAAGAATGTATTCGTATATCTTATAAAACAGTGACAACATAAAAGAAAGGAAATAGTGGAAAGTCTTAAGACTCTAATGTTTTATCCCCTAGCACAATGGTTGTCACCTCACTTTGGGTGGGCTACCGTAACTGCCCAAAAAATTTGATGGAATCAATGTTTCCTAGTATGGTGTGTTGGTAGTGAAGGTATCAACCACATATGAGTAATCTATGGAAAAGATTATAATAATTGTTGGAGGTGGTGTGGCATTGGTAATAACCATGGGTTGGGAGGTGAATATTTTCATATTCAAAATGGTGCTGAGGAACTAGAAGTGGTGTTAATATAGTGTATCCCAGACCCGATCTCAGTAGTGGGACCCTTTCCAAAGTAGGAACACTCATAAATAAACACTCATAGAGCTGTAGGGTGTATTAAATGAGAATTCATCATATACGATGTGACTGAAATGGGAGTAGTGGGTATAGGGGTAGAGTTGAAAGCTAATGGAGTAGTTGATGGACCGCAAGGTGGAATGGGGATGTATACATAAGAGAAGTGGGTATATATGGTGATGAAGGGTGAGAGGGAGGAGGGGGATCTGATAAAGGTAAGACCAAGTACTAGAATATCACCCTTTGATTCTACAAAAGGAGTAGGAGAAGCATAAAATAATATTGAATCTAATCCCATACTATGAAAAAATGAGGTACTGATTAAGATGATTCATATACGATGGGATATGTTTCTTATATGTGGGATAATTTGGCCATAAAGGAATCTTGTTTTTACTCCTCATTAGTGACATCTAGATTGTCAGTTTACCACTCATAATTTTTAGCAATATTCCTGAGAAACCCTATATTCCACATAATGACCTGATCTATCATCTCTACCTTTCCCTTGGATGAGAGTTCCATTGAAGTAGTGAACTTCCATAAGTGATTTTCTAGATGGGTAATGATGTTTACCCCCATATGTCCCTCAGGACTTTTGTGACTACACCTCAATATATGAATTGAACTTGGGGCCATATTTACCATCGGTACCCCTATTACCATATTAATAAATCACAATTTTATTGTACTGGTGACCCCATTTGAATCACTATGGGTTAACCAATCATGATCTAGAGCATGGTGAAAAATCCAAAGGACCACACCTTTCATCATGGTTCTATTTTTTATTTTTATTCTAGGGAATCTCTATAGATCATTTGTTATTTCTAAAAAAATATTTAGGTCCTAACTTTTTGATTGGTTCAAGGAATAATTTTTTAGAGGTGAATGTGGACATGAAATATACCAAGTATATTTCCAAGGAAATGTTGATGTCTATTAGGGGAAACTCCCACTATTTTTATCCTAGCTAGGAGGAAATATGAATTACATACAACATTAATGTGTCAAGAAATCAAGGAAAAAATCCATAAAGGTATCCTCTAATACATCAATTATATGAATTAGGTGAATCCAATACAATGCCTCCATTTACTTATCCACCAGATGAATATATAAGAGCACACCCAAATTGATGTTTTTATTCATCCACATAGGATTGGCTTACAGGTGGGCCAACCGGATATAGTTCTGCTGGTCTAAAAAATTAAGGCAGGTGTAGAGATTTATTGGTACCTCCCATTGAGAAAAGTGGTATGAGAGAGAGTTTGTGGTATAAGTATGGATGGATTGGTTATAAGAGTGTGGGGGAGCGAGTTCCTTGGTTTTTAATGTTTTAGATGTTTTTCCTAGGGGTCTTTTGTGGGTTTTTTGGTTGAGATATTAGGGGTATAGCATTCCATGACATGTTTTAAGTGGCCCATAAGGATGATGGGTTGAAGGAGAGTGTTGTATAGGGGTGGGGGTTTAAGGGAAGAAGTGTCACATGTGAATAGGTGGGAAATGGTTTGTGAGTTTTGGCAGCTTAGTAGTGGTTACAAAAGAGGGAGATAGATGAAGAAATAGGAAATGAGGTGGTATGAGAATAAGGTTGGAGGAGTACCTGGGGTAGGGATGTACCAAATATAAAGTATCATTGAGGTGAACAATGGGGAAGATGAATGAGTTGTAATATATTTTAACGAAGGAGGAAATGAAGAGGTTATAAGAAAATATGGCTAGTGAAATGATTTTAAAAAATATTAAATCATTTTTTTGTAATGTTCCTTGGTCCAATAGTCCCTCATGGTGACTAACCAGGTTGGTTTCTAAACATCATGAACACCTCCCCATATTCCAAAGGATACTAAATAGAAGTGAGGGTGTATGAAATATATTGGGGAGACTATACTATCCGGTAAATAGTTTCAATGAAAGTAAAAAATAATAGTTGAGTTGCAGAAATCAAAGAAACATTATGGAAAAATAAACAGGAAACCAAAGTTAAGAAGGGTCAAATTGAATAAAATAATAATAATATAATAATTTAATGATAATCAGAATGAAACTAAATTATGTTATAAGATTCATACTAATAAAACACATAAAAGACTCAAATAATGACTCCAAAGACCCTGGTCACAAACCCCATGCTGCTCCTATCTCTAAGATCCAACCCATCCAATAACAAAAGATAAATAATAGGGTCCCTTTTCATTATCCCAGACCACATCCATAAAATCTTTCTGGGTACCAAATATTGGCCCACCTAGGGTGTAAGTACAACATAGTAGGTCAACTCTACCATGTATACAGAAATATAGTATGAGAAATACAAGGAATGAAATAAAGAAAATAATATGTTGTTAATTTAGAAAATTAGTAATGAACATTAAACAGATCTACTGGTCCTGATGTTATGGGATAACACCTGAGGATATAAAAACCCGATTCATTTCTCTATCGGGTATCAATTATAAGGGTGAATCCCTTTATATCAGGATGGATCACCAAATTCAGTGGAAAATTCTCTTTCAAAGGACGAATCATTCGTAAAATATCATAAAAAAGGGCCTCTTCCACTAGGCTAACCAGAATCTCACCCTTAGGAGTCCTGTGACTGTGCATCAAGCCCTCAGATATCTTAAATAATCATACAATTTTACCTCAGGCATCACGTATGTATGTGCCTATCCCTTAGGCAGTATGTCATCATTCACCAAAAACTAACGTGTCAATATGAATTATGAGTCATATCCAAAAAAGTAACCATTCCAACAACTGTCCAGCCCCTAGTAATCAAACACATTAATTTCATATAATATCAAAAGCTAAGCAAGTAATTTGCAAGACCAAATCAAATAGACAATATTTATCTCTACAAGTCAACAACAATCAATTCATCAATTTATCATTTGTAAGGACAATTATATTTTATAAAATAAGGTTTCCAATTATCCTCATAAATACATCAAAACCATTTCATTTATCATTTAAATATAATTTCATTAACTTATCACTTATCCAAATTCATTCAGGGTGATTATACATTATTAAATCAAACAATTTACATATTATTCTAATTCATAATACTAATACAAAAATAAATAAATTTTTTTACAATTTATCATAGGGATCTAATGTTAAGCTGACCAAGTCTCAAAAATTTACAAGGCTAGAAAAAATATCAGGTGGTCATAAGGCTTAGTCTCCATGCATATAGCCCCAATAGGATACAATGGAAGGTCATTAAATGATTTTTATTTAACAGGAATTATCCAACTAATTAGGCCATATGAATGGCATGCCAGTATGTTTACACTTATATCACACAATATGGTTAATTAAATTAGACAAAAGGATACTATTAATACCACCCACCATAATTCAATGATCAAATAAACACTCTAAAGTGAACTCCATTAAATAATGACTATGATGGTGATAATAAGGAAAAACAAGATCAAACAAGAAACAAGATCAAAAACTAATTAAATGGTGTTCAAGAGATCACGCCACTATAAAATGAGGATAAAAGAAGAAAGGGAAAAACCAAAATAAAGGAACTCAACAAAGATAAATTGCTAGATTGAGACATTTGTAAAGGAAGGAATCATAAAAAACTCACCTAGAGTCACCCTAGGGTTTTATAGAGGAGGCTAAACTATTAATTAAAAAAATCATATGTGTAGAAAGATTTTTTACCATTTATTCTAAGATATTCAAAAAAGTAAACCCCTTTCTTGATGTGAATTTATCAATTTCTATGAAACCTAGGAAAATATGGGATCTTACAAACTCCCCACTATAAAACTAATCATCCCCAAGATTCTCCAAGCATCAATGTGGTTTATTTGTGAATAATTATAGACATTGTTCTTGAGTATAATATTCCCTCTCCTATGTATCCTATTGAACATGCCAATGTTGGCACTACACTCGCACCAAAATTACAGTCTTTCTCGAGAGATACTTCTCACTATGGTTCAATATCTGTACTAGATGCACCTCAAAGGAAACATCTACACCAAGATCAATGTCATAAATGTCTACCCCATGATATGGGTATTTATTATATATCTTAATCTATAATACATGAAACACATCATGCATATAAATTAAGTATTGTAGAAGGTCCAATTGGAATGACACGGGACTGACCGTCCCCATAATATCAATGTGCTGAAAAACCAAGGTGTCACTTTTACTTACTCCCAAATATGGAATTTACCCCAATTAGGTTACACCCAATAGAAAACATGATGACCTAAATAAAACACTAGAGGTCATCTCCATTTTCTTGAGTAAGACTTCTGCCTACTCTATGGGGCCACAAAAAGCTTCCAGATCAACTGATCATACTAAGACATATCCTATATGAGGGAACTTCTAATAACTATTAACTCACCTACCACTGACAAAAAAAGAGGAAAATATTATAAACTACCATATAATGGATTGAAAGGTTCCATTTGGATTGATTCCTAGAATATATTATTATAGTTGAACTCAATGAGTACTAATTAGTTCTCCCATGGACCACCAAAATACGAAACACAGGGTCATAACATATCCTTCAGAATTTGAATAGTCAATCCAGTTTGACCATTGATATATGTATGATAGGATTTACATTGGAGAAAATATGACCCCAAAGACTTATAAAGACCCTTACAAAACAAATAAGTGACACAAGGATCACAATAAAAAATCCATGCAGAACACTATGAAACAAACTATCTATTATATGTAAATAATACCCATATCATCAATAGTAAAGGTATCCCTAATGAGAAGTATGTGGTATACCTTCATCATCTGATCCAAAATCACCCATACTGCATCATTCTTATGATGTTTCCTTGGTAATCCTATCAAAAAATCCACAGTGACATCATCCCACTTCCACTCCAGAATGGGAAGAAGCTGTAACATTCCAATAGGCCTCAGATGCTCATCCTTCACCTATAGATAGGTTAAAAATCTCTATAAGAATCCCGATATCTCCATCTTCATAATTGGAAACTAGTACTTTCTATGGAGATCATGATACATCTTTGTCAAACCAGGATTTACAGCCCATATATAAGCATTAAACTCCCTCATTTTCTCATCATGTAAGATTATAGGAACTCGTACATGGAAATTGATAAAAGAACACTTCTAAGAGACCATCCTGATGGTAGTTCCCCACTATGTACACCTTCACTCATAGCTAATTCCTATGGATTGGATAACTACTATTTCTTGATTTGATCAATAGTCATGGGTATAACAGAGTTCCATCAACCAAAAATCATTATAAGACTCCAACACTACCACTATCTACATGTTCCAACTCAAAGTATCGACAACAACATTTCCCTTCCTAGTGTGTAAGCTATATATAATTCCAAGGACAATAGATAATCAAAGAACCTATTTTACGAATGGTTCATGCCATGCCAAGAAAATATTTACTGGAGGTACTAGTATTACGTACACACAAAATACCCCTCACCCATAATATAGTTTCTCATACATCATAGGGTGTTTACCACCACATTTAACTCTAGATCATGAGAAGGATACTTCCCCTCATGTGATCTCAACTATCTAGATCCATAAGTGACCACACAATCTTCTATTGTAATTTCTCTAAGTCTGACTCTGGATGTGTGACAATATAATATATACTCCTTACCAAGCTCAGGTAAGGTGAGGATTAGTGTTGAGGTCAACCTACTCTTTAGGTCTTGGAAAGCTCTATCACAAGTATTTGACCAAACAAACTTCACCACTTTTTTAGCTATATTAGATATCAGTTCTTCCATATGGGATATTTCTTTGATGAAGCACTGGTAATAACCTTATAGACCAAGAAAAAACCGAATCTAGAAGACATTATTCGGTCACTCTCATGATACCATGGCTATAACCTTCTCTTAGTACAATAATACTCCAGCCTCTGAGATAACATGTCCCTTGAAGTTCACTCCATTAATCCAGAAACAACCTTTAGATATATTGGAATAAAGTCGATGTTTTATCAATTTAATTAGGATGATGTTAGGATGTTTGGTATGATTCTCTCTAGACATTGAGTGTGGTAAGATTATATCAACAAAAAATAAAAGAAATCAATCTCGAAAAGAATGAAAGATCCAAAATATCAATTCCATGAATACCTTAGAAGCATTTTTCAAACCAAACATAATCACTACAATCTCATATAACCCATACATTTTTATAAAATAAGTTTTGGGTATTTTTAATTGTCACACCCTCAACTGGTGGTACCCTAACCTCAATTTCATCTTGGAGAAAATCTTTCAACATCTCAACTAATCAAAGTGACTATCAATGTGTATACAGGGATACTAGTTCTGGACCATCATTTGTTTCAATCTTCGATAATGCATATATAAGTGTTATGCACCAACATCATTCTTGGATAAAAGAACTGATGAACCACACAAATATGTTCTAGTACTTATGAAACCTTTGGAACCTGGATGTTATAACTCAACATTCAACTCAAAAAGCTCGGATCATGACATCATACAAAACAAGACAAAAATAGGCTCAACTCTTGGAACCAACTCGATCATGAACTCAATATGCACCTTAGGTGGAAAACAATATAACTATTATAGAAATAAGTCAAAAAACTAGTCCACCATTGGAGGAAAACTATTCTACTATATTAATCCATCTTCTAGAAGAATTATAATATCCAAAACATGGTACAATCCAATCAATATTGAATTTTCCGACATTACCTGCCTGAGGATTCCCCTCACCCCAATGAGTATAAATACCCTTATCTTGAGATAAAAAGGTAAATCTCATCCCATAATATCCAATATGATCCTAGTGTATAACTAGAAAATCCATACCAATAATCAAATTGAATATAATCATTTCCAAAATAAAAAGTTCCTAAAGGAAATGAAAACCACCAATTTCAAGAGAACATTCCTTACAATGCATGATACCCTCTTACCACACTTCTAATATCATGTTAATGGTCATGAACCCATATATTCTCTCCATAAAGAAACCAAAACAATTTGAATAATGATCATATATAAATTAATGAGACGATCCTATATCATACAAAACAAAATATAAGATAGATGATACAATAATCTTACTTATGAATGTAGAAGTCCATAAATCCAAATCAGATAGAGAAGACTGTATAACATATAGCTGGCTCACCCCTCAAAAATGGGCTCCAGTCCGACCCCCGTATTCTATTACCTATAAGTGGTAATCCTGCTATTGCATTGGGGTACCACATCCCCTACCTTAACCTGAACAACTAGTGGAACTCCGTATACTAGTCTACTAAGGTGTAACTAAGTCCCTTCAAGACTCATATGTCTGTTCTAATCCCCTGTCACTACTATTCTACAAGAACATCCTTTTAAACTTATAAATATATACCAAAATTCCAAAAACACAACACTTTCCTATGGGGTGAGTACATCATTGGCGCTTGAAGCCCAACCAACCACACTGAAAGAACAACACCAAACTACAACCCAGAGGTGTAATCCCACCCCCTTGACTGCTCTTCCTACTGTTTCATAGATGGAAAATACTTTAGTGATTATCCTTACCACTAAAATAAGAGTTATTGGAACACTCTAATGAAACTATCTAAACACCACTCAGGGTATCTCATATATTCCATTCCGTGATAAGATCCCGATGCATCGCATACTCAATGATTCTCAAGAGAAATACGTTCACCTATGACCTGATCTCATAGTGAATCCCTTCCCAAAAACATAACACCCTGGGGTTTTCATCAGATACTAAGGTTGGAGTACAACACTATAGGTCGGTGAAGCATCTAGTGTAGCTCATCATAGAAATTTAAAACTATATGGTACACATTAAATCACAAGCCTTCTCATCCCTCAATATATTAGGATATAAGTGTTTTAGAAACTTTCCCTAGAATGAACAATTCATGTCAATATATAGACCTATGTCCCTATCAGAATGAATTAATAAACATATCAATCCATATTGGTCCTTAAGAAGAAATAAAAATAACTATAACATCAAATAAAATACGAATAACAAAAGGTGAAATAATAGCAAAAAATAATAAGGAAATATCCTAAACAATAATACCATCCTCGTTAACATGGATTTTACTACATATATGGGTTAACTACTCCCATCCATAATATCATTACCAAGTCATGAAATATCCTTCTATACTTTATAACTTTTCCAAATAGTACGTAAATAGAAAAAATTTATGCTATAATACAACTTTGTAATGTTCCCAGATCTGGAACTCTCTCATGTTGTGAAACCGGGTTGGTTATTTAACTCTACCTGAACCTCCCCCTATGCCAGAGGCTATTGAATGAATGTGAGAGTTTAAGGAATATAGTGGGGATACTATAGTATCTGGTAAAGAGTTTCAATGAATGTGGAAAATAATAGGAGAGGAAATAACAAAAAAAATAGGAATAAATAAACTGGAAATAATAGATGAGAATGTAAACATATAATAAATCCAAATAATAATAGAACAATGTAACAAAAAACTGAATTTAACTAAATGAATTATCATAAAAGACATGAAAAATCAAATAAATATTCTAAATACCCTAGTAAAGAAACCCATAATGATCCTATATCAAAGCTCCAAACCATTCCACAAACCACAAATCAACAACATGGTCCCTTTCCCTTTTACAAACCTGCATCCATAAAATCTATCTGAGTACCAAATGGAAGACAATCCATGGTATGGGTACAAATTAGTAATTTGAAACCACCATTTATAAAAATATATAATATGATAATTTTAGTACGTAAAATAAAGCTAATATCTGGGTATTAAATTAATAAATAAATAGTGTACATGAAATAGAAATACTAACCCTCAAGATATGGTTTAACACCCAAGTCTAGACAAACCTACTCTGGCACCCTAACAACCATCACTAACTATAGGTGGATCCTCCTACATTAGTATGGATCCCCCAAGTTCATGGAAGATTTTTCTATTGAGGATGAGTCACACATAACATATCATAAAAAAAGGAATCATTTCCAAGGATAACAAGAATCTCACCATCCGGAATCTTAAGACTATGCATTTAACCCTCAACAATGAAACACAATCATACAATATTCCCTAAGGCATTTAGTACATGTGCTCCTAGCCCTTAGGTAGTTCAAAATCATACAACAATTCCTCAGGTAGAAACATAAATAATTATTCATATCTGAAAAAAGTCAATAAGAAAATATGTATCCAACCCTAAGGAATCAGTCACATATATGTCAAATAAAATCTAAATATAATAAAGTAATTTGTAAGACCAAATAAACATAAAATATTTATCCCCACCAGGAAAAAATGATCAATTCATAAAATTATTATTTTTATAGCCATTTATATTTCATAAAACTAGGTTTCCAATTATCCTTATTAATATATCAAATATTTTTCATTTATCATTTAACCATAGGGTCATTAACATATTAGTTTACTAAACTTATCTGAGACAATTCTACCATATGAAATCACAAAATTTACATGTCATTCCAATTAATAAGTCCAATCCATAAATCGATTAGTTTTTTTTCCAATTTATAATAATGATTAAATGTTAAGATTACCTAGTCTTAAAAATATATAAGGCTAGCACACATATTGGATGGATAAAGTTATTGGTCACTATTCCCATATATAAAACATGGTCTAATGGATGGTCTAAAAAATGATTGTTATTTAACTTGGACTATCAAATTAATTAGGTCACAAGAGTGGCATGCTATGATGATCATATATATAACACTTACTATGAAAAATTATATTAGATAAAAAATGATAATGCTTATACCACCAACCTTGATTTAGATATCAAATAAATTCTCTCAAGGGAATGATAATGAATTATAAAAGTGAAGTAGATCATTATGAAAACCTAGATCATCAAAAAACAAGATAAAAAACTGATTCAATAGTGGTCATATGATTACACCGCTATAAAAGAGGATAGTGTATGAAAGGGGAAAACCAAAATAAAAAAACTCATCCAAGATCAACTGATATACTGAGACATCCCTAAAGGAAGGAATCTCCACAAATCACATGGAATCATGTTAGGATTTTAGATAGGATGTTTCACAATGAATGAAAATAAAAAAACACATGCGATGTGGTTTAAAACTACTGATCTCGAGATATTAATGATGTGAACCCCCTTCACAATGTGAATTTATCGATTTATAAGATATTAAAAAAAATGCATCTCCTCAGATTAAAATAACCATGAAAGACCATTTCATGACCTGAACTAGTTTCATAGCATGAAAACCGTTATGTTTCGAACAAGTTAACAACATCTTTCTAGAAACATGGTCACATCACTTAACCTGTTCACAAAATGAATGTGTCTTATAGAAAACTCTCTGCTTAAATTCTTTAAAAAAACATGAACTGCCTCCAAATATTTCTAAACCAACTTATTTCCCTCAAAGGGCTTTAAGAAATTTATAATCAGACTTCATTAATTCAAAAAAAAAGGAAAACAAAAACTTTTCATTATTTTCCTTGACAAAATCTCTCCATCCCAAAGCAAAACTCAAACACCAATGATTAAAGAATAAAAGAAAACAAAACTAAAAGAGTTAAAAAAAATAAATAGGTATACACCATGGAAAATATAGGATCATAAACTTTTCAGGACTAGTTAACTCACATTGTTAATCATTAGGACCAATAAAATTGTTACCAAGTTTATTAATGATGTGAAACAACATTTCACTCTATAAATGAGATACATCTACTGTGTTTCATAGATTGGTTCCATATTAAAACTGGTGTTTTCACCTAGGATTCCTAATCCTAAAAAATTTAATCTATACTAAGGGAACACATAAAATGTAAATAACGAATTTTCCTTTCCTCCATGTCAGTAATTCATTTATAGATTAGTGTAAGATGTACCATTCGGGTCTCAAGTGAACTTCAAGGTGATGATGAACCCCTCTTTCAAAGTTTCCATGTATGGATTTTTCCTTTATCCATTGGAATTGATGATTGGTTTCATTCCTCATTGGATTTCAACTTATCAATGAAGGAAGACATTAACTACCATGAGTGGTCTTAAACATCGCAATGAAAACTTCCCTTGAAACAATTTTAATTTTGAGTAAAATAAGAGTACTGTCTCTAGAGGAGTGAACATCCCCTAATCAATGCAGCGTTCATACCATCATTTGGTCTTTGAATTATAAATCATAAATTTTTTATAAGAATATCTTCTCATATCCTCTAACTCATCAAACTGATGTAGAAATGTTTACTCTATTTTAACTTGTAAATTGATCTTATTATACACCCAAAATGACTAGTGATCAGGTTATACTAGTATGTTTCTTGGGTTTCCACACTCTAACTAAAAAGGGGACATACTGGTTAGTGTTTTATAAGATGTCATATATGGAAAAAGTGTATCATCTAGCTTGGTACTCTATTCTTTCTAGCTTCATGAAATGGGTTTTAGAGAATTTTCTTAATATATCATTTAGAAAGATCCACTTTCCAAATATTTTATTGTTTATACAAAGTGATATTATTTTATAACACACCATATTATTTAAGAATCTTCCTCATAAATTGATTTTTAAAATGTGTTCCTTAGTCACTTATAGTAATCATGTAATTCCAAAATGTGAAAAACTGTTCGTATTTAAAAGGTTCATTACTACGTTGAAAAGTTTATGGGATTTGGATTCCATTTCCACCCATTTGGATATGTAATTCATACATACTTAGATTTATTTGTTTAAGAATTGATTTTCGAAGGGTCCCTTGAAATTTATGGTCCACACATGAAACACCTCTACTTATAGGATCAGGTGTTGTGGCATTTCATTCCTCTTTCCAATATTTCAATCCCTTTGGTTGTGATTACAACTTTGTAAAAACACTCTAGAATACTAGTATAGGGTTGTAAAAAAGAATACAGTTTGGAGGATTTTTCCACTATATGATCTTGACCATGTTTTACTTTTATGGCGATAAATGAAAATATTCTATAACATTTTTCACCATTTATTATTGTATACACCAATGAATTAATCAATCAAAATATTAGTAAAAAAATAATAGTTCATCCAAAAAATAGTGGTTTTCAACTGAAAAAAATTCTTCCATTTTAAATAAAAAAAGTGAGGTTATAAATTCCTAGTGGCCAAATAGTTTACTATATCAACAAACCAGGGCTGAACTTATAGATCTGAAAAGATAATATTTGGATATGAGAATTCATCAAGAATATCCTTATCTTCCTTCTTAATGGTTGGCAACTAGAAAATTCATAATTATTCAACCACTAAATTTTCAAATCCCTTATTAACCTTTATGATAACATTAGAAACATTTAACAATAAAATCCACCAAATTAGTCTTTTGTTGGAATCTATTTTTCTAAATAGGTACCATTGTGATGCATGTTCAGTGTAAAAAATGACTTTAAAAAGCACAATATATCATATAAATTAATCAAATTTGAATACAAATGGAATAAAATCATTTTTAGTGTAATTAAAATTTCAAAATCATCTTTGATTGTGTGGTTGAATTAATAAATGTGTTGGAAAATGTGGTTAAACTACTATACTAAGGAATATCTCACAGATAAATCACTCTCATCACACATCTACTCAAAATACGTCTCCTAGTTTTGAGGTATAATGACTAGGGATACCACAAGATTTTATTTTAGAACCATAAAAGTTTTTTTATTTGTCTTATCATAATAAAATGATATGTACTTTACCAAATGTTTTATAAGTCTCCTAGTAATCTTGGTGGAATATTTAACAAATTTGTAGTAAAAGCTCGCATGGATAAGAAATATTTATATCCCATTGACTATCTTGGGATGTAATATCTCTATGAAGAGTTTGAATTTTGAGGGATATATCTCAATTCCTTTTTTAAAACATAATACCCAAGGATATTTCATCCATATTCCATGAAATGGAAGTTATCCCAATTCATAATGAGACATTATTCTTTACTAATTTGAAATAGAAAATCAAGGTTTTATAAGAACACATAAAAAAATCTTTTTTATACTAAAAAACCATCCATTATAATTTCCAATAAATCATTGGATATATAATGATAAATATGTTCCATGAACCACTTGGATGTTTTCTAATAATTTCTCATTTTAAAGGGAATTCATCTATATTTTAAGGAATTATATGGTCTTGTGAAGTTAGTCTTTGATTGGACAATTGGGTCTACTACGACATTATTGTATCCTACATATCCATCAATAAAAGAATAGTACTCAAGTCTTTCTAATTGTTCAATCACTTGATCCACAAATCATAATGGGATTTGATACTTCTGAGTGGTGGAATTCAATTGTCTGTAAACAATGCATACTTTCAACCCTATAAGGATTCCTACAAGAATTAACTAATTATACCCATTCATCACCACTTTTTTGGAACCTTTTATTTGCAATACTTTTAGGGGACTTATACAATCACTAACCAAGAAAAATTTATTCTAGAATCAAGAAGTTTCGATACATATTTCTTGATGGCCTCCTTCATGGGTGGTGTGGATATCCTTTGATGTTTACAACATTTATTTTCTTCATATTAAAGTCAGAATTTATGGGTGCACATCATTGTATGGATTCCCTTACTATATATTATGACCCATCCCATAGAATGAATTCTCTATATTAAGACATTTAGAAGTTGGTCCTCTTGGTCCATAGTAAGTTCAAAATTTATAATCACCACGATTATTTCATTATAATATAGAAGTGAATATATGATAGTATTATAAAGGGTTTATTACTATGTGGTTAATGGATTTATTTTAAAAGGATTGGAATCTAGGAATGATTTTATTTTCAATGGTTCTATCCACTACACCTCCTCAAGATCACTTTTGTACTATTCTTATTCATGTGATTATTCCTACTTTTAGCAAACATGTCATCAAAAAGGGACATCTTATTATATTATTATTCATCTAATTATATTTAATATTTAATCTCATCAATAAATCCTTAATCATAGACCATAAAAAATATATTTCAATTCCATGAGGTCTGGTCCTTAGTTAACAACTTTCATTAAGTGAAAAAACTTGTTCTTTACCAACTCACAATTTTAGTCATCCTTGATTTAGTTAATCACTATGTTCCTAGTTGTGAAGAAATGTATTCAAATAATAATTTAAATATAATATTCTTCCTCTATATTATGGGTAAGGAAATCAGTTGGTAAAATAAACATTCCATAATTTAGAAGAAAATAATCAATAACAACTTCTTTTTATTTTACTGATATTTCAAAGAGGTACTAGGCTACCCTTATTGGATTTGGATAATCAAGTCCTAGTATATAGAAAACACTCATTGGAATTAAGTTCCTGATCACACCTAGATCACAAAGTGATTTTCAAAAATGGAATGATCCTATGATTCTTGGGATGGAGAAGCTCTAGATATGTCTTATCTTCAATGATTGTTTTCATTAAACTACTCTTACTCCTCATTGAGTGATATGAGTCCCAAGTATTATATTATCTATTTTATAGAGATAAAATCATTTTATAATTTTCCATAAACTTACATCTAGGAAATAGATTCTATAAATTATATACTGATGTGAATCTGATTAAACATGACAACAAATTTCTTGTAATGGACCTCCATATTCTCTTGCCACATCCTCGGTATTAATGTTAAATGGGGTCATTATAGTGTTGGTGTAAGTTTTTAATCCTTTTGGGATTCCTTAACTAGATGTTTTGTGATGGATTCTTATTTAACTTTTTATTTTTCCTCTTCAATCACGTATTTATACATTACAGTTTCACTTATAACATTCCCTTATTTTCCTTTCTCCTCCCCTTCTTTAGATTATTTTAATTCCTTATACTACTTAGCTTATTATTCCGTGGAAATTTTTTGGACGCTTTTACACAACCCACATCCGAACCTTAATGTTAAGATATTGAATTCCTTCTGAGAGTTTGATTTTTTATTATTGGGAGGGGTTCCCGGTAACGGATATGATAATGTTTGTTCAATTTGGATTATTTGATGTTCAATGTTATATAGTTAATATATTTTATTATACATATAAGTTACTTAATTTTTAATCTTTTAATATTTTTTGGATGCATACAGATAGATTATTCTCAATATTAAATGATTTTGGTTGGGTTGGGGGCTATTTTATTTATTGTATTAGCTGATGGTACTACTATTTTTGTTAATGAGGCTGATATTAGTGAGTTTCTGTTTAGGTGTGTGTTTCTAATATCTAAGTGTTGGGAGAGGATACAATTTCCTAAGATATCTTCATTGATATCCTTGTCATCCTTTCTATCTCAGGTGTCCTTGGATAAATTTTTTCACTTTCAACCTTGATTTAATGCCTGCTAGGATGGCATAGGTCTAGAATGAGAGTTGTTTTAATGGAACTATCGTTGACTTCAAGGGTAAGTAATGTAGTTACACTCAAAGGGATGTTTATATTAAAATCCCACCAATAAATCTTGATAATATTAAGTACCTCCACACATATCACAATATTAGACTTCAAATTTTGGTCTGGGTGGTGGTTCTAATTAAAATGTGGGGAACCAAAATTTATCCAATTTTTAAGAGATTCTACTTGGTTGAGTTGGTTTGTTGTTTACTTTAATTAATGCGTTAAATTACTAAGAGTACCCTTATCACTCTGATAGATACTAGAATGTTTTGAAATCTCATTGAGAAGGTATCTTCTTCATTCTTTTGTATTCATCACGAGTCCTCAATGAGATAAATAATATATCATATCTCTAAAATAGGGTGTAATCCATAGTAAATTGTTTTCATTTTATCAAAATTTTGAGTCTCTAGTGTGTGAATTTTCATGGAAGTCCCTTGAATATGTCACATGCCTCCCAAGAATATTATCCATCTAATGGATAAAATATATCTATGCCACTCCTTAGATTCCATGTTCTTACTATTGGGAGATATTTATCTAGAAATCTTATTTCTATCTCATCCCATATGGCGACTTATGTGATTGGTTAACTCATAAATAAGTCTCTAGATCTATATATTAATGAAAATGAGAACACCCTCACTCTGATCAAGTCTAACATTAGCCCTTTATTTTTGAAGGTCTCATAAATATCTATGAAATTGGAATGTTGTCTATGCAGATCTTTTCTTTAGATTCTAATGAATTTCCCCATGTTTTTGTACATATGAATTAATTTGGGATAGATTTCAAAGGTGTTCTCTTGAATTAGAGGTTGAAAAATAATTTGCGCGACACCATTAGAATATAGAAAACCAAAATATAGAATATTTTACTATATATGTAGGGATTTTTCTCCATTCATTTGTTTCTTGGGTGTAGACTGGTCATTTTGACCATTGGGGTCTATAGGGTTGTGTTGATCTTCTATGTCTAAGAGATGATATACAAACAAGAATCTATTGATTTTTATTGATTACCTAGAATCCATGCATAAAAAGTGAGTTATTGGATATTATATTATGCACTATAATTGGTGCATGGTTGAAACATAAAATGGTTTTTTGTGAATAGGGAGAAGACTAAATAAAATCGGGAAAATTTTAAACAATAACTAGGCTTGAGTACAATTTTCATTGTTCTTTCCTTGAAATAGTACAAAAAACTTGAAATGATCATGTAGTGTTGTTAGAATCCCTTGAGAGATACCAATTTATAAATTTATTAAATAATTACATAATCTACTTATGATTTCAAAAGAAAATACAATAGAATCTGAGGTCATCCTATAAGGAGGTGAAAGTTGTACAACTTTAGAAGTGGTTTCTTAAAAGTTGAATCTTTATGAATGATTGGATCAAGTGAAGAAAAGTATGTAATTTACTTTGATTTAATTAACTAAATAGTGTATGAGGATCAATTTTAGGGGATTTTTTCAAGGATATATCCATCCTAACTCATGGAGGGATCTAGATGCGCTGGCCAAAATGTTTTCCTAAGACTGCAAATTTCTGTTGGTGAGATCAATTGATTTTACCTAAGTAAAAATTCCTTGGACTAGGTATAACCACAAATTTAATCACATTATGTTCAACTCTTAAAGAAAAATATAATAAATATTATTTATTATAAGTTAATTCTATCCAATATACTGGGTTTCCTCCTATAAAATTCCCTTGATGAATTTAATGGGAAAGGATGTCATGAAGTTTAGTGAAAATATAATTCCTATCTAATTGGATTTACATGGTTTTTGGTTGTACCTTCATTTATGATCTATCTTCTACTCTAAAATCCTATCCCATTAATAAAAATATCCATGCATGATAGAAATAGGTTCCATCACATTTGATGAAGGAATACTAATAGAAGATTTAATAGAATATTTGAATCTAAATTGAATACAATTGAGAAAAAGAAAACAAAATAACCATTCAATGAAAAGTAGTAGAATAAAAAGGAAATAATTATATATAAAGTAATTATGCAATATAATTTTTAGATTTAGGGAGAATAAAAATTGGTAATATTTTTTATAAAACCATTGTTCTCCCTATAAAGTTTATTTTATTATGATATAATTAGACAGACCATATTCATGTCTCGAATTCCTATTTTACCGTGTGAAAAGGTCAGTTTTTTCGATATAGGGTTCTATAAAAAATACTATCATTATGAGTTTGGTTCACATTGTGAATGAATATTTAAAATTATTGAATGCTCATATTTTCCATAATTCTCATCTGCTAGATCTTATGGGTCTACAATGATATTACTAATTTTCTTTTGAGTAAAACATTTCGTGGCCTCAAATGATTTCATGGACTAAACCGATTTCATGTCTTTAATGGCGTGCATAACACATTTGAAACAAAGGTGGCTTGGATTCATGTTATGGGAATTATTTTTCGGTACTCTATTCAATTATCTATTGTTAGTCACACTATGAATTAGCATATCAAGACATGAATGAACTATAATTTATGTGATTATAGATTTTTTTCTAGCGACAATTCCATGAACTTCTTTCTCCAACAACATAGACAGCTCCTAGAAAATATCAAGTCATCACTTAATTAAAGACATACAAATCATAATAAAATTGGTCTAAAAGATATATTTAAATTATCCATATCTCCAAAAACACCAGATTTATTTGATACTATAGGATAAAAAATTTGATATTGTAACATTGGAATAAACAATAGTTTTCATGAAAATAGAGAACTAGACTGTATTGATGATATAATATAAATCATCATGTACAGTTCGATATTTATGAAATTTTTAATCATTTGAAGCTATATTTACCATATATTATAATTAGGTAATATTTTTGGATATTATATATATAAAAATGTAACTAGACATTTCTTTTATGTATCAATCATATATTTCGACTAATAAAAAAATTATAAGTCATAAAATATGATATAGGGTAAAAATGTTAAAATTTTAATATGCTTGATATATTTGAAGATATTTTATAAATTTTTTATAAATTATAATCGTTAGGCAATGTAAAATCTTATATTTCAAACAAAAACAAAATAAAGAATGTTTATATTTGTATCTCGTGTTTTGGAAAATAAGAAAAGTTTTTATTTATTTATTAATTAATTCTTAATATTTATGTTTACAAAATGGTTATGAAATATGAATATTTTTTATGATTAATTGATGGGATAAATTACTTCTTATATATTTTTATTCCATGTATCACATTATAGGTACAATCACATAAGGTTTAGTTTCTACTTACCATTACCGCATTTGGTATTTATGTTTTTAGATTTAATTTAGTTATTAGGAATACAAAATACATAATAGGTAATATAAGTATTATGAATTGGAATATCCCTTCAGTAATGTATCCCTTGGTATATGAAATTTGGTTCAGACCTCCCACCGCCCTGGATTCTCATGCCTTGTTATAGAAAAGTGGGGGCTGGCTATCTGTTGTTGTAGGAATACTAATGTGGAGATTTTCAATGTCATATTATTTTAATAATTTACAGAAATAGTTTATAAAAATTATATAATATTTATTTGGAAATGTATGTATGTGTTTTGATACTATTTTTAGGTAAGAAACTCTGACTGTGGGTCATGTAAATATCTACTAATTATTATTGTGTGAAAATAATAATTTTTTGATTGAAGAGTGATTCCAAAACTAAATATTTAAAAGTATTCATACATTAAAAAATGAAATAGAAGATAATAAATATTTCTTGGGGTGAAATAATTTTGAATTTAATATGAAAATTTTATATATTAAAATTTTAATAATTTAAAAAAAGACCCTTAAAAAACTAAGTGTGGTATTTCTTCAAAGGAGACAACTGTTACGACCTTGATAATTCAATATGAGTGTCCCTAACCTTTAGGTACCCATGGATTATATTATACAAGTAAAAAAAGTAATGAGGTGCCCCCAAACATTAGGTTCTATATTCTTATCATTTGATTTTTGTTACAATTAGCTGAGAAACCATAACCATAATGATTCTAGATGAATAAACTTGAGTAAATCCATATGATGAATTGGGATAAAAATCTATCCAATCATATAACCAAGAATCATATATGAATTGATTGAAAATGATTTTTTCCCAAATATAGTCAAATCCTATTTACATTATAGCTGATGTAGGTTAAGATAAAATAAGTGTACTTTCTCACAAAATTGATATGGTGTAAATGGTCATTTTTTAATTGAATTACATTAATTAAAATTACTTTATGAAAAGATATAAAATATGATAATTATTCACAGATATTTATTTTTTATAGATTACAATATACATCATGTTAATAATTTTGATATCCCCTATAGGTATGACCAATAAAATAGTTTGAAATTAGTATCTATGTTTGAAAAGTGTTCTTAATGAAAATTATTTTGAGAATGTTAATGTGAATGTTAAAGAGATAAATTTATCTAACTCTGAATTATGGTTATTAGATACTAGGTATGAATTTCACATTTGTGATGATAAAAAAATATTGTAGATAATAGGAAATTGAAAAAGGGTGAAGTAGATATTCATATTAGCAATATAGAAAAAGTTTCTATATTAGAAGTAATCAATTATGATCTAAGACTACCTAGTTTATTAGTTCAAGAATTAGAAACCAATTTCTATATTCCCTCCATTGATAAAAATTTTATTGCTCTGTCTTGTGTGCATAAGATGGTAGTTTATTTAATTATTAAGACCATGTTTTTTCTATATATAATAATGAAATATCTTATGGATTTGGGAATATGGTAAAGGGTTAATATATTATCGAAATCAATAATCCTAATTATGAAATCTAGAATAAGATGGTTATGGAGGATTCTAGTCCCACCCACCATTAGTACTTCCACCTTGGACATATAAGTGGGAAAATATCCAATGACATAATAGAGATGGTTTTTTTACTTATTCGATTACAAATTGTTTGATACATGGGATTATTTTTTTATGAACAATGACTGAATAATATTTTACTATAAAAGGATAAACATGTAGTTGAATCAGGGATATTATATAGAGATGTATGTGTACCAATTAGTACACAAGTAAGTGGTGGTTTTATGTAGTTTTTTACTTTCACTAATGATTTAGTAAGTATAGTCATGTGATATGAGGCGACACAAGTATGAAAATGTCATAAAGTTCAAAGAGTTTCCAAATTAAATTCATAATAAGTTAGGAAAAAGTATTAGGATTCCCTGATCAGATTAGGGAGGTGAATAATTGAGCAATGAATACACTGATCATTAAAGGGAATATAGAATTTTTCTACAACTAACATATATTATAACACTATGGTTGAGTGGTGTGAATGAGGGAAGGAATCATACCATATTGGATGTGATTTGATTTATGGTGATTTAATTTGACCTTACTATTTTATTTTTGGGTTATTCTATTGATACTTCTACATTCAAGATTAACCATGTTCTAACTAAATTAGTCATAAATACATTATATTTGATATGGTTTCAGAAATGACCCACTATTTATTTTATGACGATTTGTGCCATTGAAGAAAATTTATAAAATTTGGATTCTGATAAACTATGTACTAAATCATAAAATTAATTATTTTTTATTTATCCATAAGAGACTGTAGGAAATTATTTTTATAACCCTATTGTACACAAAGTGTTTGTGGTATGAGGATGTGTTTTCCTTGAGAAGGAGCACCTATTTTGAGGAATCAATGAGAGTAAATTTGAAATTGATGAAGTTTAAGACTAATAAAAATGAAATGTTCTTGGTATAGTGGTTATTTGGTTTCTCCAAGAGTTGTGGAAGAGAAAAAAAATCATGCTTTATAAGAACATAAAAGGTATCGTAGGATTTATTCAGATTTGAAGGTATATGGATTTTTTTATAGTGAATCATAATGAAAAAATATTCTTATGAAATTAAACTACTACTTACCAAGATTCCATTGAGATTTTTAGTTGTGACTAATTATTTAAATTAATGGAATTTGCAATTGAATCAGTGTACACTAACCAATTTGGGAAAATGTTTGATACACCTAATGTGGTGTTTCAGATTCAACATTGTTCCCACTTGTTTTGAGTTAGTTATGACTTACTTTCGAAAGATAGGTGATCACTTAGACTTTACTAGTGAAACTATGGGTTCTACATTGGTTGAGAGGATGATAGGTTATCTTATACCTTAATGGGTTCAATTCCTATTTCTCAACTCTCTTGTAGATTTTAGACTTGTTAGTGAATCCTTTCAAGTAATAATCTTGATTACCATTAATAAATTGACTAGATGAAAAAATGAATTTTAAAGGACATTTCATGTGTTAATTATGATATATATTATTTAATCTAAGAATTTGTTTAATTTATTTTTTGTATAGATATAATAAGTTTCTCAATAATCTATTTCCATCCAAGGAGGCATTGGAATCCTATAGAAGGAGGCATAAAGTGTTGCGTATTTTGGATCTAGACCATTGGAGGATTTTTTATGTATCCCTATAAAGGGAATCCAAACCCATGCAGTTTAGTTCCACTTAATGGGGAACTAATTACTTTTTAGGGTTTTGTGAAAAGGAGCATTATAGTGACTTTTATGTTATTGTATCTAATTTTTTTTCAATAATTTTAAATTCATGTAGTATACAATACAAGGTGATGGGTATCTAATAATGGTTTTGTGAGGCTTATACATAATTGAACCTGTTTTTTTGATCCTTCATGCTTGTAACTATAAATGAGAATGGATGGTTTGGGTATACACATTTTATGAGGGTATTTTATCTTCCACATGTTAATCCTTATGGTAATTATAGGTTCTGAGCATAGTGGAGGTGGCATATGGGTCATGCCCAACTTTTATTTTTGTCATGATCGATGATTAATACAATATTTACATGAAAAATAATTACCATGATCAATAGAATTGAATTAAAAAATATATATTATAGATAAACACCAAGAAAAAAGTTCAGGATCATTACATAATATTTATAATTAATTGAAGTAATTTACGAATTAACTTGTGTGAAATTGTTTCTTCATTGATGGATATGGAAATGGATCTACATCATACCATCATTGTGTTCTAGGAATCATGATTATATTACCTCTATAAGTGATTCTCATGTGTTCCAGAAATCTCTGAACAGTTCCATTAGAATTTCTGGGTGCTAGCACGTCAGATCGTTCCACATGCATCATTCACCTTTGATCACCCCGAGATTCAATTCCAAATGATTATCCTTAATATCTATATAAAAATAGTTAATGAGGGGATATCTATCTCCATTCTTGAGAGAGTTATTGTATGAGGTTTCTCTTTAGGGATTCTAAGGGATTCTCTAGATTTTATTGTGCACAAAAAATAAAATGAATTGGATCTCTTAGAAAATAATATAATTTGATTTATATACCGCTAGGGTTATAAATAATTAATTTCACAAGTTCCTTTTATGTTTTATTTAATCCATGTGAATCTCCATGTCTATACTAATAATAATATCATTGTTTCATGACATGCACTAAACTCGTGGTATAAACTAAATATTATTTAATCAAATAATATTTTGTACATATTATTTATCATCAGACCATTAAAATCGGTCTTCCATTTCTCCACAATATTTATGAGGCCTTAAAAAATGACTATTTACTTAATAAATAAATATCAATTCATTATTCACTTATAAATAAATAAATATTATATTAACTAAATATAAAATAAATACTTATTAAATATTACGATCACTAGTATTCTCTAAAATGACTAGTGATGGAATATATGTGATCAAGAAAACATGAATAATTATTAAACCATGTGAAGAATAATATTTATTTAATTTTTTAAATAATAAATAATAATTTATTATTTAAGTGAGATTCTAGATAAACATAGCATGTGATCCTCGAGGGTTATTTCAAAGTGGCATTAGTTGAAACAACCTAATGTCCAAGGTTAACATCTAGAAACATAAAAAGGATCCCATAAAGAAAGAATTTAATGTCATAATAAAAATATTAATGTATAAGGATCAATACATACATCTGTAGATAGGAACATCCATTGAAAAATATAAATTTGGATTTCCTACTGACTGGTCTGATTATCATAATATCCAACACTAGCTATTACGAGGGGCACATACTATGAGAAGGTGCCTCAAATTCCTATGAATATCCAACCTTGATTTCTTGAGTCATTTTACCTTAAAATTATTTCATTTGGATATAGAAATTTTTTTTAGAAAAAATTTCATGACACTTTTGGGTTCTCATCATAGTAGAGAATTTCAATAACCTTTAAGAGAGACAACTACTATTAGAAAATTATCACATACTGTGTCATACAGAGGATTAATCATGATGTGATAAGGAGTTTATCAATATGAAAAATAATGAATAGAAATTATCATAACATACACTGAAGTTGGTTCTAGGGAAAAAATCCAATAGACTCTAACTTGCACTATAGATAATTGCTAACAACGTTTAGTCCACTAGATCTCACATGATACTCATTATTCTATTGAGATATGATTTTAGTAAAGGTTTTCACCACATTATCTTTTGTAATAACTCTTATTACTACAACTTGAAAGATCTGATAAAATCCCTCAATGGGTGGTACTTACTGAGTATGTTCTTTTACCATTGGTGTGACCTTGTCTCTTTTTAAGAGCCACTACTGTATTATTATCATAATACAATTTGATATGATATTTAACAATAGGTACTGGATCAAGAACATGGACAATGTTTCATATCCTCATAGCTTCCTTGGATACATCATGGGATACTATATACCAAGTCTCTTCTATAGAATTTGCGACAACTATATTCATTGAACTCTCCCAGACCATATCTAATACATTGGTATAAAAAGATATCCTTATTATGAATTCAGATAATTATAATCCATTTTAAAACTAGCATCAATATAACCCTTGATGACTAGATCCTTATATCATCCATATACCAGGAACATATCATTATTTCTCCCCAGGTACTTGATGATAAACTTAATAGAAAAATAGTGAAATTCTTCTGGATCTTCTTGATTTATTCCTACCATTCTCAATTCATAGGAAATATTATTTCTAGGACATAACATGACATACATGATTTATCCTATCACTGAAGAGTATGAGATCTTACTCCTTTTATATTTCTTCAATTATTTTTGATGAAAAATTTACATAGAAATATATATACCATGTGACACTAGAATGAATCACCTATTGGATTGTACCATGATAAATATATTTAGTATCTATTTATTATATGTAACTTGACTTAGTCGAATAAGCCTTTTGGATCTATCTTGAATGATCATGATCCTTAGAATATATACTGCTTCACCCAAGCCATCATGGAGAAATTTTTTTAACAGGTCTTAACATACTGTAAGACTAGTATATCAATTCCAATAAGTAATATGTCATCAACATATACTAATAGGTTAATGACCACATTTTAACTTAACAACTTGTAAACACATGGATCAAAATCATTCTTAATGAAACAAAATTATTTTTTATCTTCATTGAACTGAATGTTCCATGATTTAGATACTTTCTTCAATCCATAAATATATATCTATAACTTTAAAATATTTTTGGCATCATCTGGAGTCACAAAACATTTTTGTTGTGTCAGGTACACATATTCTAGAAGATTTCCATTAGGAAAATTAGATTTTATGTCCATCTTCCACATTTCCTAGTAATGGAAAGATATTATAGCTATTATAATTTTAAGGGATTTAAACATGGAAACTGGTGAAAATGTTTCATCATAGATGATTCCTTGATTTTTTTAAGAAATTTATCTAATATCCTTGCTTTATAAGTATTTAATTTACCTCCCATGTCTAGTTTTCACTTGAATATGCATTTGCACCCTATGGGTTTTACCTCAACTGGGGAATCATCCTAAGCACAAAAATGGTTTTGATACATGTAATATAATTAAAAATCCATGGATTCTTTCCATCTAAAAAACTTATATGCTCTCTAGGAGACAGGTTCATCATTTTCAACCAATAACAAGTCACCATATTCTTTGAATTGAAAACCATATCTCCCTTGTTCTGTTACCTCTATAGTGATCCTACACAATACACGTGTTTTAGGTACTACTTCTTCTATAAGAACCCTTATAATATATTCATGTATAAACTCCTTAGCATATTGAGGATCAACTTCTTAGAAGTGATTTTTTCTCCAACTTATCTTTTTTGAGGATGTGATCGCTATCAAAGAAGATGAATTGTCTAGAGACAATCAAATTCTTATCTAAGGGGATTCATTATTAGTATCCTTTTTTTCCTTGGGATACACAATAAATATACACCTTGTTTCCTAGTGTGATAGTGTGTTTCATGATAAGGAATTTATAAATGGATTGCAACCGCACACATGTGTATGTGACAAATTGGGTTTTGTTCCAATCCCTAATTTGAATTGAGTTATATCTTCCACTTTTGTTTGTTCTGAGTTTAGTTTGTGTGCCATATTTTTATTGTATATCACCATAATGATAATAGAAGATCTTCATGACTAATCACGGAATGTACAATGTCTAATAAGGTATGGTTCAACCTTTAACTAACATTATTCCACTATTATGTGTAAGGTGGAGGGAATTGAGATATAATTCCAAAATACTATAAAAATTAAATAACCTCTTGATATTCATGTTAGAGTTGATGGCCTAGATCCAACTACTTTGTAATTTATTCCTTAATAGCCTTGTCACATCTTGATTGTTCTTCTGCGTGACAATGCATGTGATAATTTCCTAAGGATAGCTGTTTCATTAAAGGTTCATAGCAGATCACTTCAATGATGAGAACTTGGAAGTGCTATAATAGTGTTCTTGAATATATGTTATATGGCTGGATGATGTTATTTGAGGGACACAAATAATATAGGCCATTTGGGGTGAGGACTCATAAAACTTTGAGTCACCTTCTCATGGTGTGCACCCTTGGTAATATCTAGAAGGATATTATGAGAATGAGACCTGCCAGTAGAAAATCCACATTTCATAGTGTCATTGGATGTTCCTATCTGTAGACATTTGTATTGGTCCTTAGAATTTAAGATTATTATTAATTTGTATTACAAATCGCGCACTTAGATGTATTGACGAAAACCATGATGACACACTATTCGTAGTGAGGTAGGATACGTTGGGTGTGTCACGAGTAATACTACATTAATAGATAATGCGAGAAAGGATTTTTCCCTTATGTTCCATAACATAAGTAGATATCTCAGGTCCTTTGATAGAATTGATATAGCCTAAATAAATCCATGTCTATGGTAAGGTATGGGTGAGTTCAATTATATAAATTCAAAGAAAGAATAATCAAGAACATGGGTTGATGCCACTAGCATGCAACCTGCTTGATTTGAGATATTGTGACAAATGGATTATATTAAACGGTAGGTGTTTGTTTGAGGTGACCCGTCAATGCGGCGTCAACTTCTTTCTCTTGGGTGCCTTTACCTGTTGCAAGACATTGATCTTGGACTTTAGGAAATCCCACCTAATGCCAATGAGAAAGAGTCCAAGAGGGTTACACACTCAGTGTGTCCATGTGTCTCAGTTAAATATTAATTTAACAAGTTAAATATAGATTATTCCCGACGGTGGTTTAATAATTATTTAAGGATGTCAGATCACATTTATTTCGACACTAGTTATTCAATAGAATATATTGTGGATGAATTAATATATATTTATTAGCGAGTAATTTAGTTACATTTATTTAAGAAATAAATAGCGATTACTTAAGGACTAATAAATGTGGTGGAGGAGATAATGAAAAATGGAAAATAAAAGTACACATTGTGTATATTGAATATACACACTACGTAGTTTTATGGAAAACGAGTACACGACGTGTATTAATGATTACATGGCGTGTAGTTTTTCTAGTCGGGATTTTGAGGAAATAACATCATTTTATTAAATGATATTTATTATAATCATCATGGGTGCATGTCAAGGAAATAATCATTCGACATGGGGGGTTGTCAATAAGAGTTAATGAAATAAATAAAACGCGTAACACATTTATTTATTGTCGTAACTCTATAACCTCAAACCCAATTATAAATATCCTCACAAACCCAAAACTTTTCCCCAATCACTGTGCACAACAGTTCTGGAGAGTTCTCTCAAAGGCCGAAAGAACTCTTTCCTCTTAGAACGATCTCAAGACCAAGAGAGATCCACCACCACTGGATCATAGAAATCGAAGTCGTACATCGCAAGTGAAGGTTATTCTGCGCTAGCACACAAAGATCCCTTTGGAGATGTCTAGAAATATGTGGAGCACATATGGATCACCACTAGAAGAATCCTACAGTTAGATTCTACAATGCAAGGACAGATCACACCAGATCGTAACCGGAGACATCAACGAAGATAGAATTCCATCAAGGTAATTATTGTCAATTAATTAAATTAATTATAACCAACATATAATGATTTTATCTCTATGTTTCTGGGACTCCCTATTTTGTTTTTCGTTCTTCGTTCTATTCCGAAGATCCAATGTTTTACATCGTGACAGATCTCAGATTGATCGTTGTTAACACTAAAATTAACGTTGGGATGACCCACCAATGCACTTTCGCTGTGCTAGGAACCTACATGTGGTATCAAAGGGAGTCATAACGTTGATTATAGTTATTTAGTTTTCATTGGTGATTTACGCATTTAATAATTTAGTTGTTTCTATTCAAGTTAATTGTTCTTAAAAATATGAATCTCGAGATCTATTCATCCCCTCTCGTTTCTCATTCACCTTACATAAATGAATTTTTCTTTTTATTTTGATTAAAATAAAATAAAGGAACTCATCCGGAGGTGCCAAATGCTCCTGGTCGTACAACACCAGAATACACGACGTGTATTTGGAAGTACACACCGTGTAGTCTTGGTTCAATGCATTGAATGTTCCGCCAAACCAGGTTGTGTATTGGATCCTATCTATGTCATTTATGATACTGTGTGTTAACCAGGAATAGGTGGAACATGGTTTCCAGATTACACGTTGTGTGGTCCAACTGAACACGGCGTGTAATCCCTTCGGGTTAGGGTTGTACTGTGTACCCCATACATGGCTTGCCCGGATGGAAACTGTGTAATGCGGAAACTACACGGTGTGTGTCCCACTGAACACGCCATGTACTCCAAAATTTCTGAAGTACATCAACATGCCATTTCCCGAGGCGTGTACTTCAGATGGATGGTGAACAAAAAGTACACGCCGTGTAGTCGGAACTACACGCCGTGTACTCATCCAAATTACACTGATTTACTAAAATTTAATGTTATATTATACAAACCCTTGAGACGGGTACCATAGTGTAGACGTAAAGCAAAGGAAAAATATGTGATATGTGTTTTATATATATGTTTTTTGATTTAACATCATCGTAATGAATGGAAATTCATCGGGTTGCCTCAAAGGTATAAGTTACGTACCAGGATAATTTTAAATGAATTTATTTTTTTAAAATTATGATGGATGAGAATCTCAAGGAAATTCAAAAAAGGGTTTAAGATAAAAGGATTGATTAATTAAATATAATTAATTGATTTGAGTGTGATTTATCTTAGACAAGAATGATTAAAGAATTGAATGCTAGTTTTATTTATACGTAAATATCGTTGCATGTATGGATGATTATGATCTAGAACAAGACCTTTGTATGTGAATGGTTTCTTTTAATTTATTTATTTAAATTAATTTTTTTGGCTTGTGAGCCTTCTCCTCATTAATATGTAGGGCATGTGCGCCCAAAAATTATTTTATATATAAACCCCTTTTACCCCTCACCTGCATGTGAGATAAATGCATATGTAACGGATGGAACTCCAAAGCTAGGGGAGGTGGATCCAGTCAGGAGCCAATGTGAAATCAATCCAAGGAGATACAAAGGTGGACAAGTGGAAAGCTGTAAACATGAACCTGAGAGGTTCAAGGTGTTTCTCCCCTAGGTCTTGGGTTATTTTATCAACCGATACTTAAAATACCCAATAGAAAAAGCTCATGATCATACCATTTATTTTATTTTTGTCAGTTGCATGGTTAATTTATTGTGGGTGTGTTGTCACGATCACCCAATTAATGAATTAAACGAGCATGCAAGATGGAACTATAATAAAACTATCTTATATGTAAATATTATCTTAGACGGGGTTAATCACTTAAGTATATCCCACTTAATATTAACAATCATTTAATAAAAGATAAAAAATTGGAAATTTATGTATAAGGATAAAATCCCTTAAAGAAATATTATGTTGGTATAGCCTTCCATAATCTTGGATAGAATTGGTTTGCATCAAGGGTTGACTTCCACAACAGGACTTGGTGTGACCAAGAGGCAAAGGTTGATGAAATCCAGAATAAAAGGATTTCAGGATTGGCGAGTCCACTTAGCAGATCAAGGAGCTGTAAGTTAATGTTGTTGGCATTTGGAATGCCTACCTAAAACCCTTCAAGTATCTTTACCAACCCTAGTTGGGGTAATGTAAAGGGAAATATGGATCCTTTTAACTAGGATATTCAGGTAATAGAATATTCCGAAGTCAATGGTGAGGGCTATTGGATTTCGATAAAATAGTGGGAGTATAATAAGTATTAATTAATTTAATTTTCTCATTTTTTATAATAAATTGATAAAACATTTCTCATCATAATTTTTAGAAACAAGAAGAAATATGGCTTCAAACATATCATTGCAAACAATAATCGAGAAGGAAAAGCTTCTCACCAGAACCAATTTCCAAGAGTGGTAGAGGCATTTACGCATCATCCTTTGCCACGAAAGATAATTGTATGGGCTAGAAGAGCCTATTCCATTTGCTCCTGAAAAGGAGGATAGGGATGAGGAACTATCTCTCTACATGAAACACATGCATGATTCCATAGATGTCTAGTGTTTCATGCTATCGGCCATGTCTAACGAGCTCTTGAAGTAATATGAAAACATGGACGCGTATAGAACGATATCTCACCTTAAGGATCTCTAGAAAGAGAAGGCGAGACAGGAGAGATATGAGATCTCCAGCACTTTGTTTACAACTAAGCTTGGAGAGTCTGTGCCATCTAGGACTCATGTAGTCAAGCTTATTGGATATGTTGAACACATGTACATCTTAGGGATTAAGTTCTTAGATGAGTTTCATATAGATCTCATCCTATCATCATTTCCCAAGACCTTATCTAGCTTCATTTTCAATTATAACTTTAGAAACAATTTGAAGAGTCTATCGAAACTTCTGACCTTAATTCGCCAGGTAGATAAGGACATGGGGCGTGACAAACCCACAGTCCTTATGGTGAATAAGAAAAGGAAGGACAATGCAAAGGTTCCAAAGAATTACAAATGGTCTGAAGCCCTCGAGCTCCGTCCTTCCAAGAAGGGGAAGATCCATAATCAGGGAAAGGAATGAGAGGTGTTGTGTTTTGCATGTGGCAAGCAAGGCCACTAGAAGAGGAACTGAACCCAGAAGCATGGGGAAGCAAATGGTTCATTATTTATCGAGTGTAGTATTTATATTTATACTCATTGGGTATTGGATACCTCTTGTGAGGATCACATCTATATTCAAATGCATGAACCAAGTAGATTTATGAAGATTACTAGAGGAGAGGCGGATCTTCGAGTTGCCAATGGTACAAGGCTGGCTGCATTCGCTATTGGCGATTACCACCTCCCATTACCAACAGGGATGATTTTGGTTTTACATAACTGTTATTATGTACCTAGTGTTACCAAGAACATAATTTCTGTATCTTGTTTGGGGATATGGATGGATTTATTCTCATGTTCGGAAATAAGGGTTGTCTCTTTTAAAAGAACAATGTATGTTACGATATGGCACATTTAAATAATGGTTTTTATGTATTAAATTATGAAAACCAAGTGTTGGTAATCGATAAAGAAACAAAATCACATGACTCATACATCACCCAGTTGTGGCATCACTGTCTCGGTCATGTAAACGAGAAGCGCTTGATAAAGCTCTGCCAAGATGGTTATTTTAACTCTACTGAGCTAAAACCACTTGATAGATGTCACACTTGTTTACAAGGAAAAATGACCAAGACTCCCTTCAGTGGACAAGGTGAAAGGACCCCAGAGCTTCTAGGATTGGTGCACACATATGTGTGTGGGCCATTTCCAGTAGAAGCTAGAGGTGAATATTCTTACTTCATTACTTTTACTAATTATTTGAGTAGATATGTCTATGTATACTTATTGAGGTATAGGTGGGAAGCATAAGAAATATTTAAGGAAATAAAGAATGAAGTAGATAATCATCTTGCTAATAAGAAAAAGAAACATCGATTGGATCGAGGTGGAGAATATCTGAACCAAGAGTTCATCGATCTTCTACGGGAGTCTGGGATTCTATCTCAGCTCACTCCTGCTTATACACCACAGTGGAACGGTGTTAGTTGTAGGATAAAAATAATGATATAGATTCTCAATATACAAGAGGGGTGGGGTGAATTGTACACTTTAAAAATTCCTTTGGAACCTTTAATGTTGGTTATTGATAACTATGTTTTCCCTAGATAAGGAAAATTCTATGTTTAACAAAGTTAAACTAAGAAAATTAACAACACCTCTAATCACCAACTGGAGAATTGGAACCAAGATTTACAGAATAAGATTCTACCTTAAATCATATAGAATCTAAACTAATTAAAGTACAAGTGTAAGTAAATATAAGAAGGTTATACTTTCCTTACAATACAATATGCAGCGGAAACAAACAAGTAGTAAAACTACAAGTAACAAGATATAAGTCTTTTAATCCAAAGAGAAGGGTATACAACAACCTAGGATAAAGGTCCCTTGATTTATACTTTCAAGAAATACTGTCTTACCCACACCGGGGTAATCCCTCGATACGAAGATCGGAATCTCTATCTAGCTATCCCCGCAAACCCTCAACTTCAAGGTAGTTGGAACCTCTGTCTTCCTCAGCAAGGAAGCCCTCGAACTTCAAGGTAGTCGGCACCTCTGTCTTCCTATCCCCAGAAGTCCTCGAATGTAATCACCAAAATTCGGAGTCAAACAAAGAAATCTGAGCGAGTGGTTCATTACGCACAAGGCATGAAAAGCTTCTCTCTCTAGAAATCACCTTAACAACGTGTGGTCTCTAGATCGATCAACTTCTTGTTGAGCTCTTTCAAATGAGCTTCTATTTATAGGAAAACTTCCAACGGTCGGCTCCCTCTTCCAACGGTCATATTTTCCATAAAATTCGGAGGGACCTGTACACGTGTAACTCAACCAACGATTAATTAGAAACAGAATAGACGACATCGTTTTATAAAAAACCATGTATAACTGAATGCATGACATCGTTTTGAAATGAAGAATATGTAAGTAAAATCTAATCAATATTTCAGAGTGTAATCAAGTCAAAAGTTCAGAGTCTAACCAAAATGAAATTCAGAGTCTATGTTATGAAATGTTCAGATTCTGTTTTATAGGAATTCGGAGTCTGATTTCACTAGAGATCAGAAACTAAACTTGCAGAGTTCGAAGTCGAACTACTTAAGAGTTCGGAGTCGAACTGGTAAAGAGTTCGGAGTCGAACTGCTAAAGAGTTTGGAGTATAACTTTATATGAGTTCGGAGTCGATCTTCTTAAGAGATCAGAGTCGAACTCTTTAAGAGTTTGGAGTCGAACTTCATAAGAGTTCGGAGTTGAACTTCATAAGAGTTCGGAGTCCAACTGATTAAGAGTTTGGAGTCGAACTGCTTAAGAGTTCGGAGTTGACCTGCTTAAGAGTTCGGAGTCGAACTGCTTAAGAGTTCGAAGTCGAACTGTTTAAGAGTTTGGAGTCAAACTTATGAATGTTCAGAGTCCAGAATTTGGATTGGAACTGCATTACAGTTCACATTGGCTCTGGGATTTTGGGTATGAATCCGTTTTTTGTACTTAAGAAAAAAATATGGCTATGTATAAGAAAATCTAGGTTAGGGTAGACTTCCTTGAAGAAGTAAATTTTCTTTATGAAGGTAAAATTTATATTTCCTTAAGTATAAGGAGTTTGTGATTTTAAAAACAAGAAGGAATGGAAAATTCATAAGGAAAACCTTATTGACTCAACAATATCCCCCTTTTTGGAAAGCACAAACATCCTTACGAAAAAGAAAATAAGGACTTTGAAAAATTTCATTAGACTTTGAAATTAAACACTTATATCCCTTTGTTCATGAATGAAAATGAATAAAAATAACTCCCCCTTAGGGATTGAAACTATAAGGATTGTATTCTAAGTTTCCGGAGTGGAGTTTTCATTATTGTAAGAATGAAAAATTTCGTAGTGGGAAAATCCCCCTTTCTTTAAGGATATTTCTCTTAGAAATTTTCCTTTCTCCTCTTTCGGAGTAGTTCTTTTTCCTTCCACCCCTTTGTGATTTTCAAAAATAATTGAAGGGAATGGAAAACAAAGTATGGTACCTGAAACATTAGTATATGACAAGATACAACCAACCAAATAATCATTTCATTAGAGTTGGAAAATTTTACAAAGAAAGACAGTTACAACAAAAGATCGGATTAGGTTCATTTGTCTTCATTTTACTTGGGAATGAGATTTTTTAACAAGGTTTTGAGTTCTTAAAGTCTCTTTGGTCTTCCTCAAGCTGCCTTACCAAGTCTTTTACCTCTTCTTCTTATACATTTAAAGCTTATGCCTGAGCCTCCAAGGCTTCTTTCTGCAACTTTATTATCTCATCTTGCTTCTCCATCTTCTGATGAAACTCAATCCGTAAATCTATTTTAGTTTTCCAATTCTGAGATACTGAGTTAAGCTTCCCATTCAGATCCATAACCTGTTGATTCCGAGAATTTTTCACCTGGGTCAACTTCTCATAAATCTCATTAACCTTTTTATCCTCCATTTCAAAATAATTTTTAACTTCAGCATGAAAATTCTCAAATTAAACTAAATCTTCATCAACTCTCTTAGACCACTTGGTTATCTTACTGCAGGAATTTCTATGCATATCATAATCGATAAGAAAACTTTTCTGTTCAGCTTCCAACATTACAAACTTATCCACGACCATGGAAAGAATCTGATTTCTGATTCATAGTTTGTTGCAGCATTTGGAATCTAGAATCTATTGTTGGAAAAATCAGAATGGTGTGCACCAACATCCTCAGAGATTGAACCACAAAATCATGCCCATGTGATGATGATTCCGAATCAGAAACTTTGCTTCGAGACTTATCTTCTTCAACTTGCAACAACTTTCTTTTAGAGGTGCCACCAAGCCACCAACTTCTTTCTTCCTGATGACATATATTATAGGTGTCTCCATGAGAGTTTGCTTCCCCTTATCGGCTCTCGGAACAGGTTCTCTATTAAGGGATAATTCCTCAGATTCAGATACTTGAACGATCTGGTCTTCATATGGTTTTTGTTTTTCTTGTACTTCCTCAAGAAAATTCCTTTCCTCAGATTCTTCCTCATCATACAAGACATTCTATTCTTCTACTTCTTCTTCAACTTCTTCAGAAACTTCTTTCCCAGCTTATTCAACTATTTCTATACCCTTGGATCTATCCGGAGAGACATAGTTCTTGGATGGAGTTTCTGGTAAAGAAGGTTTAGAACCAAAAGTTTCCGTAACGGGAAGCATTTCGGAAGCTAACTCTGTATCTTTCAGCAAAGATTGCACCACTTCAGCTTCAGACATTTTCTTTTTCATTTTATTCTCCTTCGCTTGTTTCGCTAGATCCTCGGTGGCTTTTTCTTTTAAGGCTTTAGCTTCTGCAGGGTCCAATCCAAATTGTGGATCCCCTTCCTTCCTCTTTTCTTTATCTTCCCTCCACTTGGCTGCCAATTCATCCGTATATGTTTTCTACTTCTTCGGCTTGGGGTGAGAAGATTGAGTTTCCTTAGCCTAAGGAATTTCTTCATCAGCAATGACTTCCTTAACCTTTCTCTTCCTCCTTTTCTTTTTGGATGGTTCTAGAGAGTGTGTTACTTTTTGAGCTACTTCAAAATCTTCCACAGATAGAGGGTAAAATTATCCAGATTCACTGGAAAAACCCATCTTCATCCTCTTGAGAGTATCATCACTGACTATCATGAGCTTGCAATTACGGATCTTTGATTTGTAGGCAACCTTGAAGGATTCTAAGCTCTGAACTATCAACTTAGATAGTAAGGAAGGAAACATGATAATCTGAGCTCTCAAATTGCCTTCTTTGATATTATTGATCGTAACCAAGACATGCCTCATCAGATTTATCATTCTTAGATTTACCAAAAAATCTAAGACATATATATCACTTTTCTTTATATTTTCTTTATCACCTCTTCTTAGAACCAGAAAGCCTTGCACCCAAAGCTGAAGAATTATATTGTTCAGAGTGAGACGAGCAATCTTTATAGTTGAATCATCCTTAAGCCCAAGACACTTTAGTGCCTTCTCCTTGTTGAAACTTCCTTACACGTCTTGAAGTTTGTGTGATCAGAATTCAGCTTCTCCTTCGTAGGTTAAACCAACTAAGCTCATGGAATTGGTGTAGGAAAGCTTATAAGTCTTCCCATAAGACATGAAAGAAAACCACTCTCTTCAATCTTCCATCGGGAAGGAAACAGACTCGTAGAACTCGGTCAGCAAATCAGTATAAACCGAATCCTGTTTATCTGACTTTTCTACGCAGAAATCTTCCCATCCATTCAGCTTTATATTATTGGAAATAAGGGAATCAAGCTTATAGAAATCTGGATGAACTAATATTTCCCTAAAGACTAACCACTTAGAGATTGGTTTTGTAGTCGACATATCTTGATATGTTTCTTCAACAGACATTCGGAGTGAAGAAATATGAAAGCTTCGGATCGAATTTGCAAAGTTTGGGACCAATCTTAAGAAGAGAAGCAGGGATTTGAGACGCAAAAGCTTGAAAAACCGATGTGGGACGAGTCTCGGGGTCCCCTTTATATGGGCAATGGATGTGACCGTTGGACTTCCAAAATACATCTAACGGTTGAAAAAGCTTTGATCTGATCTGACGGTTGAGAACAATCCCGTAAGAAAAACATGACTCCAATATTTTTAGTTTTTTAAATAAAACATTCGAATTTGTAGAAAACTAGAATCCAATCTTTTTAAAAATATAGGAAAATTCCAGTAAGCAAAATATGATTACGAAACTATAAGTAAGGAAATCACAACTCTCGGATTGGCTAGAAACATTGTTCGTAATTGGTAAAATTATTCTTGTAGAAAAATAAATTTAAAAACAATTTCATTATGAATGTTCCAATACGAAAATCTAGTTACAAAAACTCCAGTACAAAACTCTCCATTCTGGAAGTTCTCTGTACGAAAATATCCATTCCGAAAAATTTCAGTACGAAAATCTCTATTCCGGAAAATTTTAGTACCTAAAAGTTGGAAAATCTAACATCGAAAAAATTAGTTACAGTTATCATTCCTAACTTTTGTTTAATGTATTAAAATCTATCGGAGGGTAAAGATTTTGTGAAAATATCATCAAGTTGATCTTGCGTTCCGATAAACTGAAGAATGATATCTCCTTTAAGTGTGTGATCCCTAAGAAAGTGATGCCTAATGTCTATGTGGTTTGCATGAGAGTGATGTGCAGGGTTCTTACTTAGGGAAATGGCACTGGTGTTGTCACACAAAATTTGAGTCTTGGTAAAACTCAAGCCATAATATGTGAGTGTGTGTTGCATCCACAAAACTTGAGCACAAAAACTTCAAGCTGCTACATATGCAGCTTCAGTAGTGGAAAGTGCTACAGAATGTTGCATCTTGCACGACTAAGAAACTAACAAATCTCCTAAAAAATGACAAGTTCCGGATGTACTCTTTCTATCCATCCTACATTCACCAAATTCAGCCTTAGAAAATATTTTTAGAACAAAATCATTTCCAGAAGTATAAAATAATCCTAGATCCATGGTTCCCTTTTGGTAGTGAAAAATTCTTTTTACTACCTTTAAGTGAGATTCCTTAGGATTGGATTGATATCTTGCACATAAACATACTGAGAACATTAAGTCTGGTCGACTAGCTGTTAAGTAAAGTAGACTTCCTATCATACCTCTAAAAGATATTTGATCTACTGGTTTCCCAGCTTCATCAAGATCTAAAGAGTTTGAGGTACCAATGGGAGTACTTATACTTTTAGTATTTTCATAACCATACTTTTTGAGAATATCTTTAATATACTTATGTTGAGATATATAGGTTCCTTTTGGTTTTTTAGAAATTTTAAAACCAAGGAAAAAAGTTAACTCACCCATCATACTCATTTCAAACTCAGATTTCATTAGACTTGCAAAAGAATTAGTTAAAGATTACTGAGTTGAACCAAATATGATGTCATCAACATAAATTTGAACAATTAAAACATTTTTCTTATCTTTATTTATAAATAGGGTTTCATCTGCATTTCCCTTAACATTGTTATTTTGAAGAAAAAATCATGCGATTCTATCATACCAGGCTCGTGGGGCTTGCTTAAGACCATACAAAGCTTTGGTAAATCTAAAAAGATGATGAGGACGTTTTTTGTATCTTCAAAGCCAGGAGGTTGTTCAACAAACACTTCCTCTTGAACATAACCCTTAAGAAAAGAACATTTCAAATCCTTTTGAAAAAGTTTAAAATTAAAGAATGCTTCAAAGGCATGTAGAATACGAATAGATTCAAGTCTAGCTACTGGAGCATATGTTTCTTTATAGTCTATTCCCTCTTGCTGATTATAGCCTTTAGCAACTAATCTAGTTTTATTCCTTATAATGACTCCATTTTCATCACACTTGTTTCTGAAGACCCTTTTAACTCTAATAACAGAAGTTTCCTTAGGTCTTTCAACCAAGGTCCAGACTTTGTTCCTTTCAAATTCATTTAGTTCATCTTGCATAGCTTTGACCCAATCATCATCACCTAAAGCTTCATCAGTGCTTTTTGTTTCTAATTGGGAATGAAATGCTAGATGTTCTACTTCATTTATAAAGGAACTTCTAGTCCTTAAAGGTTGATTTACATTACCAATGATTCTATCACTGGGATGATTCTTTAGAAACACCTGATTTGGGTTTCGTAAAGTCTGATCATCAACATAGATTAGAAAGTTTTCTGGGGTAAATGTTTCAGAAGTATATTCTTGAAAATTTTCTTTATCAGAAGGATCTACTATCCAAGGTTGACAATCATTTTTTGAAAACACATCGGAGGATGTAGATTGGGATAGTTTGAAAAAAAGTATCAAACTCATCAAATTTTACATGCACTGTTTCTTCAACAGTATAAGTATTTTTATTGAAAACACTATATGCCTTAGAAGTTGTGGAGTAGCCTAAGAAAATTCCTTCATCAGATTTTGGTGCGAATTTACGTATATTATCTTTAGTATTCAGAATGAATACTTTGAAACCAAGAACCTTGAAATAAGAAAGTCTTGGTTTTCAACAATTTCATAATTCATAAGGAGTTTTATTAAGAAAAGGTCTAATCCAAACTCGATTTATAGTATAACAAGCAGTAATTACAGCTTCAGCCAAGAAATGTCTAGTTATAGAATATTCACTCAACATGGTTCTAGTTATTTCTTGATGAATTCTATTTATTCTTTCGACTACACCATTTTGTTGAGGAGTTCTAGGTGATGAAAAATTGTGAGTAATACCTTTTCTACTACAAAAAGTTTCAAAATCAGAATTTTGAAATTCTCCTCCATGATCACTATGAATAGTTTTCAATGGAAGATTTTCTCATTTTTAACTTGTGCTCTAAATCATTTGAAATAATAAAAAGATTCATGCGTCTTTTCTAGAAAATAGACCCAAGTAAATCTGGTGTAATCATCAACTAGAACAAACACATAGTATTTTCCTCCAATGATTCCAGTTTGTGGTGGACCAAAAAGATCCATGTGAACTAACTATAATGCATCAGTTGTTGAGACTTCACCGATTTATTTAAAACTAGATTTATGTTGCTTTACATATTTATAAGGATCACAAACTTTATAAGAATCAAATCTAAGCTCCGGTAGATCCTTAACTAGTTTCTTATTAGAAAGTTTACATAGGTTTCTAAGGTTACAGTGAACTAATCTTCTATTCCATAACCAGGAATGATCTTCCATTGCACTTAGGAAAGTTAAATCTTGACTCCTGATCTCTTCTAAGTTCAAAGTGTAAACATTATCTTGCCTATTGGCTAAGAGAATAAATTCTTCCTTGGAATTGTGTACTAAGAACTTATCATTCCTAAAATTTACAAGGTACCCTTCATCACATAACTGACTTATGCTAATGAGGTTGTGCTTAAGACCCTTAACAAATAAAACATTTGAAATCAAAGTTTTACCTAGAAGAACAATATTACCAATACCAACAATTTCTCCTTGTGCATTATCTCTGAAAGTTACCTTTCCTCCTTTCATTTTGATAATCTTTTCAAAATAGCTTTTGTTACCAGTCATGTGTCGGGAACATCCACTATCTATGTTCCACGTATTTTTGTTGGTACTTCCTCTATCTTTTTGAAAACAAGAAAAGAATTAGACTTTCGGAATCCAAACTTGCTTGGATCCGAGATTTCCAGACTACAAAATTTTTGGAACCCACACATTCTTAGAAAAATAGGCTTTATGAAAACCTAGAGATTGGGTTTTATTTAAAGAACAATTATTCGCCCAGTGACCACCACATTGACACTTGGTACAAAATGGGGCACTTTGTGGAACAAAGTAGTTGTTACTAAAAGTTGGTTTTGCATGGGTATAACCAATTATGGATTTGTTTCTTAAAGGTCGTATTTGAGAATACATTTTATCAAAAAAAATTTACCATGGGTAAAGTTTGATAAACACTTCTTTGAGGAAAAAATTTCATACTTGAGTTTTATAACCAAGTTTTTATCTTCAAAATCATTGGAGTTAGAACTAAAGTTAGGCTCGAAGATACTTTTCTCAGAAATTACTTTTTCTAACTCTTTAGAAAGTTTGTTCTTATTAGAAATTACTTCCTCAATATTTTTTGAAATATTTATAAAATCAGAATTTTTCCTATCAAGATCTTTAGAAAGATCTGATATTTATTTTGTAAGAATAGAATTCCTAGATTTTTCCTTATCAAGTTTTTTATTGAGTTTAGAATTATCAATTTCAAGAAGTTCAGCTAACCTAGAAACGTTTTCATAGGTAGGTGAAGTATTTTCTTCATTAGAAGAGGATTATTCATCTGAAGATTTATAATACTTACTATCATTAGAACTTAAAGAAACATTGGTCAATGATTCATCATTTCATAACTTAGCCATAAAGCAATGATTTTCAATGGGTAATCTTTCTATAAGACCAAGATTCTTCTATCACGATGATTCATAATCAGAAGATTAATCTGAAGAGTCACCACCAATGGCACTCCAGGTGTCATTTTCATTTAGAACATTCTTAGCTTTGGTTTTGCAATACTTCTTTCTGTTTCTTTCAGAATGCCTTTCATTCCTTTATTTCTTTTTGAGCAAAGGGTAATCTGGTCTAATATGTCCAGCTCTCTTGCATTCATAACAAGTAACTTCTCCATCTTTCATAACTTTCCTTTACTTTTTTTCTTATAATTGGATTGTAAATTTATCTGGCCAGCTATCTTGTTCATTCTTCGAGAAAGATTTGCTAACTCATTTTCTGAGACTTCACTTTCACTAGAATCTGATTGAATGACCACTTTCTTAGACTTGGATCTGGTTACACTCTCAGGAGTCTTAGTTTTCATATGATTTGATGTTTTTGTAAAAGTGACATTACCATTCCCATTCTTCTTTTTGATGTTGTCAGCATCTCTCTTCATTCTTGTTTCATGTTGGAGAAGAGTTCCAAATAGCCCATCAAGAGAAATTTGAGTGACCTTCCTGTTCTCATCTATAGTTGTTCTCTTTGATTCCCACTCATTAGGCATAATATCAATTATCTTATCCACACGGGCTTCATCATCTAACCCTTTTTCTCCCATAGACTGTTAGCTGTTGACTATAGTCATAAAACTCTGTTGAACATTACAGACTGGTTCTCCATACAGAAAATTGAATCCATGTTATTCAGTTCTAAGCATATCTCTCATAGTTTCAATCACTTTAGAAGTACCTAAGTGTGTAACTTCTAACTTCTTCCAGATACAATTAGCTGCTTCACAAGAAGAAATTTGGCTATATATATTTCTAGTCATTGATCATAGTAAAGTATTGTGTACCTCATAATTGAGTTGATACTCTTGCTTTTCCTGGTTAGTGAAAGTTCTAACTTCTTTATCATGAATTTTATAATCACCAGTAAGCATAACGAAGTTATCCACTCTAGTATTGATAACCAAAGTCTTCATTTTGTCTCTCCAGTACTCATAGTCATTACCCTCAAAGATTGGTGGTCTTTTAGGTTTTAGATTGTCAATAGAACCAACATTGACTCCTGCCATTCTTAAAAAAAACATAGCAACAGAACTTGTTAGTAGAAAAAGTTCGTAACCACAAAGTTCGGAATGACAAAGTTCGGAACGATAGTGTTTGGAACGACAAAGTTCAGAATGACAAAGAAAACTTTCTAAGTAAATAGGAAGAATAAAGATCAAAATGAGCAAGAAAAACTTATACGTGAGTACGAGTATTTCTGAGACCTCCTCTGATACCAATTGTAGGATCGAAATAATGATGTAGATGCTCAATATACAAGAGGGGGGGGGGGTGAATTGTACACTTTAAAAATTTATTTGGAACCTTTTAAGTTGGTTACTGATAACTATGTTTTCCTTAGATAAGGAAAATTCTAAGTTTAACAAAGTTAAACTAAGAAAATTCACAACACCTCTAATCACCAACTAGAGAATTGGAACCAAGATTTACAGAATAAGATTATACCTTAAAGCGTATAGAATCTAAACTAATTAAAGTACAAGTGTAAGGAAATATAAGAAGGTTATACTTTCCTTACAATACAATATTCAGCAGAAACAAACAACTAGTAAAAATACAAGTAACAAGATATAAGTCTTTTAACCCAAAGAAAATGGTATCCAATAACCTAGGATAAAGGTCCCTTCATTTATACTTTCAAGCATGTCTGTCTTACCCACACCAGGGTAATCCCTCGATACAAAGATCGGAATATCTGTCTTTCTATCCCCGCAAGCCCTCAACTTCAAGGTAGTTGGAACCTCTATCTTCCTCAGCAAGGAATCCCTTGAACTTCAAGGTACTCGACACCTCTGTCTTCATATCCCCAGAAGTCCTCGAATGTAATCACAAACATTCGGAGTCACACAAAGCAATCTGAACGAGCAGTTCAATATTCACAAGGCATGAAAAGCTTCTCTCTCTAGAAATAACCTTAATAACGTGTGGTCTCTAGATCGATCAACTTCATGTTGAGATCTTTCAAATGAGCTTCTATTTATAGGCAAACTTCCAACAGTCGGCTCCCTCTTCCAACGGTTATATTTTCCATGAAATTCGGAGGGACCTGTACACGTGTAACTCAACCAACGGTTAATTAGAAACAGAATAGATGACATCGTTTTATAACAAACCATGTATAACTGAATGCACGACATCGTTTTGAAATGAATCATATGTAAGTAAAAGCTAATCAATATTTCGGAGTGTAAGCAAGTCAAAAGTTCGGAGTCTAACCAAAATGAAATTTAGAGTCTATGTTAAGAAATGTTCGGATTCTGTTTTATAGGAATTCGGAGTCTGGTTTCACCAGAGATTGGAATATGAATGCGCAGAGATCGGAGTCGAACTAATTAAGAGTTCGGAGTCAAACTGCTTAAGAGTTCAGAGTCGAACTGCTTAAGAGTTCGGAGTCGAACTTTATAAGAGTTCAGAGTCGAACTTCTTAAGAGTTCGGAGTCGAACTGTTTAAGAGTTCAGAGTCGAACTTCATATGAGTTCGGAGTCAAACTTCATAAGAGTTTGGAGTCAATCTTCTTAAGAGTTCGGAGTCGAACTGCTTAAGAGTTCGGAGTCGAACTGCTTAAGAGTTCGGAGTCGAATTGATTAAGAGTTCGGAGTGGAACTGCTTAAGAGTTCGGAGTCAAAATTATGAAAGTTCAGAGTCCAGAATTTGGATTGGAACTAAATTACAGTTCACATCCAGAATTCGGATCCTAAAAACAGAATGCTCCAAATCTTTACATTATATCGCTCTGGGATTTTGGGTATGAATCTGTTTTTTGTACTTAAGAAAAAAAATATGGCTATGTATAAGAAAATATATGTTAGGGTATATTTCCTTGAAGAAGTAAATTTTACTTATGAAGGTAAAATTTATATTTCCTTACGTCTAAGGTGTTTGTAATTTTCAAAACAAGAAGGAATGAAAAAGTCATAAGGAAAACCTTATTGACTCAACATCAGTGAAAGGAGGAACCACACCTTGTAAGACATGGTGTGTTCGATGATGAGTCATGTAGATCTTCCATTATCATTTTGGCAATATCCATTACAAACTGTAGCATACACATTAAACCACATACCAACTAAGGCAGAAAATGGAATTTCATCCATGTTATGGAATGGAAGGAAACCCACTTTGTCACACACACATGTATGGGGATGTAAGGCATTTGTTAAGGCCTTATCATACAACAAACTAGCACCCTGGGTCATGAGGTGTATCTTTATAGGAAATTCCAAGGAAACGAAAGGATATTACCTATATAACCCTTCAGACAAGAAAGTGACTATCGCCAAACTAGCCGTCTTTCTTGAGAGGGAGCACATTCTGAAGAAGGATAGTGTGAGAAAGATTGACTTCAACAAAGTTGATGCTCAAGATACAGAAGAGTTGGTACAGGAACTAGTTCCATAGGTCCCCATGGAAGAGGTTCTAGAAACACAAGTCCTATGTAGGAGATCAAGAGAGGTAAGGTAACTAGAGTGATTTGGTTTCCTAGTCACCGAGGATGGTGAATCATTATTGTTGGACAATGATGAACCTATCTCATACAAGGAAGTAGTAGAAATCTTAGAAGCTGCAAGATGGATAAAATCTATGAATTCTGAGATGGATTCCATGTATCAAAACCAAGTTTGGGTTCTGGTCAATGATCCAGTTGATGTAAATCCTGTTGGATGCAAATGGGTATTCAAGAGAAAACCGGACATGGAAGGTCAATTTAGCACCTATAAAGCAAGGATGGTGGCTAAAGGATTCAGACAGCATCAAGGAATTGACTATGATAAAACATTCTCTCCAGTTTCCGTGTTTAAATCCATAAGAATCATAATTTCCATAGCAGCTTACCATGACTATGAGATTTGGTAGATGGATGTCAAAATGGAATTCCTTAATGGGAACCTTCAAGAGGATGTCTATATGACACAACCAGAAGGGTTTTTGAAACCAGGTAAAGCCAAACGAGTTTGCAAGTTTCAGAAATCCATTTATGGATTAAAACAAGCATCCAGGTCATGGAACATTTGATTTGATGAATCCATAAAGGAATTTGGTTTCATTAAGAATGAATGTGATCCATGTTTTTATAAACGGTTAATGGGAATACAATCATTATCCTAGTAGAATATGTTGAAGACATATTTCTTATTGGAAATGATGTACCAGTCTTACAGTCAGTTAAGGACTGGTTGAACAAGTGTTTCTCCATCAAGGACTAGGGTGAAGTAGCCTACATTCTACGGATCAAGATCATTTGTGATAGATCCAAGAGGCTGCTTCGACTATTTCAGGGTACATACATTGACCCGATACTAAAGATATTTATTATGGAACAATCAAAGAGGGGATTGGTTCCAGTGTCACATGGCTTACATCTTTCTAAGAAAATGTGTCCCCATACACAATAAGAGAAAGACAGAATGAGTAAGATCCCATACGCTTTGTCTATAGGATCCATCATGTATACCATGTTATGTACCATGATTGATGTTGCCTATGTATTGAGCATGGTAGGCAGATATCAAGAAGATCCAGGAGAACTACATTGGACTGTTGTTAAGATTATACTTAAGTATATGAGAAGAACTAAGGATATGTTCCTAGTGTATGGAGGAGAGGAGGATCTTGTCATCATAGAGTATGCTGATACTAGTTTTCAGACAGATTATAATGATATGAAGTAACAATATAGATATATTTTATATCTCAATGGAGGAGTTTTGATCAGGAAGAGTTCAAAGTAGCTAGTTGTCTCCAATTCTACTATGGAGACCGAATATATAGCAGCTTCTGATGCAGCCAAGTAAGCCTTATAGATTCTGAATTTTGTGTTGGATCTTGATGTGGTACCTATCAGTAAAGATCCTATCACGTTGTATTGTGATAATACTACATCAGTGGATCTTGCGAAAGAAACAAGGTCACATCAACGGACAAAGAAGATACTCAGAAAGTATCACCTCTTATGGGATTTATATCAAAGGGGTAAAGTTTCAGTGAGTAGAGTGTCCATGGAAGAGATCGTGGCAGACCCCATGACTAAATGGCTATCTCAACAGAGGCATGAATATCATGTGAGAGCTAGCGGGTTAATGTTTGTTAGCAATTGGCTCTAGTCCAAGTGGGATTTTGTTGGAGTTGGTGGCCTAGAACCAACTACTTTGTACTTTATTCATTAAAAGACTTATCACATATTCATTGTTCTTATGCGTGACTATAGATGTGATAATGTCCTAAGGATAGCTGTTGCATTAAAGGGTCATTGAGGATCCCTGTTATGATGAGAACCCGGAAGTGCCATAACACTGTTCTTGAATATTTGTTCTATGTCCAGATGATGTTACTTGAGGGACACAAATAATATAGTTAATTAGGGGTGAGGACTCATAAAGCTTTGAGGCACCTTCTCATGGTGTGAGCCCTTGGTAATATCCAGAAGGATATTATCAAAACGAGACCCACCAGTAGGAAATCCACATTTCATATTGTCAATGGATGTTCCTATCTGGGGATGTGTGTATTGGTCCATAGACTTTAATATTATTATTAATGGGTATTAAAACTCATGCACTTAGATGTATTGACGAAAACTGTGATGACCCATGGTTCACAGTGAGGTAGGATACGTTGGGTGCATTACGAGTAATACTGCATCAATATATAACGAGAGAAAGGATTTTCCCTTCTATTCCATAACAGAAGTAGATATCTTAGGCCCTTTGATGGAATTGATATAGACTAAATAAATCCATGGCCATGGTAAGGTAGGGGAGTTCAATTCTGGAAAGTCAAATAATGAATAATCGAGCATATGGGTTGATGGCACTAGCCTAGAACCGGCTTGATTCGAGATATCCTTACAAACGGATTATATTACATGGTAGAATTTCCTATGAAGTGATGCGTCAATGCGGTTCCAACCTCTTTCTATTGGGTGCATTAACCCGTTGCTAGACAGTAATCTTGGATGGTAGGAAAGCCCGCCTAATTCCAACGAGAAAGAGGCCTAGAGAGTCACACACTATGTGTGTCCATGTATCTCAGTTAAATATTAATTTAACAAGTTAAATAAAGATTATTCCCGACTGTGGTTTAATAATAATTTAAGGATGTCTGATCACATTTATTTTGACACTAGTTATTCGAGAGAATATGTTGTGGAAGAAATAATATATATTTATTAGTGAGTAATTTAGTTACAATTATTCAATAAATAAATAGCCATTACTCAAGGACTAATAAATGTGGTGGAGTAAATATTGAAAAATGGAAAATAAAAGTTCACGTCGTGTATATTGAATATACACGCCTTGTAGTTTTATGGAAAATGAGTACATGCTGTGTATTAATGATTACATGGAGTATAGTTTTTCCATTAGGGATTTTGAGGAAATAATAACATTTTATTAAATGATATTTATTATAATCAGTGTGGGTGCATGTCAAGGAATTAATCATTTGACATGGGGATTTTCAATAAGAGTTAATGAAATAAATAAAACGAGTAACGCGTTTATTTATTGTCATAACTCTATAACCTAAAAACCGATTATAAATATCCTCACAACCCCAATTCTTTTCCCCAATTGTTGTGCACAATAATTTTGTAGATTTCTCTCAAGGCCGAAAGAACTCTTTCCTCCCAGAACGATCTCAAGACCGAGAGAGATCCACCACCACCGGATCAAGACGATCGAAGGCGGACATCACAAGTGAAGGTTCTTCCCCAATACCACCTGAAGATCCTTTCGGCGATGTCTAGAGATACGTGTAGAACATGTGGATCACTTCTAGAGGAATCCTACACTTGGATTCTACAATGAAATGATAGATCACACCAGATCATGACCAGAGACATCAACAAAGAAATAATTCCATCAAGGTAATTCTTGTCAGTTAATTAAATTAATTATTACCAACATATGATGATCCTATCTCTATGGTTCCAGGACTCCCTCTTTTCTTTTTCATTCTTCGTTCTATTCCAAAGATCTGGCATTTTACATCGTGACAGATCTTGAATTGATCATTGTTAATGCTAAAATTAATGTTGGGATGACCCACCAACATGCTTCTGCTGCACCCAGAACCTAGAATTCACCTTTTTTTATCTAATTAAAGATTAATTATTTTCTTTCCATGTTGATTCTCTACTTCATTCTTGAATTCATTGAATTTATCAATGGAATTAGACTTATACCTCATAAAGTATACATATAAGTATATACTCAAGGCATTTGTAAAATTTATGAAGTAAGAGTACCCACCTCAAGCTTCTACTAGAAATGTATAACACACATCAATGTGGACCAATCCTAGAAGCTATGTGGTCCTCTCAATATGTCAATCGAATGTTGGTTTGTCCATTTTTTCTTGTAAAAAATCATGAATATTTCAAGTAGTTTTATCTCAAAGGAGTCTAAAAAACCATCCAAAAAGAGATTTTTGAAATGATTCTAATTTACATAATCTAGATGGTGATTCTATAACTGAGTGTCATATGAGTCCTGTGAGCATGATTTTTTTATTTATTTTCAATAATTATTTTAGTAATTTAATACATAAAAACCATAATTTAAATATGTCATACCATAAATATGTTTTTATAATAAAAGAAATAACATTTATTTCAAAACATGAAAACAAAAAAATCTACATCTGGGGATAATGATGAAATTATGTTCTTGGTTACAGTTGGTACAAAAACAAGTCTCCTAAAAATAATATCATGCCTTTTGGAAATAAAATGTGGCAATAAAAATTGGCTAGTTTTTTCATCCTCACACCATTAGATGATCGAAAATCCACCTCCCCTCTAACAATGTTTTGGAATCTACTTGATTCTTACATTTGGATATAAATGTAATCATGAAAAGATGTATATAATACCCAACTTGTAGATATTGAACAATTACATTCCATAATGAACACACCATTAGATTACCCTTTCTTCTAGGTGAAATTCCTATTCTAGTGGACTTACTTACCACATGTAAAACATACTGCCTTATTTTCTTTACCCTGCCTCTAAAAATGAATTTTATTAGAAGGACATTCCCTAGGAGCTTTAGACATGTTATGCATTTTGGGCCCGTTCAAAATGTTATTCCTTTTCTTATTCACCATAAGGACCGTGCGGTTGTCATTACTCATGTCCTTATCGACTTTTAGAATTAATGTAGGATTTTCTAAAAGAACCATATCATTTTTTCTAATGTTATAATAAATAATAAAATTGGAGGATATCTGGGTAGTGTGGAAAGTATGAGATCTTTATGCAACTCATCTAAGAAGTTAATCCCTAAGATGTCTAATAATTCAATGTATCCTACAAGAATAACTACATGAGGCCTAAATAGCATAGAATATCTAATATTATTTATTAAATGATCATTGAAGATATCTAATATCTAATGTCTCACCTTATCTTGAGAGAGATTCTGAATGTGAGACATCATGCTATACACATCCATGTCATCTTGTTTCTTCAAAATCTCATTCTTCATGGAAGATAATATTAAACATTGTATATATGTAGTATCATTAAAAAGTTTCTCATAAAGAGACAACTCTTCCTCACTAGAATAATTACCATGAACATTAGGAACATGTTATTCTAGAACATACAATTTCATTTTCATGGCATAGGACAACACATAAGAATATTTTCCATTCTTGGAAATTTGTTTTGGTGAGAATGTTATCTTTCTCATTTATTGATCAAAGTGGTATGTTTTAAGTAATTTTAACCTATTTTTCTAAAAATAATAGGAGAATATATTTATTACTTTTTCTGATAAAATTTAGGCAAATAAATAAATATTATATTTCTTAATCTCTCGTAATTTTATCAAAACCCAGTATCCCTCACCATTGGCTTCAAATTATCCTATTTATTATAAATTCTAGTATTAAGGATCCATATTCCCATCCTCATCACCCTAAATTTGTTTGGTCAAGTAATTTGAAGGGGTTCATGTAGGAATTCAAAATGATAACTACATTAACTCACTCTTACTTGATCTATTAAGTGGAATCACCACTCTTGAAAACCTAAAATTAGATTTCTTCATCCTTTTCCTCTCAGTTAAACCATTTCCTAATTTGGTAGTCGACCCCTGATGTGAAATATGCCAAGACAACCCAAAAAATCATGTTGTAATTACCTATTTATTGAAATCCCCAAAATTTGATTTTTCAGGCACATTGAACCATTGTTTGATTTTAACTGAAGTATTGGAAGGTGATACTGAATTAATATATATAATTAAGGGATTTTATCTTGTATGAATTAGTTTCCTATTATTATCTTTATTAAATTTTTGTCAATCTTTAGAGGATTTATTTAAGTGATTAACCATGTATTTGAAAATATTTACACATAGTCAAGTTTAGTTGAGTTCTATCTTTCATGGTTGTTAATTCATTAATTCACGTGATCATTAAAACAAAACCATAATGAAATAACCAATAAACTTGATAGAAATAAAATAATTTAGTGGTTTGATCATGAACTCTTACTAATTGTTATTTTATATAGAATATGATAAAATAACCATCCAACTAGGGGAAAAACACCTTGAACTTTTAATTATTTGTGTTTCATTTGTTCATCCATCCACCAATGTGTCTATCTTGGATTGGATTCACCTCATATCAAAACATGAAATGCTTCCTCAATCCTAGGATCTCCATAGATTAAATATTTTTTACTCAGTCATGGGTGTGGGAAACAAAGTATTAGTTAAGGTGTTTTCATAAAAGAAACCATGGGCACACTTTCCCTTACATAATAAAAATAGATATGACACATACGCTAAAAATGTAATTTAATAATAAATTAATTGAAAACAATCAGATACAAAGGTCTGGAATAAGATAATGATCATCCAAATACATACAAAAAATTATACAATTAATAAAATTAACATTCAATTATAATCATTCTTATTAAAAATAAATTATGACCGAATCAATTAATTATCTTCTTTATATAATCAATTATTTTATCTTAATTATCATTAGAATTTCCTTGAGATTTTCATCCATCATAATTTTAAAACAATTAAATAATTTTATTTAAAATATAATGTGTACAAAACTTTACCTTGGAGGTAACTTAGTGAGTACCCGTATGAGCTACCCAACTAGTATTATACCCGTATCATGTTTACTCTTGCGACACGTGGCATACACAACTTATCACATAATATCATGATGTGTACCATAAACTTAATGATCACACAATTTACATGTTTTTTTATATTTACATATCATGTATTGCTTCAATTTTTATATAGTAATAAATACAATATGAGTTATACACTATATGCAGATTAGAATATTACATAGAAAATAATCCAACACACACACACACACATATATCATATGGAATGTCTTATCAAATTAACAAACAGATGAATGTACATGTTGATAAGGTTTTTCATAGTATAATAAATTAATTTAAATTCTGTATAATTTGGTAAAAGTACATGGTGTGTATATTTAAGTTCACATGACATGTATTATTCTCACCATCTATCGAGGTTACACTCCAAGAGACTCAGCGTGTAACTGTGCCTTAAAAAATTATAGAGTACATGACATGTATATTACATAGATGATGTGTGGTCTATAAGTTACATAATCTCCAGTCATGTAGGCCATATAAGAAGATACACGGCCCATCTGTGACCAAAGAACTACATGCTATGTACAAAAGTCACATGGTATGTAATTTGGTTGACTATGCATCAGGATGACCTATACAACACATGGTGTATAATTAAATTTATCATGTGTAACAAATGAACATGACATGAATTAATTCTAAATTAATTCATGATTCATTAAACACAAGTTCATGGTTTGTACCTACGGGTTACACGATGTGGACTCTGGTATTATTCGACCAGATTCCTCGTCACCACCGGATTAGATCATCGAATTGAATTCATTCATAAAATTAATAGATTTGATTATATTTATAAAAAATGAAGAGGAAGAATTCATATCTCTCAATTTTGATTAAATAATGGTTGAACTGAAATTAAAAACCAATAATAAATGCATAAATAAATTCATAATATTTAAATAATTATAAATAATCATGTGACCCCTTTGATATCACTTGTAGGTTTCAGCCACAGCGGAAGTGTTAGATGGGTATTACCCAACCTTTCTTTTTTTATTGATGATTAATATGATATTTACACAATAATAAATGATGAGATCAAATGAATTGAATTAAAGAATATAGATAGAAGATAAATGTTTGATCTAAAGCGCATGATCATCACTTATTATTTATTATTAATTTATGAAATTAAAGAATTACCTTGTGTGAAATTATTTCTTCATTGGTGGATCTAAAAATGGATCAACGTCATATTATTGTTGTATTGTAGGAATCAATATTATATTCCCCTTGTCGGTGATCCTAATGTGTTTCAAAAATCTCCAAACAACGTCATACGAATCATGGGGTGCTATCATAATAGATCATATTACTTGCATTGTTCACCTTTTATCTCCCTATGAAATGATTCTAAAGGATACCCCTTGATCTCTCTATAATAGAGTGTGGAAAAAGGGTGAAGATTTCTCTCTGTTATTAAGAGAATTCTTGGATAACAGAGCTATCTAGGTCTTTAAGATGATTATTTTTATTTCATTGCTCACAAAAATTAAATTCATTGGCTCTCTTGAAAAATAATATTACTGGGTTTGTATCCTACTAGGGTTATAATTAAATAATTTCACAAGTACAATTTATTATTTATATAATCTATATAGAACCCCATGTCTAATAACAAAAATATTATTATTTATTTAAATGTGTTAAGATGACGAATTAAAGAACATATTATTTAATCAAATAATATTATATATATATATATATTATTTCTCACCGAACCATTAAACTTGGTCCTTCATTCCTTTACAATATTTATTAGTTCATGAATAATGAATATTTATTTAATAAATAATTATCACTACATTATTTAATAACAAATAAATAAATATTATACTATCTAAATTAAAAATAAATATTTATTAAATATCTTCCTCAAATAATATTATCTCAAACAATTGGTGATGGAATATATGTGATCAAGAAAACATGAATAATTTTTAAACCACATGTGGGAATAATATTTATTCAACTTATTAAATAATAAATAATTATATATTATTTAAATGAGATTTTGGATACACTTTGTGTGTGACCTTCTAGGCCTCTTTGTGAGTATAATATAGAAAAAGAGCTTAAAGTACAGGGTTATCATCTAACAACATTCCATGGAACCCATAGAGAAAGTATTTGATTCTACAATTATATAATACCTCATAAAAATTCTTGTTGTGTAATATAATACCTTTATCACTATATCTATAATCAAGTACATTTAATGCTAGTTCCATCAACCTAAGTGTTCTATGTATCATTATTTGACTTTTAGGAAATCAAAATTTTTTATAGAACACCATGATTATTGATTTAATTAGAATATATCATTTCCATCAAAATTCCTTGGATATAAACTTCTATTAAAAAACAAATGTTAAAAATCATTTCTCACATTACTCATTGATGAAATATTAATCATGAGGAAACTAATGTATCATACCTCACAACAAACATATGTCATCACATTTTTCATCAATACATAAAAGTAAATGACTTATAACCCTCATTAATAATAAAATTTTATTTTAAGGATCACTACACAAGTTCATATATAGAGGCTTCCAATGGATCATATAAATTTGGATTTCCTATCGATGGGTCTCATTCTCATAATATCCTATACTGGATATTACTATGGGCATACACTATGAGAATGTGTCTCAAAGTCCTACGAGTCTCATTACCAAATAGCCTGAATCATTTTCAACCCTAAAATTATTTAATATGGATGTATATATTTAGTAATAATATCATGGAAATTCTTAGTTATCATCATAATAAGGAATTATTATGTGGCCTTTCAGTGTGAAAACTATTTTTAGGATATTATCTCATACCATGTGAGGAAAAATAATAATAATCATGTGATGAGGAGTGTATTAATATTCAAAAAAATTAATATAGGTTATCATAATGTAAACAGATGTTGGTTCTAAGAAACCAACTCCAATAGTAATCTTATGCTCATTATATAAGGCAATTGGTTTCTTATGCTCGTCACATGACAAGTCTAGTCAAGTTTGGGAAATACCACTTCCCAAACATGATATGGGTTGTTATTTCTTCTAGGATTAAACCTTAGGGAGTATTTATATGTATCCTACTGGAATCAAAATCAAAACCCATATTTGTTGAGTTGTATAGTATAAGGTCATGTGACAAGACCTGTCCATAATGTTTAAAATAATGTGGTAAAATATATGTGATATGAATTTTAAAATCATATAACTAGAACTAATTGGAGAAATGTACCTAAAAACAAGATGGTGTGGGAATTCTGAATGAGAGGTCCTTTTTGGTTTCACATATTACAGGATTTAGGTGAATGGATTTCAAGATCCAATTGGAGTATTTCAATTGAAGGTATATGAGGAAACAAATTGGGGTCTCTAAACTCAAGATGAATGTATAAAATAAGAGTATTATCTCAACTCAAGGTTTATGAGAAAACCAATATGAGTTTGTTTATAAAAGGATTATATGCTTGGGTTGGGTACCCTAGTAGGGGGTTTGGGTGAATTGGATCCCATATAGGAGACCTAGGAATAGTGGTGACTATGTATAAAACATGGGGGAAGTTTGTGACAAAGTGGGGGTTTGGGAGATGTGGAGCCTATGCGATTCAATAAATATGTGGTTTGAACCTGGTTGTCTAGTGCTCAAGTGGAACAAATACCATGTATCAAGCACTTCAGTGGTCTGGAGATCAAGGGGATTGAAGCTCAGTTTTTCTAGTGCCAAGGTTTGGGACCTTAGAGTGTAGAAACCCAGAATTTTATTACATATAAATATATCACTTTTTATGATTACTAATTATATTACATAAAACCATTCTTTAGGACTACAATTGTTTAGGGTATTCAGAAACATGGAACCATAAATAATCTTTATATCATTAACCATGAAATGAAATGGGTATCATAAATATTTCATCATATAATAACCTTTGGAAAAGAGTCAGGTTTTATAATCATTTCATCATAGGATAACCTAATAAATAATTTTATTTTAATAAGCATTTACTCATGGTATAATCTATGGAATAGAAATAGGTTTCATCAATATCATTCCATCAAAACATAAACCATTCTGAGAAAGAATATAAAATGGTATCCCTGGATCATATCCCCAATAAGGAATAATTAACTCCAACATATGTCATCTTAGATATAAGATAATTATGAAATATCATTTAAAAAATTTCTTGAAGAAAATATCCTTCACCCTTTGAAAATTTCTTTTTCAAACATAAATCATTCGGAAAACTCTTTCCTTTGATGACAAACTTGAAAACATATAAATGAGGCCATGTAAATCATTTAGAAAAATTATATAAAGATAGATATTTTTAAAAATAATTTCCCATTAAAATTATAATAAAATACCATCTACAAATATATCTAGAAAACATGTTTTCTAAAGAAAACAAATTTCAGACTGAAGAGATAAATAATGTTGTATTTTCTTAAAAAACAGTTCTTAAATATATTAAGTACCAACAATTGAAAAAATGGTAACATTAATTTAATTTATTAGTAATAAACAAAGTATAAATATACTTTGGATAATTATAGAGGGGGTATATCATGAGATATCAATATTGAGGAGTTAATCATAAATAATCTTGATAAATGATGAGGATGTAATATAAAATCCTTACTGCTTTGGAAAAATGGATCATAAACGACATGAAGGAATAACATAAAATAGAAATTATATTATCATTAATGATAAATAAATTCATGATATTACATGTCAAATGGGCTATATATACTTTTCGTAGAGAACTATATGTGCATAATATAATGTAGGTCTCATTAAGGGAAAACTAGGAGAAACATTTATTACCTTAAGTCTCAACTTCATTCATAATCATTCAAATATCATGTATAATAAATAAAACATTATTATAAATTTATTAAATCCACATATTTATATATATCATACATAATTTGATTTTATTATGACCTTTTATTACCCTTAAATTGATAATTCCATGTTTATGTTTTATTTCAGGTAATAGCCGCTTCGTTTTCCATATATGTTTTAACTTATTATATTTTTTTCCCAATTACTTTGATAACAGTTTCATTGTCCCAGAAATTATAAACCTGATATAAATATCGTATTTATTCATTATTTTAATTAATCTATAAAATTTAGTGACCTAAAATTAAATACATGATTCGTGGAGATGATAGGTTGTACGTACGCCTGAATATTATTTTTCATTTTAATATTAGGTTGAAATAAAGAAAGGAAAATGATATATATTATCATTACAAAATAATTTTTATGTCAAAAATATCAATTTTTTTATTTTAAACTTTTTAATGCATTCCATGTAAAGTGTGAATGAATCAAATTGCATCGCGGGGCGGTAGTCTGTCTTACACGCAAATGACATTATCGTATTCAAAAAAATGGAAAGCATGATGGTATGTGTGATGTAAAAATTAAATATTAATAATAAAATAATAAAGATAATATATATCATATACAAACTATAAATATATAATTAAAACCATCCTTTAGTGGTCGTAATGAAAAACTGAACGACATAAGTTTGTGAGGTGGTTGTCCACTGTACACAAGAGTGCTGATTTCATAACTCATTTAATGAAATTGTGTAGTTTTATGTTAGAAAATTAATATAAAAACATATTATAATATTTAATATTATTATTTTATTAAATAATATTTTTATAAAAATAATTTTAGGGGTTTGGGGAAGAAATAAAACAAAAACACTTGTTGATGAATGTTACATCTTCTTCAGGTATCCTCCCCTGGTTTTCACTAAAATAATTCCACAGATGTATATATGACATAAAAAAATATTATAGGATGAGGTTATATAGGTTTTTAATTGATTTTGGTAGGTATTGGTGGATCAAAACATGTTTTATGTGATTAATAAAATAAGAGATAATGTGGACTATTATAAGTGGGGGGGAGGACACACTTGGTGTTTTTGAAAACAAATAAGTGATCCCATGTTTTCATATGTAGAAAATAAAACAATTAAAACATTATAGAACATTAGGGTTATAAAGGTATAAATATTTCTATAAATTAGTTTTTAGACAAGTTTATAAGTTATTTTTACCCTTATAGTTTTAGATAAACCCCTGGTAAACACATTTTTACTTTAACAATGATAATTACTTTTTATATAATTTACTATTAATTTTGGTAAAATATTATGTGGAACTTATAAGAAATTATAAATTATTTTGATTCTAATTATAGAGTCTATTTACAAAAATTCAATTAACCAAAGTTGAGAAAATTAATTTAATATTAATCCTATAAATGTGATGAGAAAGCGGGTTTTTAAATTGAAGAGGTTAAAAGTTGGCAATGTTTTTATGTCCAGTTTCTAATTAAAATTTATTCCAATGATCGAATGGTTTTCAATGGATTTATAAGTAAACTAATTATACTTTAGAACAAATTAAAAGTATAATTTAACTTTTTAATAAATTAAATGAAAAGGAAGTTATCAATTTGAATTCAATATTTTTCACTATTCATTAAAAATGAAACTTTTCAGAAAAATCCCAAAAACTAATCCTAAGATAATTTTTATGTTATTAATTGAAAGATTAATTTTATTTTATCATTTAAATTTATTATATTTTTAAAAATTAGTCATATTATTGTTCCAGAAATGACATAAAAAGGAGTTGTTTTTGAGAAAATAATATTTTTGAAATATCTGAAGGCATTGCCGAAAATTATGTAGTTTATTATCAATATGTTTATTTAAAATAAAGAAATATACATAATATTTAAAAAAAATTATTACTATTTATATCACTATGTTTAACATCAAGGTTATAATGGGTGTGTTTAAATAACTATATTATTAATATATGAATGTTTTGTTAAAACTCAGTGTTGAATTTAACACAAGATAAGCTAGTGTTTCATTTTGGGAAATATTTACTCAGTATTATATAAAATTAAATATTTAATTTGTTTATCATGCATCAAAATACATCAAATAAATTTAATTTGTTCAAAAAAATAACAATTCTTAAAAACTCTGGGCGTTGCACATAGGGTTGTGGATCATGGTTCTCGATACATAGGTTATCCAATACCCTGGTTTAAGTGATTAGGTAGTTGATACTCGTAGATATTATCACTTTGATAACTTGGTTCAAGCTCTAAAGTAGTAATATATCAAGGTGTTTAGTTCTCAACCACTTCAGTTTCTAGGTTTGAGTGCTCATGTGATTGGTGCTAAAGCTGATCAATGATCAGGGTAAAAATTCATTCAACAGGGTCTAAGATGAGCACTTCTCTACCTTGACATTATATTTTTATTTTAAAATAACCTGTTAGGGTCTAGGGAAGACTTGGGAACATATGAATCTGATCCCAGTTTTTAGGTTCTCATATTCATACTTCTATGTTGATAATGAGAGACAAGGGGGTATATTAATAGTTAATCACTATCCTAGGTGACTAACTATAGATATAAAAACCTCAAAAACCTAGGTGTGTGGTTGGGTGTATAAGGATGGGTGCACATAGAGAACAGTGACCATTAAGTAGTGTACATGTAGCTAAGATTTCATGTGATGTACGTCACATACAAAGAAGGGCACACTTGGAGTAGACCTTTGGTGTGTGGAGTTGAGAATGTGTGAAGAAGGTTGCACATGTTCAAAGTTCACCAAGGTGAAAACCACTTGAAATTTGAAAAAACTCCACCCAACATCAAAAAACAATTTTTTCATCTATAATACCATTTTATCTATATGAATTGTCAAATATAATCCTATAAAATGAACCACTCTATTGGATATAGGGTTCTCAAAAAACATAAAATTTTTAGAACCGAAATGTTTCTAGAATACCCCTAAAAATGGGTCTTACCATTTTGATAACCCTTTCATTATAAATGAATAAAAATACGTACCTGAATATTATTGGGAGGTAATCACCACTATGTCCCCATATTGGGAAACATTTTTGAGTAATATCTATCCCTTAGAGAGTGAGTGATAATACAAAACATGAATATCTTATTTAATTATTTTTAATACAAGGAGGTAATTTTATACCCTCACTCTACTTGTGTTATCTGAATGGAAAACATATCATGGATTTCATGGAGAAGTGAATGGAAAATATTTTATGGTTCCAACATGGTGTGATTCCCATTAGATGCAAGTAAGTTGTCAAAATTTAAATTAACATGGATGATAGATTGTCTACTAATAAATAACACATGGTGGAAAAGGGTCATAAGAAAATTAGTGGGATTGACTATAAAGGAACCTTTTCAAATTTTTCAATGATAAAATTCATTTAGATATTTCATTACATAAAAAATAATTTTCAATATAAGATATATCAAATTGATATAAAAATTAATTTCTTTAATGAGTGAAGAGAAGATATCCAATGGGATCACTGAGTGGGGGAGTGGTGAATCAATGATAATTTTTTCTATTTACAAATTATTATTTTTAATTTATCCTCTATGGCTGGTTAAATAATAGATCAAATAATGATTATTTTCACATGACCTATCAAATAATTCTATATGTAAAAGGAATAGAACACAAGTATGTAGCATGTTTATTCTCAATGTGAGCCTTCTCTTTAATGCAACCGGTAATGTAACCCAATTACAAATTATTCTACTATTAATGTAAGTTGTTGAAATGGAATAGTTTCAAAACACACTTACATGAAATCCCATTTTGTGCTCCTTGATCCCACATGAGTATCTTTGTTCTATATCACATAGTCCAACCTCCTAGAAATTCTTGTTACTGTCTCCCATAGATGACATGTCCCACTAGGTTTTGACTGTATCACATAGTTCTTGATCTTATATGTATTCCACAACCTCATTAAAATAGGAATTCAAATTTTTTTTCTGTCATTATAGAGTAATATAAACCTTATTCTCCTCAAATAACCAGTTTTGGCACTCGTATATCATTAGTATTTGGTCACATATTCTCATTAAATAATATGATATTTCATGGAAATATCACATGGTCTCTCACGTCAATACAATAGATTACTGAATGATACTTCAAAAAATATCTATATAATATTCTTCAATATCTACATGAATAAATATTCATATATTTAATATATAGATGTTCCTTTAATCTCACTGATAGGTAATATTCATATTCAAAACAAGAGGATATTTATCCTTTTTGAATTCTCATTTACAAGCTATTCAAACTCGGTTAGACTTCTTATTTTAACCTCTTTTTAATACTTGGGTTCTTTCTATGTGCTATATAAATATTATATATTCATTTAAATTCCTAAACACTTGTAATTTATTTCTCACCTGGTATATAAATATCCAAAATGTTAGCTACTCATTTAAATATGTTTCACACTATAAAAAATATTAACAAGATTCCACATAATAAATCTTTCCACGCCCTAATTATTTCATTCATGAATTTTCTTTTATCCCTTGGTTTATATGTGTGCACATTAAACCAAATTCATGTTTATATTATTTGAAATTACTTATTATTTTAATTTTTTACTGCCCAACCTCTATCATGTATGCATTAAATCATGTAATTCATTATGAATATATTCTATATAACATGGAAATCAAATCATTATACATTATTCCTATGTTTCTCTTAATAAAATACTTATCAAGATTTATGTGAAATATCTACTTCATTATGTGAAATAGAACACACAGTCAAATTTAATTATTCACATGATATACATGTTATGGACAGTTAAAGTTTATCCAACACACGATCAATCCAATAATGTTTACGTGGTAGGTGCAACGTAACACCTGAAGGTTTTTTACTAAATAGTTTCTTTAAATAATTTTTATTATTAAGTATATTTATTGCACACAATCGTGAGTCTAAATGAATCACGACATTCCATTATTATAAAATTACTCTTATAGCCTAGTCGTTAGGTTATTGGGAACAATTATAACTATCTTTTGAAAATGAATTATGAATTCATTGGCTATCAATTATTTATGAAACACATAAACCCATTAGATATTTGTATTTTTGACTGGATTAATATTGGTAATGTAATTAATGAGATATATATATGTGTTATATACTTTATAATTTTTTTATATTCATCCAATGGATATTTTAGTCATAGGACCGGAATAAAACCCTATTTGATGTATAAAAACCTAATTTTTTAAAAGGTTAATTTCACACCTTTGAATGGTGAACCACTTTTAAATTAAGATTTTGAGATATTAATAATTTTTATATGACAAAATAAACATTTTATTTTGAAGTGGGATATAAAAATTTACCTTGGATGAATTTCTAATATTTTTCTTATAACTTTCATGTTTTGATGAATAATAAATATACGCAAAAGTTTAATTAAAAATAACTTCTTTTTCAATGAAACAAATTATATGGTTGAATTATATTATTGAATTATTTCCAAGTATAAATAGAATATATTTTTACCATTTAATATAATATAGGTCATTTGAATTAATTTTACATCAAATTCATATGTAAAAAATTTTCAATTTTTTGCAATATTTTAACCTTTAAAACTCGTTTTCTCATTTCAACTACATGATTAATTTTAAATTAATTACTGAAAATTATATGTTTTCAATTTTGAATAATGGATTCTTTATTTTGAATCATAAGGTCCAAATTATGTAAATAACTTTATATTATTTTTGGACAACATGAATAGTAACATTGGTAAATTTTTTTAACACGGTAAAAGGGTAAATTAGGTAATTAAGGGTAAAAATATTATTATAAAATTACCCTAACACTTATATTAATATAATTGGATGATTATAATTTTAAATAAAACATACTTGGGTATAAATTCTTTCCATTGGAAACAACTTGGATGAGATTAAGACATTTAATTTATTTTATTTAATGAAAAGTGAAATATTTTCCACTTAAATTTAAATAATTTAATAATTTTTAATATAAGGTTATACATAAGATAAATTTGATTATAAATACTTATTTGATATCTATTTTTTTATCATGAAAATTTATTTTTAATATTTAAGAAATATATAATTACCTTAAATACTTATACTTGGATGCTAACAAAAATTAATTAATTGATGAGAAATCAATTAAACAATTTTTATTAAAATATTAATAAAAATAAAAAGGCCCAAAAACTTGACCAAAACTTGTTGGTCGAGTATATCTAGACCATAATCATCCAAAGGTCGACTTATTGATCATTTGGAGGTTTGTAGAAGAGATTCTGACACTTATATTATTTTATTTGAAAACATGATAAATTGTCACATTCATGTTTTAAAAGAGTATAGTATTTTTAATGTTTTTTTTTAAAAGATAAATTCAAATAAAAGTATTCTTCTAAAATAAAATGAATTTATCTTCATCATATTATTTTTTTTTGAATTTTTATTTTACAAATAAGTAAATTAAATAATTATACAAAATTTAAGCAGTAATTATTTTATTAATGAAGAGATCAATTAAATGATATTAAAAATATTTTAAAAAATGTAATTTGAGAAAATTATTATTGAAAATAATTTTTTTTATAGAATAAATTGACCCCTTAGGGATATAATAAAATACTTGGATCGTGGTTCACTTCTTATTTTTATATTTTAAAAAATCCATGAAATAAATAGTGTCAAAATCGAAACTATTGATATTTTTTCAAAATAAGGTTTTCTTAAATAATTTAAAAATTATAAATCATTTTAAAAAATATATAATAATTATTATATGGTCTAAAATGTTCTAAATTATTTATTTATGGAATAAATGACTTCAATAAGTAAATATTTCACCCTTTTAATATTAAAATATTTTTTTACCCTAGTTCAAAATTAAATAGAATAACTAAGTAATAATTTAAATTTACACAGCAAGATCCGCCAGAAGCTAAGCCTCTGACTATTTATTAAATAAAAGAAAAAGGTACAGAGGCGGCGGGCAGGGTCAAACAAAGAAACTTTCCCTCATCCGTCAAACAAAACATTACAGATCATCATAAGACATGTCATTTCCAAAGTCAGATTCATCAGCAGTTTCCCATTCAGATTGGGACTTACCCTGATTGAGGATCTTAAGAATATCAGAGTTGAACTTACCAGAAGGCATAAAATATCGTGTAGACACAGTACGAGGTATGTTAGAATAATCCTTCCTTGGTCGTCTCTTCGAGGGAGAAGGAACGAGGACTAAGCGGTCACCAACCTTCCCTTTCACAGAAAGTAGTGCATCTTTGAAAGTGTTAGGACCACCACAATCTGCTACTGTCACTTCCGCCTCAGAGATGTCACCCCACATCCCATAAATATTAGAGGAGGTCAAAATATTCTGAATTTCTTGATGATAATCAACATTATGAGAAGGCCCAAAAGGAGCCAACTCAATAGTCTCATCTCGTATCACGCCTGCATTAGGACTATCATTCATACTAGTATTAACAAGGAGACTTTTAGTATGTCCAGTATCAACTATCCCAGTGAGAGTAACACCACCACCATCCTTTGGTTCAGTCTCCTTGGAAAAATCAGCCCGAGTAGAGGGACCACTCATCAGAGACTTATCCACTATCGGTCCTTTACCATTCAAATTGTGCACACAAGAAACAGATTTCCCAGAAGCCAACATCTCAACCTAAGTGGAAGATGATTTTTTGAGAGAATCTCTATCATGATTTGAGAAATCCACATGCTTTCCCTCAAGTTTCATTCTACAAAGAGTAGCCATAAGTCCCTTCATCCCACATTTCTCACAAGAGAGCTTCCTCCGACATAACTCCAACGAGTGTCTAACAGCCATGCATTCAGTACAAAAAAGAGGATTCCTTTCATACTCAACATCGATATTAATGTTATTAGTTGGTGTGGAAAGAGTTACCTTGTCAATCAAGGTGGAGCTCAAATCAACCTCCACCAACATTCTAGAAAAATGTCCAAACCGAACAACTTTAGTTTCCTTGTCAAGGCGAATTGGGGACCCAATTTCCATGCTAATGTCATGAAGAATATTTGGATGCCAGAGGACCCAATTAAGTCCATGAAAACAGACCCAGACCTGAGAAAAGGCATTCCTTGCATGAGATGCATTGAAATCAAGAGACCATTCATGAAGATGAATCCATCCAGGTTTCAAAGAAAGGGACCTAATGCTCCACACATGTATTTTGAAAGCATTTTATGGAAAAATGCAATGGAAAAAACCACGATCAAGAGAAACGCACCGCCAATCAGATGAAACCCACAAAAACGAGACCCATTTGACGATATCATAAAAATTCCAAGATGTCTCACCCTTCACTAAAACAAGACATGAAATTAGGGAATTCTTTCCAATTGCAATCCTCTCATCAAATAAAACAGGTCTGACATCAACATGATCCACTGACCCCTTTCGAAGAATCCTACTTAAGCGTGAGTCAATGAATGATGAAAACGAGGGAGCGAAGGCTGGACATCCTTCTTGGCCACTTGTATCCTTTACACTGTCAGCCTGCATTGCTGAAGCCACTTCAGATTCACGGATAAACTCTTCAGCAATACCCACTTCGACATAGATTGCATATGAGACCCAGCCGGAGCCCGATCCCACCCAACTCCATCCACCGGATTAAAACTGCTGGCCCTATTTTCCACCCCATCTCTGGAATCAGGATCCACAGAATGATAATTTACAATCATCGAATCAAATCGGACACCATCAACCCTGTTCGCACGATCCAAGTCAACAGAAGCTAGAATCATAGATCCGGATGCAACATGAACAGATGAGGGCGCCACCATCGAAGCAGATGGCAGATCTGAGAAACCTTCATCCCGGCGAGCAACAGCCCGAACATCGTGTCTTGGAAGTGAAGCTTTCACTGCGGCATCACCAGAATATCTTGTGTCTGCATTCCAGGCGGAGCCCGGTTCTCCTTCCATGAGCTCCGAATTGAAATAGTAAGGAATAGTCATCAACTAAGTAATAATTTAAATGATAATTCTTAAATTGAAATAAGTAATTGTGGAAAACTTATTGGTTGATGAGATTACAACACTATATCATCTCATATTTGAAATTGGGACATTTTGGGGGTTTTTATATGGGTTTTTTTATTATAAATCAATATTTTTTGAGGTTCTAAAGTGCACCTCACCTCAATTATAAAAGGGAACTTACTCCCTCAACAATTCACATAATTTTGAGAATTCAAGCTCAGCCATACCCTACCCATATTCCTTATCAACTTCCCTAGAAACATTCTTGTTATTCAATTATTCTTAAAAGACCAACTCAAGTTCTCTAAGAGGATATTTACAAGAGGCACGTCGAAGAAGATGTAATATCATTTAACAATTCTTTCAAACTTTTTTATTCTTCTATTTCCACCTAATGAGTTGTTTCACTATAAAATAATAAATACAGTATTACTTATATAATTAGAGGTTATTATGATTATGAAACAACCATTTTACACCTTCTACCAATCCTATGAAAAATAAAATCACTATGTGTGCGTATGCACGACTTACCGTCTCCACATCGTGGTGTAATTTTTTTCACCACCACCTTACATAGATGGGAATAATGATGGAATTAATAAATATTTATATGATTAATATAAAATGAAATTTATTCTAAGATATTATACACTATTAAATTCAATTTCATTAAACAATTATGGGAATAATATCTTCGTGCATGCGTACGTACGACTTACCGTCTCCACAGTACGATGTGATTCATTCAACACAATCTTCATTAAAGCATGATTATATAAATGTAATTAATGAATAAATATGATATATATTATACTAATACCTTTCTATAAATGACATAACTATAAACTAAAAAGAGTAATAAGAACTTATCTGACAAAACATGCAAAAAAATATAAATCAGTTAATACCCAAATAACAAGTAAAAATGAAATGTTACTAACAAAGAGATGAAAATATTATCATAAATGATATCATAAAAACGATTGTAATTCTATAAAATATCAGTAACATTATTTAAATAATTATATATGAGGTTTGGATACATACGAAGCATATCAGACCTAAGGTAAGGGAAAACTTCGCAAATCTCATTTTTATCTGAGATTGTTTATTCATATTTATTTACTGAGGTATATTTTTCATCCAAATCTATGTTTCATAAATATGTATTTTAAAATATTCTTTTTATCCTTATATAATTACACACATTGGTGATTTTTTACTAAATGGTATGAATGAAATGTTTTATCATTTTCGGTACATGGTACTTTTTGACTTTTCCAGCAAAAGTACAAGAAGAATATTTTTTTAACTTGTACGGAATAAACAAATTTTTATGCTTTCATAATGACTTATTTACATGAAGCTTCCCCTACAAGATTACAAGGTTATCTTCAAATAAATTTTTTCCTTCTAAGATTGTGTGGAATATCGGGGATGTAAAATATTTTTGAAGAAGAAAGGATATTTTCCACTGGAATTAATTTCAAGTGTTTTCTAAAAATTATTTTCCATATAACATGACACTATTTAAAAAGGGTAATATTTATAACCCTATTATTACAATTAATTTTTTATGATGGAATGTTTTTTAGGAAATCCATTTGTTTTATATCAATTAATATGGAATGAGGTTTAACAAACCCATTTTATTTAATGGGTTATTCTATGGTGAATGTTTTTATGTTTTTGTGAAACACGTAAGAATGATTTCATTATGAGATGAGTGTGACCAATATATCTCTCCAATGCATTGGGTAAAGATTAATATCTCATGAGATTTAAATGAATGGAACAACATGTAAATCCTGATAAGTAATATAGGGCTGAAATAAGGAGTGTACTTGGTTCAGGAATGGAATTTTTCCGCTATGATGGTCTCGATAATGAGCCATAACTAATATAAAATGATTTTATAGGATTATGTGTGTATGGAAAGAAATTTCATGTCTTATGTTATGACTTCTGGGATCACATTTCACTTTTATGATTTATCCCATGATATGATATTATGATCTTTTATATGCAGGTTAATATTTTCAAATGTTATGTTCTTATGATGATAATATGGTTGGTATTTCCATTGTTAACCCTTACTTAGAATTTGAGCACACACTTTTATATGTTTCTTTTCCCCAAGTCACGAATAAGGTCATTAAGTAAGATATTTCCAAAAGGGGTCTATTAATGAAGAAATAAGTGGGAGACAATGTGGATTTATTATGAACCAGTTGTTTATGTTTCCTAATTTCTAAAGACACTAAACCTATACGGTCCTCGCGTGGTTTTTGTTATGATATGTAATAAATATTTTTCAATGTTGAAGTAATATCTATATGTAAATTATGAGCCGTTATAGTTTGTATCAGAGTCAAGGCATAGTTAACCTTTGGAAACTAGGATGAGATAAACTTAGTAAGAACCCTAAGGATATGTCTAAGAATAGGTTAGAATCATATCATAGTGTTAATGAAAAATTTAGGAATAACCTAGGATAAAACCTAAAGTTTCCTAAATTGAAAGTCAATTCTAGAATTATGTGGTCTTCCCATTATGATTAGTGTTTCTCATAGTATGCTTCTTGGTTTTAGTCAACAGATAGAACCTAATAGAACTATGTTAATTATGAATGTGAAGGGAAATTCAATTATTGTACCCCTGAGCAACCAAATGTTCTAGAAGATGGAATGAAAAATCTTGTAGCCATGCTCACACATATTTCTCCAGCTATGAATCATACCAGACATAAAAACGATAAAAGGAGAGAGCAACATTCTGTTGAATACTTTATGAGGAAGCCTCCTCCTTCATTAAACGAGTCTTCTAATTTATTAGTGGATGAAAAATAGATCAATACCATTGAAAAGATATTTTCAGTTCTACAAAGTTTTGAACGTGATAAATTCATCTAAGTAGTACATCCTTTGGAAGTTTAATCTGATAAATGGTGGAATCTTATAAAGTATATGAGGCAAAGAAATGAAACTGAGTCCATGGAATGAGACAAGTTCAAGAACTTATTTTTCCATAAGCACTTTTCTCATATTCTTCAGACAAAGATGGATAAGGAGTCCATTTATCTTAAGAAAAATAATGATGTATCCACTGGTACATACAAAGGAAGTTTTACAATAATTCTAACACATGGTTTTGGAATTATTATCCAACCAGAGAGTAAAATTGATCTATTCTTTAGAGGCATAAAACCTAGTCTCCGAAGGGAAATAGCCATAATGGACTTAAATAGCTATTTTGAAATTATTCTATGTTCTCTCAAGGTTAATATGGAGATTAGAGTAACCCATCAGTCATATGGGTTTGATAATAGGAGAAAAATTTAATTCAATGGAAAATATAATAACTACTCTCGAAAGAATATGTGGTTTCCATTATGATAAATGTGTGGAAAGAAACATGGAGGGAATTTTATTAAATGGAACAGTAAATGTTTTAAGTGTGGAAGAGAAGGAAATCAGGCAGTTGAATGCTGAAGTGATGGAAAAAATATGTCTAATGATGCGATCAAAGAAAAGGCTACACATAATGATCCTCTAATAGTTCAATGATATAAGTGCCATGAAATGGGGAATTATTACAATCAATGCCCTAATCATAGGGTTATTAATGATTATAGATGTCAAGTAACTCTTAAGGCCAAAGTAAAAGTAAATTCACATGAAATCACAATCGATGACGTGGAGTACGACAATGAAGTTGTGAAAGCAACACTTACCATCCACTCTAAAGTAGAAAATGTTTTATTTGATTCTGGATCCCCCAATCTTTTATTTTTGAAGAATTTTCTATGGGTATCACCATATTACCACAACAATTAGAGGTAGAGTTAACTGTGACAACTCTTAATGGAACAATAATCACATTAATGTTTATAATTTTTCTCTGGTTTAAGTTTGTGGGGAATTGCTTCCTACAAATCTTGTGATCCTTATTATAGTTGAATTTGATATAATTTATGGCATAGATTAGATTCTCTAAATTTATCTCATATATATTACCAAATAAGGGAAGTCACATATCATCTTCCTGATTCATCTATGATCATCTATCGATGTAAGGATGAATATAACATTATAGTAGAAAATTCCTCTATCTTATGGGTCATGATTATTATAAATGAAGCTTATTTATCTCAAATAGTTGGGTAAAAATTAATGATTATGAATACACCCATTGTACTAGTGTTTTATGATGTCTTTCAGGAGTAATTTCTAGCTCTTCCACTAAATCATGAAGTTGGGTTTTCAAAAGAACTCATACTGGGTGATATGCCTATGTCAACGAAACCTTATAGAATTACCCCAATTGAGTTGAAAGAATTGAAGAAGAAACTCCAAGAGAATATTGATAAGGGATTCATACACCCCAGTGAATCACCTTGGGGAGAATATATTCTATTTTTTATGAATAAATATGGATCAATGAGGCGTTTCATTGATTTTTGAGAAGTTAACAAGATCACTATAATGAAAAAATATCCACTTCCCCGTATTGATGACTTATTTGACCAACTATATAGATCTCAATAATTTTCCAAGTTTGATCTTTGTTTAGTATATCATCAATTAAGGGTAATAAAGGAGGGTATACCAAATATTTAATTCCGTACAAGGTTTGGATAATATGAATTTACAGTGATGCCTCTTGTTCTTACTAATTCCCCTGCTATCATCAAGGATCAAATTAATATAGTCTTTAGTGACTATCTTGATAAATTTTTTGTTGTATTTAATGTTTATATTATTGTCCATTCGAAGGGAAAGGAAGAACATGAAGACCACTTGGGAATTGTACTAAATAACCTAAGAAAGGAGAATATTTATAACAAATTTACCAAGTGTAAATTTTGGATTTATAAAGATTCATTTTTGGGTCACATAATCTCAAGAGAAGGAAATCTATAGATCCATCCAAAATAGATGTTTATGAAAGTTGTTTGAGACAAAAAATGATAACTAAGATCCAAAGTTTTTTTGGTTTGGGTGGATATTATCGATGTTTTGTGAAATATATTTAATGATATTCTAAACCAATCACCATGTTATCTCAGAAAGGACCTAAGTTCATTTGGATGGATGAATGTGAAGAGAATTTCAAATTTCTAAAAACATTGTTAGCCAATTAACCTATTCTCACACTACCTTGTATTGGAGAAAGGTTTGTGATCTATAATGATGCATCCATGAAGGGTCTAGGATGAATTCACATGAAAAATGATATGGTGATATATTATGCCTCATCACAGTTCAAAATTAATGAGAAAAATTACCCAACTCATGATTTTGAGTTATCTAGGATAATATTTGCATTAAAGGTATAGAGGAATTATCTTTATGGTGAAAGTTGCGATATTTATATTGATCATAAAATTTTAAAGAATATTTTCAAAAAAAAGGAGCGAATATGCACCAAATTAGATGGCTAGATTTGATTAAAGATTACGACGGCTCAGTACATTACCACCCAAGGAAAGAAAACATGGTGGTAGCTACCTTGAGTCGAAAAAACTATTCTATCCTATCCATGATGAGGATCACAAAAGATCCAATATTTGTGGATTTGGAAAATATAGATCATGAAATTTTAATAGAAGGGGATAAATCTTAACTTTCCCAAATGAATTGTCAACCATCTATACAAGTGAACATTATGGTGTATCAAAAGAAATATGTAGATCTAAAAAAGAAGGTGAAAATTTATCCTGAATTGAACTGTGATTGTGATGAAATAATAATTTTCAAGAATGGAGTTTTTATTCCACCCATAGCAGAATTAAATAAGGGGAAATTGGAAGAGGCTCATAGTTATTCATTCTATATTCACCTAGGAAGCACAAAGATGTATAGAGACCTGATAGAGTATTTTTTGTGGGATGGAATGAAAAGAGATGTCACCAAATAAATCTCTCACTTCTTGGTTTGAATAAAAGTTAAGGTTGTAAGTCTAATGGGATGTTACAACCATTTCCTATACCAGATTGGAAATGGAAAAACATCACTATTTAATTTATTATCAGACTTCCCAAAACATCCAAAGGCCATAAATTGATTTGGATTATAGTTTATCACCTTACAAAGTCAGCACCATTCATTTCTATTAGAGAGGATTTCTCTCCGGATAATATTTCAAGGAAATATGTAAAGGAAGTGGTAAGATTTCATGTATTACAACTTTCCATTATATCTAATCAGGATCTATAGTTTACCTCAATGTTCTTCAAAATTATTCATAATTATCTGGATAAAAAGTAATGTTTATACAATGATTATCATCCTTAGACAGATAGTCAGTCTGAGAGGAAAATTCAAACACTGGAGGACATGTTCAGAGCTTGATCTTTGGATTTAAATGGTGTTTGAGATAAACACCTACCTTTGGAGGAATTTTAATACAACAATGGATTTCAATCCTGTATTCATATGGCTACTTATGAAGACCTCTATGGAAGGAGGTGCAGAACTCCAACTTTCTGGGATAAATTTGGGGAAATAAATCTATTAGGACCTGATCTTGTTGACGAAATGATAGAATAGATTTGATCTATTCAACAACACATAATAGCACCTCAGAGTCATAAAAAGTGGTATGTTGAAAACCGAAGAAAATACATGAAGTTTGAAGTGGGCGATATGGAATTTCAATAAATATATCCTTAGAAGAGAGAAATGATATTTGGAATGAAGGGAAAGCTGAGCCCTAGGTATATGAGTCCTTTTGAAAATCCAAATCGTGTAGCGAAGGCAACTTACCAATTGGAAATTCCACCAACAATCTCTCAAGTTCATGATTTGTTCCATGTTCCTATCATGAGAAAGTACATACCCAATCCTTTATTTGTACTAATATCATAAGTCATACCGCTGGAGCATGATCTTTCTTATGAAGAACAACTGATAAAGATTCTGGATAGTAGTGAAAAACCTCTATGAAATAAGACTACCCACTTGGTTAAAATTTTATAGAGGAACCAAAAATTTGAAGTTTCTACATGGGAACATGAGGATATGATGAGGGAGAGGTATCCTCATATTTGTTTTCTATGTGATTAATTATGATGTAAAAAATTTAGTTTTAGGGTGGTAGAATGTAACACCTAGATGTTTTTTATGATTTTTTTAAATAACTTTTATTCTTTAGTAGCTTGCTTTGCATTAAATCATGAGTTTAAATGAACCACGAGATCCACTTATTATATAATTACCATTATATCATAGTCATTAGGTTAGTGGAAATAATTATAACTAACTTATGAAAATTCATTGTGAATTCATTAGCTATCAATTATTTATAAAAAATACAAATCAATTAGATATTTGTATTTTTGATTGAATTAATTTTGGTAAGGAAATTAATGAAATATATAATTGTTATATGATTTATAAAATATTTTTTATATTCACCCAATGGATATTTTAGTCATAGGGTTTGAATGAAACCCAATTTGATGTATAAAAAACATAATTTTTTAAAAGGGTAATTTTACACCTTTTTATGAAGTACCCATTTCAAATTATGATTTTGAAACCCTTATAATTTTTATATTAAAAATAAACAAGTTATTTTGAAGTGGTATATAAAAACTTACATTGGATGAATTTGTGATATTTTTCTAATAATTTTATGTTTTGATGGATAATAAAAATTTGCTAAATTTTAATTGAAAATAATTTTTTTTCATTGAAATAATTTATATGGTTAAATTATATTATTTAATGGGTTCCAACTATAATTATAATATATTTTTAACATTAAATATAATGTAAGTTAATGGAATTAAATTTACATTAAATTCATATGTAAAAACATTTCATTTTTTTGAAATATTTTAACTTTTAAAACATGTTTTCACATTTCAAGAATGGGATTAATTTTAAATTAATTACTGAAAATTTTATGTTTTAAATTTTAAAAAATTGATTCTATATTTCTATTCAGTAGGTCCAAATTATATAAACAGTTTTATTTTATTTTTGGGAAATATGAATAGTAAATTCGGTAAATTTTATTAACACAGTAAAAGTGTAAATCAAGTAATAAATGGTAAAAATAATATTATAAAATTACCCAAACACCTGTTTTAATATATTTGGATGATTATATTTTTTCTAAAAACATACTTGGGTCAAAATGGAATCTATTAGAAACCACTTGGATGAGAGTATGACATTTAATTTATTCTATTTAAAGAAAAGTGAAATATGTCTCACTCAAACATTAATAAATAAATTATTTTTATTATAAGGTTATACAGAATATAAATTACATTTTATATACTCATTTTAAAGCTAAAATATTTTTCTTTATCATGATTATTTATTTTTTGATTTTTATTAAATAAAGAAATAGTTTAAATACTTATATTAATAACCATAAAAGGCCCAAACACTATCCAAACCATATTGGTCAAGTATATCTCTACCATAACCATCCAAGGGTCAACTTATTGACTATTTTTAGTCTTATAGAAGAGATTATAACACTATATTATTTTATTTAAAGTGAAGATAAATGTGTCACATTCAGGTTTTAAAAGAGTGTAACATTTTTAATGTTAGGTTTTTCTGAAGATAAATTCGACAAAAAGTATTATTATTAACGATAATAGATTTCTATTCATAATATTATTTTATCTTGAATTTTAAATCAAAAAAATAAGTATATTAAATAATTACACAAAATTTAAGTAGTAATTATTTTTTTAATGAAGAGATCAAATAATTATAATTAAAAATATTTTATTAAATATTATTTGGGATAATTATTATTTAAAATGAATTTTCTAGATTACCTTGACCCTTAGGAATGTAATAAATTTTTTTTATCAAGGTTAACTTCTTATTTGTATTTTTTAAAAAATCCAAGAAATAAATAGTGTCAAAATTAACAACTTTGATATTTTAACAAAATACGGGTTTCTTAAATTATTAAAAAATAATAAAACATTTTTAAAAATATATAATAATTATAATATGGCTTTAAATTTTATAAATTATTCATTTATTTTTTAAATGACATCAAATAATTAAATATTTTACCCATTTAATATTGGAATATTTGTTAACCTAGATTAAAATTAAATAGAATAACTAAGTATTAATTAAAATGATAATACTTAAATTGGCATAAAAACTTGTCTAAAACTTTTTGGATGATGATATTACAACCATATATAATCTAATATTCTAAATTGGGACATTTGGGGGATTTTTATTTGGGGTTTGGTATTATTATAAATTAATTTTTTTTAATGTTTCCAAAAGTGCCCCTCACATCAATTATAAAAGGGCACTTCCTACCTCAACTCTTCAATTCATTTTTAGCCTTCAAGTTCAACCAACCCCTACCCATTTACCATATCAACTTACCTAGAAACATTATAGAGGTCTTGGTCTTCTTCAAAGAAAAACTGTAGTACTCTAAGAGGATACTTAGAGCAGGCACGTCAAATAATATGTAATATCATTTATATATTCTTTCAAACTTATTTATTCTTCTGCCTCCACCTCAGGATTTTTTTTCATTATAAAGTAATAACTCTAGTAGTACTTATATAATAATAGGTTATTGTGATTATTAAACAACCATAGTACACCTTTTACCTATCCTATGAAAAATTAAATCACCACGCACGTGTATGTACGACTTAACATCTCCACACCGTGATGTAATGTGTTTTTAACCACCACCTTACATGGATGGGTATAATGATCGAATTAATAAATATATATATGATTGATTAAAAATGATATTGATTTTTATAAACTATAACACGCCCATTTCAATAACATTCAATAATTATGGGAATGATATCTTCGCTCGTGGATACGTAAGAATTACCGTATCCATGGTGCGATGTGATTTTTTCTACATAATTTTCATTAAAGAATGATTATATAAATAAATTGAATGAAAAAATATGATATATATAATACTAATACCATGATTTAAATGATATAACTATAACTATAAGACCCCAGCCGTAAACAGTAAATAATCTTGAGTTATGTTACGAATTTGACATTGGGGATCTTTCTAGGTTTAGAGTTTTAAAGAATTTGGCAATAACTATTACATTACATCTAAAATATTACAAAGTAGACACACTATAACCTAACCATCTTTCCTCACAAAAATAAAATTCATTAAAAAAACAAGAGTTATTTTCTTGATATAAATATTCTTGAATTCTTCCATTCTCTTACCCTTCCTTATACCCAGTAACAAACATTTCAAAAAACATGGGATGAGAAAAAACGCTCGGTAAGGGTCATAAAATAATGAAAGAAAACAATAGTTCATCAATACATACAATAAATGAAATCACACTTTTTACTTAGAAAACTTATGTTCTTTAACATACCTCATAAAATCATAAGATTTATGAATAACACATAGAAATCAAAAATCATAACGGTAACTTGTGCCATCCATAACATACTTACATTGTTGCTTTCAAAGCTACATAGGGAGTTACATTTGGAATACCCATCATATTATATTCCCTAAATATCTTATGAGAAACATTAATGTTTACCTATGTCACATTACCCAATGCATTGGAGATCTATCTCGGGCTCACCCGCCCTAGGTTTATCATAGAACCATTCATATATGTAAACAATTCCCATGAAAAATAACATATTCATAACCCATAAAACATGCAAAAAGGAAAGACAAAATTTCCACATTTCAATAAAAATATATTTTTTCAAGATATTGAAATAATCAATAATTTCTCAAAACTATTTTAAATTCCAAAATATGTAAAAAGGGTATATGGTATTTATTTTCCTTATAAAAATATTATGGCTTTGTAAGGAATCCAAATAACAAATAAAGCTCACTGTGGCATAAAGGTCATTTTTAACACATACATTAAAAATAAATATTCCCTTTGTCTTTTAGTTAAATTCAACGTATAGAAAAGATTGCCTTTGAATGAAATTAAAATTTAAATAGGTATACACACCGTATAAAATAAAGTCATGTATAAATCAAAATATGACTCAATGAAAAGGGATTAAGACAAAGTCCATTAAAAAGATGATTCTATAACTATAATAGATTAATTATGTGTTTTAACTATATGTACACATAATTAATGTATAAATATAATATAGGACATAAAAATTTATTTCTTAGATAATTATAGCTTGACATAATCATAAAGTAGAATATTAACCCAACGAATGGAAATTGGGTTAAGAAGTTCTCTTACCTTGTATCTGACTTGTCTTGTTAGTTATTTATCTACCTAAATAATAATAATAATTTAATTTCTACTTTCATGATACCTTTTATATCACTTATTTCCTTACTATAACAATCATATAATTATTCAGGTTCATATCGATCATTTTGTCAATGTTCGGTACTTGAGTAAAAAATAAACTTGTTATAATTACCAATTGTAAATGTCATAAAACCTCCATTATCTCAAGAATTTTATTCATGAATTAAATATCATATATATCCATTATATTTTTATTTATATCTAGTATATATTTATTTAGAATAGTTTATATTATTTGGATATAAGAAAAAATATACACCATCCATGGAGACGGTAATCCCTACATGCGCATGAACTCTACTTTAATTTCTTTTTTCATATGAAAACTAAATGATACATAGGTATATTATAATCCAAGTATAATATATATGTTATATATTATACATAAGTTCATTAATTCCATCCTTTATACATTCCTTGTATATAATGGAGTCATATCACATTGAGGGGGCGGTAGTCTGCACTTTTTCAAATGAAATTATCGTATTTACCCATTGTGGAAAACATAAATGTATGATATTAATAAAAAATATAAATTCATAGAGATAATATAAATATAATTTATATAACATAAAAATTCAGTTCCATGATAATGACCACCATGAAAGGTGTTAGGCGAAAAATGAACAATCATCGTTACACGAGGCAGTAGTTCACCATACACAGAAACAATACGTTTGTATCCATTAGATAGAGGTGTGTGTAACTGTAGTTAGAATAATTATCATAAAAAATCCTAGTATATTGAAAATATTTGTTTTATTATGTAATCAATGAATAATAATATAATAGAGAATGAATGAGTAAAATAATGGAAATGAACTTTTGAGAAGAATCTACCTCTAAAATGTGTAACTCCCTTTGATTTGAGTGAAAAAGCATTTTTGAATTGCCTTCTTCCCAAGGTAAGGATTCTAGGAGTAAGAGAGGGATGTTGGGAGATTATTGTGGAAGATGTTATATGAGACAAGGGATCTGAGAGGTGTGATTAAAATGGTAGGGGTGATGCCCTTTTATAAGAGGGGGATGGGCACTTTAGGGATGTTTTGAAGTATTGTTTTATTATAAAATGATATTCGGTTTCAAATGGTCCCAAATTAATATATTTAAACGATATGATTCTGTTGGGTCTAAAAGATCTCAATAAATAGGTTTTAGACATGTCAAGGTCACAAATTTAACCTTATCTTTTAGGTTTAACCCTTAGTTATGTTATTTGACTCTTACCATGTCTTCTAGTATATTCATACTATATGGTGAATATAGTTACTATAAAATGAAAATAGAACATCAAGTGATTAATTAATGATATTTTAAACATTATATAAGATACTTGGAAGAATATTATATTTTTAAAACTGTTATATCATTTAATAAAATAGTATTTGTTTTAAAAACTCATTTACGTCAATTTTCATACTATTCATATCATGATTTTTTAAAAAACAAAAAAACTTGATTATTTAGAAAAAACATAATTAATTCAAAGATAAAAAAGTCAAAATCATCCCTAAAATTAGTGGATGGCATAAAAAGGTTTAAAATAAATTTATTTTAATTTTTATAATCTCATTTATTTAAATCATTCATTAATAAGGTAATCGTTACATCATCATTATGTCATAAATATATTTATTTATATGATGTATAAAAATTATAAATAAAATACCATGATGTAGGAAATATTATTTTATTTCTAATGAATATTTATAGTCGAAGAGATAACTTATATAACCTTATATAAAAATTGTTTTAGTAAAATATACATGTTTAGGTTATATTTTCCTTAACTTTAAATTAAAAATAATTAAATTTCATTTTCACACACAAGTGGCTCCATGAGGTCCTAAAATCGTCCCAAGGATTTCCATGGTCGAAAATATCTCATCCAATAGGATTAGGATATGTTTAAGGGTTGTTTAATATTATTATAATATAATTTTTTAACCTTATTTATCAGATTTACCCCTTAACCATGGTAAATAAAATATTTAGTGATGTTACTATTCAGAACATCTAAAAATAAAAGGCACATATTTAAACAATTTGGACCTCCTAATTAAAAACTATAGAATCCATTTTTACAAATTCAAAACATAGAAATTTCATAATTTAATTCCCATTGTCAAAACGAAAAGCGTATTTTTATGAAGTAAAAAACTACCAAAAGATTGAAATATGTTTATATCCAATTAAAAAGTGAAATTAATTACAATTACCAAAATTTGATTAAATGTTAAAAATATAATGCAATTACACAATAAACCAATTAAAAATATAATCAAACTATAAAAATAAATTATATGAAAACACATTTTTGACTTAAAATGCTGTATTTTTCACCATTTATTATAAAATGAACTTTATCAGAAAAATACCAAAAAGTTTATCCAAAGTAAATTTTGATTTTCTGCTTCTGAATTAAAAGTTTATTTTTTCAAATGGAACCTATAAAATTGAAAAAATATAGATTTAAAAAGGGTTCTCTATCAAAAGGCAGTAAAACTACCTTTTAAATATATTAGAGTATTTATGCTTAAAATTGGATTCATTCTCATTTTAAGCCTCTATATTTTAGTGGATAAATGTAAATTGTTTTTTAAAAAAATGTTTAATAATAATATGGTTTATTTTTTTCATTGTCTCTAATACAATGACTAGCCGTTAACTACCATTTAAAATAATAATATTATATTATTATTTTTATGTATGACTCCGCCTTGTGTGAAACATAAGATTTCAGAGACACCCATTTTTGTGTGTTGGGTATGCCATCATACATAAAGACCCCTTTAAAGTAAAATTAATATTTAATTCAAAAATATTAATATTTATGAAGATTCCATATTCTTTATCTACCTGGGATGTTACATCCTTTCCCCCTTTTGGAAATTGAATCCTAACAATTTTATTCACTTATAAAATAAGTGGGGTTATTTATCCCTTAAAGAATTATCAGATTCCCATGTTTCCTCTTCAACCATATGTTTTTTTCCACAAAATTATTACCTAATAAATTATCATATTTCACAACACTTGCTCTCTTCAATCCATAATCTAGACTAGTTATTCCTCTTAAGAAAGATTCACTTCCAACTGAACTACCTCTAGACTCAAAAACATAAGATGAATTCTATATATACTTTTTCAACATTGAAACATGAAAAGCATTGTGTACCTGGGATAAAATTGGAGGCAAATCTGCTCTGTAGGCAACTGATCCAACTTTCTCTAGGAATTTATAGGTTCTAATGAACCTCAAACTCAGCTTTCCCTTATTACAAAAATACACCATACTTTCCATGGAGAATGTTCGAGAAATACATGATCACATACCTCGAGAGAAAGATCCTATGATAGTCCACATAACTTTCCTTTATACTATGAGCTGTACTAATGTGCTTCGGAATCAACTGATATTTTTCTGCCATCTCTTCTACAAATTATGGTCCCATCTCTTCCATTTACCTACTTTATCCCAAAAATATGATGTTCAACACCTCTTTCCATATAATTCATCAAATGGTGCTATCTATATTCTCGAATGAAAACTATTATTATAAGAAAACTCAACCAAAGGAATATGTTGTTCCAAAAATACCTAGAAATCCATTGAAAAAGCACATAGCATATTTTCAAATGTCTGAATTGTTTGTTCTGACTTCCCATCTGATTGCAGATGAAAACCTGTACTAAAATTTAATTCACTAACAATGACTTCTGAAGGCCCTTCCAAAAGTTAGTAGTGAACACGAGATCACGATCAGATACAATAAAGAAGGGAACACAATGTAACTTGACTATCTATTTAATATTAAATCTAGAAAGTTGATTTAGAGACATGATGTCTCAAATTTGAGGAATATGAGTAGATTTAGTCAATAAATCAATAATAACCCATCTTTTATTGTTACTTCGAGAAGTATTTGGTAATCTGACTATGAAATCCATGGAGATATTTTTCCATTTCCACTCTCGGATTATAAAATTATAAAGCATCCTATTTGGTAACTGTCGTTCTGCTTTAACATGTTGAAAAATTAAACACTTAACAGAGTAAAGTCAAAAATATCTGTTTTCATTCCACCCCACCAGTAATACTCCTGAATATCTCTTTAAATCATAGTAATTCCTGGATGAAATGAAAATGAGGAACTATGAGCTTCACATAATAACTCTTTCTTCAACTGTGAATCACAAGGCACACATAATATCTTTCCAAACCTAAAAACATAGTCTCTATCAATGTTAAACTCATGTAACATACCCTTCTGAACCAATTCAACCTTTTTCTACAACACACAATCATCTTTCAATGCTTTCTTAATTCTGTCTGATAGTGGTGATTTCACTACCACCAGAAACAAAACAGAGGAATTCCCTGCACCAATAGCTTCCAATTCAAAATTCATTAGATTAGAAACCAAAGGATCTTGTTCCAGACGTATCATAGTGAATGTAGCATTACTCTATCAACTTAAGGAGTCATCCTCTTTATTTTCCTTTCCTAGATGGTAATGGTTCGTGCAATCATAATCCTTGATTAATTCTAGCCATCTCTTCTATATCATGTTTGATTATTTCAGAGTGAATATATATTTTACACTTTTGTGATCAGTATATATTTCACACTTTACTCCATACAAATGATTCCCCCAAACTTTTAAAGAAAAAACTATAGAAGCTAATTACAAATCATGTGTAGTGTAATTTAACTCATGAGGTTTTAACTAATGTGATGCATCCAAAATTACCTGATCATTATGAATAAGGAAACTACCAAGCCGTTTCAACAAAGCATCACTATAGATAACGAATTCACCATTTATGGAAGGCAGTTCCAAAACTGAATCATTCACCAATCTTGTTTTCAATTCCTAGAAACAATCATCTCATTCGTTTGTCTGGATAAATTTAAAACCTTTTCGAGTTAACTAAGTCATTTTCCTAGATAACCATGAAAACATTTCAACAAAACTCCGATAATAACCTGCTAAACCAAGAAAACTAAGAATCTATGTGATTTTAGTATGTCTTGGCCACTCTTCAACAACTTTTGTTTTAGAGGGGTCAACAGTTATGCCATCCTCAGAAACAAAATTCCCAAGAAAATAAATTTATTGTAACCCAAACTCAAACTTGATGAATATTCCATATAGTTTCTTTTCTTTTAATGTTTGCAAGACCACTATTAAATTACTTTATTTCTCCTCTTTACTTTTGGAATATACCAAAATATCATCTATAAACACAACCACTATATATCACCTGAGTATACTAAGTCATCCCTGCAAAAAACTATTCAATTATGATTTTGACCATCTCACAATGTTGATTTGGAATGTCATTTACCTCTGTATGAATTCCTAGCACAACTACCCTGTTTCTTCTATGAAAAACCATTCTGAACACACAAATATCTTATGCGAAGAAACATGGTAATCTTCAAATGCTATATCATTTAAATCTTACCAAAAATTAATTTTTGGATTTTAATTTAACAGTATCCTAACTCCTAAAGTGGTCAAAACCGACATCTGATACAAACTATAAGGCCCCGTCCTTAAACAATACATAATCTTGAATTAATTCAAGAATTATACATTGATGATATTTTCAGGTTTATAGTTTTAGAGAATTAGGCCATAACTATTACATTACATCTCAAATATTACAATGTAGACACATTCTAATTTAACCATTTTATTCATCACAAAAATAAAACTGATTAAATAAAACAAGAATTATTTTCTTGATATAAATATTATTTAATTATTCCATTCTCTTACCCTTCCTTATACCCTATGAAAAAAATTCCAAAAACATGGGATTAGCATGAAAAGCCCAGAAATGGTCATAAAATATTGAAAGAAAACATTAGTCCAACAATAAATACAATCAATGAAATCATACTTTTAACTCATAAAACATAAGATCTTTAACATACCTTAAGAAATCATAATATTTATGAATAACTCATAGAAATCATAAATCATAAAGGTAACATGTGGCATCCATAACATACTTACATTGTAGATTTCACAACTATATAGGGAGTTACATTTGGAATACCATCACCGTATATTCCCTAAGTATCTTAGGAGAAACATTAACATATACCTTCGTCACGTTACCCAATTCATTGGAGAGCTATCTCAGGCTCACCCACCATAGGTTTATAATCGAAGAACTCGTATACGTAAAAAATGACCTAGAACCATAACATATTCATAACAAATAAAACAACCATAAAGGAAAGATAAAATTTTTACATTTAAATTACAATATATCATTTCAAGATATTGAATTAATGAATTTTTTATCAAAACCATTTAAATACCAAAATATGTAAAATTGGTATATGGTATTTCTTTTTATTTTAAAAACATTATGTCTTGTTAAAGAAGCCAAATATCAAATAATGCTCGTGGTGGTGGAAAAGTAATTTTTATTGCATATGTTAAAAATAAACATTCCCTATTTCATTTAACAAAACTCTATATAGAAAAAATATTCCCTTTGAATTAAATTAGAAGTCAAAGGGGGTTATACACCATATAAAAGAAATTTGTGTATAAATTAAAATATGCCTCAATGAAAAGAGATTAAGATGAAATCCCTTACAGATATAATTTTTTAAATAAGATAGATCGATTTTTGGAATTTTATATACGTAAACCTAAGTAATGTATAAATACAATATAGGAAATAAAAAGTTATTTCTTGCATAATCATATCATGACATAATAAAAAAGTTTATGATTAACCCAAAGAATGGAAATTGGGATAAGAAGTTCCATTACATTGGGTCTATCATTTATTATTCATTCTTTTTCTTCCTGAATAATAAACTTAAGTTAATTTCTAATTGATTCAGAATATTTTTCATGTTTATTATACCTTTTATATCACTTATAACCTTGCTATAAAAATCATATAATTATACAAGTTCATATCAATCGTTTTGTCGTAGTTCAGTACTTGAGTCAAAAATGAACTTTTTATAATCACAAATTGTCTATGTGTTCCAAAGACCATTATCTCATGAATTTTATTGATTATTTTAATATAATATATATCCAGTTTTTATGTATTTATAATAGTCCATAACATTTGGATATAAGAAATGAAATGCACCGTTTATGGAGATGATAAGCCGTACGTACGAATGAACTCCACTTTCATTTATTTTTCATATGAAATTTAAATGATAAATAGGTATGTTATAATAAAAGTATAATATCTATGTTATATATTTTACAGAATTTCATAAATTTCCTCATTTATACATTCCATGTATAGCATGAATGAATCATATCACTTTGCGGGGGTGGTAGTTCACACTTCCTGAAACTAAATTATCATATTTACCCATTATGAAAACCATAAAGGTATTATATGAATAAACAATACAGTAGCACAGAGACAATATAAATATAATATATATCACATGTAAAAAAATTTCTATTATAATGGCCACCATGATAGATGGTAGGGGAAAAATGAACAATCATCATTTCATGAGGCAGTAGTTCTCCGTACACAAAAACATTATGTCTGTATCCATTAGATGGAGGTGTTTGTAAGTGTAGTTAGGATTCATCACATAAAAACATACTAGTATATTGAAGATATTTTAGTTTTTATTTAATCAATGAATAAAAATATAACAGATAGCAAAGGAGTAAAATAATGAAAGAATCTTTAGAGAAGATGCTACCTCTAAAACGTGTAACTCCTTTTGATTTGAGACAAAAGTCTTTCTTAAATTGCATTATTCCCAAGGTAAGGCCTCTAGAAAGAAAATAGGGAGATGGGGAGATTATTTGGGAAGAGTTTGGATAATCCAAGAGGCTTTAGAGGTGTCATTAAATGTGTAGGGATTATGACCTTTTATAAGAGGGAGGAGGGGCACTAAATGGATGTTTTGAAGTATTATTTTATTATAAAATGATTTTCGGTTTAAAATGGTTCCAAATTAATTTATTTTATATATAAGATGCTTCTGGATCGAAAAACTCTCAACCAATACATTTTTTACAAGTCTAGGTCACAAATTTAACCTTATCTTCTTACTTTAACCTTTAGATAACTTATTTTACTCCTACCATGTCTTCTTGTATATTCATACTATATGGTCAATTTAGTTACTATAAAATTTCAATCTAACCAGAAGTGGTTCATTAATGAAATTTTAAACATTATCTAAGTTATTTGGATGAATATTATATTTTTTATAATATTATATCATTTAATAAAATATAATTCGTTTTAAAAACTCTTTTATGTCAATTTTTAAACTATTCATATCACGACTTTTCTTAAAAACCATAAAAACTTGGTTCCTTTAAACAAATTCATTAATTAAAAGATAAAATGTAATAATAATCACTAAAATTAGTGAATGTCCTAAAAAGTTTTAAAATAAATTTATTTTAATATTGATAATCTCATTTTTTTTAAATTATTCATTAATATGGTAATCACTACATCATCATTGTGTCATAAATATATTTATTTATTTGATGTCTAAAAATTATAAATAAACTACCATGATTTAGGAAATATTTTTATATTTATAATGACTATTTATAGTATAATATATCATTTATAAGACATCCTATAATTGTTTTAGTAAAATATACTTGTTTAGGTTATATTTTCCTTAACTTTAAATTAAAAGTAGCTAAACATCATTTCCACACACAAGTGGCTCCATAGGGTCCCAAAATCAACCCAAGTATGTCCATGGTAGGATATATCTCATCCAATAGTATTAGGACCTGTGTTAGGGTATTTTAATATTATTATAATATTATTATTTACCGTTATTTACAAGATTTTCACTTTAACCATTGTAAATAAAATATTTACTAAAGTTACTATTCAAAATGTCTCAAATTAAAAGGCACCTATTTTTACAATTTGTAACTCTACATACCAATTATGTGATCCATTTTTATCAATTAAAAATTAATAAATTTCTGAAATTTATTTAAAATTAATTCTTGTTGTCAAAACCAATAACATGTTTTTAAGAAGAAAAAAATAACAAATGATTAACATGAGTTTATGTCCAATTAAAAATTGAAATTACTTAAAATGACAAAAATTGGATTAAATAATAAAAATATAATCTAATTAAACTTTAAAACCACTTAAAAGGATTATATAACTATATAAATAAATTAGAGGCAAAGGTAGTTTTGATTTAAAATGCATTATTTTTCACTATTCATTAAAATGAACTTTATCAGAAAAATACCTAAAATGTAACCAAAGTAAATTTTGATGTCCTGATTTTAAATAATATTTTTTCTCAAATGGAATATATAAAGTTAAAAAAACTATATTTAAAAAGGATTCTCCATCAAAAGTATGTAAAACTACCTTTTAAAAATGTTAGAGTATTTATGCTTACAATTGTATTAATTCTCATTTTAAGACTCTAAATTTTATTGGACAAAGAATTAAAATTATTTAAATCATTATATACGAGGTTCAGATACTTTCGAAGCATATCAGATGTAAGGTAAAGGATAATTATGTAAATATATGTTTTATCCGAGATTATTTATTCGTAAGTATTTACTGGGGTATATTTATAATCCACATACCTGTTTCCTAAATATGAATTTCAAAATATTTTTATATCATCATATAATTTTACCCATTGATGAATTTTTATTAAATGTTATGTATGGAATATTTTTTCATTTTTGGTATGAGGTACTTTTGGACTTTTCCATCAACAGTATGAGAAGAATGTTTTTTTAACTTGTACAACATGAACATATTTTTACATATTCATAATGAATTATTTCCTTGAAAATTCTCCTAAAATATTAAAAGGGTATTTTTGGATAAAATGATTTCTTCTAATATTTTTTGGAATTTGGAGTAAAGAAAATATTTTTGAAGAAAGAAGTATATTTTCCTTAATAATTAATTTCAAGTGTTTTCTCAAAATTGTTTTCCATCTAAGATGAAACTAATTAAATATGGTTATACTTATAACATTATTATTACTATTATTTGATTATGTTTATGATTGAAAGTTACTTAAAAAATACATTTGTGTTATATCAATTATGATGGAAAGATGTGTAAGAAACCCATTTTATTTTATGGGTTATGCTATGTTGAATGTTTTTATATTTTTGTGGCTCACATAAGAATGGTTTTATTATGAGATGGGTGAGACATATATATCCCTACAATGCATTGGGTAGAGATTTATATCTCATGACATGGACCTGACTGGAATGGAATGTAAATTCTGTTTAGTAATACAGGACTGGAAGAATGAGTGAACTCGGTTCAACAATGGACTTTTTCCACTATGATGACCTCAACATTGATCCTTGACTAATATAAAATATTTTCTATGATTATGTGTGTATGACTTGAAAATTCATGTCTTATGTTATGAATATTGGGATTATAATTCACTTTTATGATTTATCCCACGACATGATATTATGATCTTTTATATATAGGATATGATTTTTTTATGTTATGTTTATATGATTATGATATGATTGATATTTCACTTAATTACCCATACTGCGCATTTGAGCTCACCCTTTTATATGTTTACTTTACCCAAGTCAAGAATAAGGTTATTAAGTAAGATATTTCAAAAAGGAGTCTAGTTTTGAATAAATAAGCAGGAGGCAATGTGGATTTTCTATGAACCAATTGTTTATGTTTCCCAATTTCTAAAGACACTAAATCTATATGGTCCTAGAGCGGTCTCTATTAAGCAATGTAATAATAATTCTTCATTGATAAATTAATATCTAAATGAAAAGTATGGGTCATTATATGCAACGACCATTCTTGGTGGCTCTGGCTGTCAGTTGAGCGACTTTGATACCTCTAATAGACTAGAATTTTATTATTAGAATTTACATTCTAAATATATAATTATTTTATATATAGTAATATAGTATAAAGAATATGAGCCACCTGATGAAACTAAAAATATTTAATTACATTAATTGGAAAATTAAATTTATCCAATAAATATAAACATATTAACTTAAATTATTACAATGGGAAAAAAAATTAAACAAGAAAACAATAATATGAAAATTCGGTTCTTCTTGATCCCCTAGAATAATCACACTCAGGAAAAACACTATAGATATGAAATAGAATACTATTAATTCAATATGAGTTTCGATAGAAATATATATATATAACTTGAAGGGAAAATAAAAGTGAATGAAGAATGAATGTAATAAGAGGTATTTATAGAATGTAATGAATCAATATGAGTATTACAATTCTAACCATTGGAATAGTAATATGACCATTGGAATAGTAACATGACCGTTAGAATACTCATATGGGAATTAGAAAATATAACCTAATCATTATAATAGTATCATCACCTATGGAAGTGAAAAATAATTTTTTTGTACCATATATAATAAAATTATTGATTACTTATAATTTTATAAAGGTAAATAATTGTTTTAAAAATGATAAAATAAGTGTTCGTATGTTTGGAAAACAAATTTTTTTATTTAAATTTTTATGAAAAATATTATCATTAAAAATAAAGATTATATTAATATTAGAATTTTATAAATTACTATTATTTTTTCCTATAACGATAATATAATTTTAGGAGATCTTTAGTAATTTGTCAAAGCGTAAAAAAATTGATCATAATATTAAAATTGATGTTTTTCAAATAAGTGAGGATTTTATTTAAAAATTATATTTTTCATATTTATAAAATTATTTTCATAAAATTGAATTCATACTTTGAATATTTACATTGAAAAATGTATTTGGTGAATTTTTGGTTTTTTCAAAAATAGTTGATATTTTTGGTGAATAGTGAAATATGAAAAAATACGATTTTTAGCATTATAAGCTAAGGAAATGAATATTTGAATCATGGATGATGTAAGATCCCATTATATTAAACTCACATGCTCCATTTACTATATATAGTCACAATAACAAATATTGTTTTAATTTTTGAGCTAAAACATTAAACAAATGAATATTATATTAAAAAAACTCTTATCCTCCCCTTATAAATACCAACCCTCACAAACCTTTATCACGACACATTCTAAGCATTTCAGATTGAAAATTTTATTCCAAATTACTTTCTCAATATTCTCCCCCTATCTTATTTCTACTAGTCTCACAAAAAGACCAACTCCATGGCCTTTAATGAGTTTCTCAAGGAGATGATATTCAAGAGTTAATATGATCAAACTACCTCTTTAAAATTATTATATTCATATACCTCCTCCTCACTAAGAATGTAATAGTAACTATATTATAATATATATTTTTTAATTTTATCATGATAATGGAATATCTACCAAAAATCCAATTCTTTTCTAATCTTATTTTAAAAATAAAACCATTGTTCATATTATGTTGTGTCACTTCCTCCGTGAATGATGAGTTTTTGTGCTCTATTATTTCCTTCTAAGATGGTCATAAAAATATTATTTTCATTAAATAAGTTTATAATAAGTATAATAAAACTAATTTCATGATCTATAATTTATATAAATACATAATATGATATAAAAAAAGCTCGATTATGATGGTCTATAAAATAGCCTAAATAAACTAACCACATAACTTTAATGTCTTTAGTAAGTGGATTGTACCTATGAGAGAACACAAAAGATTATTTAAGACCATTAAAATTTTTATAAGGAAATGAATATCAATTAATTTAACTTATTTATTTGTATTCCAATTTTACAAGAAATTCTATAATTATACCCAAGTGATTCGACCGTGGAACCATGAAATGAACGTTCTTGGAAAAGAAATATTAAAATTGATATGTTAATGAAATGTTTATGAATGAATGTTATAAATTTTTAATAAATAAAATATACATGTAAAATTTTATGAATTATGTAATTAATTAATATAATTGTATTATCCAGGATGTTAAGTGCCAATGAAGATCAATTCTAGAACCTAAGGAACGGTATCTCTCTGAACTGCCCTTTTTCATTGGGTTATGAAGTTTCTATATCTATGTCACTTTATCTCTCTCTTAGATGTTATTGATTATTATGAATTATTTATATATCTATCTTATATATATATATATACTTATCTTATTCAACCTTCCTTTGATGTGGTAATACATACCTTAGTTCAGTTATCAAATGTATTCTTTAAAACTCAAATCCAATTTAGAGGAACTTTTCTATCCCTGAAGACTATTATGAAATTCCCATTTAAATTATTTATTCCAATTAGTGATTCAATTAAATAAATGAATATATTAGGTATAACCATTCGTTTTTACATTTGTTTGTAATGAAAATACCATACTTATTCTTTATCAAAAAGACTTTAACAGATTACTTAAAACATAGTTTTGATAGTTCATTTATATACACAACTCTATACCCTTTCTCATGACGTTATTTCCAAATAAACACAAAATTATGAGACTTATTCTTATGTAAAATAGTGCTAACATGAAAATATTTAATTATTTTTTATCATTGGAATATTTTAAAAATATCCTATGATTATGATACGAGAAAAGATTATAAAACACATAGACTTCCATGGTTAATTCTTATTTTTATTCCATATTATTAATTTCCTTTTATGGTAGATATAATCATTCACAAGTTATGAGGGGTTCACCCAAATAGAACTCTAATTAATTGGGTAATATTTTTGTCTCATGTGATAGTATGTAAGGGATTAGGGAGTGAACCTAACCTATGATGGGATTCTTCCCACTATGGGATGTTATCTTTGAAGTTAACCTTGAATTATTCTTATGTCATGTATTATGTTTCTTCTACCTTTCTATGTTACCATGATATTATAACACCATTTTTTTTGTTTTTCTCCCATATTAATTTTCATGGTCCTTTTATTTTATAATATCAATTTATTCATTTTGATTCATATTCTATGCTTAATTATCAATATCATTCAATTACTGAGATTTATAGATCACTAATTTTTTATGCATTCCACATGTAATATTTTTTTTTGTTTTTGGAGATCTATGGGATTTATGATCTTATTAGGGTGATTAAAATAAATATTTTTTATCTTAATTTTATGTTGATGATTTATGTACTTAGTCTTCAAAAGACACTATGCCTTTAGAACCATAGTTTGTATTTATTGGACATTTATATTAAAAATCATGTAACAGAATTTGTAAAATGATTGGGTTTCTATAAGATAACCCTTCCTATGATAGGTACTTAATCATTGTTTTTTGGCGTGGTTTCTCATGTGTATTCTCAACCCTAATGGAAGGTCCTTCTTTTGGGACACTCTTCCCACATAATGTCATAGTGCTTGAAATATATTGAGTTACTCATTAGAGGTTATATGTTATTATGATATGTGTGACAATATCTATTGTTTCATAGATCAATTCATAGTTTCCCTTCCGTAGACAACTAAACAATTGGATTTACCCTTCCATAGGGTGTAAAATGCAACTTAACTTGGATAAATCATTATCTTTCTATAGATAATATTACCTTCAGACAACATCTCTGTTAGCATTTCATGTATAAAAGGATCTGTTAATTACTTTTATGTGTCCAGTGTAACTCATGGATTACATTTACACATCTTTACAATTTTCCTCAGTACCCTTAAAAAGTATGTGTGATATCTTTACGTTGGTAGTTTAATTATTTTCCAACCTATAAAAAGGTAAGGAACTATCATTATGATTTGCCTTATATATTAAAAAACCTTGACACATATAATATAATTCACATTCTACTCATATAAATCCGGTAAAAATTTGTATTTACCTTCACACAAGCATTCAAACAATTAGTATAACTTTATGCAAGAACAAATCCAACTCAGAAAAATCAAAGGAATTATCATAAACTTCTCAAACACATTATTCAATTATTAATCACCAATTGTATAGAATTCCATCTTACTACACATGATGTATAAAATGTTCCTTCATCCACCAACACGTGTCCTGTATTTATTGGGATATTAGTACAATAAGCATCACATTTTATTTCGACTATTTTAAATATTTTAAATAGTGTTCAATTTATTTATCACAATTGGAACATGTTATATACATGTAGATCAGATCTCTAGACATTAGAAATTATATGTTAATTTTTCATGAAGATGCATAAATATATCCAAGTAATATCTTCATGCTGCAACCTCAAATTTCTTTTTCTATTTATGATGGAAATAAAATTCTAAATCACATACTAAAAACTTCCCTCATTTACATCATATTTGGTAAGAACCCAAGATTTTAGACTTTATTTTCTTTTAAAAACATATTTTTTAGCTTGTGGTATAGGCAATATAGAGATTAAATGAATTGTGATATACTATAGAAATGTTATTATTTAGATACAAATGTTATTACCTAGTGGTCAGTTTGGTTGGTATTAATAAGAATAACCATATTATGAAATGTATAAAGAAACTTTTTACTTAATAATTTGAATAATAAATCTTATATTTCTTATCATTTGGTTGGAAATGAAGATAATTATTTTGAAGGTAAAAGAGGTATTTTTAAAAAAATTGGTTGTATATGAACATTATATTTTTATAATAATAGATTAAATGCATAATATTGATAAATGATTATAATTAAATAAATATATTTTATATTAAATTTATTAAATTAAAATTCACTTAATTATTTTATATTTGTAAATGAATTAGAATAATATCATTTAGTGATTTAAAAATACATTTTCTTCAATAAGAATTTTCATTACATTTTGAGCAGTAATATTATAATGGATTTCTTCAAATTTTAGAAATTTTATTTGAAACAAAACACCATAATTTTTTAAATACTCATTTCATAGTGTTCATAGGATGAATTGTTTTTTGAAAAGATTATTTTTTTAGTAAATTGTGAAAAAATGATAATTTTTTTAAAAAAATGTCATTTCTTTTATTGAAATATTGTATTTAAAAAGATCCATTATATTTTGGATTTGTTTGAAAAGTAAATAAATTAAAATTTAATTAAATATAATATAAATAATTCTCTAGGAATCAGCATTATATTTTATTTTGGTATATTTCATTTTTATTATTAAAAACACATTAAAAAAACAATTTTCAATGATTTTGAAAACTTATATTAACAGTAATTTTATTAACTTATAAAAATTGAATCTTAAAAACTGAATTCCATATTTGGAATTCATAGGTTTATATTTATTCATGAGATCAATTATATTTTTTTCTTATGAATATTTACCATGGTAAAAATGTGTCACCATGGTAAAAGATAAATTAGGGTAATTAAGGTAAAAACCAAGTGTTAAGGCTAAAAATATATTAGTTACTATTAGAAAGTTTCTTTTAAAAAATTATAAAAATATTTTTTAAATTGGATTTTTTTAGATCCACTTTCAAATTATTAATATTTTAAAATATTTTTATGTTAAGAAAGATTACAAGTGTGTCACTGCCCTCAATTATAAGAGGGAACCTCCTCTTTTCCCCTCCCTACTGATTTGGGTAAATCTATTTTACCCAAGACACACTAAAAAATCTTCCAAAAATCCCTCCCCATGTTTGTAATGTTCTATCCCGGGTGCCACATGATGGTGGCATAAGATGTCAGGTCACATGACTTCAATCACACTTCTCCATACACGAGAGGCTTTCGACAAGTATTGATGGTCTAAAGTTGATCATGGGGAGAATATATCCTATTTATGAGAGTAATACACCATCATAAATAAATTAATCCACATCAAAATGATATAACGAAACCAGAATAATATTGTGTCACAAGATGACCAAAATTGGAAATATAATATCAATACTAAACAGTAGATATGGATTGCTAAAGTATATGCCAAGTGTCAATATGAAAAACCCAAAATAAGATAAAGACCCTAAAAAATCCACCAAATGGGTCCCAAACCATGATTGGTCCCTCATGCCCAATTCATCCCAAACCATCCATTTAACATATGGATTTTTACCTTGACATATCTTACAATAATGTAATCTATTCAGGTACCGATCATGAATCCTAGGCAGGGTTGTAGGATACCACCATTGATGTCTAAAACAATATCAATTCAATGATAGTTCATGTAGTTGTATAAAGAATAAATTAAAAGAAATAAAGTAAAAAATTTACCTTTATTAAATTACACTTTATTTAACTACATAACAATTTGGTTCTCGAGGACACTCGAAACTCAATACCTACTTTTCCCAGGTCAGAGTTTGAACCATTTCACATATTCAATTAATAATTAATTTAACAAATTGGATTTCATTATCCATTTCGTTTCAATATATAGTATATATAATTGAAACCATAGTCCAATGTCTATCTTTTGGGTGTAAAACGCCCCGTCTAGAACCCCATGAGTATTTGGAACATCAGTCCCTATCTCACACCTCATGGGTATTTGGAGAATTGTTATCTATCCCATACAATTTATGATGAATTATTTGGGTGTAAAACAAAATTTATAGAACCTTGTGAGAATTTGGAGCACCAGTAACTACCTCACACCTCGTTTATCAAGAAAAATTCTATACCACGGGCAGAGGACATCATGTCTAGCACCCTATAGGTATTTGGAGGGTCATTCTGTGTCCCATACCCCATTATCATTCACTGACATATGAGTGCCATTGTTACCATTCATCATTTATATTCACATATTTCACAATATCACAATAAAACATATATTACAATATCACCATTAATAGATTCAATAATTAATCAAACACATTAATTCCTTTATCTTATTCAAAAATTAACTAATCACATAAATAACATTAATTAATTAAACAATTAATTAATCACATCAATTCCATATGTTAATTAAACAATTTTCTAATCACTTTAATAACATTAATAAACTCAAAAATTAATCAATCACATCACTTACATTAGTTAATTCAACAATTAACTATTATCATAAATAACATTAATTAATTCAAAAAATTAGTTAATCACTTCATTTCCATTAGTTAACTAAAAAATTAATTAATCACATCAATAACATTAATTAATTTAACAAATAATTAAACACCTCAATTCCATTATTCAATTAAACAATTGACTAATCACATCAATAACATTAATTAATTCAAATATTAATTAATCACATCAATAACATTAATTAAATCAACTTTTATATAATCACATCGATCCAATTAATTAATTCAACAATTAATTAATTCATTTTACTTTTAATTAAAACAATTGTCCTTATTAATTAATTCAATGATTAATTAATCCAATTACTTCAATTTTATCATCATGATAATCCCCATAAATTAATTCACATGTTAATTAATTCACTTCATTCAATTGAATTATTACAACAATCCCCATTCATTAATTCAGCAATCAATTAATCGAATTATACAATCATAACATTACATCCATAATTTAATTCAAAAATTTATAAACCAAATTGAAAAATCATAATATTACATCTATTAATTTATTCAACAATTAATTATTCACATCAATTATATTAATTAATTCCATAATTAATTAATCACATTCAATATTCTTCAATTAATTCACCAATTAATTCTTAATCTTAATTCCTTTAATTAAATCAATATTTAACTAATCACATTAAATCTCTTCAATTAATTTTCCAATTAATTGTACAAGTTAATTCGATTGATTAAATCAAAAATTAATTAATCGTAGTCAATCGACTTCAATTAATTCACAAATTAATTATTCACATCAATTGTACTAATTAATTCAACAATTAATTAATCACATTTTACCTCATCAATTAACTCGAAAATTAATTTTTCAGGTCAACTCAATTATATAATTCCAAAATTAATTAATCATAATCAATACCTTTAATTAATTCACCAATTAATTATTCACATAAAATCCATTAATTCATTCAAAAATTAATTAATCACATTATAATCTGAATATTATAATAATTAGGTGCACAATTAACTATCTTAGCTCCATTGAAATAGTATCTCTATAATTAATTCAAAAATTAATTATCTGAGTTCCATAATCACAATACCCCATCAATTAATCAAAAAATTAATTATCCTAATTCCAAAAAAAAACAATATATCAATAATAAATTCAACACATAATTATCCCAACTCTAAAATCACAATATCTTAATAATTAATTCAATAATTAATTATCCAAACTCTATAATCAAAATATCTCAAAAAATAATTCAACAATAAATTAATTCAAGTAAATCAATTCCATAATCATGAAATATCATTAATTAAATCAAAAATTAATTAATCCAATTAAACATTTTTATAATCACAATGATATATTAATTAATTGAATAATTAATGATCCATTAGTTAATTCACTAATTAATTATCAAAATTTAATCAATTCCTGATTCCCAATTAATTCATTAATTCATTTTACCAATAAAATCATTTAAATATACCCAATTAATTCATAAATTTATTATTCCAACTCAATCAATTCAATATCCTCAATTATGTTTTTGATATATTTCAATTCAATATACCAAATTTCAAAAATAATAAAATTAATTAATACACCTAATTAATTAGTTCAATACAGTGAAACTAAATTGATAATCATAAAATATAAAATATATAATTAAATATAAGTAATCAAAATGAAGACTTTGATATTTTAATTATAGACCACCTACCTCGATTCGTTGATGAGCAATCACCCAATGAAAATCCCCAATTTCAGTGGAGTAGCAATGTCCAAGGAGATTTGGTTCTAAAACCTAAAATTATATAAAAAATCAAGATCTCTTAAATATAGTTCTAGATCTAAAATAATAGATCTAGATAAAAAAATCTAGTTCTTGATCTCTCTAAAATAGAGAATAACTTCCATTAAAGAAAGGGGGAGAATGGAAGAAGAGTGGGGAAACAACTGAGAAGAGATCCTTTTATCAAAAGGGATGTACATCTTAAATCAGAGATTCGAATAACCATGAACAAAGGATAAGAGCCATAATAACTTATATGGTAGCCTCTAATGATGATATAACTTGATTAGGGTCGAGATAGGGTCAGTTTGTGGTTAATGTGGGGGTTTGGGAAATTTTAAAACCAAAATTTGTAACATTAATTTTCACATGCACAATTTTCTAGATTAAGTCACATAGTTAGTACTAACCATGAACCTAACCATGTGCCCAATTGAAAACTTGGCATGAACACTTTGTTTAATGGTGCAAAAACCATGAGCCCCCCTTGAACACTTTTTTTAAACCAAGAACAAAATATGTGACCCCCTTGAAAACATTGTTTAACCAAGAACAACCCATGCAAAAACTATGAAAAAAATATTGAAAAGCCTCTAATATAGCAACAATTTTTCAATTTTCACTTAAATGCACACTAGTCAAAACCCAAACAATTTATACTCAAAATAAGGATAAATAATAACTATAAAAAAGCCTGTGACATCTCTAGAAAAAGTTGTAGATCTTACAATCTCCCCACCTTATAACAGCTCATCCTCGAGATGTATTCTAAATAATTTCTAAGATTACTATTAAAAAATGATAGGGACACTAATCCCATATATCAGATTCTATCTCTCATGTTTTCTCCTACACACGCCCATGTTGCGACAACACATGATCTATCGGCAGGGTATTCCCCACAACACATTCTCACTATGATACAAAACACAAATCAGATGCTCCTAAAAGGATGCAATAGTTTCAATCTCATCCTCTATAACATACTCGATGCATTTCCCAAATCACTCTGACCAAAAATCACAAGAACACCATCTAACATTGGAACTCATCCTAGCTATCAAATCTACCTAGAAAGGACTTACATCCACCCCCTCCAAGGCCCTCCTTCCTTTCCCTAAGGAATTTCAACATTATCTTACCAGGTTCCTCATTGGAATTTTGGGTCCACCACTACACATGATATTTATCCATGCACATACAAATGAATCATCACTCCCCACCTTTGAAGCATCTTTAACACCTCTTTTTTAATAAACTCAACCACCACTGTATTCATCGACCTCTTGTCCATCATAAGAACCTCATATGTAAACTGTCGATGGCGTAACTTCCATTATCTATCTCAACTTATACCACTTCATAAGAACAATGTATAAGAGGTCCCATATCCAACCAAAATATATTTAGGCATCTAGGTGTAAAGCCCGAGGCTTCTCAGTATACACAAGATAATGTCAAGGTAGGGGACATGATCATCACCAACGTCAAGAACTATAATAAGTCATCAGTTAATACCACCAAAAATCCTCCATAACTTATATAAATTATGATTAGGAAAATAGCTTAACTCGTTGAATGCCTCGACCTTTTCTGCCCGCTAATATCTCCCCACACCAATCCAAAACTAGATGGGCCCCCACATAACCTACAAATGAGTTCTCAAACTAGGGAATTATCACTGCCAAAACCACCCACATCAAGGAAAAAATAAGTATGCTTAAAGGATAATAATTCCACAAGATTCCTAGTTCCATCATCTATATGAAAAGTGTTTTTTTCTTTAAACTTCCCTTACCCTTTAATAACCAAAACCAATTGTGGGTATTGTTCCACAACTAGAGGCTCATTTCATCCATGTCCTCCTGTTATCCTACCAATAATTATCAGTTTAGAGTCACAACAATGAAATTAAAACCTAACATATTACTAGACATTTTAGAATATTAACACAGTTAACAAGAGTGATTTACACAAAACCATAACAATTCATTCCCTTTTTTTCTTTCCACACGGCCAAATCAACACACAGTATTTACCCTTAACCATACTATATCTAGATCATTGTTAAAAAGGGAAAATCATTCTAATTTATAGTTTCTCATTAGGTACTTATTTATTCAAATATTTAATCATTTTAAAATTTTTGAATTTTACATTCGGTACCTTTTATAGTTCAATTTTCACAAGTAATAGAAAGCATTTCATGTTCCAAAGCGTACCCAAAACCAACTTTTCCATGAATTCCTATAAAATGATACTTGTTATATGATAATTCTAAGTGCCTATAATGATGCATGAAAAATCCAATTTAATTCCATAACAGACTGTGAGTCAAATGGAAAAAATTCATTGAAATAATAATCACATCACACAACAATTGCGCCACCCAAGGTGAAATATTATTCAACAATAACGACAACAAAAATTACAATACCACCCTTGTTACATGAGTTCTCCCTCGTAAATGGGGTAGCTACACCCATGCATGAGATCATAGCCAAGGATCGACTATTCCCAGTATCTTTTATTTTATTCCCAAATAGTAAGAAAAAATAAAATAAAAGAAAACAAGGATCTGATTCTAGTTTGTAACATCTTGTTCTTGGTGACACTTGTCGGTGCCCCAATCCGGTTGGTCACATGACCCCTAACATGACTATCTATGTACCAAATGTGATCGACTTCCACATAGGGTATAATTTCATTCACGGGTAGACTATGCGCTCTTTATTAGAGTAACACACCAGTGAAAATATAAGAAACAATATCTAATTGATATAATATAACTAGAATAATAATATATCAAAGGATGACCAAAAACTGGATGGAATATATAAGAAATGAACAAAAGATATAAAATGATAAAGGAAATACTAAGTGTTTATATTCAAAACCCAAAATAAGATAAATATAATAACAACTCCTCCAAGAGGGTCCCGAAGCATGTCTGGTTCTCTCATCCATAATCCATTCCAAATCATCCATCATACAAATGGAATTTTCCCTTAAACTATCCTAGAATCATGTAATCTATTTGGGTACTAATCAGGAAGCCCGAGTAGGGTGTGAGAACAACTCTGTAGGTCACCACCAATGATGTATAAAATAATATCCAGTCAATAATAGGGTATGTAGTTATATAATGAATAAATTACAAGTAATTTGGTAAACAATTTACATTTATTAAATTACTCTTTATTTAACAACAAAACAACCATGTTCTGCAGGACACCCAAAACACAATACATACTTCTTTTCATGATGGAGTCAGAACCATTTCACACTAAAAATTCATAATTGATTTAACAAATAGGCTTTCATTATACATTTCATTTCAATTTATAATATATCTAATTAGAAACATATTCCATTGAAAATATTTTAGGTTTATAATTCCATGTCTATCACCCCATGAGTATTTGGAGAATCAGCCCCCATCTCACTTTTCATGGGTATTTGGAGCATTAGTCCATGTCCCATATAATTTATCATGCATGCTTTGGGTACAGAACAACATGTCAAGAACCCCGTGAGTATTTAGAGCATCTGTCCATATCTCATACCCCTTTTATCAATCAATCATATATAGCATGGGTGTACAATGTCATTTCTAGCACCCCGTGGATATTAAGAAAATCATTTCATGTCCCACAACCCATTCTCACTCGAACACATATGAATAAATTTGTTACCATTCATCATTTCAATTTACATATATTAAAATATCACAATACCATAAATATCACAATAGCACCATTAATTGATTAAACAATTAATCAAACACATTAATTCCTTTAGTTAACACAATTAATAACTAATCACATCAGTAACATTAATTAACTCAAAAATTAATTAAACACATCAATTCCATTAATTAATTCAATAATTATCTAATCATATAAATAACATTAACTAATTCAATGATTAATTAATCATGTAATTTCCATTAGTTAATTCAAAAATTGAATAATCATATCAATAACATTAATTAATTCAATAATTAATTATTCTTATCATTTCCATTAGTTAATTCAATAATTAACTAATAACATCAATAACATTAATTAATTTAATAATTAATTAAACACATCAATTCCATTAGTTGAAACAATAATTAACTAATCACATCAATAATATTAATCAATTCACTGATTGATTAGCCACATCAATAACATTAATTAATTCAATAATTAATTAATCACATCAATCCCATTAATTAATTCAATAATTAATTAATCTATTTTCAATTCCATTAACACAATAGTCCTTATTAATTAATTCACCAATTAATCAATCCACTTCATTGAATTTCATCATCACAAAAATCTACTATAATTAATTCACAAATTAATTAATCAATTTCAATAATCATAACATTACATCTACTAATTAACACACGAATTTATTAATCCAAATTTAACAATCATAACTTTACATCAACTAATTAATTCACTAATTAATTGTTCACGTCAATTTGATTAATTAATTAAAAAATTAATTATTAACATTAAATCCCCTTCAATTAATTCACCAAAAAAATTCCATGTTAATTCTATTAATTAATTATGCAATTAATTAATCACATTTAATCTATTAAATTAATTTACCAATTAATTATTCATGGAAGTTTGAATAAACAATTCCTAAATTAATTAATTACATTCAATCCCCTTAAATTAATCCACCAATTAAATTTTCACTTAAACTCCATTCATTAATTCCACAATTAATTATTTATGTTCAATCCCTTTAATTAATTAACCAATTAATTTTTCAGGTCAACTCCATTAATTAATTCCATAATTAATTAATCATAATCAATCCCTTCAATTAATTCACCAATTAATTATTCATTTTAAATCCAATAATTAATTCAACCATTAATTAATAACATAATAATGTCAATATTACAATAATTAATTCAACACTTAATTATCTCAGTTCCACAATTATAATATTTCAATAATTTATTAAATAATTAATCATACCAATTCCAAAATCACAATATCTCAACAATTAATTCAATTATTAATTATCCCAATTTCACAATCAATATATCTCAATAATTAATTAAAAAAATTAATTATACCAACTCCACAATCACAATATCTCAAAAATTTATCCAGCAATTAATTATCCCAACCCCATAATCAAAATATTTTAATAAATAATTCAATAATTATTTAATTCAAGTTAATAAATTCCACAATAATGAAATCTTATTAATTAATTCAATAATTGATTAATACAATTCACCATTTACATAATCATAAAGATCCATTAATTAGTTTAATAATTTATTATCCAAATTCAATCAATTCGAGATTCCAAATTAATTATTTAATTAATTTTTTTAACTCAATCAATTCAAGATCCCAATTAATTCATCAAGTAATTATCTTCCACTTAATCAATTTAATAACCCAAATTAATTAATCAATTAATTTTTTCATCTCTATCAATTAAATATACCAAATTTCACAAATCCAAAAATTAATTAATCCACCAAATTAATTAATTCAATATAGGAAAACTAAATTTCTAATCATTAAATAAGAATTCCAAAATTATATAGAAGTAATCAAAATCAAGACCTTGAGATTTGAATTACAGACCACATACCTTGATTCATTTATGAGTAATCACGCAACACAAATTCTCAATTTCCGCAAAGTAACTACATCGAACGAGATCTAGATCTAAAATCTAAATCCAGATTGAACAAATCAAGATAAATTAGATCTAGATCTATATCAACAATCCTCGATATAGATCCAAATAATTTATATATCTATCCAAAATAGAGAACAATAACCCTTAAATAAAGGGATAAGAATGGATGAAGAACGAGAAAACAACCGGGATAAGATCCACTTACTGGGAAGGGTGAAGATATTCGATTAGGACATCGAATCACCAAGTATGGAGGTTTTGATTACATGGATTTTATTTGGGGGGCTCAGAAAATGATAGTATTTTATTAGGGTCGAGGAAGTGTTGATTTTGGGTTAATAAGGGATTTCAAAAAATTTTAAAACCCAATTTCAATACTTTAATTTTCAGCTGCACGATTTTCTAGGTTAAGTCACATGGTTAGTAATAATAATGCGTCTAACCATGCGCTCAGTTACACACTTTGGATCAACACTTAGTTTAACCATGCAAAAACCCTGGTAACCCCCTGAATAGTTGGTTTAACCATGTACAAACCATGAAAAAACCATATGTCCCCCTGGCACACTTTTTTTACCCATGCACAAACCATGTGAAAACCATGTCAAGCCTCTACTCCTTCCAAATTCATCAATTTTTACCCAAACACACCAAAAGGAAAACCTAAACATGTTATACTCAAAATAAGAAAAAAATAATACTTATAAAAAATCTAATGACATCTTCATAAAAAGGTCCTGATATTACAATTTCCGTGAGGTTCTTTTATTCTCAAAAGATCAATCCTAGAATGCATAAGGTTTAATCCAATGGTAGATATATTAGGAGAAGGAATAAGTCATAACTGACCATTTTCAAGTTTATTTCTCCATCTACCACCTTGAAATATCTTTTAACCATGATAAAAAAATAAAATTAGTATCTTACATATAATTAAATTTCATTATGAATAGTTTACAAAATTTTTCATCTCCATTTCCATCTTATCTAAGATGAAACCCTCACCCATGAGTATGAGTGGACTAAAACCTTCACAAAGCAATGTGTTTATTTTTTCATCACAAGATCATATGAGTGATAAATATTATGGAGGAAAGAATTATATATGATTTTATGACATAATTATGATATAATAAAAGTAATATGATGAATGTGATTCATTTATCACTTTCACCTTATAATGCTGGTAATAAGGATGTAAATAATGAAACATATAAAATTTAAAACATATTTATGATTTTATAATAGTACAAAATTATAAAAATTATTTATTTTCAGATCATAAATAATAAAAACCTCGTTCATGCATACATACAAATATCTTTCTCTATGAAACAACGTGGTTCATTTTTCAAGGCCTACTTAAATGGTTCGTTTTAAAAATGTATATAATGAAAAAATATGATAAATATATTATATATAAGATTATGTATATAATGTAAACATAAATACTTTGAACACATTCAACAAACCGATGTAGTTTTGAGGTTATAAAACGAACGACCCCAAAACACCAAATGGGAACTTAACCATTTTAATAACTCAATAAAACATTGTACTGAATGAAATAAAAGGAATAATAATAATTAAATTAATATGAATAATTTTATTAATCAAGTATAAAACTAATATAATATTATTATTTATGATTTAGGGAATGTACAAAGCTAGACAGGACTTAAGGTAATATATTTCTTTTAAAAAACTATTTAAACTATTTTAGACTCCTTCAATATATCCCTGGTTTTTAAATGTTTCTAGAATGTTCCTATATATATTTTTAAATTTTTTCTAAATTTATTTTGTTAATTTATTTTAATTTCTTTTCCAACTTATAAAAGGACTATTTTCAAATTTCTACAAATGGGTTAATTTCAATGTTTTTAAAAAAGTTATAGTACAATATTTTTTTAATATATTCAACTTGATCACTTTTTCCTGCCATCATAGAAATTATTAATTATCAAAATTTATTTATAAGTCTAAATGGTTATTTTATAGTAATCTAATTTTATTGATATTTGGGGAATTTTTAATTTTTAATTTTTTTCTAATGAAATAGATTATTTTTCCTATATTTATGAGATGACTAAAAGTTTTTTTCTTATGTTTTTCAATAAGTTTTTAAATGGTTTTATGATTGAAATGTTTATTTTTTTAAAACAATTTTTTGACACAACACTTGAGAATTATATATGATGATATGCGACCTTTATTTTTCTCATGAAAATGCATGATGACAATATTTCTCTCAAATTCATTAGGTAATGAATAATATTCAATGTTTAAAAAAGGGGGAAATAACTATGTAGGTTACTATTACATAATTTAATGGGATTCCTTTATTCTAAAATATTTTAATGAAGATTGAGCATGGTTTATGAATATTATGTTCTAATATATATACATTATTCTTTTATAAATGGATTTTAAGGAAATATTTGTATTTGATGGTGTAAGGAAAGGTTTTCAAATTTTAACGGTGCCAGGTATATATTTCCAATAAATATTTTAATGAGTTCCCACATTCCAAATGATTAATTCGTGTTTTTTTCTATTCTTTCAAATTTATTTCAAGGTATTTATTTAAGTGAGGATTTATTTTAACTTTTAGAAATGTTTTATTTAGGTGCTTAACGTTTTACTATGAAAAAAGTAATCATCATCATGGGTTTTCATATTTTTCAATGGAATACCAGGATTCCATTATTTATTTACCTTTTAACGAGGTTTTTCTTTCACCCCAAATTTCCAAATGTTTTTCAAAATATATAATAATGATTATTATTTTTATAATGGTCTAGATTTCCACTATGGTGACTCATATTAAATTAAGTAAAATTATATAATCAAAAGAGTATGTGTTTGTCTACTAGAGTGGGAGGGGGAGTGAATTTTAGATTATAAAATAAAACCTTTAATTTTATAAAACCTCATAAGAAATTATATTATATGAATATTTGGTTTGATTCACATTATTATCATACTAAGAAAATTTTATAACAAACTATATAAAAATTTTCATAAGAAAAATTCATTTTAACATATGAATTAAAAAAAAGGTTTTAACAATTTTATACAATGTTAGAAAACATATAAAAAATGTTATAAGAATTTTTAAACAATTTATCTTTAAGTGTTATGTTACTCTTAACTAGACCCAAGGTATCCATGATATTAGCCTTACATTAAAGATCTACCTTTATTAAAGAATAAATCCCTCTCTACATAGATTAGAATAAACTTCGTTTAACTATCCTTGGGAACCCTCTATAAAAATATTAGGGTAACCTTTATCTTCCTTCACAATTTAACCCCTTGATGATTAAATATTGAACATGATGACTATAAAATAAAATGTTTTTAATGAATTTACTAAATTTATCCTTACATAGCTTCCTTACGAAACATACGCAATAAAATTTACAATGGGGTGCACCCAAGTAACAAGATGTTACCAAAGATTCATGGAAACATTAGATTATCAATGATGAAAATGATTTATTCCTTGAATTTAGTGCTATTTATAAGTTAACTATTAGTGATCATATTCCACATATCTCAGAGGTCCTTGAAACAATGTCAGATGAACTGCATCACGTTGAAAGATCATAAATTCATCTTTTTATGAAAATCATTTTGATATAGAAAATTAAAATGCTCATAGTGTCTATTTGGTATAACGAGAAACGTTTATCCATTGAAATTTATGATGTTCTTTTGTTTTTTATTCTTTATAATTTTTTTATTTCGAATACATGCATGCTTCCATCTGATAATTTCTATCTGATTGATTATTTACATCTTTATTTGCTAAGAATTTGTTATAATTTATATTATGGACTTTTATTTACCTATGTCTAGTAAAATTTATGTTTTTCTAAACAATGTAGAATGTATATATCCATCTAATGTAGAATTTTAATGTCCATCCAGTAAGGATGTTCCATCTGATATCCTTCATAAAGAAATCCTTAAAAAATGCCATCTATTTGAATGGTTATTTCCCACATGGTAAAGCAACTTTCCTAGGAAACAAATTAAAAAATTGATATGTATAAATGTTATATTTTTTATATTTTAATATAGAGCATTGAGTTTTTCATTAAAAAGGTCATAAAGTGTTAAAATAAAAAAATTTACTCAAAATCTACCCCATTTAAAAAAGAAAAAACTCAATTTTTTAATGAAAAAACTAAAGTAAAAAACACTATATAAACTTTCTCCCCCCATCTTACATAATAAATTACTTTATTTCATTTTCCCTTTTTCCAGAAATATTAATTCCTTTATCCCCCAATATTCTAGAGTTTTATTTTTCTCCACTCCCTTCTATTTTTTATTTTTGTTAAAGATTTATAGTAAGTAGAAAGTGTTATATGGAATGTTGAGGAAAAAATTATACATGAACCAATTTATATGCATGTGGTATCATTAATTAAAAAAAATTAATAAAGATATCCATCCAAAAAATATATAAAAACATTTGTCCCTGGAAATTGGAAAAATATTCATAAAAAATGCTTATGAACATCCTTAAAAATATATATATCTGAAAATTTTTATGTTTTATTATTATAAATATCTAAGGGTTCAGAAAAATATAAATATTTATTTTAAATATTCTTGATTATAGAGTTCATATTTTTATTTTCCTCTAGATATTTTTTCCAATTTTGTAACAACAACCTTCATTCTCACAATCCATTCTTCCAAAACGTCTCTCTCATTGTTATCATTCTCTATTTTGGGAGAATATTCTGGAAATCTTAAATTGTATTACATTAAATTGATATTTCATAAACTTACTACAATGTAAGAGATATTAGATTATCAACTACCCATGATATTTTACAAACTTAATAGTTTATTCCACTTCAAAATTTTGAAACTTAATTTGTTTCTTTATAGATAACTTCAAGATTATAATCAAAATATTTGATATTTACTTCATTTTTTCATCCACTTAATAAAATCCTTCAAATTTATGAGTTTATTATTTATTTACCTTTTAATTTCTTTAAATATTCCTATTTTATAATGAAAATTATCAAAAGTTATTTTAAGGAACTTGAATTTTCCAACAAATCAACTTTCACTTAGATATACTTGCCCCTTTCTTGTGTGTGAAAAAATAATTGCATAATCTAATAAATCCTTTTTATTACATCATTATAGTAGTTCATATTCATCTTTATTATATTTACACATATACTAGGGGAAGAATTAGTATAATATAAGGAACTATTTTGGATATATGGAGCATCAGGTCTATAACATTGAGGATATATTTTTTCATTTAATAGAGTGAGATTGTGAAACTTCCATAACATAAATATGTCCATCAGTCCCAAATTTTATCCATTATATTACATGTTAATGTGGCTCTTATTCATCATATGTTTCTTCTTCTTTTTATATTGTAATATTTATATATTTTTGATATTGAGAGGATGATAAAGTATTTGTTTCTTCAGAAATATCTTAAATATCTAATGATTTATTTAGATCTTTAGCTAACTTAACATTTTTTCTTAGATGAACCTTTCCTATTTTTCAACAACATTTTAAAATTCAGTTTAAAAATTTGTATATTGGATTTATTCAATAACTTCTTTTCATTTATCCATTTTAATAGATGAAGGTTATACTAGAATATTATCTAGTTGTTCTTTTAATTTAATGGTTAGAGTAAGAATAGTCTGAGAAACATCTTTTTAAATATACATAGACTGATAAAAATGAGTTAATTTTGTCATAATAATAAATTTTGAATAAATTTTTTCCATCCCATTTATGAAATATCCAACATAAATCTATTTACTTTTATTTTATTCTTATCTATTCTTCATTACCTCTTCTATGAGCATATTATATGTTTCCAATTTCAGAGCCAAATAATTATCTATATCTAATCCTAATGACGGGCCATCACAAGTTTTTAACCTTATTTTTCAAGAAATATTGAAAAACATTATTTTGATTTAGTATTTTCCTTCTTACTTGGAATTAGTATAGAAACTTAACAAGTTTTTACCTTCTCCAAAACTTTTTCATTATGTTTTTTACTTTTGAAAATTTATGTATATTGGACTATTTTATCAAAAAGATTATTTAGGGAAGTAATGCATAATTCTATTTATCGTTTCTTATTTCATATAATATGTATTTTCCCCAACATGAGGTTATTAATTCATGATCTTTTAATCCTCTATAATGTTTAACAAAATATTATTAATAAAACTTAGATAAAGTAGGGTATTTTACTTTAGTGATTCAACTTTTAATGACTCTATGAAACTAAATATAAAAATCAAAAGGTTAATTTTTTTAAAATTTCAATATAAATCCAACACATAAAGAGAAGGAACATTCTATTGGTCACTATCCCCGTTCCTTAGTATAAGATAATTTTGGATCCACATGAAACAATTATTCCATATGGAGTTAAATGAAAATATTTTATCACATTTTTAATGATATAAAAAATGATTGTTTCAAATCATGATTTTCCATAACATATTAACATCATGGGAAATATTTGAGTTTCAAGATAAGATTCACTCCAAAGGAACCTCAACACATTTAACTGCTGGCCTATTTTTTTAGTTTCTAGGAATTTCAAAATTATGTAATGGAAACCTTTTTTTGTCCATTGACTCAACTAAACTTGTTTGAAATATTAAAATATCTAAATATCTAAGGATAGTGAAAATGAAATTCATCTTTAGAGGCACTAATAGATTCAAAAACTTGTTATATTATTAGAAACATTAGTAAGGAATCATATTTCTTGATCTATTTTATTTCAATAAACCTTTTTTGATGGATATTATAGTTTAAAAATGAATTTTGGATTCCACGGATCTAATTAAATGAAATATGAATCCAATAGATGGAAATAAAAAAATAGATGGAAAAAAGTATTTATTGAAAGAGTTATCCCATGGGAAATAAGTGGTTGGGAGGGAGTGGGGACCCACTTCTATTTTACAGACTTTGAGAGATATATATATATATATAATTTTCAACTTAATAAGATCCAATGGTTTATATTGAAACCTTATATGAGATCAAAATTATATAATAATTCTAGAAAGCTTAAAAATATTTGAAATTTTTATGTTTTATACTTTTTCCAATTATTTTATCATATAATATTTTTTATGATGAAACTTAATTATTTGAAACATATTTTTTGAAGTTTTTTTAAAAATTTAAATAGCCTAAAAATATTACTATAATATGTAGAATAATTTACAAAATAATATTATGAATTTAAAATATGGATAAAAAATTATAATTATCTTGTGAATGTTTTTATGCAAATATAGACTTCATGGTTTCTAAAAAAAATAAAGATTGAGTTTGTTAAATGGCCTTTTAGATGCATATATTTCTAATTAAACTTATGGAAGTTCAAAAACATTTTCCAAAAAATTTTAGCAAAACTTTTTCTAAAGAATGTTTGATAATAATTGGTCCAGAATATTTTTAAGAGAGCTAAAGAAGTTTTCTAAGAATACTATTTTTTAGAATTTGGGAAACATATTCTCTCACTTTTTCAAGGAGTTTTTTACTATAAGGAGATGGGTAAATAAGAAGTATATAAATAATCATTTTATGTTGAACATTTCCATAAAATACATAATATATTCAAAAATATTTTAATATAGGAGTTTTGTGAAAATATTAGAAGATTTCTTTTACATAACAATGAATTATAATGTGATATCTCTATTTTGTGTGTTATCCAAATGGAAATTTGGTCTTATATCTATTTTTATAGATCATGAGTGATGTGATTTATTTTAAATAAAACATTTTTAAATCGTGTTATAAAAAATTAGAGTTTCACTCAAACTCATGCCAAAGTTAATGAGTTTTTTTTGTATCCACAACAGACAAGCACAACCACTTCTAGATGTAACATTTTCAGATTCAATAATGAAAAGTGAAATTGAGTGTTATTTTTTACAAGTCCAAGAGACTAAATAATTTCTTAATAAATATGTAGTTTCATATGTTCTTTATATATTCATTTTACATCCACCAAAGTTAGCACCTGAAATTGTTTTAATTCAAAATCATTTTGAAAAGAACAAAATTTCCCTGAATCTGTAGCGCCCTAAGGATAATGAAAAATCCATTAAAAAGTTTTAAAATGAGACAAATTTTTATTGGATTTAAACTTCACACATAAGATTAAATTAAACATTAAATCTATCCAAATTGTTATAAGATATTATAAAATACCAATAAATTCTCTAAAAAGGTATTAATCAACTAGATTCCAAGATTAAAGAAGATACAATGTTTTTGAGGTTTCTATATGAGTACAAATACTATTATTATACTCATAACCAATAATTTTAAATAGATCATTTATATACTTTTTTGAGATAAAAAATTTCTTTTGGTTTTTTAGAAACACAAAAACCAAGAAAAAATGTAAGTTCTCTTGCCATGTTCATTTCGAACTCAGACATCATAAGATCTATAAAGTAATATGAATGTGATTTTAGAGTTTATCCAAATTTAATTTCATCAATATAAATATAAATTACTATTTTTTCCCTAAAAAAATTTAAATATAGAATTTTTGATTCATATAACCCTTAAGAAAATTTAATTTTAATAAAAATTCTATATGATTATCATACCAGGATCTTGGGGCTTTATTAAGTATATAGAGATACATAGTAAGTTTGGATACATTATCAAGATATTTTTTTTTCAAAACACAGGGGTTTTCTACATAAACTTCCTCCATAAAAAATCCATTAAAATAACCAAAATTCACATCCATTTCATAACGAGTAAATTTTGAAGAATTTTTCATTGTATAGAAGTATATAGATAAATTCAAGTATAGATAAAAGAGAAAAAGTGTCCTCATTGTATATTAATTCTATTTGATTATTTCCCTTTCCAAAAAGTATGGAATTATTTATAATTATTTTTCCATTTTCATCACATTTAATATGGAAGAAAGAAATATAATCTAATTATAAGAAAATATATTGGATGTTATACCAAATTCCAAACATTATTCCTATAAAATTAATTGACTTCATCCAAGATTCCATTTATCCATTCTATATCACTTAAATATCTATCAGGAGTTTTAGGTTCAAACTATGATAATAATTCAAAATGTTCACATTAACCAATGATATTATCCGTGGGATGATTTTTAAAGATTTATGACTTCTTGGGTTGATAAATTTTTTTCTTCAACAACAAGCTAAGTTTTTTCGACAGTTATAACTTCATAAAATGTTCCATTAGTTGTTTTCTCATATGAATAAATTTCTAGCATGGGTTGAAAATATTTTTGTTAAAATCAAATGAATATCTGGTTTCTGGTTGTTTAAAAACTAAAGGGTCAGTTTTATCAAATTTTACATGTACTATTTCTTATTTAGTACTAGTATTTTTATTAAGACCATGGTTGGAATTACTTGTTGTAGAATATCAAAGGAACACTCCTTCATCAAATTTTGGGGAAATTGTTGGTAAATAATCTTTTTTATTTAGAATGAATACTTTACATCCAAAAACTATAATGTAAGAATGTTTTAAATTTCTTTTATTTCACAACTCAAAAGGAGTTTTACTAATAAAAGCTATAATTAAAACTTCATTTATAGTATAATAAAAAGTAATTACTACTTCAAACACAAAATTATAATGAATTTCATATTCACTCAACATGGTGCTACTAATTTCCTAAAGAAATATATTTCTTTGGTCAATTACATCATTTTATTTCGGTGTTCTAAGAGATTAAAAGTTGTGAATTATAACATTTTTTTCTATAAAAATTTCAAAATTAGAATTTCAAAATTCTCCATCATAATCATTATGAATAGTTACCAAAGTTATACTTTTACAATTTTTTACCCATGTTAATTTTTTTAAAATAGAAAATATATTATAACTTTTTAAATTTAAAATAGACCCATGTATATCCAAAGTAGTTATAAACTAATACAAATACATATTTGTTTCACGAATACATCTACTTTGTATTGAAACAAATTAGTCCATGTGAAATAACTATAAAATAATATAAGATGAAACTTAACTAATAGATTTATATCTTTATATAAATTGCTTTCCAAATTAACAAGGATCATAAACATTAGAAGAATTAAACTTTATCTCTAATAAATCTCTAACTAGTCATTTCTTATAAATTATTGATAAAGTTATAACATTAAAATGTCCTATACTTATACGCTATAACGAAGATTGATAACCAGTTTCATTAAATCTTGATAGATCTTGAATTATAAGGTATTTTTAGTTTAATGTGTAAACATTGTCATTTCTATCAATAGAATGAATTAATTTACCTTCTAAAATTTGTACAAAAAAAATTAATACATGAAGATAAAAAAAATATCCTTCATTTAAAAATTGAATTATGATAATATGGTTGTGATCAAGTCTTATAAAAAATAAATCATTTGAAAATATGGCTTCACCAAGAATAACAATATAATATATACAATATATTTCTCCATGAGTATTTTTAATGGATGTTACTTTCCCACCTTTCATATTGATTATATTATTGAAAAACTTATTATTTTATGCCATATTTTAGGAACATAGACCATCAATTTACTATGATTAATTATTGTTGGTACTTTTAAATTATCAATAAAATAGAAAAGCTAAGATTTTGGTATCTAAATGTTTTTGGCTATAACATTATAAGCAAAAGGAATTTTGAAATCCTCATCTATCCAACTCGTTTATTTTTTTTAAAACTACCAAATATTTAGAAATATATTCTTTGTAAAAACCAAAGGACTACACTTTTTTTAAAGAATATTTGTTCTTTTAGTGCCCACATCTTTGAAATTTCAAACAATATGGATAAAATTAGGAATAAGGTAATTTTTTTTGAAATGAGTATATTCATTAAAAAACCCAATCTGAGATAATTGTTTTGTTATCATATCTATATATATTATCAAATATTTTCCCACCAGTGGTAAAATTTGATAGAAGTTTCTTTTGAATAAATATCTTAGAATCTAGTTTCATAACCAAGTCTTTATTTTATATTGGATGAGGTAGAATTTTATTTTTGTCCAATTTAGAAGTAAGATTTAAAATCTCTAAAGAATGTTCGGAAGTTTGTAATATTATTTGGCACGATCTGACTTATATTTTCATTAATTTTTCAAAAATCATTATTTTTTTCTAAAAGAGAAGAAAATTTAGATTATTCCTCATATTTTTGTAATGTACCTTCAAAATTTGATTCAATTTCTTTTTCTTTCTAAAAAGAATTAGAATATTCCAAATATAAATCTAGATAATTTTAATTTAATGTTAAATTGTTCGAGGACTTAGAAGATACCATATCCATCAAGAATTTATTAATATTTAGATTTCCACCATAAAATATAATAACTTTTTTACCATCACTAATATTTTCTAAATAACTTTCAAAAGAAATTTCTCCTCCACTTTCACTCCAAGTGTCAAAGAATTTTATACATTTATTATCCTTATTCTGGTATAACATTATCAAATTTCTAACCCTATTATCTTTATTCTTAATTCTAGGATAATCTAGTTTTATATGAATTATTTTCTTATATTCATAAAATATCACATCTTAAGTGACTTTTTTTATCACTTTTTTATTTAGGAATCTTCTTGTACTTGTAACAAAAATCCATTTAGGGAAAAAAATTCATCCATTTGGAAATATTAAAAATTCCTTTTCACTTTGTTCATAAAAATTATTTTATTCTCAACCATTAATTTATTCCTATTTTATGATTTGGAAGATATTTCAGTTGATATATATTTTGGAAATATTTTAGATGTAGAGGAAAAATAAATCCCATTTTTATTTTTCTCTTCTTGAAAATTTTATAATCTTCACTGATACTACATGATAGTTCAAATAATATTATCTAAAATCAACATAGTCCTATGTTTAATATTATAAAGATATTTCATTTTAGATTCCCATTCATTGGAATGATATCAATGATTTTATATACCAGATCCACATCAATCAAGTACTTATCTTCAAGTGGTTTTGAAATATTAAAAATGGTTATAAATCTTTGATGTGTATATTCATCTGAATCTTTGGGTAATCAATCAAAATATCTATAATCTTTATGAATCATATCTCTTATTATTTCTAAATATTTTTTATTTCCAAAGTCTGTAACCTAATGTTTCTTCCATATATTATTTTGAGTTTCACAAAGAGAAATATTATTGTATATATTTTTGGTCATAGAATATATCAAAGTATTTTTGATTTGATAATTCAGTTTATACTTAGGTTTATCTAATTTTTTAAATATAGTAACTTATTTTTGAAGAATCTGATAATTTCAAGTATGCATCAATAAGATTTCAACTCCATTATTTACTATAAAAATATTCATATGATATCTCTAGTATTATTAACCATAACCACAAAATATATGCGGACTTTTAGGATTTAGATTTTTTAGTGTCCCAATGGAAAAACCTATCATATTTAAAAAATATACTATTTTCTATGAAAACATGTTAATATAATAATTTATAATAGTAGAAACCTCATGTCATAGAAAATTTAAGATCACAATTGTATGTGTTTATTTATAAGGGGGTGAATTGTAGTTTATAAAATAAAACAAAAAAGTTTATCAAATCTCTTTATAAATTAAATCATATGAATATTTGATCTTATTAAATTTATTATCAGGGTAATAAAAGTTTATAAACAACTATATAAAACTCTTCTTAACAAAAATTCCCAATGGAATAACGAATTTTGAAAAAAGTAAAATTAATCTTAAACAAGGTAAAAAAAACTCAATGAAAATTTTATAATAATTTGTCTGCAATTTAAACTTATGTGTTAAGGAGGATTTAATTAGACTCATAGTATCCATGGTATGAACCTTACCCTATAGTTTTGTATTTTTTATGCAAGAATATCTCAATACAGATATCAGAAAAACATATGTTTCCCTAACACTTAAAACCCGAAATCAGAAGATTAGAATAACCTTTATCATCAATAAAAATAGAATCTATCAATTAAAACAGACCATACAAAATGATTACAAAATCAAAAATTCTTAATTAATTTAAAAAATTTATCCTCACATAGATTCCTCATGAAAAAGGCTCATTAAAATTTATAATGGAATTTATTCAAGTAACTATATTCTAAGAAATCCTCATATTAACTTTATATTTTCTATGATCTCCTCATTGAATACATATTTATATATTTCCTCACTCCCAATGGAAATTTTTCACATATATCTATAGTTATCGAAACAAAATCATATGAACTCCATCACATGGAATATTCACCACTTTATCCTTTTCTAATAGTCATATTGATATAGAACCTTTATAATACATGTAGGTCCTATACAGTAGAGTGAGAAATGTTCAACCAATGGGATGTATAAAGTTACCCCATCTCATAGGATTTATGAATGGTTTGTTTGGTAACAATGACTGCCTATATCCAATAATGTCTGTTTAATTGGTTATGTATAACTTCATTTGGTGATTCATTTCTCTAATTTATTTGATGTAAATTTTTAAACCCTTTCTAGAGAAAATTATGACTTTCCATTCAATGTATATAGTACATGTCCATCTGGTAAGGAACTTCCATCCGATATCCTTAATCTAGAGTTCTTTAAGAAAATTTTATCCATTGTGATGTATATTATTCATTGGGTAAAATAAAATTCCAACAAATAAATAATACGATGATGTGTGTTATAAAATTATAATAGTATAAGTGTATTAAAATGTGGATTGTTATTCTACAAAACAATGAAATAGGCTTGTAAACTTAAAGGTTTATTTTTATAGAATAAGTATTTAATAGATGAAGGTTTCTATAATTAACTACTCTTTATGTACCTAGAAATTGAATAACTTTGGATGAATACTTAAAACATTACAAAAATAGACGTCCAAAGACGGTATTAGTTTAGTTCTTTAGAAAAATGGAAATGTAAACATTGGAACATACATGTGCTAATTTATCTCCCACTAGGTTCTTATTTACAATAAAACTTCTTAGCCACATCATACTTACAACATATATTCATAACCTGGGGATAAAAACATAAAATGGGGTGATCTCAATTACTTGATAAGGGTTAACAAGGGAGTCCTGTAAGCATAAACATGAGCATTTGGGTACAAGAACATGTACATGTAAATAGAATATCATATCATGTATAACAAAGATCATAAACATGAATCATAAAATAAGTATTAGTAGTTCATAATACATTAATCTTAAGGAAATGAAGAACATAATCCATGAAATCATAACATAGGAATAATACATGGAATTTTTGAAAATATATAGGCATATAATATCATTTCCATTATATCCAAGGCATCACTACCAAGACCATATTAGTAGTAGGGGTTCAATACCAATACCATATTGGTAGTCATGGTTCTCTCCCATGGTTATCTTAGTAGCATATGCTCACTCCTCATACCATCGTGGTAGTTATGCTTCACTCCCATGACTATCTTAGTATTCAAGGTTCACACCAAAGACTATATTAGTCTATCTCATGATATATAAATCATTACCCAATTTATAAGAGGGATATATAGGTCTCTTGTTTCTCATAATGAAATCATAAATATATGTTCCACATGATCATAAACAATCATATCATAACCCATGAAATGAAATGGGTGTCATAAACATGTAATCATAGTTTAACCTATGGAAAATGGTTTGGTTTCGTAATCATTTCATCAAATAATAACCCATTAAAGGGAACATGTTTCATAAGAATATAACCCATGAAAGATAAATAGATTTAATAAAAATTATCCTTAAAATTTAAACCATAAAAAGAAAAAATTTGAATGGAAACATTGAATCATTTCCATATAAGTGTATGTGTTACACCAATAGATATTATCTTAGATGGGAAATAACATTGAATTATAATTTAAAAAAACATCATGAGGAAATTATCCTTTCTCCTATCAATGTTGATTAATATAATTTAAAACCTTTGGATAACCATTTAAATGAAAATAAACATGAAAACTTATAAAGGAATCATTGAGAAAATTTTGAAATACTTTTTTTCCTTTAAAAACATATAGATAATCTTGAAAATAATTTGAAAACAATTTATTTGTTTTTTTTATTTTAAGAAATATAACATTTTAGAAATTAAAAGGAATATTCAAATAAATGATTGCAGGTATATTCGAACATGTCGTATAAGGTAAAAAAAATATTCCTTTTACAAAAAAAATGATAGAAAAATTCGTTGTTTGGAAAGAAAAAATAAGATTATATTGAAGAAATTAATAAAAGATAAAAAGGGTGATTTTTTTAATGATCATAGGATATTATTATAATATTAGTTGAATCCCTTTTTGGGAAGAAAGTGTTTTAAGGAACACTGATTTCCGACCGTAGAGAGAGGTGAAGTCATATTTTTATAAAAACAATTTCTCAATTATCTTAAGTACCAAAGAGTGAAAAATGGTACTAATACATAAATACATCATGACTAACCATAGGTGAAGAAAATTCATGAGTTTTCTAGAAATATGGATTATAATATTTATTAAGGAAAATGTGATAAATAAATCTCGATAAATTGTGATATTGTTAAAATAAACTCTTACCACATGGAAAATTTTAATCACATTACCCATGAGGAAAATGTAATTACTTAGATCTTTAAAATATTAGGATAAGAAATAGATTCATGTTATAACATGTAAAAAGTATTTTATTAACTTCATATAAAAATTTAGGTGTATAACTTGGCACATGTCTCAAAAGAGGAAAATTGAGAAAAATTTACTTTACAGATTTGGTAACATTTGAAACTTAAACCCCATGATATAAAGTTCATAAAATGGTTATTTAAATACATATTTATTTAATTATAATATAAATATAATACATTCATGTACATTATATTAACCATATAAAATAAGTGAGCAGATAATAAGGCATGCATCTCAAGAAAATAAAGAGTGGGATGAAATTCCCTTACATTGAGTCTGACTTGTCTTGTGTGTCATTATATTTCTGAATAAGTAACTTATGTTAAATAATTAACTTATTCATAACCTTTTTAAATTTTATTATTACTTTTAATTCACTTATTACAATGTTTTATATAACTACTTTTAAAACTAATATTAAATTTCGATGTTTTGAGAAAGCTTAGTTCATATGTTAAAAACAACATTGGTTTGTCAACTAAGTCAAAGGGGTTATTATATAAATATATATATAATAATAATAATGAAATAATTTTCATATTTATTTATTACTTATACTTTTAAAACCAGTCATCAAATATGGTTTTTAAAAATGAATGAACGTTACAGTCATAGAGATGGTAGACCTTACATACGCATGTGTAAACACCATTACTAAATGATCATTATGGAAAGAAGGTAAGTGACGTTAATATTTCCAGAAAGGAAATTATATCATAAATAAAATATTATTTATTCATATATACTTATATATATAATTCATTTTATGTAAAAGGATTCACACCATGTTGAGTAGGTGGTAGTCCACACATCCAAGAATAAAGTTATCACTTTATAATTGCGTGAATGGATATTAAAGAAAATGACACATATTATATTTATAGAAACATAATAATGTAATTAATATAATGTATATATTTCTTATGTCACATTTTTTTAATTAAAACCATCCTTAATACATTACATATAGTGTGTGAACAAATCACGTGTCTTTTAGGGGGCAGCAGTCCCCACTTCCTATAACGAAATTATCGTATTTACAGAAGATGAAAATTATAAAGATATATATATTATAAAATAAAAGTATAATATTAAATACATTATAAATATAAAATATATTATATAAAAATATATCCTCCATCATAATTTCCACCACGAGAGGTGGAAAATGAAGAATAAACAATTGTAGTTTTGTGAGGGAATAGTTCGTTATCCACATAAAAAGTATGATTTTTACCCATTAAAGGGAAGTGTTTGTGTATATAGTTATAAATATTAGCATAAAAATATAAGTATACTATGGATAATTTTTTTATAGTAATGAAATAAGGAGAGTGGAGGGGATGGTGAATGAAAAGAAGATAAAGGAGCTTGAGGGAGGATATTACCTCTTCTTTGAGTAACTCGTTTTGGTTTTCACCAAATAACATCCTTGGATTTCTTTACGACCAAAGGTAGTATTAAAGGAATAAGTGATATATGATGGGTATATATTTAGATATATTTTATTCAAGACGAATTGGCTATAGAGGTGTGAGAAATTGAGAGGAGAGGAGGTCTTTTATATTGGAGGAGGCATGAAACTCTAAAAATATTTCAGAAAAGGGAAAACACACCAATATTTTTTATTGAATTTGGATCAAATAATGAAAAACGTACATATAATTTAATATTTTTTTGAAATATTTATATAAAAAATATTTTGTACAAGATTTCAGGTCATATTAGGCTTTAGGTTTAGGGTTTAGTCCCTTGATAAACATAATTTAATCTTATTCGTTGCAATTAATTTAAATTACCTTAACTAGTATTTTTTGTCAAAAACTAAGTTGTCATTAAAATAAATTAGAAATTATTTTGATTCAAAATATAGAATCAATTTTCTGAAATTCATATAACTGAAGTGGCAGAAATTAATTTAAATTTAATCCCACATATGAGACAATTATTAGGGGTTTTAAATAAAAACATTTAAAAGATTGATAAGTTTTTATAACCAATTTAAATGTGAATTTGATTCAAATGACCTAAATTGGAAAAACGGATACAAATTTGAGGTAATTAAAATATGAAATAAACTAAAAATATAATTTGTCCTTATAAATAATTAATATGAAAAATGAGTTGTGTATTAAACTTTGGTTTTTTTCACTACTCATTAAAAAATGAAATTTCACAAAAAAATACCAAAAATTAACCCAAAATTAATTTTTATATTTATATTTATAAATTTATGTTTATTTTAACATATAAAATTGTAAAAGTACGAAAATTTGGATTTAAACTAGGTTACCCTTCAAAAGGTGGTAATAGTTTCTTAATAAAATTATAGGTTTTTATGTGTAATATTTGTTTTGTTCTTATATTATGCTAATAAAATATATTGGATGAATATAAAAAATATTTGACTGAATAATATATATATATATATATATTACATTAATACCACTCATTAATTGTAATTAATTTAATTTATTAGGATAAAACAACTTAAACAGTGATAAAAATAGTTTCCTATAAAAATATTCCTTTTATATTGAATTGTTTCTTATATTCATTGTAACTAATGAATTAATCATATATTATTTTTAAAATATAAGTTTTCATAAGTTAGTTAATAATATTCATATCCTCTAAATTATTGTTTTGGTTAAGTATTAATATAATATTATATTAATATTTTTTTCATTTGGTAAAAGTTAGTCTTATGTGTTATGCAATACATCGAGGAAAGTCAGACTTGTGTATAAAGTAAGATAACCTAGGTAGTATGTGTAGAGAAATATAATATATATTTTGTGTGTAGTTAAAGATTAACTTGGTATTGCATATAATTCAATCTAAACTTACTGCTTTGATATATAAAAACTAATTTCTTTATTTTTTGAAATGAAAAACATTAAAAATATGAAATTAACTCAAAAAATATATATTTCAAAAATCTAGGGGGGTTACACTACAACCCATTAAATTTAATTACCCCCTCAAAATTTATCAAGGCTAACAAAGGTGTAATAATAGAAATTTACTTTTATAGAAACCCATATCATTAAAATGAATATTTAAATGTCTTTAAAATAAAGAAAGTCAGAAACATAAGAGTTATACAAAGTAACTCCATACTAGGTTACCACATAGCAGAACATTAGTGGAAAGTGAAACCATAGACTTGGTGGAAAATATTTAATTTTAAGATGTTATTTTGGTCATCAATCCTAAATAATATATTTATTTATAATTTTTTTTAAAAAAAATACACAATAATCCAGACATCGTGTTGGCCAGTGGTAGGCATGAAACCCTTATCATCCTTCAGTCTTGGATTCAATACTAGCCTTTCCAAACTCGATTAGTTGTCACCCAAAAAGATTATTTTATTTTTATGAAACCAAACTAAAATAATTACCAAAATAAATATGATGGAAATCCTCAAAATAAGTTCAATTACTAGATATCCTTTTAACTATAGTTTTCAATACAACCTCAATACATAAGTAATTGCTCTGAAGTTTAACAGAAACATTCCATAAATGAAAAAACATATATCCCATCCAAAAGATAAAAATGTGAAATATTAGAAAGCGAGTCATGAATCTAGATTAAAATTGATCCCTCATATATCAAAAATTATCTCTTGGTTCTCACATTCCAAACATTTTAATACCTTTATCTAGTATTCTCTTGAAACATGTTAATTACCTGAATTACCATAAATACTTATTGTGAACATTAGTTTCTCCTTATTATACACAATAATGGATAAATTCTTTAAATCCATTTTTTTGTAATCCTTATAGCATTAACCACTTGTTAACAAGTCCTTAATTAGTTATAAGGAAATTAGTACTGTCCAATTTACTTATTCCTATACAAAATATCATTATCAAACAAACATTATATTATATACAGAACATATTAAGGGTTATCATCCCTTATTTAAAATATAAACTTATTATTAAGTCACATTTTAGGTCCATTAGAAACATTCAACATAATCTTGCAAATCATTAGCGAAAAATGTAATTGGACAATCATTTTATATTTTATAGATCATACTACATGATTCTTGAATCTAAATACATAGAAATTTTTATTATTCCACTTAATCTATAATATACTATAAGGATACCTCATCTTATTACATAATACCTCTTTCCTTTCACTTTTCTAATGTAGTATTTTGATTATTAGCAATATAGCCATTACTCGTACCACCTTGCCGACTCTCTTTAGATGTTGTCCTTTTAGGACATTGATTTTAATAATGACCATTTATTTTAAACTTAATGAATTTAACAGTTAATGATGTCTTGTAGACTCCAATATTCCTATCTATTTGGTTATCCAAACCCTTAATTTTTTGTAGTTACTTGCTTTCTGTCCTTCTTTGCCACAGTCAAAATACCTTATTGTTCCTCTAAGATAATCACTTATGTGATTATTTCAAAATTCTTGACAGAAATGAAACAAAATATTGTTTCCTCCAATGTCTCCATTACCTAAAATCTCATTGAACTCCTTTTTTCTCTTCTTTGTTGAGTTTGAGAGTTGGTAAAGGCACTCATTTTTAATCATGATCCTTGAAAACTAATTAGGCATGATCACAACATCCTTCAATCTAGTTTTCATCGCATGTGACTACTTATCAGTATATTTTCCCTCATATTTAACATTAATCATATTACTTATGACTCACTCCATTGGATAAAACAAGAATGAATTTAATAAGAAATGGTTATCATAGTGAGGAACCCCAAAATCACGAAGAGTAACTTATAGGATGTCTATGTTATGAAACCTTACTTAATATAAGACACTTTAGGTTTATCATAGGATATTTAGTGTCATATTATATTCTAATCCTTCATAATGTTTCATTAAGAGTTTGTAAATTTTGAAAGAATATCCCCTAGTAGTGTCAAATCAGGTGTGTAACAAGGCCCAATATCTTATAATAGATTAACCTAAGCCGGGAACGAGACATCTTGTGGGAGTTGTTACCCCTTGGTACATCTATTACACAACCACATACACTTTCATTATCGAGGAATTGATGTATTTATAGGAAACCACTCACACTATCAATTAGAAAAATTCTATGACATTTTTCTATAATTTTCCTTATCCTTATACTTATCCTTAGACATGTCCTTATAGTTATCACTATGGTTTTCTCATCATACTTTCCAAAGTTTGAGTAAATTTTTTCTTTGATGCCAACTATAATGAACCAGTATTAATGTACATAAACATTACATCACTTTTTATAAATACTTAGACATTAAAAAACTAGATGCCCAAATTCCGTATTAGATTAGTGCATTTAGAAAAAAACAAAAAATGGTTATATAAGTATGCTAAATTATCTCCCACTAGGTTATTCTTGACTATCAACCTTCTTAGACACATTATAATTAATATATATCTTTATAACATAGGGAATGGAACATAAAATGGGGTGAGCTAAGATTCTGAGTAAGGGTAAACAAGGGAGTCATGTAAGTATAAAACAGATCATAAGGGTATGAGAACATGATCATGTAAATAAAATATCATACCTTACATATAAAATATCATAAACACGAATAATGACAAAAATATTGTTATTTCATAAGGCATGAATCATAAAGAAATGACGAATATAAACCATGAAAGAATAACATAGGATTAAGACATTGAATTGTGGAGACACATAAAAATATAATAATACTTCCATAGTAGAGAAAGGAATCACTTCCAAGACCATGATAATAGTATTGGTTCGCTTCACATACCATCTTGGTAGACATGGTTCACTCCCACGACCATATTATTAGCATGATTTCACTTCTCATACCAACATGGTAGTCATGGTTCACTCCAATTTCCATCTTAGCAGTCAAGGATCACTCCCAATACCATCTTAGTCTATCTCATTAGATATAAGTTTTTTACTTATTTCATTGTATGGAGATATAGTTCCCACCAATATCATAATGAAATAATATGTTTATGTTCCACTAGATCATAAATAATCATATCATATCCCATGAAATGAAATGGGATTCATAAACGTGCAATCGTATCTTAACCTATGGAAAAGAGACTTGTTTTATAATCATTTCATCAAATAATGACCAGTGAAAAGAAGATGGATTCATAATTATATAACCCATGAAAGGGAAATAGATTTCATAAACATCATTCTATGAAACATATAACATTTAGTGAAATAATATGAATGGAAACATTGACTATTTCTCCAAAAAATGAATTAGTAACATCAAAATTTATTATCTTAGATGGGAAATAATTTTCAAAGATCTTTTAAAAACAGATCAAGAGGAAATTATCCATTCTCCTTTGAAAAATGTTTCTTAAAATATAAAACCTTTTGAAAATAATTTTCATGAAAATATACAAGGACACGTATAAAGGAAGCATTGCAAACATTATGAAAAATGTTTTACTTTGAAAACTTGTAGAGGAGATTGAAAACATTTTGAATACCAATTATTTGAAAATAAATTTTAATTTTTTTTAAAAAAAGTAACCTTTCAAAAATTCAAAGGATGTTTAAATGAAATGACATTGGGTAAATTGATACATATCATTCTATGTAAAAATAATATTCCTATGGCACGATAAAAATGATAGAAATACTCAGTGTTCGAGAAGAGACAATTAGATTCATTTAAATAATTTGGTAAAAGATAAAAAATACAACAAATTATTTTGTTTATCATAGGATATTAGTATAATATTCAAGTAATATATTTTTGGAGAGCATGGTTTTGAAGAAACATATATTTCCAACTAAAGAGATAGGTAAGGTCATATTTTATTAAAAAGATTTTATTAATTATATTAAATTTAAAAGAGAGGAAGAATGGTACTAATAAATTAATAAATAAATACTAACTATATAGGAGAATAAAATTAAAGTATTTTCATTAAATTTGTCTCATAAATTTTCATTAATGAAAATGTGATCATAAACAATCTCGATAAATGGTGACATTGTTTCAATGAACTCTTACCACATGGTAAATTTGAATCATATTCCACGTGTAGGAAAATTAAATTAAATGGATCATTAAAAAATCATGAAAATAAGTAGATTCATGTTATTGCATGTCAAAGGTAGTTTATACACCTCATATAGAAATATAGGTGTATAACAAGGCATGTATTTCAATGGAGGGAAATTAAGACAAAATTAATTTACTGATTTGGTAAATTTTTAAACATAAGCCCCATAATGTAAATATCATAAAAATGGTTATGTTAATAACCATATAATTAAGTATAAGGTGAATATAAGAAATTAATGAGAATTATATAAACCACACAAAAGGATTGAGTGGTGAATAAGGCATGTATCTCATATAAATAATGAGTGAGATAAAATTACCTTATACTGATTCTAAAATGTCTCATGAGTATTTATAATCCAGAATAATAAAAATATATTAATCAATTACTTGATTTGTAACAATTATAATTTTTATTATTAATTTTAATTCAGTTATTACAATGCTTTATAAAACTACTTAAACAATTTAGTTTAAGTCTGTTGTGTTGACCAAATTCATTTCATGTGTTAAAAACGACTTGGGTTGGTCAACTATGGTCAAAGGGGTCATTATATAAACATATACAAAATAATAATCATGATATAATTATAATATTTATAAATTAATTATACTTTTAAAACAAATCATTAAATATGGTTTTGATAAATGAATCAATGTTGGAATCATGTAAACGGTGGGTTGTATGTATGCATGAGTAACATTCCCATTTCTCAATGATTATTAAGGAAATAAGGTAAGAAAAATTAATATTTAAAAAATTATAATTATTTCATGAATAATATATGATTTAATCATATATACTTATATATATATATATATATATATTATTATGTAAAAGGAATCACATCATGTTGAGTGGGCGGTAATCCACACGTCCACAAACGACGTTATCACTTTTTAAGTGTGTGAAAGGGTAATAATGAAAATAGAATATATTATGTTTCTATAAATATAATTACGTAATGATTATCATATATATATTTCTTATTTTACATATGTTTAATTAGAACCATCATTTATACATTCCATGTAGTGTGTGAATGAATCACATCGCTTAAAGGGGGCGGTAGTCCACACTTCGTCAAACAAAATTACCATTTTTACAAAAGATTTAAGGTATAAATATTTGTGTTTTAAAATAATTATAGAATCTCAGATACATTATTAATATCATAAATATTATTTTAAAATCGAGTTTCCATCATAATTTCCACCATGTATGGCAGTTAATGAAGAATGAAGAACCATTGTTTTGTGAGGCGATAATTCACCGTACACATAAACAATACGTTTGTTACTCATTGGATGGAAGTTTGTGTATGTGTATGTATAAATATTAGCATAAAAAATATAATTATATTGATGATATTTTTTTTATAATAATTGAATAAGTATAGAGTAGGGGATGAATAATGAAAATAAGATAAAGGATCTTGAGGGAGGATGTTACCTCTTCTCTGAGTAACTATTTTCGGTTTCCACTATAGAAATTAATAGGATTTATTTCTACCCAGAGGAAGGATTAAGGGAGGGAGGTAGGGATGTTAGGGAGTAGTTATTTTCATGTTTTTTTGCACCCATGTGGATTTAGAGGTGTGATAATGTGGGAGGAGAGGAGGCCTTTTATTATGGTGGTGGAGTGGCACTCTTGTAATAGTTTGGAAAAGGGAAATACCACCAACATTTATTATTGAAATTTGATACAATAATGTTAAAAAGTAGATAAAAGGTAAGATAGAGTATAAATATTTTTGGAAAATTGAATTTGGACTAGTTTATACGTAATATTAGTCCTTAATTTTCGGCTTTAGTCTCCTGTTAATCTTAATTTAATTTTCATCATTGCAATTAATTTTCATTAACATCATTACTCTTTTTGGTCAAAAATTAAGTTGATATTGTTATAAATTATAAATTATTAAGATTCCAAATATGTAATTAATTTTTCCAAATACAATTCATATAAGTGGAAAATTTTAATTTAAATTTAATCCCAAAGTCGAGACAACGATTCGGGTTTTTAAAGTCAAAATGTTCAAAAGATTGAATTGTTTTTATAACCTATTTATATGTTAAATTTGTTCTAATACCTAAATTGGATAAATTTTTATAAATTTTTTCTAATTACACTTTAAAATTAATTAAAAATATAATTTCACCATGTAAAAAAGTTATATAAAAAAAGTTTTGAGTTAAATTCCAGTAGTTTTCACAATTCATTTAAAAATTAATTTTCACAAACAAATACCCAAAATTCTCTCTAATATTTTTTATATTCATATTTAAAAAATTAATTTTATTTTGACATACAAAAATTTTAAATTCAATGAAATTTATATTTAAAATAGTTTATCCATCAAAGGGTGATAAAATTTCCTTAATAAAAATATAGTTTTTTTGTAATATTGGGTTTGTTATTATATTGTGCATATTAAATATATTGGATAAATATAAAAAATATTTGATTTAATATATATATATATATATATTAAATTAATATCACTTAATAATTTTAATTAATTTAATTTATTAGGATAAATGAACTTTGTGTGTCATAAAAATACTTATCTATAAAGATATACCATTTATATTCAATTCGTTATTATATTCATTGTAACTAATGAAATAATTTTATATTTATTTAAACCATATATTTTCATATAATATTTAATAATTTTCATATATAATAAATTATTGGACAATTGAAGTCTTAATATAATATTTTAATAATATATTATCGTTTGATAAAATTTTGTCTTGTGTGTTACACAAGGCGTCGAGGAAAGTTAGTGTTGCATAAAACATTAGCTAATCTCATTTTTCCACATAGAGAAATATTATATTTATATTTTGTGTAGTGAAAGATTAAATTGGTATTGTTTATAATTGAATCCAAAATTAGTGCTTTGATATATAAACACTATTTTAATTATTTCATGAATTGAAAATCATCAAAAATATTAAATTAATTTGAAACAAAAAATATCACAAAATCTTGGGGTGTTAATTTGTCCAATTTCTTAAGTAATGTTTTTACCTAACTCTCTAAATCCATAAATTTTAAATCTTACAAAAATATAAGAAATTGATACTCTTATTTTACATCAAGTATTTATAGCTTAAATAAGTTACTAGTTATTATAGTTCATTTTATAAGAAATATTTATATAGATTTATAGGTTAGGTTGATTTAGATAATGATATTTTAATAGTTTTATATATTATAATGGAATAACAAGTCTAAGGTTAATCTTAAGTTTAAATACATAGATACCCATATTTTTTTCTTATGGGATCTATGTATTTTGGATGTCATTTGTGGTATATATTACCCTTATGTTTAAATCGTGTTGCAGTAAAAAGTATATTTGAGAAAGAATTGTTTTATATATTTTCGACATAATATGAAAGTTATTTATAACCATTAGGTTTAATATGATCTTCTATGTTGATTTAATTGTGGTTAATTTTGATAAACGACTTCTTAAATTTTATGAACATATGATTTATCATATTGATAACCATGGGATTGAAAAATGATTTGGTGACTAAGTGATTAAAGATAATTTTTATGAAGTTGCCTTTATTTGGAACATTATTTGAATAAGGTAAATGGATATATATATATTTTTGGATTATATGGGATTTTATTTAATGTAGGAAGGTTGAGTTATCTTTTAGAACTCTATATTATTTTATTTTTCCATTATGGTGATTTATGATATTTAGGGAAAATTTTATAATATTTTTGAGAGTATATGATTATGGTATAACGGTTTTTGGTATGATACTTTAGAATTGATTGATGTTATTTTGACATAAATTTTAAGTCTATCTCGGATTAATATTTTACCATATATTTTTTATTTTTCGGTTTTGAACTCATTTAAGCATATTTTGAGGAGATTTTAGTATAGTTTTTTTGTTAAATGGTTTAATTTGATATTTTGGTATTATTATTGACTCTTTGGAGATTAATGTTGTCTTTTTTTATATTAAGGTATATTTATATTGGATATTATATTGTTCTAATTATTTAAATATTAGTTAGTATATAAATATAGAAGGAATAAATTGTTATCTATTAATGGATCTTATAATCTAGTAAAAGTTATTTTTTATATATAAGACATGATAAATTCTTGTTGAATATTATTTTCTTGGTGAGTGATATGAAATAAAAGTGATCATTGATCAAATAATAACCAAACTATGAATTCTTTCTTATGAATTTGAAAAAAATAATGTGCATATATTTTATTGTGTTCTCTGTCTTGAAAGTAAAAGAATATCTCAACTTTAAGAAATGGTTCTTGAAATAAGTTTTCTATTATTTTAACTTCATTTCTAATGAATTTATGGAATTCATTATCCCTTAATTATTTTTAATTTAGGGTTCATTAACATTATCATGATAATATTTCGTATTAGTCTATATTACTCCTTGGATGTTATTTTTCTCATCAATGTCCATATATTCATTTCCAACCAATTTTCTAGTTACATGGGAGACCAATTATGTGTTGTTCTAGGTTTACTTTATATTTAAGAGCTGGTATTTTAAAAATGTGGTTTTATTATCACTTTTTAAAATTTGGGTTTTCAATAAATATATTTTTAAATATTAATTTATTTTCGTTTCATGATTGTACGTTTTATCTTATACTCCTCAGAATTGTTTTTAAAATGTTTTAAACCCTTTTTATAGAATAGGAGATAAAATTGAGTAGATAACATATATTTACATGTGACTACTATAACACTCCATGTTTTTTGAATTAATTTTATTTGACAAAATTATTCGTTAGTATTTGGTATATGAAATATTGAGCTTAACAAACCACAGTATACTTCAAAAATGTTATTATCTAAATATGATTCTCATGACCTAGTTATTGGTTTATCTGGTATGAAATTAAATAACTATATTATGAAATAAGTTTTTTTGTAAATAAAAATAATTACCAATCTTACATTGATTAAAAATTGGTTGAAAATGAAGATAAAATTCTCTGAAGGTAAAGGAGACATTTTTCATAAAACTATTTTTATGTGTGCAATGTATTTTTATCATAATAGATTAAATTAATTAGTATTTATTAAATATTATAATGAAACAATTTGATTATATATTATATTTAATTAATTTAAATTCATTTAATTATGGTTATTATGAAATTAATGGGAATGAATTCATTTTAGGCCTAAAAATACATTTTCTCCAAAATGGATTTTGTTGCATTTTGAGCACATATATTATAATTAATTAGTGAAACTTTTAGAAAATTTATTTTAATAATTTTAATAATTTTTTAAATCATCATTTAATAATATTCTTAGGATGATTTTAGTTATTTTTTTAAAAATATTTATTTTTGAAAGAATTGTGAAAAATATTGATTTTTGAAAATATGTAAATTATTTTCTTTAAATAAATAAATTTAAAATTATAATTATATTTTGGATATGGTTTTAATGTAAAAAATATAAATTTTATCAAACATAAAACAAATAATTCCAGTGGAACCAACATTATATTTGATTTTGGTATAAGTTTATTTTTATTATTAAAAACATAATTTTCTAAAAACTATTCTTCGTTGCATTTTGTGGACCTATATTAAAAGTGATTTCTTCCCATTATGTGAATTTAATTTCAAAAATTGTATTCCAAAATTTTAATATAATGTTTAAATTTATTAATGGGTTCGATTTATTTTTTGGTCATTTTAAATAGTAACCATGGTAAAAATGTGTTACCTAGATATGGGTAAATCATGTAAATTAAGGTAAAAAGAGATTTATGACCAAAACATCATATCTCAATTCTTATTTTATGGTGATATTTTAACCCTTATCACAATATCTTAGAAATTGGATAGATTTGAAGCCCCATTCCCATTAGTTATATTTTTTAATATTTCTATTTTTATAAAATATCTAAGTGTGTTGCTACCCAAACTTATAAAAGGAAACCTCATATTCTCCCTTACTCTAACCTTTTGATCAGTATAGTTCATCAAATACCACCCCAAATATCTCCCCAACATTCCTACCCTCATATTATAGGTATTAGTTTACTAAAAATATAAACATTATAAGTCTTAAGGTGTAAGAAAAAGGAAGATATCCATGGAGAAGTTATAAGTCTTAATTGATATATTTTAAAATTATTTATTATTCTACCACCTTCCAATAATATTTAACACTAATGGAATAAAAACATCAATATATTTTATAAACAGATATTTTTTTTGATTATACTATAATCATATTGCATCTTTATATATATTTTATGGAAAATGAAAACATCACTCATATGTACGTGTATACTACCACCTCTATGAAGTGATGTGTTTCATTTTTCATCATCAGATCTTATGAATGATTAAAACTATTTAAAAAATGAATATATTTTTTATATATTTTTTAAATTTTATATTTATTAATTTAAAAATTAATATATTTCTTATCTTCTTACCCTTTCTTTCTATTGGAAATATAATGGCACTCATGCGTTTGTGTCAAATGCTCCCTTTATAAAGCAATGTGATGGATTTTTTTAACATTATAAAGATGATAATAATGATATAAATAATGAATACATATGAAAAGTTTATTATATTTATGATTATGTAAAATTAAAATATTATGTACATTATTTCTTTTCCACCTATCAAAAAATGAAAACAAAAATTGTACGTGCGTACAAACTACCATCTCTATGAAACGAAATAGTTCATTTTTAACGACACTGTTTAATGGATGGTCTTAAAAGTGTATATAATGCATAAATATGATATATATAACATATTTAAGATTTTTTATTTTATTGAGAAATAACCCCTTTGACCATAATCAACATAACGTTTTGGTTTTCAGGTTAAAAACCGAAAGACCCCAAAAGACCAATTTGAACTTAACTATTCTTTGAAACAAAAAAAACACAATAATTGATGAAATAAGAGTAATAATAAAAATGTAATTAAAATGAATAAGTTTTTTAAAAATTATAAAACAAATAGAGTTTTATTATTTTATAGTATATGAACATACAAATCTAGACAAGACTTAAGGTACATGATTTTCTCTTAAAACATTTCTTGAACTATTTTAAATTTTCATTTTCTTGACATTATAGCCATTACTAAATATCAATATCACTCTAAAGTATTAATTTTTTATTTTCAAATAAATTATTATTCTAAATACGTTTTTAATTTTTATTTTTTAAATGCTTTTCAAGGGAAATAGAAAATGTTTTCTCATTAGTATGACCTCGCTGATAGTGTTTTCAATGGGGTGAAATGAAAATTTCATTTTTTAGGATTAAAAAGTAAAATATTACAATTTTTTTATGATATATTAATTATTCATTATAGATGATGTCCAGTGAAACCAACATTGTGAACGATGATTGTCGAGCTGACATAGCTCTCTGATGCATTGGATATTGAATAATATCTGAAAGTTAAAAATGAGGGATATAACTGGGAAGGCTACTCTAATGGAATTAATTGGTTTTAAGTTATTTATAAATTGTTTAAAAATGAGTGAATATGGGTTGTGAATATGAAACTATAAGATACCTATATTTTTATTTAAAAAGGGTTTTAATGAAATATTTCATTTTTATGATGTTAGGAAAGGAAATGAACTTATAACAAGGAAATGAATAGTTTTAATAGAAATGGGTTCATTAGTTCTAATTTTACTTAAGAAACATTTACGGGTTTTCCTATTCTATTTCATGGGGATTAAGTGTTTTCTTTGAGAAAATACCCATTTTCACTTGAGGGAATTTTTTATTTATGTTCAAAAAGTTTTATTATAAAAAAGGTAAACATACTCAAAGGTTTTAATATATTTCATTATAATAATGATATTTGTTTACTTTTATATCACTTATTGAGCTTTGTGTTTCTCATCTAACATTTTAAAAAAATTTCATAGGATTTAAGGATAAATAGAAATTTTAGAAAGTTCAAGATTTTTTCTATAGTGACTCCTCTTAAACTAAGATAAAGTTCCTTGAATGAAATGTGGGTGTAAATTTAAATAGTTTTTATGGATAAAATTTATAACATGTAAACATGAAAACTTTATTATTTAATATTTTGAACTAATACTATAAAATTATAAATAGAAGAGATACTCAAAAAGTAATAAAGTGAAACCATTATAATAAATAATTAATTTATGGGTTGAATAAGGCTTGAATCAATATAATTGGTCTAAGAGGAAAGGGTTAGATAACATTGGGGGTTATAATGAATAAGATGAGGAAATGTTAAGAGTTTTATATTCCATAATGGGTTAATAAGTCTAGGGATAATAATAAGTTTAAATTCATAGCTACCCCTTTTTAGGTATTATGGGATTGGAGTATTTTGGGAGACATTTATTCAGTGGTAATAAACACTTGAGGTATATATAACCCTTATGTTTAACTTATTTTATAGTTAAATTGATATTTAAGGAATAATGAATTTATATTTTTTGGAAATAATTTTAATGCTATTGACAACCTTTAAGTTTAATATGATCTTTGATGTAGAGGTAATTATAGTTAATTTAGATAAAATGGGTATTTTATTTGGGGAATATATGATTCATCGCATAAGTTGCCATAATATTTAAAAGTGATTTGGAGACTAAGGGATTAAAGTTATTTTTGAAGAAGTTAAATATATTGGGAACATTTTATAGTCAATGTAAATAGAAATATTATTTAGCTAATATGGGATTTTATTTTAGGAATAATATTTGAATTATATTTTAGAAGCATATATGATTTTACAATGGAATTATGGTGTTTCAAGAACATTATGGAAAAGTTAAGAATATTTTTGAATTTATATAATTATAGAATATATATATTTAGATTTTGACTTCAGGATTGATTGATATGGTTTATAGATAAATGTTAATTATAACTTGGAAGAATATTCTATCAAATATTTATAATTATTAGTTCTTGAACATGGTCAGACATATTTTAAAACTTTTGTGGATAGTTATTTATGGAATACTCTTTGTTATAGTTATCATGTTATTATTGAGGATTTTAAAATTAATGTTTTATTTCATCATATAATGTTTTATTAATTTTGAATATTATGTTTTTCTAATAATTTTGTTTCTGGTTAAGTCTAGAAATATGAGGAATAACATGTTATTTTTTGTGGATCCTATTATTTGTTGAAACTAAATTTTAGTGATTAAGGCATTAAAAATTTATATTGAATATTTATTTCTTGAATTAAGTGATGGGATAGAAGTAAAATTATAGTGATGAACTACCAAAGGATGAATTTTTTTTTGTAAAATGGAAATAAATCAAGTGTATATATTTTCTCATGATCTTGATAGTAAATGAATCCCTCAACTCTATGAAAACAACCTTCAAATAAAACTATTATCTTATTTATTCATTTCTGATGAATTGATAAACTTATTTAGCCCTTAAATATTAATCGTTTAGTGGGTATTTAATTTCTAATGATGATTTTCTCTATTTTTCTTTTATGATTACTCGGTTCTTATCCTTCCCCTCCACGTACATATTTTCAGTTCCTACTAATTTCCCCCTTTTGTGGGTATAAGATACTGTGTTATTCTTGGTGGACATAAAATTTAAATTCTCCAATTTTCAAAAAGATAGTTTATTATTAATTTTTTAAATGTGTCTTTTTAATAAGGGTATTTTTAAATATTAAAAAGTGTTTTCAATTCATATATGTTTTGCCTTCCACTCCTTGGATTTTTTTCAAAAAATATTTATTCTAAACTTTTTTTATGGGACAAGAGTTAAAATTTAGAGAAAAAAATTATAATTATAGTGGTATAATGTAACACCCTAATATTTTGGAATTTATTTTCTTTAAAAAATTATTAAATACCATGTGGTATAAGAAATATATAGTTTAAAATAACCACAATACAGTATAAATTTTTTATTATTTTAATATTACTGTAATGATATATCCACTTGTTTTATATTCATGAATAGAAATAACTATATTATGAATTATATGTTGGTTGTTTTTACTTAATAAAATTAATAATAAATATTTCAATGATTATAAATTTGTTTTAAATGAAGAAAAAATCTTTTTAACGTAAAAGTTATATTTTTCATAAAACCATTTTTATGTGTGCTATGCATTTTTATCTTAATATATTAAATTAAACACTATAGATAAATTATTTTTATGAAATAAGTATATTATATATTAAATTTAATGATATAACATCCATTAAATCATTTTTATTTAATTAATAAAACTTATATAAATAAAATTCTCTTTTTGAATGAATAAAAAGATTCTTATGTAATGTGGTTTTAGAAATCACATGCAGCAGTTTGGTTTTTTGGAAGGATTCATCCATTAAAATTTAAAATACTATTAGGAATAATAAAAATTTATAATATATCCATTGAATAGTGAGCATATGAATAGTATATAAAAATAGTTATGATAAAGTATAGTTGAAAAAGGTAGAACAATAGATGGACTCAACCAGTAGAATCATACCCTTTGAGATCATTTATCAGAGTAGCAGAGGGAGATAACAACACTGGGATTTTCTCTTGATTAACCAAAAGATGATATTAATCCAAAATGTCTTGGAAACAATTGGTAATGGGTTAATTTAAATCTCATCAAGTTCACAAAAAAAATCTATGTATTCTAAACAACCCCATGAAAATCTCATGATCCCACACCTTACCTTTAGGTCATTTTTTGATGTAATAAATTGCTATGAATCAAGACCCTAATTGTAGGTAATTTTATCAAATAATAAAGATATTTATCTTTTATCATTATAGTTAATTTTTTATTTATAGATAATAAGTTTGATAAAAATTAGATTTTGATACAATGAAACAGAAATTGCGTTATTCTTGGAAAATGTAAATTTTGATAATTGTTTTTATAAATTAAATAATTTTAGAAATAATTGATATTTTAATAGAATATTGTTATAATTTTTTCCATTAATTATTAGTAATAATATAATTTTATGAAGTCAAAAATAATTTTTATAACTGTAAGAAAATTGATATTGTAAAAAAACAAGTATTTTCTAACAAAGGTGAAATTTTGATTTAAAAGTGTAAATTATAATACTTAGAGATATTTTTTCATAAAATAAAAAAAGTTGTTGAAATAATTTTTTAAAAATTAGATAATAATGATTTTTTATAATTTTCTTGTAGATAGTCGAATTTTTGGGTCAAAATTAAAATCTTATAAATATATGTGGATTATTAGGACATCATGATGACCAAAAAGTGATGAAATAAATTTCATAAAGGGAATACATGAACATATATATATATATAACATAGGTTTTTACTACATGAAATAAACAAAGTATATAAGCATCAATAGGGTCTATAAAAGTAGAGGTTGAGTGTGTCACCAACAACAACATCAGTATCCCCAAGGGGAAGAGAGAAAAAAACAGAATACCCTTCTCCAGACCTCCTATGAGGACTTGGATTATAGAAAATCATCCATTTGATTTCTTTCTCATCATATGTGAGAAATCACAATTCCCACTTAGAGGAGATATTTTCACCTATGATTCAGATAAATAATTTCCCAAGGAATAGAGGAAATACCTTTTAAAGAGTTAAAGTTATGATTTGAGTCAATTTCTACAATAGATAAATATTTTCCCTCAGAAAGGAAAATTTCAAGTCCATTCAACAAGGATTCTTATTCCTCCTTGAGTTAATTCCCAACTCCATAGTAGGAGCTAAAAATGGGAAACACTGATCCCCTTGAATCATGAACCACTCCACTACCCCACATGAAGCCTTAGATGCAAGACCCATCCATATTCAATTTGATACCAATGAATGGGGGAGTGAATATCCCCCATTGTCCCATAGGATAGTGGATATGAAATATGTGGTGGTACTGTATACCCAAAAAATAACTTAGGGAGGGGGCATACTCCACGTAACTATGAAGACCAAAAAAGTAAGACACCAAAAACTTGGTCCAAACTGCAAGATAAACATTAGAAGGGGGATTTTCGTTTATTGAATGGTTCATTTCCTCCCATATAATCCAATGTCCAATATCAAAGAGAAGGGAACAAGACCTCAGGTCAAGCCTATTATTGTTAGTGATGCTAAAAAATTTCTAAAGAAATTAATCCAGGGGTTCCACTGAAGGGGTATATCCAATGATATAACCCAACACCCACTCTATTTTACATTTCCACTTGCTGTGGAGGAAAAGGTGTGGTGTGGTCTCCTCTTTATGAGACATGAGACATGATCATCTTGAAAACAAATTGACTAATTTCTTCTTAACCAATATATTCATAGGCAAAGCATTATTCCATCCCCTCTATACCAGAAAGTTAAATTTCTAGGGGAGATACTTGCACATGATAATCTCACCCCATTGATCACTTGTATTCTATAATAATGATAATTAATTTTTTTCCTTAGATAAAAAGGAATCAGATGACATAATAATAAATATACATGTATCTGATTTATCCTCTAGGTCAATACCATCATAGATCTTTTTGTATGGGATAAAGAATTGTATTAATGAATTAAGGGATGGAACTTTCCCAGTGTAATGTAATTTTAGGTGTGTGGAACCCTATATACCTAAGAACCTCACCAATCCAACAACTATTCTAGAAGATTATGTCTCCACTATCAAGGATCCATCGAGAATAGAGTTGGATCCCCATTATATGACCATTCAAGGAATTATAAAGAGAATATGAATTACCTCTGATTGGGAAATGAATATTCCCCTATTTTCCATTAATGAATCTAATCTACAAAGTGAAGAATTCAATATTTTACCTAGCTAATTTCCTTTAAATGAAATTCATCGACTCACCCACACTCCTCACACCAAATCCTCCATTTTTTATTTGTTTTTACATGTTTCTTATAAGAATACCGATGAAACTTCTCCTCCCCTATATTATCCCAAATGTAAGAATTTAAAATTCTATCAATATCATTAATGAAGAATTTAGGCACCTTGATCACCGACAGGATATGCATGGGAATGGAATATAACATGAAATTTATTAGGGTAATTCTACTACCAATGGAAAGAAAATTATTTTTCCAAATGAAAAAAAATATTTACTTTTGTAAAATCATGAGAATGAACCATAGGAATACATGTGGTTTGAATAAATTATTATATAGAGTCCAAGTCCTATGTTTTGGGAATAATAAATAATTCCCCTCTCTTTTTCTATATAAACGCAACTAAACTCCAATTTTTATTCACTACAATACCGTGGATAAGGAATTTACTATAAATTTTACACTCTATATCCCTCCAAATATCCTCTAATCTCTCTAGATGATCCTTCCAAGCTTTTAGAAACATCCTATCATGGTAAAGATCCCCTCTCTCTCCTCTTTATTCAAGAACCTTGTTGTCTTTTCCATTTCAATTCCCAATTTTTTGTGTTAGATTATGTTCTTATATATACCCATTACATCCCTTATGATGTAAACGTGATTATAGTTCTCATTCAGTCATGTAAATCCCATCAATGAATATTAGAGTACCCTTTTTATGGAGTCAATTTTTTTCCTTTTATTTTCCCTATAGATTTTATTTTTGAATACTCATCACCATTTACAATCAAGGGTATTAACCAAGATATACCAATCGTTTATTTATTGGGAACTTCCATTTATTTATCCAACAATCCAAAATCATGATATTAAATTTGAGGAAATACGATCTTATGTTTAATTATCCATGTATAAGACTTATTCATGTACATAATATGAATTTGATGGGTGGACTGGAATGATATAGCATTCCAATTAATTGATTAATATTTTAGTCTCATTAGATAGAATATATGGTCTGAAATAGAATATCTTAAGTACACTATGTTATGATGCCTTTTTGGTTAGACTTTAATTATGGTTATGATTACATGTTTTATATTGTTACCACATTCCCATGTTACCACTATGTTATCGTCATATATCATGATTCCATGTCCGTGTTCATGATTCCCTCCCCTTCTATGTTCTATTGAAATTCATTTGGACAGACATGTAATACCCTCAACTTTTTATGATTTTTTTATTCCCTTTCTGGGATTTGTAGATCACTTATATTTTATGTATTTCCCCACGTTATCATGTATAGTTTTAAACCCTATAAAATCATAGATTAAGGTATATATGTCATTTTGAGTTATCCCTTTAATGATAATAGTTTCCCATTTATATATTTAACAGTTTACAAATAATCATCCCTAATTTTCCATTTATTCTATTCAATTTATAGAAATAGTATGATCCAATTAAAAAAAATATAATGGAAAATGTGATGAATACTAAATTGAGATGCTATAAATGATTGAAACTGAATTAAAATATCTTCTTATTATGCCAAAATTGTTATAAAAAATCATGATTAAAAACTAGAACATAGTTGAATTTTTGAACATGTGAATGAAGAGTGGTTCTTCATATAAATGATGTTAATTTAGTAAATTTGGTAAAGCAATGAAATCCTAATTTCCTTTGAGAAAAAAATGTGGAAAAAGAACCCACGGATATTTCAAAAATGATCTGGGAGATGATTTTAGTCTATAAAAATAAGGAATAAAGTATTTAATTCTCATAGATAATAAATAATGTGATGGGGGTAGATAAATTTATCTCAAGGGACAATTAATTGTTTTATGTCTGAAATTTGGAGAATTTGGGCATCATCTAAGCCAATTCTCTATTCTGAGGTCTGATAAACATGATGAGCACTAATAATCTCTATGACCAAGGGAATAAATAATTTACTATTATGAGATTTATCATGATGTGAATTGTGTATATAAAATCTACTCTATATTTTAGAATTTCATGTTGTATTTAAATTCATTTTATATAATCATAGCTTGTAATTTTTCTAATTACATTGATTAACCTCCCCAAATCATTTTATATCATTGGGAAAAATCATTTATGATTACTATATCATAAGTTTATGTTTGTGGGTATGTTCTTGAAAATCATATCAATATAACTTTAGAATAATTCAATGTTATTATAGGTATGGATTGGATTTCCTTATATAGAGTTTAAAAAATTATGGGGAGAAGTAATTCACCATCCGTACCCCAAATAAACAACTAATTCTACACAAGTGAAAAGATGAGGATAAATATTCTTCGGTATCATAATCTCAAGCATGCATATTTTTCACCCAAGATAAAGTTTATCTAGCTCAAATTATTGAGATAAAGGAAAAATCATCCTTTAAGAAATTACCATTGTAAAGGAATTCACTGATATGTTTCTTAGATAATTTTCTGGTCTTCTTTCTAAATGTGTAGTCTAGTTCTGAACCAAACATATACAAGGACCATGTAACATTTTATGGGGATTTTATAAAAAAAAGTTATATTTATGGACCCATAAAAAATAGAGGCAATTGAATAACGACTAAGAGAAACCTCTATAATGGAAATCCATAATATCCTAGTATTAGAAGGGTACTGTCATCAATTTATGAGAAAATTATCATTATTGAGATGCCACATAACTAAGTTAACTCATAATGGAGTAATGTTTTTTAAATATAAATGTGATGAATATTTTAAAGATATTAATTAGAGGCATATCTATTCACTGGGGATCATATTTCCCAACAATAGAGAAATATCATTGATCTACAATAGTGCATTCAAAAATTAAGTGGTTTTTTTACTCTTGAAAGAAGAAAATGTGATAGCCTATGTATACTGACAAATAAACAACCATAAGAAAAAATACCCAACTCAATTCTAATTGTATTCATTGTTCTTCACATTGACAGTTTGGTAGAATTATCTATACTGGGAGAAGTGTGACATATATTAGAATCATAAAATCCGAAATTATATATTCACACAAAATAAGGTTAATATGCACTAATGAAGCTGGTTATAGCTGATCAAGGTTTTTGATTGATCAATACATTACCATGCTCAGAAAGAAAATAAATTGGTAGATGCTCGTTGTAGAAAGGATCCCACAACTCTCTATCCATAATGAGGATTTTATGGGATCCAATGTTCTTGAAAATGAAAATGATGTATATGGGAATATTAAAAGGATATTCATCTTAAATTTCTCAAATAATTTCTAAACTATCCATCCATGATCGGAACAAAGAGGATAAAAAAGGCTATTACTTTCAATAGGAAAAGGTATTGAATATTTCTGAGATCAACTTATCTGAATATCGAATAATATAATTTGGAAAATGAATATTGATCCCATAAAAACCAAAATAAAGAGGGATCTTATGGACAATATGCAAAGACCAACCTTATCTGTTAATCCAAGAATCACTAATATGTATAGATATTTGAAGATTTTTTAGTGGGATAACATGAGGAAATATATTTCAGAAATTGAATCTCGATTATTTGTATTCAAACAAATCAATGATGAATGATAGAAGTATAAGGTTATGATATAGCCATTACCAATGCCAGTATAGAAATGGAAAAACATAACAATGGATTTTTTTGTAGGACTCCCCAAGACATCTAAAGGCAATAATTAATTCTAGGTGGTATTTTATCACCTTAAAAATTCAAATTCTTTTATTTCCATCAAGGATGATTTCCCACTTGAAAACAAATTTTAAGATATATATAAGGGTAGAGGTATTACTGTATTTTTTTACGCTCTCCATTGTATGTGATTGATATTTGAGGTTTACCTTAAGGTTTTGGAGACTACTTCAATAAGATTTGGTTACAGATCTGAGATTCAAAAATTCTTATCACCCTTATATGAATATTTGTTTTTAAAAGACCATTAAAACTTTGGATCTTTTGATGAGATGATTTTTAAAGAATTTCCAAGGATGTTGGGACCATCACTTTTCCCTAGTAAAGTTATCATATAACAATAATATCCATTCTAGAATTCAAAATAGGGATTTTGAGGCTATGTATGGGTAGAGGTGTCAGAATCTAACATGCTAGGATGAAGTTGGAGAGAATAGGATAATGAGAATAATTCTTATCCAAGATATGATAAAGAAGGTTCATACTATTTAGTTTCATAGGAAATCTATAAAAAGTCGATTGAAAAGATATGCAGACAATCATAAATGAAACATAGAGTTTGAGGTTGGTGTTAAAGTTTTCCTTTGTATATAACCATTGAATATAGTCACGAGGTTTGGGAATATGGGAAATATTAGTCATAGATACATTCTCCCCTTTGAGATCCTTGATCACGTCAGATCAATGACCTATCGACTAGAACTCACACCTAACCTATATCAAGTATATAATGTGTTCCTTGTATTCCTCTTGAGGATATACATACCATAAACCTCCCATGTATTGAATGCAGAGGTGTTACAATTTTAGAATTATCTTTCATATGTAGAGCTACTGGTGAAGATCTTATATCGTAGAGAAAAATTTAATTATAATAAGAAAACTCACCTGGTCAAGGTGTTGTGGTGAAACAACAATTTTTATGAAGTGACTTGGGAACCAGAAGAGGAAATGAAATAGAGGTAACCACATCTGTTTTTTGTATGAAATGAAAATTTCAAGGGGAAAATTTATGAATGGGGGAATAATATAATGAATCGAACATTTATAAATGAAATTACTTTTTTGAATAAATCAATGTGTTATTATGGTATGTGGTTATAGAAAACACATGCACTACTTAGGTTTTTTTGAACATTACATCCTGTAAGATTTTAAATACCCTTAAGTATCATAACTATTGATACTATAGCTACCACGAAATGATCATATGACTAGTATATATAACAAGTTATCATAATGTCTAATGGATATAGATGGAATAAGAGATGGGCTAAACTAGTAGGATCATACTATATGAATCCCATTTATTGGATATTATAAGGGAGACAGAATCACAGGGATTTTCCGTTAATCAAGACTAAGAAAATATTAAATAACTAAATCAAAAAAGAAACCATTTATGGAAAAAATTCAAGATCATCGAGATCACAACCAAAACCATGTATGCTGAACCACCTTAAGAAAATCTCATGATCTCTTTCCATACCCTTAGGAAAGTTTCTTGCATAACAATTGAATATGCATCGAGTACAAAATAATATGATTTTTTAAAATAATGATTATATTTATCTTTTATAGTTATTATCACTTTTTCATGTTTAGATAAAGAGTTTGATAAAAAAATTATTTTGACACAATGAAACAAAAATTTCATTTTTCTAAGGAAACATATAGTTTCAATAAATAAGATCTAATTTATTAAATTCAATAAAATTTAAAATAAAATATATTTCTGAAAAAAAATATTATTAAATAATTTTTATTAAATATAAATGATAATCAAATTTTATTAAGTAAAAAATAATTTTAAGACGGGTCAAAAAATTGTTATTGACAAAAAACTTGTATTTTTAAATAAATATGGATTTTTTTTATATTTTAAAGTGTAAACTCTCATACACATGGATTTTTATCGATAAAATAAAAATTATTTTGGAAATAATCATGTAACAAGTTAGTCAGAAATTATTTTTTCACGAATTTTGGAGACATTCAAATTTTTGGGTCAAAATTAAATATGGTATAAATATACTGTGTGTATTATGACATCACGATGACCAAATATTTTTGTAATATATAACATAAATGGCGTCTAAAAATAAATAAATAAATACTATTTAAAATAATGTTTTTTTGTAATTATTTTATTGAATTTATATACCATTTTTTAATCCTTCAAATCTTATATTATATATTAATGTTTTAAAATTAATTCTTTATGAACATGACTAACTTACACATCACCAAGGTAAATATTTTAATGAGGTTAGGTATTAAAATTTTAAAATATGTAAAACAAATTTACATTATTAGAAACCAAGGGATGATTTCTTATTTTGAATAATTTGTTATATGGAGTCTAAACCCAGGTTTGGGAAATAATAAAGAACTTTCCTCTTCTTCACTATATAAACCCACCCAAATCCCATTTCTCATCACTCAAAAACATCTTAGAATTAAATTACTCTTAAATTTCCTCTAAATATATATCACAAGTTTCCCTAAATCTCTCTATAATATCATCTCATGCTTTTGGAAACACCCTCTCAAGGCATGGCATCCTCTCATTCTCTTTATTCAAGAACTTTCTCTGTAGTTTTCCTTTTAGTTCAAAAAATTTTAGGTTGGATTATGTTATTCAATATACTAATTAATTTCATTATAATTTTTGAGTTATGATATACCAATTATAATATCATTAATCCATCCAATTAATCTATGAGTACCCTCATTATGCTAGAAAAATTATCCTTAGATTTTCCATGTGAAACTTCTGTTTTGTGAATACTCATCCCCATTTCCACTCATGGGTATTACACTACATGAACCTATACTTTATTGATCAAGGTATTAATTATATATATCCCACAATCCTTAATCATGGGATTAAAATTTATGAAATATTATACTATTTGGAATGATCTATGTGGAACACTTATGAATGTACATGATATCAATGTGATGGGTATGCCTCGAATTATATTGCCCAACAATGCATTGGGTATGTTTTAATGTCATAAGATTTCACATATAGTGGATAGTAGGTTATCCGAATCATAATATTTTATTATTTATTTTTGGTTAACCTTAAATTATATTTATGATGTCATGTTTTACATTATTTACACCTTCCCATGTTTCCTTTTTTGATATCATTGTAAATCATCCTTTGATGTTCATGTTCACGATTCCCACCCATTTTATGTTCCATTTAAATACCTTTTGACTAAAATCAAATAATTTCTTCATTTTGGGATTTATTTATTCCCTTACTAACCTTTCTCTCTCACCTATTTCTTATGGATGTTCACAGGTTATCTTGTGTAGATTTAAAAGATCAATTTAATTTTAGAACATGTTAAAGAAGCTCTCAATAATGTTTTCGTATCAATGTATCAAGTTGAAATTATATGTACCAAATCTCTAAAATACACTAGGAATTATGATCATTTGGAATTTGTATGTGTTAATATATGTAAAAAATCTTTAAATAAGGTTTATTAAATTATGGGTTGTCATGGGTTATCAGAAACCAAATCAGAATAAAGTAATTTTATACTTCAAAAATCATTTTTATTGTATTTTGTGCATGGATATTATAATTAAATTATTCCAATTATAAAACTTTATTCTTAAAAGTGGAAATAATTTTTGGAATAATCATTTCATAATGTTATAGGTTGATATTTTGGTATCTTTATGAAAAGATTATTTTTGAACGAATAGTGAAAAAACTGATTTTCGGAAAAATTGTCATTTGTTTTCTTTAAATAATGTAATTTTAGAGACCCATTATTTTTCTAAAATGGGATTAAACAAAAATAAGATAAATTTTATGAAACATAATCTAAATAATTTCATATGAGTCAATATTATAAATAATTATGGTAGAATTTAATTTTTAAGCTTAAAAATTCAATATCTTAAAAACTATTATTTATTACATTTTGTGGCCTTATATATTAAGTAATATTTGAAAATTATTAAAGTTTAATATTGAAAAATATAAAAAATATTTGGAATTAAAAAACTGAAATTTAATAATGAGGTCAATTTCATTTTTGGTCATTATTAATAGTAACCATGGTAAAAATGTGTTACATCACTAAAGGGTAAATTGGTTCAATTAAGGTAAAAAATAAGTGAAAAGGGAAAAAATTATCATATTAATTATTATTGTATGATGGAATTTATAACCTTATATTCTTATTTAAATATTTTATAGTTTTGGATTGATCTTTCCCATGATTGGGACTTTATAATATTTAAAATTTTATAAATATTAAAAGTGTGCCACTCACCTCACATATAAAATGGCACCTTGTCTCCTCCATTATTAACACTATTTTGGGAACTATAGTTAAAGAAAAACCACCCCTAAAATCTTCCCAGAATCCCTCCTCATGTCTTATAATCTTTAGGCTTCTAAAAATACCAATCTTATTACTACTAACGTGTAATCCAAAAGGCCAAATATGAGGATAAGGTATAAGTCCTAAATGACCAATTGCAAGTTTATTTATTCTTTTAAATCCTTAAAATATTCCTCAATCGTAATGAAATAAAAAAATAAGTATAATACTTTATTATTACTATTATTATGGTAAAAATATTTTTAATATAATTTCAGAGCTTATAGGAAATTAAAACATTGCACGTGTGTACATATGGGCTACTACAACTACAATGTGATATGTTCCATTTTTCACCATTGGATCATATAGATTGTTGAAATTATAAAACACATGAATATATTTTATATTTATTGAATAATTATTATTCTATAAATTTAATATATTACTTATCTTCTTACACTTTCCACTAAATTAATATTGAAAATGCCACTCTTGCGTACTTGTGGAATACCACCTCCACAAAGATATGTGATTCATTTTTCATTTTCAATATATAAGGATATAAAAAAGGATGGAATTAATGAATAAATATGAAAAAATGATATATTATATTATTCTATAAAATTAAAATTTTACTTTCTTTATTTCTTTTCCACCCTTTAGAAAAACGAAAACATCATCCATACGTATGTAAAAACTTATGACTATGAGACGAGATGGTTCATTTTTTAGGACCAATTTATTTTTTTAAAAGTTTATATAATTTAAATATATTATCAACATAATATTTTTAATGTTATAGATATAATTTAACCATAACACATTTGACTATGGTCAATGCATCGATGTTTTTTGGAGGTTATAAACTGAACAACCCCAAAACATATAATATGAAATTAATAATTTTATAACTCAATAAAATATGGTAATAAATGAAATGAAATTTATAATAATAAAAAAATTTATATTAAAAATTTTATTTATTATATACATAAATAACATATATTTTTTTATTCATGTGTTAGAGAATATACAAAGCTTGACAAAACCTAAGGCAATAGATTTTATTTTAGAACTTTTTTTAAAATGTTTCAAACTCTTTCTCCAAAATATGAGGGTACTCCTAAATATTACAAGAATGTTATTGTAAATGTTTAAAATGTAATTAAATTTTATTTTTTTCTATATTTTAATTTCTTTACAGCGTTATTAAAAAAATCTTTTCAAAGTTTTTTATATGTGTTAATTTTGAATTTTTTATAAACATGAAAAATGGGTTTTAACTTGTACTTCTTGAACTATTTTACCAAAATCAAATCCACTATTCATTATCAAGATTAAATTATAGATTTTTAAGGTTACATTAAAATAAAATATTTTCATTTTCATTTTTCTAATTTTTAATTTTTAATTTTTTTTCTTAGGGAAAATATTCTTTTTCTAAAATTTAAGAGATAATTTAAAGTGTTTTTCTTAAGGGTTCAAATGATTTTTTCATTTTTTTTATGATGAAAAAGTGAAATTTTTTTTTTTGATATAAAATTATTTAGAATTATAAATGATGAAAATTGATCAAGACATAGATCCTGATGATGAGTGAGCCAGATATAACATGCCAATGCATTCAGTAATGAATAGTATTTGAAGGAAAAAGTGATGGAGATAACTAGGTAGGTTAATCTAGTGGAATTAACTAGGATTAGGTTATTATGACATAGGTTTAAAATGAGTGAACTCGGATTATGAATACTACATTCTAATATATTTATATTTTTCTTGAAAAAACGTTTTCTATGGTTTTTTTGATTTTATGAGGTAAGGAAAGGTTATGTTTTTCTAATAGACAAATATTTTTTTAAGATGAATGTTTTAATGAGTTTACATGTACCTTAGGAAGATTTCAGGTTTTTCTTATTATTTATAATGGGTTTTAGGGGTTTTATTTGTGGAAATATTGATTTTAACTTGTTGAAATGTTTTATTTATGTGTTCAATGTTTTACTGTGAAAAAGTTAAATGTCCTTATGGGTTTTTATATTTTTCACTAGACTAATGGTATTAAATTATTTTTATATCCCCTAAAAATCTTTTCTTTCATCCCATTTTTTTAATTATTTTTCACAGGATCATTGGATGATTAAAAATTTTACATGGGAAGGATTTAAAATATGGTGAATATTCTTAAACAAATCAAATGTGTATTGAAAAAAACAATAGTGTAGATGTTTTATAAACACTTTATAATTTGTAAAATATTCCACTTATTATGTATTTATTTTACATTATTATCATAAAATATAAAACTAAAATAACCTAAAAAGGTACGTAAGTGCATATATTAGTAAAAATTATTAATTTATGGGTTTAATAATGTATGAATCATTAAGAATTAAATCCTTACATAAAAACTTAAATATCTGTATTTTCATTTCTTTCCAATGCCTCAAAATCATTTAGTTAAAATTTTTGTGCTTTTATTATCCCCCTTAGTGATAATAAATTCAAAGGATAACTAGGGTATTAATCGTACTCCCTTGTTACTTGTTTTTATTTTGTGAATAAGGTCTTTTTCATAATTAATTATTATCCATTAATAAATTATATCCTAGTTCATTTATCTAGAAAAGGTTGAAACCCCATGTGAATCTTATCTATGAGTAATTGGTTAATCAATATAAGTCTATGTGGTCTAACCTTGTGTAGAAAAAAGATATCATAACCATGACATCCGGGTTTTTAATAAATTTTATTAAAATATGGTATCATTCTCATAAGTTTTGATTTTTGGGGATATTAAAAATTATTTTCAAGAAGTTTAAAAGGAGATATATAACTCAATTAATATATAAAATGACTTCAACTGTAGGATGTGTAACATACCATTTCTCACGTTAACCAACTCCCCCCACTGAAATCACATTTAATAGAGTAGTAAAAGTTTTAAAATTATTATTGGGATAACTCAACATTCATTTATTTACATGTTGTACTGGTAGCTATAGGCATTGTCTCCATATTTTACACAAAACAAGAAAAAAAATCTTAACTTCTACCTTCACAATTCTAGTCGGTTCTTTTTTGAATAAATTCATACTACTTTTCCCCATACATCCTTCTGTTTTCTTTTTTATTAGGTTTTTTCTCTCCTCAACTAATCATCAAACTTCCTTGAATTAAGAGTGTTTATTTCAAGAATTTATACAACCCATGTACTTCTAGTTTTAACATTAAAATATATAACAATGATTATAAGAGAGAGAAATTGTTTTCCCTTGAGCCCTGTGAAGCTATACATGCTAGTAATAAATAACGTAGGAAAGTATCCTTAAATATTTATAAACTGTGAAAAATAATAATTTAATTTTTAATTCTGGATGAACTACTATAAAACAAGTTTATATACTCATGATTCTGAACAATATCTTTAAATAATTTAAGGATTTACCAATATTTTGGAATATAATATTCTTCCTTGGCCTTGGACTTTGAATTCTGGAGAAGTATCACCAAAATTGAATGTCCATCTGATTCCCTCCACTGGATTTCATGATGATTAAACTATTCCTGAGAGTGTATGCACAAAGATATATTATTCCTCCTAAAAAGTATTCCAATATATTATATACTATAGAATCGGCTAGCTTGACACATTTTTTTAAAATTTGATGTAATATTTTTCATTATCTTTTTCTTTATCTTTCTCTGATACAACATTTTTCTCTATTTGTGTAGCCTAAAATTATTAAATCCTAAGTAACTTTCCTTTCTTTATTTTATTCATTAATATTTCATAAAAATATGTGAATAATATTTCATTAAGAAAATATGGAAACTCTACCTTGATACTCATCAATTTCAATAATAAAAGAATATATATCCTATATATTTCTCTAATGTAACAATGTTATTGAATTTCAAATATTCTATTTTTAAATTTCCACCAATAATATACCATGGTTATTTCACTTTATTCTCAAAAAACTTTTCTATAATCATGGATTTGAATAATATGTTGTCATATTTTATAATATAAATTCTAACTAATCATTATAATATTTAATAATAATTTCTTATTCACTGATTTTTCACAATGTAATTCAACCTAATGTTCATTGGAATGAACCATATAGAGTTCTTAGAATAATCTATTCAATTTTAATATTTTATATTTTCATCTATTTTTTATCGTTAAATGAACATTATGATTTTCAGAGTAAACCATATGATGTTCCCAATAATCCTTTTGATGTCTGAAAATGACTTTAAAAAGTTACCTTTACCTGTCGAACAGTAAATATCAAGTCTCCCATGAAACTTATGAAGTCACAAATGAATATTACAAAGTTATAATAAACCTTACAAAGTCACACATGCACCTAAGAAAGTTATACATAACCTTATGATGTACATAAATGTACATTATTTATTCTTAATCAGAATTATGATGTCCATGGATTTATCTCCAATACAATGGGAAAAGATTACGTTATAGAGTACAATATAAACCTTACAAACTATATATAAACCTTATGAATCCCTAGGTGAACCTTGTGAAATCTACTAGATATGGGGTCTTTATCAACCTCACTATAACCTATATACACCATAATTCTTTCTAATATACTCAATGTAACATAAAAACTTCAATATCACTTAAAATAAACCCAAAATCATTCCAAATTACATTCCAATGATTCAAACATATCTGGATATAAAAACAATACAATCATCAATAATTCAATTTTATACATTATTATCCCACTTTTTCTTTTTTTGAAAACCTCACTAAACACTTTCAAAAAACACAAAAAATCACACTTTATTATATCAAATCTTGTAATTTCTTAAGTGATAAGTATTTTGACACCCTAAAATTGGATAAAGTACCATTTTTATAGGGCTAAATATTTTAGTGATAAGTAAAAGTTTTCCATGTAATTTTTTTGTTAAATGCCTTAATTCATGAACATACAAATTTTTATTTTAACCCATTTTTTATAATGAATTATGTTCTTGGATCCACAATAGACTGAAAAAATTATTTTCACTATCTCACTAACGTTGGAAATAAAATCCAATGCTACGTATGAGTTTTCCTAGCGACCTTCAAGTAAGTTGGAAGGGGTAAACATTAATTATTAGCCAAAGAATCACAAATATATCCTTGGGAGGTTCCTTGGAGAATATATCATCAAGCTGAATTAGGTAGAAATAATCCCCCAATATATATTGATGAGTTTTAGGGGTTCAGTATATGATCAAAGGAAGCATAAGAAAACCCATAAATTTTATTGATCCACCCTTGATGAAATCACTATGTAATATTATGCAAGAATAGATACATGAATACCAATATAATGGCAAAGTTTATCTTTAATAATTGATGGTTTATGATTGATGTCTATCAATAGAGTAGAATATGAATTCCTCGAGCCTCCACGGGGATTACACTTACTAAAGGATCTTATAATGTTTCTTGATTACCCATACACACATAAGGGGGACAATTACAATAATGTATTAAAACCCTACATCTAGGAAGAAGGAGAGTATTAAGAGTCTTGAATATAATTGGTCATGGCCAACAGGAGGGATCTCATCCCATTATATATCCATCCTCAACACATTTAATTTAACAAAACACATATGAAATATTTAATTCATCAATCAATTTTAATTCTTGCTGGACATGTTCATTGATTTTTATTAATTAATGAATAATATTTAATATCTTTAAAATGTATTATTAATTATAAAACCATATTATATGATGAATTCACTTAAAGTCATGCATGCATCGAAGATACATCTACTGAGACTATGAGGTGTAAGATACATATCCTAAATCATTGGGTGCAACATATTATTCCATTTGAAGAATATAGATATGTTATTGTTACATAACCAATAATTTCCCACATTCACTAAAATCCATAATTACTTTATGAAAAACTATAGAATCCATTGTAAATCCACCAAAAACTCATTTTGAATATGAGTTCATCAAACTCCCTTCTTTTTTGAAAAAATAATTTTTATTAATATTTATCCTTACCCAAATGCATAGCTATTTGAATCCATGGACCTTAATCTCATTGAAAACAAACATAAAATCCATATTTAATAGATGTAATATATTAATGGCCTCTATTAAAGCATTAGTTCAACTCATGCTACTAAGGGGTTTGCTATGATCTCTATAAAAAACATTCATATCTATATACTACATGTCCTTTACAAGATGAATCATATGAATTATATATATACAAATAATATCCATTATTTTCTTACATTGAGTAACTACTATACATGAATAAAATATAAACCTTGTATAATTTATCTTTTATTTTCTTGATTCTCTGAAAGAGATTGACCATATTGATAAATTCATAAAATTTCATTCATTTAACTGATAACCACATCAAATTTTCCCAATAAATATATATAAGAACATCATATGTGACTTAAATAATTTATTAAATTAATTTATTCATTCAAATTCAATAAAGGGATAGATTTATTCCCTCATCTTAAATGTTGAAAAATAATATCTTGGTTGTACTCCAACTAATGACATGATCAATTATATACCCAACCATTAGTTGATTATCTATGTTAGTTTTGAATTATGTAATAAATTTATCAATGTATATTGGTTCTTATTATAGGTATCTCCCAAACATAGGTAATAATGTTCGAAAAGAAGTATATTCCCTTAATTATATTGATGACTTTGTGACATTCCATGAGATGTAATTTGGAGTTTCATACCCCGTAAAAAGTATTTACTTAATAACACATGAATTTATTATTTGAATCTAGTATTAAAACCTTTGTAATTTATACACGATTCTACTCATGATAATCTCAACATATCATCATAACCCATAATACCCCATAATTATCATCTATAGTGAAAAATTAAAACAATATTTTGTGGTGATATTATCATTTAACTATTAATGTAAAATTACATCACACATGAATGATTAAAAAATGGAATTTTATTTAATTATAAAATAATGATACATAATATATTCTTAAACACTTTTAGGTATATTACACAAATAACAAAAAAGATCAATATTATTATATTGTATTTGTAAAACTACCTTTTCAACATCAATTTTTTTTCATTTTTAGAGTTTTGTTTACTACTTATATCTATATGTAATTCCCAATATATTTTATGTAACCAAATAATAAAACTCTTCCCCTAAAAACTTTTATGTGAAATATTTTTGAAGAATTTTTGTTTGAATAATGGTACGATTTATAAATCTTATTCCAAATATTTAAATATTTGAATATATTCAAACTTATAAACATTATAACATCAAATATTATTATTTTAACCTCTGCTGTCTACCTTGAAATATTTCTAAGATTAACTTATTCATCTTTGGAAACCAATTCCATCAAAAAAATTATCTTCTTAAATGTAATGTAAGTGATAAAATTATTATTCTCCAGTAAATCCCAATCATCATTAATATAAATTGACATTCACTTTAACTCTAATAAATCTTTAGGAAATGGGGAATCACACTTTGAATTTAAATTAGTATAATATTTTATTTATTAATTTTTAACTTCTTTTGTTACAATTATACTCCCACTAGACTTTTTACACTACAATCTCTACATAATATCATGTTTCAATACACAAACCAATTTTCATAGTAAATAATTCACATTTTTTTGGTAGAAATATTTGGGAAATAAAATATTATTTGGATAGAATATATGATGGTATTTTTTCATGGATAATTTTCATAAAAATGAAGCATTCCATTAAAATATATCACTATAGGTTAGTGGGAAAAGATTTTATCATTTTTTATATTATATATATATATATATAATAGTTATATCCTCAATAAAACACTTTTATCTTTATATTATTCTAAAAAAACATTTTGTAGAATACGATAAATCATAAATCATGTATGTATAATTAGTCATTGAATAAAAATTATAACAACTATTTTTTAACAAATAATTTATCTTATCAAATAAGAGAGATAATATAAATACATACATACATTACTTTCAATCATATATGATTGTTAAATTAATTTACATTCAAATATTTGAATTAGAAACTATTATATTCCTCACATGAATGAAACATATAAGTTTAAACAATTAATTCCTAGATTTTGAACTCCTATATATTTACAAAATGTTTAAATATACATTTGGAACCAATAAACTTCATAACTAATAAATTAGTTTCTATTACACTGATACATGATATGGGCCTTTCATAGAGTTTCATAAATCTATTCATGTATTGGGAATAGTTGGGAATCATTTTTCACCTATAATGATATCTATAGGTTTCAATGTCCATTGATATTCAAATAAACATTATCAAACTCTGTAAGTTAACATTTTTTTACTTTGGATTTGAACTTTAACTCATTTTTATCATCTTTAAGTTATAAGAACTTGGAAATAACATTCCTAATTCATTTCTTCTCAACACTTTAGAACATTGTATAATATTTTCATGAATTCATCATCATCATCGTTAGGACATTTCCATAAAAACAATATGATACATTTATTAAACTTAAAAATATTTAACTAAACCTTAATAAAATAATTCTACACTCCAAGTTATCATATTATTTTCACCTATTGAACATCTTGAATTGTTTTGTTAATCGGGAATGTGTAACTCTAAAAAATAGGATTTCTTTTTAATTTAGTTCACGTCTTAAGCTACTGGTCTCATGAGATTCTAAATTATGTTTTTTCATTTCTCAGTTCAATGTTATGTTTAATTATGATGATGTTATTTATATATAATAGAATCATTTATCATATGGGTAACATGTTTTACCTTTTACATTATTGAATTTTATTGGATGTAATCACAATAAAAATGATCATCCAATACATCACATCTATTTAGTGATCAAAGATCCATATTTCATCATAAATTAAACCATTTTCTAATGTAAATAATTAATAAATATATATGGTATAAAATAATTATCTTTCCTATCTCATGTAAGATATTTTAATCTATGGTCAATTATATATTTGATTCCGTACACAAGATAATTTTTAGGTATTCATCTAAGATCAAACTATCCAATTGGATGATTTAGATCTTGAAATGTTTCTATTTGGAACTTCTAGGGAGTCTATCTGAGATAAATCACTAATTTATATCCATCCTAAGTAGGTTTTGGGGAAGGAAAATTCAGTCTTCCTAAATTGTAGTTCACTATGTAATAACTAGGTGGTGGTTCGACAAGGTACTATTGGGAAGGATCCTTATACTGTTAGTGACAAACTGTCATGCACCATTGATCTTGAGATGAGGATTGTGGAAATTAATGATCGCTTGAAGTGGGAATTGAATATCATCAATTTTTCACGATAGTTTCAAGACAATCAAAGGGTGAATAAAGGGGCACTTACATCCGTAAATAGCAACATAATATGTCCCTCCTCTTTTTTCTATGATGAGAGGGTTGAATATCATCTACTTAGGGGGGGTATTATTCAGACTACTGGCAAGGGTAATATTACAATCTTCATTATTTAGGTCCCATGACATAATAGTATAATCTCATCTCTCACTAACATTATTAGGGATGGATTTATCAACAGAGGTTATGGTTAACATAACCCTTTACCACCAATTCAGGTTGTATAAGGCCAATTTAATGAGTCCTCTAAAGGGGTTGCTTTTTAGAACCGCTTCATGGTCCTGGTTGCTAGTGGTCTATTCACTTATAAAGAAAGGAATTTTGAGGAGTAAGGAATTGAAGATAATAATTCTTCATGAGGTAGGACTGATGACCGAGAAGAGGATATCGATTCTGTTTCTAAAAGGTGGTCCTCTAAGATCAAGGATTCAGAGCATCTAGAAGAATAACTCTGATCCTCCTCAATGAAAGGAAAAATATACCTAGTAGATATACCTAGTAGATTGATTTACTCAGTATGTATGGATGTAGTAGGTATGTATGTATTATTCAAATATTCCAATTACTCCCATTATAAGGTCATCTAGTTTAGGTAATCTCCCTCAACAGATATTGATTGTAGCTGCTAACATCCCAGAGAGTATGTATAAAGGGCCTAGTATGCATTTGGATCCATTTTCTCTTCCCAATGATGATAGTTTTGGAATCATATTAGTATAATCAACTTCCATGGTTCCAACTAATGTAATTAACTATTATATTGACTCTGATAACACTCTGGAACTCCTCATTCATTCTAATGAGGAAATTCTTGAGGATCCTTTGTAGATAAATGTCTCAAATGAGTATGCACAGAGAATGTTTGAAAGACCATTGTGAGTTGATTTAAATGAAGAAAATATCTCATAGATTGACAAATAGAACTAGTTTTTTATATAAGGATTTAATGAGAGGAAAACCAGAATAGAGGAACATGTACAGACTTAGGAGAAGATTACATTTCATTTCGAGGGTCTCATCAAAGAAAATATAGAAATAGAGATAACCTCCCTCAAATGATGTTTATTTAAGGTAAATAATTCTAACCACCTTTTTTTGGAATGGTCTAATAATTTCTTATGAGGTCTAACACTTATTTCTGGATCTGTATTGGTTTCTCACATTTCCGTTTAAATGTATCTGAAATAAAATAAATAACAATATTTAATGTAATGAAACATGAAAAATAATTATTCTCTCATTTTTTGTTCCTGTATACATGCTTGATTCTAATGATTTAGTGTTGGAATCCATATTCTATCAAAAAAAATTTAATGCGTTCACACCACATTAATGTGTAATGTTTTGCACAACCCACGATTTGTGTAACCCACCTAGAAATATATTATAAATATATTCATATATATTATAAATATATTCATATATATTATACTGAATCTTTTTTCATAAGGTATATGAAATTTTATTATAAAGGAATATAGCTATGACATTGAAAATCTCAGCATGAGTTAGCCCAGAGTAACAGAAAGAAAACTTGACACCTTTTTGGAACAAGGAATAAGCCTTTATATAGGTTGGTACTCTAACCCCAGACCCCTCCCTCCAAGGTGACTTTAGTAAATCGATAAATAAATTCAACATATCTATAATAGAAAATATGCATTAAGTATATTCAAAAAATATTCTAAAGATCATAACTTAAATAAGAAACCAAGGTAAAGGTAGATAAAAATATATATTTTAAAGAGGCACACATATCATGTAATGTAAGGAACCATTTCCATGAAGCAACTGATCACATAAAAAAGAATACATTTTTCATATTCAATAAAATGTTTATAGACATGATTAATATAAAGGAATAAATACTTAAATAAACATTTTATTTAACAAGAGTAACAAACATGAATGTTAAAATTTAACATACACATTATACACATTCTATAAATAATTCTATAAATATAAATAATATTAATGAATCAAAAATTAAATAAATAATAATTTAATAATGAAAAAAATATAAATTTCCATATTTGATGTAGATTTCCGAAATTGTTTTTACAAATCCAAACATTTATCCTTTACAAATCATTTTTAAACAGTAAAAATAATTATGAAAATAAATTAACACTGCAGTTATCAAATACTGTGAAATTTTCAAATGAAATGTAGTCCTATAAAAATATATTTTTATTATTTCAAATACCTAATATAAGAAATTAAATTCTAAACATTACGTATAAAGTTCATATTTTAGTTTAAAATTTTTAAAAACTATTTAAAAAAATATACCTAGTATATATAACTATTTTAAAATTAATTATTACAACAAATATTTTATAGTTATGCTACACATAATTTATATTATATTATGTTAGATATAAACACATTATATCTATATTCAATATGAACACTTTCATAATATTAATTATAAAAAAACACATTAAATACATGATATTATTATAAATTATTAAAAATGTATAATGAAATTTCTATTATGGTAGTATTTTTATAATATAAATATCAAAAAATTAAAATATATTTAAAACCTAAAAAAATCTAATATTAAAAAAAATTAATGCATTCTAAATTTTTATCCTATCTAAGTTCCCTTTTAATTCAAACAATTAAAATTAAATAATAATTTACAATACAAAATATTAAATGATAAGACATTTCTATTTCAACCTTATTTATTTAATTTATGAATACTTTATTAATATACCTTATGATTTCTGAATAGAAACTTTATCTGAAGTTCACATGTCCTGACATATAATTTAGAAAAAAATATTTTAAAAATTTAAATTTAATATTGGTAATATTTATTAAAATAAAATTTTCAAAAAAATATATAATTAATTATAATATATTAATAATTAATTAACATATAAACTCTTTATGAATTAATTTTTTCTAAAAATAACCTATAATAGAATTTAAATTTTTTTATAAACAATATAAATTTGGAAAATATATTCTTAATATTAACATATCAATATTAGTGAAATATTTATAATACTTCTTTCAAAAATATTAAAAAATTAACCGAAAACAATTTATATTCTGTAAATTTATAATTTTTTTAAAATATATAAATATTCTATAATATCTGATTTCATTTTTTAAAAACAATTTATAAATGGCCTAAAACCCATATGATCTATTTCCTATAGTAGCGACACATATTATATTGACTGGTTAACATAAGTCTCACCTTCTACTACACAACAAATTTAAAATTTAAAGCAATATAAAGTGGTTTTCTTGATATTATGTTAGCATATAACATAACATCGAGAGCGGAAAATTGAGTTATGATATCGTAAAATGTTTTTTTCATTTAAAAATATAAGAAACAGATTGATTAGATTTCAAAGCTATATCAGATACCACCAATGGGTGTTTAGGGGTCATCCTATGAATAAGGGAAGTAGAATAAATCCTATAATTGTTCATGATTAATCCTTAACAGTATAATATTGTAATATAAATATAGAATATAAACATGTATAAGACAACAAGAATCTACATCTTCATTCTTTGATGGTGTAAACTTGATGTCAGTCACTAGATATATAGAAAAAATCCTATTGACTCCAAGGAGATTAAACCATTTAAAAAAGTTAACAAAATGTTTATTGTGATCCCTATACATAGAAGGAGTTCTTTAACCTTCACCTATTGATACACTATATCTCAAGTTGAAGAGTGTATTCGAAGCCCTGCAAACAATCAATTATGCCCAAAAAGAGGGATCACAACCCTTTATATAACCATCCTCGATGTGTTTTATTTATTGAAACATTTCATACATATTCAAAATATTAGCCTACATTAGTTCACATTGGACATATTCATTGGATCTGTTTAATGAATTTATTCCATTCATAATTGTTTATATGTGATGAAACTATATAGTAATATTCATTCACCTAAAGTCATGAATATATTGTAGTTGTATGCACTTAGAAGAAGAGGTTTTAAATTGGTTTACTTATAAAAAAACATTGGGTCCAATATATTCTATTATATGTATCATAGATATATATTTGTGTGTGTGTGTGTTTGTGTGTGTTTAGTGTATAACCAATATATATCACCATTTAAAACATTATCTTTGATTATTTTATACCCCATATCGATGTTCTTATTTATTGATTGTTTGATTATTATTTATGTAAATATAAATATTACTTTTATTATGACATGAGATTCTAAGAGGAATTTCAATATTCACCCTTAAATATTAACTCTTCTCTTTCATCCAGAGAATCTGTGTATATATACTAGTAACTATAATATATTGTAACATTATAGTTATTAGTGTAAATGCATTCTATTTCTTATAATGATAACTGATCAACCTTCCTCACAGATCAAATATCCCATTAGAATTAAACTTTCTATCATCATAATCTATAGATGTGAATCTAGAAAAATTTTGTTTTCCAACCATCATATATAACAACTGAAAACACAATATCTCATTGATACTCCTGATAATTACTTTTTCAACCATTAGATACTATTAATTTAGATCGCTCTAGTATCTTGCACATATGGTCACTACATCGAAAATATCACATTTGGATATAGATAGATAAAGTAAGAAACTAATCAACCATTAAAATTATATTTGATTCAAACATTCTCCTTCAACATAATTTCCTTGTTTCATCACATCATATATAGGTGTGTAAAATGGTTTTATGTCTTTAATTGAATAATTAATTAGTAATTCTCTTTCATACTGATCTTTGTAAATAAACATAAAGACTTATTTTGATAACACTTGTAATCATAAAAACTACCTCAATTATCCCAACATTGGAATCTCAAATAGATTATTCATTTATGTATAGTTATTTTATAAGAACCCCCTTTTTCTACTTTAAAAATTACATCATACATGTAAACAATTACAACAAGAATTACATATTCCACCTCTTTCAGAAAAAGGTTAATGTCGTCCTTTGTATTTATGGATTTCTACAACCCCATGTAGTGATCTAGAATTGATTACCAGGCTCTAGGGGTCTATTTTATACCTTTAAGAGTGTTATTCATCTTGAAAAACGTTTTCCACTTATTTTAAAGGAAAAATCCAACATGATATCTTATATAAACTTATTCTTATTGCTCTTAATTCAGGAATATATATTTTACATCCATTTGACATATTTTTTTACTTATTTTGAGATAAAAATGATGTGAAACTTATTATAGATTCAATGTTTACAATAGGTGTAATGGTCTCTTTAAAATTAACTAATTTAACCTATGAGTGCAATTTACATACAAGTCTGTCCTTCATCCTTAATATTTCCACACATTTTTTCAACTAGTTTTTGAATACATAATTAGTTCTAATCAAATTTATGTTTTTAATCTAGGAAAATAATTCCCAAGATAATTTTTCTCAACATGATCCAATCCATCATTTATAGAATTAACCCATTATTTTATCTGTTTATATTAACTAATATTATATGGATCTGTTTATTAGATAAGATACATTTGGTTATCAAGCCTCAATATCTTTATGATCTAAACAAGATAATTTTGATTTACTATAATTTTCTCTACATCCCCAAGATTCTTTAGTTTTTTAAATTTTTATTTTTCAAATTTAGTGGACTTTTTTTCATCATTATTCTAATGATAATAAATTTTAGCAATATGTGGTTATTTTACTATGTGTTATCCTCTAAGATTATCAGGAATTTTCTCACAATCATTATCAAAATACTCAAAGGTTTCCTGAACTAGAACATTAATATCTGGGTTATTTTCAATGACTTCTATATCAGATATTCATTAACATTATGAAACATTTTTTATCAATAATATGTTTTCTTTTTCATTGGATAAATTTCTTATAAAAATAATTTCCTTGGATTTCTCATGAAATATTTTTAGATTTTTTATTTTAATTATCATATGAAAGGGACTACCAATAAATTTTATGTTGTCAATAGTTTATTTCTTCATGTACCATAGCTCATAAGAAATTATATTCTAATTTTGTCTTATAAGTCAACAAATTTAAATATAAATATCTATTCATATATTAAGATGTCAAATTCTTTTATCATAGTTATACCAATCTGAATCAAAATTATATTCTTTCATTCAACTTTTTTTTGGGGTGTAGAGGGAGAATTATACCGATGTTTAATTCCATTAGTATCAAGGTACAATTAAAATGAATTATAAGTGTAATAAATTCCATTATCATATATAACCTTCTTGAAACACAACCCAAGTTCATTCTCAACTCTTCTCCTAAAAATATTAAACATTTCCACTTCTTCCAATTTTTTTCTATTGAACATAAAATTAGTAGATATGATGTAAAAATATAGTTAATGTGATGAATTAATGAATAAATTTAGTGTATTGGTTTCTCATTTTTTAAAATATATATAAATTTATTTTCTCATGTGTCCTGATGGATTAGATTTCCAAACGTTTGTGCATTACTTCTATAATATTCCCCTTTTGGTAGGTTTCACAGAACTCTTAAACTTCTCTAAAAAAACGGGGAAAGTCTCTTATAGAACCCTATATAATATTTATTAAATATATTTGACAATGGTGGCCTAATATTCTATCCCATTAATTTTTTTTTCATATTTTGAGTTTAAATATAAATAATTACTTGAGTCTTCAATTTGAAAAAAAAGTGCCACTAGTTCTTTTACCTATAGTGATAATTATTCATCTTGTATCTTATTTATGGGGAATGTATCTCTTATAAAAATAACCACATTAACTCCATCACAAAGATAACCCAGACTCAACAAGTTATTTTTAAGCCCATCAATAAAAACACATCATTTTATTTTATCATTTATACTTTAACTTCATCCATTGAAATTCATTTTATCTTCAATTAGCTAGCATTCCCTAATTTAAGAGCATCAATATCATGTTATTAAATATTATTTAAGTTATTGGTGTCACCATTTATATATGATGAGAAATCACTAATCAGAATCTATAGTTTTCTCCTTTTTGTAGTTCTAAGACCCACTTAAACAATTGAATTTTCATCTGTATTACCCCCTGAGTCTTATTTCAATTATAAACAGATTTTTTTATCATATAATCATATTAATATATTCTTTATCACTATGAACTTAATAGTAACAACTTCTATATATTTACTCTAAGAATCCTAATCTATTTTGATAGTTAATTGAGATGGATTTCTATTTTCTAAATACATATTCTCATACATGTTCCTACTATTTAATAGATTGCTCCCCCATAATCATGGACTTCTCCTATTCCATGGAAGTGATATGTTACAAATTAACAAATTTTAATTATTCTAAAAAACTCCACAGAAATAATAATATAGTTTAAAACTTGTTTATCCTTGAAACCTTTGAGTATATATATAGTCTTTATCTTTATTTCATGGTACTTTTCTAGTTTCTATATACTTTATTCTTTTGGGAATCATTACTTTTCAATCGAACATTAAATTATTTAATGTAGAGTTGATATTTTAATATTTTTTATCAATCCAATATTTCTTATATTAGATTTTTTAACATGCACTATAAAATGAGATTGATATATATATTATATTTTTTAGAGGTTATTTTTTATCAGATTTTGTGTAAAAAATTACACTATAGCTTATAAAGACTCGATCTTTACTTTCAAAACATTAGGAAAATCATTAGTTGTTTTTCATAGGGTTTTATCCTCCTTGATACACCTTGAATAAGTTATGTTTATCCATTCTTAATGTGCTTCAATTTTATTTTAGAATTATTCTTGGGTTCTCTCTTGATTTAAAATTTCACTTTATGATGATTAATCTCATCAAAATAGTCTTTTTCATTATTGTTGAATTAATATTTTTCTCTGTTAAACATCACAACTTATTCCTTCTTTATTGATTTTATTTATGTTCTATGTTGTGAATTTATCACAAGAAAAAATTTGATCTCAGCCTTTCACATGTTTTCAGTGACGGAATATTTTTCTTATCACTCACATATTGAACATTATTCACGTTTTTCAACATTAGTGATGGAGTTAATGAACTATCCTCTAGTTTCTTTTTTATTATTATTAATTTGTGAGAATTATTCATTCTATTCTTTTCTCAACATGATTATTGTTTTTTACTTATTTGAAAATTTTACTTATTCACACAAGACATCATGACCTCCTTATAATTTATGTACAATTCCTTTATTTGGGGAATTTCCTCATCATAGTCTAATTTATATTACACATTCTTCTTTCATGTATAATATAACATAATTTATCAAAATACAACACACATAATTAATTTTATTGGATGGTTTCCCTTGTCATTAAACTTTCCATTATTTTGGTTTTTAGAGATATGGGTCATCATTATCGTATATTCTTCATCATCATCCTCATCATCTTCTAATTATCAAAATGAATTAGATTACCATAATTTTGTTTTGAGTTTATTAATGACCTATAATTCAATTTCCTCATCCTTTTTTCTTAAATACTATATCCATCCTCATCTAATAGTTTAGAAGTGTATTGCAAAACTCATCTAGAGATAAATCTTCCTTATCCTATTGGGATGATATATTTGAATCAAATGTATCAGGAATGTTCCCCATAAGCTTATTGAAAAAAATTGAGTCTTCAAAAGAATCTATAAATCCCCAGATATGATTTACTCTCTCATTAACCCTTTTAAATAAGTTTTCATCTATCTGATATTCATACATCTATAAGTCTTCAAACCTATCTCCCCATATTTTCAATTTGGATTCATTTATTTTTATACTTCCATCATAAATGTTTTCAATATTTTCCAAAATTTACATGGAAATATTGATACTCATTACCTGTTTATAAAAATTATCATATAAGGATGAATATTTGTAAACTCAACTATATTGAGGAGTAAGATTCAATATAAAATCATCTATTGGATAAATTTTAGGTGGAAGAATATCTTGGTGTGTGAATAAGCTCTCATTCACACTACATTCATTCTAAAATCCTGATAATGAATGTTAGATTACAAGTTTTTTTGCTCATATTTGTCTAGAAACTGAAGACATATACCTTATAATAAGATATTATTCGCAAATTTAGTAACTTATGGAAATGAATTGAACAACTTATTCTTAATCAAGAGTAAAATAAATTGTTAAATTCTAGTTTTTTCATTTTAAATAATTCCATTTATTTTTATTATCACTTTATAAATATTCAAGGATATATGCCATATCTTTTACTAGAATAGAAAATCTCACCCGACATAAAAAACAACACTACCCCTCACTTTTAATCACTTGATAATTATTGTCATAACTAAGGTAATGTAACTTGACTCAAACCTAGAAAGTAGTAGGTACCCATATAAATACTAAACCTTCTAAACATTATTAGGTTATTTTTATTTTCATATATTATTTCATACAAGTGGGTATAGTTTAAAGAAGTGAGGATCAATACCATAAAAATTCATAGAGGTTGATTTTAAAAGAATAAATTATTAAAAATATAAAAATGATTCATCCATACCTCTTTTATTAATAGTAATATATTGACATAGTAACATCAATAAATATTATATTTAAGTAGTTTTCCTATTAGATTCAATGTTTTTCATGTTAAATTATAGGGAATATGATTTCTATCAACAAAAAATGTGTTTTAATATTACATGGGAAGAAAATTCATGGTTAGAAGAGATATTATTCCACCTAAAAAATAAGCCAATAGATGATTTTATATTGAATCAAATTCCTCAATAAGTTGTTTAATTAATTTTTTTTGTCACTATATTTGAGAATAATATATTATTCCTTAGACTAGGTTTTCAATTTCTATACAAATATCACCCAAAAAACTTGTAAGTCAACATTAATTCTCAATATTTTAGAATGAATGTATTGTTAATGAGAGTGTATTGACACATAAAGATATTATTCCACATAAAATATAATCCAATATATAATCTTCTATTGATTCTCATTCCTAAACATACTTGACTAATAATAGATTCATCGCTATTTGATGACTTATTCTTCCTCTTTTTTTGATGAATCAGTTATATCATTTTACATAGTTATGACTTCACAAATAGAGCATATATATATTTTCCTAATTTTATTTATTTATTTCAAGTGAATTATGTTAATAATAATTCAATAATAAAAAATATAAAATCTTCATTAATTCATGGAAGTTAAATTATAATAAATTAATATCTTGGAAACATTTCTCCAATTTTCTCATGGTAATGTATTTCAAATATTTAATTTTGAAAGTCCCACTAATATTGATTCATGTTATTATAGTTTTAATTCTATAAAGATACTAGATTTAATCATGAATTTGATTAATATTTTTTGATAATTTATGTTTTTAGTGTAGCTAAGCATCATAAAATTTAATACTAATTTTTTCTTCAATGAATTTTGTCAAATTAAATGACCCTTACATTCCTCATGAAAAACCTTATGAATTTACCTATAAAATTTATACCTTTTTAATATTTTTTATATTATAATATTTTATAATGATAAATGAACCATATTATGTTTATAGTAATGCTTATGAAGTTATAGATGAATCTTATGATGTCATAAATTAACTTTACAGAGTTCCCTTTTCCTTTGGAATGATTTGTACAATGTATCATATGTACCTTAAAAATTCACACTTCAAATTTAGGAAGTTATAAATAACCTTATAAATTCATTCATGAAACCAACATTGTCAAAATTCACTAAAATAATTCCTGAAATTAACATTAAAAATTATAAAACAAATCTATTTAATTTAATGACATTGTCATATTTCCAATACTCTACACATTTCCAACCTTACTAATAAAAAGGTAAACTATAAAAAATATGAGAAAACCATAAGATGTCTATGATTAACCGTATAAAAACATGTTCATAATAATGTTTCAAATTCAACACAATCAGTATATACTAGAATTTACTCAACACAATTCATTGCATCTCAAAACCTTCTCCAACACTTAAAATCATCTCATAATCCTTCCAAATTACTATCTAATGCTTAATGAATAAATGTTTGACAAAAAATAAAATCTTCCAAAATCCCATTGGGAACTTCCAACATTATTGTTTTTGATCTTATTGAATGTATTCATCATTTTTTTGTATTGTTCTATTATGAAGTAATAAAATAATGATCAATTTTTATTTATTTCGTGTGGTTGATTTATAGTATACCATTATAATTTAATTTACTTATATTTAACCAAGACATGAAAAAAATCATTGATATATATATATATATTCTTATTTTATAAAATATAAAATAAATGCATTTAATTTTTAGATATATAATTTAATGGGTAAAAATCTATATTAAATATATAGGATGTTAAAAAAGAATAACATTGAAATTTAATTAGTTTAACTAAGGTAAGAAAATAAGTATGGACATATGTATTCAAGTGAAAATGGGGAATATTGATCGATTAATTATGAAAAATGATTCTTTATATTCAAATGATGTTGTTATTGAATACCACTTTAACCTGGTCCATGTACTAATGTCCTTTTAAATTTTGGTTTGCTAGATAATCCCCTTTTAATGGAATGTGAGGGAGTACTTAGAAGTCTTGGAGGCCCATATTTCATTACCTGAAGACCCATAAGGCTTTTAAAAATTTTAATTGATCCAACAAGATTGAAAAAAACCGTCTTAGAACCTCTTCAATGTTCGTACATTTCTTACCACTTGATGATCCGACCAGCTTTTCCTTGCACAAAATATTACTATGTGAGGCCTAAAACTAGTGATGTGTCTACCCGTCCTATCTATATGTGTCTAGCTAGCTCCACCTAGTTACTGCTACCTATTTGATCTATCTTCCTAAGGTTAATCCAGTACAGTCAAACCACACTAATGTAATGGACTGAAGGACTAGTTGACTCATAGTCCTAGTACATTGACCAAAATCTAAATTATGGTGAATAATGTTACTACTACAATACCATGCTATAGTGACCACAATAGTACTTGTTTTGCTACAATGATAAAGTAATGCTATATTTCTATTGGAAATTCACTCCCACCCAGTATTGAGCATATTTTTTAGGCATGATTAAATAAATTATTTAATAGACTCAACACAAAAGTGTTATTATATGATCTAATTAAATTGGAACTATTATTTCATCAAATATTAGTCATTGTTATCTTATATAAATATTAATTATTACAATACCAATAATAATGATTAAACCAAAAATAATAACATATTAAATTTCATGGATGTAAGTAAATACAGTTATGGTTTATAAAATCATTGACTGGTTATGTGTACCATGGATAATAAGATAGATATACCTTGAATAGTGAATAAAATATATATTTAATTTTCAAGTATCTTTTAATGCTTATAAAATAAAAAAACAAATTAGTTTTATCTTATGAATGTTAAAAAGTGAATTGAATGAAATACATCATCTTTAATCTAGATCCCTTTAAAAAATAATCCAAAAAATATTCCTATCCAAAAATAAATTTTAGCACAACTCATAATATAGAAATGAACATGATAACTAAAGTAAAAAGTTAAATAAACATCCTGAGTGTGTATTTTTCAAAATTAATTTATGGGTCTTTATATTTTTCTAACTCCTTCTGTGAATATAATATTCTTTATTATTAGAATTCACATATGTATTTTTTTCTTAATTTTTATTCCTCTCACTACCAGTCTCCCTATAAACTAGAAACTCTCAAACTCTAATGATTTTAATAAATATCCATCATAATATGAATTATACCTCCATCACTCTCCCTTTAGTGTGATTTCATATATTAGAAACTTATATTGCTAATCTTAAAAACTGTACATCAACCTGAACAACTATTAGATCCTGAGCTAGACTTAGGTAGAATTGATTAATTCATGTCCTTACTTTGATATTATACCCCACTAAATATATCTATTTATGTCATGGGATACCAATAATAGTTGTTACTGATCCTTAACATAAAAAACATCAAATTGTATTCTATAACTCTAGTTGGACTTCATAATTAAATAATGATCTATCATAACTTGAAAATATACGTATTTTAATGTGCCAAAACCTTATATATATATGTAAAATACCATATTGATATCCTAAGAGTATGGTCTATGTGGTCTATGAACCCTATTTTTATTGTCATAACATACTGTCTATGACCAACATTTATAACTGTGGCTATGGTCCTTCAACTACCATAGTCCACATAGATCATGGCAACAAGACACAAACTATATTCCAATGAAACTGTAGACCCTGGAAAACGCATCAACAAAATTTTCCAAATGCTTCCATAAACGACCCAAGATCGTAGAACTTTTCGCAATCTTTGATTTGGTAGGTCACAGGGCCCGAACAGAGTTACAGATTAGAAGTTATGGACATTTGAAGTTGAGCTGGAAAACTGGTTTGCAAAGCCCATTCGCGAAGCCCCCGCTACGATTGCGGAGTGCCGCCGCGAAGCTATGAGGCGGGAAGCTCCGCGAACCTATTTGACGTTCTCGACGCGCTGCGAAGACCCACCACGAAGCAAAGGAGGCAGGATGCTCTGCGAACCCCTTTGACATTCGCGATCCGCCGCGGAGCAAGCTCCGTCTTCGCGCCGCGCGAGCTCCGCTTCGTGGCGCCCCTTTCCTATAAATACCCATCTCACCCCCCTTCTCTGGATGGACAGCCACGGCCACTTTTCCCCATGGGTGGCCGATCTCCCGGTCCACGGAGCTCCGCTTTGCGGCTCCGTGAGGCCATGCTATGCGAGCAGCTTCCGTTGCGTTGCTGCTCCGCGAGATGATGCTCTGCGAGCCCATGCTCCGCGAGCCAATGCTCTGTGATGCTACCCCGTGAGGCTTTACTTTTCATTCCACCCTTGTTCCGCAAGAGGCCCATGCTCCGCGAGACCGCATTCTCCTCGTTCCCCCTTTTCTCCGCTACACTACTTTGCGAAGACCAATCCTTTGAGAGGCTTCTACCTTCGCGCCCACCGGTCCATACCGTAGGGGTTACACCCCCCCCCCCCCCCATGCCCGCTCAGGGTCAGTGACGGGAAGCGGTCCCAGCCCTCCGGGCTGGTCCATTCACTACCATCACAGACCCACTTGAAAAATGGGGAGTCACACCGTGAACTTCTCCGGCCGAGATGTCGGGATTTTCCATTGCGCCCTTTTGCGCACCCACCTTCCACCTATGGAATACCATGATTTGGCATACTTCTCCACACACCATGAAACACCTTGAGTAGAAATATTACTCTTGGTTTCATTCCCATGTCGTTAGTTGAGATCCTCATCATCAATTCCCCGAGTACCTTGAGTCGGACCATTCCTCAGAAAACTCCTCCAAACCCAATCACTTGGCTCCTATGCCAGGTTGAACCAGAAAGGGCCGCCCTTGCTTAAGTCCCAACACCAACCATTTCTATGCACCTTATGCCTAACAGTCCAATCTATATGACTTTAAACTGTAGTTCTCCCTATCTAACAAATGATAGGATGCCTCTTTCTCCAAGAAAGAGATGCCTTATGCTTCAAGCATAAGATTCCAGTAGTCCTATCTATAGGACATTAAACTGTAGTGCTCCTTATCTAACAAATTATAGGATGCCCCTTGCTCCAAGCAAGAGATTCCTTATGTTCCTAGCATGAGATGCCAACAGTCCTACCTACATGACTCTGCACTATAGTATTCTCCCTATGTTCCAAACAAAGGATGCCTCTTTCCCTATACGAGAGATGCCTTATGCTCCAAGCATGAGATTCCAATAGTTCTCTCTACATGACTATAAACTGTAGTTCACCCTATATTCCAAACATAGGATGCCTCTTTCTCCAAATAAGAGATTCCTTGTGCTCCAAGCATGAGATACTAACAGTACTACCTACAAGACTCTAAACTGTATTGATCTCCCTATGTTCCAAACATAGGATTCCCCTTGCTCTTAACAAGAGATCCCTTTTTCTCCAAGCATAAGATGCCTAATTCCATGATTACAGTGGCATGATTTCAATGCCCCTTGGCATTACCCCTCTTGTGCACCAGTGCACAGGTGAGGGCCTCAATTCACCAGTGAGTTGGGATTCCATCATGGCCAGACATGAGGAAGACATTACGGGAAGCTTCCTAGCGTATTCCCCATTCACCAGTGCCGCTCCATAGCGGCACCTGTGCAGCTTCCTAGCGTAAGCCCCATTCACCAGTGCCGCTCCATAGCGGCACCCGATCAGCTTCCTAGTGTAAGCCTCATTCACCAGTGGCACTCCATAGCGGCACCCGGGCAGCTTCCTAGCATATGACCTATTCACCATTACTGCTCCATAGTGGCACCCGGCCAACATCTTTGCGTAACCCCCATCAACTATTGTCACTCCATCCAGCAGTAAGCCGTTGCGATCCTATTCAGCGGTAAGCCGTTGACGTCCAATACAACAGTAAGACATTGTGATCCCATTCAGTGGTAAGCCGTTGACATCCCCATCCAGTGGTAAGCCATTTACGCCCCATTCAATGGTATGCCGTTGACATCCTCATCCAGTGGTAAGCCATTGCGTTGCCATTCAGCGGCAAGCCGTTGACATCCTCATCCAGTGGTAAGCCATTGCGACCCAATTCAGCGTCAAGATGTTGACATCCTCATCCAGCGGTAAGCCGTTGCGACCCCATTTAGTGGTAATCCATTCACATCCTTATCCAACGGTAAGCCGTTGCGACACCATTTAGCGGTAAGCCGTTCACATCCTTATCCAGCGGTAAGCCGTTTTGACCCAATCCAGCGGTAAGCCGTTGAAACCCCCAATTGGCGGTAAGCCATCATCAGAAGAACTACGTGGACTTTGATTCCCTGTCACGGGGATATGTAGGAAGCCTCTTCAAGGATCAAGCCCAAAACCACCTTCATCCTATTCCTTGGGCCTCCATCCTAGAGTAAGTCCCAACACTATGGGTCGCCTAACTCATAAGCCCCTCTTCGCTTCTCATGGACACACCCTTCACGATGTGATCATCAGGTCTCCGCTGCCTCTTGTTTCTCACACCGAGCATGGCTCATGTGGGCTTAGAGTAAGCACCGGTCATGGAAATGCCCCCGTCCAGCATGATGTTAAACTGTATGCCCCCATCCAGCATGACGTTAAACTGTACATCCATTTGAACTACGGGGTCTTTGATCCATGTCGAGGCATGGCATGTAGGAAGCCTCCATGAGGTTCAAGCCCACCACCCATCATTTATTCACATCTGGTCCACCCTCCTCCAGCATGACGTTAAACTGCATTCCAATCCGACGGTAAGCCGTTGTGACTAACCCGAACTACGAGGTCTTTGATCCGTGTCAAGGCATGGTACGTAGGAAGCCTCCATGAGATTCAATCCCATCACCCTTTCGTTCCGACCTCATTCACGTCGGTCCACCCCCGTCCCGCATGACGTTAAACTATATTCCATATCTCATTTGAACTACGAGGTCTTTGATCCATGTCAAGGCATGGTACGTAGGAAGCCTTCCTGAGGATCAAGCCCACCACTCATCGGACCACGATCCACCTTCACGTCGGTTCGCTGACGATACCCATCAGACCAAGGTCCGCCTTCACGTCGGTTCGCTGATAATACCCATCGGGCCAAGGTCCGCCTTCACGTCGGTTCGCTGACGATACCCATCAGACCAAGTTCCCCCTTCACGTCGGTTCGCTGACGTTACCCATCGGACCAAGGTCCACCTTCATGTCAGTTCGCGGAAGATACCCATCAGACCAAGCTCCACCTTCATGTCGGTTCGCTGATGATACTCATCGAACCGACATCCACCTTCATGTAGGTTCGCTGACGATACCCATCGGGCCAAGGTCCACCTTCACGTCGGTTCACCGGCACCATCCTGAACTATGCAGACTTTGATTCCCTGCCATGGGGATACGTAGGAGGTCTCTTCGAGGCTCAAGACCAACTTCACTATCGCCCTTGCGATGGTCCCATTTCATTCCCCATACACTTCATTCATCAATCCATCATCCATTCTGATTCTCACCCGGGCCGCCACATCCCGGTGGGATCATGGAATCCACCACCTCGCTGCTCCTAGTGGTGCATGGGCCACTTTCCACGCCTAAGCCCCAGCATATCTCTGGGTCGTTGTCCTCTGTGTACACCCTGATTCATCAACCCTTCGAACTACGTGGGTTTTGATCCCTGTCCTCTACACAGGGTACGTAGGAAACCTCCAAGAGGTTCAATCCTAGCCAATGGTAATCCATGGTGTCCCCCATCCTGGGGCGCACTTCCCCTGATCCGCCCTTAGTGGTGTTCATATCAGCCATTACGGTGTGACATCTCCCATCCTTGGAGCGCCAAACTTCGGATCCATCCTCATTGGGCGTCCTGATACCCCCATTTTCCAGGTATTCCCCCCTTGGGATATACCAATCTGATCCGTCTCTATGGGACCTTCTGATCACTATCATTCTGTCTCTGCAGGACGTTAAACTCGCGGCCTACCTCATGATAAACATGAGATGCCTGAGGAAAACCTCGGATGCCACACCTTTGGTGTAACCATCTCTGCTAGATGTTAATCTTGCAACATACCCTATGTTGAACAAGGGAAGCTGAGGAAAACCTCAGATACATTCCTACGGAATATGATTCAACGCATTCAACGTGGGATGCCTCAGGTTCGACACCCTTGAGATGCCCTCTTATGAGGAATAATATAGGTTCCTCAATGTCCACGCACCTAGAGATGCCCCAAAATTCCTGATATTTTCGTCTACTCCGACCGAAGGTTACTACCATGTCAAGACCCCATGGAATGTCCTGACAGAAGATGTTTAATTAACTGGCGTCCATGGAAACATGGCACTGGGAAGAGTTTCACAAACAACGTATTAAATATATGGGGGAGACCCAGACTAGGTGACGAGTTCCAAGGAGGAATCCACAGAAGGAAGAACTGACATCCCATCATCCCAGTTTCGATCAAGGAGCAGACGTCCCTAAATAAGGAGCGAATGCTGCATGCCATTGGAAAGCGGCAATGCGGGGCAACAGCAGCGCGGCCTCACAGACGGATGCGCGCGCCCCGGAAAAAGCGTTGGAAACAGAAATGGTGAACCCTACGTGAAGGTCTTCTCCTTCAATAGAGAGTAGAACAAATGTGTCGGGAAAATTGAGGCATCACCCATGTGAATCCCCTCTCCATTATATGAGAGAGTATGAGTAACATCCAGTGTTTGAAGACTACCGTCCATAAGCTCCTCACTGACTCTGCCACCTAAAGAGGCCGCGCAGGTGGAATCCTCCACCCATCTCCATCGGCTCCTCGCTGACTCTGCCGCCTCAAGAGGCCGCGCAGGTGGCATTCTCCACCAGACTTCATTGGCTCCTCGCTGACTCTGCCACCTCAGGAGGCCACGTAGGTGGCATCCGCCACACGACTCTTTCGGCTCCTCATCGACTCGGCCGCCTCAAGAGGCCGCACAGGTGGAGTCAGCCACCCGACTTCATTGGCTCCTCATCGACTCTGCCACCTCAAGAGGCCACGTAGGTGGCATTGTCCACCCGACATCATTGGCTCCTCGCCGACTCCACCGCCTCAAGAGGCCGTGCAGGTTGCATCCGCCACCCGACTTCATCAGCTCTCTGCCCACTCCGCCACCTCAAGAGGCCACGCAGGTGGCATCCGCCACCTGACTTCATCGGCTCCTCCCCAACTCCGCCCCCTCAAGAAGCCATGCAGGTGGCATCGGCCACCTAACTTCATCGGCTCCTCGCCGACTCTGCCGCCTCAAGAGGCCGCCCAGGTGGCATCAGCCACCTGACTTCATTGGTTCTTCACTGACTCCACTGCCTCAAGAGGCCGCACAGGGGGCATCCTCCACCCGACTCCATCAGCTCCTCGCCAACTCCGCCGCCTCAAGAGGCCGCGCAGGTGGCATCGCCACCCGACTTCATCAGCTTTTCACTGACTCCGCCGCCTCAAGAGGCAGTGAAGGTGGCATCGGCCACCAGACTTCATCGGGTCCTCGCCGACTCTCCCGCCTCAAGAGGCCGCGCAGGTGGCATCGGCCACCCGACTTCATCGTCTCCTCGCTGACTCCTCCACCGAAAGAGGCCGTGCAGGTGGCATCGACCACCCAACTTCATCGGCTCCTCGCCGACTCCACCGCCTCAAGAGGCCGCATAGGTGGTATCCGCCACCCGTCTCCATCGGCTCCTCGCCGACTCCGCCACCTCAAGAGGCTGCGCAGGTTGCATCCTCCACCCTACTCCATTGGCTCCTCTCCAACTCCATCGCCTCAAGAGGCCGCGTAGGTGGCATCTGCCACCCGACTCCATTGGCTCCTCGCTGACTCCGCTACCTCAAGAGGCCGCACAGGTGGCATCGGCCACCCGACTCCATCGGCTCCTCGCCGACCCCGCCGCCTCAAGAGGTCGTGCAAGTGGAATCTACCACCCCTCTCCATCGGCTCCTCGCGGACTCCGCTGCCTCAAGAGGTCACGCATGTGGCATCCACCACCCTTCTCTATCTGCTCCTCGCCGACTCCGCCGCCTCAAGAGGCCGCGCAGGTGGCATCTGCCACCCATCTCCATAGGCTCCTTGCCGACTCCACCGCTTCAAGTGGCCGCACAGGTGGCATCAGCCACCCCACTCCATCAGCTCCTTGCTGACTCCGCCGCCTCAAGAGGCCGTGCAGGTGGCATCTTCCACCAGACTCCATTGGCTCCTCGCCGAACCCACCGCCTCAAGAGGCCGCATAGGTGGCATCGGCTACCCGACTCCATCGGCTCCTCGCCGACCCCGCCGCCTCAAGAGGCTGCGTAGGTGGAATACTCCACCCTTCTTCATCGGCTCCTCGCCGACTCCGCCACTTCAGGAGGCCGCGCAGGTGGCATCCACTACCCTTCTCCATCGGCTCCTCGCCGACTCCGCCGCCTCACGAGGTCGTGCAGGTGGCATCCGCCACCCTTCTCCATTGGCTCCTCGCCGACTCCTCCGCCTCAAGAGGTCGTGCAGGTGGATTCCGCCACCCGTCTCCATCGGATCATCGCCGACTCCGTCGCCTTAAGAGGCCGCGCAGGTGGCATCCGCCACCTGTCTCCATCGGCTCCTCACTGACTCCTCTGCCTCAAGTGGCCGCGCAGGTGGCTCCGCCACCCAACTCCATCGGATCCTCACCGACTCCGCCACCTCAAGAGGCCGCGCAGGTGGCATCCGCCACCCATCTCCATCAGCTCCTCGCCGACTCTGCCGCCTCAAGAGGCCTCGCAGGTGGCATCTGCCACCCGTATCCATCGGCTCCTCGCCGAATCCTCCGCCTCAAGAGGTTGCGCAGGTGGCTCCGCCACCCAACTGCATCGGCTCCTCGCCGACTCCGCCGCCTCAAGAGGCCACGCAGGTGGCATCCACCACTAGTCTTCATCGGATCCTCGCCGACTTCTCCGCCTCAAGAGGCTGCGTAGGTGGCTCCGCCACCCAACTCCATCGGATCCTCGCCGACTCCGCCGCCTTAAGAGGTGGCGCAGGTGGCTCCACCACCCAACTCCATCGGCTCCTCGCTGACTCCACCACCTCAAGAGGCTGCGCATGTGGCTCCACCACCCAACTCCATCAGCTCCTCGTCGACTCTGCCGCATCAAGAGGCCGCACAGGTGGCTCCACCACCCAACTCCATCGGCTCCTCGCTGACTCCCCCACCTCAAGAGGCCACGCAGGTGGCTCCTCCACCTGACTCCATCAGCTCATCGCTGACTCCTCCACCTCAAGAGGCCGCGCAGGTGGCTCCGCCTCCCGACTCCATCGGCTCCTCGCCGACTCCCACCGCCTCAAGAGGTCGCGCAGGTGGCATTGGCCACCCATCTCCATCGGCTCCTCGCCGACTCTGCCGCCTCTTGAGGCCGCATAGGTGGCATCTGCCACCAATCACCATCTTCCCCTCACCGACTCCTCTACCTCAAGAGACCATGCAGGTGGCAGCCGCCACCCTTCTCCATCGGCTCCTCGCCGACTCCGCCGCCTCAAGAGGCCGCGCAGGGGAAATCCTTCCCCAACTCTATCGGCGCTTTTTCAACCCTACACCATTTTCACCGGAAACTACGGAGGTCCTCCTCATACCGCCACCGTTTGGCACGAAGGCTTCCATGCCTACCGGACTCCATCACCCCGTCGTACCGACGTCTAGGCTTCCTCGCCTACCGGGCACCATCGCCTCGTCGTACCGACGATCTAGGCTTCCACGCCTTCGGGGCTCCATCGCCCCGTCTTACCGACGTTCCAGGCTTCCATGCCTTCCGGGCTCCATCGCCCTGTCGTATCGACGTTCAAGGCTTTCATGCCTTCCGGGCTCCTTCGCCCCTTCGTACCGACATTCTAGGCTTCCATGCCTTCCGGGCTACTTCGCCCCATCATACTGATGTTCAAGGCTTCCACGCTTTCCGGCCGCCTTCGCCCCGTCGTACCGATGTTCAAGGCTTCCACGCCTTCCGAGCGCCTTCGCTCCGTCGTGCCGACGTTCAAGGCTTCCACGCCTTCCGGGCTCCATCGCCCCCGTTGTACGGACGTTTCGGGTTTCGATGCATTTTGGGCTCCATCGCCCCGTCGTACCGACATTTCTGGCTTCTTCGCCCCAACAGATTGAGGTAATGTAGTCATACCTACTACCCTTACGACACTTTGTGTCGTCCCAACTACCACGTTGCATCAACCATAGAGGTCCTCCCTGTGGACTTGACACCGGCTCGTGGAAAGTTCATTATGACCACTAAATTTTAGGGAGAGCACATTATATGGATTCCCCCCTCATCCTGAGACACTTAAATGGGGTAGAGATGACCATCCCTCTACCGACACAATCCTTGGGGATTCCACGTCCCCGTTGCATGACGTTAAACTGCGCGACAACCTCGTCCTAGTTGCACGATGTTAAAATACATAACAACCATCATCCTGCATGACATAAAACTGTTCATCTTCGTCCGTCATGACGTTAAACTGATCATTATCGTCCTGCACAACATTAAACTACATCATCATCCTACATGACGTTAAACTATTCATCTTCGTCCTTCATGACGTTAAATTGATAATTATCGTCCTGCACGACATTAAAATGCATCATCATCCTGCATGACGTAAAACTGTTCACCTTCGTTCATCATGACGTTAAAATGATCATTATCGTCCTGCATGACATTAAACTGCATCATCATCCTGCATGATATTAAACTGTTCATCTTCATCCATCGTGACGTTAAACTGATCATTATCGTCCTGCACGACATTAAACTGCATCATCATCCTGCATGACGTTAAACTGTTCATCTTCGTTCGTCATGACGTTAAACTGATCATTATCGTTTTGCATGACATTAAACTGAATCATCGTCCTGCATGACGTTAAACTGTTCATCTTCGTCCATCATGATGTTAAACTAATCATTATCGTCCTACATGACATTAAACTGCATCATCGTCCCGCTTGACATTAAACTGTTCATCTTCGTCTGTCATGACATTAAACTGATCATTATCATCATGCACAACATTAAACCGCATCATCGTCCTGCATGACGTTAAACTGTTCATCTTTGTCCATCATGATGTTAAACTGCACATTATCATCCTGCATGTCATTAAACTGCACAATCATCCTGCATGACGTAAAACTGTTCATCTTCGTCTGTCATGAAGTTAAACTGCACATTATCGTCCTGCATGACATTAAACTGCATAATCGTCCTGCATGATGTAAAACTGTTCATCTTCATCCTTCACGACGTTAAACTACACATTATCGTCCAGCAAGACTTTAAACTACACCTTGGTCCCGCACGACCTTAAACGGTATGGTCCCTTACGACCTTAAACAGTATGGTCCTGCATGACCTTAAACTGTACGGTCTCACACGACCCTCAACTACATGTTACGGTCCCGCATGACCCTAAACTGCATGTTACGGTCCTGCACGACCCTAAACTACACCATCATCCTGCAAGACGATAAACTGAAAAATGGTCCGAGCTCTATGACCTTAAACTAAGATCTCCCCCGTCCTGACTGTAAGATGTTAAACTGCAATCCGATTAGGCCTCCCTGACCGAGGCTCACCCTTAGGCCCCTTGGCCTCTTCAGGCCCCTGGCCCTCGTCCTTACAATAAGACGTTAAACTGAAAGCCAGTCAAGCCTCCCTGACCGAGACTCAGCCTCAGGCCCCTTGGCCTCTTCGGGCCCCTGGCCCCCGTCCTTACTGTAAGTCGTTAAACTGCAAGTCGGTCAGGCCTCCCTGACCGAGGCTCATCCTTAGGCCCCTTGGCATTTTCGGGCCCCTGCCCCCCCCCCCCCTTCCATACTGTAAGACGTTAAAATGAAAGCCGGTCAGGCCTCCCTAACTGAGGCTCATCTTCAGGCCCCTTGGCCTCTTCGGGCCCCTGGCTCCCGTCCTTACTATAAGACGTTAAACTGAAAGCTGGTCAGGCCTCCCTGACCGAGGCTCAGCCTTAGGCCCCTTATCCTCTTCAGGCCCCTGGCCCCCGTCCTTACTGTAAGACGTTAAACTACAAGCCGGTCAGGCTTCCCTGACCAAGGCTCAACCTCAGGCCCCTTGGCTTTCATCGACTCAGGCTCTCTTATGGGATTGTACGGTGTGGTGTGGGATACGTCCTCATTCACATCGGGTTGCCCGCCGTACCATACATATTCCCAAATGAGATGCATCTCTCATCCATCACGACATTAAACTGCATGGCCTTCAAGAAATATGTATGTCTTGATTCCCATCCTAATGGGATACGTAGGAACGCCCAGAAATTTTGTCTGTTGGCCCAGTCCAAAATCCAAAAAACATCCCCTAGAGTCAAGACATGTGGCAAAATGCACACTTTTGCTCCAACTCATGTCGAGCAAGCCTCAACACGGCTGTACGTCCCCCTCAGAGATGTTTTTCTCTTTCGTGGATGGATGCAGCTATGCTTCACCCACTCCTTGACTGGGATTCCATCACTTTCCTCACCCGGAGGGACCCCCCAGAACGGCCTGGATACCACGCCCAAGGGCTCTCCTACCGATATGGTCCAACGCCCCCAAGGGTTTCTGAGAAACAATTCAATACAAGTCCCGCATTGCAAATTTGGTCAATGGTCGACGCTCATTTGTTGCTCCCATATCAGGTCACCATAGGGACGCTATGTTTCGAACATGTTCATCAGTGTCCTGGATCTTCGGGTCCACCCCAAGATGTCCCAAACATCGAGTGCAGTGATTCGTTCTACCCCATCCTGAAGCGACAAACTTTCCTCCGAGTGAAGCCAACGGTTGGGCCCACATCCTCGATTCTCTTATAAGGGATGTACGGTGTGATGTATGATTACGTCCTCTTTCACGTCGAGTTACTTGCCATGTCGTACACCTCCCCAGGTGAGATGCATTTATCTCTTTCCCCATCCTCATTGTAAGATGTTAAACTGAAAATTGGGTAGGGCTTCCTGACCGAGGCTTAGCCTCAAGCCCCTTAGCCTCTCCGGGCCCACGACCTCCGTCCTTGCTACAAGATATTAAACTACAAGTTAGTCAGTCCATCCTGACCGAGGCCCAGCCTCAGGCCTCCCTCACTGAGGCCTACCCTCACGCCCCTTGGACATTTTGGACCCCTTGGCCCAAATTATTTCCTACAGAACTGTGCGGTATGGTGTGGGATTATGTTCTCATTACCCGCCGCGCCGTACACCTCCTTGTTAGGATATTCTGCCCCTAGGTATCCCTTTAGAACTATGTGTATCTTGATTCCCATCCTTATGGGATACGCTGGATCACCTGAATGTCTAGGCTTCGGGTCCAGCCCCATCCCTTGGGAATCTCCATCCCACCGTGGCCCCTTGGCCTACCCTTCCTCCATGAGGGGATTATATGGAGTGGAATGGGATTATGTCTTCATTCACATTGGTCTTGTAATGACCAAGCCATGTACCTATTTTTCCCGAGCAGTTTCGTCGACCCTTTCTGACGGTTCACCAATGTGCCTAAGGATACTCCAGTTTATTACCTGGAATGTCAGACTTTACTCCGACACGTCCGCACCCGCATTCCAGGCATTGTGTATCCCTTCATCAAGGCTTCCATCATCTTTCACACCCGGAGGGATCCCTAAGAATGGCCTGGATACAATTCCCAAGGGCTCTTTTACTGTTACGGGCCAACGCCCTGAGGGTTTCGAACAACATATCGATAAAAATACCGCGTTGCGAATATGTTCAACGGTCGATGCTTTTTTGTTGTTCCCACCTTAGGCTAACGTGATATGGAGACTGTTTTTCCTCCACGGTTAACAGCTTTCCTCTATCGCCACGCCAACCCCATTAAGCCCAAAACGTCGGTTACATGATTCACATCCTTCTCCAGTCTCATCATGTCCATGTAGAGTTTCAGAACTCTTGGTACTACTCCTTTGTGCACGTCTGCGCGTTGGGGGAACAAAGCCAAGTCAAAGGTGTCCTTCATGGCTCTTCACAGACTCCCCCTAGTTGGATGTTTCGGGTATTGCGATAAAGATCTTCCCCCCTTGTTTCCCACACCAAGTTTAACTCACGTGGGCTTAGGGATCGGGCCGAGGTCTGCGCTTACCTGGAAAGTTGTCATCCACCCCTGGTCCGAGCTCTAAGACCATAAACTAAGATCTCTAAACAACTATGTCTGGCTTGATTCCCGTCCTCGTGGGATACGTCGGAATACCTAGACCTTCTGTCTTTGGGTCCATCTTGAGTTCAGCATCCTACCTTTGGGACCCTGACTACGGGACTACATGGTGAGATGAGGGATCATGTCCTCATTCACTTCAGTTGTCTCGCACGACACCATACACATTCCCCACCTATCATCATCTTTGCTAAGTCTACACTGCATGAAGTTAAAATGCATGCTTGGTCCTCTCATACGACCCTAAACGGTGACATTATCGTCCTGGCCGCATGAATAAAAACGTCACTGCATTGTGATGACCTCATTGTAGAGGACATCACGTAGAGTATTGTTCAAATGCCATGCCATTTTTCAATGCCTATCAAGGCTTGATTCTTGTGGCGACACCAGGGCTTGCTACTCTAGGCCTGTCGCTTCACAAAAAAACACTCATCTTAAAGGACAAATAAGATTTATCAAATTGCACTTCTTTTAGTGCAAGGTCCACACCCGCACTCCCCTTTTTCCCTAGCACTGGTACCTTACCGTGCCACCCTACAGAACTACGTATAGCTTGATTCCCATCCTCGTGGGATACGTAGGAGTGCCTGGGAACTTCCCCGCAGTCCCAGCCTAACTTTCATGTTCGGTCTCTCGACTCGACCACTCCCCAGATGGTCTGAATTCTACGACCCAAATATAAGACCTCTCTATGGGAAAGGACTCTGATCCCTATATCTAATACGCCTAGTTTTCATGTTCAGATGCATTTTGACAAAGAGCCCGGAGTGTGGGATTTTCATGGGGACATTCCCCTCGTCTCATGACCAAGCTTTGTGTGCTCACTGTATAGATCCTCATCCTCTTCCACATCCAAAAGGACCCTTGTATGAAATGGATTCTAGGATTAGGGGATCTCCATGAACGCTGGACCTAAGGGCCCTCCTATAGTCTCGGGCCAACGTCCCTAAGGATCTTTGATGACATTTGTGACATGGTCCCGTGTTTTGAACATGGTCAACTGTCAACCCTCATTTGTCTGTCCCCATTCTAGGCTAACGTGATATGGATGCTGAGTCTCTGCCACGGTTAACAGTTATCCTCAATCGTCACAGCTCCATAATTGTGATCCAAATCTCGAGTGTCATGATTCACACACTTCCACTTCCTCATGTTCATGTGGAATTCCAACATACTCGGCTCTATCTCTTCGCGCATCTAAGTGCGCCACATGGTTGTGTTAGTTTCATGGGGTAGGTATTCACCAAATGTCCCTTCACCCTAACCTGTCCCTTTCTGTGTTGGGAAAGTCCCACCACTACTTCTTGTTTCCTACATCGAGCACGACTCATGTGGGCTTAGTAGTTTTGGAAGGATGTGTACCAACACGGCCAGGCTTCCCACCGTCCCGCATGACATTAAACTGCGATCTCAGAACTACATATGGATTTATTCCCATCCTCATGTGGTACTTAGGAATGCCCGACCGCTCTGCTTCGGGCCCATCTTAATCCTCACTCTTGGTCCCTTGACCTGGAGAGTTTCCTCCGGGGGTACGTGGTGTGATTTGGACTCCAAGTCCTCATTCATGTCGGTTTCATAACAACCACACCATATGCTCCCTGGGCTCTTCTATTTCACTCCATGTCCTATCGTATGACATTAAACTACAGGAGTCCATATGTCCTCAACACATGTCACTAAATTGTGGCTCTACCCTGAATAAGTTCAGGATGCCCCATGTTAATCATCGGATGCACCAGAGCCTCTGCCAGAGAGGATTTCACCTGCCAGTGTTGGTCTATGACTACACTGTGGATCCAGAAATACGTGTGGCTTAATTCCCATCCTCATGGGATACATAGAGACACCCTGGTATTTTACAAAGGGTTCATCCCATAAGAATCATTAATCCTATCCTTCCCATTTTCGGCCCCCTGGCCAGACCCCTCGCTAGAGAGGCCCTGTCCCAAAGATGGAAGGATCCATAACCAAACCGATAAGCCCATCTGGCATACTCCCACCATGGTGGTGTAGTTACATGAGTGTTGGATTCTGTTCGGAAAAACCATCACTCCATATTCCACACTTTATGTGCCCCTTATTCGGACCCTCGTCCCCTTTCATGTTTGAAGGGACCCCCTAACAGCCTGGTCCCATGCCGCATCGACTCACCTACCGTCCTGGGCCAACATTCCGGAAGACTGGTCATGTTTGGAAGGACCCCCTAACAGTATGGATGCTCGACCTAGGGTCCTCCTACTATCCTGAGCCAACATCCCGAAGGATTGATCGACAATATTTGTGACATGGTCCTGTGTTTCGAACATGGTCAAAGTTCGACCCTCATTTTTTGTCCCCATTTTAGGCTAACGTAGTAAGGATACCGTTTCTCCTCCACAGTTAATGGTTGTGCTTTATTGTCATGTCATCTCCATAGTGTTCCGGATTTTGGGTATCATGATTCACACCTCCCACTTCCATCTGTTGGGATTGATTCTAACGCCCCTGGCATTACCCCGCTCATGCACTAGAGCAGGGTAGGAGAAGCAGGACGACCATCCAGAGAACCATTCTCTCCAGATGTGACCCTTATCTTTTAGGATTCTCCCAAATGGTGATCGATGTCCCATGCTGATCCCATGAGCACCTTCTGTTGTTTATCACTCTCGTACAAGAGCACCTATTATCTCTTGTTTCCTGCACCGATCATGGCTCACGCAGGCTTAGAGATTTAGTCGACTGTCTCCTCAATATGATTGAGATACAATGGACCCAAATGCACGTGTTTTCCTTAGTTTTTTCTATAGAACGTGGTCCGCCTCTTCCCCTCATCCTCATTGGACCCCATTCTTAGGGGTGGCATTTGTAGACCCCTGAAAACGCGTCCACAAAATTTTCCAAATTCTTCCATAAACGATCCACGATCGTAGAAAATTTCTCATGCTTCGATTTGGTAGGTCGTAGGGCCCGAACGGAGTTACGGATTAGGATTTATGGACATTTGAACTTGGGATGGAAAACTGGTTCGCAAAGCCCATTCGTGAAGCCCCCTCTACGATTGCGGAGCGCCACCGCGAAGCAATGAGGCGGGAAGCTCTGCGAACTTGTTTGATGTCCGCGACACACTTCGAAGACCCACCATGAATCAAAGGAGGTGGGGTGCTCCGCGAACCCCTTTGACGTTCGTGATCCGCCGCGGAGCAAGCTCCGTCTTCGCGCCGCGCGAGCTCCGCTTTGTGGCGCCCGTTGCCTATAAATACCCAGCTCACCCCCCTTCTCCGGACGGATGGCCACATCCACTTTTCCCCTTGTTCGGATGATCTCTCGGTCTGCGGAGCTCCAATTTCGGTGAGGCCATGCTCTGCGAGCATCTTATTTCGCGTTGCTGCTCCGTGAGCTGATGCTCTGAGAGCCCATGCTCCGCAAGCCAATGATCCGCGATGCTGCCCCGCGAGACTTTGCTCCGCGAGCCGCCCTTGCTCTGCAAGAGGCCCATTCTCCACAAGAACGCATGCTCCTCGAGCCCCCTTTGCTCCACGAAGATGCTTCGCCAAGACCAATCCTTTGTGAGGCTCCTACCTTCGCGCCCACCAGTCCATACCATGGGGGGTGCACCCCCCCCCCCCCCCCCCCGCTCGGGGTCAGTGCCGGGCTGCGGTCCCGGCCCTTCGGGCCGATCCATTCGCTACCATCACAGACCCCCATGAAAAATGGAGAGTCACATCGTGAACATTTCTGGCTGGGATGTTGGGATTTTCCATTGTGCCCTTTTTCACACCTACCTTCCACCTATGGAATACCATGATTTGAGATACTCCTCTACACACCATGAAACACCTTGAGTAGACATATTCCTCTTGGTTTAATTCCCATGTCATTAGTTGAGATCCTCATCATCAATTCCCCGAGTACCTTGAGTCGAACCATTCTTCAGGAAACTCCCCCAAACCCAATCACTTGGCTCCTATGCTAATTTGAACCAGAAAGGGCCGCCCTTGCGTAAGTCCCAACACCAACCATTTCTAGGAACCTTCTGCCTAACAGGGATATCTATATGACTTTAAACTGTAGTACTCCCTATCTAAAAAATGATAGGATTCCTCTTTCTCCAAGCAAGAGATGCCTTATGTTTCAAGCATAAGATGCCAGCAGTCCTATCTATAGGACATTAAACTGTAGTACTCCCTATCTAACAAATGACAGGATGACCCTTGCTCCAAGTAAGAGATTCCTTATGCTCCTAGCATGAGATGCCAACAGTCCTACCAACATGACTCTAAACTATAGAATTCTCCCTATGTTTTAAACATAGGATGCCTCTTGCCCTATACGAGAGATGCCTTATGCTCCAAGCATGAGATTCTAACAGTCCTCTCTACATGACTATAAATTGTAGTTCACCCTATGTTCCAAACATAGGATGCCTCTTGCTCCAAAGAAGAGATGCCTTGTGCTCCAAGCGTGAGATACTAATAGTCCTACCTATAAGACTCTAAACTGTAGTGATCTCCATATGTTCCAAACATAGGATGCCTTTTGCTCTTAACAAGAGATCCCTTATGCTCCAAGCATAAGACGCCTAATGCCATGATTACAGTGGCATGATTTCAATGTCCCTGGGCATTACCCCTCTTGTGCACTAGTGCACAGGTGAGGGCATCAATTAACCAGTGAGTTGGGATGCCCTCATTGCCAGACTTGAGGAATACATTACGGGAAGCTTCCTAGCTTATGCCCCATTCACTAGTGTCGCTCCATAGCGGCACCCGAGAAGCTTCCTAGCGTAAGCCCCATTCACTAGTGCCGCTCCATAACGGCACCCGGGCAGCTTCCTAGCGTAAGCTCCATTCACTAGTGCCCCTCCATAGCGGCACTCGGGTATCCTCCTAGCATAATACCCATTCACCATTGCCGCTTCATAGTGGCACCTGGGCAGCATCCTTGTGTAAGCCCCATCTGCTATTATCACTCCATCCAGCGGTAAGCCATTGCGATCCTATTCAGCGGTAAGCCATTGACACCCAATACAGTAGTAAGCCGTTGTGATCCCATTCAGCGGTAAGCAGTTGACATCCTCATCCAGTGGTAAGTCATTGAGACCCCATTCATCGGTAAGCCGTTGACATCCTCATCCAGTGGTAAGCCGTTGCGACCCCATTCAGTGGCAAGATGTTGACATCCTCATCCAGCGGTAAGCCTTTGCGAACACATTCAGCAGCAAGAGGTTGACATCCTCATCCAGCGGTAGGCCGTTGCGACCCCATTTAGCAGTAATCTGTTAACATCCTTATCCAGTGGTAAGCCGTTGCGACCCCATTTAGCGGTAAGCCGTTCACATCCTTATCCAGCGGTAACCCATTGTGACCCAATCCAGCAGTAAGCCGTTGAAACCCCCAATTGGCGGTAAGCCATCATCAGGAGAACTACGTGGACATTGATTCCCTGTCACAGGGATACATATGAAGCCTCTTCAAGGATCAAGTCCAAAACCACCGTCATCCTTTTCCTTGGGCCTCCATATTGGAGTATATCCCAGCACCATGGGCCGCCTAATGCATAAGCCCCTCTTCGCTTCTCATGGATGCACCCTTCGCGACGTGGTCGTCAAGTCTCCACTACCTCTTGTTTCTCACACCGAGCATGAATCACGTGGGCTTACAGTAAGCACTGATCATGGAAATTCCCTCGTCCATCATGATGTTAAACTGTATGCCCCCGTCTAGAATGACGTTAAACTGTACATCCATTTGAACTACAAGGTCTTTGATCCATGTCAAGGCATCGTACGTAGGAAGCCTCCATGAGGATCAAGCCCACCGCTCGTCATTTATTCACGTCAGGTTCCACCCTCGTCCATCATGACGTTAAACTGCATTCTAGTACGACGGTAAGCCGTTGTGACTAACCCGAGCTACGAGGTCTTTGATCCATGTCAAGGCATGGTATGTAGGAAGCCTCCATGAGGTTCAAGCCCATCACCCAGTCGTTCTAACCTCATTCACGTCGGTCCACCCCCGTCCCGCATGACGTTAAACTGTATTCCATATCTCATTTGAACTTCGAGGTCTTTGATCCTTGTCAAGGCATGGTATGTAGGAAACCTTCCTAAGGATCAAGCCCACCACCCATCGAACCAAGGTCCACCTTCACGTCGGTTCGCTGACGACACCCATCGGACCAAGGTCCACCTTTACGTCGGTTCGCTGACGATACCCATCGGGCCAAGGTCCACCTTCACGTCGGTTCACTGATGATACCCATCGGAGCAAGGTCCTCCTTCATGTCGGTTCACTAACGATACCCATCGGACCAAGGTCCACCTTCACGTCAGTTCGCTGACTATACCCATCGGACCAATGTCGACCTTCACGTCGGTTCGCTGATGATACCCATCGGACCAAGGTCCACCTTCATGTCGGTTCGCTGACGATACCCATCAGGCCAAGGTCCACCTTTACGTTGGTTCACCGGTACCATTCTGAACTACGTGGACTTTGATTCCCTTCCACAGGGATATGTAGGAGGTCTTTTAGAGGCTCAAGACCAACTTCAATGTCGCCCTTGTGATGGTACCATTTCATTACCACTCCACTTCATTCATCCATCCCTCATCCATCCTGATTCTCACCCGGGCCGCCACATCCCGGTGGGATCACGCAATCCACCACCTCGCTACTCCTAGCAGTGCATGGGCCGCTTTCCCTGCCTAAGCCCCAACCTGTCTCCGGGTCGTTGTCCTCTGTGTATGCCCCGATTCATCAACCCTTATAACTACGTGGGTTTTGATCCCTGTCCTCTACACAGGGTACGTAGGAAACCTCCAAGAGGGTCAATCCCAGCCAATGGTAAACCATGGTGTCCCCCATCCTGGGGCGCACTTCCCCTGATCCTCCCTTAGTGGTGTTCAGATCATCCATTACGGTGTGACATCTCCCCTCCTTGGAGCGCACCACTTTGGATCCGTCCTCATTGGGAGTCCTGATACCTCCATCTTCCAGGTATCCCCCCCTTGGGATATACCAATCTGATCCGTATCTATGGGACATTCTGATCACTATCATTCTGTCTCCACATGACGTTAAACTCACGGCCTACATCGTGATAAACATGAGATGCCTGAGGAAAACCTTGGATGACACGCCTTTGGTGTAACCGTCTCTGCTAGACATTAATCTTGCAACATACCCTGTGTTGAACACGGGAAGCTGAGGTAAACCTCAGATACATGCCTACAGAATATGATTCCCCGCATTCAACGTGGGATGCCTTGGGTTGTGCACCCTTGAGATGCCCTCTTATGAGGAAGAATATAGGTTCCTCAATGTCCACGCACCCACAGATGACCCAAAATTCCTTATATTTTCATCTACTGCAACCGAAGGTTGCTACCATGTCAAGACCCCATGGAATGTCCTGACAGAAGCAGTGTAATTAACCGACATCCTTGGAAACATGGAACTTGGAAGAGTTTCATGAACAATGTATCAAATATTTGAGGGAGACCCGGACTAGGTGATAAGTTCCTAAGAGGAATCCATGGAAGGAAGAACTAACATCCCATCATCCCGGTTTCAATCAAGGAGCAGACGTCCCTGAATAAGGAGAGAATGTCGCCTGCCTTTGGAAAGTGGGAATGCGGGGCAATAGCAGCGCGTCCTCATAGACGGATACGCGCGCCCCGACGAAAGCATCGGAAATAGAAACCTACAACTATGGTCTACTGGACCATGGACCTAGGTATCCAACGCCATGATCATCTATTGTTGCTATATAATTTATAAAATTAAATTAAACCATAGAGGTTTGATCCCATGACCTCTTGTATAATTTTTCTTAGAGTTTATGACTATGACACATTAGTATACATATATTAACACACAAACAAAAAAAAACATATATATGTATATAAAATTATATATAATTATAATTGGTTTTATATAAAAAAAAAATAGACTATGGTGGTTCTAATTATCCAGTGCCTTATCACACATGGGTCATGGATATAGTATATTCGATATAATCTTATCTCTCTCATCCATGCTGACCATAGATAGACTGACGAGAGGAAATAATCTATGTGAACCATGGATATAGGGTTTTCAATAGAACCCTTTTATGGTGGTCCACATAAACCATGTATTTAACCTAGACTGATGGCCACACGAAACATTCACCACGAATATAAACCTTTTTGTGGAAGTAAATAGACATAGTCCATTTAGGGCATGGTTATATGATTCAATAGGTTCACCTAATATCAAAGTCTATATTACACCATGGTGATAAATGACACTAATTCCATGGTTTATATGACTATAGTTGTTGGGATATTTTGTAGCACTGTATTAAACATCTCTTTCAGTTGTTCAACTAATTTAAAAATATTATTCCATATAGGTGAAAAAGATTCCTAAATCCAGATTTTATGTGAACTATCTTTGTAAATTGACTCCAACACTCTAATAGAATTAAATAAACAATTTTAATTTATATAAAACTATACTCATCTAGATTTGAATTAAATCATAGAAAAATCTAATTGAGCAATTGATAAACATTGATCAAATATTATGTGTGGAAAAAATATATATATCTTCCATATTTAAGAATGAATTATAATTTATTAATCTCCCAAACAAAAATATGGGTTATACAAAGAAAACATTATTCTGTGTTTACCATTTAACACATGTGTGAAATATTACATGCCTATCATTTTTAGTATAACGATCATAAAATCTAGCTAAAATTCATATAGGTGGATCTTATAAGTAGGGATCTAAAATTGAGGCCCTTATAACTAAGGGGTTGCCACATATTTACTTATCCAACCCATATAATAATTCTAAACATAATTAATTACCCTATACACCCTTAAAAATAATTAATTGAGAACTGTATTCAATAATCATAAATCGGGTAAAAAATCATTTCATAAATATATTTCCATTTGGATTACATTTAAAACAAATTTAATTCAACTTAATTTTGGCTCATTATATTCAAAATATATTTTTAACAATAAAAAGGAAATATTGTAACATAATTTCCATTTTAATGTTATTTGGGAATTCATTTATACAATTACCTCAATAAAATCAACATGATATTTCAAGAATATTTTTTTAATTCGAAGAACATAAACACTATGTTTTAAAAATTTAGCACATGGATATAACATTTCAAAACTAAAATACCACGTCTTAACAAAAATTTGTTAAATTATTTTATATTTAAGTAGTAACACCAAATAATTAAATTATAAAACTAAAATTCCATTTTTAAGAATAATGAGATCTTGAAATTATCATAAATGCATATGTTATACATATAAATAAATGTCATTTCAAATTCCGCCACACTTAGATATTTAATTTTTTTTAATAGATGAAATTAAAAAATTCAACAAGAAAATATTTTAAAATTGAAAATCAAATGACTTCCATTCTATGGATGGTTATGAAAATATAATTTTTTAGTTAATTTAATTAACAAGATAGAAAATTATTAACCTTTACAATAAAACAAAAAAAAAATCGATCCATTTTCTAATCTATATTGGGTAATTAAGAATAGTTTGGTAGACGTGATTGAAAAATATCAATTTCAAGTTATAAGAAATTACTTAATTATAATTATAATATACACAGTTTTGTACACAACTCAACAAAATAATTAACCAAGAATTTATCCTTGAAATAATTAAACTTTAATTATAAACTAATATGATATTAGAGGATAATTTCCATGAAATGAAAACTTTTTTATTATTAAAAAATCCATTCATTATGATTTAAAATTGAATTTCTCACACTCTCATTCATGAATCCTAGAGTTCAACTCTAATAATTCGAAACAAAAGTATTTAAGAAAAATCATCTAGAATGTTTTATTAAAAGGATTACATGTACTTTGAAATTAAAAACCCAAAAAATTAATTTTGAAAAGATGGTAAAATATATTATTTCAAGAGTTCCATGGAGAAAAATATTTCCAAATGAAAACCAATAACTGTGTAATCATCAATGTATTTTATCGAAAATTTTTCCTTAGTAAAAACCTAAAAATGAATTTTAAGTCTTGTTTGTTAAAAAAAAGAAAAAAAATTGATGAAACCAAAAAAAATCAATTAAAAATGTGATATTTATGTTAAATACATAATAATGGTATATAAAAAACCTTCTATAACAATTCAAACATAACATTTTTGTCAATATTGAATTATATGTCTTGGTGTATATAAAAAATAATATAAATAGTTTTTTAAATATTTATTAAAAATAAAATGAAAAGTGTCAAAAACATATTCTTCATAAAGAAACATGAAAATATTATTATATTTATCAACATACATAGAATTTCAAATTTATTTTGTAATAATAATTATAATAAAGATATCACTAATTAAAACATACACATATATGAAAATATTGATTATCAATAAACAAATGCTTCATTAAATCAAATAAAAAATAATAGAACATCTAACCTTTAAATAAATTGATGTTTTCTTATTGAATGGATCATCTAGCCCTTTATAAATTGGTTAACCAGAACTTTCACATTCTATTACTACAGAACCAAGTAAATTAAAAAATTTAATTTCTTAAATAAAACTCAATAAATATAAATTTTGGTGTAGAGTAAAGAAAAATGAAGTTGAATATTTTATGAGTATCCAATTTGGGTTTAATAACTACTCCTCTTGAGATTATATCAGTAAAATGGTTTTTGTGATTAGTTTAAATGTGATGAACATTGAGAAAAATATTTAATGGACAATTGTACTCAATGTTGATAGTTTATTTTAAGAGTTTTGTAAGATGAAAAAGGATATTTATTGGTTGTAAAATAGAACATAGGGGTAAGATATATAGGATATAAGTATAAATTTAATGAATAAATAAATATAATACCAAACAAGTAAAAATTTATTAAAAATCCTGCAATTCATCTTATTTAACAATGACTTTAAAGTCATTAGGTATACTCTCAAAAGTCATATACAAAGTCTGATGGATGATGTTAGTTCTAAAATATGAACTATCACATATTTTCTTCCCCAATATCCTTTGGTGAGAAAAATTTTCTATTTATTAATAGAATTTTTATGTACAGTCAAAACTACACGTAGCTAAAAAATTATGATAGATGTCCCACTTCATAGTGTAAAATAAACACCGCAGTTTTAATATGATATAATTAATTGTTTTAGATTTTATGATTCTAAAATTTAATATAAGGCTCTTCAAAATGTATGTAAATATATTCAAAGAACATTAATTCCATAGAAAAATATTCATTAATTGCAACATGTGTGGATTTAGATAAAAATTACATATTTGTTTTATTTAAATATTAATAAAAATTATTTTCCATATAATTAATGAAATTATTATCCAACTCCATATTATAAAAAATAATTTTCTTATCTTTAACATCAATTTTAGAAATAATTATTTAAAAATAATCCACTAATAATGTGTTAATATTAAAATAATAATAACAAAATAATTATACGTCATCCAACAAAATAAAAAATACCACAAATAGTTAATCAAAAAAATTATTTTTAAATTTAAAAAGTATGGTCGTTTTTCTTTAAACCAATCACTTGATTACACCTCTTCATGTTTCAACTATTAAACTACTTGTAAATTTTAATTTATTAATCCTTGAATTATTTAATGAGTGTTTTAAAATATTTTTTCACTTAAACAATTATAATCATGGTTAAATTAATAACTCATTTCCATTTTGACTACAAATTAATGGTCATTTTATTAATCTAAAAAATTATAATTCCATAATATTGAAAACCCTATTTCATTCATGTTATACTAACACTAGACTATTGTTATTCATTATCTCTAATGAAGAATATTTTTCAAGAAATAATTTTGATTCATTATTAAAATTATTTGATTTATTCTTATAAGATGTGGTATAATGTTATTGATCACTATCATCCACTACCAAAAAACTATATTCAGTGACACCAAATGATGTTTTAACAATAAGAAAATTGATTCATGTAGTATCCTTTCATTATTTTTCTTTAAGGTGGACATATATATCCCATAGATTTTGTATAAAAGACCATATATTTTATAATCATTATTTGATGACTTATTATATACTTAATTACATAATAAAATACTATACAATCAGGAGGCCATGTGTAATTGAAAAATTATATATATAGTACAATAATGTGAAATAGGGATAAAATGACCTTATTTAAAAACTCCATAGCTTTCCCTTAAATTCAAATGATCTTCTAACATGACACGAGATATCCTAGGGGCGTACATAAGAAATGGGTGAGATATAAATTCCAGTAAAGGTATAATATAAGAATAACATAATGTAAAGTAGTACATGTCATTCAAGTGTTATAACACGAAGACATAAATTGGTGGGATTTATAATCATATACATTTAAGTATTGAATATGAGGATAACATGAATGAGGTATAAGAGTATGGAAACAACATAAAATAGAAAATTATAACTATATGCTAAGTATTACTATCAATAAATTATTATATATTGTTCATAGGATAACCATTTTTTACCATACATGGTATCTCATGAGATAAAAAAATTAACTATTGCATTGGAAGGATATATAAATCTAAAACAACCCATCACATTCATATCACAAACATGTATTTTTATACCCCATAGATCATACAACATTTTAGTATCTTTAATTAGTTTAACCCCAGGATTATAGAGTGGGTTATGTACTTAGAAGTAATAAATAAATGAAGGATAAATACAACTAGGTGAATACCCTTGAGTGGATATGGTGAAAGGTATTCATGACAAAACAATTTGGCGTGAAAAATAATTTGAAAATTTTAGCAATATAATAGTTGTACATAATATTTCATGGGTATGATTAATGAGAGTGATAGATGGCCTCTCTTTACATGGGAATCATAATGATAATAATGGTATGTGTAAAAACTCATGTCAATAAGAACAATTTTGAAATTAGTTTATAAATAAAAATAAATCTCTTGAATGTAAAAAACTAAAGAGAAGTGCCATAATCCAAAATAGTCATGAATTAGGTAAGGGTTATAATGAGAGGGGATAAATAATCTATTAATTATTGTATAATTTTATTACCTATTAGGATCAGTTTCCTCCACTAAGAATGAGAGGAGGGTTGAATTATTGGGGAGAAATTTCTATAATTTCATTTAAATTTAAATCAATAGTTATGAATTATTGTAGCATGATCCACTCAAAATAGAAAAACTCGTCCTTATAAAATAATGATGAACATAAAAGATAAAGGAATACATTGATTTTATAAAGATTAGATACTATGTGGAATCCTACTCCTTATCATGGATTGTTAATATCCCAAACCATGGAATTTTTTCACCATATCTCTAAGAAAAATCCTCTTACAACCAATCATGAGACATCCCACCACACATGTTAGGAGTCACACCGAACATCAAAATTTCACACTACAAAAAAAAATATGATTTGAAAAAATGAAGTGGATCACCAAATATATCAGGATGTTTCGGCAACATAAGATGTGCATCCCTTCTATGATCTTACAATAATTTGAAAGAAATAATTACCCATATTAAAATATTTAAATGGGTTAAAAACCTATTGTCATACTCAAATCCAATATCCCGATGATACAACTTTCATCATATATTGATTGCTTAATAACAAACATCATCTTCATACAAACCTCCTATCATTGTCTTTTCTCTCACAATTGTTTCATCAAAATATTACTCAATATTTAGTTTTTCCTTAATGAAAAGAAAAACATATAATATCCCCATGATTTCCAAAACTATAGTTAACAACCACATATTAATCATTGATTTTAGAAATGAAAGCCAACTATTTTAGAGGCATTCAGAACCATCCATACAACATCCTAATAGAACCATCTTAGAATAATTTAATTGGGAAACACTGAAGAATATCCCTACACATGCAACGGATATTCTGAATTAGCTATGTGGAGAACAAACAATCACATATATAATAATTATGTGTTTCTTAATGGAATTGGATATGTAATACATTCACCTAAACAAGTAAATATTCTTCTATATCACCAATCAGCTACATCATTCCCAAAAATCATCTATATGACTTAAAATAGCTACATGAATTCAAAAAAAGTATATGTATAAAATTAGATACTTGAATTCTTCTTAGAACACCTATATAATAATGAGCTATATGAAACTCAAATAAATTATGTCAATCATTTCTCCATTTGAAAATTTTGGTTATGTGGATAAATTTTCTACACGGTTTTTGAACATAGTGAAAATGTATATGTGAAACACCTAAATTCATTTCATTTCACCAATTCAGTTATGTAACTTAAATGGATATGTAAATTTTTATTTTAAAAAATAGACTATGTAAATCCAATATTCACAAAAAACCAAATAGGTACAGTTCAGATGAACTTTATCCCGTTTTAAAGACAATTCGTTGCATCATGAATTTTTTTCCATGGTATATATATCCATAAAAACCAGATCTAGCACTACCAGTCATATGAGTGCCTCACATAAGGTTTTCAACAAATACTTCAACCAAAAATCACCATAAAACTTTGAAAATTTAAGCTTTCTTACACTAAGAATAAAATCCCTGGGGTTATTCAACATAAATTAGATAGTAAAGTGAAATTTATAAACACATGAAAACAATAATAAATTTAGATTCAAAAGGATAAATAAAAATGAAGTACATGAATACAAAAAGAGGTAGAGGTCCCTTACTACAACATACTAATGACTTACGTAAGGGTAATAAAGATTGGGGATGAATAATATTTAAATATAAAAACATTACTTTTATTTTAATGGGTTATTTATAAGAGAATAAAAATATATTAAATGGAGATTCAAATGTCTAAATAAAAAGTTAATACTTAGATGAACAATAATAGGAAGATAATCCTTAAATTTAGAGGTTTATTTTTGAAATCTAGGGAATAACTTTGGTGGACATTTTTATGTATAGGGATAATAACTTTTTGATCAGTGAGTTTTGCATGAATAGGAAATCAATGCTAGGTGGGAATTTATAAAAAAATATAGGGGATTCTTTATTAAATTTTAAAAATATGTTTTGGACTCTAAGTAATAAATAATAAAAACTAAAAACCTTAACATGGTTTTACCATGGTTTATATGAAAGAAGAATGGTTTCCAATATTTTAATGTTTAAGAACAAAAATCATAAAAATAGATTGGAATTTGTAAAATATTTATAATGAACTTATACCTTCACCCTAAATAGGTCCAAATTTTGATAAATTCATGTCAATATAATATATTAAAATATCATTTTTGAACCCACAATAATATATTTTTTAGTATAATAGTGAATGGTCAAACCAATTCAATGGTTAGTGTTTTAATGAATATAAACAAATTATAAGGTATTGTTTACTAAAAACATTTATAATATTATTTTATTAGTAAGGTTGAGTATGAAATATAAATAGTTAATCAATTAGGTGATGTGGTTAGTGATAAGTGACATAAATGTTTCTTGAAATTAATAAAAAAGTAACATAGAGAAATTGAAACAATATAACTAATGTATAGAAATAATAAGAAATTCAATTATTCAAGTGGTCAAGGGAAACTTGATTGATTCAAAATGTACAATTAGTCTTCATCTTTTAAAAGTGAACCATCCATGATAATTGACCAAAACATTCAACATTAAAATAATATCTTCATGTTATTAAAATTATGTTTTTAGTAAAATCCCCTTTCAACTGACTTTTTAATGCGAACGCTAGAAGATATACATGTTCCTAGATGATTAATGTTTTGGAAATTATTTCATTATCAAAGTTATGTCATAGTTGTTTCTAGAATTTTTTTAATTAAGAAAATATAAATCATTAATAACGAAAATAAATATTAAAAAATTAACATTTATTGAAATAAATAAATATTGTGATTATTTAGATAATCATTAACTTGTTAAATAAACTGTATCTATTGATACAATTATATATTAGACAATGAATAAAATTCATATTCCCATGTCATTGTTTTTGACAATATTATATAATATAAAGAAGAACAACCCTTGGTAATTTTAATAATGTATGAATGTAATGTAAAAGGAATATATCATCCTCAATTCAATTCCCTAGATGAATATTTACCAAAAATTGTTATCAAAAATAGAGAAATTTTGACATTTTTTAATAGGGAAAAAATGAAAAGAATAAAAATACAAAGATGAAAAAATATACTATGTGTGTATTTTTTGAACTTCTTTCTATATCTGCTAATATTTCAAACCTAGTACCCAATGACATTCTTCACTGATGTAAAAAATTTGAATAGGTTTTTTTTGAATTTTCTATATCCCAAACTTGGTCAACCATTTGAATTAGACTCTCTTGATATCTGTTGGGTTGGACAATCATCCACCCTCATATGAATCATACTTACATAGGTCCCATTTTTGTCGCCTTTTATACATGAGAAGCATTCATTTATGATAATATAAACATTACCCAAAGACAAATTTATTATATATTTTAATCCTATTATAGAATATAAAAATAAATTTAATGCCTCACATTGATCTTATATCTGATTAACCTCATCTGTTAATGTCATGGGATACTATTAAAAAAAATCTAACAAGCCTTATTATGTTGAATTTATAACTTTCTATTATTACATTATTCAAACCCCATAATATAATAAAAAATAATAAATTAAATATTATAAATCTCTAATAGATTAAAATAGATATATTATAGAAGTGAAAAATATTCCAAACTAAAACTTTGGTGTACACAAATTTTATAAATAGACTCTTTCACTTTAACAACTTTTGTAACAATATATACTTTAATTAAAACTAAAATTACCCCAAGATTTGAATGAATTATCAATGAAATATAATTTAGAAATGCAATTGGTGATCAATTAATCTCTCTGATAATAACCCAAATGGAATGAAGCTTCTCTAATAAATAGGGTATGATGAATCATCCTAAAGAAACCTTAGTTTGGTTTTGAAAGACAATATTCCAAGTATAGTATTTCAGCCCGTATGTTAAAAAATAGATAAAAAATAATGCACCATGATAGATTATATGGTGTATCTAAAATTCATGTTTGTGAATCTACTAAGAAGTGATCCAAAATAAAGTATTTTATAACTAATGTCCCATTATAGATCCACTAATCTAAACTGAATCCTAATTGATAACACCAATGATTCCTCTCTTCAATATCATAAAATATGAAATTATATTTAAAAAAATTATTCAATAATATTAAAACATTTAAAAGTTATTTCAAAAATATATTTCTAATTAATATATAATTAAATCCAATTAAAATAAAAAAACATTATACTTTCTATTTTGAATAAATTTTAAATTCACATGAAATAAATTTCAACACAAAATTCCAATTTTAATAATATTTTGTAATTCAATGAACCGTTCCCACAAACAAATACACAAGATGTTGTTAAAACAGATTTTGTAATTAAATGAATATAAACATAGTGATTTAGAATATTTAAATATTGGATATCAAATTTATTACAAAAAATACTTATTTTAAAATATTTTATGAAGAATTTATTATTTATGTATTAATACCAATGAATCATATTATAACACAGTATAATCCAATTTTTTTTCAAAAAATAAACAAATAAATGATAGAAAAATGCATGTGTTAAATAATTAAAATAGTTCCTCATAATAATCTATACTATATAAAATTTACATACGTGATAAAAAAAGTTAAATATTTGTGAAAATTTTATTAAAAAATAATATCAATAATTTTCAACAATCCTTTACCAAAATTTAAGGTGATTTACATAGATAATATTATTGGAATTTTTAGTGGTGTATTAAATGTTATTTTTTGGAAGGTTTAATGGTTTATGTATATTAAATAATAAAAAGTTTGAATATAAAATATTTATGGGATATATTCAAATGGAGAATCATGGTTGATTTCTGTAATTATTTTGTTTTCCATTTCTCAGGGAAAATATTAAACATAATATAATAGTAATTTTTATAATAATAATAAGGGTTTAATCATTGAAATACTTAGAAGAGTATTAGGGATAATTTATTATGAATTATTTCTTGAACTTGTAGAGTTCCAAATATTGATGGTTAATAAACTTAACATTCATTATAGAGTTATGATAATGAGGGAATTACCCTACCAGGTTAGAGTTTACTCTAAAATGGTTTATAAGGATCTATATATCCTTTATGTAAATTAATTTTTATATTCTTAAAATTATGCATAGAGAGATGAATGGAGATTAAATCATGGGGAAAATGTGATGAATCCCAAATATTATAATGTTTGAAAGACTAGTCTTAGAGTTCCCTTGTCAGAATATTTTGATCACAACAAAGTGAGTTGTTAATTGGTACTAAAATATTGTTCAATGTATATCTCACTTGTATCTATCATATTTTGTTGAATCATGTAAATGTGGTGTGCTCCTTGTAATTTTTTATTTCATTTATTTTTAATGTTTTTCATATAAATTTTTTCTTTTTTATTCTTACAAATATTATATAGGTATTCAAATTATAGGTCTAATAAAAATGGTGTAAATTGAATTAGAAAGGAATATGTTAAATAATAATTCTACGATACAGAATGTTTTTGATTGAGATATTTCAAATAATATTTATAGAAATGTTACGGACTATTAATATTTTTAAAAATTTGGGTTTAATCATAGAGAATTTACAAAGGTAACATCTAGAAAATTTATAGAAAACTTCATGTTTTATATAATAATCTTGAAGATATGGGAATAATATCAAATGCAAATGTGGATAAAATGTTTAGTAGAATAATTGATATTATATGAACTATTATAGGACTTGTAAAAAATACTGAGGATGTTTATATTGTTAAAACAATTATAAATATGTATAAAACGTTATATAAATAAATTTTTGAAAAATTAATGAACGAGGCTTTATTGAAGAATCAATAAATAATATAAAAGGTTTATTAGTGGACAATGATGATAGAGTGAAATCAAACAGTTATTTTACACAATCAAATAAATGTTTTTTTTAATTTATGGATAATTTCAATCCATGTGATGAGAATAATTAGGAGAACATAAACATAATTTTTTTACATATCCCAAATATAATGAAGAAAATTAAAGTAATTTTTAATAGTAAATTTCTATTTTTATGTTTTTAAAGTTGGAAATTTGCCCATTTTACTACTAGGTATCCATGAAGATTTGAATGACATGTATAGGTTGACTATAAAAGTGGAACATAAAACATGATTTCATAAACAAATATTAGTAATTATGTTAGTAATTTAAAAGTATAACATATATTTCAAAGAAGAATATATAAAATCAATGTAGAAGATGATTTTATTCCTCTCATGAAGAATATGATACAAAATTTCAATCAGATGAAAAAAAAATTGATGGTGGAAGTGATTTATGATATGATAAAATAACATGAAATTGTTAATAACCTTAAGGGGAACTTTTGGATCTAAATAAAATAAAATATCTTCTAAAGAATAAAAATAGAAGGATTTACGTGTGTTTTAATAATCATATAATAATGAGGTATACTTGAAATAAAAACTACATGATTAGAAAATGCTGTATAAAAAAGATTAATGTCATAAATGTATATAATACATGGTTGATTTAATGTTTAATATATAATGTAAATATTTTTTTATTGATGACATCCAATATTTTAATTGGTAAAAAATAAAAGAAGTCTAAATGTCCCAAAGAAGAAGTAGTTTTTATAAGAAAGAGGATCTATGTGAGGTCTCAAATTTCTAATGCAATATCCTTTTAATTTTCATTAAGATATGAGGTTCTGTTATAGAGTTTTGATAAGTTATGGTGGGATTGAAAATAGTTTTAGTCTTTTGAGGGTCACCACATTGTGGTGGATTGTGTGGTTGATTCAATATTGAATCTTTCTTGGAGGCCTATGCATAGGGTATGTTGTTTTTTCATAAAACATTTTATAATCATTCAAGGAGTTTCCCATTGGGTTTTAGAGTGTTTCATGGTGAGAAAAATAGATTTTATGTCCATTTAATTATATTTTTATACTAAGGGTAAAAGATATGATGAATGTAAATGGATAAATGTCTTGGGAATTAATTTTAGAGAAAGAATATAGGGAATGGTACTCGGTGAGTCATTTTTTATAAAGAACCTCTATAGAGATCTCCATGCAATAATTTTGAGCATAGAAGGGGTAAAATGGATTTGGTTTCTGCATCACTACTCAGTAGTGATCAAAATATTTCTATTTAATATTTAATGGAATGTGATACGTGTGATTCAAAAATCATTTAAAGGAAATAACGATTTTACCAATGGAAATACTGACATTTTGGGAGTTCACCATGTAGTGTTAAAGGATTTCATAATTACTCTACTAATAGATGTCTCAAGATCCCTTTGTGCATATTTTTTCTCCCTATCATGAATGCTAGATGACCTATAGGCCTCTCACCACACACTATCTAGGACTTGGAGGGTCTAAACCCTTTAGATTTATAGATTTAAGACTCAGATAAAAGTGTTTCTTCTATTATCATTTCATCCTTATTTCCCTACTAATTCTTTATAAAAATTCAGATGAGTAGGATTATAATAATTTGGATTGAGGTTTCAATCTAGTGAAAATGGTGGTTTCCATGATTAGGTTCTTATGTCATTTCATGAGTTTTATTAGAATTTTCTCTAGTAATGGTTGTTTATCAATTATTCATTTATACTCAGAGAACATTGAGATTTTAATCAAGGTAAATAATCTATTACATTTCCTTCCATTATGTAAAACTGTGAATTATTCATTATTTTAAACTATATATAAATAAGTTTGATTTACCTTAAAAATATATAAATCTGAAAAGGGGGATCACATATTGAATTATTAATCATTAAATGGTAAAATTTTAAAGATAAGAATTTTTTTTTCATACATTTTTTTAGTTTATTAATTTTAACTAATCTCATTTAATATAATAATTTTTTTTCATTAATTATAATATTGAGTTATAACATGAATAACATGTAAAATCTTAAATAGTTAATATTCTATAAATTCAAAAATGAAAATAAGAAAGATATCATCATATGCTGCAATGGTATCTACCTTTTTGGTAATATATTGGGAATCGTTTATAATTTTGTAATTAGAGAATTTAAATTAGAATTAAAACATTTTTAATATAATTAAATAATTCATGTGGGGGGGGGGTAAATTAAATTAATGGTTGGGTTTTGATAACACTTTTTTTTGTTTCTATGTTAAATCTTGATGTTTACTAAGTAAGTGTGATATATATTTGGCTATGATTTTTTTATAATAGTCAATTTCTTTTATCTATAACAATATAAATCAAAATTATGATAATTAATGACATATTCACAAGAAGTTAGACTACTTATCACCTTGTAATTTATTCTATGAAATAATTCTTAGAAGCATGTTTATGGTTAATTATGGTTACCTATTATAATTGTTTTCCTTGTATGTGTTACTTTTTCATAAGAATAAAGTTGATTAAAATATTAATTAATAATGGGTTTTTTAAATAAATAATGTTTTGTGGATGAGTGTTCTTGTTACTTGTTATATGAGGCTTAAATTCCATCATGACATAGACTTATTGCCTTGTCCTATGTATGGAAAAAGTTTTAAAATGTATGTGTGATCAAGGGATTTTAACCTATTCTTGTTTTTTAATGGATTTATTATTGTTAAATAACCTGGAAGGGAAAATGGATAAAGTATTGGGGAAATGTTATTTGATGATTTATTTGATGAGAAATGGACTTAGATCCTAGGATTTAGTTATTTTTATGCTAGTGATGACGACAGAGTTTATTTTATGGAAAGTGGTGTGGGACACCAGGTGGAAATTATGAGTTCAAAACTAGTATTTAACATAGTTATATTTAATTTTTTTAGACTATTTCTTAATTTACAGATGAATAAATGATGTTTACTTTACCATTATCCAATTTCTTGGTGTAGTTTGTCACAATGAAATGTGGGTGCATTTTTTGAAGGGATGGGTTATGATATGTCCTAGAGAACTCAGATGAATCTTGACATGAAAATTTAACTAATAAATAAACAAGGATGGTTTATGGTGTTATTATAAAATTATTAGATAATTTTGAATATAAGAAAGAGAATTAATGGTTCCATAAAAACATTCATTAAGAAGGTAAAAATGTCATTTTTGGAAAATACTAAGAATAATTAATAACTTTTTAATTAAATAATTGATAATGAAATTGATTTTGTATGATTATTTTATATCCTTCCCAATGTAATGAAAACTAAGGTTCATATATGATGATAATGGAAAATGAGGCTAAGGATAGGTAGTTTCACTTTTTGTGGTTGTGCATTACATATTTTTTTATTTCAAATGATACCCACCCACATTGGTAGGGAACCTAAAACCCAACTATTGTGTATGTGTGTGTTGGAGGGAGGGATTCTATATTATCATGGATGGAGAGGGAATAGATGGATGAATTTTACCTCTACCCCACTATCCCGCTATACATAAATGAGTATGTGTATCTCAATTTATAATGGATTATAATATAGGGTGTGTTTTTACCAGGGATCTGATATATCATAGTCTACCGCACATTTATGTGCAGGCTATAATGACATGAGGTATAGTGAATACTTGTATCTAGTTATAGAGAATTGGGACTCCCATCAGTGTGTATTCCCGGTCTATTATGTCTTGAGGTATAATGATTTTATATAGGATGATGTTTCATTTAGACATACACATGGTTATATATGGGATGATATTGATAGAGATATGGATTTGTGGAATGATGAAAACATGAAATTTTAGACCCTATATGCGATTGAGGTAGTTAGGGATGATTCTCGAATCAAATTAGGGGTAAAATATTCATAAGGGGATGAGCATATGATATAGTCGATGGGGTGTGCAAGTGACAAATCACTAAAGAAGTGTAAGTGGGTTACCATTATTTGTATATATATCTATCAAAATATATGCCTTTGATAAAGAATATATGACTTTATGCCTTAATTTTCAAGAGCGACATCATGAGAATGGGAAACTAGCATCAATTTCTTAGTTGTTGAGTTTGTTTTATTTTTTTATTCACTATTCTTTAGTAAGTTTCATTCACATTTTACATGAGAGGTTTTAGGGAGGATGATACTAAGTATACATTTTATTTTCACCTTACGTATATATAAATATTTTAAGGCTTGTAGGAGTAGGTTGGTGATCAAGCTCAATGTTACTAGCTCAAAGGAGTTTTTAAGAATATATTGGGGTTACTAGACCTCATGGACACTTCCTAGTATTATTTTTGGTACTTACAAGTTTAGTTTTATTTTATATATTCCATTAAAAGTATTGGGAATTCTTCTAATTTATATATTTCATTTTTTGGTGGGTTTTTCTTCTTATCTCTTACTGTTTAAAATTATAGTGGGTAATTCCTCACATTTGTGTGCTGAGTATTCACTTGATTCTAGTTGCCAACCCATTAGAGGTAGGATTCAGACATCATTTTTTATATTTATTTATTATTGGACTGGGATGGGTACATGGGATGAGGTCGGGAAGTTCTATGATAAACTCATCCTTGGAAAATATGAAAGTGACTTTTTCTTTTCTTCCATAGTAAATCAAAATCAAAATCAGATAAAGATAAAGATACAAAATGGTGTGTTGATGGAATGAGAATTAAAATTATACTTTGGTGGACTAATTTAGACAATGTTACATATGAAAACCATGAAAAGTTTCTTTTTTTAAATTCAATAACAACTTAATATAAAGGGAGATAAGGGAATAAAGAATAATTAAATTTACAAAATAAAGATTTGATAATTTCAAAGAGACCTAGAGGTTATTTTAAAGCAACTAAAGGAATGTTTGAGAATATATTTTCATGAATGAAATGTTTATTTTCTGACTATCATGGTAATATACTAACTTATTATAACAAAGTAAGAATTTATTTGAGAGGAAAGGCTATGGTAAGTTTCCAAAGGTGAATCATGATCATTTTTATTGTTATAGAAAAAATTATTTAGTATATATTACATTAATTTTTCTATTTACAGTCACAATGAATTTAATTAATTAAGAAAAATGATTAATAGTAAAGCTTGAGTTTTTCAAGAAAGTGATGAAAAGGAACACATATAATTTATTCCTATAAACAATTAGTGTTTTTATAGAAGAATATGATAGTGATAAAGATGATTTATTGAAAGGAGATAATAGTTTTATAAATTTTCAAAACCGGTAAACAATTTTACAGAAACAAAAGAAGAAAGAAGAAAATTAAAATCTTATGGGTGTTATATTTAATAAATATAAAAGCTATATCACTTTGAAAACTAGAACTGGGTGTCAAACTATTATAATGAATTATTTTATATATTAAATAATTTGAATAATAATTTTAATGTAACTAGTAGATTTATAAATGATAAAATATTAAAAATCAAATAATGTAAATAAAAATAAATTTTTTTGAAACCATTTGAAGATTACTAAATTATTTTTTTCTTAAGGGATTAAGACATTTCTTGTTAAGTGTGAATCATATTTTTGACTTATAAATAAAAGTTTTTATTAAAGATAAGTTTTAATTTTTTTTAATTAAATGATGGAGGATCTCTAATGAAATAAATGATGACTCTTAAAAAATATTCTTTGACTAATAGTTTTTTTATTAAATATTAATGAAGAAGACAAGTTATAGAACACAATTTTTGGATAAATACAAAATATAATTTTGGATAACCACTAAAAGTATAAACATGTAATTGATAAACCTAGTTTGAGATGTCAATGACACAATAATTTTTATACATTTATAGATGGAAATCATAGTATAAATAGTTTAAATATAGTAAGCAGTGAGAAATTTACATGATTCAGTTTACAATTTTATTGTGTTCATGTGATACAAAAAACTACCAAAGTATTGTAATATTACATATTTTATTACAAAATATAATAGGAAGGAATCCATATTTTCACACATTTATTGAAATATGTTATGGGATACATCAATAAAGACAAAGGTATTGTTGAAAATCATAATGAAAGAATAATAAAAACATTACAATCTAACAATTACATTGAATTCACTTCAATTAAAAGTGATAATTATATTGAGAAACATGCTAAATGACTTAAATTTTATTCTAAGAGAAATCCATAAAAAAATTTTTTTGAAAAAAGTATCAAAAATATGAAAACTATAATATAGAATTTACAGATTAAATTTAAATTTTTAAGACATTATTGGAAGTATGATGTACAAATTACTATTTATATTTCAAACATAGTTTTTCGATATCTTGGAAACTTAGTTCTCCATATGAATAATGGAATGGCGAGAATCTAAATCTTAAACACTTTAATGTATTTTTAAGAAATATGTTTATAAGAAATAAAAAAGGAACTAAATATATGTTTTGGGATGTCATAGATGATGATATATTCCATAGAAAATTTATGAATATAAAGTATTATAAGTGTTTCTAGAAGAAACTAAAATGAAATATTTAAACCAGGGATATGAATATTATGAAGAAATAATATGAATATAAATTTGGTATTGCATTACTAGATTCAGTTTATAAATATGATCATGAAGTATTTTTTTAAGAAAAATAATATTATTCTCAATAAGATGATATTGAATTTGAGATAAGGGATGAAGATAATGTGGTTGTGTAATTTATATAGGTTGGGTAAAAATAGGATAGAGCTCAAGTGGATGAATCTCACATTTTGGGTGAAAACAACACCAATTTTGAATAAATGATTGGAAAATATTAGAAGAACTACCTAGATCATTTGGCAAGGTTATAAAATTAGGTTAATGGATGAAAGAAAATAATTAGGTTCCTAACCAGATTGAATTGAATAATACATTAGATATTGTGGATAATGTAATTTGAATCAGTTTTAGTAAAAAAATGGGTCATTATAAAAAATCTTTATCAAAAATAAAACCTAGTATGAAAAAATGCTAAACATGTATGAAACTTATATACATATGTCTAAGACTTTAACATATAGGTGAATTTATGTTTTTCAATTGGTTAAGGCCTTATGTGGGCTGAAATAATAACCCAATACCTAAAAAACCAAAATTAATATATTTAGGAAGAAATGAGAATTTAAATGTGGGGTTGTTGATCTTAATTATTACATAAATGGAAAACATATTGAACAATTCATGATTGTTATGTATGTGGATGATATCATATTTATTGGAAGAAAAGTTAAATTTTATGATTTGTTTAAAAATCCCCTGAATTCCAAATTTTAAATTTCCATGATTTATAAACTCTCTTATTTTTATAGGAAACAAGTAAATAAAAATGTTGAGTGCAATATTAAATCAAACATCCTAATGTAATGAAGAATAAATTCAATATGTATTGAAAAATATTATATAAACACCCATCATGGTAGGTAAAAAATATTATAAAAGTGAGGTTGGAAAGAAGAAATATTTATCACATTATAGAATAATTGTTGGTAGATTATTGTACCTGAGAACAATAAGTCTCAATATATTGTATGTAACATATTTAGTTACACTATTTAAGATTGATCTTATAGAATAACTTCTTATGGATATGAAGATGATATTTAGATACATAAAAGGTACTACTAAATATGTTTTTTGGTATTAATTATTTTAGAAGCAACACATAATGACATATAGTGACACTGATTTGGATGTGGATGTGATGGATAAAAAAGCAACTAGCGGAGGAGAATTTTATATTATTTAAAATACCTTATTTAGATAAAAAATAAATAAGGATGTACATTAATTATTATTTATAAAGGATAAATATATATTATTTATCAATTCCTACACTGAGTTAATATAGATGAAATAATAATAAATATATCTTGGTAAATATTTTAAACCTCTTATTGTTATTTCTTGTGTTATTATGTGTGGTAGTGATAATATAAAAAATACAGTTTCACTCAATTACTAAAAAATAAAGATAAGGTACAATTATATTAAAGATATAGTAGAATTGGTTATTATAAAGGATAAATATATTTAAACTAGTGATGAAGTGGATAATATCTTGACAAAGCCATTGTAAAGGTATTTTTTAAGAATCATGGGTTTAGTGGATGTGTTTTACTATAACACCCCCAATAATTTTATGGTATGTTTCTCTTAAATAAATTCAATTCATTTGACATACTATATTGCATGAAGTACCGAGTCTCTTTGAAACAAAAATTAGTTATTTATATGATATAGTCATAACCTATCCATTAAACATAAATTTTCCACTTATGTACTTTTACTCTCTAAAAACGGACATATACAATGGTGATCAGGTAGATATTTCGAGTCTGATAGAATCAACTTAATTTTCGATGAATAGTATGTTTACCTTTTGAATAGTAACGTACCATTATGAATAGTAACTTACACTTATGAATAGTAATATGACTCTTATTAATGGTAAAATTACCCATAAAAGTATAAATAAAATTTGGGCACCTACAAAATGAAGATGAATATTTTAAGTGTTGGGATTTTTTAGTTAAATGATGATTTTAATTAAAAATTAAAATTTTCATATTTAGAAAATTATTTTTTAAATAATTTGTTCATTTTTGAATTCTACTCATCAAAAAATGGTCAGGGTTATTTATTGTGATTTTTATGAAATACTTTAACTGTTTTGTGAAGACTAAAATATGGTAATTATTGTATAAATACAATATAAGATAATTACACTATTCCCAACATCATGGGTGATGTAAGAAACCAATATTTTGAAATCAAATGCACTTATACTATTTTGGGTCAGGTAATCATCACTATTTATTTTCTTAGGAATAAATAATAAACTAATTATAAAAGTATTAAGAAGTCTATCCTCCCCTCTACTATATAAACCACCCATCACCTCTTCTTCCTCCCACACCACTCAAACTTTGATCCTTGATTTAGTTATGCCAAATAAACATCCCAACAATCCCCCAATGTTCATGATCTTTTTCTCTCACCAAAAGGTAAAAAATGCCTTAAAGAGATTCTCGAGGAGGAGAACTCAATGGGTGAACCTCTCTCCCATTTCACTCAACTTCTTTTACAAGTTCAATTAATTTGTTTATCTCTCATCACCTTCCTAAATCTAAATTCTATGATAATTCCAGTACCTTACATGAAATTTCATTTTCTTTTTCTAATGGAATATTCCATCATCATCTCTCTTTTCCCCCTCCTCTTTCACTAAAAATGAAAATACCGTCTGAGATGTGATAATTTTTCACATTTAAGGAAGGAAAGTTTTCTATTTCTATTAGTATATTAAAGACTAGTCATGAAACCTTTTTAATGGTTGAAACAGATCATAATATATTTATTTTACATTATTCAATTTTATGGAAATCTATAGACACTCATAATATAAAATATTAATACAAAACAAGTTCATTGTTCACAAAAACGCTAAGTTAATCCAAGCGTTTATCAATAACTTTTATCTAATGAGCCATCCACATGGTATATAACCAGAATCATTATAAGATATTATATATCTCTATAATTTCACTAAAAATATATTTTAACAATTTTTTATGTTTAACAACATTTCAAATGAACTTCTACTAATGAATACAAGAAAACTAATCATGAAAACAAAGGAAGAAATGCTTCCCAAAAAAAAAATTGAACCTCTTAAACCCATAAAAAGGAAATTAATGAACACAATTAGGCTAAAATAAATCAATTAAATATATATGAGATCCTAAAATTATTAATTTATGAAGTTAAATTTGATTTTTTATGTCATCTAGTTCAATTGAAGGACACATTCAGGCATAAGGTATGGGTTCTCTCATCTTATTTTTAATTTTGTGAGATTTTCATTGTTCCCTACTTTTTTCTTGAATGTGGTGTATGTATTCTAACATTTGATATATAATTAAATGATTCTATTTATTTACGTGGTGTTTTTTATTCATTTGGTGATTATTAACTTTTTTTCTGATGACTCTATTGATTACAACTAGGTAAGGGACTTTATATCAATTCCTTTTCATTGTGACTTACTAGGAATCAGTAACCTATTATTTCTTATGTGGTGTATCTACTAGCCATTTGAGATCATTTTTCATTAGAAATTATAATTATGGTAAATATCCACTTTCTTGTACTATATATATGATTATTTCCTTAGTTTCTATACCATTTCACACTCTGTTTTTATTTCGAATGCTATTTTAACTGGTGAAATATTGATGAATCATTATACTCTATTCAATATAGATAAAAAAAATTCTTATTTTCCTTGTATTAAATCATTGTATAAAGAATTATTTGGAAGGCTAGTGATGGTTGGGGCCTGCTATATCCCCTCAATGCATCAACAGGTATTTTGAGACAAATTAGTTGGCAACAAGCCCTTCAAATTTAATTCCAAAATCAAATGGGTTTCTACAGATATACTTAAACCATCTCAATGGTATAATGGTTCACGTGACAGATATTATTCGTGTATAATTGATTATGAATCACTTATTATTGATTTATTATTTCACTATATTTAACGCTTAAAAATTATCTGAGATCACCCTTGTTGTGTTTCCTTTCCCCTGGTTATGAAGAAGATAACCTCGAATAAGCTTTCAAGGAGGAAGTTTATTTCAGTTTATTATGTATCATGTTGTATTTTCTATCTTTCCAAATGTACTTTGGATATCATGTATGTAATATGTTCTTCCAAAATAGCTAAACTAATCATCATTTCAGGATTTATTTCTTATAATCATTCCAATATAATAAATTAATGCACCAACTCTGGGCTTCGTGGTTCGGGGCCTTGTAGTTGGTATCAGAGGAAGTTTTGCCGCAAACATGGAAACTTGATTTGGGAAACATAGTTTTGAGTAAATAAAACTAAGTAATACTTTGAGGATAATCATATAAGAGAATCCAATAATTTTGGTAAAGTAGATATTATGTGTGTCTTCCTAGAAAATACATCCTTGTCTGGATACTACAAGTGGACGTGGTTCTGGCATAGATATACCTAGGAGTAACAACTCCGACACGAAGTTTTGGGATTGTCCCAAGGTATCTGGATACATGAAAATGGGATTTAATGTATACCATGTTTGAAAATCCAGTGTGATGTACTTAGGATAATATACATTTTCTTTAATACCAATTATGAAGGATTTAAAAGTAATAGAAACAATTTTTATGATTATGAGATTAGTTGTGCATAAAGTTTCATGTTATGTTAAGTGTTTTCTATTCAAAATTTATGAATTATGACATAATTTAGTGTATTACATTATTTAGCGATGAGACATAATTGAAAAAGGAAAATCAATACCCACAGAAAATATTGGGATTTCCCCACTGAGTAAGTCAAAACAGTCAGTGTTGGAGAATATCAGATCATGACCATATTAGGAAAACTTACTTAGGATGTGACAAATAACCATGGTACACCTCTATCGGATCGTTTCATGGGATATAAACCCCTATCTATTAGCGAGACTACTGATCTTGTGGTAGGTGGGTATTGGTTCAATTACCTGGAAAAGATATTTCTATCATTAACATGCAATGAAAATGAAAATGTAGTACTAACAGTATAATTACTTAAGGGTGATATTGATCAATTGTGGTCATTGATCCAGAATACCATGGAGGATGAAGAAATAGAAGATATAGAATTTAGAACTTTTATGGAAACATTTTTCTACAAATATTTCCCTTATAAACAATGAACTAAAATGAAGAAGAAATTACATTGCCAATAGTAAAGGGAAGAAGAGAGTGGTTTGGAGTATGAGGCTACCTTCACAAGATTATCCCATTATTATATAGATTAATTATGTGATTTAGAAGACACGATTGATCATTTCTTTGAATGTATTAAGCGAAGTCTTCTAAGGGAACAAGTGTCTCAAACATGTTCATCATATGATGAAATTTTATTCAGTGACATCAAAATAGAAAAGCAATTTTCTAGATCAAATTTATTCAAAGGAAATCAATATAGAAAGAGGCATTATAATAACCATTGAAAAGTTAAAGTGCCAATGAAGAATAAGGGAATGAAGCAATTTCCATTATGTGATAACTATGGAATGAATCATCATGGTAAATGCTTGAAAGGCATGGGAGTTTTCTATAATTGTAGAGAAAAGGGTCTTTAGTTCAGTGAATTCAAGGGGAAGAGACAAGTTAATGATGTTCAATTCTAAAACTGTAGAGAGATGATACACTGAAAATGAGTGTCCTATGTTCCAAGGAAACATGCCTAAAAAAGGCAACAAGAGAAAGGGAAGGATTATGGGACTGCAACTATAGATATTGAAGTCCCTAATAATGTTGTTGCATGTACATTAGTTGTTTCCACAAACTTATCCAATGATTTATTTGATTCTAGATCATCACATTCATTTATATCTTCTTGGTTTTCCCTGAAAATTTGACAAGTATAATTTGATTTAATAAAGGAGTTGTGAGTCAAAACTCCTAGTGGATGTATCATTGTTACAATGATGTCTCGATTAATCCCCATAATGACACATAAATGTTCATTAGTATCTAATATTATCATAATACAAATGATTGACAATGATATAATTTTGGTATGAATTGGCTATAAAACTATGATATGAATATCTATTTCTAGAAGAAGAAAGTTACAATTTTTGAAAATGGTGTAGAATTATTTATCTTTAGAGAAGAAACCTCACCATCTGATTCGTATCTAGATCCACCCCCATAGATCTACTGAATGCAATTCTTAGAGAGGAAGAGAAAAAAATATTTATGGGCGAGGAAAGAAATATTCAAATTGAAGACGTACATATTTTTCAAGAATACATTGATGTATTTCCAGAGGATTTACCTGGACATCCTCTAGAGCATGAAGTTTACTTCTCTATTGATATAATTCCTAGTGAAAGACCCATATCAAAGTATCCCTATTGAATGGCCACTGTGGAATTGGTGGAGCTAAAGAAACAATTGGATGAATTGAGTGAAAAATGATTTATTCAACCTAGTGTTTCTTTATAGGGATCCCCTGTCCTCTTTTTCAAGAATAAAGATTGATCCATGAGGCTATGCATTGATTATAGGTAAATCATTGCTATTACAATAAAGAACAAATATCTTCTGCCATGCATTGATGATTTATTTTATCTACTTCATGGAGCCCAATATTTTTCAAAGATTGACCTTATATCTAGATATCAGCAGGTATGTGAGAGTAAGGAACATATTCCACAGACAACATTTTGAACCAGGTATGAGAATTTTGATTTTAGTGTAATTCCTTTTTAAACCGACTAAGGAACCGTCTCTTTTCATTGATTTAATGAATAGAGTTTTCAAGGAATATCATGATTACTTTGTTGTTTTATTTATCAATGATATCCTGGTATAATCAAAATGCTATGAAGACCATAATAATCACTTGTAGATTATTATGAAAACTTCTAGAAGAAATGAATCATTTGTGATGTTTTGGAACTGTGACTTTTGGCTTCAATAAGTGTGTTTTCATGGACATATTACCTATATATATGGAATATTATCTGATCTTGCGAAGAAAAAAGGAAATCCAATAATGACGCATGCCAATGAACATAATTGAGGTATGCAATTTTGTTGTCATAGCAGGTTACTATCAATATTTAGTTCATAAATTCTCCTGAATGGAAAACCCACTAACCAAGCTCACATCTAAAGGGGATAATATTGTATCGGCAAAAGAATTCATAGAATTATTTGATGAATTGAAAGGAATATTGTACAATGCTCCAATTTTTACTCTTCCATTTAAACATGATGCATTTGTGATATATAGTGATTCATCAAAGAATGGACCAGGTTACATCCTTATGAAAAATGATGAAGTTATTACTTATGCTTTATGGTAGTTGAAGACTAATGAGAAAAATTAACCAACTCATAATATTGAGTTAGCATCCGTAATCTTTTCTCTGAAAATATGGAGACATTATATCTACCGTGAAAGATGTGAGATATATACATATCATAAGAGTTTGAAATACATTTCTTCACAGAAATAACTCAATGTGAGGCAAAGGATATGGCTCGAGTAACTCAACGATTGTGATTATACAATACACTACCTCCCAGGAAAAGAAAAATATGGTGAAAGATGCATTAGGAAGGAATGATCACAGACTTCTAACCTAAATGAGGATTGAGAGAGATCCTATATTCATGGATCTACTAAATATGGATATGGTAATTTTTAAGGAAGGGGAAACATATTTCCTCTTTCAAATGATTTATAAACCATCTTTACTAGAGAAGATAAAAAATCTATCAATCTGATGATGAGAATCAACAAAAGAAAATTAATGTTGTTGAGGATGGAAGATTGGTAATCTTTGTGTATGAGAATGGAGTTATGAAATTTGGGAATAGGTTATGCATTCCATCTGTATCAGAGCTAAAAAGGGATCTGTTAAATGATTATGATTCCTCAAATTTCTCTATACACCCTGGTATAACTAAGATGAATAGTGATCTCAAGGAACATTTTTTGGTGGGATTACATGAATCAATAAATTGTTGACAATGTGCCAAGGTGTCTAGTTTTTCAATAGGTTAATGAAGTGAAACAATATTCCAGAGGGTTCATGAAACATCTACCAATTCCTATGTGGAAGTGGGATACAATTATGATGGTTTTTTTCACAAGACAACCAAGGGAACCTAGAAGGAATTATGCTATATGTGTAATTGTTGATCGACATACAAAATCAGCACATTTCTTTGCTATAAGAGAGGATTTACCCCTTGATCACTTGGAAAGACATTATATTAATGAAGTTGTAAGACCTCACGGTGAACATATATCAATTGGGTCTAATCAAGACCCCCAATTTACATCTGTATTCTAGAAAAAACATTATAATGCTTTGGATATTGAGATTCATATGGGAACCACATATCTCCCCCAAACCAAAGGACTGTCTGAAAGGACTATTCAAACACTAGAAGACAAGTTGAGATCATGATATCTTGACATTCAAGATATATGGGATCAATAATTACCTTTGTTTGATTTTTCCTAAAATAATAGTTTCCATTATAGCCTTAAAATGTCACCATATGAGGCAATATATTGTAATAAGTGTTAAAATCCAACTTGTTTGGATGAAGTTGGTGAGAGGAATGTTATAGGCTTAGAAATTATCAAAAAGACAACTGAAATAGTGAATAAAGTTCAAGAACAAATTAAAGCATCCTAAAGTAGGAAAAATAGTTATACTGACAACCGGGGAAATGATTTGGAATTTCAAGTAGGAGATCATGTATTTCTAAAAGTATCACTGTGGAAGGGTGTCTTAAGGTTCAGTAAGAAAGGGAAACTGATCCACAGGTACATCTGAACATTTGAAATTATGGAAAGAATCAGAGCTGTAGCTTATCATTTAGCAATGCCACCAAGCCTCTCCAAAGTTAATAATGTGTTCCACATGTAGTTGTTGAATAAATATATTCCAAATCCCATGCATGTACTCACATATGAAGAAATAGAGCTAGTACCTAATTTGTCATACTGTGAAGAGCTTATCAAGATTCTTGACACAAGGGAGAAGGTATTGAGAAATTAGAAAAATATAATAGTAAAGGTTCTTTAGAGAAACCCCAAAATGGATGAATAAACATGGGAACATTATGATGTTATGATTAAGAACCAACCACGTATTTTTAATGGTCTTTATAAATGAAAAATTTCAAGGATTAAATTTCTAAAGGTGTGAAGAATATAACGACGGAAAAAATTTATAGTATGTTTCTCTTAAATTCTATTAATTAATTAGATAGCCTATATTTCATGAATCATCAAGTGTATGTGAAACAACACAAGGTTATTTATAGGAGATAGTCATGTCCTATCCATTAAACATAAATTTTCCACTTCTGTGCTTTGACTTTTGAAAAACGGACATACACGGTTACGATCATGGTGATATTTGGAGTCTGATATTATAAACTTAATTTTTGGTGAATAGTAACATAGTTTTATGAATAGTAACTTACCATTATGAATAGTAATATGAACTTTAGGAATAGTAACATTTCCCAATAAAGTATTAATAAAATTTATGAACATTAAAAATGAAAACGAATATTTTACGTGTGCGTATTTATCAATTAAATGACGATTTTAATTCAAAATTAAATTTATCATATTTAAAAAAATATTTCTAAAATATGTAGTTCATTTTTGTATTTCAGACATTGAAAAATGGTAATGTTGAATTTTGGGGATTTTTCTGAAATGCATGGATTTTTGGTAAATAGTAAAATATATTAATTAAAGTATCAACACAAAATGAGATAAATGCACTATTACATGCATCATGGTTGATGAAAGCAACCACTAGTTAGAAATAAAATTCACTTATTACTATTTTAGGTCATTGAATAATCACAATTTCTTATTTTAGGGAAAAATAATAAACTAATGATTAAAATATTATGAAAACCCTCCTCCCATCCACTATATAAAACACCCCTCAACCCGTCTTCCTATGACACCACTCAAGGTTTGACCCTACCTATGTTCTTCTAAATACACTTCCCAAGCCCTCAATCCATGTCCACAACCTTCTGGTCTCACCAAAAGTCCAAAAACAAAGGCCTTTAGGAGATTCATGAGGAGGAGTACTCAAGAGGTGAACGTCTCTCCCTTTTTTTCAACTTCTTTTTCAAGTTCCATTCTTTGGTTGTTCATTACTCACCTACCCACATATAAATTCCATGATAATTCTAGTAACATAAATAAAATGGAATTTTATTATGCTGATGGAATATTTCATCACCATCCATCTTTCCCCCTCCTCTTATAATAAAAATGAAAATACCGCCTAGATGTGTTAATTTATCACATTCAAGGCCGATGGAATTTCTATTTTTATTAAAATATTCAGTACTGGTCATGAGACCTTCTTAATGGTTGAAATAGATCATAATATATGTAATTTTCCTTATTTAATGTTCTTTAAATCCTTACACACTCATAATATAGAATATTTATACAAAACAAGTTCATTGTTCCCAAAAACACAATGTTAATCCAAGTGTTTATCATTAACTTTTATCTAATGAGTCCTCCTCATGGTATATAACCAGAATCATTATAAAGTAATTTTTATCTATATAATTTAAATAATAATAAAATTTAATATTTCTGTATATTTAACTATATTTCAAATGATCTTCTATTGATGAATATAAGTAAACCGATCATGAAAACAAAGGGAGAAATGCATCTGAAATAGTAGAATTGAACCCATTAAACCCATCAAAAAGGGGACGAATAAACATAATAAGGTTTAAATAAATAAATTACATATAAAGGAGGTTGTAGAAATATTAATTAATAAATCTAAATTTTATTATTCAGGTCATTAAGATCAATCAAAGAACACAATCAAGCATAAGGTTAGGGTTCTCCCATCTCACTTATAATTTCGTAGATTTCCATTGTTCACCACTTATTTATTGAATGTTCTATATGTGTACTTTCATTGGATATATAATATCATGATCCTCTTTATATACATGGTTTTCGGAGATTCCCTTTGTTATTATTGGCTTTTGGTTATATGACTAGATTGATTACAACATGGTAAGGGACATTATCTCAATTTCCTTTTCATTGAGACTTACCTAGTATTGTTAACGTAATATTTCTTGTGTACTGTATCTATTGACCATTTGAGATAATTTTTCATTTTAAATTATAATTCTGCTAAATATCTATTTTTTTTTGTATTATGGATTTGATTATTTCTTTATGTATTATACGATTTCACATACGGTGTTTATTTTGAATTCTATTATAACTAAGGAAATATTGATGAATTTGTATCGTATATTCAATACGGATATCTAAAAGGAATATTTTCTTTGTATTAAATATATGTATAAATAATGATTTGGACTAGTAGTTATGGTAGGTTTCCACTATAGCCCTCGATACATTGATAGGCCTCTTGAGACAAATCAGTTGGTGACAAACCCTTTGAGTTTGTTTCCAAAAATTAGATGGGGTTCTACCAACGAAACCTCCTTAACGGTATAATGGTTCATGTTCCAGATACACAATTTCCAAATAATAATCATTCTCTTTATTCATTATTCAATTATTACTATCCATGAGGTTTTCATTATGAGAAAATCTATGGATCCATTTTTATTATCTGCTAATTGATGGAAAGTTTTTTCATTTATTCATCATGCCATATTAGTCATGACTAATTGATTATGATTCAATTATTATTGATTCATGATTTCACTATATGTAAAACTTATGAAGAAAATGAGCTCACCCCTATTATGTTTCATTTCCCCATGTTATGTAGAAGATAACATTGCATAAGTTTTCAAGGAGGTAGTTTATTTTAGTTTATTATGTTTCATGTTGTATTTCCTATCTTTCCAAATGTACTTTGGGTATCGTGTATTTAATTTGATCTCCCAAAAATGCTAAAATAATTGATCCTTCAATATTTATTTCTTATAATCATGATAATATAATTAAGTAATGCACTGGAAACGGCTTCGGGGTTCGGGGTATCACTTTTATCATCTTCCACAACTTGAATAATGTTTTTAAGGTACCCCTGATCACATTTTTATGATATGTAAAATTTGTTATTAATTTTGTCTAATTTTTTATATTATAATAGGAACGCTATATTTTTCTCAATATATCCTTATATTTTTAAATTTTCAGGATGATTTAAATTATAGAAAAATAAAAAATTTGTTTGAAAAAATTAGTGCTTGGGGATCAATCAATAGATAGGGATAAAAAAATATTATATGAAAGTGAAATTGGATGTTATATGTCAGTATGATCAATCCAAGGAATTTTTTTATATATTAATCATTCATCACTTCAAAAGAATTATATTATTATTTTAATACTTCTTATTTAATTACTATAGCTAGATTTTGATATTTTTTCTTTGTAATATACCTCGGATTATTCAGTTATAAACTCAAAATGTTTCAATGGATACCGTTGATGACTGAGTGATTTGTGTTCCAACATATAACATGAAATCATCAAGGTTACACTGAAGGAACACAATATGGTTACCAGGATGTCATGTTTGTTTAACAAGATACTAGGGAATATATGTTCAAGGTCATGGGTATGTTAATTTGAATTAAATCTTCCAAAATTAATAATAAAAACACAATGCTTGAAAAGAAGTGTAATTCATAGATAATGGCACGTGAAGCATCATATTAGTGGGTATCCCAAAACACATTCCTTTTAGTTTGATTTTATTTAAATTGTAATAAAATTAAATAATTAATAAAGGAATGATGAAGAAAATAATTTGAAAACATGGAATTGTAAAGATAATTTAAGTGTTATATAGATAAATCTTGAGATTTACCACTAGTTCCTCCAATACTGATCAAAAGGGGCATAAAACTTCATTTAATGTAGATAAAGGAATATATGAGTAATTATATGTCATAAAAACTCTTATATCTCAATATGGTTAAACATATCTCTCTCATATTGTGTGGTTGTACATTTTTCGGCACTTTTTGGAACATAGCTCCAAGAAAAGTCATCGGTCAATGGGTATAAGTGAACTATCCATGAAGTATTTTCCTAATATATTTATTTACTTGGATTACTAAATTTTTCACTAAATTTACATTTAATGTATATATGTGTTTTTTTTAAGACTTACAATTCTAATATAATATTCCCATTTATAGTTCTATATGCCACGTTATGGCATGTTTAGTGCAAGTTGGTCCAAAACGTTTCAACCCAAAAACATTTCTGATGGGAATCTATTATAAATCTAATGGTTAGGTAAATTTCATGGACTATGTTGATAAATTATTTCTTAATGTTCATATAATTATAAAAAATAAAAATTTTCAATTTCAATTTGTGTAGGTATTGTAATTTCAATAATAAAAAGCTAATACAGTTTTTTGTAAACAACAATGAATTCTTTAAAATTGTATAATTTTTCATTCATAATGAATATAAAATTTATGTATATTTTAATTCCCCACATTATATAACACTTGATCCCATAAACATTTTAAAGATTTTTTTTAATGTTAAGAATAATGGATATCTCATTGTACATTCACAATCTACTCATAAAAATTTTGACTCTACGTCAATGTCATAATTATTTTAATCTAAAAAATGATGATAAGATAGTCAAGTCAATATTTATTAATTAATTTATGTAAAAATAAAAAATAAAAAATCTTACTACGGATTAAATGATAATAAAATTGTAATTATTATTTAGGTTAGTTCCTTATTGTTTTAATTATTTGTACTTTTTATTGGATTAACAACTTTATTCTTATCACATCTTGATTATTCTTCTAAATAACATTAATGAGGTAATTTAATTTGGAATTACTTCACATTAATGGGTTATAACAGTTACATTCTATAATTAAAACCCATATATATCTTTATAATATTCATAAATAATATGTTTTTTGATCTAGATACATCAATATGACAGAAAACATATGATTTATAACTATTAGGTGTTAGGGGATCATACATATTGGGGCTTACTCTAATTATGATCTCACATAGTGATATCCAATAAGGGTTTTCATGATTACATACCAACTAATATTAATACAACATGTTTTATGTGTCATTGTGTATTACTATCTGCAAATATTAATAATGATCCTTTGAATTGAGACCATTATTAATGTGTATCATGAATCACATACTTTTATGGATGGATAAACAAATAATAACATATGATCAGGGTGATTTAGTATATGTTGGGTTTATCATAAGAGATATATCATTAATTAAATAGTTATGAAAGAATTTATCCCTTTAATTGAGATAATGGTTTATAAATATATATATATATATATATATATATATAGGAATGGTAGTCAATAGAGTAGTTTATTTTGAAAACAAAAAGAAAGATAAATCAAATTTATAAGAGAATGACTGATGTGGATTTATTTTATCATAGTTTTCCACATATCTTTTAGTAAAATAAAGGTATTTGATTTGTAAATTGAGCTTATAATGGGTAATCTTTTAATTTGGAATGTTACTAATTGAATGTGGTGTTCATTGAATTTTGTAATAGAAATATATTTTTTGGGTGCATAATTTATTAAAGAACTTAGTCTAAGTATTCTAAGAAATATTTTAGGTTTTCATTGAATTTCATTAGAGAGTTTCAATGAGGATTAATTCATAAAACGCTATTATCTTTTAGCTTCCATAATAAAAATATAGAAAATGGTTGAAGTTATTGGATGTTCTATAAGATTGAATGCATGACTACCATTTGAAGATGTTTAGAAAAGTGACTCATGGAGTGACTGTAAGTGCATCAAGATTAAGTACATGTGAAAATTCATCAAACGTATATCTACCAAGTAGTGTAAAGGGTAGGTATGATTACACGTTTATTGAAATCAACCTATTTTGAATACTTATAATGAAAAGATACCATTCCTTGATGAGATCGAACATTTGATAAACCAATGCGACCACCGGAGGTGTTCGATTCACCATAATAAAAAATATTTAAGTGAATATAAGATTAATAAAGGTTAATAGAAAATAATAATGTTTCAATGGTTATAAAAATACAAAAAAGTGGAAAAGAATAATTTATATGAAAATAAATTGTGGAATCATCCACCCCTATTGATGGTCAATCTCAATTGACCCCGCCTTATCTCTTTCCAAAAATAAAATCCTAAAGTGGAATCTTCCTGTCATGATGAGCCTATAGTTTATGGATATCAATAGATCTATCCTCCACTAAATAGAATATAGAGATGTTGGTTTCCATGGTAAATAGTGAAGGAACCCCTGATATAGAATAGGGAGAATCCAATGCAACCTCTTTAAAAATTGGACTTCCCAATTGATGTTGGTCAAAACATTGTAGAAGAATATGAAACATTTAATTTCATTTGAACTATTCTTTTCTGAAATTTTCTATTTATAAATTCATTTTTTTTGTATAGTAACATAAAAATATGAGCTGATAACCAACTAGAGAAAATGGTTTTACATCCAATACTGATTCTTAATGTTACACCACTAATTATCTTTGTGAACTCTATTTTTCAGAGCACAGCTGATTCTGTTTTATAGGCTAGCACAATATGCATGTAAATTTATCATGAGATAAGAATGATCAATTTAAAATACATCCTAATTAGTCCAAATATTTCTATAAAACCTAATGTATTAAATACAATTATCGTAGAAGAAGGTAAACTATTTGAGTCACTAACACCTTCAAAGTAGGCCCAATATTGAAGCTCGATATCCCAAATCCAAACATGCTCAGTGAAAACCTTGGAATTAGGAATATTTTTTGTCTAAAAGTTTCATGTAAACGACACATATTATAAATATAGAGGAGAGGAGAATTCCTATGTAAAATATGACCAAAAAATCAATTTTTAAGCCTTATAGGAAATAATATGGAGCTCTAAAGTTGAGGGGTTAATTGGGCATACAAGGTTGGTTGAGAAAAGATTTTATTCCAATCATGGAGTAGGCATGAAAGTAGGAAAGATATAGATTATATATATATATTAATATAAAAAAATGTAAAGAAAAAATATAAGGGATAGTCCAAGATAAAGTAATGTGAAGGAAAGTGATGAACGTACAATACAACAAGCATGTGGTAACAACATTCCTATAGTTTCTTAGGATGTTTAGAAGGTTTCACGAGGGATTATTCATTTTTTTCAATTTTTTTCTTCTATATCTCAATAATTTTTAATACTTTTTATTATTATATTATGGTTGTTTCATATAATAATATAGGGGAATGATATTGAGTTGGTATAAACATTTACTCAAGTAAAAGTGTTAAGTGTGGCTGGAAAAATACCTCTTCTATCTACTCAAGTAGTAGATATACTAAAATTTATAAAACATAGTGAGATATGGTTTTGTTTTTTTAGTTTCAATATAATTATCTTCTAGATATCCATATGAGAGTAGGAAATTTTGTTTAGCTGGAAAAACATCACGAACAACTGAGAAAATGTTTTGAACCAAAATCAGGTTTCTTTATTGAGTGGATTACTGGAATTTATAGTTGAGAAATTTTTGGATCCATTAATCCACATATTAGTCATTTAATAAAAATTAACAAACTATTTTTTCTATTCTATCAACACTAAACCATGAATAAAGACATAACAAATAAGAAAAATATGTGAATTAATAAAAAATAACCAATATAATTCCCCTTTTCTGTCAGTAAACTTATCATGTATTTACTTATGATCGCTAATCTCATTTTTATGATATTGATTATTCCCATTATTACCTATGTTTCTCATTCCACTAATTTAATAACCACCATTTCTTCTATATTTTCACTTTTTCTTGTCTCTTTTTTATAATTGTTTTATTTCATGGCCACTCATTGTACTCTTTTTCAGAATTCATTCTTTATTGATTGACCCCAATGTACTACTATAAAAGTTTTAAGTAGTGTTTATAATTATTTAGTTAATCTAAAACTCATTTATGACCTAGTGAAAGTCAAAATTTGGGCATCTCTTTTGGTGATGAGCATGTGTGACAGGGTAAAAAAGAATGTACCAAAATGTAAAGTCTTCTAAAATGGGGTTTAATTTAAACTAGGTAGTAATATAAAAACCGTGAGGAATTAATACGTTAAATAAAAAGACATATGTGTGATTTAAAAATCAATAAGAATCCAATAATGGAAAATATTGAGGAAGAATCTAATAATGTGAAAAATTAAAACTTTAATGAAGAAATAAATTCCATCCGTCCATAACCTGGTAATGAGCTAATGGATAGAGTCAGGATTGGGATTTTTTGGTGGCTAAACTGTCAAACAAACCATCATGCATTAAAAAAACCTAGGTATAGAAACTATGAGATTTAACAATCCCAATTTCTTATGCTACCATCATATCATGGATTAGCTATTAAATACTCACTAGACTACATTATGGACATCTATGGAATAGTGAATCTACTACCACTTAAGGGTTAATAGAGGAAAATTTAAATACAATAATATTTCTATTTTTCATAAAAGGTAATGATTGTTTTTCCAAAAAATGGATGAAGAAATTTTTTATTCATGGGACCAACTAAAGAATGTTATTATAATGTAAATTTTCCTTATGAGGATGATTACTGATATTAGGAAAAATAATCACTGGATTTTAACATGATGATGGATAAATGCTCCATGAAGATTAGGATAGAATCAAGGGGATTATTATATTGTTCCCTAACCACCAGTGTATACCCCAATTTCTCATTGACACCTTCAATAATCATCTCAGACCATACCATCAAACATAGGTTGATCAATCCTCTTGAGGGGATTTCTATGATAAAACTATACATGCGCTCAAAAAACATTTCAATAATTTGGAACATGATTAAAAATTAAAATGTTCCTAGAGGAGAAAATATGTTAGGAAATAACTTAGATCTACTCCCCTTGCTGAAGCATGATATTCTTGAATTTATAATAAAAACACTCAAAATAGACTTTGGGAGAAGTGTCACTAATATGGGATGTTTGACCATTCATAGTAAAATTTTCCTAATTTTTACATGACATCCCAAATCCATGAATATGGTTATTTTTTTTGGAATTTCTTAAAAACGAAACCAATTGATAAACCATTATCAAAAAATTACAAATAAGGCTACCAAAACCAACCAAATAGTTTTTGGAAAGAGGAGTGAGTGTTGAGACCTACTTCTCCCACTATTTTCCAACTACCATGAATAAAATTCTAACCCCAACTGAGGGATGATACTTTTAGTTCTCAAGATAAAGTCAAGGGTGTGTCTCAAAAAATGAATTTAAGGTTTAAAAAACAAAAATAAAAAGTGATTTTGATAATTCAAAACAAGAATCTAGGTTTCAAAATACAGAGTTACAAGTGGGATAGTTAGTTTGAAATATTGAAGGTAGAGGTAAATAAATGTTTCCCAATATTACTAAGCTAAAACATAAGGGGAATTACAGGTAGACACAACTAAAAAAGGACTCAAAAATCATTAATATGCTAATAAAGATCTTAAATCAATATCCAATCAAAATTTTGATGAAACTGAATATAAAAATATAGAAGCTAATAAATATTGAAATAGAAAAAAACCATTCTAAAAGTCTAATGAAATCTATTTTACAAACTAAAAAAACCCGAAATCCCATGAAATAAATTAAAGAAACATTTTAAAGAATAATTTGAAGGGATACCTATAATTGTGAGTATATTTTCCCCAATAATTCACTTCCAATTGATAATAAAGAAAGTGAATTAAGATTCGTAACTATTAAAGATTCAAAAAGATATAATGAAATATAACATCAATATTCTCTTCCTCAAGAATTTTATTCAAATACCTTCCTATCTGAAATCACTTAAGAAAATATGTTCAAATAATAAAACCATGGAATAATTTTCTAGCTATAAAATCCTAGAGGTGTGCAGTGAAATCTCTAAAAATAAGATACCTCCAAAACATTATAATAAAGTGAAATTTTTAATCGCTTGAACATTTGGTGATAAATTTTTCATTTTTAATTAAGTTTTTTATCTTAAATGAAGAATTATTTTGATTCCAATATCCATTTTCCAAAAAATTTTATAATGAATCCCCCAACCCACACCATTTGTGTTACAACCTGTAGATGAGTCCATTAGTCACCTAGTTAGTAGGGTAGATGATATGTTAGTGGGAGATGGAAAGCTATTTTTTCAGATTAATTTCTCATTATATATATATATATACTATGGACAATACATACCTATCATTATATGTAGGTATTTTTGTTTCTATAGGATGGTATTTCATTGATGTGTCAAAGGAAAAAATAATTTTAAATTTGGGTGAATAGATATTGGAATTAAATATTTTCAAAAAAAATTAAGAACCCACACAAAAAAAACTCTTTAGAAAAATGAGGTATTAGAATTTGAATAATATATCAATAAAAAGGAAGAGGAGTTTTTGAGAATTCTATAAGAAATCAATGATGAACCTGATTCACCTGCAAACACCCACACGGGGATTAGTTCATCCATGTATAAGGAACTTTTATATAATTGTTAAGCATAATTTCTAGATCCCCTAGATGAATTTTCTATTGAAAATATTTTAACCCCAATTAGAGAATCTATATATGAGGAATACTTGTGTAAAAACAACACTTATTCTGATTATGAATTCTATAATACCTTATTCTAGATGACTCACGGTGACCATAAACCTCCCTAACACAAGTGAATCCCCATGAACCAAGAACCATAAAATCTATAGATGAATCCAATGATGTATCATTTCAAATATTCATTTCATGGAGAATACTCAACTTTAACTGTCATTTTTTAATCCAAATTAGATGAATTTTAAAAGGATAATATTATTAGTGTCTTGAGTTTTTTTAAGTCTTTCATTGTCTATTCTATTGATTATAATAAGAGCATAAATACACCATTATTCAAGAATAAAATACCTATAGAACCTGAGTGTAACCCAAGGGTATAAGGTAAATGTTGACTTAACCAAAAGGTGATGGAGGTATTTAGAGAGGAATTTATTAGGTATCTTGATGATGAAATAATATTTCCCATTTCTGATATCCCATGGGGAATTCCTTTTTAGGTTGTCCCTATAAAGAGTGGAGTGACTGTGATTACTAATGAAAAGAATGAATAAATTCAAACTATAATTGAAAATAAATGGAGGACCTATATAGACTATAGAAAATGTAAATCATAGTCTAGACAAGATAAATTTTCAATTCAATATATATACTTGATTCTTGAGTGGTTGACTTGAATCATTTTTTATGGTTTTTGGATTCTTTCTGTGGTTATATTCAGATTCCAATAGCCCCATAAGAATAGTAAAAAACAAAATTCTCCTTTTTGATTGGGATATTTTCTTTTGAAAAAGTTAATATTGGTTTATGTGGTGCTCCTTATACAATTTAAAGGTGTATGATGACTATATTTTTTGATATGATTGAGATATTGTTATATGTATTCTTATATTACATTACTATTGTTGGTTATGATTTGAAGGGCAGTTTGAAAAACATAGAAACTTATTTACAAAGGAGTGAAGAGATGAACATTGTCTTAACTTGAGAGAAATGACAGTTTATAGTAGCTGATGGGATTTTTTTAGTTAAAAACATTTCCCAGAATTTATTAGTAGTTCAAAATACTAGACCTGAGGTAATCCAATAGCTTCAACCACATGAGAATTCTTATATAATTTAATCATTTTTTTAGGTCAGGCTAGATTTATAAGTGGTTCATCAAGTATTTTTTTTAAAATAACCAATCTGATAAGTTATATTCTTGTTATGTATGGCCCATTTTTTTGATAAGTAAAGTTTAGTATCCTTTAATTTACTCATTTAAAAGATCCTTTATACACCCATTATCACTACAATTGACTAGAAACTTCCATTTGATGTTATTTGTGATTCCAGTGAGATCTTATTCAGAGCTTTTTTAAGAAAAATGAATGATTTTTACTTGTTTAATTATAATGGTAGACTAGTTGATAAGGCTATAAGGAATTATACCTCAATGAATAAGGAACCTTTGGGAATTGTGTTCACTTTATAAAAGTTCAGGCAATACATTATATGATCAAAATTCACTATCTTCAGGGGTTATTAAACTCTTAAGTATATATTTTCCAAGAAAGTGGAAAAAACAAGATTCATAAGATGATACATGCTTTTAAAATATTTTGACATGGAAATCGATGATAGTATTACAGGTGTTAATTTTGTGACTAATCACTATTCAAGTCTACTTAATAATCCAATTCGTATCCCCTAGGATATAATATATTTATTTCCAAATGAAAACATCTTTCTATTTTTTTTGGGAATGTTCCATGGTTTATTGATTTTGTTAACATAATCACTGTTGGAATTATGCCTAAGGTATTTTATCTGAATGAGAGGATGAAGTTTAATTCCAATTTAATATTTTTTACTAGGATGATCATTCATTTTTGAGATTTTTTTGAAGAGATGTGTTCCTGAGGAATATATGAGACATATTTTTTCATAGTTTCCATTTATATTCTTATGTAGTAAATCATGGTAGGAAGAGAAAAACGTAAAATGTTTTATGATCTAGTTTATAGTATCTCACACCATTTAAGGATTATAGAATTCGTTTTATTAGATTAAACAAATTTCAAATCCTTGGTAATGACGGTTGGATGAAAGGGATTCCCTAATCAAGTATTTTAGAGGTTGAAATTTTTGATGTTTTGGGGTTGGAATTTATAGGACATTATAATTACTTATATGGGAATGAATACATATTAGTTTATAATGAGTATGTATCAAAGTGGGTTGAGGTAGTGGCATCCCAAAACAACAAGGCTAGAAGTGAAACTAAATTTTTCAAGATCATTTTCTCAATGTTTGTATTTCCCAAGGATATCATTAGAGATAATGGGTCTCACTCTAAAAACATCAAGTTCAATCCATTAATGGAACAGTATGAATATACACACAGAATTGGTACAACCTATCATCCATAGTCAAGAAGACAAGATAATATATCTATCAGGGAAATAAAAGAATTGTTTGAAAAAACTGAGTGAATATCATGGAAATATTGTACCTTAATGTTGGATAAGACATTATCATCTTATAGGAATACCATTAAAATGTCATAGGAATGTATCTATGTCATCTTATTATTGGAAAGTCTCATCATTTTCCTAGGGTGATGCAACATGTGTAATTTTCAGAAATAAAGGCTTTTAATTTTGATTTTATGTCTACTGGAGAGAGAATATTTCATGAATTATACGAATTTGATGAAATGATGAGATAATATTATGAAAACATCCAAATTTATATAGAAAGGAAAAACGATTTTCAAGATTATATAATTAATAATATGCACAAGAAAGTGGGTTATAAAGTTCTTTTTTCATATATAAGATTGTGTCTCTTCCTTGTAAGCTCTGATACAAGTGGACTGGCCCATTCAAAATTGAAAGAGTACTGATAAATGGAGATATTGAGTTAGTTTGAAAAGATAAAATTACATTATTGGTTAATGAAAATATAGTGAATAATTACATTGATGGGCATCTAAAGTGATTATTTAGTGTCACCCTCCTTATAAATTAAACCATATTTTAAATCTAATTGAAGAATCTAAGCTTAGTGCTTCATGGGACTCAAACCATGTTTTTTGTATTTTATTTTATTTTTTATTAATGTATGATTTGTTATTTATGCCTGATTCATACCTAGTACTCCCATGTAACACCCCGACCCAAGTTACCTTGAGTTAGTGCATTATTATATTACATTTTCATGATCACAAGAGATCAAGTCTCAAAAGACCGATTATTTTAGTAGCCTTGGAAGTACTAGATAAATATGTAAGTTCTCTATTAAATCAAGAAATAAAAAACAACATTGTATCCCCTTTGAACACACTCATATACATTGGAATATCCCTACAGTTTAATTATAATATACTTCTTCACATTCTAGGAAAAATAAAACATATGAAAGGGGTGATCTCATATGCTTAGTAAGGATAAAAATATAGTAGAAACTATTATAAATAAGCATAAACATTTAAAGCAATGTATTAGACAAAAAAATCCTTTTAAACTTATTCTTTAGAAAAATCTGGCAGATATAAATCAAATAATTCCATTTACATATTCACATGGATATTCTACTAGTCGAATAATCAGATGTAATATAAATAGCTAATTTCATAATGATGGAATGAATAATGTAGGACATCATAACCACACCGTCAAGGCATCGTGCCAAGACTAAAAGAAAGATTTTGTTAAGAACATGTTCCAAGAAACTTGTTTGCCTCTTGATACCTGCTAATGCATTGAGGACTTATAGTTTTCTCCACTCGTCACTAGCTAAGTCCAATGCATTCCTCATATGAAAAGGTTGAAACAAAACATAAAAATTCGTATTAAAACTAGCATATTAAATGTTAATACTTTAACCAGAAACCATGAATGGTATAAAAATAACACATCCACGGTCAAACATATCACAATACCATCAATACAATATGGAATATTTTATCACAATAAATCAAGTTCAAACAAGTGTAGAATCAATCAAATGATGTTGACATAGATGAAATAACAACTATTTGAGAGAAATATCTCCTTCTATTTTGAAATCATTTGGAAGTCCAAAAATTATAAAAGAAAAAATTTATTTGAAAATATTATAATAATCTTGTAAGGGAAGCATCAAAGGTATTATAATGGTGGAAAATAGCTGCATCTGCCATATAAGTTAAAAAACATTCTTACCTTAATTTTTCTAAAAGGATATAAAGTACCCTTTTTAGAAAACGACGAAAAGATTCATTTCAAAACTTCTTATAAAAAGTAAAACAAGGGTATAAATGACATTAATCAATATTCTAGGAAATAGTGAAAATGTTTTGAAATACATTTTTAAGAATCATGGATGATGATGATAATGAATTCCCACTAGATGCTTACATATAAACAACCTTAGATAATAAAGAGATTGTAAAATTAACCCTTATCTTGTACTTTTACTTAGTTGAGTGTACGTTAACCTCTAGTATAATAGTTAACTAATTTTTATTAAATTATAAATGACACACAAACATAAATATGATATCATATATGATCTTCTAATACTGCTTTGTTAATAATATTTCAGTATTATCATTGTTTCAGGTGTTAACTAATTCATCTTCCTTTATATGTTTTGTTACATAAGTCATGTTTTTTATGGATAGGTTGTATTTGATTCATATCCATAATGATATTAAGATCTTAAAAATTATTTTTAATCAAAAAATGAAAATTATTCTTTAATGGTTACGATGGAGAATGAATCTCACTTCGTTCGTGGAGACGGTAATCCATACTTACGCACGAGCAAAAATATCATTCTATTGATGGTCAAATAGAATGTAATTGGATGATATATTACATATAAAAAATAATTAACATTTTATATTTATTGTTTATATCAATTATACTCATTATTATACCCATCCAAATAATGATGTGTTGAATATCAAACTGCACCATGATGTGAAGATGGTAAGTCATACCTATGCAAGTATGGTGACATTGTGAATCATAGGATGGATAGAATAATGAATATGGTTGTACCAAATTTATAATATCATAATATTATGTACAAGGTACCTGAGATATTGTTTTGATATGGAAACAAAAAAGAAATAGGAAGTAGAAGAAGAAAAGAACTTTGAAAGAGGGGATGAAATTATTACCTCTTCTTCGGGTGCTTCCTTATTGATTTGATAAAAATGGCTCCTTAGGTTGGATTTATGATCATAGTAAGGACTATAGTTTGCAGGGAGGGTAGTTGGGAAGATATTGGTGTAGGTTTTTTTATCCAAATGGCTTTGGAGGTGTGATTTGGATAGAAGGGTAAGTACAATTTTATAAGAGAGGTGAGGGTCACTTTAGGAAAATCGTGAAATATTATTTTATTATAAAATCATTTTCAGTTTATAAAGGATAAAAATGGTTTTATTTCGACACTAATATGTGTATGGATATAAATCCTCTCAACCAATATGTTTTATACAATTTTAGGTGACTATATTAACCTTATCTTATAGATTTAACCCTTTGTCAAATTGGTTAGCTTTTAAAATGTCTTCGTGTATTTTTATAATGCATGGTTAATAAACATACTATTAAATTCCAAAAAAATTAAAAGTAGTTCATTAATAAAATATCTATTATTTTATAAGTCCTTTTTCTGAACATTAGATATTTAGGAATATTATATCATTTAATAATATAGTATTTTTTAAAAGTCATTTATGTTCGTTTTGACACTATTTTGTATTTGGTTTTTGTGAAACTCAAAAAATCTTGATTAATTAGAAAAAAATACGTTAAATCAATATAGACATGTCTTATTAACCTATAAAATTAATGGAATTCATAAAAAGTCTCAATATACATTTATTTGTTAATTTATAATATAATTATCTTAATCATTCATTAATAAGGTAATTATTGCATCATCATTGTGTCATAAATAAATTTACTTATTTAATGTCTAAAATTTATAAATAAAATACCATGATGTAATAAATAGTATTATCTTTATAATTAATATTTATATTCTAATTTATCTTATGTATAACTCTATATTAAAAATGGAGCACTTATTAAAATTTGAATTTAACACTTTTAACTATTCTTTAAATAAAACAATATTAAATGTCCTAATCTAATCCAAGTGGATAAAAAAGGATTATATTTTATTCCTAAGGTTGATTGTGGTCACAATTCACTTATCAAATAGATTTAGAAAATGTGTTAGGATTTTTATAATATCATTTCTACCTTTAATTACTCTATTAACTTTTAACTATGGTAAATAAAATTCAAAAGTTACTATTCACCAAAAATTATTTTCATCCAATTGAACAACATTTTAGTTACTAATTTCAACCATGTCTCATGGATTTTTTTAATTCAATTCACATAAGCAGAAAAATTATGTTTTATGCAAATTTGCAAATGTGCCTAGAAGGTGGGTAAAACGCGTTAAATAATTCAATAAAATTTTATATATCTAATCTTATTATAAAATGACTCCAATGAATTACATTAATATAAAATAGTAATTATATATCTATTTTTATTTTAAAATAAATTTAAATAAAAATAATAATTTATTTAAATAAAATTCGATTTTAAACAATAACGTAGTGTTTTCACTATTCATCAAAAACTGAAAGTTTGCAGAAAAATACCAAAAGTTCACCCAAAGCTAATTTTGATATCCTAATCCAAAAATGAAGTTTAATTTGAAAAAAAAATTAAAAAATTTCAAAAAAGTGAGTATTACTATTCATAACTATTTTTTAAACGGCCAGTTTGATTGGTCATGGTGTTCTAGAACTTGAAGTAGCGTACAACGCACACTATTGTATTATTCAAAGAGAAGTGTACCATGGAAGCTTGGGGTGTTACAAATTTGGACATACAATGAGGAGTGCGTTATGGACATTATATTACCCCTCGATGCATAAATAGGTTCCCATTAGACAAATTAGTTGTGCGAATTAAGAAATTTCCTACCTATTGTTTTAAACCATCTTGTGAAAGGACTTGATGGTATAGGTTTTCCTATGCTTCAAACATGACCTCCAATAATTAAGAATTTACTACATATATGTTTTAGTTATTTTTTTTATGATCCGTGACCTTTTCAAATGATAAAATATATGGATTCATATCAGTATAAGTTTATAAGATAAATGGCTTGTGTTATCAGTTATTTACCTTGACTTGTTCTCTTTAATACACTATTAATTCCCTTGTACATACCCTTAATGAGTATTTGAGTTCACCCTTATTATGTTTCATTTCCGAAAGTTTATGGAGGGTAATCCTTTGAATTCATTTCAAGAATGTCGATATTTTATTTTCATAATGCATTATCATCTTTTCTTATGTATTAAGGGTATCATGTATGTAATCTAGGCTTCCAAAAAAACTAAATCATTAAGTCCTTTGGGATGCGATTTACTTGTATCTATGAAAATATAATAAAGTATGGAACATGATCTAGTCTTCCGGGTTTGGGGTGTTACATTAAAGGTATTGGTAAAGTTAGTGTTTCTAAGACTATTATTATTTCAAAAGTATTTTATGTAGATGGTTTAAAACATAATCTAATAATTATATCATAACTTCATGATGATGGATTAAATTTTATTTTTGAAAATGATCAATTTATAATTCAAAATGATAAATCTATTTTATTTTAAGAAAATAATAAAATAATGTTTATATTATTGATTTTTCTAATCTAACAAAAAAAGGGTTAAGTGATTAAATGTTATAGGCACATATGAATTTGTATGGAATAAGAGTCTTAGGCTTTCAAATTCTAAATTATTTCACAATTCAAATCATGAACAAGTTCTACAATTGAACAATTTACATACATGTATGTACTTTATGTGTGATTCATGTTTAGAGGGTAATAAATAGAAAGAAATATTTAAATATGTAAATGATATTTTTACTTCTGTATGCTTATAAATATTTAAATTATTAAATGAAATCAAAACTATTTGAGAGAAATATATCTTTCTATTTTACAATAATTTAAAAGTCACGTAAGTATAAAAGAAAATATTTATTTTTAAAATATTCCTATAAGATTTTAAAGGAAGATTCGAATGTTTATAATCGAATAAAATAGCCTCACCTGCCGTATAATTTAAAAAACCTTCTTTACTTACTTTCTCGAAAATGTCATAAAATACCTTTTTTGGAAAGATACGGCAAGATTACTTTTAAAATATTTTATAAAAATTCAAAAAAGGGTATAAATGACATTAAACCATAATCTAGGATATTGATAAAATGTTTTGAAATACATTTTTAAGAAACATGAATGTGGATGATAAAGAATTCCAAGGAGATGCTTACGCATAAACAACTTCAGATAATAAAGTGATTGTAAAATTAACCCTTACCCTTTACTTTTCCTTAGACAAGGGTATGTTAACATCTTGTATAATAGTTAAATAATTGTTATTATAATATACAAGAACCACGTACATAAATATGATATAATATATGATCTTGTAATATTGCTTTGTTATTAATATTTAAGTTTTATCACTACTATGGGTGTTACCTAATTTATTTTCCATTACATGTTCTGTTATATAAGTCATGTTTTTTTATGGATAAAATGTATTTTATTCAAATCTAGAATGATATTAAGTTCTTAAACATTATTTTTTAATCATAAAGTGAAAATTTTTCTTGAATGATTATGATGGGGAACAAAATCTCATCGCGTCTTGGAGGTGGTAAGTTGTACGTACACATGAGCGACAATATCTTTCTATTAGTGGAGAAATCATATGTAATTGGATGTATATTATATATACATAATCATTAAAATTTTATATTTATTATGTACATAAATTACACTCATTATTATACTCATCCAAATAATGAAGTATTGAATAACATAATACACCATGACGTGGAGACAGGAAGTCGTACGTACGCACGTATGGTGACTTTTTCATTCATAGGAAGGATATAATAATGAATATGGTTGTACAATATTTATAATAACATCTCATTATGAAGAAGTTATTAGAGTTATTATATTATTATGGAAACAACAAATCAAGAGAAATCGGAAGAAGAAAAGAACTTGAAAGAGGAGATGAAATAATTACCTATTCTTCGAGTGGTTCCTTTTGATTTTATCAAACATGCTCTTTAAGTTGGATTTATTATCAAAGTAAGGCCTCTTGGATGATGTGAGGGTAGTTGTGAGTATATATGATTAGGGTTCAGCGAAGCCAAAAGGCTTTGTTTGTGTGAATTTGAGAGAAGTTGAAGTGCCCTTTCATAAGAGAGGTGAGGGGCACTTTAGGAAAAGCATGAAATATTATTTTATTATAAAATATATTTCGGTTTCTAATGTGGAAAAATGGATTAATTTTTATTATAAGGTTGGGATGGGTCTAAAACCTCTCAACCAATAGGTTTTATACACGTTTAGTTCACCATTTTGACCTTATCTTTTAGATTCAACTCTTAGATAAATAGTTTAACTTTCACCATGCATTCTTGTATTATTATAATAAATGGTTAATAAACTAACTATAAAAATACAAGATAACCCCAACTAGTTCATTATTTACATATAAATCCTTATCTAAGTACTTTTTCCAAACCTTATATTTTTAGGAATATTATATCATTTAATAAAATAGTAGTTATTTTAAAAACTCATTTCTATCAATTTTGACACTATTTAGTATTTGGTTTTTTTTGAAGTCATAACTACATTATAAATTCCAAAAAATTTATTTAATCAACCCTCAAATGTCATATTAACATCTAAAATTCTTTTAATGCATCAAACGTCTCAATTTACATTTATTTTAATATTTATAATATCAATTATTTTAATATTTCATTAATAAGGTAATTATAGCATTATCATTGTGTCGTAATTAAATGTAATTATTTAATGTTTAAAAATTGTAAATAAATTACCATGGTGTAGGAAATATTTTTATCTTTCTAATGAATATTTATAGTAGAATTTATTTTATATATAACCTTATATAAAAAATGATTTAGTTATTCATATTTGCATTTACCACTTTTAACTCTTCTTTAAATAAAATAATAATAAATGTCCTAATCTAATCCAGTTAGAACAAAAAGGATAATTTTTTATTTAAAAGAATTATTTAAGTATAGATACACATATCCAATATAATTAAGACATGTTTTAGGGTAATTGTAATATAATTTTTACATTTAATTACCCTATTTACTTTTAATCATGGTAAATAAAATTTAAAAGTTACATTTCACCAAATATTATTTTCATGCTATTGAACCAAATTTTACTTACTTATGTCCACTATGACTCTCATATTTTTGAAATTAAATTCATAGAATTGGTATAATTACATTTTATGCAAATTTGCAAATGTTTCTAGAAGATAGGTAAAGGACGTTAAAAAGTTCGATAAAATATTATAGGTCTAATCTAATTATAAAATAACTTCAATGAATTAAATTAGACTAATATAGTTATTATGTATCTATTTTTACTTTAAAATAAATAAAAATAAAAATAAAAATCATTTACATGAATGTCAGTTTTAAACAATAATGCAGTGTTTTTCACTATTCATAAAAAATTGACAGTTTTTAGAAAAATACTGAAACTTCTCCCTATGTAAATTTTGATATTCTGAATCCAAAAACGAATTCCATTTTGAAAAATAACATTTATAAAATTACAAAAAGTGGGTATTACTATTCATAACTATTTTTTAAATGGCTAGTTTGATTGGTCGTGGTGTGCTAGAAGTTGAAGTTGCGTACATCCCAAGCTATTTTATTATTCAAAGGGAATCGTATCGTGGAAGCATGGGGTGTTACATTCTTCCCTCCTTAAAATAATTGTGTCCTCAAAATTTCTATAATATTACTGCATAAAAATATTCGGGTGGTTCTTCATCATATGCTACTGAATTTCTCACATTGCCTCTCCCATCTTATAGTTTCTCTATAGAACTATTACTAGGCGATCCATTTACATTCTCAACACTTGTTATCTAGTATCAAGAATCATGAAAGGCTCTTGAAAATAAGATAGATTGGGTTTTAATTCTATTTATTTATGGGTGATTCATGCATTGAGCTAGACATGTATTTTCTCAAAAGTGATAGGTGGAACACATCATGAACTTTGGAGAGACTTGGAGGAATTTCTGATCAGTAAGCTACAACTCCAATGCGTTCTAGAATTTTAAAACATCTGATATACCTGGGAATTAATTTTATCTTCTTATCAAATCATATAACACCTTTCCATGTAGATACCATCAAGAAAACCTGATCACCTACCTGAAATTCCAAATCCTTCCTTCGGTTATTTGAATATCTCTTTTTTCTACTTGGAGATTCTTTGATGTGGGTTTGGATAATCTGCACATATTCCACTATTTCCTTAACAAGTTCTATGCCTATGATATTTCTTTCACCAATATTATCCCAACAAGTTGGTGTGTGAAATCTCTTTCCATATAACGCTTCATATGGTGCCATTTGAATACTTGAATATAATCTATTATTATAGGAAACTTCTACCAGAGGTAAATACTAATCCCACATACCTTGAAAGAAAAGTGAGAAATATCTCAACATGTCTTATAAGGGTTAAATAATCTCTTTTTATTGTCCGTGAGTTTGAGGGTGGTAGGAAGTGCTTAAACGAAGTTCAGTGTATAGGTATTTCTAAAGACTTTTCTTGAATCTTGATTTGAAATGGGGATCACGATCAAAAACAATCAATAGGGGTACTCCATTAATTCTTACAACATCATTAATATATAGTCTTTCTAAAAATTCAAGTGGTCAATCTTCTCTTATAGAATGAAAATGTGATGACTTGGTAAGACGATCAATAGTGACTCATATTGCATAATTTCTTTGAGGATTCTTTGGTAACCCCATGATAAAGTCCATCGTAATATCATCCAATTTCCACTCATAAATGGGAATAGGTTGCATGAATCATCCATGATGTTGTCTTCCAACCTTATCCTGTTAAAAAACCATACATATTGACACATAATCAGAAATCACCCTCTTCATGTTGTCCCACAAAAAATGTTCCTTCAAATCTCTATACATCTTAGTTATACGAAGGTGTATAGAAAAATTGGAGTTATGAGCATCATCCAACAACTCCATTTTTAGATCAGGTATATTGGGAACACAAAGCCTCCTCCCAAAATTCAATATTCAATATTCAAATACTAAGTCAATCAATCTCACATCATTCACTACTTTATTTTTTTTGAAACTCCTTATCATCAGTCTGAGAACTTTTTATCCTTTATATTAAAGATGGTTTGGAAACCATTTTAAAAAATATTGATGCTTCACATTCCATGATTATTCTCATATCCATCTTTACTATATCCATGAACATTGGATACTTATTAACTCTCATGTTGTTCAAAACCCCTTGATCCTTTCTTCTCAAAGAATCTTCCACTTCATTTTCCTTCCCCGGGTGATAGTGAATAGTGCAATTATAATCCTTAAGTAGTTCAAGTCATCATCTTTGCCTCATGTTGAGTTCTTCCTGTGAGAAAATATACTTCAAAATCTTGTGATCAGTATATATCTCACATTTTTTACCATTGATATTGTGTATCTATATCTTTAAATCAAAGATTACAGCTGCTAACTCGAGATAATGAGTAGGATAGTTTTGTTCATGAATTTTTAGCTGTCGTGATGCATAAGAAATAACTATATCATTCTGAATAAGGAATCAGACAAGTCCTATCTTTGAAACATAAATATAAATAACAAATCCATTATTCCCTAATGGTAGAGTCAAGATATGAGCATTGACTAATCATCTCTTCAGTTATTCAAAACGTTTTTTCACACTCTTTTTTTAAAAAAAATTTAACCCCTATACATGGGAGCTTGGTTAATGGGTAAACTAATCAGTAAAAATTCCGGATGAAACCCCAATAATAACCTACTAAACCAATAAAACTTCATACCTCGGTTATACTCATCAGTGTTGGACATTTATTTATTTTTTTTGTCTTAGAAGGATCATTATAGATTCCATCCTTAGAGATAATATGGACAAAAAAGAAATCCCATGAACATAGAATTCACACAAGCTAAATTTCCAATATAATTCATTTATTCTAAGAGTATTTAGAATAATGTGCAATTTATTTTTATGATCTTCAATGATTTTTGAGTATACCCAGATATCATCAATAAATTCCACTAGAAAGTCATCAAGATATTTCTTGAAAAATCTATTCATTAGATCCATGAAGACTTAGGGTGCATTAGTCTATCCAAAAGGCATTATTGTACACTCGTAATGCTCATACTTGGTACAAAATGTTGTCTTAAAAATGTCTTCCTTCTTTACACACAGCTGATGATATCCATATCTAAGTTCAACCTTTGAAAAATATTGAGCTCCCTGAAGTTGATAGAATAAATCATTAATGTGAGGTAGGGGATACTTGTTCTTTATTATTATATCATTGATCTCTCTGTAGTTATTGTACAACCTCATAGATCCATCTTTCTTCTTAACAAAAAACAACTAGGGCTCCACATGGGGAAACACTAGGGATAATAAATCATTTATTACTAAATTCCTATATTTGTTTCTTTAGTTACACTAATTCCAAAGTGGAAATTCTATAAGGGGTCTTCGATATGGTCCTTGAACCAAAAATTAAATCAATGGAAAACTAAATTTCTCATTCTGGAGGATTTCCATGTAAATCCTTTATAAAAACAAAAAAATATTCTTGAACAATAGGTACATCCTATATTTGAACATTTCTTTCCCCACCTATCGTTATTTCACTCCCTTCCTCCCTAATAATTGAATTTAGTAGAGCTACGGGGGTGGATCTAGATAAGAATCAGATGTTGACATTTATTCTATAAAGATAATGTCTTCCATATCATTATCAAAAATTGTAACCTCCTTATTATTATAATAAATTTTCACACCATGGTCTGAAATCCAATCTATACTGAGGATTATATCAAATTCAATCATGATTCTGACAATAATATCAGCAGATAAATCACATTTATATGTCATAATGGTAACTGATTCACAAAAAACTGTTTCAATGATACATCCCTTAGTATTTTTGACTGAAAAATCCCTTGTTAATGAAAATTGGAAATATATAATATTCTTGGAATATTGGGAAGATGTGAAAGAATGTGATGATCTAGAATCCAATAGGGCATTGGATAAATTTGAGGAAACGATTAAAGTACCTTCCACCACGTCATTCAGAACATCAACCTCGGCAGTAGTGATCACATAAGAATGGCCTTGATCCCTTGTCTTTTTATGAGGTATGTTTTCTTGGCACTTATGACATTCATTTTCATAATGCCCCATTTCTCTACAATTGTAGTATTCAAAATTTACAGCCTCTTTCTTTCCCTTGCAATCATGTGCTTGGTACCCTTTTTTAACACATTTATAACAAACTCTCATTCCCATCAGGCAAGTACCAAGGTGTTTCTTCCCACATTTACTACAGGATGGATATTCAACTTTTACCTTCTTCCCCTTATTTTCATTTCCAAAGTGTTCTGTTGATCTCTTCTTCTTTTTCGTTTCTTTAAAGTCATATGAGTTAAATAATTCCTTTTCTATATTGATATCACATGAGACTATATCTTCGTATAATGATAAAAATTGTGAGAATAATGCTCAACAAAGAAATGATTTTAACCCATAAAAGAATTGATCAATATTACTCCTTGGGTTATGTATTTAATTTGCAGCAAAACTTTCTAGCCTTGTGATGTTAGCCTTATATTTTTCGACCGTCTCATCCTCCTTTTTCCTTAGACTCAAAAATTGTCTTTCTATATACACTTGATGGTCACAGCAAAAGTATTTTCTATGTAAATATATTTAAACTCCCTAAATTGCATATTTGATACTTATTTATCCTCTCTTATGTTTTGAATTAATTACCACCATTGATCTGCATCTTCTTATGAGGCGATAAACTGCCATGAAAACATTTTCCCTTTTGTTACTCCCTAAAGCATGAAATATTTTATCTAAAAAACATATACATTGCTTAGAATAAAATGGATTTATAGTCTCTTTTAATGTTGGTTGTTTTTTCCTAATGAAGTGGTCTTAAAATGATCCTCCTCATTGTCGATCAGGGTGCTCTATACAGGTTAGTTTATTGTTCATAACCTAAGTGATTTGTCCCAATATGGTTATAAGTTGTTCAACACCAGTTGCATCACCATCTACACTATAATTACCTTGAGTAGAAGGGAAATCACTATATTTATTACGTGTGTTTATACAGTTTCCATTTCTTTTACTAGATGATTTTTCTAAACAATGGGATACACTATGGTAGTTTATGAATCACAATGCATAATTCTAGAAATATAAAATACCTAACATAAATTGAATAGTTTATGCGTATAATCCATAATCATAAAAAATGTTTTCTTGACGAAGTATTTACTTATAAATATTTATTAGTGTATTGTAAAGAAAAAATGAATTATCCTAATCATATCACATTGGAGTTTCGTAACCAAGTGTGAAACCCGTCCCGTTGTCGTGCACCAATTCCCATTCAATTCTAGCTCAATGCGGTATTTTTTGGGTTTAACAGAAGATACATATGTGCCAAAGCCTTATTTACTTACTTATATTCATATAGGGATGTATTTCATGGAAATTTCACAAAATCTCCACATTACCAAAATTCTTGGATGTTCTTCTATAGATATCCTCAAAGTTTATCATCTTAGGGTAATTTTCTCTAATCATAGTTTTTATAAATATAGTTTCTAATGTTTTTAATAAACTTCCTCTAATACCAACTGTAATTACCTGACCGTAGTAACCTATATTTAGTGCATTATTACATAACTTTGGCATGATCACAACAGATCATTTCTCGAAATACCGGTTAGTTTAGTATCCTTGGAAGTACTTGATACATACATAAGTTTTACATTATATCATAAAATAAAAAATAACAACATTGTGTCCCCTTTCAACACACTCATATCCTTTGGCCTATCACTATAGGTTAATCATAATATACTTCTTCACATCCTAGGAAAAAAGAAAACATAAGAAATGGGTGAGCTCAAATGCTCAGTAAGGATTACAATAAAGCGGAAACTATCATAAATAAGCATAAATATTTAAGGCAATATATAAGACTAAAACACAATCCTTTTAAATGTAGACTTAACTATAATATGTCAAAGATAAATCAAATAATTCCATTTAATTATTCACTTGGATATTATACTAGTCAAATAATCACATATAATATCAATATCTAATTTAATTATGATGGAATGTATAATGTCGTACATCATAACCACATAGTCAATGCCTCATACCAAGACTGAAAATAATATTTTGAAAAGGCCTTGTGTAAAGTCACTAGCTTTTTTCATTACACCTACCGATGCATCGAGGATCTATAGTGGGCCCCGCTCGTTACTTACTAAGTCCAATGAATTCCTCATATGAAAAGGTAGAAACATAACATAAACATTATTTTTAAAACTAGCATACTAAATGTTAATACATTAACCTTAAACCATGAATGGTATATAAATAACACATCCATAGTCAAACATATCAAAAAACCTTCAATACAATATAGAAGATTGTATCATAATAAATAAACTTCAAACAAGTGTAAAATTCATCAAAGGATGTCGACATGGATGAAATTAAAACTATTTGAGAGAAATTTATCTTTCTATTTTGAAATCATTTAAAAGTCACATAATTTTAAAATAATAAATTTATTTTGAAAATATTTTTATAATCTTGTTAGTGAAGCTTCAAAGGTTTCATAATGGTGGAAAACAGCATCACCTACCATATAAGTTAAAAAAACAGTCTTACATTAATTTTTCGAAAAGGTCATAAAGTACCATGTTTGGAAAACGACGGAAATATTACTTTCAAAACATTTTACAAAAATTCAAACAAGGGTATAAATGGATTTCACCCATATTCTAAGAAATTGTGAAAAAATTTTGAGGTACATTTTTAAGAAACATGGATGATTATGATAAACAATTCCTACTAGATGCTTACTTTTAAACAACCTCGGATAATAAAGAGATTGTAAATTTAACCCTTACCTTTTAATTATCCTAAGTTGAGTGTATGTTAACCTCCTGTATAATACTTATATAATTTTTATTAAATTATACAAAAAACACATACATAAATATGATATCATATATGATCTTATAATATTTCATTGTTAATAATATTTCAGTAGTATCATTGTTTCGGGTGTTAACTAATTTGTTTTCCTTTATATGTTTTGTTATGTAAGTCATATTTGTTATAGATAGGATATATTTGATTAATATCTAGAATTATATTAGGTTCTTAAAAATTATTATTTATCATAAAATGAAAATTATTCTTGAATGGTTACGATGGGGAATGAATTTCATCGCGTTTGTGGAGACGTTAAGCCATATGTACGCACATGCGACAATACCATTCTATTAGTGGTTGAATCATATGTAATTGGATGTTATATTAAATATACAGAATAATTAACATAGTACAATTATTATTTACATCAATTATACTCATTATTATACCCATCCAAATAATGAAGTGTTGAATAACAAACTACACCACGACGTAGAGAAGGTAAGCTACATACAAACGTATAGTGACATTTTCATTCATAGGAAGGATAGAATAATGAATATGGTTTAAAAAAAATTATAATAACATAAAGGTATATAGAAGGTACTAGAGTTATTGTTTTTGCATGGAAACAACAAAGAATGATGAAGTGGAAGTAGAAAAGAACGTTGAAAGAGGTGATGAAATTATTACCTCTTCTTTAGGTGCTTCCTTTTTGATTTGATCAAAAGGGCTCATTAGATTGGATTTATAATCATAGTAAGGACTCTAAGATGAATTAATGGTAGTTGGGAAGATATTTTATCCAGGGTTGGCTGAACCAAATGGCTTTGGAAGTGTTATTTTTTGATAAGGGTAAGTACCATTTTATAGGAGATGTGAGGGTCGCTTTAGGAAAAGATTGAAATATAAATTTATTATAAAATAATTTTTGGTTAACAATTTCTTAAAAAGGATTTATTTCAAGGATATTGTGGGTATGGGTAGAACTACTCTCAACCAATATGTTTCAGACATGTTTAGGTCACTATATTAACTGTATCTTTTAGATTTAACACTTAGTTAAATTGTTTAACGTTTACAATGTCTTCTTGTACTATTATATTACATGGTTTACAAAATTACTATAAAATGTCAAACAAATATAAAATGGTTAATTAATTAAATATATATTATTGTATAAGTCAATTATTTGAACCATAGATTTTTTGGAATATTATATCATTTAATAATATAGTATTTTTTTAAACTCATTTATGTCAATTTTGACACTATTTAGTATTTTATTTTTGTGAAAGTCAAGAAAACATGATTACTTCCAAAAAATACATTAAATAAATCATAACATTTCATATTAACCTATGAAATTAGTTTGATGCATCAAAAATCTCAATTTATATTTATTTTGATATTTATAATATATTTATTTTAACATTTCATTAATAAGGTAATTACTGCATCATCATTGGGTCATAAATAAATTAAGTTATTTAATGTATAGAAATTATAAATAAATAACCATGATATAGGAAATCGTTTTATCTTTCTAATGAATATTTATAGTCGAATTTATCTTATCTATAACCCTATATTAAAAATGGTTCAGTTATTAAAATTTGAATTTAACACTTTTAACTCCTCTTTAAATAAAATAATAACAAATGTCCTAATCCAATCAAAATAAATTAAAAAGGATCATATTTTATTCCTATGGTTTATTTTCATCAAAATACACTTATCCAATATAATTAGGACACATTTTAGGGTATTTATAATATCATTGTTACCTTTAATTACACTATTAACTTTAAACCATGGTAAATAAAATTGAAACGTTACTATTCACCAAAAATTATTTTCATCCTGTTGAACCAAATTTTACTTTCTGATGACAACTGTGTCTCTTGGATTTCTTAAATTAAATTCAAATAATTGGTAAAATTATGTGTTATGTAAATTTTAAAATGTGCCTAGAAGGTGGGAAAAAAGAGTTAAATAGATCAATAAAAATTTTACATATCTAATATTATTATAAAATGACTCTAATGAATTACATTGAAATAAAAAAGGTATTATGTTTCAATTTTGACTTTAAAATAAATTTAAATAATAATAATAATTTATTTAAATAAAATTTGGTTTTAAACAATAATGTAGTGTTTTTCACTATTTATAAAAAAATGAACGTTTTCGGAAAAAAATCAAAAAAACACCCAAAGATAATTTTGATATTCTGAATCCAAAAATGAAGTCCATTTTGAAAAATAAAATTTTAAAAATTTCAAAAAAGTTGGTATTACTATTCATAACTGTTTTTAAACTGCTAGTTTGATTGGTCGTGGTTTGCTAGAACTCGAAGTTTTGTACTACGCAAGCTATTGAATTATTCAAAGAGAAGCATACCATAGAATCTTGAGGTGTTACAACTTTGGACATATAATGATTGATTCAGTTTGGACTTTATATTACCCCTCTTTGCATTAACAGGATCTCATTGGACAAATTAGTTTGAAAAATTGAAAAAAATATTTCCTTTTATTTTAAACCATCTCGTGAAAGGACTTGACGATATAGGTTTTCATGTGCCTCAAACATGAAGTCCAATAATTAATAACTTACTATATATATGTTTTAGTTATTATTTTTATTATCCATGATACTTTCATATGATAAAATATATAGATTCATTTCATTCTCAATTTATTAGATAAATGTCATGTGTTATTAGTTGTTTACCTTGACCTGTTGAATTGTTCTCTTTAATACAGTATTAATTCAATTGTATATACCCTTAATGAGTATTTCAAATGACTTTTATTATTTTTCCTTTCTGCAATTTATGAATAATAATCCTATGAATTAATGTCAATTATTTCGAGATTTCATTTTCATAATGCTTTATTTTCTTTTCCAATGTATTAAGGCTATCATGTATATAATTCGGGCTTCAAAAACTACTAAATTGGTCAGTCCTTTGGGGCGTGATTTACTTGTATCTATGCCAATATAATAAAGTAATGCACATGATCTGGGCTTCTAGGGTTGGGTTGTTACATTAAAGGTATTGGTGAAGTTTGTTTTTCTAAGACAATTATTATTTCAAAAGTATTTTATATAGATAGTTTAAAACATAATCTAATAATTATATCATAGCTTTATGATGGTTGATTAAATTTTTATTTTTGAAACTAATAAATGTAAAATTATAAAAGATAAATCTATTTTATTATATGAAAATAAAAAAAAATGTTTATACTATTGATTTTTCTAATCTAACAAAAAAATATTAAGTGATTAGGTGTTATAGACACATATGAAAATGTATTGAAAGGGAGGCTTGGGCATTCAAACTTCATATAATTTCACAAACTTTCAAATCATGTACAGGTTCTACAATTGACCAAGTTACATACAAGTAAGTACTTTATGTGTGATTCATGTTTAGAGGGTATGAAATAGAAATAATTATTTAAATATTGAAATTATATTATTACTTATGTATGCTTAGAAATATTTAAATATATAAATGAAATAAAAAATATTTGAGATAAATATCTCTTTCTATTTTCCAATAATTTAAAATTCACGTATGTATAAAAGAAAATATTTATTTTTATAATATTCTTATAAGATAGCAAGGGGAACCCTAAAGGTTTATAATGGAAGAAAATAGCCGCACCCTCCATATAAGTTAAGAAAACATTCTTTCCATAATTTGATGAAAAGGTCATAATGTACCTTTTTTGAGAGCGACAAAAAGATTCATTTCAAACCATTTTATAAAAATTCAAACAAGTTTATAAATTACTTTAACCCATAATATAGGATATATTAAAAATGTTTTGACATACATTTTTTTAGAAACAAAGATGTGGATGATAAGGAATTCCCAGTATATGCTTATGTATAAACAACCTCGGATAATAAAGAGATTGTAAAATTAACTTTTACCTTGTATTTTTCCTTAGTCAATGGTACGTTAACCTCATTTATAATAGTTAAATCATTATTATTAAAGTATACAAAAACCACATACATAAATATAATATCATATATGATCATCAAATATTGGTTTGTTAATAATATTTCTGAAGTATCATTGTTTCAGATATTAACAGATTTGTTTTCATTTATATGTTTTGTTATGTAAGTAATGTTTGTTATGGATAGAATGTATTTGATTCATATCCAGAATAATATTAAGTTCTTAAAAATTATTTTTAATCATAAAATAAAAATTATTCTTGAATGGTTACGATGGGGAACAAAATCCCATCGTGTCATGGAGACGGTAAGTCGTACGTATGCATGAGTGACAATATCATTCTATTAGTGGTTAAATCATATGTAATTGGATGGTATATTATATATAAAGAATTATTAAAATGTTATATTTATTATTTAAATCAATTATACTCATTATTATACCCATCCAAATAATGAAGTGTTGAATAACAAACAAAACCACGACGTGGAGACGGTGTGCCGTACGTACGCATGTATTGTGACTTTTTCATTCATAGGATGGAATGAATTATGAATATGGTTGTACCATATTTATAATAACATCTCATTATATATAAGTTACTGGATTTATTATTTTATTATGGAAACAACAAAGTAATAGGAAGTGGATGAAGAAATGAACTTGGAAGAGGTTATGAAATAATTACTTCTTCTCCAGGTTCATCATTTTGATTTGATCAAAATGACACCTTAAGATGGCTTTATGATCAAAGTTAGGCCTCTACGTTTAAGTGAGAGTAGGTTTAAAATAATCTGAGTAGGGTTCGGTATAGCCAAAAGGTTTTGGTTGTGTGAATTGGAGAGAAGAATAAGTTCCCTTTATAAGAGAGGTGAGGGGAACTTTAGAAAAAACAATAAATATTATTTTATTATAAATTAATTTTCGGTTTCTAATGGCTCAAAATTGATTTATTTCTCAGATAAGGTGTGTATATGTCTAAAAACTATCAACCAATAGGTTTTAGACATGTTTATGTCATCGTATTATCCTTATAATTTAGATTTAACTCTTATTTAAATAGTTTAACTTTCACTATATATTCTTGTATTATATTAATAAATGGTTAATAAAAATACTATGAAAAGCCAAGAGAACCCCAAGTGGTTCATTATTGAAATATACAACCTTATAAAAGTCTTTTTTAACCTTATATTTTTAGGAATATTATATCATTTCATAAAATAGTATTTATTTTAAAAACTCATTTATGTCAATTTTGACACAATTTAGTATTTGGTTTTTGTGAAAGTCCTAAAAACATTATCACTTCCAAAAAATTTATTTAATCAACCCTAAAATGTATTATTAATCTACAAAATTTGTGGAATGCATAAAAAACCTCAATTTAGAATTTTTTAATATTTATAATATCAATTATTGTAATCTTTCATTAATAAGGTAATTACTGCATCATCATTGTGTCATAAATAAATATAAATATTTAATGTCTAAAAATTATAAATAAAATTCTATGATGCATGAAATCATTTTAGCTTTCTAACAAATATTTATAGTTGAATTTATCATATGTATACACTTATATTAAAAATTGTTTATTTATTAATATTTGAATTTAACACTTTTAACTCTTCTTTGAATAAAATAACAATAAATGCCCTAATCTAATCCAAGTGGATCAAAAAGTATCATATTTTATTCCAAAGTATGATTTATGTCGAAATACACTTATCCTATAGAATTAGGACAACTGTAAGGGTAATTATAATATAATGTCTACCTTTAATTACCTTATTTACTTTTAACCGTGGTAAATAAAATTCAAAGGTTACTATTCACCAAAGATTATTTTCATCCTTTTGAACCAAATTTTACTTACTGATGTCAACTGTGTCTCTTGGATTTCTAAAATTCAGTTCACAGAAGTGGTAAAATTACGTTTTATGTAAATTTTCAAATGTTCCTAGAATGTGGGTAAAAGACGTTAAAAAGTTAAATAACATTTTATATATCTAATCTTATTATAAAATAACTCAAATGAATTAAAGTGTACTAATATATGTATTATGTATCTATTTTTACTTTAAAATAGAGTTATATAAAAATAACAATTATCTAAATAAAAGTCGGTTTTAAACAATGACACAATGTTTTTCACTATTCATCAAAAATTGAAAGTTTTCAGAAAAATACCTAAAATTCACCTTAATATAATTTTGATATTACGAATCCAAAATTTAAGTCCATTTTGAAAAATAAAAATTTAAAAATTTAAAAAATTGGTTATTACTATTCATAATTATTTTTTAAACAGCTAGTTTGATCGGTCATGGTGTGGTTGAACTCAAAGTCGTATACATCACAAGCAGTTGTATTATTCAAAGAAAAGCATACCGTGGAATCTTGGGGTGTTACATTCTTCCCACCTTCAAATAATTATGTCCTCGAAATTTCTAGAATATTACAACATAAAATGATTTTGGTGGTTCTTCATCATATGTTCCTCCAGTTCCCACGTTGTATCTTCCATCTTATGGTTTGTTTGTTCTCTAGTATCAATATTCTTGACAGGCTCTTCACAATAAGATAGATCAGGTTCTAGTTCTATTTCATCATGGGTAATTCATCCATTGCGCCAGGCATGTATTTTCTCAATAGTGATACGTGGAACACATCATGAACTTTGGAGAGACATTGAGGCATTTCCAATAGTAAGCTACAATCCCAATTTTCTCTAGAAGTTTGAATAGTCTGATATACCTGGGACTTAATTTTTCTTTCTTATAGGATCTTATAACACCCTTCCATGGAGATACCTTCAAGTAAACACGATCACCTACATGAAATTCTATATCCTTCCTTCAGTTATCAGCATATCTATTTTTCCTACATTGAGATTCTTTGATGTGGGTTTTGATAATCTTCACCTTTTCTATTGTTTCCTAAACAATTTCTATGCTTATGAGTTTTATTTCACCAAAATAATCCCAAAAAGTTGTTGTGCAACATCTTTTTCCATATAACTCTTCATATGGTGCCATCCGAATACTTTAATATAAGCTATTGATATAGGAAAATTCTACCATAGGTAAATACTGATCCCATATACCTTGAGTGTCATGTGAGAAGGATCTCAACATGTATTTTAAGTTTTCAATATTCCGTTTTGATTGTCCATCAGTTTGATGGTGGTAGGAAGTGCTCAAATGAAGTTCAGTGTCAAGGTATTTTTGAAGATGTTTCTAGAATCTTGATGTGAAATAGGGATCATGATCAGAAACAATCAATAGGGTTACTCCATGAAGTCTTACAACTTCATTAATATATAGTTTTTCTAAACGTTCAAGTGGACAACTTTCTCTTATAGTAAGAAAATGTTCTGACTTGCTAAGATGATAAATAATGACCCATATTGCATCATTACTACTAGGAGTCTTTGGTAGCCCCATGAAATATTCCATCATAATATCATCACATTTCCACTAAGGTATGGGAAGAGGTTTCATGAATCCTCCATGATGTTTTCTTCCAGCCTTAACCTGTTGACAAACCATACATCTTGGCACATAATCATCCATCACCCTCTTCATGTTGTCCCACCCAAAATGTTCCTTAAAATCCATATACATCTTAGTGCTACCAGGGTGTATAGAAAAATTGGAGTTATGGGCATCATCCAACAATTAACTTTTTAGATTAGGTATATCAGGAACATAAAGCCTCTTACAAAATTTCAAAATTCAGTCTTCATATAAGAATTCAATCAATCTCCCATCATTCACAGCTTTAATTTTCTTTTGAAACTCCTCATCATCTATCGTAGAACTATTTATCCTTTCTAGTAAAGATGGTTTGGAAACCATTTTAAAAAGTATTGATGTTTCACCTTCAATGATTACTCCCATTTCCATATTTACTAGATCCATTAACATAGGATCCCTTTCAACTCTCATCATTTTCAAAACTTCTTTGATCCTTTCTATTCAAAGCATATTCCTCCTTATTTTCCTTCCTTCGGTGGTAGTGTATAGTGAAATCATAATCCTGGATTAGTTGAATCCATCGTCTTTTCCTCATGATGAGTTCTTCATATGAGAAAATATACTTTAAACTCTTGTAATAGGTATATATCTCACAATTTTTACCATTGATATTGTGTTTATATATCTTTAAATCAAGGATTATAGATGCTAACTCAAGATCATTAATAAGATAGTTTTGTTCGTGAATTTTTAGTGGTTGTGATGCATAGGAAATCATTATATCATTCTGCATAAGGACACAACCAAGTCCTTTCTTTGAATCATTACTATAAATAACAAACTCACCATTCCCTGGGGGTAGATTCATGATAAAATCATTGACTAATCTTCTCTTCAGTTCATCAAAACATTTTTCACACACTTTTTTCAAAAAAAAATTGACCCCTTTACAAGTGAGTTTGTTTAATGGGTTAGCCAATTGTGAAAAATTCTGGAGAAAACACCGATAATAACCTACTAAACCAATAAAACTACATACATTGGTTATACTATTCGGTGCTGACCATTCTTGTATTTTTGTTGTCATAGATGGATCAATAGAGATTCCATATTTAGAGAAAATATGGCCATAAAAAGAAAACTTCTAAGGACAGAATTCACACCGTTAAACATCCCATATAATTCATTTCTTCTAAGATTATTTAGAATTGTGCTCAAGGGATTTTCAGTATCTTCATATATTTTTGTGTATACCAAAATATCATCAATAAATACCACTACAAATTCATCTACATATTCTTTGAAAACACTACTCATTAGATCCATAAAGATAGAGGGTGCATTAGTCAGTCCAAAAGGCATTACTGTGAACTCGTAATCCCCATACCTAGTATGAAATGTAATCTTCAGAATTTCATCCTTCTTCAAACACAACTTATGTTATCCATATCTAAGTTCAATCTTTGAAAAATATCATGCTCCATAAAGTTGATAGAATAAATCATTAATGTGGGGTAGGGGTTATTTATTCTTTATTGTTATAGCATTGACCTCCATGTAGTCAATACAAAACCTCATAGATCCATCTTTATTCTTAACAAAAAAGAACAGGGGCTCCCCATAGAGAAACACTAGGGATAATAAATCCTTTATTACTAAATTCCTATAGTTTATTCTTTAGTTCCACTAATTCTAAAGTGGTCATTCTATAAGGGGTCTTTGATATGAGCCTTGAATCAGAAATTAAATCAATGGAAAACTCAATTTCTTGTTCTGGAGGATTTCAAGGTAAAACCTTTGGAAACACATCAACATATTCTAGAACAATAGGCGCATCCTCTAAATGAACATTCCTTTCATAACCCATCATTATTTCACTCCATTCCTCCCCAATAATTGAATTTCCTAGAGCTACTGGGGTGGATCTAGATAAGAATCCAATGTTGACATTTCTGTTCCAAAGATAATGTATTCTTTATCATCATAAAAAATCGTAACCTCCTTCTTATTACAATAAATTTTTGCATCATGGTCTGAAATCCAATCCATGCCTAGGATTATATCAAATTCAATCATTATTATGACAATAATATCAGTAGATAAGGTAATTTTATATTCCATAATGGTAACCGATTCACAAAACTATGTTGCAATGATACTTCACTTAATAGTTTTGACTGAAAACTCCCTTGTGAAATCAAATTGGAAATATCTAATTTTCTTGGAAAACTGGGAAGATATGAAAGAATGAGATGACCTAGAATCAAATTGAGCATTTTCTAAATTTGAGGAAACGATTAAAGTACCTGCCAACATGCCATTCAGAGCTTCAACCTTAGTAGTAGTGATCACATAAGCTGGGTATTACTCCCTTGGCCTTTTCTGAGGTATGTTTCTTTGGAACTTAAGACATTCATTTTAATATTTCCCCATTTATATAAAATTGTAGCATTCAACATTGACATCCTCTTTCTTTCCCTTTCTATCAAGTGCCTGGTCCCCTTTTTAACACACTTATAACAAACTCTCATTCCCTTCATGCTAGTACCAGGGTGTTTTTCCAACATTTACTCTAGGATGGAAATTCAACTTTTCCTATATTCACCTTATTTACATTACCAGAGTGTTCATATGATCTCTTCTCTTCTTTCTTTACTTTAAAGTCGAAAGACATAGAAAATTATTTTTCTATCTTGTTAACACATGCGATTATATCTTTGTATGATGAGAAGGATTGTGAGATGAATTGTTGATAGAGAAATAGTTTTAAACCATCAAAGAATTGATCAATCATACTCCTTGGGTTATGTATATAATCTCTAGAAATCCTTATTAACCATGTAATGTTAGCCTCATATTTTTCAAAATTCTTATCCTCCTTTTTCCTTAGACTCATAAATTGTCTTTCTATATCCACTTTATGGTCACAAGGAAATTATTTTTTCTAATAAAAGATTTTTAAACTCCCTCTATTCTATATGTGAAAATACTTTATCCTCTGTGTTTTGAATTAATGACCATAATTGATCTGCATCTTCTATGAAAAGATAAACTTCCATGACAAATTTTTCCCTTTCATTACTCCCTAAAGTATTAAATATTTTCTCTATGGAACTTATCCATTTTTCATCTATATATGGATTTGTAGTATCATTGAATGTTGGTGGTTTTTTCCTCATCAAGTGGTATGGAATTGATCATCCACGTTGTGGATCATGGTTCTCCATATGAGTCAAGTTATTATTCATAACCTAAGTGAGTTGTCATAGTATGGTTATAAGTTATTCAGTACTATTTGCTTTACCAGCCCCACTATAATTATCTTGAGTAGGAGGTAAATCTCTATATGGATTAAGTGTGTTGATACAGTATCTATTTCTTCCACTAATATCCATTTCTAAACAATGGCATACAATAGGATAGTTTATGAATCGCAATGCATAGTTCCAAACATGTAAAATAACTATCATAAATTAAATAGTTTATGCATATAATCCATAATCATAAAAAATGTTTTCTTGAGGAATAATTTACTCATAAATCCTTCATAATGAATTGTAATAAAAATGTGAATTATCCTATGCATATCCCCTAGGAGTGTCATAACCATATGGTAATTACTGCGTCATCATTGTGTAATAAATAAATTTACTTATTTAACATTTAAAAATTATAAATAAAATACCATGATGTAGGAAATATTTTTAGTTTTATAATGAATACTTATAGTCAAATTTATCTTATGTATAACCCTATATTATAAATGGTTCAGTTATTAAAATTTGAATTTAACACTTTTAACAATTCTCTAAATAAAATAATAATAAACGTACTAATTTAATCCAAGGGGATGAAAAAGGATAATATTTTATTCCTAAGGTTGATTTAGGTTGAAATACACTTATTCAATAGAATTAGGACATGTGCTAGGGTAATTATAATATCCTTTGTACCTTTAATTACCCTATATACATTTAACTATGGTAAATATAATTCAAAAGTTACTATTCACCAAAAATTACTTTCATACTATTGAACCAAATTTTACTTACTGATGTTAACAATTTCTCTAAAAAAATTTAAATTCAATTCATAGATGCGGTAAAATTATGTTTTATGCAAATTTTCAAATGTTCCTAGAAGGTGGGTAAAAGATATTAAAAGGTTCAATAAAATTTTACAAATCTAATATTATTATAAAATGACTCCAATGAATTACATTGGACTAATATATGTATTATGTATCTATTTTTAATTTAAAATAAATTTAATTAAAAATAAAATTTATTTAAATAAAAGTTAGTTTTAAACAATTACGTAGTGTTTTCACTATTCATCATAAATTGAATGTTTTATGAAAAATACCAAAACATAACCCTATGATAATTTTTATATTCCAAATCCAAAAATGAAGTCCATTTTGAAAAATAAAATTTATAAAATTTCAAAAAGTGAGTATTACTGTTTATATATGTTTTTTAAAGAGCTAGTTTGTTTGGTCTTGGTATGCTATAACTCAAAGTTTCATATAGCGCAAGCTATTGTATTATTCAAATACATGCGTACCGTGGAATATTGGTGTGTTATATCCTAGGTTTCAAACTAATATTACCATGTTATACTTTTTATTGGATCCAAATTTTAATGGTTATAAATCCCTCAAGGGAGCTAAATCAATCTTGAGGAATAAAAATATCCCTAACTCAACCCAAGGGTTATTTTATTTTTGAACATTTTTAAAATCTATATTATAATGGTGATCTATTTGAATTATAGAGGGGATTTGAACATGCCAACTGTCAGGTTCTTATTAAAATAAAATTCTAGAGTGCTTTATAACGGACACTAGGAATCATTGTACACATTACCAAGTGTTTTTTTCCACTTCTTCTCATATCTCACTACATTATATTTTAATATAATTATGTCGGAATAATCCTTGATTATCCTGTGAAACAAATTTTGAATCTTATTTTCTTTTATGACTATCTTGCTTTTTTATTTCCAGAGTGTTGAATGATTAATTAAAATGAATTTAAAATACGACTACCATTCTAAAAAAAATAAAAACCAAATAACATTTTCTTTTTCTTTTTCATTAGTTTTGTGGAAAATGTGATTTTTGATATTTCTTATAACCCCTTCCAAACACTATCATATTTTAATTTTTAACTTTTTTTGATATCCATTATTATTACACATTAGGATTTAACATTGGTGACAATTTTTAGCTTTAACTATGGGGGGATATAACATTATTTATGCCTTAAATGTGATTCAATTATTCCCACATCCCAACACCAACACATTTTTTTTCAAATACCTACATTTTCATTTCTTTTATATAAATTAATTCTGTAATTATTATTTTCTTATTTAGGTTAGTAAAATAATAAATCCTTATGTCTAACCTTGGGGAACATGTCATGACTCATTTTGAGGGATTTCACTCAGTCTGCTTTTGTGAAGATTGAGTGATTTCTAAGTGATGTTTCACACTTATTTTATAGAAATTCTATTTAAAATCCTGGGAAAAGGATTCTGGTAGGTTATATTCTTGTTTAATTAGAACTATAACTTGAGTAATATTGAGCAAAAACATAAACATAGTTACATAGACTTAGTAAAATGTACCACCTTAGTGACCCTTTTAAATCAAGAGTAATATAAATAGATTGAATATAGTGTAAAATTGGAAATTATGATTCAATATCGTGTCTTTGAGACAAGGGTACTGTGTTAATTTCTATAAATAAATTCCAAATTAATATGTTTCATAGATAGTGTTATGCACAAAATTTATGGAATAGAAAATTTAAATAAATGGCCTTGTAAAAATTAGATCATTAAGGTGAGGGGAATATTGAACCCAAAGGAAAGGGGAAATTTTGATTTATAAGAAACTATTTTGAGTTAAATCAATAAAGTGTGAAGTTGAACTTTGGTTTGAGGGGCCTAGGAGTGAGTGGAAGTTATTTTTTCCTCTTTTTATTGATTTAATTCCACATGTGTCTCTTTGGTCAATACTCTAGGAACTAGAATTTGAACTTGTGTTGAAGTCGGGAAGTATGAAGAATTTACATAGCTGGTAGGAAATTCTTAAAAGTAGATGATTCAACAATTTTTAATTAATTCAGGTGTATATTTTTGTAACTAGGTTTGATTTACAAAAATTTCTCTTATGAGACTTTGTAAATTAATAATTTAATGAGTTGAATTTACTTGGAGTAGAATTGATTATGTGTGGAGGAATTTGATGTGGCATTATTTTTTATGTATGTCTTATATGACCTTTTGATGTTTTTATTTAATTTTGATTTAGATTTTCGATAAGGATTACTTCAAAAATATATATGCTTTTTTATCTTTCATGGTGAAAATATGGAAAAGGTTTGAAGTGTCCCCATGTTTTATTTGATCGACTATATGACTTCAATTTTCACATGTTCAGATGAAATGACTCTTAGAGAGGTTGTACAAGAATTAGGATCGACTACATGTAAAAATGTATTTACCCAGAATATTCCTAGTACTACAATGGGTTTGATTACTTGAAATTCCAAGAGGATCAACTGTATGTTAACTAAAATCAAAAAATATTGAAAATTGATAAAGGAAAGTTGTTGTGCCTAAATGATACTGACCAAGAGTAAAATAAAATTGACCATAAGAGGTGTTCAGTCAACCGTAAGAATGAATTTTCAAGAGACTATAACATCAAAATGGAAAAGGGGGAAGAGTGATGCACTAACCATAATAATACTATAACAAAGTAAGGGAAGAGTCGCCTTTTGTACAATATGAAATGGGGGAAAATATACCCCATATTAATAGTAAATCTCAATCGATTGTGACCTATTAATTTCCAATAATCATATCTTCAAATAGAATCTTAACATAGTGATGAGGTTTTAGTAGATGGGTATCAATGCCACCAACCTCAAATAGATTATATATGGAGATACTTGTTGCCATGTTTGACAGTGAGGGACCCATGGATAATGAATTGGGAAAAGCCAATGTTGCCGAAATGGGTTTTTCCAATTGATGATGTCCAAAAACTATACAGATATAGATGATGCATTTCCTAACATCTGAAACAATAATTATCAATATTTATTATTGTGAAATCTATATTATATATATAGGTGCATCAAAATATGAGTTGATCCCCTAATAAATAACCCATGTCGATATCCTCTTCTAAAGCTATGAAAAATCGACGATGATAAAAGAGAACACTATTTTTCGAAGCATAGTAGACACTATTTTATAGGGAAACATGGGTAGTGTGAATCTCAATCCTGATGCAAGAGGGTTCACTTGAGAAGAAACCCTTATCTGTCCTACATCATCTGTAACACCCAGTGCTTTGAATTAGGTAGTGGGATGAACTGGGAATGATTTTGAGTCACTAAGGCTGTCAATGTAGACCTAATTTTGATTCCTAATAACTCATATCCATGACTGATTTGTAAAAACCAATTACCATGAAATTATTTCTGTCCACAACTAACACATGGAATACTACACATGGAAACTACCGATAATAGGATAATTTTTTTTCACATAATATCCCCAAAATATTTTCAGGGAAACCTATTAAGAAATCATATAGGGATCTTAATTTTTCATGACAAAAAGGTGTACATGGTTGGTTGAGAAATGACTATATACCCATCAGGGAGAAGGTATCAAAGGTTTAAATATCTAGATATTATCAATATATGAATAGAAAAAGGTGGATAGAAAATTAAAAACGGGCTGATCCAGAAAAACATATTTGGAATGTTTGAGATGAACATACACCACAATGAGTCGGGAGTAGCACCCTTACTATATTTTTTGAGGAATTTTAGAAGATTTAACAGGGGATTATTTATTCTTATTGTTTTCTATTTGGTTATTTAGTATATAAGGGACGGTTTCTAATACTTAAGATCATTTTTATGGTGGTTGGGTAAATTATGATAGGGGATAAGATTGACCTGGTAGAGAATTTTAGTTTAGTCAAAGCATCAAGTGTGGCAGAAAACTATCATTTTCACCATTAAAGTAGTAGATATCCATAAATTAATGAAACTAAGTGATAGAATGTTTGATTTTTTTTTTTGATTTTTATCAAAATTTAAATTTGAAGTTGATCTGATAATAGGATAGTCCATGCATGGGTATCACGTTATAAAAACATAGAATTTGTTTCTAATATGACTATGGTTTCTTAATTGAGTGGATTAGTGGATTGTAAGATTTAGAAACATGAGGATCCATTTATCCATAGGGTAGTCATATGAGAAAAATTCCTAGAATCTTTTCTATAGTATAGAAACACCTATTCATGATTCAATATATAATTTAAGGAATAAAAATATATGACTTAATAAAAAAATCTAATCAAATTCCCCTTTTCCATCAGTATTCTTCTCCCATATTTTCCTCTGATCTCTATAGTCATTCTTGTGAAGTTGATTATTTTACTTCATCCTAATTGTTCCCACACTAATGATTCCACCCACACCATTATCTTTATATTTTCACTTTTTCCTCTCAAGTTTTTGTTGTTTTGTTTTGTTTCTTTGTCATACACAATACACAATTTTAGTTGTCCATCCTTGCGGATTGATCCCTACTCACTACTATATTTTTTTGTGTTGGGTTTATAAATATTTAATTTTTCATGAACCTAGTAATGACCTTGTGGTTGTTTAATGACACATGTATCCAATATATTTGATAATATATCAGTTTACGAAAGGATTGTATTATATAGTAATGTTTATAGGAAGTATTTTGTAGTTTATAAAATAACAGCATTCCCTATTTTTTCGATGATGTATTTATGTATGAAAATATAGTGATTTTGGTAAGTTATACTTATCTCTATTGAGAGAGTTTCTGAGTGAGACAACCCAAGAATTATACAATCAAATATAGTGCTAAAAAATATTTATTGCTTACTGTATTTGATTCCAATTAAAGGGTCTATATTTAAATGAACCATAACACAATATCAATAGTGAACATCATGTCACTAACATACATAATACCTTTTAGTATTATATTTTTAAGGAATTATGATAAACCAATTATGTAGAGAACACCATGTATTTCTCAATTAATGAGTAATTTTCCCATTATAACTAGATTTTATTATTCTATAATAATACTTGAACATCTCCAAGGAAATACTATACACATGATGCCCTTCTAGATATATCAAATATAAGATTATCCTTCATAACCTAGGGAAATGGAAACATTAGAAAGGGTGATCTCAAAATATTATTATGGGTAAACACATGAGATATCAATAAATAATCATTTGAAGAAGTAAGATAAGTATAAGGGTATTATAAATGATCCAAACTTATAGAATTCATACCCAGTCAATCATAAATCATAAATCAGGATTCATGGAATACCACTTTTTCATAAAAATAATGGTCAGTCATAAGAGTGATGAATCATTAATAATCAATCACCATGCATGAAATCATATCATAAGCATATGAACATGTCATAAAAGTGTGAGGAAAAATAATATGTATAGAAAATAATATCATTATTTCAGGATCACTGACAAGTCTATCATCACATAATAGACTGAATCCCTTATAGGACTGGGTTCATCCATCATTCTCACTCATTTTATCCTTAACAATATCATGTTCAATGCTGATTCTAATTCATGTAATCGTTTATAGGATTAGGTCCACTCTTCATTATATGTCATGTCATTTGATGAGATAGAAATCATTACCCAATTCATTTGAGGTATATGTAATTCTGGGCTCACATGTCACATAATTAAAACCATACATATGTGTTTGATAAGATCATAAAAAAACATCAAGTCACCATATCATAACCTATAGAAAAGAGATGAGATTCATAGATATGTTATCATCACGTAATCATAAGACATAAATAGAATGGAATCAGATGATATTAGACAATAATTTCACCAATAAAGCATAACAATCATCTAAGGATGTTAACATAAATGTAAAATACATTTAAAAGACTCTACATGAAAAATATGGAATTGTTATTGGCTATTTGCGACGGGAAATATCCACAACTCAAATAGTCTCATATTAATATTTATTTGTGATGGAAAACCTTTTCAATGATAACTAAAAATTTATTGTTATTATTTTATACAATAATTGTTTCCCACCACAAAAACATTTGGTGCACATGCACGCTATTGTGTAGAAAGCATTATTAGTGATGGATAATAGAAACAAACTATTTTATATTTTAGTAATAGATGTTGTTGAAGATTAATGGTGATGGATTTTGAAATCTAGTGCAAATGGATTTTAAATGATAGTTTTTTTGTGATGGGGAAAATTCTATTGATATTAACCTATAAAAATAAAAATTAATTAAAGTCATGAGACCCCTTCCTTCTCATCTCCCACCAGATGTTTTTCTCCAACATTCACTACTCTCTACTCACGAAACCCTTTAACAACCCACTCCTAGAATCGACAATCACAACTAATTTCTGGAAGATTTAGGTTAAAATATCTCTTGTATGGACTCCTCTTCTCTCCTTTACAATTCTTTTTGTAATTTACATTTCAATCTTTCAAAAATTTGTTTTCTCAAACCCAATGTCAAAAAAATGCACTTACTATTTATGGGATATTTGATATTTAAGGTTATTGTATATTATTATTCATTATTTGGGTGTCCACCATTGAATACAATGTGTTTCTGCTCCATATATTTTATTCCACAATATTGGAGGTATTTTCCCCAATATTTAACCTATACATTTATGATATTTTTTATTTGGGTTTTCATTTTTGTTTATTTTGAGATATCTTCCTACCCCACTAACTCCCGATGTTCATGCAGTCACCTATGCACATCTGTTCCTGCGAACATCTCACACACTCCATATATATATATAATCATATATATATATATATGATATATACGTATGATTGAAAAATGGTGCATGTTGTATTTGTATATATATAAACAAGGAAACATTTTAAACTTATGTGTATTTATTGAATGATTTTAAGACCAATATAGAGATATATATAATTATTTGTAAAGTGTGTATATATATAATCACTCCAATCATGAATAATATTGAATTTTTTAATGGGACGGTCAAATTTTATACCTTATTTTGTTTATTTTGAAATCATGCTTATTATAATATAATTTTTGATTAATTATGATAATTCTCGTATTGTGGTTGTCATTTTAAACCTGTTTCAATTATTATATTATGACTGATTTCTATTTATTTAAAACATGTGAATGTGGTTTAAAAAACATATATATATATATATATATATATATATATATATATTAGCATGTCAATGTAGATATATACCCATTTTACAACAACATGTATGATTATATATATATATATATATTTAGACTTGATATGTTTACTTGTTTAAAAAATGTGTAAAAATATATTTGATTTATATATATATGATTAAGAAACCATGTAATATATATATATATAATTTCAATTAAATAGAAAATGAGTGTTTTATAAAAATGTTGAGAACATCAATTTAAAGAAAAGGTTCGAACAAAACGTTATTTATATGATTTTTTATATAAAAGCCATTAAAAATTTCTTTTTAATGAAATAATAACAACTATAACATATAAGTAATATTTATTAAAATTTTAGCTATTAATAATTAGATTAATAATTTCATTAACATGAAAAAAATATAAAAATACAAAAAATTATTTAAAATTTAGTTTAATTGGTGACAATGTATTAATAATTTAAAGAATTAGTAATAATCAATAAATTATTTCTAATAATTAATAAATAATTATGAAATAACAGTAATAATTTGAAAATGTTTGTGTTAATTACTAAATATTAATAATAATAAAGAAATATGAGGAAATTATGATAAATTATAATAAATTATAAAATAAAATATATAATATATAAAAAATTATTAAAAATTAGTAATATTAATTAAATTTTTTGATATAATTGATAAATTAAAACTATTATTTAATAAATAACTATATTAGTTATTAAAAATCTGAAAATAGTTGTCATAATTAGTAAATATTTTGCAATACCATGTAAAAAGTAAACAATTACTAATAACTATTAAAAAAATTCACAAATTAGAAAAAAGGTGGTATTAATTAAAATAATTAGTAATAATCATTAAATTATTCATACTAAGTAATAAATAATTAGTAAATAATTTTGATATTTAGTAAATGTTTATATTAATTACTATATATTATTAACAATAGAAAATATGAGTAAATTATGAGAACTGGTAATAAATTGTAAAAGAAAATATATGAAATAATTATTATTATTTAAAATTAGTAATATTTATTAAAACTGATGTTATAATTAATAAATAATTAGTATTAATTAAAAAATAATTGTATCAATTAGTGAAATTTTAAAATCAATTTGTAATAATTATTAAAAATTTTATAATTCCCTATAAAAAAGATTAACAATATCAAAAACTATTATAAAGTCAAAATAATTAGTATAAATGTCGTATTAATTAAAATAATTACTAATAATCATAAAATAATTTTGAACAATTAATAAATAATTAGTCAATATTTGTAATAATTAGTAAATGATAGTATTAATAAAAAAATATTATTAAAAATTTGTAAATATTACTAAGTTATGAAAATAAGTAATAAATTATATACAAAATATATTAAATATTAATAATAATTAAAAATTAGTAATATTTTTTAAAAATTCAGTTATAATTAATAAATAATTTGTATTAAATAATAAATAATTGTATCAATTATTAAAAATAAATAAAAATATGTTTAAATTTGTAAAAACTAGTAAATATTTGGGACATGTAACCATTATTAGCTTGAATTTAAATATAATAATAGTTAGAAATTAGTCATAAGGAGTAATATTTATTTTTATTTTGTTGTTTTTAGATAACTATGGAATTTTTAAGTAGACACTAGTTTCTATTATGTGTACATGATTGGATAAATATAAAAAAATCCCAATTGTTATGGTATAAAACCTTTCACCATTGAGGGTATTGATGTATTTATTTCATTTACATCATCAAATTTAGAATTTTTTTCATAAGGAAAAATTACATTTCCATGTATTATATGTGAATTAAGATATTATAAATGTTTTATAATGTTGTACTTCATCTATTATATTTTTATTTCCATTACTATTATTGTTTTCGCATCAACATGGTGAACATAATTCAGTAGAAAATATAATTTTTTTGATTTACGAACCATTATTTCATAATTTTTTACATGATTCTACTAGTATGTATATTCCATAAACAATAACCCCGAATGATATTGGAAATTTGGATCAATACAATCTCACTTCTATAAATCATTTAAATCGGGAGAGGATGCATTATATCTGGGATGCAAGATAATAAAACATGAATATGTTACAAAATTTATTGCAATTAAATTTGAGTTTTTTTCAAATTTTTGTTTAGATAAAATATTTTCATTCGTTAAATCATTTTTCCCTAATAGAAATACATTAACTAAATGTTTCTATAAAAGTAAGAGTTTGTTCCATAATACGAGTCATCATTGTTAAACAATTCATGAATTTTCAAATTATTGTACCATATATAATGGTGGTTATGAATCATTAAGTAATATTAAAACATGTGTCAATTTTATGTATAAAGAGGTAAAAAATAAAATTCCAGATTTCTTATGAAACAATTGATATATCTCCCAATTACACCCCTTTTATACAATCTCTTTTTATCTTGAAACTCAACTGAATTGATGAAATCCCATAAATAAAATATTTCATTTAGTAAAATCTTAAATAATCCATGAGAGGGTGATTCATGGAAACAATTTGATTTTATGAATACTTTTTTTTCTTCAGGACCTCATAAAATATTATTTTACATTATATTTGGTCTTATCGAGTGTTCCATAATTGGTATGATTTTTTGTTTTATCACATTTGATATATAATATATATTGAGAATAATTTTGGATAACTTATTTAATAAAATTATGGAACACTCGATAAGACCAAATATAATATAAAATCATGATCAGATATTTCTTAGATTTATAAGTGATCTGAACTTTAATTGTCTGAGAATGAAGGATCACATAATTTAATGAATCCAAAAAAATTTGTACACATTCTAAGGAAATTAAATTCTTATTTTATAAATGTATTAGATATTTGAGGTTACCGTTTTGTTAGGATTCTAATTTGTCCAATTAAGTCATAAATTAACATAACACTGGGTTACCAAATAATGAATGTCTTGTGATAAGGTGAAGAATATTTCTTATTAGCCTTATATGGATTTTGAATTCTTGAATACGGGATGTGTCGACTTAAATATCATATTTTTTTTCAATATAGTTATATGAAAATATAAAATTATGATGCACTAAGTTTTCTATAAGAAAAGGTTTTTTAAATTTTATACAAATTTGAGTAAATATTCCTACCAGCCTACTTTTACTGAAAGGAACATTTAGTATTTCATTTTTCATGTGATGATCAATGTGGAGGGACAGAAAATTTCTGATGGATGTAACCATTTTATAGATTCATGAAAAATTAATGAAGAAAGAATGTATCAAATCTACTATTAAAGGGTAAATTGTAGAAGTGTACTTCCTAGATGAATCTTTGAATTTATGCACTTATTATTTTCAATTTAATTACTTGTCAAATCATAATCCCATGGGTCAAAATAAAGAAAATATTTATACTATAATGGATTATTAATTGTTATTTTTTAATCAATATTAGATTGGTTTTATTGGTTATCATGAATGATAGATTTTAGAGGAAGACCTTTACAAAAATTATACATATGTTCTACTCAATTATGAATAAATTACATGATTTATGTAGTAATTAAATATTATTATTTTCTTAAAAAAGTTAATTTATAGACAAATTTATTAAATTAATTTTCTTATAAACTATATAATGACCATATCCAAAAAAATACACAAATTTCCCATTTTTCTCTTAAAGAATGTCGATGATATAATTTTTTATATTCATTTCAACTACTCGTAAGTTACGATTTTTATGATGAAACATTAAAATAATTTTTAAATGTTATGTATTATTAATATACTTTATTTTTTAGAAAACACATCCTTAAAATAAAGTTGATAGTCATTTATTTATGCTAAAAAAATCACAATCAAAATTGGTAAAATCTTATAATGGGTATGTGGTTAATGGATTTCAATTTCATACATGCATGTATGGTTAATTATATAAATCAATGAATAATGGTGTCAATTTCAAAGGATCTCACCATAAATAAATTAAAGTTGACTATTATGGTATTCGAGATGAAATAATTGGGTTAGGTTATTCAGGACCTTATTATAATACAATGTTAAAATACCGTTGGGTTGATACTAATTGAGGGTTGTGAGTTAGTCTAGACATGGAGTTATTGACATTAAATAAAATAATATTATTTCATTTAATAAACCATTTACATTGGAACATCATGAAAATCATGTTTATTAAGAAAATTAAAGTGATATCTTAAGAGATTTAAATAACTAGTGGAGTTTAATAAAAATTAAATCTCAAGTAATAAGTTTCTTAAAAATAAAATTTGTCATGTGGATGTGTAACATGTTGAAATTTATCAATAAACACCACCAAATAAATCTCTTACTCAATGAGATATTAATATCTAGGATGAATCATCCCAGTTAAGGGATGATGATAATAATAATATTGATGAAGTAATAATGGATGATGAAATTGAAAGATATGTGGAAGTAGATGATACAAAATAGTAGGTTGAATACATTTTCATCGATGAAGATGAGGATAAAGTTGATGAATTATTTAGAATATTTAAAAAATTATTATTTGTTTATATTTGATATCTGTATTAAAAATTATTTATAGGTATGAATGTTTACTTCAAATTGCTAGATATATTCTTTATGATCTATTTTGTTTCCTCACTAATGTTGGTATTTATTTGTTTTATTTTTTTATTTGATATCAATATAAAACAGTATTAACATGTATGAATATTATATTATGTATGTTATTTTTTGTCTTTATAAATTTTTTATATATATTAATAATTATACAGAGGTAATATTATTATATAATGATATTTATCTTCATGTAATTATTATATTTTGGTATTTATTTTTTTTATATTTTATATTCTTATTGATAAATATTTAATTAGAAGACTATTTTATTTTTTTATTTATTATTTTCTATATTTGTTATCTGTATAATCAATTTTTTATATGTAATATTATTTTTTTGAGATAGTTTGAGATGATCTTAATGATCTATTTCATTCTATCACTGATGTCAAACATCCCAATTATGTGACCGAATCACTTGACCTGTAGGATAATTCTATTTCACAACCCACTATGAGGGGTCCCGACCTTACTATATTGATGATTTTGGACCCAATTCGAGAAACAATACTATTTATTGATTTTGATATTTATTTATAGAGGTATTTTTAACTGTTTAAGTTATTTAGTTTATATTATGTTTTAGTGTTAATTATGGTAATAATATTATGATTGTATGTTTTTAAGTTTCCCATTTTCACATTTATCTACTTAGAAGGATTGTGAAATTTCATGAAATTATTATTTTTATTTCATGTGTATCATGGGACTAGGTTCCTATTACAGTTCATCATCAAACACTTCAGAAATGGTTTGTATGTTTTTAAAAAGTATATTTAATTTAAAATTTATTTAATTAGTAACATTTCATTTTTAGTTTTCTGTGAGAATTTATGATATCCTATTTATGATAGCATAAGATCTCTTATCTGAGAGGCATGATAGATTTGAATACATGAATGTTTTCATTATTTTTTACACAACTCAAGGAAGCAATCCATGGAGAGAGCTTCTGTAACTTTTTTTGACTAGTCACTCTTTACTCATTGTGATTCGATATCTCAAATCATGTACGAGATGGGTTTTTCTTATACTGGCTAGGATATAATTTTAGAAGGAGGTTATCATTTGGACATAAAAAATGGGGGAGGTAAGAAGTCCCACATAGGGTTGGGAGTCATGAATTTTGTATACATTGATGAAATATGGAAAGTAATATCATTTACTAATCTATATATACTTTAAATGTACATTTTTTCTATATTATCCAAAATTCATCATACCGCACTATTTTAGAGTTCAAATTTTACAACAAGATATACACTGATCACTATACATGATAGATTTTCGTTGATATACATTTATATATTGTGGTTAATAATTTTTTAATTCATTTTAAAATATTAATTTTATTGTTATTTAAATTTATAATCCTATTTTTTGTGATCTTATGAGGATATGACTTCTCATTCACACCATATTCATGATGAGAGGCTTGCATATGCCACTTTGAAGTCATGTTTTGATGACGGGACTTGGATACATGTGAATTTTAATTGTTTTAGGAAAGGTTGAGTGACCGATATTGGTTCATGATTAACTCATACAAGTTATTATGGAACTTCTGTAATGTCAACAGTGAGATCGAAGTGATATTATGGATATTCATTAGTATCATCTACCACATAGTTTAAAGAGAGATTATGAACTAAGGATGAGATGATCTAATATATGCAGAGAGATTAGGAGGTGGAGCATGAGCATTAGCATTAGAGATATGAGAATATGTTGAAGTATATATGATGGCTTGTGTGTGGTGTTGTTATAGAGTATCCTCCACTTACCCCTTTATGTGATCATCCTACCAATAAAACCCATGGATCCTAGATATTTTTTTATCAATGTTATTTATTTTTATTTGATAATAATATTATGGGTGAAATGATATAATAAATTTATGCTTGTTTTAATTATAATTAATTTTTTAATCATTATTTTTGACTATTGTTAATGTATTTTCTTCTGGTGTTTTTTAACATATTTGTAATTACGACCGATATAGTAATTCTTCACAATTGGGGTTTTAAAAATTTTATCCCACTTAATTATGAAGAATACAATATTCTTCATTAATAACTACTATTTTTTATGGTATATCATAATTGTTTTTTATAATATCTAATGCTATTATTTACAAAGAATACAATATCCATAGAAACAAACCATATTTATGATTTTGTATACTGCGAAAAAGAATTAGTGATAGATTTCCACCACTAATGATCTTTATCAATGTATTCTTATAAATAATGATATTTAGTTATATATTTCCATCTATAATTTCCCACCATAAAATATTAAACCTCCAATAGTGAGAAAGGTATAACATTTATTTTAAAACATAAGTAAAATATCATATTTTGATGATAAAATTTTAAATAATAATATATAGACTATTGAAGAAATACTTTTATTTGAAAACAGAATGTAAACGGGACAGGTAAGATTTAAAAAATAATAATTTTTATAACAGTAGGAAAATATGTTCATTCAATAAAAAATTAAACACTAATTCTTTCTCACTTTTAGTAAAAGGTAAAAAGTATATTTTTTAGAGAACTTCAAGAATATTTATTTGAAAAAATAAATAATTAATTCAAATATAGTTCAAAATGATTTTAAATATTCATTTGAACATATAAAAAAACTATTTTTTATATAACAATGACTTAGAAGAAATTGTATTCTCGGAAAATAGGAAATAAGATCAAATTTTATTGGAAACGTTTCATGCCCATTAAAAGTAACAAATAGAGGAAAATGGAAGGAAAGAATTAAAAATCCAAAACATTATTGAAGGAGAATAAAATAAATCACTTTTAATAGATAAATATCATATAGTATCTCTAAAGAAGATTTAGTAATAAATAATCTTAATTAAAAATAATATTGCAATATAAACCATTACCACTTTGGTGGATTTAAAATCATAAAAAACGTGAAATAAATAAAATCAAATTTAACTTTAAATACCATTAATAAGAAGATATTATGATTTATTATATCAATAGTTTAGTATATACACTATATAAATACAAATCAGTGCATAACATGAAATATTTCTCAATGAAATGATATTAAGATGAATAACCTTTACCTAAATTCTAACATGATTTGTACGTTATCTTAACCTAATGTATAATAAATTTAGATTTATTATAAATATATAACAAAACAATATTCATAATTATCATTCCATATATTATTCATTTATGACATGTTATAACCTTTTTATAAACAATTATTTATTTACATCATCATTTGGGGTCTTAATTATTCCACTTCCCATGTATGCTTTGGTGACGTAGTTTCAATATTTATATATTGTCCTTGGTTTCATTATCTAAAAATATTATCATGATTTAAATTTCATATATATTATTTATATATGTTTTTAAAAGAATCCATTAATAGAATTGACTAAAAATGAAATTCATTTTTCAGGGAAGTAGTAGTTTGTACGTACACATGAACACTATTTTAATTTTCTAATGAAAAGAAGAAAATAAAGGTAAACAAAATTATATAATTAATAATAATAGTTATATAATAAATATCATATATAATTATTATATTCATGATTATATTCATCCATGAGACATAATGATTAAAAACAAAAAAAATATCTTCGTGGAGGTGGAAGTCCACATTTCTGCACGAGCGATACTTTCATTTTCCATTTCAGGAAAAGAAGATGAAAAATGGGGTTTCCATAAACATGATTAAATTTTAATATATTTATGATAATTAATTTAATATATCATCATGGTTATATAATATTTATTAGATGGGGAAGAATAAATAATCATGGAAACACTTAGTTAAGAGTTATAAATTTTCTTTTGATAACCTCCTTTGAATTGCACATTATTTCTTCAAAGGTTGGTATTTAGGGAATAATATAACCTATATATATTAAATGTCTAATAAACCAAGGAATTATTTTGGGATGGTATTTCACTATATTAGTGCCTTAAATTTTATGAGGAAGAGGGGTGGTGATGTGGATTGTTTTAAGTGAGGTGGGTAAAAAACATGTAAATATTTGAAACATTAATATATAATTTATGTATTACTCAAGTAAAATGAATGAAATATTATTTATATTAGAATATAATTGGGGTTATATTTAAATATAATCAATCCATTAAATTTAAATAGGCCTAGGATTTATTTTCAACATTATATTTTTGTTTTATCCCATTGTTAACCCAGTTTATCCTTAATAGTCAAAACATAATTTTTCACTATTACGGGACATGTTAGTAATTTTAAATGCATAAGATTAAAATATATGAATCATGAATTATATTATATAAAATTTCCCAAATGCATGTGTCAATATCTTATTTTTAAAATTTTCTAATGATTTAAGAATAAATCTTAAATAGTAAATATCATTTAATGTCATTTTCGTGATTATTCACATATTTTTACATTAAATAAATAAATATAAAAATGGAATTATAATATAAATACATTATTAATAAATAATAACTTATTATTATCCAATAAAGTTTTATAATACCATAATTCATGCAAAAAATTTTACTTTTAATGTTTTTAAAATCAGTTAATTGATTTTTCTACGACTTACAGAAGCACTACATTAGTGTTGTGTAAACATTTTTGGTAATTATATCATCACTGAAAATTTAAAAAAATTAATATCATAAATATAATGAATAATTTAGAAATTTTCTCTTATATATTTATCCATATATCATTTTTATATATATCCATATCAAGAAAACATAATGTGTGAGAGATAGTGACATTTGGTAATTACTCAAAACATATAACAATATGAAGGATGTAATTGAAGGAAAATAGAATAAAAAAATATTTTCAAATATTTTATTTTTGTGGTCCAATTACACTAATATAATAATTGAAATTCATTTTTTATTTATTTAGAGACCTTAACCCAGAGTTTCAACCACAATTTACCCAATTTACTCTTTACTAAGGTGTTAAACTTCAACCATGGTAACTATTCATTTTGAGTAGAAAAGAAATGGAAGTAACTAAAAAATTATAATTGTTTCATAAAAAATATGGAATCCAATTATTAAGATTAAATATGTAGATGTGGTAAAAATTATCTTTTATATATGTTCCTTAAACGCAATGGAAAACTATTTGTAAAAAAATTCTTTTTTAAGTATAACTATGATTTTGATCCAAAATCATTTATAATTTTGATTCCAATGGAATTAATTATTTTATATTTTATAAAATATGAATATATTTCTTTAAAAACCAATAAAAATTTAAAGCAACCTTGTAAAAAGTGTTTGAAGAGAAGTATTAAAAGTAGTTTTTATTTAAAAAACATTAAATAGATTTCCAAAATATAAAACATAGATTTCTACATTCATAATTATATTTTTTAATGAATTATATTCTTTATTAAATATATATTCGGTTTATAAAAAAGGTTTTATAAACATTCTAATAATTATTATGTCATGATAATTTTTTAAAATTGATATTATATATAAAATCTGTATTTTTCACTATTCACCCAAAAATCAACTATTTTTTAAAAATAGAAAATATTAAACCTAAGATAATTTTTATATGGTGAATCAAAAAAGAATTTAATTTCATAAAACTAAAATTCAAAAATTCAAAAAAATATCTTTTAAATAAAAATACAAAATATATGAAAAAAAACTTTTATAAAAAAATGAACCCTTTAATAATAAATATTCTTTAATTTATAGGATTTAATTATAATAATTCTAAATTAAGTACTTATTTACTTGGAATGAATGAATAAATATGTAACGGGACAATATTTCAATATATATTTTATAATATGGTTTCTTCTATTCATACCACCCAACCCAATATATAGTTTATAAGAGTCAAATTTAAATAATAATATTTTTATCGTATATCATGATTCATTTGAGATCAATGTTACATGTGGTATATTCTATCAAACTTCGTATTTATTTATTATAAAATAAATCATATGATTTTTTGGTGTTACATTCTACCTCCTAAATAAATTGCATCCACTAGATTTTAGCTCGTGTCTGATAAAAAAGAATTATTTTTTTAAAATCAATTTCAATGAGTGGAAAATAAACATACCTAAGTTGAAAGAAATTACTCTTAAAACGCACCAATTCCATTTTAAAAGTAATTTAATTTCTAATTTATTACTAATTAACTTATCATTTTTTAAATATTTCTTAAACCATTTATTTACCCTTATGATACCCATACTTGTGAATGTGTTTCATAAAACTACCTTCATAGCTGAGAAATATTTTTCATATTGGGAATAATATATTTATATTTCTATTAATCAAATTTTAGAAATTATTTGTCTATCTAGATAGATAATGTGAGATAATATAATTACATTATTTCCTTATATAATTTCATCATTTGGTTATGTTTTAATTTTTTTTCACCATTATTTCATTTGAATAGATAACCTTGATGAACTTCTTTTTACTTGAGCACTAAAATTATGTTTTAACTTATAACATGTTACAAAAAATGATAAAAATTTATTTCTATAGTTTCGATCTATTAAACAAACTGAAAATAGTTAGAAAAATTGATGATAATATTCAATATGAATAAGTCATCATTTGAAGAAATATTACAGTAATCTCCAAATCCCCAATAATTACCCCAAAAGTACATTATAAAACATTCGCTAAATAACTAACCTTAAAATTCATAATAATATGTCTGAAAATAATTATAACCAAAAAATATGAAGAATTTAACAACACAGACTCTAAAAATAAACTTAAAATTAATCCATAAATAATATTTACTAATAAAAAAATTGAATATCTAAAATGTATATATATTAATCATATATTCTCTAAAATATAAAAAGCATCCAATAACCTAAATCAACTTTATGTAAACATATATTCTTCAACATGATAACTCAATCCCTATTCCTAAAATAAAAATATATCCTATAGAATAATAATTTTTTTCAAAAATCATATTATGTTTCCTATATAGTGAATTTCCTCAAAAAGTAACTTTAATCTATTAGTCACCAAATCACTATTAAATCTTATGGGATTTCACGAAGACTAATGACATTCATGCTAATTAACTTAACAATAAATCACATGTTAAACATAAGGGTTATATATACCCAATGGATATATTAAAATCCAATAAATATTTCCCAAAATGTCATCAGTCACCTTGAAATCCCATAACATAAAACCTAAAAAACTTTTTATGACTTTAAATTTATCATCATATCTAAATAAATTAATCCATAATGGTATCCTTAAAACATAAATTATAACAATTAGATAACTTCATACCCAACTACTATTATCTAAACCCTAATTTGATACCAACTAAAATAACATGAGACTTATAAACATGGATCTGGTGTAAAAAAATATTCTTTAAAAAATGGATATGACCCCAATTGATGTTTCCAATTTAAACCAACCATAAAACTATATATATAAAAAAAATATATTCACTTACATATCTAATACCTTTAGGGTTAATAAATTTAGAAAATTAGGAAAACCCCATTATGTAAAAATCATTATCTTTCTCATAAAATGGGATTTTTGCATTATAACCCAATTTTTTTATTCCAAAACAATAATTCAAAATATCAAATAAATTTCTCCACAAATGATATCATTATAGACATATCATATATAATATAATCTTTCATAACTTGGGTAATTTGAATCATAATATAGGGTGAGTTCATATTCGTAGTATGGGTAAACAAGGGAGATATCAATCAATGATCATATATATGTGTAAGATAAGAATATGAGTATGAGTACATGACCATTAATTAAAAAATTAATATCCAATGAATCATAAAACATAAATAATGTTTTTTGGAATAAAACATTATCATAATAATTGATGTGTGTCAAAATAGTTAGGAATCATCGATACTCAACCAGGAACCATGAGAGAAAATAACAAGCATATGATATTTTCACAAAACTGTGTGGAAAAGTAACAAGAAAATAACATTAATTCATTATTCAAGTATTTTTACAAATACTATCATCACATTGGGATAGAGACACTTACTATACTTTGTTAATTCCAAATTCTAGCTGATGTTATCCTTTCCTGGACATTGTTCATTATTAATTTTGGTTCATATAATCTAATACAAGATTTGGTTAACTCTTTATTCATGTTCATGATATAAAAAAACATAAATTATTACCTAAATAATTAGATAGATATATAATTCTAGGTTCAACCAACACATAATTAAATCCATAAATTTTTTTCCCCTAAAATTATAAAGAATAATTAACATATTAATTATATCATAACCAATTAAAAAGAAAAATATTTCAAAAATATTTCTTCATCACATAATCGTAAACCATATAAATAAATAAAGTAAAGGTATAATTGAATTATATATTAAATGAAGTATAATAATCATCAAAGGATGTTGACAGAGATGAAAATACATTTAAAATAACATTCAAACCTTTCATTGAAAACATGATAAATATTTTTTTATTTTTAAAAAATTTTATAAAATTTTATAGAATATTATGAAATTTATATTCCATAAAAGTAACCATGGAATCATGTAATATTATTATCAAATAAAATTTTAGTTATTATTGTGGGAAAATATATTCCTTTGGTATACATTAAAAAAATATTTCTTTCACAGTTTTGATAAAAATTAAAAAGTTCTTCATTTAGAAAACAACAAGAAGATTTCAATTAAAAATTTGAAATAAATGTATAATATGGTTGAAATTGATTTTTTTTAAAAAATGATCATCTAAAATAAAATTCTTGAAAGAAATTTAAGGAACATGAACGTGGAGGAAAATGTTTTTTGATCAAAGTGGATATAAGGATGGCATTTCATAAAAATATTTTCTCAATAATTTTAAGTATTAACCAAAGGATAATGAAATTTATCCATGAAATGGAAATAAATAACCATATGGGAGGAAACTATATGGGTTTAATGAGATAAATATCATATCATACCCCCCAAATGAAATACATACATACAAAATCATGATTCAAATCATGATTCAAATGTAAACCCTTACGACTTGGGTAACTTTTGAATTAGAAACCAATTAAAATAAAAAACATAAAATAGAAATTTAAATACCATTAATATGAATATAATCATGATATATTATATCAAAGTGTAATTATATGCACTATATAAAGACAAATAGGTGCATAATATGAAACATGACTCAACAAAATAATATTGAGAAGAAAAAACATTGCCTCAAGTATTACATGATTTGTTTATTCTATTAACCCCCTTCATAATTTTTTTTACATTTATTATAAATATATAATAGAACAATATTCATAATTATAATTTCATATATGATTCCATTAAAACATCATATTATCTATTTATAGAAAATTCTTCATTAACATCATTATCCTGGGTGTTGAATGTCATGCTACTCGTGTATGTTTTAGTTTAATAGTTTCAGTACATAAATATTTGTCATGTATTCATTATATAATTACTTTTTATAACTATATAAAGATCATAAATATTAATTATATATGGTTTTAGAACCATCCATTAAAGGTGGTATTATAAAAATGATATACACCATTTATAGAGATGATAATATATACATAAGCTTAAATGTTATTTTCATTTTCTAATTGAAAGAAAAAAAGAGAGGTAAATAATTTTATATCTTTACCAAATCATAGTTATATAAAAAATATTATATATATAAATATATTAATTAGATCCATCATTTTTTCCATCCCTGAGAGGCATTGATGGGTGCCATGACACAACTGAAGTAAGGGCTCAAGCCACAACTAACCCAAGCCCCCTTCATAGGCCTGGGGGTGGTGACAAGCGACGATGGAATATATAATAAGGGGAGGCCTTTTCTTAGTTACCTATATTGACACACAAAACCATTTCAATGTAAAAGTGCAGAGGTAAAAGGTAAAATATGCCACACAACTATAAATTAAACCAATCAGGAATAACCTCTTAGGTGTATAACAGTATGACAATAAAAAATGAAAATTAAAGGGAAAAATACACAACCAACTAGAAACATTACCCAACATAACAAAATAGGAATGGTAAACTACTGAGAGGGACCAATTCATAAATCCTAAACTACGACCACCATACATGATCCAATGTACATGGTATCCCAAAGCTAATATGATTTCATCACTGAACATTACCTTATTTGCATAAGGATTGATATGTGTGGGTAAATTCCATGCAGGGGTGTGTATATACATACCCAATAGGACACCTCAAAAGATAAAGGGGGGAATAGTGATAGATACAAATTGAATATAATGTTAGTAGATGCAATATACAGTCAAATAGAACATCACAGCACAAACCAAGAGTAAAAGTAGCCTCATCGAAACATAAGGGGCTCAACACTATGAGTATATGGACTACACGTTGAGTTTTCACCACATACAATAGGAAAGTAAACTCATATAACCACCAGAAGCTAAACATAGGAAGTGTGTGACATACCCCATGCATATTCACTTCTAATGGAAAGAGAGTAACCAAATCCAAGGGTATGTATACAGAAGAATATATATATTCTCGGTCAAAAGATGACCAAATGAGAGAGTAAGGGTATATCCATATCATAGATATTACTAGTAAGAAGAACATTAAATAGCTCCAAAATTCCATCAATGATGCCTAACATGTCACATGCCTTCCATGAAGTAAACATGCAAGTCTAACCACACCTAGAAACTATGTCGCAGAGTCAAGGGGGCACAAATTATATATAGAGGACTTGTGACCTATTACATTGGGGGGAGGGGTATACTCCGTAACTATCTATGGAGGACCCACACCCATGCCAATACGGTGTTCCACTATGGTAGGCATCGAGTACCCACTGTCTAGATCTACTGGAAGGAACCCCTCGGTATTCATCAAGGAACTCACTTCCCAGCTCTTCTATAGTATACCACTCTATAGTCGTCAAGGTAATTACTTCTGAAATCTATTGGAGGGTAACACTTAGTAGTCATTGAGGACCTTACTGCCCAACTCTACTAGAGGGTTTTACTCGGTAGTCATCAAGGACTCCACTTACCAGCTCTACTAAAGTGTACTACTCGGTAGTGGTTGAGGACTCCCCTACCCTTCTATATTGAAGGGTACTACTCGATAGTCATTGTAGAACTCACGGATTTGCTATACTAGAGGGTACCACTCTGTAGGTATCTGGTGATCCTATAGGATCACTACCATTATCCAGAATCTCCTAGATAGGATTTTTGGCTGAAACATTCAACATTGTATATAAAAATACAAAATGAAGGGAACCATTTCATTCTTAGAGAAAAAACCTAGGATAGGATACTTACAGGCCAAAATCTGAGTTCAAATAATGGAGATACCGAAGATAAAGTATCCTAAAAAGGAACCAAGTGGTATATGGTGATTGATGGGACCCACACGATGTGTAGTCCCTATCCACTAATAGGATGTGTCTATGGATAGTACAGAGCTCCCTATCTATGTACAAGTAGATGACATTTAGTTGGACTACACACCATGTAAAATCTAATGGGGATCAGGATGTGTACTTATGTCTATGTCCATGTACTTTCATCTCATGTCTATGTGCTTACACAATGTGTTTATTCACATGGGGTTCCACTTGTGTGATCCAGCCATGTCCATGTACTCTGGTACATGGCTATGTTCTTTGGTAATGTACTCCCACAAGGAGTCCTGCCAGTGTAGTCCATCACACAACTCATCCACTTGAGGATGAGGTACATGGAGTGTTGGAGGGCTACACTCCCTGTCATCGTTAAGATTTTCTAAAACCCAAGCCACCTCACTTAAGGTTCTATACACCATGTGTTCATCCTTGTACCCAGTGTGTCATTGGGTTTTTTCACAGAAGTCTGGATCCATTATCTAAAAATTGAATCAGATTATTTCTCCATAGATACCACATTGAATCCACCTGAAACTTTCGGAACTAACCATGGATCATGGTTTTCAGTTGTTGTTTGTGGGAAACCAGATTCTGTTGGATCATCGGGAGGTATATCACATGTACATCATGATTTTATAGGATATTCTTTTGATTACTCAATCTCTAATCATGGAAAATATCATACATTCTTTGAAATGATTATAGATTTATCCTTATTTTAACAATCAAAGCTTCATTATTCGATCCATCACGATTCCACATGTCTGATCGAGCTCAATACTTCCGCAAAATGTTGAACCATGACAACATGGTCCAACTAGTGAAGAATGTGAAGAAAAACAGGGATAGAGTCACCAAAAAGGGTTTAAGAATCATTGTCCAAGTGTCCTTGGACAATGATCAATAATGGTGATACCATGCTTTCAAACCAATGAAATAACTTAATTTAAATGAATATATTGGTGCATGATTAGTAAAGGAGCATATCAATAGAAGGAATCAATATGCAAAATTAGTTCAATAAAAAATGGCCTAAAAAATAAATTGATAGCCCATCCTAGATATTATATAATTCGTTGTTGAAGAATGTGTTATCCAATTATTGAAGGACATCATTATGTTCACTTTTCTCCTATCAGATATGATCCAATATTCATCATTGTTCGAGGTAAGTAACCAATGAAGGTGAAAGGAGATAATATGGAATTATCCCAGGGTTTATGTGGCTATATATTAGGAATTCTCCATGTCAGCATTCTCATAGTTCATTCATTTAGATTAAAATAAATTAATGAATGAATTAATAATTAATTAATCCACTTAATGTAATTCTGATGATAGAGGTGTTCGAATGCCACATGCTGACCCATTTTAGGTTGAACATATGGTAGACACTACATTATAGATACCACTATGGTATTTAATTTATATCTAATATTTTGTTTATGATTTATCCCATTTAGTTTAAGAGTTCATGCACAATAAATATAAAATATTTCTAATATTTTTATAAAATTAATTTTGGGAAAATAAAGCCACATAATTTTATATTATATTAGAAATTAAATCTATAAATATATATATAAATATTTCAAAGTCTTATGAGTCAAAACATGTGAACTAAAGGGATGGTGCCTTCATGGATGGCCATCTCCTGTAGATCCTCGATTGCCACTAGGTGTTCTGCCAAGGTGTCTCCATCCTAAATGTCCACCTTTCCCTAGTCGATAACATGAATGTGGTCAGGCATGTATCTCATAATCTACGATATGTGGAAGATGTAGTTAACTTTATGCTAGTATGGGGTAGGGGACTTAGTAATAAATCTCTCTAACCCTCTACTTGATCTAGAATGGACCAATGAACCATAGAGATATTTTTCATCCTAGGAAGAAATTCAACAATCCTCATTATGGAGATACTCTTAAGAAAACATGGTCTCCCTTATTGAACTCCAAGGGCCTATGAATATGATATGTGTTGGATTTCTATCTACTCTGGGTTGTTTTCCTCTACTCATAGATAACATGGACCGTCTATATTATAACCTGCACCATATATGGGACCACAAGAGATGTCTCACTGATATATTTCCACCACTACGGTGACTAGTAGGGTCTCATGTATCGGACCATAAAAGGTTCCATATCAATGGTATGGTGGTAGATGTTGTTGTGTCAAAAATCTACCAAGGTAAAGTCATCCTCGCAACTTCTAACTAAGCCTAACATGCAAACAATCTGCATATCCTACTTCACATGGATAGTGTGCATGGTCTTCTTATCAGTTTGGGGGTGAAAGCCCATAATAATCATCACTTGGGTCCTGAATTCCACTTATAGGACTCTCTAAAATCATGAAATAAATTTTGCATCATGATCATACAAAATTATCTAGGTAACCCTATGATGGAGGAAAATATCCCATATGCACACCTACAACATGCTCTCTACCAAACTCTAATCCCATATAGTAAGAAGGAGTGGCGAATTTGTGAGTCAATTGAATATCACCCAGAAGGAATCATGCCCCTTCATTGTTCATAGGATCCCTATCACAAATTCCATGGACATTCCATAACACTTCCACTCTAAGATTTCAAGAGGTTCCAAAAAAGTTACCGGAACATGGTGCTCTACCTTCAACTATTAACAGGTGAGCCCCGATAGACGAACTTAGTTACACTTCATCTCAACAAGAACCACCAAAACTACCATTGATGGTCTCTGTACATATTTCTTACACTAGGATGTGTAACTAGGTGAGAAGTTTGGAACTCCTACATCACCTCCTCCCACATTGTGACTCGAATCACCGTCCAACCCTAGAAAAATATGACACGATACTCTCATTTGGAATATCCATATAGTGAGTCACCTATAGAATTATTTTCATGTATGAAATCACAGCTGATATCTCCTATATGAGACTCCTTCACATGATAAAGAATCAAATGAGTCAACACCATTGTCTGAAAAAGAGTTATACCCTCATGTTCCACCTGCGAAAGATGTAGGGAGACCAATAGCTCTGAATCCACCGACACCAAATGAGAATGGGACTTCCTGCTATGGGAATCTGATAAAATGTTTCTCTTCCATGGATTATGGACTATCTCGAATTCATAGTACTGTATGAAAAAAACAAGTGTATCTATCTTAGGTTCAGTTATCTATTTGTGATGATGTACCTCAGAATATTATGGTCTGATTAAACCACAACATAACCTCCCAGAAGTTAGTGCCTCTATATCCTTATATATAAGACTACCACTACCATATCTACATCATGAGTTGTGTATTTATACTCATCAGGTATTAACTATATCAACTTATATAAGATAGTTATCTACCATTGCTAATATAAACAGCTAATCCTAGCTTCTGAAGCATCATAATAAACTTTACTCCACACCTTCCTCTATAATTCTCAACACATGAGAATTGTCAGCCTCATCATTCACTCCAAAAAGGCCCTCTGTCCTTCCTTAGACCTGGTAAATCGCTACACTTTACATGTCAAGGCAATCAAAGGGGATAAAATTCTAGATATTTGTTCCATAAATATCTATAGAATCCTTCCAAGACAGGAAATCTCTACACCATTTACATTCTCTTGGGTGGATCCCAAGAAATCACTATATTGATCTTTTCTCATTCCCTGACTAAACTATTCTCATAAATTACATTCCCTGTAGAGTGAACCTCATGAATCCCGAAAAGGCCCTTCGAGAGTTTCCCATAAAGTTGTTTTCTTGAAATAAAATTTATATTCATCCTAAAGTTCTCTGCATTCTACTCATATGATACAATTTAAATGAGTATTCCATCGATGAAGAAGAAAAACAATCGTCCAAGTATGTCTAGAAAACTTGGTTCATAAAATCCATATACACGAGGGTGGAATTCACCACACCATAGGGAATCACTAGGAACTCATAGTGTCTGTAGCGACATTAGAATTCCATCTTTGGAATATCATCCTCACAAACCCTAAACTGGTGGTATCCATACCATATATCGTTATTCAAAAACCATCTCGTGCCTCAAAACTAGCCAAGGAGGTTTTCAATCTTTGACAAGTGGTACTTGTTCTTTATCGTGGCCTAGTTCAGGCGATGGTCATCCGTGTAGAGACGCAATCTCCTATATGAATTTTTCACGAAAAACACTAGATCTTCCTAGGGGACACACTGGTCCTGTTGAGAAACTAGTATAAAATTGAGTATTTTTGGATTTGGGCTTCGGGAGACCACCATTTGGAAGTCGCTCTTGGTATCATTAGAAACTGCATAATGGAAGCCACTATGTTTTGTTTCACTCCCCCACCCAAAAATCTATCCCATTACCTCCCTTTCATCCTCCCATGACCCCGATCCTCTATGTCCTCAATCCCCAGACACTGTTACCCCACACCCCACCTTGCACCACCCCGTCCTCCACCCCTCTTCCATTGAACCTCTATAACCATATCCTCCCCCGCATATCCCCAACCTCCCCCCAACCCCGCGACCCCGCAACACCACTCCCTGACCCTTCTCCCACAAACCCCACCTCTGTGTCACCCCTTCCTTCATTCTTCCACTATTAAACCACTATGGCATCTTCCACCCCATGAAATCCCATCCTCTCAAGTTTCCATCGAGTTGTCGCACCTCCATCATGATTCCCCACCTCTTTCACGCTCCCCCACCTTTATCGATCTGCCCCACCTCCATCGAGTTGTCCCACATCTATGATGCCCTCATTTGGGTATTTATCTATTTCAAATCAATATTACTACATTTTTGGTTTTATAAAATTTATGCAACATTTTATTTCAGTTTGGATCCCTAATATTCACATCTGATTTATGTTTGTGAGGTTTCATTTGTTAATTAATTATTTGGGTACTGTTTCTTTTGATATCTCATCTAATTTTCTTGGGTTTTCATTTTAACATTTTTTTATTTTTCCCTAATCCCCTGCAGCATTTCCCTTGTATCCTGAGTAAATCAATTGTATAATTATCCAGGTCACTATAATTAGTCGCCTAATATACTCCAATTTAATAAATTTTACACTTCTGTAGAATGTTCTAATATGCATCTCTTTATATTATTTCAACTACTAACATAAGTTATATATTATCTATTTCTAAAAGAATTGATATTTTTTACACTTTTAATCACTAGAAAATTTTGGTTCCATTGCAATTTCATTTTAAATGGATTTGATATTTGTTCCCAATGTTTCTCTGTATTCTAATTTACTTTTTACATTTGTTTCATTTATTTTATTTACTTATTCAATATCAACTGTATATTATTTTTTGTGTTTTCACCATATCCTTCATCATTCAACACAAAATTACATTCATTCATTCCAATTATAGAAAACATTCCAAGAATATAAAAACCCTTCCTTAAAACAGTACTTAATATGGAATTAAATTGAATAATTCACATTAAGGATCTTTTCAGGTATAGAGTTTTAGAGAATTAGGACATAACTATTACATCTCAAAGATTACAAAGTAGATACATCTACTTAGATTACATTTATTTCACAAAATAAAATCTCTTTAACAAAAGATTCATGTCTAGTTCCATGTTTTAGATAGCATGTCTTTCCTTGATCCCATCTGTGACCCTATTCATCTTTAAGTCATGTGAGAAAAATTTCAAAAACTTGGTATGAGCATAAAAATCCTGGTAAATGATACAAAAAGAAGGAAAACTGTTAGTTTTTCAAAACAACAAATAAACCATGAATACATTATCAAAGTAATACTTTTAACCTTTAATAAGTAGTAAATACTCTTCACTAAATAAACGATCATTACCTACCCTTTTGTAACAAAAATAATACCATAAAACCCATATAAAGAAAAAATAAAATATAAAGGTAACTTGGGACATAAACATACTTAAATGGAATAAACAAATGGTCAAATTACACACATATCACTAAATGGAATGGAAATACGACCGAATTTCATAACCAATGCATTGGAGGTTATAATGTAACCACCCATCCTGGTATTCACGGCACCACCCGTCATTTGGTTTATCACGTAACCACCCGTCAAATGTCCAAGTACAATTATAAAATCATAACACATAAAACAATTATAAAGTAAAGAAAACATTTCCACATTTCAATCACAATATATCAATTAAATATATTGACATAACAAATTCATTATCAAAACCATTTTCAATACCAAAGTACATAAAAGAGTATATGGTATTTATTTATTTTTAAAAATATTACGGCTTGTTGAGGAAGCCAAAGATCAAATAATACTCGCGGCGGCGGAAAGGTCGTTGTCACCACGTACGTTAAAAAGAAACATACCTTTTGTTATTTTGTAAAACGCTTCGTATATAAAAGATTCCTTTTGAATAAAAGTAGTAGTCAAAGGGGTTTATACAGAGTATAAAAAAAAGTAGTGTATTAGAACAAAATATACCTCAATGAAAGGAGATTGAGACAAAGTCCCATACAAAGTCTGTATCATTAGATTAAGGATAAATCAATTACATGATTATGTGTGGAAAATATAAATAAACCTAACATAGGAGGATATTAAGTGTAAAAAAATCAGATTTTATCCAAACACATTCATATAATGACATATTCAAGGAGTAAAAGTTTAACCCAAATAATTCAAATTGAGTTAAGAAGTTCCTTTGCAAAAATTCAACATCCTAACGGCGTCACTTTAAAATTCATAAAATTAGTTGATGAGAGAGAAAATGGTATCTCATCACTTGGACATAAAATTTAAATCAATAAGGATATAAAAGAACATATCCCCACATAATAAGATGTAAATTAAAATGCATAACAAAAATAGTCTTTTAAAAAAAGGGTGAAAGGTTCCCTTACCGATTTGGTTAACTTTCAAAACGTACACCCCATGAAATAAGGGTCATACAATGAAGATGTAAATACCCATAAACGAGAGTATATTACACAAATATTAGAATAATGGGCAGTACATACACCACACAAAATTCAATAGTGGAAACTGTAGTATGAATCTCACGAGAATAAAAAGTGAGATAAAAACTTGTTACCTCATTGTAATCAATCGAGTCGTATGACCAAAAGATAATAACCAACAAATGAATTTCAGAACAGCATGAATATAAATAGAATCATGAAAATATATATCAATTATCAGTACACAATACACTACATTCCATAAAAATGTGGTGACCAATGGAAATATCACGGAATTAAAAGTGAGATAAGAAATCCCCTTACAAAAATTTGGCAGCATAACAGCACCTCCTAAAAATTATTAAAATGAATTTATGAGAGTAAGAGGGGGTCTCTCATCATATTAAAATAAAAATTACAGTTTACTGAATATAAAATAACATCCTCCAACATAAGAACATGGAGCATAAAAGAAATGTCATAAAAGAGAGTACTTGAAAAGAAAGAGGGAGGTCGGATCCCTTACCTTGTGTCCGACTTGACTCGATCGTTCTTTAATCTCCTGAATAATAAACTAGAGTTAATTTATACTTGATTAAGAACCTTTTTTATTTTCATTATTCCTTTTATATCATTTATTACCATTTTTTGAACACTATATAATTATTTATGTTAATAACGGTCGTTTTGTCGATCATTGGTACTTGAGTCAAAAATAAAATTATTATAATTACAAGTTGCTCATGTGGTAAAATATCCATTATATCCAGAATTATATTCATAATTTAGATATCATATATATCGTATATATTCAGTATATAAATTCATTTATAATATTACATAACATTTAGAGGTAATAAATGAAATTCATCGTTCATGGAGACGGTAAGTCATACGTACGCATGAACGCTACTTTCATTTCTATTTTGTATTTAATAGAATGAAATAATAATGATATAAAGGTCTATTATAATTAAATTATAATATAATATAGAATATCATTAACTCCATCCTTTATACATCCCACATATGGTATTAACGAATCAAATCACATTGAGGGAGTGGTAGTCCGCACTTCCTAAAATGAAGATATCACGTTTACCCATAATGGAAACCATAAAGGTATTACATAAATGAAAAAAACAGAAGCATATAGAAAAAATAAACATAAAATATATCATATATAAATATAGTTCCATCATAATGTCCACCATGAGAGTTGGTAGGAGAAGATAGAACAATCGTCATTTTGTGAGGTAGAAATTCACCATCCACAGAAACAGTATGTTCATTAACCATTAGACGGAGGTGTGTGCAAGTGTAGCTCAAATACTTCTACTAAAAACATCTTAGTATATTTAATAAAATGGTTTTATTACAAAATAAATGAATAAAAAGAGTTTAGGGGTTGTATAATCAAAATAAAACAAAAGAACATAAGAGAAACCATTACCTTTAATTCGGGTAAATCCTCTTGATTTGAACAAAAGGGTTTCTCAAAGAGAATTATGCCTAAGGTAAGGCTTCTATGATAAATAGAGGGATGTGGATAGATTAAATGAGCAGAGTTTGTTCGATCCAAAGGCTTGAGAGGTGTGGGTAAGGGGGTAGAGGTGGGGGGCCTTTTTTAAGATGGAGGAGGGGTACTCTTGGAAAGACTTGAAAAGTTACTTTATTATAAAATGATTTTCGGATATTAAAGGTCCCAAAATTATATATTTCTAGGATACGGTGATAAGGGTTAGAAATACATCTATTCAATAGGTTTTTGACAAGTTTAATTCTTATATTTTACCTTATCTTCTCAATTTATTTAAATCGTTCATTAATGAGGTAATCACTACATCATCACGGTGTCATAAATAAATTAATTTATTTAATGTCTAAAAATTATAAAAAAATATCATGATGTAGGAAATCTTTTTAGATTTCTAATGAATATTTATAGTCTAAAATATAACTTGTATAACTCCATGTAAAAATTGTTTTAGTAAAATGATACATGTATGTGGCATTTTTATTTTAACTTTAAATAAAAAGTTATTAATGTCATTTTTTTACCCAAGTGGCTCCATGGGGTCCCCAAGTTGACCCATGGATTTTCTTGGTCGTCCATGACACATCCAATAAGTGTAGGACATGTTTAAAGGTAATTTTATATTATTATAACATTATTTTTACCTTAAATTTCACTAATTACCTTTAATCGTGATTAATTAAACATTAAAGTTACTATTCACCAAAAAAATATTCTAATCCTATTGAAAAACATTTTACTTACTGATGACAACCATGTATGTTATATATTTTAAATTCAAATCACATAGGTGGTAAATTTTCATTTAAATGAAAAATCAGTTTTTTAACTACCACTTAGTGGTTTCACTATTCATAAAAAATTGAAGTTTTTCAGAAAAATACCAAAACTTCACCCTAAGCTATATTTGATATTTCGAATTCAAAAATGATGCCTATTTTAAAAAAATTAAAAACATATATTTTTCATTAATCAATTTAATAATTAATTCTCATTGTCAAAACAAATAGCGTGTTTTTAAGAAACAAAATATATCAAAAGATTGTCACTAGTTTAAGTCCAATTTCAAAGTGAAATTAATTCAAATGAACGCCATTGGATTAAATGGTAATAAATATATTATAATTTAACTTTGAAACCAATTCAAAAGATAATATAATCATATAAATAAATTATATTAAAAAGAGGTTTTGAATTAAAATACAACATTTTTCACTTATTCATTAAGGATGAACTTTATCAGAAAAATAACAAAAACATACACAAAGTAAATTTTGATGTCACGATTCTAAAGAAAGATTTTATTTGGTCCAATAGAATGTATAAGAGTGAAAAAAACTATTTTTAAAGATGTTTCGCCATCAAAAGGTGATAAATCGACCTTTTAGTAAATATTAGAGTATTTATGCTTAAAATTTAATTTTTTTCTTATTTTAAGCATTTATATTTTATTGGATAAATGTAAAAACACTTAACAAACATATATAATAATATTTTAGTTATTTCTATTCTTTCTGACCAATACAACAGCTATGTGTTAACTACCATTTGAAATAATATTATTATATTATTAGTGTGCATCGTAAGATTTCAAAGAAACTTGTTGTTGCGTATTGGGTACGCCGTCGAACATAGCATCCCCTTTAAATTAATATTAATATTTTATTCAAAAATATTAATAAATATGAAAATGTCATATTCTTTATTTACCTAGGATGTTACATCCTTCCCCCCTTTTGGGAATTGCGTCCTCATAATTTTAAAATTGGGCATGGAAACTTCATTGAAAGTCCCACATCGGAAAAATAGTCAGTAAAACTATCTCTTTAAAAGAAATAAATAGAAGTAAAAAGGTCACCCGAGTTAACCCATACTAGAATTCCATATAGGAAAACATGGATATGGAAGAGAAAAAAAGGGTCATGTTCAGATGGAGAGTGATAGAAAACATGATTAGGAGAAAGTTAACCACAAGAAAATCACAAACTGGTGATGGGTTAAACGGTATTTGATTCCCCAGTAGGAAAATTTAACAGAGAACATTTTTGTTTTAAGTTACTTTTCATTGAGTAATTTATTTATGAGCTTAAATAAATCCTAAGGAAACATACTTGTCATGTAGACTTTCATCTCTTACTAGATTTCTTACACAAACTCATATTTTCTCCAAAAGATGAGTATTTAGGAAGACTTTTTCACATTAAGAGTACTATAATCAACTTCATTAGAATCACCAAATCCATAAAAGAGAACAATATATTTCCCATGTATTTAGACCTTAACCAAAACCAAAAAGGTTAGTATAAGATCTGATAATCACTAAAATGGATAATCCATTATAAAAAGAAAATCTATTCTTAATCTCCAAAATTTGTCCAACAAAACCCAAAGTTCATCAAAGACCATTCGATAAACAATTGTCCATAAAATTCTGCAATGTAACCCAAACTATGATTGAAACCCAAATCTTTGATGGATTTAATCACATAGTCTTCCAAGGTAAATCTTAACATTTCTCTCCAAATAACATCAGCTTCTCTTAAAGTCTCGTATTGAAAAGTAATTAGCCTAATCACATATTCTCCATGATAGGTTAATCATTTCCATAGATAACCCAAAATCAACTTACTCTTGATTCATAAAATCATATAACTAAAAATAATTAGTCAAACTAACCAGGGACTTCACATAGTCCAGTTGTAGGCGATAAATACCAATTTCACTTTGGTTGTCGGTTCGATTCCCGCAGCTTCGTCTGATGTGACGGGTTGTCACACAGTCTACGTTTTGTCCTTTTTTACAAAACTATATAATTCTTAAAACATTCCCCTAAAAGAGATAAAATCATCAAAAATGACCATAACATAATTTAACCTCAAGTTTATTTCATGTCTTTAATTTCCCATCATAACATATAGTAACCCATAATTACCTCAAAAGTGAGGATCATATAAACCTTAATGGTTACCTTTATAATTATTACCTGATCTTCCACATCAAGTTGGTTCTCTCATACATGATTCATTAGAGAACTCACCAAGGTTCAAGTGGTTAATCATGACTCATTGATAGTTGGTTGATAATAACCACATGAATTCTCATTTCAACTCCCATATAATTCAGTTGTTCTTTCAGAAAACCGTCACATTTTTCTTCACATCCACTATTACTTTGGTGCCTACTAGATCCAGCTATTTACTAAAACCAAAAAGGTCTGTGTGAGTATATCATCAGAATCATCATATAATAATTAGGAAGATAAACACTAAGATATACTTATCCAAAGAAACAACTATAAGGACCCGGCCTTAAAACATTACTTAATATTGACTTAAATTGAATAATTCACATTGAGGATATTTTTAGGTTTAGAGTTTTAGAGAATTATGACATAACTATTACATCTCAAAGATTAAAAAGTAGAAACATCTACTCAAATTCCATTTTTTTCAAAAAATAAAAACTCTTGAACAAAAGATTCATGTCTAGTTCTATGTTTTAGATAGCATGTCTTTCCTTGATCCCATCAGTGACCCTATTCATCTTTATGTCATGTGGGAAACATTTCAAAAATGTGGGATGAGCATAAAAATCCCAGTAAACGATACACAAAGATGGAAAACAGTTAGTTTTTCAAAACAACAAATAAACCATGAATACTTTATCAAAGTAATACTTTTCACCTTTAATAATTATAAAATACTCTTCACTGAATAAAAGATCATTACATACCCTTGTGTAACCAAAATATTACCATAAAAACAATATAAAGAGCACATAATATAAAAAGGTAACTTGGGACATAAACATACTTAAATGGAATAACCATACGACCAACTTCCACACATATCACTAAATGGAATAGCCATACGGCCGACTTCTATACCCAATGCATTGGAGGTTATAACATAACCACCCATCCTGGTATTCACAGCACCACCCTTCATTTGGTTTATCATGTAACCACCCGTCAAATTTCCAAATACTATTATAAAATCATAACACATAAAACAATTTAAAAGGAAAGAAAACATTTCCAAATTTCAATCAAAATATATCACTTAAATATATTGACATAACAAATAAATTATCAAAACTATTTTAAATACCAAAATACATAATATAGTATATGTTATTTATTTACTTCTAAAAATATTACGGCTTTTTGAGGAAGCCAAATATCAAATAATACTCACGGTGGCAGAAAGGTCATTGTCACCGCGTACGTTAAAAAGAAACATACCTTTTATCGTTTAGTAAAACGCTTCATATATAAAAGATTCCTTTTGAATAAAAGTATAATTCAAAGGGGTTTATATATCGTATAAAAGAAAGTCTTTTATTAGAACAAAATATTCCTCAATGAAAGGAGATTGAGATGAAGTCCCATACAAAGTCTGTATCATTAGATTAAGGATAAATCAATTACATGATTATGTGTGTCAAATATAAATACACATAAAATAGGAGGATATTAAGTGTAAAACAATCGGAGGTCATCCAAACATATTCATAGAATTACATATTCAAGTAGTACAAGTTTAACCCAAAGAATTGAAATTGAGTTATGAAGTTCCTTTGCAAAAAATCGACAGCCTAACGACGTCACTTTAAAATTCATAAAATTAGTTGATGAGAGATAAAATGGTATCTCATCACTTGGACATAAAATTTACATCAATAAGGATATAGAATAACATATCCATACATAATAATATGTAAATTAAAAGACATAACAAATGTAGTCTTTTAAAAAGAGGAGGGTGATAGGTTCCCTTACCGATTTGGTTAACTTCCAAAACGTAAACCCCATGAAATAAGGGTCATAAAATGAAGATGTAAATACCCATAAATGAGAGTATATTACACAAATAGTAGAATAATGTTCAGTACATATACCACACAAAATGAAATAGTGGCAAATGTAGCATGAATCTCACATGAATAAAATGTGAGATAAAAACTCGTTACCTCGTTGTAATCAATCGAGTCGTATGACCAAAAGAGAATAACCACCAAATGAATTTCAGAAAAACATGAATATAAATGGAATCATGACAATATATATCAATTGGCATCACACAATACACCACATTCTATAAAAAAGTAGAGACCAATGGAAATATTACAGAATTAAAAGTGAGATAAGAAATCCCCTTACAAAAATTTGGCATCATAACGGCGCCTCTTAAAAATTATTAAAATGAATTGATGAGAGTAATAGGGGGTCTCTAATTATTTTAAAATAAAAATTATAGTATGTTGAATATAAAAGAACATCCTTCAACATAAGACCATGGATCATAAAATAAATGTCATAAAAGATAGTACTTGAAAAGAAAGAGGGAGGTCAGATCCCTTACCTCGTTTCCGACTTGACTCGATCGTTATTTAATCTCTTGAATAATAAACTAGAGTTAATTTATACTTTATTAAGAAACTTTTTTATTTTCATTATTCCTTTTATATCATTTATTACCATTTTATGAACACTATGTAGTTATTTATGTTAATAATAGTGGTTTTGTCGATCATTGGTACTTGAGTAAAAAAACTTCTTATAATTAAAAGTTGTTCATGTGGTAAAATATACATTATATCCAGAATTATATTCATAATTTATATATCACATATATCATATATATGCAGTATATAAATGCATTTATAATATTATATAACATTTAGAGTTAAGAAATGAAATTCCCCGTTCATGGAGGCGGTAAGCCGTACGTACGCATGAACGCTACTTTCATTTCTATTTCATATTTAATGGAATGAAATCATAATGATATAAAGGTATATTATAATTAAATTATAATATCATATATAATATCATTAAATCCATCCTTTATACATCCCACATATGGTATTAACGAATCAAATCACTTTGAGGGGCGGTAGTCCGCACTTCCTAAAATGAAGATATAGCATTTACCCATAATGGAAACCATAAAGGTATGCCATAAATGAAAAATACCGAAGAATATGGAAAAAATAAACAAAAAATATATCATATATAAATATAGTGTCATCATAATGGCCACCATGAGATGTGGTAGGAGAAGATGGAATAATCATCGTTTCGTGAGGCATAAATTTTCCATCCATAGAAATAGTATGTTCATTAACCGTTAGATAGAGGTGTGTGTAAGTGTAGCTCGAATCCTTCTACTAATAACGTCCTAGTATATTTAAGATACTGGTTTTATTACAAAAGAAAGGAATAAAAATAGTTTAGGGGGTTGGAGAAGCAAAATAAAACAAAATAATATAAGAGAAATCATTACCTTTAAATCGGGTAACTCCTCTTGATTTGAACCAAAATGGTTTCTTAAATAGAATTCTGCCTAAGGTAAGGCTTCTATGATTAAGAGAGGGATTGGAGAGATGAAATGAGCAGATTTTGATCGAGGAAAATGCTTGAGATGTGTGGGTAACGGGGTAGAGGTGGGGGCCTTTTATAAGAGGGAGGAGGGGCACTCTTGGAAAGACTTAAAAAGTTACTTTATTATAAACTTATTTTCGTATATTAAAGGTCCCAAAATTATATATTTCAAGTATAATATGATAAGGGTTAAAAATACATCCATCCTATAGGTTTTTGACAAGTTTAAGTCTTAGAGTTTACCTTATCTTCTCAATTTATTTAAATCGTTCATTAATAAGGTAATCACAGCATCATCACGGTGTCATAAATAAATTAGTTTATTTAATGTCTAAAAATTATAAAAAAAGTTTCATGATGTAGGAAATCTTTTTATCTTTCTAATGAATATTTATAGTCAAAAATATTACTTGTATAACCCCATGTAAATGTTTTTTAGTAAAACGATATATGTTTGTAACATTTTTATTTTAACTTTAAATAAAAAGTTATTAATGTCATTTTCTTACCCATGTGGCTCCATGGGGTCCCCATGTTGACCCATGGATTTTCGTGTTCGGCCATGACACATCCAATAAGGGTAGTACATGTTTCAAGGTAATTTCATATTATTATAACATTATTTTTACCTTAAATTACACTAATTTCCTTTAATCGCAATTAATAAAACATAAAATTTACTATTCACCAAAAAAAATATTTTAATCCAATTGAACAAAATTTTACTTCTTAATGATAACCATGTATGTCAGATTTTTTAAATTCAAATCACAAAGGTGGTAAAATTTCATTTAAACGAAAAATCAGTTTTTAACTACCACTTAGTGGTTTCACTATTCATCAAAAATTGAACTTTTTCAAAAAATAACAAAAATTCACCCTAAGATATATTTGATATTCCGAATTTAAAAATGATGTCTATTTTAAAAATTTAAAAACATATAAGTTTCATTAATCAATTTAATAATTAATTCTCATTGTCAAAACAAATAGCGTGTTTTTAAGAAACAAAATATATCAAAAGATTGACACTAGTTTAAGTCCAATTTCAAAGTGAAATTAATTACAATGACCGCCATTGGATTAAATGGTAAAAATATATTCTAATTTAACTTTAAAACCAATTCAAAAGATAAAATAATCATATAAATAAAGTATATTAAAAAGAGGTTTTGAATTAAAATACAACATTTTTCAGTTATTCATTAAAAATGAACTTTATCAGAAAAATAACAAAAACATACACAAAGTAAATTTTGATGTCCCGATTCTAAAGAAAGATTTTATTTGGTCCAATAGAATGTATAAGAGTGAAAAAAACTATTTTTAAAGATGGTTCTCCATAAAAAGGCGATAAATCGATTTTTTAGTGAATATTATAGTATTTATGCTTGAAATTGAATTCTTTTCTTATTTTAAGCCTTTATCTTTTATTGGATAAATGTAAAAACATTTAACAAACATATATAATCATATTTTAGTTATTTCTATTCATTCCCAGCAATACAACGGCTACGTGTTAACTACCATTTGAAATAATATTATTATATTATTAGGGGGCATCGTTAGATTTCAAAGATTTTCATTGTTGTGTATTGGGTACGCCATTGAACATAACATCCCCTTTAAAGTAATATTAATATTTTATTCAAAAATATTAATAAATATTAAAATGTCATATTCTTTATTTACCTGGGATATTATAAAGAATGTGATATTATAGCGGATAATTATTATGTCTTAAAAAAATCTGGGTAAATTTACATGTTTCTAAATGTTTTTATAACATTGTTAACATAAATGTTGAATTATATTTATTATGTTGATACTTGTAAAATTGATAAAATACAATTATTTATTTAACTACGAATAACAAGGTTCTGAAAATTGTTTAAATGGATTCAATGTAATATATAAATATGTTCCTAGAGAGTACAATTAAATTATCATATTCCAATTTACCTATGAATGGTTTGTTTAGTTCCATGTCTTTCTACTGACATTATTTATTATATATTATCTTTATATTACAAAATAATTAAATACTTGCTAATATTTTTATGGTTTCAGAAAACTATGAAATTTCAAATTACCAAACATAGAGATATATTGTGGTCCCCTTTACTACAATAGAACTAAAGGGAATGGTTAAATATTTCCCCAAATTTAAATATGTTGCTATTTATTACATAAATTTTTTAATTACTAACATTTTCTATGTAAATAAATCTATATCTATATTTTTTCCATGTTTAGCAGAAAATCTAACAATATCACTATATCCAATAATGCATTAACAACTAAGGGATATAGTGCCTCTATATACAATTTAACTTTTTGAAAATCAACTATGCCTTTCATACATTATCAAGCTAACTTCATAAAAAATAATTAATTATTATTCATTAATTAGTTATCATTATCGAAATATTTTAAATTCAATATTGACTTGGTATAGACGAAAGGATGAATTATATATATTATACAACTAACCATACACTTTCGGCATAGTAGTTTCATACTCTATCTACTCAATGTGATACCAATGTTATTTTAGAAAATATATCACCAAGTTAGGGTTGTAGAAACAAAGTGTGAAGCATTAAACAAATCCATTGACAATAATTTTGTAATGTAGGAACTTTTTGATAATTTGTTCAGATATGTGAAAGAGAGTATTATAAAAGAAATATATTACATTCATTAAAACATGATGAAACCGTTTTGAAGAGTGAAATCATGATTATTATTCTTCAAATGACTAGTTTAAAAGTAAAAAATATTTCATATTTTTCATTTTAAAATGATAGTGATGAAGTGTTTCCTAGTTATCATATATCTAGAAATATGAAAATTGTATTAAATTATTAAATTTTAGTAATTCAATCATATTAGGATTTTATTATTCGTAATTTAATAACATAATCATATAAAAACCCCTTTTATGAACTAAAAAATATCATTGAAAGATATATATATTTTTATACAACATTCTATATTTTATTCTAAATGAACAACCATACATTCATTTCTATTTACTATTTTTTAATATTAGTTTACCTGGAATTTCTCAAACTTCTTGTACCATGAACATGATGAATTCTATGAAAAAAATGAATTTTTTAGAAATATAATGCATATGAAAAAAATTTGAATTCCTTAAATTTATAAATTATGGGATATATTAATATAAAATAACAAATTATAGAATTAGAAATAGTTTTTCAAAAAACTCATGTACTATCATTTTACATTTTTTAGCATCTCATTCATTATCAGTTAAATTTCTTATTCCACTACATCCGCATCTATAAAACAATTCCTTTATATTAAATTTTACTTTTACTCAATATTATTTATAAGTGACTAGGTATGGAGAAACATAAACAGAGAAATAAAAGTTGAGCAATCTCAAACCAGACTTCATGTGGTGCAAACCTTTACTATAGATTTTATCTTCTACTTTTATGATACTTTGTTAATCAACCGTATCCACATAAAAGTTTCAATTAACCAATCAGGTTTTACTAATATACTAATATATGAGTCTATAATATTGTAAAAACTATTCTCTCCATTTATCACCTTATCCACCTATTGTTATAACTTTTTAATTCTAAATACACTATTATCTTCCAAAATAGTTCTTATATCTGATTCAAACTATGTTTGCACTAAAAATATATGTTTTCAAGATCAAAATATATTTTCATAACTAATCATGTTTTTTGGGATCATATTAGTCCAAATTTAATTTGTTGGATTTACAAGGCAAGGATCAATATCTAATTGAATATGATGCTTTCCTAAAAAAGATGGAAATTGTTTCTATTAGAAAATTATTCACATAGAAAAAAATAAACCCCACATCATTGAAACATATTACTCTTGGATTTGATCTCCATATTTGATTAGTTTGAATCCTAAACCAGAACATGTGTAGAGAATCCCAAAAACTATAAGTGGGAGTAGTCTACAATCAGAACATATATCTTCTATGGTTTTATTTTTTTTCCCCAAGAAATATTTGGTAAATGAAAATTAATTCCCATGCATCTCACCTTATACATAGTTATTCTATTTAATCCCACCACTATCCATCCAAGGCATGGCCTTTCATGTTCTTACTGCAAACTATTGCAGTAACTGAATGTCATGAAATCATATTACAAAAAACTCTAACACGAATTGTGAAATGGTTGAGCAAATAAAAATTCTATCTGAGTTGACATTTGTCTGGGAGGAACAGAAACAGACATTTAGGGTCATAAAACACCCAAATGCACATTTAATAGAATTATCGCTAGTTAATGACCTCGAAATTACATAAAATAATAGTAAAATAGTGTTATTATTATTCTTATCATGTAAGTGTATACGACACGTCAATCGGATGTGTAGTCCTCTCAGAACTACTGAATGTGTGGTTTTTAATGATTTTATGGCCTTTAAAAAGGTGTGTTCGGAGGTAAACAACATGTGAGTGATCACTGAATTCCATAAAATCAAATGAAAACAATTTTATCCAGAATTATGTAATGATCTATTAGATAAAACTTCAATCCAAGCTAGTGTTTTATAGGGAAGACCGAAAACACACTTTTAATGCCATAAAATGCTAAAATGCACATTTAACAGTCCAATCGATAGAAAAAAATCTTAGAATGACTTGAAAAAAACTATATAATTATTATTCATAAGGTTTCTGAGTAAATGGAAAATCAATCGAATTCATAGTCAGCATGGTCCAACATAATATGTTTTTTTTTAAAATTTGTGACCCTTTAAAAAGGTAGGTCTAGTGGTCAAAACCATCATAAACACCTCATATTTCCATGAAATCAGACAACAAGAACCACAATGTGAATTGTGAAATGGTATAGAATATGGTACACCAAACATAGGTGTATCTTGACTGTGATGATGGAAAACACACTTTTAGTGTCATAAAACAGAAAAACGAGTGTTTAACGATTAGATCCATAGAAAACGACCTCATAAAGACTTGAAACAATAAGAAAAAAATTCATATTATTATTCATGAAATGTAAGAGTATATAAAACATCAATAATATGTTTGGTATGCGCGTAATGACAGAATATGTGGTTTTTTAGGATTTGATTACTTTTAAAAACGTTCATCTTGGGGGGTCAATAATAGTCGAACAAACTCTAAATGCCAGGAAATAAGACGAAAAAATCTTTGAAGTGATTTTTGAAATGTTATGGAAGCTGGTTGGTCCATTGGAGGTTATATTTGACATGGATGACTGAAAACTCCATTTTTGTGTCATAAAATATAAAAACACACGTTTAACTATCAGATGTAGAGAAAACAATGTCTGAATTAATTGAAATAAAAGGAAAAAAGTATTATCATTATTATTCATGAAATGTATGAGTAAATGACACATTAAGAAAACATGTGTTCTAGGTAGTACAACTAAATATGTGGATTTTGAATATTTGAGGACCTTTAAAATGGTTCTTCTGATGGTCAAAACTAGTCGATTGACCTCAAAGGCTATTAAATCAGTTGAAAACAAAAAATAAGTTAACTATGAAATGGTTGAGCAGACATTATGTCAATTAGAGGTGTTGTTTGACCATAATGATAGAAAACATAGTTTTTGTGTCATAAAACACGAAAACAAATGTTTAGTGGAAAGATCAACAAAAAATGGCCTCATAAAGAAATGAAATAATCATAAAAATTTATTATTATTATTCATGATGTGTACGAGGAGATGGAACATAATCATACATGTGGGCTTCTTATAACACCTTAATGCATGGTTTTTAAAGATTTGTCACAATTTAAAAAGGTGCGTTCGGAAGTCTAAACCCACTGAACGACATTAAAATTTCATGAAATAAGATAAAAACAGTTGTAGAAAGAATTATAAAATTCTCAAGTAGATGAAAAATCAATGTGATCTTTAGTTTTCCTAGGAGGACCAAAACCACACTTTTAGAGTCACAAAACACTAAAAAGAACGTTTAATAGTCAGATCTATAACAAACGGCCTCAGAATGATTTGTGACCATTAGAAAGCCATGTTATTATTATCTACGATGTTCAAGAGATGAAAAAATGTAAATATGAAATGTGGTCTGCGTAGAACAACTGAATATGTGGTTTCTAAAGATTTGACGGCCTTCAAAAAGGTATATTCAAGGGTCAAAACCAACCAAATAACCTTCAAATAACATGAAATTCGAGGAAAAAACAACTATAGAGTGATTTCAGAAATGTTCAAGTTTATATAATGTCAATTCGAGATTGTGTTTGTCAAGGAGGGTTGAAATCACACTTTTGGTCTCATAAAACACCAAAACGTGCATTTAATGGTAAAATCCATATCAAATGACATTGGAATGACATTAAATCATATTAAAACCATCTTTTTATCATTCATGATGTGTAAGAGTAGACTTTGTATCAATCCGGTTTTTAGTCTCTAAGGAATGATGAAATATGTGGTTTTTAAAGATTTGACCCCTTTAAAAAGTTGTGTCTCAGGGTCAAAACCAGATGAACAACCAATGAATTCCATGAAATGAGATGAAAACAATTACAGTGTGATTTTTGAAATGGTTGAGAATATAGAACATCAATCTGATCTAGAGTTTTCCAGGGAGGACAGAAATCTTAATTTTATTGTCATAAAACACAAAAACACGCATTTAGTAGTCAAATCCATAGAAAACAAATCTCTGAATGACTTGAAATCAATGTAAAATCAACTTATTAAAATTCATTATGTTTATGAGTGGATGACACATCAATAAATCTTTTTTTCTATGTGGTCCAATGGAATATGAGGTTTTAAAAGATTTTAGGCCCTAAAAAAAGGTACGTCTAGGGGTTAAAACTATCCGAACAACCTCAGAATTTTATGAAATTATATGGAAATAAACATGGTGTGAATTCTGAAATTTTCAATCAGACGGTACATCAATCAGAGGTTTCCATTCACCATAATTATAAAAAACATATTATAGTTTCATAACACACCAATACCAGTGTTTAATGGTTAGATCAATGGAAAATGAACTCAAAATGACTTAAAATCAAAAGAAAAATATCTTATTGATATTCATGACATAAATGAGGGAGATAAAACATCAATTAGACCTACATTTGTTATCTGAATAAATTAATATGTAGTTTTTAATGATTTTTCACCCTTTAAAATGCGTGTTTAGAGGTCAAACCCAACCGGACGACATCCGAATGTTGTCAACTAAGATGGAAACAACCATAGTAAGAATTTTGAAATGGTCATGTAGAAAAAATATCAATCCAATATTTTTTTTCGAGAGTACCAAAATCAATCTTTTAGTGTCATAAAACACCAAAAGCAATGTTTAAGAGTAATATCCATAGAAAAAGAGCTCAGAATGTCTGGAAACATAGGAAAAGCATGTTATTATTATTCATGATTTGTAAGAGAAGAATAAAGGTCAATCAGATGTGTGTTCCACATGGTCTAACTCAATATTTGACTTTTAAATATTTGAGACATTTTAAAAAGGTGGTTATTTTCACAACCCATCCCTAAGGGGCCCATTTTGTGACAACCCCAAGCCCGCCTCCCATAGTCTAGGGGATGGATACTAGCACTGAGTTGGCATATCTCATAAATGCGAGGCCTTTTCTGACGTAACTTTACACACACACATCTCGAAGAAAAATAATACTGAAATTGAAAACACTAAGTAAAAAAGCCTGACATACGACTAAGATACCAACATTGAGTATGACAGTAGAAAACTAAAAGTAAACGAGGCTAGAATATAATCCCAAATAAAAGAAAAATTAAAATTACATGTCCCTGGAACTCCTTCAGAGAAAACCCTACTTGAAGAGTGGGTACAAAAACAGTTGTCTGAAGCTTTATAAGCACGCCTCATCTTTCAGGTTTCTCTAAGCACCACCTGGCCTCAGTCCACCAAGGAATTCATAAAATCATCAATGGTATTCAAAAGACACGACATGTGCAGACAAATCCCATGCATGGGTGAGTAAATCATTACAATGTAGGTCACCCCAAAACACAATGTAAAATTACACAAAGGAAACATCACTAAGAAAATACAGTTATCTCAGCTTAGGTATATGACTACAACACATATAAAAAACATACAGGTATACTCATAAGGGATTCCAAGATAGAAGGTCTCATCCACTACATGCCACATTGTTCCGCTCAAAGCATGGTCATTCTGGGAGATCTCATTTCTCGAGCTATTTGATTGTAAGCATGTAGAACAGGTCTACCAAAAGTATCCAATAGAACGAATGGTCTCAATAAGTCACTTAGTTTCCCTAATACATCCAATCACTCTAATACATGAAATCCCAATATCACAAGCAATCATTAGCCAAATTATTCTTCTTGAGAAATGCTAATTCTAGGAGAACATAATCCTCGAGATATGATGTCATCGAAGACTCTCGTAAAGAGGACCCACTAATTTGGCCCACACCCAAAGAGAATACACTGCTCAAAAGATCAAGGTATATAGAGAGGGGATGCTCCCCATATAATACCAACAACCAAATATTTGTTATCCTGTGTCATTGGGGATATTTCTCAAAGAATAACAACAACACTAATGATGTGACTCTTAACGTAGGGGATTATTCTCAGAGAATACCAACAACCCTATCAATACGGTCCAATTTATGGAGGAATAACAATCTGATCTCTAAGGTAATGTCTATTCCAACAGAACTCTATCAGGGGTGATAGAGGATTCCCCATTCCCAAGAGGGGATACCACAACTCTATACGGGACTTGGCCTATAGAGGGGACTGCTATCCAGTTCTATGGATGTAATTTCATACTGAACCCTCAATGAGAAAACCTAAGGAAACACTCCACCTATAAAGGTCCATGTTAAAAACACACCCCACCTTCTCAAAAGGAATTCCTCAATTAAAGGGTCCCAATTCTATAGATTTCTCATCAAACAGATGTCTTGTTTGAATGTTATGTCCATTTTTGTAAAAAGGGCCTAATCTGGTCTGGGTCCAACCTGACCCGGTCCAGCCGACCCTACACAACCTAATGGCCCAATCTGATCCTGACCCACCTATGGGGCTCGACCTATTGGGCCTACTAGACCTAGCCAGATGGACCACCTTTTCCAGCTCATTGGCCCGCTAGAGCGGCCCTTCTTGCTCGGTCTGACTGGCCTGTGCAGGCTTGTTCTGTCCCATCAGAAGCAGAACAATCCAGCCTGTGCATGTGGCCTAGTTTTGTCCCACTGAATTCAGCCCTGTCCAGTAGCTTCTAACCTAATCAATGCAGTTTCCTGATCGTTTGGCCATTCGGCTCCCCACACATGGCTTAGTTGTGTGTTCCAGTACACACGGGCATTGTTGCATCCGTCCCCGCCCTGTAACCTCGCCACTACAGGACATGTTTTTCCTCTGCTAGTCACCCCACTGGTGGACCACCTTCATCGGCTACACCGATAATCATAAAATTATGTCCAAAACCAATCAGTGGCAGTGGCATGCTAGTTGTCCTTTCCATGGGCCATCGAGTAGCCTCAGATGCTCCGTTTTTTAAAATGGAGGAACCTCTGCGATCCTCAGGTCACATTCTTCATTTCACTGGGCTCAGATCCCTGTCATGATCTGTTCTTCCAAAAATGATGAAAATTCAGTAACTCCCATTTCACATCGATTTATTTTTCATTGTCATCATCGCACCTCTGCTAGGTCTTCATGAGGTTGGATATCAGATTTCGAATCATCGTCCCAATAAATAGACACACAACAAATTTCTATTTATATTCCCACGAAGAACATGAATAATGTAAAGAATGATTGGGGGAGAAATGAAAAAATAGAAACCCAAGGAATGAATATTATACATTATTTTCTTCCATCCTTGATCTATTCTGTAATAATGATCAAGATAAAAAACCATAATAAAAATCTTCCCCAACATTATTGCCACAAATAATCCCTCCTGCAAGAACAAGAACATCGCGGGTCAACCTATTTTTGGGTTGATTTGAATTTGTATTTTAACACTAATAATGGGGAATATAAGGAATTTAAATCACACACCATACTTTGGGTATCGATCAGTCGTTAACAATGGTCGATGCTGCGTTGTCGTCATTCATTGATTCATAGAAGCTTGATCTGATTTCTGACCTCTGATCTGTCATCGCCAGTGAGAGAGTCACCATCTCATTACTTTGGGAAAACTCTAGGGTTTTGGAGATAACCAGGGATTTTTGACAAGGATTACTAAAAAGGGAAATCTCCACATTTTCATCATGTAATGTTAAATAAAATATTTTTATTAAATATTTTAATGAGATTGACATCTAAAAACTATCATTCACAGATGGCCTACGCCAGCTGCGGTTAGGCCTTGCCTAAGGAAAACCTTAACTTACGAACTCAACAATAGTATTAGATTTCCAATCTGAGTTACCATTTAGGAGTTATTAGGATTTAAAAAACAAAATAATTTTATTTAATTATTTTATTTACGGTTATATCATTTTCGGTCTTTTCCACAGAAGACAGGCACCTGATAAAGTTACGTTGTTTCTTGGGTAATTCCACTACTCTGAGCTCAATGTTGGCATCATATTTCTGACCGAAGAACCCATTTTCAATTTAGTACACTTTTTTTGGAAAATCTCTTGTGCGCGCTATTAAAAGATAACATTTTTCGCTGAATCGTTCCGAGCACACCGGGTCTCAGAATCGCAGGCCGTCTTATTACCAAGTATAAAAAGTTTCCAAAACAATTTTTAAAAATATTATTGGGAAAATATGAGTCATTAAATTCTCCCCACCTATTGGATTTACGTCCCTAAAATCTAAACCAAGTGATACCCAAACATATGAGGGTACCGAGCATGAATTTTAGCCTCCTGATCCCATATTCTCTCTTGGAGATTCTCGTGCTGCCACCAAGAATGCAGTAAAGTAATCGACTGCCCAAGGAGGATCCTCTCCTAATGATCATCGATCTCTATGACTAGGATGAAAAATGATCATCTCAATTAGAAACTATTGTTGATGGGATTTCAGGGAGTTGAACTATCTCCTACATATAGAGGCATCCTAAGCTCTCTACTAAACTCTACTGCTAAAAAGACGATAATTGGTCGACTTGATAAGTCGGTAAATGATCACCAATATGGTATCATGTCTCTTGGACAAAAATGGTAAACCTGTCATGAATTCTATTGATATCCTTTCCACTTCCTTCCTAGAACCCCAATAAAGAAAAGTAGTAACCCCTTTCAAGCATAGGGGGATCGAAATAGTGAGTTGAAAAACAAAAAAAATTGATTAAAAGAAACACTCAACTTTTATATCAATAGGTATGTCCAACTTCAACCAATTTCTTCATCCCTAATGTCCATCATAACACCCACATTCATATACTAATTCATCTCACCACTCTAGGAATCCATTATTTTCATGAGAAGTGAGAATAAAGTGGATAAAAAGGGGAATTTATGTGACTCCCTAAAACTCCACCTATAATGCCAATGGAACTACATTGAACCCTCTAAAATAAGAAATGTGCTCCCACATTCTGAATATCCATCAAGGTTATTCCCTATGGACATCTGAGCACATAATGCCTCACTGTCGGTATCACCGAGCGATGACTCCCTTATTAATAGTAAGAGTGAAGGGGTAAAAACCATTGACTGAAGGTAATTTGCCTTATCTCAATCTACTAAGGATAAATGTATTGAGGAAAACTACTATGTCACCTCATTCAGTTACAGTAAATTGGATCTCTTATTGAGAGAATCTGCTACCACACCCCTCTTCCTAGTAGTATAGACTATCTCAAAGTCACAGTCTTGGAGGATCTCTAGCATTCATCTCTATCTCAAGTACATTTTCTTTTAAGAGAAGATATACTTAAGACTCTTATGTTTGGGGTAGATGATAAATCGCTCACCCATCATGTAGTTTTTCCACATATTTAACGCGAATACTACCATTTCCATCTTAAGATTGTGGACCACATAGTCCTCCCAGGTGGTCTCAACTAGCACAAACCATAGGCAATCACTTCTTCCCTCAGCATCAGAACACAACCATGTTCAGTCCCTAATGCAATGCATAACACTACATACTCAACTCCCTCCTCTAGATATCTTAAGATCTAGGTGATCATAAAACTTTATCTTAACTAGTGAAAAGGTTGATAGAACCTATTTGTCCAAATGAAAGGCTACACCTTTCAAGTCAAGGCTGAAAGATCCAGTTCATGAGTCCCATGAACACTGTAGGGGCATTCTTCACATCGAAGGGCATCACCAAGTACTCATAGTTATTGCAGCGGTATCTGGAAGTCATCTTCAGTATGTCCCCATAATGTACTCACAACTCGTGATAGATTGATCGAAAGATAATCATTAAGAACCACTACACCCCATTCCGTTGATCTAAGTGTTAATCAATCCTTTGGTAGTGCATACTCATTCTCCATGGTCACATGGTCAAAGATATGATAATCCACACATAACCTCAATCACGGGGTCTTACTAATCCCTTCCTCTACAAGTCTTCCACAACAACCTTAGCTCACAAATCTCTGCAAAAGCCATCTAATATGCTGATGGTGATATCAGTTCCATCCTGGTGTGTAAAATAATGAATATTTGTATCTCCCTATGGAGAGGTAATCCTAGAACATCTTTATGGAAGACATCCCCATAATCTTCCACTGCTGTTGGGAACTTGAAAACTCAAAACATCTACTGCTCCAAGGGTAAGGCTAGTCGACTCATGAGTGATCAGCTTCAACCTCCTATGCATGATTCCATCCCATGATGCCTAAGTTTCCTTTTTTACAAATCAGGGAAAACCTTGTTCCATCTATATGGACATACCACAACATTTTTCCTAAAATAGTCAATCTTAGCATGGACTATCGATAACCAGTCCATAACATGAATGGATTTGTAAGGCCTCAATGCTTCCACCAAGAGGTTTCAACTAAAACTCTCTCCTTAAGGGTCAGATCACACAGTCAGCATATGTGTGAATATTGATTATCTTCCAGTAATTATCTCTAGACATAAGGGTCAAGTAAAAGTATTAATCGGAAACTACAGGTCTCAAACAATATTAGTGATTGAAAATAATGATTAACACATATTTCTATTAACACAATAGATATGAGTAGACATAAATTGTACCTCGAATCATTCATGGAGTCCATGGGTCATATACCTTGACCACATGCAGTTGTCCCATTCCTTGAGCTCTAGATCCGTAGGCATCGTGTGGACCACATGGGGGTGGTGGTGGTAACATGTCAAAATGTATACCACCTCCTACTGATCTCCCATCTCATTTTATATGTCTTCAACCCTATAGATCCATCTTTTCTTATCACAGTCTCTACCTCTATGCCCCATCCATTGTTTATTTACCAAAAATATGATGGGCTAGACAATCTATTGTGAGATGCCACCCGTTATCAGATGAAAAGTATTTCCTCTCTTCAGGCTAACCATACTCACCCTATGAACCCTAATCTATAGATACCCTATCCTGGGACCTCCTCTCAGAACATATCACACATCTAGTCCTTGAGACTGATGTCAACTTCCTTCTCCTGAGGTGTTTTCCCCTACAATCCCATTACTGACATTTACTAGCTATATATTCTTAACCAAGGGACTTTAATCCAAAAAGGTTTTCTCTATCAACCTAGTATAAGTAGGAATGCACATAGGAATAGAACTAGAGCAGATGTCCCTAAACACACATTTCTTGATGGATGAAGCCCTAAAGTACTAGTATTTTATCATATTCATCATGTACCTGGAAATGTTGGTATGCCTAAATGAATACTACGCTCCCTATATGTCATCCTTCCAGAGCTATAGAAGCTTATGGGAATGCATAGACCTTATATTTTATTGTGATATCTCATTCTATATGAATGTTTTTCAAACCCCTCCCATGAAATAGTCACCTCATTATAAGATTGTGTAATCTAAACCCCACCAAGCCCTACTGAGCCATGTAGAAGGTTCACCACCAGGCCAACCATTTGATCTGTTAGTGCCCAGATTGAATGGAAAACTCGGTCACCACCTCCAGCTAGTCCTCATCCACCTGAGGGGTCTCTATCACTTAAACTCTTGAAGTGATCTCAGCCTTCACATCTCATATGCTGGTACTATGGGTACTGTTTTTTACTCTACAGGTGGAGATATAGTTGGTACACAACCCAGATGTGATGTCTCCAGTACAAAGCTCTGTACCGATATCTCATTACCCCACTGATCTTCCTCTTGATCACACAATGTAATCCTATCTAGATTTATATATGGAAGAATATTAAAGTAAAACAAGATGCACCATGTTCAATAGAGTATACTTGGTGAGATGACTCAAGAATGAAATGGAAAAACACAACCCATTCTTATATGATGCATGTACCTTGATTTTTCACATGAAACTAGTGTTTCATGTACCGATTTGAATAGAATAATTCAGGGTCCTGGTGTATGGATATATCGGCTGCCACACCGACACTGGATTTCCTATCTTGAAATATAAACTCAAAACATTTAACACTTTTTCCCCAAACCAAAACACATAGACTCTTGGTCCTTAAAGGAGAACTGACCTCTTCTAATACAACTCTGTCACAACACGTCCCAGAGGGGCTCATGTCATGACTACCTCAAGACTACCTCCCATAGTATAGGGTCTAGAGACTACAATTGAGTTGGAATATCCCAAAAATGGGATGAATTTTCCTAAGTACCTATACACACAGACACACACGTCTCCAAGAAAATAAAATAATTAAACTGAAAACACTAACTAAACAAACATGAAAACAACTAAGATACCAACATAGAGTATTATAGTTGAAGATTGAAATTAAATGGGTCCAAAATACAATCCTAAAAAAAGTAAAAGTAAAAGTCCCTAGAAATCATCCACAAAAAATCTTACATGAAGGTAAGAAATAGAAATAGATTCCTGAATCCATAGAAGAACACTTTTTTTTCCAGGTCTCTTTAAGAACCACCTGGACCCGTTTCACCAAGGACACTATCAAAGAATCGATCATCTTCACAAGACATGACACGTGCTGGGAAATACCATGCAGGGGTGAGTAAAACAATACTCATTAGGACACCCTGAAAGAGAAAGTTAAAGACCACAAATGAAACATCACTAAGAAGATATAGTCAGCTCAAACACATAAATATGTCTACAACACATATAATAAGAACATCGATCTATATTCATACTGGATTCCAAGAATCAAGGAATCATCCACTTCCAACCACACGGTGCCTCTTGTAGCATGCTTCATCTGGAAGATCTCACCCCTTGAGATATCTGATACTAAGAATGTATAATAGGTCTACCAAAAGTATATTAAAGAACACAATGTATCGATAAGTTATATAGTATCCTTGATACATCTGTTATCTCAAATACACATAGTCTCAATATCACAACCAATCATTTTCCACATGATTCTTCTCAAGGCATGCTCATTCTGGGAGAACATACTCCTCGATCTATGATTTCATCGAAGACTCTTATAAATTGGTCCAACTAATTTGGTCCTTGGCCAAAGAGAACAAACTGGTCAAACAATCAAGGTATACAGAGAGGGTATCCTTCCTAGATAATAACAATAATCCCATTTGTATTAGCCCACAACTTAGGGGATCCTTCTTGGAGAATACCAACAACCCTACCAATGCATCTTGTAATGTAGGGGATTCTTCTCATAGTATACCAACAGCCCTATCGATACGGATCACTGGATAGAGGACTAACATCCTACAATCAGAGGTCATGTAAATTCACACCAAACTCCATCAGGGGTAATAGAGGATCACTCCAGTCCCAATGAGGGATACAAAAAATCTATTCGGGTCTCTTTTTCTAGAGGGGACTACCCTCTAATGTTATGGGTGTAATGTTGTTCTGAAACCCCAAGGAATGAATCAAGGTAAACTCTCTACTTATACTAGTCCACGGTAAAACCCACCAAGATATCTCAAAAGGACCACCTCATCACAAGGGTCCCAATTCCATAGATGGATCATCAAATGGACGTCCCATTTTAAAGTTATGAATATTTTAGTAAAAATGTTCTGATCTGGTTAGGGTTCAACCCGACCCAGTACGACCGACCTGACCTAACCCACTGGCTCTCTCGGTCCAACCCTTGTGCATGGGCCGATTCTGACCTGCCAAATGTTGTTTGATCTATCTGCATCCCACCTAGTCCACGCGGTCACCTCACCACATGGACATCCATCTCCCCCGCATACAGCTTAGCTTCATACGTTAGTCAATGTGGCGGGCAAGCACATCCTACCATCCCCATGGGCTCCCACATAGCGCTCGGTGGGTTGTGTTTTTCTTTGATCGGTATCCCCACCATCGGACTACCTTTGGTGGTCGCACCTGCAAGTGTTTTCCAACGCGTGCCACTGTTGGCACGCCAGTGCCCCTTCTGTAGGCCATCTGGTAGCCTCTGGTGCTCTGTTTTTTCAAAAAGAAGAACCTCCACGATCCTTGGGTCACGTTCTTCATCACCCTATTTTTGTATCCATGTCATGATCCATTCGGACAAAAACATCAAAAATGTGGTACATCCCGTGTAACATTGATCTATCTATCGTCGTCATTACTGCACCTCCGCTAGGTTGTCATGATGATGGATCTCTGCTTTTGGATCGTTGTTCCAAGAAACTGATTTGCATTAAATTTACATTCATATTCCTACAAAGATCATGATGAACCCATAGACAAATTGGTGGATAAATGCACAAAAAACTACTCGAAGAATTAACCTTGACCGTTTTTCATTCCAGTCTCATTATATTCCATAAGAATGATAAATATAAACAAACCATAATAAAAATATTCCCCAAAATAATTCTTACAAAAAATACATCCTATAAGAATGAGTGAACCATGGGTCAACCTACTCAAGGGTGGATACAGGTTTTTAGTTCAACTCCAATATTGGGGAAAAGAAGGAATTTAAAACACACACCCTAATTTGGGATTGGATCGGTCATTAACGAAGGGTGAAGCTGCATTGTCATCATTTGTTGATTCGTAGATGCTTCATCTGAGTTCTGACCTCTGATCCATCATCATCGGTGACAGATCCTCCTTCTCCTTACCTTAGGGAAACTCTAGGGTTACAGTGATAACCTTGGATTTCTGAATAGTCTTATTAAAAATTGAAATTTCCACTGCATATTCATGTAATGTTCAATAAAATTTTTTTATTAGATATTTTAATAATGTTCACATCCAAAAACAATATTTTATAGACCGAATGTGACGACCAAGGTTAGGCCTCACCTAAATAAAACACCCCCTTAGGAACTCAACGGTGGTATAATACTTCCTATCTAAGTTAAAATTTATGAGTTATTAGGATTTTAAAAATAAAATAATTTTATTTAATTATTTTATTTATGGTTATACCATTTTATTTTTTTCCAGGGAAGACTCATACCAACTAAAGTTAAGTCATGCCTTAGCTAAATTTACTACTCTGATCTCAATAGTGCCCTCATATTTATGATATGAGAAGCTATTTAGAAGTTATTCCACATTTTTAGAAAATATCTTGCGTGTGTTATTAAAAATATAATATTTTTATCAAACCATTCTAGGCACACCGGGCCTCAGAATTGCGTATCGTCTCAGCGCCTAGTCTTAGAATTTTCCAAGAAATATTCTAAAAAAATTGGAAAAATTCAAGTCATTAGAGGTCTGGTGGTAAAAACCACCTGAACAACCTCAAAATTCCATGAAATCATAATTCAAAAACTATAGAGAGAATTTTGTAATGTTCGAGCAGACTGTACATCAATTAGAGGTATCGTTTGACTGCGAAGATGGAAAATGCACTTTTAGTGTCAAAAAACACCAAAACGGGTGTTTAACAGTAAGATCCATAAAAAACATTATGATGACTTCAAATAACAGGAATACCATCATATTTTTATTCATGAAATGTAATATCATACGACATGTCAATTGGATGTGCGGTCAACACGGAATGACTAAATATGTGGTTTTAAAAGATTTGATGCCCTTTAAAGAGGTGTGTCTAGGGGGTAAAACCCAATTTAACAACCTATCAATGTTTGAAAATAAAATTAAAACAACTATGGATTGATTTTTGAAATGTTCATGATGATGGTGGATCCATGAGAGCTGTAGTTTGACTGGGAAAACAAAAAAGACACTTTTAGTGTTATAAAAATAAAACACGCATTTAACGGTAAGATTCATAGAAAATGACCCATGAATGACTTAAAATAAATGTAAAATCATATTATTATTATTCATGATGTGTTCAAGAAGATGAAATTTCAATCAAACATGTGGTCCATGTAGTACGATTATATGTGTGGTTTTTAATGATTTGAGGCCCTATAAAAAGTTTTGCCTAATGGTCAAAACCAGCCGAATGAAATCATTATGCCAATAAATTAGATAAAAAATCATGAAGTGAATTGAGAAATAGTTTATAAAACCTCATTTCAATCAGTGTTTTTGTTTGACCGGGATAATTGAAAATGCACTTTTAGTGTCATAAAACACTATATCGGGAATTTAATGGTCATATCCATAGTAAATGACCTCAGAATGACATGAAATCATTGTAAAACCATCTTATTCGTTTTTATGATGTGTATGAGGACACATAACACCAATCATACATGTGGTATACTTAGAAAAACTTAATGTGCAGTTTTTAAATATTTATATCCCTTTAAAAAGGCATGTTTGGATGTCAAAACCAACTGAAAAACATCTGAATGTCATTAAAATAAGATGACAAAAACCATGGAATATATTTTGAAATTTTGGAGAATAATAAATGTCAATACAATTTTTGGTTTTCCCATGAGGACCAAAATGAGAATTTGATTGTCAGATATATGACAAACGACCTCAGAATGAATTTAAATCATAAGAAAAACATTCTATTATTAATTTTTATGTGAAAGAGACGATGGAAAATTAATCATATGTGTGGTTTGTGAGGAATTACTAAATATTATATTTTAAAATATTTGAAGCCCTTTAAAAATGTGTGTTTTGGGATAAAAAATAGTCAAACTACCTCCAAATGTTATGAAATCAGATAAATTTTTTTTGGAGTGAATTGTGAAATGGTCAAGTATATGGAATTTCAATTCGATATAGTGTTTTCCTGAGTGGATTGAAAACACACATTTAGTGTCATAAAACACCAAAACGTGCATTTAATGGTCAATTCCATATGAAATGACCATAGAATGAATTTAAATCATAGGAAAAATATGTTATTATTATTTGTGATGTGTAAGAATAGAGGATATTTCAATCAAACATGAGATTTTCAAGGAACGACTGAATATGTGGTTTTGAAAGATTTGATACCCATTAAAAGGCATGTCCAGGGGTCAAACTGGATGAACAACCTTTGAATTCCATAAAATTAGACAAAAAAAATTGAGTTATTTTTGAAATGGTCGTGAAGAAGTAATTTCAATCTGAGATGGAGTTTTCTAGGAATGACCAAAACCCCAATTTTAGTGTTATAAAACACCAAACAAGCATTTAATGTTCAGATCCATAGAAAATGATCTTTGAATGAATATCAATCAATGAAAGAACATATTTTTGTTATTATTTAAAATGTGTATGAGCAGACAACATGTTAATCCAGCTTGTGGTTGATACAGTACAACTGAATATGTGGTTTTTAATGATTTGAAACCCTTTAAAAAGGTGAATTTGGGTATTAAAATCAGATGAACGGCCTAATAAATTCATGAAATCAGATGAAAACAACAATTGTGGGGTGAATTGTGAAATGGTTGATCAGACAGTATATCAATCAGAGTTTTCTTTTGACTAAGATGATGGAATACAATCTTTGAGTGTCATAAAACACCAAAATGGCATTTAACAGTCTGATCCATAAAAAAGGACCTCAAAATGACATGATATCACATGAAAAATGTATTATTATTATTTTTGTGATGTATAAGGTAAAATAATGTTAATCGAGCATGTGATATTCTCAGAATGACTTAATGTGTGGTTTTTAAAGATTCATCACCCTTTAAAAAAGGAATGTTCAGATGTCAAAAACAACTGAACAATATCTAAATGAAGTGAAATCAAACAGAAATTACCATAGCAGGAATTCTGAAATTGTTGAGCATTTGAAATTTCAATATGAGAAGGTGTTTTCCTAGGAAGACTGAAAATGAACTTTTAGTGTCATAAAACACCAAAATCCTATTTAGTGTTTAGATCCATAACAAAAAACCTTAGAATCACTTGAAACCAAAGGAAAACTATGTTATTATTTTTTATGATTAGTAAGATTTGGTGGAATTCCAATCAAATGTGCAGTGCTCACAAAATTACTTAATATGTGGTTTTTTATGATTTTACAACCTTCAAAAAGGTGTGAATGGGGGTCAACCCTAGAAGAATAGTCTCAGAATTCTGTGAAATCAGAAAACAAAAATTTTGGAGGGAATGTTGAAATGGGAGAGCAGATAGAGCATCAATTTGAGTCGGGGTTTTCCCGAGAGGACTGAAAAGACACTTTTAGTGTCACAAAACACCAAAACGTATGTTTAACGATCAAATCCTTATCAAACATCCTTGGAATGACTAGAAATCATATGCAAATTTTGTATTTATATTATTTGTGATGTTTAAGAGTAGTTGGTACATCAATTGATTGGGTGGTATTCAGAGAATGACTAAATATATGGATTTTAAATATTTGAAATCCATTAAAAAGGTTTGTGCAAGGGGAAACAAGTCAAACGACCTCTGAATGTTGTGAAATCAGAAAACAATAACTAATTATTGATTTGGGAAATATATGGGAGGATGGTATGCCCATTGAAGGTTCCATTTGACATGGATGATGGGAAACACAATTTTAGTTTCATAAAAAACAAAAATGTGTGTTTAACACCTATATGCATAGAAAATGACCTCAAAATGATGTGAAATTAAATGAAAAATGTGTAATTATTATTCATGGTGTGTATAAGATGACGACATGTCGATCAAACATGCAGTCCACTCTGTACAACTGAATATGAGATTTTTAAAGGTTTGAGTGCTTTAAAAAGGTGCGCTTGAACGAAAAACCAGTTGAAAAACCCCAAAATTCCATGAAATCTGATTACAACAATCATGGGTTATATTCTAAAATAGTCGAGTAGATACTACGTTAATAAGTGGTTTCATTGTATCACGATGATTGAAAATTCACTTTTAGTGTCACAGGACACCAAAATGGGTGTTTGGTGGTAAGATGCATAGAAACCAACTTCAGAATGAAATAAAATATCAAGATATCCATATTATTATTATTCGGAACAACTTAATCTATGGTATTTAATGATTTTTCACCCTTTAAAAAGATGAGTTTGGAAGTCAAAACCAAACAAAAAACATCTAAATGCTATGAAATGAGATGAAAACAATCATAGCATGAATTATGAAATGGTAAAGTAGAAAAAACATCATGATGAGTTAGAGTTTTCCCATGAGGACCGAAAACAAACATTTAGTGTCATAAAACACCAAAAATGTGTTTAATAGTTAGATCCATAGAAACTGAACTCATAATGATTTGAAACTATAAGAAAACCATGATATTATTATTTCTAATGTGAATGTGTAGATGAAACATCAATTGAAAGTGTGGTTTTTATAGAATGATATAATATGAGGTTTTAAAAGATATGTAGCCCTTTAAGAAGGTGTTTCCATGGTTCAAATCTAGACAAACAAACTCTGAATTTTGTGAGATTAGATAAATACAACTATGGATTGAATTGTGAAATGGTTGAGAAGACAGAATGTCAATTCGAGCTGGTGTTTTCCCAAGAGAACTGAAAACACACTTTTAGTGTCATAAAACATCAAAATATTCATTTAATAGTCAAATACATATCAAAATACCTTATAATGACTTGGAATCAAAATAAAATCATCTTATTATTATTCATGATGTGTAAGAGTAGATAGTTCGTCAATCAGACATTTGGTCTTCATGGAACGACAAAGTATGTGGTTTTCCAAGATTTGATTCCATTTAAAAAGGTGTGTATATGGTTAAAACCCATCCAAACGAACATCGAATTCCATGAAATCATATGATAAATAATATGGAGTGATTTATGAAATGGTTGAGAAGATGTTACATCTGTTGGAGGTTGTGTTTTATCGGGATGTCAAAAAAACACACTTTTAGTTTCATAAAACACCAAAATGGGTATTTAATAGTTATATGCATATAAAAAGTCCTTATAATGAATTTAAACCATAGTATTACCAACTTATTATTATTTTTGACGTGTTAGAGGAGGGGGAATGTCAATCAGATTTGTGGTCTGCTCCAAACAATCGAATATGTGGATTTAATATTTTTTAAAACAATTAGCAATTACTAATATATTTTTAATTTTCAATAACATTGATCTATTGTACTAATATTTAACTGAAATATTTTATTTAATTTCAATTAACTTGGGGATATTTTTTCTATAATAATTATTTTATGAAATATTTTCAAGTAGTTTTATTCAATGATGGGTGTGGAGCATGGAATCTGATGATGCAAAGAGATTTATGTGGTCATGTTTTTAGAGATTCTGGGAATATTTTTTAATTTCTTAAATATTTTGGTTTTTTAAATGATTCCATGATTTTTTTTATAATATAAAAACTCCTATAGTCGCTACTATATGGTGGTCGTTATGGTTCTTGCTTGGATAACCTACAGCGATCACCATATGGATGTTATTTTTTGTGATCTCTAAAAGATGTTTTTATACTAGTGAAACCCTTCCCTCGAAGGTCCTACACCAAAAATTGTAGCTCCTTGGGTTTAGTGAGGGCTATCTGTTATGTCGTAGAAGATATTAAAGCAGTCCTGAGATGAAAGTCGATGAAAAACCCCATTATTTACCTTGAAGGGAGTATCAAAATGTCATCATGGAAGGCATCCATGAAATATTCCATTACTGAGGGGATTAATATGCCTAAAGATATTGCTACAACATGGGATATACTCAACAACTGATTGGTGTTGGGTTGAAAGTTCCTACTCGTAGGATATACTCATCCCGCCCTAAGATCTCTCTTGCTAGAAAAAAATAATATCATCCCACCAGTGCATAAGAATATAAATCATCTGTAGTGACATTCAATATGGGCTCAGGCCATGGAAAAAATCCATACCCCAGATCAGGTCATAGGGTTCCATCATGATGACTAATAGTTCCCATACAAACCTCTCTCCACCAACTGATAGATCACACTACCTGAATATAAAAGATATAGAAGAAGAATTTTCTATAATAACCTCTAGATGAAGTTGATAGTATAGAATATCCACTAGGAGCTGTAGATATCACACTAGGAGTATAAATATGAAGGAATTATTGATACTAATGTCTACTAATACTAAATTAAGAGTAGAAAACAGAGATCATATTTCTTACCATCCCATGCACTGTAGGGTCATAAGCCTTTGAACCCTGTAGTTGTTCGTGGTCCCGAACTCTAGCTCCATGAGCCTGGCATGGGATTCCCAGTGGTGGTTGTGGAAGGATCACATAGTGTCTTCCACCAACCATAGATCCACCTACTCCTCTTCCCACTCAACCTCCCTATGGACCACCCCTCCCTCTCTTGGAAGTTACCTAATCACGGTGTTTCCACTATTGTGGTAGTCCATCAGCTATCTTCATATGTTGGTCATCATGTCTAGTTAGGAAGTATTACACTAGGTGACCTCAACATTCATATGCACAGAGCCACCCCTCTCTAGGCTACCCTGGTTCTCTGCAATATCCCTACATCGATTGACCTTGTACTAGAGCCTAATTCTAAAAGGACTTTCTATGTTGAGATCCTACTGACTAGAACCTAATGCCTTATATGGATTTCTTAGCTCTGTGATGCACACCTATAGCTCTAGCTATCTATAATCCCTCTGACAGAATACTCTATGTTACTAGTTCATGATCCAGCATGCCAATATAGGTTGTAATGCACAAGGGCACCGCAATGACATAAATCTCTCTATAGAGTCCATCTCCAAACTTCCATTCTCAGAAGTAGCTGTCACATATCATGTTAATGGAGTACTACATGAGGTTTTTAAATATCAGTATATACTCAACCACCATCACCCCCCTACTTCATATCTAGAATTTTATTAATCCAAACTAAGTGCAATTAGGAGGGGAAATACTCGTCACGAAATAAATATGGGAAGTTGGTCCAGAAGAGTGTCAAATCATCGTGAATCTTTGTAAAAAGGATCCATTAACGCTCAATTGATTTGTGGAAAAGTGTATCTACTAGTTCAGACAACTAATCCATCAGGTACCGAACAAGACCAACGATACAAGCCATTGACTATATCCAATCCTATACTATATGAGGATATGGCTTGCCACTGAACCATAGTGGCCTCTGGTGCCCGAACTCATAGAGGGAACTATGACTACACGCATTATCATCCTACTATGTTCGGATGATCTTCAACTCAAAAGCTATAGTTTCTTCTATCTACCCACCTAGGGGAAGGGGTTCATGTGATGAACACAGAACTGAGACCTCGTCTCTCATCGGATTTCTATCATGATCCATAACTGGTATCCAGTTGGCTGTTGTCTCAGAGGTATCTAGAAATTTATCCAGATGCACTGTAGTTAAATGAGAATATATATATATAACAAAAATTGTAATTTAAATCAAAGTGTAAAGTCAAAGATTCAATCATATATGATGCATAAACCATTTATCATGCAACCAATGTATCGATATACTTAGTCGAAAAGCAAGCATTCAAGGTCCTAGTGAATGGTTATGTCATCCACCTTTACCATCACTAGATTCCCTAGCCTAAGAGTCACACTCTAGAAACCTTGATAGTATTTCCCTAAATCTCAACCAATGCCTCGTAAGTGGACTAGTTTGAACAATGTCCCAATGAATAAACATTCTTTGATACCAATCATTCAGGACTCGGCCCCAAGCTGGGGCTCAAGCCACAAATACCCTTAGCCTACCTCTATAGGCTAGAGAAGGCTGGAATCAAAGGAATATATAACAAGGGGAGGCCTTTTTCTATGTACCTTTATTCAAAAACACATCAATGTCGATGTATATGTGTAGTGGTAATGATTAAATGATTCCACAAAACTATAAAGTAAACCGTGCAAGCATAACCTCTGGGGTGTACAAGAGTAATAAACTTAAAACAAAAAATTTAAGGGTTAAAATACATCCCCCATCAGAAATATTTCTCAACCTAAAAAAACAAGTAATGTAAAATGATAAGAGATCCCAACTCCTAAATCTGAAGCTACAACCACTGTACGCGGTCCAAAGTACCACGTATACCTAACCTCCTCTAATGTCACTACCAACCAGTGCGTTGTCTTCATAAGACATGAAATTTATAGGAAAATCTCATGTAGGGATGAGAATATACATACCCAATACGATGACCCAAAAGTAGAAGGGTGGATCAGTGATAGATACAAGAGGAATAAAAAGACAATATATGCTAGAAACAGTCAAATAGAGAAGCTAAACCTAAACTAAGAGTGAAAGTAACTTCTTACAATCAAAATTGTCTCAACATGGTGATTAGATGAACTACATGTTGAGTTTTCACCACCTATAGAATGATATTAGACTTATTGAACCATGAGAAGCTAAACACAGAAATCACTTGGAATACCCCATCTGTCTGTGCCTATTATGAAAGGAATGTATAAAAATATAAGATTATGAATATAGAATAATATAAATATTCTAATTTTAAAAAAAACAAAATGATAGATTATGGGGATCTCTATCTCATAGCTCGACCTTGGAAAAAGAGAATCCAATAGTTTCAAAAGTACAACCAAGATGATGAGAATCTCACACATCTAACCTGAAGTAACCATGCAAGTCAAACCACACCTCATCACTATGTCATACAGTCAAGGGGAAAAAATAATTATAAGACCCATGCTCTAGTATGTTGGGGGTACCAATATGAAAGTATCTATTGAGAACCTGCACCCATGTTGATTGGGTGTTTCACTATTGTAGCCATCGAGAACCCCTATCGAGCTCTACTGGAGGGTACCACTCAATAGTTATTGAGAACCTCACTACCCAGATCTACTGAGGGTATCACTTGGTAGTTTTCAAGGACCTCACTCTCTAGATCTACTAATGTTTACCACTCAGTAGTCATCAAGGGCCTCACCACCCAGATCTACTAAAGGGTTCTACTTGGTAGTCATCAAGGAATCCACTACCCAAGTCTACTGGAGGTTACAAATCAGTAGTCATCAAGGACTCCATTGGCAAGATATACTAGAGGGAAATATAAGGTTTTTATCAAGGACCTCACTACCCAGCTATACTAGAGGCTTCCAATTGGTAGGTCTTTGGTGATCATGCATGATAATTGTTATCATCAAGCATTTCCTTACTTGGAGTCATGCCCCAAACAATCCACATCATATCAAAAAAGCCACAGTAGAGAGAACCATAACGTTCTATGTGAAACAACACTCAGGATAAGCTACTTATAGGAAAAAATATAAGTTCAAACAAAGGAGATACATAAACATGATGTTTCCAAAAAAGGAACCAAGGGGTACACGACATGTTTTGGAATACTCACAAAATGTGGTCCTACTCCACCACCTGGTAGTGTCCCTAACCAGTACACAAATCCATGTACATATAGAAGTATATGACATATATGTGGACTGCATGGCATGTCTAAGATAACTAGGATTGGGCTGTGTCAATATGGACTCATTTGTTTACTTTCACCTCATGTTTGTGTACTATTGCACATGACCATGTTCTTTGGTTGGGTACTCACACATGGATTCCTTCCTTTCTGATATATCAAATGACTTTTCCACTCATGGATGAGGTATACAACATGCAATGGGGCTATATGTAGTTCCATCCTTAATATTTCCAAAAACCCTATCCACTGCACTTAAGGGGATACATGTTGTGTGTTCATCCATATACACGGCATGTAGTTTGTATTTTCATAGAAATATAGATTCATGATCCATGTGTTTAATTTTACCTTTAATCCATATATCACAACTCAAATTTACCTGAAACATTAGGATCTAGCTCTAGATTTTGGTTTTTGTCTATCATTCATTGGAAATAAGATTATGTTTTCTCATCAGGAGGTTCATTTCACATCCTGCACTATTTACTTCTCTATTCCTTTTAGTACTCAATATAAAATCATTGAGTAGATCATCTGTTCCTTACAAAGATACCTGATTCATCCTTACTTCATCAATCCAAGCCTCATTTTTTGATATTTCATCATTCTTAGGGTCTGATCAGGATTGGGACCCTCGATAATGTCAAACCAGGACTGTGAGGTACAACTGGTCAGAATGCAAAGCAAACAAGGGATAATTGAACCACAACAATGTTTTAACCATATTTGGTGAAACATTTTTGTCTAGGGATCAATAATGGTGATATTGGGGTTAGAAACCAATGAAATAACTCAATTTAAATAATTATGTGGGCACATCCTTATGCCATAATTAGAAAAAATCGATAGGAGGGACTGATCACCTCAATCAGTTTAATAAAAAAGTGCATAAAAACAAATAGACATGTCTTACCTATAGATTTGATCATTATTAATTGAATAATGTGATCGACAATGATTGAAGGGCATCATTGTGTTTTATATGCTCTCATCTTCTATAATCCAGTGTTTTTTCATCATCTAAGGTGATTATACAAGTTAGGAGGAAGGAGAAGAACTGGAATTATCTAAGGGTTTATGTGGCTAACACTAGATAATTTCCATGAAATTATTCTTTTTTTTCATTTTTTTTAAAATTATTTATTTAATTAATTGAATAATTAATTTAACAATTAATTAGTTGATTGAATATACTGCCAATGAGTGAGGATTATGAACTCCCAGTGCTGACCCATTTTAGGACCCACATAGGCTAAACACCATGTTTTAGACTCAAATGTGGTCTTAAATTTATTATACGAGCTTAAATTTAAGATTTAATACATTTTATTAAGAACTTATGAACACATAATATACAATATTTTTAATATTTTTATAAAATTAATTTCGGGCCCATCGGGCATCTGAATCACATTCCATCTCATCACCTAACTCTATAAATATATATTAAAATATTTGAAAGTATTAAAATGAAAAAACATGTTCTATACAATGATTATTTAATATCAAAATTTATATGGGTGGTATTAGACAATAAAAATGGATCAAATTGAGTTAGGTAGAGAGAAGTATATTTTCCCAATTATAAGTGAGGTGGGTGGAAACCACATAAATATTTGAAACATTTATATATAATATATTTATTACTAATGTAAAATGGATCCATAATTCCTTATATTATAATATAACAATGCTAATGAAAAAATATAATAAAAAAATTAAATTTATATAGGTTTACATGTCATTTTAAATCATATCTTTTGGTTTAACCCCCTCAATAACCCTATTTAACCATAACCGTTGTAACAAATATTTCAATCATTAAGGGTCATGAAATAAATTTTAAAAGGTCCATGTGGAATATTCATGAATTATGAGTGATATTATTTATGATTTACCATCCACTTGAGTCAATATAGTTTTTTACAATTTTCAAATTTTTAAAATTAATTTTTGAACATTAAAATTCATTTAAGGTTATTTTCATGACTATTCAGATATTATTTATTTAATGAAATAATTATTAACATGGTATTATAATAAAAATAATTTCACCATCACTAATACCTTATAATTGTTCAATAAATTTATGAAACACCATAATTCATTAAAAATATATTTTATCTAATATTTTTAAAATCTTTCAATTGATTTTTATGCTGGTTTCACAAGAACTACACCAACATTATGAAAGTGTTCTAGGTCATAATACCATAACAAGAAATTGAAAATTAATTTTTATAAAAAAAAAATAGTTCTTTATTTTTAAATGATTTCAACTATATTAATTCATATAGCTTTTATCTATGTACCTATCATGGAAACATAATAGGTGAGGGAGAGTGACATTTCATGTAATTATTCTTAATGTAAAAATAATATAATGGTTGTAATCAAAGGAAACAAGAGATATAATTACTTTTATAAAAATATATGATATTATGGATCAAATTATACCCATCTAATAAAATAAAGGATATTATTTGAGATATTTTGAGTATGTATCCCATATTTTCATCCCTGATTAACCTACTTTAGACTTTACAATGGTGTTAAAATTTCATAATTACAAATATGTATTATGAGTAAAAATGAAATGGACATTGTTAATAAATTATAAAATTATGATCCCAAATATGGAATCCATTTTTAATAATAAATTATCATTAGTGAAAATTAATTTTAATGGGTGTCTTCAAAACGTAATGAAAAACATTTTTTTGAAAAAAATATTTCTTAAGCATAAAAATGATTTTATTCCAATATCATTTATAATAATAATTCACATGGAATAAATTAGTTTATTTTAAACAAAATTATACTCATTTTCTTTAAAACTAAAAAAAATTAAATGAATCTTATCAAAATTTGTCTAAAAGAAAATTTCCAAAAATAGTTTTTATTTAAATAAAAAGATTACATAGATTTCAAAAATTTCAAACTTAGATTTCCAAGTTCAAAATTATATTTTTATATAAATAAAATTAATTATTAAATTTAGTGTCATTTTATAAAATTTGTTTCATAAACTTTTAAATCATTCTTATATCTTTATAATTTCATAAAATTCACATTATTTGTAGAATTTTTATTTTTCAATATTTATGTGAAAGTCAATTATTTATGAAAAAATAAAAAAAATACACCTAAGATAAATTTTTTATGATGAATAAAAGAATATATTTAATATCATAAAATGAAAATTATAAATTTAATAAATTTAGTTTTTAATTGAAAAATGCAATATATAGAGAAATCCTACATTAATAGAAAATTAACCCACTTAAACATTCACTATCCTTTACCATATATGATATAATTATTATCATTCCAAATTATGTACTTAATTTATAGTCATTAATAAATTATTTTTTAAGGAAAACTTTTCCACATATATTTAATAATTTGGTTACTTATATTCACACTCATTAGACCCATGACAGTGTTATAACAATAATATATAAATAAAAATATTTCCATAATATATCACAATTCATTTCAGTTTAGTATTTCATGTGGTATAAAATTCCAAACCTAGAATAATTTTAAAAGAAAAAGTATTCTAAAATATTAGGTTGTTATATTCTAATACCTTAAAGGTATTGAATCCTTACAATTTTATCTCATATATGATAAAAAGGGTTTAATTTTTTTTAAATCAGTTCTAATGATTTGAAAATAAATATACATAAGTGTAAGGAAATATATTTTAATACACATCGAATATATTTTCTTTTTAAAAGTAAATTAACATCTATGATAATACTAGGAAACTTATCATTTCTTAAATATTTCTTTAACGATGTAGTTAGAATTATGAGACATGTACATCGGAACAAGTATCATATTGAAAGCACACATAGATGGGAAATATTTTTGACATAGGACTCAATAGATTTTTCTATATCTTGCTTGAGTTTGAGGAATTATTTTACCATCAACATAGAGAATGTGAGAGAATTCAATTTCTTGATTTCCTCCCCCGATTTTATCCTTTGGTTTTGTTTTTAGAAATTTTACACCTCCTCTTCATATCATAATATAAACATGATGATTTTTTCATCCCTAAATAAATGAAATTATCTATTAATAGATAAAAATCCCACAAATGTATAAAAAGTTATTTATTTTATTGATATCCACTGACCAATCCAAAAATGGTTATCAAAAGTTAATATAATCTTGAATATGAATATACCTTCATATGAAGAAATAAAACATTAATCTTCCAAGCCTCACACATAGCACCAAAAGTTAAACAAAAATCATTCCATAAGTAATTGACCTTAAAATTAGTCAAAATACGTCCAATCAAATTTGAATAAAAAAAATCTGAAACATTTGATTACATATTCTCCGAAAAACAACATAAAAATTTATCCCCATATATAATTTATAACTCATTAATTATCATAGTAAAAATTTATATTCCTTGATCGTATATTAACCAAAATGTACAAATCTTCCAAAATTCACCTAAATAACCATGAGATTTGTTTTTTGATTCTACAAGTTAAAAAAATATTTATTTACAAAATAAAATTCCATAATATAAAATAATATTATGTTTACCTTAATCGTATGATTTTTCTATTTTAGTGAAATTTCAACAAAATAACTTTAATTATTTGGTCACCAAATCAATTTTTAATCTAATATATTCCAAATAATTTGATAATCAATTCATTCACATTAACAATAATTACCTCATCATTAATGAATGTTTCAACCTTAAAGGTAATGTGTTTATTAAAACTTGTGTACCAATTAAAATTATACATTAATAAAGTCACACTAAATCAAATGGTAATCAAAATTGTAATATATTACTCAATGATATATTAAAACAAAATAAATATTTCCCATAATTTCATTAATGACCTTAAAATTCTGTAACATATAAATTCAAAAGAATATCTATGAATTTAATCATATGATCATATTTAAACATATCAATTCATAATGGTATACTTAAGTATAAAATTATAAAAATGTTATAACTTACTAACCTATAAAGTTATCTAAACCTATATCAGAGACCAACTAAGATAGCCTTGGACCAGTACACTTAGATGAGGTGCTAAATTATATTTTTTACATATTGGAGTTGATACTAATATAAGAAATAAAATATAAAACAATAATAATACATCATCATTAGACAAAATTTATTCACTTATATTCCAAATACCTTTTGAGGTTTGGAGTTTTAGAGAATTAGGAAAACCCTTTTACATAACAAGATCTATGAATTTTCATCAAATATGTATTTTTCCCACTATTCGAAGATTTATTATTCTATAAGAATACTTTATAATTTTACACAAATTTTTCCACACATTATATAATTATATACACATTTTATATCATATAATACTTCATAAACCTTAAAAATGGAAACATAATAATGGGGGAGCTAAACGATTTAGTAAGGGTAAACATGGGAGATATCAATAAATGATCATATGTACGTATAATATAACCATAAGTTTATGATATAGTGATCATATCTTAATAAATTCATACCCACTTAGTAATAGATCATAAATAATGAATCATAATATATAACATTGTTATATCATGATACAAGAGTCATAAGATTGTGGAATCATCAATAATCAATCATGACAAATGAGATAATATCATAAGCATAAGAACATGTCATAAAAGTTGGTATCACAATCATAGTCATATAAAATAGTTTCATTAGTCTAATATCACTTCTAAGAATATCAAAACATTGTAGGGAGATTCCCCTTCTAGACTGGTTTCATTCCTCATTCTAGCTAATGTTATCCTTCAATAGACTATGCTCATTCCTCCTTCCATATTTTGAAATCCTTTATAAGGCTGAGTTGACTCCTTAAAAAACTTCATGTTATCTCATGAGATATGAATTATTATCTAATGAATTTAAGGCATATATAATTCTTATACCAACTTTCAAATATTTAAAATCACACACACACCCACACACACACACACACACACATATATATCTTTTTTTGTGCATGTGAGCGTGTGTGTGTGATATAATAACATAAAACATTAATCTTTTCAACATATCATAACCCAATGAAAATAAATATGTCTACTAGACATTTAATCATAAAATAATCATATTTTATCAAGAGAAATAAATTGAACGGTATCATTTAATCATATCCCATATGATTTTTAAAAATCATTAAAGGTTATTGACAAATATGAAAGATATCATTAAAAGAGCATTGAACCCATTATTTAAAAACATGAGAAAAATAACTTTTTCTGTTGATAAAATTTGAAATTAAAATTCCATGAATACTGATAAAATAATTTTCTATTAAAATAATAAAGGAAACTTATAAACTAATATTTAAATAAAATAATACTTATAACCATTAAAAAATGAGTTCATTTGGTTAACTTTGAAACATAGATTTATATCATAATTTCAGTAAAAAACCAAAAGAATATCCTTCAGAAAATGAAAATAAGATTAATTTTAAAATATTTTATATAAATTCAAATATTATTGAAAATTACTTTAAAATCATTCTTGAAAACTTTTTATAGAATATAGATTAGGAGGAAAAATTTTACTAACAAAAGTGGAAATAAGATCTGATAATATTAAAACCATTTTCTTAGTTTTTTTATGTACCGAAGTGTGGAGAATGAAAGGAAAACATGAAAACCCATAATACCTATTTTAGATTAAAATATATTGGGTGTAATATATAAAGAGAATATAATACCACAAAGTAGATTCAAGAAAAATGAATACAAATTAAAAAATATATTACAACAAAAGTCCCCACCACTTTGGTAACTTATGACTCATAAACCCCTTGGAAGAAATAACATTTATAAGTTATTTAAAAACCATGAATATAGATATTCCTGATATTAAATATCAAAGGGTTAGTATATAGACCATATAATAAAACATGTATCCTCAAAAAAATATTGAGACAAAGAACCCTTAACTCTAGCCTAATATGATTAATACTTTCTTATAACCTCATATATAATAAATTTACATAATAAATTTATTAATAATTATATATCATGTATGAATCAATTATAACATCTTATCACCCTTTTATAAGCATGACTTTATTAACATCATAATACCACTTGTTAACTATTATGTATCTCATGTGTATTTCACTTTAATATTTTGGCCTTTATATCATGGTCATGGTTTTATTATACAAATAATATTAATAATGATAAAAATATTATATACTCATTATTTTTGGTTTTATAACCATCCATTAATGACAATAATAGAAAAATTAATTACATCGTTCATGGAGATGTTAGTCTATACGTACGCATTAACACTATTTTCCTTTTCTAATAAAATGAAGAAAATAATATTATATTATATTATATCATTAAAAAACCATATTCATATCATTAATATAATATATAATAATTACATCTATCCATAAGATATGGTGATAGAAAACTATGCATCGCTTTGTGGAGAGGGTAGTCTGTGCATATGCACAAATGATACTTTCATTTCCCATTTGATGGAATTGAAATAAACAGCGTAATTTTAAATATATTTAATATAATAAGTATATTATATCGGTATAATTTTAGAATATTTATATTATGTGTAATATTAAAAAATAATGGAAACCCTTGGTCAATAGATATACGTATTATTTGGTAAACCTCTATTGGATTATACCTTATACCTTCAAAGGATAGTCTTTGGGGAATATAGAAACTTAAGGTTATGAAAAAGAAATATAGAATGGTTATTTTGGTATGGAATGGATGATATATGTTTTTGAAATGGTATGCTTAATAGAGGATAAGATGAAACCTTTTAAATGTGAGGTTCGTAGAAAACATGTAAATATTTGAAACATTAATATATAATATATTTCTTCCTCATATAAAATGGCTCCAAAATTCCTGATCATATAATATAAGGAGAGTAAGGTATAAATATATTCAATAAATAAAATATATATAGGGATATGTTTGGTTTAAATCTTATATTTTTTCATCCCCTTGGTATCCATGTTTAATCATAACAATTGTAACAAGATTTTGAATATTTAATGGCCATGAAAGTAACTAAAAAAATTATGTGGCGCATACATGATCAATTATTTATATTTTAAAAATTTCCTCATATAATTATGTTATTATTTTATTTCATATGATTTTATAATGAATAAAAATAATTTTTAAATATTAAATATCATTTTAATTCATTTTCATGGAGATTTGATCTTTTTTTATTTAAATTTATAAGATAAAAATGGATTTAAAATTTAAATTATATTAAAAATAATCCATTATAATTATCCAATAGTTTTATAGAACACCATAATTCATAAAAAAACATATTTCATTAAAATCATTTACCTGATTTTTCTAAAGCTTACACAAGCACTACATTGGCGTTTCACAAATATTAAAGGTAATTATAACATCACCAAAAATTTAAAATAAAAAATTATCTTCAATAATGTTCATTTTAAATAAGATTTATCATCTATATTCATTTATATATATATATATATATTATCTATATCCATATCATGAGTATATATTTAGTGAGAAAGAGTGGCATTTTATAAACACTCTTAAATAAAAATAATACAAAATTTTCAATCAAAGTAAAGTGGAAAAAATTATATATTTTAAAATATATGATTTTAATTTTTGAATTTAAATATTACAACAGGATAAATTTATGTTTTTGATATATTTAGTATCCCTTATCCAATAGTATCAATCTCGATTAACCCATTTTACCCTTTACCTTTGTGTTAAAGTTTTACATTTATTACTATTCATAATGAGTAAAAATGTAATGGAAATAATTTAAAAATTAGGAAATTATCATCCAAAATATATAATTCATTTTTTGAGATTAAAATTCCTTAATAATTAAAAATTATGTTTAATATGTGTTTAAAAAAAGCAAAAAAAAAATCAATTTTACAAAAATATGCATCCAAAGACAATATCATTTCCAAAATATCATGGATAATAAATACTAATTTTTAATGGAGGAATTTTTTAATTATTTTATATCATAATCTTATGAATCGTGATACCTATTCTTTCAAGAACTTTCATATGATAGTTTTAAACTAATGGGTATATATACACTAGAAACCTATTCAACTAATTCCATCAAATTAATTCATCTCATGAGACTACTAATATATTGAGGATCTATCTATAACTTAATCCACCCTTATCTACAAGTCCAAATAATTCCTCATATATCTAATAATATATTTAATTCATGAAAAATATGCTTTGTATTTAAAAATCCATATTGAGGAAAGGATATAGATTTTTCAATATTTCTCTATTAAATAAAATAACTTTAAGTGAAAAACATTATAAATATAAATGATATATAGTTCAAGAAATAAGTATATCCATGATAAATAAAATAGATATTTAGGGGAGATTTAATGTCTAATGCTCACATGAAAGAGAATATTTTAAGAGAAAGATAATGAATACGAAAATGAATTAATAAATTCAATGTTAATACTTTCCTTAGTCAAAATGACCATAAATAATACATAGAAATAATAATAATGAAATCAATACACGTGATCCACAGTGGAGAATAATTAAATTAAATGTTTATTCTAATTAATAAATATAAATACACTAAAAATATATTAAAAAACAATGTTAAGGAAAACATCCTTCTAATTTTTGGAAATAACCTTTTAAAAATTGATGTTACAGAAACATTTAAAAGATAATTTTATTTTAAAATATAATTTGAAACATGTAAAGTAATCTTATAATCATTTATTGATCATGATGGTGGGAAATTTTGTATATTCCAAATAAGTTAAAAAACTTTCCTATCATATTTTTGCGAAAATCACAAAGGGAACTATTTGGGAAATGATATTAAGATTCCTTTTAATTTTTATAAAAGTAAAACATGGGTAAAATGACTTTAATAAATCATTTTTATAATTTTAAATTAATTTTTTAAAACAATTTATGCCAAAATGTATTTTCTAGAAAATGGAATTTGACTGAAGAGGGATATGAAGTCATATTTTAGTAAAAACATTTTCTCAGTCAGTTTTAGTACAAAAGAGTAGAAAATGGTATTATTTACTGAAAAATTCATGAATAACCAGAGGATAATAAATTTAAATTGGTTTATTATAAAATTTTCAAATAACTTCATTCACTATAAATTCAATCATAAACAATCTTGATTAAAATGTTATTGTTCAATCCTTAAAAATATCATAACAATGAAGTTAGAATTTATCAATGAATAGATTATGTGTATAAATTTTAATTCCACATATAAAAAAGATTAGATTCAACATAATTTAATCAATATTGATTACACACATAAAATTATAATATCAAATACAATGAAGAAGTAATATAAACCAATGAAAATAAATCATGTAATGAAATTCTTTACCACTTTGTAACATTTATGATAAGTTGAATTTAGATGAAATAATTCATATTGAAACTTAAAATACAATATATTTTTTTATGAATCATGAAATTACATATAAAAGGGTAATTATATACTCTATATAAAATAAATTAGGTGCATTAGATTATAATATGCCTCAATTAATGGAAATGGAGACGAAGTCCATTACCTCACACTTCCTATTGATTTAACATTAGTTAACCAATTGTATAATGGTTTTAATCAATTTATTAATTTAAAAAGTAAAAATATTCATATTTATAATATCATATATTATATTATTATTCTATTTTACCACTAGTTTGTTAATAATTCTTCATTTTCTTCATTGGTTCTGGTGTTAATTGCATTTTTTTTATAATGTGTGTTTTGTCATGAAAGTTCATGTTATTTTGTAAAGAATATAGATCCTTAATATCAAGAATGATATAAATTTTATAAATAGGATTTTTTTTCATTATATATATCTTTATAGTCATTATTTTATTTGAACATGGAGAATGGATCACATTGCATTGGGTAGACGGTAGGTCGTACATATGCACGAGTGATGATATTATTTTCTTTAAAAGTGGAAGGGTAAGGAAGTATGTGACATATGAATTTTAAAAAATAAATATCATGTCACTTATATCACATATAATCATTAAATTTATTTTTACTTCATTCCATGTAAAACGTAAGTGAAAAAATAATCACATCACTTCGTGAGTAGATAGTTTAATGTACACACAAGTGACATTATCATAATTTAAACAGAATGGAACTTAAGAAGTTATATGTGATATTATGATTAAATAAGTAAAATAATTTCATAAAAATTTGTTAAATCCATCATTATATCCATCCATTAATGGTAGTTATGAGAAATGAACTACATATGTTTGGGAGGCGGTAGTCTGTCACACACACGATCGACAGTTTCATTTCTCATTTGATGGAAGAGAAAGTGGATATATAACATGGAATTAAAATAATAACATATCATTATATTTAAGATATTGAGTTTATTATATATTCATGGAATAATCTGATTTTATTTTTATGGAATAATAAACTAAATAAAAATTCTTTTATAAGAATGTCACCTCCTCTTTAGAGAACTTTTTTTTGTTTTCCCCAAAATCCTTCCATGTTTTTATTTATGATACGAAAATGGATCTAGGATTTTGGTAGGGGATTAAGGAAGTTTTTTGGGGTATTTATGTTCCAAACCAAATGGAGTTGGATGTGTGGATACTGTAGGATAGTGGGTTTCCTTTTATAAATGGGAGAGTGGAAAAATGGAATTTTTGAAAAGAATCAATTACACTAATGTTGTTATCATGAAAAGGCCTCCAAAATGGATCATTATAGAACTTATGATATTATAGTTTTACCATATGTCCATAAAATGGGTTTTATTAAAATAAATTAGGACATTTGTTATCCATATATTTTTAGTATAATCCCCATGAAATCAGTTTTAACCATAACCATGTTAATTAATGTTTGCTTCTTTGACAATTAATAATGGTAAAATATTAAGTTGAAATTATTATATTATAAAAAATATGATGAATAAAATTTTGGAATCCATTTTTTCAAATTAATTTCACATAATTGGTATAATCCATTTTTTAATTTAACTGTAGAGGTGATGAAAAAGTGGGTTTCGAAAGAGAAAATTGTCATAAGTATAGAAGGTTCTAATATTAAAATTTATTATGAAATTGATTCCAATGAAATAAATTAGTTTCAAATTAATATAATGGAAATAAATTTTCTTTTAAAAAATAATATATAATTTATCATTTTAAATTATTAAATCAAAAAAGAAAATTTCAATAAAAATCAGAACATTTTAGTATTCATCGAATAATGAAACATTTCAGAAAAATTCACCCTGAAATAATTTTGATATATTGATTTTAAAAATGAGATTATTTTTTTAACTATATTTTTAAAAATTGGTAAAATTTAATTTTAACATAATTTCTCTACACGTGATGAAAATGTTTTATCTGAAAATATAGTTTTCTCGTAAACAATTATTTTTCATTTAAATTATTATTATTTTATTTACAGATATACAATGATTTTTTTATACTTTTATATATCATTAAATTGTCATAATTTATTATTTAAAAATTATACCCTACAATTTAACAGTTATTTTATAATAGTATAATGTATTATGACTCATTTAGTCTCAGGGTTGTGTGTTACACAAGATACTGAAGAGATCAAATTTTTTTATGAAGAAATATATTATAAAATATTGGGGTTTTATATTGTTTTATATGATTGGTTTAAAATATAATTTATCCTATCGAGCCTAAATTTTATTCTTTTTAATCCTCAGGTTGTTATAATCTCTCCACTTTAAATAAATTATGTTCTCGCAATTTAAACATGAACTCAGTAATCATGGGTCTCACATTTGGAAATACAAATATGGAAAAAACCACATAATAAAAAGGTTTAATAAAAATTAATCTTGATAAGAGAGAAAGGGAAATATGAATGTCATATGTAATAACTCATAACTAAGTTTCCAAGTAGGAGAACATAGGTGGGAACTGAAGACATGGACATGGAAGAAAATGATAAATAATTATAAAGATTGATAGAGGTCATTGATCACAATAATGTGAATTAAAAATGGAATGTTAAGGACCCAAAAACCATAAATATTTGATGATTAAAATACCATTTTATGTATAATATGTGACAGTAATAAGATAATTGTTTTTCAAGATTTCTTCCTAATTTTTGAGGAATTATATTACTGTCTATGAATTTAAGTAAATATCCCTACATGAAATATTTCTATTTTATAAGAACAATTTTATCCTTTGGTTGTTCTTTCATCAATTTAAACTTAATATCTTACTCCAAAAATGAATATGAAAAAATGATTTTTTTTAAGTGAGAAGAACCAAAATTAATATTTATAAAATCATAAAACCCATATAAAAGTGATCGGTCCTTCTATATATCTCTATATGTTTTTCAAAACCAATATGGTTAGGAAGAGTTATTAATATCTAAACCTCAACTATAACACCACTATTTCATCATTAATATATAATTTACAAATAATGTAACTAAAAATAATGTAAAATTAAAAAGAACATCACATAGACCAGTGGTAGGAGTAACACCCTTAACACCCTTCAATTGGGAGTTCAAGACCCAATACCTTTCCATATGAGTTGGGTTTCCACCTAGTCTATGGGTTGTCCTTTTTATAAAACTATATTGATATAATTATTATAATGTTACCAAATTTTGATCACCCATAATCAGTAAAACGTAAAATATCATATAAACCTTAAAGAATACAAATAAATTTAATATTTTGTCTAAAACAATTGAAGTAGTTCTTCCTCAAATAAAATTTTATACACTAAAACAAGAGTTTTTATTCCAATAAATTTTTCTCTAAAATATCCATATTATCTGTAAAATCCCATCATATAAAACATAAAATGGTGTGTTTAAGACATTGAACATATGATCAACTTTATACTCAAAAACCCATGATGAAATCCAAAACTATTAAGTCAATAAAGACATACATGCTCACAAAATTCAACACAATCCTTAGATGTTTCATGGTTTTTATAACCAAAATACCATTGGTAAGAATACTTCTATAATAAATTTCTTGAAACTCAATACCTAAATACTTTAATAGTTTTATTTTAACATAGATGATTCCTTTGTCTAGTGGTTAACCTTTTTAAGAGTTAATTGACTCATATAATGAACATGTTCCCCACATTTAAGACAAGGAACTATAAATGGATCCCTAAGTTGAAATTTATTTCATTCAATTTTACTCTATATTTTTTCTGAAAAAATCATTTCTTTATACCCATATTATCTATACATAAAATATTTTCTTATTCCATGAATATAATTTCCTATTTGTCTCTTTCCATATTTATGAAATGAAAGGAATTGATCATTCTTTCCTCCAAGGTCTTCACCAGTTGAGATCTTAAATAACTCCATTCTTCTCTTGTTTGGTGAGTCCAACAGTTGGTTAAGGTATAATTTGTTAATCATATTTTAGGATAAATGATCATTCATAATCAAAATATATTTCACTTCAATCATCATCCAATATATTTTATCATTATGACCACATTATCCTTCATATTCAATGTTAAGAAAATTCCATTTTGTTCTATCCATTGACTAAAACCAAAAATAATTCTATAGAAATAATATTCATAGTGATAAAACCATATAATAATTTATATGATTTATAAATAATGACACATTATTTTATATCCAGATGCCTTTGGTTTAACCTTGTAAATTAATTGTAATCATCTATTCAAATACTTTATAATAGTTGGTAAATAAAATTGGAATTATCCAAAGAAAATATCTCAGGAGTGTCAAACCTGGTGTGCACTAAGGACCATTGTGGTGAATCAGGTGATGATAACCTCATGAAACATATTCCCATTTTAGATTCCTTAGTCCTAAGTAAACTCATGCTGTAACAAAATCCACTTTTAGTATCCATGCAATTATTTATTTCGTGGAAAAATTACATAATCTATACCTTAAAAAAATTTAGGATTTCCATTTATACTTATCATCAAAGTCAATCACATGTCTATTTTCCCTAATCTATGTTATCCTAAATCTATATTCCAATGTTTCTACTAAACTCTATCAGATACCAACTATAACGACCCTAAATATAGTAACTTGTAGCTGATGTCTACTTTATTACATAGGCATATGATATATGGAATAAAATATTAAAGTAACAAATAGTTTATTAGTCTTGGAAAACATGATACATATAATATTACCATATTATATTTGAAAATAGAAATTAAAAAATATTTTTCTGAGAATACCATTATTCCCACTAGAATAACCTTGAATAACAATAATAGTACACTTCATGGATTCCTAGTAATTGAAAAATATTAAGGGTGAGCTCAAATTCTTAGTAATTGTTAAGTACATCAAAATATATCATTAATAAATAATTATAATAAATATTGAACGTTACATAACTGAACACACATACCATTTAAATTACATTACTATCATGATAAGATAAGGTATATTAAATATGGAATGGTAAATAACTGAAAAATTTCCATTTAATAAATACATTTAGAATGAAATACATCTTGAGATAATATCTTTGAAAAAAAATCATGGATAATAATAATAAAATTTAACCAAGGAAATTCTTAATTATTTGATGTCATGATCTCAAGCATCATGATACCTCTACTGTGATGACCTTTCAGAATACTTTTTTATAATCAATGGGTAGGTACATGCCAAAAACCCATTTAACCAAGGCTATATAATAGATTTGTATCATGAGACTATTGATTAATTTATGAGAAATCTTTAACTATAACACCATGAAATTTTGCGAAACATCCTTCTGAATAAATTTAATATTTTTTATGTTTTTTATTTTATGAAACAATAAAAATAAATTTTATATATAAAATCACTATGTTTGACTTGGATTATAAATAATACCAAGTTAATGATTCACTAACAGCAACAAAAAGGTTATATTTATATACAAATAACAATGAGGTTATCTTACATTATACACAAGACTTACTTTTCTCGATGCCTTATGTATCACACAAGACTGAGTTTTACCAAACAATAATATATTATTAAAATATTATATTAAGAATTAACCTTTCCAATAATTTATATGATATGAATAGTATTAACTATATTATGAAAAACGATTTTTTAAACAAATATTACTTGAAATCATTTGTTACAGTTAATATATTTAAGACAAATGGAATATGTTTTTTGAAAACTCTTTTTATGACTCACAAGGTTTTTTTATAATAATAAATCAAATTAATTAAAATTAGTGAGTGATATTAATGTAATATATATATATATATTATTAATTAGTTATTTTTTAAATTCATTCAATATATTTTATTAGTATAATATTAAACAAACCCAATATTACAGATAAAATCCGATATTTTTGTTAAGGTATTTTTACCGCCTTTTGATGGTGAACCTATTTTAAATCTAAATTTTGGTAATTTTTCAATTTTTTTATTTACAAATAAATTTTATTTTTGAAATATAAATATTAAAAAGGATGTTAGGGTGATGTTTTGGTATTTTTCAATGAAGTTTAATTTTTAATGAATAGTGAAAAATACTGAAATTTTAATCACAACTACTCTTTCATATAAATTTATTATAAGTTTGAATTATAATTTTAATTGATATTAAAGTATATATAAATAATATTTTTATCAATTTATCCAATTTAGGTTATTATAATAAATTTAAAATTTAAAATATTTATAAAAACATACCAAACTCTTTAATGCTTTTACATTAAAAACCTTCATTTTTTTCTTGTGTGTAGGATTAAATTTAAATTAATTTATAACAATTATATGATTGGAATCTAAAAAAATGGATTACATATTTGTAATAATAATAATTTATGTTTTATAATAATATCTACTTAGTTTTTGACAACAAAATATTAGTGAAGTTAATTAAAAGTAATTACAATGATTAAGATAAAATTGATCTTAACAATGGACTAAACCCAAAACGTAAGGCCTAATATGGCCTTAAAATTTTTATAAAATCCATTAAAAGGATATATTTTGACCCAATATTCCCTTTTATCATATTTGTAACATTATTAGATCCACTTGAAATAAAAAACATGGTTTGGGTTTCCCTTTTCCCAACTATTACAAGAGTTCCACTCCTCCGCCACTATAAACATCCTCCGCTCCTCCCACTTTATCACACATCTCTAGACATTCTTTCTCAAAAAAAACACTACCCAAATAGATCCCTAATATCCCTTCCAAAATTTTTTAATCATCCCTTTGTTCATAAATAAATCCATGTATGTTCTTTGGTGAAAAATAAATGTAGTTAATCAAAGAAGAGGTAACATCCTCCCTTAAGATCCTTTATATTTTTTTCATTCCCCATCCCCACCACTATAATTATTATATTATTACACAAAAAAAACATATCTCATCAATATAATAATTTTATGTTATGATAATATTTAAACCTACACATACCCATAGTTTCATCTAATGGGTAATGAAAATATTGTTTATGTGTTTGACTAACTATTTCCTCACAAAATGATGATTGTTCATTCATAATTTATCACCTATCATGGAGGAAATTATGGTAGAAAATCTATTTTTGTATAATATTTATGATATTTATAATATCTTTAATCTTATATAATTATTTTAAAACGCATATATTTATACTTTTCATCCTTTGTAAATATGATAATTTTGTTAGAGGAAGTGTGGATTACGTCCCCCTCAAGGCGATGTGATTCGTTCACACACTACATGTAATATATAAAGGAGTGGTTTTATTAAAAATATGTGGCATAAAAAACACACACACATATATATATTATATTAATTAAATAATTACCTTTATGTAAATATAATATATACCATTTTCTTTATTATCCTTTCACACACATATAAAGTGATAACATCATCTGTGGACATGTGGAATATCACCTACTCAACATGATGTGATTACTATTAAATCACAATATATATATATATAAGTATATATTATTATATAATATGGTATTTATTATATAATTATCATTCTTAGAATATTAATTTTACTTACCTTCAGTCCACAACGATCATTGAGAAATGGGAACGTTACTCATTCGTACGTATGGCCTATTATCCTCATGATTGTAACATTGATTAATATTTAAAAACCATATATAATGATTGGTTTTGAAATTATAATTAATTTATAAATATGATATTTATTTTGGAAATTTTTATATAATAACCCCTTTGACCACAGTCGACCAACCACAATTGTTTTTAATACATTAATCGAATTTGGTCAAAACACTGGACTTAAAATTAATTATTTAAGCAGTTTTATACAACATGGTAATAAGTGAAGTAAAAGTTATAAAAAACATGAAAATGATTCTAAATCAGGTAATTTATTTACATAATTTTAATATTCAATAATATAATTACACATGTGACCTTTCAGATTCAAGGTAAGGGGATTTCATCTCACTCATTGTTTATGTGAGAAAGATGCCTTATTAACCACTCACTTATTCTGTGTGGTCTATATAACACCCATTAAAGTATTATATGAATATTATAATTAAATATATTGTTATTTGAATAACCATTTTATGGTATTTATTTCATGGGTTTTATGTTTCAGAAGTTCTAAAATTGGAAAAGTAATTTTGTCTCATTTTTCCTCCTTTGAGATGCATGCCTTGTTATACACATATATTCATATATGAGGTTTTTAAACAACCATTGACATGTTATAACATTAATATCCTACTTTTAATGATATTTTAAATCACCATGTAATTTCATTTTCCCACATGGGTAATATGATTCAAAGTTACCATGTGGAAAGATTGTATTGAAACAATATCATTGTTTAGCGAGATTATTTAAGATCACATTTTCATTAATAAAATCATATAATCCATCTTTCAATAACAATCATGACTTTTATTTTAAACTTTTTATTCTTGATTTATTTAAGTATTAGTACCATTTTATACTCTTTGGTTCTTAACATAATTAAAAAAATGTTTTTAGGAAAATATGACCTCACCTTTCTCTTCGGTCGGATATTTGTATTCTTTTAAAACCATTATTTCAAAAAAAGGATTGCAATAATATTATAATAATATACAATGATCATTAAAATATATTTTTAACCTTTTTAACAAATTTCTTCAAAAAATACTCTTATCACTTTACGAACAAGGAATTTTTCTATCCTTTTTATGTTGTAAGTAGAATATTCTTTTTATAGGAAAAATGATCTCAAAATAATTTTAGTGATTACTAAATAATTTTTAAATTTTATTTTCATTAATTTTTTTTCATCTGGTTTTATGTTCTAAGAATAATTTTTAAAAGGAGAAAGGATAATTTATTCATGAAGTGTTTTTAAAAGATCTTTCAAAATTAGTTCCTATATATGATAACATTTGTTAGTTTTAATCATTCCTTTCTGGGGAAATGATTCAATGATTCCATTCATTTTTTTTCTATAAATGGTTTACATTTTATGGCATGATATTTTTAAATCCATTTCTCTTTAATGGTTTATATTCTTATGAAACCCGCTTATTTTCAGTGGTTATGCAATTTTGAAATTATTATGAAATCAGTCTCTTTTCCATAGGTTAAGATATAATTACATGTTTATGACACCCTTTTTATTTTTTGGGTTCGGTTATGATTGTTTATGATCTTGTGGAAAATGTACATATGATTTCATTATGATATGTGGGGGACCTATATCTCCCTCGAATGCATTGGGTAAAGATTTATATCTCATGATATAGACTAATATAGTATTGGGAGTGAAACTTGACTAATAATATGTCTATGGTAGTAAACCATGACTACCCAGATGGTATGAGGAGTGAACTCATGCTACTTAGATTTCCATGGGAGTGATCCATGACTTCCAAGATTGTATAGGGAGTGAACCCATACTAATGAGATGTTTTTTGAAGTGATTAATTGAATACTATGAAAATTATATTATATACATATGTGTTTTCCAAAATTCAATATCTTATTCCTATGTTATGATTTCATGGTTTATGTTCTTAATTTCCTTATGATTAATATATTATGAAATTCCAATATTTACATTAGGATTTTTGTTTATGAGCACTGATATGTAGGTTATGATCTTTTATTTACATGATCATGTTCCCATACCCTTATGCCCATGTTTATTCTTACATCACTCCATTGTTTAATCTTACTAATAATATAATATCAGCCCATTTTATGTCTCTTTCCCTTGGTTATGAAGATATATATTATGTACGATGTGTATAAGAAGGGTTGTAGTAAAGAATAACCTAGTGGGAGATAATTATTCTCACTTAAGAACTAGTTTTCATTTTTCCATGTTTCCAAAGTCACTAAACTAATACGGTCTTTGGGTGTCTATTTTTTTGTAAATTTTTAAGTATTATGAAAATTTTATATAATTTCTATGTATGTTAATATTGGGATTATATAGTTAGTATGAGAGTCACGGTTTAGTAAACCTTTTGAAACTATGATGAGAAAACCTTACTGAGAACTCTAAGGACATGTCTAATGATAAGTCTATAGATAAGAAAATGTATAGGAAATGTTGTGGTATTTTGGTAAAGTATATATTGAGTGGTTTCCTATAAATACATACATGTATGGATACTAAAAGTGGATTTGGATCTATCGCAGATGTGCGTAGGGGTAACAACTCTAACAAGATGTCCCAGGCCTGACTCTGGCTAATCTGGTATGCTACAATGGGAATTGCTGCATACCAATTTTGAAACTCCCAGGGGATATGATTTGGAAATTCACAAACTCTTCACAAACCATTACTTATTATTTGAATAGAGGACGATGTAGGATCTAAATAATGATGTAGATGCTCAATATACAAGAGGGGGGTGAATTTTATACTTTAAAAATTCCTTTGGAACCTTTAAAGTTAGTTACAATTAACTATGTTTTCCTTAAGAAAAGGAAAGAGCTAAGTTTAAAAAATTTAAATTAAGTAAATTCACAACACCTCTAACACCAAATGAAAAACTTGGAATAAGGAATGATGTTATAAACTTCAAGTCCTATGTACTTTCTTAAAACTGAAAAGAGGTTATTAAAGTAGGTTCCGGAAATATGGTTCTGGAAATCGAAAATTAACAAAAGATTACAATATGAGATACTACCTTAAAGTGTATAGAATATAAATGAAACAGAGTACAAGTAAGTAAGTATAAGAAATTTATACTTTCCTTATAATACAAGATACAGCGGAAATAAACAAGTAGTAAAACTACGAGTAACAAGATATAAGTCTTCTAACCCAAAGAGAAGGGTATCCAAAAACCTTGGATAAAGGTCCCTTGATTTATACTTTCAAGCAAGTCTGTCTTACCCACACCAGGGTAATCCCTCGATACGAAAATCGGAGTCTCTGTCTTGCTATCCCCGCAAGACCTCAACTTTAAGGTAGTTGGAAACCTCTATCTTCCTCAGCAAGGAATCCCTCGAACTTTAAGGTAATCGGCACCTCTGTCTTCCTATCCCCGGAAGTCCTCGAATGTAATCACCAACATTCGGAGTCGCATGAAGATTTGAGAGTTAATAAGAGCCTCTCTCTCTAGAAATCACTTCAACAGCATGTATGCACAATGTCGAAGAAGTTATTCATCAGTCAGCGTTGAGCTCTTTCAAATGAGCTCCTATTTATAGGCAAGGTCGGCCTCTTTTCCAACAGTCATATTTTCCTTAAAAATCGGAGGGACTTGTACATGTGTAACATAACCAATGGTTAGTTTATAACAGAATAGACGACATCATTTTATAACAAAACAAGTGTAACATAATGTACGACATCGTTTAAAGTCTAACTCAAAAGTTCCGAGTGAAGGTTCGGAGTGTAAACAAAAATAATTTTTCGGAGTCTAAATAAATTTGGAGTGTATTAAACAAAGATGATCAGATTCTGTTTAATAGGTGAATTTGGAATGAGAATTCGGAATGAGAATTTGTCAACATAATTTGTAATGAGAATTTGTCATCCGAATTCTTAATGAGAATTCGTCATCAGAATTCGTAATGAGAATTCATCATCAGAATTCGTAATGAGAATTCATCATCAGAATTCGTAATGAGAATTCATCATCAAAATTCGTAATGAGAATTCATCATCAGAATTCGTAATGAGAATTCGTATCCAGAATTCAGAGTAGAACTTTATCAGAGTTCGTAACCGGAATTCGGAATGAAACTTCATTACAGTTCTCATCTGGAATTCGGTACTTAAAACAGAATATTTCACATCAAAGTTTCAAATGATTCCAAGAATATAGAAATGAATCCGAAACTTATACTTAAGAAATATATGAATGAAAATATGATAAAGAAAATTTTTCTTAAAAAAGCGATCTTCCTTATAAAAGTGATTTTCCTTATAAAAGAGATTTTCCTTATAAAAGCGATTTTCCTTATAAAAGTGATTTTCCTTATAAAAGTGATTTTCCTTATAAAAGAGATTTTCCTTATAAAATTGATTTTCCTTATAAAAGTGATTTTCCTTATAAAATCGATTTTCCTTATAAAAGCGATTTTCCTAATAGAAAGGTGTTTGTGATTTTCAAAACAAGAAGGAATGGAAAAGTCATAAGGAAAACCTTTTTGACTCAACAATCTCCCCCTTTTTGGAAGGCACAAACATCCCTATGAAAAAGAAAGTCTAAGAAGAAAGAAAACATTAAGGCTTATCTCCCTTTGCTTATGGATTTTTATGAATACGACTAACTCCCCCTTAGGCTTTGAAACACTAAGAATCGTATTCTAGATTTCCGGAATGATATTTCATTAAAAATAATAAAGTCTTATTTAATGAAAAACTCTCCCTTAGATAAACTCTATTAGAGTTTGTTTTCTTTCTCATCCTTTGTTAAGATTCTTTTTCCCCTTTATTAGGGTTCTTTTCCTTCTCCCCCTTTGTGATTTTCAAAAAGAATTCGAGGGAATGGAAAATATAACAAAGTACCTGAAAAATTAGTAGTGAAAACAAAAGAAACGAGCAAGCACAATTTTCATTAAGTTTGAAAACTCAACAACAAAGAAGTCTAGATACAAAAAAAGATCGGATCTGTCTATTTTGGATCTTTTTACTTCGCCATGAGACCCTTAAGAATAGTCTTTATCTTCTTCATGTCTTTATGATCATCCTCGGCTTGCTTCTCTAACACAACAATTCTTGCATTTTGAGCTTCAATCTTTTCTTCCTGGGCTTGAAGCTTTTCTTCCTGAGCCTTCAAGATCTGTTCTTTCTTTAATAACTTTTCTTCAAACTCAATCCAATGATCCCTTTCATACTTCCATTTTTGAGAAACAGAATTCAGCTTCCCCTTCAGATCTCTAACTTGTTGAATCCAGAAATTCTTTTCATTTGTCAACTTTTCTTCACAGGATGACGTAAGTTCATTTATCTTCTTGTCTTCTGTCTCAAGGGAATCCCTCACATTATCTTGGAATTCATCAAAGAGACTCATCTCTTCTACAGTCTTCTTAGACCAACTAGTCATCCTCTTGCAAGATCTTTTGTGGGACTCAAATCCGACAAAGAAAGTTTTTAACTGAGCCTCTATCTCAACACATTTGTCCATAACCATGGATACGGAGTCTGTTTTCTGATTCAAAGCATGTTGGAGCATCTGGTATCTTGAATCAATACTTGAGAAAGTCGGAATAGAACCTACCAACTTCTTTAAAGACTAAACAACAAATTCATTCCCCAACAAAGATGACTCCGAATCCGAGACTTTACTTGGAGAATTTTCTTCTTCAATATGCTCAACATTATTCTTAGAAGAACTACCCACTTCCCTTCTCTTTAAAACTATTGAGCTTGGGGTATCAACCACAAGTTTTTTTCCCTTGTCCTTTTTCGGAATGGAGTCATGTTCCGGAGTTCTCTTTTCACTGTCAGACACTTGGACAACATTGTCTTCATCGTTAGCAAATTTTTGAGCACCATCCTATACATTCTCCATTTGAGAAATATCATGTAGAAGTTGTTCTTCATCTGCATGATAGGCTACTTCTTCTTCTCCTTTCTCCACATCCTTCCCTGGAGGGACTAACTTATAAGACTCAGCTTCTGATGTTCGGAGCGACAAATTTTCTGAAGGTGTCCCCTTATAATCATCTACTTGCTTCAAAACATCTCTTCTGTCACCACTACCTTCAGCAACTTCTTCTTCCTCTTCCACTTGCTCTATCTGCTCAACTACCTCAACAGGCTTTGCTACTGCCTTTTCTGGAGCTACAAAGTTTCTTCCTGGAGTCTCAGGTAGAGATTCCAGAGAGAAAGATCTCGGAATATGAATGTTTCCAGAATCCATCTCTGTAAACTTTAACAAAGTTTGAACTACCTCAGCTTCAAACATCTTCTTCTTAAGCTTCTTTTCTTTCACTTGTTTTTCTTGCTCATCCGCAGTTCTTTCCTTCAAGGCCTTAGCCTCCGCAGGATCCAAGCCAAACTGAGGCTCCCCATGCACTCTCTTCTCTTTGGTTTCCCTCCATTTAGCAACTACCTCATCTGGGTAAGCTTTCTTCTTCTTTGGTTTTGGTGGTGCGGAATGAACTTCCTTAGATTTGGGATTCTCTGCTGCAACTTCAACTTCTTTCAACATTCTCTTCTTCACTGGCTTAGAGGATTCAGGTTCAGTAAATTTTGGAACCGTTTCTTCTTGAGCAGGTAAATCAACAAATTGACCAGTCTTCTTGTCGAAGGCTACATCCATTCTTTTGAGAGTACCATCACTCACCAATATAATCTTGCAAACTCCTGGATTAGAATTTCAAGCCTCCTTGAAGGACTCAAGACACTGAACTATCAACTTTTAGAGGATTGCTAGATACATTATGATCTGAGCTCTCAGATTCCCTTTCTTAACATTCTCAAGAGTAATAAGAATGTGTTTCATTAGGTTAAACTTCCTCAGATTTATCAGAAAATCTAGGATATAAATCTCACTCTTCTTCAGACTATCTTTTTCACCCTTTCTCGGTACGATAAGGCCTTGTACCCATAATTCTAGAATCCAGAAATTCGTAGATAGAGAAGCAATCTTCGGAGCCTTGTCATCTGACAGTACGAGAGTTTCCAAAGCCTTTTCTTTGTCGAAGCTTCTTTTTGAATTCGTCAATACATGAGAAGTAAACTCAGATTCTCCTTCATTATTCAGCCCCACCAAGCTGGCTGCCTTGGCATAAGAAAGCTTATAAGTCCTTCCATAAGACATAAATGATAATTTCTCCTTGACATCTTCCTTATAGAAGGAAACTGTCTCATAGAACTCTATAAGAAAATCCGAATAAACTTCATCTTTATTTCTGGGCTTGGATACAGCGACATCTTCCCATCCGTTAAGCTTTATGTTCTTGGATATAAGAGAATCATACTTGTTGAAGAAATCAGGATGAACCAACCTTTCTCTATATACTAACCACTTCGAAATCGGCTTAGAGGAAGACATTTCTTGAGAAGCTACTTCCACAGACATTCAGATCTAAAGACCTCTGAAAAGTTCGAAACGGAGAAATCTGATGTTCGGAACGGCTTTAAAACGGAGAGGCATAGCTTCAAGACGCTGGAGCTTAAAAACTAATGTGGGACAACCATTTGGGGTCCCCTTTATATTGGAAAAGAGAAGACGGTTCAACTTCCTCAGTTGATCGAATGGTAGTGACAAGCTGAGATCAGATCTGACAGTTGAAAACTAATTCTCAAGAAAACTTGAATCCGATCTTTTGAGGTTTTTATTAAAACAAAGAACTAAGAAAACTATAATCCGAAAACAAAATATAAGAAAATGCCAGCAATTAAAGTATGATTACGAAAACTTGAGTAAGGAAATCATACCTTTCGGATTGGCTTAGGAGGATTATTCGTAATGGGTAACATTCTTAAAAAAACTATGGAAAATCTTTACTACGAAAAGAAAAAGTTCGCAAAACTCTCTACGAAAAACAAACTCAATACAGAAAACTCAGTACGAAAATTTCATTACAAAATTTGAAAACGAAAAGGTCATTATGAATGATTCTGTACGAAAATATCGTTATGAAAATACCAGTACGAAATTTTCCTTTCCGGATTTTTTCAACACAAAAATTTCCATTCCAGAAGTTTTCTATACGAAAAAAATCCATTCTGGAAAATTTTAGTTCTGGAAATTCCCATTCCGGAATTTTAGTACCGAAAAGTTTGAAAACAAACTTTGAAAAACTTAGTTATTCTATCAATCAAATGTACTCCCCATATGAAAAGGAGTTTATTACTGTAAGGAAACATTTTTCAATATAAAGCTAATTATGAAAGATTACCTTACGGTTATCATTCCTAACTTCTGTTTAATGTATTCAAATCTATCATAAGGCAAAGATTTTGTGAAAATATAATTAAGTTGTTCTTGCATTCCGATAAACTGAAGAATAATATCTCCTTTTATTGTGTGATCCCTAAGAAAGTGATGCCTAATATCTTTGTGTTTTGCACGAGAGTGATGTGCAAGGTTATTACTTAAGGAAATGGTACTTGTGTTATCACACAAAATTTGAGTTTTAGTAAAACTCAAGCCATAGTCTGTGAGTGTGTGTTGCATCCACAACACTTGAGCACAACAACTTCCAGCTTCTACATATTCAGCTTCAGCAGTGGAGAGTGCTACAGAATGTTGCTTCTTGCAAGACCAAGAAACTAACGAATCTCCTAAGAAATGACATGTTCCGGATGTACTCTTTCTATCCATTCTACATCCACCAAAGTCATCATCAGAAAATATTTTTAGAACAAAATAATTTCCAGAAGTATAAAATAATCCTAGAACTATGGTTCCCTTAAGGTAGCGAAAAATTCTTGTTACTGCCTTTAACTGATATTCCTTAGGATTGGATTGATAACTTTCACATAAGAATACTGAGAACATTAAGTCTGGTCGACTAGCTATTAAGTAAAGTAAACTTCCTATCATACCTCTAAAATATTTTTGATCTACTGGTTTCCCAGCTTCATCAAGATCTAAAGAGTTTGAGGTACCAATAGGAGTACTTATACTCTTAGTGTTTTCATAACCATACTTTTTAAGAAGATCTTTAATATACTTATGTTGAGATATGTAGGTTCCTTCTGGTTTTTGAGAAATTTGAAAACCAAGGAAAAAAGTTAACTCACCCATCATACTCATTTCAAACTCAGATTTCATTAGAATTGCAAAAGAGTCAGTTAAAGATTGCTGAGTTGAACCAAATATGATGTCATCAACAAAAATTTGAACAATCAAAACATATTTCTTATATTTATTTATAAAAAGGTTTGGATCTGCATTTCCCTTAACATAGTTATTTTGAAGCAAAAATCCAGTGATTCTATCATACCATGCTCATAGGGCTTGTTTATGAACATACAGAGCTTTGGTAAGTCTAAAAACATGATCAGGATGTTTTGTATCTTCAAAGCCAGGAGGTTGTTCAAAACAATCTTCCTCTAGGACATAACCGTTAAGAAAAGCACATTTCAAATCCATCTGAAAAGGTTTAAAATTAAAGAATTCTTCAAAGGCAAGTAGAATACGGATAGATTCAAGTCTAGCTACTAGAGCATAGGTTTCTTCATAGTCTATTCCCTCTTGCTGATTATAGACTTTAGAAACAAGTCTAGCTTTATTTCTTACTATGACTCCATTTTCATCAGATTTGTTTCTGAAGACCCACTTTACTCCAATAACAGAATTTTCCTTAGGTCTTTGAACCAAGGTACAGACTTTATTATTTAAGAATTCATTTAGTTCATCTTGCATGGCTTTGATCCAATCATCATCACCTAAAGCTTCATCAATGCTTTTAGGTTCTAATTGGGAAAGAAATGCTAGATGTTCTACTTCATTTCTTAGGGAACTTCTATTCCTTATAGGTTGATTTACATCACCAATGATACTATCACTGGGATGATTCTTAAGAAACACCTGATTTGGGTTTTGAAAAACTTGTTCATCAATATAGGGTAGAAAGTCGTCCAGGGTAAATGTTTCAGAAGTATCTTCTTGAACATTATCCTTATCATAAGGTTCTTCTATCAAAGGTTTATAATCAGTTTTTGAAAACACATCTGAGGATGTAGGTTGGGATGGTTTAAAAACAAAAGGATCAGACTCATCAAATTTTACATGCATTGTTTCTTCAACAGTACAAGTATTTTTATTAAAAACTCTATAATCCTTAGAAGTTGTGGAATAACCTAAGAAAATTCCTTCATCGGATTTTGGTTCGAATTTATGTAAGTTATCTTTAGTATTCAAAATGAATACTTTGCAACCAAAAACATTGAAGTAAGATAGTCTTGGTTTTTTACCATTCCATAACTCATAAGGAGTTTTATTAAGAAAAGGTCTAATCAAAACTCGATTTACAGTATAGCAAGCAGTACTTATAGCTTCAGCCCAGAAATGTCTAGCTATATAATATTCACTCAACATGGTTCTAGTTATCTCTTGAAGATTTCTATTTCTTCTCTCAACTACACCATTCTGCTGAGGAGTTCTAGGTGCTGAAAGATTGTGAGTAATACCTTTTTTACTACAAAAAGTTTCAAAATCAGAATTTTGAAATTCTCCTCCATGATCACTATGAATAGTTTTCAATGGAAGGTTTTTATAATTTTTAACTTAAGCTCTAAAACTTTTGAAATAAGAAAAAGCTTCAGATTTCTTTGCTATAAAATAAACCCAAGTAAATCTAGTGTAATCATCAACTAGAACAAACACATAGTATTTGCCTCCAATACTTCCAGGTTATGTTGGACCAAAAAGATCTATGTGCACTAACTGCAATGCATCAGTTGTTGAGACTTCACCGATCGATTTAAAACTAGATTTATGTTTCTTTCCATATTTACAAGGATCACAAACTTTAGAAGAATCAAATCTAAGCTCCAGTAGATCCTTAACTAGTTTCTTCTTAGTAAGTTGACATAGGTTTCTATGGTTACAGTGACCTAGTCTTCTATTCCATAACCAGGAATGATCTTCCATTGCACTTAGGCAAGGTAAACCTTGGCTCTTGAGGTCTTCTAAATTTAAGGTGTAAACATTCTCATGCCTATTGGCTGAGAGAATAAATTCTTCCTTGGAATTGTGAACTAAGCACTTATCATTCCTAAAATTCACAAGGTAACCTTCATCACATAACTGACTTATGCTAATGAGGTTTTGCTTAAGACCCTTAACAAAAAGAACATTTGGAATCAAAGTTTTTTCTAAAAGAACTATATTACCAATACCAACAATCTCTCCCTTAGCATTGTCTCTGAAAGTTACCTTTCCTCCTTTCGTTTTGATAATCATTTCAAAATAGCTTTTGTTACCAGTCATGTGTTGGGAACATCCACTATCCATGTACCATGTATTGTTGTTGGAACTCTCTTTATTTTCCTGAAATCAAGAAGAGAATTAGACTTTCGGAATCCAAACTTGTTTGGATCCGAGATTTTTAGATAACAAAATTTTAGGTACCCACATCTTCTTAGAAAAGTAAGCTTTGTGAAATCCTAAAGACTGAGTTTTGTTTAAGGAACAATTATTTTCCTAGTGACCACCACATGGACACTTAGTACAAAATGGGGCACTTTGAGGAACAAAATAATTTTTACTAAAAATTGGTTTTTCATGGGTATAACCAAATCCAGATTTATTTCCTAAAGGTCGTATTTGGGAATACATTTTATCAAAATTTTCCTTACCATGGGTAAAGTTTGATAAACACTTCTTTAAAGAAAAAATTTCAGACTTGAGTTTTATAACCAAGTTTTTATCCTCAAAATCATTAGATTTAGAACTAGAGCTAGGCTCGAAAACATTTTTCTTAGAAATTACTTTTTCTAACTCTTTAGAAAGTTTGTTCTTCTCAGAACTTACTTCCTCAAGATTTTTTGAAATACTTTCAAAATCAGCATTTTTCTTATCAAGATCTTTCGACAGATCTGATATCTATTTTGTAAAAATATTATTCCTAGAGTTTTCCTTATCAAGTTTTTTTATTGAGTTTTGAATTCTCAATTTCAAGAAGTTCAGCAAACCTAGAAACTTCTTCATAAGTAGGTAAAGTATTATCTTCAATAGAAGAGGATTATTCATCTGAGGAGTTATAATACTTACTATCATTAGAATTTAAAGAAACATTGGTCAGTGATTTAGCATTTCGTAACTCAGCCATAAAAATGATTATCAATAGGTAATATGGCTATAAGACCAAGATTCTTATGTCCTAAAGATTCATAATCAGAAGATTCATCTAAAGAGTCACCACCACTGGCACTCCGGGTATCATTATCTTTCAAAACTTTCTTAGCTTTGGATTTATAATACTTCTTTCTATTCCTGTCTGAATGTCTTTCTTTCCTTTCTTTCTTTTTGAGCAAAGGGAAATCTGGTCTAATATGTCCAGCTCTCTTGCATTCATAACATGTGACTTCTCCATCTTTCCTATCTTTCCTTTCCTTCTTCTTATACTTTGATTGGAAACTTCTTTGGCCAGCTATCTTGTTCATCCTTCGAGCAAGATTTTCTAACTCACTTTCAGAGACTTCACTCTCACTAGATTCGGATTGGAAAATAACTTTCTTAGACTTGGATCTGGTTACTCTCTCAGGAGTCTTAGCTTTCATCTAATTTGATGTTGTTGTAAAAGCAACAGTACCATTCCCATTTTTCTTCTTGATGTTATCTGCATCTCTCTTCATTCTTGTTTCGTGTTGGAGAAGAGTTCCAAATAACTCATCAAGAGAAATTTGAGTAACCTTCATATTCTCATCTATTGTTGTTCTATTGGATTCCCAATCATTGGGCATAATATCAATTATCTTATCCACAATTGCTTCATCATCTAACCCTTTATCTCCCATAGACTGTAAACTATTGAAAATAGTCATAAATCTCTGTTGAACTTTACATATTGGTTCACCATAAGGAAAATAAAATCCATGGTATTCATCTCTAAGCATAGCTCTCCTAGTTTCGATCACTTTAGAAGTTCCAAAGTGCGTAACCTCTAACTTCTTCCAGATACAATTAGATGCTTCACAAGAAGAAATTTGGCTATATATATTTCTAGTCATTGAACAAAGTAAGGTATTGTGTACCTTATAATTGAGTTGATACTCTTGATTTCCTGGTTAGTAAAAGTTCTAACTTCCTTATCAGGAATTTTATAATCACCAGTAAGCATAACGAAGTTGTCCACTCCAGTATTGATAAAAAAAGTCTTCATTCGATCTCTCTAGTATTCATAATCATTACCATCAAAGATTGGTGGTCTTGTAGGATTTAGATTATCAATAGAACCAACATTAATTCCTTTCATACTTAAAAACCTTTGGCACACAAACTTGTTAGTAGAAAAAGTTCGTAATCACAAAGTTCAGAATGACAAAATTCGGAATGAGAAAGTTTCGGAATGACAAAGTGAGCAAGAAAAACTTATACGTGAGTACAATTATTTCAGATACCTCCTCTGATACCAATTTTAGGATCGAAATAATGATGTAGATGCTCAATATACAAGAGGTGGGTTGAATTGTATACTTTAAAATTCCTTTGGAACCTTTAAAGTTAGTAACAATTAACTATATTTTCCTTAAGAAAAGGAAAGAGATATGTTTAAAAAAGTTAAACTAAGTAAATTCACAAAACCTCAAACACCAAATGAAAAACTTGGAATAAGGAATGAAGTTATAAACTTCAAGTCCTATGTACTTTCTTAAAACTGAAAAGAGATTCCTAAAGTAGGATCCGGAAATATGGTACCGGAAATCGAAACTTAACAAAAGATTACAATATGAGATTATACCATAAAGTGTATAAAATCTAAATGAAACAGAGTACAAGTAAGGAAGTATAAGAAATTTATACTTTCCTTATAATACAAGATGCAGTGGAAATAAACAAGTAGTAAAACTACGAGTAACAAGATATAAGTCTTTTAACCCAAAGAGAAGGGTATCCAACAACCTTGGATAAAGGTCCATTGATTTATACTTTCAAGAAAGTCTGTCTTACCCACACCAAGGTAAGGCCTCGATACGAAGATCGGAGTCTCTGTCTTGTTATCCCCGCAAGCCCTCAACATCAAGGTAGTTGGAAACCTCTGTCTTCCTCAGCAAGGAAGCCCTCGAACTTCAAGGTAGTCGGCACCTCTATCTTCCTATCCCTGGAAGTCCTCGAATGTAATCACCAATATTCGGAGTCGCACGAAGCTTTGAGAGTTAATAAGAGCCTATCTCTCTAGAAATCACTTCAATATCATGTATGCACAATGTCGACGAAGTTATTCATCATTCAGCGTTGAGCTCTTTCAAATGAGCTCCTATTTAGAGGCAAGGTCGGCCTCCTTTCCAACGGTCATATTTTCCTTAAAAATCAGAGGGACCTGTACACGTGTAACTTAACCAATGGTTAGTTTATAACAGAATAGACGACATCGTTTTATAACAAAACAAGTGTAACAGAATGTACGACATCGTTTAAAGTATAACTCAAAAGTTCGGAGTGTAAACAAAAATAATTTTTCGGAGTCTAAATAAATTCGGAGTGTATAAAACAATGATGATCATATTCTGTTTAATAGATGAATTCGGAATGAGAATTCAGAATTAGAATTCGTTAACAGAATTCATAATGAGAATTTTTCATCAGAATTTGTAATGAGAATTCGTCATCAGAATTCATAATGAGAATTCTTCATCAGAATTTGTAATGAGAATTCATCATCAGAATTCGTAATGAGAATTCATCATCATAATTCGTAATGAGAATTCATCATCATAATTCATAATGAGAATTCATATCCAGAATTCAGAGTAGAACTTTATCAGAGTTCGTATCCGGAATTCGGAATGAAACTTCATTACAGTTCTCATATGGAATTCGGTACTTAAAAGAGAATATTTCATATCAAAGTTTCAAATGATTCCGAGAATATAGAAATGAATCCGAAACTTATACTTAAGAAATATATGAATGAAAATATGATAAGGAAAATTTTCTTACAAAAGCGATCTTCCTTATAAAAGTGATTTTCCTTATAAAAGCGATTTTCCTAATAGAAAGGTGTTTGTGATTTTCAAAACAAGAACGAATGGAAAAGTCATAAGGAAAACCTTATTGACTCAACAGATGACTATTAATATCCTAGGATAAACCTAAGGTTTCATATATTAATAAATGTATCATAACTTAGGCATCCTATAAGTGACTCTTCATGATTATGTGGTTCCTCAATATGATAATCGTTTCTTATTCAATAATTTATAGTTTTTGATGATGGAGGTAATCAAAAGAAACATGATTATTGTTGAATTTGATGGAAAAATTGATAAGGATAAGTCAAATGGGATGACCACTAGATAAAAGGATGTTGTGATCATGCCAAATTAGTTTTTTAGGAACATGATCAACAACATCTACCTTAACCAACTCTCGAATTCACCAAAGAAGAGAATGAAGGAGATCATTGAGATTTTAGGTAATGGAGACAATATAGGAAAGAATATTTTGTTTCCTTTGTGTAAATAATGTGTATAGAATTACTGAAGTGAATATCTTAGTGGAACAAGAAGGATTTTGAATGTGGAAAATATGGACACAAATAAAGTAACTACCAAGGAGAAATGACAGGTTAGACTAACCAAATGGATGTGAATTTTGTCCTCTCTAATACCTTATTAAACGTTAAATTTACTAAGTGTTAAATGAATGGGAATTATGAAAAATTTTGGTTTAAGAGGAAAGCTTCTTAGAAGAATCAGCAAGGTGGTATAAGTAATGATTATATTGCTAATAACAATGAGGTTAGATAGGAAACATGAAAGGAAAGAGGTATTATATAATAGGATGATGTATCATTCTTATGTATTTTGGATTAAGTGTAATTATGAAATATTCTATGTATTTTTCTTCACGAAATATGTAGTACGAATGGTGAAATATGCAATGATTTTTCATTTAATATTTTTCTATAAGGATTTAAAAGATTATGTTGAATGTTTCTGATGGAATCTAAAAGTTATTAAAAGATAATGTTATATTTTGACTAAGGGAAGATAACCCTTTATATATTTCTTATATAAGATAATTTTTTTTGTAAAAAGAAATTTTGGATAAGAATAAGTAAATTGGATAGTAAAAATTGCCTTGGAACTAAGTAAGGACTTGTTAACAAGTTGTTTAAGCTATCAAGTTTACAACATTTTTTAGATTTAAGGAATAAATACTATATACATTAAAAATAAGGAAACATTATTTTTTAAAATAAGGATTTATGGTAATTCAGGTCATTACCATTTTTCAAGATAATACTAGAATAAGGTATTCACATGTTTGGAATGTGACAATCAAGATATACTTTGTGATATGTGGGGGATCAATGTTAAGATGATTTCATGAATTTATTTCTAATGTTTTGGATTTTCATAATTTGGGATGGATAAAAGGTTAACTATAAATATAAAGTTTAGGGTATACTTTAGAAAAATTATTTATGTATTGAGGTTTTTTTTTAAAACCTTATATAAAAGGATATATGGTGACTAAAATTATTTCAAGGATGTCCAAAAATTTTATTTTTGAAATTATATTAGTGTGGTTTTAGAAAATGAAATTGTGTATGTTGTGTGATAACTAATCATGTTCGACTAGGTTGTGGGTCTTGAACCCATGAGTGAAGGACCATAAGGGGTTTGCGCTTACAACTAACCTATATGATGTCTTGATTAATTTGATTTTTTTAAATAATGAATAAACATCATGTTTGTAATTGATGACCTCAATCACTCCCTAATATTTAAAATTTTTATCCAAGACCTTGTTTTCACTTTCCACCAATGTTATCCTATGTGGTAACCAAGTTTACTGTTACTTTATGTAACTATTATGGTCCCGACATTCTTTTTTTGAAGGGATTTTTAGTATTAATTTTTATGATGTGGGTTTCAATGAAATTAAATTCCAAGTATTAATCCTTTAATAAAATAGATTAATTTCAATGGATAAATTCATTTTAAGGGAGGTATAATGTAACACCCCGAGAATTGTTTTTTTTTAATTTATGTAATATTTTTGATATTTTTCATTTCATACAACAATGAAAATATTTTTTTATATCAAAGCACTATGTTTGGAGTTAATTATATGTAATACCAAGTTAATCTTTAAGTACACACAACATAAATTTTAGATTAATCTACATGGTCACTGATTTTAGCCTATGTTATACATAAGACTAACTTTCCATGATGTCATGCATAACAAGCAAGATAGAGTCTTACCAAACGACAATATATTATTAAAATTTTATATTGAGACATAACCTAGCCAATAAGTTTGATGATATGAAAAATATTAACTCTATTATGAAATCCCATGGTTTTTAAAAATATAAAAGGAATTCATTAGGAAAAATTAATATAAGAACCAATTTAATATAAATATAATATTTTCCTAGAAAACTATTTTTATAACTCAAAAAGTTATTTTATGCTAATAAATTTAATTAATTACATTTATTTAGGTATAATAATTTAATATATATATATATATATATATATTATTCAATAAAATATTTTTTATATTCATCCAATATATTTTAAAGCAATAATATAAGAACAAATCAAATATTACAAATAAAAACTATATTTTTATTAAGGAACTTTTTCCAACTTTTGATGGAGAACCTATTTTAAATCTAAATTTTTGGTACGTTTAAAATTTTTATATGTCAAAATAATCGAAATTTTTGGCATAGAAATATAAAATTTGGCAAGGGTTAATTTTTTGTATTTTTCTATGAAGTTTCATTTTTTTAATGAATAGTGAGAAACACTGAAATTTAACTCAAAAATGCTTTTTCCTCTAAATTGTTAATAAAATTAAATTTTATTTTTAATTGAATTAAATTTTTAATCAGATAATTTGTTTTCAATTTATCCATTTAAGATCATTGGAATAAATTTTACATTTAAAATGGTTATAAAAACTTATCAAAGGTTTGACCATTTTTACTTTAAAAACACGCATTGTTGTCCCATATACGGGATTAAATTTAAATTAATTTCTACTAATTTATTAATTATAATTTATAAAAATTAATTCTATATTTGAAATAATAATAATTTATAATTTCTAATAATATTAACTTATTTATTAACAAAAAAATTTAGGGAATTTAAATAAAATTAATAACAATGATTTAGATTAAATTAAGCTTAACGATGGACTAAAACATAATCCTCAGGCCTAATTTGACCTATAAACTTTTCGAAAATAAATTATATGGCCATATTTTGACCCTAAACTACCTTGGATACAATTTGGACTATAATCTGTGTTACACCCAGTTTTTCATGTCTTGGTTTTGATCCGATTTGTTGGAAATCTCAATCTTTTTATTGGGTTTGTGTGAGATTAATGTTGATTTTTTAACTTCCATCTATGTATAATCTGTTATATTTGGTGGCCTAGAACCAACTAATTTTTACTTTATTCATTAATAAATACATTATCACATCTTGTTTGTTCTTGTGTGTGACAATCCATGTGATAATGTCCTTAGGACAGCTATTGCATTAAAGGGTCAGTGTGGATCACTACTATGATGAGAACCTAGAAGTGTCATAACACGATTCTTGAATATATGTTCTATGGCCGGATGATGTTATTTTATGGAAACAAATAATACAGACCATTAGGGGTGAGGACTCATAAAACTTTGAGGCACCTTCTCATGGTGTGCACCCTTGTAATATCCAGGAGGATATTATGAGAAGGAGATCCGCCAGTAGGAAATCCCCATTTCATAGTGTCATTAAGAGTTCCTATCTGCAGATGTGTGTATTGGTCCTTAGACTTTATGATTATTATTAATGGGTATTACAACTCACGCACTTAGATGTATTGATGAAAACTGTGATGACACACTATTCATAGCGAGGTAGGATATGTTGGGTGCATCACGAGTAATATTTCCTTAATAAATAATGCGAGAAAGTATTTTTCCATTCTGTTCCAAAATGGAAGTATATATCTCATGCCCTATGATGAAATTTATATAGCCTAAATAAATCCATGTCCATGGTGAGGAATGGCCAAGTTCAATTCTATAAAGTCAAAGAATTAATAATTTAGCACATGGATTTATGATACTTGAATTCAACCCGATTGATTCGATATATTGAGATAGAGGGATTACATTACATAGTAATCATTCGTAGGAGGTGACACGTCATTGTAGGGTTAACATCTTTCTCTATGAGCTCCTTGGCGTGTTGCTAGACTCTAACCTTGGACTTTAGCCAGGCTTCACCTAATTCCACTGAGAAAGAGGTCTAGAAGATCACACACTAAGTGTGACCAAGTATCTTAGTTAAATATCAATTTAAAAATTTGAATAAATATTATTCCCAATTATGGTTAAATAATTATTCAAGGATGCCTAATCACATTTATTTCTACACTATTTATTCGAGAGAATATATTTGTGGGTGAAATAATATATTTATTACCAAGTGATGTAGTGATATTTATTTGAGAAATAAATAGGAATTATTCAAGGTCTAATAAATATGGTGGAGGTAATAAAGAGAATGGAAAAACAAAAGTACACACCATGTATTTTTTTTCTAGGAATTTATGAGAAATAATATTATTTATTTAATTTAAGAATATAAGGTGTAATTCATTAGGCACATGTCAAGTAACAATAATAGTCAATTGTTATTATTATATATGGGGTATTACTAGGAATTAAATGAAACAAATAAATGCTTTCAGGTAATTAATTCATTTTATTATTCTAAGTAATTAAAATCTCTATAATATAATTATCATTCTCCAAGCCATTTTTTGTGGTTGTGCACAACAGATCTAGAGAATGTTCGCAAGCCAAGAGAGAATTATGTTCTTCCAAGAACTCTCTCAAGCTACGAGAGAGATATCATCCTACACCGGATCAAGGTGGTTGATGGAGGACATCGAAAGCGAATGCTCTTCCATGCTAGCACCCAAAGATCCCTTCGGTGATGTCTAGAGATATGTGGAGTACGTGTGGATCACCTCAAGAGGAATCCTACACTTGGATTCTATGATGCAATGACGGATCACATTGGATCGTGATCAGAAACATAAATGGTGAGATAATTTGGTCAACGAGATTCATGTTTTTTAATTAAATTAATTATAAAGAACATATGATTATCCTCTATATGGTTTCAGGACTCCCCTCTTTTATTTTTTTCTTCATTCAATTCTGAATATCCAGCATTTTATTATCATGATAGATCTCGGATTAAACTTTGTTAAAGGAAAAAATTAAAATTGGGTACACCCACCAATGCACTACTGTTGTGATCAGAACCTACAAGTGGTATCAAATGGACCATATCATTGATTAAAATTATTTAGTTTTTTTTCATTGATTTATGCATTTGATAATTTAGTTTTTTCAATTCAAGTTAATCATTCTTTATATCTGAATCTTGAGATCTATTCATCCTCTCTTGTTTCTCTTTCACCTTAAAGAATCAATTTTTTCTTTTAATTTTGATTAAAATAAAATAGAGTATCTCATCCGGAGGTACCAAATCATCCTGGACATATAACACCAGAATACACGGCGTGTATTTAGCATTACGCTCTATTTAGTATAGGTTCCATTCACCAGGATGGTCCTCCAAACAAGTTTGTGTCATTGTATCCTATCTAATTCTTTTAGACTCTGTGTGTTGACCAAGAATAGGTGGCACACGGTTTCCAAATTACACATCGTACAACCCATTGAACAAGGTGTGTAGTCCCTTCGGTTTTGGGTATGACAGTGTACCCCGTACATGGGTTTCCCTGATAGAAACTGTGTAATGTGGATACTACATAGTGTGGGTACAAATGAACACATCGTGTACTCTAACGATTTCCGATGTACATATACATGCCATTTCTCGGGGCGTGTACTTCGGATGGATGGTGAACAAAAGTTCACATCGTGTAGTCAGAACTACATGGTTTGTACTCATCCAAATCAAGAAAATTTATTAAAATTTATTATTCTATTATACAAACCCTTGAGACGTGTATCATAGTGCAGGTGTAAAGGTATGGTACAACACGTGATGGGTGTTTTATATATATGTTTTTAATTTAAAATATGTGTAATGTTCATTTCTACTCATTGGGTAGTTATGACCAGGAATTCTCTGGGTTACCTTCAAGGTACAAGTTACGTACAAATATAATTTTAAATGAATTTATAAGTTTAAAATTATGGTGGATGATAATCTCATGGATATTCAAAAAAAAGGGTTTAAGATAAAAGGATTTATTAATTAATGATAATTAATTGATTCAAGTGTGATTTATCTTAAACAATAGATATTAAAGAATTTAATGATAGTAATATTTATGCGTAAATATTGTTTCATGTATGGATGATCATTAGCTAGACCTGAGACCTTTTTATGTGAATGGTTTCTTTTAATTTATTTATTTAAATTTGTTTTCTTGAGAGCCTTCTCCTCGTTAATATATAGGGAATGCATGCCCTAAGTTTCTTTTATGTAAACCCCATTTTCCCCCTCACCTGTGTGTGAGATAAAAGTATTTGTAATGGATGAAACTCCCAATCTAGTGGTGGTGGGCCAAGTTAGGAGCTAAAGTGAAACCAATCCAAGGATATTCAAAGGTGGAAAATTAGAAAGCTATAAACAGGAACCCAAAAGGTTCAAGGTATTTCCCTCCTAGGTCTTGGGTTTGTTTATCAACTGCTAGATAAACTATCCAATAGAACAAGCTTATGATCATACCATTTATTTTATTTCTGTCAGTTACATGGTTTATTTATTGTGGGTGTGTTGTCACGATCACATAATAAATTAATTAAACAAGCATGCAATATGAAACTAAAATAAGACTATATTATGCATAAATATTACCTCAGACATGGTTAATCACTTAATAATATCCCATATAATATTAACAATCATGTAATAAAAGATAATAAAATAGAAATTTACATATAAGGATAAAATCCCTCAAAGAAATATTAAGTTGGTATAGCCTTCCATAATCTTGGTTAGAATCAAACCATAGTTCTAAGTGCTTGACCAACCCTAGTTGGGGTGCTTTCAGTTATTATGGAAATCTAATTTAGGGTTTTGGGTTGACTTGACTTGTTTCACATAAAGGGTTGACTGCCATAGTAGTACTTGGTGGGACCAAGAGGGAAATGTTGAGGAAATCCAAAATAAATGGATTTTAGGATTGGGGAGTCCACTCAGCGAATCAAGGATCTATGAGTTAATGCAGTTGGAATTTTGAATACCTACCTAAAACCCTTCAATTTTCTTCACCAACCCTAGTTGGTTTAATGTAAATGGAAATATGGATCTTTTCCAATATAATATTCATGCAACCGAATATTCTGATGTAAATTGTGAGGGCTATTGGATTTCTATAAAATAGTGGGAGAATAATAAGTATTAATTTATTTATATATCTTAGTTTTAATCATAATAAAGTACTAAACCTTTTTTCAGCATAATTTGTAGAAATATAAAGAAAAATTACTTCAAATATATCATTGTGAACTATATTTGAGAAGGAAGACCTTCTCACTGGCACAAATTTCCATGAATGGTACAGGCTTTTACGCATCATCCCACCCCACGAGATGATTGTTTTGTGATCGAAGATCATGTTATAGTTGTATCTGGAAAAGAGGTCAGTGATGCGTAACTATCTCTCTATATGAAACATATGAATGATGCCACAGTTTTCCAATATTTCATGATATCAGTCATGTCTAATGAGATCTTAAAGTAACATGAGAACATGGACGTGTATAGAATGATGTCTCACCTTAAGTATCTCTACCAAGAGAAGGCGACACAATAGAGATATAAGATCTCCAATTCTTTGTTTAAAACTATGATTAGAGAGTCTGTACCAGCTAGGCCTCATGTAGTTATGCTTATTGGCTACATTGAACGCATGTACATCTTAGGGATTATGTTCCCGAATGAGTTTCTTATAGACCTCATCCTATCATCACTTCCCAAGACCTTATCTAGATTCATTATCAACTATAACATGACCAACAATGAGAAGAGTCTATCAGAACTTCTAACCATAATTCACCGGGAAGAAAAGGACATGAGGCATGAAAAACCTATAGTCTTTATGGTGAATATGAAAAGAAAGGAAAAGTAAAAGGGGCCAAGGACCTATAAATGGTCTGAAGTCCCTGAGCATTGTCCCTCCAAGAAGGGGAAGATCCAGAGGCAGGGAAAGGAACAAGAGGTGTTATGTTTTCCATGTTGAAAGAAAGGTCACTGGAAGAGGAACTGCACCCAAAAGCATGGGGATGCTAAAGGTACATTCATTATCGAGTGTAATCTTTCCATTTCTACACATTGGGTATTAGATGCAGCTTGTGGGGATCACATATGTATTCAAATATAGGAACCAAGTAGATTTAGAAATATTTTCAGAGGATAGGTGGATCTTTGAGCTTCCAATGGTGTGAGGATATTTCCATTGGCCATTGGTGATTACCATATCTCATTACCAACCGGAATGATTTTTTTTACGTAACTGTTATTATGTGCCTAGTGTTACCAAGAACATAATTTATATATCTTGTTTTGATATGGATGGATTTATTTTCAAATTTGGAAATAAGGGTTATCTCATTCATAAGAATAACATATGTTATGGTATGGAACATTTAGATAATGGTTTGTATGTATTAAATTATGAAAACAAAGTGTTGGAAATTGATAACGAAACAAACTCACATGAATCATACATCACCCAGTTGTAGCATCACCATCCCAGTCATGTAAATAAGAAGTGCTTGACAAAGCTCTACCAAGATGGTTATTTAGACTCTACTCTACTAAAACCACTTTATATATGTCACGCTTGTCTACAAGGTAAAATGACCAATCCATATTTCGGTTAATAGGGTGAAAGGGCCACAGAGCTTCTAGGATTGGTGTATACGGATGTGTGTGGACCATTTCCAGTAGAAGCTAGAGGTTTATATTCTTACTTCATTACTTTTACTGATGATTTGAGTAGATATGGTTGTGTCTACTTAATGAGGTATAATTCAGAGTCCTTATAGAATTTTAAGAAAATATATAATGAAGCAGAGAATCATCTTGGTAAGAAGATAAATAAACATCGATCAGATCGAGGTGGAGAATATCTGAACCAAAAGTTCATCAATCTTCTACAGGAGTCTGGTATTCTATCTCATCTCACTCTTCCATATACACCACAGTGAAATGGTGTTTGTGAAAGGAGGAACTGCACCTTCTTTTACATTGTGAGGTCGATAATGATTCTTGCAGATCTTTCATTATCCTTTTGGGGATATTCATTACAAAGTTTAGAATACACATTAAACCAAGTACCAACTAAGGCTGAAAATAGAATTCCCTTCGAGATATGGAATAGAAGGAAACCCATTTTTTCACACACATGTTTATGGGGATGTGTGGAAATTGTGAAGGCCTTCTCAGGAAAAAAATTAGCTCCCCGGGGCACAAAATGTATCTTTATAGGATACCCCAAGTAAATGAAAGGATATTACCTATATAACTCTCCAGAAAAGAAATTCAATGTCGCTAGACAAGCTGTATTTCTTGAGAAATATAAAATAATCAAAAAGTATAGTGGGATCATGATTGACTTCGATGAAGTTGATGATCAAGATACACAGGAGTTGGTAAAGGAAAAAGTTCCACAGGTCCCCGTGGAAGAGGTTCCAGAAACACAAGTACTATGTAGGAGCTCAAGAGATGTAAGGGAACCATAATGATATGGTTTCCTAGTCACTGAGGATAGTGAACCATTATTGTTGGACAATGATGAACCTCTCTCCGATAAGGAAGAAATAGAAAGCTTAGAAGCTGGAAGATGGCTAGAAGCTATGAATTTTGAGATGGATTCCATGTATCAGAATAAAGTTTGGGTTCTGGTCGATGAGCTAGTTGATGTAAAGCCTGATGGATGCAAATGGGTATTTAAAAGAAAACTAGACATGGAAGGTCAAGTTAGCACCTATAAAGTAAGGCTAGTGGCTAAATTATTCAGACAGTGTCAAGGAATTGACTATGATGAAACCTTATCTCTAGTTTCCATGTTTAAATCCATAAGAATCATAGTTTCTATAGATACTTACCATGACTACGAGATTTGGAAAATAGATGTCAAAATAGTATTCCTTAATGGGAACACTCAGGAAGATGTCTACATGAAACAACTTGAAGGGTTTTTGACACCAGGTGAAGCCAAACAGGTTTGCAAGTTGCAGAAATCAGTTTATGGATTAATGCAAGCATCCAGGTCATGGAACATTCGATTTGATGAAGCCATAATGGAATTTGGTTTCATTAAGAATGAATGTGAGCCCTGTGTTTATAAGTATTTTAATGGGAATATGGTCGTTATCCTAGTAGTATATGTTGATGACATATTACTTATTGGAAATGATGTACCTTTCTTACAGTCAGTTAAGGACTGGTTGAAAATATGTTTCTCCATGAAGGACATGGTTGAAGCAGCCTATATTCTAGGGATCAAGATCATTTGTGATAGATCCAATAGGGTTCTTGGACTATGTCCTGGTACATACATTGACTAGATACTAAAGAGAATTTGTATGGAACAATCCAATAGGGGAATGGTTCCAGAGTCACATGCCCTATATCTTTCTAAGAATATGTGTCCTCATACACAACAAGATAAATATAGAATGAATAAGATCCCATACTCTTTGTCTATAGGATCCATCATGTAAACCATGCTATATACAAGGATTGATGTTACCTATGCAGTGAGCATGGTAGGAAGATATCAAGCAGATCCCGGAGAACAACATTGGACAACTGTTAAAACTATACTTAAGTATCTGAGATGAACTAAGGATATGTTCTTGGTGTATAGAGGAGACGAGGAGCTTGTCATTAGAGGGTATGCTGATACCAATTTTCAGACAGATCAGAACGATCTGAAGTTGCAATCTAGATATGTTTTTTGTCTCAATGGAGAAGCTGTGAGATGGAAGAGTTCAAAGAAACTAGTTATTTCCGATTAAACAGGGCAGTCCAAATATATAGTGGCTTCTGATGCAGCCAAGTAAGCTGTTTGGATTCGGAAATTTGTCCAGGAGCTTGATGTGGTTCCTAGTAGTAAAGATCCTATCACATTGTATTATGATAATACTACATTAGTGGCTCTTTCAAAATAACCAAGGTCACATCAATGGAAAAAGAAAATACTCTAAAAGTAACACCTCTTAGGGGATTTATATCAAATGGGTGAAGTTGTAGTGAGCAGAGTGTCCATGGAAGGGAACATGGCCGACCCCATGACTAAAGGACTATATCTATAGAAGCATGAATGTCATGTGACGGATAGCGGGTTAAAGGTTGTTAGTAGTTTTCTCTAGTCTAATTGGGAGTCTGTTGGAGTTGGTGGCCTAGAACTAACTAATTTTTAATTTATTCATTAATAAATACCTTATCGCATCTTGATTTTTCTTCTGCATGACGATGCATGTGATAATTTCCTAAGGATAGTTATTTCATTAAAGGGTCATAGCGGATCCCTACTATGAGGAGAACTTGGAAGTGCCATAACACTATTATTGAATATATTTTCTATGGGCGAATGATATTATATGAGGGACCCAAATAATACATTCCATTAAGAGTGAGGACTTATAAAACATTGAGGCACCTTCTCATGGTGTGAACCCTTGGTAATATCTAGGAGGATATTATGAGAACGAGACCCTCCAGTAGGAAATCCAAATTTCATAGTGTCATTGGATGTTTCTATCTGTGGACATGTGTATTGGTACATAGACATTAAGAATATTATTAATGGGTATTATAACTCGTGCACTTAGATGTATTGAAGAAAACTGTAATGACACACTCTTCGCAGTGAGGTAGGATATGATGGTTGTGTCACGAGTAATATTGTATTAATAGATAATGCAATAAAGGATTTGTACCTTCTATTCCATAATGGTATTAGATATCACATGAACTTTTATGGAATTGATGTAGCCAAAATAAATCCCTGTCCATGGTGAGGAATGGGCAAGTTCAATTCCATAAAGTCAATGAAAGAATAATCGAGAATATGGGTTGATGGCACTAGTATGCAACCCGATTGATTAGATATATCAGGACAAAGGGATTACATTACACTTTAAGCATTCTTAGTAGGTGTAACATCATTACGGCGTAAACATCTTTCTCTATGGGTTCCTCGGCATGTTACTAGATGCAAACCTTGAAATTTACGCAGGCTTTGCCTAATCCCACTGAGAAAGAGGCCTAGAGGCTATCACACTAATTATGTCTAAGAATCTCAGTTAAATATCAATTTAACAAGTTTAATAAATATTATTCCTAATTGAGGTTTAATAATTATTCTGGGATGCCTGATCACATTTATTTTGACACTGGTTATTCGAGAGAATATATTTTGGGAGAAATAATATATTTATTTGTGAGTAATGCAGTGATATTTATTTTAGAAATAAATAGTCATTATTCAAGGTCTAATAAATGTGGTGGAGGTAATAAAGATAATGGAAAAAACAAAAGTACATGCCATGTATATTAATATACATGCTGTGTATTTTTAATGGGAATTTATGGGAAATAATATTATTTAATTAATTAAATAATATTATGTGTAATTTGTTGGGCGCATGTCAGGTAATAAAAATAGTCAACTATTATTATGAGACTTGGGGCATTAATAATAATTAAATGAAATGAATAAATGCTTTTGAGTAGTTAATTCATTTTATTATTCAAAGTAATTAAAATCCCAATTATATAATTCCCATTAGCCACGCCATTTTTTTATGGTTGTTCCCAATGGATCTAGAAAAAGCTCTCAAGCCAAGAGAGAATTCTTTTCTTCCAAGAACACTCTCATGCTATGAGATAGGGATCCACCTCCACCATATCAAGGTGATAAAAGGAGGACATCACAAGCGAAGGCTCTTCTATGCTAGCAATTAGAGATCCCTTCAGTGATGTCAAGAGATATGTGGAGCACGTGCGGATCACCGCTAAAGGAATCCTACACTTGGATTATTTGATGCAAAGACGGATTGCATCGTATCGTGACCAGAAACATCAATAAATAGAGAATATCATCAAGGAAATTATTTTATTTTAATTAAATTAATTATAACCAACATATGATCATTCTCTCTATGGTTTCAGGACTCCCCTCTTCTCCTTTGTTCTTCATTCTATTCTGAATATCTTGCGTTTTATTATCATGAAGGATGTAAGATTAAACATTGTTAATAGAAAACATTAAAATTGGGTAAACCCACCAATGTGCTTCCGCTATGCCTGGAACCTACATAATCATCATACCATGGTCTCCTGATAGCTTGTTTTCGAGTTTTTGGAGAAAATGGTGGTTACTTCCAGATTTGGACCAACTGTGAGAACATTTTCCGATTTAGAATAAAAATTATTTTATTTTATAACTACTTATTTTTTCATGATTTTTCACTCATTATACTTCCCACTTGGCCTCAGATAACCTATTAAAACTACCATATCCTTTTGGACCCCCTAGTAATTCATAATCATGGTGGATTTTGGATATTTATTCAGGTATTGGGCCATCCCGTGAGTCCATTTCTAATTTAAAAAAAATAATTTTTTCTTTTATATATTATTCCTTTTTTAATATTTTTTAGTTATTAGACATATCACTTAGAGCCCAAGAACCCTAGTATAACCCCCATGTTCCGTTTCCCCTCTTTGGAGCTCATATTCATCATGAATTAGGGAGAACTTTCTCAAGGTTTCTCATATCGTCCAGATTTCAAGACGTATTTTGTTTCTTTCATAAATAATTTTTTTACTCATTTTCCCCAAATATTCTTCCCAAATATCTTCTAGACCAAATGATCCTCTCAAAGGATTTCCAAGTAATTTCCTTTTCTATAATGGTTTATATATAATGGAAGGAATAGAGTTTTCTAGTTTCCAATATGAGATTTCTTCTCCTTTCTCCTCCCTCTTCCTCATCCTTTAATTGTTTCTTGTTTTTATATTATGCCCTTGTCATTATAGACCCAGGGTTTTTTTATACCATTATTTTTGATGGGGAGGGTTTTTTTGGGGCTGGTCATCATAGTTTTAGGGTTTATGAACCCTCAGATGGTGATATCGAGTGTGCGTTTCCATTCCACCAAGGATTTGAGGTAGGTTTCCCATTGAACATGTCCTTTTTATTTTATATTAATCTTTTTAGTGGTATTTTAACCCTTTACACATTCTGAGTATTGTTTCATAAGCCTTAAATAACTTTATTTTGTGTTAAAAGTGGTTTTTATGCCTTTTTTGTGAAAAGCAGTGTTGTTTTGTTATAAAAGTACACACTAAGTGTTTGTTTAAATGTGTTATTATCTTTTACCCCCAGTTTATAATGTTTAGAACATGGTTTATGGTATTTTTAAAATGGTTCAGTATCTTGAATAAATATATGTCATTCACTTGGTTTTTTAATTCCTTTTCAAATACTTAAAATGAAATGTGTTGTTATAGAGTGCATGTCATGTGTTCAGTAAATTGACCGGTTGAATTTTATGTGTAAAGTGTAATATAAAATGATTTTTTGTATTTATAAATTCATGGGAAGTATGAAAATTTTATTTTTGTGTCCTTATATTTCATTCCAATTTGGTTTTGGTTTTACAAACAAATGGGTTCTTGGATTATAACATGTTTTGGCCCGAGTTTTCTGAAAATGGCCAGTTTGGCATCCTTGTTAAAATTGTTGTTTTGGGGATATGTAACATGAAGATTTTAAGGGATTTATGAATTTTTTTGTTTAGTTAAATGATTATTATACACCACTTTATCTGAAGTTATTTTGTACCTTTGGAAAAATTTAGTTTTCGGAAATTCTTAAAGGCCCATTTGGAAAACTTGGGGAAAATGGTGAAATTGTTTATTATGAAAACCTCCTGTGGATATTTCTCATGCCATGGATGTATGTATATAATGGATGGGACTTACTTATTGAGGAATCCTTGTGATACATTATTATTGTGCCTCAGGGTGGACTCTTTAGATTCCTTTTGATTAATGGCATGAGATAGGTCCTTGGAGTGACTTGGGGTGATGTCTATTGTGAATTATTATTATATATATGTTGCAATTGTATGCTCAAATAAAATCGGTTGGCTCACCCCCATTAGATACATGGGACATGAGATATTGGATTACTAAGATAATATTCTATAAATTATTTCTACACTGTTAGGTTATGGTACCGACCAATGTCCCATAGTAGGTGGATATATTGGGTTTATTACTATGGGATTTGGCCTAGGCCTACTTGAGAAAGGATGGACGAGCGTATTGAGAGTTTTGATTTCATCATGTGTAAAATGTCAATTGGGATGAGGTCTCATGTATTTTTGTCTTCTGGATTATTCTTGATCTCCTAGGTTCATTCATGCCTATTTGGATTTCCGTTGCTCGCAGTGATAAATATGATTCTTGTATGTACATTTACATTTCCCTTATTGTGTGTTTACTATTGTGCCTTCTTGTGATTTTTTCTTGGAAAGTGGTGGGATGTTTTTGATAAGGATTATTAAAATTGTTTTCAAATGAAAGTGTTTTATCATCTTTGTAAAAATATTTAAACTTAAACATCACTTTCCCCTTGAAAATGCAATTGGCACACTAGTTGAACAAATCTAGTTTTCGAAATGAATAAGGGAAATGGGTTGTACGTTGAATTGAGTAATCATGTAGAAAATCTTACTTTTATATATTGTAGTTCAATATTGAAATTAATGTTTCTTTTATTTTAAATAATTTTCATTGGGAATAGATTATTGGGCTAGCCTATTGATTTTTAATACTCATGCCTATAGTTATTTTTGTTTTTTAGACCCTATGCAGGTTTCAACTTGAGTTCAATCACCTTGAGTGACGTGTGATCATTGTGTTAGAGGGTGACCAGCGGGGTCACATAGAGTTAGTTGGTCATTAGGTCTGGTCGGTTTAGTTGTATCATTTAGTTGTACTTCAAGTTTTGTTATATACAGGATGATCAGTTTAGTTTTTATAAATGGGTATTGGGGTGGCTATTTATTTCCTTTTTTCATTTTATTTTTTATATTTGTTCGAAATAGTTCTCTTGTCTACTCTAATGAAGCCCGAGACTAGTTTCCAAACAAATGGGATTAGGAATTCTCTTCAGGCCATGCCATGGATCAGTTCGGGTGCCCAGTTAGGGGTCGACCTAGGATGGTTCGTGACAAAATGTTATTAGAGGGAGGTGATCTCCTAGTGAACCATTATTTTTAGATCTCCATTTGTTATTTGGTGATGTCATGGTATATGGAGTAGTATTTTTGGGACTTTAGTGGTTGTTTTGGGAATAGCGTTGTGATATATTTCTCATTCTGATCATCAGGTGTCCATGGGAAGTCAGGTATCATTTGTGTCTTTGGTTCTTGTTGATTGTTTGGTGTTGGGACATGATAAGGGAGTTAGAATAATGGTATCTATGAGCTCACAGGTTTTGGAAAGCCATGTGAAGCCATGGAAATATCCTAAGAAGACTCTCCATGTTAGTAGTGTGTTTGAAATATGGTTTCCAACCATATAGTCAAGTCACCCACTGAAACTAGTTCCCGTTTGGTGGCTCTTTTAGACCTTTTTTAAATCCTAAAATTTGTTTTGAAAATTATTCTATGAAAATTGTGGAAATGGGTTTTAATCGAATGGTTAGATTTTGAATTTTTGAAAATGGGTTTTAAAAATTTAATATTATAATGGTTTTGGAATATTGGTATTTGTGAAACAAATTTTGGGGATAAAGTGGAAATGATTTAACATGATTGATTTTCTTTAATCTAAATCAATGGGTTGATGAAATAAAATGTCTGTAATGCTAGGATTATTTTAAGGTGATTCTAGATTTTTATGTAAATGGGATATTTTGGTCTATTTAAAAGTTTTTGAATATGATAAAATCATTTTGTAATGTGGTTTTGAGTGGTTGGTGTTTTTCTAAAATGGGTTTTAGTATTTGTGGCTATTAGATTTAAAAATGAGACCTCGATGAATTTTTAGAAATGGATTTTTATTTCATGGTTAGTGTACCTTTTGATGGTACATGATTTTTGAAGTGGGTTGAATGGGTTTTTTGGAAAATGAGTTTGTATTTTTATCCTTTGGTGTTTTCATGGTTTTTGATATGCATGTTTTTATATGGGAATGTGGATGAATGCCTGATATCGCATGGAGGATGGGTTCTCAGGTTGGAAAGGAAACATGAATGTGAGTGAGACTCTAAATAATACCAATGGTGTGTGTTTAACCAACCATGTTTTTTATAAATTAAAGATGTTTTCAAAAGGAATTTTTGGATGTTATAGTGGCTTGTTTTCTTATGTTAAAATCTTGTCACTTGTGTGGTTTTTGTTCTTGAGGATTTTTGTTATTGAGTTAGTCTTGATTTATTTTATTGGTTTTTCCTTATTCTATAGGTGTCACCATGAAGATTGTATGGGTGATCATAGTGTGGTTGAGGTTAATTCCCCATTAGTATAATTTCTAGCTGATAAAACTATGGATTTCATTCTTGAGTTTTGTAGACTAAATCCACCTCTCTTTTATAGATAAGAGGATCCTCTCAAGGTAGAGGAGTGGATGTGAAAGATCAAAAGGAACATTAACCTCATCATGTTTCTTGAGTTTTTGAAGGTTAAGTGTGAAACTTTCATGATTTAAGTTTCACCATAGAAGTGGTGGAATTTAGTGTCTTGGAACAAGCACCGAGAAGATCTTACATGGGAGTTCTTCAAGGATTTGTTCATTCAGCAGTATTTATCAGAGAGGGAAAGGGTGAGAACGTGGATAGAGATGGGATGTATGTAACAAGGTGATGGATCAGTGTTAGATTATTTCCATCATTATTTGGATCTAGTACCTTATGATTCAGTGTGTGACTAAAATGATTAGATAAAGGCTCGGTGTTTCAAAGTTGGGATTCGTTCCGATTTGCAGCCAAAGTTGTCAGATTTCAACTTAACCTCATTTTATAATGCGGTGATGAAAGATATTCATGTTGAAGCCACTATGGATAGAGTGCTCAAGGTATTCCTCCATCCTTAAATACCTAATAGTTCTAGAGAATATTCTAGTAAGGAGATGATAAAGAGACAGAATGTTGATGGAGCAGGTCGTGGAATCAAAAGGCCTCAAGATCCTTCATCAACCTCCTATGGGTGTGGTGTATTTTTTTGTAATACATGTGGCATGTTGGGCCACAAGAGGGAATTTTGTCTAAGTACTCCTAATCCCTATCAATCTTGTGGATGCTTAAGTCACATGCAACGATTCGGTCATGGCATTGTAAGAAAGTGTTATGGAGGAAAGTCTAAGAAGTGATGTGTTGTTGGGGAGTTGTTTAAAGTTTATTTTTTGTAATTTTCCTTCTAGTGTAGGGGATATTTTTTCATCGCAGTTGTACTGATGTTGTTTTGGTTTTTGTGATGTAAGTGATGTCATGGTTCTTCCATGTACACATTTTTTCAATGGATGTGTGGTTTCTATACCATAAGTTTCTAATCTTTCCCTTTTAAATAATTGTATAATGTATGTTCCAGTTCGGAATTAGGAGTTCCTGGCTACAATGAAGTGGATGCATCATCCTTCAATGCTCCATCCATAGTTTGAATAGTGAATTTGGCACATATTCAAGAATGACAAAGTTTTAAGTATTTTTTGTAGGCTTGTGCCTCCATCCTTATGGTAGGGAGTTATAATCCGTACAGAAAGTGTTGGACCAGCTCTTGTCCCCTCCGTGTGGGCATGGGAGGTTTAAATGATCATGTTGTTTTACTCGAATCTTAGGTTTCTAGGTTGTTTTGGTAGAGTTTAGATGGGCCTGTGTGGGAGAGACTCATTCCTAGGTCATGTTGAATTCTCATTTGGTTATTGATTGTTGGTTCTTAATGGTTTGGAGAACCACCACTTGTCTCGTTGATTTTCCTCCTAATAATTTCTCAAGTGATAGTTATTTCTTAATGGTTGGGAATCCATTCCTGACTCCCCTAGAATCTTTGGTTTTATTGAGTGCTATTTGGTATGGGTGGTTGTTGGGTTCACAGGGAGAAGGCCCAACAATCTGGATCTTGGCTTGGTTTGGGAGGTAGTGACTCGATCTTTCCACTGATTCTCGGGATGTGGTTGTGAGTTGGTGTTTTGGTTGAGAAAGAGGGGTATGTTCCATTAGTGTAAGATGATATTCCTTTGAATATAGAGGCTGGCCCTTGTTGATAAAGAATCCTTTGGTGTTTTTCTTTTAATAGGAAAGTGTTATGGATTTCTAGGGGTGAAAAGCTTTAATGGTGGGGAGAATTGTCACACCCAGTTTTTCATGTCTTAATTTTGATCAGGTTTGTTGGAAATCCCAATAATTTTAATGGGTTTTCTATGAGGTGAATGTTTATTTCTGAACTTCCATCCATTTCTAATCATCCTACCATGGGTTATTTATATCTTGTTTTGGAGTTTTTGGAGAAAAGTGTGGTTACTACATGATTTGGGCCAACTGTGAGCTCATTTTCCGATTTAAAAACAAAATATGTTTATTTTATGACTCCTCACTTTTTCAAAAAAAATCACTAATTTATATTCTCACGTATACTACCCTAATGTATTAAAACCACCATATCCTTTTTTACCCCCTTAAAAATTCATAATCATGGTGGATTTGTGTTATTTATTAAGGTATTGGGACAACCTGTGAGCCTGTTTCCAGTTTTAAGAAAATAATATGTTTCTTTTATAGATTATACATTGTTTAATATTTTTTTGTTATTAAACATCTCACTAAAGACCAAGAAACGTATTCTCACCCCCCATGTTCAATTTCCCCTCTTTGGAGCTCATATTTATCTGGGATTATGGTGATCTTTATCAAGGTTTCTCAAATCATCCAGATTTTAAGAGGTAACTTGTTTCTTTCATAAGTCATTATTTTTTTACTCTTTTTCCACCAAATATAATTACGATAGTTCTTCTATATATAAGGATACTCTATAAGGAGTTACAATCAATTACATTTCCTATAAGGGTGTAGATATAAGGGAATACAAAGATTTTTCTAGTTTCCAATGTGAGATTCCTTCTCCTTTCCTATCCCTCGTCTTCTTCCCTCCATTATTTATTTTCTTCTCTTCTCCCCTAGTAATTATAGACCTAGGTTTATATTATCCCATGATTTTTATGGGTTTTTTTGGGATGGGTTTCATAGTTTTGGGGTTTTTAAACCCTTGGATGGTGATATCAGGTGTGTGCTTCAATTCTACAAAGGATTTTAGGTAGGTTTCCCATTGCACATGTCCTTTTTATTTATGATTCATTTTTTCATGGTATTTTAATGCTCTATAAATTATGTTTATTATTTTATAATCCTTCAAGAACTTTATTTGGTGTGAAAAGTGGTGATTATACCTTGTTTTGTGAAATGTAGTGTTGTTTTGTTATAAAAGTGCACACCAAGTGTTTGTTTAAATGTTCTGTTATCCTTCACACCTGGTTTGTGATGTTTAGAACCTTTTCAGGGTATTTTGAACGTGGTTTTTTTATCTTTAATAAATTTTTGACATTAAATTGTTATTTTAATTCCTTTTCAAGTGATTAAAATGAATTGTTTTGTAAAAGAGTGATTTCCATGTGTTCGGTAAATTGCCCGGTTGGATATTATGTGTTAAGTGTGATTTAAAATGATTTGTTTGGATTTATAAATGCATGGTTAGCATGTAAAATGGTATTTATGGGTCCTTAAATTACATTCCAATGAGTTTTTCACTGTAAAAAAATGATTTTTTGGTTTATAACATGTCTTGGCCCGAGTTGCTGAAAAATTGCGTGTTTTCCATCCTTAAAAAAATTATTGTACTTTGGATGTGTAACCTGATTGTTTTAGGGGATTTATGAAAGTGGTTTTATACTGTAAATGTTTTTTATAAACCTATTTATTAGAGTTGAATTTTTTACCTTTAGGGGAAGTTAGTTTTGAGAAACTCTTAAAGGCCTGTTTGGAAACTTTATGAAAAATGGTTAAATTTTTTTATTATGAAAACCTCCTGTGGATGTTTACCATTCCAGGGTTGTATATATATAATGGATGGGATGTAATTTCTAAGGAATACTTGTGATCCATTATGATAGTTCCTCGGGGTGGACTCTTTAGGTTCCTTTTGATTAATGGCATGGGATTGGTCCTTAGAGTGACCTGGGGTGATGTCTTTTGTGAATTATTATTATATATATGTTGCGATTGGATGCTCAGATGGAATCAATTGGATCACCCCTATTAGTTACATGGGACATCGGAACCTGATTTATTGAGATAATATTCTATAAAAGATTTATACAATGGTAGGTTATGGTACTGACTAATGGCCCATAGTAGGTGGATATATTGGGTTTATTGCTATGGTATTTGTCCTCTGTCTTCCTGGGTAAGGATGGTCGAGCGTGTTGAGTGTTTTGATTTCATAGTGTTTTTAATGTCAATAGGGATTAGGTATCTTGTATTTGTTTATTCTAGATTATTCTGGATCTCCTAGGTTCATCCATGCCTATTTGGATTTCAGTTTCTTTCTGTGATGAATATAATGATTGTATGTACATTTACATTCCCTTGTTGTGTAATTACTATCGTTACTTCTTATGTATTGTTTTTATTTGAAAATGGTGGGATTTTATTGATATGGACTATGAAAATAAATTTAAAATAATTTTTTTTATCCTCTTTGATCAAATTTGAAAATGTAAACATCACTTTCTCCTTGAAAATTCTATTGGCACACTAGTTGAATGAATCTAGTGTTGGAAATGAATTAGGTAAATGGGTTGCACTTTGTTTTGAGTAATCATATAGAATACCTTACTTTTATATATTTTAGTTCAAAAATTAAATTTATGTTTCTTTTATTTTAAATAATTTTCATTGTGAATAGATTATCAGGCTAGCCTACTGAGTTTTAATATTCATGCCTATAGTTCTTTTTTAGCCCTTGTGCAGGTTTTATCTTTAGTTCAATTGCCTTGAGCGACATGTGATCGTTATGTTGGGGAGCAACTAGTGGGGTCACATGGAGTTAGTTGGTCATCAGGTCCGGCCGGTTTAGTTTTATCATTCAGTTGTAATTCAAGTATTTTTGTATACATGATGATCAGTTCAGTTTTTATAAAGGTGTATGGGCTTTCCATTTCTTTCTGATGTTTGTTTTATTGTTTATATTTGGGATAAATCATTCCCTTGTCTACTCTAATGATGCCTGACATTAGTTTCCAGCCCATGGTGATTGATAATTCCCTTCATTACATACCAGGGATTGGTTTTGGTGCATGTTATGGGGTTGACCAAGGCTGGTTCATGACAATACGATCCACATTCAATAAACAAATGTGGATGGGGTTTCCCTTTTCCAAAATATTACAAGAGTGTCACTCCTCCACCACTATAAAAGGACCTATCTCCTCCCAACTTTCTCACACTTCACAATCCACTTTGTCTCATCCAAAAATGTGTCCAGATAGCTACCCAACAACCCTCCATTCCTTCTTGAATACTTCCTTTTGACAGAAATAAATATAAATATGTCCTTTGGTGAAAACCAAATGGAGTTACTCCAATAATAGGTAACATCCACCCTCAAGCTCCTTTATCTTATTTTCATTCTTTGTTACCCCACTCTCCTTATTCCATTATTATAAAAAACAATAGTATCCTAAATATACTAATATGTTTTATGCTATGATATCTACCTACATATACATACATTGCCATCTAACGGTTAATGAAAACACTACTTATGTGTACGGTGAACTATCACCCCACAAAACGTGGACTGTTCATTATTCATTTACCACCTCTCATGGTGGGAATTATGATGGAAACTATATTTTTATATAATATTTTTGATATTTATAATGTATTTAATATTTTTTAATTAATTTCAAAAAATATCTTTATTCTTTTCATCTTGCGTAAATAGGATAATTTCGTTTGAGGAAGTGGGGACTACTGCCCTCTCAAAGCGATGTGATTCATTCACACACTATATAGAATGTATAAATGATGGTTTTAATTAAAAATATGTGACATAATATATATATGTGTGTGTGTGTGTGTGTGTGTGTGTGATATTAATTACATTATTACCAATCTGTAAATATAATATATACCATTTTCATTATTTCCATTATACATGCTTATAAAGTGATAACATCGTTCCTAGATGTGTGGACTACCACATACTCGACATGATGTGATTAATTTTACATCCTATGAATTATATATATAAGTATATATGATTAAGTAATATTTTTGTTATTATATAATGATAATTCTGGAAAGATTAATGTAACTTACCCTCCTTCCATAACAATCATTTAGAAATGAGAATGTTACTCTTGCGTACGTACGACCAACCATATCAATACTTTTAATGATGATTACTTTTTCATAGCCATATTTAATGATTGGTTTTAAAAGTATAATTAATGAATAAATATGATAATTATTTTTTGATTACTATTCTGGGTATGTTTATATAATGAACCCTTTGACCATAGTCGGCCAGGAAAATCTGTTTTTTAACTCATGAATCAAATTTGGTAAAAACATCAGACTTAAAATTAATTATTGATATAGTTTTATAAAACATGGTAATTAGTGAATTAAAATTAATAAAAAATATGAAAACATTCTAAATAATGTAATTATGTAAAATAATTTTATTACTCAATATTATAAAGAAACACGAGACAAGTTGGACTCAAGGTGAAGGAATTTCAACCCAATCTTTATCTCTATGAGATACATAACTTATTAAATGATCACTTGTTTTGTTTGGAGTATATATTGACCTTGAATTTATTCTATTTCTATTATACCTAAATCTATGTGTATTTACATTACTATTTTATTATCTTTCTATCATGGGGATTATGTTTCAAAACATAACAAATTCATAAAGTAATTTTATCTCAATTTTATTACTTTGAGACACATGACATGTTATACACCCATATTCATACATGAGGTGTATAAAATTAATTTGGTGTGTTAAAACATGAATATAATTTTTTTCATTATATTTAAAATCTCCGTGTAATTTAATTTTCCTACCTAGGGAATATGATTTAAATTTACCATGTTGTAAGAGTTTATTGAAACAATATCACTATTTATGGAGATTAGTTATGATCTTTTTTTCATTAATGAAATCTTATAATTCACATTTCAAGAACAATCATGAATTTTATTCTCCAATAGTTAGTCTTAATGTCTTCATTTATTAGTACAATTTCCCCAATCTTTGGTACTTAAGAAAATTAAAAAAGTGTTTTTAAGAAAATATGACTTTACCTCGCTCTACGGTTGGAAATCTATGTTCCATAAAAACCATGATTTTTAAAAATGGATTCCAAGAATATTCTACTAATCTCCTTTGATAATTAAAAGTAATTTTTACCCTTATTTATTTTCCAAATATCTTCAAGATAATCTTTTTTTCACTTTCAGATCAATGAATTTTTCTCATCTATATATCTTGTAAAGGGAATATTCTTTTTACCTCGTACGACATGTATTGATTTACCCACCATAATATATTTGAATAATCCTTTGAATATTTAAAAGCATATTTTTTTGAAAAAAATAGTTTTAAATATATATTTTTAAAGAAATGTTTTTCAAGATGTTTTCAAGATCCTTTATAAGTTTTCAGAGGAAAAATTATTTTGAAATGTTTTCAATTCTTTATTTATAAGTTATCAATTTTGTATTCATGAAAATGGTTTTCAAAAGGTTTTAAATTTTTATAATTATTTTTCAAAGGATAAAGAATAATTTCCTTGGGAAGTGTATTTAAAATATATTTCAAAATTATTTCCTATCTAAGATAATAACTGTTGGTGTTACTCATTCTAATTTAGAAAAATGATTCAATGTTTTCATTCATATTCTTTCTCTGAATGGTTTAAATTTTGTGGAACCATGTTTATGAAACCCCTTTCTCTTTCATGGGTTATATTCTTTTGTAACCCACTTATTTTCAAAGTTATTATTTAATGAAATTATTAGGAAACCTATCTCTTTTATACATGTTAATATATGATTACATGTTTATGACATATATTTCATTTCATGGGTTATGATATGATTGTTTATGATCTTTGGTAACATGTACATATGATTTCATTATGATATGGGTGGGTCATATATCTCCCTTAAATGAATTGGTTAAAGATTTATATCTCATTAGATAGACTAAGATGGTCCTGGGAGTGAAACTTGAGTACTAAGATGGCCATCGGAGTGACCTATGAATACCAAGATGGTATGAGGAGTGAACATATGCTACTAAGTTGTCCATGTGAGTGAACCATGACTAGACAGACGGTATTGGGAGTGAGACCATATAATAATATGGGCTTGGAAGTGATTCCTTGGATACTATAGAGATCATATTATATGCTTATGTGTTTTCCCAATTTCATGTCTTGTTATTAAGTTATTCTTTTAGGGCTTATCTTCATCATTTATTTAAGATTTGTGTCTCATGAACATCCAATATTTATGTCATGATTCCAATTTATTATATAAAACATATAAGGTATAATATTCTATTTACATGGTCATGTTACTATACCCTTATAATCATGTTTATTCTCACACATCTCCCTTATTTATGCTTACTGAGCATTTTATAACACACCATTTTATGTTTCCTTCCCTAGTTTATGAATATATGTATTATGTAAGATATGTATAACAAGGGTTCTATTCACGAAGAACCTAGTTGGAGATAATGTAGCTCACTTATGTACCAATTTTTATGTTTCCATGTTTCCAAAGGCACTAAGCTAATACAGCCTTTCAACATCTATTTTGGTAATGTTTTAAGTATTAAGAAAAAGTGATGTAATGTATATATATGTTAATACTAAGTCATTATAATAAATAGGACCCACCCATATCTACATATCAAATAATAGATTAAATTCCTAAAAAATATTCCTTATCGTCAAATATTTGTATTGATTAAAAGATATGGATTTTAAAATACTTCCCCAGTAAATAAAATAACAATCAATGTAAAAACCCCTAAATATAAATGATGGATAAAATGGATATTTCTGTGAAATTTAGTATCCAATGATCATGGGAAAGTGAATATTTCAAGGTAAAGTTAATGACTATAAAAATTCAATAATAAAGTGAATGTAAATATGTTCCTTGTTCAAAATGATCAACAACCAACCATACAAAGAATAATTATGGTATCAATAAAACATATAACCAATTAATTATAAGTAAATTAAAGGTTATTTGTCATTGATTAATAGAAATACCATAAAAATATCATTAAAAGAATTATTTTGGAAAATGTCTTTTCCATTTTAAGAATGACCTATTAAAACTAAATGATCATAAAATATTTGGGAAACATTTTTAGTTTAAAATAAAATTTGATACATGTATATAGTAATTAAAACATTTATTATTTGTGATGGAAGAAAATTATGTTCATGCCATATAAGTTAAAAAAGATTCCTTTCACATTTTTTTAAAAATATAAATTAAAGCTGTTCGGAAAAAGGTATGAAGATTCCTTTTAATTTTTTTGTAAACATATATATGTGGGTAAAAATGTTTATAATAAATTATATGGATAATGGTTAAAGAAGTTTTGAAAACATTTTCAGATAATATAGATTTGGAAGAAAAATAATTTACGACCGAAGAGAAAAATGAAGTTGGATTATACTAGCCACAGTTTTTTTAAAAATTTTAATTACAAAAGATTAGAGAAATTATAATATTAAATTAAAAATTCATGAATAAATATAGGAGAATACAATTAACGTGGATTATTATCCAATAATAAAATAATTTAAATCAATGGAAACTAAAACACAGATAATCCCGATTAAAATGAGATTGTAAAATAAACCCTCACAAAGATCATAACATTTAAGTGAGAATCAGTCAATGAATCCACTAAATATATGAAATGAAAATCCACATAAAATAATTGGAACTTGAACATGATATAATAAAAATTTATTAGATAGTTATTCTTACAATATCAAAGATAAAAAAGAAGTAATATAACCCAATGAAAATAAATTGAGTTATCAAATTCATTATAACATAGTAACTTTTAATTAAAAATCAATTTAAATATAATAATTCCAATTGAAAATTAAACTAAAATTAATTATTAATGAATCATGATATTAAATTTAAAATGGGTAGTATATACACCATATAAAAGTAATTGTGTGCCTAACATTTCAATATACCTCAATAAAGGTAAGTTCAGATGAAGTCCCTTAACTAACCCAATATTTTTGTTGAATATGAATTAAACTAATTGATGATGGTTTCAAGAGTTTTATTAATTTATTAAATAACCATATTAATATTTATAATATCATATATTATCTTCTTATGACATTTTTCCATTCATTTTTCAGCAATACTTTATTATTTTTATTATTTTAGGTGTTACTTACCTGGTATTCTCTTGCATTTTTTGTCATGAAAGTTTTGGTTCTTGTGTAAAGGATATAGATCCATAATATAAATAATTTTATTTATTTTAAAAATATCATTTTCATTCATTAAAAACATCATTATAATCATTATTATAATTGAACAAGTAAAATGTATCACATCACTTTATGGAGACCTTATGTCGTATGTACACATGAGTGACGCTAAAAATTCCTTAATGAGTGGAAGGGTAATGAAGAAAGTGATATATTAATTTTAAAGAATCAATATATATAATATATATTTGTTAAACTTATCATCACTACATTCCATTTAATGCATTAGTGATAAATGAATCATATCGCTTCATAAGTTAGTAGTCCTCCATACACATGAGTGACGTTATCGCAATTCAAAAGAAATGGAACATAATAATTTATATGTGATATTAAAATTATAGAATTATAATAATATCATAAATATATTATAAATGTTTTTAATCTAGATTTATACCAATCCCTTAAAAGAGTTGATAGAAAAAAATTACACTGGTTCAAGAGGGGGTGTACACACCTTCGATGGTTTCATTTTCCATTTGATGGAAGATTAGATTGATATAGGTAATTAATATAACATAATAAAATCAGAACATATTAAAGATACTGATTTTATTATATAATAACGTTTTAATAAAATTTGAAGGAGGTGGAAGAAGAAATAAATTTTAAACTCTCGTTTAAGAGTTTCACCTCTTCTCTAGATAACTTATTTTGGTTTTCACCAAAATCCTTCCTAGGTTAGATTTATGATACAAAAAGGGAAGGTAATGTTTTTAGTGGAGTATGTAATTTATTTTATAATTTATTGAATGAAAAAAAGGATTTTGAACTGTGAAGAGGGGATGATTGTAGCAACCTGCCTTTTTATTTCATAACTATAAAATCATTTTAAAGAAAACCAACATAATATTGTTACAAATACAAGATCCCATGGTTTAGTGTATTGGGAAAATCAAGCTCATACAAAAAATGTAAATAATAAAAAATATTTAAATAGGAATGATTTATATGTCTATAAGTTGTAATTCTCATTAGTACATGTAATCACCTAAGGATATACATCAATGAAATGGGTGAGCTAAAATCCCAGTAAGTGGATGAATAATGAACATGAATCAATATAATGAGGGAGAGAATAATCATCATCATAATATCATAATAATATAATCAACACCAATATCATGAAGGGAACATTTGATAATGGAATGGAATTTGGAAATGTATTCAAATGAAACATCATGTCTTAGTGGTCAAATGTCATACATATTTGTGATAAAATATAAGATCACGTTCACATATAACATATGTGCCTAATCACAACGTCATCATTTGGAAAAAAATATAGCATCATTTTCTTGCATAATACACATCATATCATGAGATACACGACATTAACCACTACATTGTGGGCTATATAATTTTGTCCTCACTTGTCACATCATAATATTTATATAATCATGAATTCCACATTGAACTTATTACAATCAATTTAATTAATTAACCCATGTAAAGGAATGGGGTTCATAAGGATTTAATAAATTAGGATTTCATTAATAAAAATGGTATTAAAAAATGATAAAAGGTAACATTATATTTGTTAAAAGAATAATATTTAATGAGAAATGTAGAAACAACTCAAGAGGAGTAAGATGTGTTTTGGAAAGAATAGTTATTTTGGAAAATCATTACCTTTATCCTAAAATAAAGTAAGAAAAAATTATGTCCCATAAAATAAAATAAAATAATAATGAAATGATATTTAGGGAGTATTATAGTATTATTCAAACCAAAGATGACATGAAAAGTGGGATAACCCAATGAAAAGGAATTGGGTTTGAGAATCCCCTTACCTTAATTTAAACCTTATTTCATTTCTTTCGTGCCTCCTAAATAATAAAATTATATTTATTAAAAAATTGATTCAGAATTAAATTATTGTAATTTTTACTACTATTTATCATTTATAATCATTTATTTATATTTCTTAATTTCTTTTTTTGTAATTGAAGCATTTTGATATCATGTTTGCTTAAATATATTCCAATTTCTCTTTGATTTCCCTATTTTATTTCTGATTAAATTATAGAAAAGTACGATTAACAAAAAAAATTATAATAAAGTTAATTACTTATTTATATATTATATATAAATAATAATATACTTCCTTAAAGGTAGTTATAATGATTTTCTTCATAATGCCTATGTAGGTGGTTAACCTACCTTTAATGCTATGTTGGTGAAAGAGTGAGAAAGGGAAGTTTGAAATTTATATTTTTCATAAATATGATAATTATTGTAGGCTAATAAAAATTAATATAAATAAAAATTAATTAATAATTAATTTTATAGTACATGTTTTTGAAATTAATTTGGAAAAATTGGAAATTGAATAAGAAAATAAGGAAGGGTTAATAGAGACATACTCTCTCCTTGGTGTGGCTTCTCCTGTACAAAACTATAAATCCCTTCATGATTGTAGTGTAATTTTTGGATAATTTCCCTAATTATTTAATTGGTATTAATAGGTATGATTTTGGAAGATATTTGGTTCTTTAATGGGTGAGAAGAGTTGTTTTCCAAGGGAAGGAAGAGAGGTTATTTATACATGAGGATAGATGATTTTTTAGAATAAAATATTGAATAAAATAGTATATCAAAGGTAAAAATTGAAATATTTAATTTTTGACAGTAAAAAATATATATAAATGGTATATAATGGGTTTAAGTCTTTAAATACCCTTTATAATTTGAATCCATTAGTTTATTATAAAAATAATGTAGAAATAATGAAACATTGTTTTTTAAGGGTACACTTTTTGACTTTAGGTTTTGGCAAGATATTTTTCAGGTTTGTAAATTAATATTGTTTCATTTTATTGAATTATTTATGAAATAAAATATATAATGGAAGAAACATAATTTCTATAAATGATTAGGTCATTATTACATCATAAATGATTTAATTTTAGATACATCGGTTATGCGTAAAACTGTATTTTTTCTATTCAGACAAAAAATGATGTATTATAGAAAATTACCAAAAAATAACCCATAGATAATTTCAACATGATGATTTCAAAAATGAAATTCATTTTATAAAAATATATTTCTAAAATAGGTTATTTTATTTATTAATATATAAATTATGACTTTTATGAAATACTTTAAAATACAGTTTATTAAAAATGTGCTTATATTTCCCATGTTTTTTAATCATGATATTTATTTTTTGGTATTATAAAATTTTTATTTATATAAATTAATAATGATAAATGTTATTTATATCAAAATTTTTTATTTTTGGCTAAAAATATTATTCCAACGATCATGTTACTATTCCAACATTCACATTACCTCCTATATATATCACTCCATTCTTTCATTAAATATTCAACTCAACTTCTATAAAGGTTATATATTTCCATTTTATAAGATATTGGTAGGTTTAGTAATATTTTTTTCATTTATATTGTATTGGTTGTGGTGGTTATTATTCATGTAGATTGGGTAAATCCATATTTTCCTATTTTACCTCTTCATATTTTAGCTTTTATATTTTATATATATTTTTAGATTTATAATGTTTATAATTTTTATACAGTTTTATTACTGATTAATATAACAATTTACATTAATGAAATAAATTATTCTTCGTTTCATTATATGTATACTACTAAATAGTATATTATAACATTCATTTATTTCAAGATACAAATACCATTTACAAAATCTATTTTGTTACATTCCTCCCAAAAATTGAAATTTCATCCCCAAAATTTAAAATCATATTCTATATTTAGTGTAGATGAGAGTAATTCTATTTCATTATTTCCTATGGTTCCCATGTCACCTCTTTATACGTATGGTTCCTCATCAACACTATAACAAGGTGGTTTGTCCTATTTCATAAAACTTTGTCTCTATGGTCTAGGATCTTCACTGGCTACTCTTTCTATGATATTTCAACATCGAATTGTATAAACTCTGGATTTAATACTTGTGAGGGATCAAGTCTATAATATCTCGGGAGTGATGCGTCCAACACATCTTGAAGTTGAGCCATACGTAGTGGATGTTCAAACCGATAAGCTATTATTTCTATCTGATTAAGGATCTCAATGGGGCCAATATACTTTGGGTTATGCTTCTATTTTATTCCAAACTGCATGAATATATTCTATGGTGATATTCAGAGGAAAACTGTGTCTCAAACATCAAACACCAAGTCTCTTTGATGGTTGTTGAAATATCCTTTTTCCATCATTATTCATATTTTTTATATTTTTAGATGGCTTGAACATTATCTATCATCTATCATACAAGATCAGACCTAAGTAGATTTATCTTTACAACATCATACAAAATGTTAGATTTCTAATTATCTTCCCTTACATAGATTCTAAATGATCCATTTGAATACTCGATTAAATACTATTGTTATCTGAGAACTCAATTGATGGGAGATGTTAATCACTTCCTCCTTTGAATTCCATTAAATATGTTCATGGCATGTACAGAAGCAGCAGAATAGTCTCTTTAGATTGGCCATCCTTTTGGGGTGATATTCCATTATAAAATTTAATTTAGTACTTAGAAAATGTTGAATACTTCACTTGAATTTATAGGTAATCCTTGGATCATGATCAAAGATGATCAATATTGGAACCCCATCCAGCCTCATCGTATACATTAAATATATCTTGAAAATTTGTACAAGTGTGAAATATTCGAAAATAGAAATGAATTGGGAAGTCTCAGTGATTAAATACACGATAACCCATATTGAATTGTTTCCTTTGGATTTATTTTCGAGAATAATGAAAAAGACCATGGTGACATGATTCCACTTCCATGTGGGTGTGGGATACAGTTACATCATTTGTTCACACTTATGTTACTCTTCCTTGACTTTATAACATACCAAACACCATGAGATATACTTTGTAATCTTCGTCTTCATCTTTTCCCAAAATAATTTCTCTCGAAGACCACAAGAAATCTTTGTACATACAAGATGGATATAGAATGGTGAGATATGTGCATTATCTAATAACTATTTCTTTATCTCAGGTGATGAAGGCACACAAAGTCTCATTCAAAATCAAATCACATCATCATCATCAATGTGGAACTCATGTAGCTTTACTTCAATTACAACATTCACCTTTTTATGTAACTCAAAATCACCCCATTGTTCCTCATTAATCTTATATTAGATAGATGGTTAGGAAATCATATTGTAAAGGTAAGATGTATTCCCTAATTTTATGATTTCGAAATACATAATTTGTATATCCATAAAGATAGGGTCTTTCACAACCCACATCATATATATAGAAGCAATTTATTTTTGCTAAGAGCATCAACTACCTCATTAACCTATCCCAAATGATAGTGAATAGAGAAAATGTAGTCCCTGAATAGATCTAAAAAACATATTGGATTTATGTTGAGAAACATTGGTGTGAATATATAATTTATAATCTTATGATTTGTATATATGTCACACTTTTCACCATATATATAGTGCTACCAAATGTTAAAAGGAAGATCACTACAACTAACTCTAGATCATGCATCAGGTAGTTATTATCATGGTTCTTCAACTGCCGTGAGACATTGGCTATCACTTTATCATTCTGCAATAGTACTCAACCAAATCCTTTCTTCAAAGCATTATTTTATATCAAAACACATTATATAATTGTTGGTAGTGTGAGTATAGGTGAATGGATTAGCCTCTTCTTGAGATCATTAAATATTTCCTCCCATTCATCAGTCCAGTCATACTTAACCCCCTTCCATATTAACTTATTTATCAGGCTAGACAGTCACGATAAATTTCCCACAAAATGACATTAGTACCCAGATAATCCAATAAAACTACATATTTCTACCACACTAGTGGGTCTGGGCCATTACACAATTTCTATTCTTATTGAAGGTTCCACATAAATTTCATCACTTGTGATCACATTCCCCAAGAATACAACTTTATTCGTCCAAAATTCACACTTTATGAATGTAACATACATTTTATCCTTCATTAATGTTTCCAACACAATCCTTAGATTCTATTTATGTTACTCCTTAATATTCTAGTAAATGAGAATATCATTGATAAATACTACCAAAAATTTGTTGTGGTATTCTCTAAAGGTATTATTCATAAAATCCATGAATATTATAGAAGAATTAGTATGATTGAAGGGATTCACTATGAACTCATAGTACCCATACCTTGTTTGGAAAGTAGCCTTATGAATATCTTACTTATTCACCTGAAGTTGATGATATCCAAAATATAGATACACCTATGAGAAGTATTTATATTATTGTATTCAATTGAACAATTCATCAAGCATAGAAGGGATACTTATTCTTTATAGTGATCAGGTTCATATCCTAATAATCGATACACCTCCTGATTGATCTGTCATTATTCGTGAAAAATTTTACTGATCCATCCAAGGATGATGCACAAGGTAATATGAACACTTTGTTCAAATTCTCTTGAAGTTTTTTATTTAACTCCTCGAGTTCAATCAGGGCCATCTTATAAGGTCATTTTGAGATATGATTGGATCCAGGTATGTGCTCTATTGATCAATATACCTCACGATCTGGGGTAATACAGGGTAACTCTTTGGGAAATACATCGTTGTATTCTCTAATAATGGGAATGTCCTCTAGGTTGTTACCTTCTATTAGATCAACCATATGAGAATGGTATTCTCCTTTATAGGTTATTATCACCCATACCGTTGATGGATTTCTGAAAGGATATTCGTGATATTCCTTTCATTTGCAGAGGATCATGGGATGGTTTAGAATATGAAAAAAGATTTATATTTCCCAATAGTTGGTGTGTTCTCTATATAATGTGATAAAATAGATGCATATTATTGTGTTGAATTCACCCAAGTCAGGTATTATGAGATTCACCAGAAGAATATTCCCATGGATTTCTATAGGAGAAGTGTCCAATAGTTTGGCTATAATGATTTCACTACTATGTGTTTTTATAGATATATTTACTTTATGGTATCATGGATTCGATTCAATAGTTCATGAAAATTTATAGGATATAAAGGAATCTTTATAACTAGAATCAAATAAAACCTTTTCCATTCTTGAGTTAATAGAATGTGTTCATTGTATGAATTCACCTCCATGATCCACGTTAGCAGTAGTGATAGAATAAGCTTTCCCTTTATCGTTTGGATTTGGTGGCTGCTGATGCTAATTAACCTCAAGGACCTCTGGCTTAGTACACTTGATTGGTAGTTTCCTTTCGCCCTATAGTTAAATTAGTGAACCATGGGTTATCTATTAAGAGGTGCATTTCTTTCCTCTATCATGTTGGATGGTTTCCCCATGGATTTTTGATATTAATGAGTTTAGTGGCCTTCTCTCTTTCACTTGAAGCATTTATCTATCCATTTGAGTTAATTCACATGATTATTCTTCATACATTTTTCACATTTTGGGTATTTGGATCCTCTCTCCTCATTTTTCATTTGACCCACCATATTGAAACTATATTATTCTCTTCTTATCTCTATAAGCATGGGACAATTCTATGATCTCTATCTCTACATTGGGAGCACATGGAACCACTTAATAATAACTCCAAAAGTCTCAAATAGCTATATAGATTCAATTGTTTGGATTTAAACCACGCTTGAATATATATATTTTTCAATAATTGTTGATAAAAAACCCCAAGGTGTATCTCGAATTCCATGTGTGGTTTTCCTCATAATCCATGATAGGTTCACATTCTATTTTCTTTATCTCTATAAAATCTATAACTATATTTATTGAAGACTTAAAGATAAATACTTGGTAAGAAATATTTTATTAAAGTCTCCCCACTATATCTCTTCTATTTCATCCTTTGTATTGGTCTTCTTTATAAATTCTCACAATAGATTAGCTTCTACATATAACAATAACCAGTCAGAATCACCATATCCTTCATAGAATAATAGATCATAGAAATGATATTCTCCATTGAGTTACCCCATTGTTATGTGACAAGTGGATCAAGTTTTCCACTAAACCATAGTGGTTGTTGCAACATAATAGATCCAATGGCTAGTTTAACCTTCACGGGTAAAGCGGACATTCCACATGTTTCAAGTTATTATTGATTTCCTGATACAACTGGGTAAGAATTCACATAATTATTTAATTACACTATCTGTGGAATTGGGGATGTCATTTGTAAAATCATTGATTTTACCCCACATGAAATGTTGGCTTGGTTTCCCCTAGTACCAACAATTTTCTAAAATAAAAAATGTTTGAACCAAAATCAAGTCCAGAAAGCATGGATAATTTATTATTTTAAAAAATTAACTCAAAATGAATGTATTATGGTTTCTAAAAAAGATTCTTATATGAAAGTTTACCTATACATAGACTTATACTTATAGATTTCACACTAATTTTGTAATTCTATTTCCCAAATTAACCAAAATGTGCTCTGATACCAGTAGTATGAATGAAGGTTATACCAATAAACCTATACCAATGGTCTCTGAAAATTTGGACACTAAAAAAATATTAGTTTGTATTATCAGTATTATTTATAAATAAAAAAACAATGTTAAGTACATGGAAGAAGTGGGGGATGAAATTGAAAAACTATCTTATATGTATTAGGATGAATAAATACAAAGTGAAATGGAACATAGGTAATAACGATGACAAATATAATTTTTCTAATGAGTAAAGTTCTACATGTATGTGATTTTAGTGATATTTATCATTGTTTTATAAATTTGTATCAATCCCATTATATTAAATCACTATAATGTTGTATTAAAATCTGAACAAATGTATATGAACTAATAAAAATTAACTAACTCTCAGGGCTAACAAGTAAATGAGAACTTGGTAAGGGGTTAGAAGATATAACTCTCTATTTTCTAGTAGATGGAAGAGGTGGTTTATTAGACCCTAAAAAACTTAATTGTACCAAATCGACCTAACTATGCTTGAAAATAAAAGAACTGAACCAATAAACCCTTTACATATTGAAACCTAACGGAACTAAGAAATACTATCTATATCATAACAGAACCAACTCAACCAAACAACCTAAATTGAATTTAAATGATTTGATCTGACCCAAGTAGACATGACTAGACATGAACTGCACTAAAATACATAAAAATGGAATAAAATAAAAATAACTAAATTAAATTAAACCTAAATAAAATAAATTTTATAGTAATGATAAAAAATGAACTAACTTGAACAATCCTAAATAAAATAATATTAGGCATGCACCGACCCAAATAATATACAAAAACCAAAACCAACCCAACTAAATCAACCAGAACTAAAATAATCATAAACAAATAGAAATAACAAAAAATTATTAGTATCAATTATAAAATATTGAACCCAATAGAATAACTGTATTGAATTTCCTAACACAACCCAAAACATACCAAAAAAATAGAATTTATTTGAACCAAAGTAAATAAACTCAATTTGATATAAACTAACCCACTTTGAATCAAACCATCCCAAATTGAAACAAAGGGTATTGAACCAAACCATATCCATTTGATCTAATGATACACAACCTAAACTGAATCAAACTAGACCAAATCAATAAAAATTTACCTATCATAACCTGAATAAAATAAAATTTAAATGAACCTAATTAAATTTAATTAACTAAAAAACTACACTGAATAAAATGAACATAAACATTACAAAATTTATGGGGAGAGCCACTAAGGTATATATCTGATGATCATTTATGCCTCATCAATTTACTCACTCAATTAAATTTTATTTAAATAACACAACTAGGTATTTTTATTCAATAAGACACATTATTATAATTAATTCATTAACCCTTGATTGATTTGGAACATTATTACTCGTTGATATAATTGAATTCAATATCTTGGTTTTATATTTATATTATTTTGTTATATACACATATATCCTCTTAAATTATGATTCTCATGTATAATAGTATGTCAATTATGGTTTTATATAAATAAATAAATTCATGTTTCCTTAAATATATTTTCTATAGAATTTCAATATTATTTAATTTCTTTCATGAGATGACCTATAAATTTTTTTACATAGAATGGATAGAAGTCGGATGTATGAAACTGATCAAATATCCTGTGATTTTCAAAACAAGTTAGAGATCATTTTATATTTTTCATTTAACAATGCTTCAGATTGTGTTCACACACACTTCCCATGTAATAATTATATTGTAAGACCTTGGTTGATTTGTGAAAAAGTTAGATACCATATAAAAAATATTGTTTTAAAAAAATACATGGAATCACAATGGGGAGAAAATGAAATATCAAAATGTTCATGAGAAAAATGAGAGGACATGATTAGTGAATTTATTAGATGATCAATTTCTTTTTATTTTTCATCATGAGAAGGAATGGATGCCGACCTAAGTAGATTTAGATAAGAAAACAAAAGATGAATGTAATGAAAATGATGTTGTTGATAGGGTGAAACAATTTAATGATGTTTCTATGACTCTAGTGTATTAGCAATGTCATAAAATGAAAAATATGGATTTTTTAATCTGACTGTTTCATGGTGAAAACATGTATGAGATTTCTAATACTACCATTAATTACATTCTTACCTTTTTTAAGGAAATACATCCATATGATGAAAATATTCCATCAGACTATTTTTTGGATTGGAAGTTAGTTGATGAACTTGGATTTTCTAAAAACAAAATTCATGCTTTCCTAAAATATTATAGCTTATTCTAGGAGGAAAAAACTGAACAAAATGATTATATAAAATATGGAAAATTTTGATGGAAGATAAAATCTAATGGAAAACCATCCATTGAGCCACAAAAAGTAATGTGACACATTCCATTGATCCCTAGACTTGCGAATCATTTTATGTATGATGAAATTTTAATAAAAATGTGATACAATGATACTGAGAGAAATAAGAATAATGATGACTTGGTTAACCATGCATATAGATTTTCAAGGTAAACATTTTATTCATGATATCCTAATTTTGTAGATGAAGTGTGTGATGTGTGGTTGGGTATTTCATGTTATGGGTTTAATCTAGTTGGGAATATTATTACTTCAAAAAACACATAGATAGTTTCATAAACATTTATAACATTCCTCCATTGATGTGTACGAACAAACCTTTCACCTTCTTGAGTAAACTCATATCTAGACCTTCCAATTATAGAAATAATATAGTTGTATACATGAAATATTTAATAAAAGAGTTGAAAAATCATTGGAATTTGTGTGTTCTCACATATGATTCATGTTTAGAAGGCACATTTCGGATGCATGCCATGATTATGTGGATAGTAAATGAATTTCTTAAATATGAAAAGATGTATGGATAGAGCATGAAAGATGAACTATCATGTAATATTTGTATGAAAAATAAAAAATTATATAAGACTTAAATATATTAATAGTTTTAATTTTATGGGACATCAACAAATCATTCCAATAGACCATCCATACAGGAATAATCGTTAAAGATTTGACAATGCCATGGAGATCGACAACACACCTCATTGAATGTCTGGAACTGATTTAATTAATAAATTACAAGATTTCAGTTTTTCATTCGGGAAGGGATATATGAAATCTAGAAAGAGGAAGAATACTTCCACTTAATCTACTTACAATTAGAAGAAGAGAAGTATATTTTTTGAGTTTCTGTATTGGTCAACCAATTTTCTTCATCATACCATAAATTTAATGCACATTGAAAATAATATCTATGAAATGTGTCATTCAATTATTCAAAATTTAAAGTGAATTAAAAAAAATTATGATCTTGGAATGACTTGGTGGATTGGGGCATCAGACCAGAATTTTATGTTGTGTGTATCAGTGAAAATAAATGAAATGTTCTGTGTAATTATTAGGTGATTACACCTATATAAAAAAAATAAATTTCTTGAAATACAATGTAATATTAATGTTCCTCATGGATATTCAAGAAACATATCGAAACAGGTCAACTGAAGAGTGTTGACATAGAAATATTTTAGGATTCAAAATTATCACATCCTTCTTCATGAGTTGATTCCAATATAAATCCATTAACTTCTTCCCAATAATGTAAGGGTGTTAATTATTTGACTGTGAAGTTTTTCATAGATCTTTGTGATATAAATTTTTCCATGTATTTTTTACAAAGAATGTTGGTAGATGCTCCAATAATTTGTTGTGAGTTATTGAAAATATTTCCTCCATCATTTACCACATGAATGAAATATCTGACTATCCATATTACAACAAAAATTCTTCTATGGGACATGTTGATTTTTATTGGATATATATTACTGAAATTAATATTTACACATTGAAGTCTTTTATTTGGAAAAAGAATCACCCCAAAGGTTCTATCATGAAATATTACTTGGACCTAGAATGTATATATATTTTTCAATGTATTTTCTTGGTCTTACTATGAGATGGAATATACCAATGAGAAATTAAGAAGAACATTATGAGAAAATTGAACCAAATTTTCCATCAATTCCTTAAACAGGGGAAATTCCCAGATCATATACATTGACCTAATTCTTGAACTATGGGAAATGGAATATCATATAGTTTTATTTAAATGTTTTTTGATTTATGACTACAGCATGTGAGTAAATTAAACATGTATATCTTATATCATATCATGTAATTTTATATATTTTTTAATCTATTTCAATTTTTTCAATAGGTAACATAAAAAATTACAAGTAGAAAGAATTGTTCTATATCTTTGATACGGAGAGAGAATTTTCATAAAAAATAATTTTATTCTTGGTTGAAATTTAAGGTAGAAATATTAGTGGAATAAATTAGTACAATAAATATTTAATCATGATTAATATTCATTTATATTTCAGGTATTGGTTTTTCCTATTGAATCGGTCTCTAAAGAAATAAGATCTTTGTCTTTTGGTCCTAATTATGTAGTTCATGAATGAAAATCAATTACGATCAATGGGTATAGATTTATTATCACCAATTGAGAAATTAACATGATAACAAAACATAATGGTTTTATAGTAATTGACACAATATACTATTATTCAAGTGCATCATATAGTTGACCTAAATTTAAAATTTTATCTTATTATTGAGTCATTGATAAAATACTAATTTTGGATTATTACTCTAATGGTTGAGTCACCATAATGAAATGAAAGTGATTTTATTTGATTAAGAGTCTTGGAATAATTACTGATGATTATGGAATTTGAGTTAATTACATGACTCACACTCTTGCTGCTGATGAATAGTGTGTATTGACATCAATGTTGAAACATGTTTTTTATGTGAAAGATCATATTCAATCTGAAATTTTTTTTATTATAGAAGTAACCCCAAGAAAAAATTTTGATGATAGTAATGATGGAATTGACACCATACCTCACCCCATTTTCCCAGATCCATTTATTATTTACGATGACTCAAATAGTTCAGCTTTCAGAGTTTATTGTGACCCTATAGTCGGGGTGGGAAATATATAGAATAATCAGTCTATGTTCTCAGTTAATTTGGTTTCGCTCGACATGGGTTGTTAAGGTTGGTAAAATTAAAATTTATTTACTATTTATTACAAATATTTTGTATCCAACTTGACCTTAATGTGCATTCTCCATATTTACTAGTTTTGGTTTTCATTGAGTTGCATTTCATAAAATTGAATTGAACTGTATTCAAACCTACCAAACTAAAAAAATAGAGACAATTAAATAGTAACGAATTGAATTGGAAATATTAAACTCATTAGTATTAAAATCAAAACTAGTGAAAATAATGACAGAAACAAAAAATGGAAAAAATTCCTAACCCAAAATATGAATTAAATGACCTGAGAAAAATAAAAAAGGAAAAATAACCTAACAATTAAAAAAATGAGCCAAATTACCTAAGTTAATTAAAAATGATAAAAAATAGACTAAATCAATTTACCAAAATGAACCAAATTACCTAACCAAAATTGAATTTTATCGAACTAAAAATAGAATAAATCTATATCACACCCCAGATAAAATGTTAATTTGAATGTATTTATTTTTTATGACATGAATTATTATTTTATATACATTCCACTTAATATATATATATATTTGTTTGTTTTTTTATATAACTAAATATCTTGTATTTGGAAGGAAAATCATTATTCGTTAATTAAATCATGTATCATATTATTTCTTGTTTGTATTACATATTAGTTATGGATTTATATTCAATTTTTTTTTCAAATGTAGGATATGAAAAACATTTAAGAGAAATGAAGAAAATGTGAGATATAAAATAATCACTAAATGAGATAGATGGACATCCCTCCTTTATTTCATGTTGTGTGTATTTTATTTCAAATATATATCTCAATAACATATAGCATCATGTGATTAATTTTTTTTACTTTTAATCCAAACCAACAACTAAAGAGTTAGTTATTATCTGAATATCCTAGTTGTTTCAGTGCTTAGGTTGACGATATGGGTGTAATAGAGAAACGTACTCCACATAACATACCCAATAACAACTCATCCCTCCCCCTTACATACTATATACCACACCTTGTAATCATGTAGTGTCATTAAATACACTAGTGTAATTTAGGCTACCCATGTTTTCAATACCATTTCCATCTGATCCTCCTCACCTATATTTACCTTATACGACAATGGTTATTACTGCTCATCCATATTATGAATTTCCACACACATGTATACCATCTTCATTTCCTTCTACTTCCCTCACCATGAGATTCTATAATTCTTCTTCTTTGAATTCTGCTCTAACAAATTATGAGACTCTAGATCATACATTGGGACCCACTCGATCAGTATAGGTTGATGTTACTTAAGAGCATGGGGATGCAGTGGAACCTTGTAATCACACTACCTTAGGTAAATTTTTTGAATCATAGTAAAAAAATTCCATAAATCATTTTCATTATAAGATGTATTAATATAATATTAGTTTTTCCAATTTAATATCTGGATATTCTGATAGACGGTGTGGGAATACACAAATGCACGTGGTGTAGAACCAACACACATAGCTAGTGGTAGAGTACAACAAGGGCATCCAAATGAGTTGAAAATATGATGAGAATATAGGAGCTTTATGGAGACTCTTTACAAATACTCTGACATCATTCCTATCTGGACACTCTCATGGAGACACCTGCCAAATGAAATAAAGGATAATGCATGGGGACACATGCGAGAAAACAAATTCCTTAGATTTAATATTATATTATTACTGTATTTATATGACTTAATAATTTGGTTACAACTTTATTTTATATTTCCTAATGGTGAGTCTATGAGGAAAGGATGACTCATGGAATTAAGTGACCTATGGAGAGCTTATAAGTATGAGTTGTATAGTGGATGGAATTCTAGAGTTTGTAATAAATTATGGGCCACACCTATTATAAATGACTTTTCTATAGAATATTATTAGGAAATTATTTCTTATTGGATGAGAACTGGGTACAAGGTATTAATCAAATTTGAATTTTTTGAATGAAAAGTACCATAAATTACATTAATACATTGTTTTTCATTATTAAAAATTATTGTTTAGGAAATGTTAGGAAGAAATTAAAATAACATGGATACTACAACATATTTACACATATTGGGGTAGAAAATGATGTCATACTATTAGAGGAAGTATGTATGACACTCATTTAATATTATAAGATAATTGTATTTATAAGAAATGTTCATTATTGAAAAATGAGATGATGGTTTTGTTACACATGGTTAACAATTTTTTCCATTCTATCACATAGCCAAAAAAATGAAGGGTAAATAGAATATTTTCTAAGATTAATGTGTTTTATAAATTTTATATATTAAACTAAGATGGAAGTATTTACAAATAGACATTAGTGCTATATTTCAAAAAATAAGGATTACCTTTTCAAGGATAGCACATTATATATATAAGCTTATATATGATATACTATTATAAATAATTTATTTTTTCAGTAATCTAAATAAATAAAATATTCATTATTTTCCATACAAGATGTCTCATGCATCTTTATATTATATTTAGGGAAAATTTACTTTTTATAAGGTGTGTGGAAGTATATTTGGCCTTATATATGATTAAAATGTGAGAAATAAAAGATCGTCCTCATTGAATTAAATATAAAATTCATTTTTTAATTCTATTATATAATATAATTGTTGATATTTTTTGAATAAGATATTCATATTAATCATAAATTTCAAAAACCAAAATTCATTCAATCCACTTTTATGTATATAAATATGCAAATGATTTTCCAAAACAATTCAATAAAAATTTGTTTATTGATTAATGAAGGCCAAATAAGCACATAAGATTTAATGTATATATCTAAAATCAAATAATAAATTGTGAAATATAGTGTGAATAGTTTTAAAAAAATGTATTGGTTCATGGATTATGATCGACTTGACAGTAGACAAGTGTTACTAAATAGTGAATTGTGAATTGTCATAAGGTAGATAAAATACACTACATAGTGGACCATATCACTTTTAGTTATCTAATATCTCATTATGCTTCCCATTTAATAACACTTGAGTGTTACACTTATTAAAATTTAATTATTTTTGAATTCAGAAAACCATTTAATCCATCCATGTTATATCATCTTAACATACTTGATATTTTTTCCTGATGGAGGTGTAAGATAAAACCATTGAATGTGATTTTTTTCACTATAAATCATCTACCATTTTCTTTTCATTTCTGCATCATTAAAAATTAATATCCATTTTATTTTATTTATAAAATTAATTATTAATAATAGATGTTCAATTATTTATTTCTACATTCAATGTCATTTCATAGGGTGGTTTTTAATATTGAAGGACATGTGAATCTATAAAAATTATTTTTATTATGTATAAAGAAAAATGGTAGAAGCATTGTAAAAAAACTAACACAACTTCAAATTGTATGTTTTAGCTTATTGATTTTAAATTTTAATATCTATCTTGTAACTTAATACTCAATATAAATTTTTAGAAGTGTGATTTGGAGGCCCTTAATGAGGAGGAAAATGAAAAATTTGGGCCAAATGATCAATAACATCTGGTTTTGCAAGATGAACTATGATAGATTATGTTATCAAATAGGGAAGAGTTTTTTTCCTTTACAAGGTATTAGACCACTTCAGGTGCCGGTTCTAGAAGCACTGAGTTGGAAAAATTTAATGCACATCTTTCACAAGATAAGGCCAAGATAGAAAAGTCTGAATAATTGTCATGGAGGAGTGAGATTAAAATCAAAGGGAGAACCTTAACTTTATAAAATTTATGTAATTTATATGTCTATTACTTACACAAGAAAATTTATTGGATTTTAATTCATATATTTCGATGATGCGTATGTTATATAGTGAACCTAGATGTAGTTATAGTGGGGGTAAGGATGATGATGTTCCTGGTGATGGTGATGGTGAAGATAGCAATGAAGAAGAGGGTGATGACGATGGAGAGAAAGAGGGAGAGGACAAGGAAGAGTACAAGGCTTGGGATAAGTTCAAGGATAAGGAAAAGGATGATGGTGATGATAGTGATGATAAAATGGACATATTGATCCTTTAAATTTTGAATAATATTTATGAAATTTTATGTTTGATGATTTGTTCTGAATGAATATATGTGATTTTTTTCTATGTGTTATCACTAGTTGAATGAATTGATTGGTTACTTGTGTTATCAATATTTTAATATTTTTTGGTGATATATGTTTTCTTGTAGTTGAATAAGGTAGGGTTATGGTGTGGATTCTCATGTATATTTGAGCATGTTCAATTTTTTTGTTGTTGGTTTTATTTTTTATTTTATTTTTTCATATTATGTTTGTTTGTTGTATGTATTATTTCATTTTTCGCAGGTTCTATTGGCATGGTGGCGGTGTTTTAGCCTGGTAATTGGGGGGTCTATTACAATGGATTCAAAACCATTGGTATAGCCACAAACCAAAAGTTCACTAAAAACCATTTGTATAAGTCTATACAAATAGATTTGAACTGTTGGGATATGTCTATACCAATGGTTCCATATGAACCATTTAGTAGCCCAAAATTATGGTGACCCAATTGTAATGGTTCAATAAAAACCATCAGTATAGGCATTCCCCAACATTCATATAACCATCATTTTGGAGAACCATGGGTATATACTATTCCAAAGGTAATCTATCATATATCAATGGTTTTGAACCAATGGTATAGGATACATATCAAGGATGTTCCAAATATAGTGACCATACTTTTTTATTTCTTAACTATTACATAATTTTAATGATAGACAACATAATAGAGTTATAAATCCTAGATCCAAAGGTTTAGTATATTGGGAAAATTAGGATCATACATAACTTTTACATAATGAAACATAAAAAATTATTTAAACATTTCTTTATTATCATTGTAAAATCATGCATTATCTTTATTACATGTAATCACTTGAGGATATACATCAATGAAAGGGGTGAGATAAAATCCCAGTAAAAGGATGAATACGGAATATGAATTAGTATACCATTGGTGAGAAAAATCATCATCATCATATCATAAGCCCGGTATCAAAAACAATATAATGAAGGAAACAAGTGTAAATGTCATGGAATATGTAAATGCATAAAAATGAAATATCTTGTATTAGTGATTGAATACCACACATAGTTGTGAACAATAGTAGCATCATGTTCACATATAAAATATATTCATAATAATTTCATCTTCATTATGAAAAAATATAACAACACATTCATGCATATTACACATCATCTCATGAGACATATCATATTACCCATTGCACTAGAGGGAAATTTAATTCTAGGACCACCCATCACATCATAATATTTACATAATAATATATGTCACATAGAACATATTATAATCATAGTCATGAATTAAACCATGGAAATTAATGAGTTTTTTAAGGATTTAATTAATAATGATTTCTTGAATAATCATTGGGTTCACAACTGAAAAAATCAAAAAAATATATTTGGAAAAAGAATTATCATTCTTGAGTGAAGAAGAAACAACTTAAGGGGAGTCAACTATGTTTTTTGGTAAAGAATAGTTATTTTGGGAAATCATTGTATTTTTTATTAAATAAAGTAGAAAACATGTATATCTGAGAAAATAAAAGGGAAGAATAATGAAATGATATTTAAAGAACATAAGTGGAGTATTCATATAAAAAATTTTGTGAAAGAGGGATAACCCAAAGAAAATGAGTTGGGCTTGAGAATCCCCTCACCTTAATTCCCACCTTATTTCATCACTTTTATGTTTCCTGAATAATAAAATTAGATTTATTAAAACATTGATCTGAAAGAGATTTATTATAATGTTTACCACTTTTTATCAATTATTATCATTTTATTATAATTATTAACTTCTTTTGATGAAATTAAATCATTTTGATATCATGTTTTTCATAAAGATTTTACGTTTTTTGTTGATTTCTCTATTTTCTTTCAAATTAATTTATTAAAAAATTTGATTAACCACCGAAGATTATAATAATTGTAATTACTTATTTATATATTATATATAATTCAAACCTTCCATCCATGATGTGGGTTATAAAATTGTATTTTCAATGTCTCAGTATGTGGTTTAATGACCTTTAATTGGATTTTGTCGAAGGACCGGGAAATGGAATTATCAAATATTTTATTTTTCATAAATATGATAATTATGGTAATTTATCATAATTAACATAATTTTAAGTTAGAGAAAAGTTAATTTTATAGTAAATAGTTTTGAAATTAATTGGGTAAAATAAGAAAGAGAATAATAAAATGGGGAATATTTAATAGAGACATACTCTCTCCTTGGTGTAGCTTCTCTTGTACGACATTAAAACTCCATTAGTGATGGGAGATGGATTTATCCAGAATATCACTATGTATTATAAGGGGATTTATAAGGATGATTTAGGTAGATCTTGGGCTTTGTAATGTGTAGGAGGAGTGGTTTTCCAAGTAAAGTTAGAGGGGTTATTTATCCTTGAGGAGACATATAGTTTTATAATAAAATATAGAATAAAATATTATATCATAGGTATGTCATGTAATTGTGAATTTTTTGCATTATAAATAATATATAAATATAGTGTAATGGTTGTATGAATTTAAATACCATTTATAATTCAAAATAATTTTTTTATTAAAAAGAAAATGTGAAAGAAAGTAAAATTATTACTTTAATTTATCACTTTTGAATTTCGGTTATGTAAAGTTATTTTTAGATTTGGAAAATAGGTTTACTGTAATTGAATGACTCAATTATGAAATAAAATACACCATGGAAGAAAATTGAGTTCTAGAATGGATTTGGTCCTTATTACATCATGAATTATGTAATTGCAGATATATTAGTTATGTGAAATACTATATTTTTACTATTTTCCTGAAAATGAAGTATTTCAAAAAATTATCAAAAAATCACCATTGGATAATTTTTACTTCGTGATTTAAAAAATGAAATTAATTTTATCAAAATAAAATTTTAAAATAAGTCATTTTATTTTTTAATGTAAATTTTACAAATTCTATGAAATACATTAAAATAAAGTTCATTAAAAATGTGATTATATTTTCTATGAGTATTTTAATCATGATATTTACCTTTTGGAATTATAACATTTATATTTTCATACATTAATCATGATAAATATTATTTATATCATAATTTATTATTTTGGGGTAAATTTACTATTCCAAAAGTGAGGTTACTATTCCCAATGGTTAGGTTAATATTTCAAATTATCAAGTTACTTTCCCTATTATCACATTACCTCATATATATATACATATATATCACTCCATTATATCATTAAATATTCAACTCAATTCCTCTGAAGGTTCTATATTTTCATTTTATAAGATTTTGATTGATTTACTATTATTTTTTTCTTTTCTATAGTGTTGGTAGTGGGGGAAATTATTCTATTTTATTGGGGAGATCTATATTTTTTCATTTTTGGTTTTATATTTTATATTTTTTGTCCAATTGTAATGTTTGTATTTTTATTCGATTTTATTGCTGATTAATGTAACATTGTTCATTAATAAAATAAAATATTGTTGGCTTCTTTAGGAGAATAATACTAAATAGTATATTATAACACTCGTTCATTTCACGATAAAACCAAATTTACAAACTTAGTTTGGTTACAAGGATAGGGGATGACCTTTTATAAGTGGGGGATAGGACACATATGGAAGTTTTGAAAAAGAATCAAATACACCCATGTTTTTTCATTCAAAAATCATTCTTAATGTATTATTATTAAACTGTAGATATTATAGAGTCTATATATTGATATAAAAGTGTTTTTGTAAATGTTTTATGTCAATTTTAACCCTTATCATTTTACTTTATCCACTTGGAAAATCAATTTTTACCTTAACCTTGATAATTACTTTTTTCTGTTTTTATATTCATATTGGTAAAAAATTATTTTGAACTCATTATATAGTATAAATTATATTTTTATAAATATGGAATCCATTTTTACAAATTATATTCAAAGAATTTGTATAATTAAATTCAAAATTATACCCTTAGTGATGAAAAAAAGTGTGTTTCCAACGAGAAAATTCTCATAAGTATAGAATGTTTTATTTCCAAAATTCAATATAAAATTAATTAAAATAGAATAAATTATTTTACTTTTAATTAAAATTAACTAATTTTACTTTAATAATAATTTAAAATATAATTTAAAGCTTTAAATTCTATAAATAAAAGGGGGTTTTCAACTATAATATGTACTTTTCACTATTCATTAAGACATGGAATTTTTTTGAAATACCTAAAAAATACACCCTAATATATTTATGATATAATTATTTAAAAAATAATATATATTTATTAGAATATTTTCTAAAAGTGTTAAAATTTCAATTTTAAATAAGTGCTCAAAACGTGAAGAAACAATTCTCTTTAAAAAATATAGTTTTTCCAAAACCAGTCATGTTTTATTCAAATGATTCTTTTTTTATTTCTAATCAACATATATCAATGGAAATTATTTTATAAATGTTTAAACCCTAAAAGTTTCATAATTTAGTTTTAACAATTCATACCTACCAATTTAATGGCAATGTTATAATGATATACTATTTAATAGTGCATTTCTTCTTGGGGTTATATGTTCAACAAGCTATTATTGAAATGAAATTTATATAAAAATAAATATATCATAATGTTTATAGGTGTTACATTCTCATCTAATGTTATTTTTTCTTGTGATATATTTTATTTAACCCTACATTATTCTTTTAAAATATCGTGTTGTTAAACTTAAGTTCATAACATCTGAGTTGAATTTAATATCTTTTTTATTTATTTACAAGTTAATGAATATAATATTTTTTGTATTCACATCCTTTGTGAATATTATGAAATAAATATTTCATAAAGTTATATGAATATATATAGAATAGATATGAATTATAAAATTAACTGAATATAATTTGTTTTATCAAATTAATATTCTATTATTAATGCTATGATAATTTTAAGTGAGGGTTCAGATCGAGTTAATGTTCTAATAAATATATTTTTACTTATTTTAAAAAAAAATAACTTAATTTTAAAAATAATTCTAGATAGTTTCTTTATATAATAAATTATAAACATAATTTTTTATCTGTGGTGAAATATATAATGTTTTTAAGATCATTTAAATAATTTTATATTTATTGGACAAATGATATTTAAATATTTCATTTCACTATAAAATAATAATATTAGTTTTATTATAATTATTTTTTAAGATATAGGAAACATGAATTTTATATGTCATGATAACTAAAATAACATTTTTTTCTTTTTTAAAAGGAAAAGTCATTAAATATTTGTTAACCATAAAATAGAATGATAAAATTTATTACTATTAATTCAATTTTGACATAATTTATAATACCAATTGGTTATAGGGAAATGAAATGAATTATTCTCTAGAAATTATGCTCTTATGTTATAGAGTTATAATTATTGTTATTACTTCTTCTTATCTAAATATTTAAATATAAAAATTAAGATATTTTTAAGGACCTGTTTTTTTTAGATAGGAAATTTGAGTAGAAATTTTAATTTTTTATTGCAGATGCCTATAAGAGGAAAATGGTCATTTTACCCTAGTATATGATCTAAGATATTTTTTATAACCAATCATTTGGTCTGGGAATATGGTGTTTACCAAGGACATGAGTTTGGAGAAATTATGAGTCGTTTAAATTTTAATAGAATAATTAATAATTAATTAATTAATTAATTAATTAATAGTTAATTTTCTTTGATTTGTTTAGATATATTATTTGAATAGAGAATAAGATTTATATACCTTATCTTTCATTGAGTATAGAATGCGGAGTTTTCCTAGGAATGTAATTAACTCATGTTTGGCATCGGGGTAGGGCCTTGATCAAATTTTCTTTTTCTTCCTTTTATTTACCTTTTTTCTTTTCTATTGCTTCCCTTGTATTCTCTTGAATTCCCCAATGAGATCAATAATTCTTTTGACTAAGAGAGTTGAGTTATTGGTAGATAGAGAAAGAGAGAGTGGAAATAGAGGTACCTCAAAAGAGCTCAGGAGGAGCCAGATTGTGATGTGGTTTTCGTGGTCCGTAGAAACGGGCGAAGCTTCGACAGAACCCACCCAAAGATAGGATGATTTTTTATTTCCCCATAAACCTCAAAGATTTTCTATTTCAAGTTTTAATGACTCATTGTGACTTCTTAGTACCCCTTTTGGGTTGATCAATACTTTTTCTGATGAAAATAGTGGTCTTCGGTGATTTGAGGGGATTCCGATTCAAAAGTCATGATCACATGATGTGTAGTTCTAGAGAACAAGCCCTATGTTTTTATTTTTAGGTAGAATATTATTTTTACAATTATATTAAATTTATGTGGTATAAACACCTAATAATGGGTTCAACTATGTAGATGAGTACCCATCCAGATATACCGTATAAAGAAACATGGACATGTCAGGTGCACAACTCGACTGTGTGTGGATTAAACGTCATATAGATATATGTGACCATGAAAAGTACATGGACCAAAATTTTGAGGTTCACGAGAAGGAACCTAATATTTTTTACAATAAGTGCATAAGATGAACACATCGTGTACATTGGTTTTTACATGCCATGTCCCGCTAGAGTACTCACTAAGGTGGGTATTTGGGGCTATATGTTGTGTACAAGGTATACACACCGTGTACTACACCTTACTACCCTTTTATTGTGATTTTCCAATATTTACCCCTAGGAGTTGGAATTGGACATATAAAGAGTCCATTTTGAGTATATTTCCATATATAGTGTAATGGTAAAACTCTTAAGGTGATTTGAGTCTTCTATGAGGCATTTTAGGATTTTTCCCAAATAGAGAGGTTCTTTCTCTATTAGTCAAATACAGTTGTATCATGAGAGTAAGAACTTGATCTAATATGGTCCATGATCCATCAATAATTACTAATTCTTATATATATTTCCCCTTGATTACATATTCCTTGAATGATGCTCCCTTATGGACCAATATTCCATGAGGTTAGTTGTTTCTGAGGATCCCATGTAGGATTCCATTAGTTACAATTCAGATATAGGGTAATATGTTGGATATATCTATCTTATTACTGTTATTGAGGGTCTCTTGTGTGGTGACTTTGATTATATGTGGATATAAGTAATCCCTTGTAGTATTCCCTTAAATTTTTACTCTTTTCAAGGATCTCATGTAGGATGAATCTATCTTATCATTATTGATAAGGGTCCCATGTATGATGCCTCTTCTTATGTACCATTCTGAGGATCCCATGTTGGATTCTTGTATTTTCTTACCATCAAGGACCTCATGTGGGAATCTCCATTTCACCTTGAATATTGAGAATCCTAAGTAGGATTCCTTTAATTATGTATAGAATTTTAGGATTCTAAGTAGGATATGTATCCAATATTTTGTCTAAGGGACCCAATAGATCCTCAATTATAGACTGAACCTAATCTAGTGGGTTGGGGGTTTGGGTAGTAATGTTAGTGGGTGTCACATAAGAACCCATACTTAACATTTAATACCATGAGGCTTTGGAAGTAGTGGTGGGTTTAGGTGTTCAAAAACCCTCACTCTTTATTTATACCTTTAATTTTTTTACTTCTGATGCAGTGATGATTACCCGATGTGCTTCTTAGTATGTGCATGACATGCTAGACATGGTGTAAAATTTATCTTTGGGATGCTTGTAAATACTTTATGGGATCTATCATATTCATATATTAGGATTCATGGATATAATTCCTAGGATCTGGATTCTAAGCCTTTGAATTATTATATAATTTTATTGGGATTCCCAAGAGGTTCTTTTTGGGATTCAAATTTTAACCCCATTTTGATTCATTTTTTGGCATGGCATTCCTTGATTATGAAGTTGGGAAAGGTTTAACTTTTTTATATGATATTTGGGCATGGTGTTACTTTATTATGATATTTGGGTATGGAATCTCTAGATTATGGTATTGAGGTGTGGCATCCCTTGATTATTATATTCAGGCATGATAACCCTTAATTATGATACACATAAACAAAATCCATATTGATGGATAATCTTAGATGATTACACTCTCCTAAGAGATGGTAAGTAGTATTCTCTCCGTGACTAATTACTTGAACAATGTGGGGGATATGGAACTCTTCTCAGTAGATGTGACATATACTCAAAATATGATTATGATCACCTAGAGCGATGTCTAGGATGCTCCCTAGGGTTGGTATGATGGACCATTATAACATCAACCAGAGGTACTTCATGGTGTAGGGACCACTTTGTGTATGAAGATTGTATTTGTTATCAATTGTTGTCAATGCTGGTCAAAATAAAGAAGGAGATGAATAAGGACTCCAAAGTTATTGGAGATCGGCTGAAGTGAGGATTCCTAGAGAATTATTATGCAATCATAGCATTGAATGTCAAGCTTGGGTAATTCTCTATGATGTAAATTCAGATGATTTTTGAACTTCTCCTAAGTTCAAAGAACTTGTGTCCATGGTGACACATTGTTTACAGTAATGATTAAAGGTTAAGTATCATCCATATCATGATGATTGAAGAATAACACGGATTTTAATAAGACCATTAAATGCTTCACAATTTTATGAGAACCATGAAAGAGATTACTTGATGAAAATAATCATATGATTTGCATGAAGTAGAGAATGATGGTTGAAGAAGAAGAGAGAGTGTGGAAGGGATTTGCATTCTATGATGGTCATGCATTACACATTGCATTGAAATCAGATGATCATTACACTGTTCTTAAAGTTCTAAATACATTTATCAAATTTGATACATCATCTACAACATTAAAGGTGTTTGAAGAATCCTCAAGCCTCCACTTTTGGATGAAGAGAAATGATTGGAGTTATTTGGAATTAACACTCCAAAAAGTAATTGAGTTTTTGAAGTGAGGATGAAGAATTACTTTGGAATTCATATTCGAAAGAGTATAAGAAGAAAGAAAGATAATTTTTGAAGATGAAGAGAATACATGAAGTAGTGCATGGGCTTGGAACTATGAAAATGACCAAAACTATGATGATGATTTGATGATTTGTATTTAAAAAATATCATAAGTTTGGAGAACTTTTTATGCAAGCCATATTAAGGATAGGGGGAGTAAATAAGTGTTTTTGGAAAAGGAAATAAAGTGGAACGCAAGTCAAAAGTGGCGCACAAGTGTGGAATGAAAGTATATGTGGCATGCAAGTGTATGTTTCGCGCAAGTCATATTTCAATATCTACACATCAAAATATGTCAAAGTAAATAAAGTGGCGCAGAAGTTAAAGATTGGAACGCAAGTCAAAATGTGGCATGCAAGTATAAGTGGCGTGCAAGTATAAGTGGAACACAAGTATAAGTGGTGGGAAAGTGTATGTTGCGTGAAAGTCATATTTCAACATCAACTTATCAAAATATGACAAAAGAAAGAAAGTTTAATTCATGTGATGGAGTGGCGCACAAGTGGTGGAGCAGTGCGCAAGTGATGGAGAGGCGCACAAGTAGGAATGGCGCGCAAGTGTAGGTGGTGCTCAAGTCACCAAAATTCCTATAAATAGATTACTACCCTCCCCGTTTATCAATAGCTCAACACTTAAGAGAAAATTTGAGCTCTGATCATGCAAGTAGTAGAAAGTGGAATGCAAGATGAAGTGGAACGCAAGTTGAGGGTTATTTATAAGGCACGCAAGTAGGGAGGCGCGCAAGAAGAGTGGTGAGAAATTAGCATATCACGCAAGTAGAATTGGCGCACAAGTTGTAAGAGGTGCACAAGAAGGGAGTTGTGTGAAACAAGTGTTTTGTTTCTAAACCCAAAGTGTCATGCATGTTGTGAGTTGTGTACAATTTTAGCGCATAATCATTTGGTGGAACGCAAGTAGGGTGGCATGCAATTAAGGATTGGCATGCAAGATATGAGTTGTTATAGATGTTATTACCATATTTTGATCAACTGTGATGATTCTAAGTTGATCTAGACTTTATTTTTTAAACAATCACAAAGAGAACTTGTGATTCTATAAAGAAGAAGAAGAATAAGAGCTTGGTGCATATGGTTTTTAACTAAAATAGAATGTGTGGAGAAGATCAGGTTTCAGTGAATTTGGTTTCTCATTGAAGAAGAATAAGAAGAGTGTGTAGCTTACAGGTTTGCTGCATAAAAAGAAGACAAGAAGAAGAAGAAGAATAGAGTACACCCAACTGAAGCCTACAATTATTTAGGGAAGTTTAATTCAGTCAATGCTATGGGAGATGAACCTCAGTGTATGAATAATCACATTGGTATATGAGATTCTATCTATGAAGAGAGAAGAAGATTTAGTGTAGTTGGTTATTTCACTAAGAAGATGAAAGAAGAAGTCTTGTGCAGTTGGTGTTGCACTAGAGAAGAAGAGAAAAGAAAGAAGGAAATATTACTTTCCAACTACTTTGAAAGTAATCAAGTGAAGATCTCTAAAGAAGACCAAGAGAATAACCTACCTTATCAAGAAAAAAGAAGACTGTCACTATAGCCAGTATAAAGAACCAGCTAGAGGCTACAAGTTGGACTAGGCTATCACCAGTCCAGGTAAAAGGATTCTTTCTCGCCCCCTCTAAAGTTTAGGGACTCACACTGGCTAGAGGATTTTTTTCCTATCCACTCCATTGTAACATCATATTACATTATAGTGGAGAATCCATGCACTGGTCATTCCCATGCATGGTATAGACGTAGCTACTCTTATTGAGTTGTGAGCCTTGTAAAAATATTGTGTGCATATTTTTACTACTTTCAATTATTTCATGCATCAACTAAAAGATAATAAAATAATCATGGTCCTAACAGTTCAAGAGGTATAGGGATAAAAATTTAGAATTGGTTTAAAAATTCCTCAACACTGATTTACCCCCTTGCAATGTTAGGTATATCTCAAACTAGTCCACTCAATTGGTATCAAAGGGATTCATTCACCTCTTTTGGATTCTCTATAGTGAAGTTATTCTATTTTAAAGACTTGGATATATTTCTTGAGTTATCAATGAAGTGTAGTTTTAGTGAAGATTTAGTTGTCTCTAAGAAAAATATCATATCTTGAAAGACCATGATGAACATGAAAAAGAAGGAGAAGAGAAAGTTGAAGAATAAACCCCTCTTATCTAAAGAAGATGAAGCATTTGGTTCTCTAAATATGGATGACATTAAAGACACACCAAAACTGGAAAGTAATGAGAAGGCTGCTCAAGTCCCCACTAAGAAGATGGAAAACCTACCAACCTCAACTAATCAAGAGGTATGTGTTAATACATTTGTAAACTATCCACGTGATGAAAATTCTAGCACAAGTGGTGATGATCAATCTACAACATCTCAAGAAATATTAGTTGATAGATTAAGGATGATCCTACATGGTATTCCTAAAGAAATTACATCCCTGGTTTGTGGATTATTTCAATGTATGCAGAAAAATATCACTTAGCTAGAAGAAGAAACAATTGTTTTGGAGAAAGGATTACAAGAAAAAATTGTTGAATGTTTAAAGCTCTTCAGACAGGCTGGAGCCGTTGAAGCAACCAAGAGGGGATTTGAAGAAAGTTCTTAAAAGTGGCTCAAAGATGTTGAAGAAAGGGAAGGATTCAACAAGATTCTAGAACAGAAGATCCATTCACTTGAAGATGAGCTGGAAAAGAGCAATGTTGTCAAGAAGTTATATTTGGAAGAAAACTCCAAGAAGATCAAAGAACATGACTCTTTGTTACAAAACCAAGTAGAGATGAATGAAGATGAATTTGAAAGATTAAAGAAGTATTGTGAAGAGAATATTACTATGATTGAAGATCATAAAGTCATCCTCAATATGAGATATCTAGAATTGGAATCTCAGTTGACCAATCTTGAGAAGACGCATTTTGAGTCTCCACAAAAGAAAGAAATTGTAGCTGCTGGCACTCAATGTTATATAGCGGATTCTAATATCAAAATACCTCCAAAATGTAATAAGAAGATCATGGATTTACACATTGATCTATCACAAGAAGCTGATAAGAAGGTACCGTCCATACCAACTTGTACTAATGTTTTTATAATTTGTTTGAAAAAAAGTGCAAGTTGGAAGAAAAATTATAAACAAGTATGGATAAAGAAAAGTGAGAATAAACCTACCACCATGGGTAGGTTGGATAGTGGATAGAGTGTGGAGGATAACTCCCCATAAAAATCACAACATACCAAGAAAAAGATTCAACAACCTATAAAGAATATGGAAATAAGTCAAGGTTTTTTTGTCAATGCAGGTGTTGTAACAGATTTGGGATTTTTGCATTGTATTGTTGTTATAATCCCATAAATATAAAAGCACATTAAAATCCCATCTTAAGGGGTAAAATACAAGAAAATAATAAGCAACATCCACATATCCAAAAGCATATGTATACTAAAAATAGATTTGGAATGTTATATATCATTTGTAATGAATGCAATAGGAGTGGTCACATGAATAGTGCATGTTCATTTCAACAGGCACCCAAAGCTGATAAGGAAAGAAGATCACTGGAGCTGGCTAAGAAAGAAGAAGCATCCTTGGGATGAAATCTGAATAATAATGGGAAAACAAACCCTCCAAAGAGGATTTCATGAAAGAAAGTTGAGAATTCATTGTATTCTAAATCCAATAAGTTGAAGGGTAGTGCATCCAAAAGAACTACTAAGAAGGATAAAACTTCGAAGAATCCATGTAGAATATCCAATCTTAATGCCTCAATCCCTAATGATATATTGGTGGTTTGGCTAGAATATTTGGACAGAATGAAGAAAATGGAAGATGCACAAGGTAAGGCCAGTGCTAATTTCAAAAATAAGATTCTACATGAATAAAAAAAAGTTTTGTTTTTGAGGTGCAACAAGGATGGTCATACTATCAGAAAGTGATTTGAATTTATTCCATCTTAACAAAAATACCTTTAGAGGGTGAAATTTTCATCGGGAGATTTGAGTGCTTGGAATGCTCTTAAAGAAAGAAGATTCACACACAATGAGATGGAATAAGTATTGAGATACACACAACCACAATCTAAATTAAAGATCAAATTTGAATGTGTGTGGAGTGGAGAAAATGGAGCATCTTGGTTGAGAAAATCATCTCAACCTTGTTGTTCACATTGATGGAGTAAGGAGGACCCACCTTATTCCCTTAAATCTTTGTGTATTGTATTTGTTTTTTAAATGCAGATAATTGAAGGTGAAGCAAGATCTCAGGAGGAGAACCTGAGATTCAGTGATGAGAAGTGTTCCCTTGAGAGGGAGACACATGAAGAAGCTTCTAGAGTCATTATCTCAAAAAGTATCAACTTCATTTGGTGCTAAATTCAGCTAATCTGAATATTGTCTGGGGACTATGTCATTGGTAAAGGTATTTCATTTCTTCATATCTCATCCTAGGTGACTAAAAATAAATTTATTTTATAAAGGAGTACTAACTAAGTCAATAAGTGACATAAGAATAATGAAAGTCCCCCAGGGCCACATATCCTACAAATTTCACTTGAATTTTTTTGATCCATTTGTTGAAGTGAGTACAGGAATTTCTGGTTGATTATTTCTTATCATATTGAATATATTTGGCCTGGACTGAAAGTGGAAAACCCTTGAAGACAAGTGTATGAGTTCTCATCTCATGAGGTGTCATATTCAGTGGGTAATGGACAACTTTTATGTCTAAATCAAATCCTCTTTTTTTCTACACTGATCATTTCTCAAGTATACATAGAGTGAAATGATTAATGGAACATTGCTTAAGTATGGAATGATACACTCTCAACCATGAACTTTTTATTTCATGTCAATAAGGGGGAGAGAAAGTGAAATTAATGTTTGAAATGTAAAGGTGATAGAAAGATTCTGTAAAGACCCGTAAATTTCAAGGAAATTTTTTTCTTAATTTTCTTTGGAATTTTACAAGAGCGCAGTTTCTGACGGCACCTGATTCCGAGGCCCGGTGTGCCCGGAATCATTTTCCGAAGTTTGGCTCGGGTACGTTCAGTGAACGGACGAGCGAGTTTTTCTAACTTTTGAACCGGTGCCCGGAATCGAATTCCGAGGGCACCGATGAAATCGCAGCACCGGTATTCGCTTAAAAATTCCTCTTCTGGAGTTGCGTTTTCTCGGGTGTAGTTTTTAATTTTCGGGCTTAAACTTAACAAATAAAATAATTTTACGAAAACTTTATTTTATTTCACTTAAGCCACTTGGAAGCCACTTGAAGCCACTTAAAAGCGGCTTAAACTGAGTTGATCCGGATAAGATTCTATACAGAAAATATCCTACCCCCTCGGTAGGATATTTGTGAGGTGGGGCCCGCACGAGCCCCGCTGTTTCTTTCCGCTAAGTAACGCACCCGCGAAAACCCGTCATTATGAAAGTCAACTGATGCATTTTCTTAATTTCTTAACAGACCATTTAATTGGGCGGTTTATTTCGTAAATTAAATGAGCTGTTTCTTTTGTTGAATTACTTCAACGAATTGATGGGTCGTTACTTACCCTTTTTCGTATGTTGGCATAATAATAAAATAAGACCAACCAGTCTTTTGAAAGTTTGCGCGTTGAGAGGATTTGACAGAATCCTTGTATCTTCTTTCTCCTTCGCGAAGAACGCGAAGAACCCGAAGAACGCGAAGAAAGCCGTCATTCGCGGAAATCAACGACGCTCTAATCCGAGACGTTCTTCCCCGCCCCGATCTCCGATCACCAACCGTTTGAGGTGAGTGATTTCGGGTTTCTTCTAAAAGTTCTTTGTGGTTTAAAACGAAAGATGGATTTAATTATTTTATAATTAAAATCTGTTGTTTCTTGGTCCATCGAGTTCGTCGACGCTACGCCGGATTCTGCGACGACGTGACGCCCTTCCGCGACGACGCGACGATCTCCACCTTCCACGACGAGCAATTCCGCGAAGAACGCTCGCGAGCGACGACTACGAGGTAGGGATTTTTATTTCTTGGAAATGCCCTTTTTCCCCTTGTCGTTTCCGTTCAAATTGAGGAACCTGTATTATAAAACAATTTTATTTCATTAAAAATTGTTTTTGGATATGCGTTCATGTGTTGAACTTTATTCCTCCCATTGATTATCTCTAACGCAGAGGGTGCGGGCCAAACGAACACGGCCCGACGACCCTCCGCCGTTCTTCGTTCTTGTGCGGATTTGACGGGAGACAATGGAACATGCCGCAACGGAGGTTTGATGATTCCGCAGTGAAGAACGAGTCCCGAGAGGAGCAACGGCGTAGACGGGAAGAAAATCGGGCCACCGGAGCGACTCCGGCGGCCCGCGGAAGCCGGCGGCGGCGCCCGGCGCGCCGCCGGACGAGACCGTCGCGGCACCGTCCGTGACGGCGGCGCTGGCGGGACGTGGCTGAAGCCACATCCGGTCGCCAGGGAGACACCCCGTGGGTGTCGCAGGGGTGTCACGCGGGGGCGGCGGCTCCCCCCCGCGTCACTCGGGACGTGGCTTCAGCCGCGTCCAGCTGTCTGGCCGACACCCCGCGGGTGTCGCGGGGGTGTCACGCGAGGCGGCAGCTCCCCCCGTGTCGGCCGCTCGGCCGCTCGGACGAGCCAGACCGGTCCGACCGGGTCGGACCGGGTCGGACCGGGTTCGGCCGACCCAGGGGGCTCGGGCCGGGTCGACCCGGGCCCGGACCCCCCGTCTTCGGACGATTTTCGTTCAAATGGCCGTATCTTGAGCTACGGGCCTCCAAAAGACTCGTCGTCAGTGGAAACACAATCCTTGGATCAACACGGTCGTTTCGGTATATCGCACTCAAGGTTTCGGAATACTTTCAGTTCGGCCGGGTTGGTTCGTACACGAAACCAACCGGGCCCTCGGAGCGGAAACGCTCATATCTTGAGCTACGGATGTCTGATTGATGTGCCGTCAGCTTCGTTGAATTCCTCTATGTGAGACGGATCTTTTGGCATACTCCGCCCGAGGTTTGGATGCAGGTGGAGTACGGTCGGGTTGGTTTTGCCTTAAAAACCAACCGGGCCCCTGGGACGAAAAAGCCAATAACTCTCAGACCGGGCGTCCGATTGACGCGCCGTCTGCGACGTTGAGTTCCTGTTGATGATACGAAACTTTTGGATACATCAACTTCGGACTTTGTGATAGTTGATGTATCGGCTTCTCGGCTCGTGGAGCGGACCCTCCCGAACGAGCTTGTTGTGTGCGGGAATCCTAAAGCTAGTTGCGACTGCTACTTCGACAGCGATGACCGTGCAGAGATCCTCAGTGGACTGCGGCGACGACCGTGCAGAGATCCTCAGTGGACTGCGACGACGACTGTGCAGAGATCATCAGTGGACTGCGACGACTACAACACTCAGCTATCCTACGTGGATCAGTGCTACAGGTCCTGTGTGGGCCCGATCCTGTGTGGGTCCGATCCTGTGTGGGTCAGCGCTCAGCGGTTCTGTGTGAGCCAGCGCCTAGAGGTCCTGTGTGGGCCCGATCCTGTGTGGGTCTTACGGGGGTTAGTTACCTATCGATCCTTCATGGGTCCGACGACTTAGATGGATCAGTGATCATCTTTATCGTCATCCGAAGAAGTATACCTGTCTGAGCTGAATCTTCTGTTACTCTCCTTTGTGGATTGTGTTGAGCTATCCTGTGTGGATTTACTGTTTACTCTCCTTTGTGGATTGTGTTGTGCTATCCTGTGTGGGTATACGTTTTGCTTTCCTGTGTGGACTGGGTTGTGCTTGGGCTCGGACATTGGAGCCGAACGGGAATTGATGACTTAGGTATATGTATGGGCATATACCTAAGCCGTGTCAGATGTTACTCCGTGATTGTATCTTTCCTTTGTGGATTATCCTTTGTGGATTTCGGGAGACCTTCGGGGGTCTCGGGGTCCCTACTGAGTAGCTTATACTCACCCCTGCACGAGCTTTGCCCGCACTACGTTGTGTTGGTTGCAGACGACGGATAGCGCTGATCGTGGTGGAGGCGTGCGGAGCAGGACGGTACCTGGAGGTGGACCACTGGGCTGGACGTACTCGGAGCGGTCAGGTGGACCCGAGGAGCAGTGGAGGCTATCTGTACCCACCCTTCAGGTGGGACTTCCAGAGGACGGCTCGACGCTGTGGCTTTTCTTTTCAGTTGCTGTTTTCCCCTTTCAGTTGTACTTTACAGTTGGGCTTGTATTTCCGTCCCCTTTACTTTCAGCACATCTTGTACAGTTTTTACTTAGTGTTTACTTTTCCGCTTGCTTACTCTATGGTGCTTGTTTACTTTTCAAAGGCAATGCCTTCCCCTTTGGTTGGGATTTACGCCTTGGTGCTAGTCGCCAGCCCCTGGCCTATGGAAGGCGGGCTTGGGGTAGTCACGGCACGGACCCTGAGGGAGGGTCGTGACAGATTCTCTTTTTGACATTGACACATTCATTTGAGGAGAACTTTAAGGTATTGACTACAAATACAAAGGGGGAGATTGTAGGGACCACTTTGTGTATAAATATTGTATTAGCTTTCAACAGTTGTCAATGCTGGTAAAATGAAGAAGGAGATGAAGAAGGACTCCATAGTTATTGGAGATCGGCTGAAGTGAGGATTCCTATATAATTATTATGCAATCATAGCATTGAATGTAATTCTTGGGAATTTAACTATGAAGTAAATTCAGATGGTTGTTGAACTGATCCTAATTTCAAAGAATATGTGTCCAAGGTGACACATTGTTTACAATAATGATGAATAGTGAAGTATCATCCATATGAGGATGATTGAAGAAGAATATGGATTTTAATAAGAACCTGAAATGCTTCACAATTTTATGAGAACCATGAAAGAGCTTACTTGAAGAAAAGAATCATATGATTTTCATGAGGTAGAGAATTATGGATGAATAAGAAGAGAGAGTGCGGAAGGGATTAGAATTCTATGATGGTCATGCATTACACATTTCCATGAAATTAGATAATCATTGCACCGTTCCTAAAGTTCCAAATACATGTATCAAATGTGATACATCATCTACAACATTGAGGTTTTTTGAAGAATCATCAAGCCTCCACTTTTGGATGAAGAGAGATGATTGGAGTTCATTTGAATTAACATTCCAAAATGTAATTGATGATTTGAAGTGAAGTTGAAGAAGTACTATGGAATTCATATTTCAAAGAGTATAAGAAGAAAGAAGGATGAATTTTGAAGTTGAAGAGAAGACATGAATTAGTGCATGGGCTTTGAACTATGAGAATTGCCAAAAAAATGACGATGCTTTTCTGATTTTCATTTCAAAAATATCATATGTTTGGAGAACTTGTGATGCAAGCCTTATGATGGATAGGGAGAGTAAAGCAGTGTTTTGGCAAAGGAAAGAAAGTAGCGTACAAGTCAAAAGTGGTGTGCAAGTTTGGCACGCAAGTGTATTTTACACACAATTCATATTTAAAGAACATCACATCAAAATATGAAAAAGGAAATAAAGTGGTGCACAAGTTAAATATTGGCGTGAAAGTCAAAAGGTGGAGCACAAGTGTGGTGTGCAAGTATAAGTGGTGTGCATGTATAAGTGGCGTGCAAGTGTATGTTGCGCACAAGTCATATTTCAACATGATATTATCAAAATATGAAAAAGGAAAGAAAGTGGTGCGCAAGTGATGGAGCGGCACGCAAGTAGTGGAGAGGAACACAAGTGATGGAGATGCGCGCAATTAAGAATGGCGCGCAAGTGTATGTGGTGGGAATGTCACTAAATTGATTATAAATAGATTTCTACCCTCCTCATTTTTCAAGGGCTCAACACTTAAGAGAAAATTTGAGCACTGATAATGTATGTAGAAGAAAGTGGCGTGCAAGCTGAAGTGTCACGCAAGTTAAGGGTTATTTATAAGGTGCAAAAGTAGGGAGGTGCACAACCAGTGTGGCCCACAAGTAGTGTGGCGCACAAGAAGAAGTCAAATTCATGTTTTAAGAGGCATTTAAGTAGGTAGTTGTGTGAAATAAGTGTGTTGTGTTGAACCCCTAAGTGGCATGCAAGTTATTAGTTATGCACAATTGTGGAGCACAAGTATTTGGTGGTGCGTAAGCAGGGAGGCACGCAAGCAGGGTGGCATGAAAGTAAGGATTGGAGCGTAAGATTTGAGTTGTTTTAGAAGTTCTTACTAGCTTCTGATCAACTGTGATGATGCTATGTTGAGCTAGACTTCATTGTTTTAACAATCACAAAGAGAACTTGTGATTCTAGAAAGAAGAAGAAGAAGAAGAAGAAGAAGAAGAAGATTGATGTGTGTCCTTGTCCCGAGGACGGTCAAGCTTGCATTTATAAAGACCCAAGTTATAGCACAATGTCTAACCTCAGGGTCTCTCTCAAGGAAGCAGTGTCGAGAGCCAAAGTGGTATGTTCCAAAAATCTTTTTGTATTTTTAAATACTTTGGAAACATAAAAACATTAACCTAAAGAAAACTCTAACCAGTGCTGAAGAGCACAGTGGAGAGGAAAACAGTGATGGAAAAGTGAAGAAACCTAGACACATGACAGTCTACATGAAACAAGAAAAGACAGTAGACAAACACAACACAAGATAGACAGATGACCCCAGGACACAAAAGAAGAAAGAAGAACAAGGTCGGACCCAGGTTAATTCACCCTCTACTTTCTATCCTAGATCATCATAAGAAATTGATCAACAATTCTCAAATTCGCACAGCGCTTGATCGATGTCTCGGATCACACACCAGTCGCGCCTAGAAATTAAACACTCAAACATGGAATTTCTTCCATGCTCAAGAATTCCTCTGAACTACAAGTTACTCACCCAGCAAAGTCATTCTGGAAAGAATTTCTCACAATACAGAACGATTCCACTAAGATCGTCACATCGCACAACCAATCTTGATTCTCAGTTTTAGAAATCAAGATAGGAAGGGGAGAAGAAATTAAGCAAGAAAGTAGTCGATCGTTCTGTGCAAGATCTCTCTCTCGCTCAATCTAACTTGCAGATGCGATCTACCAAGGCGAATAAAAAGAATGTGATCGCATTAATGTGCCGACCTCCAGATCGTGTTGGGTTTCTTAACCTGGATCTCACATCGCAAATTAGATCTCCATTTTTGGAGATTGGAGATCACAATATGAAGTGAGGATGAATAAACGGCACAAAAACAATTGAAAAAAACATCACAATTCAATTAATTAAACATGCAACACATGTATTTATTGACACAATTGATATTAAAACTAGAACAGAGCACTGGGGGATGAGGCGGAGAATGGAGGAGCAGATCCCACCTCCAGGATGAAGACGATCCCTGTCTGTGAGAAGTGGTATGGAATGGATGGTGATTGGTGGTGGAGTCTCCTCCACCTCTTTGGAATGGTGGTCACCCCCCTGTACTCTGCTTCTTGGCCTTCTTGGCTTCACTTCGCCTGGAGAGGAGTTGTGTGTCCTCTTATTTAGAGACGAAAAAATAAAACTAAAATCAACTGGCAGTGTCTATCCGCGTGGAGCACCTTCTTCTGCACGAGACCAGCCTTTGAGTGAACTCCCTGCAAGTGCATACAACCCCTGCAATGACCTAGAGAATCTACACGCGCTATTCCCACGAACAACATCTTTTAATCCCCGCAAGTACGAGTGACTCCCCCTAAAACAAACAAGAGAAAAACTAAAACAATTTAAACAAATAAAATGAAACTAAAAAAAACTATATATTAATATTATTACTTAGATTATTTAACGAAAAAACTTATTAATATATATATATATATATAATACCTAATATTATTATTACTATTATATGTAAATATAATATTTATTTTTATTAATATTTTACTTTTTATAAATCAAAAGTGATTGATATATATAAGTATTATATGTTATTTATATAGTTTATTATATATATTATGTTGTTATTATTATAATTAGTATAATATTATCATTATATTAAAGAAAAATGAAAATAAAAGCTGAAATGGGGGGGCGTGATTCTGTTTGGCGAAGTGAAGGGAGAGAGGAGGGTGATAGGGTTCAGGGCAGGGGAGGCGGTGGCTATCCCAGCAGGGGCGATGGCGGTGAGGGGGTCTCGTGGCGGGTCTGAATGTAGAAAGGGGCACAACAAGGGTTCACAGCTGGGCTTTGGGTCACTCGCTAGTGAGCAGGGGATGCGGTGGTGTTTCAGAGGGAGTGTGGCGGCTTCAGCTTGAGAAAGGGCGGTGTGGCAAGGACAGAAGGATAGTAGGGGCTCGGCTTTGCTGTGCGGTCATGGGGCTCGTAAGAACAGGGGATGAGGGCTTTGGGGTGCGGTTTTATAGCAGCATCAGGTGGCTCCGTGGAGTTCGGAAGCAGCGCCAGCAGGGCTTGGTGGAGTGGTGATGGTCTGATCCGGAGGCTTGGAGTGGTGCGGCGTAGGGAAAGCAGTGGCGCATCGAGGCTGAGGGTTCGCGGCGGCTTCGATTGTGATTCTTCATTCAGATTTTGAGTTTTCTGGTGATCGAATCTGCTGTTGTGTGAAAATTTCTATGATGTTGTTGGTTTGATGCGTGAAGGTGCGGTGCGAGGATGGTGGAAGAAATGAGTGGAATGGTGATCTAATTAATTTGGAGACGTATCGATGAGGATTTTAGGTAACGGTGGACTGGATAAGTTTATCGGTGAGGAAATGGAAATAGTGAGGTAAAAGGGGGCTAACAGTGAGGTATCAGTGAGGAGAAAATGGAACGGTGAGGGTAAACTGTATCCGTGAGGTTTGGTGCATCGGTGGGGATGAGGGAGAGATGTATCACTGAGCAAAAAAAGGAATAATGTATCGGTGAGGAAATAAAGTGGAGGTGTATCAGTGAGGTATGTCACCGCTACCGGTGAGGAAGTCACTGATAAGGATGGGACCGTGCAACCGCAACACCTACGAACAAACATAACAATGAAAATTAAATAAATAAAATAATTTAATTAAACTAAAATTAAAAAAATTTATAAATTAAATTAAATATAATGAAATTAAAAACTAAAAACAACAAAGTTAAATAATAAAAATAATGAAACAAGTGAATTAATTTGGGTTAAAATTTATAAACATACATAATTAAAGAAACAATTAAAATATTTACAATTACTTGTTAAATTAATTAATTAATTAAAGAACTAATTAAATTAAAGAATAAAAATTTTAAATGAATAAAACTAAATTGTTAAAACTTATTAAATTATTAACAGACTAAAAACCCAAAAAGAGTTATTTATTTAAAATTTAAAGAATAAGGCATTAATTAATTTAATAAATGAATTAATAAACTAACTAAAATGAAAAATTTGTAAAAATAAAAGAATAAATAAATAAAAGTCAAATTCGCAAGACTAAGTTAATTTTAGAATTATTCAAAATGACACTAAAGCATATTAAAACACAAGTTTTAAACTAAAATTGATTATTTTACACAGCAAAGTACAAAAACACAACAATTATCAATTATTTACTAAAAATAATCATTTTGGTATAAAAAAGTCAATAAAAATGCAAAAAGGATGTGGCAAGAAGTGTGAAAATACTACAACATCAAACTCCCCCACGCATAAAGATTTGTTTGTCCTCAAACAAGCACATGCATTTAACTTTAAAATAGACATATGATTAGTGAGTTTCAACTCAAAAGGTGCATGGTTAAACATTAATATCTAGATGGACATGACCAAACAATGAGTCAGGTTTTTCAAAGGTGTTCAAAAATGTTGTCCTTTCTAGCTTCAAATACTCACTAGAAGTCAAAAACCTCACAAATTCATACACTGTCAAGTATGTCATGCCTCTTATGTGTATTCATTAACTATCCTACTTCACCTTCCAATTCAAGTTCTAATTTAAGAAGTGTTGATAGGTTAGATGAAGTGGAACTCAAAACTTAACCAAGGGCACCTTCCATTCTCACCTTCCTCCAGGTTCCAGAAATTAAAGTCCATTAATTTTGTCACTTTATTGATTCAACCCAAATAAAAATTAACCAAGTCGATTTCTCCCTTCTTCATCTGGGTTCACAATTCCCCTCACCTAAATGAGTTCATTTTTGAAAAGGGAACTTTTTTTTACTTTCTCCCAGCCATATTCCATGTGCAGAGCACTGTTCATAGCACTGTGCATAGCACTTATTGAGATTGAAATTGGATTTATTTATTCAAAAAAACGCACCCAGTGCACCTTGTCTCAGATACTCACCATGGGATCCCATTTTCCCATTTTACTCCAGTTACAAAGGACTAAATTAATAATCATTAAAATTGACTTCCTAAAGTGATTGAATATTATTTTATAAAAATGTGAGTCCCCTGGGTTCCAGTGAGAACACCAAGTTACCCTAAGTCATGTTCATCACCCACAAAACCTATCCTGTCACACTCTCATCCTCAATTCCTAAACTGAAATGTTCATAGAGATAGTGAACAATTTCACTCAGCAATCATTCATGATTAACAGTTTCTAACTAAGTTCCACTCTCAACATCCAGCAAACACTTATCCACTAAACAAGACATGATTGAAATATCAGTGAACCTCCAATGACTATAAATTGATGAAAGAATTTGAAAAAAAAGTTATAGAAATTTTGACCCATTTTTTTGAAAAAATGAAAAAAAATGACCATCTTAAAACAAACTCAGGTTCAAGAAGGGGGAATTCAACATGACACTAGAATGAAACCTCTCCCCCACACTTAAAACCCAACATTGTCCCCAATTTTGAATCTCGTGGTGGGAGACTATTGAAGTACAAAACAGATAGACATTTCAGCTTAAAAAGGATATGGAAGGGTATCAATGAAGTTTAAAAAAAATTACCATACACAAATTGAAAGAAAATAAAAAAAACAAAAAAAACATAAGAGCCCAACCCCACCAACCATCACCGGAAACCAAGTTAATTTATATTCCTAAAATGTTCATTCTTTGAATCATTGTGAGCAGACAAAATATTTTAACAATTTACTTCAAATAGAAGCATGATTAACAGTGACGTGCAGCAGTAGCATAATGAAAATAAAAGTAGTGGGTGTAGCATGTTTCACAAATCAGATCAAAATACATTTTAAACTAAGTATATATTAGTAGCTAATACCCAAGCATAAAACAGAGTCCAAGATTTTGAAAAATCAGTGGGTAGACCCCCACACTTAGTTCATAGCATCATGCAATAAATATGTGAAGAGTAAAACATTGCAACGTAAAACAATACTCCCCTGAATGTGTAGCTTCTCAAATTTACAAAAGTTCCCCTTTGATTTCCATGTTCTTGAACTCTAGATGATCCCATTTTCACCTTCATGATGAAACAATTTAACATTAGTGATCACGATTTAAAGCTCAAATAAAAAGCAACCACAAAGTATGAGTTAGGGAGTATTATCCATTAATCTAGTGAGCTGGCCCCCTGAGACTTGAATGATAGCCACGTGAAATATACTGCCTATTTATTATCCTAAGAAAACAACACTCAAATTAAAAAAAAACAAGAAAAAAAAACTAAAGCAGGAAATGAAAAGGGATAATCCTAGGATAACCCCCTAGGGGGTGCTGTAGTTTGACTGTCCATAACTGGACAGTCCTCGGATCAACCCCAGTCGGATGGGGGATTTGGCTTCTTGCTCAAGAACCACCAGATGTGATTACTTCCAACTTCAGTGTTTTTCCATCCTTGGCATACCCCATGTGCAGATTTAACCACATTCCCCTCCTTGTAAATGAAGTACTTCATGTGGAATAGTGGAGGGGAGAACATGATATATGGGTACTTCGCTACTTATTCTACTTGAGGTTGAGTGTGCACAATTTGGAATGTTGGAAAACTTGGATGTGACTTGTATTCTGGTTCATTCCAATTAATTATTTTATCTTGGAAAGAAAGTAATGTGTCATCATCCACTTCTATTTTAGTGCACAACTCCAAAAATTCATCATCAAAAATAACTCCTAAACTAGAAGTGTCATCCAGATTTGTAAGTTCCATAAACTCTTCAGCAGATTCAACCTAAACTTTCTCACTCTCTAGGAAATCACAAAAATGAGATGCATCTTTAATTCCTATATAAGGAGCAACACAATTAAAATCAGCTTCGATGTAATCCAGGTTGAATAAAAATACAGCTTCTTCCATAAAATTGTAAACTCCCTTTATCAGTGATGCTTGTTCCTCCTCATGATGAAATAGTGATCCTGGGCGAGGGTCTGGGGCAAGAGTGAGGTATTCAAACTCCTCCAGCCACTCTTCAAAACACACCAACTCACTTTTTGAATCTTTTATGGAGAATGATATAATGTCATGTGCTGGCTCCACCTATTGAAGCATTGAGAATTCATTAAAAAAGTTATTACAAGAAAATTCATTAGAATGGAAATCAGAGAAAAGATGATCATCAAAGAAATGCCCAAAATCATGAATCATTGAAAGTTCCATCTCCTGCCAGGCCATGAAAACATACTCAGAAATTGGTTCTGGAATTTCCATCTTTGACTCCAGGAACAAATCTATACCAAAGTTGGGGAACTCCAACTTTTTCTTTCTTCTATTTATTTTTCTCTTTTCTTTTCAACTGCTTTCCAGAAAATTGGGCTTTATTGGGAGGTGGTGGTATTGCACTATCTTCTTGGTAACCTTTGACCTTATCCATCGATACTTTCATCAATTGCATGATCTCATGAGAATAATTTGTCTCCTCATTAATAAGGTCTCAATACTATCTTTCATGCATCTAACATTTAAATTTAGCAACAACCTCTTCAAGCACTTGAACAGGGTCAAACAGTGACACTATATTAGATTCGTTAGAGTTCATCACTTTTGTGTGTGTTGTTTCTTAAAAAAATGAAATAAAAATTGGAAAAACTAGTGAGACACTCATTGCTTCCCTGACAACGGTGCCAAAATTCGATGTGCGTCCTTGTCGCGAGGACGGTCAAGCTTACATTTATAAAGACCCAGGATATATCACAGTGGCTAACCTCGGGTTCGCTCTCAAGGAATCTGTGTCAACAGCCAAAGTGGTCTGTTCCTAAAATATTTTTTTATTTTTAAATACTTTGGAAACAAAAAAACACTAACCCTAATATAACTCTAACCAGTGCTGAAGAGCACAATGGAGAGGAAAAACAATGATGTAAAAGTGAATAAACCTAGAGACATGACACTCTAAATGAAACAAGAAAAGACAGAAGAAAAACACAACACAAGATAGAAAGATGACACTAGGACACAGAAGAAGAAATTAGAACAAGGCCAGACCTAGGTTAATTCACCCTCTACTTTCTATCCTAGATCAGCTTAAGAAATTGATCAACAATTATCAAATTCGCACAATGCATAATCGATGTCTCGGATCACACACCAGTCTCTCCTATAAATTAAACACTCAAACATATAATTTATTCCATGCTCAAGCATTTCTCCAAACTACAAGTGACTCACCTAGTAAAGTCATTCTGGAAAGAATTTCTCGTAATCCAGAACGATTCCACTAAGATCGTCACATCACACAACCAATCTTGATTTCAGTTCAAGAAATCAAGATTGGAAGGGGAGAAGAAAATAAGAAAGAAATTAGTCGATCGTTCTGTGCAAGATCTCACTCTCGATCAATCTAACTTGTAGATGCGATCTACCAAGGAGAATAAAAAGAATGTGATCGCATTAATGTGCTGATCTCCATATCATGTCGGGTTTCTAAACCTGGATCTAACCTCTCGAATTAAAACTCCATTTATGGAGATTAGAGATCACAATACGAAGTGAGGATGAATAAACGACACAAAAACAAATGAAACAAACATCACAATTCAATTAACTAAACATGAAACACAAGTATTTATAGACACAATTGAAATTAAAACTAGAACAGAGCATCGGGGGATGAGGTGGAGAATGGAGGAGCATGTCCCACCTCCAGGTCAAAGACGATCCCCGTTCGTGAGAAGTGGTATAGAATGGATGTTGATTGGTGGTGGAGTCTCCTCCGCCACTTTGGAATGGTGCTCACCCCCGTGTACTCTGCTTCTTGGCCTTCTTGGCTTCCCTTCGCCTGCAGAGGAGTTGTGTGTCCTCTAATTTAGAGACGAAAAAAGAAAACTAAACTCAACAGGCGGTGTCTATCTGCATGGCGCGCCTTCATGTGAATGTCACCAGTCTTTAAGTGAACTTCCTGTAAGTGAATACAACCCCTGCAACGACCTCGAGAATCTACACGCGTTATTCCCACGAACAACTTCTTTTAATCCCTACAAGTATGAGTGACTCCCCCTGGAACAAACAAGAGAAAAACCAAAACAAATTAAACAAATAAAATGAAACTAAAAAAACTATATATTAATATTATTACTTAGATTAGTTAACGAATAAACTTATTAATATATATATATATAATACCTAATATTATTATTACTATTATATGTAAATATAATATTTATTTTTATTAATATTTTACTTATTATAAAACAAAAGTGATTGATATATTTAAGTATTATATGTTATTTATATAGTGTATTATATATATTATGATGTTATTATTATAATTATTATAATATTTTAATTAAATTAAAGAAAAATGAAAATAATAGCTGAAATGGGGCGGTGTGATTCTGTTTGGCGAAGTGAAGGGAGAGAGGAGGGAGATGGGGTTCAGGGCAGGGGAAGTGGCGGCTCTCCTAATAGGGGGCGACGACGGTGAGGGGGTCTCACGGGGGGTTTGAATGGAGAAAGGGGTGCGGCAAGGGTTCATGACTGGGATTTGGGTCACTCGCTGACGAGCAAGGGATGCAGCGGTGTTTCAGAGGGAGTGCGGAGGCTTCGACTTCAGAAAGGATTATGTGGCAAGGAAAGAAGGAGAGGAGGGGCTTGGCTTTGCGGTGCAGTCGCAGGGCTCAGAAGAACTGGGGATGAGGGATTTGGGGTGTGGTTTTACAGCAGTGTTGGGTGACTCCATGGAGTTTGGAAGCAGCACCAGCGGGGCTTGGTGGAGTGCTGCTGGTCTGATCCGGAGGCTAGGAGTGGTGCGGCGTAGGGAAAGCAGTGGTGCATCGAGACAGAGGGTTTGTGGCAGCGTCGATTGTGATTCTTCATTCAGATTTTGAGTTTTCTGGTGATTGAATCTGCTTCTGTGTGAAAATTTTTGTGATGTTGTTGGTTTGATGCGTGAAGGTGTAGTGTGAGGATGATGGAAGAAATGAGTGGAACGGTGAGGTAAGAAAGTGGGAGACGTATCGGTGAGGATTTTAGGTATCGGTGAGGATTTTAGGTGTCGGTGAGGATTTTAGGTATTTGTAACACCCCAATCTTCCATGGTACGTTTCCCTTTGAGTAATTGAATAGCGTGTGTTGTACGCAACTTCGAGTTCTAACACACACCACAACCAATCAAACTAGTCGTTATGAATAGTAATACCTACATTTTGAAATTTTATAAATTTCAACTCTCAAAATTGACTTCATTTTTGGATTCAAAATATCTAAATTAGCCTAGGGTAAAATTTTGGAACTTTTCGGATAACATATATATTTTGATGAATAGTGAAAATTACTAAATTTTAAATAAAAACAACTTTTTTAATCGAAATAATTAATAGTGATATATTATGAATTTTAGTGGTTTTAAATTATATTTAGAATATATTTTTACCATTTAATACAATGTTGGTAACTGGACATAATTTCACAATTAAACCGGACATGAACAAGTGTCAATCTTTTGATAGTTATTATCTCTTAAAAACACACTTTTTGTTTTAACAACGGGAATTAATTTTAAATTAATTTCTGCCAATTTTGTGTTTTAAATTTGGAAAAATGGATTCCATATTTGGAATCAGGATATACAAATTGTGTAAATAGGTAACTTATATTTTTAGACATTTTGAATAATTACTTCGGTAAAAATTTTATTTACCATGGTTAAAGGGTAAATCCGGTAAATAAGGGTAAAAATAATAATATTATTATAATAATAAATTACTCTGAAACGTATCCTAACATTATTGGTTGATACAGGTCCGACTATGGGCATCTTTGGGTCGATTTGGGACCCCATGGATCCACTTGTAAGTGATAATGACACTTTATATTAATTAAGTTAAAATAAATACAAAAATGACATAAGCATATATCTTTTAGAAATACAATTTTTACATAGGGTTATATTTGTTGGAATTTGGACTATAAATATTCATTAGAAATATAAAAATATTTTCAAAATAATGGTATTTTATTTATAATTTTTAGAAATTTAATAATTAATATTATTTATGACACAAAAATGATGCAGTATTTTCCTTATTAATGAAAGAATCAAATAATTGGTTTTATAAATGTTAAACATAATATAATTTGAAAGATTTCATGACATACATGACTTTTATTTCTTAATATGACATTATAGGATTGCTTAAATTAATTTTGTTCGAATTAATAAATTTGTTAAGACTTTAACAAAAATCAATTATTGAATAGTGTCAAAATTGACATAAAAGAGTTTTTAAAACAAATATTATATTATTAATTTATATTCAATTCCTAAAAATATAAGGTTCGGCCAAGAGAATTATATCATGATATTTGTATCATTAATGTACCACTTGGGGGTCTCTTTGAGGTATATATTACGTTTATTAACTATATAATATAAAAATACAAAGTGACATGGTAAGTGTCAAACTAATTAACTAAGAGTTAAAACTAAAATATAAGGTTAATATAATGACCCAAACCTATCTAAATTATATTGGTTGAGTGGTTTTAGAACCATCCCCACCTTAACCTTCAAATAATCCACTTTGGAGCTATTAGAAACCGAATATGAATTTATTATAAACTAATATTTCTAGCTTTTCCAAAGGTGCCCCTCTCCCCTCTTATAAAAGGGAAATCCCCCTTCTCTCTAATTCACACATTAAAATCCTTTTGGCTCAGCCAAACCCTACCCAAATCCTCTCTCAACTTCCCTCACTTCATCTTAGAGGCCTTAGTTTGATCATAAATCCAACCTAAGGATCCCTTTTGATCAAATCAAAAGGAAGAACCCGAAGAAGAGGTAATGTTTTCACCCCCCCTCTTTCAAGTTCCTTTCTTCTTCAACTTCTTCTTTCTTTGTTATCCCCATTCTAAAATAATAACTCTAGTATCTTATATATACTTTTATATTATTAGAAATATGGTACAACTATATTCAGTATTCTATCCATCCTTTGAATGACATGTCATCATACGTGCGTATGTACGGCTTACCGTCTCCACGTCGTGGTGTAATTGTTATTCAATAAATTATTATTTGGATGGGTATAATAATGATGTGTAATTCATGTAAATATTAAATATAACATGATAATGATTCTGTATATATGATATACCATCCAATTATATACTTCTTTAATATCAAAATAATGATATTTTCGCTCGTGCGTACGTACGGACTACCGTCTCCACGAACGCGATGAGATTCATTCTCCATTGTATCCATTCAAGTCTAATTCTCATTTGATGATTAATAATAGTATCTAAGGGACTGATATAATTCTGGATATTAATAAGATACAACCTATCCATGAAAAACACGGCTTACGTAACAAAACATATAAAAGAAAACGAGTAAGTTAACACCCGAAACAACGATAATACAAAGATATTATTAACAAATCAATGTTAAAAGATCATATATGATATCATATTAATGTATATGATTCTTGTATAATTTAATAACAATTATTTCACCATTATATAGTAGGTTAACCTACCCTCAACCAAGGAAAAGTACAAGGTAAGGGGTTTTCATCTCACTCCTTATTCCCTTCATGCCATATTGCCACTATTACCTTTTGTGTGGTGTATGTACCACCCATAATTGTATTATTTCTATAATACACTTTAATTTATATGTATTTACATATTAATTGTATGATACCTCTTTCATGGGGTGTATGTTTTTTATGTTACCAAATTGGTAAGGGTTTATTTCACAATCTCTTCATTATCCAAGGTTGTTTATACGTAATAATCTACTAGGACTTCTTTATCATCCACATCCATGTTTCTTAAAAATTTATTTCAAAACATTCTTAATATTTTCTAGAATATGGGTTAAAGTCATTTATACCCTTGTTTGACTTTTTATAAGAGGTTTATATATGAATCTTTTCATCGTTTTCCAAACAAGGTCCTTTTCAACCTTTTCGACAGAATTAAGGTAAGAATGTTTTTTTAACTTATACGGCGGGTGAGGCTATTTTCTGCCATTATAAAATCATCGAAGCTTCCCTTACAAGCTTATAAGAATATTTTCAAAGAAAATTTTTTATTTTATACTCTTAAATGATTTCAAAATAGAAAGAGATATTTCTCTAAAAAGAGTTTTGATTTCATCTATTTCAACATCCTTTGATGGATTTTAAGTTTATTTGGAGTTGATTTATTATGATACAAAACTTCCATATTGTATTGATGGGTTTGTGATATTTTTGACTGTGGATGTGTTATTTTTTCATGGTTTATGAAGAAATTATTGACATTTCGTATGCTAGTTTTAATATGAATGTTTATGTTATGTTTAAACCTGTTCATATGAGGAATGAAATGGACTTAATAAGTGACAGGTGGAGCCTGCTATAGCTCCTCAATGCATCGGTAGGTCTCATGAGACAAACTAGTGTCTTGGCACAAGGCCTTGACAAAATCTTATTTGTAGTCTTGGCATGAGGCCTTGGCTATGTGGTTATGATAGTCTGGCATTATGCATTCCATCATTATGAAAGTGGTTATTGATATTGCATGTGATTATTCGACTAGTAGAATATCCATGTGAATAAGTATATGGAATTATTTCATTTTATTTCTACCATATTATGCTGAAGTTAATGTTTTAAAAGGCTTTTGTTTTAGTTATACATTGCCTTAAATTTTTATTCTTATTTATTAAATTTTCGCTATACTGTTATCCTTACTAGGCATTTCAGCTCACCCGTTTCTACGTTTTATTTTTCCCAGGATGTGAAGAAGTATTTTATGAATGACCTGAAGGGATAGTATGAGGGGATAAGAGTGTGGACTATGGATACTATATTTTTGTAGTTTTTAATTTTATGATGTAATGTAAACTTTATGAATGTATCTAGTTATTCCAAGGCTACTAGCCTAATTGGTCTTTTTAGACTTGATCTTTCTTGTGATCATGTCAATGTTATGTAATAATGCACCGACTCTGGGTAACTGGGGTCGGGGTGTTACATTTGGAATCAGAGGAAGTTTAGTACAAACCTTGGATGCTAGATTCAGATAAACTCTGATTAGATCACATAGATCTAATATATACTTTGAGGATTAGTATAGAATAACTTCCTCGAATTTTGGTATTGTAGAGATTTTGTGAGTTTTCCGAGCAATACATCCATGTCTGGATATGAGCAGGTAGAGGTGGATCTGGCATAGATGTACCTAGGTGTAAAACCCGAAAACACCGCTTTAAGCTAGACTCGAAAGGGAACTGGTGCACGACAACGGGCCTTGCTGCACTGTTGGTTAGGACACTCCCAAGGGATATTATTAGGATAACTCTAATTTTCTTTACAAATCATTATGAATGGTTTATAAGTATATACGTCCTCAAAGAAAACATTTTTATTATTATGGATTATATCCATAAATAGTTCAATTTATGTTAAGTGTTTTATAAGTATGGAATTCTATATTTTGATTCATAAACTGATCTAGTTTATGACATTGTTTAGAAATGGTGCCTAGTAGAAGAAATGGAAACCGTATCAATGCACGCACTCCATGTAGGGATTTCCCTCCTGATCAAGATAATTATAGTGGAGCTAGTGATGCAACTGGTGCGGATCAACTAATCACCATACTGGGAAAACTCACTCAGGTTATGAATAATAACCTTACCCGTATAGATCACCCTGATCCGCAGTATGGAGGATCAATGTTAGATCACTTCATGAGGCAACAACCACCAACATTCAATGGGAGTATGAATCCATTAGTAGCTGAGCAATGGATAAGTTCCCAAGAGAAAATATTTCAGGATTTGGGGAGTAGTGAAAGGGAAAAAGTTTTCATGGTAGTTTATCGCCTCACTGGAGATGCTGATCAATGGTGGTCATTGATTAAAAACATGAAGGAAGATGATGAAGTATCAAATATGGAATGGAGGGAGTTCAAAGATCTATTTTTAGAAAAATACTTTCCACGTGACCATCGAGCAGATATGGAAAGGCAATTTCTGAGTCTGAGACAAAATGAGGATGAGAATATCGCAAAGTATGAGGCTAACTTTACAAGGTTAGAAAGGTATGCTGGAGATTATATACGTAACCCAAGAAGTAAGATTGATCGTTTCTTTGATTGGTTAAAACCATTTCCCCGTCGAGCATTAGTCTCACAATCCTTCTCTCCTACGAAGATATTGTCTCATGTGCTATCAAGACTGAAAAGGAATTATCTAAGTCTTATGACTTTAAAGCAAAGAAAAAGAAGAAGAGATCTGCTGATCAATCTGGTAATGGAAATAAGGGGAAGAAGGGAAAAGTTGAATATCCATCCTGCAGTAACTGTGGGAAGAAACACCCTGGTACTTGCTTAAAAGGAATGGGAGTCTGTTACAAGTGTGATGAAAAAGGCCACTAAGCTCGTGATTTCAAGGGGAAGAAGGAAGCTATCGATGTCCAATGCTACAATTGCAGGGAGATGGGACATTATTCAAATGAATGTCCTAAGTGTCATGGGAACATACGTCAGAAAAGGCCAAGGGATCAAGGCCAAGCTTATGCTATCACTACTGCTGAGGTAGAAGCTTCGAAAGACGTGGTGGCATGTAATTTAATGGTTTCCTCAAGTTTATAAAATGCATTATTTGATTCTGGATCATCGCATTATTTCATATCTTCCCAGTTTGCTAAGAAAATTAGATATTTCCAATTTGATTTAACAAGTCAGTTGTCAGTTAAAACTCCTAAGGTAAGTATCATTGAAAAAACAATTTGTGAATCAGTCCCCATTAGAGCACATAAATGTTCTTTATCCTCTGATCTCATCGTCATACCTATGATTTAGTTTGATATAATCCTCGATATGGATTGTCTTTCAGACCATGATGCGAAGATTTTTTGTAAGAAGAAGGAGGTTACGATTTTTGATGATGATGATAAGGAACACCTTATCTTTAGAGCAGAATCGTCACCACCTAATTCTTATCTAGATCCACCCCCAGTAGCTCAAATAAATTCAGTTATTGGGGAGGAAGAGAATGAAATGATTGTGGGTGAGAAAAGTAATGTTCAAATATAGGATGTACCTATTGTGAAAGAATATGCAAATGTGTTTCTGAAAGATTTACCTGGACATCCTCCAGAACGAGAAGTTGAGTTTTCCATTGATTTAATTCCTAGATCAAGGCCTATATCGAAGACCCTTATAGAATTTCCACTATGGAATTAGTTGAACTAAAGAAACAACAAGAGTAATTGAGTAATAAAGGATTTATTCACCCTAGTGTTTCTCCGTGGGGAGCCCCTATTCATTTTGTTAAAAAGAAATATGGATCAATGAGGCTATATATCGACTACAGGGAGATCAATTCTATAATAATAAGGAACAAGTATCCCCTACATTTAATTGATGATTTATTTTACCAACTACATGGAGCTCAATACTTTTCAAAGATTGACCTTCGATCTGGATACCATCAGTTGTGTGTGAAGAAGGAAGACATTCCGAAGACAGCATTTCAAACAAGGTATGGGCATTATGAGTTTACGGTAATTCTTTTTGGGTTGAATAATGCACCCTCTGTATTCATGGATCTAATGAATAGAGTTTTCAAAGAATATCTCGATTATTTTGTGGTGGTATTTATTGATGATATCTTGGTATACTCAAAAAGCTACAAAGATCATGAAAATTACTTGCGCATTATCCTAAAGACTCTGAGAAGACATGAATTATATGGGAAGATTAACAAGTGTGAATTCTAGCTTCAGGAGATTTATTTTCTTTTCCATATTGTATCTAAAGATGGAATCTCTGTTGATCCTTCTAAGACCAAGGCAATCCAAGAATTTCTAGCACCTACGAGTATAACTGTGGTACGCAATTTTATTTGTTTAGCAGGTTATTATCGACGTTTCGTCCAGAATTTTGCCTGATTGGATAACCCATTAACAAAGCTCACACGTAAGGGGGTTAATTTTTTTTGTAAAAAAGAGTCTGAATAATGTTTTGAAGAACTGAAGAGAATATTATTCAATGCTTTGATATTGACTCTACCATCGGGGAATGATGGGTTCGTTATTTATTGTGATGCATCGAAGAAAAGACTTGGTTGTGTCCTTATGCACAATGATAGGGTTATTGCATATGCATCATGACAGTTGAAAATTCATGAGCAAAACTATCCTACTCATGATCTCAAGTTAGCAGTTGTGATCTTTTCTTTGAAGATATGGAGGCACTACCTCTATGGTGAAAATGTGAGATTTATACTGATCACAAGAGTTTAAAGTATATTTTCTCACAAAAAGAACTCAACATGAGTAAAAGGAGATGTATTGAACTACTCAAGTATTATGATTGCATGATACACTACCACACGGGGAAGGCAAATAAGGTGGTAGATTCTTTGAGCAGAAAAGATCATGGAGTTTTGAACTTGATGAGAATTGAAAGGGATCATATTTTCATGGATCTAGTGAAGATGGATATGGGAATTACCATGTAAGGTGAAACATCAATGCTTTTTCAAATGGTTTCCAAACCATCTTTACTAGAAAGGATAAAGAGTTCTCAGACCGATGACGAAGAGTTTCAGAAGAATATTAAAGTTGTGAATGATAGGATATTGAGAGCCTTTGTGTATGAAGAAGGAACTTTAAAATTTAGGAAGAGACTTTGTGTTCCCAATATACCTGATCTAAAAAGGGAATTGTTGAATGATGCTCATAGTTCCAATTTCTCTATACACCCTGGGAGCACCAAAATGTATAGATATTTGAAGGAACATTTTTGGTGGGACAACCTGAAGAGGGGGATTTCTGATTTTGTGTAAAGATGTATGGTTTATCAACAAGTGAAAGCTGGAAGGAAACAGCCTGGAGGAGTCATGCAACCTCTTCCCATACCAGAGTGGAAATGGGACAATATTACGATGGACTTTGTCATGGGGATACCAAAGACTCCTAGAAAGAACGACGCAATATGGGTCATTGTTGATCATCTTTACAAGTCATCATGTTTTCTTGCTATAAGGGAAGATTAACCACTTGAACGGCTAGCAATACTATATATTAATGAAGTGGTGAGACTTCATGAAGTACCCCTATCGATTGTTTCTGATCGTGATCCCTGTTTGACTTCAAGATTATGGAAAAGTCTTCAGAAATCCCTGGATACTGAACTTCAATTGAGTACTTCCTACCACCCTTAAACAGATGGACAATCAGAACGGACTATTCAAACCTTAGAAGACATGTTGATATCCTTCTCTCTTGACTTTCAGGGTATGTGGGATCAATATTTATCTCTAGTAGAATTTTCCTATAATAATAGCTTCCATTCGAGTATTCAGATAGCACCATATGGAGCTTTATACGGAAAGAGATGTCGCAAACCAACCTATTGGGATGACGTTGGTGAACGAAAACTTGTAGGCCCAGAACTCGTGGAGGAAACAATAAAAAATTTAAAGGTAATCCAAAACCACATCAAAGAAGCTCAAAGTAGGCAGAAGAGTTATGTTGATAACCGAAGGAAGGATTTGGAATTTCAGGTAGAAGATCATGTTTTCTTGAAGGTGTCTCCATGGAAGGGAGTTATACGTTTTGGAAAGAAAGGTAAATTGATTCCCAGGTACATCGGTCCTTTATAAATTCTAGAACGAATTGGGGTTGTATCTTACCATTTGGAAATGCCCCCAAATCTCCCCAAAGTTCACGATGTGTTCCACGTATCACTATTGAGAAAATACATGCCTGACCCAACACATGTACTCACCTATGAGGAATTAGAACTGGAACCCGATCTGTCTTACTACGAAGAGCCCATCAGGATTTTTGATACGAGAGAACAAGTACTGAGAAACCGGATGACTCTCCTGGTAAAAGTTTTGTGGAGAAACCATAAGATGGAAGAGGCAACGTGGGAACCCGAGGAACATATGATAAAGAACCACCCGAGTCTTTTTATATAGTAATTTTCTAGAAATTTCAAGGAAGAAATTATTTGAAGGAGGGGAGAATGTAACACCCCAAGCTTCCAAAGTATGTTTCCCTTTGAATAATGCAATAACGTGTGTTGTACGCAACATTGAGTTCTAACACACACCACAACCAATCAAACTAGCCGTTATGAATAGTAATACATACTTTTTTGAAATTTTATAAATTTCACCTCTCAAAATTGACTTCATTTTTGGATTCTTAATATCAAAATTAGCCTAGGGTGAAATTTTTTAACTTTTTGGATAACATTAATATTTTGATGAGTAGTGAAAATTACTAAATTTTAATTAAAAACAACTTTTTTAATTGAAATAATTAATAGTGATAAATTATGAATTTGAGTGGTTTTAAAGTATATTGAGAATATATTTTTACCATTTAATACAATGTTGGTCACTATAAATAATTTCACAATTAAACAGAACATGAACAAGTGTCAATCTTTTGATAGTTATTATCTCTTAAAAACACGTTTTTTGTTTTAACAATGGGAATTAATTTTAAATTAATTTCTGCCACTTCTGTGTTTTGAATTTGGAAAAATGGATTCTAAATTTGGAATTAGTATTTCCAAATTTTGCAAATAGGTAACTTTTATTTTTAGACATTTTGAATAATTACTTCGGTAAAAATTTTATTTACCATGGTTAAAGGGTAAATCCGGTAAATAAGGGTAAAACAAATATTATTATTATTATAATAAATTACCCTAAAACATGTCCTAAAATTATTGGTTGATACATGTCCGACTATGGGAATCTTTGGGTCAATTTTGGGACCCCATTGAGCCACTTGTAAGTGATAATGACACTTTATATTAATTAAGTTAAAATAAATACAAGAATGACATAAGCATATATATTTTAGTAATACAATTTTTACATAGGGTTATATATGTGGGATTTTGAACTATAAATATTCATTAGAAAGATATAAATATTTATTATATAATTGTATTTTATTTATAATTTTTAGAAATTTAATAACTAATATTATTTATGACACAAAAAGGATGTAGTATTCTCCTTATTAATGAAAGAATCAAATAATTGGTATTATAAATGTTAAAATTAATATAATTTGAAATATTTGATGCCATACACGACTTTTATTGCTTAATATGACATTATAGGATTGCTTAGATGAATTTTGTTCGAATTAATAAAGTTGTTAAGACTTTAAAAAAATCAATTATTGAATAGTGTCAAAATTGACATAAAAGAGTTTTTAAAACAAATATTATATTATTAATTTATATTCAATTCCTAAAAATATAAGGATCGGCCAAGTGACTTATATCATGATAGGTGTATCATTAATGGACCACTTGGGGGGTCTCTTGGAGTTATATAGTAAGTTTATTAACTATATAATATAAAAATACAAAGTGACATGGTAAGTGTCAAACTAATTAACTAAGAGTTAAAACTAAAAGATAATGTTAATATAATGACCCAAACCTGTCTAAATTCTATTTGTTGAGTGTTTTTAGACCCCTACCCACCTTAACCTTTAAATAATCTACTTTGGAGCCATTAGAAACTGAATATGAATTTATTATAAAATAATATTTCTAGCTTTTCCAAAGGTGCCCATCACCCCTCTTATAAAAGGGCACTCCCCCTTCTCTCTAATTCACACATTCAAAGCCTTTTGGCTCAGCCAACCCCTACCCAAATACTCTCTCAAATTCTCTCACTTAAACCTAGAGGCCTTAGTTTTATCAGCAATCCAACCTATTCAGCCCTTTTGATCAAATCAAAAGGAAGAACCCGAAGAAGAGGTATTGTTTTCACCACCCTCTTTCAAGTTCCTTTATTCTTAAACTTCTCCTTTATTTGTTATTCCAATTCTAAAATAATAACTCCAGTATCTTATATATACTGTGATTTTATTATAAATATGGTACAACCATATTTAGTATTCTATCCATCCTTTGAATGACATGTCACCATACATGCGTACATACGCACTACTAAAAATACGGGCAAGGAAAGCACCCCCTTATATCAGCGCTAAGCAAAACCGCCAAAAAAGGTTACCCTGTTTTAGGGATAAAATTTTAGGGCTCATAAAGGAGTTCTTTATCAGCGCTAGAAAAGAACTGATACATGGTAACCTTTAGCGGCGCTAAAATATCACTGATAAAAAGACCCTTTTTTAGCACTCATAAAAACTTAGTGCATTTTTTTATAAAGATTGTCACACAGTGCCCTCGTTTTATCGCGACTTAAAGATCTCGCGGTACTGGAACCCTGTGACTCCCCTTTGCCGCCCACTGAGATAACATTACCGGACCTATTCCGCCCTCTCTTCTCATTGCCGGACCTCCGCCACCCATTGAGTTCCTGTTGCCAGACCTCTGCTGCCCTCGAGCTTCAGTTTTCCGGACCTCCGCCACCCGCAACGCTTTCATGCTTCGGTTTTCTGGACCTCCTTTAAGACATGTTTTCCAAATCATTTTTCAATATTGTTCTCCTCTCCCATTTGTATATAATTTTTTTAACATGCTTTTTTATTCTATGGTTGTGTATTATGGATTGACCGATTGAAGAAAATGAACCATACTTGATGGAAAATGATGTAAAGGGGATGATTCACATGTGTTTACTAATTTTCATTATATTTCTCAAGAACATGGTTCTTGTTTAATTTTATTGATGAAAATCATCATTGTTTTTTGGTGGGGTTGTTTGAGAAGTTTTTTGTTAGTTTGGTTGTGATAGATTCCATTGGGAGAAAATGTGAGATGGTTGAGGTGGTAAATCATGCAGTGGGGAAGCATCAACCTTTCCATTGTTAAAAATATGTAATGAGTGGGTTATTGTGGGAGATGACATCGTTAGTTGATATGGGTTTTCCTTTTTGTTTCCCAGTGACATAGAATATAGTTGTTAATGATGAAATTGAAAAGGGTTTAGTGGGAATTGAATAAATTCATGGATAAAAATGAAATGGTGGCTATAAAACTATGCTCACCCCCACGCGATGAGTGTATTGGGTGGTTCCCTCTTCTAAAATTCAAATATGTGAGTTCCTTTACCCAGATATAAACCTATGACCACTCTTAATTTAGGAAACATCCAACTCTAGGTGATAATCCTAGGTTGACTTAGGTGACGAGAATATTAAGTCCCTATGTTATGGGAATATGAGATCTTTTTTATCTCCCAAATAATGTTCCCTTGATTATACCTCATGAGATTATAAATAGATTCATTAGGGGATATTCCTAGAATCCCCTAAGTGATGATCATAAGATCTCTTATTCATCTCCTAGGTAATGATCCTAATATTATACCTCACATGTGGAGCATGAGATTCCTTAGGCGATGTGCCAAAAGAATCCCCTATGTGATGAGCATACGATCTCTAAACACTTCCCTTAGTAGATGATCTTATGTTCTTACCTGGTGTGATAAGAACACGATTCATTAGTTGATGAATATAGAAATCCTTATGTGCTATGAATATATTCTATGAACCAAATTGGTGTAGATTCCTCAAATGAAAAATGTGATCCACCTTGTGTATTGAGCATAAGATTATAGAGGTTATAAGACTTGAATTCCTTCTGCAATAAGAATAAGTTACCAATTATCAATCATGGTATGACTCATGTATTATAGATAATACACCTCATATCATGAGCTAATGAAAAATTAATAATCGCAATTTTAGATGAATTTTATAGTTTATCAATACACTCATCACAATTATTATATTCAACTAAAAGTATATTCTATATAACTAGAATAATAATTGTAATTAACTTGTGTCCACTAGAGAGTAGAACCAAAAACAAGATTCAGAAACATGTCTTATATCTGGAATAGAGACCAAGAATAGGAATCATACTTCAGGAAGGAAACTATATAAGGAATATCTAACATCCCATATTCCCATTCCAATCAAGGGGACAATATTATTAACCATAGAGGTGGACTCTTTCCACCTTTGGAAATAGGTAAGGTAGGTTATGAGGATTGTGGCTAGCCCAAGGAAACATATTCAAGCCTGAGTGATTTCCCCAGTAGAGGCATCAAAAAATTACCCATGAGCCCAAATATCCAATTCAAATGGGCCTTATTATATGGGAAACATACATATTAGGACATACACTAAATGAAAACATTCGCACACATATAGGACCATATTCAATAAGTGGTCCATACTCGTACTAGTTGAAAAAACCCTATACCACAGAGATTCGTATTTTTTGTGAACCCAAAATACACTCATTAGGCTATATCCCCTTTTAGTTAGACCAAAAATGTATTATCACACATATTTACCATACTAACTTTCACGTGGTATCATTCGAAAAATCATCTATACAACTTGATGTTAAACTATATCAATTATTTATTATTATAAGTACACTGCACATGGTTGTGATAAATACCCCCGATGTATTCACTAACCCATGACATGTTGGAGGATGGTTTTAGGGGGTCACTACACTATAATATACTAACCAATAGAGGGTTTTAAATGGGTATAGGCCATGAAATAGTGTTATCAAAGAATTTTATTAGGAGATATGATGGGGTTTGATGTTAGTAACATTTGAGGATTTCAATGGTTTTGTTTAGAAAGTATTTCATTTGAATTCATTAGTATGTTTGGGGTGTACCTTTACTTAGGTTTCAAATTGTGCTCTTAGTGGTTCTTCATGGTTAGTGGTTGTAGTCTCTTATTTGGGTGAAGGGATGTGTTCTTAGTATATCTCCATCTTATGATGTTCTTCATGGTAATTGGTTATAGTCTCTTATTTGGAGATGTATGATGTTCTTGGTGAGGGCCACTATCTAGCTAGTGGTGTCATTGTATATAAGAAAGCATCGTTATAGTTGGAGATGTATGATGTTCTTCATTTGAGTAGACTCATTCAGATTCCAATTGGGTGTTTCTATACTATATCTTTTTTTTTTGGGATTCATGTATTTCAGGAATTCATATTTTATCCATTTGAAGTTGGTTAGACATGTTTTGATCATTTTGAAGCACAAAATAACCCTATTAATGAAAATAATATATGGAATGGATGGTATCTTGTTGTGAATTAACCTTTTTCATTGAAATAAATTAGGTTTCCTTCTACCGTTGGTGGATTTGATATTATAAATGAAAATCATGGTTTAAAATAAAGATAAGTTGATTCTTTAAATAAAATTCCAAATGTATTGGCATGTGTTTGTTTATTGAATTTTTTTTAGGAATGATTTCCAAAATAAATTAAAAAGTCTTGTTTTTAAATGGTTTATGGTATTGGTATTTTAAAAAATTGAGGGGGATTGATTGTCCTTTTGAAAAAAATACCTTCGATCCTGGCCACTATCCATTGTTTGTTGGGGGTGACTTTAATGTCATTTCCAACCCAAAGTAAAGGAAAGGTAGAAGTCCATTCCAGAGGAAGGCCATCATGGAGTTTGTTTAGTTCATGGCTGGGAAGGGCCTCATTGATCTCAGCTTCTTAGGTGACAAGTTCACCTGGTGAAACAACTGTAGGGGCCATCACCCTTGTGGAGTCTATTAGATAGGTGTCTATCCAACATGAAAGCCACTAACCTATTCTCAAATACCATGTTTTTCCATCTTGTTTGGGGTATTTTGATTCACTCCCCCTTTTGGTTTCCATTTTTTCTTGGCATGATCATCGAGAACGGTTTCACTTCCACCAACAGTGAGTATTTAGGCATGATGATATTGAATGTAGGGCAGAGACCTAGGAGTGGAAGATGTATCATTCTTGATTATTCTTGTGTTTGGTCTGGGGTGATTTGAGAAAACTATAATGAATCTAAAGTAATTATATTTAATGAAGATGAATAAATACTAATGGTTAGGCTCTATTAATCTCCATTTATATAAAGAAGTGGTTCTCTTCTACCGTATTTGGAATTCTTGTTATGTGTACTTGAACCATAAATAATAATATTTGAGATTCAAATAGGATGGATATGAATAAATATTGGATGGATGCTAATCGTTTAACAATAGAGTATGAGAAAGGAGTGAAAGAGTTCATCAAGTTTGCAAAGGATCACGCAAAGGATCCTTCTCAAATCCTTTGTCCATGTTTAAGTTGTTGTTATTCTAGACTACTTACTCCAGAGGAGTTGGAAGAACATTTGATATGTCATGGAATATATCGGAGTTATAAATGCTGGAATAAACACGGAGAAAAAGCGAATGTAGCTACTGGCTGGGATAAAAATGCATTTTATGGATCATCAGATACGAATACAAATATGGATAATGAAGAAGACCGTATGGAGGATGTGATTACAGATGTCAATGATGATGAAGATCATATTGAGGAAATGACAAAGACAATTCAAGATGAACTCCGTGATTTCCCAAAATTGTTTGAGAAGTTAAAGAGTTGTGAAAAGACGCCATTGTATGCCTCTTGCACTAAGTATACAACATTGTCAGCTGTACTAAAGTTGTATAAATTGAAGGCAGGCAACAGATGTAGTAATGTCAGTTTTAAGAAACTACTTGCTCTCTTGAATGACATGTTCCCGGAAGATAATGAGCTCCCAAGCTGGACATATGAAGCTAGACGAATGCTACGCTCGATGGGAATGATTTCTGAAAGAATACATGCCTTCCCGAAAGACTGTATATTGTTTCTCAAAGAGAAAAAATAACTTACAGAATTCCCAAAGTGTGGTGCTTCTCAATACAAGAAAGATAAATCCAATCCTACGAAAGTTGTATGGTACTTTCCAATCATTCCAAGGTTTAGGCGTCTATATGGAAGTGAAGAAACTACAAGACAATTGTCGTGACATGCAGATAAAAGAAATAAATATGGGTTATTACGTCATACGGCCGACTCTCCTCAATGGAAGAAAATTGTTCATGAGTATCCTAAATTTGGAAAAGAGCCGAGAAACCTTCGCCTTGCATTATCTACAGATGGAGTGAATCCTTTTGGTTTTCAGACCAGCACTCATAATACATGGCCTGTTATGTTGGTAAATTACAACTTGCAACCCTGGTTATGCATGAAGCGGAAATTCATCATGTTATATATGCTTATATCATGACCAAAACAACCAGGTAACGATATTGATGTTTATCTGGATCCTTTGATCGAGGATTTGAAGTTATTGTGGGAATAAGGTGTAATGTTGTATGATGCTTATAAAAGTGAATACTTCACATTGAGAGCGATGTTGTATGGGACAATAAATGACTTCCCTACTTATGGAAATTTTTCAGGATATATAATTAAAAGAACTCAAGGGTGTCCCATGTATGAAGAAGATATAGAATCAATTAGGTTGAAATATTCATCGAAATCTCTGTTTCTAGATCATCGTATATTTCTACCTCGTTGGCATAAGTTCTGATCTTGGACGACATCATTCAATGGAAGTTCAGAAAAACGTGCAACACCATCTCCACTAACAGGTGATCAGCTGTTTGAGAAAGTAAAAGATCTGAACACTATTTTTGGTAAACCATTTTGGAAAAACCTTACGAAAATCGGTTGGAAAAAGAGATCAGTTTCTTTTTTGAATTACCATACTGGAATTGTTTGTACGTCAGACATTTTCTTGATGTGATGCATGTGGGAATAATTTATGTGACAATGTTATCAGAATGTTTCTAAATGCCCCTGTCAAAAAAAAGATGGAATTAAGATAAGTTTGGACATGGTTGACATGGGAATATGAGAAGAGTTGGCTCCCGTGAAGGGTAAAAATCGAATGTTTCTTTCTCCAACTGCTTATACTCTTTCTAGGGAAGAGAGATATCAGTTTTGCAACTTCTTCAATGATGTAAAGGTTCTAGAGGGGTACTCATCAAATATCAAGAACATTGTGTCAATGAATTATTTGAAGTTAAATGGTTTGAAATCACATGATTGCCATGTTTTGATGCAAGATATAATTCCTATACCTTTGCGTTGCATTTTTTCCAAGAATGTTCGTTATACGTTAACCAAACTTTGTTTCTTTTTCAAAGAAATATGTAGTAATGTTTTAGACCTGGGGAAATTTCCAACTATGGAAAAAGAAATTGTCCTCATATCATGTGAATTAGAAATGATCTTCCCACCAACATTCTTTGACATGATGGTTCATTTGATGATTCACTTGGTGAGAGAGATTTGAATTTGTGGTCCTGTGCACTATAGATGGATGTATCATGTTAAACGGTATATAAAGATTTTGAAAGGGTGTGTCAAAAATTGACGTTGGCCAGAGGGTTGTATAGTGGAGAGATATATTGTTGAGGAAGCCATTGAATTTTCTACTGAATACCTATCTGATGTGGAAAGCATTTGTCTCTCTAAATCTCGTCACATTGGACGCATTGAGGGTGAGGGAATTTCTGGAAGAGAAGTTGTGACAATCAGTATTACAGATCAGAAGCAGGATCATCTTTATGTTTTGAATAACAGTCGGGAGGTTTCTCCATATATTGAAACTCACAAAGAAATTCTTAGGCAGTTGAATCCATCGAGGGCTGAAAAATGGTTATCAAATACACATAATCACCAGTTTATAGGATGGTTTTAGGACCATATTTTTAAGCAGTTGGATGAAAATACGAATTCAATTTCAGAACCTCTTCGATGGCTAGCCGCTGGACCAAGTGTTTATGTATTATCTTACAGTGGTTGTGTGATTAATGGTTATACATTCTATACAGATGAACATGATGAAGATAGTACCATGAAAAATAGTGGAGTTACACTAGTGGATGAAGTGATGCATGTTTCTGGTAGTAAGGATATAAATCCAATTTATGAAAATATGTCATACTTTGGCATTATCAAACTAATATGGGAGTTAGATTATACGACATTCCAATTGCCAATTTTTCAATTCAAATGTATTGATAACAATAGTGGTGTTAAAATTGATGAATGGGGATTTGTGAAAGTTGATTTTAGAAGGGTACAAAGACGAATAGTTTATAATGGCATCACAAGCGGTACATGTTTTTTATGTTCTAGATCCCGCAAACTGAAAGTGGTCAATTGTTCTATTATCGTCCAAAACTAATGAAGGTTCCGATGAAAATTCAGTTGAGGATGGTCCTTTTAGTGGTACTTCACAATCATTTCGGAGTGGTCCTAATGCAAATGATATTTTGTATGTTAGAGGAGACCATAATGAAGGGATTTGGATAGTCGATAGAGGTGTCAAATCCCTTCAACCTTTGAAAAAAAGAAAGAGAGTTCAGTAAACATGTTATATTTTGTTTGTAATATAGATCTTGTTATCTCATGTTATTATCTTATCATTACTGAATTTATGTAATCTGAATTTACTATTCAACCACTTTTGTAGATAATGACTTTTGAACATTCTGATGCTCCTAACCTTTAGGCTGAACAAGTCTCTCAAGCAGCTACTGCTATGGCTGCTACTGCTCCTACTGCTCCTACAAATCATGTTGTTGATGCTGTTTCTCCTGCTGCTGCTCCTGCAGCTCATGCTGCTGCTACTGTTGCTCCTGCTGCGGCTCCGGTTGCTCCTACTGCTCCTCCTGCTGCGGCTCCTCCTGCTGCTGCTCCTGCTGCTGCTCCTCCTACTGCTCCTGCTACTGCGGCTCCTGCTGCTCTTAGTGTTGAGGTCCAAAAACCATCAACAAATGTCTTTGATACCATTCTAGATAAACATATAGATGATGTTGATATCAATGAAATGGCCGGAAATGAAGGACCAGCGTCGCAGAAATCACAGGTGCGTCGTAGTTTGACGGTGTTAGCCAAAATTCTTAAGGCGAAAAGCAAAGGCATCAAATTTGAAGTCGGATGGAATGGATGAGGCCAACACGTGAATCCCAATAAGGCTATGTTTAGCAGCTAAATTGGAGTTTTTACTCGGCAACACGTGCCGATTGACATAGATTCATTGCACCATGTTGTGTCCGGGCAGAATGCTGTGATCTGGGAAGAAATTACGGTAACATTATGAATTTATTTCTTTAATTTACTAGAAAATAAAATAATGAAACAATGCCTTACTCTTCTCAATCTCTTGCAGAGTACATTTATAGTAGATGATTCACACAAGGATTATGTACTAAGTCTTGCAGGAAAGATTCATCGGGGTTTTCGCACTATTTTAACAAGATGTCACCTCAAAGATTCTAAATGTAAAATAAACCTGCACCCACCCATTGTCTACGCTCACATGATATCCCAAGAAGCATGGGATGCATTTATTGGCCATCGTGGGGATGAGAAGTTTCAGGTACATTGTGAGTGATAATATGTTGTTTGAGGATACATGTATTCATCACTTTGATTGTCAATATTTCATTTATGAAACAGAAACTTTAAACTGAAAATAATGAATGTGCTTCGAAACCAACATACCCCTATCGTAAAGCAAGGATGAGGTATGCTTCATTAGAAAAGAAAATGGTATGTATTTTAAATTTACAATAATATTTTTAGGTGCCAATAAACAACATCATAATTATTTTTCTATGTTTATATGTAGATTGATGAGTCTAAAACCAAATTCACTTCCATCTCACGTCATGTGCTATGGAATGAGGCATTTGTGAACAAAGAAGTGAAGTTAGTAGATGATAACACACAAAAAGTGTGGGAAATATGTGTAAGTATGACACAATGATAAAATAATTTGTTTAAAATTTCTATTACATAAAAATAATTACTTGTTTTATTATATTCGACAGTCACAAGAATCAGCTACTCTTGTAGCTGATATAGGCCTATTATCGACGGCTTTGAAGCAGCCAGAAAAATATGATCATGTCAGAGGTGTAGGTTTTGGGGTGACACCCCGAGTATATTTTGAGAAGAATAAAAAAATGGATGATACAGATGAAAAATTGGAACAAATGAGAGAAAAAATAGCAACCCTTGAAGAACAATTGCAATGGAAGGAAGAGTTGCTAGAAAAATTTATGGGTGGGAAGCAAAGGGAAGCCACAACTCAAGAACAACCGCCGCATGAACACCCCGCCCCACCCCCCACCAACTTTGAGGCGATCCATTCACCTCAAAGAACTATCTTAGCCGTGGTAATCAATATTCTAATAATTGTTCCCATGAAATATGAATCAGACAAACATTGATAATTTTTCTGTACTCATCTTCTATAGGGTGATAATGATTTTGATTTATATCTGTCAACACCCACCTATCACCTTGTAGCGAGGGCTATAATGTTCAATATCCCAGATGCCACACTGCATAATAGACCACTTCGGAAAGATCATCTGAAAGTGACGATTACTGTAGCTCATGATCCAAAGTCAGAGCTACCTATTCCACCTGATGATGATGATATTCATACGGTCGAAAAGGCTATTAGGACATTCATTGCATGGCCGTCAGAACTTTTAAGAGTACATGCTGACAAAGATGTATTTATTTCCTTTTTTTCAAGCTAAACCCTTAAAAATTAATGAAAAAAGGGTCTGAACCAATGATTGTTGTTATAGATGGAGAAAGGGAAGGGGGTGACAAACGTCGGCTCAAAACCATCTAAAGGTTCAACCAACTGATCCCAAGGAGCTACTGAAAGCACAATAACACCACTTGTTCTCTATCCACATTTACTAGCATTTAAGACTCATGTGGATATGAATCTAAAAGATGGTAAAGTCATATAGTGGTTTTCTAAGAGAATATATATGGAGAGGAAAGTCAAGATTTCATTGCTGCTGAAAATGTAAATGAAATCCTTGAAAATGGTTAGCTAGGCATCATAGTTGTAAATGTATATATGAGGTATGTTTCCATGAATTTATTTTTCAAAAGCTAATATAATGTGCAAATTATGACTAAATTCATTTTATATTGTTGACAGACCCATTTATGAAAAACAATTAAAGGAATTTTCCCATGAGCCAATATTTGGACTGGTTAGTCCTCATATCACATCAACACACCTAACAAAAATAGAGCCATCAAAAAGGGATGAAATAGTGAACGGCTTGCTGAAAACATTTGAACGCAAGATTACAAATGACAGACTTTTCCTAATACCAACCATGCAAGGGTAATACTCTACGATTAAAGCATATCAATTATATTTTCACTTATTTTATTACTGATTCCATTTTTTTTCTTTTTAGGTAACATTGGTTTCTAATTGCGGTGAACTTGGATACTTCGAAGATTTATTTTCTAGGTTCAAAGAAAGGATATCCAAAAAACCGACCACACATAATGGATTTTGTGAATCTATAAGACACTACATCGTATGTTTTAGGTCTAAACATCAAGTAATATAATTTATATTATATTTTACTGAGGATTCTGTTATGATAGGTCAGTGTATCATTATCGTATAAAAAAAGGAATGAGGACAGGGGCTAAGCATAAGGAGGCGAGCAAGTACTATGTCTGGAAAAATATCAGGGTATATATAATAAAATTTCACTATCCAAACACATCTCAACACAAGTTACTTATTCTCCTAAAGATAAATTTTTTTGCAGTATCCAAAACAAACAAACGATAATGATTTCAGTTATTATGTTTGTAAATTTATGAAGGATATCGTTTTTCATCAGCAAACTAGCATCCCTAAATAGGTATTTTTAAAAACAACAACTAGTTCGTTTAAGTTATTTATTAATTATTTATTTTTTTATTTTGCAGTACTACTCTGACTTCCAAAAATCTTCATACTCACAAGACAATATAGATGTTTTCAGAAATGAGTGTGCCTCATACCTTATTGAAGATTGTACACAAATAAAATGAAGATCTAACTTGGGGACATGTACAATTTGTGGTCATTTTTTAGAGGGGTTAAGGGGATCAAAAGATGAAACATTGTTGTATGTAAATGTTCGTAGGAAAATTTTAATTGTTATTAAATAAAACATAATTTCTCCAATGAGTCATTTTACCATTTTAACAGATGATATGCACCAGCAATATGCAAGAATGCTGAACCACTCAATGTGTCTCTATTTTGTTTAAAATGGACACGATTTTAAGTGAAAACAACAACTGACCTAAGGAAATCCAACCCAATGCATTAGGATTGCATTATTATTTTATAAGAATGATCCAAGGGTCCTTGGTGACATGTACGAGTCAACCCCACCTCAATCCAAGGGACGGTGTGGCTGCTAGCACTCAAAGGGTCTCTATTTTGTTTAAAATGGACCCGATTTTAAGTGAAAACAACAACTGACCTATGGAAATATGACCAAACACATTAGTATTGACTTGATATTTTATAATAACGGTCCAAGGGTCCTTGGTGATGTGTACGAGTCAACCCTGCATCAATCCAAGGGACGGTGTGGGTTCCATCACTCAAAGGGTCTCTATTTTTTTAAAATGGACAAGATTTTAATTGAAAACAACAACTGACCTACAGAAATCTGACCAAACACATTCGGATTGAATTGATCTTTTATAAGAACTATCCAAGGGTCCTTGGTGACATGTATGAGTCAACCCTGCCTCAATTAGAGGCACGGTGTGGCCGCTATCACTCAAAGCGTCTCTATTTTGTTTAAAATGGACACGATTTTAATTGAAAACAACAACTGACCTGCGGAAATCTGACCAAAAGAATTTGGATTGCATTGATAATTTATAAGAACGATCAAAGAAACCTTGGTGACGTGTACGAGTCAACCCCCGCCTCAATCCCAGTCATGGTGTGCCTGTTATCACTCAGATGGTCTCTATTTTGTTTAAAATGGACAAGATTTTAAGTGAAAACAACAACTGACCTACGGAAATTTGACCAAACGCATTAGGATTGCATTGATATTTTATAATAACTATCCAAGAATACTTGGTTATGTTTAAGAGTCAACTCCGCCTCAATCTGAGGCACGGTGTGGCCGCTAGCACTCAAAGGGTCTCTCTTGTTTAAAGTGGACACGATTTTAATTGAAAACAACAACGGACCTACGGAAATCTGACCAAACGCATTCGTATTGCATTGATCTTTTATAAGAATGATCCAAGGGTCTTTGGTGATGTTTACGAGTCAGACCCGCCTCAATCAGAGGCATGGTGTGGCCGCTAGCACACAAAGGGTCTCTGTTGTTTAAAATGGACACGATTTTAATTGAAAACAACAACTGACCTACGGAAATATGACCAAACACATTTGGATTGCATTGATCTTTTATAAAAAAGATCCAAGTGTCCTTAGGGATGTGTACAGGTCAACCCCGTCTCAATCCGAGGCATGGTGTGGTCACTATCACTCAAAGGGTCTCTATTTTGTTTAAAATAGACAAGATTTTAAGTGAAAACAACAATTGACCAATAGAAATCCAACAAAACACATTCGGATTGTATTTATATTTTATAAGAATGGTCCAAGGGTCCTTGGTGACATGTACGAGTCAACCCTGCCTCAATCTGAGGCACAGTGTGGCCTCTATCACTCAAAGGGTCTCTATTTTGTTTAAAAAGGACACGATTTTAATTGAAAACAACAACTGACCTACGGAAATCTGACCAAACGCATTCAGATTGTATTGATCATTTATAAAAACGATCTGAGGGTCATTTGTGACATGTATGAGTCAACCCTGCCTCAATCCGAGGAACGGTGTGACCACTATCACTCAAAGGGTCTCTATTTTTGTTTAAAATGGACAAGATTTTAACTGAAAACAACAACTGACCTACAGAAATCCGACCAAACGCATTCATATTGCATTGATATTTTATAAGAACAATCCAAGGGTCCTTGGTGACATGTACGAGTCAACTAAGCCTCAATCCGAGGAACGGTGTGGCCGATTTCACTCAAAGAGTCTCTCTTGTTTAAGGTGGACATGATTTTAATTGAAAACAACAACTGACCTAAGGAAATCCGACGAAATGCATTCATATTTCATTTCTATTTTATAAGAATTATCCAAGGGGCCTTTGTGACATGTATGAGTCAACCCCGCCTCAATCTGAGGCACGGTGTGGCCGCTAGCACTCAAAGGGTCTCTCTTGTTTAAAATGGAAACAATTTTAATTGAAAAAAACAACTGACCTACAGAAATCCAACCAAATGCATTTTGATTGCATTGATCTTTTATAAGAACGATCCAAGGGTCCTTGGTGACGTGTATGAGTCAACTCCACCTCAATCTGAGGCACGATGTTGTCGCTATCACTCAAAGGGTCTCTATTTTGTTTAAAATGGACAAGATTTTAAGTGAAAACAACAACTAACCTATGAAAATCCAACCAAACGCATTCTGATTGCATTAATATTTTATAAGAACGATCCAATGGTCCTTGGTGACGTGTACGAGTCAACCCTGACTCAATCCGAGGCACAGTGTGAACGCTAGCACTCAAAGGGTCTCTATTTTGTTTAAAATGGACACGATTTTAATTGAAAACAACAACTGACCTACGGAAATCCGACCAAACACATTAGGATTGCACTGATATTTTATATGAACTATAAAAGAGTCCTTGGTGACATTTAAGAGTCAACCATGCCTCAATCTGAGGCACGGTGTGGCCGCTATCACTCAAAGGGTCTCTATTTTGTTTAAAATGGACAAGATTTTAAGTGAAAATAACAACTGACCTACGGAAATCTGACCAAATGCATTAGGATTGGATTTATATTTTATAAGAATGATCCAAGGGTCCTTGGTGATGTGTATGAGTCAACCCCGCATCAATCCGAGGCACGGTGTGGCCTCTAGCACTCAAAGGGTCTATCTTGTTTAAAGTGGACACGATTTTAATTGAAAACAACAATTGACCTACGAAAATCTAACCAAACGCATTCGGATTGCATTGATCTTTTATAAGATTGATCTAGGGGTACTTGGTAACGTTTAAGATTCAACCCCACCTCAATCTTAGGCACGGTGTAGCCTCTAGCACTCAAAGGGTCTCTTTTTTGATTAAAATGGACACGATTTTAAGTGAAAACAACAACTGACCTACGGAAATCTGACCAAACACATCTGGATTGCATTGATATTTTATAAGAACGATCCAAGGGTCCTTGGTGGTGTGTAAGAGTCAACCCCGCCTCAATAAGAGGCACGGTATGGCTGCTATCACTCAAAGGGTCTCTATTTTGTTTAAAATGGACAAGATTTTAATTGAAAACTACAACTGACCTATGGAAATCTGACCAAACACATTCGGATTGCATTGATCTTTTAAATGGGGGGTCATGGCATGTGATCTATAATGGGCCTCATATATATCAAGTCATGGTTGTCCTTGTATACTAGGATGATCATGTGTTTAGGTCTATGATACTAATGGTCTTATATCTAGATGAAAATACTCCCATTTGGGAGGGTGGATATGCTTATGGGTCTTATTCCTTAAATGAGAATACTCTCATAGGGGAGGGATGATATGTATATAGGTATTATTCCCCAAATGAGAATACAACCATAGGAGTGGGATGAGATTCTTATCGAGAATATTCACTAAATGAAAATAATCCCATAGGGGAGGGCTGAGATGATTATATATATTATGCCTCAAATGAGAATACACCCATATTGGAGGGTTTATATGCTTCTAGGGATTATTATTTGGATGATAATACTCCCATATGGTAAAGAATATATGCTTCTTAGTATTATTCCATAAATAAGAGTACTCCCATAGTATAGGGATGAGATCCTTGTAGGTCTTATGCCTCGGAATTGGAAGAACACATATGGGTGGTCTGAGATACTGTTGAGGGTATTCCCTAGATGAGAAAACTCCCATAAGTGTATTTCATGATGGAGTATAAATAAAACTCACATATTGGATGTCAATGATAATTATGTATATAGTGGGGAGACCATGGTATATTATATGTTTTTTGTGGTTCCTATGATGTACTCAGAGAAACCCTAACATTGGATGAAGTAGGTATGGTTGATCAAGATTTAATACTTGAGAATAAATGTGTCTTGATGTAGATGGGGTAGGACTTGGTCAAACTATATTTTTATAATGTCGACACGATTCTTTTTAAATTCTTGGTAAAATTTCAGCACTTGGAAAATTAATTTGGGTTTAATCATGGTCATGGATTTGAGGATCAATGATGATATTTTTATTAGTTTTATTCCAGTTATTTCTCAAGTAGGTTGTGAATATTTCCTGATTATGCACTTACAATAGCCTATTGCAGGTTTAATATTGGGGGTTTATTAATGAGATTCACCCCCCAAGTATGTGCACCTCAGTGTCTATACAAACCTTATAACTTCTTTGAGGTTGAGTACATGATGCATAGTGGATAGAGAAAATTCCAAAGATTTATGTATTGATAAAACACACCCATTTGGAGCCTTAGGATTGAACTGGAAAGCCCCCCGGACACCCCCTACCCCCCGTGGACAGCCACCCCAAACCCTTGAACAGCCCCCAAACCCCCTGAATTCTGAATTGATTTCTTTAAGTACTTTATTAACTTATAAATTATGTGTTAATGGTGTATGGGTATAATTTTTGTATGGGTATACTTGGTCTAATTTTCTTATGATTTATGAGTTAATTTTGTATGGGTATACTTGCTTTAATTGGCTTAGATGCTTTTTTTTTGTAGGCGTTTGGGTGTGCTGCTGCAGATTTATCATAGCAGTAGAGAGGGAATTTATCAGTGCTCTTTTAGCGCTGATAAATCGTGCTTTTATCAGTGCTAAAACAGCACTGATAAACTCCACCTTTATCAGTGCTAAAGAAGAGCTGATAAAAGATAAGTTTATCAGTGCTAAAGGAGCGCTGATAAAACAATCATTTATCTGCGCTCTTTTAGCGCTAATAAAGGTTTGTTTTATCAGTGCTCTCTTAGCCCTGATAAAGTCTACCTTTTTCAGTGCAGAGATTTACAGCACTTTTTTAGTGCTGTTAAAGCCTGTTTTTAGCGCTGTTAATGCCCGTATTTGTAGTAGTGACGGCTTACCGTCTCTATGTCATGGTGTAATTGTTATTCAATAAATTATTATTTGTATGGGTATAATAATGATGTTTAATTCATGTAAATAATAAATATAACATGATAATGATTCTGTATATATGATATACCATCCAATTATATATTATTTTAATATCAAAAGAATGATATTGTCGCTCGTGCGTATATATGGACTACCGTCTCCACGAACGCGATGAGATTCATTCTCCATCGTATCAATTCAAGTCTAATTCTCATTTTATGATTAATAATAGTATCTAAGGACTTGATATCATTCTTGATATGAATAATATACAACCTATCCCTGATAAACACGGCTTACGTAACAAAACATATAAAAGAAAACGAGTAAGTTAACACCCGAAACAATGATAATACTAAGATATTATTAACAAATCAATGTTAAAAGATCATATATGATATCTTATTAATGTATATGATTCTTTTATAATTTAATAACAATTATTTCACCATTATACATGAGGTTAAACTACCCTCAACCAAGGAAAATTACAAGGTAAGGGTTTTTCATCTCACTCTTTATTCCCGTGAGATGCATGCCATATTTCCACTATTACCTTTTGTGTGGTGTATGTACTTCCCATAATTGTATTCTTTATATAATACACTTTAATTTATGTGTATTTACATATTAATTGTATGATACCTCTTTCATGGGGTGTATGTTTTGTATGTTACCAAATTGGTAAGTGTTTATTTTACAATCTCTTCATTATCCAAGGTTGTTTATACATAATAATCTACTGGGACTTCTTTATCATCCACAGCCATGTTTCTTAAAAATGTATTTCAAATTTTTTTTACTATTTACTAGAATATGGGTTAAAGTCATTTATACCCTTGTTTGACTTTTTATAAGAGTTTTATATAGGAATCTTTCCGTCGTTTTCCAAACAATGTCCTTTTTAACCTTTTTTATAGAATTAAGGTAAGAATGTTTTTTTAACTTATACGGTGGGTGCAGCTATTTTCCACCATTATAAAATCTTCAAATCTTCCCTTACAATATTATAAGAATATTTTCAAAGAAAATGTTTTATTTTATACTCTTAAATGATTTCAAAATAGAAAGAGATATTTCTCTAAAAAGAGTTTCTATTTCATCTATGTCAATATCCTTTGATGGATTTTAAGTTTATTTGGAGTTGATTTATTATGATACAAAACTTCCATATTGTATTGATGGTTTTGTGATATGTTTGAATGTGGATGTGTTATTTTTTCATGGTTTATGAAGAAACTATTGACATTTCATATGCTAGTTTTAATACGAATGTTTATGTTATGTTTAAACCTGTTCATATGAGGAATGCATTGGACTTAATATGTGACGGGTGGAGCCCACTATAGCTCCTTGATGCATCGGTAGGTCTCATGAGACAAACTAGTGTCTTGGCACAAGTCCTTGAAAAAATCTTATTTGTAGTCTTGGAACGAGGCCTTGGCTATGTGGTTATGATAGTATGGCATTATGCATTCCATCATTATGAAAGTGGTTATTGATATTGCATGTGATTATTTGACTAGTAGAATATCCATGTGAATAATTATATGGCATTATTTCATTTTATTTCTTCCATATTATGCTGAATTTCAAGTTTTAAAAGGCTTTTGTTTTAGTTATACATTTCCTTAAATGTTTATGCTTATTTATGAAAGTTTCCACTATATTGTTATCTTTACTGGGTATTTGAGATCACCCCTTTCTATGTTTTATTTTTCCCAGGATGTGAAGAAGTATTTTATGAATGACCTGCAGGGATAGTATGAGGGGATAAGAGTGTGGACTATGGAGACTATATTGTTGTAGCTTTTCATTTTATGATGTAATGTAAACTGTATGAACGTATCTAGTTATTCCAAGGCTACTAATCTAATCGGTCTTTCGAGACTTGATCTTTCTTGTGATCATGCCAATGTTATGTAATAATGCACCGACTCTGTGTAACTGGGGTCGGGGCATTACAATATCGGTGGACTGGAGAAGTGTATCGGTGAGGAAAATGAGGAAATGGAAATAGTGAGTAAAAGTGGGCTAACAGCGAGGTATCAGTGAGGAGAAAATGGAACGGTGAGGGTAAATTGTATCGGTGAGGTTTGGTGCATCGGTGAGGATGAGGGAGAGATGTATTAGTGAGAGAAAAAAATGAATAATGTATCGGTGAGGAAATAAAGTGGAGGTGTATCGGTGAGGTATGTCACCGCTACCGGTGAGGAATTCACCGATAAGGACAAGATCGTGCGACCACAACACCTACAAACAAACATAACAAATAAAATTAAATAAAGAAAATAATTTAATGAAACTAAAAATAAATAAATTAACAAATTAAATTAAATAGAATGAAATTAAAAACTAAAAACAAAAAAGTTAAATAATAAAATTAATGAAACTTTATTTAAACAAATGAAATAATTTGGGTTAAAATTTATAAACCTGCATAATTAAAGAACAAATTAAAATATTAACAATTACTTCTTAAATTAATTAATTAATTAAAGAACTAATTAAATTAAAGAATAATAATATTAAATGAATAAAACAAAATTGTTAAAACTCATTAAATTATTAAAAGACTAAAAAACCAAAAAGGGTTATTTATTTACAATTTAAAGAATAAGTAATTAATTAATTTAATAAATGAATTAATAAACTTACTAAAATGAAAATTTTTAAAAACAAAAGAATAAATAAATAAAATTATAATTCTCAAGACTAAGATAATTTCAGAATTATTCAAAATGACACTAAAGCACATTAAACACAAGTTTTAAAATAAAATTGATTATTTTACACATAAAAGTACAAAAACACAACAATTATCAATTATTTACTAAAAATAATAGTTTTGGTATAAAAAAGTCTATAAAAATGCAAAAAGGATGTGGAAAGAATTGTGAAAACACTGCCACATCAAAGATCTTGGTGAAGATGGTTTTCCACTGAAAGATAATGTGTGAAGAAGAGCTGGTTTCAATGCAGTTGGTTTTAAATTAAAGAAGCATAAGAAGAAGTGTGTTCAGCTTAGAGGTTTGCTACATAGAAAGAAGATATGAAGAAGAAGAACAGAGTATGCCCAATTGAAGCCCACAATTTTTTAGGAAAGTTTAATTCAGATGATTCTATATGAGCTGATCCTCAGTATCTAAATAATCAAATTGGTATGTGTGAGTTTGTCTAAGAAGAGAGAAGAAGATTTAGTGCAGTTGGTTATTTCACTAAGAATAATAAAGAAGAAGTCTAGTGCAATTGGTGTTGCAATAGAGAAGAAGAGAAATAAATATGGAAGAATTTCTTATCTACTAATTTGTAAGTAATCAAGTGAAGATCAATAAAGAAGACCAAGAGCATAACCTACCTTATCAAGAAAGAAGAGGACAACCACTATAGGGAGTATAAAGAACTAGCTAGAGGCTGCAAGTTAGACTAGGCTATCACCAATCCAGGGAAGAGGATTGTTTCTCACCCCCCTCTAAAGTGTAGGGACTCAAACTGGCTGGTGGATTGTTTTTCTAGACACTCTATTATAATAGTATATTATATTATATTATAGAATCCATGCACTGGTCATACCCATGCATGGAAAGCACGTAGCTAATCTTATTGAGTGGTGAACCTTGTAAAAATATTGTGTGCATATTATTACTGCATTCCATTATTCCAGACGACAGGTAAAATAGAATAAGGGAATCAATATCCTAACAGGTCAAGAGGTATCAGGATAAAAAGTAAGTATTGGTTTAAAAAGTCCTTAACACTGATTCACCCCCTCTTTGTGTTAGGTATATCCCAAACTGGTCCACTCACACGGGTATGTGCTTGTGACATATACTCAATATATTATTATTATCACCTAGAGCGATGGCTAGGATGCTACCTAGGGTCGGTATGATGGACCATTACAACATCAACCAGAGGTACTTCATGGGTATGGGGATGTTGAGACCATTATAAAAATGTATAATGAGTATCCACTTGGTTCTGTAGAGAATCCCATTAACAAATCACCTAAAGGTCATCCACTTTTGTATTATCCAAGACACAATGTCATTATTTCCATCAGAATAGAACCTAGGGATTAGTCATCAGACCGGACTATCATAGGTTGAGTGGTATGAAATCCATCTTAGTGATTGTTTAGATGAATGTTCATTAGTATAAAACTTTCTTCATTATACTGAATTTAGGCGAGTATGGGTGAACCTAGGGATAGTACATGTATCCTCATTTAGTGATGTATCTTTCTCGGATACATTTATAATGTTAATTGATGTAGGTATTATCGATTGAGATTACATACTTTAGGATCATCTTAGTTATACGTGGAATGTGTGGTATGTCATCCAACTAAATTCACTTTTCAGAGAATGCTGAGATGATCGGGATCACATACCCAATGATTGACTGTTGTTGACTTATGTAATTTATTTCACCTTACTCATGTATATAAATATATATATGGGAGTATATATATATACATGATGTCAACTTTCCCAATTGATAGGTATTATTGAAAAGAGGATTGGTTGTGGTTTCATGTTATCTGTTTTACTTATCATTTATAGTTGTGTCTCAGATAGTCTAAGAATATTTTATGGGAATTACCTTATGATAGAATATTTATTGGTTCATATTTTGTGGGGGGATACTGAGATTAATTCTCACCCCTCTATGTGTACCTTGGTATGCATCCAGACCTTAAGTCTACATTTTAGGATGATCACATTCTGTATGAAGTACAGGGAATAGGCGTAGGGTTTCCTAATTGAGCAGAGCTACTCATGTTGATTCTTATGAATGGGATGGAGTAGATCCGTAGTGTCTTCTGGATTGGGTATGTAGTCTTGCTCGGAATTACTTTATAGCCCTGTAATTTTATTTTAGTTTATTTTATGTACTTCTATATGTTTGGTGGGCCTAGTAGGTGACCAGTGATATAGGTATGACATATATGTTAGTATATTTACTTATTGATAACTCTTATTATTTACTTCTTGGATTATTTATAGTTATATAAAATATTTTTACTCTGATATTATTGTATTGCCTCCCCAATATACAACATTTAAACCCTCGTGGTAAGTTAGAAGACTCTAGCATATGGGGAGGTACCCTTGAATCCCTAAGAGAAACCATCTCGAGGCATCATTTTAGTGGAAACTAGTTTGGAATGTTAAAATTTGGTATCATATGTTTTCCTTTTCATTTTGTTACTATTTGGGATATGGTAGGCATTATAATAACAAATGGTTTAGAACCAATGATGAATATAAGACTAGTGCATCATGAAAACTTGTTCTGGTAAGAATTCCTAGTTACCAGGGTTATGGTATTGTTATTATGATGTGTGGTTTGATAGTTGTATATGATTTATATTTTGAGGGTTTCATATGTAGTGTTCCAAATATAATTTATTATTGATTTTTGGATCTTGTCCTATTGGAAAGAGGTTAGGGATTAATCTTAACTCTTGGATAAAAAAGTAAATGGGTTTCTTAAAAATCATATTGGGCATATAGGATTTACATGGTATTGGCCTTCTAGTTTTTTATTTTACAAAGGATATCGGTCAATTGTTTAATGATTCAAAAAAACATAACTTGGGTTTTCTTATAGAGGGTTTTAGTGGAATTATTCTCATTTAGGATGAATTAAAAATATAATACCTTCCAATGCAAGATGACATGGATCTACATTAAGGTGTTTGATGGTGAGGATAATGACTAAGTCCACTTGTACAGAAGGTGTAGAAACCTGAGTAGGTCTATATGGAACATTATTCCCATGCATTAAACCCCTCTTAGGGTGTTGTTACTCAAGTTAAGTTATTTAATGTGTCAATAACATCCTATATAGTATTTTCATTCCTACATTGGAATGAAATTTTACCTAAGTGACCTTAATTTGGGGTTATCTAGTCTAATCACTGGGTATGATGTCAATAGATATTAGGATATTTCTCTTGAACTGGGCCTCAAGTTGGTTTTATTGTATATGGATTCAAGGTGAGTGGTTGTTCAATATCTCTTCTACATTGGCATCATGAACTCTAGTGAGTGGTTCCCTATGAGGATGCTCAGAGAGGGTTAGTCCCTTGTAGGTGGTGTTGAAATTTTAGAACTCAGCATGCTAGTGTTATATTTACCTCACTTTTATAGTTATGTTCTTTCGGGATAGTTGGTTAGACATTGTGACTCAATTTTGAGACTTGAACGGTAAGGATAGGTGGGTTACCTAGAGGCCCTTATCTTTGACTCTAGAAATTTTAGGTCCACATTCATTTTGATCAAGGGAAAACTTTGAGAAAGGTTGACCTTGGTTTAGGGATTATTTTTTAGGATGTGATCTATTTTATATGCTCACTTGTGAGTAATGAAAAGTTAGTTCTCGGGGTTTTTGATATAGTCTTTTTTATTCCTTTTTCATTTGATGAAGCACTTAGGGTGCTTGAAATTCAAATCGGGAATTGGTAGGAAGGAACATTCGAGTACTTATCCCTATTGACCAGTGTTTTCACTATTATGAATATAGTTAGATAAAAGGTATATTCTCATGAATGTAATTTCATCATGTGATAGGTGGTCTTGGAATAAATAATGTTATAGGAAAGTTTCCCAATTATGAAGTGGAGTTCTAAGGGATATTCCAGATTAATGAGAAAATGGTTTTGTATACCACATTCATATTATCTTTGTGATGAATTACTCAATGTAGAATGATTCAAGTGATGATGGTCTGCATTTGTTATATGGTGTATTGTTTAAATAATGAATTGTTAAGTGGTCCAGTCTGAACAAATAACAAATGGTGTCAAGGAATTTTCATGGGAATGGTTTCATGGGAGTTGTGGTTAAATAATGAATGTACCTCTATGGTAGAGGAGACATCATAAATGAACTGGGTGTTGTGAGGTGGGTGACCCAAAGAAGGACTGAAATATGCATTGTCAGGATATGTGGTGTTATGAGTCGGTTAAAGGAAAGTGCATCCTATTTTATTTGAGTGTGGATCTGGAGATCTATACAAACATTTTGATTTAATCATAGTGTACTTATAGTTTGATATGATCATGATCTATCATGAAATCACATTGAGTAAGATGAGAGAGATTCTATTGTATAATTATCTTCATTTATTAATAAATATTTATCTTGATCTAATGAAGGTACCTATTGGGGTTGTGCTCGAGGACCAGTATATAGTAATAATTTTGGAGGGGAGAACCAAATTCATCAAAGTTAAATGTATCTCATGTATGATATACTTATAGATTCTATTATATTGGTCTTCAGATAGTCAATATAGAATATTTGTTAAGATACTTGTGTTGTTAGTGTGGTTGTGTTTTACTACCAATGATTCTTGGATATGAGAAGGATTATGTTGGAGAGATTGTAAGGACCTGTTATTTTTTGAACGGGAAATTTGAGTAGATTTTTTTTTAGATTAATGTAAGGTAAAAAAATTGTCATTTTCTTATTGTATATGATCTCATATTATTTTTCAAACCACTCTACTAGTCTCAAAATAAAGACTCTACACTTGGGAAGGAGTTTGCTAAAATTTCAAGCCATTCAAATTTTAGAGAAATAGTTAATAATTAATATTTAAATAATTAAATATTAATTTATTCCCATAGATTAATTTAGATATAACTTTTGAATAGATTACTGGATTGATATTTTGTGTCCAGCACTGAAACTATAATGTGTATTTTTCCTATGTGGGGAATAAACTCATGTTGGGCACTGGGGCCGAACATAGACCCATTTTCTTTTTTCCTTTTATTTTTATTCCTTTTCTTTTCTTTAATTATTTTATTCTCATTCAGTTGGATTCTTCCACATGACCTTGAATGATTCCTCTATTTCATGATCAAGAGATAAATTGGATAGGGATAGAGATAAAGAGGTAATGGGGAATAGAGGTACCGCCATTGAGATCAAAAGGAGTTAGATCACCATGTGGTAGTTGTGGACCACAAAAGTAGGCAGAGCTTCAACAAATTCTTCCCTAAGTTAAGTTATTTTTTTTATTTTTTTATAAATACCCTTAAATTTATCATTTTCATGTATTTATAATTATCCTAACTATTTAGGACCCTTTTTGGGTCAATATATATGTTTTATTAGAAGGCAGGGGTTTCAGAAGATTTGAGGGGTTTCTCACACTAAAATCATGATCACATGACATATTATTTCAGAATACATGATATGTGTTGTTACTATTCATGGAAGATAATATTTGTAAATGTAAAACCATTTGTGGGTTATATACATTGTGTACTAGGGATTAGACATGTAGATGAGTGCCCAGACAGACAAAGTTTTGTAGGGGCACATGGTCGTGTAGGGTATATGACTATAACTTTTATGAGTTTCACATAATGTAGAAGTAAATGGAAATGAAAAGTACATGTACAAGTCATGTGAGTTGGTCAGTTACCCCATGTAGGGTACACAACATGTACATGATCAACATGTCATGTACTTGGGTTTTTACATTCCATATCGGGATGGAGTACACACCCATATGGGGATTTGGGGGTATACACCATTTAGATAATAAATATTCCATGAAATTTAGTTTTAACATGATATGTCCAGATGGAGTACATGCCCAGGTGGGGATTTTAGAGTACACACACCGTGTACTACCCCTTACTTCCCTTTTATAGGGGTATTCCTTTATTTATTCCCAGAAGCCAGAATTAGACACAATAGTAGTCCACATTGAGTGTATTTCAATGTATAGTGTGATAGTAACACCTTTGAGGTAATTTGAGGACCCCTAGGTGGGTTTTTTTGGTATTTTCCAAAAATAAAGAGGTTCTTCATCAGGTAATCGAATCTAGTTTTCTCCTAATATTGAGACCTTGATCTGAGATGGTGCTTGATGACTCTTACATTACTAATTATTAAGTATAATTACCCTTGAGTACATCTCTATTTCGATATGTTCCCTTCTGGCTAGGAGGTTGTGAGGTTAGTTATTTCAAATAATCCCCTACCAGATCGCTTTATTTATGTTTTGAACTTGAGGATATCATATAAGATTCATCTATATAATTACTATTACCAAGGGTACCCTGTGGGACAACATCACATACATTATGAACTAGGGAAATAATTTCTAGATCCCTATACATGTTTACTATTGCTAAGGATCTATTGTAGGATGCCTCTATATTATCATGTTTATTAAGGGTAATGTATAGGATAAATCTTCCTATGTATTGTTTTGAGGATCCCATTTGGGATAACTCAGTTTACTTATATTCAATGAACCTATATAGGATCCCTCCTTTTAAAATCATATCTAAGGATCACAGGTAGGATTTCCTTTCTTATGTATATAATTCAAAGTTACCAAGTAGTATACCTCTCCTGTCTTTTATCTAAGGGAAACAGTGGGAACCCATTATTGGACTGAACCTGAGCTAGTGCATTATGGATTTGGGGAGTGTTTGTAGTGGGTGTCACATTAGATCTCATATCAAACATGGATGTCTACGAGTCTATGAAATAAGTGGTCTATTTATGTCTTCATACACTCTCACTCATTATTTATGCATTTACTTGTTTACTGTTGATTCCACAATGATTAGTATAGTTTCTTCTTTGTATATGGATAATGATCCTAATGTGTTGTTACATTTACCTTTGGGATTCCCAAATTCACTTCCTCGGATCTGTCTTATTTAATTATTGGTTTGCCTGTACACATTTCCAAGATCCAAATTTTGAGTCTTTTTATTATTATATTATTTATTGGGATTCCTAGAGATACTTCCAAGGGCCGATATTTTTATTTCTATATGACTACTATTTGAGAATGAAATCCCTTTATTATGATCCTAGGAAAGGAATCCATTTTTTCTTTTGATATTTCTGAATATTTTCCCTTGATTATGATATTCTAGCATGGTGTCCCTTGATTATGATATCCAGGCATGACATCCCTTGATTATGGTATTCAGGCATCGAATTCCTTGATTATGATACACATGCATTGAATCCCTATTGATGGATATTCAAGGATGATTACACTCTCCCATGTGATGGGGATAATTTCTCTCTCCCTAATCGATTACTTGATCGAGGTGGTGGACAAGGAGGTCCTCACAATTAATGTGACATATACTCAATGGATTATTACGATTTCCTTGAGTGATGCCTATAATGCGACATGGTGTTGGGTGGATTCACCATTAATAAATCTCCTAGAGTTACTTTCCAAGGATGTGGTTGTTGAGCCATTTATATGAATGGATGTAAAGAATGTACATGGATACGAATATTATTATAGTTTCAGATTTCCTAAGGTTCAACCCCTTAGTGTTTATCCAAGTCACAATGTCATGAATTCATATGGAACTAAACCTAGGGTTCATACAACTAACTAGATCCACATGGATTAAGTGGTATAGAATCCAGCAGAGTGGATATTTATATGATTTTTTTATCGATATATGGAATCCTTTAGTATAGATATTTGAGGAAAGTACGGGTGAACCTAGGGTCGGGAAATGTATTCCCCTATAGAGACATATCTTGTTAAAGAAATTTCTAGTGTTGGATGAAGTGGGTATTTTCAATCAGTATTACAGACCTGATGATCAACTTAATTATACACACCTTGAATGGTATGATATCTAGCTTGATGCCCATTTCCCAGAATTTCTAGACAATCAAGATCAAAGACCGAAGGATCCAATGCTATTGATTTATCTTATTTATCTCACCTTACTCTTGTATATAAATTTTTAAATATATATATGTGTGTGTGTGTGTGTGGTAAAACACACACACACACAAATATATATATATATACATGGTGTATCTGTTCCCAGATTATTGGGATTATGGACCTAGGTATTGAATGTAGTTTCATGTTATTAGTTTTACTTATCATTTCTAGTTGTGTCCATGATAGGATGAGTATATTTTGTGAGCATTAAATTTTGAAATTATATTAATAGGTTCATCATTGGGGTGGCCTAATGAGATTATTTATCAGCCCTATACATGCATATCAGTGTGAATGAATAACTTATGATTTCTTTTTTAGGTTGACCACACTTTTGATGATAGATAGGGATAAGTCTTGGGGATTCATGATTAATTGGATCCACTCATTTGGATTCTTATGATCAGAATGGAGCATCTTGAAAGTGTGTTGGAGACTGAGTGTGTGTTATTCCTTAGAGAAAGTTATATTCTATTGTACTTTTAGTTCAATATATTTTATGTACTCTTGCATGTATGGTCAGACCAGTGGGTGACCAGTATTGTATGCATGACATAGAAGTCCAGGAAATTATAAAATTTCATTTATTATTACAACATGTTCTATTTCAAAACTTTTACAACTTTTTCAATTTGTTTATTTACTACATGGATAGTATCCAGTTATTTTTACTATGCTTACTCTGATATGTGGGTATAGTATCCCCACTATAAAACCATTATACCCTCACTGCTTGTTGGTACCCTCTCGTAAATGGGGATGCAATCTTGATGCCTTGTGGCAAACTAGATTGGGGAACTAGTTTAGTGGCACCCATGTCAGGATGTTTTAATATTACTCATCAGGTCCATGGGGAAAGATAAAAAGCTATAGATTCCCTTTCACTGGTACTCATGGTATCTAGAACATCACTCATATTTTCATGGATAATGTGTGGATAAGTTTAGAGGGATCATTTATTTCATTCTTCAATGAAATGAAAATATAATACAAAAATGAAATATATGAATAGATCAAGAATAATACTATTAGTAAAGTAAACCTATTTAAAATAATTATATATTAAATGTGCATGGTAATTTCTATGATATTTATGGGAGTTCTCAACATTTTATTAATTTATTATTGTTGAATATTTTTGGAACCAAGGGTTTTCATAGCTATAAATGTATTTCATTTTGTGTGTTTGTTGTAAATCGACGCTAGGTTGATCAGGGTGTTTGAAATCCTAATTTCCCTACAGTGCGTGTGGCTTTAGTTTTAAAGGTGTCATCATCTCCTAGTTTTTTCCAAATTTTTAGGGTCTAAAATTTGGTAGAAGGTCCATATTTCATGAATGTTGTACTTCCATTTATTCCTCATAAAAATATAGAAGAGGAATAAAATTCCAAAAAATTTGGAGTTTCATGAAAGTTTAGTGTCATGATATTTTAAATATTCCTTAAAGAATGTTTTTTGAAATATGGATATGTCTGTAAAAAAATATGGTTAGTTGTGAGATTAAGATAATTTTCTCAAATGGAATATTTTAATGCATGTTTTGAAAAAAAGGGAGTTTTACGAACACAAATGAAGAGTTTCATGAATTTTTGGTGTTAAGATTGATATTTTAGTTAAGGGGAGGAAATGTCTATAAATTGGACACTTAGTATCATATAGGGATCTTAATAAGTTTTGTATAAGGGGTTACAACACTGATTTAAATAAGGTTTAACGTGAACATAATTATTATGAGAATTTGGAACTTTACTTTAACAAAAGTTTCATGAAAATAATCGTTGATAACTATTTTATGCTAAGGAATTTAGTTGAAGGAATTTTTTAAAAGTTTATAGTTTCATGATATTTAAGAATTTTGCAAAATTTTTGACTTTCATTAATGTTTTAATCTTTGAAAAGGTGTGTAGTTTCGTGAAAGCTGACAGTTTATTGAAAAGGGGGGGGTTTACAAAAAAAAGTTATTTCATAAAAGATACTTACACGAGCATACATGAACTTATGAAAAAAATTGGAATGTTTGTAGGCATCATAAATTGTCCCACATGATATAAAACATCACCTTCTAGTGCTCTATTATAGAAGTGACATTCAATTCGATAAATTGAGAAGGACTTCATCTAACTTAGTGGGGGTAATGGAAGTGATATGAGGGTGGTAGTGTGAAATACCTAGAATTATTTTAAACTTTGTGTCCCTATAACGGAGTGATTGTGTATGATCAATTATAATCCACAATATATATTAAATCTTAGTGGATTTAGGATTGACAGACACAATATCAATGTATTCTCCTTGGACTAGCCCTTAATGGTTAACCTTGTAAAACTATTTCGTTGTGTTTCTATTTCTCCATATTGGTGTTTGATAATTTCAAAATTCTGTGAGATAATTTTAACAAGTTCATACCAATGTGGGGACAAAACCTGTATCATTTAATAAATAGTTGACACCCTGATTCACCACCCCCCCACTAGGTGTTCCAGAGTATTAAAAGTGGTATCAGAGGGTGGTGTTAGGTGTTAAATATTTCCTATATTTTTGTTTTTTGGGAAAAAAATCATCGAATATATGGTTATTTAATCATATTAATTGAAGAATCTTCTAGACATGTAAGAATTGAATGAGATATCTTTTTCAGTCTCTTGGGATGGACATTCCCTATGCCATTGTTCAATGGATTTAGTTTAGTGATGTGATGAGTCTTTCTATAAATAAAATAGATAATAAAATGCTTGATTGAGATGTAAAATATCAAAAAAATTATTGAATCACTATCCGATCAAATCTTTTTGAAGGTGATGATTCGCACAATATCCAAGTCCATGTGGGGGAAATTGGAAAATATATACGGAGGTTATAACAAAGTGAAGGTGGCCAAACATCATGTTTTTTACCATCAATTTGATGAGATGAAAATAAATCCATATGTAAATGGATATAAGAACTTTGATCTTATAACTTATGTTATTATTGAAATTTAAAGAATTGGATAAGAAATATAGAACATTGAAATTTTAATGAAAATCATGATAATGCATCTTCAAATTTACTTTCCAAAAGTGTTATCCCTTGAGGAAAGGGATATGTCTAATACTTCTATTGATGTTCTGAAAGTAGTATGGTGGCTTATGAAATGAGTGTTAAAAAATAAGATATAGAAATTCGACTAAGGAGGGAAATGGAATTCTGTTCCATGTAAAAACATGACATTTCCATAATTAGTGATGATAGAGATGACATGGATGATGAACTTATTTAGATTTTTCTAGAAAATTCAACAAAGTAAAAAAAAGGATATTTCAAGGGAAGTTTCCACTATCTTGTTTTCCATGGGGAAAATTAGAGCACATTTCTACTCAGTGTTCAAGGAAATTTTATGATGTAGAAAGTAAAGAAGAAATCATGATGATTTCTCAAAGGAGGTTACTGAAAATGGTATACTTCAAATTAGGAAGGAAATAATATTGGAAGACATTTTTATATAAATAGGAATAAGATGATAATGAATTTTTCTAGTATATAAAACTAGTGTTTAAATATTTTTTTGAGGATTTCATTATTGATATAATTGAAAAGGCTGAACCTATAAAAGAGGAATACAATCAATCATATGGTGTGGTCAATCTCAAGGTTGAACATGAGTGTTCTCTTAACAAGGATGACATTGAATGGATGAAAAATGGAAATATTGGAGCTTTTTTGAATGATTAATTAGTGTATGTGGATCATCTTGAAGTTGATAATGATCTAATTCATGGAGATTAATAAGAACATTTGAAAACTCAATAAATCTTGGAAGAAGTTATGGGGTTTAATCTAAGGATTAAAGAGTGAGAAAAAGTTATCAACAAACTTATATCCATATTTGAGGAAAATTATAAGATATTTTGGGGCCTTTAAGAAGATGTCATTTCATTAAAGAGTAAACATGAAACTAAATCTAAACCGAGTTGATTAAATAAGAAATTACACTTTGGAATGTTTTGGGATGTATAGTTTTTGGAAAGAGAAAAATGTGGTTCCAAATAAGTAGAGTAATCCTATAATTATGAAAATATAAATTTATGGGAAAAAGTGGGATTTTATTTAATAAAAAACATCAAATATCGGAAATTAGAGAATCCAGAACAAAGGGGAGAATAAATATTTAAATATCATGAAGTCCTCGGATGTCATAATAGAGACAAATTCAAACCAAATATATAAGATAGAAAAAAATAATCATCAATTATCCATAAAAGACCACTAAATAAATACCCATAAAAAAGGGTACATGTGGAGAAAAGGAAGTGAGAAGATATTTTCACTTATGATATTTCAATTTAGTGGATTTATAGGCCATACTGTATCTTGTTGTGCGGAGGAAAAGGAAAATATTAATGGGAAAGCACATGGAATTTAACAAAATAGAATGAGACCATAACCTTCATTATATATAAGAAATGATTTCTATGGATATGGATTTTATTGTTCTTAGTTTCCAACATAAAGATGTTCATTGAAGGAATAGGAAAGGTGGAAACCATAACTACAAAAATCTGAGAATGGTCAATACTGGTCAACTGAGTATAATTACCATTGAAAATAAGTATTCTCCTTTAGAAGAAGAATATACATATGATTAAACCATGAATGTTGAAAATATATTAGAGAGGCCATCTTATGCCTCCATCTAATAAGGTATCTCATTGAAGGAAAATAATAATATTGAAAAATAAAACCTAGTAGATATCACACTCAAATCTAGAAAGAAGAGTAGAAACTAGATTCTTGACATTGGATTCTCATACCATATGAATGGAAATGAATATTTGTTCAAAAAAGTTACAGAAAGGGTTTCTAGAATAGTGAGATTTAGAAATGATATTCCTTTAAATGTTAAAGGATATAGAGATATTGAATTACAAAATGATGATATAATGAAAACAAAAGTGATATTTGTGGGTGGATTGCATTAAAATCTATTGTGTGTGTTTTAAAATTTTGAATTATGACTGGTAGTGACATTTAATCAGAATGGGTGAATTATTAAAGGCAATATAAGTAGTTATAACATGAAAGGATGGAGGAAAATGGAAATTTATACTAGGTAGACATTAATGAATACACTTATTTCAGAAAAATTCAACAGGAAAACAATATTTGGAACCAGAGGTCAAGTCATATTAATCAATAGAGCATGGAATAATTATCCAACATTAATGATATTATATAAATTCCCAATATGATTCATGATTGAGAAAATATATATGATTATTGCATGTCAGGAAATATGGTCTAGAATTCTTATTTATTGAGGAACAAAAGAGTATAAAATATGCTTGATCTATTTCACACAGATGTGTGTAGTCCAATGAATGTGGCTAACACTTATAGAGAGAGGCCCTTTCTTTTTTATTGATGATTATAGTATAACATAATTTGTGATTTTTATAAAGTTTAAATTTTATGTGATTAAATGAATGAAGAGATATCTTTGAAGAGTTGATAATGAAACATACTTCTCAGTCAAGATATTACAATATAACAATGGAACAAATTACACATCCATTGAATTTGAAAAGTACCTCCAAAAACATAAGATCAAGAATGAGGTGCCTCCAATGATAACACCTCAAAAAATGGGGTTGTTGAGTGCATAAATTGAAATTTGAATAATATTGACAAAACTATGATGAATGGGAGTTTTTTTATCATCATTACAAGAAAGAGTTTGTTCAAGTTGTGATGTACACTCAAAATTGAACAGGGTTAAGTATAAGAGAGGACATTACACCATATGAGATATGGAATGGAAGGAATCCCTCACTGAATTATTTTCATGTTTTTGGAAGTAAATGTTTCTTCCAAAAATAATATTAAAATCAATGAAAGTATGGTGATTCTACAGATCATGGAACATTCCTTGGATACTCAATAAAGAGTAAATCCTATATATGCTGCAAAAATCACCTTATAAAGATTTTAGAAATAAATTATGTTAAGATCATTAAAGTCAAAATTATGAATAACTACAAAATCTCATATTTTGATATAATGGAATATAAAGAAGATAGTGTAAAAGGGATAGCTTAAAAGGAATAAATTGTGGAAGTCTTTCCTAACAATTTGGGTTCTCCAAATAATAATCTTTTATATATAGAATCAGAATAGGAAACCATTACTGAATAAAATATACTAGGACCTCATAAGAGAAATACAAGTACATAATTTTATCAATCCAACATCTATATTAATTAGAAAACACATAAACAGACTATTATATTGAGGAATGAAGCACATTTTTCTCTCATATAAATTGTGGAACTCGCCTCATTTAAAAAAACTATTAAGGTTGAATCATTTTTTAAGTCCATTAATAAAGAACTGGATCAGATTGAGAAAATTTTGACTTGCGATATTCTTTAGAGGATAAAAAATCATAATGTTAGTAGAAAAAAGTTGATCCACAAAACATCAACGAGCTTCGAAATATGATCATAAAAATGGTACTTTTGGTGTGTAAAGGATCTGCATAGATTGAATGCATTGATGTAGAAGAAAAATTTTCTCCATTATCTTGAATAAAGTCTATTAGGATGTTCCTAGAAAATGTGATTCAAATAGGTTACAAATATTTATCATATGGATGTTAAAAAAGAAATATTAAATGGTGTTCATAAAGAAGAAGTCTGCATTGAAAATCCAATGTGATTTATGATAAGAAATGATAAAAATGGTTTTTAGATTAAATAATTAAATTCATTTTCTAAAATAGGAACCACAATCATGGTATTTTTTAATAAATTCTTATCTAATGAATCTTTAATTTAAAATAAGAGTTGTCTAACATAATCTTTATATAAATAATTCTTAGTGATATCAATTTAGGACACTTCTATATGAGAATGATTTTATATTTGGTGGAATAAGACATGGATTAGGGGAATAATTTTATAATCACATGAGATAAGAATTTGAAATTTCCATTATTTGTGAACGCATATACTTATTGGGGATCTATGGGTTTCAAAAGAAGGACTACAACTTCATTTATTCGGAAAAATATGCATGGGAGATTCTAAATAAATTCAACATACATGAATCCAAACTAATTATGACATTGATTGAGGTTAGGAAAAACCATGGAATCCATGATAATGGGAAATATTTAGATCCCAAATTTTATAGGAGGGTCATTGAAATATTATTGTATTTGACTGCAACATGACCATATATGATATTTGCAAAAAGTTTAGTTTCACAGTTACAATGTAATCCAAAGGAAGATCATTTTGCAATTTCTAAATGAATTATGATGTATATTCAAAGTACTCTCATTTTATGTTATACATTTTAGTTCTAAAGAATAAACAATTGTCCCAAAAATTGATATTGATTGGGCTGGAGATGTGTTGGATTGAAAGTCCACAAGTTTAGGGTAATTATCCATTGGAAACAATTTTGTTGGTTGGTTGTGAAGGAAATAAGAAAAAACTTCTCTTATTATCGATGAAGTAGTGTATATTTATGTAACAAATTAATTCAATCAGATATTATGGAAGAAAAATGAAACATTGATAGTGTTTATGTGGAAAAATTTCCTATGGTGATACACTATGATAACAAGAGTTTGATCGAGAACATGAAAATTTTGATTCAACACTCTCACACTAAACATATTAAGATCAGATATCATTTCATAAAAGAAAAACTTTGAACAAGTTGTTATTAAAGAGTATCATATCTGATGTAATGATCAAGTGGTTGACATCCAAACTAAGACCTTGTCATCACCAATGTTTGGGAAACAACGATTCAGCCTCAGTGTTCATCCACCTCCCAGTGCGTGAAAACGTTATAGTTTTTTTCCTATCCCCATTATAGTGACTTTTTTTAATTTTCTTATGGATGTAATATAGGTTTTATGGGGATATATAATCCAAGGGTGATTTTATTGTACACTAAAAAAATGTAGTTTCATTGGGTTTATTAATAAGGGGGGATGGATAAATTCAATGGAAGTCAAATTCAATGGATTGTAAGATTTCATGATAGGTTCATGGTCTCTCAGGGCATAAAATTCTCCCTTGACATTCTTATCTTGTATGTTGAGATCTTCTCGTGTAGAATTAGATTTATGTATGAGTTATTTCACACCAATAAATTATTTCTTGAGGTTGGTGCTTTAATAAATTTATTATTAGATTGACAACAAACCCAAAGGGGTATATTTTTAGAACCATGGTTTTTCACAGATAGAAAAATATTGTTTTATTTTGTTTCATGTCAATACACATTGGGTTGATCAAGTATTTCTCAAGACAAGTGATCTTATGATGCATGTTGCTTCAATTTTGAAGTTTACATTATTTCCGAGCATTTTTAAATTTTTTTGGGACCAAAATTTGGAGGAAGGGCATTATTTTCTAAATGTTAGATTTCCAGGGCTATCGCATAAGGCATTAAATTCATGAAAGTTTTGGGTTTTTTGGACATTTTAGTGTCATGGAGGTTCGAATATTCATGAAGTAATGTTTCAAAAAATATGGATGAGTCATGAAAGAAGGATGGTAAGTTTCACGATTATGAGAAATTTCATGAATAGAAAATTTCAATGGATATTTCATAAAGAAACAAAGTTTCATGAAGATTAATGAAGAGTTTTGTGAATATGGAATGGTGAGCTTGAATGTTTCTTAATGTAAAGGAAATTCTTATAAATAGTTCAATTCTTATCATATGGGGATCTGAATTGTTTATGAAGAAGGGTCGACCAATCTAAATTCATGAAGATTTTACATGAATGTAATTATTAAGCAAGTTAAGATCTTTATGTAAACAAAAGTTTCAAAAAAATAAGTATTGGGAACTAATTAATGATAAGGACTTTTGTTGGATGAGTTAGGTAAATTTTGAGAGTTTTGTGATTGTTGGGAGTTTTGGAAAAGTTGAATGTTTCAAATATGTGCATAGTTTTATGAAAGTTGACAGTTATTTGGAACAAAAAAAGGGTTATTGAAAAAGGTTTCTTCACAATGGATACTTATGTGTGAATATATGGACATGAGAAATAATTTTGGAATATATTAAATAATCATAAGTGGACTTAAAATATTTAAAAAATCACATTCATGTGCTATAATATGAAAGTAGCCTTAAAGTTAATTAAATAATAATGTCTTCACAAAAATTAGTGATAAAGGTGGAGTCAACAAAATTTATTCGAGGAAGGAAGTGTACTATACCTATTATTATTATTAAAGAATTTTCCCTAGAATGAAGTGACCACAAATGATCAATTGTAATCTCCAATATCCAGTGAAGTTTAGTGGATTCCGTAATGAACGACGCACTATCGGCATAAGATCCTTGGGATATTCCTTAATAGTGAACCAAGTAAAACTATTATGTTTTTCTTATATTTATTAATATGGGTATTTTATAATTTCATGATTCCATAAAATATGTTTAATAAGTTCCTACCAATATGGGGATAAGATCAATCTTATTCAAGAAAAAATTAATTCCCTGATTCACCCCTCCCATCTCAAGGTGTTCCAAGGTATTATAATTACGATTAAAAACTGAAATTATCCATCCATACAATTCTTCAATTATGCTCCCATAACCATTAAGTTGTATCAAAGTGGTCACATTTTAATTTATAATAATTTTATATTTATTGGAAAAGAATTTATTCTATATATTGGAAGTTTTCATATTAACTTTTTAATTTTGAGTCCCACAATCGAGACAACACATTAATTTGAATTCGTATAGCCAAGTACAATCCAAAAGCATGTAAATATTTATAAAAGAATCCTTATAGAGGTTCCAACATTGTTTTCATCATGAAATGACTAGGAAACTTGTAGACATAGAGAACATTCCAGGTGTTTTTTATTTCTCAACATAAGTTACATGTTTTTTATTTCATGAAATCACATTTTTATTAACACATGACATCCTTAATATGTTGTTTATTGACTTCTATCATGACAAAAAATGTGTAGAAATGAATTTATAGTGGTATTCACCACATATATTAATGGATAATTGAATGGTCTTACATCCCCTATAGAGTTTGAAGATTACCATGTGAAGTTTTACACCGCTTATGTAATGGCTTATTGTATAGAATTTACATACCATGTAGTTCACAGAAAATAATATGGTGTGTATACATTGTGTATAAAATAATATATTTTTATAACAGACCATGTGATCCTTAAATCTATAATCAATATATTTAATATTGCGTAATAATTGTATTTTATATAACCTTCAAAGTAAACTCTGTGTAGTAACTAATTATAAGTTAAAAAAATTTAGTAAATTATAATTAATGGGTTTTACTAATATCAATCAAGGACCATTATTTTTATAGAAATAAATATAAAAAATAAATTTATTATATTATCATAAAGAGTTAAAGTTAAAAATTAATGCTAGAAATACTATACATGATTATTGTTGTATGTTTTGAACGAGCATGAGATTTGACTGATCAGTGTATCTATTGAAATTATTTATTGCATGGGTTTTTATGTGATTATTATTATAAAATTAAATATAATCATATATGAGTAATCATTCTATCCTTTAAAAAAATCGTACAACCACGAAAGCAGCACACAACGTAAGGAAAAAAGTCCATTAAATCGAAAACTCGGGGATTTGACCCTGTGACCTGCCCCCCACCCCCAAACCCTTACCACCCCACCAAAAATGGTGGGACATCCTTCTACAATTTATTATTTACAAAACCACACATCTAATTTCTATTTTATTTAATGCTAAAATCAAAGTACCCCTCCCTTTTATGTGAATTTACAGCTGTAAAAGATGAAGATCCTAGTCAGATAGAGAAGTTCTATACCAGAGTTGAGAAATATAAAAAAGATACATACAATACTAGTGGATGATACAATATTATCCATGTTAAATATAAGCGATTTAATCCCCTAGAGTCTTGGTTTGTTTTTCACTTCTCCATAAACAAACTAATAGTTAGACCTTGGGATCATTTCATGTCTGTATTTTATATTTTATGAGTGCATAGTTATTTATTTATTTATAGAATGGGTAGTTTATATATTTTAAAAATTAAACACAACGACATATTATATTTTAATTAACAAGAATAATTATATAAAATATAACAAAGTGTATAAGATATATTCTATTGGGTAAAGATAATTATTTATATAAGTTCTCATATAATGTATATAACAAGTATACAAAGGATAGAAGATGATATCATATATAAGTATGAAAAAGTTTGAAAAATGCATAAATTATTTTTTCAATAATGGATAAATATTTATATAAGTTTTGTATAAAGTTTTGACAATCATTTAAATAATAATATAAAGATATTTATGAATAAGTTAATAAAACTCCATCATTATAAAACATTAAGTCATTAAATAACGTTCACCAAATAAGTTAATATAAAACCATTTTTTAGTTGTTAGTACATCCCTCCATATGGTTATTTTAAATATATAATAGTTTTAAAAATATTTTTGGGCCACCTAGCCATGTTAGTATTAATAGATGTTTCCATAGAATGTTTGGTATAATTTTGAGTTAAGTGTTGGGAATATCTGAATATAAGATTTAAAGATTTATAATTACACTTAATAAATCAATGAATTATGATTTAATAAATATTTAATGAGTAAACCATAGATAAATATCATTAAATAATCTATAAATGGCACAATAAGTGTTATGGGTAGGAAAATATGGATTCTTTTCACTAAAATATCACAGTGAGTGGATATTTTGAAACAAATAGTGATGGTTGTGGAGATTTGATAAAATAGTGGGGGACCTAATTAAATTATTAATTTATTATTCAACAATCTATAATGAAGAAAAATTACTAAATGTATTTTTATTTATTATCAAGAATGAAAGAGAATACCATGAATTTAAAATCATTTTTATCAAATTTTTTAAGGGAAATGTACTTAATTATGTAAACATCCATGAGTTATGGGATTTTATGTATCATTCAATAATAGGAGTATAAATACTATTTACTAGAATCCTTAAAACCTACTAACCTTCCATAAGAAGCTAATAAGGATGATAATTAGTATTCTGGAGAAATAAGGATGATGCATTATATGTAAACTTATTTATTATATCAACAATTTCAATTGATTTTCATAATAATCATGAATAAAATATTGTATAATCTATGTTGTCTCATCCTACCGATCGCAATTGGGGGAGATCTAGACATGAGAAATAAAAATCCTCTAAATTACCCATAATACACAAATTTGGAGAGAGATTCCCAAATGGATCTCATGTACTCTAGATGATAGGGTAAATTAATCATTTTGAAAATTTTGTATTCTAATTTCATAATGATCTATCCAAAAAGATTATTATATCATATATACCTACTATTTTCTTTAGTATTATTATTAATTTTAACATTAAAAACATGGATAAATCAATTATAGATCCTTTGAAAATGATTTACTTTGATGTTAAATAAATAAATAAAGGTAAAAAAGTTGTTGTTATATAGAAAATGAATAAGGGGAAAGTTAAGAGGTCGAAGACATATTCAATGTGAAAGGGTTCTATGAAACAATTTTAAAATAAATAAAAGATTCATTGGGAGTGGAATAAACAAGAAGCAATTTTTTTTTATTTTTCAAGAAATCCCATTGGAATAACTGTAATCCAGTAAAGAAGTAAGGGGAAGATTTAGGTATATTCATTATTAAAGGAAAACATTTTAAGTCATGATGTTAGATATTAGATACAGATTGTGATTACATTTTTATATATGTAGAATAACCTAGTAGATTATAAAATATCGCAAAAATGAAAAGGTGAATTTTTGAGATATTAATCTAGGTATTTCTTTATTAATAATGGAAGACCATCAGAACATATTGTCCAGTTCAATAATTCTAAAATTTGTAAATTGTTATTATCTACTTTTCATTATCATAACATTATTTTGTTTCATGTTTAGAAACAAGTGTATTTATATCAATTTTACTCCTAAAATATAATATTATGTTATGGTAAAATAAATTTGAATAATTGTTTGGATTTATACTTGAATTTTAATTAACTAATGAATTAGATTTAAAAAACTCATTGGGAGGTACTCTCATACTTCATTACCTTTATTTATGTCAATAGTATACATGGATATTTCTTTTTCAAGAGGTATATATCTAATTTATTTTAATTATTTATTAATATAAAATTTAATAAGAGAATAAACATGGTAAGAAGATAATATAAATCTTATTAGAGAGTTGTAGATTATCTCTATAAAAAGGATTTAATAACATTGAGTCATGAAAACTCTCCAATAAATGTTTATTAAAAACAACATAAACATTATACCATGTGTTAATTAAATAGTAGATAAGATCTCATACAAGTTATAGTATGAAATGATACATCTTATCATATCAATGTGTATGTTTTTTCAAGCGTTTATTAAGTATATTTCTAGAAAACAACTTTAATAAAAAAAATACAGATTGTATATATAAATAATATTAGATAAAAAAGAGTATATCTTTAGAGGAATTATATCACCAAAAGATTTAATGAGGTAAATATATACTATAATTATGTTAAGTAATAAGACGTAAAAGAGTTAGTACAAGAACAGAAGCTTCATAAGATTTAGATAGATGAGTTATTCCAAAGTCACAATATAGTACATAGGTTAACAAATGGTTGTTAGGTAACCAGATATATATGTTTTTTTCTCATAAATAAATATGACATGTTATTCATTAAGAAAAATAAACTCCTATACAATAATAGTGTAATACAAATGTGTGTCTGCAAAAGGTTAGTGAGAGTTCCCAATGCTTTTAAATTGTATATATTGATGATATATTATTTATGGTAAATTAGATACCTTTTTACTGTTAGATAATACATGGTTAATAAATTCATATTGTTGAAATAAATAAATAGATCAACCAATATTATAATGAATAAGATCTATTGATATAGTTAAAAGAGGATATTTAAAATAAGTCAAAGTACATAAAATGATGAGTTATTTAATAAAACATGATGAGTTAATCAAGATAAGAATATTATTGATGTCTCATGACATCAATTATGAATAATTTTCATATCACTTTGATCAATTTTATCATGTAATGTACCAAAAATAAAAAGGTACATGTATTATGAACTCAATTAAAAATATCCTAAAATACTAGAGCATTAGGAAGGATATGTTCATGGGATATAGATGTTGTTGTTGAAATACAAATTTCATTGGAATAGTCGAGGAAGGTATAGCAGATTCAGGGTGAATCCAACCAAAAAATGGCCCAAAAATCCCCTCAAGGATTTGTTTCATGAATCCCTCATGTTTTGTGGATGGAAGGAGATAGTGAATCTCTTTATCTGTGAAACTCTATCACAAACACATGAAGGCCTAATGGTACCTCCATACAATGACATTCAAAGTTGTAGAGCCCTTTGAGAACACACAAAGGGATGACTATAGCTTCATGAGAGATACATTCAAACTCAGCAAGATTTTCCCATTCACAAAGATCATAATTCTTTGTGAACATCTCTAATATCCACGAAACCTATACCTTATAAATAATCTTTTAGTCCAGAATTTTAGGGACGAATGATGACATTTTAACTTCTAAAATTTCTCAATATATGAGAACCTCTTAAACTTCAAGAATGAAATATAAAATAGATCACAACATCTATCTAATCATTATGAACCACATCCCTTTTATTCTTGAATTCCTCCAACTAATGTGTAGATTTATTTTGTTAATGATACACCCTTCACATAAGAAGACCCTATGAGGAACTTGAGGCTTTAAGAACCATTCATCCTTCGCAAACCACTCTCCCTTTTAATAATAACATCACTCTAATGTCGGGTAACCCTGTTTCATAAGAAATGAAACTTCACAAAGCCATTAAACTCTCTAAGGTACACAAGATTCTATAAGAAACTCCTCGCGAGTCTCTAGGCTTCACAAAACCCCTCTCATGGGACTCTCCCTAGTGCCTCCCTTATATAGAAACTTCTTCATGAAGGAAGAGTTCCTAGTTCCCCCATACCAATATAGGATTTTTTTAGCTACACCTCAGGTCCCCATATGACCAGTTCCACCCATTATCTTGTCCGACCACTTCACCCTAAGTGTAGCTCAAACATCCTGCCTTCCTATTGAAAATAAGAATAGGTACTATAACCCCCTTTACATGTATTAAAATGGAATCTAACATGGATCTCATGATTGAATAATCCTACATTGATGTGGAAACACCAACCCCCCCCCCACACACAAGATTCATGAATTGTGTTCACGTATTACCTAGTGGTGAGGAGGGAGTCTCCCCACATATAAGCTGCATGATGTAAAAATATCTAGATACACATTCTACTTTTATGATGTTAAAGATCATTAAAACACCCTAAAAACATGATGTAAAACTATATCCTTACCATGTGTGTTGAACATAGTATTCCCCATGTACAATCCTCTTAGTATGCCACACTCTCCCAACATGGGACATAGAGCTTCACACTCGAGCCATAGAGATTCACTCCTAGTCCATAGATATTTACTCATGGGACATAGATAATAACTCATGGTTAGGCTCAACATTTTATCCCCACACCATACTTATCCAGATGGGGTTGAGACACCTGCCACGAGAATCTTCAATGAAAAATACCCTCACCATCTCTCATTGATGCTCCTTCTGCGACACAATTTTATTTATTTAATGATTTTAAACTAAATTAATGGGTCCAATAACACAAACATATACTATGAAAAAAATATGGGGGTTTTATCCTAGTATATAAATAAGAAATGCAGAAGGCATCCTTGAGGTTCAATCCTAAAAATGGTAAACTAGTCAGGTATAAAATATTCCCTAATATGGACACACCTCTGTATCTACCATATTTTCTATTCAATCCAAAATGGTAAAGTCGGGATCTTCCTCACAAGGAATTTTATCCAAATTGTTAAAATATTTCGGTGTGTCATCTTCCCTCCTATGGAAATACCTTCAGGTCCTTTTTACCAAATTTCTGATCCAAAATTGTAAAGTCGGGATCTGCATTACAAGGCATTCTATGAAAATCGGTAAATTATTTAGGTGTAAAATATTCCCTCTTAAGGAAACACCTCTAGATCTGCCTCTCATTCAATCCAAAATGGTAAACTCAAGATCCACCTCAAAAACGTTTTATCCAAATTGGTATACTATTCAGGTGTGACATCTTCCCTCTTAGTGTCACGAATTTTGTATTTGTCTCAACTAGATGTATATTCTTTCTCCAAAAGGTTTTAAACTTGTTCCCAAATCTATATCTGAAGAATTTTATGATCCATATCCACATTATGTAGAACTTGTGACCTATCTCAATGCATATACCCCATGTAATTCACATGGTATTTCTGAGGTAAAAATCCTTATAAGGCTTATTACCTTAGCCTAAATTACTTCATGATTGACATAAGATGCCTTGGGTTCAGCAACCAAGATGCCTCGTATGAGATTCCATCCTAAGAGGAATATTCACCTGGTACCAACATGCCTAATTTTTAGACATTCCAAGAGATTCCCAACATGGTTACTCACCTGACCAAAGGTGGTTGACCTATCAAGGCAGAAGTTTCGTAATTAACCATCATCCACAAAGAGATGGAATATGGAATGAGTTAGAAAAACATTAATTAATATTTTAGGGAGACCTAGAATAGGAAACAAGATCCAAGTATGAATCCATGGAAGTAGTAATAAATATACCATAATCCTATTTTCATTAAGAAGAATAAATCATCCATGAATCTGATGAAAGCCACCTACCTTTGTAAAGTGTGAAAGTGGGGAAACAGAAATCTAGAAAACACATTTTGTGATGCATAGGTGAGCCCTAAAGAGTCTGAAATAGAAATGGGGAACCTGATGTGAAATATTATGCTTCAAATGTGGGGACTAGTAATGTTGGAAACCATCTTGGGGTATTGGACCCAGACATTGTCGGTGTTGGGCCTCATTGTGGAATTGGTGAACCTATCATGAAACGCTTTTCCTTCAAACATGGTGACTAGTAATGTATAGGTATTTATAAGATTGGTTTTTCATTAATTCATAATATCTAGTGCCAGGTCCCTCAAATAAAATGGTGGGTCCATCCTGGAAGTCACCTTCAAATTGGAGTAGTCAGTTTTGGGCATCCTCAGTCTGCGATATTCTAATCATGGTTTTATCTCCATATTTAGAATATTGGATGAAGTTGAGGCATTTTAGGATTCATTTCCTTATTCCCATACTGATGGATGAATTCACATTCCTTACAGGACTAACACTTAGGGGAATTATCTTCCCAATTCCTATAGGCACCGAGTAAGAGGAAATTTGGGTGCAGAAAATCCCACACAACTCCACCTCCACCACAACTTATGCTATGAATTTGAATAATGAGCAAATATTTCCCATATAACCCTATAAAATCATCTATAGAGGGGTGATAAACTCCCTTATATGTTAGTATGAGAAAGAAGGGGTCATTACCACAATTTTTATGGTCTTCCAGGACATGGAGGCATATGTGCCACATTTAAACCACTAACCCCAAGGGTCATGCAAGGGGAAACCAACCCCTATTCCAACAACAAACAATTTTGGAATATCTCCCCATAGTGTTTCGATGAATCACCCCCTACTACGAGGAGGTGGGGGATGATTGAGTCATCTCATCTGTGACTAATACTTGTGGTCCCTCAAAGATTCCTCCCACCATGCCTCATCAACGTTGGAAATAACTAGTCTCACAGGTTGAATGACAAGAAAATGTCACCCCTACTACACCATACCAAGTCCAAAGCACCCAATTCTAACATCGGGGGTAATATTAGAATGCTACCCAATAATGGGAATCTTCTATGAATCAAGCAGACCCTGCAACCACTGGTGCATCCTATCAGATCCCTATGATAGATGAACATGGATCTGTATTTTCCCAATTGGTATCGAGATCCTATCCACCTCATATAACAGATGAGTTGACTCTTTCAATCAAAAACACTACAGAAATCTATTACGAGACAACCTTTCATGAGGAGATTCATTATGAAGATCCTCACCATATTGTCACCAACCAAAGTGAATGTCCTCCCAGATCATCCTACAGCCAGCATGGAGGTCCTTCCCGTATCCTACAAAAAATCATGGAAGTCATCCCCATGACTCAAATTACAAAAGATGTGTTCCTCACCATTATATAACCCTCCACTATGAAGGTACTCTCCTTTTTGATGAGGTAACATACCCTAAAGAACTATATTGAGTAAAAAGGTTGAACACTCACCATTGAAGGTGAAATACTAAGAAAAACAAGTTATCGATGACCTCATTAATCTCTCAGATTCCTAGGGGACATATTAATGAATAATGGTATATCTACCCCAAATTATAGATTCTAGTATATTGACCCAATAACAGAATTTATCCATCTTAGAAGATGAGATCCAAATGATCCCTAGATTCCTCTGTAGGTATTTGTAGGTGGAGGATGTTTTGGATCCCTTCTAGGGGATCCTAGTGTAGCCATATCCATCACCACAAGTTTCCCTCCTCTCTTCCTCTACACAATATTTGGGAGAAATGTTGGGATATTGGGTGCCTCTTATAGATGGTGAGAACTCAAATGAACAACAAATGAGTGTTTCCTCCATCAGGCATGAGGTAGTAGTGAACACCCCATCCTATAAGGTTGTGATGATGTTGTTGGAACCACCCTCAAGTTACATCCTAGCATGTAGTGAGACTTTGAATAGTGAATTGGATAATATTATAGTAAACCAGTTGTAGAACCAATCTCCATCAGTGTCACAACCCATAATTCAACCAGTAATGATCAATACATGTCCCGACCAAGAGAATGAACCTTACTATAAGAAAGAGGTCATATATTAGGTTCTAGCTACCGATCAGTTTTTTGTGTTGTTCTAGTTGCCTATAACTGCAAACATTGTCATCCTAGCCTCCCTTAATATGGGAAAGGTTGTGTGTTTCCTATAGATCATATGGGAAATGCTCCACCACCTCTATGGTCATCATTTGACCAATCTAGGAATCCATGATCACCTCCATGCCATCGATCAGTGGTGTTGGAGGGTTGAGAGCACAAAGATACCAGTGGATAGGTGCCATGATTCCTTAGGATATCACGAGAATCTTCAATAGAGATGCGGTAAGATCCTCATAGTGATCCCCCAATTTATGGAGGAGGCATCTCATCACCTCCAAATCAGAGGATGCGTATAGAATGTTTCTCTCCACTTTATCCATATATTGTGATATCATGGCCTACCCACCAATGATGAGAGTTCCACTCTAGGTACCATTTTGATAAAATGGTTCTAAATGAGTTCCCTAAGAACCGTAGGGACAGGGTCACCGATACATAGATTTAATGGGAAAATATTCCCCATGGGGAAGCATAGTACTAGATAGATCATCTGATAGTTTTCCTCTCCCACTAGTAGGGAAAGTCGCTCGGCCTTAGGGATCCATCCAATGATTCATCACTTCTTTTCCATCAAAACATAAAAAAGTTTAAGGAACGTGTTGAGACCTCCGATACATTTGAGTTTGTACACAAAGAAGACATAGAGCCCGTAGTAGATACCTTTATCTAATAAGTCGAATAGAAGAAAATGTCCATCACTGATCTCATTGCTGGTTAGGGCCTAAATTGCAACACCGCTCGATAATATCCAAGTTATCCTATAGAGGGGAAACAAGTCCTGCTTGGATAGATTCCCCCAATCAAGATTGGTAACCTTATGTATCTATGAAGGTAAGAGACAAGATTATATGTAAGGTGACCACAATATGAGTCACTGAAACTGCTCGAGCAACATAATTATCCTCCTCAGAATCCAGGTCATATTTCTCTACAATTCAACGAGCTCACTCCCCTGGTTGATGAGTTAGTAAACATGTTTGTGGTCATGGACCATCATCAATATGGGTACCCTCACTGAGTTGACTTTATATCCACTATTATGGCTCTCCTTAAGGACTTAGAGACATGAAAGGTGTTGATCTTGTCTGATGGAAAGTCTTATCTGACATGGGTGGGAAATATCTGAGAACACATGAGTTTGGAAACCTAATATTTTCCATGATTAATGGGATGTATGACTCGCTTCATCACTTGGACCACTTCTTCATGCGATTTGGACCCATTTTTGTACCTTAGGGTATTAGGAGACTATCAGGTTTCAATGTTTTTTCATTCAAAAGAGAGACCAACATTCATTTGTTACAACCAGCTATCCATAAGGTCCATATCTAGATGGGAAGACCTTAATAGGTAGTTAATTTACTAGTTCAACTCCTCCATGACCAAGACAAGTATGCTTAACCACTTTATGTGAAGGAAGACTCTTGATGAGTGAGTCAAAAAAAAATTCTAGTTGAAAGGCCTCATAAACTCAATCGACGTGCTACTGACTCGGGAGAAGCTACAAACAATGTATGTAAGGAATTTAAAGACTTTTTTGGTCTCTAACCTCATCACAAAAAACATTCTAGGTCGGTTCCATGAGTTTTCCGATCAGTATTAATGTCTAGATGAAGCCTTTCAATATACAAATCCATCACACCCATTGCCTATTATAGATATTGAAATAAGGCTTGAAGATCCCCCAACTTCCATTACCATATAGTTACAGTACCTCAACCAAGTATAGGTGTTGGACCCATTGCCAAAATATTCTTGATGAGGGAATCCTCCCTACCAAGAGAAGATTCACACAGTATGTTACTATCATTAACCCCCTCTCTCGGCACAATAACCTAGAAAAAAAATGTGGCTCCATCCCCTCTCAGTGTTATTCACCAATATTTCCATTTCCAAATACACAGAATTAGAACTATTCCTTCAAGGATGTATACTCTCTGGGATTATTCACCTAAGACTTGAAAGGGGAATTATGATGCTCTAAGAATGTATATAGCCCAAGGAGGCTGAATTCACTTACTACACCAACCATTTCCTATATAATATGATCAGTGGAAATACATTCAAATAATTATATCTATTCAAATATTGTATCTAGAATCAAGTGAATCTTATCCTGGTCATGTTGGGTGATGTCTTGGCATAGGTGAAACATATCTCTACCTACCCCGATAGGGAAATCGAAGGCTAAGGTAAATGGAAGCATGCCTCCAATCACAGGACACAAAAATATGATGAATGGGTGTCTCATAGGGTAGTATCCCATGCCCATAGTTTTATCAATGTCCCTTTAGGTAGGTAAGAATCTCATGTGGTTGTTGCACCTCCCCCAGCCACTTCTTCTGCATCTACATCATAGAATTTAAAATATGGGGAGAACAATCATCGAATACACAATGGAGATCAAAGTCCCCCACCAATGTAAAATACATCTCCCACCCTCATTGATTTCACGCCTACTGAGTTTGGAATCACACATAGAGTCCACTTAGCACTGGATAAATTCATAGAGGATGAGCAAGAGTATGCCTCCATGAATTTCATTCAGTGGGTAAACAACTTCAAGATCCCAAATGATGTTGAATTCGCCACAAATCCCTGGTGTTCCCCCATGTATCACCATAATTAGAAAATAAAAGGGTGTGTGAACTCTCAAAATGCTTAGAAAGTTTCTTGATCCTAGCCCTTGATTTCATGAAGTCTAGGAAGTAGGTTTTGCAAAAATCTTTTTAGGTTCTCTCATCCTAGGATACTTTGTATGGTACACCTCTACAATTGAAGGTGTTAGTTGAATGACATGATTTGACATGAACACGTCATGATTTACTACACCTAGTTGGTCTATTCCATATTCAACTGATATTCTTCTATCATAAATTCATTTCTGACCATCCAGCTAATAACAAGATATTGCCACCACCAACTAGAGCATAGCAGATCAACCAACATCATCCATCGTGCCCCCTTCTAAAGAGAATCCCCTTTAGGAAAAATATTAAATTGGTAGGGAAGTAAGATGTATTGAAGCACGTCATAGACATAATTTCAAGGATCTAAATCCAAATGTCCCTTATCTTTTTTAAATGAAATGTGTGATGTCCTTAAAGAACAATTAAAAAAACGCATCATGTTCAAATCATAGGTATTCACCCCATAGGCCAACATTGTAGAAGAGGAAGAGTGAGAATAATATCAATCTATCACCTCATTATCTAGATAATATGAGGGTTTCATCATGAAAAGGAATAAAAATCCATTGTATATTAGAAACTAGTTCAATGGAATTGAGATATGACACTGCCTGGTGGAAATAGATTCTAGAATCCACGTCATCCTACCACACACTCCACACGTCAGGACTAACTGAGGTAGATCTGACTCCCTTCGACCTAAAAATTTAGGGTTATGTAAGCATAGAGAATATACCATGTGGTATTATTTAGTTTAAGACTCAATTCTAAGGCTTGATATCAAGCATTGAATTCATATTAGTCTCACACGATACTACCTAGAACATGATTCTGAGTAGGTCCAAGCTTCATTTTGATGTATTGGTCCCTTATTTGTATCATTAGTTCCAAAAGATATCCCTAAACTATTGAGTTTGGGTATTCTAGGGTGATTCATCTCCATTAGACTCCTATGTAGCCCATTATTTGAGAGATTACCACTATAAGATAGTGGGGAATTGTGTTCAAATTAATACGGTTGAACATACCCATGATCTTATGACCATCATAGCTAATCTGTGGAAAAAATGGATGGTGATTTTATTCTCCGGATTCTACAGGAGGAAGCCACAATTCTTGACCTAGGAGGTTACATTGTCATCTCCATGAAAATGTGTTTCAAATTCATGAAAAATAAAGAATGTATTTTGATTATGTAACAACCCAAACTGTTATAAATAATTTTCACCCTTTAATTTATTTAAATTTCCTATTATGTAATATGGTTAAAGAAAAAAATAACTTCTATTGATTTATAATATCCAATTAGATATAATTTTCTATTAAGAATCATTTCCATTGATAATATAGTCGTGTAACAATGATCACATGAATAGTATAAATATAGGGTTTTAAAAAATACAATTGACATAAAAAAGGGATGTGATTGGACTCAACCAATATGATTATAACCTAGTAACCCCATTTATCAAATCTTTTGATAGAGATAGCACTTACGGTATTTAACCTTGACCAAGACCATGCTGAGATCAAACGACATAAGCATTAGTGAAACATTTTACAAGAGAAGTTCAAGTTCATCGAGATCACAACCCAAACCATGTTCGTTGAACTGCCCCATTAAAGTCCCACCATAGCACACCTTGCTATTATGGAATTTTATGGTGTATTAAAGGGATATTTATCAAGACCCAAACAATATGAGTATGTAAATTATTTTTATATTGTAATTAATAGGTTTCATTCATACTACTTATACTTTATAAATGTTTTTTATCTTGATTCAATAAAACACAAAAAGTATTTTTGGGTAATATTCAAAGTCAATTAAGGAATTTGTTTTTATTAATTAATGTGTTTTTTAAATAAATAAAATTTCAGTAAAATATTTCTATTAAATATTTTTTATTAAATATTAATGATCATATAATTTTTGTGAAGTTAAATGTAATTTTTAGAAGGGTTTGAAAAAATGTTATAGTCAAAAGCCGAGAATTTCTCGATAAATATAATTTTTTATTTTAAAAGTTAAAAATAAAATATTTAGAAATTTTTTTAGATAAAATAAATATTATTTTTGTAATTATAATGTTGATATTTTACAATAGTGAATTTTAAATAATTTTCTACGATAATTAAATTTTTGGGTAAAAAATATATAAAGTATAAATATACTTTGTTTATTATGACATCCCAATGAATCAAAAGTGATGTAATAAATACTATAAAATATATTAATGGACAAATATATGTTTCAATTTAAAATAATGTGGTTTTAGTTTTATGTTATTTATTTTGTAAATCGATTATGAATCCTCTAAAACCTATAATATATTTTAATGTTTTAAAATCATTTCTTTAAGAGTGTGAGAAACCTCCACAAATGTAAGTGCATTATTTTAATATTTTTGGACCTTATCCATATAATATAATAAAAAACACTCCCATATTTAATAAACAATGGTAAAAATCATTGGATGGTTTGTGGTTTTGGATATTTTATTATGTAGAGTCCAAAAACTAAATAATATAGAAATCCATCTCTTCTCTTATATAAACCCACCCATACTCCCATTTATCGTCACCCAAAATGTTTCGATAACATAAATATTCTATATATCACTCTCTAAATTCCTCCAATGGTTCCCTAAATATCTCAATAATTCCCTCCCAAGGTTTTGGAGGCACACTCTCAAATAAGGTACTTTCCTCTCCTTTCAAATTCTAGAACCTTCTTTGAAATTAGTTTTCCTAATTTCAATTGGTTATATTTTCATTCATTTAAAATCTTTCCATTACTGTAATTTTGATATTATTTTATTGAGGTATCATTTAACCTCCCTCATTTAGACCCTTACCTAAGCCTTTACTATGCCAAAATTACATAAGGGATGCTGACCCTTCTCTTCATTATTCAAATTTCTTTATAAACTCATGCATTTTATTTCCATTTAAAAATGTTGGAAAATTTATTTTAAGATCCATATTATGTTAAATTTTATTCCCAAATTATGAGATACCCCTTTCACTTTCATAAACCATTTTTATGAATTGTTATGTAACGTCATTTTGCTGTTGAAATTTCACCTTGATTTTCCATGCCAAAACAATTATGTAGTGAACACCATACCCATTTTACTACCAAGGTAATTAATCTTTATTAACATATTATTATTGATTGGGGAGTTATATATATGTATTCCATATTATTTTATCATGGAATAAATTATGATTTTGAATGAATCCATGTTGTATGATTTGTTCGGAACACTTAATCATGAGAATGAAATGAATATGATGGATGTTCCCAGATAGTACTCCAATGAAATGGGTAATTTTTAGATTCATGATATGTCACATTCAGATAGAGATTGAACTATATTCCTTTATGGGAATTTTCCACCATGATGTCTGGGAGGGATTATCCTTGACCTATTTTAAGATTCAGTTTTTTATGTTATTTCCAAATTTCCCATGTTATTATTATCATCATATGTCATGCCATATTATTAATGTTCCTTTTATTCTTAATTGATATGAATATTTTCTAACATGTATTATCTTAGTGATTTTACTCCTTGTTTATTCCCTTACAGGGCTTTATAGATCACCTAATTTCTTATGTTTATCCCTTGGTTATCTCGTGCAATTTTAAAAATCAATGGAATTTTAGAAGCATATTAAGGATGTTTTTGATAATTTTGTTGTATACCATGTTCAAGATATTATTCTATGTACCTAATTACCAATAACACTTGAATTATTGATATTTTAGTTTGAATTAAGTTTAAATTTATGTAATAAATAATGTTTTAATTTGAAACAATGAGCGTGTTTTTATAGTTGAGATCAGAGAAAAAGTTTAGTTATTTAGGAATTAGGATTAGAAAACTATAGTGAATTACATAGGGATAAGACGGAGTATAAAAAAAATCCCTAAAATTTTCTATGTATAGAGTAAGTGGTTAATCAAGAAAATACATCCTTTTCTGGAAACTATAAGTGGGTGTGGTTCTAGAATAGATATACCTAGGGGTAATAACTCTAAAAAGGTGTCCCAGGACTAACATGGTGTAACCTTGTAAATAATAATGCCCCTTACTATGAACCTGGTTTGACACTCTTGGAGGATATGATTTGGTAAATTTATAATCTCATTATGAACAATTATTAAAGGAAAAAATTACCATAAGAATATATGTTGGGAAATATATCATCGATAACATCTATTGAATATTATAAATTCATAAGTTAAGGAAATAAATTAAGCTATATGTTATCCCTTTAATGTGCTTAAATTCTTGTTTATGTTTATAATAGTTTAAAAATAACCTACCCCTATGTTTATTTTTTGGTTATATAAATAGCTAAAACCATAGTTAGAAGGTAAAATGTAGGGTTATATTCTATTGTCCTAGACACTACTTCATATAAAGAATGTTTTAGAGAAATATTCAAACATAACCCCAAAGCATGCAAGAAGAGTTGTCAGTGAAAGTGGAAAAAAGAGAATTATTTCATCCCAAGTATATAACTCCTCCCCTATAAAAATTTTTGCAATTAAATTCCAAGAGAACCTTGTCATACTCCCTTTGGTGGAATTTTATGCAATTCTAGGTGTGTATTTCCTTTCCCAATATATAGTCAATATAAATTGATGTGGGAAAGAAATCACTCACATTATTAGGAATTGACCCCCCCCCCCCAAATTCTATACAAGTGTAAGGTGTAGGATGAATCTTATTTAGCATCATCATCTTAAGAATGGATATTATTGTCCTATGAGAAAGTGAATCTAGATCAATTAATTGAGTTGAAATAAAAAATCATCCTCAAATACAAGAATATTATAAGTGAATACATTGATTTGTTTCCCAAAGAATTGCCTATTCTTCCTCCCATACAGGAGGTTGAATTTTCAATCGATATTATACTTGGGGTGTTTCCATTATCCAAGAATCTGTATAGAATGGTTGTTGTGGATATTTAGGAGATGAAAAAGAAACTATATTAAAAATATAAAAAGGATTATTTCTACCATGTTTTTTATCATGGGGTGCACCAGTCCTCTTCATCAAGAAGAAGGACAGGTCAATGTATATTTTCATTGATTATCATGAACTCAAGATGATAATAATAAAGAAAAAGTATCTTATACATGATATTGATGGTATTTTTTATCAATTAAGTGGCGAAAAATACTTCTCAAAGGTGGATCTTTATTCAAGATACTAATGTGTAATGGTAAAGAATGAAGATATCCCCATGAATGATTTTCATCCAAGGTATGAGAACTATGAGTTCATATTGATTTCATTCAGACTCACTAATTCTATAGATATATTCATGGAATTTATTTATAGAGTCTTTAAATATTACCTAATAAAATCTATGGCAGTATTTATAGATGATATTCTAATATACTCCAAAATAAATGAGTACCATGAGGAGAATCTAAGAACTGTGATAAATCCCCTATAAAAGGAGAATATTTATTCCATGTAAACAAATGTGAGTTATAGTTTAAGTATGTGTCTTTATTTGAGAATACAATCAAAAGCAATAGGATATCTATGGAACCTTCAAAGAAGGAAGAAATTTAAGGATGGACAAGGACAAAATATATGACAGATATTCATAGTTTCCTTAGATTATCTGGAAATTATCATTGATTTGTGAGATATTTTTCGCAGTTTTTAAACCCTCTTTCCAAGATAACTTGGATCAGAATGATTTTTTATGGATTCAAGAGTATGAGGAAAGATTTAAGGAGATAAAAAAGTGTCTTATCACTACACAAGTGATCAGAGTACCGAAAAGTGGAGAACTCTTTTTGGTATACAGAAATGCTTAAAATAATGCATTAGGTTTTATACTGATGAAAAATGACAATGTGATAGCCTACACCTTATGAAAGTTGAATTGTTATGAGAAAAACCATCCCACGTGTGATCTGGAATTGAAAGTTGTGATCTTTGTACTGAAAATATAGAGTTGTTATCTCTATGAGGATAAGTGTGAGATATATACTGATCATAAGAGCCTCCAATATATATTCACATATAAATAGATTAATATGCACCATAAAATATGGTTATAGCTCATCAAGGATTACGACCTATCAATCCACTAACATCCTAGAAATGAAAATATATTAGAGGCTGCTCTTAGTAGAAATGATCCTGCATCTTTATCAATAATGAGAATTGAGAGGGATCCAATATTCTTAGAACTGTAAAGAAAAGACATAGGAATTATAAAGAAAGGTACATCATCAATCCTTTCCTAAATGATTTCTCAATAGTCTAATTTTGTAATGTTAAAGGTTTCTCAAAGAAATGATATAGGAAATAAAAAGAAATTAGAAACTATAAGGAAAGGTAAATCCTCATAGTTCAATGTTAACAAAGAATGAATTGTGAGATTTTGGTTAGGACTACATGTTACATCATATTCTAAGGTAAAAAAGGGACCATTGGATGATGTGAATAGTTTATCTTTCTATATTAACCTAGGAAGCCCGAAGATGTCTCAAGACATCTAAGAGAACTATTGGTGGGACAATATAAAGAAGGAGATCGTTGAATATACATAAAATTGACTTGTATGTCAACACGTGAAGTCTAAAAGTAATAATTTTGAGGGTACGCCACAACCATTACCCATACAAACATGTAAATGAGATAACACCAGAATGGAATTGTTCTATGGACTTCCAATGAAATCCAAGGGAAAAATGGTATATCTTCTTTTGGGGATAATCTTACAATGAAAACTCACTTTATCAACATATGACAAGATTTCTCAATAGATCAACTTGGATGAATATACATAATAGAAGGGTTAAGGAAATATGGAGTACCACTATCATTTATCTGATATAAATCTAAGATTCACCTTGATGTTCTGTATAGGTTTCCAATATGCTCTAAACACTGAGTTGAACTTCAGTATGACTTATCATCCTCAAACTGATGATCAATCTAGGTGGACTATTCAGAAACTAGAATACATGTTGAGGGCATGTTCTATGTATTTAAACTGACGATAGGACCAACATATTCATTTGGTCGAGTTCTCTTACAACAATAGTTTCCACTCAAGAATCCAAATGGCTGCCTATGAAGCACTTTATGGGAAGAGGTGCAGAACACCTTCATGTTGGGATGAAGTTGGGGAACATAAACTTATATGTCCTAAAATTATTTAAAAAATTTTGGTGAAGGTTATAACCATTCAATATCATGTCATGTATTCTTAGAGTCAATATAAGAGTTTTTCTGTCGGTTTTTAATGAGACTTAGAGTTTGATTTTGGAGACATTGAATTCCTTTGAATATCTCCAAGGATGAAGGTGATGATATTAGGGGAGAATGGATAGCTTATTCCAAGATACATTGGCCCCTAAGAGATCCTTGACCACAAAAGATTAGTCTCTTATCAACTAGCACTCCCACATAACCTATGTCACATATTTGATGTATTCCATTTATCCCTGTGGAATAAGAGTAGTCTCTTATTCCATTTATCCCATTTAATGATGAATGTTTCATAATTTTCTAAAATAGTCTAATTTTTTGTTAAAAATTAAATAACATATAAATATACTTTGTGTATTAGGGCATCATAATGACTCAAATGTGATGTAATAAATACTATAAAAGGTATAAAATATAAAATATATGTTTTTTATTTAAATACTTTTGTTTTGTGTTTACTTTATTTATTTTTTAATTCCATTAGGAATCTTCCCAAACCTATAATATAATTTAATGTTTTAGAATAATTTCTTTTAGAGTGCAAAACACCTTCACATAAGAAAATGAATTATTTTAAAAAAATTTGAACTTGGACTTATAAAATAATAAAAAACACTACCATTTTTTAGAAAAACATGTGAAAAAACCATGGGATGTGTTGTGGTTTTGGATATTTCATTATCAGTAGTCCAAAAAATAAATATTAATAAAATAGTTCTCGTATCCTATATAAACACATCGAAGCTCCAATTTCATTAAACTAAATATTATTTGAGTTTATCCATAATATTAAATCCACAACCTATATTCCTCTCAAGTCACCCCAAGCTCTCATGAATCCACTTCCTTGATTTTGGAGTCACACACTCAAGTAAGGGACCTTCCTCTCCCCCTTTCAAATTCAAGCACCATCTTTCAAATTAGTACTTGAAATTTCAATTGGTCATATTTATATTAATTTATAATAAATCACTTAATTTCCATTTTATTTTATTTGAGTGAGGGATCATTTATCCTTACCCATTTGTACCCTTACCAAAGTCGTTACTATGCCTAAATTCTATAAGGGATCCTCACCCTTATCTTATTCATTAAAATTTCTTTATGAACTTATTCATTCTATTTTCATTTCCTAATGTTGGGAAATTTCTATTAATGTTACTATTAATGCACATTTTATGTAAAAATTATGAGATAAACATTTCACTCTCATCAATCATTTTATTAATTTTTATGCAATGGCATTATGCTGTTGGAATTTCTCTATGCTTTTCCATGCCAAAACAATTATGTAGTGAATAAAATACCCATTTTTCTATCAGGGGAATTCACATTTATTAACACATACTTATTAATTGGGGACTTAAATGTATGTATTTCACATTAATTTTCCATGGAATAAATTATTATGTTTAATAGATCCATGTTGTATGATCTATGTTGAACACTTTATCATGAGAATGAAATGAATATGATGGGTGCGCCCAGATAGCACTCCAATGAAATGGGAAATGTTTAGTATCATGATTTGTCACATTTGGATATGGAGTGAACAAGATTACTTTTTGGTACATTTTCCACAATGATGTCTTGATAGGTTTAGCCTTGAACTATATTTATGATTCAGTTTTTTATGTCGTAGCCACATTTCCCATGTTATTATAATCATGCTATATCATATATTATTATTCATGTTCTTTGTATTCCTCATTGATATGCCTATTATATAACATGAATTATCTTCTTAATTTTATTCCTTATTTATTCCCTTACTGGGGTTTATAGATCACCCCCTTTCTTATGTTTTTTTAGGTTAACCCATGCAGTTTTAAAAATCCATGGAATTTTAAAAGCATGTTAAGGAAGTTTTTAATAATATTCTTATATCCCATGTTCATGATGTTATGATATGTACTTAATTCCAAAATAAACTATACTTATCAACCTTTTAGGTTTTATTAATTATAATTTTATCTTATAAATCATGTATTAATGTCAAATAAATATCACGGTTTTATAGATTACCTCATACTCTTACACATGATAAGATGAATTAATACTAGAGGCACATACTCCTGTGAGGCACCTAGAGGTTCCCCTTATGGAAACCGTTTCATAGAACTCTTTCATGTTCTTTAGATCATGGTTGAATTGAAAGAATCCAACTCACCACAATTACTTTGATATCAATAGGGGGATCCACAGTCAGAGGATATATGGAATTGGATCGATAGTCTCTATCTCTACAGTTTTAACAGAGCAAGAACCCTACAGTTGGGATTTTGTGTCCTCCCAAGTGAAAACTCATGTTTCCCTTGAGTCATAAGACTTCAATGAACTTATTCCTCCTAAATATTCTCTTTCCAATAATGATGAAAATGAATTGGAAGATGCACCTCCCACATTTTAGGAGTGTGTCTCCACTACTATCTATGAACTAATTTAGGTGAACCATGGGAAAAATAAATATTTGAGGGTGAAATTGATCTGTGAATCCATATCTCTAGAGGAGGAGCAACAATGTTTTTCTTTATTGAAGCATCACCATGAAATATTCACCTGGTTTTATGAAGATATTCCAAGGATGGATCCATAGGCCACCTTCCACTATCTTGGTCACCCAATAAGTCATCACGGGTTCAAGAAACCTCCCATAAAGATTCCCCAATATCATAGTGATATGGTCAAGGACAAGGCTGATAAGATTATGAAAACATATTATGGAATCCCAATACCCTATATGGATGGATAACATCATCCAAATCATGAAAAACTAGCCGATCAGGGTCATTATAAACTTCCATGACATCAAATACCATTTTATAAAGGGGGATTTTCCCTTTTAGTGACATAGTTGTTGATCAATTCTACAGTTGGGTTCCAATCACTCTTCTTTATTTATAGATATTCTAGGTAAAACCAAATTCAAATGGCCTCCAAGTATAAGGAGTCTACCGCTTTTAGGGAACCACAAGGGACCTTCTATTATTAGGCGATTCCATTTGGCCTGAATAATTCATGATCCACTTATCAACGATCCATACACCCCATCTCCAAATTGATTCTTATGACATGGGAGGAATACTATTTGGAAGACTTATTGCTCAAATCCCTCCAATTTCATGACCATCTCAAATATATTTAAAAAGTATCTAGTTTCCTCTACTACTGACATTTTAAGATGAACTCCTTGAAGTGTGCATTTAGGGTTACCTATGGGATGTTACTTAGTTTCCTCATAAGATACAAAGACATCAAGATCGACCTAGAGAAGATCAAGACCATCATCCAAATGCCTCCGTTGAGCAACCTCCATGCACTGTGAGGCTTCCAAGTCCACTGGACCTACATACACCTATTTTCCACAAATCTAGATAGAATGTTTAATTCCATATTGAGACTCTTGAAGAGAGGAACCATATAGCAGTGGGATGATCAATTATAGAACTATTTTGAGGAAATCAAGAAGCATCTTATACAACCTCTATTTTTTTTTCACTTATCTCATGGAAGCATTTGGTGCTCTATGTGACTACCCGGTAATGGTCCTTCAGTGAACTTATTTCCTTGAAAAACAATGAGGTTATAGAGTATAGTTTATAATTTATTTGTTTCATGCTCCTAAATATGGACACTAGATACACCCCTATTGAGAGGACTTTCCTCACAATGGCTTTTGAAGTGGAGAGGTTGTGGAATTGACCGCATCATCAGGAGTTACAGTTTGTGTCCTTTGTGGACTCACTGAAGTATGGTCTAAATCACCTCATGTTGATGGGATGATTAGCATCATGGAAAGTGATCATTCTGTAGTTTGACATCATGTTCATTCCATAGAAGTCCATAAAAGGCCAGGCATTGAATGATTTTTTTCCTACCCACTGGCCCCTAAATAATTTCACATGGATAATCATTTTCCGGATAGGATATCATTATAGTATATCAAGATATACCTTATTGGAAGATTAATTTTTATGGTGATTCCCAAATCCCAATTGGTATATAGATCAATGACCCCAAGATCAATATAGTGGTACTGGGGATCATCTTTATCACCCTTAGTGTAAGACATCCTATCATATTCATTCCTTTTGTCAGAAGGATACATAAAAAATAAGGAATAGTATCATTATCTCATTACAGGTCTTGATTTATACCTTTAGATTAATTCTTTCTACATTAATGTGAAGGGAGACTCCAAATAAGTCATCCAAAATAATAATGGTGACTATATAATTAGAAATCTAGAGCTTGTGACCCTATTGGATCATACTCATTAACTGATAGCCCAGTTCCTCTCCCATCCGGATGTGGTTCATGTCCCTCAGTCACAGAATGGTTAACCTAATGTCGTGGATAGTTTATCCACATATTTTGAAGAACCTAACCAAGATGACCTAATCAATCATGTTTCATATCAGAGAGTCATTTCCCCAACCATGTCCGATTAAGATGGAATCCAATAGATAAACCATCTGGTTTTTAGTTCTTATATCATAGGACCCTTATGTTCATTCATGGTAGAGGAAACAAAAACTCAAAAACTCCCTTTGTTGAGTACATCTTGTGTGGAATTATTTCTTTCAATTGGGCTATGTGTGAATAGATCCATTAGGGAACTTTGGATTTCACACTCCAGAGCAGTCCTAACATTGAGTGAACTCTCTATAGACATGGTATTGATGAAATTATCCTCTTCTATAACCAATGAGATGAGATTCCCTAGGTTATTTCAAAGGTTTTTTGGGTCCTATTGAACCCTCTAGGTAGGATTTAAGCTCTCCCAGAATATCTATAAGTTGGGTTACTTTTGTCCCACCATGGTCCATGACTATATTGAGTATTCCATGAGGTTTCTTGCATGTTGGATTCATGCCAAATTCATACATCGACCACTAGAGCCTCTCCACACCACCAAGTATTATTTTCCCTTCATAGTATGGGTACTTGACATTGTAGGACCATATCCACCAACAACATCTCACCAATATAGATTTATTCTAACTACAACAGATTTGTTCAAAATGTGGGAATAGTTAATTTCCAATTGTGATGGCAGTTCCTGATCCTTGATCTAATTCATGAGTTCCCACATTATCCATATATTTAGAGTTACTTAGGATATTCTTATAGAGAATGAAACTAAATTTAGGACTACAAAGATAAATAAATTTTACTTCAAGTAAAAAAATTTGTCCAAACCATACTTGTATATTATTTATGAAAATAAACATATCAAGGTCTTCATTAAGACCCTTTATAACATTCTACAAAAGATGTTGTGCCATAAAAAGTATATTGGTGTCGATTAGTTCCCCATTTCCCTATGGGAATATTCTATAATGACTCTAAGTTCCACCCAGGTGACCCTATACACTGTAGTATATGGAAAAAAGGATGTATTTCCCCATTATCTTCAATTTTCATCACTCTGAACTACTATCCATGACCAGAAGATGTTAGAAAAAATAAGAAAAATATACCTAAATGAATTGTAATCCCTCAAAGTGAGAAGACTCTAAACCATGAATAACCTATAGAGACTCCAAAATAGGGTAGTGAGAGAATTCAAAAAGAAGCTTTACCTATTCCCATTTCTCTAGTGTGTCATGGTATTGGATCTCATAATGACAATGATACCTAGTAGGAAGCCACAAAAGTTGGATCTAAAGTGGGAAGGAACTTACAACATTCAAAAGGTCTATTCTAATAGAGCATACAATTTTTTAACCATGGAGAAATAGTGTATTACACCTACCACAAATGACAAGTTTCTCAAATGATACATCGAGTGAGGAGAATCTAGGGTCTGAACTATACATCCATAAACTAAAATTCCATTTCCAAGAATTAAAACCTCAAACTATGTAAAGATTATACCGAGACATTTTTTTGTGTGGTGAAAGGCCCACTAAGCATCCATTTATATTGGGTTTGTCACTCTATTGCATTACATATGTCTATTTGGGATAATCAACCCTAGAACAAACTATATTACCTTAAACTAAGATCCTATAGTATGACATTTAATAATTTAAACTAATATATACCATATGGTCCATGCATTATAACCGTGAACTATTTGTAGTTGGTCCAATAATGATAACCATAAACTATTTGCATCCCCTATAGCCTGAGTTGTATGTCTTTAAACTATAAAGCTTGACATACTCAATGCATGAGGTTAAATTATGTTCTTTACCCATATAATTCTAGGATTACTATTGATAATAGATTATGTTAGCCCCATATGAAACCTGGATGCATCATAATATATACATGGAATGGTCGAAAAACCTTCCCCATGCCCTGAACCTAATATGCCCCCTGATATTTCGTTTATATGCCTCAATTCCCTTTGTGAGAGAGGATTTCCCCCACCGATGTCGTTCTCCTACCACATTGGGTTCTATAACTACATGTGGTTGGATTCTCATCCTCATGAGATACGAAGTGATGGTTGGAGATTCTATCTACGGGCCCAACCATAATTTTAACAACCCTTCTGTCTCTTGACCCATCTATAGTCGAAAAATCTTAACATTAAACTAATCTTCCCCCTATAATTGATCCATGAATTATGAAATTAAATTGTGCACCATTTACCTCCTGGTAATTTTCTGGAACACTAGACTCTTTTGAATTCATTCACATTTGGTTTTTCATTTTTTGTGAAACACATATAAATTTGGAAAAACAATTATACCCATAGTTCGAGAAACATGACTTTAAACAATTTCCATAGTATAGGACATATGACTATAAAATATGTGCAACAATATTCAAGGCTACTTCATATATTTTAGGGCCTCTATTGGCCTCATTCACATCAATTGTTAACTCTCTTACATTGCATGATCATCCACAAAGCCCCCCTTTTTTGGTCCAATCATTATGACCTTAGACTATTTGTTAATGGTCCCAACACTAACCTAAACTATATACATTCACCCCTCATCCTCATGGTCTGCTTCACCCATGGTTTTCTAGAAAGATAATGCCTTCACCTTTCAAAACACTATGCATTTTTATAACCATTATTATTAGATACGTAATGATGACTAGGTGTTTTTTCTCTGGGTATTTCTAGGGATTCACCACAAAACCATCCATTATTTGTGGTCCTATCCCCCCCCCCCCCAAATTACATCATTGGCCTCCTTTCTAGGTATGATCCCCATTAATTTACCTTTACCCATCAGTGGTTCATGATTCCCTCATATCTCCACAATAGGAAGAAAATAATGTGCAACTTAATGCCCAAGCCCCACCAATGTCCTTATTAAATGAAAGTAAACTACAAATTTACCATGAATAAGTTCATCATACGTCATATCCTCACATATGATGATTCAATATACTTGTTCAAGAAGGTATCCCAACATTCAAATTCGTCTCCTTCCATGCTATATTCAAGAACTATGTTTGTCTTGATTCCCATCCTTTTGGGATACATATTGATTTATAGATATTTCATCCTGGGCCCAACCCTATTGTCAATTTTCTATGGGATCATCTCTTTCCCATTGGCACGGTATTATCTTGGGTTTCAATTTTTTTGATGTTTTTATGTAATAGGTACATGTTTTCCTTCAATTAACATATGTTTATCACACTTTTATTCCATAAAATTATCTTTAGGACACATATTCACCCTATAGTCTGAATTCTATGACTATAAACTAGTAATGTTAGTATTTTTTACATGAATTTAAAATACCAAGCCTAATATCCTCATTGCATGATGTTAAACTATCTATTTACCCCATATAGAACTTGTATGCCTCATATGATAAGTATGAGATAGTAATTTACCCCATATTAAATCAGGATGCCTCATTTAATGAATGTGAGATTAACCACATATTACCCAATATAAATCAAGGATGCATTTTAATGTGAGATGAACCAACACCCTTACCAAAGAGGATTCCACCCTTCCTATTTCAGTATTCTATCACAACATATCTCCATCACTCTGTACTTATCTTGATTTCGATATCATGTATTCCCCCAATCTGATCAGGATACCTAATAGTAATAGTCTGGCTACACTTGCTCACCCACCATCATGGTCTTACTCCTCAAATTATTTTTACAAGTAAACAACAAATACCATGTTCTTAACTCGATGAATATCAAGCATTCCCCCAATCTGATCACTCTGTATTTATCTTTATTTGGATATCATCCATTCCCCCAATTTGATATTTTGAAATATATTTCAAAAAGATAAAATCATTTTAGGATTTTTAAATGATTTATAATTCTAATTTATTATTCTTATTAACGGGAAATTAGAGAAATGAAAAAAAATATATTTAATGGGTCACATTAGAATTTTAAACTTTGGAAAATACTTTTTCATTTGGGAAATTGAATACCATTTATTATTTAAATTATAAAACAAGATTGTGTTTGAGCCTAAAATTAGATAATTTATTAGATCATTATTATCTCATAAATGATGTGATTTAAACATAGTGATTATGAAAGAACTGTATGTTTATTATTCCTCCAAAAAATGAAGTATTTCATTAAATTACCAAAAAAATCACCCATAGGAAATTTTGATGTTAGGATTATAAAAATTATATTCATTTTAATAATAAAATATTCTATCTGAGTTTTTTTTTAATTTCTAATATATAATATATGATTTTTATGAAATATATTATAATAATATTTATTAAAAAATGATTATAATTATTTTGGGGTTTTTTATCTTTTTATTTATTTTATTAAATCAAAACATTTATATTTTATTAAATTACTTATGATAAATATTATTTATATTACATTTTATTATTTTAAGTTCATATTACTATTCTAATGTTCAGGTTAATATTCAAAATGGTGAGGTTGCAATTCTTAATGACCACATTACTATTTTAAAGGTCATATTAACTCCTATAAATATTTTTCCATTACTTTATACATATTTCCCTAAATTTCCTCCCATGGTTCTATATTTTAATTTTCTAAAATATCAATTAATCTATTAATATTCTATTTATTTTTAAAGGTGTTATTCATGGGATCCATAATTATAGTAGCTAGGGTGATTTAAAATTTTCAATTATAGCTTTTATATTTTCTATTTTTTTGTCCCGCTATAATATTTAACATTTTAATTGCTTTATTTATTGACTAATGTAACAATAATAATTAATGAAAAAAGTGTTTTTGGATTCTTTAACCCATTTATGTGTATGATGATATGCAATATAATAAAACACTTATTTATTTAGGAATATAATTTATTTTAAAATTGAGGGTCCTTATATATTATATTAATATTTTGTGAGTGGGGCCCAAAATAATTGAGGCTTCTTCTCATGAAATTGGGACATGGAGATCTCTACGAAGGGATTTCTTGAGGAAAAACCCACAAATAGGAATTCAACATTTTTATGTGTAATTATATATTCATATCTACTAGTTTATATAATAGTCATTTGACTTTAGGTTTTTATTAATGTGTATAATGAATTATGTACTTTGATTTTTAGATGAAACCAATGATGAAATAAAATCATGGAGAGGTAACACTCATTAGGTTCATCATAAGTTATATGGAATTAATTAAATGGGGAATAATTAATTTACATCATATCAGTTAATAGAAAAAGATATCACTGGACATTTGACTGATATTGAAGTGTATGATAAAAATAAATTGTTATGGAAGATAATATAAATGTTCATTTTAAAAAGTTAAAGAAAGATAAATTGAATATATAGGATGATACTACATTAATGGATCCTATTTGAGGTAATTTCAATTGATAAAGGTATTATATTATACAATATAATTTGTAGGAAGGATATTACAGAATCTACATTAACATATTTCTCTAGTAGAGCCTTTATGTTTTATAATAAATTTATCCCTACCTTATGGAATGTTAAATATTCACCTTAATTTGATCATAAAAAATCAATAATTATACATCAGAGTTTAGAATGTGTGAGTTGCATTTAATTTTGTTTTTATTTATTCTAATCTTGTCGAATGTAATATTAATTTATTCAAAATTTTAATGAATATTGTAAAATAAATATTTATAAAATTTATGTGAATATATATAAAATAAATATGTATTCACATGTTAAGTGAATATAATATTTATTTTATTTTATCAAACAAATAAGTTATTTTTAAATATTTTTAGAAATTTTATAGGGTGATTAATATCAAGTAAATGATTTAATAAATATATTTTTATATAATTTAAATAAATGTTTATTTACTTAAGAAATGATATTTTATCATTATTTATCATCTAAAAGAATAAATATTATGATTTATGTGTGGTAAAATTTGTAATTTATTTTAATATCTTTTAAATAAAAAATTTATTTATTTAATAAACTTTACATAAATTTTTCATGAAATTTTAAAATAATAATATCTTTTGTACTATTATCATTTAAAATAAAGGTAATATGATTTTTCTATTTAATAGAAACTAAAATAATTACTTTTTTATTTTATAAAATTTTTACATGATATGTTTATTAGGATTAAATTGGAAGGATATAATTTATTAATATTCTTTGAAGGATAACCCAATTTATAAACCATATACATGTCATGGAGATTACATGGGATATTCTTTATATAATTCTACTCTCATTAAAAAGAGTTATAATTTTAGTGAATCATCCATATTTTATCTATTTTAAAGAAAGATAATAATATATCACTCATCATGATCAAGGAGAATGATTAAAAGATCTAGATTAAGTTTCTATAGAACCTAAGACATTTGAAATATCACCTTATGTTTCATGGAGCATGTGTAGGTACATTTATTGGGATACTTGACTAGATTCATCAACACCATGATAATGAAATGTAGTGATGAAATATATAAATTGATCAAGAAGAATATTGTAGTCGAGGTAATTACATATAAATAAATTTTAAATTTGATGTTCATGATCCAATCTAGGAAATTTCTAGGATATTTCACCATTTTTTCTATTGAATAAGATAAAAATATAAACGGGATCATCCATCCAACACCAATTATACACTCTCAAAACCATAAAATAAACATCATTGAAATTTTATCAAAACAAAACTCAATAATATTAATGATACTAATATAAATGAAAAAAATTTATGAGCCCACTATGCTTGTAATTCCTTATGATTTTATGTGGCAACCATTTTAATATTGTATTATCACTTTCTATGAAATATAATCTTTTCAAGAAATTATTTTCTTCATGCCCAATTTATTTTCAATTTAACATGTTCTTATCCTTTATTGTAAAATCTCAAAATTCATTAACTTAAACGTTATTAAAAGTGAAACCTCAGAATTCAAAACTTAATATTCTCAAATGTTTTACTTTTCATCATTTGTCATATATAAATACTTTTATTTTCCTTTTTTTGTTTAGTATTTTTGGAGTTTGTACCAAAGTTGGCTAACATGTACACATTCATAGGTAAATACTATATAGATATTAAATTTATTTAATGAGAAAAATATATATAGAAAATCCATTTTATAAATCAAAAATATAACTTATCAAAGTATTTGGCCTAGAAAAATCAATCCAAGAAAATTGTAGAATAAATGTTGGTCGATAGATATTATTCTATAGATTTTGTAGAATTCTCACACAATTGAAAGTTGGGTGATTATATAACTTGGGGCACAGTTGAAGTCCAAATATGTGGGCATATGTAAAAAAACTCATGATTAATAATTATTAAATGAGATAGAGGCCTATAAATACCCCTCAAATTATCATTTTATGGATTCTTGATTGAGATTTTGAGTTTTAAATTTCCTAGCTTGCATAACTTAAACCTCCATAATTTTCACAATCCAAAAACCTCCATGGACTATAACTAGTTAAAAATTACATGAATTAGCTCCCAAAATTCCTTTAATTTATTAGATTCTGCTTTATATGTTCTCATAGAACCCCCTTCCATGATGAGATGACTTCTCATAAAGGGTAAATATCTCATGAAGGTCCATGTTTTAAAAAATTCACTACTTTTTCCAAACCTATACCATAGTGATCCACGTGAAGTTATCCTTTCACTAAACAAAATTTCTTGAGAGTTGTGGGATCATGCATCCCACGCCAATATATTCATGGTATCCTTCTTCAAAACACAACATAGATGGTCGGTATTATTAAATTTCAGCTCCATGACCTCAGTACTAGTCATGGGATTTCTAGTATCCTTTCCTTTTTCCGATAAGCATAGACTCTCTCTTCCATATACCTGTTGCACTAAGAATGGGTAAGGAAGAATCCATGCATGTGGATCCCATGCATAGTCTATGAAATGCAACATGTTTATAAGCCCCACTAGGTGTCCTTAATGCTCCTAAGTGAATCTTGTGTATCTAAAATTGTATTCCCCACTCCTACACTTGATGTTGTCCCTTTCATGAAACATGTATCTTAACCACATGATTTTAAACTACATGGACCATTCTAGTCAAACAAAATTACATTTCCCACCTCAAATAATGTGGGATTTAATTTATTGTCTAATAGGATATGTAGGGCACCTCTTTGAGGTTCATTCCTGAATTCCCAATAACCATACCATCCCCTATCCCTCTCGAGTGATACTAAAACCCATACCTTACTCGAAATAAATAAGCCTCCAAGAGTTTCACTACGAAAAAAATCCATTTATCTACTTTTATATTTGATATTATTCATCTTTATAAACATAATATATGGAGTGAAAAAAATTTCATATAAAAATGGTTAAATTAGATGTGAGTAAATGAATTAGATTTATATCCATTTATATAAATATGGGTAAATTTATTTTATTTATTAATTTAAATACAATTTATTTTAAATAACATTTCAGATTATTTATTAATTTATATTTCCATTTTTTTGAAATTTGAAAAGCTCCAGAGTCCAGTAGACCAGCTTCACCTATTTTTTCATCCCTACATCACACTGAGTATTTCATCTCTACACCATAAGTATCACTCCCCTACCTTGTTGATCCCCTAAAATTTGTTAGGCACATAATCAAATAAAATTCAAAGGCTACATGAATTGAACCCGCATCCTTCATATCCCGAGCTAGGGGATGACCAACTGGTATGTGCTTTTCATCTGCATAAAATATATACTAAACAATGTTTATATATATTTTGATATATTTTATATATGATAATATATTAGTTTATGAATAAAAATTAACATATGTTTATATATAAATATATAATTTTATATATTAATGTACATGCATATATACATAAATATATACATACATACATATATACATGCATACAGACATACATGCACACACACACACACACACATATATATAATTATGCTTATAAATTTATAAATAATATATATATATATATATATCATATTTATTGTATTTGGGGTGGCCCATGACTGGTAAACCTCATAATCCTGCATCCAAAAACAAGGGTTCAAATACTAGAAATACCATTGGGAGATTTAAAACAAAGTTAGTGGCATAGACATGATTTGGGTAGGCAGTAATGCAGACATGATGCTGGAAGGTTGTGATGTAGGCATGACACATGCCTGGTGGCAAAAACCAGATGATGCAGACATGATACTTCACTGGTCCTTCCAACCAGTAAATAGACCTTTGTTCTTCGTAATGGTATTTAATCCCACTGGGCCTTTAGGCCAGCCATATAAAATAAATTAGTCTTGATGGATGGGTTATGCCCTCGGGTGTGCTATGGGCATCCTTTTTAGCCTGTGTGTGAGGTGTTTGGGTGATTGATGTAATTGTATCCCCAAGTACCTTATATATATATATATATATATATATATATGTGTTTTAATATATTTGTGTGTGTGTACTTATATATATATATAATTTATTTTAAAAATTAATATATTTTATAATTTTTTATATAAATTAACATATATGTTATATATTAATATATTAATTAATATATATGTTATTATATGTCACACACACACATGTCATCATATGTTATTATATATTAATATATAAATTAACATAAATGTATATGAATTAATATAAATTTTTATTCATATATATATATATATTAATAATCTTTTATTCTATTATTTTTTATTTTTTATAAATATTTTAAATCCTTTTTTATATTTACATGTATGTATGCATGTATTTGGATAATAAGTTTATATAAATAAAATTTATTTATATTAATATATAATATAGTTATACTTGTAATATTATTAATATGTCAATATATATATTAATATATATATATATATTAATATATAAATTAATATATATATATATATACTTGTATATGTGTGTGTGTGTGTGTGATAATAACAATCATAAATTTAGTTATTATTAATTAGTTATAACCAGTGTGTCTATGTATTTATATTTATGTACATATGTATGAGTGTTTGTGCACGTTTGTGTGTATATATATAAATAATAAATAACTTTTAACTTCTTGTTGAATTTATCCATGTTTTAATGATGTGGATAAATGTAAATTAGTGATTTTTGAAAATACATATAAAAATGAAGTATAATTAAGCATGTTTTTAAGAAAATATGACTAAATTAAAAAAAACTAAGGTTTTAAATCCAAGCTAAAAAATAGAAGAATATGCCATGTTTTTATAAGGACAAGAATAAATTAAAAATTATTCGATCTTTAAAACTATAATAAAAAATCAGTGCTAAATTATCCTTGTTATTATAAAAACACAACTATATTTAAAAGTATTTATGTTTTTAACAAAACATGGCTACAAATATACTTCAAATTGATCGTTTTTATAGTGTGTACCGACTAGACTCTTAATTATGAGTGCCTAACTAGGTGTTAAATTGTGCTCACCCTTACACAATGTGCATAACTGGATCACTTCCTCATGTGATGAGCATGAGATGAACCATGTGATGTGTAAAGGGACATCCTTAGGTGATGAGCCTAAGTGAAATATATTACTTCTGTGATGAGCATAAAGTGCCCTAAGTGACTTTCATATGGAACCCCATTCCTCATGCATCGAAACCAATCCAATCCTAGGAGAAAAGCCTCAAATCCCTATTTTATGAGCATAAGATCCCATATGTGAGGAGTATGGGAAATCATAGGTGATGATCCAAGTATAATTATGTGAAGAAAAAAATATATCTTTTATGATGAGCATGGGATGATTTAGGAGATGATCCTAATTTTCCTTATTTGGAGATCCAAAATTTCCTTATTTGATTAGAGTAGATTCCTTTTTTTATGAGCACATGTTACCTCATATTAAGAAAATGTGGTGAGTTAAGTTGAAAGTCCAAGATGCACTAAATGATGAGCCCAATACACCTTATGTGATTACCCTAAGATGCCCTTGTGAACCATCTTAATGAAGAAAAAACAAATTCCGAAGATGTAGAACAATAAAAAAATATACTCATCCTCTCTAGTCAAAGGAGATCACCCTGCTAAGGAAGATGGTGATGTGATTAACTGATGTCCAGATCAATATGGAATCAGGAAAAAGGTTGATGAGCATTCCCTAAATCTATGAGGGTGACCTAGACTGGGGTATGAGATTCCTAGTGATACACCAACATCCCATAATCTCATTCCAATCATATTGAAAACACCAGTCCCCTAGTGGCGATGGGTCACCCACCCTTGAAAATTAGGAATACAAGACTTTTATTGTATCCATCCATGACAAGGCCTAATAAAATGTTTTCATAGAAATGCATTAGAAACAGAAATGGTGAACCCAAATCAAATCCATTCTCCTTAAAAAATGAGATAATGAGTAAATTTCATCTTCACCACCATAAATAGTCATAAATGTTGGGCATGTTAGGTATCAACATCATCAGACATGTAGTCATCATTGTCTTCAGGTATTATTATAGAATTATAGCAACCAAAAATGTAATTTGAGGTTCTCCCACAATTCTTAACTGGTGTGAGTGGGGGATATTCACCCATGGAACAAAATATCCAATAAAAATTTACAAATGAAAACCCACACAACTATGCTCAGTTGGTGTTATCCACATATCAAATGACTATTGTGAACCATCACCCCCAATGTTCAATGAATATTATTTAGAGGTAAATCATCAACTCTCTCATCCACCATTTTTTATGGCAGGGAATCATTCCCACTTTGATGATAGACCGTGAGAACCTTTATTCCATGATTCCATATTTGGTACCTCAGTAATATAGGTTGCATGAGGTGAAATACATACTCCTTATGTCTACCAACCAATTTTTGAGTATTTCCTTAGAGTGCACTGATGTAACATTCCACTGTATTGAGGAGGTCAGATATATCCATACCATGCCACAAAAGTTTATAAGAAGGGATTAAATGAAGAGGGATCATATAATGACTTGATTTTTTAATTTAAAATCTTTTGAATATTTTGAATAATATATTCTAAGATTGGATCTGAGCTAGTATGGGGTTATAGGGCCTAGGGAGCATATGTGTTGAATTATTAAAAATATAAATAATATTCTTTGATATGGGAATTGTTTATCTTAAACCATGGAATAAATTTGGAATAGATTCTTGGATAGGAAAATAAATACTTCCATTGATTTTTCAATTTGAGTTTTACAATATGCCTAACATAATATTTATGTATATCGAGTTTTTAGTTAAAGAGAATTCATTGTAGGATTAATAAACAAATATATTAAATTATTTATTTATATATTTAATGGTGAGACCTAATCCTCGTTTATATAATCCCACTTATGGAAAATTCCTTGGGTTAAATACATAACCATGTAGAATTGAGAGGATCCATTAGAGGAGTGTTCTTAATGAATGGGAATAAAGCATAGTTTGATGATTGGTGTGCCAAGGAGTTAATCTTAAATAAAATAGTTCATGGATATCATTAATGATAATGATTTATAATCAATATTCCTTAGAGATCGATCTAAAATCAATATATGATGTTTATTTCTTTTTATTTAATCCTTATTTTGATTACCCATTGTCAAAAAAAAGTAAATTGGTTAAAAAAATTGGATCATGGTCAATTATTGATTTATTGGTGATGATTTATCATTCTAGAATTAATATTTGATATCGTTTCATTAATTCTAGCTATTATACTATGATCAAAAATTTCAACTTCAATGAACTTTTTCTAACCCAAAAAATAGCTGACTTTTATTGCTCACCCTTGTGTTTTTGTACATTTTCCCCCTCATTATTCAAGTGTTTATCATTAGTATTCCTATATGACATGTGGTTAAAAAATATGCTGAAACCAATCATTGTTCAGTCAATATTTATAGCAATGGATCATTTATGTTGGTATGGAATTTTTATTGGGAGCATGTCTAAGGCATGATATAGTGTGATGGGAGATCAAACATCGAATAAAGGCCATATTGAGAGATTTCATATATGGATTGGTGATGTGATGATGTGGTAAGATGGGAAGAATTTCTTTAGTAGACTGAGTAGCAGGAATTTGACCACCATAATTATTTTGGCACGATCAACCGTAAATATTAGTTCATTTATGGTTTTGTGGCTTTATTTTATGAGGAAGGTGTGGAGGTGGAAATTATTTAAGACTGGGAGACTTTGAAAAGTCCCATGTTTCACGGTGTATAGTTCATATGAACACGCGCCATGTGGACACCTTCTATTATAGATAGGTTTTCATTAAAAATTAAATGTCACATGGCCTGTGGTATTTCTACACACCAAGTGAACCGAAGAAGGTGATATAATTTGAATTACCAAGGTACATAGGAGGGAACATGACCATCCACACAGGATCAACTAGAGTACATGGGAATGAAAATGTAAATGATCCTCACAAGGTACATGGACATGGACAAGAACAAGGGAATGAATAGTGTATATAGGCATTACCAAAGTACACAAGCTTGAACATATGAATATAGGAATGGACACGAGCATGTATGAACATAGATGGCCACACTTTGTACTCCCAATACACACTGTATAAATTTTCCAAGGAAGGTTTAGGACCTCGTTATCTTTAGTATAAACTTGTATCTATAGGATGTGTTGACTTTTTCCATCCTGATTGGGGTATAGTGAGTCATCATTTCTCTAGAATAGGTTTATTGACCATCTATATAGGCTATACTCAGATAGAGTTGGGTATCCCTATGTGTAGTACAAAGTGTGATCCTCTATCATATACTCTATTGGTTGGATCAGGTGTCCCATTACTGACTATATGGCCATGTGATCTCCGTCCCAGAGGGATACTTCATGTAGTGTTACATATACCCCATAGTCTGTATGTGTGATCCCCTACATATATATCAACCTCTTTTAAGTTCGAGTGTCTAATTAATCATATAAAATATTGAAGAGCACAAAATCTTAGATGAGAACTCTAAGTGAAAGTAATACTAAAGGAATAAGTTTTTTCTAATATGTGTTACCCTAAAGCCTCAATCTGAATACTAGAATATATATATGGCTGTGAATTTACCATGAGTCTTGGTTTCTATCTTGAGTATATCTAGGTAATAATTATTATTGTCTCATATTCTGATTCAAATAAATTATTAATTGTGAGATAAATATTATCTTAATGATTTATGTATAGTTATTTTTGGGTTTCCTATATTATATATATATATATATACTCACCATGTATGGGATCTTCCCACACATGTCATGTCTTATGTAGAATAAAAGTATTTTGATAGAAACCTAGGTGGACTTGGAGCAGGTGGAAAATAGCTAAGATTGAAAAATCATGGTTATTTCTAGACAGTTTATTTGGAATTATTATACCTATTATTAGTTTGTTAGACTCTTTTATAGATTCAGTGGGGCATTATTTGTCCATTTATTCTTTCTCATACTTGTTTCACACTCTTTTGTGGGATATAGTTGTTTGCATACTTTTTGGAATCATTAGTATCTTACCTTTCAACATTGTACTAGTTTTTGGATATGTGTGTTTATGTACATGTAACTTTCTCTAAGACCTACCACATGTGTTATATTCCTACAAGATTCTTGTCTCCATCCCCAGGACTATTGGATGTAGGATAGGGGTGTCACACTTATCTTGTTTCCAGGTAGAGGGACCCTGGTGGGATGACCATTATAAAGTGGTATCATAGTGGATTATCTCAGTACCAAAGTATGGATATTTTCTATCTATAAGGTTTGGTTCAGTAAACTAGAGATAAAATGATAAAGTGTTTTTGAGTTTGGATCTCAGGCCTGGGAACCTAATTTTAGTGTAGTGTCCAACATATCCATTTTTCAAAACTCTGATAACCTTCTAGTTGACTTGGTAAAAATAGAAACATGTTATAGGGAACCCATTAATACATGAATCATATAATAAGGTGTTGAGGTTTTCATTTTTTCCCATGAGTATTCTCCCTTGACATACTCTTTGGAAATGGGTGTCTTGAATTTTTTAGTATGCCTCCATGATAACAATAAGCTTTTATTCCATAGAAGAATAATAATTATGATCCTCTTAGTGATGAGGCTTCAGTTCAAGGGACTATTTAGAATTTTCTACCTTTATGTGGTTTATTTCTCTTTACACCACCTGTTGAGTAGTTTGTTGTACAATTTGTACTATAGGATGATGTATAGAAGATGAGAACATAACATGATTTTTAGAGGTATATACACCTTAGGTTTTATGTTGATCTATAACTGTCATGACTCGTCCTCGGGGCCTATGCCGTGACTACCCCAAGGCCGCCTTCCATAGGCCAGAGGCTGGCGACTAGCACCAAAGGCATAAATCCCGATAAAAAGGGAAGACATTGCCTTTATATAGTAAAAAAACACAATAAAGTACACAAGAAAAGTAAGAACAAAGTAAAACTGTATACAAAAGTAAGTGATCAAAAGAAAGGGGTCGGAAATACAATCCCAACAGTAAGTACAGTACAACTGAAAGTCTAGTACAACAGCAGTAAAGTAAAGCAAGAACCACTGAGTCGTCCTCCATGAATCCCACCTGAAGGTTGGGTAGAGGTGATCTCCTCGGAACCTCGGGTCCGTCTATCCACTCTGTATACGTCCTTCAGAGTGGTCCACCTCCGGGTACCGTCTAGCTCTACAAGTCTCTACCATGATCAGTGATGTCCATCGTCTGCATCCAAAACAATGTACTGCAGGCATTTCCCGTGCATGGGTGAGTATAACTATACTCAGTAGGGACCCCGAGACCCCCGAAGGTCTCCCAGAATACGCGAAGGATAAATCACAAATAAAATATACAATCATGAAATATCAACCAATTCTACTTAGGTATATGCCCATACATATACCTAAGTCGTCAATTCTAGTTCGGCTCCAACTCTCGAGCCCAAGCACAACCCAGTCCACATAGGAAAGAAGCCAATCACACCAATGGTAATGATTGAAATTCAAGACTCAGATCACATAGGTATAAATCATTCGTATAGATATAGAGATGGTCAGATAAAGTCACTAATTCATTGTCGTTGCCAAACCCACAGAGGATTCTAGTACAGTTGTCGTCACTGCCGAACCCACGGAGGATTCCAGAACAGTTGTCGTCGCTGCCCAACCCATGGTGGATTCAAGTACAGCTGTCATTGCTGCCGAAACCACAATGGATTCTAGTATAGTTTTCCTCGCTTCCAAACCCACATAGGATTCTATTACAGTTGTCGTTACTACTGAACCCACAGAGGATTCTAGTACAGTTGTCGTTGCAGTCGCAGCCAGCTCTAGGGTTCCCGCACAGAGCACGCTCAATTCCGGGAGGGTCTTCTCCTTGAGAAAAGGGGGTAGATACATAAACTATCACTAAGTTCGTATTTGATGTATCCTAAAGCTCTGTCTTTTCAAATGAAACCCAACGCGACAGACAACGTGTCAATTGGACGCCCCGTCTGAGAGATATTGGATTTTCCGTTCCCGGAGCCCGGTTGGAAATACTTTCGTTCCAAACCCGGAAATTTTCCAAAGTTATCTAAAAATCACTTGGATTATCTCAAAAGTACCACCTCGTCGCGAGGGTCTTAATGTCTTAGACGACACGTCAATCGGACGCGTGGTCTTAATGTTATTCACATTTAAGTGAAAACGGGGCTGGCCCGTTAAGCCCGGTGGGCTAGCGGGTAGGCCCGACCCGGTTCGGTGAGTCCAACCCGGCATAGGGTTGGTCCGGCCTGGTGAAGCACATGACCCGGCCCGGTGAGGCGTAGCCTGGTCAGGCGGGGCGCGGCCCGGCCCGGCGCGGTGCGACCAGGCCTAGCCCAGCTGGCCGCTTCTCAGCCCGGCTCGCTGAGCGGCTCGGCCTGGTGGTTGAGCGGCTCGGCCTGGTGGCCGAGCACTGTGAGGGGGGCCGGCATGGCCCCCCGGTGTCTTGAACTGATGGCACCAAGTGGCGCCGCCCTTCAATCCGTCCGGCTAAAGCCGGGCGGTCTTCCCGGTGCGAGAGGCCCGCATGGGCAGGCCGCAGTCCTCGGCGCGGCCCCTGTGGGTGTCGTGGCTCCTTCATCCCAGCCGGCTGACGAGCCTGCCGGTTCGCCGCCGAAGTGGCCCGCGGAGTTTGGGTCGCGGTTCTCCTCTGCGTGGCACCCCTCGTGGCACCGCGGTCTCCCTTCGGCCCATCCAGCTTTAGACAGTATGTTCTTCTTCATCTGAGCGGCCCGCGGTCGTGGGTCGTGGTTCTTCCACATGCGGCCAGTGTGCGGCCTCCACCTATGCTCATCATCACCTTCTCAACATGGTCTTCATCGCAAATAAAAGAAACTACAGAGGGTTGTCGGGCCGTGTGTGTTCGGTCTGCGCCCTCCGTGTTAGGCGGTATGAATTGGACGATGAGAATTCAGGAAAAAAATCAACAAAGAACGAGGTACAAATTATTCACTTAAAATTGTAAAAACCCCTACCTTGAAATTGACATTGCACATTGTCGACCCAAGGAAGAAGAGCATCGCGGTAGTCAGGATTTGCGGAAGAACGGTGGCATCCCGCCAACATTGGAGGAGGAGGATGTAGGAGAAGTCATGGAGCATTCTTCTCTGAGAGAGTATGAAGTTCTTCGATTTAGGTGTGCTTTGTCAGGAGAAGAACACTTTTCTTTTTTAATTCTCCAAAGCTTTCCCAATTTATTCTCAACACAACAAATACCTCCCAAAATAATAGTTAATGCTATTATTTTATTCACACACCAATTACAAAATTCAAACAATCTAATTAATTAATTGGAGAATACCATTTAATTAATTAAAATGTTTTGGCAGTCTTAATGGGAAGAATGTGGAAAGGCTCCTCTTCGTAAATGAGGGGGATTTTTCAAAAAATAAATGAAGGGGATTTTAAGGGAGTTAAGGGGATTTATGGGGAGATGAAAGTTTTAGGTCACGTGTGGGCCCCAACTCACAAATATCCTCTCATGGGAGGTTATTTGGGTGTGGGACCCACCTCTAACTCCCCTTGGGAGGAAATAAATAATATCCATAAATAAAATTGTGCACTACAAATTTTATTTATTTTATTCTAAATCCCCAAATATTAACTCTCAACCTGCATAAAACGCAACTGCGGTAGAGGTCCCCTTAAGTGAATACCGGCGTTTCGAGTTCATCTGTGTCCTCAAATTTCAATTTTGAGCACCAGTTCAAATGATAGAAAAACCCACACGTACGTTTACTGAATGTACCCGCATGTACGTTTACTGAATGTACCCGAACAAAACTTTAGAAATTGATTCCGGGCACACCAGGCCTCAGAATCATGTGCCGTCAAAAACAGCAGACTCATAAAATTCCAAAGTATTTAAGAAAAACATTTCCTTGAAATTTCCATGTCTTTACATTACTCCCACCTTAGGGCTTTACGTCCCCGTAAAGCTACAACAAACACTAGGGAAACAGATGGGTGTACTGTACACGCATCTGAGACTCTCGCACCCAAGTGCTCTCCTGGAGGTTCCCGTGCTTCCAGCGAATGCGCACCAGCAGAATTGAATGTCCACGTATGAACAGCTCCTGTAGATCCTCGATCTCCATTGGTACCTCTATGAATTTCGTCCCGTCATCGATGTCCAGCTCCCCATGGTCGATGATGTGGTTTGGGTTGTGCACGTATCCCCTCAGCTGAGATACGTGGAAGAAGTCATGCACCTGGTGCAGCGGAGGTGGAAGGTCCAGGCGGTAAGACACCACACCTACTCTACTGAGAACCTGGAAAAGTCTGATGAAGCGCGGAGATAACTTTCCGCCCCGTCCAAATCTCCGTAGACCTCATCGAGGTGAGACCCGTAAGAAGACGTGGTCTCCGTCCTCGAACTCCAGTGGTCTCCATCTCCTATCATCATAGGGCTTCTGTCTACTCTGTGCAGTCTTCATCCACTCCTGGATGATCTGCACCTTCTCCATCGTAGCGTAAACCATCTCTAGTTCTACAAGTGCAGACTCCCTAGGGTTAGTCTAGCATAGAGGTGATCTGCAAGGTCGGTCGTACAACGCCTCGTATGGTGTCATCCCGATGGTGGAGTGGTAGTTGTTGTTGTATGTAATCTCCACCAAGTATAAATGATCCTCCCAGCTATGACCAAAGTCAAGGACACATTCATGGAGCATGTCCTCGAGAGTCTGAATGGTCCTCTCTGTCTGGCCGTCCATCTGAGGATGGAAGGTGGTGCTCAGACGTAGCTGCGTCCCAAAAGCCTCCTGTAACCCCTTCTATAGTTGGGAAGTGAAACGAACATCACGATCGGAAGCGATAGATGATGGATCACCATGAATCCATACGATCTCATGAATGTAGAGGCGTCCCAAGATCTTTACTGAGCCCTACTCTCTGATCGGTAGGAAGTGGGCCAACTTGGTGAGTCGATCAATGATCACCTAGATAAAGTCGTGTCCTTTGGATGTACGTGGATGCCCCGTAACGAAATCCATAGATATCCCATACCACTTCCACTATGGGACCTCTAAGGGTTGTACCAAGCCTGATGGTACCTGGTGCTCCGCCTTCACATGCTGACAAGTGAGGCATCGCGAAACGAACTCTGCTATAGCCTTCTTCATACCCGGCCACCAATGCTGTCGTCTGAGGTCCTGGTACATCTTCTCCACTCCCAGATGTACCACTAGAGGGGAAGTGTGAAACTCCCTCAGCACCTCCTCCTGTAGTGAAACTGGTACCATGGTACTTCCCCTTAATAGGATGACGTTCTCCCCTCCTTCAGAAAAAATATCAGGTGTCTATCCTGAGGATATCTGAGCATGTCGCGTCTCATAGTCAACATACACATGATGTACCTACCTAACTCACTGAAGAAGTGGAGGAGTGACTGTGAGAGACTGATGAAAGGATGATCCATCAATATCCACAAAGGATATCTGCAACACGGCTAGCTGCTCTATCGCCTCTCCTAGAAGATGAATGCCTGATCTCCTACTGCGAGCATCAGCTACAACATTCCCCTTCCCAAGAGTGTATACTATCTAAAAGTCATAATCCTGGAGGAACTCGAGCCATCACTGCTCTCTCAGGTTCAGGTCCTTCTGCAAGAGGGTTTACCTGAGACTCTGGTGGTCATAATAGACTGTAAAGTGCTTGCCCATTAGATAGTGCTGCCACATCTTCAAGGTGAAGACCACTGCTGCTAACTCCAGGTCATGGGTAGCGTAGTTCTGCTCGTGTGGTCTCAAATGTCATGAAACATATGAAATCACTACTCGCTCTTACATCAGGACACACCCAATTCTGGTCCCTGATGCATTGAAGTAAACTACGTACCCAACGACCTCCTCTGGTAGCCTCAAGATGGGCGCACTGGTAAATCTTTGTCTCAGCTCCTGAAATCTCTTCCGACATCTATCTGACCACATGAAGGGTTTACCCTTCTTCGTCAAAGCTGAAAGTGGTGCTTCCACTCTGGAGAAGTTTGGAACAAATATCTGATAGTATCCAGCCAGACCCAGGAAACTCTGCACCTCCTTCACACTCTTGGGTGGCTCCCAAGAAAGCACTGCCTCAATCTTCGCTGGATCCACTACTACTCAAGCCTCGGAGATGATGCGTCCCAAGAAGTGAACCTATAGAATCCAAAACTGGGACTTTGAGATCTTACCATAAATCTAGTTCTCTCGGAGTGTATCCAGTACAACCCCCAAGTGGTAGGCGTGCTCCTCCTTGGTGGTCTTGTAAATCAATATGTCATCGATGAAAACTACAAAAAATCGATCGAGGTAAGGCTAGAAGATCCTATTCATGAGACTCATGAACACCGTTGGAGCATTGGTTATGCCGAAGGGCATAACCAAGAACTCTTAGTGGGCATACCAACACCTGAAGGCCGTATTCTGCACATCCTCGTCTCAAACTCTGAGCTGGTGATAGCCTGAACCGAGTTCTATCTTTGAGAACCATTGTGATCTCTTGAGCCGATCAAAGAGGTCGTTAATCCTTGGAAGTGGGTACTTTTTCTTCATGGTCACCTAATTTAGGTGATGGTAGTTGACACACAGTCTCAAGATCCCATCCGCCTTCTTGGAGAACAAAATCGGAGAAGCCCAGGGTGAAACAATAGGTCGGATGAATCCATTCCCCTAAAAGTCCTCCAGCTGTACTCGTAGCTCACGAAGCTCAGTGGGAGCCATCTGATATGCTGGAGTAGATATCGGTGTTGTCCTGGGGTATAGGTCAATGTAGAATTCTACCTATCTGTGAGGAGGTAGTCCTGGAATGTCATCAGGAAAAACATCTCCATACTGATCCACCACTACAGGAAATCTCAGACTCCACACATCAACTGCTCCAAGGATGAGACTAGCCAACTTATGTGTGATCGACTGCCCTCTCCTCTGTGAAATTCCATCCTGCACTGCAAAGGCTCCCTTCTTGTCGGTGAAGGTGCACCTGCTCCCATCTATGCAGATACAACACACATTGCGCCTAGTGCAGTCGATCTAAGCATGGACCGTAGACAACCAGTCCATACCCAATATGACGTCGTAAGGCCTCGACGCCGCTACAAGAATATCCCAGCTAAATCTCTCACCTCCAAGTGTAATCTCACACTACCGACACCAGTGTGTAATCGTCGAGTTTGCTCCCGTAGGAGTCTCTAGCTGTAAGGATCGATCCAACGGCTCCATCAGAATCTCTGAGCTCCAAACCAGGGCTTCGTCAATAAAAGAATGAATTGCTATTGTGTCTATAAGTACAACAGTAATGGTGGAGTAGACACAGATAGTACCTCGAATCATCCCAGGTTCACCGTTTTCGTAGGCCTCCATTGCCTAGAGCTGAGCCTACCCATGTCTTCCATCTCCCTATGTCGAGGTGGTCCTCCTGGTGGTGGTGGTGATAGAGCCTCGATACGTTATCCACCACCCACAGCTCGGCCAGCTCCTCTGCCTCGTCCACCCGCTCCTGGCGGACCACCACAGTCAAACCTCTGCCTCTTCCTGGGAGGCCCCTCTACCTTCTGCTGATCATCCGTATAGTGAGTCGGGTAGTCCCGAGCCACGTGACCCTACCCGCCACATGCATAGAACTGCCTGCTCCTCATATATTTGGCTCTGTTCCGTGTGCCCTTCACAACCGAACCTGTATCCTGAGGTCACCCACATGATGGCCTGGTCCGCTTGGACCTCTATGACATCTGTCTACTGCTAGCTGTAGAAGACTCTGCTAAGTGTCATCCTATGGAGGGTCTTGCCACTGGTGTCTTCTCAGTGAGAAAACTCTCCACTAGAAGATCTCACTTCATCACCCCTGCCTGTGTCGGGATGCTGAGGGGAATCTTCTAAGCTCTGATATCGTGCCTGAGTCCTTGATCGAAGCTCTGGGCCTTGAAGAACGGGTCCCATACCATATCCGTGGAATAGCATGAGAGGTCAGTAAACCTCGCCGAGTACTAAGCTAATTTCATGATGCCCTGTCGTAGATAAAGTAACTCCTGGATCTACACCGCACGAAGGGTGGAGGGAAAAAACTTTGAGCAGAAGAGACTCTCGAGGTCTATCAAAAGTAGAGATGCCTCATTGTGCACCTGGAGCATCAAGATCCGCCATCTACCTATTGTTGTGTGCATGATACTTGCAGCAAGGATCACCATAAGATCAGCTGGTGTTCTTACTAATATGAAAACCCTGACGACAGCCTCCAGCCAATCCTCGGCTGCCTTTAGGTCCGTCTCTCCACAGAACCTGGTCGGCCTCTATCGCTGAAACTCGTGCAACACACTCAGACGGCTTTCACTCTCCGTTGTTGGGGCTGGTAGTATCGGTGGCTCAGTGGGTAGTGGTACCGCTGGTGCCTCCGCTATGATGGGGCCATGCACCATGGCCTCGTCGCTTGGTGGGCCACCATCTCGCACTTGACTTGGAACCCTAGATGGTTGCCTTCATGGGGCCATCCTGAAAAGAAACAGGTGCGCCACAGTCAAACAGTATACCTGCTAAGCTGACACAAAGTAATCACAAAGAAAACTTTCAAAGTAAACACACATGTAATAAGTGTTTTTGTGCACAGAGTCAGAAATCAGAGGTCCGGGTCCTGGTGTATGGATATTTCGGCCGCTGCACCAACACTGGACTCCCTAGACTGAAAACCACACTCAATACTCTTAACACTATTTCTTCACAGAGAAGAAATAATCATATTCCTGATTTTTGTGGTAAAACTGACTCCTCTGATACTAATTTGTCACGACCCATCCTTGGGGCCCGTGCCGTGACTACCCCAATCATGCCTTCCATAGGCCAGGGGCTGTCGACTAGCACCAAAGGCATAAATCATGATAAAAGGGAAGGCATTTCCTTTATGTAGTAAAAAAACACAACAGAGTACGCAAAAGAAGTAAGAAAAAAGTAAAACTGTATGCAAAAGTAAGTGCTGAAAAGAAAGCGGCTGGAAATACAATCCCAACAGAAAGTACAGTACAACTGAAAGTCTAGTACAACAACAGTAAAGTAAAGCAGCAACCACTAAGTCATCCTCTGGGAATCCCACCTGAAGGGTGGGTACATATGGTCTCCTCGACACCTCAGGTCCATCCGTCCGCTCCGTGTACGTCCCGCTAAGTGGTCCACATTCGGGTACCGTCTAGCTCTACAAGTCTCTACCACGATTAGTGTTGTCCATCATCTACATCCAACACAACATAGTGCGGGAATTTCCCGTGTAGGGGTGAGTATAACGATACTCATTAGGGACCCCGAGACCCCCGAAGGTCTCCCAGAATCCACAAAGGATAAACCAAAAAGAAAAGATACAATCATGAAGTATCAACCAACTCTACTTAGGTATATGCCCATACATATACCTAAGTCATCAATTCTAGTTCGACTCCAACTCTCGAGCCCAAGCACAACCCAGTCTACACAGGAAAGAAGTCAATCACACTGATGGTAATGATTGAAAGTCAAGACTCAGCTCACACAGTATACATCTTTTGTATAGAGATAGAGATGATCAGATGAATTCACTGATTCATCGTTGCTGCCGAACCCATGAAGGATTCCAGAACAGTTGTCGTCGCTGCTGAACCCACAGAAGATTACAGTACGGTTATCATCGATGTCGAACCCACGTAGGATTCCAGTACAGCTGTCGTCACAGCCAAACCCACGTAGGATTTCAGTACAGTTGTCATCGTGGCCAAACCCACAGAGGATTCCAGTACAGTTTTCATCGCTGCTGAACCTACGGAGGATTCCAGTACAGTTGTTGTTGCAATCGCAGCTAGCTCTAGGGTTCCCGCACACAACACGCTTGATTCGGGGAGGGTCCGCTCCTCGAGCAAAGGGGGTCGATACATAAACTATCACGAAGTTCATATTTGATTTATCCCAATGTTCTGTCTCTTCAAAAGAAACCCAACGCAATAGATGGCGCGTCAATTGGATGCCCAGTCTAAGAGATATTGGTTTTTCCGTTCCAGGGGCCAAGTTAGAAATATGCTCATTCCAAACCCGGACATTTTCCAAATTCATCCAAAACTCACTTAGAGTATCACAAAAGTATCTCCTCATCACGAGGGTCCCAATTCCACAGACTGCACATCAATCAGATGCGCGTTTTTAAAGTTATTCACGTTTAAGTGAAAACGGTCCCGACCCATTAAACCCAGTGGGGTGGCGGGTCGGCCCGAACCGGTTCGGCGGGTCTGGCCTGGTGAAGCGTGAGACCCGGCCTAGTGGGGCGCGGCCCTGCCCAAGAGGGCGCATCTTGGCCCGAGAGGGCGCGACCCGGTCCGGCGGGGCGCGGCCCGGCAGGCCGCGGCTCGGCCCGACTGGTCGAGCGCTGCAGGGGGGTCCCCCAGTCTCCTGAACCGGTGGCCCCACACTTCCATCTGGCCGGCCGAAGCCGGTCGGTATTCCCGGTATGAGTGGCCTGCACTAGCGGAGTGTGGGCCGCGGTTCTCCGCAGTGCGGCGCCCCTTGTGGCACCGCAGTCTCCCTTCGGCCCAGCGGGCTTTACTCGGCTAGTTCTTCTTCTGCCGAGCAGCCCGCGGTTTCAGCACGCGGTTCTTCCACACACGGCTGGCATGCGACCGCCGCCTTCTCTTGTAGCCACCTTCTCAACATGGTCTCCATCGAAAATAAAAGAAAATAATGAGGGTCGTCGGGCCGTGTGCGTTCGGCCTGTGCCCTCCGCGTTAGGTGGTATCAATTGGCCGATGACAATTCATGAAAAATTCAATGAAGAATGGGGAGCAAATTATTCACTTAAAATTGTACAAACCTCTACCTCAAAATTGACGTCACACGTCGTCAAGCCACAGAAGACGATCGTCGCGATAGTCGGGCGTCGCGGAAGAACGATGGCGTTCCGCCAACGTTGGAGGAGGAGTAGGTAGGAGAAGTCATGGAGCATTCTTCGACGGATGTGTGCTTTATCAAAAGAAGACCACTTTTATTTTCTAATTCTCCAGAGCTTTCCCAAGTTTTTCTCAACACAAAAAATTCCTCCCAAAATAATAGCTAATGCTATTATTTTATTCACACACCAATTACAAAATTCCAACACTCTAATTAATTAGTTGGAGAATCCCATTTAATTAATTAAAATATGTTGGCAATCTTAATGGGATGAAGGTGGAGAGGATTCTATTATTAAATGAGGGGTAGTTGTCAAATAAATAAATGAAGGGGAGTTTAAGGGAGTTATGGGGAGTTATGGGGAGATGAAAGGTTTAGGGCATGTGTGGGCCCCACCTCACAAATATCCTCTCATGGGAGGTTATGTGGGTGTGGGACCCACCTCTAACTCCCCTTGGGAGGAATTAACTAACATCCATAAATAAAATTTTGTACTACAAATTTTATTTATTTTATTCTAAATCGCCAAATATTATTTCTCAACCTACATAAAATGCAACTGCGGTAAAGGTCCCCTTAAGAGAATATCAGCGCTACGAGTTCATCGGTGTCCTTGGATTTCAATTCTGAGAACTAGTTCAAAAGATAGAAAAACATGCACGTACGTTTACTGAACGTACCCGAACAAAACTTTAAAAATTGATTCCAGGCACACCGGGCCTCGGAATCAAGTGCCGTTAGAAACCTTAGACTCGTAAAATTTGAAAGTATTTAAGTAAAAAATTTCCATTAAATTTCTGGGTCCTTACAATAACATTTATATATATTTTACTAGATTGGGGAATCTAGGAAATGTTTCTTCATTTTTACGAACCCTATCAATCAGATGGGGTTTTTAGAGTTTATCCTTGTAAATGGATCCATAGGGGGATGACAAAGTCTAGTGAATCTGATGTGTAATGAGGAAACACTATCTTGGAAATATTTATACCATCACTTATGAGAATAGATCTACCCATCCATATAGTGAGTGGTACATATCAAGGAACTTCTATATATTCATCAGGTCAACGTGAAAGTTATAAGGTATGTGTTGAGGGTGAATAACCTATTCTTATACTCCATAAATATGGTTTTTATGCATTATATTGAGAATAAACGTTGATCATGGACTATTATGAGACATATTGGATGTTGTTATATATATTTTCATTCATACTTATTCTTTGGTGATAGATTTTGCCTTTGTAGTTTAGAGATTTATGGATGATAATAAACTGAACATTGGTGCCGGTAGTGGGAACCTTAGGGATGAGATTGTGGAAACAAGTAGCTAAATATGGACATAGGGTTCATGGTATGTGAGGTATTTCTAGAGAAAATATTAGGAAAGTGGATCTATCATTGAGGGCCCTCAAGACTATTCTAGTCAGCTGATGGAGATGTGTTGTTTCTCATATGATGGGTGGGGACATCTCACATGGGATTTGTTCACCCATTGTTCAAATGACATGGTTACATTCAATGGACCTACATTCTAGATACCTCAACTTGAGTAGGGAGGTATGAAAGGTTGAGGATTTGATAGAGGATATGTGAGAGTAGTAGGAGTAGGACAACATTTTAATCATTTTCCATTAATATCTTTCGTGATCCATGCAAGGCTTGTGGAGAAAATGGTCAGAAATGGGGGTAGGTGTATGTAGTAGAGGATTTTTTCCAAGAGATTATAGGGATGATTCAAGGTATGATATATGTCTTATCTACTTTAGCTATAATATTAATATACATGGTTTGATGTCACTATTTCCTTGACACATTCCTTATTCAAGATCTAGAGATTCTAGTGGAGCCTTTAGCTTGACCATTGCACTTGGGGACTCCAACTATAGAATATTAAATGATCACACACTTCTTCATATAGTGGGACATGACTCTTGGTGGAGAGATATTCTTTTGTAATATTTCAATGTCAATAATGATTCCTTATGGAATAATATCGGTTATGGATTGTATCTTTTCATTTTATGAAAATATTTACTAGTTCAGTAAGTGGATGTGATGCATCCAAATTGATGGGTTTATTTTTTTCATTTTTTGATGAGAAGAAAACCTAGATAGAGTTGGTTTTGTAATGAATAGGAGGATTCAAATGATTAGTCATTAGTTGGATTATATTTCCCATGGAGAATCCAATGTTATGAGATTTCAGCTTTCTATGGTGGTGAAAGATTGTGAGGATGTATTCCTTAATGAAATTATGAACTTACCATCCCATTGAGAGATCCACTTATTTGTATAATTTCACCCATGTACTACCTTGATATCTATACCGACATATCAAATGGATCCCGAAAATATTTGACAGTTGAAGGTGTAGTTGGAAGATTTATAGAGGAAGGCCTTTGTCGGACCAAGTGTCTCCCTGTATATCCCTAGGGTATTTCACTATAAATGTTTATTGATGATTGGATATATTTAAAGATTACTATTTTCTAAATCTGTATACCTTCAAGAAAAAGTATCCACTACCAAGAATTGATGTCCACTTTGGCCAGTTAAAATGGGTGAGGTGGTTCTCGAAGAATGACCTCAGGTCAGGCTCTCACCGTCTCCAATTTTGTGATGAGGTATACCGAATATGGTTTTTCGATGTCACTACAGTTACTATGAGTAATTTTTGGTTCTATTTGGTGTGAAAAAATCCCTGGAAGTTTTAATGGGATATAATAACTATATCTCTCTGCATTTATTATGAAAATTCATAGTAGTCTTCATCAATGATGTCCTTCTGTTCTCTGTGTTATAGGAGGAGAATGTAAGAAATTTTAGGGTGGTCATGGATATACATTGGGAGAGCTAGATTTATTAGATGTTCTCAAGGTTTCAATTATGGATTCGATAGGTATAATTCCTTAGACATTTCATCATAGCATAGGGTGTAGTAGTTGACCTAGGAGAGGTTGAGGCAGTGTTATCCTGGTAGCTACATAAGATTATGTATGATGTGAAGAACTTACTTGGGATGGATGGATACTATTAGATATTCATTCCCAATTTCTCTATAATATTTATGCCCTTGACATCTTTGACATGGATTGGGAAACCTTTCATGTAGGCAGAGAGGTTCCAATAGACCATTCAGAGTTGCAATAGAGGTAGATGTACGCCCCCATCTTGAGACTTCTAGAGGAGGGATTTGAGTATGTGGTGTTATTTTATTCCTCTAGAATTTCTCTTGTATGTGTTATGATTCATATACATTAGGTGATTACCTATGGGTCCTATAATATGAGACCTCATGAGAATAACTATGTGACCCATGATATAGATCTAGGGAGATGGTCTTTAACCTAAATATGTGGATACACTACCTTATGGGTGAGTAGTTTATCTTCCATTCTAACCCAAAGAGTATTAATTATATATTTTTATAGAAATATATTAACTTGATATAGAGTTAGTGGCTATAGTTCCTCCAGTATTATGACTTCATGATAGTATATACTCCTTTTATAGGGGATGTGGTGTAATATTCTCTCAGTAGAAGATATCGTTCACTATTAATGAGAGAGGAAACCAAGTAGTAGTTCTTGTTGTGGTTTTCCTTAGGGGAAGACGATGGCGATGTTTCCATAAAATTGATGGATATTACCCTATCACTTATATAAAATTTTAGGTTTTGTAATCTTGGAGATCTTAAATATGGGACATTTTGTGGTTAGATATGCATTAGGCATGATCTTGATAGAATTTCTGATGGTTTGTAGAAAATAATCCTTTTTTCAATGGAATACGATGGTACCAAAGATTCTACAGGAGGAGGTACAATGGGAGTTTCATATATCAAACTTAGCAGTGTATAAAGTGGTTAATAAGTTGCACATGTTCCTTTGAAGTTAGTTATGGTGGCTTGGGTTGAAGAGGTGCATTTCTGAGTTTGTCTCTCAATGCCTCAATTTTCCAAAGGTGATGGTTATGCAACAAATTCCTACAGGTTTGGATAATCTCATTGAGGATACAGAGTGGAAGTGGGATGGTGTCTCTATGGACTTCTGAACATGGATTCATTGTTCAACTAGAGGAGATGATTCTATTTGGGTAATCCTAGATCAACTCACCAAGGCCTATCACTTACTAACCCTATAATAGTAGAGTCCAATGGAGAACATGGAAACCATTATGTATGTGAGATAACTTGGCTTTGTGGAGTTCCCTCGATGATTGTTTCATACCTTGATTCTTGCTTCATATCATGATTATAGAGCGGATTACTGCTACTCTTTAGGACTCATTTGTGATTGTGCATAGATTTCTGACCCTAGAAAGATGGCTATACTGAAAATATCATTTTATTTATGGTGTAAATTCTTTGGGATTTCATATTGGACTTTAACAATAGTATGTAGGATCATATACTCTTAGTGTATTTTTTATATAACAATAGATAACACTCCACAATTAGTATGAAACTATTACTTATTTTTTATGGGATACCCTATAGGTCACAACTATGATATACTGATCTAGGGGAGTTATCACTCATGGGAATAAAATTGATTTGAGTGACAAAAGAGAAGGTGCATTTCATCCAGGAGTGGATGATAAATTTCTAGAGTCATCAGAAGACTTATGCAGACTGATGATGTAGGTCTTTGGAGGTTGATAAAGGAGCCTACGAGTTTCTAAAGGTATCACCTCAATAAGGATTTCACGTATTTTTAAGGGACTATAAGATATATGTGATGTAAGTTGGCCCTTTCTTGATACTGTGTAGGGTTGAAAATGTGGCGTACCGATTAGTCTTACCTCCACACTTATACTGGGTACATGATTTATTCCACATTTCATACTTTAGGGGGTATGTACAAGACAAATCTCATGTTATCAAATGGGGAAATAAGGACATCAATGGTGAAGCTACATTCTTAGAGTACTTTATAAATATCAAGGACTGGTAAGAGATAATTCTTTGAGGGAGAGTGATAGCTTTGGAACATGTTTTATGGTAGCACAAGAATATTTTGGATTTAACCTTGGAGTGGGAGAAGTATATATGAGAACGGTACCATCACCAGTTTGATTAGGTTTTTTATTTTTGTGTTGGAGTTAAGAAATTTTCCATCATTATATTCTTGGGATGATGGAGCTTTAGTGATGATATAATAAAAACATTAAATATTTTATATCACAGGTGTTTTGTATTTCTGAAATAATGGATTAAATCCCTAATGATATCTCTGATGGGAATATAATGAACACAATTGAATCTTTAATACAAGTTTTACCACAGGAATAAGATAATCATTGTGAACATTGGGTGTTTGGTTTATGAGCAAGAATGGGTGGTTTAATAAAAGAATAAAAAATAATAATTTATTTTTTATTTTATGGTCAGAACTAATCATCCTCTATATAATCATGCTTTTAGAAAATCCCTAGGGTTATTCACATAACCCTAATAATTTGATAGGATCCTTTGGGGTATATTTGATAAAAATGATAACATATCTTGATTTGATGATTTATATGTCAAGGATTTTTTCTTCAATAAAGTATTTAGTGGCTCTTAAAAATTAAATAAATTTAGAACCATTATATAATAGAAATTACTCAAAAATAGTGGAAGGATGCATATTTTTCTTGAATTTAGTCCTCATTTTGTTTACCTCATTTCAAAAATGAAACAACTATTCTAATAAATTGATTCATTTTTTTATCATTAATTTATAGGTGTTGATTTATATTCAGAGAATTTGGAATTGATATTTATTCATTATTCTCTTATGATTGATATTTTCACCAATGGAATATTATGGTCAACCCAAAAAATGGCTATCTTTTATTTCCCACTCAGGAATTTTTGTTCTTTTCTCCCCCCTTTCATTAGGTGATCATCATTGGTATTCGTATTTTACGGATGATTTTAAAATACATAGAAATAGATTATTTAAAATTTGAGATTTGGTATTGTAGATCATTTCTATGGTCATGGATTTAAGATTTTGATCGAATCTAAGGAATAATGTGGTTTATGGGAAATCATGTATGGATTAAAGACTAGATTGAGGGTTTTAATCCTTATTTTGGTGGTGCGATGGTTTGGCATAATGGGAAGCATTTCTTTAGATGATTTAGAATCTATAATATGTCCCCTGATGAGGATTTGGGTTTGTTTGACCTCAGATCCATGTTCCTCGATGGTACTCATGGCTTAATCAAATGATAAATCTACATGGGGGGAAACATGTAAAGAAAATAGGAATCTAGAAAATATTGAGTAAAATGAATTGTAGTTTAGATGAACACATGACATGTGCAACATTGCTGTAGAAACAAGGATTTTATGTATAATTAAATACCACACACCATGTGTCCTATGAACATTACATGTGACCTAAATTTTTCAACATTATATATACTCTTAAGGTATATGATCATAGACAAGGCCATGCACAGGGCACAACCGGAGTATATTGGGATTACCATGTACTCTTAGACATACAGGTACTCAAACATGGCCAAGTACAAAGACAAAACTAGTGTACATGGTAATGACCAAAGAATACATGAACAACATGATGAACACTAGAATAGACACATAAAGTTTTATAATTAGTAGGATATGCATTTTTCTCCCAATACAGGTTGTTTACCTTTTATGGGGAAAATTGAGGCCCCCTTTCTCTTTAGTTTAGACTAGTTTGTTTAGGGTGTGTTCACTTAGTCCATCCCTATAAGGGCTCAATGAGGCATCACATCAAGATTATATGATGACTAATCCCTTATACGGGTTAGTCTTAGATAGAGTTAGGTATCCCTCCTTGTGTATTGGGGGTGTAACCCTATATCATTTTCCATAGGTTGGTTTAGGAATCTCATTATTGAATATCAGTGTGTGTGATCACCATTATAAAAGGTTAATATAGGTAGGGTCCAGAATTCCCCATATTCCATGCATGAAATCCCCTATATGTGTGTTGAAATATTATGATTTTTAACATCTACTTCATTTTGTTGAGTCCTAACAATAATTACTTATTGAATGGGAACTAGTAGTGGTAGCAGGAAATGATGAGTGATTCATCCTAGATGGGTGTTACCTTGAAGCCTAAAGTGGAATCCTAGAATAGATGTATGGCTGTGAGTTTTACTTGATACTTATGTCTATATTGATTATATATGGGTTATTATTGTTACGTATTCATATTTTAATAGACAAAGCCTTTTGATGATGAGATAACTATTATCTTGATGATTTTAGTTTGGTGTCTTCAAGGTGTCCTGATGGGTATGTATATACTCACCGTTTCATGGTCTCTACCCACACATGTCTTGTCTTATATAGATTACATTATTTTTGATGGACTTCAAGGTATACCAAGAGTATGTATAACATAGTTTATCTATATATATATATTGGTTTGTTCTGGGATTTTCATTGGACAACATTCCCCTCATTATCATCATATTTGAGGCTTTTATAGCTTTTGTGGGTATAAATTTAACACCCTACACTTTCCCATACTTGTGCGGTACACTGAGGTGGGTTATAGTTGCATCCATTCATTGTTGTATGATTTTTATCATACCATTTAATATTTTATTATTTTTTTTGATATGTGTGTTTGTGTAGAGGTACCATAGGATAATGCATCCCAAGTTTTTGATATATATAATTGATGCTTGTTGTTAGCCCCTTATGTATTAGAGTCAGTCTTAGGGAGTCACACCCATCTTACAGCTGACTAAGTGGGCATGGATGTTTCAAATTGTTGAAGATCCCACCTAATTAAATCACCAACAATATTGGGAAATCATGCTCATATCTAAACAAGTTGACCATGATATTGGTAATCCTTATCAGATCCAAAGTGTGTTGCACTAACACTCGGGTCAGACCACTATTTCTACCTCATGATTTTAAACTCCGTTATCTCAAAAGGAAACAACCATCATCAATGAATCTCTTGATACCTCAAACAATTCAAGAGGGAATATTGACACTTAACTGGGAACCAGACCCTGACTACCAACAAGGAATTCTTAGTCAATTGTCATGATCAATGGTACCACTAACCACCATGGTGGCTCTCCTCATATTGAAGAAGCTCACATCCTTAATGGTTATCCATACAGTAGAGTTTTGATGAACCTATCCCTCTAAAGATACAACTTATTTGATGACAATATATTAATTTAGATAATTACCCCCCAAATGTATTCTTCAATAGGTCTTGAGTAAGCAAGTACCACTGAGGGTGTTGAAATAAAACAAGTGGAAGGTATTAACCCCATTTGTAAATGTAAAATCAAGAGATAAGATAATGACCACCACATAACTCTATCATATAAATAAAATAAGGAAACTAATGAATCCCACAGTGAATGGGAAATGTCAAACCAATTGAAGTAAGATTCAAGAGGTAAATACTAAAAGATAAACCAAATGGAAACATCTTGACATTAGTTCCAACTCCTTGTTAAATTAATAAAATTCCTTTAGAAAAAAATTATATATGAAGGGTGAGTATAACATGTATAATCAGTAGGATCATACCCATGGTCTTTCATGGAAATGTTATAAAATTATACCAATACACCAATGAACAAATGGTAGAATCGATAGGCACCTAAACAAGTCAACTATTTATTCTAACCTCACCATGGAACTCCCACATAATAATAAATACATGTATATCAATATATAATCGAATAAATATAATAGAAGCCACACTAAACCCACTTCCCCATTATTTTTTCACACTCATTATCAAATATCAAGAATACTATGCTCTAATCCCTTCCTTAAAATCACATCACATCTCCATCCATATCTGATGTGGTTAGGGATGCATATGTACATACCCTACTATCACTGGTCTGGAATCCTATGCTAGCATCAGTCAATATAAAAATTACAACCTCATCACGTAATAAGGGAATTAGGGCATCAGGATTTTGAATTACATCAACTTCATATCCTCCACCTACCATACATGAACACAACTACATATGAAATTCTCATTATCATCAGGGATCTCTAACACCAGTAATCATCTATAAGAATAACCGCTAACTAAGAATTCATTGATCGTTACTCACTACTGATTGCATACCACAATCTCATACTATTTCAAAAGGAAGGTCTTGGAAAAGGGGGATGCCAGCCATCCATTCAACCACCAACATAGATGTTGGAAAAAAACACAATGAACCTAAATCATTGGGAAATTAGTGAGGTTATCGATCTTTAGTGGGGTATGAATGAAAATAAAATTTAAATATAACAATGATAGATAGATGAAAAAATGAAACATAATAGTTTACAAACAAATCTATTAGTGCATTCCACTAACCCCAACAATACCTCACAATATCTTCCACTAACTTCTTCTACCACTAATACAACATAAAACACAATTGAACCACATAAAATCCACAATTATCTTCCATTGATTGGTTAAAAAATTTCTAGATTTATTTTATTTCTAACATATTTACACTTAGTAATCCATTTCATCCCATGTTTACTAACATTCATGACATTAATTCAATTACTATATAATAATTCTAGTCTACACACATTTAATTACCAACCCACACCATTTAACTTTCATTGTTACCGCTTCATTCCATCACAACTATAAAACAAACAAAAATGCACCACATAACATCCCATCTACCTCAAAAAAACAAAAAATGTATCAGATTTAAAATAAATCACTTAAATCTACCTATATCAAAAAAAATCATAAATCAACCACCACACACCATCCTTCATCACAACTCATTCCAAAAAAATAGTTTTACCGTACAATACATTCCACATTCGAACTGATCACCACCATCATCTATGATCCTCACAAGATCCCAAGAAAAAAATGTAATAAAGAAAAGACTCAAAAAAATATATTAATTTTTTTAAATTCCACATTTATCTATATTTTTTAGATAGGTATTTCACAACATTAATATTTTCAAGCATGGTTATTATCATGCAAATCATGATTCACATGGAAAAAAATTAAATATCCATATAAAAGTAGTTAAAATTTTATAAAATATGAGATAAAACATATGAATCACATAAAGGTATTACAAATTATAGTAACCATAATACAATAAAGTTCCTAAGGACCAATATTTTTAGAAATAATGGTAATAAAGAAAAACTCATTAAAAAATAAAATAACAATGTGAGTACTCCCATCCCCTTAAATTTTAGTTTAATATAATTTATTATCTGATTATGTCAACCAATTATATAAATAAAAAGGAATTGAAAACATTATTTTTATATTGATTCATTTAATGGATTGAATAAGGATCTTATATGTCAATCATATTTTTAACATTCACTAAGAGTGAATTAAAGGTAAAGAATCAGCAACCATCCAAGGAAACACAAAAAAACAACGGAATACCTAATGGAGTCTATCCACAACTAGATTCCATAAAAAGATTCATGATTTCTACCCAAAAATAGTGTATAACTACTGAAATGAACATTTAAAATGAAGATGAATTAGGTGTATGTAGAAGATAAGAGAAGGATGTGTACCTCGATTCATGAGACTTCAATAAGGTCAAACCAATATGTTTAAACTCCCAAGTGGTGTATCTTGAGGGTAAAGATATGTCAACGAATTGAATAGGGATCTTCAAAATAATCAAAATTTAACCACGAATGATATGATTCCCCCTTTTATAGAGGATTTTTCAAAATGCTTCAGTAAAACTTAGGGTTCTACAAAATGATTCTTGAGAATCCAACCAAAGAGAAGATGTATAATTAAATCCTTTGAACCCCAAATTCTGTAAAGCTTTAAAACCCCAAAAATTTATGTTGACATCGACCACAACCATGTCCATGACATGGCTAAGAGAAATGTGGCCCTAGATGCTCACCATGATCAATAACTATAGTGTAACACCAACTAATCAACCATTTTCACCACACCACACCCAATATTATTAAATAGGGAGTTCCAACTCTTTGTTTCCTTCTCCATCATAGAACCTTACCCCAACACACACCTCACAAGACACTATTCTAAGCCCCATGGAATGGGAGTTTCAAAACTTCTTGTTTTCTATAGGGTGGCCCTCCAAGCATAATGGAAAATAAAATGAGTTATCTAAGACATTTTTACTCTACTCTTTCACATACTTGGAAACCCCATGTTAAGATACCACTAAAATGGTTGTCTATGTCATTTCACCCACCATGGTGTATTCTGACACATACTATACAACACCAAAATAATCCTTCAAATTCTTAATTTTGAAATAGAATTCCCCTCACTCAATATCCCAACGAAACATAAAAATAACCAACACCACACCAACCAACATTGTATGGACAATCAAAAGTATGGGTAACCATACCATAATTAATCTTGGTGTTTATAAATCCATGCATTCACATTATAAACTTTTTAAATAATTATCAACATAAATAATCAAAAACAATATGGGAAGGAACATGTAAATGGAATAGTATGGGTACACATACCATAAGATACCTCTCAAGGGTCTCATTACATCCCAAATAATAAAACTAAACCTTCATTACCAATAAAATAAAAATGAATATTTTATAAATCAGCAACAAATTAAGAGTTACCACACCCAAGGTAAAAAAACTAAGGATATTTAGAACGAATATATGTACCACATTCTTAATTACTATCCTCCAATAAAACATGCCTCTACATCACATAAATCAAAAGAATGGATTATCCATCTAGAAACTTTTCCTATTGGTCTTGGATCTTAACTGGTTGTTTTGGAAATATCATATCTTCATTGATATCTAAATCTCTCCATTAAAAGGCATGGGATTCCGTATGGAGAAATTAGTGAATATGGAATTAGGGGAAGATGTCATTGATTATTTCTAGCAATGATGGAAGCACCAACTATTATTCCACCTCACCAATATACTCCTACACCTTAAAGTCCCTAAAGAACTGTGCATAAATATTACCAACTAATCAAACCTCCAATAATCCTAGGTTAGGGAAATCATTAATAGCACATGGTTTCCAATTGTAAGATCTAGGGGCCTCATCCCATGATTATCAAAGGAATTCGTATAGTTAAGGGACTCCTTCATCCACTACAAAGATTTCTGTAACTTCTCTGTCATGCTCGGTAGCACATCCAGAATAAGTACTACTAACTCCCCAACCTTGGTCCATCACATTGAATGATGAAACTACTATCCATGAAACACCTAAAATGGATCCATTCTAATTAATGAGTGATAGCTATTATTATAAAAAAACAAAACCATGGTTCCACTTTACACCCATGATCTTTCCAATCCTATATGAATTCCCATAAAATATCCTTCAACATTTGTATTGTACTCTCTGTCCACCCATCTATACGAGGATGAAAATAAGTGATAAGGTTCAAAAAAGTGTTAAAATAATACTAAAATACTCTATATATTAATGAGGTAAAGTGGGGATCCCAATAAGAAATGATGGTCCTCAGTATCGGTAATGATGTGAAATATCATCCACATACCACCTCGCAAGAACATCTATGGAAATCTACTCATAGATCAGCTGAAAATTGGAAGACATTGTCCAACAGTCAATGATCACACAAAAATCATCTAATATATCCTAGAAAAACGGAAATAGAAGGAAAAAATCAATCAAAATGTCTTCCCACTTCAACTTTGGAACATCCAAAGTCTACAACAAACCAATAGGAACATGGTTCTTAGATTTCACCTAATAACATATCAGACATCGTTCTACACAATCATCATCATATCAAATCATCCCAAGGAACCAAATCTAACTTCTCAAGAAAAAATACATCATAGAAACACCAAGATTAATTACAAACTTCCATACATGAAACTCATGGATAACTCCACCACACATTTCCATCCGAACAAACACCTTTTCTATAACATATAATTTTGACCATCCTCTAAACACGCCTCTAGAACATCAACATTACTAACATGATATCACATAAGATCCAACTATAATTATATCGATTAATACGTATACACCTTCTACATCACATATTACCTCACTATATTTTGATAAATAAAACCTTTACCACTATTCTATTCTTCGCCAAGATACATTATTGTAAGCTCTTTCATTTTAATCCAGCTATCACTAAACTCACAATTAACATATCACCATGATGTCATTATCAATGAATCATCCATGAAATTTCTTTTACATAGGGTGTATGAGATCTCTAAATAATAATATTTGAGAAATTTTATCCAACTCTACTATTATAGGTTTAGATATTGCTGAGAGAAGGCATACCTCAAACTCATATGGTACATGAATACCATAAAGCGATTGTAAATTATGTAATGGTACCAAAAATTTAGAAAACAAAACTACTAATATCAACTAAATTCCCACATGGTAGAAGAAAGACCCTGATTATAAATGTTGGTCCTCATAACACCATGACTATGAATAATCTCATCCCCATAACACCTCAAAAAAACCATGACACTCAACTCATGGATCACTATAAAATGGGATGACTTCATTAGATAATATATAATCAACTAAACAACATTAGATCCTCACGATTATCATGGTATCATAATGATTAAATTTATTAAAGTATCCTTCTACATCAACTTGGGGATATCTATAGTCCATAGAATATACCAAGGAACACGATGATTGAATTTCACCTGTTGATAGACCATACTCTATGTAGTAAACTCTTTTATTGACTTCTTCGTCATAAGCTACAAAAGATGCCTCTTCAAGCCAAAATATATATTAGAAATAATTAGATTCACTGCTAAGGGTGATCTTTGAAATTCATGGAGACCTAACTCACACATCATAATCAAAACAAACAAAATTACTTGAAACAACATATGATTTCAACCATCCTTCGACCACCCTTCTTGAGCATCACTATAACTGAAACTATATCGCATTACATTGACCATTGAGTCACCCCACTAAGACTCCTCATCTTACTTATTATAGAATACTGTATTATCATATGGTAAATATAACCTCTAATAATGGACTCATATACATTGAGATGAATTATTGAAATATATTCCCCCCTCTCCATGTATCAATATAATCCAAGTGACATATCTGTGACACATCCTAATCAAAGCCTCATGAAAAAAAAATCATTTTCAAGGGGTTTATAAGATCTAGAAATAAAAATATTTGAGAAACTCTATCAAAATTTAATTATATAGATTCAAATACCACTAAGAGAATACATACCATAGATTATTTTGGTTCTTTAATAACATAAGTTATTTGGAAATGATATAATACTACCAAATATTTAGTGAGTACACTACTTTAGCTAACTGTAGATCATGGGCGGAATAGTTATGCTCATGGGTACATAACTATTTATACCTATAAAAGATCATCTCGTTGGTTACATCAAGATGTGGCCCAAACCTAGATGGGTTATGTTACAAGATACCTAAAATCTAACCCCTCACTCTGGATATCAAAGTACTAGGACACTGATAAATCTATTTTTTAGGAAGTTAGATGATTTATTAGGCTGATTAATCTAGGATAAATTCTATTCTTTTCTAGCCATATCCATTAACTAACATAAAACCTGAGATAAATTTTCCATAACCCTCTAATAATACCCACTAAGACTATATAAGATGAAAATATTCAGAATGTTATTATGGGATTCCTTAGAAATAAATGCCTCTATCTTTGATATGTCCGCTGAACATCTTACTAGGACACTACCTATAAATGAAAATTTTCTTCATTCATCCAAAAATTTTACTTAGACAAATTTATATGGAGATTATGGCCTCAAATAACTTACAATAAAATTTTAAGATTCTTAGCATAAACCGATTAAAAATATGAGTATATAAGGATCTCATTGATTAAAAGAGACATGATCCAGTCAAGGAACCCTGGGAAAATGTTTTCATGATTCTATGAGAAAAGAATGGTGTGTTCATGAATCCAAGAAACATGAAATTTAACTACATGATTCCATACATTTATTTGAAGATGGTATTCCAAATATCATCATCTTTCACCATAATCTGATGATATCCATATAATAGATCAAACTTCAAAAACCAACTATCTACCTTCATATGGTCAAACACAACTACTATTCTTAGAAAGGGGTAAAAATTCTTGACTATTACCTAATTCATCAACTAGTAGTATTTTTATAACCCCAAACTACAAACCCACTTCTTAGTGAATGAAACTGAATCACCCTGAGGGGATACTCTAGGACATATGAAAACCTTCTCTATCATATCATCAATATGAACCCTCAACTCTTGAAGTTCTGTGGGTGACATTTTATTATGATCCATTGAAACCAAAGACTCACCCCAGTTGTAAAACTATTCCAAAGTCGATGTCACACTGAGCGTTTATTGTCTAATCCTCATCCATGAATACATCAAAATTATCTTCAAAAACTTTGGGAACATAAAATACATTAACTTATACTAAGATAATTTAATATAGAGATATATGTGGCCCTACACACTAACCTCCTATATGAAAACTCTTATCTCTAATGAACACCATTATTTTTCCTTCCATGTCCTAAAACACAACTCTTCTATAGAATATGTCAAAACCCTCACTCATAGAATACAACAAATCCATTCCAAGGATAAAATCATATAGTTATTCATATAAATATTATAAATATCATAATAAATCATGTTACCAAACCATTAGTCAACATCCTCTACACACATCAATCAAAATGGGCCAACCTCTAACTATTTATAATAACAATAGGTGCTCTTTTTTTACCTCCATTACTTATACATAGACCAAAGTGGGAGTAAAAAAGGAGTGCAATGTTACAGAATCAAATAAGGAATAAAACAATGTTGATGATAAATTGATTGTGCTTAAAAAACCTATGGACCCTCTAGCGATGAAACCTTCACACCATGTATCATACCATTCCAAAATCATATTCTTCTTAATGAAAGTTCTCTATAGAATCACTTTAGTTTTCATCTTTGATGATAAGGAATTTTTTTGGGCTTAACTATACTAGATCCATCTCCCCATAGATAATACTATGTTATTTGACCCAACTATCGAAGAAATACATATATTCCCTACTATTGATAGTTCCTTAAAGAAAATTGCAGCTACCATTAAAAATGGGCCCGATTTCCATACCATGATGACCTCCTTGTGTATTAGGACACTAATTCTATTGGTGACCTTAACCCTCATAAAAATAATGTGAAAAGAGAAATCCATTGGTAAACATTTAGGAACTCTAATACCTATAATGGTCTAGAAAATACTACTGACTTCGGATCCCTTCTAGTCAGAACCTCAACTTCCCTAGTATAAATTATCTACTTCCTGAAGCTCCTCCCATTGAGACACTTTATTGGCCTCCCTATTAGGGATCTCTTCCTTATGAAATCATCTAATAAATAATCTCCAACATCTTCTGCACTTCCATGTTTGTAGGAAGATTAAACGGTGTGACTAGATATATTATCATCTGGAATATTTCCTCCTCAAAATGGAATTTCCAAGCTCCATATTATCACCCAAACAAAAAAATCTAATACCACTTTGTTTGGACCCCTTCCATTCAGAGGTACCTCTAATTAGATGATAATGAAGGAAGAGAGATAATTACCCTTGAATCCCACCATTAACATGCATATACTTAGTGACCGGTAAAAAGGGTATATAAATAAAAATATGAAAGGAAATACCACATTGGTAAAAGAAGGATTTGGAGATAGGATAACAACCACTAAGAAACTAGATCAGTTAAATTAAAAAGTAAACTTATCTAGGCCATAATAAATTAATAATGTAAACCCAATTCCAATAGAATTCTCTAATTATATACTAAATGTTAAACCCTATAAAACAATTCAACAACTTTTCCAATTCCCAATCTATTAATTCACAGCTCGATCCATAACATCCTTTTGGAAGCCTAAAAAATATATGTGGGGTTATACTCAGTAGGATTATACCTAATTTATCTTGTACAAATTTTAAAAGGTCACACTAATGACCTATTTAATAAAAAAAATTGGTAGGTGCCTATGGAATTCAACTAACTATCCCAGCCTCACCATGGAACTCTCACTAAATCATGTACCCAAGTATAATAGCATAGAATTGAAAGAAATATATGCAAAGGAACCCCATATTCACTTCCCAAATTATTTTCCACTCTCACACCCCAACATCCAATGTATAGAGCTCCCATCCCCTCCTTAACATCACATCACATATCTATCCATATCTAATGTGGGTCGAGATGTATCCCTACATGTCATGCCTTCATATGGTATAATATATCGTACTTGATTCATTCAATATCCATATCACAAACTCATCACATAACAAGGCAAATAGGATTTCTAGAAAATAGTGGATTTTATCCTCATACTCATCCTAATATGACACATTCTCCTCCCCACGAATCATATACTCCTCAACATATATAATCCAAAACATCATCCATCATCTCAATGAATCACCCTTAACTGAACCATAATAGGAAGGTACTCACTACCAAATGCATACCATCATCTTGTACCACTTTATAAGAAGATATCTGAAAAGGGGTAATTATCCATATGTTTAACCACCAACTTTGATGTTTTTAAAAACACACAGAACCCAAAACATTTAGATATTGCAAAGGTTATTCATCTAGAGTGGGAAGTTTATTTAAATAATATATTAATACCATATAGATAGAAAAAACACAATACCTAGCCTAAATTTTCACGTCTAAATACACTAGCATGACTCACATCACCACCAAAACACCCCATGACATCCACCGTCAACTTCCACCACCACCAATGCAACACATCACACAATCGAGACAGACACAAGTTACAATTCCTATTCCCTTAAATGTTATCAAATTTTATGATTTATTGAAATGAAAAACTAGTTCAACTTACAAACCTATCACATCTGATTTTTTAAAAATTAAATTTATTTATTTAATTACCTTACATTAATTCTATCCCAATCACATTTAATCACAAATCCCTTATTTTTCTATTTCATCATTATCGATTTATTCCCTCACTAATATAAAACCACTGAAAATGCACCACTCAATAGATCATCCAACTCACAGTAAAAAAACATCATTTTTGATGAAAAATCCATCACTACATTTCAAAAATGATTCCATTTACAAATATTGTTACATGATGTTTAACATAAAAACCCCTTAATTACAACCAAAAGATCGTGAGGCCTAGTGTATTTGTAATATTAGGTTCATAATACATCATTGTGAGACTAAAATAATTTTTTTATTTAATTCTATATAATGATCTATTAAATTAATTTGAGATAATAAAACTACATAGGATAAAAATGGGAATACATAAATGAAATGGGTGATTTTTAAGGTATAGTAAGGGAATGAACATGATAAGGAAAAATAGTGTATGATTCAAAGGTGTAACATTATATCATAAAATTAATGGCTCATGAGTAATAACCTGGGAGAATAACATAAATAATATGGTATCATAAGATCATATAATCATAGGAAATATTGTAGAAACATATAATATGAAACAAGCATGAGTCAAGGATAAATAATTATACAATACCACAAGGTGGAAAAATTACCACAGTAGATCTTGTTTTCTTCATAATATTATACATGATGTCTCATTAAACAAAATATTTACCCAATGAATTGAAGAACTATATAGGTGAACTAATCATAACATATTCATGATTATTAGTTCCACAAAAAGGAAATCAATCATATGTCATAGAAAACATAATTACCCCCAGAAAGAGAATGAGTTTCATAATCTTGTGACATAACATATTCAAAGGAAATTTCATAGTAAAGGTATTTAAGAAAATACCTAATGGAATTAATTGCCCCATGAAAGTATGGGAGAATAAGATAGGTATATGTGTGATATACATGTATACATATATACATAATTTATAAGTAATTACTATCATAAAAGTTTAATTTTGTTAATGTTTTTAAAAAGATTATATGGAATATTCCATGAGGAACGTACCCTTTTAATATAAAAATCACATCTTAAATATGTAAAATTTACCAAAATGTTATGAAAAATTTATAAAAAGCACCATGGAAACCTACAAGGGGATCTTAAAGGAATTGAGTGTTCATGAAGATCGGAATATTCTATTCATGTAGAGTATGTCAAAACAAAGATTCCTTTCACATTTTTGGTAAAACTTTGTTGGCTCCACTAGGTCAAATACCTTGATGGGTGAATCAGGGTATGATAGAATAAAACTAATACCCATTTTGATCTTGTTTTATCAATAAAAACACACTTCTCTATTTCTCCTATAGAAATGTATGATCATAAATTAAATCCCATACAAGACACATCAATTTTACTTGGTTCTCCCTCACTTGGATACATCCAAGGGGAATATAACGATGATGTGTTGATGTAACAAATCCATTAATTCTCACTACCAATTATAAGGTTCGGGCTAGATCACTTCTATTCCCAAGCTCACTTCCTTTACAATGTTTAGGGTCTTCTCACTACATTCCCAAGGGTCACTCCCTATGTCTCTTTCTCTAGATCACTTCTGATGGAAAGGATCACAGTATTCCTCATCCATTAATCTAAGCTCTTTGAAGGGATACTCTCATATTTTATAGACCTTTAGGTCCTTTAATTTTCATGAATTTTTTATCCTCTATTGTATATATATGATCTTTAAAAGTTATACTTTCATCCACTGATGAATACCGCTTTACCACAGATGTACTGGGAAATATCTAACTATTCTACAACCTAGTGTTTACTTTCACATAACTATAATGAATGGATTGAATGTTTCAACTTTTTTACCCTAAAAAACTTGAATTCTACACAATACTTAAACAATAAACCATTTTCATTTCCAGGTCACTATTGGTGTGCAACTCCCTTATGGCGTACAACTTCTGTGTAACTCTCTACTTGAGTGAACCCCTCACTTGTGCGACCAGAGATATTATATTCTATAAGTTTTTAGATTATATAAAATAAGGTTTGTATAATATTATTTATAGTAATTTTGGTGACCCTATGCAAAAGGCACACAACTTGTTCTAGAATGCGCAAGTCTCAAGTTCGCACAACCTCACCTTGCGCGGCAAATCCATAACTTGTATGACCTTCTTTCCATTGCCACATTTTGATGTAATTATATTGAAAAATGGATGGTGAGAAACTTTATAAACCTCCTAAATAATTGTCACCACTTCCTTCTCCAAATAAACCTTTCTCCATTCTCTAATTTTTGGACCCCAAAAATTTGGCAAACACTGGGAAATGACACAACCTTGAATACGATCTTTTTTGTACCACCTCGAGACCATCCATTATAATTTCATGGATCCTTGTAAACATAGTTTTTCAATAATATGTTTGGGATGACACGTTAGACCCTGGAAACCTACTTTTTCAACAAAAACAATCAACCCAAAAAATCATCAAAGTTACCTTGAGGGATTTTTCCTAACAAAAGACAAATGTAGATTGTTCAAAAAGTGAGTAGAAGATTCATTTTAATATCTTTTTTTATATTAAATAATTATTAAACATTTATGTAATTAATAATTGGATAATATTAAAAAATATATTCTTTAAAAAAAATTTATGAAAAATATAGATATGGAAGAAAATGAATTTTTTACAGAAATGAGACATAAAGATGGATTTTCTAAAAAACATTCTCAACCATTTTAAGAACAAAATAGAAGAAAACTGTAAAATAACATGAAATATATATAAATAAAGAGGGGATTATAAAGTTAATATTTTTTATTATAAAATTATCAAATATTTTCGATTAATGGAAATCAATTATAATCAATCCAGAATAACGATGAGATTTTAAATTAAACCCACTCCGCTTTGGTAAAATTTTAATCATAAAACCCATGGGAGAAATAAATTAAAATGAAACATTAAATTCCATGTAGATGAATATATTCATGATATAACATATCAATGAAATATTATATAAACATAAAACAAGAAATTAGTGTTCAATATAATATATTTCTCCAGAAAATAAAAGTGAGATGAAAATCCCTTATAAAGATCATGCCATTGAAGTTAGAATTAATCAAAAAATTTATTATGTGTTTCACATTTAAGTCCATATAAAAAAATGAAAATATGAAATAAAACTATTAATTGTATTTACACATATAATATTATCATAACAAGGCCAATTACAACATATTTTTACCTAATAAAAGAAATTGAATTATAAAATCCCTTACCAAGAGTTTGACTCATCATGCACATACATTATCTTCTTGAAAAATAAAATTATTTTTATTATTTATTTTATTAAGATATTTTTTCCAGTTTAGCATAAATTCTATTATATTTTTTTTACCATTTTATATATATTTAACTAATCAATTTGGTTCATGTCAGATGTTCTGATGGTACTCGGTCTGTGGGTCTAAAATGACTTCAGTAGGATCACTACTGTAAAAGAAGTCATTATTAAATAATTTATAGAAAAATAATCATGTTATAAATATCTTTTTTATAAATAAATTATATTTTTGAAACCATCTATGAAATATTATTATGAAAATCAACTATGTTACAGTCATGGAGATGGTAGGCCATATATACGCATGAGTAACAATTACATTTTTTAACCATCATGATGGACTTACATTTAGTGTTATTATTTGTTTATATAATGATAATTATAAAATAAATATATGATTATTTCTTTAAATAAACTTATATATATCATCCATATGATTCAGTAATAAAAAATGAATCACATCACTTTGTGAGGCGATAGTCTTATATTGGTTCATGAGGGGATAGTCTTTCGTACACATAAAAGATAGTTTCTTTCCCAATTTGATGGAAGTGTTGATGGAAGTAGGTTATGAAATTAACTTAATAAAAAATAATTATAATGTATATTATTATGTTATTATATCATTATTATTCAGTAATATTTTAAGTAGGTGGAATAATAAATATATAGAATTTTTTTGTTAAGAACGATAACTCTTCTCAGACCACCAACTTAGGGTTATACCTAAAGCCTATTTAGATTGTATAACTAATCAAAACAAGTACTTAGGAATGTTGTGTGCATATAAATAATTTATTTGGTTATTTATTTCCCAAACCCAAATTTTGTTAATGATTGTAAAGGAGATGATAGGAGGTTCCCTTTCAAAAGTGAGAGGGTGTGATAATTTTTAAAATACCAAAAATGATTCAATAATGGGAATTCACTCCCATTACATGTTCATAAAAAATGAAAAATAATTTATTTTTGGGTTATATGTTCTATAAAAATCTCAAAAATTTAATAATAAACCTTTTATTCCATTTACCTCTAAGGTTACTCACCACTACTATTTTAGTTTTCCTCACAATAACTAGTTTTTTAATGTTTTTACTATTCCTTATTACAAAAGGTTCATTGAAATTATTACCTAATATTAATTATTATGTTTCAAAATATTTAATCCATTTTATAAAACTAAAATAACATTATTTTAATAATTAAATTTAAAATTAAACCCGCAAAACATGTTGTAAAATGGGGTTTCAAGAAATTCCTTCTTCAAGAAATATATAATATTATCTTAACTCTATGACTAGAAATAATCATTAAATGAATTAAAATTAATATAAATAGATATAATATAAGAATTTTATTTAAATATTTCTTTAATAGGGGCTATTTTAATAAATGGAAATATATAAAATTTATATATTCACAAGTAGTTTGTAGAAAACCGCATTTTTAAGCATAAAAATAAAATTATACCAAAATCATGAAAATTGATGAATAAAAAGAAATTAATTATATTTTTACATATAAAATGTCTCATATGAAAATTTAAGACCAAATTAAAAAATATAATATAAATTTAAAATTGTTTATTTAATGAAAAGAAAAGACATTATTTGAAAAATCTATAATTTTAACTATTCAATGAAAAATCAAAAATTTCAGAAAAATTTCAAATTTGCACATAATTTAATTTTTATATTATTATTTAGAAAATTATGTTTATTTTATAAGATTAAATTTCTAAAATTAGTATAAATTATTTATAAACGTTTCTCACAAAAATTAATAAAAATTGTTTTTGAAGGAAACATGATTTTTATAGGAAAAAATATTTTTATTAAGATTTAAGTTATTATTTCGTAACAATTTATCAATAAATTTATATTGAATATAAAATATATATATATATATATATATGATGAATTTAATACTATTCATACCCACTAATTTATCTACTATGTTATGACAATCATATTTAAATAATATTTTTTTTTCTTTATGCTTGGTATGTGTGATGTATATGATGTTGAATATATCATTTTTGTAAATATATGGTAGTTAAATGATACCAGTAATCAATAAATTAAATCACCAAATTTTTTTGTTTAACTCATAATTCAAAATTATTATATTTGAAAATAACTTTTTTTAAAAACACCCCTCATATAAAGGGTTAATAAAAATTTCTCTTAAAATGAGGAAAAAGGGAAATAAAAAGGTTATCTTGAATAAAACATTACTGGGATTGAAAATGGAAAAAAATAGTGCAAAATGAAAATGTATAAACGTAATAGAAAACCAATTCCCTGAAATTACAAGAGAGTGAAATTGAACATTGATAGAAAAAGTTATTGCGTATAAGATAGTTAAAAAACACAAAACCAAACAACCAAGAATTGTGAAAAGATCATCGATTCATTTGAAATGAAGGTACCAGGATAAAATTTTCTTATTTCAAGATAAATTTCCTAGATTTGATCGATTAATTTTCCATCTAACTTATGAATATAAGAAAATTTACTTTCTCCACAATTATAATTTCATCCTTTAATAAATATCCCCCACAATCTCATTTTTTGTTCGAATGATGAGTATTCAAGATGATTTTGTCATGAGTGAATAAATTAAATTAACTTATAATAGATCACATAATTCAAAAAGGGATAAAAATTCACTCCTCTTATCTTTAGGCATTAACTAAAACTAAAATGGTTAGGACATGGTAAGATATTTACAAAAAGTGATAAACCTTCATATGATGAAATAAAACCTTAATCTTTAAAGCCTCAATAATAAAACCCAATGTTTAAAATTGATCATTTGATAAATAACAAAACATAAAAGTCTTTAAAATATTCAAGACTATGTTGAAAACCAAAGGATTGAATGATTTGATCACATATTCATCCAAGATTAATATAATATTTATCTCTAAATAAAATCAATCACTCTTAAAGTACCATAGAAAAATGTGTATCCCTGAATAATTTATGATTATAATTTCTATAAATAACTTGAAAAAATATAAATCTATACTAAAATAATACATTTTCCATAATCCTTATATGATTATTAGTTTTTATAACCAAGATACCATTAATGAAAATACTTCAACAACATAATTCTTGAATCCCAATGTATAAATACATCAAAACATTCACATCAATTATTGGTACGACATAGTTCCTTCTTTAGTATAGGATTTGACCTTTTTAAGAGGTAATTGGATTAAATAATTCCCTTTTCTCCTAAACTTAATACACGAACTAGAAATAGATCACTAGGAAGGTATTTATTTATCTCAATTGAAAGCCTAATTTTTCCTTAGTATTTAATTGATATATGCCCTTGTTTTACACATATAAATCATTTTCCAATTCTTTGAGAAATTATTCTAAGTGTCACTTCCCATATTTTTTAAATGAAGTAAATTGAGACATCTTTCTTCCATGGTCTTATCCACTGAAGATCTTAGTGGAATCCATCATTCTCTTCATTGGTGAGTTCGAGATTTGGTTAAGATTAAAATTAAAAATCATATATATTGATAAATAATTTTGAATAATAATAATATATTTCACTTTAGTCATCATACCATTTGGATTCTTAGAATAACTATATTTTCCACCACATTTAATGTTAACATCATTCATCTTGGTTATATCAATTTACTAAAACCAAAAATCATAGTGTGAGGAATAATAACCATAATAATGAAAAATCCAATATAGGATATATAAATAATGACAATTTATTTTAAATCTATAAAACAATAGATTTAATATAAGCCATCTGTGATTATAATATATATAAATACTTCATGATAGTTCATAATGAGTTTGTGAATTTTCAAAATGTATACCCTAGGAGTGTCCAACAAGGTGTTAGAAAGGCCCATTGTTGTGCACCTATTTATGATCTATTTAAATCCAAATTCACATTTTTTAGAGATATTCACATAGGTAAAATTATGAAGGATCCATATCAAACTCTAGTATTTAGAAATGGATTTAAATTCATGGAAACCAGTCACTCTAAAATTCAACAAAATTCCAGGATATTTTTTTTTGCTTAGAATTATCCCTAGGAATTTTAATAAAGTTATCTAACATGAAACCCAAAAAATAAATAGACTTTTATATTATACCACATATATAGACCCATTAATTTAACAAAAACTTTTAGAATATTTTTTCATAAAAATCCATTAATTTCAACTAAAAGACCATGATATCAATTGTCTTTTGAAGACTAGGTTCATAATACATCAATGAGTGACTAAAATTAATCTTCTTCATTTTATTCTCTATAATAGGATAATAAATATATTTTAGATCCTAATATTGTATATTATAACCATGGAATACCTAAAATAAAGGAGTAGTATACTTCTCAATCTTAATGGTGGGTTGGTAGTGACTCGGATTATAAAAATGATATGTCGTACTATGATATATAGACATGTTGTTAGGTGGATGAGGACATTTCTGTTTGTTTAATCTTGTTTTCCTCTTATATGTAATTTTTATTTCTTCTTAATAAAAGGTTAAAATCTTTGATTCTTGATACACTTGTGGTAGTAAATAAAAAAGTAATCTATAAATTCGAGTAAGGTAGTAAACATGATAAAGAAACATAACATTTTAGTTAAAGTTATAACACCTTGTCATAAGAGATAAGAAATATGATTAATTGTGTGGGAACATAACATAAAGAACTCGGTATCAAAAGATTATATCATCATAGAAAATTTGTTAGTATCATATATCATTACATAAACAGAAATCAAGGATAACAACCTAAACAAAATCACATTGTGGACAAAGTCCCATACTAGACTAGGTTGAGACCCTAATCACTTACATGACTGCTCATGAGACTAAATCATTACCCAATTTATTAGAGTGATATCTAGGTATGAAAATAATAAAATGTTCATGATTATGGTATTTCCAAAAAAGAAATCAATCAGAAGTCATTAACCTAAGAATTTTATATGGAAATAATGTGGGTTTCGTAATCTTGTCTTATGTAATATTTGTTGAGGAAATTTTTCCTTTTCACTATGAAATTACTTCTTCAAAATATACAAATTTCCAAAATATTATTAAAAATATTTTTGTTAAAAATAATAATGGAAAAATTAAAAATCAAAAATAAAATAATTGAGTTTTCATGATGGAATGAATACACCATTCTTTTTTAGAATGTTAAAACAAACATTCCTTTCATATTTTCACAGAAAAGTAAAAAAGTACATTGTTCAGAAAAAAAGGTTCATTTTATTTTTATAAAGGTAAAATAGCGGTAAAAATCTCTTTAAAATAATTTTATAAGATTAAAAAAATATTATTTACAGCATTTTAAGTAAAATATAGTTATGTAAGAGAAATCATTTTTTGACTGAAAAGAAAAATAAAGAGTGTTTTTTCTAAAAACATTTTATCAATATGTTTATGTAACAAAGAGTATAAAATGGTTATATTACATGAAAAATTCATAAATAAAATTGGGAGAATAAATTTAAATCCTTTTATTATAAAATTATCATATAATTTACTTCAATGGAAATTTGATAATAAATAATCTCGAATAATGATGAGATTTTTAAATAAACCCTTGCCACTTTTTTATCTTTTAAATCATAACTCCCACTAATTAAATAACACCAAAATAATATTTAAACTAGATGAAGTTAAATATGTTATTGATATAAAATATCAATAAATTATTATATAAAACAAATAAAATAAATAAGTGTTGAATATGGAATATTCCTCATAGAAATAAATGTTTGAAGAAAATCCATTACCAAGATCTTACCATTGAAGTGAGAATTAATAAATGAATTTATTATGTGCGTAAAATGTAAGTCAACATAAAAAAAGTTTAAAAAATAATAAATACTCATTAAACATATAGTATTATCATATCAAAGATAATAATGAAGTAATTTAACCAAATGAAAGAAATTGAGTTATAAATTTTCTTACCTCAAGTTTTAGTTGTCATGTTCATACTTTATCGTCCTGAATAATAAACTTTTGGTAATTATTTACTTTATTAAGAATAAATTTCAAGTTTATTATTCCATTGATTTTATTTATTACTATGTTATATATAATTACATAATCAAATAAGTTCATTTATGATGTTTTGATTGTATTCAATTCATGTGTCTAAAATGATGTTGGTAAGTTTAATATGTTGAAATAATCCATTGTGTCCTCATATAAATAATAATAATAATAATAATAAAATAATTATAATTTTTTTAAATAAATTATATTTATAAAAATAACCTGGAATTATTATTCAAATAAATTAATTATATTACAATCATGGAGGTGGTAGGTCGTTCGTATGCATAAGTAAAGTTTCCATTTTTTCAATAATCATGATGGAAATAAGGTAAGTGTTATTTTTTCTTTAATGGATTATAATTATATAATAAGTTTCATATTATCTCTTTAAATACACTTATATATACAATCCATGGGACACAATAATAAAAAAATTAATCTCATCACTTCATAAAGAGGTAGTTCGCAGCACACATGAAGGACATTATCATTTTCAATTGATGGTAAGGTAAGAAGGTGTATGATATATTAATTTTTCAGAATTATTATTATTTTATCTGTATCATATATAATCATTACATACATTATAATTTTTTATCCATGATAGGCTGTGATGTAAAATGAATTACATCAGTTTTCAAGGCGGTAGTCCTCCATCCAAACGAATGATGGTTTCATCTACAATTTGATGGAATATTAGATGAATGTAGGTTATTATAATAACATAATAACATATAATTGTATGGGATACACTTATTTTATTGTTTCATAATGATTTGGTAATATTCATAGAAGGTGGAAGAAGAAATAAAACAATTATTCTCAGTTATGGATGATACATATTCTTTCGGACAACCTCTTTAAGATTATACTAAAAGCCTCTCTAGATTGAGTTTTTGATCAAAATAAGTAATGTATAATGTGTTGAGGGAAATAAAAAAGATATTTGGGTAGGTATTATCTAATATTAAAGGATTTTGAAGTGCACAAATGAGAGGAGATGAGGTTTCCTTTTATAAGTGAGTGGGGGTGGAATGTTTTATATACCCAAACCTATTCAATAATGAGAAGTCACTATCAATAGAAAAAACATCAGATATTGTAAAAAATGGATTATAGGGGTGATATGGTAGATTAAAATAAAAAAATGAAACATTTTTAAAGATGTGATTCCATTTACCTCTATGGTTCCACACTATTACTATTTTTTCACTACGATAACTATTTTTTTACTGTTTTTTAATATTAATTATGAACAAAATTAATTTAAGAAAACTATATTATATAAATTAATATTATTTAATATATTTAATCCATTTTATCAAATTAAAATTGAAGATGTGGAATAATTAAATTTAAATATTAAATTTGCAAAACATGTAGATAAATATTAGTTCCAAAAATAGACTTTTCAAACAATAGATGATCTTATACCAATTTTAAAACTCAAAATAATCATTATATAAATTTTAATTTATATAAATATATGAATAATAATTTAATTTAATTTAAATATTTCCTTAATAAGGGTTATTTTACTTAATTAAAATGGATAAACTCTATGCACTTAAAAACAGTTTGTAGAATATCTATTATTAAGCATAAACATAAACTTATTAAAACATCATGAAAGTTGATAATTAAAATAAAATTATTTATATAATTGTAAAAAACAATTTCATATTTAACTTTAATACAAAAATTATAAAATGTAATTAAACTTTTAAATTTCATTATTTAATGAAAACAAATGAATATATATGAAAAATCATTAATTTTCACTATTCACTGAAAAATTAAACATTTCAGAAAAATAAAAAACATTTCACACTCAGTTAAATTTGAAATTATTTTTTAAAAGTTGTTTTTATTTTAATAATATAAAATTTATAAATATTAAATAAAAAAATTATAGTATTTTTTTGAAAAAAAAATCAAAAAAATCATTTTTGAAGGACTCATATTTTTTATAGGATAAAATATATTTATAAAAATTTGAGTGATTATTTCTTAAGAATTTATAAATTAATTAATATTGAGTGAATATTATATATATATTATAAATTAGATAATTCTATTCATACCTACCAATTTTGTGGCTAGGTTTTAAATGTCATATTTTTATAATAATACCTCATGGTTCATTTAAGAACGATGTTGCCTATTATATACCATATAGAACATAGTTTTCTTTTAAAATTTCTGGGTGTTATAATTAATCCCACATATCTCATATAATTTTTCATTAATAAACCACCAAAAATCATCCCCCATCTCAACTCATGAAAATAAAAACATAAAATTATTTGCTATCATATTTGACATCCAGACCAGCCTACATTATCACCGTACGATCTTTGGTGATCCCCACACAAAACCGAAGGAAAAAAGTAAAGTACCCAAACACTTATAAAAATGATTTAATATTAAAAAATTATTATATTTTATATATTTCTCATTCATAATGTTACTTATTCTCTTTCATGAGTATTATCACAAAAATACAGATTCACATTTGAAACCAATTCATTATATATATATATATATATAAGTATTTAACCTTTTATGAAAGGTGAGATCAAACAAATCATTCAGATTAAGTAATTAAAAAAATATTTTTGGGATGTATTTAGTTATCACGGTATATATACATTATATGATCCTTCTTTACAAAGTTAGGTGGTCACTGAGACATATCACTGACTCCATGAATGTGTATCAAACCAAGTGGATATGAAGTTTGAATCATATGAACCCTAACTCTTATAGATTTAAGATATGATCATGAATATTCAATGGAATTATTATAATTATAATTATTACCCTCATTAATGTTTTTTTATTAATTATGGGTGTAAATTAGTGAAGATACATTTTTATATCCTTCATTATTTTGTGAAGAGTTGACATTTTAATTTAAATCCTCATTATCTGAAACATAGGAACTTAATGTTATTTAGGGGATAGCTTGTTTTTTGGTTTTGGAATTAGGACAGTTAAATAGGATTCCTATTTAACTCTATGAAGAGAATCTAAACCATTATATTTTAGTTCTATATAACAAGATATGTCATACTTTTTAAGGACATGTTACAAGGAAAAATCCCAAGAAATACAAAGTCATCCATAATGGAATTTATAGGTGAAATGTTCTTACTGATGGTTAGTGTGGTAGTTATAAAAGAGTGTCCCTTTTAAAATATTAGAGGGAATATGTACTAGTAATGATATATGGGGTTGGATATAAGGGATATGTTATAAAAAATAATAATTATGATTTCATTAAGGATATAGACTAACAAAGAAGATATGGGGATAACTATTTCAAAAATGTATCTTCAGAAGATGGTATTATTTTATCAAGTATATCTATCAATGAGGAGGATTCCCATTGAATATTTCTCTGGAGAAAAGATGTTAATAATTATAGGGAATAAAACCCTTCTAGTTGGGGCATGATGTCATCAGGGATATATTCTGATGAAGGAATATGGTTTTTCTTGCAGTATATCCCAATGGGGGAATGTATAAGACCAAAGAGATTTGAGAATATTGAGGATGGGATAAAAAAAGTCTCCATATTTATCATGTTGGAGACATGAATTAGATCTCTCTAATTTTTAGTTCCATAATTTAGGTTCATGTGATAGGACCATACGATGTAGTTTAATTTCCTGCAGTAAAGAACAATTTGTGTAGTTTAATATCATGCGACTAGGATGTATGTGTTAGGAAAGTTTTGAAAAAACAGGATTCATTAGGTCTTAAAGATATAAGGATCCCTTGATTTGTTTCTTTGGGAATATATCCCTTTTAAGTAGTGTCTTTTGGGAAAATATATCCCTTTGAGGAGGGTAAGATATGGTTTCCAAGTCATATACCGAAGAAGGAGTCACATATTAGTTAGTGGTTTTGGAGATTTCAACAAAGGGGGGTCCAAATTCTTTAATTTTTTAATTATTATAATATAATAATCAACTTAAATCCATAATCACATATCATTTATGTTCTGTGCGAGAAATAAGAGAGCATAGAAGACCAATAACATTACATAATTAGATTTGAATGAGACTTATACTTAAAGAGGAATCCCAAGTTGATGTGCCTACTACATGTCCAATGATGGATAGGGGAGAGGATATGGAAGGTATGAGGGATATAATATCCCACAAGAAAGGTTAGATGATTACTCTATGGTTGATTCTGTTAGATTATCTTACTCATTGAATGGATAACAATCTCATCACAAGTGAGGAGAAATCACTATATTGTCTTCTTGATAAGGACCCACTTATCAAGGGAATATATAATCATGATTCCCCCACGGGTTCTACCAATATGTTTAGACACCATGGCTCCACATTTTATTAGATTAATCCATGATCAAAGGGGTTCATTCTAGTGGTCATTCCTTGATCATGTTTATCTTGTGTCCTTAGAATAGGCTTAAAGTTGGCATTCATTGTGATTTGAAATATGTGAATAGTTTGCATGGATGTCTTTAGAATAATTGTTCCCTGACATAAAAGTTATGGGAATAAAAGTTTTTGTACCTAGGTATCCTTCTAAAAAGGGGGAATATTGACTTATAAGTTTGGACTCACATTGTCAGCCACATGGACCTGTCCTTTTTTGGTTAAATTTTTGGGCTCAACCTCACTTGGTTAGAATTGTGGTCTTAGTTATCATTCACACTTCATTGTAATTTTCCCCTTTGACTTCCTACAGACTTCATGAGTTGATGTTTTTATAAAAATAATCATTTTTACATTTCTTCTTTCACCATTATTCCCTATTCCTTAAAATTCCTTTTTTAGAGAGAGTATGTGGTGTTTATAGTCACCCTAGATTCTATTATTTCAAAAAAATAAGTGAAAATTATTCAACAAGTCCTAGGATAGTTGGTGGATGAGTAACAAAACCCACGAAAGGATCTCACAAAACAAAAAAAAAATTCTACTCGATCACTATATTATTACACCACACGGTGGGTGAAGGACTATGTTGGGTGTCTTTAAATACACTTCAGTATTTCATGATTAAAATACATATTGGAAAAGGGAACTAAAATTTTTCAAGGGTAAACCTCATGGGTCTCAGGTACTTCATGAACTTAGGTACTTCGTGGTAAAATTTAATTTTTCACTTCTATAAAATAATGCACATGTTGAAAAAGTCTTAAAATTTGATATGTATCTCTATTTGGGACCCATGACATATCAAATAAAAGATTAAGATACAAATACATCAATTTATATTATTTATACACCCTAGAATTATTTTTCATCAGGCTAAAAAGTTCATGGAAACCCCTCAAAAATTGGTTTTAATCCTTAAATTCCCTTTTATCATCAATTAAAAAAATCGATGACCTACTCATGGATGGAGGTTATCACCACCATATCACCATGATTAGAAATGTTTTTTAATAATATCATTCCCTTTGTGTGTGAGTGATCATGAGACCCACTGAGAGACAATTTTATTCTTCTTTTAGTAAAAAAAATATTCTTCTACTCAAATGTATATTTTTGTTATATGAGGGAGGAAACTATCATGGAATTTATAGAAATGTGAATGGAATAGATTTCTTAATTCCAAAAAGGGACCATTAGAATATGATTCATTCATAATTAAAGGAGTCTAATATTACTATATCATAGGAAATTTACTGATATTTTTGAACCCCTCAAATGATAGAGTTAAGTTAACTTCAATCCAGTCAAACATTGATCATGAATGAGAAAGGATAATCACAATTCCTGAATAATTTTAATCTTTAGGGTTTCCTCCCAAGAATGGATTATAGATGAATATAGGAATAAATACCATCACATGTACACAAGAGTTGGTCCATTTGGATTAGTTCTTCTAGGACATGGTTCATGGATGGTTATAAGCATAAATACAGTCATGGTAAAAAAAATTTAGTCTATTTGGAAGCTTTACTTCATGCAATGGATCATCAATGGGTATAGTAAGAAATAAAATCACCATAAACTTGATTCAGTCCATTTGGATGATTTATTCCACTCAATGGGAAGGAAACAATGCTTCTCATCAGCTGGCAGCCGCTGGCCCCCCTTACGATAATCTGCTCTAGCTGGACCACTTCCCTTCATGGATATGCACATGTAATTTCAATGATCTTTGTTAGTTATGAATTCATATTTTGTTAAAAAACTGGAAAGAGGATCATGAAGAAGAATTTTGGAATAACAATTCCCATGTTCAATATGGATAAAGTATGTTGAAATCATTATGTAATGCTCTATAATTGTTTATAGGAAAAGGGGTCTATATAGAATAACTTTAATTCTGTTGGGGTAATATTGTGGACCCATCGAGACATGTGTTTTTCTAAATTATAACAATCCTAACCTACTCTTAGGCCTCATATGGGTAATCATTGTGGTTATGAACTCAAATTCTATTTAGTTATTAGTTTATAGGTTTTAAACCTAATGATGTTTTTTCCTTTTAAATTTATGGCACTCAATTATTCCTAAATCTCAAATGGCACATGTCTAGCTGGTAGATATTTAACATTTTCATAGATATTTATTTTATTTTTTTTAGCCTGAAATTAAATTTGTCTCTTTCAATTAGAATTTTAATGTCGTGAATGTCAGACTAATGGAGGCTAGTGTTTAAGGTCAAATAGTTTTGACATATCATCATTGAATTTTATGGTCATAACCCATGTACTAAGGGTGGCGTATTCTATGTGGAAACCTGGGAGAATTAAACTTGTTTTTAATGGGAGACGAATCTCATGGATGCAGACAAACATATGGAATAATGAATGTAGTTTAGGGTCATCGTATTTGGGCTAATATATTGTTTGGTTTACGATCATATGATGAGTTCCATAGATTAAAGAATGAAACGTCATATTCTTTTCAATAAATGAGAATGTTATACAGTGATGAAACCTCAAGGATATCCTGTCCACTTAAACATTTGTATTATGGTTTTTTTAAATCATATCTCAAGGATTATTAAGCAAGGATGATGAAATGAGATAGGTACATAAAGTTTGATTTCTAATAACATTTGGATGAAAGGATTAATGTGATTTTATTATGTCATAATGATATTATAAGTCCCTCCCCTCAAGAGGATATGCTTTTGGTTAACTTTCTATAATGGGAGAACACATGGAGTGCCATATTGGGGAAAGTATGTATAATCAAACAGAAGTTTCCCTTGGAGTCTAGTAAGCTTGTTACTAAAAACAATGAATGTATTGTGAATAATAAAAAACATTAGAAAACAATATTTTATGATAGGAGGGTATTTAGGGAGGGTTTTTGTACCTCAAAATTTACATCACCATGTAGTAAAATAAATTATTAGGGTGAAGGTATATGATGATAAATGATCTATCTTTTACTTAGATTAGTAGATCCAATAATCACAACATCAATATTTCTTGTTCTATATTGATTAACATATAATCTTTGTTTATTTTTTGATTTATAGTCTTGATTTTACCTAATAATTGAAAGTGAGAAGCATAGAGAGTGGAGACCTAAATTTTTCTCAGACTTCCATTTATGGATTTTTTGAATGATATTTTTTTCTCTTTCACTATAAATGTAAAGTCATTTTATTTTTACCACAGAAGGTTAGAGTTTAAATTCATACATATTTAACCAAAAATATTTAGTTTGATGTTATATAACTTTGAACAAATGTACTAGTTTTAATTTATATAACATTGACCAAAATTATTGAGTTTCATGTCTATAACATTAAAAAAAGAGAAAACCTTTATAGACAAAGAAAGGAAAAACAAAATGTGAATGAAGTGCCTATTTCTGATCTGGATTAACTTGGGGGATGTATACATAGTTTAGGGTCATGATTATCTAACCCTGATGTGAGAGGGGTTCACAGTAACAATCTATATAGGGATCAAGCATCGAGGACACCCCAAAACCATTTCGATAGAGAATAGTGATGATGATTTAAATAAAAAATTTATGTTCTTTTATTAAGAGTGATGATTTATATAAGAAAAGTAAATAATGGATTATTTCTATAATAATTCATATGATGTGTTCTAGTATGCGACTGTCAAAGAACATGGTGATTTGAGGTCTATCCCATTATAGAGATATATTTCTAGTAAAAACAAAAAAATGAGGATTCATATATAGAGCTGTCTTGGGGAATTTATGTAGATAAAAACCAAAGTGTCTTGTGGGTTCTATTATTCTCATCATTGATATCCATTGAAGGTTTGTTGAAATTAGAGGTACTAAAAAAGAAAAGTGTGGGTTTTGGAATAACACTTTTCAAAAGTGGTTAAGCAAGAATTACATATTTTAGCTTACTATATCTGGAATATAATTATCTTTGTAAAGGAGTGGATATAGATGAGGGTTTGCAACTAGGTCTAGAATTTATTTTCTATAAGTCACTACATATCTTGATCTAATCAACATTTAAGATACATGTAGTTCTCCCATGTCATTCAGTTTAATGTCATGTGATAATGAATAAAGAATGATATAAATTAAAGGAATACAATGTGGAACCATACTGATCAGTTTAAATTAATGTGGAGTTGAATTCTATAAACCCCATTGAAATTTTTGATGGGAATGAGAGGACAATACACTATAAGGGTAATTTTTGGATTGATGAAACTTATACTTTTGATCAGAATATGGGGTCCTAGTGTTAATATGTATCCTATAGAAACAATAATCAACCCATACATATTTTTTGTATGATAATTACCTATATATTTCTTGATCATACACATGGTAATATTTAATTTAATTTTTAGTATGGAAAAATGCACTAGAAACTCTTACATTGATCAGGATCACATGTGAGGAGAGAGGACTTACCAACAAACCATCCCTAGGGGTACACATTATGTTTCATTATTTATGGCCAATTAACCGGGGTGTGATTCCCTATATTTAAAACATGGTGCATCCCAATCATTATTTGGGTAAAGATCCACTAGAAGCTCCAAGAACATGTAAGTCACATTTGATGTGGGAAACAACATTTTGTTGAGCGACCTCAGGTGTTACCTAAGGGGAGCATCATGAATGAGAGAAAAATGTGGGGGGTTATTTTAGACTCCATAAGAATTACCTTATCAAATAGAGTAATTTTTCATCACCGCATATGATAGTGTAGGTTTTGAATCCATACACTAGGAATCCAAAAACAAGTCTATCCCTTATAAAAAAGAATCAAGCAGTATGGGGTAGATAGTTGTAAAAAGTTTCATGTCATGAAATATGGATTGGAATTGTTCCAAGTGGAGTGAACAACATTTGTAGCCACTTTTCTCACTAGGGTTACTATAACCATATTCTAGAAAAAGGTAGTTTGGCATTGGGGGGACCTTCCACTGGATCCAATTTTGGTGACGTCGAACATCACTATATATCTTAATATTTTTTAAATCAATAAACACATAGATATTTTATGGTAATTCCTTGTGTCGATCTAGCTAATGTGTAGAGAAAATGGGGCGGGCAACCTCACTCTGACAATAAGAGATATTTACAAGGTTTGTGTTCAATTTTAGGATACAGATATAAACATTACTATGTATCCTATTATGATAGAAATAAATAATCACATAGTTCTTAAATGATAATTCATTTCATAGATCTAACTAATATATAGGAGGAGTAATTTCCAAATTTCTGGTTTTTTACAGATCTAATTATCATGCAAAGTAAAGGAAACTCATCATATTTCTAAAAAGGAAAATACCTGTAATAAATGAATAGTTGTAGGATCATTCACCAAGAAAATATAGGTTTTATTTTAATATTTCTATGGATAGAACAAATTTAGTTTTTTTTGGTCATCAATACATATCTTGTAGGAAAGTAATCAAGCCACACATGCTTCTTCTGAGTGATGTGAGAAGATTATAACATCAAGTGAAAAGTATCACCATGGATAAGGATTATGACCACAAAACGTAATGTTCTATGACATGGAATTTTATTTTAACATCATTTTACTTATAAATATTCCATATATTTTAACATCATGTTACGGTAGTGTTTACAATATAGTTAATATCTTGTAGTAAGAATGATGGTCATAAAGTTTATCATCATATGGTGGGTATTTTTTTAAGTAGTTTAACGTCTTCAGACCAGGATGAGTATCATTGATTTGAGATTAAAAAATATAATCCATGATTAAACACTCCATATAGGAATGAATTATATGTTCTCCCTATATAATGATCAGCAAATATACCCTATTAGGTTAATCAGTGAGCATGAATAATGGTCCCTCTCATATTGGATCTAATTTCAGAGGTTTTACCCAGTCTCATTAGAGTTATTTGATGTAAACAAACTCTCCCTAGAGAAATTAATGGATAGTAACTTCTTATTGAAGGATCATAAACCCATATTTTGATAAAATTCTTGGTTTGGTAGTGTGTGCAAACACTTTTCATTAAGCCTCTATAATTCATCTTCCTATTTTGGGGATTTTTTATATTTAGGAAGATGTTTTCATATTGTAACATATGTTGTGGGAATATGATATTTGAAATGATAAAATACCTTTTTTCATACATAATCGAGTACAAAATCACTTTTTTTGAAGTAAGGGGTTTGGTGAAATAACCCCATATGACATGAAAGATATTTTCTCACAAAGGCTTATTATTCATATCCACCATATTATGAATTATATTAGATAGTTGTAAGTTAAGATCAATGAAACTGATATAGAGTAAGAAAATGAGAAAATATACCTTATCTCCATGATCTTTCACTAACATGGTTTCCAGAAGAACTACCAAGAACATTGAGATGTGCACAAATGATCTCGCGTTTCCTAACCTTCGCATTAACCCTAAAACTTTTAGTCATTGTAGGCAACCATCACTTTATTTCTAAATAAATTAGGTAAACATTATTCCATAATATTTACAATATGTTCTTTTTGGGAATTTTTATAAATATAGACTATCATTTAAATTATTAATAAATTATCTTGAAACCATCATCTTTTTGGGTTTTTATATCAGCCTTTTGAACTCTTCCAAAAAATCACTTGGGATGATTATTATAGAATTTTGAAAAGAATATCATGGTTTTTTAGGGTTGTTATATAAATGTTCTTAAATGTGCCCTATATTTTGTCCCCTACATTGAGTCTCCCATTGTTCTAGTTTGGATTGGTTTCCCTAGACTACCTCTTCATTTGTTGAAACAGACTGCCTTGTTCCAAATTTCTATGCTCATTGGCAACCAATTGAAGTAGGATTTGGCGAAGAGGATTATCTCAAGACCCTAAATTGTGAGAATTTTCATTGAAATTGATGTTTCTCAGGTTCTACTTTCTCAAATGAGGATTCATAATTGTTATTATGTATTATTTCAGGATGCAGTATATGAAAAACTACCAGATTATTGAATTTTTTTCCTTAATAATAGAAATTCTTTGAAGGAATATAGTGGTAAGACAATACATCTTGAGGCCAGGAGAGTAACTTGGTTTGTAAAAGGAAAGTAGAAACCTATCCTGGATGGAATAAATTTTAGTCACATAGTTTATGTTGTCCCCTTTGACATTAGGGAACATACTGAAGGGAAATATATTGATGAGAATAAGGATCTAATGGTAGATAATGACCAACCCTTACATCCTTAATTCCATTATATTGAAACAAACAAAATGTCAGGTTTTCATGATTCAATGCTTACTACTACAAGTTCCATATTTGGCCCCCTAACTTGGTAGAGGATCTGTAGAATCACATTGAAGCACATGACATATGAGAGAAGGATCAGGTTGACCTATCGTATTCTAGTGAATCATTATAGGGGGTAATGATCAATCTAAGAAAATTGAGGAAGCTTATTTAAAATAAAGTTCCAAGAAAGGGGAAACACAATAGTGGATGATGACATATTCACTAACCCAAATATTTTAAAAATGAAGAATCATAGGGACTACTCTAACCATGAAAGGAAAACTGTTAGAAGATCATTATATTCCTCTTAGAAATAAAACATCGAACCTTCAACCTTGGAAATAGTGGTTGAAAACTCAATTGAAACATATGGTTTAGATGATGAGGATGATGATGGGAAAAATAATCCTATGTACACAGAATATTATTTGATTAAGGAGGATGTGGGAGAAATAGTTGATGAATTAATGGATGAATAAGATATGACTACATTATAGAGGTACCATAATGGTGATATCAATGTTGAGACTTACCTAGAAATAAGGAAATTTTTGTTCATTTGGATGGTGGAGGAATGTAAAAGGAATCCCTAATTTAACTTTAGAGATATAACTTGGGAATTATATTTTTACCATTCAAAATATTTACTAACTAGATTTTTCGTGACTATTTTTTGTTGCTCGATGAGTTTTTTGGTACTTTTTTGTTTCATTAGAATGCTTCATGATCTAGTTTTAAGTTATTTTATAGACCAAAAACTAATTATTTCAAGGATTTTACCTCTCTTTAATTAGTGTTACTCAATAATTGGGATATGGAATTCAACCCTAGAATTTGTTACTTCAGGATCCGAAAATATAGTTCACTGGGAGATTGTGATGATGTTTTCTCAGCTATTGTTCTCTTTAAATCAGATAGAGGGGGTTTTATTTATGTTTTAGTTTCTTTAATTTACCTAGATTTTACTTTTTCATTGTCGGGTTGATTTCTAATTGGAAATGACAAGCACAACATTAACTTTGGGGATTGCTAATTTTTTATTGCAAACACTTTGGTTTTGATCTAGACTCTGGATGGTTTTCTTTGTATAGATCCTTATTTTATGGATTTCTTAGGCTTTCTGGGATCAGCTATATTCCTACTATTGTTTTTTATTGATAATAAAGTTTTTATTTTCGTGACGAAAATTTGATGTTTCAGTGTTGATCAAATTGGATAAAGTGAAGACCGTTCTCAAGACTTTGGTTGCAACATTTACTTTACTATTCATTTTGGCATGTATGGGTAATTTTTGTTTCATTTGTTTCTAGTGTAAGATTATTACACATCATTTGTAAATTTTTCCCCTTTCATTTAATAAAATTTAGGAGGTATGGGTTTGGTGACCAACCCATATCCCATTCTATTGAAAAAGGATATTATATTGTTTCTTATTGAAATCCTTTTTCACCCCATTTTCCAATTTATAGTAGTGGGAGTAATCATGGGATTAGATTTTGTATTATTGATATAGGATCTTTGACACGGATGAATAGAAATTGATTTCATTGTGTATGAATTTTTTTTGAGGGACATCAAATATGGTAATGATTTACAACATCACAAAGTTGTTTATAACTATTATTATGAGATCGTTGAGGGGTACAACCTTGCTCTATTTGGAGAATAAGTCAAGTGTTAGTAAGGATATACTTGAAATACCAAGGTATAGTCATGGTATATGGCCACATACCCTCAATTCCCCACATGGAAAATAACCTTTAATATTTGTTAGGATGAAACAACTCTAGAGGTTAATGGATAAACATTAAATGCATTTGATAAAAATGTTATTGTTTTCTCAATTCGACATAATACAGTGTTACATCTGGACACAAACATCCATCCACATGATCTGAAGGGAGAGCTTGATTCTTGACTCATGTGTGTTATATGCCTTGTGTTAAACTCTTCAATGATAGATAGGTCTTCTCCACCTTTGATGAATTCAATAATGACTCTATCAAAACCTTATTTATAAATGAATTCCTATATATTTAGACTATCCTAGAGAATGAAATTTTTCACTCAATGCCATATCATCTCATTCTTATCTCAATTTTATGGAAAGATCCATCTTTAGAGACATTACATTATAGGGGATATTCATCTAGTATCGGAATTTATTTATGAAAATAGAAACACATCATGCTCCAGAGTGGTGTTAATCTCATTGATCTCTTTAATGTTATATCTAATGACTATATGGATAAACTTGTGATGTGTATTGTAGATAATCACGTATTCCTAATTTGGATATTCCATGACTATAGTTGCATATGCTAATGTATCAGGACAATCATTTTATGATCTTAGTATATGGTTTAGATTTAGATTCCAAGGGAATTTTTCAATTAATTTGTGGACATGATCAAACAAAGGGATTTATTCTTCATTTTTTATGGAATATTTTGCAATGAATTTCTAAATTACCATATCTTAATCACAATTAATATATATGTGTGTTATTGATAATTCAAGGGATAACTCCAATTCAATTATGAGGGATTGATATTTGGATTCATTATTGGTATAACTAACTTAAAGAATGATGGAATATTAAAGGACAAATTTGAATGGGGAGATGAACACAATGGCCAAATTTACTTGGTTAAACTTTTGGCCATCTATTATCTTTCCCATGGGGATCCTAGAAGATTCATCAAAGTTCATTTTCGAAATTTAGAAGGAATGAATAATGGAAAAGAATTATTTATTAGGGATCTCCATATCTATAAAAGCACACATTTATATGATATTTGCAACATGAAAGTTATCCAATGCCTTCCCCTTGATTTATTCTTGAGGTATGATTTATATGAAGAACTATTGCACTATGGTAACTAAGTACATCAACTACTCAATCAACATTGGGCGGGTAAGGATATACTTGTGTGGGTCAATGTGAAACACAAAATGGAATAGAAGTATCTATATATTTCTCTTTCAATTATATAATATCAATATTAGTCCAAGTAAATTCATCTCGAGGTAAAAATGTTGGGTCTTAACATCGAGCATCATCCTTCAAATATAGTAGAAGTTATTTGATTTCCTAAAAAAATTATTTTGGGAAAGTAGTGTGAAAAGTGATCACTATTAATATTCCATATAAATAATTATTAGCTTCTTTTCAATATGTATAATTTGGACTAGTGGGTCTAGAATATATTTATTAAGGATTTCAAAGGATTTCTGTAAATAGTTATCCCACTCATAAGGGATCCCCTTCTCTATTAACCATGTGATGGGTTGAAGTTTTTCAGCTAGATTAAAAATGATAAATGTGATATAAGATAGATTTCCTATAATCCTTTCAACACTTTAAAGTTTCAATGTGGTGGAATATTAAATATTTCCATTTATTGTATTCTGATATACCTTGATACCACAATGGCATACCAAAAAATTGAGGAACATTCCCAATGTCACCCTAATGGTGCGCTTCAGTGGGTTTATTTTAAAATAATACAGTTGTAGCTTACTAAACACTATTTTTATATCATTGATTTGATTGGTTTGATGATAATATTATATCACCATATCATCATCATAACATTATATCATCTTCCCTAGAAATGTATTGATTATATGGTTCCTAATTTTCTTGTTTGTGGTGCTAACATTATTCAAACAAAAGGGAATTATATAATTTTATTAAAACCATTCAGATATATAAAATAATAAACCACTAATTCTTAATGGTTTATCTAAATTTGAATATAACTAATTTATCAATCTATGAAGGATAGTTCCTAGAAACAAGAATTCACATTGACTAATAGATCTATGATTGGCAAAGGGAAATCATATTTCTAGAAACACCATTAGAGAGAAATAAAATAATTACAGACTCGGATGATGGGTGGATAAATAAATATCCAACCTAGGAATTTTATTATAATTTAAATAGAAAATTTTCTGATGTTGTTTCAAAAAGAATATAAATTTCTCTTTCTAATAATGAGTTATGGAGGTGCTAACCAAAGTAAGTAACTTATTTTAATCTGTTTTAGGTTTTTCTTATTTGGGATCATTAACCATGATTGAAAAACCATTCTAAAATGGAAGATGGGTATATTTTATATCCCTTTCCTTTTCTTATTTATCACCCTTATCTTCCTGAGAAATAAGATTTTGGGAATTTCTACCAGAATTAATTTCATATTTACGAGTAGAGGAGTTTATTTCTGATTATGGGAAGAGGAATTATTATTTATGGAATAATACATTCAACCAACTAAGATCATGTAAAATATACAAGTTAAAATATATTAGGTTAATTTTAATTTACATGTGTGAAAGATAAATTGGCCACTAACAGTAAAATAGGGACATATTCATTAGAAACATGACACAACATATCATGTTGTGATCCTAGAAAGGATTATAATGTGGATATTTTTTGGACATTATCATCTTACATGGGGAATCCAAGATAACATCTTGAGATTTAAGACAACATTGGGGTGTTACTAATAGAAACTTTTTCATCTATGGGTATATTTCCTAATTTTAACCCCTATTTTCCCATGGATGGTTGAGAATCATTATTATTAGAGTTAATTACCCTACTTTTAGGGGGAACCATTCCCTGTTGGTGATATAATTGATATCCTAATACCATGTAATTCGTAATCAATTTGGGTGAGATCGATATGAATTGATAATATCCCTAATTCATAATTAGTACCCCAATCAAGTTAATTGAAAACACATAAAAAATGTGAAACTTATTACATGGATTAAGAAGAGTATATTTCAACCCACTTTGGGGAGGTGACCTGGTCAGTATCACTTATTTCCAGTTGTTTCCCTTCCTTTTTAATAGTCTATTTCCATATACTAAGTTTTAGAAGCATTTAATAGGGATCTATTACTATATAACACTTTAAAATTATTATTAACTATATATTTTGGGAATTTATGATATGATGTGGCAAACAAAACATGTAGGTGATCCATGTTATTCCTAATAGAACATTTCATGTTGTATCCTAATGGACTCCCATGAACTCATGGTTAGAGATAAGGTCCCCAAACTAGTTTTTCAACATAATCTTGTAGATGGTTTTATATTTACTCTTATCATACCCCTATATGGTAAATTTTGACTGGGACAAATTATTTTCCATTAAACCCAAGCATTAAAGGGTTAAGACCTTGATAAGGTTAATCCCGGTGATTTTTTCCATGAGTTATCAGTGAACATGGATTTCATTAATATTTACAATCATATATAAGGGCTATATTTATGTGTGTATAGAATCTTATAGATCACATTATATAAATGAGACAGTACTAAAACAAATTACCTATATACATAGTTGGAGGCCATGAAAATAGGCCCCATAACCATGTCTATAGACTATGTCCATCATTTGGGTGACCATGGATACTAATGTAATTGTTGTAGGTGTCCCACCTATGACCATGATCATGAATATGGAAATGGGTCATACCTATATCAATACCTGATGGACATGTTTGATATTGACCATAGCAATAAATGTTAAAAAAATACCATTCCAGGATTTGACCCAAGCACTTCTCACATACAATTCAATGAAACTTACTACTAATCAATACAATGTAAATGAATATATATATATATATACATACATACATACATATATATATATTAATAGAACCTAGTACCATGGCTAAAGGATGCCTATGGACATGGTAAATCATTGATCATGGTTGTATGCCCTGATCGAGAAACCTTTAGCCACAATCTGCTTGGACTGCAGACTTAGGTCCTATTCGAGACACCTACAAGCATGGCCAGACTAGGGTTTTGGCCATATGTCCTGCCTCATACACCTATTTTTATTCTCAAAAGAGGAATGTGCCTGTATTCCCTGCTTGATACACCTAGGGTCATAGTTTCCTATTTTTCTTTGGTCGTAGGACTTTCCAGGGCACTTCGGCAAGGATTTTTTCTCTCTCGTGCAAGCATGTGGAACCTCTATCACCATGGTCAATTATAGCCATAGAGTTAGGAAACCTTGGTAACCCCTATCACAATTATCATAGGTATAAACATAATAATTAGAGAGATATTTCAACTGTCAATTTCTGACCATAGAAATATACATGTGGAATTATGTCCATTTTTCAATAGTAAGATGAAATTGTGTAATACAGCTGGATAAAACACTACTCATTTTTCATCTAATGTGGAAACTTTTCTTCGAATTACATATGGTTGGAAAGTGATTTGATCAATTAATTTTGATGTTACTTTGATAGATTAAGGGTATCTAGGATCAAATGATTTTCTATAACTTCAACAAATTTATTTAGTATGTTATATTTTTATGCCAAGAGGTTTTGTTTCTTAGAGAGGATATAGTCAATGAGTTGATGCTTTGATGTCTATACATGTTGGGGTAATAATTTTTTCCATTATTCGGATATGACTCCATTAATGGGATTGAAAAATTTAACCTCACTATATATTGATGATGATTTCAAACAGTAGGTGGATCTTCCAACTGGACTTCTAGTAGCACAAGATGTGACCAGGATATAGATGGTATAGGAGTTGGTTGATATTCATGTTGATATTATTTTTGTGTATGTATATGAATATTAAAATCATAAATGGCTTCCATTAGGATTATTCTGTCTTGATATGATCTTCTATAACAACTTTTCCAGTTCACCCTATCCTCTTCAGCCTTTTCTCATTTGGAATGCCCCTTGATTATTCCTAGTGAATAGTGGATCATATTCATATATGGTTCCTTCATACTAAATTGGGTTAGTAAAATAAATGACACTGGCTGATCCATATAAAAATTCATCATCCAATGATAGTTCTATTTGTTGATGTTGTTCCCTTTCCCCAAATGTGGGAGGAAATAGGTCTTATAGAGTTTGTGCTGGTATAAAAACTAGTCAAGGTTATTTTAATTATACCCATGCCTTCTTCATTCTTTGTTTATTATGTAGAATTTTATAATTCCATGATGTTGAAAGAAGTAATTTAGTTTTTGGAAAGATAATTGGGGTAAGAATTTCCTAATTCAATTTTTCCCTAATTATGGGATATTCCCAATTAACTGTTTTATTGGTATTCTAATCTTTAAAGTTATGAACACATTTTTATAGGATGGTTTTTCATTCTCTATATTGATCTAGTGAAATGGTGGAGGCATAATCCATGCATTTTTATGATTTTATGAATTTGAATTCTATAGTGTCAACCGACATCTGGAGTATGTCCTTAAGGAAAAACAAATCTTTGATTTTTTTCCAACATTCAATGATATGGAAAATAATATGAGAAGTAATTAATACCAATCTCCTTCTATTTATTAATATTCAATAATTTCATAATGTTTTATTTAGGACTGTGATAAAATATTCTTTAACCCACTCCCTCTTAAAGGAATAGTTCTTATTCTATAAATTTGAAAAAAGTACATCCTTACTCCTTCCCATCTTTATGAGGAAACTATTATTATTGTATTCATTTTGGTAGAGGTGATGGATGATATTTATTGGGCATTGGAGATAGTGACAACATAAACATTTCCTTGAGCATGACAGACACTAATTAAACCTTACCTATTTTCCTTCTTTAATTTTTCAACATGCGTTAAGATTTTTCCCTCTTATGACATAAAGTATCCTACAAATGTTAGGATGTTGAATCCAAATATATAAACCCACCAATAAATTTCAGCGGGATAATATTTGTTTGAATCCCATCATGGAATTTACACATAACTCTTCTTGATAATCACATGTTAGATGCATATATAGGAAAAATTTTAAGACATTATATCTAAAAAAATCTATTACAATCTTTTTTCTCATAGTTTTTGAAATTTGAATGGTTAGTGATTGTTGTATTCATTAATATGGAGCTGAAGTGATACAAGAAATAGAGAAAAATATTCCCTATTCGTAATTGAATTATAAGGGGGAATTGTACCTTAAAAAGGTTATACCTTATAATTTTTGTACCCAAGATATGAGTTTATATAGTTCTTACTACTCAATTGTTTCTATAATGGGGCCATAATAGGACACAAAATGCATGAGTTTTTATTATAGATCACCAGTGTTGATGAATTCTAAGAATATAAAACTTTTATAATTTAGTAGAGGATGGGTCACAACCACCCATTTAGGATAATTTTTTCTATATAGTTTTATTAGGGAATGATTTAAATATATGATTGATATATGAGTGATGATGTATTTGATGTATTCAAATAACTCGAGATTTATCATTAATTGAGATTAATCATGTTTATTGACAACCGGTGAGGCCTGATGTGACTTAGTTTCTTCTATTTTATATTTCAACCAATTTTTCATTTATTTAGTGTAATTTGAATGAAGTTACAACACCTGAGATCCCAGGGGACGTAAATCCCAATAGCATATAGTTTTTAGAGTGAAATAAATTGGTTCCTTGGATCAAGAACATAAAAGATGATCAAACGCTTCCCTGGTTAGTGGACTAGATCATCTCAGTAGCATAATTCTTATTAGAGTGGATACATTAGTTCCCACCCTAGGATTTAATTCACTTTATATATTAATCCTTATCATCTCTGCATTTATCCATTTCAATTATTATGTATTTAATTTGTATCATGATAATTTCACCTCAATGAATGTTTCATCAATTTCTTTAGTGATTTTATGAGATTACACCACTCATCTCTTATTTTCATTAGATGAATCTCATCATGGGAGTGAAATTTATGTCCTTAGGGGTACCATGTTCTGAGTCTATTCCTAATGTTGAGTATAGAAACACTCCACATGGAAATCATTAAGAAATTTATGTTGTACTATAACATCTTCATCATATTACTTTGGATATGTATTTTCATATTAATTAGAGTGGAAAAACATAGAAGGTCATTGGAAGTCATGGTTCCAAAATAATTTGAACCTTCTAAATAGGGGAAAGCTCATGAAATGGGTCTCAAAGATATGATTCTATATGGTCGACTCATCCATCACAAGGTATAATCATCCCTACATGGTCTGTAACACCCCAATATTTTATGAGATAGATTCTTTTTAATTTACTTGATGTATTGTTTTATACACTACATAATTATTAGCTTGTGTTATACACACACCGTATTAGCTTGTAGTATACGCAACACTATACATGGCTTATGTTACACACAATTTTAAGTTCTTCTGATATAATTCATTTAACGCAAAAATGTGTGTAGATTTTGTTCAATGTATAAAAGAACTACATTTGGATTATGTTATATACAAAAACAAAGGAATCTTTGACTAAATGCAACACTTACTGGGCTTTCCTTGCAAGAGCGAATTTCCTCAATATCTTGTGTTGTATGCAATACTGTGTTTCACTAAACAATGATATATTAATAAAATATTATTATTTATTATGATATAAACTAGCCGTTATGAGTATTATTACCAACATTTTAGAGTTTATATAATATTAAAATTCATCTTATGTATTTTCTAGAATATTATATAAGAAAAAAATTCAACTTTTCATATAAAAGAAGTACTTTTCAAAAATGCAGTTTTGGCTCATTTTGATGGCGCACCAATTTTAAATATAAATTTTAACACTTTTATATATTATATATTTAAAAATAAAATTCCACTTTATAAGATTACCATCAAAATTTAGCTTATTTTAAATTTTGGTATTTTTCTAATGAAATCTATATTTTAATAAATAGTGGAATTCACTGCATTTTAATTAAAATTTGTCATTTTGCCTAATTTATTTATATAGTCAAATTATCCTTTTAATTATATTTAAAGTTTAATTGTATTATTTTTTTATTATTTAATCCAATTTTGGCCATTGGATGTGTGTTTAGATTTAAATTAGACATAAACACATGTCAATATTTTGATAATTTTTAATTCTTAAAAACCTGCTTTCTGCTTTTGACAACAGGAATTAATTTAAAATTAATTACTACACCTTTTTTGTTTTCAATTTTTAAAAATTTATTCCATATTTGGAATTATGGAGTCTAAATTGTGTTAATATGTTACTTTTATTTTTTTGGATATTATGAATAGTAAATACAGTAATTTTTTATTTACCATGGTTAAAGTTAAATCAAGTAAATTATAGTAACAAATAATATGATAATGAAAATAAAATTACCCTAACACCTCAAAAAATATTATTTTATGAATTAAGTTCGAACAATATGACGTAAGGTTTGGAATTTGTTTATTTAATTGACTTTTTCCATGAAAGGAGTGTAATTATAATTAAAACAAAAGAAAATGACAACATGTCACTCTCATATATCATATTAGTATAACAATTTTAATATTATGATAAACTTGATAAAAAATCTAAAATAAATAGTATCCAAAAATATAATGTATTTATATACATCATATGAATTTATTAAGAATTTTTAGAGATTAAATAATTATCATTAATGATGACACAATAGTGATGTACAAATTATTTTCTTAATAGAAATATCAAATAAATGGTTTTATAAATATTTAAGAAATATAATATGAACTAATTAATATGCTACAAGAATTTTCTAGGATACTATGACATATTAATAGTGTATTAATTTTTTTTAATTTATCTTATATGTGGATTTTATTAAAAGTCAAATAAATGAATAGTGTCAAAATTGACACTCTTGATATTTTATGAAAATGACATATTATTAGATTATTTAAAAATTGTAAAAATATTTAAAAATTACAAATTAAAAATTATAAGGTCTAAAATATCATTATGTTTCCAATTAAGTACAATATACAACACATAAGTAAATATTTATAACCATTTCATATTTAGAATATTATTACCACAAATAAAATTAAATAGATTAAATAATGATAAATCAAAATGATAAGACTTAAAATAAACTCAAAAGAGGTATAAATTTTATTGGTTGAGATTATTTTGACTCATAATCACTTTATCATAGAAATAAATGAGTTTGGTACAATTATAAACTGAAAATCAATTTATAAAAAATTAATATTTCAAGACTTTCCTAAAGTGCCCCTCCTCCCTCTTATAAAAGGTCATTACCTCTACCAACTTACTAAAAACTTTTAAGCCCTTTGGATCATCCAAACACTGATCAAATAATCTCCCAACATCCCTCCCTTATTCTTAGAGACCACACTTCGGGCATAAATCTATCCTAGGGAGACCTTTTGTGAAAATCAAAAGGAGATACTCAAAAAGTGGTTATTGTTTTATCATCTCTTTCCAAATTATTTTCTTCTTCTACATCCTCTTCTTATGTTGTTATCATACTAAAGTAATAAATAAAGTATCTTATACATGTTGATATTTTATTATAATAATGGAAAAACCATATACCTCCTTTTATTCATCCTATGAATAACAATATCACCATGTGTGTGTACATACGGCTTATCATCTCCACACCGTGGTGTAATTTTTTATTCAAAAATACTTAATTTGGATGGGTATAATGATGAGGATAATGTATGTTAACATGATAATGTTTATTTATAATTAATATAACTTCTAATTCCATACCATTTAACCATTAAGTGAATGATATCGTCGCTCGTGTGTACGTACGACCTACCATCTCCAGGACACGATGAGATTCATTTTCCACGTTAACCATTAAAGAATGATTATAAAGTATATATAATAAATAATAATTAAATATATTATGTAATAATCCTACTTTATATATATATATATGTCATTTACATGATACCATTCATTTCAATAAGGAAATGGAAGCATCATTCATGCATACGTACAACCTATCATCTCTAGGAACACTGTATTCCATTTCATTTATCTATCTATTATATATATTTATATAATGAATATATATAATATATAAATAATTTTTTACATTATTTAAGTATTAAAATCATGATCTAAGTAATCATATCAAGATAAAAAGTCAAAACACATACGATAAATAAAACAATTATTACCCAAAACGTTGCTTTAACATGGAATTGATAAATGAACAGGTAGAAAAATTTCATAAGTGGATCATATATGATATCATAAAAATTACTATGATTATAGAATAATTAAATAACATTATTTAAATCATTATAAATGTGGTTCAGATACATACTATTCATATCATACATAAGGTAAGGGATAATTCTGCAATCTCATTTTTATCCGAGATTGTTTATAAGTAAGTATTTAATGGGGTATATTTATCACCCACATTAATATTTCATAATTATGTAATATTATTTATATTCTTATAAAAAAATTTATTTTTATTTTTATTTTTTGGTGAGTTTTTATTAAATGTTATGAAAAGAGTCTTTTTCATTATTCTATTTGAGGTGTTTTAAACTTTTCCGGTAAAAGTATGATGAGAATGTTTTTTAACTTATACAACATGAATGAGTTTTTATGATTTCATGAAACCTTATTTACATGAAGCTAACTATACACTATTTCAAGTTTATTTTCAACTAAATTCTTTTCCTTTAAATTTTTTTAGAATTTCGAGAAAATAAAATGTTTTTGAAGAAGAAAGGATATTTTCCTCAAGAATTATGTTCATGCGTTTTATTAAAATTATTTTCTATATAAGATGATGATCTTAAAATAGGGTTATGTTTATATCCATATTATTACTATTATTTGATTTTTTTTAATGATGTAATGATATTTAATATGGATTATGTTATGATAGAATGATGTTTGAAACCCCATTTTATTTCTGAGGTTATGTTATGATGAATGATTTATGTTTTTGTGGCACGTGTAAGAATGATTTAATTATGAGATGGGTGGGAACTATATCTCCATCCAATGAATTAGGTAAATGTTTATATATAATGAGATATAGATGGCTAGAATTTTAAGTAAACCTAGTTCAGTAATACAGGGTTGGAATGACAAGTAAATCCTATTCAGTTTTACATGGCTGGAACGGCAAGAAAACCTAGTTTAATAACGGAATATTTCCACTATGATGGTCTTGACAGTAATTCTTTGGATACTATAAAAATAATATTATGTTCTTATTTGTTTTCCACAATTTCATGTTTTATTCTAATGCTATTTTATCATGGTTAATGTTCCTTTATGATCTATTCCTTATGTACTACCAAGATTTATTTCGTGACTAGAGATTTTGATATTAAAACTGTATGTTAATGTTTTTACATTATTATGATTATGGTTTGTTTTATGTTCTCCATGTTTACCATTACCGATCATTTGATCTCACACTTTTTATGTTTTCTTTTCCCTGGGATATAAATAAATGTTTTAGGTATGAAAAAAAGGTGAAGATATTTATAAGAGATGTTAAAGATCATTCACCAAGTTAGAAGATTATGTTCCATGTTTTTATAGACACTAAACTAATATGGTCTTTGGGAATATATTTTTGCGATGTATTAAGTATTCCAAAAAAAGAAATAAAATTTCCATGTACGTCAATCTTGGGTCTCTATATGGTTGGATAGGCCTTTGTGAGACTATATTGTTTTTTTTTGGCTTCGCATTTCATGGTCTGACTTCTAGGTATGGCCTCGTGTGTTTGACCTCATGAGTTTGGCTCTATATAGTTGGCCTAGTGGGTCTATTTTTATTCATAATACTTAGTAATATTCCACATTAACTACTTAATGACTGTGTGATATTATTTTTTTGGAAAATAAAGTATTTCCCCAGATTGTTCCTTCCCCACTTTTTTGTGGGTCTTCTTGTTTAAATTTTTGAAGAGGGGTGGCATATTTATAGGCATGATTGAGTCAGTTGATTCCTAAAAATGGTTGATAAAATTCTACATGGAAAAAAAGAGTCAATGGATGACTAAAAATCCATATAAGGACCACATAGAATTCTGATTTTCTACCCCATCACCATTTGATCAGACCGCATGGGGGAGATAAGGAACATGCAAAGTTTTATTTAAAGATTCTTTATCATTTCATGATTTAGGCCACAAATCTATCCAAGGGAACTGCATAGATAATCCTTTAATTAATCTTCTTCACCACATGGTTAAACCATGTATCGGTTTGGGGACCTCTCAATTTTTAGGACACAACCTCACAGGTATTGGAGACTTTGTGAACTTAGGGACTTTGTAATTGAATCTCTTTTATCACTTCCCTAAAATGAATTCCACATTTAAATGATCATAAATATTGATTTTAAGTACATTTGGGATCTAATAATAGTTAAATAGAATCTTTTATAGTGAAATACACCCCTAGATATGATGTATACAACCCATAAAGATTTATCCTAAGCCCAACAGTTCCCTATAAATCCCTTAAAATTTATTTTTTAGGCTTTATTCCCTAATATTATTAATTAATGAAATAGAAAACCTATTATTGGAAGGATGTTCTCACCACCACCTTAATGGTTTGGGGAAAACTAGTGTTTCGGTGATATTGTTCCACAAAGAGATACAATTTTCTTCTTCTTTAGGTATAAACCATAAACTTCAACTCAAAGTTGACTTTTTTGTCAGTGTCTGGAACATGATACGAATTCCATAGAAAAGTGAATGGTATAAATTTATTGATTCCAAAAAAAATCACATCTACCATAATACATGAATGGTTTCCAAGAACTGTGTTTTTTAGCAATAATAGTGATCAAGAATGAACTCATGAGAAGAATAAAAAAAAGTAAACACATGTAGGTACTCCCAACCGAATCAATTTTAGATAAATCTATTTTATTTTATTATTATGTAAACTTATTTTATCCAAACAAAGGAATAAAAACGTGTAATTTCCAAAGATTCACTTTGAAGGAAAGAATGAGGATCCACTAACTCAATAAGATGAAACAAATTCACTATGAGATAAAGGGAAATAAAGAATCATTCTTCTACCAATGTTACATCATGAAAAATGAAGGAAGACCCACCAAAACATACCCATAACATGGTATTGTAAATAATTTATCAAGTTACAACCCAAAAAATGGATCTCCGCTAGATAAAAAATATATAAGGAAGAATAATTATATAATAAATAAATGAGGAGAATTAAGAGTACCACAATATACAAGACTATGATCCCGGTAAACCAAGATATTCAATCTCTCAATAAGTACTGATGGAGGGTGATGAGAGGTCAATAGGTCTAATAGGTATTGATATAAGAAATAAAACAAAACCAAGGAATCCAAGACAACCCCTTTTATAGAGGAGTCTTTGAAATCATTTACCACGGTGTGGGGGTTCTAAAAACCCTAGTCATTACTCTAGTCATTTATTGGTTATTGAATTCAATCCTCCAAACCCCTGGTTCTTTTATGTTTTAGAAACCATGTTGAATCGTTTTGACCACCAACAAAACCTTGACTATGGTGTAGTCTAGGGCATTTCATAAACATTTTTCCACATTAATTATCAACTACTAAATAACACCAAGTGAACAATCATTTTAATCTTACCACACATCAGACTAAGACATGGTGATCCCCATCATTCCATTTTCTCCTATCTTATGTAGTCAATCTTTCCACAAACCTTAGACTCCACTAGGACCATATCCATGTCATAGTGGTTTCTATAGTACTCATTTTTCAATGGGAAACCCTTTATGTTCCACAACAACAAAAATTCTCTCCCCATGCCATTTTTCTATCATCTGTTTCACATAGTTAGACAACCGATGATAAATATCCTCCAAAATGGATGACCAAGACATTTCACGCATTATGGTTTTCCCCAAAGCAAAACCACTAACACCAAAACCATCCTCAAAGTTTATTACTCAAAAACGGTCTTCCCCCATTCCCAAGATTCCAAGAGAACTTCAAAATGTCCCACACCACACCCCCCCCCCCCACCATTATGTTTTGACTATTTGTATAGCCAAAACTATCACGTATCCTCCATAAAACCTCGAAATCCATTTCATCACCAAAAAACTATGAAAAGTAAAACATTGATGGTTTTTAAAATCCATATCTTTACAAGAGGGGATATCATTCATCTTGGAGGTCCTCATGGAGAAACCAACTGTAATGCCCATGGAAAATCTCCCCACTATTTAGAGAAAATCACAGTTTGCGAACTTCTACAATAACATGGAATGAATAAAAGGGGTATGAATGCCAGGTCTCCAATTATTTTTTAGTATAAGATAATATTGAGGATTTAAGAAAACATTTTCCACCTCCAACATCAAAACTAGTGGTGGAAACTTGTTGATTGAGGATTTACACTCCTGGATATAATTTTAAAAGGGTCCAAAAGACCCTCAAAAAATATCTATATGTGGAGGAAAATTTAACCTCATTATAAATATTATACAGGGATCCACACCTAGTACCCTAAAAATATCTTATATCTACTTATACAATTCAATTTTGAAGGATTTTTGGATCTATCCAATCACTCTTGGATGGGGAGGAACATCACCTTATGCCACAAGATCTCTATAATATCTTTAACTAAGAAGATTCCAAATATCTATATTACATATAGATACTAGTGGAGAATCCATTTTATCTTCATTACACCCACATCTCGCAAGATATTCTATCCCTATTGAGAAACTCATATCCAAAGAGACACAAATGTAGAGGTGTTCATCACTTCCTCCCATGACATGACAAAAATTAATTGATTTTGAGTAAGATTTCCACAATAAGTGAATATGAGATTATCTTGATATATAGTGTTAGTATATTGAAAAACTATAATTAATTTTATTTTTATTCTCATGAGACTCTAAATTTATCCAACCTAGAGTTTATTGCTAAAAATAACAAAGAATATATTTAGGATAATCTATGGAAAATGTTAATATGCATATAGATCCATCATCTATCCTATCTAGAAATATTTATAAACCTTAAAATCCTCGATAATCACTACCAAGAGCTCATGAAATATCACTATAAGTAGATCAACATCATAACTCTAGTGGATATCTCTAGATATTCCAAAAGGTGTGAACTTAAATTCATATAGTGCTATGCCGAATTGTCAAAGAAGAATCTCCCCATGTAAAAATCATTGGAAGGTATAATTTTATACAATATAATACATTCATATTAGATCTTTATGATATAGTTACCATGATTTTTGATGTGATGATACTAGAAATTATCTACCAATGACTACTTCTATAATGAATATTGCCACCAATGGTCCCTTAGACGCCTAGGGTAATGACACTGGTGATAGGATAAGCATAGAGGAATCTCCCCCAGTAGTACAAAAAAGGTAGTGAAATTTCATAAAGGTGTTCACATTTGGAACATGATACATTACATGTTATTTAGAAGCCTTTCTATATTTCTAATCTTGAACACCTTTGACAGCCTTGATAAAGGTATTGTTATGGTAGGGGATAACGAAATAACAGATGCTAATAGAAAAATCACTAAAAATGATGAAATTTCTTATTTAATATATGAGGTAAATATTAATTGATAAATTACTTTTAACGCCCTAATATTTAATTAAAAATATTTTTCAAATGAATTTAATGTTTTTGATTGCTTCTGTTACACGTAACACAATGTTTAAATGACCCATGACATACTATTAAAATTATAATATTTTATGTTATAGTTACAGCCTAGATATTAACTTAGAAATTATGAATTTAAATATCTAAATTATGAAAATTTTATGGTTTAAACATGTATAAAATAAATCAATTAGTTTTCAATTTATTATAAATGAAAATTCAAATCATTTGAAAGTAAAATAAATGTTTGTCTAAGAAACATTTTTATCTGTGCATTGTGTTTTTAACATTATAGATTAAATTAAAAAATGTTTTTGAAAAAGTTTAATGAAATTTATATATTATATATTTAATAAAATGTTTTATCATTACTATAAAAGTTTTTCTAACCATGTGATAAGAATAAATCTAGTTTTATGCCTAAAAACTACTTATTTTGTAAAACGTTCATTCACATTTTTTAAAATATATTTTATCCAGTTTTAGAAAATTTATTTGTAAATTTTAAATACAGTTTTTGAATCAAAATGTTGAAATTATCATAGGTTTATTATTTATAATTTTATGAAAATATTAAGTTTTCGAAAAATGGTGAAAAATACTGATTTTGTTAAAAAAATTCATTTTCTTTTCATGCATTTAGAAGGAAACATCTTGATTTATTATTATTTGAAAGTAAAAGTAGTTAAATTATATTATTTATAATATTTTTTGTCTAATTTATATTAATTTCATATTTAATTTTTATTTTAAAACTTTTTATGCATAAGAGGATTTTCCTTTTGAAAACCTCTTTTTATCGTGTCTGCGGGTTTAATTTTAAATTAAAATATGATAATTAAATGAATTTAATTTGGTAAAATGTATTAAATATTTTTGAATAATCATCATTGACATTATTTAATAATTAAAAAATTATTTTTGGACATAATAAATTGTAAAACTACATAAAATTAATTACAACTGTTAAGGTTAAAACAGGTTTATCAGGGGGTTAAACGAAGAACATAAGAATTAAAATGACCTAAAAACTTGAACAATTATTATTTTATGTAAATATTTATACATTATATCATATAATCATCCATATTGATCCCTTTTGGATTCTTTTGGTGTGTGTAAATTGTGGGTATTTCTTTTTTTTAATATGACAAGGGTTTCCTCACCCCCACTTATAAAAGGAAACCATCTACCCTATCCTCTTTATAGTTAAAAATAATATTTTTATCCAATAACTACCTAGATACATTAAATAATTATATTCCTATGTCCTAAGCCTTATTTCCATTATGAATACCTCTAAAGATGGCTTTTTTATGAATCGTAGAGGTTGTTCGAAGAAGATGTATTGTTCTTAACTGAGAATTTTTGTTTTATTTCCTCCTCCACCTCATTAAAATATTCTTCAAATATTATGATATAATAAAATAATTATACAATTATTTTATTTTATCATGTTAATTAAATAACCTATATTCATCTCCTCCTACATCAAATGTGGTATGAAATAGTCGATCATATATACAGAGGACTACCGCCTCAAAAAACAAGGTGATTAATTTTTTATCACCATAAATTAGTAGAGGAGATAATTATAGATTTATTTATTATATTTTATATTTTTCAAATAATTATACTTATGTAATTAAAAAATCATATCTACCTGCTTACCATCTATTCAATTGGAAAAAGATAATGTCGCTCTTGCATATATGTTGACTACCTCCAACATGAAGTGAAGCGATTTATTTTTAAATTTATTTTAAAATGGCTGTTAAGATTGACCAATTTAATAAATATATATGATATATATGAAATAATAATTATTCTATAATTTTTGAATATTATTTACCTTTCTTTCATTCCATCCATTGAAAAACTGTAAACAATATTCATGTGTATGTACGACCTACCATCTCCATGGATGGTGTAACTCATTTTTCTATATATACTATTATATATGTATTTAAATATAAAAATAATGACTTTATATTATATTAATATCATGGTTAAATATTTTGGGATGATGTAACCATAATCAAAGTACAAGGTCCAAAACTTCTGAACCAAAACATACATGGAAAATGATGCAGTTATCACATAGAATAGTGAATTTAATAAAGAATTGTTTATAGACAGGTGGTAAAATGTTATAAGTAAATAATATATGGTATAATATATATTATTATTGTTCTTTAAAATACTTATAATGAACCTTTATTTATTATACTAGTGGTTCGAACATGTATGAAGAAATTTGAGACTTTTGGTAGTTGATTTTTGCTTCACTTTTAATAATGTGAGACACATTCCATATTCCCCACTAGTTTTTTTAGGTTGGGTATATTCTATCAATTAATTTATTTTATGATTATTATTATGGAAATTATAGGATATAAATATCCATAAAAGGTGTTATTTTTGTTGGGGATTATTATTCAATAGTTACGAAGGTGGTAAGTGTTTTTTATGACAATATAGTTGTTTATCAAGATTGTTTATGATTATGATCCAAAATATGTAATGTTATTATATATATCTCAATAAAATCCTTAATTTTATTCTACTCTAGTTATTTCTATATATTAAATGTTTTACAGTCATTTTTTTTCACGACCCATCCCCCATGCATGACTACCCCAATCCCGCCTCCTGAAGGCCAGAGGCTAGAGACCATCGTCAAAGGCGTCAACCTGCAAGTGGGAGGCATTTTTCTGAGTAACTGTACACACACACACTCCCAACCAAGTCCCACACATTGAAAAGGGAACAAGTATCAATAAAACAACGATGATTGCAAGTACCACTAATATAAATGGGCCAAAATACAAATCCAACAAAAAGAACTGAAATCCAAAAAGTACAAAAGGAAACTCTGATGGACATCCATGGAAAAACCCACCTAATCATGAGAGTAGTGTAGCTACTGGAAGCCGAAGTAGAACGTCTTGTCCACCTGATCCTACTGGGCCCCGCCTAGTCCTAGGCCACCAAGTCCACTTTCATGGTTTCTGTTTGTCTCGTATCCCTGAGCACCTCTGAGTCCTGGTCCACCAAAGTCTCTATTGAAATTTTGATCATTTGCACAGGACACAACATGTGAAGGTGAAGCCAGTGTATGGGTGCGTAACAAAATACTCAGTAGGGACCCAAAAAAAGAGAAATACCACATAAGAATCTACAAAATATAACACGAAATACAAGACAGCTGACACCAGGTATACATATAGGGTAGTGATAGGAGAATCATCAGTCACATCATCGAACACCTTGGCTGCTAGAGAACTCCTCCTCTATTGAGTATAGTGGGCTAGAAAAGTCACACATTAGTGATTCCCACTAGCCTTGGACTACTTAGATACAACTCCTCATCACGTATTGTGGTCCTGCAAAGTCACACAAAAGTTCTTCCCACTAATCTCGGCCAACTGGGGTACTCCTCATCATCGCGTACTGTGGGGATTCAAATTTACATATAAGTGATTCTGAGTGGCCCATAGTCAAGTCATACAATGTAAAAAGTTATCAGTCTTCAGGTATTATCCAACCACAGGGTTCCGTACATAGCATGCCTAGGAAGAACGCACCTCAAGCCATTTGTTACATCTCAACTTCCATGAAAGCCTCCTTAGGGTATTCCAAAATATCTGCCTTATCGAGAGGGTCCCAATGTTGTGAACAACTAGTCAATCAGACACGTGGTTTTCATGGTATGATCATTTTAGTACACAAGGGTCGGTTGTGTCTAGGCCCTATCTAACCTGGTCGGACTGACCTGAATTTCCCGGCCTGAGGGTCCCACATACGCCAATTTAAACTTGACCGACTTGACCTGACCCCGTTTGGGTTAGTCCAGTATGGCCTGACCAGTGGGCCAAGCCCAATGGGCCTCATTGAACCAGGCCCGGTTTGGCTGAGGGTCCAACCGGGTGACCCGGTCTTGTCAGTCCTGGCCCGCCAGCACAGGTCCAGCCCACCGACACAGGTTCAACTTTTCAACTTGAATCCTGACTCATGTGGTGTGGGTTAGTGGTGTGCCAAATGCCACGTCTATCCCCCGCTGGCGTTTCAGTCGCATGGGGGCCCTTTTTTCACGGACGAGTGATCGCGGCTCACTGAAGCACCCAGACGGCCCAGACACAGGACTTCCCTCAACACGTCGCCTTCCAGGAATCACAGCGCGTCGTTTTTACCTTTAACAGGACACCATAATTTCTCTGGTGGTCCTTTTTTTTATCTTTCGGCACCTATGGGGCTCACAGATCGATACCATCCCTGCCTTGGCCCTCAATTCCTCTTACCACCACTTTGAGGATACGGGCACAGTGAATGCACATGACAGAGGTGCTCGGGACATGTTCATTTTAGCCAGTGCCCTCCACATTATATGTTTATAGTCATGGGATGTTTGGGGATTTCATTCCAATCAAAAAATTATAATTTCAACACCAGTTAAATAAAATTTCAAAAAAAGTTATCCTCTCACATAAATGCACAATTCATAGATCAACATGTTCATGGGTTGATCCTCGTTCTTCATTTATAGAATAATAATGGGGAATAACCTACACAAATTAAACCCCTACTGGGATTCATTATATCCACTAATGACAAAGGATTCGATTCGCATCATCTTTAATATGTGGTTGTTGGAATTCATCGCTGCTTATCAGCGTCTGGATCATATCCTCTAATGTTCATCACTTCATTCTTCAATCTTCATTGGAGAGGGATTCCACCGGTGGTTCATTATGATTCCCCACATTTCTTAATCCCCAAACTCCAAAATGTTTGAATATTATAAGAAATATGTGTAGCAACATTTCACTCATTAATGACACTCATGGATGATCCATATTTAATGAGCAATTAAGATAACAGTGTCATTATTACAAATGAACCATTAATGAACCTCCATTAATGATCCTCTTTGTTTCACTAATTCATCATCATCTTTCGGTCAATGGTGTGAAAAATAAATAAAATAACTGCTTAATGTTATTTAATTATTTTTTGAAAATTCCAAACAAATAACCATTTCGCTCGGCCCTTGTCGACCAAAGTTAAGTAATTTCAAGGATAATCCCAGTGTTTTGAGTTCAACGGTGCCCCCATATTTTTTTATCCAAGAACCGGTTCAAAAGATATAAAAACCTACTCACACGTTTACTGAACATACCTTAAAAAATGTTCAAAATTCCATTCCAGTATCTCCAGGTCTCATAATCACGTACAATTAGAGTGTGTGGTCTCGAAATAATTTCATAAAATAAGAAAATACACATAATTTCCAAGACATTACATTTTCCTCACCTTAGGGTTTTACGTCCCCAAAAGCCTAAACAAAAACTAGTCAAACATATGGGTGTACTAAGCATGAATATGAGCCTCCTGCTCCCATGTGCTAACCTAGAGATTCTCATGTTGTCACCAAACTCAAACTAGAGGAATCGACCACCCATGTAGGACCTGCTCCTGTCGATACTCTATCTCCACCGGGAACTCCACAAATGACGCCCCATCATCAATGTATAGCTCACCCCAGTCAATGATGTGTGATGGATCATGCTTGTACCTCCTCATATACAACACGTGGAAAACATCTTGCACCTGGTGCATTTGTAGGGAAAGATCTAGGTAGTACACCACCTCTCTAACTCTTCTTAGGATCTAAAAAGGTCTCATTGTCCTTGGAGATAGCTTACCACCCCATCCAAATATTTGAAATCATTGTCAGGGTGAAACCCAAAGGAATAAATTATCATCCTCCTCAAACTCCAAGGGTCTCTGTATTCTATCGACATAAGATTTATGTCTGCTCTGTGAAGTCCTCATCTTCTCCTGGATGATCTTCACCTTCTCCTTGGTATCTCTTACAAACTTTGTACCCATGAGTCTCGAATCCCCTAGGTCTGTCTAGCATAGGGTTGATCTAAAATTCCACTCTTGTAAGTCCTCAAATAGTGCGATTCCAATGGTGGAGTGATAGCTTTGGTTGTATGAAAACTCCACCAGTGGCAGGTGGTCCTCCCAACTAAGACCAGAATCTAGGATGGAAGCACATAACATTTCCTCCAAGGTCTGTATGGTCCGCTCCATCTAACCATCCATCTGGGGATGAAAAGTTGTTCTCAAGAATAGTTGTGCCCCGAATGCCTCCTATAATCCCGTCCACAACCGGGATGTAAATAGATAATAATAATATGATCTGACTATCGAAGGAACCCTACAAATAAAAAATACCTCCTAGATGTAGAGGTGTCTCAATCCCTCTACTGGTCCTTACTCTTGGATGGGTATAAATTGAGATTAGTTGGTTAGTTGTACAACGATCGCCCAGATAGAATCATGGCCCATGGATGTATGTGATAACCCCATCACAAAGTACATGTAGAAACTATCCCCTTTCTACTCTAGTAGCACGATGGGTTGGTCCAAGCTCCCTGGAACCTAATGCTTGGCCTTCACTTTCTAAAAAGTAAGGCATCATGAAATGAACTCAGCCACCACTCTATTTATCCTTGGCCACCAGTACTAACATTGGAGGTCCTGGTACATCTTTGGCAATCCAGGATATACCACCAAATGGGATGTATGTAACTACCTCAACACCTCCTCCCATAATGTCATTGGAAATACTATTCACCCTTTGAAAAGGGTGAAGTGCTCCCCACCTATAGAAACTCCATCGGAAGCCCATCTTGAGGATAACTAAGCACGTCGGGCATCACAATCATCATCTGCCAACTATGCCTTCTTGACTCGTTGTAAGAGCAGGGAGTAACAATCATTGACTAAAGGTAAGAAACTCCACCTTCATCCATGAAGGATATCTGCATCATGGATAACTTCTTCATCACCTCACTCTGTAGCTGCAAACTGGTCCTCCTACTGAGCGCATATTACACCACGTGCCCTATCCCAGGAGTATAGACTATCTCAATGTCCTGGACCTGGAGGAACTCTAGCCATCGCTGTTGCCTCAGGTTCAGGTCAATTTGGGAGAATATATACCTGAGACTCTTGTGGTTTTAGTAAACCATGACTCATTCACCAATAAAATAGTTCTTCCACATCTTAAAGACAAAGAAAACTTCTGTTAACTCTAGGTTGTGGGTCGCATAGTTCTGCTAATCTTGTCTCAATTGTCATGAGATGTATGCAATAACTGCTCACTCCTGCATCAAGAAACATCCCAGTCTGGTCCCTAGTGCATGGAAGTAAACTACATACCCAACGCCCTCCTCTTTTAGTCTCAATATGGGGGTACTAGTCAGTCTCTGCATCAGCTCTTGGAAACTCTACTGACATTTCTCCATACTCACGAAGGGTTGTCCCTTCCATGTAAAATCTGATAAGGGTGTTGCTAGTTTCAAAAAGTGGAGCATAGACCTCTGATAGTAACCATCCAACCTCAAGAAGCTATGCACCTTAGTCATTCTTCAAGTCGTCTCCCAAGCAAGCACCACCTCTATTTTCGCTAGATTCACTGCAACTCCAGCCTCTGAGATGACGTGTCCCAGAAAGTGGACTTCCTGAATCTAAAACTAACACTTTGAGATCATTCCATACAGATGGTTCTCTTGGAGTTTATCTAGGAATATCTTCAGGTGTGTAGTGTGATCCACCTCTGACACCGAGTAGACCAAGATGTCATCAATGAAGACCACAACAAATCGGTCATGGTATGGTTGGAATATCCTATTCATGAGTCCCATGAACACTTCTAGGACATTGGTCATGCTGAAAGGCATCACCAGAAACATATATTGGTCCAACCTGCACTTGAAGGTTGTCTTCGGTACATCCTCATCTCGTACCCAAAGCTGGTGATAGCCTAATCTGAGTTCTATGTTTGAGAATCACTTTTCCCCCTTCATCGGGTCGAATAGATCATGGATTATCAGTAGTGGATACTTTTTCTTCATGGTAACCTAGTTCAGGAATTAGAAGTCAATACACAACCTCAAACTCTCCTCTTCCTTCTTGGAAAAAAGAAATAGGGTTTCAAATGGTGAAACACTGGGCCTTACGAACCCCTTCTCCTGCAAGTCCTCTAGCTTTACCCTCAGCTCATGAAGCTCTGCAGGAGCTATCCGATATGCTGGTTTGGATATCAGTGTCGCCATAAGGTATATGTTGATGCAGAAGTCTACCTCCCTACAAGAAGGTAGTCCTGGGACATCCTTAGGAAAAACATCCTCATACTCATCCACCAAAAAAGGAAATATTGGAATCATCTCATCCACTACACCGAGGGTGAGGCTAGCCAACTGGTGATTAATCGGTTGCACCCTCCTCTGAGAAAGTATTTCCTTTGCTGTAAGGGTTTCCTTCTCACTGGTAAAAAAACCTAGTCCCATCTCTGTGGACACACCGCATTGTATGCCTAAAATACTAGATTTGATCGTGGACTATGGATAACCAGTCCATAACAAAGATGACGTCGTAAGGCCTCGATGCTGCTACTAAGAGATTTAAGATGAAGCTCTCACCTCCTAGGGTAATCTCACACTGATGGAACCAGCGTGTAATAATCTAATCCCCTTATTTCAGAGTCTCTATCTGTAAGGATCAATCCAACGGCTCCACCAAAATCTCTGAGCTCCGAATGAGAGGTGTGGTAAGGAAGGAGTGACTAGTACCTGTGTCTATAAAAACTATATCTAGGGTGGAGAAGACATAGATCATACCTCATATCATCTCTGGAGCAACGTGGTCATAAGCCTCCACTTCATGTAGTTGTGATCACCCTTGTTCTCATACTCCTTGAGGTTGGGGTGGACCTCCTGGGGTGATGGCGGTAACACCTCAAATCGTCACCCACTTCCTATTGCTCAGTATTCTCCCTCGCCACATTGGCCACCCTATGGACCTCCTTTCTCAAATCATTGCCTCTACCTTGGCCACCCCTCGACCATATGTTGGTCATCTGTATGGAGGTTCGGGTAGTTACATGACATGTGTCCATGCCCTCTGCACAAGAAGAAAATCATGTTTCCTAGAGGACTCTCTTTGCTTTGGGAGCAACACACTGCCAACCCTGAGTCTTGGGGTCATCCTATGAATATCTTCGCCCGCTTGGGCACTCGCATCTACTTCTTGCTACCTAATGAAGACTCTTCTGTCTGGGGTCTATAGGCGGCTCTAGCTGTGGGTGCCTACTCCAACAAGAAGCTCTCCACCCAAAGGTCTTGCTCCAGCACCCCAGCCTATGTAGGGATGTTGAGAGACAAAACTGATGTCCTGATATCCCACCTGAGTCCCTTCTCCAAGGCTCAAGTCTTGAAGAATGGTAATCGAACCATATCTGTCGAATAGTGAGATAGCTCAGTGAACCTTGTTGATTATTCATCCACCATCATGTTTCCCTGTTGTAGGTGAAGAAGCTCTTGAATGTGCATAGAGTGCAAGGTCTTGGGGAAAACACCTCCAAGAAAAGACGCTCAAAGTATGCCCATGTGAGGGTCACCTCATCGTGCATCTGGGTGGTCAAGCTCCCCCATCTCTCTACCGAGCCCTATAAAAGGCTTGCTACTAAGATCCCCATCTGGTTATGCGGTTCCCTCACTAAGCGGAAGACCCAAATCATTGCCTCCATCCAGTCCTCAATGACCTAAGGATCTGTCTCTCCCCTGAACCTGGGAGGTCTCTGTCTCTGAAACTCATACAAGGCACTGAGTCTTCACATGTCCTCTGTCAGAACCACCAGCAGTAGATGATGACCATCAGGTGGAGGTAGCACGGGTGCACCACCTTGTGGGTATATCTCTAGAATTGGTCCCTGAATGGAATCCTTGTCGCTAGGCAGGCTATCCTTAGGACCTCATAACGGGATCCTAGTTGGTTGTCCACATGGATGCATCCTGAGATAGATTAATATGTTCCACGGTCGGAAGGTTATACCTGGTGAGATAACATTTATTCAAAAGAAAATAAGGAGAGACTTATGAAACCATTTTTTATGTATATATCCAAAAATAATAATTTAAGGTCCTTGTGTATGGATACATCGGCTACCGCACCAATACTGGACTCCCTGAATCTGAAAGTCGAACTCAAAACACTGAACACTGATTCCCCAAAACAAAACACAGACTCCCGGACTTTGTGTTAGGACTAAAATCCATCTGATACAACTTTTTCATGACCCATCCCCTAGGGCCCATGTCGTGACTACCCCAATCCCGCCTCTTAAAGGCCTGGGGCTGGCAACTAGCGCTGAAGGCATAAACCTGCAAGTGGGAGGCATTTTCCTAAGCACTTGTACGCACACACATGCCCAACCAAGTCCCACACACTAAAAAGATATCAAGTATCACTAAAATAAATCTGAGTTCAAGTACAACAAATATATGTGGGCTAGAATACAAACCCAATAAAAAACTGAAAACAGCAAAGTACAAAAGGAAATTATGATGGCCATCAATGTAAAACCCCAACTTATCATGAGAGTAGTGTAGCTACTAGAAGCCTAAGTAGAATGTAATGTCCACCCAATCCTACTAAGGCCTACCTAGTCTTAGGCCACCAAGTCCACCATAGTAGCGTCATCTGGTCTCGTCTCCCTAAACACCTCTGGGTCCTGGTCAACCAAAGTCTCTATCAAAGCATCGATCTTCTGCACTAGAAAAAAACATGTGTGGGTGAAGCCCGTGCAGGGGTGAGTAACAAAATACTCAGTAGGGACCCTAAAAAAGATAAAGACCACATAGAAATTCTCAAATTAATGAACGAAACACAAGACAACTCATACTAGGTATACATATAGGGTGGTGATAAGAGAATCATCAGTCACATCATCGAACACCTCGGTTGTTGGAGAACTCCTCCTCTATAGACTAAAATGGGCCAACCAAGTCACATAGAAGTGCTTCACACTAACATTGGACTGCTTAGGTATACCTCCTATTCACATACCGTGGTCCTGCAATGTCACACAGAAGTGCTTCCCACTATTCTTGGCCAACTGAGGTACTCCTCTTTATTGGGTACCGTGGGCCTGCAAAGTCACACAGAAGTTCTTCCCACTGTGGGATTGAAAATTCACACATAATATTTTCCCACTAGGCCACATTCAAGTCATACAGAGTCGAAATTCAGTAGTCTTCATACCTCATCCAACCATAGGATTCCGTGCATGGCGCACCTGGGAGGACTGCTCATCAAGCCATTGGTTGCATATAAACTTCCATGAAAGCCTCCTCAGGTCATTCCAAAAGATCTACCTCGTCGATAGGGTCCCAATTCCATGAACATCTCATAAATCGGGCGCACGATATGCAAGATACAGGCATTTTAGTCAATAGGGGTCAGTTGTGTCTGGGCCCTATCCAACCTGGTCAGACCGACCTGACCAAACTAGCCTGAGGGCCCCTCATACCCCAGTTTAAACTTGAATTACTTGAACTGAACCAGTTTGGATGTGGGTTGGTAGGGTCCAGCCTGTCCAGTGGACCAGGCCAATTGGGTGTCGTGGAACTCGGCCTGGTTTGGCTGAGGGTTGAGCCTTTCGGGTCTCCCGGTGACTCGGTCTAGTCCGACCCTGCCCGAAGGGCATGAGTCCCATCTTCTTGTGTGAGTCATGCCTGCCAGCATGGGTCTGGGCCCTCGGCTGGGGCAGCAGCACCCTATCCTGAATCCCAGCCAGCGCGGTGTGGGCCAGTGGTGCGCCTCCAGTCCGGGATGTAGCCGACTGCAGCATCCAACCCCTGTTGGCCCCACAAATACATCAGTCTCCTCCTACCACGGTCGAGAAACCGCAGATCGCCCAAGCACCCAGACGGCCCGGATAAGGTTCGTCTGTCCATGCGGTGCCCACCTATAATCGCGTCACCCCACAGCTACCGCGACTTGATGGTCGCGGCCTCCTATCATCGTCCTCCATCTGTAGCTACTTCCGGACACCTCTGCCAGCACCAACGCATCGGCGGTACCTTTAACGAGCCACTGAAATTACTCTGGTGGTCCATTTTTTGATCTGTCTATGCCTATGGGCCTCCCAGTTCGCCACCATCCCTACCTTGGCCTCAGATTCCTCTTGCCGCCACATTGAGGATATGACCACAATAAATGCACATATAATAGTTTCTTGGTCCTTCGTCACGTTAGTCTGCGCCCTCCACATTATAAATTTATCATCATGGGAGATCTTGGGATTTCAGTCCAATAAAAAAATGATAATTTCAATCCTAGTTAAATAAAATCTGGAGAAAAAAGTTTCAATCCTGCATAAACACATGATTTGTTGATCAACCTATTCGTGGGTTGATCGAAATTCGTCATTTATAGAATAAAAATGGGTAAGAAATTGAAGATGTAAAACCCATACATGTATTTGATGGATCCACTGATGACGAAGGATGTGATTCACATCATCTTAAATCTTCGGTCATTGGCATTCATCACTGCTTGTCAACCTCCAGATATGATCCTACATCATTCGTCTCTTCATTTTTTGTTCTTCATTGGAGAGGGATTCCGCTAATTGTTCATCATAGATTCTCTATATTTTTTAATCCACAAAATACAACAAATTTGAATATTAAATTAATATGAGTTACAAAATTTTACTCATTAATGATGCTCATTGATGAGCCACATTTAATGATCCATTAACGAACCAAAAAGACAATTTTTTCGTCGTTAAAAATGATCCATTAATGGCCCTCCATTAATGATCATCTTCATTGAACCACTTCATAGTATCCATTTCTCAATAGTGTGAAAAATAAATAAAATAACTTTTAAATTTTATTTTATTATTTATCAAAAATTCTGAAAAATAACTTTTCTGCTCGGCCCTTGCTGGCCAAAGTTAATTCGTTTCTGGGAGATTCCTGATGCTCCGAGTTCAATGGTGCTCTAAGATTTTTTATCTAATCATCAGTTCATAATTCACAAAAACTTTCTCACATATTTAATGAACATAACTTAGAAAAATATTGAAATTCTGTTTTGGGCTCTCCGAGCCTTGGAATCACATGTTGTCAAAGCGTACGGTCTCAAAATAACTCCATATAATAAAAAAATTGCAATTAATTTCTGAGATATTACATTTTTATCTCATTAAGTACACGAGATACCAAATGAATGTTTTTAATGAAACCCAACCTTATATCTCTTCAGTCAAAATTCATTTCTCTTCCATGTCCATATTTTATTAAAATGTTTTTATGAATGTTTTTATTCTTCCCTAATTATTTTTTAAAGTAAATTTTATATTTTTTTACTTTTTTAACAAAAATTATAAGGAATATTCTTATTTTTTTTCAAATAATGTCCTTTTGACTTTTAACCAAAAATGGGAAATTAATATTTATTTTAACATACAGGACATGAACATAATTTTATTCCATCATGATCTATCAATTATTTGAATCTTCTATTATATTTTTTCAAGGTTATTTTCAAAGAAAGTTTTTCTTAAATAGTAGGAAAAGTTTATCAATTTAAAATTGATTTTCAAAGTGGAAAGCGTAATTTCATCAAGAAATTTTTTAATTATATTTTAATGTTATTTCTATCCATCAATGAAAAAAATGATTGATTAAATATATTATCTATGGGGGATATGATTAAATTATATCATACTTATTCATTATCTATATAGTTAATAAATATGATGAAAATATGTTTATGAAAACCTTTCCTTTTTTCTGTGGGTTATATTATGGTCAATTGATGTAAGAATATGAAACACATTTATTTTCCACAGGCTATTCCATTATGAAATTTTTATTAAAACCATTTCCTTTTTATGATTATTATATGATGAATGTTTTATAATCTTAGGTCACATGTATACATGATTTTCATCTTGGGATTCATGTATCAGGAATTATGTATCCCTATAATGTATTGGGTAAAGCTTGATATCTCATGAGATAAATTGGGATGGAATGGAGAGTAAACCCAATTAAATAAGGGAATTTGTTCACTATAATAGTATTTGGTGTAAAAATTGACTAATAAGATATATTGGAGAGTGAAAAAAATTGAATATAATATTTTTTTCAATTATCAGGGGATATTAAGGAAATGATTTTCTATGCTTATGTGCATTCCAAAAATTTAAGTATTATGCCAATGTTATGATATCATATCCCATATTCAATGATTCGTTTATGATTCTTATATTATTAACTTCTAGGATTTATTCCATGACTTAATATTATTATCACTAATATGTGGTGTATGGTTTTAAAATGTCAATATCATGTTATCATACCCTTATGCTCATGTTATGATTATGTGATCATTGATATCGCCCCTGTTTACCATCATTGAGGATTTAATCTCACCCTTTATTATGTTTTCATTTCCTTGGTTATAAATAAATATGTTAAGTTTAAAATTCTTAATAAGGGTTCTAGTTGTGAAGAACTTAGTGGGAGATGGTGTTTTTCATTTAAGAACCATTTTTTGATGTTTCTAAGTTTCCAAAGGCAGTAGACCAATATGATTTTGGAATGGATCATTATGTAATGTAATGAATATACATATAATAAAATGTATTATCTATGTATAAATAGTATGGGTAACTATGCTATTAGAGAAAATTATGGAATTTAATCCTTGGAAACTCTCACGTGTAAACATTGTGCAAAGCATGACTCTCTACACAAGGGCTTCAGGAGGAATAGTAGGCCACTATGGATGGTGGTAAGAGTCATACTAGGAGGTATTTCCACCCATGGAGTGATCTGATAGGTATCAATTATTTCTCACTTGTAATAATTCTATACCACTATAGTAGGTATCACGGAAAGGTTTAGTCAACTTTTGGAAAATCATGGGAGAAACATTTAGTGTGAATCTGAAGGATTTGTCTATGTTTTAGAAAATATCTAAATTTTGATAAAGGATGGAGAGATTGGTTTCTAAGAAATTACATCCCTTTCTCAATACTACATGTGTATATGCCTATGGAATAGTTATACCTTATCATAACTACACCAAAAAGGATCATTGGGATTTTACTCAATCATCACTTTCTGTACAGCAATGGTCCCTGGTGCAATCCAAGTTTGAAACTATAGGAGGGGGTTTGGAAATTCACTAAATCAATATGAACCACCATGAAGGGTCTCGATATATGATGGCCACGAATGACCTAAGTTAAACCTAAGGTTTCATATATTGAAAGGATGTTGTCATGATTTAGACATAATATACACAACTTTTAATGATTCTTTGGTATCCAACTATGGTTATTATTGATAAAAACATGATTTTTTGGTTTTAGTTAATAGATAATACCCAAAGAAATTTTGTTTGTTCTAAATGCGACATAAAATGAAACGATTTTCCTCTTGAGAAAAAAAATTTTATGGGATATCGAATGATTTTATTTGCAATTCCCACACAATTTTCTCAATCTATGATCATTATGAATATTAAAATGAGAAAAGTGGGAACCAAAGTTCTATTGATTCCTTAAGAGAATATAATAACCTTATTTTAGAGGTTACACTTATCCATTAGGTGTTATAAAATTGGTCATTAACCTGTAAAAGATATTTTCCATTCATCAAATTCTAAAACATAAAAAATTCATTTTAGTTGATTATCATTTAGAAAGAGAACCAGATAAACAGTGGAATACTTTCAATAATTTTAGGAAATATGAAAAATTGAATCCATGGAATGAGGTGAGTTTAATAGAATATTTGTCAATAATTATTTCCCTAATATTCTTTGAATAAAAATGCATAATTAATTAATTAATATAAAACATAAGGATGGTGAATCCATTGATATATTCGATTCAACTTTTACAAGACTTTTGAGGTATGATTGTGAAATTATCAACCAACCAAAAATTTTAGGTTGATCAATTAACCAGGGTCTTAAAAACAAGTCTCCAAAGGGAGTTGGTCATAAGGGACTATTATAGATATGAAGGAATCATTTTATGTACTATCAATGTGGAAATGAATATTAGATTTACTAATCAGTATCATGGTTTTGATAAGAAAAGAAACCTAGAATTCAAAGGAAATTATACAAACCATGTAGGGAAGAATTTGATCTTTTAATAATTCTTAAAGTATGGAAGGAAACAAGGAGTAAGTTGTGTTAATGGGAATGTTAAATATTTTATGTGTAGAATGGAAGGTTATTGAGCAATCAATTGCTAAAGAGATCATAATAAGTTAACTAATGGTAAAAATTGAGATAAATGTCCATAGAATATAACACCCACACTATAGTGTTTCAAATGTAAGAATTGTAATCATTATGGTAAAAAACACTCAATTCATATGGTTAATGACGTTGATTGATTTTAGTAACAAATTAAGTTGAGATACAAAAAGAAATATCATCGGATCACTACTTCTAATGAGAGGTATAATAATGACGTCATGAAAGGTATACATACCATCCACTCTCAAACTCATTATGCCTTAGTTTAATCTCAATTTACCAACTCATTTATATATGATGAATATTTTTAGGGTATCACAGCACAAACTCAATGATTAGATGTATAATTAGTCGTGAAAATCACTAATGATTTGATGACTGCATATAAAGTCTATGATTCTTCTCTAGTATATTTTTTTGGATTTTTATTCCTAAAAATATCATTATTCCACCTCTAGTTGAATTTTATTTTATCTTATTCTAGGATTTAAATTCACTACATAAACCACACATTAATTTATGAGGAGTGGAATTCATGTTTGATATTACAAACGAACCTAAGATTTTCTATCAATGCAATGATAAATAGGAACTTCCATTGGAAATAAAATCGATTTTGTGGGTATTTATTCCTATTCAAAAGTGTTTTCTTTCTCAAATTATTGGATAAAAACTCAATATCTATAACATTATTATTATACAAGAGTTTTTTGACATTTTTTTAGAAGAGTTGCAATGGTTTTTTCTGAATCATGAATATGATTTCTCAATAGAACTCATACATGGTTTCATAACTATTTCAAATACTTACTATAGAATGTAACCAATTAAGTGGAAATAATTAAAGAAGAAACTCTAAGAGAATCTGGAAAAGTGATTAATTCATCTATTTATGAAACTTTGGAGATAACATGTAGTTTTTTTGGGAAGAAAGATGGATCGGTATGACTCTGTTGATTATTGAGAATGTAAAAATATCACAATTAGGAAAAAGTATCATCTATATAATCATGATTTTTTATGAATCTTTTATTCTTAATAAATAAAATTTCATTGATATCTTGTGTTACACACAACACAGAGTTATAACGAACCATGACAAACTACTAAAATTATTATTTTAATAGGACTATTATTACCTAGCCACTAAACATGGAATCATGAATATTAATAACAAAATTTTAAACATATAGTATACTTTTTTTATATATGGAAAATATATTTATTAAAAATACTTAATTATTAGTAAATCCCTTATTTGTTTTGAAAATTTTATTTTATAAAAAAGTATTTTTTTTTGATAAATAATAAAATTAATTTCTAAAAATTTTGTAAAATTAATTTTATAAAATAAACTTCATATTTGAATTCAGTATATAAAAATTATCATAGGTTGAAATTTTGGGATTTTTCAAAATACATTAATTGTTTTTTGTAAATAGTGAAAAATAAAAGTTTTTATGGAAAACTTCCTTTTCATTTAAATAATTTATATGATTATTTTTTTTAAAAATGATATCTAAATTAATCCAATTTTCTTTATTATAACATTTTTCATATTAAATTTTGATATGAAAAAATTTTAAACTATTAAAAATTTTATCTTTGAAAACATGGTTTCTCATCACGTCCATAAGATTCCTTTTAAATTAAAATTTTCCACTTCTATGAATTGAATTCAGAAAAAAATGGTTTAAATATTTTGAAACATTTAATTTAGATTATCTAAAAATGAAAACATAATTTTTTACAATAATGAAAAGTAAAAATAGTAAAAATATTTATCATTGTTATGTAAAAAAATGGGTTTACCAGGGGTGGGGGTAAACTAAAAGGATAATACTTAAAAATTTCCTAAATCTAGTTCAAACCCAATTTGATGTCTATAATTTGACCTTAAATATTCTATGATTTAAAATGGTCCATTTTTTTGGTGTTTTTGCATGGAAAAAATTTGGGTACAACGTTTTGTTTTCAATATATTATTGGTCTGCCAGTTGCATCACTTATAAATGGCCACCCATTCTAATATCATCTCTACACATCCATATCCATTTGGTTTAGACATTCCTACAAAAAAAACTTCCTTAATCCCATCCTCCCATCCTAGAAGACGTGTGTTTTTCATAAAGGCTGCTTAATAAGCCTTTTGGTGAAGACCAAAAGACATTTTCTGATGAAGAGGTAACACTCCTAACAGAGCGTTTTATTTTATTTCCTCCTCCACATCCTTCAATTATTGTAAAACCATGATTATATAATAACATTAGTGTCTTTTATAGAAATTTTTTATTTAATGGAATTACCTAGTACCATCTCTTCTTCCATCAAATGGGATATGAAATCATCATTCGTGTGTATCATGGATTACCTCCTCAAGAACCAATGTTATTATTTTTCCATAACTACCTCTCATGGATGGATATTATGAAATATTAAATTTTTATATTTTATATTTATAATATATAATATACTTATGTAATTATTATATTATATATACCTTTATAAATTCCATTCTATGGGAATAAGATAATGTCTCTCGTGTGTGTGACAGACTACCGCCTCCTAAAGTGATGTGATTCCTTCATGCATTGCATGCAATTTAATAATTATTAGTTTAATAAAAATAAGTGTTATATATGAAATAAAAATTATTTTTTAATTGTGATATATTATCCATATTTATTAATATCAATTTTCTGTGAAAATAGAAGCAACGTTCATGTGTATGTATGACCTTCCTTCACCATAAATGACGTCTTTCATTTTTTATCTCCAACACTTAAGGATTACTCTAAAAACATATACAATGAATAAAAATATATTTATATAATTTTTCATATTATGGATATTATGGAATCATTTTCAAGTTAATTTTACCAAAAATAAAAAATCAAAACTTACATGAAAAACAAATTTGTTATTTCTTGAAATGTGACTTTAACATTGAATTGGTAATAAATAGGTAATAAAAGGTCATAAGTAAATCATATCTGGAATGATATACATATACATATATATATATATATATATATATATATATTTATGGTTATTTACTATATTTTTAATAAAATTATATTTGTTATATAGGATGTTTTAATGTGTAAGAAAGAATTCAAGACTTAACAATATGGATTTCCATCATACGTTTTTACTTCTATGATACACATTCCCTATTCACAACCTATTTATTTTATGTGGTTTATATAATCACCGTGAAATTATTTTATTATTCTTATCTTTAAAATTATTTGGATTTACATATCCTTTGTAGGACCTAACATTCATAGGGTTTATGGTTCAAAAGCTACCAAAGTTGGAAGTGATTTTTTTCTCAATTTTCATTCCTTGAGACATATGTTATGTTATGAACATATATTATTTTATGAGGTGTATATACAAAAACCTTGAAAATTAATATAATGAATTTATTGTTTATAATTATATATTATGTTTCAATTAATTTTATTCTTTCATGGGGCTTATAATTCAATGATACCAAAGAGGAAAATATTTTATGTTTCAATCCCATCATTTATTGGGATTTTTTTATTATGTTTCCAATGATAAAATATTATCATCCCTATATGAATAAACTCAGGAAATTTTTTATCCTGTAGTTAAGTCATAGTAATAAATTGTTTCACTTCATTTTCCTCTCTTTATGTACTCAATAGTACAAAAGAATGTTTTTAGTAAACATTGTATTTATTTTTATTTCAAGTCAAAAACAATTTTTTCCAATACCATGTTTTCTAAAAATAATTTAAAATATTTTTTAACATTATACAAATTATTTATAAAATACATTTTTTATAATGTTTTACACTTTTAAACCATATTTTTAAAGTATCTTTTTATCATTTTCTAAACAATTTTTATTAGATTTTATTGAAAATGTGAAAGGAATATTTGTTTTAATGTGTACAACATGAATGAAATGATAAAAAATAATGAAATAAAAAATGTTTTAAATATTAATTCGAATATTTCAATTATTTAAAAAAATTATTTATGAAATATTTTATGAAATTTTATTTTTCCAAAGTTATTTTCAATGAAACTTTATCTTCTTTATGAAATATTCCATGTGATTTATCATTCAAAATCATTTTCCTTATAAGATGAAATATATTGATATACATTTTTTCTTTACTAGGGATATGAATCAAGGATACGATTCTTATTATTTTTATAAAATTTATATGGTTAAAATATGTTTATGAAACTCGTTTATCTTCTATTTGTTGTATGATGATAAAATTATTATCAAACCCGCTTCTTTTTTCAACAGGTTATACTATGATGAAATGATTATGAAACTTGTTTATTTTACATAGGTTATGATATGATGCAATGTTTATGAGACACATTTAATTTCATGAATTATGATATGATAAGGGTTTTTTGATCTTGTGGCACATATATGTATTATTTTCTTTATGTGATGAGTGGGACCCATATCTTCCTCATATTCATTTGGTAATGATTTTTTTCTCATGATATGGGTATGGATGTAATGAGGAGGGAACCTAGTTTAGTAAGTAACCTTTTAAACTATGATTACCTTTGGAGTGAACCTTTACTACTCTCATGGTTTTGGGAGTGAACCAATTCTACTATAAAAGCCTTGGTAGTAATCCTTAACTACTATCGAAATTCGTTTTTATGCTTATGTGTTTTCCATAATTATATATATTATAAAAAATTTATGTTATCATGGATCATGTTCTTTCATTTCTTCATGATTTATGTATTATTAACTACAACTATTTATTCCATGACTCATGATTATGATCTTTGATAGATAGGGTATGTTTTTAAAATATTATGCTCATTTTATTAAACCCTTATGCTCATGTTATTCTTAAGTATTTCCCATGTTAACTCTTATTGAGAATATAATCTCACACTTTATTATTTTTCATTTCCTTAGGTTATTAAGAAATGTATTTTATATGATATATCTAAAAGGGTGCTGGTTATAAATAAATTGGTGGGATATAATGTAGTTCATATATGAACTAGTTGTTTATGTTTCTCTATTTATAAAACCGCTATACATTTATAATACTTAGGATTGTATTAATGAAATTTATTAAATATTTACCTAAAAATATGTAATATATATATATATCCTAGTTCTTTATATTCTCTTCCCCAAATTGATGACCTTTTTGACCAACTGTGTAGAGCTCAATAATTTTCTAAGATTGACCTTCATTGTTGATATCATCAATTGAGGGTTAAAAGGGTGTTATACCAAAGAAAACATTGTTTACAATGTTTGTAAACTATGAATATAAAGTGATTCCCTTTTCCTTACTAAAGTTCTGGTTATCTTAATGGATTTAATGAATAGAGTCTTCAGTGATTTCCTTGATCAATATGTGGTTGTGTTTATAGGTTGTGTTGTTATCTATTCAAAAATTAAGGAACAACATGAAGATAACTTTAGGATTGTGCTAAATATCTTTAGGAAGGATAATTTTTTAGAAAATAATTAAATGATGTAATTTTTTTTACAAAATGTTTTATTTTTGGGTTATATAATTTAAAGAGAGGGTATATTCGTGCATCTATCAACGACCAAAATTATTGAACGTTAGCCCAGACCAACCACTATGACTGAGATATAAGTTTTTATTGGGTTTTATGGATATAATTTATGGTTTATGGTGAATTTATCATATCCATATAATCCAACCACCATGTTAACTCATAAGGGGGCCATGTTCCTTTGGATAGATGAATGTAAGAAAAATTTCAATTAACTGAAGAGAAGATTAGTCAACTCACCCATGATTACATTACCCTTTAGTAATGAAGGGTTTTTAATATATAGTAATACATTGAAGAATATATTGGGATGAATCCTCATGAAAAATGATATGGGGATATCTTGTGCCTCATAATAATTGAAGTTTCATGAAAAAAATTACCCAAATAATGATTTGGAGTTAGATTCATTAATGTTTTCATTAAAGATATGGAGGAATTATTTTTATGGATAAAGATATTATATATATAATTATAATAGATGTTTAAAGTATATATTCATAAGTAATGAGTTGGATATGACCCATATATGATGTTTAGAACTGATAATTGATCATGACTACTCAATACAATACCACACTGGGAAATAGCATAAGGTGGATGATGCATTTAGTCGATAGGATCATGCTAGCTTATCCATAATGAGGATTATAAAATATATAATATTTATGAATTTAAAAAATATGGATCTATAAATATTCATGGAAGGGGATAATGTTATATTTCTAAAATGAGTTTTGAACCGTCCATATTAGTAATGATTAAAGAGGAACAAAAGGAATATGTGGAGCTATAAAAAAGGGTGAGAAATTTTATTGAGTTTAAACATGATTATGATGGAATGATAAGGTTGAAAAATAGTATATGTGTTTTATAAATACTTGATTTAATGAAGGATATATAATATGAAGCTCATGGTTCTCCATTATCTATTCATCTTGGAAGTAGAAGCATGTATAGATATTTGGAAGAGTATTTATAGATGGATGTCATAAAGAGAGATACAATCGATTTTCTATCTCGAATATTGGTATGTAAGATAGTTAAAGTCAAGAAACAAAATTATAATCAGATGTTATAACCATTTCCAATACCAGAATGGAAATGGAAAAAAAAAATCACCTTACATACTCCCCAAAACATCTAAATGGAACAAATCTCTATGAGTTGTTGTCGATCACCACCCAAAGCTAGAACACTTCATTTCTATCATAAAATAATTATCTCTAGATCGGATTTACATAATATAAATTATGTAAGTGGTAAGACTTTATGGATTAAAATAATAAATTATATATAATATAGATCTGAGATTTACCTCAATGTTCTGGTAAAGTCTTCAATAGGCTCTAGATATGGAGTTGAGTTTCATAAAAACTTATCATCCTTAGACTAATGTTCAGCTTGAGAGAATAGTTCAAATCATAGAGGATATATTAAGATATTTTCTATTGATTTCAAAGGTGGTTGGAATCAACAACTTCCTCTAGTTGATTTGTCATACAACAATAACATTTACTCAAGAATTCAGATTCTCTTATAAAAATCCCTCTATGGAAAGTTGTGTAGAATTCCAAAATAATGAGATGGAGTTGGCGAAAGAAAGCTATGAGGACCTAATCCTAAAGAGGAAATGTTAGAGAAAGTCATAGCCATATAATATGATATCAATGGATATAAAATTTTATAGAAATGTTATATTTATAATTATAGGCATGACAGGAAATTTGATGTCGGTGAGAAAGATTTTCTACGAATTTCTTCATGGAGGAAAGTTTTTTATATTCAGAAAGAAAGGAAATATGAGAAATAATTATATTAGATCTTTCAAGATTTTTTATCAAGTAAACATGGTTTATTATTTCTTGGAACTTCCACTAAACCTCTCTCAAGTCCAAAATGTATTCCATGTATCTCTACTGAGTATGTACAACCCTGATATTTCACATATAGGGAACATATATGGAATACTTATGGATCATGATATTTCCTATGAAGAAGAAAATTTATCGATTTTATATCATAAAGATAATAAGCTATGAAATAATACTACTCGCTTGGTCAATGTTTCGTTTTAAAATTAATAACTTAATAAAGACATGTGGGAACCTTAGGATATAATGGGGTAGAAGTATCTTATGTTTTTTCGATCAAAGTTAAACAATTTTAAAGATGTTTTTTTAATGTGGGAATAATGTAACACCCCTAGATTTTATATTTTTTTTCAAATAGTTTTAATTTATTTTATAGATAATGTTACTAGAATCCCTAAGTTTAAACGAACTAGGACATATTATTAAAATATTACTTTTAATTTGACTTTAATAAACTAGAAATTGAATTAGAGGGTATGTATATTTATAAATAAATTATGAAAATTTTATGGTTTAAACACGTATAAAATAAATTCATTATTTATCAATGGATTATAAATGATAACAAAAATCATTTGAAATTAAAAGAATTTTTTTTCAAAAAAATATGTTTTCATAAATGCATAATGTTGTTATGTAAATAAATTAAATTAATCACTATTTTTGAATGAATATAAAAAAATATATTTTATATATTCATTTAATTTTTTTTCATTTATCTAATATTTTTTGAGTTTGAGATAATAATAAATTCTATTTTTTACTTAAAAACTATACATCTATAAAAATTTATTTTTATATGAATTTTTTTAAATATTTCAAAAAAAATTAGAAAATTTATTTTAAAAAATTAAATTAAATTTTTGAATCAAAATTTCAAAATTATGTTAGGGATATTTTTTTAAAAAAAATTATCAAAAATTAATCTTTCGATTAATCGTGATAAATATCGATTTTTATTTAAAACTACATTTTCCTTTAAAGAATTTACAATATCCAATATTTTTATAAAATGGTTTTAAAGAAATATTTTCTCAATTATATTATTATTAATCCAATTTAGGTTATTATAATTAATTTCAAATTTTATTTTGATATTAAAACATTTTATACTTATAAAGGCTTTTTCTTTAAAACCCCTCTTTTTCCTCACATCTGTGGGTTTAATGATAATTTAAATTCTCCCACTTATATGAATTTAATTTTATAAAATGTATTAAATATTTGGAATCAACATAAGAAATATTATATAAAAATTTTAACTTAATTTTTTATCACAATGAATATTAATAACAATACAACTAAATTACCATAGTTAATGTTTAAATGGGTTTACTAGGTGGTTAAACTAGAAAGATAAGGGTTAAAATGAAATAAAAACATGTTAAATTACAATTTAATAGATATATTTAGATATTATCTCGTATTTTTTTATAATGATCCATTTGTAGCATTTTTTGTGTGTAAAACCTGGGTATATCTTTTTCTTTTCAAAAAACATTTCAAGTGTGTCTTATCAACCAATTATAAAAGGAAACCCCTCCCCTCTCACATATACACTTATATATTATTTTTCCCATCCAAGAACAACTCAAGTGCCTTAATTAAAACCCTACACAAGTCTTATATTAATTAGTTTTTTTTTTGAAACCCTCCATTTAAGGAGTTTGGTGAAACATAAAAATATTTCATTAAGAAGAGGTAAGATTCTGAACAGATCATTTTTTATTATTTATTGTTACACCTCCATAAAAAATTATTCAAATAAATTGATATAATAAAATCCATATAACCCATATACATATATGTTTTTATGTTAATTAAATAACCTATATCCATCTCCTCTTATATAAAATGGAAAACGAAACCATCGATCGTGTGTGTGGTGGACTACCGCCAGACGAACCGATGTAATTTTTTTACATCACTAAAACTCATGATTGGATAAAATAATGTATTTACTATTTCAATTTTATATATACAAAAAAACTATAATCATTTAATTATAAAAAAAACATATACCTTTTTACTTTACAATCCATTGGAAAATGATAATGTCACCCATACTAACATGTGGACTACTGCATCCATTAAGAAATGCGACTCAGTTTTTATTTCCTTTAGCAATAGATGGTTAAAAGGATAGAATTAATGAATATATAGATATATATGAAGAAAAAATTATTCTTAAAAGGTGAAATATTTTTTCCCCTTCTTTTGTTTCATCTTTCTAAAAATGGAAATTGAGTTCATGCGTATGTACGACCAACCGTCTCCATGAATGGTGTAATTCATTTTTATATCTCTACATTTACAGATGTCTATAAATATATATATATATATATATAATTAATTTATATGAAAATAATTTTTTAGAATAAAATTCTAGAGTTTATGTAACCATAATCAAGGTACAGGGACAAAAACTACCAAAATAAAACCTACATAAAAATGAAGTAGTTATGAAATGAAACATTGATTTTAATAAATAATAGTTAAAAACTTGTTGTAAAAGGCTATAAGTAAAAAATATAAGGTAATATATATATGATTATGGTTCTGTAAAAAAATTATAAAGAACCCATATATATTATACATGATTTTCGAACATGTATGAATAAAGTTGATACTTGAAGTAAGGGTTTTTTGTCTCAGTTTTATTTTTGTGAGACACATTCCATACTCACCACTTTCTAATTTTATATGGTTTATATCCTTAGAACTAATGTATTTTGTTAATATTATTTTTAAAATTAAGGGATATGAATATCCATTTAATGTTATATATTTTGATGTCTCTTATTTTTTAAAATATACTGAAGTTCCAAGCGCTTTATGATAAAATCTCATTTTTATATGGATTCATTTGGAATTTTCTTATGATAATGAAATATTATGATATATATCTCAACATACTCATGAATTGTTTTTGTATATATATATTTCTTGAGATTAAATTTTTTTTGGTCATTTACCTCTTTTTAATTAGTTAAGAGACAAAAAATAATGTTTTTAATGAAAACCAAGTTTATCTCTCTTTGGTCCAAAATCTCTCTTCTATGCCCATGTTTTCAAAAAAATGTTTAAAAGAGTGTTTTTTATATTCCAAAATTATTTATTAAAGTTATTTTTACCCTTTTTAACTTTTTAAAAAAAATTAAAGGGAATATTCTTTTCATTTTCTGAATGAGGTATTCTTGACTTTTTGTCGAAAATGTGAAATAAATATTTATTTTAAAATACACGACATAAATATAATTTTACACTATAATGAACACCCAATTGTTTGATGTTTCCATTACCTGTTTTCAATTATATTTTCAAATAATTTTTTTCATTAATATTGGGAATAGTTTTGATTTTAATTTTTTTTCAAAGTGGAAGGGTTATTTTTTTGAAGAATGTTTTTAATGAGCCTTTGATGGAATTTCTATTTATCAATAACAAAAACCATTGATTCTACTTATACTATACCAAATATAAGATTCATTTATATAATCCTTATTGTTTATTTTGAGGGTTTATGATTATGAAGACAAGATGTTTATGAAACTCGTTCCCTTTTTCCATGGGTTATGTTATGAGGAATTAGTGTAATAATTATGAAACTTGTTTTTTTCCATGGGTTATGCCACAATAAAATTTTTATAAAACATGTTTCCTTCACATGATTATTTTATGATTAGTGTATTATAATCTTATGGAAAACATTTTTATGAGTTTCTTTATATAACTAATGGGCCCACAATTATATATCCTTCTAATTAATTTGGTTATGATGGATGTCTCATGTTATAAATAGGATTGTAATTGGGAGAAAAATAAGTTTAGTATGAGAATCAATCTTCTATGATTGTATTGGGAGTAAACCTTGACTTTTGTGATGGATTGAGGAGTGAAGCCATTCCACTATGACTTTTTTTAAATGATCCCTTTATACTATGGAAATTATTTTCTATGATTATGTGTATTCCACAAGTCTAAGTCAAATGTCAATGTTATGCCTTCATGGTTCATCCTTTTTTATTCCACTATGATTTATATCTTATAAAATTATAATATTTATGTCGTAAATCAATATTATGATCATTGGTAATTGGGTTATTTTTATAAAATGTTAATATAATTTTTTAATACCATTATTCCAATGTTATTATTCTTTGATAATTGATATCACCTTTATTTACCCTTACCGACAATCTTAGATCACCCTTTATTATGTTTCATTTCCCCTGTTTGTGAATAAATGTATTAATTTAGATATTTCTAAGAAGAGTTATAGTTAATAATAACTTAATGGGAGATGATTAATTTCACATATGAATCATTTTTCTATGTATCCATGTTTCCAATGGCATTATAGTTGTATGATTCTAGCATGGATCACTATGTTGTGTGATGAATATTTTTATAATAATATGTAATATCTATGTATAAAATTCATGGGTCTTTGTATACTTCCAATAAATTCTAGGGATACATTTTTTGATTATAGGATATCAAAAATTCCTACATCATTTTTTGAATAGAAATACAGAAACTAGTTGTACTTATTCGTTTAACTAGTGTTGAAGTAGGTGGTTCCACCTATCTGAACAAGGCCAAATAAGATAGTTCCACCCATCTGAGAAATAGTATGATATATCATTTGGATTCCTATATAGATTATCAATGTCAATCCCCACCATTGGATTGTGAAAATTTCACTACAAGAGTCAACTCTCTAGTTTGGGGGATGAGACATGGAAAACCCCCCATTATAAAATTATTAGTACTCTTACTAATTTCATAGAAACTATTGGAATAAAGTAGGATTTAGTAAATTTTTCAAGGATTTAATACTTATAGTGTATGGACCATGTACCCTCATCATTATATTTCATTAACATGAGTATTTCCTCCTTCATTTGTATAGGTAATCCGAGGTTGCAGTTTCTCATTTCACCTCTCAGTGTGGTCTAATATTTGGTACTATAGAGAAAAATAAGGAAATAAAGCACTAATACTTCATTCAGACATTATAAGGACCATATTTAACCAACACAAACATTTAACACTGAGATTTATTATTAGATACTACGATATCCATTGATGGTTCATCTAAATTTTTTTCTCTAATTAATAGAGGATTAGTATAATTTACCACTATATGTGTAAGAAGTGGGAGAAAATATGTGACATGGATTTCATTACTTAATGAAATGGAAGTACACACTTCTTCAATGTAAAAATTCCATAAGATAAATTTCTAGGAGTGGTCATGGAGAATTTATAGGATAAGCTAGTCCTAACCTTATTATAACTAATGTATTTTGATATATTACAAGATTTTACCAAGGGAGCCTAGAACATAGAGTAGTCCTTGTTGTGGATATATAAAATGTCTCGTATTGAACCTCATTCACCTACCTGAACTCCTAGGAGATTTAAAACAACTACTTCAACATAGTTTCAAGCTCTTTATCCAACCAGGATTTAAGAGACTCGGTAAAATAGGCTACGTTAGGAATAAAAACAAACTTATAATGTTTCATAAGGTCCATAACATGGATAAATAGCTATATCATTCATAGATTATAGGATCGCAGTATAATATTTTAGAGATGAGTAGTTTCTTAACATTTAATTCTATTCTATGAATAATAAGATGCTCAATTTATTAGATATCAAGAAGCTACAAAAGGTGGAGTTGAAGAACCATCCTAATTACTACCCCTACCATAGATTCATCCATCAAGGAGTGTTTTGTCTTAAAATACTTTCTCCAAAAGATAGTACATTGTGACTTATTAATTAAAAGATACACTCTGGACCATTCTAAATATGAACTTAAAACCCTTAATGTTATTATGGATAAAGGGGATTGGAAATATGATTTAGATCAAAGACAATAAAATCTCAATGATTGGTTAGAAAGAAATACAATCACTCTTGTCAACAAGATCATTCTTTCATAGTTTAACTAGAATAAAATTATTTCATATATAACTTCAAATATGTTTTATTTCTTCTATAGTGTTACTAGAGGGACAATTATTCTAGTGGTATTAGAATCAGATTAACCCTCTTGTGTTAATAATGAAGGGGAGGATAGATGTCTGAAGTTTAATTTCTCCACTATACTTGGTGATGAGGAAACTGGTGAATTAATATTAGAATGAGGTTATTCAAAAAACAAGTAGTCATAGGTGAACTATTAAGTTTAGATGAATCTACTATAGGTGGGTATAATTTCCTTGCAAGAATAAGACAAGGGTAATTATTGGATTATAATATTTCAGAAAAAGTTGAGGGAGTGATTCAGTTACCAAGGGTATATCATGAACCCACTACTAAGATAGAAGAAAAAGTTTTTTTTTTCAAAGGAATTATTTGGGAGATCAAACAACACCTTTTGAGTAGGTTATTTAATCTAATGAAATATAAGTTGTTTATCCAATTCAACTTATGGGGAAATGAATAGAAAAATATGTTCATGGTGAGGAAAAACTAGTCAAGGAATCTTCTCATTCAAATTTTTTATGGATAATAGATTACATTCACTCAGGTGGAAACACGAGTATTATATTTTCTACTTGAAATTATTTGTTTGTAGGATTTTCATTTTCTTTATTGCGAATTCCTTGGAAAATACTCCTATAGAAGTTGATGAGGTCACAAAAGTTCTTTTATTGATGTAATCTTCCTCTGGAGATTTTCTAGTAGTATAATTTCTTCCACTGGTAGAAGTTATATTAGAATATATAATGTTTGAGAGGGTATCCTAATATTGTAATGAATAATCTAGTTTTGAGGGTTTCATTTAGACTTTTTCTGCATGTATGGACTCTAAATTTAGTTTTTTTAAGGCTGAAGTTGTCAATATTTAAGAAAACATGAATGTTGCAAGATTTATTTTGATAAGTTGAGAACATGAACTATTTATAAAAATTATTATGATTCCATTCATACATAGTTTTATTATTTAATGGAAAATTCAATTTCAAGAAATCTTTTTAATACTTTGAAAATATTCACTTATTATCATTTTGGAAGGATGGATGGAGATTGGATGTCTAAGTTTCATTGATATGAATTTTTTTTCAAGTAAGTTTATTATTAAAATAAGGTTAAATACCTTCATGTGGGGGTGAATCAAGGTATGTTTTATTAACACCAATTCTCATTTGGAAAATGTTTAGTTATAAAAAACTCTTCTTTACCCTTTATATAGAAAATAAAAAATGGAAATTAAAACCTTCACATGACACAAAAATTTTACTAGGTACCTCCTTAATGAGTTACATCCAAGGGTCATATGAATTAAATTTACCAATGTAAATAATATAATAAATTATACTTTTTTAAAAAGTTTTAGAGTGGACTCACTACCCCTAGTTTACAACCATTCACAATTTTAAAATAGACATCTTTTCACTCTACTTATGTGAACACACATCTCCTCAAATGGAAACTTCAAATAATCAGTTCATAGTTTATTCACATATGAGCATGTATTTATTCTCATACTTCATAAAAGGGATGAAAAAATCATTCACACATGACTCTTCTTCTTGGATCGCATAATAAAAAACATAAAACGTACGAGATACCCAAACACATACCCCATGTGCGAGACTTTATCATGTGACCTTTGTGAGAGACCCTAGTGTATAACATTTGTACGAGACCAATGTCTATAAACCATGTGCAAGATGCTGAAAAATAATTTTTTACAAGACCATAGAGCATAACCCTAGAAAAAGAACCTAGTTTGTATCTCCATTTACATCTTTCACTCCACTTATGTGACTTTGATCGCACAAAATTATTCACTTAACTCCAAACCCATTATCTAGAATTTAATTTAAATAAAACATTTAATAAAATATCCTAAGAACTTAAGGATTGGTTAAGTTATATTTATAGGCATAAATGTATCACCTTAACTATTTAAAATATATTAATACATCCATTCCATGACCTTATAATACTTAGCCTCATCCTTTATCACTTCATATGAACTCATCGTGAGATCAATTTTCACTCATGTGGTCACTAGATTTTGAGTGTCCATAAGATGAATCCATTATTTATAGTAAAAATAATTCATGTGATTCAAAAGATTTATATTGTCTCTCATGATCATGATACTTCCAATCATATCTTAATCTTGAGTGACCATGAGACACGCCCACCTTAGGTAGACTTACTTTGATTGTGTGATTCACTCATGTTGTCACGTGATGCAATAATGTGATTTAGAGTTACCACAAGAATTATATATCATTTCTATATTTCAACCATTTATGTGATTAATGGGACTAATTAATTATCAAACTCTCCACATTATTAAATATGACTTACATGCACTAGGCAGTCCTTTATTACTTACGTGGTTTGCCTAATCCTTTAGGACTTACATGCTCTTCATTATCATTTAGGACTTACATGTTCCATGTGATCATTTAGGACATAAAATCTCTATATGAACCTTTAGGAAATCTGTTCCCCACATGATCCTTTATTACTTTCATTCACAATAACATCCTTTAGAACTTACATGCTCTATATGTTCCTTTTTAACTTAAAAAATTTGTGTTATCCTTTAGAACTTACTTTCTTTGTATGATCATTCACGAATTGTGTAATAACTATTTTTCTTAGACATATTATCCTAAAACATTGAAATAAATTTCCTAATTTGGAAAAAAACTTCTTCACCAACTTAGAACCTTTTAGAAAAATGTAATCAACCTAAAAACACTATCAATATGTGATTTTTCCTATATAGTTTAAATCGGTGAAAGCATCTAGTTCAAGTTAGGGGAGAGAATATACATATGCTGGAAAAATATCATGAGATGTTTTTTAATATGTAGATATATTATCTACTTATATTTCTTCAATGTATTAGAAAATTAAACATCATTAGCATGATAGTGTGCCTTTGCACACTATTTTCGAATATCTAAATGTGCTAATTTATATTTTATATTTTGTAGAACCCAATATAAGAGAACTACTCAATCAGTTTGGGAGTATGGTGGACAAGTATGTTTAGTCTTCTAAGACTATTAAAAAGTGTTTTAAATTGAATATTATTGAATATTTGGAAATCATTACAGAATCAATTAATCTTCTAAAATAATGAGATTCTACTTCACAAAATATTTAAAAAAAATGATTGTGGAGATATAGGTGGTGTGCATAACTATTTGATATTTTTTACCTCTGTATTTTCTTATTAAGAATCTAAACCTACTTCTATCTCTACCTCTACCCCTGAACCCTAACTGTTTTCCTATTGAGATGATATTATTATTCAAATCTAGAATTATTTATAAAAATTGATGCACTATTACTATTCTCAGTTGTCTTTCTATTTTTTCTATTCTTTAATTTTATGTTTTAATACTTTCAATATCTGAATACAATTTATTTTTTATTACATGACATCAAAATAAAGTTTTGTGAAAAAATTGAATGTTTTTTAATTCTGTTTTCGTACTTTATTTTCATTCTTATAAACAGGGGATGGATTCCAATTAGATAAAAAATTTATAAACAAATGTATTTCATTTACTAGTTAATTAATTTACATAACCAATATATTTTTTTATTTTAATATACTAATATTTCACTATTATCTAGTAATTAAAAACATGTAAATCTATTTTTGTTTAATTATATTGTTTATTGGTCATGTGATCATAAAAGTGGGAGGATTGTTTTTCATTAAGATGTTGAAATGATAAGTTTTCATTGATTTTTATTCTAAAAAATAAACTAATTTATCATACTTATGAAGTTATGTTGAGTGGATTTTATGTTAATATTTTGTTGAAAAATTATTTTAATTTCTTAGATTATTGGAAGAATTTTATTTATTAATGACAATTATATTTTGAATACATAATTTTATACTATGTATTCTATCTATTTAAAAAGATTTTGGAATCAATGTTCTGAAAGTGAGGTTAAAATTTAACATTGGTGTCCATCTCTATGTTTAGATCCACATTTTTTTGGGTTGAACGTAATGTTCTTGTGCCAAGTTTATATAGTGGAATCTCACATTTGAGTAAAAAATTTGGATATGTACCTAATATTGAATCATACTCTATATTTATGAACTCTATGTTTAGAACAAACCATATTCATGAAAATATAATTTTGGAATTAACCTCACATAGTTCCATCTCCAAGTTGGTCCAGTTGTTTGTGGGATATACATTTTGAATTATTTCAAGATTTATATTATGATTTTTCTAGAGTAAATATCTTAATAAAATAAATCAAAGACCATTTTAAATGATCTTAAAAGATTTATTATTATTTTTTCTAATTCTTAGGGAAGTTATGATTTTCTTTGGATGATAAAATAAAAATTTTAAATATGCTATAAATTTTAAAATATTGTTTTTTTATTGAATTTTTCTAGATCTATTTGACATGAATTTATTTGGGATTCTTTATTTATTCTCCCTGGTTATATTGGAATGACTGGTTGTAATTATTATCTAATGATCAAAATATTTGAATCTCATAGACTTCAATCTCTTAGTCTAAAATTATGTTATATTTTTTCATTTTATAGAAGAGTTTATTCTAATGTTATTGCTTATACACTAATATATGATATATCTTCTATAGTTTTTTGTAGTTTTTTTAGACTACACATTGGATACATACATGTTATATGAATTAACTTCTGTGTGTTCATCCAAATTTTATAAATAATGAATTCTTTTTTGTTAATGATTTATATGAATAATCTCTAAAACAAGTTTAGATATTCTTCTTAAGGACTATAATTTAATTTTATTCATATATTATATATAATATCACTTCATAAATCAATTTAAATTTCTACATATGAATTCTCTAAAAGATATTTACTCCAACCAAAGTAAATATATCTTTTCTACACCCTCAGGTTTTGAATATTTTGAAGAATTATAATATTTCTTATTTAAAGAATTTTAAAATCTTTTATATAATGTTATATTATTTTACACTAAACTTTTGAGGACCCTAAAAAAATAACCTTCTAGTTAAAATCCCTAAGCTCATAGAGAGAGTGCTAGTGGAGTGTACTTAGTTATCATTTTTTCATGAACCAGCATAAAAACTTCTGTGTCCATTTATTTTATTTTCCACTACATGTTTTTTAAAAGAAACCAAAATAGTTTCTCTTCCCAAGTTCAAGAGAATGATTTTTAAATTTATCATGTGTTCTTAAAAATACACAAATCACCCCTCTTGTGTATTCATCGTCATTATGTGACAATAATGGAAAAACCCTTATACCCTATAAGATAATGCCTCTCGAAATATTAAGTATGATTTATCACAAATATTCTAAAATTGTAGATTTCATCATGGGGGTTTTGTAATCAGTGGTTTGGTGATATTTTTTCCCTCTCAAAAAATGAAACCTTACATGAATCATTAGACATAAAATATGAATCCTTAAGAAGTAATATTGACATGGGTAAAGAAAATTTACAAAAATATTTGACGAAACGTCAAAAAAATTACATTTACAAAGAATTTTCCAATATCACACAAACATATAGGATATGAAAATGATTAAATAATATCTACCTCATATCAATATATATGTATCCAATACCTTTTCACTACATGACCTTGGAAAATTCCATGATCTACTATGAAATGAAATTTATCAAAGTTAAAAACAATATTTTTCCTAATTAAATGATTCAAAATATTACCCAAACTAAATATAAACTAATTAAATAAATAACCCTATAAATTAAAATCATCTATAAATACCTCCATTGCAATCATAAGAAAATAAAAAATCATCATCATCATGCATCTTGAAGGTATTTGAGGTGTTACAAAGTTCAAATATATTCCTCCAGTAAAACAATATATTGAATTAGTATGTGAATGTTGTGTAATCTTGATCTTTATATGAAATAGGACCTTGAAAGTATTTAGAGAATCCACCCATGAATCGATAGTGTGTCTTATGCTCTGGTATCTCTAGAATCTGTTTAATGAATGGGAGGGAGAAATAATCATCGTAAGTTGATTGATTTAGAATCCTATATTCAATACATTCTATCCAAACATGTTTCACCCTCGTTGGAACTTTTCCCTTGTAACGACCTGAAATTTGGAATACATTTTGTTTCCTAACATTGCGTGTTATTTTATTTTATACTGAACAAAACTATTTTATTTAATAAAATGAGTATAATTAAAATAAGACCGTTGGGTTTCAACTATTATATAACCATTGGTCAATATGACCATTTGAAACTAAATTTTGTGATTATTGTCTATAAATACAAGTGTTCTTGATTCATTAATATAGAAAGAAGATTCGATGGCCCCATCCAGTAGTATTGGGCCGATCGAAGCCCATATGATGGAACTCGAGAAGGAGGTATCACCTTTGGGATTTTCTTTGGACCAAACCCAAGCTGAACTTCATCGTGTGAAGCTGTAAAGGAATTGCATTCGCGATAAGTTCAAGCTGATAGAAATCATTACTCGGGCAATGTTGGCCAAGCCGCCACAAGATTATATCACCCTATCACACCTAACTCTTAGGTCATATGTTGGTGTTATAAGGGGTTATGTAACGAGACCATAACTGCCTTATGTAATCCTTTGATTTAAATAAAAATTGTTTTGTTTATGGTGAAGTTTGTGAATTTTCAAATGTCCGGATAAGTATAGTATGCATAATATTGGTTAATTTTAGAAAAAGGATATTTTAAAAATATTTAGAAGTTTATTTTCATAAAATGGTGTTCATTTTTAAAATCAGAGCATCGATATTTGGTTAAGGTGAAATTTTGGGATTTTTCAGAGAAAGTTGAACTTTCAGTGAATAGTGCTTGATGAATAGTGTTTTTATGAATAGTAAACATATGATTAATTGTTAAATAACTTTTTTTGTGAAATTATTTTCAAAAATCGAACAAACATGGTTGTAATTAAGGTGAAAAATGTGGTTCATTGAAATCAAAATAATTTTTGGGGAATAGTAATTTTTACCCCTATGAATAGTAATATGAATAATAATATGAATAGTAATATGAATATTAATGTGACCATTATAATTAGTAAAACATATTATTATTTTATTTTCATATGGTTAGAAGGTATTAGAATGTTGACTAAATTTCAAGGTGTTAAAAATGAGTTACAGACTTTGAATTATAATTATTGAATAAATAATGATTTTAATTCATAATTAAATTAAAAATATTTAGAAAATTGTTTTCAAAAAATGGAGTTCATTTTTGGATTCTACATGTCGAAAAAGGGTTAGGGTGAATTTTTGGGATTTTTCTGAAATAGTTAATTTTTCAGTGAATAGTAAAAATACATATTAGGGTTTCGGTGTAACATCCCAAGAGTCTGTGTTTTATGTAACGGTAAGTTTTATATTACTATGTCATCCATTAATAGAAAAAAAAGTCATATTTTATAAAAAAAATATAACAATAAAATAGAGAAAACACACCAAAATGAACGAAAGGCTCTTTATTCAAATAAGAAACACCATGGTAACTACAACTCACTGTGATCAAACGGGAAGTGTAGCTAACCAAAGATACCAATTAAAAACCCTAGTATGATCACCAAAAGGCTTCCCAGGAGGAAAAAAATCCCGAATTTGTAGTGTGGATCACTAGGACCCATCATAAGCATCAGAACAGCTAGTGCCACACGATCGTGTTGAGTACCCTTGCAATGTAGAGAACCATCCTTAGATGACTGACCGATTTCAAAGTATGAATACCAAGACTACGTATTTATAAAGGTTCCACATAGCCATTTAATAACTTTACCGTTGTTGTATTTTGAGATGACCATTGGGATTTTAATCTGTTGGCCTTTAGAGTTTTTCTAAATGAATACTTTTATAATAATTAAGACGATTTCTTAATACTCAATGAACCTAGTTAATTTGTGGTCTAAGTTTTAAGAAACAATATATATATATCTGTGTGTGTGTGTGTGTGTACATCTACACATTCTTATATATAACTATATATGCATATTAGAGATTAATTATATGAAGTTAACATACTATATAAATTATAATATATTGGTAATACTTGGCCTTAAAAATTATTAAAGAAGAACTTTTTTTTGTTATGCAATCAATCAATTATTATATGGGTTTTATTTATATTACAAATTTTTGTTTCATAATGTTAATGTTAACATAAATACTCTCTTTTATTTAAAAGGAAAAAAAGAAAAAAATAGAGATAGTAGATTAATTGTGAAATTTGAAAATAATTAGTAATTATGTTAAATAATCAAATTTTAATAACAAAATTAATGTATATAGATATTTACATGTAAATAGAGATTAAGATAATTGATTTATAAATAAATAAATAAAAATGATAATATAATTTATGATATAGATAGGGGTTAATAGTTTAACTCATATGTGTATTTATAACCCTTGACTTACCTTAAGATAATAATAATAGATTAATAATAACTTTATGTTAATAATAATAACGTTTTTATAATAAGTGTAATAAAGAATTAAATAATGATAAAATTATTAAGGTAAAAAAATGATGAAAAAATGAGATCGTGTTTCTTTTACAGCACCGCATCACTACGGTCCATCCGATCCGGCACACCCCATCGTGGTCGTCCAAGGTCTTTTAACACCGCATTGTGTCGGGTCGTCCGATCAACCCTGTTCAATCTTGGTCGTCCCTTTTTTTCAGATCTCTGTTCTCTCCCGCATTTCTTTTTCTTCTTCCTCGTGCACGCTGAACCAGTAGTATAGGAAGCATTTTTCTTCATCTAGGCCGGCGGTGGACCCGACTTCGTCCCTTCTTTCCATGGGTTTGGCACTGCCTCAGTACTCAGATACCCCATCAACATCTTCGTGCAAGGAGAGTGCCCTACTTTTAAGCCCCAGATTGCACCGAAGAGAAGAGGGATTGCTTCAGGTTTTCTTAGATCTTCGACCACCAACTCGACGTCGTCACTTGTACCCCTTCTCCTCCTCTCCAAGTGATGGTAAGCGAAACTATTGGGTCTTGTTTTTCTTCAGTTTTGGTGTTTGTACATATTTATATACACGTTTTTTATGTATATATATATAAGGACCTAAGAACCGTTTCATACATGTTTTCCTCTTCCTACATGGAGAATCAAACCAGGGTAAGGGAAACCTGCCTTGCTTAGTTGTTTTTCTTTTAGTTCCGATGGATATATACATGTATACACTTTTCTTTTATATATGTATATAACCCTTGTATACCTCTTCCAGAAGAAAAATTGAGGTTTCGGGTAATTTTATGAACATGTAAAATTATACAAGTTTATGTATCATGTATATATATATATATATATGTACATGTGAATACATAAATTTGTATGTACATCTATGTGCGAACATAAGGGACGAGTATGATTATATGTTTTAAAATTCATCACGATATAACAGGATGATTTAACCAAGTTATATTTTACCCTTAAAAATTGTTATTTCAAGTATGATATTAAAATTATGTAAGTATATATAATAGGAGATGTTTAAAATTTGTTTCAGATAACAAAAATAGTTTCCCTAATGGAAAATTCTCATTTATCATCATTTTTTTCAATTCTTTTGTTTTTGTAAAAACTTGTAGCGTGAGTCCCTTAAACATTTATATGTGTATAAACATATATACTCATACTTATGAAGTTATTTTTGTTGTAAGAAAATGTGGTTTTATATGGGTATTGTGGAAACCATGTTTACATTCATATTTCATGTGTAAGAACTCCCCTCGGTCTTACCAAACATTAATTATGTTTAAAGTAAGCATAACTGGAGAAATATTACTGAGTATAGTTTAATTTAGTAAACCCTTACATATGTGTATATACTCTTAAATTTATATATAGGTGTATATAACCTTGTATCAATATATTTTCTTCAAATTAAAGTTCCTTAAAAAAATGTCTTAAGACAATTTCAAGCTTTTCAAAGGAAAGATTTTATTATTTAGAGTGAAAAAGAGTTTTTACATAACTATATATATATTTATACAGTTTGTATACATATATACATGACTTCCCAAGATAAACCTATTTTCACACTATGTATTCTTAACTGTATAAATATATGGGTATAATCGCACAGTTTAAGTAGACATCCACAACGCCCATTTATCAGCATATATTTTAAGTATGAATGACCTCATTCATAACTCTATATTGTGATGTTTGAAGTGTTAAAGTGTTTATGTACATTTTAAGGTTTCCATTAAGCCTATGGTTTCAATTGTTAAGTTAATATCTAATGTGTACAGATTTTTTATTACTTATGTCTTAGTTTTTTTAATGAATGTACTGTTCTTCCTTGGCTATGAAAATTCATGTGAAAAGTGATTATGAGTAATGAATGTAAGAATGAGACCCTATGAATGTCATACCTTGTAAAATATGTGAGGGATCTATTGGACTTAAATGATTAAGGACGGGTGCGCCCGGAATTATACAGCGCTCCAATGCATTGGGTAAAGGATGAGTCTCATTAGACATTATGTGCGACGGTCTTGGAAGTTAGCCTTGACTTGTGCTGCTATGGAAACGGGGTAGGTGGTTAGCCTTGACCCGTATTAAGTTATGTTTTAAGTTCAGGACACAATGTCTTGACAAAGTCTGGCATTATACATTCCCTCCGCATGTGATGATAAATGGTCAACCAGGGGATAGTTCAACTAATAGGATATCCCCTAGTTGGAATTTTCCTTTGACTATGAGAATGAGATTATGAGATATGTACTTTAATACATGTGTTATGATGTTATAAGAACTTTATGTGCCGATAAATCATGATATTAATGTTTTCCCTATTTACACATAGCCTTTTGGAGCTGAAGTAATTTTGTTGTAAATTATGCATCATCTATTCTTCACATTCTTGTGCTCTCTGATTTATGTCTTCTTTGAGGTTTATTTTAAGAAAGTACTTCTTTTCTGTGTAAGTGGTTTTCAAGAATGTAGGATTTACATGTTTTAAGAAAAAGATAATTCCTTGTTTTTAATGATGTGTTTTATCATTTTCAAAATGACTGCTTGAGAAATAAACTACTTTAAACGTTTTAAAACCCCTTACTGGGCATATTTTGCTCACCCTACATTTTTATTTTAAAAATTTTCAGGTATGGGGTTTGTACTAAAGAAGTATTTAAGAAGTATATGGTTTCCCAGAATCCTGAGCCTCATGATCTTCTATAGTAATGGGACATGATGTATTATTGTAAATGTTTGTAATAAATATTTAGTACATCATGCCCCATGGGCACCCAGGAATCAGGGTCCTTACATTCGGTGTGTTTATTGATATTAGGACTGAATCATTATGATGTAATGAGTTTTTTTGAGGTATGGTCGACCAAAGGGGATGAATTATTGTATTAGGGGTCCCATGTGGCCTAACACCATGGGAAATACCATGGGCAATCCCATGGTTTTGAGAAAACCACTTGTGAGGTGTCCCTTGAAATTATTAAAGTATCACCTCCCTTTCCCTATAAATACCCACCCTTTACTCCTTTATTTTTCACTCCCAACTCTCCCCCAACAAATCTATGGTCTCATTACCTCCCAAGGAGTCCTCCCAAGGTTACCCCAATCCCTCAAGGTCCCTACCTTCAAGTTTTAAGAGTTACGTTTTATGGTAAGGGATCCTACCTCTCTCCTTTATTTCAAGTACTCTCTTTTTGTCATTTATTTTATGCTCCATGTTCATATGTTTTAGGATGTTATTTTATATTCACCTTACTATAATTTTTATTTTAATATGATGAGATACCCCCTCTTTCTTTCATCAATTCGTTTTAAGAATGTTTAACTGGAAACGTTAGGCTGCCGAATTTTTGTAAGGGATTCTTTCACCCTTCTCATTTTCAAGTTCTATTTTCATGTCAAGTATTTAAAGTTCCTTTTTATTATGTTGGGGTAAGATCTCTATATCCATAATACTGTTCTTTAATTTAATATTATGAGAGACCCTATTTTATCTCATCAATTAATTTTTTTTAAGTTTTAAGTGACGCCGTTAGGCTGCCGAATTTTCATAAGAGAAATTTTATTTTTGTCTCCCTTCCATGTTTTTCATTTAATATGGTATTTCTTTAAAACTTCATTAACATGTTCTTATATCCTTTTTATTCTGTACTTATACTGTTTTATGGATCATTTATGAGTGGGTGACCCATGTCCCCTCTCTTTTCAATATTTTCTAAAACCCTGTAACATAGTTGTTATGCTGCCGAATTTTCGTCTCAAAATGTCTCTCTCTTTTTCTCAAATTCTTTTATGTTATTGAGTGAATACTCAAATCTATTTCTTCTATATGGTTATTCACATATATATATCAAAATTTTCTATTTTAATTCTAGGATTTACATACATTAAACCTACTTTCCTTTTCCGTGGGTTTAAAGTGGCATAAAGATCATGTCTTTAAAGCAGTTTTTAAAACGGTATGATTATGAAATGAAACCCATTTTTTATGATATATGGGTTATTTATGAAATTTTTGATGATGATATGTGTGGATCACATTATAATTAAGACAAATTAAGGGTGCACCCTTATATCTCTCCAATTCATTGGGTAAAGACTTAATCTCTAGAGATGTCCATTTTAACAATACCTTGGTGAATAACCATGGTAATTTTTTAATGACACCTTGGGGATGGACCTTGGTGATAAGGAAATGATTGTCTATGTTAAATGTTGTAGCCACATATTCAAGTTATGAAACAAATTATTTTTATTATGATATGCCTCATGATCACTTTCTCATGCCTTAAATTTATTTATCATGACTTTATTTATGTATCTCATGTTCACATGTAAAATGTTTCTCTTGTTTCCCTTATTGGGCCTTTTTCTCACCCTTTCCATTGATGTATGCTCCCAGGTTATGATATGCTGTAATGAATTTAGGATGAACAATTAAAAATCCTTTCAAGTGTTTAGAATAATTTTTTATGTTGTTCTCATGTTTTATGTTCATGATTTCCAAGAAACTAGACTTTAAAGATCCTCTGTATGTAAAATGTAATGAAAAGTTCTGTATGAAAAAGGCAGGATGTTATAGTTGGTATCAAAGGATAGTTTAGTTATTTCTGGAAATTAGTATATGAAAAATTTATGAAAAACCCTATGTAAAATTTTAAATATAGGAAATCTTCCTGGTATTTTGGTGAGTATTTAGTAAGTGGTTTATCAAGAAAGTACATCCTTGTATGGATACGAGAAGGTAGAGTTGGCTCTAGCACAGATGTACATAGGGGTAAAACCAGAAAACACCACTTTGAGATAGACTCGAATGGGAACTAGTACACTACAACGGGCCTTGCTGCACTCTTGGTTACGACACTCCCGGGGGATATGTTTGGTTAATCGCATGCTTTTTATGAATCATTATGAATGAATTATAGAAAAATGTAATTGTCTAAGCATGAAGTTTTAAGACATAAAATCCTTTTTAGTTAAAAGATTCGTAAATGAAATAAGTTTCTCATGAAGGATTTGTTATTTTAGAAAATGTCCCCATTGTCTAGGAATATGTTGATGTATTTCCTAAGGAGTTACCCGGACCTCCCCTAGAAATAGAGGTAGAGTTCTCCATTGAACTCATACCTGGATATCATCTGATGTCAAAGACCCCCTATGGGATGAAAAATGTGGAGATAGAGGAATTAAAGAAACAACTCTGAGATCTTTTGGAGAATGGGTTTATCTAACCAAGTGTGTCTCCTTGGGGAGAACCAGCTCTCTTTGTGAAGAAGAAGGATGGATCGATGCAGCTATGCATTGATTATAGAGAATTGAATCGGATCACAGTGAAGAAAAATACTCTCTTCCAAGAATTGATGACTTATTTTACCAACTTCTTGGGACTCAATTATTCTCTAAGATTGATCTTTGTTCTGGTTATCATCAATTGAGGGTGAAGAATGATGATATTCCAAAAATAGATTTCCAATAAAGATATGGTAATTATGAGTTTGTTGTTATTCCCTTCAGACTGACTAATGAACCTTCTATTTTTATGGATCAAGAATAAGTTGATTTTGGAAACTTATGTTTTATCAAATGGATATCCTTTGTATAGGAAAATGATTTGGTGATTAAATGATAAAGGTTATTTTGGACGATGTTTTCCCTTTTGGAGTACTATATGCCTAAAGGAAATAAAATACTATAGGATTTAAATTGAGGAGGAATGGTTGAATTTTTTTTTGGACATTTGGTGATTTGGGTTATTTCTAGAAAATGATGAACCTAGAATAGAGAATATGTGAATAGGTTGATTACACTTTAGTAAGAGACTTTAATAGTAGTCTATGTTATTTGGAGATAAATGTTAAGATTTATTGGGGAAGATGTGATTAAATCCTTCTGAGTTTTGGGTTCTAATCTTATTTTGTATTATTATGAATAATTTTAAGGATGATTGTGTAATGAATGGTCTTTCTGGAACTTATGATACTTTTATTGAATTTTGGAGATTAATAGTCATATTTCTTTTTATGAAGGATTATCCTTTTGGGGGATTATATGATCTCGTACTAACCATTTTAGTTTTAGTTGATGACTAAACACAAGGGAAAATATAGTTATTCTTTTGTGGATAATGTGATTCTCTAGAAGATTATTCTTGTGCTTTTGATGAGACCATGTCTTTTTGAATGCTCATTATTTAGAGAAAATATTAGTCATGGTGGAAACTTATTAAGGGATGAAACTCTACTTGAAGGTAAGTATATTTCCTTTTGTTTTTATTCTATGTATTAAATTAATTCCTCAAAATTATGAAAAGGAACCTAAAACAAAAACTTTACTGGTTTATGTTTCCTACTGGGTAATCAAATAATGTTTAACACATCTTAATTTTGTGATCTTCTTGTGGTTAATTTTCTCCTAATCATGTTTTCTATCACTCTCCATCAGAACTTGACCCTTTGTTTTCTCTTCCATATCCATGTTTTCCTACATGGAATCCTAGTATGGGTTAACTCAGGTGACTTTTGTACTTTCCTTTCTTTCTTTTAATGCAATAGCTTTACTGACTCTTTTTCCGATGTGGGAATTTTAACGAAATTTCCAAAACCAATTTTAAAATTGCAAGGACGAAATTTCTTAAGGGGGGAAGATTGTAACGACTCGAAATTTTGAATACATTATGTTTCCTAACTTTGTGTGTTATTTTATTTTATACTCAAAAAAAATATTTCATTTAATAAAATGAGTATAATTAAAATAAGACTGTTGGGTTTCGACTGTTATATGACCATTGGTCAATATGACCATTGGAAACTAAATATTGTGATTATTGTCTATAAATACAAGTGTTCTTGATTAATTAATATAGAAAGAAGATTTGATGGCCCCATCTAGTAGTCTCGGGCTGATTGAAGCCCATCTAACGGAACTCAAGAAGGAGGTAGCACCTTTGGACTTTTCTCTGGACCAAACCCAAGACTAACTTCATCGTGTGAAGCTGGAAGAGAATCTCCTTCGCGATAAGTTCAAGCTGATAGAAATCACTACTCAGGAAATGTTGGTCGAGCCGCCCCAAGATTTTATCACCCTGGCACACCTAACTCTTAGTTCTTATGTTGGTGTTATAAGGGGTTATGTAATGAGACCGTAACTGCCTTGTGTAATCATTTGATTTAAATAAAAATTGTTATTTGTTCTTATGGTGAAGTTTGTGAATTTTCAAATATCCGGATAAGTATAGTATGCATATTATTGGTGAATTTTAGAAAAATTATATTTTAAAAATATTTAGAAAATTATTTTCATAGAATGGAGTTCATTTTTGAAATCAGAGCATCGATATTTGGTTAAGGTGAAATTTTGGGATTTTTTTGAAAAAGTGGAATTTTTAGTGAATAGTGCTTGATGAATAGTGTTTTTATGAATAGTAAAAAGATGTTTAATTTTTAAATAACTTTTTTTGAATTGATTTTCAAAAATCTAACAGACATGGTAGTAATTAAGGTGAAAAATGGGGTTCATTGAAATCAAAATAATTTTTGGTGAATAGTAATTTTTACCCCTATGAATAGTAATATGGATATTAATGTGACCATTATAATTAGTAAAACATATTATTATTTTATTTTCATAAGTTTATAAGGTATTATAATGTTGACTAAATTTCACGGTGTTAAAAAATGAGTTATAGACTTTGAATTATAATTATTGAATAAATTATGATTTTAATTAATAATTAAATTAAAAATATTTAGAAAACTTTTTTCAAAAAATGGAGTTTAATTTTGGATTCTACACGTCGAAAAAGGGTTAGGGTTAATTTTTGGGATTTTTCTAAAATAGTTAATTTTCAGTGAATAGTAAAAATGCAGATTAGGGTTTCGGTATGTTTAATGATATCAGCACTGCATAATGATGATGTCATGAGTTTTTTTTAGGATTGGTAGACCAAAGGGGATGAATTATTGTATTAGGGGTCCCATGTGGCCTAACACAATGGGAAATACCATGGGAAAGCACATGGTTTTGAGAAAACCACTTGTGAGGTGTCCCTTGAAATTATTAAAGTATTACCTCCCTTTCCCTATAAATACCCACCCTTTCATCCTTTAGTTTTCACTCCCAACTCTCCCCCAACGAAGCTATGGTATCATTACCTCCCAAGGAGTCATCACAACGTGCCCCGAAGCCCTCAAGGTCCTGAACTTTGAGTTTTAAGAGTTACATTTTAAGGTAATGGATCCCACCTCTCTCCTTCATTTCAAGTACTTTCTTTTTGTCATTTCTTTTATGCTCCATGTTCATATGTTGGAGGATGTTATTTTATATTCACCTTACTGTATTTTTTATGTTCATATGATGAGAGACCCCCTCTTTCTCTCATCAATTCATTTTAATAATGTTTAAGTGGCGCCGTTAGGCTGCCGAATTTTTGTAAGGGATTCTTTCACACTTCTCATTTTCAAATTCTATTTTCATGTCAAGTCTTTCAAGTTCCTTTTTATTATTTTGGGGTAATATATCTATATCCATAATACTTTTATTTTATTCTCATATTATGAGAGACCCTATTTGATTTCATCAATTCATTTTTTTGATGTTTTAAGTGACGTCGTTAGGCTGCCGAATTTTCATAAGAGAAATCTTATTTTTTTCTTCCTCCCATTTTTTTCATTTCATATGGTATGTCTTTAAAATTTAATTACCATTTTCTTATAACCTTTATATTCTGTCCCTATACTGTTTTATGGATCATTTATGAGTGGGTGACCCATGTCCCCTCTCTTTTCAATATTTTCCAAAACCCTGTAACATAGCTGTTATGCTGCAGAATTTTCGTCTCAAAATGTCTCTCTATTTTTCTCAAATTCTTTTATTTTATTAAGTGAATACTAAAATCTCTTTCTTCTATAGGGGTATTCACATATATATCAAAATTTTCTATTTTAAATCTGGGATTTACATACATGAACCCCGCTTTCCTTTTCCGTGGGTTTAAAGTGCCATAAAGATCATGTCTTTAAAGTAGTTTTTAAAATGGTATGATTATGAAATGAAACCCATTTTTTTATGATATATGGGTTATTTATGAAATTTTTGATGATTATATATGTGGCTCACTTGACAATGAAGACAAATTAAGGGTGTGCCCTGATAGCGCTCCAATGCATTGGGTAAAGACTTAATCTCTAGAGATGACCATTTTAACAATACCTTGGTGAATAACCTTGGTAATTTTGTTATGACACCATAGGGATGGACCTTGGTGATACAGAAATGATTGTCTATGTTAAATGTTGTAGCCACATCTTCAAGTTATGAAACAGGTTATTTTTATAATGATATGACTCATGATCACATTATCATTCCTTAAAGTTATTTATCATGACTTTATTTATGTATCTCAAGTTCACATGTAAAATGTTTCTCTTGTTTCCCTTACTGGGCCTACTGCTCACCCTTTCCTTTGATATATGCTCCCAGGTTATGAGATGTTGTAATGAACTTAGTATGAACAATTAAGAAGCCTTTAAAGTGTTTAGAAGAATGTTTTATGTTGTTCTTGTGTTTTATGTTCCTGATTTCCAAGACACTAGACTTTAAAGATCCTTTCTATGTAAAATGTAATGAAAAATTATGTATTAAAATGGCAGGATGTTATATCCCTACCTCTCATTTATAAAAAAATTAATTCAACTTTTATTAGGCACTACCTAGCCCTAACTAACCCACTAAAAATCTAAAATATGGAAAATTACACCCACCACAATCAATTTTAAATTTTATTTTTAATAACTTCAAAAGGAGCTTGATTAAGTATCCTTTTTAATGCATTACTGAGTTATCCCCATACTCAAAAAGAAAAAAAATCATGTAAATATAGAGGATAACACCAAATATGTCACCTATGGTCCTCCCAATTTCTTTAATATTATCCCTAAATTGATTTCAACATTTTTCTTCTTCTTTAGAAGGGGTATTGTTAGAAATGATAACCTATAATCTATCACCACTCAATAAGTATTATTATTTCATATTTGGTGGAAATGGATTGAGTACCAATGTTGGGATGGGGTGATTTATGGATTGATAAATCAAAGTAACTAATATATGTACCTAATTAACATCAATATCAAAATATAAATCATCAAAATCAGACAATGATGCATCAAATCTAGAAACCAACTCAAAAACCATGTCATAATCACAAAGAACATGTTGAAGATAAATGTTTTTACCTATATAAAAATCAGAAGTAAGATAAATGTTCTCATGAAAAAATAGGTGTTGAAATAATATTTTATATCAATCTAGACCCAATTACTACAATATCCTTAATCTTATAATAATAATAATAATCCAAGGGGTTTTTAAAAGATCGGTCAACATGGGAGATAAAAAACTAGAATGACCATCTAAATGGTACTTTATTAATTTTATAATATTAAATTTTACAACTTCATCCTCAATATCTATGGAAATCATACTCTATATGGTTTTTATAATCATTTTGGACGTTTTGAAGAAGGAAATAACTATAATAATGGGATAATGGGAATTTTCATGATCATCCTTCATGATAAGAACATATAAATAAACAATAAGGATTATGTCTCATATCCAATCAAGTTAATCATAAAGGACTCCAGTGGATATGTTATACCTCTATTTTCTAATTGTGTTTCCACTCTTATTATCTTTAAATCACAACATCAAGTGAAGAGAAAATAAAGTAAAAAATAAAATTAATGGATATACTCAAATCACAGAAATAATCATTGAAATAAAAATCCCATATTTTTCCTGGTATAGTGAATCTCCTTGGGTCATTTCACATTGTAGGCATATCTTTGGTGGGTGTGATGAGTGAAGAAAAATTCCACCCAAGGTTGGCCCACTCATTTTCTTTTATCCCTATTCCATTGATATATATTTCTTTCCAGAACATGGAATACCTTTAAATTTTCTTGATTTCTTCAAGTATATGGATGTTGATCTCAAATCACATATATGTATCAAAAGAATCTTTTCATATATCCTCTTAATCCATCATCCTTATTTTTATTTATTGTTTTGGAAATGTAAGGGGTTTTAGAGGTACATGATCAATATTATTCTTACATTTATATTCTTTCCATCTATTTTTTATAAAATGTTCTTGAATGAGGTTTCTCTGGATATGAAGTGAAACTTAATAGATTGATAAAAGTATATATCTCATTCATTTTCTTTGAACATCTAATCGTATTGAACCTAAAATTCCCCTCCAAATTTATATTAGGTTTCTAAGGAATATTTATAGAGTTCTTGTTTTCTAGTTCATGAAGGGAGATAGAAATGTGGATAACTTGAATATTTAGATTCTTTATCTATATAACCTAAATCTTTGTATATATTTTTTATTAATAAAAAATTGTTTTAGAAGATCATTTATTTTATAATCAACCTTGGATTGAAATTTTATTTTTGTTGTGTACTTTTTGATGCTTGAGATTCCAATATCATTTGGGGTTTTTGAAAACCTTGTTGGTAAGGTGGGTTTTGAAGGAAATGTTTTTGTAAAGGGGGACTTTATTTTTGTCTAGAGACATAGATCATGTCAGGGGGATCTCTCCATCCTTGTCTAATGTGGGAATGAAGGTATAAAACTTCTTTAGTGGGGTTTATTTTTGGAATATATTCATGGGGAATACTACTATACAAACCTCTATCTAATTTAAATATTGACAACAATATGTTGGATAGTATGATGTAGTGAATATTACACAGAACATCATTGAATTGGGTAGTGTGTGTCGTTCATCCATGACTATCAGTCTCACCATAGTGGTCAATACATAAAAATTATTATGAATTAATTTATTTTTAGGAGAAAAATAAATTACCTAATGTACACTATTTATAGCCATTATACCTATAAATCAAAAAATTTATAATTTTTGTGTCATTATATAAATCAATTGTCAAGAAGCCATTTGGTTTTTTTCAACCAGTGATCCTTCCACCATGACATACATGATAAACCCATAAATGGGAGTCGGTCATTTATAGAAGTATTATCTGATTAGTTTATCATTTAATTAGTAATGTGGGAATCTCAAAAATAATTTCTTGAACTGCTCCCAGTACTCATACATCATCTCTTCTTATGCTTTCATGATTCCTTAGAGATCCTTTCATTTTTTTTGTGCTTTTATGTTGGAAGAAATATCTATAATAAAATAAATTTCAAATCATTATAATATGTATAATATATAGGTTTTAGGTAATACAACATATATTTTTTAGTTCCATCATGTGATATTATTAATTTCCCTAATTTGATCTCATCTTTAGAGACATTCCTCTATTTTAAGCATGAAAAACCATATTGAATTATTTAATATGTTTGTTTTCACCTTCACAAGAGAGGATTTGATATTTAGTGAGAAGGTGAATTAAAATATATATTAACTCATTGTATGACTCAATAGTTTTATAGGTAGTACATTTTACTGATAATTAATATTTATTGTAACCAACACTCAAACGGTTCAATCAATTTTTTTTTACAGTTTATGCCCATTTTTTTAAGATTTAGATTTTTTTTAATTGATATACCATGATCAATAATATTATAATGATTTAAATAATTAAATGGTAGAATTTTGATACTTTTAAAACTTTGATATCCTCTTATGTTGGCCCCAAATATTCATTAAACCTAGATTTATATATAAAAAATGATAATAATGATTGGATGTTGTTATAAATTATGGAAATTAAATGAAATAAAATAAATAGACCATAGTCTCATAAAATTATGCTTAAATTGATGGTATAAAAAATAAGATATGGGGTAGGAAGAAGAGATACAAAGAATAAGATAAAAAATATAAATAAAAATAATAAATAAAAAACAATCCTAAAAAGGTGTTGAAGAGAATATTTACATACCCAATGATGATTACAATTTGAGGAGATATTTAGCACAAAATCTCAAAAAAATTATTGTTTTACTAAGTGTGAAACTATTTTTATCCTAATTTATTAATTAGATGATCAATTTGATTAAATATGCACTACTGTTTTTACAAAAACAAATTAGAGAGGTTACCAAATATTGTGGGGGATGGGTTGTTGAGGGATGTCAGAATAAAACAAAGTGGGTGAAAACAAACTTATTTAATAAAAATATAAATATAAATGATTTTTACCAGTCTAATATATCCCTCCATTAGTCATTCATTATTTTACCTTATTTTAAAATCAATTAAATTATGATTCCTGTAATTTTATAACCCTTAAACAGTACCAAATAAAACACAACCACGCATATTAGAAAAAAATAACCACATGATAACTTCAAGATTTTCAATAACAACACCCTACTTTGATTGTTTTCATAATGAAAAAATTTGATCAGTGAATCATTTTTTTAGTATATCCCCTATAGATTTTTTTATTTTTTTCATTATATTCTAAATCTAAAAACTAAACCCATATTGATTAGAATTTTTTATTAAAGTGTTTCTCTCACAAATCACACAAGCCCAACATTAGGTGCTAATTGGGAATCATTCAAGTGATCTAAAAATTAAAAACTCTTCATCACCATTATTGTTTGAATTTTAGTGAATATATAATTTTGAAATCATAAATGAAAGAGGTAAGAATCAGATCAACCATAAGAAGTACTACTATTCCATGGGCGCAATTTTCATTGTGTGGACAATTTACATAAGAAAAATTTTGAAATCATACAACAAAATATTTTCCCTAATCCTAGATTCCAGAAAAAAAATGGTAAATGAAAATGAGTAAAATAGGGGGAAATAACATTTATTGATTTGTACGTAAGATTAACTAAAAAAATTAAAAAAATGAGATATAGTGTAAAAATATGAAATCCTTATTGAAATAGATACTTACTATATGATTTTATTTTTTTAAATGGTTAAATATGGTAAAGAAACAAATATCATAGGACACACCCTCCAAAATCTATGAAAAATTCTCCCCAAGTGCGAAAAATGGAATTAAATATATTTGGTGAGGGATTTAGTTTGAAATGTCGACAAGGGTACATGGTTAATTATACCTACAAAATTCACTCTATCTTAAGTCAAATTTTTTTATGAGTTACCATGTGATCAATCTATCACTTCAGTTTATTAAAACATGGAAAATAGATACTTATAAAATCTTTCAAAATTATTCCCATTTTGTGTAAAGATGAAAATTTTATGGTCCAAATATTGAGGTAAGGTCCAATCTATCAAATTCATCCAATATTTGGCTTCATGTAAAACATTCATCATACCGATTTGGGATCCAACTACAATGGTATGAATAAAAATTTATCCTAATGAGTTTTCAATTATTCCATAAAATTTCATGTTATAATTCGACTAATATAATTTTTTATGAAAAACACTATAGTACAATATGATAGAAAAAGAATAATTATAATATAATTTTCAAATTCAAGATCCTAGAAAAAAAATTCATTAAATATGAAAATAAAGATCAATCTGAGGGGAATATATAAATTATACAATTCCATTTGGGAATATTGTACAATGACTCATACTTTTACCCAGGTGACCAATTACACCCAAGTATTTAGAACAAAATTAGTGATACCTTAATGTTCTAGATGTAGTGTATGCACCTATTAGAACCATGAACAAGTCATTTTTTGATTAAATTAATAATCCCAATCTACATAATGATAAATGTTACGTTTAATGAATTAATTCAATAAATTTTTACATAAGATGTTAGAACCAAGTATGTGGATCTTTCATATAATTTTATAAGTATTTTAAATTTAATAATTACGTCAATCTAGATAATTAATTATTAATAGAATTTTTCTATCTATACACCATTTTATGAGTCATGTTTACACTATACTATGATGATAAAAAATACAATCTCTTTATAGGTTATTAGATATTCTCCTCTGACCTTCATATGTCATCATCTGAACTACAGGTGTTATCATATATACACTAATTGTTATTTGTTTTTATTTATGATCACAACACAAACCATCTGTGGTTAAGGATTGTTAAAATCTCTTATTATTGAGAGGAAAGAAAATAATGTGTTTGAGTTCCCTCAATATTGATAGAAATTCTAGAGTGTTCTCCATTGGAGAGAAAGTGCCATAGAGAGGACTCATTTTGTATAATATGTTTAACATATAAATGTTATAAGATAAAAACATATAGTGGTAGGGTTATGATATATATAATTGAAAAAAAAAATTTACCTAATATTATACTCAAATTATTCCCCATGATAATAATAATAATATTATTATTATTATTATTAATACCTGGCATGCACAATCCAGAGCATCATTTAATATAATTTTATAAAATAAATATATAAATATTTATTTATCAATATTTAACCCATATATTATTATTTAAAAAAAAAATTGACTTGGTTCATACACCTTCCTTTATATTTACTAAACTTTAAATAATAAATACCATTCATTCGATAAATAAATATTATGTCCATAGACCCTGATAGAGATAATATTTCAACTGTTTTTTATATCTAATTTAAGGGTTTAATCCCCACCAATGCGCCATTTTATGTGAAATTCCAATGTTTTCTGAATTTAGGGATGTCTTGATCTTGAAAAATAAAATTGAACAATTCTGTAATTTTAACTGTTCTCAATAGCTTCTGCATTCTAAGATTATAGCTAAAGTAAGTGTAACACTAGATTTTTTAGAAAGAAGTGGAGATGAAACTAAAGCAGAATGATTAAAGTCCTATAATACCATTACACAGTGTGACTTTTCAAAATGGATTTACTGCACAAGAAAAGTCATAAAATCATTACAAACCATGAAATATCAATACACATCATGTAACTTCATTATACAATGTGAATTGTTTCAAGATGTGTTTTTTGGAGAAAATCAAGTTGAGATTCATGATGACTATTCACTGAAGGATTACACGATGTGAAACAACATTTCACATCGTGATGATGGTGACATGCTGGAAAATAAATGCAATGGTGCAAGGAATTTGACAGGAAAAACCTATAAATACCAGCCTCAACCGCCCTTCCAAGGAATACGGGGATTACATAGAGCAGTGCCACACCAATAGACGACCTCCAGACAATATGCCTCTATTTTTTAATAGAAGGGAGTTTGGAAATTGATATCTTGATGAATATTCCATCCATTAATGTTGTAATAGAGAATATGGAGGTTGTGAATGTGATGCATGGCTATGCAGCAAGTGGTTGTAGATGGCCATAACTGATAAACACTGTCATTTGAGTTGTATGCTTATTATGTAATCTCCTTTTGAATTTCTCTTGAACCCATATTTTTGAATGAATACAGTTGGTTTCCTTCTTCAATATATTTTCATCAAATTTATTTGGATGGTTGTTCCATCTATGAAGTAAATTAATTTATTTTTATATTTGATATTCTTTGGTGAGGTATTTCTATTGAGAAAAGTGATTTTAATTAGGTTTGATTACTTGGAGGACTTCAAGTAATAGATCCACTTCAATAGGTGAGACAAAAATCATATTGAGGTCTTGATATGATGTATATTCAAATTGGATTGTTCACTTGGGGGTGAATTTAGAAATTAAATTGACATATTTTTATACAAGGAAGAGGGGAGTCTCTAAAAGGTTTAAGCTTGTCTAAAACCAATATTTTTACCCTGATTTTAAAATTGATTTATTTCTTGTAAATTTTTTTTCTTATTCATAAATTTACTTGTGTCTTATTTTATATTCATACTTTGTATTTTATCATTTAATCGAATCCATGTATCTATTCTTACAAAAAAACAAAAAAAAAGTGATCATTTTGCAACTCTAATTGCAACCTCCTCGAGAGACAATCTGGGGACTGCTATAATGCATTTCTTTGGGGGATAAATTTCTGGATTTAGGTTTTCATGACCAAAAACCATTACATCAGCCTTGTGATCAATTATTTGTTTCAATATTTAAATAACTATATAAATATTTATTTAAAAATAAATATTATTATTTTCCTTGGGAGTAAATATATTTGATCAATAAATTGTGAATAAATATTATATCTTAATGAGCATAATATTAATTCTTATCGTTAAATAATAATAATATTTAACCAAGGTCATAGAAAACACTAAACGTATGAACCTATAGGCGTCGTTTGAAGTGGAATTTGGTGAGTTAGCCTAAATTCCAATATTAATGTTTTAAAACACATAAATATTCCTAATAAGAATAAGTAAATGTTTAAATTATGAAAACCGGATTTGAAAATTTGATGTGTAAAATAATCCCTTTTTCATGATATCTCATCAAATAAGTTTCATACTCATTTCATCAACCAATATAATTGATAATTCATTCATTGATTATATGAAATAAAACCTTCAATGCAACCTCATGATAGAATTTTGATATGTGATTTAATTCCAATAAAGGTGATGAGATATCATTTTTTTACAATAGAAGGGAGAAATCCATTCTTAACCCATTCAATAATAACAAATCACTCAGGATGAACCCAACATTCCCTATATACCGATGAATATATGGAGTCACAATTTTCATTAACATATCTAAGTACATGAATTATGATACAAAATAATAATAATATCATATTCTAAGTATCACCACATACATTTTCATTGGGGAATATCAAATTACATGAAACATGTGTAATTTCTTTTTGCAGTTTTGTTTTAATAATCTACTTTATTTGATATTTTAAACTGTGAACTTCTTGAGATGAAGTAGAATATTATTACTAGTACTCAACCCCAAAATTCTATATTCTAATTGTCTATTATAGAATTTTATCCAATGATATAATGATATTTAAGGATAAAATAGTAACACTTGAAGGTTCTTATCATACTAATCAATTTCTATAACATTATCAAAGTGATAGAAAATTTTGGAGATTATCATATAAATTTAATACCTATTTATATTTAATATGTGTTAAATAATTTATTATTAAAATTTATTAATATACATTTAGTCACATGAAAAAATAAGTTAATTATAAGAAACCAAATCCAGCAAAATTTCAAATATACTAGATCTAACTAATAATGACTTCGAGTTCGCTAGCTCTCACATGATGTCTATACTTTTGTTGAGAAAGGGATATTAAAATGTGTCCACCAAATTATCTTCCATGAAAATGGTACTCATTTTGAACTCACCTCTCTAAGAAAAATCCCTCAGGAGATGATAATTCTGTAGTACATTCTTTCTCTATCATTGTGACTTTAGTTACATTTCTAGAGCCACTACGATAGTATTTTACTTTTATAGTGTGATAGGATCCTTACTTCTAGGAAGGATTTTAAGATATTTTATGAAGATAGATATAAATATTATTCTTTAGCTACTATATGATACAAAATGTACTATTGTTAGGTCCACTAGGTCATATACCCTGGGGGTGAATCAGAGATTGACATATTAAAACTACTTCCCCTTCGAATCTTGATTCATCGTTAAGTAAAACACTCTTCCCTCTTTCTCCCATAGAAATATATGAAAAAAATGAAATCATTAACATTAAACATAAATTTTACTTGGTTCACCATCCCTAGTCTATGTCTAAGGAGCATACAACGTCAATTTTCTGATGTAGTAAATCCACTATTGCTCACTACCAATTATAAGGTTCAAGATAGATCACTTATATTTACAGGATCACTACCTTTAAAAGATTTAGGGTCTTCTCACTGTATTCCAAAGCATCACTCTCTATGTTACTTTCTCTGGATCATTTCTGGTGAAAAAGGATCATCGTATTCTTCTTACATTAGTCACTGCTCTTGTAAGGGATCCCCTCACAACTTATGGACTTATTTTTTTTAAAGGTTGGGGTTGAAGCCTCAATTTATTATTAAATCAAAGACCTCTTAAGACTGGGTAGAGGGTGACCCATTACATAGCCTGAAGGCCCAAGGCCAAGTGGCCTGAATACAAGGTTAGAAAGCCCATTTTTTGGCCCAAAGGACCCCTCAGTGAATAGTACTCCTACAGTACTCGCATAGCTATAGTACCGCCACCGCTACAGTACCCTGCAATAATCCCTCCGCCGCTGCTACAGTTAGTAACTACATTGATGCTACATTTCCCTACTATAGTACCCAGGAATTATCCCCTGCCCAGATTTGATCCTATGTCTTTTGGATGCCAAGCAGGAGCCTAAACCACTAGGTAGATGCTATGTTCAAGTCCCTTTTTCACCTCTAGATGAAATAAACTTTTCCTTGTTCTGTTGGTGTGAATAAATTAAATTTTCAAACATTTTATGTCCCTTTGTGAACCACCTGCTTCTTTCATGGATCACGTAATGCATATGCTTTGCAGACTACCTTTTTGGTGAACTACCTCCACTTCACTGCTATGTACCGCCTCTATATACCATCTCCACAAACTGCTTTTGCATACAACTTCTGAAAATCGGCTCTTCTTCTTTGGAATTTCATCATCTACAAACTACTCTATTCGCAATCCACTTATTCTCTTTTCGTGGAATCCTCCTCACGAACTAGTATCACCTTCACGAAATTCTCCCTCACGAACCACTTTCATCCATCACCGAATTCCCAGATCCAAGATGTTTTCTTATGAAATATATGTAATGAAAAATATTATTACTCCTCACATATAAAAATAGATCTACAAAATACTCTAATCTGATATTCACCCAAATCTCCACTGCGTGTTGTGCTCCCACAAACCATTCTTCCTTACGTGGCCCACATACCGTCACACTTCCTTCACAATTTCCCAAAACACCATCTTGTTTTCTCAAATAACAAGACATCCTGCATACCACAACCTTCCATGTACAATTAGACTCTAGTGAACTAAAAGCCTCCCCATGAACCATTTTCTATTCTTGATCCATGTATTGTGCTTCATGGTCCTCATAGTGATTCTATGAGGAAATATTCCTTTGCTGAATTCCTTCCTCATTACACATAGTAAATTTTTCATTTCACTAACTATGGTTCATGGTCCGCATACTTTGTACTCTTACATGGAAAACCCTTCTTCAGAAACATCAACTAAACTCATTCACGGTCATTTGTCTTTATCAACAAACACAATCACACCCAAAAACATCAAGAGGATTCCTTGAGGGATTTTTTCCCAACAAATATGAATCCATTATAGAATTAGTGAACACAAGTTTCTTGAATATATTTCATCTCAAAACATCTCCATTCAGTGTTGAGAGGTATTGAGACTATAATTCCAAATCATATTGATCTATTTGGAAACCAGAATCATTAAATATGCAAATGAATAGAACCTTGTATCTTCTATTAAATTGAAACTTATCCTTATCGTGACTCGAGTGTATATGATATACATGAATACCATAGAATGGTAATCTATTTGATCTTCTAGATATTTTACAACTTCTCTAAGGGCATAGAATAAATCTAGCTTGATATATTATAGGGTATAACTAAATAACCCCATCACTGAAGGAAATGGAATCTCATCCATTCTCTCCCACTACTCATGCATTTAAAGAAACATTTTCTTATAGACTTAAATTTCTTAAAATATTGGTAAAAATACCCTCTTGGATTATTCTATACTAATTCTATTTAGTATACGTCCAATGCATATACCTTGACTCGGTACAATAAGCCTCTTGTATCTATCATAATAAATCTTGATCCCATGAAAGTACACTGATTCACCTTACTCTTTCATGGAGAAGCATGTGTTCAACAAAGTGTTAATGAAATGTACGACCACAATTTCACTTCATATAAGGAATATATCATCAGTATAAACTATCAAGAAAATTTCCACAATCCCACTAAACCACCTACAGATATAATTCTCACATTCATTCTTTACAAATCCAAATTTCTTTATGAATTCCTTTAACCAAATGTTCCATTTCCCAAACATTTGATTTTATCTATAAATTTATTTTCGCAACATTCATACCTTTTATAGAATCCTTTGGTGTTACAAACCCTTATAGACATGTTATAAGGACCTGGCCTAAAACATTACATAATATTGAATTAAATGAATAGTTCAAATTGAGGATATTTTCAGGTTTAGAGTTTTAGATAATTAGGACATAACTATTACATCTCAAAAGATTACAAAGTAGACACTTCTACACAGTTTCCATTTTTTTGCATAAAATAAAAACTCTTGAAAAAAAGAGTCATGTCTAATTCTAGGTTTTAGATAGCATGACTTTTCCTTGATTCCATCCTTGACCATATTCATATTTAAGTTCTGTGAAAACATTTCAAAACTTGGGATGAGCATAAAAAGCTCAGTAAGGGTTATAAAACAAGAATGAAAACATTTTTTCATAAATACATACAAAACATGTCACGACCCGCCCTCGGGGCTCGTGCCGTGACTACCCCAAGCCCGACTTCCATAGGCCAGGGGCTGGCGACTAGCACCAAGGCGTAAATCCCAACAAAAAGGGAAGTCATTGCCTTTGAAAAGTAAACAAGCACCACAGAGTAAGCAAGTGGAAAAGTAAACACTAAGTAAAAACTGTACAAGCTGTGCTGAAAGTAAAAGGGGCCGGAAATACAAGACCAACTGTAAAGTACAACTGAAAGGAAAAACAGCAACTGAAAAGGGAAAACTGCAGCGTCGATCCGTCCTCTGGAAGTCCCACCTGAAGGGTGGGTACAGATAGCCTCCACAGCTCCTCGGTCCACCTGACCGCCCCGAGTACGTCCCGCCCAGTGGTCCACCTCCAGGTACTGTCCTGCTCTGCACGCCTCCACCACGGTCAGCGCTGTCCGTCGTCTGCAACCAACACAACGTAGTGCGGGCATAGCCCGTGCAAGGGTGAGTATAAGCTACTCAGTAGGGACCCCGAGACCCCCGAAGGTCTCCCGAAATCCACAAAGGAAGGATACAATCATGAAGTAACATCTGACACGGCTTAGGTATATGCCCATACATATACCTAAGTCATCAATTCCCGTTCAGCTCCAATGTCCGAGCCCAAGCACAACCCAGTCCACACAGGAAAGCAAAACGTACACCCACACAAGATAGCTCAACACAATCCACAAAGGAGAGTAAATAGTAAATCCACACAGGATAGCTCAACACAATCCACAAAGGAGAGTAAATAGTAAATCCACACAGGATAGCTCAACACAATCCACAAAGGAGAGTAACGCAAGATTCAGCTCACACAGGTATACTTCTTTGGATGATGATAAAGATGATCACTGATCCATCTAAGTCGTCGGACCCACGAAGGATCGATAGGTAACTAACCCCCGCAATGACCCACACAGGATCGGGCCCACACAGGACCTGTAGGCGCTGGCTCACACAGAACCGTTGAGCGCGGACCCACACAGGATCGGACCCACACAGGATCGGGCCCACACAGGACCTGTAGCACTGATCCACGGAGGATCGCTGAGTGCAGTAGTCGTCGCAGTCCACTGAGGATCTCTGCACAGTCATCGCCGCAGTCCACTGAGGATCTCTGCACGGTCGTCGTCGGAGTCCACGGAGGATCTCTGCACCGTCGTCGCCGCAGTCCACTGAGGATCTCTGCACGGTCGTCGCTGTCGAAGAAGCAGTCGCAGCCAGCTCTAGGGTTCCCACACACAGCAAGCTCGTTCGGGAGGGTCCGCTCCACGAGCCGAGAGGCCGATAAATCAACTGCCACAAAGTACGAAGTTGATGTATCCAACAGTTCCGTATCGTCAACAGGAACTCAGTGTCGCAGATGGCGCGTCAATCGGACGCCCGGTCTGAAAGTTATTGGCATTTTCGTCCCAGGGGCCCGGTTGGTTTTTAAGGAAAAACCAACCCGACCGCACTCCACCTGCGTCCAAACCTCGGGCGGAGTATTCCAAAAGTTCTGTCTCACTTAGAGGAAAACAACAAAGCTGACGGCACGTCAATCGGACGTCCGTAGCTCAAGATATAAGCGTTTCCGCTCCGAGGGCCCGGTTGGTTTCGTGTACGAACCAACCCGGCCGAACTCAAAGTACTCCGAAACCTTGAGTGCGATATACCGAAACGACTGTCTCGATCCAAGGATCGTGTTTCCGCTGACTGCGAGTCGTTTGGAGGCCCGTAGCTCAAGATACGGCCATTTGAACGAAGTCCGTCCGAAGACGGGGGGTACGGGCCCGGGCCGACCCGGCCCGACCCCCCCCCCCCCCAGGAGTCGGCCGAACCGGGTCGACTCGGCCCGGTCCGGTCTGGCCGGGGCGCGGCCCGGCCGAACGGCCGAGGCACGCGGGGCGCCGCCCCCGCGGCCTGGTGGTGTCCCCCCCCCCCCCCCCCCCCGCGTGGGGCCGCGCTGTGTCGTGGACGCGGCTTCAGCCGCGTCCAAGAGCACCAGACCCGCGCGGCCGCAGGTCCGCGGGTGTCACCGCCGCCGCTACCGGATGCCGGCGACCCGCGCCGTCGGCGAGTTCCGGGGGCCACCGGAATCGTTCCGGTGGTCCGATTCGCTTCCCGTCTGCGCCATTGCTCCTCCCGGGACTCGTTCTTCACTGCGGGATCGTCAGACATCCATTGCAGCACGTTCCGTCATCGCTCGTCAAATCCGCACAAAATGAAGAACGGTGGAGGGTCGTCGGGCCGTGTTCGTTTGGCCCGCACCCTCCGCGTTAGAGATAAACAACGGGAGAAAATTAATTTCAACACATGAACGCTTACCCGAAACAATTCTTAATGAAATAAAATTGTTTCATAAACGGGAATAAAAATAAAAAGGGGTAATTCCCAATAATAAATCCCTACCTCGCTGATCATCGCGCGCAGGCGTTCTTCGCGGGAAAGCTCGTCGCGGAAGAGAGGGATCGTCGCGTCGTCGTGGGGAGGCGTCGCGTCGTCGCGGAATCCGGTGTTGAGTCGGCGAGCTCAACGGACCAAGAACAAAAGATTTAAATCATAAATAATTAAATCTGTTTTTAAAACCAAAAGAAAAGAACCTTGAGAGGAAATCCGAAATCACTCACCTCAAACGGTCGGTGATCGGAGATCGGAGCGTGGAAGAACGTCTCGGACGGAAGCGTCGTCGATTTCCGGGTTCGGCGTTCTTCGCGTTCTTCGTGTTCTTCGCGTTCTTCGCATTCTTCGCAAGGGAGAAGAAGATACGATGGTCCTCTCAAATCTTCTCAAAGCGCAAATAACCAGAGGTCGAGCGTTGGCCTTATTTTATTATTACGCCAACGAATTTGAAAACTGGTTAAGAAACGATCCATCAATTTGTTGAATTAATTCAACGAAAGAAACAGCCCATTTAATTCATGAAATAAACCACCCAATTAAATGGTCTGTTAAGATTTTAAGAAACGTGTCAGTTGACTTTTATAAAGACGGGTTTTCACGGGTGCGTTTCTTAACGGAAAGAAACGGCGGGGCTCGTGCGAGCCCCACCTTAAAAATATCTTACCAAGGGGGTAAGATATTTCTGGATAGCATCCTATCCGGTTCAACTCAGTTCAAGCCGTCATTAAGTGGCTTCAAGTGGCTTCCAAGTGGCTTAAGTGAAATAAAATAAAGTTGTCGCAAAATTATTTTATTTCTTAACATTAAGCCCGAAAATTAAAAACCACACCCGAGCAAACGCAACTCTGGAAGAGGAGTTTCTAAGCGAATACCGGCGCTGCGATTTCATCGGTGCCCTTAGAATTCGATTTCGGGCACCGGTTCAAACGTTAGAAAAACCCGCTCGTCCGTTCACTGAACGTACCTGATCCAAAATTTCGGAAAATGATTCCGGGCACACCGGGCCTCGGAATCAGGTGCCGTCAGAAACTGCGCTCTTGTAAAATTCCAAAGAAAATTAAGAAAAAAAAATCCATGAAATTTACAGGTCTTTACATTACTCCCACCTCAGGACTTTACGTCCCCATAAAGATGCATCAAAAACTAGGGAAACAAATGTGGGTACTGAGCACGCATCTGAGCCTCCCGCTCCCAAGTGCTCTCCTGGAGGTTCCCGTGCTGCTATCTGATGCGCACAAGAGTAATCGATCACCCACGCAGGACCCGCTCCTATCAATCCTCTATCTCCACTAGGACCTCCGCAAAAGTCTCCCCATCATCCACGTCTAGCTCCCCATAGCCAATGACGTGCGTCGGGTCGTGCACGTATCTCCTCAGCTGGGATACGTGGAAGACGTCGTGCACCCGATGCAACTGAGGTGGCAGAGCCAGGCGATAAGCCACCTCGCCAATCCTGTTGAGGACCTGGAAAGGCCCGATGAAGCGTGGAGACAACTTGTCGCCTCAGCCAAATCTCCGCAAACCACGTTGAGGTGAGACACGCAAGAAGACGTGGTCGCCATCCTCGAACTCTAGTGCCCTCCGCCTCCTGTCAGCATATGAATTCTGCCGGCTCTGAGCTGTACTCATCCGCTCCTGGATGACCTGGACCTTCTCTGTCGTGGCCCGGACCATCTCTGGTCCCACAAGTGCTGACTCTCCAGGGTCTGTCCAGCACAAAGGAGATCTACAAGGCCTACCGTACAACGCCTCATATGGTTCCATCCCGATGGTGGAGTGGTAGCTGTTGTTGTACGCGAACTCCACCAAGGGTAGGTGGTCCTCCCAGCTGCGACCAAAGTCAAGGACACATGCACGGAGCATGTCCTCGAGAGTCTGAATGGTCCTCTCCGTCTGACCATCCGTCTGAGGGTGAAAGGCGGTGCTCAGATGTAGCCACGTCCCGAACGCCTCCTGCAACCCCTTCCAAAGCCGGGAAGTAAAGCGATCGTCCCGATCGGAGACGATAGTCGATGGCACACCGTGAAGTCGTACAATCTCCTGAACGTAGAGACGTCCCAAGCTCTCCACTGAGCCCTGCTCTCAAATGGGTAAGAAGTGTGCCGACTTGGTGAGTCAGTCAACAATCACCCAAATGGAGTCGTGACATCTGGAAGTGTGTGGAAGTCCAGTCACGAAGTCCATAGATATGTCGTCCCACTTCCACTCCGAGACCTCCAAGGGCTGTACCAAGCCTGCTGGTACCTGATGCTCTGCCTTCACCTGCTGGCAGGTGAGGCACCGTGAAACGAACTCTGCTACTGCCTTCTTCATGCCCGGCCACCAGTGCTGTCATCTGAGATCCTGGTACATCTTCGCCACTCCAGGATGAACCGCCAGAGGAGAAGTGTGAAACTCTCTCAGCACCTCCTCTCGTAAAGCAACTGGTACCAAGGTACGTCCTCTGAAAAGGACATAGTGCTCTGCTCCAAGGGAGAAACCATCAGGTGCCTGTCCCGAGGATATTTGTGCACGCCGTGTCTCACAGTCAGCGTCCCCACGCTGTGCCTCTCTGACCCACTGTAGAAGTGGAGGAGAGACTGTGAGAGACTGAAGGAAGGCTGCTCTGTCTATATCCACGAAGGATATCTGCAAGGCGTCTAGCTACTATGTCGCCTCCTCAAGTAGCTGGATGCTCGTCCTCCTGCTGAGGGCATCGGCCACCACGTTCCCTTTCCCAGGAGTATAGACTATCTCAAAGTCATAGTCCTGGAGGAACTCGAGCCATCGCCGCTATCTCAGGTTCAGGTCCTTCTGAGAGAAGATGTACCTAAGACTCTGGTGGTCAGAAAAGACTGTGAAGCGCTCGCCCATCAGATAGTGATGCCATGTCTTCAGGGCAAAGACCACTGCTGCCAACTCCAAGTCATGGGTAGCGTAGTTCTGCTCATGCGGCCTCAACTGACGTGATCCATAGGCAATCACGGCCCGCTCCTGAATCAGGACACACCCGAGTCCGGTCCCTGATGCATCGCAGTAGACTACGTATCCAACTCCCTCCTCAGGCAACCTCAAGATAGGTGCGCTGGTCAACCTCTGCCTCAGCTCCTGGAAGCTCTGCTGACATCTGTCTGACCACACGAAGGGTTTCCCCTTCTTCCTAAACGCTGAGAGTGGGGCCGCAACTCTGGTGAAGTCCGTCACAAATCTCCGATAGTATCCGGCTAGTCCCAAGAAACTCTGCACCTCTGTCACGCTCTTGGGTGGCTCCCAAGCTAGCACTGCCTCGATCTTCGCGGGATCCACTGCAACTCCCGCCTCAGAAATGACGTTCCCCAAGAAGTGGACCTCACGTAACCAGAACTGACACTTCGAGATCTTGCCATAAATCTGGTGCTCTCGGAGTGTGTCTAGTACAACACGCAATTGGTAGGCGTGCTCCTCCTTCATGGTCGAGTACACCAAGATGTCGTCGATGAAGACTACGAAAAATCGATCGAGGTATGGCTGGAAGATCCTGTTCATGAGGCTCATGAACACTGCTGGAGCGTTGGTCACACTGAAAGGCATAACCAAGAACTCATAGTGGCCATACCGACATCTGAAGGCCGTCTTCTGCACATCCTCGTCTCGAACTCTGAGCTGATGATAGCCTGACCTGAGGTCTATCTTCGAGATCCACCGTGCTCCCTTGAGTTGATCGAAGAGGTCATCAATCCTAGGTAGCGGATACTTGTTTCTCACTGTCACCTGGTTCAGGCGACGATAATCGACACACAGTCGCAAGCTCTCGTCCGCCTTCTTGGCGAACAATATCGGGGAAGCCCAGGGTGAAACACTGGGTCGGATGAACCCCTTGCCCTGCAAGTCCTCCAACTGTACCTGCAGCTCTCGAAGCTCATCGGGGGCCATCCGATATGCTGGATTGGATATCGGGGCTGTCCCGGGGTACAGGTCAATATAAAAGTCTACCTCTCTGTGAGGAGGTAGTCCTGGAACGTCGTCGGGAAAGACGTCCGCGTACTGATCCACCACTGCAGGAAAACTGGGACTCCGCACGTCGACTGATCCCAGGATGAGGCTAGCCAACTGATGAGTGATGGGCTGACCTCTCATCTGCGTGAGTCCATCCTGTGCTGCTAAGGCTCCCTTCTCGCCGGTGAAGGTGAACCTGCTCCCGTCGGTGCGCACACATCGCACCTTGCGCCTAAAGCAGTCAATCTGAGCATGGACCGTAGATAACCAATCCATTCCCAAGATGACGTCGTAAGGCCTCGACGCCGCTACAAGAAGATCCCAGCCGAAGCTCTCGCCTCCTAGAGTAAGCTCTCACTACCGGAACCAGTGTGTAATCGTCGAGTATGCTCCCGTAGGAGTCTCTAGCCGTAAGGATCGAGCCAACGGCTCTTTCGGAATCTCCGAGCTCCGAACAAGGGCAGTGGCTATGAAAGAGTGACTCGCTCCTGTGTCTATCAGAACTGAAGCAAGGGTGGAATAGACACAAATCGTACCTCGAATCATCTCTAGCGCGCCATGGTCGTAGGCCTCAGCTGCCTGGAGATGCGTCTGTCTCTGCCCGCCAGCTCCCTGAGGTCGGGGCGGGCCTCCTGGTGGTGGTGGTGGCAGAGCCTCAAAGCGTCGCCCACCACCTGCTGCTCGGCCAGCTCCTCTGCCTCGTCCGCCTCCTCCCTGCGAACCGCCACGATCGACCCTCTGCCTCTACCTGGGTGGTCCCTCCACCATCTGCTGCCCCTCGGTACGACGGGTCGGGCAGTCACGAGCCATGTGGCCCTGCCCGCCGCACTCGTAGCATTGCCTGCCTCTCGGAAGACTCGCTCCGCGCTGAGTGCCCTGCACTGCTGAGCCAGTGTCCCGAGGTCGTCTGCCAGAAGGTCTGGTCCGCCTGGAACCCTGAGTCATCTGTCGGCTACCTGCTGTCGAAGACTCCGCTATCTGCCGCCCTGCGGAAGGTCTCGCTATGGACTCAGCTAGGAAGCTCTCGATTTGAAGGGCTCGCTCTAGCACTCCTGCCTGGGTCGGGATGCTGAGGGAGATCAGCGATGCCCTGATCTCATGTCTCAATCCCTGCTCGAAGGTCCGAACCCGGAAGAAGGGGTCCCGTACCATGTCTTTCGAGTAGCGAGATAGGTCGGTGAACCTCGACGTGTACTGGGCGACCGTCAAGCTGCCCTGCCGCAGCTGAAGAAGCTCCTGGATGCGCACCGCACGAAGGGTGGCTGGGATGAACTCTGAGCGGAAGAGGCTCTCGAAGTCCATCCAGATGAGGGAGGCCTCATCATGTACCTGGAGCATCAGGCTCCACCATCGCCCTGCTGCTGCGTGCAGTAGGCTCGCCGCGAGGATCACCATGAGGTCTGCTGGTGTCCTCACTAGCCTGAAAACTCGGACGACCGCCTCCAGCCATTCCTCGGCTGCCTGGGGGTCCGACTCCCCACGGAACCTGGGTGGTCGCTGGCGCTGGAACTCGTGCAGATGTAATGCCCCGACCCCAGCTACCCAGAGTCGGTGCATTACTTCGTAACATTGGCATGATCACAAAAGATCAAGTCTCGAAAGACCGATTAGTTTAGTAGCCTTGGAAACACTAGATACATTCATAAACGTTACATTACATCATAATGTGAAAAACTAATAACAAAGTCTTCATAGTCCACACTCATATCCCCTTCTGACTATCCCTGTAGGTCATTCATAAAATACTTCTTCACATCCTGGAAAATATTAAAACATTGAAAGGGGTGAGCTCAGATGCTCAGTAAGGATAACAATATTGCGGAAGCTTTCATCAATAAACATAAACATTTAAGACAATGTATAACTAAAACAAAAGCCTTTTAAACATGAACATCAACATAATATGGCAAAAGCAAAATGAGATAATGCCATTCAATTCTTCACATGGATATTCTACTGGTCGAATAATCACATGCAATATCAATAACCACTTTCATAATGATGGAATGCATAATGCCAGACTATCATAACCACGTAGTCAAGGCCTCGTGCCAAGACCACAAATAAGATTTTGTCAAGGCCTCGTGCCAAGACACTAGTTTGTCTCATGAGACCTGCTGATGCATCGAGGAGCTGTAGCGGGCTCCACCCGTCACTTATTAAGTCCAATGCATTCCTCATATGAATAGGTTTAAACATATCATAAACCATAACATAATCGTATCACATAAAACATGCATAAAGAAAACATACCATTTCCACATTTCAATCACAAGATATCAATACAAAACATTGATATAATAAAAACGCTTTCAAAACCATTTTCAATACCAAAATAAAAGAAAGTTAAAACTTTGTAATTATTTTTCATTACAAAAATGATGGCTTGTAGAGGAAGCCGAAACTCAAATAATGGTCACGGCGGCGGAGAAGTTGTTGTCGCCGCATAAGTACGGAAAGAAAAACATTCCCTTTTTTCGTTTAGTAAAACGCTTCGTATAAAAAAGATTCCTTTTGAATAAACGTAAAAGTCAAAGGGGTTTATACACCGTATAAAAGAAAGTTGTGTATAAAACCAAATATGCCTCAATGAAAGGAGATTGAGATGAAGTCCTTAAAAAGATCATTTTTAAAATAAAATATATCTATTATGTTTATTCACTATAGGTACACATAAAGAAAGTAAAAATACAAAATAATACATAATAATATCATGACATAATTTGAAAGTAGGAGATTAACCCAAAGAATGGAAGTTGGGTTAAGAAGTTCCCTTACCTCGTATCTGACTTGACCCGACCGTTCTTTAAACTCCTGAATAATAAACTTTAGTTAATCTCTACTTGATTATGAATCTTTTCCAAGTTCATTATTCCTTTTATACCATGTTATGAACATCATGTAATCATTTAAGTTAATAATGTTCATTTTGTCGGTATTTGGTTCTTAAGTCAAAAATAGGCTTCTTACACTTACATGTTGTTAATTTGGTCAAAGGTTCATTATATCCAGAATGGTATTCATGATGTAGATATAATATATGTCATATATATCCAGTACATACATTCATTTATAATATTACATCACATTTAGAGGTAAGAAATGAAATGCACCGTTCATGGAGACGGTAAGCCGTACGTACGCATGAACGCTACTTCCATTTCTATTTCATATTTTCTGGAATGGAATCATAATGATATAAGAGTATATTATAATTCCAGTATAATAACATATATAATATCATTAACTTTATCCTTCACACATCCCACATATGGTATTAACGAATCAAATCACTTTCAGGGGGCGGTAGTCCGCGCTTCCTAAAATGAAGATATCGTGTTTTACCCATAATGGAAACCATAAAGGTATGCCCAAAATGAAAAAAACAGAAGCTTAAGGAAAACATAAACATATTATATATCATATATAAAAATAGTGACATCATAATGGCCACCTTTGAAGGTGTTAAATGAGTGTTGAACAATCATCGTTTCGGGAGGCAGAATTTCGCCATCCACGGAAACCTTATGTTCTTTAACCATTTGATGTAGTTGTGTGGAAGTGTAGCTCAAATAAATATTATAACAACATCCTAGTATATTGAAGATACTGGTGTTGTTAAAAAAGAAGTAAATAAAAAGATTTTAGGGGGTTGGAGAAGCAAAATAAAACAAAAGAACATGAGAGAATGAATTACCTTAAAAAGTGTAACTCCTTTTGAGTTGAGCCTAAAGGCTTCCTTTGAAAGGATTCTGCCCAAAGGGAATCCTCTAGGATGAGGAGAGGGATGTGTAGAGAGCAAATGGTCAGGGGTTGGCCGAGCCAATGGCTTGAAGAGTGTGTGAAATGGGGTAGAGGTGGAGGCCTTTTATAAGAGGAGAGGAGGGGCACTTTTGGAAAGTAAAGGAACATTACATTATTTGAAAATGTGTTTCGGTTTTAAAAGGTCCCACATTGATATAATTCGTGGATAAGGTGATAAGGCATCGAAATCCACTCATCCAATTGGTTTTGGCCATGTGTAGTTCATAGATTTTATATTATCTTTCCATTTTATTTAAATCGTCAAATAATGATGTCATCGCTGCATCATTATTATGTCATAAATAATTAAATTTATTTAATGTCTAAAAATTATAAACAAAATACTATGATATAGGAAATCGTTTTATCTTTCCAATGACTATTTATAATCAAAATTTGGACTTGTATAACCCTACTTAAAAATTGTTTTCGTAAAACATATTATGTTTGTGTCATTTTCACTTTAACATTAAATAAAAAGTAATTTATGTCATTTCCCAACAAAAGTGGATCCATGGGGTCCCCAAGTTGACCCATGGCTTGTCTTGGTCGGCCATGACACAACCAATAAGTTTGGGACATGTGTCTAGGTCATTTTATATTATTAAAGCATTATTTATTCCTTAAACTACACTAATTACCACTAATCGCGATTAAGAACTTAAAAGTTACTATTCACCAAAAAATTATTTTAATCTCATTGAACCACATTTTACTTCTTAATGACAACCATGTATGTCGGATTTTTGAAAATCAAATCACAGAAGTGGTAATATTTCATTTAAATGAAAAATCAGTTATTTAACTACCACTTAGTGGTTTCACTATTCATCAAAAATTGAAGTTTTTCAGAATAAGGCCAAAATTTCACCCTAAGATATAATTGATATTCCGAATTCAAAAATGATGTCTATTTTACAAAATTCCAAACATATAAGTTGTATTAATTAATTTTATAATTAATTCCCGCTGTTACAACAAATAGCGTGTTTTTAAGAAACAATTTATATCAAAAGATTGGCAATTGTTTATGTCCAATTTCAATGTCAAATTAATTCTAATGACCACCATTGGATAAAATGATAAAAATATATTCCAATTATACTTTAAAACCACTAAATAGTATAATTTATCACTATTAATTATTTTTATTAAAAAAGTTGTTTTAAGTATTTTTCACTATTCATAAAAATTTGGAAGTTCTCGGAAAATTACAAAAAATTCAACATAGGCTAATTTCAATATTAGGAATACAAAAATGAAGTCCATTTTGAAATATAAAATTTCTATAAATTTAAAAGGTGGTTATTACTATTCATAACGGCTACTTTGATTAGTTGCGGTGTGTTAGAACTCGAACTTGCGTACAATGCAAGCTATTGCATTATTGAATGAGAAGCGTATCGTGGAAGCTCGGGGTGTTACAGCAGAGCTCCGAGGCGTTGTGTGTCGTCAGCTGCCAGTACTGGAAGCATCGGGGGCTTGGCGGGTAAAGGTATCACCGGTGCCTCTGCTATCAACGGGCCCTGTATCGAGGCCTCGTCGCTCGGCGGGCTGTCGTCGTGCTCTACTCTAGGAACCCTAGCTGGCTGCTGTCGTCGTGCCGTCCTGAAAAGGAAACAAGTGCGCCACGGTCAGAACAGTATACCTGGTGAGATGACACAAGTAATCACAGAGAAAACTTGAAACACACATTCAATCAATGTTTTCGTGCATTAACTCGGAAATCAGAAGTCAGGGTCCTGGTGTATGGATACGTCGGCCGCTGCACCAACACTGGACTCCCTGGACTGATAACCACACTCAATACGCTAAACACTATTGCTTCACATAGAAGAAAGATCAGAGTCTGCGGTAGAACCGACCACCTCTGATACCAATTTGTCACGACCTGCCCTCGGGGCCCGTGTCGTGACTACCCCAAGCCCGCCTTCCATAGGCCAGGGGTTGGCGACTAGAACCAAGGCGTAAATCCCAACAAAAAGGGAAGGCATTGCCTTTGAAAAGTAAACAAGCACCACAGAGTAAGAAAGCGGAAAAGTAAACACTAAGTAAAAACTGTACAAGCTGTGCTGAAAGTAAAAGGGGCTGGAAATACAAACCCAACTGTAAAGTACAACTGAAAGGAAAAACAGCAACTGAAAAGGGAAAACTGCAGCGTCGATCCGTCCTCTGGAAGTCCCACCTGAAGGGTGGGTACAGATAGCCTCCACAGCTCCTCGGTCCACCTGACCGCTCCGAGTACGTCCCGCCCAGTGGTCCACCTCCAGGTACTGTCCTGCTCCGCACGCCTCCACCACGGTCAGCGCTGTCCGTCGTCTGTAGCCAACACAACGTAGTGCGGTCATAGCCCGTGCAGGGGTGAGTATAAGCTACTCAGTAGGGACCCCGAGACCCCCGAAGGTCTCCCGAAATCCACAAAGGATAGTCCACAAAGGAAGGATACAATCACGAAGTAACATCTGACACGGCTTAGGTATATTCCCATACATATACCTAAGTCATCAATTCCCGTTCGGCTCCAACGTCCGAGCCCAAGCACAACCCAGTCCACACAGGAAAGCAAAACGTACACCCACACAGGATAGCTCAACACAATCCACAAAGGAGAGTAAACAGTAAATCCACACAGGATAGCTCAACACAATCCACAAAGGAGAGTAAATAGTAAATCCACACAGGATAGCTCAACACAATCCACAAAGGAGAGTAAATAGTAAATCCACACAGGATAGCTCAACACAATCCACAAAGGAGAGTAACGCAAGATTCATCTCACACAGGTATACTTCTTCGGATGACGATAAAGATGATCACTGATCCATCTAAGTCGTCGGACCCACGAAGGATCGATAGGTAACTAACCCCCGCAATGACCCACAGAGGATCGGGCCCACACAGAACCTGTAGGCGCTGGCTCCCACAGAACCACTGAGCGCGGACCCACACAGGATCGGACCCACACAGGATTGGGCCCACACAGGACCGGGCCCACATAGGACCTGTAGCACTGATCCACGGAGGATCGTTGAGTGCAGTAGTCATCGGAGTCCACGGAGGATCTCTGCACAGTCGTCGCCGCAGTCCACTGAGGATCTCTGCACGGTCGTCGCTGTCGAAGAAGCAGTCGCAGCCAGCTCTAGGGTTCCCGCACACAGCAAGCTCGTTCGGGAGGGTCCGCTCCACGAGCTGAGAGGCCGATACATCAACTGACACAAAGTACGAAGTTGATGTATCCAAAAGTTCTGTATCGTCAACAGGAACTCAGTGTCGCAGACAGCGCGTCAATCGGACGCCCGGTCTGAGAGTTATTGGCATTTTCGTCCCAGGGGCCCGGTTGGTTTTTAAGGAAAAACCAACCCGACCGCACTCCACCTACGTCCAAACCTCGGGCGGAGTATTCCAAAAGATCTGTCTCACTTAGAGGAAAACAACAAAGCTGACGGCACGTCAATCGGACGTTCATAGCTCAAGATATGAGTGTTTCCGCTCCGAGGGCCCGGTTGGTTTCGTGTACGAACCAACCCGGCCGAACTCAAAGTACTCTGAAACCTTGAGTGCGATATACCAAAATGACCGTCTCGATCCAAGGATCACGTTTCCGCTGACGGCGAGTCGTTTGGAGGCCCGTAGCTTAAGATACGTCCATTTGAACGAAGTCCGTCCGAAGATGGGGGATACGGGCCCGGGCCGACTCGGCCCGACCCCCCCCCCCCCCCCCGGGAGTTGGCCGAACGGCCGAGACACGCGGGCAGCCGCCCCCGTGGCCTGGTGGTGCCGCCGCCCCCCCCGCGTGGGGCCGCTCTGTGTCGTGGACGTGGTTTCAGCCGCGTCCGAGAGCACCGGACCCGCGCGGCTGCGGGTCCGCGGGTGCCGCCGCCGCCGCGGCTTCAGTCGCGGTGGCTTTAGCCGCGGCGGCCTGTCCGGCAGCACACCACCGCACCGCCTCTCCCGGCTGCCGGCGTCGCCGCGCCGGCAACCCGCGCCGCCGGCGAGTTCCGCGGGCCACCGGAATCGTTTTGGTGGTCCGATTCTCTTCCCGTCTGCGCCATTGCTCCTCCCGGGACTCGTTCTTCACTGCGAGATTGTCAGACATCCATTGCGGCACGTTCCGTCATCGCCCGTCAAATCCTCACAAAATGAAGAACGACGGAGGGTCGTAGGGCCGTGTTCGTTTGGCCCGCACCCTCCGCGTTAGAGATAAACAACGGGAGAAAATTAAGTTCAACACATGAACGCTTACCCGAAACAATTCTTAATGAAATAAAATTGTTTCATAAACGGGAATAAAAATAAAAAGGGGTAATTCCCAATAATAAATCCCTCCCTCGCTGATCGTCGCGCGTGGGCGTTCTTCGCGGGAAAGCTCATCGCGGAAGAGAGGGATCGTCGCGTCGTCGCGGGGAGGCGTCGCGTCGTCGCGGAATCCGGCGTTGAGTCGGCGAGCTCAACGGACCAAGAACAACAGATTTAAATCATAAATAATTAAATCTGTGTTTAAAACCAAAAGAAAAGAACCTTGAGAGGAAATCCGAAATCAATCACCTCAAACGGTCGGTGATTGGAGATCGGAGCGTGGAAGAACGTCTCGGACGGAAGCGTCATCGATTTCCGGGTTCGGCGTTCTTCGCGTTCTTCGCGTTCTTCGCAAGGGAGAAGAAGATACGAGGGTCCTCTCAAATCTTCTCAAAGCGCAAATAACCAGAGGTCGAGCGTTGGCCTTATTTTATTATTACGCCAACAAATTTGAAAACTGGTTAAGAAACGATCCACCAATTCGTTGAATTAATTCAACGAAAGAAACAACCCATTTAATTCACGAAATAAACCTCCCAATTAAATGGTCTGTTAAGATTTTAAGAAACGTGTCATTTGACTTTCATAAAGATGGGTTTTCACGGGTGCGTTTCTTAGCGGAAAGAAACGGCGGGGATCGTGCGGGCCCCACCTTAAAAATATCCTACCAAGGGGGTAGGATATTTCTGGATAGCATCCTATCCGGTTCAACTCAGTTCAAGCCGTCATTAAGTGGATTCAAGTGGCTTCCAAGTGGCTTAAGTGAAATAAAATAAAGTTGTCGCAAAATTATTTTATTTCTTAACTTTAAGCCCGAAAATTAAAAACCACACCCGAGAAAACGTAACTCCGGAAGAGGCGTTTCTAAGCGAATACCGGCACTGCGATTTCATCGGTGCCCTCAGAATTCGATTCCGGGCACCGGTTCAAAAGTTAGAAAAACCCGCTTGTCTGTTCACTGAACGTACCCGACCCAAAACTTCGGAAAATGATTCCGAGCACACCGGGCCTCGGAATCAGGTGCTGTCAGAAACTGCACTCTTGTAAAATTGCAAAGAAAATTAAGAAAAACAATTCCTTGAAATTTACGGGTCTTTACAAAACATGAACTCTTTTACTTACCTCATGAAATAATAAGATTTATGAAAGACACATAGAAATCATATATCATAAAGGTAACTTGTGGAATCCATAACATACTTACATTGTAGCTATCACAGCTACATAGGGAGTATATTTGGAATACCCATCATAGTATATTCCCTAAATCTCTTAGGAGAAATATTCATGTTTACCTCTATCATGTTACCCAATGCATTGGAGATCTATCTCAAGCTCACCCACCCTAGGTTTATCACGAAACCACCCATATACGTAAATAATTCCCAAGAACCATAACATGATCATAACACGTAACATAAGAATAAAGGAAAGATAACATTTCCACATTGAAATAACAAAATATTATTTCAATATATTGAAATAATAAATCCATTATCAAAATCATTTTCAATACCAAAATACGTAAAAAGATTATATGGTATTTATTTTTCCTTTTAAAATCATTCTAGCTTGTTAAGGAATCCACTGATCAAATAATACTCGCGGTGGCGGAAAGGTCGTTGTCACCGCTTACGTAAAAAAAATTCTTTTTTGTCATTTAGTAAAACTCTTAATATAAAAATATTCCCTTTGAATGAAATGAAAAGTCAAAGGTTTTTATACATCATATAAAAGAAAATTGTGTATTAAAACATAATATTCCTCAATGAAAGGAGATTGAGACGAAGTCCCTTACCTCGTATCTGACTTGACCCGTTCGTTCTTTAATATCTTGAATAATAAAATAAAGTTAATTTATACTTGATTAAGAACCTTTTTCAAGTTTATTATTCCTTTTATATCACTTATTACCATGTTATAAACATTATGTAATCATTTAAGTTAATAACGTTCATTTTGTCGATATTTGTTACTTAAATCAAAAATGAACGCCTTATATTTACAAGTTATCAATGTGGTAAATATTCCATTATATCTATAATGTTTTTCATGATTTAGATATCATATATATCATATATATACATTATATACATGTATTTATAATAGTACATAACATTTGGAGGTAAGAAATGAAATGCACCGTTCATGGAGACAGTAAGTCGTGCGTACGCATGAACGATACTTTCATTTCTATTTCTTATTTTAATGGAATTAAAATATAATGATACATAGGTATATTATAATTCCAGTATAATATCATATATAATATCATTAACTCTATCCATTATACATCCCACATAAGGCATTAACGAATCACAACACTTTGAGGGGGCGGTAGTCTGCACTTTCTCAAATGAGATTATCATATTTACCCACTATGGAAACCATAAAGGCATTCTATAAATGGAAAATACAGAAGAATAAAGAAAAAATAAACATGATATATATCATATATAAATACATTGTCATCATAACGGCCACCATGAGAGGCGGTAAGAGGTAATTGAACAATCATTGTTTTGTGAGGCGTTAGTTTTCCATCCATAGAAACATTATGTTCTTCACCCATTAGATGGAGGTGTGTGTAAGTGTAGTTATAATCCTTATCATAACAACATCCTAGTATATTGAGGATATTGGTGTTGTTACAAAAGAAAGGAATAAAAAGATATTAGGTTTTGCAGAAGTAAAATAAAAGAAAACAATTTAAGAGAAATCGTTACCTTTAATTTGGGTAACTCCATTTGGTTTTATCCAAAGGACTTCTTGAAGTGTCTTATGCCTATGTTATGGATTCTAAGAGGAGTAGAGAGATATAGGGAACTTAATTTGTCAGAGTTTGGATGAGACAAAATTCTTAAGAGGTGTGAGGAATTGGTCAGAAGTGGTATCCTTTTATAAGGGAGAGGAGGGGCTCTTTACGTCGAAGTCTATTTTTTTATTTTCAAATAATACATTTTTAAGGGAAAAATGGAAACCCTAAAATAGATCCATTTATGAAAACAAGACTTGAATTATAGAAAGCTTCAAAAACCAACCTAACATTTCAAATTCAAATTTCAAATTGTAGAAAAAAATATCCAGCATTGAGCCCAGCACCCACTGTCAACTCCTTGGGTTTTTTGAAATCTTGGGCCGACCAACCCATCTCCTTAGCACCATCCTTGAATCATCGTCACCTCGAACACAGTACCATCAAGAAGAAAAGTCGAAAGAAATGATATACACCATCATCGTTAAACCTTAAAGCAAGACAGATGCAACAACAGCCGCACAAAATCATCAAAAGGGAGAAGAACCCAGAAAAAAACATCACTGAACACCATGGGCGACGCATTACAATCCACTGGAACACCATTTTCATACCCACGCATCAAGCCATTATTGCTGCTCAAAACCCGCTCTGCGGACGACGATCCGCCACGAACCGCCGGACGCAGCGATTCCTTTGACACATCGTCGTCCTTATCATCACATCACTGTCACCGCAAAGATGCAAAACAGAAAGCCAACAAAGACTAGTCTCCTGAAAAAACCTATGACTCTCAATCAACACCTCCCAAGCCACCCTGATAGCCTTTTCACCAGACCAAGATGGGGTCTAGTAGTGAAAGATCAAGTGACAAGAGCAGAGAGGAAGTGAATAGAGACAGTAACCAGAATCCTCGGATGAAAGAACCATCATGGAAATGAGGGGGATGCAACCCTAAGAACAAGGAACGTGGGAGGGGGAACTGGGGATGAAACACTGAGAACAAACCAATAAGAAACAATATAAGGAACGTGAGAAAACAAGGAAAGAAACCGCCGAACGGGATTGGTAAACCCGAGCCAGGAAGATGGGAACCCTGGAAGGGAGGGGGTGCCGAGAAGAAGGGAAAGAAAAAAAGGAGAACCTGGAATAAAGAAGGCTGAATAAGCAGGAGAAGGATCCATTGTCACTGGGAGACTCTCTAAACCCTATAAGGAGGTCAAGAGCGAAGGATGGGAGCGGGATCCAGGCGAATGGGGAGCCATTATTCCAGGGGCTCTTTAGGAAAGTGTGAAAACATTATTTTATTATAAACATATATTCGGTTTCAAAAGGTCCAAAAATAATTAATCTCTAAGATAAGATGAATCATATTCAAAATAAAATCATCCAATCAGAATTGTACATGTTTTGGATAATATTTAAATCATTATAATCTTATTTATTTAAATCATTTATTAATGAGGTAATACTGCATCATTATTGTGTCATGAATAATTTAATTTATTCGATGTATAAAAATTATAAAAAAATACTATCATGTAGGAAATCATTTTATCTTTCTAAATAATATTTATAGTCGAAAATATGACTTATATAACACCATATAAAAATTAATTACTAAATGATATTTGTTTATGTCAATTTTTCCTTTACACTAAATTAATTAATCAAAAGTGTCATTATCATTCATAAGTGGCTCCATGGGGTCCCAAAATCGACCCAAAGATTCCCATAGTCGTCCATGACTCATCTAATAAGGTTTGGACAAGTGTTAAGGTAATATTTAATTATTACAATATTCGTTTTACCTTGATTTCCCTATTTACCTTTAACCGTAGTAAATAAACATCAAAAATTACTATTCACTAAAAATTATTTTCATCTTATTGAACCACATTTTACATACTAATAACAACCATTTATGTTAGAATTTTGAAATTCAATTCACAGATGTGGTAAAATTTTATTTAAATGAAAAAGTCAGTTTTTTTAACTACTACTAAGTGGTTTCACTATTCATCAAAAATTGATGTTTTTCAGAAAAATACCAAAAATTCAGCCTAAGATATATTTGATATTCCAAATCCAAAAATGATGTTTATTTTTCCAAATTCAAAACATAAAAGTTTCATTAATTAATTTTAAAATTAATTCCTGTTGTTAAAACAAATAGCGTGTTTTTAAGAAACAATAACTATCAAAAGATTGATAATTGTTTATGTCCAATTTCAAAGTGAAGTTAATTACAATGACCAAAATTGGATTAAATGGTAAAAATATATTCTAATTACACTTTAAAACAAATTAAAAATATAATATAACTATATAAATAAATTAGATTAAAACGTATTTTTGAATTAAAATGCCGTATTTTTTACTATTCATTAAAAATGAACTTTATCAGAAAAATACCAAAAAATTTCCCAAAGTAAATTTTGATGTCCCAAATATAAAGAATAATTTTATTTGTTCAAATATAAAATATAAAAATAACTAAAACTAGATTTAAATAGGGTTCTCCATTAAAAGGCAGTAAATCGACCTTTTAATGTAAATTATGCTTAAAATTAGATTCATTCATATTTTAAGCCTCTAACTTTTATTGGATAAATTTAAATAAATTTAGAAATCATGTATAATCATATTGTAGTTAGTTTTTTTCATTCATTCCAATACAACGGCTAGGAGTTAACTACCATTTAAAATAATAATATTATATTATTAGTGTGCAACGTAAGATTTCAAAGAAACCCGTTGTTGCGTATCGGGTACACTATAGAATATAGCATCCCTTTTAAAGTAAAATTAATATTTAATTCACAAATATTAATAAATATGAAAATCTCTTATTCTTAATTTACCTGGGATGTTACACATTTCATATAGTCATCTTCCTGAATGTTTCTATTAAGGAAATTTGTATTGAAATCAATCGGTAAAATCTCATAAGAATGGTAAGATAATATGAATATTTGAATTCTTGTGGATTTTAGAATATCCAATTATGAAAAGGCCTCATAATATTCTATTCATTAACAATTTTTAAACAATTTGGGACTAGACTAGCCTTATAGATATCAAATTATCCATCAATGTACATTTTCTTCTTGAATACCCATTTACAACCAATGAGATTTATATCCATTATAGGATCTATCAAATAAAATATATTATTTTTGTATATAGAATAAAGTTTTTAATATATGGATTCTTTACATTTAGTTTCTTCTGCACCATATAATACCTTATTGTAGGTCACATGGTGATTGTTATTTAATAATAATGTTTTATTATCCTCAGTAACAAGGAAAAAATATATTTAAGATTCTATAACCTCTATTATGGTCATGTATAATATTTGTGTCTCTAAAACATCCCCTTCCATGGGTATTTGGGAAAAAATTTCATGTTCCAACTCTTGTGTATCATGATCCAAAAAATTCATCAAATTCGATCTCTCTCCCACTATGTCTTTTAGAGATGTTCTCCCTCAAAATGACTAAGGTGTATATTTCAACTATAAATGTTTTATATAAGGGGTTATATATGTAATAACCCCCTATTTTCTTGTGATATCCTATTAAGATATATTGTCTACCATGTGGTGAATGTTTATTACCAGAGAAGGCCTTAACAAGTTATTCTCATCTCTAACTGCATAAGTCATTCAAAATAAATTTAATTTCATATCAATTTTCATAAGGAATTACATCAAACGATTTTTTGAAACTTTTTTAGTGTGTATGCAACTATCAAAAATAGAAATCCCTAAAAGGTTAATGGAATAAATTCATGGATCACCAATGATATCACAATTTATTGAAATGTGTGACTCCTCCTTTAACTTACACCATTAACTATTGCGTGTAAGGAAGAGTGAGTTAAGATAGAATAACAAAATACCATAAATAATAAATGAACTCTAGGTTTATATATTATATATGGTGGTCTGGGTAGGGATTTGTATCTTCATTCCTCGTTGGTTATGACCATCATTCTTTTATTCCATGAATTTCTCAATGGAATATGACTTATACAACATTAAGTATACATATCCATATATACTAAAACCATTAGTAAAATTTGGTAAGTATAAAACCCACACCTTGCTTCAACTAGGAATTTTCCATACACATCAATATAAACCCACTCAAGAAGCTCAATGGCCTTTTTATCTTTTCCATTAAATGGATCTTTATAAATTTTCCTTGTAATATTTTCTGACATGCACCAAGTGATTTTAGTTAAAAATAATCTATATACTATTTTTATAATAATATAGTCAACCTCTTTTCATTTACATTACATATCCAATGATTCCAAAGATGAGTGTGATATGAGTCTTGAAAAATATATTCTTTATAAATTTCCTTCATTTGGTTCATGTAATCCAACATGAAGACTATTATGTAAATGTTCCATACCATAATGAATGGTATCTATTTAAAATAAGGAACATTTTTTCGTAATGTTGAAAATACATGCATCCAAATCAAGACTAGAAAAAATAATGTTTTTTCTAACTAAGGAATCATAATAAAAATTATTTACAACCAAGATCACACCATTTAGAAATGTGATATGATAATATCCAACCACTACAATTATGTGTCTAGCTCCATTAGAATCTCATAGATCCATAACACCTCCTCCAACTCATATGAATCTATTTTTTATATAATTGGATAAAAATGTGAGCACCAAATGATATATAAAATTAAATATTTTTATAAAAAATATATTATAGTCAATAACATACACACCCATATCATCCCTTTGATTTTTTATCATAGTGCACTTCTTCTTCCAGTGGGACATGACCGCACATGAAAAATAGATAAAATAATCCCCCATTTCTTTCTCTTTGATCTTCCATTTCTTGGATGGGAGTTTCTAAGAAGGCTTGGACTTATAATACTTCTTTATTCCCTTCAATTTTACCTTCCTCATGTTCTCCAAAATAATTGAAGGTGTTTCTCACATCATGTCCCCATTAAATTTTTTAAAGCAATGTAAGAAGATCTAAGAGATAATTTTCATTTTTATTTATATTAATGTTGAAAAAATCAATAAAATATCTACAGAATTGATCAAATAATGAGATATATGTACAATGCATTGGGTGGTTTAAATCCTAGAAACTTCAGTCATGTAATTTATCCAATTAGTTTGATTACACGAGGACCATCCATAGAACCCTATCTAAGATTTATCATAAATAGAACCTTAAAATTATCAATATATTCCTATATAGATATATCCTATTATAAATAATTAATATTATATATCTTTCTATAAACATGCATTCTCACATAATACATAATTAGTTAATCATACATTAATGACTCTATAAAATATTGTACATCTATTTTATCATTAATTTGTTTTTTATAGGAATATTACTCCTCAACACTGATCACCTTAGTGGGTGGATTAGAAAATGGAGACTCTATTATAGAAGAGTACAGTTCAAGGATAAGTATAACATTTATGTGTCTAAACTAGTCATAAAATTTACAAATATTTAGAATATGGTCATTATCCCAAATTGATCACAGAGATATTGTGGTATGTGAAGTTCCCATTTTCTAAAATAATATATGAGAAAGTTATTGGGTTTTAATTTTATTACCAAGATATATGAGATTTAATAATTTAATTGTTTTTATTAAGTCTCTTACTAATTTATAAAGTCTAATCAACCCTCCTATCACGACCCGTCCTCGGGGCCCGTACCGTGACTACCCCAAGCCCGCCTTTCAAAGGCCAGGGGCTGGCGACTAGCACCAAAGACATAAATCTTGATGACTGGGAAGGCATTGCCTTTATAAAAGTAAACAAAACACCACAGAGTACAAGCAGAAGTAAAACACTAAGTACAAAGAGAAGTGCTGAAAAGTAAATGGTCCAGAATACAAACCCAACTGAAAGTACAACTAAAACTGAACAAAAGTACAATAGAAAAAGACAATAGCTGGAAGAATAGAAGCGGCTCCTGGGACGTCCTCCTCGGATCCTACCTGAAGGGTAGGTATAGATGGCACAGCTCCTGGATCTTCCACCACAGATCCTACCTGAAGGGTAGGTACAGATAGCCTCCACATCTCTCTCGTATGTCAACCTCCTCCGAGGGTCGTCTCGCCGTGAAGTCCACCTCCGGATACTGACTTGTCGTGTAGTTTACCTCCGGGTACCATCCAGTCCTCAAACACTTGGCCTCCGTCAGCACTGCTCGTCATCTGCAACCAACTCAACGAGGTGCGAGCATAGCCCGTGCAAGGGTGAGTATAACGATACTCAGTAGGGACCCCGAGACCCTCAAGGTCTCACTAAAACCAACAAGGATAACCACAAAGAATATCTCAAAATATAACCTCTACTTAAGTATATTCCCATACATATACCTAAGTTATCAAGTAACCCATCTCAATCATGAGGAAACACAAAGATTATGAAATCAACGAATAACCACTACCCAGGTATATGCCCATACATATACCTAAGTTATCAAGTGGCCCATCTCAATCAAGAGGTAAACACAAAGGTCATAGACTCAGCTCAAACCAGGATTTTCATTATCGAAACCGTAACTGCTGAAGAGCCCCGTCTCTGGAGTGTACAGTGGTCCTGTCATGACTCTGAGGTACTACTCACTAACCTAAGACTGCTGAGGTACTCCTCCTGTCGAGTACCGCGGGTCTGCCACCTCACATAGTAGTGCTCCTCCGCCATGGGTCTGCAACCTCACACAGTAGTTCTCCCCCTCATATCCTACAGAGGTACTCATATTATAGAGTACCGCGGGTCTGCCACCTCACACCGTAGCGCTCCTCCAACATGGGTTTGCCACCTCACAAATTAGTTCTCCCCACTGGGCTATGCTAGTCACTCCGAATCGAATCGGACAAGCAGTCATCAGTCACAGCCAGCTACACGGTCTCTGTACTCTATATGCTCGTCTTCGGGAGGGTCCACTCCACGATCTATAGTTCGATACTCCAATTATCACAAGTCCCACTAAGAAGTATCTCAAAGGACCGCCTCATCATAGGGGTCTCAACTCAACAGACGGCGCGTCAATCGGACGCCCAGTCTGTGCGTTATTGGCTTTTTCGTCCCAGGGGCCCGGTTGGTTTCGTGTGCCAACCAACCCGGCAGTATCTCAACTATACCCCGAACTCTCATAGGGTATGCCCATAGGGACCGTTTCTCAATTTGATCACCAACGCCGCTGACGGTTCGTCAAACGGACGTCCGGTGTGAAAGATATCAGCTTTTCCGTTCCAGGGGCCCGGTTGGATTTCAGGTACAATCCTACCGGGCCATACTCAAACTGCATCCAAAACTCAGGAAAAGTATGCCAAAAGTTCCGTCTCATCAAGAGGAATTCAACGAGACAGACGGCGCGTCAATCGGACGCCCGGTCTGTGAGTTATTGTCCTTTTTGTTCTAGGGGCCCGGTTGGTTTTGTGAGCGAACCAACCCGACCGCACTCCGACGGCATCCAGACCTTGAGCGGAGTAATCCAAAAGTTTTGTCTCATCAAGAGAAAACCAACAAAGTTGACGTCACTTCAATTAGACGTCCGAAACTCAAGATATAAGTGTTTCCGCTCTGAGGGCCTGGTTGGTTTCGTATCCGAACCAACCCGGCTGAACTCGGTTTGCTCCGGCGGCGCGCCGCCGCCACCTTCTGCGGACCACCGGACACGCTCCGGTGGTCCGTTTCGCCTGCCGCCTTCGCCAACTGTCCTCCCAGGACCCGATCTTTATTGCGAAGGAAATCAAACGCCATTTCGGCCCGATTCGTCGTCGCCTGCCGATCCGCACTCAACATTCAAAACGCGCCGTCTTCGTGGTTTTCCGGCGCGACGCGATGATTCCGCGCCCCTTCGCCGCGGCCCGACTTCGATCGCGGATTCATTCGACCTCAAAGGCGCCGCACGATGGTGTCGTGCTTCTTCATCGTGATTCTATAAATTCCCGCACGGTGCGACGGCACTGCGTCGCTTCCATTTCAATCCACGTAGATAACCAACAAAATAAAAGGGTAGGAGGTTCGTCCATGTTTGTGCGGTCCGACCTCCTCCGTTATTTTGATAACAGTTGTCCGTTGATATCGAAGAACGTCTAAAATTATTCACGACATGAAAACCAAACCCCTACCTTGCAAAGAAGTCACACATCGTCGAGCCGCGGAAGAGGCAAGCATCGCGGTGATCAGACGTCGCGGAAGATCGGTGCCGATTTCATTGACGTCGGAGGGTGAGTCGTCGTCAATGGCGACGTTCCCCGCGGTGGTGTCTCCTCCCTTGACGCGGAGGAAGAAGAGGAGAAGGCACGTCGTCGGTGATCGCCCGATGAAGAATGTGGCGTCTCGCTTCCTTCGACGTGGGGAGAATGTGCAAGATGAGACGACGTTCTTCGTCGAAGCTTCGGTGTTCTTCACATTCTTCAACAAAGGAGATGAAGCGTTCTTCTTCAGAGGAGGAAGTTCTTCAAAACTCAAAAGCTCTCTTCCCTTTCTCTTGACACAACATTTCTAACCAAAATAAAATAAGGATCCACCTTATTTTATTTACCCATGCCATGAATTCAAAAATACAAAATTCAAAACCAACACACTTAATTAATTGATCTTGATTTGTCAAATTAATTAATGTTTAGGTGGCATGAATTAATTTGGGAGGTGAGGAGGAGAGGAGTCACTTAAGTTAAAGTGGAGTTACAATATTAAAGTGGGAGGTGAGTTATGGGAGTTCAAGGGGGTTATGGAAGATCAAGGGGCGTTAGGGTCTCGTTTGGGCCCCACCACCCTCTTAACCTCTCATGGGTAGTTACCTAACTTCCACTCAAAGGATACAACTACTTTAAAGAAATAAAAATTGTAACTCAATTTTTATTTTATCTTCCACAAATTTTTAACAACTCCTCCCATGAAAACGCAACTCTGAAAAAGATCTTCTTAAGCAATTACCGGCGTTGCGAATCCATTGGTGCCCTCGGAATTCGATTTCGAGCACCGGTTCAAAAGTTAGAAAAACCCACTCGTTCGTTCACTAAACGTACCCGAGCTAAACTTTGGAAATTGATTCCGGGCACACCGGGCCTCGGAATCAGGCGCCGTCAGAAACTGCGTTCTTTTAAAATTAAATAGAAAATTAAGAAAAAAAATTCTTTTAAATTTATGAGTCTTTACATTACTCCCACCTCAGGGCTTTACGTCCTCGTAAATCTTTAACACAAACAAGGGTTACAAAAGTGGTACTGAGCACGCATCTGAGCCTTCTGCTCCCATGTGCTTACCTGGAGGTTCCCGTACTGCTAGTGAAAGTGCTCCTGAGGAATCGACCATCCTCGTAGGACCCGCTCTTGTCGATCCTTGATCCCCACTGGAACCTCCGTGAAATACACCCCATCGCCATCATCCAGCTCCCCATGGTCGATGATATGTGAAGGATCACGCACGTATCTCCTCAGTTGAGATACGTGGAAGTCGTCGTGCACCTAGTGCAACTGAGGTGGATGATTCAAGCAGTAAACCACCCCGCCTACCCAGATGGGGACCTAGGAATGGTCCAATGAACCTCAGAGATAACTTGTCGCCTTGGCCACATCTTCGTAATCCTCATTGAGGTGAGACCCGTATAAGGACGTGATCGTCATCCTCGAACTCTAGAGGTCTCCAATTCCTATTTAGAACTGGAAATCAAAACGACTGCTGCCACGAGGGTAAGTTTGACCGACTCAAGAGTGATCGGTCGCACCCTCCTGTGCATGAGTTTACCCTATGCTTCTTGGGGTTTTCTCTTCGCCGACCAAGGAAAACCCATTTTGACGTCGTAGTTAAACCACAACCTTTTTGCCTAATACCGTCAATTTTTGTATGAACTATGATTGCCCAGTCCATACTCAAACCAATGTCGTAAGGCCTCAATGCTGCCACCAAGAGATTCCAACCGAAACTCTTGCCTCGAGGGTCTGACCACACTGTCGGTGTAAGTGTGATTATCGAGTCTTCTCCCAAGGTATCTCCAGATGTGAGGGTCAAGTCTACAGCTTACTGGAAACTCTAGGTCTGAGACAAGATTCGTGGAAGGAAGGAATGATTCATATCGACGTCTGTTACTACGGCAGCTAGTAGTGGATACAGACTATCCCTTGAATCATTCTTAGAGCCATTGGGTCACTCTTCCTGACAGCAAGCAGCTACTCTCTTCCCCTGCCCTCCAGCTCCCTGAGCCTGGAGGGGACAACTAAGGTGGGTGGTTATAGTATGTTAAAACATACACCGCCACATGATGCTATCCTAGCTCTACCTCTACGTCTGCTACTTCACAGACTCATATCTCCATAAAGATTCCACTTCTTGAAACATTTAACATGACCGAGTCTCTATGACTAGTGCCAGTTTCCTATTTCTTACTGCACTGTGCAGTCTTCATCCACTCCTGGATGATCTTCACCTTCTTTGCCTACGATCTGAAAGAGCTGCTAAAATGTCTCCTTTTTTCCAAAAATAGAAACTCGGTCTCATCCCTTGGATGAACCACGCCCATGTGAAGGTCATACCGTCGTAAAACTGGAACAAGTGGCTCCACCACCTTCCTACTGCTGCCTGAAGGAGGCTGGCAGAAAAGATCACCATGAAGTTTGCTGGCATCCCCACTAGCTTGAAGACTCTCACCACAGCCTCCAGCCAATCCTCAGCCGCCTGCGGGTCCATATCTCCCCGGAACCTGGGTGGCCTCCGGCGCTGGAACTCGTGCAGTGCGCTCAAGTGGCATGCATCACCTACTTCTGGGGCTGGTGGCATCGGTGGGCCAACGTATGGTAGTACTGTTGGTGCCTCCGCTGGTACCTCAACTGCAAGAGGGCCCTGTACCGAAGCCTCGTCGCTCGGCAGGCTGTCAGTACGCACATCCCTCTAGGCTCTAGCTGGTCGTTCATAAAGAGGCATCCTGAAAGAAACAATGTGACATGGTCAAATGATTATACCTGGTGAGCTGACCTGGTTTGAGATGACATTTAAAAACTTCTGGAAACACACACGCAATCAGTGTTTTCGTGGAAAAAGTCGTAAATCAGTTTTCAGGGTCCTGGTGTATGGATATGTCGGCCACCCGCACCAACACCGGACTCCGTGAACTGAAGACCACACTTGGTACCCTTAACACTATTGCTTCACAAAAAGAAAATATCAGAGTTATAAGATCTGCGGTAGAACTGACTCCTTTGATACCAATTTTTCACGACCCGTCCTCGGGGGCCGTGTTGTGACTACCCCAAGCCCGCCTTCCAAAGGCCAGGGGCTAGCGACTAGCACCAAAGACGTAAATCCCGATGACTGGGAAGTCATTGCCTTTATAAAAGTAAACAAAACACCACAGAGTACAAGCGGAAGTAAAACACTAAGTACAAAGAGAAGTGTTTAAAAGTAAATGGTCCAGAATACAAACCCAACTGAATGTACAACTACAACGGAACAAAAGTACAACAGAAAAATACAACAGCTGGAAGAACGGAAGCGGCTCCTGGGAAGTCCTCCTCGGATCCTACCTGAAGGGTAGGTACAGATGGCACAGCTCCTGGATCATCCACCACAGATCCTACCTGAAGGGTAGGTACAGATATCCTCCACATCACTCTCACCTGTCAACCTCCTCCGAGTGTCGTATCGCTGTGAAGTCCACCTCCAGATACCGACTCATTGTGTAGTCAACCTCTGGGTACCGTCCAGTCCTCAAACACTTGGCCTCTGTCAGCACTTCCCGTCGTCTACAACCAACACAACGAGGTTCGGGCATAGCCCGTGCAGGGGTGAGTATAATGATACTCAGTAGGGACCCCGAGACCATCAAGGTCTCACTAAAACCAACAAGGATAGCCACAAAGAAGATCTCAACAGATAACCTCTTCTTAAGTATATGCCCATACATATACCTAAGTTATCAAGTAACCCATCTCAATCATGAGGAAACACAAAGATTATGAAATCAATGGATAACCACTACCCAGGTATGTGCCCATACATATACCTAAGTTATCAAGTGACCCATCTCAATCAAGAGGTAAACACAAAGGTCATAGACTCAGCTCAAACTAGGATTTTCATTATCGAAACTGTAACTGCTGAAGAGCCCCGTCTCTGGAGTGTACAGTGGTCATGTCACGACTCCGAGGTACTGCTCACTAACCTAAGACTGTTGAGGTACTCCTCCTGTTGAGTACCGCGGGTCTTCCACCTCACATAGTAGTGCTCCTCCGCCATGGGTCTGCCACCTCACACAGTAGTGCTCCCCCTCATAGCCTACAGAGGTACTCCTCCCGTCGAGTACCGCGGGTCTGCCACCTCACACAGTAGTGCTCCTCCACCATGGGTCTTCCACCTCACAAAGTAGTGCTCCCCACTGGGCTATGCTAGTCACTCCGAATTGAATCGGACAAGCAGTCATCGGTCACAGCCAGCTACACGGTCTCCGTACTCTGTATGCTCGTCTCCGGGAGGGTCCGCTCCATGAGCTACATGTCGATACTCCAAGTATAACAAGTCTCACGAAGAAGTATCTCAAAGGACCGCCTCGTCATAGGGGTCTCAACGCAACAGACGGCACGTCAATTGGACGCCCGGTCTGTGAGTTATTGGCTTTTTCGTCCCAGGGGCCCGGTTGGTTTCGTGTGTGAACCAACCCAGCCGTATCTCAACTGTACCCCGAACTCTCATAGGGTATACCCATAGGGACCGTTTCTCAATGTGATCACCAACGCCGCTGATGGTTCGTGAAGCGGACGTCCGGTCTGAAAGATATCAGCTTTTCCGTTCTAGGGGCCCGGTTGGATTTCAGGTACAATCCAACCCGGCCATACTCAGACTGCCTCCAAAACTCAGGCGAAGTATGCCAAAAGTTACGTCTCATCAATAGGAATTCAACGAGACAGACGGCACGTCAATCGGACACCCGGTCTGTGAGTTATTGTCCTTTTCGTTCCAGGGGCCCGATTGGTTTCGTGAGCGAACCAACCTGACCACACTCCGACGACGTCCAAACCTCGAGCGGAGTAAGCCAAAAGTTCCGTCTCATCAAGAGGAAACCAACAAAGTTGACGGCACGTCAATCAGACGTCCGGAACTCAAGACATAATCATTTCCGCTCTGAGGGCCTGGTTGGTTTCGTATCCGAACCAACCCGGCTGAACCCAAAGTTCTCCGAAAACTTGAGTGTAACATAACAAAACGACCTTCTCGATCCAAGGATCACATCGCAACTGACGGTGCATCGATCAGAGTTCCATAGCCCAAGTTATGGGCGAAAGACCGAAGAGGTCCGAAAATGGGGGTCTGGGCCCGGCCCGGCCCGGCCCCACCCCCCCCCCCCCCGGGTCGGCCGAACCAGGTCGACCCAAACCCGGTCGCCCGAACCGGGTCCGGGTCCGGCCCAGCTCGGCCTGGGCAGCCGGCTGGACTCACGCTGGCGCGGCACGACGGGTGCGGGGGGTTACAAACCCCCCGGTTGTCAACCTGGCGCGGCTTAAAGTCGCGCCGCTTCAAACCCGGAACGGCCCGGACATTCCAGTTCACGTCCCACCTCCGCGGATCAGCCACGGCGGTTTGCTCCGGTGGCGCGCCGCCGTGCCGCCGCTACCTTCTGCGGAACACCGGACGCGCTCCGGTGGTCCGTTTCGCCTGCCGCCTTCGCCAACAGTCCTCCTGGGACCTGATCTTTACTGCGAAGGAAATCAAACGCCATTTCGGCCTGATTCTCCGTCGCCCGTCGATCCGCACTCAACATTCAAAAGGCGCCGTCTTCGTGGTTTTCCGGCACGGCGCGATGATGCCGCGCCCCTTCGCCGCGGCCCGACTTCAATCGCAGATTCGTTCGACCTCCAAGGCGCGGCGCGACGGCGTCGTGCTTCTTCATCATGATTCTCTAAATTCCCGCACGGTGCGATGGCACTGCGTCGCTTCCATTTCAAGCCACGTAGATAACCAACAAAATAAAAGGGGAGGAGGTTCGGCCGTGTTTGTGCTGTCTGACCTCCTCCGTTATTTTGATAACAGTTGGCCATTGATATCGAAGAACGTCTAAAATTATTCATGACATGAAAACCAAACCCCTACCTTGCAAATACGTCACACGTCGTTGAGCCGCGGAAGAGGCAAGCGTCGCGGTCATCGGACGTCGTGGAAGATCGGTGCTGATTCCGTTGACGTCGGAGGGTGAGTCGTCGTCACTGGCGACGTTCCCCGCAATGGTGTCTCCTCCCTTGACGCGAAGGAAGAAGAGGAGAAGGCACGTCGTCGGTGATCGCCCGATGAAGAATTTGGTGTCTCACTTCCTTCGACGTGGAGAGAAGGTGCAAGATGAGATGACGTTCTTCGTCGAAGCTTCGGTGTTCTTCACGTTCTTCAACAAAGGAGATGAAGCATTCTTCTTCGAAGGAGGAAGTTATTCAAAACTCAAAATCTCTCTTCCCTTTCTCTTGACACAACATTTCTAACCAAAATAAAATGAGGCTCCACCTTATTTTATTTACCCATGCCATGAATTCAAAAATACAAAATTCAAAACCAACACACTTAATTAATTGATCTTGAGTTGTCAAATTAATTAATGCTTTGGTGGCATGAATTTATGTGGGAGGTGAGGAGGAGAGGAGTCACTTAAGTTAAAGTGGAGTTACAATATTAAAGTGGGAGGTGATTTATGGGAGGTCAAGGGGGTTATGGAAGATCAAGGGGGGTTAGGGTCTCGTGTGGGCCCCACCACCCTCTTAACCTCTCATGGGTAGTTCCCTAACTTCCACTCAAATGATACAACTACTTTAAAGAAATAAAAATTGTAACTCAATTTTTATTTTATCTTCCACAAAATTTTAACAACTCCTCCCGCAAAAACGCAACTCCGAAAAAGATCTTCTTAAGCAATTACCGGTGCTGCGAATCCATCGGTGCCCTCGGAATTCGATTTCAAGCACCGGTTCAAAAGTTAGAAAAACCCGCTCGTTCGTTCACTGAACGTACCCGAGCTAAACTTCAGAAATTGATTACAGGCACACCGGGCCTCAGAATTAGGCGCTGTCAGAAACTACGTTCTTGTAAAATTCCAAAGAAAATTAATAAAAAAAATTTCCTTGAAATTTCCGTGTCTTTACACCTCCCCACTAAACAAAAAATGGAATATCGTAAGAAAATTATAATTTAAAGGATCTATATTTACTTTATCATAACCCAATCAAGGTCATGGTTAATTACTTGAAGGTGTTCAGGTAGTTGGCCTTTCCAATTGTGAGTTTGAAGTTGATTGGTATGTTGAGTGGAATCCCCAATCTAGAAATCTATAATCAAAATTTCTCAACACTCACCTCCAATATACATCATGTTTTGAGAGGGATACTTTTATTTATATAAACATGATCAATAAATACCAAAAATTTCATAAAAACTCTATGATAAAAGTAAACTTCATAATGGGGGAAAGAACAAATCTTAGTTCTATGGTTCCATCCTTAATAAAGCAATGAAATGATTATTTAAACTTAATATTAACTTTATTGATTTTTTTATTGTGTGTAAATTATCCTTTTTTATTATTCTACATGTCTTGTAATTTTTAATTGTATTTTTCTTAATTAATTAACCATATTTTGGTGAATCAGTTAAACATAGTAAATTTATTTAAATTCCATCTTTCATGCTAGTTAATTCAGTTAATTTTGTGATCATAATAAAGCATTCATAAAATTAAACATGAATCAAAAATAAAAAAATAACTTGATAATGATATTTACTAATGGTTGACTTATTGATTATATAAAAAACCATCCAATGAACCTTAGTTAAATAAACCCTATGATATGGGATTGGAATCTAAGTTCCATGATTTCAATATCAACCCTTGTTTCTTCCTTGATTGATTTCACATCGACTTGGGTTCTGAACCACCTCCACATACATAGGATCTCCAATCCATTATATAATGTTTTAAATAACATATAATTGAGGGGAAACAATGTAATGAATAATATTTTTATATAAATAAACAATAGAAATTTTGGCCCTACAAATTAAAGAGGTTGAGGGATGACTCAAATGAAATCATTTTTTGTCAAAAATAAAAAAAACCCAACAAATATATTAAAATAAGTTCAATTCATATATTGGTTATTCAAAGTTCATGATTAATAATAAAAATGAAATAGATACACAATAAACCTATAATCATTTAAATTAATTATTTTCTGAAGATAAAAAAGTTCAATTAATTATACAATTAACTCATTAAACAATTAATTTATGATAATTTGATCATCTGAATAGTCTTTGAAATTACATTCAAATTAAATATTAAATAAAGAAAATTAATTATGTTCACATCAGATACATAAAGTAAAAAAAATAAATTTCCATTTCAACTATGAACCACCATGTGTAGTCTTTTATTGTGTATTTAATACAACATGTAACTTATACAGAATTTTAAATATTAATTAGCACGTAGTTTGGTCTGGAAAATAAAACCGGTATATTTAAGACACGTATCTTATTTAAAATATGTGAAATGTAAAACATTTATTAATCTATTAAATATGATGTAATTTTAAACTATACATGGTATTTATTTATTAATTTATGTGGTAATTAATTAATCATTTATTATTCTTTAAAATTTATTTCACTGTGTGTTCACCAGTTACACACTGTGAATATTGATTTAATCTCATAATTAATGGTTTATTATTTGTGATTAATTTACATAGTTACATCCTATAGGGAGTGTCCCTCACATAGAAGAATACTAGTTATACAATGTGTTCCACTAGATATGTTCCATGTAATTGCTTCAAAATTACAAGCATATGAACTCTACAAGTTTCCAACAACATTTGTTAATAAGTCACAAGATTTTTAAACCAAATAAATATAGTGTGACCTCCATGTTAAATGGATACCAATACCATGTTTTGTGTGATAATAAAATATGAGACTTTGACCACATGATTTCCTTGAATATCAATATGAAATAATGTAGACTACATGGCTATGCTACATACTAAACCATGAGGATAGTTGTTTGTATCATAGCCCATCCATATTTGGTGAACCCTAGTACATGAAGTGTATGTTTCTTTTAACCACCATGTAACTATGTAATCTGGACACAAATATTATTACTTCCCATTTGAACCTCCTATCATTCCCAATCCATTATTACCCTCTCTAAGATCATATGAAATTTAATCAAATGTATAATATCAACATTCAAATAATTAATTAATTATACTTGAAATGAATCAAGCATATAATTCATAAAATGATCAACATGTAATATACAATTACAATTTTAATGTTGATACTTTGATACCACTTGAAGGTTTAAAATGTAGTTTAATTTACTATTGGGACTAGAGTAAACATTTTCTATATTAAATCCAATGAATAATTTATAATTTACATGAAAATAAAATCCATGACCACTAAATTAATTCAATGAATATTGAAATAATATTTTGTAACCATGTGAATAGATATTTCAAGTAAAATTATAATTAACTTGGACTATTAAATTAATTTATTCTTTAGAATTTTTTTATTGTAGTAGATGTAAATTGATAAAACCTTGTTTGGGTTATATAGAAATTATTCTATGAGTGTTGGAGAGGGAAACCCATATATTAGTGGTCCACATGTTCTCCTATGATATCTAAAAATCACCATTTGATCTGTAGATTCTAGTTTTGATAGATCGACCATCTTGTTTATTTCATGTTTATCATAACAGTATCCTTTATTGGGGAATTATTGTTCATGTCTCTCATTCTAGATAGGATATAAGAAGAGTTGTTAGAATTATCTAGGGATTGAGAAAAAATATCAAGAGAGATATTCATTGGAGATAAATATTTTTGAAGAGGATTCATTTGTATAATTCGTTAATCCAAAAAATGATATATGATAAGAATATGTAGAGGTAAGGTTATAATATATGTAATTTCTCATAAAACCTATATCTAATATTGTAATATAAATATTCCCCATGATAATAATAATAATGTTTTTTCTATTACATGGAACTTGAAAGATATCACATTATTATATATAATTTTATTAAGTTACTAAATTTATTGTTTATTTAATGGTATTTGACCCACATATCCTTCTATTCTTTAGTCCCAATTTAGTTCTTCCACCTTCCTTAGTATTTACCAAACCCTAATAGTATGTTCTATTCAAGGGGATGGGATGTCAAATTTCATAAATAAGTAAATGTAAAATCCATCCTCGAAATGTTCAATAATAACTTATTACTCATGGAGCACCAAACATAACACACTTCCATGTGTACATATGGCGTCATAGTTTTCATCAGTAAACCAAATAATGTGACTCATGATACACATTAATTATAATATTAACGTCCAAGGATCATCACTCATATTCATTAACATTAATATCCAATGACATATAACATATAGAATTCCCACTAATAGTTCAGATCACATAATCTCCCATCCTACATATTACTAATCGCAATCTTTATGAGATGAAGTATCATCAGATTTTGGGTACTCAGATCCAATATTCTATATTCTATGTTTCCTGGTATATAAAATTATCCAACTATAGAACAATATTTTAGAATGTGATCATTGCACTTTAAGGTTCTCATAATAGTGGGTAAGTTCAACGACCTTACCATTGTGATATTGATAAGGAAACTTTATATATATCTTTTTGATACATCCCTTTAAATTTTAATCATGATTTATTTAATAATACATTGGGTTAAAGGTTGTTTTTGGTATGACTATTTTATGAAAACTCAAATAAGGACATGCTGGAAAACATCAAATTTGGAAATTACACATTGAGAATCCAAAGTACACAACATTTATTTCTAAATTAGTCCACCTACCATTTGAATTCAGAAGGTTTGATTCCAATTTACATGATGGGAATCCAATTTACACAATGAGAATATATTAAATGATGTGAAATATTCCAATCTAAAACATGATGAATAAACATGACATAAAAATTATACCTTATATGAAAATCTTGAATTATGAATCCCATTAAATATATAATTTTTGAAATCTAGAATATCCAATATATTGAATGAAATTTGTAGATCTAGATTACTTGATTTGATATCCACTTTCAAATCATGAAAGTATTAGAAAATAAGTTACATAAACAAGTTAAATGTTGTTAATTATTTATGTTTCATGAAAATCTAGCCTTTATATAATTTTTTGTGCCCTATACATTATAGAGAGATGGATTAAACACTGAAACATTTTTCTTTTCTTCTTCATTTATTTCATAGTTTTTTCTAAACAAAGTTATATCACTTTCCTTTTCTTCATTTGATAATTTGTTTTCTATTGCTTACTATTCTTAGACATGTTTGTTGTTTTTTTTCTCTTCTGATGTTTCAATTCGATTTTGATTGTCATTCAACATCATCCACTATTGTTTTCTTCATTATAAATTCATTAAATTTATTATTTGATTATTTTATATCATTTTAATTGAAGATATAATTGATTATTTTATTTATTCGTAATTTCAAGCATGATTCATCTTTCTATTCTTTCTATTAATACTTTCATGTTCTACTAAACCACTTTGGGTTAGGGGTCAAGAGTAAGGGTGTGTTTAAATGTAATTAATCTCTAAATCCAAACCTGGTAACCCTATAGCTACTAGTTAGGTGAAATTTTTTTATCACATTATTTTACATAAACATAATCGTGGGAAATGTAATTTAAATGACATAATTGTAGTTAAGAATGTTAGGAAAAATAGCTTATGATACTTTATTCTTTCAAGAAATACTTATTACACCCAGGTTTTTTATTATCTCTAGACCACAAAGTAGTTTCCATATTAGGAAGATCCAATTGGTTGGAGAAAAAATAATTTGTGACCATTTCACCACTTCATAGCATAAACCATATGATTATTATAATCTAGAATTAGGATTACTATTTATCTTAAACTTGAATAATTACCATGATCCATTGTTTTCATATAAATTTTATACAAAGATGTGTAGTCTTAATAAAACTAAACCAAATATATTTCATGATGAATCCTCCCATAAGGATATAATATCATGGTTTCTTTAATTTCAAATTGTCTTTATGGGTTCAACCCTACAAATACAATGTGTTACACCTTTATAGAAGAGTGTAGTTTGGGATATTATAAATTCTAATATGATCAATTCCCACAAGAAAAAAATTATTCCTTATAGGCTGGTCAAATTTTAGCACTGTTAATAGGGTCATTTTTGTGCCTTATCACGTCAAATTTTAGCCAAAATCTTGGATTACCTCACCCCCAATTTCTTTTACCTCTTTATTTTTATAATTTTTTACACCTAGACTGGAACATTCGTCCACTCTTCTTTAGCCTAGTGCATGGGTTAGGTCCCTTTAAATCATTCAAGGATACCTTATGCTCACAAACTTCTTTATTTTAATCCCATGATTAAATGATACCTATGTGTAATTTGATGATCATACATGGCTGGAAAAAAAAACCTTACTTCGATTAACCCCACAAAACCTCCACTATACACTACCTAGACATCATGGGGATCGACCGATTCTTCAGGATCCCACCATCATGGAATATGGTTTTCCATCAATAAATAGTGATTCACCCATAATTTTCCACCCCTAATCCAAGAACATTCATTTTAAATTAATCATGGACTCGCCCACATAATCCAAAACATGGGGCAGTTTAGTGGACTTCAATGAAAATATCCCCATGTTTATATTTAAAATTTTCTGGAAGTATGTGAAACCTTTCAAAATCAAGTCGTTTCATTTGATGATAATAGAATTTGAATCTTGGACTTCTACATGTAATACTAATCCAAGTATTATCTTAAATCCAAGATCCTAAGTCCATCATAAAATGAGATGAATTATGAAATAAATTCTTAGATAAATACTTCCCCCCAATACAAACATGGAGGTTAAATAATGAAATCCAGAACATCAACCAAGAGGATAAAGATTCAGGTTGGGATGCCTGAGATCATTTTAAAAAGATCACCAATAAGTTCTCATATCATTAACATGATGTGTGGCTATACTTGAAAATATTACATTAAGAACTCAAACCAAGTTCACACACAGTTGTGGACACCGCTACTAATGGAAGACTCTTTATCAAGACACCTAAAGTTAGTAGAGCATTTTTAGATAATATTCCCCATAATTAATGTATGTGTAAGACATATATATAAACTCCTAGGTGAATAATACATCAACTTGAATAGAATATCCACATGTAAGTCCAATATGAAGCTCTCGTGAAGAAGCTTGGAATTTTTATCTACCCGCTACACCACTGCCACCTCTTGACCCTATTATAGTGATTAAATCATGTGAAATGGGTGGAGTCCTTCACCAATATGATGATTTTATAATAGTAATGTAAGAAAATAAACATAAATATTTTAATTACTATAATTAAAATCAACAAAATCTATATTTATAACAACCTCAAAAATACTAGCAATAATATTATCTACAGTGACTGGCTCAACAACCACAAAAACCAGACCAAGGATACAATCAATTGAGGAGTGTTTATGTGCCACTGTGGAATCATGGACTAGTTGGGTATCCACAATAGAATCTATATCCTCGATAATAATAAAAATTTAAACATTAACCTTTTACCCATAGATCTCAATAGTTTCCACCTTCTCAACAACAACAGTTTCATCAGGCTTCACCAAGGCACTAACAACAAGCTCGGACTCTGCAATCAATTCTTGAGAATCTTTTAACTATGTTCATGTAGAAAGAGGATTAGAGGATGACTAAACAGTCATCTAAAATGAAGATCCAATGTTCTTTCCAACGTAACCTAAAGCACCAAGTGGGGTGGATTTATAAAACGTTATCATATCGATTACCGATTACCTTTTCTGGTAAAACTAATACACACCTGAGATAAGGGGTAAATGGTATAGTTATTAAGAGTGAAAAAATTACGGATTTCCAACAACCATTACTTGGTGAATAAAATTATGTATAAGAACTAGAAAAAGGTAATAAAATCATTAAAAATTACAATCATAATAGAAAAAATAAAGCTAATGAAGAACAAAACATAAAATTAAAGCAGCCTAAAAAATAATCCTATATAGAACCTCCACTATTAAAACCCCTTTAACAATTCTAGAGAGAATGAGAAAAGGAAAAAGAGAGAGAAATATAAAATTTTATTAGAGATATTTAAAAAAACTATACACCATAGTCCACTTTGGAGAGAAAATCAAATATATGCATGATTATTATATTTCCTTAAGGTATTTATCTACAAAAATAGTAAAATGAAATACCTAGGAAACATCACCATAAATGAAAAATGGTCTACAGACATTCAGGGGAAGCTACCACCAAAGATGTGATACCCTCAATGTTTCACTATTCCCTTCACTATAGGTACATGTAATCTCATAAGTACTGTATGCAATCTTGGAATGACTATGAATCTCATTCCCAAGAGAGAATTAAAAATAATGGGGCTAAAATAATTAAAAACAATAGGTCTTTCACATAAACTGGATGATTGCTCAGTCAAGTACCCTTAAGGACTTCTTAAGGAATCTTAGTCAATGTTGATAAATTCATTTTTTTAATGATTTATTTATCCCTGATATGGAATAAGAATTAAATTTCACCATCATTATAGGGTTCCCATTTCTTTCCCCTAGGAAGGTGTTGATTGATTTAAATCAAGTATGATATTTAGATTCGGTGAAGAAAATGTTTCTTTCAATTTAATGGAAAATTCCATGAAAATAATTAAGTCATTGGATTTTCAATAAAACATTATTATTATGAGAAAGATGATTATATGAATAGTGAGGATGATAGAGAGAGAATATCTCCAAACAAAGATGAATATAGTAATGACTTGGATGGAAATTACACCAAACCTTTTAAGAGGGATTCTTCATCTAGATCGAAGCATGTCCAGCCATATAAAATAAATAATGAAAGGAATATGATAAAAAATAGAATATGTAAAATAGTTTAGATTATATTTACTTAAAATAAAGTAAGCTTTAGTGATGTTAGAAATGGTTTACATATCTTTTTTTAGATAAAAACCCAAAATACACGTCATGTAAACTTTAAAATATGTGAAAGTGTAGGGTCCTAGAGAAACATTTATCACATGATTTACATGTTTTTTTGTAAATATATGATGTGAAATTCATGGTTTCTATCTAAAATTAGTGAACTATATTTTCACAGCTAACACCCCTCCCCACCGAACCTCTACTCTCGTGTGTCTTTCTCTCTCTCTCGTGGCCTCTGCTTGTCCTCCCTTTCACTTCCAATCACCCCCTTCACTCCTACCAACTTCTTCACTACTTCTATTATTCACCAATATATATCTTATAATTGTGAACTATATATCCACCATCATGTCCTGAGACAAAACCACCAAGCATGCATCCCAACAGGAAGAAGATCCTCTGTCTCCCAAGTACTCAAACTGTGCACCACCACAACCACCCACAAATCCAAACCCCTCACATTATAAATTAGGTTTAACCGCTCAATCTAGATCCAAAAAGTAATATAACTCATATTTCTCATCTTAGGGTTCTTCCCCATGCCAATACCTACACCCATGCTGCATTTCTCTTCTCTAAGAATTATGTTCAATTAGTCTATCTATAGGCTAAGCCTATGAGGACCAACAAGACCATAGACCTATATGCTCTTGAGCATATCCACATGAACCAGGAGGTCCTTGATCTTATATAATGGATTCAATTATTCATAATCCCAAATGTACATGAGGATATATAATAGAAGGTGTTATTAGTGTTTTTTCAATATTGGATATTTATAGGGTGAATGTAACCTTTCAACTCGGTTGTATGCCTTGGGATATCACACTAAGAGACTTTAGCATAAAGATAGATATCTACACAAATTTTTTCATCACTTACCTTCACTACTATTGTATATAGCTTGACCTGATCAAGATGGATGTGGAGAATAGTTGGGAATTAATCTCTTGGGACCCCCATAGCATTCATAATCCTCATACGACAAAGAGAAACCAATTGTCAGGTTATACTCTATGAATTATACACTAGGATATATCTCATGCATAGTTTTCTAGAGGATATGATCTCAACAACATCTTCTAGATTGTGGTTATCATACTTTTATTTTCCATGGGAGTCCCTACCATCAACATGGTCCACCATTTTGAGTTATACTTTTAGGATGAGGTGCGGAGGGATCATGGTATAATTTTGGGAGGTAGCTTCATCACCCACCTCGTCCATACTCTAATCATATTTGGAACTGATCAGCCTCTTTCCACTCTTGGGAAGAAATATTTCATTTTTCTTTTCATGCTATACAATATGGGATTTGGGGAAGATCGAGGGGAGCTAGTGGTCCCCCAAGTATATTAAGGATGATGTTGTAGATTTTTTTTCCCTACCCCATCCTAATCTCCACACATTAGGCCACTTACCCTCTATCCACCTCATCTACTACTAATTCTGATGCTCTAGATTCACCTCCTACTACCACTCCACCACCCCTACCCAATATTCACCTTCTCAACCATTTATATCCAATGTCTAGTCTATTATCTAGTGTATTATGGAGAGGCAATGAAATATTTTCCTCCACCTCAACATCCCTTTCACTAATCCACTATAGTTCACCACCCCAACCCATCACCATCTCATACATCTTCTCACCTACTACCAAAAATCCTTCCTCATACACCACTTCCAATGCACCAACCTTCCTAGGTCAGCCTTCCCATAGAGCTTATGGACCCTATCACTCAAGAGTAGTTTATCCCTGAGTAGTCCCAATGGGGAAATTTCCCCACCCTTCCTTCTATATCTAAGAATCCTATGAATGATACAGATTCTATACATCCATACCCTATAAATATCAGGATATCCCTTCCACATATCATGACCAAGCCATACACGAGCATCGTGACACCCACTACAATAATTGATCCACCTTTCCTCCTTTAAATAGTTGAGATTGTCATGGCTTGGAAATTTCAAGCACCTAATATTCCAGAGGTTCCCAACAATGTTGATTGAAGATAAATGTCTTATAGTGTTTAGTTAATCCTATAACCACTTCCCTTATTGTACTCTATTTCTAGTTGTTCATTTGGTTACTCTCAATGCATTGCATGTTCCTTGATGTATCATTAATCATATCTATGGATGGGATATATTTTTGATTCCATGTATCGATTATTTCCATTTTTAACGTTTCATTAATTTATCCATGTCTAGATCTGTGATAATATCCATGATTATTAATGTGTTTTTTAGGCTACCATATGAACTCTAGCATGAGATATATCAGTTTGTGGATGACATACCGAGCTAGCTTCAGGAGCTCAAGACCTATATCCATATAGTTCAGGATCCCCCTCCATGGACTGCATTATTGTTAATGTTACTAAATGATTATATTTTTAACCCATTCCTAAGGTGTCTAACCCCACCAATCACCCTGGTGATCTAAGGGACACCACCAATAATCCTCGCAATGGGTAGAAGAAATATAATTCATTAGACAACACTGACTGATGTTTTTTCCATATGTCTTGGTGAGAATGTCATTTATAACACCTTATGGGTGTAAAACCATATTTTTTATAGGTTTTAATTTAGTTTATTATGACCATTTCATTATCTTCTATCACTTTCTATTCATCCATGATCCAAAACTTCATTGTAGTAAATTTATGAATTTATATTATATGTTTTCTTCTACAATTGATTGTGTTCACTTACCTATTTTTCATCTTATATATTGGTTAACCCATATATACTAGTAGTTTATCTAGGTTAGTTATTTTGGGTCTAAAAATTTTTAAAGATAATATAATTCCAAATCTTCATCCAATAATTTCACCAATGGTATGACTTTAATTACAAGGATCCCGTAATTACCTACTTTAAATTCACAATTTCAATTTTCAATATATCTATTATTAAATTTATATCCCTCTCACATTGATTTCTAGAATATTCTAGACATTATATAATTTTATGTGTGAGGGGATCCTTATTGATCTATATTTTCTATTTACTAGGATATTTTTTCATTAGTCTATGAGACATTTTTCATTAAAAATCATGCTTTAACTTGAAATATCATTACACTCATTTAAATAAGATATAGTGTTTAGTTTGAATTTATTGAAATACACTCCTATTCATGTATATAATTTTAACATGATTAAAAAGTTTAGTAATTTGGTTCTAATTAAATAATATTATAGTTTCTTTCGATTGACTTATAAATGGATACTATACCCGGATTGATTTCCAGTAATTTTATATTCCCATTCTTGAGAGTATTCTAGACCAACATCATCATATTCTTTTTTGAGATTTTTTCTCTAGATATATTTGTGAAATGTAATCCTATCCCAAATTTCATTAGAAACATATCGAGTCTATGATGAAAATAATACACTATTAAAATGATTGAGGAAATATTTATTGAGTCATTTATCCTAATACTCACCTATAAATATATCTTTTTTTATCCCATAGAATATATTAATAACTCTGTTTGGATGGAGCATTTTCACACCTATTATCTCTACATACTCCTGTCATGGTACTATGCATGATTTTTTTTGAACTGGCATGGGAGATTTTTCACCCCAACCATACATGGAATGTTGATTCTGAGGGAATTTTCAGTGACATTTTATCCAAATTTATATAAAATGGTTCATGTTTACCTTCAGAATTTTCAATAAATACCCCATTCATTACAAAATGGATTTTTTATTAATAGGGAGCCAAATCCACATTTCCATATTGATGATTCTCAAAAACTATATATGTGGTTATGTGTTGGATGTGAGACCTATCCTTATCATGGTATTCAAGAAACATATAAAAGGTAAATGAAATAGGAAAATGGTAAATTATTTTTTCTTTCTTGACATATTCATGGACCCACATTGAGATATTGGGAGTGTGGAGACATTTTTGTCTTGGAGGAGTTTCTTTAAAGTAATTTTAATGTTTATCATGAATTATACTATAGATATTACCCTCATTTTAGATCTTAATTTTTACTATCTTCATACCTACCCCTAGCCTCATATTCATTTGAACCATATTTTTTAAGCCCTGGTGAATAATTTTGTATTTTTATTTATCGATTAGATATGTTAGAACCAACAAAATCCTATGGTTTGAAACATGTATCTAGGGTATGATCATAACTCCAATTTTATTTTTAATTTAATGGTGATAGAAAATTCATTGTGTGGTAAATTTAAACATGGGTATAACTTCAAAGAAAGAGTAGATAAATTTTATGTAATAGAAGAATGATTCTATGTAAATAAATTAACAATGAGACAAGACTGATTTTCTATATAGGATTGATTCTATTGGACATTTTTCATCTTTCACTTAGTTTAATTTTATTTTTTGTAATGAATATTTCTTGTTTAAAAATTGTTTTATTTGGGATCCTTGTTGAGTTTCATTTTTATCAATGATAATAAATTATTCAAGTGTGAGTGAATTTGATAAGATGACTTCATATATATATGTGTGTGTGTGTGTTGGATACAATTATTTAAACTTTAATCATTCTTTATTTAACAATACAATGGGTTCTAGGTTAATTTTTTAGGGAATAGGGCCGTATAACTCAAATGTGTATATGATAGAAAATAAGAAATTTAAACAATACATGTCATGAATCCAGAGTACACAACATGTATTACTTAAGTAGACCACCTTCCAACCAAATTTACAAGGTGTGAATCTAATTTAAATGACATGAATATAAAGTACAAGATATAAAGATATTAAATAATGTGAATGGTTAAAATATAATGCTTAATGAAGATTCATGATATAAACATTATACATGAAATTAAAATATAAAATTATAAATACCATTGAAGATATGAGTCGTGAAATCTAAGAGATATAAGAAATTCAGAGACTATTGTGGATATGAAGTACATGATGTAAAATCATTTTCTTCTTAATGAAAGTATCATAAAAGATGTCACCTAAAGATGTTACATAATTTGAATTATTTAAACATCATGAAACTCTTAACACTGTATATTTTTTATCACCCATAATTCCATAGAAATATGGCATACATGCCTGAAAATTATCATTTCTTCTTCATTTCTGTCTATTATTGTTCTAAACATAGTATTAGTGTTTTCCTTTTCCATTTTTAATCTTTCTATTTATATATCTTACTATTCTGAGACATGATTGTTTTTTATTTACTATTATAACATTTGAATTTAATTTTGATTACCATTCACCTTCATTTATTACTGCATTCTTAATTATTAATTCATTCAATTTTGTATTTGATTGATTTTAAATGGTTCATATTGTGGATTTAGTTGATTTTAGTGGTTCATTTATCATGTTGAGAAAGCTTTTAGTTTCCCTACTTTCGATTAGTAATATAATGTGTGACTAATTCACTTAGGGTTAGGGGTGAAAAGTAATAGTGTGTTTTAATGTAATGAATATCTAAATCAAAAAATTTTAACCAAGTTCCTTGTGATTTTTTTAAAATCATATTTTTATCAAATTATTTTTTGTAACCCTAATCATGGGAAGTGAAATTGAATGACCCTGAACATTTTGGTGTTGAGAAAGCATAGACCAATAGCTTTTGATTCTTTTTTCTTTGAAGCCAAGATTGCCACACCTAGGTTTTTGGATATCTCTAGACCATAGAGTAGTTTTAATATTAGGTAGATCTCATTGGATAGACGAGAAATAATTGGTTACCTTTTCTTCTCTTTGTATCCTAGAACATAGGACTATACCAAGAAATATTTTGGATTACTATTTTTTCTAAATGCTGAAAATAACCTTGATCCCTTCATTTCATCTATATTTTAACTGAAGATACATAGTCTTAATAAAACCAAATAACAAGTGTTCATGAGGAATACTACCTTAAGTTTCTAACCACTTTGTTTCTTAACTTCCAGCTTGTCACTATGGGTTCGACCCCACACTACTACATTAATATACCATTGTAACTGAGTGTAGTTTGATATATTAAAATTCCAATCTGATCAACATATGTGATGAACCAAAGACATCGTATTAGATAATAAGATATACAACAGTGGACATTATCACATTAAACTAACATTGAATTATAATTAAAATGTGATAACCAATTTATTATTCATAACCCCAAATATACACATATTCACATGTAAAAATAAGTTTATTATATGGTATTATCTCCAAAAATATAAATTGAGGTTCAAAATCCATCATTTTGGATGACTGTCTATGACTAGTTGACACTGGATAGAAAGTCTATAGTCCATCTATCAAAGTTGAAAGAAATTTATGAAAATTTACTCCTAGTTTTGTATAATCTTAAGGTCCATAAAAATATATTTTCCCATGTGTTAAAATAAAAGGTTCACCTACTTTTTCTTTCTAGGTGATATGGTGTTTGAATTAATGGAACTAATTATAATTAAAAGGAAAACACAAAATTTATAGTCTAAATGTGAAGGTACTATCATAATGAACATGTCTTACTCTAATGGTGCATATTCAATAACCAATATGGATGGTGTATTTTGAAGCCATCAGGGCTTCATTAAAGGATGATTCTATAACTTTATTTTGAATAGTTATTCTATTGAAGATGAATTTTGGGTGATGTTTAAGGATATTAAAAATTCAATTCATTATAACTATAGGTTTATTTGGTTGGATTCACACTCTATTAAAGTTGTTTTATTTTTAAATACTTGATCCAAAAATGTTCCATGGTGAATTATCCCATAATGGATTGAATTTCATCAGTTAATTAATCAAGATATCTTTCATTCCACCCATGTTTAAATAGAAACAAATCAATTTTCAGATGCTTTGTCCAAAAGGTAAATTGAGGAGGCATGCTCGAGATTTCCTTTTATGATCCTGGACTTCTACTGCCATTTTCTTGATTGGGATGTGTGTGTTTTTTTATTTTAATTTATGTAATATATGTTTTAATGGTACTCTACCTTTATTTTAATAAATTTTTCTAGTATCAAGCATGCCTAGATCCTGAAAAGTTTTTATTATTAATTCCATTAGACATTAAAATGCTCAGAATGTAGTCAATTTTTCATGAAATTAAACAAATTGGTAGGGGTCATAATTTCATGAATCTAAACTTCATGGAATATAATTATTATATATATAACCATAAACTCCATTTATAACCCCTTTTTTACAATTCTTAAACTATATAACTATTCAGGACTCCTCACCCAAGAGGAAACCTCTCATATTCTGTTTTTGGTCACCTACCACACTAGTTTCCTATAGCTATGTGTGCCTAGATTATTAAAATATAGGTAGTCCTATAAATAAATAAATCTTATGATTTATCGGTATTAATTTTATGTATTTATATTAATTATTATTTTATAAATAAATTTAAATAAGTTTTCAGTAGAAAAAGAGTAGTTTTGTTTCACTAAACTTTTTTTCCATGAATTACTTGGTTTTAGTTCAAATATAAATTTCTTTATTTTAGAAATTGAAATTAAAAAAATTGAATATATTTTTGGAATTATTATATCAAAAATATCTTAGGATTAATTTTTGGATTTTTTTGAAATGATTTATTTTTGAGTGATTAGAGAAAAATGAATATTTTTACGAAACCATCTTTCTTTCCTTTAAAAATGTTATTTAAAACACCCATGGATTTTTTTAAAAATAATATAAGTTTCATTTTATTAAAATGAATCTGAACATTTCCATAGGAATAAATATTATATTCTATTTTGGGTATAAGTTGATTTTTATTATTAAAAATGAAAATTTCTATAAAACAATTATTCTGTTGTCCACACTATTATTAAATGTAATTTTGATTAATTATATGAAATGAATCCTTAAAAATTTATTCCATTTTTATAATCAAGTGGTTCAGATTTAGTAATGACTTCAATTACATTTTTTCCAATATCTATAAAAACCATGCTAAAAATGTCTCACCATAATAAAAATCATATCAGGTTAATGAAGGTAAAAAATAGATGATAATGACAAAACATCTTACCTTAATTCTTATTGGGTGAATTTATATCACCCATTTTCACCTTGTATGTAAAATAAGATAGTTACTAAGCCACATAATCATGATTAATATGTGATAATATTTAAATTTTTAGAAAATTTACAAATTCTACACTCCCCTCACTTATAAAAAGGGACCTACTACCCTCCCTTCATCACACCATTTAAAAAAGTCGATTTTAGAAAATAATTGCCCAAAAAACCACTTAAAATTCCTAAAAACATCATAGATGTGCTTTTATTTTACAAATGACCTATCCTATAAGGTTTAATGTGTATTCTAAAGATATATATCCAAGGAGAAGGTATAAGTCCCAACTTTCCTATTTCAAGTCTATTTATTATTCAACATACTTAAAATATTATTCAACCATGATGAAATAATATAATATATATCTTCAATATATGTAAATTTTATTATGATTTTGGTGAAACCCTTATTCCTTTTCTTTCTCATCCAATAGTAAATAAAAACATCATTCATCCATACATGTGGACTACCACCTCCAAGAAGCGACACTTTTCTTCATCCCCAAATCATATGGATAGTTTAAATAATGGAATAAATGAATATATATGATATGTATGAAATTATTATTATTATTTTGAAATAATATATTACTTAACTTCATACTTTTTCTATTAATATGAAATTGAAAACATTGCTCAATTGTATATATGGAATACCACATCCATGAAGCAATGCGATTCATTTTTCAAATTGACCTTAAAATTATGGTCATAATTATATAAATAATAAAAAAATGGATATTTAAAAAAATATTTATGATTTTAGAAAACTAAAATATTATCTAATTTATTTATTTTCCACCAATTAGAATAATGAAAATTATTTTTATGTGTACGTACAAACTACCATCTCTATGACACGATGCAGACCGTTTTTTCATTAATTCCCTACATTGTTGGTTTTAAATGTGTATTAAATATAAACTATGTTAGATATAAATTTTTAAAATTATGTAGATAATAGGACCATAACCCCTTTTACCACAGTTAAAGAACAAATGTGGTTTTGAGGTAACCAACCGAATAACCCCAAAACGTTCAACATGAACATAACCATTTCAGTAACTGAATAACCCATGGTAGTGAATGAAATAAAAGGAATAATAATAATTCAATAAACATAAAAAAATATTATTAATGTATAAAAAAATATAAATTTATTATTTAGTTTCTAAAGAAGGTATTAAGAAAGACATGACTTATGGAATGAGCTTTTATTTATAACTTTCTTACCATTTCAAATATTTTTCCAATATATACATGTTCTTCTAAATGTTCCAATAATTTTATTATTTTTAAATAAATGTTTTCAATGTTATTTAAACTAATTTAAATTTCTTATTAAGGGTATTGAAAAGTAATATTTTAAACATTTATCTTATATTTTATTTTTATGTTTTTTCACCAATGAGAAAAATAATATTTTTTAACCTATGTGGCTTGAATGGCTTTTTAAACCATCAAAGATGTTATTCGTTATTAATACTATTCTAAAAGTTACTATTATTATTAAAATAATACCATTTTATTACTCTTATTATTATATTTTAGTTTAAATACTTTGCATCTAAAAGGATAATTCTCTTTATAATTATCAAAAAATGGGAAGGTTTTTTCTATGGGGTTCAATATAGAGTTTGATAGTTTAATGATTAAAATATGAATTTTTATAAATGATTTATTCATGATATGGTACTTGATCATTACATATAATGATGGGTCATACCAATATAGATTTTCAATGCATTGGTAAATGAATTGTCTCCAAAGGTCAAAAATTAGGGTGATTACCAGGATGGTAACTCCAATGGTATTAACCTAGATTTAGTTATTCTTACATGAGGTGAAAAAAATGAACATTGGTTAAGAATATAATTCTATAGGATTACTAAATTATTTTTGAAAATAATGGTTTTAAGGAAATATTTTAGTTTCTTTAGGTAAGGAAAATTTATGGACATATAACAATGATAGGTTTGTTTTTAAAGAAATGATTCCATGAGTTTCCACAAGCCTCAAGATTCCTTCATGGATTTTACAATTCTTAATAATGGTGTTAAAAGGTTTTCTTTGAGAAAAGATTGATTTTTTACACTGTTTAAATGTTATATTAATTTATAATTAACTATGTGATGAATGGAACGTCATCCTTTAATTAATGATTTAATTAATGTTGTCATATATATCATGTAGTCCTAAATTTATTATTTCATTTATAAAGTATTAGTGGTGTAATATTTTTCAGAAATAATTAAGGAGGCATAGAAAGAAGATTTTGGTTTTCAAAAAATATTAGAATCGATGAAAAATTGTATGTTTCCTGAGTTTAATGTTTTTAAAAAGTATTTTTTAAATTTTGGGAATGGGTTGTTTGTGCCAATTGGTTACTAGTTGAAGAAATAATTTTTATGTGATGCTCAGAGATATCCATTTTCTATTTATATTATAATAACTAATATGTAAATATATATTTAGGAATATTATTTATTGGGTGGTATAAATAAAAACATTATAAATTTTACCATTATTTTTTTTTGAAATGTCACAATATTTAATCTGATGATAAAATATTGAAGGGGATGATTAAAACCTTTTTAGTACCATAATGATAATGGGAGATTATATCAATGGATTATTTTGTTGCATTATCAAAGACATTTTTCGGTAATAATTTGATTTGGGTTATTATTGATCATTTGAATAAATTATCACATTTTTTTCCTATTCGAGATAATATATCATTCAATTGACTTTCTAGACATTATCATAAATAGAAAATAAATTTAAAAGGAGTGCCTCTATCTATTGTTTCTAATCACAATCCCATATTTACCTTAAAGTTTTTGGAATAAGGTCAAAATTAGATTTGTAATGAGATAAATTTTAGTACAACATTTCATCCTCATTATTATGGATAATAGGAATTCAGAATTCATAATTTGGAAGGCATGATTTTTGGTTTCTCTTTGGATTATCTGGGTTTTTGGGATCAATATCTTATATTATTGGGATTTTATTATAATAAAAATTTTCATTCCAGCATAAAGATGAAACCTTTTGAATAATTATATGGAAATTTTTTTAAAACTCAATAATTTTGTGATTAATTTTATGAAAGTAATTTGTTGTATAACGGACCATACATTACATATAAATATTACGTCAATGTTAAGGAATATTTATTACATAACATAACAATAACCATTCCAGGACTGTATAGGTTTAGTGTCTTTAGAAACTAGGAAACAAAAATGAATGGTTTATAAAACAACCACATTGTCTTCAACTTATTTATTCATAAATAGACTCCTTTTTGAAATATCTTACTTAATACCCTTCATCATGACCTTGAGAAAAGAAACATATTAAAATGTTAGCTCAAATTTTCAGTAAGGGTAAATAAGATAAATATCAATCATATCATAATCATAAGAACATAACATTTGAAAATATTATCCTTCATAAAAAAGATAATAATATCATGTCATGGGATAAATCATAAAAGTGAAATGTATTCCCAATATTCATAACATAAGACATGAATTTTTGCGTCATACTCACATAATCATATAAAATCATTTCATATTAGTTTAGGCTCATTGTCGAGACCATCATTATAGAAAAATGTCATTACTAAACCGATTTCACTCCTCATACCTGCCATGTGTTACTAAACTGGATTTACTTGTCATTTCAATCATGTTTATATCATGAGGTAAAAATATTTAACCAATTCATTATAGGGATATATAGTTCCTACCCATCTCATAATGAAATCATTCTTACATGTACCACAAAAACATAAAAACATTCACCACAACATAACCCATGAAATAAAATGGGTTTATTAAACATCATTCCATCATAATTTATATAAAACAAATGGATTTCCTTAATAAAATTAAATCATAAACACAATCAAATAATATAAATAATAGGGTTATAAATATAACCCTATTTAAAGAGTCTCTTCTAAGATGGAAAATTATTTGGAGAAAACACTTGAAAATAACTACTATGGAAAATACTCTTTCTTCTTCAAAAACATTTTCCTTCCTCAAAATGACACACAATTTTAGAAGAAATAATTTAATGTGAAAATAACCATGTAATATTGTAGGGAAATCTTAAATTAAATAATGCATTATGAAACTTTACAAATCCGTTTAGGCTGTACAAGTTAAAAAAACATTTTTTTAAAGGAGAAAAGATAACATTAATGATGAAGATCAGCAGCCGTACAAATGCATATCCATGAAGGGAAATTGTCTATCCATAGCTGGTTTTCATCGAAGGGGCCTGAGTCCGCCAGTTGGTGGGCCACATTGTTTCCTTCCATTTTGGTAAAGGAGAAGGTGCAATCAGAAAATCCTTGGCGAGGTGAGAAAATCCTCCTAATGATGGAGCCAAATGGCTGGAGTCCGATGTCGTTGTGATTAATAGCATCGATAATGGTGAGGTAGTCTGACTCAATGATGATATTAACTCATACCTGTTCCACAGCGAGCATCATACCTGCAAGGATGGCAGAGGCCTCATCTACTGCCAGTTCCCAGAAGGCATGATGTGATTCAAATTTTTCTGCAATGATTTTCCCCAGATGATTTCAGGCCAGGATACCGAGAGCAACAATCCCATCCTTGGGGATATACGCATCCACGTTGAGCTTAATAATCCCTTCCATTGGGGGGTTCCAATGAGGGGGGAAGGAGGGGGTAACACCTAGAATAAATTGTCCTTTATGGTCCTTCTATCCCTCAATCCATGAAATTGACCATTCAATCCAGAATTCAGGAGATTTATGAACATGGTTAAAAACAACGTCATTACACCGAACCCAAATGATCCAGGCCAGGGTGCAACGTGAACCTGCATAAAGTCAAAAAGTACCTCGTACCGAAGATGAAATAAGATTTCATTCATACCATTTATTAAAAATTCACCAATTGGTAAAATTATAGAAGTATATAAAGAATATTTTGAAATAAATATTTACAAAACATGGATGTGGATGATAAATATATCCCAATAAATGCTTATGAATAAACAATCTTAGATAAAAATGAGATTTGTAAAGTTATCCCTTAGCTTAGTCCTGATATGATTCGTATGTATCCAAACCTCATGTATAAGTATTTAAATATTATTACTGATTTATTCCAGAATCATAATCATTTTTATGATAACATTTATGGTCATATTTTTATCCTTTTGTTTGTAACATTTCATTGTTACTCGTTATTCGGGTATTAACTGTTTTATGTTCTTAGGCTTTTTTAGTCAGATAAGTTCTTATTCTTATTTTTAGGTTATAGTTATATCATTTAAAGAGTGGTATTTGTATAATATATATCATATTTATTCATTTAATTCATTTATATAATAATTATTTAATGAATATTATGTAGAATGAATCACATCGCACAGTGGAGACGGTAAGTCATACGTACGCACTAGCAGTGATATCATTCCCATAATTGTAGAATTTTATTTAAGTGGATGGTGTATAGTGTCTCAGAATAAATGTAATTTTATATTAATCATATGAATATTTATTAATTACATCATTATACCCATCCATGTAAGGTAGTGGTGAAAAACAGATTACACCACGACGTGGAGACGGTAAGTCGTACGTATGCACGCGTGGTGATTTAATTTTTAATTGTATGGGTAGAAGGTAGAATATGGTTGTTTCATAATCATTATAACCTCATATTATATAATTAATACTTTATTTGTTACTTTATAATGAAAAAACTCATTATATGGAAGTATAATAATAAATAAGTTTGAAAGAATCAGTAAATGATATTACCTCTTCTTCGATGTGCCTCCTCCAAATATCCTCTTAGATCACTAGAGTTGGTATTTGAAGAATACTAGTAGCTCTAGAATGTTTATAGGGAAGTTTATAAGGGAACTTTTCATGGTATGGTAGAGCTTGAAGGACCAAAATAAAGTGAAGAGTTGATGGAGGAAGTTCCCTTTTATAATTGAGGTGAGGGGCACTTTTAGACACCTCAAAAAATATTAATTTATAATAAAACCAAACCCCACATAAAAACCTCCAAAATATTAAAATATAGAATTTGATATGATATGGGGTTATAATATCATCAACCAATAAGTTTTATACAAGTTTTTATGTCAATTTAAGCATTATCATTTTAATTAATACATAGTTATTCTATTTAATTTTTAACTAGGGTAACAAATATTTCAATATTAAAAGGGTGAAAAAATTACTTATTTGAATTAAATTAGAAAATAAATTAATATGTTAGAAAATTTTATAATATTCAATAATAATTATATATTTTAAAAAAAATATGTTTTTTAAATAATTTAACAAAACCTTATTTTGACCAAATATCAATAGTGTCAATTTTGAAACTATTTATTTCATGGACTTTTTAAAATATAAGAATAAGAAGTGAACCTCAATAAAAATATTTTATTATATCCCTAAGGGGTCAAGGTAATCTATAAAATTAATTTTACCAACTAATTATCCCAAATAATATTTATTAAAATATGTTTAATAATATTTATTGATCTCTTCATTAATAAAATTATTACTACCTAAATTTTGTGTAATTATTTAATATACTTATTTTTTGAATAAAAATTCAAAATAAAATAATAGTAATAATATAAATCCATTATATTTCATAATAATACTGGTAGTAGAATTTATCTTCTAAAAAACCAAAAATTAAAAATTTCATAATCTTTTAAAACATAAATGTGACAAATTTATCTTCACTTTAAATAAAATGATATAAGTGTCATAATATCTTATATAAGCCTTCAAATGGTCAACATTTCGACCCTTGGATGATTAACATCGATATATACTCGACCAATAAGGTTTGGTCAAGTTTTTGAGACTTTTAATGGTTATTAATATTTTAATAAAAATTGTTTTATTTTTTTTAAAGGTTGGGGTCGAAGCCTCATTTTATTATTAAAGCAAAGAAAAGACCTCTTTTAACTGGGTAGAGGGAGACCCATTACATAGTCTAAAGGCTCAGTGGGCTTGTATCCCATTACATAGCTCGTATACCAAAATTGTTTGCCTAAGGCCCATTCTATGAATAGTAACTCGGCTGCTCCAGTGCCTGTCGCTGCTACAGTACTCTACCGCTGCTACAGTACCTGCCGATCAACAATACCACTGCTGCTACAGTACTACTATAGTACTACTACTATAACCTGTGCCCCATGGGTTTTGAACCCCAATTTTTCATGTAGGATTATGGATTTCTTACCACTAAGCAAATAAATTAGTTTTTTCATCATCCAAGTATAAGTCATTAAGGTAATTATGTATTTAATAAAAAATACGAATAAATTATCATGATAAATAAAAAAATATATTTATAATCAGTATTTATAATCTAATTTTTCTTCTATATAAATTATATTAAAAATAATTTAATTATAAAGTTTGAGTGAGACATATTTCACTTTTATTTAAATAAAATAAATTAAATGTCATAATATCATCCAAGTGGGTTCCAACGGATACCATTTTGACCCAAGTATGATTTAGGAAAATTTATAATCATAAAATTATATTAATAAAAGTGTTAGAGTAATTTTATAATATTATTTTTACCCTTAATTACTTGATTTTCCTTTTTATCGTCTTAATAAAATTTACCGAAGTTACTGTTCATATTACCCAAAAAAATAAAGTTATTCACATAATTTGTACCTACTGATTTGAAATATGGAATCCATTTTTTAAAATTCCAAACACATAATTCAATATAATTAATTTAAAATTAATCCTTTTGTTGAGATGAGAAAATAGTTTTTTAAAGTTAAAATATTGAAAACGATTGAAATGTTTTTACATCTGAATTTAATGTAAAATTAATTTCAATAATGTAAATTATGTTAAATGGTAAAAATATATTATATTTATACTTTTAAACCATTCCATAATATAATTTAACTATATAAATTATTTAAATTAAAAAAATTATTTTCAATTAAAATTTAGCTTATTTTTACTATTCATCAAAACATGAAAGTTATAAGAAAAATATCAATAATTCATCCAAAGTAAATTTTTATATCCTTCTTCAAAATAACATGTTTATGTTGTCATATAAAAATTATTAATGTTTTAAAATATTAATTTTAAAATGGTTCTCCAATCAAAGGTGTAAAATTAACCTTTTAAAAAAATAGTTTTTTATACATCAAATAGAGTTTTATTCATAACCTGTGACTAAAATATACATTGGATGAATATAAAAAATATTTTATTAAATATATAAAACATATAAATTTAATTAATTTCATTAAAAAAAGTAAGTCATTCAAAAATAAAAATATCTAATTGGTTTTTATTTTTCATAAATAATTGATAGCCAATGAATTCACAATGAATTTTCATAAATGTTATGCATTTTGATAAAAAGGGAAGGTTAGTCCCATGGTTTATCAATCTGTATGAAATTATATAAATGTTAGGATTAATTTATTATATAATATATTTATATATTATTTTATCTCAGGTACATGATGTGTTTAATGTTTCTTTTCAAAGAATGTTCATACCTGAAGCACCTCACATTTTGAGCACTATAATGGTATAGTTAAAGGAGAATCTAAATTATGAAGAAAAAAAGATTAGATTTTAGTTAAAATTATGTAGGTGTATATAAATAATATGATTCACCGTGTAAATTTTTTATTTAATAATCACATGACTGAGGAACTAACATGGAAATTATAAAATTTTGTGAGGGAAAACACCCTCATTTTTTATGTATTGAATAAAATTGAGAGAATGTAATTACCTAAGGGTAAAAGAATGTGAAAACCTAGGTAATGCAAGAAATAAATCACTCTCATTATATGTAAGTATTGATGTTATGGACTTAAATTCATCACAGTTTTATAAATAATTTTATAAAAGTTTTTTTGTCAAAAAATGAAAAAAAAATTAAGAAAATAAACACTTTATTTAACAAAATTGTTCTTCAATGAGTTACACAGTTTTAATTAAAAGAAATATTTCTCAATTTTAGTAATTTTATTTTATAAAAGGTAATTTTATTTAATAATCAACATATCAAATATATCTTAGGATGATTTTTTGTATTTTTATAAAAGGATTGATATTTTAAGTGAATAATGAAAAAATGAAGATTTTATCAAAATAAATTTTTTATTAAAAATAATGATTTAAAAGTACCATTGTATTTTTTTTAAAATTATCATAAAATATAAATTATTAAAAATAATATATATAATTATTTAGGGATCAATATTATATTTTATTTTAAAATAAGTTCATTTTTATGCTTAATAATAGAGTTTTCTAAAAGCTGTATTTATTCTCATTTTGGGAACTTATGTTGAAACACATTTATTTTAGTTCTAGAGGTTAAATAAATAAATATAGATTTCATATATTTAATAATGAGGATAAAATTTCTTGATGATTTCAACTTCATTTTTAGTCAATATGAGTAGTAACTATTGTTAAAGTAGCTCACCATGCTAAAGGGTATATCATGTTAAATAAAGTAAAAACCAATTGATGAAGCCAAAAAAATAATTTATTAATTCTTATTAGATGATTTTATTTCAAAACTTATAACATTATCTTATAAATTTCATAGTTTTGAAGACAATTTCTTATTATTATGACTTTATACTATTTAAAAGTGTTGAGAAATTACAAATGTGTCACTCCACTCATGTATAAAAGAGAACCTCATCTCCTCCCTTATTCAGATCTTTTGATCACTATTATTCATCCAAGACCAACCCAAACCACTACCAAACATACCAAATCAAATACAATAGTTTTTGGTCTTCTATAAATCCCAATATTAGAATGTTTAAAGTGTAATCCAAAGGGGTATATCCAATGATAAGGTATAAGTCATAACTGAAACATTTCATGTTTTTTTATTATTTTAACTCCTAAAAATATTATTTAACAATGTAAAAATAATATCATATGTATCATAAATGTATAAAAATATTATTATTATTTTAGTAAAACCCTTTTTCATCTCATTTTCCATCTTATGAGAATTTAAAACATTGCTCGTGCATTCGTGGGGACTACAACCTCCACGAAGCGATGTGTTCAGTTTTTTATCACTAAATCATACAGATAGTAAAAATGACATAAAAAAATAGTACATATGATATTTTTTAAATATTTATTATTATTTAAAATTAATATGTTACATTACTTATTACACTTCCCACCAGTTTGAAATTGAAAATGTCGCTCATTCATGCGTGTAGAATAACACCTTGATGAAGAGATGTGATTCATTTTCTATTTTAAGAATATAAGTAATGATATAAGGATAGAAATAATGAATAAATATGAAATTTATAACATATTTATGGATTTTTAAAATTAAAAAATTATCTACAGTATTTATTTTCCACACATTAGAAAAATGAAATCGTCGTCCATGTGTGCATATAGACTACCATCAACATGAAATAATGTGGTTCAATTATTATGAATGCATAGTTTAAAAAAGTGTATATAATGAATAAATATAATAACTATTCCATATTTAATATTATGGATATAATAGGACCATAATAATTTTGACCATGATAATCAAGTGAACTTGGTTTTGAAGTTATAAACCAAACAAACCCAAAACACCCGACATGAACATAACCATTTTAGTAACTAAATAAAACATTTTATAGAATGAAATTAAAGGAATATTAATAATTAAATTAACATAAATAATTTTATTAATAAAGTTTAAAACTCATATAATTTTATTATGCATGAGTTAGAGAGAATTCAAATCTATACAATACATAAGGTAGTATATTTTTCTTTAAAATCATGTTTTCCTTTCAAATCATTCTCCTTCATATAAATATTCTCCAAAATGTTCCAAATATATTATTTTTTATATATAAAACATTATTTATAGTAATTTTCAAATATTTTTTGCTTTATTTTAAAAGTTAATGAAAATGATTATTTTAAACATTTACCATATTGGTTATTCTAATGTTTTTTTACTAGTGTAGAAAGGAATGTTTTTATAATGTATATAGATTCACTTCCATTTATATCCTTCACAACCATTATTAATTTTCTTTCTTCCTCTATATGTTAAAATGTATTATAAAGAATATCTTATTCCCAATATTCAATTTAATGGGTTTTCAAATAAAAATGAAATTTATCCTTTTGATTAAGAAAAAAATGGAAAGTGTTTTTCTAATGGTTTTAGTTGAGTTATAAAAGTTTTTTATGTTGAAAAATTTTAAGATTATAATTTTTTTAATAATTATGTGGTACTTCAAAATTATAGATAATTTTGGGTGACCCTGATATAGTTTATGAAGGTTGGTGATCTTGATATAGCTCTTGAATGCCTTAGTAGTTGAACCATCTTAGAAGAAAAAATGAGAGATACAACCGGGTAGGTTACTCCTATGGAGTTACTTGAGATTTAGTTATTTTGAAATAGGTTAAAATTGAGTGAAAATAGGTTATGAATAATGCTTTAATATGTCTATATTGTTCTCAAAAAAGGTAATTATAAGTAAATATTTTCATTTCCTGAGGTAAGGAATGGTTATGAATTTTTAATAGTGAAAGTTTTGTTCTTAAAAGAAATTATTTGATGAGTTCCCATGTCCCTTGGGATTTTTTATCAGGTTTTTGTATTGTTTTCAATGGTATTTAGGGTTCTTCATTTAGAAATGATTTAATTCTATTTAGGTAAATTTAATTTGGTCAATGTTTTATTCTGAAAAAGGTAAATATACTCAAAGTTTTTTATTTTTTTCACTAATATAATGAGATTAATTTATATTTATGTCCCTTAATGGGATTGTTTTTCTCATTTATTTTATTTAAAAAATTAAAAGATCTATTGATGCATACGTTTTTTATCATGATCTATATTTATTCTATGGTGACACATTTTAGACGATGAAAATGTAACTTGAATGAAATAGAGGTGTAAACATAAAGCTATATTTTTATGGAAAAATATATATTCTATTAAAGTGTCCACTTTATCATGTAATGCTTCTACCCAATTCTCTAAAATGAAAAATTGAAATGAATCTAGAAATGTATAAAAGTGAAATCATTGTTATAAATAATGTATTTATGGGTTGAATATGGCATTATTCATTATAGTCGGTATTAGAGAAATTTTTTAGATACTCATAGATTTTATGGGAGTGTTAAGAGGTACTTTAAAGAGACTATAATTTATATTTATATTATCATGAAATATATTATAAATATTTCCATGTTGCTTCATCTAATTCATATATATTTAGAGTGGTCTTCCAAAAATGAAACATGGTAGTTGAAGTAGGAAGACACCAAGAGGATAATAAACCTATAAATCCACAACTTATAATTGCTGGAAAATAGTAGTTTGTGGTATTATTGACTCAGATAGATAAGGCTATTAACAGTGTCCCCCATAAAAGATAACTACTAAATTTTCCAAAGAGGAACATGTATATAGTGAAGCACTTAATTAAACAGATCTCATTTATATTCTATGGATCTCCAGTCCTATTTAAAGATGAAGGATGTATAAATGATATAGAAAATATATTCAAATCTTTGGAATATATAAAAAATCATAAGGTAACTCCTTTTCTTTTTCATTTTAAATGTGATATAGATAGATTATGGTATCTGATTAAAATAACTAAGGAAAAATATTATATTGATTCAACGGAATGGGAGAACTTTATTAAACTTTTTCTTGAGAATCATCTTCTTAATTTCCTTTTATTTAGAATGGTATTATAATTTATGGAATTGATTTAAATTTAGAATACTTCATGGAAATTTATGAGGAAAATTTTACCATATTGGAATGGTATGCCTTAAATTTTATTATAGACAATGAGTGTAAAATTGATTGATATTACACAAGTTTAAAATAATGTTTACCAAAGTAATTTTCCTCTCTTGAATTTAAATGTTATAATGAATTTTTTTATTGTGATTAGAATTTTAATATAGAGTCTTTTGAAATTTATGTACTTCATGATGATAAAAGTATGAAGCAATCATTATGCCTAGCTATACAGATGTAGTTAACAAATATATCTAGAAGAAATCCCCCAAATGTAAAATATGTGATAAAATATATTTTAAATAATTTTTTTAGAATCATGAAAATGTTACTATTGATTTAATCTCAATAATTTGTCTCATGACTAGAAGGAAAAGTGTTCTAATATGACTTGTAATAGGAAAAAAATAGGTAGTAATAAATTGGATGTTTTTGTTTAAGTGAGTTAAGTAAATAATATCATTCATGTACAAAGATGGTTTCTCATGGTTTTAATCATCAAGAACCAATGATAAAATGTAAGCGAAAGTATTTTTCTACTACTATGATAAATAGTGGACTATTAATTGAATTAGTGTTGGTTTCATTAATTATTTATTTGTATTATGTTAGTTTATTCTTTAATTTTGGATCAATAGATTATGTTTATTTTTGGGAAATTGATAAGTAAAATAAAAATACCATATCAAGGGATGAATTCATAAATTTCGGTAAAAATTACTGGGGTTACAATAAAGAAAAAAATATATTATATAAACATTATTATAATAATAAATTGAATGGTTTTTCCTTGAACCATGTTATCTTAACCATTCAATAGTTTGATATTATTATATGTATTGGTTGGGTTTTAGTTTATTACACTCAGAGGGATTTCAAAACTGGGGAATTCATATTCAATTTTAAAATTGAGTTTCAATTCATATATAAGAAAGATATCATACCATTGATAATATATCAAGAACCGAAAAACTAATAAAAAAGAAGTGAATTTAACCCTTTACATTTTTTTAAAAAAGATAAAAAAAATATTTAAAATAGTTATTTTCCAATAGTGAATGAATATATAGATTTTTTCATGATTGTTTTCCGATTATTATTTCTAATCGGGAATTTTTTATTATTGTTGAATTGGTTCCTATTACAAAACTAGTTTCAAAACATCCATATAAAATTGCTCCAGTTTTGTTGTTAAAACTAAAAAATAAGTTGCAATAGTTGTTTTATAAATGTTTCATCCACCCTATAAATTCTCTTCGGTGTGATCCTATTATTTTTATTAAAAACGAGGATGGTTCCATGAGAAATATCATTGATAATAGAGAACTAAATACATCAATATTAATAACTAGTATTTATTTTTTCATATCAAAAAATTGTTTTATTATCCCCATGGTATATAGTTTTATTAAAACATAGATCACTGGTTAGGTTATTAATAATTAATGGTGAAGGGGGATGAAATTTTGAAGAGATGATTTTGTAGTAGGTGTGGTCTTTAAGAGTTGTTGGATATTCCATTCAGGTTATCAAATTCATTTATTCTACTAATGGATCATATGAATAGATAATTAGATGAGTATTTCAATAAATTCATTGTGATTTTTTTGATAAAATTTTGTTTTATTATAGTATATATGAATATCATGATAAACACTCGTGAATTTTTTTTGTACATTAAATGAAATTAAGCTATATTCAATATTCATTAAATGGGAAGTTTGGCTATAATAGATTTATTTTATAGGGTATATTGTTTCTAAAGTTGGAATTAATTTTGATCCTGATATAACTAAACTGGTGGAAGAGTGGTCAAGGCCTTCACATGTTTTTAATATTTTAAGTTTCCTTGAATTAGTGGGTCTCTATTTAATTTTCTCTAAGAAATTTTCTCAGTTATATAACCCACTAAATAAGTTAACTCAAAGAGGAGTTAAATTCATATATAAAAAAATAATATGATGAATGCTTTAAAGATTTGATAATTTGATTTGTTAATTATCCAATACTATCCTTGAAAATAATAATTGGTGAATTTTCTATTTTTATTGATACTTATTTGAAGTTAAATGGTTATGATTTGATATAGAAATATTGGGTTATGACATATGCATCTCATTAAAACCTCGTGAAAAAAATTATCCTAGACATGACCTTGAGTTGGAAGCTATATTTTTTCTTTATGAATTTGTAGGAATAATTTATATGGGTATAAATTTGAAATATATACTAATCATAAAAGTTTAAATTACATATTCACTCAAAAAGAGTTACAAATATAGTAGGGAAGGTGGCCAGAACTGATTATGGATTATTATTTCCCAATTCATTATCATATTCGTAATGAAAATAATATAACCAATGCCTTAAGTTTAATAAATAATTCATCATTAAATTTCCTTATTACTAGAAAATAATCTTTACAATTAATTAATTAATTAATGCTATCCTAGATATGTATGAATAATCTTATTCTATATTTTATTAGGTAATAACGCAATAATCTTTTTCAGAAAGAATTAATGTGGATAAGAAATAAGATATTGGTTTGCAGGAAAGATTAGTATCAATTATCAAGGGTATGTTTCTTAAGTTTAATATTTATAAATAATAAGTTATTATATTTGTAAAGTGGTTTTGTTTCCCAAATGATTACTAGTTTTAGATGGAGTAGTTAAGTGATGCTCAAATCTCTCCATTTTCCATTTGTATTTTTTGTACTAACATGTAAAGAAATATTCATGAATATTATTTTGTGGGAAGGTATAAATAAATTTATTATTAATTTTACCATGAAAAAATAACTTGTAAATAGTTTAAATATGAGAGAAAGATACCAAAGGGGGTGGTTTATCTGTTTCAAATGCTTGGATAGAACTATGATGATATTTGGTAAGTGTGGGATCACTAAGAGGGGGAGGTGGTGAACAAGTGATCACTTCCTAATATGAATTATTCTTATTAATTAGACATATTAAAATTGATAAATTTATAATATAATCATATATATCTTCCAACATCACTTCATATGAATTGTTATATAGTGAGAGATCAAAACAAAATATTTAAAAACATTGACAAAAAAATACCCCTTCCATGTTTTTTATCCTACCATACTAGAATATTTTACTAAATTGTTTCTAGAATACAAAGGAACATGAATCATCTAGTTTTATTAATCATTCCTCTAGCTGACCTTGGTTCTACAGCCCATCAATCATCAATTTTGTCACATTGGGTTATATCCCTTTGCTATAATTATCATATCCACTAACTTACCATATCGTTATACACCCTATCTATAATCCTTTTCAGTAACTAGTTTTACACCCCATCAACAAGATCTTCATAACTCTTATATGATATTCTACAGAAATATATTCTTCTTCGTATGTTTTTTCTCAATAAGAAACTTGGATCCTCTTTTCCCATGTAAAATATTCATGATCTTAAGCACCTATCTTAAGATTTTTTTGGCCCCAAAACTTTTTCCTCGTATTATAAAGTTCTGGATAACTCAATCAATCCATAGAGAACATTGTAAAAAAATTAACACATATCCAAATACCCTCACATCAGGCTCTTTCTATTATACCCTCTATTTTTTTGTCACAATCAACATCTGATATATCTCCCTCCTCTACTCCTCTAATCAACACACTTTAATCTTATATTCTATGTCTAAGGAAACTATATCTTATTCTACTTTATCATATGCTTCTCTATCTAATGAATAATTCCCATTTTGATCTTCCGCTTTATTCATCTGATTAAACTTGGACCGATGATTCTTCTTCCACTAAGTGTGAACTTAATTATGAATTATCATAATGCTTATTCTTTAACTAATGAAACTCAATTTGATTAACCTTATCTAAATATCCTTAGTATAATTATTCTACTTTAACAAATTCAAGCCTTTTTTATACTCATGATAGAAATTCTTGAGCACTTCCACTACTTATTTTGTATAATCAACATTTCACTTATACTATTCCACCCCCTTCATAAAGGCTCTATTATAAGTTGAAAAGGAAAAAACCCAAAAATATGTTCTTTCTCATATCAAATTTTCAATTCAATCTTTGTAATTATCCGTATTTCATTGTATGATCATTAAAACTTCTAGAACATTCTTCACGAGTCTTACAAAATTCTTATATGGAAATATCTAATAACATCCTTAAACATAGTGATAAAAAGATTATTCAAAAATTCTTATCATTTGAAACAGAAAAATCATTGAAATAATAGTATAAAAATCTCACGGGGGCTGGGTGAGTTGGTTCAAGGCGGTGGCATCCAGTCGTCGAGGTTCCGGGTTCGATTCCTCACAAACGCAACATTCACCATATGCCAGAGATCCTCTCGTCCCCTCGACTCCATGGGAACTGGCCCAAGCCCAAGGGTTGGCCACCTTGGTCCTAGCTGGGGACGTGCGGCGCGCAGGTGGGTAGGCCAGCCCAATACCTCGTTATCCACCAACATGTTTACCCGCGGGGGCTGGGAGAGTTGGTTCAAGGTGGTGGCATCCAGTCGTTGAGGTTCTGGGTTCGAGTCCTCGCAAAGGCAACGTGCACCATACGCCAGCGATCCAATCGTTCCCTCGACTCCGTGAGAACCGGCCCTAGCCCAAGGTTGTCCACCTTGGGCCTAGCTGGGGACGTGCGACAGGGGGTGGGGTAAGGCCGCCTCAATACCCTCTAAACCGACCAACATGTCTGCCCGCGGGGGATGGGTGAGTTGGTTCAAAGGCAGTGGCATCCTGTCGTCGAGGTTCCGGGTTCGAGTCCTCACAAAGGCAACACGCACTATATTCCAGCGATCCTCTCATCCCCTCGACCCCGTGTGGAACTGGCCCAATCCCAAGGATTGGCCACCTTGGGCCTAGCTAGGGACGTGCGGCGTGCAGGTGGGTATTCCAGCTCAATACCTCGTTACCCAACAACACATTTTGAGATGGAGGAACGCGGAGATGATACGAGCGAAATCCCGAATGTGGGTGAGGTGAAGATCTCAGGCAGGCAGTCTAATTGGGATTTAGCGTTGGATGATGGAATTGGGCATAGGGATCTGTTTTCTCTATGTGCTAAGAAGAATTCGGGTCCCGCTCAAAAAGTCGATGGAGGTAAGAAGAGTTTTGCAGAGACTGTCAAGGACACAGGATCTACGTTTTTTCGTGATTGTGAACCGGTGTCTTCGGGAAGGATTATAAGGAAAGGGCACACTGTGCATGTTTCTGTGAATCAAAATGCAATCGAGGATAGAACGAGAGTTTTTAAATTATCAATTATTGCACGTGTGGTGGTTCCGAAGGGGGAGAAGCCATGGAAATTCAGTGACCTCACCGCAAGGATTGTGGAAATTTGGGGGTTTGCAGATTGGAAAATGACTGCAATGGGTCGTGGAATTTATCATATCATATTCCGGTCGGATGACATCAAGAGATGAGCATGGAGCTTTGGCTCGGTCCCGTTGTGGCCTGGTTTTCTTCGCATTCATAAATGGGATCGAAATTTTGATCCCAATGCTATCAGAAATACCTTTGCATAGGTCTGGATTCGGGTATGTAATTTGAACTGGTTTTATTGGCATCCACAAATTCTTTGGGATATTGCTTCATCTGTTGGAAATCCGATTAGGCTTGATCGGAAAATGGAGAATCCTTCTTTTGGCCATTATGCTCGAATTCTTGTTGAAGTGGATATGGCAACAAATTTGATTGAAGAGGTAGTGTTAACCACTCAAGATGATTCCATTACTTTAAGCATTCAGTATGAACGGAAACCTAAGTTCTGCATCCACTTTCATTTTTTTGGGCATATGTTCTCGGAATGTAAGAGAAATAAAACTTGCAATTTCTGTAATATTCGAGAACATGATGAGGAAAGTTGTCGGCAAAGAAAGGGAAAAGGCAAGGCTATCACCGCTTCTGGACTCAAGGATTTTAGGAAGGAACTCGCTGTTGGGAATGATACGGTTGCTGGATCTGATGAGGCAGTCATAGCATTGGTTGATCAAGTTGAAACGTATTTGCAGAATAACCAGATGGTCACACTGCCTTCTGTTACTGCACCAGAGGTCACAGTGTTGGAGAAGGTGTTGGTCTCCTCTTCCTCTTCCCAAGACACTAGGAATGCCTTGGACTCTATCATCATCGCTCATGATCTTCCTGTGATGATTCATGAGATGGAGAGGGAAATGCTTCCTGAGAAACATGGTGTTACTGGTGATATCTCACCCTCTGATCCTCCTGCACTTGGTAGCAACATAGAGGAGGCAGTGCTTGCTGATAAATATGGTGTTATGGAGGATAGAACCCCCTATGACCCCATTGAACTTTCTCTTACTGCTAATAACATAGAGGAGGCAGTGCTTACTAGTAAAGATAGTGTTATGGAAGATAGTAATCCCTCTAATCCCTCTGGGGACTTTCTGCAGGTACAGACAACTAAGATGGCCAAGAGGATTTTGCCTGCTAGTCTGTTTTCTGCTCCTATTGACTCAGGTGACAGATTTGCTCCTCTTGATATTGAGGAGGGCGTCAATGATGATGAAGAGCCTGATTTGGTTGATAAGGAACCAGGTTCTCCTACAGATGTTAAGAGTACTATCCCTGATAAGGACTTGAACAAAGTGTATGATGGGCCTAGCACTAGGCTCCGATAACAAAAATGAAGATACTCTATTGGAATTGTCAAGGGATCAGGAATGCTCCCATGGTCAGATCTCTTAGGCATTTTATCATGACCAATAGACCTCTGTTAATTGTAATTGTTGAACCTAGAATGAAATTTGAAAAATGGAGCTCCTTCAAATGGGATTTAATGGGATATTCATTTGTTGCAAATAATCATCTTCAGACTAGCACTGAGTCCTTGTGGGTCTTAAAGCATGATAATGTGAATGTTAGCTCAGTTTTTGATGACTCGCAGTCGGTTAATGTTTCTTGTTGCATTGGTAATGAATCTCTTACTGTGAATTTTGTTTACGCATCCAATTTTTACATAAGAAGAAGGGAGCTATGGAGGAATATTCTCAATATCTTTGGAAATGTTGCCACCAATTGGGTTATCCTGGGTGATTTCAACATTGTACTGAGGCCTGAAGAGAAAATAGGTGAAAATTTCTGTCGTATTGTAGCCTTGGACATGCTATGTTGTATTGATAGGTGTGGACTCACTGAGGTGACCATCTCTAGAGCTGATTTCACCTAGAGCAGAAACACTATTCATGGGAAGCAGGCAAGTAAGTTGGAAAGATGTTTTGTACAGGTGGATGGAAGGGAAAGGATGATGGATATTTCTGGGAGAACCATGTCAAGGCTGCACTCTGATCATAATCCCATCCTCATAGATATTTTCTTCAACAAATCAAGGTCATCCCATCTTCCTTTTAAGTTTAACAATGCTTGGGTGGTGATACCGGGATGCATATAAATTCTTCTTAATGCATGGGCTGCTGTCTTTTTGGGTATCCCTTCTCATGTCCTTTGCTGTAAGTTAAAGGTTGTTAAGGCAAGGCTGAAACAATGGAGTAAGGAATCCTTTTCCTCGCTAGATAATGATATTAGAGAGGCTAAAAATGCTATTTTAATTTGCCAGCAAAATAATTTGAACCAGGAGATGCCCCCTCAGGAAGAAATTCAGGCTGCTGAAAATCTGGACAAGCTTTTGATCCTCAAAGGAAACCTGGTTCAGAATCAATTCAATATTAGATGGGTGAAATAAGGAGACAGGAACTCAAGGATGTTTCATTGCATGAATAGGGAAAAACATGTCAGGAAAGGTTTGAATGCAGTTACCATTGATGGTAATCTATTCTGTTCTGAGAATGAGATATCAGATGTTGTGACAATCTATTTTGAGAAGTTATACTCAGACACTAGAAATGATAACTCTGATAATATTATCAGGTGCTTTGAGACTTCTATTGAAGAAGAGAAAAACAATAAGCTTGTTGATATACCCAGTGTAAGATAAATACATGATGCCTTGTTTTCTCTGAACATCGACAGTGTGGCGGGACCTGATGGATTTACCAACAAATTCTTCATGTATTACTGGGATATCATTAATGTGGATGTTGTGAATGCTGTGAGGGAATTTTTTAGGTCAGCATACTTTCCCTTTGGAATAAATTCTAACTTTGTGGCTTTAATTCCGAAGAAGGAGAATACTATTGACATAAGGTACTTTAGACCTGCTGTTATTGGCAATACAATGCCAAAATTAATTAGTAAGATCATGGCTAGAATACTTAGAGAGATTTCTAAGGACCTCATCTCGGGTAATCAGTTTGGCTTTGTTCTAGGGAGGAATATACAAATCTGTCTTTACACCGCCTCTGAGTGTGTGAATGTTATGAGGAGAAAGGTGAAAGATGGAAATATGGAAGTGAATATTGATATATCTAAGGCCTTTGATACCATTCTATGGAGTTTTTTATTTACTATTCTCAAAATGCATGGGTTTTCTCGGAATTTTATTGGGTTGATTAGTTCCATTCCGGAGAGTGCTAGGCTTTCAATTTTGATTAATGGGTCACCTAGGGGTTTCTTCCAATCCTCCAAGGGAGTAAGACAGGGTGACCCTCTTTCCGGTCTACTGTTTTCCATTGTTGAAGACTATTTAAGTTGGTGTCTCACTGATTTGGCTAATTTTAGTTGGTATCAGAGGATGCGAGTGGGAAGAAAGTTATGTGCTCCGTCCAACTTATTCTATGCTGATGACATACTGTTGTTTGGGAGAGCAGATAAAGGTACCATATCTTGTATTAACAGCATCTTTTCACACTATGAAGAGGTTGCAGGGAAGGTCATTAATTGGGATAAATCATCTATCATTTTTGGTGGAGGACTTTCAACATCAAGGCAGATCAGAATTGCTTGTAAGCTTGGGGTGAAAATAGGATCTTTGCCTTTTAATTACCTTGGGGTGCCACTTTTCTGGGGAAGGGTTAAGAGAGGTTACATTGATAGTATTTCAATAAAGATAACCAGTCAGCTTTTAGGATGGATGGGGAAGAGTCTGTCCCAAGATGGAAGAGTTTGTCTAGTCAACTCAGTGATAACGTCAATGTTTGTTTATTCTTTTTCTTTATATAGATAGCATATGGCTCTTATCAAGGATCTAAATGGTAAAATCAGAAACTTCATATGGACTGGGTCAATTCATGAAAGGAAGCTTGTTACTGTCGCGTGGAAGGACTGCATTAAACCTATAAATATGGGTGGTTTGGGAATTAAAGATATCATAATCCTCAATGATACATTGATTACAAAATTCATCTGGAAGCTCCTCTCAACACCTGATAACTCTATGGATTTCCTTGTTAGTAGGCTTGTGGAGAATCTGCATGCAGGATATTCCAATTATTTCTATTCATCTGTCTGGCCCACTCTTAAAAAGTTCTATAATGATCTAATGGATTGTTCTAAATGGATGGTATGCAAACAGTCAAATATGAACTGCTGGACTACACCCTGGATTTCTCAGCCCATTATTGATGAAGTTCTTATTCCACCCTTATTGAAAGACACAAACATCTCTAATTTTATTGGGAATCCAGTTCTCACTGGAATGTTACCCAGCAGTGTGCAGAATGAAGTCTCAAGGTACTGCTTTCATGAATGTGATACTTTGGTGTGGATGCCCAATCTTCTTGGCCGGTTCACCACAAGGGAGCACTATAGAAGCCGTTTCGGTGCTTCTTTGAACCCTCCTCGATGGGTCATGGTGTTTTATAAGGAGTTTATTCCTCCTTCACAATCGATCTTGATCTGGAAAATCTGGAAGCAAAGGCTTCCTTTGCAGGCCCATTTGCAGCGCACTGGGATTACTCTAGCCTTAGCCTACCTGTTCTTTTTAGAGGTGGATGAGTCTATGGCACATGTCTTTGTTTCTTATAAATTTTCGTGCAGGTTTTGGACGTACATACAGCAGGTTTTTTGCTGCTCTCTCAACTATAATTCGGTTGAGAGTTTGCTGCAGTCCATTTGCAGCATTGAGTGCAGCGAGCAGGTCTTTTCCTTGATGCTTGCTGCTACTGCTAGTATTATTTGTTTCATATGGAAAGCGCGAAATGAGATTATTTTCAATAATGTTGATCCATACTTTCATGCTGGAGTTTTATTATTGCACCGAGCAATCCTGAATGCTTCTAAAGTGCAGACTTGTTCTATGAAAAATGATGTTTCCGATTTGATTTTGTTGAGATAGCTTGGTTTTAATGGAAGGATGAAAAAGCCAAGGATGTTGAAGTATATAATATGGATACCACGCATCCCACGCTGGCTGAAGGTTAATGGTGATGGAGCATCTTCTGGAGCACCGGGACCATCGGGATGTGGTAGAGTTTTTCGTACGTGTCATGGATTCGTGAAGGGATTCTTCTTTCATTACATTGGAAATGGCTATGTCATTGAAGCAGAGCTGTGGGCAGTGATCAAAGCAGTCAGGTATATAGTGCGATATGAGTGGAATGAGTTATGGATTGAGTCAGATTCGTCGGTTGCAGTCCATATTATCAAGGACCGATCGCAAAATGTTCCATGGCGGATGTTATCGGACTGGGGTGACTGTCTTCGTCTTATGGAAGAGTTGTCTTTGGAAGTCACTCATGTCTATCGGGAGGCTAATCAAGTTGCGGATGCCCTTTCAAAGCGAGCCATCTTGGAGGTCAGTTCGAGTTGGTATTTCATTCTGCCTGAGTATTGTAACTGTATGGCTCAAGATGATCGTGATGGGGTGTTGTTTACTCGTCATTGTAAAGCTTCTCCGTGAACCTTCATTGTGTAATTTACTTTTTTATTATAATTTTATTGGAGCAGGCGCGCCTGTCTCCTGACTTTCGGGGTAGAATAGTATAAAAACATCATTTTTAAGAAATTTACAATGTTTATATAAATATCCTTATTACTATATTTGAAATATTTATATCAAATATATTTAGAAACAAATCTTCTTTCTGATGGTACATATTTAGTATTATCCATCTGATGGACTCACAAGAAAAATAACTATCTGATATTTATTTTCCAAGTTAAACTCTATTTATAACTATATGTGTATCAAGATCAACATATATATGTCCAATACAACAAAAATTCATTTGAAACTTTTTATACAATTCTCTTCTTAATGATCCTCTATCAAATGGAATCAAAATTATCCTTATGATGTCATCGTAATAATAATTTTGTTTGATCATTATTCTATATATCTAATGGATCGTCATCCAATGAAACCTCATAGATTTATCAATCTAGTGATCTTAATTGGGAATCTCTATCTGATTGAATTGAAATGTTATCCTCCATATTAAACATATTTCCAGTCATCTCTATACAGACTTCACAACTTTTTCTATGTATCTGAACTTTACATTACTTCATTCGACCATCCTGTAATAGGAATTTGTAACTCAAATTTTTTTTAAAAAAATTATTCCACCATTGGAATTACATTTATTCATAAGATCAATTGGAACCATTTTCTTATGTTCGATATGATATTTTTCATGTTAATCCGGTAACCTTTATACAGCTCCCCAATTATTGCACTACATGTGTTTTCTTTGTCTGTTCATTCATTATCTGGTCATGATAACTTCAATAATAAAACTATAGACATAAAAAAGATTCATAGATCAATCTATATATAGTTTCATCTTTGAACATTTATTCTTATATGACATACATCACCAATTATTCATAATGAGTCTTATTTCTGATAACATTGTTAAACTTCCTATAGTCTACAACCTTAGTTTTCTCTAGAAGACAATTTCACGCCATTTTTACTCAATAATGAATCATGAATATCATCATGATGTTAGGAACATTAAAATCATCACAAAATTTTATGAATCAAGGAAATATTACAAACATAGTTATGTAAGAATTTTTACAATACATAAGGAATGTTTCTTACATGACTCCCACAATATCTCCAACTTCTCTATTATTCATTAGTGTCTTTACTTATAAATATATATTGATATATCAATAATAAATTCATGAAAAATCACTTTCTGAAAACATTATCCCCTTTGTATTTTTATCAATATCCACATAAACCATTATGTATCCTCAGAGTCAGTATGTGTTCTTAATAATTCTACCTATATTATTCTTGAATTTTCTGTCTCACCCTATGTTATCTCACCCCCTTGTTGAAAATAAAGTGAAAATGTAATATAAGGATCATCTTTAGGTCATTTTCATTCATATCATAAACATAAATAATTTCCTCAAGCAAAAAATATTATGCAATGAGATTCTTAACAAATATATTTTAACTAAAAAACACTATGTCTACAATGTAGAAACCATTAGGGAAAAAATGGTATATAAACAAGAATATTAATCATGTACATATCACTTATTTCATGTAATTCCATCCTTCAATTTCATCCAATAACTTTATATCAGGGTAAATTTGACTAATTTTAGTAAGATAAAAGCTACACCCATCTTGAAAAAAATCTCAAGATAGTTCAATTGTATAAAAACAGCTTTCCCAATATCTCAACTTTCTTAACAACAATACCTCTTCCTTGAGAAAAGTATGATACTCATACCTCAGAATCATATTTCCTACATTAAGGGTAGATAACTATTCCTCACAATGTTTGTAAAATGGTCCATTATGGGTGCATATTATTACTGTAAAAGTTCTACAATACATATCTATATTTTATACAACATATCCTTTAATTCCATACATGTTATTGAAATTAAAAAAAATTGGGAATAAGGAGGAATCACAATTTCCATTAGTACTAATGATTAGGCTGAGAGTCTTTTCTTAATCTATACTTCTTCTTCTCATTATTCTTCAAAGATTTATCATGGGATTGAATTTCTTACTTATCATAAATAGTAATTGATTATGTAATATATTTCTTTTCATATACAGAATCATTAAATAAAACTATCATATTCTACTTAGCAATTGAAGATTCTTCATCTCCTTGATTTTGGAACAACCTCTACATGATATCCTCTTGGTATGGTAAGACAATAATACAAATTTTGTTAACATGCCCATATTTCTCAAAAATATTTAATTTATTTTTCTTAATATTAAAACCACCATCTATTAGGGACTTATTATCAAATATTTACTCATATTCTAAATAATTTTTCTTTACTTTTTCTTTAGTGGAATTTTATACTTACTTTATCTTTATATCCTTGGAAATTTTATCTCTCCATGAAACTGAGCACACTTTCTTACCTTTCTCAAAGTTAATGACCTTATCACATGATTTTTTACATAATTATCCTTATGAACATTATTTTCTTCCTCATCATACATTCTTGAAAAAAATTATCTTATACTAATTATATATCCCCATCAATTCATAACTTTTTCATGGTAAAGACACATTATACCGGCATGAATATTATTTTTTCCTAAATACTTCACAAAATTAGCAGTTCCTTCTAAATTTTGATCATGCATACACATTGTAAAAATACTCTAATTGTTATTGATTTTTATTTAAAAAACATGGGATGCTTTATTCAAGGATATTGTTTATTGATGGATTTCACTCTTTATTAATGGTGGATGATTTCTCAAGAAATATTATCTTCTAAACCTAAATTTTTAAAAGTATAATATATATATTTAGGTTTATTAGTAATATAAAAAAACACCATCATGTGGTCCCTTGTTTTCACCATCTAGCAAAGATTAATCATTACCAACAACTAGTTTGTTTAAGTATTCACTAAAATTTATTAAATCATTTTATATTGTAAGAAATGCTAATTTTGATTATAATAACTCTTAATATTTTAAATTAAAACTTTATTTAAGAATATTTACTATATTTTTTAACTCAAACAATGTCAATCTATTTTTCTTACATTCCACAAAAAAATTTGTCTCTACCATGATTAGATTCTACACACTAGATGAGGTTCCTTCATAAACTATCAATTTCATTTTAGGCTTAGCAAATTTAATTTTATTATCTCAAATATTTTTAAAGTTTATTACTTCCTTTTTTATTTTATCACTATTATTACAATCCATATCTTAAATTCCAAGATTAAACTTCTACATTCCCTTTGTCAACTGTGTAAATTTCTTAAGATAATATTATAACGTTTCTTTCAGAATCCACTAAATTTCTATGCTCTCTTATCCACCATCATCACTATCTGATAAATAAATTCCTATTATAACACATGTTAAGAATTTGACATGAAAACATGATTCATTACTAGATGAAATATAATCCTTCTCATGGCTGAACAAAAAACTTTTCTTATTCTTACTGGGAATATTTTTATTGTGTATAATTCACTTCCAATATTTAGACTTCTCATATTATTATTTTTATATAGAATCATTGATATTATTATTAAGAATATTTATATATATTATTACCTTTTCTTTTCTAATTTATATTCGTTGCATCTATTAACAAGAAGATCAATGATTGTGTTGAACTCCCCTACATTTTCCACTACATCTGAATCACTTGATTCTTCTTCCACTAATTTATATTCATAAATCCCTTTTAACAAAGTATAAATATATATATATTCCTTATATATCTTCTAAATGACTATTTATTTTCTCATTTCATATTCTATATGAATTTTATAATGTTTAGAAACTTATCAATCTTGTAGATCCCCTCGAGTTGAAACTATTATGTTAAATATTTCTAGTAAGTTTCTCATCATTTTCTTAGTGACTATGGAATATTCAACCCTCTAACCAAAACATCTAATATTATTGAAAAAATAATTCAATTTTGTAAATTATTCATAAATACTATCTTCATCATCCATCTAAATATCTTCAATCCCATTCCTCTAGATTTTTATCTTATCATCCTTAAATTTTTCATCTCTTTAATAGTGGTTTCTTAAATTATACCAAATTTGTTTAAATATTGAAAACCCTATAATCATTATATAACCATTATATGAGTTTGATATAAAAATAGTATTATAATATCTTCCATAAAATATCAAATTTCACTTATCATAAATATTCATAGAAACCTCATTAATAGGATGAAATTCCACTATTGTATAATCTCTACATTCAACACCTAAAGATATATGAAAGGTTAACATCCTACTCTACAAAAAATGATATTTACTTCCAAAGAATAATAGAACATCCATACTTATTACTGAACATATATTCTATATCCTCAAAAGATAGTGGGATATTTCTATAGTACCCCCTATAATACCTATTGAAATTCCATGATTAGTGTAGCATAATTGAGAATGATATGGGTGAATCCATGATCACTTTATTTTAGGAATTATTCTTCTGAACTCAACCAATAAATTTTATAAGATTTACAACACATTAAATTATATCTCTTAAAATTTATTTATATATATTAATATAAAGTGAGATATCATCCCACAGTATATATATGGTGTTATATAAGACCAAGTCATTTCCATGTTAGTTACCCCTCCCAGCATGTATTGTTTTACAAAAATATTTTAGGAGTATAAAGGCACATGAAGAAACTAGTGTTACATGCATGGAATTATTCCTCTTATTAACCCTAGTTAGACACTCAAAAATTCAACTGTTATGAAAATATTATTTATAAACCCAGTTATCCTTCTCATATAAAATTATTTCACAACTGTTTATACACCCCATCCACATGTCTTTTCAAAACTTGTTCTACACCTAATAAATAATCTCTTACTTTTTTATTTTATTGATTCCCTATAGTAATATATTCTTCTTCAATTATTCATTCCCCACATTCATTTTATATCCCCTTAATCTATGTACAACCTTTATGATCTTCAAAAAATTTATTTGGATTATATTGGTCTTAAAAAATCATCCTGAACATTAAAGGAACAAGATAAATAAATATCACCGTACATAACATTTTATAGAATTATACCTTGGTAAAAGTACATTTGATCAATATCTGTCCAGTATGACCTTCTTCCAACAGATAATAATATTCATCCAGTATGTCTCCGTACTATACAACATAAGTCAATACATGTTAGTATATTGTGCTCTATCTGATACACCCCCATATGATTATCCTCTTTCCAATTCTTATGTATAATATAAAGTATGATGGATTAGATGTGCCTTACTGTTTATATGATAAAAATTATACTAATTAATGTATTTCCCATGAGTATAAACTATGATAGAAATTCTCACCATAATTTTTCTTCAACTGATGAAATTTGGTCAGATGAAACTTCTTTGAATATTATTTTTTGGATTCCCCTCATTCAAAAAATTATAACCATGGACGGATACTCCCAATACAAATTCTTTTTCACTTCTTCTCCTCCGCATGTTTGAATAGTGTTTCACCCAAATTGTAGAACTCCTTTATATTAGTGCACTTCATAAGTGAAATAGTGAGAACAAAAAAATATTTTCCCTCTCATATGAAATTGGAAATTAAAACATCCCTCTTAGTTTAAATTTTTTGGAAAATTATATGTAAATATAGAAATTTCAAGAATATTTTTACCGATGGGGAAAATAAAAATTTCTTGGATATGAATTAAACCCAACATTGGGGAAAATTTTAAAAAAATTCTTAAAGTTGGAATGATAATAACCATTTTAAAAAAATATTAGCTACTTTATTGTTAATAAATTTACAATGTTTATGTAAATCTCCATAGAACACTATTTAGAAAATGTATGTCTGACATACTTCACAAGAACTCCTCTATTCGATGGTACATCTTCAACAATATCTATATGATTGTCTCATAATCAAAATGTCTATATGATTTTTCTTCACCTAGATCCACACATGTAGGAACCATCTATCTGTTGGAATCAATATATCAATGTCTTATAAAAATAAACTTCATCATAAACTTTATAGAACCTTCTCTTATTAGAGAGCCTCTATCATATAGAATCACAATTTTCTATCTAATTTCATCATAATAATCATTACATTGGATATTTATAGTGTCTATAGGATGTATCATCATCTAATTAAACCTTGTAGATTTCTACTTCTGGTGATTTGAACTAGTTATCTCAGTCTGATTAAATTGAAATCCAATACTCAACAAGATACATCCTTGAACTATACCCTATAAAGACTTTAAAACATATACATTGTAACTCTAACTGAATTTTCTCTATTTTAATAACATAAATTTGGAATTTTTAACTCAAACATTGTAAAACAATTTCTGATTATTTCAACTATATTGATTCATTAGCTCACTTTTTCTATTTTCCTTATATCTGGAATGACTTTTCTTCATGTTCATCTGTTCATCATTACACAACTCCCCAACTGATTCACTACATAGGTTTAATCCATCTAATAATTATTATTTTGATCATGATAATTTTAAAAATAAAACATTGGATGTCTATAAATTCATATATCAATCACCTTGAAACTATATCTTTGAACTCTATAACTTAGACAACATACATCTATGTTTGCTCATGATTGTTTTGGACATTTGATAATAATATTTAACTTCATAGATCCTGAAGTTCAATCATTATTTAGAAACCAACTACTCACACTTTTCACTCATTCATGAATCATGGATATCTTAATTAAGTTATGAACATTAATAAAGGAACAACATCTACTATCTCAACTAATGTTTCATAACATAGTTAAGTAAATTTTTTTACACACTATAAGAAATGAAACAAACCCAACTTTTATCAATGTAAATTCCCTTATTATAATTATATTATATAGAATAAATCAATTAAAATCAAATTGTGAACACAATACAATCTTTATAAATAATGAATGAATAAAATAAAAGGTATTTAAAGAAATTAAGGAACCTAAACCAATGGAATAGGGACATGCCCTTTGGAATAGTAATGTGGCCATTAAAAATATTAAACTATCTAATATAATAGTAACCTCGCATTTTAAATTATAAATAAAATTTGGGTATCCTTTAAATTAGACTATGATATATTTATATTAGTGAATAATAAAATAAATGTTTTAAAAATGTTAAATTAAGTATTGATATTTTTATAAAACATAAATGTTTATTTAAAATTATATAATTAATATTATGATTTAAAAGAATTTTTTCATAACATAGATTCCTAAATCAATGTTTTTTTTCCTATATTTATAATATAATTTTATGAGACCTTAATCAATTTTTGAAAGTGTTGTAAATCCTCTTATAATATTAAAATTATTATTTTTTCATTAAATGATGATTTTATTTAAAAAATAAATTTATCATAATTATACAATTATTTTCATAAAATGGATTTCATTTTTTAATTTTATATGTTGAAAAAATGGTTAGGGAATTTTTTTTGAATTTTTCAAAAATAGAAGAAATTTTTGGTGAATAGTTAAATACGATAATTTATTATACATAACATTATAAGTTACATACACTATTTATTGAGACATTTCTAATGTAAACACCATAATTTGAAACTATAATTATCTCTTTATTTTATTTATTATTGAGATTCATCACTATTTCTTGTCTTGGGCCAACATAATAAACTAATGAATAAATTAATCAAATGCACCCCTCTCCTCCCACTATAAATACCACCTCTTCCACTCACACATCCAAATCCTTGAATCTTATCCACATTCTTAAAAATCATCTCCCAATACTCTTCCCCCATGTCCAAAGACCAAACTCTTTTCCCTAAGGAGGTTCTCAAGGAGAATAAGTTCACGAGGTACAATCCTCTCAAATTTTCTTTTAATTCCTTTTAAATTTCAATATTTTTTTATCCTATCCTCAACTTCATATCCCAAAGTGGCATAATAACTCTAGTATGTTATATATACTTGAATTTAACTATTTATGTGGTATATAAACCATCAGTTCTTTTCTCCTCCCCATTTTTTCTACAAATGAAAACATCACTCATGATGTGTTGATTTATCACATTTAAGGATGATGAGTTTTCAATTTCCATTACCACCTTCATGTATCGTCATAAAACCATTATAATTTTTGATAAATATTTTAAAATTAATTATAAAAAACTATTTTAGTTTCTGGAACTAACATATCTATATAATATTAAATAATGAAATGAAACTAGTTCGTGATGATCGAAAAACTGCCAAAATAATCTAAACCGTTATCGTTAAAATTCTATCTATTGAATCATCATAAGTCTCGAAAAATAATAATATATAATACCATTTTTGTTTTTTATGTTCATAAATAACATATAATTTTAATTATGGATAGCTATTCTCATTTTACATACACTCTCAAATAGTTAAAGTGTACCTTATAACTCATCAAAAAGCCCATAAATGAACATAATAAAACTATAATAAATAAAATACATGTATAAAAGGATCTGAAATAATTTATTCATGAATATAATTTAATTATCCAAGAAATTAAGTTCAAGTGTAGTATACTTTCATACATATTATAAGGTATTGTCACCAAACCTCCATTTTTCCTTCAGGTAACACTTTATCACTATTTAACCCAATGTAATTCTTAATTAGTCATATTTACCCATCCAACATTCTATGTGTATGTTCAAAAAATATATACCTAGCTTAATTATACATTATTTTATGGGTAAATACATGTTTTATATGATACTCTTCTGAATTCCACCCTATAAGTATCCCCAACTAAAGGGAACTTTGCAATTCATTACCCATTTTCAAGTGAACTCCATAATATTTTTAAAGCCACAATTATTTTTATAAAATCACTCATTTTATTATTAAAATATATTTTGGTTCAATTTTAGTTTTATATAATTTTTTTCCTCTCCCTCTTTAATTTCTCATTAATATTTTCCTTAAACCGTACTAAAATGTTTCATTTCTAAAGTATCATAAACACTATTTTTACATGTTTTTCACTTCAGTTTGACATGACTTAGCATGTTTTATTCCCATTTTACCTTATTAATTTCCATGTATTATTTAAATCCATTTTTTATGGACAAATTTATGATACACCCATTTTTTATGCATTATGACATGATTACGATACCCATTTCTTTCTATGAGCAACCCTTATGCTTATTCCTTATGTATTATTATTAATATGGAACACATATTCATGAACATGTTATGAAATTTGTTCCATGATAGTTCTCTAATTCATAGGGTAATGTTTAATCTAATTAGATGTCAGGTTGGGACATGGAGTAAACTTGATTCCATTATCGGACTTGGTCCGCCTTGTACAGTAGTCTTGGAAGTTATCCTTGGCCCATGCTCCACCATGTACAATGGTATTTTCAGTTATCCTTGACTCACAATCGACCATGTTAAATGGTATTTTAATTCATACTTAACTCATGTTTATTTCATGTTGTATGTTGTTTCCACATTCATATGATCCAATGGTTACATTATCCCATGCATTACATGTTATTATTTCCTATATTTATTCATGTTCCATGAATTTTTATTTCCTTATGTTATGAATTATGACCCATGTTCTATTCTTTATTCCTATGTATATTCCATTACTATGCTTTTTATCTCATCCCTTATTCATTTATTCTCCAGATTATCATACGCACATGTAAAAGATCAAATGAAGTTAGTATCATATTATGCAGAATAAAAAAAAATATATCATTGTTTTGGTTTTATAATTTTTAATTTCATACCTAATCATCCATAGAAACTATAATTTACAATCCTTAGCTTGTAAATCATGTTTTAATGCCTAAAAAAAATTAATAATATACATAAAAGGCTAGAGTAGTTATAAATAGATTTTCTTACATGACTCCAACAATATCTCTAACATCTCTAGGATTATTAAGAAAAATCATCTATAAACATATATATATATATATATTCTGAAAATAAATGGAAAAACACTTTTGAACAACATAATGGGAGAATATATCCATGTACTTTTTGGTGGGATAACTAATGGAATATTGATGTTGTAATGCAATTTGGGTTATTGTTGATTGTTTGACTAAATCAGAGTATTTTCATCCTATTTGAGATAATATGTATTTAGATCAACTAGAAATAATATATTTTCTTCCTATTTTATATGATCACAATATAATATTTACCAAACGTTTTTGTAAAGTTCATCCCAATTTTAGGGGTTATGAATTAAATTTCATTTCAACATTTCATCCTCAATTTGATGGGAAATAAAAATGAAAAATATAGACTTTAAATGATGTGATTTCGGAATTCACTTTATATTATTATTGATTTTTGTATCAATATATTTCTTTGGTGTAATTTTCTTATAATAATATCTTTCATTCCAATATATAAATGACATCTTTTGTGGAATTGTATTGAAAGAGGTATTGATTTCCATCATGATAGGATAATTCTTTTGACAGAAAGTGGTTAAGACCAGAACAGGTAAAAAATGATACTAAAATTAAAGATTATTCATTAGAATAGTAGGATATCTTATACCATTTTTAATAGTTATAAAGATTAATATATATTCATTGAGGTAGGTGGTCATGTTTTTATTAATGTATATCCATGGAAAGGTGTTATGTTTTTTTGAAGAAAGGAAAGTTAATCTGATTTTTTATTGGTCCATATGAAATTATGGAAAAGGTATGATTAGTTTCTTTTATAGTATTTTGAACTCTTTATTTATCTAAGTTACATGATGTGTTTTGTGTTCTATTCCTATGATAGTACATATTTGATGCAAATCATGTTTTTAGACATAAATAGGTATAGTAAGAGGATAATCTCTTTCATAAGGAAAATATAGTTTTTATTTAGGATTGTAAATATATGTTTCTTTTAAATATAATTATTCTCTAGGTAATGGATTTAGGGATTAATAATATGATTGAGTAATCAATATAATAATTATAAAATTCTATGAGGGAAAAAAACCTTCACTTTATTAAGTAATCATTAAAATTGAGAGGGTGAAATTTCATAAGGGGAGAAGAATGTGACAACCCAAGTAATCATTGAAATAAATTAATATAATTATTTTTAAATATTTATTTTTTAAATTTATAATCATCATAGTTTTATAAATTATTTTATAAAAAAATTTAGTTGAAAAAAATAGTTTTATTTAACTAAATTGTTTTTCAATGAACTACATTGATTTATTTAAAAGAAACAATTTTTTAATTTTAGAAATTTAAACCAATAAAAATGACCTATATTTTTTAATCAACATATAAAATATATATTAGGATTATTTTTTTATTTTTCTAAAAAGAATTATTCTATGAGTGAATAATAGAAAATACATATTTTTTAAAAAATTTCTTTTTTCCACTTATAATAAGAAATTGAAAATTACCATTCTATTTTGGATTTTTTTTATTATAAGTAAATACAAATTTGATAAAACTTAATCTAAATAGTTATATAGGAATAAAAATTATATTTTATTTTTGTATAAGTTAAATTGTATGGTTAAAAACATATTTTTTATAAAAACATTTTATCTTTTCATTTGGCGCACATATATATAAATAAATTTATTTCACTTCTAAAAATTGATTATTTAAACATGGATTTTATATTTTTATTCATGAATATAAAATGTAGTAATGATATAAAACTCATTTTGGGTCATTATGAATAGGACCTCTCGAAAAAATATGTCACCATAATAAAGTGAAAATCGTGTTAATTAAAGTAAAAACTAAGTGAAATGTTCACAAAATATTATATTCATTCTTATTGTATGATTTTATTTTGATTATATCCAAATTATCTTCTAAATAAGATAGTTTTAGATCCAATTTCTTAGTATGAATTCTTTATAGTGTTTAAATTTTCAAAAAATGAAAAGTGTGCCACTCCCATCACTTATAAATGGGAACCACCCCTCCTCCTTTACTCAAAAATTATGAAAACTCTTGTTTTTCAAATCCCTAAATAAATTTCCCCAATATCACTAATCTTGTTTTTGAGGTCCCAGTCTTCTACAAATACCAATCCTAGAATGAAGAAGGTATAATCCAAAGGGAGATATCCAAGGAGAAGTTATAATTCCTAACCGTCTTATTTCAAATTTATTTCTTAATATAACTCATTAAATTATTCATAAAACATGATGAAATAATTACATCAGTATCCTTAAAAGAATAATTTTTTATTGATTATGTTAGAACAGTTTTTAATCTACTTTTCCATCTTATGGGAAATTAAAACATCTTTCTTTCATATGTATGGACTACAACCTCCACTAAGAGATGTCTTCCAGTTTTCATCACTGGATCATATGGGAGGTTAAAAAGATAGATCAAATGAATATATATGATATTAATGGAATAATTATGATTATTTAAATGTAATATATTTCTACCCTTCATACCCTTTTTGTCCGTTAGAAATTTATAACGTTACTCATGTGTATGTGTGAAAAACTACCTCTATGAAGCAATGCGATTAATTTTTCATTTTCATATTATAAGGATTGTTATAAGGATATAAATAATGAATAAATATGAAATTTATTAAATATTTATGATTTTAGAAAAGTAAAATATTATGTTAATTGTTTATTTTACTCCTATTATAAAAATGAAAATGTCGTTCATGCGTACATACTGACTATCATCTCTATGAAATAGCGTTGTTCATTTATGATTACTATCTTAAATGGTAGGTTTTAAAAATGTATCAAATGTATTGATATAATTCATATAAATTTTTTATTATTCTATAGATAATGGGACCACAACCCCTTTGAACATGGTCAACACACCGATGTGGTTTTGAGGTTATAAATCGAATGACTCAAAAACATCCAACTTGAACTCAACTATTTTAGTAAGTAAAACATGGTAATAAAAGAAATAAAATGAATAATTATAAATAAAGTAAGATGTTAAATTTTCTTAAGAAATTATGAAACTAATATACCTTTAGTATTTAGGATTTAGAGATCATATGATGATATACATGTCCTAAGGTAATGGATTTTTCATTACAATTGTGTTTTCCTTTCAAATTTTTCTCCTCTATGTCAATTTTCTTAAAAATGTTCCATCAATATTATTATTTAAACATAAAAAATTTTCAAAATTAATTTCAAATAAATTTTACATTATTTTTAATTTCTTTAAAAATTAATTTTTTAAACATATACCATAAGGTTTATTTTGATTTTATTTTTACGAATGTGAAAAAGAAATTTTTTAACATATATGGATTGGCATAATTTTCCCACCATTATAGCTATTATTTATTATCAATAAAAGTATATATGTAAACAAGGTTCTTCAATGAATACCGTATTTCTACTCTCATACTAATATTTCAATTTAATGTGTTTTTAAATAAAAGTAATATTTCTCTTCATGATAATGAAAAAATGTAATGTATTTTGATAATGGATTCAATTGATCTTTATAAGGTTTTTATGATAAAATTATTTATTATTATAACTTTTTTCTTTATGATATGTTAATTAAGAAATATATAACATGATGGGTGAGACTGATATATCTCTGGATAAAGAGTGAACCAGATATAGCTCTCCAATGCACTGGGTAATGTGTAGTCTTCAAAGGATAAAAAACATAGAGATATCTAGGTAGGTTACTCCAATTGAATTAATCAGGATTCATTTATTCTGAAAATGATTAAAAATTATTGAAAATGGGTTATGAATAATATTCTACTAGATAGCATTTTTATTCTTTCAAAAATGAGTTTTAAGGGAATATTCTAATTTCTTGAGGTAAAGAAAGGTTACAATCTTTTAAAAGTGACATGTTTATTTTTCAAATAAATGTTTAAATGATTTCCCACATGCCTCAAGATTCCTTCATGGTTTATAAAATACCTTATAATTTTTTTAAATGATTTTCCTTGAGAAAATATTGATTTTTTACTTTTGAAAATTTTATATTTATGTGCTCAATGTTTTATTGTGAAAATGGTAAACGTCTTCATGAGTTTTTGTGGGTTTCAGAAGAAAAATGGGATTACATTATTTTTATATCAATTTATAATATTTTTTATCATCCCAAATATTTAAATAGTATTCATGGGATGTAAGGGTGAGTATAAATTTTTTTAAGGTCAATATTTTCGTTATTGTAACTTATCTTAAATAAATAAATTTTTTCCTAAATGAAACTAGTGTGTATTTTTAGTGCTCTATATTTTTTAAAAAACATGTATAATTTTTAATGTTCCCAAATTTTTAATTTTCTTATATAATTCTCAAAAAACCATAATCTAAAAAAATCATAGAAATATAAGAATGTGAAAAAACTTTTCATAAATCATGTAATTTTAATTTGAATATGGAACAAGTCTTTATATTTATTCTTATCTCACTGGATATATAGTGACTTTTAGAACCCATGTATAATCCTAAACATGGACTCTACATCCATCCTAATCTTTACCATATTCTTTAGATGTTTCGGGTCATTTTAGAAGTCTCTAATCATCTATAATAATGTTTATCCTGATTCTCATTTTGTGGGATACATTGTGATATATGAATATCTTATCCCAATCCCATTCAAAGATCCCCCTTTTCCTTATATTTGTCCTAGTTCGCAATTTTTCTTTTTAGAGTTTCACATTCCCTTTAATTATTGAGGAAGTTCAACACTCAGAAGGAGATATTCATTGTTTCATGACCATAAATTCATACCCCACGGTCCTCACATTGTTACTTTAAACAATATTAAATCACACATAAGGTTTTTATATATGAGTATGTGAACTTTATAGTTCACATCATATTTTCCATAACATTATTTTTATGTAGTAAACCCCTCCCCTTTGGTATAAGAATAATATATTTGCATATTTTCCATCAAGGATGTCTGTATATTCATTGGGGAAACTAGTCATGTTGATTATATCTCGCTCCCAATTCAATATAGGCAAAATCATTCCTACAGTCCAAGCCCCACAAACATAAACTCATAGGGTCCCTTGGTTATATTCTCTATGCCAATAAATTATAGTCCCTTAAATTCAAGAATCATGACCTTAAACATTGTGCACATAGTTCAATTTTAGTTAATAATTTTATAAGACTTTGAATTCACACACGGTTTACCCACTTCCTCTATCACACAAGAACACTCTACCTTAAGGTCTATATTATATGACCTTAAAATATATATTATCCAGGATGAGATTAGTTTCCCCCAAATTAGGGTGAATTCATTCCCATTTCCTCCAAAGGTTTGGTACTCCATCATTCATGTTCAACACTATTGATATTCCGAATGAAAATAGTTTATCCCTTGGGTGCATAGACCTCCCCATGAGAATTTACCTCCTTTTTACCAATACACTTCAGGCCTCTATGGGTAATTTATCTCCATAAACCCTTAATTCTAAAATGGAATCCCCTCTATTATTGTAATAAAAACCCATAGACCACCAACCATCTAGTTTACACATGTGAGAGGAGAATCTCTCAGTAATAACATGATAAACACTCTATTTCAAATTTGGTCAGTGCTTGAGCCTTATTTTATTTCCCAAATCCATGATTAATTAGTGGTGGAATATATTTTTTAACATGGTCAATATTTATCCCTATCCATTTATTCACTAAAATTGTGGTTTAGAATCTAGAATCCAACATTCCCCCTTTTCTATCCCCTTGTTCAAGGATAATCTTATCTCCCTTGTCACTAACCTCACAAATATTTTTTTACGTTTTCTAGGTGAACCAAACTCATAAAATAAAAATAATGCTTTCCCAATTTTATAATACACTTTGGGGTAAACATATAATCCCTAATCCAACCCATCCAATCCTATATTAAACTCTTGTGTGACATGAATAATCATTAACTGCCCCTTATTTCTTACATTAAGCATGAGTCGTGCGATTATGAGAGTTTTTTTATTTTAAAAATTATCATAATTATGGATCCATGTATAGCCCTAGCTTTATATCTTCAAAAAAAAATAAAAACCTTTCATCCTTACTATAAAACATTAAGTTTCATGATCAAATAAATTTATATATAACATTAAATAGTATGGTGTAATCCCTATCACATGACTTAAAACTATGTGATGTTTTTTTCTTACATTTGGGGACAACACATTTATAGTTTTACACATACTATACCACCCTTGAGAGCTATATGATTTTTTATTTCCACATCATATGATATCTAGTGATGTCCATATTCAATAACCTAGATGCAGATGAAAATTACCCCTCATCTCATCATGGAACATGGTTTCACTTTCAACTCATGTTGAGATTCCTTCCACTCAAAGCTCCTAGATGATTCCTATTTCATTTCATTTGAGTTATATCTATGATTAAATTCCTTTAAAACGTGGTGTGGAATGATTCTCACCAACAAAGGATACATATTTATTCCTTGATCATCCAACCCAATCCCAACCACATTAACTATATCCATATCAAGTATTGGTCGGATGATGATCCCCAACATAATTTTCATTGGTTCTTTCTCTCTCTTTCCCATGATATCATCAAAACATATCAATCACTTTATCCAATGAACAATCTAGATCTATAAAAATAGATTATGCTCTAAATAACTACTAGTGGATGTATTCTTATTTTACATTATATATATATAAGCATGAATATCTTATCAACAACCCAACCATACATTCCCCAAATCCCCTATATCATCTTGGCATTCAATTACCCACCAATTTACCCCTACTCACTAGATTCTAAGAGAATTCTACACTATAATGGGATGGTAAAGTCCCATTAACTTGAACTATAAACCATGGTCCAAGAATCATAACCTTAAACTATATGCACCCATATTTTTGGTTATATGTCTTGGAGTATGGTCCCCCAATTAACATTGAATTTTTTTTCTTTTCCCCTTTTGATATTTAGACTAATTCAAGGATACATTCATCCTTGTGAAATGAAATAAAATTATTAATTATTGGTCTTAGATAAAAAACATTAAAAGAAACATCACCTGGTCTTAGAATCAAGAAATAAGAATTTGTGACACTCTTTGTAGGACGTTTATTTTACCATTGGTCTTTCCAATTAAAGTTTTATTTAATTTACCTAATATGGATAATATAGGACCCTGGGACACCCTGAGAGGGGAGGGGTGAATCAGGTTGACAACTTTTTCTTTTAATGAGATGGATCTTGTTCCCACGTTGGTAGGAATTTGTTGAACCTGTATGATGAATATGATCAGAAAGAAAACATTCACATGCACAGAGAAGACACATCACCTTTTACTTGGTTCACCACTATGGGATACGTCCAAGGAGCATACGCCGACAGGTTTTTGGTCGTACTTAATTCCACTAAACTTCACTAGATGTGGATTACAAAGTATTTGGAACAGTCACTATGTCCCGGGCTCACTACCTTTACAATTTTTCAAGGATATCTCACTGCGTCCCTCAAGTCACTCCCGTTAACTCCCCTAGCTCACAGCCCCTGGTGAAGTCTCACTCAGTTTATAGACGTGAAGGTCTCTTCATCATTTCAAAAGAATGCATCCTCTATTGAATGTAGATGCTATTTTGAAGTCCAACTTTCACTCATATACTAATCCCACTTTGCACCAAAGGTATCGGGAAATATTCCATTTTTCATGAAGCTCCAAAAGGACTATCGTACTACAACCTCACCTGGAGTGCTTCTCCAAGACTGGCGCGCAAGTTTCAAGAACGGTGTGAAAGTCACTTGAAAGGTACAAAATCAGCGTGTAGGTGACATCAACACACCTTCTCTACACTGCCTCCTTCCACTCCACACTTGTGTGACTCTGCACCTTTTACCCCCAAACCACCTTGGTCGCGCAACAAACAACCGGCGCACAGCCTCTACTTGCGTGACCCAACTACCACTTGCCCGACACTACCACTTTCATGACGAGAGCTCAAAAAATATCTAAGTCTTGAACTTCATTACAAATGAGGGGGTTGTTCCTCTATTTATAGGCAAAATGGACCCCCTGCGCGATGGCGCGCAAGTTCCGGCACGCAGCTCATCTCCCCTAGCCTTTGTCATGCAACTCACTTGCACGACCCAACCAATACTTGTGAGACCTACTTTACTTTTCCATATTTTTATGTTTTTATCATGAATAAAAATTGGCACGCAAGTTTCCAAACCTCCTAGGCATCAACGTGCAAGTCCTTTTTTGGCACGCAGGTCACTTGCACGACCAGCCCAAAACTTGCGCGACCCTTATCCCTTTTCCATTTTTTCATGTTTTGATCTTGAAAAACATATGGTGTGCAAGTTTCCTCTCCTTAAATTACATGGCGCGCAAGTATCTTTTCCAAAAACACTTTTCTCCATTTGTCGATTTTCAGACCCAAAAATTTGGCAAACACTGGAAAACAACACCACCTTCAATACTGTTGTCTGGTTAAACTGTATGATCACTTTGCTGGTTCACATTCTTAACATCCACTAAGGATTGACAACAAACACAAACCATACTCCAATTCATGCATAGAAGACCATGGTTCCAACAATCTCCCCCTTTGGGTTTGTTGGCAATCAGAAAATAAATTCAATAGATCCCCATCCATGTGCAGACCAAAAACGCAAGAATCAACTCAGCCAACACTATAAGTCTACGTGAGCAATGCTCGGTGTAGAAAAAAATAGAGGAAGATTGAATTGGGTTCCAGTGTTTTGGAATTCTCAATGAAGCCCGAGAAGTATTACATGACCGATGTGTTCCTTCTCATCCCTCTCATCCTATCATTGACACTGAATTCGCATCATGTCACAGGAGCATTACATGCCTGAATTTATTCCTTTCTCCCCCATTGATAATAAACCCAAAGACCGATAAATTTTTCATTGTTCTTCTCAAACCATACTCCCCCTGGGTAGTATATCCCCCCACAAACCTGCATCACATCCATAAACAGATAAAAATAGTTAACATAATCGGGGAGAGGGGTATTGCGTAACCTCATTATGCACTGGGAGGTGGCTAAACACCGAGGTTCAACAAATGCTTCTCAAACACAGCCGCTGATAGTGGATTGGTCAGGATATCAGCCACTTGCTCATCAGTTCCCACATGATCCATTCTAATCACCCCTTGTTCAACTTTTTCTTTGATAAAGTGATACATGATTTAAATGTGTTTTGTACGAGAATGTTGAATAGGATTCTTCGTAAGATCAATTGTGCTCTTGTTATCACAGTAAATCACCATTGGTAGCTTTACCTCATCACCAATATCTATTAATTGTTGCTTCATCCATAGTAGTTGATTTCATGCCTTTGTCGTGGATATATACTCAACTTTAGCAGTACTAAGAGAAGTACTTTCCTATTTCTTGATCAACCATCCAACACATTTCTGCCCAATATAGAAGGCTCCACCAATGGTGGACTTTCTGTCTACTACATCACCAGCCCAGTCAGCATCAGAAAATGCTGATAATTCGTTGTCCCCGCCTGCAGCAAAATATAACCCAAATTTATGTGTACCTTGAATGTACCTCATGATTCTTTTGGCTGCCGCCATATGTTCCTCCTTTGGATTACTCTGAAAGCGGGCTGCAATACATGTGGAAAAGACAATATCTGGTCGTGTCTCTGTCAAGTATAGTAGGCTCCCAATGATCCTCTTGTATATAGTGGGATCTACGAATGACCCATATTCATGCTTTCCAAGTTTAGTTCCAACTGTAATCGGAGTTGACATTGGTTTGGAGTCTTTCATATTAAACTTATTCAGAAACTCTCTTGCATACTTTTCCTGAGAAATGAAAGTGTATTCCTTATTTTGAATCACCTGCAGCCCCAAGAAATATGTAAGCTCCCCAATCATAGACATTTCAAATTCTGATTTCATGTGATTGGAAAATTTGTCCACTGATTTCTGCCTGCTTCCACCAAATATGATATCATCAACGTAGACTAGAACCATGAATTGATCTTTTGGAGAATTCTTCACATAGAGATTGTGATCTACTCCTTATCTTTTTAATTCCAGCTTCTTGAGATATGAATCCAGCCGCAAGTACCATTCCCGTGGTGCCTGCTTCAAACCATATAGAGCATTCTTCAGTTTTCAAACCTTTGTTTCATCAGTACCTAAAACAAAACCCACTGGTTGTTCAATGTAGACTTCTTATTCAAGTACACCATTCAATAATGTTGTCTTGACATCCATTTGATATACTTTATATCCTCTTTGGAGTGTCATGGTAAGGAAAATACTGATTGACTCCAGTCTAGCCACTGGAGAAAAATTTTCTTCAACATCAATGCCTTCAATCTGGGAGTATCATTTACATACCAGTCATGCCTTGTTTCTGATGACACTTCCATGCTCATCAAACTTATTTTTGAAGATCCATTTGGTACCAATCACATTGTGATCATTGGGTCTCTGGACAAGATCCCATGTCTGATTCTTGTCAATCTTATCTAATTCTTCATTCATGGCTTTCACCCAAGATTCATCATTTGCAGCTTCTTCGAATGTGGATGGCTCTGTAACTGACAGAAATGCAGATTGCGTGTTATTCCTCATCCTTCTTGTTTGAGTGGGTGCACTCCTGTCCCCAATTATGTTGGATGGATCAATCTCAGCTCTTCGATTTCTCCTACGAGGTTCAGTTACATTCTCTTCATCCATAGTTTCTTCTTCAGATTCTTCTTCTGAGTCAACATCATGATGTGACTGCTGAGTTTTTTATACAACTTCCTCTATTTTTGTATTTTTATTTTCTCCACGTTCACTTTCTTCCTCACTTTCTATTACATCATCATATGACGTCCTTGAAGCATTTGTGGTTTTCTCTTCAATTATCTTAACATCATTGCTTTCCAAAATCCTTCCTAAATGCTTTTTGAAACATTTGTAGGCTTTTCTGTTCATTGAGTAACCAAGGAGAATTCCTTCGTCTGCATTGCATCATACTTCCCTTGATTTCCTTCTTTGTTCCCGATGGAGCATTTACTTCCAAAGACACGAAAGTATTTTAAAGAGGGATTCCTTCCATGCCACAATTCATATGGTGTCTTCGTCTCACCCATATAAAGTCTTGTTTGATTCTGAATATACGCAACAGCTTGAACATCCTCTTTCCAGTAATGTCGTGGAATATGACTCTCAATCAGCATAGTTCGTGCCATGTTGTTCACCTATCGATTCCTACGTTCAACAATTCCATTTTTTTGTGGAGTTCTCATAATAGCTACCTCATGTTGTATCCCATGCTTCGCCAGATAATTTTTAAATTCAATGGACGTGTATTCTCCTCCATTGTCAGATCGCAACACTTTTATTGTTCATCCGGTATCATTCTCGGCAATTCACCGATATGTTTTCATGCAGTCAAGGACTTGTCGTTTCCTGTGAATGATCATCACACATGCCATTCTACTATAATCATCTATGAAAAGGAAAAAGTACCTTTCTCTATGAGTTCCATCAACATTTATCGGCCCACAAACATCTGTATGAATCAGATCAAGAAGGTGAGATTCCCTTTTCTTCTTTGGCTGATATGAACTACAGACCAGCTTCCCACAAATGCAAGCATCGGAAGACTTTTCATGCTCCTGCTTCAGGTTGGGAATGTCCATGACAATCCTCAATTTTGATATTTTCTCCATGTCTTGTTGATTGATGTGTCCCAGTCCTCGATGCCACAAATTGTTTTCTTCTTCAACAGTCATGTAACATACATTGTCTTCACTATCAACCTGATACAAGTTGTCTTCTGTTCTATATCCCTTCATAAGTGAATTTCCTATCTTTCCCTTGATAGTGCAACCTTTCTGATTAAAAGTAACTATAAGTCCCGAGTCACAGAGTTAACTCACACTGAGTAGATTATGATGTAGGCCATCTACATAAAGGAATTCAGTATTCTTTAGTTCTCCATTAGATAATTCTGTACTTCCACTCCCTTTGATTTTCAAAGATCCATCATAACCAAATCTTACTATACCATCAACCTTCCTTTTGATATCTGTTAACAGGCCGGCATTACCTATCATATGAGATAAACAACCGCTATCCAGAATCCAGGTATTGTTGTTCTTTGTTGCTTTGAGGTCCACCTCTGCAAGGTTGGATTTCTCAATCTTCTTCCTTTACTTCTATGGGACATTGGATTGAGTATAGAGTACTGATGTACTTTCAATTATCTCTTCCATGTACCTAGGTTCTTCATAGTCGAAATATTCTTTGAGAGGATAAAACTTGTTTTAAAGAGCAACACTATCTTACTGACGAGACTTGACTTGTCTTGAACTTCGGTATGAGGTTTCCATGTCCCTTCTCTGCCTGCAATTAGTAGCCTTATGACTAAAGTTAGAACAACAAAAACAATATCCATAGAAATTGTTTCTTCTATAAGAATTAGGATATTAATTTCTTCTCGTTTGTTGAAATCCTACATCTTCTCCATTCAAATAGCTTCTTTTATCTTTGAAATAAGACATGGTATGGCCCAAATAGCCATAGAACTGACACTTCATGAGAGTAAATGTCTTCTCACTTGAATTTCTCCTCATACCTTCTTCCTTGGGAGAATAGTTAGACTGACTGTCATTTATGAATGTTTGAAGATAATTTTCAGTTATTATTTTCGTTTGGATTGAGGTTTCCTTTTTCAGTACTTTAGGAAACATTTCAACATGTTCAACATTCATCTTATCTTTCTTTTGGAACTTTTCACTTCCAGTAGTTGATGTCTCAGCTTCATATCCAATTCCACTCTTTCCCATGCAAGCGGGTCTTTGATCACTCAAGATTTTTCCAACCCCATCTGAACCACACTTGTATCTTACCAGTAATTCTGCATCTGAGAATCTTCCTAACTGTATTTTCTTCCTTGATTCTTTTGGAATTGATTCAGTCTCACGTTTACTCCTAAGATTAACAACTTCATCCTCAAGACCCTCAGCAATCTTGGATTTTTCTTCTAGTCTGGAGGTGAGGTCATTGATGACCTTTGCCTGATCTTAAATTCTCAGCTTCAGATCCACTACATCATCATTGTTTTCAATTATTTTAGACTGTACCATCACAAATTCTTACAGTCGTTCAATTTCAGCTTCAAGTTGATCAACGTATTCAGTTGATTCTTCTACAATTGATTTCCACTTATTGTAACTCTTACATTTAGTCTTAAGCTTACTAACAGCATCCTTAAGTTGCATCTCGGGATCTGCACAAGTTTTCAACTATTTTTCTCCACCAGTATCTTCTAACTTTTCAACAGTGGCCATCATGGAAGCATGGTTCCCAGTTTTGAATTCTGGTTCTTCTTCATCACAGAATTCATTATCATCTTCTTCCTCTTCACAGACAAAACTCTTCCTTTGCATTTTCTTTCCAGATTTGAAGTCTCCCTCTTTGAAAAACTTTCTCCAAGGCTTCTTGAATATTTCATCTTCACTATCCTCATCATTGATCTTTCTTAGGCCCTGAGAGGCAATGTGCCCAACTTTTTCGCAATGAAAACATGCGAGAGGTAAATTCTCTTTGAATTTACTTTTTCCCTTCTGGAACTTCTTTGCAATGAGAGAAAGAATTTATTTTTTTTCATCATCTTCACCACTACTATATTTTAAAATTTTTAGTTTATCCATGGCCTTAAATTCCATTTCCTTGATCACATGAGTTGTAGCATCTTCTAGTTTGATTCTCATTTCATATTCTACCAAGCTTCTTAGGAGGTCATCCAGAGAAAGTTTTGAAAGATCTCTTTCCTCAAGGGCTGATACCTTTGCATTGTACAGGGGTGGAAGTCTTCTCAGTATTTTATTCACAATGTCAACATCTTTGATTTCTTCTCCTAGGCCCTGAATTTCTCCAACTACTTAAGTGATTTTATTAAAGAAGGAGTATGTATTCTCATCTGGATGCATCTTCAAATCATCGAACCTATTGTGCAGCACTTGTAGTTTCACCTCCTTCACTTTTCTATCTCCTTCATAAATATTCTCAAGTTTATCCCACATGGATTTTGCTGAGGAGCAATTCATCACCTTTAGGTAGATCTGATTAGAATGGGTTGCGGTGAGTGCAATTTGTGCTTTAGCATCTGCATCAAGAATTTTCCTGTCTGTGTCAGTCATAGCCAGCCCTGTTGGATCAGTGACTTGTATTCCTTGCATAGTACAAAATAGAACTTCAATTCCAAGAGATATTAGACGAGATCTCATTCTGTTCTTCTAGATCTGGAAATTAATTCCATCAAAGTGAGGGACTCCCCTAACATTGACTGCATTCTCTATGACGATAGAGGACAGATTCAACACCAGCAACCTTTACGCTCGGATACCACTTGTAGGACCCCGGGACACCCTGAGATGGGAGGGGTGAATCAGGGTGACAACTTTTTCTTTTAATGATATGGATCTTGTTCCCACGTTGGTAGGAACTTGTTGAACATATATGATGAATATGATCAGAAAGCAAACATTCACATGCACAGATAAGACAAATCATTTTTTACTTGGTTCACCACTAAGGGCTACGTCCAAGGAGCATACACTGACAGGTTGTCGGTCCTACCTAATTCCACTAAACTTCACTATATGTGGATTAAAAAGGATCAGGAACAGTCACTCTGTCCCAGGCTCACTGCCTTTACAATTGTTCAGGGATAGCTCACTGCGTCCCTCGGGTCACTCTCGTTGACTCCCCCTGGCTCACAACCCTTGGGGAAGTCTCACTCAGTTTATAGACATGAAGGTCTCTTCATCATTGCAAAAGAATGCATCCCTTGTTGAATGTAGATGCTCTGTTGAAGTCCAACTTTCACTCATATACTAATCCCACTTTGCACCGAAGGTATTGGGCAATCTTCCAGTTTTTGTGAAGCTCCAAAAGGACCGTCGTACTACAACCTCACCTAGAGAGTTTCTCCAAGACTGGCGCGCAAGTTTCAAGAACGACGTGCAAGTAACTTGTGTGGTACAATATCGGCGCATAGATGACACCAACACACTTGCACGACACTTCTTCCTTCAACTCTACACTTGCGCGACTCTGCACCTTTTACTCCCAAACTGCCTTGGTCGCACACCCAACAACCGGCGCGTAGCCTCTACTTGCGCGACCCAAATACCACTTGCCTGACTCTACCACTTGCATGACGAGAGCTCGAAAAATATCTAAGTCTTGAAATTCGTTACAAATTAGGGGTTGGTCCTCTATTTATAGGAAAACTGAACCCCCTTTGCGGTGGCGCGCAAGTACCCTCTCAGCGCGCATGTTACGGCACGCAGCTCATCTCCCCTAGCCTCTGTCGCGCAACTCACTTGCATGACCCAACCAATACTTGCATGACCTACTTTCCTTTTCCATATTTTTAAGTTTTTATCATGAAGAACAACTGGCGCGCAAGTTTCCAAACCTCCTAGGCATCGACGTGCAAGTCCTTTCTCGGCACGCAGGTCACTTGCGCGACCAGCCCAAAACTTACACAGCCCTTATCTCTTTGCCATTTTTTCATGTTCTGATCTTGAAAAACATGTGGTGCGCAAGTTTCCTCTACTTTAATTACATGGCGTGCAAGTCTCTTTTCCAAAAACACTATTCTCCATTTGTCGATTTTCAGGCCCAAAAATTTGGCAAACACTGGGAAACAGCACCACCTTCAATACTATTGTCTGCTTGAACTATATGATCACTTTGTTGGTTCACATTCTGAACTTCCACTGAGGATTGACAACAAACACAAACTATACTCCAATTCATGCATAGAAGACCATGGTTCCAACAGATAAACCATATTTCTCTATATTCAATGATGTGGGACCGCAAACTCTAGAAAAATTTGGTCAAAATCTATATGGCCAAAAACCCTAGAACCTAAATGGCCCAAGATGAGAATACAAGAAACATTGATGCCATATTTGGTCAAATTGGTGTGACTCTAAACAATGTAACCTCATATATCACATTACACTCTTCCCTATATCGTGATGAAATCCTATGCTTATGTCTCACAATGGGTTGTAATTTTATGTTGTCCCATTTTGGTGAATTTTATCCCTTTGTTAGCAATGCCTCATCGATATGATCATTGCATGATGATTTGAACCTAAGAGTGATCAAACTCTTTTTGAGAATCCCTCCCATCCACATTCACACATTGTTTTCCTTAATTTGGATCAATGTTCACTCTCATTTATGAATGGGCACCCTGTGAATGATGGAAAATTTTAAAAATGTCCAACCTACCTTCCTAGGTATAAACATTGAAAGAACCAATCTCATCACTTCGGAATGGACACCCCGACGATGATAACATAGAGCCCAATGAATCAAATCCTATCCAAGGTAAAAATTATATAGGAAACATCCCTAATTGTTCTATATTAGAACCCATGTTTTAAACTTTTTCAATAATCATCCTCAATGTATCTTATCACTTTGATCTATTTATTCAGGAACTTAGAGTCATGAATTACCTATTCATCACTTTAGCTTGACCAGGTTTATTTTCTATGACCTTGGTGTTTCACCCTAGTTTATCTTTTACTTTTATTAGGAATCAATATTTTTAAATCACCACAACACAATTCATCTAACCTCATGGGTTTCCCAATGATAGTGATCATGAAATTATATACTCAAACTATTCACTCCAATCAACTCAGATATTATAAATGAACTTTTATCATCTCTTATTTTTTATACCAAATATGTCTCACTTGTGTCTAGTGGATTTAGTTGATCCTTTCATTGACATGATTTATATACAGGTAAATATGTGACATAGATTTCAAAAAAAGTATTATATTTTATTACATGGATAAATAAGAAGGGATATCCAAATAATAGAGTGTCTAATTTGAAAAAATGGTCCTATGGTTGTGTTTGAGACATCACCTACTTGATCTTAGACATCCTTTAATAAGTATATTTGATGGCCTCCCATAACCTATACATAAATACAATCACTACTTATACCTATGGGAATGTCTCCACTACCTAAATAAAGAGTACCTCCTACTAGTATTTATGCTTTTTAACATGGAATGTACTCTCTATCGGCACTTAATTAACTACGACTAGCTAACCCCTCTGATACACCAATTATTCCACATTAACCAAGATGATTTCTTGCTGTTAATGACCCTTTGACACTTCCATAATAATATATCACTAAGACAGAAGACAAACACCCATTACAGGGGCCATATATATGGATATTTAAGAATCGAGTTACCACACATCCATATGCTCCCACTCTACCATGATTTTGTGGACGATCACATATAGGGAATTTTTTTAACCTCACTAATTTGTAGTTTTTCCATCCTATTGTAGATTATTTCCATCTAGTCCCCCAAAATAGCCCAATTTTGTGTTGGATATGATGTTATGAATGTTATTTTAAAAACTATGATACATAACCCAATTTTATTCTATTACGATTGGTCCCAAACATCGTCATATTAAGGGAATGTCTTATATTCCAATAGTATATTAGCATGGGATATAGGATGTCAACTCTATAATCCACCTATAGAAAATGAGGTTCCAAGGCAGGAAACTGTTCCACCTACCCCTTAGTTACCTCCTCCTTTATAGCTGGCTTCTTCTCCTATGGAGTCACTATAGACTCATCATATGAATCTAGTGCTAGTAGTTCTAGACCCTCTTTTGATATGCTATAAGACTCCCCATTATAATCAATTAGAGCTTCCAATATTTCCTCCCACCACTAAATCATTAGAGGGGTGATGGTTTTTCCTTGTCCTATCAATGACCATAGAAATGATCTTGTAGTGGGTACACCTCATAAGTATACATCATCAAAATAGAGTCAGGTTTTATCTCAGTCTTTGATAGTTGTAATATTAATAATGATTTATAGGTGGGGGCCTATATTCCACATAGAGATACGTGATGTAACTATCCATATGTGTAATGAGATTTTTTAGTGGTTATCCTTTCCCAATCATCATTTACACTCATAAGACTAGATATATGATTGTAGATGATGTATTTATCACTTAATACCCACTCTTTATAGTATCCATTCTGACATACACTATAGGGGGATCCTCAGGAAAGTGTATTGGCTTTGTGAGGATGAAATCAGATGAGTCAGTGTTAATTATTAAAAATAATCAGGGAAAATAATGAGAGGAATTAGAATATTCATACCAATCATTGTGAAAGATGAAATGTTATATTTTTAGAAACATCATTTCATTAATAGATATGGGTATCGCTTTAATATTTAGATTGATTTTCAAATTACATCAGCTAACTACCTGAGGGTTGTCTACTATCACTCTTCAGGGCATGCTATATATGTATTTATGGGGTCTCCTCACTTATTGATTCCTTCATAAAAAAATATGAAATTTCTCATTTCTAATGGTACATTAACCACCATAAATATATTTGATTTAAGATATTTCATCTCTTAACATGATTTATACTGGGTCAACCACAGAAATAGTCTTCTCTTACTGAAGTGGTGAGTCAAAAATCTCTTCAAAAATTGTCCAAGAGTCTTCATAATCATAATCCATTATATAGTATGTCTCATCTGGTTCCCCATATCTTAGTACAACACCTCATATGCCTTCACCTAAAACTATTTTGATCATAATACACACATTAATGGTGAATAAGTCTCTCTCACCATGATAGAATTGAAATGACCCCAAGTAAGTACACTATCATTTTTGACCTGGGACCCATATATATAAGTTCATTAAGCCCAAAATCTAGCAGATTTATTGTAGTTGTATTGAGATAGTACCAAAATTGGGTTCAAATGAAGACCAATAAAATCTTGTCTTCTTTCCTATATGTTTTGAGTCACGTATCCTCCAATGGCCCGAAGGCCTTCATTTTTTATTGATTTTGATAATCCACCTTTCAAGGGATGAGGTGAACCCTTTCAAGGCCCGTAGGCATAAGTATTACATGGACCTTAGGACTTAGAGGAATTCAATTGCCCGTAGGCTTCAAAAATTATATAAAACCTAGACTAAATACTTGGAACTCCTCCTCCCCAGCATCTTCATCATGAAATCAGCTCTCCAGCTTCGCATGGATATTCGGCTAGACATTCATGTGCATGCATAGGCTTGTCCCGATAGCAGGTGCCATACCCTCTCATTCTTACAATCTGTTTCGCTTCTGCTGTGGTGAAAGCTCCTTGCTCATCCTCCTTAAAGAGCTTGTTCCTCGTAGGTCTTCTGGTTTGCATCTGCACTTAAGGTGGCCCAAAGGCCTTGAGGTGGCCTGAAGACCTTACTAACCCGAAGGCCTGGGTGGACCAAAGGCATTAAAGGACTCGGGGACCAAATCGATGGCCCGAAGGCCCAAACGGGGGCATATTCTCGGCTATTACAGTGCCAAACAGTACCTGCTACAGTCCACTCTACAGTACCTGCTACAATACTGCACAGTTCTCACTACAGTACTGCTACAACACTACTACAACACTGCTACAGTACCCCTGAAATAATGTCTCTGCCTGGATTTGATCCCAGGTCTCCCAGATGCACTTACAGAGTCCTTACCAACCAAGATAAGGCTCATGTGCTTTTGAGTCATGTATCATTATTCAAAAACACTTTGACATCAGAAAATATATTTACTTGATCAATTCTAAAAGAAGACTCAATATTTTCATATGAATTTCACTTCCAATAGAACTACTTCCTTGGGAAACCTCTACTTTCAAACATGTGTGACCCATATGCCTCACCCTAATGAGGAGGCCCTTGACTTCCTTAGTAGTTGAGGCTACCTCCATAGGATCTATCATTCTTTGGTGTTGGGTTACCCTTAGTATAGTGAATATCTTACCATGGTCCTAACCATTGTTTTATAATGGCTTGGATCATATTTCCTGTTACCTCGGTATTACACCCAGGTATATCACTGTTCAACTCAAAGTATACTCTAAAACCTGCTAGATCTGGGCACCAAACATTGGAATATTGATACATTCACTTGTTTCTTATTAGGATATTATGTGACATTGTTTCCTTATAATCATGGTATGTATCTCATAAAGAATCCTAATATAAAAATACATTATAATATATATAAGGAATCAAAACTGGTGACCAAACTTATATGGGGTGCATGACTTGCAGATGGTGTTACCATCAATGTTTAAAATAATTATTCCAACCTTAATGGTTATTATATAGAATATATATTCAATGGTTACTTAATAATAATCTATGATATCCATGACAAAATAAGGAAAGGGTGGAAGATGAATTTCTCTCTTACTATGATCCTAGTGATCACCCCAGCCTAGTCCAGACATGAAGGTCTAATTTCAGTAATATTTAGTAAGAAAGATCAAAAGAAAACATTTTTGGGTGTGAAAAGGATCATATAATAATTCCCCATTACATGTGAAGTGATCCATAAATACAAAAAATCTACCAGGTCGTAGAGGAGAATTGACATGTCCCTATGACTAACATGCCTTGATAGGTCATATTGTCTCACCTACATTGGGAAATTTGGGTCTATTTGATATTTATTTAGTAATTAAACCACCTTGATGAATGTTCTGATCCACACCTCTATACAGTCATCTGAAACAAGAAGTAACCACCTCCTAATAAATAACTCTATGTATTCCAATAGTAAAATCCTCAGGGACCACTCCTTCAATCTAAATCCTCATAGACTATAATTACCATGCTCCAGATAAATCAATATGACTCAGACCTTCCTTGTTGCTTCACTATAGGGAACTGGTTTGGTCTCTTCTAATATATAGTATTGAGGAATGTCCAGGAATATCTAGAAACACTTCCTAAATGACACATATAGATAAAGGTGGGGATTCTTTCACCAGCTAATCTAAATTTCCCCATGCAACATGATAGAGCCATCATTCTCATTTTTTCACTTGATATGTAATATTTAATGTCACAAAAAAATCTATAATTAATGGTTAGTTTTCAAATATTTAGATTAATATAATATTTTTTATGGAATTTTAAATTTTTCATAATTATAGACTTTTAATTGTTTTACACGTATTTTATATTCACATTTGAAACCACAATTTTGTTAAGTGGTGATTTAATAAGAATTTTTAATTAGAGAATGAATTTTAAAACTACATAGAAATTTTGGTTTTCCCTTCCAAATATAATTTAGTATTTTAATCCTGATATACTCTATGTGTAAAATTTTCATTTTAATTTATCTTTAAAGACTACATACATTAAAGAATATATATTTTCTATGACGACCATACTATGGATTTAGTGTTTTCAATGTGATAATAGGTGTAGAAATGAATGTTGGACTGGATTCATTAATTTGAACATTAGTTTAATGACCAGGATATAACATTTTCGTCTTTGATCAGATTTTTATAAATCTTTGACATAATATCGATGAAAAAAATCATTGAACTATAGTATGATTTTATTTTATAGTTTTAATGCTAAACAATGCGGCATAATAAATAATATTAATTTTATATCAATTTTAAAATGTTCCAGGTTGTAATCTTTAAATTGTGTGTCCCAATCACTTTATAAATTCCACATATAACTAGAAATTGAGGGGATAAACCACTAAACTGGTGATCGGGAAGATTATATTTATTTAGACATCTACTATAGTTTTAATTTATTTTTCTCGGTAATTTCATATACATATTTTTAATTAGAATGATCTTCCATTCCTTTTTTCTTCTCCCAATCCATATCATTCTCCACCATGATATCATATTATTATAATAATGAGTAGATAACATGATGAATATCATGTTTAAGTAATATAGTTTCAAACCCAAGTAATTTAAAATTCAAGTTCAATATTTGTTATATACTTAGAGTTATTCCAAGGGGGGTATTTAGTGTCATGCATGGTTGAAAAATATTTTCTACAACATTTTCCATAATTAGATTAGGTGAGTATACAATGTATAAGAGGGGTGAAATTCATATTTAATATTATGTAAGAGAAGGGTGGAAACATATAAAATAGAGAGTGATCACTAATAAAATATGAAATAAGTAAATAGAAAATGATGGTTCGATTTGGGTGATTCTCCAGTGAGAATCTCCTTTCCTCCTACCTCATTCTATCTATATTCATTCAATTTTTAACTACATGTTTATTTTTAGTATTTATTGCTAAAAAACATAAAAAATCCTAATTTTATTAAATATATAAAACACTAAAAATAGTATAAATGATTAGAATAAGTGAGTGTTGAAAATGTAAATCACCCTCAAGTGAGAACAAACAAGTTAGAAAACGATCTACATTATGAAAATAAATTATAGCTTCTGTACCACCATATGAAAAATTCTTTTAAACCATAGAACCATTTTTGGAGATCTCCTAAATCTTTCCTTTGTAATTTATTTTCATTGTATTAATAATTCATTTTTTAATTTAAAAATTTAAAAAAATTGAATTCATTATATACCATGGAATATAATTTTGATTTAATTTATAAATTTGTGAGGGAAGATCGGTGCATAATTATCTTAGATGAGGTATTAATGAAGAACATATAGAACCTTAAAGTGGTTGTCGAGTACCCAGTATTAGAATATCTGGTTTTAGAATTAATTAAACTCTAGGATCACTTCCTAAAGTTCCATATAGAAGCATTTAATGCACAAAAGAGTATATTATTTCCTAGGGATTTTTCTAAACATATTATAGATGTTGTGGACATACATCTAGACCATATATAGTCAGATTAAACTAAACCATGACTAGAGTAGATTATTAAAGGACATATGAATGCTAAAACACTTATAAGATATCAACAAAATCTTTAAGAATCATGGAGTTATTTTTTTGAAGGTAATATACAACATGATCTTATCATACTTAAAAAAAGTTGTACTAGAACCTTTTTACCACTACATATACATGGAAGAAGAATCCTTATAGGTGATGGAATTTAGTGAGAATATGAATAATAATTCTTAATTTCTTATATCCAAGACAACTATACTACAAGAGATACTTTCTAGAAAATAATTAGTTAAATTGTATCCAACAAAAGGAGGTAATTCCTTTTATAACTCAATTTCATTTAATGTTTTTTTAAAACTAATAAATAATTAACCCCCTTGTTTTAATTTTTTAGATTTTACCATCAGTTGTACTATCTTGAAGGATAAATAAGAAAATTATAATATACCTAATTAGGAGTATGTGTATCTCCCCAAACCATTTCAATATTTAGTAAAATGGTCATATAAAGAGTTTCCCAGACTATGCATGAAGAAGAAATTTTTATTTCTGTAATAAATGAGGGTGATTATCATTTAAATTTTTATCTTTTAATTTTTTATGAAATTATATTATGTTTTGAATTTAACATTAAAAAATATGCTAATTCATCACATTATGAGCAGGCCCTGGTAGGTATAAAAATGTCTAAAGAAGATGAGGCCAAACAAAAGGAGGATGATACATTATTAATCCTATCACCACATTAAAATATATAACATACATATATGAGTATAAAACTAATTAAATATACCCATTTGGAAATAAAAAATAATGAAAATTTTATGAAAATTAGTTTAAAATACATGTGGTGGTTTATCGTATGCAAACCACCCATAATATTTTATTATAGATAATGGATGGTGCTGGCCATCTGGGGTAGTCAAAACCCAGGTCCCACATGGAGATAAACTAAGATATATCCTTTTATTATTTAAATTTCATATTCTACTTTTATATTTTTTTCATTAATAGTATTATGTTTTCTTTTTTTCTTATAGTCTTTCAGTGATATGAGAATGGGATAATAACTCAAAGTTATTCGTTTAAATTAGTCAAGTTATATTTCCCTTTTATAACACATTTTTTTCTACCTAATTTTATTCTATATTGAAAGATAATGAAATTATTTTTCATTAAAATGTGGGTATTAACAGTCTATGTGTGGGGTAGTTGTTTCAATATATTTAGGATTTTCATATTTTCATTTCAGTTTTATATTTTTCAACTATTTTTTTAGTTATTAATGTGAACATTAAATGATATCCTTCATAGTGAAAACTTTTATGCTAGTTTGGAGGTTTTAATTGATTTTAGAAAATTTGTATTTAAATGATTATTGAGAATTTTTTTCATTGACTTCAGTGAAATTCATGTTTCTTCACTGAGAAATAATTTTAAATGAAGAGAATCACAAGTAATTTGATTTCTAGTATGAGGAAACTTTAATTTTGAAATCAAACTTGAGTGATATATACAAAGTAAAAAATAAATCTGAAGGGATCAAAATAAAAATAATGACATATATATCCTTTGAAACTGAAGTAAAATGAAAAATTGAGATCCCATATCATGCCCTGAGATATTTTATATTCAAAAAAAATAACAAATAACAAAATTAAAATTAAAAAAAATGAAAAAATGAAAATAATGAATAAGAAATGGAAAAAATTCAGAAATATAAAAAAGGAATATATTTTTTGATAGTGTTATTGAAGACCATATAAAAAGGGGTATTTAAATCATAAAATTTTCATTTGGGATTTATTAAATAAATGATGGATGGATCTTTTGTATGGAAAACAAGGAAAATTGGGAATTAATAATTGTATCACTTATTATAATATTAATTCCACTAAATTAAATTCAATTAAAAAACATGTAACGTGGTATTTCATTTAAATTGATGTGGTCTGGGGGATTGGACTTTCAATGGTTGAATTATACTTTCAATAATGAATAAATAACTGAATCTCTTATTTTTTTGGTTTATATATTTTAACTGAGGAAGGGTAATTATTTATTAGTAAAAATAACCGAATTTACTGTGAGTGAAATGTTTAAATGTATCAAAATTGATAGAGTTAATATTTTCATATATTTCCCTATAAATTTAGTTTTCAAAATCCTACAATTTTTCAAAATATTTTGTTTAATTATCATATATTTTTATTAAAAGAATAATATTTTTTAAATTTTAAAAATGTATTAATAATGGGTTATAAAGTGATTTTATTCATATTTGAAATTCTTTTGTGAAGAAATAATTTTTTATATAGATGATTTAAAAATAATTTTTAATTAGATCATGAATTTTAAACTGCATGAAATTACATTTTCTCTTTCTAACTATACTTTATTATTTTTTTACTAATATATTATGTGCATCGATTTCATATTTTAATTTTTTGAAAGGATTGTAAACATGTTTGTATACATATTTTCTTTGAATACCAGGAGTTGAATCATAATGTTTTAGGTTTAAAATTAGCTTAGATATAAAAGATGGAATAAAATCATCAATTTGGACCTTACTCTATTGATTGGTTCATAACATTATCATCCATTATTGGATTGGAGAGAAATTATGAGATAGTATAGAAGAGTCAAAATTGGATATTTTATCCCACTAGAGTAAGGTTTTATTTTTTCATTTTAGGGGTTACCCATGAATAACAAAAATATGTATTGCTTTTGACTTTATTTTAAAACATTCCAAGTTTTGAGATTTGTATTAAGAGTCCAATTCACTCTATAAATAAAGGATAACACTTAGTAATGAATTGTTCGACTATTATAAAAAATACATGGATAATTATATTTTAATTAGTCTTCTTCTTTATTATAAATTTTGATATTTAGTAATCACATACTAATATTTTTTATTCAAGTGATCTTCTATTACTTTACTTATTTCTCTCTCTCTTTCTTTATAAATTGTGATATCTTATACTCATAATCATCAACAATAGATAACTCGAGTAATATATTTGGAGGTTAAATCATTTCCATACCAAATTCATTTCACATTCATATTTAATATTTTGTATTTAATTAATGTTAATTTGAGGGTAGTATTTAGATAGATATTTAGTTTCACCTTTGGTTTAGCATTATTTTCGTCAAAATTCTACCTTTTTTAAGGAGGTGCGTGTGTAGTGTAAATACTAGGTGAAATTGATATTCAAAACCATGGAATATAAGGGTAACAACACTTAATATAGACTATCATCACTAAAAATTTTGAAATTAATAAATAGAAATTGAAGGTTCTCTATGGGTGATTCTCTAGGGAAAATATCCTTTACTGGTACTCATTTTTTTAGTCATTTTATTTACATAAATATGTTTAATTTATTTTTTATTCTAAAATAAAAAATAAAAAATCACTATTATTATAAAATAAATTAATCCCTAGAAATATAAAAGTTATTTAGAAAATTGAGTGCTGGGAATGTAAAAGAAATTAAAGTTAGATGGCCCTAGTCAGCCACTATACTATATTCAGAAAATAAATTATAGATTTTTTACCTCTCTATGACAGGTGAATTGAAAACAAAATTTCTTGTAGTGGGAGTTTCTCTAGATCCTCCTAATCATTCCATTCTAGCAGAGCTCGTCATACATCTCACAAAAAATAGGGATCCCTCCAATCTTGTGTATATCATGCATGTTGATTCTGGACTCCCTGTGATGGTGGTGGAATATGTTTGTATCGAGATACCACCATCTTAGTGGATCCAAAATTATCGTTGGGTGGTGATAAATATGTCACTATGAAGTTTAAATGTCTTTATATAACCTAACTCAAAAATTATGGTCCCAAAATTTTTATGTATCCAACAAATCATATAGGACCATTCCCACACATTAGTAAAGTTTCCTCCCAACCACAGGGCCCAAACATCCATCCTTCCCTAAATTCTATATATGATTCTTACCAAGTATATGTTGGAATATTTTTTTTGAGACACTTTAGTAGCCATCAACTCCTAATTAATCATTTTTGGGGATACCATATCATGAATCTTATCATTGTGTTGTGATATCTCACTATGTGGATGATTACCACAATGATTAGTAATACCATCTCTATTGAACTCTAAAACAAGTACCTTATCATTTTGAGATTGACACCTGGGATGATGATTTCATCATTCAGACCTAACTCAATCAATGGTATATTTTTTTATCAATGTTTATTGCCTATTTTATTCCATCATTAGATCTATCATCATCTTCTACCATGTTTGGACCTTTTTCTTAATCCAAACCTAGGACTTTCATCATGATACTTCTATGATAAATAACCCATTAATTTCCCCTATAAAACACTTGATCATGGTGGGTTCTTTTAAAATTAAATAATTATTATTTTAGAAACTTCTTCTTATAACTTCAGTCACACAAGTAGGAATTGAAAATTTATTAATGTCCCATTAAAGGAGGTTATGTTTGTGTAAATTGGTTTCCATAAGTATGTTAGTGAAAAACCCAAGTAATGTGGTCAAATAACATTCCTCAAATATGATTTAGATTAAGTGAGAGTAATGACTCAATTTTCATAAATATCTCATGGTCCCCTATAGGACTCTCATACTCTTTATAGAAAGGGTTAACACGATTTACTTGAATGTGGAGGAAAAAAATCTCCAAATTTCAATATTTTTATAAAATTTATATCATAATCTCTCTCATCAAACCTAATTATAAGGGGGATATTTTTATTCCAAAAAAACGTTCAAGATGGTTTTAGAAGAAAATTTGGTTGAAAAAATTTGTTCTGGTGTTGTGGAATAATTCTCAGGCAACTCAAAGTTGTGTGAGTACATAACTTTAGGTTCCATTCAAATATATAGATGAATTAATGAAATAATTTCATGGTAAAGACTTAGTCTACAATATAGATGCCTATAAATATCCCTTATATTTATATTTTAAGAATCCATGGTTTAGATTTAAAATTTTGAAGCACTCAACTCATGTAACATAAAATATCATGATTCATGCAACACAAACACGTCTATAGACTTCTATAGTTGGGAAATAAATGGGAATTACCTTGAAACATTACTTTAGTGTATTATGTTACACTTGATATGTTTTCACTCAACTTATTTCTATAAAGAAAAAACATAATTAAAATGGAAAGTTTTATTGTATGTCTGGGTTTTACAAAACTCCTATTTTACATGAAACCCATAAAATGGTGATCCACTTACAATACTCCATTATCCAGACTTATATTCATTAATTTTGATGTATCATGGGTCCTTAGCCCATGCAATTTTTGTTTCCACCATGAAAACTTCATATGAACATTTAGTATTATTGAATTTCACCCTTAGGCCCTTTACATTATGCATAGTTGGGTAGTAACCTTAACATTTTCTCTTAAGAATATGATCTATTATTAATAGAATTTTTAAACCATGCATAGAGTAGGAAATGTCCATTTTTTTACTCCCAAACATATACTATAAAACAAAACACTTTCTTTACCACCAACACAACTTCTTCCCACTACTAAAAGATAGTCGTGAAACATAACACAAAATTATCACTCTATCTATTGATTTCATCCCATTCATGCCACAAGTGTCCCTACTAAATAGCATTAAACTGTGTAGACTAGTCATATCCCATGACCTTAACACTTGAAACTTGAAAAATGTGGGGTTTTTTCCTACTCCAAAAGTATATGTAGGATGATCCATCTAGGTTCAATAAAAAATCACTAACAACATTATCATTCTATTTCACATTCAAAGGAAATTAAAACCCATACCTTTCTGAAAATAACTAAGCACCATTGAGTGTACCCACTAGAATCTAATTCATGACCACTACTATAAATGTAAGTTATATCCATGGATATATAGCCACAGTTTTATAGATTTGTGGCTATAGCATGTTTACAGCCACAGTTTAATTAAAAAACCATGGAAACCCATTTTTCCCCCACAAGTGTTGAGCTCATCCTCCCTCAATCTGTGACCCCTCCTCCAGCGACCTTGGATCTCTACGACCTCCTCCTCACTTGGGCTCTCTGTGACCTCCTCCCTGCTGAACGCCACTACTTCCCCCACAATCTGCGCCGTCCTCCTCCCTCGACCTCTATGCACCGTCCTCCTCCCTCGACCTCTCCGTATCCTCCTCCCCATCGAACGCCACCACTCCTCCCCCAATAACCAACCCTCTGAACCCTCACGGTGGCATGAATCATCTCCCACATGTAAACCCTTCTCCCTCACCGTAGAATATTGTTTCGGTTACTCCTCCATGCCATCTTCTCTCTCAAGCAATTCATACCTATCTCCAATGATCGTTTGGTCATACCTCTTCAATTGAGGGTGATTTTCAAGGTTCTCCTCCCTACTACAAATATGTCAATGGTATGATCAGTATGGTTCTAGTTCACCAGTCCTTATTAAGTGTCTTCCTTTTATCTCTATTTATTACCTTATATTGTTATTCCCATGATTTTGGAGTTTTTTCTGGGTATTTGAATATGTAATTTCACAATATCATTAATGAAATCACACTAATAATGTTTATTTTGTGTGAAATAGTTAAAGGACAATTATAGAGGAATAATGAGTATTGATACACACTCTTTCAATGGAAGTATGTCACCAGACTCATTTATTTATGGATTTTAGAAAAAAAATTGAAATCAATATTTTATTGGGATTTATAAATTTTGGATTCTACTTATAGTATGTGATGGTGTGCCATTATTTTTCTACACCACATTTCTCATGGTTTATGTTTCATTATTCCATATGGTGAGTATTCTATTATTTTTTCCAAGTGTGTGACTTTATTTTAAATATATGACATATATATTTCTAGGGAATTTGAAGAGATAATGGATCTTTGTCATAAAAACTGGTTGGTATGATCTTTGATTTATATTGGATGTATAATTAATATTGGTTGTATTTATTCATTGATTATTTTACACCTTTTTCTTTTATGAAATTGCTACAAGTTATTTTATATTCATGTTATTATTTCTATTATTTCAAAATAATTTTATGAAATTCTCTAACTCTATAATTGTGATGGGATATTATTATACTAATAGTCACCAAAGGATATATAGCTTTATAAATAGTATATTTAGTTCTACCTTAGTAAAACAGTTATCAGTGGCCCATCATATAGTTCACAATGTCGTGTGAGGTGATGATTTGTTGTGCTATCTAAAAATAATTTATTTAACTATAAAATGAAATTTTAAATGTGAAGCATTTTTTAAATAAAATTTCATTATAGAAATCATCTTAAAATGAATTTTTTGAAATAATTTTTTAAAACTGAATTTTGTGATTTTCCATAGACTATTTTAAATATATTTGTTCATGGAATTCGTGTGCATAGTAGTTATGAGATGAAACTTTAAATTGTTCATAAAAGTGTTTCTTAACTAATTTATTGATATGACATAATGGAATTTTTTTTAGAAATTGATTGGTCTTATTAACCTCATGCAGTAGATGCATTATTTATAATGGGAATATTCTCGTGTATTATCACTTTTTTTTTGAATTCCCCATGATTTTTTACTATTATTTGATTATGTATGATCTACATGTCATGAATTTCTACCATAAGATGGGTTGGTTAGGCCAAGATGAGATTCCCACTGGGTTTCATATTGATCTCACAATCTTGGGGCCTTGGAAGGTTCCCATAAGGTTTTGAGATGGATTTTAGGACTCTTAGGTTTCCTGATGACAATGATATTATTCATGGGATTCTAATAAGTATTTGTGAGTGATAATTCACAGTTTTGATTAGGTCATGGTATGGACATCGGATAGTGTGAGAAACATTTTGATGATTGACTGGTGGTGAAGTGTTTCACAATCGACCTTGAGGTTAATGAGTTAATTATTGTAGGTTATACATGGGTTGTTTTGATTTATGGATTAACCCCAAATTGGGAAGATAGTCCATATATATAATAATCTATATAGGGTATGAAATCTTTGGAAAAGAGAAGAGTGAGTCTCCCCCATTTTAGTTTTTTCATTTTATAGAATGATATAAATTGTCTAGGTATGAAGCCTTTGAGAAGGGTTTTGGTTTAGTGGTATACCATATATATAGATTTGACATTTATTAAAACCTCACATATCATAATTCCACCTTTATGAGAGTTTGATATTATGGATGACTTTTGGGATCATGATAAAGATCATCAATAGTGAATCCTATTTTCCTTTTTAATCCTTTATGAAATGAATATAATATTCCATGTTAATTAATGTGAATCTACCATTAGTTATCTTCCTTGTTGGAGAATAGATATATAATTATGAATGATTTAGATCAAGGATCAAAGGTTCATTTGACTAATAGACATGAGGTTATATTCTTGATCGATTCTTTTTCTCCCTTAATGATTAAATGCAGTAAGAAAATATTAGTGGAATAAAATATTAAATGTGAAGATTTATTTATGTTTAATATGATAGATTGGTGTATAACTATAGTGACTTAAAATCATATAATGAGAGCATTCTCTTATGATGAAAATCATTATGTGGGATAATGCAGGAGATTATCAATGGGTAGTATTTCAAATAGTTTGGGTGAAGACTTGTGAGGTGAGATGGATTATAACATGAGAGTAGGGTTTTTTAATTTAATATGATAGATTTCCTTTCTCACTAATCATGTTCCTCCCACTTCAATTTTTAGGTTCAATTAATGATGATTCATCAGATCACTGACATTTTGTTGAAGTCTCTTGGGATCCGTTCGTGTGTGTTGCAGAAACTAGAGTCAAAAGGCGACACACCACATATGCATATGTAAGAATATATATAATAAGGTCTCCCATTAAATGTATATCCGCCCATGGAATTGCGATTACATATAAGGGGATAGGTGTGATTATGTATATATATGAAAAATGCATACATGTGTGGCTGATAACGGGCTTATGCATGTGAGAATATATATAAGGATCCTCTTGAACATGTTCAAGGCCATGCAGACATGTACATGGGGATTAGGGCGTCCTTATATATATACAAAGGTGCATATGCCCGGATGATGGATGAATCATCTTAGAGTTATCTCTAATAAAAGTGTCAAGCGCAGAGTGTGGCTTGGATCATCTGAGGTAGGGTACCTCTCCTAGCCTCTTTAATTTAAGAATGTTTTAAATTGAATTTAGTTTCCTTCTTAATTCTGCTTGTTTATATTAAATTTAAATTCTTGAATAAGTGTTAGTTAAGATAATTTTTTTTTTGATAAATAAGTCATGGTTTTTTAATAAAACCCATCCAACAGAGATGCGCTATCTACAAAAACTCACAGTGGTATACCTTGCTTGAAATTATTGCGTTGATGTTTTCCTTATACTTGATGTCATTGTTAGTTGTAAAGAACACATCGTACTTGACCATTTTTATATCCTTTTAGGGGGTTTCCCTCTTTTTATTAAAATGTTTGTTTGAACCAAAACACCCGTTAAAGTGTAGTTAGACTTTTAAGATGGAATTTCCCAAGTAGGCAAGTGTTGTAATGACCAAGTCACCACTAATATGGAATTTCCCAAGGGGGATACAATATTATAAATCCTAGTTATATTTAGATTCTAAGTCAATGAAATATAATGTCGCTAAGAAGGTAAGTAAATGTATCGCCATCATAGTTTTTATTGAAGCTAAGGAGACACTTCTATCACTTTTCAATGGAAAATTGTCTATAAATGAATAAGAATTGAAAAGGAGAGTTTTTTAAGAGTTTGTTATTATAGAATTGGTCTTTTCATCAGAAAAACTATATTGAACCTCTATGGATGTCAAAGATTTATAGATGGATGTTAAATATAATAGTATTAAAGAACTAGATAGTTCTCTTATAAAGTCTAATAAAGTGTATGGAGATCTAATTCTGAAGTTACAAAATGGATATGAAGAAATGTTAAAATCTCTTAAATATGATATGCATTATCTAAATCTATAATGATTGGAGTAAGATGTGAAATTGATAAATCAAAAAGTCACCCAAGTTGAATCATTGCATGTTTTTAGGAAAATAAGAGTAGCTACCACAAAAACTAATTATGATAATATTACTAACAAAAAGACTCATAATTGTGTCAAAATAACTTTCATTGATCCACTAATTTTTAACTGTACGCTCATGGAGGAATGTGACAGACTATCCTGATAAATCTGTTTTTACTCGTGTATATTTATCTATTACCCATGGTTTAAAAACAACTTCTGTACAAATATGGGTGTGATTAAATAATGAGAATCCATCCATATCATCCAAATTGGCTATGAGCATGAATAAAATACTTGTATCTCTAAATAAATCTCAAGATCATATTGTTTTTTCCAAAAATAGAAAGAAAGAAAAACTAGATATACTACATACAATAGAAAGATAAGGTGATTTATTTTTCAATAATAGTAATACTAGACATTTGGATAGAAGGGGGTGTGGGGGTGGTGTAGTGGGGTGCTGGGGGATGGTGCAGGAGGGGGTGTTGGGGGGCTGGGGGTGTGGTGCAGGGGGGCTGGTGTAGAAGAACTGGTGCTGAGGGGGGTTGGTGCTGGGGGTAGTGGGGGTGCAGGTGGGGGTGGGGTATGCTTCATGTATGTGTTATTTCTATTGTTTATACATGTACTAATGCAATGATTATTGATATTATGATGAACAATGCATGTGTTTGTAGTTGTTTTTTTTGACATGACCACCATAAATTATTAGTCCAATGGGAGTGACTAAATGATGATATTGTGGTAATAGTAGAAAAGAATTATAGAATCTATAATGGTAATGGATTCATTCAATATTTGTCATCATTGATCACATATATATAAGAATTTTTCATATCTCATTTATTTTCCCACTATTTCCTTACAGGTGGTTTCTTATAATGAGGATGGTTCTATCCACCACCATCGATGACAGTGAGTTCAACATCGGATTTGGGTAATATTTATTTCATTTTTATTATTTGGAAAAAATTTAACTAGGGATTTTGTGATTTTTGGGTTCTTTATATTTGTTTAGTGATTTCTGAGAGGATTTGATAATGATGTTGGTGTTTCTATAGGAGATGATGAGTGTCATGATGGTTTTGGTGATGCTGATATTGAGGTACATTTCAGATGTAAATTTTATTCTGGTTTTATACATTTAATTTTATCAAACAGTTCTTTTTATTATGTTGATATTGATATTGAAATTTTATATTGTTTATATTGGATATAGTTTGAATTCTTATGATATATATTTTATTATGTTTTTGTTCAGTCTTATTTTTTAGGTGGTGTTTTTTTTTGCTCGTAGGTAGAGGATGTGAGTACTGTTATAAGGTGCAGCTATTATAGAAGCATTTGGGTATTAAGTATAGCTGGGTAGGAATCAATTTACATTGTTCTTAACTATATCTATAGGGTCTATTTTTCATGGTTTTTAAAGTTTTATTAGGGACCAAGATCCATGGTTTTTAAAGTGTTATTAGGGACCTAGATCAATGTTTTAACCATGGGTGTAGTTAAAAATTACCATTGTTAAGATCATGGATTTATCTTATAATTTCCATGGTATTAACTGTGGTATAATACTCTAATTTCCAAGGATAACCCATGGCTATACATGTACTACTTACATAGTTCAAACCATTTCTATACATGGAATAATTCCATGGATTAAAACTCGGAAGTTCAAAACCCTACTACAACTGATTTGGTGAAGATCTGGTCATGGGGGCTGGAATGGGGTGGGAGGATAGCAGTCGGAGACTGGAGTGGGGAATGGGTAGGGGGATGGTAGGGGGGGATAGCAGTGTGGGACTGGAGGGGGGAATGGGCAGGGGGCTGATAGGGTATGGGGGGATGGCAATGGGGTACTGGAGGGGGAATGGGTAGGGGTGCTGGCAGGGGGTGGGGTGGGGGATGGCGGTGGGGGACTGGAGGGGGGGATGGGTGGGGGGCTGACAAGGGGGAAGGTAGGGGTAGAATGGGCAGGGGGACTGGTGGCGGGGGTGCATGGGGAAGGTAGGGGCTGTCCAGGGTGTGTGTTACCATGGGTTTCACCTGTATATTAGTTAAGGATAAAGACGGATCAATGTGACTTTGTATTGATTATCATGAACATAACAAGATCACGATCAAGAATAAGTATATATTTCCCCATATTAATGTTTTTTATCAATTATAAGGATCCTAATATTTTTCCATGATTCTTATTTAATCTAGATATTTTTAGTTGATGGTAAAAATAGAATACATAGTAAAAACCATTCATTCCAGGCCAATCCACTATAAATTTATAGTGAATCTGTTTTTCCTTACTAATTCCCCTGTTATCTTCATCAATTTAATGAATAGAGTGTTTGTAAATTACCTTGATCAGTTTTTTGTAGTATTAATAGATGATATTTATATATAATATATAATAAAGGAAGAGTGTGAATGTAACTTTATGATTTTTCTAAAGACCCTAAGTAAGGAGAATATATATGAAAAAAAATTCAAATGTGAATTTTTTGTGAAAAAAAATCATTTTTGTAACATAATCTCAAGAAAGGAAATATCAGTGGATCCACTAATTATGAATGTTATTGATCATCGGCCCATAACATCCATGGTGATTGATATATGTATTTTTATTGTATTGGATAGATATTATTGGTTCTTTTTATATATTTATCATAACTATATATTTTACTCACCAAATTAACTTAGACGGGAGTTATGTTCCTTTAGGATGATGAATGTGAGTAAAATTTCAGGGAATTGGTAGGGGAGACTGAAAGGGGGTTCATGGGGAAGGAAGGGGGCAGGGTGAGGGGGGGATGGGTAGGGGGGACTGGTAGGGGGTGCATGGGTAAGGTAGGGGGCAGGGTGGGGGGTCTGTCCAGGGTCTGGTGGGGTGGGGGGGGATGGGCAGGGGGCTGGCAGGGGGTTTGTCCTGGGTGGGGGTGGTAGTGGGGGGTGGCAGTGGGGGACTGAAGGGGGGGATGGGCAGGGTGGGGGTGTCCAGGGTCTGGAGAGGGGGACTGGAGGGGGGAATGGGCAGGGGTAGGGGGGACTGGCAAGGGGTGGGGGATGGAATAGGGGGACTGTAGGGGGGAATGGGCAGGGGCAGGGTGGTGCATGGGGAAGGTAGGGGCAGGGTGGGGGTGTCCAGAGTCTGGGGGGGTCTTTCCAGGGTCTGGGGGGTTCTGTAAAGGGTCTGGTGGGGGGGAATGGGCAGGGTGGGGGCTGGCAGGGGGTATGTCCTGGGTGGGGGGACTGGGGGGGAATGGGCATGGGCAGGGGGGACTGGAAAGGGGTGGGGGGATGGTAGTGGGGGACTGGAGGGGGGGAATAGGAAGGGGAAGGGGTGCATGGGGAAGGCAGGGGGCAGGGTAGGGGGTGTCCAAGGTCTGGGGGGTTCTGTCCAGGGTCTGGTGGAGGGGGGAATGGGCAGGGGCAGGGGGTGAATGGGGAAGGCAGGGGGCAGGGTGGGGGTGTCCAGGGTCTGGGGGGTTTGTCTTGGGTGGGGGGATGGCAGTGGGGGACTGGAGGGGGGAATGGGTGGGGGATGGTATGGGGTGGGGTGGGGGATTGCAGCGGTTGGGGTGGGGGAAGGCAGGGGAGGGGGAATGGGCAGGGGGACTGGAAGGGGTGAAAGTTATAGGCAGTGTAGTGCAGTGAAGTGCAGTGCAGTGCAGGGTGTCGATTGTGCAGGGTGCAGGGTGAAAGCAGTGGAGGGTGCAGTGCAGGAAGTGGAGTGTAGGCAGTGCAGAGTGCAGTACGGGGTGTAGTGTAGGTAGTGAAGTACAGGGTACAGTACAGGGTGTTGTGTAGGGTGCAGGCAGTGCAGGGTGTTGTGCAGGGTGCAAGCAGTGCAAGGTGTTGGACATTGCATGACTTAGTTTTCATTGATGTAGTTTTTTTATGTTCATGTGTTCCATCTATGAGGTACATAATATCATGTTCTTTGGGAATGTTTAACTTATTGATGAGGTGTTAGTCTCTTAACATATGGATGATTTTTGGTATATTGTCAGCAAGCATGTATGATTAACCAGGTGCAGGGTTTCGTGGAGTACAGGGTGCAAGCTATGCAGTTCACTATCGGATTTTGGTAAGGTTTCTTCCATTTTTATTCTTTGTCTCAATTTTAATTAGGGTTTTTTTAGTTTTTGATTTCCCTATCTTTTTGCAGTGTGTTTTGGATCTCATTGAGGACAGTGAAGAACCACATGACAGGGATATCCTCTCAACCTGTGGGCATGAGGCCTTCTAAAAGTTCATCACAAGGCCCGACTCCTGGTTTTAGTTTGGGTCGGGTTAAATTTTCTAGGTTATTTTTTATTGGGTTCATTTTTTTTATTTATGTCAATTTTAACAAGTTCATTTTGTTCGATTTGGGGCTATTCAATTCAATTAAATTAATTTTATATTCAACCAGGTATATTTCATTAGTTTCATTTTTTTCTTGCTCAATTATGCTTTATTGAAGTCAGTTTTGATTGGTTTGAGTCAGTTTGGTTACATTATTTTCAGTTTGGTTCAGTTTCATCTTTTTAAAAACCATTTGGTTTGGTTCCACTCTACTCAATTTGGCTTGATGATGTTTGATTTAGTTCTAATCAAATTAGCATGTTTTTTATTAGTGTAGTTCATTTGACTAGAAATTTTTGTATCATATCCATATTAGCATGTTTTTGGTTCTCGCAATTCAATTGACTAGTGTGTTGGGAAGGTTGGGGGTGTAGGGTGGGGGGCTGTCTGGGGGGGTTTGTCGAGGAGGGGGCGTGTAGGAATGGGGGGTCTATCCAGGAAGGTAGGATGGTGGGGTTGCAGGGGGAGTGGGGGTGGTGCTATCAAGGGAAAGGGAGGGGGCGGTAGGGGGAGTGGTGGGGGGGAGGGGGTGTCCAGGGGGGCTATAGGTGGAGTGGTGGGGGGGGGGGGGTTGTCCAGGGAAAGGGAGGGGGTTGTAGGGGGAGTGGTAGGGGAGGGGGTGTTCAGGGGGAGGGGGGTGGCTGCAGGTGGAGTGGTGGGGGGGTTTCCAGGGAAAGGGAGGGGATATCCAGGGAAAGGGTGGGTGGTTGTGGGGGTGTCTAGGGGGAAATAGGGAGGGCTGCAGGTGGAGTGGTGGTGGGGGTTGTCCAGGGGGGAGGGGGGATGTCCATGGGGAGGGGTGTGCAGTGAGGAGGGGGCAGGGGTGGGGTGAAAGGTGCAGGGAGAATTGTGCAGGGGGTGGGGTGCAACGTGCAGGGAGAAGTGTGCAGGGGGTGGGGAAGGGGGGTGGTGCGTAGGAGTAGGGGGTGGGGGTTCTGGTGCAGGGTGGGGAGGGGTTATGTCTAGGGGGGTTTCCAGGGGGAGTGGTGTGTAGTGAGGAGGGGGTATGGGGGTTCAAGGTACAGGGTGTGCAAGGTGCAAGGGGAGGTTTACAGGGGGTGGGGTATGGGAGGTGTGCAGGAGCAGGGGTGGGGGTGCTGGTGTAGGTGTAGGGTGGGGGGAGGGGGGAGTTGGTAGTGTCCTCCCAACAGCCATCTCGGTGAACCGTGCTGGGTTTTTTTTATGTAGTATAAAGGCCTATAGATATGGTTTAATGAACTGTGGCCATTATTGGTATGGATATAGGGTCCTCCCTATAGCCACGGTTTGAAAATTTTGGCTATAGGGATATAGCCACGGTTGGATTCATGGCTTTAGGGCTATAGCAATGGTTCGAACTGGGGCTATAGGTCTATAGCCACAGTTTCAAACTATGGCTATAGGATTCAACCTATAGCCACGCCAATACTAGCCACGGTTCCTGAAACCGTGGCTATAACCTATAGCCATGGTTTTTGGGCCTCTAGCCATGGTTTAGAACTGTGGATATAGCCTAAATTTCTAGTAGTGGACTATCCCCACAAGACTTTAACCATGACATCCCTTACATGATGATCATAAGTGGATTCCTTCCTTGCATAAAGTGAATACTATATCCAATGTGATTAGAATAAGAGTGTTTTTAGTGAATGGGCCTAAGTGGAATATATTCCTTATGCGATAAGCATAAAGTTCCTCGTGTGATGAGAATAGAAAAACCCCATCCCAATACATAAAAAACACTCCTTTACTAGGAGATGAGCCTAAGAGAAATGTTTATTAAGAATAAGACACCTCATATAACAAACATGATATGTATTAGGTGATAATCCAAAGTTACCTTATTTGATGAGAATAAGATGCCTCATATGACTAGAATATGATGCATTAGCTATTAATCCTATGTATCATTGGGTGAATGCCTTAGGTTTCCTTATTTTATGAGAATAAAATTCCTTTTATGATGAGAATAGGTAGAATCTTATGATGACTATGGGATGCATTAGGTAATGAGGCTAATATTACTTGGGTGAATAGCCCAAAAATCCTCATGTGATCATCATAAGATGACCTCATGACCCATCTCGATAAAGATTAAATAGTTTCCCAAGGTTCCTAATAATTCTTAACAAACACATCCTTTGTAACTTAAGGTTTTCAACCTGATAAGAAATAAATTGACATTATTATCTAATGTATACATCGATATTCCATTGAGTATGGTAATAATAGTCATGTGTTAAATCTATGTGGGAGACCCATACTTGGTGATAAGCTTCCTAGTGAGACCCTAGTACACCATCATCCTATTCTAATCAAATTATAAACACTATCATCCTAGTGTTGATGGGTCAATAACCTTTTTAAGGATGGAATGTAGGGACCCAGGTCACAACAATCCACAAAGTGTCATAATTAAAGTGTCCATGATAGATAACATTGTAAACTATTCTTATACGTTTAATTGTGTAAGAAAAAATATCATGACTTGATTATGTGCATTTTTGATAGAGATATTATATGAAACAACATCTAATAAAAAATTACCACATTGATTAGTTTCAAATTTTCAAAGGTATTATAATTATAAAATTAAAAATATCATTTATATAAATCAATTATTTCTAAAATAAACTATCAATGATTAAAACTTTCTCATATTTTTCATACTACAAAATATTTTTATTTAAAATATATTAGATTAGAAAATTTTAATGCACATTTTTAATAATATCTATAAGTATAATAAACTTGAATCGTGTTATTTTTAATTATAATATTAACTAAATAAAATAAAAAAATAACAAAAATATGAAAAATTAGTTTCACTCTTGTAGTTTGTTTTTGAAATATGGTTTTTTGCTTTTTTTTATTTTTTTATTTTAAATTTATAAGAATGGTTTAGGTAATAAAATTGAAATAAATAGAATTATAATTAGGAACAATTAAAAAATCAGTAAAATTATATAATAAGGAAAGAAACCATTTATTTATTAAAAAATAATCCTAAACTAAATAATCTTTTCCACCCTGATATCTAAAACATATATTTTTGTCATGAACCAAGCCAGGATACCATCCATCTAGACACCCAAACTGGCATGAGACCTAGCCCAATGGGTGTTCCTGATCCCCATGGTATGTAAAATAGTGTCAAGAACCAATGTAATCATAATGAGAATGATTTTAGCCCGAATAAAATAGGATAAAATAAATTAACTCACCACATAGCATAATTAACAATAACTGAATCTCAAAAAATATAAAAATGGATCTGGATAAAACAACTTCTTTAAAAATGAAAACTAAATACAAACTAAGACCTCCCCATGATACATGATCTCCACATAACCTATAGTTCACCACCAACCACATGACCATCCTTCACTAAAGGCATATAGAAAAACCATAATCCTATACCTACAAAACAAATCAGGTGTACTAACACTGAGTGGCACAAGTATGGTGTGATATTAAATATCATAGTGGCCAACCACCATAGAGAGAGTCCATATATTTCCTTTCACAAAATATTCCACAAACAATAGTTTGAAAAATTCTTAGAAAACATTATTTTAAAGAATTATCAGCACACAAACAACCAAACACACCTTTTTCGTAGTTCCCTTTATTTAAAATAACACACACATGTCTTCTTTTAAAAAATAGATTCACATTCCACAACCCATTTCAAAACAAAATCCCAAGTAAAAATACATGATATATGTAGTGAATCATCCCTATATAGCCTAATTATTATGCCTATAATCAATTAAATTGGCATGATTAAAAAGAATCAAGCCCCGAAGGACTGATTAGTTTCATTGTCTTGGTAAACCGGATACATAAATGAGTATTTTTTTACAAATGAATACACTAACTAAAAAATATTTTTTTTTTATAAAATAGTAACATAGAGGATAATCTCTAATTTATCTAGTATATTCTTAAATATCTTTCATAGTAAAATTCTTGGATTCCTGGGGAAAGAAACATAATAAGGGTGATGTCAAATGCTCAGTAAGGGTAAAATATAGTGGAAGAAATAATGAATCGATTAGAGTAATAATTATGTCATAGTAAATAACTAAATGTATATACTGGGTAATTAAAAAACTATCATTTATCTAGATAAAAAATATGGAATGGTAATAACTAGAAATAAATTCCATTCAAATAAATACATAAGGAAAAATAAATATGTAATGATATGAAACTAAAACACGTGAAATTAATTAATGAACTGAAATGAAATATATCCAAAGATATGTCGATGAAAAATATCAAGGTTGAATAATAACTGAAACCACTATAAGGGAAATTATTTATTAATATACATCATGTCTAAGGTGCATGAGGACCTATTACCATCAAGACCTTTCACAATATGGTTTAAAACTACGGGTAAAAACCCATTTAAGTAATTATTTTTCTCATTAGAACCTATCGATGCATCGATGAGCTATATAAAGTTTGGGATCCACCTATCATTTCTAGTCTAATGAATTTCTTATATTGAATAACCAAAATAAATAATATTCCTTACCAAATAACCATATTGAATGAGTAATATGGATCTATCAATAATTCCCCAATTAATCAAATAACTATCAGAGTAGGCACCATCTGTAAAATGGTGTACGGTTTAGGAAATAGTAATATCCCTAAAAATGAAATGGATAATAAGGGAAATTCAATATTAGATGGTCATATGAGATTATATTTTTCAAGAGGAATAATAAATAAATAAAGGAAATGAATATGAATATTATCCTTGTCCAAATAAATAATAAACCATCCAAAGTTAGAATAAGGATAATATTAATACAACAAATCCAAAGTGAGGAAAATATAGGATTGTTGTTGTTGATTAAATAAATTAATAATTTTTTAAAAATATTTATGCGGAAAATATCCTTTGCTTTTGAAAAACCTTTTGAAAATATTTTTATTTAAAAACTAATTTTAAATAAAATTATTTTTAAAAAAAACCTATTAAATTTGAAAAGGAGGCTTCAAAGAAATGATGGTAGAGAAATCTGTACATGTCGTATAAGGTAAAAAGAATATTCCTTTTTTTACGGGAAAAGGTAAGAAAAATGACTTGTTCATAAAATGACAAGAAGATTCCATAGAAAATCTTTGTAAAAGACAAAAAGGAGAAAAATTTATTTACAAAATCATTTAAAGATCATTTTTGAAAATATTTTAATAAAAAAAGGTTTGTAGAAGAAAATAGATTATCCAATTAAAGAGGGAAATAATGTCGTGTTTTCTAAAAAAATTTTCTAAAACACTTTGAGTACCAAAGAATGAAAATGGTACCAATACTTGAAAATGGTCATGAATAACTAGATAAGAATTAATTTTTTTATTGAACTATGGTTATATAATTTCTTTTAATGGAAATTCCATTGAGTGTTCTTTAGGATTAGTCTTGAGGAAAACAATATTTAAACATCCCAAAGTGTCCCATACCACTTTGAAACATCTTAAATCATAACCTCATGAAGGTTTAATATTTAAGGAAAGTTATAATATCATGAGAGTAATGATATTCATGATATATAATTTAAATGTAAACATATACACCATATAAAAGAAAATAGGTTAATAATAATACAATCTGCCTCAATGAAATGAAATTTAGATGAAATCCCTTACACGTGAATATAAAGATTCAAAAGTAATAATCATTAAATGAAAAATATAAATAACATTAATATAAATTAATTCATGATATGATATATCAAAATGGGTATTAGGTTCACCACAAAAAATAAGTAATTGGAGATTATGACATTTATCTCATGGATGTAAAGAGTGAGATGAGAATCCTTAACTTGTGTTTCTTTTCGGGTGAACGTCCTTTAACTTCATGTATCATAAACATATGTTAATTTTATACTTGATTTATAAACTTTTTAATTTTTATAATTACTTTTATTTCACTTGTTACCATGTTTTTTACAATTACATAAACAATTAATTTTACATCTAGTGTTTGAAACAAATTCAGTTAATGTATCAAAATCAACTTTTTTATGTAAAGTATGGTCCAATGTGTAATTATATAATATATATATAATAATATTAATTATATTATTATCTTATATATTCATTACATGTGTATTTATAATAGTCCATAATATTTGGAGATTTTAAATGAAGTGCACCATTCATAGAGATGGTAGGTCGTACGTATGCCTGAATGCTAGTTTCATTTCATTGTTGAATCAAAATAATGAAAACTAAATAATACATATGTATATTATAATTACAGAATAATATATATGTTTTATATGTTACATAGGTTTGTTAACACCATTCCTTATATGTTCCATGTATGGTCAGAACAATTCATATCACTTTCAGGGGGTGGTAGTCCACATTTCCTCAAATGAAATTTCATATTTACACAACCTGGAATGAAAAAAGTCATGTCAAAAATAAAAATTATAGAAGAATATATAAAATATAAATATAATATATATAATTTTTGAATATAGTGTCCATCATAATGGCCACCATGAGAGGTGTTAGGGAAAATTGAAAAATCATCGATTTGTGAGGCAGTAGTTCATCTTACGTAGAAATTGTATGTTCGTTACCCATTAGATGGAGGTGTGTATAAGTATACACTGAAACCATAGCATAAAAACAACCTGATATATTTAAGATACTGTTTTTGTTATGTAATCATATAATAATAAGACTATATGGAGTGTATAATGGAAGTGGAACTAAAAATCATGATAGAAGGCGCTACCTCTTAATCTGGTAACTTCTTTTGGTTTATACCAAAAGGCTTCCTTAGAAGAATTTATACCCTAATGGAGGATTATAGAATACAGTGAGGTATTTTATTAAGAGTTTTGGGTAGATATTTTCCAATCCAAATGTTTCTTGAAGTCTAGGTATTAGAGAATAGTGGGTACCTTTTATAGGGGAGGGGAGGGGAACCCTTGGAAACACTTAAAATATTAAATTAATATAAATACAGTTTAGGTTTCAAATGGCCCCAAACTAATTTATTTAAAAGATAATATGATTTTGTGTTGAATAAAAATCTTTAAATTAAAATTATACAAGTTTTGAATATTTTTTAATCCTTATCTTTTTTTTCTAACACTTATTTTATCCTTTTAAATCTTATAGTGATATGATGTTATTTATGATTTTATTGTGTTAATGTAATTACCATAACAAATAAAAAGTCCCTAAAAATATTCATTTGTACCATAATAAGAATTATCATAACCATTTGGTTAAATATTATATTTTTAGGAATTTTATAACAATTAATAAAGTATTTTATATTTTAAGTTATGAATTATGTCAATTTTTGACACTATTCATACTTGAATTTTTAAAAAAAATCATAACAACTTGATTCCTTCATAAAAAATACAATAAATTAATCCTCACATGTCCCATTCATCCAAAAAATTCACTTATGACATCAAATATTTCAAATAATATTTATTTTAATATTTATAATATCATTTATTTTATTCTTTCATTAATAAATTTATTATTACATTATCATTGTTTCATAAATAAATTTAATTATTTAATATTTAAAAACATTAAATAAAATACCATGATATAGGTAAAATATTTATATTTAAAATTAATATTTTTAGTTTAATAGATCGCTTACATATCCCATTATAAAATAATAATAATAATAATAATAATAGACATAATTATGATATTTTGGCCTTTACTTAAAATTAAATGTTATAAATGTCTTTATCACACCCAAGTGGCTTCAAAAGGCCAAAGGTTCTGACCAAGGATTGTCTTGGTCATCCATGAATCATCCAATAAGTTCAGTTCAATTTTTAGGTTAGTTTTATATTATTATAATATTATTTTTACCCTAATTTACCAGATTTACCCTTTAACCGTGGTAAATAAAAATAATTTCAAAAGATATTAATCATAATATCCAAAAATAAATGGGACCTATTTACATAATTTGGACCTTATTATTCCAAATATGGAATCCATTTTCCTTAATTTAACACACAAAAGTTAAATTAATTAATTTAAAATTAATACCTGTTGTCAAAATGAGAAAATAATTTTTTAAAAGTAAAAACAATCATAAGATTGGCATCTGTTTATACCAAATTTCAATGTGAAATTATATAAAATGACCAAAATTAAATTAAATGATAAAATATTAATATAATTATACTTTTAAATCAATTAAAAGGATAATATAATTATATAAATAATTTAGATGAAAAGGTAGTTTTGAATTAAAATGCAGTATTTTTACTATTCATTAAAAAATGAATTTTATCATAAAAATACTAAAATTAAACCAATGTGAATTTTTATTTCCCACTTATAAATAAAAAGTTTATTTTTTCAAAAAGAACTTATTAAATTATGAAAATTTATATTTAAAATAGGTTCTCCATTAAAAAAAGGTAAAATTACCTTTATCAAAATATAGGCTTTTATGTGTAAAATAGGGTTTGTTCTTATCTTATGAACATAAAACCTAATGGATGAATATAAAGAATATTTTTATTAGTATATAACATATATATATTTCATAAATATTATTTACTAATTTTAATTAAGATAAAAATCCTTTGTAATCATAAAAATAATAATATTTCATCTAATATCTAATTGATTATTATTTTCATTTATCAATAATTAGTTACCCATGAAATCATTTTATATTAATATAAACCATATATTTTTATTATTTAGTTGATATTATTCATAACTTCTAGTTTATATCACATTATATTAAATAAAAATATTTAAATAATATATCTTTGTTTAGTGAAACTTTGCCTTGCATACTATGTAAGATATTGAGGAAGGTCTCTATTACGTGTAGCATAGTCTAACTCATTGTTTCATGCATTAAAATCTATAGAATATATTTTAAAAGATAAATATATTATAAATTATCCATATATTATATTACCTTATGTGATTTTTTCTCATGCCATACACGCTATCGAATGCAATGTTCTTAATTTAGTTTTTTGGGGCGTCACATTCTCCCCAACTTAATTAAATTATGTACGTGAAATTTAAACTTGATCTTTGTAATATATTGTTTGATACTTCCTACATTTAAATCCAACATTGTGAGAAGATTTCATAAAACACCCTCTATAAAAGAGAGTATGGAAATTACAAAGTTCACATAGACTACCAAGTAATTAGGTCTCTATGTAGGAGAATATTATTGGAAAGTAGAGATACCTACTTTTAGGAAAATCATAAATATTTATAGGTATTGAATGAAGTCATAAATTACAAACAAGTGGTTGATCAAAGGAAATTTGAGGGCCACAAATCCAAAAATATGAGCTGGTTTATAAAACCATTGGTTCTACAAAAATTAAGGTATTAGGAGAACAAATATTTTTATCATTTTTATAATGTTGAGTAATCATTTTATTGACTAAGAATATAACAAAATATTCTTACTTGATAGGTTTCAATTTCATATGAACAATCCTAAATTTTGGTTGTACTTTGATCAAATTTTAATTCTTATTTTCACTTCTATAAATTAATTACCAATAAAGAAATTTTTTTCCTTTTTTATGCCTGAAGCACTCAAACAAACTTTTACAGGATTGTAAGAGTGACAAGTCTAACTATTTGTCCTTAACTATCTTCTAAAAGTAATATGGTTAATATATTAATCTGAAATCTTTAAAAGTGATACTTCTAGTTCATAATTAACGTTTATTTGTAAAATTTCCTAACTAAAAATAATGAAAAATTAACAAGGACATTTTATAGGGCTGTGGTTGGTGTGAAACCTTTATCATCCTTTGGTTATGGGTTCAAGACCCGCAGCCTTGCTGGATTTGATTGGTTCTCACCGGGCTTATAATGTTAAACCTTGTCCTTGTTGATGCATGACTTTTGTGCGAGTTATAAAACTGTGTGACAAGCACACAACTTGACCCTATAAGAGGTATGTGTTAGGTGGCACGGTTCAACTGTAGTTCGCTCAACCATACACTTGAAGTCACATGAGCCGTGCAGTTTTCTGGCATTTAAAGTAAATAAAATTTTATGTAAATAAAATAAGGTTAATGTTTAAACCATAATAATAATATTATTTTTTTGAAATATGATAGCATTATTATTATTATTAAGTTTTTTAATAATAATATTTTTATTAAAGTTGTTATTAATGATATTATTATTAAATATTTATTAATATTATAAATATTTTAAAACAAAATGAATACAAATTGTTATTATTAATATTATCATTATATTATTATTATGTTTTTTATATTATTATTATTATTGGTTTTATTATTATTATTATTATTATTACTATAATATGAATAAGAAGAAGAAGAAGAAGACCTAGAGCTACCCAACACCCCCCCCCCCCTCCTCCCTTACCCACTGCACGCAGCGATGCCCCCTTCCCTTCCCCTTGCATGCACAACTGCCCAGGCAGGAAGCCTTCCCTCAGGACCCTGCCTCCTCCTTTCACTGGCCTTGCCGCAACAGCCACACCGCACCAACCGACCCCCTCCCTCACTAGACTCTCAGCCTCGCCCTTTATTCACAAGCGCTTCGAATCACATCTCCAGCAGCAGCCGCCTCCATTGCTGGTATCATCCTATGGTGATTTTTATTTCACAATTTTGGGGGGTTTTATTAATTTTGGTAAAACCTTAATAGTTGTGTTTTTTTGTTTATTTTATCTCAGTTTTGGGGTGTGAGAAGGGACCGTAATGCACGGTTCTTCCTTTCTCTGAAGCGGTGTCACTTTTGCACAAGTTTGAGGTAGAAGAATCCATTCTTTTCCATTACATTACCTGTCCTTTGATGCTTGATGTTTTTAATTCATTTATTATCTTAATATGAACCTCCATGGTGCCTCTTTATAGCTTCTTGTGGTGTTTTGAAGTTTAATGATTGTGTGAATATAGGTTTTCATGAAACTTGATTTGTGACCTTGTTTGTTTTTTCCAAAATTGTTTGTTAAAATAATAATTTTCCTTTTTAGAGTGAATTGGTTGGAAGACAGGTGTTTTCCTTATTGAGATGTTTTTTATAAATTGATTTAAGATATGATTTATATTTTATTTAAATGTGAAACATGTTGAACTTTATTGGTATTCTTTATAACTTTATTTAAAATGGTTTTTGGTTTATGAACTTTTGTCGTATTTTATAAACGATTAAAATGGGAATTATTGGGTCAAAAGAAAATGGTGGTTTCATGAAAATGGGTTTAAAATGTTTTTCTTTGTTTTTAGGGTGTTCCATTGGATGTTTTCACATCCATGGGTGAACTAGGTGCACACATTGATGTGCAATCAAATTAATATGGCACTCTAGAGCTAGTATCCATCAAGAGTGACACTTCTCTCCTTCCTTCTAATTTTCCTAAAATGTTTTTATGTTTTCCAAAATTGGGGAAGTGGTACTTTTTGTGTTCCCAACATAACTTCAAATAATTTCCTATGGTTTGTCCTGGTTGGCTGTGAAACATACTAGGGTGAGCGGTTGGAAAATGGAAGGCTCATTTTTCATTTATAGTGTCTTTGGGTGAAAGTGGAAGCTATATCCTATTTGGAATTTTGTGAAAGCGTTTTGGCTTGTAAGTTTTGTGAAATCCCATTTGGCACTTTTGTAGGTGTTTTTTGTTTTAACTTGATTTAAATTGAATTGGGGCATGTTTTGGTAAATGCATGGTATAAGGGCCTATTTGTCCATGTTTTTAAGAAATGATGTTTGTTGTTGTTTTGGAAACATTTCTAAATTTTTTGGTAAATGTGTTAGGTCCACTAGGTCAGATACCCTAAGTGGGGGTAAATCAGGGCATGACAGATTAAAACAACTTCCCCTGTGGATCTTGTTTTGTTGTTAAGATAAACTCTTCTCTCTATATTTCTTGTAGCAATGTGTAAATAGAAAATAAATCATGCATGGGACACAGTGATTTTTACTTGGTTTACCCTCACTGTGTCCAAGGACCATACACTGGTAATATGCCAATGTACCAAATTCACTAAAAGTGCACTATTGTTTACAATGTTCGAAGTGAACTCATTGTCCCTTCTATTTTACAACCTCTCGTAGTTTAGAACTCACTGCTCTCTCAACTGAAGTGAGATCAATACTTATTTATAAGATCCACTCATAGTTTATAGACCTATAGGTATCTTCATTAACACAAATGAATGTATATTTCTCTGTTTGTAATTTCTCTATTAACGTCTAACTTTCATCCAGTAATGAATACAACTTTATCACAGATGTACCAGGAAATATTCCAACTTTCACACATCCCTAAAATAAATGGTGCACTTCTACATGATTGGCGTGCTTCTCCAAGTCAGGTGCGCAAGTGTCACCAAACCACTTTCACAAAATCCCCATATTCAACTACTAACTTGGGAAAATATCACCCTTTTACGCCCAAACCAATATTGGCACGCAACTATCAACTGGCGTGCAACTTCTAAGTATCTTTGTACTTGTGCGACCAAACCACCACTTGTGTGACCAAACCACCTGCATGATTAGAACTCTAAATTTCTCTAAGTGTTGAACTCTCTATCAAATGAGGAGGTGTGTACTTCTATTTATAGGAATTTTGGACACCCTGAGCACCGGCACGCAAGTCTCCTTCCGGCACGCAAGCCCAACCACCCTAGTCTTGGTCGCCCTAGTCACCTTGAGCTCCCAAATAAAAACTTGTCTGCCCCTCTTCCTTTTGCCATATTTTGATGTTTTGATCTTGAAAAAAAATGGCGCACAAATTTCCAAGATTCCCATACACCGGCGCACAAGTCCCTTTGCCAAAAACACTTTTCTCCTTTTGTTTATTTTAAGGCCCAAAAATTTGGAAAAGACTAGAAAATAGTGCCACCTTGTATCTACTCTTTTTGTACCACCTCTAGATCGTCCATTCCATTGTCGAGGTTCTTCTATCAATCATGTATTGTTAACAACATTCCTTAAACTCGACATGTCACCATGAAAACCCCATTTTTCAACAAATATGTACATCGTGGTCTGCTTTTTCAATAAACACAACACAGAGGAACACTTTTTCAACAAACACAATCACCTCAAAAATGCTTCAATGATATCTTGAGGGATTTTTTCCCAACAATATCCCCCTTTGGGTTTGTTGACAACTCTTCTCATAAAATGATACTGCGTTAATGCTTAATCCACCATTCGCCTCTTGAAATTCAGATAGCGATCATGGATTCACTCAACACATACTCTAAGTCCACATGAGAAATGATCGGCATGAGAAACAAGAGTAAATGAAAATTTTCATCAATGAATCAATTCATTTATGACACCAACTATTGACATCAAAATAATACCAATTGCCAAACTAATACCAATTGTTGACCGCTGGAAACCTTTTGACACCATTCCAACGTCACTCTTCTACCATTATCACGATCCTCAGTTATCGTGATATCTATTCTTTGACTAATCACTTCTACCATTTTCATATTTAATGCTCTCCCCCTATCTCATTTCTCTCCCCCTATCTCACTGCTCCACATATTATCTTCTCCCCATGTCTTTTACAAAGACATTTTATCCCTTCCTTAACCATAGTTTCTCCCCCTTGAGGAGTCATTATTTCTCCCCCTTTGTCAATGAACCCAAAGGTCACTCCTTTTTGGTATGCAACATTGGAAGGAATACAGATTAGCACATTAGATAAAAACATACCATACCTCGGGGAGAGGGGAGTTCCACATTCACACTTTCTCAAGTGTGGGGAGTTGACTAGACTCCTAGATCCAGTCGATGCCTCTCAAAATATTCCTTGGTTAAGGCCTTTGTCAGAATGTCTGCAACCTATTGTTCTGTAGGCACATACTCCAACTTCACGATTCCATGCTCAACCTTCTCCTTTATAAAATGATACTTTATCTCAATGTTCTTTTTCCTTGAGTGATGGATGGGATTTTTTCTGAGATTTATAGAACTTGATTTATCGCACTGGATTCCGATCAGAGACTTCACTTCAATGCCAATGTCATCAAGCTACTACTTTATCCACAATAAATGTGTTCATGATTGAGTGGTTGTAGTATAATCAGATTATGTGGTGCTCAATGAAATGCAATCTTGCTTCTTGCTTAGCCAAGAAATACACAATCCACCAAGATAAAAATCACCTCCTGACATTGATTTCCTGTCATCCGCTAAACCGTTTCATTCTGCATCAGTATATCCCAATAACTCTGACTGAGATTTGTCACTATATATTAATCCAAAATCCATCGTTCCCTTGATATACCAAAGTATTCTTTTCACTGAAATCATGTGGATTTCCTTGGGATTTCTTTGATATCACGTTGCTTGGCATGTGGAGAAAACAATGTCAGGTCTCGTCGCTATCAAGTACAGTAAACTCCCAATAACCTTCATGTGTTATGTCATATTAACTTCTTTGTCATTATCATCTTTTGATAATTTTATCTGGGTAGCAACCGAAGTCTTCATATCCTAGGAATTTTCCATTCCAAATCTTCTCAGAACCTCCTTGGCATATTTGTATTGAGAAATGAATGTTCCATTCTTTCCTTGTGACACCTGTAAACCAAGGAAAAATGTCATCTCTCCAATCATTAACATTTAGAACTCACTTTTCATGAATTTTGAAAACTATCTGCATTGAGCTTCATCTGATCCGCCAAATATTATTTCATCGACATTAACCAACACCATCATCCTATGATTATTATGGTTGTTGAAATAGAGATTTTAATCAACCCCAACATTCTAGAAAACAAGCTTCTTCAAATAATGATCAAGCCTTGAGTACCATTCTCTTGGTGCTTATTTCAGCCCATATAGTGCCTTCTTTAGCCGAAAAACCTTTTTATTATCCTCATGAATGAGAAAACCATCTGTATGATTAATATATACTTATTATTTCAGAACCCCATTCAAAAATGCAGATTTTACGTCCATCTAGATAACTTTGAACTTATGTTGCACTGTAATGGATAGGAATAATCTGATTGTCTCCATCCTCGCAACTGGTGAAAATGTCTCATCAATATCTATTCCCTCTATCTGGGGGTATCCTTTGCACACTAGTCCTGCTTTTTTTCAAATCATTGTGTCATCTTCATTCATCTTGTTGCAATAGACCCATTTAGTCCTGAGGACATTCTTATCTTCTAGCCTTGAAACAATCTCCCAAGTCTGATTCTTCTCAATTTGATCCATCTCTTCAGTCATAGATTGAACCCAGTTTTCATCTTCATCTGCATCAGTAAATCATTTAGGCTCCACCTAAGATAAGAAAGATGTATGTTGTAGAGATTTCATTCTTCTTGTCTTAACAGGAGATTATTGATCACCAATGATATTCTACTTATCAATTTCATCTATAATTCTTAGCTTCTGTGCAGATACAGATTTTACTTCCTCATGCTCATCATCGGTATCTTCTTCCGAATCAGTATCAGCCACTTCTTCTCCCCTTGAATTTCATTCCTCTGCATCACTTTCATTAATAAATTGTTCACTATGATGTTCAATATTATCTTCATTTTCCATGATAGTGACATCATCATGCTCAACTACCTTTCCTAGCCTTTTATTAAAGTATTTATATGCTTTGATTTTTCCGGAGTAGCCAAGGAATATTCCCTCATCTCCACGTGACTCAAATTTCCTATTTTTTTCTTTGTTGAGTATAAAAAACTTACTTCCAAAGATTCGAAAGTACTTCACTGTTGGATTTTTCTCATACCACGTCTCATATAGAGACTTTCCTTCCTTAGGAAACAAGAGATCCCTATTAGAAATGTAGATCGACATCAATATTAGTTCCTTCCAAAATTTCTCTGGTAGGTCTTTTTCAATAAGCATCGTTATGGCCATGTTTTTGATGATATAATTTATCCTTTCAACCACTCCATTCTATTGAGGAGTTAGTACTGAAGAAACTTGATGCATTATCCCGTGTTTCTTGATATAGTCTTCCACCTGTCTATTTATGAATTTTGTACCATTGTCAGTACAGAACTTCGGAATTTTCTACCCAAACATCCTTTCAGATTCCCTCTTGTATTATTTTAGGAAACTGAACAAATTGAACTTTTGAGAAATGATGAATAACCATACTATTCTACTATATTCGTCAATTAAAAGAATGCAATACCTTTTTCTATCAATGGATCTTGGTGAAATAGGTCCATATACATCAGTATACACCAATTCAAGCACTCTTGTTGACTTATTTTCCTTTGATTTCTAAGTCTTTCTGATGATCTTACCTTGTTGATAGGAATCGCATGTATGTGTACGATCACATGATAGCTTAGGGAGGTCTCTTGCTGCTTCACACTTTACCAGATCTTCCAGAGATGGTTGACATAGGTGACCAAGTTGTTTCTGACACAATTTGTTTTCTTCCTCTCTGGATAAAAATCAAATGTCTTCTTCTCCACTTACCAGGTATAGATTCCCCTTTGTTCTTTTTCCCCATAGGATCATTGTATCATATCTTCCCTTGATGACACATGTCTTCTTGGTACACCGTATAGAATTCCCTGAGTCACACAGTTGACTGACACTAAGAAAATTGTGACTGAGACCTTCTACAACCAAGACATCAGCTTGTCTTATTTCTTTTCCCCCAAACCTGTCCTTTCCTGATCAAATTATCTTCAGACCTTCATCATTTCCAAACTTGAAAACTCTTTATTTTTCATATTGTATGCCTATAACAAGACCTTTATTACCTATCATGTGAGATGTGAAACCACTATCAAGGATCCACACACCAGAACGGTATGATGCTTTAAGGTAAATTTATTCCACCACTACCTTCTCGTCCTTTTTCTCCTTGGTTAATATTTTTTCCTTCACACTCAGCATAGATTGAGAATTCTTATCATTCTCAAAGTATGATGGACTAGCTTTATCTTGAAAAGATGAAAATCTATTTTTCATTTTCAACTCACCTGTTGCTTCATTGATCTATTTCTTTTGAACATTTTTATTCTATTTTGGCACATATCTCTATATGGTCAATGTATAGTATCTATCCATGTTCCCAAATCCTCTACAATAAAAACAGTTTCCTTCAAAACATGTTCTAGAGAAACGTTCTCTATTTGGATGGCACCTCTGTTCTTGTGCCCTTCAATATCTCTTGGCTATGGAACACACCTACTATGAATGTCCCATATTTCCACAATAATAACACCTAATATAAGGTGAATTCCTTTGTTTAACTTTTTCACTGCTAGTTTCCCCTTGGGATCTCTGAATATTATGATTCTGCTTTCTTCCCAAATTAACCTTCAAGCTCAGAATGGGTGCTTGCGGTCTAACTTCAATTTTCATAGATTTTTTTTCGATCAATAACCCCCATAGGCCTTAGTATCTGAACATAATTAACGATTCCTTTCTGTTGAACCACTATGGTCCACTTTTAGCTTCTCGGTTTTTTGAGTGATCTACTTTCCTGATGTCCCAGCAGGAGTCAAGAGTTTCTCTTGATCCTTAACCTTTTTCCACAAACCGACAACATCTCCTTCAAGTTCGTCAATATGCTTGATTTTATCTTTCATTGTGTTATTCAATCCATTGATCTCCCTTTTCTGTTTTTCAACCTTGAGTTTATATTCATCAACCTTTTCTGATCTCTCTGACCGAGTAGACTTAAGGTTTTTAATTTCTTTTATTAGCTTAAACTTCTCTTCTTCTTTCTATTTCATGTAGAGTTTGGAATCAGGTACCACCTTGTTGGATTTCTTTGTTTTTTCTCTCCAAACATTTATCTCTTCAAGAGATGCTTCTAATTCAACTTCCATGTCGACTCTTCCTTCAATTTCTTCTTCTTCTTTATCATTGTATGTTTCTTCCTTTTTCTGAGAGATACCAACAACTGCCACCATAGCATTCTCTCCATGATCTATGTAGTTCTCTATATCTTCAACCTCTTCAGCCTCAGACTCATATGAACTACCACATTCTTGTGAGAGAATATTATTTTTCTTAAATAAATTTCTCTTGAATTGTTTATTGCCTTTCACATAGGTTGAATTCTTCTTCTTGGGAATTTTGATTTCATCCTCCTCATATTCTTGAAACTTCTTGGGGAACCTTGTGGTGAAATGACAAACTTTTCCACATATAAAGCAAGCAAGTGGAAGTTTCCCTTTGAATTTTCCTTTTCCACTTTGAAGATTTGAGGAAAGGAATGAAATCACCTCATATGTCTCTTCTTATTCCTGAGAATCTTCAATGGTGAGCTTCTTCATATCCTTGAATGCTACCTCTTTGGATTTCCCCTTTTCCACAACATCGTTATCATCATTCTTCATTTCATATGCAACAAGGTTGATGTCCAGGTTATCCAATGTTAGCTCTTTTGGGTCTTTATCTTCCAAAACTGAAACTTTCAAATTGAACTGAGGTGGAAGTTTCCTCAAAATGTGCTTCACAATATTTATGTCTTCAATAACTTCTCCAAGACCTCTCATGTCTTCCACTACAACATTTACCCTGTCAAATAATGCATCAATAGACTCATTCGAGTTCATTCTCATATCTTCATACTTGTTCCACAACACTTTCAGCTTTTCCTCTCTGGCCTTTGAATCTCTTTCATATATGTTCAATAGATTTTCCCACATAGATTGCAATGTTTTTCATGACATCACCTTCATATATATTTCATTGGATAGGGCCCTCCCTAAATCCTTGATTCCTTTGGCATCGTTATCTAATTCTATTCGTTCGGATTCTAATAATGCACCACTGTTAATATCAGCAGTTATGCCATGCATTGCTATTGTGAACACATTCATTCCCAAATATCGAAAGTAGTGTTGCATCTGAGTCTTTCATAGCTGAAAATTTTTCCTTTCGAAGATCGGAATCCCTTTGTGATTGATGACCTCCATTTGAGAGAGAATCACTGATATCAACCTCCCTTTGATACCAATTGTTAGGTCTATTAGTTTAGATTCCCTAAGAGGGGGTGAATCAGGGTATGAGATATTAAAAAAAATTCCCCTATTGATCTTGTTTTGCTGTTAATCAAAACTATTATCTCTCTCTTTCTTGTAGCAAAGTATAAATAGAAATTAAATCATGCACGGGACACAACGATTTTTACTTGGATCACTCTCACTAGGATATGTCCAAGGAGAATACACCAGAAATATGACGATGCAACAAATTCAATAAAATTGCACTGTTGTTTACAATGATCGAAGCGAACTCACTGTCCCTTATGGTTTACAACCTCTCACAGTTTGAGAACTCACTGCTCTCTCAACTGAAGTGAGCTCACTACTTCTTCAAAAGATCCAATCATAGTTTAGAGATCTATAGGTTTCTCCATTAACACAAATGAATTTATATTTCTCTATATGTAGATGCTCTGTTAACATCCAACTTTCATCCACTGAGGAATATAACTTTACCATGGATGTACTAGGAAATCTTCCAACTTTCGCGCAACCCTAGAATAACTGGCACACTTCTCTATTCTTGGTGCACTTCTCCAAGTTAGGCATTCAAGTGTCACCAAAACACTTGTGAAACACCCCCTTCTTGAACTCCTAACTTGTGCGAATCTCGCCCTTTTATTCCCAAACCGATATTGGAATGCAACTATCAACTAGCGCGCAACTTCTGAGTATCTTTATACTTGTGAGACCAAACCACCACTTGCGCGACCAAACCACCTGCGTGACTGGAGCTCTAATTTTCTATAATTTTTGAACTCTCTCTTAAATTAGGAGGGTTGGACCTCTATATATAGTCATTTTGGACACCCTGAGTGTCAACGCACAAGTCTCCTCCCAGCGTACAGGTCCATCCACCCTAGTCTCGGTCTCCCTAGTCACCTTGCGCGCCCAAATCAAAACTTGGGCGCCCCTCTTTCCTTTTCCATATTTTGATGTTCTGATATTGAGAAACATATGGTGTGAAACTTTCCAAGCTTCCCAGACACCGGCACTCAAGTCCCTTCTCCAAAATCACTTTTCTCCATTTGTCGATTTTGAGGCCCAAAAATTTGGAAAACAATTGAAAATACCACCACCTTGTATCTGATCTTTTTGTACCACCTCCAGATCATCCATTCCATTATTGAGGTTCTTCTATCAATCATATATAGTTAAAAACATTTCTTGAACTTGAAATATCACCATTAAAATCCCCTTTGTCAACAAATTTGTACATCATGGTCTGCTTTGTCAACAAACACAGCACTGAAGTCCACTTTGTCAATAAACACAATCACCTCAAAAATGATTCAATGATACCTTGAGGGGTTTTTTTCCCAAAAAAATGGTTAAATGAAGTAAATCTAAAGGCCTAATTAAAATTATCAAATGGATGTTTATAAAGGGTTTCATGGGTGAGATTTCTATAAGGACCATTTTTCATATTTGAAATGATATGTTTGGAAAACCACTCTTTGGTTAGGTCTCTTTCCTCGTCTATTGATCGTGAGACAGTAGGGTCCTCAGTATAGTCCTCCATTTTATAATATTTATTTTATGGCATGTGACTAAACTTGATGTGGTTGGGGTGGTATCACATTGTGTATTGTTCTTGGTTATATATATATATTGTTGTTTGAATATGTGGCACACCTCTTTGTGAAAATAAAACAAAAACCTAGCATAGAAAGGGGGTTTACTGATAATGATTGCTACACTAGATGTTGATGTACTATCCAGTGGACCATATTAGGTGGACATTCAAGATTATTTCTATGGGATTTTTCCCCTCATTCTAACCAGATAAAGGGTGGCTAGGTGTTAGGGAATTTGATTTTATCGTGTGTGGCATGCTATCGGGGATGGAGTCACAAGTATTAGTATGTTATAGTCTTCCTCAAAGTTACTAGGTTTTTTGTGGTCCTTTGATATAAGGACTATTACTACCATTTCCCTTGATGTGTGTAGAATTATACCCTTGAACTTGGTTTTGGTGTTTTCTTGTAAAAACATTGTATGTATGGTTGGTTTTAAAAGGGATTTCAATGTGGATGTTTCAGAAAAGTTTGTGTGTTCCCATATTTATTTATTTTCATTGTTTTTAAAGTATAAGGGAAGTGGAATTTTGATTTTTAGATTTCAAAATGAATTGTATATTTGAAAACCTTGTTTTTTTATAACTGTAGTTCAAACAAGTATTATTGGACTGTTTTGGAATTAGAAAATGCATAGATTCTTTAGTTCACTTTTAGCATCCCTACAAAGAATTTTAATACTCACACATATCCAATATTTTCAATTGGAGTTTTGAATTTTGGTTCAGGTTCCTATTCCAGCTGCTCAGTGTTGTAGAAATGCTGGTATAGTGGATGGGGGTGACCAAGAGGTCACATGGAGGTTGTGATAGCGCAATTTTTTTTTTCTATTTTTAGTTTTTGGTTTGTTAGTTGGCCCTTGTAATTAAAATTGTTTATTTATATCCATTTATGTTTTAATTATCATTTTATTTCCTACTATGTTTGTTTATTTGGTTTGTTTGATCCTATTTTTGGGTGGAAATAGTTCCCAATGGTTGTATATTTGATGCTCGGCACTAGTTGTCATCCCGGGGGGGACTGGGAATGCCCCATGGGACATGTCGTAGACCGGGTAGGATAATTGTTTCATGGTTGACCAAGTATGGTTCATGAAAAAATGTCATCATAGGAAGTCCTTTTTATTTGGGGTGTTCTATAGATGGAGGTTAGGTGTTTTGGGGCTCAGGAGGTAGGTTACGGGTCGGTGCATGATCATCACCGCTCGTGGTGAGACCAGAGTTTCCAGGGGTAGTCTGGGTTTTGATTCTTTTTTCTTTGTTTTGAATTGATGGATGAGAATTGAGACAATCTAGTTTCACATCGTGATCTCACATGGATTAGTGACCCATGTGGAGTCCAAGTGCATGGTTCAAGTACCTCCTAGTTGTTGACGTTTTCTTGGGGCATGGCTCACTACCATGTCGTCAGGTTAAGCGTGACTACTAGTTCCTCGTTCTGGTGGTTTGGTGTAAGTTTTGATTTGTTGTGGATTTGTTTAGTGTGAGTATGATTCTAAAATGAAGGTTGTTTTGAACTAGAAAATTATTTCTTTCCAATGGTTTTGAACTTTCTAAAGTGTGTTTTAAAAATTTAGATGAAAATGGTAGTTTTTGAAATGAATGTTTTGGCTATTCTTATGTTTGTTTGGTTATTTATAGATGGTGTTACCTTTATTGAAGTTTCTTTTGGGTGTTTTTTTCATGTTTCTCAGAGTATGACGCCTAGAAAGGTCACTAGTATATCCAATGAGTAATGCACACTTCCAATTATTTTTAATTATTTCTAGTTTATTGTGATAATTGAGGTTTCTTAGGATAGTTTTGTGGTTGTGAAAGTAGTCTGTGTATTAGGGTTATTGGGAACTCTTGAGTGTGTTAAATTTAGTGTCATTTCGGTTTTAAATGGTGGGTTATGTTTTGGATAAGTTGAGGTTGAGTGACTCTTTATCATTGGAGTTTGGAGTGGAATTGGTGTTGGACAGCTTTTGCAAAGGTTCCCCACCTGGAGAGCAGAGGAACATGTTCCTGAAGGAACCTCGTTCGTCGGTGTCCTCTTACATGCCACTAGTGTGGCCGGTTTAGACATTTTAAGCCACATTGTTGCATCCCTCTAAAGTTTCTTTATTTTTGTGGTCGTTCGGGTCGTTTGGAAAAGTTCTATAAGGAGTGCCATTTTGGGAAAGAATCTTGACCAGGGAACGCTAGTGCCTGACTGTGAGGAAAAGATGCTTCGACAATTAGTTCCCCAGCCACAAGTCTTGGGGTGAAACTTGTGCACGGTCAGTAGTTTCCAGGGGTCGAAATCCCTGGTTTGGGTTTTTTGTTCCATGTTTGGATTGAAACATTTAAAGATTTTTTGTTCTTGTTTCTATGAAATTAATGTTTTACTGTTATTTTAAGTTCATTGTTTCAATGGGATAATGTGATGAAATTGTTCTTCTATAATCCAAGTAGTCTTGTTTGTATGTATGTAGATTTTAGATTTGTTTGTTTTTCTCAGCATGTGTTTTCACCTCATGTGGGTTGGTTTCGATTGTACACGCTTGAATATGTTTGATTTTTTATGAGATGGTTAGAAAATGGATCCAGTTAATTGTAGGGTTTTTATCGGTGTTTCTTTTCACAAGTCTTCCCCTAATATTAGGAGTTCAGTGGGTGTGTGAAACGATACTAGTTCTATTTGTGGTGTTTTCTTACTCATTCAATGAATGTTTGTTTGTATTGGATAGGAGTTCCCATGGGGGACCCCCTCTCTAGGGTTGTATTTCTGGGTTTTAATTTCTGTCCTAGTAGAATCCTTATGGTGGGGAGAACCCTCTCGTGTTCTCCCATTATTTATGGTCATGGTTTCGTCTAGATTGGTCAGCTATGATGTGTGTTGGGAATGGTCACCCCAACACTCTCGATTTATTTTGGTTTTTTCTAGGCATGGAGTTGATTTATGTTAACTGTCGGCTTGGTGACTTTCTTGGGGTATAATGTTTCTGTGGTGGGAAGAATTGTCACACCCTGACCTAGTTGATGCGTGACTTGCACATGAGTTATAAAACTGGGTGACAAGCACAAAACTTGACCATGAAAGTGGTCAGTGTCTGGTGGCATGGTTTGAGTGCAGTTCACTCAACCGTGCGCTTGACGGTTGGTGAGCCATGTAGTTGTCTGGCATTTAAAGTAAAAAAAAATATTTAAATAAAATAAGGTTAATTTTTTAACCATAATAGTAATCTTATTATTGAAAATATGATAACATTATTATTATTATTTTCATTATTAAAATTTTTAATGCTACTATTATTATCAAAGTTGTTAATAATGATATTATTATTAAATAGTTATTAATTTTATAAATATTTTAAAATAAAATGAATAAAAAAATTATTATTAATCTTATCATTATATTATTAAAAAGTTTGTTATATTATTATTATTTTTATTAGTTTTATTATTATTATTATTATTATTATTATTATAAAATGAAAAAAAATTACCTAGCGCTACCTGCCCCCCCCCCCACCTTCCCCCCTTACTCACTACGCACAATGTCACCCCCTTCCTTACCCCTTGCATGGACGACCACATGGGTAGGTGGCCTTCCATCTAGACCCCTCCTCCTCCTTGTGTTGGTCTCTCCACTCCCTGCATTCGGCCTCTCCTATTGTGGCTTCTGGTCTTGCCCCTCCTGCTGACCAGCCCTATCTCTTCATTGTGCCAACCTCACCACACAATCCTCACCCCACCAACTGACCCCCCTCTCTACACTCTCGGCCTCACCCTTTCTTAACTGGTGTTTCGACCGATATCTTTGGAATTCGCCGCATCTTTCACCGATATCCTCCTTCGATGGTTTTTATTTTAATATTTTGGGGGGTTTTATTTCATTTTGGAAAAACCCTAATCGTAGGGTTTTTTGTTTGTTTTCTCTCAGTTTTTGAGTGTGCGAAGGGACTGCAATGCTTAGTTCTTCCTTCTGCTGAAGTGGTGTCGCTTTCGCACAAGTTTGAGGTAGGAGAATCCCTGATTTTTCTTTCCATTACTTGTAAATTTATGATTGATGTTTTTTAATTCATTTATTATCTTTCTACACATCTCCATGGTGCCTATTTATAGCTTGTTATGGTGTTTTGAAGTTGAAGGATTGTGTGAAAATAGGTTTCACATGAAAATTAATTTTTTCCCTTATGTGTTTATGCCAGAAGTGTTTGTTAAATTTATAATTTCCCTTTTTAGGGTGAATTGGTTGGATTAGTGGTATTTTCCCCATTGATATTTTTTTTATAAATTTACATAAGACATTCATTAGTTTTTATTTATATGTGAAACATGGTGAACTTTCTAGGGATGCTTTGGAACTTTATTTAAAAGGGTTTTTGCTTTATGAACTTGTGTCGTATTTTATAAATGAGTGAAATGGGTATTCTTGGGTAAAAAGAAAATGGCGGTTTCATGAAAATGGGTTTAAAATGTTTTGGTTGGTTTTAGGGTGTTCCATTGGATGTTGGAACATCCTTGGGTGCAATAGATGCACACATGGATGTGCAGTCAAATGAATATGGAACTCTAGATCTAGTCTCCTTTAAGAGTAATGTTTCTCCCCTTCTTTCTAATTTCCCTAAAATGTTTTCATGTTTTCCGAAATTGCAGAAGTGGTACTCTTTTTGTTCCAAAAATAACTTCAAATGGGTTCCTGTGGTTTGGACCGGTTGGATGTAAAACATGCTTGGGTGAGCGGTTGGAAAATGGAAGGCTTGTTTTCCATTTGTGGTGTGGTTGGGTGAAAGTGGAAGCTATAGCCTGTTTGGAATTTTGTGAAAGAGTGTTGGATTTTAAGTGTTGTGAAATACCATTTGGAAATTTTGTAGTTTTTTTATTTTAAATTTATTTAATGTGAACCTTGGCATGTTTTGGTAAATTCATGGTATAAGGGCCCGTTTAGCCATGTTTGTAAGAAATGATGTTTATTGTTGTTTTGGAAACATTTCTAAATGTTTTTGGTAAATGGTTAAATGAGGTAAATCTAAAGGCCCTATTAAAATCTGCAAATGTCTATTTATAAAGGGTTTGATGTGTGAGATTTTTATAAGGCCCGTTTAGAATCTTTGAAATAGTATGTTTGGGAAACCCCTCTTTAGCTAGGTCTCCTGCCTCGTCTATTGATCATGAGATAGGAGGGTCCTCGGTATGGGCCTCCTTTTGAGAATATCTATTTTATAGCATGGTACTAACCTATAGGTGGTCAGGGTGGTTCCATATTGTGTAGTGTTCTTGGTTATATATATATGGCTTGTTGTTTGAATGTGTGTCACACATATTTGTGAACATAGCATGGAAACCTAGCATAGCAAGGGGGTTTTATTGAGAATGATTGTTGCACTGGAAGTTCACGTACTATTCAGTGGCCCATAGTAGGTGGAAATTTGAGATTATTGTAATGGTATTGGGCCCCTCAATCTGACCTGAGAAAGGTCGGTCGGGCGTTAGGGTGTTTTATTCTATCGTGTGTAGCATGCTACCAGGGATGGAGTTGTAAATATTAGTATGTTATTATCTTCATCTGAGTTCCTAGGTTTTCTGTGATCCTTTTATATGAGCACTATTAGTACCATTTCCCTTGTTGTGTGTTGAATAATACCCTTGAGCTTGGTTTTGGTGTTTTCTTGGAAAAAATTTGTATCTATGGTTGGTTTTAAAAAGGATTTCAAAGTAGTTGTTTCAGAAAAGTTTGTGTGTGACACTATTTATTTATTTTCCTTGTTTTTTAAGTATAAGGGAAATGGAATTGTGATTTTTAGTTTTAAATATACATTGTATATGTAAAAAAACTTATTTTTTTATAATTTTAATTGAATCTAGTATTATTGGATTGTTTTGTAATTGGGAAATGCATGGATTATGTGGTTCACTTTTTTCATCCCTATTGAGAATTTTAATGCTCATGCTTATCCTATCTTTTTAGTTGTTGTTTCTACTTTTGGTTCAGGTTCGTGGTCTAGCTGCTCAGTGTTGGAGCAGGTCTGGTATAGTGGTTGGGGGTGAACAATAGGTCACATGGATGTTGTGATAGCATGTGTTGGTTTTCTTGTTTTTAGTTTTTGGTCTACTAATTGTCCCTTATAACTAAACCAGTTTATTTATATCTATTTAAGTTTCAGTTGTCATTTTATTGCATAATCTATTTATTTATTTGGTTTATTTGATCTTGGTTTTGGGCCAAAATAGTTCCCATTGGTTGTATGTTTGATGCCCAACACTATTTTCCATATCAGGGGGATTGGGAACACCCCTTGGGACATGTCGCGGATTGTCTTGGGTGACCGATTCATGGTTGACCTGGGTTGGTTCATGAATTATAAGTTGTCCTTTTATGAAACAAAATTAATATAATTTCCAAAAAAATATGTTGTAAATCCTTTAAATTATGTTAATCTCTAGATAGGATTTTGAATAATGTTTTCCATACAACCTCAATACTTTATCCATTTTATTTTGACATTGGTCCTTAATTGGTCTAAGGATTATCCATAATATAATTTGTATGATTTCCAATCATGAAACCTTATATTCAATATAAATGTCCATATGTTTAACCTAGCTTATTTATTATCATTATATATTCAAATCCTTTATAATGGTTTGTAAAGAAAATGTGGATTATCCTGAGAATATCAGTCGTCATTATCAAACCTGGTGTGCAGTAAAGCCCATTTTTGTGTACCATGTTACCCTGAGTCAGGCCTAAAACACTTTTCATAGATTTTAGTCCTAGGTACATCTGTACCAGAACCACATCCACTTGTATTATCCAGACAGGGATATATTTCTAGGGAGTACCACGTAATCTATATTTTACCAAAATATTACGGTGTTCATCTATACTTATACTAAAATTATATCTTAGGGTTATGTTCTCTTATCTATGTTTTCCTAAATCTAGTTCCCAAGTATTCTACTTAACTTCCTTTGATACCAACTATAGTGACCCGACCCTAGCTAGCCTAAATCTAGTGTCAACCATCAATTACATTGGTATGATTTCAAGGAATCAAGCCCTGAATGACCGATCATTTTAGTATTCTCGGTAAACAAGATTCATAAATGATTATTGTATTACAATTAAATACACTAATTACAATATATATATATATATATATATATCCTAAAATGGAAACTTTGAGGATGATATCTAATCCATTTATTATATTCTTTCATATATTTTATAGTGTGCTTCATGGATTCCTAGAGAAAGAAACATAATAAGGGTGAGCTCAAATTCTCAATAAGGGTAAAATAAAGTGGAATCAGTAATGAATCAATGAGAGTTACAATTATGGAATAGTAAATAATTGAATGCACATATCATGTAGTCAAAAAAATGTCAAGAATCTGCTTAAAAATATGGAAAGGTAATAACTAGAAATACAATACATTCAAATAACTAGATAAGACAAAATAAATATGGTAAGATATGAAACTAAAATGTGTGCCATTAATTAATGAATTGGAATGAAATGTATCCATAGATATGTTGACGCAAAATCTCATGGATGAATAATAAATAAAACCACAAAGAGGAAAATTCTTTCTTAATGGATGTCATGTATAAGGAACTTGAGGACCTATTACCATCAAGACCTTTCACAAGACGGTTTAAAAATAAGGGTAAAACCCCATTTTCATAATTATTTGTCCCATGAGAACCTATCGATGCCTCAAGGAGCTATATAAAATTCGGGCTCCACCCATCATTTCTAGTCCAAAGCATTTTCCCATATTTAATAACCAAAATAAATAATATCCCTTGTCAAATAACCATATCAAATGAGTAATACAGATCTATCAATAATTACCCAATTAATCAAATAAATATCAAAGTATGCACCATATGTAAAATGGTATATGGTTTAGAAAATAGTAATATCCATGAAAAATGAAATGGATAATAAGGGTAACTCAATGTTCAATTATCATATGAGATTAAATATTTCAAGCAGACTAAAAAATAAAAAATGAAATGAATGTGAATATTATCCTTGGCCAAATCAATAATAAACCATCCAGAGGAATAATAGGGATGTTATTGATACAAAAATCTCAAGTGGGATAAAATAGAGGGTTGTTGTCATTGATGAAATAAATGAATAACTTTTTTAAAATATTCATGAGGAAAATATCCTTTTCATTTGAAAAACCTTTTAAAAATATTTTTCATTGAAAATTTATTTTGAAAACATTTTATTTTAAAAAAACGTTTATACTTGAAAAGGAGGCTTCAAAGAAATGATATAAGAACCCGGGTTTTTAGAATGGTTCAAAATCCTGACCCTGTTTGAATTTTTGACTTGTTTTATGAGAAAATTGGGAAAATCTAGGAAGTTCTAGAAATTTCTAGATTACACGCCATGTACTCTAAATTACACTCTGTGTTTGGGTTAGGAGTGTATTATCCATGTGCTAACCAAGTACATGTTGTGTGGTGATCGTGTAATAATTTCTTACTACACGATGTGTAATGTTATATGACACACCGTGTATCTTCCTTCCACATACCAATTGAATCTTAGCTATGTGTTGACCTATGTTCCATGTCCAAGCCATGTGTCTAACTCCACTTAAGTTCGAGTATGTACCAAGCTACTACACGGCGTGTAGTCTTTCATGCATGTTGTGTAATTTTATTTTTATTCATTTATACGGAAGGGTGTCGCATCTAATTTCAGAAGACATATTCTTCTTCCCTAATTTCAGAATAGATCCATTCCAAAATCCCTAAGAACATACCTTACCCTAGAATAATTATCTGACATTTGTTCTTCAATCCATCAGTGGATGTGGGATCGCATCGAGAAGGCTAAACCCTCACACCTTCTTTCATTATTGTTTTTTTACCTCACACATTGTAGTTTCCATTGGAGCAAAATTGTCGGGATTTGAAAGAAAAATAGATCTACAAATACCAGCATCAAATTTGAGCTTGATATTAGAATTTATTATATCTAAAAGTCTCTGGAAGGTGGTGCATACCTTTCATGTTTTTGTGGTCATTTAGGGGATGCGCCTTTTTAGCGTGATGTCAGGTATAGAGCGAGAACCTTGTTTAATTATATTGAAATGACTGTATGCATTGTGGGATACCATTGGGAATTCCATTATCCTTTTATGCTTGAGCGAGGTTAGGTTAGAGGTTGTTTATCACTTGGGGAATTTTGGTCATGGGTCCCAAAATGGTTATAATTGAATTTTTGTGAATTAAACTGTTTATTTTGAATTGTAAAGAATGATTAAGTTTGTTAGAGGCTTTCAAGACCTTGGTTCTAGTATGGGACTTCACAGTGAAAGTGAAATTCAACAGTTTAGTTTGTTTTACCTATTTGAAGTATTTATGTTGATTATAGATATCTGATGTATGATATTTCATATATTGGAACCGTCTGGTTGTGTTGGGATGGCCTTGGTATTGTTGAGTTATGCTAATAATAGGTTGGGATTGGCCCAGATTATATTGGGTGGTTCTAACCATGGGATTGGAAGTCATGGATGTCGACTTGAGGTAGTGTGAATTTCAGGTTGGGCATGGCCTAGGTTATATGGATGGAGATGCCATCGTACTTGATCGGCATGGTTTCAAGGACATTAGGTGTCAGAGATGTTGTGGCTTGGGAACTTATTTGGGTGATTACCATTCACCTGGAACTTCGAGTAGTGTGCACACAGGTAGACTCCATGATGAGGTGTTTTTTACCACTCGTTGGGTAGATGACCTGAATAGATGTAGTTAGGTATAATTGTATTGTGGGTGCTTTCCATGAAAAGTCATGTGGAAGGTGAGGAGCCTTTAGGGGATAGCGTTGAGGCTATCGGGTAGGGGGTAGATACTTTTCGTGATTTGAGGTCAGACATCATTGTCCCTCCGGTTACTAATTTTAGGGAAGACATCGATGTCCCTCCAGTTACTAATTTGAGGGCAGACATCGTTGTCCCTCCGGTTACTGATTTGAGGGCAGACATCGTTGTCCCTCTGATTCCTATTTTAGGACAAGAATCATTTCTACCCTGTTTGTTGTTCCATGGGAATTCATGGGATTTTGAGTAGGGTTACTATTGTTTGGGCATGCCTTTAGGAAATCATTACTTGAGACACGAGGTGTCAGGAGGCACATGGTGTCAGGTTAAATGACAAAGATTCTAGCATTGGATGAATTAGGTGACACTCTATGGTGGCTACTAATCACCAATGAAGTTTATGTTTATTTGTGAATCATGTTGTTTACTTCATTCTGTATAAATGAATGCATTCTTAAACAATTATATTTGGTATGTACCATTGGGTGGTATCCTACTGAGATTCATCTCCCTACATGGGCCCTTTGGGACGTGTGCAGACTTTATGAACATGCATGTAGGAAAAGGGTCAGCCTCTAGAGTTGGACCGTAGTGATGTTTGGCATGGAGATGAGTATGGACCTTGAGGACATTTCTAGGTGGAGTTTACTTTGTTTATCTTCCATGTTTCTATATTGGCATGCTTAATTTAATATGTATCAACTATTGGTTATCCTTTTGCACCATTTATATAGATTGACATGTATGACCTAATAAGGATGCATGCTTTTTGTTTAGTAGTTGTTGCAATTTATTGCTGGCAAGATGTTCTGTTTACCTTTTGATGTTGTTGTTTCTACTTTGCTTCCATTGTTTACCTACTTTTGATCATGATTCTACTTTGTGGGTCTATTTTGAGTCTACTAAGTCATTTATGTCCTTTTTATGTTATATATTATTGTTCAAACCAGTACCATTATTATCCTTTGAGAGGTTATATCCTCCCCACCATACCTATCAGACCCTCGCTGCTAGTCGGCATCCTTTGGTGTTCGGAGAGGTGCACCTAAGGTAGTAACACCTGACCCATTTAGCAATGTTCAGGTGGATGTTCAAGATCAGGATGTTACAAAGTGGTATCATAGGAGGTTCTAGATAAATATTTAGTAGTAGTTTTTTTCTGGATACTAATGATATTGAGACTTATCTTTTTATTTTTACTGGTTTACTATTTGGGATATGGTAGACTGGAGATAGGTTGTAATTGGAAGTGGGTTTCTAGATTGTTCTTAGGTGCCTGCAGCCCTAGGTATGAGGGATGGACCAAGTTTCTTTGGGTGTGAAGTTTTGTTTTGATTTTTCGCAGATTACAATTTATATGATTTCCACCTCGGTGGCTCACTTTGTGTATGATATTTTTTGTTGTGATATGTGACCCTTAACTTGGTGCAGTAGGGGATAATTATACCTTGGATCGGTATGGAAAAACGTGATTGGTTGTCTTTTGATAGACACATTTTTAGTGTATTTCAATTTCATAACTACACGTATTCTTTGTGAAGTGATAATACCATGTAAATAATATCAATTTCAATGTTATAGATGCTTTTAAAATGTGAAGGGTGAAATAATTGCTGGTTGATTGCAATGTAATATTCCATGCTTTATATATATTTTAGAATTTCATGTGGTAGTGTATTTGGGTCTGGCTCTTGTATGAGCAGGAAGGTACTATGGTTGAGGTGATTTTGATCATCAGGATTAGGAAACTCGGTCATTGGTTTGAGGAAACGTTGGTTGTCAGGATGGGCATTGCTCAAGGTACTTTTGATACTTGGATCTGTTGAGGGTGGGTAAGGAGGCCATGAGGCCAGGATGCCATGGGCATGGGTTACGATAAGGGAGAGTAAGGTTGGTTGTTATATGATGCCTCTTTACTGCTTTCCTTATCTGTGTTGAATATATTGTATATATATATGGGGTGTCTAGACATTTATGATATTCAGTAGGTTCCTTCTGGGAAACTCTGATGGAACGTCAAGTAGGAGATGGTGCAGTTCCATAGGAGCAGGATCAGGTTCAGGATCTGGTGCAGGAAGATCATGAGTCGTAGGTACATGCTTAGGGTTATTATCAGGTTCAGGATCTATTTTAGCCAAGAAAACATCCGAGATTGGCTACGTTCAATCCATGGATCGATGAGCAACTCCTAACTAGCTTGGTACGTGTCTTCTAGGGGATCGACAGAGGTGTGCAGGGTATAGATCCATCTATGGAATATCTGACGTGGGAGTTCCAGTCATAGCACCTGCCTCTTTTTCAGGGTTAGGGTGGTCCACATGTTGCTAAGAACTGGATAGAGAGCGTGAAAATGATCTTTGAGTAGCCCAAGATGCCTCCTGGGCGGAGGGTCAATCTATCGACGTACATGCTGAGAGGACTGGTGAAGTGTTGGTGGGATGTCCAGGTTCAGGGTCGCAAACACGAAGGACTAGCATGGAAGGACTTCGAGGACAGGTTATTTGATAACATTTACCCAGAGACACTGAGGTTAGAGAGATCTCAGTAGTTCTTGAGCCTCCAGTAGGGAGACATGTTCATCATGGACTATGCAACAACATTTACTAAGTGGTCTCTCTTTTCACATGGTATGGTAAGAGATGTGTCGATAAGGGTGAGCTGCTTCGATGATGGATTATGACATTCCATTTGGATCTAGGTAAATATCTTCAGGCTGGGTTCATTCTCATAGGGGGTGAATCAGGCACTCATAGCAGAGGGAAACGATAAATAGAGGTGTCACTTACATCGGGCGATAGCTTCAGGTGATGGTTCAAATAGCAGGAAATGAGGTTGACTTGAGTTGGGAAGTCTGGACAAGTACTCATCTAGACCACCTCTTAGTAGTTAATTAGTGTTTTTCTTTCAGTGTGGACAGCCAGGGCATGTCCGGACTCAGTGCGATAGGACTCCAAAGGAGTATTGGCAATGTGGACAGGTCAAGCATCTTGAGAGGTTCTACAGGCATCCTTCTCAAATAGCTGACAGGAAGGGACAGGGACAGATTGTGGCATCTAGGGTTAGATTAGGTTCAGTACCAGGTGATGGTAACTGAGGTTCAGCTGCACGCAGAGGACATGGCAGAGACATCGAGACCCAGCTAATGGGTTAGTGGTCGGTGACTAGACCAACATCGTAGAGAGGTCAGGCATCAGGTAGTCATACTTCAGGCCAGGTGTACACTATGGATCTACCATAGGCTGAGCAGGCTAGTGAGCCGATGATGGTGAGAGGTACGTCACGGGCATGGCTGTGATTTTCATGTTTTCTTTTGGCATGGCATGTTAACGCATGTTCGGCTAGAGTGTACGAGGTGCACAAGATTTAGTTGGATTGAAAATACATTGTTTAGTGGGTTTGAAACCATTTTGAGTGTGTGATATATTTATTTAAATTTATGAGATGTGTGGAATCAGGGGAAATGAGGATTCATGTTACTTGGGGTGCTGAAGGCATCAGGGTATTGAGGATGCGAGTTACTTAAGGTGCATGGCACCAGGTTTAGCTTTGAGCATCTATGTGATGAAATACCACTTGGAGGAGGAAACCATGCAGTGTGGGTTAAAATTAGGTGTAAGAAACAACACGGTAGCACCAATGAGGTTCAGGGGTGACGATGCGTCACGAGAAGACCATGGGTCCAGGAAATAGGTCGTTGGACCTTTGTTTGATTTGAGTTTTGGTTGGTTTGAGATCGAGATAGTCAATTCCTAAGGTGGGGTGCCCCTTGGGGATCGGTATGTTTGGTAAATATATGGGTTTCATTTGATAACTTGGGGATGAGCTATGTTAAGGTGGGGATATTGTAAGATCCTGTGTTTTTGGGATGCGTCAAAATCTAGACCATGTTTGAATTTTTTACTCGAATCTTAGAAACCTGGGAAAATCTAGTAAGTTGTGGAAATTTACAAATTACACTACGTGTACCCCAAAGTACACACCGTGTGTCGTGTGGTGACCAAGTACATGGCGTGTGGTGACCATGTAAGAATTTCCTAATACATGGCGTGTAGTGTTACATGACACGCCATGTATCTTCCTTCTGCGTACTGGTTGAATCTTATCCATTTTTGACCCATGTGGCACATCCAAGCCATGTGGATACCTTCTCTTAAGTCGGAGTATAGACAAAGCTACTACATGGCGTGTAATCCTTCATACGCGCCATGTACTTTTATTTTTATTCATTTATACGGAAGGGTGTTGCATCTAATTTCAGAAGACGTCATCTTATTCACCAATTTTGGAACAGCTCCATTCCAAAATCCCTAAGAATATACCTTACCCTAGAATCATCATATTAAATCCATTAATCAATCTTTCTATGGATATAGGATTCCATCAGGAAGGATAAACCCATGTGCCATCTTTCGTTCTAGTTTCTTTACCTCACAAACCACAGTTTACATCCGAGCAGAATTGCTGGGATTTGACGGAAACGTAGATCTACAAATAAAGGCTTTGAATTGGATCTCTATATCAGACGTGCCTACGTCTATGAGTCTCAAGTAGGTGTTACATGCCTTATTTCATGTTTTTGTGGTCATTTGGGGGTTTTTTATTTTTAGCATGACATCGGGTATTGAGCGAGACCCTTGTTTAATTATATTGAAATGATTGTATTCATTGTGGGATGTCTTTGGGTATTCCCTTATCCTATTATACTTGAGCGAGGTTGTGTTAGATGGCAGTGCTCATTTGGTGCATTTTGGACGGGCGTGCCAAAATAGTTATAATTGAATTGTTGTGAATTAAACTGCTAAGTTTGAATTGCTAAGCATGATTAAGTTTTATAGAGGCTTTCAAAACCTTGGTGTTGGTATGAGAAAGCACATGGCAAGTGAAATTACACTATTTAGTTTTTTCCCTTTTTGAAGTATTTTATTTGATTATATATATGTGATGTGTGATATTTATATGTTGGAACCTTCGGTTTGTGTTGGGGATGGCCTTGGTATTGTTGAGTGATGTTGATCATAGGTTGGACTTGGCCCAGATTACATTGGGTGGATTTGACCATGGGATTTTGCATCATGAATGTTGGATTCTGGTAGTGTGACTGTCAGGTTGGAAATGTATAGGGTTACTTGTATGGTGAGGCCATCAGACTTGAGCAACATGGTCTTAGGGACACGAGGTGTCAGAGATATTGTGGCTGGGAAACTTATTTTGGTGATTACCTCTCACCGAAAACATTGAGTAGTGTGCACACAAGTAGACTCCATGATGTGGTGGTTTTGACCACTCATTGTTTAAATTCCCTTTATTGATGAGGGTATGTACAATTGGGTTGGGGTTCCTTCCATAGGAAGCCACGTGGAAGGTGAGGAGCCTTCAGGGGATAGCGTTGAGGCTATCGGGTTAGGGGAAGAGGCTCGTCGTGATTTTAGGGAAGACATATCTATCCCTCTGGTTACTAATTTAAGGGAATACATCTATGTCCCTTCGGTTACTAATTTTAGTGTAGACATTATTTTCCCTCCGGTAACTGATTTGAGGGAAGACATCGTTGTCCCTCTGGTTCTTATTTGAGGACAGGCATCGATGCTCTTCTGGATGTTGTTCCATGGGTAGGTGTCGGCTTTCGAGCAGGGTTACTATTGTTTGGGCATGCCTTTCAGATGTCAGTACTTGAGACAAGAGGTGTTAGGAGGCACATGGTGTCGGGATGCATGATAGAGATTTTGGCATTGGTCGAAGCTGGTGACACTCCATGGTAAATACTGAGCACCATTGGAGTTTATGTTTATTTGTGCATCATATTGTTTACTAATTTCCTTATAAATGCATGTCTTCTAAAACACTTATATTAGATACGGACCATTGGGTGGAATCCTACTGAGATTCATCTCACACCCTACACGGGCCCTTTAGAATGTGTGTAGACTTTATGAACATGTTGTAGGACCCCGGGACACCCTGAGAGGAGAGGGGTGAATCAGGGTGTCAACTTTTTTTTAAAGTGATGGATCTTGTTCCCATGTTGGTAGGAACTTTTTAAACCTGTATAATGGAAATGAACATAAAGCAAACATTCACATGCAGAGAGACGACATAGCACTTTTTACTTGTTTCGCCACTAAGGGTTACGTCCAAGGAGCATATGCCGACAAGTTGTCAGTCGTACCAAATTCCACTAAACTTTACTAGATGTGGATTAAAAAGGTTCAGGAACAATCACTTTGTCCCAGGCTCAATGCCTTTACAAAAGTTCAGGGATATCTCACTGTGTCCCTCGGGTCACTCCTGTTGACTCCCCCTGGCTCACTACCTTTGGTGAAGTCCCACTCAGTTTAAAGACGTGAAGGTCTCTTCATCACTGCAAAAGAATGAATCCTCTGTTGAATTTAGATTCTCTATTGAAGTCCAACTTTCACTCGTATACTAATCCCACTTTGCATCGAACGTATCGGGCAATCTTCCAGTTTTTTGTGCAACTCCAAAAGGACCGGTGTATAACAACCACACCTTGCACACTTCTCCAAGACCGGCGCTAAAGTTTTAAGAATTGCACGCAAGTCACTTGTGTGGTACCAAATTGGCGCGCAGGTGACACCAACACACTTGCGTGACACTGCCTCCTTCAACTCCAAACTTACGTGACACAGCGCCTTTAACTCCCAAACCGCCTAGGTCGTGTAGCCCACAAATGGCGCACAGCCTCTACTTGCGCGACCCAACATCCACTTGAAAGACTCAAACACTTGCACAATGAGAGCCCAAAAAATCTCTAAGTCATGAACTTCTTTACAAATGATGAGGGGTGGTTCTCTATTTATAGTCAAAATGGTCCCCCTGCGTGGTGGTGCGCAAGTATCCTCTCAGAGCGCACGTTCCGGCACACAGCTCATCTCTCCTAGCCTCTATCGCGCTACTCAATTTCACAATCACACCAATACCTGCGCGACCCTCTTTCCTTTTCCATATTTTGAAGTTCTGATCATGAAGAACAATAGGCGTACAAGTTTCCAATCCTCTTAGGCACCGGCACGCAAGTCCTTTCTCTGCGTGCGTAGGTCACTTGCGCGACCACACCAAAACTTGCGTGACCCTTATCCCTTTTCCATTTTTTCCATGTTCTGATCTTGAAAAACTAAAGGTGCACAAGTTCTATCCCCTTCAAGTACATGGCGCGCAAGTCTCCTTTCCAAAAACACTTTTCTCCATTTGTTGATTTTCAGGCCCAAAAATTTGGCAAACACTGGGAAATGGCGCCACCTTCAATACTGTTGTCTGCATGACCTGTATGATCACTTTTTTGGTACTCATTCTGAACTTCCACTGAGGATTGTCAACAAACACAAACCATACTCGAATTCATGCATAGAAGACCATGGTTCCAATAATCTCCCCCTTTGGGTTTGTTGGCAATCAGAAAATAAATTCAATAGATCCCCATCCATGTTCAAACCAAAAATGCAAGAAACAACTCAGCCAACACTCTAAGTCTACGTGAGAAATGATCGGTGTAGAAAACAATAGAGGAATCTTGAATTGGGTTCTAGTGTTTTGTAATTCTCAATGACGCCCAAGAAGCATTACATGGCCGACGTATTCCTTCCCATCCTTCTCATCCTATCACTGAAACTGAATTTGCATCGTGTCACGGGAGAATTACATGCCTGAACATGCATGAATTTATTCCTTTCTCCCCCATTGAAAATAAACTCGGAGACCGATAAAATGTCCAATGGTCAGCTCAAACCATACTCCCCCTGGAAAGTATCTCCCCCACAAACCTGGATCACATCCATAAATAGATAAAAACAGTTATCATAATCGGGGAGAGGGGCATTGTGAAAACTCCTTATGCACTGGGAGGTGGCTGAACATCGAGGTTCAACTGATGCTTCTCAAACACAGCCGCTGACAGTGGCTTGGTCAGGATATTAGCCACTTGCTCACCAGTTCCCACATGATCCATTCTAATCACCCCTTTCTCAACTTTTTCTTTGATAAAGTGATACCTGATTTCAATATGTTTTGTATGAGAATGCTGAATAGGATTCTTTGTGAGATCAATTTCACTCTTGTTATCACAGTAAATTACGATTGGTTAATTCACCTCATCACCAATATCTGTTAGTTGTTGCTTCATCCATAGAAGTTGAGTGCATGCCTTTGTGATGGATATATACTCAGCTTCAGTAGTACTAAGATAAGTACTTTCTTGTTTCTTGCTCAACCAACCAACACATTTCTGCCCAATATAGAAGGCTCCACCACTGGTGGAATTTCTGTCCACTACATCACCAGCCCAGTCAGCATCTATAAATGCTGATAATTCACTGTCCCCACCTGCATAAAAATATAACCCAAATTTATGTGTACCTTGAATGTACCTCATGATTCTTTTGACTATCTTCATATGTTCCTCCTTTGGATTACGCTGAAAGCGGGCCACAAGACATGTGGAAAAGACAATATCTATTCATGTCGTTGTCAGGTACAGTAGGCTCCCAATGATCCTTCTATACATGGTGGGATCAACAGAGGCCCCATCCTCATGCTTTCCAAGTTTAGTTCCAACTACAATCGGAGTTGACATTGGTTTGGAGTCTTACATATCAAACTTCTTCAACAGCTCTCTTGCATACTTTTCTTGAGAAATGAATGTGTAATACTTCTTTTGAATCACATGTATCCCCAAGAAATATGTGAGCTCCCCAATCATAGACATTTCAAATTCTGATTTCATATGATTGGAAAATTCATCCACTGATTTCTGTATGCTGCCACTAAATATGATATCATCAACATAGACTAGAACCATTAATTGATCTTTTGGAGAATTCTTCACATATAGATTGGGATCCACTCCTCCTATTTTGAACTCCAACTTCTTGAGATACGAGTCCAGGCAAGAATACCATGCTCGTGGTGCCTGCTTCAAACCATATAGGGCTTTCTTCAGTTTGCAGACCTTTGTCTCATCAGTACCAAGAACAAAACCCACTATTTGTTCAATGTAGACTTCTTCTTCGAGTACACCATTCAATAATGTTGTCTTGACATCCATTTGATATACTTTATATACTCTTTGGAGTGACATGGCAAGGAAAAGTCTGATTGACTCCAGTCTAGCCACTAGAGCAAAGGTTTCTTCAACATCAACACCTTTAATCTGGGAATACCCCTTACATACCAGTCGAGCCTTGTTTCTGATAACACTTCCATGCTCATCAAACTTTTTCTTGAAGATACATTTTGTACCAATCACATTGTGACCTTCTGGTCTCTAGACAAGATCCCATGTATGATTCTTGTCAATCTGATCTAGCTCTTCATTCATGGCCTTCACCCAATATTTATCCTTGGCAGCTTCTTCAAATGATAATGGATCTGCAACTGACAGAAATGAAGATTGTGTGTTATTCCTCATCCTCCTTGTTTGAGTGGGTGCACTTCTATCCCCAATTATGTTAGATGGATCAATATCAGCTCTATGATTTCTCCTGTGTGGTTCAGTTGCATTCTCTCCTGCCACAGTTTCTTCTTCAGATTCTTCTTTAGAGTCAACATCATGATGTTACTGCTGAGTGTTTTGTACAGCTTCCTCTATTTTTGTAGTTTTATTTTCTCCACATTCACTTTATTCCTCGCTTTCTATTACATCAGTATATGACTTCCTTGAAGAATTTGTGGTTTTATCTTCAATTATCTTAACATCACTTCTTACCACAATCCTTCCTAATTTCTTGTTGAAACACTTGTAGGATTTTCTATTCATTGGATACCCATGAAAAATTCCTTCATCAGCATTGTCACCAAACTTCCCTTGATTTCCTTCTTTGTTCCGGATGAAACATTTGCTTCCGAAAACATGAAATTATTTCAACGAGGGCTTCCTGCCATGCCACAATTCATATGGTGTCTTTGTTTCTCCCATATAAAGACCTGTTCAATTCTAAATGTGCACTGTAGCTTCAACATCTTCCTTCCAGTAATAGTGAGAGATACCACTCTCAATCAGTATAGTCCTGGCTATATGGTTAACCTATAGATTTATGTGCTCAATAACTCCATTTTTATGTGGAGTTATAACGGTATCTACCTCATATTTTATCCCATGATTCTCCAGGTAGTTTTCAAATTCAATGGATGTGTATTCCCCTCCATTGTCTGATCGCAACACTTTGATTGTTCGTCCTGTATCATTCTCGGCAATCTGATGAAACGTTTTCATGCAGTCAAGCACTTGTCATTTCCTATGTATAACCATTACACATTCCATTCTTCTATAATCATCTATGAAAAGGATGAATTGACTTTCTCCATGAGTTCTAGCAACATTTACTAGGCCACATACGTCTGTATGAATGAGATCAAGAAGATGCGATGCCATTTTCTTCTTTGGCCGATATGAACTGAAGACCATCTTCCCACAAATGCAAGCATCACAAGATTTTTCCCTTTCATATTTCAGAATGGGGATATCCATGACTATCTTCATCTTAGATATATTTTCCATGTCTTTTTGGTTAATGTTCCCCATCATTCAATGCCAAAAAAAATTTCTTCTTCAACAGACAAATAGCAGGAGTTCACTTTGTTGTCGACCTGATATAAGTTTCCATCTATTCTACAGCCTTTCATAAGAGAATTACTTATTTTTCCCTTTATCGAATAGCCTTTTTGATTGAAAGTTACTATGAGCCCTGAGTCACAGAGTTGACTCACACTAAGGATATTGTGACGTAGACCATCCACATAGAGAACTTCAGTCTTATTTAGCTCTCCGTTGGTGAGAACAGTATTCCCACTGCCTTTAATCTTAAAAGAACCATCATTACCAAATCTTACTGTTCCATCAACCTTCTTTTTAATGTTCTTAAAAAGGTCATCATTTCCTGTCATATGGGAAGAGAATCCACTATCAAGAATCCAGGTGTTGCTGCTCTTTGTAGCTTTGAGGGCTACTTCTGCAAGATTGGATTTCTTGATCTTCTTCTTTTCTTTCCATGAGATGCTAGATTGAGTACAGGATACTGTTGGCCTTCTAACACTTTCCTCCACAAAATATGATTCTGCATACCCATAATCTTCTTCCAGAGGAGAGAAACTGTTTGTGAGAATAACACCATTTGGAGGGTGAAAACCGGCCCATCTCTGAGAGTTGTAAGAATTTCTCATGTCGTACCTCTGCCTACAATACATAGCTTTATGGCCAAAGTTAGAACAATGAAAACAGTAACCATGGAATCTATTTCTTCTATAAGATGGAGGACATGAAATTGATCTCCTTTGTTGACTTCCCAGATCTTCCTTATTCATGTAGCTTCTTTCCTCTTCGCAATATGACATGGTATGACCCAGATAGCCACAGAACTGACACTTCATGAGGGGAAATGTCTTCTCACTTACATTTCTCCTCATGCCTTCTTACTTGGGAGAATGGTTGGACTGCCTATTATTTTTGAAAGTTTGAGGATAATATTCATTTCTTCTTTTAGTTTGGATTGAGGGTTTATTTTTCATCACTTCAAGCAACATTTCAACATGTACAACTTTCATCTTATCCTTCTTTTGGCTCTCTTCACTTCCAGTAGTTGAAGGCCCTGCTTCACAGCCAATTCTACTCTTTCCCATGCATGCGGGTCTTTGATCACTCAAGATTTTTCCAACCCCATCTGAACAACTCTTGGCTCTTTCCAGTAACTCTACATCTGAGAATATTCCAAAATAAATTTTCTTCTTACCCTCATTTGTGGTTGATCGACACTCAAGTTTGCTTCTAATAATAACAACTTCTTCCTCAAGACCCTAAACAGCCTTGGACTTCTCTTCCAGTCTGGATATAAGATCATTTATGAACTTAGCTTGTTCTTAAATTCTAAGCTTCAATTTTTCATTGTCGTCTATGATTTCGAGGATTGAAGATTGAACTCTCACTAGTTCTTCTAGTCATTAAATTTCAGATTCAAGCTCATCCACATATTCTGATGATTCTTTCACCATTTCTTTCCACTTACTACATTTCTTGCATTTGTTCTCACGCTTTGAAAAGGCATCCTTAATTTTCAACTTGGGATCACAATTATGAGTCATATGATTGTATTTATCTTTGTCGATAGAGGGTTCTAGCTTTTCAATGGTAGCCATCATGGAAGCATGGTTTCCAATTTTAAATTCGGGTTCTTCTTCTTCATAGAATTCAATATCATCCTCTTCCTATTCACAGAAAAAACTCTTCTTTTGTATCTTATTTCCAGATTTGAAGTCTCCCTTTTTGAAAAACCTTTTCTGAGGCTTCTCAATGTCTTCTGCTTCACTTTCTTCATCATTGAACTTTCTTTGGCACTAAGAGGCAATGTGCCCAACTCTTCCACAGCGAAAGCATGCCAGAGGTAACTTACCTTTAAATTTACCTTTTCCCTTCTTCAGCCTCTTGGAAATAAGAGAAATAATATATTTTTCATCATCAGCATCAGCACTATAATCATAAATTTTCAGTTTGTCCATGGCTTTGAATGCAATTTCCTTACTAACCCTATTCGTAGCTTCTTCAAATTTGACTCTCATCTCATATGCCACTAGACTACTTAGCAGATCATCTAGAGATAGTTTAGATAGATCTATTTCTTCAAGGGCTGAAACCTTTTCATTGTACATAGGAGAAAGTCTTCGCAAGATTTTCTTTATGATATCAATGTCTTTGATTTCCTCTCCAAGCCCTCGAATTTCTCCCACTACTTCAGTGATTCGATTGAATAATGAATATGAATTCTTATCAGGATGAATCTTTAGATCATCAAACCTATTGTGCAGGACTTGAAGTTTTGCCTCTTTCACTTTGTTGTCTCCTTCATAGATATTTTCAAGTTTATCCCACATTGACTTTTCTGAGGTGAAAATCATCACCTTTAGATAAATTTGATCAGAAAGAGCTGCAGTGATAGCATTCTAAGATTTAGCATCTGCATCAAGAACTTTTCTATCTGTATCAGTCATAGCCAGACCTGTTGGATCAGTAACATGAATTCCTTGCACAGTAGCAAAGATTAATTTCATTCCTAGAGATATTAAATGAGATATCATTTTGTTCTTCAAGATCTGAAATTACGCCCATCAAAGAGAGGGACTCCCCTGACATTGACTGCATTCTCCATGACGTCAAAGGCCAGATTCAACACCAGCAACCTTTACCCTCTGATACCACTTGTAGGACCCCGAGACACCCTGAGAGGGGAGGGGTGAATCAGGGTGTCAACTTTTTTTTAAGTGATGGATCTTGTTCCCACATTGGTAGGAACTTGTTAAACCTATATAATGGAAATGAACAGAAATCAAACATTCACATGTAGAGAGACGACACAACACTTTTTACTTGGTTCACCACTAAGGGCTACGTCCAAGGAGCATACGCCGATAGGTTTTCAGTCATACCAAATTCCACTAAACTTCACTAGATGTGGATTACAAAGGTTCAGGAACAGTCACTTTGTCCCAGGCTCACTGCCTTTACAAAAGTTTAGGGATAGCTCACTGTGTCCCTCGTGTCACTCCCGTTGACTCCCCCTGGCTCACTGCCTTTGGTGAAGTCTCACTCAGTTTATAGACATGAAGGTCTCTTCATCATTGCAAAAGAATTCATCCTCTGTTGAATGTAGATTCTCTATTTAAGTCCAACTTTCACTCGTATACTAATCCCACTTTGCACCGAAGGTATCGGGCAATATTATAGTTTTTCGTGCAACTCTAAAAGGACCGGTGTATAACAACCACACCTTGCGCGCTTCTCCAAGACCGATGTGCAAGTTTCAATAACGGCATGAAATTCACTTTCGCGGTACCAAATTGGTGCCCAGGTGACACCAACACACTTGTGTGACACTGCCTCCTTCAACTCAAAACTTGTGTGATGCATCGCCTTTAACTCCTAAACCGCCTAGGTCGCACAGGCCACAACCGGCGCGCAGCCTCTACTTGCGCGACCCAACAACCACTTGCACGACTCAAACACCTGCGCAAAGAGAGCCTAAAAAATCTCTAAGTCTTGAAATTTTTTACAAATGAGGAGGGGTGTTCCGCTATTTATAGGCAAACTGGACCCCCTACGCGGTAGCGCACAAGTATCCTCTCGGCGCGCACGTTCCGGTATGCAGCTCATCTCCCCTAGAATCTTTAGTGCTACTCAATTGCACGATCACACCAATACCTGCACGACCCTCTTTCCTTTTCCATATTTTGAAGTTTTTATCATGAATAACAATAGGCGCGCAAGTTTCCAATCCTCCTAGGCACCGGCACGCAAGTCCTTTCTCTGCACACGCAGGTCACTTGCACAACCACACCAAAACTTGTGTGACCCTTATCCCTTTCCCATTTTTTCCATGTTCTGATCTTGAAAAACTCAAGGTGCACAATTTCTATCCCCTTCAAGTACACGGCGTGCAAGTATCCTTTCAAAAAACACTTTTCTCCATTTGTCGATTTTCAGGACCAAAAATTTGGCAAACACTGGGAAATTGTGCCACCTTCAATACTGTTGTCTGCATAACCTGTATGATCACTTTTCTGGTACTCATTCTGAGCTTCCACTGAGGATTGTCAAAAAACACAAACCATACTCCAATTCATTAATAGAAGACCATGGTTCCAATAATCTCCCCCTTTAGGTTTTTTGGAAATCAGAAAATAAATTCAATAGATCCCCATCCATGTTCAAACCAAAAACGCAAGAAACAACTCAGCCAACACTGTAAGTCTACGTGAGAAATGATCAGTGTAGAAAACAAGAGAGGAATATTGAATTGGTTGTGCAGGAAAAGGTTCAGCCTCAGGATTTGGACCATAGTAATGTTTTTCATGGAGACTGGTATGGACCATGAGGACATTCCTAGATGGAGTTTACTTTTTTTAGATTCCATGTTTATGTATCAACATGCTTACTTTAATATTTAGAAACTGTTGGTTAGCATTTGGCACCATTTATATAGATTAACATGTATGCCCTGCTAAGGTTGCATGCTTGTTGTTTAGTAGTTGTTGCATTTGTTTTCTAGAAAGATGTTTTGTTTACCTTACGCTTCTGTTATTTCTACTTTTCTTTTTTTGTTTACCTGATATTGATTGTGCTTCTTCTATGTGGGTCTGGTTTGAGTTTTCTAAGACGTTTATGTCTGTTACATGTTTTATAGTATTTCATGGACCAGTACCATTATTATCTTCCAAAAGGGTATACCCTCCCCGCTATAACTATCAGACCCTCACTACAAGTTGACAGCCCTTGGCGTTTGGGGAGGTGCAACTAAAGTAGTAACACCTGATCCGTTTAGCACTACTCAGGTGCCTGTTCGGGTTCAGGATGTTACAAATAACTATGGATAAATCTGAGCATGTCGTATGAGGTAAAAAGAATATTCCTTTTATATGGTAAAAGGTAATAAAAATGACTTGTTCAGAAAGTGACAAGAAAATTCCATCAAAAAAATTGGTAAAAGATACAAATGTAAAAAATGTATTTACCAAAACATTTTAAGATCCTTTTCTAAAATATTTTAATAAAAATGGGTTGAAGAAGAAAATAGGTTCACCAACTAAAGAGAGAAATAAAGTCATGTTTTCTTAAATACATTTTATAAAACACTTTGAGTACCAAAGAGTGAAAATGGTACCAATACTTGAAAATTGTCATGAATAACCAGATAATAATTAATGGGTTTATTGAAAAATGTTTATATAACTTCCTCAAAAAGAAAATTCCATTGATATATCATTAGGATTAATCATAAGGAAAATAATCATTAAACATCCCAAAGTGTACCATACCACATTGAAACATTTTAAATCATAAATTCATGAAGAATTAATATTTAATTAAAGTTATAATATCATTATATTAATTAGATTCATTATATATAATTTTAGTGGTAATATATACACCATAAAAAAGAAACTAGGTGCATAATAATACAATATACCACAATGAAATGAAATTGAGACAAAATCCCTTACACATGAATCAAAAGATCCAAAAGTGATAATCATAAAATAAATCCTCTAAATAGAATTAACATAAATTAATTCATGATATAATATATCAAAATAGGCAGTAGGTTCACTACACAAAATCAGTATGTCGTGATTATGACATTTATCTCACAGATGTAAATAGTGAGATGAGAATCCTTACCTTGAGTTTTCTTTTAGGTGAAAGTACTTAAAATTCTTATATAATAAACATATGTTAATTTTATACTTTATTCATAACCTTTTTTATTTTTATAATTACTTTTATTTCACTTTTTTTAATATTTTGTACAACTACTTAAATAATTAATTTTACATCATGTCTTTCAACCAAATTCGATTAATGTATCAAAATCAACTTTGTTAGGTAAACTATGGCCAAATGGGTAATTATATAAAATATACAGAATAATAATGATTATATTATTATGTTATAAACTCGGTGAATATTTATTTATAATATTATATAATATTTGGATATTATAAATAAAGTGCATCATTCATGGAGATGGTAGGTTGTGCGTACGCATGAACACTACTTTCATTTTATTGTTGTATTAAAAGAATGAAAACCAAATGATACATATGTATATTATAATTATATTATAATATATATGTTATATATGTTACATAGTTTTATTAACAACATCTCTTTTATGTTCAATGTATGGCATGAACGAGTCATATCGCTTGGGGGCGGTAGTCCACACTTCCTCAAATGAAATTATCATATTTACACAACATGAAAATCATAATGGTATGTTCTAAATAAAAATTATATAATCATAGTGATAATATAAATATGATATAAATATGATATATATATCATATATAAATATATTTTCCATCATAATGGCAACCATTATAGGTGTTAGGTAAAATTGAACAATCATCATTTCGTGAGGCAGTAGTTCCTCGTATATAGAAACTGTATCTTCATTACCCATTACATGGAGGTGTATGAAAGTGTAGATCAAAACCATATAATAAAAAATATAGTATATTTATGATAATTTTATTGTTATGTAATAATATATTAAGTAGAGTATAGGTAGTGTAGAATGGAAATGGAACTAAAAAACATGATAGAAGGTGTTGCCTCTTAATCATGTAACTTTTTTGGTTTATACCAAAAGGATTAATTGGGAGGATTTATACCCTAAGGGGGGATTCTAGGATTAGGGGTGGTATTTTAGGAATAATTTAGGTGAGACCTTGGTAGAACAAAATGTTTCTTTATGTGTTAGTATTTTAGTAGAGTGGGTATATTTTTATAGGAGAGGGGAGGGTCACCCTTAGAAACTCTTAAAATATTAAATTAATATAAATTAAATTTTGATTCAAAATTGTCCCAAACTCATTTATATCAAATTTAAGATGGTTTTGGGTTTAATACTGATCATTAAATTAAAATTATACAAGTTTTGAATATTTTTTAATCCTTATCGTTCTGGTTTAACACTTGTTTTATCCTTTTTAATCATATCATGATATCATGTTATTTACACTTTGTGTGTTAATGTAATTATCATAACATGTCAAATGACCATAAAAAGTTTCATTTATTTCATATTAAGACTTATCATAACCATTTTTATGAATCTTATACTTTCAATAATTTTATTACAATTAATAAACTATTTTATATTTTAAGTTATGAATAATGTCAATTGTTGACACTATCCATACTTGATTGTTTTAGAAAAGAATTCATAACCACTTGATTCCTTCAAAAACAATTCATTAAATCAATCTTAACAATTCATAGTAACCTAGAAATTTTTTGGATGACATCAAATAATTCAAATAGTGTTTATTTTAATATTTATAATATCATTTATTTAATTCATTCATTAATAAATCTATTATTTCATCATCATTGTGTCATAAATAAATTTAATTATTTAATGTTTAAAAATTATAAATAAGATACCATGATGTAGGTAATTTTTTTTATTTATAATGACTATTAATATTTGAATATATCACTTATATACCCCCATATAAAAATAATTTTATTAATAATAGAAATTGTTATGATATTTTTGCCTTTTCTTAAAATTAAATGTTATAAATGTCTTTGTCACACCAAAGTGGATTATAAAGGCCAAAGGTTTGGTCCAAGTATTGTCTTGGTTGTCCATGACTCATCAAATATGTTTAGTACAAGTTTTAGGGTAGTTTTAAATTATTATAATATTATTTTTTTACCCTTATTTACCTGATTTACCCTTTAACCGTAGTATATAAAAATAATTGCCAAGTTACTATTCATAATGTAAAAAAATAAAAGAAAAATATTTAAAATATTATCACCTTATGACTCCAAATATGGAATCTTTTTTAGAAAATTCAATACATAGAAGATTCATTAATTAATTTAAAATTAACCCCCATTGTCAAAATGTGAAATGAGTTTTTTAAAAGTAAAAAACCATCAAAATATTGGCATGTGATGATCAAATTTCAATGTAAAATTATTTATAGTGTCAAAAATTAGATTAAATGATAAAATATTTATATATTTATACTTTAAAATAAATTAAAATTATAAACTAATTATATAAATAAGTTATACAAAAGGTAGTTTTGAATTAAAATGCTGTATTTTGTACTATTTATTAAAAAATGAATTTTATCATAAAAATACTAAATATAAACCAATGCGAATTTTTATTTCCTACTTATAAAACATATGTTTTTTTCAAAAATAAATTATAAAAGTGTAAAAATTTGGTTTTGAAATAGGTTCTCCATTAAAAGGTGGTAAAATTACATTTATCAAAATATAGGTTTTTATGTGTAAAATGGGGTTTTTTCTTATCTTATGCATATCAAACATAATTTGTGAATGTAAAAAATATTTTGTTTAGTAAATAAAATACATATTTCACTAAAATCATTTTCTAATTTTAATTAATTATTTTTATTATGATAAAACTCTTTTGTGATCAAAAAATAATAATATTTTTTAAATCCAATTGATTCTTAAATTCATTTATCATTAATTGGTTCCCCATGAATTCATGTTATATTTATATAAACCATATATTTTCATAATTCAGTTAATACTATTCATAAATTCTATTTTGTATCTCATTATATTAAATAGTAATATTTTAATAATATATTGTTGTTTGGTGAAACTTAGTCTTGAGTACTACGCTAGCTATCGCGGAAGGTCGCTCATTCAGGTAATGCACTCTAACTTAGTGTTTCATGCATTAAAATATAAAGAATCTATTTTAACTAGTAAATATATTAAAAAATATCTAGATATTATTTTATCTTACATGCTTGTTGTTGCATGTCATACACGCTATCAAATATAAGGTTATTACATTAGTTTTCTAGTGCATCACACCAGATAACCAAAAAGGGGTTGTGTAGAAGGTAAAGGAAACCAGACAAGCAGTCACAACTATCAAAGAAAATAACCAACATATAGAATAAATAAAACATAAAATACTAAAAGTGAAACATAAGCATTTTCTAAGCATCCCTAAGAAGACGCTGCAAGGGGAAAAAATACTTAATTGAACATTGATTGAAAAGAATTTATACATGAGGTCTACTGCATATCGACGAATAACACCACATCAAAGAATCATTATATCACAAGATATAAATTTGATAAATCCATATGGGTAACTAGTATAAGTGAGTCACTAATAACCTCATACCTAGATGATCAATATCCTCCAAATCAACTACCAAAAGAGTTCTCATGCACGGTCCACTAGGAGGGATCATCCCAAGGGACTAGAGGTATCCAAATAATAATCCAATACTTGCAACATTCTTATATATGAGCCAGTAATAGGGATCATCCCAAGGGACTAGAGGTCTCCAAATAATAAGCTAATACTTGCAACATTCTTATATATGAGCCAGTAATAGGGATCATCCCAATGTCCAATTGGTCACTAATAATATCACTTGTCTAGTTGGTGTTTTAAGTGTAAATCCTACTAAGTGAATCCCGGCTTTTCCACTTATGAGTCAATGAGTGTCAACCCACAATAAGAATATGGGATTTCCCCTTTCGAATCACTAGAGTTCTTGTTTTAGTTTCCCGACATAAATACCTAGGATTCCCTTTATTCTCAATTTCCATTTCAAAAATTACATAAATTATCAATTTCACGATTCACATTGATCAAACAATCAAGGAATCCATAGAAAGAACCATTCTGTAAACCAAACCTTTTTCCCAAACATGACAAGAGACCCCTCAGTCCCATATGTCATATAAGTTCTATAAATTGATTTTTAAATATTTAAAAGTTCCAACCGACCATTCACATCACTTCACATCAAAACCAACTTTTCAAATGCAACACAAAATGAAAACTGGGGAAAAGGCATTTCAAATAAAAATGCATTTACAAAGACCTCTTCAACATAGTTTTTCAAAATCAATATAAAATACCACTTCCATGTATACAATTACAAATATGGCATAATATCTGAAATAAAAAATCATTCCCAAGCTAAAGGGAAAACATGAAAAAATATATAAAGTTCCAAATGAGACTTTACACCAATTTTACAACTCATTAAACCAATTTGGAAAACACAAAAAAAATGATAACATATGAGATCCAATCATTCCCATGGTAAAATTCCCTTTCCCATGGTTATCAACACACCAAATCCATTTGGAAATACATTTCTAACCACTTTCACAATTTATGAAATCCATTTGAAAATACTACAAGGATAACATATGTGTTAACCAAATGTTTCCATGGGAATATCCCCTTTTAAATTCATATTAACATTAAAACCCACTTTATAAAATGTTTCAAAACACTTTCACAATTCAAAGACTTGTTTACAAAGAACTACAAGGGGGAACCCTTGAAATGCAATAAATATGTTTTAGAAATCAACTCCCTACACATCAACATTTTCAAACCACTTTAGAAAGAACCCTTTAAAAGAAACATAACATTATTTTAAGTTAAAAAAACACTCAAGTGTCATTCCATAAAATTAACCAATTCCCACAAACAACACCCAACTCTCATTCCAAAAACATTATCAAAATATAATCAAGGTAAAAAACTACCCAAAGAACTCCATTTCACCTAGAAAACTCAATTGAAATTTTGTAAAACACCTTATGCGCATATAAACACAAACATAGTTAAGGAATCCCCTTGAAAACTATTTCTCACACAATTTCCATCTTGAAAATACTAAACCAATTTATTATAACACATCGTAATAAATAGAAAAACATTTAGAACCCATTTAGGAAAACTCAAGAATCAAATGAAATTTTCTAGAAATAAAATGGACTGAAACACCTATGTCAATGACATGTTAATTCCATGAGAGTTACAAATAAGAATGAATACACCCCCAAGGAATAATATGCACACACTAACATCCAATAAATCAATCCACACATAAACCCTAACTCTTAGGTTTCACCGAAAAGAGAAACCCTGCCAAAAAAAACCAAGAACTTGAGAGATAAGGGAGATGAGATGAGGAAATCAACCAAAAATACAAATAAAAATACCTAATAACCTTAAAGGGTCTTCAAAAATTGAAGGTAAGAAAAGGAGTAGGATCTTGGAGGACCCCATGGTGCTCCTAGGTCGATCAAGGGGAGGAAATCCTGAAATAAAGTTAAAATATCAAAGGAGGAATGTTTGAATTTCACATTTTTAATAATCTAGGAAACTTTTACTTCTTAGAAGAAAGGATTTGAAAATCGTTCACCTCCACTGGACAAAGGGGCACCTCATACAATTTGGCTACATGGTTTCCCAAACTGTGTGCCAACCGTGTCGAACACCACTATCTGATTCCAGGATCGAACCACACACTTTATATAACACCCGAGATTTTTATGAGAAATATTTTGTTTTTATGTTATATACATCATCAAAGGAATATTTAACTACACACAACACTAGCTTGGCTTGCTTGACACGCAATCGCGACCTTCCTCGATAGCTTGCGTCGTACGCAATACCGAGTTTCACTAAGCAATGATTTGCTATTAAAATATTATTAAAACTAGTTGTTATGAATAGTAATAACCACTTTTTATTTTTTGTAAATTTTATATTTCAAAATGGACTTCATTCTTGGATTCGGAATATCGAAATTAGCCTAGGGTGAAATTTTGGTATTTTTCTGAAAACTTTCAATTTTTGATGAATAGTGAAAACACTGGGTTACTATTTAAAAACCGACTTTTTATTTAAATAATTATTTATTTTATTTAAATTTATTTTAGGTCAAAATTGATACATAATACCTATATAAGTTCAATGTAATTCCTTGGAGTCATTTTATAATAATTTTCGATATATAAAAATTTTATTGAACTTTTCACCGTCTTTTACCTACCTCCTAGGAGCTTTTTGCAAACTTACATAAAAGATAATTTTACCGCTTCTATGAGTGAAATTTAGAAAATCTGAGAGACACGGTTAATATCAAGTACTAAAATGTGGTTCAATGAGATGAAAATAATTTTCGGTGAATAGTAACTTTTTGCTTTTATTTACCACGGTTAAAAGTAAATAGAATAATTAAGGGTAAAAATGATATTATTATTACACTAAAACATGTCATAATTCAATTTTATAAGTTTAGTTTGAGCAAAAACAACCTTAGGAATAAAATATGACCATTTAGGTCCACTTGGATTAGATTAGGACATTTATTATGATTTTATTTAAAGAAGGGTTAAAATAGTTAGAATCAAAGTTTAATAAAGAAGTCATTTTTAATATAGGGTTATACATAAGATAAATTCGACTATAAATATTAATTAGAAAGATAAAAATATTTACTAAATAAAGGTATTTTATTTATAATTTTTAGACATTAAATAATTTAATTTATTTATGACACAATGATGATGCAGTAATTATCTTATTAATGAAATATTAACATAATTGATGTTATAAATACCCAAATAAATGAAATTTGAGATTTTTTATGAATTAAACTAATTTTATAGGTTAATATGACATATTATTATTGATTTAATTAACTTTTTTCAAACTAATCATGCTGTTATGATTTTCACAAAAATCAAGTACCAAATAGTGTCAAAATTGACATAAAATAGTTTTTAAAATAAATATTATATTATTAATTGTTATTTTATTATTAAAAATCTAATGTTCGGCAAAATTAATTATATAAGGTTATATATATTAATAATAAACAGATTGGGGTTCGTTTGGCTTGTTATAGTAAGTTTATTAACCTTATAGTGTAAGAAAACAAGAAGACACGGTAAAAGTAAAATTATTTAACGTAAAGTTAAATCTAAATGATAAGGTTAAAATAGAAACCTAAACTTGTCTAAATTATATTTTATGAGATAATTTCGACCCATACCCACCTTAGCTTCGAAATAAATCAATTTGGAGCTATTAAAAACCAAATATGACTTTATAATAAAATAATATTTTTAGTTTTTCCAAAGGTGCCCATCTCCTCCCTTATAAAAGGGAACCTCCTCCCTCTCTTCCTCACACCACTTTGAGCCTTCAAGATCGGACAAACTCTGAAAATTTATCTTATCCACTTCCCTAGAATCATCTTAGAGATCCTGTTATTCTTCAAAGACCATATTTAGTTCCCTAAGAGGAGGTTAAGAAGAGGCACTTCAAAGAAGAGGTAATGTCCATTACCGATTCTTTCAACTTTATTTCTTCTTCTACTTCTTCTTCTTTAGTTGTTTCATTATAAAGTAATAACATAAGTATCACTCATATACTGATATGTTATTATAATTATGAAACAACCCTATTTCACCATTTATCCATCCTACGGAAAATGAAATCACTGCGCGTGCATACGTACGGAATATCGTCTCCACGCCTTGGTGTAATCTATTTTCCACCACCACCTTACTTGGTTGGGTATAATGGTGTAAAGAATAACTATATATGATTATTGTAAAGTGATATTGATTATGAAATAGTATACATACACTTCAATACAATTCCACGATCATGGGAATGATATCATCGCTTGTGCGTACGTACGGCCTACAGTCTCCACGATGTGATGCGACTCGTTCTACATGATCTTCATTGCATAATGATTATATAAATGAATTGAATTAATAAATATGATATATATTATACTAATAACATTATGGAAATGATGTATCTATAAACTAAAATAAGAATAAGAATTTATTTGAAAAAACACGCATAAGAACAAAAAGCAATAAACACCCGAAGAACAAGTAACAATGAAATATTACTAATAAGAAGCTAAGAATATGACCACATATGATATCATAACAATGATTACGATTCTGGAATAAGTCAATAACATTATTTAAATCATTATACAGGAGGTTCGGACATGTACGAAGCAAATCGGACCTAAGGTAAGGGAAAATCTCGTAATCTCAATTTTTATCCGAGATTGTTTATACTTCAAAATTTACTGGGGAATATTTATCATCCATGTAACGACCCAAAGTTTCATTAATGGAAAATCCCTCTTAATCCAGTTAAATGTTTATTTTCGAAAAATGTTTTTATAATATGTCAACTTCTTTAGTTTTATGTTAAGATTTGTGACCGTTACTTTTATAGCTGTTGAACAGTGATCACTTGAGTAGTATAAATATATGGCTTTAACGAACCCAATTTTACTCAGAAAAAGGAAGCGATGGCCTCATCCAGTAGAATTGCCCCATACGAAGCCCATTTTTCGGAGCTCAGAAAAGAGGTGGCGTCTTTCGGCTTCTCCCTTGACCAAGCTCAAGCTGAGCTTCATTATATCGATCTCGAACGGGACCGTCTACGGGAAAAGTGGAAGTTGATAGAGATTACCACTCGAGCGATGTTATCCGAGCCGCCCCAAGAGTCTATCACCATCGCACACCTTACCCTTAGGTCTTATGCGGCTATTTTAAGGGGTTATGTAACAAATAAGTAGTACTATGCTCATGTGCATTATTTTTGTATATAATAATGAATATAATTTCTAGTCATTTTTGATACATTGTAAATTGTTTTTAAAGTACAAATGGTGTTTTTGGTCATTATTTAATTAAGAATTATATTTTATTAAATTAAGGGATTTTTTTTGAATTAAATAATATTTTAATAAAATATAATTATTAATATTAAATTAATTTTTATTAAATATAAATGACCTTATAATTTTATGAATGAAATTAAAAATTTTATTAAGGTTTAAAAGCCATTTCTGTCAAAACCCGTGAATTTTTTATAAATGTCGGTTTTTATTTTAAAAGTGAAAATTCACGTATTTAGAAAATTATTTAGATAAAATAAATATTATTTTTGGAATCATGGCGTCTAAATTATCCAACGGTGAATTTTTCATAATTTTCTGAGACAGTCAAATTTTTAGGTAAAAATTAAATACCATTTAAATATATAATGTGTTTTATGACATCATAATGACCCAATGGTGATGTAATAAAACACAATAATCCTTATGTTAGGCCAATATGTGTTTTGTCATTAAAATAATGTGATTTTGGGTCTGTTTGACTTACTTTTCAAAGCATTAATGGATCTCTCAAGACTTATTCAACACTTTGCCTTTTTAAATTAATTTCCATGGGAGTGTGACTCACCTCCACATAAGGAACCCTAATTTTTTAATAAGTTCGGAACTTGGCCTTGTAAAATATTTTATTCCTCTTTCCTTTTCCAGAAACCATGGGAAAATACCATAGGATGGTTTGTGGTTTGGATTATTTTAATATAAGGGGTCCCAAACCTACATAATAAAGAATTCTCTCACCTTTCCTATATAAACCCACTCAAGCTCCCACTTCCTCCTCACTCAAAGCCCTTGTAGTTCGTCCAAACTCTGACCTACTCTCTCTAGAATCCTCTCAAGGTGCCCCAAGCTCCCAAGAAGCCTCTCACAAGCCTCTCTCTAGCCATTTGAAGCACACTTCCAAGTAAGGGTTTTTTCTTCCTTTCTCATTTTTGTCAATTTTCATTAAGTTGTGTTGCCCTTTTAATTTAAATTATGAATGTTGGGGTATGGTTTCTCACCTCCCCCATACTTCCCTCTTATTGTTTGAATGATGGGATACCCCTTTCTCTCTCATTAAATGCCTCCCATGTACACCCGTTACTATGCCGAAATTCTGAAAGGAACTTCTCTCTCCTCTTTTACATTCAAGCAATACATTTGTATCATGAATCTAAATTCCATTAAAATTGTTGGGACATGTATCTATTTGACTTACTTACTGTCCATTACATGTAAATATGATGAGTAACCCCTTTTTCTCTCATCAACCTTTTTTATGAATTCTTATGTCACGCTGTTACGCTGCCGAAATCACACCGATTTTCTAAGCCAATGTCATTGTGTAGTGAATACCATACCCATTTATCCATCAAGGGTATTCACCTTTATGCACATTTACTTATTTATTATAAAGTTTCATGTATTAATTCCACATTCCTTTATCGTGGAATAAATGATTATGTTTTATGAATCCATGTTTTATGATCCATGTGGCACACTTATGCATGAAATGATATGTTTAAGAAGGGTGCGCCCTTATAGCGCTCCAATGCATTGGGTAAAGTATAGTATCATGATATTTCAAGTGCAATGAGTGCTGACTCATGCTAATTCAAGTGGAACGAGGGTTTAATCGTGCTTCAAGTGCAATGAGGGTTTACTCATTCTCCATGTGCAATGAGCCTTGGCTCATGCTAATTCAATGTTAAGTGTTGTTGCCACATTTCCATGTTATGATTACCATGCTTTATCATGCCTTTATGTTCATGTTTCTTTTATGCTCTATTGATATGCCTATTTCCTAACATGTATTTTACTCCTCATGTTATTCCATGTGTACTCCCTTACTGGGCTTTACAGCTCACCCTTTTCTTATGCATGTCCTCAGGTTATCCCATGCAATGCTAAGTACGAAGGAATGTAGTGGTCATGTAAAGGAAGTTTTTAATAAAGATGTTGTATTTCAAGTTTAAAGTTTTTATGTAATGATCCTAATCCCCAAAGACACTAAACCTCTCGATCTTATTTGTTGTATCAAGTGAACTTTTATGTAATAAAGCATGTTTAAGTTGTAATAAAAAGCAGGGTTGTCATAGTTGGTATCAGAGGATAGGTTTAGTTATTTTTGGGATTAGGAAACCCTAATAAAGCCTTAGATACAAGACTAAGTATAACAAAAACATCCCTATGTTTTGTTAAGTATTGAGTAAGTGGTTTATCAAGCAAATACATCTCTGTCTGGATAAGAGCAGGTAGAGGTGGCTCTGGAACAGATGTATCCTAGGGGTAAAACCCGAAAACACCGCTTTGAGCTAGACTCGAACGGGAACTGGTGCACGACAACAGGCCTTGTTGCACTCTTGGTTACGACACTCCTGGGGGATATGTTTTGATAAATTCACAAGCTTAGTATGAACCCTTATTAAGGGAAAATTCCCCTAAGAATATATGTTAGAAGGTAGATCATGAAAAGCCTGGATTGAATCCTATATACTCATGAGTTAAAGAGATTAAAGTGTATTTATAAGTCATCAACTTTTGTCTTTGGATTACCCTTTATATGTTACCCCTAACATTCCTTTTATTCCACCCAATGGTCGGTAATAGGAGAACTCGAGCTAACAACCGTTGTGAAGATCAGTGTGATGATTGTACTAATGAGATGCCCAATCCAATGGGAGCGGGAATCGCGAACTTTGTCACGCTTCTCTCTCAGCTAACTCAAGTTTTGAATAGAAACACGGGTCAAGAGGAACGTTCAACCCCCCCTAAGAAAGAACAAGTCGCTATTGAAAGCTTCATGAGACAAAGGCCTCCTACTTTTAGTGGATCATCTGATCCCACGATCGATGAGCAATGGATCAACTCCATTGAAAAGATATTCTACATCCTCCAATGTTCTGAACAAGAGAAGGTTCTCCTGGAAGCTTATCGTATGGAGGGTGAAGCTGATCAATGGTGGACGTTGATCAAAAATACGAAGCCTGAGGAGGAGATCGAGGCTTTGGAATGGAAGGAATTCCGGAATATGTTTTTCGATAAATATTTTCCGCGCACCCTCCATCTTAAGATGGAAAGGGACTTCCTTTCCCTCAAGAAAAAAGATGAAGAATCTGTGGGAGCGTACAAGGAAAACCTCACAAGGCTTGCACGATACGCTTTTGGCTTTGTCGTTAACCCCGAATGCAAGGTTGACCGCTTCTTTGGTGGGCTGAATCCTAGCTTGCGGAAAGCATTAGCGATCATTGACTTCGATAGCTATGAGGAAATTGTCCGATGTGCCCTCAAGGTTGAAATGGAGATCGGATAATCATAGGGGTATCATGGGTACAAGAAGCGTAAGGTAGACTTCAATGCTGGTGGGCCGATGGATAAATCCAACGGTGCTAAGAAGTTCCAGCACACCACTTGCCAAAAGTGCGGAAAGAAGCACCCTGGAAATTGCCTTAAGGGGACGAGAAAATGCTTCAGGTGTGGAAGAGAAGGGCACCTAGCTATTAACTGTCGGCAAGAAGGACCCGCAGCTACGAAAGAGGAGAGGAACGCTCCGTTCGAACCTCAACGCGTTGTTAAATGCTACAAATGCAAAGAACCGGGTCATTTTTCAAATTAGTGCCCTAATCCAAGGGTTTTTGGAGGCAACCAACAACCTCCAAGACAACAAGGAAGAGCTTTTGCCATCACTTCTGCCGAAGTGAACCCTAACAACGAAGTGGTGACAGGTACGCTAGTTATTCATTCAAGAATAGCGAACGTACTTTTTGATTCAGGTTCTACGCATTCTTTTATATCTCAAAAGTTTAGTAGAACAATCCCAGCACCACCACAAATCATGTAAGTAAAGATGTCGGTGAGTACGGAAAATGGGGAAATCATTGCATCCCATGAGTATAAGTCCTCCCCTGTTATAATCTGTGGATTGAATTTCCCAGAGAACCTCATCATACTCCCTCTGGTGGAATTTGATGCAATTATTGGCATGGATTGGCTTTCCTTATATAGAGCCAACATAAATTGTCAGGAGAGGGAAATCACACTCCATATGGAGAATCGACCCCCGATTCTTTACAAGTGTCAGGAGGAAGATGAATCTCCTTTATCTCCATCATCTCAAGCATGGATATTACTGCCTTATGAGAATTCATATCTGGCTCAAATGATTGAGTCCAATGAAGAAACCACCCTTGAAGAAATGCCTATTGTGAGGGAATTCGCTGAAGTGTTTCCTGAGGAACTTCCTGGTCTTCCTCCAAGAAGAGATGTTGAGTTCTCAATTGAACTTATACCTAGGCCGCTACCAATATCCAAGACTCCATATAGAATGGATGTTGTTGAGCTTGAAGAGCTGAAGAAACAACTACAAGAGAACCTGGATAAAGGGTTTATATGCCCAAGTGCATCACCATGGGGTGCACCAGTCCTCTTCGTCAAGAAGACGTATGGGTCAATGCGGCTTTGCATCGATTATCGTGAACTTAACAAAATCACGATAAAGAACAAGTATCCTCTCCCAATAATCGATGACTTGTTTGATCAGCTGCGTGGAGCACAATACTTCTCCAAGGTGGACTTACGGTCGGGATATTATCAAGTAAGGGTGAAGAAGGAAGATATCCCCAAGACTGCTTTTCGTACAAGGTACGGGCACTATGAATTCATAGTAATGCCTTTCGGACTCACCAATGGTCCAGCAATATTTGTGGACTTGATGAATAGAGTCTTTAGATATTACCTAGACAAATTTGTGGTAGTCTTTATAGATGATATTATAATATACTCCAAAACCAAGGAGGACCATGAGGAGCATTTAAGAACTGTACTGGAGACGTTGCGCAAGGAGAAGCTCTATGCCAAGTATAGCAAGTGTGAGTTCTGGTTGAAGGAAGTCTCATTCTTGGGCCATATCATCACAAGCAATGGAATATATGTGGATCCCTCCAAAACAGATGCAATTGAGGGATGGCCGAGGCCAACATCGGTAACTGATATTTGTAGCTTTTTGGGGTTAGCTGGATATTATCGACGATTTGTGAGAAATTTCTCACGATTTTCCAACCCTCTTACCAAGATAACTCGAAAGGGAGTAAAGTTTGCTTGGAGTGATGAATGTGAAGAAAGCTTCAAGGAGTTAAAAAGGAGACTTATCACTGCACTTGTGCTCACTTTACCCACAAGTGGGGAGCTTTTTGTGGTATTCAGTGATGCTTCGAAGAAGGGCTTAAGATGTGTGATGATGCAGAATGATAAAGTGATATCCTATGCCTCAAGGCAGTTGAAAATCCATGAGTGAAACTATCCAACGCATGATCTAGAGTTGGCGACTGTGATCTTTGCCTTGAAAATCTGGCGGCATTATCTCTATGGAGAGAAATGTGAGATATATACTGACCACAAGAGTCTTAAATATATATTCACACAGAAAGAGCTTAATACGCGCCAGAGAATATGGATAGATCTCATCAAGGATTATGAGTGTTCAATACATTACCATCCTGGGAAGGAGAACAAGGTGGCGGATGCCCTAAGTAGAAAGGATCCAGCGATTCTATCAATGATGAGAATTGAGAAGGATCCAATCTTCTTAGACTTGATGAAGATGGACGTGGGAATCATAAAGAAGGGAACATCATCAATCCTTTCACAAATGATTGCGCAACCATCTCTTTTGGAAAGGTTAAGGAATGCTCAAAAGGATGATGCGGGAATCCAAGAAAAAGTGGAAGCTATCAAAAGGAAAAAATCCTCAGAGTTTAATGTTAATGAAGAAGGAATTGTGCGGTTTGGGAAAAGACTATGCGTTCCATCAAGTCCGGATCTGAAGAAGGAACTTTTGGATGATGCACATAGTTCAGATTTCTCTATTCACCCAGGGAGCACAAAGATGTATCGAGATCTCCGAGAAAACTTTTGGTGGGATAATATGAAGAAGGATATCAATGAATATACATCAAAGTGTCTGGTGTTTCAGTAAGTGAAGGCAGAGAGGAAGAAGTCTAAGGGGATGATGCAACCATTGCCCATACCAGAATGGAAATGGGAGAACATCACCATGGACTTTGTCACCAGACTTCCAAGGACATCCAAAGGCAACAATGCAATCTGGGTTGTTGTGGATCGTCTTACGAAGACTGCACACTTCATTGCTATTCGAGAGGATTTCTCTTTGGATCAACTAGCACGGATATATATCAGGGATGTGGTACGGTTTCATGGAGTACCACTATCTATTGTGTCTGACTGAGATCCAAGATTCACCTCTAAGTTTTGGAAGAGTCTACAACATGCTCTGAATACTGAACTGAACTTCAGTACGCCCTATCATCCTCAAACTGATGGCCAATCCGAGCGGACTATCCAAACACTTCAGGACATTTTGATAGCATGCTCAATGGAATTTAAAGGAGGATGGGATCAGCATCTTCCTCTAGTTGAGTTCTCTTATAATAATAGTTTCCACTCGAGCATCCAAATGGCACCATATGAAGCCCTGTATGGGAAAAGGTGTAGAACACTGGCATGTTGGGAAGAGGTTGGTGAACGTAAGCTGCTTGGACCAGAAATGGTCGAAGAAATGGTGGAGAAGGTGAAAACCATTCAGCAGCATATCAAGGTAGCCCAAAGTCGACAGAAGAGTTATGCAGATAATCGTCGACAAGACCTTGAGTTTAAATTCGGAGACATGGTTTCTTTACACATATCTCCGTGGAAGAAGGTCATGAGTTTTGGAAATAAAGGGAAGTTAAGTCCAAGGTACATCGGCCCCTTCGAGATTCTTGATCGTGTTGGGGTTGTGGCCTATCGACTAGCACTTCCACCTACTATGTCCAAGGTTCATGATGTCTTTCATGTATCCCTCTTAAGGAAGTACATACCGGACCCTTCACATGTACTCTCTTCCCAGGTGGTACAATTGGAATATGATCTTTCTTATGAGGAGCAACCAGTGAAGATCTTAGATCGTAGAGAAAAAGTTCTAGGAAATAAGACAATGCCCCTCGTCAAGGTGTTGTGGAGAAACCACAAGTTTGAAGAAGAAACTTGGGAGTCGGAGGATATGATGAAGCTGAGTTACCCACATTTGTTTTAGTGTGGGAAAAGGAAAATTTCGAGGGCGAAATTTCTTAAGGGGGGAATATTGTAACGACCCAAAGTTTCATTAATGGAAAATCCCTCTTGATCCATTTAAATGTTTCTTTTTGAAAAATGTTTTTATAAGATGTCAAATTCTTTAGTTTTATGTTAAGATTTGTGACCGTTACTTTTATAGTTGTTGAATAGTGATCACTTGAGTAGTATAAATATATGGCTTTAAAGAACCCAATTTTACTCAGACAAAGGAAGCGATGGCCTCATCCGGTAGAATTGCCCCATACGAAGCCCATTTTTCGGAGCTCGGAAAAGAGGTGGCGTCTTTGGGCTTCGCCCTTGACTAAACCCAAGCTGAGCTTCATTATGTCAAGCTCGAACGGGACCGTCTACAGGAAAAGTGGAAGTTGATAGAGATTACCACTCGAGCGATGTTATCTGAGCCGCCCCAAGAGTCTGTCAACATCGGACACCTTACCCTTAGGTCTTATGTGGCTATTTTAAGGGGTTATGTAACAAATAATTAGTACTATGTTCATGTGCATTATTTTTTTATATAATAATGAATATAATTTCTAGTCATTTTTGATACATTGTAAATAGTTTTTAAAGTACAAATGGTGTTTTTGGTTATTATTTAATTAAGAATTATATTTTATTAAATTAAGGGATTTTTTTTGAATTAAATAATATTTTAATAAAATTTAATTATTAATAATAAATTAATTTTTATTAAATATAAATGACCTTATAATTTTATGAATGTAATTAAAATTTTTATTAAGGTTTGAAAGCCATTTCTGTCAAAACCCGTGATTTTTTTATAAATGTCGGTTTTTATTTTAAAAGTGAAAATTCACATATTTAGAAAATTATTTAGATAAAATAAATATTATTTTTGGAATCAGGATGTCGAAATTATCCAATGGTGAATTTTCATAATTTTCTGAGACAGTCAAATTTTTAGGTAAAAATTAAATACCATTTAAATATATAATGTGTTTTATGACATCATAATGACCCAATGGTGATGTAATAAAATACCATAATCCTTATGTTCGGCTAATATGTGTTTTATCATTAAAATAATGTGATTTTGGGTTAGTTTGACTTACTTTTCAAAGCATTAATGGAGCCCTCAAGACTTATTCAACACTTTGCCTTTTTAAATTAATTTCCATGGGAGTGTGACTCACCTCCACAAAAGCAACCCTAATTTTTTAATAAGTTTGGACCTTGGCCTTGTAAAATATTTTCTTCCTCTTTCCTTTTCCAGAAACCATGGGAAAATACCATAGGATGGTTTGTGGTTTGGATTATTTTAATATAAGGGGTCCCAAACCTACATAATAAAGAATTCTCTCACCTTTCCTATATAAACCCACCAAAGATCCCACTTCCTCCTCACTCAAAGCCCTTGGATTTCGTCCAAACTCTGCCCTACTTTCTCTAGAATCCTCTCAAGGCTCCCCAAGCTCCCAAGAAGCCTCTCACAAGCCTCTCTCTATCCTTTGGAAGCACACTTCCAAGTAAGGGTTTTTTCTTCCTTTCTCATTTTTGTCAATTTTCATTAAGTTGTGTTGCCCTTTTAATTTCAATTATGAATGTTGTGGTATGGTTTAGCACCTCCCCCATACTGCCCTATTATTTTTTGAATGATGGGAGACCCCTTTCTCTCTCATTAAATGCCTCCCATGTACACCTGTTACTATGCCGAAATTCCGAAAGGAACTTCTCTCTCCTCTTTTACATTCAAGCAATACATTTGTATCATGAATCTAAATTCCATTAAAATTGTTGGGACATGTATCTATTTGACTTCCTTACTTTACATTACATGTAAATATGATTAGTAACCCCTTTCTCTCTCATCAACCTTTTTTATGAATTCTTATGTCACGCCGTTACGCTGCTGAAATCACACCGATTTTCTAAGCCAATGTCATTGTGTAGTGAATACCATGCCCATTTCTCCATCAAGGGTATTCACCTTTATGAACATTTACTTATTGATTATAAAGTTTCATGTATGAATTCCACATTCCTTTATCGTGAAATAAATGATTATGTTTTATGAATCTATGTTTTATGATTCATGTGGCACACTTATGCATGAAATGAAATTTTTAAGAAGGGTGCGCCCTTATAGCACTCCAATGCATTGGGTAAAGTATAGTATCATGATACGTCAAGTGAAATGAGTGTTGACTCATTCTAATTCAAGTGCAACGAGGTTTTACTCGTGCTTCAAGTGCAATGAGGGTTTACTCATGCTCCATGTGCAATGAGCCTTGGCTCATGCTAATTCAATGTTAAGTGTTGTTTCCACATTTCCATGTTATGATTATCATGCTTTATCATGCCTTTATGTTCATGTTTCTTTTATGCTCTATTGATATTCCTATTTCCTAACATTTATTGTACTCCTCATGTTATTCCATGTGTACTCCCTTACTAGGCTTTACAGCTCACCCTTTTCTTATGCATGTCCTCAGGTTATCCCATGCAATGATAAGTACGAAGGAATGTAGTGGTCATGTAAAGGAAGTTTTCAATAAATATGTTGTATTTCAAGTTTAAAGTTTTTATGTAATGATCCTAAGCCCCAAAGACACTAAACCTCTCGATCTTCTTTGTTGTATCAAGTGAAGTTTTATGTAATAAAGCATGTTTAAGTTGTAATAAAAAGCAGGGTTGTCATAATCCACATCCATGTTTCCTCAAGATGTAATATTATTTATATCCTCCTACAATTGTTTAAATCCAATTTTACCCTTTGGTGAGTTTTTCGTAAAATATATGAAAGGAAACTTTTGTCGTTTTTCGTACGAGGTACTTTTTGACTTTTCTGTCCAAAGTACGAGAAGAATGCTTTTTAAACTTATACTGCATGAATGGATTTTTAGAACATTATTTCCATGAAGCTTACTTTACAAGTTTTCAAGTTTATTTTTAATCAACTCCTTTTATTTTAAAATTTTATGACATGTTAAGAAAGGAAAAATGTTTTTGAAGTAGAAAGGATATTTTCAAGAATGGAGTTCAAGTATTTTATCAAAATTATTTTCCATCTAAGATAATATAGGGTTCTATTTCTATCCCTATTTTTAAATTGATTTGATTATGTTATGATGTAATTAATTTTATGATGTCCTTTTATCTTATATGGATTATGTTATGATGGCATGATGTTTAAGAATCCCATTTTTATTACATGGGTTATGCTATGATGTATAATTTATGATCTTGTGGAACACATAAGAATGGTGTAATTATGAGATGGGTGGGACCTATATCTCCCTCTAATGCATTGGGTAAAGATTTATATCTTATGAGATAGACATGGCTGGAATGGCAGTTTAATCTGGTTCAGTGAAACAGGACTGAAACGAGGAGTGAACTCGGTTCAGAAATGGACTTTTTCCGCTAAGATAGTCTTGACTATTAAGAAATGATTCTCTATTATTATGTGTGTATGCCACAAAGTTTCATGTTTTAAGTTATGGTTTTAAGTTATGATTATTGGTATTACATTTCACTACTATGATTTATCCCATGTTATGAAATTATGATCTCTTTTGTAGGTTAAGATTTCCAAAATTTTATGTTCTTATGAATATGATGTGATTGATATTTATTTTGTTTACCCTTACTGAGCATTTGAGCTCATCCTTTTGTATGTTTTCTTTCCCCAGGTCAGGAAGAAGTTTATTAAGTAGGATATGACAAAAGGGACTGTAGATATTATGAAATAAATGGGAGATAATGTAAATGCTTTATGAACCAGTTGTTTATGTTTCCTAGTTTCTAAAGACACTATACCTATATGGTCCTTTCATGGTTTTGTTATATGTTGTAATAAGTGTGCTTAAATTTTAAATAAATAACAATGTATGTAAAGTATGGGTTGTTATACTTTATGTATAGTTTCTCTAACTGTGCATAGGCCGTGTGCTATGCCCCAAGAACCAAACTCAAGCCACATTGTTTTATTGGTGAATTCACATGGTTTCCCCTAACCATGCGCTTACCATGCACCATTTTTTTCCAAAACAAAAACTTCAATTTATTTCAAAAAAACAAAAAAAATCAAATTAAGAATTGACTCGAACCTCAACCAAAGGATCCATTATCAGGAAATTAATAGAATAATGTAATTTCTATAAATGGGGTTTGATAATTCTCCACAGCACAAACACTTTATTCCCATAGAAATTCACCCAGAAAAAAGATAAAAAAACTTAGTCCCAAATCTAGAATAATCCAAACAAAACAATGAAACTCAAGGTGAATTTTCACTCCACAAGTCACACCCGACTAATTCTAAAGAAAACCATAGCACGAAGAACAATAGGAGACCATGGTATGGTTTAACCCACCATAGGATTTAGGCTAATAAGACCAAAATTAATCCCTTAGCATTTCCATCTCGATTGGTCCAATGTGGGAACTCCCAACACGAGCTAACCCATTCTTCTCTGTGAAATCTATACAACACCACCACTAGAATCAGAAATATCCCACATAAACTAAAACCAAAATTCAACAATTCACTATATGATCCAAACCCCCAATATAATGTGAACTAATGAATATAACTTGAACCAAACAGTGAAACAAAAATCAATTCCTCAATTCCAGAAAACTGAAGCATCTCAAAATTAGTTCAACTAAACAGAGATCGGCCCACACAAAGGAAAACAAAACCCAAGGAAGAAATAAAAATTCAAGATACCCCTTCAGACAAAAATAACCACTCAAATTTCAAAAGAACCAAACCATAAAATATTTATAACAACCAGAGGCCCTTACAAAAATAGTAAAACTGAAACATGGAAACTTTATCCATCTCCATTCCAATAATGGAGATAGAACTAGGCCTTGGTTTCCCAACACATGTGATGATTCTTGATCGTATGTTAGATTCACTCTGAGGAATTTGGATAAGGCCTTGATGAATGAATCATCCACTACCTTATAGTTAGGTGCTAATATCCTTCGATCAAGACATCTTCATCAAGAAACATTTCCTACAAAACTTCTCCAGGTGAACTAAATGACCACAATGATGACCTGAATATGAAGGATTATGACAAGATTTCTTTGAGTGCCCAAGCTAACAAAATTGAAAACAAAAAGGCAAGCAATCCAGAAAACTAGAAACCAAAACCATTAAAAGAAGATTTTCATAATCATGATCCTCTTGAACACACCTCTCACCAGATGGGGGACCTTAATGACTGATAAGAGGTACTGGATTTCCAATTACATGAACTCTAGAAACCAACACAGCTAATAATGATTCATCCACCAACTTCTCAAAACAAAGATCCTTAGAGGATAGGGATTACTCCTAGATTTCTAGATAAAGACCCAAAATGAAAATAGAAGCCTTCAACAGATCATGAAATGCTACCTATATAGAAAAGGAAACCAACTCCTTGAAATGTTTAACGCAAGCCTTCATTATCCATTGTCCTTACTGAATACTCATGATCTCTTCCACTTTCTTCATCTTCAACTCCTCAGGTATAAACCATCAGATAAAAACAGACTTAAAAACTTCCCACATCTTCCCAACATTCACCAATGATAGAGAAATCACCATCTATTGATCAAAGGATAGACCCTAAAATAGATCATGAACATCATACACTCTCACAGCTTTAGTATTTCCCGATAATATGAAGACACACTCGACTTATTCAAGCCATTATACTACCTCTAATGGACCTCAATCACAATTAAATATAAGAAAAAACTAAGACGAATCAGAAATTGGACAAGACCCACTAGAAAGTTTTGGGGATATTTCTATAAGTGATATTCTAAATAATGTAAAGATAATAAAATTAGGTTCAACATCAACCTGAAACTCAAAAAAAATCTCAATCCAAAACAAGAGGCCCAAAATCCAAACAAATGCAAGCACAACCAAAAAATCTATTTTCAAAAACCACCCATTCCACTTCAATTATAAAAATAGCCCTCTTCTAAGGACACATTCCAATCCCAAGAGGAACTATTCACAACCAAACCCCACTTTTCAAAAAATACCAAATTTTAAAATCATTTTCTCATTTAAATACATTTTAGAAAAGACCAAGTCAATTTTTAATTTAATATACCCACCAATGGAATCCTATGAACTGTCACATATGTTTTCACCCACTTTCACTTTTTTCATCTATGAACACATGATAACATGTACTTTCCACACATACCCACACATATGATAATTTCCATGAGGAACACCTAGGTTGACACCCACCATTGCATCATCAAACCCAAAGAATAACTAAATGTTTTTCAATACCAAATAATTTCTCTTTTAAAATCCATTTTCCAAACCAACACAAACATCAAATTCCTATTTTATAAAAAAACCCATGCTAAAAATTATTTTACCTGTCAAAAACTATTTTTCTGAAAAAGATATTCCTCTTAAAAATATTCTCACACAAACCAAAAACCAAGAAAAATGAATAACTCGCATCAAATACCCAGGTGGAGGAACTAGTGGACATGCATAACCCAACGTCATTGTTAGTGGACCATACCCAAAGAATATACCAACAACTATGAGGATCCTAAACCATGAACTCATACTCTAAATGGGTCACTACTATGTGTGAGATCATGACATGACACCGACTCTCACCCATTGTCATTCCTCATCCATAGATCCAAAGAAAGATCAAAATACCCAAATAATGGACTACCCTTGGCATCAAGTATCATAAAGAGAAAGGGTTCATTGAATACTTTCCAAACCTTCCTATTGAGTACTGAAATTCTTGATCTCCTAACTATATGAAACCCCAAATAACAATAGCCTGGTCTGATACCATTTTTTCTGAAACTAGGTCAGGATTTCATCCAACCCGACACCCAATCTAGTCTGAAACATGGCCTGAAGAATGTTTCTGATCCCCACTAGATGGAAACTAGTTTTGGGAATCAAAGTAATCACAATGGGAATAATTTTATCCCAAAAAACAGGATCCCAAAAATAAACATAGCACACAACATAACTAACAATAACAAAAAATCAACAAAAATAAAAACAGATCTGGATACACCAACTACTGTACAACAAGAAAACTAAATACAATATGAGATCGATCCATAGTATAAGATATCTATGTGACCTCTTGTTAATCACTAGTAATAGGAAAAACCTATAACTAAGGCATGCATGAGAACCAAAATAATACACCTACAAAAGAACTTGTGTCTCGATATGTTTATTTAATGCATATATTTTATAGTCTTTAATTTTTTTATTTTTTATTTATATAAATAATCTTTCCAATTTTGGAACATTTCAATTATTTTATGTTTTATGGAAGGAAAAAATATATAATTGAAAAAGGAATGAAAAGAGGATGAAATATGAGAAAAAAGGACACTTTATGCCATGAGTGAGGGGAAGCGGTGCGACATAAAATTTTTGAAGATGAAGCAGATCTGGAAACTGGACAAAACCAAATTACATTTGGTGTAATAAAATTAAATGTTGTGAATTATGAAACAATAATTTTCTTCACTGTACAATTCATGAATACATTTCACAGTGTGAAATAAAGTTACAATTCGTGAGTCCCTATCTCATGTTGTGAAGGGAGTCAAAGTTTTAAATGATATTTGTGTGAGATGTTCACAGATTCAAAATACATAGAGGAAAACTCAGAGGATTGCATGATGTGAAACCCACTTACATGTCCTATAAGAGTCAGCACATAGAAAAAAAAATAAAGACATAGTGGTTGTAGTTTTTGACGGGATTTTCCTATAAATTGAACCCTTGATCTCCCTTCCAAGATACTCTAGACCAAAGGAAGTAGTACGAAACCAATAGAAGGATTCCAGACAATTGAGTGATGATCCAGGATCTCGCTGCACCAATGTTCTTTGTCTCCTTTATTTTTCAGGTACCCATGCTACTCATTCTCATCATTCCAAGCATGAGAGAGTAGTTTTATAAGTTTCGGGTGATGTGATTGTATGGGGATATGATGCTTATGGATTATTTTCTACTTTCTATTAATATTTTGGATTGTTTCAAACCATTTATTCAATTACAAATCTCTTTCTTTTCATATTTCATAACCATTGTTGCATTCTGAAGAGTATTATTTTTCTTCACAAATTAATTATCCTACTTTTCACATGACCATTATGCAATCCAAGTTAGTTATGTTTAAACATGGTTTTGGGCCACCTATCTCTACGATTAAATCTATTTTATAACCATTCCAACGGTCCAATCATGTTATGTGTGTAGGATAACCTGACCAAGGATCCTTGTTGTCCCAATTTAGACACTAAAATTGAATAAAAACACTTTCAATTAAATCCCTACCACATGAACCCAGAATCACTAAACATGGAATGTCTCCCATATTGAGATTCAACAAAATCAATCTAGATACTTTTTTCTTTTCTCCAATCAAACCAACAATTACACTTTATATTTATTTAATTAATTTTGAACATATGATCTGTCCATGTGGGTTCAACACTTGGACTAGCTAGATACTACATTTTTAGATAAGTTGTCTTATTCTATATAAATTACTAAATTTGGTTAGCCCTGTAGGATTTAACAACGCCTTGTGGGATATCAACATACCAACGCCGAGTGGCACAAGTAGGGTATGAGCTTCAACAACCCAGTAGGAAACCACCAGAGAGAGAGAGTCCATACATTTCCATTCCCAAAATAGTCCAAAAACACTAGTTTGTAACATTATCAGAAAATAATATTTTAAACCATTTCCAACACATAAACAACAAGACACACCTTTTAAAAAGTTGAATTTATTTAAAATAACACATGTTACTCTTATTTTAAAAAATAGTTTCACTTTCCACAACCCATTTCCAAACCAAATCCCACATACAAATCCAAGCCTGATAACTAAAAAGGGGTTATTCCAAAGGTAAATGAAACTACAAAATGAGTCACAAATAGAAAATACAATAACCAACATGAAACGGAAATAAAATAGAACATACTGAAAGTCAAACATAATAATTTTCAAAACATATATAAGAAGACACTCTAAGGGAACATATTTCTTCAATTAGACTTACGTTAAAAAAATGTACCTGAGGTCTATTGTATACCAATGACTTGTAAAACATAACATAATCATTATATCACAAGTGATTATAATGGTAAATCCATATGGGTAATTATAATAAGTGATTCACTAATAATATCATACCTATGTGATCAATATCCTCTAACCAAACTACTAACAGTGTTCTCATGCATGATCCAATTGAAGGGATCATCCTAAGGGACTAGTGTTTTCTAGATAATAATCAAATACTAGTAGCATTCCTATGCATGAGCCACTAGGAGGGATCATCCTAAGGTATTAGTGGTATCAAATCATATCACGTGTTTAGTTAGTGTTTCAAGTGTAAATCCTTCGAAGTGAATCTGGAATTTTTCACTATCGAGTCAACTAGTGTCAATACACTAGAATAATTCGGGCTTTCCACTTCTGAATCACTAGCATACTAGTTATTTTTTCACACCTATATACTTGGGATTCCATTTTTCCTCAATTTACACTTCACATGTTATATAAATAATCACTTTCACAATTCACATTGATCCAATGATAAATTCTTACATAGAAACCACCATTATATATACCAAACCACATTCCAAAAGATTCCAAGACGCCCCTCAGGCCCATATGTCACATATGTTCTAAAAATATATTTCCAAAACATTTTAAAGTGCCAACCAAGAATTCAAATCACTTCACATAAAAACTAACTTTTCAAAGTCAATAAAAATTCCAACTGGGCCTTAATCATTTCAAATCCAAATTCATTTATAAATCCCCTTTCCACGTCATTTCCCAAAATCAATATAAAATATAACTTCCATATATACAATTCCAAACATACCATTATATCTCAAATAAAAAATTGTTCCCATGATAAAGAGAAAACAAGAAACGTCATAGAAAGTTCCAAATAGTCCATTACACCACTTTCACAACTCATTAAATCCATTTTGAAAACACAACAAAAAGAACAGATATGATATCCAACCATTCCCATGGGAAAATCCCCTTTCTCAAGTTTATACACACACCAAATCCATTTGGAAATACATTTCTCACCACATTCACAATTTATTAAATCCATTTGAAAACTACACAAGGAGAAAACATATAGAAAAAAAATCCATGGGAATAGGACTTTCAAAATTAATATTCACATTAAAAACCACATTATAACATCCTTCAATACATTTTTACAATTAAAAGACTCATTTAAAAATCACAACAGGGGAGAATGATTAAAACATAATAAATCTCTTTTATAAACCAACTTCCAACACTTATGCATTTTCAAACCACATTAGAAAGCACACTTCCAAAGAAACATCACTTAATTTTAAGTGAAAACTACAAAACACGTGCAAGATTCATCCCATAAATGTCACCACTTCCCATTTACAAGACCAAAATATCAATCCAACAACATTATAAATATATAAAAAAAGGTAAAACAATACCCAAAGCACACCATTTCATCTTAAAAATGAAATTTTTGTTTTATGAAACACCTCATGTGAATATAAACACAAAAATAGTTAAAGAAGCCCTTTGAAAATAATTTCTCACCCAATTTCCATCATAATGATTTATGCTAACACATTATAATCAAGGGAAACACATTTAGAAACAATTTAGGAAAACAAAAGAATCAAATGGAATTTACTGGAAAGAAAATGGATGGAAACACCTACCTCAATGTTGTTTGAATTCCAAGAGACTTATAAAGAAGAAATAATACACCCCAAGGAATAATCTACACACCCTAACATCCAAGATATCAAGCCACACATAAACCATAACTCTTAGGGTTCTTCCAAAATAGAAACCTCACCAAGAATAACTAAGAAATTGTGATATATGGGGGAGGAGAAGAGTAAATCAACTAAATATCCAGAGAAAATTTCCAAAGAACCTTCAAGGGGATTAAAAAATTTAAGTGAAGTAAAAGAGGATAAGCTTAGAGGACTCTATAGAGTGCACAGTTCAAACAAGGGGAAGAAATTCAGAAAGAGGGTTAAAATATGAGAGGGGAAAACATGGAATTTTACATTTTTAAGAATATAGGATACTTATATAGTTTGGGAACATGGTTTGGAAAATATTTCCCCAACTGTGTGACCTCTACTGGATAAAGGGGAACCTTTCATGGTTTGGCCATGCGGTTTCCCAAACCATGCACCAATCGTGCCAAACACCACTGCCCAATTCCAAAACTGAACCATACGCTTTCCACATGGTTTAACTAATCATGCATAGTTCATGATCCAATCCATAAAAACAAAACTCAGGTCACACTATTTCCTAATATAAGTCGCACAGTTTACCCTAACCATGTGCTAACTACACACCACTTGCTGCAAAGCCCAAAACATCCATTTTTTCAACTAAAATAAAAAAATCAAACTGGGAATCAACCCAAACCTCAACCAAAGTATCTTTTATTAGTAAAATAATAAAATAAAAGAATTTCCATGTTCAGGGTGTGACATTAAATTTATAATAACTATTTTAGGTAAAAAAAATTGAAAGAAACAAAATTATAATTATTAATAAAGAAAAAATGATAAACATATATAATAAGGGAAAACATTTTTTTATTAAAAAATTAATGCTAAACTAAATGATTTTTCCACCCTAATACCTAAAAATTAAGTTTTCTTCAATATAAAAATAAAATTTTTGGAATTAAATTTAAAATTATAGAGAGAATGGTATTACCTTGTAATAGGTTATCTATAATCAAAAGGTTGGTGTGGCTTATTTTTTATACAACACCACAATCATTTTCCACACATTGGTGGTTATATCCACTTAAATATGTCCCTCTTTAAATGTTTTATGAGTCTCACATAGATATCCTATTTGAATTATGGTCAAGTAAATATTTTCATAAGGAGTAAATCGATATATGTGTGATTCTTCCCCTTGAGTTATGTTTTATCATTTGTGACACATTCATTAATATCAATAAGAATACTAAATATAGAATAAATAGAATTAGTTGAGTCATTTGTGATTAAAAATTTATTCATATTACAACATGAATTAATATTTTCAGTTTAAATGAAATAGTCATTATAATTCAAAAAATGAAAAAAAATTGTCAATTTTTTTTGGGATAATTTTAGGTCATGGGGAGTCAAAAATTAGTTAAAAATAAAGAGGGTTGTCAAAAAGTGACACTACTATGCTCTCAGTTTAATGAAATTTAGGTTGAAAATGGGATTCTTGATTATGTTTGGGTAGTTTAAGTTCCTCCGCAAGGTAGTTCATGGGAGAATGGAAATGATTATCAATTATATAAAACCTTGAGCCGAACCACTAGGTCCATACTGCGGAGCCACATAACCTCATGCAAGCCTCCCTATATGAAAGAGGTTTCCAAAAAGATATTAGGGTTCAAACATTGTTAGTGGGGAGACTATACCCTAAATATCATATCCTTAAACCAATAATATTTATATTATATAACAACTCAAAGTAAAAAATAGGAAGGTATATAATTTCAAATGGAACATATTTCATAAAAATAATAAATAAATATGCTCCCTATGTGGAAATATAAATAGAAATTACAATGTAATAAAAAACTATAATAAAAACATATGGAATCCCCTAGAATCAATCCTAGTCCTACTACCAGCTCCATTCTCCACAGCTCAACTGTTTTCTATGAGTACCTTTCCCTTTCCTAGATCCTAACTCATGAATTATGCATGTTCAACAAGATTCCAGTATAGGGTGTAAGTAAAAAACCCAAATAGGATACTAATAATGTATCCCTAAAAAACAACAAAACGTATAACTAGTGCATTACCTGATAATCATAAATTTATAGGAAATCATAAAAACACTTACCAAGAACCTTTTTACTAACCAAGAAACCATGATACCCATCAATACCTATTTTATATCCATTCAAGAAGGAACATCATGATGTTAGATGTAATTGAGAACTATTTGTAAGTCATGTATACATGTTTCTCAGCATCTTGTGAACTAACTACATAATATATTATAGGAATAAAGGGATATATGTTCTCTGTATCCATTATGCATCGAGTGATTGTGCTACTTATCATATATAAGTCATTGACTAAACATGATGTAACATACAAAGGTTTTCTAAAAATAAATTTAAAATGCTTGAAATTTTGTTTAAGGTATATATTTATAAGTATCCTTGAAACATAATTTTATTTCTTCTATGTTTTGAATTTCAAGAAATTGTCATCTACAATTGTGTTCAGTATGTTATTTAGAGTCTGATGAAACAAACTTGTTTTTTGGTGAATAGTAACATGACCTTATGAATAGTAATATGACCTCATGAATAGTAAATAATAATATTATTTTATTTTCCCAAGGCAATAGGATAATGGAATCTTAATTAATTTTCCAATGTCACATAAAACTAATTGCACTTCAATATTGTTATTTTTCGAATTAACTGTGACCTTATTTAAAAATTAAATTAATAATACTTAGAAAATTATTTTTGAAAAATTGAGTTCATTTTTGAATTCTACACGTCGAAAAATGGTTGGGGTAAATTTTTGGTATTTTTCTGAAACTCTTGAATTTTCGGTGAATAGTGAAATATGATAAAATACCGTATAATCAATTTATCAAAAAATGCACTATTTATGACATCATAAGTGATTCAAGGCCACTTTATTAGAACTCAAATGATATTATCACTATTTATGGCCACTTTATTTGAGATTATTCATAGTCTTGATAAAAATATTATAATAACGATTAAAATAATCTAAAATACCTCCCCTCCTCCACTATAAATACCACCCTCACTCCACTCTTCCTCCCACACCTCTCAAGCCTTGAGCATTGTCTAATTTATGCCAAATTCCCTCCCCAATATTCTTCCCCACGTCCTAGAGCTTTTGGTCTCACCAAAAGACCAAAATCAAAGCCCTTAAGAAGGATCTCAAGGAGAAGAGATCAAGAGGTAAACAACCTCTTTTATTTTCTTTCTTTTCTTTCATTTTTTGTTATTCTCTTTCATTCCATTTGTCTTGTGTTGGGATATTTCATTAAATATTCCCCCCTTACTGTCCATATCTTGTATGAATGATGATATATTCCATTCCTCTCATCAATCTTGTTTTTATGAAATTTTAAGAGACGTCGTTAGGCTGCCGGATTTTCGTGAGAAATTTCTCAAGATTTTCTTTTATTTCATGATTCGTTTTTCTTCTTTCCTCACTCCCTCTTATCCAAGAGGCATGAAATCTAAATAATCATGCATATTCATTATGTTCTCATGATTATGTAAAATTCCTCGTCAGTATTCTTCTACTCTTCCACTTATTTAAAGAATCAAAAAACATTGTCCATTTGTGTCGAATTACCGACATCGTGGACGATGTATTTTCAATTTCCATTAATTATTTCAATTATGGTCATGAAACCATTTATATGGTTGAAACAGGTTATAATATATGTTTTATGACCCATATATGGTTCTGGAATTCTTTTGTACTCATGGTTCTAATTTAAAAGACAAAATGACGTTGTTATTATCAAAGAACCACTAAAATGATCTAAACGAACAGCATTAATGTTTTAACTTATAAGTCATTCTCATATAAAGAATAAAAGTGATAAATGGTATAAATTATGGTACTGGAAGTATGTAAATACTTCTCCATTCCAATTTTGGAGTTTCACTTCCAATCAAAAAGAACGATTCATCATGAACCGATCGTGGAAATCACAAAAGAACTCACCCAAAATAATGCAAGGAAAAAAATACTAACAATTAAGGGGTGAAATGAGGTTATTAAATGACCATATAAGATGTTATAAACATGAAAATGTTTCTGTAAAATAATAATAACACTCTTTTAACCATTATACAGGAGGTTTTAACAAGTTTGAAGTAAGACAAGATTAAGGTAAGGGAATTCTTAATCCGATTTCCATTCTTTGGGTTAACCTTCTAATTTAATATTTATGGGATATTTAAATTGTTTGTGTGATGGGTTCTGTTTATATTATGTTTAATTATGTGTATTTACAGAGTATATACATATTCCATCCACTCTATTAAGTCTCACTTCAAGTATATGATGTTTATAAGGGACTTTTCTTCTAAAATCCTCTTTTAAAATTCTGTTTTACAAGATTCAAAAGCAATGTTTTTATGCTATTATTTATGTTGTATGATTATGTTTTGGTTATTGGGAATTTTTTATGATGAAGGGTGGGACCTATATTTCCCTCCAATGCATTGGGTATGAGTAAGTTGGAGGTCGGCCGTATGGTTACTCCACGTGTAACTGCGATGGTTACCCAAAGTATGGTAGACGTGAGGGTTACAAATTTTAAAGTAGCCAAGATGGTTACAAGATTATGTAAGTAATTCCCAAAGATACCTCTATTATTATATTTATGTTTTTTTGGATCTTGTGTAAATCTCATGTTACACGAAGTAATTATTTATGGGTGGAAAGCATGTCTTTTGAAAATGTTTTCCTACGTTATGAGTATTCATGGACTAATGTGATTTTTCCTTCTTTTTCATACCTTACTGAGATTTTGTGCGCATCCCAAGTTTTTAAATGATTTTTCACAGGTTAATGTATGAGTAATACAAGTAAGGAAGACATGTTAAATGTTGAAGAATTGTCAAGGAGTCTTGTTTTAAGTTTTAATGTTTTATATTCTGAGAAAAATTAAAACTGATTTTATGGTATCCACTATGTAAAAATGTGTAATGTTATGAATGTTTTGCCTTAATTCTCTAATACTATAAACTTGAAAAGATCCTCAATGTAAAAGGAAGTGTTTTCTTGAATAAATTCAAGATTATGTATGTAATAAGTGCGGGTCGTTATAGTTGGTATCAGAGGATGGTTTAGATAACTTTATGGGTTAGGGTGATGCTAATAGAATACCATAAATGATTTTCACTCTATGTTTAATTTGTTATAGCATTTAAAGATTACCATGTTGCTTCATCTAAGAAATGTTTGTTTAGAATGGTTTTCCGTAGAAGGAACATGGATGCTGAAGAGGAGAGGCACCGACATAATGACATCCTTCCTGATCTATAGCCCGGAATGGTAGGGATTGGAACCAAGCAGTTTGTGATAGTAATGGATCAGCTAACATAGGAAATAAATGGTGGGTGAATCCATGAAAGAGAACAAATAGAGGTACCCCAACGGAACATGATGGTGGTGGAACAGTTTATGATACAACATCCTCCTGCATTCAATGGATCTTCTGACCCAGTGGCAGCAGAAGGATGGATTAAATCCCTTGAAAAGATATTTGATGATATGGGATGTCCGGACAATCAAAAGGTAAGTCTTTCCATTTATCGTTTTAAGGGGAAGCTGATCAGTGGTGATCAATGGTAAGGAATATCAGGGGTAGAGAGGATTTTTATGCCTTAGTGTGGGATGAATTTAGAAGTATTTTTCTTGAAAAATATTTTCCTAAGGTGGTGTGACTTAGAATGGAGAAGCAATTCCTTGAATTGAAACAAAAGGAGAAAGATTCAGTGGCTATGTATGAGGTGAACTTCACCCGACTTGCGAGGTATGCTCCAAATATTATTCTATATCTAGATAGCAAAATCAACCGCTTTTACTCAGGATTGAATCCAAGGTATCGAATGGCGTTGGCCTCCCATAAATTCAAAAGTTATGAGAAACTTGTCCGATGTGCTGAGAGGGTAGAGATGGAGTTTTCTGACAATCACATGCATTTTGGAAACAAAGAGAAGAAGAGGTCCAGTTGGCAAGCAATCGGTAAGAATCAACCAAAGAAATCTGATGGTAAGAAAATCCAATTTCCAGTTTGTGAAAAGTGTGGCAAGAAGCACCCTGGGGAATGTCTTATCAAAACTAGGAAGTGTTTTAAATGTGGTAAGTTTGGACATATGGCCCGAGATTGCAATGAAAATAATCCAAAGACTAATCCTAATAAGAAAACTGTAAAGTGTTTTAAATGTGGTGAGATGGGTCACTATGAAAATGCTTGTCCAAAGAGGGATCCAAATGATGCAAAGAATCCATACTACAAGTAGAAATGTGTAGTGAGATCCTTTGCGACTACGTCAGCAGGTGTTGGGCCATAAAATGAAGTTGTATCAGGTACTTTGTTTTTTCACTCAGATTTTGCTAAGGTTTTGTTTGATACGAGGTCTACACATTCCTTCATCTCTGAGAAATTTTCTAGTAAATTGGAAATATCACCTCAACAAATGAGACCCAAACTTGTTGTTAAAACACCAGGGGGAAATGTTATAACAAAGAGGAATTATAAGAATATTTCTATTGTGGTATGTGGAAATACTTTACCTGAAAACCTTGTTGTTTTACCCTTAGTCGAGTTTGATGTTATTCTGGGGATGGACTGGCTTTCTGATTATCATGCTAAGATTGACTGTAGTGCTAAAGAAGTTGTTTTTCAGAAAGATTTTCAGTTTGTATACAAGAATGAACCCATACAATTGATAACATATCAGGAAGCTAAGAAACTACTGAAAGATGGAAATGAAAGTTATCTTGCTCATATTGTTGAAAACAAGGGAACTATTCAAATTAATGATGTGCTAGTGGTAAATGAATACCTTGATGTTTTTCCTGAGGAGTTACCCAGTGTCATACCTGAACGAGAAGTCAAATTCACAATTGACTTAGTTCCTGATGCTAAGACAATTTCAAAACCCCCATATCGTATGGCTCTAATAGAACTTCTTGAATTGAAAAATCAGTTGTAGTATTTTCTTGTCAAAGGCTTCATTCGTCCCAGCACTTCACCATGGAGAGCCCCTGTTTTGTTTGTTAAAAAGAAAGATGGTTCCATGAGACTTTGCATTGATTATAGAGCTTTGAATAACATCACTGTTAAAAAAAATTATCCTTTGCTTCATATTGATGACTTTTTTGATCAGCTCCAAGGATCTCAGTACTTTTCCAAGATTGACTTGAGTTCCGGATACCATCAGCTAAAGGTGAAGGAGGGTGACATCCCGAAAACAACCTTTCGTACTAGATATGGGCATTATGAATTTGTTGTTATTACATTTGGGTTAACTAATTCACCTTCTGTATTCATGAATCTTATGAATAGAGTATTTCATGAGTTCTTGGATAAGTTTTTGGTTGTATTTATTGATGACATTCTGGTTTTTTCTAAAAATAAAGAGGAGCATGAAAAACATCTAAGGGTTGTTTTACAAACTTTAAAAGAAAAGAAACTGTATGGAAAATTCAGAAAGTGTGATTTTTGGTTGCAACAAATTTCTTTTCTTGGGCACATTGTAAATAAGGATGGAATAATTATTGATCCTGCCAAAACAAAAGTAGTTAATGAATGGCCAAGACCCACAAATGTTACAGAGATTCGTAGTTTTCTGGGCTTAGCAAGTTATTACCGACGGTTTGTTAAGAACTTTGCACAGTTATCTAGCCCGATAACTAAGTTAACACAGAAAGGGGTTAAATTTGTTTGGATAGGGGAATGTGATGTTTGTTTTCAGGAACTAAAGAAGAAATTGGTGAATGATCCAGTTTTGGCCTTACCTTCCCAGAATGGTGAGTTTTTCATCTATAGTGATGCTTCTTTAAAGGGACTTGGTTGTGTTTTGATGCATAATGATCAGGTAATTTCCTATGCTTCAAGACAACTTAAAACTCATTAGCTAAATTATCCCACACATGATTTGGAATTGGCAGCTGTGATTTTTGCTTTGAAAATTTGGAGGCATCATCTATATGGAACCAAATTCCAAATATATACTAACCATAAAAGCCTAAAGTATATATTCACTCATAAGGAATTAAACATGAGGCAGAGAAGATGGCTAGAACTAATAAAGGATATGACTGCACGATCAATTACCATCCTGGAAAATCCAACAAAGTAGCGGATGCCTTAAGTCGGAAACATCATGCATCATTAACCATGCTATGTTTGGAACATGATCACTTGATTAATGATTTGATGAATTTTGTATTGGAAGTTGTTGGTGCAGGGAATACCTCTCTTTTGTTTCAGGTTTCAGTGCAGTCTTCATTGTCAGACAGAATTATGAAAGCGCAGAGGGAAGACCGTGAGCTATAGAAAAAGGTAGAATTGGTTAAAATGGGTAAGTTGACAGAATTTAATCTTGATAAAGATTGTGTTTTAAGATTTGGAAAAAGGTTGTGTGTGCCTTGTGATTCCCAGTTGAAGAAAGAATTGTTGTGTGAAGCTCATAGTTCTCCATTTTCTATTCATCCTGGAAGTACTAAGATGTACAGAGAACTTCGAGAGTATTATTGGTGGAATGGGATGAAAGGAGATATTTCTGATTTTACAATGAAATGTTTTACATGTCAGCAGGTTAAAGCAGAGTGGCAGTTACCGAAGGGGGTGCTTCAGCCTTTTCCAGTGCCAGAGTGGAAATGGGAGAATATATCCATGGATTTTGTGGTGGGACTACCAAAGACTTCTCGAGGTAACAATGCGATTTGGGTTATTGTTGATCGGCTAACAAAGTCTGTGCATTTTCTTTCTATTCGAGATACAATGACATTGGATCAGCTTTCTAGATTGTACCTCAAGGAGATTGTCAGGTTACATGGAGTTCCTCTTTCTATTGTGTCTGACCGAGATCCCAGGTTCACTTCTAAATTTTGGAAGGGACTTCAAAATTCATTGGGCACAGAGTAGAATTTCAGTACAGCTTTTCATCATCAATCAGATGGGTAGTCAGAACGAACAATTCAAACTTTGGAGGATATGCTTCGAGCTTGTTCAATGGACTATCAGGGAAGTTGGGATCAGCATCTTTCATTAGTTGAGTTTTCTTATAATAACAGTTTCCATTCCAGTATTCAGATGGCACCTTTTGAGGCCTTGTATGGAAAGCGGTGTCGGACTCCTGCGTTTTGGGATGAAGTTGGTGAAAGAAATTTGATGGGGCCAGAATTAGTAGAAGAAGTGGCTGAGAAAGTGAGGATGATCCAGCAACACATGAGGACAACTCAGAGTAGGCAGAAAAGTTATGCAGATAATAGAAGGAAAGACTTCTCTTTTGAGGTAGGTGACCATGTTTTCCTTAAAATCTCTCCTTGGAAAAGTGTGATATGTTTCGGTAAGAAAGGTAAACTAAGTCCACGGTTCATTGGTCCTTTTGAAATCATGGATAAAGTTGGAATATTTGCATACTGCGTAGCTTTGCCTCCGAGCTTGTTTCAGGTACATAATGTTTTTCATGTTTCAATGTTGAGAAAGTATGTTCCAGATTCATCACATGTCTTGATGCCGGAAGCAGTTCAGCTGGCAGAGAACCTTTCTTATGAAGAAAAACTGGTTCAGATTCTTGATCGAAGAGAACAGGTATTGCAGAATAAGGTAATCCACCAGGTAAAGGTTTTGTGGAGAAACCACATGGTTGAAGAAGCAACATGGGAGTCTGAAAATGATATGAGGGAAAAATACCCTCAGTTGTTTAATAAGTAAATAAAATTACGAGGATGCAATTTCAAGAAGGTGGGGATAATGTAACATCCCAAGGTTTTCTAAAAATAAATTGAAAATTCTTGAAATTTTGTTTAAGGTATATATTTATAAGTATCCTTGAAACATAATTTTATTTCTTCTATGTTTTGAATTTCAAGAAATTGTCATCTACAATTGTGTTCAGTATGTTATTTAGAGTCTGATGAAACAAACTTATTTTTTGGTGAATAGTAACATACCCTTGTGAATAGTAATATGAATAGTAATATGAATAGTAATATGACCTCATGAATAGTAAATAATATTATTATTTTATTTTCCCAAGGCAATAGGATAATGGGATCTTAATTAATTTTCCAATGTCACATAAAACTAATTGCACTTCAATATTGTTATTTTTCGAATTAACTGTGACCTTATTTAAAAATTAAATTAATAATATTTAGAAGATTATTTTAGAAAAATGGAGTTCATTTTTTGAATTCTACACGTTGAAAAATGGTTGGGGTAAATTTTTGGTATTTTTCTGAAACTCTTGAATTTTCGGTGAATAGTGAAATACGATAAAATACTGTATAATCAATTTATCAAAAATGCACTATTTATGACATCATAAGTGATGAAAGGCCACTTTCTTAGAAATCACATGATATTATCACTATTTAGGGCCACTTTATTTGAGATTATTCATAGTCTTTATAAAAATAGTATAATAATGATTAAAATAATCTAAAATACCTCCCCTCCTCCACTATAAATACCACCCTCACTCCCCTCTTCCTCCCACACCTCTCAAGCCTTGAGCATTGTCTAATTTCTACCAAATTCCCTCCCCAATATTCTTTCCCACTTCTTAGAGCTTGTGGTCTCACCAAAAGACCAAAATCAAAGCCCTTAAGAAGGATCTCAAGGAGAAGAGATCAAGAGGTAAACAACCTCTTTTATTTTCTTTCTTTTCTTTCATTTTTTGTTATTCTCTTCCATTCCCTTTGTCTTGTGTTGGGATATTTCATTAAACTTTCCCCCCTTACTTTCCATATATTGTATTAATGATTATATATTCCATTCCTCTCATCAATCTTGTTTTTATGAAATTTTAAGAGATGTCGTTAGGCTGCCGAATTTTCGTGAGAAATTTCTCAAGATTTTCTTTTATTTCATGATTCGTTTTTCTTCTTTCCTCACTCCCTCTTATCCAAGAGGCATGAAATATATAGAATCATGTATATTCATTATTTTCTCATGATTATGTAAAATTCCTCATCAGTATTCTTCTCCTCTTCCACTTATTTAAAGAATCAAAAAACATTGTCCATTTGTGTCGAATTACCGACATCGTGGACGATGTATTTTCAATTTCCATTAATTCTTTCAAGTTTGGTCATGAAACAATTTATATGGTTGAAACAGGTTATAATATATGTTTTATGACCCATATATGGTTCTGGAATTCTTTTTTACTCATGGTTCTAATTTAAAATACAAAATGACGTTGTTATTGTCAAAGAACGACTATTATGATCTAAACGAACATCATTAATGTTTTAACTTATAACTCATTCTCATATAAAGCATAAAAGTGATAAATGGTATAAATTATGGTACTAGAAATATGTAAATACTAATTCATTTCAAATCTGGAGTTTCAATTCCAATCAACAAGAACGATTCATCATGAACCGATCGTGGAAATCACAAAAGAACTCACCCAAAATAATGCAAGGAATAAAATACTAACAATTAAGGGGTGAAATGAGGTTATGAAATGACCATATAAGATGTTATAAATGTTAAAATGTTTCTGTAAAATACTAATAACACTCTTTTAACCATTATACATGAGGTTTTAACAATTTTGAAGTAAGACAAGCTTAAGGTAAGGGAATTCTTAACCCAATTTCCATTCTTTGGGTTAACCTTCTAATTTAATATTTATGGGATATTTAAATTGTTTGTGTGATGGGTTCTATTTATATTATGTTTCATTATGTGTATTTACAGAGTATATACACATTCCATCCACTCTATTAAGTCTCACTTCAAGTATATGATGTTTATAAGGTACTTTTCTTCTAAAATCATGTTTTAAAATTCTGTTGTACAAGATTCAAAAGCAATGTTTTTATGCTATTATTTATGTTGTATGATTATGTTTTGGTTATTGGGAATTTTTTATGATGAAGGGTGGGACCTATATTTCCCTCCAATGCATTGGGTATGAGTAAGTTGGAGGTCGGCCGTATGGTTACTCCACGTGTAACTGTGATGGTTACACAAAGTATGGTAGCCTTGAGGGTTACAAATTTTAAGGTAGCCAAGATGGTTACAAGATTATGTAAAGCATGTCTTTTGAAAATGTTTTCATACGTTATGAGTATTCATGGACTAATGTGATTTTTCTTTCTTTTTCATACCTTACTGAGATTTTTGTGCTCATCCCAAGTTTTTAAATGATTCTTCACAGGTTAATGGATGATTAATACAAGGAAGGAAGAATTGTCAAGGAGTCTTGTTTTAAGTTTTAATGTTTTATATTCTGAGAAAAATGGAAACTGATTTTATGGTATCCACTATGTAACAATGTGTAATGTTATGAATATTTTGTCTTAATTATCTAAAGCTATAAACTTGAAAAGATCCTCAATGTAAAAGGAAGTGTTTTCTTGAATAAATTCAAGATTATGTATGTAATAAGTTCGGGTCGTTATACATGATGCTTGGTATCCACTAGGAATTGAGTGAATCACATGATATCCAGAGGCATAATCTTATCCATACACTATTCATTATTCCATTATTTCCATCATCACATGATGTTCACACTATATCTATAAGGGATAATCATGTTATGATGGTCCAACTATTCTAATCATGAATTATAGTACATCTGAAGTCGTGATAAACCAAATAATAGGGTTGAGTATTCAAAACAAGAATAACATATCATAATGAGTAAGTAGTAAGAACATAAAATAATTATCATCCATATTAAATTTCAATAAACAAGATAAAATAATACACAAGGAAAAAGATCCATAAATTTTCTGAAGGGATACACACACCCACATGTGATCACAATCAAAGAATGTTAATCAATGTATGCTATAGAAAAATCATACCAAGGAAACATGTTCATAAAAGAGTCCTAAATGGTAAGGAACGTCATTTTTTAAATTTTTCAATGTCAATATAAAAGCTTTCCAAGGGTGAAATTTCTCAAACAATGATCCCACACCAAATAGAACAATATTTGTTGATAATAATGAAGGTTTTGGGCATAGTGGAATTGCAGGATGGGTGTGTACCCAAATTTTAAAATTTACATGATCGATGATTAATCTGGGATCAATACGATGATAAACTCCAGTATCCATAGAATTGAATCAAATATAAAATTCAGAGGAGAGAACCCAGAACTTTGTAGAGAGGATCAAAAAAAATTAAAATTAATTTAATTTAATTAAAGAATTACCTCCAAGGTGATTCTTTCTTCATTGATGTGTTTGACCACGGGTCTAAGGTGTGGCTTTGATGCGATGTAGAGTCCAAGGATAGGATTCCACTAGTGTTGATCCACATGTGCTTCATGTATCATCAGTCATTGCCGAAGGAGCCTCTAGGTATTAGCGTGGAAGATCCTTTCTCTTGTGATGTCCATCATTGATCACCTTGAGAATCACATCCAAAGCATTCTCCTAAATCTGGTGGAGGATGATATATCTCATTCTTGAGAGTGTTCTTGGAGAGGGAAGAGTTCTTTATGCTTGAGATATTTTCTCTATATATTTTATGCACACAACCATTAGTTAGCCATTCGGATGAACCCTTGGATAATTATAGAATAATAACATAATGGGTAATTTAATTCACCATGTAATAATAAATAATTATCACAAGTTCCATTACTTATTTTATTATTCCATGTGAAACCCTATGTCAAATAATAATATCCATGATATTATTTCCATGACATGTGATTAACTTTCTTATTATATTTAAATATTATTTAACCAAATAATATTTAATATTATTTCTCATTGGACCCATAACTTGGTATGCCAATCCTCCTAAATATTTATCGAGCCCAAAATAATGACTATTTATTTATTAAATAAATACAACTGCATTATTTACCGATAAATAAATATTCCATCCAAAATATATTCTATCAAATCACTAGTGACGAAATAAATGTTATTAGGTATATATGAATAATTATTAAACCACAAATGGGAATAATATTTATTCAACTTGTTAAATAATAAATTATTTAACTGAGATACTGGCTACACTTAGTGTGTGACCCTATAGGCCTCTTTCTCATTGTCATTAGGAAAACTTTCCTAAATAGTAAAATTATAGTCTAGAAACAGGTCAAGGAACCCAATAAAAATAATTTTATGTTGAAACAACATGTCGACTCATACGAACGCTTACCATGTAATATAATCCCTTTGTCCTGATATTTACAATCAAGCAGGTTGCATGCAAGTGCCATCAACCCACATGCTCAATTTCTCATTCTTTGACTTCCTAGAATTGAACTTGCCTAGAGAACACCATGGACATGGATTTAGTTAGGCTATATCATTTCCATCAAAGGGATGAGATATCTACTTAAGTGAAAAATCCTTTCTTGCGTTATTCATTAATCCAGTATTACTTGTGACACACCCAACATATCATACCTCTCCGTAAACATCTATCATCACAGTTTTCATCAATACATCTAAGTGTTCAAGTCATAATACTAATATTAATCAAAAAGTCAAAGTACCAATACACATGTCCATATATAAGAACATCTAATAACTCTTTTGAATGTAGATTTCTTATTGGTGGGTCTTGTTCTCGTAATATCCTATTAGATATTACCAAGGGTGCACACCATGAGAAGGTTCTTCAAAGTTTCATCAGTCCCCACCCCAGATAGCCTGTATCATTTGTTCCCCTTCAAAGATATCATTTGTCCATAGAACATATATTCCAAAATAGTGTCATGGGACATCCGGTTTCTCATAATATTTGGTATTCACTATGACATTTTAGTACGACAGATATTTTTAGGACATTATCACATACTATGTCATGTAGAAGAACAATCATGATGTGAGAAGGTGTTTATTAATATTCAACCAATGAATACAGTTTTATCATAATGTACAAAGAAGTTGGTTTCTAGAGAACCAACTCCAATAAACTATCACTTGAAATTGATCCAAATGCAAGAAACCAATAGTTCGTTAGCTCTCACATGATAATCATGCTTCTGTTGAGATATGCCTTTAATCAAAGGGTACTCCACTTTCTCTTCCGTGGACACTATGCTCATTGCAACTTCACTCCTTTGATAGAAATCTCTCAAGAGTTGATACTTGAGGATTATGTTCTTTTTTCGTTGATGTGACCTTGGATCTTTTGAAAGAGCCACCACTATAGTATTATCACAATACAATGTAATAAGATCCTTACTATTAGGTACCAAATCAGGCTTCTAGACAATGTTTCAAATCCATACGGCTTCCTTGGCTTCATCATAATCCACTATATATTTTGAATCCACTGTATAATTAGTGAAAACTATATTCTTTGAACTCTTTCGGCTCACAAACATTTGTTGAGACAGAAAACATATCCTGATTGCGACTTTGGATCATTATGATCTGTTTGAAAACCAACATCAGCATACCCTCTGATGACAAGCTCTTCTTCTCCTCCATACAATAGGAAACATATCCGTAGATCTTCTCGGATATGTAAGGATAGTATTGATATCTACCTACCATGATTAATGCATTGGCAACATCAAGTCTAGTACATAACATGGAATACATGATAGATCTTATCGCTGAAGCATATGAAATCTTACTCATCCTATCTTCTCATGTTGTGTCTAGGGACACATTTTATTAGAAAGATTTATACCATTTGACACTGGAACCAATCTCCTCTTGGATTATTCTATACTAAACCTCTTTAGTTTCTGGCTAATGTATGTACTTTGAATTAGTCCAAGTATCCTCTTTGATCTATCATGAATAATATTGATCCCTATAATATAGGTTGTTTTACCTAATTCCTTCATGGAGGAGCACTTGTTCAACTAGTCCTTGGCTGACTGCAAGACTAGTATGTAGTTTCCAATAAGAAGTATGTCATCAACATACACTACTAGGATAACAACTGCATTTCCATTAAACCACTTGTAAACACATGGCACACATTTATTCTTAATGAAACCAAGTTATGTTATGGATTCATAGAATCGAATGTTCCATGACTTGGATGCTTTCTTAATCCATAAATGGATCTCTACAACTTGCATACCCTTTTTGCATCACCTGGTACTACAAACCCTTCTGGTTGTGTCATATAGACATCTTCCAGAAGGTTTCTATTAATGAATGTAGTTTTGACATCCATCTACCAAATCTCATAGTCATGGAAAGCTGCTATGGAAAGTATGATTCTTATGGATGTAAACATGGAAACTGGTGAAAAGGTTTAATCCTAGTCAATTCCTTGATGTTGTTTAAAACATTTATCCACTAGCCTTGATTTATAGGTACTAACATGACCTTCCATGTCCAGTTTCTTCTTGAATACCCTTTTACACCAAACATGCTTTGCATCAACTGGAAAATCGACCATAACCCAGAATTGGTTATGATACATGTAATCCATATCAAAATTCATATTTTATGGCCATCTTGGTGCTTCTGATCTCTCTACTACTTCCTTATAGTAGAGAGGTTCACTATTGTCCAAAAATAATGATTTTCTATCCTCAATGAAAAGGAAACCATATCTATTGGGTTCCCTTAACTCTCTTGTAATCCTATGTAGTACTTGTGTTTCAGGAACTACCTCTTCCATGGAGACCTATGGAACTTTTTCATGTACCAACTCATGTGTATCTTGAGCATAAACTTCATCGAATTCAATATTTCTCCTACTATCCTTTTTTAGGATGTACTCCCTCTCAAGAAAGATGAAATGTTTGGAAATAATCACTTTCTTTTCTGAGGTGTTCTATAGAAAGTATCCCTTTGTTTCCTTGTGATATCCTATAAAGATACACTTTGTGCCCTGGGGTGATTTTTTGTTGCCTGATAAAGCCTTAACAAATGCCTCATATCCACATACACATGTATGTGACAAAGTGGGTTTATTTCCACTCCATATCTCCAATGTAATCCCATTTTCTACTTTATTTGGTAATTGGTTTAATGTGCATGCCGCAATTTTTAATGAATATCCCCGAAAGGATAATAGAAGATATATATGGCTCATCATCAGCCTTACCATGTTCAACAAGGTACAATTCTTCCTTTAACTAACAGCATTCCACTGTGGTGTATAATGTGGATTGATTTGAGATAGAATCCTAAATTACCATAAAAGGTCGATGAACTCTTGGTTAATACATTCTCCACCTCAATCTGATTGAAGAATCATTATCTTCATACCAAGATGATTGTCTACTTAATTCTTGAACTCCTTTAATTTCTTAAAGGACTCAGACTTATACCACATTAAGTAGACATATCCATGTCTACTCAAGTCATCAGCAAAAGTAATGAAGTAAGAATATCCACATCTAGCTTCTACTGGAAATGGTCCACACACATTAGTGTGTACCAATCCAAGAAGCTTTGTGGCTCTTTCACCCTATCCTCCAAATAGTGGTTTGGACATTTTCCCTTATAAACAAGAATGAAATCTATCAAGTGGTTTTAGCTCAAAATAGTCTAAATAACCATCTTGATAGATCTTTCTCAGATGATTCTCATTCACATGAGAAAGGCAGTGATGCCACAACTGGGTGTTGTATGAGTCATGTGAACTTGGTTCATTATCAATTTCCAACACTTGGTTCTCGTAACTTAATATATACATACCATTATTTAAATGTGTCATACCATAACATATGGTGAACTTAAAAAAAAAATTATTTTTGAACTTGAAAATAAATCTATATGTATCTAAACTCAATATAGAAATTATTCTCTTGGTAACACTTGGTACATAATAACACCCACGTAAAACCAAAATCATTACCATTGGAAATTTGATGTTATAGTCACCAATGGAAAGAGAAGCCAACCTCACACTATTGGAAGCTCACAAATCCACCTCTCCCGTGGAAATTTTCTATAATCTACTTGGTTTATACATTTGAATAAAGATGTGAGCCCCAAAAGTTGTATCTAATACCTAATGTGTAGAAATGGAATTATTGATCTTGATAATGAACACACATTTTTATTACCCTTTCCTTTGGGTGCAGTTCCTCTTCTAATGGCCCGACATTCCACATGAGGAATATTACCTCATTTTCCTTTCCCTACGACTAGATCTTCTTCTTTTTGGTCGGATAGTTCTTAGAGGCTTTAGATTATTTATAAATGCTAGGCCCCTTTTCCTTGTCCTTCCTCTTCCTATTCACCATAAGGACTGTGTGTTTTTCATGCCCCATGTCTTTATCCACTTGGAAAATTAGGGTAAGAAGCTCTGATAGACTCTTCTCATTATTTATCATACTATAATTCACAATAAAACTAGATATGGTCTTGGGAATTGATGATAGTATGAGATCTATACGCAACTCATCTGGGAATTTAATCCCTAAGATGTCCATACACTCAATGTAGCAAATAATCTTGACTAAATGTGGTTCATCTGGTTTATACTCTCCAATAATAGTAGTTAACAAAGCATTGGAGATCTCATACCTCTATTGTCTCACCTTCTCTTGATAGATATCCCAAAGGTGAGACATCATGCTATAAGAATACATTTCCTCATGTTACTTCAAGAGATCATTGGTCATGGATGATAGCATGAGGCACTGAATATCCATAACATCATTTAGATGTTTCTTGTACACAGAGATTTCTTCATCACTCACCTTATTTGTATGCACAACTGGTAAAGGCGCTTTTAGCACATAAAGATTTCTCTCATGGTGAAGGATAACCTGAAGGCACATTTGCCACTCCTATAAATTAGTGCCATTGAGAAGGTTTTCCTTAATTATTATGGATCACAGTGATATGTTTGATATCATTTTTGATTTTTTTTATAAAAATAAGATTAACATATTTTTAGTGCTTTATCTTGATAAATATAGACAACAAATAAATTAATATCTAATAGTCTCCCACTATTTTTTCTAAACCCAATATACCTCACCATTGGTTTAAGAATATCTTATTTCTTAGACATTCTAGCATTAAGGATCCATATTACCATTCACATTACCCCAACTAGGGTTGTTCAATCAACTTGAAAGGTTTTAGGTTGTCATTCCAAATTACAACTGCATTAACTCACAACTCCTTGATCTATTGAGTGGACTCCCCAATCCTAAAATCCTTAATTTTAGATTTCATAAACTTTTTCCTCTCAATTTCACTATTTCTTACTAGAGTAGTAAACCCTTGATGTAAACTATGTTAAGTCAGCCCAAAATCTCAAATTGAAATTTCCTGATAATTAAAATCACCCCAACTAGGGTTGGTCAAGCACTTTGAACTATGGTTCGATTCTAATCGAATTAATGGAAGGGTATAACAATTTAATATTTAATTGATGGATTTTATCCTTTATGCTTAAATTTTAACTTATTATCTTTTCACATGCTTGTTAATATTAAGTGGTATATACTTAAGTGATTAACCACGTATAGATAATATTTACACATAATCCATTTTATTTTTAGTTCCATCTTTTATTCTTGTTAGTTCATTAATTATGTGATCGCGTCAAACATCCATAATGAATAACCATAAAACTAACAAAAATAAATAGAGGTTATTATCATGAACTTTAATATTGATTAGTTTATTTATTGGTTTATAAACTAACCTGAACCCAGTGGAGAAACATCTTGAACCATTTAAGGTTCGTGTTTATAGATTTCCATTTGTCCACCTTTGTATCACCTTGAATTGGTTTCTCCTCAACTCCTAACTTGAACCGCCTCAACTAGCTTGGGAGATCCATCCATTACTTATGCTTTTAACTCAAACACAAGTGAGGGGTAAAGGGGGTTTTACATAAAAGAAACTATAGGAATGCATGCCCAACATATTAATGAGGAGAAGGCACATAGGAAAACAATTTTAATTTAATAAATAAATTAAAAGGGAAAAAATCACATACAATGCTCTGGTATAGCTCATGATCATCCACATACATGAAACAAATTGAACATTTAATAAAACTAGAATTAAATTCTTTAATCATTCTTATTAAGATAAATTACACTCGAATCAATTAATTGATATATTTAATTAATCAATCCTTTTTATCTAAATCCTTTTTTTAATTTTTCTTGAGATTCTCATCCATAACCATGTACATAACTTGTACCTTGGATTTAACCCAATGAATACCTTTCCAAAACTGACCAGCATGTATTTAAACTTGTATACACTTTATTCTTTGTGACATGTAGCATGCATGCATAATTATAATTGTAATAAAACTCCTACATGATGTGAATATATTTAAACATTACATAGATGTCAATTAAACATTGATATATTTATATATGTATATATAAAACACCTATCACATGTTTTTTCCCAACTGTACGCCCACACGAAGTTACATGTCTCAAGGGTTACATAATATAATAATAAATTTTTAAATATGCATAATTGATGCACCCAAATTGTGTATACATTTCCATATATATTATTGAAAATAAAAACATGTTTTCAGAAAATATCTGTTGTTTCATGAACATATTCTTTGATTTTGGTGATTCTGTTTACTTTCAAGAACTTTCTGGCTAAAATGAACAAATCAAGGGAAGTCTGTTGAAATTTTAAAACTACACGGCGGGTACTTTTATACACGATGTGTATATCCAGACAGGGACATGGATCGAAGGAGGGAGTACACGCCCATGTCACTAGGAAAAAGCTACACGCCGTGTGGGGCGGTGTTACACGCCGTGTACTACATTCTAGAGCGGTTGTTTCCATGAAGAGTCTACATTCCCATGTGGTCGTTGAAGGAAGACATGGTGTGTTCCATTTCTACACGTCGTGTCTACTATTCTAGAAGGGGATTGGTGGCCAAATTTTGATAATGCACGCCGTGTATGGTGGCTCTACACACTGTGTACCCTCAACTACTAGGTGGTGTCATGAAAAAGTTAGAGACGGCGTGTTAGGCCGCCTACCAGCAGAGAAAATGGGCGCCAAAGCGCGTTGATGGAAGTACACAGCGTGTACTTTCCATACACGCTGTGTACTTTATTTTTCTATAAAAAGAGGCCTTGGACTTCATATTTGGGATTTTGAAACCATTGGAAGGGAGAGAAGCTCTGATACTACCATTCCCAAAGCCACTGAGGTGTCTTCGTTCTGTCGTTCTGCCTTCCGACACCTTACCTCAACGCTTACACGATGAATCTGTCAGGTATCATGTGTGTCGTTTCTCTCCTGCTTTCTATGTGTAACTAAACCCCTCATGTTGGGGCTGTGGATGAAAAGATCGTAATTTGTGTGTTGTTTTATATAGTTCTGTTTTCTCGTTGTAATTCTTCTTACTCTTCTTAATTCACTGTCAAATATAACTGAGAATTCTGAGCCGGACCAAGGGAATAATTCTCAGTGATATAAAAGAGAAGTAATGGTGAAAACATCCATGACCATTGGAAAGATATCACCAATTCAAATAATGGACTGAACTTAATAAATAATTAAGAACACTGAATACCAGACCAAGGAGTCAACTTCTCCAATTCCAAACAAGAGGAACCAAAACAAGGAAGTCTTGTAACAAAATGAAATCCAGAATGATTGAATTATTATGAATAACACAACCATTTAAACAATCTGCATAAGAACTCATTAATCACCACAGCCCTGACACGTCTTTTCTTCCCGTTTTAAACTCTTTAAATTCACTCGTTGTTTTCTTCAAAATTGTTAATCATTTCTTCAAATTAAAACAATATAGTTTTAATCCAAAACCAAAATCAAACCAATCAAATCTAAATTCTGCATACTTCACCTAATTAAGTATTAACTCAATTGAATTCACGCACGCCATAGTTCCCTGTGGATCGACCCCGAACTTATGCTATACTAAAGTTTTAAGAACAGGTAATTAATTTGGGACGCATATAACTTCAGCCATAACGACAAGAAAAACCAAATTTTGGTGTCGTTGTCGGGGATCAAATGGTTTCAGTGCTAAGATTTAAATTGTGTTAATAATTTATTTAAGTGAAAATAAATATCAAAAATTATCAAAAATATATTTTCTAATCCCATTTCAAATTTTATCTTTTACTTTTCCCTTGTTACGCCTGGTATTTGTGTTGTGATTGTGCAGAAGCTTAAAGTACATGAATAGACACCCTACACGGTCCAGGAGCGCTGAGTCATCGGAACTACTTCTGCTTGACCCAGATATTGAACAGACCCTGCTTCGTCGCCAGCGTTCACTAAAAGAAACTCACAACTAGCAACCCTCTACCATGGCGAACAAGGAAGAGGGAGCACCAGTCGTGGATGTTACGGTTGAGTAGCAGTACCAAGATCAGCAGTCTCCCACTGCTGGTCTAAAGGATCAGGATCCTAAAGGATTTGTGGAATTCCTCCTGAGGGATTACCAATGACCGTCGTAGCAACCTCCTCCAACGTACGGCCAACTGCAACAACCGCAACAACTCTTCCAATGGTCCTATTTCAACCTTCAGGAGCAGCAGTATCTGCAACATCCACCCCCTCAGCAGCTACCTCCATGTTGTACCCTTATGGAGTACGGACTTCCTTCAATCCACGGAGCTGATATGGGCATCGTCTGTCCTCCGGTCCAGGCCCAGCACTTCAAGATAAAGCCTGCAATCATGCAGCTAATCCAGAACACTATCCAATTTGGAGGCCTACCCAGTGAAGACCCGAACGCCCATCTCTCCAACTTTCTGGAGATCTGCGACATGTTTCGTTACCATTGTGTGTTTGAGGATGCCATATGTCTTCGCCTATTTCCCTTTTCTCTACGGGATAAGGTGAAAGACTGGATCAAGGGGCTATCACAACGATCTATCCTCACCGGGGAGGAGCTAGCCCAGGCGTTCCTATCCAAATACTTCCCACCATCGAAGACGGTGACGCTATGGAATGAGATCCATAACTTCCAGCAGCACGACTCTGAGTCGTTGTACGAGTCCTGGGAACGCTTCAAAGAGATTCTATGAAAATTCCCCCACCACAGACTCCCAATATGGATGCAAGTCCAGACCTTCTACGGAAGACTTACAACAAATACCAAGTCTATGGTAGACGCTACTGCTAGAGGTACGGTGATGCGGAAATCCCCTGAAGAACTATTCAAACTACTAGAAGACATGTCATCCAACAGATTCTAGTGGCACTCCGAGCGGGGGACTCAAAAGCGAGGTATGCACAATATTGATGCTACCACTATGTTAGCTGCTCAGCTAGACGTTGTGTCCAAGAAAATTGATGCATTGAATCTCAAAGGAGCATCTCAAGTTCATACGGTGAACCATCCAGCATGCGGCGACTGTGGTGATAACCACATCATGGGAGAATTACCGGGTTCGACTGGAGGCCCTTCGATGAGCGAGGTGAGTTATGTTGCCCAAAATCGAGGGCCCAATCAGTACCGGTTGTACCAGAACCCAGCATGGCAAGATCAACAAAACACAGGTTGGGGCCAACAACAGCAGAATCCTCCACCCCAGCGACCACCCAGCTACAACCAACCTCCATACCAGAACCAATACCAAAGGCCGCAACAACCCCAGCAAGGTCCTTATCAGCAACAAGGGTATCATAACCCTCGCCCACAGCATCCACAGCAGCCACCTCCTCCACCGGCTCAACAACCACCTCAGCAGGAGAACACCTCAAGGTTAGAGGATCTGATGAATAGATTCATATCTACAGCTGAGACTCGGTTCCAAAATAAGGAAGCTTCGATTCGAGTCTTGGAGAATCAGATTGGCCAGCTAGCAAACCAACTCTCAGAAAGTAAACCTGGTACATTGTCGAGAAACACAAAGAAGAACCTTAGGGAGGAGGCCCATGCCATCATGCTTTGGAGTGGAAAAGATCTCCAACAGAACCAATCAGCACATCCAGGTGCATCCACACCCACTGTTGATGAAAAAGGTACCAATACTGACCCCTCTTCATCTAAAAGCCCATTGAAGGAAGTTTCGCAGAATAAAGGGAAGGAGGTTGTAAAACCATTTGAACCTGCCTTACCTTTTCCAGAGAGATTGAAGCAGAGGAAGTCAGACCACCAGTTCAGCAAATTCATGGACGTATTCAAAAAGCTGCATATAAATATTCCATTTGTAGAGGCGCTGACACAAATGCCCACCTATGCCAAATTTATGAAGGAAATACTCTCCAACAGAAGAAAAATGGAGGATCTGGGCACCATTTCCCTCACCAAGTAGTGTTCTGCAGTCGTCCAGCATTCAATTCCTCCCAAACTCCAAGATCCAGGTAGTTTCACCATTCCTTGTACAATTGGACCCTATGACTTTGGAACAACTCTATGCGACTTGGGAGCAAGTGTCAACCTCATGCCATTCAGAGTTTTCCAAAATCTTGGGCTCCATGATTTGAAGCCAACCCGAGTAGCCCTTCAACTTGATGATCGATCCATTAAGTATCTGAAGGGGCTACTAGAAGATGTACTGGTCAAAGTGGGCCGATTGATCCTCCCAGAATATTTCATCATCCTCGACATGGGGGAAGATCCGGAGGTTCCACTTATATTGGGAAGACCTTTCTTGGCAACTGGGAAGGTACTGATAAATGTGCACCAAGGAGAGCTTATTTTATGGGTAGGGGATGAAAGAGTTTCCTACAACATCCTCAAGGCCATCAAACATGCTTCCTTGTCAGAGCATGAGGATTATTATGCAGTTTCCACCATGGTTAACCATTTTAGCAAAAAAGGTGATGATCTGGTATGTTCTTTTACTTCAAATAATTTAACTATTCCAGATATTCTATTAGAAGAAGTGCTAGAAGACTTGTAATTCTTAGAAGGCCAGGGTGGCCACTATTGGTAGCGTGCAGTTATTTCTAATAGTTTGGAACAGTTCAAGGTGCAACCACTTGTGCCTTCGATTTTAAAGGTGACTGAACTCGAACTAAAGCCTCTTCTATCTTCTCTCAAGTATGGGTATTTAGGACCTTTTCCTGTTATACTTAATACAGAACTATCATAGGAGTAGGAAGATGCACTTATGCAGGTTCTAAAACAGCGGAAGCACGCTATTGGGTGGACAGCCGCTGATCTGAAGGGAATAAGCCCTACCATTTTCACTCACAAGGTTCTACTTGAAGAAGGTTCCAAGAAATCTCAACAACCACAATGGCACTTGAATCCTCCCATGAAGGAAGTTGTAAAATAAGAGGTGATCAAATTACTAGATGCAGGCATCATCTATCCCATCTTGGATAGTCCGTGGGTGAGTCCCCTCCAAGTGGTACCCAAAAAGGGGGTTATCATTGTGATTTCAAATGAAAAGAATGAGCTCATCCCTACACGCACTATCACGGGCTGGTGAGTCTGTGTGGATTACCGGAAGCAAAAATATTCCACAAGAAAGTATCATTTCCCCTTGCCATTCATGGATCAAATGCTAGAGAGACTAGCAGGGCACAACTTCTATTTCTTCCTCGATGGTTTTTCCATCTACAACCAAATCTCCATTACTCTAGAGGATCAGGAAAAGAGCACATTCACTTGCCCCTACGGAACATTTTCTTATCAAAGGATGTCTTTAGGCATGTGCAACGCCCCCACCACCTTCTAGTGCTGTATGCTGGCCATCTTCCACGACATGGTGGAACGAATACTGGAGGTATTCATGGATGATTTTTCCGTTTACGGAAAATCATTCACCATTTGTTTACGGAACCTGGAGCTAGTTTTGGAACGATGTGAGCACACTAACCTAGTCTTGAACTGGGAAAAGTTTCATTTCATGGTGCAAAGTGGTATAGTCCTTGGCCACAGAATTTCCAAAAAGGGGATAGAGGTGGACCTGACGAAGATCGAAATCATTTCATGACTACCTATACCGACCTCCGTCAGAGCCATCTGCAGCTTCCTAGGGCATGAAAGTTTTTACAGGCGGTTTGTCTATGACTTATCCAAAATAGCACATCCCCTCACCAATCTTCTAACCAAGGATGCCATATTTGAGTTTGATGAGACATGTGTCAGATCTTTTGAGCATCTAAAGCAGCGCCTGGTGGAAGGTCCAGTTATGATTTCTCCCAACTGGGAGGAACAATTTGAGGTGATGTGAAATGCGAGTGACTACGCAGTGGGATCAGTCTTGGGCCAGTGACTTGACCGGATTTTCTGACCTATCTATTATTCCAGCAGGACACTCAATGAGGCACAGATCAACTACACCACCACAGAAAAGGAAATTCTTGCAGTTGTTTTTGCATTTGACAGGTTTTGTTCTTACTTAGTGTTGTCTAAAGTTATTGTTTATACTAACCATGCAGCACTAAAGTACCTACTAAACAAGAAATATGCGAAGCCCCGATTGATCTGTTGGGTAATCCTCCTACAAGAATTCGATCTTGAGATCCGAGATAAGAAAGGGAGTGAGAACTTCATTGCTGACCATCTCTCCCACCTCGAGCTTCCTCATTTGGAGAAGGAAGAATATCAGGAGATCAGGGAGGATTTTCCTGATGATCACCTCTTTTTTATCAACAAAACACCTAAACCATGGTATGTTGATATCGCTAATTTTCTGGTTATAGGTGTCGTTCACCACGACCTCTCCTTCTAGAAAAGGAAAAGATTTTTCTCTGATGTGAAAAGGTACTTCTGGGATGATCCTCTGCTATTTCGATCCTGTGCAGATGGAGTGATCCGCAGTTGCATCCCGGAGAATAAAGTTCACGGTGTCCTGGAGTTCTGTCACGCCTCACCAGTAGGAGGACATCATGGGTCGGACTGTACCATTGCTAAGATCATGCAGTATGGATTTTTCTGGCCCACCATGCATAGAGATGCCCAGGCCTTTGTTTCTTGTTGCGATCAGTGCCAGAGGACCGGTAATGTGGGACTTAGAGCCGAGATTCCCCATCACCCCATCCTGGAGGTCGATATTTTCGACGTCTGGGGCATAGATTTCATGGGTCCCTTTCCCCCATCTTTTGGGAACACTTACATCCTGGTCTGCGTCGGCTACGTCTCCAAGTGGGTGGAAGCCACTGCTACAACACACGACACAACCAAGGTAGTCATGAATTTTTTAAAGAAAAATATTTTTAGCAGGTTTGGGGTTCCACGAGTACTGATCAGCGATAGAGTGACCCACTTTAACAATACACTAATGAGAGGAATACTGTCGAAGTATAAATTAAAGCATCATATGGGGACACCATATCATCCCCAGTCCAGTGGAAAGGTAGAGCTCTCCAACCGTGAGCTCAAGCAGATCCTGGAGAAAACAGTGAACACTTCGCGGAAGGACTGGTCCAAGAAGTTAGATGATTCCTTGTGGTCATATTGTAATGATTTCAAAACACCACTGGGAATGTCCCCATTCCGCCTCATCTATGGAAAGACCTTCCATCTACCAGTGGAATTGGAACACAAAGCCTACTGGGCCATCAAAGCCCTAAATTTTGATATGAAGGCAGCTGAATAGAAATTGAAGTTCCAACTGTCGGAACTAGATGAAATCAGATTAGAGGCGTACAATAATGCCAAACTGTACAAGGAGAAGACAAGAGCCATTCACGACTGGATGATATCATGAAAATATTTCCAACCCGGTGATCAGGTACTTCTCTTTAATTCTCGTCTTCACTTATTCCCAGGGAAGTTAAAGTCACAATGGTCGGGACCATTCCACGTTGTACGCGTATTCCATCATGGAGCGGTAGAAATTTCTGGAGAAGATGGTCAACCATTCAAGGTAAACGGGCAGTGGTTGAAAGCTTACCATCCTACAGAAAACATGGTAGGAACTTTGTCCACCATACAGCTTAGGTAATCCAAGGTAAGTAGGTCGAGCCAACGACCTAAAACAAAGGCGCTTTCTGGGAGGCAATCCAGAAAATGCACGCCGTATACCACCTATATACACGGCATGTACTTTTTCCTCTTTATTTTATAACTATTATAAATATATATATTAATTAAGTAATAACCAGGGATGATGTCGGTGCCGATGGTATGGTCACTGAAGTTTATCTGAGCCATCGTCGGTTTGAATCCCTCCATACCTACCTTCGGCACGGGGTTCATCCTTTTTCTACTCATTTTTATTTACACGGCCTGTGTGGTATTATCCTTATATTTATATAAATGTGTTTAAATATAATAAAACCCATGATGGGGATGGGCTGGTTGGCTAGAATCGTAACTCGGTTCCAAAAGGCTCGGGTTCGAATCCAGACAACTGTCCCATTTCCATCATTTTCTCTTTTCATAAAACCACACGACGTTCATTTCGATAGACGCTATCTGTGCCATAATTTTTCAATATAAATTAAAAACGTTTTTAAAATAAGAAATAACATGTGGGTGAAGTTGGCTGATTGGCAACGTCTCGGCACCAGGTTCAAAAGGCCAGGGTTCGAATCGCGCTAATCTCCCCACTTAATTCCCATCCTTTCCTAAATAAAAACCACACGTCGTGAATTTCTTTCTTCCCGTGTGTATAGGCTGTATAGAATAAATATATATATATATAATAAATATTTCCCGATATACGTCATGTATAGGTTTATTTGTAATAAAATTTATCGATATATCTATTTTATTTTAATTATTAATAATAATTATTATATAGTTTACTATAATAATTATATATATTTATATATACAGTTAAAAAAAATTGGAATACACGGCGTGTAGTCCAAACATACACATCGTATACCTCGCCTATATAGGCCGCGGGCCACCCGGCTTGAGCCTATGTCACGCGGCCTCCCCATTTCCTCCCCTCTTCTTGTTTTCTTCTCCCAAACGCCACCTGCACCCCCTTTTCTCAGATCTGCCGATTCAGGGCATTTCGGGTTCTGATTCTTCTTGCATTGTGATTCTCGGTCAAGGTACGTCATTCTACACCCTCTCTTTTAAATTTTTAGACTCGTTTAGGGTGTTTTTCGGATCAGCCGACCATTTGGCTTCTTCCCGTACATGGCCATGAAATAAAGAACACACGCTGTGTACTTCTGTACATGGCCACACACAAAATATTTCAAAATTTGAATATACACGGTGTGTATATTCGGTACACACCGTGTCCTTTTCCTCTTCATGCCCGAGTACTCCTTTGCACACGGCCTCACACCATTTTCATGTACACGGTGTGTGTGTTTGGTACACGTCGTGTATACCATTTCCTTTGGCCCTCCGTGTGTGGCACATAACACGGCCTCTCACCCCATGTTCCCGTACATGGAGTGTGTGTTCAGTACACGCCGTGTCTTTTATTTCTTTCGGTCGGCCCATGTGTCGCCCCCTACACGAGAATGTACTTCGAGTGAAAGACATGCCATGTCTTTATCCTACACGGCATGTAGGTTTTCATTGAACTGATAAAAACATGGTTGTGTCGTTTGTGACACACGACCACCTCCACTTTGAGTGAACACGGCGTGTATGTTCGGTACACGTCGTGTACTTTTACATGGTCTATTTTTCACCCTCGGTGTGTCTATCCAGAGAAAACAGGATACTCTACATTTTTCACTACACGTCGTGTACTCTGGAGTACACGCTGTGTACTTTTTATTTTCTAGTTTTCTCAAATTTTCTTTGTTTTGTTTTCTTTCCTTTTTCTTTTTATTTTTTTTTGTTTTCTTTTTCTTTCTATTTCAGGATATGGCAGATCACGATCCTTACCGAGGGAAGCAGCTAGCCTCCACCACCGAGGGCGAGAGGCCCAGCTATCATCGGATCCAACTCCGACCTCCTATGCTGTCGGACCCAGATGCCCCGGTCTTTGAGCTCCCTCCATTGGCCATTCGGCCGCCACTCACTCCCTCAGCGGAGGCCAGGCCTACTTCTGCTGCACCTCCACCATCCAGCACCGAGCTTCCATGCACCACCATTTCTGCTACACCTACTGCCACTATCCCTGCGCTATCATCATCAGTATTTGGTCCCTCTTCAAGCACACCATCCACCAAGACACCCTCTACTTCGGCAGATCCACCCACAGAGCCAGCCCCTGCTGCTGCACTGGCACCTGGGTTGGGACCTGCATGTGCTCCCTATCCCTGCACGGTATTCCCAGTCACCGATCTCACATATGACCGGGTCCGACGATTCTCTCACCGGTCGATACTGTTGAGTGGCCGATATCTCGACAGCAGCATTCCGCAGCAGCTCGGTATCTGGGAGGACTTGGAAGAGCTTCTCGGGCACACCTCACTCCTTGATATTTTCCAGGTCAGCACTCTTGTGTTTCGTGATTTATTTTTGGAGTTTGCAGCCTCATTTGAGTTTGATGAAGAAGAGTACCGGGAGACACCTGGCGATGCGGTACCCATAGTTTGATTTCGGCTAGGCGGCCGACGTTTCTCTCTTACTATGATAGAGTTTGGCCGAGGGTGCGGCTTCTACCCCCATCCTATCACCCCACCCCTCATTTCTACCTTGACCCAACCCGAGCACTCTGGCCTCGTTGCCATGTGGCGGGAGATCGCTGGTTCTGACCACCAGTACTCCCCCACTTCCCAGAAGAGCACTCTTATTGCCGACCCCCGTCTTTCGCTTCACCCACCGATGCTTCAGCGCCATCCTTTTCCCCCGCCATGAGGATATGGGGGTCATGACCGGCCGTGACATGGAGTTTCTTACCTGTGTCCTCCAGCACGACTACCTGGACCTCCCCTATCTAGCCACCTCCTATTTCCACTCAATGTTTACCGGCCGTCAGGATAACCTGGACGGTGGGTTTTACACTACCCATCTTGCCCACCACCTAGGGGTATTTGAGCCCTCTTTACCTCGTGACCTGTTAGGTTCACCCCAACAAATAGACTTTCTCATGCTCATCCGCATGGTATTGGTCCGGAAGCAGGGAGTGCCTACATCCTTGCCCAGGCTCGAGCCCAGCCACCTGCTAAGACTCCTGCCCCAGCTGCTGACCCTCCTCCTCCTTCCCCACCCCCTCTAACTTCTCTACCTCACCCACCTCCTACTGACCCCACTTCTTCTGACCTTCCTTCTTTTGTCCCATCCCCCATCCCACCTACCCCCTCACCCTCATTCGATCTTTCCCTTTCCCACCACCTAGCCGCGATGGAGCAGGTCTTGGGTCGCTTCGATAGCCGCCAGGTTCAGATGGAGCAGCAGTTCGTTTGTATCATCAGCCGATAGGACACCATTGCGCGGCATTTGATTCATCTGGACGGCCGCCAGGACAGCATGGAGCAGCTTTTATCACATATTGCTCAGCATCTGGGTGTTCCACTGCCTACGCCACCAGCTTCTGTCTCTGCTCCTAGCCCTTCTGCTTCTTCTCCTGCCGCTACCACTTCTGCTGGGCCAGGGCCTGCTGCAGAGATTTCTTCCCCGAGTCCAGCACCTGCGGCTCCTACTTCTTCAGCTTCCCTTCCCGGTGCCGCATCAGAACCTCCCGCTTCCACAACTCATGTGCCGTCTCTACTGGACGATTCTGTACTGGATGTTTCGTCCCCTGAGGCGACCCCCATGATAGTGACATTTTTCTTTATCTTGTATATCTATTTTGTCATTTTTTGTGCTGTGATGATATGCATGTTTGCAGTTTTCTTTTTCCTCGACAGTCACAGGTATCATGGAGCACCTTGGGAATCACTTTTCACGAGGGGAGTATTTTTTCATTTATATTTTCTTTCTTTTTGGATTTACTTATTCCACTAATTTACCTCATTTTGTCCCCCATATCTCACCCTTTCCCACCCTTTCCCTTAGTATTTTACTTGGTGGACCATGTGCAGTATTAAGTGTGGGGGAGCATTTATCTCTTTCACCTTAGTCTTTTCCCTTGAACTAATCTAGGAGACATAATTATTAGATTATATATTTTCAAATGTAAAGAAATTTTGGTTAATCATTCTTATAAATTCTAGAGTTATCATTAGGAACTTTTGGAAAGGTTGCATTCTTATTTTAGTTTTTAAGTATTTTAAAATGATTGCTGATATAGTTTCAATTGCAACTTTTGATCCTTGATTAATTACATTGATTAGGATACTCATTTATATGCATGTCCTGACCGGATTTTCCCTTTATTATTTTTCCACTCCTGAGAGGTATTCTAAACCCTTTTTCGCATTTCTTTTCTAATAGCATCTTTCTTGAGAGATTCTTAGGATATGCATCACTACCAGAATTTGAAAGTGTTATTTTCAAAACATGAAGGAATTTTTGAATTACATTAAAATGATTGAGGCATTATATTTTTTAAACCCCTTTTATCTTGAGACCTACCCTACTTTTGATCTTCGTTAAAGCCCATAGAAGCCATGAACAACATTTATATGAAACCAAATTACAAGAATATTTCCCTTCCTACCCTATTCCTTTTTTGAACTTTGCATGATTATTCATTTTGGATCTTTAAAGAGGGAGTTGGAAATACATGGAATATTTTTGTACACATCCATGAAATGAAGTGTGGGGGAGTACCTCTTGATTATTTGGGGCAGAAAGGGTTCCAAACATTTATTCATTGTATTAATAAGTGTTTCCCTTTCGTGTAATTAAAAAAAAAGAAGGAACCTTATGCTCATTTGATTTAGGAATCCTACTCGATTGAGGGAAAATATGGTGATTACAATAGCATTTGACTGAGCTTGTGAAGGTTACATTTTCAATGAGCTTTACTTTGAATATCATGCAATGTTGTTTAAAGGAATTATCCTTCCTTTTTCAAGCCTCAAAATTTATTTTCACATCTGAACCTAACCAACCCTTAGCCACAGAGACATCTTAACCTTATTGATAAATCCCTCATGATTTTTGTAATTCAATTTTTTCTGAAGTAGAGAACAAGATAACTTTCAAACCTATGGATAGAGTGTATATATCTTTGATTGAGCATAACTCTGAATAAAAACATCTTGAGTGTGGAGTGTGATTTTATCTGGTAAGGTAAATCATCAAGTGGCATGCTTATTTTTGAAATTTTAAAAAATGTGTTGAAAGAGGATGAGATTAGTTAATTGCATTATATATTAGGCATGATTTTAATATCTTATGAATTGAATTTGTTTGTGCCTTTTAGAATTTTTACTCAGTAACTTTATCAGTTATATGTTTGATTAATTAAATGCCTTCCTTTTTAAAGTATAGGCTCTTTTAATTAGATGTTGAGATTTTTCTTGAGGGAAAGCAAACGACTAAGTGTGGGGGAATTTGATGCACCCAATTTGTGTATAGATTTCCATATATATTATTGAAAATAAAAAACATGTTTTCAGCAAATATCTATTATTTTATGAACATATTCTTTGATTTTGGTGATTTTGTTTACTTTCAGTAACATTCTGGCTAAAATGCACAAATCAAGGGAAATTTGTTGAAATTTTAAAACTACATGGCGTGTACTTTTATACACGTCGTGTATATCCAAACAGGGTCACAGATCGAAGGAGGGAGTACATGCCCATGTCACCAGGAAAAAGCTACACGTCGTGTGGGGTGGCGTTACATGTCATGTACTACATTCTAGAAGTGGTTGTTGCCAAGAAGAGTCTACACACCCATGTGGTCGTTGAAGGAAGACACGGCGTGTTCCATTTCTACACGTCATGTCTACTATTCTAGAAGGGGATTGGTGGCCAAATTTTGATACTACACACCGTGTATGGAGGCATTACACGCCGTGTACCCTCAACTACCAGGAGGCGTCGTTCCAAAGTCAAAGAAGACATGTTAGGCCGCCTACCAGCGGAGAAAATGGTCTCCAAAGCGCGTTGACGGAAGTAAACGGCGTGTAATTTCCATACACGCCGTGTAATTTATTTTTCTATAAAAAGAGGCCTTGGCCTTCAGATTTGGGAGTTTGAAACCATTGGAAGGGAGAGAATCTATGATACTACCATTCCCAAAGCCACCGAGGTGCCATCGTTCCGCCGTTCCGCCTTCCGACACCTTACCTCAATGCTTACACGATGAATCCTTCAGGTATCATGTGTGTCGTTTCTCTCCTACTTTCTATGTGTAACTAAACCCCTCGTGTTGGGGCTGTGGATGAAAGGATCATAATTTGTGTGTTGTTTTATATAGTTGTGTTTGCTCGTTGTAATTCTTATTACACTTCTTAATTCACTGTCAAATATAACTAAGAATTCTGAGCCGGACCAAGAGAAGAATTCTCAGCGATATAAAAGAGAAGTAACGGTGAAAACATCCAGGACCATTGGAAATATTTCACTGATTCAAATAATAGACTAAACTTAATAAAGAATTAAGAACACTGACTACCGGACCAAGGAGTCAACTTCTCTAATTCCAAACAAGAGGAACTGGACCAAAGAAATCTTGTAACAAAATGAAATCCAGAATGATTGAATTATTATGAACAACACAACCATTTAAACAATTTGCATAAGAACTCCTTAATCACCACAGCCTCGGCACGTCTTTTCTTCCCATTTTAAACTCTTTAAATTCACTCATATTTTTCTTTAAAACTGTTAATCATTTCTTCAAAGTAAAAAAATATAGTTTTAATCCAAAACCAAAATCAAACCAATCAACTCTAAATTCTGCATACTTCACCTAATTAAGTATTAACTCAATTGAATTCACACATGCCATAGTTCCCTGTGGATCGACCCCGAAATTATTCTATACTAAAGTTTTAAGAGCGGATAATTAATTTGGGACACATATAACTTCATCCATAACGACAAGCGAGACCAATAATCGGGAAAAAGTACACAGTATGTAGATCTGAATACATGTTGTGTACCCTCTTCACCATCCATTTGAAGTACACACCTAGGGAAACTAGGTGTGAGGTGTACTTTGGAAGTATTTTGAGTACAAGACATGTCTATTGGGCTACACACTGTGTTGACTCCGCATTACGCAGTCACCAGCCGTGCAAGCCGTGTATGGGATACAAAACTTGAACCATACCAGAAGGGACTACACATCATGTCTAGTGGGACACACAGTGTGTATTCTAGATGACCATGTGATAGTCTATCTCGGTCAAAATTTGGTGTAATTATTAACTACACCATGTTTCATTAATTCACATGGCTTTAGTAATCTCCGAATTACCCCTGATGCGATGAACACAACTACAGGGTGTGTGATCCGGATCACATGGTGTGTATGGAAGATTACATGGAATGTGATTCCAAATACACAGTGTGTAGTGTCATATTACCTAGAAATAATTTCTGGCACCTCCTGATGAGATCCTCAATGTGATTTTAATCCAAAAATTATTCATTTTTGTTAGATCTGTAAGAAACAAAAGAGGAAGAATCACTCTCGAAATTCAGATTACAAGAACAATTAAATATGAATTGACAAACTAAATTAAAGTTTTAATCATAAATGAATTTTTTTAATAATTATAAAAAAAATATATAAACCCTCTAATACCACTTGAATGTTCTGGGTGCAGCGGAAGCGTAGGATGTGTGTGTACCCAACTTTTCAAATTTCAATGATTGATGATTAATTTGGAATCAATATGACGATAAACACCAGTATCCATGGAATTGAATCAAAGATAAAAGATAAAGTAGAGAACTCAAAACTGAGAAGAGTGGATCAAAAAAATTTGTTTATAATTAATTTAATTAAATTAAAGAATTACCTCCAAAGAGATTCTTTCTTCGTTGATGCGTTCAACCACGGGTCCGAGGTACATCTTCGTTGTGATGTAGAATCCAAGGATATGATTCCTCTAACAGTGATCCACTCATGCTCCATGTATCTTTGGATGTTGCTGAAGGAGTCTTCGGGTACTGGTGCAGAAGATCCTTTTGCCTGTGATGGCCACCTTTGATCGCCTTGAGAATCGCTTCCAAATCATTCTCATAGATTGGGTGGAAGATGATATCTCTTATTCTTGAGAGCGTTCATAGAGAGGGAAGAGTTATATAGGCTCGAGAGATTTTCTCTAAGGATTTTGTGCACACAACCATTGGTTAGCTAGTCGGATGACCCCTTGGATAATTAGAGAATAGTAACATAATGTGGAATTTAATTCACTAGGTAATAATAAATAATTATCACAACTGTCGTTACTTTTTTTTCATGTGAAACCCCATGTCAAATAATAATATTCATGCTATTATTTCCATGACATGTGCTTAAATTTCACGTTATATTTAAATATTATTTAACCAAATAATATTTAATATTATTTCTCACCAGACCCATATCATGGTTTGTCAATCCTCCTCAATATTTATTGGCCCCTGATTAATGACTATTTATTTATTAAATAAATATAACTGTATTATTCACTGATAAATAAATATTATGTCCACAATATATTCTCTCGAATAACTAGAGAAAAAATAAATTACATCAGGAATACTTGAATAATTATTAACAACCAAGGATAATATTTATTCAACTTGTTAAATAATAAATTATTTAACTGATATACTGGCTACACTTAGTATGTTACCCTCTAAGCCTATTTCTTGTTGGAATTAGGTGGTCTTTCCTAGAGTCCAAGATTACTATCTAGCAATGGGTCTAGGAACCCAAGAAAAATAATTTGATATCTCAATGACATGTCACCTCATACAATTTATTACTTGTAATATAATCCATTTGTCTTGATATCTCCAATCAAGAGGGGTTTATGCAAGTGTCATCAACCCATGTGCTCGATTTATCATTCTTTGACTTCTTAGAATTGAACTTTCCTAGTGAAAACCATGGTTGTGGATTTAGTTAGGATATATAATTTCCATCAAAGGACATGAGATATCTACTTTTGTAGAAGTGAAAATCCTTTCTAGCATTATTCATTAATGTAGTATTACTCATGACACACCCAATATATCCCACCTCACCATGAACATCTATCTTCATAGTTTTCATTAATACATCTAAGTGTGCGAGTCATAATACCCATTAATAATAATCTTAAAATCTGAGGACCAATACCCACATCTGTAGAGAGAAACATCTAATGACACTTATGAATGTGGATTTCTTACTAGTGGGTTTTGTTCTCATAATATCCTCCTAAATATTACCAAGGGAACACACCATGAGAAGGTGCCTCAAAGTTTCATGATCCCCCACCCTTGATAGACTATATCATTTGTGTCCCTTCAAATGATATTTTTCATCCATAGAACATATATTCAAGACTAGTGTCCTGGTACTTCTGGGTTCTCATCAAAGTAGGCATCTTCTTTGACCTTTTAGTGCAATAGCTATTCTTAGTAAATTATCACATACAATGTCACATAGAATAAAAATAATTATATGATAAAGAGTTTATTAATATTCATCCAATGAATATAGGTTTATCATAAAGTAAAAATAATTTGGTTTCTAGGGCACCAAATCCAATAAATAACTAATAGAACTAGTTTCACATAAAATCAAATTGTTTCTAGAGCATGAAAAAAGGAAGGAAAATCTCAGGGTAGAACAACACTTACCCATCAATGACTATTGAAAATGGTAGAATCCAAGAAATATTTATGGAAGAAGAAAATGTTTCTATTGGATATTAATAAGAGGAGTAGTCACAAAGATAACACTAATGAGACATGATATAATTCAACCAATTCAAAAGAAGGTGGTTGATACACTAATGTTGTAATTACCACAATGAAAAAAAATGAATCATCATCTATTCCATAACAACGTCATTATATAATCAAAAAATGAATAAGAGATGAATTTTTTCAAAAAAAAGAAGACTCACCATAAACGTTCACTAAATCACCCAAGCCTAGAATCAACAGTAAAGAAGGATGGGAGGAACCCATAGATCCACCCAAGAATAAGCAAGATAAAAACCCCCAAATCTATAAATTTATTTAAAAATTTAATTTAAATACTAAATATAAAATGATTGAAAGGACACTAGAATTCAGAGGGAAGATAAAGAGAGATGACTGAGGTGATTAATAGAGGTTGGAGAAAATTAATGAAAAATTTTATAACCTTGATTTTAATCAACAAACATTTTTATTTTATTGTTATCAATATCTGAGTAGAAGGTAGAATATTTCAAGCATTTTAAAAAACCATCCTCGACACTGAAATAACTTACACCACAACCATGCCTTGGTAGTAGTTCTATTGATCAGCTATCCTAAACCAACATGTCCTATGGAGTTTCCTCAAGGTTTTGGATATTTTATTCCTTCATTACACCATCTAGAATGGGCCTAGTGTGAATTCCCTAATTTTGGTTGATAGGAGCCTTACTTGAGCACTACAACTTGGCCATACCTTGACCATGGTGTTTCCCTTATTGTTTTCCACTGAGAAAAAGTCAAGACATACCTCAAACCACCATGCACATGCATAGAAAGTTTTTTTCTTGACTTTTTTGTGCTAAAAAATGCCAGGTGCCATCACTACCAGCACCATGGCTATGGTGTTACCTATTTTGACCAAAAACAACTAAAACCCAAATTTATGCTTTTGTAACCCACTCAAATATCCTAAAGCCCCACAAAAATATGGATCAACTAAAAAATAAAATAGAGAAGAATCGAAACAAGTCATTACATTGAAGAAGAAAAAGTATTAGGAATTTACAATCTTCCCCTCTAAGGTCATTTAATCTTCAAGAAGTGTCTCTAGAGTTCCAACTCAAAAAACTTAGGCCATTGAGCTTGAACGTCTGACTCTTACTCCATGTATCCTCCTAGATCTATCCATTATTCCATATTAATTTCATGAGTGGCACTACCTTTTCCTATAAAATTGTCTCACTTTGGTTTATTATCTATAATAGTATATAAAAAATATGTATCGGGTTCCAACTCCAAAACCTCACAATTTATAACAGGTTTTATATAGGGCATGAAACTCTATAGATGGGGCACATGAAACACATTTTTCAAACTATTTTAATGAGTTTGAAGATCTGAATAATAAATCATTGTCACTATATTTTGGAAGAACTTGAATTATCCAATAGAAATCAGATATGATGTTCATAGCATCAGAATATGTTGATTCACTAACTAAGGAGTCGCCCTTAAGAAAACATAGTCACCTATAGTAAAATAAAAAGGTCTCCTCTTATTTTCATCATAATATATATTACTTCTATAAGATATTACCAATATCTTATGATTAAATTGCAATCTCTCAGTAGTATCTTGTAGAAAACTGCTCCCTATAACTACTACCTCAGCAACATCATGAATACTGAGTAGTGAATGACACGGTCTTTCATAGAGAGCCTAATAAAGTTTCATTTGTATCCAATCATGGTAATTTTTGTTTTATTTATACCCAACTAAGGATAAGTGATAATATAAATCCCTACTAAATTATAGGATGCAATCCAAAACCATCTCCTCTAATATTTGATTATTCTAATCTGACTATCAATTGTTTTAATGATGAAACACTATGCTCAAACTCAGATGAGTCCCTAAGGCCTTATGTATTCCCTACCAAAATAGATACATAAAATTCATGTAGATTTTAGGCACAATTCACATTGTAACTCCATGAAAGTGTATGATCTCATGGATATACATCTTTCCCAGATCATCTTTTGGGTGAGTCTCATATATTGGTAATAATTGAGAAACATTAATTAGCCCATATTCAATAGCCCAAAAAGTATCTTGAATTATTATCTTACTATGTAACCCCATAAAAACATCTACCATGACATCCTACCACTTCCCCATGGGCACAATAAGTGGCCAGACTAGTCCATCTGGATGTTGGGCTTGGCCTTTATCCTCTAATAATCAAGGCATTGAGAAATGACTCTAGAAATCTCCATCTTTATCCTTGGCCACTAGAATTTATGATGTCTTGGAATAACTTTTTCACACCATGATATGATGCCCAGTTAGAGGTATGGAAGTACATCATCATCTATTCCCTAATAGGAGAAAGGACTATGACAATCCTATGTACCGGGATAACATCATCACTATCTTATGACCACCCGGGTGTCAGGTTACCAGCAGGTAGTTTTTCCCACATCATAACACACTCAGTGACAATATCATATCCATCATTTAGCTAGTATACCAATGATGATGTGACCCCAAATGGGGCATACATCCTTGATCCATAATCCTAGAAGCATTCATCCTCTAATCATCCAACAAGCTCATCAGGAAACAATGTTCCTCCAAACATCACTCAACAATGTATTTTGATACCTATATCTATGGACTAAGAGAATATTAAGTAAAGTTACCTTTAGGTGTTGTATATTCCATATCAAATTTAATCTTCTGTAGCTACTATATCAAACACATCAACCACAAGTTGAGGTCTCAATGTGTGAAGATATAGCGGGTGATATTTTGATTTTTGATGTTGAAAAACCTCTCACAAGTGTCTCTAACACATCAAAGAATGGAACACAGCCACTAGATCCAAGTCTTACATGGGATAGTTCTACTCATGGGGTCATAACTGACATGACCCATAATCTACTAATCACTCCATATGCATAAACACATCCCCTAAGACAACTCCTGATGCAACCTAACTCACTTCATATACAATTAAGGGTCATGAAGAATCTACACTAGTGTAATAGTAAACCTACTCTTTAGATCATGGAAAGCATAGTCACACTAGTCTGACCACGTGTACTTAACTTACATATTCATCACCATGGTTATGGGTGTTGATAAATATGAGAAATACAGGATAAAACATCAGTAGTATCCCACTATACCATGCATGCTCGTGAATATCACCTTGTGAACTCAAAATATAAAATTTGATATCTTGGTGTAATTTTGATGTGCTCAAAGTGTAATTAAAACTATCTTGAAGTTAATATCATGATACTTTTGGGTCAGTGAGTAGATGATGATTTCCCTAAAGAAAACCATGGAGAACGAGTAAGGTTTTGGGTGGAAGATCTTGTTCATGAGATACATGAACATTACCAGTTCATTATTCTATCCAAGAGACATCACCAAGTACTTGTATAGTTCATACCTACTCTGGATCATTTCCCCTCAGATGTGAACCTCTCTAACCTTCCAATAGTGATAGCTCAATCGAAGATTAATCATGAAGATCCATTGGGATCCCCATAAGTAATCAAATAGATTTTCAATCTTGGGAAAAGGATATCTAGTTTTCATTGTCACTTAATTTAACATCTGGTAATCAAAAAATATGGATGAAAAAAATAAGTGACCCAAACCATACCATAAATAGTCAATAGTCCCTCACCATTATCTACTAGAGTATGATCTATTTCATATACTAGGCCTACTACAGCACATTCTTCTTATCCCTATGATGCATGAACCATCTAAGTCATCATCATCTGAGTTTTTGTATAAGGATGATAGCTAGAACCCTAGTTACCTAACCACATTTCTATCAATCCTCTATGGAAATATAGCCTCATAAATCTTGTGAAAAAAACTTATGGATATTCCTTGTCTTTCATTATTGTGGACACTAACTTTGATGTTCTCTATAATCCATGTAGTAATTTACAAACATACCATAATTGAAACACTATGTTACTCCTCCCAAGGAAACTAAAGAAGTTGAATGATCCATTCATCATTGAAATCATGTCAAAGTTTAATTATTTATATTATTCTACATACTATTTTATAGTGATAAGTAGGGTTGAACCCATAGGGAAGGTGGAGTAACCATTTTTTCAAAACAAAACCCCACTGTTGAAAATAGTGGGTGAGTTTTATTTTTAACTTATCTATTTTTTTATATTTTTATATAATCAGTAATGAAACAAAATGATGTTTTTTATATTTTTGTTCAAAAGCTGTGATGAAACAGGAGAAAATTTTCAAAAAATGAGCAATAGAGAGAATAAATGTTAGAAAGATGAACAATAAATATGAATGCCCGGGGAAAATCTATCCTACTGACCTAAAAGGGTTCATTTTCACAAAAAAATAAAAGGAAATGTAACCACTGGAAATGAATGATTTATCTACCAAATCATGAGATTAATCACATAGATTGAACAATCTTAGAGTTTCCCACTCTAAGAAAGATTCGACTAAAAAATGTTATTTGAAGAAGTCAACAAAAACAAACTCACCAATTGTTTTATAGTTCTCTTTTTCTTAAAGATGTTGCATCCATGATCAAACTCAGTGATTGATCATGGAGTTTGAAATTGAATACAAATTGAATATTTTAATTGAATGAATTTTGAATTGATCTCGTTGATCACTTCTGAAAACATTGAATTGAAAAAGTGAAAAGGTTGATTAATGATTACTAGTAGAAAATAATTTTCCCTAAATGAAAATTATTTAACTGATGATCATGTTCATATTAATAATTGGAAATATTGAATTCTATGTTCGTAAATTGAGAAAAAAATAGGAAGAAAGAACTCCCCTTTTGATCTTGTGTTGCTGCTCTGTTTCCTCCTCCACAATCTTTGGGTCTCTTTTTCTGAGTGGTCTCCTTGATCTTCCCCCGATGATAATTGTTGAATGATTTTCATGGATGAGATGTATATCATCTTCCTACTACTACTTACCTCAATTTAAAAGTATTTTGTCACACTCTTTTTTTTCACTGTTCATCACCACAGTCTTCCATCGACAAAACTTTATCTTTCACCAAGTCACCACACATCTATCTTCATTTACTGTGTTGCTCATCACTTGATAAAATACCTTCTCACTATCTACCAGCAGTTGGAAATTGTGATCCTAGACGTAACTCTAGGTCAAGTGTGTATCTACAGAGCAAAATAAATAAATGAAATAATTAGATGTTACATTGTTTTATAAAAAATATTTTATTAAATATATATATTAATTAATTTAATTAATTATTATTACAATTATTAGATTAAATTATTTTGTTTATTTAAAACTTTTATTAATTAATAATTATTAAATTATTTAATTTACATTAATAAAGTTAATATTTTAATGACTTTATAAAATATTATTATTTTAAGAATAAAAGAGATTATATTATTAAGTTAATTAATTAAATGTTGTTATTGTTGCTATTTTAATTATTTTATTTAAAAAGGTAAATAATAATAATAATAATAATTATATTTAAATTAAATTATTAAGGTTATTAATTTATATTAATTAATAAATTTAAATTATTTTAATTAAACAACTAATTTTATTTTAAAATTATTATTTTTATATTTATTAATTTAGTTTTACTTATTTTATTTTATTTTGTTTGTTATTATTTGTTATTTTTTTATATTTTATTTTTTTCTTTTATCCCCCCCTTTCTCCCTTATCTATGTGCGACAGGGAGGGGGAAATCCTTCACAGAGAAGTTGTGGGCGGCAGCTCCTCAACTGCAACTCTTTCTTCAATCTGACGACGCATCCATGGCTTCAACATCGGCATGTTGCTGATCCTCCTTCCCCACCTCCTGTGATGTTCATTCCAGCGCATCACGGCGGTGGCTGGTATTCGAGCGACGACGTCAGCTGGTCTCAGGCGGCGGCACCACCAGTGGCTTCATTCAGTTCCGATGGTCATGCGGTGGCGACCAACTCCTCCATCTTGGAGCTTTTTATCTCTCTACTTCTTCCTTGTAGTAGACAGGTTCATCGTTGTCCAACAATAATAAGTCACCATCCTTGATGAAAAGGAAACCATATCTATCGGGTTCCCTTACCTGTCTTGTAATCCTATGTAGTACTTGTGTTTTAGGAATGACCTCTTCTATAGAGACCTATGGAACTTGTTCATATATCAACTCATGTGTATCTTGAGCATCAACTTCATCAAAGTAAATATTTCTCTCACTATCCTTTTTAAGGATGTACTCCCCCTCAAGAAAGACAAAATTTCTGGAAATAATCACTTTCTTTTCTAAGGGGTTGTATAGGAAGTATCCCTTTGTTTCCTTGGGATACCCTATAAAGATACACTTTATGCCCTGGGGTTCTAGTTTGTTGTCTGATAAAGCCTTAACGAATGCCTCACATCCACATACACATGTATGTGACAAAGTGGGTTCTTTCCACTCCATAGCTCAAATGTAATCCCATTTTCTACCTTAGTTGGTACTTGGTTTAATGTGCATGTCGCAGTTTGCAATGAATATCCCCAAAAGGATAACAGAAGATCTGTATGCCTCATCATCAGCCTTACCATATCCGACAAGGTACGGTCTCTCCTTTAACTAAGACCATTCCACTATGGTGTATAATGTGGATTGAGTTGAGATAGAATCCTAGATTCCCATAAAAGGTCGATGAACTCTTGGTTAAGACATTCTCCACCTCAATCTGATCGAAGAATCATTATCTTAGTTGGTACTTGGTTTAATTAGATGTTACATTATTTTATAAAAAATATTTTATTAAATATATATATTAATTAATTTAATTAATTATTATTACAATTATTAGATTAAATTATTTTGTTTATTTAAAACTTTTATTAATTATTAATTATTTAATTATTTAATTAAAATTAATAAAGTTAATATTTTAATGAATTTATAAAATATTATTATTTTAAGAATAAAAGATATTAGATTATTAAGTTAATTAATTAAATGTTGTTATTGTTGCTATTTTAATTATTTTATTTAAAAAGTTAGATAATAATTATTATAATTATTATATTTAAATTAAATTATTAAGGTTATTAATTTATATTAATTAATAAAATTAAATTATTTTAATTAAACAACTAATTTTATTTTAAAATTATTATTTTTATATTTATTAATTTAGTTTTATTTATTTTATATTGTTTTGTTTATTATTATTTGTTATTGTTTTATATTTTTTTTCTTTTATCTCCCCCTTTCTCCATTATCTATGTGCAAAAAGGAGGGGGAAATCCTTCACAGAGAAGTCGTGGGTGGCGGCTCCTCAACCGCAACTCTTTCTTCAATCCGACGACGCATCCAGGGCTTCAACGGCGGCCCGTCGTTGATCCTCCTTCCGCACCTCCTATGCTGCTCATTCTAGCGCATCACGGCGGCGACGGGTGTTCGAGCGGCGACGTCGACTGGTCTCAGGCGGTGGCACCACCAGTGGCTTCATTCAGATCTGGTGGTCCTACGACGGCGACCTGCTCCTCCATCTTGGAGCTTTTGATCTCTCTACTGCTTCCTTGTATTAGAGAGGTTCATCGTTGTCCAACAATAATGAGTCACCATCCTTGATGAAAAGGAAACCATATCTATCGGGTTCCCTTACCTCTCTTGTAATCATATGTAGTATTTGTGTTTCAGGAATGACCTCTTCCATAGAGACCTGTGGAACTTGTTCATATACCAACTCATGTGTATCTTGAGCATCAACTTCATCGAAGTCAACATTTCTCTCACTATCCTTTTTGAGGATGTACTCCCTCTCAAGAAAGACGAAATGTCTGGAAATAATCACTTTCTTTTCTGAGGGGTTGTATAGGAAGTATCGCTTTGTTTCCTTGGGATGCCCTATAAAGATACACTTTTTGCCCTGGGGTTCTGGTTTGTTGCATGATAAAGCCTTAACGAATGCCTCACATCCACATACACATGTATGTGACAAAGTGGGTTTCTTTCCACTCCATAGCTCTAATGTAATCCCATTCTCTACCTTAGTTGGTAGTTGGTTTAATGTGCATGTCACAGTTTGCAATGAATATCCCCAAAAGGATAACAGAAGATATGTATGGCTCATCATCAGCCTTACCATATCTGACAAGGTACAGTCCCTCCTTTAACTAACACCATTCCACCGTGGTGTATAATGCGGATCGAGTTGAGATAGAATCCTAGATTCCCATAAAAGGTTGATGAACTCTTGGTTAAGACATTCTCCACCTCAATCTGATTGAATAATCATTATCTTCATACCAAGATGATTCTCTACTTCATTCTTGAACTCCTTGAATTTCTCAAAGGACTCACACTTATACCACATTAAGTAGACATATCCATATCTACTCAAGTCATCAGCAAAATTAATGAAGTAAGAATATCCACATCTAGCTTCTACTGGAAATGGTCCACACAGATTAGTGTGTACCAATCCAAGAAGCTCTGTGGCCCTTTCACCATATCCGCTAAATGGTGGTTTGGTCATTTTCCCTTGTAAACAAGCATGAAATCTATCAAGTGGTTTTAGTTCAGAAGAGTCTAAATAACCATCTTGATAGATCTTTCTCAGATGATTCTCGTTCACATGAGAAAGGCAGTGATGCCACAACTGGGTGTTGTATGAGTCATGTGAACTTGGTTCATTATCAATTTCCAACACTTGGTTCTCATAACTTAATATATACATACAATTATTTAAATGACTCATACCATAACATATGTTGACCATATAAAATTAACAACATTTATTTTTGAACTTGAAAATAAATCTATTTGTATCTAAACTCAATATAGAAATTATGTTCTTGGTAACACTAGGTACATAATAACACCCACGTAAAACCAAAATCATTCCCATTGGCAATGTGAGGTTATAGTCACCAATGGAAAGAGCAGCCAACCTCACACTATTGGCAGCTTGCAGATCCACCTCTCCCCTGGAAATTTTCTAGAATCTACTTGGTTCCTGTATTTGAATATAGATGTGATCCCCAAAAGTTGTATATAATACCTAATGTGTAGAAATGGAATGATTGATCTTGATAATGAACACACATTTTTATTCCCCTTTCCTTTGGGTGCAGTTTCTCTTCTAATGGCCCGAATTTCCACATGAGGTATACTGCCTCGTTTTCCTTCTCTTACCACTAAATCTTCTTCTTTTGGGTCAGATAGTTCTTGGAGGCTTTAGATTATTTATAAATGTTAGGCCCCTTTTCCTTGTCCTTCCTCTTCCTATTCACCAAAAGGACTACTTGCTTTTCATGCCCTATGTCCTTATCCACTTGGAAAATTAGGGTAAGAAGCTCTGATAGACTCTTCTCATTATTTCTCATATTATAATTCACAATAAAACTAGGTGTGGTCTTGGGCAGTGATGATAATATGAGATCTATACGCAACTCATCTGATAATTTAATCCCTAAGATGTTCAGACGCTCAATGTAGCCAATAATCTGGACTAAATGTGGTTCATCCAGTGTATACTCTCCAAGAATAGTAGTAAACAAAGCATTTGAGATTTCATACCTTTATTGTCTCACATTCTCTTGATAGATATCCTGAAGGTGAGACATCGTGCTATAAGCATACATTTCCTCATGTTGCTTCAAGAGCTCATTGGTCATGGATGATATCATGAGGCACTGAACATCCATAGCGTCATTCAAATGTTTCTCATAGCGTCATTTGTCATGGATGATATCATGTTGCAATGAATATCCCCAAAAGGATAACAGAAGATCTGTATGGCTCATCATCAGTCTTACCATATCCGACAAGGTATAGTCCCTCCTTTAACTAACATCATTCCACTGTGGTGTATAATGTGGATTGAGTTGAGATAGAATCCTAGATTCCCATAAAAGGTCGATGAACTCTTGGTTAAGACATTCTCCACCTCAATCTGATCGAAGAATCATTAACTTAGTTGGTACTTGGTTTAATTAGATGTTACATTGTTTTATAAAAAATATTTTATTAAATATATATATATTTATTAATTTAATTAATTATTATTACAATTATTAGATTAAATTATTTTGTTTACTTAAAACTTTTATTAATTAATAATTATAAATTATTTAATTAACATCAATAAAGTTATTATTTTAATGACTATAAAATATTATTATTTTAAGAATAAAAGATATTATATTATTAAGTTAATTAATTAAATGTTGTTATTGTTGCTATTTTAATTATTTTATTTAAAAAGTTAAATAATTATTATTATAATTATTATATTTAAATTAAATTATTAAGGTTATTAATTTATATTAATTAATAAAATTAACTTATTTTAATTAAACAACTAATTTTATTTTAAAATTATTATTTTTTATTTATTAATTTAGTTTTATTTATTTTATTTTATTTTGTTTATTATTATTTGTTATTTTTTTATATATTTTTTTTCTTTTATCTCCCCCTTTCTCCCTTATCTATGTGCGACAGGGAGGGGGAAATCCTTCACCGAGAAGCCGTGGGCGGCGGCTCCTCAACCGCAGCTCTTTCTTCAATCCGACGACGCATCCATGGCTACAACGGCGGCCCGTCGCTGATCCTCCTTCCGCACCTCCTGTGCTGGTCATTCCAGCGCATCACGGCGGCGGCGGGTGTTCGAGCGGCGACGTCGGCTGGTCTCAGGCGGCGGCACCACCGGTGGCTTCATTCAGATCCGGTGGTCCTACGGCGGCGACCAGCTCCTCCACCCCTCACGGCATCTTTACTTGATGGACGGTGGGGCTATTGCTCGATTTTAGAATAGTTAACCAATCGATAAATTCAAAATAGAGAACTAAAATTAACTTAAATGAAAAACCGTCTCTATTTAAAAAAGTGAAAGAAATTAATTAATTTGATAACGAATTTATAAATTGATTTAAAACAATAAATTATTAATTGAAATCACATTAAATAATAAGATTGATTAATTAAAATTAAACTAATTGATAATTACAAGATTAAATTAGATAATTAGTTAATTAAGATAGATTGATTAAATGATTAATTATTAAAAAGAGACAATATATATTTAATAAGAAGAATTAAAAATTAATAAGTATAAATAATTTTAAAGAAAAACTACAACAAAGAATATTAATAATTTTAAAACTAAAAATCAAATTTAAATATAAAAAATTGTTAATTAATGAATTCAGTTATAAAATCACAAAAGTAAAATTAATTAGCAAAAAGTGAAAAATTAATTAATTCATTAAAAACATATTAAAAAGATGTGAAAAATCATTCATTTTAAGGCCACATCAAATTCACTCACACTTAGGCATTGATTTTCCTCAATCAATTACATGCTTTATTATCTTTTGAAAAGTAGAAATATGTTTTTATAAAACACCTCAAATTGAAGCATGTTCAATAGTTTTAGAGGATCACAAACTATGAAATATGCTTTGAAATGAAAAATTCAAATGAAATCTTGCCTAACTTCTAACACTCATCGGGTGATTAAGGAAGCAATGAATCACCATCTTCTGAGGGTGTCATGCCTAATTTATGATGTCACTTAAAGAATTACTTCAATTCAAATCCATGTTCTAAGTTCAAGAGTGATAAAAGGATAAAAATTAGTAGAGTTAAAAACTTAAAAAGGAACCTTATATCTTGACTTTGTCTAAGGTTCCAAATGGCTAAAATAAAATTATTTTTGGAATCACTTTATTGATACAATATTAATGATTTCATACAAATCAATTGTCCCCTTCTTCATCCGGTATTCAAAATTCCTCTCAACTTCATGAACTCATTTTTGAGAACTAGACACCTAATTATTATTATTTTGAATTTTTACAAGCCTTGTAACACGTACTAAGCACTATGCATATGCAATTTTTTAATATTGTATAGAGGGTTTACTCACACACACTTAGTGCCTAGTGACTTAGAGATTCACTGTGGGTTCCCAAATGCCTATTTTACTCCAGTTTCAAAAGATTTATATGAATTCCATTTAAATTGGCACACTAATGTGATTTTTTTTAATAAAAAGAAAGTCCCCTAGGAAAAAGTTCAAACTTCTAGTTCCCTAAGGTTATGATCATAACTCCATAGAAATGTATCCTATATCACTTTCAAACTTAGTTCCTAAACAAAACATTCATAAAGTCGCTAAAAAAATTCATTCAGCAATCATTTTTCCTAAAAAATTTCAAATTCAAGGAAACTCTTAACTAACAGTCAGATATTATCCTTAGGCAAGACATATTTGAAGTACAATGTGAAACCTAAATAACCTATGATTGAAAAGTAAGTTTTGAAAGAATGTTCCATTTTACAAACCAAAAAATTGAAGAGTTTAGGAATCTAATGGGATAACAATAAAGCACATAATAGCTCGAAGTAATTTGACCTCTCCCCCACACTTAAAACCCAACTTTGTCCCTAAAGTTGAATTCCAAGGTGGAGAAAAACAATTTGACTTGAAAGTTCAAAATAGATGCTCAATTAAGCAGATTAATGAAATGTTCAAGGGTCACATTATAGTTCAAAAAGTATATTTTTTCCATAATAAACATATTATAATACAACATGATCATATGCATTTTCATTATATCGAGTGAATAAAAAATTTCAATTTAAGTTCCAAGAAGTAGCATGTAAAACATGTGAGTGAACAGTGAATAGGGTGTAAGCAGTTTAACAGAAAAGATTCACCAAATTTTCAAAAGCCCAGTAAAATGCATGATAAATATCATATTTAAAGAACAAACACCCAGAGTAATCCCCCCACACTTAATTCTAAAAAATGAGTGCATTAAAAATAATGAAACTCAATTTCCAACAACAATCCAATTATGTAGTAAAAATTTGTCACGACCCATCCCCCGGGATCCGTGCCGTGACTACCCCAAGCCCACCTTCCATAGACTAGAGGCTGACGACTAGCACCAAAAAGGCATACCCCAAAAAGGGAAGACATTGCCTTTCAACCGGTACACACACATGCAACCCATACCACAGAAAGTAAGTTGAAACTGCAACCAACAACAAGTACAAGTACTACAGAAAGTAAAAGGGATCGGAATACAAGCCCAACTGAAAGGAAAGTATAGCCAAGGAAGTACAAGCTCCAGAGGTCGTCCGCCAAGGATCCTACATGAAGGGTAGGTACATCTCACTGTCAGATGTCACTACAACACACCACGTCTATCGATCCATGTCCGAGCACCGTCTAGCCTTGGCTCCCCATAGTCCCAGTCAAATATGTATGTTGTCTGCACAAGACACAACATGTGCGGCTGAAACCCGTGCAGGGGTGAGTATAACAATACTCAGTAGGGACCCCGAGACCAACGTGAGTCTTACAAAAATCTATAAAGGAAAATACCACAAAGAAAGATCTCAAAGTAAAGCACAAAGCAAAAGACACAGCTTACACTAGGTATAACTTAAGTACAAAAGCAAAGATGATTAGTCATAAAGCTAGATCATCTTATTATGTTGAGAGGCTCTGTTGTTGATCCATAAAGGGACTCTCTGCTGCTGATCCATGAAGGGTTACTCTGCTGCTGATCCACGAAGGGTCGCTCTCCTTCTGATCCACGAAGGGTCGCTCTCATACTGATCCATGAAGGGTCTCTCTACTACTGATCCCCGAAGGGTCTCTCTCTTGCTGATCCATGGAGGGTCGCTCTCATGCTAATCCACTCAGGGTCACCCTCATGCTGATCCACGAAGGGTCGCTCTACATACTTCACGTCACAACCAGTCATCGGATTCCCACACTTAGCACACTTGATTCCAGGAGGATCTTCTCCTCAAGCTAGTGATCATACCTCAACCACTAGTAAGTCCCACACAAAGTAACCCAAAGTATCATCTCTTCATAAGGGTCCCAACGCAAAATATGGTGTGTTGAATGGACGCCTGATCTGTAAGATATGAGTATTTTTGTAAAAAGATCATAGTTGGATTCGAGTCTGATCCAACCTAAACGTATGCCAACCTCTGCCAAAAATCATGTAGATTATCTCAAAAGGAATGCCTCATCAAAAGGGTCTTCGTACAGCAGACGATGCGTCAATCGAATGTCCGGTCTGTTAGTTATTGACGTTTTTCCAAAAAGGGGTTGGTTGGGTCCGGGTCCGGTCCGACCCGGTCGGGCCGACTCGACCCGACCCGAGTTCGTCGACCTGAGCCGGACTTGGCCCAACCTAGGTCTGGCCTGTTGGGTTGTGGGTCTGGCCTGCTGGCCTGCCCGGTTCGCCAGAGGCGGACTGATTCGTTGCCCTACCAGGACGCGGTTGGAAGCCACGTCCGGCTCCTCGCTCGCCCCGTGGTTGACGTGAGGCAGTTTCCTCCGCCGTAGTCAGGTGACTGTGGCTTGCACCACGCGACCGACCAGACTCCTACATGTGGTCGATGGACCGCGTGCTTCTAGCGCATCTGAGTGGCCTGACGCGTCGACGGTTCCTTCTGTGGGCCACTGGATTTTCTCTGGTGGTTCGTTTCTCAAACCGTCAAAGCCTACGAGACCGTAGGGCTGCCACCTTTACTACGACGGCCTCAAACTCACCTTTCCATCATTTTGAGAAATTTTCCACAAATAATGCACAAGGAGGAGGGGATCAGGCCTTGTTCGTGTCGGCTCGCGCCCTCTATGTTAGAAGTTTGAAACCAGGGAGGTTCGGGATCACAATTCTATCAATCTATCAACAATCCCTATGCAAAACCCCAAGGAATGCACCCTCCCACAAGAACACTCGATCCACTGATCAACTTGTTCATGTGTTGATCCGTATTAATTATTTTAGAATGAAGAACGGAAAATTCAAGCACAAATAAATCACTACCTAGATTCAGATATGTCATAGGCGATGGATGATGATCCAAGTCATCGTGGACCCATGATCTACTGTTGTTCCCCATCATTCGTCAATTCCTAGATCTGATATCGTTCTCCACGAGATTTATCATTGTGCTCTGAACCTCCAGTGTTCGTCGTTGGCGATGTTTTCTGCGACGTTCGTTATTCTTCGTTGGAGAGGAATTCCACCATAGGTTTGTCAGAGAATCCCTAGGTTTTAATTCCCAACTCTCCAACGTGTTAGTTTAATAAAAAGAGACACGTCACAACGTTTCTGTTACGCTGTGACATTGTGTCGTTACGCTATTTCATTTATGAAACAACATAGCGGTTACGCTAGCACAACGAGCCATTAATGATCCTCATTTAATGCTCCTTGTTTTCGCTTCATTGCTGCACTGTAGTGCTGCCTTCTGCCACTCAATGGTGCGAAAGAAAATAAAATAACTTTTTCTAAGTTATTTTATTTTTTTCTAAAAATTCCAAAAATTAACTTTTCCATCAGACCCTTGTCGTTCGAAGTTAAGTCCTTTCTAGGTGAATCCTAGCATTCCGAGTTCAACAGTGCCCTCATATTTTCGATTCAAGCACCGGTTCAAATGTTAAAAAACCCCCGCTTGCACGTTTACTTAAGTAAACAAAAGAAAAGTTCAAAATTAAATTCTGGGCACCCCGGTCCTTGAAATCACATGTCGTCTTAGCACCTGGTCTCAAAATAATTCTATATAATTTTAAAAAAAATACATGGAAATTTCGGGACATTACATTCTCCCCACCTTAGGGATTTACGTCCCCGAAATCCAGAACAAATGCTAATCAAACAAATGGGGGTATTGAGCACAAATCTGAGCCTCTCCCTCCCATGCGCTCTCTTAGAGGTTCCCATGTTGCCACCGAACATGAACCAGAGGAATCAACCGTACATGAAGGACCCAATTCTATAGATCCTCTATCTCCATCGGGAACTCCGCAAACATCGCCCCATTATCAATGTCCATCTCTCCCCAGTCGATGACATGCGATGGATCATGCCCACACCTCTTCAGCTGCGACACTTGAAAAACATCATGCACCAGGTGCATCTGCGAGGGAAGATCTAGGTGGTATGCCACCTCGCTAACTCTACTAAGAATCTGGAAAGGTCTGATGAACCTCATAGACAACTTGCCACCCCGACCAAATCTCTGTAATCCCTATCGGGGTGAGACCTAAAGGAAAACATGGTCTCCTTCCTATAACTATAAGGGTCTCCATATCCTATCAGTATAATACTTTTTTCTGCTATATGAAGTCCTCATCCTATCCTGGATGATCTTCACCTTCTCAATGGTAGCCCGTACCAACTCTGGACCCATGAGTGCTGAATCCCCTGGGTCTGTCCAGCATAGAGGTGATCTGCATGACCGCCCGTACAAGGCCCCAAACGGTGTCATGCTAATGGTGGAGTGATAACTATTATTGTACGCAAAATCCACCAGTGGTAGTTGGTCCTCCCAACTGCTACAAAAATACAGGACACAAGCACAAAACATGTCCTCCAAGGTCGGTATGATCAACTCCATCTGACCATCTGTCTGGGGGTGAAAAGTTGTGCTCAAGCGCAGTTGAGTCCTGAACGCCTCCTGAAACCCCTTCCACAATCGAGATGTAAAGCGTGCATCACAGTCTGAGACGATTGTCTAAGGAACCCCATGAAGTTGTACTATCTCTTAGACGTAGAGGCTCCCCAAACCCTCTACTGATCCCTGCTCCTGGATGGGTAGGAAGTGATATGACTTAGTAAGTCATTCAACGATCACCTAGATAGAGTCATTACCTCTGGACGTGCATGGTAACCCCATCACGAAGTCCATGGAGGCACCATCCAACTTCCAATATATTTCCTCAAGTGGTTGTTTCAAGATTGCTGGCACCTAATGCTCAACCTTCATTTGTTGACAAGTCAAACATCATGAAATGAACTCTGCCACCGCTTTCTTCATCCATGGCCACCAGTACTGACGTCAGAGGTCCTAGTACATCTTCGCCACACCAAGATGTACCACCAAAGGGGATGTATGGAACTCCCTCAACACCTCCTCCCACAATGTCACTGGTACCATGGTGCATCATCTGAAAAGGATGACGTGCTCCCCACCTATTGAAAATCCATTAGGAGCTTGTCCTGAGGATAACTGAGCATGTCAGGCCTCACAATCAACACCCACAAACTATTCCTCCCTAAATCGCTGAAGGAGTGGGGGAGTGACAATCATAGACTGGAGTTAATCTACTCCATAATCATCCATGAAGGATATTTTCATCGCGGCTAGCTGTTCCATCACCTCACTTAGAATCTGCAAACCAGACCTCTTGATGAGTGCATCAACCACCATGTTCCCCTTCCTAGGAGTATAGACTATCCCAAAGTCATAGTCCTGGAGGAACTCCACCCATCACCGCTGTCTCAAGTTCAGGTCCTTATGTAAGAATATATACTTGAGACTCTTGTGGTTGGAGTATATGATAAACCGTTCACCCATCAAGTAGTGCCACCACATCTTCAAGACAAAGACAACCATTGCTAACTCCAGGTCATGGGTCGCATAGTTCTGCTCATGCTGCCTCAAATATCGTGAGTCATAGGTGATCAATGCTTTCTCCTACATCAGGATATAACCTAGTCTGGTCCCTGATGCATCGCAAAATACTATATACCCAATGACCTCTTCTGGTAGTCTCAATATGGGGGCACTCGTTTGTCTCCATATCAGCTCCTAGAAACTCTGCTGAAACTTCTCTATCCACACGAAGTGTTGTCCCTTCTGTGTCAAGGATGATAAAGGTGTTGTTACTATGGAAAAGTCAGGCACGAACCTTCGGTATTATCTAGCCAACCCCAAGAAACTCATGACCTCAGTCACACTCCTGGGTGGCTCCCAAGCAAGCACTGCCTATATCTTTACAAGATCCACTACAACTCCAGCCTCTAAGATGATGTGTCCTAGAAAGTGGACCTCCTGAATCTAGAACTAGCACTTCGAGAACTTACCATAAATATAGTTCACTCGGAGTGTATACAAGACTATCTTTAGTTGTGTAGTGTACTCCTCCTCTGACGCCGAGTACACTAAGATGTCATCAATGAAGACTACCACGAAACGATTAAGGTAAGGCTAGAAGATCCTATTCAGGAGTCCCATGGGCACCATTGGGGCATTGGTCAAGTTGAAAGGAATCACCAAAAACTCATAGTTTCTATACCATCATCTAAAGGTTGTATTTGGTACATCCTCATCCCACACTCGAAGCTGATGATAGCCTGATTTGAGGTCAATCTTTGAGAACCACATCACTCCCTTTAGCTGATCGAAGAGGTCATAAATCCTCAGCAATGGATACTTGTTCTTCACGGTCACCTAGTTCAGGCACCAGAAGTCCATGCATAAACTCAAGCTCCCATATGACTTCTTGGAAAACAACATTAGGGATTACCATGGTGAAACAATAGAAATTACGAACCCCTTATCCTATAAGTTCTCCAGTAATACCCTCAATTCACGTAGCTCCGCGGGAGCCATCCGATATGATGATGTGGATATCGGTGCCATCTCGGGGTACAGGTTGATGCAGAAGTCTACCTCCCTACAAGGAGGTAGTCCCAGAACATCCTCAGTAAAGACATCCTCATACTCGTCCACCACTATAGGAAATATTGGACTCCTCTCGTCTACCACACTGAGGGTGATGCTAGCCATCTAGTGAGTGATCGACTACACCCTCCTCCGAGAAAGTCCATCATGTGCTGAAAAGATTCCCTTCTCATTGGTGAAGGAAAACTTGGTCCCATCCTCATAGACATAATGCACTTTGAGCCTAAAACAGTTGATCTGAGCATGGACTATGGATAACCAGTCCATACCCAAGATGACGTCTTAAGGCCTCGACGCTTCTACTATGAGATCCTAGCCAAAGATCTCACCTCCTAGAGTAAGCTCACACTACCAGGACCATTGTTTAATCATCGAATCATCTACCGTAGGAGTATATAATTGTAAGGATTGAGCCAACAGCTCCAACAGAATCTCTGAGCCTCGAATGAGGTCCATGGTAAGGAAAGAGTGACTGGAACATGTGTCTATAAGAACTGTAGCTAAGGTGGAGAAGACAAAGATCGTACATCTAATCATCTCTAGAGAACCACAGTCGTAGGAATCCAGTGCTTGAAGCTAAGATGGCCCCTATCTGTTGGATCCCTGAGCCTGTGGTGGACCACCTGGGGGAAGTAGAGGTAGTACCTCAAACTGTCATCCATCGCCTGCCGCTCGACCTGCTCCCCTTCCACGTCCGCTGCTCTGCGGACCTCCATGCTCAAACCTCTGCCTCTACCTTGGCATTCCCTTGACTGTCTGCTAATTATATGTGCGGTGGGTTGGGCAGTCACGAGCCATGTTTCCCTGCCCGCCGTATGAGTAACAAACCCTAGCCCTCAATTGACCTCCTCTACCGCACAAGCTCCACACCTCTGACCATATGTCCTGGGGTCATCCTATGGAAGTTCTAGCCTATTTGGGCCTCTAAGTCATCTGCCTACTGCTTGCTGCAAATGACCGGTCCACCTATCATCCGGTGGTGGATCTCACCATTGGTGCCTACTCGGCTAGGAAGCTCTCAACCAGCAGAGCTCGATCTAGCACTCCAGCCTACGTCGGGAATGCTAAGAAAAATCATCAACACCCTGATCTCCTGTTGGAGTCCCTACTCAAAGGTCCAAGCCCTAAAGAAAGGGCCCCGTACCATGTATATGGATTACCAAGAGAGGTCGGTAAATCTCACCGAGTACTGGGCCACAGTCAGGCTGCCCTGTTGTAGGTGTAGTAGCTCCTGAATACGCACCGAGCGTAGTGTCATTGGTACGAACTCCACCCTGAAGAGGCTCTCTAATTCCAACCAGGAAAGGGTCACCTCCTTGTGTGTCTAGAATGTCATGCTCCACCATCTTCCTACCGTTCCCTAAAAAAGGCTAGCGGCTAGGACCACCATCAGGTCAGTAGGCGTCTCTACCAGGAGAAAAATCCACGTAACTACCTCCATCCAATCCTCAGCTGCCTGAGGATCTGTCTCACCTTGAATCCTTGGAGGAATCTATCTCTGGAACTCATGCATCACCCTCAGTAGTCATGAACTATCTACTGGTGGGGCTGGTAGCACCTACTTCTCTATGGGTGGCGGTGGTGCTGGTACACCACCCGCAGGTACCATCACTATAAGTGGTCCCTGCACCGACACCTCATTGATCGATGGGACATCGTCATGATCCCTCACCGGATTCCTGGCTGGCTGTCTTTGTGGAGGCATCTTGTAGGAAAATAGATGCACCACGGTCAATAAGTTATACCTAGTGGTCTGACTCAAAATAGATCAAGAGAAAAACATTTTCAAAACACATGAAATCTGTGTTTTCATATACCGATTCGGAAAACAGAATTCAGGGTCTTGGTGTATGGATATGTTAGCCGCCGCACCAACACTAGACTCTTCATAATAAAATATGAACTCAAGACACTTAACACTATTTCCCCAATAAAAAATACAGACTCTTAGTTCTTCTGGTAGAATATATCTCCTTTTGATACCACTTTGTCACGACCCGTCCCCCGGGGCCCGTGCTGTGACTACTCCAAGCCCACCTTCCATAGGCCAGGGGCTAACGACTAGAACAAAAAAGGCATACCTAAAAAGGGAAGGCATTGCCTTTCAACCTGTATACACACACACATCCCATACTACAGAAAGTAAGATGAATCTGGAACTAACAACAAGTACAAGTACTACAAAAATTAAAAGGAGTCAGAATAAAATCCCAACTAAAAGGAAAGTATAGAAAAGGAAGTACAAGCTCTGGAGGTCATCTTCCAAGGATTATATTTAAAGGATAGGTACAATACACTGTCATATGTCACTACATCACACCACATCTATTGATCCACCTTCGAGCACCGTCTAGACCTGGCTCCCTAAAGTCCCAGTCAAAGATGTCTGTCGCCTGTAAAAGACACAACAGGTGTGAGCGAAGCCTGTATAGGGGAGAGTATAACAATACTCAGTAGGGACCCTGAGACCAACAGGGGTCTCACAAAAATCTACAAAGGAAAATACCACAAAGCAAGATCTCAAAGTAAATCACAAAGAAAAAGACACAGATGACACCAGGTATAACTTAAGTACAAAAGTAACGATGATTAGTCATAAAGTTAGATTATCTTATTATGTTGAGAGGTTCTACTAATGATCCATGAAGGGACTCTATACTGCTGATCCATGAAGGGTCACTCTGCTATTGATCCACGAAGGGTCACTCTCCTCCTGATCCACGAAGGGTTGCTCTCATACTGATCCATGAAGGGTCGTTCTACTGCTGATCCCCAAAGGGTCTCTCTCTTACTGATCCACGAAGGGTCACTCTCATGATGATCCACGGAGGATCACTCTCATGATGATCCACGAAGGGTCACTCTCATGCTGATCCACGAAGGGTTTCTCTATATACTTCACGTCATAGCCAGCCACCGGATTCCCACACTTAGCACGCTTGATTTCGGGAGGATCTTCTCCTCAAGACAGGGGTTGTGCCTCAACCACCAATAAGTCCCACACAAAGTAACCCAAATTAGAGTCTCATTGTAAGGGTCCCAATGTAATATACGTCGTGTCGAACAGATGCATGGTCTATAAGATATGAGCATTTTTGTAAAAAGGGTCTGGTTGTATTCAAGTTCGATCCAACCCGGCCATATTCCAACCTCTGCCAAAAATCACATAGAGTATATTAGAATGGCCAACTCATCTCAAGGGTCCATGTGCTGTAGACAACATGTCAATCAGACGCCCGATCTATTAGTTGTTGACGTTTTTCCATAAAGGGGCATGTCGGGCCGACCCGGGTCCGTCGACCCGACCCGGAATCAGCCCGGCCTGGGTCCGCTTTGTTAGGTCGCCGGTCTAGCCTGCTGAACTGCTCGGTACACCCAAGACGGGCTGTTTCATCGCCTGGTCGGGAGGTGGATGGAAGCCACGTCCTGCTCCCCGCTCGCCCTGTGGTCGACGTGAGGCAGTTTCCTCCACCACTGTCAAGTGACCGCGGCTTGTGCCTTGCGGCCGACTAGTATGGCTGGCCAGACACCTGTATGCAGGCGATGGACCACGTTCTTCTAGAACGTCTGAGAGGCTTGGATGCGGGCTTCCCCCCTCCACACAGCACCGGTTGGCACCGCGTCTGTATGCCGTCGCGGCCCGCCGGCCGTGGCTTTCTATCATCGCGGCGCGCCGATGGGTGCGCCGCCTCCCTCCGCTGGCCACTGGCGCGCTGACGATTCCAACTGTGGGCCACCAAAGTTGCTCCGTTGGTCCATTTCTTGAACCATCTGTGCCTATAGGACTGTAGGGATGACACCTTCACTATGATAGACTCGAACTCACCTTTCAACCATTTTGAGAATTTGTACATGAAGAACGCACAAGGCGTAGGGGATCAAGCATTGTTCGTGTCGGCCTGCACCCTCCACGTTAGAAGTTTGAAATAGGGGAGGTCCAGGATCATAGTTCTATCAAGATATCAACAATACCCATGAAAAACCTTAAGAAAAGCACCCTCCCTCAAGAACACCCGATCCGCGGATTGACCTGTGCCTGGGTTGATCTGCATTCATTGTTTTAGAATAAAGAACGGGAAATTCAAACACCAAGAAATATCTACCTGGATTTGGATATTTCATAGGCAATGGATGACGATCCAAGTCGTCGTCGACCCATGATCTGTTATCATTCTTCACCATTCGTCAATTCCCTGATCCGATCTCGTTCTCCATGAGATTTTTCACCGCGCTCCGATCCTCTAATGTTCATCATTGGAGAAGGTTTCTCCATCATTAATTGTTCTTCATTGGATATGAATTCCACCGCAGGTTCATCTGATAATCCCTATGGTTTAATTCCCAACTCTCCAATGCATTTGTTTAATAAAAAAACATGTCGCAATGTTTCAGTTATGCTATGACGTTGCGTCGTTACATTGTTTCATTTATGAAATAGTGTAGCGTTACACTTACAGAACAATCCATTAATAATCCTCATTTAATGTGCCTCATCGTCGCCTCGTCACGACACCGTAGTGATGCTGTTTGCCACTCAACAGTGTGAAAGAAAATAAAATAACTTTTTCTAAGTTATTTTATTATTTTCCAAAAAATTCCAAAAATTAACTTTTCTGTTCGACCCTTGTTGGTCAAAGTTAAATACTTTCTAGGAGAATCCAAGCATTCTGAGTTCAACGGTGCCCTCATATTTTCTATCTGAGCATCATTTCAAAAGTTAGAATAACCCACTTGCATGTTTACTCAAGTGAACTAGAGAAAAGTTCAAAATTACATTCTGGGCACCCCATGACTCACGTGCCGTTTCAGTGCATGGTCTCGAAATAATTATATATATTTTAAAAAAAATTACAAAGAAATTTCGGGACATTACAAATTTTCAACATACCAGCACAGGCAGCAGAACATCACTAACTCATTGCTACTACGACATTAGTGAGTCACCTTTATGGTGACTCACTTCCTGCAGTGGAATGGTGGGACAAGTGAAATGGTGACTTATTATCATTTTTTTAAAAAATTAATAAGGAGATGAAAAATTGAATGCATAAATTAAAAAGTAAAGAACTTACCAATTTAATTTTATCCAAAGATGATTCATTATAAAACTCCTTATGACAAGAATAATATAGAGAATTATGTTCCTTTGTAACACTAATAGTAGCAAATGTTTTATTCTGAGAATAAGAACTAGTAGGTCCAAGAACACATATCCATCATATAAAGAACAATGGAAAAAGCATGGTAGAAGTTTATTCAAAACAAGACAGGAACAAAAGTAAAAATGGGGAGAAAGCATGGACCATGGGTTAACTCCCATTGTTTCCCTCTAGAATCGGGGATGACCTCATTGATTGAAGGTTCAAACATTCCAATCAGTTTCTAACGGGTTTGTTCTTAGAACCGGAAACATCCAATGATTCCATATCTATTTGGACCTACTTTTCAAAGGTAGGCGCTCATTAGTTGTGAACTGATGAGGCTTAGGAGTTTGCATTGGTCGAGAGGATGTGAGGTCGAACTCATCACACCTTTTTGAGAGGAATTATTGTCTACTCCGGGACTCTCTTTATATATTTAAGTTATGTTCGTGAATCCTTATTACACTACCAAGTATAAAATGAGGTTTCCTTTAGTCTGACAATCAATGATTGATATGTAAGAAATTCAGAGAATATTTTATAAGTATTCGAGGTTCTTCATCGATGAAGAATCATCTGTATTTGTTAGAGATTCTTAGTTGATGGTATCCTTAAAATACATAAAAGTCTCTTGGTCATTATGATGACCATGCTGGTTTTAAAGCCACTCAGTGGGGCACTTGAAGTTTATTGTCATTCAGGAGGACATGGATTATTTCAGAATTGGGATCATACCCGTTGATGGGCTACCTACATATCCTTTTTTTGAAAATGGAATCAGAACCCATGTAGTTTGAATAAGGTAGTATGATGCTTATGCATGATTGATGGCTCAAAGAAATAAGTCATGATTACTTTTACACTCTAAGATCACGTGAGTCATGCTCGGTGTGAGAAACAAGAGGTATTGGTGAAACCAGACAATTGTGCCACAAAAGATGCAATGATGTGGGGATTATGTGTTTATGAATGCCCAAAATAGATGAGGATTAAGATTTAATTTAGGGAAGAAATCCATGAATAGGGTCCATAAAGGTATATGTACTTTATGGAGATTTGGATACTCTAATATTGGGGCTTACTCCTAAGGAAGATGCCCAAGTTAGGAGTGGACTTATGATTGAGTTTTACTCCTGAGAAAGAAGCCCCAAATCAAAAGTAAATTAGAACTGGTTAAGAGAAATTAAGGCTGGGTCTTACTCCTGAAAAGGAGGCCCAGTTTAAGGGACTTGAAAAATTAAGGGACTTGGGGCTTACTCCAAAGAAGGATGACCATATTTGAGACTGGGGATTACTCCTAAAAAGGAGTCCCAGGTTAAGAGAATTATGGTTGGGCCTTACTCCTAAGGAGGATGCCCATATTTGAGACTGGGGCTTACTCTTGAAAAGGAGGCCCAGGTTAAGAGAATTATGGTTGGGGCTTACTCCTGAGGAGGATTCCCATATTTGAGACTGGGGAATACTCCTGAAAAGGAGGCCCATGTTAAGAGAATTATGGTTGGGGCTTACTCCTGAGGAGGATTCCCATATTTGAGACTGGGTCTAACTCCTGAAAAGGAGGCCTAGGTTAAGAGAATTATGGTTTGGGCTTACTCTTGAGGAGGATGCCCATATTTGAGACTGGGGATCACTCCTGAAAAGGAGGCCCAGGTTAAGAGAATTATGATTGGGGCTTACTCTTAAGGAGGATGCCCATATTTGAGACTGGGGCTTACTCCTGAAAAGGAGGCCCAGGTTAAGAGAATTATGGTTGGGGCTTACTCCTAAGGAGGATGCCCATATTTGAGACTGGGGTTACTCCTGAAAAGGAGGCCCAAGTTAAGAGAATTATGGTTGGGGCTTACTCCTGAGGAGGATGCCCAAATTTGAGACTGGGGCTTACTCCTGAAAAGGAGGCACATTTTAAGGATTCTATCATCTTAAAGGATGAGGTTGAATGAATGAAATCTCAATCTTTAGTGACATAAAGATCTATAAATCACTAGATTTTTGAGAGATGTTCCACGGAGTTCCTTTCAGATAAGGAATCCAAATCAAGAAATCATGCCATAAATGGATTTGAAGAGTGTCTTGAAGATTGAATCTTGAATAGGAGAAGTGGAATGGAATAATCGGGGTGAAGTGGGTAGGAAAGGCACCCAAAAAGTTAGGGGCGCGCAAGTCCTGGCAGGCGCGCAGGTACTGCGTGGTCGTGCAAGTCCTGGTCGCGCAAGTATACCTGCGCCACTCATGGGTACTTGCACGATTTTCATCCCTTAGGGTAATATTTGGGTGAGACTTGGCTAAAACCCTTGGTATTATCCCTAGAGGCTTTCTAGAAGATGGCGCGCAAGTTCTGGTGAAGAAGTAGCGTAGTGTGCAAGTGTGTTCATTTTCCTTAAGGGTAAAACCACTTTGGCGCGCAAGTGTTAGTGAATTCTAACACTTAGACCTTACTCCTCTTGTTTAGACCTTCCATTCTAGGTAAATAATTACCTTATAAGAGTTCGGAAGACCTGAGGAAGAGACTTGGGCGTTCATAGCTCTGTCTGTGAATTCTGGAAAAATTCCTCCTGAAATGGGGGGCCCACCGGGGGTATTTATAGGCTGGAGAAGACCCCGGGTGGTTATCACTTAGGGCGCGCAAGTGACTTGCACAACCAACTTCTGCGCGCAAGTGTACTTGCGCGACCATGGTAGAACTTAGGTTGGAGAAGACCCTGGGCAATTATCACTTAGGGCGCCCAAGTCACTTGCGAGACCAACTTCGGCGCGCAAGTGTACTTGCGCGACCATGGTAGAACTTGCGCGACCTTTGTGCAATGTTCTTATTATTCCCTCCTTTGTCAATTTTTTTTATATTTGTCCAAATGTTGAATCACTTTGAGCTAAGATATTCCCCTTTTCCAATCTTTAGACTCTGTGACGAAAGGAGTGTCAACAAAAGCCCCCCCTTAGAGTTGGATCTGGAGAGAAAAGAGGATTTGACTCTGAGGAAAAAGGGGAAATCATGGGTCTTTGTGGTTATTGTCAGTTTTAAATTCATGCATGTCAGACATAAAAATGCTAATGTTTAAGGTCGAAATAGCTTTGACTGAATGGATTGAAATTCACTCAATTCCTGGACAATTTATCTGAAAATATATTACTATACTCTAGTATGAGGGAAAATATGTAAACTATGACTTAAGAATATTTGAATCTAAGGAATGATATGAAAAAGAGCTAAAAGCCATTAGAAGAAGTAGTTCCCAAGAATGGAGTTACCATTATTTAACAAACGCGTTAGGGGGATGAATTATGTTGGGCCACCTAAGGGCATTGGCTGCATAGTCAAATAAATAACATCTTTTGGCTGACAAGTCCGTTATGTAGACTGTTTATGCAAGGCCGCCTAAGGGCACATGCTTCATAGTCAGGAAAAAGAACTCTCAGAAATTTACTTTCCTAGTGCTAAAAAGCCAGTGAAAGTTTATGGAGATTCAAATTTTCCAAAGTATAAAGTTTTCTGTATGGAAAGAGGTACTTGAACATGGAGAAGATGTTTCCAAACAAGATTATCGAAGAACTTGATGGATATCACTCCTACGATGGTCTTACCCAAACGTATGGAAGGAGAATATAAACCATCGACTTGAAATACTTTCAGATCATGAAAAAGGATATGGGACAAATATGTTAAGGATGACTATTTTTGCGGATCCCTACATACTATCATTTAAGACCAATAAAAACAAAAGAGGATTTATTTCTAAGAATGAAGTTACCAGTATCCGACAAACCCGTTAGGGGGTTGAATTATGTAGGGCCACCTAAGGGAATTGGCTACATAGTCAGATAATATTATCTTTTGGCTGACAAATCTGTTATGGAGACTGTTTATGCAAGGCCACCTAAGGGCACATACTGCATAGTCAGGTAAAAGAACTCTCAGAAATTTAAAATTTTTGTGACTAAAAGTCAAGAAAAGGGTTATGAAGATCTGAAAATATTTAAGGTTAGGATTATGAAATATAAATATGGGTATTGTTCAATGTATACAGAGATACACAGATCAATGCTAACCATAATCATGTTGTGGCTGGGTCCTGACTGAAAATGTTGGACTTCACTACGTATCCCATAAGGATGGGAATTAAGCCATACATAGTTCTTAAACCACAGTGTAACGTCGTGTGGGACAAAAGGATTAGAGATCTTAGTTTAGGGTCATAGATCTTGGACCATTATAATAAATACACAGTGTGTGTTTTCATGGGGACTTTTCAGCCAAGGGACTGAAAGTGGAATTTGGGGTTAGGCCCAAAGACTTGGGGCTGGATTCGAGGGACACTCGAACGTTCCTACGTATCCCATTAATATGGGAATCAATCCCACGTAGTTCTAGAAATACCCTCTGTACAAATTTGGTTCGTACATGTGAAGGGTGAAAAGGGACTTTAGTGCAATGATGGTTTATCCCAAGATAAAAGGTTTGGGCATTTCCATGTATGCATGTAGTCTTTGAAATGAAATATGATTGAAAAATAAATGTAAATAATGGTTCCCTCTCAGGTGAGGGTATCAAAGAATATTTTTAGTTTATTTTCATACTGTACAAAATAGTGATGTATAGTTTAATGTCATATAGCAAGGACGAAAGTGAATCAATGTAAAGATATTGATTCTAGGGGCGGTTTCACAAATCAACATCGTATGAGATGGAGGTGAACCGATGTGAAGAGATTGGTTTTGGGCTTGATCCTTGGGAGGTTGCCTACATACCCAGCCTGAAAGGCAAGGATCAAAGTCCGCGTAGTTCAATTAAAGAATGAATTAATGATCAAGTTGTTCTTGGGGACAACGACCTAAAAAAGATGTTTTTGGGACTTACACATGGTTAGTAGCCCAGAGAGAGTGTTATGGTTGAGGTTTTCTCTAAGCTCACGTGAGTCATACTCGGTGTGAGAAACAAGAGGTAACAACAACCTTAACGGTGCATAGTTTAATGTCATGTAGGACATATAAAGGAACTATGCAGTTTAAAGTCTTTACAGTTTGGACTTATTGGTGCTGCACAATTTAGTGTCATGTAGCAGGGAAAAAGTACAGTTTAATGTCATGTAGGATGTATCAAAGGACTTTCTGTACAGTTTAATATCATGTAGTTAGGACGATGGAGACAACATAGTTTAACATCATGTTGGACAAAAAGACGACTGTGCAGTTTAATGTCATGCAGTAAGGACAAAAGAGTACACCATTTAACTTCATGTTAGATGTATTAGGGACTTTTTTTTCACAGTTTAACATTATGTTGGACGAAAATAACACAAATAGTTTAAGGTCATATGTATGGACCATTGATGATGCCGTTTAACATCATGATGGATGTAAGGGACATTTTCACATTTTAACGTCTTGCTGGACGGAAAAGGGACGATACAGTTTAGCGTCATGTTGGACGAAAGTGCGAATAGTTTAAGGTCATATGAATGGACCGTGGATGATGCAGTTTAATGTCATGCTGGAAGAAAGGGACTTCTGTACAGTTTAATGTCATATATCAAGGACGATGAAGGGGACACAGTTTAACATCATGTTGGACGTATGTGAAAATAGTTTAGGGTCATATGCATGGACTGTTGATGATGCAGTTTAACGTCTTGCTGGACGGTGGTGCAGTTTAAGGTCATACCGGACCATGGATGATATATTTTGTGTTCATAAAACATACTTCTTAAAAAATATTGCATTGGTTGGAGTGGTGATGAGTTCTCCATCCATCGAGATTAATGAATAAGCTCCATTGAAGTAGACCCTATGTATTGAGTAAGGTCCTTCCCATTTTGGCTCAAGCTTGGGAGGTTTCTTTCCTGGTATCATTGGAGTTCTGAGGACTAATACCAATTCTCCCTGAGTGAATGAATGAAGATGAACTTTTTTGTTAAAAGCTCGTGCTATTCGATTCTGATAGACTTACAAGTGGTGTAAAGTGCGCAATCTTTTCTCATCTAACCGTTCCAATTCATTCAATCGCTTTTGAGATTGTTCATCTGTAGATGATTGATCAAAAATGGAAACTCTGAGCGAGGGTAGTTGAACTTCAATTGGAAAGACTGCTTCCGTTCCATATACCAATGAATATGGAGTTGACCGAGTTGCAGTGCGGGTGGTAGTCCGATAAGCCCATAAAGCATGAAAGAGTTTATCAGGCCATGATTTATTATCTTTATCCACCATCTTTTGCAGTATATTTGACAGAGTCTTATTGAAAGCTTATATCTGGCCATTGGCCGCTGCATGATACCGAGATGAATGGTTGGATTTGATTTTGTATTATTGATACAATTTCTTCACCTCGGATGAACAGAAGTTGGTGCCATTTTCCGTCAATATGGTATGAGGGACACCAAATCTGGTAATGATGTTAGACTTGATGAAGCTAAAAATGCACTTAGAACTGACTTCCTTGAGAGGTATTTCCTCTTCCCATTTGGAAAATAAATCAGTAGCAGTAAGAATATACTTAAACTGCTTGGACGTAGCTAAAGGGTAAGGTCCCACCACATCCATTCCCCATGTGGTAAATGGCCATGAGTATTTAGCTATATGAAGCAACTCTGGAGGTTGATGAATGAAGTTGGCCATGAGTATTTAGACTTGATGAAGCTAACAATGCACTTAGAACTAACTTCCATGAGAGGTATTTCCTCTGCCCATTTGGAAAAGAAATCAGTAGCAGTAAGAATATACTTAAACTGCTTGGACGTAGCTAAAGGGTAAGGTCCCTCTACATCCATTCCCCATGTGGAAAATGGCCATGAGTATTTAGCTATATGAAGCAACTTTGGAGGTTGATGAATGAAGTTGGCATGTACTTGGAATGAATGACACTTCTTTGGGAAATCAACACAATCTTGTATCATTAAGGGCCAAAAGTATCCAAGCCTTCGAATCTGATCAGATAGTCTATGTCCAGACTGGTGGGCACCACAGAATCCTGCATGAACTTCTTTCATGACATCCATTGTCTCTTCACCATCAATGCATCTGAAGAGAACTCTATCAAAACCACGTTTGTTGAGAATTTTCTCTAGGTGATCTGGGCTATCATAAAGAGTAAAATTGACCACACGTCACCGAATTTGTTCTTTCTCGACTCTATCAAGTGGAAGTGTTCCATTTTGAAGGTATTCCCTGATAGGTGACATCCATCCTATAATATGACCATACGGTTCAAGAATGGGACTAATTTCATTAATTTCCTCTGTTCTGATTCGAACATAAGGTGAAATTGCACGACGGTGGGAAATACTGATGGTTGTCTCATCTTGATTTGGATCTGCCAGAGCTGTGGCAATATTAGTCAGTGCATCAGCTTGAGCATTTTGTGATCACGGAACATAAGAAAATGTCGGTTCCGAAGGGAATTCCACCATTAACTCTCTGACGTAATCATACAAAGGGATTAGTTCTTCTTTTCTGATGGCATAATCCCCATTGAGTTGTTTGATTACCAGGTCTGAATCACATTTCACCTTTAAGTGATTCACTTGTGCTTGAAGCACCAATTCCAAGCCTGTGATGAGAGCTTGGTATTCTTCTTCATTATTGTTACCACCTTCCCACAATAAGAAGGAATAAGGTAACACTACCCTTTCTGGAGAAATGAGCACAATTCCTAATTCAACTTTGTTGAATTTAGTATTTTCCATTTTCCTCCATGTTGGACTTCTAGAAGAACCATCAAAATACATTTCCCATGACTGAGGACTTTCTTGAATAGAGAAGATTTCCTCATCAGGGAGTTCAATATCTGAAGATGTGTCTTCCACTGAAGGGTGTTCATCTAGGAAATCAGCCAGATCTTGGCCTTTTATTGCCTTTTGAGACACATACTGAATATCAAATTGCTGCAAAATAACTTCCCACCTTGCTAGACATCCTGTAAGCATTGGACGACTAAGGATGAATTTGAGCGGGTTATTGCGAGATACCAATTGGACCTCATGATGTTGCAGGTAGTGTCTCAACTTCTGAACTGCAAAGATTAATGCCAGGAATCACTTCTCAATACTTGAATATCAGGTTTCTACTTCAAGCATAGTCCGACTGAGGTAGTAGAGGCTGTTTTCATTCCCAGCGTCATTCTTCTGAGCAAGAAAGGCACCCAATGATCGCTCTAGAGCTGTCACGTAGAGGATAAGTGGTCTTCCTTCAATAGGTGGCATGATTACTGGTGGAATCAAGAGGTATTTCTTGAGAATATCGAATGCTTCTTGACATTCTTCAGTCCACTAATAAGTGAATCCCTTCTTCATCAATTTGGTGAAGGGTAAACTTTTTCCTGCCAAATTGGCGATGAAACGTCGAATATAGGCTAAGTGTCCTTGAAGTCCTCTTAATTCCTTCAAATTTTAAGGAGGTGACATACCAAGGATTGACTTTTTCTTCTCAGGATTGACTTCAATACCACGATGGCGTACAACAAAGCTGAAAAATTTTCCTGAGGTTACCCAAAAATCACATTTTAAGGGATTCATCTTCAAATTATGTTGTCGAAGCTTGAAGAATATGACTTCCAAATCAGCCAAGTGATTATAAAGTTGTTTGGATTTAACCAACAACTCATCTACATAGCATTCAACAAACTTCCCTAAAAAGGGTTTGAAGATACGATGCATGGCACGCTGATATGTTTCACCTGCATTCTTTAAGCCAAAGGGCATTACCCGGTAGAAAAACACACCCTGAGGGGATCTGAAGGCTGTGGATTACTCGTCTTATGGAGCCATTCAGATCTGATTATATCTAGAATATCCATCCATGAAGAAAAGTGCTTCATAGCTAGCTGTTGCATCAATTAAAAGTTCTGTAATCGGAACTGGGAAATCATCCTTAGGAAAATACCGATTAAGATCTCTGAAATCGATGCAAACTCTAATTTGTCCGTTCTTATTCTTTACAAGGACAATATTAGCCAACCACTTGGGATATTGAACTTCTATGACGAAGTTATATTTGATAATCTTATCCACTTCAGCTTCAATTTTGGAATCATAAGTTGGGTGTGTTCTTCTCGCGGCTTGCTTAAATCCTCGATGTTCTTCTGGTAAACCCAAATGATGAGTAGAAACATCAGGATCAAGCCTGGGCATTTATGTATAGTCCCAAGAAAATATATATCTATTTTTCTTTAGAAAGGAAATATACATCTCTTGCTCTTCAAGAGTCATGGCCGCACTGATTAAAGTGGGGCGTGGATCTTCTTTTGTACCCAGATTTATTTCTCTGAGTTCATCTATGGTGGTAGAGATACCCTCTTCAAATGATGGAGGAGAATCTCTGAGATCTTCCTCTTCTTCTTCATCATGTGTTATTTCTTCCACTTTTACTTTCACAGTAGATGATAAAGCAGAATTTTCATGATCAGAAGAGATGTCAAAATTTGCACATCTTGAAGAAGAAGCTTCCATTTCTGACCTGATTGATGATGAAGGGCCTTCTTTGGGTAATAAAGAAGAGATGATGGATTGAGAAACGACATCATTTCTCACCTCTGATGTTGCTATAACTTCTTCTGGCCTAATTGGTGAAGTATAAACTTGTTGGATTTCAGCAGATGAAATGAAGACGTCACCATTTGGGCTTTCATCACTGCTTGGAGAATCACCAATTTCTCCCATGTTGTCTGGATCGATTGCCGTAATTGACATTATGGATATTTCCATAAGAGTATTTTGATTTGGGTCTATATTTTCAATTTGACTGATAGGCAACACATAATCTGTACTCACATGCACAAATGGATTTACTGGAATCTTTTCCAAACCATACAGAGCATTAACTTTGGTAACCTCCTTTGTTGTGGATTTCTCCCTTCCCTTCATGTGATATAATTCCACCTCAATGTATTGAGAATCACTTGTCTTGAACGGGGCCTTATCACCATAAAATTTCTCAACTTGACCATCAAAACAATATTTGAGACATTGATGGTATGATGAAGGGATATCTGCATGTTGATGTAGCCAGGGTCTTCCAAGCAAGATGTTGAAGGCTGAGTCTTGATCAACAACCATGAAATCTAAATTGGATACAAGATCTCTAAACTGAGTTCTGAGTGTAACTTTTCCCAGTGGTTCTTGTTCATTTTTATCACATCCTTGTAACATCCTGGTAGAAGGAGATAAATCAAATTCTGTGATGCCCAATCAATGAAGTGTACGAATGGGCATGAGGTTGACTCCTGAACCATTGTCAATGAACGCTCTTCGGATGTTTACGCCATTGACCTTTCCAGATAAGTACAAAGGTCTAATATGCCCATGCATAAAATTATCTTCATCTTCATCAGTAAAAGATATTATTTCATGACATTCTATAGGATTATTCTCTATGTGATAGACTTTAGCTGCAACAATTTCAGTTTCAAACTCCTGAGGACTTGACAAAGCCTCAATGAGTGCCTCCTGAAGATCTTTTGACAAATTCAAAGCGTCCAGAATTGATAACTTGGCTGGTAATTGGCCCAAGTGTTTCAATACATCATAGTTTTGATCCAGAGGTCTGTGTTTCCAAATAGGAACATGTGGTTTAGCAGGTACCTTGGAAGCAGATGCTTTGGAAGTTGATGCATCTTGTACCGGGATAGGAGTTGGTAATACTCCTAGCTTTGGAAGATTAGACCAATTAGGTCTATTTACTTGCTGAGTGGAAGAATATGGAACCTTCAACTGGTCTTCCAAAATAACTGTGCCATGACTGAATTTGATCTTGGTGGAAGAACTTTCTTGTTCTTGCTGAGCTCGTTGAAGGGCTCTACCACGAGTTTCTGCTGCGTACACAGTTCTAGTAGGGGTAGAATTGGAATAGTGGCTTCTGAAAGATCCATGTCTTCCCTTGTATCCTGAGCCTCTGGAACTTGCTCTGATTCCTCTCTTTGATACAGGGAATTCAGGCTCATCGAAATTGAAACTGCGACTGGCATATGGATCTGTTAATTGAATCATATTAACAGAACTGAAAATCAACTCTTCATCTGATGAGGATTTTTCCTGACTAACCAATTTAGGCTGTGCCGTTTGGTGGGGATGTGCCCGTTGATTTGAAGTAGATGAAATGAAGTCCACCAGAGTCAAAGACATCTTAGGCTTTGGCACATACTCATCTTCTTCTGATTCTTTCTCTTTCTTGGAATTATGCTTCCCTTTTGAGTATTTTCCCTTTGAAGAGGATTTTGCTGCGGTATTCATGGTAGAAGGTACAATTGGTTTCTTCAATTGTGTTCTCAAAATATCATGAGTTCGATTGATCATCTTTCTGACCATCCAATCATCATATTTTTGTGCATTTTTTCTTTTGACTTCTTACCACTCGCCTTCCTCCTCTGGAACTGTAGCAGTGACACATGCTACCTGGGCTGAAGAGCCTTTCAGTTTGACTTGTCCCGAGTTGACCATCTTTTGCAGGAGTTCTTTGAAGACAAAACACTCCAGGATGAGATTACCCAACATTTTATGAAAGGGGAAATAATTGGGACGATCTTCAACTCCTTCCTTGTTTGGCCTCTTGGGCTTTGGCAGCTGAACCAAATTATTCTCTAGGGCCAAAATGAAGAAACCAGGAACTTGTTCATTTAGGAAAGAATATGTTTTGCTCTTCAGATCCTCAAATTGTTTTCGTCTTTGATCTTTTTGATCATCTTGACGAAATGGCCTTTTTTTTGGCGCTCAGGAGGTGGAGCTCTTCGAAAAGATGAAGGTTTTGAGGTAGAAGCAGGTACAGGTGCTTGTTTAAGCATAACTGTAGCAGTTTCTGCTTTACCCATTCTCCTTCCTGGAGCTGATGGAATTACACGAGATTTATCCTTAGTCTGTATAAGAGAATCTTCAATTTTTTTGAGCGATTGAAGTAAGGTCTCGAAACCCTCTTGTGTATTTCATAGGGATCAGTGGCATGCGTAATTTGTCACGCAAATTTTCCACACATATTGGTAACAGTTCCTCTTGAGGGAGTGCTAAGCTCAGGGAATATGTTAATCCCTTCCAGCAAGCAATGAAATCAAAGAATCTTTCATTCTACCATTGCTTACAGTTTGTAAGATCAAAAACTGTTTTCTTTGGAAAAGTTGAGCTGAATTGAAGAAGAAATCGTTGACAGAGATCTTCCCATCTGGTAATTGACCGGTATTTCAAGCTTGTGTACCAGAAAAAGGCTGGTCCTCGCAAGGTTCGCACGAAGCATCTGAGTTTCACTAATTCTTGTTTCTCCAGAGTTCCCATCATAGGATCGCAACAAGACACGTAATGCGTCAAATGCTGTTCAGGGTCGCCTGATCCATTGAAAATAGGGAATACAAGGTTCCCAAAATTTGATGGAGGAGAGATTGCATCTACCCATTCTGGGTAAGCTTTCTTTTCCGGTTGAACTTACACACGCTTCCCTTCCATAGTCTCTAATCGAGCTTTTAATGAATCAATGGTAGTTATTAACTTTTGAGAAACATCCGGTTGAACTTGGACTTGGGCAGGTGCAATGACTGGAGTCTGGACAGGTATGGCAGTTGGTACTGCAACTGATGGCAGCACTGCGAATTGTTGTTGCACTTGACCCATAGGATTAGACCTGTGAGGGTGTACTGATAAAGGAGGATATTATTGATCCATATCAGTAGCTGCAACAAACTCCCTTGGCTGACTGACTCCAGTACTCTTAGGAGGAAGACTACCCTAAAGTAGTTCTGCATTCATCCTCCTCAATTCCTTCATTTCTTCCTCTTGTTGCAAAAATCTTTGCTCTAGTGAGAGCGATTGGCCTTATCCAGAAGAAGGATATGTAACCTGATTCTTCCCCTTCCCCTTGTTTGATCCCTTTCAGAGATGGGGAAGTGGGTTATTTGAAGGAACATCCAGATTCTGGGTAAACCTTTGATTTTGTGTACGCACACCTTCTTCATTTGTGTCTGTGCGTACAACTTCCTGAGCAGGAACCTCTTCACCTGAGTCCCCTGAGTGAGCCTCATATAGTGGATCAAAAACAATGGAATTGATGACATTGATTGATGCATAACATATCGCATCCCTTCTATCAGCATTTCTGTGATATTGTATTCATCCATGTCTTTGATGAGACGTTGCCTTTTTTTGATTCAATCCCTCAAGAACTTCTTGACGAACCGTAATTTGGAGAGAATCTCCTGATAATTTGGCTCTTCGTTCCTCTTTAGGCTTTTTCCCCAATTGAGAAAAGAACGACTTTCTCTGAGGAGGGGATTGATGATTTGAAAAAGTACCCAGTATGGTGGACTGGTGATGTTCCTGTTGTTCCCGCTCAACTCCTCGACTCCTATTTGTTTATTCTGAGGTTTGGTTTAAAAGAGTCCCCAGTCTGGCAAGCTGGGGTGGCTCTTAACATGCTATGTCTGAGACTTTCTTAAAATCTCTCCTGATCTTGTGGACCTTAGTCTGGAAATTAGCTGGATGCGTTAACCTGTATCCACTTTTATCACCCGGTTCGAAAGACCGTTGGATGATTTCTGACACTTCTATCACTTGATGATGTGCTTGCTCCATATGAGAGTCCTGTTCAATATTCTCATTTTCTTGATACAGGAGTAATTCAACAACTCGTTCCCTGTATTCTTGATTTTGAGAGGAACTAGTTGAGGTCTGTTCTTGGTCAAGCTTTTGATTACAAACAAATCCCATTGACTGTGGTCAACCATGGGCAATAACATTGCATGAGACCATTTTCAGCAGGCTTTGATGACTGGAGAGCACCGTGAAATGTAGTGCTCCATGAACACCCCATCCCCTAACATGAATAACAGATGGGGCATTGGCAATTAACTGGCACAATTTTCTTAGTGCGCCAAGGCATGAACGCTGAAGGGCTCTCTGCTGCTTTTCAGCCTTCAAATATCGAGAGACTGATAGAGATTCCAAATCAATCTGACGTTGTAACCCTTCTATTATCTTAAGATGATTTTTATATTCATCATAAGATTATACTTTTGTTTTCAACTGAAAAAGAGTTTTCCATATGTTGAGACGAATATAATGAATCCCATCTTCCGTTAACATCTCTGGAATGTCATACTCAGAGTCATCCAGAGGCCAAAACATAAGTGGAACTTCACCTTTCGCTAGTTGTTTTCTCATGTTCACTATTTCCTCTTTATCATTCAATGATGATTCTTCTACCTGATTTGACCAGAGTTGGTGATTCCTTGTTGCTTCATCAGATTCAACAATATTGGTAGAGAAATCACTGATCAAACTAGAAGATGCATGACTTAGGGGTGGTTCGGAGAATGAACTACATTTTGGGCTTTCTTCCGATTGAGAAAGTATTTCACCTACTAGCGATGAAGCATCAGACATGACTGGTTTTTCATTTGCAAGTGCCTCAAGATAAGAGGGATTTCTTAGCACTACATTTTCCACTAGAGCATTTTCAGGGCAATGTGCATCACTACTGTAGAGAGGACTTTCGCAGCGAAATTCATCATCATGGAGAGGACCACCATGATGCGTTACAGAAAAAGATGATACCTCTTGCTTCTTGTTCTTCTGACCACACAGAGGGTTCCTGTGGCTCTCATATGAAGATGAAACTTTGAGATCGACCCAATTGTCATGAATCAAGCCTTCATGAGGAAGTGTCTATTGAAGACCTTCAGAATTAATGTTCCCACTATTGGGAAAGGAGGGAGTAGAATCTTGAATTACAACAGATAACTGTCCGAGGGCTTCAAGAACTCCAACATTGAGCAAGGCCTTGTTACAGATTGGCTCTTAATCTCCTGACTGTGCTGGGCGGGTTGTCTTCTTAGACGCCTTCTTACTCGCCTTGGAAACCACTTGTTGACGAAAGTGGCTGCTCTGAGCAGGTGTATGTTCCTGATCAGGAAATATGGCCAGGTTAGGCTGATGATCTCCACTCAAATCAGGTGTATGTGCCTAACTTGGTTGTCCGTATGATATGGGGGGTATGCCCCACAACCCTCTTGGACTGGAACAGATGTATGTGTCTGTTTCGGAGTGAACTGTTGATATGTCACTCCACTGGTAGGGATAAATTTATGTGTCTTTCCATGAGATGCTGCTGAAGCTGTTATAATATCCTGGCAAGCATCTAGAATATGAGCAGGGATTTTCTTCTGCTCTTTCACCATTGATAAAATATGCTTGGTGACTTCAGCTGCCTGAACGGGGATATACATCCATTCCGTGCTTGGAGTAGGTGTATGTGCCTACTCCTGTCCTCCTTTTCCTGTCAGTTAATCCTGACAGTACTCAAGTGTGGGGGTAGAGAGTTGAGTCTGCCTCCTGTTTGTCACTGGAGCTTTCCGACTGACTTCTCCATGTGCTACCAAGCGAGACTATTGGTAGGCTTGATTAATACTAGAAGGTGTATGTGCCTGATGATTGAACTTCGCCGAACGTGGTTGATGAGCTCCATCATATGTAGTCAGATGAGCCTGCTGACTAGCTGATGATGTATAAACAGGTGTATGTTCTTGCCTATAGTACTCCACTGAAATTTCCTGGTGGGATTGATGTGATGCTTCCAGACGAGTCTGCTGGACAATGGAATTAAAACAGGCAGGTGTATGTGCCCGCTCGTTGCTTGCCACCATGTTAGGTTGGTGGAATTCTCCAGAGATGGCAGAGATGAGAACCTTCTCACTGTTGACCGGATTCCGCCTCTGGTGGTTCGTCTTGCCTGCTCGGGTTTGAGGAACCTGATCCGAACTCATGGAGTCAGTACCCTCATCATGTTGAGGGCGTACTGCCGCACGAGTCTGGCGGTGATTTTTGATAGGAGCCCTCAGGAAGTACTCCTTCTTCTTTGAATTAAGGCCCTGAGGGACCTGCTCATTCACCTCCCCAGAATATGGGATTGAATGGTGATTGCGTTCTAGGGATAATGACCCGAAACGGTTGGAGACTGTAGTTAGAACCGCCTACTTCTTGATCATTGGTCTTCGTTGTCTGGACGACCAGGTTGAATTGTTCACTTGGAGGGCTTGTCGAGCAGCCTCCAGAGTTGGAATGGTACTGTGTTGATGGTACTCCTTAACCAGCACATTTGATACCCAGTGTTGAAGACGCTAAGTAGGTGATATCATCCTCAAAGCGGATGACGATCCAACAGGAGTAGAAGCATTGGCATTTTCAGCAGCGGTATTCACAGTAGTGGTATTCATAGGTGTGAACTTGAGAGCATCCATTTCATAGAATGCAAAAAATCTTGAAAATGAGTGCCTGTTTGATGTAACAGACGTAATCAAGATAAATTCAACCACTACATCTTTTGGATGAGTACATATGTCAATGATTGTTTTATTGGCCCTCTCATTGAGTTTTAAATAGGTTCCTAACAAATAAGCAAAACATTATTTTAACCTGGTTAAGGATTCATGTCGGGTTCACCATTTTTTGTTTCCCTTTGGAATCGGGGATGACCTCATTGATTCAAGGTTCAAACATTCCAATTGGTTTCTAACGGGTTTGTTTGTAGAACTGGAAACATCCAATGATTCCATATCCATTTGGACCTACTTTCCAAAGTTAGGTGCTCATTAGTTGTGAACTGATGAGGCTTAAGAGTTTTCATTGGCCGAGAGGATGGGAGGTCAGACTCATCACACCTTTTTGAGGGGAATTATTTTCTACTTCGGGACTCTCTTTATAGATTTAAGTTATGTTCGTGAATCTTTATTACATTACCAAGTATAAAATGAGCTTTCCTTTAGTCTGAAAATCAATGATTGATATGTAATAAATTCAGAGAATCTTTTATATGTATTCGAGGTTCTTCATCGATGAAGAATCATCCGTATTTGTTAGAGATTCTTAGTTGATGGTGTCCTTAAAATACATAAAAGTCTCTTGGTCATTATGATGACCATTCTGGTTTTAAATCCACTCAGTGGGGCACTTGAAGTTTATTGTCATTCAGGAGGACATGGATTATTTCAGAATTGGGATCGTACCCGTTGATGGGCTACCTACATATCCTTTGTTTTGTAAAAGGAATCAGAACCCACATAGTTCAAATAAGGGAGTATGATGCTTATGCATGATTGATGGATCAAAGAAAGAAGTCATGATTAATTTTACACTCTAAGCTCACGTGATTCATTCTCGGTGTGAGAAACAAAAGGTATTGGTGAAACCAGACAATTGTTCCACAAAAGATGCAATGATGTGGGGCTTATGTGTTTATGACCGCCCAAAATAGATGAGGATTAAGATTTACTTCAGGGAAGAAATCCAGGAATAGGGTCCATAAAGGTATATGTACTTTATGTAGATTTGAATACTCTAATCTTGGGGCTTACTCCTAAGGAAGATTCCCAAGTTAGGAGTGGGCTTATGATTGGGTTTTACTCCTGAGAAAGAAGCCCCAAATCAAAAGTAAACTAGAACTGGTTAAGAGAAATTAAGGCTGGGGCTTACTCCTGAAAAGGAGGCCCAGTTTAAGGGACTTAAAAAATTAAGGGACTTGGGGCTTACTCTTAATGAGGATGCCCATATTTGAGACTGGGGATTACTCTTGAAAAGGAGACCCAAGTTAAGAGAATTATGGTTGGGGCTTACTCCTATGGAGGATGCCCGTATTTGAGACTGGGGATTACTCCTGAAAAGGAGGCCCCTGTTAAGAGAATTATGGTTGGGGCTTACTCCTGAGGAGGATGCCCATATTTGAGACTGGGGATTACTCCTGAAAAGGAGGCCCAATTTAAGAGAATTATGGTTGGGGATTAATCCTGAGGAGGATGCCCATATTTGAGACTGGGGATTACTCCTGAAAAGGAGGCCCAGGTTAAGAGAATTATGGTTGGGGCTTACTCTTGAGGAGGATGCCCATATTTGAGACTGGGGATTACTCCTAAAAAGGAGGCACAGGTTAAGATAATTATGGTTGGGGCTTACTCCTGAGGAGGATGCCCATATTTGAGACTGGGGTTTATTCCTGAAAAGGAGTCCCATGTTAAGAGATATATGGTTGGGGCTTACTCCTGAGAAGGATGCCCATATTTTAGACTGGGGATTACTACAGAAAAGGAGGCCCAGGTTAAGAGAATTATGGTTGGGGCTTACTTCTGAGGAGGATGCCCATATTTGAGACTGGGGATTACTCCTGAAAAGAAGGCCCAGGTTAATGATTCTCTCATCTTAAAGTATGAGGTTGAATGAATGAAATGTCAATCTTTAGTGACATAAAGATATATAAATAACTAGATTTTTGAGAGATGTTCCATGGAGTTCCTTTCAGATAAGGAAGCCAAATCAAGAAATAATGACATAAATGGATTTGAAGAGTGTCTTGAAGACTGAATCTTGAATAGGAGGAGTGGAATGGCATAATAGGGGTGAAGTGGGCAGGAAAGGCACCCAAAAAGGTAGGGGCGCGCAAGTCCTGGTAGGCGTGCAGGTATTGCGTGGGAATGCAAGTCCTGTCGCGCAGGTATTATCCCTAGAGGCTTTCCAGAAGATGGCGTGCAAGTTTTGGTGAAGAAGTAGGGCGACACACAAGTGTGTTCATTTTCCTTAAGGGTGAAACCACTTAGGCGCGAAAGTGTTAGTGAATTATAATAATTAGACCTTACTCCTCTTGTTTAGACCTTCCATTCTAGGTAAATAATTACCTTAGAAGAGTTCGAAAGACCTGAGGAAGAGACTTGGGTGTTCAGAGCTCTGTCTGTTAATTATGGAGAAATTCCTCCTGAAATGGGGGGCCCACCGGGGGTATTTATAGGCTGGAGAAGACCCCGGGCGGTTATCACTTAGGGCGTGCAAGTGACTTGCGCGATCAACTTCGGCGCACATGTGTACTTGCGCGACCATGGTAGAACTTAGGCTGGAGAAGACCCCGGGCAGTTATCACTTAGGGCGCACAAGTCACTTGCGCGACCAACTTCGGTGCACAAGTGTACTTGCGCGACCATGGTAGAACTTGCGCGAACTTTGTGCAATGTTCTTCTTATTCCTTCCTTTGTCAATTTTTTTATATTTTTCCAAATGTTGAATCACTTTGAGCTAAGATATTCCCCTTTTACAATCTTTAGACTCTATGATGAAAGGATTGTCAACACCCATGAAACACTAAGTTTTAAGTCGTCAGTTGTACTTTTATTCAGAATCATTTTTCCAACATAGTGAAGGTAGCCAAGACCTTGTCTTTACTTAAAAATAGAGTTTTATTCTTTGACCATTAACAAGAATAGGCTTGTTTTCTTCTCTTACAATTTCTACAACACTATTCTTCAGCACTCTAACAACTATAAAAGTTAAATACCACTGGGATTTTAGTTTTACAGGAAAGAGATTAAGTCTTTAATTAAAGAGAATGACCTTTTATATAGGTTTAAACCCTCTATTTTGAATGAAATAATTATGATAAATTTTATAGCTCTCTTTTTATATTTTGGAGTTATCATAAGACTCACTCTTTATCTCATCATGCTCATTAAACTCAAGTAGTCTTCTTTCTCCATTACTTTTAAAATAAAAAATCAAATCATAAACATCCCAATATGACTTGTTTTTCAACACCACAAAAAAATGACAACATTTCCCAAATAACAGCCTATATGGATACATACCAATTGGGTTTTAAAGCTATTCTAAAGGACCACAAAGTTTCATCTAACTTAAGAGACCAGTCTTTCCTATAATTTTAGATAGTTTTCTCCAAAACCTATTTGAACTCCCTATTATAGATTTCTACCTTTCCATTGGACTTTGGATGGTAGGTAGTACCATCCTTATGGGTAAAACCATATTTATCCATTAAAGCATTAATTTTTTAATTTTTAAAATGGGTTCTATTATCAGGGATGAAAGAATTTGGTACTCCAAATCTAGATTTTTTTTCTTTTTGACAAAATTGATAACAATGTTAGCTTGATTGTTTGGAAGTGCTACTACCTCAACCCCCTTAGACACATAATCCACACCCAGTAAAATGTATTCATTCCAATGAGATGTTGGAAATGGACCCATAAAATCTAAAACCCAAACATAAAATATCTTAACTTCCAAAATTCCTTTTTGAGGTAACTCTTTCTTTCTCCCAATATTACCCACCTTTTACATCTATCACATCCTACAACAAAACACCTAGAATACCTGAATAAATTAGTCTAATAAAATCTATCTTGAAGGACCTTTTGGGATGTCCTTTATCCACCATGATTTCCTCCATAAGGTGAGGTGTGATAAGTTCCCAATATAGGTAAAATCTCTTCCTCTGAAACAGGACTTCTAATAATTCCATCAGAATATCTACTAAATAGGAAAGGATCATTATAAAAGTAAATATTATGTCCTAAAATGATTTTATTTCTTTTGTTGTCAGAAAAATACTTTGGAATGACATTATCTTCCAGGAAATTGGAAAAATATGAAAACCATGTAGACTACCCAATTGAGATAGTGAGAAGTTTCCCATCAGGAAAAGAAGAGTTTATCTCCTTGGGATCTTCACAATTGGTGTGAGGAAGCCTAGAAAGGTGTCATGAAACTAAATTTTCATCTTCTTACTTATATCTAATTTCCAAATCAAACTCTTGTAATAAGAAAATATGCCTAATGAGACTAGGTTTTTCTTCCTTCTTAGACAACAGATACCTTTAAGGTAGTATGGTCAGTGAATATGATGACTTTAGAACCAAGAAGATACTGCCTAAATTTTTCTAGAGAAAAAATAATAGCTAAAAACTCCTTTTCAGTAGTTGTATAGTTCCTTTGAGCTTCATCTTGTAGCCTTATAGCATGATAAACCACATGCAACTTCTTATCCCTCCTCTATTCTAAGACAACTCCAACAGTCATGTCACTTGAATCACATGTTAATTCAAAGGGAAGTTTCCAATCAGGTGCAGTAATGATAGGTGATGAAGTGAGTTTTTCCTTAAGTAAATTAAAACATTACAAAGAGATTTCATAAAAGAGGATTGGGGAATCCTTGATAATAAGGAAACAAAAGGGATTTTTTTATTTTGGAAAAGTATTTGATAAACCTCTGGTAAAAACTAACATGCCCTATAAAACTTCTAATACATTTACCATTTGCAGGAGGTGAATTTTTTTGAATAACTTTTATCTTGGTAGTGTCAACCTCTAAACCTCTATTTCACACTTTATGTCCCAAAAATATCCCTTCAGTGACCATGAATTGACATTTTTCCCAGTTAAGAACTAGGTTGGTCTCTAAGAACCTTTATAACACTAAATCCATGTTTTTAAGAAAAGTATCAAATGTGATACCAATAATGGAGAAATAATTTATTTAAATCTCTATGATTCTATCAATCATGTTAGAAAAGATAACCATCATACATCTTTTAAAGGTAGCATGGGCTCTATAGAAACCCAAAGGCATCCACCGATATGAAAATGTCCCAAAGGGGCATATGAAGGTAGTTTTCTCCTGACCCTATAGGGATACTGGAATCTAGTTGTAACCAGAATATCTATATAAAAAACAAAAAAAACTCATTTCCAACAAGACTCTTGGTCTCGCTTGTCGTTGATTGAAGTTATATGCATCCCAAATTAATTACCCATTCTTAGAACTTTAGTATAACATAAGTTCGAGGTCGATCCACAGGGAACCGTGGAGTGCGTGAATTCAATTGAGTTAATACTTAATTAGGTGAAGTATGCAGAATTTAGAATCGATTGGTTTGATTTTGGGTTTTGATTGAAACTAACTTGATTTACTTTGAAGAAATGGATACAATTTGAAAGAAAACAACGGGTAAATTTAAAGCATTTTTAAATTGGAAAGAAAAGACGGGTCGGGGCTGTGGTGAATAAGGAGTTATTATGCAGATTGTTTAAAAGGTTATGTTGTTCATAATAATTCAATCATTTTGGATTTCATTTTTGTTACAAGATTTCCTTGGTCCGGTTCCTCTTGTTTGGAATTAGAGCAGCTGACTCCTTGGTCCGGTAGTCAGTGTTCTTAATTATTTATTAAGTTCAGTCCATTATCTGAATAGGTTAAACCCTTCCAATGATCATGGATGTTTTCACCATTACTTTTCCTTTGTATCACTGAGAATTATTCCCTTGGTCCGGGTCAGAATTCTCAGTTATATTTAACAGTAGATTAAAAAGATTAAGATGAATTACAATGATAGAACACAACTATATAAAAAAATATACAAATTATGATCCCTTCATCCATAGCCCCAACACTAGGGGTTTAGTTACACATAGAAAGTGGAGGAGAAATGACACACGTGATACCTGGAGGATTCATCGTGTAAGTGTTGAGGTAGGGTGTCGGAAGGTGGAGTAGTGGAAATACGGCACCACGGTGGCTTGGGAAATGGTAGCAACAGATCTTCTTCTCTCCTACAAAGGTTTTGAACTCCAAAATACGTAGGCCAAGGCCTCTTTTTATATAAAAATAAAGTACATGGCATGTATAGAAAGTAAACACCGTGTACTTTTCGTCAATGCATTTTGGCGCCAATTTCTCCGCTGGCAGGTGGCCTAGCACACCATCTTTGACTTTTGAACACGACGCCGCCTGCAAGTTGAGTGTACACGACATGTAGCGCCGCCATACATGACGTTTAGTATCAAAAGTTTGGCCTCCAAACCCTTCTAGAATAGCAGACACGGCGTTTAAAAGTTCAAACATGCCATGTATTCATCAACAGCCACATAGGCATGTGGACTTTTATTCGGAAACTAACGCTTCTAGAAAGTAGTACACGACGTGTAACGCCGCCACACATGGCATGTATCTCTTCCTGGTGACATGGGCATGTAATCCCTCCTTCGGTCCATGTCCCTGCCTAGTTGTACACAGCGTGTATAAAAGTACACGCCGTGTAATTTCAAAATTTTCACATGAATCCCTTGATTCGTGTATTTAGCCAAAAATCTCCTGAAAGTAAACAGAATCACCAAAATCAAAGAATATGTTCATAAAAAAATAGATATTTGTTGAAAACATGTTTTTATCTTCAATTATATATATGTAAATGTATACACAAATTCGGCGCATCAAATTCTCCCACACTTAGTCTTTTGCTTGCCCTTAAGAAAAATCTCAACATCTAATTAAGAGAGACTATACTTTAAAAGGAAGGCATTTAATTAATCAAACGTATAACTGATAAATTTATTGAGGAAAAATTCTAAAAGGAAAAAACAAATTCAATTCATAAGATATTAAAATCATGCCTCATATATAATGTAATTAACTACTCTCATCCTCTTTCAACACATTTTTCAACCTTTCAAAAATAAGCATGCCACTTGATGATTTACCTTACCAGTTAAAATCACACTCCACACTCAAGATGTTTTTAATCAAAGTTATGCTAAATCCAAGGTATATACACTATATCCATAGTTTTTCAAGATATCTTGTTCTCTACTTCAGAAAAATTGAATTACAAAAATCCTGAGGGATTTATCAATAAGGTTCAGATGTTTCTGTGGCTAAGGGTTGGTAGGTTTAGATGTGAAAATAAATTCTGAGGCTTGAAAAAGTAAGGCTAATTCCTTTAAACAACATTGCATGATATTCACAGTAAAGCTCACTAAAAATAAATCCTTCAAAAGCTCAGTCGAATGATTTTGTAATCGTCACCATCTTTCTTAGGCAAGTAGGGTTCATGGGAAAATATGCATAAGGTTCCCTTGTTGTTTGTTTGTTGTTTTTTTAAAACAACAAAACACAAGGGCATCCCTTATGAATACAACGAGTAGATGTTTGGAACCCATTCTTCCCCAAATAATCAAGAGGCACTCCCCCATACTTTATTTCATGACTGTACACAAAAAAATGCCATGTATTTCCAAATCCCTCTTTAAAGATTAAATGAATAATCATGCAAAGTTTAAAAAGAAATAGGGTAGGAATGGAAATAGGCTTGTAATGTGGCTTCCTATAAAGGATGTTCATGGCTTCTATGGGCTTAACAAAGATTAAATGTAGGGTAGGTCTCAAGATAAAGGGGTGAAAAAAATCTAGTGCCTCAATCATGTTAAAGTAATTCAAAAATTTCTTAATGTTTCGAAAAGAAAAACTTGAAAATTCTGGTAGCGATGCATATCCTAAGAATCTCTCAAGAAAGAGGGTATTAGAAAAGAAATACGAAAAAGGGTTTAGAATACCTCTCAGGAGTAGAGAAATAATAAAGGGACAATCAGGTCATGACATGCATATAAATGATTAGCCTAATTAATGTAATTTAATCAAGGATGAAAGGTTGCAATTGAAACTATATCAGCAATCATTTTAAAATACTTAAAAACTAAAATAATCATGTAACCTTTCCAAAAATTCTTAATGATAACTCTAGCATTTATAAGATTGATTAACCAAAATTTCTTTACATTTTCAAATACAGAGTCTAATAATGATGTCTCCTAGGTTCATTTAAGGGCAAAGACTAAGGTGAAAGATATAGATACTCCCCCACACTGAAGAAGGCACATGGCCCACCAAGTGCAATACTAAGGTAAAGGGTGGGCAATGGGGAGAAATGAGGGAAAAAATGAGGGAAAGCAGTGGAAGAAGTAAATCCAAAAATAAATAAAATAGAAATGGAAAAATACTCCCCTAGTGAAAAGTGATTACCAAGGAACTCCATGCCCGTACCTGTGACTGTCGAGAAAAAGGAAAACCACAAACATGCATAACATCACAGCACAGAAAATGACAAAAGAGATATATAAGATAAAGAAAAATGTCACTATCATGGGGTCGCCTCAGGGGAGGCATCATCCTGTACAGAATCGGCTAGTAGAGATGGCGCAAGAGGTGTGTAAGGGTGAGGCTCTGACTCTACATCGGGAAGGGTAGCTGAAGAAAGAGGAGCCGCAGGTGCTAGACTCAGGAACGGAAGCGTAGCAGTAGGCCCTGGCCTGGCAGAAGTGGCAGCAGCAGAGCTCATCGTAGTCATCAGAACGGAATCTGTGGCAGGCGCAGGAGATGGTGGTGGAGCAGCAGTAGAAGGGCCAGGAATGGAGGCAGAGGCAGGTGGCAGAGGCAGTGGAACACCAAGATGTTGAGAAATATGCACCAATAGATGCTCCATCCGATCCTGGAGGCCGTCCAGACGAATAAAATGGCATGTAATGGTGTCCTGGCAGCTGATGATATGGGCTAACTTCTGCTCCATTGTGGCTAGGCGGAGGGAAAGGGTCGGATCGACCGAGGGTGCGGGGGTAGGTGGGATGGGGGATGGGACAGAAGAAGTAAGGTCAGAAGAAGTGGGGTCAGTAGGAGGTGGGTGAGGTGGAAAAGCTGGAGGGGGTGGGGAAGGAGGAGCGGGGTCAGCAGGTGGGGCAGGGGGGTCAGCAGATGGCGGGGCTCGAGCCTGAGCAAGGATGTAGGCACCCCCTGCTTCCAGACCAATCCCATGCAAATGAGCATGAGGAAGTCCATCTGCTGGGGTGAACCTATCAAATCATGAGGCAAAGAGGGCTCGAATACCCCTAAGTGGTGGGCAAGACGGGTGGTGTAAAACCCGCTGTTCAGATTTCCATGACGGCCGGTAAACATGGAGTGGAAATAGGAGGCGATAAGATAGGGGAGGTCCGAGTAGGCGTTCCGGATGACACAGGTAAAAAGCTCCATGTCACGGCTGGTCACGACCCCCATATCCTCATGGCGGGGGAAGAGGATGGTGCTGAAGCACTGGTGGGTGAAGCGAAGGACGGGGTCGGCTATAAGAGTGCTCTTTTGAGAAGTGGGGGAGTATCGGTGGTCAGTCCCAGCGATCTCCCACCACATGGAAATGAGGTCAGAGAGCTCGTGCCAGGTCAAGTCAGAAACGGGGGGTGGTGTGACAAGATGGGGGTAGAAGCCGCACCCTCGGCCAAACTCCATCATTGTCAGAGAAAAACGTCGGCCGCCTAGCCGGAATCGAACTACTGGCACCGCATCGCCAAGTGTCTCTTGGTACTCCGCTCCATCGAACTCAAAGGAGGACGCAAACTCCAAAAATAAATCTCGGAACACAGGAGTGCTGAACTAGAAAATCTCAAGGAGTGCGGTGTGCCCGAGAAGTACCTCCAACTCCTCCCAAATATCGAGCCGCTGTAGAATGATGCTGTCAAGGTACTAGCCGCTCAATAGTATCGGCCGATGAGAGAAGCGTCGGATCCTGTCATATGCAAGGTCGGTGACTGGGAATACCATGCAGGGATATGGAGCACCTGCAGGTTCTGGCCCAGGTGCCGGTGCAGCAGCAACATCTAGCTCTGGAGGTGGATCCGCCGAAGAAGAAGGTGGCTCGGTGGAAGGTGTGCTCGAAGAGGGACCAACTGATAAAGATGACAGTACAGGGAAAGTGGCAGCTGGTGCAGTAGAAGTAGGCCCCGCCTCATCGGAGGGAGTGAGTGGCGGCAGAATGGCCAACAGAGGGAGCTCAAATACCGGAGCGTCGGGGTCCGGCTGCGTAGGTGGTCGGAGTCGGATCCGACGATAACTGGACCTCTCGCCCTCGGTGGCGGAGGCTGGCCGCTTCCCGCAGGAAGGATCATGATCTTCCATATCCTGAAATAGAAATAAAAAGAAAACTAAACAAAAGAAAAAGAAAAATGAAAGAAAACAAAACAAAGAAAATGTGAGAAAACTGGAAAAGAAAAGTACACAGCGTGTACTCCAGAGTACACGACGTGTAGTAAAAATGGAGAGTATCTCGTGTTCTCTGGACAGACACGCCGAGGGTGAAAACAGACCAAGGAAAAGTACACGGCGTGTAGCGAACATACACATCGTGTTCACTCAAAGTGTTGGTGGTCATGTGGAACAAATGACACAACCATGTTTTTAACAGTTCAGAGAAAACAATACATGCCATGTAGGTACTGGACACGACGTGGACTGCACACGAAGAACATGGCCATGTAGAGGGGGAGACACGGGCCGGTCAAACATCACACAGACACGACGTGTACCTAACACAGACGTCGTGTTTGGGAACATGGGGTGACAGGCCATGTTATGTGCCACACACGGAGGGGCCAACACAAACAAAGGACACGGTGTGTACGAAACACACACGCTGTGTAAATTAAAATGGTGTGTGAGGCTGTGTGCAAAGGTGTACTCGGGAACGATGAAAAGGACACGGTGTGTACCGAACATACACCCCGTGTATATTCAAATTTCAAAAAATTCTATGTGAGGCAGTGTTCAGAAGTACATGGCATGTGTTCTTCATTTCGTGGCCGTGTACTACCGGAAGACGAACGGTCAGCCGATCCAAAAAACACCCTAAACGAGTCTAAAAACTTGAAATAGAGGGTGCAGAACGGTGTACCTGGATCGAGGATCACAATGTGAGTGGAATCAGAACTTGAAATGACCCAAATCGACAGATTTGGAAAGGGTGGGGGGGGGGGGTTCGGGTGGCGTTCGGGAGAAGAAACGGGAAGAGGGGAGGAAATTGGGATGGCCGTGCGACACGACCTCAAGCTGGGTACCCCGCTGCTTATATAGCCGCGGTACACAGCGTGTATTTTTGGTACACGCCGGTATCCCGATTTTTTTTAATATTTTTTAATTATATAAATAAATATAATTATTATAGTAAACTATATAATAATAATTATTAATAATTAAAAATAGATATATCTAAAAATTCTATTATACATAAACCTATACACGACGTATATCGGGAAATACACCCCGTGTATTTTAAGATAAGAAAAAGAGTAGTATAACCTTTGGTCTGGTGCTTGGGGCGGGATTCGAACCGGGGATTGGCCGATTCGAACGAACTCCCTCACCCACTGGAGCAAAGGTTGTTCTGCTGTTCATATTTAATTTATATATATATTTATTCTATACGGCCTATACACATGGAAAGAAAGAAAAGCACGGCGTGTGGTTTTTATTTAGGAAAGGATGGGGGTGAAGCGGGGAGATTAGCGCGATTCAAAACCGGGTCTTGTGAACCTGGTGCCAAGACTTTGTCAATCTGCCAACTTCACCCGCATGTAATTTCTTATTTTTAAAACGTTTTTAATTTATATTTGAAAAATCATGGCGCACACAGCGTATATTAGAGTACACGTCGTGTGGTTTTATTAAAAGAACAAATGATGGAAATGGGACGGTTGTCTGGATTCGAACCTGGGTCTTTTGAAATCGGATTACAATTCTAGCGAACCGGTCTATCCCCATCATGGGTTTTATTAAACACACACACACACACACACACACACACACACACACACACACACACACATATATATATATATATAGATGGAAAATACCATACACGTCGTGTAATTAAAAGGAGGAACCCCGTGCCGAAGGTAGGTCAGGAGGATTCGAACCGAGGACGACTCGAATAAACTCCAGTGACATTGCCATCAACACTGGCATCATCCCTAGTTATTTATTTGTTATTCTATAGATTTATACTATTAAGTTTACAAATTAAAAAGATAAGTACACGCTATGTAAATAAGTGGGACACAGCGTGTAACCTCTAGGTTGCCTCCCAGGAAGCGCCTTTGTTTTAGGTCGTTGGCTCGACCTACTTACCTTTCTTACCTGAGGAGTATGGTGGACAACGTTCCCACCATGTTGTCTGTAGGATGGTAAGCTTTCAAACTCTGCCCGTTTACCTTGAATGGTTGACCATATGCTCCAGAAATTTCTACCGCTCCATGATGGAATACGCGGACAACGTGGAACGGTCCCGACCAGCGTGACTTTAACTTCCCTGGAAATAAGCAAAGACGAGAATTAAAGAGAAGTACCTGATCACTGGGTTGGAAAGATTTTCGTGATATCATCCGGTCATGAATGGCTCCTATCTTCTCCTTGTACAACTTGGCGTTCTCGTATGCCTTTAATAGAATCTCATCTAGTTCTGACAGTTGGAACTTCTGTTTCTCTTCAACTGCCTTCAGATCAAAATTTCGGTCTTTGACGGCCCAGTAGGATTTGTGTTCCAATTCTACTGGCCAATGGTAGGGTTTTCCATAGACGAGGCGGAACGGAGACATTCCCAGTGGTGTTTTGAATGCAGTCCGATATGCCCACAAGGCATCATCTAACTTCTTGGAACAGTCCTTCCGCGAAGTGTTAACTGTTTTCTCCAGGATCTGCTTGGGCTCACGGTTGGAGATCTCTACCTGTCCACTGGACTGGGGATGATATGGTGTCCCCATATGATGCTTTACTCCATACTTCGACAATATTCCTCTCATTAGTGTGTTGTCGAAGTGGGTACCTCTATTGCTGATCAGTACTCATGGAACTCCAAACCTGCTAAAAATATTTTTCTTTAAGAAATTAATGACTACCTTGGCTGTGTCGTGAGATTTAGCAGTAGCTTCCACCCATTTGGAGACATAGTCGACGCAGACCAGGATGTAAGTGTTCTCAAAAGATGAGGGAAAAGGACCCATGAAATCTATGCCCCAGACGTCGAAAATCTCGACCTCCAGGATGGGGTGCTGAGGCATCTCGGCTCTACGTCCCACATTACCTGTCCTCTGGCACCGATCGCAATAGGAAACAAAGGCCCTGGCATCTTTGTGCATGGTGGGCCAGAAAAATCCAGACTGCAAGATATTAGCTATGGTACGGACCGGCCCATGAGGTCCTCCTACTGGTGAGGCGTGACAGAACTCCAGGACACTGTGAACTTCATTCTCCGGGATGCAACGACAGATCACCCCATCTGCACAGGATCGGAATAGCAGGGGATCCTCCCTGAAGTACCTTTTCACATCAGAGAAAAATATTTTCCTTTGCTGGAAGGAGAAGTCGGGGTGAACGACACCTGTAACCATAAAATTAGCGATATCAGTATACCATGGTCGAGGTGTTTCATTGATCGAAAAGAGGTTCTCATTAGGAAAATCCTCCCTGATCTTCCGATCTTCTTCCTTCTCCAAGTGAGGAAGCTCGAGGTGGGAGAAATGGTCAGCAATGAAGTTCTCACTCCCTTTCTTATCCCGGATCTCAAGATCAAATTCTTGTAGGAGGAGTACCCAGCAGATCAATCGGGGATTCACGTCTTTCTTGTTGAGTAGGTACTTTAGTGCTTCATGGTAAGTATAAACAATAACTTTAGACAACACTAAGTAAGAACGAAACCTGTCAAATGCGAAAACCACTGCAAGAATCTCCTTTTTTGTGGTAGTGTAGTTGATCTGTGCCTCATTGAGCGTCCTGCTGTAATAATAGATAGGTCTGAAAATCCAATCAAGTTGCTATCCCAGGACTGCTCCCATGGCGTAGTTGCTCGCATCGCACATCACCTCAAATTGTTCCTACCAGTTGGGAGAAATCATAACTGGAGCTTCCACAAGGCACTGCTTTAGATGCTCAAAAAATATCTGATACAAGTCTCATCGAACTCAAAAATGGCATCCTTGGTTAGAATATTGGTGAGGGGCTGGGCTATTTTGGAGAAGTCGTGGAAAAACCGCCTGTAAAAACCTGCATTCCCTAGGAAGCTGCAGATGGCTCGGACGGAAGTCGGTATAGGTAGTCGTGAAATGACCTCGATCTTCACCGGGTCCACCTCTATCCCCTTCGTTGAAATTCTGTGGCCAAGGACTATGCCAATTTGCACTATGAAATGACACTTTTCCCAATTCAAGACTAGGTTAGTGTGCTCACATCGTTCCAAAACAAGATCTAGGTGTCGTAAACAAATGGTGAATGATTTTCCATAAACGGAAAAATCATCCATGAATACCTCCAGGATTCATTCCGCCATGTCGTGGAAGATGGCCAACATACAGTGCTGGAAGGTGGCGGGGGCATTACACATGCCGAAAGACATCCTTCGATAAGAAAATGTGCTGTAGGGACAAGTAAATGTGCTCTTTTCCGAATCTTATGGAGAAATAGAGATTTGGTTGTAACCAGAAAAACCGTCGAGGAAGCAATAGAAGTTGTGCCCTGCTAGCCTCTCTAGAATTTGATCCATGAATGGCAAGGGGAAGTGATCCTTTCTTGTGGCATTGTTTAACCTTTGGTAATCCACATAGACTCGCCAGCCCGTGATAGTGCGTATAGGTATGAGCTCATTATTTTCATTTGAAATCACAGTGATACCCCCCTTTTTGGGTACCACTTGGAGAGGACTCACCCACGGACTATCCAAGATGGGATATATGATGCCTGTATCCAATAATTTGATCACCTCCTTCTTTACAACTTCCTTCATGGGAGGATTCAAGCGCCGTTGTGGTTTCCAAGATTTCTTGGCACCCTCTTCAAGTAGCACCTTGTGAGTGCAAATGGTAGGGCTGATGCCCTTCAGATCAGCGACTGTCCACCCAATAGCATGATTCCGCTGTTTGAGAACCTACAGAAGTGCATCTTCCTGCTCCTATGATAGTTCTACATTAAGTATAACAGGCAAAGTTTGATTGGGTCCTAAATACCCATACTTGAGAGAAGATGGAAGAGGCTTCAGTTCAAGTTCAGGCGCCTTTAAAATAGAAGGCACAAGTGGCTGCACCTTGTCCTGTTCCAAACTATCAGGAATAACTGCATGCTACCAATAGTGGCCGCCCTGGCCTTCTATGAATTGCAAGTCTTCTGGCGCTTCTTCTAATAGAATATCTGGAATAGTTAAATTATTCGAATTAAAAGAACATACCAGATCATCCCCTTTGTCACTAAAATGATTAACCATGGTGGAAACTACATAACAGTCCTCATGCTATGATAAGGAAGCATGTTTGACGGCTTTGAGGACGTTATAGGAAACTCTTTCATCACCTACCCGAAAAATAATCTCCCCTTGGTGCACATCGATCTACCTTCCCAGTTGCCAAGAAAGGTCTTCCAAGTATAAGAGGTGCTTCCTGGTCATCCCCCATGTCGAGGATGATGAAATCAGTAGGGAGAATCAGCCTACCCACCTTGACCAGTATGTCCTCTAGTAGTCCCTTTGGGTGTTTGATGGATCTATCAGCAAGTTTAAGGTCTATGCGGGTAGGCTTGAGCTCGTTGAGTCCCAGCTTCTTGAAAACTCAGAGGGGGATGAGGTTCACGCTGGCCCCTAAGTCGCAGAGGGCCTTCCCAAACTCGCAAGATCCAATAGTACAAGGAATGGTGAAACTACCTGGATCTTGGAGTTTGGGAGGAATGGAATGTTGAACCACCGCAGAGCACTCCTTCGTTAGTGCAATAACGCCCAAATCCTCCATCTTCCTCTTATTCGAGAGGATTTCCTTCATGAATTTGGCATAAGTGGGCATCTGAGTCAGGGTCTATGCAAATGGGATATTGATATGTATCTTCTTGAAAACATCCATGAATTTGCTGAACTGGTGGTCTAGCTTCCTCTACTTAAATCTTTCCGGAAAAGGTAATGCAGGCTTGAATGGTTGGATTACTTCCTTTTCTTTATTTTGTAAAGCCCCCTTATACGGAATTTTGGATGAGGAGGGGTCGGTATTGGTACCTTTTTCATCAATGGTGGGTGTGGATGCACCTTGCTGTGATGATTGGTTCTATTTGAGCTCTTTTCCACTCCAGAGCATGGTCGCATTAGCCTCCTCCCTTGGGTTCTTTTCGGTGTTCCCCAGTAGTGTACCGGGCTGTCTCCCTAAAAGTTGGTTTGTCAACTGGCCAATCTGATTCTCCAAGCCTCGAATCGAATATTCTTGATTCTGGAACCGAGTCTCAGTAGTAGATATGAATTTAGTCATCAGATCCTCTAACCTTGAGGTGTTCTCCTGCTGAGGTGGTTGTTGAGCCGGTGGAGGAGGTGGCTACCGTGTCTGCTGTGGACGAGGGTTTTGATACCCTTTTTGCTGATAAGGACCCTGCTGGGGTTGTTGCAACCTTTGGTATTGGTTCTAGTATGGAGGCTGGTTGTAGCTGGGCGGTCGCTGGGGCAGAGGATTCTACTGTTGTTGGCCCCAGCTTGTGTTCTGTTGATCTCTCCATGTCGGGTTCTGGTACTGTTGGTATTGGTTGGGCCCTCGATTTTGGGTAAAATAACTCACCTCGCTCATAGAGGTGCCTCCAGCCGAACCCGAGAATTCTCCCATGATGTGGTTATCACCACAGTTGCCACATGCTGGATGGTTCGCCGCATGAACTTGAGATGCTCCTTTGAGGTTCAATGTGTCAATTTTCTTGGACACAGCATCCAACTAAGTAGCTAACATAGTGGTATCATCAATGTTGTGCATACCTCGCTTTTAAGTCCCCCACTCGGAGTGCCAATGGAAGCTATTGGATGACATGTATTCCAGTAGTTCGAATAGTTCTTCGGGGGATTTCCGCATCATCGTACCTCCAGCAGCAGTGTCCACCACAGACTTGGTATTCATGGTAAGTCCTCCGTAGAAGGTCTGGACTTGCATCCAGAGTGGGAGTCCGTGATGGGGGAATTTTCGTAACATCTCCTTGAAGCGTTCCCAGGACTCGTACAACGACTCAGAGTCATGCTGTTGGAAGTTATGAATCTCATTCCAGAGTGTCACCGTCTTGGATGGTGGGAAGTACTTGGATAGGAATGCCTGGGCTAGCTCCTCCCAGGTGAGGATAGATCATTGTGGCAACCCCTTGATCCAGTCCTTCTTCTTGTCCCGTAGAGAAAAGGGGAATAGGAGAAGATGAATGGCGTCCTCGGACACACCATGGTACCTAAAGGTGTCACAGATCTCCAGAAAGTTGGAGAGATGGGCGTTCGGGTCCTCACTGGCCATGCCTCCAAATTGGACTGTGTTCTGGATCAGCTGCATGATAGCAGGCTTGATCTCGAAGTGCTGGGCCTAGACCGGAGGACGAACGATGCCCGTATCAGCTCCGTGAATTGATGGAAGTCCGTACTCCATAAGGGTACATCTTGGAGGTTGTTGTTGATGTGGTGGAGCTTGCATAAACTGCTCCTGAGGGGAAAAGTATAGCCGTGGGAAGAGTTGTTGTGGCGGCCGTTGGTAATTCCTTGGGAGGAATTCCATGAAGTCTCCAGGAGGTTGCTCCGGTAGACCAGCAGTGAGAGGCTACTGATCCTAGTACTAATGCTCAGTTGCAGCATCTACGGCTGGTGCTCCCTCTTCCTTGTTCACCATGGGTTGTGGTTGATGGTTGTGAGTTTCTGTCCATGTACGCCGACGATGAAGCAAGGTCCGTTCGATTTCCGGGTCAAGCGGAACTAATTATGAAGACTCGGCACTTTTGGATCGTGTAAAACGTCTAAACATACACTTTAAGCGCTGTACAACACAAAAACGAAAACTAGGCGTAAAAGGGAAAAATAAAAAATAAAATTTGAAATGGGATTAGAAAAGAGATTTTTGATAATTTTTGATTTTTATTTTCACTTAAATCAATTATTAAAACAATTTAAATCTTAGCACTAAAACCAAACGGTGTTCCCCGACAACAACGCCAAAATTTTGTCTCGCTTGTCGTTGATTGAAGTTATATGCGTCCCAAATTAATTACCCATTCTTAGAACTTTAGTATAGCATAAGTTCGGGGTCGATCCACAGGGAACCGTGGCATGCATGAATTCAATTGAGTTAATACTTAATTAGGTTAAGTATGCATAATTTAGAACCGATTGGGTTGATTTTGGGTTTTGATTGAAACTAACTTGATTTAATTTGAAGAAATGGATACAGTGTGAAAGAAGAAAATGGGTAAATTTAAAGCATTTTTAAATTGGAAAGAAAATACGTGTCAGGGATGTGGTGAATAAGGAGTTCTTATGCAAATTGTTTAAAAGGTTGTGTTGTTCATAATAATTCAATCATTCTGGATTTCATTTTTGTTACATGATTTCCTTGGTCCGGTTCCTCTTATTTGGAATTAGAGCAGCTGACTCCTTGGTCCGGTAGTCAGTGTTCTTAATTATTTATTAAGTTCAGTCCATTATTTTAATCGGTGAAACCCTTCCAATGATCATGGATGTTTTCACCATTACTTTTCCTTTGTATCGCTGAGAATTCTTCCCTTGGTCCGAGTCAGAATTCTCAGTTATATTTAACAGTAGATTAAGAAGAGTAAGATTAATTACAACGATAGAACACAACTATATAAAACAACATAAAAATTACGATCCCTTCATCCACAACCCCAACACAAGGGGTTTAGTTACACATAGAAAGTGGAGGAGAAACGAAACATGTGATACCTGACGGATTCATCGTGTAAGCGTTGAGGTAAGGTGTCGGAAGGTGGAGTAGTTGAAATACGGTACCACAATGGCTCAGGAAATGGTAGTAACAGAGCTTCTTATCTCCTCCAAAGGTTTTGAACTCCAAAATCTGTAGGCCAAGGCCTCTTTTTATAGAAAAATAAAGTACACAACGTGTATAGAAAGTAAACGCCGTATACTTTTCGCCAACGTGTTTTGGCGCCAATTTCTCCGCTGGCAGGTGGCCTAGCACGGTGTCTTTGACTTTTGAACACAGCGCCGCCTGCAAGTTGAGTGTACACGGCATGTAGCGCCGCCATACATGGTGTGTAGTATCAAAAGTTTGGCCGCCATCCCCTTCTAGAATAGCATACACGGCGTATAAAAGTTCAAACACGCCGTGTCTTCATCAACGGCCAAATGGGTGTGTGGACTTTTCTTCGGCAACTACCGCTTCTAGAAAGTAGTACATGGCGTGTAACGCCGCCACACACGGCCTGTATATCTTCCTGGTGACATGGGCGTGTACTCCCTCCTTCGGTCCGTGTCCCTTCCTGGATGTAAATGGCGTGTATAAAAGTACACGCCGTGTAGTTTCAAAATTTTCACATGCATCCCTTGATTCGTGTATTTAGCCAGAAAGCTCCTGAAAGTAAACAGAATCACCAAAATCAAAGAATATATTCATAAAACAATATATATTTGTTGAAAACATGTTTTTATCTTCAATTATATATATGGAAATGTATACACAAATTGGGCGCATCAACTCTCAATAATTTGATCAATAAAGGGCATTGAAAAATGTTCCTTCCTAGTGGATGAATTAAGATTCATATAATCGATACAGATTCTTCATTTGGTTTCTTTCCTCACATGAATTTATTTATTATTTTAATTAGTTAAAATAGTGAAACCTCCTTTTTAGGGAAAACTTGGACCGTACAGACCCATGTAATGTTAGAGATAGGATATATAACCCTATTGTCTACTAGTTAAATAACTTCCTCTTTAACAACCTATTTCATGTTGGGGTTCAGTCTTCTTTGACACTGTACTATAGGATTGTGTTATGGTTCCATAGGGATCTTATTCAAGAATAATAAAGGGTTAATCCATTTGATATCATCTATGATGCAACATATTTTAGATTTATATTTTTTTAGAACACCTAAAATTTTTTCCTCTTGATTTTCTTTCATCAGAGCAGAAATATTAACCGAAAGTGTTAATTTTTCTCCCAAAAAATAACGTTAAAGATGTGTAGGGAGTGGTTTAAGTTCCAAGATGGGTGATTTTTTACTTGAAGGAAGTCTCTTGGGAATTGGAGGACCAAGTTATTCAACATGTATTTTATGTGGAGTTTGAAAAGATGAAGGATTTTAAATTTCCAGATCAGTTTTAGGATTCTTAGTACTACTATCCAAAGTGTAAAACTCACTATCCAAAGTTTCCATATTTGAGTTTAAAAGATTAAATAAATCATAATCATCAAGTTGTTTAATAAGTTCACCTTCTGCTTTATCAAATTTTTCAGAAGTGCTTATGACAACAAAATCACCCTCAAGTTCCCTCAGAAAATTTTTTAGTTCATAAGGAGATGAAATAACTCTAGTAGAAATTGAAACTGGACTGCTATCCAGTTCTGTAAAATTCTCCAGATTATTAGTTTGATTAGATTCAACATTATGTGGAACAAAATTTTCAATTTCTAGATTAATTTATTCAAAGAATAATTGATTTTCTGTTTCTTCAAAATTTTCAAGTTGATTTTCATTCGAGTTTTCATATTCTATAGACTCTATATTAGAGCGATTTTCTGAAAAAGTTGGTCCTTTGACATTTTTAAGTACATTGAATTCTTTTTGTTTCTCTCCAATTTTAAATAAAATTGAACCCTAGACACATCAATGACAACTCCACCAGTGGCTAAGAAGGGAATACCCAGAATGATGGGAACCTTCTAGTAGCACTCTATATCTAATACTAATAAATAAGCATGCAAAAAGAGTTTTCCTACACATACCAGAAGATTATATACCCTCCCTACAGGATGTGTGAATGAGCAGTCATCCGACCATAATATGACTGTGGTGGGTTGTTGATCACCCAATATCAAATGTTGAAAGAGTGAGTATGGAAGAATATTGATACTAGCACATAAGTCACACATGCAGTTGATTTGAATAGAATTTATTAATGTGAAAGGTATGACAAAACTACCCAGAACTTTGATCTTTGGAGGGAATTTCTTTTGGAGTATAGAAGTACACTCTTAAATGAAGCTATATGTGGAAAATTTTTATAGTGTATTTTTGTATTAAATATTTTTTTAAGTGATTTTACATATTATGGAATTTGAATGATGGATTGGATGAAATAGATATTCACTTGGTGCTTGGTAAGAATCCTAGGAAACTAAAGAAGTTCATCCTTATTGTTACTTTTTGGTTGTGAATTTTTAGGGAATGGGATGGGTGGGGAAAATTTCATAAGGATATTAGGGATACCCCTAATTTCTTCAATAAATTTTTCTTTATCATTATTATTCCTCAGTTTAGAAAATTTTAGGTTGTATTTCAGGTGAAAAATTCATATTATCTTCATTTTCAACACTATCGTGTTGATTTTATAATTGAGTGTGTAACAATTTTTTGTTTCCAGATTCATTGATTTTTTTAGTTTGGGAATTTTTAGAGCCTTTTTAGCTACAATTTGAGTGTTAATCCCACTTCTTATTACAATAGCTATTACATTCTCCCTAGGGTTTAGTTAAATTGTACCAGAAAATCTTCCTTTATCCCTTTAAGTCAAGTATCTAGCTAGTTGGACTAATTGAGTTTCCATATTTTATATTCTAACATCAATCTAAATTTAGTCAAAATTATATTGGGGTTGTTTTTAATTCAGTTGAGTTTTGAATTTTTCATATTGAGATTCTATTATATTTAAAATTTGATTCATTTTTTAAAATATTTGACCATCAAAATTTCCTTGTGAATTAGAAGACTAACCCCTTGGTTGATTTTGAAAATCTTGTCTAGGTTGGTTTTTGTAGGCAAGGGTAGTGGGTTGTTTAATCATTCCTTGTTCTTTCCATGAAAGTTGTGATAGTTCCTATTACCTTTATTATAGTTTTTTGAAAATGGTTCATCCGTTTTAGGAATACAAGAACCATAATTAAAAAAGTTTGAGTTTTCTTATTGTTGGGATGGTATGTTGAAACTAGGATATTAGTTCTCAGTGTGCCCAAACATGTCACACTAAGAACAATGTTCCCTAAGGGATTGGTTTTGAGTTTTGAAATTCCAGTAGATTAATAGTCTGTTTGGAATTTTGGTTCATTAAATTTTGATGTTGGTTTTTTATTTTAGCTAGTTGGGAATTCATTTCTATTATAGAACCATTGATTTCATTTTTTTTTCACTCTTTTCCTTCTTGAATGTTTATGTTGAGAGTTCATGAAAGGATGTTAATTTTTTTCTTAATTATTAATCTGTCTTGTCATTATAGTTACCCCCAATGGTTTGATCAATAAGGTTTTTACTATAGGAGGACAACCCTTTATAGAAGGCATCCATAAGAACCTAGGATGGGTGTTGATGATGGGGACACTACCTAAGAAGGTCCCCAAATCTATCCAAAGCGAAAGGCTTCTCTATCCTCTTGGTAAAAACTTGTGATTTTGGTTCTAAGTTAGTATTTATGTATTTGAGGATAAAATTTCATGATGAAAGAGTTATAGAATTGGTCCTAGTTTTAAAAAATGTTCTCATCTAAACTCAGAAACCAATTTCGAGCATTCCATTTAAGGAAAAAGGGAAATAATACCATTCAAATTTCATTTTTAGTGATTCCAAAGAGTGGAATTTGTTCCATTGTATTGTAAAAATATCTAATGAAGGATAAAGATTCTTCATTAGAGTGTCCATTTAATTAAGGTAATAGTGAAAAGTGGGACTATTTCAATTCATAATTTCAATCTCTATGAGAAGTTATAATAGATAAAGGGTCGCTTGAAACTTGAGGGAGTTGAAACTACCTCATCCTAGGCCTCTCTATTTCCTCATTGAGGTCTGGTTGAATTTTTTTGGAAATTACTAACAGGAACTATATCACCTAAGTTCTCCATTTCGATTTTGTTTTTATTTTTTGAGCAGTTAAATGTTTATCAATTTTAGGGTATATGGGCTCTGATATATTAGAATATGACATTGTGCTCATAAAAAATGCTATAACAATGAAAAGTTAGCACAATAGTAGTAACAAGAAGCTAGTAAAATTGTAGTGAAAGAAAATTAAAAGTAAAAAAAAATGAAAAGTTATGCAGAAACACGTAGTAGTTGACAAACAATTTTTTTACACTAGTTTTTAATTTTTTAATTATTTTTGAATTTTTTTATAGGTGATTTTTTTGAATATTTTTTAGGTTTGAAAAAAAATGTTCCTAAAATTATTCCCTGAAAATGGTGCTAAAAATTTGACCCGTTCATCATTCAAACCATGTCAAAGTTTAATTATTTATATTTTATTACATTCTATTGTATAGTGATAAGTAGGGTCGAACCTATAGGGAAGGTGGAGTAACAAATTTTTTTCAAAACAAAACCCTACTATTCAAAATAGTGGGTTGGTTTTCTTTTTATCTTTTTTATTTTTTTAGTATATTTTTATATAATAAGTAATGAAACAAAATGATTTTTTTTTATATTTTTGTTCAAAATATATGATAAAATAGGATAAAATATGGAAAAAATGAGCAACAGATAGAAGAAATGCTGAAATATGAACAATAAAGATGAACGGCCAGGTAAAATCTATCCTACTGGTCTAAAAGGGTTCCATTTAACAGAAAAATAAATTCCAACCTAACCACTAAAAATGAATGATTTATCTCCCTCACTAGATGATTAATCACACAGATTGAACAATCTTGGAGTACACCACTCCAAAAAGATTCGAAAACATTTTTTTTTGAAAAAGTCAAAAAAAAAACTCACCGAATGTTATGTAGTTCTATTTTATTAAAGATACTGCATCCATGATCAAACTCACAGATTGATAATGGAGTTTTAAATTGAATACAAATGGCATGAAGAAATTGAATGAATTCAGAATTGATCTCAATGATAAATTCGGAAAACATTGAATTGAAAAAGTGAAAAGGTGAATTAATGAATACCAGTAGAAAAGAAGCTTCCCCAAATGAAAAGTATTTAACTAATTATCATGTTCATATTAAGAATTGAAAACATTGAATTACATGTTCGAAAATTGAGAACGAAAGAGGAAGAAAAAACACCTATTCTTCTCCTATGTTGTTGCTATATTTCCTCCTCCATGATCTTTGGGTCTTTGTCTCTGAGATCTCTCCTCGATCTTCTCCTGATGATAGTTATCGAATGATTTTCATGGATGACATGTGTATCCTCTTCCCGCTGCTTCTTGCCTCAATTTAAAAGTCTTTCACCACACTCTGTTTTTTACCATTCATCACCACAATCTTCCACCGACATAACTTTGTCTTTCACCAAGTCACTACATATCTGTATTTGTTTACTGTGTTGGTCATCACTTGAGAAAATCCCTTCTAATTTTCTACCATTAGTGGGAAATTATGAACCTGGACATAACTCCGGGTCAAGTGTGTATATGCACAACATAATAAATAAATGAAACAATTAGAGGTTACATTGTTTTATAAAAAAATACTTTTATAAAAATATATCTTAATTTATTTAATTAACTATTATTAAAATTAGTAGATTAAATTATTTTTTATTTTTAAAACTTTTATTAATTAACAATTATTAAATTATTTAATTAACATTATTTAAGTTAATTTTTTAATAACTTTATAAAATATTATTATTTTAAGATTAAAAGTTATTATTTTATAAGTTAATTAATTAAATATTATTATAATTTTTATTATAATAATTTTATTTAAAAAGTTAAATTATAATTATTATATTTAAATGAAATTATTAAGGTTACAAATTTACATTAATTCATACAATTTAATTATTTTTATGAAAAAAGTAATTTTATTTTTAAATTATAGTAATAATTATTATTTTTATATTTAATAATTTAGTTTTATTTATTTTATTTTATTTGTCTTGTTTTTATTTTATTTTATTATAATTATTTGTTATTTTATTTTTTTATTTTTTCTTTTTTTCTTTTATCTCCCCAACCCTTCACCCTTATCTGCGCACAGTAGGGTGGAGGGAATCCTTCATAGAGAAGCCGCGAGCGACGGATCCTTGGCCACGAATCCTTTAATTTGATGGCGTATCCTTGGCTTCCATGACAGCCCGTCATGGATCCTCCTCTAACACCTCTTGTCTTGCTGATTCTGGCATATCACAGTGGCGACGGGTGTTCAAGCGGTGATATCGGCTGGTCTCATGCAGCCAGACCACTAGTGGCTTCATTTAGCTTTGGATATGCAGTGGTATAGAGAGATTATTCAAGATCCAATGGTCCTACAATGGTGACCATATCCTCTAATCCTCCTCTCAGTGGCTTTACTCGGTGAACGATGGGTCTACTGCTCGATTTTAGGGAACAATGTCTCTAGATCTGGGTTCGAGTTCTATTGAAAGAAGGTTCAAGTCTGGATCTCCATAATGACACTCATTACATTAGTAAGAGGTCCACTGTATAGTGCACTAAAAGGCAGAAGAAGACTAAATGATTTATCCTTCTTCCAGACCCCTATTGATAGTGAAAATGTTATTCCCAAGGTAGTTAAACCCGAGAGTCTACTTAGACTCGTTCGAGCCTAGTAAACTCGACTCGTAGACTCGACTCGTAGACATGTAAGAGTCTACTTCAATCAGATCTTGTGCCATAATTTGAAACTCCCCTACAACAAGAAGGTTATCAACCTAAGTTATAGTATATAAACCAGATTCCATCATATTCAAGCCACATAAAAAATCAATTATAACAATTAAATTAAAAAAACAATTGGGCATCATGCATCTCCAATTTTTCATTAATAATGTTTTAAAACAAAACTAAAAAATTACTATCAATCTGAATTTACATCAAAAAGAAACAACCCAAAAAACCCAAAAGGAAAATTTTAGGAAAACCAATGTCATTATTAATGAAAAAAGGAAACAAATCCAAAATAAATTACACCAATTAACACAGATCTTCAATTAACATCACACCAATTACATTTAAAATCAAAAATTTCAAATCTGCATTAAACAATGATTAATATCAATTCAAGCATAGACCTAAAATTCAGATTAAAATAACCAATAATAAATAAAAAAACAAACAGTAGTTCACTTTAATTAAATTCTAATCCCATATAAAAATGAGGGGTTGAAATTAGGAAAAACCCAGGAACCATGCTCCCCCGAGCAAGATGGGATGTGTACATTTTTTGTCCTCTGCTTGTGATGGATTCTTCTTGTGTTATTATGGGTTCAGTGGATGGTGATTGTATGGGAGCATATGTCTGGTGGAGTGGGGATTGGTGGGGTAACGGTCTGCTGCTTGGTGCATGGAGCTGCTGCTGCTGCTGAGGCTTCTAGTCCCAGTGTGGTTTCTGTACAGGTATAGTTCTAGGTGTTGGTTGGTTGTGGTCGTGTGTTGGGGGCCTCTATGCTGTAGTGTTCTTGGTGTTGGGGTGTTTGTGGCTATGGTTTGGATGGGCAGTGGTGATCTGGTAGGGAATTTCTTGTTGGTTAGTCTTCTGCAGGTGGTGTTGTCCATTTATTGTTCGTTGTCTTCTCGGTTGGATGCAGGATGGAAGGTTGGGGTTTGGTGTGGTTTTGACTATGTTCAATCTTGGGTTGTGGCTGGTTTTGCTGGGGGAGAACAAATTACATCAACTTTCCCACATCAATTAAAGAGAAGAAGGAAAAAATGACTCCTTTGAGCACCCAATATACATGTATAGACACTGACCTGCCCACTATAGATAGCCACTTCTACCCCTTTTTCCAGAAACTCGTCCACCTAACGCAAACAAAAACAAAGTTCTTATTTCTTATGATTTTAATGAAATACATAAACATGATCAATGGCATGTTAAATAGATTAGAGCAACACACATGAACTTCCTCGTATTTTTCAAGGATCAAGAGCACCTCATCATATCACTATCTTCACAACACTCATTTGACTATAAAAGAGCAGTCAACATTGAAAGATCCAACCTATGCGTGATGTAGTATTTTCCCTTCCAGCCCTAGAACCCCCCACTAAATATGCCTCAACTAGTCCTTAAAAGATCAATCAAAATTGAAATAAAAATAAATAGCAGAATAATATTTCTATGAATGCATGAAGTATACAGGTCTAGAGAAGGAGACATTATAAAGAACAATCCCAACCACTATACCATAATTCATTTGATCATGTCAGTATAACCCCCAAAAATATATAAGTTAAAATAAATATTAGTTCTTAAAGAGTCCCACTTAAAAACAATGTTCAAAACCAAAAATATGAGGCATTAGAGAATTAAGAAAACAAATCAATAAAAATCCTGAATAGATTTGATTCTTCCACCACCAAAAAGATCGTCATCCTCCTCCTCATCATTTTCAGCCTCACTAAAACCACGACTAACTTGAAGATTTTGAGCAACATCTTCATTACCATATTGATCACTATCATTTCGAATATCATCATGAATTTCCATATCATCTAAATTGGGATTAGAATCATCAAATGCATCATTTTCCTCATCTTTTTCTCAAAGTTCACAATCATCTGCTTCAGTTATCCACTCTTCATCGGAGGAAATATCATCAACAACAGAAGGCTCATTACTTTTTTTTCTCATGGTCCTTCGCTCGTTCAATTTTAAATTGAACATAACGAACACCAAATAATTCATCTTGCTTTGGTGTAAGCGGTTTCTCCTCTTTGTATGAACCTGAAAATATAAGAGAAAAATATGTTAAATGTATTAAATAAAAATATTAATGTAAGTAGATTAATTATCATTCTCAACTTACCATCTCAAATGCACTCCAATTGTGCTCACATCCAGAAGAACTAGAGGTCAAACTCAAAACACGGATCACAAATCTCTTCATTTCAAGGACATCATCCCCGTATGAATACCACCAACCAACTGGTGTCTTTTTATCCCTCATCCTTTTTTCAAAATCCATACCCAGCAAGCCTCTCTCATTTTTGAAGTGGTCTAGCTGCAAATCTATTTGGTCTCTCTCCTCTTGGTTGAACACTAATCTATTCAAGCAATCATATAAGCCAATTTTGACTGTTGCACTAGCCCTGAAGTTGGAACTATAGTGCAATTGAGGATTTAAATAGTAGGCATCAACATGCAATGGTCTATTGAGTTGAACAACCCACCTCTCATCAATTATTTCCCAAATAGGCAGATATCTGCATATTAAATGATAAAAAATAAGATTAATATTCAATGAAAACTATATAATAGTAATAAAAAATAACACTTTAAATGATGTACCTTTTCCTAGTATTACTCAAATTTTCCTTAATTTTTTCCTTTGCTCAGTCCATCTCCTCATAAAGGAATCCCATGGATGGTTTCTCATCAGAATCTACAAGAAGAAGTACTTTAATGAGAGGAAATTCAGCCCTTAAACAAGTCATGATATCACGCCAAAAGGATGTATCTAACACGGTTAATTGCACTTTCTTGCCATCTTTCTCTTTTGCAAACCTACTACACCGCCATTTTTGTGATGTAAACATATTCATTAGAGCACCCTTATGCTCACTAAGGCATCCCAAAGTTATGTATGAGGTATAAAACTAAGTGATACCCGGTCTAATCAAATCTCTCCCTTTTGTGAACTCTTGGAGCAAAGGAATGAGCATAGTCCTCGAATAGATATATGTTGTGACCTTTTTCCCCTAGAAATGGTCACCTTATGAACATATAATTTTTTCTCCAAATACTATAACATCAAATCAATACAATGAGTAGGATAAGGAGTCCAATACAAGTGCTTTCTTTTTAACATCAACATCTCTCCCGCAACTTTATAGTTTGAAGCATTATCACTAAGTACTTGAACAACATTTTATTCTCCAACAAAATCCACAATCTCATCTAACATTTCAAAGATTTTATCAGCAGTTTTTGATATATCAGATGTATCAATTGATTTTATAAATACAAACCCTTTCGGTATTTTTATCAAAAAATTATAGATCGATCTTCTCTTCTTATCTTTCCATTCATCAGACATAATAGAACAACCAGTTTCTTTCCATTGTTTTCTATACTCCTCGAGTAACTCTTGTGTGTAAGAAACTTCATTCTTCAAATGCTTCTCCCTTATATCATGATATTATGGAGGTTTATATCCATTTCCACACCTTGAAATCATCTCACACATCTTTACAAACTCTGGATTTCTAGCACAATTAAAAGGTATAACACTTGTGTAAAAAAACCGAGCTACTTGGGAAGAATTCATTTCATACCCAATATCATGAAGTTATTTTCTTCTTTTATTACTCAATACAATATTTATAAGAAGAATACTTGAAAATTCCTATTTTTATTCATCTGAAACACTTCTGTATGGTGCTACATCTTTATTAGTTTGATCCAAATGGTGTTTCAATTGATTAATCCCTCCTGAAATTTTTTTTCACAGAACTTGCATTTAACCTTTTTCCCATTTTTCTCAACATCAAAACCAAATTTCCAAGCAGAATCATACCTATTTCCACTACTATTTTTTTTAAATAATTTTATTTTTGGAAAGATGAGGAAGACATTATCCTGAACCAAAATCAGCATTCACTGAATCATAAAAGGAAACAATCCAAAAAAAATACAGCAATCCACAAGAGACAACCAATTAAAATCACACCAATAACAATTAAAATCAAAAAATTTAAATCAGAATTCATACCAACAATTCAAATTAGTTCAGGCATAGACCAACGATTCATATTAAAATCATTATTAGTAAATAAAAAAATCAGACACCAATAAATAAATTTAGAATACCCCAAATAATCATTAAGAGATTTCAATGGAGAAGTTTCATAAAAATGAATGGATTCTTGACACGAGGGATTCCAATCACACGTTCCCACATTTACCACTTTTTTAATAAATGAAAAAATTTTCTCATCATATTCCTATTAAACTTTCCAATGAAACCAACAAAATAGTTAACTAAATTGGTGAAGTATTCCTCGATCCCAACCTTTTTCTTACCAATGTACTATATATACCAGATTTTAAATTCAATTTGTTTTCAGCTGGGTAAATACTTAAAATACTTTCTCATAATCCAAGATATTTCAAGGGAGGCTGCATTATATTTTCTAACCGCTACACTTAATCCTCTTAGGTAGGATGACAAACACCATGTGAGTTCCATCTAGGTTAAATTCCTAATTACAATTAAAGAGTCACTGTATGTTTGTGCTCTGCTAATATCACATGTCCTGATATTGTGAAGTTTTCTGAAAGGACATGCAGGTGTGTGCTCCTTGGATATTCATTAAACAAAAATGTTTACATGAATTTAATTAGAATTATAATTATAGGGAATAAATAAAAAACCCCAATCACATATCCTGTCCCGGCTGTCCTGTGCGATGCGAGGTTGAGGTGGACTGCTTCTCACTCCTCTGTGCGATGCGATGTCGAGATAGACTCAAGTCCAAGAGCAAGGCTGTAGTAGATTTGTGTACTGCACATTACTGCCGAATAAACAAAGCAGTAGAAAAAAGATGAGTGTGAGGAAGGGAAGAGTGGAGAGGAAGAAATTAAAACCTGAAACCCTAGGTGCGAGGTGCAACGCCCCTCTGGATGCGTTAAATCCACTTCATTCAGTTTTTTTTAAAAACATAATTTTATTCACTCGATTGACTCGGCGAGTTTGCCCGAGTCAAAGATTTTGCTCAGAGTTTGCATTTTTGCAGACATATTCCACAGAAAACTGATTCCACCAATGAGCTGAAGCGGTGGGGGTGATAGAAAAGGTTAACTTGTACGAGCCTATGAGTTCCCTCGTGAGTTTAACTACCTTGGCTATGCCAAACAATTATGTTTGTCACTAGGTCAAAGGTCCTAACTTGTCAAATGATATCAGGATGAATATTGATCTCCAACTTCTTAGTATTCTATGCATCATTCCGAACTAAGTGGGGAGTAAAGTTAAGTATCCCACTAAAAAGTGTGGAGTATGCAAATGCCATTGTGGATCCCTATTATAGCACCATGAAATCTTATGCTCAATCCAACTCTAGTGTATCTAGAAATAATTCCCTAAATAATAGTTCCTTGAATGTATCCTAGGTATGACCCTCATGTCTTCCAATCTGTCCCATTATACCCCAACACCTCATGGATGGTCCCAATAGCATGAACACTACCAGCTTCACCCAAATATCCAATGATTTTAAAGTCACCCTTGATGATTTCTATTTATTCCTAAACGTCTTATGGTCCCCTAGTGACTTGAAAGGATAGTGGATGATAGATTTGGATGTTAATGGTGTATTTCACTATTGGTCGTGGTTCCCCTCCACCCTATAAAGGTACAAGTGAAATGACTCCCAACTATGGTGGTCCCACTACCTGGAACACTGAAGCATGTGTGAGAGCATGATCTGAAGCATCATCCTACAGAACAAGTGGTAGAATTGGCGAATCCTCCTTAACAAGAGTACCCCAATCCACATCAGTGGGTGGTCTCATCAGTGTCTATTGAGGTGACACATTCTACAATATGAATGAAAATTTAGAAAAATAGATGTTGTTCGGATAAATCCTTATTATTCTATGATAACACACAAGGATATCCTAGGGGTCTACCTATAACTATTGGTATAACCCTCCTAGCAATATGTAAGGTCTCCATCAATGCAAGTTAGTCATAGTCACATATATACCAAAAAAATAATTCTCAGGTTCAACTAATTAATGAAAACATATATATTACAACAATAAGGAAAATATATATTTTAGTCAATAATAGAATAAGAGTCCATCTTGAATTGATAGTACATATCAAAAAATTGGATTAAAGTACTTGTATGCAACAAAAAACAAGTATATATATAAGATATTTGATCCTATGGTCCTAATCATGATTATTGATTTCACTCCAAATCCTATCAAAAATTAACAAAAATACCGTCAATGGTAACTCAAAGGTCCATTTCACATGAGTGAGCCAAGAATTTGAAGAATCCCCTTGTCATGTACCACAAAGCTTAACTCCTATCCACCATATTCCAGGTTGGTCACAAATAAATGAAAAAATTGGGCTCTAATAGCATTTTGTAGCACCTAACCTAAACCAATGGGACCGAGATGGGGTGTCAAATAACCTCAAGTATGCCTCCCATTATTCATGAGGCTTCAGACTTATAATGAGGGATTGAAAATTATCAGAAGGATACTATTAATTAAATATCATATACATGCATTAATAATATAAATAAAATATAACAACTCAAATAAATAAAGAGGAATAAATATAATGTAAATTGGAATATGTCATTAAAATAAAAAATAAACAGGCTCTCTATGTGACAATCCAACCTAGAATAATAATTCAACTTATAAATAATAATAAAACTCCATAGAATCCTTGGGAGTCTTTCCCATTTTTTCAAACATCTCAATGCTACATGACTCAACCGTCTACCACATTCCCCTTACCCTTTCCTAGATCCCTATACATGATGTCTGCATGAGCATCAAGATTCTTGAGTACAATGTTAATAATTAAACCCAATGCAACACCACCAATGAATCCTTAATAAATATGCAGATGTATAAAATCTATAAGAAACTATAATCATAAATGTGAAAGCAATCCAAAACAATCATATATCACGAAGTCAATTTCAAAAAAATACACTATGATCTATGGACGTACCTACATTAAATCCATAATATATGTAAAATTATAAAATTAGATGAAATTAAGAACAAGCCTCAATGATAGTAGATATTATTACCAACATCATCTAAAAAACTACTCAACATCCACTAGACATCAAGTGAGCCATGTTCTTGGTATCGAGTGATTGTGATACTCAACATCCATTTATCCTCGAGTAAAAAGTCTATATATAATCCACTAGGTAGCGAGTGAGTCACACAAAATACATGAATCATTTTTGTATACTTACACAATACCCATTTCCATTATCTCCAAAATCACATGTCACGTGCACACTTTATTTACAATACAACCATGTTACGATGATCCGACTGTTCTGAGCACCAAAAACAACCCTTCCAAAGTAATGATAACACATATAGTAGGGTAGATAATAAAAAGAAATCATACCATATAATCAAGAGAAAATAGTATAAATACATAGTACATGCGATTAACATATTTCTAAGAAGATCCAGGATATGGCCAAGGTTGATCCCCAAAATTTACTAAATTACAAGAAAGATAGATCTGACTTTACAAGGGGATTTACAAAAAATGATAGTAAATCACTATAGTGACCCTCACTTTTAATACATTAAAATTATATAACATTTTTGGAATACGTAAAACATTATACAAATAAATTCCCAAAGACCGTACTAGTCTAATTTAATCGAAAACATAGAAACATAAACATTGGTACATAAATGCGTTACATCATCTCCCACTAGGTTCTTCTTGACTAGAACCCTTCTAAGACACATCAATAATAATATATATCTTCATAACTCATGGGAAGGAAACATAAAAAGGTATGATCTTAGATGCTCAGTAAGGGAAAACAAGGGAGATATGTAATCATAATCATGGTAATAATGGTATGAGAACATGATCATGAAAATATAAGATCATACCCTGCATATCAAAGAACACAAACAAGAATCATAGTACGAAGATTAGTAGTTAATAAGGCACGAATAATAAGAAAATAAAGAACACAAGCCATGAAAGAATAGCATAGGAATAAAATGTGGAATTTTGGAAAACACATAAGTGTATATAATGATTTCTATAGTATTCAAGGAATTATTATCAAGACCATATGAGTGGAAAAAGTCCTTTACTAAACTCGGTTCACATCCCATTCCATCCCTGCATCACTGAATGAAGTTCACTCCACATTCCATACCTGTAATACCAATCCAAGTTTATTTCTCGTTCCTATCATTTAATAATAAACTGAGTTCATTTCTTATCCCATCCATGTCTATCACATGAGATGTAAATATTTACCCAATGCATTGGAGGGAGATATAGTTCCCATCCATCTCATAATGGAATCATATATACATATGAAACCATATTATAAATAATTATATCATATCCCATGAAATGAAATGTGTATTATAAACATGCAATCATATCATAATATGTAGAAAAAATAGGTTTCATAATCATTTCATCATAAACATAACCCATGAAGAGAAGCGGGTTTCAAAAGAATATAACCCATGAAAGACAATTGAGTTTTATAAACACCATGCCATCAAACCATAATACATTTAGAGAAATAATATGAATAGAAACATTGAAAAATTTTCCCCAAAAAATAATTAACACCAATGGATGTTATGTTAGGTAGGAAATAATTTTGAAATATCTTTTAAAAACATTTATTGAGGAAAATTTCATTTCATCTTTGAAAAATTATTTTTAAAACACAAAACATTTTGAAATCATTTTTATCTGAAAATAGATTTGAAAAGTTATAAAGGAAGATTTTTCAAACATTTTAAAAAAATTAAAATCTTTTTTCCTTGAAAATGATCTTAAAGGATCTTTTGAAAACATTTTTTAAAACATGGTTTTTGAAATAAAACAGATTTCTGATTGAAGAGAGAAATACGGTCAAATTTTCTTAAAAACATTTTCTTAATTATATTAAGTAAAAAAGAGTGAAAAATCGTACTAATACATGGATATGTATTAAATAAATAGATTAAAATGAAACTCATGAGTGTTCTTGAGATATGAATCATAATATTTCATCAAAGACATATAATCATTAACAATCTTGAAAAGTGATGATATTGTTTCAATAAACTCTTACCACTTGATTTATTGGGATCATAATATACATGTATGAAAAAGAAATTACATAAGATTAAAATATAATGAAAATAAGTATATTCCTGATATAAAATTTAAAATTGAATTATATACACCTTGAAAAAGAATTTATTTTCATAACAAAACATGATTCTCAAAGAAGAAAAATTAAAAAAAAACCATTTTACCGATTTGGTAACTTTTGAAACCTAAAACACATGAAATAAAGGTAATAAAATGGATATTAAATACACATAAATTTATTTATAAGAATAATTGAATACATATATTGGTAGTATACACACTACAAAAAAGTAATGGGTGGTGAATAAAGCATGTATCTTACAGAAATAAAAAGTGAGATTAAATCCCCTTACTTTTTCTCTTGAATCTCTTTGTACTCTTACTAGATTCTTGTATAATAAATGTATGTTTATTAAAAATATTTTAAATTAGAATATTTTTATATCTAATAACACATGTGGTTTTATTATGGCCTTATATTACCCTCTTGTTAACAATTCTATGTTATAGTTTCACTTGGGGTAATATTCGCTTTGTTCTTTGCATGTATCTTAATTTTTCATTTATTTGGTCTTTATACTTTTATCAGTATTTAAATAATTAAAAAATGATATAAATATAATTTATATTCATTATATTTTTATTATAATAAATTATTGATTTTATAATTATGAAATGGAATACACCGTTCATAGAGAGAGTAACCAATATGTACACATGAATGTTGTTTCCGCTTTTATTGTCACACTAAAAGAAATAAGGTAAATAACATATGTGTATATATATGTATATATGTATAATTATTACAGTATAATTATTATATAATATATATCATATAATTTTACTAAACCCATCCTTAATACATTCCATGTAGTTTGTGAATGAATCACATGGCTTTGAGGGGGCGGTAGTCCACATTTCCTCAAATGAAATTATCATATTTACACAAAATGGAAAGTAAGAAAGGTATGTATTATAAAAGGAATAAATAAGATTAAATACATAATAAATATAATATATGAAAATTATAAATATATTTTCCATCATAATTTCCACCATGACAGATGGTAATGGAAAAATGAACAACCATTGTTTAGTGCGGTGGTAGTTCCCCATACACATAAACAGAATGTTTGATGCCCATTAGATGGAAGTGTGTGTATGTGTAGGTATAAAACTTAGAATAAAAATATAATATTATATTTATGACACTATTTTTTATACAATAATGTAATAAATAGAGTGGAGGGGTAGAGAAAGAAAATAAAATAAAGAAGCTTGAGAGAAGACGTTACCTCTAAATCAGGTAACTCTTTTTGGTTTGTGCCAAAAGGCTTCCTTGGATTGATTTCTAGCCAAGAAAAGTCTTATAAAACTAATGAATGATTTTTTTGAGGATATGTGATCATATAATGGCTGAAACTATGTTTTTTGGGAGGTTTAAATAAGTGTAGAAGATGCGGCCTTTTTATAGTGGAGAAGGAGTGACACTCTTGTAAATCATTGGAAATGTAATTCAACCTACATTTTTCCCATGTAATGTGGATATCATAATGGAACAACATCAATAAAATGGAGCATATGGTCGAAATATGTCCATAAAATAGGTTTTTTATAAGTGTCTAAGTCATTTTGGGTCTTAAATTAAATATTTAGTCCTTAGTTATGCTTAATTTTACCTTAATCGATGTAATTACTTTTAATTACATTCAATAATCATTTTAGTCCAAAAATAAGTTAAGATTACTAAATATTATAAATTATGATGATTCCAAATTTTGAATCCATTTTTCCAAATTCAAATCATAGATTTAGAAAAAAATAATTTAAATTTAATCCCGTAGTCGGGTCGACAATGTGGGTTTTAAAGTAAAAAATGATCAAAAGTTTTCTATAATTTTATATTCAAGTTCAAAGTAAAATTGATTCTAATGACAAAAATTAGGTTTATTGATAAAAATATTATGTAATTAAACTCTTAAAAAAATAAAATATCATTTAATCTTATAAATAAATTAGATGAAAAATCAGTTTTGAATGAATATTTGATATTTTTCATTATCAATATGTTTTATTTATATAAACAAATTATAACAAATATTTTAAAATTAGTTATTACTATTCATATTACAAAGCTTAATGAATTGGTTATAATTACCTCATTTAAATAATTATAACAATAAAATGATGTTTCGTAGAAACATTGGTATTGCATGTAACATATTCCAAGTCGATGTTTAGTGTAACATATTCCAAGTCGATGTTCTATGTAACACATTCCAAGTAAATGTTATGTGAAAGGAATATTTGACTTAGTGCACTTCAAGACGTAAATGAAAATTTAATTTATTAAGAAAAAAGGTCCATAAAAACTCAAGGTGCTACATTCTACCCCCATTAAAATGAATTTTTCCCTCAAAATTCCCCACTCAGGTAAAAAAATGAGGATAATTTTTATTCATCATATCCTAAAGTTACCACATAGCTTCCTATAATTGGTGATTTATACAAAAAACTTTAACCATGTGAGTGGTCTTGTTTCGTTGAAATTTATCTAATCAGTCCAAAATTTCAAGTGGTTGTTTTTTCTAAGATAGATCCTGATATAGTGGTATGACCTTTGAGTTTAGTAAATTTCAATGGTCAGGTATGTAATTCCTTAGTAGAGATAAATGGAACAAATCATGGACTTGAGAGATATTTGGTGGAAGTTACAAGTGATAGGCTACCATCCCGATATGATCAAGAATCCAATAGGGACCGATATAGCTAGGGCTTAGTTTCCCTTTCTTCATACATCTCATAACCATATTCTAGGGTGAGATTCATAGAAACACCTTTCCACAAACTTCAAATTCCCGATCGTGATGATGGTTATCAGTGTAACTTTTATGTTGGCTTTGAGTTGCCTTCATATACTACTAAATGTTTATAACCTTCTTGACCATTTCTTCAATGATTTTAGGTCCCAATAGCCTTCTTTCTCTAAATTTATCCCAGTAGGTTGGAGATCTACATTTATTCCCATGTAGAGATTCATAAGGATCCATCTGAATTCTTGAGTGAAATATATTATTGTAAGAAAACTAAACTAGAGGAAGGTGTTGATCACAACCACATTTGAAATCAAGACAAAAAGATTTCAACATATCTTCTAGGGTTTGAATTGTTATTTTATATTGACCATATATATGAGCATGATAGACAGTGATAAAACTCAATTCTATGTCAAGTTCATGCTGATGACTTTTTTAGAACTCCGAGGTGAACCTCAGATCCCGATATGATATAATAGAATATGGTAATCCATGAAACCTTACCACTTCCTTAATGTATATCCAAGAAAACTGATCTAGAGAGAAGTCTTCTCTAATAGTGATGAAGTGTAATGACATAATAAGGTGACCAACTAACACCCATATAGAATTAAACCTTTTAGAGGTTTTGGGTATTCCAATGACAAAATCGATAGTGATGTTCTCCCATTTCCATTCTGGTATAGGCAATGGATGAAACATCCCTTTAGATTTTTTTCTTTAAAATTTAACTTTTTGGAATAACACACCCTGAGAAAAAAACTATGTGATATCTCTCTTCATTCCATCTGACCAGAAGTATTCTTTAATATCCCAATACATCTTTGCACTTCTAGGATGAATAGAGAATGGAGAACTATGAGATTCCTCTAATATATCCATCTCTAAATCTAGTATGGAAGGAAAAAATACACGGTTCCTAAACCTTACCATTCCATACAGGCGAAGGTTAAACTCAGGAAAATTTATGACATTATTTTATAGATATATATCTTCCTTCTATGTATCCTTAATCTTCACTTGGATATAAGTTTTAACATTCATTTGAGAAAGATAATATTTTTTCTCTTCCTTCGGGATTTTAGATCTATCCTTTGAAAATCTAGAAATATTGGATCTTTTGTGATCCTCATTAGGGATAAACTAGCATGATCCTTCAAACTCAAAGCACCAGCCACCATGTTCACTTTCTTAGGGTGGTAATTATTGAGTAGTCATAATCCTTTATTAACTCTAACCGTATTCTATGGAACATGATCAACTTCTTCTATGTGAATATATATTTTATAATTTTATGATCATCATATATTTCACACTTTTCTCCGTAGAGATAATACCTTTATATCTTTAATGAAAAAATTACCACTGCTAACTCTAAATCAGGAGTTGGGTAAATTTTCTCATGAATATTAAATTCTTTTTATACATAGGATATAACAATGTTATTCTACATAAGAACACATCTCGATCCATTCTTGGATGCATCACTAATGATTTCAACCCCTTATCTACAATAGGGTAATGTATAAACATGTGCACTAACTAACATTCTCTTCAGTTCCTTGAAATTTTCCTCACATTAATCCATCCATATGAACTTGACACCCTTTTGAGTTAACTTTGTCAAAGGATTAGATAGTAATGAGAAATTATCCACAAACCATCAATGATATCTATCCAAACCAAGAAATATACGGATATCAGTCACTGCGGTTGGTATATGCCAACAATAAATAGCTTCCATCTTTGATGTATATACTACTATACCATCTCTTGAGATTTTTTGACCCAAAAATGAAACCTTTTGTAGGAAAAATTAACACTTTGTAAATTTTTCATATAGCTTCTCCTTCTTTAGTGTATTTAGTAAAATTCTCAAGTAATATTCATTATCTTCCTTTCTCTTTGAATATATAATAATATCATCTATAAAGACTACCAAAAATTGGTCGAGGTAATCTCTAAAGACTCTATTCGTTAAATACAAGAAGATGATAGGGGGATTAGTTAGACCAAAATCCATCACTATATATTCATAGTGTACATAACTTGTACGAAATGTCATCTTGGGTATATCCTCCTTATTGACCCTTAATTGATGTTATCTATAATGAAGTTAAATTTTAGAAAAGTATTGAGCTCTTCGCAGTTGATCAAACAAGTCATAAATATGGGGAAGTGGATATATGTTCTTGATTGTGATCTTGTTCATTCCTGATAATCAATGTAGAGTCACATTGGTCAATATTTATTTTTCACAAAAAGAACAGGTGCCCCCCAAGGTGACACACTTAGATGAATGGATCCAATATCAAGGTTTTATTGGAGTTTCTTCTTAAATTCCTACAAGTCAATCAAAGCTATTATATAAAGAAAATTTTATATTAACGTGGAACCAATTATAATTTATATTGAGAACTCAACTTCACATTTTTGTGGAAGGCCAGGAAGATCTTCTAGAAAGACATACAAAAATTATTGAACAATAGTCACATCATCCATGTCTATTTTCTCCCCAACCATTTGATACAAAAAACCCATTTGAATGAGAATTAAGACCCATACACTGGATGTAATCTCCACAAGAAGTTTATGCTTATTGTTACATTGATGGATTATCATAGGAGGGTTTAAAATATAAAGCACAACTTACCTTGATAATTAATGTGGAATTTATGCAGAAAAATCCAATCCATGACTAAGATGACATAAAATTCAATGAAAGGAAGAATAAAATGATTTGCAGGAAGCACATTCCAAAAAAATTCAACTGGATAGGAATCATAGTATTGGGATTAAATCATCGTACCATTAATGGTTTTCACTAATAATTACACATATAATCATTTTAGTGGAATCATAACACCCTTAGAAAACTCATTATATATAAAAAAGTGTGTAGATCTAGAATCAAATAATACATTAGAAGTTTTAGAGTGGATGGTAAGTGCACCTTTCACCACTTTGTTATCTCACCCTTATTAAAAATAGTGATTTCATGAGATATACCCTTGTCCATCGACTTAAGAGGTTTTTGACATCAATCATCATCACTATCCCTTGGGTTTGGGTAGTGGTTAGCATAATTACCATTCTACTTACACTTTTAACACTGAATCATGGGAGGTTCATTATGTTCTTCTTTCTCTCCATTAGCATTTTGAGCTAACTTCACCCCATCATTTCGATAATCAATTACCAATGAATTCCTTTCCACACTTAAAACATTTACTATACCCCTTAAGACAAATTAATTCATGCTTCTTTTCACTCTCAAAGCATAAAGGAACATTCATATTCTTTTCTCCATGGTTTTTATAGTTTCTGTTGAACTCCATATTCATTTTATTTTCAAAACAATGAGGTTGATACATGACTCCAACCTCCATTTAATCATTGATCGCACACCAAAAAATCTCTTCATAGCTACTAAAATCTCTTATAGCCATTACCTTCTGAGACTTTTCATTAAGACACTGAAGAACCTATCAACTTTACTTTTGGGTTGGATGATAATTCCCAAAGTGTTCCACACAAGTCTCATGAAATTATCCTCATAGGTACTAATAGATTTTCATCCCTTTTCTTCAACTCAAGGAACTATTTCTCCATATTGGTATGAATTATTTGAGGAATGTACTTATTGAAAAATTTGTTCTTGAACTCATTCCATTATATAGATTCAATTTCATCTTGATTCCTCATATTCTTAGTTAAATTCCACAACCAGTCCACTTAACCTTCTAAACAATGAACAACTAGAATAAATTTCTCATATTTCGAAAACTAAAGTATGGGAAATATATTTTCAGTGGAACTGATCCATTTTTTAGAAATAAGTGGATCAGAAGAGCCTCTAAAAGAAGGTGGAAGTCACCTCATGAAGGACTCAACAGAATGTTGTTCCCACCATTTATAATTTGGAAGTCCACCATGATTCATATCTTGAGAAAACTGTGTGAGCATAGCAACAAGTTTTTTCATTCTAGATCCCATAGTATTCGGTTTCTCAGAAGGACCATTGTTTTATTTTCTGTCACAATCACCATTAACGTGGTTCCTTCGGGTTCTAGCCATTGACTAAAACCAAAAGCATAGAGTAAGAAATGGGTTTCATAATGAGGGACCACATAATTATTAAAGTCACTTATTGGATATATAAATTATGACACCTTACAAAATCTATGACACCTTATGTTTATCCAAGGTTATTCGTAGTCATCTTCTATTCAAATCCTTCATAATGGTTCATGAAGAGTTTTTTAATTTCCAAAGTATATCCCCCAGGAGTGTTAAACAAGGTGCATAGTAAGGCTCATTTTTGGGTACCAGATTACCCCAAGTCAGGATCTAGACATCATTTCAGAGTTGTTACCCCTAAGAACATCTGTGTCAGAGCCATATCCCCTTGTAGTATCCAGACATGGGTTTATTTTTAGGAAACCACTCACATTATCCTTTATTATAATTCTAGTACATTTTTCTATACATTTCCTTATCTATATACTTATCCTTAGACATTCCCTTAGGTTTGTCATAAAGTTTTTCTCATCCTAGATTCAGAAGGTTAACTAAACCTTTTCTTTCATACCAACTATAATGACCCTCTCTTTTTATACATTAACATTACATAACATTTTCAGAATACATAAAACATTATACAAACAGATGCCCAAAGACCATACTAGTCTAGTTCCTTTAGAAACATGGAAATATAAACACCACTACATAAATGAGATACATCATCTCCCACTAAGTTCTTCTTGGCTATAACCCTTCTTAGACACATCAAACATAATAAATATTTTCATATATTTGGGCAAGGAAGCATAAAAATGGATGATCTCAGATGCCAAGGGTATAAGAGGGAGATAAATAAGAATAATCATGAGTATAAGGGTATGAGAACCCGATCATAAAAATAGAGGATCATACCCTACATATCAAAGAACACAAACATGAATCTTGGCATAAAGTTGGGTAGTTCAAAAGACACAAATAATAAGGAAATAAAGAACATAAGACATGAAATAATAACATAGGAATAAAACATTGAATTGTGGTAGAAACATAATCATATATAATTATATCAATATTAATCAATATGTTGCTTCCTAGGCCATATTAGTGGAAAAATTCTTTTATTAAACTAGGTTCACACCCTGTTCTAGCCCTGTATTACTAAATCGAGTTCACTCCTCATTCCATCCCTGTAATACTAAATCGAGTTCATTTCCTATTATATACTTTTAATAATGAACCATGTTCATTTATCATTATATCAATATTTGTATCATGAGATATAAATCTTTACCTAATGCATTGGATGGATATATAGGTCCTAACCATCTCATAATCGAATCATACATATATATGCCACCTGATAAAAAATAACCATATCACATTCAATGAAATGAAATTAGTTTTATAAAAATGTAATCATATAATAACCTATGGAAAGAAACATGTTTCAAAATAATTTCAACATAAACATAACCTGTGAAAAGAAGTGGGTTTTGAAATCATATAACCAGTGAAAGAGAAATGGGTTTCATAAACATCATGACCTCAAACCATAATCCATTTGGAGAAATAATATGAATGGAAACATTGAATAATTTCCCCAAAAAGGAATGATTAACACCAATGGATTTTATATTAGATGTTAAATAATTTTGAAATATAATTTTAAAACATTAATTGATGGAAATATCCACTCTTATTTAATAAATTATTTTAAAATATAAAAACTTTGGAAACATTTTTATTTAAAAATAGCATTGAAAACATATAAAGAAATATTTTAAATTAATAAAACATTTTTCAAATCCCTTTTATTTTTAAATGATCTTCAATGATCATTTTAAAACATTTTTGAAAACATTTTTTAAAACATGGTTTTTGAAATAATATTTCCTACCGAAGAGAGAAACACAGTAATATTTCCTTAAAAACATTTTCTTAATTATCATAGGTAATAAAGAGTGGAAAATGGAATTATTACATAGATATATCTTGAATAAATAGAGGATATGGAAATTGATGAGTGTTATTGAGAGATGGATCATAAGACTTTATCAATGAATCATTATCATTAACAATCTCAAAAAGAGATGAGATTATTTCAATAAACTATTTCCAGTTGGTTACATGGAACCATAATATCAATGTAAGAAATGTTAATTACATGAATAATAAAATAAACAGAAAAGAAGTATATTCATGATATAAAATGTAAAATGGAAGTATATACACCTCTAAAAAAATTTAGGTTCATAACAAAACATGAGTCTCAAAGAAGGGAAATTGAGACAAAACTATTTTACCGATTTGGTAACATTTGAAACCTAAACCCCATGAAGTAAAGATCATAAAATAAATATGTAAATACTAAAAAATTTAATTATATGAATCATTGAATACATCCATGGTAAGTATACACACCACACAAAAGGAATGGGTGGTGAACAAAGCATGTATCTCACGGAAATAAAAAATGAGATGAAATCCCCTTACCTTGTGTCTTAACTCTCTTCGTAACCATATAAGATTCTTTAATAATAAATATATGTTTATTATAAATATTTTATAGAATAATATTATTATATATAATACCATATTTTGTTCTATTATGACATTATATTACCTACTTGTTAATAATTCTAGGTTATTGTTTCACTTTGGGCAATATCCACTTTGTTCTTTGCATGCGTCTTAATCTGTCATATCTTTTGTCCTAATACATATATTAGGATTTCATAAATGTATAAAATGATAAAAATATTATTTAAATTCACTATATTCTTTTTATAATAATATATACAGTATAGAAGTATGAAATGGAATACACTGTTCATGGAGACGGTAAGCTGCACGTGCACATAAACATTGTTTCAGTTTTTATTATCGTATTGAAAGAAAGAAGGTAAATGAAATATGTGTATATATATATGTGTATATATATGTATATATATATATATATTATTATTATATTATAATAATTATATAATATATATCATATAATTTTACTAAATGCATCCTTAATACATTCCATGTAGTGTGTGAACGAACCACATAGCTTTGAGGGGGTGATAGTCCACACTTCCTCAAACGAAGTTATCATATTTACACCAAATGGAAAGTAAAAAGGTATATTTTGTAAATGTAATAAATAATCATAAATAAATAATCCTAAATAAATAATAAATATTATATATTACATACATAAATAGATTTTACATCATAATGTCCATCATGTGAGGTAGTAAAGGAAAAATGAACAATCATCATTTAGTGAGGCGATAGTTCCCCGTACACATAAATAATATGTTCATTACCAATTAGATAGTAGTGTGTGTATGAATAAGTAAAAACCTTGGAATAAAAACATCATAGTATATTTATTATTTTTTTTTTTACAATAATGGAATAATGATATTGGAGTGGGTGGAGAGAGAAAATAATATAAAGGAGCTTGAGAGAAGACATTACCTCTAAATTGGGTAACTCCTTTTGGATTGTGCCAAAAGGCTTCTTTGGATTTATTTATGAAAAAGGGAAGTATTATAAGAGGAATGTAGGATTGGTTTGAGGATATTTGAGAATATTTTGGCTAAACATAAGTGGTTTGAGAGGTGTAAATAAGTGGAGGAGAGGAGGCCTTTTTATCTTGGGGGAGGAGTAGAACTCTTGTAAATCTTTGGAAAATGAATTCCACCCATGTTTTACCCATGAAAGTGGATCCCATAATGGAAAAAATCCAATTCAAGGGAGGGTAGGGTCAGAATATATCCATAAAATTGGCGTTGGAAGATTTTTATAAGTTTTTTTGGGTCTTAAATTAATGGTTTAGTCCGTATTTAAGCTTAATTTTACCTTAATCATTATAATTAATTTTAATTAGATTCACTTTTTATTTTGGTAAAAAAATAAGTTGAACTTATTATAAATTATAAATTTTTCTAATTAAAAATATTGAATCTATTTTTTAAAATTCCATTAACATGAATGGAAGAAATTAATTGAAATTTAATCCCACAGTCGGGTCGACAATGCGGGTTTTTAAATTAAAAATGATCAAAACTTTTTTATATTATTTATATTCAATTTAAAAGTGAAATTGATTCCAATTAACCAAATTGAGTTGATTGATAAAACTATTATATAATTAAACATTAAAAATATATATAATTTAACCTTATAAATAAATTAGATGAAAGAACAATTTTGAATTAAAATATGATATTTTTCTCTATTCATAAAAAAAAAGTTTCTCAGAAAAATCACATAAATTCACCTTAAGATAATTTTAAAATACAAAATTCAAAAATGAATTTATTTTTTAAAATTATATTTTCAATGGTATCTAAAATTAATTTTATTGTTTTTCACATAAGGACATGAAAATTAGTTTGTTTGAGAAAATAATATTTTTAAACATATAGGGACTTTGCAAAAAATTATATATTTCATTATAAATATGTGTTGTTAATATAAAAAATTATAGAAAATATTTTAAAAGTAGTTATTGATATTAATATTACTAAGTTAAATATCTAGGTTTTAATTATCTCATTTAAATAATTATAATAATAAAATGATGTTTTATAGAAACATAGATGTTGTGTGTTACATATTTCAAGTCACTATTCCATGTAACATATTCCATGTATATGTTCCATGTAATGTACTCCAAGTATGTTCCATATGAAAGAAATTTTTGACTTAGTGAATTGAAAGACATAAATAAAAATTTAATTTATTAAAAAAAAGTTTCATAAAAACTCAGGGTGTTACAATCACTCCCCATATATCTTCCTCCCCGAATGATGTATAATAATATGGGGGTTTGAAAGGCCACATAATTCTCATTTACATGATTAGAATAAAACATGAATAAATAATAATACTCATGAAAATAAGTATCATAAACAATATCATGGGTAACATACACTCCCACTTTTGATCACAATCAAGTGTGTTCATAAAATGATTATATATAGAAATAATACCAAGGAAACATATAAAGAAATGACACCCAAATGGTAAGGAACATCAAACCTCAATGTTTTCAATGTTGGCATCCAAGATTATCGATGGTGTAATATCAAAAACAAAATTCACACACCAATTGAAATATGATCTTTTATAAGAACTCCTAGAATATGTTTCACAAAAAATATAATGTATTATAGATCAAAAACATAGAAGAATTATAAAATGTATAGAAAAAATAATTCCCAATGATGAATATTAAGAATGGAAGAATATGAGCCTAATTGAAGGATGAATAAATCATATTTCTTAGATAGTGATAGGATAAGTCACCAAGACAACATCGTAGAGACATTAAAGAGTTCCACTGGTCCTAAAGAAGGTTTTTTATACACCAATGATAAAATTTCCTCACTATAAAACATAAGGAATCATTTTATAGGCCATAAAATCATTATTCGGTAATCAAAAAGGAAGAAAATAGTAAATTTTTCCAAATAAGGATACTCACCGAAGACCTTCACCAAATCACCAAAATCTAGAGGAACCTAAAAATAAGGATACAAGGATCCCATAAATCAACCCAATAAGAGGAAATATCATAACAAAAATGGTTTTGTCTTTAGTAAGAATATTTTTCTAAATACTAACCCTAAAATTCATAAACATTATATAAAATTTGAAGGAAATATCAAGTGAGGTTCTTGAATCGATTAATTGAGTTTAGACACAATTAATTAATTTATAAAAATATCACTTTTAGTTCATTCACATTTACCTTATAAAATTTTCAATATCCTAGATTAAGAGATAAGTTTTTGTGCATTTAAAAAACCACCCTGACTGTAGAAATGATCACCACCACCACTACGACCTAGCCTTAGTAGTGGTTCTCTTGATCACCTATTATGAAACAGAATTTCCCATTATGTTACTATAAGAACATGGAGTCTTTCCCCTTACTAAGGCCACTTAAAAATATGGTGCTGTTTCCCAAATCATGGTGGACATGGACATGAGCCTTACTCGAGCACCATATCTTAAACACAACGTGACCAAGCTATTTCCCTTGATGTCATTCAACTAAGAAAAGTCAATCCCTACTCTATACCCTAGCCAAAATGGTTCATAATAAATTTACTTGACCATTTTTTTGATATATTAGAGGGAAAACCACAACTAGAACTATGTACCTAGAGTTTTTGGTTTTGGACAAAAAACTTTTACCCAAATTTAGCATTTTATATACGACTTAAATCTCTGAAGGTTCCTCCCAAAAAATTATAAAAAAAAAAGAATGATCAAAAGGGAAACAAGATTTCACAAAAGAGCAAAAAAATTTAGGTCATTAAAAATTAATTCCAACCCCACACTTACATGTTTCATAATTGTGAGCACCAAACCCGCACTTTTGGATTCATTATAGAAAATGTTGTATAGTTTTTTTTATAAAATTTAACTAAAAAATATGATTTTTTTTAATTAAGGACTTTTTCTTGTATAGGATTTGGAGGACAGGGGCCACCCCTACAAATTATAAAATTTAATATAATAAATATAAAGGTAGAAATAATACATTGATTGTGCAAGATATATATTGAAGTTGGACTCCATGAAAGCTATAAATGAACCTGATAACATTTTACAAAAACATAGTGTGAGAAAAATTTCCCAGTAAGGGGTTATTAAGAAGCCAATGTAAAATCAATTTTTAAAATACTTTTTGAATATACTTTTGAAAAATTCATATATTTGGAAAAAAATTTAAGAAAACTTTTGAAAATACATATAATTTTGAAAAAATATTTTGGAAAACTCTATTCACAATATAATAGCTTTTAAAAACTTTTTTAAAAATATTTTGAAAACATAATTTAGAAAATGAATTTGAAAATAATTACAACTTTATAAATAATAATATAATTATTTTGAAAATACATACACTTTTGGAAATTCTATATAGCTTGTAAAAATACTCACACTTTCAAAAAAATTATAATTATTTTGAAAATACTTATACTTTGAAAGTGCTTTAAAATAATCTAGTGATTTCTAAAAAAACAATAAGTAATATTTTGAAAAAAATGGGGACACTTTAAAAATTGAATGCTGTTTGGGCCCACCCACTTTCCTTAAGAATGAGTTCAATCCCCATTACAATTTCATATTTACAATGTCCAAGTAGCAATTTTTTATAAAAATAATTTCTAGATTACCTTACACACAAACATATATATATAAAATTTCACTAATTTTTTTTTAATTAAAAACATGAAAATGAATAAAAAACTCACACTTATATTTATATATAAATATAAAAATGTTAACTTTCTCAAGAAATCACTTGTGAAATTTGGTACAACCAAAACTCATGTCATTTAGCTTTTGCATGGATTGTTAATAAAATTTTGATTCATAATCTCATGAGATAAAAATTATTGAAAAATGAAATAAAGTGATAATTTTTATTATAAAAACTCATTCTTGAATACAGATGTTAAATACGCATTTTCCTAAATCACAATTTGATGTTTGGAAATATAAAATAATTGTGTACTCATATATACCCAGATATAAAATGATAGAAATTGTAAACTATTTTTCACATAAATAATATATGAATAATAATAAACATAATTAATTAAATAATACAAATAATTTTTTTTAATTAATATTTTAAATAAAACATTTAACTTCTACATAATTTGAAAATTATCAAAATGAGTAAGATCATAACCTAGAATTAAGGTGAACTTTCATGTATATGAAATATTACATATTTCAAAACATGAATTGATAATTAATTTCATACACACACACACTCACATGAAAATTATACAAGTCTTGAAACATTGAGAAAAATTTATTTGTCTCAGAAAATATAAGGACATAAAATAATGGTGTTCATAGTAGTAATTGACAAATTACTATTTTTCACACATTTCTCTTAATAATATATTTATATATAATTTTACTTTCATGAAATAATTATAAGAAAGGAAAATATTCGATTAACTTATAATTTTCAAAGAAAAATTATATAACACACTTAAAAATTATAATAGTATCATTTTTATAATAGGAAATTCATCCTTTCTTAATTTAAAAATTTAAAATTTGATAAAATATTGATTTGAATTGAATTAACTATTAATTTTAAATAATTTAATGATGTAAAAACATATATATAAACATTAAATTAAAAGTATTAAAAAAAGATATACATTCAAATTGAGTACGACATATATATGTACATGTTCTTAAAAAAATTGAAGATAAAAATAATATGATTATATACTTATGTATTTGTGGAATTTAAAAATAGGATATATATATATATATATATTAGTTTTTTAAAGAATGAATCCCCTTACTTAATAATGGATAATATAATGAAGTAATACCTTCTATCTATGGTTGTTTGAACCAAGTAGAGGCAGGAGAAAAGAGAGGACCCTGTCTTGGATCAGGTAGGAGTTCTTCTCTAAACAGAGTGAATGGGGTATTTCTAGTGTCTGAAAATGCATGTATATATACACATTTTTTGGTTTATACACATTATGTTGGTGTTGATGAAGATTTATGGGGATTTTATTGAAAATAGAACCCCAAAAAGGGTAGATATGAGGGTTTAGGATCCTGTTTTTTTTGTTTTAGAAAATATAATGTAAAGTAGGGTACTGTTGATTCCTTGCAGTGGAAAGATTTTGGGTAAGATGATAAGGTGGTGTTTTTTGGATTCAGTATAGATTGCATGTGAGGAAAATATGTAGTCAAAGGATGTGGGAAGAAGATGAAACTAAGGGGTTTGGTTGGCTTTCATGCTCGAGAATCTAGTCGTACAACGACGGAGGCAGCGACATTAGATAAGGTAGTGCAGTCATCAAATAGGTTGATGGTCATGAAGGTACTGGTGAGAAGATCCCGTTGTGGCCCTATTGGTTCCATTGGTCGATGACTATAAGGGGATTCAGGTTGTAGAGTGCCCATAGTGAGATTAATGAGAAAGATTATATGGTCGGTGTTGGTGGAGGAAGGCGACACCCATTTTTGATTTTTTTGATTTTTATTTTGTTTATTATGTTGTATATCTATATATATATATATACATGAAACACTCATTAATATATAATTATTACCATTTTTTTTGTTTTAACAGTTTATATATATATTTAGCAAATGTATTTGTTTATTATTTTATAATCAATTCATCATAAATAATTGTTTAACTAATTTTTTTTATTCTTATATGAATATCTATATTAAAAAAACTCAATTATTAAATATATAAATTATAATTTTAAGAAATTATTATTTTAATACCCTTAAATATATTTTAATACAATCAAACATTATTATTATTATTATTTTATTTTTGTGAATTACATTTTACCTATATTTTTTATAATTTTATTTTGCTGACTTTTTGAGAAAAAATACAAAAAAAATCATTTTTATTAATCTCTTACAATAAAGGTTTAAAAAATTATTATATATACAATATATCAAATAAATTAAAGCTATTTGATATTATAAATTGAAAAACAATATGTAACATAAAAGTAAAAAAATAAAGAAATTAATATTCTTTATTGATTATAAATTATATAAATTATATATTATGTTAAAAATGGGCATTAATATATATATAACGTAACTTTAGTTGAAAAGTGATAATGTAAGAAATTTAATGATAAAACATAATTTTATGTAAAAGATTATTGTATTTAACTTACTTTAAGAAGATACATATATTAAGTGAATATCATTAAATACGAGAAAACAAAATTCTATTTAATAAATTATCTTACAATTAAAACAATGTCTATTAATGTAAATAACTTAATTCCAAGGAGATTAAAACATTACTTAGTAGATTTAAATAATAAAAAATACATAATAATAAATATACATACTAATAAAGGTAATATTTTATCTAAATTTATTAACAAAATGTATATTAATATCAAATATTATATTAAATTATATATTTTAGTTTATAAAATATTATTCAATAAAAATTTATTAAAAGAAAACTATGCTTAGAATTTCTGGGGTGTTACACCAACATCCTATTGTTTCTTCACATTTGAAATTTAATTCATTAGGTAATTATAGACTTCATTTAATTATTTAAATTTTGGATTAGGAAAATATATTTATTCTAATAGTTTAACAAGAGAGTTATTGATAATATTAATATTTAATTGTGGGAATGATTGAAAGTTATACATATTATGTGATGTTCAATTTCATTTTAATAGTTCATTTGATCCAACCCTACCTTTCTCCCAGATTTTCCCTACAACCACCATAACCAAATGGTTCCTTATATTAACCTTGGGAAATCAATGCTTACTATCTCCCTATAAGAATTATAGGCATCAAGATTTTATTACCTCTCTCTACTAGATCATTTTGGTTAAAGGGACACATCACTTGACTACTTGGACTAATTCATTAACGATGTATGATCTCTAAAGGAGTGAGTCCAAGTCAGGTTATAAGATCCCCGTCAATTTCTTCATTATTTATCTAATTTTAATGATCTCACCTCTTATTTTTCTAAGTTACAATAGTAACACAACAACACTCATTTATTCTTTTTTAGATGGGGCTATTAATTTCATTGGAATCACGATCAATTGAACATGAAGATATGGGTAATTTTTCGAATCTTACCCTTTCCCTTACAAAACCCCCATATCCTCTAATTTTTTTTGAAAAATTATCACAAGATTTTTATATTGGAGATCTCTCATAGTCCCTACATTACCCCTTTTTCCATTGCATTTGTGTGGATGTTGATCTATCTAGGACTCTAGTAGAATCTATATAGATTGAGGTGGGTGAATGGATCAGATATTGGCAGTTAGTGGTGTTTGAGGCTTGGTTTGACTTTTTCTTATCATTTTATCATTTGGGGGACTTTAATCTTGATTTTAATATTTTTTCAAGGAAGGATGAGACAAAACCTCTCAATTTATCGGTTAGTAGTAAGGTAAAAAATAAAATGCTCTATAATTATTTTCCACTTATTAATATCTCTTCAAGTGAGCCTCAATTGAATCTTTTGGATATGGTATCTCTTATACACAAACAATGTTTTCATCCCTTATTTCATCTAAAAATTGTATCAAAGTGAAGGATTAGATTTCTCTTCATCCGAGGGGAGGGGAAGATCAGACTATATTACCCAACAAGGAAGAAATCAAGGTTTATACATCTGACAGAGTGTTTCAACCTTAAAGGGATCTCTATCTAGTTTTGGGATCATGTTATATTATAGATTAAGGTTTTGTTTCCCAATATATAATCCATACAATGGAGTTCCCTAAGTCAACCCATTATGGGAAAACTGATCTTGTCATTCCTACATGCAATAATACATTTGAAGGAACATTAAATCCCTATATTTCTTGTGGTATATAGAAAGGGTGATATTGACTACTGGTTGATAACAAGTTCCATATTACTAGATGTTTGTACAAGGAAAATGAAGAGGTTGAATGGTAGGGAAAACCCAAGTACAAAGGGAAAATGATGGAAAGTTATGTGATGGAAACACAAACTGATTTTTCAGTCCTATTTCAAGTTTAATAGTAAATTTTAGAGGAACCTACTGCATTTTTGGATCCTCAAGGGATAAACAAAAATAATATATTCTATTATGAGTGTGAAGGGAACCCTCAATTTATAATTATACTATGTTTTTGTTCTAAACATTCTATGAAAAGAGGAATCAACTTGGGAGAGTACTTAGTTTCCAAAGCCCAAAAATACATAAGTAGAAAGGACTACTCCTTCTTTCATAAACCAATGGAAATTTGGGTAAAACAATATTTAATACCCGAGTCCTGTGAAGACACCCGCAATAATATGGTGCATGGATTATGAGTGAGAATTCATGGATTTTCATTTCCCTAAAATTTCAATGAGACGATTAAAGTAGCATGTGATAAATTTGAAAAGGATACTATGGAATAATGTAGAGAGGTGATGTTATTAGATCTATATTTTACACCATAATATTTGGATAAAATAAGGAATAAAAGGGAACACCAAGGCCTCAATGAAAAACGGTCAGATGATACCTTCAACAACTTGATATATTATTGATCAAATTCATCTATTAGACATCAATTGTAAATGAATATGTGGTGGTCTATAACTCCTTTGAAGATATTTACAATGTGAACTTGCATCAAAATTATAACATTGACATAAAAAATATTGATTGGAAGTTAATTTACCCTTCTTCTTTAATACTTTGTGATTTTTTTGTGTTTATTTATGATTTTTAGACTATATTGTGAGCTTGCATGTGGGTTCCCCCTCAACCATTAAAACTTGATCTTCCAAATAAAATAAAAAATTAAATTTGAGTTAGTGAGTGAGTGAACATAAATTTTGAATATGGTCTCATGAAATAAATAATATATAAATGAAAATAAAAAATATATGATAAAGAGAAAATCAAAATGTTAAAATTATCCTAATTAAATTATTTTTTCCCAGATAAGGATGTCATAATTTGATCATGTTATCATGACATATCAATTTTTATCTCTATTTATACATGAATTTCTAAATAATAGATAGAAACATAGGAATTTTATTTTTGAAACCATAAATTATTAATATTTAAAGACAATTTAAATTATATAAAATAAAAAATATATTAGATGATGTTGGGGTTTATAATTCAAATATAATCATAAATGAAAAAAATATTTTGTGAATTTAAAAATTTTATATTATGTGTGACCATAATATATATTAAGGAATTTAATTATTTATCATACTTCATCTGTTCAATAAAAAGTTATAAATATTAAAGTTAATGATTTATAAAACCTGAAACCAAACTATTTGATATGTTTCTACTAGAATAAATCATAATATTTAGTTATAAACACAAATTTATTCAAAGGATACCACTGATAACTGAGTGAATTGTGTTAGACTTCAAAATTCAAACTCATTAATAAAACAATTATTGAACTCAATGTGTTATCTAGATTTTATATTTATTAGAATGATTTCATAAAATATATAATCATGTTTTAGGGTATGTTAATGATAATTAAATAAATTAAAATAAAAAATATAAACATTATTTTTGAATTTAAAATAGTAAATAGAGAATGGTGTGTGAAACATAAATAAATGGGTAGCCCCAAATAAGTTCCTTTGATTGTGGGTGTGATTTACTAGTAACAAACTAAAATAAATATAAATTTATAATGAATAATAATATTATTAAAACATAGAATTGTATTTATGATTAAAGTAACAAAATATTAAGATTGATATTTATAAGAAGTCCCCCATCATGTGGCAACATGGACCTTAGAACAGAATGGAAGGTGGATGATGAAAAAAAGGTAAAATGAATTTTCTAATCACTCTAATATGCCCCTCATGTCAAATATATTTTCTTACTTTGTGTGTTCATGATATTAATTACAATTTATTTTACTTAGTCCCAAAATAATTTAATGATGTATGTGAATAAGTGATCCATCCATGATATATTTTCACTCTATTTATCCAAATGGGTAACTAAATTATTCACCTAAAAATAACTTGAAATTATATATATATTTTTTTCCTTTCAGAAATATATCAAATTCATATAGAAAAATCCTAACTAGATCCCACTATCCCATACTATTTTTTTTAGTTATGGTAGATCCCAAATATCTCACTAAGAATTTTATCGCTTCATGGGCCTCTATTGGCCTTATTATGGTTGGATCCATCCATTGGTCTAATTTAAGAAATTTTATCGAAATGTAATTTTTATTATTAAAAAATAATGTTATTTAAATTTTAATAATTTATAGAAATTTACTTTGATATTCACTATAACACCTAGAGTTTATAAAAATAACACTTTGTTCGATATCGTTTAAAGCATGCAACACCGAGCAGAAACAAACATGAAAATAATATTATTTAAATATTACTATCATAAGATACATGTTAAATTAGAGGGTATTAAAAGTATTAAATTATTTATGATATATATATATATATATATAATGTTCCTACTCAATGTGGATTTATTGATAAATTTTTAAGATATAAGCTCTCTACTTTTAATAAATATATTTTATTCAACAAAAAATAGGTTTCCCTCAAAGATGATTTTAATTACATTTTTCAAGGAAATATTAAAATTTATTTATGGAACTAATAGAAATTTTGTTTTATAATATCAAAACAATTTCTTAAATCATTATATCAATATCAAATTACGGTAAAATTTTGGGATTTCTAAGAAATGTTTTATTTTTTAGTGAATAGTGAAAATTACCAATTTTTAAATACTGTCATTTCATTTCATTAAATAAAGTAATTTCAAAGTTAAATTATATTTTTTATTTGTAATTATTTATTCACACAAACCATTATATTTATAATAATCAAATTAATTTTAATTTAATCATCATTTTTCATGATTTTGGTATAAGTTTATTTATGCTTAAAAACACGGGTGGGCGAGGATCTTCCAACCTTTCTCCAACCTGGAGTTTCTCCCTTCTTTCCCGAAAGTTTCATTAAACCCTAAGGTCCCGGACCTAGTGGACGGGGTGCCGAATCTTCCTTTATCCTCGACTGAGTTTACGGAGTCGATCAGCCTCTTGAATCTCACTCTTGTCGCTCACTTCAAGGACAAGAGGCCCTCAGTTGATGAGTTCGATCGATTTGTTTTCTGTTAATGGGATCTCCAAGAACGCACGGTGGTAGGTTTGCTCGACAATAGGAAGATAATTATTCTCTTAGAGACGGAGGCTAATTTGATCAAAGCATGGTCGAGGGCTCCTCGCTAATTCAAAGGATCCCATTTTCTGCTACTGTGCTGGTCTTTCGACCTCCACATGAAAAGGGACTCGCCATCAATCGTGGTTTGGGTAAGTTTTCCCAAGCTCCCCTTACCGTTTCAGAACCCTTCAATTATCCGGATGCTCGGAAATATTGTAGGTAGATTTCTTTGCACGGATAGTCGAACTGAGGCGCTCTGTCATCCAGGGAATCCTCGAGTGTGTGTTGAGATAGACGCATCTCGATCCCCTTTTGATTATGTTTTTGTCACGATCGACGAAGAGTACCGCTATAGACAGCGGGTGGTTTATGAAGATTGGATAGATTTTTGCGGTTCTTGTTGGAGGTTGGGGCACTCGGAGGAGGTTTGCCGAAGGGGACTTCCTCCTCGGTCGAGGGAGGGAAGTGGTAAAGGGAAGTATATTCCTTTGACCATGGATGTGAATTCTCATTTGTAGGCTAAGGAGGGTTCTGAATTGAGACCAATGGATCCTACTATCAGAGTAAGGTGCTCTGGGGTGGCTGCCTTGACGCTGGATGGTAAACCAGCCAAGGCTCGTAAGGTAACTTTTGAGGGTGATCTAGGTTCTGGAACTTCGGATGGGAAGAAGCTAGATACTCTCCCGAAATTGGATAATTCGAAGGAGTCCATGGGTTTGGATCCTGTGGCTCCCCCCTTTCTTCCATTAACTAATAGATTTGATGTCATTGCTGAGGGTGTTAGATCTGAGTTCCTGGAAGAGAATGATTTTTTCTGGAAAGGAGAATGGTGAAATGGTCTTAGAGGATCAGTTGGATGGAGGTTTGGAGACTGAAGCTGGTTTGGTCAGAGTAGAGGCTATGGAGGATCTTCAGGAGGGTGATAGGGGACTTGGGTCTGCGGGATTATCATTGGATGATTTCTGCACTGAGGTCAGGAGCTCCAATGCGGTGGAAGCGGATGGGAGTTAGGATGAGCATGGCTTGAAGGACGTTCCTGTGGCGACCATGGATGAAGTTGTCTCAGTGGGGGTGCTTCTGCCTATGATGGAGACACAACTACTGGTCAAGCTGACAAAGGAAGGGAGATCTCTATGGGAGGGAAAGAGAATGTGAGCGGAACAGGTGGCCGTTCGTTCAGCGAGGTGGTTCAGAGTGGGCAAAACTTTGTACTAGTCGGAGGGTTTGGTTCTCCCACTGCAAGACGTCGGCCAAGGAAGGATTACTCCTGTCTTTCACGGCTAGTGAAGAATCATTCCCCCTATAGGAGTAAAGTAAAGGTTATTATGTCTTTTACGAAGGACATAGTGACTAAGAGGAGATCTCCGGACCTAGTTCTAGAGAAACTCAGGAATCGGGTGAAAAGTGTTCAGTATTGGAGGACATCAGGTTGGGAAACGACCTCGACCACTGGAGAAGATGAGTCCGGCAGGGGATGCGGAGAGGAGTATGCCTTTGATTATTTTTAATTATGTTTTTGTGCGTTACTGTCTGTTTCTTGTTTGATTTGGTGGTTGTATGTTTGGGCACCGGAACCCATTAAACCAGCTATTGAAAATAAAAAAAAGGGATTTCCAGCAACTACAAACTATTTTTAAATAAATAAAGTATATCCTTTTTAATTAATTTAAATAACACATAGTAAAGAAATACTTAAAGGAAATTAATATATTATAAATCTATTTATAGGAATTTATATTCATATAATTAATATTTCTTTTCATAAAGATAATATAAGATCATCCATTGCTTGAAAAATACATTTCTTGAAAAACTTTTTTGACAAGTTTTACGAGATTAATTTTAAATTAAAATTTTCAACATATGTGTTTTCAATTTGATAAAATGAATTTAATTTTTTAGGAAGCATAAGAAATATTAGGTAATATTCTGAACATAATTTTGTCCATAATGAATAGTTAAAATAGAAAAAAACAATTTAGAGTGGTGAAAAACTAAAATGATAAAAGTGAGTAAATTGAGAGTTAAATAGAGTAACATGTATAAAAAATGTTTATTTTAAATGTTGAATGTTTTTATTGAACTTATAACCCATACAATCCATAATTAATCAATATGTTTTAAACTTTGAATGAGAGTTATATCTCAATATTGAATAGTTTTGGCTATTTACGAAAATATCATCCGTCCTCAATGAAAAAAGGGAAATCCCACCCCTCCCTAATTCACACATACAAATCCATTAGGAGTGGAAAAACCTAAAACAATCTATCTCTATAATACTTATCCACATTTTTTAGATTTTGGTATTCCCGGAAGACCAATCTTACATTCCTTATTAAAATATCCAAAGGAGGTTCTTCTATGCGATGATAATCCGCTTCGCCGAGATACTTCTATTTAGTTATTATTTTTCCACCATAAATTATTTCAAAAAATTAAATTATATTAAAAAAAATATGTAATATATATTGATATTTTATTATATTTATGGAAACATATTTATCCATATCCTCTTCTATAAAATGTGAAATGAGACCATCATTCTTATGTGTGATGGACTAGAGCCTCATGAATCAATGCAATTCATTTAAAGTCATCCCCTATCAAAACTATTAATGGTGATTGCTTTAATTTTAATATATTATATTAATGAAATATTAATAATTCTATAAAATTAACATATCTTTTACCTTTTTACCTTTCCATCCATTGGAAAATGATAACATCATTCGTGTGTACGGAGGACCACGGCCTTGTGAAGCAATGTGATTAGATTTTTATTACTGCATGACATTGATGATATATGTAAGTGTATTTTAAAAAAATTATATTTATGATATAATTATCATTATATAAATATAAATTTTACATACATTATTTCTATCATGATCATTGAAAAATGAAAACGTTACTCATGCTTACTTATGACCAACCTTCTCTATGATTGTAACGTAGTTCATTTTTTATAACAATATTTAATGTGGGGTTGTCAAATTGTATTTTATGTACATAATTACAATTATTTCATTATTATTATTCTTGAGATGATGGAATAATAAAAATTTTTATCCTATTCAACACACCAATACCATTTTGAAATTATGAACCAAGCGTCCATGAAATACCCGACGTGGACATAACAAATAACTATTTAAATATTAAATTAAAATAAATGAAGTAAATGGTTTATGTTTATGGGATTAAAATGGGGAAATTCCTTTAAAAAAATAAATAATTTATATATGTTTTTTATATTGGTGATAAAGGAAATACATGACAAGTCTAGATTCAAGGTAAGGGTTTACATCTCAAAACTTCATTCTTCGAGACACATGTTCTTTTATGAACCTAATTTATTTTAAAAGTTTTATATACTTCAAATTGAATATTAAAAATAATTTATTATTCTTTTTCATGGTATTTTAACTTCAACACAAATCTCTCCATATTTCAATAAGTTCTTATTAAGACGTTTTTTAAATATAAATGTATTTATCATATCACTTTTACTTCTTTGATATATATGCTATATTCACCACTTATTTATTATGTGGGGGTATATAATTAATTGTTTAATTTTATAACTTGATTATATTCACCATAATGGTATCTAATTTTTTATTTTTTATTCCATGGAAGTTATGATTTAAATGTTATTAAAGTGGTAATGGTTTATTTCACACATTATCATTGTTTAAGATTTTTTACGTTTATGTCTCCTTTTAAGGAATTTTTCAATATTTATTTCTTACAAAAAATATATTTTATTCTCCCCTAATTATTAAAAAAAAATTATTTTTTACTACCATCTTCATCTCTTTGGTATTTCAAATAATGAAGGAAATATTTTAAAGAAAAGATGAATTTATTTCTCTCTTCTTTCAGAAACCCTTTCTCTTCCATGGCTCTGATTTCTCTTAAAAAATTATTTTTAATAAATATTACTGTCATTTTTTGAATGAGAAACTTTTTCATTTTTTTAATTTGAATTAAATATTTCTTTTAACTTTTATGATATTAATGTAATTTCCCACTGCCATGACAATTATTTTCATTGAAGCTTCCTTTATAAGTTTCCATGGTTATTTTTAAATTTTTTTCTATTATATTTTTGAATTTTTTAGATTTTGAAGAATTTATTTCAAATATAAAAGGGTATTTTACTAATTAATTATTCCATATAATCTTTTAATAAAATTTTTACCCATTATGAAATCCTTTTATGTTATAGATTTATTCTAAATTTTATATATATATATATATATATATATATATATATATATATATATGTCTCACACAGATATACCTAGATTATTCTCCCTTACATTGATAGGGTAGTACATGAATTCTATTCATATATAAAATTCATTTTTATGAAATTTCATTTGATTATTATATAATACAAGATAATTCAACCCATTTTCATTTAATGATAAATTGTTATGTTTATTCCTTATGATTGATTTCAATTTTGTTGCACACCAAATCATGAACATGTTATGATTAATGCACCCATATAAGGATCTAATTCATTGGGTAAATATTTAATATAATAATACATCTTGTGTGGGATTATAGTGTAATCCTAACCCATTATGAAACTTCATCCACCATGTGATACTGTGTAGGAAGTTATCTTTGACTCGGGTGTATGACATGTTATATGTTTCTTTGAAAATTCCTATGTATCCATGATCTTATTATACTATGTTATTTATGTTATGATTCCCTATTATTACTCATGTGAACTCTATTTTATGACATCATGTTATACCTATGACTCACATGTTATGTTTCCTTATCATGTTTATTCCCTAAATGAGATTTTTAGCTCACCCCTTTTGTCTATGTATTCCCCATGTTATCCCATAAAATTTAGAAGTTAAAAATTATTTTGGATTTCATTATGGAAAATAAAATAAAAATATTTATTTTAGTTTCAATTTGATGTATTATGATCATAGTTTTCCAAATAAACTAGGCCTCATGATCTTTGGGTTGTAATTAATGGATGTTTATGTTAAAAATCAGGTAATAAAATTTGAAAATGGATTGGGTCTCTATAGTTGGTATCATAGAAAATTCTTGTTTTTTAGGGATTAGGATTAGAGAAATTTTGTAAAACTACCAAGGATAAGTCTATTTATGGGAAAATATCATGTAATTTCTATGATTTTGAAAGTGAGTAGTTTTAAAGAATTTACATCCCTATCTGGTTACTATAAGTGAAGTGGATCTGGTACCATTATACCAAGGGGTAATACCGCTTAAAATGATGCATTAATATTTGAGTGGATCATAACCTGGGGAAATATAATGGGTATTGATACACACATGGTTTAACACTCCCATAGGATATTTCGTGGAAATTCAAAAACTCTTTATGAACAATTATGAAGGGAATGGAATAATTAGTAGGCTAGAAAACCTAACTAGAAACAATACCATGGATAACCTAGATTGAAACCATGAGACTCATAATTTAGTATCTAATTATCATTTACAAGTTATTACGTATATAATTATAATATTATCTTTTTTATGTAAATGAATTTCCATCCTATTTATTTTAATCTTCTTATTTATAGGAAGGAAATAGGATAAATGGTGATAACCTACGTAATTGGAAATGTAATGATTTTCATAAGGACATGACTAACCAAATGGGAATAGTGTCTAGAAATATTTTAATCATTCCAAATGAGATATCTCAAATTACTATTAAGAACTGGAACATGGGATAATTTACAATGACATCAAAGAATAAAAGGATGGTTTATAATGGAATTCAAAGTGTTAAAGATGATAAATAAAATAAGAGTGAATTTACTAATTGTAAAAAATGTTTAACAAGGCATCATGTAAAATGGATTAAAGGAATAAAAATATTGTTTATTTATGGAAGAAGATGTCACAAAGAAGCTAATTTCAAAATAATAATAAAGATTTCATTTATCAAGATATATGGAAATAATGTTCAACCCAAGTAATAAAAAATTGTTCAATGTATATAGTTTGGGTAATAATTCTGTCCAGGTGACTCTTCGTATTCCAAAACACCGAGTTCCACAAAGGTATTTTTCTATTTTTAACCTTTTATTTTAAAAGAAAAATTTAAAATTGATAGTACGTAATTTATTAAAGGAGGGGAGAATGTAACACCCCAAGATTTTATAGTATGTTATCTCTTCAAAGTAATTCAATAAATAGTGCTACATGCAATGAGTTCGAGTGCACCACGACTTGCCAAACTAGCCATTCAAATAGAGGTTATGAGTAGTATTATATGAATTTTGAATTTTATATATATCCTATATAATTTAACATTCATATTTTTTGTTTCTTAGATATAATATAAGGACAAATTTAAATTTCAGATAAAAGAAGTATTTTTCAAAATATGCATTTTTACCACCTATTTAATAGAGTATCCTTTTTAAAAAAAATATTTTACACTTTTATATATTAAATTTAAATAAATTAAATTATTCTTTAGAATTTATAGATAAAAATTTAGTTTGGATAAAGTTTTGGTACTTTTCTAATGAATTTCATATTTTGATGAATACTGAAAAATACTAAATTTTATTTGAAAACAACTTTTTTAATCGAAATAATTTATAGTTTTAAATTATGAATTTGAATAGTTTGGAAGTATAATTAGATTATGTTTTTATCATTTAATACAATTTAGGTTATTATAAGTAATTTCACATTTAAATTTGATATAAACACATGTCAATCTTTTGAAAGTTTTTACTTTTTAAAAACCCGCTTTTCAGTTTTGACAATGGGAATTAATTTTAAATTAATTAATGAAACTTATATGTTTTGAATTTGGTAAAATAGAATTCATTTTTGAATTTGGAATATCGAAATTATCTTAGGGTAAATTTTTGGTATTTTTCTAAAAACATTCAATTTTTGATGAATAGTGAAAAACAATGTGTTATTGTTTAAAAATGACTTTTTATTTAAATAACTATTTATTTTATTTAAATTTTTTTAAGTAAATATATATATAAAATACCTATATAAGTTCAATGTAAATAATTTGAGTCATTTTATAATAAAATTAGATGTATAAAACTTTATTGAACTTTTTACCGTCTCTTACCCACCTTCTAGGAGCATTTGCAAATTTGAATAAAATTAAATTTTACTGCTTCTATGAATTGAATTTAAAAAATCTGAGAGACATGGTAAATATCAGTAAGTAAAATTTGGTTAAAAAAGATGAAAATATTTTTTGGTCAATAGTAACTTTTGACTTTTATTTACAACGGTTAAAAGTAAATAGGGTAATTAAAGGAAAAAATGATATTATAATTACACTAACACATGTCCTAATTTTATTGGATAAGTTTAATTCGACCAAAAACAATATTAGGAATAAAATATGATCCTTTAGGTCCACTAAAATTAGATTAGTACGTTTATTATTATTTTATTTAAAGAAGAGTTAAAAGTGTTAAATTCAAAGTTTATTAACTAAACCATTTTTAATATAGGGTTATAAATAAGATAAATTCGACTATAAATATTAATTAGAAAGATAAAAATATTTACTACATAATGGTATTTTATTTATAATTTTTATATATTAAATAATTGAATTTATTTATGACACAATGATGATGCAATAATTACCTTCTTAATGAAATATTAAAATAGTTTATATTATAAACATTAAAATAAATAGAATTTAAAAGTTTTTATGACATACATGAATTTTATAGGTTAATATTACATGTTAGGGTCTATTAGATAATTTTTTTATAAGTGATAAGTTTGTTATGAATTTCACAAAAATAAAATACAAATAGTGTCAAAATTGACATAAATTAGTTTTTAAAACAAATACTATATTATTTGTTGATATAATATTCCTAAAAATATAAGGTTCGTACAAAGGGATTAAATAATATTATATATGTAATTAATGAACAACTTTAGGTTCTCTTTGAAGTTTATTGTAAGTTTATTAACCATATAGTGCAAGAATACAAGAAGACACGATAAAAGTTAAACTATTTAACTAAGAGTTTAATCTAAAATATAAGGTTATGATGGTAACCTAAACTTGTCTAAAACCTATTCATTGAGAGTATTTCGACCCATCAACACATTATCTTTGAAATGAATCATTTGGGAGCCATTAGAAACTGAAAATGATTTTATTATAAAATAATATTTCAAGGTTTTCCTAAAGTGACCCTAACCTCTCTTATAAAAGGGTACTTCCCCTTCTCTTTATTTCACACCTCCAAAGCCATTTTTATCAGCCAAACACAGCCCAAATATCTTCCCAACTTTCCTAAATTCAACCTAGATGAATTAATTTTATCAGAAAGCCAACCTAGGGAGCCCTTTTGATCAACTCAAAAGGAAACACCTGAAGAAGAGGTAATACTTTCACCACCCTCTTTCAAGTTCTTTTATTCTTCCACTTCCTATTTATTTTTTGTTTCCATTCCAAAATAATAAATATAGTACCTTATACATACTGTGATGTTATTATAAATATGGTACAACCATATTCTTTATTCTATCCATCCTATAAATGATAATGTCACCATACATGCGTACGTACGACTTACCATCTCCACATCGTGGTGTACTTTGTTATTCAAACACTTCATTATTTGGATGGGTATAATAATGAGTATAAATGATGTAAATAATAAATATAAATTTTTTATTATTCTTTATATATGATATACAATACAATTATATATGATTTCACCATCAATATAATGATATTGTCACTCGTGCGTACGTACAGATTACCGTCTCCCCAAACGCGATGAGATTCATTCCCCGTTGTAATAATTCAAGAATAATTTTCATTTTATGATTAAAAATAACATTTATAAACATAATATAATTCTTTATATGAAACAAATACAACCTATCCATAACAAACATGACTTACATAACCAATCATATAAAGGAAATCAAATCGGTTAACACCCAAAATGATGATACTAATGAAATATTATTAACAAAGCAATATTATAGGATCATATATGATATCATTTTTATATATATAGTTCTTTTATAATTTCATAATAATGGTTTAACTATTATAAAAGAGGTTAACATACCATCGACTAAGGAAAAGTACAAGGTAAGGGTTAATTTCACAATCTCTTTACTATCTGAAGTAGTTTTTTCGTAAGTATCTAATGGGACATATTTATTATATATGTCCATGTTTCATAAAAGAGTTTTCAAAGGGATTCTTTTTAAGGGAATTTTTTTACTAAAAAATAATTTTAAATTTTTTTAAGATTTATTCTTCTGAACCTTTCTCATTAATGTCCATGTTTTCAAAATGGTTTTAAGGATTTATTTATATGGACATAAATGTTTTAAAATGTTAATTCCTTTCAAAAGATTCAAAGTGGTATGACACACTTTGATTAAAAACTATATTTTAAATTAATTCCTTTATAAATTATGTGAATTTTAAATTAATTCATGAAAAAGGGATATTTCTCTCAAAGATTTTTACTGATCATTTTTAACTATGTCAACATCCTTTACGGGATATTATTCTTGATCGAGGTTAATTTATTTTGATACAAATATTCCATATTGTATTGAAGGTTTTGTGATATATTTGACTGTTGATGTGCTATTTTTATACCATTCATGGTTTAGGGTTAAAGTATTTATATTTTTTATGCTAGTTTTAATATGAATGTTTATGTTTTGTTTCAACCTTTTCATATGAGGAATGTATTAGACTTCGTAAGTGACGGGTGGAGCCCGCTATAGCTCCTCGATGCATCAGTATGTCTAATGAGACAAACTAGTTTCTTGGTATAAGGCCTTCAAAAAATATTATTTGTAGTCTTGGAACGAGGCCTTGACTATGTGGTTATGAAGTCAAGCATTATGCAATCCATCATTATGAAATTGGATATTGATATTACATGTGATTATTCGACTAATAAAATACCCATGTGAATAAGTAAATGGAATTATTTGATTTATCTTTGTCATATTATTCTAAAGTTTAATTTTAAAAGGATTTTGTTTTAGTCTTATACATTTCCTTAAATGTTTATGCTTATTTATGAAATTTCCGCTATATTGTTATCCTTACTGAGCATCTGAGCTCACCCCTTTCTATGTTTTATTTTTCCCAATATGTAAATAAGTATATTATGACTGACTTTCAGGGATAGTCTAAGGGATATGAATGTGGTCAATGGAGAAAATGTTGATGTTGTTTTTCATTTTATAATGTAATTTAAAACTTATGATGTATCTAGTACTTCCAAGGCTACTAAACTGATCGGTCTTTTGAGATTTGATCCCTTGTGATCATGCCAATTTTATGTAATAATGCGCCAACTATGGGTAAATGGGGTCGAGGAATTACACAAAAACCTTCAAAAATATCTCTGTAACATACTTATCAACATTAAATATATTATGGTATTCCCAAAAGTCCAACCTTATACTCTTTAACAGGAGATCCAAAGGAGGTTCTTCTAAGAGAAGGTAATCATTCTCATTGAGCTCCATTGTTTTTAATTATTATTTTTCCACATTAATTTATTTCATATTAATTACAATATAACTATTGTCTAATATATTATTAGATGTTATTATTTTTATGCTATAATATTTATCCAAGTCCTCTTTCATCAAATGGGAAACAAAACCTTTGTTCATGTGTATGGTGAACTTCCATCTCATAGACCAATGTAATTAATTCTCCATCATCATCTCTGATGGATATTCATAATTATGGATTTAATGTTTATATATTTTATGAATTAAATATTAATAATTATTTATATCTAACAAATAAATTACCTTTTTACCCTTCCATCTATTCAAAAATGACAACATCATTTGTGTGTATGGCTGAATACCGCCACATGAAGCGATATGATTCATTTTTTGTTACCACACAATGTGGATGGTAAATCTAAGTTTATTTAAATAAATAGTATCATATTTATGATATAATGGTAATAATTTAATTAAAAATTAAAAATTTCCATATTTCCATCATAATCGTTGAGAAATAGAAGCATTACTTATGTAGACGTATGAGCTACGATCTCCAAGATTGCAACATAATTCATTTTTAATAACCAAATAGCTTGGTAAAATTTTAAAGTATAATTTATGTATAAAATTTTAAAGTATTTCATGATTATAATTATGTATATTTTGGTAAAAAAACCCCTTTTACCACAAAAAACACATATATGTTGTTTTGAAATTTTGAACCAAGAATCCTTAAAACACCTGATGTGGACATAACTGAATATGTAATTAAAATAATTGAAGTAAATAGTTTAATAATAACAGAATAAAACTATAATTTTTTATTAATAAAAAAATAATTGATTTAATTTAATTATAAATGTCATAAAGGATAGAAATGACAAGTTTATATTTGAGGTAGGGGTTTTCATGTAAAAAATCCTTCTTTGATACAAATGTTATTTTATACACCTATTTTACTTTAAAATTTATATATACTAAAAATTTAATGTTAAAAACAATTTATTATTATTAGTTATGGTATTTTAACTTCAAAATCAAGCACTCTCTATTTCAAGAAGTTTTTATTAATATGTTTCTTAAACATTAGGGGATTTCTAATCTCAATTTTACTTACATGAGACATATGCCATATTCACCGCTTATTTATTTTGTGTGGTATATATTCAACCCCAATTAATGTTATATAATGAATATATTTATCTTCATGGAATTTAAAATTTAATTTAATTCTACTTATTTCATGTGATTTATGATTCCAAATTTAACAATGTGGTAAGTGTTTATTTCATAATCTCATCATTATTTGGGATTGTTTATTTTTAAGTATTTATTAGAGGAATTTTTATATATACCTATATTAAGCCTAATATATTTTATTATTATCTGGTTATTATTGATATTTTCATGTAACAATACAATTTCCCCTATTTTTTACTTAAAATTATATGGAAATTCTTTTTAATAAAATATGGTTGCATTTCTCTCTTTTATCAAAATACCTTTCTCTTCAATGATCACATTTTCTATAATATATTTTCAATATTTTTCTTAATATTATTATTTTATTATTTAAATTAACTTTTATCCATTATTGGTTTTTTCCAAAAAAATAAAATAAAATGAATCTTATTTTCACTTTACGAATGAGGTACTTTTTATCTTTTTTCATGAAAATGTGAAAGGAATCAGTATTTTATCTTGTAAAAAATAAACAAAATTTTTTCCATCAGGAACATTATTTTATGTGAATATTCTTTTTTAATATTCCAGGGTTATTTTCAAAGATAATACTTTCTATAGTATTTCTTATTTTTGTTTGTTTTTATGTAGTGTTTTTAAAGTGAAAAGGGTGTTTTCCTTATGAAATATTTTATGTAATGTTTTAGAGAAATTTTCATCAACAATAACTACCATTAATTTTATGGATCTCCTCTAAATTATAAATACTACCACATATATAACTTAAATATTATCCCTTACATTGAAGGGGTAAAACATTATTTATGTTCATCTCTCAAATTCTTTCATTTTTAAATTTACATATATTATGGTTATGAGATAAGATTATGCAACCCATTTTATTTCCATGGGTAATTATTATGTTTATTAATTATGATTGATTTCATTTTTGTGGAACACATAATCATGAACATCTTATGATGGGTGCACCCAGATATAAATCCAATTCATTAGGTGAAGATGTAGTCTCATGAGACGTTATGTATGGGATTTGGGAGTAAATCTAATCCATTATTGTAATTTTTCTACCATGTGATGTTGTATATGTAGTTAGACTTGAATCATGTCTCTTCCATGATATATGTTACTACCATAATTATTTTGTGTCATAGATCTTATGATACAATTTTCTTTACGTTATGCATCCATGTGATTACTTATCTACCTTCTCTTTTATAATATCATGGTATATCTTTGAATCACACTTTATATTTCCATTTCATATTTATCTCCTCACAAGGATTTTTACCTCACAAATTTTTTTCTATATATTCCCCAAGTTATCCCATAATGTTTAGGAGCTCAAATGGATCTTAGATCTCATTATAGAAAAAATGAATTATTTCATTCTCACATTGAGGTATTATGATCCATGTATTCAAAATACACAAGGAATCATGATATTTGGGTTGTAATTAATTGATATTTATGTTAAAAATCATGTAATAATATGGATAAAATGATTGGGTCTCTATATTATAAAATTTATTCTTTAAATAAAAATAATTGTATAAAATGAATATCAATTTTTAATGTTTTTAAATATGGAATAAAATTAGAATTCCCAATGAAAAAGTCTCAAATGATGAGATAATACATTCAATAACTATTTAAAATAATATTTTATTGTTAAAAATGTTGAGTTAGTCACCTTATGATCAACCACTCTACCTAATTGTGTTTTATTTATTATAGTAGGATGAATTAGATTTTATATTATTGAAGATATATGAGACTTTGTATTTATAATAATACAATGGAGTAAAAAATATTGAATATTTTGATTTATATTATAGAAGGGAGTATAATATAATGGATGAATTTTTTATTAGAATCCAATAGAAAGGAATTGAATAGTATAAACCTTATTTTTCTCATGATTCTCCAATAGACTATTAACTCATGTGATCTTAATGAATATATTTGATATCTCATATACTTTAAAAACTTATCCCATGATGAAACATTTTATAAAATACCACATGGATATATATATCAAATGGGGAGAATTTTGAAGGGATAGAATTATAGACTTGATTAATAATCAGAAGGAATGAATTTTATGGATTTTTTATTTCTTAAAGGATTTAAATAAATGGGAATAATATATATGACCACAAAAATTAATAGAACCTAATGTCAATTTATTAAACTTTTTGAAAGAATTTAGTGATAATAGGTTCAAGGATGCATAAACGACATGATGTAATTATTTAAACTAAAATTCCTAAATTATTTGTTATGGAATGTTGAAAAAAGGATATTATTAGATCTAACGATCAAAACATCACTCATTAATTATATTTTTTTCAATGTTGATTTTTTGGCTTTCAAGTTTTTTTTTGTAGATTTTTTTTGAAAAAGCATGTAATTGTTTGAAGAAGATATTTAAATTATGGTTGTATGAAGTTTTCATGTAAGTTTAAAGATAAATATTTAAATGATATATATAATTTAAAATTACTAAATAAGTTTGAAATAAAATTCCAACTATCAATATAGGTGGGAACATAAAATAATAATAATTGTTTAATAATAAATTCATGGAAATAAAGACTTCATATGTGATGTTGTAGTCTTCAACTGATTATGAGAGCATAGTTTTCTTGGCTATATAAGTGTTATAGGAATGGTTAACTCATCATGTATGTTTGAAGTAAATTTTAAAATGATCATGTTAGATTGAAATAATGGTTAAAATTTCCACTTAATATTGAATTACATTTTCAACTATCCATATAAGAGAGATCTAGAGCCACATTAGTGTAAACCAACTCTTCAAAATTTACATAAGTGAGAAATTAAACTATTTAGTTTTCTATATCAGATTTTATAAAAATAATGAGAATTTTTCAATATTATTGAATAATATTTTAGAACATATAAACTAAAAAAATTAAAGGAAATTTTAGGAGTTCCTTGAATGTCAATTTCATAAGGTTTAATGGAAATATTAGTTTATATTATATAAAGCTTAAATATATTAAATTTATAAGAAAAATTCAAATTTTTAGTCAGGGATGATTATTGTGAATTTAATATATTCAATTTAGCAGGAAAAATATAAAATTAAATATATTGGTAATTTTTAGTAGAAAAATAAGTCGGTATTAATTATTGATATTCTATATAAAAATAATAGAGAATTGATGATTAATAATCTCCTAAAAATATATTGTTTTGAAGATAAGATATTAATAAACATAAAGTATAGTGTTTAGATGTGATAAATAGGAAACATCTCTTTTTTTGTGTTTATTCTAAAATCTTCTATAATATTTACTTTTTTTAATCCAATTTTTATTGATCTTATTGAAATTTTTTAATGAGATAATAAGGGAGAGTGACTCATTTGTAAGTAGTTAGTATTCATAAAATTGTAGAGGTGGTGATCCTAAACATGGATTTACCTTTCTAAAATTTTGTAATCACAATATACTTAGTGGTTAATTAGTGAACCAATATTATGTTGTGTGAGTGGTCCTTGAATATATCCCATATTAGTTAAATAAGGATGGTGTCGTCTCTATAATTACTAATTTTTTTAATCCTAATGTTGTTCATTTAAGTTTTATGAGAAATGAGTTTGAATATTTATTTATTATAAAATGGAAAAATTAACACATTAAAATATTTTTTTGAAGAACATTGGTACAAATATCCAACCCCTTCTCAAGGTATTATAGTGGGAAATAGGAAACAAAATAAATACTCTATGTTAAGTGCCAATTGGTGCATGGTTATATTTTTCATCAATGGGTTTTTATTATCAACAAAGCATGTAAATATTAATACTTCAATGAGAATGGTGGAATGGGTGGTAGATTGGATTATCCACCCATTGAAGTGTTTCTAAACGTCCTTATCATGTATTATGGTTAATGGAGAAGAGTTAGATACCATTTATGGTATGAAGTAAGTTTCATATATTTTTAGGGGTGTACGGTAAACTAGGATTCTTTGTGAGAAGCCCATACATATAATGATTGATTGATATTACACTCATGTGTATGGAATTAAATGAAATGTTTAGCACTTCAAAAAAAATATGTGAGAGTAAATATGGATACATGGGGATATATTAAACATATATTTTAAATAATAAGGATAGTTATAGTGTTATAAGATTCTATTATAGTGTGCTATTGAAGTTTAATATTAAAATCATTATGAAACATTAGTTGTATGAATATATTAAAAGATGATGTTATGAAGTTCATTAAGAATCATTGAATCAATTAAGATGAGTTAATTTTATGTAAGGATTTATAGGAATTTTTTGACTTGTTTTATAAGGTTTTATAAATTCCCATAGGTTTTTTGACATGATTTGAGATGGTGTTGGTTTATTTGAAATTCCTAAAATGTTATATATATGAAATATGGATTTTCAAGTTTAGAGTTGAAATTTTCTTAAGTCTAGAATTCCTCAGAACCATAATATTTGGTAATAAGTACATGTATAAGAATAAGTCTAGTGTTATGTAAACTATATCTGATCCAATAATATTTTTTCTATAAGAATCATTTGATACATTCATAAGAATCATATAGACTATGTATAACTATGATTTGGTGTCTCCATATACACCATGAGAGGCTTCATAAACATGATCTAATGAAGGATAAGGTTATGTATACATTATCTATTGAACAATAAATCCATATAATCCTCCTTTATAGAAGCATCGGCCTACATAAGCATAATTTTTAAAGTAGTGTAAGAATCATCTATAGAAGGATCTTTTTATGTAAAAATCATGTATTAGAGGAATTATGGATTTTTGTAGACTAAAATATGGAGATTCCAAATTAAATTTATGAAGATTAAAATTATTTTGAAGATTCATATATTTATTTTCATGTATTAAAAGATAACAAAATAAATTTGATACAAACATTGAATTTGTGATATGTTGATATTAATGTTATAATGAAGAATACCAATGACAGAGAGACTGTGATAGACTTTTTATATCTGAATTATATAGAATGTGGAATAATTTATTTCTAATAAATTATATTTTGAATATTTTCATTATGATTTTCAATGTTTTAAATTTAATAAGAGAGTTGTGATTTAATTTGGGTTTCTTATAAATGTTTAATATGATATCATTGTGATTTTATATAAAATATATTAATTGAGAAATTGAAATTCTAGATTAATATAATATAAGATTAATATAAATTTTATGATACTTGTGTTGTGCTTTAATGATCTAAATATCAATAGTAAAAGTGATTCTAGGTAGATATGAAAATAACTGTTCTAAGATGACAAGTAAAGTTGTGATAATCTATTGTGTATTTTTAATAGATAAAGAAAAGAAGTTTCAACTTCTTCAGTGAGAAAGAAAAAATGGTATTTCTAGATTTGGTGGTTATTTATATATATGATTTTTTGTTCTGTTTAGAGTTACATACATTTTATCTAAAGATATTTTGTGATTATGAAGAATAATATCATGATCCTAGTAGAATAATATGGATGTGGAAATCAACAGAGATAAAAACAAGAAAAGTATAATGTAAATGTACTCTTATATATGTTAATGAAACAAAAATTTAGGTGAAAAAGGATTTTTCAATTATTGACCATTTCAATATAATAAAAAGTTGAAAAATGGTTAATGGGATAGTGTAAAAAATATATTTTGAGACAAAATATATTCTAAATATAATAAAAAATACTTCTAAACTTCATATGAACATAACAAGGGGAGAAAATTAGTGTTATATAATTATAGAAGTTCTTTGTGAAGAACATTGAACTCTGAAAGAAGAAGAAGAAAAAGAGAATTTTGATCTAGTAATGATATTTTTTATCATTTTGATATCAAATCTAAATGAATAGGAGGATCCTATGAAATATATTATTATTGAAGCTTGAGGAAAAGAATATATGGAGTGACCAACATACTATATGTATTTAAAATGATTTTGTGTTCATAATTTCTATATACTAAGGAGTTACTGGGCACAAGAAATCCACATGAGTTTAGTTAATTAATAAATCCATGTGGACATGTTTAGTTAATTATCTATGATGTAGAGATGAGAAGAAGATACTGAGTTATAGGATAATATTCTTAAATAACTATTCACATCCAAAGACACATTTGGAGTAGGGGGAGATATATCTTGTTGACTTTGAAGAATCCGAAGAAGTCGTGTTCATTTATTTCAAGAAGGAGATGAAAAGAAAACACTTTTTATACAAGGTTTGAAGATATATAACATGTGCGAGTCAAGGTATGAAAGGACAATGTAGTGAAATTTAGTTATTTCAGTGTGAAGATGAGTTTTGTGGATATCCTTAGAGAAAAAAGTAATTGTATGAAAGGTGATATACTATGATGGTTTGTGAAACACTATCCATTTAATCACATATTGATTATAGGAAAAAAACATTGATTGGGGTGAATAACCAATAAAGGTATATTTAAGGCCTTAAAGAGGAACCTTGAAAAAAATATTGCAAGAATTTTTACTTGATTTTAATTCATTACATACATTTTTTATTACAAGGATGAACTAAAAATGATCCAAATATAAAATATGATAATAAGAGTTTAAATTATACGGGTAAAGTTTTTCAAATTGAAATTAAAATTTCATAAAAATAGGTAACACCTAATTTCCCCTTCCCTTCTCAGTTGTTTTTACCGACCCTAAGGTTTATTTTTCTCTTTAATGAAATTTACACAATATAGTTTTCTATATTTTCCCAATAAAACATTGAAATTTCAGTACATGGAATATTTTTTTAACTAAACATGAGTAAATGATAATGTCCACCATCTAAAAATAAATATAGAATAATTTCATACTCAATTAATGTTTTAAAGTGAAACATTTTAAATATATTTGTGATTGAGTTTTTTTCTATGGATAAGGAAAATAGATATATTATTAACTATTTATGGAAGATCCTAGATGATTTTGAATAATATATCTTTGAAAATATGACCCTTATATAATATTTTGTAATTAAAGAATTGGTATATCAAGAATATTTAAAAATATAAAGTCCAAGATATATGGATCATAAATGATTGATTATTTAACATGTAATATTATATAAAAGGAAGAGGAATAAATAGAAAAAGTGATGAATGAGAAGAGTAATATTTTCATTTTTTATTTTCATATTTTTGAGAATTAATGGATCAAGTTTTCTTATATGGAGAAATGTTAAGTTACAATATTGGACAACTATAAAAAATATGTTTCTATACTATTTATAAATAGATTAAGATACACTTATTTTCATGACCTGGTCTAGAAAAAAATCCAACTAGGCTTTTTACTAGACCATGACAAGACCTGAAGGGCAGTCCTATTCCCCACAGGCTAGAGGAAATCACCCCAGCATCCAATAAAAAAAGGAATGACTTTCCCATCCTAAAAAAAGATACATTTTATACATATAATGAAAGATGAAACAAAAAATAAATATTCCATAACAAAAAACTAGCAGCAGTACTGATATAACCATAGAAACAAACCAAAACCAAGGTATACATCAAAGGTCAAAACCATAAGCAACCAAAACTATATAAAACATATTTACTTGATAAATGGGTAATATACCAAAATCTCACCACTAGATACCCATTCCCTAATGACATGAGAACTTGTTGGAAAATTATGACACAATTCCATTATCTACATCAGATAAAACAAGGTCTACACATCCAATGTGATTATGTAGGGTGTGAGAAAAACATGATAAGTAGGATATCATCCCAGTGTTCCATAATAATACCCTGTTAAATAATCCCAATATTCTCAATTTATAAAATAAATGGCACAATAAAATAGTTTTCACATTTATATCAAAATCATGGTAAACATTTCCCTTCTTTAAAGTTCTAAAATAGATTCCACATATCAAAGATGAATGGAAATTTTCAAGTAAATCATTTATCAAATCATGTACCATATATCAACATTAAAACTAGATCCAAAAAAAGAAATGAAGAGAAAAATGGAGATCAAAACTAGGATAACATATTTCTGGTCTAGATAGGTCACCCATACCTCAATAATCAAGTCATGACATAGACTGCAGAAACTTGTCTATAGAAAAAAATATCCCAGGGAAAAAATAACACCCCATGAGTGAACCCCCTATGGAGTTAGATAATCACTTCCCCAGGACAATGAGTCCTATTGAATAGATGAAAATCCCACACATAAACCCCCTATGGTGTCATATAATAATTTACTTATAAAAAGAAGGTTTAACGAACAGGGGGAAACCCCATGAGTAAACCCCCTAATGGTAACATGGACAAGGATGAACACTAAATCCTCTCTAGACACCCACCATTTTTAAGTGCATAATATATCAAAAATATTCAATTGATCCTATAATTTTACAAACATTTTCCAAAAATCCCTTTTTCCATTAAAATTATTCTTTAAAAGAAATTTCATAAACCATTTCATAGTTCTTTGAAAACAACATTATTTTATGACATCAAGGGGTAAACACCATATTTTATCAAATAACATGAATTCATGCTTGTTAAGAACATAAATGATCTTTCCAATCATCTTTTATAAAACATGTTTAAAAACTATAGCTTGTGTGGTTCACCAATCATAAGTTAGAGATGGAACCAACATCCCCACCATTTGAATTTAGTGACAAAAACAATGACATCCACAACAAATGAAGAATAAGGAACTAACAACATCAAGAGGAGGTTATATTCCAAGGATCTCACATAAAAAAACTAGAAAAAACATCCTCTAAATCCATGGAGACAAAAGGAGATACATGTCATGATGGTTCTAAAAAATGATAAAGGAAATCCAACCTCTATCTCCCTCAATCTAATCTCCTAGAAAAGATAAAGAAACAATAATCTAGGAGGAACTAAATACACAGTAAGAACAACCAGAATAGATCATAGAAGCTAGATCTCACAAAGAAGAACATATTTCAAAGTTCTCTAAAAACTCATACGATTCAAAACCCAAGACCATAGTGAACAAATAGGTATTAATAGAGGAGAAATAAAACTAAAGATGAATTAAAATACCCATCATAAAGAACCTATGAGTTTCCATAGACGTGTGTAATGTTATCCATAAAAATAGGTCGCTAGTTTTTTCCATTTTAAATTTAAAATTAGATGACAACATGATATAGTATAGGTTCATCATGCCTGTGGTGGAATTGGTTGTATCTCTCCAACAACCTAACATTCCCACCTCAAAATGTCATAATGAAAAGGGTATTGGTATTTTGGTCTAGTCATGACCTCCACCACACCCATGGTGGGTCCTTATGGATTTGTTTTATAGGGAGACCACCCAATGGACATGAAAGGGGCCATGCTCTAGTTTTGGTGTGGTGGTACCACACATAGCGCAATGGTACCACTCCCAGAAGAAAACTATTGGTTCACATTAGGTCCCAATAAGTTTTTCATAAACAAAATTTAAACACCACTTTAATGACAAAAATACACAATCAATTCCTCTTGAACCCAGGGAAAAACATCCCAATGCTTAAATAAGGAATACCTTATGTACGGATGTTACAATCTTCCCACCATAGAACTTTATGTCAATATAAATTATTACAGAAGAATGAATATAAAAAAATTGTTGAGGTCATTTATCAAACATCAATGATTCCCACCTCATGTATCATGAGAATATAATCCATGCCACCACAACACTTTGAATAATAGAATACACTTCCCATGAAAAACATTTATCTAGGAATAAAAAATCTCCACTAACTGATATAGAACCGAAACATTTGGATTCAACTCAATTTCATCCCAATTTAAAATATTTGAGGGATCTAGATGATAATCTATGTGTAGAGATATGTGGGAAATATCATGAATATATATATATATTGAGTTGAAAACACAAAATGATAAGACACCTTCCCAATAAAATTAGTGATCGCAAATGGGTGAACATATCTTATTAGAAACACTCACTACATCCCAAGTCGATGGAAAACAAACATAGGGGAAACTTTACAGATGATGTGATCACTAACTAAAAGCTCCAAAGGAAAATGTTGACAATCCACATATGATTTCTACTCAGTCTGAGCTATAACCAAGTGGAATTATATATATTGAATCATTATCAATTTCTCCTAAACAAGTGACTATATAAATCCTCAAAAGGACTAATTTTGACAAATATAGGGTAAATCTTATTATAATTGAACTAAAATAGTCCCAGATGACTATCCCAATATAATTTCAAATGTAAGACATGATGATAAAGAATATCCTCTAGATGCTGAATATCATGCTCTGTATGACCTCTAATATTTAGATGAAAAGATTTACACAACATGACTTATGTCCCCATCACCCATTGGAAACATTTTGAAAAATAGGAAGTAAAAAAGTGTGATCCCTATTAGAGAAAAGTTCACATGGAACCCCATGAATTTTCATGATTTCTTGAATACACATCTTATCCATATCATGAACCATGGTGGCATCCCTACTTGGAAATAAATGAGAAAATTTCATGAACTAATTAATCCCTATATAGATTACATTTTCTCCTCAGGGAGTCCCTCGTAATCAAACTATAAAGTTTATTGATACCTTATCAAATCTCTTTTCCATCACTAGAAGAGGATTAAGAAAACTAGAAGGGTTTATGTTCTCTACCTTAATATTTTGGAAGGTGTATTAGTGTGACACATAATCACTAATGTCATTCTTCATAACTGACCATAAGAAATGGAGTCTCACATCACACTAAATCTTTATAGTTACAATATGAAAACCCCATTAATAGCTATGAAAATCAGGAATCACCAAATTTATGTCTAGAAAAGGGACGATGTATAGAATATCAATGTGATGAATTATATTTGAGGGGAGAGGCTTTCCAAGAATGGCCTCCCCCATATATAAGGATTCCCTAATTCCTTTAAACTCATCATCTTGAAAGTTTTCTTGCTTAATAAACTCACAGAGAGATGATGATAAATTAAAATTGGTCATAAATATACTAGAATAATCCTTGTACACAACTTGATGAAATTGGGTGAAAAATACGAAATTTTTTCACTCCTTCACATTCAAGACAAAATGAGAGGGAAATTTCCTACTAAGAGCATCAATAACCACACACCATTTCCCATGAGTTTAGGAAATGTTAATAATTTTTTTAGAGGAACCCCACCTATATCCTCTTCTTGTATTTCAGTTCCTTTAAAGAGAATATATAATATAAGCTCTTCTAATCAGAAAATATTTTAATCCTCACCCTAAAAGGAAAGTGTTTCCAACAACTATGATCATGAATAATAATGGAAAGTTTCATGTCATGATTAGGATAATTCTTTTCATGAAACTAAATATATAAATAAAAATTCACCACAATATGATCATTCAAAATTAGAATGAATTCCATCCTTATAATAGAAGCATCACAATAAACCATATAGCCCATAACAGGTTCCGAAGAGGTCAAAATAGTAGCCAATGATAGATGAAATTTCAAAACATTGAAAGAGGCATGGTAATTATCACCCTATGATAAATTAACACATTTCATTATAAGATAAATAAACAGTGAAGCATTATTTGATAAATATTTTATGAACCATTAATAATACCATGCTATGTCTAGAAAGTTCTGTATCTCAATGAAATTCTATGGTTCTTATCAAGGAAAGACATTGCTCAGCTTTTCATTATCAACTAAGAGAACAATTTTGGAAATACCATGCCCTAATAACATAACCTAATGGTGCTGACTCTTAAAATTACCAAAATTTAATTTAGATGGTTCTCATTCTCTTTCTCTATTCTTGAATAGACTAAGATATAATCTATGAATACCATGAAAATAGTATTGATATAATGGTGGAATATCTAGTTCATAAAATCCATACACACTTTATGCGTGTTAGTTAGGCCAAATGACATCACATGTTATTCATAGTGGACATAATAGCTCCAGAAAATAGTCATTGGGATATCCAACACCTTAACTTTAAGTTGATGATAACTTTAACAAAAATCGATTTTTAAAAACAAATTTTCCCCATTTAACTGACGAATCAACTCATCCACATTCGGATAAGGATATATATTCATTACTACTATTCTATTCAACTTCATATTATCTATGCATAGAAGAAGAGAACTATCAACCTACTTGGAAAAGACTACTGGGTCCACCCACAATGAAACACTAGGATGAACATATCCCCTATCAGATAGGTTTTAAAAATAGATCTTAAAATCTTCCAACTTAGTAGGATTCATATGATAAGAGGGTATATAAATCAGTTGTGCACAAGGAATTATATTTATTGAGAAATCTACCTCCATTTTTTGAGGAATACTGGAGAATTCATATGGGAAATTCTTATGTAATTCCTATACAACCAAGGGAAAATTAATAAAGGAAAGAAAACCATTAGGATCAACCAAAACATTAGGTAATATATTCTTATGATCTATGAAATAAGGTACTATATGTCTTGACCTTAGATCCCAATTTTTGGATCCACCCAACACTCCAATTGGTATCAATGAATAAATCATGCCAATTATAATAATAAATCATTTCTTGTTGAGAAAAAATACACCCTAATGATAAAGTCAAAGAGACCCAGATCCAAAGCCCAAATTTCCCAGAATAACTCAAAATTTCCTATCAAAATAGAACACATTCGACAACAAAACCCATATTTCTTCCTCTTTCCAAGAGGTATTGTCAGTTATATAACATTGGACATGATCTCCATTAGATGTTTAAACACATCCAAAAAATAAGTAAATATAAAAGAGTTCCAGGAACTATTATAAAAAATAGTAATTATATAATATGAAAAAAATTGGTACCTCTCAATACAGATAGACACGTATCAACTTCCACAGACAACTCATCCACTATATGGAATTGCTTCACTCCGAAAGCCTATGGCTAGTGACCTGTTTAATTTTTATGCTTTTTAATATACCTCAGCACCCTTTGTAGATGATTTTCCATAACCATATCATAGAATAGGATGATCCTAGCATAATATATATAGATGAACTTGATGAACATATGCATTAAAAGTTTTCGTAGGTGTGGGACAAAACTATCTAGTTTTCCCTACCATTCCACACTAGTTTCAGGTTAAGGGTGCACTACTATACACTATGGATGAATTATAAAGAGACCAATTCTGCGAGATACCTCAATAAACTCCCTTTTTAGCATGCCACTTCCACTTATTTCTAAGAATTCTACTATAATTTCCACTGGGAAGAAGGGAAAACTGAAATAATCTTGACCTTCCCACCAAATTGATCTCTACCATCATATCCCTATCGACCATCTCATCATAGGTGGTGATAATCAATATATTAAATTTCTATAGGATATCTAGTAAAAATACTTTTAGGTATTTTTTATCATTAACCTAATCATTTATCACCACCTTTTGAGAAAAAGGAACCATGTTTTCAAAATGGTTAGTGTACTCCATCATCGAACGATCACCATACTAAAAGAAGAGGAACTCCAGAGATTCATCCATCATCATGGATTACAGATAGAAATTATGAAGGAAAATAGTCTCTAAGTCCTTCCACTCCATGACCACATGTTTAATCCCATAAAACATAGATTCCCACCACCTCCTTCTAGGACACATGTGCTCAAACATTTCATTCTTCACCATGACAAATTAAGTTATCTCCATGAAGTCAATGAGACAATCAATTTTTTCTATCTAATCCTCTACCTAATGAGGTATATTTGTACCATTAAAATATAGGGGATTTTAGAATATTAACTCTTGTACATGATCCTTGTCTCCCTAAATCTAGGTTAGACCTTTTTAACTTGGTTGTGAACAAACATCACATTTCAATCCATGACATGAACTACCTATATAACAGCCTTGATGAGATTATGATCAATAGGTTAATCCTCTTGAGGATTATTTTCCATTACACCCTCCTAAGGACCTTGGAGGATTTATCATAGGAATGATTCTATATACCAAAAATAGAAAGAGACCATTAAATAATAAAACAATATGAGTTTATACAAAAATGGATATAAGTGGAATCTGAGATCTATATCCAAACCCAACATAGGAGATATATAACCCACATATTATGGTTACAAAGGGATTCTTAAATGAGATATATTCATCCAATCACTCTCAACATACCCCTTAAGGCCTAAATGTTCCACCTAATATCAAAAAATATCTCAATAATATGACACTTGAGGTTAAAACTATTCTTTAATTCAAAATTGTGAGGAGTCAACCTATACATCCTATCTAAATAGGATCTAAACTAGACTATGGAAGGAGTTAAAGGGAATTATTTATCCTCATGGGATAGTCACTTCCACCCAGGAATCCAATCAAAAATATAGGGAATGATTTTACTATCCGAAATTATAAGAAATGGCTTATATATAGAGAATGATAGCTAGAAAAAAGAAATATTTCATGAGAAATAGCTAATAGCAGTAGTGATATAGCAAAAGTAACAATCCAAACCAAGGTACACATCTAAGAAGAAAATGAACAGTAACCCACACTATTGAAAATAACTCTATGTGATACTTGGGAAATATCCCACTAACTAAACATGAAGTACCCATGTCTAGAGGACGTGAAACTTCAATGCATCACGATGACACCTTTCCCCTTCCTGAATCAGAAAAAACAAGGTCAACATACCCTTAAGGGATTATATAGGGTGTGAGATAAATAGTATCAGTAGGATCCCAACCAAGTGTTCCATAACATGTCATTATAACATAATAAAAATATTTCAATATATGAAAAATTGGAATGTTAAAATAGTTTTCACATTTATATTAAAATAATAAAAAAACATTTACACTATTTTTTATAAAACAGATTCCATATAAAAAAACTCGTAGAACATTATCAAATAAACCATTTTAAAAAATGCGTCAAATATTCATATTAATAGTATAGATAATCTGAGAAAACTATAGAACAATGGAGATTACCCTTAGGATAACATAGGTTAGACCTAGCCTTGTTACTCATACCACAATAATCAAATCTATATATAGTGTATACAAACATGTCTCTATAACAACTAAGCTAGTGGAATAGAATAACACCCAATGAGTGAATCCCCTAGGTTGTTAGAGAATCATTTCTCTAAGACAACATGGCATATAGAACAGAGGAAGACCACATGAGTGAACCCCCTAATGGTAACAAGGACAGGGCCCTATACTAAACCACCTAGGTACCTAATGTCCCCATGAGATACATGTGTCAAAATGTTTTAAGGGCTCAAAGAAATTTAAATTTTTTTTCTAAACAACCCTTTTACCGTCAAGACTATGCTTTGAAAATAAAATTTATAAACCATTTTTTAGTTCTTTTAAAACATATTTCTTTTAAAAAAACAAGGGAAAAACAAATCATTCATTAAAAAATATTTACACATGCATATAAATTACACAAAAGATATTATTAATCATATTTTAGAAAAAAAAATAGAAAACCACAACATGTGCGGTTCACAAAACATAGGCTAGAGACAGAAACACCTAGATCTTAGTTGGTTTTACACAATAATAATAATGGGATCCAAAAAAAACAAGGAAAAAGGGTATAATAATAGAAATCCGAGGTCCTAGACCAAGGATCTTATGACATGATACTAAAAAGAACCTATGGTTCAATGGAGAAAAAGGGAGATAACTACCATAATGTTTATTTTACAATGATCAATGAAAGACTACATATATCTCCCTTATATAGATCACTAAGAAATAATGAACAAGAACCAATTCAAGAGGAAATAAAAACACAAAAAGAATAACCATAATAGTTCGGGAAACCATATTCCTAAAATAATAACTGATTCTAAATATATACCAAAACTCATCCAATCCAAAATTATAGATCTGGAATAGAAAATGAGGGATTAATATCGATAAATATGATTCAAGATGCATTAAAATACCCATAATAAATATATTTAGAGTTTCCATATTTTTGGCTAATGGTATGTTTATAAAATGGTATCTGGTTTAGATATTTGAAATTATAGACCAGGTGACACAATGGCATTATGGTGGGTCACCAGAACCATGGCGGCCTTGGTCTCATCTCATTGGAATCCCAACATTCCCATCTCAATACACCCTAATACTGAGGTGTTTGGTGTTGCAGACTGGACTTAACATCTACCTTTCTCATTGTTAGTACCAATCTAATGATTAAGGTGTTTTGTATTCAAGTGTCATCTTTTTTTGTGAAGGTAAGTTTTAAATAAAGTAAATCAATTCACTTTATTTTGTGGAAAAAATTCTTTTAGGTTTGTTTTGAAAATAATTGGACCCATGTTTTCTTATAATTAGACTCTTACATTCAGAAAGTTTGTATTCAGGATGGGAATGAGAAGGAAAGAAATAAACTTGAGTGAATGGAAAGTAATGATAATTTCTGATGTAATTTTGATGATTCTTTCCTGATTTTTATTTCATATAAATCATAATTTGGATTGAGAACTTATGATGCAAGATTAATGGAATAAAGGGGGAGTGAAAGAGATTCTTCCAATCAGAAAATAATTGTATTTAGATTTATCGTATCTGGATGGCAGAGAGAAAGAAGTGGTACCAATTATTTTTCAAAACAATCAGAAAATAACTGTATTCAGATTTATCATATATGGATGGAAGAGGGAAAGAAGGGGTATTGATTTTTTTTTTCAAAACAATCATATCCACATTGAAGAGACAGTGCTGATTTTCTTCCAAAATAATCCTATCTAGATTGTATCGATTATATTTCAAAACAATTGGATACCAAGTGAAAGCAAGAGATCCTATGCGGATTTTTATTCAGGTGGTGCTGATTGAAGGTGGTGCTGATGAAAAGTGGTTACGATAGTAAAGGTGATGCCGATGTATAGTGGTGCCGATCAAAGTGGTGCCATTGAAAGATGTGATACCGATGGAAGATGAGACACTGATTTTTTTTCAAAATAATAACATTTGTGATGAAGATTAAGATATGGTCCTAATTGTTTTCAGATTTTATTGTATAGTATCCGGATAGATCATTGTTTTCATTTTGTATTGTATCATATCTGGGAAGATCATTTTTTTTAGATTGTATTGTATCGTATCCAGGCATATCAATGTTTTCATATTGTATTTGATCATACCTAATGATCATAACCATAATGATCATATCTAGAATGATATTATTGAGAATGATCATATTCAAGATGATCTTATCCAGACTATTTGTATTCAGAAAATATTATTCGTGGGTTGAGATGAAAATAAAGAAGAAAGAATGAATGGAAAGTTACAATACTTTCCAATTGAAGTAATACGATGCTAAAGTTGATCCTTAATGATTTCAAAGTCATGAAGGTAGTCATGATAAAAGAACATGTTTTTGAATGAATTATTGTTTCTCAAGAGGTTCAAGGGTAAAGAAAAGAAAAAAATATTTCTGAATTATTTTTCGAGGGGGAGTTGAACTTTTATATACAATATTCTGATTCAAATTGGTTCTGAGAATCTTATTCAGCAATCGACATGAGGAATCAGATTAAGTTGATCATAACCATGTATTCATAACAATTGAAATCAATTTCATCAATTGAAATGGGAGTTATAATAAGAAGAGGTGAAGATTGTGTAAGTTTCGAGAAGAATTAAGAAGCATTGAAAAAGTCATAATTGATCCAATATTTCAGGAGAAATTCAGATTTGGGTGAATTTAAGTGAGTGGGAAAGTGTTTTGGGATATATGTCAAAACTTTTTTTTGGTCACCTATAAAAGGGAAACAAGTACATTATACTTTTTGGAGACTTTCACTGTTCACTAAAGAAGAGAGAGAAACTCTGGGTTTCTAGAGAGAAGAAGATATCAATTCTATTCAGATTGACAATTTTTTTTGAGTGGTGCCAATTCATTTGTAATCTTTTAATCTTGACAATTATATTCATGAATTGAAGAGGTGCTGATTCTTCTCTATTGTTTTCTATTTGAAAAATTGGTCTGGGAGTATTGTTTTTTAAGAATAAGACTCGGATGAATCAGACTCAGAAAAGATCAGACTCAATGTTTTGTAACAAAGTCTAGGTGTTTCTTACCTTTATTTTGGGTAAAGAATTAATTAATTATATTAAAATTTTAATAAATTTGTTTAATTGAAAATAAGCGCATGTAACATGAGTTGTTAAAAAACAATTATATTACCTTATTATGCTAATATGACGCACATGCACTAGTTGTATTGTTTCATAGTGCTACATGAGTGAAATGGTACATCCTGCTCATTGTAATCCAAGGATTTATTTCTAGTGGATTGTATGGTAATGGATCATTTCAAAACCATACCAAGGATGTAGCTATTGTTATTGAATAGTGAACCTTGTAAATCTTTGTGTTCCTTTGGATGTGTGTTGATTTGTTTCTTAGTAGGGAATTGAAATCCTTAACAGGAGGTGAAGGTTATTTCAATTGAAAAGAAACATAAATGAAAAATAGTATCACTGATTCACCCCCTCCCCCTCTCAGTGATACAATACTCCGACTGGGCATTTTCACCCATGGTGGGGATTGGTGGTCGGCTTGTACATGGATACACTAGTGCAGAAATTGTATTTTACAGAGGTTATTTTTTATTTTTAACATCGGATTTTGGCCAATGTTATTACAGGAGAAGTTAAAAACATAGGTTTTTATGCCAGTTATTTTATAACCGACATAAAAAACACAAATCTGAAGCGTTTTTCACGTCGGTTAATAAAAACCCAACCTGGAAAATGCTTCGGAGGTGTGATTTATTACGTCAGTTATTTAATAACCGATGTGGTATATACCCTTTCATGTCGGTTATATAATAACCGATGTCATAAAGCACTCTTCCGAAGCATTTATCATGTCAATTATTTTTATAACCGACGTGATAAACCTGTTTGCCAAGAGGTTTTCAACCTCGGTTATATAATAACCGACGTAAAAACATATATATGACATCAATTATTTTATAATCGATGTAAAAAAATATCCATTTCAATTTATTACGTCGGTTATGAAATAGTCGACGTAAAAACCATTCCCCAAGAAGTTATTATGTCAGTTTCCAAATAACCGACGATAAGACAAATACTAATGCATTTTTTACGTTGGTTATGAAATAACGGACGTAAAAAACATTTTTTTAAATAAAACAAAACCACTGATATGCCCAGAAAAATTACCTAAAACAGAGAAAAAGGTTAACAAAAACATACCTGAACAGACCAAACCCCCCCCCCCCCACCACCACAACCCTGGACACCCCCACACCCCTAGACTGCCCCCACCCCCTGGACAGCCTCCATACCCTTGGAAAACCCCCCCACCATCCTGTATACCCCCAACCCATGGACAACACTCCCACTCCCCTAGAAATCCCTCCCACACCCCTGAAACATACCAAAATTTACAAAAAATAGACCAGAACCTTCTCACCCCAATAGAAAGCCCCCACCACACCCCTGGACTCCCCCACACCCCTGGACTGACCCACCCCATGGACATCCCCCAACAACCCTGGACAACCCCCACCCTTCTGAACACCCCCCACACACTTGGACTACCCCACCGCCCCCTTGACAACCCCCACACCCCTGGACAACCCCCACCCTCTTGTAAACCCCCCACCCCCTGGACAACACTCCCACACCCTTGGACATCCCCCCACCCTTGGACAACCCCCACCCTCCTAGACACCCCCCACACCCCTGGACTACCCACCACCCCCTGGACAGACCCCCACACCCCTGGACAACCCCACCCTCTTGTATACCCCCCACCCCCTGGACAACACTCCCACACCACTGTACAACCCTCCCACACCCCTGAAACAGACCAAAAAGTTACCAAATTCAGAACAAAACAGACCAGAACCTCCCTCCCACCCTACTGAACAGCCCCCACCACACCCCTGGACACCCCCACATCCCTGGACTACCCCCCTCACCCCTGGATAGACCCCCACACCCCTAGACAACCCCCACCCTCCTGGACACCCCACACACCTGGACTGCCCCCACCCCCTAGATAGCCCCCCACACCCCTGGACAACTCCCACCCTCCTGGACACCCCCACACCCCTGGACTGCCCCCACCCCCTGGATAGCCCCCCACACCCCTGGACAACCCCCACCCTCCTGGACACCCCCACACCCCTGTACTAGCCCCCACCCTTGGGACTGCCTCCACCCTCCTGGACACCCCCTCACCCCCTGGACTACCTGCACCCCTTGGACAACCCCCACACCCCTGGCCAACCCCCACCCTCCTGGACACCCCCACACCCCTGGACTACCCCACCCCGGGACTTCCCCCACCCTCCTAGACACCCCCACAACCTTGGACTGCCCCCACCCCTAGATAGCCCCCAAACCCCTGGACAACCCCCACCCTTCTGGACACCCCCACACCCCTGGACTTCCCCCCACTCTCGGGACTTCCCCCCACCCTCCTGGACACCCCCCACACCCCTGGACTTCCCACACCCCCTGGAAAGCCCCCCCCACACCCCTGGAAAACCCCCCACCCTCCTGGACACCCCCACACCCCTGGACTGCCCCCACCCCCTGGACAACCACCACATCCCTGGACAACCCCCCACCCTTCTGGACACCCCCACACCCCTGGACTTCCCCCACCCCCGAAACTGCCCCCCACCCTCCTCTACACCCCCACACCCCTGGACTGCCCCCACCCCCTGGACAGCCCCCACACCCCTGGACAACCCCCACCCTCCTGGACACCCCCACACCCCTGGACTGCCCCCACCCCTGGACATCCCTCACACCACTGGATAACCCCCAACCCTCCTGGACACCCCCACACCCCTAGATTTCCCCCACCCCGGGATTGCCCCCACCCTCTTGGACACCCCCACACCCCTGGACTACCCCCACCCCCTCGACAGCCCCTACACCCTTGGAAAACCCCCACCCTCCTGGACACCCCCACACCCATGGACTGCCCCCACCCCCGGAACTGCCCCCCAACCCCTGGACACACCCACACCCCTGGACTGCCCCCCACCCCCTGGATAGCCCCCACACCCCTGGACAACCCCCACCCTCCTGGACACCCCACACCCCTGGACTGCCCCCACCCCCTGGACAGCCCCCACACCCCTGGACAACCCCCACCCTCATGGACACCCCACACCCCTAGACTGCCCCCACCCCCAGGACTGCCCCCACACCCCTATAAACCCCCTAGACATCCCCCCACTCGCATAGAAATCCCTCCCACCCTCCTGGACACCCTCCCACCCCACTGGACAACCCCCCACACCCCTGGACACCCCCACCTCACTGGAGACCCCCAGACCAAAAACAGACCAAAACACGACCAAAACCAGACCAGAACCCCCCCACCCCACTGGAAAGCCCCCCCCCCCCCCCCACACCCCTGGACCCCCCCCCCCACACCCCTAGACTTCCCCCACCCCCTGGATATCCCTTGGACAGCTAGTGTTGGAAGAGCAGGCGCCACCATCCCTCGGGGGGCTAAACGCCGCTGGAAGGTACTCATCACTCCCACATGCGCAACTTGAGCTCTAAAAATGTTTTTCCAATGCTTTATTACCTCGTAAACATAATTCATTATATCAATTTGATGCCAGTATAACCAGGGGGAAAACACCATCACACATGATGGCGTTTCCCCTGGTTATAATGGCATCAAAGTGATAGAATGAATGATGTTTACAGGGGAGGAAATCATTGGGGAAACATTTTGAGAGCTCAAGCTTCACATGTGGGAGTGATGAGTAACTTCCAGTGGCGTTCAGCCCCTCGAGGGATGGCAGTGCCTCATCTCCCACCCCCCCTGGACTGCCCCCATCCCCTTGGACACCCTGGACCCCCCCACCCCACTGGAAAACCCCCACCCCACTAGACAACCCCCCCCCCCCACACCCCTAGAAACCCCCCTCACCCCACAGGACACCCCCACACCCCTAGACACCCCCTGGACAACCCCCCACTCCCCTGTACAGCCCTTCCAGCCTCTTGAAAATGCTCCCACCCCTAGACTGCCCCCACTCTCATGGACACCCCGAATACCCCCCAACCCACCGGACAACCCTCCCACACCCCTGGATACCCCCACCCCACTGAACACCCCCCACACCCTTGGAAACCCTCCCCCCTAGACCAGAATCCATACCCGAAAAACCATCATAAGTAGACCAAAACAAGAAGTAGATCAAAATTAAACATTCACATATATAACATTCAAAACTTACAATGTCAACTAAAAAAACTAAATCCAGCCTAAACGACTACCAAATACATAATTAAAATGACAATATTCAAAATTACATTTTACACATCAAACAACTAAAATTAAATCAAACCTGTAAAATAATTTGACCATTCCACTTGTAAGTGTTTGACGTATTGAGCACTATAGAGTTGAGGGTCATCAAATAGCTAAAAATTAAAAGGATAGTAGTTAACATGTATAATGAATAAATCAAATGAAATATTATGGAAAAGTTTAAAAGGAAATATTACCAGGTCAAAGTTCACAACTGCCCGAGTTGTTATTATTTCATACATAAATCGTAACATATAATATCCTCATTCGATGATGCCTTATTGATCATAAAAATTCTGTTTGAATGAGTTTAAATTCAATATATTATTTTTATGTAATAAATCAAAAAGTAAAAATTATAAATGGATATTTACCTTTAAATTTACATATTTGATCTTCACACTCCTTTTCTTTGTGTTTTTTAAAAAGTAGACCCATCCCCTGTAAGAAAATAATATGAATGGGATAAATTTAAAATTCATTATAATATATAAAAATATTGGGAAATTGAAACTTACTTTTCCAAAATTTTATTAAAATTTTCCCGCACATCACCATGGACAGAGCATATCCAATAAAGTGTCTTCTCCCTTGGGAAAAAACCCCTAATATCCAATGATCACTGATAAAAGAAAATTTAAGGTTAGTAGTTTTTTTATGTTAAAATCTAATGAACTCTTTGAGAGAGATGTGTTTCATAACTCTCACAAAAAGGCATCATCCAACATTGTGCGACTATATTCTGTTCAAATCTTTCAGCAATATAAAGCATTCTTTGTTCCTCATCCAATGCACATGCTTCAGGGGAAATCAAATGCGGGTCCATGAACCCATATACATCTATCCGCTCATCCTTCTCACAAATGTTATAAAGATACCTAATACAAAACAGACATATGTATACATTTTTAATTATTATAATGCAGGGAAAAGGTGTTAAGACTTACATGAAAAAAAATTTCACCACGTTGATGCCCAACTTATCTCCAGTAACAAGCTCCATGATATCAGTTTTCACAATCCCCATAGTTATTTCACGTCCACAAACATGAGATTCCATTAGAAACTCATAATTATCCACCAAAAAATTTGAATATCTTGACAATCTGTCAAAACTACTAGAATCTGCATCTGATGTCATATCCATTTTTCTTTGTTGTTGTCTATACAATATTTCTTTACCTTTGAAGTATTCCTGTAAAAATAAAGAGAAAAATATATTAGTTTTCAAATGATAAAACAACTTTAATAAAAAAATAAAATAGAATATATAACATACATACCTCTATGGTAATGAGTCGAAGAAGTCTAGATGGACAAATTAAAAAATGGTCGATACTATGTCTAACTGTCATCACCTCATATGTAGGTAATGGTACTCGAGATGATCTATCTATAATATCCTGTATAGTGACCCTCTGATTCTCTACCTATAATTTTTGATGACGAACTATATCTCCTATAAAATATACCAACCCATATGAAACTATATGATGTTGAGGATCATCAACATACTACTCGTAATAAGTATGAAGATGTGGCGGAGGAGTAGGATAAAAAATGGCATCCGTAGGATGAGGTGGGGGAGTGAGAGCTACTGGAAGAGGTGGAGGATAAATAATGGGGTCTATAGGGGGAGGTGGGAGAGTGGGAGCTACTGGCGGAGGTGGAGGATAAATAATGGGTCCACAGGGGGAGGTGGAGGAGTGGGAGCTGTAGTCTGAAATTGTCTTTGCATGTTTGCAAACATTGACTGTACCGACGCTCTAATATTTTCCTCCATAGTCAAAATTAATATTATGAACTTCAGCCTCCAAGGATTATTTTTTTTATAAACACCCTCAACGTAAGTATTTGAAGAATGTGGAAACACTTTTCTTACCAATACACCTGCCGGATATCCTCGTACATGACCAGGATGTTCGGGCTTCCCCAATGCTGCAGATAAAATATCTTGCCTCCCAGTAGCTGTAAATACCCCCTGTGAGCTCTGCTCCTCAAGATAATCCTGTATTAATTAATTTAACATTGTTGTAATTAATGAAATTATATGAATAAAATAGTTAACTTAAATAAATAAAATAGATATCTTACAATCCTCTCAGCTACGATTCTTGAATATTCCAAAAGATATTGCCCTTTTTTCCCATCCGAGCTCTCTTCCATTTTTCATGTCTAGATGGAGGGGATGGAGAGGCCACCTCTCCATAGATTGAAGAATCAGATCTTAGTTTTTTTTTAATTTTTCCTTCATAATTTTTTCTTCCAATAATGTATACCCTCACCGAGATAAACTATGAGGGTATACATTTTTAGATTGGATCTCCTGATGATATTTCCTTGTTTTCTGTAAATTAATAATAAGAAATCATTAATAAAATAGTAATAAGATCATTTATATAAGAAATATTATAAAAGTTTACATTTCCCTTACCAAAAATGAATCTTTTCTTCTACTTTCAACAAACTGTCTCCATGTGTCTTCATCTATGAAATGATATATACGACATAGATTGTCATGACTCCTATGACCAAAAATGAAATCATATACGAGGGTTGATTTGAAATACCTCCATCTCTTGGAAGCCATCGATAATAATTTATTCCTAACTTCTCCCTCTTCGATAATGTATGACATGCCGGGGGAAGAAATGTTCATCTTCCATTAGGAGTGGGAGCTAACTCCAAACGTATTCCCATTTATAGTAAGTCTAATATTGCATTCAACCCATATTTTGTCTTTCCTTTAATATCTAACAATGTTATAATCAAACTATCACAGATATTCTTCTCCACATGTATGAAATCAATATTATGTTTAACTTCATGATATCTCCAATATGGAAGCTCAAAAAATATTGACCTTTTCTTCCAAATATGTCTATCATTACCAGATTTTTGTGTCGTTCCCAATGTCACTTCAAGGTTTTTCACCCTATCAAAATACAGATTAGGGGATAAAGGTTTTGGAGCAATATCAAATTCTTGTGAGCCATTGAATGCCTTTTTTAGTATTCTATAAGAGTGATCCATAGGCAAAAACTTTCGATGAACTATGTACAATGTTTTCCTCCCATGATGAAATTGACAATATGACGTCTGTTGTTCGCAAATTGGACATGCTTTATGCCCTTTAACACTATATCCAGAAAAATTTTCAAATGTTGGAAAGTCATTTATGGTGAAGAAAAGCACTGTATACAGTTGAAAATATTCCATTTTATAAGAATCATACACCCTAATACCATCCACCCATAAAAGTTTCAAATCATCAATCAACGGTGACAAGAAAACATCAATATCATTGCTGGGTTGCTTCGGACCAGAGATCATTATACTCAACATGACATATTTGCGCTTCATACAAACTTTAGGAGATAGGTTATAAATTTCCAATAAAACAGGTCATGGACTATGTGTGCTAATGAGGGTTCAGTATGGATTCATTTCATTAGTGTACAACCCTAGTATGAAATTTCTAATTTTATTTTCAAATATAGGATACTGCTCATCAATTTTCATCCATTGTGAAAAATCAGTTGGATGATGTATTTTCCATCACATAACCGCTCACCAGCATGACATCTTAACCTTTTTGCATCATGTGAATTAGAAAATAAACATTTGAAACAATGAATTATAGGAAGATACCAAAATACCTTTGAAGGGATCTTTGTAATCTCTACATCAACCTATGATTTTTCTTTCACCTTATACCGTGATGTCCCACATTTAGGAAACTCTGATAGAAATTCATATTCCTTCCTATATATCATATAGTCATTCATACAGGAATGTATTTTCTTGTATCCCAATCCAATTGGGCATAATATTTCCTTGGCCTTATAATGTGAATATGGAAGATCGTTATCTTTTGGAAGAATGTCTTTCATTAATGGTAGCAGATCTGTAAAACTTCTGTCACTCCATCAATGTTTCGCCTTCAGGTTAATCAATCTTAACACTGCCGAAAAAACTGTAAAATTTATACAACCAGGATATAATGGGTTTTCAGCATCACCATATAGACGCACAACTCTCGGTTCTATCTCAATTTGTTCTGCTGCAATATTGTGAATAATTACTTAAATTCCGTCAGAGTCACCATCTTGCAAATCATCATCATCAGTGACATTCCATCCAGTCTCACCATACCAAATCCAAGGTCTGTAACTCGGATTAAAACCATGACAAATCAGATGATATTTTTTCTCTCTACTTTTCAACCTCTTCATATTCAAACATTTCAGGCATGGACAGAAAAAAATGTCACTACTTGGTACATTTCATTTAGAAAATTCCAAAAAGGCATCGACACCTTCCTCATATTCATTTCTCATTCGATGTGCCGTAATCCAACTTCGACTCATTATTACCTATAAAAAATATAAAATTATACATATTTTTAAGATAAGACAAATATATGTTTATATTGAAAACATTATAATTTGAATGTAAAACAATTTTGAAATATAAAACAAATCTATGCATATTTAAAAAAAATATGCTTGAAAATGATTTTAAAAAGAAAATATAGTTAGATATAACAGTTTTAAATTCATCTTGGATCCTTTCTCATCAATGTCCACAAAGAATACATCCTGATAAAACTGGATACCAAATTCAACCTTCCATAAAAAATAAATATAAAGTATAAATATTAAAATATTAAAATATGTATCCATTCACTACTGAAAATTATATAGATCCTAACGATTTGAAACCTCTGGACAGCCCCCCACCCCTCTGGATATCCCCCACCCCCTGGACACCACCCCACCCCTGGACATCACCCCCACCCCCTTGGACACCACCCTCACCCCTTGGACACCCCTACCACTTGGAAAACACCCCCACCCCCTTAGACACCACCCCCACCCCCTTGGATACTACCCCACACCCCCACCCCCTTGGACACCCCCTAGACACCACCACCCCCTTGGATAACCCCCACCCCCTAGACACCACCCCCACCCCCATGGACACCCCCTGAACACCACCACCCCCTGGACAACCCCCACCCCTCTGGACAGCCCCCCACCCCATGGACAACCCCCACCCCCTGGACATCACCCACATCCCCTTGGACGCCCCCACCCCTCCTGGACACCACCCCCACCCCCTACCCTTTTGGACACCCCCTAGACACCCCCAACCCCCTGGACACCCCTACCTCCTTGGACACCAACCCCACCCCCTTGGACACCCCCTGGACACCACCACCCCCTTGGACAACCCCCACCCCTCTGGACAGCCCCCCACCCCCTAGACAGCTCCCACCCCTCAAGACAGCCCCCACCCCCTTGAAAACCCCCACCCCTCCTAATAACCCTATAACACATAGATTATTATTAAACTTTCAATTTAAAAATGACCAAACATCCCTAATAATAGAAGTAATTAAAGAGAAGAAGAAGTGGATGAAGAAGAAAAAAAGAAACAAAGAATAAAGGAAGAAGAACATGGAATAAGTAACTTATTTAAGAAAATTCCATGGAATCCAAGAAAACCATGGGGCCTCCAATGGTTGATAGAAAATTGGAGAAAATGGAGTAAACCTGAGAATCAAATAAAATTTAAAATAAAAACTCAGATGGAGAAAATCACAGTGTAAAGCCTATCATCACGACACAATGGGGTCAGGATAACTACGCATATTTGAAAACCATGACATGGTCTTCCATAACCCACAATTTTCTCATAGTCAATGACTAGTAAAAATATATATAACCAAATAGAATCATATTGGAACACCCTTCATATTTTCATAATGCTTTAATACTTAAAAATCATAGTGGAAACCTCAAACATAGACAGTACCGACCCCCTTGGACACCACCCCCATCACCTTGGACACCACCCCCATCCACTTAAACAACACTAATAAATTATATCCTAATATCCATGAAACAATAAATTCATCATGTCATAATATCACAAACCATGATCCAATAGTCAATCCCAACTAACACTTATCCCCCACCCCCTTGGACACCACCCCCACCCACTTGGACACCCCCTGGACACCACCACCCCCTTGGACAGCCCCCACCCCTTTGGACACCCGCCCACCCCTAGACAGCCCCCACACCTCTAGACAGCCCCACCCCCTAGGAAACCCCCACCCCTCATGGACACCACCCCCCACCTCCTACCCCCTTGGACACCCCCTGGACACCCCAACCCTCTGGACAACCCCCCAGACAACCACCCAAACCCTCTGGACATGCCCCACCCCCTGGACAGCCCCCCACCCCCACCCCCTTGGACAACCTCCACCCCCTTCAACACCCCACCCCCTTGGACTCCCCCTCCCCCACACCCTGGACTGCCCCCACCACCATGGACACCCTGGACACCCCCAACCCTCTGGACAGCCTCCCAAACCCTCTAGACACCACCCCTACCCCCTTGGACACCCCCTAGACACCACCACCCTCTTGGACATCCCCCACCCCTCTAGATATCCTCCACCCCCTAGACACCCCCACACCTCTAGAAACCCCCACCCCTTGGACACCCCACCCCTCCGGGAAACGAACCCCACCTCCTACCCCCTTGGACACCCCATGGACACCCCAACCCTCTTGACAGCCCCCTAGGACAACCCCCTAACCATCTAGACAGGCCTCCACCCCCTTGGATAGTCCCCACCCCCATCAACACCCCCACCCCTTGGACCCCCCCCCCACACACCCCTGGACTACACCCCCCCACCACCATGGACACCCTGGACACCCTCAACCCTCTGGATAGCCTCCCAAACCCTCTGGACACCACCCCACCCCCTTGGAAACCCCCTGAACACCACCACCCCTTGGACAACCCCCACCCCTCTAGACATCCCCCCACCCCCTGGATATCCCCCCACCTCTAGACATCCCCCACCTCCTTGGACACCCCCACCCCTCCTGGACACCACCCCCACCCTTACCCCCTTGGACACCCCCTGGAAACCCCAACCCTCTGGACAACCCCTCGGGCAACCCCACAAACCCTCTGGACAAGCCCCCCACCCACCCACCCCCCTGGACATCCCCCCACCCCCTTCGACCCCCACACACCCCTAGACTACCCCCCAAACCCTCTAGACAACCCCCACCCCCTGGACACCACCCCCACCCCCTTTGACACCCCCCACACACCCTTAGACACCCCCAACCCCCTTGTATAGCCCCCATACCCCCTGGACACCACACCCACCCCCTTTGACACCCCCTGGACACCCCAAACCAACTAGATAGCCCACCCAACTCCCCTAGACACCCCCACCCACTTGCACAGCCCCCACCCCCTTGGAAACCCCCTGTACGCACACACACACACATGATATAACACAAAAAAACGTAAACTTGCATGAAATAACTTACATAGGTTTATTTTACTAGAAAATAATTTAGCATGGTATAGATGAACACTATGAAACTAACCATGATTGCAAGAAGAAAGAAAAATAACATATCAACAAACTAGTTTAGGGCATCGCGAAAAAAAAACTGAAAAGGAGTCGTGTGAGGCTTACTTGAGTGTTGTGAGTTGACATGATAGATCTTATAATAATAAATATGAAGAATGATGTTGTCAAAATGAGGATGGAGGGAACAACTTCGAAGAATCGATTCTAGTTTTTACACATGAGAGAGACGAGTCACAGGTCGCCCGATCGAAGAAAACAGAATGACTGAATACAGGGTGCAATAAATCATTTAAAAGATTTATCACATTGGTTATTTAATAAACGCCGTGATAAACTTTTTTTTAATGTTTATAACTTCATTTATTTAATATCCAACATAGAAAACCATTTATCACGTCAGTTATTTCATAACTAATGTGATATTTTTCACTTTATACCGACATGATAAATTACTGAGATTGGCTTTATCACATCGGTTTTTTATAACCGATGTGGTAAAGTGCCGATCTTTCCTTTATCATGTTGGTTATAAAATAACCGATGTGATAAAGCATTCCAGATTCGATTTTCATGTTGGTAATACAATACCCGACGTCAAAAAGCTAATCTCTGTATATTTTACATCAGTTATAAAATAATGGACATAAAATATGTATCCTGATCGATATATCATGTCAGTTATAAAATATCCGACATGATATATCGATCATTACATCTTTGCACGTCGGTTATATAGAACTGACATGAAAAATGCCGACGTGTTAATTTTTTTTTTCCACTAGTGATACTACCCTCTATCCATTCCTACTACCATACCATTAATTGGAAATCATGGCTCTATTCACGGAACATGGGTACCACACATGGGAGAATTGACTTGGGCCACACCAAATCTTAACCCATTTTGAAAAGAGAAAATATAAAACCCCATCTAAAGAGAAAAACTCATTTCCAAATCCTTAAGAACCCATGGAAAACAATATAAATATGAAGAAAAGACATACCTTATTTCATGATGTTACTGATACTTATGATTAAGGGAATATTTTTTTCATTTTGACCTTTCTCATTTTCATTTTTATATTATTTTATGTAATTATAAGGCTTGTATTTAAAATTATTTGGATTCCAAATGATTAGTTAATGGATGATATCTCAAAATATAGAATTGTAATTTTTTTATCATATTAGTAAATCAATATGTGTTATGGATCATACAAGTCACACAAAGGACATAGTCATTTACATTGGGGAATAATTTTTAATTCAATTTATTGATTATTTAATTTTTATATTATTTACTATATTATGTATGGGTGAGGGTGTGATATAAGTGAAATTATAGATCCATTTACATTAATTAGTAAACAATGTTTGGTTTGGAATAATCATCAAAATTTAATAATATATATTCACCCCTCTTATTCATGGATCCATATCTAACTATACACAATAATTGGTATCATGGAATATAAGTTCACTTATGATCCTACTAATTTTATGATATTAAAGATGAATAATTTTCCATTATAATTTGTTGAATTATAATATTTGATGAAATATTAACCTGTTTGAAAGAATAATATGATTCCCTATCAATTTTATTTTAGGGATTAAGTACTTTAATATGATACTAATGGATTCATCCATATTGGAAAAGGATAAACTATGTGTATTACATATAGGAGAGATATTGAAAATTATTGAAGATATATGAATTCAAGATTAATCTGTCTATATGAGAAATATTTAACAATAGTGCTCAATATTAAAATATACAAATACATTTTTTTACTAATTTGAGGATTTATTAAATAGTAATAAGAAAGTAAAGGAGGAAATGAATAAAATTTTGAGAGATAATTATGACAATTTAAGGATAATAGATGATGAGAACATAAAATATATTTTCACCATAATTAAAATAGTTTGCAACACTATAAAATTATTTGGTGAAAAATAATAAAAGAGTCCACTACTTTGAATTTTTCTTATTAATATTGTATCATGTGTTTAACTTAAAATACTCATTTTAAAAATTAGACAACTAAGTTAAAGAAATAAAATGGGAAAAGGAAACCAATTTTACTTTTTTAAGAATATTTTAAATGCGATTCAACAAAATAAAAAATTCCTTCATAAAATGGAACTATGGTTCCTCAAAATAATGAATGGAATCAATATATTTTATTAAAAATTGATAAATTTGTTTTATTTTAGCCATAAATATTATAGGAATAAATTATAAAACATTAATATAATTTCTCTCACTAATTAAATTAATTCAATTTAAAAATGGATCTTTAGTCCAATAAGGTTATAAAAATGAGGACTCATGAAACAAATATGCAAATTTGAATCCAGTAAAAGTAGTACTGATGGGATATGGTGGATGTGATGCTATTAATATGGTAATTCCATAATTGTTTCAATAAACTATGGTGGGAAGGGGTTTTTATATCTAATGATGTCATTTTACTATGATAGGAAATTTTTGTTAGGTGAAATGTGGTGAAATATTTAGAAAAATTGTTTTTTGAAGTGAAAGGGGGATCTTGTGCCCTGATATTGGGGAAGGGTTCCAATAGTGACAATAATGTGTGATTATTTAACAATATATATGGGCAAATGGAGGATGTTAAATAAGTTGTTTTTTTGAAAGTTTTTACAAATCAAATATTTTTTTATTAAAATTATATAAAAATTACATGAAACATCTCCATAACACCAATCATTATTTCTATAATGTTTCCCTTTTTTTGTTTCTAATTCATTTCTCAATTACCTTTATTATTAATTTTCCATCAAAATGAGCTCACTATAATAAATGAGGTTTTAATATTTATTCTTATAAGATATAAACTATAACGAGTTACCTATAAAAGATCTCCACCACATAGCCATTTCATATGAAATCAAAAAAACGTATATCTATTTTGGATGAAAATAAAGGATCAGAATGAACTCTATTTCAATGTTATAGGGAACTAAAAATGTAAAAAAATATTATATATCAATTTATTATGAATATAATGATGATGGTTGTGTTTTTTTAATAAAAATGACTTTAATTTAAATGATTTTCATTTAAGGAAAGATGAATTTCCAAAGTAATATTCCTTATAATTACATCAGTAATGAAGGAGTGATAAACATAATGATTATACCACAATAAAGTATGTGGTATTTAATGATGAATATGAAGAAAAAACATGATCAAGAAAAATAAAATTTAGAGAATTGAAAATTCAAAAACGAGATAAGGATAACCATATAGAAGATTTGTCTCTTTTACAAAAATCCTTTTGAGAAAGTAAGATGAAGTAGGGAAATCTACTAACTAAATTCAATCAAATAGAGAAGAGAGAATAAAATAAATCATAAAACCCCCATGAATCATTTCGAGAAGGAAAAAAATACATATAAATTTGAAGATGAAGAAATATACATCATGAAATTTATAAAATAAAAGATGTATGATCATCATTATCATATCAAAATACTCAATAAATTAACTAAAAATAATTTAAAAAATGAATCCTAATTCTGTAAAAATGGATTTATTTTTTAAAAATTTAGTATTCAAAGGACCAATTTTTTCGATTTTGAGTATATTTGAGTAAAATTAAAAGGTGAATATTTTATTAAAGATAAATAGTTTTTGGAAGTGAAATCAAAGAACTTAAAAACTGAATATATAATAAGGAAAAAGAAGGATTAACTAAATAATATTGCGTATTTCAAACCTAAATCATCAAATACTTTTGGGAAGAAAGTTTCTACTACCAAAAAGTTAGATGAGTGTCTTATCTATGGAAGAACTCATATTTTTTAAATAAAGAAATATATATTTTTAAGAATATAACTTAAATAGAAAAAGGGATATAAAATGTATAATATAATATACTTAAAACCATAAAATAATTTTCACTAAAATGAAAAAATTTAAATATTTGGTTTGAGAAAACAATGATTAATACACTTCTATTTTTAATAAGATCATAATTACTCTAAATAAAATTATCTCATTAAATCCTATGAAAATTTGACTTTTTGGATTCAAAAAAGTAAACCAGTGATGTTTCAAAAATGTTTTCAATAGAATAAATAAAATATTTAATGTCAAATGTTATTTTTATGATGTTGTTAACATCAAACCTTTATAATCTATGTAATAAACCAACCCAATTTAACATCTGAATTGGTGTCTGAACTATCTCACAACATACCAGACAAGTATCCTCGATCCCCTATGGTGGATGAAAATACTCAAGGTTATCTAAAAAAATGTTGGGGAAAGATTCACACTAATGAATTTGAAAAAAAATCATCCTAGAGCGGAATATATATAATAAGGTAAAGATAGAAACTAACTAAAAACATATAATATAGAACTATTCAATATAGTGGTACAACATAATCTAAAAGTATTAAAATAAAAGACCAGTGAGGAAAACAAACATGGGATAATCGGTTATACAAACTAAATGTCTGATTAACACCTCCTCATGAAAGAAAATTAACCACCATGATCCTAATAAACATCTCATTCTACAAAAGATTAGGTAGGATCCAACCCAAATCCAAGACCTAAAGGAACCTAAAAAATACACTAATATTACATACCCCCAATGTTAGTATGTAGGCTGTCAGCCTAAGACAGTAGGATACATCCTCGAGTCCATTAAATTTATTTTTTAAAATAAAAAAATTGATCTAGCTTGGAAACCTGGCATGAAAAAATAGGTTTCCATTTTCGATTTAAAATCATGGGTAAAAATCAATTTTAAAATGTGCACTTCCTCAATAATCTATTTTTAAATATATTTCAAAAAATTGGTGTTATTTCAAAAAAAATCCAATTCTAAGGGAAAAAACATTATCTCAAACACTATACATTGGATAATAATCCCACACAAGGTTTAAAATATTTCAAAATCCTGAACAATTAATTCCATGTGAAAATAATTTCCCCATTTTTCCTTTGAAATTTTATATATACTCAAATCAAAGAAACTAGTGAAATAAGGGTGATGTCGATAGAAACATGACCAAAAAGGGGCCATAATTATTTTCATTAAATTGTTAGAATAAAGATATTTAAAAATATTATAAATCCACAACAGATTACATATGAAACAAGACTATCCAAACAATAAACTATACACATGAAAACATATAAATGATAGAGGAATAACATAGATACATAGAATAAGGAAACACGATGAGGACTAATTGGATCACAAAATATTGGAAAATTTAGACCTAACTATCAATAGGGTAACTATCACACATCTATACATTGAACCACTCTAATTAGTCCCATCAGTAAAGAACCAAGAATCTAGTTGTTACATATAACTAATGGGGGTCCATATAGTGAAAAACCATAACAATCCATGTAATTTTCCACTACTTACCATATATAAACCTCATTCTCCTCATGTAATAATAATATAAGAAAAAAATGAAAAATAATATCATCACATGAAAATAAAAATCCCATAGGGATAACAACACAATCATATCATTTTGATCTCATTCACTACCCATAATGTGAGCCCCAACACACAATGACAACGTGTATCACATAACTAAGAACCTATTACATAGATAAGTAAAAAGTAAAAAAAGTCATGGGTGCTCAACAAGGGCACAACAAAAAATCAAAACATCACATGCCAACTAGTCGATCACTTTTATACATATAACATACACATTTGGTAATATAATTTATCTAAACAACATGGAATTCCCACACAATTTCATATTAACACATAACCATTAACAATAACAACCACAAAACCCAATGGAGAATATATTCTACTTTATATCACTAAGTTGCCTCTTTAAAACATGGAATTCCTCTTTAAAAAAAGGGAAACCCACTTTGGAAACCTCATTTCTCTTAAAAAAACAAAAAATTTTAATTTTATTAGAAAAACTAACCATTAAATTTTATCAAACACGGGGAGTGCATAAAATACCTTTTCACATCAAAAAACCATTTCAATATTGAAATTAAACCCATTTTCCTCAAGAAAATCAATAAAAATCAATTGAAGATTTAAAAAAACAACACCATATAGTCCAAACAATGATTATATTTGCTAAAAATGAATTTTAAAAACATAAGGAATAATAGAACTATGGAATGAAATACAATGAAATGAAAACACCTACCTTATGTGAAGGAACCATGTCTTGTTTTTTGAAATCCACATGAAAGGTTCTCTTATTATGGTTTAAAACCATAATAAACCCAAAAACCCAAATCCTAGTTACTCTATAAAATAAAATAGTGCAATAATGACCATTAGTGTTTGTTGGATTAGAGAAAAAATGAATAATATAAGAGAAAGAGAATATAGGAGCTTATGCCTCTTTATTAGGACAAAGATCCACTAAGAAAACAAATACGAACCACCAAGAAGGATCCTAGATAGAGGTAGAAGCCCTATGGGAGTTGTTTGGATAGTATAGTATAAGTGTGGAAGGATTTATGTAAAAAAATAAATTAAAAAGTGAAGTAAATGAAAAAAAACACCCATACTTTTGTAGGCCTCATAGTTGTCTCATACAGTTTGCCAAACTTTGTGCACACTGTGTGTTTGCCTTTGTCTCAAGCCTCCAGACCATGCAGTTTATCACAAACGGTTTATTTAATAATGAATATATTTTTAATATACTACTGAATCACCCTCACAAGTATAATTTTTTCCAATATAAATCCCTTATTGTTAGTAAATTGTGTATCGTAACCATGAAACCCCTAGAAAGTCTCCAAAACTCAACATTTTGTCCTGGAACACCCCCGAACTCCAAATAAAAATAAAACACATGATTATTACCAAGAAGGTGAAACAATGGAGTGTCCCAAAGTCCCACCACAAAAGTTCATTGAATCTTTATAAATGTGGTAATCCCAATACAAATAATAACCTATTGAATAATTGATCACCACCAACCTCCCAAACCTAAAAGAGAAGTATAGAAGAAACGATCCCAAAAATTCAATATTCAAGAGACAAAAAACACTCTAGAAGTACTTAGAGGTATATTATACAAAAAATTAATGAAACACACATAGAACTGGATCATTTATCCTTGCCATTTAGAATTTCAATAACACAGGTGAAACACAACATTGTTTCACCCAAGAGAAAGATCACCTCCAAAGAGAAATGATCCTACTCACCTAAATAAGCTTCTCAAACCACCACAAGAGAGCTCATCCCCATGAAATGGTGTCCAATCATCAGTCTCCACACCATTTATATTCAATAAAGAATGGTGGATCAACTGATAACCACTTACTACAAAACAAGAGAACAAAACTGAGAAACTACATTCCCAAAATCTATAAATGGTGTTTGCAAAGCTCAAACAACCTAAAATAACCATGATAAGAACATAGGAGTTGAAAATAATGATAGATCATAAGCTATATAACCAAACCACAAGGGCTTTAAAAACAATTAAAATTATAATAAAAGTAATTCCTTAGTATTAAATGACATTTCCTAACATAAGGGTCACAACTTTCATAAAGGGTTGTTCACATTAAACTCTCTGAACACCATTTCATAGTAATTATAAAGGATATAAATAACACAGTTGCTTCCATATCCTAACCGAAGATGAAACCAAACCCCCAAGAATCTATGATTTCACCAAATTTTCCTCCCATTTACAAACTAATAAATAGAAAATGGAACATGTTTTACACCATATAAGATTAAAAATCATAAATACTAAGGCATGAACATCATAAAAGTTAAAAAATCATGATCACAAGTCTTTATATCCATCTCAGAAATAGAAATCTAGGTACACAATGTAAGGGAAAATCCACCTATAAAAAATCATGTTTACAAATGAAAGGATATTCCAAAAAATACAAGCTCCCAACTCTCCAATGGAAGCTACAAAATAGAACACCATAGAATAGATTCAAAATAGGTTTGGCCCATCTTATTCTTAGGATTATCTACCATATGATAAAGCTTTCAATTTTGACCAGGGAATCCACATATATGAAAGGACTTTAGAGATATAATACAAGAAGTTTTAAACTTCTTATACTTCCCTGAGTGGAAACAAAAATCTTTATTTCCCTTCACTAAGATAGGAATGGTAGGTTGAAAAAATCATACCTACATTTTGAACTTTCTTCCTACCTTCCCATATTTCTATATATATTTTATTTGATATTTTATAAAATAAAGAATAAAATTCTATAGGATTCAACTATAATATTCCTTTGACAATAAAGGCATTTAAAACCCCTTCCTCAAGGGTAGCCAGACCTGACTACAACACTAAAGAACATAGCTCTATATGTAGGCCTCTATAAATGAACCAAAAATTCTTTGAATAATAAGAAGAAAAATATAGAGATAAAGACTCCAAGATAGCGTAATGCTCAATATATTCTTTCAATGACTCATAACCATGGAGGATAAATTGTATTCATGACTCTCACTTCTTTAGGATAAAACTGCTAAATAAACGAATCCTTGAAATATCCCCAAGATAGAGCCTTAGATGGTCGGGTATGAACAACATGCTACCACCATCCAATATGAAAACCTTCAAACAAGGTAATGGTTCACCTAACCATAGAGGATTTAGAAGTATACAGTGGGTAAAAATATCTTTAAACTTTCCTAACCACTCATTCTCCTCATGGGGTCTTCTATCACCATATAAAACTCAAGGTGAATAGTTTAGAGGATCTCATTAATGATCCAAGATGTTGTCAAAACATGGCTCTACCAATCCATGATGATTCTGTGTGGAGACAGAAACTGAAAGGATATATCTTGTATCACTAGGACAACTACCCAAGGAATCCCCTTCTTAATGTGTTAATTATTTCTAGGTGACTCATTTTAAAACATCAGAAATAATCACTCCAAAAAACAACATTAAAATATCTTATACCAAGGAGATAAAGAATAATAAATCCAAACCAAATAAGATCGTAAAGAAGACCAAAAATTCCACCAAAGGGAATAAAAAACCCAAAGCATACATATTGAGTTCACAATCCCCATTTAAAAATATTAAGAAACTTCACACAAAAAAAAAATTATTTTTAAAATGACACAACATAGAAATAACTTTTAACAAATTTTCAAAATTTTTTATAACAAAACAAATACTCTCCCAAAACATTTCAAGTATTCCATGATCTAGAAACCCATTAAATTATTTCTTTTAAATCCCACACAGCCCAAAAATATTTTCAAGAGTTCAATATATTATTACCCAGGAAACCAAGGTTACTAAAACAAGGTTTTGAAAATAATTTAGAGAACAAATCATAGGTAATTTATTTTCAACAACGTTTAAAAACCACAAAATATCACATAAAGACCCAAAAAAATCCCCATAAAGAATAAATGAGGACTAAACCAACAAATAAGGGAAGAAAAGTAAAATTACAAAATTTCACCACTATGCATGTTTTAGCTACAAAAGTTTTCAAAACATGCCAAAACCATGTGAGTGGAACTAGATTTTTATTTAAAATTGTCCACAAGAAATGCGCATGGTATGACAAACCATGTTCCTTAACCTTTTCCCCTAAAATCATTCAAATTATCACTCTAATATGAGGAATTTCTCATGTTGTCTCCAAAAAACTCCCTAAAACTTATAAAAACACCATTATTTTCAAAAGCAATTCTCAAGAAGGAGCTACCATAACCTAAAAACTAAAAATAAGACTCCTAACCACCAATAGGAACTTGAGATTTGAAGTAATAAAGTGATGGAAATCATTTTCCTAGACCTTCCACCTGAATCTTTATGGTCATATCCCCTTTTTACTATTGAACCCTAGATATCAAGAAGGCGAGTATCAAGAACCTAGATCATAAGATACCATTTTGTAACAAACCAACCTAGGTCACCATCTAAAGTGGCACCCGAACTGGTCATCCACACACTCAAGGAGCATCCCTGATCCCCCATGGGCTGATGAAAGGAGGAAATGGTATCTAAACATAACCATTTGGCAGTTTTTCACTCTCATAAATATGAAAAATCACGAAATCCCAACAAGTAATATAAACAAAGAGGAAAAAATGGAAACTAAATAAAACACTTATAATATAGAATAATTAAATATTTAGATAAAATGGATTCTTAATAAATCAAAATAGAAGAAAAATGAGGCCAAAAAAATGTGATCCGAATTCTTATACAAACTGAAGGACTGATCACCACCTACTTTTGAAACTCAAGTTACCAAAAAAATATTAAAAACAATCCACTTATATGGAAGACAACACTAGATCCAACTTTAATTCAAGACCTTAAGGAACCTACACTAAACTATGATACTACATACCCACCAACATGAGTATATTGGTTGTGAGATGAAGCTAATAGGATTCCACCATGATTATATTTCATTTATTTTATAAAAAAAACCAATTATTCTAGTTTTGAACATGGAGTGGAAAAATAGGTTTTCATTTTTCAATTTAAAATAATGGGATGAAATAAAATTTTAATTATTCACTTTCTAAACGATACCCTTTCTAAACCCATTTCACGAAATTGGTGGTATTTCGACAAAAAATCCAATTATAATTGAAAATATAACCTTATATAAAGCATTAAACTTTTGAAAATTACCCCCCATGATGATTAAAATATTTTTAAAGCCCCATTTTAAACCAAGAATGACATTTGAAAAACATTTCTCCCCTTTTCTTTTTAACGAATACATATACTCAACTCAAAAAACATAATGAAACAAGGGATATGATAAAAAATTTACTAAAAAGGGTTCATAAATAATTCCATTAAAAAATAGGGCAAAACTAGTCAACAACATGACTAATCCATAAAGGATCATATATGTAAGAAGTCCATCCAAGAAATAAAATATAAGAATGACAATATAAAAATGAAATAGTAATAACCCATATACATAGAATTAGGTGATATCATGATGAATAAAAGGACTACCTAGTACATTCAAATGTGGACCTAATAGCCAGTAGAGTAGCAGTGAAACATCTATCCACCGAATATCTCTAAGAAGTCTCCTAGATGATGAACCACAAATCCAGGTGTAATGTAAAACTATGCAGGGTCATCTAATGAAACATTAAACTAGAAATCGATGTACCACTACTTACCACTTATAAATCTTTGTCTTCCCATGGAATAATAACATAGGTGTCCATAATTAATAACACCATCACATGAATATAACATTCCCCTAGGGACAACACCACAATCAAATCCTTCCCACCTCCTAAAATATTCTTAAAGTGAAACCCAAAACATAAATACAATATGAATAATAGAACCAAGAATCTAACACATGGATAAGAACAAAATCATGAAAATCATGGGGGATAAAAAAGGGAACAACATAAAATCAAGACATCACAAGGCAATAACTAGGTCATAAATTTTATAAATATAACATAAATATTTGGGAATACATTTTTTTAAACGAATTTTAATTTTTAAAAATTAAAAAACAATACATAATAATTAAAAATTATAATAATACAACCCAAGGGAAAATATATTTCATTTTATAACACCAATCCACTCCTTTAAAACAAGGAATCCCTATTTTTTTTTTAAGAAAAGTAAACCCACTTTGGAAACCTCATTTCTCTTAAAACACCAAAAAACAAGTGTGATTCATTAATAAGACCAACTGTGGAATTTTATGAAACATGGGGAGTGAATAAAATACCATTTCTCTCAAAATACAATTTCAATCATGAAATTCCACCCATTTTACACATGAAAATCAATCAAAATCAATAGAATATTTAGAAAAACAACCCTATATCATCCACACCACAATTAAATAGGGAAAACTAGAATATAGAAAATACAAGAAATAATGGGACACTTTAATACATGTAAATGAAATAGAAACACCTAAAAAAGTGGCAGAACCATGCCTCCTTTAATGAAATCCACTCGAAAGGGACTCATTCTATAGCTTGAAAACCATATAAACCAAAAGGTAAAAATAATAGAATCCATTTCCAAGAAAATCATCCAATAATGAACATTAGGTTTAAGGGGATTATAGAAAAAGGAAAAAAACAATTGATATAGAATAGAAGAGATCATACCACTTGATTTGGACAAAGAACCACTAAGAAAACACCTAGTAACCACGAAGAAGGATCTTGGAAGGAGGAATGATACTAATGAGTGGTGTTTAGGTCACTTAGTTTGAGTGGGGGAGGCTTGGGGTGAAATATTAAATTAAAAAGAAATATAAATGAGAAAAATTCCCTAATATGGGTAGTTTACATAGTTTCTTCGCACTGTTTACCAAACCGTGTGCATGCTGCACATATGCCACTCTCTCAAATCCCAAGGACCCATGATTTTTATCACACAATTTCTATAATAGTGCACATACCGTGATTCCTCCTCTACATTACCTACACTAGGTGAATAGTTTCCCCTAAGGATCTAATATGGTTTTAAAACCATGTACTATTATTGTGTACCCCTATAAAAGAGCCCAAAACACCAAATATTATCTCAGAACACCCCTAAACTCAAGAGAAAAAACCACCAAATTATTTCAAAGAAAGTGACACCCTAGATATGTTATAATATAATAAAATATTTCATTTAAAATAATATGGATAAGGATGGAATTTAGGGGTACTAATCTGGAGATAAGAAGGTTTAATCTTCTAAGGCAAAGACCCATCAAAAATAAGAACTCAAATATGAACATAAAAAACAATGTTGAGTATCTGAAAAATCCATGTGGGTGATATGATTTGATTATACACATAAAATATTATTTTCTAAATATTCCCCATGCATAGATAAATAATGAAGTTGATTTATAACACACTCAAATAGGTATAAGAGTGGGAGGATAAATGGTTATATAATTTTACTTTAATGATTCAATTAAGGATATATTTAGAATTATTAACTTTGGTTATTTATTACACAAGGATTATGAACCAAAAATATTTAATATATTATAAATTCATAGTGGAGGCTCTATGAACAATGATAAATATAGTTTATTTAAGATAAATGGTGTAGGTATTATTGGGATTGAAGGCTAGTAGATGAAATCTAAATAATTTTTGATTAATGGATTGAACTATAATATGTAATGTATTTTTCACATATGTGATGATGGAAATTATGTTATATTCAGATGGGTTGGTTGTATTATCAAAATCTCCAATAACACAAAATTTTTCCAGTAAGGTGAAAGGAAAAGTGAAAAACTAGTTTAGTTTGATTATTAATTGTTTTAAAGATCAAACTATATCCCTAAGATCAAGGAAGGGGATACTTCAATGACCTAATACTACTATAAAGCATTAAATAAATTAATTTACTAAAAACTATATTTCCTTCATATTCTGTTAGTAAAATATAATTTTCTCAATTTACAAAATCAATTTGTGAATCGCTAAACTGAATCCAAGGATAAAAATGAGTGACATAATGTTCTTACATGATTCTTGACTCAATGATACTATTTAATCCTTGATTTTTAATGGGTGGTATCCCACTAGACATGAGTATACAATTTTTATCATGTTCAACACCACAATGAAAAAGTAAAATTTTAAAGCCTTTAGAATATTTTCAGAAATTCTATTTATGCCACTGATATAATTACAAATACATATCAAATATGTAACAATGAAGAATAAAATAAAATATTTTATCTATTTTTTCACAAAAATAATATGATTATTCTTGTTTGAAGAAATTGTTTTCTAATAATATCACTTCATAAAAATAATTTAAAAAATTATATCAATCTACTAAACATATAAAATGTTATTTAATATTTACATGAACTATTTATTGTCAATATTTTTAAAATATTTCATCCATCTTATCAAAATTTCAACATTAGATATAAGATTATTTTTTAAATTAATCCATATTTCCAAACATAACTAAGTGTTTTTTAGAAATATTTGTAGTTTTCATAAGTATTTATCTCTTTTTTTGAGTGTCTAAACTATTATTTGTTATAATCAAACACTCTATTATTTCTAATCATTATAAATTTCACAAAATATATACAAATGTACTTGTGGGAATTCTCAGTAACTCATGAACTTCACTCTAATAAAAAATAACCATTATTTTTTGTGAATATATGTATATCTTCATTGATAATAGGGAACTAAAAAATATGAAATAAAAAGATTTATTAGAAAATAAATCTTGATCAAATGATATAACAAATAATTTATAATACATGATAGTTAAGAAACAAGGGAGGGAATGTAATTAACCACAAAAAATCATATGAAAACTGCCAAAATAAAGAAAAGTCAATGATATAGTATATCTTGGAGGTACATAAAAGTAGTCACTAACTCCAAGATCCCACACACACCCTATGAGTCTATGTAAATTTATCCCAACTCCTCCACTAAATATATCAAGATATATTCAAAATAATATATGAAAATGGGTGATAATATCTACATAATCATTAGGGTTTTCTTATAATATTCTATATAAATCAACATGGATAGAGAAAATTAATTATTATGTGTATAGTAACTAAATAATATTTCCAACCCAACATTATATAAGTCTAAAAACGAAAATAACCATTAGTTGTCATCAGATACACTCTTTGAAACAAATAGGCATATATATTTAAATATATTATACACGTAACTTAAAATTATTATTACCTCTGCATAAAATGGATTCCACTTTTAATCACTCATATCCTTAACATCAATCATAATTCTCACCACCCACTATTATAAACACTATATAATAATATCCAGTGTTAGAATTGCATCATGTTTATTTAACGAAACAATCCTCATCCATATACATAACCATAAATATAAGTGGGGAGATAGAGGGTATACTAAATGTAACAATTTTTTTTAATATATTAATACCTTTAAAAAAGATAAATGTGTTCAATATCTTGCTTCACATGTAACACCAAACATAAATGAAACCACAATATATTTAGATAAAATAAAAATATTTAAGTATGTTAGTTAAAACATAGACATTTAATTTTCATGAATGAACATAAATAAACTCTTTATACATTATTTTTTTAAATAAAATAAATACTACATTTAAAATTAAAATAATTCATTTGGTATGAATAAATGACTAATATGAACAATTTATACATAGAAATGTATTATTCTAAAATATTCATTTTTTACGTGATATAACTTTCTATTTCAACAAACATATGACTAAAAATGATCAACTATATTTGATATTAATAATTGGGTAACACCTATTTAGTTGGTAAATGATATTATATTATTTTAATAAAAGATAATATTCAAAAATGTCATTTTCCAATAAATACTCTTTTCATTAAATTTCATGATTTTATTGAAAAAGTAAATGTATAATTTTTCAAATTTTAAGTTACAATTTTTTTTAATTTAAAATAAAATTATTATCTTATTATTATTTTTCTCGTATTTTTCTAATTTAATTAATTTTTTGGTGAATAGTGAAGAAATACTATTTTTGCTAAGAACATTCAGTTTTATGATGTTATCATAATAAAAGAATTACTTAAGTGTTTTTGAAACATTTGTATTTGAAGTAAATACATATATAATAAAAAAGATTCATTTAAAATTACTTTATTGATTTTATTGAACCCATGGACAACATTTTATAAAGTCAAATAATATATTATGAAAACTATTTTTTGTATATTTCTTTAATTAAATTTACACATAGGGGAATTAGTTGTTTAATTTATTATAACTTCATAGAAATATTATTTGTAAAATAATAATATTTATAATTTAATTATAAATAATAAAATTTACATTTCTTTCATAAAAATAATATTTATTCTTAAAAATATACATTTATTAAAAACAAGGCTTTACATGTTATATGCGCTAACATTAAAATTAATTTTTCCACATATAAAAATTAAATTTTATAAAATGGTTCTAATACTTTAGAGAATAATTTAAATATTATTTTATAATTATAATCATTTTTATCAGAAAAATTAGATTACCATGATTAATGCTAATTTCCCACTTAATAGTGAAAAGATTTATTTTGAATTGTTTTAGTGATGACACATGATTCTTATCTAATAAATTATATTAATATATTTTAAATTATTACTCTAATATGATGTTTTAAAATATATATAAATTTATTAAAATACATTTAATTTTCAATCAATACTAAATAACATTAAGAACACTTAATATTAAAATGACATTTTTTTATAAAAAGAGTTTTTTTCTATAACAAACTCTTTTAATTTAATAATTATTTTTCAGTCATTTATAAATTGGATTGGATTAAATGGATATAAAATTTCGGTTAAAAACATAAAAATAATTAAATAATAGTTACCTTTCATATTAAATAAGATATAAAATTACTTAGGTAATAACTTGTGACCATAGTAAAAATTAATTCTGGTAAAAGGTTAAAATTAAATAAAAAATAAATTCTTTAAATAACTCTTAAATTTTCCCAGAAATAATGGATGAGTGTACTTTGAATATTTTACTTCCAAAAACCAAATATCTTTAAACAGTTGAGTCATTGACAATTCAATTGTGTTATGAAATTATTATAAAATTATCTATGTTTTGAAAAGTGTTCTTTTCTCCTATTATCGAAGGAAACCACTTCCAAAAATTTAAAATTACAAATAATAATAAAATTAACCATTTAAAATTAGAAATATTTCTTCAACTATAACCCAATACCACTCTATAAATCTCTTGGCCTACTGAGTTATTATAATCCCTTTAAGGACCCGACCCCAGCTGCCTGAAGCTGGTGCCTTATTTGATTACATTGGCATACATACAAGGAACACGAATCCCAAAGGACCAAGTAGTTTAGTAGATTTTGGAAAAAATATACATAAATAAGTTTAACATTACATCATAAAGGGAAATACAACAATAATTTATTCCACTAGCAATATCATGTCTCCTAGATTATTCTTGCAAGTCATTCATAATTTACTTCTTCATGTCCTAAGAAAAATTAACATAAGAAAGGGGTGAGATAAAACTCTCAGTAAGAGTAATAAATACAGTGGAAGATAGCATAAACATAATACATGGTGCATAAATGAAAACACATGCCTTTAATAATAAACTTGCACACATTATGGCAAGAATATGAGCTGAGTAAATAATACCATAATGAAACATAATCATGGGTATTCTACAAGTCAAATAACCACATGAACTTTTAATTACTAGCTTCATAATGAGGGAAGTTCGTATTCCAGACATTCTGAAACATTTTTTCAAGGCCTCATCCAAGACATCTAATGATTAAGGTCTCAACCAAAATCTATATGACACATTGGAAAAGGCCTCGTCCAATTCCATGTCTATTTGTCTCATGATACCTACCGATGCATTGAGAGGCTATAGCGGGCCCCACCCATCACATAATAAGTCCAATGCATTCTTCATATGAGTGAGGATAAACATAAAAAAATATACATTCATATTGAAACCATCATATGAAATGTAACTATCTTTCCCCAATCATTAAACATATAACACTAACCATTCTGAGTAATATGGTGAATGGTTTAGGATAGATCATCCACAATAGGGTTATTCATAAACTATTAAATAAAATATTTTAGATGACTTCATATATGATTAAACCCAATAATACATAAGAATCAACAAGTGCATTGAATCAAATGAAAATTCTCTTATAAAATCATTAAGCAATCTTGAGATAAATACCCTTTTATTTTGAAAAGAAGTGTTCTTTTGGAAAATATTTGTATAAAACCAGAAGTGAAGTAAGAAATTATTTTCATAATAAAATGAGTGTTTTTAGAAATATAATGGTTTCCAAAAAATAGATTATAGAGTTCCCCTGAAAATAGATATGAATTTGAGAAATTCCCTTGAACCGAGCTTCTATTTTGGAAACAGTTTTGAAAGTTTTTTTAAAACATGTATCAATACATAAAATAGGTAAGGATTATAGTTTGTGTACATATATAGAATACTCACACAAAATTTATGAGGAGTAAATAACAATATATAATAATTTAATTGAGGTAATTATACAATGAAAGTAACCCGAATGAAAATTGAAGTTCGGGTGGAAAACCCTTACCTTAACTCTGAACGTGTTCCACTCTTGTAATTGATCGCCTGGAATATGAAATTATACTTATTAATAACTTATTTCAGAACCTTTTATAAATTTATTTAGTTTATCATAATTATGGTTTGTTCATTTATGTCTTTATTGATAAGTTATTTTATTTTATTTCATCTTTCCAGAGTATTCGTTTCCTTTATTCTCATATTCAGTTAACTTGTTTTTAAGTAATGAAGTTGAATGGATGTAAATATACAGAATTGAAATTCAATATTATTTATGAACATCTATATTTTTTAATGTCCATTTCTATTATTTGGTTACATGGAATGAGGATGAATCATTAGATGACAATCACTTCGATTATTTGGCGGTATTTGGATTATTATGAACTAGTTTTGTCATATAAATTAATAATACGTATATATATTGGCTCTTGAATATTAATTAGGTTTTAATACATATATTATAGTATTTTTCAACCATAAATATGGTTTCATGACCAGTAATGAAGGATATATTAAATAACGAAACTTCATTGTCCACGAAGGTTATAAATTGGAACCTCATGGACGTTGATTTTGTTTATAAAAATAAAAGGGAGGGAGTAAGAATATTGATAATGGTTCTTCCATTCACATGATATAAATCCAGTATATAGATTATAATGGAGTTATCATGTTCATTTGGATAGAGGATGTGAGGAGAGGATAATAAAATAAGATAAATTCAAATGAAACTAAAAGAAAAAGAAAGGTGCTTTATCTCTTAAAATAACTTTCTCGAGAACCTCCTTAAGGGAAGGGATTTTGGTCTTTTGGCAAGACCAAGAGCTTCTTGATAGTTGGGAGTAACTACAGAAGGGTATTTGGGAAGAACTTTGAGGATCTTAAAGGCTTAGAGGAGTGAATAGAAGAGGGAGTGGTGAGCGTTTTTTATAGTGGAGAGGGGTAATTGTTGAATATTTAATTCATTATTTTATTATTTCCCTCAAGACAACCAATAGTGTTGTTACATGTGACCCCTAATAGTAATAAGGGCACGTCAGTTCGAACCAAGTGGCCTTACATAAAATATGATGTCATAAATAGTTTATTTAACTGATAATTTGTATATATGGTATTTTATCATATTTCACTATTCATAAAAAATTCTAGAATTTCAGAAAAATCTCAAAAATTTACCCCTACCATTTTTCAATGTGTATAATTAAAAAATGAACTCAATTTTTCAAAATTAATTTTCTAGATATTATTAGTTTAATTTTTAAATAAAGTCGTAGTTAATTTGAAAAAAACAATTTCAAAGGTGTAATTAGTTTTATATCACATTGAAAAATTAATTAAGATCTCATTATCTTATTGCCTTAAGAAAATAAAATATTATTATTATTTACTATTCATAAGGGGCATATTACTATTCATTTTACTATTCATAAGGGTATGTTACTATTCACCAAAAAAATCAAGTTTGTTCTATCAGACTCCAAATGACTTACTGATCACAACTATAGATGACCATTTTTTAAAATTCAAAATATATAAGAGAAAAGTTGAGTTTAACTTTTGGATTATAAAATGCACTCAAAATTTATTTTCAAAACCATGGGGTGTTACAATCCCTTCCGGGAGTATACCATAGAATTTCCAAATATCTAATTTAAGTATTATCTCCTTCTTATGTTTTAATTATTAATCTTACTCTTAAAAATCTATTATCACCATTATAATATTATTAATTAAATATAATTATTATACTTATATGTTTTTATATAAATTTTATAACCCTTTTTATTCATTTCCATCCACTTAGATAAATCAAAGTAATATCAATCATGCGTGTTTGCAGACTATTGTCTCCACAAAGAACCAATTTTCTATTTTTAATCTAGAATTTAATTATTTATGAAAACATATTAAAATATATCTCACTATAATAAAATAATAAAATAATATCATTATATTTCTGTTATAATCATACTATGTCAAAAAATACCACCTTAATAATACTCACCTATCTTGTTAAAGTGTGTTCATGTTGGGGTCATTTTAACCACCCACATGACTGATGCTATAAAACTCTATCACAGATGACTACGGTAACATAGATAAAAAAATTATTATAATATAATTATAAAATAATTACTGGTATATATTTCTAGAAGTATTATATTTTTTATTTAACTTTTTATTAATGTAGCATGTTTGTTAAGAAAAATCATCGAAATAGGTCAGCATAGATTTAATTTTCAAGAAGTATAACTAAAACACTTATAGAATAACCAAATATATTTATAAATTAATAATATATATATATATATATATTAAATTATCTTAAATGAAACATTAATGATGAATTTGGTATCAAATAATTGTTAATGATATCAACATTATAAAATGTGTGCAACTGATGAAAGTAATTAACACCCGATGGTTGAAATAATCTATAACTAACCAATGTACCCATAATAAATAATTATAAATTGGGGACATAAATTATACTTTAAATGAATAAGGCTATTAAATTTATTTTTATGGTATCAATATATATTTTACAGGAGGCTAGAGTATCTTCAACTAACCAAGGAAACAATGCAAGTATTTTAATCTCAAATTCCTCTCTTAGAGACATGTTTGTTATTATACACCTAATTCCATTTATTTTATATATATATACTTAATATTTCAGATATTACATCAGGTATTATCTTTTTTATCATGATATTTTATTTTTAATTATATCCCTGCTATTTCAAGGAACTTTGATTCGAATGTTTCTAAAGTTGTAAGGTTTTTCATCTCACATTACTCTCTTTGAGAGATGCTTACTATTTGTTACCTAATTTAACTTATGTGTTGTATATATACTAAATATTTGAGATATAATATTTATAATTATATTTTAATCATGTTATTTTATATTCAATTATATTCCATCTCTTTCAATGGGTATTTATTTTGACGTTTTGAAATCTATAATATTTTTCATCTCAAATATCACTATTTCAAACTTGTTTAGAATTATACACCAGTTTCATTTATTTGGTTTGCATAATTTATATTTTAGATTTTATATATTGAATTATATTTTTATCATGTAATTTTAAATTCAATTTCAAGCCTTATATTTCATGGGATTTTTATTCGAATGTTTCTAAATTCATAATTGTTTTCTGGGTCTCAATTATGATTCTTTGAGGAAGAATAATTTTTTTGCACCATGATATATATTTATTGTGTTTTGATTAACCATTGATGTTTTTTTATAATTATTTTATTTAAAGGGATTTACAAACCAAATCATGTTCCCTTATTCATATGGCTATTAATATAGGTTTTCCATAAATGTAGGGATTTTTTGTAACAAATTTTTTTTAATTATGGTATGATAATTCTCCTAAAATTATGTCATATAAATTTAGTGATTTATAACTTTTAGCTTTCTAATGTTATATTCTATCATTATTATTATTTTATATAAATTTCTACCTCATTAAACCTTTGATAAATATTTCTCACTTATTAGGATATGTTATTTTGAAATCATCCATTATCTATCTCTATATAGATTATAATCATGTTATTATAATATTGAATTTGATTTATACTCATTATGGTATATGGTGTGAAAATAAAATTTACATAAATCATACTTCATTATATTCACCTAGAAACAATGTAATTATACTTACATGGGGAAAATTATTAGAGTTCTGTATGTTGTTATTCCAACAAGGATGATTATTTACAGGTTGATAATTTATTATTTGACCATCCACCTTCTTTATTTGAATATGTTAGGTTATCTAATTTATTGATATGTGGAAATGTATTGGAGTTTTTTATGTTTTTATTCCAATAAGTATGGTAATTTAAACATTAACTATGTATCGTTTGACCGTCCACATTCTTTCTATGGATGGATTATGTTACCTAATTTATTGAGATGGGGAAAGTGTTGAAATATTTTATTGTTATTAAAAAATAATGAAATATTATTTATTAACATTCTATATTTCTCATTATAGGGAAAACCATGCTCTTATTCATAAATACGTTCCTATAGTAATTGTATGAAATTTATTGTTTACTGTTATGGTAAATTCATTATAATTTATTAGGTGATGGGTAGGGAAAAAAATTATATATATTATTGATACATTAAAAATAATTATGAGACAAACATGATTAGGTATTTTGTGTATTCTTTCCCAATTCAACAATATGTCTAGACTATGGTCTCAGTGATAATTAAATCTCATCACACCAGGACATAACATCTTTTTTCTGATGTTTGATATTATACATTCAATTAGTATGAGATAAATATTATTTATATCCATATTTTAATTAATTTCCATAGATGTGGAATGGTCTTATTTTTAGTTAGCCATGCCATTATTCAGATTATTTATTCATACTTTATTATGTAATCCTTGCTTAGGTTTTTTAAAGTTTATGTTATATGTTTACCTTACTTAGTATTTGATGTAAACCCTTATCGTATTTATATTTACCCATATTATGAAGATAAATATTGCACATGATAAGACTAACAAGATAACCTATGTGTACAATTCATGGGTGATGTTGAATAATTTTCATATAAAAATTAAGAGTTTTTAAGACTTGGGATCTATAGAGAGTGCCTGAGGAAGAACAGTTGGTATCAATGCAGGGTTTAGATAACCTCTAAAAGCATTGATTGGGTATTAAATTGATCCTTACCTAGTACATGACATAGAGGCCTAACTATACACCTAGTTTAATAATCCTAGAGGATATTCTTTGGTTAATAATTTTTTTTTTAAAAACCATTTTGATGGATTTATTAGCTTATTTTATTGTTTAAGAAGTAAGAGAGAGAACAACATAAATTAACCTAGGTTAAACCAAGAGTGTTATAGTTTGAACATAGTGTGACATAGTTGATACGAAATTATCATAGGTATAATTAACGGGTTAATTGGAGAAGAAATATTTGGATTCAAATTTCATATTTATATGAACGTTTTCTGTGATTTTATTTTATATTTTCTTAACAATTTTGGTTTGAGTATTTGGTTGAAACAAGATTACAAAGATAATGTTGAAAAATGTTTGTTTCTTGGAATAACTAAATCTTATAATTGAATATGCGGGAATACTTAAATGGTTGAAAATTTTAGTACATGCCTATTATAATGTAAAATTAATATTTCCTAGTCATACCTAAGATTGTGATATTGATATTCTAATAGAAAGTAAATATAAAAAATCTTAACTATTTTTATTAGTGAGTGATATTTATCGATGATATTCTGCTAAATTATAGAAGTTTTGAGGATCGTGTGATAAATATCAGGATTGTTCTTATATATATTTTTATTAATGGTTTTAAATCATATATCATATAGTATCAATAACCTTTACAAATTATTATATATAAATGTTATATTTTTAGAAGTCACTATTGAATAAAAAATATTGGGAGATATTTGTTTTAGGCTTAATATAAATTTTATGTAAAGATAAAAATCGGTTGTGTGATTTAAAAAATGTATGTTATATAGTATTAATATCCTTTGGAATGATGATAAACTATGATATTTTTGGTAATTTTTGTCAAATTTTTGGGATTACAATATTAGAGGACCAGTTTGGGATATGCCTAACACTGAGAGGGGGGTGAATCAGTATTGGGGACCTTTTTGAACCAATTTCTTCTTTTTGTCTTGATACCTCTTGATCTATTAGTATTTTGGTTATCTTAGTCTTTTTTACCTATTTCTTGAAATAATATGAAAGTATTAAAAATATGCACACAATATTTTTACAAGGTTCACCACTCAATAAGAGTAGCTATGTCCTTGCCGTGTATGGTAATGACCTGTGCACAGATTCTCCAATATAATGTAGTAACTGTTACAATGGTTTAATAGGAAATTAATCCACTATTCAGTGTGGCTCCCTACACTTGGATGAGGGAAGGAAATAATCACTTCCTAGTGTTTCTCCCTACACTCAGAGGGGGTAAAGGAAAAAATCCTCTTCCAACTTTCAGTGAGTATGATATACTCTTACACTCACTAGTTCTTTATACTACCAGGGTAGACAGTCTCTTGCAGCCTCTTGCAAGTTCTTTATACTACCTCTGAAGACAGTCTTCTCTCTGTTCAAAGAGTTTGCAACCCCAAAAGAATCTTCCACCTGTTGAGTCCTGTTTGATGCTATAGTGATACTTTGTTATTCCACAACCTTCTTCTTCTTCTTAATAATTTCTTAGCAGCATGAAAGTAACCAGCCTATTCTATGTATGTAGTAAAATTTTAGGCTTCACACTCTTCTTCTTCTTCTTCTGTTTATTCAATGAAAAACCAGTTGCACTGAAACCTTCTCTTCTTTACACTTTCTCTTTCAGTGAAAAAACAACTGTACTAAACTCTTATTCTTGTTTTTCATGATAGAATCACAAGTTATCTTTGTGATTATTAAAACAATGAAGCTTATCTCAACTTAGAATCAACACATTTGATCAGAAGATAGTAATAATTTCTAGAACAACTCACATCTTGCACGCCTATCCCTACTTGCATGCCACCCTACTTGTGTGCCTCCCTACTTTCGAGCCACTAACTACTTGCGCACAAAAAATGTGCAAAAATCACAACTTTAATGCCACTTATGGGTTTAGACCCAACACAATTGCTTCACATAAGTCCCTGCTTGCACGCCTCTTAAAACTTGCGCGCCACTTCTACTTGCATTCCACTCTGCTTGCATGCCACTCTACTTACGTGCCTCCCTACTTGCGCGAATTGTAAATAACCCTTAACTTGTGTGCCACTTCAGCTTGTGCGCCACTTTCTACTACTTGCATGATCAGAGCTCACATTTTCTCTTAAGTGTTGAGCTTCAAAAAAATGAGGAGGCTAGTCATCTATTTATAGGAATTTTGGTGACTTGCGCACCACATACACTTGTGCGTCATTCCTACTTGCGCGCTGATCCATCACTTTCACGCCACTCCATCACTTGAGCACCATTCCATCACCAGCATGAAACTTTCTTTCAATTTTAATATTTTGATATGATTATGTTGAAATATGACTTTCATGCAATATACACTTGCGTGCCACTTATACATGTGCACCACTTAAACTTGTGCGCAAATTTTTGAATTGCTCACCAATATTTAACTTTCAAACCACTTTATCTCATTTTTCATATTTTGATGTGATGATATTGAAATATGACTTGTGTGAAACATACACTTGTGAGACACATATACTTGCGTGACGCACTTGCGCGCCACTTTTGACTTGTGTTCCACTTTCTTTCCTTTTCCCAAAACACTTCTTTACTTCCCCTATCCTTCACAAGGCTTACATAACAAGTTCTCCAAACTTATGATATTTTTAAAATACAAATCATAAAAGCATCGTCATAGTTTTGGCCATTATTTTTGGAATATGAATTCAAAAGTACTTCTTCCTCGCTTCAAATCCTAAATTTATTTTGGAGTGTTAATTCCAAAGGACTCTAATCATATCTCTTCATCCAAAAGTGGAGGCTTGAGGATTCTTCAAATATATTCAATGTTGTAAACGATGTATCACCTTTGATACATGTATTTGGAACTTTAAGAACAGTGAAATGATAATCTGATTTCATGAAAATGTGTAATGTATGACCATCGTAGAATGACAAGACCTTTCACACTCTCTCTTCTTCTTCAATCATCATTATCTACTTCATGAAAATCATATGATTATTTTATTCAAGTAATCCCCTTCACGGTCTCATGAAATCGTGAAGCATTGCATGGTCTTCTTCAAATCCTCATTCTTCTTCAATTATACCTCGATGGATGATACTTAACCATCCATCATTATTGTAAACAATGTGTCACCTTTGACACAAGTTCTTTGAACATAGAATCAGTTCAACAATTGTCTGAATTGATATTCTTATAGAATTTCTCAAGTATGAAATCCAATGTTATGATTCCATAACAATTGTTTTAGGCAACCTCACTTTAGCCAATCTACATTAACTTTTTAGTCCTTATTCATATCCTTCTTCATTTTGACAAGTATTGACAACTATTGACAACAAATAAAATCTTCATATAAAAAGTAGTCCCACCAGTCTCTCCCTTTGTTTTTTTTCAACACCTTAAAGTATCCTCAAATGAATGTGTCAATGTCAAAATGATAATTTTCTCTCTCCCCATTACTTTTTTCTCTCCCCCTTACATTTCAAACGTTCATTTCACTTTCTATCCCCCTTATTGACAAGAAATACAAAGTTCATGGTAGAGATGGTATCAATCCTTAATTAAGTAGTGTTCCATCAATCATTTCACTTTAAGTCTACTTGAGAAAAGATCGATGTAGAAAACAAGAGGATTTGATTTAGACAACAAAACTTTCTATTATCCACTGATCATGATACCTCATGAGATTAGATCTCATACACTTGTCTTCAAGGGTTTTCCACTTTCATTCTAGGCCGAATATATTGAATGTGATAGGAAATAATCAACCTGAAATTCCTGCACTCACTTCAACAAATGAATCAAAAACATTCAAGTGCAATTGACAGGATAAGTGGCCTTGGGGCACTTTCATTCTTCTTATGTCACTGATTGAGTTAGTTACTCCACCTTTGTAAAAGTATATTTATTTTGAGTAACCAAGGATGAGAGATTAAGAAACGATATACCTTTTCCTAATGACATGATATTCAAGCAATTTATAGAGTAATTGAATTTGATACTTACTGAAGTTGATGCTGAATGAAATAATAACTCTGGTAGATTCTTCATATGTATCCCCCTTAAGGGAACAATCCTCATCATATTAATTAATGATGATCCCTCATCATATTAATAATTGAATATCAATCATTGAATCTTCCATAAATGACAACTTATTCAGCTTTGCTATCAAGAGTTGATAGCAATCACTACTTCTTAGGTTCTCCCCCGAGAGATTACTTCACCTTCAATTCCCTGTATTATCAGAACTAATAAAATACACAAAGATTTAAGGGAATAAGGTGGATCCTTCTTTCTTCTTCAATGTGAGTAGGTAGGCTGGGATGATTTTCTCAACCAAGATGCTCCATTTTCACCATTCTTCACACTTGCACATATAATCTTCAATTCTGACTGTGGTTGTGTGGATCTCAATACTTCATCCATTTTTGTTTTTGTGAATATTATTTATTTAAGGGATTTCTAAGAATTATAATCTCCTGGTTCAATTTTCATCATTTTGATAAATTCTTCTTGGGCTAGAATAAGATCAATTAAATTTTTAATAGTGTGACCAACCTTGTTGCACCTCACACACAAAACTTCCTGAACATGAGAGTTTCCTTTTTTTTTGTAACCTCTTATTAAACTTTCCTTCATCATGTGGACTCTTCTTATTACTTTTTTACTAGCCTTCTCCTATGCATCTTCCTATTTTATCATTCTCTCTAAATATTTAGGCTAGAAAACCAATATTTCTTTAGGAATTGTGGAAGCATGTTTGTAATTTCCACATGGATTTTTCAGGGTGTCATCCTTATTGATTGTTCTTTTGTATGCACTACCCATAAACTTTTTGGATTTAGAATCCAAGGACTTATCAATTTTCATCCTAGTAATATTCTTGAGAGAATTTTCTTTTAAAAAATACTTTTGATTACTTCCCATGATATCTTCTTCATTATTCACCAGCTTCTGTTGTCTTCTGTTCTTATTAGCTTTGAATAAATTCTGCGATAATAATGTACTATTCTTGTGACCACTCCCATTGCATACATCACATATGTTGTCCATAATTCCAAATATTTTTTCAGTATAAATATTCTTATGGATCTATGGATGTTTCTTCTTATTCTCTGGATTTCCCCCCCTTGAGACGGGCTTTCTCTATGCTTTTACATTTAAGGGTTTGTACCAACAATCCTGTGCACAATACAGAAATCTGTTGCAACACCAACATTGACCCACAAATCTTGACTTCTTGATATATTATATATTAGATTGTTTATACTTATTATTGATGTGTTCTGATCTATATGGGGAACCAACTTCTAGCTTCTTCATCCTATCCACCCTAGCCATAGTGGTAGGAATATCATCACCTTTCCTCATCCATACTTGTTTAGAGTTTTTATTCTAACCTGTACTTTTTATAGAAACAATATTAGAAACATTAGTACAAGTTGATATGGATGGTACCTTCACTTTTTCAGCTACTTGTGATGGATCAATGAGTAAATTCATGATCTTTTTATCATATGTTGGAGGTATTTTGATAGTATAATCCTCTAATGAACATTGAGCACCAACATCAACTATTTCTTTCTTTTGTGGAGACTCAATATGTGTCTTCTCAATATTGGTCAAATAAGCTTCAAATTATAGATATATCATATTGAGGATTACTTTTTGGTCTTCAATCATAGTCATCTTATCTTCATAATCTTTCTTTAATCTTTCAAATTCCTCTTCATGCAACTTCACTTTTTTTTGTAACAAAGAGTAAAGTTCTTTGATCTTCTTGGAGTTTTCATCTAAATATAACTCCTTCACTTCATTTCCCTTTTTCATCTCATATTCAAGTGCATGGATCTTATATTTTAGAGTCTCATTAACTCCATCTTTATCTTCAACATCTTTGAGACATTTTGAGGAACTTATTTCAAAATCCCTCTTTAGTACTTCAAAGGCTCCAACCTGTTTGGAGAGCTTTAGACATGCAAAAATTTTTTCTTGCAAGCCCTTCTCCAAAACATCATTATCGTCTTCCAACTGGGTGACATCTTCAGGAATACATTGAAATACTCCCAAAATATTTGAGACACTTTCCTCATGAATATTATGAAGAATCATTTCTAATCTATCAACTGAAAACTCTTGAGTGTTTGTAGATTGATCATCACCACTTGTGCTATAATTTTCATCATTAGAATAATTTTAAAATGTACTAACACATACCTCTTTATCACTTGAGGTAGGAAGGTAGTCCATCATCTTGGTGGGAACTTGAGCCACCTTTTCATTAATTTCCATGTCTGGTGTGTCTTCAATGTAATCTAGATATGGATAACCAGATTCTTCCTCTTCTTTAGATAATAGGGACTTCTTCTTTAGCTTTCTCTTCTCCTTATTTTTCTTGTTCATCATGGTTCTGGTAGATATAGAAGTATAATTAGAGATAACTGACTCTTCGTCAAAACTACACTTCATTGTTAACTCAAGAAATAATCTCAAGTCTTCAAAAGATAATATCTTCAATGTAGAGAATCCAACAGAGGTGAACCTATCCCTCTAATACCAATTGAGAGGACCAGTTTGGGATATGCCTAACATTGAGGGGGGGGGGGTGAATCAGTATTGGGGACCTTTTTGAACCAAATTATTATTTTTTATCCTAATACCTCTTGACCTATTACAATATTTATTCTCTTATTATCTTTTACCTATCGCATGAAATAATATGAAAGAAGTAAAAATATACACATGATTTTTTTACAAGGTTCACCACTCAATAAGAGAAGATACATCCTTTCCGTATATGGTAATGACCAGTGCACAAATTCTACACTATAATGTAGTAACTGTTACAGTGGTTGACTAGGAAATCAATACTTTAGTAAGTTTGGATCCCTACACTTGGAGGAGGGAAGGAAATAATCACTTCTGAGTGTTTCTCCCTACACTCAGAGAGGGGAAGGGAAACTGTACTCTTCCAACTTTCAGTGAGTAGGATATACCCTTACACTCACTGGTTCTTTATACTTCTAGTGTAGAAAGTCTCTTATAGCCTCTAGCTGGTTCTTTATACTGCCTCTAAATATAATATTCTCTCTGTTCAAACAATTTGCAACACCAAAATAATTTTCCACCTATTGAGACCTATTGGATACTACAACGATACTTTGTTCTTCCACAACCTTCTTCTACTTCTTCTTCTTATTCTTCTTCTTGTTACTTTCTTAGAAGCATGCAATTAACCAACCTCTTCTTTGTCTACAACAAACTTTTAGGCTACACACTCTTCTTCTTCTTCTTCTTATTCTATTTCTTCAATGCAAAACCAGCTACACTGAAACCTGCTCTTCTTCACACTTTCTCTTTCAATGCAAAACCAACTGCACTAATATCTTATTCTTTTTTTATTGTTAGAATCACAAGTTCTATTTTTGATTATTAAAAAAACGATGTTCAACTCAACTTAGAATCATCACAGTTGATTAGAGGATGGTAAGAAATTCTATCCCAACTCACAACTTTCATGCCAATCCCTACTTGCACGCCACCCTACTTGCGTGCCTCCCTACTTGCTCTCCACCAACTACTTGCGCACCAAAATTGTGCACAACCCATAACTTGCGCTCCACTTCGGGGTTTAGAAACAACACACTTTTGTACACAACTCCCTACTTGTGTGCCTCTTACAACTTTCATGCCAGTTCTACTTGTGCGCCACTCTACTTGCGCGCCTCACTACTTGCGCACCTTATAAATAACCCTCAACTTGCGCGCCACTTCATATTACGCACCACTTTCTACAAATTTCATTATAATAGCTCAAATTTTCTCTTAAGTATTAAGATTCAAAAAAATGTGGAGGATAGTCATCTATTTATAGGATTTTTGGTGACATGCACACCACATACCCTTGCGTGCCTTTCCTACTAGTTACCATAGTAAAAGTTAATTTTGGTTAAAGGTTGAAGGAAAAAAACAAAATACTTAAATCACTCTTACCTTGTCTAATTTTTTTTATGAGACGTTTTTAAACCTTATATTTTTTCAAACACCATCTTTATCTAGTTTTTATCCATTTACCCATGAATAGTGTCAGGGCATTTTTTAAAAAGGATGAGTGTTTCCAAAAGTTCTTTTTTCATCTCTTATAAAAGGATACAACATCCAAACCTTCTAAATTTACACACAAACTTCTAATTACTCCTTGGAAATCTTAAAATTTTCTCATAATATAACCCCCTCTTACTTAGTAAATCCCCTAGTGACACTATGTTTTCCTAAGCCCTTCAATTCCAAGGACTATTCGTAAGAAAGATCAATTCTCCAAAGTAAGTATTATATACTTATAAAAAATTTAGAATTAATAGTACTCATAAAAATATATTATAACCAAAATAATATGATGGATTTATTTTAATTATTATACTGATTTTTATATTAATTGTATAATCCTTACTTATTCATTTCCATCTACTTCGAAAAACAAATGAATGACAATTGTGTGTGTGCACAGACTACCACCTCCAAGAAAAAATGTATTTTTTCATATAAATTATTATTATTTGTACAAAAATATTAAAATATGGTTAACCATAATAAAATAATAATAATAATAATGTAATTATTATTATTTATTTATTTTTATTGGGTTAAAAGAAACACATTCATAACTATAGTTACCCAGTGAGTTAATGTGTCTTAAAGTTTGGGTCGGTTTAACTACCTATATGAATGACACTATAAAACTATATCTTGGATGAATATGAGAAAAATAAATAATAGTATTATTATAATATAATATAAAATTATTTATACGTATATTGATCTATAAATATTATACTAATTATTTAACTTGTTATTAATATATCATCTTCATTTACTAAAATCACTAAAATAGGCCAACACTGATTCCATTTTTATGTAACCTAACTAAAGAACATATGGAATGATATACTAGATTTATAATTAAGTATAAGTTATATATTAATGTTTAATATGGTATCAAATAATGGGTAATGATATCAATGTAATAAAATGTGAGCAAATGGTGAAAATTATTGACATACAATGGTTGAAATAAGGTATAATTAACACCCATAACAAGTAATTATAAATAAGGGATATAAATGTTAATATATATTAATTAGGTTTCTAAGTATAAAATTATGGTTGACATTTTTTTACATGAGGATAAAGTGTCATAAACTAAGAAAGGAAACAAGTTAAGGGTTTTTATCTCAAATTCATCTCTTTGAGACATGTTTAGTATTTTGAACCTAATTTAGTTTATATGGTGTATATAAGCATAATATTTTTGATATAATATCACAATTTATCTTTTAATAAATTTATTTTTATGTTTAATTACAATCCTTTTTTTTTCATGGATTTTTATTCGAATGTTTCTAAAGTCGTAAGTATTTTCATCTGAAATTATTGTCTTTGAGACATGTTTGGTATCATACACCAAATTTAATTTATGTGGTGTGTATATAAATCTCATTTTAGATATCATATAATGAGTTATATTTTAATCATGTTATTTGTTTTTAATTTAAAGACCACTATTTCAATGGGTTTTTATTCAAATGTTTCTAAAGTCATATGGGTTTTCACCCAAATCCCTCTCTTTGAGATGTGTTTGTTATTATGAAAAGAATTTCCTTTATTTGGTATATAGACTACCTATTTGAGATATCATGTCACAAATTATCATTTAATTAAGTTTTTTTATATTCAATAATAATACATCTCTTTTGATGGTTTTTATTCAATTTTTTTCTGAATCTGTAAGGGTTTTCAGTCTCAATTCTAATTATTTGAGAAATTATACATTTTTTGTTACATGTTTTATTTGAATGGATTATTCACTACCATGGATATATTTTTATCATAATACTTGTTTTTAATTTTATTTACTATGAAAATATTTTTTCATAATTCAAGTGTCTTTTGATTCATTTTTCTTCTCCCGTAGTAAGTATTTTTAGTAACTCAACATTCATTCATTGAGTTATGATCATTTTCATGAAGATTTTTCATTTAAGATGGTTAATTTCTGACCATTTATTGTATTATGAGGTATTTTATCATTTTTTTCTTGCAATTCACATTCCTACCACATAATCTATTTTAAAAATATTTATCACTTATTAGGATACGATCTTTTTAAACCATACAATTTCTTCATCTAGATAGATTATGAACAAATTATTACATTATAGACATAGTTATACACTCATTTATATATATAGTGTGAAAATCACATTTAATATGTCTCATATTGGATTATGTCCCGCAATAATGAATTTTAGTCTATTGACATTGGTTAATTATTGGTTTTTTTATATTGTTATTCTAATAAGGTTGATTATTGGAAAGTTTAATATGTATTTTTTGACCATTCAACTTATTTTAATATATTAGTTATGCCATCCCTTTTAAATAAATGTGGAATGTTCTAACATTATTGATTATTATTGGTCGCTAATGAAGGATTATGTATTGAAATTATATATTATTCATTATATGGATAGAAAAGGTTATAATTTGCTATATATTCTTGAGGGAATGGTATGAAAGGTCTTTGTTAAATGTTATAGTGAATTCATTTGACTTAATAAGATAATGGGTAGGGCCTAGAATTATATATAAACTTGATTCATTGAAAGGTCTTATGAGACAACCATGTTTGTGTTTTTGGTGTACATATTCCCAATTGAGTAAGATGTATTTATTATGGTCTCTATGACAAGTAAATTTTATGGAAGAGGGCCTTGATAAAAAGTTTTTTATTTTCAGTATTCCGAATTCCAATTGTATGAGATCAGTATTATTGGTATCATTTTTAATTTATTTCTCTGGATATAGAATTATTTTTATTTTTGTTAAATATGGAAATTTTAAAATTATTTTTTCATCCCATATAATTTTTTAAATTCTTATATTTTTGATAGATTCGGTTATATGTTTACCTTAATAAGTGTCTGTGCTCACCCCCTATTATATTTTTATTTACATAGGTTATGAAGTATAATATTACACATTATACACCTTATAGTATATCCCATGTGGAGAATTAATGGGTGATTTTAAAGTATAATTATGGATTATGTAGTTTATTTTACATTGAAAAAAATATATCCATCAGCTAAGAAAGAAATGGTTTTTGATAGGTTATGTTTTTTCCTAATTCCATGAATCTCTAAACATAAAAGGCCTTAAAAATGTATTAAATGAAATATTTTATTTCTTTTATATAATTACAGGATAACTATGTATTATAATTGTATATTTAGTATCAATTACCAAATATAAAGTACATGTTTAGTAGAATTGGTCTAAGGAGCACGAACACAAGGCATCCCACTAAATTGAATATCTAGTCATCTCACTTACTCAGTTGATGTTGGGTCACACCTTAAGAATAATCACACTTTAGAAGTGGACACATAGAGAAATGAGGGGTTCTATTATTCACTTCAATTAAAAAATATAAAATATAGGAAAAAAATTCAATTGAAAATCCCCAATCCTTAAAAATTGGTACTCCCATATTATGAAAAAAATATAATCATAACTAGTCAAAAAAACTAATAGTACTTACAAGGGAACCACAACAATTTTACATGTAAATAATCACACTACCTCTTTATATTCTATAATCCAAAAATTGAGCAACAATATAGAGGATGAATTCAAAATATGTAATGATATATTTTGGAATGTTTGTAATTCTAGTCCACGTAATAAAAAAAGAACATATTTACTAAATAATAAATAAATATTTGAACTATAGATATAAAACTAAACACAACCTACAAATATTCCTCTATATAAAATTTATAGGAACCCCAATATTCAATCATTTTATAAAAACATAGTTATTCTTGAATCAACCTTCAACATCTCCAACTTCGAAATAAACCCAACACACAACCTATCATCTTCAATACACATAATTACCCTTATATTTTTTATTTAATGATCATTCTAAAGGAATAAAATAGGGGAAATAAGAAAACATATTAAATTTAAAACCTGGATAATTCCATTAAAACACTCCAAGTATAATACTACTAAAACAATAGAAGATAAAAAAGATAACCCCAAAGAAATAACTATAAAACTATTTAATCATATTAATTTTCCATGAATAACACATTATCTAGGATTGATATTTTTTCTAAAATCTTCTACAATAATCCTTGAAAGGGAAAGAAGAATAGTGTTAGAAATTGACTAACCTATTTATTTGAAATTAATTTATAAAATTACAAGAATATAGGGAAAAAATGAAGTAAATATCTATGAAAAACGTTTAAAAAAAATTTTATAACTGAGAATGTTATGATATGAATAAAGTAACTAACCTCAGAAACACTTACATATTCAGTAATAGGATCCCAAATAAATCTGTACAAACACCCAGAATGTCAGCTCTATGAACTAGGTTTATTAGTGTATTCAATCTCATTATGTCATAAACTATATTAAGAAAAAAAAAAGAATAAAATTGATTGTGGAGTTCATTGAAAAAAGGATTAGAATGAAAGGGTTCTCCCCACTATTTATAGTTGTAAAAAATGTATCCCTTCAAGAAATATATGAAAACCAATATTTCTAAGGATAAATAATTCACCTTGAGAATCACAATTTGTGGTGGATATATCTTACAGATTTAGATATGAAACTAATATAATAATTAATAGAATCACCCTCTATAAAAATTTGGATATGTAAAAAATCTCTATGCTTTTACAGAGAGATGATTTTCTATGAAAATCATAAAATGAAAGGAATAATATATAATAATAGTTGGTTTTACCAAATCCTAAATAGAATATAAATAAAATAATTGAAATAGTTAATTATTGAATCTTTTTTACCAACAACTTATAATGAATTAATTAAATTCATATATTGAAACATATTGTTTTTGGAATTCATTTAGGTTACCTCCAGAATTCCATTGGGAACCCTATAGAAAAATTCAACACACATATAACTATATTAAAATATCTATAAATTTTTATAAAATTATACAATTGAGTAAATTGAAATTTTAGTACAGGAATAAAATCCCTGAAGAATATATAATGAATGTAAAACACCGTCACATATTGACTCCACAATACTTCATGTATCTTTTAATAATATTTACCATTGAAGGGATATTTTAAAAGTACAATCATTATCTCATGATCCCTACAAAATCATGTTAATCTTTCAGGGTAATCTTTTAGTGACCTCTTTGTGATGGAAAAATCACCACAATCACCATCTTCATCATGTTTAAACTTCATCTTCATCATAATCCACCACAAAAAGTGATTTCATTAAGACTGTTTGTAAAATAACCCCTAAATGTTTTATAAAAAATATAAAATCTATTTCTCTAAAACCAATACCTTTTTTTAGAATCATATCCCTATAATTATGTTGTTTCCTTATTATTTATATAACCAATTCCCTCTATGATATCCTCACGTCCCCTTGATTCCTATGATCTATCCCCACTTCCAGCTACCTCATGATATCTTTGTTTTCCCTAACAATAAGTAGCATCAAGTTCCCCTCTGACCGCTTCCAAATGTTTTATCTCTCCACAATAATGCCAACCAGAATCCTTCTAAACAAGCAATAATCTCTACCACCATGAACTAATTCTTAACATTGGTAATTTTCCCTCCACATATGAACTACCAAACATCAATGACCACACTCTTCTATTTTTGTAGTGATGGATTTCCTCTCCCCTATTGTTTTGTTGTTTGATTTTTTTACTATAGTGTTATGAATTCTCTGAGACCATCTTTAAAATTAATTTTTTTATAATTTTTTTTATTATTGGACATAAAGGGAAAGATATGTAGATGATTTCATTATATGACTAATAATTGAATGCATCAGAATGATAGAAAAATTGATGTTGTTAAAAACATTCTTATAGTGAATTCACTATTGACCTTATTTGAATGATTGTTATTGAAATTAGATAATTAAATTAATCTCACAATGTTTTTTGTGAAGTGAACCTATTTATTTATAAAACATTAAAGAGATATAAAATATTTTGTTTCATTACCCTCCCCCTAAAAACCTTTGTTGGGAAAATAGTGATGATGAGAGTAACCCTCAAAGTATGCCTCTAATAGGACATGGGTTGGAGACTAGCATCTAGTGTATCATATGTGAATATAAGAAGCATTATATTAATTTATCCATTGAATACATAAGTAAACCACTAATCAATAGGATAATATATATAACTAAAAATATATAATAATTCTACAATGTAAGACTTTGTTATAAAAACCAAATCCCAAAATGAAAATACCAAATAAAACTCCAAGGTAGTGACTTCATAGAAACACCCAAAATTAATGGTAGTATTATCCATCTTAGTCAACAAAATCACCCCAGAAACATGATAATTTTTTTATATATAGGGGTTAGCATAGAAGGTATAATAAATATTATCGTATCTAAGATCTATCATTTAAATATATAAGGATTATACAAATACAACAATGAATAATCTTTAGAACCAACAAGCACCTACTAGGTCAAATGCAACCCAATTTCACCAAGGATCACTAAAAAAATATCATAGTCATGAAAAGTAAAATAATATCAGGAGAATATATTATAAAGTTACCTCATAAAAACTTCACCACTAGTTTTTCTCTCTCAAGACGGAATATCAAACATTCGATGCTCATGGTACTTTCTGTATTCATAACACAACACACCAGGTCTCATCTAAACATCTCATGTCTAGTAGATAAGTTTATCATGAACATGAAGGAAATAAACCTAGTCAACTCCACCTACCATGAATAATCCACAACACATATTTTAAATTAAACACCACCACATTACATCTCATTAATATTCCATATGTTCTTCTAGTGCTTATATAGTATCATCATCTCAATAACCCATAGGGTATGCCGATGCCTCTATAGTATCATTATCTCAAAACCTCATTGGGCCAACCAGTGCACCTCCAATATCATCAACACTAATAAATCGTATGGTTTTTAGTAGATCATGAACTTCTTCATCAATACACCATATCTTAATATAGTATATCACACACCTATCATCACACAAATACCCCATAGGTTCTTCCTATGAACCAATGACAGTGGTAGTATGATCCTACCTCCCTTGGGACATTATAACCCATGATATACCTATAGGAGAGAGTACATAGGTGGGTGTAGTCAGTAATGAATTCCTTTTCTAATTGAGATGATAGACAAAAATATTTGGAACATGAAGAATGCTAGGTGTCAGTAAGGGTATTCAACTTGGGTGGGGTGTGTATAAAAAATTAAATAAAGTTACAAGTATAGTTATATCCAGACATAATCCAAACCTATGGGAGTAACAACTAAATATCACTACCACATCAAACAATCATTACCATACAAGAACCTCCTCATGTTACCATCACTACTAACTATAACACAACATCAACCCAAACTTCCAATATTGATAACCACAAAAACCATTCCGAAAAGTCTAGTTAATCATACCACTATGAAATTTTTAGGTTTACCATTTAAAAACCAATTTAAATTCATTAATACATTCATTTAAAAATTTGATACCAAACCACTTCTATACAATACTCACATTAATAATAGTAATTACCCATTTCATTCCATCATTACCAGTTTCATTATATTGCATTACAATTGGGAAACTTAAAAAAAAACCTTGACTATCCGTTATATCTTCCCATGACAATTTCACATAAATATTTCTAAATGTGGAAAGAAAAGTTTATCCCCATTGAAAAACTCTGCATCATTAACCATGGATTACTATATCACCCATGGAATTTATCAAAGTAACAACTATATGTTGCAAACTAACTACCCAAAAAACATTATCTAATCAACAAAAAACTAACCCCAAAAAGAATCTTGTACTAACCAACGCAACCCCACTACCTAACACATACCAAAAAATGAATCCCCTAAAAAAACAATTATCTCATAACATCCCCCAAAATCATCCACATAATAAAAAATTCATAATGAATCGAAAAGAGATTCTACCATCCTACACTTTTAATTCTATTTTATAAAAACATAAATTCATTCAATTTTATTTCTCCACAGAAATAGTCCATTACCATCTTTATGCGACTTTCCTTTCATTGAAGGTTATTTCCATTAAAAATTCACATCATTAACACATAATTCTCTACAACAATAATTGTTTTGAGAAATATCTAAAAAAGCCTATGTAAGAGATAAATTTCATGATAATAGGTAAACACATGTGAATCACACAATCCCATTCAATGTTTTTATCCAAGTTCACTATATTTATTAGATTAATCTATAATACACACCTATATAAGAGACAACCATTACAATAAATTAATTTAAAAAAATAATGGAGAGTACATGAATCCCCTACCTCAACTAAATCATTCTAAATTAATTCATACATAAAAGGGAATAAATAGATTTTCCCATGATATAAATAACACTAAAGGAAACTATAAAAACCAAGAACACATCATCCATCATCAAAAAATTTATTTAACATTACTGAGTCCAACCATATCCCATAACCGAAACATTATTTGGGTGATAATCAAAGAGAAAATAAAGAATAAAAGTATAATGAATCACCTTGGTACCCCAATAATAAATCTCCCAAATCCTAGGATCGATGTCAATGAATAAGGGTTAAAAGGTCTCCCAAATTCACACTCGGTTCTCTTAATAGTCATGGGAAATAAAGGTGTAGGAATGAAATTCATAGGATCCTTATAATTTAATAAGCAAGCTATAAAAATAAATGACTATGGTGAGACTCCTTGAATAAGAAACAATGATATAGTTTTCCTTAACATCATAGTGAAACCTAGATCACTACAACATTAGAGTATTTGTTTTAGAGCCAAATGTTTGTAATTTGGATTACCCGTATAATCAATGATATGAATATTAATTAAATATCTTATTATATACTATTCATTATTCAGAATGAAATTCATGTAATAATTTACTAGAGTATCATCACATTGAAAATGGAATATATGTTACCTGTAATGATGAGAACCTTGACATTCCATGATTACATTATAAAACCTAGCTCTATAAGAGATACATTTCTAAGATGGGTAATATAGATTATTGACCATCAGGTGTGAGTAATCATAAGTAGATGAAACTTCTTATCATGAAGTTTACACTTGGAAATCTCTAAGAGAGAACATTATGATAACATACCCACTGAAAAGGAATTCAACATTTTTATTTCATCAGATATTTCTATCTATGATTGCATGTAATGTCCCTTAGATATTATGATTATTATTAACGCATGTCATAAATCACACATAAATTTACAAACCAAAACTCTAAAACTATATGTTCATTGGATGTTTGGTATGATAGTTGAATCATAAAGGAAATATTATTAATGAAAATGTTTAGTAAGGATTTATCACTTACATAATTATAGAATATGATATCTCGAACCTTCGATTAAAATAGAATTGTCGCATTAAATTCAATTTTCATGGTGTAACAATGAGTTTATTTCATATAGTAAAATAATGAAATTTAAAGAATATTGGTTAATGAAATAGATATGAAACCATCTTGATGACATATCATGATAAGTTATTATATTACATAGCGAGCACTCGTATATAGTTGTTTAAATTATGACATTAACTTCATTGTCTTGGGTTCTTTGACCCATTTCATGACAGTAATCTTAGAATTTAGACAAGACCACCAAATTTCAATGATTAAGAATCCTAAAGGGTCAGACACTATGTGTTTCCACTATTCTCAATTAAATTTTACTTTAAATTAATTTTTCAAATAAATATAATTCTCAATATGGAGGAATATGTTTATTATGGATTAATGATCAGAAATTTTTTTAATAAGGTAATTATTATATTTTGTTTATATATATATATATTATTTATTTATTTATTAAATGAATAAATATTTAATTTATTTCAGTATTCAATAATTGATGAGGGCGATTAACAGACCAATATTGAGTCTAGTGATAAATATTAATTTACAAACAAGTAAAATAATATTTATTATTTCACTAGTTAAAAGAAGTCGTGGAATAAAAGTAATGATATAATTTTAATTCATGCACTGAGGTCAAACAAGGGTTTCAATTTTTGTTAAGGGAAATTGTGCAATTATTTAAATTATAAACCCTATACCTATATCTATAAAGATACTGCTAATTCATTTTACGAGAGGTTCATTGAGAATATTTGGGCACAAAAAATTCCTATCAAGATTTCTCCACTTCCTTATCATATCCTCAAATGAATTAGATGATAAAGATTATTTCTTCCAGACTGAAGAAAAGTTAAGTTATTAAGACAAATGATGTAAGAAGAAAAATCATCCACGCTAGAAGCTGACGATTCTTTGGTGTCATCCATAGATCATTAGATAACATGTGGATCAAAACTAGACTGATTTTACACATTTATCCCATAAGTGTAATGATATATTATAAAAAAGGTTTTAGATGATCAACATATACTATAAAGAAATATATCAAAAATGATGTCGTCATTATTTTTATTTAATTAAATTAATTATATGTTTTATAAGAAAATATCTCTAATGAGTTTTGGTGTATTTAATTGTAAATATTCATTAAAATAATTCTGCTGGTCATAAAATTCATGTATTGTATGATATGTGAATATTCAATCAAATCTTACATTTACTGAGTCCAAATCAGCCCTAAAAACCACTTCCACTTTTCCCTAAACCAACAAGTGGTATCAGAGATTTCAAGTTTAAATTTATAATTATATGTTTGAATGATGATAATTTCATGTTAAATAGTTAAAAATAATTTCAAGGTTTAATTATTTATCAATCCATAATTGAAATATCTTATTCTTTATCTTCATTTATCACTCATATTACTATGATCTATTAATAATTAATAATGATCACAACTAAAGACTCTATATAGTGGTGCCAATAATATAACGAGATTATGAAAGACTACATAGTGTGTACTCCTTAATTACTTGCTATATATCCTTATTCATTAAGTAGGAACACCCTCATGGATTTCAGGCCATCATGTAATTAGTATCTACCACATGATATAAATACACCACATTCTAACCAACCATAGTGGAACAAAACTTTTCTAGAGTATATGCCATGTATATTGACTATATATAGTGTAGTTCACTTGTTTTCTAGGTGGAAAACATGGGTTCAAACCACATTATGTAATTAACACATAGTGTTTACTTAATACACGATTCTTATAAACTAGAATCTATGTAAAATAAAGTATATATCATGAAATCTTTCAACAGAATGTATACTTCTTAAATTTCTACAAGAAGAATAGGCCAAGTACCTATGCATTTCTGATGGATATCAGGTGAAGAGAATTACAAACCATGTGGGAGGTTGCGCACACCCTGTACTCTATCTATTTACTAGAAAATATTTAATTTTTTTAAATAATCTATAAAACCTCATCAAAATAATTTTTTTGAGACATTATGTTTATAGTACATGATGTTCATTAGGTTTTATAATATGAAAATCTATTAGTTAATTCATTGTAATATAAAAAACTATGAATCATATATAGATATTATACACTAAAGACTTAAATCATTAAATTACACATTCTATATAATTTTCATGTTTTCAATGTGGAATTATATTTGCAGTACATTCCATGAAATTATGAAACATTCCATTTACAAAATATTTTTTATGAGTGTATTGTTTCGAATTAAAACCATATTTAACAGTATGAGTAGGTACTCATAGATTTACTTCTAATTACAAATATGTGTACTATTTTACTGCGTTTTAAATAACAGAAAATAATTTATTTTATTAGAATAACAGTGGATGGGAATTTTAGGATGATTGGTTAAAATAAAATAAACCAAAATAATTGAATAATAAGATAATTATTCATATTAATTCCTTGATATTTTATCATATTAATGAATGAATATAAATAAATGAAAGCTAGTTATATTGAAATTTTAATTGTTTCATGTGTAATAATGATCATGATCTTGACCCGACTTATGTATATGTTGATTTTATTGCTTTTTATTTTGTTGAATGGTTATGGAATAATTATTATTAAATTAAAGATAATGTCACATGATTCTTCCCTACCTTTTTTATTATGTTGGACTTCTGTGTCCAAGGTTATTTTATCTAATTCCCCTTAAGCAATCATTCACCCCCCTCACCTATGCATGACTTATAAAATATATGGAATAAAAGGAGTTTCCCAAGGTGCATGGAGTCAGTTCAAGATAGAGTCAAGGTGTTGGTGGTTCATGATGGATCTAAGAAAAATACAATATTGGAGATACATATGTGGATATGTGGGATTATGCAACTCGTTCCAAGAACCACACAAAGAGATTATCCATATTGCTATGGGTTGATTTTTTATCCAATAAATAAATAAAATATTAGATAAAGCTTATGATTATTTCATTTATTTATTTATTTTATTTCTCTCTTATGAATTATTTATTTTATGAAAGTAAGATCATGATCACATTAATAAATGTAGTAATATTCAAATATGGAATTAAAATAAATGGGTTATGAAAAAATAATTTATCACAGCATGGTTAATCCCTAATATAAAATCCATTATATATTACCATAGCATTTAAATGATCAAATAAAGGAATAAATTACTTATAACAAGTAAAATCAATTAATTTAATATTGAATAATAAATTTCCTTCAATTACTTGATTAGGAATGAAACAAAAAAACTAAGTCTTTGACTAGAACTCATTGGGATACATACTTCTATCAGGAAGTTCTAATTATATTTTTGGGTTCATATAACCAATTTACATCTATATAAGGATCCCTTAATAACATTTATGTAACTTATACACATGTATTTAGGAAACATAAGTAAGGATTTCTGGATTGGGGAGTCCACTCAATGGATCAATGAGATGTAAGCCTTCACTTGGGAAAGAATTTTATACCTAAATATCTTCAAGCATTTAACTGATCCCTAAATTAGGTTATGAGATGGGGAATATGGATCCTTTCCACTATAATTTACCTGAAACTAGACATTTTAAGTCTAATGGTTAGGGATATTGGTACATGATAAAAATGGAGAGAAAATATATTGAAATTTATTATTTTGTCTCACATTAACTATAATAATGTGAAGTACTAATAATATTCTATTTTAATATTTTAGAATAATAAAAATATTTTCAATGATGTTACCCCTATGATAAATTTTGGATAAAGACCATCTCCTAACAATAAGTAATTTCTAGGAAAGGTTCAAACACCTATGAGTTGTATTGCCCCATAAATAGGTGTATTACATGCTACAATCCTCAATTCCTTATCATCCTTCAAAAGAGGTGAGTGGAGAATATTTTTCTATCTATGATAAAAATTTGAGTGACATAGTCGATGATTAATGATTAACATTTTAATCCATGTTTAATGAATTCATGAATTCACATGAGGACCTAAATTCATATAAGATGCTCTCAAAAATCTGTGGCCTATATTAGTAAATAACTAGATAAAAATAGTTTGAGATATCCAATACAGTATTTTATTATAAACACGGATACAGTTTAACATCTGAACCTCACATAGTCAAACTCATTATATACCTTAAGAACCAAGAGGTTATAGGGTTTAGGATGCATGATGTACTAGACACTAATATTATTCATTCATCACTCCCTCAAATTATCTAGTTTTGTAATCAATTTCATGGTGAAAAACATAGGGATGTATCTCCTATATCTTTACATGATACTTATCAAAGTTGAAAAGGATATGAAGCATGAAAAACATTTTGTTCTAATTAGGAATAAAAGTAATGTTTAGGTGAAGAGGTATAAGTCTAAAATTTCTTCACAATACCCTTACTAGAAGAGAAAGATAAAGGAGAAATTTAATGATTAGGAATTTTATAAATGAAATTTACTTTCTAATAATTGTGTAATATGTAGTAATATAGTATAAATCACATGCACCACATGATAAAACCAACAAAAATAATTATATTAATTTGAACATTACATTTATAGAATTAAAATTTCCATAATAATTGAATTTTTTTACAATTGGATAAAAAATTGAAAAACATGATAACAATAATAGGAAAATTTTGATTTTCTCTATCCCCCAGAATAATTGTACTCCTAAAAAACACTGTAGTAATAAAAAAGAATATTAGTAATGAAACTTTAATTTTAAAATTGAAAAAATATAAATACCTTGGTAAAAAATCATAGTGAATTATGATTAAAAAACATAAGGTATTTATATAATTCAGGGAACCCATATGACCATAAAAAATTTGACCATTGGAATAATAATATGACCCTTGGAATAGAAAAATAACAGTTGGAAGATTAATATGACCATTAGGAATAGTATCAATACTATTATAATAGTATCATTACATATGGAAGTGTAAAATAATATTTATATACCTTATAAAATGAAAATATGTCATATTTATATCACGATTCAAGTTAATAAATGTTTTTAAATTGAAAAAATAAGTATTTTTATTTCAATATAACATATTTTTTTTAATCATCATTCACTATGATTTTTTAGTATATCTTGTTTGGGTTTATCTTGAGTACATTTGGGTGAATATTCTATGTTTTTTGAGGTGTTTTGGGAATTTCATGGTTAGAGAACATTTTTCCAAAACCATACGCCCTACCCCAGCAAACCATAAAACCCTTAGCAAAGTGGGATTTCACGATTGGTGCATGGTTTTTTAAATCCTGGGCTATCCTAGTAGTAACCATGTGTCCCCTTGGGATGATATGAAGAGTTAGGGACACAGTTAGGGGAAACTGTGCACCCTGACAAGAAAATTTCGTACACATAATTTTAAACCCTATAAAATTAGATTAAAAATTAATGAACCCACATAACTTCAACCAATGTTTACCCAAAGAAAATATAAATTATTATTTTTTTCATTTTTGGAGGTTCCCTACTAGATTTAAAGTACTTTCAACCTCCTTTATTTATGATTTGAAACCCAGAATGTAGGCCTGTACCTCCCCCAGTAAGGGATTCTCATCCCGATTATGTAAACCTATTTCTTCTATCTTTCTCTAATCCTTTGTAGGGATATATTACTCCATTGTTAGTGGATCTAGATCTAAATTTTGATAGATAAAATCCATTTTATCTTAGATCTAGGTTTTATATCTATATCTTGTTTTTCATCATGTTTTTATTGTTCCATTTCAATTGGGGATTTCCATTAGTGAGTGTTCAATATTAATTTTGAGGCTGGTGGTCTAAATTGGAAATAACATATTCTTTATTTAATTATGTGTATATAATTATAAAATTAAAATTTCCATGATTGAGAAATTTCAAAGATGATCAAATTTATTTAATTTAATTTCCATGTGATTAAGATTTTGGTTAAATTTGGGAAATTGAAATTATTGTAATTGGACTAATTAATTTGGTTAATTAATTAATAGAATACTGTGATTGTGAAATTGATGGGAAATTTGGATAGTTTAACTGGTCAATTAATGTGATATGAATATTTTAAAATGAGTATAATGAGATGGTTGACTTGACCATAAAGTTTTAATTGGTTATTTGAATTGAATACTGAAGAATGGTTTATTGATGAATGGATCATATTATATCATACGATTAAATTATTGGAACATGATTTGTTGTGATTAATTGTAATGGTATAATATAAATGGAAATTTTGATAAATGTGTTAGTTATTATTAACTATGATAAATGGTAAATATGTGATATATGTGTTTAATTGATATATGAGTGTGGGAGAGAGACTAGTACTTCAAATCCCCCTTGTTTGATTGATTAATAAACGTGTGTGAGACATAGACTGCTACATTAAAATAAAATATATGATTGACTAATATGTGTGTGTGAAACAGGAAATGATTATTCAAAATACCTTAGTGAGAAAATTGTTGTGGGATAAGGACTACAGTTTTAAATACCCTTTAGGTGCTAGATATAGAATTCTAGGCCAAAAATGTTGGCATTGGACTATGGTTCCAATTAGCTATAATATGAATTGAATTGATATGTTAAATGGTAACCATAGTATTGTGATATGTGATATCACTTGGTGATAATTCAGACTCTGGCATGGGCCAAAGTAGGTATTGATGGTTTGGGTGTCCTCCGATACATGGGGGTTTCTACGGTTAAATAAAGAATAATTGAATATATGTAAACTATTTACTTTGTTGCTTGTTTTTTAATATTTATACAATTTTATAAACTACTATTGAATAGATATTATTTTAGATTCTGTTGGTGGTGTTCTATTGAGTTGTACTCACACCCTACTTGGGCTTCCTATTAAGTACTCGAATAGACTTCATGTTTGTCGGATATAATAAGTGAAAGAGTCATATGTTATATGGATGAGTTGGGGTGGATCATGTATTAAGAAACTAAAAATGATTCAATAATGGATTTTAGTTGTCTGTTAATTTATTTATTTGGGGGTTTTCTTATTAACACTTAAGACATTTTTTGAATGACATATCTACTATTTAGTTTTCGATATTGTATTTCTTGTATAGCCATCATGTAATACTGGTTTATTTGGATATTTGTTATATAATTTTTTTATTCTTGTTATTTCTCATGTTTCACTACTTTGATAAATATTTTATAGTCTCCCCATGATCGATATTAGGCCCTCATAACTAGTTACAAGCCTTTGCCATATGGGGAGGCATTCCTGAGGTTACGTAGTTAACTGGCTTGGGGAACCAGTCTCTGGAACCCAGGTCAGGATGTTAAAAGTGGTATCAAAGACAATTTTCTTTTCTTTTATTTTGTATTTCTATTTGGGAAAGGTATATAAGAGAATAAGATTAATTGGGACCCGGTTAAGAGTTCTTGTGTGGAAGTAGCTGACCCATGTACAAGGGTAAAAGCCAAGTATCTTGGGTGGGATTATTATTACTGATGCTTGTTATTACATTTGAATGGTATTTCAACTTGAGTGATGCACTTCCTGTGTGATTTTTTTTTATATGATTTTATAGGAATTTAATCATGGCTATAAATGGAATGAGAGTTGATAATTCATTCATTATTCTATGCACTCGGGATTTTTTTGTCACATCCCTCATTTTAGGCCCAAATGGGAAAATAGGTTTTGGTTAAGTAGTTTAAATTGAAATGTTTTTCCTTTATTTTGCAATTGAGATGAAATATGTTCCTAATATGAATTAAAAGTTAAAAAATGATGAAAAATGTTAATAAATGGGTGTATAATGTGAAACTTGATTAATGAAAATGTGTTTACCCTTTGTTAAGAATGACCTAAATGTGGGATGGTTAAGGGTAGTGGTCGTGCCTTGATTTTGATCATGTGGTGAGGTTTAGAGGAATGACTTGGTATGGATTTTTTAAAACCCCATTGTTTAAGGTGTTAATGTCAAGTCATGTGTCCTAATACATTTATTTCTAATTGTAGAGATATTACTCCATGAGAATGCTTGTTGATTGGACGATATGACTAAATTGGTGGGAATGTGCCTCTAATAGTGGAACCTAAGGCATAAATAGAACTAGGTGAGGAAGTTGGAGATATGTTCCATGAGAAATTTGATAGGTTCATGAATTTTATAGAAAAATGACTATGGCGTGTTGTCAAGAGTATTTCTAAACTGACATAGGAGTTTTAGTTGCATCACCCTCCGGTGTTTACCGTAGATGGTGGACCTAAGGCAGTTGAGTTCTATATTGAGTCTATCTAGACTATAATTGACCACTTATAGACTGCAACTGATAATATATTCAAATTGGATACCTATATATTTTGTAGTTAAGAGAAGCACTATTGGGACATCCAGGCATAGGATGGATTTGTTGAAAACATCGGGAATGACTTTCAAGAGAAGTTCTTGGAGCACTTTTACCCTAATATGCTTAGTCATAAGAGAGTGGCTAAGTTTATAAGGTTGAATCAAAGGAGTATGTCTGTTATGAACTATTTTGGTCACTTCAGAGAGTTGAAGCACTTTGTTTCATCATTTGAAGGAGATGAGGTGACCATAGAAAAGTAGTTTCAGTATGGGATTAAATACGAAATTAAGTCCCATGTGAATATCTTCAGGCTAAAGAAGTATTCATAAGTAGTGAATCAAGATATATTTTTTGAGGGGAATTTGAAGGATATTTTTATGGGGGATAGGTTATTTCTCTTGGATGGGTAGAAGGTATGAAATTTGAGACTACTTAGAATTGTTATGATAATGTGAACTAGAGTAATGGAAGGAAGAGTGGCAAGGGAAAATGATCAGTTACAAAGTATCTTACTCAGGTGACCTATCACAAGTGTGGTAGGTTGGGTCACTTTTGTAGATAGTACCCCTGAACACTGGTAGAGTTTCAATATTATGTTAGGATAGGAACTCTATAGATGTTCTATAGGGAGCCATGTTAGGTGAGTAATGATAGAGCAGTTAGGAAAAATCAAAGTGTGGTAAGGGGATCTTATGCATTGTATCAGTCTAGTAGCTGGAGTCCTTATAGATTTGGCGATAGAGGAAGTTGACACGGTAATTATTGGAAATAGAAACTATATCATTAGAGTGGTGAAACTCAGGGGGATCATACTAAATCATAGAAAATAAGAGTAGTATTGTTGATGGCATTCATCCTACACTAGTGGGTAGCGTGGTTGGAATATTGACAGTTAGAGAAACTATTTTTGTAGCTTCAATGCTAGCTTTCACCTTATTTGATAATGGTTCCTCTCATTCTTTTACCTCTTCACAACTTGTGAAAGGTTTGATCCTGGAAGAAAAGTTCATGATTAGGGTTTTGACGATATATACACTAATTGAAGTACGATTGAGATACATCTATTTGTGAAAGGGAAATTCTCTCGAGGTTGGGGAGTATTTTTTTTCTTTGGGATATCTACATTTGGTATATGTCATGATTTAAACTATTTATGGGTATGGGATAGTTAGTATCCTACTAATCCCATATAGATTTTTACAATAGTAGAGTGAAGTTTACATCTTCTGAGGGTGATAATTGCATTCATTATGGAGAGTGGGATATCCAGGAAGGCCATGTAGGTCTAGTTCATCAACAAATGGGGGACCTCACAACCCATGTTTCTAGTCAATTTCTAGATAATAGAGGTGTAAATTATGATGCATTTCCTCCCATAGTGGATAGGTTCTTGGGTGGGTTTCTTGAGGACTTCTCAGGGATTCTACCTGATATATATGTTGAATTTATAAATGATATAATGTTGAGGCCTGAGCTAGTTTCTATTCCACTATATAGAATGGAACCAATAGAGCTTAAAGATCTTAAGAATCTACTGGAAGAGTTTATGGATATGGGGTTTATCCATTTGAGAACATTGCATTTATGTACTATAGTTTTTGTTTTCTAAGAAGGTCATTGGGACTCTTCTCTTATGGGTTGATTACCAGATGTTGAACTAGATAACGGTGAAAAATAGTTATCCTCTTCCACATATTGATGATATTTTAGACCAATTTGAGGGGAGCTTAGATTTTCTCCATGATTAACTTGAGATCAGGGTATTTTCAGTTGAGAGTTTGAACTTTTGATATACCAAGGACTGCTTCTAGAAGAAGGCATGGCCTATATGAGTTTATTATGAGGTCTTTTTGGCTGAAAAACACTCCATTAGTTTTTATTCCCATGATAAACTAAATCTTCCATCTTTACCAAGATCAGTTGTTTGTTTTATTTTGTTAGTATACCTAGAGAAGGTGTAGGAAATTCATTCTTAAGAGTATCCCAAGAATGATTTTGATATACATAGATTTATGATATTATAAGGATATTTTTAGAGGTTTGTCTATGAATTTTCCAGATTGGAAGAACATCATTCTAGATTGACCAAAATTGGATAAAGTTTGAATGGTCTAGAGAATGTGAGGATTCCTTCTAGTTAGATAAGAAGCATTTGATAAAAGCACCAATATTGATCTTTCCTAATCCAATTGAAGAGTATATGATTCTTTTTAGAACTTCTCATATTGGGATTAGAGTAGTTCTAGCATAGGAAGATCAAGTTATGTTGTATGGGTCTCTGTATTTGAGGCCACATGAATAGAACTAGCCTACACATGATCTCAACTTAGTAGTAGTGGTTTATTCTTTAATGTTTTGGTGAAATTATCTACTTGGTTAAAATTTTATATTGCATACTAATCATAATATATTAACTTACATATTTTGATAATGAGATTTGAATCTTTGGAAGCAGATATGGTTTGAGTATAAGTAGTCAATTGATTTTGATCTTGTAAATATGTCTAGCTGGGGAAATAGTATTATTGATGGTTTAAGTATGAAAAATAAAACCCAGTAAGTTCATGAGTCTAGGGATGAGTTTAAAATAATGGAATTACTGGACGAGATGCATGTTGTGTTTCTGGAAGACCAATAATTGATTATTCTCATATCATTTTCATTAGATTCTAAAATTTTGAGCTAGATTAGTAATAGATAGTATGAGGATCTAGAATAGTTTCCTCAAGGTAATTCTTGAAGTTGGGGATTCACCTTCAAATCGAACAATAGATGAGGATGAGGTCATCCCAGTCTGGGGTTGTGTTGTTATGCCTACTTGTGTGAGGGAGGATTTGATGTGTGAATTTCATTCCTGAAAGTGGGTTGTGCATCTGGTTTCCCCAAATTTTATCATGACCTATTAAAATCATTACGAATTATGGGCATGAAAAAGAAGATAGCAGGGTTCGTGACATGATACTTTACCAATCAATAGGTCAAGGTTGAGCATCAATGACCTAGGGTTTTACTACAGTCATTGTTTATTCTATAATGGAAGTTAGACAATTATACTATAGAATTTTTGGTAAGTATCTAGAGGATTCCTTAGAAGAATATTCTTTTGGGGTGATAATAGATCATATGATGAATGTAGAAAATTTCTTTCCTATACATGATAATTTCTCAGTAGACCTGTTGGGAGATTTGTATGTTTGGGAGATATTTTTTCTACATGAGGTTCAATAGAGTATAGTTTTAGACTATGACCCTTGTTTTACTTTGAGATTCTAGAAGGGATTTTATAATCTATTGGTACACATGTTTTACTGAGTACGACATTCCACCCATATATATATGTGTTGTTAAAATGTATTATAAAGGTGCTTGATTATATGCTTCGACTGTGTGTCCTAGTCCTTGGTGGGTCTTGAGAGAAGCACCTTCATCTGGTGGACATTTATTATAAAAAAAATTATTAGTAAAATATTTAGATAGATCCATATGATTCAATTTGTGGTAGGCCATGAAGATCACCTATTTTATTGGTGGAGGCAGGTGAGTTAGAGTTGTTGGGACTGAGTCACATGCAGGAGACCTTAGAGAAAGTTAAAAAAATTCAAAAGTGTATGGATACATATTAGGGTAGGAAAAATTCATATGATGATAAACATCAAAAACTGATAGAGATTATAGAGGATGATCATGTTTTCCTTCAGGGGTTTTCTAGATTGGGTCACTGTAGGATTCATGGGTTGGGAAAGTTGGAGCCCAGGTTTGTGGGGTCGTTTGAGGTTGTGGAGAGAATCGGTCTAGTGGCATACCGATTAGCTCTTCCAGAGAGGTATATTTCCATGAATGACATATTTCATGTTTCAAAGCTTCAGTAGTATCACCCCAAACTTTATAATGTGACCGATATGGATGGTGTTAATCTTGAGACATATTCATCCTTTTAGGAGCATCTTATATATTTGTTGGATCATAATAATAAAGTGTTGTAGGGAAATACTTTGTTGATAGTTTGTATATTGTGGAAACATGGGTGTTTTTAAAAGGAATCATGGGAAAGATAAGTTGATATGTAGGCTTAGTGGCCTGATATTTTGACATCATAATCTTAGATATTCTTGGGAGTACATCTTGAAGAAGAGCTGTTATAAGGTGGAAAGATTGTAAAATCCTGACCTTTTTATCAATATGTATCAATCTATTTTACTGGTAATATTTTTCCTTGTTTGAATATATCTTTTTTGGGTTTTATCTTTAGTATGTTTGGATGATGTTTAGAAGTTTTTAGAGTGGTTTTGGGAAGATCATGTTTAGTGCACGATTTTCCCATACCTTATGCCCCACCCCAGTAAAGCAAGCAACACCAGACATAGGACGGTTGCATGGTTGATGCACAAATATTTAAATTTCATGCCATCCTAGTAATAACTGTGCATACCCCCAAGAAGAGGCATAAGGTTAAGTGTTCAATTAAGGGAAATAGTGTGAACTAATAAAGAAACCATGAATGTTGAATTTTAAAACCCCAAGAAATTGATTAAAAAATTTCAAACCCTGCCAAATATCACCCAAAGTCGACCCAACTCAACCCTAAATTATTTCTATCATTTTTGAAGGTTCCTAGGTGTCTTGAAGGGCCTTAAAACCTCTAGACTTGATTATTTTATGTTATATTTAAGATCTTAACCTCTCTCAATAGTGGATTCTCATCCCGATTAATTTCCCCTCTCTCTTCCACCATTCCCTCATCCTTTGAATGGTTTATTTACTATATTGGAAGTGGATCTAGATATAGGATTTGATAAATATAATATGTTTTATCTTGTATCTTGGTTTTAGATATATATCTTTTTTTTGTTGTGTTTTCATCATTTCTCTTCAATTGAGAATTTCCTTTGGCTAGTGTTCATCATCAATTTTTTGGCAGGTGGTCTAAATTTAAGATCCCATATTCATGATTTAATTACATGTATGTAATTAAAAAAATTTAAATTCCATTATTGAGAAATTTCATTGATGATAAAATTGATTTAATTTAATTTCCACGTGACCAGGATTAGTGTTAAATTGGGGAAATTGAAATTGTTATAATTGTATTAATTATTTTGGACAATTAATTAATGTAATATTTTGATTGTGAAATTTATGGGAAAATAGGATAGTGTAATTGGTTAATTGATGTAATACTAATTAATTAGAAATGTAGATTATTTAATGGTTGACTTAATATTAATGGGTTAATGGGTTATATGAATCTTTTGGTTATATGAATTGAATATTGTAAAATAGTTTAATGGTGAATGGATCGTATTATTTCATGTGATTAAGGTATTGAACCACGATATTTTTGGATTAATTGTAATATTATACCATGATGTGAAATTTTGATGAATGGGTTAATGATTATTAACTAGGATAAGTTTGATATATGTTATATATGTGTTTAATTGATATATGAGTGTGGGACACATACTGATGCTTCAAAAGCCCAGTTGTGTGATTGATTGATAAACATGTATGGGACATGGAATTCTACTTCAAAATACCACATGTGATTGATTAATATAGGTGTGTGGGATATGTACTACTAATCAAAACCCCCATAGTGATAAATGAGTTTTAGGATAAGGACTACTACTTCAAATACCCACTGGGTGATAGACATGGAATTCTAGGCCCAAAATGTCGGCATTGGACTATGGTTCCAATTTGATGTAATATGAATTGAATTGATATGTTAAATGATAACCATGGTATTGTGATATGTGATATCCCTTGGGGATAGTTCAGACTCTGTCACTAGACGAAGCAGGTATTGATGGTTCGGGTGTCCTCAGGAACCCTGGGGGTTTATGTTGTTAAATAATGAATAATTTAATATATGTATACTATTAATTTTATTTAATTTATTTTGTTCTTTATAGAAATACATACATTGTTATTGACTAGATATTATTTTAGATGTCATTTTTGGTGGACTACTGAGTTTTACTCACACCCTACTTGTTATCCTTAATCAGTACTCGAATAGACTTCATGTTTGCAGGAAAAGATAAGGGAAAGAGTCCTATGATAGTTGGCTTAGTTAGGGTGGATAATGGATGAGTGAACCAGACGTGATTTGAGAACCTCTTAGATTTTTCAGTGTCAATATTTAATTTATATTTTTTATATTGAAACATGACATGTTTCTGGATTTACATATATACTATTTAGTTTTTGATATTGTATTTCTATTTTTTATCATTATGTGATACTGGTTTTTTTGGTCATTGGTTTTATCATTTGTTTATTATTGGTTATTTTGGATATTGTGATACTTTTATAAATAGGGTATAGTCTCCCAATGATCGATATTATACCCTCATTCCTATTCGGTATCCACTTGCATACAGAGAAGTGTTCTTGAGGTCATGTAGTGAACCAGGTCAGGGCATTGGTGTGTGGAAGCCATGTCAGGATGTTAAAATTTTTCAAATGGTAAAAAATATATCACAATATCAAAATTGGTATTTTTTTAAAAATAATTTTTATGAAAATTAAATTTATCACATTTAGAAAATTATTTTCAAAAAAATAAATTTATTTTTTTGAATCTAAGTGTATAAAATTGTTACGATTAGTTTTTTTTATTTTTCTAATATAGTTGATTTTTTTTGAAAATAATGAAATTCGATAAAATACTATATTTAACACTATAAGATAAGGTCATAATTTTTTAGTCATTGATGTGGTAAGAACCCATTACTTCTAACTCAAAAACACAATTTACTATATATATTCATAATTATCAATACTAGTTGTAGTCTTGAGAAAAATTAACAAATTAGTGAATATAATTTCCAAAAACACTCTTAACCCCCCATAAAATTACCACCCCAAAATAATTTCTCCTCACACCATATAAGAATTTTGGAGTTCCATATTTCTAACCAATTCCATTAAAAATTATCTCCCCCACATCCTAGTATTTCTGGTCTCACCAAATGACCATTTCCATGTACCTTAATGTTTTTTTTAAATCAAACAACATTCAAGAGGTAATATTCTCAAACTACCACTTTTAAATTCATTTCCTCTTCTACCTACTCCTGAACTCCATCATCCAACATGTAATATTAACTATAGTATCATATATATATATATACTATAATTTAATTATTCTATTTGAATATCTATGAACCATCCTTTTCAATTACCCTTTATATTTAAAAATGAAACCATTGTCTATATTATATCAGTTCATCACCTACATAGATGATAAGTTTCCATTTTCCATTACCACATTCAAGGATGGTCATAAAAATACTATAAGATGATAATATATATATTATAAATTATTTAAGGATCTAGAATTAATATTTTCATATGAAATTAAATAAATTAAAATTAGTTCATGATCGTCGGTAAACCCACCTAAAAGGACTAACCACATAAAGTTAACATTTTTAATAAGTGAATCATCCCTATGTCAGAACAAAAAATGATATTTGGGAATATTAAAATTTAATTTAATAAATAAGTATTATTTCATTTAATATCTGGATCATTTTTCCAATTTTAAAAGAACATCCATAATTATACACATGTGTTTTGGCTCTGGAAAAATGAAATTAACATCATGAGAAAAGAAAAATTAAACATTATATCACATTGAAATTATTATAAATGAACATATATAAATTATTATAAATTTAATATTTATGTAAATTTAATGAATTATGTAATTAATTAATCTAATTTTATTAAAAAAAAGATATTAATTAAAATTGTAGAATGATTCCAGAACCTGAGGTATGCGATCTCTATGAACTACCCTTTTTATTTGAGTTATGACCTCTCCCTATCCAACTAACTTTCAAAATCTATTTGATGTTATTAAATTCTTATAAATTATTTATATATTTCTCTTTAATATAATATTATCGTATTTTCTATTCCTTTTATGGGGTAATACATTCCTTAAGTTAAATTATAAAATGACTTATTTAAAAATCAAACCTAATTAAGGTGTCATTTTATATCCATTATTCATTTATATAATGATCATTTAAGGTATTTATTCCCATTAATAATTTAATTAAATAAAGAAATATGTTTTATATAATCATTCTATTTTAACATTAGAAATAAAAGTAAATTTCATCCTTATTCCCTATCCAAAATCCTTGAACCGAATCCTTAAAACACTGTTTTCAAATTTTATTTCTATACCCAATTCCATACCCATTATAAAGACGCCATTTCCAAATGAAAACCATATTTTTAGACATATTATTATGTAATCTAATTTTAAAATCCATAATATTTAATTCATTGTTCTCTTTTAATACTTTTTGAAATCTCATTTGATTATGATATGCAGAAATATTATGCAACCCATTTCCTTATAGGTGAAACACTTATTTTTATTCCAGATGATTGATTTTCATTTGTGGAACTATTTCTCACCCATTTATGACATGTCGGTTTCTAACAAAGTATTTTCAGTGAACTTGAAACACCCAAGAGCTCTCATATTTGTGATGACACATGGACCTACTTTCTAAAGAAAGGAATTCATTAGCTAACTTGGTAAATTACACTTAAGAACTCACTTTGGTTGAGAGAATTTTGGGTTGGGATCATTACAAAATGTTGGGGGAATTATTTTCTATTCCAAGACTATCTTGTATATTTAAAATATTTTAGCAAATCCTAACTTAATTACAAATTATAACATGGGTTTCCCTTGGGTTAACAATAAATTATTATCATATTTGGAACCCAGAATCATGTGTATGTATTTGAAGTTCTTCATTGATGGAGATATATTTTTTGTATTTGAGGTTATACATCAATGGTACCCTTTTTTTGAACAGATTAGAGATTCTTCTATTGTAATGGTTTTAATCCCTGCAGTAGGGTTCTCTAAAGTTTATCATCATCCAGGTACATGGTATATGTTTTAATGTCTATATTTGATCCATAAGATGGATTCCCACATATCCCTATGAAAGGAATAATAACCCTTACAGTTTTATTCCACCTAATAGGAAAAATCATACCTTTTATGGTCATGTGATATGGAACAAACCATATAGTTTAATTTCATGCGATAATGATGTCTAGGAAAAAGGTTCCCAGTCAAAACTTGTTGTGGAAATTATGCTGAAGTGGTTTGAAAGAACCTGGAAGAGTTGTGGTCTCTAAGGAGGAATATGATCTTATTGGGAATATTCCACAATAAAAATGTTTATGTAAGGTGGGTTGGAAGGAATATGGATCTCTGAGATGGATACGACCCTGTAGGGGATATGGACTAGAGAACATTTTAGATAATTTGGGGTGTTGGTTTTTGATCTCAAGGATTCTTCCCACACATCCTAGTTAGTCAGGAATCAAATCTCAAATAGTTTGGAAAAGGTTGGGGATTAAACTTATGGAAGAGGTATATTTTCTTCCTTCATCAGGAATATGACCCTTTGAAGATTTATCTCATGGGGAAAGTGGCCATTTGAGAGGATGGTATCATAGTTTTGAGTATTATACTGAATAGTAGGCCCCTAAATTCATATTACCTCACTGGGAATATGTCCCTTTGAGGTGGTGATAACATAGTTGGGGCCTATACCAAATAATAGTCCCTTATGTTTCTTGGGGTCACGTGGATTCCATGATCGCCACTAAACTCTATGCCCATGTGAGTCATGATTAGTATGAGAAATAAGTGGAAAATTTAGATCAAGAATCCACACAATCTCATTTTTCCCTTGGCGGAAAAGGTCATAACCCAAAGGAAGAGGGAAAGGGGTGGCTCTTACACCCTTATCCTCTATTATTTTCATACCCTAGTGAGATGAGTAGGAGGAGGGAAGGATCCATCACTTTCCCCCATCAGAGGGAATATAAATCATGAACATAATCCTAATACAAGCTTACTCTAAGTGTTTTTTCATGAACCTTAATTTCCCCCTCCTCCAAATTCAACAGGTGGAAGAGAGGATGAGGGAGGTCCCACATACAACGAATGTCTCTAACCATCCCATGGATCCATCTGGAACAATACCTAAGTTGGAAACCTCATTACCATGGAAATTTATACCCAAGAACATTCTAAGGATCCCCCTTGTTTTGTAGGTTACCAATGGGACCCCATTTACTAGGGGTATGTATGCTCAAGAGGAAACCTAGATGTGTCCATATATATCTGGTGGCTATGGGAGAGGCCTTGTATTGATACCTCATAAATCATCCCATTTAGAGTTAAGAGCTCCATAGAAAAGTGGTTTTTAGAGAATGGCGTAAAATATAGGGATAAGGAGTGTCCAAACACTACACTGGATGAAGGAAATGAGAGTGTAAAAATAAATAACCCCATGATACACCATGACTCATAGAGTTTTACTATGAAGGATTGGGTTCCCTCTCCATAGCATTTTTCTACAGGGGTGTAAGATCCTTCCACGTTGTGATTTTATATGTGGGTATAGATGACTCCATTGTATTACTTTGCTACAAAGGGAGGGGATTTCTCCATGTATATTTTTTCTACATGAGTATCCACAAGGAGGACATCTTATTATACTTTTTATAATGGAATCCACAAAGGGTTTTGGGTCTATAGATGGTCAGGTGAATTCCCTTTACACCTCAATGTTATGTGGTATATTTAATTTATTTAAGTAAAATTATCTTGAAACTTTCCTAAATTTTTATCCATTTTTAAAGAGATTATCCCCCCCATGTAACATCATGAAATTATAAAGTAATAACATCATATTCAATAGTGTTTATGACACGCAACACCCAACATGTAAGGGAATGTAATATCCTAATACATTACCATATATTTACTAGTTTAAATTAATTTAATCTATGATATAGATTGAAACTCATGCAATAATTAGTTATCTTAGATTATAAATAATAAACTCTTTCTTCAATGGCTTGCATTACATGCAAGACTGTGTTTTACAAAACAACAATATATTTTTAAAATATTATTATTTATTATAATAAGACATAACATAGTTGTTAAATTAATGGTTATGAATATTATTATCTAAATTATGGAAATATATGGTTTACACAAATATATAATTATTTTATTGGTTTAAAATTAATCTTAAATGAATATAAGAACCAATTAAATATAAAGGAAATTTATTTATTGAAAACTATGTTTTTGTGAACACAAATATGTTTTATCCCAGTAAGTTGAATTTATAAAAATTAGTGAGTGAAATTAATTTAATATATATATATATATTAAATAAAAATTATTTACATTCATTCAATATATTCTATTTTTATAAGATAACAGCTGACCCAGTATTACACATTAAAATGCTATATTTTTATAAAGGCATTTTTACCATCTTTTAATTGAGAACCAATTTTAAATCCATTTTTTTGTAACTTTTAAAAATTTTATAAGTAAAAATAAACTTCATTTTTGAAACAGGAACAACAAATTTGGATTAGGATGAATTTTTGGTATTTTTTGTGAAGTTTCATTTTATAATAAATAGTGAAAAATACTGAATTTTAATTCAAAAATGTTTTTTCATCTAATTTAGTTATAAGGTTAAGTTAATTTTTCATATTGGTTTTAAATTTTATCTAGATAAATTTTATATAAATTAATACAATTTATATCATTGGAATCAATTTCTCATTGAAATTGGATATAAAAATTTAGAAAATGTTTGAACATTTTTACTTTAAAAACCCTCTTTATCATTTTATCTATGGGATTAAATTTAATTTAGTTTCTATCATTTTTGTGCTTTGAATTTTAAAAAATGGATTCCATATTTTGAATTAGAATAATTTATATTATAAAATTAATTAAAAATATTTGTGAAAAAGAAGAGTTGTGAAAGTGATTAAAATTAATTATAGCGATTAAGAGAAACAATTAGGTTCACTAAGGAAGAAACCTTAAACTTAAGAGAAATATGAATTAAAAACTTTTAAAAAAGCTATTGTATGGAATATTTATACCATATAATCCCTTTTATACAATTGAGTCCATTATTAGATCCAATGGACAAAGGAAAAAAATGGTTGATATTCCACTTTAAAAAATGTACAAGAATGCCACTTCTCCTACAATATAAAAAGGAAATCAACCCTACCACTTCCTCAGACCTCTTAATCCACTTTGTATTGAACAAGATATACCCAAATAGATCCTCCAAATCCATCCAATCAACTTATAAGCCTCACCTTGGGCATAAATCCACCCATGGGAGCCCTTTGGTGCAAACCAAAAAGAGTTACCGAAATAAGAGATAACATCCTTCCTCATGCTCTTTTGTTTTATATTTGTTCTCTACCCCATAAAATAATCTTATTACATGATTATATAATAAAATCAGTATACTAAATAAGCTTATATATTTTTATTCTATGGGTTCAACCTATACTTACACATACTTCCATCTAATGGGTAACAAGCTTATCATTTATGTATAATGGAACTATCGCGTCACAAAACGATGTCAATAATTTTTTACATTAACACCTATCATGGTTGGTAATTATGATGTAAATTCTGTTTATATATAATATATATTTTATTTATTATATCTTTATGATTCTTTAATTTTGAATATAACACATACCCTTATGCTTTCCATTTGTGTAAATACGATAACAACATTTGTGGAAGTGTGGACTACCGCCTCCTCAAAGCGATATGATTCAGTCACACTATACATGGAACATATAAAAGATTGTTTTATTAAACCTATTATACATATATGACATAAATATGATACTAAAATTATAATATAAATATATATATATATATTACTTTATATTCATTTAAATAAAGAAAAGAAATGAAAGTAGCGTTCATGCGTACGTACAACCAACCATCCCCATGAGTGGCTCATTTCATTTCCTATCACCAAAATTCATTATTTTTTCTAAATAAATATATAATAAAAATATATTATATTTAAATAATTTTTTACTCTCTTAATATGATGAAACCATGGTATTAAAAACAAGTAACAAGTCAAAAATTATTTGATAAACTAGGTAATTATCACTTGAAATAATGAAAATAATGAAAGATTACCAACAAACGAGTAATAAGATATTATAATAATATCACATATGATATCATAGATATTTATACTGTTCTAGAATACATTAATAACATGTTTGAAAGCATTATAATGGAGTTTAAAGTATATTCACCTGAAAGGAATCACAAGGTATGTGATTTTTATTTGACTTTTTACACCCTTGAGATAAATGTCATATTCCCCAATTTATTTTTTTGTGTGTGATGTATATAATACCCATTTTGATATATTATATCTTGAATTGTTTTATCATTATTGTATTTTGAGTAACAATTTGAATTATTTCTTCTACGTTGATTTGTGTTAAAAGTTAAAAAGTGGTAAAGAATTTCATAACCTAATTCCTTTTCATTAGGTTATATTACTTCCTCATTGTTGTTAATATTCTAAGGATTCATGTGTAATAAATTTTTACTATATTTTTTTATTTCATCTTATTTTATGTGTATTTACATTTTACACACATAATCTATTTATTTACTGATTCTCATATCAATGTTATTGTCTTTTTATGGCTTTACTTCTCAATCCCATTTTGTTTGGGATTGTTTACACTAGAATTTCCTTTTGAGGAAATAATTTGATAATTATTTAAAAAATCCTTTATTTTTCTTCTCCTATGGATATTCATGAAATTTATAAATTATTATTACCATTTCTCCACTATTTGGTACTCAAACTGATTTAGAAAATGTTTTCAAGGGAAAACCAACCTCATTTCTCTCTTGGGTCAGAGAACCTGTTTTCTTCTAAAAACCCATTTTTCTAAAAAGCATTCAAGAAAGTTTTTAAACATTATAAAATAATTTATTAATGAAAAATTTATCCTCTTTGTAATTTAATAACTATTTCAAATGAATCTTCTTGTCTCTTTTTGGAAAATGTACATTTCTAATCTTTTTACCATAAAAAAGGAACATTATTTTTACCTTGTAAGGGATGTACTAATTTACCCTCCATTATTTTTTAAATGCATACATTGTAAGTTTAAAAGGATAAATTTTAAAGATTTTTTTTCCAAAAGTGATTTTAAAATAAATGAATTTTTAAAATGTTTGTCAAAATAAATAGGACATTTTCCATAAGAATAATTTTAAATGATATTTTTATTGTATTTATATTAATAAAAAAACAACTTTTATTTTTAATCCACTAGGAATATTTTATATTAATACCATCCTTATTATTTATATAGATGATTTTTTATTTATTTTAACAAGGATAATATTGATATTAACTTCCTTTATTCCTTTTAGTTCCCTTGAAATATTCAATTTCCTATGATCATTAAACATTGAAATTACCCTAATTGACCATATAATTTATCATGTATATGTTTATTTCTTAAACCATATATCATTTTTATGTATGGTGTTTAATTTGATAGTTATTTTATTTAATAGGGTAATATTTATAAATCTATATCATTTACCAAATATAGATATTTGGTAAGAAACTTTGTCGATTTGATATATGAGGAATGATTCAGATATGCACTATATGGGTTGGGGACCGAATAATGAAGGAAATATAGGTTGGGGACCATTTAATAAAATCCCTATGGGTTGGGGACTATTTAAGTAGTCCCTTAATGAATCAGTAGTCTCCTAATATGAAATTAGTTTGTGAAAAACCCCTTTGAATTTGTTTCCAAGCATAATAGACAGGTTTCTACTTATAGGTTAAACCATCCTGTGAAAGGTATTGATGGTAGTGGTTCATGTTCCTGATACATTATATACAATAACTAAGAATTTCATTTACCAATAATTCATTTATCACATGAGATTATTTCTTTGATATTTTCTATATATTCACTTTTATTCTTAGTTTATTGATAAAATGTCATGTGTTTCATTTATTTAATTTTCTATATTGATTATGCCTTATCTATTTATTGGAGTGAAATGTTTTCTAAGTTATTTAACATTCCATTTTTATTATTCTCATTGACTCATTAATCCTTTCGTTCTGAATTACCGTCAATGATAATTTGAGCTAACTATTATTATGTTTCCTTTAATCAAGATTCCCTGAAGTGTAGTAAGAATGATATGAAAGGGTACACTAGATGGAATAATATTTTTATCCTTGCAAAAAACTATGTTTTAATTTTTGTATTCATTTGAAATAAAAGACTAATGTATGTATCTAGTTTACTAAGACTATTAAATTATTCTATCCTTTGGGACACAATTTAATTACATCTTATACCAATATAATGGTATCACAACACCAACACCAGTATTTCTAGGGTTAGGTTACTAAAGTTGGTATTAGAGTAGTTTTAATAGAAACCTTGGAACTAGATTTAAGAAAACGTATATTAGAAAACATAACCTTGAGGTAGACTTTAAGGATAAGTGTAGAAGAAAATGCGATAAATTTGGTATGGTAGAGATTATTTGGGTCTTCCTTCAAATACATCCATGTCAGGATATTACAAGTGGATGTGGTTTTGGAGCCGATGTACATAGGGGTAAAAACTCTAAAAATGTGTGTTAGGCTTGACTCGAGCATAAGCTGGTACACAAAAATGGACATTATTGTGCACCTGGTTTGACATTCCCAGTGGATATGATTAGTATAACTCACATTTTTTAGAAACCATTATTATGGATTTAAATAGATAATGAAAATGAATGACCTAGGTTAAAACTTAGACCAATGATGGAACTATGTTGAAATAAAACAGATTAAGTATTTATGTATTGGGGTTGTTTTTAAAATATTAGTTAAAAAGATATATAGTGATTAAAAGTATTTCAAGTATGTCCATCATACTTTTTAAAAAATTTATAAGAAATTTATTAATATGGTTTTAGAAAAGGATAACCTATATGCTGGGTGACAACCCATCAATTTCGACATGACTGAATGACTTGAACCCATGATCAAAGGGTGATAAGGGGTTCACGCCTATCACTTCCCTATGTGGTGTCCTAGTAAAATTATCATTGTTTTTAGTTAAATAATTCGAAAAAAAAATATTAATGATGGACTGTTAGTGTTACTTTTTTAGATTTAGATACTAATATATAGACTGTACTATCTTTGGAGAATAGTTAGAGACAAATGTAAAGACTTTATGGGATTTACAATTCGTTAAAAGTGTATTTTAGTGCTTCATTCGTCAAAGATAATTAATAGATGGATAAAAAATTGATTAGAGTGCAAACAAAGTATAAAAATTGTGTATATTGAAATATGTGATGTAATTATATTTCCTTATATTCATAGTTAGTAAAATAATTACCAATAAATAAAATATTTTCCTAATACCTTAATTTTTGTAAAACTGGTGTTTTTTAAAATCATCATGGGTTTATGACTTTGTGGCCCTCAACATTCCATTAATAATTCACCTAGTTGTGATTCATGACCTCAATCACTCCCTATAAATATTTATTCTTTTCCTCCATGTATGTATCTCTACTTGACACTAAGGTTCTCTAACTTAGAGACCTATTTATATATTAGTCAACATGAACTTTTCTCTAATAATTCTCTCTTTTATAAATGATGTTTGATGGACCCTTCTCATGATATGCGATTAAAATATAAGAAATATTAAGAAATTTACTACCACATTTGAGTTTAAATTATGAGGGAATAATTTAATTTAGTCGAGGAGAATGTAACACCATGAAATTCTAAAGTTAGAACATTGTATTCGATAGCGTGCATGACACACAACACCAAGCACGTAATAGAATGTAATATCCTGAGGCTTTACTATAAATTTACTATTTAAATTAAATTAAATCTACGATATATCTTGAAATTCACGAAATATTGAGTTATTTTTCATTACACGGAAAAAATACTTTCTTCAATGGCTTCCGTTACACGCAAGACTGAGTTTTACCAAACAATATTATATTATTAAAACATTATTATTTAATATAGTGGGATATAACCTAGAAATTAAATTAGAAGTTATGAATAGTATTAACTAAATTATTGAAATATATGGTATACATAAATATAAAAATAATTCATCAGTTATAACTAAATTATAAATGAATATAAGAACCAATTGAATATAGAGGAAATGTTTTTGTAGAAAACTATTTTTATACCCATAGATATGTTTTATCATAAAAAAATTAATTAAATTTAGTGAGTGATATTAATTTAATATAAATTTTATATATTAAATTGAATTTTTTTCCATTCATAGAATATATTTTATTGTCATAATATTAAAGAAAACCTAGTATTACACATAAAATATGCTATATTTTAAAAATGCACTTTTACCTCCTTCAAATGAAGAACATATTTTAAATACAATTTTTTGAACATTAAAAAAAATTACATATAAATAAATCTTATTTTTTGAATGATTAATATAAAAATTAGTTTAGGGTTAATTTTTTATATTTTATCAAAGTTTAATTTTTGTTGAATAATAAAATACTGAATTTTAATTCAAAAATGCTTTTTCGTCTAATTTTTTTATAGTTATAAATAATATTTTTACTGATTTTAAATTTTATTTATATCATATTCATATAAATTAATCCTAATTAGATCATTTTAATAAATATACAATTGAAATTGAATATAAAAAATTAGGAATCTTTTGAACATTTTTACTTAAATTATCCGCTTTGTCTTCCTGTCTTTGGGATTAAATTTTGATTAATTTTTTCCACTTCCATGATTTGAATTTGAAAAATGTATTCTACATAGTAAATAATAATAATTAACAATTTCTATTAATATCAAATGAGTTTTGACCAAAAATATTAGTGAATGTGGTTAAAATTAATTACAACGATTAAGAGAAAAATTAGCTTAACAAAGAACTAAACCTTAAACCTAAGAGACAAAGTGACCTAAAAACATCTCAAAAAGGTATTATATAGAAATTTTTCTACCCTATAATCCAATTTATCTAATTTTTTCCATTATTAGTGACACTTGGAATATAGAAAACATGGTTTGAATTCCATTTTAAAAAATTTACAAAAATGCCACACCTCATCCACTATAAAAAGACACTTACCCCTCACACTTTCTCAAACCTATCAAGACACTTTGGATCAAACAAAATCTTCCATAATATCATATAAAAATACCTATCCTCAACCTAGAAGAATAATATTCAGAATAATTCCATCCAAGGAATCCCTTTGTTGAAAAACAAAAGGAGGTACCTAAATAAGAGGCAACATCCTTCCTCAATCGCTTTTGTTCTATTTTCATTCTACACCACCTCAAATAATCTTATTTTATGATTATATAAAAATAAAAGATACCTAAATATACTAAGATTTTGTATGTTAATTTTTATACCTACACATACACACTATTCCATTTAATGGATAACAAACTTTCCTTTTTGTGTACAACGAACTACCGCCACACAAAATAGTGTCATTCAATTTTCCTTTACTACTTCCCATGGTTGGTAATTATAATATAAAAATGGATTATATATGATATATGTGATATTTATTATGTCTTTATGATTTGATAATTTTTATATAACACATACCCTTATGATTTTAATTTTATTTAAATACGATAACATCGTTTGTGGAAGTATGAACTACCTCCTCCTCAAAGCGATGTGATTCACTCACACTATACATGTAATATATAAATGAATGTACTGTTCATGTGTACGTACAACCTACCATCTCCATGAACACTGTATTTCATTTCCTATCTCCAAATAAAATGATTTATTATAAATACATATATAATGAATATATATTATATTTAAATGATGGTTTAAATTCTGGATATGATGATACCATGATAGCAACAATAAGTAAAAAGTCAAAACATTCTAGGTAAACTAGACAATTAACAATCAAAATAGTGAAAATAATGAATGATTACTGAAAATAAAGTAATAATATATTATAATAATATCACATATAATATCATAAATATCAATATGGTTTATGAATAAGTTATCAACATGTTTTAAACCATTATACATGAGGTTAAGGGACATTCAACTGAAAGTAAACACAATGTAAGAGATTTTCATCTCACTTTTTACATCTGTGAGATAAATTTCATATTCACCACTTACTTATTTTGTGTGGTTTATCTACCAAACATTTTGATATATTATATCAATATTTTTTTTATATTCATGGTATTTTTAGTTTTTATTTTAATTATTTTATCTAAGGTAATTTGAGTTAAAAGTTACCAATTGGTAAAGAATTTCATAACCCGATTCCTTTTTATTGGGTTATATTACCACCTCGTTGACGTTAATATCATATGAGTGTGTGAGTAATAAATTTTAAATATATATTTTTATATTTACACTTATTTTATGTGGATTTAAATTTTAAACACATAATTTATTGATTTATTTATTCTCACATCAACGTTATGGTCTTTTTAGGGTTTTACTTCACAATCTCATTTTCTTAAGGATTTTTTACACATGAATTTCAATTTAAGGGGATTATTTAATCATTATTTATTAAAGAATTTTATTTTCTTCTCCTATTATTATTGATTACATTTTTAAATTATTAGTACTATTTTTCCACTATTTGGTACTCAATATGTTTTAGAAAATATTTTTAAGTGAAACACAACCCCATTTTTCTCTTTCGTCGGAGAACCTGTTTTCTTCTAAAAACCCAATTTTTTAAAAGGTTTTCAAATTTTATACCCTTTCTAAAATAAATTTTTAAATAAAAATTTACCTTATTTGTCTTTTACTAATGTTTTCAAATGAATCTTCTTATTAATTCCCAGACAAGGCACTTTTCTAACCTTTTTTAACATGATTGTTTTTCTTTATACCTTATATAGACGGTACAGATTTACCCAAAATTATTTCTTAGAAGATTACTTTTCATGTTTAAAGTATTACTTTTTAAATAAAAATTTTAAAATGTGATTTTCAATGAAATTTATTTTCAATTTTATTTTAAAATAAAAATATTATTTTCCTCAAGAATATTTTTAAATGATATTTTTACAATATTTGTATTCATCAATGGAAACAACATTTTTTTCACTCCACAAGGGATATGTTGTATTAATACCATCCTTGTTCTTCCTCTAGATGGTTTTGATTGATTTTTCCAAGGATATTATCGATATTCACATCTATGATTCCTTTTAGTTCCCTTGAAATATTCAATTACCAATTATCATTGAATATTGAAATTAACTTATTAGTCTATATAATTTAACATGGATATTTTTATTACCTAAACCATATATCATTTTTACAAATGAGGTTTACTTTTATTGTTATATGATTGACTGGGGAAATATTTGATTCGTACTCAATATGAATATTTGGTAAGGAACTTTTTTATTCTATATATGAGGAATGCTTTAGACATTCACTAAATGTGTTAAGGACTGGTTAATGAAAGCACTACGGGTTAGGGACTAGTTAGTTCTAGACCTAGTGTTGGAGACCATTTAATGTATGACCCTCGATGCATTAATAGTGTAATGAGATTAATTTAGTTTGTGACAAGCCCTTTGAGTCTGTTTCCAATAAGAATAGATGAGTTTCTACCAAAAGACTTAAACCATCTTGTGAAAGGCCTTGATGGTAGTGGTTCATTTTCCAGATACATGACATCTAATAATTAATAATTTCCTTTATTGAGAATTTATTTATTATTATTATTCATGATATTATTTCTTTGAAAGTATCTATGGATGAACTATTATTCTCAATTTATTGATTAAATGGCATGTGTTTCAGTTATTTATCCTTCCATATTGATTATGGCTTATCCAGTTATTTGAGTGGCATATTTTCCCAGATATTTACCATTTCATGTTTATTATGATTATTGATTCATTATTTTTTCCATATTACTTTACCCTTATTGAGAATTTGATCTCACCCTTATTATGTTTCATTTCCCTAAGATTCCCTAAAGTGTACTAAGAATGATATGAAAGGATAATCTACATAGAATAATGTTTTTATCCTCAGAAAAAATATGTTGTAATTTTTGTATTCATTTATAGTATAAGGATCATTTATATATATAGTTTACCAAGACTAAGAAACTATTATGTCTTTTGGGAAGCGACTTACTTGTATCTTATGACAAATTAATAGTAGTAAAACATCGGATCTAGGCTTGCTAGGGTTGGGTCACTACACCCCATATCACCCTTAGAAATTTGTAGGGGAATGGAGGTAACCAAATACCAGAGTAGTTAGTCATCCATGGTCAACCACAAGGATTTCATTAGTGGGATCCCAATAAGGACATACAATCCCACAAATGATTTTATTTTTTGGGGACAAAAAACACTATTTGGTAAAACAAATGACTTTTCCTTTGTGGGGGGATGTAAAACATAATCCAAACCATCAAAACAATTATCATTTTTAGGGAATGTTAAATACTATCTAATCTCATAAATTATATGGTTTCATTCATTGGTTATAGGTAAATATATCATGTACTGTAAATGATTACGTTTACAGGATTTCATACAGGGCAGTGGTCTACAAATCGAGTTTTTTTTGTGGAATAGAGCCCTCCTATGTGAATTTATATCCTTTAAAAAAATCAATTTTATTCTCAGTCAATTCTTTATTTCCAATGGTTTGAAATTGTTTTTCTCATTCCATTCAGAGTTTTCAGGACCCAATAAATGGCCCTATTAAAATTTTCTCTGATCGGGATGAAGGGGGTGATTCCAATGTAAAATTTGGTCTTTTATAAACCACTATACTATACATAGGTGGTCCTAGAATAGGGACTACACCTAAAAAGTGGTTTACACATCTCATTTTTCATTTTCTAAATGTTCACTATGTGTTTACTGCTTTGTAGATCCTCTTTTTCTTACCCTTCCCTATTAGTATCCTCCTTTGTAGAAAAGTTTTATGTGTACTCAAAGATAATTGGTTGTGAATGGTATTTATGAAAACTAAATATGGAAAAATTTGTATCATTGATACTTTCATGGTGATGTAGTCTTCCATGTGAATTATTTGATGCTTCGAAGACCGTGTACCTTGCATTGTAATTTTATTAGACTATTACGTATATATTATTTAATGAATATGACTTATAATGTTGCTAAGTTTTTCTTGATCTTGATAAAATGGTCTCGAATAAAATGTCTTTGATATCTTCTTCCATGACCATGATTTTGATAAGAAAACATTTTTTGTGAGAATGTTGAATCTAACCTCCAACGTTGCATCATCCCTCAAGAAGGTATTGTATAGGGCATCCTTTCACCAGAGCTTCAAAACTATATGTTTTTAGAAAATGACCCCGGTACAGCTTTGGACTTCACAAAGATGGTCCAATACAATCATCTTGTTAGAACTCCCCAATGTATTGGTTTGATGTGTCTGCAGATTTCGTTCGAGTGAAATATTTTTCTACGGGACACGCCACCTATGAATCAGATCAAGGGAAGATATTAATTCTAAATGTATCTTAATGGACTCCGAGAAATCATTTCATCCAAGAAATATCATTTCATTCCATTATCCATGATTACCCATCCATTTTCAACCTCTTATGAATTTATAATGTAGGGTTGAGTTCCAAATGGTATCTATGATTTGGAGGGTGTTTCTCTAATGAATGGTCCTGGGAATTTTACATGTGCACAAATTTCCTAGAGTTTCTCAAAATTTTGGAGGTCGTTGACTTATTCCAAGTGGTATGGGTTTCCTAGTTTTAAGTATATTAAACAACTTCTATCCTTCTTGAATTAATCAACCATTTTTGTTCGATCCTAAACATATTCCACGTACCTCATAAATTGGAATCAATTTGTGGGACATTTACCAATTATGGGGAATTAACAATATTGATAATATGTATAATGAGTTTATACCTACTCCAAACACCTAGGAAAACACCAGGTTAGTATCTCGATGGAAAAGTGACTGACTGACTGAATAAGAGAGATCGCTCGGTCAATCCCACCATACACGTTAACTTTTTCCTTTCAAGGATTGGATAAACCTATTTTTCAGGAAAGTGGTATAAGGCCAAAGGTATGAAGTATCAGGACTCACTCAACCCAAAAATTCCTAGGTGTTTTTATTTCATATTAGGAAACTATCAAGAAAGACCAACATAATCCATGTGGTACATTATCTAGACTAAAATATATCCAGACTTTGGGTTAGCAGTGTTATTCACATTATTTTAGAGCATATTTCTCTTTCTATCTCGTGATGTTTATGCCAGTGTCTGGGTGTGCACATTTATTATAGAGACCATATTTATGGAGGGAATACCTATCAACATATATGTTTTCCCTATCTATCGTACTTACTATTTGTTGAGCCACATACGATAGGGTATATCCCCACATTGTATTTGTGGGACATTTCAGTTTCTATACAGTTGGGTGGCAGAACACTTTCGATGATTTGAATATTAATACACCACAACGGTACCTTGTTACACCTTTCACAATGTGATTCTCAATATCGCTTCTATTCACCCAAAATCCTTGGTCATCAATAGCGTTGTTGAGTTGTTAAATGATTTATTCCAATTTTACATCACTCCTTTGATAACACCCTATGGAGCGGTGGTAGATAATAGTAGAGGTTCTCTAGAAAAAATCTTAAATATTATCTCATTATGGGATGAAATTTTGAATGCATGGGTAAATGAGGTGTCCATTTTTGATCCATATACTCTTTTCTATTTCTTATAATAATTTGGATACCTATAACAAGTGGCATCCTTACCCCTCATCGAGATAAAAAGGGAATCATGCCTAATCTTCCTCCATCAACTATGGTTGATGATGATTCATGAGGGTTATGGCCTAGAAAACAAATTACCTTCCATATATTCTCTAATCCACCAATCACGGGGATATGAAAAAACATGGGTGGAATAATAATGAGATGGGGCATTGGGGAAGCCAATATGACAGGTGCATAAATAGTTGGCCTTCTAAGATCCTTTTCTATCAAGCCCCCTTTACCAATTTCTAAGGAAGAAAGACATGCACCAAAACATACTAAATGTTCTTAGGAATATTTCTCTTCATGTTTACCATTTATTGGGAGTGGTTTAGAGACATCAGTTTTGAATGAAACTGTTGTTCCGAGAAAAATGATGTCAGGAATTCCATCAATCAATGAAAAAATTATTGGTTCAACTCCAAGGATTAAACCCAAGGTAATAACAGAGGACTTTCCCTTTATCAATGTCCTGATTTTGAGAAACCCAAACTGAAAAATGTTGATCCCAAACTATATTCCTGTAGCGGTGGGTGAACAGGATCTTGATCCCAAGGTTATCATTGAACATCAGTCTTCATCGAAGTGGGATTGGATCCAAGTTCTTACTATCATCAAAGGGACTCCTTTAGAGAAAATCATTGATTAGGCAAAAGTATTTATCAAAATTTCCTTGGATTAATTGTTGGTGGGTTTGATTACCAACAATTAAAATAGATTATTCAAAAAATTACCATTTCACAGGATGAGTTGTATAATTTTGAATTTGATCTTATCCTGTTCAATATTTATAATGATATTATGTAACCTTTTAAGGATACTGTTACTGAGAGGCATCACCTAAATACCGAGGAACCACAACTTCGTGACTTGATCACTCTACAAATTGTGGATATATGAGAATATGAATCTTGTGTGACCATAATAAAATCACAACTATCATTGGAATACATAGTATTATAGTATCTTAAATAGAAATATCTAAAGCTAAATTCCTTCATTAAGAAAATGAATCTTTCAGCTGAATCTGAAACTAGAAAGAGATCAAATCTTGAGCAGTACCTTGATAGATCATGTTTGAAATTAGTGTATCTACCGAATAATGTGATTCAAGTTTCATTGAAGTCATTTCATCTATTTCTCTTTACATAATAATGTTAACAAGAGACTCTAGGATGTGGATTATCCTCCCCAAGTTTATCAATTAATGGAGATTTTTTGTTTCTTAATCATATGTTTCTTCATTCCATATTCTCTATTTAATTATTAAATTAATACTAGAATTGACTTATTTTATTTTTGGAATTTCCATGTATTATTATATTTATCTTAAAATAACGGGAACATGATAATTCATTAAATTTGTAACTTTAGTGTTGTGCAGGACTAATAGCTGGTGTTTTAGGTTGAACAAATTTGACTGTATTTTATGGAATGATTACCTAACTAGGGATGTCTTGCTAAGAATGTACCAATACTATTTAGACATATAATTGGTAATTTTACACAGTGATTTTTGGTTTTTGAATCTGATGTGTGATATGGGAAAGTCATATATGGAGTGACCAAAATTTATGTTCGAAAAGAGGTTTCCAACATAAACTTTTTGAGGCTTATGGGGAAAAAAATCTCTCCCCTAAGAATGAATTTTCCTTTGGTATATAGACCTTTTGAGGGTGGCTTATCTAGATCCAATACTAGGGAATATTATGAATATTCAAAAAAATATGTTTTTAAGAATATGACATTATACTACTAATGGGAAAGGAAAGATTATGGAGAATCAAATTTCTCAAACCACATAAGTATGTTTATCAAGGAAATGTGTCTGATAATGAAGGGGGAATTTATGATGGCACTGGCCATGAATTTTAAACTTCTCCTACATGAATTTATATTGTGTAAAGGTGGGTAAATTCTCTTACTTTACTGACATCAGGGGGTATTCCTCTCTAACAAATTTTGATGCATCATTTAGTTTAATTTCATGTGACAAAGTTAATGACTGTGTAATTTAACATCTTACAGCAAGGAATTTGTGGGATACTATTTATGGTCATTTATAATTGAATAAAGAATTAGTATCCTTCATTAAATGGTGATATGACCAAGAATGTTCTTCCATATTTAGGTATAAAGGGGAAATATTATAATCTACAACCTGGGAGCTTCCAAATCTAATTAATGATAAGAGAAAAAAACATCATTGGGGATTATGGAGATAGAAGAGGTCTGTCCGGGGGATGAATTTTTCATTGGATGATATAAACTTTTTGTGGTTGATTTATACAAATACAAATATGGTTTATCATGCATTTTAAAACTAAGGATTCCCTAAGAAACTGACTTTCCATTACCAATGGATGGGGGAAGCTTGTGGTGATTTAGATTTTCCTAGCCACATAACTTGGCTTTTTAATGTGAATTTCCTGAAAGTGGAAGGATAATATTTTATCAAAATTACCCAAGAGTGGGAATATGTATTTTTTATATGCATGTTTGACCCATTCACAAGAAATATTTATTTATTTATGTATTGTGGATGATCCAAAGATATAGGGTCTAAGAATCACTATGTATCTCTTCAAATCAAGAATGAATCCATACATAGTTCTGGGAATGATTCCCCACATTTATCAAGCTCTTGTGTGAGGAGGGGCATGTTTATTTATGTACAGGCTCCCTAGTAAGGTAATAAACCTTTTTAGATCCTCCCATATAGATATGGATCATTCATAGAAGAGTGAGAGGTGGTTTATATCTCAACTGAACATAAAATTTAAGATTCGGGCATCACTATGTATCCTCTCATAAAAAGAATCAAGAGAGATTTTGTTCTTGGATTTATGTATTACAAGAGACATAAACTGTGTAGATTAACATCATGCAGAAAAGATAGCTAGTGTTTCCTTTAATTTCTTGCAACCATGATAGGGGTAACCCTTACGTTAAACGATATTTCTTGACGATACAAGAAATCCCTCTTTCCAAAAATTTATAATCTCACGTGATCTATACTCAATGAGGGAAACAAGTAGTGGGGAAGGTTTCTTTCACCACATATAGGTTATTAAATAAAATGACATGGGAATTTGTATCTTATGGTGGATAGACTAGAATATAGGATATGGGTGTCACTACATATCTCATGAGAATTTGAATCAAGAAGTACTAGTTATGGGGTTTTAATGTTGAGTAAGTGGGTTGATAACCATGCAGTTTAGCATCACAAAATAACAAATAAGGTTAACTAACATGAAAATTAATGAAATAATCCTCATTAATACTATTCAAGTATTCAGGGAATTACCTCATGAGAGGAATCTCATTTTTGTGACATAAGGCCTCCTGATATGGTTTCCCAATGAATCCTATATATGGTACATAGGGAAAGACTACATTTTAATGTAATTTTCTGAATAATTTTTTTAAATGTTTAACATAATGTGACTAGGGTGACAATTTTTTTTATTTTTAGGTCATATGAGAATGACCATCTGTCGTCTAAACATTGAGTAATAAAAGGATTATCGATCTAAGTTGTCTCGACGTGCCTCAGACGTGAAGTGGTAAATCATAAACCATGATCCGGGGGTTTCTCAAATTAGGATAAATGATACAGGAAAAAGGAACAGAATGAACATAGACCATGTTCGTAAAGTTTTTTCCAACATGATGTTTTCTGGTATAATAGGAATATAATATGTCTCTCTTGAGATAAGATTTTCTTTTGGTTGATAGGCCTTTTGAGGGTGAATTATGGAGAGTCCATCTGGGGCATATTACTCATAGTCAAACAAAGGTATCCATAGTAAACTCAAATTCCATTATATATGGAAGGGTAGTTTATGGATATTTGAAATTTGCTAGGACATAGAGTATGATAGGTGGATGGAATGTGTCTGAGTATGCCGGAATCAATCACACCGACATTGTCCATGGAGTGTGGAGTAACCTATATATATATGTAGCTCATGTGTAGGTAAGGATATGTTATAGTTTTTTTATTAACTAATGTTGGGAAAGGAAAAAGGTTTTGGGTGTTTCTATGCATCCTGTGATAATTGGAATCAATCCAAATGTGGTTTAGAGAGATGACATAGTAGAAGAACACTTTGGTAAATGGGGGTGTCCTATTTGGTGAGGACATTAAGGAATCTCATGGCTATTGTGAGGCATCCCATATTTATGGGATGGTGTAATAATTTCATTTATCATCATTTCCTAAGGAAGATATTCATTTATTTATATCACACTCAGTCACATGAATCATCATGGATTTTCCATGGGGTAATTCTATAATTTACCACTGCATAGCTTTGACCATGATGGGGTGAAAATGTACTAAAGAAACTCATATCATATTTGGATAATAAGTGATGAACTGGTGAAAAAGGAGGTAAATGGGGACCCTATTACATACAAAATCCCATGAAAAATTACATAGGGGTTACTATCTTGATGCCAAAGGAAAAGTATCTCATGATGCATTGATGATGAGGCATGACCCAAGATAAGGGACCTGATAATTCCTATGCATCCTAAGAGGATTAGAATTAATCCATATTTATTTCATTAAAGGCTCCTTATGAAGGTATGACCCTCACATAGAGAGGAGCATCTTATGTTGTGACTAGACCTAGGATTAGAGATCTGGACATCACTATGAATCCTGTGATGGCATGAATCAATCCACCTGTAGCTATGGAGCACTGCATGGTAGAAGACCAATACCGGAGTTGGTTCCCTCTATGGTGTGGACATTGAAACCCTGCATTTTTGAGATGAGGAATCCCATTTTTTTTATAGGTAACAACTACAGTTTAACATCATTCATCGATGAAATTTACCTTTCCTTTCAACATCATGCGGAAATGACTTTTACCATCATTTTAACGGCATGTGATTAAGATGAAACTACGTGACTTCAATTTTCTTGCATCATGAAACACAATAGTTTATCATTTTTTAGCAAAGATGAAGGAAACAATTTATTTCATCATCACATGGTGAGGATGATTAACGTGAAGTTTTACATCAAGAGATAAGGAAAAATTTCATGTGATTACATGAAATTTATCTTTAGAAACCTCATGTTTATGGGGGATGTAGTAAGATACCCATCAATTTATATCAGATAACAAGCTCCATTGGAGTAGAATTTGTGTATGGTAAAAGTTCCCTCTCACTCTGTCTCCAGCTTTGGGGATTTATTTTCAATTATCATCAGAGTCATGAGGACCAACACCATCTCTCCCTCAAGGAATGACCAGAGGAAAATATTTTTTTAAAGGCTCATGAAATTTAGCTTTTTTGGACTTCCATATAGTTCCTGGTATGTAATATATTTTCATCCAATCACTCCAATTCATCTAGCCTCTTTTTAGACTACCCATTTGTAGAAAAATTCTCACAGATGGAAATGCACAGTGAGGGAAATTGAACATCAATAGGAAGGACTTCCTTTGACCCATATACCATGAGTATAGGGTTGTTTTTGTGGTGGTGTGGGTTTTAGTTTGGTAAGCCCACAAGGAATGCATGATTTTATTTGGAGAAGACTTGTTATCCTTATCTACCATCTATTGGAGTATATCTGATTGAATTTTTTTGAAGTCCTATTTATGTCCATTATCATCTACATGATACATAGATGAATGGTTGGACATGATTTTATATTCTTGATACATCCTTCCAAAATCATAGTATAAAAATATATTTATCTTATCTAGTAGTATCTTATAAGTGATGCCAAAACTAGTTATGATATTAGATCTCACAAAACCAATGATATTCCTTGACCTAACTCCTTTGAGGTGTAAATATTCAAACCATTTGGAGAAGAAGTAATTTTCTCATAGAATTCACTTGAGAAACATGGATTTGGTAAGAATATTTGGTCCCATGATGTCCATCCCCTATACGGAAAATGTCTAAGAGTATTTGGTTGTGTGTAGAAAATTTAGAGGTTGGTAAATGAAGTTGGATCGAACCTTATAGGAATGACACTTTTTGGTGAATTTAATGAAATCCTATGTAATTGTGGGATATTAATACACAAGACTATAGATTTGATGAGAAATCATTAACCCTAATGGGTGGAAACTGCAAGTTCTGATGTGAACTTCATTCATGACAGTAGTGGTCTCTTCTCCATCAATGCATCTTAGAAGAACCCCATCAAGGCCATGCTTGAAAATGAAATTTTGATGATTTTCTCCATAATAAAGAACAATGTTAATTACTCACCATTTTATTTGTTCTTTACCTACTATATACAGTGGTAGTACTCCATTTTTAAGGCATTTCCACAATTAGTATCATCCACCCTGTTGTAGGATCATATTCTTTGAGGATTGGAAAAAATTCATTGAACCCTTCTGTGGTGACTCAAAAAATATGTGAGAAAACTCAAAGGTGCGCAATGATGATGACCAATTAATACTAATGTGGTTCTTCTAGATTCATGGATGAATTTTACAATGAGTAAGTTTGAACATTTTTTAAGAACGCTAAATTAATCATTGTCGAATCTAAGTGGAATTCCTCTATCAATCCTCATACATAATCAAGAAGGGGGGTCAACTCTTCATTTCTGACAAAAAACTCACCCTTGACCTTCTTGATGAATAATTCCAAATCACCCATTATCATCAATTAAACTAATATAACATGAAGTTTTATCTCTATCCCTGCAATGAGATCTTCATATTCTACTTCATTATTTGTGCACCCTTATGATAGTAGGAAGGAGTAAGGAAGGGCTTCCTTTTCTATAAAAATAATCAACACTCCAAACATGAATTTGTTGATCTTTGAGTCTTACATCCTTTTCCTTTTTAGTATTTTGAACGAATTGTAAAAATAAAGTTCCCATATATAGGGGAAATTCTTAATAGAGAAGGAAGAAAATAAGACCACGGAAAATGAAACATCAAGAACTCCCTTAGAAAATGGATAAATCCATTAAAAAATGAGTATGATTTATTGAAATTGTCAAGTGATAGGGAATTAACTAATATCCAAATCCCTTAGACACTTTATTATGACCCATAAACCTTTTATTATTGGTATCCCTAAACAAAATCCTCTATTTGAGAATTGGAAAAAAATTCGAATGGGTATCACTTGGATATAAATTTGTCTCACAGAATCTGCACACCTCCAACATGGATCACCTTTGGGGTTTCAATAATGAAATTATTGAAATCACAACAAGTATTATAAAGTGTCAGAGTATATCATTATCATGCAACATAGAAGGGAATAATTTATTTATCTCATTTGTGTACTCTTACACATCTTATATCAATAGGAGAGATCTCTAGGATGATTTTGTGGGTATTTATGAAAGTATGGATCACGAATGGATAATTCTTGGGGACTTTAATACTATATTAAGGAATGAATGGAAAACTAGACTTAACTTGAATAAAATTTCATTTATGAAATTCTATTTTTTGTATTGATCAGTGAAATATTGTGGAGGTTCTAATTTCAGGAGATATCTTCACAAGGAGTCATTATTGCCAAAATGTCCGAGAGACAGGTGGGGACCTGATCCCAAAAAATTATATATAAAAAGGTTTAAACATTACAAAACAACTCAGAGAAGGATATCATTACATAACCTTGTGTGCACAACACCAATTCTATCATTATGAACCAAACCAGTGCAGTAACTGGGTAGAACAAAGGACCAGCTAGAACTAACCTCCATAATCGCTCTTTTGGAAAGAGAATCAGTAACCTGATTTGCCTCTCTATACACATGAGAAACATCAAGACATATCAACTCATCAAGTCTAATAGAATTTATCCTGGAAGATAACATCTTCCATGGAACATTCCTAGACCGGTCCTTAAAAATCTGCACAGCAATAGAAGATTCCAATTCTATCCATGAATTCCGCCAACCATAACGAACTTCATAACTTATCGCCTTTATCATTGCCCATAATTAAGCCTCAATCGCATGCACATTCCCTATATAGTGGAAGAAAAAGCCTTTTACAAAGCCCCGATGAGTCCTGAATACCCCACCACATCCAGCAGGACCTGGTGCACCGGAGGCCGCCCCATCCACATTCACTTTCTTCCAGTCATATATCGGTGGAATCCACCGAATATGTTTCATCATTTTCGGACTCCTCTCCCTAACACTTACACCAAGAGTCCTCAAGAGAATAAAGTCAGATATATCATTATTCATTGATCCAGTTTGATTCACCAAAGAATGTTTAATGCTTCAATGAATTGCCAAAACACCCTCCTTAAACAAGGTCCTATAATTGTTAAAAACAGTATTGTTTAGAGCTCTCCAAATGTATGATATCAAGGAAACAGCAGTAGTAGTGAGTATGGATTTAACTTGCTCACTGCAATCATCCTGTAGAACTGATGTGATCAGTGTGTCAACCGAACTGAAACAGAAATGACACTAAATGGTGTCTTGCAGATAACTCCATAACCGAGCAGCAAAAGAGCAGTAAATGAACAAGTGTGTGACAGATTCATCATCATTCAAGCAGAGATAACATACCAGAGCAATTATCATTCCAGTACGTTGAAGGGAAGATTGGATTGGTAGCCACTGCTTCCAGATTCACCATATCAGCAAAGCATCAGTGGGGAGAATGAAGGACCTTCTTACACCCTTCGCCCATGAAGGTACTCCATGTGTAGTGCCACACTGTAACTTGTAAGACTATCGGCTGGAGAAGGATCCATTGAGCGGAGACTTCCAAATTAGAACATCATTGTCAACAAATACATATCTCAACATCTCCATATGAAGATTACTAGGTATGATTACACAAGCCTCAGAGTTCCCTTGCATTTCAAAAAGAGAGATGTTCCTCCAAGGTAATGGAATATTGATGTATTCTTTAATTGGAGAGGACAACCATGGAGAATTCCAGCAATTCAGATGAGAGTTAGAACATACCAACCATTTAGACTGTGTCATGATATGAGAATATGTGTTCCTAACTGATGTCCAAATAGAGGATCTCATGTACTCAACTTGATTATTTTTCATCCTGTCAACAAATCTGCTAGTAAGAAATTCCAAAGAAAAATCATAACCAGATAAAATCCTCCATGTGAAATTCTGAAGTAGTGCATCATTAAAAATTCTGACATCTTTAACTCCCATTCCCCCCATAGCCACAAGCTTTATACAATCTTTCCAAGCCACGGTGACATGTTTCTTCTGGTGAATCGAACCAGTCCAAATGAATTTTCATATCATTCCACTTAGTTCCTTAATAAGAGCACTTGGCCATTTATATAATGAAAAAGAATAAACAAACATCGAAGTTATGACAGAGTTAACAAGACATATCCTACCAGCTTGATACATGGTCTTCCCTTTACAACCGGCCAACTGATTAGTAATTTTAAGAGCAATACCTTCCAAGTATACTCGTTTCACCCTTCCCCAAAATAAAGTCATCCCAAGATAATTAAAAGGTAGTGCAGCTCTCTTTACACCAAGATTGTTAGCAATCATGTTTTGCTTCAAGATTTGAATTCCATCCCCAAATACAACAAATGATTTCATCAAGATTATGACATGGCCTGCTACTTTCTCATAGTGATCAAAGATACTCTTCATACAATAGATGGTCTTCCTATAATCTTTGGAGAATAAAAGTATATCATCAACATAGAACAAGTGAGAGGGGGTATAACAATTCCTACCAGCTATCATACTTTGATACAAACCGATGTTAACAAGATCATGAATACATACATTCAAATAATCCCCAGCCATAGAGAAAAAAATACCAGATAAAGGATCACCCTGACTAACTCCTCTAGAGAATTGTAAAAAGCCCATGGGTTATCCACTGACCAAAATATATAGACTAGCACTTTTCAAAATGGAATATACCATACCAATGAATTTCTATAAAAATACATGCAAATTTAGAATTTTAAAAATGAAATCCCACCTTATGGTGTCAAAGGCCTTCGATATATAAACCTTTAAGGCCATATTTCCATCCTTGACCTTGCTTCTAATTATATTGACACACTCTGAAGCAGTGAAGAGACAATTCTGAATGTTCCTGCCAAGTATAAAACCAAACTAATTAGAGGAAATAAGACTCCTTGCAATCTCACATAACTGGAATGCCATGATTTTGAAAATAACTTTTGGAATGGAGTTCCCAATAGCAACAGGACTGAAATCTTTAATACCTAAATCATTTTCTTTCTTTGGAATCAGGGAAATGAAGTTAGAGTTCATCCCAAATGGCATATAGGAGTGATAGAAGAATTCCCTTACAGCATCAATCATTTTTTATGGATAATATCCCAATAGAACATAAAGAACTTGTTGGAGAAACCATCAGGACCAAAAACACTATCCATATTCAAAGAGAAGAGATCATAATGGATTTCCTTTGATGTAGGGATATCAATGATTTTTTCGTTATGAGCATCATCTAGACTTGGCTCAATGTATCTGATATTTTTATTTGAGTTGTCCTCCCTAGATTCAGAATATAGATTTTCAAAATAACATGTCACAACATTGGTAATGTCATTCTCAGAAGTGAACATGGTGTCATCAATTCTTAAATCTTTAAGACTCCTCCTTACCTTTTTCTCCCTGTGCATGCAGTGAAAAAACCTTGAGTTTCTATCCCCCTCCTTCAATCACCTAACATTAAACTGATTTCGAGCAAGGTTTTCCTTAAGAGACAAGAGAGTATAAAGCCTTGAGGCATCTTGTATCTCTTCTTGAGTTGGAAAATACTGATGAATATTGCCTTGCTAACAATCAGACAGATGAGAATCAGCTTCTTTGATGTCATGCTCAAGGATGGAAAAATATTTTTGCTCCATTTTCTGATTATGGCTATCGAAATTTTTAGTTTTCTAGTAAGAATATGCAAAACACTACCTTGTACAACTACTTTACAGGCCTCCATTATAACTTCTCTACACCCTGGAACAACCATCCATGTGTTGTTAAACTTAAAGGGCAATAGAGATGACCTCAGATTGGTAAAACATAGATAAATTAATATAGGGTTGTGATCAGAGTAAATTCTGGGTAGAGTCATGCCAGAAACTTCCATTATCTCACTTTGCTCATCCATCTGCACTAGACACCTATCTAGTTTACTTTCCTGCCTCCCATTTAGGTTGTATCTATTCCAGGTAAAATCATCACCTAAAATAGGAACTTCAGTCAACCTACATTGATCAATACAAGAGGAGAAGTCTTTGGCTGATGCTCTACAAAAGTTACTCCCAGTTTTTTCCTTTGGTCTCAAAACAGTGTTAAAGTCACCAAGTATGATCCATCTCATGTCCATGTGTTCAGAAGTGTCTAATAAGTTACTCCATAAGGTCCTTCTAATAAACTGATTAAAAGCATACACAAAGGTGACACAAAAAGGGTTGGACTGAAAGCAGTAGGATAGGGATACTGATTGCTGATCATTTTGAAAAGATTAAAATATAACACTATTGTGCTTTAACACCCATAAAGATTCAATATTTTTGTCAGGTTGATTGGTTGCAATAAAGGAATACCCCAGAGCATTCCAATTAAAAGCCATACACCTAGAAAAATTCATTTTAAGTTCAGCTATTCCAAGTAGCATTGGTTTGTTGGTCAAAATGATATGCTTCAGGGCTTTGACCGTGGGAGAATTCCCAAGACCCTGGAAATTCTAAAAGAGAACTTTCATTGATTGGAAGAATCCTGCCTAGTACAGGGGACATCATAGCCAGTTGCTATGCATTTCTCTGAATCTTCTAGATTGTCCTCACCTTCATCATTAGGGGAGATTCCATCATTTTCAGGTCCAGATTCATCATCAAATAGAGATGTGAACTTGTTATATGAGGTAATGGGAATTGTCAAGGTGGCAGGTAGCTTCCTCCTTGCAGCCTTAGATAAAGGAACTTGAGAGAAATCTCCAGCCAGCTCACCACTTGCCTGTACTGACTTGGCTCCATTAAGGTGCAACTCATTCCCCTTAGGGGAATCCTGTGCTGCTTTTGCTGTATCCTGTATGATGGGAGTAGAAGAGCCCTCGTCCACAGTGAACAACTCAGTGCCAACCTGATTTTCTAGAATCCCTTGTAGGACATCCTGCACTGCACAATCATGAGTTGCTGAATCCTGATTACCATAGTTATCCTTAAGGACCAGTTCACTGATCTTCTCTTGCCTTCCATCATTTTGAGTATTCCCAATGGCCATCTTATCATGTCCAGCTTCATTATTCCCACCCATATCAGAGTTATCCTTAGAGGGGTCCGCTGAAGGAGAATCCAAACCAATATGAGAAGCATGATCAACATTGACAGTATCATCGTTAGATTTCAAGGGGTCTCCCTAGACATCCATCTTATCACTCCCTGCCGGATCCTTACTCACAGGTGCATTAGTCTTTGTGGTTCCCTGATCATTTTTTTCCTTCGACAATGTATAGCATCATGACCCCTAATGTTGTAGAAGGAGAAGACCATATTCTTATTGCATTCAGAGAGAATGTGCCCAAAGATATGGAAGTTGAAGAAAAATTTTGGCTTCCCTTCATACCCAACCTCAAGATTGATGCTATCATCCCTGGTGGTGAAAACAACTTCTTCTAAAAGAGTAGTGGACATTTCTACTTCCACCAGGATTCTAGAATAGTGTCCAAATTGGGGTAATCTGTCTGCCTATCAAGTCTAATAGGGTTCCCTACATAAGAAGCAATATCCCATAGTATTTGTGGATGCCAATATAGCCAAATCAGTTTATGAATACATATCCATACCTGTGCAAAGGTGTTCTTGACAGAACTAGGATCAAAATTTTGATCCCACTCATGAATCCGAAGGAATCCAAGATTGAGAGGGACATAACCCAGGCTCCATGTAAGCTATAACGACCCAAATCCGAAGCCCCTCCACTGGTTCCCCATACCCGGTTCGCCACATGACCTCAAGCACATTTCCCCAAATGCCAGAGGCTGCCGACTAGAAGCGAGGGCTTTGGTAAGTTATTGGGGAAACTATTCCCTAATTTGGTAAGGTATACAAGGTAAGGAAAACAATAGTCAATAGTAGAATCAGTAACAACATACATAACTGTAAACAACAGTGGAAGAATAAATATATAGCAATGATGATAATGATGCAGCAGGTACAAGTATCTAAGGAAAGCAGCAAACACAACAATGTGCTGAAATACAACTCAACACAAGTACTAAAGAAACAGAAAAAGAAAAGCAGATGAGAGACTCCTCATCATTGAAAGCCCCAGCTCGGTCCCATGTTCTCCAAATCCAATGCAATCAAGAACCTGAATTAGAAGGGCGGTTGAACTTATCTATACCTGCAACAATATAATATTTTTGGGCCCAAAAGCATGACCCAAACAAGGTGTGAGATAGAGTCCCAATAGGAAACCACCCAAAGATCTGTGCCTAACAGTCAGTGAATATATGGCAGGTAAAATATAGTAAGCAATAACTAGATAGTACACAACAGTAACAATCCACAGATTCTAGTATATTTTCCACAAACAAGAAACAGCTACTCAACCAAATAGAACGAAAATGTAACCTCTGAGTAGTTCTCACAGTCTAACCCCTAAGGATTAACCTACAAGTACTAGCAACACCCTGGGAGTCACACACAGTCTCACCCCTCTGGTTCAGCTAAAGAATAGACTCTCTGGGGAAGCATTCACCATCAATTCCCCCCTATAGTCTTGTATCGTACTAAAGGATCTATGGAGAAGCACTAAACGTCAATTCCCCCTGTGGCCCGCGTCGAGGAACTACAGACTCTCTGAGGAATCAATCAACGTCAATTCCCCCAATGGTCTCATGTCGTAATTAAAGACACTATGGAGAAGCCCTTCCATACATTCTCCCTATGGTCCACTACACTAGGTTCTCACAACCCTGTGTATAAATAAACATTCATAGTATGCATGTATCGTCCAAGTAAACCTCAAGAACTACTTGGATATCATTCTAAGGCACAACAACAAAACAGCACAATAATTCCACTATCCTACAACTAGGCATGACAACTGGCATAAGGCCTAACAGGAAAAACAAGTACAGAAAACATCCAGAGTACAGTAAAAACTACTCTATTCACAAAGGTAAACCTCTAATATAGAAATCAAGCGAGTAGGAAATCAATCAGGGGAAAAACATGAAAATTCACAATTCTCGTTCAAGGGAATTAGCGAAATTGCACAAAATATTCAAGGACATTCTACAGAAAGGAACAAACCACCTACCTCGATCCTAGGAGATCGATATACGTGAACAACGATGATAGATTCTCCTTAGGACGTCGTAGATCTGAGAAAACGTCTGAAACACATAAACCATGATAACTTGAGAAAGAGGAGGAATTGGAAAACAAGGCTCAAGCAGGAGGGAGAAATCACCGCTACTATTCCAATGCAATCAACGGTGCTCGAAACAGAGAACGGATAGAGGAGCGGTGGATCGTCAAATATCCACAGGTTCCTGACACTCTCAGACGAAGAAGCTGGAGAAGAAGAGATTTTCATCGATTAGGCATGACCCCAGTCCATTTAATGAAAAAAAAGAAAAGTACACGGCATGTACTTTTAGAGTAAATGGTGTGTACTAGGTTTTTCCGTTTCCAAAATCGGACTCCACGTCACCCCTACACACCGTGTGTGTGGCCCGGACACGGTCAACACACGTCTTCAAGTGGGAAAGGAGTACACGGTGTGTACTCATAAGGTACACGGCGTGTACTTCGAAAATTTCCAAAAACTCCATTTATCTCAAAAACTCTAGAAAAAGGGAAGGTCTACCTGAAAAGAAGATCCGGGTTCTTACAAACTTCCCCCCTTAAAGAAATTCATCCCCGAATTTCCCTAGAGAGGCGTAGAAGAAGAAACCCTAAACTGCTCCAGCCACTACGATCGTACATCAGCCTCCCTCTCCTAGGTCTCATCCTGTACTCGCCCATGATGTCATAGCACCCGTACAAGAGGGACATACCACCCATAGAGAACCTCCGTACTGCGATCGACAATCCGGATGAGATGCTCCTCAAATGATGCATCCTCTTTGAGCTCAACGTCCTCAGGCTGAAAGACATGAGACGAGTCTAAAAAGTAACATCGGAGCTGAGAGACGTGGAAGACGTCGTGCATGGCCCGATACCTCTGGGGTAGATATAACTGAGAGGAGACCAACCCAACTCTCTCCAAAACCTCAAACGGCCCGACGTACCATGGTTAAAGATTACCCTACCTCTGAATCCTCTTGTGTACCAACCTTGATGCGACACGTAGGAAAACCTGATCCCCAACCTCGAACTCCAGAGGTTTTCTCCACTGATCAGTATAAGACTTTTTCCAAGACTGTGCTGTAGTCATCCTCTTCTGATTCAGCTCTATCTTCTCTGAAGTCTACTGATCAAGATGAGGTCCCAGCAAAGCTTCCTCTCCTGCCTCCAGACAGCATAAGGGTGATCGGAATGGCCTACTGTACAAAGCCTTGTATGGTGTCATCTGAATGGTCACCTAGAAACTATTGTTGTAGGAAAAATCCAAAAGAGGGATATGCTTCTCCCAAGAACCGCCAAAGTCTAGGATGCAAGCTCGGATCATATCCTCAAGCACCTGGATCATGCACTCGGACTGACCATATGTCTGGGGATGTTATGCCATACTCAGAAGTACCTGGGTACCCAAATCCTTCTGAAGTCCCTGCCAGAACCGAGAAGTAAAGTGTGCATCCCTATCTGAAACAATGGAGTGTGGAACTTCATGCAGACGCACAATCTTTCGAATGTAAAGTCATCCAAGATCATCGACACTGAAGGTCTCCTTGATCGGCAAGAAGTGAGCAACCTTCATGAGCCTGTCGACGACAACCCAAACAACATAGTTCCCCCGAGACAACCTCGTCAACCTGGTAACGAAGTCTATCGCAACATCATTCCACTTCCACTCCGGAATGGGTAACTGCTGTAAAAGGCCTGCTGGTTGCTGATGCTCCGCCTTCACCTACTGACAAGTAGAGCATATCATAACAAACCAGCAACATACCTCTTTATACCTGGACACCAGTACTGGTGATGAAGATCCCGATACATCTTAGTGATGATAGGATGAACTTCCCAAACTGAGGAATGAAAATCCCGCATCATCTCCTCACGTATGTCCGATGGTACCCATATGCGTCCCTAGAAATGCAAGATCTCATCCTCTGCCACAATCCATCCAGGAAGAGGGTCCTCTCCAGAATCACTCTCCCGTAGGACTAATCCTTCTGAGTCTAATAGTTTCCTCATCTGTAACCAATCAAGTAGTGTATAGGTAACAGCTACAAAAGATAGCAAAGTATCTCCCTGTCTGTCGTGCACCTCCAGTTGCATCTCAGAGAATAGAGCCATAAGCTGCCACTCACTGCTGGCCTCCTGAACTGACTGAATCTGAGTTCTCCTGCTTAACGCATCTGCCACTACGTTGCCCTTTCCCGGCATATAGGCAACCTCTAAATAAAAATACTGAAGAGACTTGACCCACCTATGCTGCCTCAGATTCAAATCATACTGAGTGAAGATATACTTGAGACTCTTGTGGTCAGTGAAGACCACAAAGTGATCTCCCAGAAGATAGTGTCTCCAACAGTGTAAGGCATGAACAACATCCACCAACTCCAGATCGTGCGTAGGGTAGTTCCTCTCATGTGGCCTCAACTTCCGATACCCGTACGCAACGACTCCATCTACCTGCATAAGCACAACTCCCAACCCGATACCTAAAGAATCACAATAAATGGTGTAGCTCTTACCTGACTATGGTAAGACAAGTATTGGTGCAGACGCCAACCTTCCATTTAGCTTCTGAAAGGCCGACTCACAAGAATCTGACCACAAAAACTTCTCCCCTTCTTGGTCAGACCTGTCAAAGGTGCTTCTAGGCGTGAAAAGTCCTGAATGAAGTGTATGTAGTATCTAGCCAGCCCTACGAAACTCCGTACCTCAAAAAAGTTCTTCAGATGATCCCAAGTAACTACACCTCTCACTTTCTCTGGGTCCACAGATACTCTTTCCATTGAGATGACATGACCCAAGAAGTGAATCTGTTCCATCCAAAAGTGGAACTTTGTGAGTTTAACATAAATTCGATGCTCTCTCAGTGTACTCAGAACGATCTCAAGATGTGTGGCATGGTTGTATCGAGTGTGAGAGTACCCCAAGATATCGTCCATGAAGACCACGAAGAAGGATTCCAAGTAAGGATGGAACACTCGGTTCATCAGTTCCATGAAAACTACAGGCACGTTCGTGAGACCGAACGGCATGACTGTATACTCGTATAGACCATACCTGCTCTGAAAGGCTGTCAGAGGTATATCTGATGGTCTAACATGCAACTGATGATAACTGGACCTCAATTCGATCTTCGAGAACACCCGGTCTCCTCTAAGTTGATCAAAGATTTCATCAATCCTCGGCAAGGGATATCACTTCTTGACCGTCAACTGGTTCAACTTACGATAATCTATAAAAAATCCAAAGAGTACCGTCTACCTTCTTCGCAAACAGGACAGGCGAACCCCAAGGAGAAGTACTGGGTTGGATGAACCCCTTTGACTGCAACTCCTCCAACTGCTTCTTGAGCTCCTGCAACTCAGGTGTGGCCATCTTATAAGGAGGAATGGACACCGGTGATGTTCTTGGCACGAGCTCAATAGAAAATTCTACCTCACGATCCGGAGGAAAAGCCTAAAATTCCTCTAGAAAGACATCCCTGAAATGATCCACCACTGGAGGAAAGTCCAACTGCGAAGTCCCCTAATAATCCAGATAAAGACTAGCAATCTGGGCTGTCACCCTTCCTAGCCCATGATGCTCGAGTCCTACTCGACTCGCCTGAACATCATATTCGCCTCTATGAAGAAAAGATTCACCCTATGGTGAAACGAAACTCACTCTACGGCGATAACAGTTGATGACTATCTGGAAGGGAACCAACCAATCCATCCTGAGGATGAAATCATATCCTTTTATCTCTAGGACATAGAGATCCCATAAGACACGATACCCTGCAACCTCAAGAGGGAACTCTCTACACTGGCGTACACTAGATGTCCTCGTCCCCAAAGGTGTGTCTAGTGTCAACGAGTCAGAAGAAGAAAAGATACAGAGCCCAAGGCTCTCCACAACAACAATAGAGATAAATCTATGCGTAGCACCAGTATTGAAAAGAGCTGAAGATAAAACTGAGTCTACTAAAATCATACCTCAAACTGTAGAAGGTCTGGGATCCTGCTCCTGATAAGTCTGCTCTACCACAAAAGTCTAGCCTGCCCCGCGGCCCTATGACCCTACGTGACCACTCTGAGCTGAACCTCCCTGTTAGTGCTAAGGGACTGGTGACTTACTGCCACGACCTCAACCTCCACCTCGGCCTAAACAACCAAAAGAACTCCAGTTCCCCGAATGGTGAGAAACTGGTGGTGCCGCTCCTGAATGAGGAGTCATGGAAGAACCACTGTCACCAAAAACTTGTGAGAAAACCTAGCAGAAACACTGAAGGTGACCCATCTTGCCGCAAGATTGGAACTCCACTGGGTCTCTCTGGCACTGTGGCCTTGTATGCCCTGCCCTTCCACCCTGGTATCATACGACCTAGCTACCTGATGATGTATCTCGCCTCCTTGCATAACCGCGTGTAGGCTCCCTACAGCGCTTCCTGCTTTCAACTGGAGGAACACTAACTCTGGAAGTAGAACCGTCCTGGTTCGCAGCTCTGGATTATCTCAGATTGTGCTCCATAATCAGTGCCTAGTTGACGATGGAAGTGATGGAAGTCAACTGGAAGATATTCACCTACGAGCAGATCTCCCACCTGAGTACATACTCAAACTTCCTTTCTAAGAACAACCCACTTCCATCCCAGAGGGGTGTGAAACGCTGTAACTCGGTGAAACGAGAGGAATACTCCATTAAAGAAAGAGTACCCTTCTCTAGACTCATGAAATCCCGGGCTCGATCGGCCCTCAGGGTTTATGGGTAGAAGTAGTCATAGAACATGCGCTAGAACTCCTGCCAATCCATAACCTGCTGATGAACCGCCCGTGAGATCACATCCCACCACCTCTTGGCGGAGTCTCGGATCATGTAGGTGGCGAGCTTGACTCGCCTCTCTAGAGGCCTCTCCAGATGCTCGAAGATAGTCAGCATGGCTTCCATCCATGACTCTAAAACCTGTGGTCCTCCTTCCCCCGAGAAAGTAGGAGGATACTTCTATTGGAAAACCCACGTCAAGTCTGCCATAGTTGAAGTGCCCAGATCAGTGTGAATCACTGAGAGGGGGAGGGGGTGAATCAGTGATCCCTTAAAACTTTTTACTAATTGATTCTTAATCAATTAAACCTCTATGGCTTGTTAAGGCCTCGATCCACTCTTCTTGTATCTCTCAACCTTTCCCGAATAATGCAGTAATGAAAAGGCACAGGACACAAGGATTTACAAGGTTCGGCACCAAAGGCCTACATCCTTGCCATGCTCTCCCAGCATGGATTCTTCCATTATAACTTGTTAGAATTACAATGGTCGATACAGAGTCCCACTGTATCTCTCCTGAGTCCCACAGGAGGGTCTTTATACTGCTTCACACAGTGTTACCAGAGTCCCACTGGCCTGCTCCAGAATCCCACTGAAGACTTCTTCTCCCTGAGTCCCACAGGGTCTTCTCTTGGCTCCTCGAGTCGCACGAGTAGCTCTTCTTCACTTAAAGTTCTTCAAGTATCCTCAGCAGCCTGGGATAAAGGCTGCTCGCCTTGCTCTTCTTCTGATCACTTGTGGTGAACAGGTCTTCTTGTCTTGCTCAGGATTTATCACCTTCTTCTAAGGATGACCTGGCCTTCACTCTTCAACTATTGAATACACAGACAACTGATATCTTTAACTTCAGTCTGGTCCAGTCTCACTTCAACTCTACTTCATGCACTGAGTGCATGGCCTTCTCAAATCTTCAAGAACCTCTGGTCTTGGACTCCTTAAATGCACACAGCCAGATTTAGCTTTGTTCACGTGTGCACGTGCACGCATGCATGCATGCACTTTCCCTTTCCTCTTCTTGGTGCAGTAGACCCACAAAGGGTGTAGTCACTTTAAGCACACACCTTCACTGAACTTCACACACTTTATCCAATTTGTTTACACACTTAGAGTGTGTTCTACTTTAGTGTGGGTCACTCCTTATTTCTTCTAAGTGTATTCACACTTCTTAGTGCACACACTTAGGTTCGGCCAACTTGTCTCTTTACACACACTTGTTTCATTTTGCACACACTTGAATCTTGGCCTATTCTCCTCTTCTTGTTGCACACACACACTTTAGTGTTCTTTTAGTTTGTTCTTCGAAGTGTGCACACACAAGGTCACAACCCTCGGCCTCTTCAAATGCACACACTTAAAGTGTGTTCTTCTTTGTTCAAATGCACAAGCAAGACTATGGATTATTCAATGCTTACACACACACAAAGTGTGGTCTTCCACTTCACTTGGCACACACCACTTGGTGTTGTCCTTTGTGCACACACATGGCCTCGGGTTCTTCTTCTCCACTTGGCACACACATGAGGCAAGGCCTCGGCCTCCTTTGCTTCTTTGCACACACTAAGTGTTCTTCACTTTTCACACACAAGTGCTCAAGCCTTGGGTTCTCCTTGCAAACACCAAAACCATAGGGTCTTATCTTCACTATGCACACAAGGCATGCAAGTCTCGGCCTTCACTTGAATTGCACACACACAAATAGTGTGGTCTTCCTCCTTATGCACACACACGGCCACGGCCTTCCTTCTCTTCTTGCACACACACAAGGCTACGACCTTTCTTGGCTTCTTCTTGCACACACCCGAATTCCTTTGTCCTTCAAAGGAGGTGTGCAAGGTGTCTCGGTGCAAGGCTCCACAGGTGCACAAGCCTTTGAGCGCGCAAGCTCCTCCTGCCGCAGGGCGCGCAAGTGCTGCACCCGCGGGCACTTCCTCCTGCCACACAAGTATGCGGGCAGTGAGGGTGCCAATCCTTGAGCGCGCAAATTCAAGCGGCTCGGGATCTTCCTGTCGCGCAAGATAGGCGCGCAGGGAACTCTTTCGGGCCTCGGGTGGCACCGAGATCTTCATCCACGCAAGTACTTTGCGCGGCGGCTTCTTCTTCGCGAGGCAGAGGCACTCACGGGTCTTCTGATTTTCAAGAAAGGATCAGCAAGAAAAACCATCGCCTCGGGTGATCCTTTTATAGGCAGAGGCGGCTCAGTCATCCGCGGAGAGATACAACTCAAATCCCCGAGTTATTCGGGTTTTCAAGATTCTGTGAATCTTGTTTTTCTTTTTATTTCACGCGGGTTGCATTTTTATTTTCCTTTGATCTTCTTCACGTGCATGCAACTTAGAACGCATGCACGGCCTTCCTTCGATCCAATCCATGCAGAGCATCAACACCGAATGGCCTCGCACCTTCGGTTTGCTTCGGCCTTCATCGAAATCCTCCAAACATTGCATGCATGGTCATTTTTAGGCATGGCCGTGTTCGGTGTGGAGAGACGAGCTCAATGGAGGTCTTAGATCCTTCAGAGGTGGCCGGGAACTCAAAAACGGGTGGTCGGATGGCCTCTGGTTCAACGGCGGCTCGCGGGAGGCTTCGACTCGAGCTCGAGGTGGAAGACGAGCCACGGCCGTTGGATGCGGCATTTGAAATACATCGGACGGCCGCGATCTGGAGATCTCGTGCGGGATGCGATGAGCGGCGGAGATCTGGCGCGCGATCAATCGTGCGGCCGAGATTTTCTCCCGGTAAAAAATACGCGTCCCACATCGAAACGCCGCGGGATTTTGCCGCGGTTTATCAATATGCCGCTCCCTCAACCCCACAATTGAACTTCCTCCTCCACGGTGCCGCCCCGCACCGTGTTCTCCCTGCGGGCGCGCTCTGCGCCCACTATGCTCCCTGCGGGCGCGCCACTGGCGCCCACTATGCACCCTTCGGGCGCGCTCCTGCGCCCACGCTGCGCGGGTTTCATCACCGCGTGGCCTCGGGGCTTATACACGGCCCCGGCCTCTCTTGGGCTGGCCCCATGGGATCCCCTTGGGCGTGGTGACTGGTTCCCACATGTGCCTTGGGTTGAACCCTTAAGGCTGGCCCTTGAGGTTGGCATATTTTTTTGCTTAAGTAATAGCTTGGACTTTGTATAAAAACAATGTTAACCAAATGTAATATGCCAAGCCACATGCCCTTCAATCCATTCTTCTCCTTCATCTTATTCTTGAGAATTCGAACATTATTCTTCTTGATTAGAAACAACTCCTATAATTCTTCTTCATCATCTCATTTTCTACTTAGGAGAGAATTCTCAAGGATCTTCATCAACCGAACTCCTGAATAACTTCTTCAATTCTCTTTGTTGATCTAATCAGAGATCAAATTGGAACTTCTTCAAATTCACATGCACTAAGTGATAGTGCATGGACTTCATTAAACCACTTCATCCACTCAGTAGTTGTGGATGGATCACTTCAGCTCCTCATGCATTGTCAATACAATGCATGGTCTTCTAAAGCTTGTTGTGACATTGTATCCAGTTGATACAAGTTCTTGGAACTTAAAGATCAGTTCAACAATCGTCTGATGTTCATGGAGAATGTTTCAACCACAATTTCCAATACCACTTAGTGAATCTCCTAAGTGACATGCATCTTAGTACCATGGCCATCCTCCTTCACCACCAACACCATCACAACCTTTGTCATTCACATCTTGACATTCCTTGACTTCCATTCATTCCAAGACAACTTCATGCCTCATTGACAACAAATGCAACACAATGCACTTCAATCTCCCCCTTTGTATTTGTTGTCAATACACTCCTTCAGCACATATGAATGGGTCAATATGTGTGCCAATATTTTCTCCCCCTTATTGGCAATCAAATGCAAAGGTGTGGTGTGGTTCTCTTCCAAAAATATCTTCCTCCCATTGAAAAGTATCTTCTTGAAAAACACTAGGAGAGGGATGATGTCACATGTTCTCTTTAGCAAAGAACCTTTAGTAAATCAGCTCTAAGTCTACTTGGGCTAACCCGGTGTAGAAAACAAGAGTGATATGACCAAGGAATTCAAAGCTGTCCACAATTCTCTACACATGTGAGATCATGCTTAGGGGTTGAAATTTTTCAGATATTCAATGAATTGCTAAATCCTTCACTTTTCTCAAGATGGTATTAAATCTTAGAATCCCATCTTCTTCTGATTGGCTCCCCCTCAAGGGGTGCACTCCAATCTGTCCAAACCATCCTCTAGTTGAGAATGATCATCATCTTCAATTCCCTGCAATGTCAGCACATGTAAATACCAATAGTATAAGGGAATAAGATGGAACCTCCTTGGTTCATCAATGTGAAAAACAAGGTTGAGAAGATTCTCTCAACCGAGATGTCCCATTTTCACCATTCTTCACACTTGCACATTTGATCTTCAATGATGTTTGTGCTGGTGTGGATCTCAATACATCTTCATGTGAAATCTCTTGTTTCCTTTTTGCCTTAGCAATTGCCAGAACTTCATCTTCAGCTCTCTGCAGATCTTTGGCAAGTTGCAACTGATTTGGCCATATGACTAGTAAGTCACTTGAAAGTGTGGCCTCAGTTCTGGAAGTTTCACATGGTTCCTTTGATGCTGTCAAGCTACCTCTCTTTGGCAACTTGTTTTCAATCAATCCCTTCTTCTTATGGATTGATTGTCTTCTGGAGCTCAGTCTTCTTCTATTTAGTTCCATGGCTTGTTCACAAAGATCCATGGTGTGTCCTTTCTTTCCACAGTAGAAGCATTTCTTGGTGGTCCTTCTGGATGCATCACCCTTCTTGGATTTAGACTCCAAGGACTTATTTTCCTTTTTCAAAATCTTCTTGGGAGCATTGTCACCTCTCTTCTGTTTGCTTCCCAAGGATTCTCTCTGAGCCAGGTTCTGTGATCTTTTCTTCTTTTGAGCTCTGGATACAGTTGTAGATTGACACGTATCTATTTGACCACTTTTGCACACATCCCAGATGTTATCAAGCAATCCAAATCTGTTAGCAGTAAACAGATGTCTCTGGACCTGTGGATGTTGCTTCTTTCCTTCTGGATTTCTCCCCCTAGGCATGGGCTTCCTCTGTGCTTTGGCATTCAGTGGATTGTACCAACAATCCTTTGCACAATGTCCATACTTGTTACAACACCAACATTGACCCACAAATCTTGACTTCTTCAGTTCTTCTGATTGTAGGGTACTTTTCTTGACCTGTTGTGCTGTTTCAGGAGAGTTCTGCTTCTTTACTGTCTTCATCCATATTTGTTTGGAATTATTCTTCCATCCTGCACTTTTTGTGGAAACACAAATAGAAGCATCAGTACAAGATGGTATGGATGGTACCTTCTTTTTAGAAGATGTTGCACTTTTATTAGAGGATGTCTTTCTCTTAGAATCATCCTGCTCAAAGCTCACTTGAGTGGCAACATTTCTTCTTCCAGCTGTCTGGGAGGCTTGGGCTTTGGGTGATTGCAGATTTTTCAATATCACCTCTAGTTCTAAGTATTTCATGTTGAGGGAGTTCTTCTCATCCTCAACAGCTCTTAGCTTTCCTTCCCAACTTTCTTTCAGCTGATTCATCTGGTCATCATGCACCTGCTTCATTTCAAGCAATGAGTTGTCCAGCTCCTTCACCCTTTTTACTTTGTCTTCAAGTTGAGCATCTTTAACAACCATTGATACTCTATGCCTCTTCTCCAGTGCATGGTACACATATTTGATTATTACTTTAAAGATTTCTTTCTCAGAAAGGCTTCTTTGCAATTCTTCAGCAGTGTCTTCATATCTTTCATTGCAAAGAGATACTGTTTCATCTTTGGCATTTACCAGCTTTCTGAGAGTGTTGGTTATGCCAACCCTTTTTGCCAACTGATCTTCCATTGCATTGGCTTCTTCTTCTAGCTGTAATTTTTCTTCTTGAAGATCAAGGATGCCAGTAGTAATACACATTGCCACTTCCTTGGGGACAGTCTTCTGAAGATATTTGAGTGCATTTTGAAGATCATTCATTGTTCCAACTTCATCAAAGCTAGGACAGGCTTTCTTCATCTTCTTGGCCTGTTTCTTCTTTCTATTTTTCTGAGTCTTGGCAGATATCTCCATTTGAGGCTGGTCACTCATTTCCTCAAATCTACACTTCATAAAGACTCCCTTGGATCTTTTAGAGGTAACCTCCCTCTGATACCAATTGAAGTGCCCAGATCAGTGTGAATCACTGAGAGGGGGAGGGGGTGAATCAGTGATCCCTTAAAACTTTTTACTAATTGATTCTTAATCAATTAAACCTCTATGGCTTGTTAAGGCCTCGATCCACTCTTCTTGTATCTCTCAACCTTTCCCGAATAATGCAGTAATGAAAAGGCACAGGACACAAGGATTTACAAGGTTCGGCACCAAAGGCCTACATCCTTGCCATGCTCTCCCAGCATGGATTCTTCCATTATAACTTGTTAGAATTACAATGGTCGATACAGAGTCCCACTGTATCTCTCCTGAGTCCCACAGGAGGGTCTTTATACTGCTTCACACAGTGTTACCAGAGTCCCACTGGCCTGCTCCAGAATCCCACTGAAGACTTATTCTCCCTGAGTCCCACAGGGTCTTCTCTTGGCTCCTCGAGTCGCACGAGTAGCTCTTCTTCACTTAAAGTTCTTCAAGTATCCTCAGCAGCCTGGGATAAAGGCTGCTGGCCTTGCTCTTCTTCTGATCACTTGTGGTGAACAGGTCTTCTCGTCTTGCTCAGGATTTATCACCTTCTTCTAAGGATGACCTGGCCTTCACTCTTCAACTATTGAATACTCAGACAACTGATATCTTTAACTTCAGTCTGGTCCAGTCTCACTTCAACTCTACTTCATGCACTGAGTGCATGGCCTTCTCAAATCTTCAAGAACCTCTGGTCTTGGACTCCTTAAATGCACACAACCAGATTTAGCTTTGTTCACGTGTGCACGTGCACGCATGCATGCATGCACTTTCCCTTTCCTCTTCTTGGTGCAGTTGACCCACAAAGGGTGTAGTCACTTTAAGCACACACCTTCACTGAACTTCACACACTTTATCCAATTTGTTTACACACTTAGAGTGTGTTCTACTTTAGTGTGGGTCACTCCTTATTTCTTCTAAGTGTATTCACACTTCTTAGTGCACACACTTAGGTTCGGCCAACTTGTCTCTTTACACACACTTGTTTCATTTTGCACACACTTGAAGCTTGGCCTATTCTCCTCTTCTTGTTGCACACACACACTTTAGTGTTCTTTTAGTTTGTTCTTCGAAGTGTGCACACACAAGGTCACAACCCTCGGCCTCTTCAAATGCACACACTTAAAGTGTGTTCTTCTTTGTTCAAATGCACAAGCAAGACTATGGATTATTCAATGCTTACACACACACAAAGTGTGGTCTTCCACTTCACTTGGCACACACCACTTGGTGTTGTCCTTTGTGCACACACATGGCCTCGGGTTCTTCTTCTCCACTTGGCACACACATGAGGCAAGGCCTCGGCCTCCTTTGCTTCTTTGCACACACTAAGTGTTCTTCACTTTTCACACACAAGTGATCAAGCCTTGGGTTCTCCTTGCAAACACCAAAACCATAGGGTCTTATCTTCACTATGCACAAAAGGCATGCAAGTCTCGGCCTTCACTTGAATTGCACACACACAAATAGTGTGGTCTTCCTCCTTATGCACACACACGGCCACGACCTTCCTTCTCTTCTTGCACACACACAAGGCTACGGCCTTTCTTGTCTTCTTCTTGCACACACCCGAATTCCTTTGTCGTTCAAAGGAGGCGCGCAAGGTGTCTCGGTGCAAGGCTCCACAGGTGCACAAGCCTTTGAGCGCGCAAGATCCTCCTGCCGCAGGGCGCGCAAGTGCTGCACCCGCGGGCACTTCCTCCTGCCACACAAGTATGCGGGCAGTGAGGGTGCCAATCCTTGAGCGCGCAAATTCAAGCGGCTCGGGATCTTCCTGTCGCGCAAGATAGGCGCGCAGGGAACTCTTTCGGGCCTCGGGTGGCACCGAGATCTTCAGCCGCGCAAGTACTTTGCGCGGCGGCTTCTTCTTCGCGAGGCAGAGGCACTCACGGGTCTTCTGATTTTCGAGAAAGGATCAGCAAGCAAAACCATCGCCTCGGGTGATCCTTTTATAGGCAGAGGCGGCTCAGTCATCCGCGGAGAGATACAACTCAAATCCCCGAGTTATTCGGGTTTTCAAGATTCTGTGAATCTTGTTTTTCTTTTTATTTCACACGGGTTGCATTTTTATTTTCCTTCGATCTTCTTCACGTGCATGCGACTTAGAACGCATGCACGGCCTTCCTTCGATCCAATCCATGCAGAGCATCAACACCGAATGGCCTCGCACCTTCGGTTTGCTTCGGCCTTCATCGAAATCCTCCAAACATTGCATGCATGGTCATTTTTAGGCATGGCCGTGTTCGGTGTGGAGAGACGAGCTCAATGGAGGTCTTAGATCCTTCAGAGGTGGCCGAGAACTCGAAAACGGGTGGTCGGATGGCCTCTGGTTCAGCGGCGGCTCGCGGGAGGCTTCGACTCGAGCTCGAGGTGGAAGACGAGCCACGGCCGTTGGATGCGGCATTTGAAATACATCAGACGGCCGCGATCTGGAGATCTCGCGCGGGATGCGATGAGCGGCGGAGATCTGGCGCGCGATCAATCGTGTGGCCGAGATTTTCTCCCGGTGAAAAATACGCGTCCCACATCGAAACGCCGCGGGATTTTTCCGCGGTTTATCAATATGCCGCTCCCTCAACCCCAAAATTGAACTTCCTCCTCCACGGTGCCGCCCCGCACCGTGTTCTCCCTGCGGGCGCGCTCTGCGCCCACTATGCTCCCTGCGGGCGCGCCACTGGCGCCCACTATGCACCCTTCGGGCGCGCTCCTGCGCCCACGCTGCGCGGGTTTCATCACCGCGTGGCCTCGGGGCTTATACACGGCCCCGGCCTCTCTTGGGCTGGCCCCATGGGATCCCCTTGGGCGTGGTGACTGGTTCCCACATGTGCCTTGGGTTGAACCCTTAAGGCTGGCCCTTGAGGTTGGCATATTTTTTTGCTTAAGTAATAGCTAGGACTTTGTATAAAAACAATGTTAACCAAATGTAATATGCCAAGCCACATGACCTTCAATCCATTCTTCTCCTTCATCTTCTTCTTGAGAATTCAAACATTATTCTTCTTGATTAGAAACAACTCCTATAATTCTTCTTCATCATCTCATTTTCTACTTAGGAGAGAATTCTCAAGGATCTTCATCAACCGAACTCCTAAATAACTTCTTCAATTCTCTTTGTTGATCTAATCAGAGATCAAATTGGAACTTCTTCAAATTCACATGCACTAAGTGATAGTGCATGGACTTCATTAAACCACTTCATCCACTCAGTAGTTGTGGATGGATCACTTCAGCTCCTCATGCATTGTCAATACAATGCATGGTCTTCTAAAGCTTGTTGTGACATTGTATCCAGTTGATACAAGTTCTTGGAACTTAAAGATCAGTTCAACAATCGTCTGATGTGCATGGAGAATGTTTCAACCACAATTTCCAATACCACTTAGTTAATATCCTAAGTGACATGCATCTTAGTACCATGGCCATCCTACTTCACCACCAACACCATCACAACCTTTGTCATTCACATCTTGACATTCCTTGACTTCCATTCATTCCAAGACAACTTCATGCCTCATTGACAACAAATGCAACACAATGCACTTCAATCTCCCCCTTTGTATTTGTTGTCAATACACTCCTTCAGCACATATGAATGGGTCAATATGTGTGCCAATATTTTCTCCCCCTTATTGGCAATCAAATGCAAAGGTGTGGTGTGGTTCTCTTCCAAAAATATCTTCCTCCCATTGAAAAGTATCTTCTTGAAAAACACTAGGAGAGGGATGATGTCACATGTTCTCTTTAGCAAAGAACCTTTAGTAAATCAGCTCTAAGTCTACTTGGGCTAACCCGGTGTAGAAAACAAGAGTGATATGACCAAGGAATTCAAAGCTGTCCACAATTCTCTACACATGTGAGATCATGCTTAGGGGTTGAAATTTTTCAGATATTCAATGAATTGCTAAATCCTTCACTTTTATCAAGATGGTATTAAATCTTAGAATCCCATCTTCTTCTGATTGGCTCCCCCTCAAGGGGTGCACTCCAATCTGTCCAAACCATCCTCCAGTTGAGAATGATCATCATCTTAAATTCCCTGCAATGTCAGCACATGTAAATACCAATAGTATAAGGGAATAAGATGGAACCTCCTTGGTTCATCAATGTGAACAACAAGGTTGAGAAGATTCTCTCAACCGAGATGTCCCATTTTCACCATTCTTCACACTTGCACATTTGATCTTCAATGATGTTTGTGCTGGTGTGGATCTCAATACATCTTCATGTGAAATCTCTTGTTTCCTTTTTGCCTTAGCAATTGCCAGAACTTCATCTTCAGCTCTCTGCAGATCTTTGGCAAGTTGCAACTGATTTGGCCATATGACTAGTAAGTCACTTGAAAGTGTGGCCTCAGTTCTGGAAGTTTCACATGGTTCCTTTGATGCTGTCAAGCTACCTCTCTTTGGCAACTTGTTTTCAATCAATCCCTTCTTCTTATGGATTGATTGTCTTCTGGAGCTCAGTCTGCTTCTATTTAGTTCCATGGCTTGTTCACAAAGATCCATGGTGTGTCCTTTCTTTCCACAGTAGAAGCATTTCTTGGTGGTCCTTCTGGATGCATCACCCTTCTTGGATTTAGACTCCAAGGACTTATTTTCCTTTTTCAAAATCTTCTTGGGAGCATTGTCACCTCTCTTCTGTTTGCTTCCCAAGGATTCTCTCTGAGCCAGGTTCTTTGATCTTTTCTTCTTTTGAGCTCTGGATACAGTTGGAGATTGACACGTATCTATTTGACCACTTTTGCACACATCCCAGATGTTATCAAGCAATCCAAATCTGTTAGCATTAAACAGATGTCTCTGGACCTGTGGATGTTGCTTCTTTCCTTCTGGCTTGCTCCCCCTAGGCATGGGCTTCCTCTGTGCTTTGGCATTCAGTGGATTGTACCAACAATCCTTTGCACAATGTCCATACTTGTTACAACACCAACATTGACCCACAAATCTTGACTTCTTCAGTTCTTCTGATTGTAGGGTACTTTTCTTGACCTGTTGTGCTGTTTCAGGAGAGCTCTGCTTCTTTACTGTCTTCATCCATATTTGTTTGGAATTATTCTTCCATCCTGCACTTTTTGTGGAAACACAAATAGAAGCATCAGTACAAGATGGTATGGATGGTACCTTCTTTTTAGAAGATGTTGCACTTTTATTAGAGGATGTCTTTCTCTTAGAATCATCCTGCTCAAAGCTCACTTGAGTGGAAACATTTCTTCTTCCAGCTGTCTGGGAGGCTTGGGCTTTGGGTGATTGCAGATTTTTCAATATCACCTCTAGTTCTAAGTATTTCATGTTGAGGGAGTTCTTCTCATCCTCAACAGCTCTTAGCTTTCCTTCCCAACTTTCTTTCAGCTGATTCATCTGGTCATCATGCACCTGCTTCATTTCAAGCAATGAGTTGTCCAGCTCCTTCACCCTTTTTACTTTGTCTTCAAGTTGAGCATCTTTAACAACCATTGATACTCTATGCCTCTTCTCCAGTGCATGGTACACATCTTTGATTATTACTTTAAAGATTTCTTTCTCAGAAAGGCTTCTTTGCAATTCTTCAGCAGTGTCTTCATATCTTTCATTGCAAAGAGATACTGTTTCATCTTTGGCATTTACCAGCTTTCTGAGAGTGTTGGTTATGCCAACCCTTTTTTCCAACTGATCTTCCATTGCATTGGCTTCTTCTTCTAGCTGTAATTTTTCTTCTTGAAGATCAAGGATGCCAGTAGTAATACACATTGCCACTTCCTTGGGGACAGTCTTCTGAAGATATTTGAGTGCATTTTGAAGATCATTCATTGTTCCAACTTCATCACAGCTAGGACAGGCTTTCTTCATCTTCTTGGCCTGTTTCTTCTTTCTATTTTTCTGAGTCTTGGCAGATATCTCCATTTGAGGCTGGTCACTCATTTCCTCAAATCTGCACTTCATAAAGACTCCCTTGGATATTTTAGAGGTAACCTCCCTCTGATACCAATTGAAGTGCCCAGATCAGTGTGAATCACTGAGAGGGGGAGGGGGTGAATCAGTGATCCCTTAAAACTTTTTACTAATTGATTCTTAATCAATTAAACCTCTATGGCTTGTTAAGGCCTCGATCCACTCTTCTTGTATCTCTCAACCTTTCCCGAATAATGCAGTAATGAAAAGGCACAGGACACAAGGATTTACAAGGTTCGGCACCAAAGGCCTACATCCTTGCCATGCTCTCCCAGCATGGATTCTTCCATTATAACTTGTTAGAATTACAATGGTCGATACAGAGTCCCACTGTATCTCTCCTGAGTCCCACAGGAGGGTCTTTATACTGCTTCACACAGTGTTACCAGAGTCCCACTGGCCTGCTCCAGAATCCCACTGAAGACTTCTTCTCCCTGAGTCCCACAGGGTCTTCTCTTGGCTCCTCGAGTCGCACGAGTAGATCTTCTTCACTTAAAGTTCTTCAAGTATCCTCAGCAGCCTGGGATAAAGGCTGCTGGCCATGCTCTTCTTCTGATCACTTGTGGTGAACAGGTCTTCTCGTCTTGCTCGGGATTTATCACCTTCTTCTAAGGATGACCTGGCCTTCACTCTTCAACTATTGAATACTCAGACAACTGATATCTTTAACTTCAGTCTGGTCCAGTCTCACTTCAACTCTACTTCATGCACTGAGTGCATGGCCTTCTCAAATCTTCAAGAACCTCTGGTCTTGGACTCCTTAAATGCACACAGCCAGATTTAGCTTTGTTCACGTGTGCACGTGCACGCATGCATGCATTCACTTTCCCTTTCCTCTTCTTGGTGTAGTAGACCCACAAAGGGTGTAGTCACTTTAAGCACACACCTTCACTGAACTTCACACACTTTATCCAATTTGTTTACACACTTAGAGTGTGTTCTACTTTAGTGTGGGTCACTCCTTATTTCTTCTAAGTGTATTCACACTTCTTAGTGCACACACTTAGGTTTGGCCAACTTGTCTCTTTACACACACTTGTTTCATTTTGCACACACTTGAAGCTTGGCCTATTCTCCTCTTCTTGTTGCACACACACACTTTAGTGTTCTTTTAGTTTGTTCTTCGAAGTGTGCACACACAAGGTCACAACCCTTGGCCTCTTCAAATGCACACACTTAAAGTGTGTTCTTCTTTGTTCAAATGCACAAGCAAGACTATGGATTATTCAATGCTTACACACACACAAAGTGTGGTCTTCCACTTCACTTGGCACACACCACTTGGTGTTGTCCTTTGTGCACACACATGGCCTCGGGTTCTTCTTCTCCACTTGGCACACACATGAGGCAAGGCCTCGGCCTCCTTTGCTTCTTTTCACACACTAAGTGTTCTTCACTTTTCACACACAAGTGCTCAAGCCTTGGGTTCTCCTTGCAAACACCAAAACCATAGGGTCTTATCTTCACTATGCACACAAGGCATGCAAGTCTCGGCCTTCACTTGAATTGCACACACACAAATAGTGTGGTCTTCCTCCTTATGCACACACACGGCCACGACCTTCCTTCTCTTCTTGCACACACACAAGGCTACGGCCTTTCTTGGCTTCTTCTTGCACACACCCGAATTCCTTTGTCGTTCAAAGGAGGCGCGCAAGGTGTCTCGGTGCAAGGCTCCACAGGTGCACAAGCCTTTGAGCGCGCAAGCTCCTCCTGCCGCAGGGCGCGCAAGTGCTGCACCCGCGGGCACTTCCTCCTGCCACACAAGTATGCGGGCAGTGAGGGTGCCAATCCTTGAGCACGCAAATTCAAGCGGCTCGGGATCTTCCTGTCGCGCAAGATAGGCGCGCAGGGAACTCTTTCGGGCCTCGGGTGGCACCGAGATCTTCAGCCGCGCAAGTACTTTGCGCGGCGGCTTCTTCTTCGCGAGGCAGAGGCACTCACGGGTCTTCTGATTTTCGAGAAAGGATCAGCAAGCAAAACCATCGCCTCGGGTGATCCTTTTATAGGCAGAGGCGGCTCAGTCATCCGCGGAGAGATACAACTCAAATCCACAAGTTATTCGGGTTTTCAAGATTCTTTGAATCTTTTTTTTCTTTTTATTTCACGCGGGTTGCATTTTTATTTTCCTTCGATCTTCTTCACATGCATGCGACTTAGAACGCATGCACGGCCTTCCTTCGATCCAATCCATGCAGAGCATCAACACCGAATGGCCTCGCACCTTCGGTTTGCTTCGGCCTTCATCGAAATCCTCCAAACATTGCATGCATGGTCATTTTTAGGCATGGCCGTGTTCGGTGTGGAGAGACGAGCTCAATGGAGGTCTTAGATCCTTCAGAGGTGGCCGGGAACTCGAAAACGGGTGGTCGGATGGCCTCTGGTTCAGCGGCGGCTCGCGGGAGGCTTCGACTCGAGCTCGAGGTGGAAGACGAGCCACGGTCGTTGGATGCGGCATTTGAAATACATCGGACGGCCGCGATCTGGAGATCTCGCGCGGGATGCGATGAGCGGCGGAGATCTGGCGCGCGATCAATCGTGCGGCCGAGATTTGCTCCCGGTGAAAAATACGCGTCCCACATCGAAACGCCGCGGGATTTTGCCGCGGTTTATCAATATGCCGCTCCCTCAACCCCACAATTGAACTTCCTCCTCCACGGTGCCGCCCCGCACCGTGTTCTCCCTACGGGTGCGCTCTGCGCCCACTATGCTCCCTGCGGGCGCGCCACTGGCGCCCACTATGCACCCTTCAGGCGCGCTCCTGCGCCCACACTGCGCGGGTTTCATCACCGCGTGGCCTCGGGGCTTATACATGGCCCCGGCCTCTCTTGGGCTGGCCCCATGGGATCCCCTTGGGCGTGGTGACTGGTTCCCACATGTGCCTTGGGTTGAACCCTTAAGGCTGGCCCTTGAGGTTGGCATATTTTTTTGCTTAAGTAATAGCTAGGACTTTGTATAAAAACAATGTTAACCAAATGTAATATGCCAAGCCACATGCCCTTCAATCCATTCTTCTCCTTCATCTTCTTCTTGAGAATTCGAACATTATTCTTCTTGATTAGAAACAACTCCTATAATTCTTCTTCATCATCTCATTTTCTACTTAGGAGAGAATTCTCAAGGATCTTCATCAACCGAACTCCTGAATAACTTCTTCAATTCTCTTTGTTGATCTAATCAGAGATCAAATTGGAACTTCTTCAAATTCACATGCACTAAGTGATAGTGCATGGACTTCATTAAACCACTTCATCCACTCAGTAGTTGTGGATGGATCACTTCAGCTCCTCATGCATTGTCAATACAATGCATGGTCTTCTAAAGCTTGTTGTGACATTGTATCCAGTTGATACAAGTTCTTGGAACTTAAAGATCAGTTCAACAATCGTCTGATGTGCATGGAGAATGTTTCAACCACAATTTCCAATACCACTTAGTGAATCTCCTAAGTGACATGCATCTTAGTACCATGGCCATCCTCCTTCACCACCAACACCATCACAACCTTTGTCATTCACATCTTGACATTCCTTGACTTCCATTCATTCCAAGACAACTTCATGCCTCATTGACAACAAATGCAACACACTGCACTTCAATAGTCATGGCAGGAGGCGGTACTCCCTGAAGGGTCTGGATCATCCTCATAAAGCCTTCCTAAAACTGAACATCAGTGCCTGTAATGGGTATAACTACTGGTGCCAAGATTGGCATAATAGGAGGATCTGCAGGAGGTCCCTGATCGGCCATATCAGGTGTCTGATCACTATCTGGCAACGAACGAACAACCAGAGGACATCTCGGAGGCATAGCTCTGAAAGATCAAAAGCACACCTTAGATCAGGATTACCAAGGATAGAAAAACACAAGAGTACAAAATGGGAACAAGGAAAGGAAAACACACTAGTTCACAAAACACGACTACACGGCGTGTATAAAAACTAAGCGACATGTCTTCTTAAGACACTGACATGGGCATGTACCCCTGCCCTACAGGTCGTGTAACACCTCAAACTACACGACATGTTGACCCCACACATGACGTGTACTTGAAAACTATTCCCCTGCCCGAGTCTCTTTACATGACTAACCCACACAATCCGACTTAACCCGAGACTACACGACATGTTCTAAACAAACACGACATGTACTAGAAAAGGCTTTGGCGGCCCGTGTTATTAAATACACGGCCGTCTACATGGATGAACCTTACTGGGTGTGTTCCCAACAAACACGGCGTGTAGAGGTGAAGGTGACACTGTCCCATGTTGTTCATGACACGACTGGGTACCTGAGCAAGACTACACGACATGTTCCTTTACAAAACAGCGTGTTCTACTCGATCTTCCTCGACCCGTGTTGTTAGTGACACGACCGGGTACACATCTCTGAACTACACGGCATGTACCTACCATACACGGCGTGTTCCTGAAGTTATTTCTACAACTGTGTGTCTCTGCTCACATGGTCAGTGACACCGTCTAAGAACTACACAACATGTAGTCAAAAAGTACACACCGTGTATTCTGGGTTTTTCTGGGCAGTAGCTCAGAAACTGCACAGAAGCCCAGAAAAAACAGAAAACAAGGCAAGGAGGTGCCAAATCCCGATTCGTGAGGGCCCATACTCCTCGCAAATAAAAACATGAAGTTCATTTAAGAAAAGTAGAATACAAACAATCCTCTAACAAGGAAGTAGATATTCTATCAAGGATCTATCAAAAAACCATGCATAATCTACAAAAATTTTATCACAATAGCATGCAATCACTAATGCATCCTAGATGGAATGGAAAGAATGCATGGCATGTGATTTCTACAAGTGCCTATATGATGCATGAGATGGAATACCCTCATCTCATCGGGTTTCGACAGAAATAGAACTACAATTTTCAAGAAAATAACAACACAAAGCATGTGAATCACTCTAGGTGAAATCATATCAACCGTAAAATCTCAAAACCAACAAACTGCAATTAACGAGGTAGTATGGATTTTCCCTATACACGGGTTAGCTACTCCCGAGCACAACTTAATACCAAGTACCAAATCCGTCTTATCCCTGGATAAAGTCTCCAAACAGTAAAGAAAGAGAAAAGAACTCCTCTAATACCACTTTATAACGACCTGAATTTGGAGCCCCTCCACTGGTGCCCCATACCCGGTTCACCACATGACCTCAAGCACATTTCCCCAAATTCCAGAGGCTGCTGACTAGCAGTGAGGGCCTTGGTAAGTTATTGGGGGAAAATATGCCCTCATTTGGTAAGATATATGAGGTAAGGAAAACAATAGTCAATAGCAGAAGCAGTAACAACATACATAATTGTAACCAACAGTGGAATAATAAATATATAGCAATGATGATAATGATACAGCAGGTACAAGTATCTAAGGAAAGCAGCAAACACAACAACATGATGAAATACAACTGAACACAAGTACTAAAGCAACAACAAAAGAAAAGAATATGAGTGACTCCTCAGCATCGCAAGCCCCGGCTCGGTCCCATGCTCTCCAGCTCCAGTGCAATCAAGAACCTGAAGTAAAAGGGAACTTGACCTTATCTATACCTGCAACAATATAATCTGTTTGGGCCCAAAAGCATGACCCAAACAGGGTGTGAGACAGAGTCCCAATAGGCAACCACCCAAATATCTGTGCCTAACAGTCAGTGAATATATGGCAGGTAAAATACAGTAAGTAGTGAATAGTAAGCAGTAACTAGATAGTACACAGCAGTAACCATCCACAGATTCTATCATATTTTCTACAAACAAAAAACAGCTACTCAAGAAAATAGAACAAAAAGGTGACCTCTAGGTAGTTCTCATAGTCTAACCCCTAAGGTTCAACCTACAAGTACTAGCAACCCCTTGGGAGGCACACATAGTCTCACCCCTCTGGTTCAGCTAAAGAATAGACTCTCTGGGGAAGCACTCACCGTCAATTCCCTCAATAGACTCGCATCGTACTAAAGGCTCTCTGGGAAGCACTCAATATCAATTCCCCATGTGGACCGCATCGAGGAACTACAGGCTCTCTGAGGAAGCACTCAACATTAATTACCCCTGTGGTCTCGCATCGTAATTAAAGACACTCTGGAGAAGCCCTTCCATCCATTCTCCCTATGGTCCACTACACTAGGTTCTCAAAGCCCTGTGTATAAATAAACATGCATAGCGCACGTGTATCATCCAAGTAAACCTCAAGAACTACTTGGCTATCATTCTAAGGCACAACAGAAAAACAGCACAACAGTTCCACTATCCTACAACTAGGCATGGCAACTGGCATAACGCCTAACAGGAAAAACAAGTACGGAAAACATCCAGAGTACAGGAAAAAATACTCTATTCACAAAGGTAAACCTCTACTATAGAAATTAAGCAAGCAGGAAATAAATCAGGGGAAAAACAAGAAAACACACAATTCTCGTTCAAGGGAATTGGTGAAATTGCACAAAATATTCAAGGACTTTCTATAGAAAGACACAAAACACCGACCTCGATCCTAGGAGATCGATATACATTAATAGAGATGACAAATTCTCCTTAGGACATCGTAGATCTGAGAAAACATCCAAAACCCATAAACCACGATAACTTGAGAAAGAAGCGGAATTGGAAAACAAGGCTCAAGCAGGACGGAGAACTCACCGCTGTGATTCCAACGCAATCAATTGTGATCGAAACGTAGAACGGATGGACGAGTGGTGGCTCATCGATGATCCACAAGTTCCCAGTGCTCTTAGACAAAGAAGCTGGAGAAGAAGATCTTTTTGTCGATTAGGCGTGACCCCGGTCCGTTTAATGAAAAAAAGAAAAGTACACAGCGTGTAATTTTAGAGTACACGGCGTGTACTATGTTTTTCCGTACTCCACCAAAATCGGCCTCCACGTCACCCATACAAACTGTGTGTGTGCCCCAGACATGGACAACACACGGCATCGAGTGGGAAAAGAGTACATGATGTGTACTCATAAAGTACACGATGTGTACTTTGAAAATTTACAGAAACTCCATTTTTCTCAAAAAATCCAGAAAAAGGGAATGCGTACCTGAAAAGAAGATCTGGGTTCTTACACAAGCCTTTTTCATTCATCATAGGAGAAAACAACATGATAGAACCCATTCCCCATAGCCATCATCTTCCAGTCATTGAATCCCCATATCTCTGCAATCTTGTTAGTAAGATCATGGAATTTCCAGGGCCTAACCCCTTTTGTAATAACCACCCGAGCAATGATTGAGAATTTACATATCTTAACATATTCCTCAACCAAAAATTGATTTTAAGAGACATGTGCAATTAAAACTTTTCTTATGATCCTCCCTGAGTTCCCTGGATCACACTCCATGAAAGAGAAGCATCTAGCTTGCTTGTCTACATCAGCAAAGCTTTTCCCTTGATTGGGAACATCTCTGCCAACCAGTTTCTCTGATTTCTGCTTCGCACAAAGGCTGAAGAGTTCATGATGCCCTACCATATCTTCATCATTCACATCGATAGAATTTTTCTCCACAAAATTTCCATCAGAATCTCCCTTCTTGGGATTAGGGTTTTCATCGCTCGGTCCCTCGTGATTTTCCATCTCCGATGAAAAATACATTCCATCTCACAAGGAGTCATTATACATTGAACAGAAAATAGGAAATAAAACTTGATATATGATTTATTCAAATGGATTATATAAGTGATGCACAAGGAGTGTTAGGTTTTACCCTCCATGAGAATCATTCAGATCATAATCCCATCCTTTTTGAGGTTTCTATACATTTGGTAAGGTTAAATCTTATCCCATTAAAATTAAATAATGAATGGCTTGTAACTCCAGGATGTAGAGAAATCATGATTGAATACAAGAAAATTGAGCTCATTGGTAGCCCCTTTCATAGGTCGACTGCTAAATTAAAGAATACTAAGGACATACTCAAACAATGGATAAAGAAATCTTTCTCCAAGAATAATATGGAAGTTAAGAATGCTGAAGATGAACTTTCCTGCTATCAAATTATGAACCAACATTATAAATCCACATATAGAGAAGAAATTCAAGCCCATCACAAGCTTGATAACCTCTTAAAGATAAAGTAAATGATAGGAAAAAATTAGTTGAATGTGAAATGGTTAAAATATAGTGATAGAAACTCAAAATTATTTCACATATTACACCAACAGAATAAGTAAAAAGCTAGACTCAAGGCTATTAGCATTAATAGATGTCTCAGAAATTCTGAATATGTGATCTCTCAAGATATAGTGGAATATTTTAAGGGTATTTATTCTAAAAATGGATAGGATAGAATGTATAAAATGGTTGCTAATATTTCTCCCTACATTGATGGTCATCAAAATCATGCTCTAATAATGGATCCCTCCTAGGAGGAAATCAAAGGAACTCTCTTCTCTCTCAACATGGAGAGTGATCATGGCCCTAATGGGGTCACTTAAATTTTTTTTATATTTTATTGGGATATTATCCATGATGATTTTACTAATGAAATCAAGAAATTATTCACTCATTAATCAATTCCTTAAGGGGTAAATGCGTGTTTTTTCCTTACTTCCTAAGATAGAGAATGCACTTGATATTAAATAATTCAGACCTATTGTACTTGGTAAAAAAATTCCCAAAATCATTAGAAAAATCATCATGAATATAGTGGGGGAATTTTTAAGCACCTCATTTCTCAAAAAAAGTTTGGTCTTTCCTTGGAAGGAATATTCAAAATTGTCTCTTCACAACCTCTAAAAGAATTAATCTTACGAAGGATAAAATGAAAGAGGGTAATTTTGTGCTCAAAATTGACAGATCCAAAGTCTTTGATGCTATTCCATAGATCTTTCTCCTAGATTTTATTTGGAGGTGAATTTTCTATAATGATTTTATCAAGATCATAAACACCATCCTTTCCTCTACAAATATATCTATTCTCATTAATGGGACTTATATGAGCTTTTTTCCATGTTTGAGGGGTGTGCAGCAAAGTGATACACTCTCGTAACTCTTTTTTTCCAATGTAGAGTATTATTTGAGAATATTACTAAATGACCTCACTCAAGTTGGTCATTATAAAAAAAATCAAATATTGTAGATATTATTTTTCTCCCTCACATATTTTTTACAATGATGACATCATCATACTTGGGAAAGCTTCAAGGAAGACTATTTCCTCCATCAAAGCCCTTTTTTGACATCATGAGTCCGTAGTGGATCAAGCCATAAACTAGGAAAAATCCGTCATTGTTTTTGGTAATGGTATTATTGTTAGCAAGTAAAATAGGATATCCAACAATCTTGGTGTTTAGAGATGATGTATTCTATTTTATTATCTTGGTGTTCCCCTCTTTTGGGGTAATGTGAAGATATAATATCTTGAGGTTATATTCAATAGAATCTTTAATCAAATGTAGAACATGAAAGGGAAGGCATTGTCACTTGATGAAATTGTATGAATTATTAATTCAGTGATAACATTGAAGTTAGTTTAATCTTTTTACATCAACAGATGTCCTAGAGGTCTTATTAAGGAGATTCAAGGAAAGATCAAGAACTTATTTTATTCTGGGTTCAATTTATGAAAATAAATTGACAATAGTTTTATGATAGAAGTGAATTAATCCCATTGAAGTGGGAGGTATTGGGATTAAATATATTAGAATATTCAATTATGGTCTCATTGGGAAATTTACATGGAATACTATTACTAATGATGCACCCTATGATTTTCTATCTGTACGATTCAAAGAGAAATTGTTGAATGAATATATCTTTTATCTTCTATTTGTCCAACTTTTAATAATTTCTTCAATGGTATCACTCATGATGCTCAGTGGTTGGTGAGTAGAACTTCTACCCTCAACTGTTGGACCAATAATTTGCTTGACAGCCCACTACAGAACATTGTAAGTATACCTCTTGGTCTGATGCACATGTATATTTTTGAATTTGTCACACAACATAAGAACCATGTAAATATGATGCTTTATCAAGTCAAGATGGAAATTCATAATTACTTCATTATGAACCGTGATACCCTTACATAGATACATAACAGGTTTGTACCATTCAACATCAAGGATTATTAAAACTTTATTTTTAGTGAATTCAATAGACCACCACCATGGAAAATGAAATTTAGGCCACCCTTCATCCAAACCTCTCCATTTCTTCTCCTTTGGAGGATATGGAAGCATAAGATCCCTAAAAATGATCAATTTTGAAGGACTGGATGACACAAGGTGTTAGTCTGTCTTTTATGTTTCAAGGTTTAAGACGATTCCCATCATCTTTTCATCACTTATAGCTTTATCCAGAATTTGCAGGCATATGTTGGATACCTATTTAGAATGAATTTTAACACTCAATTGTGGGTGTGTGGATTCATAGAGATGGTCACTAGTATAGTCCAAAGAGAACACGTTCAAAACTGCCTACTAGATGCTGCTACAACCCTCTTTTTAGTAGTTTAGAAAACAAGGAATTCTTGGAAATTTGATGACCAACAACCTTCCCTTTGCATGGGTATGATGGCTATTCATAAGGAGGTGTATGTTTCTTCCATTTTTCAAATTGTAATAATTCCAAACATATTTGAGGACCATTCACCCTTCGATGTTTGGGTGTAGTAGGAAATTCGAAAAGGCAAAAATTTCTCAAATACATAAGATGGATCCCACCTATAATTTCATGGATCAAGGATAATATTGACTGTGAGGCCTCTGGAATTCTAGGACCCTCAAGCTGTGGATGTATCTTTCAAACCCAATGTTACTTTTTCAAAGGATTATTCTACCATTACACTATAATTGGAGTGTCTTATGAATAAGAATTACGGGCTACTGTGCATCTAGTTTGGTACACAATCAAATATAAGTGGAACTACTTATGTATAGAGTATAATTCTAAAGTTTTTGTTAGATCTCTATAAACAATAATAAGGAACATGAATTTGAAAATCCCACCCCATTGGATTTAATGTCTTAATAATGTTTCATAAATCAATTTTTTTATCTCAAATTCTTATTGAGAAGGAAATAAATTAGAGTATACCCTATAGAAGTAGGTGATCTTGGAAATGGATATGATGTGGTATTTTAGGACCCCTGACTATTGTGTTATCATTGTGAATGAAGACATGTGTAGTATACTACATACCCAACTTTGTAATAACCCCTTGTAACACCTATCTTTCTTTGTTCATTTTCTTTATATAATATTTTATTAAGGTCGGATTTGATCAGAACCTGGTACTTTTCACTTGAATAGAGAATATTTCCTCATTGGGTAATTCAATATCCAATGATGTTATTTTTTCATAGTGATTATATATAAGGAAATATGCTAACCCCTATCATTTTACCATCTTATCATGCATGAAATGAATATAAAATTGCTAGAAGATAACCACCCATCATGAAAGATGCTCAATCAACATAGGACAACTAAGAATGTATTTGAGTGAGCTTCTACAAGAGACCAAACAGATTTCATGATGTTGTAGGTAATGTCTCAGTTTATGGAATATAAAGATTAGCTCTAGAAAGATATTCTTAATATATGAATAATTATTCTTAGCATCAAGCATGGTTAGAATGAGGTAATAAATGTTTTTTTCACTCCCAATATTATTTTTTGGGTGAGGAAGGATCCTTCTAACTAATATAAGTATGTTTCATATAAAATGAGTAAACTTCCATCGACAAATGTCATCAGCACTCAAAAGATATTTCTTGAGACTATCAAATGCTTCCTGACAGTCATAATTCCACTTATATATAATTCCCTTCTTCATCAACCTAGTTAAATGCACACATTTTTTAGAAAGGTTGACTATAAGGTGTTGAATGTAGGCTAAGTTTCATTGAAGTATTGTCAACTCATTGAGGTTTTGAGGAGGTGATATAATAAGGATATCCTTTATCTTTTTAGGGTCAAATTTGATGATGTGATTCCATATGATGAAGCTGAGAAATTTTCTCGAGGTGACACTAAATTAAAAATTCATGGGGTTCATTTTAAAGCAATGTTGTAATAGTTTGTTGAATATGTTTTCAGGATTAACAAGTTGGTCTGAACATTGTTGAGATTTAACCACAAGATTACCATCATAGAATTAAAAAAAACTCCCTAAGATGTTTTTAATGATGCAATACATTTCATGTTGGAATGTATCACTGAAATTCTTCCAGATAAATGGAATTACCAAATAGAAAAATACTCTTTGAGGGGCCTAGAATGTGGTAAAATATTTATTTTTATGGGACATTCAGATTTGATTATACCCTAAATAGATTTACCTAGAGGAGAGGGATTTATATACAATCACTATATCAATCAGTAACTCTATGATTAGGACTAGGAAATAATCCTTTGGATAGTGCCTATTGAGATATCTGAAATTGATGTAGACTCATATTTTTTTCCATTATTCTTCTTGATGTGTACTATATTGAACAAAAATTTTAAATATTAGACCTCCAGAAATATATTGGTCCTAATGATAATATCATCTTTAGATTCAATTTTGGTAGTGTGATTCGGATGTGTTCTTTTGGATTACTGATTATAACCCCAGTGGTTCTCTCATCGGCCTAGGTGGAGACTGTCCGCCTTAGGATCAAGGACTAGAATTTATATGTAGTTCCAGTCAAACACACCATGATATTTCTTCAGAAAGAATGTATATTATTCTTTTTATTCTTAATACACTGTCACACTAATCAAAGTGGGATGTGGGTCCTCTTATGTATCCAGATTTATCTTCCTGAGCTCATCAGTGGTTGTTGATACACCCTCCTCATATGCTGTAATAGAATCCTAGAGGTCATCCTCCTCTTATTATTCATTTTTCACCAATTTTTCCTTATCTTCATCTTTACCCTTAGGTGGATCAAGTGATGAATAGAAATATTAAATGTTAGGAGATGAATCAATATTTTGACACCTAAAAGAAGAATAACCTTCCTTTGAACCAATTGGTGATGTGTGGTATCTTTTAAGTTCTATAGGAGATATGTGGATAGGGAATGAGTATCATCACTTTCCCATGGGAAAATTATGGATTCTTATGACTTAGATAATGAAGAAGTGATCTTTAGAAACATAAGAGATGGAATGGGGGACATTTCATCTAATCTTTTACCACTGTCTTTAGATTTAATAGTCTTCTCAATGCTTTTGGGATCAATTTTTTATTACTAATATCATGAATATTGTCTAATATGAATATGAATATTAAGTCATTTGATCAACATGATGGATGGGTAATACGTACACTTCACCAATATGTTTTAATGTATTGGATGAGGTCATTTTTATACTAATTGAGGTAGTGATCCTAGGGACACCATCAACCACGATTTGTTTACCCTCCCTATGATAAAATCCTATATCAATATAGTGCAACTCAAAAAATTTAAATAGGTCTTTATCAACATGAAGTATCCCATTTTTTCCATTAATTTAGTATTTGAGGTATTGATGGTATGTTGAGTGGATTTTTTTATTTTTATGCAACTGAGGTCTTCCTTGAATAAGATTGAAGATATATCATGCTAAAACTATAAATTATGAGTCAGAAACAAAGTCAAAAAAATACTCCCTAAGATTTATTTGGACCAATATATTTTTCTCACTTTTCTAAAAACCCTGTAACATCAGAGTGGAAGGAAATAAGTTATCCTCATTATAGAACATCCAATGAAGTGTCTGTAATGGAATGAGATTAACTCCGAAGGAATTATCTATTAAATACCATCAAACATCGATATACATTAACCTTCCGAGCATGTACAAGGGTATCATGTGTCCTTTTATAACAACATCTTTATCTTGGTCCATAAATTAGATAATTGTGTGACATTCTTCAGGATCAATCTCTTCCCAATAGACCCCAGTAGTTGAAAACTTAGCTTCAAACTTCTGGTGGCTCAACAAAGAATCTTTGAGTGATTACCTAAGGGATTTTGATAAAATTAGGGTGTCCAAGATCGACATCATGGCTGGTTACAGGGCTAATTCTTTCAAGAAATTATACTTATGGTATATACTCTTAACTTTCCCAGCATTAGGATGATATTTCACAGCTGAATTAGGAACTAAAGTACTTGACAAAGTTGGATCGACCCTTAAAATATAAGTTGAAGGTGCTACCATCCCTAGTGGGTTAGGTTGAGCAGGTATTCCTACCCACCGAGGGTGATCAAGCACTTTTACACCCTCTAATTGATATTCCAAAATCATCGGGTCATAGAGGATATTGGCACATGCTGGGGGATTTTTCTTCTCCTTTTGGAATCGCTGGAGATCTCTTCTTTGAGTCTCTATACCAATGATAGTCTGAGTAGGTAATGGGTAGAATTCTGGTTTTTTCTGCAAAAAAAAAATCTTCCCATATACCTTTGTGTAACACCCCATGATTTCATAGTACATTATTTCTTCAAAGTAATTCAATAACTTGCACTACACGCAACACTGAATTCAAGCACAACACGACTTACCAAACTAGCCGTTCAAAAGAGGTTATGAATAGTAATAACTAAATTTTTAACTTTATATAATCCTTATAATTTTAGAATCCATATTATGAGTTTATTATATATAATAAAAAATCAAATTCATTTTTTCCCAATAAAAAAAGTATTTTTTAAAAAAAATGTAATTTTACCGCATTTTAATAGAGAACCCTTTTTAAATCCAATATTTGAAACTTTTATATATTCAATTTTAAAAAATAAACATCTTCTTTAGAATCAAGACATAAGAATTTAGTTTCAATAATTTTTTGATGTTTTTCTGATAACTTTCATATTTGGGTGAATAGTGAAAAATACTATATTTTAACTGAAAACAACTTTTTTAATATAAATAATTTGTTGTGTTAAATTATACATATTAATGGTTTGGAAGTATAAATAGATTATATTTTTACAATTTAATCCAATGTTATTAATTGGAAATAATTTCACTTTGAAATTGAACATAAACACGTATCAATCTTTTATTAGTTATTATTTCTTAAAAACACGCTTTTTGGTTTTAACAATGGGAATTAATTTTAAATTAATAAATGTAAATTCTATGTTTTTAATTTGGTAAAATAGACCTAATTTTTGAATTAATAATATCAAAAGTATATTAGGGTGAAATTTTGGTATTTTTCTAAAAACTTTCAATTTTTGATGAATAGTGAAAAACACTGAGTTATTGGTTAAACAGAATTTTTATTTAAATAATTATTTATTTTATTTAAATTTCTTTTAGGTCAAAATAGATACATAATACCTATATAAGTTCAATATAATTTATTGGAGTCATTTTATAATAAGTTCAGATATATAAAATTTTATTGAACTTTTTACCATCTTTTACCCACCTCCTAGGAGCATTTGCAAATTTGTATAAAACTTAATTTTAACACTTCTGTGAGTTGAATTTCTAAAATCTGAGAGACATGGATAACCTCAGTAAGTAAAATGTGGTTCAATAAGATGAAAATAGTTTTTTGTGAATAGTAACTTTTGACTTTTATTTACCGTGGTTAAAGGTAAATAAGATAATTCAAGGTAAAAAGAATATTATAATAATAAAAAATTACTTTAACAATTGTCCTAACATTAGTGGATTAGTTATGGCCGACCATGGTCATCCTTGGGTCGATTTTGGGACCCCATGGATCCACTTATGAATGATAATGACACTTTATTTTAATTAACTTAAAGTAAAGGCAAAAATGACATAAACAAATATCTTTTAGTAAATCAATTTTTACATGGGGTTATATAAGTCATATTTTCAACTATAAATATTCATTGTAAAGATAAAACTATTTCCTACATTATGGTAGTTTTTTTAGAATTTTTAGACATCAAATAAATTAAATTATTTATGACACAATAATGATGTAGTAGTTACCTCATTAGTAAATGATTTAAATAAATAAGATTATTAATATTAAAACTATATCCAAAACCTATCCAATTATTATTGGATGATTTTATCTCTACCATGAGTCATCTTATCATTGACTTTAATTAGTATTGGACCTTTATGAACCGAATATCACTATATAATAAAATAATATTTTTACACTTTCCTAAAGAGCCCCTCCTCCCCCTTATAAAAGGACACCACTTCTAACCCATTCCACACACCTCTCAAGCCCCTTGGATCATCCAAAACCTAATAAATTAAGCTCTAAATATCCCTATATTACACCTAGAAGCCTTAACTTAGGCATAAGTCAATTCAAAAAGTCTTTTTGGTTCAAACAAAAGGAAGTTACCCAAATTAAAGGTAATGGTTTCTCTTAAAGTCTTTTCTTTTATTTTGTTTTATTTTACTCTTCAAGCCCCCCTAAACTCTTTTTATTCCTTTATTTTATGAAACCAATAGTATCATAAATATACTAGGTTGTTTTTATGAGAAGGATTAGAACTACACTTACACACACCTCTATCTAATGGGTGAAGAACATATTGTTTCTCTGGTTGGAAAACTAACGCCTCACGAAACGATGATTGTTCGATTATCTCCTACCGCCTCTCATGATGGCCATTAATATGGAAATATATTTATATATGATATATATATTATTTTTATGTTATCTTTGTGCTTCTGTATTTTCTATTTATATCATACCTTTATGGTTTCCATTATGGGTAAAACACGATAATTTCCATTGATGAAGTGTGGACTACCACCCCCTCAAAGTGATATGACTCATTAATGAATAATGTGGGATGTATAAAGTATAGAATTAATGATATTATATATGATATTATACTGGAATTATAATATACCCATGTATCATTATGTTTTAATTCCATTAAAATACAAAATATAAATGAAAGTTGCGTTCATGCGTACGTACGACTTACCGTCTCCATGAACGGTGCATTTCATTTCTTATCTCCAAATGTTATTTGCTGTCATAAATACATATATATATTGAAAATATATTATATATATATAATCTAAATGAGTAATATCATTCTATAGATAATGGAATTTTGATCACATGGACAATTTATAATTATAACAAGTTCATTTTTGACTCAAGTTCCGAACATCGACAAAATGTATGATATGAACTCAAATAATTAACTAATTGTTATAGAAAGGTAATAAGTGATATAAAAGGAATAATAAAATTTAAAATATTATTAATCAATTATAAATTAACTTAAGTTTATTCTTCAGGAAGAACAAGGAACATACGAGCGAGTCTAGTCGGACACATGGTAAGGGGTTTCTTATCTCACTTTCAATTCCATGAGATTTCCATTGTTCACCACTTATTTATTGAATGTGGTGTATTGTGTACTTCCATTTGATATATATTATCATGATTCTCATTATATTCATGATATTATGTGATTCATTTTGTGGTTATTGACTATTGTTTATACGACTCGATTGATTACAACGAGGTAAGTGTTATTTCCTCAATCTCATTATTATCCGAGATTGTTCATATGTAAGTATTTTATGGGAAATACGTATCATAGATACCCATATTTTATAAAAATGATTTTAAAAATGAATATTTTAAGGTTTTATGTGAGGCTCTATTTAACCAGAGCATCACTTTAAATGTTTTAAAGATTTATCTTTTTAAACCCTTTTAATTAATGTACATATTTTCAAAATGATTTTAAGGATTTATTTATATAGAAATGAATATTTTGAAATGATAATTATTTTAAAAAAATTCAAAGTGGTATGGGACACTTTGATTTAAAATATTTTTTAAATAAATACCTTTATAAATTGTGATAATTTTAAACGATTTTACGAAAAAGGGGTATTTCTCTCAATGCATTTTACTGATCATTTTCATCTATGTCAACATACTTTAATGGATTTTAAACTTGTTTGAAGTTAATTTATTATGATACAAATCTTTCATATTGTATTGAATGTTTTGTGATATGTTTGACTGTGGATGCGTTATTTTTATACCATTCATGGTTTATGGATAAAGTATTCACAATTCGTATGCTAGTTTTAATATGAATGTTTATGTTATATTTCAACATTTTCTTATGATGAATGTATTAGACTAGTATGTTCCGGGTTGGGGACTGGTAAAATTAAGCCCCCTGGGTTGGGGTCTAGTTATAGTAGAACCTCTGGGTTGGAGTCCGGTTACAGAGGTTCTCTGGGTTGGAGTCCGGTTACAGAGGCTCTCCGGGATAGAGTCCGGTTACAGATGCTTTCTAGGTTTTGGTCCGGTTACAGTTAGCCCATAGGTCCTGGCACGAGGCCTTCACACAGAAATTAATGTCCAGTACTATACATTCCCTCATCATGAAATTAGTTATTACATGTGATTATTCAACTAGTAGAATATCCATGTGCATGTTTATATGGTAATGTTTTATTTATTTATTCCATATTATGTTCAAGTTTATGTTTAAAAAGGCTGTTGTTTTATTACACATCTTTCCTTAAAATTTTATAGCTTCCACTAAATTATTTACCCTTACGGAGCATCTGAGCTCACCCCTTTCTTATGTTTTATTTTTTTCCAGGATATGAAGAAGTTAGTTATGAGTGACTTTCAAGAATAATCTAGGATTATTAGATGTTTCTAATGGAATAAATTATTGGTGTTCTTCTTTTTAAGGTTTAATGTTGAACTTCATGTATGTAATCTATTTTCCAAGACATATAAACTGATCGGTCCTTCGGGACTTGATTCCTTGTAATAATTCCAGTGTTATGTAATAATGCACTGACTCTAGGTAACTGAGGTCGGGGCATTATAGTTGGTATCAGAGGAAGTTTAGAAATAAACATGGAAACTAGATTTAGATAAACTCTAATTAGAGCACATTACCCTAAGATAGACTTTGAGGATTAGTATAGAAGAACTTCCTAAAATTTTGGTAGTGTATATATTTTTTGAGTTTTCCAAGAAAATACATCTCTGTCTGGATACGAGCAGGTAGAGGCGGCTCTGGCACAGATGTACCTCAGGGTAAAAATCGGAAACACCGATTTGAGCTAGACTCGAATGAGAACTAGTTCACGACAACGGGCCTTGCTGTACTCTTGGTTACGACAATCCTGGGGGATATGCTTAGGATAATTCTCATTTTCTATGCAAATCTTTATGAAGGATTTATGAGTATATACCTCCTCAAAGAAAATATTTTAATGATTATAGATTATATCCATAAACTGTTCAATTTAAATTAGGTATTTTAGAAGTTTGGAATTATTCATTAAAATTCATAAACTGACCTAGTTTATGCCATTTTATAGAAATGACTCCCAGTAGAAGAAATGTGAACTCCAACAATATGTATGATCCAAAGAGTAAAAAGGATCATATCTTTCACGGTATTAAGCCAACATTTATAAGGGAAATATTCTCCCATGTATTCTCCACATATGAAGAAATAATATCATGTGTTAATAAGATAAGTAAATAATTATCTGAGTCCTATGGCTTTGAAGGGAAGCAAGAGAAGAAAAGCATGGAAGAGAGAAAGATGAATAAAAGGATAAAGGAAAATAAGGATTTTCTTATATGTGATAACTATGGAAAGAATAACCTTGGTAAATGCTTTAAGGGGATGATAGTTTATTATAAGTGTGGAGAAAAAGGACACCAAGTACGTGATTGAAAGGGTAAGAAAAAAAATTCAAATGTACAATGCTTCATCTGCAAGGAGTTGGGACACTACATGAATCAAAGTCCAAATCATCAAAGTACACCCCAAATGCTGCTATTAGATAATAATAAAGTTATGATACTACAGAAGATGAAGAGGAATGATTATATTTCTTACGTTGTTATTAAAGTATTGTGTCATTTGATTATTGTATTAATGATGTAAATGTTATAATAATTATAGTGTAGTACCCCCGGTTTCTGGTATACAACCCTTTCATGATTATTTTAATGGTTTTAAAGTTAAGGGTGATGAATGGGAGATTCTAGAGAAATTTAAATGATGTTTTGAGGCAAAGGGAAAGTCACACGGGCGGCGCACGGGTTGTCGAAACTGTGCGGCCAAACCATGTGTAGTTGGCCCTTGAGGTAGTAGCTTCTGCATGGGCAGCATACAGTTTGTCTAACCATGTATCCAAAACATGCATAGAGTATCTTCCAAGTCAGTTTCTAACACATAGTTAGTGCATGGTTTTTCTAACCGTGCAAGCAAACTGTGCGACCACTTAAACGAGATCCTATAAAGTTGGATCTCACACATTTTTGCCTCTATGTAGCTTGTTTTTCCTCCTAAGTATCCCTAACTCGGGATTTTTCTTCTCTTAAGGCCATAGAATGTTATCCTATCATTTTGGAGGTGATCCAAAGGCTTCTATTGGTGAATCAAAGCCATATTCTTGGGGTATGTGATCGTTCTTCTTCATTCTTGGTCGGTTTCTTAGATCTACTTAGATATACTTATCCTATTCTCTTGGTTTCTTAGATCTACGCTTGTTATGGGTAGATTTAAGTATTTGGAAGCCAAATATGATGTTATTTGGTCTTGATCGTGCTAGGAGAAGATATCTAAGGAATATTTTTGAAGAATGAACCAGGTTTTCTTGAGTGTTCTTCGTTCGTTGTGGTTTCCGTCAAAACCCTAAAGGTAGGGGGCTTCTTTCTCGACTCAAATTATTATAACTGATTGTCATTCTTTCAAATTGAGTGTGTGGTGTGGAATTTATTGTGAAAATCATATAATACATCTTCTTTAGTGATGATTTTTTGTTATAGTGAAATTGTGAAATCTTGGTGAATTGTTGTGCAAAGTGATTTGGCTTCTTGAATTTAAAATGTTGATTTTAAATTATGGATTTGCTGAAATTGTATATGGTTTGATGAAAAATGGGTTTTCAATAAAAAGGGTGTTTTATTTAAATGGTTTGATATTGAAATGGTTTTGATGGAAATGGTTTTCAATAAAAAGGTGTTTTTATTGAAAGGGTGTTTGGCATGATTGATGGGAAGATGTGGTGTGTGTTCATATTGCATTTGGGACAAACAAGGGTTATGAGTCTCCCCCATTAGTGTTGGGATGGATAAGGGTTAGGGCTCTCCCCCGTCAAACATTCATATTGGATTCGGGACAGATAAGGGTTAGGGGTCTCCCCCATTAGTATTGGGATGGATAAGGGTTAGGGCTCTCCCCCCATCAAACATTCATGTGCATTTGGTCCGGAAAAAGGTAAGAAGTCTCCCCCATCATTGTTGGGATGGATAAGGGTTAGGGATTTCCCCTTTTTCTAGGTAGCATGCATGGTTGGTTTCATGGGTTTGTGGAATGGTTGGGTATGACAAAAAGGAATCTTATGAAATGGTTCTAAAGCTTGTTTGGTTATTTTCTAGAAAAATAACTTGCTGGAAAATTGGTCTCAATTGCTTTTCGAATGCCATTGGTTATGAATGGTTTTGGAAACTTGTTTATATTTAGTTATAAACTACTTTTGAGAAATTTTTTTATATAAAATGTTCTTTATATAAATGTTTCTAACCTTTCTATCCTAGTGGCGTGAGTAGGGAAGTCATTGGGGAAACCTACTGAGTTTTATACACATCCCTACTTTGGCATGTTGGTTCTTTTGCAGATGTCGTATTCCAGGACACAGGTAAAGGTAAAGAATCTTATTGCTAGTGTCTTGTGGTGCTACTTGAGAGATGTTGTGGAGCTTGGAACTTGTGGAGCACAGAGTTGTGGAGTCTTTTGAGAGTCTAGATTTGTTCATCTGCTATGTACTTTGATGCTTAGTTTGGTCTTCCTCTATTGTGTACTTTGATGTAGTTTGATATAAATTAATTGTTTATTGGTCTTTCATTTGTTCATTATTTTCTATTCCTTGGGTCGAAATCTTAGACAAGAGTAGGATTGTCAGAACTTGAAATTTATAGCATAAATGGATGTAGCTAACCCATTTTTGCTGAACTTCAAGTTACCAGGGTGTTGGGTACATAAGTATTTTGGATACACTTATAGAATGTTGGAAATCTCATTGTCATGGGTTTAGCTAATGAGACGATCATGACTTTCATTGTATAGGAATTGATTCCCACTAGGATTTCACATCTCATTGTGAGTAATGATTTGTGACTTTGTGCAAGGTGTGGATTTTCGGAAAAAATTCAGTTTTTGTTTTCAATGAAAGATTTTGAAAATCGGATATTTGCTGTATTTTGAAAATTGGTTGATTTTAAAAAGGCATGAGGAATGTTTTCAAAAATGTTTGAACATGGGAAAAGGTCATTTTGAAAACAATGTAGTGATAGATTATGTTATAGAATTTGAAATGCTAAGCCATCAGTTTCTAGAGAGTGAGATTGACAGAGTTTGTTGTTGGTTTAGAAAATGGAACCCGGTAGGGGTCATCGAAACCAACCCAAAGAAGCTGCGAAGAATGTGGTTACACCTGAACCATGGGTGAACCAAGAGCTGGTTTAAAGTATTGTCCATGATTTTCAAGCTATGGATATGGGGAACCATAGGAATGAACCAAGGCATGTGGATCATACCATCTAGTTCATGAAGCAGAATCCATCGAACTTTTGGGGTGATGTTGAACCCGAAAAGGCGGAGGTGTGGCTAAGTAGGATGAATCGTATCTTCGATTTCATCAACACACTAGTAGAGCTGAAAGTAAAGTTGGTGACATATATTCTCGAGGATCTTTCACATCAGTAGTGGGATTTAGTGGTGCAAGCTAAATGAGATGAAGGCCTTACATGGGAGGATTTTGAAGAATTTTTCAAAAAACAATTCTACCCTCACACGTTCAAGATCCAGAAAACAACATACTTCTTTAGCTTAAAGTAGGAGAGACTCTCTGTCATAGTGTATGCAGCTAAGTTCATGAACATAGTCCATTTTTCATAAGAGGTTGCGGCAAGTACGTCTTTGAAGGCACGCATCTTTGAATCGGGGATAAGGCAAGAGATTCGATCGAATATTGCGGTGCTTGGTATTATGGATTATACAGAGATGGTGAACAGAGAGACTGTTGCTGAACATGATATCTTGGGATCGATAGGAGGATTTATGATGATACCTATGGGAAACTGTGGGAACTCAACCGCTGGGAACAAGAGGAAAAGGAACACCTATTTCCACGGTGTAAGTGGAAATTAGTATCAGACAGCGGGATCAGTGAACCTTCCTCCATGACCCCAGAGCAATGCAGGTTTTTTTCAATGTGGTTCTCTTGACCAAAAAATGCGAGATTGTATGGAGAAACCTAAATAATGTCACAATTTCAAGTAGATGGGCATCTACAGTGCTATTGTAGGAATTCACCGAGGCCAGGTGTGCGTGACACTCCTTAGGCATCGCAATCATCATATGATTGGACAGGACGTGGATAGTAGAATCAGTCTTGTCAGTATAACAGAGCTAGTCATGGTGATTCTAGAAATACTATGAATCCTCAACTAGGGAAATATCAGCAAGGCAGCAAGGAGAACAGTGCAGCGATGAAGCAATTGTATGGAGTTGATCAGATGATGGATGATGATCATGATGGATCATCTATGGTGAGAGGTACGATTTTTTTGAATTCTACCCTTGTGAAAGTGCTCTTTGATACTGGTGCATCACATTCCTTCATTTCTTCTCATGTTGTTGACTTTCTATGTTTAAAACTGGAAATGATTCCTTCTATTTTGAAACTGAAAACTCTTCTTGGTGAAAGAGAATGTTAAGACTTTGTGTGTAGATAATGTGCTATAAACATTGATGGAGCTGAGTTAAAATGGGACTTATCGATGTTGGACATGGATGTCTATGATGTAATCCTGGGTATGGATTGGTTGAAAATGTTTAAGGCTCACATCGACTGTTATATGATAATAGTTAGTTTCACGACTGAGGACGACATCGACCATCTATTCATAGGAGAGAGGATGGAAGAGAAAGGTGAAAAGAACATGTTGAAACCAATGGTGGGAACGATCTCTTATCAATTGGCAGTGTTGACTTTGGCATTAATGGAAGAGATTGAGGAAAATAGTTTTCCAGATATTGTGGATCAATTTCCAGATGTCTTTTCCAAGAACTTATCAGGGTTACCGCCTCTAAGGGAAGTGGAGTTTACGATTGATCTCCTTCCGGGGACCAGTCATATTTCCCTTCCGTCTTATAGGATGACACCAATAGAGTTACAAGAATTGAAAGTGCAGTTAGAGGAGTTGGAGAGCAATGGTTTCATTCGACCAAGTACGTCTCCATGGGAAGCACTGGTTTTGTTTGTGAACAAATCAGATGGAATTCTTTGGCTGTGTGTTGATTATCGTAATCTTAACAAGTTACGATAAAGAATAAATATCCAATTCCAAACATTGATGATCTATTCGATCAATTAAGGGAAGCTCAATGGTTCTCTAATATTGACTTGCGATCAGGATATCACTAATTGCGAGTTCGGAAGGGGATATTCCAAAGATAGATTTCCGAAGCAGATATGGACACTACGAATATATAGTCATGCCTTTAGGTATAATGAATTCACTAGAGGTCTTCATGGCTTTGATGAATCAGATATTCCAAAAAATATCTATATTCTTTTGTTGTGGTGTTTGTAGATGAAATTTTCGTGTATTCAAAGACAAGGTTTGATTATGAGGTGCACCTGGAAATAGTGTTACAAATATTGAGAGATCATCGTTTGTATGAAAAATTATCAAAGTGTGATTTTTGGATACAGGAAGTGCGTTTACTTGGCCATGTCATTTCTGAGAAGGGAGTTTATATTGATCCTAAAAAGATAGAATCTGTTATCTCTTGGCAACCACTTAAAAATGTGTTCAAGATACGAAGTTTTCTTGGTCCAGTTAGTAACTACCGACGCTTTTTGCGTGATTTCTCATGACTAGATTCACCAATAAAAGCTTTGAAAAAGAAGAATTCTCCATTCCAATGGATGGAAGAATGTCAGAAATCCTTTTAGGAACTGAAAGTTCGGATTACATCGACACCTATCTTGATCTTTCCAGAATCAGGACAAGGGTATGTGGTGTATTGTGATGATTTGGGATCATGGTTGGGTTGTATTCTCATGAAAATAGATCATGTGGTTGCTTATAGTTCAAGGCAGTTGAGGTTGCATGAGAAATATTACCCAACACATGATTTGGAGTTAGCTGCAGTCATCCATGCTTTGAAAACATGGAGACATTATCTCTTTGGTGGGAAATTCACTGTCTTTACGGATCACAAAATCTTGAAACACATTTTCTCACAGCGAGATTTGAACCCGAGGAAAAGGAGGTGGATGGAGTATGTCCAAATGTTTGACTTTGAATTTATGTACACACCGGGAAAAGGAAATTTGGTGGAGGATGCATTGAGTAGAAAGTCATATGCTCAGTTGGAAAAATAAGCTTCAGATGAATGATAGTTGATGTCGGTCTTAGACGACATGCATGTGCAATGTGAAGACCAAGGTGATGTTGTTGTTTTATTTTAAGCTAAACTTGTTCTTGATTTAGTAAAGATGATCAAAGAATCACAAACATTTGATGAAAAATGTCTGGTTGTAAGTTCAAAACGTAATGGTGGGGAGACCATCGATAGCTGGAAACTTGATGGGGGTTCAGTTTTGTGTTTCAGAGATTGGATGGTTCTACCTATGGTTTGTTAAGAACAACTCCTTCATACTTACCACCATTCAAGATGGGCTATACACCCAGGTACACAGAAGATGTATAAGGCGTTGAAGGCGCAATTTTGGTGGAGCGGGATGAAAAGGAAGGTGGTTGAGTTCGTCTTGCGGTGCTTAACATATCAGCAGATTAAAGCAGAGCATCGGAGACCAGCTGGTATGTTACAATCTTTGCCTATCCCAGTATGGAAATGGGATCAAATAGCCATGTATTTTGTTACAGGTCTTCCAAGAACGGTTCGGGAACACGATGTCATTTGGGTCATAGTGGACCGCCTAACCAAGTCGGCTCATTTTATCTCTATTCTTGAAACTCATATGATGGAATATCTTTCAAAAATCTATATCTGAGAGGTGGTGAAGAGGCATGGTGTACTAGTGTCTATAGTCTCAGATAGAGATACGAGGTTCACATCTCATTTCTAGAAATCATTACAGCAAGACCTCGGAACTCAGTTGACTATGAGCATGGCGCATCATCCTCAGACGGATGGGCAATCTGAGCGGACGATACAAATGTTGGAAGATATGTTACGGTCTTTTGTAATGGATTTTGGTGGCTCATGAGAGGATAATATATCCTTAGTGGAGTTATCATACAATAATAGCTATCAAGCCTCTATACGCATGGATCCATTTGAAGAATTGTGTGGGCGTCCTTGTCGTTCTCCACTATGCTAGGTGTAAATGGGTGAAACTTCACTATTCGGACCAAACCTTGTCCGAGAAACAATAGAGAAGATCCAGTTCATTATAAAGAGGATGGAGACAGCTCAGATTCATCATAAATCTTATGCAGATCACCGTCAAAGACCATTTTCATTCATTGTGGGTGGTCATGTCTTCTTGAGGATCTTTACAAGGCTTGGACATCGACGTTTCGAGAAGCATGGAAAGTTATCTCATAGATACATTGGCCCTTTTGAGATAATGGAACGGGTTGGAGAGATGGAATATTGGTTGGACTTACCACTACGGTTTAGTTTGGTTCATAATGTGTTCTATGTATCTCAGTTGAAAAAGTATCAGCCTGATCCTGACCATGTGATCATATGGGATCACATTGACCAAGAGTCAAATGCTTCGTTGATACATATCCCAGTACAGATTGTGGATAGGTAAGAGAAAGTCTTGCGAGAAAAAATCATTGGTCTAATGCGGGTTTTATGGAAGCATGGTGAGATTTAGGAAGAGACTTGGGAACATGAGAAGGAAATGAAAGAGCAGTGGTCGAAACTCTTTCAGTTGGGTGAAGGATTTCTACTTTCTGGGGATGGAAAGACCAATGGTGGGGAGAATGTAGTACCCCCTATTTCTGGTATGTAACCCTTTCTTGATGATTTTAATGGTTTTAATGTTAATGGTGATGAATGGGAGAGTTGGGATAACTTTAAATAACGTTTTGAGGCAATGGGGACGTCGCACGGGCGACGCACGAATTGTTTAAACCGTGCATCCAAACCATGCATAGTTGTCCCTTGGGGCAGTAGCTTCCACACGGGCAGTGCACAGTTTGTCTAACCATGTGGCCAAACTGTGCGTAGAGTGTCTTCCGAGGTAGTGGCTAACACACGGTAAGCACACATTTTTTCTAACTATGCGAGCAAACTATGCGACCACTTAAATGAGATACTATAAAGGTGGATCTCACACGTTTTTGCCTCTATGTGGTTCATTTTTCTTCTAAGAGTCCCTAAATTGGTATTTTTCTTCTCCTAAGGCCATATAAGTTTCTCCCATTATTCCGAAGGCGATCCTAAGGCTTCTCTTGCCGAATCAAAGCCAGATTCTTGAGGCATGTGATCGTTCTTCTTTGTTCTTGATTGGTTTCATAGATCTAATTAGATCTACTTCTCCTCTTATCTTGGTTTCTTAGATCTACGCCTGTTATGGGTAGATTTAAGTGTTTGGAAGCCAAATATGATGCTATTTGGTCTTGATCGTGTTGGGAGAAGAGATCTAAGGCAGATTTTTGAAGAATCAGCCAGGTTTTCTTGAGCGTTCTTCGTTCGTTGAGGTTTCCGTCAAAACCCTAATGGTAGGGGGCTTCTTTATCAACACCAATTAGTAGAACTGATTGGCATGCTTTTAAATTGACTGTGTGGTGTGGAATTGATTTTGAAAAGCATAGAATAAGTCTTCTTTAGTGATGATTTATTGTTATAGTGAAATTGTGAAATCTTGGTGAATTGTTGTGCAAAGTGATTTGGATTCTTGAATTTAAAATGTTGATTTTAAATTATGGATTTTCTGAAATTGTATATGGTTTGATGAAAAATGGGTTTTCAATAAAAATGGTGTTTTATTGAAATGGTTTGATATTGAAATGGTTTTGATGGAAATGGTTTTCAATAAAAAGGTGTTTTTATTAAAAGGGTGTTTGGCATGATTGATGGGAAGATGTGGTGTGTGTTCATATTGCATTCGGGATGGACAAGGGTTAGGAGTCTCCCCCATCAGTGTTGGGATGGATAAGGGCTAGGTATCTCCCCCATAAAACATTCATATTGCATTCGGGACTGATAAGGGTTAGGGGTCTCCCCCATCAGTGTTGGGATGGATAAGAGTTAGGGCTCTCTCCCGTCAAACATTCATGTGCATTTAGGTTGGATAAGGGTAAGAAGTCTCCCCCATCATTGTAGGGATGGATAAGGGTTAGGTTTTTCCCCTTATTCTAGGTAGCATGTATGGTTGTTTTAATGGTTTTGTGTAATGGTTGGGTATTATAAAAAGGGATCTTGTGAAATGGTTCTAAATATTGTTTGGTTATTTTTCTAGAAAAATAACTTGCTGTAAAATTTGTTTCAATTGCTTTTGGAATGCCTTGGGTTATGAATGGTTTTGGAAACTTGTTTATATTTAGTTATAAAATACTTTTGAGAAAAAAATTTATATAAAACGTTCTTTATATAAATTTTTCTAACCTTTTAATCCTTGTGACGTGAGTAGGGAAGTCATTGGGGTAACCTACTGAGTTTTATACTCACCCCTGCTTTGGCACATTGGTGCTTTTGCTGATGTCGTATTCCAGGACACAGGTAAAGGAAAAGAATCTTATTGATAGTGGCTTGTGGTGATTCTTGGGAGATGTTGTGGAGCTTGGATCTTATGGATCATGGAGTCATGATGTCTTTTTAGAGTCTTGAGTTGTTTATATACTATGTACATTGATGCTTAGTTTGGTCTTCCGCTGTTGTGTACTTTGATGATGTTTGATATAAATGAAGTGTTTATTGGTCTTTCATTTGTTCATGCAACATATAGTGAATGTTTGGTTATGCTTGGTTGGTTTATGTGTTATTTCTTAATGGGTAAATCATCCCCACTTGTACTTGAAACCCTTCGGAATTTATTTCCAGCCTTTGGCACCTTGGGGATATCGCTTAAGGCCTAGTAATGACTCATGGTACTCTCAAGCCAATGAGAATTGGAGGGTCATTACATATAGAGTATATTAGAATTGTACTATAGTAATTTTTCATTAAGGACTTGAGATTGTTGGGAACCAAGAAAAGTAACTCAATAGCAGTTCAAATTTTTGGAAAATATATGGTTGAGAGAAAGATAAACCATAATATAGTTCTGATACTGAGGTAGTGATTTTGGAATAATATATGATTGATTTTGATAAATTATATTGGATATTCTTGACTACCTTGAAACTGATTAATGATTCACATATTCCATCATTGATGGAGTTTATAACATTTTTGGATAGAAGGAGTATATCCAGTATTCTATAAGGAATAAGGGAGCATGAATGTAATCAATAAGGTTTTATGGTAATTTAGGATGTTTCAGTGTTTTAAAAGAATACATGATGAAGGTGTTCACATGTTATTACTTGGAAAAAAGATCTTCATTGTATTTACCTTCCTTATAAATTTTGGACTTTGAGCTTGAACAAAAGTATTTTGGATAAGTCTAGTTCGAGATTATTTTTGGATTGCCATAAAAATGACAAACCGGAGGTTGGGCGACAACCCACCGCGTCCGGTAAGGCTGCGAGACTTGAACCCACAACTGAAGGGCGAAAAGGGTGTATCAACTACCATTAGCCCACGTGATGTCCTGGATTGAATAATTTAGATTTTTTAAAGGGTCTGGTAGATGAATTATAAATTCATTTTTTTGTAACCCTATACGAATAGGATAAATAAAATATTTTTTAAGTTATATTATCTTTTAGAGTGAAAGATGATTTTGTGGTAGAAATTAGTTAAAGGATGGAAATCTACTTGTCAAGTATATATTTTTTTCTTCTCTTATTAAATGAAAAAATTAATTCTTAAACTTTAGGTAAGGTATCTTAAAACTAAAAATATGTTATCCTAATACCTTATGTTTTTTTGAACCAGTGATATTTTAAATCATCATAGATTGATGGCTTTGATGCCCTCAATTCTACAATTGTTTGTGACTAATGACATCAATCACTACCTATAAATATTTACATTTTCCCCCAATTATGTGTCTCTAATTTCCACCAATGTTCTCCTAATATAGATCATAATTTTTTGGGGACTTTTTCATTCCAATTTTCCTCTTATTAAGACTAAATTTTATTAACCCAATTTCTGATGTGGGATTTCCCACAAGGGTATTTTCTATTTTCAACCTTTTATTTTCAAAGAAAAATTTCAAATTGTGAGGACACAATTTATTGAAGGGGGGAAGAATGTAACACCCCAAGATTTCATAGTATGTTATTTCTTTAAAGTAATTCAATAACTTGCACTACATGCAACACCGAGCTCAAGCGCACCATGCCGTACCAAACTAGTCGTTCAAAAGAGGTTATGAATAGTATTAACTAAATTTTAAACTTTATATAATACTTATAATTTTAGAATCTATATTATGAGTTTCTTAGACATAATAAAAAAACAAATTCATTTTTTAGATAAAAGAAGTATTTTTTTTAAAAAAAAATGCAATTTTACCACCTTTTAATGGAGAACCCTTTTTAAATAAAATATTTGAAACTTTTATATATTCAATTTGAAAAAAATAAACTTCGTCTTTAGAATCGGGACATAAGAATTTAGTTTCAATAAATTTTTGGTGTTTTTCTGATAACTTTCATATTTGGGTGAATAGTGAAAAATACTATATTTTAATTGAAAACAACTTTTTTGATCAAAATAATTTGTAGTGTTAATACATTTTAATGGTTTGGAAGTATAAATATATTATATCTTTACCAATTTATCCAATTTTATTCATTGGAAATAATTTCACTTTGAAATTGAACATAAACAAGTATTAATCTTTTGTTAGTTATTATTTCTTAAAAACACACTTTTTGGTTTTGAAAATGGGAATTAATTTTAAATTAATAAATGAAACTTTTATGTTTTTAATTTGTTAAAATAGAATTAATTTTTTAATTCATAATATCAAAATTATCTTAGGATGAAATTTTGGTATTTTTCTGAAAACTTTCAATTTTTTATGAATAGTGAAAAACATTGAGTTATTGGTTAAAACCGACTTTTTATTTAAATAATTATTTATTTTATCTAAATTTATTTTAGGTCAAAATAGATACATAATACCTATATAAGTTCATTATAATTCATTGGAGTAATTTTATAATAAGTTTAGATATATAAAAATTTTATTGAACTTTTTACCGTTTTTTACCCACCTCTTAGGAGCATTTGCAAATTTGCTTAAAACTTAATTTAACCACTTATGTGAGTTTAATTTAAAAAATATGAGAGACATGGTTAAACACTGTAAGTAAAATGTGGTTCAATAAGATGAAAATAATTTTTGTTGAATAGTAACTTTGGACTTTTATTTACCGCAATTAAAGGTAAATAAGGTAATTCAAGGAAAACAAAATATTATAATAATAATAAATTACCTTAAAACTTGTCCTAACCTTATTTTATGATTCATGGACAACCATGGGCATCCTTGTGTCGATTTTGGGACCCCATGTATCTACTTAAGAATGATAATGACACCTTATTTTAATAAACTTAAAGTAAAGACAAAAATGACATAAACACATATCTTTTAGTAAATAAATTTTTACATGGGGTTATGTAAGTCATCCTTTAGACTATAAATATTCATTGGAAAGATAAAATTATTTCCTATATTATTTTATTTTTTTATAATTTTTAGAAATTATATAAATTAAATTATTTATGACACAATAATGATGTAGTATTTACCTCATTAATAAATGATTTAAATAAAGAAGATTACTAATATTAAAACTATATCCAGAACTAGTCCAATTCTTATTGGATGATTTTATTTCTACCATGGGTCATCTTATATTCTACTTTAATTAGTTTTGGACCTTTATAAACCGAATATCACTATATAATAAAATAATATTTTCACACTTCCCTAAAGAGCCCCCCCCCCTTATAAAAGGACACCACTTCTAACCCATTCCACACATCTCTCAAGCCCCTTGGCTCATCCAAACCCAGCCCAAATAAGCTCTAAAGATCCCTATATTACACATATAAGCCTTACATTAGGCATAAGTCACTTCAAAAAGTTCTTTTGGTTCAAACCAAAGGAAGTTACCCAAATTAAAGGTAACAGTTTCTCTTAAATACTTTTCTTTTATTTTGTTTTATTTTACTTCTCCAACCCACATAAATTCTTTTTATTCCTTTATTTTATGAAAAAACCATTATACTCAATATACTATGATGTTTTTAGAATAATGATTCTAACTACACCTACACACCTCCATCTAATGGGTGAAGAACATACTACTTCTGTGGTTGGAAAACTAACGCCTCACGAAATGATGATTGTTCGATTATCTCCTACCACCTATAATGGTGTACATTAAGATGGAAATGTATTTATATATTATATATATATATATTATTTTTATGTTTTCTTTGTGATTCTATATTTTTCATTTATATCATACCTTTATGGTTTCCATTATGGGTAAAACGCGATAATTTTATTTGAGGAAGTGCGGACTACCGCCCCCTCAAAGTGATATGACTCATTAATGACTTATTTGGGACATATAAAGTATGTAATTAATGATAATATATGTTATATTATACAGTAATTATAATATAACTATGTATCATTATGTTTTAATTCCATTAAAATACAAAATAGAAATGAAAGTAGTGTTCATGCGTACGTACGACTTACCATCTCCATGAACGGTGCATTTCATTTCTTATCTCCAAATGTTATATACTATTATAAATACATATATATACTATACATATATGATATATATAAAATCTAAATGAGTAATATCATTCTATAGATAATGTAATTTTGACCACATGGACAATTTTTAATTATAACAAGTTCATTTTTTACTCAAGTTCTGAACATCGACAAAATGTACGATATGAACTCAAATAATTAAATAATTGTTATAGCAATGTAATAATTGATATAAAAGGAATAATAAACTTGAAAATATTCTTAATCAAGTAGAAATTAACTTAAGTTTATTATTTAGGAATAACAAGGAACATACGAGCGAGTCAAGTCGGACACATGGTAAGGGGTTTCTTGTCTCACTTTTAATTCCATGATATTTCCATTGTTCCCCACTTATATATTTCATGTAGTGTATTTTGTACTGAAATTTTATATATATTATCATTATTATCTTTATATTCATGATATTATGTGATTCATTTTGTGGTTATTGACTATTTTTCATACGACTCGATTGATTACAACGAGGTAAGGGTTATTTCTTCAATCTAATTATTATACAAGAATGTTCATGTGTCCATATTTTCGGAGACATACTTTTCATAGATACCCATATTTTATAAAAATGATTTCAAAAGGAATATTTTAGAGTTTTATGGGAGGGTCTATGTAACTATATCATCATTTTAAATGTTTTAAAGATTTATCTTTCTAAACCCTTTTAATTAATGTACATGTTTTCAAAATTATTTTAAGGATTTATTTATATGGACATGAATATTTTGAAATGATAATTCTATTAAAAAGTTTCTAAGTGGTATGGGACACTTTTATTCAAAAATACCTTTTAAATTACTACCTTTATAAATTGTGATAATTTTAAATGATTTCACGAAAAAGGGTATTTCTCTCAAAGCATTTTACCGATCATTTTCATCTATGTCAACATCCTTTAATGGATTTTAAACTTTTTTGAAGTTGATTTATTATGATAAAAATATTTGATATTGTATTGAATGTTTTGTGTTATGTTTGACTATGGATGTGTTATTTTTATACCATTCATGGTTTATGGATAAAGTATTTACATTTCGTATGCTAGTTTTAATACAAATGTTTATGTTATATTTCAACCTTTTCATGTGATTAATGTATTGGACTAGTATGTTCCGGGTTGGGGACCGGTAAAAGTAAGCCCTCTGGGTTGGGGTCCATTTATAGTAGACCCTCCGGGTTGGAGTCCAGTTACATAGGCTCTCTAGGTTGGAGTCCGGTTACGGAGGTTCTCCGGGATGGAGTCCGATTACAGAGGCTCTCCAGGTTTGGGTTCAGTTACAATTAGCCCATAGGTACTGGCACGAGGCCTTAAAACAAAAATTAAAGTCTGGTACTATACATTCCCTCATTATGAAATTAGTTATTACATGTGATTATTAGACTAGTAGAATATCTATGTTCATTTTTATATGGTAATGTTTGATTTATTTTTTCCATATTATGTTCAAGTTTATGTTTAAAAAGGTTGTTGTTTTATTACACATTTTTTCTTAAAAGTTTATAGATTCCACTAAATTATTTACCCTTACTGGGCATCTGAGCACACCTCTTTCTTATGTTTTATTTTTCCAGGATATAAAGAAGTTAGTTATGAGTGACTTGCAGGCATAATCTGGGAGGCTTAGACATTTCTAATGGAATAAATTAAAGTTGTTTTTCTTGTCAAGTTGTAATGTTGAAGTTCATGTATTTAATCTATTTTCCAAGACTTCTAAACTGACCAGTCCTTCAGGAATTTATTCCTTTTAATCATGGAAATGTTATGTAATAATGCACCGACTCTGGGTAACTGGGGTCGGGGCGTTACACCTTGGCTCCTACAACCCCTTCATTTGGTTCCCCAATTAAGTGTGGGATGATCAAGTTCATGGAAACAGACAATATCCAATAAGGGATCCATTAAATGAATTACATTTATATAACTAATGAGAAACACCTCATTTGATGAGGACTCTAACTGGTGGGTCCAATATTGTTTTACCGTTTGGTGGGGAAGTGCCTGTGATTCTAGGACTAAAGGTATGAAGTTCAATAGATTCAAACCCAATTTTGTCCTTGATATAGTTTTATCTTCATATGTTTGCTTCCTAGTCTAATAGCAATGTTGTTTCTTGGAATACTAGAGTTTGTAGGGCTATGGCACCGATGGAGTCAGTGTATTCTAATGGAATCATCCAAGGGTATAGTTGGATATTTATACTATGATAAAAGGATATAATGAATCTATTTTATCATTTTCCTAACCATCCAATCATTAAACATATTTTTTCCTTTTTTTAAACTTTCAGTCATTTACACTATCCCTCTAAAATGCCAGTAAAAATGCACACTACATATGGAAGCAGCTTGCCTGCCTTTACCTATCTTGAGTGTACCATTTTTTCAGAATATATTTGAAAATTAATCATTCCTAAATAGTATGACCCAATGTATAAGGGAAGGGGAAATAATCTAGTTGGTCATCTAGAACCACCAGGTCGGACCTCTTGGGATTTGGAAGGTATAGTAAATCATTATCCATAACTGGTATAAATTAGGCGTGAACATTCTCATATAAAAAATTAATAAAACATATTATTTAACTCGTCTAATTGATATCACCTTATTCCCCTCTAATCATCCTAAAGTGGTGTATTTTCTATTGATGCATGGGGGTTCCTTACGATATGGAATTGGTATTGGAGATGGAGTAGGCGTAGAGGCTAGAATAAGTGTGATAGTTGAAGCCTCTTATTTTCTCAGTCACTTCCCTGGGGTTGATGGGATAATTATAGACATAATCATAGTTCACTATATGTAATCTTACATTCTTTGATAAATTGTGGAGAGATCCCAAAACATGATAGTATATCTTATCTAGATGAAGGGAATTCGTAACTTGTCATGATAGTTCTCTATATAGAGAGCAGTCAAATCATCTTGTTAATACAATCATATCTGGGAGTAGTTCATCTCCTTACATCTAGAAATGAAATTTGATACCCTATCATTATCTCATTTTTTGCAGTTTGAGTGGGTAAGGATCATTTTGTTTTGTAGTGTTGAGGTGAATTGGGAGAAAAATAGTTGGTATAGATCTACCCATCCCATGATTTCCTGATATAAAAAACTGTTGTACCATAATAAGTCCATCATTTTTAAGGTTTTCATGAGGAATATTATTTCCAATGATTATTTTGGTAATATGGTTCCCATTATAGGATCACAATAGGACAAAAAAATGTGGTAGATTTTGTCCTGGATCTCCTGATCCATTGAATACTAGAAACAGAGGGCTCCCAAAATTTGGTGGGGGTGGGATTTTCATCACCAATTCTGGGAAACAATACTATTCGAAATGTATTGGTGCCCTTTATTTATCCACAAATTCAAATCGAGCATCCAATGATTATATTGTGTGTATAGTCCCTTTATAAATGTTTTCTTGAACATTAACATTAATAGGTGTGGAAATTTGTAGGGAATGACGTGCTCGATCAACCAATATATGTGTCCGGCATCTGAAGGGGGCATCATTTGATGGTTTTCCTTAATCAGTTATGGGTGTTCTCCTAGTGTAGGGAATTCTTTATATCCATCCATGATTAGGTCCTGGTAAATTGATGTCTTGGGAATATAGTTAAGTGGATGTTAGGGATCTAATTTAGTTTCTGGGGGGAATGGTATATTTTTAGGTACACTGGTTGGAATTGAAAGTTTTGGGTCTTATTGTAGAAAATATTCAGTAGCTATAATGCCTCAAATAAATTTGGAATTGAGTCCTCTCAATTATTTCATCTATTCCTCCTAAGAGAATGTCATTCTTCGAGTGTGATTGGTTCAACATCTTCAAGATGAAGGTTGTATGTTGCCTTGCCTTTACCCTTTTCTTTGGTGTATTCTTGCTTAGGGGTAATAATAGAGTGGTTGAGGGATTCCCCAAATTCAGATGAGGTCTTTGGTTTTTGGTATACAAACCTTTGTTATTTACCTCAATGTGGATCACATTCTAGATGGAAACATCCTCTCCTTACTCCTCTGTGTTGGCGTCATCTTCAGCAATGCCTGTAGGATTGATACCAATGAAATTCACTTATTCATAATACATCATTGGTGTTTTATTGTCCATCATATGATTAAAGAGTTGTTTTATAGTTTATTGGACCTATTACTTCTTTTTTGGATCCTCTTCAAGCTTCTTGATGAAGAGTGACTCAGAGGGAAACACCACACAACCTTTTTCCATTATAAGGGATGATGGTCACGAGATAAGAAAAACTGGGAGACCTCATTTATTTATATTCCCCCCAATCATGAAAATAATTATTTGTATTGACGATGAGGTTGAGATTACAATTCCCTCATCCATATGATCTAGGGTTCTTCCTGTTCTTCTATTGTCATGCCCGAGGTTGATTTTTTTGATTTTTTTGTGGAACAATGTGTTAAAAACCCCCCAACACTATGGGTTGGGGTCGGTATGGTACTATAATGGATACCGATACTTCTTATCCCCTCTTGATCTTGAGTATCCTTATTTAATAATGAGTTCGGTGCAATAAATGATCATCGTAACACCTTCACACTTCCAAGAAAACCATTAGTGTCTAATGATTCACTTCCCTTAAGATAGAAACCTACTTTATGTTCTCATTTCTCTATATCTCAAGTTTTTTAATACCTTTCTCTCATCGGGATCAATACTCTTGAGACTTATTCTGGTTTGATTCCTACTAAGTGCTTCATATTTTATAAGTAGGGGTACTATCTCATAGCATCCATAGTGCAATTACATAACATGACATCACCTCTAATGGATCATGTTGACTGGGGTGTGAGGTGAAATAAAAAGCCACATATTTTACACATCTTTAGATATGATCACTAGGTAGGGAATCAATGTATAGATTATGTAATTTATTCCATACATTGAGGTATTATAATGGCATATATTTCCTCTACTTCTCCAATCATGGTCATTGTGCAGTTGGAAGGGATTCTATATCAATTTGTTGAAAAATCTCTCCCAATACATTAACATGGTCCACATTCACGTCATAAGGTAAAAACTTCACTTTTACATGGTTGATAATTTTATAGAGGTTCATTCATATTTTTTTCAATAACTATTTTGAAATTACCGCTATAATTTTGAACATATAAGTTGATAAAGGCCTACACAAGATGGGTATATTATCCTTAATATGTTGTCTGCTCGTAATGTTTTGTTATTATTACACATATTACTCCACTTTATCACCCCAACAAGAGATAGTCATGGATATTTTTCAAAAAATGGAGGGGGGTTCTAGTGGGGGCCTCTTCCTTGTGGTAATAGTCTAGGGGTGGTTTGGTGGATGCTCGTTGACTCAGACCATCTTCTAATTGTGAAATAATGCCACCTTTCATTGATATAATGTCATGAATGAATAAACATATATCTTAAAGTACCTATGAATATAAGGGATTTCTTATATTTGATCTAGTAAGGGGTGGACCTCCTTGTTTAATGATCTTCTATCCATATGAAGGGTTATCATTATGTTTATTAGAAGATGCACTATCATGATCAATAAATTGTAATTACAAGGAAATCCTTCACAGTAAATGTTATATTGAGGAAATTCAGATATGATGGTATTAGTGCTATGGGGAGGTCTTTTACGACTTCATATTACACTTCTATAATTTGATATCAGATCAGTAAGAACATGGGTTACAACGAATAGATGTTTTATTTCCTTAAGTATTCAAGATTTTAGTATACTAGGGTCGTGATCCAACTCTGAAATGATGAACTACCCCAGGTGTGATTTCATTTTTGATGCTCTTTGATGGGTAGTTGGAATCACTTGTTGTGAATGACTATTCCCATGAATAGAAGTGGGTTCATATTGATCCCATTTTAATGTGGGAACATGCTGAAGAGTTTCTGGAATTTTATTAGGGATATATGCCTACCCTAGAGTGTTCCCTAAAATGGGTCTGTAATCCCCAGTTGGAATGATAATTTGTTACCAATACAATTATCCACCCTCCTATAGAGAAGTAGGGATGTATGTCTACACTTTAGTGACAGTCCCGCTGTGTGGATGAGTCACCCTACATGAGGAGGCGGGGTCACAGGCCCAACTCCTAGCTATTTCCATTTGCAAGATTATGTTTTGGAAATTTCATATAATGTGGTTTGTAATTGATTTCTAACCTTACATCATTACCATGATGTCCGTAAAACATCCTTAGTGATATTGAGGATAAAAAACCATTCTAGTGTTGGAGAAGGAATATGAGTCTTTCCCTAGTACATAACCGAGGCACTCCAACACGATTATCCAATTACTGTCACATTTGATCGATAGCCTTGATATTCCTGATAAAGGATTTTCATATGCCCATAGTTTACCCCACATTTTACTGAAATACTTCATAGGATGAAGCAAGAATTTTCATCTTCTCGTAGAGTGCCACTGTATTTTATTGGAGGACTTGATATGACTAAGAATTTATTTTCATCTTCTCCTAGTTTGTAAACATATTTTACTGATATGATTGATATTCTAGAGTAATTATTTTCATATACTCATAGTTCTGTTCTATATTTGACTGAATTTATTCATATTCCTAGTCAAGGATTTTTACCTGCTCATAGTTTGTTGCCATATTTTACAGACGGGCTTGATATTCTGGAGAAAGGATTTGTATCTGCTCATTCTTTTTCCACCATATTTTACTAATGGTACTGATATTCCTAAGTAGGAATTTACATATGCTAATAGTTTTCCAATGTACTTGAATAAGGATCCTCATATTATCTATTTATTATTTTCATATTCTCGTATAATTCCATCATGTTCTATAAGATATCTTCTTCAGAAAGAAAAAATATTGACATGTCCCTAGTTCTTTGACAGTTTCCCCCTATGGGCCGCCATATGTACCTAGTTTTGAATGACTTGGGATGGATCCCTTTTGGAAATTTCCTCTTAATACTGAGGATGTTGGGCCACATGATGTTGGTGGAAGTGACTTCCATCAATATCTCTCTAGAGGGTCCCTTTTTTTGTTGGGACGAAGTCACTCGCGACCTCCTTAATAGCCTCTCTTAGGTGAGGGAGGAAATTGTTATCACATTTTGGGGATAGGATCCCAAAATGGTTTGTAAAATATATCAGTACTATCAACTTCTAGACCACCAACCACTATTGAGAGAATGTCTGATGGGTTTTTAAGAACTTTAGGCCCAATAATGTAGCCTCTAGAGTCAGGAGAGTACCATTAAGGTTGTATTCTCAAATCAGTTTGTTTGAAACCAATTGCTGAAGGATATTGGTTGGTGATAACATCCTTTGATTGGATGCAGCTACATCTTGTGAAATGGTTGAGGAATATGTCATCTTGAGTTGATGATATTCCAATAGGATAAATGATAGTTCTATTGAAAGTTTCATTGTGATATGAAAAACACAAACAAGAAATCCTCATCAAAGTAGCATCTTAATATAAAAACATATGTGTAGTCTATGGTCTTGAATCCAAGTTTGAACATATATTATTTTTCAAGAATGTTAAAGGGTCCTAATATATTGGTGTTGTGGTTATCTTGTTTAAGGATTCACATAGGGTTCACAATTTCTTTTCACCCATTTGTGATGGGTCAATTTTCAATGGGGTTTGTTCATGGAACCAAAAACACCCAATGAATCTCACATATTTGATGACACATGGAACTACTTTACAAAGGTAGTTGTTCATTGAGGATCATGGCCAATGAAACTTAATAAGTCACATTGGTTTAGAGGATGGGAGGTTAGGCTCTTCACACTCTTTTTTGGGGGATTATTTCATATTTAGGGACTCTCATATAAATTTAAGACACATTCATGAATCCTTTATTAATTATAAAGTATAACTTGGGTCTCCCTTGGGATAATAATAAATTATTATCATGTATGAAACTTAGAATCATTTTTATGTATATGATTTTCTTCATTTATGGATATATATATGTATGTATATGAGGCTCTCCATTAATGGTACTCTTTTTTGTGAACAAATTAGACATTCTTATATCACACTGGTCTTAAACCACGAAATGGGGTATTATGGTTTTTATCATTATCCAACGATACAGAATATTTTTTGGGCTCAGGATCAGACCCATAAGATGGGATTTTTACATATCCTTATTCAATGAATCAGAACCTATGTGGTCAATTTTCACTAAAAAGGACATAATATACCATTTAAGGTTATGTGATAAGGACAAAACCATATAATTTAGTTTCACATGATAAGGATTTGTAGGTGGAAGGTTCCTAGTCAAAGCTTGGTGTGGTATTTATGCCAAAGAGGCCTAAAAGAACTTGTAAGGGATGTCATCCTCTATGTGTAATATGATATTATTGGGAATATTGACCAATAATGATAGTGAAAAAATGGGGGTTGAAAAGATTATGGCCCTCCAATTTGGATACGACCCTACTGGGGATATGGATTAGAGAAAATTAGGTTGAATTTGGGATGTTGGTATTGGACCTTAAGGAGGATTCAAATCTATCTTAGTTAGTAAGGAATCAAATCCCACATAGTTTGTAAAATGTATGGGCGTGCACTAATGGAAGCTACCCATATTCTTGATTCATTATGAAATAGACATTTGATGATTTTTCTCATGGGGAACATGGAACTTTTAGATTATGGTTTCATAGTTTGAGGGATTATACTGAATTATGGGCCCTTAAATTCAAATTTCCTTATTGCGAATAAGTCCCTTTGATGTGGTGATAACATGGTAGGTTATTATACTAAATTTTAGGCCATTAGGTTACTTATGATTGCATGGATTTCATGACCAACACTATCCTATAAATCCATGTGTGTCATTCTTAGTGTGTAAAATAAGAGAATTGGGTAGATTTGGAAACCACATAATCTCCTTCGTCCACTGGTGGAAAACATTAAATCCCAAAAGAAGAGGGAAAATGAGGGCCAAATATCCCTTCTCATTTCTTGTTTTAATACAATAGAAAGATGAATAAGAGGAGGTAAGGGTCTAGCTATGTGCCCCATCAATGATAAAAGGAAGCATGATCCTATTCCTGTTATGGGATTGCTAAAAGAGGGATACTTGAACCTTATGTTTCCTACCTACCCCATTCGACAGATGGATGTGGGGATGAGGGAGGTATTATAGACAACATATGTCATTACCTAGCCCAGGGAGCCATCTGACACTATACCTAAGATTAGGGCCCTCATTATATTTGGAATGTATGTTGTTGAACATTCCTAGGATCCCACTTGTCATTTAGGATACCAATGCAACCACATTTACCATGGGTATGTATGCTCAAGAGGACACACTAATGTATCCATATATATCTTACAGATTTTTGTGTGGCCTTTGCCTAATACCTCATAAAGGGGCCCATTTAGAGCTTAGAGCTGCCCATAAAAGAAGTTAATGAGGAATACTAATAGGTTATGGGCCATGTTGGGTCCAAAAACTATAGTGGTTGAAGGAAATAAGTGTGGGAATGAAAAGAACCCCAAGATTCCCCATTACACATAGTTGCTTTCTATGAGGGATAGGGTTCCATATTTATGGAATTTTTCTATGCTCGTGTGGGAGAATTCCCTGTAGATCTTTGCTATGTGGGATGGGATGACTCTCATGCTATGTTTTTTTATTAGGGGATGGGATCCCTCAATGTATAATTTTATTACACTGGGTGATGAAAATTAATGAGGTTTTTTATTATACTTTTGAAATGACATCTGTAAAGGGATCTGGGTCTATGAATGATCAAGTGAATTCCCTTTCTACCATAACATTATGTAGTAGATTTACCTAGTCAATGTTGAATTCTCTCACACCATTCATCAAAGTTTCGTCAGTTTTTTGATAGATTCTCTTCCCTAGATCTCACTTGTGAATTTTATAGGGGAATGGAGATAACTACCTACCAAAGTAGCCTATAATCCATAGTTTACATCAGGGACTTCGTTTGTGGGAGACTGATAAATACGTCCAAGTACACGAATGATTTCATTTTCAGGGGATAGAAAACAGTATCTAGGCCTAAAAAAAATTATTTGTGAGGGATGGAAAACACTGTCTAAGACCAAAAAATTATTTGGTTTCAATCATGGGAATCAGAGAACACTGTCACATCCTGAAAACTTTTTTGTTTGTGGGATTCCATTCCAAGTGGCGGTCTGGATATAGATTTTTATAAGTGGAACCAAGACCTCATTCATGACACCTTTTCATTTACAAATTTTCAATTTTATTTTGGGTTGATTCTTCCCTTCCAAATCAATGAATGTGTTTTTCTCCCCACACGGGGAGTTTTCAGGACCCAACAGACACACAGAAGCATGTACATGTTATTATGGGTTAACCAATATAGTACTCTAATGAATTTTTTGTTGTTTTTTTCTTGTCATAAAGAAACATGGGATAATGGAGTAAACCTAATCCAAGATTGTACTTTTACTACCTTGTGATGTTATCTTGATAGTTATCTTTTTCTTATTATTATCTCACATTTTTTATTTCTACCACATACCTTTGTTTCCATGATCTTATGACATCATGTTCTTTATATTGTTCTTCTATATGAAAATTCACTATCATTTTTCTTTTATGATTCAATGTTATTATATTAAAATAATATGATATGCTTCATTATAATACTCATTCCATTATTGGGATTTATAGTGCACCCCTTCAGTCTATGTATTTTCATGTAAATCCTATGTAGTTATAGAAGTTCCTAGAGATTTAATAGCTTGTTATGGAGATTAAAATAAATGAATTTTATTTTAATTTTATTTGGAATTTTTTTGAATCCATCCTTCAAATTCAACTTGGCCTTTTGATCCATGATTTTTATTTATTTGAAATTTATCCTAAAATTTATGTAACAATTTGTGTAAAATATTTTGGTTTTTATAGTTGGTCTCTGAGAAAGGACTCATTATTTGGTGGATTAGGACTATAATTATTTAGTGGGATCCCAAGGAATAAATATAATATAGTATATTATCATAAAATTATTGTGAATTATATTTATAGTGCTTCCAAAGAAATCACATTTCTCTATGGATTCTATGAGAGGATGTGCATATGGTACAATTTTTCCTAGAGGTAAAAACCATGAAACGGGAGCATTAGGTTTTAACTTGATAATCACTTGGTGTCTGACAAAGTTTTGTTATTGGATACCTGGTTTGAATCTCCTGGTGTATATACTTTGTAAAATTCAGAAACTCTTTGCGAGCCATTATAAAGGAATTTAATAGATTGTTTGGTTAGAAAACGTAATATAAAACATTACCGTGGATAGAATTTATTGAAACCTATAGATTCATGTATTATGATATATGCTTCATTTATAGGTTATTAATTATATGTTCATAGTTTTCCTTTTTTTTATTTTTTTGTTTGAGTATTCTCATCCATTTTACTATATTTCCTTTATTTTAGTAAATGGTAGGAAATAGGGGAAACCATGCCAACAACCAACACAATAAGCAATGAGATGATTTCCATAATGATTTTCCTAACCTAATTAGGTTAACATATGGGAACTTCATGGATGTATTGGCTTAGATGAATCATGCTTTGAATAATAAAAATAATCTTGTGAAACACCATCCTTCTTCTAAGAAATAGAATGTTGCGACCAAGGCCTTTATATGAAAAATGAATCCTATATTTATTGGATATTCTAATCCCCATATCACAGGATACTGGATTTCCTCTTTTCTAAATATATTCTATACCCACTAATATATAGAACAAGATAATTTTTTGTTGGATGTCAATCATCTTGTAGGGAAAGTCGATCCACGGTGAAAAATAATTAAGAATATGACGCACAAAGAGGATGTTGATTCCATTTAATGTGAAGAATTCATGCAAATATTTTTCAATGCATATTGTCCAAAAAATCCCCATCTTAAAAATAGTGATGTATTTCCTCAAACTAATGAAAAATTAAGACAATTCTAATTATGTGCACAAGGAAAACCTCACAACTATTTCATTTTATTCCCTTGGATTTTTTATATATAATGAAATTATGGTGAAATATTTATTTAGTGGGTTAAAGATGAGTCTATGAAAATATTTTGAGATTTTAGAAATGTATAACTATAAATATATGATATGTTTTCCTCTTATAGTTGAGATAAATATTGGTGAGTCTTAGTGGTCTCACATGCATGTACATTTACAATAAAAAGTAGAGTTTTCCTCAAAATGGTCAATGGAAAAATATTAGCGAGGAAAGAAAATATAATCTTTCACTTTTCAAAAATATGGGAAGAAGCCTCTCGCAAACTATCTCAAGGGAACCAATGGAAGTTTCAAATGTTGAAAATATGGTAATTTTGATAATAAATGCTAAAGGGATATAATGAATCCAAAAAACAAGATAGAGAAAAATATGGTTCATATTAACACTAAGAATGTTTTACATTTCTTCAACTACAAGGAACATGAGAATTATGAAAACCAAAGAGCTAATACAAGGGTTTTCAGATACAATCAATGAAAACAACTTTTAATGTTGAGAGAATGAGGAAAGTAATATGATATCACTTCTGCTAAGCTGGACCCGGAAATGATTTGATAATAGGTGCACTGGTTATTCATTCAAGAATATAGACCATTATTTTTTATTATGGTTTTAAAAATTAATTTATATGTTTCAATTTTTGTAGAAATATTCTAAAAATACCTCAAAACATGTTGTTTAATCTATCTGTGAGAATAGAGAAAATGGTAATTATTATATCCCATGTGTATAATTCCTCTTTAGTCAATGTTTACACACTAAACATCCCAAAATATCCTTGACCACATCATTTTGTTGAGTTTTATGTTATATTGGTCATAGATTGGCTATCCTTCTATAAAACAAAAACAACATTCAAGAGAGAGAGAGATCACTTGTCACATCTCAAGTCATCCTTCAATTTTGACAAAGAGTAAGGATGAGAATAAATCTCCTTTAGAATATTATAATTATATGTGAGTATTATTCCCTTATGAGAAAGTATATCTATCTTAAATTATTGAGTCTAAGGAGATTATCAATCTCTAAGACATACATATTTTTTTTTGGATTTTATAGATTCATTCCCTGAATATTTTACCAGACTTCTTATTGATGGAGAGGTTGAGATATCAATTAAATGTATACCTAGATATACAATTATAACCAAGAGTCTTGAAAAAATAAAAACTATTTTGTTGGAAGAACCACATAATAATTTGAAATAGAATATAGAAAAGGGTTTTATATTTTCAAGTGTTTCATCGAGAAGAAGGATGGTTCAATAAACCTCTTCATTGATTATATTTAACTGAACAAAATCAATACAATGAACAAGAATCCCTAACCACTAATACACGACTAGTTTGGTCAACAACATGGGTAAAAGTATTTCTCTACAATGGACCGTCATTCTAGGATATCACCAATTAAATATGATGAAGGAACATATTTCCCAATACTAAATTTTGAATGAGGTATAGAAACTATGAGTTCATATTTATACCCTTTAGACTAAATAAATATCTAGATAACTATATGAACTTTATGAATAGAATAATTAAAAATTACCTTGAAAGATATTTTTTAACCTTTATTGGTCATTTTATAATTTAATCTAAAAGTATATTGAAGCATGAGGATCATTTGAATATTGTGATAAATACATTTTTAAAGAATAAGATATATGAAAAGGAAAGTAAATGTGAGTTATGGATGGAGGAAGTATCAATCTTGGGGTATATCATTATGAGTATAGAGATATATGTTTACCCATAAAAGAAAAAAGAAATTGAGGAGTGTCCCATACAATCATCTATAACTGCGATCCACAGTTTCCTTAGAGTAACTAGGTATTATTAATGATTTTTTAGAAACATATCATTATTGTTAAACTCATTAATCATTCTAACATTGATGGGGGTACTTTTTTTTTTATGGACTGATGAATACGAAGACAACTTCAATGAAATGAAAATAGAGTCTCATAACTGCACTAGTCCTCACACTTTCTTCAAGTGGGGAACATTTAAAAGTGTAAAATAATTCTTCAGAGATGGTCATGGGAAGTTTACTAATACTAAATCATAAATAAGTAGCATATTTATTAAGGTAATTGAATTCTAATTAAAAAACTAATAAACACAAGATTTGGAGTGGGCTATGGTGATCTTCATGTTGAAAATATGGTCATATTTTTTCTATGGGGAGAAGTTTAAAATATATAATAATCATAGGAGCCTAAAATATATATTCCCAGATATAGTTATAAATATGTTCGATAAAAAATGGTAAACATTAATCATGTACTATAAATTATCCATCTATGCCATCCCAGTAAAGTAAATAAAGTGGAAGATTCTATTTGTTTAATTGATATGAATACCATATCAATGATTAAAATTGAGAATGATAATATTATTATACTTATAAAGGAAAACATATGGATTTTAAAGGAATAAATTTCACAATTCCTTTTTCAAATAATTTATCAACCATCACTTTTAAAAATGATAATGGATGATCAAAGAGATAATGTGGAAATACTAAATAAGGTGGGATATATAAGAAAATGGATGACCATGAAGTTAAAAATTAATAAAGGAGTTTTAGTATTTGAGTGGTTACTATGTGTACCATCAATTCCTAGTATATAGTAGGATTTTTTTAATTATGACCATAGATCAACCTTCTCCATCCACCCATGGATCATGAAGATATATAATGATATCTAAGAGAACTAATGGTTGGAAAATATGAAGAATTATATAATATAATATACATCAACGTGTCGAGTGTGTTAGTAGGCGAAGGTTATAAGAAAAAAGTCCAAAGTGATGATGGGACTATTTCCTATAACTATATGGAAATTAGAATATATCCCCATAGACTTTTTCACTGGTCTTACAAATACATCAGTGGGATATAATTCTATATGGGTTTTGGTGGGCCATCTTACAAAGACATTTTATTTCATCAGTATTCAAGTTTACTTCTCACTCATTGAACTTGTAAGGATATAAATCATAGATGTGATGAGGCTACATGAAACACCATTATCACTTATATCAAATAAAGATATAGGAATTAAACTTATGTTCTATAGGGTTCTCTGACATGCTGTGAAAAATGAGTTAAACCTTAGTATTTCTTATCAACCCCAAACTAATGTCCAATCTGAGAGGAAAATATCGACACTTGAATAAGTGTTGAGATAATTATTCATGGGCTTCAAATGAGGATGATATCAACATCTACCTCTGGTTGAGATCTCGTACAATAATATTTTCCAATCAGGAATCATAATGGTTCCATATGAATACCTTATGGGATGAAATGTTAAACTCATGCATATTGAGATAATATGTTAGAAAACACAATTCAGTGCATCATACAATGGTCATACAAATTGTAGGAAAGGTCAAGACCATTAAAAAAAATTAAAAAATTCAATATTGAAAAAAGAGCTTCACTGAAAATATTAAATGAGACCTAGAGTTCATGGTTGGAGATAAAGTGTTCCTCTAAAAATATCCATGGAAGGAATTCATGAAACATTTGTATAATGGAATGATAAGTAGAAATTATTTTGACCCAATTGACATTCTTGATCACATTTGGGATCTGTTGTATCGAGTAACACCCCCAACAACCCTTTCTCATATACCTGACATATTTCACATACCCATATTGATAAAGTACATACTAGATTCTGAAAAAGTAATAAATTCAAAGGTGGAACATCTGTAAAATTACCTTTCTTATGAGGATCATCTGATGAATATCTTAGACCATAGAGATAATGTTTTACACAACAACACAATATACCATATCAAAGAACTATGAAAAAATAATAAGTATGATTTGGTGGCATGGTAACCAGATGAATCCATTCATAAGAAGTACCCTCACCTATTTTCACCTTAGAATGAAAAAATAAATTTACAGGGTGAAGCTTATTAATGGGTAATAATGTAAAAACCTTTAATTTTATCATTTTAATTTTCCTTCTTTTAATTATTTCATATTTAGTAATGTAGAATGAAGCACAAGGACCACATGATGAATCCAGAAAATTCCATTTTTTAATTTAACTATTAAATTTATAGAATAAAAAATTCCATTATAGTTAAAATTCTTACAATGATAAAAAATATAAAAAAAGATAACAATAATATGAATATTTGGATCTTCTCGATCACCGAGATTAATCGCACTCACAAACAACAATATAGAAATGAAGACGAATATTAGTAATAAAATATGACTATTAAAACACAAATTATAAATATATAATAGTGATAAAATTGAAGTGAATGAATAATGTATTAATCATGTGGTATTTATTGAAATTAGTGAACCTATATGACCATTAAAAATCTGACTATTGGAATAATTATCTGCCCATTGAAATATTTACTTGGCCATTGGAATAAAATATGACCATTAAGAATATAAATATATCAATTAAAATATTATTCTCACCTATATAAGTGTTAATCAATATTTAGAAACATTATAAAATGATAATTTCTATATTTATGTCACGATACACGTAAATAAATATTTTCAAAATGATAAAATAAGTGTTCATATTTTTGTAATATATATATATATATATATATATATATATTATTTTCATTATTATAAAAAAATATAATGATTTAAAAGAAAATTTATTTTCAATAAATGGTTATATAAACTAATATTATGTTTTATTATAATGATAATCAAAAATTTAATACCTTAAGTAAATTTTCAAAGTGTTTGAAAAATTTATCAAAATATAAAAATTGTCATTTTCATATAAATGAGAATTTTACTTAAAAATTAAATTAATCATATTTAAATAATTATTTTCTTAAAATGGAATTTGGGTTTTGAATTTACATGTCAATAAATAGTTTGGGTGAATTTTTGGTATTTTTCTGAAATAGTTGAATTTTTGTGAATAATGAAATAAGGTAAAATATGATATTTAATATTATAAGATGAATACAAGAGTTTTTAAATCATGAAGCATGTAATAACCCACTACTATCAGTCACACTTTTAATTAAGCTAAAAATTATCTTTAACAATGCTAAAAAATAATTATTAATCTCAGCGCTGCTAAAGTAACACCTTTATCATCATTAAAAATGTGTTGTTAAAGGCCCTTATTATCAGTGCTAGATACAAACATAGATAAAGGGGGGATTTATCTTCTCTAATAAATAAGTGTTGATAAAGGGGACCTTTATCAATTCTTTTTTTTAAATGATGATAAAATTTGAAAAAAAAATACATTTTTATAGTACTCCACCCACCTTTGTCAGCAATTTCCACCCCTTTCTCAACACCTTTCTTACACCCCACCACCACCACCACAAGTTCTACATAATCCACCACATCCTTTATCATCACTAAAAAAGAACCATTAATAAAGATTTTGCACTACACAACCCCCAGTTCACCCCTTGGGCATGCCTTGATTCAAACCATGAACCCCCTTTTTTAATTTTAACACCTTCACCATTGTACCAAGTTTGCTTAATTGTATATTTTTGGATATGTCTATATATATATATATACATATGAATTCATATATTTGTATAATTATTTTTAAATAAATTTATAGAATAATTTGTTTTTGTGAGTGATATATATAATTATATTTATTTGAATATTTTAAGTATTAATATTCATTTACAGGTATTATATTAAAAATATAAATATATATTCATTTATTAATACACACATATGAATATATATACATTATATATACATTTTTATGAGTATATATATATATTGAAATATTTTTATAATGTAAAAAATGGTTAGATGATGTTTTAAATACATTTTTAAAAGATTTTTATATATTCTATATCTGGATATAAATTTTATAAATTATATATATATATATATATATATTTATATATTTATACATTTTCACAAATAATTGTATATTTACATATTATTTTTTTAGTTTATTTATAAATATTTAATGTAAAGATGTTTATATACTATATTTGATGATAATTCTAATTATTTATTGAAAATACACACACACACACACACACATATATATATATATGATATATTTATACAATGCTTATACACATATACATATGCACATATTTACAGACACACGTAGAAAAAATTATATTTCCCACAAACATGAACAAATAATTACATATATATATATATTTACATATATTAAAAAATATACATAATTGTATATTTTTTATTAATACACATATTTATATATAAACATTACTTGTATAGGTGTATATACAAATTTTTATGCATTTTTATAAGGTATTAAAAATGGATTTTTTTTGTTTAAATTAAATGAATAACACATATTTTTTTCATATGGAATATATATTTTAAAAACAATTATAGTAAATATATTTAAATATATATTTATAAAATTGATTTATTATATTTAAATATAAAAAATATTCATATATTTAATTATAAATAAAACCAAAATATGAAAAAATTTAAAAATGTCCAACCAAAATATCTATATGAATGTAAGACCTAATAATAAATTCAGTCACCACTAAAAAGGGAAAATTTACCTATTAAAAAAGTGTAAATTCCATCGAATATGAGAATATTAGAGCATACCAACTAAAAAACTTAGTTTTGCGGTACTTTAGGGAAATTTCTTTCCCCAAAACAATTGTGACTGAGGTTCCCTAGGTCAACACGATGTAGATTTATTCACTGGATTCGATTTGATATGTGTTATAGCTCAAACAGACACCAAGACAATAAGTTATGGTCATTTTAATTTAAGTAATGTTTCCAACTTATCTTAGACTGTTCAATAGTTTATTGAATTTTTATATTATCTAATTGTTATTAAATGAATATTACCTGATGATAATTAGAAAATTTCTAATTAATATTCTTAATTATTTTATAATACATTTTTTACTAAATATAATATATATTAAGTGTAGATTCAAATTTATACTTAACTAAATCATATTTAATGAAATATATCATATTTATAACTATATAACTGTATTTTTATATTTATATATTATTTTAAATGTCATATGATTTCTTTATGAAATATACACTTTACCAGTGCTAGAAAAAACACTAATATAGGGGGGTCATTATCAGTTCTTTTTGCTAGCGCTAGAAAAGGTGTCCTTTATGAGCACTTTTTTAGTGTCGTAAATAGAAGCCCTTTATTAGCACTAGAATAAAAGTGCTGATAAAGAACCTGATTTATTAGAACTAGAAAATATTTTATGATAATGGGGGCTTATATCATCACTAATAAAAAAGAGATGAAAATGGGGGAACTTTTTCAGTGATTTTTTCTAGCTTTGATAAAGGTACCCTATATCAGCACTTTTTTTAGGGATGATAAATGGGTCCTTTATCATCACTATTTTCTAGCACTGATAAAGGGGTACATTATCAATGCTTTTAGCCAGCACTGGATACCCCAAAATTTTTAGTAGTTACCCATTAGTTTCAAATCACATGCACTATTAACTATATATAGTCATAATAATAAATACTATTCATAGTCTTGAGTCCAAATAATAAATTAATTAATATAATATTAAAAAAACCCAATCCTACCCTTATAAATACCCCCCCCCCCCACAACCCTTACTCCCCACATACACTAAAACTTTTATATTTCTAAATTTATAGACAATTTTCTTATCAATCATATCCCTCATGTTCTAGTGTTGTTGGTCTCACTGAAAAACCAATTTCGATTCCTTCAAGTAGTTTTTGAAGGCGGTGAATTAAAAGTGGTAATAATTTCAAACTACCACTTTTAAATTTTATTCTTCTTATTATTCCACCTCCTCACCAACCATATCCATTATGTTATAAAAACTCCATTATTATACATATATAATATAAGTTTATTTTTCTAATGGAATTTATACCAACCATGCTCTTATATTCTCCCCTTATTTTAAAAATGAAACCATTGTCTATATTATGTCAGTTCACCACCTCAGTGGATGATGGGTTTTATTTATTCCATCACCTCCTTAATGGATGGTATAAAATATTATTATTGTTAAATAAGATTATATTAAGTATATTGTAACTAATTTTATTATCTATATGTAATATATTCCCATAAAATAAAATAAAACATAACTAGATTTTGGTAGTCGGTAAAACTGCCTAAATGAAATATACAAACAACATTAACATTTTTACAAAGTGAATCATCCCAATGTTGGAAAAAATTAGTTTTTAGACCATTAAAATTTATGGAAGGACATTAATATCATTTCATTTCAATTTTTTAGTGGTATTCACATTTTACAATAACTTTAATAATTATATGCAAGTGATTTTTCTATGTATCCATGAATTGAATGCCCTTGAAAAATGAGAAATCAAGCACCATATCTCACTAAAATGGTTTTAAAGGAACAAAATAAAATTATATTAAATAAAATATATATGTATTTTTTTTAATTATGTATTTAATGAATCTAGATTTATTATACAGGTTATTAAATGTAACTATAGGACAATTATGGAACCTAAGGTAAGGGATCACTCTGAACCACACTTTTCCTTTAGGTTATGAGATTTATCTCTCTAACTAACTTTATATATCTCTTCATATTATGAAATTATTATAATTTAGTTATATACTTATTTTACATATATACTAACCTTATTCTCCCTTCCTTTTATGTGATAATACATGCCTTAAGTTCACTTTTCAATTACATTATATAAAAAACATACCTGATTAAGAGAGAATTTTCTATCCCATAATCCAATTAAGAAAAAATAATATAATATATTTATTTAATTTAATAATTTCATTAAATAATGAAATATTTTATACAGAACCGTTATGGTTTACCTTTATTTTTTGAAATTATTCTATACATATTATTTCTCCAATAGTATATAATATATTACTTAAAAATAGTTTTGAAAGTTCATTTTTATACCAACTTATCTACCCTTTTACATGACTTTCTTTTCAAATGAACATCATATTTTGATATTTGTGATTATGTACTCAGATATGAACATATGAATCAATTAATTACTTCTTCTCTTATAAATTATTATAAACATTTGATTATGATATGAGGAATGATTGTGGGGTTCATTTCATTCCATGTACAATTCTTATGTTTATTTTTTATGATTGATTTCCATTTGTAGCAAACATAACTTGTACATATTATAATGGGTGTGACCATATAGTGATCCAATGATTTGGGTAATGTTTTTTTCTCATGATATATAATGTATGGGATTGGGTAGTGAACATAATCCATGATGGGACACTTCCCTCTATGTGTTATTGTATTGCCAGTTAGCCTTAGATTATTCTTATTTCATGTTTTATGTTTCTACTAAAGCCCCATGTTTCCATAATCTTATGATACCATGATATTTATATTATGTTCCCAAATTAATATTTAGGATCCTTGTATTTTATTATTTCATCTATTCATTTTGACATATATTTTACTCTTCATTATCATGATCAATACATTATTGGGCTTATAACTCACCTCTACTATCTATGTATTATTCAATATATCCTATGAAATTTTAGAAGATAAAATTGATTTAGTAGCTCATTATGTAGATTAAGATAAAGATGTTTTATTTTTTGTTTCATGATGATTTTTTATGAAGAATTTATTTCAAAGAGACCGAGAATTTGGATCCTTAGTTTGTACTTATTTGAAATTTATGTTAAGAATAAATTACCAATATTGGTAAAATCCTTGCGTGTCAAAATTTTGTATCAGATAAATGTTTCTTTATTTTTGGGGATTATAAATAGAATACATTAGTAGGAAACCTAGGAATTAGTTTATTTATTGGAAATTATCTTGACATCTTGGTGATGTATAAATATAGTGGTTTCTAATAAACAAAATAACTTTCTAAATAATATTAGTGAATATAGATTTGACATTGATTTACTTGGGGGTAAAAAAACCCAAAAAGGGTTTATCGAGTATTAAATATACCATCACCTAGTGTATTAAAAACTATCCTTGTAGTACACTTGGTTTGAAACTGTCTTGGGATTTTCTTTGGAAAATTCAAAAACTCTTTATGAACTATTATAAAGGACTTTAATGTATTTTTATGTTAGAAAACCAAATTGAAAACATTATCATGGATAACCAAGACTTAATCCTAGAGAATCATATGTTATTGTATATGTGTCATTTTAGAACTATGGATATTCATTTATAGAAATTGATTTTGGTTTGTGTTTGTTTTTAATCCCCACTTGGATGGTCTTACATTTTCTATGGAATGAGATCTTACAGTTCAACATAACTACAATATTGAAGGTGGAATCATTTCCCAATGTTTTCCAAATTTTGGGGGAAAATCTAGAGGAAGAGGATAACATTTTAAAAGGTTGTTATCTAGAATCAACCCTTCATAAATTTGGTTAAGGAATGGGTTTCACAAATCCTGGGATAAGGATCGTAAAGATGAGGAGCATCGCGAATGGAGAGAGTGTTTTTCACAATTACAAGAAGTGTAGCATCATGAATGAATGATGTGTTGACAATGATCTCCACAATTACAAGAAGTTAAGAATCATGACTGTGTGATGTGGTGACAATGATCTCTACGATTACAAGAATTGGGGAATCTTAGTACATGATGGTTTGATGGAGAATCTTCGAGACAACGTCAAATCACAATGGAGCATCATGAATGGAGGAGATTTATGAATATTGTTTTGAAGGATCCAGAAAATACTATGTGAGGTTGTGGAGAATCGCAAACATATGAGATTATAAATATTAGTCTACCATTATTTAATTTACATTAATTTCTCTAGGAAAATATGGAATCACACTGATTTTATGAAGCCAAGGGAGATCTATGAAACTGACAATCCATGCATGCTTGAGCATCATAAAAAGACTTTGTAAGTATTGAATGATGATAATTATTTTTTTTAATGAGTGCTTCAAGATGATGGTGTATTCTGTGTTGAATCCATGAGCATCGTGAATGATTTTTTTTTTGCGAAGGTAGTGATATTTTCAAAGGTAGTTTGTTCCATGAAGGTAGTGAGCTTCATGAAGGAAGTGATATTTTCAAAGGAGCTTCATAAAAGGCAGTATTGAACATCAGGTTTAAATTGATAGGTCTTTAAAAGAGAATCAAATAAGGTATATTGTGGAAATAGAGTCTAATTCTAATTTATGGACAAATATTTTAATTCAAATACTTTGAAGCGACCTTCAAGTCAATAAACTGAGATAGACTTCTCTCAAAGCAGTGAGATTGGGGGAGTTGATGGAAGTGTTCAGAGTGATGTAGTGAACTATACCTAAAATATTGTAAAGTAAGTGTGCCTAGAATAGAGTGAATGTGTCCAAAATTTAGTATTACACAATAATTAAAGATTAGTGAATTTATGTACGACTGAAAAACTGTTGGCGTATACTCCTTAGAGAATCCCTTAGTAGTGAACAAAGTAAAATTTTTGTGTTGTATCTTTGCAGGTGATTGTTTATTTTATAAACTTTCACATCAGAAAAGTTTAACAGGTTTCTACAATCCTTTAAGTAATATCCTTCAACATAGAGGAAAAAGTTGACACCCTATTTCACCCCTCCCCTCTCAAGGTGGTTTGGGGTCCTTTTTGTCCTCTATATGTTAATATAATATATTCCTATTTTTCCATATTATGAATGTTTTTTTATTATTCTCATCTCAAATTTTCACTATTATTTTAGTTAGTGGAGAGAAATAAGGGAAATTTTTCTTGAAACCAACTTGATAGTAAATGCGATGATTCCCCTAATGATATGCCTTTTATTATTGGAGTAGCAATTGGAAGTTCAAGGTAATACTAGCTTAGCAGATTTTTGATATTAATAATAATATTTCTTGTGGGGAATTATCTCTTTCTCCTAATAAAGTATATTTTTAATTCAGTTCCATTATGTGATAATGACCATTATAATATTTATTATGGGGAATTATCTCTTTCTCCTAAGAAAGTACATGTTGCAGTCAAGTCCATTATGTGACAATAACTTCCATACTTTATTGGACCTTTTTATCCACTCAACATGGAATAGTGGATTAATACCATTTGGAAGATATTCTATTTTCTTTAATATTAATAATAAGGGAAACACTTGATAGTTGTATACCATTTTGAAATGGGAAGTTAATCAGTGGTGGAAACTAATCAAGAAAATTAATTCTAAAGAGGAAATTGATTTCATGAAATGGGAATAATTATAGAAAGTATTTTTCAATAAATATTTTCTTGAAATATCCATTTTAAAATGGTGAGGGAGTTCCTTTGACTAAAGAGAAAGTAAAAATAATATGTTGTGGTGTATGAGTAAAACTTTATAGGGCTTTCACAACATGTCTTCATATTTTTCAATAACACCTAAAGTAAGGTGGAACATTTCTTTAGTGGGTTAAATCCAAGTATATAAAATTATTTAGTTATTAAATATTTTGAATCTTTTTTAGAGAATTGTTTTGTTCCCTTATGGTATATATGGATATTGTTGACACTTAGTAGTCTATTGGTAGTAGAGATAAAATATGTAAAATAGATTTTTCCTTTGGAGGATCAATGGATAAATCTTATGGAGGAAGGGAAACTGAACAACCCACATGTCAAAATAGTGGAAAGAATCTTCCTAGAAACTACATCAAGGGATTTATAAGATACTTAAAATATAGAAAATAGGGGCATCTGGCTAATCAATTTCAAAGGGATATAAATAATCACACTAATGTGATAGATTTTAAGAAGGTTTATAGAAATACTTAGACTATGGTATATTTTTTTAACTATAAAGAACATGATCATTATGAAAAAAAATATTATCTAAGGAAAGGGTTTTTATAGATAATCAATGGAAACAACCTCCATTTCCTATATAGAAAGGAAGGTTATAATCCATCACTACTACTTTGGTGTATCCCAAAAATGATGTGGTGATAGTTAAATTGGTTATTAATTTAGGAATAGTGAATATAAATATTAATAATGGTTTTACATAGTCTTTCATTAATTTCATATTTTGTAGAACTATTGAAATACTACCTCAAAACATGGGGGTAGATCTATATTCAAGAATGTAATATGGGAAAATTATTACACCCGATATGTATAAATACTCCATAGTCAATGTTTGTGGACTAAAACTACCATAAGAAATTTTCAAACTTCTTTTTGTGAAGTTTGATAATTTATTGGTCATGGATTTATTATCCTTATATAAATCCCACATCAACTATTGGGAGAGGGATATTACTCTTTACATCCTGACTCGTCCTCTTATTCTATATAAGTGCAAGGAGGTGGATGAATCTGTTTTTGATTATTTTAATCAATTGTGGATATTTTTTACTTTTGACCAATAATGTGTATCTCAAATTATTGTTACAATGTCTAGTATCATGATTTATAAAATTCTTATTGAGAGAGATTATATATATATATTCTCTAAGTAGTTTCCTAGTCTTCGTCCTGGTTGAGTGGTTTAGTTCTTAATAGAACTTCTACATGGATCTTGTTATATATTTAAGTATCCCTATAGAATGGAAATCACAAACATAGATGAACTAAAGAAGTAGTGAAAATAGAATCTCGAAAAGGATTTAAAAAACTAGAGTGCTTCACCAGGGGGTGTGTTGTTCCTATTCATCAGGAAAAGGATGGGTTAATAGATCTATTCATTTATTATTTTGAACTCATAAAACCCTTGATAAAGGACAAGTATCACCTACCACATATAGATTACATGTTTGATCAAATAAATGGGGACCATTATTTCTCTAATATAGACCTTTTATTTGGAAAACAAATTAAGGGTAAACATGGAAGATATTCCAAATAAAGTCGTTCAACTGAGGTATAGACCATATAACTTCATAGTGATTCCCTTCAAACTCACTAATTCTCTAAAAATATTTGGTGACTTAATGAATAGAGTTTTCATATATTATCTCCACAAATTTTTCTATAATATTTATATGTGATATTCTATTATACACTTAAATCATTGAGGAGAATGAAGTTAATTTGAATATTATGATATAGGATTTAGAAAAGGGTAAGCTATATGTAATGTATAGTACATGTGTGTTTTAGGTAGATAAAGTATCAGTATTGGGGAATGTTATCACCAATAAAAAAATATATAAGTATCCAACTAAGACAAAGTAAATTGAGGTGTGTCCTAGACCAAAATTTGAAATAGATTTCTTTATTTTCTTTGGAATAGTTGGATATTACCGACGATTTATGATAAACTTCTCATCATTGTCAAACCCACTAAATAAGATCAGTTAGAAGGGGATAAAGTTTGTCTACTTGATTAATGTTAATAGAGCATCAATGAATTGAAAATTTTGTATATCATTGCACTAGACCTCATTTTTCCCTCAAGTGAGGAACTTTTCATGGTATACAACAATGACTCAAAGAATGGCATGTGAAGTGTACTAATATAAAATTAAAAAGTTACATTTATGCCTTAGTACAATTGAATTTTTATTAGAATAACTATCCAATGCATGATTTGGAATTGGCTACTGTGATTTCCATGTTGAATATCTCAAGGAATTATCTCTATTGGGAGAAGTGTCAAATATATAGATAGACTAAAATATATATTCACACTGAAATAGACTAATATTTACTATATCACATGGAAATATATGATTAAGGATAATTACTTCTCAATCCACTACCATCCCAGAAATGAAAATAAAGTGGAAGATTCTCTAAGAAGAGAGGATTCAACAAACTTTTCAACGATGTGAATTGAGAAGGATACAATCTTCTTATAATTGGAAAGGATGGATATGGTGATTATAATGGAATGAATTTAATCATTCATTTATAAAATTATTTCTCTAACATACCTTTTGGAGTAGATAAATAATTCTTATAGAGATGTTGTAAATATATAAAAGAATGTGAAAGCTATAAGAAAATAAAAATACTCAAAGATCAAAATTAATGATGAAGGATTTGTTAGATTTGGTTCATGACAATATGTAACATAAAACCAATGATAAAGAATAAGTTTTTGAATCATTAACATAATGTGATCTTCCCCATCCACTAAGGGATAATGAAGATATATAATGTTCTCTATGATAACTGTTGGTTGGAAAATATGATAAAGGAGATCAATAAATATAAATCAAATTTATTGGTATCTCGGTAGGTGAAGGATAAAAGTATACAGTCTATTAGGAAGATGAAACCATTACACATAATTACACCGAATTGGGAAAACATCCCCATGGGATTTTTTACTGGTCTTCCGATGACATCAAGAATAAATAATGTTAAATGGGTTGTCTTAGACCATCTTATAAATATTTTTTCCTTTATTCAATATCAGATATGACTTCCCACTCAATCAAATTGTAAGGATATACATCATAGAAGTGGTGAGGTTTAATTGAACACTATCATTGACCGTATCTGATCAAGATATTTGACATACCTCTATGTCCTAGAATATCCTCTAACACGCTCTAAATAATGAGATAAAATTTATTATTACTTATCACCCCAAAAATCATTGGAATCCAAAGGATGAAGATATTTACATCATCCCATCAGTAATTTACCATATAATAAATGTTTCTACATAAGCATCTAAATGGATCCATATGAAACCATTATGGGAATATATTTACAACACCTATGTTTTGGGATAAATTTAGAGAACACACGATATTGGGTGCTAAAAAGCATGTAAAAATTGTATAAAAGGTCAAGATCCTTCAAATGTACATCAAGGATTCTTGAAGTTGAAAAACGAGTTGTGTCGATAATAATTAATGAGACTAGGAGTTTGATGTGAAAGATAAAGTGTTCCTCTATATATCTATATGGAATATATTCATGAGATTTAGAAAATGGGAATGATAAGTCTAAGGTATGTCAACCCCTTCTAGATTCTCTATCACATCAGGGATATGTCCCATTGACTATCACTCACACTGACCCATTCTCATGTACATGGAATATTCCATGCATACCTCTTGAGGAAATACTAAACTCATCCCAAAAATGTGATAAATTCAGAAGATATATAACTAGAAAAAATATCTACCTTATGGGGAGTAGCTGGTGAAGATCTAAGACGGTAGAGATAATATTCTATACAATAATACAAATCACCTACTGATTGTACTATAGAGAAACCATATGTATAAATAGGTGGAAAGGGGACCAGAGGAATCCATGAAGCATGAGTACCCTAACAAGTTTTAACCATAGTATGTAAAAATAAATTTGGGGTCATAAATTTATTAAGGGGTGAATAATGTGTAAACCCTTAATTTTTTCAATAGAATTTACCTTATTATAATTGTGTATTATTCATTAATGTAGTTTATATCACATGCATAACATAATGAAACAAAAAACATTTCATTATATTATTTTGAAAATTTAATTTAGAGTATTAAAATGGACATGAGAATTGGATGTATATAATGTGAAAAAAATAATAAATATGAAGACAATAATCAAAAAAATATGATCAACATGATCCCCCAGAATAATCGCACTCACACAAAAAAAGTGACTAAATAAAGGTGAATATTCATAAAGAAAAATGATATATACAAATGAAAATGTCAATATAAATTATAGGGAAAATAAAAGTTAAAAAAATGAAATAAATATTAGGTATTTATAGAAAGTAGGGAACCCATGTAATAGTTACCAATCATACCATTTGAATTGTAATTTATTCATTGGAATAGTGTCCTGACTATTGGAATAGTAATATGGCCATTAGGAATTATAAAATAAGTGTTAGAATGTTATCCTCATAAATGTAAGTTTAAAATAATACTTTTTTATCTTATAAAATTTAAATTGGAATACTTATATTACGATACAAGTAAATAAATGTATTCAAAATGATAAAATATGTTTTCATATTTTTATAAAACACATATATTATATTTTCATTTTTAAAATAAATACATTAACATGAATGAAATTATATTTTCCTTAAATGGGTTTAAAAATTAATACAATTTTCTATTATAATGATAGAATAATCTTATGAGTTCATAAGTAAATTTTTAAAGGGTTAAAAATTGATCATAATATTAATATTGCTATTTTTCACATAAATTGTGATATTATTTAAAAATTCAAAATACCAATTTGGGAAAATTATTTTCATAAAATAGAACTCATTTTTTATAATACAAATAAAAAAACTAATAGTGTGATTTTTTAGTATTTTCCAATAATAGTTGATTTTTTGGTGAATTATGAAATACAACAAAATATGTTTTTTAACATTATAAGATAAATACTTATATTTCTAAGTCATGAATGATGTAATAAACCATTATATAAAACTTTAATGAATTGTATAATATATATAGTCATAAGAATAATTATTATTTGTATTCTTGAGCTAAAATAACAATATAATGAATATAATATTCAGAAACAACCCTCCCCTCTCCATATAAATACCCTGCATGGAAACCCTTTTACCTTACACCTTCCGATTCATGGATATTTCTAAATTTCTTAATAATTAACCTCCCAATCATCTCCCCAATTCCTAGTACAACATTTTTCATTATAATATCAATCCTATGTTTCTTAAGGAGTATTTCAAGGAGACTACATTCAAGAGTTAATATTATCAGATAACCTCTTTTAAATTCATTTCTTCTTCGACCTCCTCCCCAACTCCGTCATACACCTTGGAATAATAAATATAGTACGATATATTTAACATAATTTTATATTGATAATTTAATATCTATATACCATCCTCTTCTCTTCTCTGATTTTTTGAAAAATAAAACCATTATCCATATTATATATGTTCACAACCTCCATGGATGATGAGTTTTCATTTTGGAATGACCACATTTATATCCGGTCATAAAAACATTATTATGGATAAATAATATGGTAATAATTATATTATATCTTATATAATTATCTATATTGAATATGTAGACATAATATTAAATAAAATGAAACTAGTATTTGAGGATTAGTAAAACCGCCTAAATGAACCAATTGCATAAAAATAATGTTTTTACTAAGTGAATAATTCATATTTCAAAATAAAAAAGGATATTTTGTACCATAAAAATTTCAATAAAGACATGAATATCATTTCATTTGTCATTTTTATTTGTATTCCTATATGAAAATAACTTCTGTAATTATACATAGGTGATCCATCCCTGTTAATATGAAATGAATACCATTGGAAACATGGATTAAAACATTATATCTCATTGAAATAGTTGTAAACAAACATAATAAAATTATAATAAATCAACTATATGTGTAAATATTATATATTTTTTAAATAATTAATCTAATATGATTATCTTGGAAATTAAGTGTAAGTGAATAATGATACTAGAATATATGTTAAGGAATCTCTCTAATCCACCCTTTTTAACTATATTATGAACATTCTCTCATAAAATCACATAATTTTTCTCTATGATGCTTCAAAATGATAATAAATTATTTATATGTTTATGTTATATATATAGGCGTCTTAATATACTTTCCTTTGATGGGGTAATACATTTATTTAGTTTATTTATCAAATACATTCTTTAAAAATGAAACTCGATTAAGGGGAACTTCTCAATACCATAATCATTTTATGTAATGATAATTTAAATTCATTATTCCCATTTATGATTCCATTATATAAATTAACCTTTTATTTATAACCATTCTGGTTTAACCTTGTTTTTTAAATAATTCCATACTTATTCTTTCTCAATAATTCCTTTAACCGAGTCTTTAAAACATCGTTTTGAATTTATAATTCAATACATAATTATATACCATTTCTCAAGAAATTAATTCAAAATGAAAACCATTTTTCAAGACCTATTCTTATTTACTTAGATATAAACATTCAAATTATTTAATTCTTTCTTCTCTTTGGAATCTTTATGAAATATTCTTCGATTATGATATGAGGAAAAGTTTTCAAACCCATTTCATTCCATTGGTAATTTTTATATTTATTCCCTATGATTGATTTCATTTTGTAGAGAAAATAATAATGTACATGTTATGATTGATGTACCCCTTTATCACTCTAATGAATTGAGTAATGTTTTTTTGACATGATATTGTATGTATGGGATTGGGGAGTGAAACAAATACATGATGGGACTCCATGCACAATGTGATATTGTCTTGGTGGTTAGCATTGATTTAAGATGATTTCATATTTTATATTGTTTCCACATTCCTTTGTTTCCATAATCTTATCATACCATGTTATTTATATTGTGATCCTATTTTATTACTCATGATCCTTTTCTTTTATGATCTTATTTTATTTTTTTAACTTATATGCTATGCTTCATTATCATACTCATTCCCTTACTAGACATTATAGCTCACCCATTTTTTTCATGTATTCTAAAGATTATTATATATTGTTTTAGGGGAATAAATAGATTTAGGAGATCATTATAGTGATTAAAGATGAAATAAAACAATTATAGACAAGTGAGTACTTTTAAAGAATGAATGGCTACAAACTGGTTCAAATAACATTAAGGAATATACTGAATTTTTTCCATTTTTAGTACTAAAATCCATCAGAATTAAAATTTCCTTAGAATCTTACCATTAATATGATTTTTGTAAAATGGATCTTAAAATATCGTTCCTTAACATGAACTTTCATTAAAATGTATGTTTGAAACAACTGGAAGAATTTTTTATACCAAATGATTCCAATAAAGTTAAAAATTATCAAGATCCATTTATCAAATCAATAAACCATCTAGGTCATGTAATATTTGGTTTGAGGAATCCATATCAAAATTTTGTTTCATAAATAATGAATATGGTCTTTATTTCAATAAATTTTTTAGTAGAAGTGATATCTTTTTCTTAATAGTTTATGTTGATAACATACTACTTATTCCAAATGAAATAGTAGTCTTACAGTTTGTTGAATCATTCTTAAACCCTATAAATGACATAGGTGATGTAGTCAATATTATTGGGATCAAGACACATCATGGTATATCTAAGAGGCTGATTAGTCTAATTTCGATTAAATATATTGAAAATTTATTTATGGGATAATGTATAGAATAATATAAGAGGGTATTGTTTTATGATTCACAGGACATTCATCTTTACAAGATAATCTATCCTCACAAGGATAATGAAATAAAAAGGATGGAAATGATTATATATAGCTCATAGATTTGGTTATTCATGTATACTTTGCTATGTATTAGGATAGATGTCACCCATGCCTTAAGTTCAGTAGGATGATATCAATCTAGCCTAGATGATCACCATTGGATTAAATTCAAGGTTATCCTTAATAATCTAAGATAAACTATGGATATGATTCTACTTTATAGAAAATATGGGTATCTAATAATCAAAATATATATTTATTATAGTTTCCAAATATATTAATATGATATAATATCGTATTTGGAATATATCATCACATTGAATGGATGTTTTGTGAGTTGGAAGTGCACAAAGAATCCCATGGTCACAAATTATACTTTTTCATCCGAGTATACTATGGATTTTGAGGAATATAAAAAATTAATTTTGATATGAAACTTCCCCTATGAGTTGGAAATTGTACCAAATAGTAAAGACCCTATCACACTCTATTAGGATAATATTCTAGCGGTGGCTCTTACAAAGGATCCAAGGCCACATCATCTTATAAATTAGATACTTAGGATGTAGTATCTCTTAAGGGGTTTTTATTAGGGAGGTAATGTTTCATTGATAAGATTCTCTTGGGAAGATAATGTGGTAGACCACCTAACTATATTTTCTATTAAAACATGTACTTCATGTGTGGTCTAGTGAACTAAAATTCATCGGTAGCTGGCTCTATTCTATAATGGAGTCCTTCAGAGTTGGTATTCTAGAGAAAAATATTTTTATATTATAAACCATTTATATTTAAAAAAGGATTAATTAAACATCTTATTAGAAAATTTTCATTCATTTCCATTAATTTAATCTAATAATGTCCAGTAATATATGTCACATTGAAAAGTGAATAACAATTCCCTTCTATGATGAGTACCTTGAAATTCCATGATAATATTCATAAAAATTTTCTATAGTTGGATAAAATTTTAATATGAATCATATAATATGCTTACTATCAAGTGAATTTGATTATAATAAGATTATACTTAAACTTTTGATGTTTATACTTCAAAATATACAAGATAGTAGATTATGAGAACATATCCTCTAGAAGGAATTCCACATGTTTATGTGTCATTTGATATTCTTTTCTATAAGTGTGTATAATGGAACTCGCATTATAAGATTATTATAAATTCATTTCATTACTCATGTACTGAAATTTATTGACCATAAAAATGACTCCATATGATTTTGGGATGTAGGGTATATTGGGTACATCATGAATGATATACTATTGATGAAGAAGTAAGGAAGGAGTTTTCTTTTCATATTTATGGATATTATATCTTGACCATTTTTTGAAATAGAAGTGTCAGATTAAATTACATTCCCACAGTGTAATTATGATTTTATTTTTTAATTTTAAAGAAGTATATATCAAGAATAAAGGTTGATTGAATTGGTGTGCATTCTTCTTGATGAGATATTGTAAAAAAGGAATTATATTATACATTGTGCACTAATATGTTGTTGTCTATGTTGAGACATTATCTTATTTTTATTGGGTTCCTTGACCCATTTCTAGACTGTAGTATTATATTTTAGGAAATCCAACCAAATGGAAATAAGAAATAATCCTATAGGGTTACTATCTAAGTGTTTATGTTGATATTAATTAAATTTAATCTGATTTTAATTATAGGAAAAATATTATTATCATAAATATAGGATAATTTTATTCAGGATTTATGATAACTTAATTTAAAAAAATATTTATTCACAAGGTAATCATTATATTACATAGATATATGATATTTATTTATTTTTTCCATGAATGATTAAATATTTAATTTATTCAGGTATTCAATTAATACTGAGGAGGATTAACAGACAAAGACTGAGTTCGGTGAAAAATACTAATTTATAAGAATAAAAAATAACATTTATCATTACACCAGTTATATCATACCATAGAATAAAATAATATTATGATCTTAATACGTGTCATGGGGTCAAAATTTGGTTTAAAATTTTATTATGGGCACTTTGGAAACTAATTAAATTACTAACCCTAACCCAATGTATATAAATTTACTGAAAATACAGTTTAATAAAAGATAATTTAGAATCAAAATGAACAAAAAATTGTTCTCTTGAATCCTTATTTTCCTTCTCACATACTCTAAATTATGATATGATCAAGATGATTTCTTAAATAACAAAGAAACATGAGGTGATCAATACAAAAAACACTAGATGATCAATCATTCTAGCACCTGGTGATTTATTAGTGTATTTTGGATATCATTGGAGCATGTTTGTATCACTGCTAGAAGGATTCTAAAAAAAGATCCTACAAGAACAAAAAAAGTATTACCAAAAAGTGTTTTTGATGATAAAAAAATACTATGGATAAAGATATTTATTAAAATTTTATCTTTCTTATGATTTAATTAAATTAATTATAAATTTAACATGAAATCATACACCATTGGTTCTGGCGTACTTCATTGTTAATATTATTTGTAATGATTTTCTTTTCATGATGTTCACATATTGTGAAATGTGTTGAAGGTCCATCTAGTAAAACATTTTCTGAGTCTAGATCAGCCCCTATAAGAACATCCCCTATGCTCAAAACTATAATACACCACAATTAAACTTTGTTAAACTTACTTCTAAAGATCGTGCCACAAATACACCCCATATTCTTCAAATCCATAGTAAGGCTATATTGCATCCTTTGTGACACTACATAGTATTACTCCAATAAATATGGATAAGGCTCCAAAACTAAATCTCCAAGGTATAACCCAAAGTCTATTGGCATAATAAAAATATCTTTTTTTACCTAAACAGATCACTTTACCCAAGAAATGATGAAACTCAAGGACAATTCAACATGGGTATATTAAATGATAGAGTCGCTAAATTCATCCTTTTCAAGTCTTAAGCTATAAACACTTGTAAAAAACCACATATAATTATTTTTAATATAATCTAATGGCACAATACATATATTCACACTATAAATCTGCCTTTTGTATGAAATTTGATCTAAAACACCATATATCATTCCACAAACCTCCTCCTAGGACACTAATTTATGAAATTTAGAAATTAATAGACTGGGAAGGTTGAGACCATTACTATAGATACCTCTTAAATGATTCTCATTCTTGATAATAAATACCAATCCTAGAATGAAATACATATACACCACCAACCAATAACTCTTCAGGGAAAAATTATCAAATGAGACAAAACCACAATCCAAGTCATGAATTAAAACAAGGATAAAGAACAAAAAAAAGCATCTTAAGTAAATATATTTCTTAAATTAAATGAAAAATAAAATTTTTTGGAAATATGGAAGTAATAAAGTAAAAAAAGTTTAGGTTACTCAGTACGCATATGAAACTCTCATTCATATACATTGTCCTTTATCCCACTATGCCTCTATAGAACTAGGAAAAAATGAATAACACATTTACAAAACACTTTCTAATAAAAATCCTGAATCTAAAATGGTCACTCTACAAATGACACATCATCCATGACATTAAAACTCCACATACAAGATTTTGTGGGAGTCATTTGGAAAAAAACCAATGAAATTTTAATATGAAGAATACATCAAGGAACCGATGCAACTTTTGAGTAATAACCAATCAGTAAGACTCTTTTATAATATACTAAAACACCATAAAAGTAACAGATAAACTATTAAGAGAGATTTCTCCCTAGTGAAAAATCCATTAGCTATGATGTTGGGAAACCCTCCACAACACATGATCCAAAATAGTAAACTCTATAATAATATACCACTGGTTAATATATGAATTATGATGATCCTAAACCACTCTCATCCACTCTCGGATCATCTGAATATTCTCTATTATAAAATAGACAACATCTGAAAAAAGGACAGTTGACTCCCTATCCATAGTCTAACATAATGGATAATGAAAATACAAATATAGAATCCAATTAATGGGGAATTACAATGTATGAATGAAGGATATTATTATATGAAAATAAATCCAAGGTAAGGCACAATTCCCAAGATCCACAAAAATCTAGAACGCATTCCCAAAAGATTTCCTCCAATGTATTGATGGTCTATTTGAACATCCCATATTTCCTGGGATAGAATGTAGTTATATAGTGTAACTTATAAAAGAAATATTTTTTAAATCCTCCCTTTATTTGTGAGTTGAAATAAGGATCCTCGTAATAAATTATTGTCCTTAGAACAATAGGAATCCAATTAACCTCATCCATGTATTGCCTCTCTAATACCTCCATGACTTTTGAGACCACAATCTACCAAATGTGGGATTATTTAATCAACTGGTCAATGTTCACCAAAATATAATCATATTTCCTCTATTCCTAGTGTAATTTGATGACAAAATCCAATGAGATGTCCCCCCATGTCTACTTAGGGATATCAAATGTCTTTTACAAACCACCTAGAACAAGAAACGCCACTTTAACTTTATAAAATACAAATAACAATAATATGAATTCTTACATTGACAATTATAACTTGGGAAACCAAATATGGTACCTCGAGGTATAATATATCATGGATACACTGGGATCCACTTCTATTCTCGGGTTATAAAACACATAAAGAACCACTTTATAAACAACTAAAACAATGAATTTCATTTTCTAAAACATATTCTAACACTGATCATCCATTTAGATTCCCTCTATAGCATTGCTATTGAGAACATAATGATACATGAACTCTACCTCTAACTATCCCCATTTAAAATCCTAAAATTACTATAATGAGTACAATTTCTATATTATTTAAAACAAAAAATCTCTACCATTAACCTTATGTGCATCAAGATACATCACTATAAGCTCATCCATCACCCTCCATGATTCTCTAGGATCTTTAATGACATGTCCCTACAATGTTTTGGATATATTAGTCTCATATTTAGGAAAAAAATCCATACATAATCACTATTTCAAATTCAAATGTCACCGAACAAAAACATACCTCATTTTTTTTATTTGTTAAGACCAAAAAGAACTCACTAGTATGATAATGCCTTCAAAACATTAGAAAAAAGTACTACCACCAAAAAAATATAATGGTTTTCATGGTTACATTCATAGATATGTAAATTCACAAATCAATATGATATCACTACTCTCTTATACATCATGACACAACTCAAACCAAGATGGGAAGCATTAGAGAACACATTAAACATCTTTCCCTCCTTTGGAAATCAAATAATAATAATAATAGTCAACCTATAAATTATGTTTAAGAAATATATTTTAAATATTAAAATCATTAAAAATTCATAGTCCATCCTATTCAAGGATGTTAATATTACCAAAGATAATTCAAACACAAAAATCAGATAATATCTTGTAATATTGTATAAAATTTGGGCCTTTAAAAAATTAATAGGTGCTATAGAAGAATAAATGTACTCAACGTTGTAAGAATTGAATTAGAATCCCTACTAAGACACCAAATTCTGAAGTAATTCCCTTACATTTTTCAAAAACATACAAATGGATATCATCCCAAAATGATGATGGTTCTGAAGGACTGATAGAATTTACCTATGGTGAATACTTTGATCCTACTTTGACCTCAATTATATAAGGTTGTTTTTTATTAATATGACCAAAAACCAATATATAAAATCATTAAACACATAGAACATGAGTAAAATGAATATTTATGGTTGTTTCTTGACCCAACGATATGATAATGAACTCAAAGTTCACATTATGAAACCTTAATGTAGTCATTGGGATTTCCTATACCCTAAATCTCATTTGATGATATCCATACCATAGTTCAATATTAAGAAACCATTGAGACCACTTAAACTACATTATAAGATCATAAATAACTATAAAAGGGTAATTGTTTGTGGTTATTTCTTCATTTGACCACTATTAGTCTATAAACAACTTCAAAACACCATCAAAATTTTTAGCAAAGAACACTAGAGAATACATTGATGAAATAATGGGTTGGATAAATCTATTTTAAATCAGTCATCAACCTGAATCATCTGTTATTATAATATCGAAGAAACCATCTAATAAGGATCTATTAAAACCAGTGAGGCATTGAGTTACAACTATATACTGAACTCAATATCACATCGAGGGGGTAAATCCACAACCACCGTGGGAAAAAAATCAGGTAGCCCCCCCCCCAAACTATAGGGAAATCCATTGATTGAACCTCTACTGAATCCAAGGAATGTCTTACATAATAGAAAATAACAAATCTAAAAATATATATCTTATATAATGCTCACACTCCCCATTGAATACCATAAACTACTCCTCATTGCAGAACACAACTCCCCACAAGAAGCAGTCTATAACCATGATAATCTAAAAAATAGTTGAAATCAAGGATGAAATTTTATAGATGTATCTAAAGTTTAAAAATCATAATGAGACTAATTCTACCCCATAATAATATGAAAACCCAGAATCACATCATGAAAACCCATCTAAACCCCATTTAGAATAGATAACACTAGAGTAACAGGAATCCTTTCTAGCTTTTGTCCCCATCCATTAACCAAGGTATGAATAATAATGGAGAGAGATTATCTAGAATAAACTAAATAATAAGCCATGTAATGACATAATTTAATGGTATGTCAGATGATCTATGGTCTCTTTAGAGAAAACACATCGATCTCATGAATCTATCAATGTTCAGATCCAATCATTGATAACTAAAATTCCCATCCATGGTCACACTCAACTTGGTATCCCTAAGGGAGAGTGGCATCACATAGATGTCCTCTACTATCTATATCTCATCTCGGTGAAACATGAGACTTCTACACCTGCCGATGATATAGACAATGAGGAATTATTATTTATAGGTCTGAACCTAATACTGAACTCCCAAAAAACATTGATCCCTGATAATGGTGGGGCACTGAAATTTGGAATCCCCTACCTCCCATAAGAAAAATACAATGATCCAGAGCCCCTGGATAGAAAATATGAACTTCTAAACACAAATAAATAATGTAACATCACTTTATTTTAAAAAAATTCTTTGTTATATATCATATAAAACATGAAAAAGTGGCCTTAAATAAACCATGGAATATAATTAATGAAATATTATAGTTATAACCTTGAATTTAAATAGGTTGGTATAAATTGGATTAACCACATTATAAAATATATGTAAAGTTTTTAATCAATATAAATTTATCAATTAATTGTTAGTAAATAAGCGATCTAACTTTTAGTAAATTCATTTTATGCTTTAAAAATATGTCTTCATCAAAAATGGATTTATTTATTTTAATGAGAAAATATTTTAATTAATTTTTTGAAATTGATGATTAGTTTTTAGAAAAAATATATAAATTTTTAAATTAATAAATAAACATTAAGTTAGTGTTAAATTTTGTGATGTTTCTAAAAAGATTTATTTTTTCATGAATATGGTAAGATACAGATATTTATTAAAGACTGTATTTTTTTCAGGTATTTAAAAAGTAAAATTGTATTTTTTTATTATATTTAAAAATTTATTAACACATTTAGATTAATAAAAATCCAATTGTGGTATTTTGAATGAAATTTATACATGTATTTAGTAAAGTATTAATTTTAATACTTAAAAATGCATTTCTCTGAAAATACATTTTCATCACCTTTTACAGGTTTAATTTTAAATTATATACTTCCACGTTCATAAATTAAATCACAAAAAATGGATTCCATATTTTTAATTATTGGTTCCATATTTATTAAAAAGGTCTCTTTTATTTTTGGTCATCATTAATAGTAACCGTACTAAATATTTATCACCTTGATAAGGGTAAATTAGGTAATCAAGGTTAATATTAATTTGATAAAGACTAAAAATCTTCCTAACACTTATATTTCTTTTATTGAATAGGTGATTTTATCCCTTTACCAACCATGATTACAAAAAATTTCAATTTCATTCCACATGAATTTTATTATAACAATTATATTACTTTAGGTAAATATAAAGTCTAACATTTCACTCTCTTACTTTAAATATTTAGAAATTTTTATAGGGATAAAAAGAATTAATTTTAGGTTATAAATAGTCATTATAAATTTTAATTTTTTTAATTGTAGTTTTTTTATAATTTTAATGATGAAATAAATTCCTTAAATGGATATGCCACACTAACACAAAATTTATTGGATTAATAGAAAAATAAATTATATGATTTTGAAAATATTAATTATAACATTTATTTATTGAATTATTGTGTTCCTAAAATTTTATAAATTAATATAACTTATTAGGTATGGTTTAATGGATTATATTTTAATTCCATTACTGTGATATTATTTTCAATGTAAAATTATGTGAATTGTTCTTAAAATGACATTAACTGTATTTTATTTCAAATAGTATATTATTAAATTATTTAAAAGTAATAAGAATTTTAAATGGGAAATTAAAGATTATTTATGTTCTAAAATCTCTTCCCTTGGATATTTTTGAGGAAATTGTCTCATTATTTGTAATATCATTACCTATTAATATTGAAAATGTTATTACCAGAGATAAGGTTAAAATAGGTTAACAAAGGGTTTAATCCAAATGATAAATATTAAAATGATATAAATACATAAAAAAAATTTATTAGATGAATATATTAGGACCAAATACTGCTTATATTTTAATAAATTTAATATTGGAACTATTTTACATGATTTAGACATATAATATATTATATTATTTCATTTTTTCCAAAAATGACATTAATCACATTTTATAATAAACAAATTTTTAATGATTTAAAATTCCTAAAAATATAATATTCATTGAATATAATGGGATATAGTTATATATTTCAACCATAGACAATTTATAGTTAAATTTTTTATTTATATTAACTTTCATGACCCCTATTGTTTTTAAAAAAACAATGGTACCACGATAAATGTCAAAAGGGTTAATGGGTGGTTAAAAAAGAGATTTATATTTTAAGAGGTGGTTTAGACACATTATAATATTAATCTCTAGTTATAATAATTTTGATCCATTTTAACTTAAAAATAAATTTATATTAATTTAATACTTTATGAAATTCCAAGAATGCCCCTCACTCCCTTATAAAAGGGCACAACCTCTGATATTGAATTCACAATATAGATATATTATTTTATTCAATAACTATATAAATACATTCCTATAATCCCTACCTATTTTTTATTTCTTATTTTGTTCATAATACCATCCTTTGAGTTCATAAGGTGGGAAATAATTGAGGTTTTCTGAAGAAGAGGTATATCTTTTAAGAAAATATTTTAGTTTTATTTTTTTATACCTCCTTAAAATTTTCATCAGAAAATGTTGAGATTATACCACTATAATATTCCATATAATTATATCTAGTTATGTTAATGGAATAATCTATATATATCCTCCACTTCCATCAAATGGGTAATGAAATCATCGTTAATGTGTACAATGGTCTACCACCTCACAAAATGATGAAATTAATTTTCAATAACTACCTATCATAGTTGGTTATAATGATGGATTTAATGTATATATATTATATAATTTAAATAATTATCATTCTGAAAAAACATCATCTACTTTATTCCCTTTCCATCTACTAGAAAATGATGATATCATTTGTGCATATGTGTGGACTACCACCTCCACAAAGCAAAGTGATTCATTTTCCATCACCAAATCACATGGATTATATATATATGATTAATAAAAGAAATAATATTGTATTTATGAAATAATTATATTTATTTATATATAAAAATAATAATTAACTTCTTTCTATCATGATCGTTGAAAAATTGAAACATTACTTATATGTATGTACTATTTTCCGTCTCCATGATTGTAACATAGTTTATTTTTCAAAATCCTCTTTATGGTTAGCTTTAAAATTATTATTTATATATAAAAAATATAATTATTTCATGATAATTATTCGGGAGATGATATAATATTAACCTATTTTACCATATTCAAAATTCATAAGTCATGTTGGACATATGAACAAAATGTTTTCAAAACATTTGATGAAAAATTAATAGATTATGAAATTAAATATAAAAATGTAATAAATAAAAATAAAATGAATAATAAACTATAAAATAGTTATTATGAAATTAAATGACTAGTAAAATCTTATTATTCAGGATGTTAAAGAACATAAATGATGAGTCATACTCAAGGTAAGGGACACTTTAACTCAAAACCACATTTTAAATGATTAAATGATTTATTTTATAAATCACAATCATCCATTTACATATTTTTAAAATTATTTTATGGATGTATTTATTTAGAAATAAATTATTTTATAATATAAACTTTATGGATATTTTTAATTTCTTATAAATTTTTCAAAATGAAACTTTTATAAGTATTTTATACAAAATGTTTTTACACTCTTTACCAAGGTCTGAAAGGAATGTTTTATTCAACAAATACGATATGAGAAGAGTTTCCTAAAAATCATATATTTTCATTTAATTTATGCTTCCTTTAAGGGTTACCATGTTTATTTTTAAATGAAATAATATGCACAATATTTTTGGTATTTTTCATTTAAATGATTTTTCTCAAGAAAATTTGAATTTCTCACTATATTTATGTGTAAATTTAAAATATTATTATTTTTGGTTGAAAATATTTTTTCAAGGTTTTTATGAAAAAAACATATAGTAATAAAAATATTTTATTCGTGATTTTTGGCTTGAGTATTATAAATGATGATGGTTGATCCTGATACAACTTATATGATGGGTAATACAAATACAACTAATATGATGGGGGATCCCCATTATAGCTCTCCAATGAATTGATTAATTCCCATTGTCTTCATTGGTAAGAATGAGGGAGTTAATATGGAAGATTTATCCAATGGATTTTACTGTTCTCTAGCTATTTATAACATAAGTTTAAAATGGGTTATGAATTTGATTCTTCATGTTTCCAAAAATGTATTGAGTTTTCCTATTATGTATTTTTAATGTTTTTAAATGGGTAAAAAGTTTGTGTTTTTTATATAGAGATTATTTATCTTATATTCTAAAATAATATTGTGGTAATGGTAAATAAATTATGTGTTTTAATGTTTTTAACTATACTACCATATTTGTTTCTTTTATATCCATCACTGAACATTTTCTACTCATCCCACATTTAAAAAAATAAAAGGGAATAAGGATGATTATAAATTTTAATAATGTTAATGTTACTGATATGGAAGATACCATAAAGAAAGAAATCATGTCATTATAGAGAACATTTTTGTGTGGGAATAATTGATAATGTGTAAGAATTTCCACTTGAAAGAGACTTTCCTAATTCTCTAAAACTCTAAACCAAAAAGGTCCTGAGTTATGTAAGTGATCCAATATTTTTTATATGTTTTTTATTTTTTAGTTGGCTAAAAATGGGCCACATGTATTGGCATGAAATACAGAAATTTTAAGATGATGGTTTAGAATTGGATCTAGGGGTGCGGGTCATGAGCTATTATAGTTAGTCTCAAATCATAATTTAAAAATCACTAGAGACAAGTATGTTTTCATTTGGGGTTAAATTACAAATTATAGATACCATCATGGGTTTATAAGCATGAGGTTGATCATAAGTTAAATGGATTAGACATCCCATTACATGTTTTAACTAAAGATATTTTTCTATGATTAATGATATTTTGGGCGGCATTTATGATAATATAACCCTTCGGTCTAGTATGGGTTTTATTAAAAACGTTATTGGGGATTAAGGAATTTATATTTTATGGATATAAGGTATTGAAAAACATAAGGGTTTATAGGATCATTTATGTTGAGGTAATTATGGGTTATTAAAATTTTGGAACATAAGTATTATCATATAGATTACCATGTGATTGAAAAGTGATTTGGTGAATAAATGGTTAATGTTTTTTAGGAATATGATAACTATATATTATGGGGAACACTATATTGCTAATGTAAATAGAATACTATTAGATGAGATAGAATATAATATGAGTAATAAATAATTGAATTATCTATTTGATAATAATATGATTTTTATGTGGAATTATGGTGCTTGATGTTATTTATGGAAATTATTAGAATATTTTATAGATTCTATTATTTGGTAATGTAATTTTTTGGGTACATGACATTATGAGTTACTAATGTTTTTGTAGAGAAATATTAAATTAATATTTAACGAATATGTGATAAAGTCACTTTGATTTTTAGGTTTTGAAATTGGTTGAGAATATTTTGAATAATTTTAAAGATATTTATTTATTAAATGATAAAAATTTAACATTTTGGTATTATTGTTGATGCCTTTGATATTAATGTTGTATTTCATCATATAAAGGTAATTTAATTTCAGGAATTATTTTACCATGTGCTAACCAATTTGGTTTTGGTTAATTTATAAAGACATGGGAAAAATATTTTTATTAACTTTAGAAATGAAAAAAGTATTCTTGAATACTCATCATTTGGAGTCAAATATGAGATGATGGTGGAAACTGATCGAAACACACAACCAAATGATAAAAATTTAATTTCTGGATTTGATGAAAATTAAGTAATTATATTAAATTATTTCATTAGTATAGATTGTAAAGGAATTAGTCAAATCTATGAAAATTATATTAAAAGAAAAATTTTATCTCATTACCTTTATTTCTGAAAAATTTGTGGTCTTTTTCACACATCATTGATTTATGATTAAGTGGTCATTAACATTCTCATGATAATTCGATTTCATGTGATAAATGTTCTGGGTTTCTCTCTATCATTAATTAGAAATTATGTTTTCCTCAATGTACATATTTACACTACCCATTAGTGTTCTCATATTTATAAAAATTTATATGTTATTCAAGATGACCTTAATATTTCCATTTCCTTCTGTTCAAGAGGAAGTTTTTTTAACCCTTTTTATGATGGGGGATTTCAAAAATGCTATTTTCAAATGTCAAACCCTTAATTAATAATCTAAATTTATAATTGAGAGGATTAAATCTATTATGGTGGTGTGGTTGAAAATAATATCCTATGATTTTAAAAGAATACTTTGTTCAGTATCACATACAACATGCAATAAAGAGATTAAACAAACGATGAAATCTAAATATTTAAATTTTACAGTAATAACCACGATTTTAAATGAGTGGGTAAGAATATGATTAACTAAATTATAATATATATATATATATATATATAAATTTCCTACATAATAAAAATATATTGATTAATTATTATAAAATAAGTACTCAATTTTTTAATAATTTCATTTTAAGCCTCCTAAATATGTCTTCATCAAAAAATATTTTATTTTTATTTTTTAAAAAATACTATATATAATTTATTGAAATTATTTAAGTTTTATTTTATTAATATTATATAATTTTTGAAACCAACATATCAAAAATATATTGGACTGAAAAATAGGGATTTTAATGAAAGGGATTATTTTTAAGTGAATAGTAAAAACAAAATATTTTATTGAAAATTGTATTTTTTTCAAGTACTAAAATAGTAATAATTATAATTTTTTTTAGTTTTAAAAATTTATTAATCCATTTTTATTAAAAAAATACACTTATATATTTTTAATAAATTTTATACTTGAATTTGGTATAAAAATATTTTTCATACTTTAGAGTCATTTTTCTGAAAAAACATTTTCATTATTATTTTTTAGTTTTAATTTTAAATTTCACACTACCACTTATGTGTATTGAATCTTGGAAAATAAATTCCATATTTTGAATCAATATTATCAAATATGTACATTTTATTTTTAGTCATTATGAATGGTAACTATAGTATATATTTTTCACCTTGGTTAGGGTAAATTAGGTATTTAAGGATAAAAATATTGTCATAATGATTAAAACATTCCATAAAACTTATATTTATTTGATTGGAAAAGTGTGGTTTTACCTTTAAAATCCATGATTCTAAAATGTGGAAATTTTTTACCACTTTCATTTGATTATAACATTTATATTATTTTAAGTAAATATAAAGAAAAAAATGTCACTCTCTTTGTTTCAATATATATAATATTTTATAATAGATATAAATAAAACTTAAGTTTGGTTATAAATATTTGATTTATATATATTTGTTTTATCATGAGACTTTATCTATAATTTTTAGTGATGATATAATTACCTTAAATGATTACAAAACAACAACACAATATTTATTCAATTAATTGAAAAATAAAATAAATGATTTTAAAAATATAAAAAGAGAAATAATATGAATGGATTATTTTATTCCATGAATTTTAAATATAAAAATAAATTATTAGGGATTTGTGAGTGTATTGTATTAAATTTACATTTATATCATGTTATTTTGAAATAAAATTATTTAAATTATTCTAAAAATGACATTAATAGTATTTTATATCAAATAATATTTTATTAAATTCTTAAAAATTCATAAAAATATTTAAATATGAAAAGTAGGATGGTAAAGTTTCTAAAATATCATAATTTTTCCATTTATGATCAAATTTTAACATTATATGTAAAATTATAACCCTTTATTGTTGAAAAATCCATTAAGAATGTTAAGGTGATTTTTTTATCTGTAGGTTAATCTAAAATATATGGTTTAAAATGATATAAAAGCCTATAAAAATTTTATTATATGATTATACTGATATCAAATCATAATTATCTTTTAATACATGCCATTTTTGAAGTATTATTAATGATTTAGAAAAAATTATATTATTATATTTCATGTGTTTTTAAAATGAAATTAATGATATTTTATAATAAAAAATATTTAATTAAATTGTTTAAAATTAGTAATATCTTATATTTAATACTTTAATAAATTAAAATAATTCCCCTACCATCCTTTATAAACGGATGAACGCTCTCCTCTACTCTCCAAAGTTAAAGATCCATTTTTTAGACAAGACCTTTGCAAAAACTTTTATAATATACATAAAAAATGTTCTAGAAGACTTATAATGGGAATAATAGTAACCTTAGATGGATTAAGGTATAAATCAATAGATATTGTCTGAATAATAGGTATATCCTTTAATCTAATGTTTTAGTTTTATTTTCTCGTCTTACCCCATTAAATATTCTAAAAATATACTAAAATTAAAACACATGTATCTAAAATATACTAATTTATTGTTAAATTAATTTAATAATATATATCAATCTTATATTTCTTCAAGTAGAAAAAGAAAATAATATGCATGTGTATGGTGGACTACCCCCTCATGAACAAATGTAATTTAATTTCCAACACCTCCTCTTATGATTGGTTATAATGATAGATATAATATATATATATATGAGATATTATTGAAATTTTCTAAAATAATAATATATCATCTACTTCCTTATACTTAAATACATTAAATAAATATGACATCATTCATGAGTACATGTGGACTACCATCTCTATGAAGCGATGTGATTCATTTTCCTTTGACACATCAGATTTCTGATATATATGACTTTATTAATGAAATATTATTGTATTTTTGAGACTGTAATCACTTTGGAAAGGTAAAATAAACCCTAAATTCTTTTTATCAATTTTTTTAAAAATGGAAATGTTTCCCATCGATACATTTTTCTTATCGTCACAATGTTTGTAATATATTTTATTTTCCATAATAATACTTCATTGTTGGTTTTAAAAGTATAATTTATATATATAAATGATTATTATCTTGGAGATGATGAATTAATTATCTCTTTACTGATATTCAACGTGCCAAAGAAATTTTGGACATATGAATCGAATACCATCCAAATGTGTGATGTGAAGTTAATTGATTAAATAAATAAATACAATATGGTAATAAATAAAATAAAAGGGTTAAGAAACATAAAAATATATATTATAAAAAAGAATAATAAAACTATATTATTCAGAATGCCCAAATGGATCAACCATTGTAGACACGAGTCAGAAAAAACCCAAAATCACTTTATTATTGAGTGAGAAGCGCAAGTTAAACCCTAAAATCATCATCATACATACCTTCAAAAACATATTGTTCCCTATCACTCAACTATAATGTGATTTATTTTAAAATAAAAAAAATGTTTGGTGGTGGTAGATACACATAAACTTGCAACCTAATTTTAATTATTTTAAAGATTTATTTTCTAAATATTTTTATTTCTTATATATATTATTAAAATTATTTTATTGATGTACTTATAGAGAAATAAATGAGTTATAAAGGTAAATTAATGTCTCTTTCTACTTTATTACAAATTTTTTCAAAAGGAATCATCTTATATATTTTTAAGGAATATTTTGACTCTATTTTACAAGGTGGTAAAGGAATGTTTTTTATCTTGTATATATGGAATATAAATTCACATCATTATGAATTTTACTTGATTTGAATATTCCTTAAAAAAATTCCAGTTTTATTTTCGAAAGAAATAATTTCCAAAATATTTTGTGAATTTCTCTTTTTAAATAGTTACCTTGATAAAATGTAGTTTCTATCCATTTTTATGTGAAAATATAAAGTGTTTTTATGATGGGTTAAAAATAAATTTTCTAGGGTTTTATGGATAAAATTTAAAATCACAAAAAAAAATATTCATGATGTGGTACATTATGATTGTATTTAATGATTGGTCATCCTAACACAACTTAGACAAAGGGATAGTCTAATATAGATTTTTTTTATGTGAGAGTACCATTATATCTCTCCAATGCAATGGGTAATATTTCTATTCATAAAAGGAAATAAAAGGGTGTTAATCATGGAGATTTATCCTATAGATTTAACTGATCTCTAGTTATTTATGTAACAGCCCAAGATTTTATGAAAAATATTCTTTTTAATTTCACTAATGTCTTGTGTTGTATGCTACACCAAAAGGAGCTTGCACAACACGCATCCTTGACTTTCCTTTCATTACACGCAATCTCAACCTTCCTCGATAGCGTGTGTAGTACGCAATACTGAGTTTCACGAAACAACGATATGCTATTAAAATATTATTAAAACTCGCCGTTATGAATAGTAATAACCACTTTTTTAAATTTTAGAAATTTTAGCTCTCAAAATGGACTTCATTTTTGGATTCGGAGTATCGAATTTAGCCTAAGGTGAAATTTTGGTACTTTTCGGATAACTTTCATATTCTGATGAATAGTGAAAATTACTAAATTATAATTAAAAACAACTTTTTTAATCGAAATAATTAATAGTGATAAATCATTAATTTTAGTGGTTTTAAAGTATATTTAGAATATATTTTTACAATTTAATACAATTTTGGTCATTGGATGTAATTTCACATTTAAACCAGACATAATCAAGTGTCAATATTTTGATAGATATTGTTTCTTAAAAACACGCTATTTGTTTTAACAACGGGATTTAATTATAAAGTTAATTAATGCAATTTCTATGTTATGAATTTGGTAAAATAGACTTCATTTTTGAATTCGGAATATGAAATATAGCTTAGGATGAAATTTTGGCATTGTTCTGAAAAACATCAATTTTTGATGAATAGTGAAACTACTAAGTGGTAGTTAAAAAACTGAATTTTTCATAAAACTTAATTTTACCACTTCTGTGAATGGAATTTCAAAAATCCAAGATACACGGTTGATGTCAGTAAGTAAAATGTGGTTCAATGAGATGAAAATAATTTTTGGTGAATAGTAACTTTTTACTTTTATTTACCACGGTTAAAAGTAAATAGGGTAATTAAGGGTAAGAATGATATTAATATTACCCTAACACATGTCCTAATTCTATTGTACAAGTGTATCTCGACCAAAAACAACCTTAAGTGTAAAATATTATCATTTAGGCCCACTTGGATTAGATTAGGACATTTATTATTATTTAATTCAAAGAAGAGTTAAAAGAGTTAAAATCAAAATTTATTTAATAAAGGATTTTTAATATAGGGTTTTAAATAAGATAAATTCGATTGTAAATATTCATTAGAAATATAAAAGGATATCCTACATAATGGTATTTTATTTGTAATTTTTAGACATCAAATAATTTAATTTATTTATGACACAAAGATGATGCAGTAATTATCTTATTAATGAAATATTGACATAATTAATATTATAAATACCAAAATATATGTAATTTAAGACTTTTTATAAATTACACTAATTTTCTAGGTTACTATGATATATTAGTGTTGATTTAATAAACTTGGTTCGAACATATAATTCTGTTATGACTTTCACAAAAATCATATATCAAATAGTGTCAAAATTGACACAAAATAGTTTTTAAATCTAATATTATATTATTAATAGTTATTTTATTCCTAAAAATCTAAGGTTCGGCCAAATGACTTAGATAAGGATATATATATTAATAATAAACAATTTGGGGTTCTTTTGGCATGTTATAGTAAGTTTATTAACCATATAGTGTAAGAAAACAAAAAGACACGGTAAAAGTTAAATTATTTAACTTAGAGTTAAATCTAATTGATAAGGTTAAAATAATAACCTAAACTTGTCTAAATCCTATTGGTTGATAGTATTTAGACCCATACCCACTTTAGATTCGAAATAAGACCCTTTGGAACCATTATAAACCGATTTTGACTTTAATATAAAATAATATTTTGAGATATTCCTAAGGTGCCCCTCTCCTCCCTTATAAAAGGGCACCTCCTCCCCCTCCTCCTCACACCAATTTGAGCACTCAAGCTCGGCCAACCCCTGCCAAAATCCCTTCTCCACTTCCCTATAATAATCCTAGAGGTCCTTCTCTTCTTCAAAGACCAATCTTAGTTCCCTAAGTGGAGGATTCAAAGAGGTGTTCCAAAGAAGTGGTGATATCCATTACCGATCTTTTCAATTTCTTTCTTCTTCAACTTCTTCTTATTTAGTTGTTTCATGATAAAGTAATAACATCAGTATTTCTTATATACTGATATGTTATTATAAATATGAAACAACTCTAATTAACCTTCTATCCATCCTACGGAGAAAGGAAATCACCGCGCGTGCGTACGTACGAAATACCGTCTCCACGCCGTGGTGTAATCTATTTTCCGTAACCACCTTAATTGGATGGGTATAATGATGTAATGAGTAACTATACATGATTATTATAAAGTTATATTGATACTGAAATAGTACACATACACTTCAACACAATTCCACGACCATGGGAACGATATCATCGCTCGTGCGTACGTACGGACTACCGTCTCCACGACGCGATGAGATTCATTCTCCATGTTAACCATTTAAGAATGATTACAAAGTATATATAAGAAATAATAATGAAATACATGACATTATAAAGCTACTGTATTTATGTATATATATATATGTATGTCATCTACTTACTTCCATTCAAGACAATAAGGAAAGGAAAACAGCGTTCATGCGTACGTACGGACTACCGTCTCCATGAACAGTGTTTTTCATTTCATTTATCTATCTATTATATATATATATACTGAATATATATGATATATAAAACATATTTTATATTCTGGAAGTAAGTAAATCATGATATAAGTAATAATAATGTCAATAACAACAAGTCAAAACACCTACGATAAATGAAACAATTTTACCCAAAACGCTTCTTTAACATGGAATTTACAAAAGAACGGGTAATATAAAGTCATAAGTGAACCATATATGATATCATAATAATGAATATGATTCTGTAATAAGTCAATGACATTATTTAAATCATTATACAGGAGGTTCAGACACATACGAAGAAAATTGGACCTAAGGTAAGGGAAATATCACAATCTCATTTTTATCCGAGATTGTTTATTCGTAAGTATTTACTGGGGTGTATTTTATCATCCACATCCATGTTTCATCAATATGTAATATTATTTCCATCCACCTACAATTTTTTAAATCCATTTTTACCCTTCGGTGAGTTTTTAGTAATATGTATGAAAGGAATCTTTTGTCGTTTTTCGTATGAGGTACTTTTTGACTTTTCCGACAAAAGTACGAAGAATGTTTTTTTTAACTTATACGGCATGAATGGATTTTTAAAACATTATTTCCAAGAAACTTCCTTTACAAGTTTTCAAGTTTATTTTTAATCAACTTCTTTTATTTTAAAGTCGTATGACATGTTATGAAAGGAAAAATGTTTTTGAAGTAGAAAGGATATTTTCCTCAAGAATGGAGTTCAAGTATTTTATCAAAATTATTTTCCATCTAAGATAATAAAAGGGTTCTATTTTTATCCCTATTATTACATTGATTTGATTATTTTGTGATGGAATTATTTTTATGAATTCTTTTATCGTGTATGAATTGTTTTATGATGTCATGATGTTTAAAGATTCCTATTTTTATTACATGGGTTATGCAATGATGTATGATTTATGATTTTGTGGCACACATAAGAATGGTATCATTATGAGATGGGTGGGACCTATATCTCCCTCCAATGCATTGGGTAAAGATTTTATATCTCATGAGATAGACATGGCTGGAATGGTATGTTATACCGGTTCAGTGAAACAGGACTGAAACGAGGGTGACTCGGTTCAGAAAGGGACTTTGTCCACTTAGATAGTCTTGGAAATGAGTCTTGACTAACAAGAAATGATTCTCTATGATTATGTGTGTATGCCACAAAGTTTCATGTTTTAAGTTATGATTATTGGGATTTCATTTCACTACTATGATTTATCCCATGTTATGAAATTATGCTCTCTTTTGCAGGTTAAGATTTCCAAAAGTTATGTTCTTATGAATATGATGTGATTGATTTCTCTTTTGTTTACCCTTACTGAGCATTTGAGATCACCCTTTTATGTTTTCTTTTCCCCAGGATATAAAGAAAGGTTTTAGGTATAAAAAAAAGGAAGATATTTATGGGAGATATTGAATATCTTTCACCACGATTAGAAGATTACGTTCCGAGTTTCCAAAGACACTAAACTATTACGATCCTTGTGTGTGTGTTTTTTTTATGTACTAAGTATTCCGCAAAAGTAATGTAATGTCCATGTAAGTCAAGATTCGGGTCTCTACAGTTGGTATCAGAGGAAAGGTTTAGTCAACCTTTGGAAACTAGGATGCGAGAACTTTAGTTAGATCCCTAGAGATATTTATAAGGTATGTCTAGGGATGTCCCTAAGGATAAGTATATGTATAGGATACAGTCCTAGAACTACGGTAACGATCATAGAATTTAACCTAAGATGTTAGATATTGAGGATACTCTACCTTTATTATGTTGTTTTCCCTAGCATGATTTTTGCCTCTCACGCTATTCTTTTTTTTTTGTTTTAGAAAATGGCTGGAAACAAGATGATTCACGATAATGGAGGATATGATGGACAATGGAATGATATTCTTCATAATGAAATGGGATTTGGAAGTCCAAACATCATTATTATGCCGAATCAGCAATCTCATAATATGATCAATAAATTAAAATTTGGTAAGTTTCCTGACTCGGCTAATAAGAGAAAGATGGAGTTTCATGATGATCCTAGAAGAAAGAAAGTTCAATTTCCCCTATGTAAATCATGTGGGAAGAGGCATCAAGGAGAATGTTTCAAAGGAACTGGAAGATGCTTTGGGTGTGGAAAAGAAGGACACAAAGCAAGTAAGTGCAAAGGAAAAGGTTCAGTTAACACCATGGATGAGGATAATGGTATTGCTACGACATCGAAAATGGTTAAATGTTTTAAATGTGGAATGTACGGGCATTATGCAAACCAATTCCCTAAGGGAAAGTCTCATGAAGATAATCAGTATGGTCGTATGGGAAGTATTTATGTTGATGATGATGAAGAGACTACAAATGATATGTGATATGAAAGAATTGTTGAAGCTCGGTCAATGGTTTAAGAATGTAGTGGAATGATTACATGTTTATCATGTGTAATGTTGTATAAGAAATCTCATGGTACTATGGAATAAAGAGACATCTAAGGATTGTTACACTGTTGTCTTTCCTTGAGTTATGAAAGTACCACTATCCATGAAAGGTTATTCAGATATTTTTGGAATTTAGATGATATGCGTATAATGAAGGAATAATAAGATAATGAGGTGTTTGATTGTATTCATGAGGTCATGACTGATATAAGGAGAAGGTTATATCATGGTTTAAGTATATAGAATTTTTGGATTTTGGTATGTGGAAAGAGTTAACTTTTAACTGCATTCATTTTTTCACTAAGGTTCAATGGGTATTCAAGAGAATACATGATTAAGGCCTTTGAATGTTTGGAATGTGACCAACAAGACATATCATATGATATATGGGGATTAATGACAGTATTAAATCTCTGGTAATCGTTTTCACTATATTATGAGAGTGGACTGTAGTATTATGGATAAGCCTAAAGATTAGAATGGATTACGTTGGACATAAGTTAGTATTGTTTAAGGATAGAATATTTTTGATATTATTGATGGGATGTTATAGTAATGTAGTTTTAGAAAAAGGACAACCTGCAGGACGGGCGACAGCCCATCGCTTCGGACAAGGCTGTGGGAATCGAACCCACAACCGAAGTGCGACTGGCCTTTATCGCCTACCACTGGCCTACAGGAAGTCCCTGTTTAGTAGAAACTAGTTTTATTATATTAAGCAGTATGATATATGAAGTATAAGTCCATTTTAGGAACCATATATGATTAATCTCACTATAGATCGACTTATGTATATAATTTTTGCTAACCTTTTGTTTGAGACAGATGGAATGACCCGTCATTCTATCACATGATCTGCTAACACTTCACGAATAACAAATTCAACTTCATTTATTTAAGATATGAAGTGGAAATTGTTCAAGGCACGAACAATAGTGTGATTGTACCAAAATAAAGTAAGTATTTATTCTAATTCAAATTCTTCAACTTTAGGGAAACGATCTTGAAAACCAAAAAATGTTGTCCTAGTGATCTTATATCTGATTAATCGGATGGTACCTTAGATCGTCACAAATTTATGGATTTGTGATTGTTGGCTTTTCCATAGCCATGTTCTCTACCACTCTCCATCATAACATGATGGTTAAATTTTTCTTCCATATCCATATTTTCACCTATGTGGAAACCCAGTGATTAGTTTATTTGGGTAACCGTTAAGTTTCATACTTTTGTTTTTAAATATTGTTTTTGGTATTCCTTTTTACGATGTGGGTTTCTATTAAAGAAACTTTCGAATAGTAAACCATTTATAACCCTGACGAATTTCGAGGGCGAAAATCATTTTAAGGGGGGTAGAATGTAACAGCCCAAGATTTTATGAAAAATATTCTTTTTAATTTCACTAATGTCTTGTGTTGTACGCTACACCAAAAGGAGCTTTCACAACGCTCATCCTTGACTTGCCTTGCATTACACGCAATCGCAACCTTCCTCGATAGCGTGTGTAGTACGCAATACTGAGTTTCACGAAACAACGATATGCTATTAAAATATTATTAAAACTAGCCGTTATGAATAGTAATAACCACTTTTTTAAATTTTAGAAATTTTAGCTCTCAAAATGGACTTCATTTTTGGATTTGGAGTATCAAATTTAGCCTAAGGTGAAATTTTGGTACTTTTCAGATAACTTTCATATTCTGATGAATAGTGAAAATTACTAAATTATAATTAAAAACAACTTTTTTAATCGAAATAATTAATAGTGATAAATCATTAATTTGAGTGGTTTTAAAGTATATTTAGAATATATTTTTACAATTTAATACAATTTTGGTCATTGGATGTAATTTCACATTTAAACCAGACATAATCAAGTGTCAATCTTTTGATAGATATTGTTTCTTAAAAACACGCTATTTGTTTTAACAACAGGATTTAATTATAAATTTAATTAATGCAATTTCTATGTTATGAATTTGGTAAAATAGAATTCATTTTTGAATTCGGAATATGAAATATATCTTAGGATGAAATTTTGGCATTGTTCTGAAAAACATCAATTTTTGATGAATAGTGAAACTACTTAGTGGTAGTTAAAAAACTGAATTTTTCATAAAACTTAATTTTACCACTTCTGTGAATGGAATTTCAAAAATCCTAGAGACACGGTTGATGTCAGTAAGTAAAATGTGGTTCAATGAGATGAAAATAATTTTTGGTGAATAGTAACTTTTTACTTTTATTTACCACGGTTAAAAGTAAATAGGGTAATTAAGGGTAAGAATGATATTAATATTACCCTAACACATGTCCTAATTCTATTGGACAAGTGTATCTCGACCAAAAACAACCTTAAGTGTAAAATATTATCATTTAGGCCCACTTGGATTAGATTAGGACATTTATTATTATTTAATTCAAAGAAGAGTTAAAAGAGTTAAAATCAAAGTTTATTTACTAAAAGATTTTTAATATAGGGTTTTACATAAGATAAATTCGATTGTAAATATTCATTAGAAAGATAAAAAGATTTCCTACATAATGGTATTTTATTTGTAATTTTTAGACATCAAATAATTTAATTTATTTATGACAACAAGATGATGCAGTAATTAACTTATTAATGAAATATTGACATAATTGATATTATAAATACCAAAATAAATGTAATTTAAGACTTTTTATGAATTACACTAATTTTCTAGGTTACTATGATATATTAGTGTTGATTTAATCAACTTTTTTTGAACATATAATTCTGTTATTACTTTCCCAAAAATCATATATCAAATAGTGTCAAAATTGACACAAAATAGTTTTTAAATATAATATTATATTATTAATTGTTATATTATTCTTAAAAATCTAAGGTTCGGCAAAATGACTTAGATAAGGATATATATATTAATAATAAACAATTTGGGTTTCTTTTGGCATGTTATAGTAAGTGTATTAACCATATAGTGTAAGAAAACAAAAAGACACGGTAAAAGTTAAATTATTTAACTTAGAGTTAAATCTAATTGATAAGGTTAAAATAATAACCTAAACTTGTATAAATCCTATTTTTTGATATTATTTCTACTCATCCCCACTTTAGCTTCGAAATAAGACCCTTTGGAACCATTATAAACCGATTTTGACTTTAATATAAATTAATATTTTGAGATATTCCTAAGGTGCCCCTCTCCTCCCTTATAAAAGGGCACCTCCTCCCCCTCCTCCTCACACCAATTTGAGCACTCAAGCTCGGCCAACCCCTGCCAAAATCCCTTATAAACTTCCCTAGAATAATCCTATAGGGCCTTCTCTTCTTCAAAGACCAATCTTAGTTTCCTAAGTGGAGGATTCAAAGAGGTGTTCCAAAGAAGAGGTAATATCCATTACCGATCTTTTCAATTTCTTTCTTCTTCAACTTCTTCTTATTTAGTTGTTTCATGATAAAGTAATAACATCAGTATTTATTATATACTAATATGTTATTATAAATATGAAACAACTCTAATTAACCTTCTATCCATCCTACGGAGAAAGGAAATCACCGCGCGTGCGTACGTACGGAATACCGTCTCCACGCCGGGGTGTAATCTATTTTCCGTCACCACCTTAATTGGATGGGTATAATGATGTAATTAGTAACTATACATTATTATTATAAAGTTATATTGATACTGAAATAGTATACATACACTTCAACACAATTCCACGACCATGGGAACGATATCATCGCTCGTGCGTACGTACGGACTACCGTCTCCACGACGCGATGAGATTCATTCTCCATGTTAACCATTTAAGAATGATTACAAAGTATATATAATAAATAATAATGAAATACATGAAATTATAAAGCTACTATATTTATGTATATATATATATGTATGTCATCTACTTACTTCCATTCAAGACAATAAGGAAAGGAAAACAGCGTTCATGCGTACGTACGGACTACCGTCTCCATGAACGGTGTTTTTCATTTCATTTATCTATCTATTATATATATATATATATACTGAATATATATGATATAAAAATCATATTTTATATTCTGTAAGTAAGTAAATCATGATATAAGTAATAATAATGTCAATAACAACAAGTCAAAACACCTACGATAAATGAAACGATTTTACCCAAAACGCTTCTTTAACATGGAATTTACAAAAGAACGGGAAATATAAAGTCATAAGTGAACCATATATGATATCATAACAATGAGTATGATTCTGGAATAAGTCAATGACATTATTTAAATCATTATACAGGAGGTTCAGACACATACGAAGCAAATCAGACCTAAGGTAAGGGAAATATCACAATCTCATTTTTATCCAAGATTGTTTATACTTTGGTATTTACTGGGGTGTATTTTATCATCCACATCCATGTTTCATCAATATGTAATATTATTTCCATCCACCTACAATTGTTTAAATCCATTTTTACCCTTCGGTGAGTTTTTAGTAATATGTATGAAAGGAATCTTTTGTCGTTTTTCGTACGAGGTACTTTTTGACTTTTCCGAAAAAAGTACGGAGAATGTTTTTTTTAACTTATACGGCATGAATGGATTTTTAAAACATTATTTCCAAGAAACTTCCTTTACAAGTTTTCAAGTTTATTTTTAATCAAATTATTTTATTTTAAAGTCGTATGACATGTTATGAAAGGAAAAATGTTTTTGAAGTAGAAAGGATATTTTCCTCAAGAATGGAGTTCAAGTATTTTATCAAAATTATTTTCCATCTAAGATAATAAAAGGGTTCTGTTTTTTATCCCTATTATTACATTGATTTGATTATGTTGTGATGGAATTATTTTTATGAATTCCTTTATCATGTATGAATTGTTTTATGATGTCATGATGTTTAAAGATTCCTATTTTTATTACATGGGTTATGCAATGATGTATGATTTATGATTTTGTGGCACACATAAGAATGGTATCATTATGAGATGGGTGGGACCTATATCTCCCTCCAATGCATTGGGTAAACATTTTATATCTCATGAGATAGACATGGCTGGAATGGTAGGTTATACCGGTTCAGTGAAACAGGACTGAAACGAGGGTGACTCGGTTCAGAAAGGGACTTTGTCCACTAAGATAGTCTTGGCAATGAGTCTTGACTAACAAGAAATGATTCTCTATGATTATGTGTGTATTCCACAAAGTTTCATGTTTTAAGTTATGATTATTGGGATTTCATTTCACTACTATGATTTATCCTATGTTATGAAATTATGCTCTCTTTTACAGGTTAAGATTTCCAAAAGTTATGTTCTTATGAATATGATGTGATTGATTTATCTTTTTTTTACCCTTACTGAGCATTTGAGCTCACCCTTTTATGTTTTATTTTCCCCAGGATATAAAGAAAGGTTTTAGGTAAAAAAAGGGAAGATCTTTATGGGAGATATTGAAGATCTTTCACCACGATTAGAAGATTACGTTCCGAGTTTCCAAAGACACTAAACTATTATGATCCTTGTGTGTGTGTTTTTGTTATGTACTAAGTATTCCGCAAAAGTGATGTAATGTCCATGTAAGTCAAGATTCGGGTATCTACAATTTATAACATGTGTTTAATATTGGCTATGAATACGACACTCTATATTTCCAAAATGTGTTTCTTTTTTATTACTATGGTGTTAAAGGACTACTTTGTGAAACAATTATTGTTTTTCATGTGGATATGATTTATTTCATATGATCAATAAATATTCTCATAAAGGTAAAAATCTTATGGGTTTTTATTTTTTTCACTAGACTGAAATATTTCTTTATTTTATGTCCATTACTATGCTTTTTGTTCCCATAAAACATTTTTAAATTATTTTTACAAGGATTATGCAGTGGTAGAAAACATAATAACATCATTGTTCCTGAAATTAATCTTACCTAGAACAAGGAAAGCTTTTCATTATAAGGAACTTGTTTTGTGAAAAAATGGATATTTTGTAGATACATCAACTTGAAAGAGTTAGTACTAATTCTATAAATAGTAAACCTAAAAAGTATGTGGGTTTGTAAGTGATCCAATATTTATTCTACAATGTTTTTGTTGTTGATGTCTAAAATTGGTTCACATGTATCAGTATCAGTTAAATAAATGTAAATATTATTTTTTTGCACAGTATTTGAGAGTGTGATCTTGGGGATTTTATAAATTAGAAGGAAACCACAGAGGTTGACTCCTTGTTAAAAGAAACTGGCATGTTTTAGATTCATAATATCCTACTCTAATAGATATACTTTTATAGAAACCCTAATGGATCTTCTATAGGGGTGAATCCATATGATCATGCATCCTCTCAAGAACCCCAATATTCATTTTCACTACTATGTATATAGGAAATATAAATATAGTTACTTTATATTGGATCACATGATGTATTTCCTCCTATGAACACTTATTTCTGAAATATTTATCAAGAAATAGAGTAGGAGAGAAGAAAAATAGGTCCTTAAACCTGATCCTATGATTCAACACATTTAGGACACACTATTGAATAATGAGATTCTTTAATCACTTCACTGCCATCATCATTGGATATATAAAAAATTCCATGAAAGTTCCTCTAAAAATATTCAAAAGAAACAATTTCATCTTTAAGGTCTCATAGAAACAATATCCACCACTACTGAACATCTCCCCATATCTGACAAATGGTTAGAAAAAACTAATACTTTTCCTGATTTTAGATATGACTAAAAGTTAGCTCAATATTCCCTAGATTTTTCTTTTCCCTAGTATTAGAGACACTCCCCCCATACTTATCCCCACCCTAGTTCCATAACTTATAGAATATGTTACTCTTGAGCTTATCCTACTCAAATGGGATAACCCTCCTATGATTAATAAGGTTTTTCACGGTAATACTCACCAATATGAAAAATGTGACAGTGATGACTAGGATACATATATGTGAATAGAAGTATAAAATTTGATGTCTATTATCATGGAATTTACTTAATCAATTCAATTTAAGTTAAATTGATTTAATTCCCCTAAAAACACCCCATTTCAGACATAAGGGAAAATGAGATTAATGAATGTACATTTTTTATGTATCTTATTTGGAAGTTAAACAATTATACTTGGTCATTCGATAATCTCAAGGTCCATTAATCGAACCATGAAGGGCCCCAAAAATACCAATCCTAGCTAGTATCCCTATCCTACGTCACATGTTAAGATAAACTAAAATTCTTTCCCTAAAAACCAATGTAATCTTTAATAGTTCCTAATTACAATCTCTATCCTATCCCTTAAATAAAAGATTTGATACCACTATTTTAAAACCCTCCCAAACTAGGAGACCCTATTTTTTTGTAACAAATTTGATAGTGACACTCTAAGACCGCCTCCAGTATACCATGGGTTAGTGACTAGAAATAAGGTTTTAAAACATACTGATAATGGGAATTATCCTCACATATCCAAGGAATATATAAGAAAACCATTGATCAATGGAACAATATATATTGAAAAAAATCTATAGTAATCCTTTAATTAATGAATATACAAAAGAAATTAAATTCCCAAAAATGTAAATACCAAATAAATACTCTAGGTAGTGACATTATAGAAACACAAATATCCAAACTACTACTGTCATTCACAACCTCCAAACTCACCCAAGAATCCTATAAAAAATTTATAATTATGGATGAGAATAACATATATTATAAATATTATTATATATAAGTTCCCTTATACAAATGTTGAAGGAATGTAATAGTTGACTAGTAAATAAAATGTAGAACTAATAAGAAACTATTTGGTCAATGACCACCTTACCTCACCATGGATCACTATGAAAATATCATAGTCAATCATAGAAAAAAACTATCAGGAGAATATATCAGAAAGGAACCATACAACCACTTCTAAGATATTTTTTCTCTCTCATTTCCTAATTTCAAATTTCCTATGCTCCAAATACCATCCATATCCATACCACAACAAATAATGTATCTTAAAAAATATCAAATATAGTAAAATATGTTATCGTGAACATAAAGGAAATAAACCTCATTCCATCCTCCTATAATGAAATACCCCACCATACATTCTCATTTCATTACCACCCCATCATATCTCATCAATATCTCAGAACGTATAAAAATCCACCAATAATATCATTATCTTAATAACCCACTAGGTCATCTAGTGGACCACTAATATCATCATCCCTATTATCTTATAGGGTCTTCCAACAAATTATGTACCTCCTCATCAATACCCCTTATGTTCCTCTAGTACATAATGTACATATCATTACCCCAATACTGTGTAGGGTATTCCAGTAAACTATAAAATATGATGGTATGATACCACTTACCTTGAGACGTCACAAACCATATTCCACATGGAAGGGGGGGCTGGGAATAGAGAGTAGGTATTCATAAAATCCCTCATCAACATATTTGTTTACAGAAAACACATGGAACCCAAATCATTTCTGGTGTCGGTAAGGGTATATGTATCAAGTGTGGTGTATATATCAAAAAAGCTTCAGGATCTGAGGAATCTCGGTCCTGAAAATTAAAGTAAATGGTAAATAAGAAGCGTTACCAGGGGATTTAAAAATGTAGTTAGAAATTTACCCCCACACATCATATTAAACTGGTGATAATAAAAAATATTAGATTAGAAAGAACTGCATATCATTGCTACATCCCATGATCATCACCATAGTACCATTGACTCTCACTAATATCTCTACAAGATATAACCCCAAAACCATCAAGAAAAAATAAAAAAACTACCAAAAAAATTTCAAAAATCTCAATTAATCATAGTATTGTTCCATTTAAATATTTACCATTTCCTATCCAATATAGGTTCACTAATCCATTCATTTCTAATTTAACGAAAAATGACTTTCGGTTAATACCCACATGAATTCCAACTTTTTCCCTATTCCATTAAATCATTACAAGTGGAATTATATTCTATTACTATTGGGAAAAAATAATGAGTCACATGATATCTAGACATTCCACCATCTATTGGAAATTTCTATGATGACACAAGATTATGGATCCTTTAATGTAATACTATTTTGGATAACTTGTTTCACACACAACACAAAACACATACCACATTGAACTGAAATAGGACATAAAATTTTATATTTTTATTATTTAGAATAATATATTAAATATAAAACATGTAGTAAATAAAATATTATTAATCAATAAATAGTTATAATATTTAGAAGATAAATAATTATTATTAAACTTTATTTTTATTTCATTCAAATAAGTATTTTAAGAGTATTGTATAAGTTACCCAAATAAATTTAATTCACCACTTATAAAATATTATTGTAATAGTATATGATATTTCAATACATTTAATAATAAATTAAAATTGTCAATATTAGATATTAGTATGAAATGATATTAAAAAAAATTAATTTTCAAAAAAGTGTTTTTTAACAAAAGAAATTTCTTATTATATATGGCATTTTCATAAAAAATATATATTTATAAATATTATAATTTTAATTATTTAAAATTAAATTTACTTTTGAATACAACTTGTCCTAATTATCTTGTGGATAATTTTTTATATTTTTCTAAAATATTTGCTTTTTTGGTGAATAGTAAATATATAGACTATGCTAAAAATTGTCACTTTGAAAATATTATTATCACACAATAATAAAATAAATTTTTGTAATTTTTTTCAGTAAACGATATATATATATATATTGAATAATTAATATAAATCATTCAATAATACTATATTGAATTTATAAAACACAATTTTAAATTTTGGAAACTTTTGTAATATTTGACACAAAACTATTTTTATGTGATTAGAATGAAAAATAGATTATATCACTTTTAGAAATTAAATATAAATAATGTACTTAATATTTGAGGCCAAAATTTCCTTATTAGTTAATAAAGTCAATTTCATTTTTTGGCGTTAAAATGATATTGTATTGATGTTAATGACTATGATTATGGTAAACCTATTAATTTAGAATAATTTATTTACTAATTTAGACTAAATTTTATCTAAAAAAATAAATTAATATATTCTAAAAATTAATTTAACATAATGTTTATGAAAAAATATAAATATATTAATAATGATTCAATAGGTAATCAATAATAAATAAGGTTAGGAATATTTAATAGTGAATGAAATATTTTTATAGAAAATTGTTTTCTATATATAAAATGTTATAATTTAATAGTTAATTTTCAATAAATTAGAAATTGAATTATATTAAATAGTGAATAAATATAGATTTAACACCCCAAAGGTTTTCAAGATGGACTATTTTTTTTGTAAGACATATGTTACTTGGTTAAAAAATAGTTATCCAAGTTAAAACAAGTTAAAATTAATCTTATATGGGATAATGATTTTCAATATAACATCCAACCATTTTATTACATAACTTTTCATTACATGTTAAAAAACATAGGATCTTTTCAAGTATAGTTTCTTGGTAATAAGGTGCCTAAAACATAAACACTTAAATTATTCTTCTAAAACAACTTGAAATACATCTTCATTGGTTCACAAAAGATTACTTTTACTGCATCTCACATCCTGGGGACATACATCAAAGGGAAGGGGTGGTTATGAAGCCCAGTAAGGGAATAATAAATAGAGACATATACCATGAGATCTTGAGACATATCAAAAAGAACACGAGTCATAACAATAAGGAATGATCAAGAGGAACATCATAATAATAAAATCATGAATGATAACATAGAAATGTGGATACAAAATTTAAATGATAAATTCATAATCATATCACTAATGTTCATCATCAAGGTTTCATAAATGAAAATTATAAAGTTTATTCACCAAGTTATCATAAAACATGTCACTCTAGAGATTAAATTCTTTACCCAATGCATTAAATCTTTTTAAGGGTGCACCATCAATATTTTATAATTTCATGGGAACCACATATATCATAATAAATTACTTCATTAATAACCGGTGGAGAATATAGAATGAGGTTCTAATAAAAATTATAATATACAAGATATCTTAAAGGTATTATTATAATTTTATTTTTATCCAATGAAAGGAAATGAAAATATCATATATGTAAATACAAGAATAAAAAATAAAATTTTAAATATTTTTGAATACCTATTAAAAAATTATTTTTGTGTATTAAAAAAAGGAAAAGTGAATTTCTCATGAAAAAGAGGGAAATTTGATAAGTAAATTATGCATCATGATGGGTATAAAACATGGTTTTAGAAAATTTTAATGTGAGATGGGACAAGGTAATATCATTAAAAAAATAATCTTTTTATATAAATATGATAATAGAAAGTGGACAAGCTAAATATTTTGTAAATTAGAAGACATACCACATGAAAAGGGAACTTGAATGGAAATGTGAAGTGAAGATTTCTATTTCCTTGAAGAGTTGTTCCAAAAACATGAGGATGGACCCACAAGGGATTTAGGGAACCTTGGGTGATCCTTCAGAGGAAAAATCATCAAAACATCTTGGAGGATTAATTGGGTGTGAAGGGGGGACATGCAATGGGTTGAAATAATGGGTTCCCAAGACCCAACTATACAGTAATTTTGATTACCAAATCATGTATAAAGTTAGATATACGTGAAGTATTCTTACCATATTAGTGTAGGGATTTTTGAATCCATTATTAAATGGTAATGTCCATAAGTTAATTCTCGTTTCAAAAAGTAATATAGGATCATAGGATATAGTGATAACCTTGAGATATTATGACATTAATAAAAAACATAGGTCATATTTTCAAGATATGTCTAACTGGATGGACACAATATATGTTTGACTGTTAGTTTCTGGGGGCTCAAAAGCATTGAGACTTATTCACAAGAAGTTCGTACTTGTTGATATCTATTAGTGAGATCATGAGGACACACCCGCCAATAGGAACAACACATATTTTGTGTGTCACTGGTTGTTCCTATCTACGAACATGTGTATTAGTCTCCTGAGTTGAGATCATTATGAGTGTGTACCATTTGATCTTGTACTTTTCTGCAAGGTAAAAACTATGATAATAAAATCATGGTTTGGTAGATTGTGTTGGTTGAATCATCGGTGCTATAACATTGGTTGAATGGTTAATAAAGTATTTGTTACTTCCTTGTTTAAAAAGTAATATATATTGGGTCTTGTTGATCAGGATGATAGTACCATCATCAGAACATAGCCAAGGTATTTGAAGGTAAATCCATCCAGTTAGTTAAAAAAGTAATAAATATTGAAAAGGGTGATGACACAAGTGTGTTCCCTACTTTATGGAACATTTAAAGACAAAGAGATTATATTACAATGTGTGTGTCTATAGGTTGGTTATCACTGTTATGACATTACTTATCTCTTTAGGGTCTTTGATGGGTTGTTAGACTCTACTCTTGGTCTATGAATTTTATTCACTACTATTGAGAAAAGTTTCTAGAGGGTTACACACAATAGAGTATTCATGAATCTTCTCTATTCAATTGAATATGTATATCGGACATGGTGGACCCTACTATGTGGTCCAAGTATTTTCCATGTTATCGATCACCAATAAATTAGTAATTTAATATTATTAAATTAAATAATAATTTGTATTGAATTTATTTATTAAAATTATTAACATGCTAGGTAAATATGAGAAAATAATACTCAAATGAATATTATTTTAATATAACATGGAAATTACAAGTCGAGTTAAATGACTTTGGATTATCACGTAATATATATATTTTATATATTACATGATTGTGATAAAATAATAAATAATATTGATGAATTTTAGATTTTCATAATTATTTATTTAAGGGATTATCAGTAAACGGGTGCTAGTGAACCCATTCAGGTATTTTCAACATAGATTATAAATAGAGAGAGTCTCTCTCCCAAAGAACTATTCAATCATTTATGAATGAGAGACTCTCTCTCCTTCTGCTTCCCAGAGAGAGAGTCACTCTCTTCCAGTGATGATCCAATAATTCCTTTATGAATTAAAGTTAGAGGATCGCAATGATAGTTGGGGTGTCGAAGGTTTCAAAGTATCTTTGTTCTAACACCTAGAATTCAACGATCGATGCTCCAAAAGATTATTTAAGCTTGTGTGGATGATCTAGGGGGATCTCGATATGGATTAGTCAAGAAACTATCACTGAATATGAGTTTTAGTTAACCAAAGATTCATATCTAAAAAAGTTATTTTTTTCTATTTTAACTTATCTTTTCTTTCAATTTGCACAAGATCCTTAAAACGTACTGGGGCTTGGTTCATCGAGGAAGATAATTTAAGACATCCCAAAGATGGATTTTTCTTAAATTCTTGGCCCACCAGCTTCTGTTACACACCTTGGTATCTTGAATTGGTATTAGAGGGATCATAAATTTTTTTGAGCCAAATAAAAATTAATTTTTATTAAATTAAATAGAGGGTTTGAAATTAGTCTTAGTGGTTCTGACTGCGCATTGATCCGATTTCAAACGGTGAAGTTATAGTCGTATGAAATTTTTAATATTGTTTGATTTATGGTTTAAAGCTAATATTTTTGATGTAAAAATATTCTTCATTTCAGTTAAATTAAATTATACCAACTTGAAACTACGATCTGAATAGTTTTTTTCAAATTAAAATAATAATTATTATTATTATGATAATAATAATAAATATTTTAATATAATTATAATAAAAAAAATATTATTATAAAAATGAAAGGCTAATTTATAGAATTTTCATTTTTCCACATGTAGTTTGGAATTTGTGGAGAAATCCACATATCCAAACAAAAAAACTAAATGGGTTGATAAAACTAGTGGGTTGAGTGGGGTTAGCAGTTTTCAAAGTCAAAAAATATCAGATGTTGGACCCCCCTTTTGGGTTCCTAACATGAAAATTTGATGATCCTACTATTCCACACCCCTGGATCCTTCACCTTCCAACCCCTTGGCTTGACCGCTGGTAGCTGGTCACCCCGTTCTACCATAACAAGCCTTGTCTCTCCCTAGTGTGACCTTCACCATGGTTTTCTCCCTCTATTGGTGCAGTCGAGGCCTCCCTTCTCCCAGCGACCTTCAAACCTCCTCCATCCTGTGGAACCTCCAACCTCTCCTCCCTATTCCCTGACAGGGAGCTGCACTACACCACACATTATCTTCCTGATCAGCCTTTCATCGACCACTATGTGTCCTTTGAACTATATCTAACAGTTCATGCATCACGTGTCAGTGTCTCTAGTTTCCCCTAGCTCGATCTCACTGGATTTTATCATATCTTCTCTCTTGATAGCTATATCCGAAGAGATTGGGAACCATGTGGCCTCACAGTCAAGTCTAACCATTGAACAGTGGTTCTACCCTGCCTCTAGAGAGTCATGACCAGGTCGCTCCGCCCCATGGTTTCCCTTTTATGCTCCAGTGAACCCCACCACCATTGTCTCCCTTTGTCTTCACCCCCCTTATGACCAGCGGTTGTCATCTCCACAATAGCCTCCTCAAACAAGACTAGGAGGCATCACTACCATGATACGCAACCCCTATTGGAGAGTGAAATACCCCTTGGGTGAGAGGTATCCTGATGTTGGGTTCTAGTTGATTTAGCTCACCCCAAAGTGTCCTGAGTGGGTATTCCCAATCTGGAAAAAGTTTGGACAGATTTTTCTAGCCCAGAATAGCTCAACATGGTCTTTGTCCGGCTCGTTACATGTCCGCGCAAGTTTGGCGTGACCCACAACTGGCCAGGGCAGGGTTTTGGGGCCCAAGAAACCAATTTTTATTCAAAAAAAGAATTTAATTTTAGTTTTAAATTAAATTAATTAAATTATTATTTTTGGTTTAAATTAATAATTTTCATTATCATGATAAAATTAATTTAATTTTTATATTAAATTAAATTAAATTGTAAATTTATTTTTTGGAAATAAAATTAAAATTATTGTAGAACAAAAATAATTAAATTATTAGATATATTTAATTTATTTAATTTAATTAATACCCTCATACTTTATTAAATGAAATTTAATTTTTTTCATGCTTTATTTTACCCACTTGCTGCTCTTGAGCATCGACCTGTGTGTATATGCATTTATTTATTTAATTAATTATTTACCTACGTATGATGTTTTTAATTAATTAAATGATGATATGTTCATCCTCTTTCTTTTCAGATAATATGAATAAGATCATGCATGGAAAATTTTATCTAATGTACAATACACCCCTATTCCCCCTTGCATGCATGCGAGTAATTTTATATATTCAATAAAGATGGTGTTTGGCGTGGACATCTCCAAGATGAGGCAGTATTTCTCGGAAAAAGGCGATGCACGATGTAGACTTCACCATGTTAAGGAAATTTCTAGACGAGGAGCATACATGCTGGATAGGGAAAGCTTCTTAATGAGTCAAGAAATGACTCAGGTATGATTCCCCTAGGTTATTTTAGATTCTCAAGACCATTTAACTAGTATATTTCCAATAATAATTTATTTATTATTTTATGAATTGTATAAAAAAAGAACATACATAAAATAATAAATAATAATAATACTTAAATAAGTGACATAAGTTTTTCTATTAATGTTTGGTAGTGAGACATAGAAAACATATAATTAACAAGGTTAATATAAATGGATACCATTTGTCGAGAGAAAAACAAAAAAAACCCTTATACAAATATTAAGTCATTGTCGCCTTCCATGATTAAAATTTGAAAAAAACTGGGATTTTGGGGTGCTCATAATGCCAAAGATGAGGGCACCTCTAACTACCAGGGCATTCTTAGGAGAGTGATGGGTTGAATTAACTTATGTTTCAACAAAGAAGTAGTCGAAGCTGGATTGTTGAAATTTTAGTGGAAAGTGTTGAGAAAATAAAATTATGATTTTTAAAACTGGGACATCACTCAACAGATCAAGGAATCACGAGTTAATGTGATTGGCCAGCCAAAATTCTACCTTGAACCCTCTGATTAATGGCATAGCCAAATCTTGTAAGCTATTAGGAAAGGTTCAAGGAACCATTCCACTAGAATACTAAAGTGACATATCATTCTGATTCTTGAAAATAGAGTTCCTAGAATTTGATAAAATAGCGGGAGTCATTTAATGATAAGATTATTCAGTAATTTCACATTTATTAATCATCATAAAAGTACTAATATGGTAATGATTTTTTTTAGAAAAATATAAAGTAATACCACAATGAAAACTATGATAAATATTGGAAAAATTTAATGTCCAAACTAGCACAAATTTCCAAGTTTAGTACATGAGCTTTCACACAATACTACTTATTGGAAATTTAAGGTGCTGATAGCCCTACCTGTAACAAAAACTCAAGAAGAAAGGGTGAAAAATTTACTTACAGGACACTAATTTACCATTCATATGATGGTTATGTCATTATTCAATCATAAACATCTGATTCTAGTTATGGTCACTACATTGGATATCAATGATATAACATTTAGTCTTATCTCTGAGAAGTCTGTGAGGAGAAAGTGATGCAATATATGGATTAGGTGATTATTACAACAACATGTTTAAAATGAATTATGAATCATGATATTTCATTGGATCCCCTTCTTATATCATTTTTACCATTTACTTGAGTCTCGTTTTAGGTTAAAAATCAGACTATTTTGAGTAAGCGCTTCATTACCAATTTGGGTAAAGGTTCACCAAGAAAATAGGAATATAAAACACAATTTAACCTTTAATTATTATGTAAAAAATTAAAAGGAAAGGGAAAAAGGCCAATGAAAAGTAACTCCAATTTTATATTGACAATGGATTTCAAAAAAAGAGCAATAAACATAATGTTATTTGCATCATGTATCATGAAATTAAACTATGGAAGTAAAATCACAATTAACTAAATTAAAGAAGAAAGTACCCTCTTATTCTATAGGTATATTCACCAATGAAATGTTATATTTTTACATCATGGGGATTAAATAATGTACTTATTTCACATATTAGTATTTAAATATAGTAACCATGTATATATAGAAACATTACAAGAAGTAAGGTATCTTCTCCCAGTAGCTGAGAAAGGGTGATTCTTAAGTCGCTAGTTAGAAGCACATAACTTTTTTTTCCAAGTGATAGATTCTAGTAGAACATTTATAGAGTATAACCAAAAATTATTATCTCATATTTCCATTCCACATAAGTATAAATCATGAAAATTTTATAAATTAATGTTGTTTATGGTGTTAAATACTCAAAAAATAGTCAATTGGTACTTGAATTATAGACAATTAGCGACGAATATAAATTGTAATACTTTTACCCAGTTGTGGAAAGATAATTATTTATCAAGAAAAACTAAAATTTGACATCAAGGATATACCCAATATAGTATTTATGCTCAGTATAGATAAAAACCATTGGTATAATTGACATATTTAGTTTGGACAAATTAACCTTTATAAATAAGTATTTGTAACCAAACTTATAGAATTAGTTCAACAAGTGAGAGTAAACTATTCCAAGGGAATTCTGGTGGTAAATATACTTCATAATATCCCTTTAAGTTATTAAGGAATGTAATAGTTAAGTATATCCATGGTCATATGATATGAGTTTATTCATATCAGCATGTCGAAGAATATCTTGACCAAGCATTCATTGATGATGATAATGTATTAAGAAGTAATTCCAAAATTCACATTACTTTATCTAAAATATGACAATGATGCTAATAGGGAGGATTTATGATGATTCTTACATGTTAACATTGATAAAAAAATGTAGTAGGGAGTAATTCCTAAATGTACATTTTATAAATCATTGTTATGATGTAAGTAGTATCAATGTTGAAACTTGAAGAACTTCCATTATATTTCATGATGTGCTTTCTAAATAACAATGATATACCCTAAACATATGCCAATTATAATGAAAAATGGTTGTCATATGAGTCATAGTATGATATAAATCCATTATGTCATATAAAATGTTTTTAAATTCTTAGAGTTTTTTAGGTTATAAACAAACTTGTATCAAGATAAAAACATTGTGCATCTGAGGTCATTATCCTAACAGTTTATTTAGATATTACATAAATACCTTTCTTGAAAAATAGATAGTAATAGTTATTGATTATATTTCTATATAAGTGTTCACATCTCAATTTTAGATATTCAGAGCTAGATTGACTTGGATTTAGTCAATGCTCAAGATGCATGTATAGTTGGCACATGAACATGTTCCATAAGTACATATTGAATAGGAATGTTTGATAGACACATGATGCATAAGAATGTTAAAACCATGGAAATGGTTTTATATTTTATCACCATCGATGAAAAATTATTTATTATGAATAATAATTCCTAAAATTGAACTGTATATCAAAATTAGCTAATTTTGAAAAGATAAATTAAAATTCAATAATGTATTCCATGTATAATATTGAAAAAGGGATTATTATTATGAATACTATGGTGGGAATTCAAGATAGATAATACATGGATGGTACAAGTAAAGTAAAAATGATTCTTGACTAGTCACACCAAATTGGTATGCCTAAATGCACTAGAATTTTACTTATCATAGATAAATTCTATGATCATTTTAATGGTCATTGGATGACTAGTCCAACATTCATGGACGGTGTCTATACAACGCAACCAAAAAGTGATAGTGACATCATATGATGCCAATAAGGGTGGAAAGTTACTAAAGTCCAGTTCATGATTATATTAAGAAACAAGATCATAGAACATTTATTTCGAAATAATCTTTGTCACGTGTATACCAGAGGTTAGTGGGAGTGCCCTAGTATTACAAGAGAAATATGTTCAGAAACATAATAAAAATATATATTGGTCATACAGTTATTTAAGACTAGGATAAAAGTAATTATCCAATGATTGACTTGAAGTAGAAACCTAAGTTCTAGGAAACAATATATACCGAGGTAGATTTGAAGGTTTCTTAGACCTAGTCAATCATACATATATTGGCATGGTATTGAAAAATACATGTTTGAACAATTCAAGATAACTTTTCCTATGTCACATGGCATAAATATCTCCAAGAATACATAAAAATGCATAGAAGGTTATTAAGTGGTAAGTTATGACCCATGCACTTTAGAAATGGATCAATGACATATTCCATGATATGTAAAAGAATTGACATTTCTAATAAAAGTTGTATGGTAGAAAAATATCAATTATTTCTAGGAGGATTGCAATTAAATCTATTAGAACTTTCTGATTGTAGTAGGTAAAATACAAATGATATGTACCAAGTAAGTTTACATGAAAGGATACTAGTTATTTTGGGGAACAAGTTGGTATTCTTTAGATCAATTTTATCTAATATCACAATTAGGATATGGCTTTGAGAAGGGAAATCTCATATAATCCAGTGGTAGCCATACCTATAAATAATAAGGATGTCACTTCTTATAATCCAGCTAAGAAGTAGTTAAACGCAATGATTTGTTCCATTTTAGGGAATTGCACCTCGTTAGTAAAGTATTATAATAATGTAAATTATGATATTATTAATAGTCATGACTCCAAGTTATGATAGAGAAAAAATTCATATACTCAGGGATACCATCTCTTGAGAAGTTTCACTCAAGGATAGGAGGTTATATATAGTCTAATGGCCACATGGACAAAATATGGAGTACCCAAAAACTAAATAAATTACTCAACAGAAACATGATATTTATCATGTGATAAGCAAACAAGTATGGTTATAAAGTTGGATCTAGTTCAAGTGGGAGTATTGAAATAATGGGTTCTATATACCCAATTATACAATACTTTTGATTACCATATCATTTATATAGTTATACATACATGTTTTATTCTTAAAATTTTAGTGTAGAAATTTTTGTATCCACTATTAAATGGTAATTTCTGTAGGTTTGTTTTCATATCAAAAGGATATAGAAAATCCCAGTCTATAATGAGAACCTTTAGATACTATGAAATTAATCTTAAACACGGGTTATATGGTATAGATACATCTTACTGACTGGACACGGTATTGTTTGACTTTCACGTGATAGGGGATCATTTTCATTGAGACTTATTCTCATGAAGTTCCCACTTGGTGATCTCTAGTAGTGAGATCATGATGATAGACCAACCAATAGAAACACCACATGTTTTGGGTGTGATTGGTTGTTTATATCTACATACATGTGTATTGGTAACCTGACCTGGGATCATTACCAGTGTGTACCATTTTATCATATACTCTTATGAAAGAAAAAAATTATGATAATGAAATCATTGAGAGGTAGCTTGTGTTGGGTGTGTCATCGATGGAATGACATTGGATAAATGGTCAAGAAATGAGTTTTCAATTCTTGGTTCAGGATGTAATATATCTCGGGCCTTGTTGATTAGGATGATAATACATTCATAAGATCTTGGCCAAGGAAGTCGAGTTAAAATCCATCCATCTAGATAAAATAATAATAATGCAATAAAATAATGATAACCCAAGTGTGTTTCTATCCTTATGAAACATTTAATGACAAAGAGATTATATTACATAGTGTGTATCCGTAGGTTGGTTTTAATTTCTATGAATTTACTTATCTCTTTAGGGGCCTTGATGGGTTTCTATACTCTTCTCTTGGTCTTTGGATTTTATTCACTGCTATTTAGATAGGGGCCTAAAGGGCCCTAGACAAAGCGTATTCAAGAATCTTCCCTATTCTGTTGAATATATATATCAGAGATGGTGTTATCAACCATGGGGTCCAGGTATTGTCCAAGTTATTGATCAATGATAAATAAATAAATAAATAATATTCATGTAAACAATAATTGGTATTGAATTTATTTATTAAAAGTATTTACAAGTTATGTAAATATGAGAAAATATGAATAAAACATATATTATTTTAATATTGAAGGTTCATTTAATATTAAGAGGGAATTAAGAGTTGAGTTAAATTAATTGGTATTATCCTGTAATATATATATTTTATATATCATAGTAATGTGATAAAATAATAAATAATATTGAAGTATTTTAGTATGTCATAGTTATTTATTTAGTGGATGCTAAATAAAAGGAGGTCATGGAACCCATTCAAATACTTTCAAAATACATAATAAATAGGGAGAGATAATCTCTCCCAGCAAACTAATCACTAATTTATGAATTAGAGCCTCTCTATTATCCTATTTCCAAGAGTGAGAGTCTCTCTCTTCAATTAATGATACAAGAACTCATTTAAGCAACAAAGGTAGAGGATTCTGGCGATCATCAGGGCATCAAAGGTGTCGTCAGATCTCCGTGCTGGCACCCAGAAATCAACGTTCGACACATAATATGATTTTATAAGTTCATGTGGACAATATAGAGGGATACCACTATGGATACTTCAAGAAATTATCATTGGGGATAAGTTTTAGTCGACTACAACTTCATATCTAAAAAGGAATGTTTTCAGTTTTAATTTATGAACTCTTTTAATTTATGTAAGATCCTTGGACCATACTGGGGCTCAGATCACCAGTGATGATAAGTTAAGTCATCCCAAAGATGAAAAAATTTAAAATCACCAGTCCACTGGCTTCTTCTATGTACCCTTGTACCTTCACAATGGGTTTGTTTTATAGAAAAAGTGGAGGATTTGTTTAATAATTTCAAAATATAGGTGTTGGAAAACTAGGTTGTATAAAATGCAAAACCATTGGCTTCTATATGGTTTTTTATCCTCTTTTTGGACATTTGGGTCCCATGTTATGATAATTTAATACTACAGAACCAAAAAAAAATTATTTATTACATCTTTTGGCATAGAAAAGTAATGATTCCACAAAGTAATGTTTTTAAAAATAAAATATTCCTTCTTAGAATTCTCTAAGTAATGTATAGTTTTAAAAATTGATTAAAATATATTAAATACATAATATTAATAAAATAATATATTTTAGGATGTGGGTTGCATTTAATTAATTATTACCTCATTATGACCTAAATATTATTTTATAAAATATATAGAAAACCTAAAAATGTATTTTTTACTATTTAAGAAAAAGTAAAGTATTTTAGAACATTATCATAAATTCAACCTAACCTAATTTTGATTTAATTATTTAAAAAATGATATTTATTTTACCATATAAATTAAATAAAATTATAATTTTATCATTTAAATTTAAAAAGAATTATTTATTTAAAAATATCAGTTTTTAAGGAAAACTCAAAATTTTGAAATTTATAAAAAATATTCTAGGATAGTATAATATTATTTTATAATGTATTATTTAAATAAAAGTGTTTTAAAAGAATATTACATTAAACTAGATACTATTAATAAAAGTGACTTTGTTTTCTCTTATGGGGTGATAATGAATTGAATAGTCATAGTCTTTAAGAAGTTTCAGCCATCTCTATTGTCTCATTTTCAACACCTTTAGCATGAAAATATACTTTAAACATTATTGGTCATTGTATATATCACATTTTTCTGCATGAAGATACTTCTTCAAAATTATAAAATAAAACATTACTGCATCTAGCTCTAGGTCATGCATTGGATAATTATGGTCATGAGGCTTTAACAACAGAGATGAATAATAAATCACCTTGTAATTTTTCATGAGGATGCACCTAATCCATTTATAGATATGTCGCTATAAATATTGAATCCCTATATGATAGAGGGCATATTTAACACATGTACGACAACCAATATCTTTGTCAAATATTCGAAACTTTATTCACACTCCTTTGTCTAGACGAACTTAACCCTTTTTGAGTTAACTTGGTTAGTGGATTAGAAATTCAAGAAAGGTATTTCAAAAACCTCATATAATATCTTTCTAAACTATGGAAAATAAGAATCTAAATTACTGTTGAAGGATGACTTCACTTCTCTATGGCCTTTTTCTTAATAGGTTCATCTAAGATTCATTCATAGTTTATAATGTTCCCCAGAAATGAAAATTATTGTAACTGGAATTCACATTTTCTGAGTTTTCCATCAATATTATCATTATTTAAAGTTCAAATAATAAACCATATATGATCCTCATACTCCTCAAGGATTTTTTAATATATCAAAATTTCATTAATTAAATCTACCATTAATTTATCAAGGTAGTCCTTAAAGGCTCTATTAATAAAATCAACAAATATTTCAGGAGCATTAGTCAATCTGAAGGGAATAAAAAAAAATAATACCCATATATTGTTTAGATGGAATTCTTTGTAATATATTATTGCATCACCCCTAATTGAGGATAACCATATCGATGATCAATCTTCAAGAAGAATTGATTCCCATAAAGCTAGTCAATTAAATCATCAATCCTTGGGAGAGGGTCCTTGTTCTTCACTATAATCCCATTATGTTACCTATAATTAATTCATTTCCACATTAATCAATACTTATTCTTCACAAAGAGAACATGTTCTCCCCAAGGTGACACACTTGGTTGGAAATTTCCCTTATCCATAAGATCTTGAAGTTGTTTCTTTAATTCCTCTAACTCAATATTTTCTATTCTATAAGGGGTCTATGATATTTTCGTGGATCCATGTATGAGTTTAATAGAGAAATCTACCTCTCTTTTGAGAGGAGGTCTATGAAACTCCTAATGAAATAAATCAATGTATTCCTGAATGATAGGAACATTATCTATCTTTATACTTTCACTTCCTTCTCCTTATTCATAAAACAGCCCTATAAAGAAGGCTATGGGAGGTTCTCGTAGACTAATCTCAGGCCAGGATATCACCCCCATTGAAAATGAATTTAGGTTGTTTATTCAATACTACTTAAATTTCTTTGCTTCAATAGTTGATATTATCATTATGTTTTGAGATCCAGACCCTCATTAGTATAGTGTTGAATTCAACTATGGGAATGACTACTGGATTTGTGATGATATTTTACTCTCCAAATTTAATAGTAGTGTTTCTATAAACTTTTGATGCTGGGGTAATTCTCAAGGAGTATTGATTGATAAAAATAATTTTAGAATTTCAGGGATTGATTCTATATTCATTGAAAACTTGGATAAAATAAGGAATTCATAACCCCAAAATTAAACAAATTACTTTCTAGTTTTTAGAGCACAATGATTTTACCTATCACAACATCATTCCGAGCCTCCACTTCAGGCATCATGATACAAAATAACTAAAAATTATCCCTTGGAATATGCTGAGGTTGATAGTAGTTACCCTCCATTATCATATAATTTGGACATTGATTGGAATAGTTCCCAAGCTATCCACACATGAAGCATTGATCTTCCAGTTGGGCCTCCACCATCATCCCTTTTTTGTTAGTATTGAGAAGTTGAGGTTGCACCTCACCACAATAGTTTTGATCTATATGATAATCTCTTCCACACTTGTACCACTTTACAATCCAATATAATTAGTTCCCCAAATTATTCTTCCCACATTTGTTTCATGTGGTATGTTTCACTTCAATTCATTCTATTACTTGATCAATGTTCCTCCATGAATTTGGATCCATTGATCTCTTATTATAATTTGATCTATGTGACCAATACATCTCTCAAAACTCCAATTAAAACTTCATAACACTCTACACTATCTCCTCATAACTTTCATTATCAAGAATTTATAGATTCCTCTATATATGGGGTCTCAGTCCACCAAATAATCTACCATCCATTCTCTTAAAATCCATAAAGAAGATAGAGGTGTATCAATAAAGTGTTGTAAAGTTCATTTCATAGACTCCCACTGATTAATTTTCTGTTCGCTTCAGTTCTAGTAATTCTATATATATTTCTATTCACATCAAACATGAAAATATTTATTGAAAAATATTAGCCTGAACTCTTCAAACCCCATAGAATTGATATAACTTCTTAGCTTCAGGTATTTAATTAGTGTCCACCACTGATCAGATTCTCCTTTTAAGAGGTATATTGTCTAAGTGAATTTCTCTTATTCTGACTAATGGATTAAAGAAAAGATATTTTCAATAGATCTTATATTTTCATAAATAAATGGGTCAGTAGATCCACTAAAATAATGTGGTCGTTGACACATAAAGGACTTAAGAAAAACTTGTTCCCACTGAGGTGATTTTGGTCTCTTGACATGATTAAAGTTATTCTTCATAACTCAAGTTAGTTGATTCATCATCCACATGAAGTTTTCCATTCCATCATTCATCAGAATGCCATCAACGCATCATCTATTGTACTTATTATTTGCGTGGTTCCTCTTATCACCCAATATTTTTCTAGAATAAAAAAAACCTTAGTGAGAAATGTGTTACTTTTACAAATCTTATAATTATAAATAGATTTTACATTTTAAAACATAATACATAACTATGCTATTAATATCCTCTAATAACAATTGCATTTTCTCTATATATCCTTTATAATGGTTCATAAAAAGTTTGTGATTAGCCAAACATATGCCCTAAGAGTATCAAACTAGGAGTGAAATAATGAAATTTTTCATTCACCAGTTTTAGTTTGATTCTAGCACAAAGTAATGTTTCCATGTGTTAACCCTTGATAAATATATTCCATATCCATATAAAATTGTTCATATCCAAACATAGATGTATTTTTTTTGGAAACCCATTACATAATACATCACCAAATGTTTTGGATGTTTTACTATATTTAGACTTGTTGCTAGGGTTTTCCCTATTGTTTTAAATTCCTAATTTCCAAAAATATCTAAACCATCCTTTGATACCAACTACAGAATCCTACATTTTTATTATATAAAATTCTATTACATGGTACAAAAAAGAGGATCTTTTCATGTTTAGTTTCTTGGGAATAAGGTACATAATACTTAAAAAACATTAAAAATTATTCTAAACCCACATGAAATACATATTCAAGGGTTCTACCTAGGTTAATTTCACTACATCTCATATCCTAGGGATATACATCAAATAAAGTGGTGTGATAATGAAGCCTAGTGATGGAATAAGCAAGAGAGACATATAACATGTTGTCTTGAGACAAATCAAAAAGAACATGAGGCATGATGATAAATCATGAGAATGTGGCACATAATAAAAATAATAACACAAATAATAACATATAAATGTGGATATAGTATTTAAATTAGAAATTAATAATCATATTAATATGGTTTATCACCAAGTTGATGTATATAAAAATTGCCAAGGCTATTCACCAAAGTATAGTAAAACATGTCATCTCTAGAGATTAAATTATTTACCCAATGCATTGGAGTGATATCATGACACACCATTCATATGTACTAGTTTAATGTGACCCACATAGATCATAATAATATATTTCATTAAAAACTAGTGGATATTGAAGAAAAATTTTCTTATAAAAAAATCTTGACATACAAAAGATCTCAAATACATGATCATAACGTCATTTTAACTCATGAGAGAAAATAATATTTTCATGTATGTAAATCAAAAAATAAAAAATCCATTTTTAAATATATTTGAATACCCATTGAAAAGAAAATTATTAGGGTATTAAAATAAAAAGGAAAATATGATTTCTCACGTAAAAGAGGGAAATTTGATTAGAAAATTCAGTAACTTGACAGGTATAAAACATGGTTTTAAAAAATGGTAAAATGAGATATAAAAATTGTATCCCATTAATTAAAGACACCTCTTAAAGAAATTATATAATATAAATCTGAAAAAAGAACTTATTTTTTAAATTATAATACATACCACATGAAAAGGAAATGTGAATAGAAAAGAGAAGTGAAGATTTACCTTACCTTGAAGATATATTCCTAAAACTTTAGGATGGATCCTTTGGGTCTTGATGAAACCTTTTTGGGTTACTTTTGAGGGAAATTAACCATAAATATGTGGTGTATAGAATGGGGCTGATGTAATGACCCAAACTTTAATTAATGGAAATCCGTCTTGATCTAATTAAATGTCTCTTTATGTAAAATGTTTATAAAAAATGTAAACTTCTTTGGTTTTATGTTTTTGTTTTTTAAAATAATGTTATGAATTGTGACCATTTCTAATATAGTCATTGAACAGTGACCACATGATTAGTATAAATGCATGGCTTTAACAAATTCAATTTACTCATACAAAGGAAGAGATGACCTCATCCAGTAGACTTGCCCTATACGAAGCCCATTTGACAGAGCTCGGAAAGGAGTTTGCATCTTTGGTCTTCACTCTTGACCAATCCCAAGCCTAGAGTGAATATGTTAAGCTCAAGAGGGGCCACCTACTAGAGAAGTGGATGTTGATAGAGATTACCACCTAAGAAATGTTATCCGAGCCAACCCAAGAGTCAGTCACCATCACACAACTTACTCTTCGGTCTTATGCAGGTTTTATATGGGGTTATGTAACAAGACCTTAGCACTATGGTTATGTACATTATTTTTATATATAATAATGAATATAAATTCATTTTATTATTGTTACCTTGTAAATAGTTTTAAAAGCACAAATAGTATTTTTAGTTAACGTTCAACTAAGAAATCTATTTTGATGAATTAATGGATTTTTGAATTAAATAATATTTTAATAAAATATTTTTACTATAATTAAATTAATATTTTTTAAATATAAATGATCATAAAATTTTAGGAATGCAATTGTAATTTTTATTAAGGTTTGAAATCCATTTTTGTCAAAACCCTTGAATTTTCAAAAAATGTCAGTTTTTATTTTAAAAGTGAAAATTAACATATTTATAAAATTATTTAGATAAAATGAATATTATTTATGTAATCATGACATCTAAATTATCCAACAGTGTATTTTTCATAATTTTTTGAGATAGTCACATTTTTGGGTAAAAATTAAATAACGTTTAAATATATAATGTGTTTTATGACATCATAATGACCCAATAGCGATGTAATAAAATACTATAAACTTTATGTTCGTCCAATATATGTTTTACCATTAAAATAATGTGATTTTGGTTTTTTTTAATTTATTTTAAAAAGCTTTATTGGACCCTTCAAGACTTATTAAACATTTTGTCTTTTTAAATTGTTTTCCTTGGGAGTGTGACTCACCTCCACATAAGCAACCCCATTATTTTAAGAAGTTAGGACTTTGGAATTATAAAATATTTTTTTCCACTTCCATTTTACAAAAACCATGAGAAAAAACCATGAGTTGGTTTGTGGTTTGGATTCGTTTAATGTGAGGTGTCCCAAACCTAAATAATAAAGAATTCCCTCACCTTTCCTATATAAACCCACCCAATCTCCAACTTACTCCTCACTCAAAGCCTTTGGTGTTCGTCCAACCTCAGACCTAATCTCTATAGAATCCTCCCAATGTGCCTCAAGTTCCAAATAATCCTCTCTCAATCCTCTCTCAAGCCTTTGGAAGCACACTTCCAAGTAAGGGTTTTTCTTCCTTTCACATTTTTGTCCAATATTCTTTAAATTGTTATTCCCTTTTAATTTCAATTATAAATTTTGGGTTATGGTTTCTAAAATCCCCCATTCTTCCCTATTTATGTTTTAATTATGGGATACCCCTTTATCTCTCATTAAATGCCTCCCATGTACACCCATTACTATGCCAAAATTCTGAAAACAATTTCTCTCTCCTCATTTACATTCAAGCAATTCTTTTGTATCATGAATCTAAATTCCATTAAATTTGTTGGGACATGTATCTATATGACCCCATTACTGTCCATGTCATGTAAATATTATTAGACACCCCCTTTATCTCTCATAAACCATTTTTATGAGTTCTTATGTCACGTCGTTATGCTGCAGAAATTGCACCGCGCTTTTCCAAGCCAAAGTCATTGTGTAGTGAATACCATGAACATTTATCTATCAAGGGTATTCACCTTTATGAACATTTACATATTGTTTAAATAGTTTCATGTATGTATTCCACATTCTTTTATCGTGGAATAAATTATTATGTTTAACGATTCAATATTTTATGATCCATGTGGCGCACTTATGCATGAAATGAAATGTTTAAGAAGGGTGCACCCTGATAGAACTCCAATGCATTGGATAAATTATAGTATCATGATATATCATTTGCAATGTGTTTTTACTAATTCTAATTCATGTTCAACTAGGTTTTACTCATGCTTCATGTTCAATGAGGGTTTACTCATGCTCCATGTGCAATGAGCCTTGGCTCATGCAAATTCCATGTTAAGTGTTGTTGCCACATTTCTATGTTTTGATTATCATGCTTTATCATGCCTTTATGTTTATACTTCTCTTGTTCTCTATTGATATGCCTATTGTTTAAATTTTATTTTATTCCTCGTGTTATTCCATGATTATTCCCTTACTGGGTTTTATAGATCACCTTTTCTTATGCATGTCCTCAGGTTATCCCATGCAACAATAAGTACGAGGGTATGTAGTGGTCATGTAAAGGATGTTTTCGAATAAATATGTTGTATTTCATGTTTTAAGTTGTTATGTAATGATCTTAATCCCCAAAGACACCAGACCTCTCGATCTTATATGTTGTATCAAGTGAAGTTTATATAATAAATTATGTTTAATTGTGTAATAAGAATCAGGGTTGTCATAGTTGGTATCAGAGTATAGGTTTAGTTATTTTTGGGATTAGGATTAGAAAACCCTATTAAAGCCTTATATAAAAGACTAAGTATAATAATAACATCCCTAAGTTTTGGTGATTATTTAGTAAGTGGTTTATAAACCAAATACATCCTTGTCTAGATACGAGCAAGTAGAGGCGGCTCTGGCACAAATGTATCTTAGGGTTAAAACCTGAAAACATCACTTTGTGGTAGAATCGAACAGGAACTAGTGCATGTAAATGGGTCTTTCTTCACTCTTGGTTATGACACTCCCAGAGGATATACTTTGGTAAACTCACAAGCTTAGTATGAACCATTATTGAGAGACAAAAACAATCCCTAAGAATATATGTTAGAAATTAGATCATGGATAACATAGACTGAAGCCAATAGATTCATATGTTAAGGAAATAAAAGTTATTTATAAGTTGTAAGTTTTGTCCTTGTATTACCCTTTATGTGTTACCCCTAACTATCCTTTTATTCCAGCCAATGGTTGATACTAAGAGGACTCGGGCTAAAAACCGATGTGAATATCAATGTGATGATTTTACTAATGAGATGCCCAATCCAATGGGAGTGGGAATCACAAACTTTGTCATGATTCTATCTCAGATAACTAAAGATTTGAATAGAAACATGGGTCAAGAGGAACATTCAACCCTCCCTAAGAAAGACAAAGTCGCTATCGAGAGCTTCATGAGACAAAGGCCTCCTACTTTTAATGGATCACCTGATCCCTCAGTCATGGAATAATGGATCAAATCCATTGAAAAGATCTTCTCTATCCTTCAATGTTTTGAACAAGAGAAGGTTCTCCTAGATGCATATCATTGAAGGGTGAAGCTGATCAATGGTGGAAGTTGATATAAAATATTAAGCCTGACGAGAAGATCGAGGCATTTGAATGGAAGTATTTCTGAAAGATGTTTTTCAATAAATGTTTTCTATACACCCTATTGATTAAGATAAAAAGGGACTTCCTTTCCATCAAGAAAAAAGTTGAAGAATCTGTTGGATCGTATGAGAAAACATTCACAAGGATTGCACGATATGCTTCTGGCATTGTTGTTACCCTCGAATTCATGGTTGATTGCTTCTTTGGTGGGCTGAAATCTAGCCTGCGGAAAGTGCTGGTGATTCGTGACTTCGATAGCTATGAGGAAATTGTCTGATGTGCACTAAAGGTCAAAATGGAGATCGGAGAATATCAGTGGTATCATGGGGGTAAGAAGAATAAGGTGTAATTCAATGCTGGCAGTCCGATGGATAAATCCAACAGTGCTAAGAAGATCTATCACCCCACTTGCCAAAGGTGCAGAAAGAAGTAGCCTAGAAATTTCTTGAAGGGTATGAGAAAATGATTTAGGTGTGGAAGAGAAGGGCACATGGCTATTAACTATTGGAAAGAAAGACCCATAGATGTGACAGAGGAGGGGAATGCTCCGTTTGAACCTCAATGTGTGGTTCATTGCTACAATTTCAAAGAACCAGGGAATCTTGCAAATCAGTTCCCTAAGCCAAGGGTTTTTGGAGGCCACCAACAACCTCCAAGGTAGCAAGGGAAAGCATATGCCATCACTACTGCCAAAGTGAACCCGACAACGAAGTGGTTATAGGTAAGCTCGTTATTCATTCAAGAATAGTGAACCTACTTTTTTATTTAGGTTATACACATTTTTTTATATCTCAAATGTTTAGTAGAAAAAACTCATCACCACCACAAATCATGGAAGTGAAGATGTCTGTGAGTACAGAAAATGGGGAAATCATTACATCCCATGAATATAACTCCTCCCCTATCATAATCTGTGGATTATACTTCTAGGTGAACCTCATGATACTCCCTCTAGTAGAATTTTATGTGATTCTTGGCAAGGATTGTCTTTCCTTATATAGAGCCAACAAAAATTGTTGAAAGAGGGAAATCACTCTCCATGTGGATAATCGACCCCCGATTCTGTACAAGTGCAAAGAGGAAGATAAATATTCTTTAGCTTCATCATCTCAAGAGTGGATATTACTGCCTTATGAGCATGCATATCTGGCTCAGATGATTGAGTCCAAGGAAGCAACCATCCTTGAATACATGCCTATTTTGAGGGAATTAGCTGAAGTGTTTCCTAAGGAATTTTTTGGTCTTTCTTCTAGAAGAGATGTTGAATTCTCAATTGATATTATACCTGGGGCATTGCCAATATCTAAGACTCTGTATAAAATGGCTATTGTGGAGCTTGAGGAGTTGAAGAAACAACTATAGGAGAATATAGATAAAGGGTTTATACACCCAAGTGCTTTACCATGGGGTGCACCAGTCATCTTCGTCAAGAAGAAGGATGGTTCAATGCACCTTTTCATAGATTATCATGATCTCAAAAAAATCACGATAAAGAACAAGTACCCTCTCCCACGAATTGATGACTTGTTCGATTAGCTACGTGGAGCACAATACTTCTCCAAGGTGGATTTGTGGTCTAGATATTATCAAGTAAGGGTAAATAAGAAAGATATCCCCAATTCTTCTTGTTGTACAAGATATGGGCACTAGGAATTCAGAGTAATGCCTTTTAGACTCTATAATGCTCCAGTAATCTTCATGGAATTGATGAATAGATTTTTTAGAGATTACCTTGACAAATTTGTGGTAGTCTTTATTGATGATATTCTGATATACTTCAAAACCATGGAGGATCATGAGGAGCATCTAAGAACTGTACTAGAGACCTTACGGAAGAAGAAGCTCTATGAAAAGTACATCAAGTGTGAGTTCTGGTTGAAGGAAGTATCATTCATGGGCCATATCATCACAAGCAATGATATATCTGTGGATCCCTCCAAAACAGATGTTATTAAAGGATGGATGAGGCCAACATCGGTAACAAATATCCATAGATTCTTGGGGTTATCTGGATATTATCGATGATTTGTGAGAAATTTATCTAGATTATCCAACCCTCTTACCAAGCTAACTCGGAAGGGAGTGAAGTTTTCTTAGAGTGATGAATGTTAATAAAGATTCAAGGAGTTTAAAAGGAGGATTATCACTACGCCCGTGATCACTCTACCCACAAGTGGAGAAATATTTTTGGTATTCAGGGATGCTTCAAAGAAGGGCATGGGATGTGTGTTGATGCCAAATGAAAAATTCATTGCCTATGCTTCAAGGAAATTGAAAGTTCATGAACAGAACTATCCAACACATGACCTCGAGTTGGCTGTAGTGATCTTCACTTTGAAAATTTGGTGGAATTATCCCTTTGGGGATAAGTGTGAAATATATACGGTCCACAAAAGCCTAAAGTATATATTCACACAAAAATATTTGAACATGGACCAACGAAGATGGTTAGAGCTGATCAAAGACTATGACTGTTCAATCCATTACCACCCTGGGAAAGGGAACAAGGTGGCATATTCCCTAAGTAGAAAGGATCCAGCGATTCTATCATTGATGAGAATTGAAAAGATCCAATCTTCTTAGATTTGATGAAGATGGACATGGGAATCATACAGAAGGGAACATCATCAATCCTTTCACAAATTAATGCTCAACCGTCACTTTTGGAAAGGTAAAAGGATGCTCAAAAGGATGATGGGGTAATTATAGAAAAAGTGGAAGTTATCGGAAAAGGGAAATTCTTAGAGTTTAATGTTAATGGAGAAGGAATTGTGAGATTTGGGAAAAGACTATATGTTCCATCAAGTCCAGAGTTGAAGAAGGAACTTTTGGATGATGCACATAGTTCAAATTTCTCTATTCACCCAGGAAACACAAAGATTTATTGAGATCTCCAAGAGAATTATTGGTGGGATAAAATGAATAAGGGGATCACTGAATATACATCCAAGTGACTAGTGTGTAAAAAAGTGAAGGCACATAGGAAGAAGTATAAGGGGATGATGCAACCATTTCCCATACCAGAATGGAAATGGGAGAACATCACCATGGACTTTGTCACCAGACTTCTGAAGACATCCAAAGGAAATAATGCAATATGGGTTGTTATGGATCGTCTTACAAAGGCTACACACTTCATTGATATTCTGGAGGGTTTTTCATTGGATAAACTGGCACAGATATATATCACGGAAGTGGTAAGGCTGTAGGGAGTACCACTATCTATTGTGTCCGATCGAGATCCAAGATTCACCTCTATGTTTTGGAAGAGTCTTTAACATGATTTGAATACTAAACTGAACTTCTGAATGACCTATCATCCTCAAACTGATGGCTAATCCGAGCAGACTATCCAAACACTTGAGTACATGTTCAGAGCGTGCTCAATGAACTTTAAAAGAGTATGAGATAAACATCTTCCTCTAGTTGAGTTCTCTTATAATAACAGTTTCCACTCAAGCATCCAAATGGCACCATATGAAGCCCTTTATGGGAAAAGGTGCAGAACACTATCATGTTGGGATTAGGTCAGTGAGCGTAAGCTGCTTGGACTAGAAATGGTCAAAGAAATGGTGGAGAAGGTGAAAAACATTCAGCAGCATATCAAGGTAGCCCAGAGTCGACAAAAGAGTTATGCAGATAACCATCAATGAGACCTTGAGTTTAAAGTTGGATACATGGTATTTCTATGCATATCTTTGTGGAATATGGTCATGAGGTTTGGAAATAAAGGGAATTTAAGTAAAAGGTACATCATCCCCTTCGAGATTCTTGATCGTGTCACGGTTGTGGCCTATTGACTAGCACTTCCACCTTCCATGGTAAAAGTACATGATGTATTTCATGTGTCCCTCTTAAGTAAGTAAATACCGGACCCTTCACATGTACTCTCTTCAGATGTGATAAAGTTATAGGATGATCTTTCTTATGAGGAGCAACCAGTGAAGATCTTAGATCGTAGAGAAAATGTTCTATGAAATAAGACAATTCCCCTCATCAAGGTGTTGTGGTGAAACCACAAGTTTGAAAAAGCAATGTGGAAAACTGAGGAAATCATGAAGCAGAGTTACCCAAATCTATTTTAGTGTGGGAAAAGGAGATTTCGAGGGTGAAATTTCTTAAGGGGGGAAGATTGTAATGACCCAAACTACCATTAATGGAAATCCCTCTTTATCTAATTAAATGTCTCTTTATTTAAAATTTTTATATAAAATTTCAACTTCTTTGGTTTTATGTTTTGGGATTTTTAAAATACTACTATGAATTGTGATCGTTGCTAATATAACTATTGAATAGTGATCACATGATTAGTATAAATATAGGGCATTAACCAATCCAATTTACTCAGACAAAGGAAGCGATGGCCTCATCCAGTAGATGTGCCCCATACGGAGCCCATTTGACAGAGCTCAGAATGGAGGTTGTGTATTTGGGATTCACTCTTGACCAAGCCCAAGAAAAGCTTGAATATGTTAAGCTCTAGCGGGACCGCCTACGAGAGAAGTGGAAGTTGATAGGGATTACCGCCCGAGCAATGTTATCCGAGCCACCCCAAGAGTCAGTCACCATCGCACAACTTACTCTTCGGTATTATGTGGGTGTTATAAGGAGTTATGTAAAAAGAACTTATCACTATGGTTATGTCCATTATTTTTTCATATAATAATGAATACACTTTCATTTTATTATTGTTACCTTGTAAATAGTTTTTAAAGCACGAATAATATTTTTAGTTAATGTTCTACTAAGAAATATATTTTGATGAATTAATGGATTTTTGAATTAAATAATATTTTAATAAAATATTATTATTATTATTAAATTAATTTTTATTAAATATAAATGATCATAAAATTTTATGAATGCAATTGTAATTTTTATTAAGGCTTGAAAGCCATTTTTGTCAAAACCCATGAATTTTCAATAAATGTCAGATTTTATTTTAAAATATAAAATTAACATATTTAGAAAATTATTTAGATAAAATGAATATTATTTCTGGAATCAGGATGTTGAAATTATCCAACGGTGAATTTTTCATAATTTTCTGAGACAATCAATTTTTTGGGTAAAAAATAAATACCGTTTAAATATATAATGTGTTTTATGAAATAATAATGACCCAATAGTGATGTAATAAATTAATATAAACTTTATTTTCGTCCAATATATGTTTTACCATTAAAATAATGTAATTTTGGGTTTGTTTGATTAATTTTACCAAGCTTTAGTGGACCCTTCATGACTTATTAAACATTTAGTCTTTATAAATTGTTTTCCTTGGGAGTGTGACTCACCTCCACTTATGAAACCCCATTATTTTAAGAAGTTAGGACTTTGGCCTTATAAAATATTTTTTTCCACTTTTATTTTCCAAAACACATGGGCAAAAACCATGGGATGGTTTGTGGTTTGGATTGGTTTAATGTGAGGTGTCCTGAACCTGAATAATAAAGAATTCTCTCACATTTCCTATATAAACTCACACAAGAACCAACTTCCTCCTCACTAAAAGCCTTTGGAGTTCGTCCAAACTCTTCCCTCCTCTCTCTATAATTGTCCCAAGGTGCCTCAACCTACCAAGAAGCCTCTCTCAAGCTTCTCTCAAGCCTTTGGAATCACACTTCCAAGTAAGGGTTTTTCTTCCTTTCTCATTTTTTCCAATATTCTTTAAATTGTTATGACCTTTTAATTTCAATTATAAATGTTGGGGTATGGTATCACTCCTCCCCCAAACTTCCATATTTATTTTTAAATTATGGGATACCCCTTTCTCTCTCATTAAATGACTCTTATGTACACCCGTTACAATGCCGAAATTCCGAAAGGAATTTCTCTCTCATTTACATTCAAGAAATTCTTTTGTATCATGAATATAAATTCCATTAAATTTTTTGGGACATGTATCTGTATGACCCTCTTACTTTCCATGTCATGTAAATATGATGAGACACCCCCTTTCTCCCTCATCAACCATTTTTATGAGTTCTTATGTCACGCTGTTATGCTACCAAAATTGCACAGCGCTTTTCCAAGACAAAGTCATTGTGTAGTGAATACCATTACCGTTTATCTATCATGGGTATTCACCTTTATGAACATTTACATATTGTTTAAAGAGTTTCATGTATGTATTACAAATTTTTTTATCATGTAATAAATGATTATTTTGAATGATTCAGTGTTTTATGATCCACGTGGTACACTTTTGCATGAAATGAAATGTTTAAGAAGGGTGTGCCCTGATAGCTCTCCAATGCATTGGGTAAAGTATAGTATCATGATAAGTCATGTGCAATGGGTGTTTACTCATGCTATTAAAGTGAAATGAGAGTTTAATCGTGCTTCATGTTCAATTAGGGTTTACTCATGCTCCATGTGCAAGGATCCTTGGCTCATGCTAATTCCATGTTAAGTGTTGTTTCCACATTTCCATGTTATGATTATCATGATTTATCATAGATTTATGTTTATGCTTCTCTTGTGATCTATTGATATGCCTATTATCTATCATGTATTGTATTCTTCATGTTATTACATGATTATTTCCTTACTGGGCCTTATAGATCACCCTTTTCTTATCCATGTCCTCAGGTTATCCCATGCAATGATAAGTACGAGAGAATGTAGTGGTCATGTAAAGGAATTTTTCAATAAAGATATTGTATTTCATGTTTTAGGTTATTATGTAATGATCCTAAGCCCCAAAGACACTAGAACTCTTAATCTTCTACGTTGTATCAAGTGATGTTTATGTAAAAAATTCGGTTTAATTGTGTAATAAAAAGCAGGGTTGTCATAACTGAAGGGTAGAGGTGGAATTATTGGGTATTTATAGAAAAAGTGGAGGATTTTATTAATAAATGTCAAATATAGGGCTTGGAAAACTAGGTAGTAGAAAACGAAAATCCATAGGCATGCCCATGGGGTTTTCTCATATTTTTGGTCATTTGGGTCAAATTTTATGATATTATAATCTTCTATAATAGAACACCATTATTTAATACTTTTTTGTCATGTAAAAGTAAATATTCCACAAAGTAACGTCTTTAAAAATCAAATTTTCCTCTTTAGACTTTGGAAAGTAAATTATAGTTTTAAAAATTGAATAAAATATATTTGAATACTTAATATGAAAAGAATAACATATTTCAGTTTTTGGATGGTGATTAATTAATTATTGCTTCGTTGTGACATAAATATATTTTCATAAAATATATTGAAACCGTAAAGCTGAATTTTTAACTATTCATGAAAAAATAATGTATTTTAGAAAATTTTCATAAATTCACCCTAATTTAATTGTGATTCTATGATTTAAAAAATGATGCTTATTTTATCATAAAAAATCACAAAAATATGAAAATTTTAACTTTTAAAGATAAAAACAATATTTATTTAGAAATAGAAAATTCTTAGGGAACATCCAAATTTCTAATACTTATAAAATATATCAAAGGACATTATTAAATAATTGTATATTTTATTATTAAAATAAATGTTTTTTAAAATAATATTTCATTAAAATAAATACTATTAAGAATATCTTGTTTGTTATATAAATTTTATATACTTTCTAGAAAAAATAAAATTATGATTTATTTTAGTTAAAAAATAAAATTACCAAATTCATCTCAATTAAACACATATTTTATTATTAAAAAATACAATTAAGAGAAATTGATGAAATAAAAATTTTATTTATACTACGTAATTTATCCTTTATGTAACTAAGGTCATAATATGTAACCCCCTGTTACACCTGCATACGCCCTGACAGTATGGTATGTGATGGTGGTAGTTTCATGTGGTGCCTCAGATAACATTGACTGAGTGGTAATCTCTAATAACTACATCTTCTCCCATAGGAGATTTCATTCATTCTTCTCTTTCTGACGTTGAACATGGGATTAATCAAGGGAAAACCCCGGTGATGATACCTCCCTCTCAATTTTGAATAAATGGGATTCAAAAAGAATGAATCTACTGGTTGTGTCCATTGATTATCATTTCTATATTAATTATACTTTTTCATTACTACTTATAAACAATAATTATAATGGAAAAATTATCAACCAAGGGTACAGTTTCTAGTAGTCACATTGACCAACAATCACATTGACCAACAATCATATTGACCAATAGTCATATAACCTCTGAATACCAATGGTAACATTTCCCTTTATACCATATAAATTAAAAATCATTATTTAACACAAAATTATATAAAAAATAAATTAAGTTTATATTCTCATTTTTATAAGTTTTTTATTTTTTTCTAATATTTTGTTTCATTTCTATAGAATTTGAAGTTCGGATGATGGATCTAGTAGATTGGGGTGATCCATATATACCCAATTTGGATATTCTATTTTATATTTTTTGTTAAGTTATAATGATTTTAATTTTAATTGGTTTCATATCTGACTGATGTAATGATCATTGTTAAAGAGAATTTTTTTTGTTAGTTTCTTTTTATTTTTTTGGTGTATAAATATTATATATAACAAACATTTATTCACAAAATAAATATCATTTAGAATGTCTGGGTCATTACATTCAACTTATATGGAAATATAGAGTTGAAGCCTCACTGGCCCTATATCACCTAAAAATCTATTTTTTGTATTCTTTGATCCTTGAATAGGGTAATTATATCATTGAAAAGTAATGGGTATTCATAAAAATTACCTTTTCATCACATAAAAATAGGGACACTAACAACCCATCATCCCACATCCATTCATTAATATTTTTCATGAGAAACCAGAATTTTTATTCAACTAGAATACTCTATAATTTTCATTAGATTCTGGTCCCCATATGTCATCATAATACCTTTATTTCCAAAGATACATTGAAGAGAAATTTCAAGGTATTGAAGTTAGTATTACTTACCTATTACCTTTTAATATTAATATTTGTTTCCATACCTAACCAAAAAAGGAATATAAGTACATAAATATCATAAATATATTTAAATTCTATTATATTAATTTAACTACCATTATTTTTTACATTCCATAATCATAAAAAAAACACATAATGTAGACTGTGCATTATGCAGACTACTACCTCCACAAAGTAAAAAATTTCATTTCCCTTCTTCATTTTCAATATTTATAAAATAATATGGTTCAAAAACATAAAAATATAAATAATATAATTATTATTATTTTATAATGATATTATACACTTTCATAACTATACCAACCCATTGAGTTAGAGAATTCTCTTTTTAGGTCGATTTAACCAATTACACGAACTACCCTATGAAACACTATCATCGATAACTATGAGAAATTAAATACAAATATTATCATATGTCTGATAAAAAATAATTATTTTTTTATAGTTAAGTAAATTTTATATTAATTATTTAAGAATTTATTAAAATATTATAATCAATCACTAAAATTACTAAAATAAACTGATACAAATTAAATTTTAACTGAAACTTAAGAAATAAATACCTAATATAATAAGCTTATATGATAATTAATTATTTATATTAAATGAGATATTTATTAATAAGGTACCAAATAATTTAAAAAAATTATCCTAATTATATTTTTTTATGATGTAATTCACATGGATATAATGAATTAGGAACAAATTAAGGGTTTCATGTCACAAATTTTTACCCCAAGTGTCTTATTTATTATTATACAATATGGTTTATTTTAAATGGTGTGTCTAATTACCATTTAATTTTTTGTATCATCATTTTATTATATTTACAGATATTTAATTTTCAATCCCATATTATTTTTCTCATGGGTATTTAACAAAAAATTTACAAAATCTATATGGATTTGTTGTCTAAAATTAATTTATTTGAGAAATTTTTTGATTATACTCCTAATTTGGTTTATATGGTGTATATTATAACAAATTGATTAATTAAAAAATTAAATATTTCTCATTTATATTATTATAATTTTAATTCCAATTTATGTCACATTATAAGATTTTATCTTTAAATGTTTCTTGATCAAAAATATTTTTTCTGAACTTAAATTAATTCTTATTGAGTCATAAACTCTATATTTGATTATGATAGTCAACAATCATTTTATCCTCCTAATTAATACTCTCTAGATTATTTTTTCTTATTCTCTAGATAAGTTAATTGTTTTCATCAATATCATATTCCTTGGTGAAATTCCTTTAAAAATTAAAGTTTTACATTGGAAAGAATAACTCTTATTCTTTCCAAAGGATATTTTCCTATATGTTTATATATTCCTTTTTACCAAATTTCTACTCTATTTTTAGGAACTATAATTTGGAATATTTTCTATAAACCTTATAATTCATTTATCTTATCTTCAAATATAAAATATATTATAATTTTTATGATGCGGGTATACAATAAGGATATTTAAAAATATTTAAAATGGTTTTCCATTATATAAAAATAGAATGATTTATCTTCCAGTCAACATTTTATATATAAAAACATCATGTATTCTACTTGTTGATATTATATTATCTTTTATAAAAAAAAATTTAAATATCTCAAATGTTTCCTTCCTAATATTTGGGAAAATTTAATTTAAAAAGACACTGATGATTGTTTCTCTTATATATTATTTATAAAACTAATAAAAAAACTTCTCTTTGAAACATTTTAAAGAGAATGGATTCCTATAATTTTTAATCTTATTTACCATGAATAAAATTTTAATAAGATACATTATTTTTTAATTTTATATTATTTTATTTAAAAGTGTTTCCATGAAAAAAAGATCATATTCATTAATATTTTCATAGTAAAATTTTAACATTACTCTAAAGGTATTCATCAACTACTGGTTTATTTTTACTCATGTGTTCATAGATGAAAAATGTTAAATATATTAATTTTTCATGATGCCTTTAAAGGTTGTTGTGTTTCTCCATGGCTGATCCGCTATACTATAAGAAAATGTAAACGTATGCTCAACAAATATAGTAGTGTGATCAATACATGGAGGGGGGGGAATAAGGTTGTGGACTACATAGCCTAAGGGGAGTTCTCTAGCATGGTGGAGGTGTTCTTGTATATGGATGGAAGGATCAAACCCAATAGTGTTGATTTTATTAAAGGGGATAGGCTCGGTCTTCACTATTTCATACCCCCTAGTTTTTCTCTTGGGGCTTTATTTCTTTTATTTGTTTTTTCTCCCCCTCTATAAATTAAATTAGTTTATGATGATATAAGAGAAACGATCCATTACTATAATTTTATTTCCCAACCATCATTGGTTTATAACCGTAATTATTCTTCCAATTCCTTTCCACTAAGAATACCCATTTTATGAATCACTTGATTGAATGAGGCTGTCATATATTCCATATTATCGATTGAGGGGAGAAATTATTAACTAAATTGGATAACCAATATCTAAATTGTGAAAGTAATATATTTTATGTCATCATTATTGAATGGTATTTATTTATAATGTTACTTTCTATCTTTGTATACCCATTAATTTTCCATTAGTATATCATGTTACTGTTATTGATGGAATTATGTTTCTTTCCTTATTTTTATTAAATTGAAAAAGATATAAAACCCATTTTCTTTATGTGGGTTCTTTATAAAATGATAATGATTTATTTTTTATAACTCACATGTGTATGGATGATGATAGAAGGGGTCCCATATCACCACTCCAAAACATTAGATTCTGTTTAGATCTAATGAGACAGCCAGTTGTTTATATAATGAGTTTGGTCACACAATCATGTGTATAATGAGTTTTCACACATTTTCAAGTTTGTTTATAATGAGTTCGTTCAAATAGGTATGTGAATAATTATTTTTATCAGAAAAATTACTATGATTATGTTTTTTCCAATAGTTTATGATAATTCAAATAATTATGTCATTCGGTCATGAACCAGACCAGATACCCTGATACCCTAAAACTAAGCTGGTCCTGACATGGACCAAAGGGAATTATATACCCCAATGGTTTTTCAACTAGCACCCAACATCATACAAGATAATGGTGGTAATTGTTTTTTCTAATTAAAAAAAAAAAGAAACAGTTGCATGTTAGTACGTTCAAAACAAAACTCCCTAGGGAGAACAATACGAGAAGTAAAACAGGAATATAAACCCAAAGTACAACCATAAAGTATAAAAACCTCAAAGATAACATCCCAAGTCCCAATAGATATATTAATACAAGCCCAATATCAACAAGAAGGACCACCTCCAAGTGGAACTTTCCCTTTGCTTGAACATGGTAGGAGAAAATCAATAAACACCTGAAGGCATAGGTAGGGTGTAAACTAAAAGAACAGTAGGGTCTAACCAAGGATTCCATAATATGTGGCCGTGTTAATTGACCAAATATTTATATCACATTTAAATAAATGGGCATGGAATTACAAATTTATATTTAAAACAAATTTTTCTTTAAATTTCAATTAATGAAAATATTTCAAACAATGGATTAATAAAAATTTTATATAAATTCACATTGCATGGGTGAAATAGTTTAAAAACAATGGAATATATGAAAATAATCCCAAATGAGAAAAATTTCCATTATCCAATAGTTAATATAGATCTATATTATTGGGTTATCACACACTCAAATAGGCGATCACAGTAATATGGGTACACATATCCCTTAGACACTGGACAAAGATGAATCATCACCATCCCATCTGGGATGTGATCTATGGCACTATGCATTTTTTATATTTAAAAAGAATCAATAGAGTGTTGTCCCAAATAACAAACTAACTACCAATTATTTGATCTTATCAAACAACAATAAATAATGTGAAACTTATCTCAAAGTTTTTCAAAATAAAATTAACCCATTATCCATTTTAATATGGAAATTTCCATTTTAAATCCAAAATGGGTTTTTTATAAATTTGGACATTTCATAGGATAAAACCAAACAAGGATATTATCAAAAAAATTATCCATTTTTTATCAAATAAAAAATTTGAAATCAATTTAACAAATCAATCTCACAAATCAATTTCACAAATCAATTTCACAATTTAATTCCACAATTTAATTTCATAATTTCCATCAAATTCCACAATCACCCCCCAATTTGTTAGAATTTGGGGTTTTCCCCAAATTTCATACCCAAGAAAATTCAAATCCAAATTCAATGTGAATTGGTTTATTCCTAATCCAATTGAAAGTTTGTTAATTTAAGTCAAGTAGTTTAGGGTTAAATTAGTTGTACAATCTTAAATAAAACACCTACCGAAACAAAGAGATCACGCCTCGTAATGTCCGCAACATGAAACTCCAATAAAGAATGTTATAAATATAGATACAAGAATCAAACCAAGATTCTTGATCCAAAACAATGAAGAATATAGCCCCAACAACATGGAGATGTAACAAACACTAAGGATGAGAGATTAAAAGAGCATTCTATAAGGAATGACAGAATAATTATTACCAAGAAAGGATCAAATAATTTTTACCATGTTATTATTCTCTAAAGAAGGAATTTAGATGATCCAAAATAGGTCCTTGATATCCCTATAAATCTTGTAAAATTAGACATCCTCATTTAGGGTCAATCAGGTGTTGAAAATAGGTTTCAGATAATTTTAAAACATTTTTTGGAAAAATTAAACCCCACACGCATGGTTAGCTAGGAAGGTCCACATGGTTTGTCATGGCATACACCCTAACTATGTGACTTAGTAAATGGGTTCACATTTTATAATAGGTGGGAACACAATTTTTCATACCATGTTCTAATAGTGAAAACTCTCCATTCATATGTTTTCATACTTTTCACTAGAATGGCATATGGTTTGGTAAAACTATGAGCCAACTGTGAACAGCCCAAGAGCCTTCCACGGTTTTTAAAATTTCTTCTGAAGAACCAACAAAAAAATCCCCAACCAAATCATGATTATAAGAGGTGTCGAGTAATACCTAATAATAGTAACTAGATGTTACAACCCCCCACCATAAAAACAATATTTCCCTCAAAAATCCTGTTAAGAAGTCTCCATGAAAAAAAGATGAGGCGATTTCTCTCTCATTAGTACCTATATATCCCAAGTCTCTTGTGTATTAGAACCATTCTACCTTATCACTCGAACCAATGGTATAATGCTACCGTGAAGCATCATAGTTTCAGAAGAAACTATCTTAACTGGATGCTTAGTCATATATAAATATGGATCGAAGTCAAGATCACTCCATCCTAGAACATGAGATGGATCGGAAATAAACTCACATAGCTCATATACATGGAACATGTTATGTATTGACATAAACTATGGTTGAAGTGATAAATTATAATCCACTTTCTTCATCTTCTCAACAACCACAAAATTACCAAAAAATGAGGATACATCTTCCCTTACTTCTCACATCATTGATGATGAAAACGAGTTGAATCTCTCAATAACTCCTAATCACATACAGAAAATTCAAATGGTCTATGATGATGATTAGTATAATAATTATAATAGATATATACCATAAATATTCTATGAAACATCAACTACATATTTAATATCATCTATTGATCCAAGTTTGGTATAACCAAGAAACAATAAAAAATATCCAACCAACACAATGAATAATTACAAGGCTGACTGTATAAGGCCTTGAAAGGAGCCATCCTGATCGTGGTCAAGTAACAATTATTATAAGAAATTTCAACCAGCCATAAATGGTTATCCCAAGAAACACCAAATTTAATAACACATGAATAATATCCACAGGAATTTGTATATCAATTTTTTATCTGGTCATCCAACTATGGATGGTATGCCATACTCAAATGAACCTGAGATCACATTACCTTATGAAGGCCCCTCCACAAGTGATAATTAAACCTAGGATCTCTATCAAAGACTATATTAGATGGACCTATGTGAAAATTGACAATATATTTCATGTATATATTTCCCAACTCATCAACATTGGTTATATCACTAATGGGTAATAATTGATCTGATTTAGTCATCCTATCAATCATAACATATATTACATTATTATTTATTTTTCTACATGAAAACCCCACAAAAAATTCCATAGATATGTCATCGCACATCCATGTTGGAACATCAAGCGGATAAAGAACACATGATGGTCTCTCGAACTTGGTGTTTACCTTCTAGAATATATAACAATAAGAAACAAAATCAACAATGCCCCATATCAAACATGGCCACCATAATATTCACTGCATGTCATAAAACATCTTCATTTTTCCTGGGTGCACTGCCCATAGGGAAATATGGAAATCCTACAAAACATCATTAGTTATAGGAAAAATTACAACATAATAATTTTAGAATCATAAAATACCCTCCGTGGAGAGTGACCACTCAACAATGGTCACTGCACAAGTGTAAAAAATATTTTTAACTTTGAATTTTTTCACGTTATATTTTTAGAACCGACGTGAAAATCTATGAAAATTGAATTTTCACATCATTTATTATATAACTGATGTGAAAATCCATTTTTGATGATTTTTCATATCATCTTTATAATAATAAATGTGAAAAATAAATTTTTATGACTTTTTCACATCGGTTATTTAATAACCAATGTTAAAAAGAATTTTTAAAATTTATTATTAAATAGAAAATGTGAAAAAAATTTGCATACATGTATTTAATTTCCCAATATCAAATTAGATAGGTCACAGGGATCAAACGGAGTTACAGATCAAAAGTTATGGTCCTTAGAAGTTGATCATCTCTAAATAAAGTCTTAAGTAATGCCAACTTCTGATGGCCATAACTTTTGATCCGTAACTCTGTTTGAGCTCTGAGACCAATAAAATCGATGCTTGGTAAATGAAATAATTTTTTGTAAAATTTTTTAACATCAGTTATTAAATATCCTATGTGAAAAAACATTTAAAATCAGTTATTAAATAACCGATGTAAAAAATCAATATTTCACATTGGTTATTTAATAACTGATGTGAAAAGGTCATGAAAATTTATTTTCATGTTGGTTATTATATAACTGACATGAAAAAATAGCAAGTATTTTAATATCTTTTCATGAAGAGTATCATAAAACTGATGTGAATGATAATTTTAAATTCCCGTGAATGTATAATTTCAATTTTTTTTTACACCGCAACATTGAAACTTCCAATTGCCGCATAAAATTTTTAATACCACATTTTATTTTATCATATCAATTATATGTTTTCATTAGACACATATCATAATTTAATGATAATTTCTTTCAACAATCATCGTTCCACCAACTCGACTCATTTGATCTTCATTATGAATCAACTATTTCTTCTTTCCACGATCTCGTCAAGGTATTTGTAATTATTTCTCCTTGATTTTTTTTATTATTAGTTTCCTAAATTGATATACCATTTAATAATAATTTATTTCAACCATCATCATTCCACCAAATCTACTTGTTTTATCTTCCACATGAATCCACTATTTTGTCTTTCCATGATCTTAATATGGTATTTGTAATTATTTTTCACTGATTTATATTTTTTATGAGTAGTTTTCTTAATTGGTATACAATTTAATGATTCGAATTTTATTAAAATGATGAATAAAACTTCATATCATGGTAAAACTACAAATACTCATTTTTATTATAAAATTAATTCTAGGGTAAATCTACTGTAGGCTCATTCGATCTTTACTTGAATAAAATATATCTAACTTCTGATGGTTATAACTTTTGATTTGTAACTCCATTTGAGCTCTACGACCTGTCAAATAGAAGATTAGGAAATTATATAAAATATGATAAATATTTTTTACATCGATTTTGTTTTAAAAAATATGTTAAAAATTTCTTTTTAATTTTTATTTTTAAAAACCCAACCTAAAAAATGACTTTTAACCTCAGTTTTTTTAAAAAACTGACTTGAAAAAATAGCTTTTTAACGTCATTTATAAATGATATTTCATGTTAGTTTTTAAAAAAATGATGTGAAAAACCATAAATAGACCATTTTTAATGTTGGTATTTAAATAAAATATGTTAATAATCATATTTTTAATGTCACTCGCAAAGACGTTGCCTCAAAACTGACGTTAAAAAGCTAAAAAACTGATTTAAAAAAGTGTTTTTGTAATAGTTCCCCACCATAAAGAGAGTCTATAATGTTGTGGAAACCAAAATCAAGATATTTTTTTAGAATACTTATCTCAAGAATAGTTTAGTTTAACTGAACACTCTCCAATAATACCTCATCTCAAGACTCCAAAACTCCAATATGAAACTTTGAAAGAAGTTCAATCAATTTTGACTCTCCTAATGATTCTTTGATGGCATGGTACAAAAGTTTCTTACTTAGTTAATAAGATATAAGATTACCTTTCCCTAGGGTATAGGTGATTTCAAAATCAACAAACTTTCAGTACTCTAATGAACACCTATGGAAGAGATTCAAATATTTTAGAGAGAATATATAACTCAAGATCTTAGAATACATGGTAAACCATTCTCCAAGAAGGTATTGCTTCTAACTCTTAAGTGCATGCATCATAGTTAAGAGTTCAAGGTCATGGGTCCTATAATTATTCTCATGTGGCCTAAGATTTTGAGAGACATGAGTTGTGATGTGATCACCCTATATAAGAACTCAACCCAAATCTGAACCTAATGTGTCATAGAATACAACATAGAAATTCCTAGCCTCTTAAATAGTCTATATCAACATGGTAGTTAAAAAATATTTTAGCACAATAAACGAACTCTAAATTTTATAATCAAAATAAAAAGTTTCTCCCTTATGAGTTAATGTAGTCATTAGAGAAGCCAAAATTGATAATTGATTTACAAACCAATGATAATATATAGCTAATCCCAAGAAGCTCTGAATCTTGAAAACATTTCGTGGTTTTTCCTAGGTGTTAACAGCTTTGACCTTCTCATGATCAACTGAGATATCATGTTCTGACAATATGTCTCATAATAACTTTAGTTCCTGAATCTAGAAATCACCTTTCAATATCTTGGCATTATTTTGGTGATTTCTAAACCCTTCTATAACTACTCCTAGATGACACAAATAATCATCATAGGACATAGAGTAAAAAGTATTTCATCCACAAAGGCCACTATGAAGAAATTGATATAGTCATGGAAGATCATGTTCTTTAAATCCATAAAACTGTAGGAGATTTTTTAAAACCAAATTGCATGAAAAGGTACTCATAATGGCCATAACTACTATAGAAAGAAATTTTTGGAATGCCATATACTTTTATTATCAACTCATGAAAACCAAATCAAAGTTAAATCATCAAGAACAAATTATCCCCTTCTAACTAATCAAAAAATCACTAATTCGTGGAGACAGATAAAGGTTCTTTACCATGAATCTATTGAGTTTACGGTAATGAGAAAAGAGGAAAAGTGATCCATCATCTTTCTTAGTGAAGAAAACAGGCACTACATAAGGTGACACACTCAGGCATATAAACCCTTTCTCCAAAATATCATCCAACAGAGTCTTCAAATATTTCATTTCAACTGCTATCATGTGGTAAGGAGGAATAGATATCAACTAGGTACCTATCCAAAAATTGATAGAAAACTATACCTACCTTACTGATAGAAGATCTGAGGAGACATAATGACAGATATTTGGAAACTCGATAACAAATAAAGGGATATCATCACTTAATGATTATCTCTCCTGATCAAAAGTGAACACTAATATTACTTTACACAACTCTAGATAAGACAGTTTGGCTCAACTCAACCTCAGATCCCATTCTACCTGAATGATATGAAAAACCCCATGGGTGTTGTCAAATATTCCTTCCAAATATAACATTCAATTCAAGATTTATTAGAAATTATCCAATCCAACCCAAATATTACATCAAGAGGTTTCATGTAGAGAAACATAAAATACCAAGAAATATCAATTTATGATAAAGAGAGGAAACAATCCAAACAACAGATACCCTTCATTCTCTTCATTCTGAGGGGAGTATTAATATCCACCTCAAAAGATAAAATATACATAAGAATATTAATAATATTAAAATATGTGTTCTCATAAAATAATTATACTCACAAGTATAAAATAAAGTAGTCACTAATTATGAGGCTATAGTGATTGTACCTTTCACAGTCCTTGAACTTATATCTACTTCATCTAGAAACTCTTCCTCTGCATGAAGAAGCTTTATTCTAGATTTTTTTGTCTCAAACCCCTTAGTTTTTTAATAACTTGATTTCACAACAATACTTTTAGGTGTCGATGAGCTTATGCCACTATGGGGAGCAGACTAGACCTGACAGAACATCTTTTAATGACCTAAACATCTACAGGTACCACATACATTTTCTACCTTAGTGATAACCTATTTTTTTTTATTTCCATACTTATATAAAATAAAAGGGATGATTTTAGGAACTATAGGATGTATGGAAGAACCCGACTATTGATAACCACAATTAGAATCATCATGATTTATATTCCCCTTATGGGAACTCATATAACTACCAGTGGGGGGAAAATAAACTCCCGTCAACCTGGACTTTTCATCCAAGTCCATCTCAACCATAAACACTATATCCAAAACATCAATATACAAAGGGAGATTCAAAAAAAGAAACCCTAATAATGAATATTATATCAAAGTCCCTTTTCTCACTGTTGAGAATTCATCTTCTCATTTGATACAATCTTAGGTGTGAACTGCACAAGCTCAACAAAGAAATTTTTATATTCTATCACGGTCATATCGGCCTACTTGAGTTTGAAAAAACACTATAACTCTGTCCAACACCATTGAATCAGGATATAACTACTTAGTGAAAAGAGATTTAAATTTATTCCACTCTAAGACATTTTTCTTCTTCATCATCAAGATGGTTTCCCGCCATCTCATGTTATCTCCATCTATATTTAAAGTGTCACATTCTAAATTAATATAATCAGGAATCTCCAAGAACTAAAATAAACATTCCACACTTATCAACATATCCTCAGCCTCTTGAGGATAATTTGGGCCTTGGAACGTTGGTGGATTATAGGGAAGAAATTAATGAGAATGAATCCTAAATTCATCACTCTGAGTTTCTATAACTAGTGCCTTAATGGGAATGATTGCATGTGCTTTTCCCATAGCATAAACAACACTCACTACAACTTCAACCTGATTTTGGTCCACATGAGGATTTCTCTATGTGGTTCATCATCAGCTTCATCATGGATATGATTCACACACCTTCTCATGGGAATGATGCTACAAAACATCAGAAAGAAACATTGAATATATCAAAAAGGTTATTTATATCAACACTCAAACAAGAGAAACAGGTAAATTAATACCAAAAGATAGATAAATAGTATTTTGATTTAAACTATCCAAATCATAATCATGGAAAATACTTAAATTAATATTCAAGATGACATTCAAAACCCACCATTAGTGACTTAAGGCTAATTATGATTAAATCTATACATGAACTCACCTATAACTACCTCATAAGTCTTGAAAATATTAGAAAATTGCATACTGATATCAAGTCCAGATGAATAACCTACACCTATGATATGAAAACTGGAACAAACCTTCCAAATACCCGGGTACCCTAATAATTGAGCTGGTCCTGATAAGGCCTAAAGGAATTTAATGATCCCTACAGGTTGGTGAATATAACATAAAATAATACAAGATAATGGTTGGAATGTTTTTTCACATAAATATTGGAAGAAAAATTTACAAGTCAGTATACTTAAACAAAAAATCCAAATGGAGAATAGTACCATAAGTCAAATAGGTATATAAACCCAAAATACAACAAAAACATGTTTTTAATCAATTCATTCCTTTTCCTAAATAAAACCAACCAAGGTTATAATAAAAAAAATTAATCCATTTTTATAAAATAAAAAATTTGAAATCAATTTCAAAAATAAATTTCAAAATTTAATTCCACAATTTAATTTCATAATTTCCATCAAACTCAAGAATCACACCCCAAATCACTAGATTTGGGGGTGTTCACCAAATTTTGTACCAAAGCTAATTAAAATCATAATTCGATATGAATTGGTTTTTCCATAATCCAATTTAATTCAATTAAATTTAAATCAATAAATTTATGGTTAAATCAATTGGTCAATCTTAAATGGAACCACCTTCCAAAATAAATATTTGATGTCTCACAATTCCCACAACCTGAAACTATAATTAAGAACATCATAACATATAATTTAAATTAAAACCAATATTTAAGATTCAAATTAATAGATATTATATCCTTAAAAAACATTAAGATCAAACAAACCACGAAGAGGAGAGAGGAAGAGAGTGGGAGAGAAATAACATGGGACATATTCTTGTCATAAAGGATCGAACAACATTCTCATATCTTTGATCCACTTTGGAAGGGGTTTGGATGATCTAAAATAGGTCCTAGAGATCCCTATCAACTTTTTAAAATGAGATATACTAATTTAGGGTTGAGTGGGTGTCAAAAATAGGGTTTAGGTAATATTAGAACAATTTTAGGTATAATTTAATATCACATTTATGGTTAGTTATGGAGGGACGCATGATTTTTTAAACATTTCATCCTAAATGTGAGCCAATATAAAGGAATTCATGTTTTATACTTGGTTGGAACATTGTTTTTCAAACCATGAACTGATCATACAAACCCTCTTTGTTTGGGTTTTTACGGTTTTCACTAATAGGGAGTACGGTTTATAAAAACCATTTGCCAACCGTGCACAGCCGAAGAGCATTCCAAAAATTTTAAAATTTCCCATAGAAACCCCTAAAAAATATACAACCAATGAATGATCCAAATATGTGTCAAGGAGTACTTGAAAATAGTAACAGTATGTAACACATTCTCTTATAGATCATGTTTATCGACTCCATGTTACAGACTATTTCTATCTATTTATAATGTTATTCCAAGACTAATGATTTGACTTATTATATATATATTTTTAGTAAACAATTATTATAAATCGTGATTATACACATATTCTCTTCATATTCTCACTTATGATGTTTTATCATTATCACTTATGTTTAATCTTATTAAGAACATCAGCTCAACCTTTTCTTATATTTCCATTTTGTCAAGTTATGATGAAATGTAATACATAAGATCTCTCTTTAAGAGTTCCTTGTGTGAGTGATTTGTGGGGTATGTTGAATTATTATTATTTATTATTTAGTATCTTATATATTATAAAAAACATTTATTTTATATAAATAAAATGGGTTCAACTAGTTACATCATTTTTCCAACCCTCTAAAACTATAAACCTAAACTTTTTCTTGGAATGTAAATGTTAAGTTATTTTTGAAAGATCTTGTAATTATGGATTTAAATAAAATAAAATGTTTAAAGTATGTTGTATTTAGTACTTTATATTATAGTGTGGGTCTTGGGGATATGTATTTAGTATTGGTAGAGGGTTTAGAAAACATTTGAGGATATAATGTAATTAATTGATGATAAATTAATATTTATAATGGTCATTAATGATTGATTGGTTATGTTTGTTCATAGTTTCAAAGGTATTGATAATTATTTAATTTTTTTATACAAATTAGTTAATGTTTTTGGATATTATTATGAGAGAACATTAGTGAAAAAATTAAGGATTAGTTTAAGTATAGGAAAACAACTTAATGTTTTGGTAATGTAGAGATTGTGTAGTTATCTTAGAAATAAAATCCTTGTTTATAAAATATAAGTTGATGTATTATATGGAACATATTTACCTAGGGGTAACAATTCTAAAAACTATAGATTTTATATTAATTCATTTTCCACCTGGTGCACAAAAAATAGGACCAGTGACACCCCTGGTTTCACACTTATATGGGATTTGCTTTGGTAAATTCACATTTTATTTACAAACCATTATAAAAGATTAGAAAATAATTCTGTTAGAAAACCTAATAGATAATGACTATGTATAAAAAATATTAAATTTAGAGATTAAAAAGTTAATATACATTATAATTGACATGTTCTTTTATGGATAAAGGTTTTGTAAATTTTGAGAACATATATTTCAATGATTTTTCGGTTTAGAATATTATAATAAATTCATGATAAATTGTTGGAAAATAATTTTTTTGATTAGATCATGAAGTATAAGAGAACAAAACATAAATAAAAGTATATTTAACTTAATTTATTGAAGGATGAAATAGAAGTTTCATTTGATAAGACTTGTTCATATTGATTTTTTCATATTATTTTTTGGATACTATCATAACCATTATGGTTTTAGTATTTTTTTGAAACAAGATAATAAAAATGAAGCAAAGAATTGTATGTATCAAGAAACCACATTCCCAACAAGGAGAATACAAAAATGGTTTAAAATTATTATATATTCCTATTTTGGTGGAAAATGTGTGTTTCTTTTTCTTACCTAAGCTAGTAACTTTTATATCTTAATAGTAATTAAATATTGATACTCTTATCTATTTTTATTAATGAGTAATAGTTATCAATGATATTCTAAAATATTTTAAATTTTATGTTGATTATGTGAATCATTTGATAGCAATTATTTAGTAGTTTTATTTAATCTACTATAAAAATATATTAAATTGTATAGATAACCTTGAAAAGTGATTTTAGGACAAGATTATATTTTTTTAGGATAACTATTGGAGGAAAAATGGTTGTCGTTTAGAAAAATATTAGGTTCGTTATATACTTGATGTTGAGGTAATAAAGGGTTGATTTATTTTTTCAAAATTGTTTAAGATTGTATTGAAAACCCTGGAATTTGTTATTTATTTAATAAAAAATTTACCCATTTTATTTTTTGAGTTTTTATCACATTTTTTGGATTATGATACATATTGGATAGTGTATGACATTATAAACTAATAGTTAATGCCTTGTGATAGTTAAAAATACCATTAAAGTTTTACGGAATATAGGATTTCACCATACTTTAATGTCTTGGTGAATAAAATGGTTTTCAAAAATGTATTTTTAAAGAATTTATGATTATTATACATATATAATTATGTATATGATTGTATGATAGATTTATGTTTTTTTGGAAAGATAAATAATTTGATATAGCCTGAGAAAGTAAGGTATATTTTATGTTTGATGTTATATATGGAATAATTAATATGTTAATAATATTTCAACATACATTCATTAGCAAGTAATAATAAAACATTTTGGATGAAATTCATTTAAGGTGTTAGAATTCAATGGCATGAGATTTTGGATCCATTAAATTAACAATAACTTCTTTCACACACAACACTGGATAGATGAAACACTAAAATAAAATGACCAACAATATAGTTTATCATTATAATTAAGAAAAATATATTGATAAAAAAAACCTATTGTTAATAAATGGATTATATTAAATTTAAAATTATTATATTTAGATGATAAATTATTAATATTAAATAGGTTTTTTTTTAAATAACATTTCTTAAAGTATTGTGCGATTTACCCTAGTAAATTAAATTCACCACATTTAAAATATTATTATTTTAACATATGAAATGAAAATATACGAAATAATACAAAAAATATTATTTTAATTAGATATTTAAGTGAAAAAATATTAGGAAACAATTAAGGATATAAAAGGATGATTTTCAAAAAAAATAGTTTTCGTTCACATCTTTTAATTTCATTTAAAAGATAAATTTATAAATTTTTGAGTTGTAAATTTTTAAAATTAAGTTAATTTTTGATATCAATATACCAACCATATCTTAGGTCGTATCATTGAGTATTTTCTAAAATAATTGATTTAGAAGTGAATAGTGAAAATACTGATTTTACTAAAATCTATAACTTTTATGAAATTATGTTTTCACAACATTGAAGTTAATTTTTATACAAAATTTTTTATATAATATATATATATATATATATAATAAGTAATAAAAATAATTTAAAATGTATTTTTTGAATTTATAAAACATATGAATAACATTTTGATAACTCAAGTTATACGTCAAACAGAAAACACTTTTTATACACTTACATAAAAGTTTTTATCGTATACATTCTTGAAATTAAATATAAAAATATTTATTTAATGTTTTATATCAACATATCCACATTAAATTTCATTTTTGGGCATATAAATGAGATTAACAAGATTAATGTTAATGATTATGATAAGGGTAAAACTGTGATTCCAAAGAAATACATTATAAATATTGTGTAGTTTATATCAAATAAAATAAAGTAATATCATATCAAAAATTACATTAATATATATATTTTACCCATATGTAAATATATTATCACTAATTCATTTTATAATAAAAAATAAATAAGATTAAATACACATTATATAGTAAACCATTTTTTTACAAAACAATTTTTCAATATATAAACTTTTAAAATTAAAAATTAAGTTTTATCTTGTTTTAAAATTAAATTAATTTAAATGGATACTAAATTTTGGTTTATAACTCTAAAGATTATCATAATGTATTATTTTTTGTTTTTAATAAAGCATAACATACTTGAGTAGAAACTAGTTACCCTCATAAAAAAGTGGTAAAATTTATAATTTAAGGATAAGTGACATCCAACATGTTTAAAACCTATGTAAAAATAATATTTTGAGGCCTTATACACCCATTCTCACAAAAAAAAAATATATTTATGACATTCTAAGTCTTTTATTCTTTAATAGTTTAATGATATCATATAATGGTAATGGTTATTCAAAAAAGTTTTATTATCTTCACATATAAAAGTGGATACTTCCACCCCTTTAATCCACACCCTTTCCTTCAAATTTATTCCTAAAACTAAATTAATTTTAACATAATAGAAACCTATCCCATATTTATTTGAATTTGGTCAAAATATTTTATCCTTTTCCCTTTTTCCATGTAGTATTTCTAGAGAATATTTAAGGTAAAAAAGTGTATATTACACACTTTTAACATTTTATTCTTAATGTTTATTATCTAAATATAACCTAAAAATAGTAATTCAATTACCATAATAATAATATTTTACTTAAGTGTTATTATATTATGGTACTGGTAATTTTTTATTCTGTTCCATTCACCGAGAGAAACCAAAGAACGTTAGTCGAGCGTTTTGCAGACTACCACCTCTCTGAATTAACAATTTTAATTTTTCAACATAATATTCATTATTAAATAAAAAAATTGTATTTTATTCCCATTTTTTTTAAAAATGGTATAATTATTATTTTCCTATAAGGATATTATACACTTTCATATCTGTAACGTCTCGGATCCATATGGCACTCAACTAGTGCCTCGTACCCAATTGGCCACATGGCCTGAAGCATATTTCCCCAAATATCGGAGACTGCCGACTAGAAATGAGGTCCTTGGGTGTGATATTGTGGAAACTATTCTCTCATTAGAAGAGTGTTATATAGTAGAATAAATAACAATACAATAGTGAAATTAGTAAACATCATACATCTTAAATAAACAGTGGAAGACTGATAAGATAAATAACCAAGAATCATTCAATATAAAAGATGATACAACATGTCACATGTTCTAGAAAATAATCCGAACAAGGTACACTGTTGGAATCCATAATATAAGTTCCAAAAGAGAAAGAAACAAAATAAACTAAGATGCATCGCAAGCCTCTGCTTGGTCCCATGCTCTCCAACTCCTAAATAGAATCTCAAGTACCTATTGAAGGGCGCTAGCCCTTATCGATTCCTACAATAATATAATCTGTTTGGGTCCAAAACATAACCCAAAAAGGTTGTGAGAAATAAATCCCATTATCTAACCTCCTAATATATGTTCCTATCTTTTAGTGGACATATGCTACAAGTAGTGTACAAAAAGGAAAAATAGTAAACCAGGAAGCACTCAGAAGAATACAATCCTAAAAGTCCTATTTTCCATTTTCATTCATTATGTTCAGTTCAACCATATTGTTACCTTGAATTATATAAGTCTCAAGATCCAGCCTAATCCCATCAATCCTTCATATAAAAAATACTCAACAGATACCTCTGAAGGCTATCTAAACAAATAAAGTGAAGACCGGATCCAAGCTTGTTTTTTGGCTTGGCAGACACATCATATTCCATTCCATTTCAATAATCTATTCAACATCATACATGTAGGAATATAAAAACCCTACCCTAGGCATAACAAATCCTCTCCCTCATGCACAAAAAACCTTTCCCACTTGCCTAATAAATCCTCGCCTATAAGCGTAACAATTCCTCACCCATAGGAAAAATAGTCAATCAGGGACAACCCAGTATATCAGCATTTGAGCATAGTGAAAAAAACATTTAAATTACACTATTATATGGTTAACATAATACCAACTCAAGTGGGAATCATACATATCAATCAACAAGTGAATTAGACTATCACTAGGCTTAAAAGATAATTGGCATATCATGGGGAAAAGGGTAAATCACTAATGCCAAACCCTTTAATCAAATCAATCACAATTTACCACAATTACAATTCCAATATAATTTTAATTCACACTAAACAGCCCAATAAGGGGGAAACAAGGCATGCCTTATAGGAAACCTCATCCAAACAGCCATAAATGGTTATTCTAATAGAATATACCCATAGGGTGTCCCTAAATAAAACCAATAATCTCAAACATACTTAATTTAATTTACTTCATGACCAAATCATCATTAGGTAACAACAATGGTTAATTTACATTGAAGGTTAAACCCTAAACATGGGTGAATTTAAATATGTCACATATAAACAACTTGAAATTGAGCGAAAGGAACAAGACCACCTACCTCATTATAGTAAGACCCTCCTCATCCATTGTCGGGCTTTTATTATCCCTAGAACAGAGTATATCTACAAAACGATTATAAATGATTAACCTTAAATAACTCGATCAAGAGAATAAATCAAGAATAAAGCTACAAGAGGAATCGAGAGCATACTGATAAAGTTCAAATGAAACTGACTTTGAAGGAATCAGGGTTCAGATGATCAATCATGATGAAAAATGACCCTCGGTGCAGTTGTTTGTGACCCTAGATAAGCCCCAGTCCATCTGATTGAAAACGACAAGACTACCTGATTTAATAATTAAAAAAATTACACGGCATGTCCTTGAAACTACACACTATGTTCATACAAATTCTAGCATGACCATTACGTGGTCATGTTCCAAAATTACATGGCATGTATCCTTCCATACACGGTGTGTACCTATAAGTACACGGTGTATAGTCCCTAGTCAAGTCTTGTAGAAGGCCTATAGCTATTCCCCTAACAACTTTTCCCCCATTTTCATAAGTAAAAACTAAAAAGAAAAGGTCCATACCTCAAAGAAAGAACTGGGTTCTTACAGAAAACCCCCTTAAATCAATTCATCACTGAATTTCCCTTCCAAAGGTGATGAAGAAAAATCTAAGAACAACTCAGTCCACTGTGATCATACTTTGGCCTCCCTCTCCTAAGTCTCATCCTACACTTGGCCATGCTACTGTATCACCCATAGCAATGGAATAGACCACCCATAGAGAACCTTCGTGCAATAATACACTATAAAAATGTGATTCTCCTCAAAGAAAGAATATTCCTGCAACTCCACTTCCTCATGATGAAACGTGTGAGACAGGTTTGAAAAGTAACGTTGTAACTTAGAAACATGGAAGATTTCGGGCATAGCCCCATACCTCTGGGGTAACTTAAATCAATAAGAAACTAGACTGACCCTCTCTAGAATCTCAAACAGACCGACATATCTCGGTGAAATCTTACCCTGTCTCCTGGTCCATTTGTGTCCTAACCTCAGTGCAATGTGCAAGAAAACTTGATACCCGAACTCGAACTCCAAAGGTCATCTATGGAGATCAACATAAGATTTCTGATGAGATTTCATAGTATCCATCCTCTTTTAAATCAACTGGACCTACTCTAAAGTCTCCTGCCCAAGATGTGGTCCCAGTAAAGCTTCCTCACCCTCCTCCAACCAACATAGGGGTGATCAGCATGGCCTAACATACAAATCCTCTTAGGGTTCCATCTCTACCATCACCTGGAAACTGTTTTTGTAGGAAAAATTTACCATTGGAATATGCTTCTCCCAAGAGCCCCAAAATTATAGGATGTATTCTCACAACATGTCCTCCAGCACCTGTATTGTACACTTTGACTGGCCATTAGTCTGAGGGAGGTATGATGTGTTCAGAAGAACCTATGTACCCAGTTCCCTCTAAAAACACTTCAAAAAATGAGGCATAAAGCCGAAATCCCTATTTAAAATGATAGAATAATGAACTCCATGAAGTTGTACCACCTTACGAATATATAGCTTCCCAAGCTCATCAACACTGAAGGCATCCATGATTGGCCATAAATGAGCACCCTTCATAAGTCTATCAACCACCACCCACACTGCATCATTACCTTGTGGATACCTTGGTAAAACAATTAAAAAATCCATCATGACATCATTCCATTTCCACTTCGGAATAGGTAACTTCTGTAAAACCTCGGTTGGCCACCGATGTTCCACATTCACTTGGTGACAAGTGGAACACCTTATAAAAAAACCAGTCACCTCTCTCTTCATACCCCGCCACTAATACTGACAGTGTGAGTCACGGTACATCTTGGTATCTCTAGGATGCACTTACCAAGATGAAGCATGAAACTACCACATCAACTCCCCACATATATCCCTTGGAACCAAGATACATCAATGGTCCCTCAATATATCATCATGAACTACCCCCCAACTAGGAGGTGGATCATCACCTGTTACACTCTCTTGCAAAACTAGGCCCTTAGAATATAATATTTTTTCCTATCCTCACTATATCTATTAGGGTAGAATTCATTGCTAAAGACTAAAGGAAAGTTTTTCCCTCACTATCGTGCACCTCCAAAGGCATATCAAAGAACAATGCCATAAGATTCCACTCACTACTAGACTCCTACACTACCTACATTTGAGTCCTCCTGATCATTGCATCAGCCACTGCATTGCCTTTTCTAGGAATTTAGGCAAGCTAAATGTCAAAAGACTGAAAGTAATCCACCCACCATCACTACCTCAAATTTAGATCACACTGAATAAAGATTTACTTGAGACTTTTGTGGTTCATGTACACCACAAAATGCTCCCCCAAAACATAATGTCTCCAATAACATAAGGCATGAGCAACCATGGATAACTTGATATTGTGTTTCAGTTAGTTCCTATCATATAGCCTCAACTACCAAAACATGTACACAATGATTCAATCCCCCTGCATAAACACTAATCCCAATCTGATACCCGATGCATCTCAATACACAATATAACTCATTACCAGCTCTGAAAAAATCAGTATCAATGATTATGTAAATCTCCATTTCATCTCATAAAAGGTTGTATTGCAATAATATGATAATACATACTTCACACCCTTATTTTTCAAGCCCTCCATCAGCACAGAAAAGCGTGAGAAGTCTGATATAAAATGCTTGTTGTAATTACCCATCCCTAGAAAACTCCACACCTCAAAGACGTTCTTGGGATACTCTCGGGTAACTACTACTCTCACCATATATGGGTCTAATGATACTTATTTTTATGAGATGAAATGACCCAGGAAATCAATTTGATCCATCCAAAAGTGGCACTTTGTGAGCTTCTAATACAACTGATGCTCTCTCAGTGTACTCAAAACAATCTCAAGATGGGTGGAATGTTAATGTCGGGTACAAGATTACTCCAAGATACCATCCATGAAAACCACCAAAAAATAATTCAAGCAAGGATGGAACAATCGGTTTATTAGTTCCATGAAAACCACTAGCATGTTTGTGATACCGAACTGCATAACCAGATACTCATATAGACCATACCTACTACGAAATGCGGTATGAGTATTCTTGAAGATCAAACATTTACCAGGTGAAATCCTGGCCGTAAGTCAATTTTTGAGAAAATTTATGCTCCTTAAAGCTAATAAAATAGGTCATCTATCCATAGTAAGGCATATCAGTTTTAACCATCAGCTATTTTAGTTTCTTATAATCCACACATAGTCTGAGGTTACCATCCACCTTCTTTGCAAAAAGGACCAGTGAACCCCATAGAGAAGTACTAGGTTGGATAAACCCCTTTGCCTATAAATCCTATATCTTTATATTGAGCTCCTGAAGCTCCATCATAGATATCCTGTAAGGAGGAATGGATACTGGTTCAGCTCCTGGAACTTTCTCGATAGATAACTCCACCTGTCTTACCAGAGGTAAGCCATAAATTTCATCTGGGAAAACATCCCTAAAATGATAAACCACTGGAGAGAAATATATCTGAAATGTTCCCTAGTCATCTAGATATAAACTAGTAATATGTGTTGTCCTCCCACTCAACCCATGATGCTCGGGTATATTTTAGCTTTCCTAGCCATCCCATTCACCCTTGTGTAGAAAATATCTACCCTCTAGTGACATAACATTCATCTTGCGATGATAGTAATAAACAAATTCCAGAAAGGACACTATCCAATCCATTTCGAGTATGAAATTAAATCATTTCATCTCTAAGACATAAAGATCCCATACTATGTGACACCCACCAATCTCAAGGTGACACTCCTTACACTAACACACACTTTTCATCCTTATCCTTAACAGAGTGTCTATAATTATAACATCATCAGAAGAGAAGACAAAGAGCCCAAGGCTCTATAAAATAGAAATAAAAATATAAAACTATGTGATTCCTTTGAATAAAAGAGTTAAAAAGATAAAATAGAGGTAACTAGAATACTAATTATGATAGTAGAAGGTATGGGATCCTGCTCATGTTGGGTCTGCTATACTGCAAAATTTTGGCTCGTACCATGGCCTTGTGACACTTCCAAGCTACCCTAAGCTGATCCACTCTATTGTCTCTAAAAACCTGGAGTCTGGATAACTCATCCATGACCACCACCTTATCCTAAGTGGATAATGTGTTCTAGTTCCTTGACTAGTGATAATATGCTTACCCTGCTCCTGAATGTTGAGTCTATGTAGAATCTATGTTACTAGTTTCAAGTTGAAACCCCCTACAGTAGTGTTTTAGGTGGCCCATCCTACCACAAGATCGGCACTCGACTGGGTCCATCGAGCATTGTAGTCTCATATAAAAATATCTTCCACACTAATAACACCTCACTTGGATACTAGAATAAACATTATAACTTCTTTTATCTCCACAAGAAATCTCCATACGATGTTTCTTTCTCCCAGTCGAGATAGTACCAAATCTCAGTGCCAAACCTCCATGGTTCCCACCTCCAGCTTCCCATAGATTACACTTAGTAATCATCACTTGATTCATGATGGAATATACTAAAGAAACATGAAAATTATCACATATTATTAGATTTCATACATGATACCATCTTCAAATCGCCTAGCCCTTGATTTCTCATCACCCATAAAAATAAGTGTGAATCACTGAAGCTTAGTGAAATGGGCAGAGTAGTCCATCAATAACATAGTGCCCTGCTTCAAATGCACGAACTCCCTAGCTCTATTGTACCTTAGCATCTCTGTGAAATAGTATTTATTGAAGACCATCTAAAATTCTCTAAATTCCATGTCCCAATGATGCTCTTTATGTGTGATAACCTCACACCATCTCTTGATAGAATCAGACAACATATAAGTCGTGAGCATGAGCCTCCTCTTAGGAGGCATATATAGATGCTCAGAGATCATAAGAATGGAATCTAGTTGTGACTCTGCAGCCCACGGTACACTATCCCCTAAAAACGTAGGCAAATTATTCTGTTGGAATACTCGCATCAGTTCTTCCATAGACATTACTGGCTGAGGTACTTTCTGGAAGGTCTGTATAAACCTCATGAAGCCTTCACAGGACTGTACATCCACACCTGTGTTCTGTATAGCAGATGGTGCCAAAAATGACATGTCTAGAAAGTCCACTTATAGCCCATGGCCTACCACCTCTAAGGTATGCTCATTTTCCACTCTCCTGGCATACTACTAGAGGTCATCGTGGTGACATTTCTATGTAAAGTCCAGCACATAAACCTCATTATAATCATTATTCATCAAGTTATACAGTTCAAGAGTGAAATAACTAAATAAGAGAAGAAAAGTCTCAAATGTTTACGAAGGATGAGTACATGGCGTGTAGAACCCACACACGGTGTGTACAAACCATACACGGTGTGTACACTTATGCCCTTACATGGTCGTGTACTCCTACTGGCCTGGGCATGTAAACATCCCAGGTACACGGCGTGTAAGGGGCATACATAGTATGTGCACTTAATCTATTACATGGTCATGTACTTCCTCTTTCCTGGGCGTGTAGACACCCTAGGTATATGGCATGTTAGTTGAGTACACGACATGTACACAAGTATTCTCTCTGGGCCATGTACTTTTACATGGCTAGGGCTATACGGGTCTGCCTATGTAAAACTACATGGGGGAGTATATAAGGTACACAAAATAATATGATCAAAACATAAAAAAACATGTTTTCTGTCACATGGTCGGTGACACGCTCATCCATCACATGATGTGTACTCAAAGTACATGATGTGTACTTGAAAAAGTTGTTTCTTCCCGAATAGAAGAACACATGGAGTGTGTTTATAGGACCACACACTGTGTTGTGTGGGATTCTAGACAATAAGACTTAGAAACATCCATGGAACCACTATTTTTTGAAAAAAAAGTAATGGTGTTCCAAATTCAGATCTTTGGGGGGCCATACTCCCATGAATCAAAGCTTGGAACCCACATACAACACATAACAACCCAATTTATTTCCCATGGCTGAAACATGAATCGCCAAATTCCAATCCAAGAGGTATCATGCTCCTTAGGTATCAATGTTTAGAATCCATCCAATTAAACCATAACACATATCAATACAACTATCAAAATATAAGGAATATCTATCACAGTTTCTATCAAAATAGCATGCATATCTAGCATAACATTTATCACAACAACATGCAATCATTAATCCTCTCTAAATGGCATGTCAAGAATGCATGGAATGTGATTTCAAACAATTTATTATATGATGCATGATATGGAATACACTCATCTCATCAGGTTGCAAAAAAATAAAACCACAGTGATATCAATAATAATAGCACTAAATAGGTGTGTTACCCAACAGTGAAATCGAATCAACTATAGAAGCTAAAAATCCAAAAAACACAATTTAGTTCGAGGTAATTTGGATTTTCCCTTTACATAGGGTAACTACTCTCAGGCACAACTAATTACCAAACTCCATTTCCTTCATATCCCATTATAATGCCTCCAAATAGTAAGACAAACCAGAAAATAAAACTCATATGATACCACTTTATAACGTTCCGGATCCGAATTCCACTAAATTGGTGCCCATTATTCGGTTCTCCACATGGACTCAAGAGCATTTCACCAAATTCTAGAGTCTTCTGACTAGTAGTGAGGGCCCAGGGTGTGATAGTGGGGAAACTATTCCCTCATTAGTAGAGTGTAACATAGCGTAATAAATAGTAATACAATAGCAGAAGTAGTAAACTACAGATAACTAAAATAAATATCAGAAGAATTATAAGATAAATTATTGAGCATCATTCAATATAAATAATGATGTAGCATATCGCATGTTCTAGGGAAGTATAAAAACAATGTATAATATAGGAATCCACAATATAAGTTCCAAAATTTAAATAAATAAAGGAAACTAAGAAGCATTTCAAGCCTCGACTTGGTCCCATTCTCTCCTACTCCAAAATAGAATTTCAAGTACCTGTATAAGGGAGCTTTCCCTTATCAACACATGCAATAATATAATATTTTTGGGTCTAAAGAATGACCCAAATAGGGTGTGATAAATAAATCCCAATAGGAAACCACAATGGATTTGTGCCTATCTGTCAGTGGATATCTGCTACATATAGTTTAAAAAAGGAAAAATAGTAAACTAAGAAGCACTCAAAAGTAAACAATCCTATAAGTCATGTTTTCCACTTTCATTCATTATGTTTAGTTAAAAAATATATTTACATTAAATTATATAAGTCTCTAGATCTGGCCCAATCCCGTCAATCCCCCATATAAAAATACACATTAGATACCTCAAAAGGCTATCTAAACAAATAAAGTGAAGACTGAATTTAAGCTTATGCTTTGGCTTGGAATACATGTCATATGTCATTCCATTTTAATAATCTTTTAAGAATCTTTCCCACAGGCATAGAAAAACCCTACCCATAGGAATAACCAATCCTCTCCCTCGTGCATAACAAATCCTCTCCCACGGGCATAATAAATCCCCGCCTATAGGCATAACAATTCCTCTCCCATAGCCATAACAATCAATTAGGATCAAGACCAGTATATCAAAATTTTAGCATAAAAAGAACGTGTAAATTACACTATTACATGGTTAACATAATAACAACTCACGTCGGTGTTACACATATCATGCAATAAGTGAATTAAACTATCACAAGTCTTAAATGATAATTGGAATATCATGGGGCTAATGGGAAATCACTAATCTCAAACCCTTTAATCAAATCAATAAAAATTTACCAAAATTCCAATTCCATTATAATTTTAATTCATACTTAACAACCCAATAAGGGAAAAACATGTCATACCTCATAGGAAACCTCAATAGAATGGCCATAAATGGCCATTCCAAGGGAACACACCCATGAGGTGGACCTAAATCAAACTAACAAGCTCAAACATGGTCAATTTAATTTAATTCAAGACCTAATTATCATTAGGTAAAAAAAAGGGTTAATTTACATTTAAAGTTACACCCTATACATGAGATAACATCAATACGATACATATAAACAACTCAACATTGAGTGAAAGGCATAAGAGAAGCTACCTCGTTGTAGTAAGACTCTCCTCGTCCAGCTTCAGGATTTGATTCACTATAGATTGGAGTAGATCTATAAAATAGTCATAAATGATTGACCTTAAATAAATATATCGAGAGAATAAATCAATAAGAAAGGATCAAGAGGAATTGAGAGCTTACCGATCATGTTCAAACACAACCAACGACAAACGAATTGGGGTTCAGATGATCAATTGGGAAAAAAACGGCCCTCGGTGTTGTTGTTCGCAAACTCATTAGAGCCCCTATCCATATAACAAAAAACAACACTGCTAAACAATTTAATAATTAAAAAAATTACATAACATGTACTTGAGACATAATTCCGTGTCAGTACAAATTCTGTCCTGACCATTATGTGGTTGTGTAACAGGATTACCTGGCGTGTCGCCTTCCATACACAGCGTGTACCTAAAAGTCCACGACATGTACTTCCCTATCATGTCATGTAACAGGCCTGTAGCCTACACTTTTAACTCTTTTCACCCATTTTCATAAGTAAAAACTAAAAAGGAAGGATCCATACCTCAAAGTAAGAACTAGGTTATTACAATATCTACACTCTTGTAGCGTGTTATAATGTGCTATTGTTTGGGTCGGTTAAACCTCCTATAGGAAGTACAATATAAAACTATATCATGGATGAATATGGGAACATAAATAAAAATATTCTTATAATATATAAATATAATAACTATTTCTATTATTATATAATATTTATATTATGTATTTTACTTATTATTAAAATATCATCATTAATCAAAAAAAATTAAAATAAACTGACTTCGATTAAATTTTTAGGAAATCATATGAAAAAATTTAATAAATAAATAGAATTTGATCACAGATGGTCAAAATTAAATTAAATATAGGTAAATAATGTTACAAATAAGGTATATAATAAACTTAATTTTAAAATTAATGGTGTTATTCACATGCATATAATGAATTAGTAATTAGGTAATGGTTTCTGGTGTCAAATTTTCACCCCTTGAGAACAATTTTAAAAATACACCATGTTTTATTTGGGATTATTTATCTAATATCCATTTAATTTTTTATATTAAATTAATATTATATTTAATTATATTTAATATTTAATTTCCTTTCCTTTATCTAATTTTTTTTTACTAAAATTTAGAAAAGTTGTAAGGGTTTTTTATCTCAAATTCCTTTCTTATAGAGACTTTTTTTATGAACCAAATTTTGTTTATATAGTGTATATAATGCCTATTTTATTTGTTATACCATGTAATATATTAAATTCATTATATTATAAATATAATTTAATATTTACCCTCATTTAATGGGTTCTGATTATAATGTTACTGAAGTTAAAATATTCTTCTCAATAATGATTCTTTCTCCTTGAGTCATAAATTCTATGCTCACTTATAATCTTCCAATCCTATTTTATCCTCCAAATAAATTTATCTATATTATTTTCTACTATAATCTATGGATGAAACATTTTTTCATCAATAAAATAATCTTTGATAATGTACCTTCTCAAATAAATGTTCAACTTTTGACAAGTTAACACACATTCTTTTCCACTGACCTTTTTCTCCATGTATATAGTTTTCTTCCACCCAAACGTTTCCGTTTTTTTTGAAGAATTAATATGGAATATTTTATATGATCATTATAACATTATTTAAATATTTTTAAATGAAAAAATATTACATTTTTTAAGAAGTGGATTTTTAACAAGGGTATTTGAAAAAACATAAAATGGTTTTTCATTCATTCAAAATATATTTTTTTATCTTTCACTCCATTTATTCCTATAAAACATGTATTTATTCTTCCAGGATATATTATTGTAGATTATATAAAAAAAATTATATTCTAATATATCTTATAATTTTCCTTTGTATCATTTTATAAAATATATTTTCAAAATAAACCAGTGACTTTTTCACTTAGATATTCTTTTCAAAAACTGGAAATGAAAAATATTTTTAGAATCATTTAACTATAATATAATTTCCATAATTTTTAATATTAATTCCCATGATTCATGATTTTAAAAAGTAAATTACATTACTATTATTCTATGAGTTTCATTTATAACTCTTTTCTTAGAAAAATGTTCATTTCAACATGCTTTTTTATATAAAATTAGGCCATTATTATAAATGAATTCTCCTTTAAATAGTTTATTTTTTCCAATTTTTTCATAATTGATAAATTTTAAATTTATATAAGAGAAATGATCCATGAATACATTTTTTTCTAATATTATTTGTTGTATAACCATAATTGTACTTTTTATTCATTTCCACAATGAATAACCTATTATTGATACCTTTTATTGAGCTATTTTATCCTAAATTCCATAATATTGATTGATTGGGGATATTACCGACTAATATCTATACTATTTATCTGTATGGTGTAAAATAAAAAATTCTATATAATCTTGAATGAATTGTATTTACATAGAATGATACTGAATATTTTTTTATATCTTTTTATTTTCTTGGGGTATATCATGTTATGATAATTGATATAATTATTAAAGTTTTATTTATTTGATCACATTTTTAAAGGATATGAATCCCATTTTTATTTCACGGGTTATTTATGATATGGTTATGATTAATTTTATAAGGAGCACATATGTATCTAAGATGATGGGTGAGGTCTTATACCACCCTCCAATGCAATGTGTTAAATATATATCACATGAAATAGTCATACATGGATGTAATAAGTTTGTTCATACATGGAAGGGAAAAATGAGTGTGATAATTTTTTTGTGGAAAATATATAATTATTTTCCTTACATAGTCATGGGAATAATGAGATTTTTCATAAACTTTTCATATTAGTTTGTTTGTGAACTTGTTTTATCCTTATTCTCAAGACTATTTTATTCTCTCATGGATAATATTTCTTGAATCATGTTTCTACACTCATTTGATTCATGTATTATGTTATTCCAAGCATTATTCCATCATTTACAATCTTTGATTTGTTGGTTATAACATTCTTATATATTCTGATTATAGTAATATGTTTATACTGTGATCTCTTATGATCATTGACTTTTATTAGTTATATTTACCCTAATTGAAAATCTAATCTCACCCCTTTCACATGTTCCCATTTCCCCTGGTTATGATTTAATATAAATATTAAGTTATTTTTAGAAGAGTATATTTTGCGGAGGATTTATGGGGGATATTTGAGGATTGTTTTGGTTTATTTAGTCAATCATACAGTATAAAAATTTATATTTGATACAAAGAAAATGGGATCCACTAATTATATTACTATTTTAACTCTATAAAACTCTAAGTTTGAAAAATTCATTAGAATGTAAATGTTATATTATTTTTTAAAATCATGTAGATAATGATGTTTATTAATTATATCCTATTAATTGTGTTTTTTATACTAGGTATGAGATTGCAAGTCCTAGGAATCTATAATCAGCATACCCCTATTCTAAAATATGGAATGGAAACCACATAACTATAGAAAAAGTCTACTTAATTTTCCATAATTTACTATAAAACACGTGGAATCTCCCACAACCATCATTTTTTCCACAACGACTACCATACCAACACTATCTATTCACTAAAAACCCATCAAAAATTGCATCTCATACTAACTATTTTAACCACACAACCCACACAATTAAATCTACATAAAAAGAAATTCATTATCTCACATAAATAGTTTCCAACATCTAACACTTTTTCGTTTTTCCATATACAGAACAAGATGTCATTCCAATTATACTCCTTACCCAATTAATTCGTTGAAATCATTAATTTATTATGATTTTATGGAAGGTTATTCCAGTAAAATTTAAAATTATAAACATAAAACTCTATACGAAAAATAATTATTACTAGGAATGACAACCAAAAAACATCGAGTATGAGAGTAAGATCTTAAAAATGAGAAATAATTATGTGAATCACCAAATCCTGTTCAATTTACTTGTTTTTATTCAATATTATTATTTGTTCAATCCACACTCACAAATATGAGAAAATAATTATAATCCCATAATATAAACCAAATAATTGAGTTTTATAAAATACTCTTCCTTAAATGATGATTTCTAAATCATTTTATGAAGACAAGGAAAGAAATAGGTTATCCCAAGATTTAAATAACACAAAGGTAAACATAAAAAACATAGAAAAAAACACCCTTCATCAACCACTCACTTCATCCCCCACAAAATCCAACTATATCCCATAAACATAATCTTCTTCGGGTGATTATTAGATAGAAAACCAATAAGAAGAAAAAAATGGAAGGATTCACCTTGTATAAATAACAATCAACCTCCTATAGACAGGGTTCAATTCCATGGAAGAGGGAATGAGAGAACTCTCAAAATCACACATTGGTCTCCCTTGATTGTTGGGAAATTGATGTAAATGAATATAATCTGTTGGATCGAATGAATTTATTATCAGGCTGTAAAAATATAAAAACATGGAACAATTCCTCTACCTTACTAAAACAGAAAGTAATTTTAATGAAACCATGGAACAACATATCCCATTATACAACAACATAATTATAAAAAACTATCATCTAAATATCACACTACAAATCCACCCCATATCCTACAAACCCAGGGTAAGGGTGTGGGAAAAACTCGGTGCCAAAACATAGTTTAACCCTAATCAATAGGGACAAGGCGTCTGACCTCAATCATCACAAAATAGCCCCAAAACTATATGCTTCAATTCTGGATATCCTTTTTACCTTTACCAATCACCAGGATCAAGAAACTCTAATGCTTAAGGGCCACACTTCATAGGTCCCTAATATAGATAAGAAACCGAATAAAACCTATTATGATCCGACACTCTTTCCATAAAAACCATGCCATAAATAGATCTTTCAATTAGCGTCACATTGTGAAGCATACACCTACACACTCTAGATCCACCTTCTAGCTGAAATTTCATCCCAGAATCTACAGATCATTCCTAAAACCTCATACAAGAAAAATTAACTCCCTGAGCTAAAAAAGTAACATGTTTGGAATTTCTACAGAGTAAAATTGGTTAGTTCATGTGGGTGATGTCTCATATTGTTAAATATATTGGTGATGGAGATAAATTTAATGAGTGATATTAAATATTTTATATCATGAGTTTATCAACATGATTTGATGTTATTATTTAGTGTATTTTCTAAAATATTATACTAAAGGAAGTATATATTTTAGGATATTTATGATAACACTAAAAATGATTTTATAATCACATTTTTTTGAATGTGTGAATTCTATATCATTTGTATGATTCCAATCAACCAGAAGGAGTGGTTCCAAATGATTTTCAATTCATTGAAGTAGTGGATGTGACAATGTTTTTTTTCATCAACATTCTATAAGAACATTTCCTGATGGAGGTTGTTTAAATGTTGGTTTTTATGATGTGTTCATCATTAGGTGACCATGTTCCAGAATATTAGATAATACGTATAGAAGATAATGATTTTTAAATGTGTTATTCATAGCTTTAGGATTTACCATAGTTTTTAGTAACACTGATAATTTCTATAAGAGGTTGGTAGTGGGAACTGTGTAATGGATTGACTCTTGAAATTCATATAATATGGTTTAAATGGATTTCTATATGGTTCAATAAATATATAATAGTGTGAGGAAACTAGTTTCTTTAAACTTGATTTGAAGGTTACATGATTAATTGTTTTGTTGTATGTGTGACTCATTTTTTCAAAAGTTTTAATATTTTTCTTATAGAGAAATGGTATGATACAATGTATCTCTTTTTGATGTAGAAACATTGGGTTGAACCATATGAAACCAATGAATTATTTATTTTTTACAATTATATTTCATTACATGAATGTTTTTTCATCTCTTGGAGTGAACAAAGTGGAAGAAATTTCAACATAGTGTGGTTATTTGAGTAAATTAGTTCCTTAGATATATCAAAATACTATGCTTATAAGAGCTATACAACACACCCGATTTTAGGTACACGAGCCTTATTTAATTTAATTTGATCTTATTCAAGACTTGGGTTATGTTACAGGAGATTTTTCCCTATTTGGGAGTGTTTTGGTTGTGTTTTTTTGTTCCATAGTTTGATCATGGTTAGTGGAAAACATGATCCATCACTAGAAAACTGTGAAGCTCTTATTGGGAGTCACTAGGTAGGAAAATAATTTAGAAAAACAATGCAAGTTATCTATGGAAAACATGTGATGTGAAACAGATGGAAATATAATGTTGGTGCATAGTTTTTCTTACTGTGTGAACCAACCGTGTCAAGGGTGACTATATACAAGTACCCCACATGGTTGGAGCACAATTTTATAGACTATGTTGACTAATTATTTGATGAGATTTTTTTAATTATAAAAATTAATTTTAACCCTGTTTAAGGCCCTATAGCCCTCATTCATCCCCTATTTTTTCATAAACTTGATCTCACATACCTCCTAAGGCTGCTTTGATAATCCCCTTTAAAACCTAGTGATATTTTATTGAATCAAAGTGAATTAGAGATTTGGATTTACCAGTAAGTCATGGATTACATCTATTTATCTATCTATATATCTCTCCATAGATCCTATTATTTTCCCTTATATAAATTTCTAGATCTAGTCCTCCATGGATATAAATATATTCATTTTTTAACATCTTTATGAGATATTTATGAATCTATTGACGGTAATAATATTCAATGTTGGATCAAGAATATCTCTATATCATTCTTTGCATTTCCCAATATTTGTGTGGTATGTGGTTTCTCTGTAATTTCTTATTGATTTCAAACATGATGTATTTTTTCTGATAAAATTATTTTCAAGATATTTTTTTAAATCCTTATGTGATTCTTGGTTGAAATACCTTTTGATTATGGATTTGGAAATCGTGGGAAACTGGATGGATTTTGGAAGACTCATTTGTTTATAATTTTAAAATAAGGGTTTAAGATTGTGGAATGTCTTTGATTCAAACAAGGTGTTTGATGAAATGATTTAATTAAGTTGTTTTTTATGTGAAATGGGTTTCATGGAATTTGGAATACAAGGTTTGGGTGAGTTCATTTCTTTCAATGTGACCCTCTAGAAGGGGTGATTACCATTGGGGAACTGTCATATGACCTAGATTATGGGAAATTTTCCATTAGGGAACTAAGAGATCAGACACCTAGTGTCAACATGGTGGGATTAAGAGATACCACTCATATTTATGGAACTATAACTTAGAATTAATCGGTGTGTGTGTGTAAACATGAGAATAAGAATTATAAATTAATGATAAATGATTTAATCTCTTTTTTATTATTTTTTACTGATATTTAAAAGTTTTGATTTAAAATATTTAATTGATTTTAAATTATTTATATAAAATATTATAATTGGTTATGATCATAGTTTTGTGATATCATAAGTCCATGGGGAAATCCTATAATAGTTTTGAACCCACACTCCGGAATCTAGTGCTAAAATCCTAAACTATTCATTTCCAGGTTTGATAAAAATAAAGGTGGAAAAATTGTCACCATCCAAAACATAAAAAATAAAATTGAAATATCGTCCCACTTACATTATCAAGGACCTATGAGGTATATAATGTTTGAAAATTAGGTAAAAACCATTGCATAAAAAATACCCATTTCTTTAAGAGGGAATTTCTCCCACTTAAACCATTTATTATATTTCACATTAATTCATCATTATCATACATATAAAAGACTACTATAAAATATTCTTTCAAAATAATTCTTGACTACCTAGGGAAAAGGAAACATAAGAAGGATTAGTTCAAATTCCTAGTAGGGGTATACCTAAGAATTAACAATTGAATTTCATTATTGAGATTAATATGAGAATAAGTGTATGATGGGAGAATCATAATGCACAAGAGTAACATAGGAATATTTATACCCATCAATACATGGATCATAAATCATGGAACATTACATAAATATTTATCAAAGGAAAGAGTCCTAATAATCAATAATCATTATCCATATGATTTCAATCATGGTCAAAATAATCATTTGAATCCCATAGAAAGTATAAAAAATATTTTGGTATCTTGGAAACATTATCATAATTACCCATTATAAAATATTGTTTGGAATAACTAAATCTGAATTAAACCCACAGTAGTAACCCTTAAATAACTCCCTCATTCTTTCCTATAAATATATAAAACATTACATAATGTATTGAGGTGTTATCTGGACATATTAATCATATAAGATATATTATGTGAAACATATTTGGTTGAAAAATACAAAGTAACACAAGAGGGGGGTGAACTGTGTCTTTTAAAACATCTTACACAATTATGGATTTTGACACCCACTGTGATTTATAAAAATATGAAATATTTTTCTTCTGTATGAAAATATCTAGTGGATAAATAGAAATAAAGAAAATAACTTTTTATAGTGCTTCGAGGCACAAATATCCCATAGTTAACTTCATAAATCACTCTCTATGGGAGCTTGGTGATTTTACTATAATGGTCCTCTTATCACAAGACCATAAATCAACAACTGAGTAAGGGCAGTCAACATTATTTAAAACAAGACTAATTACAAAGCCTTGAGGTTTTAAAACAAATAATTGGTTACCAATAACGTAGATCAATAAGTTGAAACTCCACCACCACTAAGTAAGAGCAGTTAAAAACCCAAATAAATCAAAAGATATTGATTTGAAAGGTTTGTGTTGATCTTTATAGTTACAGCAACAAGAAACTAAAAATTGAAGTATTTTATTCTTTATAAAATAATATCTCCAAGAATGAATATGTCTGAAGTGATGTTTGTTGCTCAATGATCTTCAATAAGGTAGAAAATAAATATTATTAGTAACTTGACGATGAAATATTTAGAACTTTTAAAGCATAGACTCCCTTTAAAACAATAGAGATTTGATCATTCATTATAGTAGAAATATAAAATTTAATCTCAATAATGTAGAAATATATGTGAGTCACTTATCACAAAAACATACATATTTTGAAGATATATTATGAAGGAATATATATATAATAGAAAATATATTTCTTCGATATTTCATATCCAAAATAATATCCAGATTGACCATGCAAATTTAAATTCCAATTGACCATGACAGTCATAACATCCCTTAGAAATAGGAAATATTTTCCCCAATGAACATGATTCTTGGAAACAATCAAAATGATCCTTGAATCGATCTTTAATTCTGACTCAACCATTGAAGCGCCTCAGATTGAAAATGTGGCATAAAAAACATCATTGTTGAGAAAACAATGTAAGGTTGAGATGCAAAGAATAGGGTTCCTTAATGTGGCATTGGGTTTCTTTAAATGTAGTATTTATCAACCATAATTTCATCTTTATGTAATGTTTGGAACAAATTAGCATAGGGATGATAATCCATACATTTACCTTTTTAGCGTAAAATCCCTAACATATCATTGATTAAATATACATTCAACTTCCCAAACATAGGGTATAAATAGTAAATCCAAATCCCCTCGTAGGGTTTATAATCCATATGCATGTTGATTTTCTGAACATAAGGACATCAATCCAAATAAAAAACTGATTAGCATAACTTAGGGTTGATACCATACACAAGTCTTATGTCTTCCAGCATAATGTAGTTATTGAAACAGTATTACCAAAGTAATTCCCATAACGTTAAATTCCACTTAAATAGAATATAAATTCCTATAAAACTCACTCAACAAAACATTATTAGAAAACCAACATGGGTATTTTTGAACATCAAAATCATCATAAAATTATAGATTATTTTTGAGACCATATGTGGTCAGCAATCTCTCCCATTTTGATGATCACAAAACCGATAACATAATCCATAACAAAATTTAAAGATATTATAGGATTATTTAAAACACATAAAAATAGATATAGAAAATATTCCAATATTTCGATTTTATATAAGTATTTCGATAAAGAAAATTTTCAAATGAAATTTTGTGGTTTGAAAATATTCTCCATAAATTTTCCCCAAAGATTATTTTCAACAAATTTCTACCCCTTTTTTTGATATCAAAAATAACATTTGAAAGAATAAATGATATAAACCACATTTAATATAGAACTGAATAATAATGAATAGTTATAAACAATAGCATAAGAAAAATAAATCTAGGATTGATAGTTTAAACATTGAACCAAAATAAATGATACTCAAACAAAATAAGAAAATAAATCTAAATTAAAAATAATTCAAATGTTTTGAAAAATAATGTACAATCCTAACTCTATGAAAGGGTCTTAAAAATGAAGGTCTTTGGTTTGAATCAACATGGAAAAAGGGTTCATTGGGATGAATAAGGGCTTGAATTAAACTGCTAGTATCAAGAAGATTCAAAATCGGGATCTGAAAATGGTTGTTGAAGACTTCTGACCATTGTTAAGGAAGATTCTTCAAATAATTTCCAATCATTAAAGTCTCAACATAATTGACCTTTACAAACTCATTCACAACTTATTCTGACTGGATGAATAAGGTCATGTTGTCCTCAATTTGATTAAGAATTGGTCCCAACCAGGATTCACTTAATGTCAGTTGATTAATCATATTCCTTTTATTTTCCAACAACACATTTATAGGAGTACTATAACACTAAAGAGTGTGTAGTATTTCATTGAAATCAGTCGATACTGAGGTAACGACTTCAAATTTTCTTAGTAGTTCTGGCGGTATCTGTTGAGAGGAGGTTGATGGGTGACTACTTACCCTGAGAGCCTAAAATTATCTCCCTATCATCAGCTTAAACTAATCAAACTCTAATTTCTTAACAGATTCATATCTTAACAAATTGAAATATCTTGACATATTGTTAATACGTTCTATAAGGTCCCCAACAGAAATTATATTTTCATTGAATTCCCTTAAATAGAGCTTTTAATATTCAAACTCGGATATTTTCATTGAAGAAACATTTTATTCTTCAAATTTATTTTTATAATACTAAAACTTTTGTCTGAGAAACAAATCCTAAGCCTCCAACATATTGATATTTATAACTAAGGATTCAGCTTGATAATCATAATATTTAGGAGATAAAGTGTTAGTTTCAGGAATAACTTCCCTGTGATGAGCTTCTACAAAAGCTAAACTTGGGTCTTCATTACTAACTAATCTATTTCATAAAGAATATCCTTCAACAACATCAAAATTAGAAACACAAGAACTTGAGAATCATGAATATTTTTCCTAATAAGTTCTTGATTGTGAATCTCTTTCTCAACTTTCTCATCCACTGGATTCTCATGCTCAACTACTCCTGGTGCTTCATACATAGTCTTTGGAAGGAAAATTGTAATTATTCTTTTCCAAACAAGGTATTCTTCTAGACATGAAGTACCATTTTCATTAGGACATTAATGAATAGAACCAACTGAAAGAATTATTCTTTACTCTCCCTAAGTAGATTCCAACAGCTTCTGTTATTATTCTACACCAACCAAAAAACGAATTCTACAATAATTAATCCTGAAAAATCCATGCTTCTTAAAAGTTATAGAATTAAAAGTGTTGTTGTGGTGACATGTTTTTCATAAATCATATTGAATTTCATTCCTTTTCCTTCACAACAAAAAAGAAATAATCTACCCATAAAGATAATATATTATCTTCACATCCACGTAGAAACAACGATTTAGATATATTAGCATAAATAGATAGAAATTAAACATTATGTTATTTAAATACCAAAGCATGATATATATGTTAGGATATAGGACATTCTATAGCACAACCGTCTAAGGAAAAATTTGAGATTGAATGAACTTTTTCACAACTCAACTTTCATGAGTATGTTATTAATTCATTACATTCTTGATAGTTCTTTTTCTAAAAAATGAAAACATAATGTCTTCTAATAAATATCTTCTATTATCAATATGTCTTAAATCAAACTGAACCTCCCCTATTGGGGAAAATGTAACATCTTATCCATTTACATAGAACAAAAAAGAAAACTTAGAATCATTAATCTTAAAGATAATGGAATATTATTTTAAACCAAGGCTAAACAAAGCATTTCTAAAAAATCTTTTACATCAATTTCATAAAACATAGGAACATTATCTTCTACAGAAGTATAATCCAAACCTTGATATCTTATTTCTTCATTGAGATAATGATTCTTAAAATATCAATAACCAAAATTAATTAACCTTCCCTAGATATCTTTGAGGGCTTTCCTTGAATCATATACATTGTTTTCAAACACAACATTTAAAGATCTTCGAGAGGTTTCCATCACTAAAGGTTTTGAGATTGAAGGGATTGAAGGTTTTGGGGTTCGGTAAATATGAATTAAAAGAAGCTCTATAAACCAAAAGGATGTGTAGGAGAGGATAAATAGAGTGGGAAAAAGAAAATTGTATTCTCTTTCCGATTGAGAATGTACTCATTTATTTTAATTTTAAAAGGACAAATATAATAAAATCAAAATGAAATTATAAATTAAAATGTAATTGAATTAATCATATTAAAAAAATCTTACTAAAATAAAAATAAATACTAGAAACAAATTAATAAACAATCACTTGAACTCAAATATTCATAACTCACCCTTAATAAAATCAAAACTAGAACTGGGAAGTGGTTTAGTAAAAATATCAGCTAATTGATATTTGGAATCAACAAATTATTAAGTTATATCACTTTTAAGAACATTATCTATTAGAAAATGATGTTGTATGTCATTGTGCTTAGTCTTATAATTACTTACAGGATTTTTTGAAATATTTATAGCACTAGTATTATCACATAAAATATTTATACTATTAAATTTCAGTCCAAAGTCTAATAGAGTGTTTTTCATCCAGAATACTTGTGCACAAAAATTGTCAGCAGGTATTTAATCTACCTCAGTAGTTGATAGGGAAACTGAGTGATTTTCTTACTCTACCGTGAAACTAATGATTTTCCTAAGAAGTGACTAGTTCCTAGGGTACTTTTTCTATCTAATCTACAACCTCCAAATTAAGCATCTAAATATGAAACAAAATTAAAATCAGAAGTTTTTTGGTAAATAAGAGATTGAAAAATGATTCCTTTTAAATATCTAAAGATTATTTTAATAGTAGTAAGATGTGAATATTGTATTTGATTTAAATATAGAAAAAATACATATATAAAACATAATTTCTGGTTTGTTAACTATAAGATATAAAAAAATTCCAATCATACCTTTATATAATTTTTTTTAACTGGTTTTCCATATTTATCCAAATAAAATATAATATTGGTACACACAAGATTTGTATTATTCTTGTTGTTCTCAAGTAAAAATTTATTCAATAAATCAATAATATACTTACATTAATTTAAAACATTTCCAAAATATTTTTGGTAAATCTGAAATCCTAAAAATTAATTTGGTTCTCCCATAAAACACATTTAAAATTCTGTTTACATTAAATTTGAAAATTTTTGAATGATTTTTTTATTAGTTTAACTGAAAATAACATCATCAACATAAATTTTGAACTAATAAAAAATTAGAACAAACGGTTTTCATGAAAATTATTGGATCTGCCAATCCAATAGTAAATCTATTTTTCCAAATAAAAGAACTTAATCTTTCATACTAAGCTCTAGGTACTTGTTTAATCCCACAGAGAGATTTAGAAAGTTTAAAAATACAGTTTCTATAGGATTTTCAAAACCAAGAGGTTTTTCAACACAAACTTCCTCCATTAAATAACCATTTTAAAAGGAAGACATAACATCCATATGATATAATTTAAAATTTATATGAGATGCATAAGATAAAATAATTCTTATGAATTCTAATATAACTATAGGGGAAAATGACTCGTTATAATATATAAATTCTTTTTAATTATATCCTTTAGTTATTAATCTAGATTTATTTTGGGTTATGATCCTTGGATCATCCTGTTTATTTCTAAAGACCCACTTGGTTCCTATAACTAGATAATTGGTTGGTATATCTACTAGTTCCCAAACATCATTCCTTTTGAATTGGTTTATCTATTATTGTATTATTAATATCAAATTCTCATATTATAAGATTTATTAAATTGTCCTAGGTTCTAACTGAGATATAAAGGAAGATAATACTACTAGTTTTCATACATTTCTTCTAGTTTTAATTCCTGTGTCTAGGTATCCATTAATAGTTTGTAAAGGTTGGTTCTTTAGAGTTCTATAATTTTTACGCAAGACACATTCAGGTTTTTTAGTATCATTCTCCTCAAAACTAGATTTAACTTTATTAATATCAATTTCAAAATCATATTTAAGGGTTTCAAGTCTCATTTTATCAAAAGAGTCATTGAATTCATCAGTTTGATCTTTCTCTTTAATGAAGGGGACAGTTTCATCAAACATCACAGAAACTAATTCTTCAACAAATCATGGAATTTTATTAAATAATATTTAAGCTTTATAGGTAGAATAATAACCCAAAAATATTCCTTAATGATCCATTAGATCAAATATTCCAAGGTTTTCCTTAGTATTCAAGATAAACAACTTGCATACAAAAACATTAATTTACTTTACTTTTTGTTTTTTTTTATTCCATAGTTCATAAGTTGTCTTTTTAAAAAATATGCCGAATTAAAACACTCTCATGATATAACAAGTTTTTCTTATAGCTTATTCTAAATGATAAGTAGAAATATTTTATTCATTCCACATAATCAATGCCATTTCTTAAATAGTTCGATTTCTCCTTTCAACAATTGCATTTTATTGAGTTGTTCTTGGTGTAGAGAAGGTGTGTGTAACACCCATATTTTTGAAAAAAGAATTGAATTCTTGATTCCCAAATTGTCAACCATTATAACTTCTCAATGAAATTATTTTAAAACCTTTTTCATTTTGAACAATTTTACTAAAACATTCAAAAATAGTGAAAACATCACCTTTTGAGTTTTAGAAAATAAACCCAAGTAAATATAGAATAATAATATACTAAAACATAAAAATATAATTCCCTAGAAAACATTTATACTCATGATCATCCAAAAAAATACATTTGGGTAAGTTCTAAAGGATTATATATAACAAGTTTCCTAATATATTTGGAATAATATTTGTGTTTCTTTCCAATTTTACATGCATCACAGAATCTATCATAATCAAACTTAAGACTAGGAGAATTAGAAACTAATTGTTTCTTAGATAATTTTTGTAATGAATATATATTTCAGTGTCCAAGTCTTCTATTCCAAATCCATGATTCATTTTTATTAGTGGTTAAACAATTTAATTTTTATATAAGGATTTCATATCTAGAGTATAAACATTATCAGTTCTAGGTTCTCTAAACATAAGCAATTTATCTTTGAAAACTACACAGAAATTTTTAGAAAAATAAAAATAAAAACCATCTTCACAAAAGAGATACTTATCAGATCTTCCTTTAGTCCTTGCACATATAATAAATTTTTGTTTTATTTATTCTTTGGATCACCAATAAATCTAATTCGAACTATTTTTCCTTTGGAATTATCACTAAAAGTGACTAATCCTCCATCCATTTGAGTCAATGTATAAATGTTTGTTGAGTATCCACTCATATTCCTAGAACAACCACTATCCCTATACTATATGGGGTTTCTAATTATGTGACCTGTTTTTTGCAAAATTAATTATAAAAATGTATGTTTTGTTACCCATATATTCTTGGGTCTAATAGTGTGATCGAGTAAAGATCTATAAACCGTGATCTTATTTAATTTCCCATAACATGTATAATATTATTCATACAATTTTTTGTAAATAAAATCTCATTTAATAACACTAATTTGAGTATTCTTTAAATAATAATTATTAGTTACATGGCCTTTTGTTCCACAATTATAACATGTTTCACTTTTAGAATTGGGAACAAAATAGTTGTTATACAATTTTTATTTCTCACACTTAATTCCTATTCCTTAAATTTTCCCTTTTAATGAAATTATTTCCAATAATCTCATTTTAAATATTATCACCTTTAGTAAAAATAATCTCATCACTATTATAGGATTCTACTTCATCCTATAATTCCTTGAGTTTTATTTTTTGATTGAAACTATTTGATGTAGAGGAATTGAATTTTTTAAGTATCTCATGGTGTTATTTTTATATGGTATATGTTTCACCTAAAATAGAATTATGAATTTTTTTTAATGATTTGGGTTTCTTTACTAAGTAATCATATATTTCTTCAAAAATAGAATAGTAGGAAACTAATTTATCATTTGTGCAACTACTAGTATCGAAATCATAAGAGTAATAAGTTTTTTCCTTTTCTTCTTCATCCATAAATCATATGTTGGACTTTAGATTTGATCATTCCTTATATGAATTAGACATTGAAGGACTATTATAGTCTTCATATACATTCCATGTAGCTTTCATTTATATTTTGTTTTTATCATTCAGTTGAGGACAATCAGGTCTGATATGAACCAATTTCTTTCACTCATAGCATCAAACTTATGTTGGTTCATTATCATCCTTCCTGAAGGATTTTGTAAATCAAATTTTCTTCTTGTAAAACTTGATGAACTTTCTGGCTAGTTGAGATAGTTCTATTTCAGAATCTGGGGAGTTTTAATTATTTTCTTCTTTGTCTTTTGTATTGTTTTTCTGTTATGCTTATGATATGTCACTTTTAGGGAAGTATTCTATTTCTTTACTATAATATTATGATCTTCAACTTTATCCTATATTTCTACTTTATACATCATCAGTGTCCTAATTATTTCATTCATTATCAAATATTTGACAGGTTATGATTCGTGAATAGAAACATATATTCAATTCTATTTTAGAGGTAGTACTCTCAGTACATTCAAATATTGATGAGATTGATTGATGGGTTATCCCAATGTGGTTATGTTGTTTAAAATTTCTATAAGCCTTCCATTCATCAGTGCAATTCATTCACCATAAAACATTCTAAAGGTGTTGAAATTTATCTTAGCATATCATACCTCATCTATCTAACATTATTTTTTTATTCATAATAGATTTAAATAGTTTTTCACATCTCACAAGTGGTTGGGAATTTTGATACAAGATTGAATTGAGCTGGTCTAAGACCACAAATAATAGAATTCATTGCTTTATAATTGATATCATACTCGGATTCTGTTGCTGCAGTCCATGTTTCTAGTTTTTCAGGAATCTTATAAGGTGTAATTATTTTTTAGTAGACTTTGAATCCAAGATCTTTCAGATAGATAATCATTCATGATTTCCAGCATCCATAATTTTCAACAATAAAATATGGAGCATGTACCATAGGCATTCATTCTCAAGGATCATCCATTTCCATCTTTTTATAGACCTTATACTTTTTAACATGTTGTAGTTTTATCTAAAATCTCTTCTCTAATACCAATTTTTAGGTCATAATATACAAAGTACCACAAGAGGGGGGTGAATTGTTTCTTTTGAAAAATCTTCTATAATTATGGATTTAGAAACCCACTATGATTTATTCAGACATGAAGTGTTTTTATTCTATATGAAAATATGCAACAAATAAATAGAAATAAAGAACATATCTTTTTATAGTGGTTTGGGGCACAAAGATCCGCCATTCCACTCCAACAATCACTCTCTCTGTGAGCTTCATGATTTCACTAGAATGGTCCTCTTATCATAGGAACATAAATCAACAACTGAGCATAGGGAGTTTACACCTTTATAAATAAGACTAATTACAAGCCTTATAGTTCTATAATAGAGAACTGGTTATCCAAATCTTAGGTAGAGAAGTTGACACTCCACTAAACTAAGTAGGACTAGTTGAAAACTACAATAAATAAAAAGAGATTGATTTTAAATGTTTGGGTTGATCTTCATAGTTGCAGCAGCAAGCAACTAAAAATTGATGGATCTTCTTCTTTAGAAAAGAATATCTTCAATAATGAATTAGCCTGAAGTGATCCTTTTTACACAATGATCTTCAATAAGGTAGTAACTAAATAGTAGTAGTAACTCAAGGTTGAAATATGTATAAATTTTAAACCTTGGCCTTTTTTCAAACAATAGATATTTGATCATTCGTTATAGTATCACTATAAAAGTTAACCTCAATAATGCATTTGTATATGTAAACCACTTATGACACACATATGCATATTTTGAAGAGATATTCTGAAGGAATATATTGAATATACGATATCTTTCTTTAGTATTCCAAATCCAAAACAATAGCCAGACTGATCATGAAAATTGAAATTCTAATTGACCATGAGAGTTATAACTTCTCTTAGAAATAGGAGATATTTTCTCCGATGAACACAATTATTTGAAATAATAAAAACAATTCTCAAACTACTCTTTAGCTTTGACTGGAATTTTTTAGCAATCTTAGATTGAAATCATGGCTTAAAAAACAACAACATTGAGGACACAACATTGGGTTGAGATGTGTAGCATAAGATTCCTTTGTGTAGCATAGAGTTCCTTTAAACATAGAACTCCTTATCCATAATTTCATCTTTATGAAATGTAGGAAAAAATTAGCATAGGGATGATGATCAATACCTTTACCTTTTTAGTATAAAATCCAAAAAATTTCATTGATTAACCATACATTCAGCTTCTCAAGCATAGGGTATGAACAATAAATATAGACTCCAACAAAGGTTAGTTGATCCCTACGTGTGTTTATTTCCTAAACTTAAGAATGTAAATCCAAATGAAAAAATGGTTAGCATAACGTAGGGTTGATACCATATGCAAGAATTATCTCTTCCATCATAACATAGGGATTGAAAAAAATTTCTAGAGTAAGTCCCATAGTGTTAAATTCCTTTTTAATATAATATAAAATCCTGTAATACTTTCTCAATAAATAATTATTAGAAAACAAAAAAAAGGTTTTTGTGGGCATCAAAATCATCATAAAATTATAGAGTGTTGTTGGACAATACATGACCAACACAACTGACTCTATATGGGTTCACCCGTCCTATAAGTTATATCAGGATCACCCAGTGCTATCTGGTTACAACCATGATTTTCAATAATGTCCAATAACTATTCAGGAAAAAAGTATATAAAGGGATCATTTCATCATAAACATATATAAATGACCTTTATTATTTTTAGAACTTGATTAACCCAAGGAAAAGAATAGGGTTTCATGAAAATATCTTTGAAACAAGGATAAACTGTGGAAAAGAAATGAGGTTTATAATAGTATCTTTGAATTGGGATTAACAATTGGAAAAAATATGGGTTCTATAAAAATATAATTTTAACATGAATAACATATAGAAAAAATGGGTTCTATAAAAACCTCATTGAAATATGATAGACCCATAGAAAATTAATGGGTTCTATAACAATATATTAGGAACATGTAAATCTTGTGGAAAATAAATAGGATCCATAATATTATATTTGAACCATGACTAACCTGTAGAAGAAAAATAGGTTTCATAAAAATTTCTTTAAAACAATATTAGATCATAGAAAATCATTTTGGATCATAGAAGTCTATTTGAAAAAATATTAATCCTTATAGATAAATAATGAGGATGGTATCCTTAAAAAATATCCCCACTGGAGCATACATAACAAAGGTGTTGTTGATTTTGATGAATAGAATACCATTAAATGATTATTAAAAATATTTTGAGTAAAATTAAAATTTTCTTATTAAAATAACTTTTAAGAACTAAAAATTATCTAAAAATTAAAAAAAAAATTGAAAAAAACGTGGAAAAATATAAGGGAAACGTAAAGAAAAATAATGGACATGATGACATGAAAATCTATTCAAGTCATAAATGATAAAAATAAACATTCTTTTCGAAACATCTTGAAAAAGGGAGTAATAAGTGACCCATTTCAAAAATATTAACAAATTTCTTTTAAAACCTTTAAAAATAAGGAAAAAAATAATGTAAAATTTTATTAGGAAATAATTTTTTTAGAAACGTTTTTTTGAATTTTTTTTAAAAACATGAATACAAAACAAAAAGATACCCATTCTAAAAGAAAATACAAGATCAGTATCACTTACAACTGAATTTTATGATGTTTCATTAATGAATAAGGGAGGAAATAGAAATAAAAAATAATTAAAACATTCATAAATAGTGGATAAGTGTAATATATGGTTAAAAAAAGAGACCATATGATTTCAAGAAAGGATATTTTAACCTAAATCCTTTTCAACTTTGGTAACTCTTCAATCATAAGACCACTGAAAGAATAAATTCAATTGAAACTTTATATATCCTTAACATTAATATATTAATGATTTATCATGTCAAATGGGAATTAGATACACCTCAATAAATAACATAGGTGTGTAACTTTATTACATTCCTCAATGAATAAAAATTTAGACGAAGTCCCATATAGCTTTGGTAATATCTAGATTAAAACACCATGTAAGGGAGAACCTTTTATGGATTTTTAAATCCAAAAAATTTTCATGAAAATAATCATAAAATACATTAATGTTTAGTATATAAACTACACAACAAGTAGAACTGGTGAATATTGAATAAGTCTCACATAAGTAAAATTAGGATGATAAAAAAAACCTTACATCAAGTCCATACATTCTTTGTATGTCCATTAACTCTAGTATTATAATCTTACCTAAATTATTTTATTTATTAAGAAAAAATCAATGGAGCAATACCTTACACATAAACCATTCATTTTATTTATTTTCAATGAAATATTCAAATACTTAATTATTTAATTCCATGTTGAGTGTTTTGAGAATGTTTGGTTAATTATTTTAAAATTACTTCAGTTTATTGGCAATGGTTAAATATTTCATCATTTAGAAATATTATTTATAATAATCATAAAATAATTATTATATTTATTCATAAATATTACTTTTAAATACAATCATTAAATATGGTTTTGAAAAATTAACTATATTATGATCGTAGAGACAGTAGGTTGTATGTACGCATAAGTAACATTTCCATTTTTTAATGATCATTATGGAAAAACATTATGTATTATTTTATATATAAATAAGGATAATAATATAATAAATACCATATTATTTCATTAAATATTATTATATATATCATACATGGTTTTTTGTGATTAGAAAAGTATCACATCACTTGGTGGAGCCGGTGGTATACACGTGCAGATGAACGACATTATCATTTTTTAGTGTTAAAAATAAAATGATATGTTATATTTTCATAAGGATAAATATGTAATGAATGTCAATATGATTTCATATATATCACATATTATTATTAAATTTATCATTATTACCTTACATGTAATGTGTTGGAGAAAAAAATCACATTTCTTCACGAGGCTGTAGTCTGCAGTACACACCAGCAACATTATCGTATCTCACGTGAAATGGAAAGTAAGAAGTAATATGTGATAAAATGACTCTAGAAGCATAAATATGATAAAAATTTCATATATATATATATATATATATATATATTAATTCCATCATTATAACATGTTGTGAGAGGTGATGATGAAAACCCAATAAAAACGGTTCGTGAGGCGGTAGTACATTGTACACACGAATGAGGATTCTGTATCCAATTTGATAGAATATGATATGGATTTTCGTTATGAAATTAAAATAATAAGTTATAATTACATAGAATAATATGTTTTTATTATATCATAATAATTTATTAATATTTTAAGTTGTTGTAATAATAATAAAAATTAACATGCATATATATGCATGATACCACTTTTTCATAAAACCACCTTATGTAAGCCCCAAAATCCTTATTAGAAAGGTTTCATGATCAAAATAAGGTATCTTGGTCATGTTGTGGGAGGTTATCAAGGAATTGAGGTAGTTATTGGCCTAAAAATATGTATTTTATGGTGTGTAGGAGAGAGTAGTGGTTGTGGTCTTTTACAAGTGAGGTGAGTGGTACAATTGTAATTGTTTAGAAAGAAAAGGGTGTGCCCACATTTTTCACTATAAAAATATCAATAAGGAAAATTATTATTGAATATAATTTATAAGTTATATATATGGATATAAAATATATTTTTTATAAGTTTTTAGTTCATTTTTAGCACTATATTTTTAGTTTAACACCACGGTAATCCTGTTTTTTCATTTACCGCGACAACTAATTTTTACTATTTTCACTATTCATTATAGTAAAAAATTATGTTCAAATTATTATAGAATAAAAAAATATTTTGATTAAAGATAATGAATTCATTTTACCAAATTAATTTTACATAAGTGGAAAATTTTAATTTAATATTAAACCTGTAGACTCGAAGAAAGAGAGGGATTTGAAAAAGTGATTTTTCCAATAGAAAAAGAAATTATATTAACTATATGACTAATAATAATCATTTTATGAATATATATTAATATTTATTGATATATAATATATAAATTTAATTTAAAACATATCTCATTAGGGTTTGTTTAATTAACTAAAATTGGTAAACATTATGCTCTTTAAAATAGTTTTTAGAAAATCCTGTTTTTAAACCCAGAAAATTAATTATATGAAAATACAATATAAAGATGATTAAAGTGTAATGAAGTTGATTAAATATAATTAAAAAATAATTATTTTATATTAAATAATATTTAAAACATAATGTAATTTCTAAATCAACTTAATTTACCTAATAGAAATGTTATTTTTTAAAAACTCAGTATTTTCACTATTCACTGAAAATCGTTAATTTCTAAAAAAATCCATAAATTTCACCAAAAGTGAATATTTAAATTATAAAATAAAAATTAATTTAATTATATCAAATAAATTTTTTTCAAAGTTTTAAAAATTAATTATAATATGTTTCATCAAAATTAGTAAAAAATATTTTTAAGGAAAACATATTTTTGACGAAAAATATTACAACTAAAAACATATTGATTGTTTACGATAAATTTTTCAGTAATTTTTATTATGTTATATATATATATATATATATATTTATATGTTTCTTAATGTAATTAATACCTTCCAATTTAATTTCTAGGTTATAACAATTATATATTTCATGGGTTGTTTAAGCTCAGTGTTGTATGTCGTATACACTATAGCACACACTAATATCTGGGTTCCACATATTTAATGCTATAGAATATATTAAATTAATTTAAAAATAAATATATCATAATGTTTTATGGTGTTACATTATCATCTATGGTTGGTGTTGTGTGTTGTATACTCTACTAAATATAATTGTCTTCTTATAAATTCTTGACACATCCTCCCACCTTTAATAAGTTGTGTCCTTGAAATTTGAACTTTATCTCAGTAATAAAAGGTTAGATATTTTAAAATAAATTTATTGTGAACTCACATTTTAAAAATGGATGATAAAATAATCTCTTAAAAAGTAAGAAAGGTAAATATGAAGGTCATCACATAACATGGTTTCCACATATGTGAACATCTATAGAAGGAGAAGATATGGACATAAAGGAAAAGAAAAATTACTTGTTGATATTGATAGAGAAAATTAATCATACGAAATTGAATAATCAATATAATGTTAAAGAACTAAAAACCCTAATTCTATGATGAGTTATAAGGCTATTTTTTATCATAAATGAAGGTAATTTGATAACATTTTATTTTTATTACCATTTTCTTAGAGATGATGAATTACTTTACCATCTAAACAAAAAACATAGTGAAATATAATTACCTTAAAATTATAATTTCATCCTTATCCAATTTCCACCACAATATCATAATTTTCTCTAGAAGATTAGTATTATAGATGAATTTTCATGACCAAAGAACTAAAATAATATTTTGAGGACCACATACCAATAAAAGGGGTAACAAGGTGTTTCTCCTTTATTTATAAATTAACCAAAACCAAAATGGTTAAAAAATGGTAAGATAATTCAAAAAATGAATAATCATTTATATGATACAATAATCTCTAAAATTAAACATAGATTCCAAAAGTTCAAACTAAATAGTTCCATAATTAAATAACTCTATTCTCAAAATAACAACAATATTAAAGTGTGTTTTTAACTCAATGGTTATCTAATACCATTCAGATTACAATCATAAGAATATTATGATATTTCTTACTAAATAACATTAATCACTTTATGATTTTATCACTTTAAACCTAAAATTGGTGTCAAAGATATCAAACTTATTATCAATCATAAACCCATAAAGCTATGATTAAATTAGTAAATTTGAAGTTAAACTCATATGAATAAATAATAATTACTAAATTTATCTAAACCATCCTATGATTCCAACTATTACATCCTTAAGAACACACTCTTAGATGTTGTGCTAAATTCATAACATTTTCATTTTTAGATTTGATATCGTTAATGGAAATCCAACTTTTTCCATCCAAAACATAAACTATTAAACTAAAATACTAGATCACTAAAATTTTCAAGGCCATTTTTGGTTTAGAGTTTAGATAAATAGGTCAAAAACTTATATAAATAATACCCATGTATTTAAAAGGTAATTTATCCCACTTAACCCCGTTTATCTTATTTCACATTAAGTAATGATCCTCATCCATAAGTAACCCTTATATACATAATTTATTAAAAATAATTCATGATTAAATTAGGAAATAGAAACATAATATGGGTTAGATCAAATTCTTAGTAAGGGTAAACATAATCATTGACAACTGAATTTCATCAGTGAGTTTAAGATGAGAATAAGGGCATGCTGACATAATCAAAGTGAATTAACATGACATTAGAATATTCATACTTGTCAATACTTGGATCACCAATCATGGAAAATGTAATACACTTTTATCAATGGAAATAATCATAAGAATAAATAATTTCAAGTCATATTATTTCAATATTTATCAAAATAATCATCACAAACCTATAACAAGCATAACAAAAACATTTTAGTATCTTTGTAAAATTATGTTCACAACCTATTTTTAAAACATGTCATAAATAACAAGAGACCAATTAAATCCATAGGAGAAACCCTCTAGTATCTCCCTCTTTCTTGCCTCTAAATACAAGGTAAATGACATAATGCATTGGAGGTCTATCTGGGTGTAACCATCGTATAAGATATATTTGGCTCAACCAATGGTATCTAGGTATACCCATTTTATAAGCTATATTGGGATCAATCAATCTAATTTGGGTACATCCATCATATAAGATATATCGGGAACACCTGACACAATCTGGGTACACCAATGATCATTAATAATGTCTATGTAGCATTCATGAAAAATAACATGGAAAATTACATTCATCATAAACTCATAAAAACAACCATTTTTATTTTTAGAACAAGACTAGCCTATTGAAAAAATGGGAACCATGAAAATATCATTGAAATCAGATTCACTCATGGAAAAGAATTAGGTTTTTTAATAGTCTCTTTGAAAATTGATTAACTTGTGGAAAGGAAACATGCCCCATAAAAATTTCTTTGAAACATTATTAATCCATGTAAAATAAATAGGTTCTAAAAAAATATCATTAAAACATGATTAACCCTTTAGAAATAAATGGTTCCAAAAAAATTATTTGAAACACAATTAACCAATGTAAAAGAAATGTGTTATATAACAATCAATTTGATACAAGATTAACTCATGGAAAAGAAAAAGGTTTCATAACAATCTCTTTGAAACATGATTACCCCATGGAAAACAAATAGGATTCATAACTATATATTTGAAACAATCTTAATCGGTCTAGATAAATAAGGGGAATGATATTGTTAAAAATTACCCCCATTGGATAAAAGTTATCAACTAGTTTTTTCTAAGTAGATGAATATATATACCATTAAAAGATCCTTAAGAACATTTTCTAGGAAAATAACCTTTTTATTTAGAAATAAACTTTTAAAATAAAAAAAATCCCAAAATATTTAAAAAAAATTATTGGAAACAACTTTGAAACATATAAACTAAATTTAAATTATGATAATGAATATGAAATCATGAAATCATTTCATGTCATAAATGGTAAAAAAAAATCTTTTTAAAATAATTTGAAAAAGGGAGTCAAAAGTGACCCATTTGGAAAATGTAAAATTTTTTATTTTGAATCATTTTAAAATAAGGTAAAATATCTTGAATATGTAATTAATAAATAATTTTTTATAGAAAACAACTATTTTTTAAACATTTTATAAAACATGGATAAGGATGAGAAATATAGTCGATCTAGAAAAAAATTCAAGATTCGTATCGCTGGAAAATGACTTTCTTGATGTCTCTTTAACCAATGAGGGAGGAAATGGAAATAAAACATGTTAACCATATTCATAAAAAGTTTAAAATAAATATATTTGGTTCAATAAATCTTGAGAATATTTCTTTCATTAAATGAACCTTGAACATAAACAACCCTGAAATAAAGGAGATTATAACCTAAATCCTTTACCACTTTGGTAACACATCAATCATAACCCCATGAAAGAATAACATCAAATGAAAAATTAAATATAAATAACACTTTAATATTAAAGATATAACATTTAAAAGGGGTTATATATTTACCTCATAAATGATGGTAGGTGTGTAGTATTACAATATCTCTCAGTGAATGGAAATTTAGACAAAGTCCCTTATAGATTTATTAATATTTGGATCAAAACATTATGAAAGAGAGAACCTCATATGGATTTTTAAATACCAATAATTCTGAGAAAAATGAAAATAATAGACATTAATGGGTAGTGTATAAACCAAGAATAAAAAATAAGAGGTGAATATGGAATATGCCTCATAGAAATGAAAGGTATAAGATAAAAATGCTTACCTCAAGTCCAGAATTTTCTTGTATATCCTTTAAATCCTATATAGTAATATTACATATATTATTTTAATTATTTATAAAATTTTATTGGTTCAATAATATATACTTAAATCATTTATGTTATTTATTTTTAATTAAATATTCAAATACATATCCAATTAAGTCCATGTCGGGTGTTTTGATGATGTTTAGTTCAATATTTTAAAACGTCTTTGGTGGACTGACCATGGTCAAATATGAAATTTTTTAAATATATATAATAATAATAATGAAATAAGTATCATATTTATTAATAAATTATATTTTTATAATTATTCATTAATTATGATTATGAAAAATGAACTATGTTACAATCATTTCATGGTAGGTCGTACGTACGCATTAGTAACATTTCAAATTGTTAATGATCATTATGGAAAGAAGGTATGTATTATTTTGTCATTAAATAATTTTAATGATATCACAATTAACAAATATTTTCATTAAATACACTCATATATATATATGTATCATCCAAGTGATGTGGTGATGAGAAATAATCACATCTCTTGGTGGAGGCGACAGTCCACACATGTACATGAACGACATTATCATTTTAAGTATATGAAAGAAAAAAATACATTAACATTTCAGATTTATAAATATGTAACTAATAAAATATTTATTTCATTTATATCACATGTATTAAGTAAATTTATTTTTATTACAATCCATGTAAATTTTTAGTGAAAAACGAATCACATCGCTTCACGAGGTGGTAATCCACTGTACACACAAGTGACATCATCATATCCCTTATGGAATTAAAAATAAGAAGGTATATATAATATCATTACTGATAGGAAATAATTATGTTAAAAATATTATTTATATAAATTAAATCCATCATTATAATAAGTCGTGAGAGGTGATGGTGAGAAACGAATGGCATCGGTTCGTGAGGCGGTAGTTCGCCCAACATAAGAATGATGATTTCGTATCAAATTTGATCGAAGAGGAGATGGATTTTGGTTATGGTATTAAAATTATAAAATCTAAGTATATGTTAGATAATAGTTTTATAATATAGGAATAATTTAATGATATTTTAAGTAGTTTTATGAATATATAAAATAAAAATGCATGTTTAAGCATAATACTTCTTATTCAAACAACCTCCTCTAGTAAGCACCAACAACCTTCATATGATGGATTTTTGATAAAATAAGGGATATTGGTCATAGGGTGAAATTTTTTAGGACATTTTTCTAGTTATATATTGATCCAAAGGAATTTTAATGTTTCAATATGATATTATAGTGGGTAGGCTTTTAAAAGTGAGGCGAGTGGCTTATTTGTAGTTTTTTGAAAAGAAAAAGGTGTACTAACTTTTTTCACATAGAAAAATTATCCCAAATGGAGAATTATTGAGCCTTAGATATGATTATATAGAAATAGGGATGTAAAATATATTTTATACATTCATTTATATTATTTTATACTATTTTGGTTTTCTACCCCTAGAAAACCTGTTTTTACCTTAACTATGGTAATTAATTTTTACTATTTTCACTATAAATTATAGTAAAAAATTAAGTTGAACATATTATATATTATAAAATATGATAATTAAAAATATTAAATACATTTTAATATGTTTAATTCATAGTATTGGTAAAATTAAATTCAAAACTAACCCACAAGAGTGATGCAAAAGTGGGTTTTCAGGAATTGTATTTTTTAAGAATGAGATGACTTTATATTAACTCTATGAAAAATAATAATCAAAGAATAAATATAAATTAATATTTATTAATATATAATATTTAAATTTAATTTAAAACCTTTATCATTATGGTTTTTTTCATTAATTAAAAAGGAGAAACATTATGCACCTTAAAACTATTTTCCGAAAAGCTTGTTTTTAAAAATATTATTTATTAAAAAATTAAATATAAATATGATTCATGTTTAATTACATGTATTAAATATAAAAAATAATATATATTTCAATTTAAATCATATTCAAAACATAATGGAACTTTTATTTTCATTTAATTCATTGAAAATAAATGACATTTTCACAAAAAACGGTATTTTTCACTATTAACTGAAAAATCAATATTTTTTGAAAAATATGATAATTTCATCCAAAAGTATATTTTGATATGGTGATTTGAAAAATTGTATTAATTTTACCAAATTAAGTTTATAATTTTTTGAAAATTATTCATAATATTTTTTCAGGAAATGAAATAAAAAATCATTTTTAAGAAGGCATATTTTTGAAGAATAAAAATATATTAGTATAATTTGATAAAAATTTATCAAATTGTTTATATTAATTTAAAAATTATTTATATATATTTCATAAAGTATTCAACACTATTCATACTCTCTTATTTAATATCTAGGTTAAAAAACTTATATATTTCATGAGTTGTTTATGCTTGGTGTTCTATGTTGCATACACTATCAAACAAAAAAATATTAAGATTATGTTTTACACAAGCTATTGAAGAGATTGTGTTTATTTAAAAATAAATATATCAGGATGTCTCAAGGTGTTGTATTATCATCTCAACTCTGTTTTTTTGTCGTATATGCTATCGAGTATAAGTTTATTCTTTTAAAATATTAGAGTGTTAAAAATAATATTGATTTTATACTCACACATTATTGGGAATTTTTATGAATTTGTAAATGTCATATATAATGACCTGTGTTTTCTTAGACTGTTTATTTGAGGAGAAATTTGATTTATTTCCCTAAAAAACTTATAAAGTGTAAAATGGTTATTTTACCCTAGTAGATGATCTCAGATAATTTTTTTGAACATTATATTAGTCATAAAATGGGTTTTTACCCTAGGATAAGAGTTTGATGGAATTTCAAACCATTCAAATTTATGTGCTATAATTAATATTTAATATATATTTAATTAGATATTAATTTATTCACAAAGGTTTTCTTAGATGTGTCTTTTTAAAGGATTTTCATATTGAGATTATATTTCTCCCAATTAGTCTATAATTGAGAGTTTTTCATAGGTGGGGAATAAACTGAGGTCGATCACTGGGGATGGGGTCAGGCCCCGTTTTATTTTTATTTTATTTTCTTCTTTTACTATTTTATTTTCTTTTCTTTTCCTCACCTTTGGTTTCTTGCATATTCACCCCATGCAGCATATTATGTTGCATGATTGAGATAGAATGTGATAGGAAGAGAGAGTGTGTGAGAGTAACGGAGGCACCATCCTAGAACATGGGAAGAGTTGACCCGTTGTATGGTAGTCGTGGATTGTAAAAATGGGCGAAGATTCTATGAATTCTACCCAAAGGTATTATATTTTTATTGTTTCCATTAATATCTATAAATTTAACATTTTTAAGTTTTAAACGCCTATTATGAATGATTTGGACCCCTTTAGGGTCAATCTATACCCTTTGGGGAGAAAACCCAAGTTTTAGTATGATTTTAGTGGTTTCTTTTTTGGAAATACTAATCACACAACATGTAGTCTAGGGAACACATGTTGTGTCTTCTTTCATTTAAGGTAATATGATATTTTGGAAGTGCATTGAATATATAGGGTATACACACCATGTACTAGAACTTGGCTGTGTAGCCAAGTACCTAGCCCGATAGCCAGTTTAGTGGAACATGTCCATGTAGAGTACACCACCAGACCCCTTGTGGGTTGTATGCCATGTACAAGTATAAAAAAAAGGTATACAAATTTCTAAAAAAAATTAGGTACAATGAAATATACCCCATATAGGGTACATATTGTGTATAGGTCTTATATTCCATGCACATGTCTTACACTCCATGTACATGGGTATTTACAGTCCATGTCCAGTTAAAGTATATGTCTATCTAGAGCTTCAAGGGTACACGTAATATACTTGTGTACTCCTCCCTTGATACCCTTTTGAGTTTGTTTCACATATTTATACCTAGGTGTCATAATTGGACACTTGAGAAGTCTATTTTTTGTAAATTTCATCTTATATCACAATGTTAAAACCCTTGAGATTATTGGATGACTCATATGAGGAATTTCAAGATTTTCTTAAATAGAGGGGTTCTTCCCCCAGTAATTGAATTAATGTATCTCATAAGAGTGAGACCCTTGTTTTGAGTTGGCCCATGAGCCATATATCTATATTTTTTTTCAATTTATTTTCATTTTAGGCTCTTAGTATTTCTTATCGTTTTCCTTAAAGGATATTGTGTAGGATTCTTATACCATATTACTATTACCGAGGGTCCCTTATGGGATGCATTCAATTACATGTTGACCAAGGGAATCCCTTGTAGGTTTAATCTACTTGTTAATATTTCTGAGGAACCTATGTAGGATTCCACTCTCTATGTACTCTATTATTAAAAGTTTCATGTTGGATGCCTCTTCCTATATACCATTTTTAGGATCCCGTGTAGGACACATCTATTTACTTACAATTAAGGATCCCATGTCAGATCCCTCATTTTACCATCACTATTGAGAATACAAAGTTGGATGGATTTTATAATGTATATACTTTGAGGATCTTTTGTACGATGCCACTTTTATGTTTTAATATGTGGGATCCAATTAGTTCCTCTAATGTTTGACCGACCCTGAGGTAGTACATCATGTTTGGGTATAGATGATAATGAGTGTCACCTTAGAATCCATGCTTGAACTTGTTAGCCAGTGTGTCTATAGTAGTAGTTGGGGGTTTAGGTGTTCTTCCATAATCACTCTTTAATTATGGAATCACTTGTTTGCTGTTGATGTATCAATGATTACTATATGTTTTTCCTAGTTTTTGGTTGATGAGCCTAATGCAATGTGACATTTATCATTCAGTTTCCTAGATGTACTTCCTATGATTTGTCATATTCATCTATTAGTATTCTCGGATGTATTTTTTGTGTTCTAGTATCTAAAACTTTTATTTGATTGTTTTTTACATCTACGAGATTCCCAGACATACTTTCTAGGATTCAGATATTGATCCTAATGTGATTATGATATTTAGTCATGGTGTCCCTTGATTATGATATTAATGCAAGGAATCACATCATTAGGATATTCAGGCATGGTTTCCCATGATTATGATACATTGGAATGGAATATCTATCGATTAGATACTCGTGGAAGATTACACTCTCCCAATAGGTGGGAATGATAATGCTTCCCTAATTGATTACTTGATCTATGGGGTGGACATGGTTCTCCTCACCATTAACGTGACATATACTGGATGAATGATTACACTCTTCTTGAGTGACAATTAAGATTCTCCATAGGGTCTCCTGGACACACCATTACTATATAACCCAGTGGTATTTTTTGTAGATTGGGTTGTTCCACCATTTATATGAATGGATGATGAGCTTGTACTTGTGTTAAGAGAGAATTCCATTTGTATATCACCTAAGGGTAAGCCCCTTAGGAATTATATGGTTTACAATGTTGTGATCTTTTATACACTGAGGCATAGAGTTTAGACATTGCACTAGATTCACATGGATTGAGTGGTATGACATCCATCTCAGTAAATATCTACTGGATTGTTTATAGGTATATTACATCCTTTATTATAGTGATTGGAGGAGAGTACAGGTGAACCCATGGTTATGACTTGAATCCCCCTAAGGTGACATTGCTTTCTTAGAGAATTTTTTGGAGATGGATGAACTAGGTATTATCAACTAGAATTTCAGACATATGGATCATATTAATTATCCATGACTCGAGTGGTAAGGCATCCGACTCAAATACCTTTAATAGTATGACCATATGATTGGGATAACATATCCCAGGATCAATTGTTGTTGATTTATTTTATTTTTCACCTTAATTGTGTACATACACACACACACACACACACACATATATATATATATAAATTTATTGGATTATATATATTCACATATATAAATATATATATGTACATGACGCCCTATTACCCTATTGTCCAAGATCATGGACCAAGTGATCAAATGTCGTTTCATGTTATTTTATTTATTTATTATTTCCAATTGTGTGTCTGGTAGGCTTATCATATTGCATGAGTATGCACTTATGATAACATATTTATAGTTTCATCATTGGGGTGGCCTATTGAGATAATTTATCAACCCTTTACATGCACCCCAGTGTGCATGTAGACCTTATTTCAACCTATGTATAGTCATCCCAATGGGTGAATAGTGTTTTATATATGATATGGTCGTTTGGTCTTTTATAAAATTTCAATTATTATTGAATCACATTAATTTATGTTTATTTTTTCTTCCATGATTTTTTATTACCTCTATTTATGATATATAATTATTTCCATTGTCTATACTCCCCAATGATGGTAAATTCTCTTCATTATACCACCTTTAGACCCTCTTTGCTGGTATAATGACTCTGGAATATGATGAGGGGTTCTTGTGGCCTTGTGGTAAACCGGTTCAGTGCACCAGTTAGTATAATTTGGTCTAGAAGTTAAAAATTAATATCAGAGGTGTTCCTTTCTTCTGATATTATATTTGTGATATTCTAGACATGAGTATTAGGAATGTGTAAGTACCAATGATGGATATCATACTGGTGGGTCGAGAACACGCGTTTTAGTATGAATTTCGAGTTTCCAGGGTTGTGGGATTACTATTTGAATCTATAATGTTAATTATTTATATGATTTATGCTTTCAGAGATGAACTTGTTTTGTTGAGGTTTTGAATTATTATAATTTTGTTGGATCATGCACTATTGGAATGAGTCCAGGGATTAATTTTGACTCTGGTCCAACCAAGTCAAGAGTTCTCTCATGAATCATATTTTGAATATAGGATTCACATGTTATAGGAATGTTAGTGTTTTATTTTCATGATAATTGAGGCCAATTGTTTAATGTTCCAACAAAAACCTTATTTTTTATCATATAGGGTTTTTGGATCATTCTACTCAATTGATTTAACTTGTATATATATTCATTCTAAAGGAAGGTGATGGGGATCTACATTGAGATGTTTTATAGTGAGGTTGATGACTCATTCCTCGTGAATGGGAGGTGCCATGAACCTAGTCAGTCGATAGGAAATATGATTCTCAAATATTAAACCCCTTGTAGGGTTTTGTTACTTAGATATTGTTATTTAAAGTGTTAGTAATAACCTATAATTTTATTTCCTACATAACATAGAATGAAATTATACTTAACTACCATTCTTTTATATATATATATATATACATATCACTAAGTACAATTTTCCAGGGTACTGGGACATTTCTTATGTTATGGACCTTAGGGGGTATTACTGTATACCGAAGCCCATTCAATGCTTGTTTAGTATCTCTTCTATTATGGTATCATGGAATCTAGGGAGGATTTTCTTATGAGGATTCTCGAAGAGGATTGATCCCTTATTAGACGTTTTTGTAGTTTTGACACTTACATCTTAGAGTCATCCGTACCTCCATTAAAGTGGGTTGATCTTTTGGACTAGGTGGTTAGACCTTGTGACCCTGTTGTAAGACATTACTAATAGGGCTTGGTGGAAGACCTACAGGCCCATATTTTTGGCTCAAACCCTTGTAGTTGACATTTTGTTTTGATTATGGGAAACCATGGAGTAGGGTCACCCTGTGTTTTTGGATGAATTTTATGACGTGAGTTTGGTTATACGTATAATGACCCTACTTTTTATTACATGACTATTACATCATTTTTAAGATAAATGACATGATCATGCTAAAAAACTAGGATTAAAGGGTTTATTGTCTTTGGAAAAATAGGACCATACCTAAAGTATTCATAATAAAAAATAAACATCCATTTAATTACTTCTTCTCTAACATCTTAGTGGCCATTATGTACTCTGTAGTACAGTAAATCACCCAAGAATATACATCAAGAAAGGGGTGAGATAAAATCTCAGTAAGAGGGTAGATAAAAAAATGGATCAATATATCATGGTGTGAGCATGACCATCATTGTAACATCTTCATCGAAATCATGAGAGGAAGCATTATAAAATGTTATGAAATAAGGTAATGCAAAAAAATGAAACATCATGCCTGAGTGGTCAAGTATCACACATGTTTGTGAACAAAACTGACATCATATTAATGTATATTTCACTTTTATCATGTGAGACACCACATTAACCAATGAATTGGAGTTATATATAATTTTGGCTACACTCGTCACATCATAACATTTACATGCGCTATATAATTTTGGGCGCACCCATCACATCATAACATTTACATTATAAAAAATGCCACATAGAATGCATATTGATCATTGAAATAAAACAATACATGGAAAGGAAAAAAGTTTCATTTAAAAAAGAATACTTTCATGAATAAAATTTGGGGCTCCCAAAATAATTATGGAATAATGGACTTGGTATAATAATTATCAATCTTGGGTGAAGAAGAAACAATATCATACAAGTAAAAGATGTAATTTTTGAAAGAAGAGTTATTTTAGAAAAATCATTTAATTTTTAATAAAATAAGGTTGGATAAATTTATATCCTAGATAAGATAAGGTAAGGATGAAGAAATTATATTTAATGAATATTAAAGGATCATCCATACTGAAAATGATGTGAAAGAGGGTAAAACCCAAGGAAATGGAGTTAGGTTCGAGAATCCCCTTACCTTATGTCTAAATTATTTCTTTACAATAATATCCTAGACAATACTATTAAATTAATTAATTAATAAATTCAAAAAACATTATATAATAATTTAATTATGGGATTTTAATTGAGTTATAGAGTTCAATTTTTATCCTTCGAGAGTGTTTGTTTTCTTTGTTTTCTTTATCTATTCACTAGTTTACAAGTATGGAAGCTCATGTACATTGAGAATGATTCAACAGGATTTAAATTATATATTATTAATAAAAATTCATAATTTTAATTGGTCTTATATTTCATCTATTTATATGGTTTGTTAATTATTTATTAAATACAATGTTAACAAAAAAGATTTAATTTATTAGGTGGATTTTACGACCATTATGAGATTTTATCATTTTATTTTAAATCATGTTTATATATTGTTTAATGAACAATATATAACTTATAATATCTATAATAAAATATTATTTAATAATAATTATGATATTATAACCATAATTTAACGTGGTAGTGAATAATGAAAAAAACATCCTCCACGTTGGCGGTAAATCAACACAACACAGACGATATTTCATTTTTTAAAATAAAAAGGTAAAGGGAAAACATTAGAAGAATAATTATTATATAAACATAATAAAATTATATTATATAAAATATAATGTAATTATAATTAATCTTTTATAGGAGGAGGTGTGTACAGTATATGAAAATAAATGAAATTGAAAAGGAAAGAGGATTTTACCTCTTGAATTTCTCCTGCTTGAGAACCAACTTATGGAAAAGGGTTTGGTCTTATAATAAGACCAAGAAATCATTGACATGGGGGAGGGTTTAGGGAGTATTATTAAGAATAATTTGGACAAGGTACAAGTATTTTGAGGTGTGAGGATAAGAGGTGGTGAGGGGTGGTATTTAAAGGGAAGGAGAGGGGTGTTTTCTCATTATCTTATTCATTAGTTTATTATTTTGGCTCAAGACTTTGAATAGTTTGATCCTTATAACTAAATATATTAAAATAATGAATGATAGTTTGATATTATGGGCTTAAATCATCCATACATAATCTATGACTCAATAATTCATGTATTTCTCTTATATCATAAAATATCATATTTCACTATTCACCAAAAATTCAAGTATTGTATAAAAATCATTGAAATTCACCATAACAATTTTTTGACATGTAGAATATAAAAATGATCACCATTTTATAAAAATAATTTTCTAAATAAGATAAATTTATTTTTTAATTAAAATCATAATTTATTTGAAAAATAACAATTTTAAAATTATAACTGACTTTATAAAACATTCAAAAATTAAATAAGGTCTCATAAAATCATATTAAAATCATAAAAAATACTAATTTATGAGTATATTTTATAAGAGGAAAATTTTCTTTTAAATAATTATATTAATTATAAAATATAGAATAAATATTTACAACTTATATAAATACCAACACATAATTTATCATTTTCAAAATATTTATTTACTTATTTCATGATATAAATATTTTATAGTTTCATTCATAATATTACAAAAATTTATTTATACATTCAAATGTGAATTTACTATTCTATTATATGGATTTCTATGCCTAAGGTTCATGTTACTATTTTAATGTTTTAGTTATTATTCCTTCATTATAGGTTCCTTAATTTCTGAAAAAACAAATCTTATTTCATTTATTATTCATTTATAAAGTTTTTATTTTTTTACTATATAATTTTATGTTATTTAAACTATATGAAAAAATTATAAAAAGGGATTTCCCATTAATAAAATTATGGTTTTTTACAACATTCTCGTTTTAAGACCAATGCACGGTTAGGGGCCAGGTTTTGAGATATATACATGTTGATTACACTATGTTTTGAAGAATTTCTTAAGGTTATTTGGTATCAATGCTATATTCAAAGGGAAATCGTTTTTTATTTCCTAGCATTGTTGACCATTTTTTTGCTATTGCTAGTGATGTCAGTTCACAGGTGGACACTCATGACTGGAATGATTCAAGGTGATGGGCAGTCATGGGATAAATTTTGGAATGATTGAGGTCTATGATTTTGAAGAGTAGTTATAAGGGGGATTCCAAATTAATGTGACTAACTTACCATGTGTCATAGTAATATTATCCTTGTAATGGATAAATCACAGGAGTGTGAGTCATGTGACAATGGTATGCCCTCGTTACATGTGGTGCCATTTAAAAGTTAGATCAGTGAGTGGTTGTGTGTGATTTGAGGACTGATGTTTTCAAATAATTTTATGGTCATGGTTTTCTGGGAGTTGTGGTTAAAATGAATAATTCTCCTCTATGGGTAGGGATACATAATAAATAAATCATATTCCATGATGCGATAGACACATGGATAGATTTGGTTAAAGTTAAGTGTAGCCTTTTATGATGTCATCATGGATTGGGAGATAAATGCATGTCTTTCAATAAAGTCTTATTATACTCATAGTTAGAGACAATCATGCTCTATATTGACATCATCTTGAGTATTCTTAGAGGGATTATACTATACATCTAGCTTCTTTTCTTATAAATATATTTCATGGCATGATGAATGAATGTGTTGAGGTTATGCTTCTGAAGTGGTACATGGTATATCGTATGGTGGGGAATACAACATTAGTCGTTTGGGAGTGGTTAACCTCATTTTTTTTTAAATTAAGAGTTTTAAGTGGGATATTTAGCTTTGATTTTTTATGAGGTGATGATAATGGTGTTCCTATGGTGGGGAGTACCAGATCAGTGATAGCTAAATGCTTCCCTTATAAGAGACTATTGCTGGCGCTGTGAGACTATTTAGTGGATAGTCAATATAGAAGTTTTTTCTAGATGCATGGGTTGAGATATTGGTTGTATTTTACCACAAATTCTTCTCAATTATGAGATGATTTATAGTGGTGTGATTGTAATGACCCGTGATTTTATAGGCTGTGAATTTGAGTAGAAAATTGATTTTTTATCTAATATGCATATAAGGGGTAAAATGGTGATTCTCCTTTATCACATGGTCATAGATAATTTTTCTTCTAAATTTTTTGGTCTCGAAGTAGGGTACTTACCATATTATAGGAGTTTTTTTGTAATTATGAACCATTGAAATTAATGAGGAATAGTTAATATTTAATATACATTTAATTAAATATTAATTTATTCTCACAAGTTAGTTTGGATATATCTGTTGAATGGAGTGTCATATTTAGATTAAATATCCTCTATTGAGTATATAACATATATTTTTTCCTATATGGGGAATATATGTAGTTTCTGCACTAATAATGAGCTCGGGCCCCTTTTTCATCTTCTTTTATTTTCTTCCTTGTCATTTTCTCTTTTCTTTTTTTATCCTTCCATTTAGCTTCTAATATATTCCTTCCATGTAAGCCTACTATTGAATGTGACCAAGAGATAAATGTAGGGGGGGAAGAGGTGAGTTACCCAAATGGAGCTTGGGAGGATCCAGATCGTCATATGATAGCCATGGAACATAGAAATGGGTGAAGCTTCGTCAGATTCTGTCCAAAGGTTGTTTGTTTTTATGTTCCCCCTTAAATTCTCATGTACTTAATATTTTCACATATGACACCCATATTATGTTTTCTTGGGACCTCATGATGGTCAATCTAATGATTTTGGTGATGAAAATGGAGTTTCAAGCTGATTTGAGGGGTTTCTCATTCAAAAATCCCAATCACATGTCATATTGTTCATGGAACACTTGTCATGTGTTCTTGATATTTCAGAATTATAATATTTTGGATGTACAATACCTATATAGGGTATACTCTCTATGTACCAGGACTCAGTCTTGTAGCTGAGTACCCTTCCAAACAGCCTGTGTATTGGCACATGGCCATATAGAGTAAATGGCCAGACCCTGTGTGGGTTTCATGTCATGTAAAAGTACATGACCAAGATATATTCTTAGGTTATCCATGTGAGGTACACAGGATGGTTCCCTTTTAAGGGTACACTCCATGTAAAATTATGGCATGTAGTCTACATGGTCTTTTACACTCTATGTCTATGTGAAGTACAATCCCAAGTTGAGATTCAAGTGTACACACTAGGTACTCATCCATTGATACCCATTTTTATGTTTTTACTTACCTTTATGCCCAATAGTAAAATATTGGACACAAGACCAGTCTATTTTGAGTTTATTTCTATGTATATTATGATTTTTAATCCCTTGATGTGATTTTAGGAATCATTGGTGGGGTTTTGTTATTTTCTTAATTGGATAGGATTTTTACTTTGGTAAACTAATTTAGCTATCTCCTAAGAGTGACACCCTTGATTTGAGGTTATCCATGAGACATCTATCTATAATATTGATATATAGCTTTTCCTTTTAGTCTAAGAGTATTTCTTATCTTTTTACCAATAGTATCTTTTGTAGGATGCCTCTACCTTATAATAGTTATCAAGGGTCCCCTGTGGGATTCCTTTTCTTAAATGATGACACCAAGAATCCCTTATAGGATACCTCTACATGTTACTCTTTCTAAGGATTCCTTGTAGGATTCTAATTCTAATGTAATCTATTATTAATGGCCCAATGTACCATTCCACTTTATATGTTTCATTTTTAGGATCCCATGTAGGATGAATATGTTTACTTACCATCAAGGATCCCATGTAGGATCCCTCCTTTTACCTTCACTAATGATAATCCTAAGTAGGATTCCCTTTATAATGTATAAACATCAAGGATCCCAAGTAGGACTCCTCACATGTATTCTAATCCAAGGGACCCAATGGTTTCCCTTGATATTTGAATGAACATAAGATATTAAATCTTGTTTCAGTGGATATGGTAGCACATATTACCATAGAACCCATTCCAAACTTTTATTCCTATAAATCTATGGAAGTAGTTTTGGGTTTATGAATTTAGAAATCATCACTCCTTATTTATAAATTCACATGTTTACTACTGAGGTTACAATGATTACCAGTGGGGCTTCCTGGTTTATGATCTATGAGCCTAATACAATGTGACATTTATCTTTGGGATTCCCAGATTTAGTAATTGGGATCCATATTATTCGTCTATTTGGATGCCCAAGAATATTTCCTTGTGTCCATATTATAATCCTTTTAATTGATTGTTATTTGTTAATTTGGGATTCCTAGATGAACTTCCTAGTCTATGGATTTTAGCCCTATTTGATTATGATATTTGATCCAAGTGTCCCTTGATTTTGATATTTGGGAATGGAATCACTTGATTATGATATTTGGGTGTGTTGTCCCTCGATTATGATATACAAGAATGTAACCCTTTTTTATTGGATACCAATGGATGATTACACTCTCCTAATAAATGGAGATGATTATGCTATCCCTGATTTATTACTTTCTCCAGGTGTTCGACATAGATATCCTCACTATTTGGGTGACATATACATGATGGATGATTATGATCTCCTCGATCAATGTTTAGGATACTTCTTAGGGACAAGTAAATGTACCATTACTAGATTTCCTAGAGGTTTTACATGGGTATGGGGCTATTGATCCATTTCTAAGAATGCATGGGGATGTTGTACTTAGGTATGGAGAGAATTCAATTTACAGGTTGCGTAAGGGTCACCCCCTTAGGAATTATCTGAGTCTCGGTGTCATGATCACCTATGGATTGAGACCTAGTTTTTAAACATTGAACTGGATTCACATGTCTTGAGTGGTATGTAATCCATCTTAGTGACAATTTACAGGATTCTCCATTGGTATATGATATCCTTTATTATAGGAATTGAAGGTGAGTATGGGTGAACCTAGGATTAGAAAATGAATCACCCTATGTTGAAATAGATTTCTCAGAGACATTTGTAGTATTTGTGGATGAAGTTATTTTAAATTAAGATTTTGGACCCAGGACCCAACTTAATTATAAATATATTGAGTGGTACGACATCTAACTCAATGCCATTTTTATAGGATGACTAGATGATTAAGAATACAAACCCAAGGATCAACTATTATTGGCTTATGTTATTTTACACCTTACTCATATTAATAGATATTTATTTATATATATTTTTTAGGAATATATATATATATCCATATAATTATATATATACATGAATAAATATTTCCCCGTGGATTGGATCACAGACCTAGGGGTCAACTGTGCTTTTATGTTAATTTTTTTATTTATTACTTTCAGTTATGTATCAGGTAGGCTGAGAATATTTTATGAGCAAGCACATAATAAATTAGATTCATTTTTTCATCATTGGAATGGACTACTGTGATTATTTCTCACTACTATACATACACCTCGATGTGTGTGCATACCTTATGTATGATTTTCAAGTTGAGAATATATTTCATGGAGGATAGGGATAAGGCCCAATGTTGCATGATTGAGAGGAGCCTCTATTTTGGATTCATTTGATCATTATGGATACTCTTTGAAGTATCATGGATACATTGTTTTTGTAATGGATTGGAGTTAGTATTTGAGCCATGTACTTTTTTTTGGTTTCCAATTATGTTTTCATGTATGTATGGTCATTCTTATGGGTGACTTGTGTTATATATATTGAATTGTTATTCCGGATTTTATAGAATTTAATTTATTATTGAATCATATTCTATTTTAGTTTATTTACAGATTCCACACTCTGTTTATTACTTTTATGGATGATATCTGGTTATTGATACTATTTTTACTCTGATATAACGGTATAGTCTCCCCAATGTACTACATTTAGACCCTCTCTTCTAGTCAAAATCCTTTGGTGTATGGGGAAGATCATTTGGGTCCTTTTGGAGAACTGGGTCCGAGAATCGATTAATGGAACCCTAGTTAGGATGTTACATCATATAATATGATACAAGTAAAGGGATGGTATCATACTTTTTTAGTTACACAACTTGATTTTTGTGGGCATGGCCTATGGATTTGGATCTTGGAATTGGTTGATAATTTCTTGTATGGGTGCCACTTTGCAAACATGTTATTTTTTGTATTTTGTTCATTTGTGATTGTCATTTATTTGTATTGTCACTCTGCGGTTTTATTTAAATTTTGTATATATATTTTATTATATTTTTTATTCATGAATCATATAGTTAGATTGGTTAATTATTATTTATGTTTTCTTGGTGGTTTATCTTTAAAGAAAAAACTATCCACCAATATTCATTGAATCCCTTGGATTTTATTTACATCCTTGAGTGTCTTGGGGAAGTCACCTAAAGCTTGTAACATCGCATTTACTCTTCAGGATGATGAGGAGAGGCATGATATTACAAATGTAATAAGTATTGGGTGGTCTATATATTATCTTGGGATGGCATCCAAGAGATAAGATTTATAGAACATGAAATTTATAGAATAAAAATAGAAAGGTAACATTTTGTGTTGAATTTAAAGTTACTAGGATGGCTTGGATACATAGGTTTTCTAAGTTACTTCTAGCTATGTTGTCACCTCATCTCCATGGGTTTATACAATGAGTATGGAATATCATGATTTAGTATTTTGACTTCCCACTAATATTATATTGTTCATTTTATATTTTATGATTTATATAAAAAGTTTAATATGGTAATAATGGTGGGATTTTGAAAAAGAAACAAGTAATTTTTTTCATAAGGTGATTTTAAATGTTTTAAGCCTTTATTTTCTAGTAAGTGTTGAAAAACTGATTCTCTGTTCTTGTTATAGAATTATCATTAGTTCAATTTAATAGAAACCAACAAGAAGTTAATGTACAAAATGTGGTTTCTCCTGAGCTACAATTCATTGAAGAGTTTGTCCAATGCATCTTTTAGTTGTATCAATCCATGGGTATAGGAAAACATGATGATGAAACTCGATTTTCAGAAAACATAGTTCAGTTTCAAAATCTAAATCCTTTCATATTTTTAAGGGGAATCAAGATTTAAAAAATTAAAGACTTATATTCATAGGATAAATCAAATCATTTATTTCCTTGGAACACCATCCATGCTGGATGTCTAGTTGGAAAACAAATCTTGAGGATCTAACACTTTGAATGGTGGGATTTTATGGTTTTGGATAAAGCTGGCCAAGGAATTATGCTTGAGGTTTTTAAAGAATTATTTATTAGACACTTATATCCTCATACCATTATAATTGATATAACAACCAATTTATAGTTATAAATGTGTGGAAATCATAGGGCAATAGAGTAAACAAATATGGATATGAACTTTGTTAACCTTTCCCCATAAATATCTATATGTGTGTCCTTGATGGATCCCATTTTTGAGTTAGGGACATTTTTTTAAATTCCCTCAATGATTGGATTGAATTTTATTATAAAATATATAGAGATGGTAAATTTTTAAACAATGGAAGAAATGGATATTTCTAGGAATCTAGCTGGAGGAAGTGTGTTTACCTCCATTGGAGAATATGGAAATTAAAATGTTGGGAATAAGTGGAAGAGGGACACTTTCTTAAAAAGTGGTGGAGTATCTCAGAACAAGTCCATAGGGTATGCTAACTTTCCTCCATAACCTGAGAGTATTATTGGGTGTTTCTAATGTGGTTTATTTGAGCATATCAAGAATGATTGTATGACTCCACATAGAGAATGTAAAAACTATAACAAGATGGTATTTCTTCAGTGATATTGTCATAGTACTCCTATTAATGGTATTGGAACTGCATTACCAAATTCTCAGACATACTATGCCTTGATATGGTGATCTCACAAAAAAGCCACATCCTCTACGTGATTCGATACTATTCTAGAAACACCAAGGCTCCTAATAAAAGTAAATTTCAATAGGGAAATAACAAGAAATGAAACACAAGTATGAAACTATTTTGTGATGAGTAGGTGATCATATATGATCAATTTATTCACAAAATGGTGAGATATATGACTCTTTTAAATTCTCTCCTTATATATTCTTTATTTGATAAAGGGTATCCCACTCATTTATTGCTTCTTATGTTTTTGATCATATGTGTTTTTATATTGAGATGATGCCATATTTTATCAAACTATAAACTCTTCTTGTTTGAAATGTGTTTTGAGACATCTTGTGTAAATATATTTTTATAACTATCAATAGGTATAAATTGTGTAATTTTTTGTTGGATCGTGATATGGGTTTATATTACTTTATTTTAGGTATGTATGGGTTGAAATCATTCAAATCAGACATCAAATATTATCTTTGAAAACATAGGTTGACTTCTCATGATGGCGTGGAGTATCTCTAGAAGATATTGTGTTGTAAGTTCAAATAGATCAGGACATTTGGAACTGGAGGTTGGATTTAGCTCTTAAATTATGTAAATGTTACATTATCATATCTGGATAAGATTATATATAGATATTTTCTATCAATCGTTGATCAGTTTCCTGAAATTCATTCGTAAAATTTCATAGGGCTACTACCCAAAAGGGAATTGACGTTTGAAATTGATATCATAATAGAGACCAGTCTTAATTATATTATATTTTAATGAATGGAGACAATTAATTTAATTATTTAAAATTATTATTATAATATTTTTAATGAAAATGGTTCATTCTATTGAGCATTTCCCCATAGGAAACACTGGTTATTTCTGTAAAGAATAAGAATGAAACTCTAAAAATTTGTGTGGATTATAAAAATCTATAGAATTTGATGATAATTAATATGTATCCTTATATATTAATTGGTGATCTATTTTATTAGCATAGTGGATCCCAATTGTTCTCTAATAATGACCTATAATTAAGTTACCATTAACATACAGTTCGAAAGGATGATATTCTAAAATAAACTTTCTGGAGTCGCTATGTCCATTATGATTATGCAGTCATTCATTTTATTATTATGAATTCAACATCTATATTTATTTGAATGATTATTTATACATTTTAGAGGCATATGTAATCATTTATGGTTGTGTTCCCTAATGATATTATGGTTCATTCATGGACAAAATAGGATAATGAGGAACTCTTGGATAGAGTATTGGGAAACTTGTACGAACATCACCTATAGAAAAATATTGCAACCTGATATTTTATAGATAAAATATGTATGGTTTCTTTTTCATATCATTCTGGAAGAGGGAGTTATCATGGATCCTAAAAAGATAGAGGTTGTAACCACTTTTCAACGGTTTAAGAATGTCTTCAAAATAAATTGTTTTATTGGCTGTGAAGGATATTATCAATGCTTTGTTCATATTTTTTTCATATCTATCCAAATAAATGACAATGTTGATAAGAAAATTAATTTCATTCCAATGGAATTATGAGTTCAAAAAATATTTTCATGAACATTAGGTTTGGCTTACGTCATCACTTATCATTGTTTTTCATGATTTAGAATATGCCTCTGTAGTCTATTTTGATTCTATAAGATTTTGGTTCATATTTTTTCCTATGTGGGAAGATCATGTCCCCACTTATGGATCATAAAATCTATGATTGTATGAGAAATTCACCCTAATGAATGATTTTTAGTTTGTTTCTACATTTCATGACTGAAAGACATATGGTAAATATCATGTTGGTAAGAAATTTATAGTCTTTATGGATCATAAAATCATGAATCAAATTTTCGTAAAAAGGTACTAAAAACTGATATACCATATATTGATGGAATATATGACAATATTTGAATTCAACTTGATGTATACATCAGGGAAATGAAATTATATAGTATATTCTTTGAAAAAGAAATCATATACCTAGTTGGCTGAAGAAGCTTACGATCTGTGTAATCTTATGTTTGTTATAGCTAAGATGTATCTAGAGTGTACTGATCAAGGTGAAACTGTAGTTTTCATTCTAGTTTCATTTTTTCTTGATTTAATTCAACATGTGTAAGGGTCTCAAACATGTGGTGTTTATTGTTTAACCATGAGGTAATAACTTAATGGTTGGGAGACCATTGATGGGATCAATCTAGATGGGCGATATATACTATGATTTAAAGATCAAATTTTGGTTCCCCTGTATTATTAATAAAAAATTATTAATAACTACACAATCCGAGATGGGTTATTCATCATGGGATTCAAAAATCTATAAGGTGATGAAAGAAAAACTTTGGTGGGTTGGCATTAAAATAAATGTGGATGATTTTTTCCTGAGTTACCACACCTATTAGTAGGTCCTGGAAGAGAGTCAATTATTGGTTGAAATATTTCAATATTTACTAATACTCATGTGCAAATGGGAGAATATAGCTTTATATATTTTTACAGTTCTACCCAAAATGGTTCAAAGACATGATTCCATATGGGTGGTTATAGATTAGCACTTGATGTTATCCCACTGCATCCTTATTAAATTTAATCTAATATAATATAATAATTTTACAAATTATACATTGGGGAAGTTTTTAATATACATGGGTTTTAGTTTTTATAGCGAATGATTGAGATATCATATTTATATATAAGTTTTATAGATCCTTACAGAAAACCCTTAGAAGTCAATTGACAGGGAGTATAGTTTATCATCACTATAAGGATGAAAAATCTGAGAGGATGACCCAAATATTTCATGAAATTATTAGGGATTGTGTGTTGGATTGTGGAGGATCATGGGAATATAATATACAGTTGGTGGTTCTCACATACAATAATAGTTATTAATACTTGATACATATGGATCCTCTCAATTCATTTAAAGGCATAACATGTTGTTATCCACATTATTTGGTGGAAACTTGTGAGTCTCAACTTATCAGGACTAGTCTCATGAAAGAAACATTTATGAGGATCTAGATGATTATAAATAGATTGGTTAAAATTATATAAATACAAAATAATATGTGGATCATTTTCATCAATATTTATCATTTGAGTTGGGTGAAAATGTTTTATTGAGAATCTATCCAAGAAATGAACATCATCATTTTGATATGAAAGGCGTGTTGTCTCCTTGGTAAGTTATCCATTTTGAGATATTATAATGAGTTGGAGATTTGGATTATTAGTTTAATCTTCCACCAAGGTTCAGTTAAGTGCACCATGTGTCTCATTTATCCAATTAAATAAGTTCCATCTTTATCCTAACCATGTGATTTAATGGGATCATTTTGATCTTGAACTATATTTAGTATTGATGGATGTTCCAATGAGTATTGTGGATTGAAAAGAGAAGATCATAAATGGGAAATGTATCATTTTAGTATGTTTTTTATGGAACCATGTTCATATATAGAAAGAAAATTGGAGAACTTAAAGGAAATGTTAGATAAGCAACTAGAAATCTTCCAAGACAACACTTGGTTACAACCTTTTGGGAATATAATGACCAATGGTAGGGACAATTTAGTACTCCATATTTTAGGTACCCATTCCTAAAATAATGTACATTGATTCTATACAAGACTTGGGTTAATTATTAGGAGTTTCTAGGATTATTTGGGGTGTTTTTGGGGTGTTTTTGGAGGTTCATGGTTAGTTTAAACCATGCACCATATCTTGGAAACGATTCATGTCTTTTTGGGAGTCACTGGGCAGGCGAATGATTGGAACATAATTTGTCCAAACCATGTGAGTGACTAGGGTAAACCATCCAAAATAGAATAGTGGAAAAATGATATTTGGCATAAATATTTTCTAACCATGTGATCAAACCATGCTAGGAATTTCATTATGACAGTAACACCATATGATTGGTCCACAATTTTCCAGACCATGCGACTTAACTAGGTGATGAGAATTATTTAATCATGAAATTTAATTTTAACCAAATTAAAGGCCCCAAAACCTAATTCATTAAATATTCATCCCATTCCTTTAAGGACCATCACTCCCAATTCTACTTTGGAAATTCCCTTTGATCTAGGTTAATCTATTATCGTATCAGATGCTGTTGGAGATCCATATTCACTGGTAAATCATGGTCTCCCTCTATCTCACTCTCCCCCTAGATACTGTCATTTTATCTCACTTATATTATGATATCTTATTGGGAATGAATAGATATATTTTCTTTTTTTAATATATTTATGAGATCTTATTGGATTTATTGAAGGAAATAAGATTAAAGGTCGGATATAGAATATCTTAGTATCGTTCTTCATTTTCTCCAACCATTGTGATATTGGGGGATTGACCATCAACTCCTATTTATTAATAAATTGAGAGGTTTTTTTGATTAGATGATTGTTTTAAAATTTTTGTGAAATAATTTTGTTATTCTTGATATAAATCCATTTTTTTATGAATTTTAAAATTTTAAGAATTTGGATAGATTTCATAAAATCACTTTGTTTATAATATTAAAATGATTGTTTTAAAATTATGGTATGTATTTGATGCCCACTTGGTATTTGATTAATTATTTTCAATAATTATTGTGTTTTATATGAAATAGTTTAGCATGTAATTTGGCATAAATGGTAGGTTTGAGTTCATTTCTTTTGTTGTGAACCTATAGAAAGGGCATGTAGCATTGGGGTACTAGGATATAACCCAAAATATGGGTTGTGTTCCATTGTATCACAAAGAGATTGGAAATCTAGTGATTAATTTGTGCACTGAAGAAATACCTATAATGAGTTTTTAACTTTCACCTGGCATGAATTATTGTGTGTGTATGTGTTGAAACATGGGAATGAGTATGCCCAATAAGTGAGAAATAATTTAAATAATTTTTTTATTTATTTCCATGAAACTTTATCTTGTTTTGATATAAACTATTTAACTTATTTTAAACCATTTTATATAAAATTTTCTAACTAGTTCTTATCCTGGTGGAGTGCATTAGAATTTATTTGGGGAAATCCTGTTGAGTTTATACTCAACTACTACATGGATGTACAATGTGTTTGAACAAGTCACCTAAAAAGATATAGGTAAAGGGGTGGTATCATATTTTCCCAGTGATGAATCATGATACCAAGGTAATGACATGTATAAATGGATCATGGACTTATTTTGGAATTTTTTTCTGGATCCAACTTTGGAATCCTGGGATATAGATGTATTTTGATCTTTTTTGGTCTTCATTGGTTTCAATTGGTACAATGATTTTTTCATTTACTTTGGGATATATATTTTTTTATTGTTTATTATTGCATCATACAGAAGGATTATATGTTTATTATTTATGTTGTTTGGATGTTTTATATTTAAATTTTAAATCATCCCTCAATATTATATGAAGCCCTTGGAATTTATTTAATGCCTTTGGTGTAATGAGGATGTCAAACAAGTCCAGTAACATTACCATTACTCCACACTCAATGAAGAGGGACGAACTATTTCATGTTCATAACTGAATATTTTTCCTCTAGAGAGACTCCTGATCAACTACTTCCCAGTATTAAGTGGTTCTAAATAGTGTTATTAAGATATTTTTTTCACCAGAGGATTCACAGTTCTCTCTTTAGTTTGTGTGGCAGTTCAAATAATAATGGTTTTTAAAATATTAATAGAAGTTGTTGTTTGTTATAAGGATAAAACCGGAATATATAAAGGTTCGTAATAACAAATTTGATGGATGAAATTTCATTTTTTTGGAAAATAATGATAGAATAATATCTCATTATGAATGATATAGAACCTCTATTGAAGGGTGTCAAAAAATTATGCAGCGGATTATGGTTAATGGGAAGACATGGATAAGAATTCACTTAGTGTGATATGAATTCCATTACTCTATAATTTGGATTTAAACATTTTGTATAAGAAACACATACCAGAGTTTATGGAAAACCTTGAAGATATATATGATAATCCTACAAAAATGAATGAAGTGTTATTTTATGTGGAGGTTTTTCAACATGGTTTTATCAAAAGGTATAACATTATTAGACATTCTGAATGATGACAACTTATCTAGAATCCTCTATAATATTTTAAGGTTACAATCACAAATGAGGTCATGGTGATTCTATTTTTATAATGTATTTATAGAATGTTATGATGTTATGTAAACAATGATAATTTGTTCAAGTGTAAAGAATTACATGGAATTCAGTCAGGATAAAAATTTATTCTCATTAAGGATCTCTAATGTAGAGATATTTTATCTTCATTTAGTGATGTATTGAAAACATAATTAAGGTCAATCTCACCTCATCAAAAAAACCAGGTTCAATAGAGAAGAAATAAAGGGAGAGGAGTAGAGTGAATTCTTCCACTGTGAGTAATATTTATTAAAATTTAAGGAAGAGTGTTCATCTAAATAAATATTTTCATGACAGGAAGGAAACCTCCAAAAGGTTTATTTATAAAGAACAAAGTATTTTAAAATAGGGTAGTATAGGTTTCTTTTTTATTTTTATTTATCAATTGGAATATTGGATTATAAATTCTAAAGATTCTTCCCATTCCATAGAATAAATAGGATACATATAGAATTTTTTATTGAAATTTTTTTGCAAAGTTCATCTTACTGATTATAAAGCTATTGATGTTGGGACGAGGGATAAATGAAAGTTCATTAGAATAATAGATGTTTCCTTATTCTAATGGATGCATGAAATTTTTATGTTATTCATAAGAACCTGATTTATATTGGTTAGATGGATGGAGGAGGTTTTATACTATGTTTTATAGAATGAATATAAAGATTACTTAGAGATCTATTGTGATACTTAGAGGCATAAATGATGGTTAATTTTATTTTACAATAAGTTCAGTGGGAACTAAAATTTCTGGAATTTCATCTTACAAAAGATCTAAACTTCTGAATTATTAGTTTATTCATCTTATTGATGAATGTTTAAAAATTATAGTTGAAAAAAGTATTTGTTAAGAATGATAATCAAGGATTAGAAAGATGTGAATGTTGTATACATATGATGAAAAAGAAGTAGGAATAATGACTTACTTAATAAAAAATTACCATAAACACTAGTTTGACAATGGTTTCTAGAAAATCTTTCTTCTTGTAAAGTACATGAAGTTTTCTACAGCAGGGTCTTTAAAAGTTTAGCCTAAATGAATGTGTATAAAAAAGAAATTGGTAGGCATGAATAAAAATTTATGGAGTGTTTCTTAATAGTCTATAGAAATTAATATTTTATTTGTTTTATTTGGGATTATAGAAAGATTAATGTTTTCAAAAGACTAAATTTTCACTTCATTTAGCTAATCTTGTGGAAATATCATAAATTGAAGTGGAAGAAGTTTGATTACAAAGACTAAAATTCAAATCAATTTGAACAGAATGGTGGTTCTATAAGATAAAAAATTATAATAATTTTAAATTTATCTATATCTATTAGAATCTCATATACTTTGAAGGGATATTTAGAGGGTGTGTTGAGTGTTTTTATGTTCATCCTATTTGAAATATACCTAATTGATTGGGAACTAGTGAAGCTATATGTTGAGTTTCAAAAGGTGTAGGTATCAAATTTACTATTATATAATTATCTAAATAATATGTTAAATTCATATATCTTCATAGAATGTGTGTACATCATAGAGTTGTGGAGTTGATCATAGATTATTGATTTTAATATATACAGGAAAACTTGGATGTCTAGAATAATTATCTACTTTGGTTGATTTGGAATGTGTGACACTGCAATGCATGATGACTTGGATTCATTATAAGTGAATAAATCCTAGGAGCTAATGGAATTATCACAAGCATGGAATAACATGAAGTCATGTCATTATTATGGTTAAAATAATAATTTTATCGAATTTAGTGGTATAAAGAAGGACAGGTTATGATGAGGTTTCAGAAGACGATAGGTAATGATTTATCTAAATACTTTCCTCAACAGTAAAAAAACACCATCTCAAAAATTTTAATCTTGGATATTTATATAAATTATTACCATTAAAAATAAAAATAAAAATTCTTTTTATTCATGGGTATTTGAAGGATGAAATTTAATTGAAGCAACACATTGGTTTCATTGATAATTGGAAACTGGGCCTGTTCATAGAATAAAAAAGGAGTCCTTATGTTTTGAAATAAGAACCAAATAGTATGATCTAGAAATTTGATTCATTTATGAAAAATAAAGGTTGGATTTGATGTGACTCAAATAATTTCTTTTACCAGAAATGGATTCTGAAAAATGAATTCATTATCCTATTCTTATATGTGAATGAATTTCTATAGTTGGTTCTAAATATTCAGTTGATTTGTAAGTTAAAAGAGTAATTTTTAATAAATTATGATATGAAGGATCTTGGTGATTAAAGTATAGTCTTGGGTTTGAGGATTGAGTGTGATAGAGTAACCAGGTTCATGGTTTCACAATAGAGGTATTTTATCTAGAACATCATTGAGAAAATTGGAATAAGTAGATTTTTATTGGTTTCAACTCATACTACTAGTCATCATAAAATTTCAAAGGCACATGTAACATTAATGTATGAATAAATAAATTATATAAAAAATTTCACGTATGCTTTAGTAGATAGAATTTTTAAGTATGATATGGTTTTCACTCATTCTGATACTTATCTTGCATTGGGAGTGGTTGGATGATTCATAAAAAATTATGGAAAATTCCATTGACATGATGTAAAGTGGATTATTCAGAATCTCAAATGAATCAGAGGTGATAATCTTTATTTTAGAGATGAAGATCCCATTCTTTGGTATGTATATTTAGACTTTATGGGTGATTATGATTCTCTAAAGGTAATTAGATGATATTTTTATACTTTTGGGGGTTCCATAATGGATTAAATGTCCAGGTTACAATGGAAGATATAAAATTATATAATATAAGAAGAGTATGTTAATGTTTTTGAAGAATATAAGGAAATGGTTTAGTTTTTTAATTTAGTTTAATAAATGAAATTCATTCTGGGGAAAAAATAATCTACAGTTATAGTCAGTGTATAATTATTTTGGGTATGAATCTGTAGCCTCATTCAAAATATAAAAATATTGATATGATTTATTGTTATATCTAGAAGATTTCGGAAGATGGCGAGTTGGAATTAAAGAATATATCTGTAAAATGGAATCCCGTATAAATATTTACTAGGATTTTTTGTCCAGAAATACTAAGGCAATATTATGCACTAAGTAGTCTTGAGATAAAATAAGGTGGTGGAGAATCATTTTACACAATGGAAGTTAAAGGTGATTCTATGTTTATCATTGAATAATTCTTTATGTGGATGATTATTAGGAATGTGTGATGTTTACCTCATTTGAACAAAGTCATTCAATTAGGAGTGGTTCATAAATATCTCCATTTCATTGATGTAGTGGTAGTGTTAGTGTCTTTCCTTCAGAATTCCCAAATAATGTTGTTCATAATGATTTTATTCTAATGTGTTTTTAATTATGAGGCCCTATTCCTAATGTTTTTCAAGGACATATGGAAGAGAATAGGTTTTTGATGTGTTGTAGAGATGTTACTGATTTACCAGAGGTAGTACTCACACTGAGTTTTGCTCTATGATATTAGCAGTGAGAATAGATGAACAGATGGACTCCCATGTTTCTTGAAGGGTGGTGGAATTTGATGACCAAGTGTTTCTCTCTTTGTTTAGGAGGATGGGTCAACCTTGTAATGCCCAAAGTTTTTAAAATATAACAATATGTTAGGTAACATATGTGATACACAACACTGAACTAAAACAAACTATTATTTTTTAAATGTAATGATTATAACATAATTGCTATTTTTTTAATTATGAATAAGATTATATACATTATATATATATATCCTACTAAATATAAATGTATTTATAAATTCATTGTAAATACTAACTCAATTTTTGTTAATTTCATTTTCTTCCTCAAAATTAGTTTTCTTCAAAAATGATTTATATATACATTTTTAAAAAAAAAAGTTATAATTATTCTATAGAACATTTATAAAATTTATTTGATAAAATTTTAAAAAAAAATTATATAATCATATAAAGATTAAAATAGGTTTAAAATTTGGTATTTTTTAGAAAATATTTATTTTTAATGGAATAATGAAAATAACCATTTCTTTAAAACTGTCATATCTTTTGATAAAATTATGTTATTTAAAAGTCTAAATATTCATTTAATTTTATTTAAAATTAATATAATTATTATTGAGTTATATTTAATCCATTTTATTACATTTAAATCATATTCATACCATATTTTAGAATAAGTTTATTTTTAGGATTTTAAATAGATTTATCTAAAAATTGTTTTAAAATGCATGTAGTTTCTCCATTTTAATTAATTAAAAACTCTAACGGTAGATGATTTACATTAAAGGTATATATTATATATTTATAATTATTATTTCATATAATGAATATTAAAATTCTGAATTTTCATATCGATATTTTATGATTAACATTTTTGAGGTGTATACTCGTACCCACTTTCCCTCAAGGGTAATAACCTAGTTATACCAATAATTAATTTATTAGTTACTTCCATTTATGGAACCCAAAATAACTAATCATGGGAATAAATGTAATCACATATTTTCTTATGTTATATGACCTATGTGGCACACTTATGCATGTACATTATAAGATTACGATGGATGTTCCCTGATAGATCCCCAATGCATTGGGTGATGTTTTAGTCTAATGATTTTCCACATATAGTGTACGATATGTTATCCAAAGAACATAATGTTATATTTTCTTGTTTTTTACCAACGATATATAATTATGATTTTAGTTTCAATGTTGTAACCACATTTACCATGTTCCCATTATGTTTTCTTACTATATCATGACTCATTGTTGATTGAAAAGAAATCATACAATCATACAACCAAAGGGATGATCTAGATCTTGGGGGGTCTAAAGTAATGAAGGCCAAGGGAATCTCCCTGAATAATTTCCATGAAGTTAGAAGACAAGGACCTAGTATTAATGTAGAAAATTAACCTCTCATATGGTCTTCCACCCCTGGATAAGATGAATGCCAAAATGTTCCCTTCTATCTAAGAGTTACCAACGTGACTTCCTAGACTGATTTTCATTTTACAACACCTGATGAAAGAAATAAAATCCAAAGGATGGTCCTATTTCCCTTTTAATATCTATACCAACACCACTGATTTGGATTAAACATCTACGATCTATAGATTTTAATGATCACACAACATGATACCGGTATGTATAGATCATTCCTATGGACCTCAGGAGTTTACTGAACCATAAAAAGATTCAAACCCCAGTACCATAGAGCCACTGTCATCTCTTAAAAGTCCCCACCCCTTCTAATCCTAGAAATGAATGATCCGTTAACATATAACTTTAGACCATTTACTGGAGGGCTCTATCTGATACACCAGCCCGTGCCTACTTATTGTTTCCCATAATCATGTCAGACCTAGGTAAAATCCTGTTAAGCATATTAGAATTCACCCATCCTTTAAGAATCATCCCCAACTCCACAACATGTTTCCTCTATCAAAATTGAAGAATGTTAAATGATATTTTCCTTCCCTATCTTGTATTGTTTCTTGAATCCCACGTGTTTCAACATATATAAATCAAATCCATATCATGAACCTTTCCCTCAATCCCTTGCTTCCCAACACCCTAAATCCAAAACTGGAGAAAACATTTTATATAATTACCTCTACTTATGATATTCAGAGTCTGACTCATATACTCCCAGATCTTGTTCACCCATTATCCTTGAAAAAAGAGTTTCCATGAAGACTCTGCCTATGACATTTCAAAACATTAACATCGATATGATAAGGAAACAACTTTTTTCTAAATATTCTCATCCTTCAAAAGTGTCTAGTTCATCATCCTACAAAAAAGATAATTTATCTTGGTTGGGATCTCATTACACCAGTGGTTCCTTTCCTATTCATCTGATCCATTATCAACATGAATCAGTTTCCTGAAATCCCAACTATTGAAACTGCTAGAATCTTAACTAGTAAAAACGTATCTGACTTTCTTTAATAAAATAAATGGATAGAGAACAACATCCTTGGAAAAAAACAAATTCTCAACTAACCAATTTGACTTTTGTGGGTTTATTTCACCAGTCCACGTAACCCATCAAGAATTATCCTATAGTCAATCTATACCTAAATTATTTATATTATTTATTTTTAATTAAATATTCAAATACATAATAGGTAAATCAATGTCAGGTGTTTTGATGATGTTCAGTTCAATCTTTTAAAATGTCTTTAGTGGTTGGACCATGCTCAAAGAGGTTATTTTGTAAACATATAGATAATAATAATCATGAAATAAGTATCATATTAATTCATCAATTATAATTTTAGAACCAATCATTAATTACGATTATGAAAAAATAACTAAGTTACTATAATTTCATGGTAAGTCATATGTACACATGAGTAACATTTCCATTTTTTAATGATCATTATGGAAAGAAGGTATGTTTTATTTTTCCATTAAATAATTTTAATTATCTCACAATTAACATATATTTTCATTAAATATACTCATATATATCATCCATGTGATGTGGTAATTAAAAATAATCACATATCTTTGTGGATGCGATAGTCCACACATGTGCACGAACAACATTATAATTTTTAATTATATGAAATAAAATAATATATTAACATTTCATAATTATAAATACGTAACTAATAAAATATTTAATTCATTTATATCACATGTATTATTTAATTTATTTTTATTACATTCCATGTAAATCGTTAGTGAAAAATGAATCACATCGCTTCACAAGGTGGTAGTCCACCGTACACACATATGATGTCATCGTATCCCTTAAAGAATTAAAAATAAGAAGGTATATTATATCATTAATGATAGAATATAATTATGTTAAAAATATTATATATATACATTAAATCCATCATTATAACAATCCATGAGAGGTGATAGTGAAAAACGAATGACATCCGTTCATGAGGCGGTATTTCACCCTGCATAATAATGATGATTTAGTATCAAATTTGATAGAAGAGGTGATGGATTATAGTTATGTTATTAATATTATAAAATCTAAGTATATGGTAGAAAATATTTTTTATATAGGAACAATTTAATGATATTTTAAGGAGGTTTATGAATAAATTAAATAAAAATGTATGTTTAAGCACGATACTTCTTATTAGAAAAACCTCCTCTAGTAAGCACCAAAAACCTTCATAAGATGGATTTCTGATAAAATAAGGTATATAGGTAATAGGGAATAAATTTATAAGGACATGTTTCTAGTTATTTTCTGATCTAAATTAATTTTAAGGTTTCAATATGAGAGGAGAGGGGGTATGATTTTAAAAGTGAGGTGAGTGGCTTATTTGTAGTTTTTTAAAAGAAAAAGGTGTACCAACTTTTTTCACATAGAAAAAGTATCCCAAATTGAAAATCATTGAGCCTTATAAATTATAATATATATATAAGGATATAAAATATTTTTTATACATTTATTTAGGTTATTTTAGACTATTTTGTTTTTTTACCCCTGAAAACCCGTTTTTACCTTAACTGTGTTAATTAATTGTTAATATTTTCACTATTCATTATAAAACAAAATTAAGTTGAAAATAAAAGATAATATAAAATATGATCATTGAAAATATTTTATACATTTTAATATGTTCAATTCATAGTATTGGAAAAATTAAATTTAAAATTAAACCCACAAGCGTGATGTAAAAGCGGGTTTTTGAGAAGTGTATTTTTTAAGAATGAGATGACTTTATATTAAATATATGAAAAATAATAATCATTGAATGACTCTAAATTAATATTAATTAATTTATAATATTTAAATTTAATTTAAAACATTTATCATTATGGGTTTCTCCATTAATTAAAAAGGAGAACCATTATGCACTTTAAAACTATTTTCTAAAAAGCCCATTTTTTAAAAAAAATATTTATTCATAAAAAAATTAAATATAAATATGATTCAAGTTTAATTACATGTATTAAATATAAAAAATAATATTTATTTCATTTTAAAAAATATTCAAAACATAATGGAACTTTTATTTTCATTTAATTTAATGAAAAAAAATAATATTTTTACAAAAAACGGTATTTTTTACTATTCACTGATAGATCAATATTTTTTGAAAAATATGAAAATTTCATCCAAAGTAAATTTTTATATGCTGATTTGAAAATTTGGGTTCATTTTATCAAATTATGTTTATAAATGTTCCAAAAATTATTCATAATGTGATTTCTGGAAATGAAATAAAAAATCATTTTTAAGAAGGCATATTTTTTAAGAATAAAAATATATTACTAAAATTTGATTGATTGTTTTCAAAACAAATTATCAAATTGTTTATATTAAGTAAAAAAATTTATTTATATATATTTCATAAAGTAGTCAACACTATCCATACCCTCCTATTTAACATCTTGGTTAAAACTCTTATATATTTCATGATTTGTTTAAGCTTGGTGTTCCATGTTTCATACACTATCAAAGAAAAACAAATATCAAGATTACATCTAATAAAAGATATCAAATAGATTGTGTTTATTTAAAAATAAATATATCATGATGTCTCAAGGTGTTTTATTCTCATCTAAGCTTTTTGTTTTGTATCGTATATGCTATTGAGTATTAGTTTATTCTTTTAAAATATTAGAGTTTTACAAATACTATTGAGTTTATACTCACCCTATCTTGGGAACTTTTTTGAATTTGTAAATGTCATTTGTAATGATCCATGTTTTTTAGACTATTTATTTGAGAAGAAATTTGATTTTTTTTCAATAAAAATATTATAAAGGGTAAAATGGTTATTTTACTCTAGTAGATGTTCTCAGATATTTTTTCGAACATTCGATTAGTCAAAAAATAGGTTTTTTACCCTAGGACATGAGTTTTATGGAATTTTGAACCATTCAGATTTATGTGGTATAATTAATATATAATATATATTTAATTAGATATTAATTTATTCGAACGGGTTTTTTTAGATGTATATTTTTAAAGGATTTTCATATTGAGGTTATCTTTATCCCAAATATTCTAGAACTGGGAGTTTTTTATAGGTGGGGAATAAACTCAAGTCAAGCACTGGGGCTGGGGTCGGGCCCCCTTTTCTTTTTATTTTATTTTTTTCCTTTACTATTTTCTTTTATTTTCTTCTCATTGCCTTTGTATTCTTGCATATGTGCCCCCTACGACATCTTATGTTGCGTGATTGAGAGAGAATGGGATAGGGAGAGAGATAGTGTGAGAATAAAGAATGCACCATCCCAGAACATGGAATGAGTTAACCCGTTGTATGGTGGTTGTTGATAGAAAAATGGGCAAAGCTTCTATGAATTATACCCAAAGGTATTCTATTTTTATTGTTTCAATTAATCCACATAAATTTAACATTTTAATGTTTTAACCCCCTATTATGTATGATTTGGACCCCTTGAGGGTCGATCTATATCCTTTGGGGAGAAAACTCGGGTTTTAGTATGATTTTAGGAGTTTCTTGTTTGGAAATCCTAATCACACAACATGTAGTCCAGGGAACACATGTTGTGTCTTCTTTCATTTAAGTTAAGATGATCTTATGGAAGTTAATTCCATATATACCGTATACATTCCATGTACTAGGACATGGCTAAGAAGCCGAGTACCCAGATAGATAACTAGTTTAGAGGAACATGGACGTGTAGAGTACACCACCAGACCCCTTGTGGGTTGCATGCCTTGTAGAAGTACACAACCAAGCTATATAAATTGTTATACAATGTCAGGTACAATTAAATACACCCCATATAGGGTAAATACTGCGTACATGTCTTATATTCCATACACATGTCTTACACTCCATTTGCATGGGCATTTACAGTCCATGTCCTGTTAATGTATATGCCCAAGTAGAGTTTCAAGGGTACACCTAATATACCAGGTTACACATGTTTTGTACTCCTCCCTTGATACCCTTTTGAGTGTTTTTCACATATTTACACCTAGGTTTCATAATTGGACACTGGAGAAGTCTATTTTGTCTAAATTTACTCTTATATCACAATGTTAAAACCCTTGATATTATTTGAGGACTCCTGTGAGATATTTCAGTATTTTCTTAAATGGAGGGGTTCTTTCTCTAGTAATTGTATTAATGTATCTCCTAAGAGTGAGACCTTTATTTCAAGTCAGACCATTAGCCATATATCTAGAATTTTTTTCAAGTTATTTTCATTTTAGGCTCTAATTATATCTTATCGTTTTACCTAGAGGATGTTGTGTCAGATGCCTCTACTATAGTACTATTACCGAGGGTCCCTTGTGGGTTGCATTCGATTACATCTTGACCTAGGGAATCATTTCTAGGTTCAATCTACTTGTTAATATTTCTGAGGAACATATGTAGGATTCCACTACCTATGTACTCTATTATTAAAAGTCCCATTTTGGATGCCTCTTCCTATATACCATTCGGAGGATCCCGTGTAGGATGCAGCTATTTACATACAATTAAGGATCCCTTGTCAGATCCCTCATTTTACCTTCACTACTATGAATCCCAAGTAGGATGGATTTTCTTATTTATATACTTTGAGGATCTCATGTACGATTTCACTTCTATGTTTTAATATGAGGGACCCAATTAGTTCCCCTAATGTTTGACCGACCCTGATCTAGTACTTCAGATTTGGGTATAGATGGTACTGAGTGTGTCTATGGTAGTAGTTGGGAGTTTAGGTGTTCAACCATCAGCACTCTTTAATTATGTATTAAGTTGTTTACTGTTGATTCATCAATGATTACTATAGGTGATTCCTAGTTTGTGGCTAATTATCCATATGCAATGTGAAATTTATCATTCAGTTTCCTAGATGTACTTCCTATGATCTATCATACTATTCTATTAGTATTCCTATGATCTATCATATTAATATATTAGTATTGATAGATGTATTTTTTTTGTAGCAGTATTGTACATTGTGCGAGTATTGTAGGAGAGTTGTACACTGTACAGGTACTGTAGCAGAACTGTACAATGTCCGGGTACTGTAGAAGGTATTGTAGCAGTTACTGTAGATGGTACTATTCGGTATTGTAGCAGCTGTAACTATTCACCTAGGGCCATCGGTTTGGGATTCGAGTCCTAAAGGCTTTCGGGCCACCCAGGCCATCGGGTTAGTTGGGCTTTCAGGCCACCTTTAAGGCCTTTGGGGCAGCTCAAGGCCTTCAGGACACAGGCAGTTTCCCCAGACAAACTACAAAAAAAGGAGCAGCCCTAGAAGAGGATTCAGAGAAGGTGCACTCACCAGAGTAGATCCAAATGTATTTTTCACAATGAGAGGGTATGGCTATGCCATCGGGACCAGCCTGTGCTTGCATGAGAAGCCTAGCTAGATGATCATGCGAAGGTAGAGAGTTACTATCATGATGTAGATGCTGAGGCGGGGCAGTTCCTCATAGATAGTCTGGTTAAATTCCCTAATTCATTTGGGTATTGTATTCTCTAAAGCCTATGGTCCATGTAATCTCTTAGCCTAAGGGCCTTGTAAGGGTTCCCCCTCATCCCTTGAAAGGGGGGTTATCAAAAAAATCAATAAAAAATGAAGGCCTTCGGGCCATTCGGGTAGTGGTATGACATCCATATCAATGACCATCTACTGGATTATTCATCGATATATTACATCCTTTATTATAGTGATTTTAGGAGAGTACGGATGAAACCATGGTTATGACATGTATCCCCCTGTGGTGACATTTCATTCTTAGAGAACTTTTCAGAGCTGGCTGAACTAGGTATGGTCGATTAGGAATTCATACATAGGAATCATCTTAATTATACATGACTCGAGTGGTAAGGAATCCAACCCAATTACCTTTTATAGTATGACCATATGATTGGGATAAAAGACCCAACGATTGATTGCTATTGATTTATGTTATTTTCACCTTACTCATGTACATACAGACACAGAAACACACAGATATATATATATGTGTGTGTGTGTGTGTGTGTGTTTATTTATGGGATTATATATATATATACACATATATAAATATATATATATACATGACGTCATATTGACCTGTTGACCAAGATCACAGACCCAGTGATCAAATGTGGTTTCATGTTATTTTATTTATTTATCATTTCCAATTGTGTCTTGGGTAGGTTTATCATATTTCATGAGGATTCACTTAAGATAACATATTTAAAGGTTCATCATTGGGGTGGCCTATTAATATTATTTATCAATCCTTTACATGCACCCTCGTGTGCATACAGACCTTATGTCAACCTATATATAGTCATCCTAGAGTGTGAATATTGTTGTATATATGATATAGTTTTTTGGTATTTTATAAAATTTAAATTATTGTTGAATCATGTCAATTTAAGTTTATTGTTTTCTTCCATTATTTTTTTATTAACTATAGGGATGATATATGGTTATTTATATTTTTGATACACCCCTCTGATTGTAAATTCTCTCTATTATACCACCTTTAGACCCTCTTTGATGTTCTACTGACTCTGGTATATGAGGAGGTGTTCTCGTGGCCTTGTGGAAAGCTGGGTCAGTGCACCAGTTAGTAAAACATGGTCTCGAAGTTACAAATTAACATCTAAGGTGTTCTTTTCCTTTGATATTCTATTTGGGATATTCTAGACATGAGTATTAGGAATGTGTAAGTACCTATGATGGATATCATACTGGTGGGTTGAGAACAAATGTTTTAGTATGAAGTCCTGGTTTCCAGGGTTGTGGGATTGCTATTTGATTCTAAAATTTCAATTATTTATATGATTTAGGATTTGGTAGATTAACTTGTTGTGTGGATGTTTTGAATTATTATGACTTTTTGGCTCATAGACTATTAGAAAGAGTCTAAGGATTGATTTTGGCTGTGGGCTAACCAAGTCAAGAGTCATCTCATGAATCATATTTGTAATGTCATATTCACATATTAGAGGAATTCTAGTATGTTATTTTGATGATTATTGAGACCAATTGTTTAATGTTCCAACAAAAACCTTAATTTTTTTATCATATAGGCTTTTAAGATCATTCTACTCAATTGATCTGACTTGTATATATATTCATTCTGAAGGAAAGTGATGTGGATCTACATTGAGATGTTTGATAGTGAGGTTGATGACTCATTACTCATGAATGGGAGGTTCCATGAACCTAGTCAATCAATAAGAAATATGATTCCCAAATCTTGAACCCCTTATAGGGTGTTGTCACTCAGATACAGTTATTTAAATTGTTAGTAAAAACCTATAATTTATTTCGTACATAACATAGAAGAAAAATATACTTAACAACCATTATTTTTTATATATCTATTCATATCACTATGTACAATTTTGTTGGGCACTGGGACATTTCTTATGAAATGTACTTTGAGGGGGTATTATTGTATACAGATGCCCAGTTAGTGCTTGTTTAGTATCTCTTATATGATGGTATCATGGAATCTAGGGAGGAGTTATTTATTAGGATGCTCTGAGAGGATTGAGCCCTTGTCAGACGTTTTTTTAGTTTTGACCCTTGCAGGTCAGTGTCATATATTCCTCCCTAAAAGTGGGTCGATCTTTTGGACTAGGTGGTTAGACCTTGTGACCATGTTATAAGACATTGCTAATAGGGATTGTTGGAAGACCTATAGGACCATATTTTTTACTCAAACCCTTTTAGTTTACATTTTTTTTATGGGAAACCATGGAGTAGGGTTGCCCCAGGTTTTTTGATGACTTTTATGATGTGATCTTGGTTATACGTATAATGAACCTACTTTTTATTACACGACTATTACATCATTTTTAAGATAAATGACATGATCATGCTAGAAAAATATGATTCAAAGGTTTATTTTCTTTGGAAAATTAAGATCATACATAAATTATTCATAATAAAAATAAACATTTATTTATTTTCATCATCTCTAGCTTCTTAGTGGCCATCATGTTCTCTTTAGTACAATAAATCGCCATAGAATATACATCAAGAAAGGGGTGAGATAAAATCCTAGTAAGATGGTAGATAATAAAATGGATCAATATAACATGGTGTGGTCATGACCATCATCATAAAATCTTCATCATTATCTTGAGAGGAAGCATTCGAAAATGTTATGAAACAAGGCAATGCATAAAAATGAAACATCATGCCTTAGTTGTCAAGTACCATACATGTTTTTGGAAAAAACTAGAATCATATTAATGTATATTTCACTTTTATCAAGTGAGATATCACATTAAACAATGAAGTCTAGTGATATATAATTTTGGCCACACTCGTCACATCATAACATTTACATGCGCTATATAATTCTGTGGGCACTCATCGCATCATAACATTTACATTATAAAAAATTCCACTTAGAATGCATATTGATCATTGAAATAAAGAAATCCATAGAAAGGAACGCATTTCATTTAAAAAATAATACTTTCATGAATAAAATTTGGGTCTCCCAAAATAAATATGGAATAACATACTTGTATAATAATTATTAATCTTGAGTGAAGAAGAAACAATCTCATACAAGTAAAAGGTGTGATTTTTGAAAGAAGAGTTTTTTTAGAAAAAGAATTTAATTTTTAATAAAATAAGGTTAGATACATTGATATCCTATATAAGATAAGTTAAGGATGAAGAAATTATATTTAAGGAATATTAAAGGATCATCCATACTGAAAATGATGTGAAAGAGGGAAAAACCAAAGGAAATGGAGTTGGGTTCGTGAATCCCCTTACATTATGTCTAAATGATTTCTTCACATTAATATCCTAGATAATAATATTAAATTAATTAATTAGTAAATAAAAAAACGTTATACATGAATTTGATAATGGGCTTTTAGTTGAGTTATAGTGTTCAATTTTTATCGTTCGAGAGTGTTTGTTTTCTTTGTTTTCATGATCTGTTCACTTGTTTACAAGCATGGAAGCTCATATACAATGAGAATGATTGAAGAGAATTTAAATTATAAATTATTAATGAAAATGAATAATTTTAATTACTCTTATATTTCATCTGGTTATATGTTATGTGAATTATTTATTAGATAGAATGTTAATGAAAATGATTTAATTTATTAGGTGGATTTTATGACCATTATGATCTTTTATCATTTTATTTGAAATCATGTTTATATATTGTTTAGAGAACATTATATAACTTATAATTTGTTTAATAAATTATTATTTAATAATAATTATGATATTATAACAATAATTTAATGTTGTAGTGAATAATGAAAAAAAATCCTCCACGGTGGCGGTAAATCAAAACAACACAAACGATATTTTAATTTTTGGAATAAAAGGAAAAGGGAAAAGATTAGAAGATGAATTATTATATAAACATAATAAAATTATAGTATATAATATATAAAGAACTTATAATTCATCTTTTATAGGTGTAGGTGAGTATAGTATATGAAAAAAAATGAAATTGAAAAGGAAAAGGGATTTAACCTCTTGAATTTCTCCTCCTTGAGAACCAACTTAGGGAAAAGGTTTTGGTCTTCTAATAAGACCAAGAACTCATGGAAATGGTAAAGGGGTTAGGGAGGATTATTAAGAATAATTTGTACAATATACAAGGCTTTATAGGTGTGAGGATAAGAGGTGGTGAGGGGTGGTATTTATAGGGGAGGAGAGGGGTGTTTTCTTATTATTTTATTAATTAGTTTATAATTTTGGATCAATACATTGAATAGTTTGAACCTTATAACTAAATATATTAAAATAATTAATTATATTTTGATATTATGGACTTAAATCATCCATATATAATCTATGACTCAATAATTCATGTATTCATCTTATATCATAAAATATCAAATTACATTATTCATCAAAAATTCAAGTATTGTATAAAAATCCTAGAAATTCACCATAACCATTTTTTGACATGTAGAATTTAAAAATGATAACCTTTTTATAAAAATAATTTTATAAATAAGAGAAATTAAAATTTTAATTAAAATCATCATTTATTCTAAAAATAACAATTTTAAAATTATAACTGACTTTATGAAACTTTCAAAAATTAAATAAGGCTTTATAAAATAATATTATAATCAAAAAAATATTAATTTATGAGTATATTTTATAGAAATTATATTTTATTTTAAATCATTATATTAATTATAAAATTTATAATAGATGTTATGACTTATAAAAATACTAATAAATAATTTTTGAGTTTCAAAATATTTATTTACTTATTTCATGATATAAATATATTATAATTTCATTCATAAGATTAAAAAAAATTATAATTTAAAATTTTAACTATTATATTAGATGGATTTATATTCAAAAGGGTCATGTTACTATTCTAAAGATCAAGTTATTATTCCTTCATTATAGGTTCCTTAATTTTTTTAAAAATGAATCTTATTTCATTTATTATTCATTTATAAAGTTTACATTGTTTTAACTGAATTATTTTAGGTAATTTATACTATATGAAATAATTATAAAAATGGATTTCCTATTAATAAAATTATGGGTTTTTAAAATATGCTCATTTTAAGCCCAATGCACTATTAGGGGTCAGGTTTTGATATATATACATGTTGATTCCCCTATCTTATGAAGAATTTACTCGGGTGATTTGGTATTAATACTGGATTCAAAGGGAAATAGTTCTTGAGTTCCTAGCATTGTTAACCATTTTTTCTACTATTTGTAGTGAATTCATTTCATGGGTGGACACTCATGACTGGAAAGAATCAAGGTGACGTGCAGTCATGGGATAAATTATGGAATGATTGATGTGTAATATGTTGAAGTGTAGTTCCAAGGGAGATTCCAAATTAATGTGACTAACATACCACATATCATAGTAATATTATCCTTGTAATGGATGACTCAAGGAAGTGTGATTCAGGTGATAATGGTATATGCTGGTTGCATGTGGCACCATTTAAATGTTAGATCAGTGAGTAGTTTTGTGTGATTTGAGAACTGATGTTTTCAGATAATTTTATGGTCATGGTTTCCTGGGAGTTGTGGTTAAAATGAATAATTCCCCTCTTTGATTATAGATACATCATAAATAAATTAGTTTCCATGATGAAATAGACACATGGATGGAGTTGGTTAAATAAAAGTGTATAATTTTATGATGCCACCATGGATTGGGAGATAAATAAAAGTCTTTCAATGCAGTCTTATTATAATTCTAGTTAGAGTCAATCATACTCTATCTTGACATCATCTTGAGTATTCTTATATGGATTCTACTATACATATAGCTTCTTTTCTTATAAATATATTTCATGGATTTATGAATGAACATGTTGAGGTTGTGCTTCCCAAGTGGTACATGTTATATCATTTGGTGGGAAAATACACCATTAGTCATTGGGTAGTGGTGCCCCTCATTTTTAGTTGAAATTAAGATTTTTAAGTGGGCTATTGAGATTTGATTTTTTTATGAGATGATGATAATGGTGTTACAATGGTGGGGAGTACCAAATCATTCACAGCTAAATTTTAACACCCCAAGCTTCCACAGTACGTTTCCTTTTAAATAATGCAATGGCGTGCATTGTACGCAACTTCGAGATTCTAACACACCACAACCAATCAAACTAGTAGTTATGAATATTAATACCTACTTTTTGAAATTTTATAAATTTTATCTCTCAAAATGGACTTCATTTTTGGATTCGGAATATCGAATTTATCCTAGGGTGAAATTTTGTAACTTTTCGGATAACATTTATATTTTGATGAATAGTGAAAATTACTAAATTTTAATTAAAAACAACTTTTTAATAGAAATAATTTATATTGATAAATTATGAATTTGAGTGGTTTTAAAGTATATTTAGAATATATTTTTACCATTTAATACAATTTTGGTCATTGTACATAATTTTACAATTAAACCGGACATAAACAAGTGTCAATCTTTTGATAGTTATTATCTCTTAAAAACACGCTTTTTGTTTTAACAACGGGAATTAATTTTAAATTAATTTCTGCCACTTCTGTGTTTTGAATTTGGAAAAATGGATTCCATATTTGGAATCAGTATGTTCAAATTGTTTAAATAGGTAACTTTTATTTTTATACATTTTGAAAAATTACTTCGGTAAATATTTTATTTACCATGGTTAAAGGGTAAATCCGGTAAATAAGGGTTAAAAAATAATATTATAATAATACTAAATTACCCTAAAACATGTCCTAACCTTATTGGTAGATACATTTCAGACCATGGTCATCTTTGGGTCGATTTTGGGACCCCATGGACCCACTCGTAGGTGATAGGGACACTTTATTTTAATTAAGTTAAAATAAATACAAAAATGACATAAGCATACATCATTTAGAAAAACAATATTTACATAGGGTTATATATATTGGATTTTCGACTATAAATATTCATTATAAAGCTAAAACGATTTCCTACATAATGGTATTTTATTTATAATTTTTAGACATTATATGAGTTAATTTATTTATGACACAATGGTGATACAGTAATTACCTAATTAATGAACAATTAGAATAATTGATATTATAAATACCCAAATAAATGTAATTTGAGACTTTTTATAAATAAAAATAATTTTCTAGGATAATATGACATGTTAGTATTGATTTAATTAACTTTTTTCAAAGTAATCATTCTGTTATAATTTAAAAAAAAAACAATTATTGAATAGTGTCAAAATTGGAATAAAAGGGTTTTTAAAATAAATATTATATTATTAATTGATATTAAATTCCTAAAAATATAAGGTTAGGCCAAGAGAATTATATAATGATATCTGTATCATTAATGGACCACTTGGGGGTCTCTTGGATGTATATAGTAAGTTTATTAACCATATAATATAAAAATACAAAGAGACGTTGTAAAAGTGAAACTAATTAACTAAGAGTTAATACTTAAAGATAAGAATAATATAGTAACCAAAACCTGTCTAAATCCTATTGGTTGAGTGTTTTTCGACCAATCCCCACCTTAACCTTTAAATAATCCACTTTTGAGCCATTAGAAACCGAATATGAATTTATTATAAAATAATATTTCTAGCTTTTCCAAAGGTGCCCCTCACCCCTCTTATAAAAGGGCACTCCCCCTTCTCATTAATTCACACCTTCAAAGACTTTTAGTTCGGCCAACCCCTGACCAAATAATCTCTCAACTTCCCTAACTTCATTCTAGAGTCCTTCCTTTTGTCATAAAACCAACCTAAGGAGCCCTTTTGATCAAATTAAAAGGAAGAACCCGAAGAAGAGGTATTGATTTCACCACCCTTTTTCAAGTTCCTTTCTTCTTACACTTATTCTTTCTTTGTTTTCCCATTAAAAAATAATGAATCCAGTATCTCCTATATACTTTAATATTATTATAAATATGGTACAACCATATTCAGTATTCTATCCATCCTTTTAATGACATGCCACCATACGTGCGTACGTACGGCTTACCGTCTCCACGTCGTGGTGTAATTGTTATTCAATAAATTATTATTTGGATGGGTATAATAATGATGTATAATTCATGTAAATAATAAATATAACATGATAATTATTCTTTATATATGATATACCATCCAATTATATATTATTTTAATATCAAAATAATGATATTGTCGCTCGTGCATACGTACGGACTACTGTCTCCACGAACGCGATGAGATTCATTCTCCATCGTATCCATTCAAGTATAATTATAATTTGATGATTAAAAATAATTTTTAAGGACTTGATATAATTCTGTATATGAATAATATACAACCTATCCATAACAAACATAGCTTACGTAACAAAGAATATAAAGGAAAACGTGTAAGTTAACACCCGAAATGACGATAATACTAAGATATTATTAACAAATCAATGTTAAAAGATCATATATCATATTAATGTAAAAGATTATTTTAAGATTCAATAACAATTATTTCACCATTATACAGGAGGTTAACCTACCGTCGACCAAGGAAAAAGTACAAAGTAAGGGGTTTCTTATCTCACTTTTAATTCTGTGAGGATTCCATTGTTCACCACTTATTTATTGCATGTGGTGTGTGTACTACCCATGATTGTATTCATTGTGTAATATACTTTAATTTATGGATATTTACATAATCATTGTATTATCCTTCTTTCATGGGTGTATGTTTCATAAGTTACCTAATCGATAAGGAAATTTGAAATTTCAATTTCCACTCATTTGGATTTACGCATATTTCATTGATTATATTACTCCAAGATTATGTGTAGAATCACTATTCATTTTATTATGTCATAATTTCCACTCCCCTTTCTTTGGATATACTTTTGATACACATAATCACTCCATTGATAATTTCTCAAGTCATTGATATGAATTTGATAAGATTAATTTTAACTCATTCTCCATTTGTTGAGTTAAACATCCAATTCATTGGTGTTGCTTTTACAAGATTATGTGTGAATGTCCTTTGATTGTTTTACACTAAATATCCAATCATATTTAGTGTATTTATATTTTTCACACATAACTATGTCATTGATTTATCCATAACCTAAGGATACGGCCTTTATGAGAGATTTTATCTCAATTTACATTCCATTGAGGCTTCTTTGTTGTTATACACCAAATCACTTTTATGTGGTGTATATAATGTACTTTGACATAGTATATCATGAATCCCTTTATTCTCATGATATTAAAATGTTTTGATTACCTAAATTATTTATATTCAAGTGTCTCTCTTTTGGTTAGAAACTCTAACTAAAATACCATTTTTAAATGTTTTAAAGACTTATTCTTCTAAATCTTGCTCATTAATGTCCATGTTTTAAAAATGGTTTTAAGGACTTATTTATATGGACATTAAAGTTTTCAAATAAAAATTACTTTTAAAAGTTTAAAAGTGGTATGGGACACTTTGATTATAAAATATGTTTTAAATGGATTCTTGAAAAATAGTGTGACTTTTAAATGATTTCAAAAAAAAGGGGGATATTTCACTCTAATTGTTTTGATGATTATTTTCATCTATGTCAATATCCTTCATCATTCTCGATTGAGGTTAATATGATACAATACAATCATCCATATTGTATCGAATGAGTTATGTTTGACTATGGATGTGCTATTTTTATACCATTCATGGTTTGTGGATAAAGTATTGACATTTCGTATGCTAGTTTTAATACGAATATTTATGTCATATTTCAAACTTTTCATATGAGGAATGCATTGGACTTATTAAGTGACGGGTGGAGCCCGCTATAGCTCCTTGATGCATCGGTAGGTATCATGAGACAAACTAGTGTCTTGGCACGAGGCCTTGACAAAATCTTATTTGTAGTCTTGGCACGAGGCCTTGGCTACGTGGTTATGATAGTCTGGCATTATGCATTCCGTCATTATGAAAGTGGTTATTAATATTTTCATGTGATTATTCAACTAGTAGAATATCCATGTGAATTAGTAAATGGAATTATTTCATTTTATCCTTTCCATATTATGTTTAAGTTCAAGTTTAAAAGGCTTTTGTTTTAGTTATACATTGCCTTAAGTGTTTATGCTTATCTATGAAAGTTTCCGCTATATTGTTATCCTTACTAAGCATTTGAGCTCACCCCTTTCAATGTTTTATTTTTTCCAGGATGTGAAGAAGTATTTTATAAATGAACTATAGGGATAGTATGAGGGGATGTGAAGACAATATGTTGTTGTAGTTTTTCACTAATTGATGTAATGTAAACTTTATGAATATATCTAGTGTTTCCAAGGCTACTAAACTAATCGTTCTTTCGCGAATTGATCTTTCTTGTGATCATGCCAATGTTATGTAATAATGCACCGACTCTGGGTATCTAGGGTCGGGGAGTTACAGTTGGTATCAGAGGAAGTTTAGTAAAAACCTTGGAATCTAGATTTAGATAAACTCTGATTAGAGCATGTAGACCTAAGATGAACTTTGAGGATTAGTATAGAATAACTTCCTAGAATTTTGGTATTGTAGAGATTTTTTGAGTTTTCCAAGAAATACATCTCTATCTGGATACGAGCAGGTAGAGGCGGCTCTGGCACAGATGTACCTAGGGGTAAAACCCGAAAAAAACCACTTTGAGCTAGACTCGAATGGGAACTGGTGCACGACAATGGGCCTTGCTGCACTCTTGGTTACGACACTCCCGAGGGATATGCTTAGGATAATTTACATTTTCTTTACAAACTGATTTGAAGTATTATATATATAAGATGAGAGTAAATGACCTTAGTTAATCCTAATGTGTTTCAAATTGAGAATATGGTGACATGTTAATCTCTAAATGATTTTATGACTACTGTTACTCACACAATTCTTTCTGGTTTTAGTCAATGGCTAGATTCCAAGGAAGTCATAGTGACTTTGAGAATGATGTACAAGGTGGGAATGGTGGTATCAATGAGCAACAAAATGGAATGTTGATAGGCGTAAAAGATATCGTCTTCATGCCAAATAAATTTTCCAAAAATATGATCAACAATATATATATTAACCAATTCTCGGACTCAACAAAGAAGAGAAAGGTGGTGAATGATAAGAACTCCAGCAGTGGAGACCATGGAGAAAGGAATCCTCAATTTCCATCATGCAGGAAATGTGGAAGGAGACACCCAGGAAAGTATCTCAATGGGACAAAGAAATGCTTTACATGCAGGAAGGAAGGACATAAAGTGACGAATTGTCGAAAAAAATGAAGATTACCATGGAAGAAGATAAAAATGGTCTCAAGAATCCATTTACAGTCATTTTCCGTAAATGTAGGGGACCTGGCCATTACCCGAGTGACTGCCCTATTCTATAGGATATTTTCTTGGTCAAATATGAAGCTATGTGGAAATAAATGGTTATAGAAATTATTGCTCCTTGTTGATGGGATTACTTTGAAAGAATTTTCTCTTGTATGTGTAACCCTGCAATTTATCCTGTGAAAATGATATTTGAGGAAGAATTATCTTTTCTCTTGCGGATATAGTTATAAATAACCATTTGGTTTTATATGATCGTTGGGTTTGAGGCAATTATAAGTTATTATAATTTGGGATGAAAATGCAAGGTATGAGATAAGATTTGTGGTTAAATTATGTTATGGTTATTTTGAGGAATTTATCTCATTTTTTTAATGTTATAAAATATAGTTTTTGAAAAAGGACAACACGCAGACCGTGTGACAACCCGTCGCGTCGGACAAAGCTGTGGGAATCGAACCCACAACCAAAGTGCGATTGGGATTTATCGCCTACCATTGGACTACTTGAAGTCCCTGGTTAGTGTGACTATTATTTTAGTTAAATTATTTTATTGATCGATAATAATTTGATTTGGGATCTTATGTCTTATCAAATGAATACCCTTAGTATAGGAAAATGAATTGGTGATTAAGTGATAAATGTTATTTTCGCTTTGTTGTGAACACTATATGCCCAAGGAAAATAGAATAGTATGGGATTTCATTTGAGGGGTAATGGTGGATTTTTATCTATGTTTTTATTGTGGATTTATAGTGATTTTTGTTATTTATGGAAATGATTAGGTTAATTACTTTTAAGTATGTGACTTTAAGAGTAATTAATGTCATTTAGAGATACAATTTAACGTGGAAGACTACATTATTATAATTTTTGGGTTTCAATATTAGTTTGGATTATATTGAAGGATTTTAAGGACAATTGATTATTGAATGGTATTTATTTAACTTTGGGGTATTGATGGTTTAATTTTAGAAATTAAGATTAGATTTTTTTCTCTAATGGAATATCCATTTGGGGGATCATCAGATATTATACTAACCATTTTGGTTTTGATTAATCTATAAATACAAGGTAAATATATAGTTTATCCTACGTGGATCATGTATTTCTATAGAAGTTTATTCTATCTCTTCCATTGTGACCAAGTCTTCTTGAATACTCATTGTTCAAAAAAAATGAGTTAGTGGTAAACATTTATTAAAGAATGAAACTATACTTAAAAATTAAGTATATCTCTTTATGTCCTTATTCAATATCATAAATGAATTCCTCGTCCTTATGTAATGTAACTTAAAACAAAAAAAATGTTGTTCGTTTACTTTTACTTCTGGGAGACTAATGACCGTTTATCCCAACACAAGTTTGTGATTTTCTTATTGTTAAATTTCTCCTGATCATGTTTTCTATCCCTCTCCATCAGAACTTAACACTTAGTTTATCGTCCATATCCATATTTTCCTACCTGGAATCCTAGTATGGGTTATCTTGGGTGACCTTTATACCTCTCTTCCTTTCTTTTAAAGTGATAGTTTTATTGACTCTTTTTCCGATGTGGGACTTTCCATTATATTCTCAAGCCCAATTTTAAAAAAATTGAGAGGATGCAATTTATTGAAGGAGGGGAGAATGTAACGCCCCAATCTTCCACGATATGTTTCCCTTTGAATAATTCAGTGGCGTGCATTGTACGCAACTTCGAGATTCTAACACACCACAACCAATCAAACTAGCAGTTATGAATAGTAATACATACTTTTTGAAATTTTATAAATTTTATCTCTCAAAATGGACTTCATTTTTGGATTCGGAATATCGAATTTATCCTAGGGTGAAATTTTGGAACTTTTCGGATAACATTTATATTTTGATGAATAGTGAAAATTACTAAATTTTAATTAAAAACAACTTTTTTAATCGAAATAATTTATATTGATAAATTATGAATTTGAGTGGTTTTAAAGTATATTTAGAATATATTTTTACCATTTAATAAAATTTTGGTCATTTTACATAATTTTACAATTAAACCGGACATAAACAAGTGTCAATCTTTTGATAGTTATTATCTCTTAAAAACACGTTTTTTATTTTAACAACGGGAATTAATTTTAAATTAATTTCTTCCACTTTTTTGTTTTGAATTTGGAAAAATGGATTCCATATTTGGAATTAGGATGTTCAAATTGTGTAAATAGGTAACTTTTATTTTTAGACATTTTGAAAAATTACTTCGGTAAATATTTTATTTACCATGGTTAAAGGATAAATCCGGTAAATAAGGGTTAAAAAATAATATTATAATAATACTAAATTACCCTAAAACGTGTCCTAACCTTATTGGTGGATACATTTCTGACCATGGGCATCTTTGGGTCGATTTTGGGACCCCATGGAGCCACTTGTAGGTGATAGGGACACTTTATTTTAATTAAGTTAAAATAAATACAAAAATGACATAAGCATACATCATTTAGAAAAACACTTTTTACATAAGGTTATATATGTTGGAGTTTCGACTATAAATATTCATTAGAAATATAAAACGATTTCATACATAATGGTATTTTATTTATAATTTTTAGACATTATATAAGTTAATTTATTTATGGCACAATGGTGATGTAGTAATTACCTAATTAATGGAAAATTAGAATAATTGATATTATAAATACCCAAATAAATGTAATTTGAGACTTTTTATAAATAAAAATAATTTTATAGGATAATATGACATGTTAGGATTGATTTAATTAACCTTTTTCGAAGTAATCATTCTGTTATGAGTTTTACAAAAATCAATTATTAAATAGTGTCAAAATTGACATAAAAGAGTTTTTAAAACAAATATTATATTATTAATTGATATTAAATTCTTAAAAATCTATGTTTCAGTCAAAAGACTTATATAATGATATGTGTATCATTAATGGACCATTTGGGGGTCTCTTGGATGTATATAGTAAGTTTATTAACCATATAATATAAAAATACAAAGAGACATTGTAAAAGTGAAATTAATTAACTAAGAGTTAATACTTAAAGATAAGGTTAATATAGTAACCCAAACCTGTCTAAATCCTATTGGTTGAGTTTTTTTTTGACCTATACCCGCCTTAAACTTTAAATAATCTACTTTGGAGCCATTAGAAACCGAATATGAATTTATTATAAAATAATATTTCTATCTTTTCCAAAGGTGTCCCTCACCCCTCTTATAAAAGGGAACTCCCTCTTCTCATTAATTCAAACCTTCAAAGCCTTTTGGTTCGTCCAACCCCTACCAAAATAATCTCTAAACATCCCTCAATTCATTATATAGTCCTTCATTTTTGTCAGAAATCCAACCTAAGGAGCCCTTTTGATCAAATCAAAAGGAAGAACCCGAAGAAGAGGTAATGATTTCACCACCCTTTTTCAAGTTCCTTTCTTCTTCCACTTCTTATTTCTTTGTTTTCCCATTCTAAAATAATTAATACAGTATCTCCTATATACTTTAATATTATTATAAATATGGTACAACCATATTCAGTATTCTATCCATCCTTTGAATGACATGTCACCATACGTGCGTACGTACGGCTTACCGTCTCCACGTCGTGGTGTAATTGTTATTCAATAAATTATTATTTAGATGGGTATAATAATGATGTATAATTCATGTAAATAATAAATATAACATGATAATTATTCTTTATATATGATATACCATCCAATTATATATTATTTTAATATCAAAATAATGATATTGTCGCTCGTGCGTATGTACGGACTACCGTCTCCACGAACGCGATGAGATTCATTCTCCATCGTATCCATTCAAGTATAATTCTCATTTTATGATTAAAATAATGTTTAAGGACTTGATATAATTCTATATATGAATAAGATACAACCTATCCATAACAAACACGGCTTACGTAACAAACAATATAAAGGAAAACGAGTAAGTTAACACCCGAAATGACGATAATACTAAGATATTATTAACAAATCAATGTTAAAAGATCATATATCATATTAATGTAAATGATTTTTTTATAATTCAATAACAATTATTTCACCATTATAAAGGAGGTTAATCTACCGTTGACCAAGGAAAAATTACAAAGTAAGGGGTTTCTTATCTCACTTTTAATTCCGTGAGAATTCCATTGTTTACCACTTATTTATTGCATGTGGTGTGTATATTACCCATGATTGTATTCATTGTGTAATATACATTAATTTATGGATATTTACATCATCATTGTATGATCCTTCTTTCATGGGTGTATGTTTCGTAAGTTATTTAATCGATAAGGGAATTTGAAATTTCAATTTCCACTCATTTGGCTTTACGCATATTTCATTGATTATATTACTCCAAGATTATGTGTGGAATAACTATTAATTTGATTATGTCATAATTTCCACTCCCCTTTATGTAGATATACTTTTGATACACATAATCACTCCATTGATAATTTCTCAAGTCATCGATATGAATTTGATAAGAGTAATTTTAACTCATTCTCCATTTGTTGAGTTAAACATCCAATTCATTGGTGTTGTTTTTACAAGATTATGTGTGAATGTCCTTTTATTGTTTTACACTAAATATCCAATCATATTTAGTGTATTTATATTTGTCACACATAACTATGTCATTGATTTATCCTTAACCTAAGGATACGGCCTTTATGAGAGATTTCATCTCAATTTACATTCCATTGAGGCTTGTTTGTTGTTATAAACCAAATCACTTTTATGTGGTATATATAATGTACTTTGACATAGTATATCATGAATACCTTTATTCTCATGATATTAAAATGTTTTGATTACCTCAATTATTTATATTCAAGTGTCTCTCTTTTGGTTAGAAACTCTAACTAAATTACCATTTTTAAATGTTTTAAAGACTTATTCTTCTAAATCTTGCTCATTAATGTCCATGTTTTAAAAATGGTTTTATGGATTTATTTATATGGACATTAAAGTTTTCAAATCAAAATTAATTTTAAAAGTTTCAAAGTGTTATGGGACACTTTGATTCTAAAATATATTTTAAATGGATTCTTGACAAATAGTGTGACTTTTAAATGATTTCAAGAAAAAGGGGGATATTTCACTCTAATTGTTTTGATGATTATTTTCATCTATGTAAATATCCTTCATCATTCTCTATTGAGGTTAATATGATACAATACAATCATCCATATTGTATCAAATGAGTTATGTTTGACTGTGGATGTGCTATTTTTATACCATTCATAGTTTGTGGATAAAGTATTGACATTTCGTATGCTAGTTTTAATACGAATATTTATGTCATATTTCAAACTTTTCATATGAGGAATGCATTGGACTTAGTAAGTGACGGGTGGAGCCCGCTATAGCTCCTCAGTGCATCAGTAGGTCTCATGAGACAAACTAGTGTCTTGGCACGAGGCCTTGACAAAATCTTATTTGTAGTCTTGGCATGAGGCCTTGGCTACATGGTTATGATAGTCTGGCATTATGCATTCCTTCATTATGAAAGTGTTTATTAATATTTTCATGTGATTATTCGACTAGTAGAATATCCATGTGAATTAGTAAATGGAATTATTTCATTTTATCCTTTCCATATTATGCTGAAGTTCAAGTTTAAAAGGATTTTGTTTTAGTTATACATTGCCTTAAGTGTTTATGATTATCTATGAAAGTTTCCGCTATATTGTTATCCTTACTGAGCATCTGATCTCACCCCTTTCAATGTTTTATTTTTCCCAGGATGTGAAGAAGTATTTTATGAATGACCTACAGGGATAGTATGAGGGGATATGAAGACAATATGTTGTTGTAGTTTTTCACTAATTGATGTAATGTAAACTTTATGAATATATCTAGTGTTTCCAAGTCTACTAAACTAATCAGTCTTTCGAGACTTGATCTTTCTTTTGATCATGCCAATGTTATGTAATAATGCACCGACTCTGGGTATCTAGGGTCGGGGCATTACATAAATGCCTCCCTTGTAGGAGACTATTGCAGTCACCATGAGACTATTCATTAGATAGTAAATATAGCATTTTTTCTAGATGCATAGGTTGAGAGCTTGGTTGTGTTTTACCACAAATGTTGGTCAGTTTTGAGAAGGTTTATAGGTGGGTTGTTGTAATGACCCGTGTTTTTATAGGCTGTGAATTTGAGCAGAAAATTGAATTTTTTCTATCAGATACATATAAGGGGTAAATGGTAATTCTCCCCTATCAGATGGTCTTCGATTATTTTTCTTCCCAATTTTTTGGTTGCGGAGTAGGGTGATTACCGTATTATAGGAGTTTTTTTCAATTATGAACCATTAAAATTTATAAGTAATAGTTAATATTCAATATATATTAAATTAAATATTAATTTATTCACACAAGTTTGTTTAGATGTATCTATTAAATGGAGTGTCATATTTAGATTACATATCATCCATTGAGTATATAATATGTATTTTTTCTTAGCTAAGTCATATATGCAGTTTTGGCACTAAAATGAGCTTGGGCCCCTTTTTCATCTTCTTTTATTTTTTCCTTGTCATTTTCTCTTTTATTTTGTTATCGTTCCATTTAGATTCTCATATATTCCCCTATGTAAGAATATTGTGGCACGTGACCAAGAGAGAAATGGAGAGGGAGGGGGGAAGATGTGTGGTACTCAAATGGAGCTTGGGAGGATCCAGATCGTTATGCAGTAGCCATGAAACAATGAAACGGATGAAGTTTCAGCGGATTCTGGACAAAGGTAGTTTGTTTTTATGTTCCCCTATAAATTCTCATGTACTTACTATTTTCACATTTTATACCCATATTATGTTTTCTTGGGATTCCATGATGTTCATTCTAAAGACTTTGGGGAGACAAATGGAGTTTCAAGCCAACTTGGGGGGTTTCTCATTCGAAAATCCCAATCACATGTCATGTAGTTTAGGGAACTCATGTTGTGTGTTATTGATATTTCAAAATTATGATATTTTGGATGTAAAATACCTATATAGGGTATACTCTCCATGTACCAGGACTCAGTATTATAGCTGAGTAACCATCCAAAAGGCCTATGTATGGGCACAAGGCCATTTAGAGTAAATGGACAGAGCCTGTGTGGGTTTCACGTCATGTAAAAGTACACGACCGAGATATATTCTTAGGTTGGCCCTATGAGGTACACGGGATGGTTCCCTTTTAAGGGTACACTCCATGTAAAAGTATGACATGTAGTGTACGTGGGCTTCTACACTCCATGAATGTGTGAAGTACAATCCCATGTTGAGCTTCAGGTGTACACACCAGGTACTCATCACTTGATACCCTTTTTTAGGGTTTTTCCTATCTTTATGCCCATTAGTAAAAAATTGGACACAAGACCTGTATATTTTGTGTTTCTTTCTATGTATATCATGATTTTGAAACCTTTAAAGTGATTTTATGAATCATTGGTGGGGTTTTGGTATGTTTCTTAACTCGAAAGCTTTTTTCCTTCAGTAAACTAATTTAGCTATCTCCTAATAGAGACACCCTTGATTTGAGGTTCTCCATGAGACATATATATATAATATTTTTAAATATATTTTCCTTTTAGTCTAAGAGTCTGTATTATCTTTTGACCAATATTATCTGGTATTGGATGCCTCTACCTTAATATAGTAATCAAGGGTCCCCTATGGGATTCCTTTTCTTAAAGGATGACGTTGAGAATCACTTGTAGGACACCTCTACTTGTTACTCTTTCTAAGGATTCATTGTAGGATTATAATTCCTATTTACTCTATTATTAAGGGTCACATGTAGGTTGCCACTTCATATGTTTCATTTTGAGGATCTCATGTAGGATGAATCTGTTTACTTACCATCAAGGATCCCATGTAGGATCCCTCCTTTTACGTTCACTAATGATAATCCTGAGTATGATTCCTTTTCTTATGTATAAACATCAAGGATCCAAAGTAGGACTCCTCACTTGTGTTTTAATCAAAGGGACCCAATGGGTTCCCTTGATGTTTGAATGAACCTAATCTAGTACAACATGTATTGGTGGAGATGGTAGCACATATAACCATATAACCCATTCCAAACTTTTATTCCTATAAATATATGGATGTACTTTTGGGTTTAGGAATTTATAAACCATCACTCCTTATTTATACATTCAAATGTTTACAACTGAGGTGATGAGGATTACCAGTGGGGCTTCCTAGTTTCTGGTCGACGATCCTGAAACAATGTGACATTTATCTTTGGGATTCCCATATTTAGTTCTTGGGATAAATCTTATTCGTCTATTTGGATGCCCACGCATATTTCTTAGGGTCCATATTATAATTCTTCTAATTTATTTTTATTTATATATTTGTGATTCCTAGATTAAATTCCTAGGATATTGATTTTGATCCCTATTTGATTATGATATTCGAGTACAGTGTCCCTTGATTTTGATATTCGGGAATGGAATCCCTTGATTATGATATTAGGGTGTGTTGTCCCTTGATTCTGATATATAGGAATGTAACCATTTTTTATTATATACTAATGGGTGATTACACTCTCCCAATAAATTGGGATGATTATGCTCTCCCTGATTGATTAAATTCTTGAGGTGTTCGACATGAAGATCCTCACTATTTGTGTGACATATACATGATGGATGATTATGCTCTCCTTGATCAATGTTTAAGATACTGTCTTGGGACAAGTGGATGTACCATTACGACATTTCCAGGAGGTTTTACATGGGTATGGGGATATTGATCCATTTCTAGTAATGCATGATGATGTTGTACTTGGGTCTGGAGAGAATTCTATTTATCGGTTGCCTAGGGGTCATCCCCTTATGAATTATCCGAGTCTAGGTGTCATGATCACCTATGGATCAAGACATAGATTTCAAACATTGAACTGGATTCACATGGATTGAGTGTTATGGAATCCAACTCAGTTAAAATTCATAGGATTTTCCCTCGGTATATGATATTTTTTTATTATAGGGATTGAAGGTGAGTATTGATGAACATAGGTTTTGGAAATGAATCACCCTATGTTGAAATAGCTTACTCAGAGAAATTTCCAGCACTAGTGGAAGAAGTTATTTTCCATTGGGATTTTGGACTAAAGGCCCAACTTAATTATAAATTGATTGATGGGTATGAAATACAACTCAATTACATTTCAATTCCATTTTTATAGGATGACTAGTTGATCAATAATACAGACCCAAGGATCAACTACTATTGACTTTTGTTGTTTTCCACCTTACTCATGTACATACATATTTATTTATATATATATGTTTTGGAATATATATATATATATAATTATATATATACATGATGAAATATTTCCCACTGGATCGGATCACAAACCTAGGGGTCAACTGTTCTTTCATGTTAATTTTTTTATTTATTACCTTCAGTTATGTATCAGGTAGGCTGAGAATATTTCATGAGCTAGCACATATGAAAGTAGATCCATAGTTTCATCATTGTTGTAGACTACTGAGATTATTTCCCACCCCTATACATGCACCTTGATGTGTGTGCATACCTTATGTCTAATTTTCAGGTTGAGAATATATTTCATGAAAGATAGTGATGAAGCCCAATGATGCATGATTGGGAAGAGCATCTAGTTTGGATTTATTTGATTAGTCAGAAGAAGAATGGAAGTATCATTAAGACATTGTTTTTGGAATTTATAGGAGTTAGTATTTTATCCATGTACTTTTTTTGGGTTTCATTTATGTTTTCATGTATGTATGGTCATTATTATGGGTGACTAGTGTTGTATATATGGCATTGTTGTTCTAGATTTTATAGAATTTCATTTATTATTGAATCATGTTCTATTATAGTTTATTTACTTATTCCAAAATCTATTTATTACTTCTATGGATGATGTCTGTTTATTTCTAATATTGTTACTCTGGTATATGGGTATAGTCTCCCCATTGTACCACCTTTAAACCCTCTCTTCTGGTCAACATCCTTTGGTGTATGGGGAGGAACCTCTGGGTCATTTTGGAGAACCATGTCAGTTCATCGATCAGTGGAACCCTAGTTATGATGTTACATCATATAGTAGGATAGAAGTAAAGGTATTTTACCATAATTTTCTAGTTATAAAAATTGATTTTTTGGGCTTGAAATGTATATTTGGAGCTTGAGATTGGTTGAGAATTTCTTGTATGAATGCCACTTGGAAAACTTGGTTTTTTTTTGTATTTTGATCATTAGTTATTGTTGTTTTTTTGTATTGATACTCAGATGTTTTCTTAACATTTTGGTCATATATTTTATTATATTTTTTATTCATGAATCATATAGTAGGACTGGTTATTTATTATTTATGTTTTCTTTGTGGTTTATCATTAAAGGGAAAATTATCCACCAATATTCTTTGAAGCCCTTGTATTTTATTTACATCATTGAGTGTATTTGGGAAGTCACTGAAAGCATGTAACACTGCATTTACTCCTGAAGCCAATGAGGAGAGGCATGATATTACAAATGGTGTTAGTATTGGTTGGTCCATCTATTATCTTGGGATGGTATCTGGGAGATAAGATTTCTGGTACATGAAATTTATAGAATAAAAAGAGACAAATAACATTTTTGTGTTGCATTTCAAGTTACCAGGATGGCTTGGATACACAGGTTTTTAAGGCACTTCAAGCTATGTTTTCACCTCATCGCCATGGGTTTATCCAATGAGTGTGGCATATCATGACAAATTATTGTTACTTCACACTAATATAATATTTTCCATTTTATATTTTATTATTTATAGAAAATGTTTAATATGGTAATAATGGTCGGATTTTGAAAACGAAACTTGTATTTTTTTCATAAGGTGATTTTAAATGTTCCAAGCCTTCATTTTCTAGTAAGTGTTGACAAACTGATTCTCTATTTTGGTTATATAATTGTCATCAGTTCTATGTAATAGAAACCAATAGTAATCTAATGTATAAAATGTGGTTTTTATTGATCCACAAGTCAACCAAGAGTGGGTCCAATGCATTGTTTAGTCGTATCAAGCCATGGGTATAGGAAAACATGACGATGAAACTCGATTGTCGGAAAACTCGGTTTAGTTTGAAAATTATAATCCTCCTATAATTTAAAGGGTCTTAATGATTAAAAAATTAGAGACTTTTATTCATAGGACAAATCAAATCATTTATTTACTTGGAACACCATCCATGTTGGATGTCTAGTTGGAAAAAAATCATGAGGATCTGACACTTTGAATGGTGGGATTTTTTAGTTTTGGATTAAGCTGACCAAGGAATTATGCTTGAGGTTTTTAAATATTTATTTATTATAAAATTATATCATCATACCATTATAATTGATATAACAACCAATTTACTATCATTAACGTATGGAAATCTTAGGGTGATAGAGTATATAATTATAGATATGAACTTTTTTCACCTTGCACCATAAATATCTATAAGTGTGTCCCTGAGGGAACCCATTTTTGAGTTAGGGACACATTTTTAAAATCACTCCAAGATTGGATTACATTTTATTATAAAATATATAAATATGGTAAATTATTAAACAATGTAAGAAATGGATATTTCTAGGAATCTAGCTAAAGGAAGTGTTTTTACCTCCATTGGAGCATGTAGAAATTAAAATGTTGGGAATAAGTGGAATAGGGACACATAATTGGGTGTTTCTAAAGAGGTTTATTTGAGCATATCAAGCATGATTGTATGACTCCACATAGAGAATGTAAAAACGATAACAAGATGGCATATCTTTAGTGATATTGTCATAGTAATCCTATGAATGGTTTTGGAATTGCATAACCAAATTCATAGACATACTTTGCTTCCACATGGATATCTCATCAAAAATCCCCAACCTCAGAACTATGTGATTCAAGGTGATTATAGAAACACCAAAACTCCTTAGAAAAGGCCATTTTGGTAGGGAAATAAATAGAAATGGACAGTGAGTATGAAACTATTTATTGATGGGTTGGTGATTATAGATGATCAATTTATTCACTCAATGGTGAGATATATGATTCTTTTGAATTATATATATATTAATTATTTGTTTATATAGGTGTATACCACTCATGTATTTCTTCTTATGTTGTTGATCATATGTGTTTTCATATCGAGACGATTCCATATTTTATCAAACTTTAAACTCTTCTTCTTCGAAATGAGTTTTGATACTTCTTGTGTAAATCTATTTCTATAAATTTCAACATGGATGATTTGTTTAATGTTTCATTAGATCTTGATATGGATTAATATTACTTGATTTTGGGTATGGATGGGTTGAAATCATTCAAATCAGGCATCAAATGTTATCTTTGGAAAGTTATTTTGACATCTCATGATGGTGTAGAGTATCTCTAGAAAATATTGGGTTATAAGTTCAAATAGATCAGGACCTTTAGAATTGGAGGTTGGATTTAATTCTTAAATTATGTAAAATTTTATATTATCATATGTGGAAAAAATTATACATAGATATTTTATATCAATCATTGATTAGTTTAATGAAATTCATCTAGAAAATTTCTTAGGGATTCCACCCAAAAGAGAATTAAAGTTCGCAATTCTTCTAATAGAGACCAGTACTAATTAAATTCCATGTTAATGGATGTATCCAATGAATTTTATGATCTAAAAGTATATTTTTAAGAGTTGTAATGAAAAGGGTTCATTCAATGGAGAATGTACCCTTAGGAAACACTGATTATTTTTGTAAAGAAGAAGAATAAAAATATAAGAATTTTTGTGGATTATAGAAATATCAAACAAGTTATGATAATGAATATGTATCCCTATCCATGAATTGATGAGATATTTTATTATCATAGTAGATAGAAATTGGTCTCTAATAATTACCTATAATTAGGTTATCATTAACATCGAGTTCGGAAGGATGATATTCAGAAATAAACTTTCTGGAGTTGCTATGTCCATTATGAGTATGCAGTAATTCCTTTTAGTATTATGAATTAAACATCTATATTTATTTCAATGATTATTAAAATATTTTAGAGTCACATGGACTCATTTATGGGGGTGTTCCCTGAGGTTATTATGGTGCATTCTAGGACTAAATAGGATAATGAGGAACGATTGGATATAATATTGGGAATATTGTACAAAAATAACCTTTAAAAAATATTTCAAAATGATATTTTATTGATAAAATATGTATGATTTCATTCTCCTATCATTTAGGAAGAGGGAGTTCTCATAGAGCCTAAAAAGATAGTGGTTGTAACCACTTTTCTACTGTTTAATAATGTCTTCAAAATAAATAGTTTTCTCGTATTTGAAGGAAATTATCAATGTTTTTTCATGTTTTTGTATGGCTATCAAAATCAATGACAGTGTTGATAAAAAAATTAATTCCTTTAAAATGGAATGATGAGTTAAAAAAAATATTTTCATGAACATTAAGTTTGGCTTACATCAGCAGCTATCATTGTTTTTCTTGATTCAGAATATGCCTCTGTGGTCCATTTTGATTCTATAGGATTTGGGTTCATATGTTTTCCTATGTGGGAAGATCATGTCCCCACTTATGGATCATCAAATCGATTATTTTATGAGAAAAACTCCCTAATGAATGATTTTCAGTTTGTTTCTACAGTTTATGAGTTAAATACTTATGGCTACTATCATGTTGGTATGAAATATATAGTCTTTACAGATCATAAAATCTTGAATAATATTTTCTTAAAAATGTACTAAAAACTGATATAACTTATATTGATGGAATATATCACAATATTTGACTTCAACCTGATTTATATATTAGGTAATGGAAATTCTATGGTAGATGCCTTTAATACGAAGTCATATACCTAGTTGGCTAAAGAATCTTAAGATCAGTGTAATCTTATGTTTATTATAGCTAAGATTTCTCTAGAGTGTAATGATCAAGGTGACATTGTAGTTTTCTTTCTAGTTTCATTTGATCCTGATTTAATTGAGAATATGTATGGGGCTCAAAAATATGATGTTGATTGTTTAACCATGAGTTAATAACTCAATGTTTGGGAGACCATTTATGGGTTCAATCAAGATAGGTGATATATACTATGATTTAAAAATCAAATTTTGGTTCCCCCATATTATTAAGAACAAATTCTTAATGACTACACAATCCAAGATGGGTTATTCATCATGGGATTCAAAAATGTATAAGGTGATGAAAGAAAAAACTTTGGTGGGTTGGAATAAAAATAAATGTGGTTGAGTTTGACTTGAGTTACCACACCTGTCAGTAGGTCATGTATGAGAGTAAATTATCGGTTGAAATATTTCAATATTTATTAATACTCAAGTGGAAATGGTAGTATAAAGCTTTGGATATTTTTATAGTTCTACCCAAAATGGTTCAAAGACAGGATTCCATATGAGTGATTATAGATTAGCTCTTGATGTCAACCCACTACATCATTATTCATTTTAATCTAATATAGTATAATAATTTTACAAATTATACATTGGGGAAGTTTTAAATATGAATGGGTTCTAGTTTTTATAGTGACTGATCGAGATCTCATATTTATATATTAGTTTTAGAGATCCTTAAAGAAAAATTATAGAAGTCAATTGATTGGGAGTATAGTTTATCATCCTTATGAGGATGAAAAATCTGAGAGGACGAACCAAATATTGCATGAAATTATTAGGGATTGTGTGTTTAATTTTGGAGGATCATGGGAAGATAATATATAGTTGGTTGTGCTCACATACAATAATATTTATTAAGACTCGATACTTATGGCTCTTATAAATTAATTTAAAGGCATAACTTGTTGCTATCCACATTATTTGGTGGAAACTTGTGAGTCTCAACTTATCAAGACTATTCTCATGAAATAAAAAATTATGAGGATCCATATGATCATAAATAGAATGGTTAAAAATCATATTAGTCCAAAATCATATGTGGATCATTTTCATCAATCGTTATCATTTGATTTGGGTGACTATGATTTATTGAGAATCTATCCAAGGAATGAACATCATCATTTTCATTTGAAAGGTGTGTTTTCTCCTTGTTAAGTTCTCCCTTTTCAGATATTTTAATGCGGTGGAGATGTGGATTATCAGTTTCATCTTCCAAAAAGTTTTAGTAAAGTGAACAATTTGTCTCATGTTTTCAATTAAAGAAGATCCATATAGACCATAACAATGTGATTTATTGGGACCAATTTGATATTGAACTATATTTAGTATTGATTCATGATCCTATTATGATTATATATTGAAAAGAGAATATCATAAATGGGAAATGTATCATTTTATTATGTGTTTTGTGTAACCATGGTCATATCTAAGAATAAAAATTAGAGAATTTAAAGGAAATATTGGAGAAGAAACTAGAACTCTTCAAAGACAACATTAGGTTACTACTTTTTTGAATAGAATGATAAATGGTGGGGACAATTTAAAACTCACTATTTTTGGTACCCTTCCCTTAAATAATGTACATTGAGTTTATAAAAGGATTGGGTTAATTATTAGGAGTTTATAGAATGATTTGAAGTGTTTTGAGAGTGTTTTGGAGGTTCCTGGTTAGTTGAAACCATGCACCATATCCTAGAAACAATGCATGTTTTTTTGGGAGTCACTGGACAGGGGAATGATTGGAACACAATTTTCCCAAACCATGTGAGTGACTATGGGAAACCATGAAATGTGGAATAGTGTAAAAAAGATAGTTGGCACAAATATTTTCTTAACATGTGATCAAACCATGCTAGGGATTTCATTATGACAGTCACACCGTATGATTGGTCAATAATTTTCCAGACCGTGCAACCTAACAAGGTGATGAGAATTATTTAATCGTAAAAATTAATTTTAACCAAATTTAAGGCCCCAAAACCTAATTCTTTAAATATTCATCTGGGTCCTTGAAGGACCACCCCCCCCCCCCAAATGCTACTTTGTAAATTCATGTTGATCTAGGGTGATCTATTGTCGAATCAGACGGTGTTGGAGGTCCATATTTATGGGTAAATCGTGGTCTCCCTCTATCTCACTCTCCCCCATATATACTCACATTTTATCTCACTCATATTATGATATATTTCCAGTAATGAATAGATATATTTTACTTTTTGAAGATATTGATAATATCTTATTGGATTTATTGAAGAAAATAAGATTTAAGGTCGGATCTAGAAGATCTTAGTGTTGTTCTTCATTTTCTTTAACCATTGTGATATTGGGGGATTCACCTTCATCTTCTATTTACTGATAACATGAGTGGTTTTTTTTTATTTGATGTTTTTTTTGAAATTTTTGTGAAATAAATTTTTGATTCTTGATATAAATCTATTTTTGTTATGAATTTCAAAATTTTAAGAGGTTAGATGGATTTCACAAAACCTTTTTTTTTATAATATTAAAATGATTGTTTTAAAATTATGGTATGGATATGATGCACACTAGGTATTTGATGAATTATTTTCATGAATTATTGGGTTTTATATGAAATTGTTTATCATGGAATTTGGAATAAATGGTTGGTTTGAGTTTATTTCTCTTTTTGTGAACCTATAGAAATGGAATGTACTATTGGGGTACTAGGACATAACCCAAAATATGGGTTGTGTTCCATTGGCTCACAAAGAGATTTTCTATCTAGTGATGAATTGGTGGACTAAAGAAAAACCTCTAATGTGTATGTTATTGTCACTTGGCATGCATTATTGTGTGTGTATGTGTGTGTGTGTTAAAACATGGGAATGAGTATGCCAAATAATGGGGAAATGATATAAATAATTTTTTTATTTATTTCCATGGAACTTGATCTAGTTTTTATATAAACTATTTAACTTCTTTTAAACCATTTTATATAAAATTTTCTAACTAGTTCTTGTCCTGGTAGAGTGCATCGGAAATTATTTGGCGAAATCCTATTAAGTTTATACTCAACCACTACATGGAAGAACAATGTGTTTGAAAAAGTCATCTAACGAGATATTGGTAAAGGGATGGTATCATATTTTCCTAGTAATGAATCATGATAACAAGGAAATGACATTTATATTTGGATAATGGACTTATTTTGGCTTTTTTTTGTCTGGATCAAACATTGGAATCCTTGGATGTAGTTTTATTTTGATCTTTTTTTGTTGTCATTGGTTTAAATTGGTACAATGATTTTTTCATTTACTTTGGGACATATATTTTATTTTATTGTTAATTAGTGCATCATACAGAAATATTGGATGTTTATTTTTTATGTTGTCCGGGTGTTTTATATTAAAATTTCAAATCATCCCCCAATACTATATGAATCCATTGGAATTTATTTAATTCCTTTGGTGTAATGTGAATGTCACATAAGGCCAGTAATATCACCTTTACTCTTCGCTCAATGTGGAGGGGCAAGATGTTTCATGTTCATAATAGAATCTTTTTCTACCAGAGAGTCTCCTGGTCAAATACTTCCCAGTTTGAAGTGATTCTAAATAGTGGTATTAAGATATTTTTTCACCATAGGCTTCATAGTTCTCTATTTAGTTCATGTAACAGTTCAAATCATAGTGGTTTTTCAAATATTAATGGAAGTCATTGTTTTTTAGAAGGGTAACATCAGAAAATAGAAAGGTTCGTAATGAAAATGTTTATGGAAGGAGTTTCATTTTTTTGGAAAATAATAATGGAATACTATCTCATTACGAATGTTATAGAGCCTCCGTTAAAGGGTGTCAAAAATTAAGTAGTGGATTAAGGTTAATGGGAATACATGGATAAGAATTCACTTAGTGTGATATGAATGTCATTACTCAATAATCAGGATTTAAACATTTGATAGAAGAAAAAAATACCAGAGTTTTTGGAAAACCTTACTAATGTATATGATAATCCTACAAAGATGAATGAAGTGTGCTTTATGTGGAGGTTTTTTCAATGTGGTTTTATCAAAATGTATAACATTATTAGACAAGCTGAATGATGACAACTTATATAGAGTCCTATATAATATTTGTAGGTTACAATTACAAATGTGGTATTGGTGATTCTATTTTTATAATTTCTTTATATAATGTTATTATGTTATCGAAACAACTATAAAATTTTCAAGTGTAAATAATTACATGGAATTTAGTCAGGGTTGGAATTTGATTCTCATTAAGGATATCTAAAGAATAAGTATTTTATATTCATTTAGTGATGTATTGAAAACATAAGTATTGTGAATCTCACCTCATCAAAAGAATAGGTTCAATCAGAGAGGTAATCAAGGGAGATGAGTAGAGTGAATTCTTCCACTTCTAGGAATATTTATTAAAATTGAAGAATGGGTGTTTATCTGAAAAAATATTTTCATGACAGGAAGGAAACATCCAAAAGAAATATTTATAAAGAATAAATTATTTTAACATGGAGTATTGTAAATCTATTTTTGATTTTTATTTATCAAGTGTAATATTGGATTATAAATTCTAAATATTCTTTACATTCCCAAGAATAAATAAGATACACATCTAATTTTTTATTGATAAACTTTCACAGAGTCCATCTTACGGATGATAAAGCTATCGATGTTGTGACGAGGGATAAATGAAAGTTAATTTTAATAATAGATGTTTCCTTATTCTAATAGATTCATGAAATGTTCATGTTATTCATTAGAACATGATTTCTGTTGGTTATATGGAAGAAGTAGGTTTTAGAATATGTTTTACAGAATGAATATGGAGATTACTTATAGATATTTTGTCATACCTAGGGGTATAAAGGTTGGTTCATTTTATTTTACAAGAAGTTCAGTGGGAACTAAAATTTCTGGAATTCCATCTTCCAAAATATCTCAATTTTGGAATAATTAGGTTGGTCACCTTATTGATAAGTGTATAAAGATTATAGTCCAAAAATTATTTGTTAAGAATGATAATTAAGGATTAGTAATATATAAAAGTTGTATACATGGTATTAAAAAAATGTATCTTTAAAATTATTTATATGATCACCAAAATGTTTAAGGCAATAGTTGGTTCATAAAAATGTTTGGGGACCTTCCAAATTTTGTTTTGAAAGAAGTTCCAGATACTTTGTTTTCATCATTGATGATTCCAATGAAAAATTATTTGTCTACATTTTGAAAAATATGAGTGAATTTTTTGGAATCATTTTTCAATGGAAGGCTATATTAGAAAGTGATAAAAAATGAAAAATGAAATGTATGAGTTTAGAAAATAGTGATTTATTCACCAGAATGAGTTGCTAGAATTACTAAAGGAGTAGAGGAATATGACATGAAATGGATGTTCTAGGAACACCTGATCAAAATATTGTAGTTGAGGGTATGAATCAAATATTGATGGGGAAATCAAAAAGTATGCTGCTACATTTCAAAATACCAAAGGATTTTTTTTTTGAAAGAAGTAGGAATAATGACTTACATTATTAAAAAAATTCCATAAAAACTAATTTTAAAATGGTTACTAGAATATACATGGTCTAGTAAAGTATATGAATTTTTCCATATCAGAGTCTTCAAAAGTTTAGACTAAATGAATGTGTATAAAAAATAAATAAGTAGGATTGAATAAAATCTAGGGAGTGTTTCTTAATAGTCTATGGAAAGGAATTTTTTTTTTCTTTGGGATGATGAAAAGAATAATATTTTCAAAATCCTAAATGCTCTCTTCATTTATTTGAGCATATCCAGCATGATTTTATGAGTCTATATAGAGAATGTAAAAACGATAACAATATGGTATATCTTCAGTGATATTGTCATAGTAATCCTATGAATGGTTTTGGAATTGCATAACCAAATTCATAGACATACTTTGCTTCCAAATGGATATCTCATAAAAAATCCCCAACCTCAGAACTATGTGATTCAAGGTGATTATAGAAACACCAAAACTCCTTAGAAAAGGCCATTTTATTAAGGAAATAAATAGAAATGGACAGTGACTATGAAACTGTTTTTTGATGGGTTGGTGATCATAGATGATCAATTTATTCACTCAATGGTGAGATATATGATTCTTTTGAATTATATCTATATTAATTCTTTGTTTATATAGGTTCATCCCACTCATTTATTTCTTCTTATTTTGTTTATCATATGTGTTTTCATATCGAGACGATTCCATATTTTATCAAACTTTAAACTCTTCTTCTCCGAAATGCATTTTGATACTTCTTGAGTAAATATATTTCTATAAATGTAAACATGGATGATTTGTTTAATGTTTCATTGGATCTTGATATGGATTAATATTACTTTAGTTTGGGTATGGATGGGTTGAAATCATTAAAATCAGGCATCAAATGTTATCTTTGGAAAGTTAGTTCGACATCTCATGATGGTGTAGAGTATCTCTAGAAGAGATTGGGTTATAAGTTCAAATAGATCAGGGCATTTATAATTGGAGGTTGGATTTAATTCTTAAATTATGTAAAATGTCATATTATCATATGTGGATAAAATTATATATAGATATTTTATATCAATCATTGATTAGTTTAATGAAGTTCATCTAGAAAATTTCTTAGGGATTCCACCCAAAAGATAATTAAAGTTTGAAATTCTTATAATAGAGACAAGTCCTAATTTAATTACATGTTAATGGATTTATCTAATGAATTTAATGATCTAAAAGTCTAGTTTTAAGATTTGGAATTAAAAGGGTTCATTAAATGGAGAATGTCCCCTTAGGAAACACTGGTTATTTTTGTAAAGAAGAAGAATAAAAATATAAGAATTTCTGTGGATTATAGAAATATCAAACAAGTTATGATAATGAATATGTATCCCTATCCATGAATTGATGATATATTTTATTATCATAGTTGATCACAATTGGTCTCTAATAATTACCTATAATAAGGTTATCATTAACATCGAGTTCGGAAGTATGATATTCAGAAATAAACTTTCTCGAGTCACTATATCCATTATGAGTATGTAGTCATTCCTTTTAGTATTGTGAATTTAACATCTATATTTATTTCAATGATTATTAAAATATTTTAGAGTCATATGGACTCATTTATGGGGGTGTTCCCTGAGGTTATTATGGTGCATTCTAGGACTAAATAGGATAATGCGGAACGCTTGGATATAATATTGGGAATATTGTACAAAAACCACCTTTAAAAAATATTTCAAAATGATATTTTATTGATAAAATATGTATGATTTCATTCTCCTATCATTTAGGAAGAGGGAGTTCTCATAGAGCATAAAAAGATAGAGGTTTTAACCACTTTTTGACTGTTTAAGAATGTATTCAAAATAAATAGTTTTCTCAGATTTGAAGGAAATTATCAATGTTTTTTCATGTTTTTTATGTCTATCAAAATCAATGACAGTGTTGATAAAAAAATTAATTCCTTTAAAATGGAATGATGAGTTAAAAAAAATATTTTCATGAACATTAAGTTTGGCTTACATCCGCAGCTATCATTGTTTTTCTTGATTCAGAATATGCCTCTGTGGTCCATTTTGATTCTATAGGATTTGGGTTCATATGTTTTCCTATGTGGTAAGATCATGTACCCACTTATGGATCATCAAATCAATGATTTTATGAGAAAAACTCCCTAACGAATGATTTTTAGTTTGTTTCTACAGTTCATGAGTTAAAGACTTATGGCTACTATCATGTTGGTATGAAATATATAGTCTTTACAGATCATAAAATCTTGAATAATATTTTCTTAAAAATGCACTAAAAACTGATATAACTTATATTGATGGAATATATCACAATATTTGACTTCAACCTGATTTATATATTAGGGAATTGAAATTATATAGTAGATGCCTTGAATACAAAGTCATATACCTAGTTGGCTAAAGAAGCTTAAGATCAGTGTAATCTTATGTTTATTATAGCTAAGATGTGTCTAGAGTGTAATGATCAAGGTGACATTGTAGTTTTCTTTCTAGTTTCATTTGTTCTTAATTTAATTGAGAATATGGATGGGGCTCAAACATATTATGTTTATTGTTTAACCATGAGTTAATAACTCAATGTTTGGGAGACCATTTATGGGTTCAATCAAGATAGGTGATATATACTACGATTTAAAAATCAAATTTTGGTTCCCCCATATTATTAAGAACAAATTATTAATGAATATACAATCTAAGATGGGTTATTCATCATGGGATTCAAAAATGTATAAGGTGATGAAAGAAAAAACTTTGGTGGGTTGTCATAAAAATAAATGTGGATGAGTTATAATTGAGTTACCACACCTGTCAGTAGGTCATGTATGAGAGTCAATTATCGGTTGAAATATTTCAATATTTATTAATACTCAAGTGGAAATGGGAGTAGAAAGTTTTGGATATTTTTATAGTTCTACCCTAAATGTTTCAAAGTCATGATTCCATATGAGTGATTATAGATTAGCTCTTGATGTCAACCTACTACATCATTATTCATTTTAATCTAATATAGTATAATAATTTTACAAATTATACATTGGGGAAGTTTTAAATATGCATGGGTTCTAGTTTTTATAGTGACTGATCGAGATCTCATATTTATATATTAGTTTTAGAGATCCTTATAGAAAAATCATAGAAGTCAATTGACTGGGAGTATAGTTTATCATCCTTATGATGATGAAAAATCTGAGAGGATGAACCAAATATTGCATGAAATTATTAGGTATTGTGTGTTGAATTTTGGAGGATCATGGGAAGTTAATATATAGTTGGTGGTGCTCACATAAATTAATAGTTATTAAGACTCGATACTTATGGATCTTTTAAATTAATTTAAATTCATAACTTGTTTCTATCCACATTATTTGGTGGAAACTTGTGAGTCTCAACTTATCAAGACTATTCTCATGAAAGAAACAATTATGAGGATCCAGATGATCATAAATAGAATGGTTATAAGTCATATTAGTCCAAAATCATATGTGGATCATTTTCATCAATTGTTATCATTTGATTTGGGTGACTATGATTTATTGAGAATCTATCCAAGGCATGAACATCATCATTTTCATTTGAAAGGTGTGTTTTCTCCTTGGTAAGTTCTCCCTTTTCAGATATTTTAATGTGGTGGAGATGTGGATTATCAGTTTCATCTGCCATAAAGGTTTAGTAAAGTGAACAATGTGTCTCATGTTTTCAATTAAAGAAGATCCATATAGACCATAACAATGTGATTTATTGGGACCAATTTGATATTGAACTATATTTAGTATTGATTCATGTGCCTATTATGATTATATATTGAAAAGAGAAGATCATAAATGGGGAATGTATCATTTTATTATGTGTTTTGTGTAACCATGGTCATATCTAGGAATAAAAATTAGAAAATTTAAAGGAAATATTGGAGAAGAAACTATAACTCTTCCAAGACAACATTAGGTTACTAATGTTTTTTAATAGAATGATAAATGGTGGGGACAATTTAAAACTCACTATTTTAGGTACCCTTCCCTTAAATAATGTACATTGAGTTTATACAAGGCTTGGGTTAATTATTAGTATTTTATATAAGGATTTTAAGGGTTTTGAGAGTGTTTTCGAGGTTCCTGGTTAGTTAAAACCATGCACCATATCCTAGAAACAATGCATATTTTTTTGGGAGTCACTAGATAGGGGAATGATTGGAACACAATTTTCCCAAACCATGTGAGTGACTATAGGAAACCATGCAATGTGGAATAGTGTAAAAATGATAGTTGGCACAAATGTTTTCTTACCATGTGATCAAACCATGCTAGGGATTTCATTATGACAGTCACACCGTATGATTGGTCGATAATTTTCCAGACCGTGCAACCTAACAAGGTGAGGAGAATTATTTAATCGTAAATATTAATTTTAACCAAATTTAAGGCCCCAAAACCTAATTCTTTAAATATTAATCTCGGTCCTTGAAGGACCATCCCCCCCAATGCTACTTTGGAAATTCCTGTTGATCTAGGGTGATCTATTGTCGAATCAGACGGTGTTGGAGGTCTATATTTATGGGTAAATCATGGTCTCCCTCTATCTCACTCTCCCCCATATATACTCACATTTTATCTCACTCATATTATGATATATTGTCAGTAATGAATAGATATATTTTACTTTGTGAAGATATTAATAAGATCTTATTGGATTTATTGAAGGAAATAAGATTTAAGGTCGGATCTAGAAGATTTTAGTGTTGTTCTTCATTTTCTTTAACCATTTTGATATTGTGGGATTCACCCTCATCTCCTATTTACTGATAACATGAGTGGTTTGTTTTGATTTGATGTTTTTTTTGAAATTTTTGTGAAATAAATTTGTGATTCTTGATATAAATCTATTTTTGTTATGAATTTCAAAATTTTAAGAGGTTAGATGGATTTCACAAAACCTTTTTTTATAATATTAAAATGATTGTTTTAAAATTATGGTATGGATATGATGCACACTAGGTATTTGATGAACTATTTTCATGAATGATTGGGTTTTATATGAAATTTTTTATCATGGAATTTGGAATAAATGGTTGGTTTGAGTTTATTTCTCTTTTTATGAACCTATAGAAAGGGAATGTACTATTGGGGTACTAGGAAATAACCCAAAATATGGGTTGTGTTCCATTGGTTCATAAAAATATTTTCTATCTAGTGATGAATTGGTGGATTAAAGAAATACCTCTAATGTGTATGTGATTGTCACTTGGCATGCATTCTTGTGTGTGTGTGTGTGTGTTAAAACATGGGAATGAGTATGCCCAATAAGGGGGAAATGATATAAATAATTTTTTTATTTATTTCCATGGAACTTGATTTAGTTTGTATATAAACTATTTAACTTCTTTTAAACCATTTTATATAAAATTTTCTAACTAGTTCTTGTCCTGGTGGAGTGCATCGGAAATTATTTGGCGAAATCCTATTAAGTTTATACTCAACCACTGCATGGAAGAACAATGTGTTTGAACAATTAATCTAACAAGATATTAGTAAAGGGATGGTATCATATTTTCCTAGTGATGAATCATGATAACAAGACAATGACATTTATATTTAAAGAATGGACTTATTTTGGCTTTTTTTGTCTGGATCAAACTTTGGAATCCTTGGATGTAGTTTTATTTTGATCTTTTTTTGTTGTCATTGGTTTAAATTGGTAAAATGATTTTTTCATTTACTTTGGGACATATATTTTATTTTATTGTTAATTAGTGCATCATACAGAAAGATTGGATGTTTATTGTTTATGTTGTCCGGGTGTTTTATATTAAAAGTTCAAATCATCCCCTAATACTATATGAATCCATTGTAATTTATTTAATGCCTTTGGTGTAATGTGAATGTCACATAAGGCCAGTAACATCACCTTTACTCTTCGCTCAATGTGGAGGGGCAAGATGTTTCATGTTCATAATAGAATCTTTTTCTGCCAGAGAGACTCCTGGTCAACAACTTCCCAGATTGAAGTGATTCTAAATAGTGGTATTAAGATATTTTTTCACCATAGGCTTAACAGTTCTCTATTTAGTTCATGTAACAGTTCAAATCATAGTGGTTTTTCAAATATTAATGGAAATCGTTGTTTTTTGGAAGGGTAACATCAGCAAATAGAAAGGTTCGTAATGAAAATGTTTATGGAAGGAATTTCATTTTTTTGGAAAATAATGATGAAATACAATCTCATTACGAATGTTATAGAGCCTCCGTTAAAGGGTGTCAAAAATTAAGTAGTGGATTAAGGTTAATGGGAAGACATGGATAAGAATTCACATAGTGTGATATGAATGTCATTACTCAATAATCTGGATTTAAACATTTTATAAAAGAAAAACATACCAGAGTTTTTGGAAAACCTTACTAATGTATATGATAATCCTACAAAGATGAATGAAGTGTGCTTTATGTGGAGGTTTTTCAATGTGGTTTTATCAAAATGTATAACATTATTAGACATGCCGAATGATGAAAACTTATATAGAGTCCTATATAATATTTGAAGGTTATAATTACAAATGAGGTATTAGTGATTCTATTTTTATAATTTTTTTATAGAATGTTATTATGTTATCAAAACAACTATAAATTTTTCAAGTGTAAAGAATTACATGGAATTTATTCAGGTTTGGAACTTGATTCTCATTGAGTATCTCTAAAGAATAAGTATTTTATATTAATTTAGTGATGCATTGAAAACATAAGTATGGTGAATCTCACATCATCAAAAGAATACATTCAATCGGAGAGGTAATCAAGGGAGATGAGTAGAGTTAATTATTCCACTTCCAGGAATATTTATTAAAATTGAAAAATGGGTGTTTATCTGAAAAAATATTGTCATGACAGGAAGGAAACCTCCAAAAGAAATATTTATAAAGAATAAATTATTTTAACATAGAGTAGTGTAAATCTATTTTTTATTTTTCTTTATCAAGTGGAATATTGGATTATAAATTCTAAATATTCTTCACATTCCCTAGAATAAATAAGATACACATCTAATTTTTTATTGATAAACTTTCACAGAGTCCATATTACGGATGATAAATCTATTGATGTTGTGATGAGGGATAAATGAAAGTTCATTTGAATAATAGATGTTTCCTTATTCTAATGGATTCATGAAATGTTCATGTTATTCATTAGAACATGATTTCTGTTGGTTATATGGATGAAGTAGGTTTTAGAATATGTTTTACAGAATGAATATGGATATTACTTATAGATCTCTTGTCATACCTAGGGGAATAAAGGTTGGTTCATTTTATTTTACAAGAAGTCCAGTGGGAACTAAAATTTATGGAATTCCATCTTCCAAAATATCTCAATTTTGGAATAATTAGGTCGGTCACCTTGTTGATAAGTGTATAAATATTATAGTCGAAAAATTATTTGTTAAGAATGATAATTAAGGATTAGTAATATATAAAAGTTGTATACATGGTATTAAAAAAAGGTATCTTTAAATTTATTTATATGAGCACCAAAATGTTGAATCCTATAGTTGGTTCATAAAAATGTATGGGGACCTTCCACATTTTGTTTTGAAAGAAGTTCCAGATACTTTGTTTCCATCATTGATGATTCCAATGGAAAATTATTTTCTACATTTTGAAAAATATGAGTGAATTTTTTGGAATCATTGTTCAATGGAAGGCTATATTAGAAAGTGATAAAAAATGAAAAATGAAATGTATGAGTTTAGAAAATAGTGATTTATTCACCAGAATGAGTTGCTAGAATTATTAAAGGAGTATAGGAATATGACATGAAATGGATGTTCTAGGAACACCTGAACAAAATATTGTAGTTGAGGGTATGAATCAAATATTGATGGGGAAATCAAAAAGTATGCTGCTACATTTCAAAATTCCAAAGGATTTTTGTTATGAAAGAAGTATGAATAATGACTTACATTATTAAAAAAATCCCATCAAAACTAATTTTACAATGGTTACTAGAATATCCATAGTCTAGTAAAGTACATGAAGTTTTCCATATCAGAGTCTTCAAAAGTTTAGACTAAATGAATGTGTATAAAAAATAAATAAGTAGGATTGAATAAAATCTAGGGAGTGTTTCTTAATAGTCTATGGAAATGAATATTTTCTTTTTTTTTCTTTGGGATGATGAAAAGAATAATATTTTCAAAATTCTAAATGCTCTCTTCATTTAGCTGATCCTGTGGAAATATCAGAACATGAACTGGATGAAGTTTTTTTACGAAGATTCAAATTCAAATCTATTTGAACTGAATTTTGGTTCCATAAGATCTAAAATTATAATAATTTTAGATTTATCTATATCTATTAGAAGCTCATATACTCGGAAGGATGATTTAGATGGTGTGTTGAAGGTTTTTATGTTCACCCAACCTGAAATATACCTAATTGATCAGGAACTCAGGGAGATATATGTTGAGTTTAAGAAGGTGTAGGTCCCAATGTTATAGTTATTTAATTATCTAAATAATCGGTTAATTTCATATATCTTTATGGAATGTGTGTACATCATAGAATGCTGAGTTGATAATAGTTTCTTACTTTTAATATATACACAAAAGCCAAAATGTCTAGAATAATTATCTACTTTGGTTGATTTGGAACGTGTGACATATCAATGCATGTTGACTTGGATTCATTACAAGTGAATAAATCCTAGGAGCTAATGGAATTACCACCGGTAAGGAATAACATGAGGTCATGTCATTATTCTGGTTAAAAAAATAATTTGATCGAATATAGTGGTATATGGAAGGCCTGGTTGTGATGAGGTTTCAGAAGATGAGAGGTAATGATTTATTTAAAACACTTTCCCCAATAGTAAATCATAACACCATCTCAAAAATTTTAATCTTGTATATTTATTGAAATTGTTACCTTTAAAAATAAATATAAATATGCCCTTCATTCGTGGGTATTTGGAGGATGAAATTTAATTGAAGCAACCCATTGGTTTCATGGAAAATTGGAAACTGGTCCTATTGGGAAAATAAAAAAGTCCTTATGTTTTGAAATATGAATCAAGCAGTATGATCTAGAAATATGATTCCTTCATGGAAAATAAAGGTTTTATTCGATGTGGCTCTAATAATTTCTTTTACTTGAAAGGGATTCTCAAAAATGAATAATTAGCCTATTCTTATATGTGAATGAAATTCTGTAGCTGGTTCTAAATATTCAGTTTATTTGGGTTTGAGGACTGAGTGTGATAGAGAAACCAGGTTTGTGGTTTCACCACAGAGGGATTTCATCTAGAAGATCATTGGGAAATTTAGAATGAGTAGATTTTTATAGGATTCAATTCATACTACCAGTCACCATAAAATTTCAAAGTCACATGTAACATGAATGAATGAATAAAAGAATTATATAGAAAAAATTTTATATGCTTTAGTAGATAGAATTTTGAAGTATGATATTGTGTGAACTCATTCTGATAATTATCACTCATTAGGAGGGGTTGGATGATTCATGGAAAATTATGGACAATTTCATTAACATGATGTACAGTGGATTATTTGGTATCTTAAAGGAATTAGGGGTATGACTGTAATTCCCTAACCCCAGTACCCAGAGTCGGGGCATTATTTTAATACATTGGCATGATTATAAGGAATCATGTCCTGATGAACCGATCAGTTTAGCAGTCTTGGAAAATAGATTACATACATGAACGTTACATTACACATTCAAACATAAAACACAACATAAATAATCCATTGTGAATGCCATTATTCCCCTTGATTAATCTGGTATATCAAACATAATACACTTTTTGGAATCCTGGGAAAAAGAAAACATAGAAAGGGGTGAGCTCAGATGTTCAGTAAGGATAACAGTATAGTATAAACTTTCATAAATAAACATAAAAATTTAAGGAAATGTATAAAACTAAAACAAAATCCTTTTAAACATAAACTTTAGAATAATATGGAAAAGATAAATCAAATAATATCGTTTACATATTCACATGGATATTATACTAGTCGAATAATCACATGTAATATCAATAGCTAATTTCATAATGATGTAATGGATAATGTCGGACAACATAACCAATAGTCAAGGCCTCAAACCAAGAATAAAAATAATATTTTGTCAAGGCCTTGAGTCAAGACACTAGTTTGTCTCCTGAGACCTACCGATGCATCGAGGAGTTATAGAGGGCTCCAGCCATCACGTACTAAATCCGATGCATTCCTCATATGAAAATGTTGAAACATAACATAAACATTCGTATTAAAACTATCATACGAAATGTCAATACTTTAACTATAAATCAAGAATGGTATAAAAATAGCACATTCTCAGTCAAACATATCATAACTCATTCAATACAATATTGAAGAGTGTTTTTATAATAAATCAACGTTAATCAAGAATAATATTCAAAAATGATTTTGGCATAGTTGAAAATGATTAGTAAAACTCTTTGAGAGAAATATTCATTTTTCATCAAAACATTTAAAAGTCACAAAATTTATAAAGGAAGACATTTAAAAGACATTTTCGAATCAAAGTTTCCCATACCGCTTTGAAACTTTTGAAAGAAAAAAAATGTTTTAAAACATTCACTTCCGTATAAATAAATCCTTAAAACCATTTTGAAAACATAGACATTAATGAGAATGATTTAGAATAATAAATATTGAAAAAATTTAAAATTGTGTTTTAAATAAAGAGTCTGTCGCGACCCGTCCTCGGGGCCCGTGCCGTGACTACCCCAAGCCCGCCTTCCATAGGCCAGGGGCTGGCGACTAGCACTAAAGCGTAAATCCCAGTAAAAAGGGAAGGTATTGCCTTTGTAAAGTAAACCACAAACACCACAGAGCAAACAGGAGGAAGTAAACACTATGTAAAAACCGGTACAACAGTAAGTGCGGAAAAAGTAAGTGGGTCAGAATACAAACCCAAAACTGAAAGTAAAGTACAACTGGAAAGGGAAAACAGCAACTGAAAAGTAAAGCCGCAACGCCGAGCTGCCCACTGGAAATCCCACCTGAAGGGTGGGTACAGAAAGCCTCCACTGCTCCTCGGGTCCAGCCAACCGCTCCGAGTACGTCCCGTCCAGTGGTCCACCTCCAGGTACCGTCCTACTCCGCAAGCCTCAACCACGATCAGCGTTGTCCGTCTTCTGCAACCAACACAACATAGTGCGGGCATAGCCCGTGCAGGGGTGAGCATAAGCTACTCAGTAGGGACCCCGAGACCCCCGAAGGTCTCCCAAAATCCACAAAGGAAAATCCACAAAGGAAAGATACAATCACAAAGTAACATCCGACACTGCTTAGGTATATGCCCATACATATACCTAAGTCATCAATTCTCGTTCGGCTCCAACATCTGAACCCAAGTACAACCCAGTCCCCACAGGAAAGAAAAATGTAAATCCACACAGGATAGCACAACATAATCCACATAGGAAAGTAAAAACAGGATTCATCTCACACAGGTATACTTCTTCGTATAACGATAGAGATGATCAGATATTGCCACTGAATCATCTAAGTCGTCGGACCCACAAAGGATCGATAGGTACTAACCCCCGCAATGAGCCACAAAGGATCTGACCCACATAGGATCGATAGGTAACTAACCCCCGCAATGACCCACAAAGGATATGACCCACACAGGATCGATAGGTAACCCCCGCAAAGACCCACACAGGATCGGACCCACACAGGATCTGTAGGCGCTGGCCCACACAGGACCGCTGAGCGCTGACCCACACAGGATCGGACCCACACAGGATCGGTAGCACTGACCCACAAAGGATCACTGAGTGTTGTAGTTGTCGCCATCGAATCCACTGAGGATATCTGTATAGTCGCCGTCGTCACAGTAGCAGTCGCAGCCAGCTCTAGGGTTCCCGCACACAGCAAGCTCGTTCAGGAGGGTCCGCTCCACGAGCCGAGAGGCTGATACATCAACTGACACATAGTCTAGAGTTGATGTATCCAAAAGTTCTGTATCGTCAATAGGAACTCAACGTTGCAGACGGCGCGTCAATCGGACGCCCGGTCTGAGATTGGCTTTTTCGTTCCAGGGGCCCGGTTGGTTTTTAAGGCAAAACCAACCCGACCGTGCTCCACCTGCGTCCAAACCTCGGGCGGAATAAGCCAAAAGATCTGTCTCACTTAGTGGAATTCAACAAAGTCTATGGCACGTCAATCGGACGTCCGAAGCTCAAGATATGAGTGTTTCCGTTCCGAGGGCCTGGTTGGTTTCATGTACGAACCAACCCGGCCGAACTCAAAGTATTCCTAAACCTTGAGTGTAATATACCGAAACGACCGTCTCGATCCAAGGATCGCATCTCCACTAACGGCGCGTTGTTCGGAGGGTCGTAGCTCAAGATACGGTCAAAAGACCAAAAAGGTCCGGAAACGGGGGGTCTGGGCCCGGACCGACCCGGCCCAACCCCCCCCCCCCCCTCGGGTCGGCCCGAACCGGGTCGCGCCCAGGCCGGGCCCGCGTGGGGGGCCGCCTCTCGCCAACGGACGCGGCAAGGCCACGTCCTTCCTCCGCGGTCCCGCGCGGCCGCGGGACCGGCCAGCGCCGTCACAGCTTTCAGCCGCGGCGGGTCTTCCCGGCGGCGCGCCAGCGGAGACTTCCGCGGACCACCGGACGCGCTCCGGTGGTCCGATTCGCCTGCGGTCTTCGCCAATGATCGTCTCGGGACCCGACCTTTGCTGCAAAGCCTTCAAAACACCCAAGCGGCTTGTTTTGTCATCGTCCGTCGTCCGCACACCAAGAACGAAGGGTGGTGGGTTCAGACTTGTTCATTGGTCCGCACCCACCGCGTTAGCGGTTTAAAAAGTCTCACAACACTCATTTAAACACAAGCCGCAGATATAAATCACAAAGATTTAAAAGAATCAAACCCCTACCTCGTAGTTTTCGTCAGACTAGAGTTCTTCGCGGAATTGATCATCGCGGAAGAAGAGGATCGTCGCGTCGCGGAAGGGCTTCGCGTCGTCGCGGAAGGGTGTCGCGTCGACGATCTACGAGGTTTAAAGAAAACACACGGATTTAATTTCATGAATTAAATCCATGTTAAGGATAAAATCCACAAAGGAAATTAAAAGATTTGAAATCTCCTACCTCAAGCAGTTGATCGAAGATTTGTCGCGGGGAAAGAACGTCGTGGAAGAAGCATCGGCATCGTGGTACTCAGCGTCGCGTCGTCGATCTCCGAGGGCTCGGTGTTCTTCGTTGCCCTTTTGTCGGAGGCCGGTGTTCTTCGCGTTCTTCGCGTTCTTCGCGTTCTTCGCATTCTTCGCGAAGGAGGATGAAGATCTTTAGAGATTCTCCAAAGGTTTAACACAACAACTAGATAATAAAATAAGTCCTCATCTTATTTTATTATCAACTAAAGAATTTGAAAAATAAAGATAAGAAACGAACAATTAATTCAAAAAATTAATTTCAACAAATTAACCGCACAATTAATAGGGCGTTAAGAATTTAGAAAATGCATCATTTAAATTTCATTAATGAGGAGTTTTCACGGGTGCGTTACTTAGAGGAAAAGAAACGGTGGGGCTCGTGCGGGCCCCACCTCACAAATATCCTACCAAGAGGGTAGGATATTTTGAATTTCACCCTATCCGCTTCAACTTAGCTCAAGTGATTTTAAGTGGCTTTAAGTGGATTTAAGTGAAATAAAATAAAGTTGTCACACCACTTTATTTTATTTTCTTCACTTAACTCCCAAAATTTAAAAACCACACCCAAGCAAACGCAACTCCGGAAGAGGCGTTTCTAAGAAAATATCGGCACTGCGATTCCATCGGTGCCCTCATAATTTGATTCCGAGCACCGGTTCAAAAGTTAGAAAAACTCACTCGTTCGTTCACTGAACGTACCCGAGCCAAACTTCGGAAAATGACTCCGGGCACACCGGGCCTCGGAATCAGGTGCCGTCAGAAACTACGCTCTTGTAAAATCCCAAAGAAAATTAAAAAAAAATCCTTGAATTTTACGGGTCTTTACATTACTCCCACCTCAGGTCTTTACATCCCCGTAAAGATACATCATAAGCTAGGGAAACAAATGTGGGTACTGAGCACGCATCTGAGCCTCCCGCTCCCAAGTGCTCTCCTGGAGGTTCTCGTGTTTCCATCTGATGCGCACTAGAGGAATCGACCGTCCACATAGGACCCGCTCCTGTCGATCCTCGATCTCCACTGGAACCTCAGCAAAAGTCGCCCCATCATCAACGACTAGCTCCCCATGGTCAGTGATGTGTGTCGGGTCGTGCACGTATCTCCTCAGCGGGATACGTGGAAGACGTCGTGCACCCGGTGTAACTGAGGTGGTAGAGCCAGGCGATAAGCCACCTCGCCAATCCTTCTGAGGACCTGGAATGGTCCGATGAAGCGTGGAGACAACTTGTCGCCTCGGCCAAATCTCCATAATCCACGTCGAGATGAGACACGCAAGAAGACGTGGTCGCCATCCTCGAACTCTACTGGCCTCCGCCTCCTATCAGCATAAGACTTATGCCGGCTCTGAGCTGTCCTCATCCGCTCCTGGATGACCTGGACCTTCTCTGTCGTGGCCCGGACCATCTCTGGTCCCACAAGTGCTGACTCCCCAGGGTCTGTCCAGCACAAAGGAGATCTGCAAGGCCTTCCGTACAACGCCTCGTACGGTGTCATCCCGATGGTGGAGTGGTAGCTGTTGTTGTACGCAAACTCCAACAAGGGTAGGTGGTCCTCCCAGCTGCGACCAAAGTCGAGGACACATGCGCGGAGCATGTCCTCGAGAGTTTGAATGGTCCTCTCCGTCTGACCATCTGTCTGAGGGTGAAAGGCGGTGCTCAGACGTAGCTGCGTCCCGAACGCCTCCTGCAACCCCTTCCAAAGCCGAGAAGTAAAAGCGAGCATCTCGATCGGAGACGATAGATGATGGCACACCGTGAAGTCGTACAATATTCTGAACATAGAGACGCCCCAAGCTCTCCACTGAGCCCTGCTCTCTGATGGGTAAGACGTGAGCCGACTTGGTGAGTCGGTCGACAATCACCCAAATAGAGTCGTGACCTCTAGAAGTGCGTGGAAGTCCAGTCACGAAGTCCATAGATATCCCGTCCCACTTCCACTCTGGGACATATAAGGGTTGTACCAAGCCTGCAGGTACCTGGTGCTCTGCCTTCACCTGGTGGCAGGTGAGGCATCGAGAAACAAACTATGCCACAGCCTTCTTCATGCCTGGCCACTAGTGCTGTCGTCTGAGATCCTGGTACATCTTCGCCACTCCAGGATATACTGCTAAGGGAGAAGTGTGAAACTCTCTCATCACTTCCTCCCGTAAAGCAACTGGTACCAAAGTACGTCCTCTAAAAAGGATGTCGTGCTCTGCTCCAAAGGAGAAGCCATCAGGTGCCTGTCCTAAGGATATCTGTGCACGCCGCATCTCACAGTCCGCGTCCCCACGCTGTGCCTCTCTGACCCGCTGTAGTAGTGGAGGGGTGACTGTGAGAGACTGAAGGAAGGCTGCTCCATCCCTATCCACAAAGGATATCCGCAAAGCGGCTAGCTGCTATGTCGCCTCCTCGAGTATCTGAATGCCCGTCCTCCAGCTGAGAGCATCGGCTACCACGTTCCCCTTCCCAGGAGTATAGACTATCTCAAAGTCATATTCCTGGAGGAACTCGATCCATCGCCGCTGTCTCAGGTTCAGGTCCTTCTGAGAGAAGATGTACCTGAGACTCTGATGGTCAAAAAAGACTGTAAAGCGCTCGCCCATCAAATAGTGTCGCCATGTCTTCAGAGCGAAGACCACTGCTGCTAACTCCAGGTCATGGGTAGCGTAGTTCTACTCATGCGGCCTCAACTGACGTGATCCATAGGCGATCACTGCCCTCTCCTGCATCAGGAAACATTCGAGTCCGGTCCCTGATGCATCGCAGTAGACTAGGTACCCTACTCCCTCCTCAGGCAACCTCAAGATAGGTGCGCTAGTCAATCTCTGTCTCAGCTCCTGGAAGCTCTGCTGACATTTTTCTGACCACACAAAGGGATTCCCCTTCTTCGTCAAAGCTGAGAGTGGTTCCGCAACTCTGGAGAAGTCTGGCACAAATCTCCGATAGTATCCAGCTAGTCCCAAGAAACTCCGCACCTCCGTCACACTCTTGGGTGGCTCCCAAGCTAGCACTGCCTCGATCTTCGCAGGATCCACTGCAACTCCCACCTCAGAGATGACGTGTCCCAAGAAGTGGACCTCACGTATCCAGAACTGACACTTCGAGAGTTTTCCATAAAGCTGGTGCTCTCGGAGTGTGTCCAGTACAACACGCAAGTGGTAGGCGTGCTCCTCCTCAGTCATCGAGTAAATCAAAATGTTGTCGATGAAGATCACGACAAATCGATTGAGGTATGGCTGAAAGATCCTGTTCATGAGGCCCATGAACACTACGGGAGCATTGGTTACGCAGAATGGCATAACCAAAAACTCATAGTGGCCATACCGACATCTGAAGACCGTCTTCTGCACGTCCTCATCCCGAACTCTGAGCTGATGATAGCCTGACCTGAGGTCTATCTTCGAGAACCATCGTGATCCCTTGAGCTGATCGAAGAGGTCATCAATCCTCGGTAGCAGATACTTGTTCCTCACTGTCACCCGGTTCAGGCGACGATAGTCGACACAAAGTCGCAAGCTCCCGTCTGCCTTCTTGGCGAACAAAATCGGGGAAGCCCAGGGTGAAACACTGGGTCGGATGAACCCCTTTCCCTGCAAGTCCTCCAACTATACTTGTAGCTCTCAAAGCTCAGCAGGGTCCATCCGATATGCTAGAGTCGATATCGGGGTTGTCCCGGGGTACAGGTCAATATAAAAGTCTACCTCTCTATGAGGAGGTAGCCCCGGAACGTCGTCGGGAAAGACGTCCACATACTGATCCACCACTGCAGGAAAACTAGGACTCCGCACGTCAACTACTCCTAGGTTGAGGCTAGCCAACTGATGAGTGATGGGCTGTCCTCTCCTCTACGGAAGTCCATCCTGTGCTGCGAAGGCTCCCTTCTCGCCAGTGAAGGTGAACCTGCTCCTGTTGGTGCGTACACATCGCACCTTGCGCCTAATACAGTCAATATGTGCATGGAATGTAGATAACCAATCCATGCTCAAGATGATGTCGTAAGGCCTCGACGCCGCTACAAGAAGATCCCATCCGAAGCTCTCGCCTCCTAGAGTAAGCTCACACTGCCGGCACCAGTGCGTAATCATCGAGTCTTCTCCCGTAGGAGTCTCTAGCCATAAGGATCGAGCCAACAGCTCTGTCAGAATCTCCGAGCTCCGAACAAGGGCAGCGGCTATGAAAGAGTGACTCGCTCCTGTGTCTATAAGAACTGCAGCAAGGGTGGAATAGACACAGATAGTACCTCGAATCATCTCAGGCGCGCCGTGGTCGTAGGCCTCCGCTGCCTGGAGCTATGCCTATCTCTGCCCGCCAGCTCCCTGTGGCCGGGGTGGACCTCCTGGTGGTGGTGGTGGTAGAGCCTCAAAGCGCCGCCCACCACCTGCTGCTCGGCCAGCTCCTCTGCCTCGTCTGCCTCCTCCCTGCAGACCACCACGGTCGACCCTCTGCCTCTGCCTGGGTAGCCCCTCAACCGTCTGCTGCTCCTCAGCACGGTGGGTCGGGCAATCACGAGCCATGTGACCCTGTCTGCCGCATGTATAGCATTGTCTGCCTCTCGAAAGACTGGCTCTACGCTGTGTGCCCCGCACTGCTGAGCCAGTTTCCTGAGGTCGTCTGCGTGAGGGTCTGGTCTGCCTGGACCCCTGAGTCATCCGTCGATTGCCTGCCACAAAAGAATCTGCTACGTGCCGTCCCGCGGTAGGTATCGCTATTGATGAAGGCTCAGCAAGGAAGCTCTCAATCAAAAGGGATCGCTCTAGTACTCCTTCCTGAGTCGGAATGCTGAGGGAGATCAACGATGCCCGGATCTCATGTCTCAATCCCTGCTCAAAGGTCTGGGCCTGGAAGAATGGGTCTCGTACCATGTCTGTCGAGTAGCGAGAGAGATCGGTAAATCTCGTCGAGTACTAGGCAACCGTCAAGCTGCCATGCCGCAGCTATAGAAGCTCCTGGATGCGCACCGCACGGAGGGTGGCTAGGAAGAACTCCAAGCGGAAGAGGCTCTCAAAGTCCATCCAGAGGAGAGATGCCTCATCGTGCACCTGGAGCATCAAGCTCCACCATCGGCCCGCTGCTGCGTGTAGTAGGCTTGCTGCGAGGATCACCATGAGGTCTGCTGGTGTCCTCACTAACCGGAAAACTCGCACCACTGCCTCCAGCCAGTCCTCGGCTGCCTGGGGGTCCGTCTCCCAGCGGAACCTAGGCGGTCACTGGTGCTGGAACTCATGCAGTACACAAAGGCGACGTGCATCGTCAGCGGCTAGGGCTGGAAGCATCGGTGGCTCGGCGGGTAGCGGTATCGCCGGTGCCTCAACTGTCAAAGGGCCTTGTACCGAGGTCTCGTCGCTCGGCAGGCTGTCGTCACGTACAACTCTCAGAACCCTAGCTGGCTGCCATCGTGGGGCCATCCTGAAAAGAAACAGGTGCTCCATGGTCAGAACAGTATACTTGGTGAGCTAACACAAAGTAATCACAAAGAAAACTTGAAACACACACGCAATTAATGTTTTCGTGCATTAAGTCAGAAATCAGAAGTCAGGGTCCTGGTGTATGGATATGTCGGCCGCCGCACCAACACTGGACTCCCTGGACTGATAACCACACCCAATACGCTAAACACTATTGCTTTACATAGAAAAGATCAGAGTCTGCGGTAGAACCGAACACCTCTGATACCAATTTGTCACGACCCGTCCTCAGGGCCCGTGTCGTGACTACCCCAATCCCTCCTTCCATAGGCCAGGGGCTGGCGACTAGCACCAAGGCGTAAAACCCGGTAAAAAGGGAAGGCATCGCCTTTGTAAAGTAAACCACAAACACCACAGAGCAAACAGACGAAAGTAAACACTAAGTAAAAACGGGTACAACAGTAAGTGCGGAAAAAGTAAGGGGGCCAGAATACAAACCCAAAACTGAAAGTAAAGTACAACTGGAAAGGGAAAACAACAACTAAAAAGTAAAGACGCAACGCCGAGCTGCCCACTGGAAATCCCACCTGAAGGGTGGGTACAGAAAGCCTCCACTGCTCCTCGGGTCCAGCCGACCGCTCCGAGTACGTCCCGTCCAGTGGTCCACCTCCAGGTACCGTCCTGCTCCGCAAGCCTCAACCACGATCAGCTATGTCCGTCGTCTGCAACCAACACAACGTAGTGCGGGAATAGACCGTGTAGGGGTGAGAATAAGCTACTTAGTAGGGACCCCGAGACCCCCGAAGGTCTCCCAAAATCCACAAAGGAAAATCCACAAAGGAAAATCCACAAAGGAAAGATACAATCACGAAGTAACATCTGACACTGCTTAGGTATATGCCCATACATATACCTAAGTCATCAATTCTCGTTCGGCTCCAACATCCGAACCCAAGTACAACCCAGTCCCCACAGGAAAGAAAAACGTAAATCCACACAGGATAGCACAACACAATCCACATAGGAAAGTAAAAACAGGATTCAGCTCACACAGGTATACTTTTTCGTATGATGATAGAGATGATCAGATATTGCCACTGAATCATCTAAGTCGTCGGACCCGCAAAGGATCGATAGTAACTAACCCCCGCAATGACCCACAAAGGATCTGACCCACACAGGATCGATAGGTAACTAACCCCCGCAATGACCCACAAAGGATCTGACCCACATAGGATCGATAGGTAACTAACCCCCGCAAAGACCCACACAGGATCGGACCCACACAGAATCTGTAGGCGCTGACCCACACAGGACCGTTGAGCGCTGACCCACACAGGATCGGACCCACACAGGATCGGTAGCACTGACCCACAAAGGATCGCTGAGTGCTGTAGTCGTCGTCGTCAAATCCACTGAGGATCTCTGTACAGTCGTCGTCGTCACAGTAGCAGTCACATCCAGCTCTAGGGTTCCCGCACACACCAAGCTCGTTCAGGAGGGTCCGCTCCACGAGCTGAGAGGCTGATACATCAACTGACACATAGTCCAGAGTTGATGTATCCAAAAGTTCTGTATCGTCAACAGTAACTCAACGTTGCAGACGGCGCGTCAATCGGACGCCCGGTCTGAGAGTTATTGGCTTTTTCGTTCCAGGGGCCCGATTGGTTTTTAAGGCAAAACCAACCCAAACGTACTCCACCTACGTCCAAGCCTCGGTCAGAATAAGCCAAAATATCCGTCTCACTTATAGGAATTCAACAAAGTCTATGGCACGTCAATCGGACGTCTGAAGCTCAAGATATGAGTGTTTCCGCTCCGAGGGCCCGGTTGGTTTCGTGTACGAACCAACCCGGACGAACCCAAAGTATTCCTAAACCTTGAGTGTAATATACTGAAACGACTATCTTGATCCAAGGATCGCATCGCCGCTGACGGTGCGTCGTTCGGAGGCTCGTAGCTCAAGATACGGGCAAAAGACCGAAAATGTCCGGAAACGGGGGGTCTGGGCCCGGACCGACCCCCCCCCCCCCCGGGTCGACCCGACCCGGGTCCGGATCCGACCCGGCCTGTGCGGCCCGGCCCGGCCTGGGCGCGACCCGGCCCGGCCGGCGCGGGCGCGGCCCGGCTGCCTAGCGGCTCAGCCGTGATGGTCGAGCGAGTGCAAGGGGGTGCCGCCCCCCTTGAAGGTTTCGCGGCCCCGCGTGGGGGGCCGCCTCTCGCCAACGGACGCGGAAAGGCCGCGTCCTTCCTCTGCAGTCCCACGCGGCCGCGGGACCGGCCAGCGCCGCCGCAGCTTTCAGCCGCGGTGGGTCTTCCCGGCGGCGCGCCGGCGGAGACTTCCGCAGACCACCGGACGCACTACGGTGGTCCGATTCGCCTGCGGTCTTCGCCAATGATCTTCTCGGGACCCGACCTTCGCTGCAAAGCCTTCAAAATGCCCGAGCGGCTTGTTTTGTCATCTTCCACTATCCACACACCAAGAACGAAGGGCGGTGGGTTCGGACTTGTTCGTTGGTCCGCACCCACCGCGTTAGTGGTTTAAAAAGTCTCACAACAATCATTTAAACACAAGTCGCAAATATAAATCACAAATATTTAAAAGAATCAAACCCCTACCTCGTAGTTGTCGTCGGACGAGAGTTATTCGCGGAATTGATCGTCGCGGAAGAAGAGGATCGTCGCGTCGTGGAAGGGCGTCGCGTCGTCGCGGAAGGGCGTCGCGTGGACGATCTCTGAGGTTTAAAGAAAACACACGGATTTAATTTCATGAATTAAATCCATGTTAAGGATAAAATCCACAAAGGAAATTAAAAGATTTGAAATCTCCTACCTCAAGCAGTTGATCGAAGATTTGTCGCGGGGAAAGAACATTGCAGAAGAAGCGTCGGCGTCGCGGTACTCGGCGTCGCGTCGTCGATCTCCAAGGGCTCGGTGTTCTTCGTTGCCCTTTCGTAGGAGGCCGGCGTTCTTCGCGTTCTTCGCGTTCTTCGCGTTCTTCGCGAAGGAGGATGAAGATCTTTAGAGATTCTCCAAAGGTTTAACACAAAAACCAGATAATAAAATAAGTCTTCATCTTATTTTATTGTCAACTAAAGAATTTGAAAAACAAAGATAAGAAACGAAAAATTAATTCAAAGAATTAATTTCAACGAATTAACCGCCCAATTAATAGGGCGTTGAGAATTTAGAAAACGCGTCAGTTGACTTTCATTAATTAGGAGTTTTCGCGGGTGCGTTACTTAGAGGAAAAGAAACGATGGGGCTCGTGCGGACCCCACCTCACAAATATCCTACCAAGAGGGTAGGATATTTTGAATTGCACCCTATCCGCTTCAACGTAGCTCAAGTGGATTTAAGTGGCTTTAAGTGGCTTTAAGTGAAATAAAATAAAGTTGTCGCATCACTTTATTTTATTTTCTTCACTTAACTCCCAAAATTTAAAAACCACACCCGAACAAACGCAACTCCGGAAGAGGCGTTTCTAAGAAAATATCGGCACTACGATTTCATCGGTGCCCTCGAAATTTGATTCCGAAAACCGGTTCAAAAGTTAGAAAAACCCGCTCGTTCGTTCACTGAACGTACCCGAGCCAAACTTCAAAAAATGATTCCGGGCACACCGGGCCTCAGAATCAGGTGCCGTCAGAAACTGCGCTCTTGTAAAATCCCAAAGAAAATTAAAAAAAAATTCTTGAATTTTACGAGTCTTTACAGAGTCCCCTAAAATAATCCTTTTGAAAACTCTTTTATGAATCGTTGACATGGATAATAAATATGTCCCAGTATATACTGACACATAAACAATCTCGAATAATATTGAGATTGAGGAATTAACACTTAGCTTGTACTTTTCCTTGGTCGATGGTATGTTAACCTGCATTATAATAGTTAAATCATTGTTATTAAATTGTAAAATAAATACACACATAAATATGATATCATATATGACCTTCTAATATTTATTTGATAATAATATTTTAGTAGTATCAGTGTTTCAGGTGTTAACTGGTTCGTCTTCTTTTATATGTTTTGTTATGTAAGTCATGTTTGTTATGGATATGATGTATTTGATTCATATAAAGAATGATATTAAGTTTTTAAACATTATTTTTATTAATCAAATGAAATTTATTCTTGAATGGTTACGATGAGGAATGAATCTCATCACATTCATGGAGATGGTAATCCGTATATACGCAAGAACGCTACATCCATTTCATTTTTTTATTTTAAAAGGAAAGAAAACGAAATGACACATAGGTTTATTATTATTCCAGTATAATATAAAATTTTATATGAATTAACACCATCCTTTATACATTCTATGTATCGTATGAACGTGTCATATCACTTTGAGGGGGCGGTAGTCCGCACATCCTCAAATGAAATTATCATATGCATACCACATGAAAAGAATAAATGTATGCTATGAAAGAGAATTACAGAAGATTATAGATAAAATAAATATCATAAATATCATATATAATTATAGTTTCATCCTAATGGACACCATAAGAGGTAGTAGTAGATGATTGAACAATCATCATTTCATGAGGCAGTAATTCATCGTCCACAGAAACACTATGTTCTATAGCCATTGGATGGAAGTGTGTGTAAGTTTAGTTCAAATATATCTCATAAAAACAACCTAGTATACTTAGGATATTGGTGTTGTAATAAAATAAAGGAATAAAGATATTTTAGGGGGTTGGAGTAGTAAAATAAAAGAAAAGAACATAAGAGGATATGTTACCTTTAAATCAGGTAACTTCCTTTGGTTTGAACCAAAAGGCTTCCTTGAAGTGACTTATGCCTAAGGTAAGGCTTCTAAGGAAGATAGGGATGTGTATATCATAATTGGGCATAGGTTTAATGATCCAAGGGGATAGAGAGGTGTGAGAAATGGGTTAGAGGTGATGGATTTTTATAAGGGGATGAGGGGCTCTTTAGGAAAGTCTGAAAGTATTATTTTATTATATAATGATTTTAAGATTCTAATGGTCCAAAACTCATTAAATGCGAAGATAAGATAACCCATGTTCTAAATAAAATCATCCAATAAGAATTGGACAAGTTTTGGATATTGTTTTAATTTTTGTAATTTTATTTGTTTAAATCATTTATTAATGAGGTAAACGCTCCATCATTGTTGTGTCATATATAATTTTATTTATTTGATGTCTAGAAATTATAAAAAAATACCATGATTTAGGAAATATTTTTAGATTTCAAATGAATACTTATATTTGAATAGATAACTTATATAACCCCATGTAAAAATTATTTTACTAAAAGATATATGTTTTTCTCATTTTTGTCTTTACTTTAAATTGATTAATATAAAGTGTCATTATCACTCTCAAGTGGCTCCATGGGGTCCCAAAATCGACACAAGGATGCCCATTCTCGTACATGTATCAACCAATAGTAATATGATACATATTAGGGTAATTTAATATTATTATAATAATATTTTTTACCCTTATTTACCAGATTTACCCTTTCACGAGGGCAAATAAAATATTTACTGAAGTAAATATTCATAATGTCTAAAAATAAAATTTATCTATTTACACAATTTGGACATCCTGATTCCAAATATGAAATCCATTTTTCCAAATTCAAAACACATAAGTGGCCAAAATTAATCTAAAATTATTTCTTGTTGCCAAAACAAAAAGCGTGTTTTTTAAGAAACAATAACTATCAAAAGATTGACACTTGTTTATGTCAAGTCTAAATGTGAAATTACATCCAATGACCTAAATTATATTAAATGATAAAAATATAATATAATGACACACTAAAACCACTCAAATTTATAATTTAACACTATAAATTATTTCGACTAAAAAAGTTGTTTTCAATTAAAATTATTATTATTCACTATTCATCAAAATATGAAACTTATCAGAAAAGTACCAAAAATTTATCCAAAATAAATTTTTATGTACTGATTTTAAATAATAATTTAATTTCATTAAATTGAATATAGAAAACTATCAAATATTGGTTTTAAAAAAGGTTCTCCATTAAAAGGCGGTAAAATTGCATTTTTTGAAAAATATTTCTTTTATCTAAAAAAATGAATTTGTTCTTATATTATGTATAAAAAACACATGATATGGATTCTAAAATTACATAGATTATATAAAATTCAAAATTCAGTTAATACTATTCATAACCGCTTTTTGAACAGTTAGTTTGGTAAGTCGTGGTGCGCTCGAACTCAGTTTTGTGTGTAGCACAAGTTATTGAATTACTTTGAAGAGATAACATAATTTGAAATCTTGGGGTGTTACATTCCCCTCTCCTTCAATAAATTTTTTCATCATAATTTGAAATTTTTATTTGAAAATAAAAGGTAAAAAATAGAAAAATACCTCTGTGGAAAACCCACATTGGAAATTGGATTAATGAAATTTAGTCTTAAAAAGAGGGAAAGTGAAATGAAAAAGTCACCACCAAATTATGATCTCAATTAAGAGAATATTGGTGGCAATTAGAAACACATAATTAGAGGAAAACATAAATATTTATTGGGAGTGATTGAGGTCATCAATCACAAACAAGTGTAAAATTGAGGGCCTCAAAGCCATCAATCTATGATGATTTAAAATATCATGAGTTCAACAAAACACAAGGTATTAGGATAATAAATTTTTGGTTTTAGGATCTCATCCCTAAAGTTTATGAATTAATTCATTCATAGAATGAGAGGAAAAATATATATACTTGACAAGCAGAGTTTCATCCTTCAACTAATTCCTACCACAAACTCATCTTTCCCTCCAAAAGATAATAGAATTAAAAAATATTCTATTTATCGTAATCATATAGGGTTCGAAAAATAATTAATTTATAATTAATTTGTCAGACTATTTAAAAAAACTACATTATAAAAACTTGGACATAACGTAGGCCAATGGTAGGTGATGTACACTTGTCTCCCTTTGGTTGCGGGTTCAAGTCTCACGGCCTTGCCGGACATGACGGGTTGTCTCCCGACCTCCGGGTTGTCCTTTTTATGAAAATCCAAAAACAATCTTAAGAAATGATTTTACCTTAACAATAATATCTCATGTCAAACTTAATCTTTTCCAACCTTTAGACTTATCCACAACACTTCTGTCCAAACCCACAGTCCAAAATTTATAAGGAAGGTTACATAATATGCATGTGAATACCTTCATCTGGAATTCTCTTAAAATGTGGTAATAAAGTGAATTTCCAGAAAACCATATTTTAATAGGTATGTACTTCCTTATTCCTTCTGTAAATCATAGAATATTAGATATACTCCTTAAATCCAAAAATGTTTTAATCACCAACAATAATGGAATAAAAAACCATTAATTAGTTCCAAGGTAGTCAATAATATCTAATATAATTTATCCAAATCAATCATCTCTTATTCCAAAATCAATACCACAGTATCAGGACCATATTAAACTATATCTTTCCTTCAACCATGTATTTTTCAAAAAGTTTAACTTGCTATTGAGTCACTTTTCTTGATACCACACAATCTCAAATCCTTAATGAAATAGTACTGCAGTACAGTCCTTATATACTCTATAATTATTATAACTAGTACATCGTTGATACAACAATCAAATGACATAATTCTTTAATATCAACATAAGAACACTAGTCATTACTCTTCATCTGTGGTAATATCATAACTTGATTATTATCCAACAGCATCATTTGCAGTATACTCTGATGATTAGGAAATTGATTCACGTAGTGTCCCAACTCATTGCAGATGAAACATTGTACATTTGAAAACTTTTTCTAACCCTTGCAATCACGTACTTGGTTTCCTTTTTATCCACACTTATAACAAACTCTCATTCCCTTCAAGCATTTACCAGGGTGATTCTTTCCACATTTATCCCATATGGGAAAATCATTCTTTCCCTTATTCTCTTTATCCATCCTTTTCTCTACCATCCTTATCTTCTCTGGCTTCCTTTCAGAGCCATAGGACTCAGATAATTCATTACTTTTCTTATTAACACATGATACTATTTATTAATATGATTATAATACATGGGATATTATTTCCTTTCTAAATATTGGCTTAATACCATGAAATATATGATCCTTCTTACTCTTTGGATCATGCGTATTGTTGGAGTTCTCATTACATCTACTGGGTGCCATTTCTAAACAATGGAATACAGTAGGTTAGTTTATGAATCACAATGCATAATTCCAAACTTGTAAAATAACTAAAATAAATTGAAAAGATTATGCATATAATCTGTAATCATAAAAAATGTTTTATTTGAGAAAATATTTACTCCAAAATCATTCATAATAGCTTGTAAAGAAAATGTGAATTATCCTAAGCATATCTCACTAGTGTGTTGTAACCAAGTGTGTAGCAAGGCCCGTTGTCTTGTACTAGGATACACCAGGTCAAGCCTGAAACTCCTTGTTAGATTTTTCACTCCTAGGTTGTTTCGTTCTGGTTTTTGGCCACGAAACGCCCAATGGCTCCATATCCAATGATTGATGGACCTGCTTTCCAAAGGAAGGCATTCGCAGGATGGTCTGACCAGCAACTCTTAAGAACTCACATTGGTCAAGAGGATGGGAATTCGGGCTCATCACACCCTTTTTGGGGGGAATTATTTCCTGTTCTGGGACTCTCTTATAGATTTAAGACGTATTCATATGTTTGCGAATCTTTGGTTTATACCCAAACATAATATACACGGATTTAACCTTGGTGGGAAACGGTCAACTGGACACAGGGGTTTGGAATCATTTATGCCCAAGTTTTACCATCCCTCGTTGGATTAATGATCCCGAAGGGTTGTAACTCGCTTGAGGCGGCACTAGGGGTGGCGTGGTGAACCGATGTGGAGATGATCGGATCGACCGATTGTTGGGCTTCAACCTTAGGGAGGCTTCCTACGTACCCTTATTAGGAGGCAGGGATCAAAGTCCACATAGTTCATATATACAGTTTAACATCATGTTGGACGAGGGTGGAACTCGATGTGAAGAAATGATTGAGTGGTGGGCTTGAACCTCGTGGAGGCTTCCTACATACCATGCTTTGGCATGGATAAAAGTCCTCGTAGTTCGCTTTGGCTTAGGGCTTACACTCTGAGGAGGCCCAGAATGATGTATTAGGGCTTACACTCTGAGGAGGCCCAGAATGATGGATTGGGGCTTACACTCTGAGGAGGCCCATGGTAGGATGTCATGGTCGATGCTTACTCTAAGCCCACGTGAGTCATGCTCGGTGTGAGAAACAAGAGGCGGCAGGGACCAGAGGATCACATCGCGAAAGGTGCGTCCGTGAGAAGTGGAGTGGGGCTTACGCATGGAGCGGCCCAGGATGATGAATTGGGGGCTTACACTCTGAGGAGGCCCAGAGGGTCGGGGATTACTCTAAGATGGATGCCCGGGGCGACAAAGCTCAGTGGGAGAGGGAAAGGGGTTGCTCCTGTGCCCATCTCCTCTCTTATAGTGCATGAGGACTTCCTTCTGATGGCTATTTTACCATATTTGAGGAAACCTCAACAAGTGGAGGGGTAGAAAAGGGATTCCTGAGCTCAGGCTCCACATTACCATGGGAATGTGAACCCAGGAATGCTTCGGGAATCTGATCAAGGGTCGGGGCAACCCCTTTTCCCCTGTTTATCATGGGTATGTGAACTCAAAATGGCATGCTGATGCACCTGAAAGTTACACCATGCGGATCTGGTGGCTCCGGTGGAGGCCTTGGCTCGGGGCCGATGAATAGGCCAATGAGGGAGTCGCGGAGGACTTGGCTGGATCGAAAGGATTTTACCTGGATCTGGAAATGAGAACACCAAAGTATTTGGCGAGCCACCGAGAGGTATGGGTGGTGGAGCCCTTCGCGCGGGGAAGTGCCACGCGGCTGGAGAAGCCGTCAGCAAACCAGGGTGGTACGCGGACTGATTGGCGTCCCATGAACCAGATTGGTTCACGGCTCGGAGTTCAATACGCGAACCAGGGTGGTTCGCGGCTTCGGGTTCAATCCGCGAACCAGGGTCGTTTGCGGAGGGTTCCAGGCGGGCAGCGGCGGCCAAGGGCAGCGCCGATCAGAGGCTCGTCAGTTGGGGCTTCACCCACGTAGGAGAGTGCTACGTGGTACGACGGATGGGAAAAGAGGCATAAATTCCCTGGTCCGCGGGGAAGTCATTCGCGGAGGGGTATGGTTCGCGGTTCTCCTTTTTCGTTATTTTTAGGTTTGTGGTTCATCAAATTATTATGTGTTTTCCAACTTGTATACCTGTTGTGGTTCGCGGATGGGAATTTCACTGTTTGCGAAATCTGAAGCCTTCCTTCAACCGGTCTCCTTCCGAATTTCCAATCCCTCCAAATCTGATTCCAGTTCTCCGATCTCCTCTTTCTTTCCCCCTTGGTCTCCTTTTATAGAGTGGGGAAAGGGATGTATCTGTGGCCATACGGCACCTTTTGCGGAGGCCCATAACCAAATACCTGGTTCACAGCTGACTTGGTCAATCCGCGATTCGCAGTGGGTATTGAACGCTTCCCCCCCTCCGTGAGGCGAACTCAGGGAGTGCTCTGCGGCTGCAGAGGGTTCCGCCTCCATTCCGAGAATGACCGCGGGTGCGTCTTGAACCGGTCGACGCGGTCTGCGGTTGGGGCGGTTCGTGACGGTGAACCGGATTGGCACCCATCCTGCCTCGTGACCGCGGAGGCTCTCCACCTCCATTTCACAAACACAATGGTTCGCGGAGGGGGGTGCCTTGCGGGGCCTGGCCACTCTGCGCTTCCATGGGACCGGTTCGCGGGCCGGTCCTGTTTGTGTCTCTTCTTTGATTATTTTCCCCAATTCTTAGGGGACTTGGGTAGAATCTCCTTTGCGGATTTTTCAGGACCCTACAAATGCCCCCCATCGGAATGGGGTCCGATCGGAACAAAGAGGAGTCCATTCCAATGCAGAGTGGTCCTGAAACTGAGATGGTTTGTGGTAGAAAGGTGGACCCGGTAGGGGACCACGCCTATAAATGTGGGGAGTCCTTCACTTTTCTTTTACCGAATTCCTTAGGAAACCAGAGCTCCTTCACCTCCGTGTGTTTGCTCCTTCACAAAGTGCCTTGTCCGTGAACCGGCAGTGACCTCCGCGAACCATTCCTTCTTCGTGGTCGCCTTCATCTGCGGACCAACTTCTAAACCGCGAACCATTACTCTTAACTAATTAAAAAGTATGTGATGATAGGCTGCGGAGGAACTTGCTTCGCGGTTTCAATGCTCCGCGGACTAAAAATATCTCGAACTTTAAAAAGTATATGAGTCTTCCGAATAAACTCGGGATTGAAATTCCGCGGAGCGACCTGGTTCGTGGTTTCATGGCCAATGCTCTGTGGGCCAGGGCTTCGCGGGATGATTTCGCGAAGGGCTGGTTCACGGGATGATGTCATCACGAACCATCCTCCAAGGCCTCCTTGCGGATTTTGATTATGAAGGCCCCTTTAACCATTCATTTGGTTGTTTTCTTGCCAGATTTTTAATCCGGACTAACCAATTGTTGGCTCTTACTGTTCAGGGAGAAAATATGGTTCCCCCTCATTCTACGTCGAGGCCTGCTGCAGAGCCGCTCCCAATTGCTGATCAACGCCTGAAGGACATGGCTAACTCTATTCAAGATGGAGTCTTCCATTCCCTACCGTCTTCCTTCCTTGTTGACCGGCTCTCCAAATCACAGCAAGAGTATCCTTTTTCTAACAGTCTTCCCGCCTATGGGTTCGGTTTTTTGTCCAATACCCCGATTCCGGAACCATCCCATGATAACAATCCTGAAGCATGGATATTTACTGCCACTATCCCTCAGTTCGTGATACCTGCCGGCGGGCGGCCTGCCTCGAGGGGTACAGCTGTCGGATCTGTGTTGAATCACCTTCCAGTATCTCCGACAGGAGAACCACATCAACAGGAAGGAACAATTCACTACTATCGGAGTATTGCTCGCAATGCCATGGTAAGCGACCAGCATGGCTGGCCGGCGAATCGGGATCTCTGACCGGGGGGAGCATTTAAGTCACTAAATTGGGGGTAGACCTTCTGGGTTCGCCAGAGTTGCACAGAATTTGGGGCAGAGTTGCAAGTTGTGGGATTGTATGAAGTTGTCTGGGTGTCCCAAACCTATACCCACCGGCCTCAAGCCCTCGCCAAGAAACTTATGAGTCGTTGGAGCTCGGACACCAACACCTTCCATCTGGTCCATGGGGAAGTGGGCATTAGTCTATGGGACGTATTTCAGATTTCGGGGGTCCCTGTCATTGTGAGTATGTATGACGAGTTCCTGCCTCCTTATTCTGTGTGGGAGAACGAAGAGAGGACCCCCCCCCCCCTAGTGAAGCAGCTTATTAATCAGGCTCGGAAGCACTCAGAGGATACGTCTCCAAAACAGCTCGTCCCATACCATGAATGGGTCAAGGCTTTTGTGAGAGAGAACAAATCTGACGAATCATCGGCTCTCCCACGCAGGCCCACGACTTTGCCTACGATGGAGTCTCATAAACAGAGGGGCAGTTGTTGGCTGATTTTGGAGCAAGGCGACTTTCGCGGCTGGGGATGGGATCTTATTCCGGATGTCGATCGATTGCTCCGCCCGGTAGCTTTTCTGGACATGTTCTTAAACGGTTGGTTATTACCCGTACGTGAGGCTGATGGTGTGCGGTTCACCACTTTTGTCATGGAGGCACAATTGGCTACCGGTAACGTTATCAACCTAGTCGTCCCGGTACTGGCCAGGATTTACCGACTGCTTGGTAACATTACTGACGGGAGCCAGCCAAATCGAGTGGCCGACCCTTTCCAAATTCCCTGGGGATGGTTAAGCGTACACATCAAGAACTACTATACCTTCATCAACCCTCTTCAAATTCTGGGCACCGCATTCCGTCTATACTTGCAACTAACCAGTGGGGTTATGCCCGAAGAGTGGGCGTCCCAAGAGAAGGATAGTCAACAGACAGTTTCGAACAAGCGTCTGCTATCAAGTCAAATCTCGAATTATGACTATTTCAATTTTCATCCATTTTCTTCCCCAGCTGGTGCAATTACGAACACCATAACAGAAGATTTTAGCAAGCGGGGCTACCTCCTCTCCCTTCGAGAGGGTATTCTGGTGGCTCGCATCGATGGAGAACTGATCTGCGAGGGGTACGCGCCTTGCCGATTTGGGCATCAATTTGGCTATGTCCAAGCACATTGTCCCCCCGCACTCAATGGTGCTCGCAAGAACCGTCATTTAATGGCGGCCAGACAATTGTGGTTAATGTTTACCCGGGAGGATACCGGCTGTGAGGTTATGACCCCCACGCTTGTGGACTCTATGCCTTTCTTATCTAAGCATTATGTTGACTCCTGGGTACAATCATACCCAAATGGCCAGCTAGGGACATTGGTGCCCACCATCTCAAGTCCCAAGCCATCAAAGGGGAAAAGGAAGTGAAAGGAGGATGGTGCTCCAACTAGGCCGGGCAAAATCCTTCGTCACCCTGCTGGTCCCGTGCTTCCGGGGAAGATCTTGACAGACATAGGTGTATCCTCTCATGCACTTGAGGCTGCCCGGGGGGGTAGTTATTCCCACTGATGCTGCCTTTTCGACGGCTTGGGGCCAATGGGACGAATTCAAAGCCCGGTCAGCCTTTCGCAGCCAGTACCCCCATCTTCTGTGGCAGTATCTTCAGAAATCAGAGGTAGCTTTTGACGGGCTAGGCTACATATCTTCTCCTGCTGACATTATTTATGACGCAGACCCCGAGAGGGTCGTTCGATATCTCCGGGACCTTGAGGTCTATATTTACGCGCGCCAGGGTCATGTGTTATTAACCCACTGAGTCCAGGCCATGCTGCATCCGGTGACAGATGAAGAGTGGGAAGGAAGTGACCATTCTTTAGGGGGAAATGATTTTGATGATCTCCCCATCATGGCTGAAGCCAGGGAATTCCCCTCCCTACCCGTGAGGTCCCATCCGCAGGTAGCCCCAGAGAGTTCGAGGGCGGCGGCGGGATTCGCAGCACAAATACAGTCATTGGCGCCCTTACCGGCCTCTATCTCCACCTGACCTTCTCAGGTTGATCCTCCCCGGTCGGCGATTCATGCCATGTCCGCATTCCCGGAGGCTTGGAGGATTTGGGATGACCTGAGGGTCAGTGGTTCAGACGAAGAAGTTTGGGCGTTTCTTCAAACAGGCCCTCTTAAACTTCCGGGCATTGGGACGATCTTCGATCCACCCCACTTGCTGTTGGAGGAGTATTTAGATGAAATAGTCGCCTCATTAAAGGAGATGGATGCATACATTCATTCACTCTGGAATCATCTCTATGGGAGAATCTGGGTATCTATGATGATTAGACGTCACGAATTGTCCAACCCTAAAGAAGAGGTTGCTTTGCTCGCCCATTCTGACTTTTTCCCTCCTTTATCGTGGAGGTTCTAAGGTTTCTTCCCTTTCACTCAGGGTACCGAAGAATCTCAGGGAGTAATTCCTTCTCCAGAGTATACCCCTTGTGGTACTGCGGTAGGAGAGCATGCGCTTTCGCCCACAGGGGTCGGCGAGGAGGGGTCCCCTGGCGCAGCTGAGCTCATGGAAGCGGTCATCGCAGACTCAGGTAGTGTTTTTCCTCCTCCCGCTCCTTCCATAATTCTGGGCGAACTATCCCCTGGGCAGATCCAGAGATGGCGACAGGCATTCCATTTATCGGAACGGCTCAAACAGGGAACGTTGGGTAATCATGACTTCCCGTTTGCTCAATCGCCAACTTGCATTCTTAGACTCCGCCAGTCGTTAACTGTTTGACGTGTGGTGCAAGGCCACTCGGGGGTTTGGTTGTGGCTACCCAAGCGGTTCTGCCTTCCGCCTCCTTGTCGTCTGCGGAATCACCCGTAACCACGCCCGGGTGTTATGAGATGGTGAGCCCTTCCAAAGGGGCCGATGATATGGATACTCTAATCCCGCCTTCACTAGTCAGAGATATGCCAGAGGAGGAACCGCTGGTATCTGAGACCCCTGCTGATCAGATAACCTTTTCAATTGTGGAGGATGACGGGGCGCCCATGATCGCTGAGGGGGATCCAGATCTGACGGAGCCAACCGCCCCAGGCCCAACAGATCCCATGATGATGGAGGAAGAGCCTGCCATTAATCCAGTTGCTGGGAAACCGGAGCGGGCTATTATCTTGTTCATCGGGGGAGCGATTCCTTCGAGCTTGGTTTCCGTAGGTGACCATTTGGGGATGACTTTGGAGACTGCTAGCCTTAGGAATGGCCTCAGGCCCTGGACCCCTCTGGGGGCTCCCCAGATTCCCTTGCCTGTCGAAGATGTGGCATCCTCTTTGAGTGGTTTTCATGGCAGTGCAGAGCTTGCGGATGTCGATGCCTCGTTGATTAGGAGTAAGTTCCCCAGTCTCCTACAACTGACTCCTTTTTCTTCCCTTTTCTAATTAGGGGTACTCATCTATCTTATTGACTTTCGGGCTTCAGGACCACAACCTCTGGCGCTGACAATTGTGTCGCCAGTCGGGGGCGAAGCTACCGCAGTGCCAGGGTTTGCGGGTGAGGCCGCCTTGGGTCCCTCCTTAGTGACATTTATCCCCAAATATGTTTCTTCATTAGGGACTGACTCTGAGCCCGATCAACAAGTCCTCTCCAGCCTTCTGCCCGCTCGCCAAAGGGCTTGGGAGAAAATCTGGAGACTAATCTCTCAAACGCCATTGGTCGAGATGTCGACCAAATTACCGAGGCTACGTAATTTGTTTATGTTGTTGGGATTTAATGGCTTTGACTATCATGATGTTTATGACATATTCAAGAAGGTAGTCGCTGATCAGGAGAGGCTAGGTGATTTCAAATCTCGCCTTTCCACTGCCCAATCTAAAGCCTACCTTTCCGCAACTCGACAGCTCTACCTAATAGAGTCTCATGACCACGTTGGGGTCGTCGCGAGGCTTTAGAGAGAAGTTATTGAGGAGCATTCTCACCTGGAGGTGCTGAGGACTGAGATACGGTGGCTGAAGCAGGAAGAGGCCAACGTCTCCACCATGATTGGAGAAGGGGAGCGGCGGATGGAGGAGGAAATGAGGGCAAGCACAAAGGTGGCCCAGGAGGCAGAAGAATTGCGGGCTAGTACAGAAGCTGAGACGGCTTTACTTCAGAATCTCTCTCAGACAATCGATAATTCTCACCAGCGCCTGATACAACTTTGTGAATCCGCCGAAAAACTCTTGTAACCACTTTTTGCGCTAGGGAAGGCTCTAGATTGTGGATTCCCTTCTTACCCACTTTGTTATGGGAAAAAGAAACATTTCTCCTTAGTTCTCTTCTCGCCTTTTCCTATGATAGAAACTTTTTGGCGTGATTGTTGCATATGTTAACTCCATGAAACTAGAATAATCCGAGTCCAGGACTAAAAATAAATCAAGCACTAACTTTTGCCTGGACCATGGGGTCCAGCGAGCATAGTCTGACTATTGCTAGGGTTTTATAGAAAAACCCCACAAACATTTTTTCTTTTTCTCCTTTTTTTCTTTTAATGCCCTGATTTTTCCTGGGCCCATTTAGTGTGGACCCAGCGGGTATAACCCGGCTTTTTATTAGGTCACCCTTTTCGGGTCTTCAGCCTAACAGGCTTTGTGCCTCTTTCTTTTGTGAGTGGTTTAAATTCCCGTCGTCAAGACCATCACTACTGACATTTTAGGTCGAACAGCTTTGACCAAATATGGTGCGGCGAGGGCCCCAACGGGGTTTAACTGATTAAAAGATATCTCAACAATCTTCCGACACACGTGGGGGAAAACATGTTTGGACGACATGAAGGGTATGTCTCAAGGCATGGGAGTCGCTTCGGCGTACAGAGGTAGGAAGAGAATTGCCTAAGTCTTGTCTTTGTTAGACGGGCCAGGAGCGATCAATATACAGAGCCGCTGATGGCATGGTATGCATAGTCATGCAAATGTGTCCTTAAGTCAAAGACTTATCCATTTCTAATGGCCAGGGGACTTCATGGAAGTCTGGATTATGGAAACCACCATTGGTTGCATGGAAAATGAATGTGACGTCTGAAAGGGTTTTGAGAATATCTGTACTAATCAAGAGCGTGGTCCGGAGACCACTTCCCTATGCGTTTAGTTAGCGTAAGGGATGGATGAGGTTTGGCGCAGTTTAAATTCATGCATCTGGGACATCATTTAAAATGGAATGACTTCTCCTAGTTCTCAGTAATCTTGTCAAAGACGTTCCACCATATTTAGGAAGGGTTGTGAAGGAAGTTAGTAAAATGTGGCTCAGAGGGTTTCCGAATTTCGGGATAGAAATGGGGGCTCAGAGGCCAAGAGGCGTACGGAGAGAAGCATTGCCTAAGGAAATCTTGACTTTGGTAGACGGGCCAGGGGCGATCAATATGCAGAGCCGCTGAGGGCATGGTATGCATAGTCATACAAAGGTGTCCTTAAGTCAAAAACAATCAACTTCCGATAGCCGAGCAACTTCAGGGAAGTTGAGATTTGGGACCACCAGGGGTGGCTTATGAGAGTTTGGCTTTTTCTGAGTACAGAGTATGGCTTATGATGAGAGGGTTCCTGAATATGGGGGAAATATCTAGCCTAAACTCCCCGAGAACGGGTGAAGTAATTCTTTCTCACGCCGGTGTGAGGCGGTGGTTCTTGCAGGTCTGACCCATGCATTGAAGGATAGAGAAAAACCCTATGTTTCTCATTGAACCCATGACGAGTATGACCGTGTAGTTTATCGTCATGCGATTGGGACATAATCCGTGCAGTTTGGTGTCATGCGGAGAGGACGAGATGCATTTTTGAAGGTTGCAGTGCAGTCTACCGTCATGCAGCGAGGACGGGGGTATTTTTGAAAAGGATGTTCTTCATCATAATGCAACTGGGTTTGAATACCTCAACATTCTCTAGACGTGGGGGTGGCTTTGATTGGTGTAAATCATGGTTCTGGGGCTTCTTGGATCAGGAGAGATGATATGGGGGCTCTGAGACCGGTAAGCGTACGGAGCTAGGAAGAGTATCGCCTGTGGAAATATTGCCTTTGGTAGACGGGCCAGGGGATATTGTAAAGACCCATAAATTTCAAGGAAATTTTTTTCTTAATTTTCTTTGGAATTTTACTAGAGTGCAGTTTCTGACAGCACCTGATTCCAAGGCCCGGTGTGCCCGGAATCATTTTCCGAAGATTGGATTGGGTACGTTCAGTGAACGGGCGAGCGAGTTTTTATAACTTTTGAACCGGTGCCCGGAATCGAATTCTGAGGGCACCAATGAAATCGCAGCGCCGGTTTTCGCTTAGAAACGCCTCTTCCGGAGTTGCGTTTGCTCGGGTGTGGTTTTTAATTTTCGGGCTTAAAGTTAAGAAATAAAATAATTTTGCGACAACTTTATTTTATTTCACTTAAGCCACTTGGAAGCCACTTGAAGCCACTTAAAGGCGGCTTGAACTGAGTTGAACTGGATAGGATGCTATCCAGAAATATCCTACCCCCTTGGTAGGATATTTGTGAGGTGGGGCCCGCACGAGCCCCGCCGTTTCTTTCCGCTAAGAAACGCACCCGTGAAAACCCGACTTAATGAAAGTCAACTAACGCGTTTTCTAAATTCTTAACAGACCATTTAATTGGGCGGTTTATTTCGTGAATTAAATGGCCTGTTTCTTTCGTTGAATTAATTCAATGAATTAATTCAATTGTTTCTTAACCTGTTTTCGTGTGTTGGCATATTAATAAAATAAGACCAACCCAAAATCTTTGGAGAAGATTTGAGAGGATCCTTGTTTCTTCTTCTCCCTCGCGAAGAACGCGAAGAACGCGAAGAACGCGAAGAACGCCGAACCCTAAAATCGACGACGCTTCCGTCCGAGACGTCCTTCTCCGCCCCGATCTCTGATCACCGACCGTTGAGGTGAGTGATTTTGGATTTCCTCACAAGGTTCCTTCCTTTTTGGTTTTAAACACAGATTTAATTATTTATAATTTAAATCTGTTGTTCTTGGTCCGTTGAGCTCGCCGACTCAACGCCGGATTCCGCGACGACGTGACGCCTCCCCGCGATGACGCGATGATCCCTCTCTTCCGCGACGAGCTTTTCCGCAAAGAACGCCCGCGCGCGACGATCAACGAGGTAGGGATTTTATAATTTTGGAATACCCCTCTTATATTCCCGTGAACGTTCTTTAAAAATTAAAGAGCCGGTTTCAAATGAACAATTTTATTTTATTAAAATTGTCGGTTCATGTGTTGAACAATTTCTCCCGTTGTTTTTTTTTATTATCTAACGCGGAGGGTGCGGGTCAAACGAACACGGCCCGGCAACCCTCCGTCGTTCTTCGTGTTTTGCGGATTTGGCGGGCGATGACGGAACGTGCCGCAACGGGTGTTTGATGATCCCGCAGTAAAGAACGGAACCCGGGAGGAACAACGGTGCAGACGGGAAGGAAAACGGGCCACCGGAGCGACTCCGGCGGCCCGCGGAAGTCGGTGGTGGCGCGGGTCGCCGGCGCGGCGGCGACGGCGGCCGGAGGCGGCGGCACCCCGCGGGTGTCCAGCGCGACACCCCGCGGGTGCCGCGGGTGTCCAGCGCGACACCCCGCGGGTGCCGCGGGTGTCCAGCGCGACACCCCGCGGGTGCCGCGGGTGTCCAGCGCGACACCCCGCAGGTGTCGCGGGGTTGTCACGCGACACCCCGCGGGTGCCGCGGGAGTGTCACGCGGGGCGGCGGCTTTCCCCCGCGTCGGCCGCTCGGCCGCTCGGCCGAGCCGAGCCGGACCGGCCCTGGCCGGGCCGGGCCGGGCCAACCGGGTCGGACCCGACCCGGTTTGGGCCAACCAGGGGGGGTCGGGCCGGGTCGGCCCGGGCCCAGACCCCCCGTCTTCGGACAGACTTCGTTCAAATGGCCGTATCTTGAACTACGAGCCTCCAAACGACCCGCCGTCAGCGTCAACGCGATCCTTGGATCGAGACGGTCGTTTCGGTATATCGCACTCAAGGTTTCGGAATACTTTGAGTTCGGTCGGGTTGGTTCGTACACGAAACCAACCGGGCCCTCGGAGCGGAAACGCTCATATCTTGAGCCACGGACGTCCGATTGACGTGCCGTCAGCTTTGTTGAGTTCCTCTTTGTGAGACGGATCTTTTGGCACCATCCACCCGAGGTTTGGATGCAGGTGGAGTACGGTTGGGTTGGTTTGTCCTTAAAAACCAACCGGGCCCCTGGGACGAAAAAGCCAATAACTCTCAGACCGGGCGTCCGATCGACGCGCCGTCTGTTGCGTTGAGTTCCTGTTGACGATGCGGAACTTTTGGATACATCAACTCTGGACTTCGTGACAGTTGATGTATCAGCCTCTCGGCTCGTGGAGCGGACCCTCCCGAATGAGCTTGCTGTGTGCGGGAACCCTAGTGCTGGTTGCGACTGCTTCCTCGATGGCGACGACCGTGCAGAGATCCTCAGTGGACCGCGGCGACGACTGTGCAGAGATCCTCAGCGGACTGCGACGACTACTGCACTCAGCGATCCTACGTGGATCAGTGCTACAGGTCCTGCGTGGGCCCGGTCCTGTGTGGGCCTGATCCTGTACGGATCTGATCCTGTGTGGGTCAACACTCAGCGGTTCTGTGTGAGCCAACTCCTACAGGTCCTGCGTGGGCCCGATCCTGTGTGGGTCCGATCCTGTGTGGGTCACTGCAGAGATTAGTTACCTATCGATCCTTCATGGGTCCGACGACTTATATGGATCAGAGATCATCTTTTCGTCATCCGAAGAAGTATACCTGTGTGAGCTGAATCTTGTGTTTCTCTCCTTTGTGGATTGTGTTGAGCTATCCTGTGTGGATTTACTGTTTACTCTCCTTTGTGGATTGTGTTGTTCTATCCTGCGTGGGTATGCGTTTTGCTTTCCTGTGTGGACTGGGTTGTGCTAGGGCTCGGACGTTGAAGCCGATCGGGGAATTGATGACTTAGGTATATGTATGGGCATATACCTAAGCCGTGTCAGATGTTACTTCGTGATTGTATCTCTCCTTTGTGGCTTATCCTTTGTGGACTTCGGGAGACCTTCGGGGGTCTCGGGGTCCCTACTGAGTAGCTTATACTCACCCCTGCACGGGCTATGTCCGCACTTCGTGGTGTTGGTTGCAGACGACGGACAGCGCTGATCGTGGAGGAGGCGTGCGGAGCAGGACAGTACCTGGAGGTGGACCACTGGGCGGGACGTACTCGGAGCGGTTAGGTGGACCCGAGGAGCAGTGGAGGCTATCTGTACCCACCCTTCAGGTGGAACTTCCAGAGGACGGCTCGACGCTGCAGTTTTTCCTTTCAGTTGTTGTTTTTCCTTTCAGTTGTACTTTACAGTTGGGCTTGTATTTCCGGCCCCTTTTACTTTCAGCACAGCTTGTACAGTTTTTACTTAGTGTTTACTTTTCCGCTTGCTTACTCTGTGGTGCTTGTTTACTTTTCAAAGGCAATGTCTTCCCTTTTTGTTGGGATTTACGCCTTGGTGCTAGTCGCCAGCCCCTGGCCTATGGAAGGCGGGCTTGGGGTAGTCACGGCACGGGCCCCGAGGACGGGTCGTGACAAATTGGTATCAGAGTGGTCGGTTCTACCGCAGACTCTGATCTTTCTTCTATGTGAAGCAATAGTGTTTAGCGTATTAAGTGTGGTTATCAGTCCAGGGAGTCCAGTGTTGGTGCGGCGGCCGACGTATCCATACACCAGGACCCTGACTTCTGGTTTTCGACTTAATGCATGAAAACATTGATTGCATGTGTGTTTCAAGTTTTCTTTGTGATTACTTGTGTCAGCTCACCAGGTATACTATTCTGACCATGGTGCACTTGTTTCCTTTTCAGGATGGCACGATAACAGCAGCCAGCTAGGGTTCCTAGAGTAGTGCGCGACGATAGCCCGCCGAGCGACGAGGCCTCGGTACAGGGCCCGTTGACAGCAGAGGCACCGGCGGTACCTTTACCCGCCGAGCCCCCGATGCTTCTAGCACTGGCAGCTGACGACGCACGACGCCTCGAAGCTCTGCACGAGTTCCAGCGCCAGTGACCACCCAGGTTCCGTGGGGAGTCGGACCCCCAGGCAGCCGAGGACTGGCTGGAGGCGGTCGTCCGAGTTTTCAGGCTAGTGAGGACACCAGCAGACCTCATGGTGATCCTCGCGGCGAGCCTACTGCACGCAGCAGCCGGACGATGGTGGAGCCTGATTCTCCAGGTACACGATGAGGCCACCCTCATCTGGACGGACTTCGAGAGCCTCTTCCGCTCAGAGTTCGTCCCGGCCACCCTTCGTGCGGTGCGCATCCAGGAGCTTCTTCAGCTGCGGCAGGGCAGCTTGACGGTCGCTCAGTACGCGGCGAGGTTCACCGACCTTTCTCGGTACTCGACAGACATGGTACGGGACCCCTTCTTCCGGGCCCGGACCTTCGAGCAGGGTTTGAGACACGAGATCAGGGCATCGCTGATCTCCCTCAGCATCCCGACCCAGGCAGGAGTACTGGAGCGAGCCCTCCTGATCGAGAGCTTCCTGGCTGAGTCCACAGCGAGACCTACCGCAGGGCGGCAGATAGCGGAGTCTTCGGCAGCTGGTAGCCGGCGGATGACTCAGGGCTCCAGGCGGACCAGACCTTCCGGCAGGCGACCTCGGGACACTGGCTCAGCAGTGCAGGGCACCCAGCCCGGAGCCAGTCTTCCGAGAGGCAGGCAGTGCTACGAGTGCGGCGGGCGGGGCCACATGGATCGTGACTGCCCGACCCGTTGTACTGAGGGTCAGCAGACGGTGGAGGGACCACCCAGGCAGAGGCAGAGGGTCGACCGTGGCGGTCCGCAGGGGGGAGGCGGACGAGGCAGAGGAGCTGGCCGAGCAGTAGGTGGTGGGCGATGCTTTGAGGCTCTGCCACCACCACCACCAGGAGGCCCGCCCCGACCACAGGGAGCTGGCGGGCAGAGACAGGCTCAGCTCCAGGCAGCGGAGGCCTACGACCACGGTGCGCCAGAGATGATTCGAGGTACGATCTGTGTCTATTCCACCCTTGCTGCAGTTCTGATAGACACAGGAGTGAGTCACTCTTTCATAGCCACTGCCCTTGTTCGGAGCTCGGAGATTCTGACAGAGCCGTTGGCTCGATCCTTACGGCTAGAGACTCCTACGGGAGCAGACTCGACGATTACGCACTGGTGCCGGTAGTGTGAGCTTACTCTAGGAGGTGAGAGCTTCGACTGGGATCTTCTTGTAGCGGCGTCGAGGCCTTACGACGTCATCTTGGGCATGGATTGGTTATCTACGGTCCATGCTCAGATTGACTGCATTAGGCGCAAGGTGCGATGTGTGCGCACCGACGGGAGCAGGTTCACCTTCACCGGCGAGAAGGGAGCCTTAGCATCACAGGATGGACTCACGCAGAGGAGAGGTCAGCCCATCACTCATCAGTTGGCTAGCCTCATCCTGGGAGCAGTTGACGTGCGGAGTCCCAGTTTTCCTGCAGTGGTGGATCAGTACGCGGACGTCTTTCCCGACGACATTCCAGGACTACCTCCTCGCAGAGAGGTAGACTTTTATATTGAACTGTACCCCGGGACAGCCCCGATATCCACTCTAGCATATCGGATGGCCCCCGCTGAGCTTCGAGAGCTGCGGGTACAGTTGGAGGATTTGCAGGGCAAGGGGTTCATCCGGCCCAGTGTTTCGCCCTGGGCTTCCCCGATTTTGTTTGCCAAGAAGGCGGACGGGAGCTTGCGACTGTGTATCGATTATCGTCGCCTGAATCAGGTGACAGTGAGGAACAAGTATCCGCTACCCAGGATTGATGACCTCTTCGACCAGCTCAAGGGAGCACGGTGGTTCTCGAAGATAGACCTCAGGTCAGGCTATCATCAGCTTAGAGTTCGAGACGAGGATGTGCAGAAGACGGCCTTCAGGTGTCGGTATGGCCACTATGAGTTCTTGGTTATGCCTTTCGGCGTGACCAACGCTCCAGCAGTGTTCATGAGCCTCATGAAAAGGATCTTCCAGCCATACCTCAATCGATTTGTCGTGGTCTTCATCGACGACATTTTGTTGTACTCGACCACCGAGGAGGAGCACGCCTACCACTTGCGTGTTGTACTAGACACACTCCGAGAGCACCAGCTTTATGGAAAGCTCTCGAAGTGCCAATTCTGGTTATGTGAGGTCCACTTCTTGGGGCACGTCATTTCTGAGGCGGGAGTTGCAATGGATCCCGCGAAGATCGAGGCAGTGCTAGCTTGGGAGCCACCCAAGAGCGTGACAGAGGTGCGGAGTTTCTTGGGCCTAGCCGGATACTATCGGAGATTTGTGCCGGACTTCTCCAGAGTTGCGGCCCCACTCTCAGCGTTGAAGAAGAAGGGGAAACCCTTCGTGTGGTCAGACAGATGTCAGCAGAGCTTCCAGGAGCTGAGGCAGAGGTTGACCAGCGCACCTATCTTGAGGTTGCCTGAGGAGGGAGTTGGATACGTAGTCTACTACGATGCATCAGGGACCGGACTCGGGTGTGTCCTGATGCAGGAGTGGGCCGTGATTGCCTACGGATCACGTCAGTTGAGGCCTCATGAGCAGAACTACGCTACCCATGACTTAGAGTTGGCATCAGTGGTCTTTGCCCTGAAGACATGGCGACGCTATCTGATGGGCGAGCGCTTCACAGACTTTTCTAACCACCAGAGTCTCAGGTACATCTTCTCTCAGAAGGACCTGAACCTGAGACAGTGGCGATGGCTCGAGTTCCTCCAGGACTATGACTTTGAGATAGTCTATACTCCTGGGAAGGGGAACGTGGTGGCTGATTCCCTCAGTAGGAGGACGGGCATCCAGCTACTTGAGGAGGCGACAGAGCAGCTAGACGCTTTGCAGATATCCTTCGTGGATAGAGACGGAGCAGCCTTCCTTCAGTCTCTCACAGTCTCTCCTCCACTTATTCAGCAGGTCAGAGAGGCACAGCGTGGGGACGTTGACTGTGAGACACGGCGTGCACAGATATCCTCGGGACAGGCACCTGATGGTTTCTCCCTTGGAGCAGAGCACGATGTCCTTTTCAGAGGACGTACCTTGGTACCAGTCGCTTTACGAGAGGAGGTGCTGAGAGTGTATCATACTTATCCTTTGGCGGTACATCCTGGAGTGGCGAAGATGTACCAGGATCTCAGACGACAACACTGGTGGCCGGGCATGAAGAAGGCTGTGGCAGAGTTCGTTTCACGGTGCCTCACCTGCCAGCAGGTGAAGGCAGAGCATCAGGTACCAGCAGGCTTGGTACAGCCCTTGGAGGTCCCGGAGTGGAAGTGGGACGGGATATCTATGGACTTTGTGACTGGACTTCCACGCACTTCCAGAGGTCACGACTCCATTTGGGTGATTGTTGACCGACTCACCAAGTCGGCACACTTCTTACCCATCCGAGAGCAGGGCTCAGTGGAGAGCTTGGGGCGTCTCTACGTTCAGGAGATTGTACGACTTCACGGTGTGCCATCGACTATCGTCTCCGATCGGGATGCTCGTTTTACTTCCCGGCTTTGGAAGGGGTTGCAGGAGGCGTTCGGGACGCGACTATGTCTGAGCACCGCCTTTCACCCTCAGACGGATGGTCAGACGGAGAGGACTATTCAGACTCTCGAGGACATGCTCCGCGCATGTGTCCTCGACTTTGGTCGCAGCTGGGAGGACCACCTACCCTTGGTAGAGTTTGCGTACAACAACAGCTACCACTCCACCATCGGGATGGCACCCTACGAGGCGTTGTACGGCAGGCCTTGCAGATCCCCTTTGTGCTGGACAGACCCTGGGGAGTCAGCACTTGTGGGACCAGAGATGGTCCGGGCCACGACAGAGAAGGTCCAGGTCATCCAGGAGCGGATGAGGACAGCACAGAGCCGGCAGAAGTCATATGCTGACAGGAGGCGGAGGCCACTAGAGTTCGAGGATGGCGACCAAGTCTTCTTGCGGGTCTCACCTCGACGTGGTTTGAGGAGATTTGGCCGAGGCGGCAAGATGTCTACATGCTTCATCGGACCCTTCCAGGTCCTCAGCAGGGTTGGCGAGGTGGCTTATCGTCTGGCTCTGCCACCTCAGTTGCACCGGGTGCACGACGTCTTCCACGTATCCCAGCTGAGGAGATACGTGCACGACCCGACACACATCATTGACTGTGGGGAGCTAGACGTGGATGATGGAGCGACTTTTGCGGAGGTCCCAGTGGAGATAGAGGATCGACAGGAGAGGGTCCTATGTGGGCGATCGATTCCTCTTGTGCGCATCAGATGGCAGCATGGGAACCTCCAGGAGAGCACTTGGGAGCGGGAGTCTCAGATGCGTGCTCAGTACCCACATTTGTTTCCCTAGTTTCTGATGTATCTTTACGGGGACGTAAAGTCCTGAGGTGGGAGTAATGTAAAGACCCGTAAATTTCAAGGAAATTTTTTTCTTAATTTTCTTTGGAATTTTACTAGAGCGCAGTTTCTGACGGCACCTGATTCCGAGGCCCGGTGTGCCCGGAATCATTTTCCGAAGATTGGCTCGGGTACGTTCAGTGAACGGGCGAGCAAGTTTTTCTAACTTTTGAACCGGTGCCCGGAATCAAATTCTGAGGGCACCAATGAAATCACAGCGCCGGTTTTCGCTTAGAAACGCCTCTTCCAGAGTTGCGTTTGCTCGGGTGTGGTTTTTAATTTTCGGGCTTAAAGTTAAGAAATAAAATAATTTTGCGACAACTTTATTTTATTTCACTTAAGCCACTTGGAAGCCACTTGAAGCCACTTAAAGGCGGCTTGAACTGAGTTTAACTGGATAGGATTCTATACAGAAATATCCTACCCCCTTGGTAGGATATTTGTGAGGGGGGCCCGCACGAGCCCCGCCGTTTCTTTCCGCTAAGAAACGCACCCGTGAAAACCCGTCTTAATGAAAGTCAACTAACGCGTTTTCTAAATTCTTAACAGACCATTTAATTGGGCGGTTTATTTCGTGAATTAAATGGCCTGTTTCTTTCGTTGAATTAATTCAACGAATTAATTCAATCGTTTCTTAACCTGTTTTCATGTGTTGGCATATTAATAAAATAAGACCAACCCAAAATCTTTGGAGAATATTTGAGAGGATCCTTGTTTCTTCTTCTCCCTCGCGAAGAACGCGAAGAACGCGAAGAACGCCGAACCCGGAAATCGACGAAGCTTCCGTCCGAGACGTCCTTCTCCGCCCCAATCTCCGATCACCGACCGTTGAGGTGAGTGATTTCGGATTTCCTCACAAGGTTCCTTCCTTTTTGGTTTTAAACACAGATTTAATTATTTATAATTTAAATCTATTGTTCTTGGTCCGTTGAGCTCGCCGACTCAACGCCGGATTCCGCGACGACGCGACGCCTCCCCGCGACGACGCGGTGATCCCTCTCTTCCGCGACGAGCTTTTCCGCGAAGAACGCCCGCGCGCGACGATCAACGAGGTAGGGATTTTATAATTTTGGAATACCCCTCTTATATTCCCGTGAACGTTCTTTAAAAATTAAAGAGCCGGTTTCAAATGAAAAATTTTATTTTATTAAAATTGTCGGTTCATGTGTTGAACAATTTCTCCCGTTGTTTTTTTTTATTATCTAACGCGGAGGGTGCGGGTCAAACGAACACGGCCCGGCAACCCTCCGTCATTCTTCGTGTTTTGCGAATTTGGCGGGCGACGACGGAACGTGCCGCAACGGGTGTTTGATGATCCCGCAGTAAAGAACGGAACCCGGGAGGAACAACGGCGCAGACGGGAAGGAAAACGGGCCACCGGAGCTACTCCGGCGGCCCGCGGAAGTCGGTGGTGGCGCGGGTCGCCGGCGCGGCGGCGCCGGCGGCCGGAGGCGGCGGCACCCCGCGGGTGTCCAGCGCGACACCCCGCGGGTGTCGCGGGTGTCCAGCGCGACACCCCACGGGTGCCGCGGGGTTGTCAGCGCGGCACCCCGCGGGTGTCCAGCGCGACACCCCGCGGGTGCCGCGGGGTTGTCAGCGCGGCACCCCGCTGGTGTCCAGCGCGACACCCCGCGGGTGTCCAGGGCGACACCCCACGGGTGCCGCGGGGTTGTCACGCGACACCCCGCGGGTGTCTGGCCGACACCCCGCGGGTGCCGCGGGAGTGTCACGCGGGGCGGCGGCTTTCCCCCGCGTCGGCCGCTCGGCCGCTCGGCCGAGCCGAGCCGGACCGGCCCTGGACGGGCCGGGTCGGGCCAACCAGGTCGGACCCGACCCGGTTCGGGCCAACCAGGGGGGGTCAGGCCGGGTCGGCCCGGGCCCGGACCCCCCGTCTTCGGACAGACTTCGTTCAAATGGTCGTATCTTGAACTACGAGCCTCCAAACGACCCGCCGTTAGCGTCAACGTGATCCTTGGATCGAGACGGTCGTTTCGGTATATCGCACTCAAGGTTTCGGAATACTTTGAGTTCGGCCGGGTTGGTTCGTACACGAAACCAACCGGGCCCTCGGAGCGGAAACGCTCATATCTTGAGCCACGGACGTCCGATTGACGTGCCGTCAGCTTTGTTGAGTTCCTCTTTGTGAGACGGATCTTTTGGCACCCTCCGCCCGAGGTTTGGACGCAGGTGGAGTACGGTTGGGTTGGTTTGTCCTTAAAAACCAACCGGGCCCCTGGGACGAAAAAGCCAATAACTCACAGACCGGGCGTCTGATCGATGCGCCGTCTGTTGCGTTGAGTTCCTGTTGACGATGCGGAACTTTTGGATACATCAACTCTGGACTTCGTGACAGTTGATGTATCAGCCTCTCGGCTCGTGGAGCGGACCCTCCCGAACAAGCTTGCTGTGTGCGGGAACCCTAGTGCTGGCTGCGACTGCTTCCTCGACGGCGACGACTGTGCAGAGATCCACCGTGGACTCCGACGACGACCGTGCAGAGATCCTCAGTGGACCGCGGCGACGACTGTGCAGAGATCCTCAGCGGACTGTGACGACTACTGCACTCAGTGATCCTACGTGGATCAGTGCTATAGGTCCTGTGTGGGCCCGGTCCTGTGTGGGCCCGATCCTGTACGGATCCGATCCTGTGTGGGTCAACACTCAGCGGTTCTGTGTGAGCCAACTCCTACAGGTCCTGCGTGGGCCCGATCCTGTGTGGGTCTGATCCTGTGTGGGTCACTGCAGAGATTAGTTACCTATCGATCCTTCGTGGGTCCGACGACTTATATGGATCAGAGATCATCTTTTCGTCATCCGAAAAAGTATACCTGTGTGAGCTGAATCTTGTGTTTCTCTCCTTTGTGGATTGTGTTGAGCTATCCTGTGTGGATTTACTGTTTACTCTCCTTTGTGGATTGTGTTGTTATATCCTGCGTGGGCATGCGTTTTGCTTTCCTATGTGGAATGGGTTGTGTTAGGGCTCGGACGTTGAAGCCGATCGGGGAATTGATGACTTAGGTATATGTATGGGCATATACCTAAGCCGTGTCAGATGTTACTTCGTGATTGTATCTCTCCTTCGTGGCTTATCCTTTGTGGATTTCGGGAGACCTTCGGGGGTCTCGGGGTCCCTACTGAGTAGCTTATACTCACCCCTGCACGGGCTATGCCCGCACTTCGTGGTGTTGGATGCAGACGACGGACAGCGCTGATCGTGGAGGAGGCGTGCGGAGCAGGACAGTACCTGTGTCACGACCCGCCCTCGGGGCCCGTGCCGTGACTACCCCAAGCCCGCCTTCCATAGGCCAGGGGCTGGCGACTAGCACCAAGGCGTAAAATCCCAGTAAAAAGGGAAGGCATTGCCTTAATAAAGTAAACAAGCACCTCAGAGTAACAAGCGGAAGTAAAGCAGTACACAAAACTAGAACAACTGTGCTGAAGTAAGGGGCCGGAAATACAAGCCCAACTGTAAAGTAAAGTACAACTCGAAAGGGAAAACAGCAACTGAAAGTACAAGCGGCTCCTAGGACATCCTCCTCGATTCCTACCTGAAGGGTAGGTACAGATGGCTCAGCTCCTGGATCGTCCACCACGGATCCTACCTGAAGGGTAGGTACAGATAGCTCACAACTCCTCGGGTCCAACTGTCCGCTCCGAGCATGTCCCGCTCAGTGGTCCTCCTCCGGGTACCGACCTACTCCGAAAGCCTCATCCACAGTCAGCGTTGTCCGTCGTCTGCAACCAACACAACGAAGTGCGGGCAAAGCCCGTGCAGGGGTGAGTATAAGCTACTCAGTAGGGACCCCGAGACCCCTGAAGGTCTCTCAAATCCACAAAGGATAAACCACGAAGAAAAGTAACAATCACGAAGTAACATCCAGTATTGATTAGGTATATGCCCATACATATACCTATGTCACCAATTTCCGTTCGGCTCCAACACGAGCCCAAGAACAATCCAATCCACAAAGAAGAGTAAACAGTAAAATCCACATAGGATAACAGTACAAGTCCACACGGTTTATAACAAGTTTATGAAATCAACGGATAACTATTACCCAGGTATATGCCCATACATATACCTAAGTTATCAAGCGGTCCATCTCAATCATGAGGAAACACAAAGATCATTGACTCAGCTCAAACCAGGATTTTCATTATCGAAACCGAATCTGCTGAAGAGCTCCGTCTCTAGAGTGTACAGTGGTCCTGTCACGACTCCGAGGCCGCCGCTCACTAACCTAAGACTGCTGAAGTACTCCTCCTGTCGAGTACCGCGGGTCTGCTGCCAACTACCGGGCGCTCCGTCCGCTGAGGGTCTGCTGCCAAATACCGGGCGCTCACCCAGATAGCCTACTGAGGTACTCCTCCTGTCGAGTACCGCGGGTTTGCTGCCAACTACCAGGCGCTCCGTCCGTCGTGGGTCTGCTGCCAACTACTGGGCGCTCCGTCCACTGGGCTAGTCGACTCACTCCAAGTCGAGTCGGTCAAGCAGTCGTCAGGTCTCAGCCGGCTACACGGTCTCTGTACTCCGCACGCACGTCTCCACCGTCGCGGGTCTGTCGCTACAACCAAGCGCACATGCTCCGTAGGGTATCGCGGGTCCGCCACTACAACCAAGCGCTCCACCGCCAAGGGTCTGCTGCTGCATCCAAGCGCACCACCACTGTCAAGTACCACGGGTCCGCCGCTACTCCCAAGCGCTCCACCGCTCAAGGTAAAAAGAAGGTTCAGCTCACACAGGTTCGATAGCACTGTTCCACGTAGGATCGCTGAGTGCTGTAGTCGTCGTCGTCGAATCCACACAGGATCTCTGTACTGTCGTCGTCGAAGTCACAGTAGCAGTCGTAGCAGTAGAACAGTCGCAGCCAGCACTAGGGTTCCCGCACACAGCAAGCTTGTACGGAGGGTCCGCTCCACGAGCCGAGAGGCTGATACATCAACTGTCACGAAGACCGAAGTTGATGTATCCAAAAGTTCCGTATCGTCAACAGGAACTCAACGCAACAGACGGCGCGTCGATCGGACGCCCGGTCTGAGAGTTATTGGCATTTTCGTCTCCGGGGCCCGGTTGGTTTTTAAGGCAAAACCAACCCGACCGTACTCCACCTGCGTCCAAACCTTGGGCGGAGTATGCCAAAAGATCCGTCTCACATAGAGGATTCCATCAAAGTCGACGGCACGTCAATCGGACGTCCGGAACTCAAGATATGAGCGTTTCCGCTCCGAGGGCCCGGTTGGTTTCGTGAACGAACCAACCCGGCCGTACTCCACCTGCGTCCAAACCTCGGGCGGAGTATGCCAAAAGATCCGTCTCACTAAGAGGAACACAACGCGACTGACGGCGCGTCAATCGGACGTTCGTAGCTCAAGATATGAGTGTTTCCACTCGGAAGGCCCGGTTGGTTTCGTGAACGAACCAACCCGGCCGAACTCAAAGTAATCCGAAACCTTGAGTGCGATATACCGAAACGACCGTCTCGATCCAAGGATCGCGTTGCCGCTGACGGTTCGTCGATCGGAGGTCCGAGGCTCAAGTTATGGGCCAAAAACCAATTCTGGTTCGAAACGGGGGGGTCTGGGTCCGGGCCGACCCGGCCCGACCCCCCCCCCCCCCCCTGGGCGGCGCGGTGGCCGGCGGCGGCGGCCGGCGGCGGCGGGCGGCGGCGGCCGGCGGCGGCGGGCGGCGGCGGCGGGCGGCGGCGGGCGGCGGCGGCGGCCGGCGGCGGCGGCGGGGCGGCGGCGGCGGCCGGCGGCGGCGGCGGCCGGCGGCGGCGGCCGGCGGCGGCGGGCGGCGGCGGCGCGGCGGCCGGCGGCGGCCTGGCGGCGCGGCGGCGCGGCGGCGCGGCGGCGCGGGGTGCCGCGGCGACTTGGGGTGCCGCGAGGAGCCGCACGCGGGGGCAATCAAGCCCCCGTTTCCTTGATTGGCGGCGCGGCCTAAGTGCCGCGCCATTTGCAAATAAACGGCCCCCCGCACGTGGGGGCCGGCTGGAGACAAAACCGGGGGGCTGTTGCCCCCCCCTTTCAAGGAACCGCCCCCCCTCTTAAAGAGGGGGGTTTTACACGCTGGCCGGGGGAATTTATTCCCCCGGTTTTAAGCCTTCCGGCTGGCCAGCTGGCCGGCCGGTTTTTCTCCAACGGGACCGGAAATTCCGGTCCCCCTTCGGCTTCCGACGCCGGCGGCCCGGCCGCCGGTCTTCTCTTCCGCCGCGGCCCGGAACTGGCCGCGGTCTTCTCGTCCCGCCGCGGCCCGGAACCGGCCGCGGTGTTCGTCGTCCGGCGCGGTGCGACGGCACCGCGCCCCTTTTCGCCGTGCCATGATTCCTTTCAACGCGGCGCGACGGCGTCGCGTTCTTGAAGATTTTTCCTCGTCGTGGCGCGACGGCGTCATGTAAGATTAACGTACAATTATCCGCGTGGTGCGACGGCACCACGCCACCTTGCTTCCGCCCGCAGATAAACAACATGAACGATGGAGGGGGTTCGGCCGTGTTCATGCGGTCCGGCCCCCCTCGCGTTAACAATAAAAACGCAACTTAAATAAAAATCATGCCACACGTTATACTTGCTATTCACGATCAAGAAATGGAATAATAAAGAATAAAACAACAACCCCTACCTCGAAGGAAGCTCGCGGAGCTCATCAACGATCCGCGAAGGACGAGCGTCGCGGAGGTCGGACGTCACGGAAGAAGACGTCGTCGGCATCGCGGTTATGGCGTCGCGGTAGACGGACGTGGGTTCGCCGCGAGAGGCACGTCGCGGAAAGCACGTCGCGGAGAGGATGCGTTGCGGCGTCGTGGAGGAAATCCAACGCGTTGCAGTCCGACGTCGTGGAAGAAGGTCGCCGCGTTCTTCGTCGTGGAGGAAGAACTCACAAGAAGCCTCCCTCTTTTCCTCTCCGCACAGCAAAACCCAAAAACCAAAACAAAGGAAACTAAACCATGAATTAAATAGAAGGGTTTGGAATTTCAAAGGTTTGAAATCCAAACCACTTCATTTAATTCTCCTCATTTAAATCTTAAGTTATAACTTAAGTTTATTGAGTTTCCAACCTTAACTCCACATGACTCTTGAATTCCAAGAGTTTGAAAATAAAACTAACTCATGTAATAAATTACACAAGTTGTCAAATTAATAAAGTGGAGTTTAATGAGGAGTTAGGAAATTTGAAAAGGTGGGGGCTCGTGTGGGCCCCACCTCCCTCATAACCACACATGGGAAGTTGGGTGGTTGTGGGCCCCACCAACAACTTCCCATGAGAGAGTCTAACAACCATGAATAAAATAAAATTTCACACACAAAATTTTATTTTACTTATCTTTTAATCCCCAAAACTAACTTTCAACCCGCAAAAAACGCAACTTCCGAAAAGGTCTCTTTAAGCGAATATCGGCGCTACGAGTTCATCGGTGCCCTCGGATTTCAATTCCGAGCACCGGATCAAAAGTTAGGAATTCCCGCTCGTTCGTTCACTGAACGTACCCGAGCCAAACTTCGGAAATTAATTCCGGGCACTCCGGGCCTCGGAATCAGGTGCCGTCAGAAACCGCGCTCTTGTAAAATTCTAAAGAAAATTAAGAAAAAAATTTCCCTTGAATTTTACGGGTCTTTACATTACTCCCACCTCAGGGCTTTACGTCCCCGTAAAGCTTCAACTCATACTTAAGGGAAACTAGGTAGTACTGAGCACGCAACTGAGCTTTACGCTCCCATATGCTCACCTGAAGATCTCGTGCTACTCGAGAAGCACCCCAGAGGAAGCAACCGTTCACGTAGATCCTGCTCATGTCGATCCTCGATCTCTACTAGAACCTCTGTGCTTGTCGCCCTGTCATCGACGTCCAACTCCCCGGGGTCGATGACGTGTGAAGAAACATACACGTATCTCCACAGCCGAGACACGTGGTGGACATTATGCACCCGGTGCGACTGAGGTGGTAGGGTCAAGCGGTAAACCTCTTCGCCTACGCTACTGAAGATAAAAAGGGTCCATCGAACTTCGGAGATAACATGCCGCCTCGGCCACATCTCCGAAACCTCATCGGGGTGAGACCGTATAAGAACGTGTTCGTCACCCTCGAACTCAAGAGGTTTCCCTTTTTAGGTTAGAACTGAAACTCAAAACTCCTGCTGCCACAAGGGTAGGGTTGAACAACTCAAGAGTGATCGGCCACACCCTCTTATGCCTGAGTTTAACATGTTCTGCCCAGGGTTTCCTTTTCGCCGACCAAGGAAAACCCATTCCGACGTTTGCCTAAAACAGTCAACCGGGGTATGATTTGTGAATCAAAACCATACCCAGATCAACGTCGTAAGGCCTCTACGCTGCCACCAAGAGATTCCAACCGAAACTCTCGCCTCGAGGTCAAATCACACCGTCGGCGTAAGCGTGATTATCGAGTCTCCTCCCAAAGGTATCTCCAGACGTGAGGGTCAAGTCTACGGCTTACCCGGAACCTCTAGGTCTGGGACATGATTCGTGGAAGGGTAGAATGATTGGTTCTTATGTCTATAGATATGGCAGCTCGTAGTAGACATAATTCGTACCCCGAATCATTCTTAGAGCTCCTGGGTCACACTCCTTGACCGCAATGCAGCTACTCTCCTCCCCAGCCCTCCTGCTCCCTGAGCCTGGCGGGGACTACTAAGTCGGGTGGTCGTAACATGTCGAAATGTACACCACCACATGCTGCTCTCTAAGCTCCGCTTCCACGTCTGCTACCCTGCAGATTCATCTGTCCTTAACTCTTCCTCCTCCTGAAACATTTTACACGCCCGAGTCTCTGAGACTGGCGCTAGTTTCCTGCCTTTCACTGCTAACGTTCACAACCACAAAGGTTCTCTCTAGCATCCTAGCATAGGTAGAAATGCATAGAGGAAAAGTAATGGTTCGGATGTCCTTTAGAGACACATCGCTCAGAAGTTCGAGTCTAAAGATCTGATCACAACGAAACCAACGAGTACCAAGATTGATTGGTAAGCCACATTGAGTGCTCTGCTTCCGACATGTCATACTGTCGAAGCTGTATTAGCTCCAGAAAACTCACAACCACCTCCTCAAGCCAGTCCTCAGCCGCCTACGAGTCAGGCTCACCTCGAAACTTGAGGGATATCTGGTGCTAAAACATATGTAAGGCACTAAGCCTGTGAGTCTCTGCTGACCAACAGGTAGTGACATAGCTGGCGCACTACCCGTAGGTACTATCCCAGGTATCGGTTCGCGTACCGAAGCCTCATTACTATAAGGACCAACCTCATGGTCACTCACTGGAAACACCAGGTGCTAAGATCATCATCCGCTCTACTAGTATCCAAGCTAGGCGTAGAACTCTAGCAACCGCCTCCATCCAGTCCACTGCTGCCTGGGAAATCTGTCTCGCCTCGTATCCTCAGAGGCCTCTACTGCTGGAACTCGTGCATCGCGCTCTGCTAGCGTGCACCGTCAGCTAGTGGCATCTGCTGCCTAACGGGTGGTGGTGCTGCTGGTACACCACCCGAAGGTGCCAACACAGAAAAAGGGGCCCTGCACCGAAGTCTCGCTGCTCGGTGGGCCATCATCGAGAACTCTCTCGGAGCTCCAGCTAACTATCTGCATGGTGACATCCTGAACAGATGTGTCACGGTCAACGATTTATACCTGGTGAGATGACCTGGTTTGAGCTGACTTTAAACCTTTTGGGAAACACACACGCAATCAGTGTTTTCATGCATTAAGTCGGAAATCAGAAGTCAGGGTCCTGGTGTACGGATACGTCGGCCGCCGCACCAACACTGGACTCCCTGGACTGATAACCACACTCAATACACTAAACACTATTGCTTCACATAGAAAAAAAGATCAGAGTCTGCGGTAGAACCGAACTCCTCTGATACCAATTTTTCACGACCCGCCCTCGGGGCCCGTGCCGTGACTACCCCAAGCCCGCCTTCCATAGGCCAGGGGCTGGCGACTAGCACCAAGGCGTAAAATCCCAGTAAAAAGGGAAGGCATTGCCTTAATAAAGTAAACAAGCACCTCAGAGTAACAAGCGGAAGTAAAGCAGTACACAAAACTAGAACAACTGTGCTGAAGTAAGGGGCCGGAAATACAAGCCCAACTGTAAAGTAAAGTACAACTCGAAAGGGAAAACAGCAACTGAAAGTACAAGCGGATCCTAGGAAATCCTCCTCGATTCCTACCTGAAGGGTAGGTACAGATGGCTCAGCTCCTGGATCGTCCACCACGGATCCTACCTGAAGGGTAGGTACAGATAGCTCACAACTCCTCGGGTCCAACTGTCCGCTCCGAGCACGTCCCGCTCAGTGGTCCTCCTCCGGGTACCGACCTACTCCGAAAGCCTCATCCACAGTCAGCGCTGTCCGTCGTCTGCAACCAACACAACGAAGTGCGGGCAAAGCCCGTGCAGGGGTGAGTATAAGCTACTCAGTAGGGACCCCGAGACCCCTGAAGGTCTCTCAAATCCACAAAGGATAAACCACGAAGAAAAGTAACAATCACGAAGTAACATCCAGTATTGATTAGGTATATGCCCATACATATACCTATGTCACCAATTTCCGTTCGGCTCCAACACGAGCCCAAGAACAATCCAATCCACAAAGAAGAGTAAACAGTAAAATCCACATAGGATAACAGTACAAGTCCACACGGTTTATAACAAGTTTATGAAATCAACGGATAACTATTACCCAGGTATATGCCCATACATATACCTAAGTTATCAAGCGGTCCATCTCAATCATGAGGAAACACAAAGATCATTGACTTAGCTCAAACCAGGATTTTCATTATCGAAACCGAATCTGCTGAAGAGCTCCGTCTCTAGAGTGTACAGTGGTCCTGTCACGACTCCGAGGCCGCCGCTCACTAACCTAAGACTGCTGAAGTACTCCTCCTGTCGAGTACCGCGGGTCTGCTGCCAACTACCGGGCGCTCCGTCCGCTGAGGGTCTGCTGCCAAATACCGGGCGCTCACCCAGATAGCCTACTGAGGTACACCTCCTGTCGAGTACCGCGGGTTTGCTGCCAACTACCAGGCGCTCCGTCCGCCGTGGGTCTGCTGCCAACTACTGGGCGCTCCATCCACTGGGCTAGTCGACTCACTCCAAGTCGAGTCGGTCAAGCAGTCGTCAGGTCTCAGCCGGCTACACGGTCTCCGTACTCCGCACGCACGTCTCCACCGTCGCGGGTCTGTCGCTACAACCAAGCGCACATGCTCCGTAGGGTATCGCGGGTCCGCCGCTACAACCAAGCGCTCCACCGCCAAGGGTCTGCTGCTGCATCCAAGCGCACCACCACTGTCAAGTACCACGGGTCCGCCGCTACTCCCAAGCGCTCCACCGCTCAAGGTAAAAAGAAGGTTCAGCTCACACAGGTTCGATAGCACTGTTCCACGTAGGATCGCTGAGTGCTGTAGTCGTCGTCGTCGAATCCACACAGGATCTCTGTACTGTCGTCGTCGAAGTCACAGTAGCAGTCGTAGCAGTAGAACAGTCGCAGCCAGCACTAGGGTTCCCGCACACAGCAAGCTTGTACGGAGGGTCCGCTCCACGAGCCGAGAGGCTGATACATCAACTGTCACGAAGACCGAAGTTGATGTATCCAAAAGTTCCGTATCGTCAACAGGAACTCAACGCAACAGACGGCGCGTCGATCGGACGCCCGGTCTGAGAGTTATTGGCATTTTCGTCTCCGGGGCCCGGTTGGTTTTTAAGGCAAAACCAACCCGACCGTACTCCACCTGCGTCCAAACCTCGGGCGGAGTATGCCAAAAGATCTGTCTCACATAGAGGATTCCATCAAAGTCGACGGCACGTCAATCGGACGTCCGGAACTCAAGATATGAGCGTTTCCGCTCCGAGGGCCCGGTTGGTTTCGTGAACGAACCAACCCGGCCGTACTCCACCTGCGTCCAAACCTCGGGCGGAGTATGCCAAAAGATCCGTCTCACTAAGAGGAACACAACGCGACTGACGGCGCGTCAATCGGACGTTCGTAGCTCAAGATATGAGCGTTTCCACTCCGAAGGCCCGGTTGGTTTCGTGAACGAACCAACCCGGACGAACTCAAAGTAATCCGAAACCTTGAGTGCGATATACCGAAACGACCGTCTCGATCCAAGGATCGCGTTGCCGCTGACGGTTCGTCGATCGGAGGTCCGAGGCTCAAGTTATGGGCCAAAAACCAATTCTGGTTCGAAACGGGGGGGTCCGGGTCCGGGCCGACCCGGCCCGACCCCCCCCCCCCCTGGGCGGCGGCGGCGGCCGGCGGCGGCGGGCGGCGGCAGCGCGGCGGCGGCGGCGCGGCGGCGGCGCGGCGGCCTGGCGGCGCGGCGGCGCGGCGGCGCGGGGTGCCGCGGCGACTTGGGGTGCCGCGAGGAGCCGCACGCGGGGGCAATCAAGCCCCCGTTTCCTTGATTGGCGGCGCGGCCTAAGTGCCGCGCCATTTGCAAATAAACGGCCCCCCGCACGTGGGGGCCGGCTGGAGACAAAACCGGGTGGCTGTTGCCCCCCCCCTTTCAAGGAACCGCCCCCCCTCTTAAAGAGGGGTTTTACACGCTGGTCGGGGGAATTTATTCCCCCGGTTTTAAGCCTTCCGGCCGGCCAGCTGGCCGGCCGGTTTTTCTCCAACGGGACCGGAAATTCCGGTCCCCCTTCGGCTTCCGACGCCGGCGGCCCGGCCGCCGGTCTTCTCTTCCGCCGCGGCCCGGAACCGGCCGCGGTCTTCTCGTCCCGCCGCGGCCCGGAACCGGCCGCGGTGTTCGTCGTCCGGCGCGGTGCGACGGCACCGCGCCCCTTTTCGCCGTGCCATGATTCCTTTCAACGCGGCGCGACGGCGTCGCGTTCTTGAAGATTTTTCCTCGTCGTGGCGCGACGGCGTCATGTAAGATTAACGTACAATTATCCGCGTGGTGCGACGGCACCACGCCACCTTGCTTCCGCCCGCAGATAAACAACATGAACGATGGAGGGGGTTCGGCCGTGTTCATGCGGTCCGGCCCCCCTCGCGTTAACAATAAAAACGCAACTTAAATAAAAATCATGCCACACGTTATACTTGCTATTCACGATCAAGAAATGGAATAATAAAGAATAAAACAACAACCCCTACCTCGAAGGAAGCTCGCGGAGCTCATCAACGATCCGCGAAGGACGAGCGTCGCGGAGGTCGGACGTCACGGAAGAAGACGTCGTCGGCATCGCGGTTATGGCGTCGCGGTAGACGGACGTGGGTTCGCCGCGAGAGGCACGTCGCGGAAAGCACGTCGCGGAGAGGATGCGTTGCGGCGTCGTGGAGGAAATCCAACGCGTTGCAGTCCGACGTCGTGGAAGAAGGTCGCCGCGTTCTTCGTCGTGGAGGAAGAACTCACAAGAAGCCTCCCTCTTTTCCTCTCCGCACAGCAAAACCCAAAAACCAAAACAAAGGAAACTAAACCATGAATTAAATAGAAGGGTTTGGAATTTCAAAGGTTTGAAATCCAAACCACTTCATTTAATTCTCCTCATTTAAATCTTAAGTTATAACTTAAGTTTATTGAGTTTCCAACCTTAACTCCACATGACTCTTGAATTCCAAGAGTTTGAAAATAAAACTAACTCATGTAATAAATTACACAAGTTGTCAAATTAATAAAGTGGAGTTTAATGAGGAGTTAGGAAATTTGAAAAGGTGGGGGCTCGTGTGGGCCCCACCTCCCTCATAACCACACATGGGAAGTTGGGTGGTTGTGGGCCCCACCAACAACTTCCCATGAGAGAGTCTAACAACCATGAATAAAATAAAATTCACACACAAAATTTTATTTTACTTATCTTTTAATCCCCAAAACTAACTTTCAACCCGCAACAAACGCAACTTCCGAAAAGGTCTCTTTAAGCGAATATCGGCGCTACGAGTTCATCGGTGCCCTCGGATTTCAATTCCGAGCACCGGATCAAAAGTTAGGAATTCCCGCACGTTCGTTCACTGAACGTACCCGAGCCAAACTTCGGAAATTAATTCCGGGCACTCCGGGCCTCGGAATCAGGTGCCGTCAGAAACCGCGCTCTTGTAAAATTCTAAAGAAAATTAAGAAAAAAATTTCCCTTGAATTTTACGGGTCTTTACAACCTGGAGGTGGACCACTGGGCGGGACGTACTCGGAGCGGTTAGGTGGACCCGAGGAGCAGTGGAGGCTATCTGTACCCACCCTTCAGGTGGGACTTCCAGAGGACGGCTCGACGCTGCAGTTTTTCCTTTCAGTTGTTGTTTTTCCTTTCAGTTGTACTTTAAAGTTGGGCTTGTATTTCCGGCCCCTTTTACTTTCAGCACAGCTTGTACAGTTTTTACTTAGTGTTTACTTTTCTGCTTGCTTACTCTGTGGTGCTTGTTTACTTTTCAAAGGCAATGCCTTCCCTTTTTGTTGGGATTTATGCCTTGGTGCTAGTCGCCAGCCCCTGGCCTATGGAAGGCGGGCTTGGGGTAGTCACGGCACGGGCCCCGAGGACGGGTCGTGACAGATATCAATATGCAGAGCTGCTGAGGGCATGGTATGCATAGTCATACAAAGGTGTCCACGGGTCGATGACTTTCCACTTCCGATGGCCATGAATGGTTATGAGGATCCGCAATTATCCGGGCCACGAAGTCTGTCATTTGGCAGGAGAATGTCTGGACATGTCGGGGATATCCGTCCTTGGTTGCTTGTTGAGTTTCAAAGAGCCCCCTGCGCTGATCTTTTCTCTCTCTTTTTTGTGAGGGGATGTGCCTTCATTCCATGCAGTTTCATGTCATGTGGTAAGGACGAGGTACTCCTAGTTTATCGATCATAGAGCTTGGACCATTGGGTGACTACTGCTGCAGTCACCCGGAGGATAACTGAGTCAACATGTTCTGATATACTTGGAACAAGGTGGGGGATGAAGGTCGTAAACTGCAACTTTGAACTTTCCCGGATCAGGGGGTATGGTGTGGGGGCTCTGAGGCCGGTAGGCATACGGAGTTAGGAGGAGTACCGCCTGAGGAAATCATGCCTTTGATGGACGAGCTAGGGGCTATCATTATGTAGATCCGCTGAGGGCATGGTATACATAGTCGTACAAAGGTATCCCCGGGTCGATAACTTTCCAATTCTGATGGCCATGAATGGTTATGAGAATCCATGATTGCTCACAGTGCAGAGTTCGGTATGTGGGGATAATGGTGTCCGGGTATACAAGAAACATCTTCACTACAATTGTCCGTTGAGTCAAAGTAGCCTAGTCCTGGCTTGATGTTTGTTGATGCAGGTCGCTATGTGAACCATTGACAGACACATAGGCTAGCCAGATAGGGATACCCTGGCAACGCCTGGATGTGAAAAGGGGAATGAACTTGTAAACCACCTTGCCATAAACTTCTAGATCATGAGGTATGGTATGGGGGCTCTGAGTCCGGTAAGCGTACGGAGCTAGGAAGAGTGTCGCCTGTGGAAATCTTGCCTTTGGTAGATGAGCCATGGGCTATCATTATGCAGAGCCGCTGAGGGCATGGTATGCATAGTCATGCAAAGGTTTCCACAGGTCAATGACTTTCCACTTCCGATGGCCATGAGTGGTTATGAAGATCCATAAGTTTCTGGGTCGTGGAGTCTAGTGTATGGAGGGGATGCATCCAAATGTGCAAGGAGTATCTCCATCTCGTATCGCCATGTGTTTTGGGTGGGTCGCGACGAAGTTCATGTAGTTTAACGTCATGCGGTGAGGACGAAGTATACACCCCATGTAGGTTTGGTCCGTATACAGGGGAAGGGGAATTTTTAACACTATCGTCCGTGCAGTTTAACATCGTGTGGAAATGGTGAAAAAATACTCCCCGTGCAGGTCTAGTCCATACACGGGGAAAAGGGAGCATTTTTAAATCTTGCTATCCGTTCAGTTTTACGTCATGCGGTAAGGACGAAAAGTACACCCCATGCCTGTTTGGTTCATACACAGGGGGGAAGGGCATTTTTATTTTTTATTCAGGGGGATGGGCCAGGATGGGGAACCTTGGATTTACTACGTATCCTGCGAGGGTAGGAATCAAGCCGCACGTAGTTCTCTGAAATAAGTACACTCCGTGCAGGGCCGGTCTGGACACGGGGGAAGGGGCATTGTTAAAACTCGTTGTCCGTGCAGTTTAACGTCGTGCGGTGAGGACGAGGGATACACCCCGCATAGGTCTAGTCCATACACGGGGGGGGAAGAAGGCATTTATTAGGGAGTGGTTGGGCCAGGATAGGAGATCCCGATGTCACTACGTATCCTGCGAGGGAAGGAATCAAGTCGTACGTAGTTCTCTGAAATCCGTACAGTTTAACGTCATGTCGTGAGGATGAGGTCCATAAAGTTTAACGTCATGTGGTTAGGACGGGGGGTATTATTGGATTCCATGCAGTTTAATCATCATGCGATGAGGACGTGAATACACCCCATGCAAGTCTGGTCCGTACACGGGGGAATGGGAATTTTTGTTTTTCCTTTTGAGGTGGCTGGGCTAGGGTGTGGAATTCTGACGTCACTACATATCCTGGGAGGGCAGGAATCAAGCCTCATGTAGTTCTCTGAAGGACGATACACCCCATGCAGGTCTGGTCTGTACACAGGGGAAGAGGGAATTTTTAAATCACTCTGTCCGTGTAGTTTAACGTCATGCGGTGAGGACGAAATACTCTTAGTTTAAGGTCATAGAGTTTGGACTGTTGGGTGCTTGGAAGTTTAACGTCATGCATCTCGGACGAACTCTGTGCATTTTAACATCGTGCGGTAAGGACGTAGGTGACCCGACGTGAAAAGAAAAATAAAAAGAAGGGGGGTCTGCGCAGTTTAACGTCGTGCGGTGAGGACGAGTTCTGTGCATTTTAACATCGTGCGGTGAGGACGAGGAATGCACCCCATGTAGGTCTGGTCCGTACACGGGGGGAGGGAGCATTCTTGACTCTTATTATCCGTGCATTTTAACGTCGTGCGGTAAGGACGTACTCCATGTAGTTTAACGTCATGTGGTGAGGACGTGTTCCGTGCAGTTTAACGTCATGCGGTGAGGACTAGGAATACACCCCATACAGGTCTGGTCCGTACACGGGGGGAGGGAGCATTCTTGACTCTTATTATCCGTGCATTTTAACGTCGTGTGGTAAGGACGAAGATACTTCTTGGTCTCTATGCAAAATAATTCTTCAGGAATTTCACATTGGTAGGAGTCGTGGTGAATTTCCCGTCCATGGAGATCAGGGCATATGCTCCATTGGATTAGACCTTGTGTACAACGTATGGTCCCTCCCATTTGGGATCCAACTTTGGAGGCTTATTACCGGGTATCATTGGGGTCTGGAGGACCAGCACTAATTCTCCTTCCAATAAAGATCGGAGGTGGACCTTTTTGTTGAAGGCTCGTGCGATCTGATTCTGGTACCCTTCCAGGTGGTGCAGAGTGTGCAGCCGCTTCTCGTCTAGCTGTTCCAATTCACCTAGCCGCTTTTCTGGCTGCTCATCATCGGATAATTGATCACAGATGGCAACACGGAGTGAGGGAAGTTGGAGTTCAACGGTCAGGACCACCTCTGTGTCGTACACCAATGAGTATGGGGTAGACCGAGTAGCGGTGCGGATTGTGGTTCGATAAGCCCACAATGCATGGAGGATTTTATCCAGCCATGACTTCTTGTATTTTTCCACCATTTTCTGGAGGATGTTGGACAGGGTCTTGTTGAAAGCTTCTATTTGTCCGTTGGCCACTGCATGGTAGTGGGATGAGTGGTTAGCCTTGATACCATACTCATGGTATAGCTTTTCTAACTCAGCAAAGAAGAAATTGGTGTTGCTGTCTGTTAGTATAGTATGAGGGACACCAAATCTGGTGATGATATTGGTCTTCATGAAGCTAACAATATTTCTTTCCCTGACTTCCTTAAGGGGTATGGATTCTGCCCATTTGGAAAAGAAGTCGGTTTCCATGAGGATATACTTCAGTTGTTTGGTCGTGGCGGGAGGATATGGTCCCACGACGTCCATCCCCCAGACGGAAAACGGCCAAGAGTACTTAGCTTGATGAAGTAACTCTAGGGGCTGTTGTATGAAGTTGTCATGAATCTGGCATGAGTGGCATTTTGTGGTAAAATGCTCACAGTCTCGTGCCACTGTAGGCCAGTAGTACCCGAGCCTTCAAACCTGATGGGAAAGCTTGGTCCCTGGTTGATGTGCTCCACACGCTCCTGCATGTACTTCAGTCGGGACGGTGGAGGTTTCTTCTCCGTCGATGCATCTGAGGAGTACTTCATCGAGGCCTCGTTTGTATAGGACCTCTTGTTGACCCGTGCCACCATATATGTCAAAATTGATTGCCCTTCTCTGTATTTTCTCTCGTTCAGCCCTGTCTGATGGAAGCTCTCCCGGTTGAAGGTAGTTCGTGATGGGGATCATCCAGCCGGTGGCGGGAGCATATGGCTCGGGGATAGGACTGAATTCATGGATTTCTTCCATCTTAGCTTGAACAAATTCCAATACCATTCAATGGTGAGCAATGCTGATGACCGTTTCATCTCGGTCTGGGTCGGCTAGGGTTGTGGCCGCATTGGCTAATGCATCATCCTGAGCGTTCTGGGACTGGGGAATATAAGTCAATGTCAGTTCTGTGGAAAACTCGGCCATTAACCCTTGGGCATGGTCAATCAGGGGGATCAGCTCCTCCTTTTTAATAGCATAGTCACCGTTGACTTGCTTGATGACCAGCTCCGAGTCACCTTTTACCTTAAGGTGTTGTACTTGTGCCTAGAGTGCGAGCTTCAGGCCTGCAATGAGGGCTTGATATTCCACTTCATTGTTTGTACATCCCTCTGACAGGAGGAAGGAATACGGCAAGACTTCCTTCTCTGGGGACACGATTATTACCCCCAGGCCCACTTTGTTGAATCTGGGATCCTCCATCCTCTTCCCAGTGGGGCTTCGGGATGCGCCGTCAAAGTACATTTCCCATGCTGGAAACCCCTCTTGGACCGAGAAGATATCTTCATCAGGTAGTTCAGCGTCCGGTGCAGTGGTCCCTGTTGAAGGGTGCTCTTCCAGAAAGTCTGCTAATGTATGGCCCTTGATGGATTTTTGAGGCACGAACCGGATGTCGAACTGTTGCAGGATGACCGCCCATCGGGATAGGCGTCCGGTTAGCATCGGGCGACTGAGGATGTACTTGAGTGGGTTACTCCGCGAGATCAAATAGACCTCATGATGCTGCAAATAATGTCACAGCTTTTGAACCGTGAAGACCAAGTCCAGACAGCACTTCTCGATATTTGAGTATCGAGTCTCAGCATCAATCATGGTTCAACTGAGGTAATAGAGACTGTTTTCGCTGTCAGCATCATTCTTTTGTGCGAGGAAGGATCCCAGTGATCGCTCCAGATCCGTCACATATAGAATGAGAGGTCTTCCTTCAACCGGGGGCATGAGCACCGGTGGGCTTAAGAGGTACTTCTTCAAGTTGTTGAACGCCTCTTGGCAGTCATTCGTCCATTGGTAAGTGACCCCCTTCTTCATCAACCTGGTGAATGGAAAACATTTGCCTGCCAGGTTGGCTATGAACCACCTAATATAGGCTATGTGTCCCTGGAATCCCCTCAGCTCAGTGAGATTTTGAGGAGGTGGCAGGCTTAGGATAGCCTTCGTCTTCTCAGGGTCTACTTCAATGCCATGATGGCGTACGACGAAGCCAAGGAATTTCCCTAAGGTAACCCCAAAGGCGCATTTCAAGGGGTTCATCTTCAAGTTATGCTGTCAGAGCTTGTTGAAGACGGTCTCAAGGTCCGACAGGTGATCCGAGCGCTATCTGGGTTTGACCACTAGGTCATCCATGTAACATTCAACGAATTTCCCTAGGAACGACTTAAAGATCTGATGCATGGCACGCTGATATGTGGCTCCAGCATTCTTGAGACCGAAGGGAATGACCCTGTAATAGAATACCCCTTGAGGGGCCCTGAAGGCAATGGATTCTTCGTCTTCTCGGTCCATCCTGATTTGATTATATCCGGAATAGCCGTCCATGAAGGATAGAGCCTCATACCCAGTCATTGAATCAATTAACAACTTGGTGATTGGAACCGGGAAGTCATCTTTCGGACAATGCCGATTAAGGTCTCTGTAGTCAATGCAGACGTGGATTTTCCCGTTCTTTTTCTTGACGGGGATGATATTGGCCAACCAAATGGGGTACTGGACCTCTCGAATGGAGCCTTCTTTAATGAGCTTATCGACTTCAACCTCTATCTTGGCAGCATGTGAGGGGTGTTTCCTTCTAGCGGCCTGTTTGTAGCCCCGGTGGTCTACTGGAAGACCCAGGTGATGCGTCGCTACCTTGGGATCGAGTCCTGGCATTTCCGTGTAATTCCAGGTGAAGAAATCCCGGTGTTGCCTTAGGAAGGAGGTATATACCTCATGTTTTTCGGGGGACAGGGCTGCACTAATGAGAGTGGGCCTCGGGTCTTCCTCGGTACCCAGGTTTATTTCCCTGAGTTCTTCCACAGTGGTGGAGATACCTTCCTCAAATGCGGGAGGTGCATCCCTGAGATATTCCCCCTCTTCATCTTGCAAATTCTCATCTTCTTGGTCTGACGAGGAGAGAGCTCCCATCACGAGTTCTTAGAAGTTTGGAGGTGAGGTGTCGTGGGCATCCTTGCTCGAGCTTTCGCCCCCCGATTGAGGGTCAGCGGATGTTCCCACATTATCACACTCGGTCGTTGTGGTTGAAGTCATGAGGACATCCAAGTGCATGTTAGGACTTGAAATCCTACCTTCCACGTGGTTGATGGGAAAGACATAATCTCTACCAAGGCTGCATGAGGGGGTCATCAAGAACCATTTCCAGGCCATTTGGAGTGGGGATCCAGTCGACGTCATTGACCAAAGGCTTCTTCTTCTTTTGCTCATAGAACCCGGCGTCGATGTAATGTGACTCGGAGAGCTCGAAAGGGGCCTTGTCGGCATGCAACGTCCCGCTTTGTCCATTGACACAGTACTTGATACATTGGTGGTAAGATGAAGGAACGGCCATGTGCTTATGGAGCCATGGCCTTCCCAGCAGGTCATTGAATGATGTGCTCTGCCGAACCACCAGGAATTCCGTGTAGGCTACCTGGTCACCAAAATGGGTCTTTAGCTTAATTTGTCCCATTGGTTTTTGTTCACTCTTATCGTAACCCAACAGAGTTGTGGCTGAGGGAATTAGATTTTCCTCACTATAGCCCAACTTACGGAGTGTCCGTAGGGGAAGGAGGTTAACTCCAGAGCCATTGTCTATAAATACTTTTCTGATCTCAACACCATTCAGTGTGTCGGACACATATAGCGGTCTGATGTGTCCTTGCATGATGGCATCTTCGTCCTGATCGGTGAAGGAAATCACCGCATTGCATTCAGCTGGTCCAGTCTCCGTCCGGTAAGTCTCGGTGGTAGGTACCTCGTCTTGAAACTCCTGGGGGCTAATCAAAGCTTCGATAAGTGCCTCCCTAAGGTCGGCTGACAAACTCAGGGAATCCAGGATGGACAACTTGGATGGTACCGACGCCAGCTGCTTAAGGATATCATATTTCTGCTCCAGCGGCCGACGCTTCTCCATTGGCGAGAGAGTCTTGGCAGGTGCTTTGGGAGCTGGAGCATTTGACGAGGAGGGACCGGCCGCGGGGACGGACGCTAATGGCGTTCCTGCATTTTGAGGACTTGGCATGGCCGGTCTGTTTGTGTTCACTAGGCGACCAGACACTTGCTCCTCCTCTGGTGGGTATCACAGAACAATAGGTCCAGAGTGGCCGCTTATGGAAGTGGAGGGGCATTCCCTCTCCTACTGAGCCCGTTGAAGGGTTATCCCATGGGTTTCTGCAATATTGACGGTCTGGGTCGGGGTCCAACCATAGGGTTGGTTTCGGCCGTGGCTGCGCCTCCCCTGGTATCCTCTGCCTCTGCGGTTCCTCCTCCCGGCTCCTCGTGCCGGGAACTCAGGTTCGTAGTCATACCCTTCGTCAGGGAATGATTCCATGAGATGGATGACATTGATAGAACCAAAAATTGGCTCTTCATCCTCTGATAGGTCAACCTGGTCGGTTGTCTCTGATGGCGCCATTGGGTGGGTCGGTGCCCATGGTGTCAACTCCGAGGGCATAAAGTCTGCCAGGGTCGAGACTAACCTTGGCCCCACCGCGGACTGCTCCTCTTGTGATTGTTTCCTCCTTCGACTCTTCCTGGATGACCAGCTCGTAGAGGATTGTGAGGCTGATGTGATCGGCTCTGCGGCTCCAGGGGTTGTTGGTGGCAACACCGGTTGCTGTAGTTGAGCTCAGAGTATGCCCCGGGCTCAGTTGATAGTCTTCTGAGTCATCCAGTTGTCAAATTTCTGCCCCTGCTTGCTGGTGACCTTTTGCCACCCCTCCTCTTTGTTGGAGTCGGTGGTGGAGATACATGCCACATGTGCTGGGGGTGGTCCCATCTCGACTTTTCCGGAATCTACCATCCTCTACAGGAGGTCTTTGAAGACGAAGCATTCTCGGATACTGTGCCCCAACATCCGATGGTAGGGGAAGTAATTTGGCCTGTCATCGCGGCCGACTTCTTCAGGTCTCCTCGGCTCTGGGAGGCGGAGCAAGTTGCAGTTCATGGTGGCAATGAAGTAGCCGCAGACTTGATCATCCCGGAATGAGTATACTTTTTGTCTTCGTTCCTCAAACTGGTTCCGTTTTGGTTCTTGCTGATCATCCCGTTTAGGCGGGGGCGGCTGCTGATATGCAGGGGGGGCCTTGACGATTTGGTGGAGGCCTGAGCGTTGGAGCGGGTACAGGGGCCGGCTTGAGTGTGACAGTGGACGCTTCAGATCTAGGGGCTCTTTTCGCAGGAGCCTGTGAGGCTATTCGGGACTTTGAATTTGTCCGCTGCAGGGAGTCCTCAATTCTCTGGGCAATGGCCGAGAGATGGTGGAAGCCAGTGGTGCACTCCAATGGTATGAGCGGTGTTCACATCTCATCTCTAAGATTATCAATGCATATGGCTAGCATCTCATCTTGAGGCATTGGCCTGTTCAGAGAATAGGTCAGACCATTCCATCTGGCGATGAAATCTGAGACCCATTCGTTCTCCCTCTGCTTGCAGTTCATGAGATCACTGACCGTTGTTTTCGGAAGTGTTGAGCTGAAGTGGAATAGGAACTGCTGCCGGAGGGCCGACAGACTCTTATACTAGACGAAGGCGGATCCTTGCAAGGTCCGTACGAAGCATCTGAGTTTCACTACTTCTTGTTGTTCCAGAGTCCCCATCATAGGGTTGCAATAGGATGCGTAGTGCATCAAATACTGCTCTGGATCGCCTGATCCATTGAAGATGGGGAATACAGGGCTCCCAAAATTGGGTGGAGGTGGTGTGTTGGTCACCCAGTCTGGGTAGGGTTTCCGCTCCGGCTGTATCGGAGCGCGTCGACCTTCCATCACTTCCAATCAAGTTTTTGGTGCCTCGATGGTGTTGGTGAGTCCCTGGTTTACATCCTGTTGGCCCCGGTCCTGGACAGGCGTAGCCCGAGGCATTGCCTGAGGATCCGGGTTGGTCGGCACCAAGGGTGTGTGTGTCGTTTATGGCACCTTCAGAGGGTTCAGGCGTACTCGCTTTTTTTGCTTCCTAAGTGGAGGGAAATCTTGGTATTCATCATCCACGTTTAGGTAGTTGGAGGAACCAGGCGCCTCATTGGGAAGGATCCCTGATCGTGCTTCGTTTGTCGGGGCAAGCCTTAGCCTTTGAGGTGCACTTGCTGGGAGTGCATGACGTGGCTCTTCTTGGGACGCACTTTCAATAAGGCAGTTCCTCTGGAGCAGCTCGATGTTAAGCCACCTCAATTCTTTCATCTCTTCTTCCTGTCAAGCGAACCTCTCTTCGAGCGTGAGTGGCTCGTTTTTATCGAGAGAAGAGGACGGGTTAAGGGTAACCGTTCCTTTATTATTATCCTTGTTGGAAGCTCTCTGGGCGTGTGGAGGGAGGTTAGCTGAAGGGGCAGCCATATTTAAGGCGGCCCTCTGGTTCCGGGTGTGCACACCTGGGGGTTCGTTGTGAGTCACAGTCTGACTGGAACCGTCGTCTCCCAATCCGTCTGGATTTGCATTTTCTCCAGTGTCACCCATGGGGTTAGCCTCTATGGCGTTGATGAACGCATATTGCGGGGTGGAGGGGACTTCATCATCCAAATAGGGAGAGGATCTCCTGCGTCTTTGGTTAGCCTTCCCTTTCATGTCCTGGGATTGCCGTCAGACTTCTTGACGAAGGGTGACGCGGAGAGCTCTTTGATGTGACCTTACGGTGCGCCTTCCTCTCATACGGTGCTCCTTCCTCTCAGAGGGGATGATGATTCATATGATGGGATAGTACGGGATCCTTCCCTTCTGATTGTCCTTTCTAGATGAGAGAATACCAACTCTTGTGGGGGAGGTTGTTGTTGAGGGGTAATAATGCCCCCAGCCCTGAGGGCTGGGGTTGGATCTGTTCCCTGGACGTTGAGTCTCTTCCCAATTTTATTAGTTTTATAGGGGCATTTGTTGTTAAAAATGCCCCCAGCCCTGCAGGCTGGGGTTGACCCTGGATTGCGGCAGTGACTGCAGTTATCGCGACCTGCCTGATTTCGCGTGCCCCCATCCGGGGGTCAACCGGATCTGGTGCCAAATTCACTTGTGAATCAGTCCCTTTTAGGGAGGCAAGCAAAGATCGCTGATTGGCCTCTCTTAGGCGATAGGCCTGCTGGATGCTCTTGGTGGCCTGATTCAGGAGTTCTTGAATGGCTCATTCCCGCCTGGCCTAACGCTTCTGGGACTTACTCAAGGACCGATTATGTTGGGTGTGTTGCCTTTCCTGAACAGGGGTTCCACCCGATTGTCGTCTTGATGTGACGACGTTGCAAGATACCATGTCGAACGGGTTTTTCTGGGCGGGGAGTGGAGTGAAATGAAGAGCTCCGTGTTCCCCCCATCCCCTGATATGGACTCCCATCGGAGCGTCATGGATGAGGCGGCACAGATGGTGCAGTGCGCGGAGGCAAGCTGCCTCCATATTCCCTTTGTGCCTCTTGGGGCGTTATTGTCGTGTTGAGGAAAGGGCCTCCAGGTCGATGTGACACAGGAGGTCCCTTGTCGTCTTGACGTGGTCTACATACCCGTCATAGGGAAGGAAGCTTAATTTCATCCGGCGGAGGGTCATCCATATATTATGGCGGATGTCGTGCATGCATTCTTCTGACAACTCCCTGGGTATGTCATACTGAGAGGTGGTCGTGGGCCAAAACATAACCGGTACATCATTCCTAGCCAGTCGTTTCCTCAGGTGCAGCATATTGGCATACTCCTCCGCCAGTGATTCCTCTACCTGGTCATCCCAACTAAGGCTCTCACTATAGTCGGAGGCAGTGGGAGCGGTAGGTATAGAATTGTCTTGTGGACGATTCCGAGGTGGTTCAGAAGATGAACGCGGCCCTGGAACGTCGCGTGATTGAATAAGGGCATCTTTATCGACAAGATGGGAATCTAACATGCTCAATCTCGTCCTTCTGAGTGCCTCGGCATACGAGGGCCTTTCGGTGCTTGATTCGGCAGGGGGAGGGCCTTCCTGTCAAAATAGTATGCCATCACAGGGAGGACCTTCGCAATGACGACCGTAATGGCAAGGACTACCATTACTTTTTGACGCTTCACTGCATAGAGGAATTTTGCAGTCCACACCCTGGGGAGGACCTCCAAGGCATGTTGCAGCAAGGGGAGGACCTTCTGGCTGCATAGCGTTGTTACAGGGAGGACCTTCGCAACAACCGCCATTATGGTGAGGATAACCATCATGGCTTGACGTTCGACGCGCATCCTGGGGAGGACCTTCTGGACATGTCGCGACAAGGGGAGGACCTTCTTGTTGCTTGGGGCCATTACGGGGAGGACCTTCGCAATGGCGGCCATGGTGGCGAGGACTACCATCACAGCTGCGGCAATGATGAGGACTACCATTACTACTACCGCAGGGAGAATATCTACGGGATACATCCTGGGGAGGGCCTCCAGAATGTACCACAACGAGGGGAGGGCCTCCTCGTTGCTCGACATTTCTACGGGGAGGACCTCCATTATCAGGGTGGCGAGGACTACCACCGTGACCTAATGTCTGGCTGCGTGGAGTTCCGTTGCAGCGTGACCCCTGGGGAGGACCTTCAGGGCAGGCCACGACAAGGGGAGGGCCTTCTTGTCGTGATGAGACGTCACTACGGGGAGGACCTCCGTAGTTGTGACTATGATAGCGAGTACTATTATCACAATCTGTGGTCCCACTGCATGGAGAGTGATTGCAGTGTATACCCCGGGGAGGACCTTCAGGGTGGACCGTAGCAAGTGGAGGACCTTCTTGCTGCTCGATATTCTGTTCACGTGGAGGGTTTCTGTGACTTGCATCAAGAGAGAATCTCTCGTGACCTATCGTTATATGCCCGCGGGGGAAGCCCCCACGGGTGCTCTGGGGAGGACCTTCAGAGCTGCTGGCAGCGACATTGCGGGGAGGACCTTCGCAACTGCTATTGCCGCTCCCATAATATGGTAATGGGTGGGAAGGGTTTCGAGCCTTTGATGCGTGATTAGCGGCGTCGGGAACCCCAGCTTCCAGCAGAGCGAAGTCATGAACCCACTCTTTATTTTTCGGTTGTCTTCGGCGCGTTCGGGGCGCTCTTTTGCAGGCAGCGGGGACCGTATGCTGTTGAAAACGGCCTTCACATCCTTTGGGTCCCTGTCTAATTGGGTCCCGGGATGCCGTCGGGATACGCCGACGAACATCTTGACTTTTAGCAGGGATATATGCCTGCTTTGGAGCATCCATCGTGATGGACGGGTGTCCCCCAGTTGGAATGAGTGAAGCTGGTCGATCTGGTTTCCCTTGCATCGCGGAATATGGCCGGCGACCCTCCTGGGCAGAAGCAGGGATGCAGATCTGCTCTGAGGCGGCTATCTCGTCTCTTTAGATGAGTCTCCTCAATTGGGGAGATGGGCTCACGGGCCCGAGTCCTTGTTGTTGTCGCTGATGCAATTACATGTTGGCAAGTCTGCAAGATATGATCTAGGATCGATACCTGCTCTTCCATCATTTCGAGGATATGCAAAGAGACATCTTTGGCTGGAACGGGTATGAATGCCCATTCTGGTATCGGAGTAGGAATATCCTGCTCCGGTCCTCCAATGGTCAGTGGGTACTGACAATTCTCCTGTGTCAGGGCAGGCGAAAGAATCTTCCCTTGTACCGGGATACACCGGTTTCTCTCTCCGTTTGCCGCCACATTGGGGTGGCGGGCTTTACTTGCATCCGCATGGAGCTGGCCCTGCATATATTGGTTTCCCACCGTATCGAGTCAGTGACCTTTGTTGGCGGGGAGACATGCCTGCCTATGATTTGCTGCCACATCTGGGTGGGGGGCTTTGTTGATCACCACCATATCAGGATGACGGGCATCTGAAGCTACTGTTGGGAGCTGGTCCTGCAGGTGTCGGGTCGCCACCATGTCAGGTTGGTGGGATTCACGACCCTGGACAGGGAGAGGTGCCTACCTAGTAAGTGTCGTCCTGCGTGAGCGACTGGCTTGATGGAGCTTGGCGGGGATGCGTGTCGGCTCGTATGATACCGCCATGTCTGGATGGCGGGCTTGGGAGGAGCGAACAGGTGTAGGTGCCTGTTCGTGGTACGTCTCTGTGGTTGGGTAGTGGAGCTCCTCCTCAGGGACCAGGGTGATGACCGATCCCCAATTGTACGTCTTCCGCCCTCATCGGGCGGTCCGAGGGGCCGGAGCTCGGGAGTGTGGGCCTGAATCCTCGGGGAGACATCCTCCTCGGCGTGAGGATGTTGAGTCGCGGCGTGACCGCGATGACGCCTTCCGGCGGGGGCCTTGGAGCGGAACCCCCGTTCGGTGGGGATGAAGTCCTCAACGTCGACCTCATCTGCCTCCCTAAGATAAGGGAGGTATGCATTGTCCCATTCTGGGGATAGGCTCCCGAAACGGTTAGAGACAGCGACAGGGGTTGTCTGGATCTACCTTTGCGGTCACTACTGGGCAAGCGAATGGCGAATCTTGACGGATTGGAGGGTGTGCATGGCTGCCTCCACCGTTGGAAGAGTACCATTCACGTGGTACTCTCGGATCAGCGCGTCCGAAACCCAGCGTTGAAGACGCTGGGTGGGTGACGGGGTCCTCTATTGTTGAGGAAGTCTCGTCCTTGCATCGTTAGAAACACGCACTTGTGAGTTCCTTTGCGATGTCATTGGATCGAAGGGAGTTCTGAAAGTAGTGCCTGCAAAAATTTTTAGCAAATACAAGCAGCAAACCCGTCAAAGCAGCATCTCATAATCGCATGCGTAATTAATGACCTTGCTTGGCCCTCCTTTAGAGCATAAGGGGGCACAGGGTGGGATTAAGTTGAATCTGTCATGTTTGGTTAAAGATTCACATCAGGTTCACCATTTTTTGTTTCATTCTGGTTTTCGGCCACAAAACGCCCAACGGCTCCATATCCAATGATTGATGGACCTGCTTTCCAAAGGCAGGTGTTCACAGGATGGTCTGACCAGCGACTCTTAAGAACTCACATTGGTCGAGAGGATGGGAAGTCGGGCTCATCACACCCTTTTTGGGGGGAATTATTGCATGTTCCGGGACTCTCTTATAGATTTAAGATGTATTCATATGTTCGCAAATCTTTGGTTTATACCCAAACATAGTATCCACGGATTTAACCTTAGTGGGCAACGGTCAACTGGACGCAGGGGTTCGGAATCATTTATGCCTGAGGTTTACCATCCCTCGTTGGATTAATGACCCCGAAGGGTTGGAACTCGCTTGAGGCGGCACTAGGGGTGGCGCGGTGAACCGATGTGGAGATGATCGGATCGACCGGTTGTTGGGCTTGAACCTCAGGGAGGCTTCCTACGTACCTTGCTTAGGAGGCAGGGATCAAAGTCCACGTAGTTCTTATATACAGTTTAACATCATGCTGGACGAGGGTGGAACTCGACGTGAAGAAACGACCGATTGGTGGGCTTGAACCTCGTGGAGGCTTCCTACGTACAATGCTTTGGCAAGGATCAAAGTCCCTGTAATTCGCTTTGGCTTGGGGCTTACACTCTGAGGAGGCCCAGAATGATGGATTGGGGCTTACACTCTGAGGAGGCCCATGGTAGGATGTCATGATCGATGCTTACTCTAAGCTCACGTGAGTCATGCTCGGTGTGAGAAACAAGAGGTAGCAGGGACCAGAGGATCACGTCGCGAAAGGTGCGTCCATGAGAAGCGGAGTGGGGCTTACGCATGGAGCGGCCCAGGATGATGAATTGGGGCTTACACTTTGAGGAGGCCCAGAGGGTCGGGGCTTACTCCGAGATGGACGCCCGGGGCGACAAAGCCCAGCGGGAGAGGGAAAGGGGGTGCTCCTGTGCCCATATCCTCTCTTACAATGCATGAGGTCTTCCTTATGATGGCTATTTTACCATCTTTGAGGAACCCTCAACAAGTGGAGGGGCAGAAAAGGGATTCCCGAGCTCAGGCTCCACATTACCGTGGGAATGTGAACCCAGGAATGCTTCGGGAATCTGCTCAAGGGTCGGGGAAACCCCTTTGCCCCTGTTTACCGTGGGTATGTGAACTCAAAATGGCGCGCTGATGCGCCTGAAAGTTACACCATGCGGATCTGGTGGCTCTGGTGGAGGCCTTGGCTCGGGGATGATGAACAGGCCAATGAGGGAGTCGCGGAGAACTTGGCTGGATCCGAAGGATTTGGCGAGCCACCGAGAGGTATGGGTGGTGGTGCCCTATGCTCGGGGAAGTGCCACGCGGCTGGAGAAGCCGTCCGTGAACCAGGGTGGTCCGCGGACTGATTGGCGTCCCGTGAACCAGGGTGGTCCGCGGACTGATTGGCGTCCCGTGAACCAAAGTGGTTCGCGGCTTTGAGTTCAATCCGCGAACAAGGGTGGTCTGCGGCTTCGGGTTCAATCCGCGAACCAAGGTGGTTCGCGGAGGGTTCCAGGCGGTCAGCGGCGGCCAAGGGCGGCACCGATCAGAGGCTCTTCGGTCGGGGATTCTCCCACATAGGAGAGTGTTATGCAGTACGACGGATGGGAAGAGGCATAAATTCCCTGGTCCGCGGGGAAGTCATCCACGGAGGGGTATGGTTCGTGGTTCTCCTTTTTTTATTTTTAGGTTCGCGGTTCACCAAATTATTATGCGTTTTCCAATTCGTGTACCTACTGTGGTTCGCGGATGGGAATTTCGTTGTTTGTGAAATCTGAAGCCTTCCTTCAACTGGTCTCCTTCCGAATCTCCAATCCCTCCGAATCCGATTACAGCTCTCTGATCTCCTCTTTCTTTCCCCCTTGGTCCCCTTTTATAGAGTGGGGAAAGGGAAGTATCTGTGGCCATACAGCACCTTTTACGGAGGCCCACAACCAAATACCCGGTTCACAGCGGACTTGGTCAATCTGCGATTCGCGGTGGGTATTGAACGCTCCCCCCACCCCCTCCACGAGGCGAACTCAGGGAGTGCTCCGCGGCTACGGAGGGTTCCGCCTCCATTCCGCGAATGACAGCGGGTGCGGCTTGAACCGGTCGACGCGGTCCGCGGTTGGGGCGGTTCGTGACGGTGAACCGGACTGGTGCCCATCCTGCCTCGTGACCGCGGAGGCTCTCCGCCTCCATTTCGCGAATGACAATGGTTCGCGGAGGGGGGTGCCTCGCGGGGCCTGGCCACTATGCACTTCCATGGAACCAGTTTGCGGGTCGATCCTGTGTGTGTCTCTTCTTTGATTGTGTTCCCCAATTCTTAGGGGACTTGGGTAGAATCTCCTTTGCGGATTTTTCAGGACCCTATATAGGTATATCTGTGCCAGAGCCACCTCAACCTGCTCATATCCAGACAGGGATATATTACATGGAAAATTCACAGAATCTCTACATTACCAAAATTCTAGGATGTTCTTCTATACTAATCCTAAAATTCTATCAAAGGTTAATGTTCTCTAATCAGAGTTTTTCTAAATCTAGATTCCAATGTTATTTCTAAACTTCCTCTGATACCAACTGTAACACCCTGACCTCTGTTACCTAGAGCCGGTGTATTATTTTAATACATTGGAATGATTATAAGGAATCGAGTCCCGAAGAACCAATCAGTTTAGCAGTATTGGAAAATAGATTACATACATGAACGTTACATTACACACTCAAACATAAAACACAACATAAATAATCAGTTTTGAATGCCATTATTCCCCAAGATTAAACCGACATATCAAACATAATACACTTCTTGAAATCCTAGGAAAAAGAAAACATAGAAAGGGGTGAGCTCGGATTCTTAGAAAGGATAAAAGTATAACAGAAACTTTCGTAAATAAAAATAAACATTTAAGGAAATGTATAAAACTAGAAAAAAATCCTTTTAAGATTAAACTTCTGCATAATATGTCAAAGATAAATCAAATAATTCCATTGACGTATTCACATGGATATTCTAGTAGTCTAATAATCACTTGTAATATCAATAGCAATTTTCATAATGATGGAATGCATAATGTCAGACATCATAACCACATAGTCAAGGCCTCATGCCAAGACTACAAATAAGATTTCATTTAGGCCTTATACCAAGACACTAGTTTGTCTCATGAGACCTATCAATGTATCGAAGAGATATAGTGGGATCTACCCGTCAATTACTATGTTTAATGCATTCCTCATATGAAAATGTTGAAACATAACATAAAAATTCGTATTAAAACTAGTATACAAAATGTAAATACTTTAACTATAAATCATGAATTGTTTAAAAATATCTCATTCACAGTCAAACATATCGTAACTCATTCAATACAATATTCAATATTGTGTTTATAATAAATCAACCTTAATCAAGAATAATATCCAAAAAAGGATGCTGAAATAGTTGAAAATGGTTAGTAAAACTCTTTGAGAGAAATATCTCATTTTCATGAAAACATTTAAAAGTCACACAATTAATAAAGGAAGACATTTTAAAGACATTTTTAAATCAAAGTGTCCCATAAATCCAATGGCCCGAAGGCCTCGATTTTTTTTATTATTATGATAAAACCCCCTTTTTAAGCGATGAAGGGGGGAAACCCAAACAGACATCCTAGACATAGGACAAATAACACCCAAAGGAAAAAAATAGTAATTCCAGACTGACAACAAGGAACTACCCCTCCCTAGAAAATGGTCATGATGAAGATATCCATCATTGCAAGGTTGTTCGGCAAGCAAGTTTCCTATGAAAAAGCACAAAGTGTCCCATACCACTTTGAAACTTTTGAAAGGAATTAATGTTTTAAAACCTTAATGTCCATATAAATAAATCCTTAAAACCATTTTGAAAACATGGACATTAATGAGAATGATTTAGAAGAATAAATATTTAAAAATTTTAAAATGTTGTTTTAATTAAAGAGTCCAATAAAATAATCCTTTTGAAAACTCTTTTATGAAACATGGACATGGGTAATAAATATGTCCCAGTATATACTTACACATAAACAATCTCAGATAATAATGAGATTTAGGAATTAACACTTACCATGTATTTTTCCTTGGTCGAGGGTATGTTAAACTACTATATAATAGTTAAATAATTGTTATTAAATTATACAAGAACCACATACATAAATATTATATCATATATGATATTCTAATATTTATTTGTTAATAATATTTTAGTAATATCATTATTACGAGTGTTAACTGATTCGTTTTCTTTTATAAGTTTTGTTACGTAAGTCATGTTTGTTACGAATAGGATGTATTTGATTCATATCCAAAATTACATTAAGTTCTTTAAAATTATTTTTAATAATAAAATGAAAATTATTCTTGAATGGCTATGATAGGTAATGAATCTCATCATGTTTGTGGAGACGGTAATCCGTACGTACGCACGAACGCTACTTCCATTTCATTTTTTTATTTTAATGGAAAGAAAACCAAATGATACCTAGGTATATTATTATTCCAGTATAATATAATATTTTATATACATTACGTAAGTTCATTAACACCATCCTTTTTACGTTCCATGTACGGTATGAACAAGTCAGATCCCTTTGAGGGGGTGGTTGTCTGCACTTCCTCAAATGAAATTATCGTATATATACAACATGAAAAGAATAAAGATATGCTATAAAAGAGAATTAAATAAGATTATAGATAAAATAAATATCATAAATATCATATATAATTATAGTGTCATCATAATGTTCACCATAAGAGGTGGTAGTAGAAGATTGAACAGTCATCGTTTCGTGAGGCTGTAGTTCGTCGTCCATAGAAACATTATGTTCTATACCCATTAGATGGAGGTGTATGTATGTTTGGTTCAAATATTTCTCATAAAAACAACCTGTTATTTTTATTATACTGGTGTTGTTATAAAATAAAGGAATAAAGAGAGTTTTGGGGGTTGGAGAAGTAGAATAAAAGAAAAGAACTAAAGAGGAGATATTACCTTTAAATCGGGTAACTCCCTTTGGTTTGAACCAAAAGGCTTCCTTGAAGTGCGTTATTCATAAGGTAAGGATTCTAAGAGGAAGAGACAGATATAGAGATCTTAATTGGGCATAGTTTGGATGAGCGAAGGGGCTTGAGAGGTTTGAGAAATGGGTTAGATGTGAGGGCCTTTTATAAGAGGGAGGAGGGGCATTTCAAGAATGTTTAAAAGTATCATTTTATGTAGGAAATATTTTTAGCTTTAAAATGAATATTTATAGTTGAAGAGATAATATATATAAACCCATGTAAAAATTGTTTTACTAAAAGATATATGTTTATGTCATTTTTGTCTTTACTTTAAATTAATTAATATAAAGTTTCATTATCACTCTCAAGTGGCTCTATTGGGTCCCCAAATCGATCCAAAGATACCCATGGTCGTAAATGTATCAACCAATAGGAATAGGACCTATATTAGGGTAATTTATTATTATTATTATAATATTTGTTTACCCTTATTTACCAGATTTACCTTTTAACCAGAGTAAATAAAATACTTACTGATGTAAATAATCATAATGTATAAAAATAAAATTTACCTATTTACTCAATTTGGACCCCCTGATTCTAAATATGGAATCCATTTTTTGAAATTCAAAACACAGAAGTGGCAGAAATTTATTTAAAATTAATTCTCATTTTCAAAACAAAAACGTGTTTTTAAGAAATAATAACTATCAAAAGATTAACACTTGTTTATGTCCAGTTTAAATGTGAAATTACATCCAATGACCTAAATTATATTAAATGATAAAAATATAATCTAATGATACATTAAAACCACTCAAATGTATTATCTAACACTATACATTATTTTGATTAAAAAAGTTGTTTTCAATTAAAATTTAGTAATTTTCACTATTAATCAAAATATGAAAGTTATCAGAAAAGTACCAAAAATTTATCCAAAATAAATTTTTATGTATATCTTTAAATAATAATTTAATTTAACTAAATTAAATATATAAATGTGTCAAATATTGGTTTTAAAATAGGTTTTCCATTAAAAGGCGGTAAAATTGCATTTTTTTTTGAAAAATACTTCCTTTAATTAATATTATTCATAACCGCTTTTTGATCGGCTAGTTTGATAAGTCGTTCTCGAACTCGGTGTTGCATGTAGCGCAAGTTATTGAATTACTTTGAAGAGATGACGTGATATGAAATCTTGGGGTGTTACAATGACTATTTATTTTAGAGATGATAATCCCTTTCTTTGGTTTGTATATTTATACTTTAGGGGTGATTATGATTCTCTAAAGGGAATTACTAGATATGTTTATACTTTTGGTGGTTCCACGGTGGATTATATGTCCAGGTCACACTGGAAGATTTAAAATTCTATAATAGAAGTAGAGTATGTGGATGTTACTGAATAATGTAAGGAAATGGTTTAGTTTAGGAATTTAGTTGAATAACTTAAATGCATTCTAGGAAAAAATATCTAAAGTTATAGTCAAAGTATAATTCATTTGGGTACGAATCCACAGCCTCATTCAAAATCTAAACATGTTGATCTGATGTACAGTTACATCTAGAAATTTTGTAAGATGGCGAGTTGGAATTATAAAATATATTTGTAAAATGGAATCCCATATAAATATTTACTAAGATTTGGACCAAGAAATACTAAGGAAATATTATGCACTAGGTATGCTTGGGAGAAAATAAGGCGGTGGAGAATCATTATACACAATGGAATTTGAAGGTGATTCCATGTTTATCACTGAATAATTATTTATGTGGATGATTATTGGGAATGTGTGAATTTTACTTCAGTTGAACAAAGTTAGTTAATTACAAGGAGTGGTTCATAAATATCTTCATACCATTGAAGTAGTGGTAGTGTTAGTGTCCTTCAGAATTCTCAAAGAATTTTGTTCATAATGATTTTATTATAATGGGTTTTTCATCATGAGGTCTTATTCCTAATGTTTTTAGGGACATGTAGAATAGAATAGGTGTTCAATGTGATATTGAGATGTTACTGATATTAACAGTGAGAATAGAGGAACTAATGGACTCCCATGTTTCATGAAGGGTGGTGGAATTGGATGACCAAGTGGTTCTCTCTTTATTTAGTAGGATGGGTTTACCTTATAATGCATAAATTTTTTAAAATATAACATTATGTTTAGTAACATATGTGATACACAACCCTGAACCAAAACAAACCATGATTATTTAAATGAAATGATTATAACCTAACTGTTAAATTTTTTATTATGAATATGATTAGCTACTTTATTATATATATATATCCTATAGAATATAAATGTATTTATAAATTCATTGTAAATAATAACTCAATTTTTGTTAATTTCATTTTCTTCCCCAAAATTTGTTTTCTTCAAAAAGGATTTTTATATATTTTTTTGAAACAATGTTATAATTATTCTATAGAACAATTAGAAAATGAATTTGATAAAATGATCAAAACAAATTATATAATCATATCAAGATTTACATGTGTTTAAATTTTGGGATTTTTCAAAAAATATTGATTTTTCATTGAAAAATGAAAATTACCCATTATTTTAAATATATCATATCTTTTGATAAAATTATGTTATTTAAATGCCTATCTATTAATTAAATTTTATTTAAAATTAACATAATTATTATTGATTTATATTTAATCCATTTTATTACATTTAAATCATATTTATACTTTATTTTAGAATAAGTTTATGTTTATGATTTAAAACAAATTTCTCTAAAAATTGTTTTAAAATGCATGTTGTTTCTCCATTTCAATTAATTAAAAACCCTAATGGTGGATGATTTATATTAAAGGTATATATTATATATTTATAATTATTAATTCATATAATGAATATTATGCTGCTGAAATGTCATAGCAATATTTTATGAGGTACATTTGTGAGGTGTATACTCACACCATTCCCCCAGGGTAATCACATAGTTATACCTATAATTAATTTATTAGTTACTTCCATTTATGAAACCCAAAATAATTAGTCACAGGAATAAATGTAATGAAACATTTTCTTATGTTATATGACCTTTATGACACACTTATGCAGATACATGATATAATTATGATAGATATGCCCTGATATTTTTCCAATGCATTGAGTTAGTCAAATGATTTTCCATGTGTAGTGTACAATATGTTATCCTAAGAACATAATGTTATATTTTCTTGGTGTTTACCCATGACATATGCTTATGATTTCAGGTTCAATGTTGGCGCTACATTTACCTTGTTCCCATTATGTTATCTTACTATATCATGACTCTTTGTTGATTGAAAATTGTTATTTATTAAAAGAAAGCCATACAATCATACAACCAAAGGGATGATCTGGATCATGGGGGGTCTAAAGTGATGAACACCAAGGGAATCTCCCAGAATAGTTCCCTTGAAGTTGGAAGACAAGGAACCTACATTTATGTATACAATCAACCTCTTGTATGGTCTTCCACCCCTGGCTAAGACGTATGCCACAATGTTCCCTTCTATCCAAGAGTTACCAATATGACTTCCTAGACTGATTTTCATTTTACATCACCTGATGAAAGAAATAAAATCCCAAGGATGATCCTCTTTACCATTTATTATCCATACCAACACCACTGATTCAGATTAAACATCTGCAATCTACAGATTATAATGATCGCACAACATGAGACTGGTATAAATAGATCTTGCCTCCACACCTTAGGAGGTTACTCACCCATAAAAATATCCAAACCCCAGTACTATCAAGCCACAATCATCTCTTAAAAGTTTCCACCCCCTCCTAAACCATGAAATGAATGATCTGTTAACATTCAGCTTCAGACCACTTACTAGAGGGCTCCATCTGATCCACCATCATGCGCCTGCTCATTGTTTCCCATAATCGTGTCAGGCCTAGGTAAATGCCTGCTGAGCATAGAAGAATTCGCCCCTCCTTTAAGAATAATCCCCAACTTCACAACAAGTTCCCTCTCTCAAACATGAAGAAAGTAAAATGATATTTTCTTTCCCTCTCTTGAATTGTTTCCAGCATCCCAAAGGATCCAACATATAGAAACCATAGCCGTATCATGATCCTTACCCACAATCCTTTGGTTCCCAACTCCCTAAAACCAAAATTGGAGAAACCATTACATATAATTCCCTCTACTTCCGATATTCAGAGTCTGACTCATATAATCCCAGATCTTTTTCACCCATTATTTTTGAAAAAATAGTTTCCATGAAGACTCTTCCGATGGCATTACACAATAATGACATCGAGATGCCAAGGAAACAACTTTTTTCTAAATTTTCTCATCCTTTAGGAGTGTCTAGTTCCTCATCCTCCACACAAGATAATTCATCCTGTTTGGGATCTCATTACACCAATGGTTCCTTTCCCATTCATCTTATCCATCATCAACATGAATCAATTTCCTAAAATCCCAACTATTGAAACTGCCAGAAGCTTAACCCGTAAAAATGTATCTGACTTGCCTCAACGAAATAAATGGCTAGAGAACGACATCCTAGGAAAAAAAACTTCTCATCTAACCAATTCGACTTTCTTGGGTTTATTTCACCAGTCCACATAACCCATTAAGCATTCTCCTACAGTTCATCCATGTGATTAATAATTCATCATGAAAGACTCAAATGTATCCTCGGTCGATTTTTTCAGTCCTCCCGTCTCCCCCCTGTTTCTGGCTCTAAGGAATTATGCCAAAAAATAATTCCATTCCATAGAATCCCATGACAACCAAACCTACATTTTGTTCTTGGTTTCTATTATGATGTGGAGGCCGACACCACCCTCCTCAACAGGTTTGGACAAGCCCCTCCATAAGGCCAAGTGGCATCGTCCCATCTGATGTGCATCCCACATGAATGCAGACAAGCTAATTTTAGTCTAGTGATTGTTCACTTTGGTTGGATAATGATGGACAACAAATTCATGGGAATAAAATCTCAGGCGCTATTGATCAGGTTAAACCATACCCCAAATGATAAAAACATATTTTTCCAGTTAAAAATACATCATGTGATCTTGTTGGGAATTTCATCAAAGAGGGCCATCTTAATTATTTCATTCGATGTGGGAGCTCTGAGGTAAATCATTTGAAGCTAATGCCTTTGCATTCCTAGTTCCCCAGGAATCGCATAACTACATCTTCATGAACATTTATTAGAAATAAAAAAACATTTTCCTTAGATTTTACTTTGGACACTCAAATTTCTATACATTGAAATGATTTCTAGGAATGATTGACTTATATCTTTCATTAATGAAATATAACATATAATTCACAAAATTTGGCTGAGAGATAAGATAACTCCCACACCTATTTGTGTTTGGAAATATTTTACAATCTCCCATACCTTTATGAACATTCTTTATGAGGGCCTCTTACACTAAGATGAAAAGATTGGTAGACAATGAATCACCTTGTCTAACACAACAAATAGTCTTGAAAATGATAATACCTTACCATAAATCACAATACCATTCATAGAAACCAAACCTCTTTATTACCTAGATAATGAAGCCCCATTTCAGTTGAACATAAGCTTTAACAATGTCAACTTGGATAATCATATTAGAACCAATTGTTGTTTAATTCAAATATTCCACTATTTCCATAGTAATACAAATTGCCCCGTTTATACATTTACCTTTGAAAAACCCATGATGATCCTTAGAAATAACTCTTGGAATGACATTTCTAAGTCTCCTGTTGATGTGATTCGCAAGGATTTTATAATATAAATTGCCTAAAAATCAGCCTATTCAGAGTAATGACAGTTGTATCCTTCACTTTTGGAATCATAACAAGCATGGAGGAACAAGTATCTCTATTAAGTGGACCATGTTGAGCAATGTATTGTTTTTAAACAAATCAAAATAATGTTTTTTAAAGGGGGAGATTATTTTAAATAATACTCTGTCTCTTTATGATGATTTTGATGCTCACAAATACCCTTAATTATTTACTAATTATTTCGTTGAGTATTTTGCAGGAATTTATTTTATATAACGAGATTTTATACTTCATTTATTCCGAGATCAATTTTAGCGCGTATTCTGGAATCACTGTAGCGCAAGATCAATTTTAGCGCGTATTCTGGAATCACTGTAGCGCGAGATCAATTTTAGCGCGTACTGGAATCACTGTTCATACCCTACGTTGATGAACGTAACGTATGGATGAAAAGTTTACTTTTTATGTTATTTTGAAACGTATGGTTAATGAACCTTACGTTGTTGAAAAGTATGGAAGAAGAACATTACGTTTGGAAGGAACCTTACGTTTTCGTTGTTGGACAAGTATGGAAGAGAAACCGTACGTTAGTTTTCAGTGTTGAGTTTGTTTCTCAAAAGTATGGATCATCAACATTACTTTATAATCAACCGTACGTTCTTTGGAGAGTTGAAGCAAGACAAAGTATGGATGATCAACCCTACGTTTGAATGCTGAAGAGAAAGTATGTATGTTCAACCTTACGTTCTGAACCTTACGTTTGTGAACCCTACGTTTGGAGCCACGTCATCAACCCTACGTTTGGCGTCGGGATATTTTTGACAGATGATATTTCTTTTTGAATTAGTCAAGCAAGCGGATTATTAGGCGGATTTCGAGCTGATTCTTAAATACGACTTTGACTGAATCAAAGACGATTTACAACGGATTAATGATTGATTTAAACGGAGCTTTTTGTGCCGATTCTTCAGGAGAGTTACAACGGCTCTGTTGTTTCATTTAAAATCGCGAATCTAAAGGAGATTTTCATGGATCTATTTATGCGGAAGATTTTCTCATATTTGAATATATGTTCTATCTTGGAAACTTCGGAGATATATATATATGCACAGGAAAGTGTGTGAAAGAATGATTGATCTTTTGACGAACAAGAAAACAGAGGCTGTGTGAAAAAGCGTTCTTTTCTGGTGATCAAGAAGAAGCGTAAGACCTTTATTACTGAAAGAAGATTTTGATAGCAGATTCACGTGTTCTACATCGACTACCTGTTGTGAATCTACTGCTGCTGAAGTTGTGAAGCTTCTGGTAATATCTATTGCAACTGGATCGACTCAGAACTGTTTTGATTACAGATCTTTATTTTCTGAAGACGACGATCTATCTACTGTCAATTGCATTCTGTTGCAATTGTGAAGAACAACTGGAGAAGTGTTTCTTTATCGAAACCCTTTTCTTTTTGAGTGATCAGCTTCTCGTTCTAAGCTGTGTAGGTTCGTGTTTGAACCAGGAAGGCTGTGTTTGCCTGAATCTTGTAAAGGTGTCAACTGCCTGTACTCAGTTGTGGACGGGTCTGTGGAAACGAGGACCAGATAGTGAAAATCGCCAAGCTCGTGGATTTGAGCGTTGGTGGAGTGGACTAGGGGCCTTCTGTTCCCCGAACCACTATACATCCGTGTGTTCATGCTTTTACTTTTTCCGCTGCATATTTAATCGTGCAAAAGCATAGTGAACAGAATTTGTCTAAGTTGAAGAGATTGTAATAATTTGAAAAAGACACAATTCACCCCCCTCTTGTGTATAATCCGTAGATTCAGATCCAACAATTGGTATCAGAGGAGGAGCTTCTTATTTCTAAAGTCTTATCAGGCCTAGAAGTATTTAAAGATTATACATAGTGTATCATGGCTGATATGAGAGAGGGAATGTCAATGGTCAGAGCACCTTACTTTAATGGAGATAATTATGGCTGCTGGAAATCACGTATGATTATTTACCTGAAAAATCTTGGTTACAGAGTCTATTCAAAGATTCTGACTCCCTATGAAATTCCTGAAAATCCCGATACATGGAGTGCTGCTACAGAAGCTGAGTATGACATAAATTCAAAAGCTATGAATGCAATCATCTGTGGTCTAGGACCAGACGAATTTAACAGAGTATCTCAATGCCCGACTGCATATGAAATGTGGCAAACTATAGCTGTTGCTTATGAAGGAACAGATAATGTAAGACAGATGAGATATGCAACTGCTAAGTTAAAATTCGATACTTTCAGAATGATTGAAGGAGAGAGCATCACTCAGATGAATGGAAGATTGACAGAAATTGTCAATAATATAACAGCTCTAGGAGAACCAATCAAGCAGGCTGATCAAGCGTTGAAGGTACTGAGAGTACTTCCTACTCGATGGAATGGAATCTCTGCAGCAATCAGACAATCAACTTCTGTTAAAGATCTAACTATGAGAGAACTGATTGGTACACTGATGATGTACGAAGCTGAAATGCAAGATGAGGTAAATGAGCATAAAGTCTACATAAAAAGGGAAAATACTGCTTTGAAAGTGACTTCTCAACAAAAGGATAGAAAGATGAAGAACAGAGAAGTGAGTGCTAAATCAGAAAGCTCTGAGTCTTCAAATTCGGATGAAGAACTGGCACAGCTAGCCAGAAAATTCAGAAAGTTCTATAGTAAGAAGAAAGACTTCAAGAAATCCTTTAAAAAGGATAGCAAGGAAGTGAGATGTTATGAATGCAAAAAGATGGGACATATCAGACCAGATTGCCCAAAATTGAAAGATGCAAAGAAGAAGAAATTCTTCAAAAGAGATGATTATGAGCAGAAAGACAAGAAAGCTATGAAAGCTACTTGGAGTGTTTCTGAAGACTCAAGTAATTCTTCTGAATCATGCTCAGAGAAGGAGGAAGCCAATTTAAAAGCAAATATGTGTTTCATGGCTGAAACTGATGAGGTACACTCATACTATTCCTCTGACTCAAATAATGAATCAAACTCTGAAACAAGCCTCTCAAATAAAAAACTTGCAGCTTACTGCAATATGCTTGAAGAAAGGTATGACTCATTATTTAATAAATATAAATCTATAAAGAACTTGTACAAAGCTATTTCAGATGAGAGAAATACTTTGCTAAAACAACATAAGGAATTAATTGACAAATACAATTCTGCTGAATCAAATAAAGTTAATTTTGAATCAAAAATAAAAACTCTACAGGATGAAGTGGAATCTTATAAAACGGCTGCATTAATTTTTACAAAAGGAGAAAACACCTTAAATGAGATACTTGGAAAAACTGTAATTAAAAAGGAAAGGTTTGGAATTGGAAGTAAAGGAGAAAAACCTAAGTTATACAAAAATTATTTTGTTCCTAGCACTAAACAGGTTATTTGTAACTACTGTGGAACAAGAGGTCATATAGCTAAAAACTGTTTTCTAAGACAACCTCAGATATGTGGAATTAAGAAAGCTTATATTTCCAACGATCTATATGATTCAATCAATTTTAAGAAAACAAGGCAAATCTGGATACCCAGATCACTGCTTGCTAACACTCCTGGACCCAACAAAATATGGGTACCAAAGCAATTTGTTTGAATGTCTTTGCAGGTAGCAGGTCACCAAAGAAAGAAAGAAATATGGTATATGGACAGTGGCTGCTCAAGACACATGAGTGGAACTTCAGCTAATTTCTCTTCTCTTACTCGAAAGGAAGGAGGACTTGTCACCTTTGGTGACAATGCCAAAGGAAAGATTATTGGTATTGGAACAGTTGGAGATCCAGAGACAGTCTCAATCAACAAAGTACTTTATGTACAAGGGTTAAAACACAATCTGATAAGTATCTCTCAACTCTGTGATGATGGATACACTGTTGATTTTACCAACAATAGTTGTACTGTTTCTAAAGATAAACTGTTTAAGTTTAGAGCACCCAGAACTGATAATGTTTATACTTTGGATTTGTATTCCTTGTGTAAACAACAAGTAAATTGCTTAACTGCTAATATAAGTGAATCCTGGATCTGGCATAGAAGACTTGGTCATTGCAATATATATGCTTTACATAAATTATCTAAGAAACATTTAGTTTCTGATTTGCCTAGTCTCAAATTTGAAAATGACAGATTCTGTGATGCATGTCAGCTTGGCAAGCAACACAAATCATCATTCAAATCTGTTAATAAAGTTGCTACAACTAAACCTCTAGAACTTATCCATATGGATTTGTTTGGACCTTCAAGAGTAGCAAGTTTAGCTGGTAAATTATATGTTTATGTATTAGTTGATGATTACTCTAGATTTACTTGGATTTTCTTTTTGAAATTTAAAAGTGAAGCTTTTAGTTTATTCGAAGGTTTTTGTAAATCTGTTCAAAATGAAAAAGGTTTTAATATAATCTCATTGAGAAGTGATCATGGTGGAGAATTTGAGAACCAGGAATTTAATTCCTTTTGCTCAAACATGGGTATTAAACACACCTTCTCTGCTCCAAGAACACCTCAACAGAATGGGATTGTAGAAAGAAGAAATAGAACTATTCAAGAAATGGCTAGAACTATGTTAAATGAATATAGCCTACCTATATATTTCTGGGCAGAAGCTGTTAATACAGCTTGTTATATAATGAATAGAATTTTAATAAGACCTATTTTGAAAAAGACACCCTATGAACTATGGAATAACAGAAAACCTAAAGTAAATTACTTTAAAGTTTTTGGATGCAAGGTTTACATCTTGAATACCAAAGATAATCTTGGTAAAATTGATCCAAAATCTGATAAAGGTATTTTCTTAGGATATTCTGCAACCTCCAAAGCTTATAGAGTCTATAATAAAAAGTCAAGGATTGTTGAAGAATCAGTTCATGTGAAATTTGATGAATCTGATCCTTTTGAGAAAAGGATAGAACAAATAGATGAACCTGATTCTAATGAAAACATGAGACCTGAGAATTTAAAGAATGATTTTGAAAATGATATAAAAGAAATTCAGTCCAGTTCAGAAGAACATGATACTGAAGAGCCTTTGAATGTAATGCCTAGACAGTCTAGAACCTTAAAGAATCACCCTTTAGAATCTGTGATAGGTGACTTAGAGACTGGTATTCAAACTAGAAGAAACTTTGGAAACATAGTTGAATTCTCTGCTTTCCTATCCCAACAAGAACCTAAGACCATAGAAGAAGCCTTAGATGATGAGAGCTGGGTAATAGCAATGCAGGATGAATTGAACCAGTTCAAGAGAAATAAGGTTTGGGAATTAGTTGAAAGACCACATGATTATCCAGTAATAGGAACTAAATGGGTCTTTAGGAATAAACAGGATGATCAAGGGATAATAACTAGAAATAAAGCAAGATTAGTAGCTAAAGGATACAATCAAGAAGAAGGAATAGATTATGATGAGACCTTTGCACCTGTAGCCAGGTTAGAAGCTATTAGAATCCTTTTAGCCTATGCATCTCATATGAATTTTAAATTATTTCAGATGGATGTTAAATCTGCCTTTTTAAATGGTTATTTAATGGAGGAAGTTTATGTTGAGCAACCTCCTGGTTTTGAAAATTCTCAAAAACCAGATTCTGTTTTCAAACTTACTAAAGCTCTTTATGGCCTTAAACAAGCACCTAGAGCTTGGTATGAAAGACTAAGTTCTTTTCTTTTGAAAAATGATTTTACTGTTGGACTAGCAGATCCAACACTCTTTAAGAAAACTGTGAAAAATAATGTTTTGTTGGTTCAAATTTATGTTGATGATGTAATTTTTGGATCAACCAATAAAATTCTTTGTCATGAATTTTCAGAATTAATGCAAAAAGAATTTGAAATGAGTATGATGGGAGAATTAAATTTCTTTTTAGGTCTTCAAATATTTCAAAAAGATTTTGGAAATATTTTAAATCAATGCAAATACATTACTGATTTACTTAAGAAATTTGGACTTGAAAACAGCAAGACATTTACAACTCCTATGTGTACTAATATAAAACTTGATTTGGATGAAACTGGAAAATCAGTGGACAACAAGTTATATAGAGGTATGATTGGTAGTTTGTTATATCTTACTGCTAGTAGACCAGATATAATGTATTCAGTATGTCTTTGTGCTCGATTTCAATCAAATCCCAAAGAATCCCATTTAACTGCTGTTAAAAGAATTTTTAGATATTTAAAAGGTACTATTTATCAATCTCTGCTTTATCCAAAAACCTCTGATTTTAATTTAATTTCATATTCAGATGCAGACTTTGGAAGCTGTAGATTAGATAGGAAGAGTACTTCAGGAACATGTCACTTTTTAGGAAAGTCTTTAGTATCATGGTCTAGTAAGAAACAACACTCAGTTGCCCTGTCAACAGCCGAGGCAGAATATGTGTCTGCAGGTAGTTGCTGTGCACAGGTGTTGTGGATGAAAAACACTCTTATGGACTTTGGATTAAATTTCAATAATACACCTATTTTATGTGATAATACTAGTGCAATTAATATTTCAAAAAATCCTATTAGTCATTCTAGAACTAAGCACATTGATATAAGACATCACTTTTTAAGAGATCATGTGTTAAAAAAGGATATATTTTTAGAATTTGTAAATACAGAAAATCAATTAGCAGATATTTTTACTAAACCACTTCCCACGGCAAGGTTTGAATTTATTAAGGGGGAGTTAGGTTTATTTAATTTTAAATAGTTTCTTTTTAATCTTATTCTGTTTTCGAATTCTATTTAATTTCTGTTTCTTGCTATAAGCTATTTTATTTTGTTTTTAAATAAAAGTAATGATTAGTGATTACACGGGAATCAAGGCTGTCAGAACCGTTTCACCTTCTAAATTGTTTTCACCTTTTTCGGAAACCCTTTCGAAAACCTAAAACCGCACATCTGCTCCAAAACCCTTTTCTGAATCTTCAAACCCTAAACTTACGAACCTTCAGAAATCGTTGTTGAAATGGCAAAGACTAAGCGTCCAGATGAAGCTGAGAGCAGTGCTGCAAAGAAATCCAAAGTAGTTGGTCGGAAAATACTGCAAGGTAAAGTCATCGATTTAGAATGGTTGTTTGAAACTAATTTGCTGTTGAAGCAAGCGTTGTCGTTTCAAGGCCTTGAGCAAGCCTTTAATAGTGAAAAATCTGAGTTTCTATATGAGGCAGAAATGAGACATTTCTTTAGAACTGTTCAGTTTAGCCTTGGGGATACGGAGGATAGTTTATTGGCTCAGATAGAGGATAAGGACTTTTCCATATCATCTGTAGAAATAAGTCAGATTCTTAACTGCCCCCATGAAGGAGTTTTTCATTTTGATTTACGGAATATTGGAGATTCTGTACATAAGTCTGAAGACATTATGTCTTTTCTGTTTGGAACAAAAGTGATAAAGAAGGTGCTTATTAAAGATTTGGAGCCCGATCAGAAAATCTTAGTAAAGTTTGTTCAGACCGGTTTAGCACCAAGGATGGCTGAAATGGAGAAAATTCTATACCCTGACATGTATATAATGTATCTTCTAATGAGTGATATCAAGTTTAATTTTCCTCGATTTATGATAAGATATCTAAGATACTGCTGTCAGAGTGAAGCAAGAATGACCTTTTTCCCATATGGAAGGTTCATTTCTTTGTTTTTATATAAAAGGGGAATGATCAGACTGGTAAGTGCTGGGGTGAAATGTCACCACAGTAATGTTTTTAATGCTGGAACTTTAAGGAAAGTAGGATATTTCTGGAGCACAGTTAAAGGAAAACTTTTACCTGTTGGAGCTGAGGAAGACTCGGAGAGTGCTCAGGCTCAACCAGCTAAGTCCAAGGAAGGACAGGCAGAATCCAGAGTTAGTACAGTGGCAAGAAGAATTCGCCTTGAGATGGAAGAAGTTGAAGAAGAGAGAAGTCAAGAAGGACTTCAATCTAGAAGGAAGAGGTCAATTGATGAAGAAATCATCTCTCCTGTCTTGAAATCTTCTGATCCAGTAATTTCTTATTCATTTGTGAGGGAAGCTGTTGTGGAAAGGACTGCACCGATAGAGGAACCAGTAGCTCAACCGGAAATTCAACTAGAACCTCAGACTGCTGCTGTGGATATTGAAGAAGCAATTCCACAAGAACAACTTATGGAGGCAGTGCCTGGTGAAGAAGTGGCCCGACCTCAAGAAGTTCATGAAAATATTGTTCTTGATAATTCAGTAGAAGTCAGAGAGACTGCTGTTCGTGATGAACATACTTCTGAAGTAAATACAGAGGTACTTCAGGAAGATTTTTCAGTGGAAGAGTTTCAAGCTTCAAAGGATAGCTCAGTAGATCAACCTGTTCAGGACAAAGAACAATCAGATGCAGATTCTTTACCCCTTGTCCTGCTTCGTCAATCTGATTCTGGACATGAGAATCAAGCACAGGGTGCCCCTGATTCGAGAAAAGAAGAAGTTGTTGAGTTATACAAGCGTATTTCTCAGTTGGAATCTGAGAATGTTAGTCTCAGAAATTCTCTGAACTTAGAACAGTTGAAGTTTCAGAAGCTGAGAGAATCTACTGTTTCAAGACAAGAAGTAGATTTGTTTAAGACTGATATGTTGAATGCTGTTGATCAGTTGAAGTCAGAGATGGTAACAAAAGATGATTTGTCTGAGATGAAGATTTACATGGAGAATAAATTTGAATCTGTTGCAAATAGTGCTGTGAGTGGATCAGGTTCTTCACCTGATTTGATTCGAAGATTTCAAGCAATAACTGGAGCACTGAGCAATATGAGTGACAGATTACACGATCTTCAGTGCAACAGTGCCCCTTTGTCAGTTTTGCTAGATAATCAGAAATTTTTGGTAGATCAGTTGACATCTGGAGAGCAACCGATTAGGATTCTTTTGAATCAGTTATCAGAAAAGCTGGCTCTTTTTGTTGAAAAGGAAGAAAGAATGCATGATTTTTTCAGAGTTAATTTGATTGAAGATATTCATATGACTCAGGAGAACAGAGATCTTATCATCAAGTTAGGAGATGGGATGATGAAGAGGCTCAGAGAACAGTTTACAGAGATCAAGACCGCAATCCAAAGGAGATAGACACCTTTTTTTTTCCCTGTCTTATCCCTAAACCTTGATTCCTCTGTATATCACTGTCGTAGCTTGTGAATGAAAATTCTTTTCTAATCTTTTTGTTTTGTTATTTATTGATTTATGATTAAGTTAGCCAGTATAAGATATTCACTTATCCATACACAGTTAATTATAGCATTTACTTATAGTCCAGTGCAATATTGAATGTGTTCAAATCCGTAATTTTTCATTCTTTTTGATATCACAAAAAGGGGGAGAATTTGGATAAACACAACATTTAAATTCATTCGTTTCCTATGAAGAAATTTGGATATATAGGAGCATTTGGATATATACGACATTTATCTTTTATCTATTTGAAAATTTATTTTTATGGGAGTTATGGGGGAGAAATTTGAGTTATGGGGGAGAAATTTTATAGTTAAATATTGTTTTAATCCTTTCAAAATTCTAAAATTTTATAAAACTTTTTTTCAATCAAGATTGCAATTAAATTAGTTCTATTATTTTATGGGTTTTGTGATCATCAAAAAGGGGGAGATTGTTGAGCAATGTATTGTTTTTAAACAAATCAAAATAATGTTTTTTAAAGGGGGAGATTATTTTAAATAATACTCTGTCTCTTTATGATGATTTTGATGCTCACAAATACCCTTAATTATTTACTAATTATTTCGTTGAGTATTTTGCAGGAATTTATTTTATATAACGAGATTTTATACTTCATTTATTCCGAGATCAATTTTAGCGCGTATTCTGGAATCACTGTAGCGCAAGATCAATTTTAGCGCGTATTCTGGAATCACTGTAGCGCGAGATCAATTTTAGCGCGTACTGGAATCACTGTTCATACCCTACGTTGATGAACGTAACGTATGGATGAAAAGTTTACTTTTTATGTTATTTTGAAACGTATGGTTAATGAACCTTACGTTGTTGAAAAGTATGGAAGAAGAACATTACGTTTGGAAGGAACCTTACGTTTTCGTTGTTGGACAAGTATGGAAGAGAAACCGTACGTTAGTTTTCAGTGTTGAGTTTGTTTCTCAAAAGTATGGATCATCAACATTACTTTATAATCAACCGTACGTTCTTTGGAGAGTTGAAGCAAGACAAAGTATGGATGATCAACCCTACGTTTGAATGCTGAAGAGAAAGTATGTATGTTCAACCTTACGTTCTGAACCTTACGTTTGTGAACCCTACGTTTGGAGCCACGTCATCAACCCTACGTTTGGCGTCGGGATATTTTTGACAGATGATATTTCTTTTTGAATTAGTCAAGCAAGCGGATTATTAGGCGGATTTCGAGCTGATTCTTAAATACGACTTTGACTGAATCAAAGACGATTTACAACGGATTAATGATTGATTTAAACGGAGCTTTTTGTGCCGATTCTTCAGGAGAGTTACAACGGCTCTGTTGTTTCATTTAAAATCGCGAATCTAAAGGAGATTTTCATGGATCTATTTATGCGGAAGATTTTCTCATATTTGAATATATGTTCTATCTTGGAAACTTCGGAGATATATATATATGCACAGGAAAGTGTGTGAAAGAATGATTGATCTTTTGACGAACAAGAAAACAGAGGCTGTGTGAAAAAGCGTTCTTTTCTGGTGATCAAGAAGAAGCGTAAGACCTTTATTACTGAAAGAAGATTTTGATAGCAGATTCACGTGTTCTACATCGACTACCTGTTGTGAATCTACTGCTGCTGAAGTTGTGAAGCTTCTGGTAATATCTATTGCAACTGGATCGACTCAGAACTGTTTTGATTACAGATCTTTATTTTCTGAAGACGACGATCTATCTACTGTCAATTGCATTCTGTTGCAATTGTGAAGAACAACTGGAGAAGTGTTTCTTTATCGAAACCCTTTTCTTTTTGAGTGATCAGCTTCTCGTTCTAAGCTGTGTAGGTTCGTGTTTGAACCAGGAAGGCTGTGTTTGCCTGAATCTTGTAAAGGTGTCAACTGCCTGTACTCAGTTGTGGACGGGTCTGTGGAAACGAGGACCAGATAGTGAAAATCGCCAAGCTCGTGGATTTGAGCGTTGGTGGAGTGGACTAGGGGCCTTCTGTTCCCCGAACCACTATACATCCGTGTGTTCATGCTTTTACTTTTTCCGCTGCATATTTAATCGTGCAAAAGCATAGTGAACAGAATTTGTCTAAGTTGAAGAGATTGTAATAATTTGAAAAAGACACAATTCACCCCCCTCTTGTGTATAATCCGTAGATTCAGATCCAACAGACCACACTTGAAAATTTACTTCACTGCATCAACCACTTGACCATTTATAATATCTCAGGCAAACACATAAAAAGATACTAGAAAACTGTGAAGTCCAGGTGCACTTTCCTATTTGAGATTAAAAAAAAACTCCTAGATCTCCTACTCCTTAGGAATTTTAATAAATATTTCATTATCTCTATTCTCAATGATTATCGGATTTCAATTCATAAAAGCCTTTTCCCCACCTAGAGTGCTAATAAAACAGGTCTTAGGGTATCTAGGCATAGCCAAAAGGCCTTCAAAATGAAACAGTTCCATTTTCCCTACCACATCCATGTTCGTGGTGAAGAAACCATTAAAAAAAATTTGATGAAACATCATGCACGCTTTACATTATTTAAAACATGTATAAAAAATTCCATATTTCCTTCCCCCTCCTTGATCCAAAAAGAACACAACTTATTCCTCTAAATCCATTCAATCTCGAATTGCTTCTCAGCCATCATGCTTTGTTTTTCAGTCAGAAGGGGGAACCTTCCGTCATTCCAACATTCCAAGAGGAATTACACTAACCTTTTAATGTAACACTCGATCCCTACCAAGGTAGAATCATCATCAGTTTTTCTGGACAACCATGCCTGAATTTCCTTTTTCAACCTATGAAGATTCTTCCCTAGGCCCACCCTAGCAGTGGCCCTCTCTGGGTGCTCTAATGATTCTTTATTCAGATGTAAGAAATTGTCAAACCAGTGTGAATTGGTGGAGTATAAGATGGAGTGATGCATTGATTATCTATTTCGTAACACTATCAAAAGAGGAGTGTGACCATAAAATGATTTACTATGATGAGTAAGAGCGACTTGACTGAAAGAGTACAATACTTGATTATTGGTGAGACATCGATCAATCCTACTCCAGATTATGATAGCGCCCTTAGAATTGTCGCACTGTGTACTTGCTTCCTGAAAACCCCACATCCAGTAGGCCCCTGATCGACATAAAATCCCCGGATTCTTTCATGGTAGTAGTAGAGTTGTTCATGCTGTCTCACTTCTTAGACGCATCAGCAATTATATTGAAATCCTCTCCCACATACCATGGAAGGATGCCTGACTGAAAAAGGTTTAAGTGATTCCAAAGAGCCATTCAATCAGCCACTTCATAGATGGAATAAACAATGGAGAAAAATATGTCACTACCTCGTGCATTGATCTTAGTAGTAATACATTGAGACTGGGCATCCACATATTCAACCGAAGTACCTTGTTTCCAAAAAAAACCTAATGTACCTATTGTTTAGACTTAAATTAGTGCAACTAGTATAACCCATACTCTTTTCAAAGTATGAGATCCAACTCACCTCATATTTCGACTCCAGAATAGAAAAAATGGAAGATTGATGCAGCCTCGACTCAGTAGCAATGAATGTGCATTTTGTGTGAGCCCCCAATCCCCGAGAATTCACAATTATCAACAAGAAAATTAAACAAGTCAAGATTTGGACTTGTGACCTAGCATACCTGGCTTCCGAGATGAGCCAATAATAGATCTAGTAATGGGTCTGCTAAAAGATCTAGGCCAAGAAATGATCGTACTAATATCCTCCTCCAAAAATGCACCGAGTAGATTCATTATTTCATATTATGGTTCCTCCAAAACCAAACACCTTTTCAATGATCGGGCCAAGCACAGCCGATACATTTGTGGCACACCCTCCAAGAATAAGGAGATGATCAACATTCTTTCGGTCATGGACCAAGTAGAACGAATCTCCTCCAACTCTCAAAAAATCTTGCCTTTTTACCCGAAACAAATTCTGCTTCCCAAAAGACAGTACCGGAAATAAGAGTCGGTGAGGCCATAGGCTTTGACAATGATGCGACTGAGGGCTGATTGAAAAGAAGAACGATGGGATTCGCTGGGGTCGGATTAGAAGGTTTTGCTGATATGTTAGTGTTGTGGTTGAAGAATCACAAAACACAGGAGACCAAATAACCATAGAAGAACAAACACAACCAGTATGGTGTTGGGAAAGTGCAGATTAACCAAGGACGATAATACAAGAAATAAATTGCATGAATAGAAATGGAGACAAGAGATTTACATGCTTCGGATCTTTACGGATCCTACTGCACGACAAGAACACCACACACACACATTTTATTAATTCTTGAAGAAATGATACAATGCTACATATTCAGCTTAGAAAAATGAGAAACAAACAGGTAAGGTTTAAAGTGTTGTTCACAATCGTAAGAAAACAAACTACATACAATGTCGGGCATAAAATCGCCCGGCGGTCTGGATCTCTTCAACCACACCTAGATCTGGTTCAAGATGGCTCGCACGCTGGCCTATTGGATGAAAAAGTTGAGGGACGGGACGATGCTCCACCAGCTGTGACACACTAGCAGTGTGCCGCAGAGATCACTACCACCGAGAATACCCTACGTTGGGGTTTGAGAGCCAGGATCTAAGGGAGGTAAACTCTGAAATCTCCGTGAGGAATTGAATCTGAACCGATTTGAGAAGCCACCCCTTGGTAAGTGCCGAACTAGGGGTGTTTAAACCCCCTACGAGCAGCCATTTGAGTCAAAATGGTCTGCCCTTACCAGGGCTCGCCACGAGGGAAGTGTGAAATAGAAAGCCGATGCAAGGTGGATGACCAAGATTACTTGGGCGGCTCACAAAATCAACAACCAAGAATGAAATAGGATAAACCAAGGATTACCAGCGTGGATATAGTATATGCATGCAGGCAGAGTAATACAAAAAATCATATGATAAAACATAAATGACAGAATTAAAATGAGACAATTAGAAATGAATTTAATATAAAAACAAATAATGAAGACATCTTCATTCACAAATCTCCGCCATTTTTAATAAAATTCAATGATGTTCTTGCACCCAGGGGTCATAGAATCCAAACCATGTTTAATCTATCAACGCAAAAATTAAACATTGAAAAGACTACAACTTTATTCAAACTATTAGTTGTGTTTATGTCTGTGTGTATCTTATTGATACACACAGTTCCAGATTCTATGACATCTCTAATAAAATTCAACCTAATATCAATATGTTTTGACTTACCATGGATGAAATGGTTTTTAGATAAATGAATAGCTGATTGACTATCTGAATAAACATTAATGGAAGAATTGTAAATTCAATGTTCAGAGGCCATACCTTTGATCCACAACGCTTCCTTGACTACCTCAGTCAAGGGTATGTACTCAGATTCAGTAGTCAAAAGTGCAACAACATATTGCATGTTGCACTTCCAGGAAATGGCACCACCAAATGCATTCACCACATAATTGGTTAGTGATCTATGGGTATCCACATTTCTAGCATTATCAGCATCCACATAACCATAGACAAGGTCAACAGAATCAATATTTCTTCCATAAAATAAACAAATACTAGGTGTACTATAGAGGTATCTAAGAAGCCACTTAAGGGCATTCCAGTGTGACTTCCCTGGTGTGGCCATAAACCTGCTAAGGGTGCAAACCACAAAGGCAATGTCAGAGTGTATGCTAATCATGGAATGAATTGTGCTTCCAACCATGTTAGGATAATGGATTTTGGACATGAATTCAATATCTTCTTCATTTGTCGGGGCTTATGTCAAGGACAAATTAAAATGTTGTGCAAGAGGAACATTAACAAGTTTTAATGTTTCTACCATGTACCTCTTGAGAACTTTTATAATATTACCATGCTGTGAAATATAAAGTAACTTATTGGGTATGTCCCTAATGATTTCAATGCCAAGAATTTTCTTGGGTGCACCCAAGCCATTCATTTCAAAAGTGTTTTTCAACTGGGGTTTGACAGAAGAATTAAGATTTATATCTTTGCATATGATGATTATATCGTCAACATACAATAGAAGGTAAATGATGCAGGATTTAGTTGTTTTGAAATAAACACAAGCATCATATTGACTCCTAGTGAAGCTGTAACATAACATGAATTAGTCAAATTTAAAATACCATTGTCTTGAGGCTTGTTTCAATCCATATAGAGACTTATTTAGGAGGCACACTTGATGTGGTTTGAACTCACTAGGATAGCATTCAAGAGGCTGCATATAAATCATTTCCTTCAGGTCACCATGTAAGAAAGCAGTATTAACATCCAACTACTCAATGTGGAAGTCTTTATAGGAATCATAATCCAATAGGAGCCTAATAGAAGAGTGCTTTACAACTAGGGAAAAGATTTCAAAATAATCAATTCCCTCCCTTTAGAGAAAACCCTTAGCTACTAACCGAGCTTTGAACTTGATTTTGCTTCCCTCGGTATTAACCTCTTTTCTTTTGAAGATCCATTTGGAACCAGTTACTTTAGAATCAACTGTTTTGTTCACAAGACTCCATGTATGGTTTTTCTTTAAAGAATTCATCTCTTCAGTCATGGCAAAGCCCCATTTCTTGGAGTCTTCATCTTTCAAGGCATGCCAATATGAATGAGGATCATCATCGATGAGATCCTGAGACACATGAAACACATAGGAAGCCATGCCATACTGGTTGAACCTTGAAGGAGGTCTTGGGACCCTCCTTTTCTATCATGGGTCAACTGATAATCCCTATGGGCATTAGGAGGTTCAGAATCCGAATCTGGACCAGAACTACTATTAGAATCAGCCGCAGTAGTGGGCTGAGAAGCAGGTTGATCAGAATGAAGATCAGTCTCAAAATGAGTCGAAGGCTTGGGTTCATCAGACTTAGAGATGTCTGATTCATTGCTGCCTTGATGGGAAGACTTGGTCTTGGTAGAGGATGACTCATGAAAGACCACATCCCTACTAATAATGCATTTTTTGTACTTCAGTTTATCAACCCACAGTTTATACCCTTTGACTCCTTCGCAATAACCAATAAAAATGCATTTCAGAGCTCTCGGTTCCAAATTATCAGTCCTAACATGTTCATAGGTTGTGGAACTGAAAACCCTAAGGTAGGAGTAAGAGTGTGGCCTCATGGTCCAAAGCTCTTCAGGAGTGTTGAATTGGTTAGCAGAAGAGGGACACCTATTGATTATGTAAATAGTAGTGTTGGTATCCTCAGCCCAGAAAGACTTGGGATGGCTTGAGCATGCAAGCATGCTTTAGACATGTTCTAAGATGGTCCTATTCATCCTCTCTGCTAGCCCATTCTATTTGGGGTATCCCTGACAGTTCTATGTCTTTTGATCCCGTCATTTTCACAAAACTCAATAAAGTCTGTAGACAGATACTCTAAGCCATTGTCTGTCCTCATGGCCTTTATTTTCATTCCAATTCAATTTTTGACTGAAGTTTTCTAGGTTTTAAAAGTCTGGAGGAAATTTGATTTATGTTTTAGGATGTACACCGAGACCTTCCTAGAGAAATCATCAATGAATGTGACAAAATAGGATCCTCCACCATGATAGGTAGTCCTCATTGGACCTCATAAATCCGAATTGATATATTTAAGTGGGGAAGTGGATTTAAAGTTGGATCTCTTAAAACTAACTCTCTTATATTTTCCCATTGTACAGTCTTCACAGAATGGCAGGTTTATAGGTGTTATGTCACTCATTAGCCCCCACTTGCTGATATCCTTTAACCTTTTGGAGCTAACATGCCCCAAACATCTATGACAAAGCATAGTACTCTTAGTGTTAGTATTGTAAACACAACCTAATTGTCTTGAATGAGTCTTAACATCCAAGACATACAACCCATTTGTGAGAGACCCTCTAATAATGGTCCTTGATCCTTTATATATTTTAATAGATCCAGAATCTAATCTAAACATATATCCTTTTTGATCTAGGACTCCTAGGGAAATTATGTTGAGTTTGAGGTTGGGAACCCACCTAACATCAAGCAAGGTAATCACAGATTGATTTTCAAGTTCTAAGATAATAGATCCTCTACCTTCCACTTTACACTTTATTATCCCCTAACAGGACATCCCCTTCCATTCTCTTGACCAGATCTAAAAATAATTCTTTGTATGGACACATGTGGAAGGAACAACCAGAGTTAAGGACCCACTCTCAGTCGAGTGTGTGGCTAGAAACATTTAATACTTCGGTGGTGTCATAGCCTGAGTCAACAATGAGAGACTGTTCAGTGAGATGGGCACGTTCTTGCTCACATTTAAGCTTCCGACATTCAGGCTTAATATGTCCAGGCTTGCCACAATGAAAGCAAGTGACTTTTCTTTCTTTATTATTATTAATATTTGGTTTTGGTTCTTTCCTAGGTTATTTGCTTCTTTTACTTTTATCTCTGTTAAACTGTTTCTTTTTGCTTTTAACGATTAGTATTCCCCAAGTAAACAAACTCTCAGCCTCACCTTTAACCTTAGGTTTAGAGTGAATTTATTTAGATAGAAGGGCAGACTTGACTTCTTCCATAGTCAAGAAGTCTCGACCATACATCATGGTCTCAACCAAGGTACTATAACTATGGTCAAGGGAGATCGGTAGAATGATGGTCTGATCATCATCATCTACCGAGACATCTATGTTGGCTAGATCTAACAAGATTTTGTTAAATTTATCAAGATGAGACTTCAAAGAAGCACTAGGTCTCATCCTAAAGGTGAACATTCAATGCTTCTTATACAACCTATCTACAAGGGAGGCAGCCATGAAAAGTTTTTCCAACTAAAGCTAGATGCTAGTAGTAGTAGACTCTGAAGCCACTTCACTAAGGACTTTATCACCTAAGGACAATAAAAGTGAAATGTGGGCTTTAACATGAATGTCCTAGGGCACAAGTTGGTATTCAGTAATAGTTTTCCCAGTTTCATCAACAGATGTTCTAGATTTAGTAGGCCCAGAGAGGGCATCAATGAGACCTTGCTAGACAAGTAGTGCCCGCATTTTTATTCGTCATAAATTGAAGTCATTGTATCCATCGAACTTTTAGATTTCATATCGCATTATAGACATGTTTATTCAAATGAGTAGATGTCAAATGATTGGGGACAACGATAAGCATACGCCCCCAAAAATCGACCGATCTCACTGGGTAAACATCTACCATGAGATATGAAGGCGAAATGATTCAGCGAACACAATGATTTCACCAGAATAAAAAGAGAAAAGAAAACAACAACAATATAGAGGCCGAATTTACCAAAGGTTTAATTGCGGAAATCAAACAAAGGAACCCAAAATGTAAAGAAATGCAAACTAAACACTAAACAATGAACAAATTCCAACTTGAAATATTTATAAAAAAACTATAAACAGTGCAAAAGGGGTTACCAACAAGGTGCTGATAGTAACTATGTGCAGCAGAATCAAGAAATAAGTTTGCAGAGGCAGTGAATGAATTTCAGTAGGTAAACAGGTAGAGAAAATTACAGCAATATTCAGTTTATAAGAATGAATAGATTGCAGATAGCAGAATCAACACATGTAGATAAGAAAAGCAAGGATAGTAGCAGGTTGCAGTGAATCAAACAATTATAAACCTAACTTTAGCATGGTAAATTTCTAAATTCAAAAAACCATAGGCCGAGGAATGAAAAAAAAACAGACATTACACAATGCAACAGCCAAAAGTACCTCTGATACCACTTGTTGTGGATGAAGAATCACAAAACCCAAGAGACCGAATAACCACAAAACAACAAACAAGACCAGTATGGTGTTGGAAAAGTGTAGATTAACTAAGGATGATAATCCGAGAAAGAAAGTGCAAGAAAGAAATTGCAAGAAAAGAAAAGGAGAAAAGGGATTTACGTGCTTCGGATCCTTATGGATCCTACTGCACAGAAAGAAAACCACACACACATGCTTTTTATTAATTCTTGAAAAAATGACACAATGCAACAGATTTTGCTCAGAAAAATGAGAAACTGGCAGGTAAGGTATACAATGTTGTTCACAATCGTAAGAAAACAAACTAATTATAGTGCTGATCATAAAACCGCCCGGCGGTCCTAATATCTTCAACCGCTACTGGATCTGGTTCGAGTTGGATCGCACACTGGCCTTTGGGATGCTGAAGTCGAGGAAGGCCGAGACGATTATCCACTAGCTGCGATACACCAGCAAGTGTGTTGCGGAGATCGCTGTCGCCAAGGATACCCTACACTGGGGTTCCAGAGCTGGGATACAACGGAGGTGAACTCTGTAATCTCTGGGAGGAATTGAATCTGAACCGATTTGAGCAGCCAACCCTCAGGAAGTGCCGGATCAGGCAGGGGGCATTAAACCACCTGCGAGAAGCCGTTCGAGGCATATTCATCTGCCCTAACCAGGGCTTGCCACAAGGCAAGTGTGAAATAAAAAGCCAATGCAAGGTGGATGGTCAAGATTACTTGGGCCGCTCACAGGATCAATGGCCAAGAATGAAACTGGCTAAACCAAGGATTGCCAGCGTGGATATAGTATATGCATGCGGGTAGAGTAATACAAAAAAGAATATGATAAAACCTGAATGGCAGAATTAAAATGAAACAATTAGAAATTAATTTATTTAAAAAACATATAATTAATTAAGGAATCTTAATTCACATTTAGAGTATAGTTGTGTCTCAATGGTCAAAAATGGAGAACGTGTGACAAGAGCACGGGAAAAGTCCTTCAAAATTGGAAATCCCTCTTGAACTTCAACGTAGCCACCCGAAGAGGCAACAATATCCATCGGAGATGCTTCAAAAGCCTTATCCACTACACCTCAAGAATCCTTTTGAGGAGGATCAACATGAGAAGGCTTTCCCATAGCATGACCAACCACCCGACTGGCCTCTTTAGACCTTATATTCCACTTTCTACAGACTCCCATCGCATGGCCCCGAAAACAACAATTTGAATAGAACCTCGTAGGAGCCTTAACGACCAACTGTTGCCGCCATTATAATCCATCGTTATCCCATATCATATCCTGACTTGGGAAGATCATCCCAATATCCATTTTAACGTGAACCCGGGGAAAGACGGGTGTCATTTTCCAAACACAAAAAGCTGCCCAGTGGATTTCCAAAATACAACAGACATATCAATCATCTGGGTTGTATTATGTGTGTTCTTATATAACAAATCATGAATTAATATGTAATAAAGACTATGGTTGTTATAATTTGTATAAAAGGAATTTTTAGTTATTTTGTGATTAGGATTCAAAAACTTATGAAAAAGACTTTGGGATACCAGTATGTGTAAGAAGAAATCCCTATGTTTTGGAAAGGTATAGAGTTTGTGGTTTCTATGAAAATACATTCTTTTCAAGATACTACAATTAGATGTGACTTTGACATAGATGTACCTATGGTGAAAATCCTAAAATCATTGAATTGAGCTAGAATAAAACAGAAACTAGTGCACAACAATAAGCCATACTGAACATCGTGTTTGACACCCCTAGAAGATATGGTTTAGTAAACTCACAATCTCATTACTAACCATTATTAAGTTTTTTTCTTATGATAATTTATTTGGAAATAGATCATGGAAAACTTATAATGATGCCTACAAATTCATAAGATAAGGAAATACATCTCATTTATATGTTATCCCTTTAATGTTATTTGCTTCTCAATTATGTATTTAATTGTTTAAAATTACTCATTCAAAAAATTTCCTTTATTCTAATCAATGTCTAGAAATAGGAATAACTGAGTCAATAACGAATGTGATGGAAAGTTTGATGACTGCCCAAATGAGATGCTTAACATGACTAGAGATCATGTAAGGAATAATTTTATTATTCCAAACTAGCTATCAAAAATAACAATCAACAAGTATAGAATAGTTTAATTTCGAAAGACATCAAATAATAGTATGATAAAATATCAAGGAAGTTCATTGAATAAAGGTGATAAAGAAAAGAAGATTCAATTTCATGCGTGTCAAAAATGTGTAAAGTAACCCCAAGGGAAATTCTAAAAAGGATCTCGAAGGTGTTGCATGTGTGGAAAATTCAGTACAAAGTAGTATGTTTCCATAAACAATGATGAGTATAATAGAAGGGTATAAATTTAATCCTACAAAAAACTTTTTTTTTCAATATACTATGTACTGAAAATAGGGTAATTTTCAGAGTCGATTCCTTAACCAAAGGGTTAAATCTGATACTAAGAAAGGACTTATGCTATATAAATCATTGAAGTCTAAGGATTGGAGTTTTTATGTATTAATATTTTTGAATTATGTTATAGAATTTGTATATCCATGAAATTATAGATATAAGAATCATGGAACATAAAAGTATTGTTCCGTAGTAGTTTTTCTTTAAGGATTTGAAGACATATTGATTGGTACCAATTGCCTATAAAAGTTATTTAGTGATAAGGTGGTATTTTTTAAAATAGTTAATTGAGGGATTTATAATCCTTAATATTTGTTTGATGTTGGGATAAATATAAAGAGTGGTGGGATGATATTTGTAGGTCTAATATTATTTTTAAAATAATTGATACCACTTTGCAGATTTATGTGATAGAAGTTTAGCATGATTAAGAATATTTTGGGAAATATACTACCAGATCAAATCATTTTTTTTTATTTTGAGTAGATTAATTTTATTTCAAGACATATTTTATTTGGGTTTTGGTATATATACCCATTAGTTTTAATATAAAGGTTTATTTGAGAGTAATTATGTTATGTTATTGGAGGTGTAATATAAAGGGTATGAGATAATATTTACAGTTAAAACCCTTTTTAATGTTTAGGTTATCAGTGTTATTTAGGATATAAGTGTATTTATTTATATAAGGATCAATGTTAATCCTTTGTTTTTTTTTTGAATTTTTGAGATTAATGTTTTATGGATTACTCAATTTCCATATTATCTTAATTTATGTGAACCATTTTGGCTTTAGTAATGATAGGAGGAATGTCGTATTATTATTTGGTGAATTATGTGATCTATTAGAATCTTATTCTAGTTTTTTAATCATTAAAGAATTCATCTTGAGTACTAATGATTTGGGGAAAATATGATATTGTAGAAGAAATTGATTAAAGGATAAAATTATACTTATCAAGACTGTATATTTTCATATGTTCGAAGTCTATATTGTAAAAGAATTCCTAATCTCTAGGAAAATAATATTAAAAAAATGTCTTGATATTATGATCATTTATTATGAATTGATGGTTTTTTTCACCAATCAAAAATTTATGATATTGTGGTCATTGAATTTTTCCTAAACATCTTCTCTGTTACTCTCTATTGGTTCTTAGGCATTATCTTTTTTTCTTCCATGTCTGTATTTTCAATTCCCATTGATGTTATCCTACTTGTAAACCTTGTTAAGTGATGACCTTCGAGTGGATGTTTTATTAACCATTTTATAACATGGGTTCTAAGTAAATATATTTTTAATTTTTAAACATTTATTCCCAATATCGAGCAAATTGTGATTCCATACTTTATTAAAGGGGGGAGTGTCTAATGCCTTGGATTTTTAAAAGAGAAAATTATGTTTGATATCATATGTGATACATAACACTGAACCCAAAAAATCCTAGATTATTTAAATACGACTGTTATAACCAAGCCAAAAAAAAATCGGGTATGAATATTAATAACTAATTTATGGTATATTCATATTTATTTTCTTCTAAATATAAATGTATTGATAAATTCTTAGTTTCTAATCACTCACTTTTTGGAAATGTATTTTTGGTCTTCTAAATATGCTTTATTCAAACTTGTTTTTTATTTATTTTAGTGTACAAATTTTATACTTACATTATAAAAAAATTATAAAATGTATATGATAAAATGAAATTCATTTTTCAAATCAACAAATCAAGATTATATTAGGGTGAATTTTTTGTATTTATAAAAAATATTGATTTTTCCATGAATAGAGAAAATACCCATTTTTTTAAATACATCATATATTTTGACAAAATTAATTAAATTAAAAGTCCCATTATTAATTTATTTTAATTTAAATGTAAAATATTAATTATTTATATATATTTAATGAAATTAACTACTTTTAAATCATCTTTGTATCATAATTTATAATTATTTTTTTTAGTCTTGAAAAAACATTTCTTTGATAATTGTTAAAAATTGCTTATCGTTTCAGCATTTTAATTAATTAAAGATATCCCCTAATTTAAAATGAATTAAATTAAATTTATTTATTATTTATTTATAATTATTCACTCAAATAATTTATTTTTCTAATTGTAGAGTTAAAGTAAAATCATCATCCCCTATAATTTTTTTCTTCGGAAAATCACCCTTCATCATGCTTGGATATTTGAATTTAAATTAAAATTTTCCACCTCAGTAAAAATAATTTTCTAAAATATAATGAATATTTATAATCATTATGATTAATATTAGGTAATATTATCAGCTTTATATTTTAAAAAAATTAATAGTAATTATAGTAAATATTTATTTATGTAGTAAATTGAAAACTGGTTAATTAAGGATAACAATAATTTAACAAGGTCTAGAAACAAAATAAAATTAATGTTATAAATATTTATATTATAATTTCAATATAATAATTATTAATTTTGTTTCATTATAAAATATTATGAAATGATTCTAATGAAAATTATATTTTGATACGATCGAACATAAATTGCATTTTTGTATAATATTCAAAATCAATGAAGATATTCTTTTTTGATCAATTCATGATTTATAAAAATAAATGATATTTTTATCAAATTATTCAAATGTGTAGTTTTTATTAGTTATAAATGATAATATATTTTTTATGAAGTCCAATGTAATTTTTTTAAGGGTTCAAAAACAATTATTGTAAAACCCATCATTTCTTAATAAAGGTTGACCATGTTTCAATAGTGAAAATTTACATATTTATAAAATTATTTTTTATGAAATTAATTTTTTTGAGAACTATCTCTTTGAAATTTTCAAATGGTGAATTATTCATATTTTTCTAAGAAATTAAAATGTTCGGGTAAAATTTAGCTATAGTATAAATATAATATGTGTATTATGACATCATAATGATCCAAAAGTTATGTAATAAATTCTATAAATGGTATCCATGACCACATATATGTTAAAATTTAATATAATTTTATTTTTATAATATTTTAACAATTTTATAATTTCATTATGAATCCATGAAAACCAATAGTATACTTTAATGTTTAAAAATCATTTCATTATAAACATGAATCATGTCCACAACACAAAGTGTATTATTTTAAAGAATTTTGAACTTGTCAATATAAAATATTAAAAACACTCTTATTTTTTAGAAATAATTTCAAAACTATGGTATGGTTTGTGTTTTTTATTATATTATTTTAAAAAATCACAAAATTATGTTTGGAAAAAAATAATGAACTCTCTTCCCTTTTCCCATTGAAACCCATGGAATATCTAATTACTCTTAAATTAAAATCAAGGATAATGTTCTTAGAATTATCTTACATCTCTATATTCCTCCCAAGGTTCCCAAATATCTCAATAAGCTCCTTCCAATCTTTTGGAAGCACCCTCTCAATATAAGGGTTCTCTCTCCCTCTCTTCTTTTCCATTAAAGAAACTTATTTTTAATTAGCCAATTGAATCTCAATTTTTTATGTTTTCATGAATTTATAAAGATACGTATTATTTAAAAATTGTTACCTATAAATGAGGGATTATTTATCTATTCTAATTATATAATTTACCAAATCCATTGCTGTGTTGGAATTTAGTAAGGGATCCTCTGCTTCTCCTCTTTATTCATGAACCTTATTTATGTAATTAACCTTTAATACACTTCCTATGGATGGGATATGATATTACACATACATCATAATGAAATTATGATTTAAAAGTAGTGATTTACCCCTTTCACTCTCATTAATACCACCCATGATTAATTATGTACCAATGTCACACTGTCAAACTTATAGTGCAATTTTCCATGCCAAGTTTTTATTAAAGCACCTTCGTAGTATTATTCATATTAAATTAAAAATTATAATGTTGGATTATATTTTTAGATTTATATAATACTCCCCATTTTTACTTCAAAATGATTATATACCCCTTTATCTCTCATTAAACTATTTTATGAATCTTTCTGTACTTCTGTTATGTTGTAGAAATGTCATTGTGGTTTTCCCTACTGAACATTTGTGGGGTTTATACCCATAATCTTTTAAAATTAATTATATTCAACTAGTTTAACCTATACATTATTTATTGGAAACAATGACACATGTAACAAATAATCAATAATCATTGGAATAATGGTAATGAAATAGGTTCTTATGTTATAGGATCTACATGGCACACTTATGTATGTACATTAAATGATTATGATGGGTGTGCCCAGATAGTGTTCCAAGGACTTGCGTAATATTTTAGTCTCATAAAATGTAATGTATAGTGTATGGTAGGTTATCCTAGGCACATTACATTATATTATCTTGGCTGTTAACAATGACTTATACTTATGATGTCTTAATTAATATTGTTGTCATGTGTACCTTTTTGACATTATCTTTTCATGATATACCATGCCTATTTTTCAATGTTCATGATTCTAATTCCTTTTTGTTTCCCATTGAAATATGTATTTTCTAAAATTCAATACATTATTCATATTACTCTTTTTTTATTACATTACTGGGACATATATCTCACACCTTTTTTATGTATGCCCCCAGGTTATCCTGTGAAATTTTATGATCGGTGAAAAATTATGAGAATGTTAAGGATGTTTTCAGTAATACTATGTACCCCTATTTTATGTTGTTTTTCATTCAACATAATTACAAAAAGAAACTATACATATTGATCTTATGGGATTTATTAAGCGTGTTCTTATGTAACAAATGTTTAATTAATGTGTAACACATAAAAATATATTCACACCATTTTTTCATTTTAGTAACAATAATTGGAACATTGTTAATTATTTTAGAAATATATGTGACCCATTATTCACAAGTTTCACTCCCTTCCTTCCAATGAAAAGTAATGTTGTGATTTTTCTCCCATGGATTTCAGACTTTCTATTTGATCTATTTAAAATCAAAGTGTTCATTCATGATTACCATTTAATTTTTTTCATGAATGTTTTTTGTATCTATTGGAATGAAATGGGACAAAGTGATTTTCAATTTGTGCAGTGATTTGGGTGAACTCATTTAATACCTGTTATGGAACCCTAAGATTTAGAGTGTTCATTCCGGAATATATTTACACCAATGTGATTCTAAATCAACTATATCTAATAGTTTATAAAAAGTAAAATGTAACTGGATTATAAAAATGTTTAATCAAAATGTTCAAAAGGTAGGAAATATGGCTCCTAAAAAATTTATTTGAGGAATAAAGGTAGAAAAGAAGCATTATAAGAGGGATTTTTACAATTAGGTATAAAAATCACCATGATTATCTTCATCAACCAAAGCTAAAATGTAATTCAAAACCACAACATACCATATTGATCTGGTCTCCATGACTTCCCTCATAGAAAGAGGATCAACAACTTGATTTTCTTCCCTATAAATATGTGTAACAATAATGAAAATATAATCCAAAATATGAAGAAACTCAATCTAGGATGAAAAAATTATCCAAGGGACATTCCTGAAATGTTCTTAAAAGATTTCCAATGCCAAACTGGTATCAGATTCCATCCATTGGTAGTAATGACCATCAATACTATGTGTATTTCCTAAGGAAGTGATTATTAAAGTGATTATATGACATGTAGTGACATGATTTTGAATATTTATTTAATTATTATGATCTATCAATGCCAAAAAGTAATCAAATAAAGCTAAATATTAACTTTATTAATTAATTAATGAAATTTTAATTTATATAAATCACATTGATATTTTAGTGTGGCCATTACATTCCAATTATAATCAACCAATGACTGTTTAAAAATACTAAAAAGGGCGATCAAAGTTAATTTAAATGTTCAATAAATATAGGGTTTATGTTAGAATATTATATGCATAGATTTAAATAAGAAAACATTTAGGACCACTTCTATATGAGTTATATAATAATTAATTAGTAATATAATATTGAATTTACTGATAAAAATAATTTAATTCCATATATAAAATTGTTAGAATATATATATATTTATATAAATTTCATTCAATTGGAATATAATTAATTAACCGATGATGATTCATATATTTATTAATGATTATGTTGTATAATAAATAGACTGTAAGGGTGGCTATGATAAAAAAATATTACATACCAGATTTAGGAAGCAAAACACATTGGCAGTCATAATTAGGAATTTTTTTTCATTGTGATTGATTTTTTATATGATTTTTAGAGTGATATTTCATTAAAAAAATATTTTTATATGAGTATCAGTGAAGATAAAATTCCATCCCAACTACTACAATATTATTTTATTTGAGCTTCCAACATTGACATCCAATCTGTCAAAAAAAATTCAAATATATTCTAATAATAAGCACAATATTTATATTTTATTATTTGAATAAAAATAAATTTATATTGAAAATTTATAGTATAATAAAATAAAACTCTTATGTACAATTTATTACTAAAAATTTACAATTTCAATTACATGGATATCCAATAAACAATTACAATTTAAATGAGGAAATACATTTTTAAGTTATGAGGTTGAAGATTATACAGTGTTAGAATATTTGAAGACATAATGAGGAGTTAGTATCCTATCACATTTTTAATTTTTTATTATTACACACAATATAAAGAGGTTGTTTATTGACTACTTATTTAGTTCATTTTTTATCATTGACTATCATTATTGGTGATATTTTTTTTCTATGTGATTAAAATTATATTTGATGGACACTAATATTAATTAAATTATTAAATTAAAATAATAGTGTCGATTGAATAAGGGAACATAAATCGTACTTGTATCATATTATCAACAAATAGATGGTAGGTTTTATCAAATATAACCACCACACCAAATAACCCGAGTTGAATTTTTTATGATCACATACCTTTCATATTAATTATCATCATCGTTGATAATTTCTATTAAAAATATATATTTTCATCAATAAATGAACTCAAGTTTCATTATGTGGTGGTTATAGTTTATAAAAACATTCATTTTGTTATTTAAAATATCATACCGACATGATTAGTTTGGAGAATCAATCATAAATTTATATACGAGGCATGCCAAAAAAATTATTTCTAATTATTGATGTACCACAATTTGATTTCTGGTCTATACCAACATACATATACTAATGGTTTGGCAAAATTTTGGTATTGTAAACCTATGGAAATCATTCTTTTAAACTATTGGTATATGTGACACCTATACCAAATATTTCATTAATTCATCAGTATATGTGTCACTTATACAAATTTCTTGCCAATACATTTGGTATAGGTTTATAAGAGTGATTTTGAAAATATTTCGATATATTATAGACTATTATTATAATATTTTTATTTTTAATAAAAAAAATATTTCAAAAATATATAGTTACTTTTATATATACACGTGAATGATTATTAATTTTTTTATATAAAATTCATCACAAGATTGTGGTTAAGCCATTTAATCACAACAGAAATGTCCTAGGATTAGAAATTATCAGTACTAGTATTTTTATAATACACATACCAATTTTTTATAGACATTTTGGTATAATTCTAAAACATTACTTTTTGAAAAACCATTTGTAAAACACAATACCAAGAGTTTCATAGCTAATGACTCTTTAAAACCATTGGTATTGGATATACATGTATCACCCCATGATTTTTTGAAATTATTTACATTAAATAATATATTTGTTAGTGTGTGGTATACGTAACATCAAGATTAAACAAACCATGATATACTTTGAAAATGGTAGTTTGGACCAAAATGTTGATTTAGGGAGAATGAAAAGTAATAATTGTAATATAAAATTTATATGGAATCCTTTTCATTAATAATGCTAATAAAAAGTAATATATTGATAATTAATTAGTTAGAAATGGAGATAAAATCATGTGATGGTAGAATATATTTTTCTCATAAAATGATTTTTATATGAACAATGTATTTTTATTTTAATAGAATAAACTAATCACTATTGATAAATGATTAAAACAAATTATGTAATATATATATATATGATTGAATTAATTAACTTTAATTTAATTTTTGTAACAAGGAATGGAATGAGAACAATGTTATTTTATGACTCAGAAATAAATTTTCTAAAAAAAATTCTTTATCGTATTTTGCGTATAGATATAACAATAAATTTTGTAACACAATGACCCAAATCACCGAGTTCAATATAGAGTGAAATATTTATTCATGGTATCCTCTCCATACATAAGAGGTTTAAAATTAGTGATAAGGGTCTGAGTATTGTCGATGGGGAAACTATAACCTCAATGTCATTCAACATAAGAATAAATAATAACATAGTTTAATAAATAAAAAAGTCTATACTGAGTGACATGAAATGTATATCAAGTCATATAGAGTGATAATCTAATTACATATGAAGTGGTAGGTCAAAAATGTTAAGAGTAAGGATGGTAAGTAAATGAACCACTTTGACACCAATCAAATATTTATGGTACTACTCCCTTTGATCTCTGTGCTCCATCTCATTACTCCCTATTACAGGGGCCTTTTTAATTCCAATATCAATGGTCATGAATTATAAGAAGAAAAATTATTCTCATATAGGATTTGAGTATAATCCATGTAGGAAACCACCAATTTTTCCTTAACATAAGTTCTAATTCATAAGAGAATATTTCATGATAATAAATAAATTTCCCAGAAAAAATCCATTCAAATACCAAAGAAACTCTGTGCTAACCAACACACTCCAAACCCCCATCCATACAGGATTCATATCTATTTAGGAAATAAAGTCATGAATGAAGTAATAAACTATATTATACCACAAGGTCACACGTTTATTTCATATAAACAACAAGGAGAATGGGTCTCGTGTCACTTCATAAGGCTACTATGTCTTTCTATTCTCATGAGTTACCCCACAAGGAAGTTGTATTTCAAAACTAACTCTAATAAGCCAGAAATTATCTCTTATTTCAGAGCAATGTATCCAATAAATTATCAAAATACCATCATTCCCCACTAATAAATATTGGTTTAGGAAACCTAATATGATCATTCCGCCTAGCCAGGCTACGTGGTGGTCATTCCCCATTGTTTAACTTGGTCGTGTCATCCTGTAACATGCAACATCAGGAAGATGCAAACCCTTTAAGGACAATAATTAATTATAGGATCATGTTTCATTTGGTCCCATTAATATAAATAAATTTCCTATCCAAAAATTCATCATAGGGAGATAGTGTCATTATATCAATCATGTAATCCAAAGGAATAACATTGTATATCAAAGGTGAAATGTAGTTGTCAAACACACACACACACATGACCAAACTCAAGCACGATCTAAATCATAAAATTAAAAAAACAAAATATCATTCCAATAATCATTTATATAGAATATAGATGTTAAAAAAATTACTACCCCAATTCTATAAACCCTAAGCATGATCTAATGAATAAACAAACACAACGTCATATCATGCCAATAATAACTTACATGAACTCTACAAGGTATGGAAATTACAACCTCATTCTTGATACCATTAAGTCCAAATGTTCACTATGTAATCATCACCCTGATCATGCACACACATTATTTGGTTCCAAATGCTCACCAAGGATTCCTAAATCAGATTCCAATTATTTTATTTCTAAATAAAATAAAAAAATCATATTCATTAATGGTTTCTCCATCCTATAAAATCCGAGGTAAGAATGTTATTAATTTATTTTTTTTAATAATTCTAGGTTATTATATTTTAATAATTTAGTATCAATTTTATTTAAATACTAAGAAATCATAATTTACCACGCTTTTCGATTATTCCAGTTTATTCTATTTTAAGAATTCATTATCAAATTTATTTAAATATTATGAAATATTAATTCACTAATGTTTATGAAACAAGAAGGAGATAATTTATAGGTTCCAATATGGAATTTATTCCTTAGAAATTATACTCTCAATAACATAAGAGATAGATGGTTTTTACATGTATTGATTCTTAAAGAATAACTCAAAATGGTCAAGGAAAACTTCGTTGTTCATGGAATAAGAGAAAGAGTTCTTCCTAGACTCAAGAGGTTAAAAAAATTGATAGTCAAATATGTTATGGTATTTTACAAAGAGTATCCTAATATTCATATTTGTCATATTGAAAATACCAACTTAAAAATCAACACTTAATTTTTATTTTAATAGAGTCTTAGATAGAGAGCTTTTAAAACCATACATCATATGATTTATTAATTTTAAATGAGGTAAATAATTGATTTTATAATATATTTTTTTTTATTTTTAAATAATAATAAAATCATCTCACTGGGTCATTTTATAAGGGGAAGAATGAGAAAATAGGTGTAAATTTATTATTTTGACAAAAAAGAGCATTGTGTAAGGGTTAGTTGGTTTTACCCCTATATAACTTATAGTTGTCACACGATGGTAAGGAGTTTTAAACTTATGATGGTATCATACACTTATATAGGACTAGGTTTCTCTTAATAAACTTTTATAAAACTAAAGGATACTTTTATGCGTGTTAATAATCACCCTTAGACAAAGGTTGGGTTATACAATCTTTACTGTTGAACAAACCAACTTTCTTTTGAGGAATACTAGAGTTTCTTTTTTAAATCCTTTTAAAACAGAATCATAACATTCCAATAGTTTTATAAATAGAGATACACCCTTACTCAATTCAATGAAAACAAGATTTAACATTATGAAACCCAAAAAATATGATGTTTCCTTTACACAACTCCTAAAAATAGTCTTGCATATATTTAGAAACCATTAACTATTACGTATGACTTACTGCATACATATGTGAAAAAATATATTGAAAATTATAACATTTTCAGTTAATTGACATATAATTTAAAACTAAAAAGATTTATAAGAATATTTAAAATATGGGAATGTTATAATTTCCCCTTTAATAAATTATCACCTCTATGAAGTGTTTCTATAGTTCCTCTTCAAATAGATCTGATCATCGGGAAAAATGCATTCTTGATTGATCTAATCCCCCTTCTAGATCTATCCATGATGCTGCATAATCTTTACAAGTTATACTATCTTCCCTAACAAAACCTTCATGCTCTAGTCAACAGTTTGTACTCGGAATTCAATGTATAATGAATCACACTCCAACTCAATGTCCTCACAGTCTATAACTTTCCATAGGACTATGAAAATACCTATAGAGATAGCACACATGAAACAAATCATGTATACATTGGTAGAAATGAAGGATATCCTAATCATAGGACACTATCCCTATATGCGTGGTAATTCATAATGGTCTAAAAAGACATGGAACTACCTTACCATTACTCCACAATCATCAATTCTATAGTGTAAGAGTTATCATCAAGAGAAAAAAGTTAGATAAAATAAACAGTAACATTCACATACTCCTTTTGGCATGTGATTGATATCATCTTTGAGTAGTAAATGACTACTTCCTAATCTACTACATTTTCTATCAAAGGTATCTTATAACATGATTGTCTATACAATAGTTGCCTCACAGACATTGTTCCAATAAAGTGATAAAGACATGGCCTACAATATATCCTCATAAGATACCATCTAAATAGAATCCTATATGTTGTTATAGTATGTAATCATATCCAATTCTATGTGATCATCCAAAGAGATGATAAATTCAAAATAGATTCTAAGATCATATACTTCAATATAATAATTTTTCACATTGAATTTACATTTTTCTAGGGACGGTATGATATTTTCAATCTAATTTGAGTCCCCAATTCTTTCAACAAAAGCTTACAAAACCAAGTTGTGAAACAAGAATCTCTATCAGATAAAATTCTCAAGGGAACTCCATGAAATATTACCATCTAACTGATACACACCATTATACCTCATCTACTGTTTAATTCTCATAGATTAGTAATAAATGAGAACTATTCATTTGCTGGCCTAAATTACCCAAATAGTATCAAGCCACCATGATGTCCTAGGTAATTGAGTAAATATGTTTATCACGATTTTCTCTCACTTCCATATGCTGATAAAAATTTGATGGTGAAAACCATAATGACACCAATTCTTGGAATTTATCCCCTAGTAGGTAAGGAATTATGAAAAAAATATAGTAATTTCCATCTTCATCCTTGGCCACCAACCTATTGTTATAGTTTATCACTATATCACTAAGATGTACCTCCCACTTTGAGGTATGAAAATCTATCATCCACTATTACTTGATAGAATTCGGGGAAGAAAATACCCCATGTACTAGGATAATATTATTTAAATCCATGTCCACTCAAGTATTGGGAACCACATATTATCTATTCCCATTTCAAAAAATACTTTGGGTTGAGTTCCTGAAAATCCTTCACCAGTTCTACTAAATAATATGTGATCACTAATTGGGAAAATGTTATAGATCCTTTTTCCTTGAAAGAATCCATCCTCTAGTTGAAAAATAAGCTCATCAGGTTCCATTGTTGATCTTATGTCCATTCACCATTCTGGTCAGTCACTTTTGTCTTATGGCTAAGATAATATGCAATGTTTTTTCATTTAACTATTGAATAGGTAATATCAGTGTTGAAAAACCAAAGGTACTCTTCCCATTACCTGTGCCGTAAATTCTAGTCCCACTATGAGAATATATATTTGAGGATCTTATGCTTCATGTTTAAAAAAATCCTCTCACTAATGAGATAGTGTCACTAACACTTCAATTCATGGAACACAAATACATTCTATAATTCATGCATCAGGTTGTTCTGATCAAGTGGTCATAGCTAACATTAACCATAGGAAACTGCCTGATTTTTCTACACCAACTCAAAATCGATACCAACACATGAGGAATCGAAATAAACTTCATATCCAATACTTGTATTTGAAAAAATTATAATTATGGATATTATGAATCTCCTCTTAATCTCTTGGAATACCACAATACACTAATTTTTCCACTCAAACATAACTCCCTAATTTATGTGCTTAGTCATTGGTGCTACCAAATGGTAGAAGTATTGTACGGACCTTATATAATACCCAATAAAACTAATGAATATCCTGATCACAAACACACTATTAGGATGAGGATAATATATTACCAGGTTAACTTTCTTTAGGTTAATACTAATTCTCACCTTAGATATTACAAGCCTAAGGAACCACACCTATTGAATCCAAAAGTTAAACTTTGATAGGTTGGTATAAATATGATGTCCTCAAAGAGTAATCAATAAAATATAAAGGTTCTTGGTATGCATTTATGATTTCTTAGAGTATATCGGGATAACAACAACAAACATAACAATTTTGGAGTTGAGATACAGATGGAAGATCTTATCCATGTGATCCATGAATATTATTAGATCATTTTTACCCTAAAAATATTAAAAATATACTCATAAAATCTATAACTACTATTGGAATAAATCATAGAAATATCCTCCTCTCTGTCCTAAAACATATGGTAGTTTGACTATAAGTCATTCATGGCGAACCATCGGGCTCCCCTCAATTGGTCAAACAAGTCATCAATTTTTGTAATATTCGTATTGATTCATCAGGTACACCTTGTTCAAATTCATGTAATCCTAACAATACCAAATAATAATATTTTTATTTTTAGACAACGCACTAGATCACCTCATGGAGATGTGAAAGTTTTCATAAATCCCTTCACCTCCCAATCGTAAAGCAATTCCTTTTATTCCTTCAACTGATCTGAAACTATACGATACATGGGAAATGATTTAGGTTTCAATCCATACATAATTTTGATCTCAAATTCAATTACTATCTTATGAGTAATTCTAGTAAATTCACTCAAAATGAAATCCTAGTATAGGTTTACCATTGGAGGAAAAGAAGCAGCTATGGATACCTCCTCTATTATAGCCAAAACTACCACCTATGTAGTAATAACTATCATATGGATCTGGTATAGTACCAATAAAAAATCACCAATATAACACTCATTAGTAATAATAATATTTTATCCCTTATGAGAAATAAAGAATAACTTCCTCCATTAAAAGTCGATGTGATCCTAATAGCATATCCACTAGTCCATCCAAATGATCACATTGAATCATATCACCTCATGGATTGTGAAATTCCATAAATTTCCATAGCCAAAAAATACTACTATAAACACAATAAAAATATGGATACAAACTGCCTTCATCCCGAAGGGTGTGTTAAAGAAATAATCTATGAAGATTAATTTATTGATAAACCATGTCCATTATCAATTTGAATAGATATATATGAATGTGAAGAACCAACATTAAAATAGGTGGTAAAGGGATTAGAAGTGATCAAGAGCATACCTTGAATGTTCACGGTACCACTACAAATTCCTTTGGAAACTGATGCATCAAATACACCCACCCTTCTTATGCTCCCCAATTTTATCCCTAATATCTATAAGTATCATGCGTCATCAAATTTAGAGGGGTATGAACTTCCTTTTGAAGAATCTAGTACGTACCATCGATCAATTCTATAATCTTACATGAACCCCATATGAGACAACATTTATGATTCATTCAGGATGAAATGTTATAGATGAAAGGTTTTATCACATCTATGAAACCATATCCAAGGATTTAGAAAAAAAATATATAATTCCCACTCTATCCATTGTTGAGACACAAAGGAACTCCATGTCCCAAAGATGGTGTTGAAGATCCTATTCACAACTATTTATATCTTATTACATTTTTGTGGGAATATTCCTCCTTTATCTTTATAATAACAAATTTATCAAAGGTAAGTTCACTGAATAATGATGGAAAACTCATAGCACTATCATCCTCTAGACACTTATCAATTTTTAGGGCCTTGCAAAGGACTTCTACATACATCAACATGTCTAAATTTCTAATGTATAATCTTATATCCAAAAAGTCCAATAAAAAAATTACTATCCTTTGGGACTCATTAACTTCAAAAAGAATATAAAAGAAATGTAACATCACATTACATGCCATGTAAATAGATATTTCCATCATCCCCTGATGAATCCCCATGATCTCCTATAGTTAATTTGACATAATCATATCTATAATTACTCCATGAAGAAAATTTCATTGATGGTTTCTCACATGATACTTGCAAAACATTCATCCTAAATCACAACACCCACCACTTCCCACTAGTTCCCTAAAGTATAATGTTCACATTATTCAACTTCAGATCCTTCATGGTATCCACCAGGCCATCAATTATTTAGATGATCTATATCCAGTCATCTACAACACAAGTGAATATCGTTACATAGAAATATAGTTAATGATTGAGTTGAAAGTCTTGACCATAATTGATCGTAGTCTAAGAAACTCCTCCACCTTGAACATGAACTATTATGGGGAATCCTAGTTAATGTTTTCATTCTTTATAAAACACTATTGTGGTTGAGTGAGATTTCTCATGCATGACTGGTTGTTGAACCAGAATTTCATCATTTATAGGAACATTCTGGACAACTCCTCCATGATGTCCATTTAATAGTCTATAAGGAGGAATTTTCTACAAGGCCAAAATAATGTTATAAAATTTAGTAATAACATAATTAATTTGTTATAAAGAATAAATGACGAACTTTTACTAAAACCTATACTTTGAGTCATCCCACAAAATGAATGTACAATACTCCTAGTAAAATCCAAGGATCTCCATCCTTGCATGTTTGTAAAAGTCATATATATATATATATACCACAAAAAAACATGCACCGGTTCAACTAATAATTCCATAAAAAATATATCACAATAGAAAATAACACAGATATATCACTCAATGGAGAATACATGTCTATCCTAAACAGATATAATAATGAAGTAACTAAATAGAAGAACAATTATTTAATACACAATAATTATATATATTGAATCAGATCATATGTGCCCAGTCATGATGAATTAATGCACCTTAATCTTAAAAAATAGTAATAATGCAATATGATCAGGATCAACATGAAACCCTAAATATATAATAGTAACAATAGTCCCATCAATTATAACATTTTGGTTATTTGACACATATTCTTTAGAAGAACACAAGAAACTCCCCTACTTGAGTCCCACACATCCAAACTCCTTTATACCCTACACAAAAACATAGTCAATAATAATGAAAAATGGAAAACATCCCCTAACACAACTTTATAATTACCTGACTCCAATCCCCATGTTCAAGCCAGAGTTCCACATGTCTATATGCACACCTCCCTGTACACATGATTTTTTGGACTAGTAGAGAGGATTAATGTTCCTTTAGTGGGGAGACTATACCCTTAGTACCATTTAAGAGAATAATAAAAAAAATAACATAGCCAAATAAATTAATAAAATTCTATAATGACATAGAACATACCTCAGTTCATAAAAAACCACAATCCAAGGATCCGCAAAGTGGAAGGTAAAAAAACGTTTCAGAATTATATGTATGTAAATATATCATGTTTTCATCACTCTTGAGTCTATAATGATACCATTTCTAATTCCATGTTCCATATCCAAAATCCATGTTGTTGGGGGAATTTCCCTTTCTAATATCCATGATCCTAAAGTATGTATTCACATTAAGATTCCCATGTAGGGTGTGATTATATTATTAATAGGAAATCACCAATGCATCCTTAACATATGTTATCATTAATAGTACATGATAAAAAATAAATATACAAGAAACACCATTCAATCATGTACCGAGCATTCATGATCTAATAAAGACTCCAAGACCCCCCTGAACATACCTACTTCAAACTCATTCCAGGAACGCATTCTTAGTTGAATTCACAAACCATTGTTGACCACTAGGTCTCGACATATATTCCATATTTACAATATGGCTAATAAGTCTCATGTAATTCCACAAGGATATAAAGTCCCATATCTCCCATGAGTATATCCCTAAGGATGCCACAATTTTTAATTTACTCATGTCTGGACACAAAGCCATCGTATCTAGGAACTATGTCTTAGGTCATTTATCTAATGTTCATAATGACCCACTACCTTTTATTTGGTAAAATAAAGTATGACCATAATTCCAAAGCTGAGTTAAAATTATGTTTCCCCCCATCATTTAAGTTAGTATTTACACTATTTCATGTGCAACATGTGAAACACAGTCCCCCTCTAGGGCCACCAAGTCAAGATGAGATGACTTTTCACTTAGTACTAGGTAAAGAACACCAAAATAGAATATAACAAATGAATAAAATGACAATAATTTCATCATATCAGTCACATATATCTAGGTTCATTATATATAATATGAAAAGTGAGATACATTAGAGGTACACGCACACATTTCATAAAGATTAGGCATGGTATAAATAATAAAAGCACACAACACCATGTCATACCAATAATCATTAACAATACCTCTACAAGGTAAAGTACATCCAAACACAATGTCATAAAACTCAAGAATATTATATATCATAAAATAAGACAATTTCATATCATGCTAAAAATCATTTACATAGACTCAACATAGTAATGAAATTTATACCACAATATTTCTGATGTTATGCACAAATTTTATCAAAGTAATCATTAACCAAATCATGTTTGTGTATTTTTTGGTTCAAATATATTTCAAATGATTCCTAAAAATATTCCAATTTTTTTTATTTAAAAAATAATTACGAACAAAAAGTGAGATAATATTTTCCCTTTTCTAGATAATCTTAGATTGTCATGATAATACACTACCACTTTTTTATAGTTCCACGTTATTATCATTTTATAATTATTTATCAAATTTTCTAGAAATATTAGAAAATATTGATTCACAATTTTTCATGAAATAAGAAGAATTGAATTTATATATTATATCCTTCAATTTATCAATTGAAAAATAGTGTTCTCAAGTGTAAAGGAGAGAGAGAGGGTTCTTCCATGGTTGTTAGTGAGAAGAAGAACTCGTATTGGTCAAGGAAAATTTTGTAGGTATTGGACTAAGGGAAATAGGGCTACCCAAACATGATGGTATATAAAAAATAGTTGGGAAGGTGAGTTTTATATATTTTTAAAAGTAAATAATGATGTTCTAGTTTTTATCATCGAAAACCCCATATTAATGATTACCAATTAAGTTTACTTTTAATTAAATTTTTATTAAAGGGTGTTGTAAAATTTTCAAAATATGAGTTATTTTTTAAAAGGAGTAAAATAATATATTTCCCATGATTATGGGATATAAATATTATCAATTAGTGTTACATGGTCATTATGGAAAAGGAAAAACAAAACACATGTGGTAAAATTGTTTTTTCCAGAAAAGATAACTTTTTAATTGTAATAGGTTTTTATAGTTACAAATATTAAAGTTTTCATATATGGGTAAAATGTTTTAACTTATTCAAGACTCATACCCTTCAATATCATCAAGTTAACCTTATGTAACCTTTTAAAATCTACGGGTTACTATTAGGAAATTTAGTCTTACCCTTACATGATGGTTGGGGTTCCCTTATATAACCTTTGAAAAAACAAATTTTCATTACATGGAGCCAAATTTACCCTTATTAATTCATTAAAAATAGGGATCACCATTATATAATGTATAGAAGTAGAGGACCACCCTACTCAACTTTTAAGAAACTAAGTTACATTTAGAAAAACATTAAAAAAAGAATTCATCATTAAAAAACATCTAAAAAGGCTTCTGTATAGGTTGAAATAATTTACCCATACGTAATCCCTATTCCATTTATAAGGGAAAAAATTAAATTGAAAATTATTAAATTTTCACTTGAGGGGATTATAAATTAAAACCAATGTGGGGTTTTTGAACATTTTTAATTTTTTTTTTCATAAATATCGTTTAATTTTATAAATTATTTTTGAAAAAAAGGATATTACTTTTGACATCATTATTCCATAATTGGTAGAGGATATATGCGTGGGATTTGTTTTTGAAAAGATTAATTTTTAAGTGTTTGGTGCAAAAAAACATTTCAAATACTATCACATATATGATTTTTTTTTAATATTGACGTAATAAATTGAAAAACCTTTTTCTCAAACAAATATATATTTATTTAGTAAAACAATTCATTTAAAGCATTCTTCTAAATTTGAAAATCCAATATTGACTTTTTGTGAACATTAATTATTTTTATTCATATTATAATGTATTTTTGGGTATTTGTATTTAATGGTATGGTTGGAAGGTGACATTAGGTTTTTTATTGATAAAAAAGTCTTAAAAACATTATTTTTTAAAAAATAACCAAAAATAAATATAACATATAATTTTTACTTTATTTTTATGTAATGTGAATTTTATGAATAAGTTGGGAATTTTCCTAAAATTTGTTTGCATGAATATTTTGTGATTATATTAACAGTGTAACGTCCCAGATTCGGGTGCCACTCAATGGGTGACCCGAACCCGATTGGTCACAAGACCTCAAGCGCATTTCCCCAAACACCAGAGGATGCTGACTAGCTGCGAGGGCCCAGGTCTGATAGTGGGGAATCTATGACCTCATTTGTCAAAGTGTAGCGCAATGGAAAAGATAAATAACATACAACAACGAAAGCAGTAAACAATATGCAATTGAAATGGACAACTAAAGAAAAAGAGAACCAGTAGTCATATATATAAAGATGAAGCATGTCACTAATGCTATGAAAATAGCCAGAACAGGATACACTGCAATACAATACAATACAACTCAAGTACAAGGTTCAACCAAAGAAAAAAATAGAGTAAACAGAACGCAGCAGCATCGCAAGCCGAAGCTCGGTCCCATGCTCTCATAATCCTTTACTACAATCATGTACCTGTATAGGGTCTCTTGCCCTTATCCATACCTGCAGAAACGTAATCTGTTTGGGCTGAATACATGACCCAAATAGGGTGTGAGAAATAAATCCCAGTAGGTAACCACTAAAGGCCTATGCCCAACTGCCAGTGAGAATGTGCAACAACAGTGTGCAGTAGTAAATGCAATAAAATAAGCAGTACTCAAAAGTAACTAACTTTACCAGTTATATTTCCATTTTAATATTCATTTAACCATTATATTTAATAACATTCTGTGCTCATCATAACCAAGACCTCAGGCCAAACATAACCTTTCCCTTAGGCTAATATGATGTAACCACACCCTCAGGCTTTCCCTCAGGCTATCGAATATAACCACGCCCTCAGGCTTGCCCTCATGCTATCGAATATAACCACGCCCTCAGGCTAAAATGAACACTGCCCTCAGGATCAAGTTACTGGGCCAAGCCCAAATCCTAAACAAGAAATTTATAGACAATTCATCTCAAGTCAGTTCAATACACATTATAATCATGGAATACCCTTGGGTATCCTGGCCAAACGGCTAAACAAAGGAACGCACCCCCGGGGTGGTCCTGGATCCAAGAAGTGATCCCAAACATCACTTTATAATTATACTTAATTACCTATACAATTCTAGGTATTTACAACAACCAAGGCCTTAGCCACACGACACCCTAGCATGGGTTCATAGCACAACGGTACACAAAAACGCACAGTAGTTGGAATTTAAACACTAGACCACCTACCTCAATCGCCCCTGATTGGTATACGTGAACGACGCTTCCTGAATCGTCTAGGAACGAAGTAAATCTGGGGAAAGAAAACGACACATCAAACATAAATAACTTTCCCTTGGGAAATAATTGGTAAGAACAACGCAAGGATAAGGGAGGGCTTACCCGTGCGGTCCCAACATGATCGATGAAGGTGGAATTGGATTCCCGGTGCACGAGTGGGAGAGCTTCCAAGATCCGGCCGTCCTCCCACGCTCCAAACGAAGTGAAACGCATCCTCTGCCAAAAGAGGAGGCTACTACCCATTTTAAGCGAAAAAAACTACATGGTGTGTACTCTCGAGTACACGGCGTTTACTTCACATTTTTTTAACTTTTCCTCTGGCGGCTTCTTTCCACTGCGACACTGTTCATCGGTAGACATGAGTACACGGCATGTACTGTTTCTCCGCTAGCGGTTGCCTCCACTGCCTTACTGTTCACCTACCGACTGAATACACGATGTGTAAATACCATATACACGGCCTGTAGTCAATTTTTACACCCTTCATTGCCGACAGGCCTACACGCCCTGTGTACTCATCCCAGATGGCCAAATTACATGGCGTGTAGTCACAAAATTTTGGATTTTCCCCCATTTTCTTTATTTTCTCAAAAACAATTAAGGAAAAAGGAAAAGAAGAAACTCGTACCTCAAGAATAAGAACCGGGTTCTTACAAACTTCCCCCTTAAAGCAATTCGTCCCCAAATTTCCCTTCCAAGGGTGGCGAAGATAAAGTTCAGAACAACCCTGGCCACTGATCACGTACGTTGGTCTCCCACTCCCAGGTTTCATCCTGCACTCGGCCATGCTACCATAGAACCTGTATGAGAGGAACTGACCAGCCTCGGAGAACCTCCGTCCTCCTATCAACGATACGAATCAGATGCTACTCGAAGGACACATTGGTTTGAAGCTCAATATCCTCAGGTTGAAAGGTGTGAGATGGGTCTGAATGATAACGACATAGCTGAGATACATAGAAGACGTCGTGCATGACCCGGTACCTCTGTGGTAACTACAACCGATAAGCAACCGGCCTGACTCTCTCCAGAATCTCAAACGCCCCCACATACCTCGGTGACAGTTTACCCTGTATCCTGATTCACCCGTGTCCCAACCTCGGTGAAACACGCTAGAAAACCTGATCCCTGACCACGAACTCCAAGGGTCGTCTGCTGCGATCAACATAAGATTTCTGACGAGACTATGTAGTAGCCATCTGATTCTGTATCAATTGGACCTGATCTGATGTCTCCTGCACAAGGCATGGTCCCAGTAAAGTTGCCTCACCTACCTCTAACCATCACAAGGGTGATCAGAATGGACTACCATATAAAGCCTCGTAAGGTGCCATCTCGATAGTTTCCTGAAAACTATTATTATAGGAAAAATCGACTAGGGGTATATGCTTCTCCCAAGAGCCCCCAAAGTATAGGACGCATCCACACAACATGCCCTCAAGCACCTGTAACGTACGCTCTGACTAGACATCAGTCTGAGGGTGGTAAGATGTGCTCAGAAGCACCTGTGTACCCAGTGCCCTCTGAAAACTCTACCATAAATGAGACGTAAAACGGGCTTCCCTATCTGAAACGATAGAACAATGGACCCCATGAAGACGTACGGCCTCTCGAATATGCAACTTCCCGAGGTCGTCAACACCGAAGGTCTCCTTGATCAGCAAAAAGTGAGATACCTTCATAAGTCTATCCACAACAACCCAGACGACATCATTGCCTCGAGGTGACCTTGGCAACCCAGTCACGAAATCCATTACGACATCATCACATTTCCACTCCGAAATGGGTAACTACTGTAACAAACCGGCTAGCCTTTGATGCTCCGCCTTCACCTACTGAACGGTGGAACATCTCGCAAAAAAACCAGCTACCTCACTCTTCATACCCAGCCACCAATACAGACGTCTCAAGTCACACTACATTTTGGTAACCCAGGGATGCACTGCCCAAGATGAAGCAAGAAACTCCCACATCAGCTCTTCACGTATATCTCATGGAACCCATACTCGTCCATGGAAACACAATACCTCATCATCACTTACTGTCCATTGAGGAGGAGGGTCCTCACTTGCCACCGACTCCTATAGAATGAGGCCTTATGAATCAGAAAGCTATATCATCCTCACTTTATCCAGGAGGGTAGAGGTCACAACTTAGGAAGAAAGATAGGTCTGCCCCTGACTATCGTGCACCTCCAAATGCATCTCAGAGAACAAGGCCATAAGCTGCCACTCATTAGTGGCCTCCTGCATTGCCTGTATCTGAGTCTTCCTGCTCAGTGCATCAGCAACTGCATTACCCTTACCCGGTGTATAGGCAAGCTCAAAATCGAAGGATTGAAGGTATTAAACCCACCTTCGCAGTCTCAAGTTCAAGTTACGCTGAGTAAAAATGTACTTGAGACTTTTGTGGTCAGTGAAAACCACAAAAGGCTCTCCCAAAATATAATGTTTCCAACAACGCAATGCATGAATGACTGCGGCCAACTCGAGGTCATGCGTCGGGTAATTCCTCTCATGTGTCCTCAACTGTCGAGACCCGTACGCAACTACTTGATCTCCCTGCATCAACACTACTCCCAACATAATACTCAATGCATCACAGTAAACTGTATAGTTATTCCCTTGATCTGGAAGTATCAGGATTGGTGCTGATGTCAACCTTCCCTTCAGCTCCTGAAAGGATGTCTCGCAAGATTCTGACCAAACGAACTTCACACCCTTCTTAGTAAACCTTGTCGATGGTGCTATTAAGCAAGATAAGTCCTCTATAAATTCCCTGTAGTAACCAGCCATCCCCAAGAAACTCCGTATCTCAAACATGTTCTTAGGCTGCTCCCAGAAAACTACTGCTCTCACTTTCTCTGGGTCCACGAAAACTCCTTCCTCTGAGATAATATGACCCAAGAAGTGTATTTGGTCCATCCAAAAGTGGTACTTTGAGAGCTTAGCATATAGCGGATGCTCTCTCAGTGTACTCAAAACGATCTCAAGATGGGTAGCATAGTCATGTCGAGTGTGAGAGTACACCAAGATTTCATCCACAAATACTACCACAAAATAATCCAAATAAGGTTGGAACACATGATTCATTAGAGACATGAAAACTACTGGCGCATTCGTGAGTCCAAACGGCATAACCAAGTACTCGTATAGACCATATCTGCTCCGAAAAGATGTAAGTGGTATATCTGATGGTCTAACGCGTAAATAATGATATCCCGATCTCATGTCAATCTTCGAGAACACTCGTGCTCCTCGAAGTTGATAAAAAAGATCATCAATCCCCGACAAGGGATATCGGTTCTTAACTGTCAACTGGTTCAACTTCCGATAATCAATATAAAGTCTGAGGGTACCATCCGCCTTCTTCGCAAAAAGGATAAGAGAACCCCAAGGAGAAGTATTGGGTCAGATGAAAACCTTTGAATGCAACTCCTCTAACTGTCTTTTGAGCACCTGCAACTCTGTTGTAGCCATCGTATAAGGAGGAATGGACACCGATGTTGCTCCTGACACAAGATCAATAGAGAAATACACCTCTCGCTTTGGAGGTATACCCAAAAAGTCGTTTGGGAAGACATCCCTGAAACGATCAAACACTGGAGGGAAATCCTTCTGACAAGTTCCCTGATCATCCAGATATAAACTCGCAATCTAGGCTATCACACCACCTCTCCCACGATGCTCAAGTCCAGTTCGGCTCACCTAGACATCCCATTTTACCTTGTATAGAAACTCTCCACCCTCTGGTGACATGAAACTCACCCTGTGAAAATAGCAATCCACAAAGGCTTGAAAGGGAAAAAACAATTCCATACCGAGAATGACATTATAGCTCGTCATCTCTAAGACATAGAGGTCCCATAGAATGTGACACCCACCAATATCTAGGGGGAACTCCCTGCACTGAAGCACACCATCCATTCTAGTTCCCAACAGAGTGTCTAGCGTCATAACATTAGAATAAGAAGAAACACCAAGCCCAAGGCTCTCCACAACGGGCATAGATATAAAGCTATGTGTAGCACCCGTATCGAAAAGTGAAGAAGATAAAACAGAAGCTACTAGAATAGTACCTCTGACAGTAGAAGGTCCGGGATCCTGCTCCTGTTGGGTCTATTGCACTGTATATGCCTGCCCAGTGCCGCGACCCTGTGACACAGCCTGGCTACCCTGAGCTATCCTGCCCTGCTGCCTCTGAGATCCTAATGTCTGGATACCACGACCACGACCACCACCTCTGCCTATACGTCCTGACGTATCCCAGTTGACCGACTGGTAAGAAGCTGCTGGTCCTTCTCCCGCACGCGGAGTCTGTATAAAACCCCTCTCACTAGCCCCTGGTACAAACGCCCTGCAAAAGCGATGCAGATGACCCATCTTGCCGCAAGCTCAGCACTCCATTGGGTCATAGGTACACTGAGGTCTCTTGTTCCCCTCTCTTCCACACTTGTATCAAATGACCGGGCCACCTGACATAATCGCCTGGCTAGTACTGCTACCGTGAGAGAAAATCATCTGTAGCTTCCTCTTCCCGGTAGAAATAGTGCCAAAAACTGGTGTCGAATCGCCCTGACCCACACCACTAGCTTCCCCGCAGGATCTGCTCGGTAATCAGTACCTGGTTCACAATATCATTCACTGTCGGCAACCTGAAAACATTCACAAATGCTTGGATGTCATATCGAAGACCATCCTCAAAGCATCTGGTCCTCAACGTCTCATCACCCACCAAAACAGCTGCAAAACGTTGAAGTTCAGTAAAGTGAGCAGAATAATCCATCACTAACATAGCACCCTGCTACAGATTCCTGAACTCTCGAGCTCAATCTGCCCGTAGCGTCTCAGGAAAGAAGTAGTCATAGAATACTACCTAAAAATATTCCCACACCATGTCTTTGTGATGTTCTGACTGGGTGGTAACATCCCACCACATCTTGGAGAAATCACGCAACATGTAAATAGCGAGCTTGACCCTCCACCATGGAGGCATCTCTAGATGCTCAAATATAGTCTGCACTAAATCCAGCCTTGACTCCGCAGCCTATGGTCCACCATCCCCTGATACCGTAGGCGGATGCTGCAACTGGAATATACGCGTCAGCTCTGCCGTAGATGTGGCGGCCTGCGGTGCTCCTGGGATGGTCTGCATGAACCGCATGAAGCCTTCACGGAACTGCGCCTCCACGCCTGTATCCAGTATAACGGTCGGCGCTGCACCTGGAACTTCTGGAGGATCCATCGTTAGCCCATTACCTACCATTTCTGGAGTATAATCGTTTCCGCTCTCTTGGCGAACAATCAGTGTCGTCTCGACGACATGACTCTAAAAGATCAAAAACATGCCTTAGATTTAAGTTTATCAAAGACTGAAAACTAGGGGACCAAAAAGGGAATGGAGGAAGGAGGCATTCAAGATTTGAAAAACAAGACTACACAGCGTGTATATTAACTACACGGCATGTACCTGACTTTTCTTCCCCTGCCTGGGTCCGTCTACACGGCTTAACCACACGACTCTCTTCTGAACAAGACTACAGAGCGTGTAGAACATCTACATGGTGTGTATGTTTTAATTTCCAACTGACCGTGTCATTCGTGACATGGCCGACTACTCGGCTAATACTACACGGTGTGTTACACCTGCACACGACGTGTACACCACTCCGTCATCCCAGCCACACAGCCAGGTCCACATGGTCTTTTCCCGGTCAAGACTACACGGCGTGTATCACAAGTACACGATGTGGTAAAGAAGATGTAACACCAACCCGTGTTGTTAGTGACATGCCCGGGTACCTGGGTCAGACTACACAACATGTTCAAGGTGCACACGACGTGTATGTCCTAAGGTTTCTCCATCCGTGTTGTCAGTTACCTGGGCAGACACCAGGTCTAAACTACACGACATGTACAACCGATACACGTTGTGTTTCCCCCAAGTCATTACCTACCCTGTGTCCCCGCCCACACGGTTTATGAAACAGTAAGAGATTACACGGCGTGTACTGAGGGTACACGACATGTACTTAAAAAGTTTTCATTTATTCCCGAATAGAAGTTTAAATGGTATGTAATCATAGAACTACACAACATGTATCCTGGGTTTTCTGGACAGTAAGCATTCAAACTACTCCAGAGCCTAGGAAAATACTGAAACAACACCTAAGTTCCAAATTCCGATCCGTGAGGGCCCATACTCCTCGCGAATCAAATCTTGGCATCTCATCTGTGTTATAATAAGGTAAACAACCAATGATCCACCAAATTCCAGTCAATGAGGGCCCATACTCCTCAATAATCAATGTTTGAAGTTCATTCTATCAAAGCCTCACATAAAAATAACCTATCAAATAGCAAGTATTTATCAATGTAGCTATCACAACAGCATGAGTTTCTAGCACAACGACTATCACAACAACATGCAATTTCTAATTCACCTACATGGCATGGAAGAATGCATGACATGTGATTTTCTAGAATGTGCCTAAATGATGCATGAGACGGCATACCCTTATCTCATCAGGTTGTAACTAAAAGAGAACCCACTTTAAAAATGTTAACAACACACCACAAGTGCGCCACCCAATGGTGAAAATCAAATCAACTGTAAAATTGAAAAATCAGAAAAATTGTAATACGAGGTAAATTGGATTTTCCCTGTACACGGGTTAGCTACTCCCGGGCACAACTTATTACCAAAAACCTATTCCATCCTATCCCTGACTAAGGCTCCAAATAGTAAGTCAAAGAAAAGAACCCCTTTGATACCACTTTGAAACGTCCCTGATCCGGGTGCCACTCAACGGGTGCCCCAAACCCGGTTGGTCACATGACCTCAAGCGCATTTCCCCAAATGCCAGAGGCTGCTGACTAGCAGCGAGGGCCCAAGTCTGATAGTGGAGAAACTATGCCCCCATTTGTCAAAGTGTAGCTCAGTGGAAAAGATAAATAACATACAACTGCGGAAGCAGTAAACAATATGCAACTGAAATGGACAACTGAAGTAAGAGAGAACCAACAGTCATATATATAAAGATGCAGCATATCAATAATGCTATGAAAACATCCAGAATAGGATACACTACAATAAAATACAATACAACTAAAGTAAAAGGTACAACCAAACAAACAAAACAGAGTAAATAGAACGCAGCAACATCGCAAGCCGAAGCTCGGTCCCATGCTCTCCTACTCCTCTGCTACAATCATGTACCTGTATAGGGTCACTTTCCCTTGTCCATACCTGAATAAATGTAATCTGTTTGGGCCGAAGACATGACCCAAACAATGTGTGATAAATAAATCCCCATAGGCAACCACCAAAGGCCTGTGCCCAACTGTCAGTGAGAATGTGCAACAACAATGTGCAATAGTAAATGCAATAAACTAAGCAGTAATCAAAAGTAACTAACTTTACCAGTTATATTTACATTTTAATATTCATTTAACCATTCAATTTAATAACATTATGTGCTCATCAGAACCAATCCCTTTGGCCAAACAGAACCTTTCCCTCAGGATAATATGATGTAACCACGCCCTCAGGCTTTCCCTCAGGCTATCGAATATAACCACGCCCTCAGGCTTTCCCTCAGGCTATCAAATATAAACACGCCCTCAGGATAAAAAGAACACTGCCCTCAGTCTCAAGTAATCGGGCCAAGCCCAAAGCATAAACAATAAATTTATAGAAAATTTATCTCAAGGCATTTCAATACACATTATAATCATGTCATACCCTCAGGTATCCTGGCCAAACAGCTAAACAGAGGAACGCACCCCTGGGGTGGTCCTGGATCCAAGCAGTGATCCCAAACAGCAGTTTATAATTATACTTAATTACCTATACAATTCTAGGTATTTATAACAGCCAAGGCCTCCGCCACACGACACCCCAATATGGGTTTGTAGCACAACGGTACACAAAAAACGCACAATAGTTGGAATTTAAACACCAGACCACCTACCTCGATCGCCCCTAATCGGTATACGTGAATGATGCTTCCCGAATCTTCTAGGAATGATGTAAATATGGGAAAATAAAATGACACATTAAAACCTAAATAAATTTCCCTTGAGAAATAATTGGTAAGAACAGCGCATGGAGAAGGGAGGGCTTACCCGTGTGGTCCCAATAGGATTGACAGAGGCAGAATTGGATTCTCGGTTCGTGAGTGGGAGAGCTTCCAAGATCCAGCCATCCTCCCGAGCTCCAAATGAAGTGAGACGCCTCATCTACCAAAAGAGGAGGCTACTTACCGTTTTAAGCCAAAAAAACAAACTACACGACATGTACTCTCAAGTACATGACGTGTACTTCTCATTTTTTAACTGTTCCTATGGCGGCTTCTTTCCACCACGACACTGTTCATCGGTCGACATGAGTACACGATGTGTAGTCCTGTCTACACGGTGTGTACTGTCCCTCCGCTAGTGGCTACCTCCACCGCCTTACTGTTCACCTGATGACTGAATACACAACGTTTAAATACCCAATACACGGCATGTAGTCAGTTTTTACACCCTTCATTGCCGATAGGCCTATACGTCCTGTGTACTCATCCCACACGACCAAAGTACACAATGTGTAGAAAAGTACACAACATGTTGTCACAAAATTTGGGATTTTTTCCCATTTTCATTATTTTCTCAAAAACAATTAAGGAAAAAGAAAAAGAAGAAACACATACCTCAAGAATGAGAACAGGTTCTTACAAACAGTAATTTATAAAACCAATATTAGTTGAATTTGATAAAATTAATTCCAAATTTTGATTCATGATGTTCCAATTTGGTAATAATTCCACTTTTATTTTCTAAAAAATAATTATGTTATAATACCAAGAAGTTATATTATCACGATTATATTTAAAATGGGTTTAAAGTGGTTTCACGAGGATAGATGAATTAAAATTCCACCAATAATCGACTAAATGTGATTATTTGAGTTTATTTTAACCATATCAAATATTATATAAATATTTAATGTACCTATGTCCCACATTACATGATTAATATATGTATTATATTTCTAAACTTTTATAATGGGGAAGTTCATATCCCCCTTCATTCAAAATGATTGATCACTCTAAATTAAAAAATACCAGATCTAATACATTTTTATATTCCATAACTCTCCCCTATAGCTTCTAGTATTACCATAATACCATCGTAATAATACTCATGGTGTAAGATAATAGAGGTCTCTCAAAAAGGGGGCAACCGTCTTACCTGATTGCTTCCATGTTTATTTCACCATCTACTTTCTATACATATGTTTTATATATCAGAAAATAATTAATTATGTGCCATAAATATATTGATAATTTAATATTATTATTGGAAAACAATTTTATACTTATTTTCAATAAAATGGGAAATAAATGTATCGATTATGCGTACGTGTGGACAATCGCCTCCGGGAAGCGATGTGTTTCATTTTTCCATCACCCCAAAAATGATAGTTATAATGTCTGGTTTAATGTATATATATAAATTATATTAATAAAAGAATTATAATTCTAAAAATATGATATATCATTTATTTAGTGAATTTTTTTATTCGTTGGAAATTGATGACGATGTTCATGAAAAAGGGTTGATTGCCGCATCCAAAAAGAGATGTAACTCATTTTTCAACCCCTTTCATAGAAGATTTTAAAATTGTATTTAATGCACACGAATGATTATTATTTAAATATTATGATTTTTATTATGACTCAATCATGACATCATTACACCACGATCAACCTACCAAAGCATTTTTGAGATTATGTAGCGAACGTCCTTAAAATGTATAATGAAAACTTAGATTGTTATTTAACTAAATAAAACATGTTCATAAATGAAAAAAGGTTAAATATAATGTAATAAACATGAAAAAAATTATTTTTAATGTATATAACTAAACAAATTTTATTATTTAGGATCTAAATAACATATGAAGTTATATTATATTTAAGGTAAATGATTTATCATCTACAATTTGTTTCATTGAGTCTCATTCCCTTTTCAACATATTTTTAATTTTCTGTGGTGTAACTACTAACAAATGGATTGGTTTTATCATTCATTTAATAAAATTAATGTTTTTTTAAATTCCTTATAATTCTCTCTCCTTTAATGTTATTTTTATTTAAAATATATCTATCTTCCTTTAAAATTTTCATGACTTTTATAATTTATTCATAAAATGTAGACAATATTCATTTGTAAAAACTTTTTAAAATCATTAAAATGGTTTAAAAATTATTTGTTTACTCTTTTGAAAAGGTAACTTCGGACTATTTTTACCAAAGTGGACAAAGAATTTTTTTAACATATATAAAAGGAGGAAAATTTTCCATTTATATGTAATTTATTTTTTATAATTCTTAATCATAAATACTTTATGGTTTTATATTTTAAATTCAATTCCTAGTATTTTTGTAAATTTTTAAATTTATATACCTTTTAAAATAAATTAATATTTTCCCTTATTTATATATGAGAAAGAAATATTCTTTTGTTATGAGTTCAAATGAGATTTTAGAGGTATTAATGATGGAAAAGTGAAATATTATAAGTGTTTTTAATCATGATAAGGTACATTATAATTATTACTTATAAAAAGATACCCCATTATAACTTATATAGTCTAGTGATACAAATATAGCTCTTCAATGAAATGGGTAAGGATTTAGTCTTTAAATGAGGGAAATAAGGGAGATAATCAGGTAGGATACTCATATATAATTAACTATTATTAATTTAATTTTCAAACTAGTTAAAAATGATTGAAAAAAGGTATTGAATATGATCCTCCAAGATACACATGTTATTCTCCAAAAAGTGATTTTATGGGAATATTCAGATTTTATAAAGTAATGAACATTTTCTTAACTTCTAGTGGTGAAATGATTCTATTTTAGAGAAATTATTTCAGGATTATTTCATGTTTTTCTTATGGTTACTAATGTGATTAAAAAATTTTATTTGAGAAAATTTATATTTCCTCATTTGGATATGTTCAAGTTATGTGTTAAATGTTTTATTGTGAAAACTTTAAACATTTTATTTTTTTATTAGACTCATGGTAATCTGTTATTTTTATATACCTTAATAAAAAATTATTTTATAATCCCAAAATTTCAAATGTCTTTCATAGGATTTAAGGATGTTTAAGAACAATAAAAAGGTAAATATTTCTTCTATGTTGACTAGTATAAAAATATGTATATGTGTTTTGAATGAAACATGATATTAAATTTAAAAATCTTGGTTTGTGTGAAAATAAACACTATGATTTCATATTGGAAAATTAATGTAATTTTTTTCTTAGTTCTCTAAATCTCTAATCGTAAAATTTCCTTGAAATTTAATAATTTGAAACCCTTTTTATATTAACAAAAAATTTGGGTTATTGGCGTCACATGATGTTATAGTAGGTATTATAATAATGGTATAGATAACAATAAATTTTAGGATAATTTAGATTAGGATATTTTAAGTGTGTAAGATTCCATCATGGGTTAATAAGGCTATGTTTGATCATAATTTTAATGGAATAGATACCTTTTTAGGGGTTTTGTGATTGATTTCTAAGATTATTAATGGTATTTTATAATATTTATATGGTAATAAAACCCTTAGGTTTGGTATATGTGTTAGTGAAATATTGATTCTCATAAGAATGATTTTATACTTTGTGTACATAAGGTGAGAGGAATTGATAACCATTACAGGTAACATGATATTTTAGGTAGAATTTATTATGGTTATTTGGGATAAAAGGGTTATTAAATTATGGGAGTATATGTCTGAAAAAAAATCAGTGACTAAGTGATTAATGATAATTTTAAAAAATTCATCTATATTAGGAAAATTATATGATTAAGTTAAATAAAAATATCAATTGATAATATTTAATTTTATTTGACTAATAATGATTCAATTACTTATTGAAATTATATTATATTTTATTATGGATTTAGAGTGGTTCAGAATATTTATGGAAATGATTATCAAGTTTCATTGATTATATTATTAAGGACTATACAACTTTAATGTTAACTTAAGTGTGATTGATTTAATTTGGATAAAAATTTTATTATCAATTTTTTAGAATTTGTGATCAAATATTTCTATTTTTTGAATTTGGAACATGGTCAAAAATATTTTTGAGGAGTTTTAAGGTTGGTTATTTTTGAAATTATTTATGTTTAAATTTGGGTGTTATTATTGAGGATTTAGAGATTAATTTAGTATTTCATAAAATTAGGGTTTATTCATATTGTATAAATTCTAATATTATTCAAACCATTATTGGTTTTGATTAATGGATAAAATAGGGGGAATATATTGTCAAAATTTTATGGATCTTATGATCCATTGAATATTAGTATTAGTGCATAAAAAATTAGAAGATCATGTGGTATATTCGTTTATATTACTAATAGAAACTATTTTTTTATGAACAATCATTAAAGTACAACCAAATTTAAAAATATTCTTATGAAATGGAAATAAATCAATTAATTATATTTTCCCATGTTCTTTATCATTATAAAAAAATTATTTTTTTGGAACTAAGAGAATGATCATAAAAGAAAACTTTTATTCCATTTCCTAAATTTATAATTAATATTTGGCCTTCTTTATCAATTTATAATTTATCATTTTGTGCTCATTAAATATTTTATGATCATGTAATTTATCTCTCACTATTAGTCCATTGAAATTATTTTTCTCCTTTCTTTAAATATCTTCAGTTCTTGACAATGTTCTTCATATTTTGGATCCTGATTATGTATCATGCTAGGGGATTATCAATTATCAATTTTCAATTTTTCCAAATGTGTTTTATTATCCCATTTTGTTATGTTTGTTTTAAATAAATTATTTTCAATTATTAATTATTTTCCCTTTCATGGTAATATGTTTTTTCTTACACTTCCTTTTTTAATATTTTAAACCATTTTTATCAAGTAAGAGATAAAATTATGAGGAAAAAATTAATTTAATGTTCATAAAATATAACACATTAATATTTAGTAATTTTTTTTTATTTAAATAATATAATCAATGGTTTTTAGTACATGAAGAACCTATCATAAAAAGAGCATGATATACATAAAAATGGCTATTATGAACAAGTTTTTGGTTTAGAGTATATAAATTTTAACAATAGTATTATCAAATATATATTAAAACATTTCTTGAATGAAATGAATAATATATCATACATTTATTATTAATTATTTGGAAATGGAGAAAAAATATTGTAAAGGTAAAATACATATTTTTTAAAAAACTATATTTATGTATACAATATATTTAAATTATTGTATACTATTTTAATTAATATTTATAAATTATTTAAATGAAATAATTTTACTATATATATATATATAATTTAATGAATTAAAATTAATTTAATTATGTTTATTATAAAAATAATGAGAATAAAGTCATTATATGCCTCAAAAAATTCATTTTCTTCAAAAATGGGTTTTAATGCATTTTTTTGCAGACATATTCTATTAATTTCTGACATAATCATAATTATTATTTAGAAAAATGGATTTAATTTTTCAAATAATAATTTTATAATAGTCTTATTGTCACTTTTTTGGAATTTCTTTTAAAATAATAATTTTAGTGAATAGCAAAATATACCAGTTTTCATAATATTATCAGTTTTATAACATTATTATGATATAAGAATTAAATAATAAATTGTAAAACTATTGTGTCAATCAATTTTTTTATGGTGTCAAATATTTCTTTTAAAATATTAATTTGAATTTTGGAACCCATGTTTTCCTTGTGTGAATATAAGTAATTTTTTATTCAAATTTAAAACTATTTTGGGTAAATTAATTGTATGGTTAGAAGGTTCAATTATAATTTTTATTTATAAATTGTATAATATATTTAATTGTTTTATTAAATAAATAAAATTTAAATAAAATTCTACACACAGTTTCAATGTAAAATGATTTTTACAATAAATTATGTTTTTTACAAAATATTATTTCTCTTATGTTTTTTGTTCTTATTTTAAAGTAATATTTTCCACTTCTAGAAATTTAATCTAATGAAATGGAATCCAAATTTGTAATAATTATATTTAAATTTCTTTATAATTATCATTTTATTTTTGGTAAAAAATTATGTATTCCTAGTAAAAATTAATGTTATCATGATTGAGGTTTCTGTTGGTTAAAAATGGTTCAACTATGATATAAATATTAAAATATATCACAAACATGGCTAAATGTGGTAAGTTGAGTTTATTCAAAATGTATCTTATCAAAAATTTCAATTTTGAATGCCTTTGATAATATTTAAAATATTATTATATATATTATATTTAAATCTCTTAAGTAATTTCAAATGTTTCATTTACTACGCTTATAAAAGGGAACCTAATTTTGTTATTTATTCAAAAGTTTGAGCACTAAAACTCATAATATCCTTATAAATACCATTCTGTGTTTCTTCAATTCCTCTTATATATTATTTTATTTCCCTAATACTATCCTATGAAGGCTTAAAGTGTAAGCTAAAGGAGGTCTCTCATAGAAGAGGTAATCCCCATACCCGACTCCTTTAAAGTTTATTTCTTCCTCTAATAATTATAAATTTATATATCCAAACATAATTGATCCAATATAATAGATATATTTAGATTTTATTATTACTATTTTAAAACAATTTTCCAACTCATTTCTATCAAATGGAAAATGAAAGTATCACTCGTGCGTACATATGGACTACCACCTCCATGAATTGGTGTGTTTTATTTTTTATCCACAGCTCACAAGGCTAGTTATAATTATGTATTTAAGGTATATATATATATATATATTATTCATTATATAATCATAATTATTCAAATATAGAAACTCATTTAATTTCTTTCATTTTCATCCATTGAGAGATGATACTGTCGTTCATGCATACATATAGATTACCACCACCACGAAGCGATGTAACCCATTATTTATGACCTACATTTATGTATGGTCTTAAAATTTCATTTAATATATAAAAATTATAATTGTTAAATTACTAATTTTCTATAGATTAAGGAACTATGAACCCCTTTTGACCATGGTAAACCTACCAAATCTGTTTTTGAATTATGAATTGAATATCTTCAAAATATATAACTTGAACTTAAATGATTATGCAACTAAATAAAACTTGGTTATAATAACATAATTGATATAATTATAACAGAATTAATATTCCTAAGGTTATTAAAAAATTAACTAGAAAATATAATTTTACTATTCAGGAGTTAAATAACGAATAATTCTAGGGTATTTATAGTAAGGTATTTCTAGTCTCAAGATCCTTCCTTTGTAACTCATGCTATTTTTACCACATGTTTTATTTTTTTGTGATCAATATACATAAAAATATATTTAGTTTATCATTCATTTACAAAAATTAAAGTGTTTTGAAATTGTTTTTCATGTCCTCTCCTACAATGTTAGTATGATTCAAAAGTTACTAATGTCATGAGGGGTTTTCCTTTAAAACCATATATTAAATGTTTTATACTCTTTATTATCCAAATATATATCTGATTAATTGTTTAAAAAATGTTCTTATTTATTCTTCAATGTTTTTTAGTGTACATTTCAAACTAATTTTTTTACTTTCTTTACTATATTTTAAAATGTATTTTTTAATGTTTTTTATATGGGTCACTTTTGACATTATTTAATAAATTCCACAAAGAATGTTTTTTAATATATATGATATGAGTGGAACTTACTTCCATGTAAATTAATCTATATAAATAATATCCTCCATGTTTTCAATTTTGAAAAAATAATTTTAGTTTTCATTCATTTTTTTTAATTTTACAATATAATTCATTTTCAATAGAAAGTGACATTTACACCTATGTTTATGTGGAAATGGATGGTGATTTACTTTTTGGAGTTTCTGGGGGTTTATGATAAAATATTGAAATATTATAAATTTTTTCTTCATGATATTATACTTTATAATTATATATTATGAAGGTAAATCTTGATAAAGATCATGAAGATTAGTGATCCTGATGTAGCAATCTAATACCTTGGGTAATGACTTAGTCTTTGATGGAGAGAAATGATAGAGGTAACCAGGTAGGTTAATAAAATAGAAATAATTAGGCTTCATTAATTAATTACATTGGTTAAAAAATATTGAACTTGGGTTATGAATATGATTATCCAATATACATATTTCAGAGATAGAAAAGTGTTTTTATTTAAATATTTTGATTACCTAAGGTAATGAATGTTTTTAAAACTTTTAAAGGTGAATGGTTTGTTTTTCATATAAATGTTTTCATGATTCTTTCATTGTTCTCGTATTCTTTATTATGGGTTGAAAAAATTTTCTTTGAGAAAATAATTATTTCCTCATGTGTATTTGTATCATTTACATGTTCAATGTTTTAATATAAAAAAGGAGAAAAAAATTCTTTAGTTGTTATGTTTATCAATAGTCAAAAGGGAGTCCATTATTTTTATCTCTTACTAAACTATGTTTTTTATCACCACATGTTTTCAATTATTTTTCATTGGATATAAGGATGTGATTGAACTATATAAACTTCAATCTTTCCACTATTGTGAGTAATCTTAAAATATGAAGAATCATTTTGAATTAAACAAATGATTAATGTTAAAAATACTATTTTGTACAAAAAATGGATATTTTATTTCAATATTTCCTATATAATGTAATGGTTTTCCAAATTATCTAAAAATATAAAAATAAAAGATCCTTAAAATGTAAAAAAATGAAACTCTTGTTATAATTCATGTAATATTTTATTGTTTATGTCATGAGGTGGTATAATACTAATGATTCGAGAACTTGTACAAACAGTTCTAGAGCATTGGTTAACCTAAATTTCAAATAGTGTATTGTAGATATTATAATATTAATAGTTTTTTTAATTCATTTTTGATATTATAGTTATAAAAAAAGAAGATAACATAATATTGTTTTTGTTTCATATTTTTATGTCTATGTATTTATTATTGAATGTTATTTATATTAAACTATTATTATATTATATTAATTCATCCAAAATTCATGCGTTAAAATTAAAAGTGACATTATAGTTGAAAAATTGTATCACATATTAAAAAATGATCAAATAATATCATATTTTCAGGAAATGTTAGGAAACTTTTGTCACCCCAAACCAATGTTCTACTCTGAGGTTCCCCAAATCCAGTTGTCCACATGGCATCAAGTGAATCTCTCTAAATTCTAGAGACTACCGACTAGCAGTAAGGGCCTAGGATGTATTCTTGGGGAGAATATTTCTTAATTACAAGAGTGTACCATACCAAATAAGTATGATAATAGGTAAATAAAAGAAGTAGTAACAAATAGACGACACAACAGAATAGAGCATGAATAATAAATAAATGAAAAAAATGATAATAATACTCAAAATATGATGAAACATATAATTTATCTATAAAATTTGAAAACATGGATACAATGTAACATTAAATAAAAGCAGTACAAATATAGAAAAAATAAACCAAAAACTATCCAAGAATCTCGATGTCAATCTCAATCATATTCTACTAAGCTCCATGCTAATAAAGAAATCAATATCAAGTGTCTAATGTGGAAAACTTACCCTTTTCAAAACTTTCATATAGATAATCTTCTCAAGTACCAATAGTGGACCATATAGGGTGTAGGATAAATATCATTAGGCCATGACCAACAACATCTATGACATCTATTCCGTGTAATATAAACCGAAATAGTGTGAAAGTATGCATATATAAAGGGAAATAAGTACATTAAATCAAATAACCAAGCACCTTATTCAACCTCAATTGGTGTCTATATAGGCAATGAGGCTATTAATTAATTATGTTCTTGTTTATATATTAATCCTGGTGAGGTTTAACCCAGACTAATTTTTTTGACATGGTAATAATAATGATAACGAATCTATAATATAATAGGAAATCTATGATGATGATGATAATATAGAGGATCCAAGGTAATAACAAAGGCATCCTTGACTATTAAGGTTGAGCTAACTCAAGAAATAAATTATAGCTTGGCTAAAGGAGTAAGTGTGTAATCTAAGGGGAATCACGTAATGAATTCCAAAAAAATTATTCTAATCGATTCCATGGAATTCAACCAAGGTAAAATGGGATAAGCAATGACTAAGCATGATTGGTGTATCCCTGGACCCTCTTTTCCATAGAAATTCATACTTCTCCAATAAGTGTATCAAAGATATCCAATACTCACAAAGGAGGGGTCCTATGGTGTCGTACCAAGAATCCACTCATAGACAAAGATCAAGTTTTGTGGTGGGTATTGACTATTGCAGCCTGCATCTATGAATCAGAATGGAATCCATGAGTTCTCATGGAATTCCCTCGGGAATCCAACTCTGGATCGAGTCTTACCACTCCTATAAATATGTAAAGTATCATATGCATTAGGCACCTTATATCATATTCACTTAATAAATTAGGCCATGTATTACTCATTCCATTTCAATAGTCAAAGGGGTTCTTTCCATTACTTTCATTACTATAAATATGTTAAAGGACATTCAACAATTTATTAATTCATATATGTATAATCAATTCATTAGGTTCACTCTGATACCTTCCATTATACATTTCCAGGGGTGTTATGAACATGAAATAAAGTGTTTCAATTACATTCAATAATGCCAAGTCAGAAACCTAGTATAATTTCCAATTAACCATTAAACCATTAATTAATTAATTATAGAACATACCTTAGATAGGTCAATTGAAATTACCATATGCAATGATAAAAAATTCAATTCATAAGTCATTTATTTAGGGAAGGTCTTACCATTAAAGGGGTCAATCTATTACACAACTGAACGGTGGTGTAGACAACCACAAGAACCACAAGAGGCATAATTAAAGAAAACACTCTACATGGGGTGGTAGATGTTGGGGTCATAACCTCTAAATATGGATGATATATTTTACAAGGGTCATATTACATGGATCAAATGACTATAAGAAAGTCATATGAATTAAACAGTAAATGCTCGATGAAATCTATGCGCACACACAAAAAATCATAAAATGAAGAAACATAAGGGATGAGTTATAGACCACCATACTTAAGCTCGTATGACTTTCCTCATCCATGTAATCCCTTAGTTTAGATAGCATTGTAAGAGATACAAAGAACGAATCAAAGCCCTGAAAATAGGGTATAAAATCATGTATCTAAATAGAATGATCAATGAAATAAAGAATGATAATGGCTACAAAGGAATTGAGATCTTACCAATGTGATTCCAATGTGATGAACAATGCATCAATCAGACTCTGTATAGATGAATGGGATAAAATTATACAAATTATAGATTGAGATCTTCAAAAAGGGATTGGAGAACCATTTATATTCACTAAAAAAGAAAGGATAAGAAATAATAGTTAAGACATTTATTTAATGGAAAATTATTCATTTCACTAAAAAATCATGGGTCACATGGTTTGTCCACACAGTTGGCCAAACCATGCCCCATAAGTTGTAAGGAGGGTCACTTTAAATGGTTAGGCCGCACAATTAGGAAAACTGTGTGACAACCATGAAAAACACTGCTACTAAAATTTCTACAGCTTTTCCACAGGAATTCTTCTTAGGCACATAGTTAAGGAAACCTTTTCCCCTTCATCACCCCACTCTCTATACCCGCATGGTTAGGAGAGACATTTTAGGTAGGGTCACATTGTTTCTACTAACCATGTAACCCAACATTTTTCTCCATTTTCTGGGGTTTTCTACTTTGAACAGTCTCTAGAAACACCCATAGGCTCTGTAAACTTATTAGGGAACCATATGAGGTCAAAAATTAATAATTAGACAAAATTCAAAAGGATTCATACTTGAGATAAAAACCAGGTTCTTATATGCTTCCTCCGTTAAATGAAATCATCCCCAAATTAACCTTCAATGTGTAGGAAAACACTTTCTTAGAACAACTCCATCCACTGGTCATGTAAGTCGGCCTTCCACTCCTAGGTTTCATCCTATAGATGATTGTTCTTCTATTGCACTCGTACTAAAGGAACAGACAGACCTTAGAGAGCCATTGTGCTCTGGTCCACGATGGGTATCATATACTTCTCAAATGATTCATTGATATCTATCTCAAATTTTTTGGGATAAAACGTATGAGGTAGGTCGACATGATACCAGTGAAGCTATGAAATGTGGAAGACATCATACATGGAATGGTACCTCTAAGATAGTATAAACCTATAGGTTTCCATCCCAACTCTCTACAGAATTTGAAATTTCTATATATAAAGAGTTGAATGATTCCATTGACTTTATATCCATTTATTCCAAAGACTTTGGGACACCCACATAAAATAATGATCCCCAACCTTGATCTCCTTAGGTCATCGACATTGATCAATATAAGATTTCTCTTCATACTATGCTATAGACATATGCTTCCTTGTCAATTGAACCTTCTCTAAAGTCTCCTTCATGAGATAAGGGACTAGTAGTAGTGTCTCACCTACCTCTCACTAGCAATGGGGTGAATGATATGGCCTTCCATACAAGGCCTAAAAAATAACTGTCTAAATCATCCCATGAAAGATATTATTATAGTGGAACTCAACAAGATGAATATGATTCTCCCAAGAATCTCCAAAATCAAGGATGCATCCTCAGAGAATTTCCTCTTGAACATTTATCATCTATTATGACTGACCATCATAGTGAGGGTGAAAGGTTGTACTTAGAAGCATATGTATACCCAAATCCTTCTACACACTATTCTAGAACCGTTATATGAAATGAGAATCCATATATTAAATGATACTATGAGGGACCTTGTGTAGTCAAATGATCTTATAGACATTCTATCATCCCATTTTATTAACTGATAAAGTCTCCAGTATAGGAAGGATGTGGGATACTTTCATTTGTTTTTCAATAACTACCCATACAACGTCACTACCCCTAGGTTACCATGGTAAGATTATTATAATATCCATTGAAACATCTTCCCATTCTATTCTAGGGATAGAAGTGGATATAAAAAGTATTTAGGTCTTTGGTGCATCACCTTCACCTATTGACAGGTGGAACACCTAGTTATAAAGCCTGTTACATGATATTTCCTCATATGACACCAATACTGGCATCACATATCTTGATACATCATATAGATTCCCGAATTAAATTCCCACTAAGAATTATGGGAATCAGGCATTGGTTATTCTCTCTTATTTATAGAAACCCATATATGCCTACATATATGTAGGATGTTATCTCTTTCCATGGACCAATATGGAGGGTTTTCATCACCTGGATACTCTCATTGAGAGCCATTCCTTAAAGATTAGAAATTTTCATACTCCTGACAATTTCACAGTTAGAATAGGTTACTGTTAAGGCAGAGAGATAAGAATATTCATTACTATCATGAAACTCCATATAAAGCTCAGAAAAGAAGAACATCAATTTACATTCATCACTGGTTTCTCATATATCATGTTCCTATATTTTTTGATTCAACACATCTCCTACCTCATTATTTTTTCAAGGCATATAGGCCATCTCAAAATCAAAGTAATAAAGTCAATTGACCCATCTTCACTTTATTAGGTTAAATTCATGTTGTGTATATATATATTTGAGGCTCTTTTGGTTCTTATACACAAACAATCACTCATCCAATAGATTGTTCCTCTAGTAACATAAGTTATGTAAATGTACTGCTAGATCGAGGCTATGCATTGGGAAATTCCTCTCATGAGGCCTCACCTCCCAAGATCTGTACAAAATAAATCCATCGTCCAACATTAGGACAAATCCTATTCCAATGCCAGATGCATCATAGAACACTATATAACCTCTACCAAGATATAACATAATTAGAAAAGGTGTTAAGAAATCCTCCCTTTGAGATCCTGAAAGGATTTATCGCACACTTATGAGCATAAGAACATAACAGTAGTCTTTGTAATAACAGGAATGGGAGCATCAAGGCATGATGATGACCATAACACTCACCTTCTCTAGGTCAATATATATTCCTAATTCTGAGATAATATGGCCCAATATGTGAACTATTTTAATCTATTAGTGGTACTTAGAATGATTTTCATAAAGTGGATGCTCTCTCAATGTACTTAGAATGGTCTCAAGATGCTTAGCATGGTCACTACAAATGTGAGAATACACCAATAATTCACAAATACTAAAAAAAGAATCCAGATAGGGGTGAAATTCTTATTCATCAGATCCATGAAAATAGAAGAAACATTTTTAAAACTGAACAACATAATGAGATACTCATACATACCATACCTGATATGAAATGTTGTACAATTTATGTTTGATGTCCTAACTCACTCTAGATGATAACTTGATCTCAGGTCAATACTAGAAAAAACCCCAACTCATCGAAGATGGTAAAAGAGATCATCTATTTGAGGTAATAGATACCAACATTTTACCATAATCTAGTTTAATCGATTGTATTCCAAGCATAAATAGAGGGTTACAATGGAATTCTTGGAGAAAAGCATGGGCAAACCCCAAGAGGCAGTGGTAGGCCTTATATAACCTCTAGCCTATCAATCTTCCAATTTTCTATTGAGCTCATAGAGCCCAGCAGGTTCCATCCTATATAGATGAATAGATGGTGGTTCTACTCCTAGAACAAGATCAATCGTAAATTCTACCCCTCTCCAAGGAGCTAATCCATAAAAATCATTTGGAAGAACATCCCTAAATCAATCCCACAATAAAAAATTTAGCATAATATAAACCCTGATCACTCATTAAGGGATTAAAAATCTGATTGATTACACCAATTATTTAGTGATTTTCTTGTCTATCTCTTCTAGCCTGGACATTCCCCTCACCCTTTTCTAGATAATCTACCATATGGTGATGTAAGCGATACTCTACGGTGATAACAGTCTACAAAGGCATGATACAGAACCAACCAATCTATCTTGAGAATGAAATCGAATACTATCATCTCATAAAAAAGAGAGGCCCCTTAAGAAAGGGAAACTTCATGCATCAAGGGAAGGTACATATATTGTTTTATGCCCTCTGACCATACTCCCAACGGTGCGTCTAGGGTCATTAAACCCAAATAAAACTATATTTTCTGCTCAATACATTCCATGATAGATAAATATATGAAGGATTGTTAAGAAAATGTATCAAATAAAGGATATAATATAGTGAAGGATACTATAATAGTACAATATATTGTAGATGGTATTTCACTTGGATCCTCATCTATTGGTTATAATTCATGATTCTGACCTGATCTATGACCTTATACTAATGCTAAAATACACCAATCATGACTACTCTTCTAGAGTTTCCAATAATCTGATGTCTGGATACTGTGGACATGACCTCCTCCTCGGCCATTCCTTCTTATGTGACTCCAAATCCCTACCTTACATGGTGTAAATGAACCTTCTTCTGAAGGTGTAGATGGTGTAGATCTTCTAACTCAGGATGAAGATGGAATGGTTTGATAGAATCTCTAAAGATCCACCATACAACCACAATCTCGAAACTCCACAGGGTCTCTACCACATTAAGTATTCATATTCCCATATAATCCACACTGATGTCATACCACAAAACTACCAGTATGGGTACTCTATCTACCACTACCCTGATGATAAACATTGAAGCAATGTTTCTTGCAACTAGAATAACAACTATATTACCTCGAAACTAATCCCCTATGACCCGTACTAACACCTTCTACCAGGTTAAACTCAATAATAAGAGTTGGATTGACTATTATAGAGAAATTAGGTATACGAAATTCATTCACCTAAGTATATATGGCATACATAAGTACATCCTCAAAGTGGATAGTGCAAAAAAGGTCATCACCAAATTGAGTTAGTGAAAAGAACTACAACTCTGTAAATTGCATTGAATACTCCATAACTGACATAACACCCTACTCTAGATGCATGATCTCTATGAATAAATGAGTTATTAGAATCTAAGGAATTAATTGATCATAGAAGGTAGTCTAGAAATCATCTCATACTATTCACTGATGTAGACGATGTTGGGAAATCACATCCCACCAGAAAATGGCCAAATCGCACAACATGTAAGTAATAGGAGTGACCCTCTGATCTAGAGGCATCTACAGATGCAAAAATATAGATAGAGTAGCTTCCACTTAAAAATCATAATCCTATAGAACACCATCCCCCTAGGAATGTGGGAGGATGTTGCTAATGGAACTCACGGGTCAGATCACCCATCATAGGTGCAAGTCATTGAGCACCATTCATGGACTACATCAGACATAGGAAAATATCAAGAAGATGAGAATAATTTTCCAGATCAAGTATAAAGTAAGTGCCTCACATAGAACATATTGTATTAAGACTAGTGGCTTAGGGCCCACCATGTCTAGATCATGGTCATCGCTACCTTCATGGGGCACGACCTGAAGAATTCATAGAAGCATTTTTCTTTAAATTCCAAGAACATTCCTTCAAATAGGTTTTAATTAGTTAGATATAAATATCATAAGCTGAAAGAGAGGAAAGGGTTTAGTACACAAGGTATACTACCCCAAATACCCTCTTATAAGTCTAGGTAGTGGTAAGTTATCTATATTTATGTTATGTGGGTTTCATTAGGTAAAAGGTAAATAGTACTTTGCATGTTCATTTACTAGGAACCATTTCATTTCATAAGTAAATAATTTTTAAATTGAATTAACTTATTACTATTATTAATGTTTGGTTAAAATGGATTTTCATTCCCAGTGATTCAAGTCCCAAACATATCATCACTGAAAGAGACACCCATTTGATCTCAATCCAACCCCATCTACATTTGGTCTCCAAATGTGACTTGTTATAAATGAGGGATTGACTTAGTAAACTGACCATTACAACCCACACGGGACCACACACCTCATGAAATAAACATGTAAATCACCCAATCATAGCTAAGGAAAAAAAAGTAACATTATAACTACTATTGAATCATTTAACAATCACTGGAAAAATATGCATGTATTGAAATGAACCAATTTGAAATGGAATATTCCTGGCATGTAAAATCTAAGTGCCTATGATAATGATTGATTAATTCCCCATGTCCCCATATCATCGAGCTAAGGATGAAATGAAATTCTAAATTAAAATAATAATAACCATCATATAGCATGTGCATCACCCAATAGTGAAAAGATATCAACTATAATAAGCAAAACAAAACCACAATTATAATTCAAGAAACTCAACATTTACCCAGAACATGGGTTAGTTACAGCTAAGAATGGTTTATAAACAAGATCCATATCATTCATAATACCTATTCTATTGTCTCAAAATAGTAAATCAATAATGGAACTTCTCTAATACCACATTGTGACATCCTGGGCCTGAGTTCCACTTTGAAGGGCCTCAATCTCTATTATCCAAATGGCCTCCAGTGCATTTCTCCAAATTCTAGAGGTTATCAACTAGTAGTGAGGGCCTAGGGTGTGTCTATGGGGAGAATATTCCATCAATACTAGAGTGTAGAATAATGAATGGATATGATAATAGCTAAATAAAGGTAATATTAATAAATATATCTCACATCAGAAAAGAAGGGAATAATTACCAAATGAACAATAAATATTAATACTCAAAAGATGATGATACATGTCAGGTCTCTATATAATTGGAAAACATAGATACAAGGAATCAAGTAATACAATACTTACAAAATTAGGAAAAAGAAACCACAACAATCCAATAATACCCAACTCCATCTCTGTCAGCTTCTACCAAGCTCCATGCTAATCCAGAAATAAATATAAAGTGTGCTAAGAGGAAAACTTCTCCTTTTCAACACCTCCATACATGTAATCTTCTTCAGAATCAATGGTGTCCTGGATAGGGGGTGAGATAAATCTTAGTAGGCTACCACCAATATTTTATATAGCATCTAGTCCGTGTATTATAAACTAAAATAGTGTGCAAGAATTCATATATAAAAGGAATGAAGTACAGTAACATAAATACCCAGGTACCTTCTTCATCCTCATATAGTGTCTGAACATGAAAATAGTTCATTTATTAATTTTGTTCCAATTTATATAGTATTTATTGTGAGGTATAACTATCACTGATAGTATTACATGATTATAATAATTATAACAGACCTAAGATATAACAAGGCATCCATGATGTTGATAAAAATGAAGATGATACAATGTAATAACCAAGGGATCAATGACCATGGTGTTAAATCCAAATCAGGTAATAAACTATAGCATGGATAAAGGGGTATGAGTTTAATACAAGGTTCATCACCCAAGGCATTCCTGAATAATGACTCTAACTGAGTCCAATTTATCCATCCATGGTAAAGCGGGATAATCCATGATGAGGCCAGAAGAGTGTAACCATGGTCCCTCATGTCCATAGATACCACACTTGATCTAAGGAGTGTATCCAAGTAATCTAATAATGAAAATGGATAGATCCTATGGTGTAATACCATACATCCACTAGTAGACAAAGATCAGGTTCCAAGGTGGGTATCAAAATTGGAAACCAACATCTCTAAATCATAATGGTGTCCACAAGTGCTCAAATAATTCCCTCTGGAATCCAAGGATGGATTGAGTTTGAACACTGCTATAAATCTATCAAGAAATTTATGTATTGGGAACCTTATAACCTATTCACTTAGGAAATTTGGCCATGTATGACACATTCCTCTTAAATAGTCAAAGTGGTTCATTCCATACTTTTCATTACTATGAAAAGGTTAAAGGAAATGAAACCATTTATTAATTCACAAGTTTTTAATCAATTCCTTTGGTTCACTCCACTACCTTCTGTTATACATGAAAAAGGGTGATATATACATGAAACCACATCTTTCAATTACATTCAATAAGGCCAACTCATATAAAAATTATACTTTTCAATTAACTATTCAAACAATCATTGTTTTATTAGAACACTAACCTTATACATGTAAAGTGATGTTGCCATATACAAGGATGAACAATTAAATTTCTAACTCATTTAATTAGGGAAGGGATTACCATTAAAGGGGTCATGCCATTACACAACTTAATAGTGGATGAAGCATCCACATAAACCATTAATGGAATAATTAAGGGAAACACCCTATATTGGGTGGTTAAAGATGAGGTCATAACATCCCATAATGGTTGAAATATTTATCAAAGGTGTTAGAACACGAATCTAATGTCAACAAGAAAGATATATGAATCAAAACAGAAATACTCAATAAAATCGGTGTTCACACACGATAATTTATGAAATGGAGAAACTCAAGGGATGAGTTATAAATGATATACCATAGTATCGTATGAATCTCCTAATCTAGTACCAGCCCTTATTTTAGTTTGTATTGGTAGAGATATGAATAATGTATCAATGACCTACAAATAGGGCATATGAGCATGCATCTAAATAGCATTTTCAAGGGAAATAAGAATGGTTAATGGATAAAATGTAATTGAGATCTTACTAATGTTCATTCAATGAGAAAAATGGTTATTTGATCTAACTCAGAATGGATGAACAATATCAATGTATTCAAAAGATGGACACAAAGCTCCAAAAAGAGAGACGATAACTCTTGTTATCCACTGGAAAAGTATTGAAAGGAAGGAAGAGTTAATACAATTCATTAAGGAAAAATTTGTGAATTCACCCAAAAATACTAGATCACATTGTTTGGTCACATGGTTGGCCAATCCATGCACCAAATGTGTGCCAAAAGTTCCCCATCTACTATAAGGAGTGGTACTTCACATAGTCAGGACACAATATTATGGAAACCGCATGCCAAATGTGAAAAAAAACTCTTCTAAAATGTCAATAGATTATGCATGAGAGTAAGGCCACTAGTCTAAGGTTATAGAATATCGTGTTCCATACGTCGCCCCACTATCAATACCTTCATGGTTAGGAGAGACCGATCTGGCATTGTCGTATGGTGTCAACTAACTGTGTCACACATCATTTTTATCCATAAGTTGGGGTTCTGAGCTTTAAAAAAGCTCCAGACACCCCCGTAACTTCTATGAACACATTAGGAATCCATAATAGGTCCAAAATAAAGAATTAGACCAAATTTAAAAGGATCCATACGTTAGTTAAAAATTGGGATCATATAAAAATGAATTTATTCCTTTCTGAAATGTTAGAATCAACCGCATGTAAATCTCACACATAGTGTGATATGTATTACTAAAAGTGCATTTTTTGAAATTAAAAATGGTATATTTTTCAATTCAAAATGGGTTTGTATAGTCAAAACTGATCAAATGAAATAAAATGTTTAAATAATTTATGAAATTTTTTAGTTATTTATTAATGAGATACAATAATTCATTGCATATCAGTCTGACACATGGTGTGGATTGTATGAATTAAATTTTGTGTCTAATTTAAAAATGATATATATTTTATTCAAAAAGTGCATCACGTAGTAAAAAACTAAGGAAAACCATGTAAATTGTCATGATTCTATATGAAAATTATAATTCAATAATTGTAGACATATAGGAATTAACCGAAAATAAATTTGATACACGATATGATTAGAGTGAATGAAGGTAAATATTTTCAATTTAAAAGTACCATTTATGTTCAGAATGATTTTAACATAGTTAAATGTCAAAAAAGAGACATGAATTATCATGGATCTTTTGGAAATTGATTGATATTTCATTCTTGGAATATAAGAATTAAACACACATCAATTCGATGCATGGTTTTGATGTTATGGATGAAAGTGTGTTTTTCACTTTTGACAAATAATGTATATTACAGTTTAAAACGTGCATCACATAGTCAAAATTGAGAAAACACGCTTTCACTATAATGATACTAGAAAATTATCAATGCATTATTTCCCACTTGTGGGAATTAAATTCACATCATTCAAGACTATCATGTGTACACTATGAAAAAATGAGAATTGTTTAAATTTCAAATGGATATTTTATTTCAAGTTTTTAACACATACTTAGAACCTAGAAAATAAGATTTTCTAGTCAATATTATTTTAACAAATTATTTGTTATAAATTTTTAACATGAAATAATTAACAGTACATTAATATGAGACAAAATGTCATCTGTCTGATTTAAAGAGTTTGTTTTCCATTTAAAAGTGGCAGTTTATTTCAAAGCATACACGAAACAGCCAAAACCAATAACATTTTCTAATATTTTCAGGTACATTAGAAAATTTCTCAATTTTTCATTTTTTTATATATATGAATCTACCTCACATCAATATGACATGTAATGTGGTCGTTATGACTGAAAGTGAATGTTTTCAATTTTGAAAATATATATTTCTATTCAAAACATGCATTATATTTTTAAAATCAAGAAAATATTATTAAATTTTCATGATATATAAAGAAAATAATCCTAGAATAATTTTTGATTTGTTCAAATTAACCACACATCAATCCAAAAGGTGATTTATCTAGTATGAATAAATGGGAATGTTGAACCTAAGTATTTCATTTGTTGTCAAAGTTTGTTAATATTTGATGGTGAGTTTGGATGAATCAGTGATTCATGGGGAATTTTTATTGATCCATATTATAGAATTATATTTCACACTCTAATAATACTTTCTAGTATGGCATTGGATGTAACACTTGGACATTTTTTATTTATAGAAATTATGATTGTTTTTTGTGCTTATCGTTAATTCTTAAAGACAAGTGCTTTGGATTTTTCACATTGAATACAACAAGTACATTCCAGGAAAAATATTTATTTTCATAAAGAAGAATTTATGTAGGCCATGAAATTGAAATATTATTGCACGTCCATTTGATGATGGATTTAAAAAACATTTGAATGTCATGTAAAATATGTTTACATTTTACATGAGGAATGATTCAAGAGAGGTTTGATAATTGGCTTGGAATTATATTTATTACTTACAAATTTTCTATGTAATATAATTATGGATTATATTAAAAATTAATGGCGACCCATATGGAAGCTAGGAATAACCTGAACGAGGGATCTTGTAGGAAACTGAGGTCATCCATGCTTTAGGGAATGGTCCCTCATCAACCCATGGGCGGTAAGAGGCATAATGTCCACCAGGAGAAGATGGGCTTAGGTATAAGGCCCACAGAGCACACAGCTGGGGGGATAGTGAGGTTACGCTAGTAGCCACACTACCACAGATCCGGGAAAGGTATGCACTCGGTTTTATCAGCACTAAGCAGAAAGCGCTAATAAAGGGGGGGGGGCTTATCAAGACTTTCTAAAAGCGATGATAAATCTACCCATTATCAGTGCTAAAAAAATGTTGATAAAGGAGTACCCTTTATCAGCGCTTCTTTTAGTGCAGATAAAGGGTAGATTAATCAGTGCTATTGTTAGCGCTGATAAATGTTTCTAACAAAAAAAAATATTAATTTATATAAAATTATTACATTTATATTCAAAAATAATATTAATTAGCATACATTAAATAAAAAACACATGTTTATAATTAAATAATTTTTTTAAGATTTGATATATATATAATAAATTTCATTAAATAATAATTATATTTTTTTTATATTTTTTATATTTATAATTATATATTTATAATTAAATATAAATAATTTTTAAATATATATATAATTATATTTAATTTTTTTAAATATATATGTTTGTAGTTATAATTTTAAATAAATATATATATTTAAATAAATACATGTTTCTAATGAATTTGGTCAATTGATGCGAGAATAAAATTAACGTTCATATATTATGTAGTCATCATGAATGTTCATTTATACATTACACCCTCATTATTATCCATGTTTCATATATATATATATACACGAGGACTTGTTTTTCATGATATATACTTTACTAGGTAAGTGATTCATACATGTTCTGACGAAGATATTATGTTCTCTTAAATAATTAAAATCACGATAAATATATTAAAAGAAAAAATTAATTTATTATATATATAATTATAAATATTTATCTATATATATATTTTTTAAATTTATTTATAATTATAATTTTATATAACTAAATATAAATATATTTATATTTAAATAATTATAAAATAACAATTTTTTTAAATGATAAATATTTTTAATATATTTATAATTATATATAAATACCTTTTAAATATACTTAGTTATAATTATAATTATAAATATATATATATATATATATATTTAAATAAATATATGTCTTTAATGAATATATATATATATATGTATATAAATATTCCTTAAATAAATATATTTATTATATTTTTTTTAAAATGACTAATATATATATATATATAATTATATATAAACACTTTTTATAAAATTATAATAAATACATTTATTACAATTTTATAAATATATAAAAATATATATTAATATACATGTAAATATACATATATTTATATTTATAATTACATAAAAAATTTATAAATATATTTCTTTGTAATTATAATTATATATATATATAATTATAATAAATATACTAAATTTATTTATAATAATTTTAATTTTATAAATATATATAATTATAGAAATATATTTATAAATATATATAAATATTTATATATATATATAAATTTTTTTACAATTATAATTATATGTGATATATATATGTAAATAATTATAAAATTATAATAAATATATTTATTATATTTTAAATTATAATTATAAATAAATATATATTTATTTGTAGTCATAAATATATATATATATATATATATATATAATTATGAAATTAAAATAAATATATGAATTATATATATTTATTATAATTTCATAATTATTTAAATAAATTAATATTTATATTTAAATAGTTATAAAATTATAATTAATATATTTATAATTAATATCATTTTATAAATAAATATAATTCTTGAAATATATTTATACATACATACAAATATATATAATTACAATTATAAATAATATATATATGCAAATAATTATAAAATTATAATAAATATATTTATTATGATTATAATTATAATTATAAAGAAATATATATTTATTTATAGTCATAAATATAAATATAAATATATATTTAAATTATAATGAAATGAAAATGAATATATTAATAATATATATTTTTTATAATTTCATAATATTCATTTTCATTTCATAAGTATTTAAATAGATAAATATATATTTATATTTATGACTAGAAATAAATAAATATTTATTAATAGTTTTAATTATAAATGTAATAAATATATTTAGTATAATTTTATAATTATAAATAATATACTAATATTAGGTCTTTATGAGCATTGATTAAGATAACCCTTTATCAGTTCTAAAAAATCACAAATAAAAATATGATTTATCCATGCTATATTTTTATCACTAATAAAAGAATGATTTATCAACCCTTTTTAGCACTGATAAAAGTCGGTATTATCAACGGTTAAAAATCTAGCATTAAAAAAGTCCTTTATGAGCACATTCTAAAAATCGTTGATAAAAGTATTTCACATTTTTATAAATGGAACCCTATTAGATCCACTTGCTGCTCTACCCTCAATATTTCATGGAAGTCGAGCTCTGCCTCTGTCATCACTTCCACCATGACATCTTCTGCCTCCACCTCCGCCTTCGTTGCCCCTACCACCACCTTCATTGCTCCCTTCTATACTTCCCGTACCTCTACTATTCTCGCCTCTCCTGTCCCCGCCATCACCGCCACCTCCACTTTCACCTCTGCATTCGCATTTACTACCTCCACCTCTGCCTCAGCCTCTGCCACCTCTACCCCCGCCACCGCCTCTTCCTCCACTGCCCCCACCTCCACCTTCGCTGCCCCCTTTCCTACTACCCCTTCCTCCACTTCCCCACCTCCACCTCTAATGTACCCGTTTCCCCCTCCCCCATTGCCACCGCTACCGCTTCCCCCGCTGGTGTCGTCGCTACTGCCACTGCCACCTCTGCCGCCCCCACCTTCCCTACCATTGGACTATAAGTTCCATTCAATGTAAATTATTTGTTCATGTATATATTATTTGGGCATATAGATTTATATTATTTTGGGTTTAACATTTTTTCTTGACATTGAATTTCTCATGGATGTGTTTTTCTTCATGCATTTTGTAACACCCTGACCCTAGTTACCTGGAGTCGGTGCATTATTACCTAACATTGGCAAGATCAAAAGAGATTATGTCCCAAAAGATCGATTAGTTTACTAGCCTGGGAAGTACTAGATACATACATACATTTTACATTAAATTATGAAATGAAAAAACTATAACATTGTGTCCCCTTTGAAAACACTCATATCCCTTAGCCTATGCTTGTAGGTTAATTATAATATACTTCTTCACATCTTGGAAAAAATAAACAAAAGAAAGGGGTGAACTCAGAAGCTCAGTAAGGACAACAATATAGCAGAAACTATCATAAATACACATAAACATTTAAGGGAATGTATAAGACTAAAACAAAAGACTTTTAAACTTAAACTTCATCATAATATAGAAAATATAAACTAATTAATTCTATTTACTTATACACATGGATATTTTACTAATCAAATAATCACATGTAATATCAATAACTAATTTCATAATGATGGAATGCATAATGCAGGATTTCATAATCAAATAGTCAAGGACTCATGCCAAGACTACAAATAAGATTTTATCAAGGCCTTGTGCGAAGACAATAGTTTGTCTCCTGAGACCTACCAATTCATCAAGGGGATATAATGGTCTTCACCCATCACTTACTAAGTCCAATGCATTCCTCATATGAAAATGTTGAAAAATAAGATAAAAATTTGTATTAAAAATAGTATACTAAATGTCAATACTTTAACCATAAACCATGAATGGTATAAAAATTGCACATCCACAGTCTAGAATATCAAAAAACCTTTAATACAATATGGATTATTATATCAGAATAAATCAACTTCAAACAAACGTAAAATCTGACGAAGGATGTTGACATAGATGAAATCAATCCAAAAATTATTTGAATGAAATATCTATTTCTATTTTGAAATCATTTAAAAGTAAAGAAAACATTTATTTTAAAAATATTCATATAATATTTTAAGGGAATATTTGAAGGTGTTATAATGGTGGAAAATAGCTGCAACCACCATATAAGAAAAAAAACATTCTTTCCATAAATATTTGAAATGGTCATAAAGTACTTTATTTGGAAAGCGATGGAAAGATTCCAATCAATACATTTTATAAAAATTAAAATGAGGGTATAAATGACTTTAACCCATAGTCTAGTAAATAGTAAAAATGTTTTCAAATACATTTTTATGAATCACGGATGTGGATGATAAATAATTCCCAGTAGATACTTACATATAAACAACCTCGGATAACAAAGAGATTGTCAAATTAACCCTTACCTTGTACTTTTCCTTACTCGAGGGTACGTTAAACTCCTGTATAATAGTTAAATAATTATTATTATATTATAAAATAACTAAATACATAAATATGATATCATATATGATCTCCTAATATTTCTTTGTTAATAATATTTCAGTAGTATCATTGTTTCAGGTGTTAAATGATTCGTTTTCATTTATATGATTTGTTATGTATGTCATGTTTCTTATGGAAATGATGTTTTTTATTTGTATACAGAATGATATTAAGTTCCTAATCATTATTTTTAATAATAAAATGATAATTATTCTTTAATGGTTACGACGGGAAATGAATCTCATCGCGTTCGTGGAGACGGTACTATGTACGTACGCAAGAATGAAAATATCATTCTATTGATGGTGAAATCGTATGTAATTGGATGGTATATTATATATAAAGAATAATTAACATGTTATATTAATTATTTATATCGGTTTTACTCATTAGTATACCTATCCAAATAATGAAGTGTTGAATAACAAACTACACCACGACGTGGAGATGGTAAGCCATATGTACGTACGTATGGTGACTTTGTCATTCTTAGGATAGATAAAATAATGAATTTGGTTTTAAAATATTTATAATTACATATCAATATGTATAAGGTATTGGAGTTATTATTTTAGTATTTAAACAATAATGAAAGAGGAAGTGGAAGAAGAAAAGAACTTCGAAATAGTTGATGAAGTAATTACCTCTTCTTCGGGTTTTTCATTTTGATTTGAACAAAATGGACCCTTAGGTTGGTTTTCTGATCAAAGTAATGCCTCTAGGTTGAATAGTGGGTAGTTGGGAGGATATTTGAGTAGGGTTTGGCTGAGACAAAAATCTTTGGAGGTGTGAAATTAAGAGAAATGGCTGTACCCTTTTATAAGAGAGGTGAGGGTCACTTTAGAAAAAACATGAAATATTATTTTATTATAAAATCATTTTCGGATTCTAATGGATCCAAATGGATTATTTCGTGGATAAGGTTGGTATGGGTCTAAAAAAACTCAACAAATAGTTTTTAGAGTTTTTTTTGGTCACCATATTAAACTTATCTTTTAGATTTAACTCTTAGTTAATAATTTATCTTTTCCATGTATTCTTGTATTATTATTATACAAGGTTAATAAACTTACTATAAAATGCCAAGAGAACCTCAAGTGGTTCATTAATGACATATATATAATTATATAAGTCCTTTTACCATCCTTAGATTTTTAGTACTATTATATAATTTAATTAAATAATATTTGTTTTATAAACTCATTTATGTCAATTTTGACACTATTTTGTATTTGGTTTTTGAGAAAGTCATAACAACTTTATTACTGTGAAAAAATATATTTAATCAACCCTAAAATTTTATATTTACCTATAAAATTCGTGGAGTGCATCCAAGGTCTCAACATACATTTATTTTAATATTTATTACATCAATTATTTTAATCTTTCATTAACAAGGTAATTATTGTATCATCATTGTGTCATAAATTAATTTAATATAATAATGTATAAAAATTATAAATAAAATACCATGATGCTGGAAATATTTTTTATATTTCTAATTAATATTTATAGTCAAATTTATATTATGTATAACCCTATATTAGAAATTGTTTAGTTATTAAACTTTGAATTTTACACTTTTAACTCTTCTTTAAATAAAATTATAATAACTATCCTAATCTAATCCAAGTTGATCAAAGAGAATCATATTTTTGTCGTAATGTTCATTTTGGTCGAAAGAAACTTATCCAATAGAATTAGGACATGCACTGAGGTAATTATAATATCATTTTTACTTTTAATCACTCAATTTACTTTTAACTGTGGAAAATAAAATTCAAAAGATACTATTCACCAAAAAATATTTTCATCCTATTGAACCACATTTTACTTATTGATATCAAATGTGTGTCTTAGATTTTGGAATTTCAATTCATATAAGCGGTAAAATGATGTTTTATGCAAATTCCCAATTGTGCCTAGAAGGTGTGTAAAAGGCGTTAAATAGTTCAACAAAATTATATATATATATATATAATCTTATTCAAAAATGACTTCAATGAATTACATTGGACTTATATATGTACTATGTATCTATTTTGACTTAAAATAAATTTAAATAAAATAAATAATTTGTGAAATAAAATGTTGGATTTAAACAATAACACAATGTTTTTTTCATGTCAATAGTATTTATTTATGGAATAAAGAGAAACAAAAATCTGGCAAGAGAATGAAAAAGAAAAAAAAATCAAGGATGTATAAAATAGTGTAAGCCGAGGGCATCCCATATCAAAAGTTCCTCTCCCTCAGCCTTCAGAGTATTCCTGCCCTCAGGGCCCAAAAAGACCGAATTGTGGGATGCAATGGAGGCTAGATGATTAGCTACTTTGTTACCCTCGCACCAAGTGTGAACCACTTTGATATTTCTACTAATGAGGCCTTTGCATTTTTTGATAGTATATGATATAGACCAGGGAGTATTTTTAGTTCCATGAAGATCCTTAAAGAGGACCATGCAGTCTATTTTCACTTCATCAATGAGGATATTATGTTGACAGCACAACCTGAGGCCAGAAAGCAAGGATGAAGTCTCTGCCTGGAGTGAATGACCACTTCCATAATGAGTAGTGAATAGCATGATAACCGAGCCACTAGAGTCTCGGGTAACACCTCCACCCCACAAGCATCCCTGTCAGGAAGATCCATCAGTATTCAGTTTGAGGCCCATGGAGGGAGGCCTCCAGTATACCCAATGACCTGCTCTAGCATTGAGTGGACCAGTGGCACCCGTAGGTCTTGGCTGGAGAGGACTGAGCATGGGGGACTATCACAACTGATCATTCGTTATGAGAAAATCCATGAACAGGCATCAGGTTTTGATGATAAAAAATCTTCCTGATATACAAGCTCCCTCATATCGGGCTCTGTTTCGAGCATGCCAAATGCCCCAAAACCCAACGGTTAACACCAGAGCTCGCGCTTTCCTCTCCAAGCTATGTTCAGACAATCACTGGAACCATTGGTCCATGAAATCATCCACAGAATGTGCTTGGCCATTGTAGGCAGTAAGGCCACCAAAGAAGATCCACACTGCATGTGCCCAGACCCCTTCAAAGAAAAGAGGGAAGGCACTTATCATGGCAGTACGAACATCTGGAAACAGAGGGTATACCCAGCTTTTTGATGTTATCATCAGTCGGCACCACACAGTTCTTGATATGCCAAGAGATAAAGTTGTACTTGGAGGGAACATTTTTACACCACATGGTCTCATGCCGTTGGTCAGAGCTATCATGTGAAGCCAAACTTTCACGAAAATATTTGGTGGAGAAGATCCCAAGCAGAGGGAGTAAACACACACTGATCATGCCCCATGTTCATCTCAACATTAATATAGGTTTCCATTTGTTCATTTATCAACACTGATTTGATAAAGGAAGGGAACCTACAGGCCTCCCTAAAGGTTATATGAGGGGCCAGATAACTAGGAAATGCAAGGATGGAACCAGCACAACTGTGGTGCAAAAAGAAGAGGTCCCCATTACCAATAATCCAATGAGACAGTTGTCGGAGGGAGGGAAGGAAGTCAGCAATCATAGACCAAAGGGGGGAGTTGTGACTATGACTCATAACAGGAAATTCACTGCATCTATGGTGCATCATCCTACCCCACAAGGACCAGCCCTCAATCTACTGGCAATGTTTTTTTCACAATTCAGAAAAAATGAATGTTTTTTTGAAAAATACGAAAAATTAAACCTAATCTAATTTTGATATTCCAAATCCAAAAATGAAGTCCATTTTGAAAAATAAAATTTCAAAAAGTGGGTATTACTGTTCATAACTGCTAGTTTGATTGGTCGTGGTGTGCTAGAACTCGAAGTTGCGTACAACACAAGCTATTGCATTATTCAAAGATAAGCAGACCATGGGATCTTGGGGTGTTACATTCTTCCATCCTTCAAATAATTTCTTCCTAGAAATTTCTAGAATATTATTGCATAAAATGATTTGGGTGGGTTTTCATCATAAGTTCCTCAGGTTCCCACATTGCCTCTTCTATTTTATGGTTTCTCCAAAGAACATTTACTAGATGAGCTGTCCGGTTTCTCAACACTTTTTCTCTGGTATCAAGAATCTTAATAGGCTCTTCATAATAAGATAGATCAGGTTTTAATTCTATTTCTTCATAGGTGTGTATATGCGTTGGGTTAGGAACGTATTTTCTCAAAAGTGATACGTGGAACACATCATGATCTTTGGAGAGACTTGGCGGCATTTCCAAACGGTAAGATACAACTCCAATTCGTTCTAGAATCTCAAAAGGTATGATGTACCTGGGACTTAATTTTCCCTTATTACCGAAACGTATAACACTCTTCCATGGAGACACCTTCAAGAAAACATGATCTCTTACATGTAATTCCAAATCCTTTGGTTATCAACATAGCTATTTTACCTACTTTGAGAGATTTGATGCGGGTTTGGATAATCTTCATCTTTTCCATTGTTTCCTCAACAAGTTCTAGGCCTATGAGTTTTCTTTCACCAACATCATCCCAACAAGTTGGTTTGCAACATCTCTTTCCATATAATTATTCATATAGTGCCATATGAATACTTGAATGAAAGTTATTGTTATAGGAAAATTATTCTAGAGGTAAATACTAATCCCATAAATCTTAAAAGTCAAGTGAGAAAGATCTTACCATGTCTTCTAAGGTTTGAATAGTTCATTTTAATTTTCCATTAGATTGAGGGTGGTAGGAAGCGCCTAAACGAAGTTTAGTATCCATGGCATTCTGAATACTTTTCCAAAATCCTGATGTAAAATGGGGATCATGATCAGAAACAATCGATTGGGGTGCACCATGAAGTCTAACAACTTCATTAATATAGTATTTCTAAACGTTTAAGTACAAAATATTCTCTTATAGAAATAAAATGTGCTGACTTGGTAAGACGATAAACAATGACCAATATTGCACCAATCCTTCTAAGAGTCTTTGGTAGCCCCATGACTTAGTCCTTTGTAATATCATCCCATTTCCACTCAGATATGGGAAGAGGTTGCATGACTCATCTAGGATGTTGTCTTCCAACATTCACCTATTGAAAAACCATACATATTTATAAATAATCATCAATCTCCATCTTTATGTTGTCCCACCCAAATTTTTACTTCAAATATCTATACATATTAGTGCTTCCAGGATATATAGAGAAATTGGATCTTTACACATCAGTCAATAATCCCCTTTTTAGATCAGGTATACCGGGTACACAAAGCCTCTTCCCAAATTTCAAAATTCCATCTTAATATATGATGTCAATAAATCTCTCATCATTCAGAGCTTTAATTTTCTTTTGAAACTCCTCATCATCAGTCTGATAACTTATTTATCCTTACTAGTAAAGATATTTTGGCATCCATTTGAAAAAGTATAGATGTTTCACCTTCCATTATTATGCCCATATCCATCTTTACTAGATTCATGAACATATGATCTTTTTTAACTCTCATCTTGTTCATAACTCCATGATACTTTCTGATCAAAGCATCTACCACCTTATTTTCATTCCCCGGGTGGTAGTGTATAGTGAAATCATAATCCTTGAGTAGTTCAATCCATTATCTTTCCCTCATGTTGAGTTCCTTTTGTGATAAAATATACTTCAAACTCCTGCGATCAATATATATCTATCATTTTTCATGGTAGGGATAGTGTATCCATATGTTCAACAAAAATATTACATTTTCTAACTCAAGATCATGAGTGGCATTGTTTGTTTCCCAAATTTTTAGCTACCGTGACGCATAGGCAATGACTCTATCATTCTGAATAAGGACACAACCAAGTCCTTTATTTGAAGAGTCACTATAAATAACAAACTCATAATTCCCCAATGGTAGAGTCAAGATAAGAGAATTTAATAAAATATTCTTCAGTTCTTTAAAAAAAATTTCACACTCTTTTTCCCAAACAAATTTAAACCCTTTACATTTTAGCTTGGTTAATGGGTTATCCACTCAGGAAAAATTCTGGATGAAAAGCAGATAATAACCTACCAAACCAATAAAACTGCGTACTGTTTTTATACTCATCAGTGTCATCAATTCATGTATTGATATTTCTTTATAAAGATAAACATAGATTCCATACTTATAGACAATATGACCAAGAAAAGAAATATCCTAAAGCCAAAATTCACACATCCTAAACTTACCATATAATTTATTTCTTCTAAGAGCTTCCAGAATAGTGCACAAGTGGTTTTTATGATCTTCATATCTTTTGGAATATACCAAGTTATTATTAATAAATACAAATAAAAATTAATAAATATATTCCTTGAAAATTCTATCCATTAGGTCCATGAAAACAAAAGGTGCATTAGACAGTCCAAAAAGCATTACTGCAAACTCGTAATTCCCATACCTGGTATGAAATGTTGTCTTCAGAATGCCTTCCTTATTCATGCACAACTGATGATATATAGATCTAAGGTCAGTCTTTGAAAAATATTGAGATCTATGAAGTTGATCGAATAACTCATCAATGTGAGGTAGGGGATACTTGTTCATTGTTGTTATCGCATTGATCTCCCTTTAGTCAATGCACAACCTCATTGATCCATCTTTCTTTATAACAAAAAGAATAGGGGATCCCCATAGAGAAACACTAGGAAGAATAAATAGTTTATTACTCAATTCCTCTAGTTGATTCTTTAGTTCCACTAATTCCACAATGTCCATTATATAAGGGGTCTTTAATAATTTCCTTGAACTAGGAATTAAGTAAATGGAAAACTTAATTTTCCACTTTGGAGGATGTCCAGGTAAATCCTCTGGAAAAACATCAACATATTTTTGCCCAATAGGTATATCCTCAAATTGAACATTCCTTTACTCACCCATAGTTATTTCACTCTCTTCATCCTCAATAATTGAATTTATTAGATCTACTATGGGTGGATCTAGATGAGAATCAGATGGTGACATTTCTCTTCTAAAGATAAGGTATTCTTTATCATCATCAAAAATTGTAACCTTCTTCTTATTATGATATATTTTCACATCATGGTCCGAAAGCCAATCCATTCTGAGAATTATATCAAATTCAATCATGGGTATGACAATAATATCAACAGATAAAGCATTTTTATATTCCATAATGGTAAACGATTCACAAAACATTGTTACAATGATACTCCCCTTAGGAGTTTTGACAGAAAACTTCTTTGTTAAGTCAAATTGGAAATATATAATTTTCTTGTCAAACTAGGAAGATATAAAAGAATGAAATGATCTAGAATCAAATAAATCATTGGATAAATTTGAGGAAATGATTAATATACCCACCACCACGTCATTCAAAACATCAACCTCTGCAGTCGTGATCACATAAGATTGGCCTTTCTCTCTTGGCATTTTCTGCGACATGTTTCCTTGATGCTTGGGACATTAATTTTCATAATTCCCCATTTATTTATAACTATATCATTTAACATTGACAACCACTTTCTTCCCCTTACAATCAAGATCTTGATGGACTCTTTCTCCACACTTGTAACAGACTCTCATTCCCTTCAGGAAAGTAACAAGGAGTTTCTTCCCACATTTACTATAGGATGAAAATTCAAAATTTCCCTCATTCCCCTTAGTTCCATTTCCATACTGGTCAGCAGATCTCTCCTTCTCTTTCTTTTCTTTAAAGTCGTAAGACTTAGAGAATTCCTTTTCTGTCTTGATTGCACATGAGACTATATATTTGTACGATGAGAAGGATTATGAGACTCATTCTCGATGGAGAAATGTTTTTAACCCATCAAATAATTGATCAATCTTACTTCCTGGGTTATGTATATAATCTGTAGCATGCCTTTCTAACCTTGTAAAGTTAGCCTCATACTTTGTGAAATTCTTATCCTCCTTTTTCCTCATACTTAGAAATTTCAATTCCATATCCTCTCGTTGTTCATGAGGAATGTATTTTTCTAAGAAAATATATTTTAACTCCATCCATTCCATATTTTATACTTAATAATCCTATTTTCTTGTTTTGAATTAATGACCACCATTGATCTCTATCTCCTGCTAGGCGATAAACTTCCATGAAATCATTTTCCTTTTCGCTACTCCCTAAATCATGAAATATTTTCTTTAAGGAACTTATCCATTTTTCAGCTTCAAATGGATTTGTAGACACATTGAATTTTGGTGGTTGTTGCCTCATGAAGTGGTCTAACATTAATCCTCCACATTGTGGATCAGGGTGCTCCATACAGGTAAGGTTATTATTTATAACCTGAGTGAGTTATCCCAGTATGGTTATAAGATATTCAACACTAGTTGCATCACCATCTCCACTATAATTATCTTAAGTAGGAGGGATATCCTTACTTGGATTAGGTGAATTTATATAGTTTCCATTCCTTCCACTAGGCACTATTTCTAAATGATGACATACACAATATTAGTTTATGAATAACAATACATAATTCCAAACTAGTAAAATACATAACATAAATTGAATAGTATATGCATATAATTCATAATCATAAAAAATGATTTCTTTGAGTAAATATTTACTCTTAAATCCTTCATAATGGCTTGTAAAGAATATATGAACTATCGTAATATTATCCCCAGGAGTGTCATAACCAAGAGTGTTGCAAGGCCTATTATAATGCACCAGTTCCCATTTGAGTCTAGCTCAAAGTGGTGTTTTTGTGTTTTACCTCTAGATACCTCTGTACCAGAGTCTCCTCTACCTAATCTTATTCATATAGTGATGTATTTATTGGAAAATTCAAAAAATATACACATTACCAAAATTTTAGGAAGTTATTCTATAATAACCTTCAAAGTCTATCTTTTGGTAATGTTCTCTAATCAAAGTTTTTCCAAATCTAGTTTCCAAGGTTTCTACTAAATCTCCATCTGATACCAACTGTAACGCCCCGATCCTAGTTTAACAAAGTCAGTGCATTATTATATAACATTATCTTGATCACAAGAGGTCAAGTCTTGAAAGATAGATTAGTTTAGTATCCTTGGAAGTTATAGATACATATATAAGTTTTACATTAAATTATGAAATGGAAAAACTAAAAAATTTTGTCCCCTTATAACACACTCATATCCCTTATCCTATTCCTGTAAGTTAATCATAATATACTTCTTCACATCCTAGGAAAAATAAAAAATTAGAATGGGGTGAGCTTAAATGCTCAATAAGGATAAGAATATAGAAGAAACTATCATAAATAAGAATAAATTTTTAGAAAATGTATAAGACTAAAATGAAAGAATTTTAAACATAAAATTCAGCATAATATAGAAAATATAAATCAATTAATTTCATTTAATTATTCACATGGGTATTATACTTGTCTAATAATCACATGTAATATCAATAGCAAATTTCATAATGATAGAATTCATAATGTCTAAATTCATTACCACATAGTCAAGGCCTCATGCAAAGACTAAAAATAAGATTTTGTCAAGGCCTTGTGCCAAGACACTAGTTAGTCTCTTGAGACTTACTGATGCATCGATGGGCTATAGTGGGCTCCGCCTATCACTTACTAAGTCCAATGTAATCTTCATAGGAAAAGGTTGAAACATAATATTAACATTTGTATTAAAACTAGCATACTAAATGTCAATAATTTAACCATAAACCACAAATGGTATAAAAATAGCTCATCCACAGTCAAACATAACACAAAAACTTCAATAAAATATGGAATATTTTATCATAATAAATTAACTTCAAACAAACTTAAAATCCAACGATGTTTGTTGACATATATGAAATCTATCCAAAAACTATTTGAGTGAAATATCACATTCTATTTTGAAATAATTTAAAAGTAAATAAAACATTTATTTTATAAATCTATTTATAAGATTTTAAGGGAAGCTTTGAATGTTTTATAATGGTGGAAAATAGTCACACCCTCCCTATAAGTAAAAAAACATTCTTTCCTAAATTTGTTGAAAAGGTTTAAAAGTACCTTGTTTGTAAAGTGATGGAAAGATTTCTTTCAAACCATTTTATAAAAAATAAAATGAGGGTATAAATAACTTTAACCGATAGTTTAGTAAATAGTAATTTTTTTAAAATACATTTTTAAGAAACACAGATGTGGATGATAAAGAAGTCCCAATATATACTTACATATAAACAACCTCAGATAATAAAGAGATTGTGAAATTAACCCTTACCTTGTACTTTTCCTTAGTTGTGGGTACATTAACCTCTTGTGTAATAGTTAAATAATTGTTATTAAATAATACAACAACCACATACATAAATATGATATCATATATGATCTTATAATATTTCTTTGTTAATAATATTTCAATAGTATCATTGTTTTGAGTATTAAATGATTTGTTTTTCATTATATGTTTTGTTATGAAAGTCATGTTAGTTATGGATAGGATGTATTTTATTCATATAAATAATGATATTAAGTTATTGAAAATAATTTTTAATTATAAAATGAAAATTATTCTTGAATGGTTACGATAGGGAATGAATATCACCACGTTTGTGGAGACAGTAATCTGTACGTAAGCACAAGGGACCATATCATTCTATTTATGGTGAAATAATATGTAATTGGATGGTATATTATATATATGGAATAATTATTATGTTATATTTATTATTTAAATTAGTTATACTCATTATTATACCCATCCAAATAATGAAGTGTTAAATAACAAACTACAACAGAACGTGGAGACGGTGAGCTGTATGCACGCATGTATGGTGACTTTTTCATTCATAGGATGGATATAATAATTAATATGGTTGTAACATATTTATAATAATATGTTAGTATATATAAGGTACTGTATTTATTATTTTAGTATGGAAACAACAAATATAGAGGAAGTGGAAGAAGAAAAGAACTTTGAAAGAGGTGATGAAGTAATTACCTCTTCTTCGTGCTCTTCCTTTTTATTTGAACAAAAGGGATCATTAGGTTAGCTTTTAGATCAAATTAAGGCCTCTATATTGAAGATATGGTAGTTGGGAGGATATTTGAGAAGGTTTTGACCGAGACAAAAGGATTTGGAGGTGTGAAATTAAGAGAAATGGAAGTACCCTTTTATAAGAGAGGTGGGGGTCACTTTTAGAAAAGCCTAAAATATTATTTTATTCTAAAATAATATTCGTTTTATAATGGATAAAAATTAATTTATTTAGAGGATAAGATGTGGATGGGTATAAAACCTCTCAACCAACCAGTTTTTGGCAAGTTTGGGTTACCATATTAACCTTATCTTTTAGATTTAACTCTTAGTTAAATAGTTTACCTTTTACCATGTCTTCTTATATTATTATAAGAAATGGTTAATAAACTAATATAAAATGAAAAGTGAACCTAAATGGTTCATTAATGACATATAAATAATTATATAAGTCCTTTGGCTGAACCTTATATTTTTAGGACTATTATATTATTTAATAAAATAGTATTTGTTTTAAAAACACATTTATCTCAATTTTGACACTATTTTGTATTTGGTTTTTGTGAAAGTCATAACAACTTAATTACTTGGAAACAATATATTGAATCAACCCTAACATTTCACATTTACCTAGAAAATTCTGGTAATGCATCAAAAGTCTCAACTTACGTTTATTTTAATATTTATAACATCAATTATTTTAATCTTTCATTAATTAGGTAATTACGGTATCATCATTATGTCATAAATAAATTTAATTATTTAATGTGTAAAAATTATAAAAAAAATACCATGATGTAGGAAATATTTTTATATTTATAATTAATATTTATAGTCAAATTTATCTTATTTATAACCCTATATTTAAAATGGTTTAGTTATTAATCTTTGAATTGTACACTTTTAACTCTTCTATAAATAAAATAATAATAAATATACTAATCTAATCCAAGTGGATCAATGAGAATAATATTTTTGTCCTAAGGTTCATTTTAGTCGAAATAAACTTATCCAATATAATTAGGACATGTTTTGGGGTAATTACAATATCATTTTTACCTTAAATCAACCTATTTACTTTTAACCGTGGTAAATAAAATTCAAAAGTTACTATTCACCAAAATTTATTTTCATCCTATTAAACCACATTTTACTTACTGATATGAACTGTGTCTCTTAGATTTTTGAAATTCAACTCACAGAAGCATTGAAATTATGTTTTATGGAAATTCACAAATATGCCTAGAATGTGGGTAAAAGGCGTTAAATAATTCAATAAAATTATATATATATATATATATATATATATATAATTTTAATATAAAATGACTCTAATGAATTACATTAGACTTATATAGGTATTTTTTATCTATTTTGACTTAAAATAAATTTTAAAAAAAATAAATAATTATTTAAATAAAAAGTCAGTTTTAAATAATAACGTAGTGTTTTTTCACTATTCATAAAAAATTGAATGTTTTCAAAAAAATACCAAAAAATCAACCTAAGCCAATTTTGATATTACAAATCCATAAATGAAGTCCATTTTGAAAAATAAAATTTATAAAATTTTAAAAAGAGGGTATTAATATTCATAATAGGTAATTTGATTGGTCGTGGTGTGCTAGAACATGCCGTTACGTACAACGAAATCTATTAAATTATTCTAAGAGAAGCATACCGTGGAAGCTTGGGCTGTTATACATGTTGTACTATTCTTGTTTACCTTGTTTCTAATTACTCATGACACATGTTTTGGTTCTTATATTTTTTGTTATATTATGGTTATTCATGTCAAGTGATGTTTTAGGTCGACTTATTTTGGTCCATTGCATACGTTAACACTATTTGTAATTTCACATGAATCAGAAGATGATTATGAAGTTTATCATGATGAATCAAGAATGGGTTTGGTGAGTGTATTCATGTAGTGGAGTAATGTTGTGGCATATGGGTCTGGAAATATGAGATCTCATGATAAGAATTACTCTATTCATGACGTATATCTTTGTTCTCTTCATCATACATTGAAGAGAAAGAGACATAACATCTTGGGTGATATATTCTTAGTGTATATGAATCATAAGAGTCTGGTGTATGTATCAGTTTCCCCTTCCGATGAACTGACATTCTACTAATGTTTGAACATAACCATAAATAACTCACCCCTCAATCAATCTACACACTACTATAGTTTTTTTACTTCTTCTACCAATTTCATCAACATTTATCTTACATCTAGTGACCTATACTCATGGATGAACTATGGAAAATTAAAACAAGCATCATTTCCTAATAACCTCCCATGACTATTTGAAGGAAGTTCTTGGAACCATCTTTAAAATTGAAAATTATAACCATCATTCCTCCATTACACAGTATGTGATGTTCTCTATCTGATGTCTTCAAACAAGTCTCACCGAGGCATAATATTTCCTTAGTTTTTCAAGAATATAAAACAATATGAATGTATTAGTTAGGTTTTATTTATCAGCTATTTTCACTACTCTAACAATTTTTCTTCTAATACATAGTTGATGAAATTGAATTTGAGTCCAATGTGTTTCATACTTGAATGAAACACCCGATTTTTTAGTGAATCACACTCTGAATATCATAGTAGAGTATATCCACCTCCTAGAATATGTTAAGATCCTAAATTAATCACCATATCAAAATAAAATCCTTTCCTACTATAATTTATTCCCCAAATTTAGTTTCCATATTCTAAATATTATCTACCAGTTACAGTTAAGACATCCAACATACCATTTTCCCTCCAAAGGATAACACTAATTCAATTGATCTCTTTTAAGCATCTCAATATCTAATAATGTTTGTGTCCAATATCCCATATAGTATATCATCTTCCTGAAATAATATTAATGTATCATTAAATAACATTATGTATTAGATGATTTTTTATAGTCTCCCAGGGTTTCCTTCATTGATTTCACCTAAAAGACACAAAAATCCCCCTATAAATGTAGTATCTGACTATGTAAAAGTCATCATGTGCATCAAAATTTTAAGTGATGATGATAATAGAATATTTTTCATATAAAGGATCACATATTCCTTTCTCAGTCTATACACATCAGATAATATAAATATTCCATCAAACGGAGTTGAGATAGGATTACATCTTGTCATCCAAAATCTGTTGATTATTTTTGGATGTATTCCTTATAAGATATCACCAATGTTGTAGCCTTACAATATCTCCCAATCAACATTCCCAATATATTCTTGGAATTTATAGGATCTTTTATCTTGAACCTTTTAGAAAAATCATGTTTTTAAACCATAATCCTTATAAATCCTAATCCAGCAACTAATAGGTCATCCACTAATAAAAGAATTATGATGTATCTTCATCCATACAATACCTTCATTTAGAAATAGTGGTCAATATTGCTTTATGTGAATCCTTCCTCAGCCATGAAACCTCAATCTTATTATTCTATTATTGTTGAACCTACTTCAACCCTTAAAGGAATTACTTGAATATACATATAACATCCCCATTTGGATATTCCTCAAATCCTTTTAGATTCTTCTTATAAATAATTTCCTTGATTTCATATCTTTGTCTTGACCTTAAATTTCACATATATATTACTTACCCCAATTATTTAAACTTTAATAGTTCATTATATAACAATTAATGTACGTTTTTCAATAATATCATATTTTAGTACTTGAAATATTGTTCTATGTTTGGAAAAGAATATTTTTAAATAGAAAAAGGCATTTTATTAAGTGAGTTGATTTAAAAAAAATCTCAGGGAATGAATAATATTTTAATGGATGTGAAATGTTTTAAATATGGTTTCTCTTATCTCTTTATTTTTACATGTAATCTTTATTATTGAAATTAAAAGGGTATTTTTGTAAATGCCTTAATTTGTTAAACCATGTTTGAATATTTCCTTGTTAGAAGATATTTATTTAATTTGAAATGTTTGTGATGCAGTTGATTTAAATATGAAAAATTAGAGAACATTTTTGGAATTTGTGGAAATGATTTAGCATGAAAAGGATGGATTTAATTTTTGATACTTTATATTGTGTTAAAGTGTGCATGTATTTGTGAACAAGTGTTTGTAATTGATTGGTTTATGAAAAAAGGGTGTGTTATTTTAAAGAGAATTTGTGTAAATGGTTGAATTTTTAGGGGATTTCATGTTTGATTTTATACATAGTTTTCTAAGGACATAGGAAATGATTTTTTTTCCATAATATTTTAAGTATATATTTTTATAAAATTAATAAAACCATTACAATATATAGGTAATACAAGTAGATTGATAATAACACAATGAACATGGTATGTCACTAACTCTGTCCAACCTATAGGATATCCATCATGACCTCACTCTCACAAAATGTGAATTAATGTCTAACACCATTGAAAATCCTAATCCTAATTTTCATCCAAAATTACATGCATGGTTTAAATTTGGGGTATCATCTACAATTACATCTTATTTTTGGTTTTTTGTTAGATTATAAGGGGATGAGTCCCAAACAACAAAATGAAATAATAACTATCATTCAAATATTGAGTTCCCTTTATTTAAAAGACCCCTTCTGACTATTTATTTTGGAAAATATTAATATTAATTAGTCAAATATGATGGGTATAAATAAATAATGGATGAATTCCAATCATTTGACAAAAGAGTGTGGAGATGGAGTGAATGAGTTCATCATGTTTTCCAAATATCATGCATATGACCCTTCTCATAAACCTTGTCTTTGTTGACATTGTTTTTATTAAAGAAAAATTAGTCTATAGGAATTGGAAGAACACTTGATATTTTATGGACTAGATAGAAGTTATAAATGATGGAATAAACATGGTGAAAAAGAGAATGTAGTTAGTGGATAGGATAACACAACGTTTTATAAATCAACTGATATGATTAAATGCATGGAAATTAAAGAAGACGGTATCGAGTATGTGATTACAGATGTGATTTTTTATGAAGATTTTATTGATGAAATGACAAGGATTGTTGAAGATTAACTTCATGATTTCCCAAAATCATTTTAAAAGTTAAAGAGTTGTTCAAATATTCCAGTGTATGGTGGTTGTAAAAAATATACAGAACTGTCAACCGTACTGAAGTTGTTTAATTTGAATGTAGGAAACATATGGAGAGGCATGAGTATTAAAGAATTACTTTCTCTCTTGAATGACTTGATCCTAGAAGATAATCGGCTCCCAATCCAAACATACAATTCCAAACAAATGCTTTGCTCGATTGGTAAGATCTCTGAAAGAATACATCCCTGCCCGAATGACTGTATATTGTTTCAAAAGGACCAAAAATCGCTTAGATAAGTCCCAAAGTGTGGTTCTTCTTGATACAAAAAGATGAATTCGGTCTTATGAAAATTTAGTTGTACTTTCAAATAATTCCAAGGTTTAGGTGCCTATACGGAAGTGAAGAGACTGTAGAGAAATTGTTGGGGCATGCAGATACAAGAAATAAATATGGGAAAATACATCACTCGATAGACTCTCATCAATGGAAGGGAATTGATCATGAGTATCTTAAATTTGGGAACGAATAGAGAAACCTTCATCATGCATTATCTATAGATGGATTGAATGATTTTGGTTTTTAAGGAAGCACTCACAGTACATGGCCAGTTATGTTGGTAAATTTTAACTTTCCATCATGGTTATGTGTGAAACGAAAATACATCATGTTATTTATGCTTATAACATAACCAAAACAACTGGGTAATGATAGTGATGTTTATTTTGATCCATTGATCAAGGATTTGAAATTATTGTGGGATTCAGGTGTTACGTTCTATGATTCTTACAAAAATGAAGAATTCACCTTGAGTTCCATGTTGTTTGGGATGATAAATGACTTTCCTTCTTATGCAGATTTTTCAACATATGGAATTAACAGAAATCAATGGTGTCCTATTTTTGAAAATGGTATACAATAAATTATGTTGAAACATTCATAAAAACCATGTTTCTAGGACATCACATATTTCAACCCCGATAAAATATGTACCGAACATGGACAAAATCATTATATGGAAGTTCATAATAACGTACAACATCATCTCCACTAACAAGTCACTAACTATTTGAGGAAATAAAATATGTGGACACTTCTTTTGGTAAACCATTTTACAAAAACCTTACGAAATCCGATTGGAAAAAGAGATCATTTTTTTTAAATTACCATACTGGAATTTTCTATATGTCAGACTTTTTCTTAATGTTAGGCATATTGAAAATTATTTATGTGACAGTGTCATCAAAAAATTGCTAAACAAACCCAGAAAAACAAAGGATGGAATTAAGGATAGTATGGACATGGTTGAAATGGGAATATGAGAAGAGCTGGTGCCATTGAATGGTGAAAAATGAATTTTTTATTCCTCCAGCTAGATACACTCATTCCAAGAAGGAGAGATATCATTTTTTAAACTTCTTGAATCATCTAATGGTTCGATAGGGGTATTCATTGAATATTAAGAACATCATGTCAATGACCAATTTAAATTTAAAGGGTCTGAAATCACATGACTGCCTTGTTTTTATAAAATTTCTAATACCTATAGCATTACATAGAATTTTAACAAAACATGTCAACCATATATTAACCAATCACTATTTATTCATCGAAGCTATATGTATCAAAGTTATAGACCTAGTGGGATTTCCAAATATAGAAAGAGAAATTTTCATCATATTATATGAATTGGAAATGTTATTCCCTCCAAAAATATTTGATATTATGGTTCATTTGAGGCTTCACTCAGTGAGAGAAATTCAACTATGTGGTCCAGTACACTATAGATTGATGTACCCCATTGGATGATATATGAAAATTATGAAAGGGTATGTCAAAAATATATGTAGGCTATAGGTTTGTATTAAGGAGTGATATATTGTCGATGAATACATTGAATTCTATACTGAATACCTATCTAGTGTGGAAATCATTGTTCTATCGAAATCTCATCACACTGGGTGGCTTGAGGGAGATTGAATTTTGGAAGATATGTTTTTATAATCAATATTACAGATCAGGAGCAGGTCCACCTTTACATTTTTCATAATAATTTGGAGGTTTCCCTATATGTTGTGACCCATGATGAAATTCACAGGCATTTGAATCCTTCAAGGGATGAAATATTGAAATAAAATACACATAATCAACTATTTAGAGTATGGTTTTGGGAATATATTTTTAAGGGTTCAGATAAAAATATGGATCCAATTCCAGAACAACTTTGATGGATAACTAGATCAAAATGTTTGTATGTATTGACTTATAATGGATATAATATTAATTGTTACAAATTATATAAAAATGAGCATGATGAAGAATGTACCATGCAAAATAATGGAGTTAATCTTGTGGATGAAGCGATGCATGTTTTTGGAACTAAATATTGAAATTCATTTTATGCGAATATGTCATACATTGGCATCATCAACCAAATATGGGAGTTAGATTATAAAACATTATAAGTTTCAATTTTGCAATGCAAGTGGGTTGATAACAGAAGTGTTGTCAAAATTGATGAATTGGGATTAGTGAAAGTTGATTTCACTAAGAATGGGTACAAAGACAAACTATTTATAATGGCATCACAGGTAGTAAAACTATTTTATATTCCATATCCCACAAACCAAATGTGATCAGTTATTCTATTATCAACCAAAACTATTGAAAGGTTATATGAGAATTCAATTGAGGATGGACCTATCATTGGGACAACATAAAAATTTCACAACAGTCTTTATTTAGATGACATTGTTTTTGTTAGAGAAGACCAAAATGAAGGGATTTGGATAGTTAATAGAGGTGTCAAACACTTTCAACCTCAAAAAAATAAAAATAGTTTTCAATAATTAGGTAACATTTTTTATAATATACATCATGATACCTCATGTTATTATATGTTTTCTGCTTAATTTATGTAATATAAATTACAAGTTAACCACTTCTATAGATAATAACTTCCACACACACTAGTGATCTATATCACGAGGAACAAAAAGTCTATGAACCTGCTGCTTCACACAGTGTAGAAGAATAACCTTCTATATATAATGGTGCTCCCATTCCTATGGAACAAGAGGTTTCTTAATCTGTTGTTACTCCCAGTATAGAGGTGCAACGACCATCTGCACATAGCGATGCTACTGCTCCAGAGGCTCATACTGATGATGTTGATTCTAAAAAAATGGTAGGTGATGAAGGAATAATGACGTATAAAAAATAAGAGCACCGTAGTTTGATGATTTTAGCAAAAATTATTAAGGAAAAAGTCAAAGGTGTCAAATACGAGGATAGATGGAATATGTGGGGTCATCATGTTAACCTCAACAAGACCATGTTCAGTAGTTACATTGGACTCATCACTTGGAAGTGTGTGTCGATTGATGTAGATTTGTGGAACCATGTTGTGTTCGGGCTTAAGACATGCATGTGGGAAGAGATAATGGTAATATTATGATATCATTTCATTATTTTACTAAAAAAATAAATAATGAAACACTGAAATACTCTTCATCATCCCTTATAGATTGCATTTATAGTAGATGAATCCCATAAGAAATATGTATTAATGATTTTTGGAAGGATTCGAAGAGGATTTCACACAATTTTAATAAGACATCATCTTAAAGATGATCAAAGGAAAATAAACATGTACCCATTTCTTATCTAGGCACACCTAATAACCCAAAAATCATGGGATGCATTTACTGGCTTTCAGTAAGATGTTTCTTTTCAGGTACAATGTGTTTAGTAATACATTTTTGAATATAAGTGTATTATTCACTTTGATTGACAATATATTATTTATAAAGCCACACCTTAGTGCTAAAAATAAGTAGCAAGCAGAAAAACCAGCGTACCCCTACCATAAAGCAAGGATGGGTTATGTTTCACTTGGTTAAAAATTGGAAATTATTTTAAATCTACCATAATATTTTTTTGACATGAAAAAACACCACAATTATATTTCTCTATTTACATATAGATTGGTGACTCCAAATCCAAATCCACTTCCATCTGATGCCATGTGCTATGGAATGAAGAATGTGTAAATAAATATGGGATACTAATAGATAAAAACAACCAAAATTTTTGGGAATCATGTGTAAGTATTACATAATAAAAATTTATTTTTCTTTAAATTTCTATTAAATAACAATGTTCACTTATTTTACTATATTTTCAATCCAACATTGTCATAGGAATCAAAAACACCTATACCCGATGAATACATATTTTTTGTGGTCAGGAGACTTCTAGAACATTATGGTTGCATTAGAGGTGAGGGTTTTAGGTAAAAACCCCAAACATATTTTGGAAAAAAGAGGAGTGTCAAAGTGAATTAATAAAATAGACAAGAGAAAGAATATCAACCCTTGTATAAAAATTCCAATGGTAGAGAGATATGATAGAAATGTTTATGGTGGGTAAGTAAAGAGTATAGGTAATTCCAAAACAACCACCACATGGTGATCACACCCAAACCCCACCAGCATTGAGGTGAACCATTCCTCAGAAATAAATTTCTTATCCATGGTAATCAATGTTCTTATAAAATTTTCTATGAAATGTGAATCAGAAACGCACTGATACATTTCATGTATTGATATTCTACTAGGTGATAATGAATGTGATTTATATCTATCAACACCCACCCATTACCTTGTACTGAGGGATATGGTGTTCAATATCCAAAACAACATGCTACAAAGCAGACTGCTTCAACAAGACATGTGTGAGTGTCGATTAGGGTAGCCCAAGAGCGGAGTGCTGAGCTGCCTGTTCCTATTTATGAGGAAGATATTGATACATTCAAAATATATATTGGAACATTCATGTCTGTTACATCTTGTAAAAAACATTTTTGACAAGGTGGTATTCATTTTAAATTTAATTTTCAATCAAATATGTTAACAATTAATGAAAAAATGTCTGAACCGATGAATGTTTTTACAAAAAGACATTGAAAAGGGGATGAAATTAAATAATATCTAAAAACCATCTAAATAATCGACCAAACAATCAAAAATATCTACCAAAAGCACCATTACCCCACCCATTCTATATCTGCATTTACTATCATTGAAAATTCATGTGGATACAAAGTGAAAAAATGGTCGTAATTACATAGTTGTTTTGAAGAAAATATGTATGGAGAGAATGATCAAGACTTCCTTGGAATTGAGAGTGTAAGTGAAATCCTCGACTATGAATGGTTAGGTGACTTAGTTTTAAATGTACACATGATGTATATTTTCATGATTTTATTTTCTAATAGCTGATATAATTTGTTAATATTGATAAATACATTTCTTATTTTTGGAAAGAGTATATATGAAAAACAATTGAATATATTTTACCATAAATGAAATTTTATACTTGTTAGTCCCCACATCTCCTCTATAGAACAAAAAAATAGATACCAAAAATGACAAAATATTAGTGGGTCAGATCAAATTGTTTGAAACAAATTGGATGACATACTCTATTTAATACCAACAATGTAGGGTTAAAACTCTAAAATTAAATCATATCAAATATATTTTAATTTCATTAATTGCTTATTCCTTTTTTGGTTTTTAGGGAGCAATGGATTCTCATTGAGGTAAATTTAGATACTCTAAATATTTATTTCATTGATTTAATGCATGGATATCCAAAAAACCATCCACACATGTTGGTATTTTTCAATAATTAATACACTACATCCAAAATTTTAGAAATTAACATCAGGTTATATAATTTATATTATCTTTTAATGAGGATTATATTATGATTGGGCAGTGCATCAATATTGCAAAAAACAAGGAATGACATCAGTGTATAAGAAAGAGATAGAAGGAAAGTTATACAAATTGACAAGTATCAGGGTATATATAATAATATTTCATTATCCAAACACATATCAAAACTAATTAATTATTCTCCTCAATTTTTCTACAGTGTCCAAAACAAACCAATGAAAAAAATTGTAGTTATTATGTTTTTAAATTTATGATAGAGATCATATTACTTGAACAAACTAGTATCCCTGATGTGGTATTTTTTAAATTAATTACTCTTTCATTATACTTTTTATTAATCATTTTTTTATTTATATTTTTCTAGTACTACAATGACTATTGGAAAGACTCAAATTCACAAGACGATATGGATGTACTTAGAAATTAATGAACATCAAACCTCAGGGAAGAATGTACACAAATAGAATGATGAAGTGACATCCATATATTTTTTAGATTGTTTAATATTTATGTTTAATTTACTTCTTTTTAGTATTACTCACATACAATTTTTTGTCTTATATAGGTGGATTCCTTTACTCAAGTCGGGGCAGTTTGTTCAAAGATGCTAATGCTTGTGATAGATTGTACTTTGATTCCGCAACTCATAATTTAAGGCGAAGGTAATGTTTTTTTAATATATAATGTTTTTACTCATAATATTATCTATTATCTGCTATATTAATATGATATAAATTAAATGATTTCCAACTCATGCACACAATATTTCCTACAGACTTATTCTATCTGATGGCTGACTTCGATCCGGAGTGGGAACTCGCCTCCCCTCCTGTTCTTGCTTCTACAGATTCTGATTCTTCAGAAATCGAAGTAGGAAACTTTCAAATTCCTCTTCGCCCTCTTCCTGTCTCCTTCCGTGATGCGCTAAAAGGTACTGACCTTAGTAGCGTGAAGGAATGCAAGCAACCTCTCTACATAAAGCTAGAAGATGGTGGTTTCTGGGTCGATGCTGACCCGAAAGCCCTGAAGCAAAAGGAACAACTATGCAAGTACTCGGTCCTTGGACGAGTTTCATACAACATAGGGGATGGACCCTAGCCTCTTTCCGAGCTAAAGAAAAAGATTTCTCACTACTAGAATTCTTCAAAATGGAAGATGGTTCCCCTAGGTAAAGGCTACTACCACATCCTCTTCATCTCTCAAGGTGAGCTCGAGCAGGTATGGAAGCTTGGTAATCTGCAGATTCAGCCTGAATTTCTTAGAATTTTGGATTGGGATCCTGCTTTTAACCCATACACACACAAAATTATATGGCACACGTATGGGTTAGAATTCATGGGATTAATTGGTTTTAGTGGCATCCGAAGATTTTAAATGACATTGCTTCTTTCATAGGATCCCCTATTAAAATAGATCATAGAACTTTGAATGGGGATCTATGACTATATGCTAGAGTTATGGTTGAGGTAAACTTAGCTAGCGAATTACCATCTAACATAGGATTTAATGCCCTTGATCATAGATTGGATCTCAGCATTGAGTATGAAAGGAAGACACCCTTTTGTGAAGTGTGCAAACTAATTGGGCACAACTTTTCTAATTGTAGGGTAGTTAGGAAACAAATGGATCCTCCTGTTAATAATGATTGGAAAGAGGTAAAGCATGTTAAAAAAGGGAAGAATGTCATAGATAAATCTGATCCCCCTCCAATAAAGCAAAGTATCTGGGTTAAAAAATCCATCAACCTTCCATCCCTAGAAGGAAAATCTTGGGGTGACTTGGTTACGGAAGAAGAGGCCTTACAAAACAATGATAATCCAAATAATTTTGAAAAAACATTTTTTGAAGGTAACAGAGGTTGTTCAGTCAAGAGCAACCTTTTTACTATTTCCAATCCTGCTAATCATGCCTCTTCCTCTGGTACTTCAAGTTTAATTGAGAATCATTGTAGGGACTTGGAGGCCTCAGTACCTTCAGTTCTCAAGGAGAATTCTGCTACTTCTAACAAGTCACAAGGTAAGAATGAAAACATTGCAGATCCAGGTAACTCTGAGCATATCAATTCTGATGTTAAATCTATTACTACTGTTTCTGAAGTTTCTGTTATAGAGACTCAATCTTCTAATATTTCCTCTCTTGGAATTACCACTACTTACAACTCATCACACACACTTTTTTCTACCTTCATAGAACCTGTTTCGGTCAATAAGGAGGTGTTTATACTCCGGTGGACATGCATAATTCTGCTCTATTGCAGCATCAGTCTGATAATCCTACTCCTATATTTGTTGAAAATACTATTAGTCCTGCTAATGAATTAGTGATACATGCTGCTAATGTTGATCCTGCTTTTATTCATTTGGCACACATCATATCACACACTACACTGCCTGTTGCTGTTTCATACACTGAAACTTTTCAAACACCTGCTTCATGTCTGGTTAACAGGATGGTACCCAACCCTCCTGTTGACAAGCAGGATGCTGTTTTTAATTCTGGTTCTGTATCGGGCCCCTTGAAACCTGTAGATTCTGAAACTGTCCAAACTGAGACTGGAACTCATTCTCATCCTAAGCAACCTTCTGCTCAGGATGCTGATTTAGAGATCATCCAGACAAGTCCTACTCTTCCCCCTGTCTCCGCAAAAAATTTCCCCTTCTGATCCGCCTAACCCACCTCATCTCTCACCAGATAATAAGCTCACTCTAGTTAGAGATGAGAAACAACTTCCATTTGAACAGGACAATGTTCATGGAGCTGATAAAAATCACACACTGGATAGTACTGACCCTATAAGTACTATAGTTTCTGCTCCCAATCCAAATGCAGATCTGAAATCTGATTCCTCTCAAAGTTCAGAAACTTATGAGAGTCAACAAAAATATACTTCTTCCTCAATGGTTACGAGATCCCAAAAGAAGTAGGGATCTGGTATATCTAAAAAAAAGAAGGGTTCTAACCCAAACCACAAATAGAAATGAATATCCTTTATTGGAACTGTCAAGGTGTGGCTAACAATGATACCTCCACAACACTTAGGAGGTTTTTAAACACTCATAAACCCCAACTCTTTTCCATTGCTGAACCTAAAGTCAATTTTAAAATGAACTTCATGAGATTTGGCTCTCTCAACTACAGTTTTCTAGGTTCTTGTGAAAATGGTCCTCAAATTGACTCTATGTGGATCTTTTTCCTTAATACTTTAAAAAATGTCAACATTTTTAGAATTTCTGAACAGCAACTTACCTGTGAATTCTTGTGGAATGGTCGGCATATCTTTTTCACTATGGTTTATGCCAAGAATAGATATCTGGATAGGATAGTTTTATGGAATGAACTTCTTGATATGGCTAATCACATTCAAGAATCCTGGGTTGTTTTGGGAGACTTCAATGCCATTCTTACTCCTTTTGAAAAAATTGGACCCTCACACCTTTCTATTTCTTCCAAGGAATTTAAATCTACTATTGAGGATTCTAACCTCTTTGAAATCACTCATACTGGCACAAAATACACATGGTACAGAAAACATTACAACAAAAACGTTGCTAGTAAACTTGATAGAGCTTTTTTCAACATGAAGGCTCTTGATAACTGGGACAAAATTTCTAGTGTAACTCTTCCGAGACTCAACTCTGATCATCATCCTATCCTTGTTAGCATGATTATGAATGATCGAAAGCCTGTAATTCCTTTCAAATTTAATAATGCTTGGTCTATGAATCCTGATTGTGTCACCTTTATTTATAACACCTGGAATTCTATGAATCATCATAACGATTCTTTTGCTTGTCCTCACAAATTGAAAATTCTCAAGCAGGCTCTAAAAGGATGGTGTAAAAATACAAATTCTCAAATGGATCTTGATATCTCCTTTCTTGAAGATGAACTCAGTCGTATCCAAACTCAGAACACTAATTCATATTTAAATATGGATCCTCAATTGGAAGCTAATATCTCTTCTAAACTTAATTCCTTACTCATATTTAAGGACAATATTCGTAAACAACTCTTCAGGACTAAATGGCTTACAGATGGTGATCTCAATACCAAATTCTATAATTGTATTCAAAGAATTAGAAAGGCCAACCATCCTCTTACTATGCTAATTAATAATGACTTGATCATTGATTCTGAAGAATCCATTACGGATCATGTCACCTCGTATTTTTATAACATCTTTAATGGTCCTGATATAAATATTGATCTTAAACCTGATATTATTCCTTTAATGGTGGATTAAAGAGACAACGAGTCTCTTTTAATAACTCCACTTGATCATGAAATTAAAGAGACAATCTTTGGTCTCAATCCAGACAGTGCTCCTGGTCCGGATGGATTCAATAATGGGTTTTTCCAAAAACATTGGGATATAATACACAATGATGTTTGTAACCTTGTTAAGATATTCTTCACTCATGGAGAACTGCCTCATGGAATCAATTCTCAATTTATATACTTAATGCCTAAGGTTGAGAATGCTTATGAGATCCATCAATTTAGACCTATTTCTTTGATTAACACAATCTATAAAATCATTACCAAAATTATTGCAAATAGACTTGCTCCCATCTGCAATAGAATCATCTCTTGGAACCAATTTGGTTTTATTAAAGGAAGTTCCATCCAAGACTGTATTTGTCTTGATTCTAAATGTACCAATAGTTTAAATAAAAACACAAGAGGGGGTTGTGTGGCCATCAAACTGGACATCAGAAATGCATTTGACACCATAGACTGGAATTTTATTTTCAAAGTTCTAAAAAACTTTGGCTTTAATGATTACTTCATTGGTAGAATTAAGACTTTATTTCGCTCAGCCTTCATCTCTATCCTGATTAATGGTACCCCTAGAGGTTTCTTTAATTGTTGAAAAGGTGTTAGGTAGGGCAACCCAATTTATGCCATCCTTTTCGTTATTGATGAGGATTACCTAAGTAGACTCCTTAACAATCTGGTTGATCAAAATATGCTTAAACCTATTCAAGTTTCTAGGAATTTAAATGCCCCTACCCACCTTTTATATGCTAATGATATTATTTTATTCATAAAAGGGGATCAAAAAAATATTCATTTTCTCAAGCAAGGTATTTCTCACTATGAGTAAATCTCAGGTCAAGCAATTTCTTGGAACAAATCGTATATCTTTTTTGGAAAGAATTTCCCTATAAGAAGGAAAGCCAATATCACCACTTATCTGGGTATTAAAGAGGGTCTTTTACCTTTCACTTATTTGGGTGTTCCAATATTTTGGGGTCGGCCCAAAGCAACTTATTTTGCTAACATCATTGATCAAATCACAAATCAACTCTCTAGCTAGAAAGGGAAATCCCTCTCCATGGCTGGGAGAATTTGTTTGGTTAAATCAACCATTATTTCTAAAATGGTCTATTCTCTTATGGTCTACAAATGGCCCATTGGAATTTTTAAAAAAACTAATACATATATTAAAAACTTCATTTGGTCTGGAAGCATTTTTAAAAAGAAACTTGTTACAATACCTTGGAAATCATGCTGTAAACCCATTGCTAATGGTGTAATTGGAATTAAAAATTTAAAGTTGTTCAATGATTCTCTTCAGGCCCACCTTACTTGAAACATTATTAATTCCACTTCTAAAGCTACTGATTTTCTGAACCATAGATTCCGCTTTAAGATTTTAAAAAGGAATTTTAATTTCATCAACTCATCTATCTGGCCTTCTATCCGGGACTCTTATCACAAGATCATGCATAATTCTAGATGGATAATCAGTGCTGATTACTCCATAAATTTTTGGTGTGAAAAATGGTGTGGTAACCCTCTCATATCTTTGTTACCCCATAATAATCTCCCTGAAGATACTAATCAGACTATAAAGGAGGTCTTACAATCTCATCAACATGATCTCCCTGATAATATTGAGAAAATTATTGATAATAATCTATTTTCTTCTGATGGTGATTTCCTTGTTTGGGAACCTTCTACAAATGGCATTCTAGATTCTAAAAACTATTATAAGCATTATTTCTCTGAAAATGACTCTAGTTTTCTATGGGTGAATCATTTTAACAAACCCTGGATCAAACCTTCTAGGCTCACCCTTATTTGGCGCATTGCCTATAATAGATTACCAACGGAAACTGGTCTACAAACTTTTGGTGTTCAACTCTGTTCTAAATGTCGCCTGTGTAATCAGAATAGGGAGGATGCCAATCATCTTTTTCTATCTTGTGCGATGGCCTCTGCCCTATGGAATTATATTTTTGAATTATTTAATTGCAGATGGTTCTTTACTGACTCAATTTCCTTGTTATTAAAAAATTGCACTAGACATGAAGTTTCTCTACAGGTTAAAAATCTTTTCCTTGCGGCAGTGGTGGAACTCCTGCATGAGATATGGTACGTTAGAAATGATCTCATTCACAATAATCACTCTCTCAATCTTAATGCAAGGAAATATCGGATTCTTCTTGCGATTCGTGAAGCTGCCTCAATTCAAAAAGACTGTTGCAACAACTCGGTTGGTGACTTTGAGATCCTTCATCATCTCCGTGTTCCTAGAATCTACCCAAAGACCAAACACTTATTAGAAGTGTTCTAGCAATCACCAATGCCAGGATGGATCAAAGTGAACGTTGATGGTGCTTCCAAAGGTAACCCATGCCCTGCCAGTTGTGGTGATATCTTCAGAGACTCAGCTGACCAGTGTCAGGGATGTTTCTATGTTGGATGTGGTCACTCTTCATCTCTAGAGGCGGAAATGCTGGGGGTCATTCATGCTATTGATTTTGCGCATCAAAGAGGTTGGAGAAAGCTATGGATTGAAAGTGATTCAACCACTATCATCCATGCCATCTGGAATGGCAACATCCATCTGGCCTGGACACTTACCACTCGTTGGATGAATTGTCTGAATTTGCTCTATGGGATCGATTATATAGCTACTCATGCCTATCGTGAAGCAAATGATGTTTCAGATGCTCTTGCCAACAAAGGAGTTCATCAGAGCATGAATTGGATGGACTCTATTCCTTCTGACTTATTACAACTTTTTTATAGAGATTGTAACAAAATCCCATCCTTTCGCCTCTTGTAATCCTCTTTTGTTTATCAATAAATTGTGCTTTGGTCTTTGACCAAAGCATTACCCTTAAAAAAAAATGGGGTGAACTTGTTGTTTTTTATTAAGAATGTATATCAGTCAATTTTTCAATATATTTATTATTGATAACTTAAGAAGTCCAATATTAAGAACAAGAATCCTCTATCATGTATCAATGAACTATTTAAAAAATATAAAGGAGTTAAATATTTTTACAAGATTGATCTTTGATCTATATATCATTAAATAATGATCAAGAAGGTGGTTATTCACAAGACAACCTTCCATATGACGTATGGTCATTATAAATTTATAGTAATTCCATTTGTCATTAACAATTATACTTCTATCTCTTTTGATCTATTGAATATAGTATTTATAGTTTACCATGACTAGTTTGAGGTAGTATTTGTTGATGAAATTATTATAAATTCAAATTGAAAGTAAGAGTATGAAGAAAATTTAAGGATTTTGTTAGAGACATTGATGAAGGAGAATCTAAATGATTAATTCACCAATTTTGAATTTTAAATATATAGTCTCATTAATGGTTCACAAAATCTAAATCTAGTGTATATGTTGGACCGTTAAAATAAATAAGTTGTTCAAAAATGAACTTGAACAACCACAATTGTGGCGATCTATATTTTTATTTTCCAATATGGATACTAGTGATTCTTTTTAAGAAAAATTTCATGGATTTGAAATAGACTAACCAAGTTAAAACAAAACGCATCTAAGTTAATTTCAACAAAATAATGTCAATGAAATTTCAATGAACTGGATAGAAATTTGATTATTACACTTTTACTCAGACTAAACTCTTGTTGAGAATGGTTTTTGATCTATATTTATGATTCAAATAAGGTTCTATATTGTATTATAATGAAGAATATTATGGTGATACCATTAACCTCACACTAATTAAAAATTCATAGTTAAAATTAATGATTATTGATTTGGAATTGGAAGTAGTAATTTTTACTTTTCTGATATGGACACATTATCTATATGGTGAAATATGTGACATATAATCTAATCATAAAATCATAAATTATACATTTAAATATAAATAGCTGAATATGTTCCAAGGAATATGGTTGGGGTTTATCAAATATTATGGTAACTCAACACATTAACTCCCTAGAATGTTTGACAAGGTTTCTAATTCTATGAGTTAAAAGGACCATTCTAGTATGTCTAGGATGAGGTTTAAAATAGACCCAATACTTATGGATTTATTGAAACTAGTTTTTTAACCTTAAGGAAAGAGGACTGGTTATATCTTTCTCAGATGAATGTTCAACCATTTATTTATGTGAGAAATACATAGGTATAGAAAAAAGAAGTGTAAATACATAAGATGGTTGAGAAATTTTCTTAGGTTAATCCTTGATTGTGAAGGAATTGTAAGGTCCTAGAACCAAGTATGCATCCCATTAATATTATATTTTCATAAAGAGTTATTGGTTAAAGCTATTTTTTTATCATTTTAAATTCCTCCTTGATGTATAATGATGTATAGATATCAGAAATAATATTTATGGTAGAATGACATGAAAAGTTTTATTTTAGATTATATATCATGATGTATTTTATATCCTCAAGTTAAGGATAATAGATATAACTTTAAGGGAATGTTACAAAATTACCTATACAATAATGGAAAAGGAAACAATTACACCATATTTTAACATTAGACATCCCAAAATATCTAGAGTCCATAATTCTATTTTTTTATAATTGATTGCATTATAAAGTCAAAAAATTTCATTACAGTACTCAAATATTTATCTATTGATCAAACTTATGGGATATAAATTAAGGAAGTGGTCATATTGTATGGAGTACCAATTTTTATGATATATTATCTAGAGATAAGCTTTACCTCAATTTTATAGAGAGATATTCAGAAGGAATTAGATATAGAGTTGAGTTATATTACAATTTATCATCTTCGGATAGATAGAAAGTATGATGAAACCACTCAAACCATAGAGGATATTATGAAAAAAAATTATGGATATCAAAGTATGTTGAGATCAATACCTTACTTTGGATGAATTTTCTTACAACAATTTTTTTCACTCAAGCATTTATGTGAATCCTTATAAACCCCTTTGTGGTAGGGAGTGTATAAATACAATGTGTTGGGTTTATGTTATAGAAATAATAATATTTGGGAATGATATAGAAGAGGAAATGGAAGATGAGGACACTACTACAAACACGGCCTTTATCAGCGCTAGAAAAGCACTGATAAAGCCAGCGTAGATAAAGGGGGGGGGGAGTCCCCTTTATCAGCGCTCCGAAAAGCGCTGATATAGGACCCCTTTATCAGCGCTAAAAAAAAGCGGTGATAAAAGGGGTCTTTTATCAGCGCTAAAAAAAGCGCTGATAAAAGTACCCCTTTATCAGCGCTTTTTTTAGCGCTGATAAATGGGTCCTATATCAGCAATTCCTTTATCAGCGCTTTCGTTTTAGCGCTGATAAAAGTTAAAAAATTTAAAAAAATTTAAAAAAATTTAAAAAATACTGCCAATCGGGGGGGGGGGGGGGGCTTTTATAGCGCTTGAACCCCCCCTTTTACAGCGCTTTTCGGCCCCTATACAGCACCCCACGCACCCCAAGCACCCCCCTCCACCCTTTAACAGTGCTTGCTCCAATATTCCCCATGCGCGCGCATCCCTGCCTCCACCAGGATATGAACTCGAGACCTCCCCCCTGCGCGCCTAAGCCCTTACCACTACTCTATTTTGATTTGCTTTTCAATTCATGATATCTCTCTATATATATATTTATATATTTAGTTATATTTATTCGTATAGTAATATATATATATATATTAATATATATATATTAATATATATATATAGTTATATTATAATATATATATATATAGTTATATTATAATATATATATATAGTTATATTATAATATATATAGTAATATTAATATATATATATATAGTGGTATTAATATATATATATACATATTTAGTTATATTTATTCGTATAGTAATATATATTTATATTAATATATATATATAGTTATATTAACATATATATAGTTATATTAACATATATATAGTTATATGAATATATATTTATATAGTTATATTAATATATATATAGTGATATTAATATATATATTTATGGTGATATTAATATATATATTTATAGTAATACTAATATATATATATGTAGTTATATTAATATATATATAGTTATTAGATTAATATATATATAGTTAGATTAATATATATATATAGTTAGATTAATATATATATATAGTTAGATTTATATATAGGTATATAAATATTCATTGTATTTTAAATAAAATGGATGTTAGTTATTATTTAGATAAATATAATATATTTTATATGTAAATATATTTTATTATTTATTTAAAAAATTTAATTTTTAGGTGTGAATATTTAAAAAATATGAATATATTGTTATATATTTGATTATAAATAGCAGTGCATTATAAAAAATGATGAAATTTCAAAGACACAATATCAATATGAATGTAATACCTTGGAATAAATTCAGTCCCCACCAAAAAAAGCCAATAATACCCCCTTAAACGAGTTTGAAAATCCACAAAATGTTAAAAAATCTGGGTACCCCGACAAAAAACTCAGTTTTAGAGGCCTTCTGGGCCTCTTTTGGCCTCGAAAAACGCTTGACTGGGTTCTCATTGGGTCGCAGCGACGTAGATCTCGTCGCATGCTTCGATTTGATATGTGGTAGAGCTCAAACGGACACCCAGATCAAAAGTTATGGCCGTTTGAAGTTTGAGTTGCATTTTCAACATATTTTGGATCTTTTTTTTTAATTTTTTTTAATTTTTTTAGTCCTCAAATTGTTATTAAATGAGTATTATTCCATAATTATTATCAAATTATTAATTAAAAATATTTTTTTAATTTTTTAAGAAGTTATTTTCACTAAATATCTTATATATTAAGTATAATAAGTGTAAATGTACATTTATACTTATCTGAAATATATTTAAAAATTATATATTATATTTATATAAAAATATAACTATATTTATATATTAATATATTAATATATTTTTAAATTTTATTTGAAGCCCCCCCTTTATCAGCGCTTTTTCGTTAGCGCTGATAAAGGGGGGCGCTGCGAAAAACTGTTTTTGTGGTAGTGGGAAAAAAACATTCAACAACACATTAGGTAAGCTCTGAGTTGATAGAAAAGTTACGTCGAAATTTTTTGCTGAGATTTGGATTTTGAAGTTAGTGAAAAGGTTCTTCTATAAATATCTCTCTGTAATTTTATTATTAGATTCGGAAAAAAGATAAATTTTATCCCTATATATTTTTATCCCTATGAATTTATTTATCATATCTGGATGGTTTCTTATCCCTTGTCACTTCCACCGAATCTCTTTAATGTTCAAGATGTGTTCCATTTATCTCTACGGAGGAAGTAATTATGTGTTCCATCACATGTACTAAACTCAAATTTCATACCATGAGAGCATGATATCTCTTATGAGGAACAACAAATTGATATTTTTTATTGAAGATAGAACATGATGAAACAGAAGTCCACCCAATTTTTCTTTGTTTTCTGGTGAAACAATAAATTTGAGGAAGCAACGTGGGGACTTGGGGATGTGATGAGGCCAAAGTGTCCAAACTTTTTTACATTATAGAGATGGAAATTTGACAATAAAATTATATAATGGGGTAGAATATAATTTTATAAGTTTTTTATAATTTTTTTCTCTTTATTAATTTTTTTGATATCCTTCTTCAAAGATAACGAGTTTTAAGGAACAACAATAAAATTTTGAATTATTATTATTTAATGTGAAAGTTAACGCCTATATATTAAATTAGAGGGTATGAATGGGACCAAAAAATTATGATTATGTATTTTTTAAAATATATATAACATAATTAACTGGTAATCAATAGGTTATAAATTAAAATGAAAGCATTTGGACGTCGAAAGTGTTGTTTTTTCTGAAAAACAACTTTTATGTCGTTAATGTTTCATTTTTTTAATAAATAAAATTAATCAATATTGACTAATTATTTTAATTAAAATTTTATTTAATATATTCAATCAATTATATTATCATTCATTTAATTATTTTTATTTAGAAATTAATGAGAATAAAGTCATTTTGTTCATTAAAAATACAATTTTTTAAATAGAATTTATTGAATTTTGTATGTGAATAAAATAAATAGTTTAGAAAAATTTTATAAATTATATTATAACCAAATTATATTATTTTTATAATAATAATTTCATAATGTTATTTTTTTTAATTTTTTATAATTTTCTGATATTATTATTATTTTTGATTAAAAAACAAACAATACTAAATTTTAATATACATTCACTCTTATGATATTATTATGATGCATGAATTCCATAAAAATTTTAAAAACCTTTTTGTTGACCATATATATTTTTATTTAGTAAAATAATTCTTTTATGTAATTATTTTTGAATTTGGGAATACAAGCATTGCTTTTGGGAAAATAAATTATATTTTATTAAAATTTAAACTATTTTTTTGAATTTCAATTTAATGGTATTTTTTGAAGGTTACATTAAGATTTTTCTTGAACAAATAGCTTAAAAAATTCATATTTTTGTTAATAAATCATTTTTAAACCAAAATTTTACTTCATTTCAATGTAAAATCATTTTTACTCTTAAACTAGGTATTTTCCAAGAAACTATTTTTACACATTTTGTGTTCTTATATTAAATGTAATTTCATCCTTATATTAAAATTGAATAAAACAAAACTGATTCCAAATTTTGATTGAGTATTTTCATATATTTTTTTGGTGGACCATTTTATTTATGGATACATAAATTAGATGTCATGGATAAATTTTATGTTATCACGATCAAGGATACAACGTATTTAAAGTTGTTTAACTTGAAGATAAGGATTAAAATATCAAAATCACTTGTCTAATTGTGAATTTTTTAGATTATTTTTAATACTATCTCTTATTATAATAAATATTTTGGTGCCTTGGTTCCACTTTACATGATTATGGAATATATTATATTTATATTGTTTAAGTATTTTCATGTGTTTCCTTTCTCTAAAAAGTAAACAGGGACAAACTCTTCTCATTTATTCCCAATGACTGAGAACTATTTCTTGGGAAATCCCTACCCTACTACCTTTCTATATCCCCTTTTTTCCTTCCTAGATATTATGTTCTTCCCCTAAGACCATCTTATGAAGGCTTATGGTGTAATGCAAAGGAGGTCTTTCAAAGAAGCGGTAATTGTCTAACCCAACTCTTCCAAAGTTTATTTCCTTTTATACTTCATTTAAATATGTAGTATCATCTAAAAAATATGATTGTAGTATCATAAATATAATTAGATGATAGTATGATTTTCAAACAATAATTTTTTTACCTTATTTCCATCAAATGAGAAATCAAGTATCTCTTGTGTGTATGGGTGCAAAGCCGCCTCCAAATAAAAATATAATTTTTTTTCCATAGAAATAGTTCATGATTTTTTGTTATGATTAATATAATATTTATATTTGATATTTTTGATTGTATTATGATTTTATAGTTATATTATCATGTATACCATTTTACCTTACCATCCATTTGAAAATATTAATGACACTTGTGTATAGGTGTGGAATAATATATCCATGAAGTGATGTGAATAAATTTTCATTTCTATTTTACATTGATGGTAATAAATATAGATTTAATTATTATTTATCCTAATGTCTAAGGACCTCATTAATTTTATTGGAAATATTTAATTTAAAAATGTACAAACATAAAACCACAATCACTAAAAAATTAATTACTCTAGAATTTTCATGTCCCGAGATTGATCCCATGAGGATGTGATGGAGAATATACTTAATCAATAATTATTATATAAATTAGTTTGAAATAAAAAAATATAAACTACTAAGCTTCTGTATTTTGAGGTATGGAGGGAGAAAATAGTAAAAAATCATACCAATCACATGATATCTAGGTTTATTCGCTAGTGTTTGTAAATTTTATGTAATTAATCTGTATGTTGTCGAAATTAATTTTAATTTATTCCCATGTTCTGGGTGATTACCCATGTTTTTATAATTTTTTATTTTCCATTGGTCATGTAACTTGGTTTATTAGAGAATGAGGATACCTAAAACTAATTAAAAAAATAATCCAATTGTCCCCTTGGTCATGGTTAAGGCTTAGATCTAATTATTGCATTATAAAATACTCCATTTATTATCATGGAATGAGAAAACAATTGAAAAAAGATTAAAATAGATTTAAGAGATATGTAATGAAAAATAAAAACATGAATTAAAAATCAATAATTACTTGTAATAATTAAATACCACTAAAAATATCCTAACATGGAATGAAGAAATCGCCACCTCAGGCTTTCCGTGAGAGGGTCAGAAAATAACAAATGAATAAAAAACAATAAAAAATTGTGGATATTTCCTAGTTAAGGACTATATAGTAGCACAACACCTCACACTATGATTCCTTCTCTGAATCCTCTAGTATAAGTGTCACCCCTTCAATTTATTGTTAAATATATCCCAAGGGTCATCGTAAATATTCATAAAATCAGCCATTTAATTCATCTAGTTAAATCGATGGGGTCCTCAATCAATACGACATAAAATTCCATGATGATTCTTAAAAATCATCTCTTTTAAGTTTTTTTTGACTCAAGTTTCACAACATGAATTGAGATTTCAAAGATTGGATTAGGATGCTCCACCTTGGAATCACATTTTTGCTAAAAATTCATAGCCTGAAAAGGAATTTCATGGCGTGAATGTGTATCACATATCTACTATTCATCTTGTCTTGAGTAGTTCTTGTTGTGAATATAGATTTCCCAATGTGAATGATGTTGTGAATTGGACTCAATTCACGAAGGATAATCTAGAATTATTGAATATTTTTATATCAACCCATTCTCAATGTTAACTGATAGACATGACATGAATAAATATGATCTACCTTATTCACAACATCAATGTGATTAAAGGACTATAAGAATTTTATATGGAATAAATTAAGATTTTAATTAATGGTTCACAATATGAGTACAAATATAATATGACAACTTTACCACATCTCAGCCCTATTCTCCTGTGTCACACTTAGACAAATCATTCCATGGCGCAAAGTGTCTTTATGAGGACCAAACTTTTAATACATAAATAATATATCTTCTTAGTTGAATATTAATTACATATTAATATTATTCTGAATAAATATATAAATATTTAGTGCCTAAGGAAATGTGGACACAAAATATAGTACATAAATAATCTATATCATTTCCCATTAATTTATTCCCAAATAGGACCCTTCTTTGATATAACAAACATAAAACCATTCTCTATAACCTCAGGAAGGGAAAAATAAGAATGTGTGAGATTAGATGCCCAGTGAGGGTAAACATATGAGATATTAATCAATGATTAGAAGTGAGAATATGATAACAATAAGGGTATGAGGACATCATATTAAAATTTGAAAATCATACCCATCAATTCATATATTTTAATCTTGAAACATTAAATATCTATGTTTTAATAAAAAGACATACGAAGTAATAGTATGAAATCATTATTAATAAATCATGATCTAATAAATCATTTAAAAAACACAAGACATTATTTTTTGTATATACATAGTTATATAAAATCATTTCATTATAAATGGATCACATCCAATACTACTATAGTGGATTAATTTCACACCCCATTTCATCATTTCTTTATTGAAGGTTTTTTCGAAGACCGTCTTATTGGATAATGTCTCTTATTAAACCATTTTCAATATAAATAGTTCTTATTATCACATGAGATATCCTTCCTTATCAAATTCATTAGGGGGATATTTAATTATGGTCCCACCAAAAACATAACGATAACCATAAATATACACTCGACAAGATCATAAAACATTCATCAAAATGTAATATCACATCCCATGAAAAAATATGGGTTTTATAAAAATTTTATCATCATAATCTTAGTCCATCTAGAGGAGGAGTGAATATTGTAATAGTATATCATGTCTTTATTTAATAATAAGAAACACTAAATGATATTATTATAGGTAAACATAATTTTACAAGATCAGTGGAATATTTCTTGTTGAAAATACCACTCCAATTTTCATTCACTTATATAAAATCCAAATATTTAAAAAATGTTAAGGAAAATACCTTTATTTGAAAATATCCATAGAGAATTATAAATCATTATTTGAATAAAATATTATTCATGATGGATGTTTAATTCATTCATGAGATGTACCATAAAAAAATAGTAGCAAATTTTCTCAAAAATTTAAAAACTCTCTATAGTAGAAAAAATTATAAGTTTCAGTTATTTTTTATAGAAATTAAAACTTCGGTATAAATTAAGTTAATTTATATTTAGCAAATAATAAAAAAATTCTTGAAAATATAATAAAGAATATATGGACATGGAAGAAAAGATTCCCAAACGATGAGTGGAATGAAGAATGTTTGGTTATTCCAAAATATGGCTTGTTGAAAACTCAAGAGGGGGTGAATTGAGCCCCTTAAATTTTATTTATAAAGAATCTCTCTATTCAGGTACATTTGATCAAATATTGTATTTAATATGAAATTTCAGAGGAAATATAAAAACTAAAAAAATATGATTAAATATATTAGATTTATTGTTGTTTGGGGAATAGAAATCCCAAGTCCACTCCACCCACACTTTGCTCTACAAGCGTGGTGATTTTCACTATAATAACCCTTTTTCCGGGGATCCCAACTCAGTTTTAGAAGATATAACTTAATAAAAATATCCAAGATCTTCCAATCAGGCTATCTCTTTACAAGACCAATCCTCGCTCTCAACACATGCTCTTACAATGAGTGTAAACAAAATAAAATGAATAAACTTTTGGAAGAACTGTTGAAGAAGACATTTTCAACCAACAACTGACACTAGTCAAATACATTTTTTGAGAAAAATATAATATTTAATGTTTATCTCATAATGATATTCTATTCAAATTGATAATCATGTAAAAACAACACAAGCATTTAGGTTTGATCTTTTATAGGCATACTCATTTAGAGTATTCTTATTTATTTTCTAATTGTTCTTCTCATCTGTATATATCCATGTAGTAGAAAAATATTCATTCTATATCCCATTTAGAACTTAATAATGAGATAATATTAATGGTTAGGTGATCAATCCATTTATTAGTTGACAATCTAGGATATTACAGACATGCATCCATTATTTAAAAATATAGAAATCACTTTTGTAGCTGTGAAGTTATAAATATTCTTTCTCCTGGGGTATTTCCATTCATAGTTAAAGTGATATATATTACTGATATGACTTTATTTATAAAGATAATCCTTTTTCTAATACACTCTAAAATCATGAATTGACTTATCAAGAGATTAGAAAAGTAATTTTCACACTCTGTATAATAGCTACATTTTCATAAGATATTTAAGTGATAATATTGTTCATGATATGATAACTTCAAGAGAGACTGTATAAGACTAATCATAACTATAAATTAATCTTATAATAAGTTAAACTAACTTCAACATTTCGTATAATAGTTATTCCGGGTGAGATAAAAAATGTTAACATGATGTGACACTTACATTCTTCAACTTCCTTTTGATTTTACATGATAATATTTTTCTAATATTATTTTAAAAAGATAATGTATTCTTATTAGCTTCATTCTATCTAAAATATTGGACATGATTTTACGAAAACCAAATAATTATCTGCAATCGATTTTTTTTACTCAGTATGATAAACTTTAGAAATAGATTTTTTATATTATGAGTAAAAGGAAGACAAGTACTCTATACTTTGTATGATAATCACATTGAGAATAAGCATAGGATATATTCTTCTTGAAAATATAATTTGAAACACTTAATTAAAACACATTAGAATAAAATTAGGTATTTTTTAAATCATCAAAATATAGAAAAATTAAGATATTTTGGAACAATATAAGTCCATCCAATAATATCCCCATTTTTTATAATCACAAACCAACTAAATAGAAAACAATTCACAAAATAAGATTTTAATTTTCCAAATAATCTACCCTTAGGATAAAAATTTTCAAATACATAATCAACCTTATTCTTATCCTCGTTTGAAATAATTCACTCCCTTGGAAATAATTTTTTTTTTCGTAAAATACAATATTTAATATTTAAAACCTTTTCATTTTCTGATTATTATCCATATAATAAATATTTTAAAACTTAATTCTTTTATTATAATTTCCTTATCCACCTTTTTTGACATCAAAATAAATTAGAATAAGGAATAAAATCAATATTTCATATGAATAGTAGTAAATAGTTAATGATATTGATTATTAATAGAATTTAGAATCAAGTTGTGTAAAAATAATTAATAGAGATCATTACAGGATACACAAATATAATTATGAATATAAAATGGATATAGAGGATATAAAATATTAATCAAAATAGTATAAAATTATTGCGATTATAAAACTAGAATAGTGAATAAATATATAAATATAGAATCATATTGTTAATAGAAAAACAAATATGAAAAATAAATGTATTAATTGCATGTAAAAAAGAATTCAGCTAAAAATATCCATTATTTTTTTTAAAACTAATCAACCAATCATGAATCAAATGGTTTCAAAAACCATTAATATGTTAAATGTTTATCATTCAATCAATAAAGATTCAAATGTTTTTAAACTACACATTCTCTGGGAAACCATCGTGTAAATCGGGGACTGTGTATGTTTGTCAACACTTGAACTTGAAATGAATTTTTGGGGGTAGATTTTTATATAATAAGGGTTAGAAAGTATGTAGAGAGGATAAAGTCATAGAAGTGTCAACCGTATCTCCCAAAAAAATTCTTAATGTATGTAAGGATGATCCAAGACCTTCTTGATCATCTAAAGTGATACATAAAGATGTAGTTTCGATGTTGGGAACAACATAATGAACACTCACAAAGTCAAACTTATCTGACATTAAAAAGGATAGTTTAGAAAAAAGTTCAGGTATAGGGAAAGACATTTCTTCATCAAAACAATAATTTTCCCTTGGATAAATATTATCTTGATCAAATAGTTATTTTAGACATTGAGAATAGGACACATGGAAATCATTGATTAGAGGTCCTAGAAAGTCTATCCCTATAATATGAAATAAGGAATCCGCACAAGAAACAATCATTTTCACCATTTTTTTCTTGGAAAAGTAGAAATGTGTTTTGAAACACATTCCATATCCTTTATGTGAAATTTTAAAAAAGGTTCCAGACATCTATTTTATTTTCATAATTGACTACCAACTTCTTCAAGGATTGAATCTAATTATTTGACATCCCTATGGAATGATCAACTGAAACAATCTCTTTCATTTCAATGATACTACACATTCTAGAGGCTCAACAACAGTATTAGACTGTTCTTCTTCATCATATCCAAATGATTCTGACTTCAAAATTATGTCAATAATTTGATCTAAATATTTAAATTTATTATATAATATTTTGATTTTATTGGCTAGGGATATATCCATCTTCTGTAAACCAGTAACAATGAAACATACATCATTTTAAACTTGAGACGTCAACTATTGAACTATATGAATATTATCTTTTATTGGGGTTATGATTTACCTCTTATGCTGATAAATTAAAAAAAATATGATCTCGAGGAAATACACACATCCTTCTGATTTCAACTGTTAGGTCCTTTGAAGATCCTTAATTACTTCCTTTGTTAGTATGTTACACTACATAGAATCAATTGTAGAATTCATTTTGTATATCACTCTATACACCCCTTCTTATTTTATAAGACATATTATTGATCCATGGTTTCCGAAGGGTTTTCTGCTTAAATTTTCTTAACCAAATATATAACTAAAATCGCCACGTATTTAGCATCATCTCATGAAATAACATTATAATGAAGAGCCTAAATTTCATTTATTGATTCAACTAACTAGGATTTCATAGATTCCACTATGACTCCAAACTTAAAATATATCCTATAAGATTTCTTAGTAGAATCCTTATAGACATTTAGAACATTTGAATTTATACAGTATTCATTAATAGAAGAGAACCTGTGTTGTTTAACATATGTTATTTCAACACCAACTGGTTGACTTTCCCCAATAGAAGGTATTTCTTCAACATAGTGTGATTCATGATATTTATATCATATTATTATTACAAAAAATTTATAGAATTCCTTAGAATGAGAATCAGTAATAATAGGTGGATATATTTTTCTTATTGAGATGGTCATATCGTGATAAATAGAAATAACCAAGTGATAGTAGATGCAAACCTTTCTGTATTTACTGTAACTGTAATAGAATTAGGTGGGATTACTCTCCTTTATTTGAAGTAGGATAAACTTCAGATTCTAAAGTTACTAACACCAACTTGTTCAAAGTGTAATTACTACAAAAACCCACTTTTTCTCAAAATAAATTCACTTAAAATTGTCAATCCATGATAATGGGTGGAAATATTTTCATCCAAACAAATACGAACTCTTCTAAATATAATGGTCAACATTATTCCAGAGGAAAGAAATTCACATACATATATAGTACATGCCAACTGTACCCCATAACATACCATGACACCTCAATAGGTTTTTCAATCATAAAAAAATATAACTATGTAATTTCATGAAATAAAAAATTTCAAACTCAACATTGGGATGAGCTATGTAGACTGGATAAACATAATAAGGAATTGTTTTCTAGATCAAGATCCTTATCTAGCTTCTTCTTTACATCATAAGAACTCAATAGAGACAACATACTCTCTAGGGGACTGCCTTCATCTATGGAATTCAAAAAATTATTAAAATCTATATAGCCTTAATGCAGGAAGTAGAAAGCTTCATCCATAACCAATGATATTAATGAACAACTTTTCTAGTTCACAGTTACAATGACACAATCATAATTACCACAAAATGAAACACTCCAGATTTATAAAACTCATGATACTCTATCTCAAACATGACCAATTTTCATTCTTTATCAAAAAAATATTCACATCTGTAAAAATTAATGAATTTCTTAATCTGTATATCAGTTCCATCAAGCCAGGACAAATCTATTACTCATCCATTGAGAAATTTTCATGATGTTCTTTACTACTAAAATTTTCTTGAGGAAATCACATTGGTTCTCTTAATATTATCCATTATTAATAAGAGTTTTGGGGGATTTTAATAATTTATGAAATGAGGTTTTGGATAGTAGATAGAAGAAAGGATTCAATGGTTTACATGAGGATTCGTGCATAGCATTGAGACAGTTTTTTTGGGTTTTAATTAATTGAATAGTCACAAGGTGATGTTTTGGATAACAATTATAAAATTTGGGTGAAGTTATCTATTTTTATATGTCTAATATGTAAAATAATGATTAAAAATGTTAAAAATAGAAAATTAAATAAAAATATTCATTAAAATATAGAATTATACAACTCTTTAATTGAAAATGAAATTAAATAATGTAAAATAAGCCTAATTCATATCTAATAAAATATAATATATTTCCAAAAAAAATATTTTTGAAAAGATATTTTCTAGTTGATTTTATGTGAAAAAAATTATAAAGAGATATAATTCTTTTGTACATTATCACTTATGAAATGATGTCTTAAATCAATGTTTATTATTTTTGAATGATTATTGGATTATTTGAACTGTGGATACCTATAGTGATATCAAATTTAATTGGAAAAAATTTGAAATTAAATCCAAAATCCATTAAGTTTTTTTTCATCGAAAAACTTTTTTAAAGCTACTTTATATTATAATATATTCAGATTATGTAGTTGATAATGCTATAGAGTGTTGTATATTACTCAACCAAGATAATGGGCATTTTACAGGAAAATGAAAGTTTTTAGGATCTCATCATGTATAGTTTATATACTATAAAATCATTATCTTAATATTAATTTCAACTAAATTAATATTATTTTTGAAAAAATAAGAGAGAGATACATAATTACTTTTAAATATCTTAAAATCCTTTTGGAAGATTTAAATGAGATTATTTGGGATTTCATTGAAGTCTTTCACAAATACATATTAAAAACATAATGTATGGTCTTCCGATAGTAAGATATAGTAATCCTCTGATGATTCCTCTAAAAACCTTATTGAAAATTGGTTTTCTAGTTTCATACATATCATGTTTTAAATTGGAGCTCATAGGAGTTGTGTAATTCTTATTGTTTTCAATTCAAAACATTTTAATTAAATCAAGTATATATTTTCATAGGTTTAAAATATTTCAAAAAAAAATTATATAGATTTGAAATCCTATAACATAGTTTAATTAACCCATCATACTTATTTCAAAATTCCGTTTATATTTTTTTTGAAAAATCATTGCACAATTTATATTTTTTTTGATATGAAAATAACATCATTAACTTGTTTTTTTTCTAGGAAAATATATGAGGATAGAGTTTTCATAAATAATAATGGATTATCTATTCCTACTTTAAAAACATTTGATAGATGAAAAAAATGTAATCTTTCATACCATTCTCTTTATACATTTTTAAGTCCCTATAGAGCTTTGGTAAGTTTAAAATTTGAATTTCGAAGGAAATGATCTTAAAAACTATAAGTTGGTTCTACATAGATTTTCTAAATTAGAAATCTGTTTATAAAATCAGATTAAACACCCATATGATATAATTAAAATTTATATATAATGAATATGATAGAAGGATTCTAATAGTTTATATTTTAGCGACATGATAAAATTTTACTTCATAATATATCCCTCCGTCATGATTGTACCCTTTCAAAAGTAGTCTATTAGTTTTTCTATATTTAATTCCATGATCATATTAGTTGTTTTTAAATAGAAATTTTGTTCCAATTATAGGATAATCATAGGGTCTTTCAACTAATTACCAAGATTTGTCCCTTTGGAACTTATTTAACTCTTCTTTCGTAACCAAGAACCAACTTTAATTAGATAAATATTCTTCTATAGATTTGTGTTCTAGTTTGGATAGAAAGGAAGATAATTCAACTAGGTTTCATATATTTCCAATAGTTTTAAATCCTTGATATATGCTTCCTATCACTATTTCTAAATGATGGTATTTATGAATCAAAAGTTTTCTAGGAAACACACATTCTAGTTCACTATTATCAACCCTTACCAGATTAAATTTAAATTAGTCATGTTCTAAATCATTATACTCATTGTTTTTATTAAATATGGGGTTGAGTTTCATATCCTTGATAGAATCAATTTTTTTCATTAGTTTAAATATTTTGATGACTAAAAGGATCACTCTTATCCAACATAAAATTAGTTGATTATTCAAAAATCATTGAAATTTTGTTAAAAACTCTATAGGATTTAAAAGTAGTAAAATATCCTTGGAAGATACCTTTATCAGCCTTTGGATAAAAGTTTCCATGATTATTATCGGTATTTAAGATATAAATCATGCATCTAAATACTTTTAATTATCCTATAATTTATTTTATATTATTCCATAACTCATATGGTGTTTTCATTATAATTGTACTTATTATAACCCTAGTAATGGAATAAAATTACATATTAATAGCTTCACCCTAGAAATGAGTGGGCATGTTATATTTACATAACATAGTCCTAAAAATTTCTTGTAATGTATTTTTCCTCCTCTCAACAACACCATGATATTGAGGTGTCTAGGGGGAAGAGAATGTATGATTATTTACTTAAATAAAGAAATACAAATTAAATTCATGATTATCATATTTACCTTGAGGATCACTTCATAAATACATAATTTGTACATCCTTTTTATTTTTCATAAGCTCACGTAAATTAAAAAAAACAAACAAGATTCACTCTTAAGTATTAAAAAGTAAACCCATGTAAATATTTAAAAATCATTAACCAAAAAAAAATGTCATTCTAGCAATACTTGTAGTTCTGTTTGGTCCAAACAGATCCATATGGATAAGATCTAGAGGTCCAGATTTAGAAACCTCTTTAATTGGTATAAAATATGAATTATGTTTTTTCCATTTTACATGAATCACATAGCATATTTTTATCAAATATATGATCAGGCATTTCAAAAATCTGATATATTTTAGAAATATTTTTTAGTGAATGAACATTGTAATGTTTGAGCCTTCTATGTGAAATCCATGATTCAACAATTTCACTGTTAAAACAATTTACATTTTTTCGACAGAAGGAATTATGATCTAGTGTAAAGACATTATATGTTCTAGGTGATTTAAACATGAGATATGTATCATTCAAAACTGAACATGAATAGTTAGAAAAATCAAATAAATAACCATTATAATAAATATGAGAGATATTTATCAAGTTATTATTCAATCCTTTAACATAAAGAACTTTGTTGATAAGAATTGATTGAGGATTTCTAATTGATCCAATGAAAACTATATTTCCATTTTTATTGTATAAAAAATTGACATAATAACCATAAATCATGGATAATGATTAATAATTTTAGAAATATCCACCCATATGTATTCAACAACCACTTTACATATACCATTTTTCATTACTATTCATGTGGTTTGTTCCCCAAAAAGAAAAATCTTACAATATAATTCTTTGGTACAAAATTTTTTTTGGGTCCAAAAATGTTAGCTATAGGAGACGTGGGGATCCAATTTTTTTTATGTTTTCCAGATAATTTATCATCTAGTTCTGAGAAATAATAATTATAAAAATAATTCTTAATTCACATAATTTAGGATTTTTAGATTATAGATGTTAGCATAATTTCAATTTTATCCACCAATAAAAAGGTATCTTTTGAATTTTTTTTATAAATATGTACAAACTATTGTTTATAAAATTTGGGATTTTCACCCAAACTTACTATTTAAAACGTTTCTTTGTTAATTTTATTTTAAACAAGAATTCTTTTAGATAATATTTTTGTTTCATAAATACACATGAAGCATCCTTAGAGTTTTGAACTTCCTTATGTAAATGTTGAATTGTATTAGTCTGTTTGATACCCAATGCAGTAGAATTTTACAATCGATTATTTGACTATATAATCTATTTATTTACATCCTCCAATTCATAAAAAATATTAATATAATAACTTATTGTAGGACCCTGGAACACCTTGAGAGGGGAGGGGTGGGTGTCATCATTTTCTTTTAAAGTGAAATATCTTTTTCCAACGTTAGTAAAAACTTGTTAAACCTGTATAATGGATTATAGAAATGAGAAAACAATCACATGAATAAAGACAACAAAAAATTTTACTTGGTTCACCACTAAGGGATATGTATAGGGAGAATATAGTGAAAGTGTGTCTGATATACTAAGATACACTCATCTTCACTAGCTATGGACTACAATAGTTTGGTAACATTCACTCTATGCCAGAAACAATACCATTAAAACAATTCATGTATAGCTCACTACATCCCTTAGAACACTTTTTTTGACTCCCCCTTTCTGACTACTATGGGTGATGTCTTACTTAACTTATCTACTTGATGGTATCTTTAATATATTGGCATTAAAGTCTTTATGTATGTCCATCACGAGACATTTCTTGCAACATAGTCCTTAATTGACGCACTTGAAATAACTATTCACTTAAAACCAAATTTTAAAAACTTCATTTCATGAATCTCCTTTAAAAATATCTTTTATGATGCTCCTTCACGAATCTCCCTTCGTGAAGCTACCTTTCCTTCTCCAAACAAACTTTCTTTGTGAAGCACCCTAGCCTCCATGGAGAAAACTCCTTTGTGAAGCTCATAGAGTCAATGTAGTAAAACATATCATTGCTAAGAGTTGGAATTAGTCAAGACTTTCCATGTCTTTTCTTGATGCTCAAGATCATAGGGAATGTTAGTTTGGTGAAGCACCCATGGCTTCACAAAATCAGAGTGATTCTGGATTTTCCCTAGAAACATTCGTTGCAAGTGAATAGGTTTAGCCTATAATTTATAGGCATAATAATTCATGAAGATCCACCAACTCTTAAATTATTTTCCATATCTTCCCAAATGTAATGGTGGTGCTCATCCATTCACAATGCACCAGGTAAATTTTATGGTGTCGTAAATCTTTCCATCAAAACCTTTCATGCCACCATGGTGCTCTAATTCTTGTAATCATAGAGATCACCATCACTGATCGCAATGATCTAATTCTTCATCATTTGTGATGCTCATCGTAATTGTAGAGTACACCATCATAATTCTTTAATCCTTCATGATATCATACACTGTAAACTACGTGATCTTCCATTTAGGATTGAAAAAAGACACAAACCATACTACATTTATTGCAAACAACATCCATGGTTCCAACTATATCCTCCTTTAGGTTTGTTTGAAATCTATATATAAATTAAATTAATAACTAGTTAGTATCACAACCTAATACGCAAGAAGAAAATTAGCCAACACTTTAAGTCTACATGAGTGGTGCATGGTGTAGAAAACCAATGGAGAATCTTGAATTGAGTTCTTGTGTTTGTGAATGCATAGAGATGTCCAAGCTATTCTCTGACAGTTTCATTGAAACATTACATGCCCTGAAAAATTTCCTCATAACATCGAAATCTAATTTACAACATTTGAAAAACATAGAAAAACATTTCAACCTCCTCCATTGTACAATTGAATTTATCCATTCACCCCCATTGTCAAAAAACCCAAAGAACAGTAATTGCACATTGTAGAGACCAAAATTAACTCCCCATTGATCATATTTCCCCCATAAAACTGCATCACTTCCAATTTTTTTTTAAAAATAGTTAAGATAAATAGAGAGAGGGGAAAACTCTTGACCTCCTCATGAACTGGGTGGTGGTTAAACACCAAGATTCAACCAATCTTTCCCTTACTCAGTCACTGCAAGTGTCTTGGTCAGAATATCATCCACTTTCTCAACAGTACCAACATGATCCATTTTAATCATGCCATGTTCAACCTTTTCCTTGATAAAATGAAATCGGATTTCAATGTTTTTTGTATGAGAATACTAAATAGGATTCTTTGTAAGATCAATTTAATTCTTTTTATCATAGTGAATCACCCATATCTGTCTCACTTTATCACCAATATCCATCAACTGTTGCTTCATCCACAATATTTGAGTACAAGCCTTTTTTGTAGAGGTATACTCATATTCATCAGTATTGAGAGAAGTGATTTCTTGTTTCTTACTTAACTAGATCACATATTTCTTTCCAATAATGAATACTCTCACACTTGTGTACTTTCAATCCACCACATCTCTAGCCTAATCGATATCATAAAATACTGATAGTTCACTAACTCTTCCTACAGTAATGTATAAGCCATAATTGTGAGTACCTTGAATATAACTCATGATTCCTTTCACTTATATCATATGTTCTTCCATCAGATTAATCTAAAAGTGGGGAACTAATAATGTTGTAAAGACAATATCTATTCATGTCACTCTTAGGTAAAATAAGTTTCGAATGATTCTCCTCTACATTGTGTGATCTAAAAATGTCCCATCATCATCCTTTCCATGTTTTTTATAACTGTAAAGGGAGTAGAAATTTTTTTGGATTCATGCATATTAATTTTTTTCAGCTGATCTCTTGCATAATTTTCTTGAGAAATGAAATTATAATCCATATTCTACATCACATACAACCCCAAGAAATATTTTAGTTCACCAATCATGGACATTTAAAATTCTTCTATCATGTGATGGTAAAATTCATTCACTGATCCTTTCCTCTCTTCCACCAAAACTAATATCACAAACATACACTGGTACCTTGAACAAATCTTTCGGGTTATTCATCACATAGATATTGTGATCAAATCCTCCTCCTTTAAATTCAATCTTTTTCAGATAAGAATCCAGCTGATAGTGCCTTGGCCTTGGTGCCTCCTTCAATCCCAAGAGTGATATCTTTAATCTGTAGAACTTCATTTAATAATTGCTTATAAGAAAACCTACTAGTTTTTCTATATAAGATTCTTCTTTAAAAAGCGATTTAAGAAAGTGGTTTTGATTTCCATTTGATATAATTTGTATCCTATTTTAATTTATATGGTAATAAAAGGTCTAATTAACTCCAGTCTAGACACATAAGAAAATGTCTTGCTAACCTCCACACCTTCAATCTTTGAATATCCTTTACACATCAACTGTACCTTAATCTTGATCACATTACCATGCTCATTGAATTTGTTCTTAAAAATACACTTCATACCAATCACATTGTGACCCTCTGGTCTCTTGACTATATCCCATGTTCGGTTCTTTTCGATCTGGTCCAACTCTTCATTCATGGCTTCAACCCATGATTTATCCTTTGTAACTTCTTCAAATGAGGATGGTCCCATAATTGAAAAGAATACATATTGTGTATTATTCCTCATTATCATTGTTTTTTTTGGTGTATCCCACTCCCCAAAGATATTTGATTGATCAATTTCAGCTCTTTGATTTATCCTATGATGTTCAATAGGAATTTCTTCAGCCATAGTTTCTCCTTCTGATTCTTCATTTGAATCCACATCATTTTTAACCTATGAATTTTCTGCACACCTTCCTCTACTTTATCATTTGAATTTTTTTGATGTCCATTGTCTTCTTTATCTTCAATCACATCAACATTAGATCCCCTCATGGTATTTTTGGTCTTATCTTTATCTATCTTAACATCAATGCTATACCAAATTTTTCTGAGACACATATTGATATACTTTTAGGATTTTCACATCATTACATATTTGAGGAATATTACTTCATTAGTGACATTATCATATTTTCCCTGATTTCCTCTATTATTTATGATAAAACATTTACTTTTTGAAAACCCTAAAATAGTTCAAATATGGATTCTTTCCCTGCCACAACTCATACAATTTCTTTGTTTCTCCCACATATTGCCATGTTCAGTTTTGTATATACACCATTACTTGAAAAACCTTTTTCCATTAATGTCAAGGGATATGACTCTCAATCATCATAGTTATAGCTATATTGTTCACCTGTCAATTCCTATGCTAAAAAACTCCATTTTTCTGTAGGGTTCTCACATAAGCCACCTCATGTTGTATTATATGATTCTCCATGCCATTTTTCAAACTCAATGGATATGTATTATCCTCCATTTTCATTCCATAGAACATTGATTGTTCTTCCAATATCATTCTCAGTGATTCGAAGATGAGTTTTCATGAAACTATGAACTTGAAATTTACTTTATATACCCATCACACAAGTTATTCTACTATAATCATAAATGAAAGAACAAGTTACCTTTCACCATGATTTCCAAAAAAAGTTATCAGTCCATATACGACTGTATGGATGAGATCAAGATATTTGATTCCCTTTTCTTCTTTGGCCGATAGAAACTACAGACCAACTTTCCTCATAAACATCAATCACACTGATTTTCCCATTCATGTTTCATATTAGGGATATACATGAATATCTTCAAATAGATATCTTTTCCATGTTATGATTATTAATGTTCCCCAACCTATGATTCCACAAGTCATTTTCTTCTTCAATATTTAGATAGAAAATATTCTCTATTTTATCAACTTGGTACAAGTTTTCATCTGTTCTACATCCTTTCATGAGAGAATTATTTATCTTTATATTTATAGTGATTCCTTTTTTTATTTAAAATCACAATAATTCTTGAGTTATGGAGTTGACTCACACTAAGGAGATTGTGATGCAAAACATCGATATAATGAAACTTCATTTTTCTTCAACTCTATATTATCTAGCTTAGTACTTACACAAACTTTTATCTTCAAAGAAGCATAATTACTAAACTGTATTATTCCATCAAAATTATTCTTAAAATTCATTAATAGTTATGAATTTTACACCATATGGGATGATCACCCACTATCACGAATCTAAATTTCGTTGTTCTTTGTAGCTTTGAGTGCTACTTCTGTCGGGTGGGATTTTTCATTTTTCCATCTTTTCCATCCATAAAATATTAGATTGAGTGATGGATAGGGATGTCCTTTCATATATACTTTCCTCATGCAAGGGTTGTTCATATTTATACACTTCTTCCAAAGGATAAAACCTATTGGAAACAGTAATACCGTCTTATTGGTGAATGTTTACACATCTCTGTGTTTTTTATGAAATTATCATGCCATACCTTTTCCTACAATACACAACTTTATGGTCAATGTTAAAACAAATAAAACTATAACCATCTAAATTAGTTCTTATATTATAAGTAGGATATGAATTTTTTCTTCTATATTGACTTCCAAGATCTTCCCCATTTAAATATATCTCTACCTATTTGTAGTATGACATGTTATGGACCATATATCAATATAATTTACATTTCATAAGTGGATTTTTATTTTCATTTTTATTCCTCCTCAGGTATTCTTATTTAGGAAAAATGTTTTTATGCTTATCATTTTTGGTGGCTTGAGAATAGTTTTTAGTACTCCATTTAATTTTAATTGAGGGTCCCTTTTTCAGCCCTTCAACCGACTTTTCAACATATCCAACTTTCAGCTTACCTTTATGTTGGCCCAATTTATTTACATCATTTGATGTTTCTACATCACAACCGGTTCCACTATTTCCCATGCATGAGGGGCTTTGATCATTCAAAACTTTTCCAACTCCATTAGAACTATGTTTTTTTCTCTTTAACATATTAGCATAAAAAAACATTCCAAAATGTATTTTCTTCTTTGTTTCTTTTGAAATTGATTCACTTTCATGTTTAATCTTAAGATTAACAACTTCTTCTTCAAGACCTGCATCATTCTTGGACTTCTATTCTAGTCTGAAGGTGATGCCATTGATAAGCTTTTATAATTCTTAAATTCTCATCTTCAATTCCACTAAATCTTCTATGATTTCAAGGGTTGTTGATTGAACATTAACTACTTCTTCTAGTCTTTAAATTTCAGCCTCAAGATAATCAATATATTTTTGTTGAATCTTACAGAACTACTCTCAACTTTTTAAATAAATTTCTTTGATTCTCAAACATACCAAGAGCATTCATAAGTTGTAACTTTAGATTTGCATCATCACTCAATTGATTATTGGTAGCTTTATCTTTTGATGGTTCTAACTTCTCAATAGTATCCATCATAGATGCTTGGTTTCTGAATTTAAACTCTGGTTATTCTTCCTAAAAAATTCATTATCATCATCTTCTTCATCACATAAAAAACAATTTTTCTGTAGTGTCTTTCCAGATTTGAAGTTTCCCTCTCTAGGAAACCATTTTTTAGGCTTCTGAATGTTTCCAAATTCACCTTTATCATTAGAGAAATTCCTTGAGCACTGAGAAGCAATGCCGTCAACTGTACCTCAACAAAAAAAACCCAATGGCAACTTTCTTTAAAATCTATATTTTCCTCTCATGAACCTATATGAAAAGTGGGAAAAGAATTCATCTTCATCACTGTATTCCTTAACACTATCTCCTGAAATCTTTATCTTTTCCATTGTATTTGAATGAAATTTCCTTACCAATATGTGTGGTTGCTACATCTAGCTTGAATATCATTTCATAGGTGATGAGACTACTTAGGAGATAATCGATAGAAAGTTTAGACAAGTCCCTTTCTTCAAGGGATGACACTTTTGGATTATAGAGAGGTGGAATACTTCTCAAAATATTCTTCATAATATCGGTGTCTTTGATATCTTCGTCAACTCATAGAATTCCTCCCACAACTTCAGTAATTCAATTGAAGAAGAAATTTTCATTTTCATTCAAATGAATCTTCTAGTCAACAAAACTATTATAAAAAACATGGAGTTTTCCTCCTTCACATTATTATATCCTTCTTAGTTAATTTTTTAGTTTTTCCCTTATAGAATTTTCTGAAGTGAAACTCATCTCCTTTAGATAGATTTGATCAGAAAGAGAAATATTGAGAGGAATATGCACTTTGGAATATACATCAAGAACTTTTCTATATGAATCCATCATAAAAATCCTTATAGGATCCATGAATTGTATTATTTGTCCAGTAGTAAAAGGAATTCCATTCTATGAGATCTTAGATAAGATCTCATCTTATTCTTATAAATCTAAATGTAAATTCTATCAAATAGGGGGACTCCCCTAACATTGACTGGATTCTCCTTGACAGTAAAGGACAAATTTAACACTACAAACCTCACTCTGATACAACTTGTAGGACCCCTGAACACCTTGAGAGAGGATGGGTAAATCAGGGTGTCAACTTTTTCTTTTAAAGAGACGTATCTTGTTCCAACATTGGTAGGAACCCGTTAAACTTGTATGATGGATTAGAGAAATGATAAAAAAACACATGAAAAAAGAAAACAAAACACTTTTAATTAGTTCACCACTAAGGGCTATGTCTAAGGAGAATAAACCAATAGCTTGTCAGGCTTACCAAAATCCACTAACATTCACTAGCTGTGGAATACATAAGTTAGGTCATAGTCACTCCGTGCCATGCATACTTCCTTTACTAGAATTCATGGATAGCATAATGCATCCCTTGAATTACTTTTGTTGAATCCCCCTTTCTCACTACTATGGGTGAAGTCTTACTCAGTTTATCGACTTGAAGGTTTATTCAATATATTGGCATTAATGTTTTTATCTATATCCAACACAAGACACTAATTGCATTGAAGTCATGAATTGATTCACTTGAAAGCATTGTTCACATAATACCAAATGTTCAAAACATCCTTTCGTGAAGCTCCTTCCACGAAGCTACCTTCCCTAAGAAAAAAAAAACTCCCTCATGAGGCTCCCCTATATTCATGGAACAAAATAATTCATGAATCTCAATGAGTCAACGTTGTAAAAATGTTTATCACAAACCATCCTTTTCCCTAAATCAATGGCATTATTCAGAACTTTAAAAGTCTTTTCATGATGATCATGCTCTCATAAAATTGTAGTTTCCTGGAGCTCCCTTAACTTCATGAAATTAATTTTATTCCATATTTTTGTTGGAAAAATCATTTCTAGTGAAGAGGGGTAGCCTCTTAATTATAGGCTCGGTAATTCGTGAACACTACCTCTTTGTGGATTTTCAGAATCATCCAAAATGTCTTGGTGGAAATCCTCCATTTTCAATTCACCTGGTAAATTTGACATTATTGTGAATCTTTTTGTCAAACCCTTCATGCCACTATGATCCTCAAATTCTCATAATCGCAGATATCACTGTCACCAATCGCGATGCTCTAATTCCTTATCATTCATAATTCTCATCATAATTGTGGAGAAAACTGTTAGAATTCATTAATCCTTCAGGAAACACAATTTACAAATCTCATATTCACAAAACTCATTATTTTACCATATTTTCATATGAACTTAATTAAATTCCACTATTTGATATGCTTTCCATTCTTTGAAATTTTGGGCCCCAACAATTTTGGAAAACAATGGGAAAGGACGCCACCTTCAATACTATTTCCTGCATGAACTAAAAGATCTATTCCCTTTTTAACTGCCTGATCTTCCATTGAATATGAAAAAAAACAATCCATACAACATTTTTAGTGATGCACAACCCCGACTCTATTATTTATGAGGGACTTTTTTATGATTTCATTCTTTATTTCCAATAGGGTACAATATTCATTTAATTATTCATATGATCAATTATCATTTCCCAATTCATGATCATGTTCAGAAGTTTAATAAGAATATATCTCATCACAATGTTCCATAAATCATATTTTTTCCTTTTGATTATGAATTTTAGATTCTGATTCGGTTTTTGTGCGACTGCTCCCGTCACGAGGTGTGACAAAATGAAAGAGATAAATTTGTTCACTTCATAAGTGACTAAATAAGTTTATAGTGGATGTTGGGTACGATCCTATGGGAAGAAATAGAGAAGAAATGAACTAGTGAAAGTTAGAAGCAATATTGAATATCCAAATAGAAGAATAAAAAAAGGAATAGTTGAAAAAGTAATTTTTTTTTATAATTTAATCAAAAAAATATATTTTATAGACAAAATAGGGAACAAACATGCCAGGGTTTTAATTATAATATATTATTAATCATATGTTCTTTCTTTAACATTTGATTTATTAATTAATACTATTAAATATGATGATTAAATTAAATTATTGTTTCTAGGTTCGAAGAAAAACAATTACATGATTAAAGAAACACCCACTTGTCAAGGGATCAATTACTTAAAATATCTCTAGGTTTGTTACCCTTAAAACAAGAGGAAACAAGCTCAACCAATGGTCATGGATATACTCATTGTAACTCATTCAGTTTTTGACATTGGTGTCATTATTGGTCTCATACGATCAATGGTGAATAAGACATCATGTTCGTTGAAATGTTTTTACAAAATTATTGTAATAAAAACAACACTTTAGGATTTCAATAACAAATCACTAACAATCATTATTACGACCCCAACATGAGGGAACTTGCCTCTTATGACCGTGGTCATGGAGTGTGTATTGAGACAAAAATCAATCCCTATAGTGGATATGGTAGGAATATAGGGAATGTGAGAAGTAGAAATTACACTACTATAGAAATAAAATAAGAAAGAAAAAAAGAATCATCTTTCTAAGGGAGGTCGAATGATAGAGCGACAACACCTCCCCCTGGATAGCCATCCATGAACATGTAGTACTACCTTCATGTTTTTTGAAATTAATACAATATGGAGTGTACCCTAATGTATACACCATGTACATTGTTCAACATGTTTTGGCCTTGTTTTCTATGCTAATTGGTTATCCTCAATGCTACCCCTTGACTTTGAAGCATCTAAAGTCGGTTGGTTGGGGTACATGTTGTGTAACACCACCCCACAAGACATGTAGTGTTTGTTTCATCCGCCAACCACTTCTATAAGGTAATGCATGAAATGTATAAGGTTTTTACATGAAATGTCATCTCGGGATGGCTAAATTGGTGTGCACTCAGTGCTGGTCGTTCTATGTCTAGGTAATGGTACCCAACGTGTGTTGATAAATTACATGACTTATATATTCCAATCATTACTATGATCTTTCTAGATTTTCTACATTGGATGGAAAGTATCTCAAAGTCACCATGAACACCAAAATAAATCATTCTACATAGAAAAAAATTTACATTTAGTGAAAACATGTTTTAATACTTAATAAAATTTTATAAAAGGTATAAACAAATCAGGGACATGAATGTGCATTCACTAGAATCAATAGAAGAACTCTAGGTGACATTCATATATTTCTTATCATTCTTCTACAAAAAATTGAAATATTTAGTGTCTATATTTTTATCATCCTTAAGCTATGGAAAAATAGGCTTGATGTATCCTAACATCTTGCACACATAGTGTATTAATTCTTTAGATAGATAACCATACTTCCCATTATTGTTGAAAGGTCTTCTAAATACTCTTCTATTGTAATATTATTTTTTGAACGTTTGAGAAAACTATTAAAGATGACAATTTGATCTTGAATTTCTTGGGGAGTCTTATTCTTCAAATATTTTAGTCAATTGTTTGCTTTTGTTAATCTATTCATCCTTAGAAGTAGAACCCTTCAAGGAGTCATTTTCTTTCTTGATCATTTCATGACCTTCAAGTTCAGCTTCAATTTCATATTCATTCACTATAAGTGTTCTGGTGATACATTTTATAATACTTTTCTTGAATTTTGTGAATTTTCAGATTGGAGTTGATATTCCACTCCACATAGGTGGTAAACACTGAGAAACTTCAATTCTAATTCCGGTTAAGCATTAAGTGTTCCTATATTAGAAGTATTATTTACAATCATAGCAATATTTCCATTTAGTTGAGTAATACTCTTTGCTTAAAACATTTTGAAGGAACCAAACCAAATTTTGGATGTATCATATCTAAGAGCCTTCACATTTTGTATACCTTCATATGAATATGTTATAGTGGTAAAAATTACACAAGTTGTCTGACATTGAGAAAATTAGACAAATTACATAGATCCAAATCCACATATTATAGCATTAATAGCTTTATAATTTAAATAAAATTATGATTCAGTTGTATTATTCCATGTTTAAGGTTTTGTCTTATGAATTTCATATGGATTTACTAGTTTCAAATTGTTATTAAAGCAAAGATTCTTCAGATAGATTCTCATGTGATCCTTCCAATAACTATAATTTTCACCATTAAAGTATGGAGCTCTGAATATTGACATAACTTGATAGTTATCATCCATTTAAGAAATTTGAAAATTTATCTTTGGAACTCATCATTTTATAGATGTTAACTCAAGAGTCACAAGATTTGATACAAATTATTTTCCAAGAATATAGCTAGATGAAAACTCAAGAGGGGGGGCGGTGAATTGAGTTCATAATTTTTTTTTACAAAAAACCACCCTATTTTTGTATAATAAATAAAAAATTTCATAGTATTAAACAATAGTGTAAATATAATAAATTAAAGGAATTATTTTTAAAACAGTAGATTTATAGTGGTTCGAGGGATGAAAATCCCATAGTACACTCAACCAACACTCTTCTTCCTGATCATGGCAATTTTATTTATAATAGAAATTTTCTAGGGGATCCCACCCAAGTAAAAGTAGTTTTCACCTAAAAAAAGTTCCATGATCTTTCAACAAGGTTATCACATTACAAGATATATCCTTTGTCTCAATATAAAATCTTACAAGGAGTGTAAAAAAATAAAATGAATAAACTTTTGAAATACTATGTTCATCACAAAGTCGTAAGAAGAAATTGATTGTAGTAAATTTTTTTTAATGAAAATGATATCCTTCAAGGTATGGATCAGAATGATCATTAGTGCATCTGATAAACTAGTAAGAAAAACATCATCATTTACATTTTATATTTTCTTTGTATAGGAATTTAGAGTGTTGGTATATTTGTTCTAATCATTCTTCTCATAAATCTATATTAATGTAGCTACCAATTGTTAATTTTATATCTTAGTTAGAGAATAATGATCATATAATCATAACAGTCACGAAATCCGTCGATTCATTTTTTTTTAAAATACTCTATTAATGACATGTGTCCATTCCTTCCAAATATAGATATTAATTTGCAGTAGTGATTTTAGAAATCTACTTGCTCATTGGATCATTCCATTCATGGTAATAGTGATATAATTCACTGATCAACATTTCTATAAATAGGTAATACATTTTATAATATACAATAAAAGTATAAATTTACTTATCAAGATATTAAAAAAGTAATCAAGACATTTTTTATAACAGCTAGATCTTCATAATATATTTAACTGATAGTGTTGTTCATCATAAGAAAACTTCCCATGAGAGTGCCAATGGAAAATAATATATTTTAATTAAAATAAGTGTATGATAAACTGAATTCCACATTAATAGTGATCCTTTACATTATGAGGAGGTTTCAGGCTAACTAGTTAGCTATAAAAAATCATTTGTATATTTTGGAAGGAACATTGTTGATTCCAGAAAAGATGATATTATCAGAGATTTGGGTATCAGAGAAGGAATTTTTTCTTTTATTGACCATTTTATACCTATGTTATAGGGAAATAATAAATATTTTCACTTTTTGGAAATATTATTCTGATCAAAAGGCAGTTTTCCTTATGGAAGGGAAAATCTATTTCCATGGCAGGTCATGTTTTTTTGGTTAAATCTATCATCATTTCTAGTTTTTTTATTCATTTATGGTGTATTGATGGCATGTTTCTATCATCAATTGTATCTATATTTCCATAAATAATTTCATTTGGAGTGGAAACATATTAGAGAGACTATTGGACATTGTTCTCTAAAAGAATTTTTGCAAGCCTTTTAAGGTGGGGGTATGAGAATAAAAAATGTAAGGTATTTTAATCAGTGTTTTCAAGATTCTTTTTAAATGAATATTTTCGTTGTAAATTATGAATATCATGTATTTTTCTGTTATATGTTCCCAATAAAGATCAAATATGGAAATTATAGTCATTTTGACTACTCAATTTTCCCTACCTTCAAGCTGTTTTTTTCTTTAATTACTTCTCAATCAAGATGTCCAGTCTCTAGAAACTCATCACATAATTTCTAGACAACATGTTGAAGTGGAGATACATTATTGATTATATTCCTCATGATGAAACAAATATGGACTTGGATATTTCTATAAATGAATAGAAAAATGACATGGAGGCTTTGCTGGACCAGATCAAGGGAATAATTATTGAGTAGTGCTTCTCATCCCATTACGATTTCTTGATATGGGTGCCTTGACCTAGAACCTTCCCAGGTAATACGTGGTGGTCAGAACCCCAGGTTCCCATTCACGTCAGGTTTTTGTAATTACTCACCATGAGTCTCCCGCATTTCCTCCCATCCATGGTCTGAATTCCATGACCCTAAACATAGATCTCCCTATGGGAAGGGACTCGAATCCCTCTATCTAATACGTCTCATTGTCGTATTTAGATGTGTTTTGAAAAAGATACCTAAGTGGGGAATTTTCCATGGGACATTCCCCTTGTTCCATGTCCAAGCTTCGTGAGATCACTATTTGGATCCTGATCCTCTTCCACATCCAAAAGGACCCCCAGATGGCATGGATGCTCAGCCTAAGGGCTATCCTACCATTTTAGGCCAATGTCCCTAAGGATCTCGGACAACATTTGCAACATGTCCCATGTTTCGAACATGGTCAACAGTCAACCCTCATTTGTCTGTCCCCATTCCAGGCTAATGTGATGTGGATGATGCGTTTCTGCCACGGTCAACTGTTATCCTCTATCTTCACGCCGCCATCACTGTGATCTAGATTTTGAGCATCACGATTCACACATTTCCACTTCATCACGTTCAAGTGGGATTCCGACATACTCTAATTTACCTTTTCGTGCGTCTAGGTGTGCTACATTGACGGGTTAGAATCATTGGGTTGGCATTCACTGAGCATCCCTTCGCCCTAACATGTTCCTTTATGCGTCAGGAAAGTTCCCCATTACTTCTTGTTTCCCACATCGATCATGACTCACGTGGGATTAGTAGTTTTGGTGGGATGTGTACTGGCACAGCCAGGCTCGTCATCGTCCCGCATGATGTTAAACTGTGCCTCCAAAACTACGTACGGATTGATTCCCATTCTCATCGGATACGTAGAGACACCAAGTTATTTCTCCCAGGATCCAGCCCTAGGAATCATAAGCTCCCATTCCTCTCCATTTCTGGCCCCCTGGCCTGACCCCTGTGGGGAACCACATGGCTGCAATTTTGCCCTGAAAAAGTTTGGGATGCCCCAAAATCACATTGGGAAGCAGCAGCTCCCTTGAAAGAGAGGTCCTGCCTAAAAGAACAAATTATCCATGATCAGGCCGATGTGTCCACCTAATGTGCTTCCACCACAGTGGTGTAATTTCGAGATCGTTGGATTCTGTTCAAACAAACCATCACTCCACATTCCACACTTTGCATGCCCATTATTCGGACCCTCATCCTCTTTCACATCTGGAGGAACCCCCTAACAGTATGGATGCTCGTCCTATGGCCCACCTACTGTCCTGGGCCAACGTTCTGGAAGATTAATGGAAGAAATTTTTGACATGTCCTGTGTTTCGAACATGGTCAACGGTCGACCCTCATTTGTCTGTACCCATTCCAGGATAATGCAATAAGAATAACGTGTTTCAAATGTGGTCAAAATTTATTCATTATTGTCACGCAACCCCCACAATGTTCTGAATCTAGGGTATCATGATTCACAACTCACATTCAAATCTATTTGCATTGATTCTAGTGCCCCTAGAATTACACAGTTCGTGCACATGAGCACACTGATATAATGGTAATTCGCCAGTTTTGATAGCTTCATTCTCCTGTCAGGTCTCTCCCATTTCCTTTCAGAAATCCAGACCGGTTGTTCAAACCTCGGATGCCTGAAGCTTGGTTTACACTCCTACGTTTGGATGTGGTGATAGTGTGGTCATCCCTTGTTTCCCACATCGGGCCAGACCCATGTGTGCATAGAGAACAATTGTTGGACACTCTGTGAACATCATAAGGATGTAATAAACCAATGTAAACAATGGAACTCATGAATTATACAACATTAAAACAATTAGAGCATGAAAGTATGTTTAAGGGTTTGTAATCATTATAGTACCCTGGGGTCGACTTCCCCCATGGACGGATTGACTGACCTTGCCAAAGGAGCGTAGAAGCTCCAACACCCTCTGGCTGGTGGCGTCCTGGAGTTGCTGCAGCTTGTTCAGCTCCCGCTCCTCCTCGGTTGCGAGAGGAGGAAATCCATTGGTTGCAATCCGGGCCCGCTTCATGTTGGCCTGGATGACGATCATCTCCTTAGAAGCTTGATTCAGGCCCTCTTCGGCTTCTTCTAGCTGAGCTTTCAGCTGCCAGACGAGCTCCGATTACGCATCGAGAGAAGCGGAATGCTCATCTGCCCAGGCCTGAAACCGCTCAACCTCGTTTTTGGTCTCTTGTAGCCTCTTGATGTTCACCGCATTCCTCCGCTGCTAGTCCACACCAATGCCACAGTCATACTCCCGAATCTACTCCACCATAAGATCTTGTATGAGCATGTGGGGGCACTGGGCACCCACCCCCCGGACACAGTTCACGTAGTCGCGAGCGAAGTATGTCAATCTCATACAACCATAGCGCTTGGGGGAATCATTGATGAAGTGTGTGATCAGCTTACATGATCGGAGATAGACTATTTTGCTGCCCTCCTCGTCAGAGGTCGTCTCATGCCAGTCGGCGCGATTGGAAGGCTCGTATGCAGGGAATACCCCCAAGAACTCATTATCCAGGTCCACATCTGGCGTCAGATCAGGCGTGGAAGGGTCTAAATCTTCTGGTTTATCCTCATCATCGGATCCCACCTCGATAATCTCAGGAGTGGTCCCATTGGCATCCTCACCGGCGATCGAGAGTGTTGCAGTTCGGTCAGGCCGGATGTCCACCTCCACGATATCGGCATGCCTTTAAGTAAGGCACTACCAGAAGTCCTGACCAGCTTCGCCGTAGCAGCCCAGGCCAATTGAAGGACTGTACATGCCAAAAGGGGGACATGAATGTAATATAACTTGGTCAGGGGATAGAAATCGTGAAATCAGTAGAAGAGACTTACAGAAGAAAAATCCATGGTCTCACTCTTGGAATGATGTCATCGGAACCCCGAGATGTGGTCCCCTGTTTATGGTTGGAAGGTCTGGAGACTCCGGGGGAGCCGACTCAAGTGTCCTCGCCCCGCCAGACACGGAAGTTGATGCAACAACAGGTGCAGATCCCGATGGTCCCGCGTCGGCACCCATTGAGGGGCAGGAACGAGGTCTATGCACAAGGTCCTTATGCACAGTGTAGACGCTGATGAGGAATCTAGAGTAACATTAGGGAATAATCTAAAGAAGGAACTTGGGATTTTACATCGAGGGCCTCCGCGAAATCTTAAAGATCCTAGGACTGATCGCCGACTTCACCCTCCTCTGGCAGACTCTCTCTACCAGCCTCATCTCCCTAGGAGGACTCGTCTGATTCTTCGGGCAGAGGGAAGAACTCCCTCAGGTCAGAGGCTGACAGCTGCAGAGGGTCCGTAAGACCCAACAACACCTTGACCTAGTCTGTCATTAGGAGCAGGGTACCCCAGGAGAGGATGAATTCTTCCATCTTGGCTATGTATTGCTCCGCCTCCACCTGGGATACTGCGAAACTGGATCTAATAGGGCCAATTCCCAGAAAGTCCATCCCGAGGTGGTAAAGGCACTTCCATAACTCGAATGGGCTAAGGAATAGTTGGTTAACTTCCTAGATGTACCAGGCCTTCAGGAAGACAGCATTCTCCAGCATGTCAATATGGCGCAGCCGTTTCCCCGGAGCCTAAGTAGAAATTCTGTGGAATCACCTCGGTGGCCGCCCCTCCGGATGAATCTACTATCCTAGGACCACATGCTCTACTTCCACTGCTAGATCTGCAACCACTACTCCCCCCTCAACTTGAGTGGGTGTCGTCGTTATGGGAGACCCGCCATTTCGGGATTCCCTGGCCGCCTTCCAGCCTCGGCCCCAAGGTCAGGGAAGCTCACCCTCACCAACCAGGATGGTTGGCCACTTCAGCATCTCCCCTGGATGGGCTGCTTCCCATCTCTAGGAATATTCTTTCACCAGCCCAAGGATAGCGGTCGACGGAGGCAGTACATTCTACATATTCCTGTTTTCCTGTGTTAACATGAGCCACATCTGCCTCATCACACACGTGTGCTCCACATAGCACACCCCCAGGTAGACCTATGGGGTCAACCACTGCAGGAACCAAAATTGACTTGCAAACTGGTGTGGGGTGTATGGCTCACAGAGATGCTCGCGGTCCACCCAAGCCTTCAAGACTTCACCTCGAAAAGCTAGGAGGTAGGCCCAATGCTCTTATGTCCCCCAACCGTCGTCAGTGAATGCCCCCGTCGGCAGTGGAAATGGGTGGAAATTGAATTCCACCACCATCCATACCCAATTCAAAACTGATGGTGCAGTCAGCTTAGTCGGAAATCTCCCTACAACATTCAAGATCGAGGGACAGAAGTTCGACCCTGGAGGTGAGATTGGGTTTGGATACTTGTAGATCCCCCTGATATGTGATGCCATCCACCCATACAGGAGGTGGAATGGCCCGCATACCCTCTGTGGCCTTTTCCCCTTGCTGATGTGCCACATAATTTTGTACAACTTGGAGAGCATTGGGATCCCAAGGTTGACTCATCCTACTGTCTCCAATGTGGATTCCATGATGAAAGTTCTTGGCCACAATCCCATGTTTGTATCCCTCACAAGCAGGATCCAGCCACAGATGAGAGCTGCGATGAATTCCACCAGCCTAACTATAGGCTGCTGTTTAGTGCTGACACTAAACCCCCAGGTCTTCCACTGGCTATCCTCCAGCAGTCGCCAGTATGAGTTTTCCTTACTCTGGGCCCCTCTTGGGCTAGTTTGAGGCCTCGCTGGGAACCGCCTATTTTCTAGGATGTTCAAAAACTTCTTGAACCACCACCTGAAGTGGACATACCTCACGACCTCCTAATCCTCCCCAGGCACAAGCTCCATCAATTCCATCGCCAAATGTGACATCTGCTCTGGATCCTCCCACATACCCATATCCAGGAGGAATTCATCGTACATCACCCCCAGTATCGAGACCCCCTAGATCTGATGCATGTCCTACAGGCTGATGCCGAACTCCCCATGATACAGGTGGAAGGTATTGGTCCCCGATAACCACCGGATCAATAGCTCTGGCATTAACTGTTTCGGCTGGTAGATATGGAACTGAGAAGCCCAAGCTGCCACATACAAGCCCACTCATCTCAGCTCCGCTCTGACTCCTCGCATGAGGCACCGAACCTGTAATCCCAATCCCAATCGTTCGTAAAGTTTCCACCCTAGCGTAGGTTCCATTCCTCGGACCACCCCTTCTTCGGGTTCCGCAGCGCCGCCTTAAGGATCGTTCGGTACAGAGGAGGGAACTTCTCCAGCTGCAATGCCTTCCTGTCGACATCGTTCAGATGATTGTACAAGCAGTCAGCAATGACTGGCGTGAAGTCCTTTCGGGCATGACCATCGGGTGCCCTGAACTATCGGTGATGACATGGTGTACTCTAGAACCAATAAGCTGTCACATCCCTACCTGCTTTAGGGATGAAGATGTCATCCCTCAACCCGAATCCATACAAGGGAAACCATCTACACAACAGGTAGTTATTCTAGCTCTCTTACAACAGCTCCACCAATGAACTATGGTCCGAGTGGCTATGGACTTTCTCTCCTAGACCCAGATTGTTCGCCATTTTATCCCTCCGAGCGACATCTGCAAGGACCCCCTAAGAAGATTCATGGTGGGACATTTAGTTATGGAGCTTGGACGATGTTTTGGTTGGTCTGTGAATCTTGTTCGCAGAGTGTAATCACGAATCCCGTTCACGAAGAATGTTCCTAGAGTCCTGCAGAGGCACTCAGTCGCCAGATCGTGGAGTGCAAACACAGAGTCAAGGACTCGCTGTGCGTCGCAAAGACTCGATTTGTAGAGAACACTCACAGAGTACACCGAGCTTCACTAATCGAGAGAGAAATAAGACAAAATCGCGGATAAGGGGAAGGAAAATAGATAGGGCCACCCCCTCTTTATAGGCGATGGCCTTTGGAGCTTCGCGGCGCGTCTAGTTAGTTTGGAGATTCGTGGCGTGCTCGGCCTGCGCGTCCCCTATCCGCCTCATGATTATTCTCCGCAAGTCAGCACTGCAAATAGCCGAGGATTTTAGAGATTTCCCTTAGACTTGGACCCTTGGTCTCTCCACGGATCTAAGTATGAGGGGGCACATTTGTTTGCGCCAAAATTCTGGAAAAAGATGAGGCCCAAGGAAGGCCCCATTGACTGCCTCGTAAATCCCCTTCATGGAGTTCTCCATCAACGCGGCCGCTGTGAATCAATGAGGCGGGACACTCCGCGAACGCATTTGATGTTCGAGACCCCAGCATGAAGCAATGAGGCGAGATTCTCTACGAACGAATTTGACGTTCGCGACCCCGCCGCGTAGCATTGAGGGGGGAAGCTCCGCGAACGCATTTGAAGTTCGTGACCCCGCCGCAAAGCAATGAGGTGGGAAGCTCCGTGAAAACATTTGATGTTCGCGACCCCGCCATGAATCAATGAGGCGGGACGCTCTGTGACCGCATTTGACATTCGCGATCTGCCGCAAAGCAACCAAGTCCCTCTTCATATCGCGTGAGCTCCTCTCCATGGAACCTCTTGCTTATAAATACCGGGATCCCCCTAAGCTCCAAGGATGGACAATCCGACCTTTCGGCTTCCCAGCTCCCAAATCACAAAACATTCTTCCGCTCGGTGAACCATGAGCTGCGCGAAGTGCCTCCCCATTGTATCATTTTGATCCCCTCTTCTGAGAGGGATGCCTTTCTGGAAGCCTAAGGGATTTCGCGAAGGAAGGGGATCCCCAATGAGACCCGGGTTATCGTAGAGCTTTTATACTTCACAAAACACCCCTCATGTACACTTGATCCACATGATAAAGTAGGGTCACTATACTTCACGAAGCACATTGATTCCCGACACCTTACTTTGTGAGGCACCCTTGCTCCGCGAGGCTGTGCTCCCCGAATTCCCTTCCACTTCGCGAAGTACCTCCCATTTTCACCTTTTCCCCATGCTAAGGCTAAGGCACCCCACTTCGTGAAGCACACCCCTTTGGTTGTGCCCTCCTCCACGAGGAGCAACAGAGCTTCACAAGGCCCTTACCTATGGACCCCTCTGCATGAAAATTCATTTTCCCATGCGACCCTCCGGTTTTGCACGATGTGACTTTAAATTCCCCTGGACGACACCACCCGTTGCGTTGCTTCGCCTAATGCTTCCTCGCATAGGAATGCTAATGGATATTTCTTCTTCGCATAACCACGCTAACATGGACCCCTCGATGGTTCACTCCGTGACACCCCTTTACCATGGTGTTACTGGTGCCTTACCTCCCATAAGGAGCAGAGGGTACCAGTTATGTATGTCCTAGGGGTGCGGAGTAAACCCACCTTGTCTGAGCTTCAGGACGTTAAACTACCAAGCACCTTCATCCTCAGCACATGAAGTCAAACTATGACCTTTCCTCGTGCCTCTGACATGGGGTGCCCCCACCTTGGACATTATTCACTCCCCTTGGACCCCATAGGTGATGATATCCTCCTTCTGGGAGTGGCATTTTTCTGCGAGGGAAGAGAATCCACCTTGGTGTAAGCCCTTAGATTTCCTTCCAGGAGGTAGTATCCTTGATCCTCCTTTCTTTGGTCCCTGAGGCCAGTGGAGGGAGTGATAGGAAACGAGGCTCCTCCTTTCTTTGGTCCCAAGTCCCTCTTCCGCTACGCTTTTTCACCCTCCAGCCTCCACCCTAGAGTAAGTCCCGGTACCTTGGGTTGCTCAACGCATAAGCCCCTCTTCACTTCCCACGGATGCACCTTTCATGAAGTGGTCATCAGTGTAGAGACCCGAAGCTTGAAGTACATGTACATTTCATTACTTTTTCAAAATACTTAGTACATAACAAAAACACACACACAAGGACCGTAATAGTTTAGTGTCTTTGGAAACTCGGAATATAATCTTCTAATCGTGGTGAAATATCTTCAACATCTCCCATAAAGATCTTCCTTTTTTTACCTAAAACCTTTCTTTATATCCTGGGGAAAAAGAAAACATAAAAGGGTGATCTCAAATGCTCAGTAAGGGTAAACAAAAGAAATATCAATCACATCATAATCATAAGAACATAACATTTTGGAAATCTTAACCCGCAAAAGAGATCATAATATCATAACATGGGATAAATCATAGTAGTGAAATGTAAACCCCAATAATCATAACTTAAAACATGAAACTTTTTGTCATACACACATAATCATAGAGAATCATTTCTTATTAGTCAAGACTCATTTCCAAGACTATCTTAGTGGACAAAGTCCATTTCTGAACCGAGTTCACTCCTCGTTTCAGTCCTGTTTCACTGAACCGGTTTAACCTGCCGTTCCAGCCATGTCTATCTCATGAGATATAAAATCTTTACCCAATGCATTTGAGGGAGATATAGGTCCCACCCATCTCATAATGATACCATTCTTATGTGTTCCACAAAATCAGAAACCATACATCATAGCATAACCCATGTAATAAAAATGAGAATATTAAACATCGTCACATCATAAAACAATTCATATAAGATAAAGGAATTCATAAAAATATTTCCATCACAAAATAATCAAATCCATGTAATAATAGGGATAGAAACAGAACCCTATATTATCTTAGATTGAAAATAATTTTGATAAAACACTTGAACTCCATTCTTGAGGAAAATATCCTTTCAATTTTTTTTCCTTTCTTAACATGTAATACAATTTTAAACTAAAAGAAGTTTATTAAAAATAAACTTGAAAAATTGTAAAGTATGTTTCTTGGAAATAATGTTTTAAAAATCCATTTATGCCGTATAAGTTAAAAAAAAACATTCTTCTCGTACTTTTGTCGGAAAAGTCAAAAAGTACCTTGTATGAAAAACGACAAAAGATTCCTTTCATATCATTTACTAAAAACTCAAAGAAGGGTAAAATTGGATATAAAATATTGTATAAGGATATAAATATTACATATTGAGGAAACATGGATGTGAATGATAAAATACACCCCAATAAATACCAAAGTAAAAACAATCTCGGATAAAAATGAGATTGTGATATTTCCCTTACCTTAGGTCCGATTTGCTTCGTAAGTGTCCGAACCTCCTGTATAATTATTTAAATAATGTCATTGACTTATTCCAGAATCATACTCATTGTTATGATATCATATATGGTTCACTTATGACTTTATTTTACCCGTTCTTTTTTAAATTCCATGTTAAAGAGCGTTTTGGGTAAAATCGTTTCATTTGTCGTCCGTGTTTTGACTTGTAATTATTCATATGATTACTTAGATCATGATTACCTAATTCTAGAATATAAAAAATTATTTATATATAATATATATTCAGAATATACATATATATAATATATCAGTAAATGGAATGAAATACACCGTTCATGGAGACGATAGGCCGTACGTACGCATGAACGCTGTTTTCGTTTCCTTATTGAGTTGAATGGAATTAAGTAGATGACATACATATATATACACATAAATACAGTATCATTATTATGTCATATATTTCATGATTACTTATTATATATACTTTATAATCATTCATGAATGGTTAACGTGGAGAATGAATCTCATCACGTCGTGGAGACGGTAGTCCGTACGTACACACGAGCGATGATATGATTCTCATGATCGTGGAATTGTATTGGAGTGTATTTATACTATTTCAGAATCAATATCACTTTACAATAATCATATAAGGTTATTATATACACCATTATACCCATCCAAGTAAGGTGGTGGTGGAAAATAGATTACACCACGGCGTGGAGACGGTATTCCGTACGTACGCACGCGCGGTGATTTCGTTTTACGTAGGATGGATAGATGGTGAAATAGGGTTGTTTCATACTTATAATAACATATAAGTATATTATTGATACTGATGTTATTACTTCATAATGAAACAACCTAAGAAGAAGAAGTGTAAGAAGAAATAAAGTTGAAAGAATCGGTAACGGACATTACCTCTTCTTTGAAGCGCCTCTTTGATATCTCTTTTTAGGGCACTAAAATTGGTCTTTGAGGAAGACCAGAACCTCTAGGATGTAGATATGGAAGTGGAGAAGAGAATTTTTCAGGGTTTGGCCGAGATTGAAGGCTCAAAGTGGTGTGAGGAAGAGAGGGAGGAGGTGCCCTTTTATAAGGGAGGAGAGGGGCACCTTTGGAATAACTAAAAATATTATTTTATTATAAAGCCAAATTCGGTTTTAAATAGCTCCAAATTGATTTATTTCGAAGCTAAGGTGGGGATGGGTCGAAATAATCTCATCAAATAGAATTTAGACAAGTTTAGGTTCCTATTTTAACCTTATCATTTATATTTAACTTTAAGTTAGATAATTTTACTTTTTACCGTGTCTTTTTGTGTTCTTACACTATAGGGTTAATAAACTTACTATAAGAAGCCAAACGAACCCCAAGTTGTTTATTATTAATATATATAACCTTATCTAAGTCATTTGGCCAAACATTATATTTTTAGGAATAAAATAACAATTAATAATATAATATTTGTTTTAAACACTATTTTATGTCAATTTTGACACTATTTAGTAATTGATTTTTGGGAAAATCATAACAGAATTATTAGTTCGAAAAAAGTTAATTAAATAAATATTAATATGTCATATTAACCTATAAAATTAGTGTAATTCATAAAAAGTCTCAAATTTCATTTATTTTGGTATTTATAACATCAATTATGTCAATATTTTATTAATAAGATAATTACTGCATCATCTTTGTGTCATAAATAAATTAAATTATTTAATGTCTAAAAATTACAAATAAAATACCATTATGTAGGAAATCTTTTTAGATTTCTAATGAATATTTATAGTCGAGTTTATCTTATATATAACCCTATATTAAAAATGATATACTTATTAAACTTTGATTTTAACTATTTTAACCCTTCTTTAAATAAATTAATAATAAATGTCCTAATCTAATCCAAGTGGGCATAAATGGTCATATTTTATTCCTAAGGTTGTTTTTGGTTGAATTACACTTATCCAATAGAATTATGACATGTGTTAGGGTAATAATAATATCATTTTTACCCTTAATTACCCTATTTACTTTTAACCGTGGTAAAAAAAAGTAAAAAGTTACTATTCACCAAAAAATTATTTTCATCTCATTGAACCACATTTTACTTACTGACATCAACCGTGTCTCTCGGATTTTTGAAATTCCACTCATAGAAGCGGTAAAATTAAGTTTTATGAAAAAATCATTTTTTTTAACTACCACTTAGTGGTTTCACTATTCATCAAAAAATGAAAGTTTCCAGAAAAATACCAAAAATCAGGCCTAAGATATATTTGATATTATGAATTCAAAAATGATGTCTATTTTACCAAATTAAAAACATATCATTTGCATTAGTTAATTTAAAAATTAATTCCCGTCGTCAAAACAAATAGCGTGTTCTTAAGAGATAATAACTATCAAAAGATTGACAGTTGTTTATGTCTGGTTTAAATGTGAAATTACATCCAATAACCAACATTGTATTAAATTGTAAAAATATATTCTAAATATACTTTAAAACCACTCAAATTAATAATTTATCACTATTAATTATTTCTATTAAAAAGGTTGTTTTTAATTAAAATTTAGTAATTTTCACTATTCATCAGAAAATGAAAGTTATCCGAAAAGTACCAAAATTTCACCCTAAGCTAATTTCGATATTCCAAATCCAAAAATGAAGTCCATTTTCAAAAATAAAATTTACAAAATTTTAAAAAGTGGTTATTACTATTAATAACGGCTAGTTTTAATAATATTTTAATAGCATATTGTTGTTTAGTGAAACTCGTTATTGCGTACTACACACGCTATCGAGGAAGGTCGCGATTGCGTGTAATGCAAGGCAAGTCAAGGATGCATGTTGTGAAAGATCCTTTTGGTGTAGCGTACAACACAAGACATTAATGAAATTAAAAAGAATAGTTTTCATAAAATCTCGGGGTGTTACATTCTACCCCCCTTAAAATGAATTTCGCCCTCAAAATTCGTCAGGGTTATAAATGGTTTAGTCCTCGAAAGTTTCTTTAATAGAAACCCACATCGTAAAAAGGAATACCAAAACCAATATTTAAAAACAAAAGTATGAAACGTAACAGTTACCCAAATAAACTAATCACTGGGTTTCCACATAGATGAAAATATGGATATGGAAGAGAAATCTAACCATCATGTTATGATGGAGAGTGGTAGAGAACATGGCTATGGAAAAGCCAACAATCACAAATACATAGATTTGTGATGATCTAAGGTACCATCTGATTCATCGGATATAAGGGCACTAGGACTACATTTTTGGTTTTCAAGATCATTTCCCTAAAGTTGATGAATTAAAAGAAATACTTACATGATTTTGGTACAATCTCACTGTTGTTCATTAATTGAACAATTTCCACTTCATCCCTTAATGAAATGAAGTTGAATTTTTTATTTGTTATGTGTTATCAGATCATGTGATAGAATGATGGACCATTCCATCTATCTCAAACAAAAGGTTATAAAAGTTATCAAAAAATACATAAGTCCATCTATAGTGAGATTAATCATTTATGGTTCCTAAAATGGAATTATACTTCATATATCATATTGCTTAATATAATAAAACTAGTTTCTACTAAACAGGGACTTCCTGTAGGCCAGTGGTAGGCGATAAAGGCCAGTCGCACTTCAGTTGTGGGTTCGATTCCCACATCCTTGTCCGACGTGATGGGTTGTCGCCCGTCCTGCAGGTTGTCCTTTTTATAAAACTACATTACTATAACATCCCATAAATAATATCAAAAAAAAGTTCTATCCTTAAACAATACTAACTTATGTCCAACATAATCCATTCCAATCTTTAGGCTTATCTAAAATACTTCGGTCCAAGCTCATAGTATAAAGAAAACGATTACTTGAAATGTCATCAACCAAGCATGTGAATACCATCATTTATCCTCCATATATCTTGTTGGTCACATTCCAATCATGTGAATACCTTAATCATGTATTCTCTTGAAAAATGAATAACCATTAAACCTTAGTGAAAACATGAATGCTGTCAAAAGTTAACTCTTTCCACATACCAAAATCCAAAAATTCTATATACTCAAACCATGATATAACCTTCTCCTTATATCAGTCATGAGCTCAGGAATACTATCAAACATTTGATTTTCTCCTTATCCCTTCATTATGCACATATCATCTACATTCCAAAAATATCTGAATAACCTTTCATGGATACTGGTACCATTAATCATACACTTTCAAAACTCAAGGAAATACAACAGTGTAACAATCCTTAGATGTCTCTTTATTCCATATATACAACATTACACATGATAAACATGTAATCATTCCACTACATTCTTAAACCATTGACCGAGCTTCAACAATTATTTCATCTCACATATCATTTGTAGTCTCTTCATCATCATCAACATAAATAATACCCATACGACCATACTGATTCTCTTCATGAGACTTTCCCTTAGGGAATTGGTTTGCATAATTCCCGTACATTCTACATTTAAAACATTTAACCATTGTTGATGTCGTAGCAATACCATTATCCTCATCCCTGGTGTTAACTGAACCTTTTCCTTTGCACTTACTGGCTTTGTGTTCTTCTTTTCCACACCCAAAGCATCTTCCAGTTCCTTTGAAACATTCTCCTTGATGCCTCTTCCCACATGATTTACATAGGGGAAATTGAACTTTCTTTCCTCTATGATCATCATGAAAATCTATCTTTCTCTTATTAGCCGAGTCAGGAAACTTACCAAATTTTACTTTATTGATCATATTATGATATTACTGATTCAACATAATAATTATGTTTGGACTTCCAAATCCCATTTCATTTGGTTGCTCATGAAGAATATCATTCCATTGTCCATCATATCCTCCATTATCGTGAATAATCTTGTTTCCAGCCATTTTCTAAAACCCAAATAGAATATTGTGAGAGGCAAAAATCACCATAGGGAAAAAAACATAATAAAGGGGGAGTACCATCAATATCTAACATCTTGGGTTACCGTAATTCTAGTACTATAACCTATACTTAACCTTAGGTACATCCCTAGACATACCTTAGAAATATCTCTAGGGATCTCACTAACATTTTTGCATCCTAGTTTCCAAAGGTTGAATAAAACTTTCCTCTGATACCAACTGTAGGGACCCGAAGCTTGACGTACATGTACATTTCATTAGTTTTGCAGAATACTTAGTACATAACAAAAACACACACACAAGGACCATAATAGTTTAGTGTCTTTGGAAACTCGGAATATAATCTTCTAATAGTGGTGAAAGATATTCAACATCTCCCATAAAGATCTTCCTTTTTTTTATACCTAAAACCTTTCTTTATATCCTGGGGAAAAAGAAAACATAAAAGGGTCATCTCAAATTCTCAGTAAGGGTAAACAAAAGAAATATCAATCACATCATATTCATAAGAACATAACATTTTGGAAATCTTAACCTGCAAAAGAGATCATAATATCATAACATGGGATAAATCATAGTAGTGAAATGTAAACCCCAATAATCATAACTTAAAACATGAAACTTTGGGGAATACACACATAATCATAGAGAATCATTTCTTATTAGTCAAGACTCATTTCCAAGACTATCTTAGTGGACAAAGTCTATTTCTGAACCGAGTTCACTCCTCATTTCAGTCCTGTTTCACTGAACCGGTTTAACCTGTCGTTCTAGCCATGTCTATATCATGAGATATAAAATATTTACCCAATGAATTGGAGGGAGATATAGGTCCCACCCATCTCATAATGATACCATTCTTATGTGTTCCACAAAATCAGAAACTATACATCATAGCATAACCCATGTAATAAAAATGGGAATCTTAAACATCATGACATCACAAAACAATTAATATAAGATAAAGGAATTCATAAAAATATTTCCATCACAACATAATCAAATCCATGTAATAATAGGGATAGAAACAGAACCCTATATTATCTTAGATGGAACATAATTTTGATAAAACACTTGAACTCCATTCTTGAGGAAAATATCCTTTTAAAAACATTTTCCTTTCTTAACATGTCATACAATTTTAAACTAAAAGAAGTTGATTAAAAATAAACTTGAAAACTTTTAAAGGAAGTTTCTTGGAAATAATGTTTTAAAAATCCATTTATTCCATATAAGTTAAAAAAAACATTCTTCTCGTACTTTTGTAGGAAAAGTCAAAGAGTACCTCGTATGAAAAGCGACAAAAGATTCCTTTCATATCTTTTACTAAAAACTCAACTAAGGTAAAATTGGATATAAACTATTGTAGAAGGATATAAATATTACATATTGAGGAAACATGTATGCGGATGATAAAATACACCCGAGTAAATACCAAAGTAAAAACAATCTCAGATAAAAATGAGATTGTGACATTTCCCTTACCTTAGGTCCGATTTGATTCGTAAGTGTCCGAACCTCATGTATAATGATTTAAATAATGTCATTGACTTATTCTAGAATCATACTAATTGTTATGATATCAAATATGGTTCACTTATGACTTTATTTTACCCGTTCTTTTGTAAATTCCATGTTAAAGAGCGTTTTGGGTAAAATCGTTTCATTTGTCGTCCGTGTTTTGACTTGTAATTATTCATATAATTACTTAGATCATGATTACTTAATTATAGAATATAAAACATTATTTATATATAATATATATTCAGAATATACATATATATAATAGATCATTAAATGGAATGAAATACACCGTTCATGGAGACAGTAGGCCGTACGTACGCATGAACGCTGTTTTCGTTTCCTTATTGAGTTGAATGGAATTAAGTAGATGACATACATATATATACACATAAATACAGTATCATTATTATTTCATATATTTCATGATTACTTATTATATATACTTTATAATCATTCATGAATGGTTAACGTGGAGAATGAATCTCATCACGTCGTGGAGACGGTAGTCCGTACGTACGCACGAGCGATGATATCGTTCTCATGATCGTGGAGTTGTATTGGAGTGTATGTATAATATTTCACAATAAATATCACTTTACAATAATCATATATAGTTATTATGTACACCATTATACCCATCCAAGTAAGGTGGTGGTGGAAAATAGATTACACCACGACGTGGAGACGGTATTCCGTACGTACGCACGCGCGATAATTTCGTTTTCCGTAGGATGGATAGATGGTGAAATAGGGTTGTTTCATACTTATAATAACATATCAGTATATGATTGATACTGATGTTATTACTTCATAATGAAATTACCTAATAAGAATAAGTGGAAGAATAAATAAAGTTGAAAGAATCGGTAACGGACATTACCTCTTCTTTGAAGCGCCTCTTTGAGATCTCCTTTTAGGGAACTAAAATTGGTCTTTTAGGAAGACCAGAACCTCTAGGATGTAGATATGGAAGTGGAGAAGAGAATTTAACAGGGGTTGGCCGAGATTGAAGGCTCAAAGTGGTGTGAGGAAGAGAGGGAGGAGGTGCCCTTTTATAAGGGAGGAGAGGGTCACCTTTGGAATAACTAAATATATTATTTTATTATAAAGCCAAATTCGGTTTTAAATAGCTCCAAATTGATTTATATCGAAGATAAGGTGTGGATGGGTTGAAATAATCTCATAAAATAGAATTTAGACAAGTTTAGGTTCCTATTTTAACCTTATCATTTATATTTAACTTTAAGTTAGATAATTTTACTTTTTACCGTGTCTTTTTGTGTTCTTACACTATAAGGTTAATAAACTTACTATAAGAAGCCAAACGAACCCCAAGTTGTTTATTATTAATATATATAACCTTATCTAAGTCATTTTGCCGAACCTTAGATTTTTAGGAATAAAATAACAATTAATAATATAATATTTGTTTTAAAAACTATTTTATGTCAATTTTGACACTATTTAGTAATTGATTTTTGTGAAAATCATAACAGAATTATTAGTTCGAAAAAAGTTAATTAAATCAATACTAACATGTCATATTAACCTATAAAATTAGTTTAATTCATAAAAAGTCTCAAATTACATTTATTTTGGTATTTATAACATCAATTATGTCAATATTTCATTAATAAGATAATTACTGCATCATCTTTGTGTCATAAATAAATTAAATTATTTAATGTCTAAAAATTAAAAATAAAATACCATTATGTAGGAAATAGTTTTATATTTCTAATGAATATTTATAGTAGAATTTATCTTATGTATAACCCTATATTAAAAATAATATACTTATTAAACTTTGATTTTAACTATTTTAACCATTCTTTAAATAAATTAATAATAAATGTCCTAATCTAATCCAAGTGGGCCTAAATGGTCATATTTTATTCATAATTTTGTTTTAGGTCTAATTACACTTATCCAATAGAATTAGGACATGTGTTAGGGTAATAATAGTATCATTTGTACCCTTAATTACCCTATTTACTTTTAACCGTGGTAAAAAAAGTAAAAAGTTACTATTCACCAAAAATTATTTTTATCTCATTGAACCACATTTTACTTATATACATCAACCGTATCTCTCGGATTTTTGAAATTCCACTCACAAAAGCGGTAAAATTAAGTTTTATGAAAAATTCATTTTTTTTAACTACCACTTAGTGGTTTCACTATTCATCAAAAAATGAAAGTTTCCAGAAAAATACCAAAAATTAGGCCTAAGTTATATTTGATATTATGAATTCAAAAATGATGTCTATTTTACCAAATTAAAAACATATCAGTTGAATTAATTAATTTAAAAATTAATTCCCGTCGTCAAAACAAATAGCGTGTTCTTAAGAGATAATAACTATCAAAAGATTGACAGTTGTTTATGTCTGGTTTAAATGTGAAATTACATCCAATAACCAACATTGTATTAAATTGTAAAAATATATTATAAATATACTTTAAAACCACTCAAATTAATAATTTATCACTATTAATTATTTCTATTAAAAAGGTTGATTTTAATTAAAATTTAGTAATTTTCACTATTCATCAGAAAATGAATGTTATCCGAAAAGTGCCAAAATTTCACCCTAAGATAATTTCGATATTCCAAATCCAAAAATGAAGTCCATTTAAAAAAATAAAATTTACAAAATTTCAAAAAGTGGTTATTATTATTCATAATGGCTAGTTTTAATAATATTTTAATAGCATATTGTTGTTTAGTGAAACTCGTTATTGCGTACTACACATGCTATCAAGGAAGGTCGCGATTGCGTGTAATGCAAGGTAAGTCAAGGATGCGTGTTGTGCAAGATCCTTTTGGTGTAGCATACAACACAAGACATTAATGAAATTAAAAAGAAAATTTTTCATAAAATCTCGGGGTGTTACAGTCAGGCCTTTGCTGCCTCTTATTTCTCACACCGAGCATGACTCACGTGGGCTTAGAGTAAGCATTGTCCATGACATCACCCCCATCCCGCATGAAGTTAAAATGCATTCCCATCATGAACTACGAGGTCTTTGATCAATGTCAAGGCTTGGTAAGTAGTATGCCTCCATGACTTCCAAGCCCAACAATCATTGGCCCCGGTCATCTTTATATCGGTGTGCCAAGCCCCTTTTCACCCGAACTATGGGGATATTGATCCATGTCAAGGAATGGTACGTAGGAAGCCTCCATGAGGTTCAATCCCACCTGGACCCCTGGTCCCTTCACGTCTGTTCACCGACACCATCCCGAACTACGGGGACATTGATCCATGTCAAGGCATGGTACGTAAGAAGCCTCCATGAGGTTCAAGCCCACCTGGACCCCTGCTCCCTTCATGTTGGTTCACTGACACCATTCCGAACTACGAGGAATTTGATCCATGTCAAGGAATTGTACGTAAAAAGCCTCCACGAGGTTCATGCCCCTCCACTTTGGGCTACCTCAGAGTGTAAGCCCCAATTGCCCCGTCCTGCATGACGTTAAACTGTATCCACCAATCCGAACTATGAGGACTTTGATCCATGTCAAGTCATGGTACATAGGAAGTCTCGATGAGGTTCCATCTCACCATCCAATGGTCATTCCAACCCCCTTCACGTCAGTTCACCAACACCTTGGGAAACCCAGTGTGTAAGCCCCATACCCATCCTGAACTATGTGGTCTTTGATCTATGTCAAGGCATGGTACGTAGGAAGCCTCCATAAGGCTCAAGCCCAACAATCATTGGCCCCGGCCATCTCCATGTCGGTGTGCCAATCCCCTTTTCACCCAAACTACAAGGACTTAGATCTATGTCAAGGCATGGTACATAGGAAGCCTCCCTGAAGTTCAATACTAACAACCATTGGACCCCAGGTCTACTTCCAGCGTTAAGCCGTTGTGATCCCATTCCAGCAGTAAGCCATTGTGACCTCATTCAGCAGTAATCCATTATCAACCTCATTTGGTGGTATGCCGTCGTCAAACGAACTACCTGTACTTTGATTCCCTGCCATGTGGATACATCGAAAGCCTCTTTGAGGCTCAATCCCAAAACCATCGTCGTTCCATTACGGTTCTACCCCATTCACCACCCATTTCATTCAACTGCTCCATCATCCATCCTGATTCTTACGTGGGCCGCCACATCCCAGTGGAATCATGCCGCCCCATTCCCCATTCTGTCTAACAACATTCAGGAATTTAACCATGTGTTGGACCCAATATCGGCACTCCCTCAAGGGGGTTCCTCCGTCTGATCCACACTAGGCAGTGTTCCGATCAGCCCAATCCATCCCCGTAGGACGTTAAACTTGCGGCATACCCTGTGTTAAACATGGGAAGTTGAGGAAAAAATCAGATACATGCCCATGGAATATGATTCCTCACGCTCTATGTGGGATTCCTCGGTCTTCCGCGCCCTCGAGAATCCCTGTAACAAGGGACAGAAGATAGACACACCAATCCCCCAGCGTCCAGACACGCCAATGATGCCCCAATGTGACTACTCCCCTAACTGAAGGATGCTGCCCTGACTGGACCCCTTGGAATGTCCTAACAGAAGCAACATAACTAACTGGTGTCCATGAAGATATGGCACTGGGAAGAGTTTCAAGAACAACATATTAAATCAATGAGGGAGACCTGGACTAGGCGACGAGTTCTAAGGAGGAATCCAAGGAAGGAAGAACTGACATCCCATCATCCCGTTTCGATCAAGGAGCAAACATCCCTGAATAAGGAATGGATTCCACCCGCATTTGGAAAGTGGGAATGCGGGGTAACAAAAAGCCGCGCCCTTCGTCCCTGAATGAGACGGATGCACGCGCCCCAGCGAAATCGTCGGAAAGAACATGGACATTGGGAAAATGGTCATTGGATATATGATCATTATGTATGTATGTATCTAATAAGTATATTGATTTTTTTATTTTTTCATCCAAAAATTAAAATATTATATTTCAAAAAAAATTAAACAAAAATAAAATATTTAATTAAAAGTTTTTATTATAGAAATATATATTTTTTGTGTTACGTATAATAAATATTACTATATTATTAAATAATGGTTTTATATTTTTTATAATTAAAATATATATTTTAATACTAATATATTCATAAATCGAAATGGTTAGAATGTGAGTAATTAACTTTATAGTATGTGGATAAAATTATTAAAATTAAAAATAAATAATATTTTTCAAAATACATTTTTAATAAAAAGTGTATATTTATATTAATAATTTAATTTTACTATAATGACCCAACCACAGATGCCCGGAGCCGGTGCATTATTTTAATACATTGGCATGATTACAAGGAATCAAATCCCGAAGGACCGATCAATTTAGAAGTCTTGGAAAATAGATTATATACATGAAAGTTACATTACACATTAAAACATTAAACACAACATAAAATATCCTTTGATAACACCATTATTCCCCTAGCTTAACCCTATATATCAATCATAATACACTTCTTAGAATCATAGGAAAACAAAATATAAGAAAGGGGTGAGCTCAGCTGCTCATTAATGGTATTTAATTTAGTGAAAGATATAAACTTTTAAGGCAAGATGTGTTATAAAAACAACATCCTTTTAAACATAAACAAGAACATAATATGGAAAAAATAAATCAAACATTAACATATAAACATGAATATGGATATTCCACTAGTCGAATACTCACATGTAATAGCTAATTTCATAACGTGGGAATGCATAATGCCAAACATCATAACCACATAGTCAAGGTTCCATTCCAAGACTAAAAATAATATTCTTTTCAAGGCCTTGTGCCAAGATAGTAATTTTTCTCATGAGACCTACCGATGCATCGAGAGGCTATAGCAAGCTCTTCCCATCACTTACTAAGTCCAATTCATTCATCATATGAAAAAAATGTGAAACATAACATAAACATTTATACTAAACCTAGCATAAGAAATTTCAATACCTTAACCATATAACATGAATGGTATAAAAATCATACATCTATAGTCAAACATAATACAATATGAAATATTTTATTATAGCAAATCAACCTCAAACAATAATAATATCCTATAAAATATGATGACATAGTTGAAAATAATCAATAAAACTCTTTGAGAGAAATACTCCTTTTCATGAAATCATTTAAAAGTCACACAATTTATAAAGCAAGTCATTTAAAAGAGTTTTTTAAATCAAAGTATCGTAAACCAATTTGAAACTTCTGAATTAAATTAACACATTATAATAATCATGTCCATGTAAATAAATTGTTAAAATCATTTTGAAAACATGGATATTAATTAAAATGATTTAGAAATATAAATCTTTAAAAACATTTAAAATAATGATCTAGTTAAATATTCCCTTACATAAAACCTAAAAAGATTAATTTCTAACACATTTTAATGAAACATGGAAATATATGATAAATATGTCCCAACAGATAATTACAAAAAAACAGTCTTGGATAATATTGAGATTGAGGAAATAAACCTTACTTTGTACATTCTTTTGGTCAAGGGTATGTTTAACCTCATGTATAATGATCATAGTATGTTATTAAATTATACCTGAACCATATTCATATTTATTATATCATACTTGATTCATTTGTGACTTTACACTACCCATTTATTAATAATTTGTGTGTGAAAAAAACATTTCGGGTAATAATCGCTTTCTTTATCGTATGTGTTTAATCTAGTTATTATGGATCTTATCACTTATATAATGATTTAATTGATTCTAGAATATAAAAAATTATTTTTGTGTAATATATATTAAAAATATAAATATGTATAAAATATATATATATGAAATAGAAAACACCATTTATAGAGACGGTAGGCCGTACGTACGCATAAATGCAGTTTTAGTTTTCTTATCATATTAAACAGATGTAAGCAAATGAGATATATATAAGTACACACACACACACACAAATATATATATATATATATATATATATATTTCCAGTATCATTATTATTAAATATATTACATACTTATTAATAATATATATTTTTATAATCATCGTTGAATGGTGAACGTGAAAATTAATCTCATCGCGTCGTGGAGACGGTAATCCATACGTACGCACGAGTGACAATATAATTCTATTTATGGTGAAATATTATGTAATTGGATGGTATATTATATATACAGAATAACTAACATGTTAAATTTATTATTTAAATAATTTATACTCATTATTACACCCATCCAAATATTGAAGCGTTGAATAACAAACTACACAACGACGTGGAAACGGTAAACTGTACATACACACGTATGGTGACTTTGTAATTCATAGGATAGATAGAATATTGAATTTGGTTGTACCATATTTATAATAACATCTCAATATTTAGATGTTAATAGAGTTATTATTTGGTATGGAAACAACCAATAAAGAGGAAGTGGATGAAGAAAAGAACATTGAAAGAGGTGATGACGTAATTACCTCTTCTTCGGGTTCTTCCTTATGATTTGATCAAATGGGCTCATTAGGTTGGATTTATAATCAAAGTAAGGACAATAGGTTTATGTGAGGGTAGTTGGGGAGATATTTGTTCAGGGTTTGGCCTAGGCAAATGGCTTTTGAGGTGTGAATTTAAGAGAAGGCAAATTTCCTTTTTATTACGGAGGTGAGTGACACTTTAAGAAAAGTTTAAAATATTAATTTATTCGATTTTTTTTTGTTTTTAATAGCTCCAAATGTATTTATTTCGAGGATATGGTAGGTGTGGGTCTCAATTCTCTAATAAAATAGGGTTTTGACAAATTTAGGTCACCATATTAAACTTATCTTTTAGATTTGACTCTTAGTTAAATAGTTTAACCTTTACAATGTCTTCTTGTATTCTTACAGTATATGGTTAATAAACTTACAATAAAATGACAATATAACCTAAAGTATTTCATTAATTATATATCTACCATTATTTAAGTCCTTTGGACGAATATTAGATTTTTAGGAATATTATATCATTTAACAATATAATATTTTTAAAAAAAACTCATTTATGTCAATTTTGACACTATTTAGTATGTGGTTTTTTTGAAATTCATAATAACTTTATTACTTCTGAAAAATGAAAATGAATCCACCCTAAGATGTCACATTAACCTATAGAATTTTTGTATAGAATTAGAACTTTAAATTATATTTATTTTAACATTTTTAATATTCTTTATTTGATTCTTTCATGAATATGAAATATACTACATCATTATTGTGTCATATATAAATATATCTATTTTATGTCCAAAAATTATAAATAAAATACCATGATGTAGGATATAGTTTTATCTTTATAATTAATATTTATAGTCGAAAATATCACTTACATAACCCCATATAAAATCTTTTTACTAAAAGATATATGTTTATGTAACATTTTCCTCATCTTTAAATTAATTTTTATAAAGTGTCATTTTCACATACATGTGGCTCTAGAGGGTCCCAAAATCGAAACAATGAAACCCCTGGTCAGATAAGAATCATCCAATAGGTTTAGGACACGTGTTACGGTAATTTAAAATTATTATAATATTATTTTTTACCCTTATTTACCAGATTTACCATTTAACCATGGTAAATAAAATATTTACTGATGTTACTATTCATAATGTCTACAAATAAAAGCTACCTATTTACAAAATTTGGACCTCATGATTAAAAATATTAAATCCAATTTTAAAAATTCAAACCACAGAAGTTGCATAAATTAATATAATATTAATTCCCACTATCAAAACCAAAAAGTGTGGTTTTAAGAAATAAAAACTAACAAAAGATTGACAAGTGTTCCTATCTAATTAAAAAGTGAAAATAATTCTAATAACAAACATTGGATTAAATGGTAAAAATATAATCTAATTATACTTTAAAACCACTCAAATTTATAATTTAACACAATAAATTATTTTGATTAAAAATGTTGTTTTAAATTAAAATTTAATAGTTGTTCACTATTCATCAAAATATGAATGTTATCAGAAAAGCACCAAAAATTAATCCCAAAAAAAGTTTATTTACCGATTATAGAGAATAATTTAATTTCATCCAATAGAATATATAAAATTGTCAAATATTTGATTTAATAATGGTTCTCTATTAAATGGCAAAAAACTGCATTTTTTGAAAAATACATATTTTATCTAAAAACTTGAATTTGTCTCTATAATATGTCTAAGAAAAAAAATATTAATGTTAAAATTATATAAAATTTAAAATGTGGTTAATACAATTCATTACCTCTTTTTCAACGGCTAGTTTGATAAGACATGGTGTGCTAGAAATCGAAGTTGTGCACAACACAAGCTATTGTATTATTCAAAGAGAAACATATTGTGGAAGTTTGGGGTGTTACATTATCCCCTCTTTCAAAAAATTTAGTCCTCAGAATTTAAATTCAATATTGAAATATAGGGGTTTGACATTTCAAAATATCTTAGTTGAAATCCGACATCAAAAAATGGATTAATGAGGCCACTATTTGAAAATAAAAAAGGGTAAGTATGATGGTTACTGAGAATAACACATAATAGAGTTCCATGTAGGAAAAAATGGATATAGAATAGAAAACTAACCATCATGTTTTAATGGAGAGTGATAGAGGACATCATTAGGAGAATGTCAACAATCTGAAAGTCATAAATCTACAATGATCCAAGGAACCATTTGATTCATTGCAAAAAAAGGTACTAGGATAAGATTTTAAGTTTTATGATTCTTTTTCTAGTGTTGTAGAATTAATTTAATTGATAGACTAAGAACACTTGGAAGAATACATCTTTTACATGAAAAGATTCATCCTTTAACTAATTTCTACCACAAACTCATCTTTCTCTTCAAAATATAAAACTCAAAAATATTCTATTTATATCAATCTTATAAGGTTAAAAAATTTTACCATATTAAATGAAGAATAATATTTTATAATAAATAGGGACTTCCAATAGGCCAGTGGTAGGAAATAAAGCAATGTCGCACTTCGATTTTGGGTTCTATTCTGGCATCTTTGTCCGACGTGATGGGTTATGGCCCAACCTGCAGGTTGTCCATTTTCTAAAACTATAGTATTATAACATTAAAAAAACAATCCTAATAAATGTTTTAACCTTAAAAAAATACTATCCAACGTTCAAATTAATTCATTCTAGCCTTTAGAGTTATCCAAAATACTTCTATCTAATATCTGTCTAAAAGGTCTCTAAATTTCCAAAAACCAATTGTAACATTAGATTCCTCCAACAATGTAATGTTGATCTTATTGTCACATAATGAATATATGATTATCATCGTCATATTAAAACCATGATGAAAAAATTATTATAGTACCATCCTTATATATACCACATTATTCTTATAACCGGGACATTATTCTTGAGTCCAAAAGCACAAATACATTAATTATTCTACTTCAAATATAGTAACAACATTAGTTGGACCTTGATCCATTTGATTTTTCTAAGATATAATTACTTGATGATATGGGTAATCATTTTCATAATGTTCCATATCTTTAAAATTATAACATTGCACAACTTCTTTCTTTCCCTTACAATCACGAGCCTGGTGACCTTTTTCTCCACATTTGTAAAAAACTCCCATTTATTTTAGGAAAGTACTGGGGTGATTCTTCCCACAATTATGACATAAGGGAAAATGATTTTTCTCCTTTTTACCTTTATCTGTCTCTTTCTCCACCGTTCTCTTATTCTATTGCTTTACTTTAATGTCATAAGTCTTAACGAATTCCTTTTCTTTCTTGATAGCACATGAGACTATTTCTTCGTAATAGGAGAAGGATTTTGAGACTAAATTTAGAGGGAGAAATGGTTTTGACCCATAAATTAATTGATTAATCACACATCTGGGTAAAGTATGTTTTATGTATCATGTCGTGATATAATTGTGAAGTTAGCCTCATACATTGCAACATTCTCATCCTCCTTTTTCCTCAGGATCAGAAATTGTCTTTCATATCATCTCGCTATTCACGAGAAATGTTTTTCTCTAGAAAAAGTTCTTTAAAATCCCTACATTTCATATTTACCACTTCTTCATCCTCTGTTTTGTTTTGAATTAATAACTACCATTGATCCACATCTCATGAGAGGTAATAAAATACCATGAACCTTTTCCCTTTCATTAATTCCCAACAAAAAAAATATTTTCTCTAAGTAACTTATCCACTACTCAGCTACAAAAGTATTTTTTCCCATAAAACGTTGGTGGTTGTTGCCTCATGAAGTGGTATATCATTGATACTCCGTGTTGTGGATCAGGGAGCTCCATACAGGTAAGGTTATTATTCATAACCTGAGTGGTTTTTCCTAGTATGGTTATAAGCTGATCAGCACCAGTTGCATCACCAGCTCCACTATAGTTATCTTGAGTAGGATGGAAATCCCTATATGGATTACACGTGTTGATTCAGTTTCCATTCCTTCCACTAGGTGCCATTTGTAAACAATGCCATACACTAGGTTAGATTATGAATCATAATGCATAATTCAAAACTTTTAAAATAATTAACTTACATTGAACAATTTATGCATATAATCCATAATCATAATATAATTTATTTGGGGGCGTATTTACTCATAAATCATTCATAATGGGTTATTAAAAATTGTGAATTATCCTAAGCATATCCCACAGGAGTGTCAAACCAGGTGCCCAAAAAGGCCTATTGTTGTGTTCCAGGATACCCCAAGTTAAGCCCAAAACTCCTTGTCAAAGTTTTCACTCTTTGTTACATCTGTGATAGAACCACACACACTTGTATTATCCAAGCAGGGATGTATTTCATAGAAAACCCACATAATCCATACTTTACCTAAATTCGACGGGGTTCTTCTATACTTATCCTTAAATCCTATCTTAGGGTAATGGTTCCTAATTAGATATTATATAAATTTATTTCCAAGGATATTGATAAACTTCCACTAATACCAACTGTAATACCCCGACCCCCGAAGCTCGGAGTTGGTGCATTATTTTAGTACATTAGCATGATTATAAGGAATCAAGTCTCGAAGGACCAATCGGTTTAGTAGTCTTAGAAAATAGATTAAATACATGAATTTTACATTACATATTCAAACATAACACTCAACATAAATAATCTTTCGATAAAGACATTATTTACCAAGCTTAACCCTAAATATCAATCATAATACACTAATTTGAATCCTGGGAAAACAAATCATAATAAAGGGGTAAGATCGGATTCCTTGTAAGGGTAAATAATTTAGCGGAAGATATAAAATTTTAAGGCAATATGTTTAATAAAAACAACAACCTTTTAAATAGAAAAATGAACATAATAAGGAAAAAATATATCAAACATTACCATATTAACATAAACATGGATATTCTACTAGTTGAATAATCAAATGTAATAACTTATTTCATAATGAGGGAATGCATAATGCCAGACATCAAAACCATATAGTCTAGGCCTCGTACCAAGACTAATTTTTTTGTCAAGGCCTTGTTCCAAGACACTAAATTGTATCATGATACCTACTGATGCATCGAGGGGATATAGAAGGCCCCACCCATCACTTACTAATTTCAATGAATTATTAATATTAAAAAGGTTGAAACATAACACAAACTTTCGTAATAAAACTCGCATACAAAATGTCAATACTTTAACCATAAAAAATGAATAGTATAAAAAAGCACATCCATAGTAAAAAATAATACAATATGAAATATTATATTATATTAAATCAACATCAATCAATAATAATATCTAATAATGGATGTTGACATAGTTAAAAATAATCAATAAAACTCTTTGAGAGAAATACCCCTTTTCAGAAAATTATTTAAATGTCACCCAATTAATAAAGTAATTTATTTAAAATAGAACTTTGAATAAAAATTTCCCATACCAATTTGAACCTTTTGAAAGAAATGAACACATTAAAACAATCTTGTCCACATAAATAAATCCTTAAAATCATTTTGGAAACATGGACATTAATTAAATAGATTTAGGAAAATAAATCTTTAAGCACATTTAAAATGATGATCTAGTTAAATATTACCTTCCATTAAACCTAAAAAGTTCTAATTTTTTAATTTTTTTTAATTAATTATGGACATAGATGATAAATATTTCCCATTAGATACTTATAGAGTAATAATCTTTGATAATAATTAGATTGAGGAAATAACCCTTACCTTTTACTTTCCTTTGGTCAAGGGTACGTTTAACCTCCTGTATAATGACCATAGTATATTATTAAATTATACTGGAACCATGTTCATATTTATTATATCATACTTGATTCATTTGTGACATTATACTATCCATTTAATAATAATTTCCATGTTAAAATTACATTTTGGGTAATAATCACTTTTTTTATCGTACGTGTTTTAACATGTTATTTTTTGATCTTATCACTTATATCTTGATTTAATTTATTGCAGAATATAAAAAATTATTTATATATCATATATATTCATAATATAAATATGTACAATAGATAGCTATATGAAATGGAAAACACCATTTTTGGAGATGATAGGTCGTACGTACGCATAAACGTTGTTTCCATTTTCTTATCATATTAAACAGAAGTAAGAGAATGAGATATTTATATATATATATATATATATATTTCTTGATGAATTATTATGAAATATATTTAATACTTATTAATAATATATATTTTTATAATCATTGTTGAATGGTGAATGAGGAAATGAATCTCATCACGTCGTGGAGACGGTAAGTTCTACGTACGCACGAGTGAAAATATCATTATATTGATGGTGGAATAGTATGTAATTGGATGTTATATTATATATTAAACATAATTAACAAGTCATATTTATTATTTACATCAATTATACTCATTATTATACCTATCCAAATAATGAAGCATTGAATAACAAACTACACCACGATGTGGAGATGACAAGTCGTACGTACACATATATGATGAATTTGTAATTCAGAGGATGGATATACTAATGAATATGGTTGTAACATATTTATAATAACATATCATTATGTATAAGGTACTGGATTTATTATTTTGGTATGGAAAAAACCATGAAAGATGAAGTGAAAGAAGAAAAGAACTTTAGAAGAGATGATGAAGTAATTACCTCTTCTTTGGGTTCTTCATTTTGATTTGAACAAAAGGTCGCATTTAGTAGGATTTTTGATCAATTTAAGGCATATACGATGAATTTAGGGTAGTTTTGGGGAGATTTTATCATGGTTATGCTGAGCCAAAATGGTTTTGGGGGTGTGAATTTAAGAGAAGGGGAAATACCCTTTTATAAGGGAGGTGAGGGGTACTTTAGGAAAAGTTTGAAATATTAATTTATTACAAAATCATTTTCGGTTTCTAATAGCTCCAAAAGGATTTATTTCAAATATAAGGTGAGTATGGGTCGCAATTCTCTCAACTAAAAGGTTTTTAACCTGTTTGGGTCACCATATTAACCTTATATTTTAAATTTCACTCTTAGCTAAATAGTTCAGCTTTTACCATGTCTTCTTGTATTCTTAGACTATATGGTTAATAAACTTACTATAAAATGAAAATAGAACATAAAGTGGTTCATTAATTATATATATAACATTATTTAGGTACTTTGTATGAATATTATATTTTTAGAAATATTATATCATCTAATAATATAATATATTTTTTGTAAACTCATTTAGGTCAATTTTGACACTATTAAATATTTGGTTTTTTTGAAAGTCATAAAAACTTTATTATATAAAAAAAATATATTTAATCCACCCTAACAGGTCACATTCACCAATTAATTTCGTTTATGGAATCAAAAACTTTAGATTATATTTATTTTAATATTAATAATATCCTTTATTTGATTCCTTCATTAATAAGTAAAATACAGCATCAATATTGTGTCATAAATAAATATATTTATTTTTTTTATAAAAATTATAAAGAAAATACCTTGATGTTGGAAATAATTTTATCTTTTTTATGATTATTTATAGTAGAAAATTTAACTTATATAATCCCATATAAAAATTGTTTTACTAAAAGATATACATTTATGTTACAATTTCCTTAACTTTGAATTAATTTTTATATTGTCATTTTGACTTACAAGTGGCTCTATGGGGTCCCGAAATTGACCCAAGGATACCCATGACCAGACATGTATCATCCAATAGTGTTAGGACACATTTAAGGGTAATTTAATATTATTATAATATTATTGTTTACCCTTATTTACCAGATTTATCCTCTAACCATAGTAAATAAAATATTTACTGACGTTACTATTAATAATGTATAAAAATGAATGTTATATATTTACACAAATTAGACCACCTTATTAAAAATATAGAATCCATTTTTCAAAATTCAACAAACCGAAGTTTCATAAATTAATTTAAAATTAATTTACGTTGTCAAAAACAAAGAGCGTGTTTTTAAGAAGTAAAAACTAACAAAAGATTGACATGTGTTTATGTCTAATTTAGAAGTGAAATTTCTTCCAATGAAAATCATTGGATTAAATGGTAAAAATATAATCTAATTATACTTTAAAACCACTCAAACGTTTAATTTAACACTATAAATTATTTTGATTAAAAAAGTTTCTTTCAATTAAAATTTATTATTTCTTCACTATTCATCAAAATATGAAAGTTATCAGAAAAGTATAAAAAATTTATCCAAACTAAATTTTTATGTCCTGATTTGAAAGAAGAATTTAATTTCATAAAATTTAATATATAAAAGTGTGAAATTTTTGATTTAAAATGGGTTCAACATTAAAAGGAGGAAAACTGCATTTTGTGAAAAATGCATCATTTATCTGAAAAATTGAATTTATCCCTATAACATGTCTAAAAAACACAAAATATGAATGTAAAAATTATAAAAAATTAAAAATGTGGTTTACAATATTCATAACCACTTTTTAAAATAGCTGTGTTGATAAGTCGTGGTATGTTAGAACTCGAAATTGTGTACAACACAAGCTATTGTATTATTCAAAGAGAAATGTACTGTAGGAGTTAGGGGTGTTACATTTACCATGTTTAAATAATAAATATAATTTAATTAATAAAAAATGGATTTAAAATCATTAAATTATTAATTAATATGAATTATGATTAAGAACAATTTTTTTTTTGAAAAATTCATTTTCAGTAGAAATTAGATATATATATATATATATGATATTTTAGTTAGTGTTGAACATGAGTGGAAATCCCTATATTCCTACATTCAAAAAACCAACGTTTAAATCTTGTAAAACCCCTTTGGGGTTTTATGACCCAGGCGGTGAAATCGGGTTAAAGTGGGTTGGCAGTGAAACAGATATGTGTTAACGTGGGCATGACATGGGTCTAGTGACACATACAGGATAATGCTGACATGAAACTCTGCTAGGAAATTTGGCCATTAAAAGAAACATTGGGCCATGGAATGGGATTCATTATCACTTTCCCTTTAGTCCATCCTTATAAAATAATTAAGTGTTGATGGGGGTTCTATAGCATTGGGTATGAGGGTCTATGGCCTGTCTTTCTGATCTACGTGTGAGGTGTGTGTGTGTTTGATTGAATTTTACCCCTAAGAACCTATTATATATATATATATATGATATTTTCATTGAAAATTTTAAATTATTATATTTATAAAATAAATTAAATTAAATGGACCAATTTTTTTTAACTAATATGTTAAAATTATGTAAATAGGTTCATAATATTTTAAGTCATAAAAAAACGTTACCGAAGTAAAGAAGTTTAGTTTCCACAATAATGGTAAAATAAGGTAAAATCACCTAATTATGAGGTAAATAACAAAAATATAATGGAATATTATCTTTAAACTATGTGTTTGAGGGCATTTATGATTCATGTAAATTATTTTTCCATTATGTATCCAATTTCTTTCAAATATGACATTTTTACACCTAATGAAAGGAGTATTTGACAAAACGCTACTCCAACACTACTATAAATGGAAACCTACTATAATACTCACAAATAATTCAAACCATATGGTTATCTATTTAATCCCACACTATTTTTAATCTCCCTAACTCTTCCAATATTTTTTTGTAGTTTTTGATTCCAAGATATAATCCAAAATCCTACATTTTGAAGGAACCTATATTGATAGGGAGGAAATTAATCAAATAAGTATTTATATTATACTATATATTTTTCAATTAACTTAACATATACAATATGTAATAATATCATTTTACACTTTGATTATTTTTTATTACGTTCATCGTGATTTTCTGAAAATGATATCACTATTATATAAACTTGATCACTTAATAATTCATTAGTATAGAGTATTAATGTTTGATTCAGTTATTCCACTTACATGAATGATGGTACATAAACATCACCATTTATGTAACAGCCCGAGATTTTATGAAAAATATTCTTTTTTTATTATTTCACTAATGTATTGTGTTGTACGCTACACCAAAAGGAGCTTGCACAACACGTATCCTTGACTTGCCTTGCATTACACGCAATCGCAACCTTCCTCGATAGCGTGTGTGGTACGTAATACTGAGTTTCACGAAACAATGATATGCTATTAAAATATTATTAAAACTAGCCGTTATGAATAGTAATAACCACTTTTTAAAATTTTAGAAATTTTAGCTCTCAAAATAAACTTCATTTTTGGATTCGGAGTATCGAATTTAGACTAAGGTGAAATTTTGGTACTTTTCGGATAACATTCATATTCTGATGAATAATCAAATTTACTAAATTATAATTAAAAACAAATTTTTTAATCAAAATAATTAATAGTGATAAATTCTTAATTTGAGTGGTTTTAAAGTATATTTAGAATATATTTTTACAATTTAATACAATGTTGGTCATTGGATGTAATTTCACATTTAAACCAGACATAAACAAGTGTCAATCTTTTGATAGATATTGTTTCTTAAAAACACGCTATTTGTTTTAACAGCGGGATTTAATTATAAAATTAATTAATGCAACTTCTATGTTATGAATATGGTAAAATAGACTTCATTTTTGAATTCGGAATATGAAATATAGCTTAGGATGAAATTTTGGCATTGTTCTGAAAAACATCAATTTTTGATGAATAGTGAAACTACTAAGTGGTAGGTTAAAAACTGAATTTTGCATAAAACTTAATTTTACCACTTCTGTGAATGGAATTTCGAAAATCCGACAGACACGGTTAATATCAAGGACTAAAATGTGGTTCAATGAGATGAAAATAATTTTTGGTGAATAGTAACTTTTTACTTTTTTTTACCACGGTTAATAGTAAATAGGGTAACTAAGGGTAAATATGATATTACTATTACCCTAAAACATGTCCTAATTCTATTGGATAAGTGTAATTCGGCCAAAAACAACCTTATGAATATAATATGACCATTTAGGCCCACTTGGATTAGATTAGGACATTTATTATTATTTAATTCAAAGAAGAGTTTAAAGAGTTAAAATCAAAGTTTATTTACTAAAACATTTTTAATATGGGGTTATACATAAGATAAATTCGACTATAAATATTAATTAGAAAGCTAAAAAGATTTCCTACATAATGATATTTTATTTATAATTTTTAGACTTTAAATAAATTAATTTATTTTTGACACAACGATGATGCAGTAATTACCCTTTTAAGGAAATATTAACATAATTGATGTTATAAATGCTCAAATGAATGTAATTTAAGACTTTTTATGAATTAAACTAATTTTCTAGGTTACTATGATATATTAATGTTTCTTTAATAAACTTGGTTCGAACATTTAATTCTGTTATGACTTTCACAAAAATCATATATCAAATAGTGTCAAAATTGACACAAAATAGTTTTTAAATCAAATATTATATTATTATTGTTATTGTATTCCTAAAAATCTAAGGTTCGGCCAAATGACTTAGATAAGGATATATATATTATAATAAACAATTTGGGGTTCGTTTGGCATGTTATAGTAAGTTTATTAACCATATAGTGAAAGAAAACAAAAAAGACAAGTAAAAGTTAAATTATTTAACTTAGAGTTAAATCTAATTGATAAGGTTAAAATAATATCCTAAACTTGTCTAAATTCTATTGGTTGATAGGATTTCGACCCCTCCCTACCTTATCTTCGAAATAAGACCCTTTTGAACCATTATAAACCGATTTTGACTTTAATATAGAAATAATATTTTGAGATATTCCTAAGGTGCCCCTCTCCTCCCTTATAAAAGGACACCTCCTCCCCCTCCTCCTCACACCAATTTGAGCACTCAAGCTCGGCCAACCCCGGCCGAAATCCCTTCTCCACTTCCCTAGCAACATCCTAGAGGTTCTGGTCTTCCTCAAAGACCAATTCTAGTGCCCTAAGAGGAGGTCTCAAAGAGGCACTTCAAAGAAGAGGTAATTACCGTTACCAATTCTTTCATCTTTATTTCTTCTTCCATTTCTTCTTCTTAGGTTGTTTAATTATGAAGTAATAACATCAGTATCACTCATATACTGATATGTTATTATAAGTATGAAACAACCATATTTCACCATCTATCCATCCTACGGAAAAAGAAATCACCGCGCGTGCGTACGTACGGAATACCGTCTCCACGCCGTGGTGTAATCTATTTTCCACCGCCACCTTACATGGATGGGTATAATGGTGTAAAGAATAACTATACATAGTTATTACAACATCATATTGATTCTGATATATTGTATAATCCACTCCAATTCAATTCAATATTTATAGAAATGATATCATTGCTCGTGCGTACGTACGGACTACCGTCTCCACGACGCGATGAGATTCATTCTCCATGTTAACCATTTAAGAATGATTATAATGTATATATAAGAAATAATAATGAAATATATGACATTATAAAGCTACTGGATTTATGTATATATATACATATGTATGTCATCTACTTACTTCCATTTCAAGACAATAAGAAAGAAAAACAGCGTTCATGCGTACGTACGGACTACCGTCTCCATGAACGGTGTTTTTCATTTTATTTATCTACCTATTATTTATATATATATACTGAATATATATGATATATAAATCATATTTTATATTCTTGAAGTAAGTAAATCATGATATAAGTAATAATGATGTCAAGAACAACAAGTCAAAACACCTACGATAAATGAAACGATTTTTCCCAAAACGCTTCTTTAACATGGAATTTACAAAAGAACGGGTAATATAATGTCATAAGTGAACCATATATGATATCATAACAATTAATATGATTCTGTAATAAGTCAATAACATGATTTAAATCATTATACAGGAGGTTCGGACACTTACAAAGCAAGTCGGACCTAAGGTAAGGGAAATATCACAATCTCATTTTTATCCGAGATTGTTTATTCGTAAGTATTTACTGGGGTTTATTTTATCATCCACATCCATGTTTCCTCAATATGTAATATTATTTCCATCCATCTACAATATTTTAAATCCAATTTTACCCTTTGGTGAGTTTTTAGTAAAAGATATGAAAGGAATCTTTTGTCGTTTTTTCGTACGAGGTACATTTTGACTTTTTCGACAAAAGTAAAAAAGAATGTTTTTTTTAACTTATACGGAACGAACGGATTTCTACTGTTTTATGAAGCCTTATTTTCATGAAGATTCCTCTAAAAGATTTCATGAATATTTTCAATAAAATATCTTTCTTTTAAAATTGCATGATGTTTTGTGAAAAGTAATTGATTTTGAAAAAGAAAGGATATTTTCCTCAAGAATTCAATTCAAGTGTTTTATCAAAATTATTTTCCATCTAAGATAATAAAGGGTTCTGTTTTTATCCCTTTAAATACATTGATTTGATTATGTTGTGAGGGGATTATTTTTATGAAGTCATTTTCCTTATAAGATTTATTTTATGATGTCATGATGTTTCAAGAATCCCATTTTTGTTACATGTGTTATGCGATGATGTATGATTTATGATTATGTGGAACACATAAGAAAGGATTCATTATAAGATGGGTGGGACCTATATCTCCCTCCAATGCATTGGGTAATGATTTTATATCTCATGAGATAGACATGGCTGGAATGGTAGGTTATACCGGTTCAGTGAAACAGGACTGAAACGAGGGTTACTCGATTCAGAAAGGGACTTTGTCCACTAAGATAGTCTTGGCAATGAGTCATGACTAACAAGAAATGATTTTCCATGATTATGTGTGCATGCCACAAAGTTTCAAGTTTCATGTTATGATTATGGTGATCTCATTTTCACTTCTATGATTTTTTTTCCATGTTAAGATATTATGATCTCTTTTGCAGGTTATGATTTTCAAAAAGATATGATATGATTTTTATTTCTTTTGTATACCCTTACTGAGCATTTGAGCTCACCCTTTTATGTTTTCTTTTCCCCAGGATATAAAGAAAGGTTTTAGGTAAGAAAAAAAAGGGGAAGATCTTTATGGGAGATATTGAAGATCTTTCACCAGGATTAGAAGATTACGTTCCGAGTTTCCAAAGACACTAAACTATTACGATCCTTGTGTGTGTGTTTTTGTTATGTACTAAGTATTCCGCAAAAGTAATGTAATGTCCATGTACGTCAGGATACGGGTCTCTACAGTTGGTATCAGAGGAAAGGTTTAGTCAACCTTTGGAAACTAGGATGCGAAAACGTTAGTGAGATCCCTAGAGATATTTCTAAGGTATGTCTAGGGATATCTCTAAGGTTAAGTATACGTATAGGTTATAGTCCTAGAATTGCACTAACGATCTTAGAATTTAACCTAAGATGTTAGATATTGAGGGTACTACCCCTTTATTATGTTGTTTTCCCTAGCATTATTTTTCCCTCTCACACTATTCTTTTGGGGTTTTAGACGATGGCTGGAACCCGAAGGAACCGTGTTGATAAATGCAATGGACAATGCAATGATTGTCCCCCTGAGCAACCAAACGATATGGGATCTGGAATGCAAAATCTTGTAGCCATGCTCACACAACTTTCTCAAGCTATGAATCATGAAGGACTTCCAAACGAGCAAAGGAAGGAGCAACATTCCGTTGAATCCTTCATGAGGCAGCGTCCGCCTTCTTTCAGTGGGTCTACTGATCCATTAGTTGCTGAACAATGGATTAGTACTACTGAAAAGATATTTTCAGTTCTTCAATGTTCTGAACATGATAAAGTCATCTTAGCAGTATATCGTTTGGAAGGTGAAGCTGATCAATGGTGGAATCTTATCAAGAATACGAGGCCAAGAGATGAAATTGAGTCCATGGAATGGGACGAGTTCAAGAACTTGTTTTTCAGTAAGTACTTCCCTCGTATTCTTCAAACGAAGATGGAAAAGGAGTTTCTTGATCTGAAAAAGAAGGATGATGAATCTGTTGGTATATACGAAGCGAATTTTACAAGACTTGCAAGGTATGCATCTGGCATTATCATCCAACCTGAAAGTAAAGTTGATCGATTTTTCAGTGGCTTAAAACCAAGTCTTCGAAGGGCATTAGCTATAAGAGACTTCAGTAGCTATGAAGAAATTGTGCGTTGTTCTATCAAGGTAGAAATAGAAGTTGGTGTTACATATCCATCTCATGGTTTTGACAAGAAACGAAAGATGGAGTTCAAGGAGAAATCTCAGAATAATGGTGAAAAGAAGATGAATGTTTCCTTATGCACAAAGTGTGGAAAGAAGCATGGTGGAGATTGTCTTAAAGGGACTAGAAAATGTTTTAAGTGTGGAAAAGAAGGTCATCGAGCAGCTGAGTGTCGAAGTAATAGAAAAAGGGTTTCTAATGATGTGAATAAAGAAAACACTGCAGAGAACGCACCACCAACACTTCAATGCTTCAAGTGCAAGGAAATGGGGCATTATGCTAATAATTGCCCTAATCCAAGGGTTAGTGATGATCAACATGAGCAACCACTGAAGGCAAAGGACAAAGGGAAATCACATGCGATCACTATTGGCGATGTTGAATATGATAACGATGTGGTGGAATGATTAAGTGTTTATGTAATGGGATTACAAAATAATGTTGTATCATGGAGTATTGGAATATTTATGTATTGGTTTAATGTGGTATTCAAAGTGATTGAGATATTTTTGGAAATAAGATGATATGCGCATAATGAAGGGAAAATAAGAAAATGAAATGTTTAACAGTATTCATGAGCTCATGATTGATATAAGGACTAAGTGATATCATGGTTTGAGTATATAGAATTTTGAGGATTTTGGTATGTGGAAAGTGTTAACTTTAAACTGCATTCATGTTTTCACTAAGGTATTCAAGAGAATACATGATTAAGGACTTTGAATGTTTAGAATGTGACCAACAAGACATATCTTATGGGGATCGACGATGGTGTTAAATCTCTGGTAATCGTTTTCACTATGTTATGAGAGTGGACTACAGTATTATGTATAAGCCTAAAGATTAGACTAGATTATGTTGGATGTAAGTTAGTATTGTTTAAGGATAGAAATTTTTTTTTCGATATTATTGATGGGATGTTATAGTAATATAGTTTTGGAAAAAGGACAACCTGCAGGACGGGCGACAGCCCATCGCTTCGGACAAGGCTGTAGGAATCGAACCCACAACCGAAGTGCGACTGGCCTTTATCGCCTACCACTGACCTACAGGAAGTCCCTGTTTAGTAGATACTAGTGTTATTATATTATGCAGTATGATATATGAAGTATAAGCCCATTTTAGGAACCATATATGATTAATCTCACTATAGATCGACTTATGTATATAATTTTTGCTAACCTTTTGTTTGAGACAGATGGAATGACCCGTCATTCTATCACATTATCTGCTAACACTTCACGAATAACAAATTCAACTTCATTTATTTAAGAGATTAAGTGGAAATTGTTCAAGGCACGAACAACAGGGAGATTGTACCAAAATAAAGTAAGTATTTATTCTAATTCAAATTTTCAACATTAGGGAAATGATCTTGAAAACCAAAAATGTTGTCCTAATGATCTTATACCTGAGGAATCAGATGGTACCTTATATCATCACAAATCTATGGATTTGTGATTACTGGCTTTTCCATAGCCATGTTCTCTACCACTCTCCATCAGAACATGATGGTTAGATTTCTCTTCCATATCCATATTTTCACCTATGTGGATACCCAGTGATTAGTTTATTTGGGTAATCGTTACATTTCATACTTTAGTTTTTAAAGCCAAGTTTTGGTATTCCTTTTTACGATGTGGGTTTCTATTAAAGAAACTTTCGAATAGTAAACCATTTATAACCCCGACGAATTTCGAGGGCGAAATTCATTTTAAGGGGGGTAGAATGTAACAGCCCGAGATTTTATGAAAAATATTCTTTTTTTATTATTTCACTAATGTATTGTGTTGTACGCTACACCAAAAGGAGCTTGCACAACACGTATCCTTGACTTGCCTTGCATTACACGCAATCGCAACCTTCCTCGATAGCGTGTGTGGTACGTAATACTGAGTTTCACGAAACAATGATATGCTATTAAAATATTATTAAAACTAGCCGTTATGAATAGTAATAACCACTTTTTAAAATTTTAGAAATTTTAGCTCTCAAAATAAACTTCATTTTTGGATTCGGAGTATCGAATTTAGACTAAGGTGAAATTTTGGTACTTTTCGGATAATATTCATATTCTGATGAATAATCAAATTTACTAAATTATAATTAAAAACAAATTTTTTAATCAAAATAATTAATAGTGATAAATTCTTAATTTGAGTGGTTTTAAAGTATATTTAGAATATATTTTTACAATTTAATACAATGTTGGTCATTGGATGTAATTTCACATTTAAACCAGACATAAACAAGTGTCAATCTTTTGATAGATATTGTTTCTTAAAAACACGCTATTTGTTTTAACAGCGGGATTTAATTATAAAATTAATTAATGCAACTTCTATGTTATGAATATGGTAAAATAGACTTCATTTTTGAATTCGGAATATGAAATATAGCTTAGGATGAAATTTTGGCATTGTTCTGAAAAACATCAATTTTTGATGAATAGTGAAACTACTAAGTGGTAGGTTAAAAACTGAATTTTGCATAAAACTTAATTTTACCACTTCTGTGAATGGAATTTCGAAAATCCGACAGACACGGTTAATATCAAGGACTAAAATGTGGTTCAATGAGATGAAAATAATTTTTGGTGAATAGTAACTTTTTACTTTTTTTTTTACCACGGTTAATAGTAAATAGGGTAACTAAGGGTAAATATGATATTACTATTACCCTAAAACATGTCCTAATTCTATTGGATAAGTGTAATTCGGCCAAAAACAACCTTATGAATATAATATGACCATTTAGGCCCACTTGGATTAGATTAGGACATTTATTATTATTTAATTCAAAGAAGAGTTTAAAGAGTTAAAATCAAAGTTTATTTACTAAAACATTTTTAATATGGGGTTATACATAAGATAAATTCGACTATAAATATTAATTAGAAAGCTAAAAAGATTTCCTACATAATGATATTTTATTTATAATTTTTAGACTTTAAATAAATTAATTTATTTTTGACACAACGATGATGCAGTAATTACCCTTTTAAGGAAATATTAACATAATTGATGTTATAAATGCTCAAATGAATGTAATTTAAGACTTTTTATGAATTAAACTAATTTTCTAGGTTACTATGATATATTAATGTTTCTTTAATAAACTTGGTTCGAACATTTAATTCTGTTATGACTTTCACAAAAATCATATATCAAATAGTGTCAAAATTGACACAAAATAGTTTTTAAATCAAATATTATATTATTAATTGTTATTGTATTCCTAAAAATCTAAGGTTCGGCCAAATGACTTAGATAAGGATATATATATTAATAATAAACAATTTGGGGTTCGTTTGGCATGTTATAGTAAGTTTATTAACCATATAGTGAAAGAAAACAAAAAAGACAAGGTAAAAGTTAAATTATTTAACTTAGAGTTAAATCTAATTGATAAGGTTAAAATAATATCCTAAACTTGTCTAAATTCTATTGGTTGATAGGATTTCGACCCCTCCCTACCTTATCTTCGAAATAAGACCCTTTGGAACCATTATAAACCGATTTTGACTTTAATATAAAATAATATTTTGAGATATTCCTAAGGTGCCCCTCTCCTCCCTTATAAAAGGACACCTCCTCCCCCTCCTCCTCACACCAATTTGAGCACTCAAGCTCGGCCAAAGCCGGCCGAAATCCCTTCTCCACTTCCCTAGAAACATCCTAGAGGTTCTGGTCTTCCTCAAAGACCAATTCTAGTGCCCTAAGAGGAGGTCTCAAAGAGGCACTTCAAAGAAGAGGTAATTACCGTTACCAATTCTTTCATCTTTATTTCTTCTTCCATTTCTTCTTCTTAGGTTGTTTCATTATGAAGTAATAACATCAGTATCACTCATATACTGATATGTTATTATAAGTATGAAACAACCATATTTCACCATCTATCCATCCTACGGAAAAAGAAATCACCGCGCGTGCGTACGTACGGAATACCGTCTCCACGCCGTGGTGTAATCTATTTTCCACCGCCACCTTACATGGATGGGTATAATGGTGTAAAGAATAACTATACATAGTTATTACAACATCATATTGATTCTGATATATTGTATAATCCACTCCAATTCAATTCAATATTTATAGAAATGATATCATTGCTCGTGCGTACGTACGGACTACTGTCTCCACGACGCGATGAGATTCATTCTCCATGTTAACCATTTAAGAATGATTATAATGTATATATAAGAAATAATAATGAAATATATGACATTATAAAGCTACTGGATTTATGTATATATATACATATGTATGTCATCTACTTACTTCCATTTCAAGACAATAAGGAAAGAAAAACAGCGTTCATGCGTACGTACGGACTACCGTCTCCATGAACGGTGTTTTTCATTTTATTTATCTACCTATTATTTATATATATATACTGAATATATATGATATATAAATCATATTTTATATTCTTGAAGTAAGTAAATCATGATATAAGTAATAATGATGTCAAGAACAACAAGTCAAAACACCTACGATAAATGAAACGATTTTTCCCAAAACGCTTCTTTAACATGGAATTTACAAAAGAACGGGTAATATAATGTCATAAGTGAACCATATATGATATCATAACAATGAATATGATTCTGTAATAAGTCAATAACATGATTTAAATCATTATACAGGAGGTTCGGACACTTACAAAGCAAGTCGGACCTAAGGTAAGGGAAATATCACAATCTCATTTTTATCCGAGATTGTTTATTCGTAAGTATTTACTGGGGTTTATTTTATCATCCACATCCATGTTTCCTCAATATGTAATATTATTTCCATCCATCTACAATATTTTAAATCCAATTTTACCCTTTGGTGAGTTTTTAGTAAAAGATATGAAAGGAATCTTTTGTCGTTTTTTCGTACGAGGTACATTTTGACTTTTTCGACAAAAGTAAAAAAGAATGTTTTTTTAACTTATACGGAACGAACGGATTTCTACTGTTTTATGAAGCCTTATTTTCATGAAGCTTCCTCTAAAAGATTTCATGAATATTTTCAATAAAATATCTTTCTTTTAAAATTGCATGATGTTTTTTGAAAAGTAATTGATTTTGAAAAAGAAAGGATATTTTCCTCAAGAATTCAATTCAAGTGTTTTATCAAAATTATTTTCCATCTAAGATAATAAAGGGTTCTGTTTTTATCCCTTTAAATACATTGATTTGATTATGTTGTGAGGGGATTATTTTTATGAAGTCATTTTCCTTATAAGATTTATTTTATGATGTCATGATGTTTCAAGAATCCCATTTTTGTTACATGTGTTATGCGATGATGTATGATTTATGATTATGTGGCACACATAAGAAAGGATTCATTATAAGATGGGTGGGACCTATATCTCCCTCCAATGCATTGGGTAATGATTTTATATCTCATGAGATAGACATGGCTGGAATGGTAGGTTATACCGGTTCAGTGAAACAGGACTGAAATGAGGGTTACTCGATTCAGAAAGGGACTTTGTCCACTAAGATAGTCTTGGCAATGAGTCATGACTAACAAGAAATGATTTTCCATGATTATGTGTGCATGCCACAAAGTTTCAAGTTTCATGTTATGATTATGGTGATCTCATTTTCACTTCTATGATTTTTTTTCCATGTTAAGATATTATGATCTCTTTTGCAGGTTATGATTTTCAAAAAGATATGATATGATTTTTATTTCTTTTGTATACCCTTACTGAGCATTTGAGCTCACCCTTTTATGTTTTCTTTTCCCCAGGATATAAAGAAAGGTTTTAGGTAAGAAAAAAAAGGGGAAGATCTTTATGGGAGATATTGAAGATCTTTCACCAGGATTAGAAGATTACGTTCCGAGTTTCCAAAGACACTAAACTATTACGATCCTTGTGTGTGTGTTTTTGTTATGTACTAAGTATTCCGCAAAAGTAATGTAATGTCCATGTACGTCAGGATACGGGTCTCTACAATTTAAACCATGAATATTTATATAGAAATTAATATTGATAATATTTTTCATTATAGTGTAATAATTTCTTTGTATGGCTCTATATAGAAGAAATAGAAATTAACAATCACTATAATGTAAATTATAGTTATCAATAAATTTCCCAAAACATGTCTATTATGGATTCAATTCTCAAAAACTGTAATAATCCCTTACATTAAATAAAAATGGGAATAATTTAGTAATTCAAGAAAATTTATTTTAATACCTTTACTAATCTTGGAATAAATAAATTAGTATCAATGAATAGGGACTGATATCTCCAATAGAAAACTTGTATGAAATAATAAATATTAGGAACATTTGATGATAATAATAAAAAATAAATAACTAATATATGTGATGAATAATTATAATTTAAAGTTATAAAATTTTATAAATATGAATAAGGTTTCCTAAAAAATTATTATGTTTTATATATTTATTATATAGGTGGTTGTAGCACTTTCATTGATGTTAGGAACAAAGGTAAGAGTTTCTCTACCAATATCAATTTTCAACCATGGTAGATTACATTGTAACGTTAATATGGAAAAATTATATATTATTATCTCTAAAATAAATATATTTTATTATCTTATTCGTATTTATGTGTTTTACATTTATTCTTTAAATTTTGACCTCCATTTAGACCAAAATTTAACCTAAAGTATGTCTGTATGTTAAGCTAACTGTATATTTTATTTTGTTTAAGAATATCTCTCAAACATGCTCATATTATCTATATTTTTTATTTATATTATAATAAAAAATATATTCTTTATTATGGCCTTAATTTTATTAAAAAAATAAATCTTATATTAATGTTTTTAGTATGGTCGCTTTCCACGAACTGTGTCCATTTTTATGAAAGTATGAATGGAATCATTTTTATTAATTTTTTATGAATGATGTTTCCCACAATATTCATTAGTATTCTTTAAGAATATTCTTATCTATATTTTAAATGTTTTATATGTTACATTATATTACCATTTTTATAAATTATATTTTATTTAAATAAAATTTATAAAATAAAGTATTATTTTCTTATTTTCAATTTTTTTTATAATTCTCTTACAAAATTATTTTTCATCTATGTAAACATACTTTAATATTATTATAACTAACTATAGATAATATGAAATTATACCATCCACCTTATTCTATTTATGTCTTATTCTATTTTATTATGCATTTTTTCTTCAAACCCATTTCTTTTTTTTATAAGAAAATTGAACAATGATAGAATTAGGCATATTTTCAGGTTATTGTGGCACAAATATGAATGATTTATCTTTATGTTATGGGTTTGTTTGTAATATACGTCCAATTAATTTTTAAATTATTTATATATTATGTCATTATGATATGAAAGGATTGGTTATCCCATGCTGGAACAAGTTACGAGACATGGGTGGGTAGTCCAAGTGTATTATGTATTGGGAAGTTGGTTAGAATAGTCAATTATTATATAAATGTCTTGGTGGTCATACAAGACATATGTTATAATTTATATGGTAATGGTTATTCTATATTATTTTTCATATGTTTGGATTTCATATCTCATGATAATCAACTTATATTTTTTACACTCATGTTTCTCACATCTGATGTTATTCCAAATCCTTATTCCATGGATCAATATATATGATCAATGTTTTATTTTGTATGATTTATTTCTATTATGAACATTCATATTGATTATATTCTTATACTAACATTCTCATCTTATGCCCACTTATGATCTTCAATTTATATATCTTATGATCAACCTTACTGAGTTTTCTATCTCACTAATTCTTGTGATTTCATTTCATAGATAATAAAGAAGTTTATTCTGTATGTTGTGTCTAAGAGGGAATCATTTTCAAAGAATATTTGTATAGGACACTAAATATTTTATAAAATACATTTTTACATATATATTCTCTTATTAAAATAAACCTCTAGGTTATGTGGTATGATTTATTTTGATTTGTATTCAATAATCATGTGAAATGATGTAATATTTATATATGAAATTATTGGTATACATCACAAAACACTTCAAAAAGGCTTTATGGTCCCCTCATAGTTTTTATTATAAAGAAAAACATTTTCATAAATTCTAATATAACTATTATTTACTGTAATCCTTTTCCTTAGTCTCTATTTTTTAGTTTATACAATTATGATGTAGTGGGTTTCATGCTTGATGAGCCTAGATATAGCTACAAAAGTGGTCGAATGTTGGGGTGGTTGTGGAGAAGTGGAAGGGAATGTGTTCCAGGAGGACATTTTTCAAAAATAAATATATTGAATTTATAATAAATAATTCACGATTGATTGTTGTAGAATGATTTTTATGTATATGTTACTTATATATATTGGTGTTCTAAATTTAATTATGTTTTTTAATCGATTAATATTTATATAAATGACAGTATCAAAGTGTATTATAGATTTGTATTTAAAATATATTTTTTTCTTTAAATTTTTACCCCTTTTATATGATGTTTGAATAATTCATCACTAAATGACACTCTCAATAGATAATAATAAATTATTATGACTAAATAGTTTTTGGAAAGGATATTTTTAAAGGAAGTTTGGGTACACCACTGATAAATCAAATAAAAAATTATAATATATAAACCACATATAAAATAATTGAAATCATTTTTTAATTATTTAAAAATGAATCTCTGATAAACCAATACAAAATAATCAAAACTACTGCTAATATATTTCTGATATTGAAAATTTGGGTAGTTTATAAAACCATCAAAAAATGAATAAAACCCACGATGAGAATTTTTTTTCTTATAGTGATTATGATCCTCAAGAATTAAATATCTCTCTATATCTCTATCTCTCTCACCCACTGTTTCTCTTGCCCTATGAATTAATATTATCAAATGGCTCATGGAAGCTTTGTTCTAATTTACATTATTTCTTTAACATTAAATAACCACCTCATAAGATCCAATCAAATAGAAAACTATACATACATTAAATATTAGTGTGTCTAAAAATTTTAAACATTGGAGAGAATCAATAACCTTCTCCATTTAGGAAGTTATTTTCACCACGTATTTAAATAGATAACGGTTAATGAGGAATTACCATTACTATATGAGAATTAAATCAAGCACCTGATTGAAAATCCACATTAGACTACATTCACCTATCATGGATTTTGTAGTCTTTAGGCATTAATATAATCCTTGTGATATTAATCTTAATAATTGTATTTTAGGATACTCATTAACCCAAAGTGACCTTCTTATAACATCACTGTCCACTGGTACCAATAATATAATTAAAAATAAATATAATATATGTAATAATAAGAATATATTCTCCTACAATCACTAAACCAACAATATTATTTTTCATTAATGAGGGGAAAACATATTATATCCTTATATCAGAAAATTCTTCTCTGAAATTAATATCATTTAATAATAAAATCACAAGTGATTCACTGATGATGAATACCATTTCCTATTAATTTATATATTAAAATTTACTAAGAATCTAAATATTTATTCAATATATATAATATAATATGGAAAAAGCATGATGTTGTTTAAGTATAAGTAAGTGTTGTACTTGGGGTATTTGTTGTTATAGTAATATTTCTCTATATTTTTTATATGCAAATGTCCATCAATTCAAATCCAATTACCTATATTGTTTCCATGTAATTTTTTACGAAGTGAAATTTCTAAAATTAATTCCAATATTATTACCTCGCACAAATAAAAATTAACTCTTCTTCACAATTTATGAATATATATCTTCAAAATAAACAACACATACCTCAAAATTCTATAAATATACATTGAAGAATTTGAAAAAGGAAAAAAAATATATCAAAGTCACTCATAAAGTTAATGAGATATATAAAATTAAATGTTAATAGGAAAATCAAATTAACAATAAATCATCCCATCACTTCTTTTTTTCAGTGAAAAATATTTTTTAATGGGTGCCTCTCTTAATCAAGTATTTTTATTCAATAATATATTTACATTGTTATTTAAAAAAATTACATACCTTGAAAAATCCAAGGTTTTAGTTCAGAAATCAATAAATCACATTCACCAACATGAATATGTTAATCCATGATATCAACAACTATTTTATCTTCTTTCACTTTAGTACAATATAATTTGAAATTTCTTTTGTAATCCCATTATAAAAGTTACCATAAGCATTAATTAGGATTAAGAAAATAAAATTTGTATTAAAATAATATAATAATATAAAAATAATATAATTTGGGTATATTTTTATTGGTGTTTCAATATATTTCATTGGATGTATCTTTCATTTAATATTATATATACATAGAAATATTTCTTTAGTTTTAATATAATTAAATTATAGTTTTTAACATTCTAGAAACACATTTCATTCCACATTACATCTATTAGTGTTTCAATAAATTTCAAACCTCCTTTTTCATTAACTCTTAGTCACACTAAATATGTGATTTAAAATTAATCATATTTAATAAAATTTAATCAGTAAAAATAATTTTATTTGAATTCAATTATGACCCTTTTTAATGAATTATGTTGAATTGTACAAATATTAGCCTAACATTTAAATGTTTTCATAGTAACAATCCTTTACTAATTCTTATAAATTTTCATTATGATTCATATTGCACAATACAACCCTAATTCCTATGATTTTATAACCCTATTATGATTCTATTTCTATGTCATTATAATTATCATTATTATTATTAATGTAATCATTTCAATTATGATAACCATTTCCCCCTATTATCCATCCCATTACAAATATGTTAGAGAACCATTTCTTTGATGGATTACCTCACGATATTATATTTCTAAAAAGGTTATAAATAATTTTTAGAAGGTTTATAAAGGGTGTAAATACATATTACGGTCTTATGTCTAATAATAAAGTAATATAAACCTAATTTTTTAAGGATCTAAACATATTGATTTTTGGATGTGTAATATTATGATTTTTTTCTCAAAATAATACAATATATATATATTTTAAAAATTACTAATTAAGAAAACATTAGATAATTTATCCAATAAGTAAAAAATAGTAAATAAAACCTATATTAGACTAATATATTCTGAAATAAAATATTTATTTTATCTCATAATTCACACATATGTTATTCATCCATGATGTATTGAGTAATATTTTATTAATACCATAAAAATATTATATTTTAGAAAATAACTGGATGTAGGGGGATCGAGTTCACGAAAAATGTAATGGATAAAAATGAATGAGAAATATACAGTCCTAATTTAATAAGAGATATATCTTAAAACCATATTTAGTTAATTAACAACCTAACTTTATTTTTGAAAAATATCATCAACCTTTTAGAGAATTTATTGTTAACTAAAACGGATAAATTATTAGTTGATTCCTTTATATGAAAATAAACACCTTTATTTAGTATAACATTGGAATCATTTATTTTATAATAATGTTATAACATTATATGAATTGTAGATTATGTTAGTGACTATTAGTAACAATAATAAAACATCACCACTCCTTATTTCTTAGTATAAGAAGTTGATCAATGGAGGATTTTAATCTAGATATGTATGAATTATAGTTATGTTATATTTAAAAAAAATATTTTTTCAGTTGTTACATCCCAAACATATGACTCTTCCCCAATTAATATATATGGGAAGATTATTCCAAAAAATCACGACAACATTCATTTTTATAATTTTATGTTATATTGTGTGTAGAATGTATTTTCTTATATATATCTCATTTCAACTATTTTAAAGGGAAATATCCATCTATATCCTAAACCATCATAGGATTATAAATAAATTCAAGTATGATTATTAATATCCTCTAGGATATCCTTCACAATAATGGATCTTGATATCTAATGAATATGTATATATTTTTCAAATAGTTGAGATAAATGAATATTTTAACTTTAAAGACATTCATGTTTGATGTAATATATTGTTGTATTATCAAAAAAGTTTCCTAGTCAACCCAAAGATCAGAATGTGGAGCTCTAAATTGGATTTATATATGTGGGACTCTTATATTAAAAATCATATATATATAATAGACCCTATATAACTAAAGGAATTTAATAATAAATAATAAGTTCGGTTGAAAAACTGAATTGTACATCATAGTGTATCACATTGGGGTGTAAAAGTATTACTTTTCAAAAATAAAGATGGGTTAATGATATTTTATATTGATTATTGAGAGATACACAATACCACTATAAATAAAAAGTAATAACTACCTTAGATAGGTAATTTTTTTGACCAACTACCTTGAGTTCAACACCACTCAATATTTTATCTCCATTCTTGATAACATTTGTTGATGTTAAAAGTTATGATACTAAAAAGGCAAAATTCAATGTAATATATAGACATTATGAGTTTAAATCGATTCCATGGTCTTAAAAAAACCTTATTAATCACTATAAACATGATAAATATAGTATTTAGATGAAACTTTGATAAGAGTTCCTTATTTAAATTTTTTATATTCTCCAAAATCAAATAATATCATGAAGAATGTATGAGGACTGCGATTAAGAGTTTAGGAAATGGGAAATTATCGATAAACGTTTTAATAAACAAGGAATCAGTATGATAATTATTTAATGTGGATATATTTTTTATTGGATCAATTCCATTTGAATAATTTATATCCAAATTTTTAAACTTAAGTGTCTCGATGGTTTAGTTTTTCTCCTTTATTTTTTAGGAAATTTTTTATGGTTATAATATTTTGGTGCCATTTAATCAAATGATATTACAAAATTTAAATTTATTATAACATATATTCTATTTTTTTTCAATGTCAATAGGTTCTTTAACATCAATATTAAATATAACATGTATCTTTTTATTTTGATGTGTTCAATTTCATGTTAGGAAAAGATTCTTAATTTTATTCTTAGATAAAAATAATGAAAAAATAATGACAATATAATTTTGTTTGTGAATTACATTAGAAAACATACCACACCATTGATTCCATGATGCTTAATTTTCTTTCTGACAAGATTTTTGTGTTTATCCATGGACATTATATTCTACAAAATTTTAATTTATTATTTTATATATTATTTAATGTTGGATGTATAGAATATCCCTACTCACCAATATATTTCCTACATATATGGGGAACCTCTTCTAGAGATAAGATCTACAACCTAATAATTTTTAGGATATAAGTTCATTAATCGAGAAATATAGATCAACTACCCGATTCTAATCCCTTAATCATTTAAAATATTTATCATCATTTTATTTCATTTTTATATATATGGAGATCCATTGTTATTCACAACAATATATATATATATATATATATTATATAATATTTTGATGAAAATGATCCAACTATATGAAAATAATGAAAATATATAATTTTTTTTATGAGAATTATTAGAAAGAAGGTTTAAACATTTTTAAACATATCTATATATGTGTAGGAATGTGATTAGGGACATAGAGTGAGGGAGCATCAAAATTTCACTAAGAAATTTTAATGAGTGTTTGGTCAGTAGTGGTTCATAATAGAGATTAATGATGGTTTTAAGTGAATATATAAGCATATGTTGGGATTCTATTAAAAGAAATTAAAATAACCTTAAAAACTACCTAAAAACTTGTGCCTCTTATTGCTGAATAGGGGTTGGTGAGGCCATAGGGTGTCATTTTATATATGAAAAATTATTCTTTTAATGTTACTTCCTGGGGGAAGAACCAAAAAGGGGGAAAATTGAGATGGGGCTTACCATATTTTATACTAATGTTTATATATGTGTGTATTATTTTAGTAATATATTTTATATAAATTATATATTATACGATAAACATATATATATATATATATATTATGAAAATAATTATATTTATGACTAATCTAACATCATATTGAGGATTCATATTTAAAAATATGATTGTTATGTTGGGATTAATAATTCAATAAAAATATATTGCAAGTGATTCTTAACATTGATAGAGCCCTTGGGGATATCACATCTCTTGTAGTAAAAAAATATGAAAATATAGAATATTCAATAGTTATGTATTTGAGTAAAATGAATAGTCCAATTTTTAAATTGTTCATTTTAATCATAATTATGTAACATTAAATACAATTTATGTTTTTTAAAAAGAGTATTTTTAGTATTTTACATTTTGAAAAAAAACATTATTAGGACCCTAGGAAATGAGATTTTTGGAATATTATTGTGTTTATTTTCATAAATAAAAATTCAAGGATATGTTTTTTTGGATCATTAATAGTTCCAAAATTTATGGATTTTCTAAATTAGGGTTTTTAACTTGGATTTGTACAAACATAGTCTGTTGGTTACTATGGAAACAAAGACTAAAATAGATCATCAAGTGGGACCCTAGATCTTGGATAAAGCAATAAATACAACTTAATATGGATGATTCAACATTATGTAATGTTTTATTGATGTTATTTACAGGGACTATTAATGATTAATAATTAATTTATTCAATAATTTACAAACCATTATTGAGTTATATGTGCTAAGAATTGATTTGAAAGATCATATATGCTAGTTATTTTAGAATGACGTGACAGTTAATGATATGGAATTTTATAACCCTATAAGAATTCATAGGACCCTAAAATTGATGTTTACAAGTAAAATATTGATGGTCAATATTAGTTAATAGTGTGAAATTATTTTATTGAAAATATTATTATCATATGAAAATATATAATTGTTAGGATGATGTTACAAAATAATCATGGTTGTCATGTGTACTAGATATATGATGTATGTATCATTGTGTGAGGTTGGTTTTTAGAATATGAAACCATGTTTTTTTATATTCATTTATCAATATTTTAGTTTGATTATCTATAGAGACGTTTCCATAGAAATATTTTAATGGTTTCTCACCTAAAATTAATTGTGAGAAAAAATAATTGTATAAATATTTAAGCTTTATATTAATTTATTTATTGTGTAGTTATTGTCCATCAAATAGAATTATTATTGGTGAAAACCTGAATTTGGAATAATAAATATAGTGATCATTGATGGATATTTTATTTCTATTGGGTATGGGTATTCCATTTCACATTTTAACTTGTTTTATTATGTGAGTATATTTTTGAATTCATCCATATAGTACGCCCATAATTATGCATGATACTCTACTAATTGAAACATGGATTTGGGTATTTCATTGATATTAGTTTTATATTCTCCATGTTACATTATAATGAAGTTGGGTATTATTTTTTATCTATTGGTACAATTCAATAAATGAGTCTACATGATTGTGTCAAATTATTCCATCATGAAATTATGATAAAGTATTATCGACACATATTCAAAAAAGATTCCCCAATGGCTAAGGGTGTTGTGATTTGGGCTCTAAGTTAGTGTAAATATATTTTTATGTTTTTATTAATGAATAAAATTTATTTATATATGTTTCCCTCGGAATTCGGGGATGACCTCCTAGATGGGAGATTCAAACATTCTGATCGGTTTCTAACGGGTTTGTTCGTAGAACCGGAAACATCCAATGATTCCACATCCATTTGGACCTACTTTCCAAAGGTAGGCGCTCATTAGCTTGTGGACTGATGAGTCTTAGGAATTTGCATTGGTCGAGAGGATGGGAGGTTGGACTCATCACACCTTTTTGAGGGGAATTATTGTCTATTCTGGGACTATCTTTATAGATTTAAGTTATGTTCGTGAATCCTTATTACATTACCAAGTATAAAATGAGCTTTTCCTTCAGTTTTGACAATCAATGATTAAATATGTAAGAAATTTAGAGAATCTTTTATATGTATTCGAGGTTCTTCATCAATAGAGAATCATCTATATCTATTTAGAGATTCTTGGTCAATGGTAACCTTCAAAACATTCATATAAGTATCTTGGTCATTATGATGACCAGGCTGGTTTTAAAGCCACTCAGTGGGGAACTTGAAGTTTATTGTCATTCGGAAGGACATGAATTATTTCAGAGTTGGGATCAAACCCATAGATGGGCTACCTACGTATCCTTTACTTTGGAAAAGGAATCAAAACCCATGTAGTTCGAATGAAAGAGTATGATGTTTATGATTGATGGCTCAAAGCAGGATGTCATAATTACTTTTACCCTTTAAGCTCACGTGATTCATGCTCGGTGTGAGAAACAAGAGGTATTAGTAATAAAATAGACAATTGAGCCATGAAAGATGTAATCATAAGAAATGGTTTGGGGCTTATGTATGTATGACTTCCCAGAGGATTTACTTTAGGGAGAAAATCCAGGAACAGGGTCCATAAAGGTATATGTGCTTTATGGAGATTTGAATACTCTAACTTGAGACTTATTCCTGAAAAGGAAACCCAAATTAGGAGAGGATTGATAACTGAGTTTTACTCCTGAGAAGGAATCCCAGATCAAACGTAAATTAGGACTGGTTAAAGAGAATTTAAGGAACTTGGGGCTTATTCCTGAAAAAGGAAGCCCAAGATTTAGGACTGAGACTTATTCCTGAAAAGGAGACCCAGGTTAAGGATTAAGGTTTGAGGCTTACTCCTGAAAAGGATGCCCAAATTAGAGGACTTATGACTGGGGATTATTCCTGAAAAAGGAGACCCAGGTTAAGGATTCTCTCATCTTAAAGGATGAGGTTGAATGAATGAACTCTCCATATTTAGTGACATAAAGATATTTAAATCACTAGGTTTTGAGAGATATTCCACCGAATTCCTTTCAGATAAGGAAGTCAAATCCAGAAATCATGCCATAAATGGATTTGAAGAGTGTCTTGAAGACTGAATCTTGAAAAGGAAAGGTATAATGGCTTAAGAGGGGTGAAATGGGCAAGAAAGGCACCCAAAAAGGAAGGGGCGTGCAAGTCTTGGAAGACGCGCAAGTACTGCATGGGCGCGCAAGTATTGGTCGCACATGTATACCTGCGCGACACGTGGTGTACTTGCGCGATGGTCAACCAGTATTGAAATACTTGAGCGACTCTTTATTAAAGCCTTTAGAATCCTCTTGAGGTTCTTCCAAAAAAGGGATGTGCAATTTCTATCGAAGGAGTAAGGTGGCGCGCAAGTGTGACCACTTCCCTTAAGGGCTGGCCACTCAGGCGCGCAAGTGTTGATGAGTTTCAACACTTAGGCCTTCCTTCCTCTCTTTAGATCTTCCGTTCTAGGTAAGAAATTACCTTAGAAGTGTTCCGGAAGCTTTGAGAAGAGACTTGGGCGTCGGGAGCTTCAATCCGAGTTTCTGGAAAAAGATCCTCTCAAATGGGTGGCCCACAAGGTCTATTTATAGGCAGGAGAAGACCCAGGGTGATTACCGGGAGGTTTATCAATTAGGTCGCGCAAGTCACTTGCACGCCAAGTTGCGTCGCGCAAGTCCACTTGCGCGACCATGAAGGAAATTGCGCGGCCTATGGGAAAAGTTTTCCTTGTTCATCCCTTTGTCAATTTTTGATGTTTTCTTCAAAGGTTGAATCACTTTGAGCTCAGATATTCCCCTTTTCCGATTTTTAGATTCTGTGATGAAAGGAGCGTCAACTTGTTTCCCTCGGAATTCGGGGATGACCTCCTGGATGGGAGATTCAAACGTTCCGATCGGTTTCTAACGGATTTTTTCGTATAACCGGAAACATCCAATGATTCCACATCCATTTGGACCTACTTTCCAAAGGTAGGCGCTCATTAGCTTGTGGACTGATGAGGCTTAGGAATTTGCATTGGTCGAGAGGATGGGAGGTCGGACTCATCACACCTTTTTGAGGGGAATTATTGTCTATTTCGGGACTCTCTTTATAGATTTAAGTTATGTTTGTGAATCCTTATTACATTACCAAGTATAAAATGAGCTTTTCCTTCAGTTTTGACAATCAATGATTAAATATTTAAGAAATTTAGAGAATCTTTTATATGTATTCGAGGTTCTTCATCAATATAGAATCATCTATATCTATTTAGAGATTCTTGGTCAATGGTAACCTTCAAAACATTCATATAAAAGTCTCTTGGTCATTATGATGACCAGACTGGTTTTAAAGCCACTCAGTGGGGCACTTGAAGTTTATTGTCATTCAGAAGGACATGAATTATTTCAAAGTTGGGATCAAACCTGTAGATGGGCTACCTATGTATCATTTGATTTGGAAAAGGAATCAGAACCCACGTAGTTCGAATGAAAGAGTATGATGTTTATGATTGATGGCTCAAAGCAGGATGTCATAATTACTTTTACCCTCTAAGCTCACGTGAGTCATGCTCGGTGTGAGAAACAAGATGTATTGGTAATAAAATAGACAATTGAGCCATGAAAGATGTAATCATAAGAAATGGTTTGGGGCTTATGTATGTATGACTGCCCAAAGGATTTACTTTAGGGAGAAAATCCAGGAATAGGGTCCATAAAGGTATACGTGCTTCATGGAGATTTGAATACTCTAACTTGGGACTTATTCCGGAAAAGGAAACCCAAATTAGGAGAGGATTGATAACTGGGTTTTACTCCTGAGAAGGAATCCCAGATCAAACATAAATTAGGACTGGTTAAAGAGAATTTAAGGGACTTGGGGCTTATTCCTGAAAAAGGAAGCCCAAGATTTAGGACTGAGACTTATTCCTGAAAAGGAGACCCAGGTTAAGGATTAAGGTTTGGGGCTTACTCCTGAAAAGGATTCCCAAATTAGAGGACTTATGACTGGGGATTATTCCTGAAAAAGGAGACCCAGGTTAAGGATTCTCTCATCTTAAAGGATGAGGTTGAATGAATGAACTCTCTATATTTAGTGACATAAAGATATTTAAATCACTAGGTTTTGAGAGATATTCCACCGAATTCCTTTCAGATAAGGAAGTCAAATCAAGAAATCATGCCATAAATGGATTTGAAGAGTGTCTTGAAGACTGAATCTTGAAAAGGAAAGGTATAATGGCTTAAGAGGGGTGAAATGGGCAATAAAGGCACCCAAAAAGGAAGGGGCGCGCAAGTCTTGGAAGACGCGCAAGTACTGCGTGGGCGCGCAAGTATTGGTCACGCAGGTATACCTGCGGGACACGTGGTGTACTTGCGCGCTGGTCAACCAGCATTGAAATACTTGAGCGACTATTTATTAAAGCATTTAGAATCCTCTTGAGGTTCTTCCAAAAAAGGGACGCGCAAGTTCTATCGAAGGAGTAAGGCGGCGCGCAAGTGTGACCACTTCCCTTAAGGGCTGGCCACTCAGGCGCGCAAGTGTTGATGAGTTTCAACACTTAGGCCTTCCTTCCTCTCTTTAGATCTTCCGTTCTAGGTAAGAAATTACCTTAGAAGTGTTCCAGAAGCTTTGAGAAGAGACTTGGGCGTCAGGAGTTTCAATCCGAGTTTCTGGAAAAATATCCTCTCGAATGGGGGGCCCAAAGGGTCTGTTTATAGGCATGAGAAGACCCCGGGCAGTTACCGGGAGGTTTATCAATTAGGTCGCGCAAGTCACTTGCACGCCAAGTTGCGTCGCGCAAGTCCACTTGCGCGACCATGAAGGAACTTGCGCGGCCTATGGGAAAAGTTTTCCTTGTTCATCCCTTTGTCTATTTTTGATGTTTTCTTCAAAGGTTGAATCACTTTGAGCTCAGATATTCCCCTTTTCTGATTTTTAGATTCTGTGACGAAAGGAGCGTCAACAAAAGTCCCCCCTCAGAGTTGGATCCGGAGAGAAATGAGGATTTGACTCTGAGGAAATCGAATACATCCAAAGGAAAAGGGGGCGCACAAGTTTTCAGGGCGCAGAGGCGGTGCCCAAGTTCTCTCCGCGCAGGGATACGGCCCTCGGTCATGCAGGGTCCGGAGCGTAGGGTCCCGACCACATCTATAAATTGAGGTCCTCACTTCTGTAAAAGTATCCGGATTTCCGGACTTCATACCTTCGATCTCTCGCCGCGTAGGTCACCTTAGCCACGCAGGTTGCTCTGTTTTCTGGTGTTTTCCTTGATGTCGCGCTACTGTAAAGGCATTTGTACTTGCGCGGTTTATACTTGCGCGTCAAAAACTAACGCGACACACGAATACTTGCGCGGCTTAATGCCTTATCCATTTTTTCGAAATCTTTCACAAATTTTATGAAAAATAAACCCATTTAAGAGTTTAATTTATTCAACTTTTGGGCAGATTCAATGGCTACTAATGGAATTAAAACGTCTGATGAACTGGCTAGAAAGCGGATTGATGACATGATGAACATCATTGGCCATGATTACTATGATATCTGCAACAACACTCTCTCAGATTTGGCTAAGCACTTGAAGAAATATCATCTTAATTTCCCACAGAGCATCTACCCGCCTCTATATGGTCATAGTCACCTGCAAGGAGTCAATGTTCCAGATGCAAAGAACTATACACCTGAAATGCAGTTGCGCTGCTACTCCTTCATTTCGGTTATGCTGTGCATTAAGAGCAACAACAATGGTGTGAACTTTCAAATTCTTCCTCCATGTCATTTCCTTGCAGATATGAAAATGGAAAACCCATGGGCTAAAATGTTTTCCACTACCGGTTGGTGGAGAGAAGAGAAACATGGTATTAGAGAAATATCTGAAAAGAGTACTCTCTCCAAATGGATCTTTACTTTCAATGCTCCATTCTCAAATCCATGTATCCATCTTCCAAGTCTCTTGGACAAAAACAAAGTCACTGTTTGATCAGCAGAAAATTTTCTCAAACCACACTCAAGAACATCCTTTTACAATTGTTCCAAGAAGAGCTGGTATCACTGCATCTCTTATTGTATCCAGTTGAATGAATGAATTCCAGGTGGTTGCTGATGAAGCTCGGGATTCCGTAAATCAAATGAAGTGTTATGTTGAAAGCCTCTTGTAATTCTTGAAAAAGAGAAGAGACTCTAGTCTGTGGATGTCCTTCTAACTCTTGTGCATTAATGAAAAACACTTTCACTTTCAATTATTTGTACCTTCATTCTCTCACTACCTGCTTTAAATTTACTTAATCCAATGGGCTTAGTAAGAATAGTTTTATTTTTACTAGGATTATTACAAATAACCCTACAAACTTTGAACCTTTTAATTACTCAATATTACCTAAATCATACAAAAATGTATATTTAGTGAGCTGGAACTTGATTTTTATTCAGAGTTCCTTTGTCTTTTGTGGGCAGTTTAAAGTCATGCACGCCGGACATAAATGGGATAATGTTTAAGGTCGAAATAGCTTTGACCAAAATGGATTAAAAATTTATTCAATTCCTTGAAAATTTATCTGAAAACATATTACCATACTCAAGTATGAGGGAAAATATGTAAACTATGGCTTAAGAATATTTGAATCCGAGGAATGATATGAAAACGAGCTAAAAGGCATTAGAATAAGTAGTTTCCAAGAATGAAGTTACTATTATTTGACAAAAACCCGTTAGGGGGTTGAATTATGCAGGGCCACCTAAGGGCATTGGCTGCATGGTCAAATAAATAGCATCTTTTGGCTAACAAGTCTATTATGTAGACTGTTTATGCAAGGCCACCTATGGGCACGTGCTGTATAGTCAGGCAAAAAGAACTCTCAGAAATTTACTTTCCTAGTGCTAAAAGCCAGTGAAAGTTTATGGAGATTCAAATTTTCTAAAGTATAGAGTTTGCTGTATGGAAAGAGGTACTTGAATATGGAGAAGATATTTCAAGACAAGATTATCAAAGAACTGGATGAATATCACTCCTACGAAGGTCTGACCCAAACGTAGGGAAGAAGAATAAACCATAGACTTGAATACTTTCAGATCATGAAAAAGGATATGGGACAAATATGTTAAGGATGGATATTTTTTTTCGGATCCCTACATACTATTGTTTAAGACAAATAAGGACAAAAGAGGCATTCTTCCCAAGAATGAAGTTACCACTATCTGACAAACCTGTTAGGGGGTTGAATTATGCAGGGCCACCTAAGGGCATTGGCTGCATAGTCAAATAAATAGTATCTTTTGGCTAACAAGTCTATTATGTGGACTGTTTATGCAAGGCCACCTATGGGCACGTACTGCATAGTCAGGCAAAAGGATTCTCAGAAGTTTGACATTTTTGTGACTAAAATTCATGAAAAGGGTTATGAAGATATGAAAATATTTAAGGTTAGGATTATAACACATAAATATGGGTATTGTCCAATGTATATAGAGATACATAGGTCAATGATAACCATAATCATGTTGTGGCTGGGTCCTGAATTGAAATTTTGGACTTCACTACGCATCTCATAAGAATGAGAATCAAGCCATACGTAGTTCTTGAAATGCAGTTTAACGTCATGCATGACGAAATTATGAGAGATCTTAGTTTAGGGTCATAGAGTTCGGACCATAATAATGAATACACAGTGTGTGTTTTCATGAGGACTTTTCATCCAAGGGACTGAAAGTGAAATTTGGGGTTAGGCCCAAAAGACTTGGGGATGGATTCGAGGGATACTCGAACGTTCCTACATATCCCATAAGGATGGGAATCAAGCCCACGTAGTTCTAGAACTACCCTTTGTACAAATTTGGTTCATACATGTGAAGGGTGAAAGGGTACTTTAGTGCAATGATGGTTTAACCTGAGATAAAAAGTTTAGGCATTACCATGTATGCACGTAGTCTTTTGAAATGAAACATGATTGAAGAATCAATGTCAATAATAGTTCTCTCTCAAATGAGGAAATCAAAGAGTATTGTAGTTTATTGTCGTACCAGACAAAAGTGTTACATAGTTTAACGTCATATAACAAGGACGAAAGTGAATAAATGTAAAGATATTGATTCTAGGGGCGGTTTCATGAATCAACATCATATGAGATGGTGGTGAACCGATGTGAATAGATTGTTTTTGGGCTTGAACCCTGGGAGGTTGCCTACATACCCAGCCTGAAGGGTAAGGATCAAAGTCTGTGTAGTTCAATTAAAGAATGAATTAACGATCAAGTTGTTCTTGGGGACAACGATCTAAATAATAATAATACTAAAAAAATGTCGTTGGGACTTATACATGGTTAGCGGCCCAAAGAGAGTGTTACGGTTGAGGTTTTCTCTAAGCTCACGTGATTCATACTCGGTGTGAGAAACAAGAGGTAACAACAACCTTAACAATGCATAGTTTAATGTCATATAGGACATATAAAGGGACTATGCAGTTTAAAGTCTTGCAGTTAGGACTACTGGTGCTGCGCAGTTTAGTGTCATGTAGCAGGGACAAAATACAGTTTAATGTCAGGTAGGACGTATCATGAATTTTCTGTACAGTTTAGCGTCATGTAGTTAGGATGATGGGGACAATAGATTTTAACGTCATGTTGGACAAAAGGGGGACTGCGCAGTTTAATGTCATGCGGTGAGGACAAAATAACACACCATTTACGTCATGTTGGACGCATTGGGTATTTTTTTCCCAGTTTAACGTCATGTTGGACGAAAGGGAGAATAGTTTAAGGTCATATGCATGGACCGTGGATGGTGCAGTTTAATGTCATGTTGGACGGTGATGTAGTTTAAGGTCATACAAGACCTTTGATGATTATGTAGTTTAACGTCTTTCCGGACGTAAGGGACTTTTATACAGTTTAGCATCATGTAGTTAGGACATCACAGTTTAACGTCTTGCTGGACGTAAGGGACTTTTATATAGTTTAGCGTCATGTAGTTAGGATGTCACAGTTTAACGTCTTGCTGGACGTAAGGGACTTTTATACAGTTTAGCGTCATGTAGTTAGGACATCACAGTTTAACGTCTTGCTGGACATAAGGAACTTTTATACAGTTTAGCGTCATGTAGTTAGGACGTCACAGTTTAACGTCTTGCTGGACGTAAGGGACTTTTATACAGTTTAGCGTCATGTAGTTAGGACGTCACAGTTTAACGTCTTACTGGACGTAAGGGACTTTTATACAGTTTAGCGTCATGTAGTTAGGACGTCACAGTTTAACGTCTTGCTGGACGTAAGGGACTTGAAAATAGTTTAGGGTCATATGCATGGACCGTTGATGATGCAGTTTAAGGTCATACTGGACCTAGTTGCAGTCTAAGGTCATAATGGACCATTTAGGGAACTTTTTCACAGTTTAACGTTGTGTGGGACGAAGTTGCAGTTTAAGGTCATACAGGACCATTGCTGTATAGTTTAACGTCATATAGTAAGGACGAACTGGTGCTACACAGTTTAGTGTCATGTTGCGGGGACATTTTGTGAATACTTTGTATTTTATACAAAATATTTCTTCAAAAATCTGGCATTAGTTGGAGTAGTAATGAGTTATCCATCCATCGAGATTAATGAATAAGCTCCATTGGAGTAGACCCTATGTATTGAATAAGGTCCTTCCCATTTTGGTTCAAGCTTGGGAGGTTTCTTTCCTGGTATCATTGGAGTTCTGAGAACTAATACCAATTCTCCCTGAATGAATGAACGAAGAAGAACTTTTTTGTTAAAAGCTTGTGCTATTCGATTCTGATAGATTTCCAAGTGGTGCAAAGTGCAAAATCTTTTCTCATCTAACCGTTCCAATTCATTCAATCGCTTTTGGGATTGATCATATGTAGATAACTGATCACAAATGGCTACTCTGAGTGAGGGCAATTGAGCTTCAATTGGCAAGACTGCTTCTGTTCCATATACCAACGAATATGGAGTTGACCGCGTTGCATTGCGGGTGGTAGTCCGATAATCCCATAAAGCATGAAAGAGTTTATCAGGCCATGACATCTTATCTTTATCCACCATCTTTTGTAGTATATTTGAAAGAGTCTTGTTAAAGGCTTCTATTTGTCCATTGGCTGCCGCATGATACCGAGATGAATGGTTGGATTTAATGTTGTATTCTTGATAGAATTTCTTCACCTCAGAAGAACAGAAGTTGGTGCCGTTGTCCGTCAATATGGTATGAGGGACACCAAATCTAGTAATGATGTTAGACTTGATGAAGCTAAAAATGCATTTAGAACTGACTTCTTTGAGAGGTACTACCTTTGCCCATTTGGAAAAGAAATCAGTAGCAGTAAGAACGTACTTAAACTTCTTGGTCGTAGCTGAAGGGTAAGGTCCCACTACATCCATTCCCCATGTGGCAAATGGCCATGAGTATTTAGCTGTATGAAGAAAATATGGAGGTTGATGAATGAAGTTGGCATGTACTTGACATGAATGACACTTCTTTGTGAAATCAACACAATCTTGTATCATTGAAGGCCAAAAGTATCCAAGCCTTCGAATTTGATCAGATAATCTATGTCTAGACTGGTGGGCACCACAGACTCCTGCATGCACTTCTTTCATGACAGCCATTGTCTCTTCACCATCAATGCATCTGAAGAGAACTCCATCAAAACCACATTTGTAGAGAATTTTCTCTAGGTGGTTTGGGCCATCATAAAGAGTAAAATTGACCACACGTCTCCGGATTTGTTCTTTCTCGGCTCTATCAGGTGGAAGTGTTCCATTTTGAAGGTATTCCCTGATAGGTGACATCCATCCTGTAGTATGACCATACGGTTCAAGAATGGGACTAATTTCATTAATTTCCTCTGTTCTGGATTGAACATAAGGTGAAATTGCACGACGGTGGGAAATACTGATGGTTGTCTCGTCCCAATTTGGATCTGCTAGAGCTGTGGCTATATTAGCCAGTGCATCAGCTTGAGCATTTTGTGATCTTGGGACATAAGAAAATGTCGGTTATGATGGGAATTCCGCCATTAATTTTCTTACGTAATCATACAAAGGGATTAACTCTTCTTTTATGATGGCATAACCCCCATTGACTTGTTTGATTACTAAGTATGAATCACCTTTCACCTTTAAGGGATTCACTTGTGCTTGAAGCGCTAACTCCAAGCCTGTGATAAGAGCTTGGTATTCGGCTTCATTATTGGTACCACCTTCCCACAATAAAAAGGAATAAGTTAACAATGCCTTATCTGGATAAATGAGTACAATTCCTAAACCAACTTTGTTGAATTTAGGATTTTCCATTTTCTTCCCCGTTGGACTTCTGGAAGCACCATCAAAATACATTTCCCATGTTTGAGGACACTCTTGAATAGAAAAAACTTCCTCATCAGGGAGTTCAATATCTGAAGACGTGTCTTCCACTGAAGGATGTTCAGCCAGGAAATCAGCCAGAGCTTGGCCCTTTATTTCCTTTTGAGATACATACTGAATGTCGAACTGCTGCAAAATAACTGCCCACCTTACTAGACGTCCTGTGAGCATTGGACGACTAAGGATGAATTTGAGCGGATTATTGCGAGATACCAATTGGACCTCGTGATGTTGCAGGTAGTGTCTCAGTTTCTAAACTGCAAAGATTAATTCCAGGCAGCACTTCTCAATACTTGAATACCGGGTTTCTGCTTCAAGCATAGTTCTACTGAGATAGTAGAGGCTATTTTCATTCCCAACATCATTCTTTTGAGCGAGAAAGGCACCCAATGATCGCTCTAGAGCTGTCACATAGAGGATAAGTGGTCTACCTTCAACAGGTGGCATGAGTACTGGTGGACTCAAGAGGTATTTCTTGAGAACATAAAACACTTCTTGACATTCTTCAGTCCACTGGTAAGTGACTCCTTTTTTCAATAATTTGGTAAAGGGTAAACTTTTGCCTGCCAAATTGGCGATGAAACGACGAATATAGGTTAAGTGTCCTTGAAGTCCTCTTAATTCTTTCAAATTCTGAGGAGGTGACATACCAAGGATTGATTTGGTCTTCTCAGGATCAACTTCAATACCACGATGGCGTACAACAAAGCCGAGGAATTTTCCTGTGGTTACCCCAAAAGCACATTTTAAGGGGTTCATCTTAAAATTATGTTGTCGAAGCTTGTGGAATATGACTTCCAAATCAGCCAAGTGATTAGAATGTTGTTTGGATTTAACCAACAAATCGTCTACATAGAATTCAACAAACTTCCCTAAGAAAGGTTTGAAGATACGATGCATGGTGCGTTAATATGTTGCACCTGCATTATTTAAACCAAAGGGCATCACCCGGTAACAAAACACACCTTGAGGGGCTCTGAAGGCTGTAGATTACTCATCTTCTAGGGACATTCGGATCTGATTATATCCGGAATATCCATCCATGAAGGAAAGTACTTCATAGCCAGCCGTCACATCAATTAAGAGTTCTGTAATCGGAACTGGGAAATCATCTTTAGGACAATACCGATTAAGATCTCTAAAATCGATGAAAACCCTAATTTTTCTGTTCTTCTTCTTTACAGGGACAATATTAGCCAACCACTTGGGATACTGAACTTCTATGATGAAGTTAGCTTTGATCAGCTTATCCACTTCAGCTTTAATTTTGGAAGCATAGGTTGGGTGTGTTCTTCTCGCGCCTTGCTTAAATCCTAGATGTTCTTTTGGTAAACCCAAATGATGAGTAGCAATATCAAGATCAAGCCCAGGAATTTCTGTATATTTCCAAGAAAAAATATCTTTATTTTGCTTTAGAAAAGAAATATACATCTCTTGCTCTTCAAGGGTCATAGACGCAGTAATTAAAGTGGGGAGTGGATCTTTCTCTGTACCTAGATTTATTTCTCTGAGTTCATCCACAGTGGTAGAGATACCCTCTTCAAATGCTGGAGGAGCATCTCTAAGAACTTCCTCTTCCTCTTCATCATGTTCTATTTATTCCATTTCTACTTGCATAGTAGATGAAAAAACGAAATTTTCATGATCAGAAGAGATGTCAAAATTTGCACATTTTGAAGAAGAAGCTTCCATTTCCGACCCTATTGATGATAACAGGCCTTCTTTGGGAAATAAAGAGGAGATGATGGATTGAGAATTGACATCATTATTCACCTCCGATGTTGCTATAACTTCTTCTGGCCTGATTGGCGAAGTATAGACCTGTTGGATTTCAGCAGATGAAATGAAGACGTCACCACTTGTGCTTTCATCACCGTTTGGTAGGTTACCAATTTCTCCCATGTTGTCTGGCTCAATTTCCGTAATTGACATTATGGATATTTCCATAAGAGTATTTTGATTTGGGCCTATTTTTTCAATTTGACTGATAGGTAACACATAATCTGTACTCACATGTGTAAATGGATTTATTGGAATTTTCTCCAAACCATATGGAGCATTAACTTTGGTAATTTCCTTCATTGTAGATTTTTCTCTTCCCTTCATGTGATAAAATTCTGCCTCAATGTATTGAGACTCACATGTCTTGAACGGGGTCTTATCACCATACAATGTTCCAACTTGACCATTGAAATAGTATTTGAGACATTGATGGTATGATGAAGGGATAGCTGCATGCTGATGTATCCAGGGCCTTCCAAGCAAGACGTTGAAAGCTGAGTCTTGATCAACAATCATGAAATCCGAATTGGATACTAGATCTCCAAACTGAGTTCTGAGTGTAACTTCACCCAGTGGTTCTTGTTCATTTTTATCATATCCTTGTAACATCATGGTAGAAGGAGATAAATGAGATTCCATGAGGCCCAATCGACGAAGTGTACGGATGGGCATGGGGTTGACTCCTGAACCATTGTCAATGAAATATCTTCGGATATCCACACCATTGACTTTTCCAGATAAGTACAAAGGTTTTATGTGCCCATGCACAACATCATATTCATCTTTATCAGTAAAATATATCACTGCATGGCATTCTGTAGGATTATTCTCTATGTGATAGACTTCAGCTGCATTAATTTTAGCTTCAAACTCCTGAGGACTTGACAAAGCTTCGATGAGTGCTTCCCGAAGATCTTTTGACAGATTCAAAGCATCCAAAATTGATAACTTGGCTGGTACTTGGGCCAAGTGTTTCAATATATCATACTTTTGATCTAGAGGTCTGCGTTTCCCAACAGGAATATGTGGTTTAGCAGGTACCTTGGAAGCATATGCTTTGGAAGCTGATGCATCTTGTATTGGGATAGAAGTTGGAAACATCCTTGGTTTTGGAAGATTATACCGATTAGATCCATTTACTTGCTGAGATAAAGAAGATGGAATTTTCAATCGGTCTTCCAAAATAACTATGCCGAGACTGAGTTAACTATTGGCAGAAGAACTTGCTTGTTCTTTTTGAGCTCGCTGAAGGGCTCTACCACGAGTTTCTACTGCATACACAGTGCTAGCAGGGGTAGAATTGGAGTAGTGGCTTCAGAAAGATCCACGTCTTCCCCTGTATCCTGAACCTCTGGAACTTCCTCGGATTCCCTTATTTGATACAGGGAATTCAGACTTATCAAAATTGAAATTATGACTGGAATACGGATCTGTTAATTGAATCATATTAACAGAACCAAAGATTAACTCTTCGTCTAATAAAGACTCTGCCTGACTAGCCTGTTTAGGCTGTGCCGTTTGATGGGGCGGTGCCCGTGGTTTTGAAGTAGATGGCATAAAGTCTGCCAGAGTCAAAGACAATTTAGGCTTTGACACATACTCATCTTCTTCTGATTCTTTTTTCTTCTTTGAATCAAACTGTTTCTTTGAGGACTTTCCCCCTGACAAAGAGGGTTTTACCGCAATATTCATGGCAGCAGACACAATTGGTTTTTTTAATTGTGTTCGAAAAATGGCATGAGTCCGATTGATTGTCTTTCTGACCATCCAATCATCATATTTCTATGCATTTCTTCTTTTGACTTCTTGCCATTCACCTTCCTCCTTTTGAACTGTAGCAGTAACACATGCTACCTGAGTCGAAGAACCTTTTAACTTGACTTGTCCCAAGTCGACCATCTTTTGCAGGAGGTCTTTGAAGACAAAAAACTCCTGGATGGGATGCCCTAACATTTGATGAAAGGGACAATAATTGGGACGGTCTTCATCTCCTTCCTTGTTTGGCCTCTTGGGCACTGGTAATTGAACCAAATTATTTTCCAGAGCTGAAATGAAGTAACCAGGAACTTGCTCACTTCGGAAAGAGTATGTTTTACTTTTCAAATCCTCAAATTATTTTTTTCGTTGATCTATTTGATCATTTGGACGAAACGGACTTTGTTGTTGGCATTCAGAAGGTGGAGCCCTTCGAGAAGATGAAGGTTTTGAAGTAGAAATAGGTACAGGTTCTTGTTTAAGCATAACTGTAGCAGTTTTTGCTTTACCCATTCTCCTTCCTGGAGCTGATGGAATTACACGAGATTTAACCTTAGCCTGTATAAGGGAATCTTCAATCTGCTGAGCGATTGAAGTAAGGTCTCGAAACCCTCCTGTGTATTTCACAGGGATCAATGGCGTGCGTAATTCTTCACGCAAATTGGCCACATAGATTGGCAACAACTCTTCCTGAGGGAGTGCTAAACTCAGGGAATACGTTAATCCCTTCCAGCGAGCAATGAAATCAGAGACTCTTTCATTCTCCCTTTGCTTGCAGTTTGTAAGATCGAAAACTGTCATTTTTGGCAAAGTTGAGCTGAACTGAAGAAGGAATTTTTGACGAAGATCCTCCCATCCGATGATTGACCGAGATTGCAAGCTTGTATACCAGACAAAAGCTGGTCCTTTCAAGGTTCGCACGAAGCATCTGAGTTTCACTGCTTCTTGCTGCTCTGGAGTTCCCATCATAGGATCACAACAAGACACGTAATGCGTCAAATGTTGTTCAGGGTCACCTGATCCATTGAAAGTAGGGAAAACAGGGTTTCCAAAACTAGATGGAGGAGAAATTGAATCTACCCATTCAGGGTAAACTTTCTTTTCTGGTTGAACTTGTGCCCGTTTCCCTTCCATAGTTTCTAACTGAGATGTTAATGACTCAATAGTAGTTATTAACTTTTGAGAAACATCTGGTTGAATTTGGTCTTGAGTAGGTGCAATGAATGGATCTTGGACAGATGTGGTGGTTGGTGCTACAACTGATGGTAGCACTGCCAACCGTTGTTGCGCTTGACCCACGGGATTAGACCTCTGAGGGTGTACTGATAAAGGAGGATATTCTTGATCCATCTCAGTAACTGCAACAAATTCCTTCGGCTGTCGGACTTTAGCATTCTTAAGAATAAGACTACTCTGAAGTAGTTCTACATTCAACCTTCTTAATTCTTTCACTTCTTACTCTTGTTGTGCAAACCTTTACTCTAACGAGAGTGATTGACCTTCTCCAGAGGAAGGATATGTAACCTGATTCTTTCCCCTCCCTTTGTTGGATACTTTTTGGAGATAAGGAAGTGGATTACCTAGGTTCTGAGTAATCCTTTGACTTCGTGTATTCACACCTTCTTCATTTGTATCGGTGCGTACATTTTCTTGAGCAGGACGCTCTTCATCTGAGTCCCCTGAGTGAATCTCCTCTAGTGGATTAGCAACAACGACATTGATGACATTGATTGATGTATAATACATCGCATCCCTTCTATCAACATTTCTGTGATATTGTCTTCTTTCATGTCTTTGATGAGACATTGCCTTTTGTTGATTTAATCTTTTAGGAACTTCTTGACGAGCTATAACTTGGAGGGAATCTCCTGATAATTTGGATCTTCATTCCTCTTGGGGCTTCTTCCCCAATCGAGAAAAGACCGATATTCTCTGAGAAGGGGATTGATGATTTGAAAGAGTCCCCAGTCTCGAGAACTGGGGATGTTCCTGCTGCTTCCGCTCAACTCCTCAAATCCCATTTGTTGACTCTAAGGGTTGGGTTAAAGGAGTCCCCAGTCTGAAAATATGGGGTGGTTCTTGGCATGCTATGTCTGAGACCTTCTTAAAAGCTCTCTTGATCTTACGAATCTTAGTTTGGAAATTAGCTGGATGCATTAACCTGTATCCACTTTTATCACCTGGTTTAATAGACCGTTGGATGATTTCTGAAACTTCTGTCATTTGATGATGTGTTTGCTCCATACGAGAGGCTTGTGCAATATTCTCGCCTGCTTGATGTAGGAGCAATTCAAAAACTTGTTCTCTATATGCTTGATTTTGAGAGGAACTAGTTGAAGCCTATTCTTGAGCAAGCTTTTGATTATAAACAAAGCCCATTGACTGTGGCCGGCCATGGGAAATAACATTGCATGAGACCATTTTTGGCGGGCTTTGCTGACTGGAAAGCACTGTGAAATGTAGTGCTCCATGAACACCCCATCCTCTGATATGAACACCAGATGGAGCATTGGTAATTAACTGACGCAATTTTCTTAGTGCGCCAAGGCATGAATGTTGAAGGGTTCTCTGTTGCTTTTCAGCCTTCGGATACCGAGAGACTGATAGAGATGCCAAATAAATCTGATATTGTAGCCCTTCTATTATCTTAAGATGATTTTCATATTCATCATAAGATAATACCTTCTTCTTCAATTGATAAAGAGTTTTCCATATGTTGAGACGAATATGATGGACTCCATCTTCCGTCAACATCTTTGGAATATCATACTGGGAGTCAGCCAAATGAAAAAACATGACTGGTACCTCACTTTTTGCCAGTTTTTTCCTCATGTTCAGCATTTCCTCTTTATCATTAAATGAAGATTCTTCTACCTGTTTTGACTAGAGTTAGTGTTTCCTTGTTCCTTCATCGGATTCAACAAGATTGGTAGAGAGATCATTGATCAAACTAGAAGATGCATGACTTAGGGGTGGTTCGGAGAATGACCTATACCCTGGGCTATCTTCTGATTGAGAAAGTACTTCACTTGCTAGCGATAAAGCATCAGACATGACTGGTTTCGCATTTGCAAGTGCCTCAAGATAAGAGGGCTTTCTCGGCACTACATTATCAACTAGAGTATTTTCTAGGCAATGTGAATCACTACTGCGGAGATGAATTTCGCAGCGAAATTCATCATCATGGAGAGGACCACCATAATGGGTTACAACAAAAGATGAGATCTCTTGATCTTTGGTCTTCTGACCACACAGAGGGTTCCTGTGGCTCTCATCTGAAGAAGAAACTTCAAGATTGACCGAATTTTCATGAAGCAATCCTTCATGAGAATGTGTCTGTTGAAGACTTTCGGAATTAATGTTCCCGTTATTGGGAACTAAGGGAGTAGAATCTTGAATTCCAACAGATAAATGTCTGAGGGCTTCAAGAACTCCAGCATCGAGCAAGGGCTTGTTACAGATTGGCCTTTGATCTCCTGACTGTGCTGGGCAGATCTTTTTCTTAGATGCCTTCTTACTCACTTTGGAAACCACTTGTTGACGAAAGTGGTTACTCTGAGCAGGTGTATGTTCCTGATCAGGAAAGATGGTCAGGTTAGGCTGACGATCTCCATTCAAATCAGGTGTATGTGCCTGACTTGGTTGTCCGTATGATATGGGGGAGTATGCCCCAAAACCCTCTTGGTCTGGAACAGATGTGTGTGTCTGTTCCGGAGTGAATCGTTGATGTTCCACTCCATTGCTAGGGATAGATTTATGTGTCTTTCCCTGAGATGATGCTGAAGCTGTTATGATATCCTGGAAAGCATCCAGAATATGAGCAGGAATTTGCTTCTGCTCTTTCACCATTGACAAAATATGCCTGGTGACTTCAGCCGCCGGAACGGGGATATACGTCCACTCCGGGCTTGGAGTAGGTGTATGTGCCTGCTCCTGTCCTCCTTTTCCTGTCAGTGAATCCTGACAGTACTCAAGTGTGGACGCAGAGAGTTGAGTCTGCATCCTGTTTTTCATTGGAGCTTTCCGACTGACTTCTCCGTGCGCTACCAAGCGAGACTGTTGGTAGGCTTGATTAGTACTAGCAGGTGTATGTGCCTGCTGATTACACTTCGCCAAACGCGGTTGATGAGATCCATCATATGTTGTCAGGCGAGCCTGCTGACTAACTGATGATGTATAAGAAGGTGTATGTTCTTGCCTATAGTACTCCGCCGTAATTGCCTAGCGGGATTGGCGTGATGCTGCCAGACGAGTCTGCTGGACAACGAAATTAAAACGGACAGGTGTGTGTGCCTGCTCGTTGTTCGCCACCAAGTTAGGTTGGTGGACTTCTCCAGAGATGGCAGAGATGAGAACCTGCTCACTTTTGACCGGATTCCGCCTCTGGCGGTTCGTCTTGCCTGCTCGGGTTCGGGGAACCCGAGCCGAACGCCTGGAGTCGGTACCCTCATCATGTTGAGGGCGTACTGCCGCAGAAGTCTGGTGGCGATTGTTGATGGGAGCCCTCAGGAAGGACTCCTGTATTCTTGAATTAAGGCCCTAAGGGACCTGCTCATTCACTTCCTCAGAGTAAGGGAGCGAATGGAAATTGCGTACTGGGGATAACGACCCGAAACGGTTGGAGACAGTAGTCAGCACCGCCTGCCTCTTGATCACTGGTCGTCGTTGTCCGGACGACCTGTGTGAGTTGTTCACTTGGAGGGCCTGTCGAGCAGCCTCCAAAGTTGGGATGGTACCGTGTTGACGGTACTCCTTAACCAGCACATTTGATACCCAGCGTTGAAGACGCTGAGTAGGTGATGTCATCCTCAGAGTAGATGACGATCCAGTAGGAATATCAGCATTGGTATTTGCAGCAGCAGTATTCACAGATGTGAATTTGAGAGCAGCCATTATGGAAATACAGAAGATCTTGGAAAAGAGTGCCTGTTTGATATAACAGACGCAATCAAGATAAAATTCAGCCACTTCATCATTTGGATGAGCACACATGTCAATGATTGTTTTTTGTTAGCCCTCTTATTGAGTTTTAAATAGGGGATTAACAAATAGGTAAAACATCATTTTAACTTGGTTAAGGATTCACGTCGGGTTCACCATTTTTTGTTTCCCTCAGAATTCGTGAATGACCTCCTGGATGGGAGATTCAAACATTCTGATCGGTTTCTAACGGGTTTATTCGTAGAACCAGAAACATCCAATGATTCCACATCTATTTGGACCTACTTTTCAAAGGTAGGTGCTAATTAGCTTGTGGACTGATGAGGCTTAGGAATTTGCATTGGTTGAGAGGATGGGAGGTCGGACTCATCACACCTTTTTGAGGGGAATTATTGTCTATTCCAGGACTCTCTTTATAGATTTAAGTTGTGTTCGTGAATCCTTATTACATTACCAAGTATAAAATGAGCTTTTCCTTCAGTTTTGACAATCAATGATTAAATATCTAAGAAATTTAGAGAATCTTTTATATGTATTCGAGGTTCTTCATCAATAGAGAATCATATATATCTATTTAGAGATTCTTGGTCAATGGTAACCTTCAAAACATTCATATAAAAGTCTCTTGGTCATTATGATGACCAGGATGGTTTTAAAGCCACTCAGTGGGGCACTTGAAGTTTATTGTCATTCAGAAGGACATGAATTATTTCAGAGTTGGGATCGAACCCGTAGATGGGCTACCTACGTATCCTTTGCTTTGGAAAAGGAATCAGAACCCACGTAGTTCGAATGAAAGAGTATGATGTTTATGATTGATGGCTCAAAGTAGGATGACATAATTACTTTTACCCTCTAAGCTCACGTGAGTCATGCTCGGTGTGAGAAACAAGAGGTATTGGTAATAAAATAGACAATTGAGCCATGAAAGATGTAATCATAAGAAATGGTTTGGGGCTTATGTATGTATGACTGCCCAGAGGATTTACTTTAGGGAGAAAATCCAGGAACATGGTCCATAAAGGTATATGTGCTTCATGGAGATTTGAATACTCTAACTTGGGACTTATTCCTGAAAAGGAAACCCAAATTAGGAGAGGATTGATAACTGGGTTTTACTCCTGAGAAGGAATCCCAGATAAAATGTAAATTAGGACTGGTTAAAGAGAATTTAAGGGACTTGGGGCTTATTCCTGAAAAAGGAAGCCCAAGATTTAGGACTGAGACTTATTCCTGAAAAGGAGACCCAGGTTAAGGATTAAGGTTTGGGGCTTACTCCTGAAAAGGATGCCCAAATTAGAGGACTTATGACTGGGGATTATTCCTGAAAAAGGAGACCCAGGTTAAGGATTCTCTCATATTAAAGGATGAGGTTGAATGAATGAACTATCCATATTTAGTGACATAAAGATATTTAAATCACTAGGTTTTGAGAGATATTCCATCGAATTCCTTTCAGATAAGGAAGTCAAATCAAGAAATCATGCCATAAATGGATTTGAAGAGTGTCTTGAAGACTGAATCTTGAAAAGGAAAGGTATAATGGATTAAGAGGGGTGAAATGGGCAAGAAAGGCACCCAAAAAGGAAGGGGCGTGCAAGTCTTGGAAGACGCGCAAGTACTGAGTGGGCGCGCAAGTATTGGTCGCGCAGGTATACCTGCGCGACACGTGGTGTACTTGCACGATGGTCAACCAGCATTGAAATACTTGAGCGACTCTTTATTAAAGCCTTTAGAATCCTCTTAAAGTTCTTCCAAAAAAGGGACGCGCAAGTTCTATCGAAGGAGTAAGGCGGCGCGCAAGTGTGACCACTTCCCTTAAGGGCTGGCCACTCAGGCGCGCAAGTGTTGATGATTTTCAACACTTAGGCCTTCCTTCCTCTCTTTAGATCTTCCGTTCTAGGTAAGAAATTACCTTAGAAGTGTTCCGGAAGCTTTGAGAAGAGACTTGGGCGTCGGGAGCTTCAATCCGAGTTTCTGGAAAAATATCCTCTCGAATAGGGGGCCCACAGGGTCTATTTATAGGCAGGAGAAGACCCTGGGCGGTTACCGGGAGGTTTATCAATTAGGTCGCGCAAGTCACTTGTGCGCCAAGTTGCGTCGCGCAAGTCCACTTGCGCGACCATGAAGGAACTTGCGCGGCCTATGGGAAAAGTTTTCCTTGTTCATCCCTTTGTCGATTTTTGATGTTTTCTTCAAAGGTTGAATCACTTTGAGCTCAGATATTTCCCTTTTCCTATTTTTAGATTCTGTGATGAAAGGAGCATCAACAATATAATACATAAAGGGATTATATATAAATTTTTTTTATGAATAAATATTTTTTTTGTGTTTTTTATCATTCATTTTTATTTATAATATAGGTATGACATAAAATTTCATAGTTAACCATTATACTGGGATAAAAAGTTTTGTTAATCGTACTATATGGGTTTTTACTCATTTTTTGTGGTAAATATAATGTGTATTATTTCATACAACTATATGTTGACTTTTGTGTCTCACTCTTATGTTCTTGCAGATTGGTAGGGGTATTTGAAATATATTAATGGATATATGTGGCTAGATAAGATAATTGTGTGGAGTTGAATTATATTTTTCTTTTATACAATCAAATTTCTATCGAACATGTGAGGTTTTTATTTTTATATATTTTTATTATGGAATTGTATGTGTATTATTGAGATTTTTTTGTATGAATTTCTATGGAAAATTTTGGGTTTCTTTGTCTATCAATATTCAAATGTTACCCTCATGGAATTCAGTATAGAGGTCCCCCAAGATTATCTCCCATGGACATTGAAACTATGTTTAAAAATATACCTTTTATTTTTATTTTTATGAATATAATAAGATAAAAGAGGACTTTTTAAATTTTTATTAGAATAAAAAACACTATATTAAAATAATTTTATGAAATGATAGAGTGAATATTGAAAATAAACGAAAACCATTACATGAATCTGTGAGATCACGTGGAACCTAAAAACTGTTAACTAGATTCATTCTTTGGAAAATAACATCTTAATTATTAATATTCCATTACTATTTTTATATTATTAAATTCACACCCTTATACCTTTGAGTGTATACAATATACTTGCTAAAAATCCTTTTAAAAAACCTGTAATTGTGTTATTACTTCTATAAAAATGACTTAATAACTACAAGAACTACAATCAATTATACCTAACTAAAATAACAATGATCCAAAACAATATCTTAATTAATAAATTTAATTAGTGAGAAAAATACATACATTAATAGATTAAATAACGTTTCTGAGCATAATTCAAAGAAATATAGATTTATAATAAAGGAAAAAACTTTCATTTGCGACTCGTAATTCCAATAAAATTGAATCTGTATATAAAATAAATAAAAAATAAAAAATGTTCTTTAGATCACAACTATATTACTACCATAAAGATAATTATAAATTCTTGAATAAATAAGTGATAAACTCCATTCCTCTCTACTTCTCCATTTTGATTAGTCAGTGTTCTCAAATAGAACTCCATTCTAATATCATGTTATCACTCTTAATGAATATTATTCTATCTCATCCTGTCATGAACATTATTTATTTCTCACAATGGAGGGATTTTTTTGAATTTTGTTGTAATATCCAATTAAATTTATTGATGTTCATGTGTCCCTCTTTCATGTATATTCATCCCTAAAGTGAAAAGTTTTCTCCCAAACTGGATTTGATATTTCTAATTATTAACTTTAGTTACATAATTTACCATGTTTTCTGGTTTATATTATTCCCCCATGAATATAATGCAAGTGTTTAATTGATATGAAAATATCTAAAACGGACTGACATTATCTGCTACATGCAACAACGTAAATGAAATTTCCATGGAATAGTATTTTAAAGTTATATATGAGGTCCAATTCACCTAATGTGAAATTTTGGATGATTCATTGAATTTTACATGAGTAGGGAGTCATTTATACAAATGGTCACCATAATTTCACCATGAATTATTGTTATAATGGGGAATGAATCCTATATAATCCTTAAATTATGTAGTTTAATCACATAAAACTCATGGTTGATGATTCTAAAATGAGAGTTATTGAAATAATGTTAATTGAATAATAATTTTCTAACCCAACACTACTTCTATAGTTTTTTTATCACAAGTCATTGGATCTATAATTTCCCACATGTGGATTAGTTTATCTTATCATTAATCAATAAGTCATAATCAATATAGAATTATACATCTATGAAAATAATAAATATTTTATTAATGAGGTTTAATAAGAGATCAAAAGAGATCCTGGTTTCAAGGGGGTATGAAATATCAGATCCCAAGAGAGTCCCCTCTAACAATTTTCATACATTAAGGGTGAAGAGATTCCAAAATTGACAAGGATATGAACTTTCCTCCATGAGAGTTTTTAGATGCGAGATAGTCATCCACATTTTTTCCCTCTCAGAAAGTATTTGATATCCTCATTTGGATAATGATGAGGGACCTTCATCTTTATATAAGATAAGAAAAGTACTATGAGGTGTATGGGGTGTCTTTTATAGTATTTTAAAAGGTCATTAAATTGGTTTCAATTTCTACCTTAGTGATTCACTCATAAATGAAAACATCTAGGGCTTTGATCATTTACCAGGCCTCCAACAGAAGGGATTTGCCTCTTTTAAAATAATAATATAAGGTGGCGACGGCATAACTTCTGGGATCCCACACAACACCCCCCTCATGAGAAAAATGGTACTCGATCCATTGATATTGTGCTTCAACTCATTTATTTGATAGTTCCAATAGATCCATAGGCCCTTGGAAGGATCCATATGAATAAAGAGGGGGTGATTCATTTTTAAAAAAATATATCTAATAGATGGGGCTACCTCCCATTTTTTAGATTCTTACCCATGTCCAAAATCTACCCCAATGTTCGGACTATAAGATCCATTCTTGAGAATGAAATAACCTCAATATGATCTTTTTTCTTAATGGATTGGATGCAGAAACATCCTATGTCTAGAATGATATTTCTAGCCTTTATATGAGTGTTATTTCTTCTTACTCACTTGAACTAATGATAGAGAAAATTATTACTTTAGAGGGATTTGGATGAAAAACTAGTGAACTCACCCACTATATTTCATATAGTGTTAGGTCAGAAACCCTAAAAAAGTTATATCGACTCCTCACATGGGTGTTGGAAATAGATGAATTTAAAAACATTAATGATCCCCTTTTTCTTAACCTTATCATTAATGGATATTCCATTTTTCTGTAAGTTCAATATGATAATTTTTCATTTCAGTAGAAAATATTGTCACTACAGATAGTGAACACAATTATCTTAAATGATTGTGTTAGAGATAATTGATCTATAATATTTCACAGTAATTTATCCCAAAGGAGTTTTAGTGAAAGAACACCTATCCCACTATTTTGTGTTTTTCGTGAGGTGGAGGATATATCTCTAGTTGTCCATTGAAAAAATGTATCTATGGAATCATGTAACCACCCTTCAACTATTCCACGACCATAATCATCTGAACTATCATGAAACTTCAATTGAAAATTGAATATATCCATGTGAATCGTCCCATTACATGGATGAAAATACCACAATTTTTTTAAAGTTTTGTTCAATCGGACTTAGCTTTAATTTTCCATTGAAAACATATTTACTTCATCCTCATTATCAAAGATCATCCATAATTCTATCACCTATTGAACCTCAATGTTTCATGGTTTCAAACGATGTTGAACCTATATTATTTATTTATTTGTCTTCATTATAGTTCATAAATCTAGTCTACTACACTTTCAACTGTAAAGTAAACTCCAAATATCAATACACAAAATCCTCCTAAATATTCACTTCAATTGAATATGGTTCTAATTAAACAACCTTCTTGATTGATCTAGTTGATAATGTTGATATTAATTGATTTCGATTAATTGGCTTTAGGGACAACCACATATTAACATCGATGTTTTAAATTTATCTTGACTTAGTTGATTAACCCTAACTCCATATCATCAATTATTTGTCAAGAAGAGTTTTGGGAACATCATTCACCTTTGGTTTAGATGTCAACTCCTTCATCGGAAAATATTTTCATCATCCATGGAATGTTAGGGTTCTCATTTATGGTAGCCTAATAAGTTTAGGTAAGGTTTGTACCCACAACCAGTTGATAAGAGTCTGATAGGTTATGATTCATAGTAAATTCGATTGTTTCATGACGTAGGGTAGGTTATTGGAATGATATAGGTTCATTTACCCTATTACGGTAATGTAAAGAATCCTTTAATCATGTTGGGACCTCCAGCAAGTGGTTACTTGGTAAAATTAGGCACAATCACACAAGATGCATTTAAATCAACAGCTTTTCTCATGGTCACTAGGGAAGAATCATGTGGTCGATATGTGAGGATCACATTTCTCTCAATTGAAAAGATAAATAAAAAAACGTGCATGATCGATTTAAAAAAATTGCTTTCAAATGCCTTAGAAAAAAATGTACACCTATCATCCACCCAAATACGACACATCACAATAAATTTAATATGTTATAAAAAATAAATAAATAATTATATTTTAATTTTAATTTCATTAATTATTTAATTAATTTATTAATAAATCTAAGAAATGGTACATATGAAAAAATAAATTTTAAGATAAAAATAAAATTTATTAAATTATTCAAATATGTGATATTAATTGTTTAATTAAACCAAAATTAATTAATTAATGTATTAATATAAAAAATTAAGAAAATAATAATTAATTCAAAGAACACAAATATAATCTAGTAAAGACAAATTTTTCAACAAAAAAGATATAGATTAATTATAATTTTCATTAAATTATAAAATAAGTAATAAAATTACCAAAATATATAATTAACCATTTAAATAAAAATTTAATAATATAATATTAATACAATAAAATTAAAATTATGTTGATAAAAACATGAAAAGAGTCCAATTCATTGAGTTTTCAACAACTTTTCTTACATAATTTTCTTTTGGTGTCTCTTTTCTTCCCATTAGCTTTTGATTTTTTTTCACGATTGGCATATACCAACACTCATACAAAAATTGACCACTTCATAGTACTAATATAAATATTTAATATAATAAAATTTATTCTTTATAGAAATATTTATTTTCATTTAATTTTTCTTCCCCAGTTTATGTTATTTTCAGAGTTTCTCCCTCTAAATATAATCCATCTATAATTATCACGCAAATAAGAATTGTTCCAAGAGTCTATGGTCTGATTCCTAGATTTCCAATAACACCAAAAATGGATATCAAATATTTATTTCTTATTATATGACACATTTTGAGTAGATTTCATGCCATGTTACGTTTTGAAAACACAGTTCTTCTTTTGTGATTTTATTGGGAAATATGAATTTCTACACATATTCGCATCAACCAAGTTGTAGTGTATTCATGAGAATTTTTCTTCATTAATGTTTTTACATATTATAGGTTGAATAATCATTATTAATAAAAACTTAATTATTATGGACAAATTTATTAGGACAAGGGGATACCTTTTCCGTTGAGGCTATATTATATTTATCTCTTGATAATATCGTGACCATATTTCCACAATGTAGAGTCGTTTCAGAAATTAGATACTTATAAAGAGTAATATTTATAGAACATCATATCCCAATAGCTCAAGATGTATTAGATTGTATATCTTAAAGATTTATTAGACTTAATACTAGTTCCAGACACATTACGTAGAGAAATGTATTCTCAACTTTAGAAAAACTCAAGATTCTATCCCACTGAATCTTTGTCTTTTAAATCTTATCTTCAAGCACTTGATTATCCTTAAGTAAAAAATTTCCACTTTTTAAATTTTTTTTATTTCAACACTAGTTGAGCATATTGAATATTCATAGATGTATTATATATCCTATCCATTTTTAGAATAACTTCTATAAAAACCATTTCTATTACATCCATCTCACACACACTCCTTTTAAATTCTTATTCAATCAATGAAACCTCTATATTGTAAATTAATATAAAATTATTTATATCTTTTTATCCATAATGACCATTTTATTATATAATATCAGTGTCTGTTCCATAAATCTATCATGTTTTAATATTGTGTTGAGGTTTAGTAATTTCATATATAATTCTTATTTTGTTGTATCATATTCTTCTCATTGTTTTTATTTTACATCAATAAGTTTATTGAAAAACTTTACTACTCAAGAATCCAAATCTTCGAGAACATTCTTCAAATCCTCTTTGAGTTCCAAATTCAATGAATCATTATAAAAACCTGGACTTGATTCATAATATTCAAAATCTACTTATTTTACTAAAAAAAATTAAAAATATGAGTGCCTTCAGTTCATAGTTGAACTAAATTCATCTATGATATATTTTACAGCTACTTTTCCACTCATTTATTTATATTTCCATATTTCTTGATTAAAAATTCATCATTTATATCTTCATAAGTAGAGCTATGATTTTCCACATGAATAACTTCTGAATATTCATCAAATAAATACTATCACTTATTACATATCTTATATATAAAAAATGGATAGGTAAAGAGATCAATCCAAAGGGGATACCTCACTTTGATACCAATTAATGTCCAAGAAGGATCATGAGGACATAGTGAGTGGGGGTGTGGGGGTAAATCTAATGGGATTTTCTTTACTAAATTCATTTATTTTTCTTTCAAAACATTTTAATTCAAACCACTATCACCCATTTGGATGAGGGAATCTAGTACATTCTTATACAATATGTAATGAAATCCATAAATTTAGATCAGAACACAATATTTACATAGTTATATCAAAAGATATAATCCATGCCATGTTGGTTATACATCTTGGCCAAGATAATCCTCTATATGAATAAGTGATTAAAATAGTAGTTGTTTATACACACCATATATAATTACCCAAAAATTAATTATACAACCAAATATAATATCTTATTTTTTGGTTTTCTAAACACCCTAGTAAAACAATTATTATTTATTGTTTAATCCAATGATAGTAAGATCTCTGTTTTCTCATAGAATATTCTATATTACTTGAATTAAATCTTCCTACCCATTATCACAAGATCAATTGGGTTTCTGGTTTAAAATTATTTAAGGGAAAACATGATTTTAATCAGGCATGTTTTTGTTTCACAATAACATCATATCTTTATTATATTTTCACATTTCCCTCAATGAAATTATTTGGAATAAATTTTCCAATTATTAAGATGATGTTCTCAGAATTAGTTAAATATTATTCAATGTTATCTTATAAAAGACATAACTTTCATAATATCATATGAATCTTATTTGGGAAATTCTATAATTTATTTTTCAATATTATCTAATGAAAAACTTTATGCATGTGTGACCTAATTCCTGATGTAGAATTAGTAATGAAATTTTGTAAAAATGAATATTGTTACTATCAATTCATGTGTAGATTTATTCAGATTTACATTTCCTTCCTCATTATTTAAATATGTTATATATATTATGTTTAACATCTCACTATTTTCAATTATATCTTCAATGTATATGGATGTATTTACCAATCATATGCATGGTCCCAGTATTTATGAAGGAATTCCCCTTCTAAATGGTAATAAAAAATTTCAGAAAAAATATAAACTAGTTTATAAAAATTATCAAACTCATGCAGTCTTCTTGTAACTACATCACGCAAACAAGAATGTAAGGCTTATCATTTCTCAGTTCTTCTTCTACTTCAAGTAAACAGTATACACATATTATAATGGTTACACACATATCCCATAAGGTACAAAATATACTCTCCTTCATATAATATCATCAAGAAAAATATTAAAATTCTTATTAATTCCAAGAAAGATATTTCATTAATAATCATATATTGGTCACTATCATCTCATAATTGTAGTTATACATGGAGAAAATGCGGTTCTTATTCTTAATGATAATTTTGATTGTATTAATAACAAGTAAATGAACATGCATTCTATGGTCTTGATAAAACACATAGAATGTGAGGATCACAAGTAACACATCATGGGATCTCATCATTATTCTTAAAATATGTATCACAAATACTCTATATTTGGTAAAAATTGAAGTCTTTGTATATCAAGCACAAGTGATAATATTTTTACCATCCTATGTTTCTTATGTATTCAATGTGAAATCACCACCATCATTCTTACAAGAATCACTAAGTCAAAAGTATATGAAAAAAAGTTGATTCAAGGATCCTTAAATCCCAAAATATATTAACATATCCAAATATTTGTTACATAAATGATTTTGGAAAATTAGACAACACGTGAATTTAGTAATGGAGTCATATTTTATTCTCTTGGTCCGATTGTTATTTTTTGGTGGAAGGATCTTGATCATCTTAATGGTAAGACAATTGGATAATCTTTTATAAATAACATGACCATAGTTTTCCATGATGGGGACTTCTCATGATTGTTCATTTTACAAAAAATACCTTAGATATATATTATCACCTAATTCTAAAGGTTCTATGTGACTGAGGTTATTCAATCGACACATTCGTAGAACACTCTTTGAAACTTCTTATTATGTTCAAACAATTAATGTTTTCATGTCAATGACTAAACTGAAGAGTCATATTCTTTATGTACCTTAGAGTCAATTTAGAATACATAATTTAATTGAAAAACATATTGGATACAAAAAATGGTAGTTATTGAGGAAATTGAGGTCGAGTGGTATAACTATCCTCATTTAGATTTTACAGATGATGAGATGGTTTGATCAATTGACTGATATTATCAAAATCTAGTAGCTCCTCTTGTTTTTTTATCTTCTTAAATAGATGAAATGTTCCATGACTGACACTCATCCCACAACACTTTTTATATTTTCACTTATTTTCTTAATAATACATGCCTCTTAAACAACCAATCAATTTAGAAATGGGGTATGCACCCGAAAACAGCTTCACACATGCCCATCATGGGTTACACCACCCAATTGTAGGTTCCACTAAAGAACTCACATGGGAACCGTGTGTGCATTATATAATCATTTACGATCTCCTTGTGGTCACTATGAATTCCCTCATACTCACATTCAACTATGGATAGCTAGGTTAACCTACCACCCATGTGGTTGACCTGGGTCCCACATATGTGGTTAAATGGTTTCCTTAGTTGGCCAATGGATGGAATTATTGTAATATAATCATAAATAAAATGAGAACTAAAAATTATGTTCAAAATTCATGTTAAATATTTATCTGTAAAACATATATTTATGTTCTGAATTTTAAAAATAAAATTACCCATAAAATAATTGAAAATTTCATAACATTCACCAAAATATTTCGTTAACTAATTATTTTTTGATATATTCATTTTCAATTCATTAATTTTTGTAAAAATTATAAAAATGAAAAAAATAATTATCACATGTATTCAACATTATGACTGGTTCAAAAATTTCAATAATTAATTTTTTTCATCTTCACAACTTATTTATAATAAATATAAATTCAATCAACTGGATTGTTCACGATTCCACTGCTTTGTCATATTCTACAACTGTACACAAAACACGACACTTATTCAATGAGTACATCACTTATACAATGGTAAATTACCTAAAAAATATTAAAAAGAAAATTTAGTGTAATTATTTTTAAGTAATTTCATAAATTAATAAACAATAATTAAATACCAGGTATTAATCAATTTTTAATGTATAGGCTAAAAATATTCCTAAGACCCCAAAGTCATGCAATATTTATTTAAATGAAAAAATGATGCATATGAATTCATTTAAATGAAAACCTAAAGAAATAAAAACCTAATATCTAATAATTATCTAACACTAAATCCTTGGAATCCTAAAAAGTGTGCACAAAAATATTACCCAATTAAAATTAAAAAGGCTATCTAGTATATGTTTGTGTTTAAAAACCATGTATATTTGACATATCATGACTCCATAATGATCCCAATTCTATTTAACATTCTGGGAGATTTAATCCATTTATACCTATTTCTTCCATCGATGCACCTAAATTCTTACTTCACACGAATTAATTATATCATAAAAACATATAAATTTAAGAAAAAAATTCTTATCCCAACACATGTAAAGGGAAACATATGATTGAAGTGTTTATAAATCATATCCTAATGAGTGAAATAATTTTGTTAATCATGAATAATTTTTAGATTTTTAAGGGTTTTAGTGTTTCCCAAGTGTTTATATAAATTAACTTTAGTTAGAATGGGGTAGTTTGGATATATTTACTGAAAGATTCATTTTTTATGTTTTATAAAAAAATGTAATCCTTATATTTACCATTTTTATTGATCATATTCCAAACAACTTGTATATTTTTATGGAAATTTTAACCATTCAGTATAAAAATATCTTAAATATCTTAACTAAATATCATTTAAATATCTTTCTTCTTCTTTTTTGATTATAAATTTTATAAAAAATTGTACTTTAAAAGAAATAATGGTTTTTTATTCATCAAAAAATATTTTTAAATTATAAATCTAAATTTTGATTCTTATTTACCTCTCCTTAAATACAAAAAGGATTATTTATTTTTTTTAAAACAGTTTCTCAAATAAATGGACTTGGAAATGATTTTATCTTTCAAAATATACAAAAAATAAATTTAATTTATGTAGATTCAAAACATAATATCAAATTTATATTTTCTTCCCAAATCAATTTTATTTAATAAATCACCCAAATAATAGTATCATCCCACACCTAAATCCAACTTGGATAATGTGATTAGTTTTAGAGAAAGTTTGATTTGGATTTCATGTTTTTAATTTGGTTTCAGGAAAACTTTTTTCATCAATACAATGGGGTAAATAATGCAAGATATAAATGGTAGGAAACAAATATATTTTTATTTTCAAAATAATATTTAAACTAAAATAATTCTAAAATAATTTTAAAAACAATTTACCATAAATCCCCAAGTTTTAAAAGAACACAAATTATTTTGTCTAAACAATTTTTTTTGGTTCACTCAAGAAGTGAGGTTATTTTAGAGAAGATAAAAAATGTTCCATAGGCCTCATAAGTAGGTGATTTCAATATTTTACTATATTTCATGTAATGAGTGTAAATAATTAGTGGTATTTTGATGAATTTAGAAAAACAAATTATTATAAAAAAATTTATATTGTAAAATTTATATATGTTATGTTCCAGGGGTTGAATTAGTTCAAACAATGGAATTAGTTTAAAAGATAAAAAAGATATTAAATTTGAGATGAAGCATTTGAAAAATTTATATAAAAATAAAAATTAAACCATGATATTAAAAATAAAGTATTTAAAAATTGAAAAATAAAACAAAAAAATCCTAATCTAACAAAAGAAATCCCACCCTCCCCCACTTAGTTTGTAAAATTATCAAATTATAAAATAAATTAATTAATATTTGATTGTAGGAATTATAATCACATCCCCCAAAAATGAGAAGGATATACACAACATATTATTAAATGTATTAAACAGCTCGAACTAGCTCCTCCTCCAATATAGGTTCTTGAACATTCTCTCTAAATGGATTTATTCTATTCTCATTGACTATAAAATATTCTTCTTTACTAGATTATTTAATTTTTATACCACTAAGAATAAAAAAACATGTGAATGGAAAAAACCTAAACCATTTGAAATGAAATTTACCTTAAACAATATTGAGTCTACATTGATATAATAAAATATTGATATCTTTTTGAACTCCTATGATGAAGATCAATTCATCATGAAATGATTTAATTTTCTCCCTGTATGACCTTTAATTTTTTTATGATTTGTTCATAATTTCACTTAACACTTCCAAAAAGAGTTTTATCTCTTTTATATGTTTAGATATATTAATGTTATACTTCTTGATAGCTAAAAAGTTTTATTTTCTATCTCTATATTAAAATTACTAAATCTTATATATACTAGAGTAATAGGTAACTTTCCTATTAGGGTTTTAAAAGTGTTTTCATTAGAAAAAATTTCATCATAAAATCTCAAAATGAAATCATTTATATTTGGATGGATAATCATTTAAAGAATATTTTTTATTTATATATATAAAAAACCCAAGTTCCATTTTTTGGAGTGTGGTAATGTGTATAAACATTATGATGAACTCTATATGTCCTTAGAATAGTTTCCAAAATACTATTAAAACATTTAATTCCTTGATTATTAATGATACACCTTGGCATTTGAAATATTTCAAAAATAATAGATCTAGTAAATTTGTTTACAAACTCCGCATTATCAATTTTAGTGGTCATAGATTCAATCCATTTAGAAACATAGTCACTAGAAATTAAAATGTAGTTATAGACAAAGGAATTCAGAACTATTTCCAAGAAATCCATACCCCAAACACAAAATATATAACCAAAAAATGATTATTATGGAATACCATATATTTTGGAAATATTTTTTTTAATCTAGTAGTTGTTTTGGTGTCTATATAATTCAATATTATCCATGAAAGTTTGGTAATAAAAATCACAAATCTTACACTTTTCAAATTGTTCTTTTATATAAAAATTTTCCAAAAAGTCTCAATCTATTTAAATATTTGAGGGATTAATATATTTTATTATCAGGGAATTATCTCATGGTTATTTTTTACATTTATAATATTTTAAAAAACACATGATAACCCAAAATGAACTTAGAACCTTGATTCACTATCTTAATTAATCAATTATTTGAAAAATAGTGGGTATAACACCAGTGACCAAATAATTAACTAGGTAATCACCTCATTATCTCAAATTATTAGTAAAATGAATTTATTTATCAAGGACGGTTTCCAAAATATGTGAAAAAATATGGGACTTTCATCTAAAGTGGTTGGAAGTATACTCAATTGTGTAGTTACTATGTACTTAGTACACTTCATGTCCTTTATCTCCAAACCAAATTCATGAAGAAGAAATCCCTCCAAGATTTATTGATTTTCATCATGTTTTGTTTTTAAAAAATTGATTTCAAAATTTTGAGTGAAGGAAATCACCTTGGTACAAAAAATTAGTAGAAAATTTCTCCTAAAGAAAAAATAATGTCATGTAACTTTTTCTCTGTGGTAGTGTAATTATATTTTTTTATATTGTATCCCAGATTTATAATCTATTAATTGCAACTTATTTTTCATTATTTGACTGAAAACTATTCGCATGGTAACTTTTAATGGATCAACCATTATTTAAAAAGTTCTATCTTAACTAGGATTCTATATAATGGATTTTAATACCATTTTTTTTGTTCTCTAAAAGAATCTTAACAACCCTTATAAAAACCAAATACTCCTTTTAGATCAATAAGTACAATGGTAATGTTTTCTTACTGAAATAATTTAGAAACCTTATAAAGAATCTATCATGACTAATGAAACATATCACATTCAAAATAATTTGTGTTATGGTAGTGAAAAAATAAAATTAACCTTGGACTAATCAACTTGGTTTTCATCCATGGACACTATATTCCTATAAACACTTACTCTTCCTACAATAATTTTTTTTAATGTTGTAAACAACATTTTTCTCAATATTCGGTTTTAGGATTACAGAAAGGCACTTTAAATAACTCTTAAAAAATGATATTTAGACTATGAAATAATTCATAATTTTTTTTAAACAATTTAAAAAAAAACATAGAAAATATACTAATAAAAAACTAGTGAAAGGTTCTGACATCACTACAAAATTCAAGATGCATTATCCTGTAGAAAAAATTATGAAAAATAAATGTATATTTAATTTTCTCTGGATACTTATGTAGAATGTTAAATTTTAAGGTATCCTAAAAACCATCGAGTCAAATAATACAGTTTTTCCAAGGATTTCAATTAAGAAAATGGAAACAAAATGCAATAGGGAAGTGATAATTAAAAGTTACATGGATAAGGTTCCTGTAATGTATATTAATTATCTATTTATATAGAAATATAATAGGGAAAATTTATAAAAATATATTCATTGAAATTGATACCCCACTATTAATACCTGTATTTCATTCATATATATTTTTTGGTATTTTAAATGTTTTGATTTCGGTATTTAAATGATTAATTTTAATTTTTTTTGGAATAGATTGACTTGTTTTGTGTTTTACATCCATATATAGTTTATCAGTGGGAATTGATAAAATAGAGGAAAATATTGGATCACAAAGATGTCAGTTTTTTTTGTGGATGAGTTTTTGGAAGAGATACACAAAAATTAAAAATGGCTAGAAATTAAAATATTACACATCGTGTAAACACATTACACATCATGTAAATTCATGGTATGAGATTTGAAAATTCAGATTCACTATATCTTTGATATTTAAAATTTTTTGTGGAATGGGTCCCGCCTAGGACCACCATTAGAATGATTCATAATGACCATCATCAATATTGGATCCCATATGGTGCATATAAAAAGAAAGCAAGCCCACTAAAATTTGGAGATCCAGATCTATATAACAAGCTTGGAGAGAAAAGATACATTGTACAAGGCCCTGCCCAATTTCATCTCCATTTTCATTATCCTTTCATCATCTTTTCTACTTCCCTATAATATTATCATAACTAGTATGAGGGGGTTAATTACCTTTTGATTGGGTAATGTAGTATAAGGGGTAAGGTTCCTTGGATAGATTTATTTTAATTATTCACATTTTTAGTTTGTGAATTTTATTTTTTTAGGTTACAATACCTTAATTTTTATTCTATCATGACCTTTGATAATCTAATAAAATGGAATATTCAAATTGAAAAATACACAGCCCTAAATACAACATGAGAATTTTCAACATTATAAGAAATCAGGTTTAAATATTGTATCGAGACATACTCAATTTGGAAAAACCCAATTTTTTTACTAAGGCAAATAGGTTTTTGTTGTGTCAAGGAGGGAATTCCATGAAAATTGGATCTTACCTGCCACTAATCTGACACTAATCATGAATCACACAATATATTTTCTAAAATTTAATTTCACTCAAAAATAGAAATTAAAATACCCTAGAACACTTTCAAAATCTAATTTCAAAAAATCAATCTAATTTTCATTCTTCATATGTTTTTATCAAAAATCAATATATGCCCATTTTTTCTAAACTATTTCATAATATTTAAAAAATTTAATATTTTTAAAACCTAATTAGACTAACTTCTCCATCTCTAAGGACTAGTCTTTACCTTCTACTAATATTACATTTTAATGATTTATGCAACATAGTTTTATTTTTATAAATTTTGTATTTTCATAGACCCATAGGGAATTAACCAAACCCTCTAGGACTTTCTATTATTTTTGGGGAATTATTTAGATTGTAATAACCCTTGATATATAATAAATAATAAAACAAATTCTATCATCCATAAAAACATTTACTTATTTTTTAACAACTTCTAAAGGGGTAGGATATATCCATATTAAAATTACCCTATATATTTGTAAACTTTCTATAAAAAAATCTATGAATATAAATTTAATGGATAATTCTAGGAAAGCTTGATGTGGTCCATCTATTTTTTTCTTATGTTCTTTAAAGACACCTAAAATATTTTTCCCTTTATTTGAGTATAACCATTATCCAATTATAATAGGAAGGTTCTCATTTTTCTATAAAAATAAAAACTTTAATTCTTTAGGTAATGGTTTCATTTCTATCAATAGTTGGATATTTTCAATTGTTAAAGAATATTTTATGGACACTATTTAATCTAATCTAGATCCTAGAACATTTAAAAAACAAGAATATTTGAAATCTATACCAGTATTAAATATTTTCATCAGGATAGGTAGAAATGTAAATCCTTGAAAAAAATTCCAAACTCTATAGAACATTAAAGATCTAAATCCCAAGAATCAATTTTCAAAGATTTAAAACACTAAATAATTGATTAAAATGAATTTTTTTTATATTATTTATGAAAATGGAATTAAGTATTATTACAATAAAGTGTTTTAGTAGTTTTAGTATAATCATTAGTGAATTAATAAATTTATACATAATAAAATGTTATAGTTTCACCACCAAAATCTTATTCTGAGAGAAATATTTCACTCTTATTGTATTAAAGTTTCATAGTAAATAAAATCACGTCCTTAAAAAAATCAATTTATGGCCCATTAATTTAAAAATATTAAAATATATCAATGGAGAACTAATCAATCATATTGATTTGGTGAATTGGATTACCATCCATTGAACATTTTTTGGATTAAAAAAATGTTAAAATGAAACATTTTAATTACAAATTTTAGTGATGGTATAAATTAATGAATATATAAAATTTAATTAGTAGGTTTTATAAAAGGTATTCATAATATTAAGGGTGTATTTGTGAATAATCTCTGATCTGACATGTTTAAAACATAAAAATTAATATGGGAATGTATCCCTTAATTTTACCAATACATATTCAACGACTCCTATTGGTTAAGATTTACTTTTATTGGATAATTGAAAAAATATAGTATGTTTTAGTTATAAAAAGTGAAATTTAGTGAAAAAATTGAATCATCACATTTATGTAATCTCATACATCTTACATGAGATCATGGAATAAAAAATATCATATGGTGCATGTAATGGTTAAAGTTACAGGGTCATTGCATTTTTCATGGAGATCATGCTGAATCATGGAAGAAAATTTCCTCCAAAGGTTCAACTTATCTCCACCATTCAATTCTCACAAATGGGTGAATATTTTATTAAAATATTTCCAATTTTTTAGAATATGTTTTACTATATCAAAACTATAAAATTTATATGAACATTCAAAAAAGTTTCTATGATTTAATCGTACTGTTAATTTTAAGAACTCTTTTTATTTGGTCAGCTACCTATATGTTATGATAGTTGTGGTGTTGTTATATGTTTATTATCTTGAGATATATATTGATAATAATTAGGTCATATCATTATCCTCCAATATAATTATATCCTATGAATAAAAAAACATCTTTTGAAATTAATATTTATTTTAGAGTTGGTTATAGATTTATAACCTGTCAAATATGTATTAGGTTTTCTTTATAAAGTTCTAAATTAGATATAAAAATAATGTAACATTATTTAGTAGCATAAGTATCATATGTTACACCTTTAGGGATGTAAAACTATATTCCAAATATTTGTTTATGGAACTAAAATTATCATTTACCTTTCCATTGAGATTAACTTTAGTTTATGTTTGGTAGACTCATATTATTTGGATTTTTATTCTACCAATATTATTGTCCATTTGTCACATTAATGTCATTAAAGTGTTTAAAAATGTTTTTTTTATTTAATTTTATTTAACTTTTTTTTTATATATTGAAAATAAAATTTTCAATCATAAACTCCTCCTTCGTTGAGAATTATATATCTTTTAGAAAGATCATGGTTTAGGGCTAACAGATTTGAATTTTTAAATAAACATTTCTCTTTAAAATCTATAAAAATGGTTTTTATTTCAGTATTCAATCATTGGTTAGTGTTTTTGAAGGCTATAGGATGGGTTTTTTTGGAACGTTATACTTGGAAACATGCCAATTGAATATTCAACAGATTCCTACATTTATGGATATTTATTACAAAAGTGATATTCTGATCCATAAATTACATAATAAACTTATGTTTAGAAACTAATTTCAGGTCATGATTTTTTTGGGAAGTGTTAGTAAGTATAATGGAACTCCTTATAGTGGTAAGATACTAATGTTTCCACAAAATCATGTAATTTTTGGAATTTGTTGAAGTAACCTCATGAGATGATTTCTCTTAAGAATAACTCTAGTTCAAAACTATTTGTTATTTTATGCATTTTAATGAAAATGAATCCTAGAAGTAACTGATATTTTATCAACTGATGATCCAACTACTGTAATATATGTCATAATTTATCCAGTGATACAAATTACATTATAAAACTATTAAATAAATAATTTTTCACTTATTTTTTAATGTGGATAACTAAAAATAATCTCTATAATAGCCCCAATACTTAAGAACTATTTAAAAATTGAGTTTTTCTAATTCAAGAAATATCTTTTATAGTTTATGGTTTCCTATAAGTAGGAAACAAATTAATGCAAAATTTTTACAAGTTCAATAAAATCCCTAATTAGAGTGGAGTAGGAAAATAAATATCCATCCTCTTATAATCCCTCTAATGAATATTTAATGAATTTAATTTTATTTATTCAATATTAATTTATAGGCTTTTCATTTTGAGATAATGAAAAATGTCTTTCAAGTGTCTTTGTGGGTCCCCTATTGGAAGTCCATTAAATTTAGGAAGTTGTTGAGTGAAACTAAACATGATTTCAAAACATTCATGTAAATATAGGTATTTTTATTTTTTTTGGTGACATATATAAAATGATAAAAAGTACATAAATTATCTATTATCATCCATTATGGTTTTAGGTTAACAATTTTCTCTCCTTGGTATGTAGGTATTTTCATAATCATCAGATAAGGACTCTAGTGGTGTAGAGATTTAAATATCGGTGTTTGGTCTTTCTAAACCTCCACTTTCCTAACTCTACAATGAAATTCCTTATCAATTTCAGTTTATAATGTATTAAAATAAATTTTTAAACTTATATTCATTAAAAAAAAGCGTTAAGAAAACTTATGAAACCACCCTGAAAATTATGTTAGTAGACAAGGCATAGAGTTCTCAATAAATCATTAGTCAATGTTTATTCCCATGAAATGTTATATTGTAGCACCCGAGGTCATTTCTTGATGAATTAGAAACTAAGTTCAAAAAAACCACTTTAGTTTTTCTACTTTATATTGGATGATAAAAAATGGGGATTCATATAATTTTTTATGAGAATTAAGAGAACAAAATAAAATTAATTCAAATAAAATGACCGAGTGAATGCTGAAAAAAAAGAATAGTTCGTGAATGTGTGTGATCTGGTGTAACCTAGAAGTTGTGAAATATTTTCAATATTTAGACTTTCCCTTTTTAATTATTAGTTATTTATCTAAATAATATTCCTTGATAAACAACCTATGAACATAAAATCTACAACTAACTTGATATAAAAATACCATCAAAACCTAAGTATAAATTTTGTTCCTCTGAAATAAGTTATTTAACTACTCAAAGACAACCATGTAATCAAAACTAATTTAAATCACACTAATTCTATTGAAATTGAAATAGGATATAGGTAAATTATAACCTATAAATTGGGTTCATTAGTCTCTAATATATCACCACCTTCAACGGGTTTATCAAAAAATGGATTAAAATATCATATTCTTGATTCGTCCTAACTACTTCATGCTCGATTAGTTGCGAGTACTAAACTATCTCATATTTTTTTTCATGTGCTCCCTCTCGATGATGATACATTTGTGTCATCTCTTTATAGGATATATTTATGGATCAAATTGGGTTGAATATATATATATATATTAATTTATTAGGTGTTTCATGGATTTTTGTTTATGATTCACATACAACATTCTCTATAGGCGATTTTTCAATGCATTAGTATTCTTTCTCCCACATTGAATTACCAAAATATTCTCATTGACTATGGTCCAATTATTTTCCATGTGAAGTTGTTTCATTTATTCTACCCTTAATTTGATTCATGTGTCCAATTAAAGATATGAAAACACCTTAAATGTAAAAAATATATTTGGGTGCCTAAAATTATAGAACTGAAATATCAATGACAATATATTATATATATTTATATGAGATCCATTTCACCATACCTAATATTCTAGATGATTCAGTGAATCTGATGCATGTTGGGTTTCATTTATACATGTGGTAACTTCATTGTTATGCTACAAAAGATTTGTTAAATTGGAATGAATATTTCACGAGCCCCTAATTTTGTAATTTTATATAACACAACACTTGATTGATTTTTTTTATGTGACCAATGAGGCAAGTATGTTATTCATACATACACATTTTTTGTATAGTTTTTTATCCTAACTCACCTTCCATAGAATTATTTTAATCACACCTGAGGGTTTATTTTAAAAACATATGAGTGCCAATTCCATATTATTTATGGTCTATCCATGTGATTTTGTAACATTTATCTTACATAGTGGAAGAAAAACTCTTAAATTCCAAACCATTTTCTATAATTCCATGTGTAGAGTTAAAATAAATATTACGAGTAATATAATGACTCTTTAAAATTGAAAATATTACACTTTAACTTAATAAATGGGAAAATTTTTCATATGATGATCCTAATGTTTTTGAAGAATGAGACGTACACCCATTGAACAAATTTTTACATTCACGGAATGACTTATACATATAGTCAGAACTAAGCTCACTCTTTGAATAGTTTTCCACATTTTCTATATTTTCTAAGGATGAATATGACAAAGTCGAAAGAGACATCTACACTACCACCCCATTCCAAATTCATTCATTCTTGATCCTAAAATAAGTCCCATAATATGGCTACATGAATCATATGTAGTGAATTTTCCTAAAAAATCAATATAAATAAAATTAATGTTTAGATTTTCCAAATATCCATTAAGTGAATAAAAAATGTGTAATCCAAGAATTAATCTAATTTTAACATAATGATTATAGATATTCCTAAAACCTAAAAATAATTTTTTTATTAAAATAAAAAATAATATGGACTAATTCCTTCAAATAAAAAACTAAATTAATAAAAATATAAAATATAACATCAATTATTTTAAAAATATTCATTTATTTACAATCTATATTTTGTACCATATGAGTATTGATTTGATGATTATTTTGTACATTTATTTTTGGGTAGAAATTGATTTATGTTTATTTATAGATAATGCATCCTAGTTTGTGAGTATCGATACATCAATATAGATCACTATCCCCTAAGATTGTAATGAAGTGATTGGAAACTAAAAATGCATATAGTGTTGTATAATAGGTTGGATTTAGTGTAATTAGGATGGGATAATTTTTTATTAGAGAAAGTTTATTGTAGGGTTTAGAGTAATTCGCACGTGAGGTTTGAGTTAGGATTAATTTGGAAAATTATGTTAAAATAATCTGAGTTCAGTCAGTTATTCTAGGGAACCTAGGGTTACGGTGTTGTCAATGATTCACTCCTACACCTAGACTCTGAATGTTTATTAATTTTATATAGATATTAGAGAATCACTTTCAAGTTATTATTATATTAGGATATGAATCATGTAGTTTAAAAGTATGAAAAATGTTTATGTTTTTATAAGGGATGGTGTTTTTGGTTGGAAAAATTTTGATTGTTTTTTATTTAATATAACATTTTAATTATATGACCTAATTTTGAAATTTAAAGATTTGTTGTATCACTCACTCATCAAGATGAAAATTTTAACTATATAAATTATTTCCATTATTTAGGGGTTTGGAATTAATTAATCAGTAATTTATGTTCACGAGTATGTGAGTTGAGGATGATGGTGGTATAGAGGTTCTAGTTCATGATATTCAATGATGAAATATTTGGTGGAGGTTTCTAGGTTCCTATTAAATGAATCGTAATATCCCTAATGTTTTTATTGGATTCCTTATCTATTTTGATATGAACTAATTGAATGATTGGGAATATGGTACATGGATTTTTATAAACTTTTATATAATGTTTTAATTTTATACCAGTTCTACACTATTTACATCCACCTATTTAAGATAATGAATATAATGAGGGGATATTAATTAAAGGACCCAATCCTATTCAATACTAAGAACATTGCAATACAGAGGTAGACATATAATGATTATTTTATTTGGTATATTTTTTGATACTTGATCGCGACCCATATGGAATATGTGATATTGATTTTGAGGGATGGTGATATGGTGATATGGGATATACAAGGAGTTCAGATGATAAGTGAACATGTACTCTATATATGTAATTTTTTATTGATCCTATCTCATGGTTGTTGGTTAGATATTTCCTAGTGATTTTTGGATCAAATATGGAGTGAAGGTATATAAGATAATTAAATTAGATTTGAGAGGGGATTGTTTTATTACTATTTTATTGGGTGATAGTGGGATATATAAATTTCAACGGGGTTGAACATTTATGATATGTTATGACTGTCATGTCAAGGGTTCATGGGATTTCACCCTTCATGATCATGATATTACTTAAAGGATATTTAAATAATTTATTGTGTTCTAATATTATTTGTGGGTTTTAAATTATAAATTTAATGGTATATTTGATTTTTTTTCAAGGTATGGGATGTTATAAATCTATTTTATTATTGTCGAATGGGTACCTACCCTCAATTTTTTATAGATGTGATTATCATAAATTATTGTGGTGGATGCTGATTATTCTCTAATGATGACTATGATTTTTATATTAATGAATGATTGTGATATTTACATTATATTAGATGACATGGTTCCCAAAGGAATGTTATAATCATGTGGGTTTCTATTTTTTTGATACATTTTATATTGAAGAGTTTAAGTGAATACTTTTTTTAAATATGTATTATATAAAAATGAAGAATCTATCAATTTATATTGGACAATATTATAATAGATGAGTGATATTCTACTATTATAAATGGGAAAGGATGTGGGAATGCAACATGAAGATCTCATATTGATAAATTCAATATATAAATATTAAAATAGTGATGATTTTTAGCTGATATATAAGTTAATGAAATGTACTACATATGAGAAATAGTCTACAAGTTCGTGGAATAATGTTTTGAGTGGCCATATAGATTGTAGATTGATGAACTGATATTAATAAATAAAACTAGCTGAAAATGTGTAGAAATCCTAAAAATATGTTTTAATGTATTTGAACAATTGATAAAGACCTTTTTGATTATAATTATGAGTTGATTTTTTGTTCAAGAGATGGAATTATGGATGCTAATGATTTGGATGATCTATTTAATTCCTAGGTAAATGAGATCTTTAATGGTAAGGATAGAGTATCAATGTAGTAAAATAATTATCCCTTTATTAATAAGAATTTATTTTATTCTAGGGATTCTATTAGTAATTTTAGTCCCCTTATTGAGGGGATGGTTAAGGATTACATCATATAATCTAGGCTAAAGATCCTCCCAGTTTGGGTCCTCCACTTAATTTGGGAGTAATCTCTACAAAAAATATGGGGGGACTAGATTTAATTATTATTATTAAGATATACCTATTGATGAACCGTTAATATAATAAACAATTAAAGCTATGAATTTTCACTAGAGTGCTAAAAATGGTAAGAAACCATTGGTGGACACATATGGTTTCATTACTACCCATCATAAGAAGACTTGGAAATGTAATTATTACTCTAATTTAGAGATAAATATTATAAATTTATCAATATGGGTATTTATAAAGAATAAAGACACCCCTTATCAACTAAAATTAATAGATGAATCATCTTAATTTTGTGATGAAGAAAATGTAGATGATATTACTAAGATTAATTATAACATGTGTACTATTAAGGAGGTTCTTTAGGAATAAATCTAAAGATTGGTTAGGGAACTGGACCTGTTTTTCAACAATAGATAACATGATGGTGTAATTAAATGGATTAGTATATTCACATTTTTAAACATATGATCTCTATAATTGAATATGAACTCAAAAAATAATTATTCAAAATGTATTCACTACCCATGGAAGTATCTTTTTTCAGTCTCAAACAAGGTAGTTTACTGATTCAATTAGGGTCTATATTTGGATCCTTATAAATGATTATGCATGGTATGTTACTATACTATTACTTAATAAATAATTCCAGTGGACATGGAATAATGTATTGGTCTTCTTTGAATAGAGTTGAAATTTTAATTTTTCACTGCATGGAATATGCACTTTCTGAAGCATAGAGTGAATCTCCATATCTATCAATGCTTTATATGGTCTTTTTGGTGTTATTAACTTATAGTTCAAAATTATTGGGATTCATGGGGATCCTCTTTATAAATGAAACTAATTTCAGTGTTGTTGTTGAGAGTCTTAAACGTTTATAGGAACAACTGAATATTTATATTCCTTTGGATTTCATCGGTACCTTTCTAAGTTTACTACTAATGGTTTTTTTCTATTGATTTATATCAATCTTGTAGAGAATTTACATGGTGGATTGAGATGGTAATATCTTCCCAAGATTACTTATGCTAGTTTTACCATCAAATGGATGTGAGTTTTTACATTTATGTGTTCATTTTTAATGTTTTCAAATTCTATCCTTCAATTCATAGATGAAATAAGATCACTAAACCTCATGAATAAAATGGTACACTCTCTGTTATGTAAAAAGTTTATATTTATAGATGATTTTGAGAATCCCATGAGATAACATTAAATTAAGTGGTTGAATTTTGAAATTATTATGATGAAGTTAATAGATAGATAGGTATTTATTTTTTATATTAGTTGTCATAAGTATCATGTTTTTTTATGTAATGATCATTCATGAGCTACATAAAACTCATCTTCACTAGAAATTTTAAAAGGCGATGCAAAATTTTTATGAGTGTAAGGATCATGAATAATTTACTGAATATGATTTTAAGTTTCTATAATTTTCAATTATCCTTATTATGGTCATCATATGAGTCATATTCTCACATCATAAATGTGATTAGAAGATATATTAGTATTATTTATCCTTACATTGTGAATGAAAATTATGAGTTAGTGCTTTTTTGGAAGATTAAGAATTTTTAAGAAACATTCATCCCAGCATTATGTGTTTATAAGGATTAATTTAACATTTGATCAGGATAATTCAATTTTCTTTTGAATGTATTATAATTTTTTTAAGATTATATTTAACTTCATAAGGATTATATAGAATCTTTTAAGTATCCACTACATGGATTATTTTAGGAAATTTATTGAATAATTTATGATGAATCATGAATACATAATTACCTGAGTAATAGAGAAGAAATTTTGATATTGAATTATTATAAGAAAAATAAAATTAATTAAGATGATTCTCTATATTAATCTTCAGGCATTAAAAACAAAAACATTTTATATTAATTTTAATTCACTCTATGTTCAATGGAACCAAAATTCAAACTAAATAAATAATGATCCAATCAAAAATATATGAATGTATGAATGTATCTCCAAACTAAAATATACTATTCCTCATTACAACTTTATGAATATAGGCACATGAAGATTGTGAATTCAATAGGATTAAATTGAATATTTTTTTTGTATTTAATATAGGTAAATAATTGTGAGATTGGTAGAGATATGTATATTGATTTAAAACCAAAATTTTAGTATATATAAAGGGATATTCAAAAGTGGAATATCTACATAAAAGAGATCACCTTTCATCTGAGAGTTAAAAAAACTCAATAATTTATTATGGAAAGAATATTCCTAGAATAATAAAAATATGAATGAGAATGAGGAAAATAAATAATGGGTAACATTTAATTTATAATTAAAAACTTCATGATATATTAAGGAGATAATAATTTATGGTATTGAAGGATAATAAATCCAACAAAATTTAGTATATCCCTATGATTTGAAGAAGAAAAATAATAATAACATCATAACTATAGTAATGATGTTAGGATGAAGGTGAGTAGTAAATTCCAAATTATGATACATATTATATCATAATATCATTAAGGAAATTTTTTTATGAAATCCATAAATACATTGGAAGATCATGTCATATGGACATGAAGTAGACTGAGGCTATAAGCCACAACATCAATCAACATATAGAGTTAAATACCACCTAAAATTAGTGTTAAGGACTACATGAACACTGATGAAAAGGATCACAAAGTTATGGTTGAGAGAAAAAAGGAAAATATTTTTATGATAATTACTAAAATAGAGAGTTACTATAAAGATCCCATCAGGAGGTATCCAAAATATTCACTAGTGAACCCATAATTTCATGATATTGTGTACCATGATTTTTAGGTGATTATACTCAAAAGTATTAATGCTGGAAATTTTTTTTCTTGGAACTTGAATAGGATACAAAGAGGACTATGTTCTCTTATTTTCGATAAACCTAGTAGAACCTTTTTTTGTAATTATACGAATTATTTTTCTAGCATATGAAAAATGATGACATAATAAGAGAAAGTGGATTGTGATATTAACTGGTTACAAATATTTATTAAAATATAGGAATTAATAAAACTAAAGGGAACATAGATTCACCCATCCCGCTCTTAGTGATCCAATAGGGCCTTGTAACATTAGATAGTTTTAATTCAAATTAGTTTCCTTCTAAAATAATCACCATTTATAAAATGTGAAGCATAGAGAAGTTAAATGTTGTCAGCAACTAAGGTGTTCTAATTTTTAAATGGAATAATTTTCATGGATGTAATAATATAATGCTTATATATTTTTTATCACAAGACCTTGATCTGAGTAGTGTTGTTACAAATGTATTTCCCTGACTAAAAATAGATATTTTCATGACTTATATAATAATAGAAATGTAAAATTTGATGGTGAAGTAAGAAATTATATCATTTCACATTTTTTAAAAAATCTACACCAATGTAATGAGACATAAAATATTAATGGGATTTTGGATAATCTTGAGAAAAAGTAAAATTTTAATATGAAGATGGAGGAAAAACTAAATATTTGGAGAGAAATATTTCAATAAAATTTTATGGTTAATGATGATACTATAGAAGAATACATTATAAGGGAAAGTGAGATAGTTAATAATGTTAGAGTATTTTAAGACAATATATTGTATTAAAGAATTATAATGAAGGTGTCCATAGACTATCTCAAAGAGAATTAGTAGTGTTGGAGGAAAATTTAGAGGTTTGAATCTTATTAATTTCTTTAATTGTAGAGTCATTTGTAATTTTTCAATTAACACCCCAAATAAGAAATATGATTTGGTAAAATTAATTATAAGGAAGAAGAATTTTCTAGAATATAATATGAAAGAATCAAGAGGACTAACATTATAATGATAATATAGTTATATAGAGTGTATAAAATATATTTGATGATTAAAGATGAAGATGATGAATCATAATTATGGAATAATTTAAAATATGTAAGTACCTACCAAAATAATAAAACCACTATATTCTGGGTTAAAAATATGAATTTACTTTAAATAGTGATTATGATGACAAATAAGGCTATACTATGTATTTGTAAAGATATAAACTAGTGACCAGTCATAAAAAAAATACTAATATGAATAAGTGAGTCAAGATATTAGGAAATGTGAAAGGAAATGAATGTATGAGGGAGATTTATCTATTTGAGAAGATAAAAATTAATAAGGTTAAAATTAAATAATAAGACAACATTTAAGAAGATATAAAAGCAAAACTAGATGTAAAATAATGATATCTACATGAGGCATAATATATGTTTCCTAGATATGAAAACTCCTTGATGGAAAAGATAGTTAATTATGAGTAATATTTACTGATTCAAGATGAATCATCCAAAGCTATAGTGAAAATAAGACCAATGAAAAATGTAAAAGTTTTTAAGGATTATTCCAGTGCAGTTAATTCTATTTTATAAAAAAAAGAAGATATAATTGTAAAACATGTGTTACATAGTATGAATAAAGTTAGTAAAATATCAATACTATATTAAGAAGTGATTATATTATGTTTATAAATGAAACAATCCCAAAATAGGTTCATTGAAAAAGATAGAGTGCATGTAACAAAAAATAATTTTTCACAAATAGTTTAATCAAAGTCATAGAGGATATATATTTAATGGATATTATTAGAGGTATTTGGTATTGGAATACTTGACCTATTACTTCTAGTAAAATATGTCACTAATAATGAATTGATATAAAAGAATGTGTGTGGACCTAGAAAGAAGAGAAATAATTCTATTGGAAGGAGAACCACTTTCAATGGAATGAATTTGGAATCTTGAAAATATATTGAAATGTATATATTAAAAAGATATTTCTTCTGAATGATATTTCCAGAATGTATGACACACATGGTCACAATGCCTATGTGTTCTTGAAAAATCATATATGATTTTTTTTACCATCAAATAATGTAAATTAATTTAAAAAGGGAGGATTCTTGACCACTTTTTTTAAGGAAGTTCTGGTCAAAATATAATGGTATTGAATAATAAAGTGAATTATTAAGATAAATAAAGATAAAAAAGTTAACACAAAGTAAAAAATGATATAAGAAACAAATAATTATGTAGTACATTAGATTATATATGGGTAATTTGAGGAAGTTGGACATAACTACAAATATAATTTGTTAAATCTACCCTATGTGCCTGAAAATATGGTAAAGAAGAAAGAGGAATTTGAAAACGGGGGTGATATTATTTATCAATATGAAAAGCTACCGTTAAATGAAGTATTTGGAAGAATTAAAGATACCTTGAATCTCAAATTGTTTTATAGAAAAAAAATAAAATAACTATAGATTAAAAACCAATTAAATAGATGAATCTGGAGTAATGGGAGCATCCTAATTGAGAGAAACAATCAATCATTATGGTATCATTAAGGATCGTGAAACCCCCTCCTTATTATATTATTTAATTTTTTATTTGTTTAAATATTTAAAGAATTTGAGTAAATAATATAATTTAGAGAAGTATTAGTGTTGTAATAAATGCAAAACATAAGACATAAAAGTATATCACATAGTACTACTAGAGATAATAAACCATGAATGAGAAGTGAGTTCAACCCTTAAGGGGGAGTTCCCATGGATACTTAGATATTGAACATGATTTTTTCAATAAAAGTATATAATTTTTGAAAACTCTAATGAAAAATAAACGTTATGGTATGTCAACAAGACATTTTCAACAATATTTGTTTTAGAGAAATTTTATTTATATAAAGGGAGTATTTTTTGATGAATAAACTAAACAAATGAGTGGATTAATTCCTTTAACACAAACTACATTAATTAATTTTTAAAACACGAGTATAGGTCACATTTCAAGATAAATCGTTTTGAACAAAACAAAACATGAGAATGTGAAAGTGGAATCACACTCTAGAAATAATTATGTAAAATTATATGATGTTTGTAATTACTATTATTTTATACATTTTTATATCCAACCAAGACTTTAAGTATATTATCTAATAAAGTTTCCCTATGATATGTGTTTTTCTATCCTTTTTTTATTTTTAAAAATTAATATTAAATTCATAAAAAAATTGGTAGAATAAGATGCTATTTACATCATAGAAAATTATAAAATAGGAGTAAGAAATATCTCCCATATTACTTAGTATTTATTATCGATAATGGGGAAATAAATGTGTTAAATAAATCATACTAGGACCAAAGATTAATGGTGATAAAAAAATCCTATGTGATGATTTTATATGTTATCAATAATTAAGTATTTCCTGATAATTAATAGGTTTTCAATATGTGTTTGAAAACATGTGAAGCGATAAGTGACTTTCTATAAACATAAATAGAAAATTAGTTTAGTGTTTTTTATTGGAGATATCACATGGATAGATTCAAGATATAAATATTCTAATGTGAAAAATGTTTGTTCTAAAAATGTTTTAGTGATAAGATAGTATATGGATAAACATTATAAAATAGTTTGGATTTATATTTTAGCTATCCATATATTAGAGATATTGATGAATTCCAATAAAGGGATAAATCTCAGTGAAGATATAAAGAAACCATCCAAAAAGTGTAGTAACCTCCAAAAATATTCCATAAATACCTTTTTGATAATGATTATGAGTTTATTTGAGGTTTTAGAGAACTCTTTGAGTTGATATGGATAATGTTTGGAATTTAATTACTTTAAGGAGAAAAATGGATAGTTTTACCCTTATATTGTACTTCATAAAGATAATATTATTTTTGGTATGGATCTTCCATGAGATGTGTAAGATACATTCTTTCATTTTGATATAAATTAGCAATTTTCCTAGGGAAATCATTGTGATTTTAAGAATAATTTTATATTATGGGATAAGGATATTTGGTTTCTATATGGATAAATTATCCTTATTGTATACTTTATAAAGATCGTTGGGTCACAAAAAATGGATTATTGGTGGCTATATACGTATTGTCTAAAATTAAATTGTGAGTATGTTAGGAGGATATAACGATTCATAAGGGTAATTTTATTTTCCCTGGGGATCATCCATCCTTACATTATTATATTTTAATGATGAATTGGGAACTTTTTATGGATTATTATAACTTTATATGGATGCCTAATAACATTTTAAGGATGTTATTGAACCTCATAAGGATGTTAAATTATTTTGAAAGGATCAATTACTTGGAACATTTTTAGGATATTTCCAAAAATAATGTATTCATTATTATTTAGAATTAAATATATAAGATTTACTAAAGAAACAGTAGATATAATTGTTATGATAAAAAAGAAATTCAATTCAGATAATGTTTTGAACTACTCTTCATATAATCAAATGTACAAATTTTGAAGGTACATTGTGATCGAACATCAGATCATTTGAAGAAATCTTTAATACTTATAAACAATGATCAAACCATTAAGTTGTTTCATGATTCAAGGAACACCACACTACATGAAATTCTTCCACTTTATAACTACATGGAGACAAGTACATGTTGATGAATAATTCAATATAATTAAAGCATGAATTTTGTGGATGTTTAATATAATGAAACAATCCTGTGATTCATGGAAATTTTATTGACGATTATAAATTGTATTTTATAAAGAGATTGAGGGAGAACATATATTATAATATCCAATAGATTGGGTTATATAGATTACCTTCATTATTAATATCATTGAATTCACATGATTTATTATCGAAAAATATTCAATGAAAAAAGAAATTATAAAAGTGTAGGAGTAGAATAAGTAATGAGTTATAAAGAATTGATAATTGAGAAAAATATATAACATTTAATATAGAATAAATTTTAATATCAATGGATAAATAATTTTATAATATTTCTAATATCCCAATAAATTAACAATGAATTTGAATAGAACTGAAATTGTAACGTTGAAGCTAAAAAAATATGAGAACAAGTATCCTCTTCCAATGGACTTTGATAACATTGTATAATTTGTATAGGAAGGTGAGAAATGAAATAGATCATTTTAAAGAATAAAAAATTTTAACTTTAAAGAGAAAAAGGATGAAGTAATACTACATTTGGTTGTCAAAGGGGTTAATCCCTTAACTACAAGAGATTAGAGGACTTTATGAACAATAGAAGGAGGCAGAATAGAAAATGATTGAAATTCACAAGAATATATTTTTTTGGGAGATAAATTAAATGGGAAGGATAAAATATATTAAAATAATTGTGTGGGAACTTATAGAATCCCAACATTTTTATATATTTCAATTACATAATTTTTAAGATAAATAACATAATAGTAATACATTTCAGGATCAAACGATTTAGTATCCTGGTAAATTATTCTCCTACATCAAATGTACATAATTAAACATAAATATTACTTAAATATTTATTCTTAATCCTCTTAAAATATCTCACATTATCCTTATTTCATATAATTATCTAATGATATACTTAAAATAAACGGGTGATCTAAAATCTAGTAAGGGGTGGTATAACAAAAAAGAATTAGTGACATGAATCCATAATACATTAGTGACCATAATAATCATCATAATATCATAATAAATAGATCATAATCATAGTTTTAGACACTATGAAATCTGTTTCACACACTTCTCTACAAAACTGAAGATGTGATCCTCACATAGACACCAAATGATGAGTTTAAGTAGAAATACCTCTTAATACTAGATGGAGAAGAATGGATATCGATGTTCCATGACCCAAAATGGACTAAACCAAGATCAAAATGTTCATGGCGGGGCTCCTCATTTTTTATAGGGATCAGTGATGGTAGGGATGTGATCGGGCCGAAGTGTCGGGACTGAAGCTCGATAGTGACCATGAGTAGGGGTGCAGGGCTGCAACCCTCACAGTAGAAAGAAATTGTTTCACCTAAGTCCCCCAAAACACCATCGGCGTGCAAGGAACCTATGTGATACCTACTTTCACACCACCCCACATGCGATACCATACATATTCATCTAAGGTTTCATATTTCCTATAAATATACCCTTTGGGCCCCTCATTTTTACGAATGAATTTCCTTAAAGGCTGATTACCACTCTGATCTCCCTACTGCTTAACCCAATTCTATTGAAGCCTCCAAGGTAGTTTCTTAACCCCTAAATATAGGGGATGAAAGTGGATAATTATACCTAATACCATTTTGTGTTAAAAATAAATAAAACATTCAAGGATCATTTTCCCAAACCCTCTAATTTAGGAAGACTAGTTATCTCCCCTTTCCTTAAATAGAAACATGCATGACCTACCTCTAGGAATCATTATAGAGGACCTTGAGGGATTGGAAAATTATTCCCTAAACTATATACATTCAGTGTTTTAATCACCAAATGTGAAAACGATTCTCCCAGTTCTACTTTCACAGAGATGGCTTCCATGGTGCAACCCTTGAGTGGTCCTCATTAGTTCACCTCACCCCTTCACCCAACGCGAGTCTCTTATAAATAATCCTTCAAAGCCACTAAGGGAAACGCTTATCCTTCAATGGTTCCCTTTCATGAAAAATATCATATTGAAACCTCCACCAATACCTCTCGATTTTCAAAACCTTGGGTAAATTCACATCTATATGTCTCCTATTCGTATTTGAATTTCTATGGCCATAGGTTTCCCACACTTGTCCTACCTGAGGGTTGGGATCCTTAGGGTGTCCATTGATTTAAACATCTATGGTCACGTGTGCTCTTACCATGGGGATAGTGTCACAAAGTTCCCAGTCATAGATTCCAAGGATATGAATCTATCATCCCCTTCTCATATCTATGACCTGAAGCCTCCGGTCCCTTGTTTGGAGGTTAAAGATAAAACATGTTATCCATTTGACAAGGTAAAATACTCCCTCCACTCTTAGGAGCACTAAAAGGGAAACCATACTAGTTTAATACCCTATCCTTTCATGTGGTAAGTTTCTTCATTTCACCTATATACATCCTTAACCTTCATTCCTTCCTTACCATGGACTCTTGTATAATATAAAGTGAAGAGAGGGAATTCTCGTAGCCCAGACCTCTTCATCCATAAACAAGACCTCTTCCATCATAAAAGGAACAAAGGTTTGTGGTTTTTTAATCTTTAACGTCCTATTGTTTCATACAATGAGCATGAATCACATGGTCATAGGGATTTTTAATTATTACAAAATTCACACAATCCACCTGATGTAATGAACTATGAGATCTCTTTTTCCCACCATAACTAGTATACATAGGAATCCCTCTCAGGGAACGATATCCATATCATCTCATCCATAAAATGAGAAATTATTCCCCACTAAAATTGTCCTCCTCCTTAGTGTAAGACCCAAACATGATTTAACTATGAGAATTCTGATTCCTGTCTACCAATATACATAGGAAACCCACTTAGGGACCAAGATCAATGGGGATCCTCTTTAGGAATAATCCCCAATCACAATACCATTAATATAGGAATCCTCCTCAGGAGTAATCCCCATGACAATATTCTAAATCACCACGGATTAAAATATCCCTCGGTGTCCCGTTATATGGTATATGTTCCTCAGGGTAAGCCACAAACCATAATGAACTACGAGAACTCTGATTATTATAAACAAGGATATGTAGTTAACCCAATTAGGGTCCGATCTTAAAAGGAATCCTCCTTAGGAATAAGACCCAATCATAATTACCATAATCTATGTTTCCTACTCAAGATTAAACACCGATTTAAGCCTCCAAATCACCATGAGTTAATATATCTATCATGGTCCCTTGATAGGGGATATCCCTCTCAAGGGTAAGTTCCAACCTATAATCTCAAAGGGATATAATACCATGAGTGAAATACCCTTAAAGTCATCTGTAAGTGTGAGTCATCAATAATGAACTATGTGGTCTTTCATTCCCATAAAAATTAGATATATAGGAATCCTTATAGAGGATCAAACCCAACATCATAGACCAACCCTATTCATTTTGGTCACATCCCTTGTAGGGTCTAATTCAGTTGGGAAACTAATATCCCTTTCATGTCCCTTGGGTTGTTTAGACATAAGTACCATACTATAATTTTACTAGGATCCTTACACATATAAGTACTTACCAAATAACATTAAACTGTATGGTTGGGTCCTTATCAGAAGACCTTAAAAATATGATGTGTCCCTTTAAGTAGCCCCAAACTACGTGGGTTCTGATTTCTTTCACAAGGATACATAGGAATCCAATCTATGGGTTTGATCCCAACATCATAACAACATAAATATCTCTACATAATGATTACTTCCAGTGTGACATTCATATATCTGGATGATCATAACCTGTAGAGTACCCCACTTCATTACATAAAAACCAACACCATCATTATAATGACCAAATAATCTCTAAGAAGTATTTGAGTAAATACCTTCAATAGAGAAACTTTGATACATGAAAATATTTCCATCAATTAATAACCTCAAATAGATACATATGATTCTAAATTCCAAACATGATAATATATGATTTCTAATTTTTTGATAACTTACATAATACTTGGGAATTAATGAAGGATTCATGATCATATATTCAATCTATAAGAGAGTCCCTGAGTAGACCATAATTTCCCCCAAAAGGGTGTGATGGGCCTAACCTCCCATCCTCTCGAAAAAAGAGAGTTCTTAAGAATAATGGGTCAAAATCCCTAATGAGCACCTAACTTTGGAAGGTATGTCCCTTTGGATACAAAAATGTTGGTTGTTTCTAGATCCATAAACAAAAATGTAGGAAACCATTTATCAATAGAGATTCCTAACCAGAAAACACATTCTGAGGGAAATAATAGTCATGGGGGAAAACTTTGAAAAGACATGTAATGTTGAATATGATTGAAAATTAAACATATTAACATTGTGTTCAAATAACACAAATATTTCTGAACAAATCAAATATCATGTTCATTTATTCCATATGTGGATAAATAAAAAAAAATTATTATGAACATGGAGAGCATAATCTTCAAACATAATAAATATAATAACTTATTTATATCACACTAACTATTTCATTGGAGTTATATTTATGCCCAGAAGAACCAGTAATATCATAAAATATTCATATTCATGCATGCCACATGGAGAGGTAACAAATAAACATCATTGTCTAGAAAAAAACCAATGGATTGAAAACTGTTTCGTAACAATTTTTAACTATTACTTCCATGAATAAACATTATCTTTCCCAAATGAATAAGGGAAAAGAAAAGGTATTTTGGAATAAAATATCATCAATCTTCAGTGGATGATAAAATACCCAAGATGAGTCAATTCAATGGTTTATAAATTAAATCTCTTTGAAATAGAATTTTAAGAGAATTAAAATGGATTTTTAAAGGGTAAAAAATGTATATACTTGTAATTAAAATTTAAATAATATTGGAATGAAATTTAAACTACAAAAGAGGAATATCCATGATAAAAAAATTTAAATAGGTGATAACCAAACATAGATTGAGTTGGATTCGATAATCTCTTTACCTAAAATCCAAATTTATGATGTCAGTTTTCCACCTCCTGTATAATAAAAATAGGTTTAATGAATCATAGAAAAAAATTATGATTATTCATTTAAATATTTATAAACTATAATCATTATAGTTTATAAATAAATTATTTTTTTAAGGGTCAAACATTCTGACAACATATTTTCCATAAAGTATCACATCTTGCTATGTTTTTTATTATTTTTCTTTATATAGATTTATAAATTATTAATATTAAATAATAAAGAATATAAATACAGATATTTATACATTTATATATTATAAATAATTAATTATAGTCCTTAATAATGTTTTTTATGATTATAGAGTGGTAAATGTCCCCATGGGTGGTTAACCAACAATTGATCAGGCATTGTTAGAAGAAGGTGGAAGAAAATTATGGAATATAAATAATACCTAAATATAATAATTATAGTAGGTTAAAATTATTAATATAATTATTAAATACAAATAAATGAATTTTATAAGATTTGGGTTTTAATTAAATAGGGGTAAAGAGGAATATTAGAGGTAATTGAGAGAGAAATTTGATGAAAACAAACCCTCTTAATGGTGTGGATTATTTTCAATGACACTATAATACTTTAATACAAGAATTTGTGTGAGTAAAGAACAGCCCTAAGGACTCTAAGTTTCTTAGGAGAGGGTATTATTTAAGGTATTTGTTTTTTATATGTAATTGATGTTATTTTCCAATGGGTGGGAGGGGGTATGTATACTTGAGAAGAAGGAAATTTCTAGGATAAAATATTGAGTAAAACATAATATCATTTTTAAAAATTGTAATGGTAAAATGTTTCACATGATGGAAAATATTTACAAAAAATAACATTATTTTTGGTCTTTTATACACTTTATAATTATAATTTATTATTTTAATCAACAGGGAATGATAAAAACGAAAAAAAACTATTTTTTTAATGGGGAACATTGGAATTTTAGACATTGGAAAATACTTTTTATGACTAGATATTGAATATCATAGATTATTTAATGTAAGGAACATTTTTCTAGTTGAACATCAAATTTTATAATTGATTAAAATATTGTAACATCATCAATGATGTAATTTTAAACAGACTTATTGAAAAAAAGAATATTTACTATTCACCTATACTTTGATGTGTTTCATAAAATGACCAAAAATCACCATTGGGAAATTTTTATTTGATGATTCAAAAGATGTTATTAATTTTATAAAAATATTTTTAAAATAGAAGTAGTTAAAATTTTAATAAAAAATTATGATAGTTATAAAATATATTTAATTTCAAATTTTTATAAAATGCATATAATTCTCTTCTGTTTTTAGTCATAGTATTTATTTTATAGAATTAAAATATTTATATCTTTTTATGTTACTCATGATAAATATTAATTATATTAAATTTTATTATTTTGAGTTAAAATTACTATTCCAGTAGTCATATTATTATTCCCAACAATTAGGTTACTATTCATAATGGTCACATTAATATTCCAATGGTCATAATTCCCCTAAATATACCACTTCATTTCTCAATAAAAGATTAAAAATGATTCCCCCCATGGTTCTATATTTTTATTTTATAAAAGTTTGATCGTTTTACTAAAATTATGTATCTTTTCTATAGTGTTGTTTGTGTGAGGGGTAATTATTACAGATCAGAGTGAACTAGAATTACCAAATCTAGTGTTATTATTTTCTCTATGTTCTATATGTCTATAATAATATAAAATATAATATAATGCACATTTTTTCAGGAAAAAAATATCATTTATAAATTATGGGTAATTATATTCTTCCCCCATTTTTAAATTGAATCATTGTAATTTTAACTCATATTCTCAATCCAGAATAGATGAGGGTACTTCAGTTTCATTATTTCCTCTAGTTATTATGTTTCCTATTTGTATTTATATTTCCACATCAATAATTTGAGAATATGAGTTTTATAATTGTATAAAAATGTTTCTCTATGAACTAATAACTTCAATAAATTCTTTAGATAAGGGTAGTTATTATCTAACTATACCATCTATAGAATATTTAAACATAATGAATCAAGTACATAATTCTTCAAGATATATATGTAGAAGACATCATGAATTTGAGCCATGTTTGGGGGAAGTTAATGTTTATAGGCCTATAATCTTATGCAATCAAGGATCTCAAATGGGCCAATGTACCTAGGGATTAGGTTTAATTTATTTAAAAACAACATGTCCCTTCTCTATAGTATTATAAAATTGAAAACATTATCTCCAACATTGAACCTTATGTCCCTCGCATGGTTGTTAGTATATATATTATGTCGACTTTGTGCATCTTCGATGTGATTATGGATTTCTATATAATTTTATATCATTTCTTTCCTAAGATTTGGTCTATGTATATTCCATTTACCAACTTCATCCTAGTATATTGGAGTTTTACATAAATTCCTATATATTAATTCATATTGGATAATTTACATACTCTATTAGAAGGTTTTTTTATGAAAAATCAACTATTGTGAGTTATTAATCCCAATCCCTATTAATACCATTGATTAATATCTATGCATGTCCTTTAGTGTCTAAATTATCCTTTAATATTGACCATTTCTGTGGGGGGTGGAGGGGTAAATAATAATGTTTATTTCATTATTTAGAGAATTTTTAAGAATTATCTATAAATATAAGGTAATACTTGGATAATGATTAGATATTGTTGGAAGTGTTCCCCATGCATCCTCACCACTTCCTTTATGCATGTTATGGAAATTTGTTCATGTGAGATATACTCCTGAATAAAGATGAATTGGGAAGTCCTCATGAGTCGATTCACCATAACACATATAGCATTATTTCTAATGGATACCTTTGGGAAAGCAATGAAAACATCTATATTGGTGTTCTCCCACATAAATTTGGGTATGGAGAATACTTACACCACCACATTGAAATTATTTTCCTATTATTTAACTCACTGAAATACTAATCACTTTGGGGTGGACTCAATGATCCCCTAATTCATGTTTTCCAACCAAAAATTATCTCAATGATCGTGATACATCTCCAAATTTTTTGGATGGATGGATAGAGATGGGAAATGTCAACTATAAAATAGATCTATCTCTATCTAATTTAATAAAGGAACACAAATTCTTATTCCAGCCTGAATAACACCAACTTCATCGATGTGGACATCATAATTAGAACCATCCCTTGCAAGTATCACCTTTTTTAATATCCAAATTATCAATCTATTCCTCATTAATCCTCTCATGGATAGATGTTTATTAATCCATTTAGTAAAGGAAGGATATCATTCCTATCATTATTATTTCTATATAAGTCCTTTGAATATCCATGAAGATATTTTCTTTCTCAATTCACACTATGGATTCTATAATAGGTTCTTTTTTTTCTAGGATCATAATGTACATTGTTAACCTTTCTCAGATGACAGGGAATAGATAAATAATATTCATTTATTGGATCTGACCATAACCATTGATTCATGTTCAAATCTTTCAATTTGAATTTATACATTAGAATATTTCAATCTGTATATATGTCACACTTATCAGCACAGAGGTAGTTCATACAAATATTCAAGGTGAATATCACAACTACTAACTCCTAGGTATTCATTAGGTAGTTCAAATCATCCATATATAATTTTCATGAGGCATATGATATCCCTTTATTATTATTCATGAGAATATAACCTAATAATTTCTTTAAAGAATCATTGTATACCATAATACTATCTCCGCATGATGATAGTTTGAGTATTTGTGAAATTATTATCCACAAAATGAAATCTATAAATCATTCCTCACATTCTTCAATCCATATATAGTTTTCCTCATTATGTGTTAACATAGTTAGTGGGATAAAAATGTGGTAAATTTCTCAAAAATATTTGGTAGTACCCAACTAATCCATGAAAACAATGGATTTCCATGACATATGATAGTTTTTGTCATTCCATAATTTCCCAAGTCATTGAGGTGTATCATTAAATTACTTCACCTATTTTCATGTTCCCCAATATTGTGACTTACTGCTACCAAAATCACACTTTATGAACTTAATATATGTTCTCTACTTTATTAATACTGAAAAAAATCTTTATTTGCTCTTCATTTTCCTCCGTTGTCATGGAGAAATTGATAATATCTTCAATAATGACGGCCAAAAACATTTCAACATATCCTCCAAAGTATATATTCATCAAATACACTATGATTTTAGGGGCATTAGTAAGTATAAAAGGAATCACTCTGAAATCCTAGTGTCCATAACTTGTAAAAAATACTAAGTTATATATATACATTCATTACATTCATTACATTCATTTAATGATATCCAGAACAATGATCCATATTTGAGAAGTAATGAGATCTTAAACATTGATTGAACAAGTTAACAATATGTAACTGGGGAAACATATTCTTTATGGTGATCGTGCTGAACTCCCAGAAATTAATGCACAACTACATTGATCCATCCCTTTTCTTTATAATAGTGCAATAAAACATCACAAGGGGATGCAATAGGGAATATGAATCCCTTATCAAAATTCTATTGGAACTACTTGTTTAACACCTCTAGTTTGACCTGGGACATTATATAGGGGAATTTAGAGATAGTATTGGATTTGGAATAAGATATGTAGAGACCCGTATCTTGACGTACATGAACATTACATTACTTTCACGGAATACTTAGTACATAAAAAAAAACACACACACAAGGATCGTAATAGTTTAGTGTCTTTGGAAACTCGGAACGTAATCTTCTAATCGTGGTGAAAGATCTTCAATATCGCCCATAAAGATCTTCCCTTTTTTTAAACCTAAAACCTTTCTTTATATCCTGGGGAAAAGAAAACATAAAAGGGTGAGCTCAAATTCTCATTAAGGGTAAACAAAAGAAAAATCAATCACATCATATTCATAAGAACATAACTTTTGGAAATCTTAACCTGCAAAAGAGAGCATAATTTCATAACATGGGATAAATAATAGTAGTGAAATGAAATCCCAATAATCATAACTTAAAACATGAAACTTTGTGTCATACACACATAATCATAGAGAATCATTTCTTGTTAGTCAAGACTCATTGCCAAGACTATCTTAGTGGACAAAGTCCCTTTCTGAATCGAGTAACCCTCGTTTCAGTCCTGTTTCACTGAACCGGTATAACCTACCATTTCAGCCATGTATATCCCATGAGATATAAAATATTTACCCAATGCATTGGAGGGAGATATAGGTCCCACCCATCTTATAATGAATCCTTTCTTATGTGTGCCACATAATCATAAATCATACATCATTGCATAACCCATGTAATACAAATTGGAATCTTAAACATCATGACATCATAAAACAATTCATACAAGATAAAGGAATTCATAAAAATAATTCAATCACAACATGATCAAATCAATGTAATAATAGGGATAAAAACAGAACCCTTTATTATCTTAGATGGAAAATAATTTTGATAAAACACTTGAACTCCATTCTTGAGGAAAATATCCTTTCTTCTTCAAATTTTTTTTTTCCTTTCATAACATGTCATACGACTTTAAAATAAAAGAAGTTGATTAAAAATAAACTTGAAAACTTGTAAAGGAATCTTCTTGGAAATAATGTTTTAAAAATCCATACATGCCGTATAAGTTAAAAAAAACATTCTTCATACCTTTGTCGGAAAAGTCAAAAAGTACCTCGTACGAAAAAAAACGACAAAAGATTCCTTTCATATTCTTTACTAAAAACTCACCGAAGGGTAAAATTGGATTTAAACTATTGTAAGTGGATGGAAAAAATATTACATATTGAGGGAACATGGATGTGGATGATAAAATACACCCCAGTAAATACTTACGAATAAACAATCTCGGATAAAAATGAGATTGTGGTATTTTCCCTTACCTTAGGTCCGATTTGCTTCGTATGTGTCCGAAACTCCTGTATAATGATTTAAATAATGTCATTGACTTATTAAAGAATCATATTCATTGTTATGATATCATATATGGTTCACTTATGACTTTATATTACCCGTTCTTTTGTAAATTACATGTTAAAGAAGCGTTTTGGGTAAAATCGTTTCATTTATCGTAGGTGTTTTGACTTGTTGTTCTTGACATTATTATTACTTATATCATGATTTACTTACTTCCAGAATATAAAATATGATTTATATATCATATATATTCAGTATATATATATATATAAGATAGATAAATGAAATGAAAAACACCGTTAATGGAGACGGTAGTCCGTACGTACGCATGAACGCTGTTTTCCTTTCCTTATTGTCTTGAATGGAAGTAAGTAGATGACATACATATACATATATACATAAATCCAGTAGCTTTATAATGTCATATATTTCATTATTATTTCTTATATATACTTTTTAATCATTCTTAAATGGTTAACGTGGAGAATAAATCTCATCGCGTCGTGGAGACGGTAGTCCGTACGTACGCACGAGCGATGATATCGTTCCCATGGTCGTGGAATTGTGTTGAAGTGTATGTATACTATTTCAGTATCAATATAACTTTATAATAATCATATATAGTTACTCATTACACCATTATACCAATCCAATTAAGGTGGTGACGGAAAATATATTACACCACGGCGTGGAGACGGTATTCCGTACGTACGCACGCGCGGTGATTTCATTTTTCCGTAGGATGGATAGAAGGTGAATTAGAGTTGTTTCATATTTATAATAACATATCAGTATATAAGAAATACTGATGTTATTACTATATCATGAAACAACTAAAGAAGAAGAAGTTGAAGAAGAAAGAAATTGAAAAGATCGGTAATGGATATTACCTCTTCTTTGAAACGCCTCTTTGAATCCTCCACTTAGGGAACTAATATTGGTCTTTGAAGAAGACCAGGACCTCTAGAATTATTCTAGGGAAGTGGAGAAGGGATTTTGGCAGGGGTTGGCCGAGCTTGAGTGCTCAAATTGGTGTGAGGAGGAGGGGGAGGAGGTATCCTTTTATAAGGGAGGAGAGGGGCACCTTAGGAATATCTCAAAATATTATTTTATATTAAAGTCAAAATCGGTTTATAATGGTTCCAAAGGGTCTTATTTCGGAGCTAAAGTGGGGATGGGTCGAAATCCTATCAACCAATAGGATTTAGACAAGTTTATGGTATTATTTTAACCTTATCAATTAGATTTAACTCTAATTTAAATAATTTAACTTTTACCGTGTCTTTTTGTTTTCTTACACTATATGGTTAATACACTTACTATAACATGCCAAACGAACCCCAAATTGTTTATTATTAATATATATTTCCTTATCTAAGTCATTTGGCCGAATCTTAGATTTTTAGGAATAAAATAACAATTAATAATATAATATTTGATTTAAAAACTATTTTGTGTCAATTTTGACACTATTTGATATATGATTTTTGTGAAAGTCATAACAGAATTATATGTTTGAACCAAGTTGATTAAATCAACACTAATATATCATAGTAACCTAGAAAATTAGTGTAATTCATAAAAAGTCTCAAATTACATTCATTTGAGCATTTATAACATCAATTATGTAAATATTTCCTTAAAAGGGTAATTACTGCATCATCGTTGTGCCATAAATAAATTAATTTATTTAAAGTCTAAAAATTATAAATAAAATACCATTATGTAGGAAATCTTTTTATCTTTCTAATGAATATTTATAGTCGAATTTATCTTATGTATAACCCCATATTAAAAATGTTTTAGTTATTAAACATTGATTTTAACTATTTTAACTATTCATTAAATAAAATAATATTAAATGTCATAATCTAATCCAAGTGGACCTAAATGGTCATATTATATTCATAAGGTTGTTTTTGGTCAAATTACACTTATCCAATAGAATTAGGACATGTGTTAGGGTAATAGTAATATCATATTTACCCTTAGTTACCCTATTTACTATTAACCGTGGTAAAAAAAAGTGAAAAGTTACTATTCACCAAAAATTATTTTCATCTCATTGAACCACATTTTACTTACTGACATCAACCGTGTCTCTCGGATTTTTGAAATTCCATTCATAGAAGCGGTAAAATTAAGTTTTATGAAAAATTCAGTTTTTTTAACTACCACTTAGTAGTTTCACTATTCATCAAAAATTGATGTTTTTTCAGAACAATGCCAAAATTTCATCCTAAACTATATTTCATATTCCGAATTAAAAAATTAAGTCTATTTTACCAAATTCATAACATAGAAGTTTCATTAATTAATTTTATAATTAAATCCCGCTGTTAAAAACAAATAGCGTGTTTTTGAGAAACAATATCTATCAAAAGATTGACACTTGTTTATGTCTGGTTTAAATGTGAGATTACATCCAATGACCAACATTGTATTAAATTGTAAAAATATATTCTAAATATACTTTAAAACCACTAAAATTAATAATTTATCACTATTAATTATTTCGATTGAAAAAGTTGTTTTTAACTAAAATTTAGTAATTTTCACTATTCATCAAAATATGAAAGTTATCCGAAAATTACCAAAATTTCACCCTAAGCTAATTTTGATATTCCGAATCCAAAAATGAAGTCCATTTTGAAAAATAAGATTTACAAAATTTCAAAAAGTTGTTATTACTATTTATAACGGCTAGTTTTAATAATATTTTAATAGCATATCGTTCTTTAGTGAAACTCGGTATTGCGTATTACACACGCTATCGAGGAAGGTTGCGATTGCGTGTAATGCAAGGCAAGTCAAGGATGCGTGTTGTGAATGCTCCTTTTTGTGTTGCGTACAACACAAGACATTAGTGAAATTAAAAGGAATATTTTTCATAAAATCTTGGGCTGTTACATTCTACCCCCCTTAAAATGAATTTCGCCCTCAAAATTCGTTGGGGTTATAAATGGTTTACTATTAGAAAGTTTATTTAATAGAAACCCACATCGTAAAAAGGAATACCAAAACCAATCTTTAAAAACAAAAGTATGAAACGTAACGGTTACCCAAATAAACTAATCACTGGGTTTCCACATAGGTGAAAATATGGATATGGAAGAAAAATCTAATCATCATGTTCTGATGGAGAGTGGTAGAGAACATGGCTATGGAAAAGACAACAATCACAAATCCATAAATTTGTGATGATCTAAGGTACCATCTGATTAATCAGATATAAGAGCACTAGGACAACATTTTTGGTTTTCAAGATCGTTTCCCTAAAGTTAAAGAATTTGAATTAGAATAAATAATTTCTTTATTTTGCTACAATCTCATTGTTGTTCATGCCTTGAACAATTTCCACTTCATCTCTTAAATAAATGAAGTTGAATTTGTTATTTGTGAAGTGTTAGCAGATCATGTGATAGAATGACGGGTCATTCCATCTGTCTCAAACAAAAGGTTAGCAAAAATTATATACATAAGTCGATCTATAGTGAGATTAATCACATATGGTTCCTAAAATGGACTTATACTTCATATATCATACTGCTTAATATAATAAAACTAGTTTCTACTAAACAGGGACTTCCGGTAGGCCAGTGGTAGGCGATAAAGGCCAGTCGCACTTCGGTTGTGGGTTCGATTCCCACATCATTGTCCGACGCGATGGGCTGTCGCCCGTCCTGCAGGTTGTACTTTTTCTAAAACTATATTACTATAACTAACATATGTCCAACATAATCCATTCCAATCTTTAGGCTTATCCATAATACTGCAGTCCACTCTCATAACATAGTGAAAACGATTACCAGAGATTTAATACCATCGTTGATCCCCATATATCATAAGATATGTTTTGTTGATCACATTCCAAACATTCAAAGTCCTTAATCATGTATTCTCTTGAATACCTTAGTGAAAACATGAATGCAGTTAAAAGTTAACACTTTCAACATACCAAAATCCTCAGAATTCTATATACTCAAACCATGATATCACTTAGTCCTCATATCAATCATGAGCTCATGAATACTGTTAAATATCTCAATCACTTTGAATACCACATCAATAAATATTGCAATACTCAATGATACAACATTATTTTGGAATCCCATTACATAAAAACTTAATCATTCCACCACATCGTTGTCATATTCAACATCGCCAATAGTGATCGCATGTGACTTCCCTTTGTCCTTTGCCTTCAGTGGTTTCTCATGTTGATCATCACTAACCCTTGGATTAGGGCATTTATTAGCATAATGCCCCATTTCCTTGCACTTGAAGCATTGAAGTGTTGGTGGTGCGTTCTCTGCAGTGTTTGCTTTATTCACATCATTAGAAACCCTTTTTCCATTACTTCGACACTCAGCTGCTCGATGACCTTCTTTTCCACACTTAAAACATTTTCTAGTCCCTTTAAGACAATCTCCACTATGCTTCTTTCCACACTTTGAGCATATGGAAACATTCATCTTCTTTTCACCATTATTTTGAGATTTCTCCTTGAACTCCATCTTTCGTTTCTTTTCAAAACCATGAGATGGATATGTAACACCAACTTCCATTTCTACCTTCATAGCACAACGCACGATTTCTTCATAGATATTGAAGTCTCTTATAGCTAATGCCCTTCGAAGACTTGGTTTTAAGCCACTGAAAAATCGATCAACTTTACTTTCAGGTTGGATGATAATTCCAGATACATACCTTGCAAGTCTTGTAAAATTTGCTTCGTATATACCAACAGATTCATCATCCTTCTGCTTCAGCTCAAGAAACTCCTTTTCCATATTTGTTCGAAGAATACGAGGGAAGTACTTACTGAAAAACAAGTTCTTGAACTCATCCCATTCCATGGACTCAATTTCATCTCTTGGACTCGTATTCTTGAAAAGATTCCACCATTGATCAGCATCACCTTCCAAACGATACACTGCTAAGATGACTTTATCATGCTCAGAACATTGAAGGACTGAAAATATCTTTTCAGTGGTACTGATCCATTGTTCAGCAACAAGTGGATCAGAATACCCACTGAAAGAAGGTGGACATTGCCTCATGAAGGACTCAATAGAATATTGTTCCCTTATCTGCTCATTTGGAAGTCCAGAATGATTCATAGCTTGTGTAAGTATAGAAATAAGATTTTTCACTCCATCTCCCATAACATTTGTTTGTTCAGGAGTGAAATCATTTCATTGTCCATTGCATTGATCAACACGGTTCCTTCGGGTTCCAGCCATCGTCTAAAACCCAAAAATAATAGTGTGAGAGGCAAAAATCATGCTAGGGAAAACAAAATTATAAAGGGGGAGTATCCTCAATATCTAACTTCTTAGGTTAAATTCTATGATCGTTACCATAGTTCTAGGACTGTATCTTATACGTATACTTATCCTTAGGGACATCCCTAGACATACCTTAGAAATATCTCTAGGGATCTCACTAACGCTTTCGCATCCTAGTTTCCAAAGGTTGACTAAAACTTTCCTCTGATACCAACTGTAGAGACCCGTATCTTGACGTACATGAACATTACATTACTTTCGCGGAATACTTAGTACATAACAAAAACACACACACAAGGATCGTAATAGTTTAGTGTCTTTGGAAACTCGGAACGCAATCTTCTAATCGTGGTGAAAGATCTTCAATATCTCCCATAAAGATCATCCCTTTTTTTTTAACCTAAAACCTTTCTTTATATCCTGGGGAAAAGAAAACATAAAAGGGTGAGCTCAAATGCTCAGTAAGGGTAAACAAAAGAAAAATCAATCACATCATATTCATAAGAACATAACTTTTGGAAATCTTAACCTGAAAAAGATAGCATAATTTCATAACATGGGATAAATCATAGTAGTGAAATGAAATCCCAATAATCATAACTTAAAACATGAAACTTTGTGGCATACACACATAATCATAGAGAATCATTTCTTGTTAGTCAAGACTCATTTCCAAGACTATCTTAGTGGACAAAGTCCCTTTCTGAATCGAGTAACCCTCGTTTCAGTCCTGTTTCACTGAACCGGTATAACCTACCATTTCAGCCATGTCTATCTCATGAGATATAAAATCTTTACCCAATGCATTGGAGGGAGATATAGGTCCCACCCATCTTATAATGAATCCTTTCTTATGTGTGCCACATAATCATAAATCATACATCATTGCATAACCCATGTAATACAAATTGGAATCTTAAACATCATGACATCATAAAACAATTCATACAAGATAAAGGAATTCATAAAAATAATTCAATCACAACATGATCAAATCAATGTAATAATAGGGATAAAAAAAGAACCCTTTATTATCTTATATGGAAAATAATTTTGATAAAACACTTGAACTCCATTCTTGAGGGAAATATCCTTTCTTCTTCAAAAAATATTTTTCCTTTCATAACATGTCATACGACTTTAAAATAAAAGAAGTTGATTAAAAATAAACTTGAAAACTTGTAAAGGAATCTTCTTGGAAATAATGTTTTAAAAATCCATACATGCCGTATAAGTTAAAAAAAACATTCTTCGTACCTTTGTCGGAAAAGTCAAAAAGTACCTCGTACGAAAAAAAACGACAAAAGATTCCTTTCATATTCTTTACTAAAAACTCACCGAAGGGTAAAATTGGATTTAAACTATTGTAAGTGGATGGAAACAATATTACATATTGAGGGAACATGGATGTGGATGATAAAATACACCCCAGTAAATACCTACGAATAAACAATCTCGGATAAAAATGAGATTGTGGTATTTTCCCTTACCTTAGGTCCGATTTGCTTCATATGTGTCCGAACCTCCTGTATAATGATTTAAATAATGTCATTGACTTATTACAGAATCATATTCATTGTTATGATATCATATATGGTTCACTTATGACTTTATATTACCCGTTCTTTTGTAAATTCCATGTTAAAGAAGCGTTTTGGGTAAAATCGTTTCATTTATCGTAGGTGTTTTGACTTGTTGTTCTTGACATTATTATTACTTATATCATGATTTACTTACTTCAAGAATATAAAATATTATTTATATATCATATATATTCAGTATATATATATATATAAGATAGATAAATGAAATGAAAAACACCGTTCATGGAGACGGTAGTCCGTACGTACGCATGAACGCTGTTTTCCTTTCCTTATTGTCTTGAATGGAAGTAAGTAGATGACATACATATACATATATACATAAATCCAGTAGCTTTATAATGTTATATATTTCATTATTATTTCTTATATATACTTTTTAATCATTCTTAAATGATTAACATGGAGAATAAATCTCATCGCGTCGTGGAGACGGTAGTCCGTACGTACGCACGAGTGATGATATCGTTCCCATGGTCGTGGAATTGTGTTGAAGTGTATGTATAATATTTCAGTATCAATATCACTTTATAATAATCATATATAGTTACTCATTACACCATTATACCAATCCAATTAAGGTGGTGACGGAAAATATATTACACCACGGCGTGGAGACGGTATTCCGTACGTACGCACGCGCGGTGATTTCATTTTTCCGTAGGATGGATAGAAGGTGAATTAGAGTTGTTTCATATTTATAATAACATATCAGTATATAAGAAATACTGATGTTATTACTTTATCATGAAACAACTAAAGAAGAAGAAGTTGAAGAAGAAAGAAATTGAAAAGATCGGTAATGGATATTACCTCTTCTTTGAAACGCCTCTTTGAATCCTCCACTTAGGGAACTAAGATTGGTCTTTGAAGAATACCAGGACCTCTAGGATTATTCTAGGGAAGTGGAGAAGGGATTTTGGCAGGGGTTGTCCGAGCTTGAGTGCTCAAATTGGTGTGAGGAGGAGGGGGAGGAGGTATCCTTTTATAAGGGAGGAGAGGGGCACCTTAGGAATATCTCAAAATATTATTTTATATTAAAGTCAAAATCGGTTTATAATGGTTTCAAAGGGTCTTATTTCGGAGATAAAGTGGGGATGGGTCGAAATCCTATCAACCAATAGGATTTAGACAAGTTTAGGTTATTATTTTAACCTTATCAATTATATTTAACTCTAATTTAAATAATTTAACTTTTACCGTGTCTTTTTGTTTTCTTACACTATATGGTTAATACACTTACTATAACATGCCAAAAGAACCCCAAATTGTTTATTATTAATATATATTTCCTTATCTAAGTCATTTGGCCGAACCTTAGATTTTTAGGAATAAAATAACAATTAATAATATAATATTTGATTTAAAAACTATTTTGTGTCAATTTTGACTCTATTTGCTATATGATTTTTGTGAAAGTCATAAAAGAATTATATGTTCTAACCAAGTTGATTAAATCAACACTAATATATCATAGTAACCTAGAAAATTAGTGGAATTCATAAAGAGTCTCAAATTACATTCATTTGAGCATTTATAACATCAATTATGTTAATATTTCCTTAAAAGGGTAATTACTGCATCATCGTTGTGTCATAAATAAATTAATTTATTTAAAGTCTAAAAATTATAAATAAAATATCATTATGTAGGAAATCGTTTTAGATTTCTAATTAATATTTATAGTCTAATTTATCTTATGTATAACTCTATATTAAAAATGTTTTAGTTATTAAACTTTGATTTTAACTATTTTAACTATTCATTAAATAAAATAATATTAAATGTCATAATCTAATCCAAGTGGACCTAAATGGTCATATTATATTCATAAGGTTGTTTTTGGTCGAATTACACTTATCCAATAGAATTAGGACATGTGTTAGGGTAATAGTAATATCATATTTACCCTTAGTTACCCTATTTACTATTAACCGTGGTAAAAAAAAGTAAAAAGTTACTATTCACCAAAATTTTTTTTCATCTCATTGAACCACATTTTACTTACTGACATCAACCGTGTCTCTCGGATTTTTAAAATTTCATTCACAGAAGCGGTAAAATTAAGTTTTATGAAAAATTCAGTTTTTTTAACTACCACTTAGTAGTTTCACTATTCATCAAAAATTGATGTTTTTTCAGAACAATGCCAAAATTTCATCCTAAACTATATTTCATATTCCAAATTCAAAAATGAAGTCTATTTTACCAAATTCATAACATAGAAGTTTCATTAATTAATTTTATAATTAAATCCCGCTGTTAAAAACAAATAGCGTGTTTTTAAGAAACAATATCTATCAAAAGATTGACACTTGTTTATGTCTGGTTTAAATGTGAGATTACATCCAATGACCAACATTGTATTAAATTGTAAAAATATATTCTAAATATACTTTAAAACCACTAAAATTAATAATTTATCACTATTAGTTATTTCGATTGAAAAAGTTGTTTTTAACTAAAATTTAGTAATTTTCACTATTCATCAAAATATGAAAGTTATCCGAAAATTACCAAAATTTCACCCTAAGCTAATTTTGATATTACGAATCCAAAAATTAAGTCCATTTTGAAAAATAAGATTTAAAAAATTTCAAAAAGTGGTTATTACTATTCATAACGGATAGTTTTAATAATATTTTAATAGCATATCGTTGTTTAGTGAAACTCGGTATTGCGTATTACAGACGCTATCGAGGAAGGTTGCGATTGCGTGTAATGCAAGGAAAGTCAAGGATGCATGTTGTGCAAGCTCATTTTTGTGTTGCGTACAACACAAGACATTAGTGAAATTTAAAGGAATATTTTTCATAAAAGCTTGGGCTGTTACAAGATATATTTAGAACACTGCATCCTAAACTGGGAGAAGGCTATGAAACTCTTCTTGTAATAAATTAGTATATTCCACAACAATGGAAATTTTCTCAAGGTTGTTGGTTCCCTTCTACTCAACCATTTGGGAAATATTTTCATTTTCACATGGTATCAACAACCACACAGTTGAGATATTTAAAAAAAGATTCATTATCTTCCAAAAATATTTTTATTAGAGAATGGGGTGGTTTGGAATGTTGAAATATATTTTCTTTTCCCAAAAGTTGATGTTATATCTATATAACAAGATATAATCCATTCCAATTATAACATAATATTTGAAAAATGGAAGGACTATGTGATTCATTAGAAAAATCATTCCATAAAATCCAAGAGGAGAAGAGTCCAACACTCAGTTTTCATTGATTTCACCACTATGTGTTTTTATGGATATCACAAATATATGGTGCCAAGGTAGTGATTCAGTAGTTCTATACAACATGTATGATATAAAATAATTTTTACAACCTAAGAGAAATAAATAATTTCCATTATTAATTAAATATGATGAGTACATTGAACAAATTTATTTTAATTTTCAACCTCAATGGTATTGATTTAATAAGATTTCAATTTCATATACATATTTGGTGGTGGCTAACATCGATTATCCTTAATGACCCATGGTTTAGTGAAATTTATTATATAGTTACCTTTCTCCCTATGGAATGATCAATGATATATTTATGGCACATTGATAGGTTCCTTCCTTTCCTCCATACATTATATGTATTTTTAAGGTCTCTTTGTCATTCTTGATATTGGTGTTCATCTCTCCCATAGTTGAAGTATTTACTTATGCTTTTTGAGAAATTACTATGATGATTCTTCCAACATCATTGGATTTTTGATGGTAGGATCATCTTTCCTCTTTTATCATTTGATCTGAGATATTTTATGTATTTTCTTCTCTTTCTCTCATCATATCCATAGGACCATTCTCCAAACTCTACCACTAAATTAGATCATATAGAAACACTTCTTTTTAACTACCAATGAAATGGATATCTGTAGCCACATGGATAAGTGGTTTTAAACTACAAAATAATCATTTTGTTTTTCTATCATTGTTGATACCAAAACCATAGGTTTATCTTTCAAGGATAATGATTTTTTCATTAAAAATGTGATAGATTCATCCCACATTTCCTTATGCTATTTTAATTATATATATATATCATTATTTCACTATTTTTTGGGAAATAATTGTTAAAAAATAACATTTTAAATCTTTCTTACTCTATTTCATATATTTCATCAATTGGTTTGAAATAATATATCAATTCCCAACATTTTTCATCTTCTCTTTACAATTGAAAATAAATAGGGGAAATCCCCCCTTCATATATTACTGGAGTATAGATATGATCTTATTCATTGAGTTTACCTATTATTCCACAAAAAGTAGATAAGAAGATCAACTAAAATATTTTTAGTCAATTTTTTATAAATTCCTCAATAACTATTTGATCCTTATTAGGAGATTGATGATTTTCAACATAGTTCTATTTATTTTTCATATCCTGAGACAACTGGGTAAGAATCACCATTATGTTTCAAACTCCACATCCCACATCATTGGGAATTTCATTCATAAAATCATTACATTATCCCACATATAGGTTTTTTATGTTTTTTCTATTGGTTTCAAAAATTTTATAAAATATTTTTTTAAACAAAACATATGTTAATAATGCTTAAATAATATATTTTTATACTTAAATAATTTATAAACTCATGTCTTATGGGATCCATAGTTTTAGAAAGTTTTCATAATGATTGTTTAGATAATATAAATTAATTATTTTCTAAATTTAAGAGAATAAATTAATTTTTATATAGATCCCCCTTAATGGTTTGTGTATGTATTATGATTACCCGAAGCATATCCCTTGGAATTTTCAAACAATATGTGCAACAAGGCCTCATTATAATGTACTAGGTGACAAAATTGTTAATAATAAATAGTCCCTTTTAAGGGTTATTAACCATAGGTATATCTATACCAAATTCCAATTCAATTGTTTTAGAAAAACATGGATTTCATTACTCAAAGGCACGAACTCTTATAATTTACTAAATTTAAGGATATTTACCTAAAATTAGACATAACCTTTTGTTTTTTCACTATCATTTGCTAATCATGAGTCCAAATTTAACTAAACTAAACTAGAATACAATATTTAATGATATAAATTTTTCAAAAATATATATTAAGTAATTTTTCATATAAATAACATAATCATAATACATTCTATAGTCCAAAAGTTTAGCATCTCGGGAAAATTAATCTCAAAAATAATTTGTAAAAAATAAAAAATAAACATTGTTTAAATCCATCTTCGTAATTATACTAAAATCACTCTCATTAACCTTATTACATGAAATCACATGAGGATATACATTTAAGAAATAGGTAAAAAATCCCATAAAGGTTAGGGATAACATAGAAAGAGTAAGAGACATGAATAAATAGTACAAGGGTGAGTATAATAATCATCATCAAATCATAATCAAATTATTATCATCACTCTTGAGTAGGTTAGAAATAACTAGCTAGAAGTTAATATAGTGTTCAGAATATTATAGTGTCATTAAAATATCTTTGTATGTATACTATAAAACATTTATATGGGGAGAAAATGTATATACATGGAAGATAAATTGAAATGATAGTGGAATGAGATTTTAAGGATATAATAGGAACATACATACGGGAAATAATATGCAACATGTGAGATGCCAAAATAGAGGGACTTGAGTTTGTGAGTCCCCTTAACTTAAATTCCAATTTATTTCATAAAGTTTACACCACTCGTATAATAAATAGATATTTATAAAGAAATAGAAACCGAATTGATTTAGGTTTATTTTTTAAAAAAAATTTCAATTATATTTATTGGATTTTATTCCTCAATTCAATTTCAAAAAGGTGAATAATTCATATATCATATTTTCATTAGAATATCTCGACCAGGTTCGATGTAATGATATTGTAATATTTCAATTTAATCATTATTAATATTAATTTATAATTTTATAAATACATATATTAATAAAATTAGATATTATAATTAATTTATTATAGTAATCTATAATGGTTATGATAATTACGGAGTTGACAACATCCTCGTGTGCGGCTAACTGATCATTAATGTGATATTTTCAAAATAGGTGGAATGAAAGGTATGAAAGACATATGTTAAATTAATATAATCATTGATGTAGCTTAAAAAATACTATAATTTTAACATGAGAATAAATTTATTTTAGATGATTTGGGATTGAAAGTAATATAGAAAATAGGGAGAGTATAGGAAAATGAGAGAAAAAAATATAAAAAACATACCCACTTCATTGGGTTTCATATTTTCTCCAACACTAAACTCCTTAGATTGTTGGATTTGAATAAATTTATAATGTACCTCAGGATTATATGGGTATTAATAGAGGGTATATGGGTAGATATTTGGATTTGGTAAGTTCAAGTGAAGTGGTTTTCCAAGGAGAGGGGGATAGGGTATTTATACATAAGGATAGGGGTATTTTTTTTGGATAAAATACTAAATAAAATATATTTTCCATGGAAAAATTTAAACAGTTATTTTTCTTACATTATAAAATATAGATTAATAAAATAAAATTATTTTAGGACTTTACGAAAAACCCTAATTTGATTTTATTAGTAAAAATAAAAGGGTAGTTGAAAAATTAAATAAATGATTATTTAAAAGGTCAGTTTTGAAATTTAGGTTTCGTAAAACAATTATTTGGTTTAGATATATAATTTAATGTATTTTTTAACTTATTAAAAAAAAATTGGGTGACATTAAAAATATATAATTTATTAGGACATTATAAAATTGATGAATGAGTTGAAAACACACTGTTTATGAAAAAACATTTTTTTATTATCCGCCTAAAAATTCAATTATTTTAGATTATTACCAAAAAACAACCCTTGAGAATTATTGAGGTGATTATTTTAAAAATAATATTCATTTTATGAAAATGATATTTAAACATAGATAATTTCCATTTTAATATCAAATTTAATATTTTCAAAATATATTAAATTATAATTTCTTATAAAAATGTGTACAATTACTTTGACTTAGTAATCATATTATTTATTATGTAGAATTAAAATATTTATTTATTATTAAATCACACATGATAAAAATTATTTATATTAAACATTATTATTTTTTGTGTTAAATTATTATTCAAACGGTCATGTTACCATTCCCAACATTCTATATAGTATTTCTAATGTTTACATTAGAGTTCCAATGGTCACATTATCTCTTATAAATACATTTTTATTACATCATACATAATTAAAAAAAATGTTTCCCAAGGTTTAATATTTTACTCTTCTAAACTGTTTATTATTTTATTAATATTCAATTTCTTTTCTATCATGTTGTTCGTGCTAACATTAATTTAGGCAGTTTGGGGTGATCCTAATTTTCCCATCCTTGTTTTTTCTAATTTATATTTTTTCCAAGTTTTATACTTTTTTGTTTATTGGGATATGTTTTTGAATAATTTAATGATCTTCATTGTTAAATTAATGTGTTTTTGGTTTCTATATATCTTTCAAGTATATAATACTATACAATATAATATTAAAAATAATTTTTTCTGGAAATTAATATCATTTAAAACATTTTGGTCATTACAAGACTATTGTATCCACTATTCAACCAAGTATTTCTATAGATTTATTATCAATGTTGGTGGGATATAGGCTATACTTATACTAGTACTGACATATAAGTGGAATAACATTCTCATATTTTAACCCACATGAGGAAATAATAAGCATATAATATTAAGGAAAAACAATATAAATCCCAATGTTTTATTCTACGATTTATTCATCTTAGATATGTGGAATGGTGAGATAATATGAATGACTATATAAATATTTAACAAGTTATAATGTTGGATTAAAAGTGAAAAAATCATTGAATGAAAGGGATAATAGATTCACCCACCCACATTGACCTCTCAAAACCTGGGAACTTCATATATATTCCACTATATTGATATTTATTATACAAAAAATGGTTGTTATAAAAATTTTTTTTTGGAAGAAAATAATTTCTAATAGATTTCCCATACGATACATTATGGTTAAAGATTATTATTACTAGTGTAGTGTGATTATATTTGATTCACATATTTGATTTCTTCTAATATGTTATGGGTTCATTTTTAATGTTTTCCTCCTAGGATATTATCCTCAAATATTTTTTTTGAATTATAAGTATGTGGTGTTGGAATCATGGAAACATTTAATTGTTGTGGAAAATTTATTGAATTTCAATGATGTATAATAATATAATTTATTAGGTGATAGGTTTTTATGATAAGCCTATATTTATATGTATTTATAGGTTGTTTCTATTATGAAAAATAGACATATCTAGACCATATAAGGGTACTTAGAACTATTCCATTCAAATATGATTATCACAACCCTCACCACTGTGAACCATTGATGGCCCAACAATGAATATGAGAGTGACCCTAAAGACCACCTCTAATAGGCCATGGGATAAAGACTAACACACATGGTATAAAACATAAATGGGGGAATTATCCAAATTTTTCATAGAATTTAATATAAATATCTAATCATAACTATTTAATATATAAACAAAATATTACCCCACAAATTAATTTCATTTCATACAAAAATAAAATCCACATGCAATACAAAAAATATCTTCTATGAAAGTAATTCATGAACTCCATGATTTTGTAATGTCCAAACCATATGCCACATATCTCTATAAATTATGATATATATATATATATATATAGAATTGGGTGAACATACATGTATTATTAGTTTAATTGCATTAAAACATATCCTAGAAATGTGTAAAACTACTATTCATGGATCAATGAACAAACTCTTAAACCAATTCACACATAAATTATTCTAAGTATGAACCAAAATCCCCAATGATCACTCAACCAATATCACATATAAATATTGTAACATAATATATGAAGAATATATGTGAATAAATTACCCTTCCGCAATATCCCAAATAATATTAATTCTTTTAATCCATAATTTCAAATGATATATGATTAATACCTTTTATATCCTCAAATATACTTAACCACATATAATATAACAATCCTAACAACATATCCAAAAAGACCTACCATACTACTAAATTATAATCTCACATCCCCTACTCATCATATTAAAGTATAATGAATATGAATAACATCAACCTCATTCCCTCCCCTACCATAGTTGAACCCCTCCTTGCATCTACATCAAAACAATATTACTAGGATATCCAACATATATATATTATAACCATTCAATAATAAAACAAGTATATATAAAACTTACATGAGTTATTATAGCCCATACTATATCTTAATGGAGAGTGGGGAAGAGTGAAAGGATATTCATATGCTCCCTCTACAACCATGATGTATATGGAACACACTTAAAACCGTTTTCCATATATGGGTGCTAGTCATGTTACATAACTTGGGTGGTGTTTTATAATAAATAACATGAAAATATACTTAATATAGTAGTTAAAAATACATTCCTAATCATTCACACTCAAATAAATACAACAATGATCTAAAAGATCCACCTCACAATAACCATCTACAACCAATGACTGCTACATAAATATGAAATGACTTAGATTTTGACCTATAGGACATGGGTATATTTTTTAGAATATTTCTGGTGCTGGGTACAAAGTCTTCATGGGAAGCTGGGGCTCGAAGAGCCACATTGTCATGATATTAAAAATGTTAAATATATATTTTTTCACATGCATGAAGTTTCACTTGAAACATAAATAACACCCATACAGAGTCTCATATTAGATTTCCAAGACCACTGTAAAGACCATAATTCCATGTTTATGTTATAAACAACATAAATTTGTCTGTGCGAGGATTTTTGGTTGGAGGTGATTTTGTAGGGTGTTATAAGCTAGATTAATTAATTAAATAAAAATATAATTAAAAATACTATCCAAACCCCCCTCCCCACCTCTTTGGATCCTGACATAAATGAGGAGCATAAATATCCTCCCCTCTCCTCTTCTCCCTTTTCAAACAAAAAACCAATGTTAAACCAAAGTGAAGAAGTGTGTCTGATACCCGTTTTTTACACAGATTACCATCAGATCAATGAGAATCATGATCCGAGCATTTTTATCCATCCATTTTTATGTTTCCCCATAGTGGTAGGTGTATTGTAGTTTTTATCTTGACCCCTTTCTTTATTATTTGTTTTTAAGGTTATAGAGCCCAAATACTAATTCAATTGATCCCTTCTTGGTAGATCTGTTGTTTTGGAGATAAATGGGACAAATGAGGGAATTTTGAAGGTAATTCCTGAAAGGAATTAATATCTACTTGGTATATAGTCTAGAAATACATGTCATGTATCCCTTCCAATTTAGGGACGATGACCCTTAGGTACTACACGCCGTGTAATAGGGTTACATGCCATATGGTTCACCAAATCATGTGACCAAGGGACATAACTTGAGTTAGCCAAGTGAATTATATGGTTGTGTATGAACACCCGACCAATATACATGGATGCGAGGTTTAATACCCATACATGGAAAAAATACATTGGCAAGTGGTCATTTAGCCCAAAAATGTTGTGCAATATGGGATACACTTTGGGCAAGGGACTCATTTGGATGGTCCATGTAGTAGAGGAACTTGGCCAGGGGTCATGTGAAGTGGGACACAACATGTACAACCTTTACACACCATTTAAACCTACATGGGTTGGTAAACCATATACATAGGATATATGGCCAGGTTCCCGAGCGGGCTCACACACTGTGTGTACCCTAGTGCATGTCATGTACTCTTTGGAGATCTTCTTAAGATCTTTCTCTTTTTTTATATGCTTCTTTAGGACTCAAATCCAAGATTTTGAAAATACTATCCTGAGTATTTTTCCATATCAAACACATTGGTGAACTCCATGATGGTATACATGATAAGAGGTGGCATAAATAAAGAAAGAAGTTTAAAAATATATATTGAACCAATGCTATAGATTAGTGTGGTTTGTGATGAGAGACAATGTTACTAGTACTCCCCTGTATTATTAAGGAATGGGTTTCCCTTACCTCTCTTATTTGGTTGAGACAGGACTCCCCATGTAATGGGTGTGGGTTTGTTACCTTTGGGTAGTTTTTCTGGGGTTGTTACTCCCCCAATGTACTACAACGTGGGTTCCCCATGATGTTGGTATAATTGGATAAAGATCCACTAATGTTTCAGAGTGCGGGATATCCATACTCATTGGGTGATACAGAAGGTACTCCCATATTGAGGTAGGGTGTGGGTCCTCTACCTTTGGATTTGGTACTCCCATGTTGGACCAGAGCACGAGTCTGTAATGTCCAGGATCCAGATGACGCTCAAATATTTCCCTGTACCCAGTTGGAAACATGGCCTCAATAACATTTCCCCAAACACTATAGGATTCTAACTAGATGCAAGGGACTAGGGTGTGATAGGGGAAACTATTCCCTCATTGGGAGAGTGTAACATAGCAGAATATATAATAATATATTAGAAAAAACGTAAACAACATACAACTAAAATATAGAGAAGAAGACAGATAAGATAAATAAACAATCATCATTCAATACAAAAATGATGTAGCATGTCACATGTTCTAGAAAAACCACCAAATAATTACACAACAATAACACACAATATATGTCTCAAAAGAACTAAAGATGAAAAAAAAGAAAATTTAGAAGCATCACAATCCTCTACTCGGTCCTATGATCTCTGGCTCCTAAAAAGCATCTCAAGTACATATAGGAGGGTGATTTCCCTGATCGACACCTATAACAATATAATCTGTTTGGGCCCAAAAGCATGACCCAAAAAAGGTGTGTGAAATAAATCCTAGTTGGAAAACACCAAAGATCTATTCCTACCTGTCAGTGAGCATATGCAACATGTAGTGTACAAAAGAAAAAGCATTAAACATGGATGTACTCAAAAGTATAAAATCTTACAATTCATGTTCTCCATTTTCATTCATTATGTTCAGTTCAACCATTCAATTACATTTAATTACATAAGTATCTAGATCCATCCTATTCTTGTCAATCCCCAGTATAAAGAATACTCAACAGAGAATTTAGATGGTTATCTAAACAAGTGAAGTGAAGACCAAATCCAAGATTGTACTTTGGATTAGAATATGCGGCATAAGTCATTCCATTTAAACAAACAATTCCACTTATTACATGAAAGAATAGAAAAAACCCTTCCTGTAGGCATAACCAAATACATGCCCTTAAGCCTAATGAATACCCAACCACATGAATAAAAATTACTCTTCCACGGGCATAAAAAATCCCCCCCCACAAGAATAAAAAATCAAGTAGGGTTAGTCCCGGTATATCAACATTTTAGAATAATGAAAAACACATTTAAATTACACTATTACATGGTTCACATATAAAAACTCACATGGGGATCATAAATACCAAGAAACAAGTGAACTAAACTATCACAAGGCTTAAATAATAATTGGAATATTGTGGGGAAAGAGGAAATCACTAATCAAAACCCCTTTAATCAAATCAATAACAATTGACCAAAATTTCAATTCCATTATAAATGTAATTCATACTTAACAACCCAATAATGTAAGCAAGTTATGCCTTATAGGAAACCTTAGAAAAATGGACATAGACGACCATTACAAGGGGACACACCCACCAGGTGGCACTTAATCAAACCAGCAAGATCAAGCATGATTAATTTAATTTAATTTAAGACTAAATCATAATTAGGCAACAAAAAAGGTCAATTTACATTCAATTTTAAACCCTAATCATGGGTGAATGAAAATACGACATATATAAACAACTCGACATTTAGAGAATGGAACCAGAACACCAACCTCATTATAGTACGTCTCTCCTCATCCAACGTCGGGCAGTTATTAGACCTAGAATATAGTAGATATACAAAAAACAATAAAATTTCAACGTTAAATAACTAAATCAAGATTAGATATCAAGAATAAAGGCTCCATAGTAATCGACATCTCACCTATCGGGTTTAATCGCAACCGATAGTAATGGAATTGGGGTTCAGATGATCAATTGGGAAGAAAAACGGCCCTCGACACTACTGTTCGTGAACCCAGATGAGCCTTCTGTCCATATGATGAAAAAATATTCTACTGCCTAATTTAATAATTAAGAAATTTTTACGGATTTCCATACAAATTATGGCCTGACCATTACGTTGTCGTGCACCAGGATTATATGGTGTTTAGCCTTCCATAGGCAGCGTGTACCTATAAGTACATGTCGTGTAGTTCCTAGTCACGAAATGTAACAGGCCTGAAGCCTAACTGTGACCTATTTTCCCCCATTTTCATAAGTAAAAATGGAAAAAGAAATATATATACCACAATGGAAGAACTGGGTTCTTACAAAATTCTCCCTTAAAGCAATTCGTCCATAAATTTCTCTTCCAAGGGTGATGAAGAAAATTCTGAGAGAAACTATAGACCCTATGATCTTATGTCAGCCTCCCTCTCCCAAGTCTCATAATGAACTCATTCATGATACCATATCAGACACACTAAAGGAACAAACTAGTCGTAGAGAACCTTCGTGCTCAAATCCACAATACGAATGGGATGTTCCTCAAAGGACACATCTTCATGCAACTCCACCTCCACAGACTTAAAGGTGTGAGATGGGTCTGAAATGTAATATAGCCACTGAGAAACATTGAAGACATTGTTCATATCCCAATACCTCTGAATTAACTTTAATTGATATCCTGCCAGCCAATCCCTCTCCAGAATATCAGAAGGACCGACATATCTCAGCGAAAGCTTACTCTATCTCACGATTCTCTTGTCTCCCAAACTCGATACGACACATATGAAAACTAGATCCCCTACCTTGAACTCCAAAGTTCATTTACAGTGATCGAAATATGATTTATGAAAAGATTATATTGTATTCATAGGCTTCTAAATCAACTATACAAACTCAGAAGTCTCATACATGAGATGTGGTCCCAGAAAAGCTACCTCACCAGCCTCCAAAAATCACTAGGGTGATCAGAACGACCTACTATACATAGCCTCATTAGGTTTTGTCTTTATAGTCTCTTGGAATCTGTTATTTTAGGTATAATATATCATGGGAATATGTTTCTCCCAAGATCCCCCAATGTCTAGTATGCATGCTCACATCATGTCCTCCAGCACCCGTATCGTACGCTCTAACTGGACATCGGTCTGAGGGTGGTATGCTATACTCAAAAGTACCTGAGTATCCAACACCCTTTTAAAAATCTACGATAAATGAGACATAAATATTTTGTCCCCATCTGAAATTATATAATGAGGGGCCCCATGAAGTCATACTAGCTCACAAACATATAGCTTCAGAAGCTCATCAACATCGAAGGTCTCCTTGATCAGCCAGAAGTGAGTGACCTTTGTAAGTATGTTAACCACCACCCACACTGCATCATTTCCTCAGGGTGACCTCAGAAAAGTTATCATGAAATCCCTTATGAAATCATCCCATTTTTACTTCGTAATAGGTTACTACAGTAAAATCACGGTTTTCCACTAATGTCCCACCTTCACCTACTAACAAATGGAACACATCATAAAAAAACCAACCACCTCTCTCTTCATACTTACTACCAGTATAGACGAAACAAGTCAAAATACATATTGGTAACTCTGGTATGAACTTCCTAATCTGAATCATGAAACTCCTACATCAACTCCTTACGTGTGTCCATAGGATCCTAGACACGTCCATGGTTTCGTAAGATCTTATCATCACCCAACGTCTAACAAGGAGGTGGATCCTTACGTGTGATGCTCTCCTGTAGAACTAGGCCCTCAAAATCTAATAGCTTTCTAATCCACAATCTATCCAATAGGGTAGAAGTCATAACTAATTATTAAAAAAATATTGTCCCTGACTATCATGCAACTCCATGTGCATCTCAAAGAACAACGCCATAAGATTCCACTCACTACTTCCCTCCAATATTGCATGCATCTAAGCCCTCCTACTTACTACATAAACCATTTAATTTTCTTTTCTAGGAGTATAGGCAAGATCGATATTGAAATACAATATGGTACTCCCCCCACCTTTTCTACCTTTGAATTAGATCATTCTGGGTAAATATGTAATTGTGAATTTTGTTGTCTATGTGCACTAAAAAGTTCTCCCCTAATAAGTAATGTGTCTAACAACATAGGGAATGAACAAACGAAACTGACTTGAGATTATGTGTTAGATAGTTCTTCTCATGCGACCTCAACTACTGAGACCCACACTCAATGACTCATTCCCCCTGCATAAGCATTAATCCCATCTCGATACTTGATGCATCATATTATATATTATAACTGCTACCCTTCCTTGTAAAATTCTGTATCGGTGTTGACGTTAGTCCCCCTTTTAGCTCTTGGAAGTCCATCTTACAAGAATATGACAATATGTACTTCACACACTTCTTTTTAAATCCCGTCATTGGTGCTGATAAGTGTGATAAGTCTTGTATGAAATGCCTATAGTAACCATCCATCCCTAGAAAACTCCAAAACCTTAATGACATTCTTTGGGTTCTCCTAGGTCACCACTTCCCTCACCTTATCCGGGTCCACTTATACTCTTGTTTCTGAGATTATGTGACATAGTAAGTGAATCTGATCCATCCAAAAGTGGAAATTTTAGAGATTATTGTATAAATAATGCTCTCTCAGTGTACTCAAAATTATCTCATGGTGTCTTTCATGGTCATGTTTATTATGACAATGTACCAAGATATCATATATGAAAACCACCACACATGAATCAAAGTATAAAAAACTTGGTTCATCAGTTCCCTGAGAGTCGTTGGCACGTTCGTGAGACTGAACGACATAAACATATACTCATATAGACCATACCTACTTCTAAATGTGGTATAAGGTCTATCTGAAGATCGAACATGTACCTGGTGATATCCTGACATTAAGCCGATTTTTAAGAACACCTGGGATCCTCGAAGCTGATCAAATATGTCATCAATATGCGGCAAGGGATATCAGTTTTAAACTATCATCTGGTTTAGTTTACAATAGTCTATTCAAATCCTGAGGGTATCATATTCTTTCTTCACAAAAGGATCGACAAACCCTACAGAGAAGTACTGGGTCGAATAAAGTTCTTATCCTCTAAATCATCTAGCTTCATATTGAGCTCTTGTAGCTCCATCGTAGCCATCATATAAGAGGAATCGATTCCGGTGCTTCTACTAACACTATCATGAGAGGGAACTTCGCCTCTCTTACTAGAGGTAAGAATGAAATGTCATCCAGGAAAACATCCCTGAAAAGATAAACCACTAGAGTGAAATCTATCTAACTTGTTCCTTGGTCATCCATATATAAACTAGCAATATGTCCTTTCATCCCACTCAACCCATGATGCTCAGGTCCAGCTCGAATTTCATGGACATCCCACTGTCTGTTTTATTGAAACGATCAGCCTTCTCATGACGTAAAAATCACCCCGTGATGATAGAAATTGACAAAGGCTTGAAAGAAGACCATTCAATCTATTTAGAGTATGAAATCAAAGCCTGTCATCTCTACGCCATAGTGATCCCAAAAGAAGTGACACCCAATAAACCTCAAAGGAAACTCCTAACACTAATGAAAACATTTCATCCTTTTCCCTAATGAAGTTTCAAGCATCATTACATCATCAAAATAGAAAACATAGATCCTAAAAGTCTCTACAATGGGCACTGATAAAAAACTATGTGAATCCCCTTTATCAAAATCACAGAAGATAAAATACAGGTGATTAGAATAGTACCTATGAAAGTAGAAGGTTCGAGATCCTGATCCTAATAGGACTGTTGCACTGCATAAGTCTGACATGTACCACGACCCTGATACACTGCTTGGGTACCATGATCTTGCCTACCATACTATCACTGAGAACCTGAGGCCATGCTACCATAGCAATGACTAACACCTCAGAATGAATGTCCTGACATATTCCAATTCCACAACTAATGATAAGCTGTTAACCCTGATCCTAAACATGGAGTCTACACAGAACCTCTTCCACTGGTTGCTAGTGGAAACTCCCTGTAGTAGTGTTGTAGATGGCCCATCCTGCCATAAGATTGGCACTCAACTAGGTTCATCAAATAGTGATGTCTCATTTTTATAGCTCTTCCAAAATAGCAACACATATTCTAGTTACCAGAAGAAACATTCTGACTACTCGTATCCCTGTGAGAAAGCTCCATATGTCGCTTCTTTCTCCCGGTTGAGACAGTACCAGATATTGGTGTCGAACCTCACTTGTTCTCACCTTTAGATTCCCACATATTAAATTTAGTAATAATTTCTTGATTAATTATGGCACATATAGAAGGCAACCTGAAAACCTTAACCTATGATCAGATTTCATACCTGAGACTATCCTCAAATCATTGAGCCCTCGATGTCCCATCACCCATAATAATTGGTGTGAATCTCTAAAGGTCAGTGAACTGGGTAGATTATTCCATCACTAACATAACACCCTGATCTAGATGCATAAAATCTTGGGATCTATCAGACCTCGACATCTCGGTGTTATAGTATTCATAGAATAATATCTAAAAATCTCCCCATACCATGTCCAGATGGCGCTCTATCAGAGTGATAACATCCCCCCCCACCTCTTGGCCGAATCACACAACATATAAGTTTCAAGATTGAACCTACTCATAGGAGGCTCCTCCAGATGCTCAAAGATCATAAGCATGCCCTTCATCCCTAACTCTACAGATAGTGGTCCATGATCCCCTAAAAACATAGGTGGATGCTACGACTGAAATACTTGTGTTAGTTATACTGTAAACGTGGAAGGTTGAGGTACTCTTGGTATGGTATGTATAAACCTCATGAATCCTTCAATTAACTATCCATTCACACTTATGTATAGTATAACATATGGTTATCCAACTAGAACTTATGTGGGATCCACTAGTATCTCATGGCCCACCACCTCTGGGGTATGCTCCTTACCACACTCTTAGTGTACAACTGTTGGTCATTGTGGTGGAATTGTTAGGTAAATTCCCGCACATACACCTCAGTAAAAGCTTATTCATCCTAGTACATGGTTCAAGAACACTGGAACTAAACATGAGAACAAAATTAACAAAATTTCACAAAAGATGAGTATACGGCGTGTAGGAATCGTACATGGTGTTTAAACTTAAACCCATAAATGGACGTGTACTCCATCCAGCAGGGGTATGTAAACACCCCATGTACATTGTGTGTAGGGAAAATACACGGTGTGTCCCCTTGAACTCTAACATGGGTGTGTAAATCCTCATACCTTGGTCGTGTAAAACTCCAAGGTACACAGCATGTCCTAATGACTCAAGGCATATACTCATGTCTTCCCTCCTGGCCATCTACTTTTACATGGCCAGAGCTACTTGGGTATGCCTATGAAAAACAACTTGGGGTGTACTTAAGGTATATGGAATGTTCCTTTTAAAACTGAAAAACCTATGTTTTTCTATCACACGGTCGATGATATGGTGATCGACTACACAACATGTACTTAGAGTACATGGTGTGTACTCAAAAATGTTCTTTTCTTCCTGAACAGAAGAACACATGGTTTGTGTTTATATGACCACATGCCGTGTTGTCTGGGTTTTTAGACAGTAAGCCTCATAAACATCCACGAAACCCCTGTTTTTGCAAAATAAAGCAACGGTGTTCCAAATTCCAATCCATGGGGCCCCATACATCTTGAGAGTCAAATAATGACATGCACATATTACACATAACGCCATAATTTATATCACATTTACGAAACATGATAAACCAAATTCCAAGCCAAGAGGGCCCATACACCTCTAGGACCAAAGTTTGGCACCCATCTAATTCAACCATAACATTTACCAATACATCAATCACAATAGTAGAAATATCTATCACGATGTATATCACAACATCATGCATATCTAGCATGAAATATATCACAATATCATACAATCAGTAATGCTCATTAAATGGCATGAAAATTATTTATGGCATGTGATTTCAAAAAACTACCTATATGATGCATTAGATGGAATTCCCACATATCATCAGTTTGCAAAAAAATAGAACCAAAATTATATGAATAATAATAGCCCAAAAAAAAATGTGTCTCCTAATGGTGAAATCAAATCAACTGTAATAGATATAGGATCGAAATGATGAATGAAGATGCTCAATATATAAGAGGGGGGTGAATTATATACTTTAAAAAATTCCTTTGGAACTTTTAAAGATGGTAATGTTTAACAAATATAAACAAGGTAAATTCACAAGACCTCTTAGTTCTACAAAAATTCTTGATTCCATAAATATGGTTCCAGAAATGAAACTTAAGATAAGTTTACAATGGAAAATATTCTACCATAAAGCATATAGAATCTTACTAATCAAAGTACAAGAATAAGAAAGTACCAGATAGTTATTCTTTCCACAAAAAAAATACAATGGAAAACAAACTTGAAACAATATAAGTAACAAGTATGAAATCTTTTAACCCAAAGAGAAGGGAATCCAACAACCTTGGATAAATTTACCTTGATTTATAATTTCAAGAAAGTCTATTTTACCCAAACTAGGGTAAGCCCTCTATAGGAGTATCAGAGTCTATCTTGATACCCCTGAAAGCCCTCAAACTTCAAGGTAGTTAGAACCTCTGTCTTCCAATCCCCGTAATCCCTCGATTATACATAGCAGTAATTGGAGTCGCACGAAGCAATTCGGAACAAGATGTTCAGTATGCACAAAGCATGAAAGTCTCTCTATAGAAATAACTTCAGCAAAATGTAATCTCTAGATTCGTAGTAAAATGTTGAGCTTGTTCAAATGAGATCCTATTTATAGGCACATCTTCAACGGTCGGCTCCCTCCTCCAATGGTCATATTTTTCCTTGAATTTCAGAAGGACCTGTACACATTTCACTTAAACAATGGTTAGTTAATAACAGAATGCATGCAATCATTTTATAACTAAATCAAGAGTAAGTAAAAATGGTTGCTCAACCAAATTCAATTTTACAGAGTGTAAGGAAAATTTAATTCAGAGCCTAAGAAGGATAACCTTTGGAGTCTACATTACAAGAATATTGGGATTCTATTTTTCAAGGAATTCAGAATCAAAATTCTATAGAATTTAGAGTTTGAATTCTAAAGAATTTGGAGTCTAAATTCTGAGGAATTATGAACCTGAAATTTGAGGAATTCGGGACCAAAATTATAAGGAATTAAGAGTCTGAATTTAAGTGAATTTAGAGTCTGAATTTCAGAGAATTTGGAGTCTGAATTTCAGAGAATTCAGATTTTGAATTTTCAGAGAATTCGGATTCTGAATTTCAGAGAATTAGGATTATGAATTTCAAAGAATTTAGAACCTAAATTTGGATCCTGAAAACATAATACCATGTATCTAAGTATTTATAAAATTTTGAGGTTTTATATGTGAAACCAAATTTTACACTTAGGAATACAAAGAGTTATATTCAGATCAACTGAAATATGAACAAAGAAAAATTGGTAAGGACAAAATTTCCTTGGGGAAGGAAAATTTTCTTTATTAAGGAAAATATTAGGGAAAATGTAATTTTCCTTAAGATAGAGAGTTTTTGATTTTCAAAACATAAAGGAATGTAAAATTTATAAGGAAACCTTATTGAATCAGCAATCTCCCCCAAACATGAATGAATGGAATAGTCATAAGGAAACCTTATTGACTTAACAATCTCCCCCTTTTTGAAAAGCACAAACATCCTTATGAAAAAGAATATAATGACTTAGAAATTTTATGAATGGTAAAATCTTATCCCCCTTTACTAATGGATCAATGTGAATACGACTTAGTCCCCCTTAGTCATTGGAATCTCTAAGGATTTTATTCTGAGTTTCCTAAATAAGATTTTTTATTTTCTTTCTTACAAAAATCATCATGATGAAAACCACCCCTTAGATGAACTCCCCCTTACTTAAGGAAATTTCTACTTTACTTATTATTCTTTTTGACATTCCTTTATCCCCCTTTTTTATTTTCAAAAAGTAATAAAGGAAATGGAAAGGAAATTTTGGTACCTGAATGATTAGTACTAAACAACCAAAAAAATATGAAGAGCAACAAGAATTTTATTAGGATTAAAATAATTTTTACAATAAGGAAATACAAAAAAAATATCAGATTTAGAAAGAAATTATCCATACTTCTCCTTTGGAATCAGTTTCTTCACTATGATTTTCTACTTCTTATGCACCTTCTGATCCTCTTCTGCATGCTTGAGAAACTGAACCTGATCTTCTGTTTTCTTCTCTAAAGCTTTGAATTTCTATTCTTAAGCCTTAAGAATATTAGACTGAGCCTTCAAGGATTCTTCCTACTTAACAAGATTTTATTCCCTCTTAATTCTGATATCCCTTTCTCTCTTCCAACTCAGAGCAACTGAATTTAACTTCCCATTCATATATTTCAATACTTGCTTACGAGAATTATGTTCTAGACTTAATTTCTCCTCAAAACTATTTGCGAGATCTTTGATCATCAAATGTTTGGCGTCAAAATCATCCTTGAAACTTTCTTGAAATTCATCAAATATTATCATCCCTTCTATTTTTTCCTTGACCAAATTGTCATCTTCTTACATGATCTTTTATGAGCCTCATAATTGATGAGAAAAGTCTTAAATTCTGCCTCGAGTTTGACACACTTATCTATCACCATGGATACTGAATCCGATTTCTGATTCAATGAGTGTTGAAGCATCTGGAATCTCGAGTCTATATTAGTGAATGTTGGAATAGTCCCAAAAAGCTTTTTCAATGACTGAACTACAAAATAATGTCCAGGAGAGGACTATTCTGAATCTGAGACTTTGGTTGGTGAGGATTCCTATTCTAATTCAACATCCTTCCTATTTGATGAACCACCAACTTCTTTCTTCTTTACCACAACTTTAGTAGGTGTATCCACAAGAACTTTTATTCCATTATCATCTTTCAGACTGACTTCTTCCTAATTTAGAGATTCATGTTCACTATCTGATAGCTGAACAATTTTGTCTTTATCAACTTCTTTCTTTTCGGCTCCTACCTCAATGTCCTCTGGGTGAATGAAATATTTATTGATTCTTTCTTCCCAAGATAGTTTATTTACTTCATATTCACCCTTATCTTCATCCTTTCTAGGAGTACCAATCTTTTACGTTTCAGTGTGAGAGGTTTGGAATGATAATTTCTCAGAAGGGATTTGTTTCTCATGATATTCCTCTACCTTCTTTAACACATCTTCAGTGTCACCACTACTTTCTTCTTCTTCTTCTTCTTATACTTCTTCTTCTTCTTCTACTTCTTCTTCTTCAAATACTTATTCTTAATGATTTTCCAGAATTAAAAACTTCTTTCTCAGAGTCTCAGGAAGTTATTCTTGAAGAAAAAACTCTGGTACCTGAACTGGTTCAGAATCTTTCTTGGTTGCCTTGAGAAGGGATTGGACAATTTCAGTTTCCGACATCTTCTTCTTCTGCTTCTTATCTTTCTATTTCTTCTCAAGATCTTCAGAAAACTTTTCATTAAAAGTATTTTCCTCAGAAAGATACATGCCATAACTAGGATCCCCTTCTTTCTTTTTCTTCTTATCTTCTCTCCACTTCATAGGCACTTCATCAGTATACGTCTTTTGCTTCTTAGTCTTCGGTGGTGCTGACTGACTATCCTTAGAAACTGGGATTTTTTCCATTTCTTCTAGAACCTTTTCTTTCCTCTTTCTTCCACCTTTCTTAGATGTCTCAGATGCTTCCTGCTTCTTGGATAAGTCTTCAATTTCCTTTTATGATAGACCATAAAATTCTTCAGATTGACTATTAAAGAAAAACTTCATCCTCCTAAGAGTATCATCACTTATCAACATCACCATGGAGTTCCTCAGCTAGTGAATGCATGCAATCTTGAAGTACTGAAGACAAAGAACAATGATATTCAAATGAATGGATGAGAACATAATAATCTGAGACTTCATATTTTCATTCATTATGTTTTCAATCGTAACCAAGATATACTTGACCAGGTTAATCTTTCTAAGGTTCACCAAGAAATTGAATATATACAAATTACTCTTCTTTAGAGTATCCTTATCTCCTTTTCTTGGTATGAAAAACCCTTGGACCCATAATTTTAGAATTAGAAGGTTTGTAGATATATGTACAATCTTTGGAGTCTTCACCTCTAAAAGACTAAGGAAAGATATAGCTTTCTATTTATCATAGGAACCTGATACATCGAGTAGTTTGTGATTACAAAAATCAGTTTACCCTTCCTAATGAATATAAATAAGACTGGATTCCTTTCAATAAGAAAGAGAATATGTCTTCCTGTAACTCTTTAAAGAATATTTATCACATCCTTCTTCATTAAAAAAACTTACTGTCTCGTAGAATTCAACCAGCAACTATGGATACACCAGATCCTGTGTTTTGTTTTCGATATGAAAACACTCTCTCATCCATTCAACATGATATTCTTAGAGATAATTGAATCATAATTAGAAAAGAAATTCGGATGAACCAACCTTTCTCTATAAATCTTTCATTCAGAGATTTCCTTTACAGATGGCATTTCTTTCTGAGACGAGTCTTCAAGAGACATTTGGAACCGAGGAAACCATGAAGATACAGGAAGAACTTAAGAACAAAGGCAGAGCTTCATCACACGAAGGATTGAATTTTTGATGTGTGATGAGTATTGGGGGTCTTTTATATAGGCAATTGAAGTGATGATTTAGTTTCCCAGATTGATCCAAAAAGAATGGTATCCAACAATATTGAATAAATGTACCTATATTTGTACATTCAAATATGTTTTTCTTTCCCACACCAGGGTAAGCCCTCTATTTGAGTACCAGAGTCTGCCTTTCAATCCCCACAAGCCCTAAAAATTTAAGGTAGTCGGAACCTCTGTCTTCCTATCCCCAGAATCTCTTGATTGTATACAACAACAATGGAATTCGCACGAAGTAATTCTAAAAAAGATGTTCAGTATGCACAAAGCATGAATTTATATCTCTAGAAATCACTTCATCATCATGTAATATATAGAGTCATAGAACAATGTTGATCTTGTTTAAATGATCTCCTATTTGTAGGCCCATCTTCAACGGTCGGCTCCCTCCTCCAACGGTCATATTTTTCATTGAATTTTGGAGGGACCTGTACACGTTTCACTTAAACAATGGTTAGTTAATAACAGAAAGCAAGACCTAATTTTATAACTAAAACAAGAGTAAGTAAAAATGGTTGGTCAAACAAATTCAATTTTACAGAGTCTAAGGAAAAATTGATTTCGGAATCTAAGCATGTTAACCTTTGGAGTCTACATTACTTGAATATTCAGATTTTATTTTTCAAGGAATTCAGAATTAGAATTATATAGATTTCAGAGTATGAATTCTAAATAATCTGGAGTCTAAATTCAGAGGAATTTGGAACCTGAAATCTGAGGAACTCAGAACCTAAATTCTAAGGAATTCAGAGTCTGAATTCTGAGGAATTAGGAGTCTGAATTATGAGGAATTTGGAGTCTAAATTCTGAGGAATTAGGAATATATATTCTAAGGAATTCTAAGTCTGAATTTCATAGAATTCAAATTCCTAATTTTATAGAATTCAGATTATATATTTCAGAGAATTCAGATTCTAAATTTCAGAGAATTCATATTCAAAATTTCAGAGAATTCTTAACCTAAATTCGGATCCTGAAAACAGAATACTCTATATCTTAGTATTTATAAAATTCCATGGTTTTAGATGTGAAACCAGATTTTACCCTTAGGAATAAAAAGAGTTAGATTCAGAGCAACTGAAATATGAACAAAGAAAACATGGTAAAGATATATTTTCCTTAGAGAAGGAAAATCTTAGGGAAAATGAAATTTTCCTTAAGATAGGGTGTTTTTTATTTTCAAAACATGAAGGAATGGAAAATTCATAAGGAAACCTTTTTCACTCAACAATCTCCCCCTTTTTGAAAATCACAAACATCCGTACAAAAAATAATATAAGGACTTAGAAATTTTATTACCTGTAAAAAAATTATCTCCCTATACTAATGGATCAAAGTGAATACGACTAACTCCCCCTTAGGCTTTGGAATCTCTAAGGATAATATTCTGTGTTTCCTGAATAATATTTTTCATTTTCTTGCTTACGAAAATCATCATGATTAAAAATCCCCCTTAGATGAACTCCCCTTTACTTAGGGAAATTTCTTCTTTACTTAGTATTACTTTTGAAATTCATTTCTCCCCCTTTGGGATTTTCAAAAAGGAATAAAGGGAATTGAAAGGAAATTTTGGTACCTGCAAGATTAGTACTAAACCAACAAAAAAGGAAGAGCAACAATAATTTCATTAAGATTTAAAGATTTTGTACAACAAGGAAATACAACAAAATATTAGATTAAGATTGAAATTATCCTTCCTTCTCCTTTGGCATCAGTTTCTTCACTATGGTTTTCAACTTATTAAGCTCTTTGGAATCCTCTTCTGCATGCTTGAGCAACTGATCCTGATCATCTATTTTCTTCTCTAAGGCTTTGATTTTCTCTTCTTGAGCCTTAAGAATATCAGACTGAGCCTTCAAGGATTTTTCTTTATTAACAATCTTTTCTTCTATCTCAATTCTGAGATCCCTTACTCTCTTCCAACTTTTAGAAACTGAATTTAACTTCCCATTCAGATCATTCACTTCTGGATTTCGAGAAGTCTATACAAGACTTAATTTTCCCTCAAAACTGTTTGTGAGATCTTTGATCTTCACATCTTTGGTGTCAAAATTTTCATTTACAATGTCTTGAAATTCATCAAAGATTCTCATCTATTCTATTTTTTTCCTTGACCAACTTGTCATCTTCTTTCATGATCTATTATGAGCCTCATAATTGATGAGAAAAGTCTTGAAGTCTGCCTCAAGTTTGACACACATATCCATCACCATGGATACTGAATCCGATTTCTAAGTCAATGAGTGCTGAATCATCATGCATCTCTAGTCTATATTGGGGAATATTGGAATAGTACCAATAAGATTTTTCAAATATTGAACTACAAAATTGTGTCCAAGAGAGGACGATTATGAACTTGAGACTTTGGATGGAAAGGATTATTTTTCTAATTCAACAGCCTTCCACTTAGATGAGCCATCAAATTCTTTCTTCTTTACCACTAATTTGATATGTGTATCCACAACCACCTGTTTTCCATTATCATCTTTTGGACCGACTTCTTCCTGATTAGGATATTCATGTTCATTATCAGATAACTGATTTTTTTGTCTTCATCAACTTCTTTCTTTTCGGCTCCTGACTCAACATCCTATGGGTGAATGAAATCTTTATTGATGATTTTTCCCTAGATAGTTTATTTACTCCATCTTCACCCTTCTCTTCATCCTTCCTAGGAGTACTAATCTTTCACAATTCGGCTTGAGAGGTTCAGAATGAAAATTTCTCAGAAGGGATTTCTTTCTCATGATATTCCTCTACCTGCTTTAATACATCTTCAGTGTCACCACTGATTTCTTCTTCTACATCTTCTACTTCTTCTTCAACTACTTCTTCTTGACTTTTTTCCAGAGTTACAAACTTATTTCAAGGAGTCTCAGGATGTGATTCTTGAAGAAATGACTATGGTACCAAAACGTGTTCAAAATATTTCTTTGATGCCTTGATAAGGGATTGGACTATTTAAGATTCTAACATCTTCTTCTTTTGCTTCTTCTCTTTCTATAGTTTCTCAAGATCTTTAGAAACCTTTTCTTTTATATCCTTTGACTCAGCAAGATCCAAGACAAAAAAAGGCTCCAATGCTTTCTTGATCTTCTTATCTTCTGCCCACTTTGTAGCCACTTCATCAGTATACATCTTTTTCTTCTTAGTCTTCAGTGGTGCTGACAGACTTTCTTTAGCCACCGGGGTTTTTACTATCTCTTCTGGCTCCTTTTCATTCCCCTTCCTTCCTCCTTTATTAGATGTCTCAACTACTTCCTGTTTCTTTGATAAGGCTTTAATTTCCTTTTTTGATAGATCATAAAATTATCTAGATTGACTATTAAATCCAATCTTCATCCTCCTAAGAGTATCATCACTTATCAGTATCATCTTGGAGTTCCTCGACATAGAACTGCATGCAATCTTAAAGGACTAAAGACAAAGAACAATGATCTTTGAAAGAATGGATGGGTACATAATAATATGAGACTTTAGATTTCCATTCTTTATATTTTTAATCGTAACCAAGATATACTTGACTAGGTTAACATTTCTGAGGTGCACCAAGAAATTCAATATATACAAATCACTCTTCTTTAGAGTATCCTTATCTCCTTTTATCAGTATGACAAAACCTTGAACCCATAATTCAAGAATTTGAAGGTTTTTAGATAGATGTACTATCTTTGGATTCTTCACCTCTGAAAGACTAAGGAAAGATGGAGATCTTTCCTTATCAAAGGAGCCTGATACATCGAGTAGTTTGTGAGTAATGAACTCAGCTTACCCTTTATAAGGAATACCAATCAGACAGGCTGCCTTGCTATAATAAAGAGAATATGTCTTCCCGTAACTATTGAAAGAAAATTTATCTCTTCCTTTTTCATTGAAAATACTTTCAATCTTGTAGAATTAAACTTGTAACTACGGATACACTAGATCCATTGCTTTCAATTTCGATATGTAAACACTCTCTCACACATTTACCTTGATATTCTTAGAGATAACAGAATCATAATTAGAAAATAATTTCGGATGAACCAACCTTCCACCATAAATCTACCATTTAGAGATTTCCATTATAGATGAAATTTCTTTTTGAGACGAAGCTTCAGAAGACATTCAAAACTAAGGAAACCATGATGATATGGAATGAACTTAAGAACATAGGCATAACACCATCACACAAAGGCTTGAATTTCCGATGTGGGACGAGTATTGGGGGTCCTTTTTATATGTAATTGATTTGACGGTTCAGCTTCCTAGATTGATCCAATGGTTGAATTCTTCTTGAGAAGATCTGACAATTGAGATGAAATCCGAAGAAGTATTTTGATAGATTCCAAAATTTTGAGGTTTTTAAGATAAAACATTCATATTTAAGGAAAATCTAAAATGAATATGGAAAATTTTTCATAAAACAGAATAAAATTCCAGCAAGTGAAAAGTTTGATTACGAAAACATAGGGGAATAAATCATACCATTCAGATTTCTTAGGGAAAATATTCGTAATGAGGAAAATTATTCTTGAAGAATATTTTGATAATAAAATTTTCAACAACAAAAATTTTGACTACAAAAAAGTTTATCTACGAAAAAAATTGACTACAAAAAATTTTAACTATGAAAAAATTTTTAATACGAAAAATGTTAGACTACAAAATTCAAAACTATGAAAGATTTCTGTAATGAAAAATTTTCATTATGTAAAAGTTATATTATGAAAAATTTTCATTACAAAAAATTTTCATTACAAAAAAATGTTATTAAGAATAATTATCATTCTATCTAACAAGTAGATGTACTCCCCCTATTAAAAATGAGTTTCTTATTATTAGGAGATAGGTTTCAACAAGAAGTTAATATAGAAGATTACCTAATAGTTATCATTCCTAATTCTGTTTAATATATTCAAATCTATCAGATGATAAAGATTTTTTGAAAATATCAACAAGTTGATCTTGCGTTCCGATAAATTGAAGAATGATATCTCTTTTTAGTGTGGGATCACTAAGAATGTGATGCCTAATACCTATGTGTTCTGCACGAGAGTGATGCGCATGAATTTTACTTAAGTTAATGGAACTAGTATTATCACACAAAGATTGTGTTTTGGTAAAACTCATACCATAGTTTGTGAGTGTGTATTGAATCCACAACACTAGAGCACAACAACTTCCAGCTGTAACATATTCAGCTTCAGTAGTGAAAAGTGCTACTGAGTATTGATTTTTGAATGACCAAGAAACTAATGAATAACCTAAGAAATAACAAGTTCTGGATGAACTTTTCCTATCCATTCTACACCCACCAAAGCCATCATCTGAAAAACTTTTTAAAAGAAAATAATTTTAAGAAGTATAAAAGAGTCCTAGATCCATGGTTCCCATTAAGGAGTGAAAAATCCTTTTCACTACCTTTAAATGAGATTACTTAGGATTTTATTGATATATTGAACATAAGCATACTGAAAAAATTAGCTCTGGATGACTAGATTTCATGTAAATTAGACTTCATATCATACCTCTAAAATATGTTTGATCTACTGGTTTCCCAACTTCATCAAGATCAAGTGATTTTGAGGTACCAATAGGAGTACTTATACACTTAGCGTTGTCATATCCATACTTTTTAGGAAGATATTTAATATACTTATGTTGGGATATATAGATTCCTTCTAGTTTTGAGAAATTTGAAAACCAGAAAAAATGTTAATTCACCCATCGTACTCATTTCAAACTCAGATTTCATTATATCCGCAAAGGAATTAGTTAAAGATTGTTGAGTTGAACCAAATATAATTTCATCAACATAAATTTGAACAATAAAAACATTTTTCTTATCTTTCTTTATAAAAAGGGATAGATCAACATTTCCCTTAACATAATTATTTTGAATAAAAAACCTTGTAATTATATCATACCAGGCTCGCGGGGATTTCTTAAGTCCATACAAATCTTTTTTTAGTTTAAAAACATGTCTAGGATGATTTGTATCTTCAAAACCAGGAGGTTGTTCAACTAAAACTTCTTCATGAACATAACAATTAATGAAATAACATTTAACATCAATTTGAAAATGTTTAAAATTGAATAATGTTACAAAAGAAAATAGAATACAAATAGATTAAGGTCTAGATAAAGAAGCATAGGTTTCTTCATAGTCTATTCCTTCTTGTTGATTATAGCCTTTAGTAGCAAATCTAGCTTTATTTCTTACTATGATTCCATTTTCATCACACTTATTTCTGAATACCCATTTTACTCCAATAACAGAAATTTGATTAGATCTCTCAACCAAGGTCCAGACTTTATTCCTTTTGAAATCATTTAGCTCATCTTTCATAAATTTTATCCAATCATCATCACCCAAATCTTAATCAGTTATTTTTGGTTCTAATTGGGAAAGAAATTCTATATTTTCAATTTCATTTCTTAAGGAGATTATAGTCCTTACAGGTTGATTAACATCACCAATGATACTATCACTGGGATGATTCTTAAGAAACAACTGATTTGGGATTTGTAATACCTGTTCATCAACGTATGGTAGAAAGTATTTTGGGGTAAATGCTTAAGAAAAATTTTCATGAATATTTTCCTTATCAAAAGGATCTTTTGTCAAAGGATGAAAATCTGTTTTTGAAAACACATCCAAGGATGTAGGTTGAGGATGTTTAAAAACAAAAGGATCAGTTTCATCAAATTTTACCTGTACTGTTTCTTCAACAGTACAAGTATTTTTTTTGAAAACTCTATAAGCCTTAGAAGTTTTGGAGTATCCTAAGAAAATTCCTACATCAACTTTTGGTGTGAATTTATATAAATTATCTTTATTATTCACAATGAATACTTTGAAACCAAAAACCTTGAAGTAAGAAAGTCTTGGTTCTCTACCATTCCATAAATCATAAGGGGTTTTATTAAGAAAAGGTCTAATCAAAACATGATTTATAGTATAAAAAAAATACATACAACTTCAACCCAAAAATGTTTGGCTTCTGAATATTCACTCAACACGGTTCTTGTTGTCTCATGAAGAATTCTATTTCTTCATTCAACAACACCATTCTGTTGAGGAGTTCTTGGTGCTGAGAAGTTATGAGTAATGGATTTCCTACTATAAAAAGTTTCAAAATCAGAATTTTTCAATTCTCCTCCATGATCACTATGAATATTTATCAATGAAAGGTTTTTCTCATTTTTAACTTGGTCTCTAAAACAATTTAAATAAGAAAAAACATCATATTTATTTGCTAGAAAATAGACCCATGTAAATCTAGTGTAATAATCAACTAGAACAAATACATAATATTTTCCTCCAATGTTTCCAGTTTGTGTTGGGCCAAAAAGATACATGTGCACCAACTGTAATGCATCAGTATTTGAGACTTCACCGATTGATTTAAAACTTGATTTATGTTTCTTGACATATTGACAAGGATCACAAAATTTTGATTAATCAAATCTAAGCTCTGGTAGATCCTTAACTAGTCATTTTTAGAGAGTTTAAATAGGTTCCTAAGGTTACAATGTCTTAACCTTCTATTCCATAACCAAGAATGTTCTTCCATTGCACTAATACAAGGAAGATCTTAGATCCTAAGGTCTTCTATGTTTAGTGTGTTTACATTCTCTTAACTATGTGAAAATGAACAAACCCTTCCTTGGAACTGTGTACTAAACCCTTTTCATTCCTAAAATTCACAAGGTAACCTTCATCACATAATTTACTTATGATAATGTCATTGTGCTTATGACCCTTAACAAATAAAACATTTGAAATCAATGTTTTTTCAAGAAGAATAATATTACTTATACCAATAATTTCTCCCTGAGCATTGTCTCCGAAAGTTACCTTTCCTCCTTTTGTCTTGATAATCTTTTCACATAAATCTTGTTACCAGTAATATTATGGGAACATCCACCATCCACGTACCATGTATTTCTATTGGTACTATATTTTATTTCTAGAAAATAAGAGTGTTAAACTTTTGGAATCAAAATATTCTTGGATCCGGAAACTTTAGAAAGAAAATTTTTAGGAATTCACATTTTCTTTGAAAAATAAGCTTTATGAAAACCTAAAGACTGAGATTTGTTTAAGGAACAACTGTTTTCCCAATTCCCACCACACTGACACTTAGTTCAGAAAGTATCACTTTGAGGAAAAAAATAATTATTACTAAAAATCAGTTTTGAACTAGTATAACCAAATCCAGAATTATTCCTTAGAGGTAGAATTTGGGAATACATCTTATTAAAATTTTGTTTACTTAAGGTAATGTTTAAAAAACACATCCTCATGGAAAATATTTCTGACATTAGTCTAATAACTAAGTTCTTATCCTAAAAAACATTAACTTTAGAACTAAAGTTATGCTCAAAAATTTTTTTCTAAGAAATTACTTTTTCAGGAATCTTAAAAAGTTTATCCATATAAAAATTAACTTCCTCAAGGGTTTTGGAAATACTTTCAAATTCCCAACATTTCTTATCATTATCTTTAGAATGATCTGATATTTTTTTATATGAATATAAATCCTAGAATTTTCCTTATCAAGATTTTTCTTGACTTTATAATTTTCATTCTCAAGAAGATTAACAAACCAAAACACTTATTTATAAGTAGGTAAAGTATTATCTTTATCAGAAGAAGATTATTCATCTAAAGATTCATAATATTTACTATAACTTTCATTCAAGGATACATTGGTTATAGATTTATTATTGTGTACCTTGGTCATTAGACAATGATTTTCAATAGGTATCTTGGAAAGTAAACCAAGATTCTTCTCTCTAGAAGATTCGTAATATGAGGATTCATTAGAAGAGTCTCCACCAATGGAACTCCAGGTTTTATTAGCTTTCAAAAAATTCTTAGACTTAGCTTTGTAGTATGTTTTTATGTTCCTCTTAGAATGATTTTCCATTCTGTCTTTTCTCTTAAGATTATGACAATTTGGCCTTATATTCCCTGGTCTTTTTCATTCCTAACAAGTAACTTCAGAGTCTTTCTTGTCCTTTCTTTATTTTTTCTTATATCTATAATGAAGGTATTTCTTCCCAACTATCTTGTTTATCCTTTGAGAAAGATTAGCTAGTTCATTATTAGAATGTTCACTTTCACTTGATTCAGATAAAACAGTGACCATCTTCAATTTAGATCTTATAACTCTCTTAGGAGTCTTGGATTTCATATGAATTGAAGTAGTTGTAAAATAAACACTTCCATTTCCATTCTTCTTCTTAACATTGTCCTCATCTCTTTTCATTCTAGTCTCATGTTGAAGAAGAGTTCCAAAAATCTCATCAAGAGTAATATGCGAGACATTCCTATTCTCATAAATAAATGTTCTCTTTGATTCCCACTCATTAGGCATGATATTTATAATCTTGTCCACAAGTTCCTCATCATCCAAAACTTTTTCACCCGTTGATTGATAGCTGGTAATGATATTCATAAATATTTTTTGTACCTTTCATACGGGTTCTCCATAAAGAAAGAAAAACCCATGATACTCTGCTCTAAGCATAGCTCTTCTAGTTTCAATAACTTTGAAGTACCAAAATGAGTAACTTCAAGATTATTCTAGATACAATTTGCAGCATCACAAGAATAAATTGGCTATATATATTCCTGGTCATGGAACACAACAAAGTATTGCATACCTTGTAGTTTAGTTGATATTCTGAGTTTTCTTGATTAGTAAAGGTTCTGACTTCCTTATTAGGAATCTTATAATCTCCTGTCAGCCTAACAAAGTTGTCCACTCTAGTGTTGATAACAAAAGTCTTCATACGATATCTCCAATATTCATAATCATTCCCATCAAAAATAGGTGGTCGAGTAGGATTAATATTGTCAATTGACCGAACATTCATTCCTTCCATATCAAAGAAAAAAAAATATCTCCACACAAACTTGTTATTAATAAATGTTTGTAAATAAGTTTAAAAATATCCTAAGAAAGGAAAATATATAATAATGAAAAACTTGTGCAAGAAAACTTATATGTGAATATAAGTATTTCAGAGACCTCCTCTGATACCAATTTTAGGATCGAAATGATGAATGTAGATGCTCGATATACAAGAGGGGGGGGTGAATTGTATAATTTAAAAAAATCATTTAGAACCTTTAAATATGGCAATTTTTAACAAAGTTAAACAAGGTAAATTCTCAAGACCTCTTAGTTCTACAAACTTGCTAGATTCCAGAAATATGGTTCTGGAAATGAAACATAATAAAAGTTTACAGGGACAAATATTCTATGTTAAACCATATAAAATCTTACTAATGAGAGTAAAAAAAATAAGAATTTATAAGATAGTTATACTTTCCTTAAGAAACAAAATATAGTGGAAAAAAGACATGAAACAATACAATTAACAAGTATGAAATCTTTTAACCCAAAGAGAAGGGTATCCAACAACCTTGGATAAAGGTCCCTTGATTTATACATTCAAGAAAGTGTGTCTTACCCACACCAGGGTAAGCTCTCGATAGAAGTATCATAGTCTTTCTTGCTATCCCCGCAAGCCCTAGAACTACAAGGTAGTTGGAACCTCTAACTTCTTATCCTCAGAAGCCCTCGATTGTACACAGTAACAATTAGAGTCACATGAAGCAATTCTGAACAAGATGTTCAGTATGAACAAATTATGAAAGTCTCTCTCTAGAAATCAATCCAGCATCATGTAATCTCTAGAATCGTAGAACAGTGATGAGCTTTTTCAAATGAGCTTTTATTTATAGGCACATCATCAATGGTCAGCTCCCTCCTCCAACAGTTATATTTTTCCTTGAATTTTGGAGGGACTAGTACATGTGTCACTTAAACAACAGTTAGTTAATAACAAAAAGCACGACATAATTTTATAACTAAAACAAGAGTAAGTAAAAATGGTTTCTCAACAAAATTAAATTTTACAGAGTCTATGGAAAAATAGAATTCTGAGTCTAAGAAAGTTAACCTTTGGATTCTACATTATAAGAATATTCAGATTTTGTTTCTCAAGGAATTTAGAATCGGAATTCTATATATTTCAATGTATGAATTATAAAGAATTCTAAGTCATAATTCTGAGGAATTCAGAACCAAAAATTTGGGGAATTTGAAACCTAAATTCTAAGGAATTCAGAGTGTATATTCTGAGGAATTAGGAGTCTGAATTATTAAGAATTCGGAGTCTGAATGATGAAGAATTCAGATCCCAAATTCTAAAGGATTCAAAGTCTGAATTTCATAGAATTTGGAGTCTGAATTTTAGAGAATTCGGATTTTGAATTTCAGAGAATTCAGATTCTGAATTTCAGAGAATTCAGATTCCAAATTTCTAAGAATTCAGAACCGGAATTCGGATCCTAAAAAAAGAATACTCTATATCTAAGTATTTATAGAATTTCAAGGTTTTAGATGTGATACCAAATTTTACCCTTAGGAATAAAAAGAGTTAGATTCAAAGAAACTGAAATGTGAATGAAGAAAACATGTTAAGGATAAAGTTTCCATGGGGAAGGAAATTTTTTCATTATTTAAAAAAATGTTAGGGAAAATGAAATTTCTCTTAAGATAGGGTGTTTGTGATTTTAAAAACATTAAGGAATGGAAAAGTCATAAGGAAACCTTATTGACTAAACAATCTCCCCCAAACATGAATGAATGGAAAAAGTCATAAGGAAACCTTATGTACTCAATAATAGATCATAATAAAAAAATCACAATTCGTTTCGAGGTAATTTGGTTTTTACATGTACACAAGTTAGCTACTCCTAGGAAAAACTAATTACCAAACTCCATTTCCATTCTATCCCTTTATAATGTATCAAAATTATAAGACAAACCAAAAAAGAAAATTCCCATAATACCACTTTGTAACTTCCCAGATCCAGATTCCACTCAACTGGTGCCTCGCATCCAGTTGGCCACATGGCCTCAAGAAAATTTTCCCAAACCCCAAAGGCTATATACTAGTAGCGTGGGCCTAGATGTGATAGTGGGGAAACTATTCCCTTGGTGGAAGATTGTAACACAATAGAATAAATAACAATACAATAGCTGAATCACTAAATAGCATACAACTAAAATAAACAGTTGAAGATGAATAAGATAAATAAACAAGCATCATTCAACACAAAAATGATGCAACATGTCAGATATTATTGGAAAATATCCAAAAAATTAAACTATAGTAATAAAAAATATATGTCTCAAAAGCACTAAAGAAGATAAAAAAGAAAACTAATAATCATCACAAGCCTTAGCTCGGTCCCATGCTCTCTGGATTGTAAAGAGAATCTCACGTACCTCTAGAAGGGTGTTGGCCCGTATCGACACCTGCAACAATATAACCTGTTCAGAAAAAAAATCAAGACCCAAATAGGGTTTAATAAATAAATCCAAGTAGGAAACCACCTAAGATATGTTTCCACCTGTCAGTGATCATATACAACAAGTAGTGTAAAAAATGAAAAACTGTAAACAAAGAAGTACTCAAAAGTAAACAATTCCACTAGTCATGTTCTACATTTTCATTCATTATGTTTAGTTCAACCGTTCAATTACATTGGATTCCATAAGTCTCAAGATCCATCTTAATCCCGTCAATCTACTATATAAAGAATACACAACCGATACCTTAGAAGACTGTCTAAACAAGTGATGTGAAGACATAATCCATGCATGTGTTTAGACTTGGAAGACGTTTGAAAGTCATTCAATTTAAATAATCAATTCAACGCCTTTCCAACATGCCTAGAAAAAACCCTGACCGCTGGCATAACAAAATCCCGACCCTCAGGACTAACGAATCCTCACCCACAGGCATAACAAATACCCACCCACGGGCATAAGAAATCCTCACCCACATTCATAACACATCAATTAGGGTCACTCCCTGTATATAAATATTTCATAATAATGAACAACCCATGTAAATTACATTATTACATGGTTAACAAATAACAACTCACATGGGAGTCATACATATCAACCAACAAGTGAATTAATTTAGCACACAACTTAATTGATAATTGGAATATCGTGGGGCAAGGGTAAGTCACAAATCCCAAACCAATTAATCAAATTAATCAAAATTTTCCACAATAGGAATTCCATTACAAATTCAATTCTTACATAACAACCCAATAAGGGAAAAGGCATGCCTCATAGGAAACCTAGGCCAAATGGCCATAGACAGTCATTCAAAGGGAACAAACCTATGTGGTGTCCCTTAATTTAAATAACAAGTTCAAACATTCTTAATTTAATTTATTTCATTACCTAATCACTGTTGGAAAAAAGGGTCAATTTCCATTCAAGGTTACACCCTAAACATGTGTGGATAACACTATGGTACATATAAACAACTCGACATTAAGAGCGAGGCACAAGACCACCCACCTCATCAGAGTATGAATCTACTCCTTTAGCATCAGGATTTGATTCGACCTAGAACAAAGTAGATCTACAAAATGATGATAAATTGTAAATCTTAAATAACTAAATCAATAGAAAAAATCTAGAAGAAATGCTCAAGTGGAATCAAGATCTCACTGATCGGGTTCAAACGCAACTGATGGAAAAGTAATTGAGGTTTGTAAGATCAAACAAGAAGAAAAATGGACCTCAATAATACTGTTTTCAAACCTAGATGATCCTTATGTTCATTTGACCAAAAAATGAAGCTACTCCCCAATTTATTCATTAAATAAAGTACACAATAGGTACATGATACCACACGCCATGTCTATAAAAATTATGGCCCAACCATTACATGTCCATGTACCAGGATTATGTGGCATGTATTCTTCCATAAAAGGCATGTACCTATAAGTACACGATGTGTAGTTCCACGTCATGTCATGTTATAGGCCTACAACCATCCCCTTGACCTCTTTTCCCCCATTTTCATGCGTATAAACTAAAAATGAAATATCCATACCTCAAAAGAAGAATCCGGTTCTTAAAAATTCTTTTATATATGACATATAGATAGAGTGGTACTCCACTACTGTGTTATGGTGCTAGTCCTCTAGCCTAGGAGTCGGTGCTCCCCTATCATTATAGGGTGAAGGTCATCTATATGTGTTGTTCCGGCAGAGTTGGTACTCCCCTGTCATACCAGGGTGTGGGCCCTTTAGCTACATAGTGGTACCCTCTACTAGTTTAGGTTGAAAGTCCTCGATCTACAGAGTTGTACTCCCCCATTATATCAAGTCTCAGGCCCTCTTTTCTCTAAGTTGTACTCCCCTATCATTCAAGGGCGAGGATCCTCATTTACAAAGAATTACTCCACTTTCTCTGAGTATCAGTGAGGAGAGGGTCTTCCATTGGAGTTGGAGCTACATCAGATGATGAGTATAGTTACAAGGAGAGGGCCCCTCGAATTGATATGTGTTGTACCTAGTTTTCAGTTAGTTCTCTCTCATCAAACTGAGGTGTGGACCCATCCACATAGGAGAGACATAGGTTTCAAAAGTTATTTAGGAGCAATAATCCCATGACTTTGGGGTATTGGGGAGGTGTGTGTCCCTATGTTCTCTCTCATTAAAAGTTTTCACACTGTAAATAGTCTAGAGAAATTCTCCCTCAACTGTGTGTAGGTGTGAGGGGTAGGCTTCTTCACTTGGGATTCTTTATCCTACACTGGGTTCAAGGTAATGATCTAAGGACCACTAGTGCTGATAACTAGAGTTTTACATAGATAGTTTTTCCAATATAGAATCATCCCACATACATACCATTAAGAATAGTAGGGTTTTTCCAAAGGAAATTTATCTCTTAGATGGTTTCTATCTGGGATGGATGAGATCATGGAGTTTGTTCTCCTATTTCAGTGTTACAGTTAGAGCCTACAAAAATAATCTTGCGGTTGGATATGAGGTCATAACCTCAAGAGACATGATGTTTGAGAGACGTATTTGTATGTGTTTATTGGGTATCCTTGTAGGATTTTCATGTATCTGGGTTGAAACCCCTTGTAGAAAGAGATGAACTTTCTTGTACAATAAAGTAAAGTTCGAAATGTATCTTCTCTTTCAATTGGTTTCCCACTATCTAGGCTAAGAAGAGTGTTTCATTTTAGTTTCTTCCTTTTTATTTTATGGTTTTTGGGATACCCACTCAGTATTTTAATACTCACACCTACATAGGCATTTCCCACACATGTTTTGTGTCTTTTTCATACCACATGGCCTTTAAAGGATTCCATAGAGGACCTGAGGTTGATGAATCTTAGTGAGATAGACCGACCAAGGTGTTTACTAGAGCTGGGCTGAGGTGCTTTTGGATAGTTTCATTTGACAGTGATACCATCATTTTGAATAAAATGAATGATTTTTCAATTTCTCATCGGTGGGACTTATTTTCCATTTATTCTTTCAGTAATTCTATTGTAATTTGGTGTGTGGTAGATTTATTCATGCATTTTAGTTTCTTGGTTTTATATCTACACATTATTTCATTGAGATGTTTATGGGTGCATCTGTACAAGTAAATTAAGAAAATGTATCGCATATGTGTTATATTCCTACTCAGAATTATCTACAAACCCATGGCCTATTGGTGGTGGGAATGAGGGGTTGCGGCCCAACCCCTTCATATCAGGTCATGATAGAGTGTTACAAGACTAGGTTGTAGTTAGGGACTTTAGTTTCGTGAGCTTGGGTTGGGTTTGATAGTGAGAGCTTTGGGGTGTTTAGAGTTTGACTCTCAGGCAAGAGGATCTATTTTTGGTGTAGCGGATGACATATCCATTCACTAGGACTCCAATAACCTACATTTTTTACTCGATACATTAGGACACTGGTCACCCAAAAACAAATGCTACATGCATCATATAGGATTGGGTTATTGGTTTTTCTTTTTCCTTGGCGAGTTAGCTCTCCAGATATACTCTTTGATCATGGTGAGTCTTGATTCTATTTCAAGATTCATCCACGAAGATATCCAAATATGATTTTATGGTGGGATTTTGGTAATGATCCACCCCGTAAAGGGGAATTAGTGTAGGGAACTGATTCTGAGGTGATAACTCAGGGTGGTCTTCCGGTTGTTCCACCACCTATTGAGTAGCTGGTTGTGCTGGATATTTAGGCCAAGGGTGTGTGCAAGATGGGTGCACTGTATGAGTTCTAGAGGCAGTAGACTTGATTTACTAGGGTGATTAGGACCCCCAAGAAGTAGATGGATTGATTGAGGAAGACACTCATGTTTTACACATATTAAGGACACCTCTTAATTAGATGGTGGTCCCTATGGAAAGACATCTAGATGGTTCCGAAGGGAAATGGTGGTGTTTGGTGATGCAATATCACAATGAGGCGATGATCACTTGGGTGGATTTTGATGGAATCTTCAGGTATGCGTTTTACCTAGCCACATTGAGATTAGTGTGTATCCAGGAGAATATGTAGCTTTGGCAGTATATCATGAAAATGAATTAGTTTTCGGAGAGGTTCACAGACATGTTTTGATACTCCTGAGATATGGTTTGGGATCTATTTTCCAGATCACTAGACTTCAATCATGTCCAGCATTGGGAGATTAGGTTGTTCGTGATTCCAATATTTATTCCCCCCCTATGATGGAGTATTGGAGTGGGATGTAGTTGTAGATAGATTCATGAATAATGGGAAGGTAGACTTGAATCATAGTGGTGGTCATGAGGCTGAGTAATCTATAATGGAGGGAAGACGAAATTTGACAGGATCACAATGCAGGAGGCATGCCTATGCCCATATCTAGGCACATAGACATGTTGTGTTAGTGTAGCGTTGAAAATCAAGTCATCCATAAGAGAGAAAATGTTATGCTTACAATATCCAGGGACATCTAGTTAGATATTGTCTAAACCACCATTATTCTGAGTGGGATATAGTTTAAGAGAAGCCTTGGAAGAGATAAATATTGGAGAAATAAGTTCAATAATGTGGAAGTTTGAGGTAGAGGAACTGGTAGAGCAGCAGGAGGTGGTAGGAAATTCAAGGTGTTTCCACTACCACCCCTAGGTGGTCTATGCCTGGCTTAGGGAGTTGGAGAATGTGAGGAGGAATACTATAGGCCATAGAGGTCTTTAACATTGAGGTTGAATATATGCACGCTTTGTATGATTTCTAATTTATACAGTATTAATTGCTAGAGACTGTAGGGAGATGCACTTATACTTTCCACTTCTTGTTAGAGGATAGTGTGAAGGTGAGTTAGTTCCACCCAAATTGGATAGTATGAAGGTGTGTTTGGTGAGTTACTTGGACTTTTATGCTCATAGTGAGGTTATTGGATGGAGTGTCATAGTAGGTCCTAGCCCTTCCAGTGGAGTTTCTCTGAACGATGCCTTTAAACTTTGCGGATTTTGAAGGGGGATATCCTTTCTTATAATAGTTCAGTAATTTTATATTTAGACCCTATGATGTTTTTGTAGTGTGGATTTATTTCTGACCATCCATACATAGTTGTGATTCCACAAGTGGTGTGATAGTGTTTCTGTTTGGGTGATATGTGTTATAGCCGGATGTTTATAGATGAAGGCTTTGGTAAGACCTATTGATTACTTTTGGGAAACCTAGTATTGTTTGTGAGTAACATCATATGTTCATCATCAAACATGTATTAAAAATTCTTTAAGAGGCTATTATATAGTCCATCCAATGGAATATGTGAATTGTAGGGTTTTTCCAGTATTTGTGTCACGTTTGCGAGGTGGTGTGCTGCTAGAACCCATGACTGTAGATGGACCGTGGTGCTTGGTGATTTTCCCCCTTCCATAGCTAAGGAGACATGCGATCATTCATTTTTTTATGTTTTCCTATTATAAGGTGGACATAAGAGTGTATTTCACATGGTCTTTCCCCTGAGGGTGTTCTTGTAAGACACATGAGAACCCTTGGTGATCTCGCTAGCATGAGAGTCTGGTAGAGATCTCATATTCTTCCCCTGAGCATAGTTTTCCGTTTTCATTGTAAAAATTTCTTATGGTGTAAAGAATGTAATGAATTGGGTTTTGACCAGTAAGAATTTGTAATATTCTGGAGAATATTTCAAAATTGGGGCACTAAGTCAGCACCAGAAGTCGACGACTAGGGAGCCTCAATTAGATGACATTAAAAATATTCAATATGTTTTTTACATGCACACAATTTTTATTAAAATGTAAATAACATTCATACGACATCTAGGATCCAATTTATGAGACAACGGTTGTGTCCAGAACATCATCTTTACCATAGGCGTGACCTAATGTTCTTCACGCTGGGAGATTTGGTTAAAGGTGTGTTGTCGGGGAGTTATGAGGTTTATTAATTAATTAAATATAAATTTAATTAAAAATACAATCCTAATCTCTCCCCTTTTTATATCTTGGGAACACGACACAATGAAGGTGAACACCTATCCTCCACTCTCCTCTTCTCCCTTTTGAGATCTTGAAAAAAATGCCAAGTCAAAGCGACGAAGTGCTACTGATCCCCATTTTTGATGCAGATCGCCATCAGATTGGGGAGCAGCATGATCTATCATCATTCATCATCCAAAGCATCAACATTTCTCCATCGATCTAGGTAGATTTTATTTTTAGTTATGATCCATTTTGTTAATTTTTTAAAGGTTTTAGAGCCCAAATAAAATTGATATTGATCCAAAATTGGTAGATAAATGGGTTTCGAGGAAGAACACAATGAATACATGCATTTTTCAGGTAATTACCATGCAGAATCACCATCTAAACTGCATGTATTCTATAAAAATATTCCATACATCCCTTCTTATTTGGGGAAGATGATATTTTGGGACTATATGCAATGTACTGGGGTTACATTCTACATAGTTCCCAATACTGTGTGACCATGGGAAATGTCTTGGGTTTTCCATGTGGAAATATATGGTCATGTACTAACATAGCACCAAATTACACAGTCACGATGTTCAATATAAGGACAAAGGAAAACTACATGGGTAGGTGGCCATTTAGCCTAATCACGCCATGTAGTATGGGATGAATGATAAATAAGGGACACAATTATTTAGTTAGTGCATAAGAGGAACACATCTATGGGCTAGGAGAAGTAGGAAATTTTGTGTACCATCCTTACATTCCATGTACCCCAACTTGGGTTGGTAAACCATATACATCATATACACATCAAGGTGCCCAGGTAGCCTCACACATCAAGTGTGACCCAGTGCATGTCCTGTACTCCCAGGAGACCTTCCATAGATCTTCTATCTTCTACATATCCTTCTCTATGACTCAGATTAAATCTTTTAAAAATCCTGTCCTGATTGGTTTTCCACTTAGAACATGAAGGTGTCCTCCATTACGGACTACGAGATATAAGTTGACACAAATCAAGAAAGACACTTCTGCATCTGTGTTGAACTGATGATGTAGATCGGTGTGGTTCAAGATGAGAGACACCATGAATGGTACTATCCTATATCTTCATGGAATGGGTTTCACTTACCAATCTACTTTAGTAGAGATAGGACACCCCGCATCATGGGTGTGAGTTCCTTACCTTTGGGTAGTTTCCTCCAAGGATATTACTCCTGTAATGGACTAGGGTGCGGGTTCCCCATGATGTTTTTATAACTGGATAGAGAACCCCTAACATGTATTTTTTCATGCCCTCTATAATCATTGGAAGGTAGAGTAGGTACTCCCCTTTTGGATTAGGGTGCGGGTTCTCTACATGTAGAGTTGGAACACCCCTATTTGACTAGGGTGTGTGTCCTCCATATATGAAGTATTGACAGAGTGGTACCCCCTACTATGTTAGGGCATGAGTCATCTATCCTAAGAGTTGGTACTCCCCTATCAATCTATTGTGTGGGCCCTTCATATGTGTTGTTCTAGAAGTGTTGGTACTCCCCTGTCGTACTAGGGTGTGGGTACTCTGGCTACATAGTGGTACTCCCCTACAGATTTAGGGTGTTGGTCATTGATCTACTAAGTCCTACTCCACTATCATTTCAATGCGTGGGTCCTACCTTTTTTAATCATTACTCCCATGTCATTCTGGGGTGTGTTCCCCCCCTATGAAGTAGTACTCCCCCATCTCCGAGTATTAGAGGGGAGCTGGTCCTCCACTAGAGTCGGACCTCCCTCAGTTGCTGAGTATAACTATGAGGATCATGTCAATTCACTTGATATGAGTAGTTCTTTATTAGAATATTGTTATCTCTCAACAAACTAAGGTGTGGGTCCCTCCACATAGGAGTGACAGAGGTTTTCAAGTTAGTTAGGAGAAGTAATACCTAGATTATGGGGCAGTAGAGAGGTGTGGGTCCCCACTTTCTCAATCATTAGATAGGATACACAAGGTGCATAGTTTGGATCCCTGATCCCGCAACTATCGGTAGTGGTAAGGGGTGTGGCTTTTCACTTTTGATTATTTTTCATGCATTGGGCGCGTTTTAACAATGATAAAACCTCGGTTGTTGGGCAATATAATTTCACCTATTATGTTGTTTCTGATTCAAAACTTTCTATTGGACATTCCATTAAGAATGGGAGGGTTGTTATAAATGGAGTGTTTCTCTTTGACGAGTGCCATCTGGGATGGCTGATCTCATGGAGTGTGTTCTCCAAGGTTTGTGTTATTGTTAAATCCTATGAAAAGAATCTTTTTGTAGATTATGAGGTCAGAACATCATGAGACTTAGAGTATTAGTTGAGTTTATCAGGGAATTCCCTAAGAATTTTTATGGGGTTGTCATGTGTCTGGGTTGACACCCCTTATATACTGAGCTGAGTTGTCATGTACATTGGAGAAATCTTCGAGATGGAGTTTCTCTCTTTATTGGGTTCCCTATAGCTAGGTTGATCAGATTGTTTCCTATCAGTTTCTACCTTTTTTTTGGGATTTTGGGTCACCTAATGAGTATTTTTATACTCATCCATGGCTGATATTTTTCTGCATATGGTTTGTGTCTTGTGCAGACCACATGCCATTCAACAGAGTCCACATAGGACCTAATGAAGATAGAGGTTATTAAGCTCAACTAACCATAGTTTTTACTAGAGTTGGGAAGAGGATATTTCTAGCAGGTATATTTAATAGTGATCCCCTCCTTTTGATCAGTTTTTTTCTTTAACTATTTTTCATCAGGTCACTTTTCATTTTCCTCTATGCTTTTAGTAATTCTTTTGTACACGAGTATAAGATAGATGTATGCATGCATTTATGTTTCCAGTTTTTATATCTATACACTATTTCATTGAGGTGTTTATGGGTGTGTGCGTATAGGTACATTTGGAAATTTCCTCCCATATGTGAGATAAGACTACTCGGTGCTAGTCTCCAGCCCTTGGCCTATTCGATGTGGGCATGGGGATTTGCGGCCCGAGCACCGTCAGTTCAGGTTGTGACAAACTATTACAAAACCAACCCCTTTTTTCACAAAATACATCCATAACCTCATCCTATGACTCCCATTTAAATTAATATATATATATATATATATTACTAATTAATATCCACCTTAAATTCAATTATCTAAATTTATTATCAATCAATTCATTAAAAAACTTATCTCATAAATCCATTCATTAAAAATTAGTAATATTTAAACTTTCCTTATCATTTATTGAACTTAAATATTTCTCCCATTAACAATAATCATTTAAAAACCCATCAATTATCAACTATATCACATCAAATATCTCTAATTACATTTATTTCAACCATATTCCATTCCACTAGAAAACTATAACACAACTATATATCAACAAAAACTATCACCATATAAACCAAATCACAAAAAATTTACAACCCACTATAACACTAACAAAACAACATCTATACCATAAAACCAACCACACCTAATTGGAACCATTTTAAATATATATAAACAATATATTGAATCATGGTTTAATTATTACATCAAAAAAAATATTTCAAAACCCAATGACCTTATGTTTTAGTGTCATGAAAATTAAAAATAAAATTAAATCTTCTTCCACGTGTTGTAAAAATTTCCCCATAAACAAAATCCATTCATATACATTTCGTGAGACATAATTCTCTTAAAATCATGTAGAAGAGAAACATAAAAAGGCATGATATCAAACACTTGGTATGGTAAAACATATCAAACACCATAATGGTCAGATATTGAACACATGTAGAACAACAAATAAGGGAAAATATTAGATTTAACAGAACATATAAAAATAACAATTGAATATAAACATGAATGAAAAAAATAAAATCATAAATGATAATACTTTTACCTTTTATGAGAAAAATAATACATAAAACATATAGGATGGGCCATGGAATATTTTAAATAATTAGAAACAATCACAAACAAAGGATTTCTTATCATTTGAACCTAGAGACCTATTTAACAATTCACTCCTAAAATTGTGAGAAGATATAAATATCATCACTCTCACACTTTGATATCTCATCAACTTGCTACTGAAATCACATAACATTTCACTATTATGAGATATAATAATTTACCCACTACAATGGTGGTCGATATGGTCACATCCATCTTATAATCCATACATTCATCTCCCACATGAGAAAACAAATCATTGCATCATAAAACAACCCATAGTTGAAGAAATGGGGTTTCTGACATTTCTAAATAATTGTATAATTAACTCATGGAATTAAAATGGGTTTCATATACAATCCAATATGAAATGATTCAGTTTTCTAAAGTAATGCATGATATAATATGAGTTGCACAAAAAATCCAAATAATATAATAGACTAAATTAAGTGGTAGTGAAAACATTATCACCCAAAATATTCACAAAACATTAGAATAAAATATCACAAAACATGAAGCACCACCTCACTGTATGTATATCACTTTTAATTCTAATGAAAAATGAATCAAAAAATTATTTTTGAAAATAGTTTATATTCATAGTTTAAAAAGACATAATTATGAGTTACTTTTCAAAAAAAAATAATATTTTCAAGAAAAATGAAATGAAAAAATTTAATGGAAGTGAAATTATATCAGAAACTATATTTCATATAAGTAAAACAAGAACATTATTTAAATGTGAAATTCATCAAAAAATTATGTTTAAATAAGAAATTGTATAACTGAAAGAATTGATTTTGAGTTATAAGTCCCTTACATTTACCCTTGATTTAAAGAGATGTGTATTAAACTATTTTTTTCTTAAATAGAAACAAAATAATTATCCACATTAAAACTTTATTAATAAAAATTTAATTTCACTCACTTAATTAATAAAAATTGTATTCATGTATTATATTGTCATAAAATCTCATCCACATTAGGTGTTAATAGTATTGGATGTTTTAAACTGGGTTAGTTAAAGAGATGTATGCCATACATTTTCCAAAAATTAATTATTTAAAAACCATTTAGGGTAATAAAATTAAATTTTCATTAATTCATTTAATGTTGGAATACTATTAAATTGGAGTTTTAGTAGTGATTCATGAAAACTAGAATGATAATGAACTAGGTTTGGATTATTAAAAATATGGATAAGTAATCATATGATGATCAATAATTTTTGTGTAAAAAATGGAAATATATTAATTATATAATATTTTTTTATCATAAATAATCATCCACTGTAAGAAAAAACCATCATTGTTATAATTGAAAGTATACTAAGCACATTTCTTTAGGTATTTCGTAGTATGTAGAATGCATGGTTAGCATTTCAATTAACCAAATAGTGATAGGGTTGAGTTTAGATTTTTTATTTCCTTTCAATAATAATAAATTAATTATATATATCATATTTATTAATTAATATAATAATTATGAAAATCCATTATGGGTGGTGATAAAAAACTGAAAGTATATTTTTATGGAGGCTATAATTAGGGCACACACACTAACATCAATTCTTATTTTTTAGTAGATAGATGAGAATAAATATTGGATTCACTTTCATTAGAATCACATTTCAAGAAATGAATGATTACGATTTTAGTATTATTTTATTTCTTGTATTTTATAAAGGAAATAATAATAATGAAATGTTAAGACATATGTCATACCTAATTTGAGACCGTGAACTTTCTCTTGAAGAAGACTATATATTTAAGGGAATTAGGATATTATGTGGTGACCAAGGGAATTGAGGATTATCAATGAATTAAATTATATGAATGTTGGGTATGATTTCAATGAATTTTATTAATATTAGTGGATTATTGAAAGGTTGTATGTGGTGCCATTTTGAAAGATAATAAAAGTTATCTTTTGGAAACACTCATCATTTTTGAATAACGACATGACACTATTCAAGGGATAATGAAAAAAAAGTTGAAAAAAGTGGAGAGTGTATAATTTTAAATTCAATAATAATATGAAGAACTAATTGGAAAAATTTTTTTTATCAAGTTTTTCAAATTTCCCCACAGTAGAATATTTATTTCAATTTAAACTTTTTATCAGGGTATCTTTTTTGAAACCCTTGAAATTATTATTTTTATCATAAATTAAAACATACCTAATTACCTAATTTAAACCTTATGATTTTACATTTCAACTTCATTTTAACACATAAAATTTTTAAATATGTGAAAATTTAATTTTAAATTAATCACACATAATCATGAAATTATTTTTTTGAAAAATGATGTTTTTCAGCACAAAATTTTTATACAAGATAAATTTTACAATATTAAAAATTCTAAGGAGATAAATTGGTTAATATTAAATTGACTGAATGTTATTTAGTAATAATTTAAATTCATTACTAAATATCACTATAAAAATACTTTATTAATTGAGAATAAAAAAACCACTTTTTATTTATCTTATATTATTGTTTATTTATTTTAAAGTTAGCCATTGTATTTATAAGCCGAATGAATATATTAAAATTCATATTTTTATTCCCTAAAAAACACTATTACATAATTATTTTCAATATAATATTGGATATTCTCTAATTATGATAAAATAATAAACAATATATTTTTGGAAAAAATTTAATTTTCATCTAAAACATCATTATTTTCATAGATAATCCTAAAATACATACTAACTAAATTTTCATGAGAGGATTTGAAAAATTAAAATTTTAACATATTTTATTTCGGGGATTTGTAAATTTATTTTTTGAAATTGAGTAAAATATAATGAAAAAATTATTTAATTGTTAAAGGTACCATATTTTAATGGGTTTCTATCAATGTGTTTATTAAGACTGAAAATTAACTTTTTTATTATTAAATAACTTTTGAGGAAAAAAGTGAGAAATCGCAATACCAACATTACAACCAAAAGGCCATAATAGAGAAAATCCCAGAACAAACTATAGTATCTTCCCCTCCCCAACAACTACACCGCGAAGAAAAACCTTCACCATTGCATGAACACTCAACAGACTGTCCTGTGCAGGAATGCATGGGCACAGAACTGATGGCATAACCATACCCTCTCAAAATACCAATTCTGAATGGCATGTGCCGGTAAGGGATTAATGCTTTGAACCTTATCTGGAGGAGACCCATGTAGAATGTAGGATGCGTATCAACAAAGAGTCACATCAAATCTGGAGACAAACAATACTAACCACAAAAAAACTCAAACCAAACTAGCATACCTCCCCAACTGGTCAACATGATCCACCATTTTAACATCATTAAAAAATAATTTGTGATTCCCAGAAATAGATTCCCTACACAAATTCGAAGAGAATGAAGATACCTGAATGTATGGTACACTCAACACTAGACTTTCAAACTCGGAAGAGATCTGATCCCAGGAATGATTGAAATCCTCATGTATGATCCTACCTTTATTGATACCCCCTACCAGGATTAAGTCCAAGTTATCAATCCAGATGTATTACTCCTCATTGAGGTCTACCCTTAAAGACCTCCCCATCATCAAAGTTGCCTCCTCTTCTATCACATTAAGAAGTAAAACCTGATCGATCACTTCTTCATTATAACATAGCAATAGTTCCTAGGGTTGGTCCTCCACAACCTCTAAATCTACTATCTTGGAATTTAGCTTCTTAGCAGATCGGGTCTCTAAAGGAGGAGATAAAGAGGAGTAGTCTTTCTTTCTTCTCCTTCCTCTATTACTTCTATTACACTTTTCCCTTTGGTATTCACCTATCTAATGACCAACCTCAATTATATTGAGTCCATTCACCTAGAACACGTCAGAATCCATCAACATAGTTATAATAGAACTCAAACCAACTTCATAAAGGCCTTCAAACCTATTTCTCACCTATAAAGGGGTCTGAGACATCGAATCAGAACATCCTGGTCTCTTCTCTCTATCTATAATGGACACATCCCTAACAAGACCCTACCTCCCCTAAGAAGAGAAACCATTACCCATGTTCAACACCTCTTCATAAAAAGAAGTTGTTTCCTATGCCTCACCACATGCCCACTACTCCATACCAGTTGGAACCCACTCCATCTAGGCCAAATCAACCCTCACCCTCACACTCTCCATAAGAATCTTCTCATTGCAAGTGGGAGGGCCGCTTAGGTCCTACTTTAGCATGTTGAAAACCTTAGAAACTTTCAGATTATCACAATCCACCAAATCCTTCTTCTCCAAAGAAGCACCAGAACTAACCTCTGATGACACCATGATATCCACTAGAGCACTGGTCATCAAAATCACATCCACATGACTCTATGTCTGTAGCACTTCCAAACTGGTCCATGAACTACAAGTGTTTCCACCCCAACCATCGCATTCAATCCCCCTATCCTCCTAATTCAACTTTCCCGCCTCCACACAGACCTCCTTAGTGTTTCCACTGACTCTACCCACCTTTCATCCAGAATCACAAACACCCTAACAACGGCTAACCGAAGAGTTCCCCAACTTTTTGCAGGTAGAGAATAATTCCATCCAGTTCTCATACACCACCCATTTTTTGCACCTATACTAATCACTGAAAGTTACCAAAACGTACTCGAAAGGAATCCTCAACACATTAATATCTATAAAGACACTCGAGTTGATAGGGTGATAGAAAAACATTGTTTGGATATCAGTACAAAGGAACCTTCCAACAAGAATTTCAAGCAACCTAATACCAGAGGGATTTTGAAATGACAATGGTAAATTAAGAAAGCTTACCCATACTGTAGTGGAAGGATAATCATGACCCATATGGAATTAGAAAGACCATCAAAATAGGAAGAACCAAAAACCATTGAAGCTATAGGGGGAACTTGACCAGGGAGCGATGAGGTCCTCCTTTGAAAAAAATCAAACCATAATGTGATGGCTATCAAGAAAACCAATTGTCTCACTCTTTTGTAAATTCCTGGAACTGAATATGACCCTATAAAATGAATCAACCAATGGTCACCTCTGCTTCAAACAAGCAGAAAGAGTGAGGTTCAGAAGCATCGATGTTTCTTAAAACTTTGCGTTCGACAGTTGATGGTTGGGATATCTGTCAACCAAATTTGACACTTTGGGGCCAAGGAAAGCTTTTGGAAAGGGAGGAAGAAAATTAGGGTTCGATAATGGGTGAAAATTACACACCGATCTATTGAGGAATAATGAAGATCCCTCCCCCTACAAGGGGGGAGGGATCGGCTTGAAGTCCCCCATCGTCTACAAGGGCATCAACGCCTAGGGTTCATACCACCATCCGTTCAATCACCCAAACAGTGAAAAATAATACTTTGATGATATCAATGTGTTTATTAAATAATAATTATTAATACCCATATAATAACTCTTTTATTTCATTTATGTTGGGTGTATTGTGTAGAAAAAATTATTGAAATGGTTTTTTATTTAAGAAAGAAAATATTAATTTGTTACACTCTTCTCCCATAATATAGTTTCATCATCAAAATTGTAATATAAGGAAACAATCAAGTGTGGTTACCTTTCTCTCATAACATTCTCTAGTTTCCTCAAAACCTTTTCAATCTTGTTATTTCATCACATAATTAATTTATTCAATCTATGATATATGAAATATATTCTTTATAAGAGATTTCATGTAATACTTTCAAAGATTCTATGTTTAGAACAAGGTATGGATATTGTATATACTTCATCAAAAAACAATTTATGCAAGAAGTTATTCACATGGGAGTGGTGATAATTGAGCGATAAGATATATGAAACGAATTCAAAATTATAATGGATCGTTAAAGGGTCAATATATATAGGGAACAACTTCCATTTTGCACCAAATCTCATGACTTGTTTCTATGGAAATATTTAAATAATTAAATTACCACCAACTTTAAACTCTATATATTATTGGAGAATATTTTCATAAGGTTTCTATCAACACTGTCAAAATATCTTAATGCACTAAATGGTTTTAAAATTATCCATCATTTCATGAAAAATTTGAGGACCTGTCAACTTCATCTCTCAAATATTATCCCATCAAGTTGGAGTCTAACATCTCCTCCCATATATAAACTCATATTATGACATCAGAAAGATAAAATTGGAACAATTGTTATATGAGAACGTTTCCTTAGTGTGGTGTGGATCCCAACATCATTTGAAATCTATCCATCAAGATTTCATAATATACTCAATATTTACAATGGTTCTCTAATAATAACCACCATTCAAAGGGTGATATTCAATTCTAAAGATCATATATATATATATATCCAACGACTTCTGAATAATTCTTTGAAATGTGTATTAAACCTCAAATCCTGAAAGGATACAGTGGATAGTTTTAATCTTTAAATAATTACCACTTTTCTTATGTTTATCAATGAGATTTTATCTGGGAAAGAATATTCATTGATTGAAATAAAATTTTCTAACTTTGTAATGGGTTCTACTACAACCCATATAGCATTGTGGCCATATATTTTTTAGCATCCCTTTGATGAATTCCAAATGAATGTATTATAATTTATATACATGTAACGGTAATGGTTACATAATACCATTAGTATTATATCATTATTCATTAACATGAATAAATATGAATCATAATGATATATAATCTATGATTAACCTCATTATTTTAACCCATTCAATTTTTTGATTCTACTCTCTATTCATCTTTGTGCCTACATGTTGTATGGAGAAGGATGATCTTAGTGCATCATTAAAAATTAACTTCTCTAGTTTCAATATTTTTGGGACACAAATTTTAGTTCCAAAACCTTATAATTTTATATTTATCAATGTTGAACTTTGAAGTATCCTCAACCCTTTTTATATCTCTAAATCATATTTCTAAGCTTATTTAATCTTCAAATGAATGTATGGTTAAGAATTTACTTGGGTATGATTTTTTTATATCCTCCCATTATGGATTCATTTTTTATCCTATGCAAGTCCATGAGTTTTGGCTATTTTTAGTCCTTATAATGGATAAAGTTGTGTGGTCCTTTCCTATCATAGCATGATCCAAATTGTATTATTTTCTAGGGTGAAAATGAATCAAATAGTCATACTCCTTGATTAATCTAACTGCAACCTTTGGAATATAATTAAATAATTTTATATGAAGATATAATTCATCATATTTTTACCATTTTATAAATTATAAATCTCACTAAAAAGGTTTTGTCTCCAAATTTTATATTAAAAGATCACTACCTATAATTACAAATCATGCGTTGGGTAATTTTTCTCATGATTTTTTAATTGGTGGGATGAATAATCTATTATAATTGCATTTTTCATTATTATCCATACCATGAATTTTAATGGACCCTCACTATAAATTAAAAACCATTCATCACTAGAGGGTTTTTTCAAATCATGTGTAGTTATTAGTGTTTCCCAAAGATCCTGGAAGCTTTCCTCACATTCTACCATCTAAAACAATGTGGCCCCTTTCCATGTTAACATGGTTAATGGATTTATTAGACATTAGAAATTACTCAAAAAAACATTGATAATATCAAGACAACCATTTTAATATGAGGATCTCAATTATTTTTTCTGGTCTAGGCCATTTCTCATTAACCCCACTCTTTTATGGATCTACCGATATACCCTATCGTATGTTAAAATAACCCATGAACAAAATTTTTTATCTATATTTCATATTTCCGAGTTTGGAATACAATAACTCTTTCCTCAGTATCTTCAACATATTCCTTATGTAATATTCTTCCACTTAATTTCTGTTGTAATGTATAAGGATATATTATAGATATACTATAACTAATTAATTGAGGTAATTTTTGATACCATATTAACTAAATCTGTGATGATATCTTCTGAATTTTCATATCCAAACAAAATCATTTTTAACTGATAGTTTCCATAACATTTACAGAATGCTTTCTTAGGATTATACACCTTTCCCCCAGTTAATGATAACTAAACCTGATGTAAATATTTGAAAATAATTTAGATCCTCTGTTCTAAACAAATATGTCACCAAATAATGAATGATATACTTGTTTTTGATCATGAATACTTTGATAACATAATAATCGATGAAAAAATCAACATAGTCCTCCACAATTGGAATGTTCTAATAATTTATTTCCTCTATAAAAACATGATATTAGAACACTTTATTTATGGGTTTTAGGACCCATATTGTAGAACTTTATTATGAATAATGTGCATGATCATCCTTGCATTGATCCTAGATTACTAGACGATGAGGGATATGGAAGGATATTTCCCTTTTGAGAATTAATATGATCATCATATAAATATATCTTGTCCATACCCAAAAGTATATAAATATCAATAGTAGGAAGGAGAAATATATTTTTAGGAATTACCTCTCCATAAATATGCATTGGAGAATATTTTTACACCATAGTTTCATTTATCATTCCTAGAGGTGTTCATATGTACAGGTAGATATTCAATGCTTTAGGACTTCAATCAAGTTACTTTTTATACTTATACGATATAAACCAATGCAAAGAAAACAAAATATAATAAGTAATTTACTATTACATAGTTGAAAATGAGTGGTCCTTTCACCACTTTGTTATATTGGTCCACCTCTATTGTATAGATTTCATATGAACTCCCTATCAACCGTGGTTTAAGAGGATGTTGCTTCCAAGTCACTTTAATAAATATAGGGTTAATACCTTTATTCAAATAATTTTCACACTCATGGAATTTGAAACATTTAAGAGAAGGGGTAGAAAATGATGTGGAATTATTCTAAATATTAGTGTTATTTAGTCATTTTCCATTAAGTTAATAGTCATGATCATCATTATTTACCACACATGTAACATTTCCTAGAACCTTTAAAGTAATTACCTAGGTGTTTTCTCCCACACATTTTACATGCGGGTAATTGATCATTCCTATACTTATGAGAATGTTTATTAGGCATTCCATGATACTCCATCATACTTCTCTAATCTCTTGAAAGATACGTGTTTCCATATTCTATGTTAACAATAAGTGCACACTAGAAAAATCCCTCATAGATTGAAAACTCCACTACATATGATGGCATCTGAAGACTAGGTTTTAAGCCACCAAAGGATTGATCAATATTATTTCCAACTCTAGATATAGAATATGAGATTTACCATTCAGGTCTCATGATGTTTTCCTCATAAGATCCAATAGACCCACCTTTACTTTTTCAATTATATGAATTGTTATTCAATCATATTGTGAAAAGTATATGAGAAATATTTATTAAATAATATTTCAATAAAATACTAACACATTATATAATCAAATTCTCCCTTTTCCTTATATTCCAAATGATTTTCAACAATTATTCAAATTCATCTTGTAGACATTATACAACCCAAATTTCCTTCATATTGACTAAAAATTGAAGGACATAGAAAATATTTACCATCTTATTAATACATTTCTCTACAATAATTTGGTTTAAAGGCCTATTAATGGATGATGGATGTTGGTTTATAAATTAATCATTAGAAAGATTCTACCTTCATGGTATATTTTTGAGTTCTAAATTATTCATGTTATTATTTTTAATATGAGAGAGTTGAGGTAGAATTATCAGGAGGTTTTGAACCCCAGTTCCAATATCATTTGGATTATCACTATACTATTAATTACATCCACCATTGTCTTAGTTTCTCCTTATTCTAATGATATCATTTCCATATGAAAATTTATGTTTAGGGTTCATAAATTAATAAATGTATGACATTGAAAACATTTCTCATAGAAGAAGTAACTAAACAATAATGAGTATGTTCCACCATAACAAATCCTTATGTTTCAATTTATGTTATCCACCATTATCTTTTGATCAAGATTTTCCTTAACCATGCTAGTTAAAATGATATCAAAATCATTCATAATGGTTCAAAAATAAAATTTTAATTAACCTAATCTTATCCACTAGAATATTCAAACCCACTATGTAGTAAGAATCTATTAACCATTCAAAAGAATGATGTTTGAGTCATACTCAACAAATCATTTTTCATTTATTAATCCTATATACATATGTTCTAAAACCAAATACACTTGTAGTATCCTAATGGGGATGTGTTTCTAGGAAAAAGGCACTCCTATATTTAGAACAACATATGATGTTCTCTTATAAATGGTCTTATCCTATGTTTTGTCACTAAACATTTAACTACCTAGTTCATAAAATAACTAAACCTCACTCTGATACTAACTAAAGATCCCCAAGGTAAACACACTTAAATGATACATTGATTAATTATTACATCCATAAATAGTTTCACAACCCCTTGGACTAACATATTAGTGTCATGGGAACTAGAAACATTAATTCACTTATTTTATATTCTATGAACATCTCTCCATAAACTGACTAAATTCTCATACTTTCTAAGAGATATAATCCTATTCAAATCTTAGAGAAGGGAAAATATAAAAACAGGTGATCTCAAACACCGAGTAAGGGGTAACTAATCAAAGACCATAATGGTATGTTATTAAACATATATAAAATATTGACTATTTAAAATATTTGGTGTAAATGAAAATAAAACTATAAGAGTTTAACATAATAACAAAAGATAAACATAACTACTAAAACGATAATATTTTTTCAATTAAATGTGAAAAATAAAACATGATGAATATAACTTGGGAAGGGGATATAGGTTCCACCCAACAAATAATAATTTTTTTTACAATTGATAAGAAATAGTCACATCATAAAATAAAAAAATAAAAGAAAAATGGGTTTCATGACATTTTAAAATCATTATATAATGAACCCATGGAAATAAAATGGTTTTCCGAAAATATCCAAAATAAAATGATTTAATATTTTTATATAATGCATTAAATAATATGAATTTCATAAAATATCGAAATAGAAAAATAAATTAGATATGTTGATATTGAAATCTTAAATATCCAAAATAATCACATAATAAAAGAATAACATCTTGAGAAACATGAAACATAACTCCATTAGAGTTAGATCACTTTTGAATCTAATGAAAACTATATCAAAAATATATATTTTTGAAAACATTTTGTTTTAATTATTGTAAAAGTAGGATTTTCAAGTCAGTTTTTCGAAACTCTCCATTATTTTTAAGATAAATGAAAACAGAGACCTTAAAGTTTGAGGAATTGGTTAAAAAATAGTTTTTTACAAAACTAAAAAAGATAACATCCTTTTAAAGGTAAATTATACCATCCTCGGATTCTAGAACTCTCTAACATGGGGGAATTGGGTTTGTTATGTGACATAAAGTTTTCTTATCATACAAAAGTGGATTCCAACTAGTAGTCGGTGTGTTTTAAATATAGTGGGGAGACTATACCCATGATACAGAGTTAAAACATAGTGATAATAAACATTTAAAATAAAATTGGTATAGAAAAAATAATAGAATAATACAATATAGTGGAAGAACAAAACAATAAAAACCAACTAAAATATATAATAAATAACAATGTAATAATGAAATTATCAGATGAAATGTAACTAAACATACTTATTCATGTAATAAAAATGAAAACATATCCCCATTAGGACTCCAAAGACCTCAATTCATAGGCTAAAGTCATACCTATCTCTAAACTCCATCTCATCCAGTAGGAAATATTTATCATAAATTTCACTTTACATTAGCCAATATTGAATCTATGAAGTCTTCTCATGTACCAAATAGTGGCTGGGATAGGGTGTGAGTAAAACTCAGTTTGTCTACACCACTATGTCTAAAAAACTTTTATTCTAAGAAGGTTATGCAATAAAGTGATAAATTGGAGTTTAAATGAATTTCAATATTTATATAATAAAATAAAAAAACTTCTTTTGAAATATACCTAAATATCTCTAATATTTTATCACAACCATGCCAACATAACCATATATATCTATATAACCTAATTTGGACCCATTTTAGATATTCTCTAATCATGTACCACAGTTGTGCCAACCAAAACCATATATCCATTGCATGAACAATAATTTGGCCAAGCCTGATATATAAAAATTTCATTTTGTATCATAGAATATCCTAGAATATAATCATTTCAAAATATCTCATGGAATATACCAATATATCATAATTTCATTATATCTTAGGGAAAATCCATTATATAATAATTTCAATATGTCTCAGGTCATAGCCCGATATATAATAATTTCAGCATGTGTCTAAGAAGATCCCGATATATAATAATTACAACACTCCAACCAATGTATGCATTTCAATAATCAAAATAGACCAATTCCTTATATAATAATTACATCATAGATGTCATAACACATGTTATAACAATGAGGATTTCAAAATATCACATCATAAGGCTCAATACTAATTATATAAATTACCATCTGTCCTACAATTACACATTCATTTATATCTCAAAAGAATAAAATTCATATCAATAAAAAATTAATCCATTACCTAGGGATTCTGTATAAAAAAATAACCTAAGGGCTCATGTCATGCTAAGAACACCATAATCCATCATCCAATTCATTATTATTCAAGAGTTTTCTCACCCAGTGGATCACCAAAGTCCAGTTCACCTCATTATTTGATCCAAAATGTTCCAAGGGATAATAAAAATAATGATAAACCATTTATCAATGAATAAATTAATTATAGAACATGTATGTCATTGAAATCATAATATTTCATATACATTTACATTAAACATTCCATAGTGTTAGATTTTAGACACATACATTAATTTGTCCATTTAGTAACCCCAACAATGGGTAATGCCAATGTATCCAAAGGAAAAGAAGGTTAAAAAAAAGAAACCTAGATCAAATCTATTCATGGTTATTGTAAAATCAAAATGTGGTAAAATTATTCCACTACCCTAATACATAATAACAATAGAGTAATAGAAAACCAAATCCATAGACTTAATAAGGATTGATCTCCCAAATGGGTAATTCAGAAAGGATGATGGCACTCCAAAATCACCTGGAGAACCATCCCAGTTATAGAGGAGTATATTTTAATAAAGTAATGAGAAAAATATCATCCATGGCACTGATTTAAACTATTGGTCATTATATTTCGTAGCCTATAACTCTTTTACACACCATGTATTTATTTTTATGGGGATATTCCAAAAAAACCATTACTTCAAGTTAATATTTATCCCACTCTACTTTTATGCAATGTGAATTTTTTACATGATGTTTTACCATTTAATTCCATATACTAGTTAATGAAATGTTTTTGGAGGAATTTATATGTCCTATAACATATACCTGGAGGACAATCTCCCTATAGATAGTTTTCAGTCCTTTTAGTATAAAATGACCTGCACCTCCACTAAAGCCTTAAACATTATGGAAAACCCTCATAAACACACCTTTCCTGTTTTATAAAGACTCCATTAATTCAAAAAAACTAACACCCCTGGGTTTGAAGTCAATTTACCCAAAAAATTATCTTCATGTATGAACATGACTCATCCACCAAGGCTTAAAGACATTGGAAAACACAATGAATGACATTTAATGAAAATGCTCAAAGAGTGATGTACTTGAAAAAATATGTAATACTACATCTACCCAACCATATAACATCTCATTCCTGAGATGATCCAAAAATCACTACGGGATCTCAGGGAACAAGTTCGACCATTGTGATTACATATCAGACTCCCCCTCCCAAATCTCCTCTTGAACATGCCTATTCTACTACTAAACTCAATCCAAATGAATAACCCTACACTAGAGACACATATAACTATGGTACACAATATGTATTAGATGCTAATCAAAGGATTAATCAGCACAAATATTGACTTCATCAACTTGGACCACAAGGGATGGATCAGGATAATATCACTGAAGTTGTGACAGGTCAAACATGTCCTGCATTAAAATTTAGTACTACGGAAGGGTGAATAATAACTCCACTGAACTAACCTTGCACTGTAACACCCCGAGCTTCCACAATACTCTTCTCATTCAATAATGCAATAGCTTGCATTGTACGCAACTTCGAGTTCTAAAACACCGCGACTAATCATAGTAGCCATTATAAATAGTAATAAACACTTTTTAAAATTATAGAAATTTTATATTTCAAAATGGACTTCATTTTTGGATTCGGAATATCGAAATTAGCCTATGTTGAATTTTTGGTATTTTTCTGAGAACTTCTAATTTTTTATGAATAGTGAAAAATACTTAAAAACAACTTTTTTAATCAAAATAATTTATAATGATAAATTATAATATTTAGTGGTTTTAAAGTATAATTAGAATATATTTTTACCATTTTATCCAATGGTGGTCATTATAATTAATTTAACATTGAAATTGGACATAAACAATTGCCAATCTTTTGATATAAATTGTTTCTTAAAAACACGCTATTTGTTGTGACAGCGGGAATTAATTATAAAATAAATTAATGCAACTTATATTTTTGGAATTTTGTAAAATAGAAATCATTTTTGAAATCGGAATATCAATTATAGCTTAGGGTGAAATTTTGGCATTGTTCTGAAAAACTTCAATTTTTGATGAATAGTGAAACCACTAAGTGGTAGTTAAATAACTGATTTTTCGTTTAAATGAAATATTAGCACCTCTGTGATTTGATTTTCAAAAATCCGACATACATGGTTTTCATTAAGAAGTAAAATGCGGTTCAATGAGATTAAAATAATTTTTGGTGAATAGTAACTTTTAAGTTCTTAATCGCGATTAGAGGTAATTAGTGTAGTTTAAGGTAAAAATAATGTTTTAATAATATGAGATGATCTTGACACATGTCCTACCCTCATTGGATGTTCCATGGCCGACCCAGAAAATACATGGGTCAACTTGGGGACCCCATGGAGCCACTTTAGTTGGAAAATGGCATAAATACCTTTTATTTAATGTTAAAGTAAAAATTACACAAACATGAAATGTTTTACTAAAACAATTTTTACATGGGGTTATACAAGTCATAATTTTGACTATAAATAGTCATTGGAAATATAAAAAGATTTCCTACATCATAGTATTTTTTTATAATTTTTAGACATTAAATAAATTAAATTATTTATGACATCATTATGATGCAGCGATGACCTCATTATTTAACGATTTTAATAAAATGAAACGATAATGTACAATCCAAGGCTTACACTTGTCCAAAGACTATTGTATGGGTAGAATTCGAACCCTTATCACCTTATACACGAATTATATAAGTGTGGGACCTTTAGAATCCGAAAAGCATTGTATAATAATGTAAAATTTCCTTACTTTCCAAGAGTGCCCCTCCTCTCCTCTTATAAAAGGCCCCCACCTCTACCACCTCATTCACACTTTCAAGCCATTTGGCTCGGCCAAACTCTGCCCAAATACTCTCCCAACTTCCCCCTCTTACTCCTATAAGACTCACTTTGGGCAGAACTCTTCCCAAGGAAGCCTTTGGCTCAAATCAAAAAGAGTTACCCGATTTTGAGGTAATGTCTTCTCTAATGTTGTTTTGTTTTATTTTTCTTCTCCAACCCCCTAAACTCTTTTTATTAATTTCTTTTGTAAAAAAAACAGTATCCTAAATATACTAGGATGTTTTTATAATAAGTATTCGAGCTAAACTTACACACACCTCCATCTAATGGTTAAAGAACATACGGTTTCTGTGGATGGCGAATTTCTGCCTCACGAAACGATGATTGTTCAACACTCATATAACACCTTCAAAGGTGGCCATTAAGATGTCATTATATTTATATATGATATATAATATGTTTATGTTTTACTTATGCTTCTGTATTTCTCATTTATGGCATACCTTATGATTTCCATTATGGGTAAACACGATAATTTCATTTTAGGAAGTGCGGACTACCGCCCCCTCAAAGTGATGTGAATCGTTAATGCCATATGTGGGATGTATAAAGGATGGAGTAAATGATATTATATATGATATTATACTGGAACTATATTATACCTTTATATAATTATGATTTCATTCCATTAAATACGAAATAGAAATGAAAGTAGCGTTCATGCATACGTACGGCTTACCGTCTCCATGAACGGTGAATTTCATTTTTTACCTCTAAATGTTATGTAATATTATAAATACATGTATATACTGGATATATATGATATATATGATATCTAAATCATGAAAATAATTCTTTATATAATGGATATATCACCACATGAACAACTTGTAATTATAAGAATTTTATTTTTGACTCAAGTACCTAAGATCAACAAAATGACCGTTATAAACTTAAATAATTACATAATGTTCATAACATGGTAATAAGGGATATAAAAGGAATAATGAAAATGAAAAAGGTTCTTAAGTAAATAGAAATTAACTCTAGTTTATTATTCAGGAGGTTAAAGAACGGTCGAGTCAGGACATGACGCAAGGTAAGGGAACTTCTTAACCCAATTACCATTCTTTGGGTTAATCTCCTACTTTCAAATTATGTCATGATATTATTATGTCCTATCTTGTATTTATACTTTATTTATGTGTACATATAGTGAATACAAATAATAGATATATTTTATTTAAAAATAATCTTTTTAAGGACTCCGTCTCAATCTCCTTTCATTGAGGCATATTTGGTTTTATACACAACTTTCTTTTATACGGTGTATAAACCCCTTTGACTTTTACATTTATTCAAAAGTTTTTATTTTATGATTATGTGATTTATAAATTATTTCAAAAAATAGATATTTCTCTCAAATATAAGAAAATCCAGTTTAAATGTATATGTATTTAACGCAAGCTTAAAAATGTTTTCAGAAAACCTGACTCTCGAGTGTGGTAGACAGGAAGGGATTGGGCGTGGACCCATCATGGCCTGTAATTAGTCGAGAAGTCTCAGAATTAGTTATTTTTTTTTCAAAATCTTGCATAATGTTTTCAGAAAAACAATGGAGTATATTTAAGCAATTTTAAACGTAAGTATCTTCTAAAAAAATTTCATCGGTAGGTCTCATGAGACAACTAGACGTGGAAATGGCCGAGGCCCTTTCCCAATTTGATTTATGGTTTTGGCTGAGGCCTTAATAATTTTAGATGTCTTGGCCGAGGCCTTGACAAAATGTTTCAGAATGTCTGGCATTATGCATTCCATCATTATGAAAGTGGTTATTGATATTGCATGTGATTATTCGACCAGTAGAATATCCATGTGAATAAGTAAATGGCATTATCTCATTTTGCTTTTGCCATATTATGTTGAAGTTCATGTTTAAAAGGCTTTTGTTTTATTTATACATTGCCTTAATTGTTAATGTTTATTTATGAAAGCTTCCGCAATATTGTTATCCTTACTGAGCATCTGATCTCACCCCTTTCAATGTTTTAATTTTTCCAGGATGCGAAGAAGTATATTATGAATGACCTGCAGGGATAATATAATGGGATATGAAGAGAAGATGTTGTAGTTTTGTTTTACTTTATGATGTAATGTAACATTTATGAATGTATCTAGTGTTTCCAAGGCTACTAAACTAATCGGTCTTTCAAGACTTGATCTTTTGTGATCATGCCAATGTTACGAAGTAATGCACCGACTCTGGGTAGCTGGGTTCGGGGCGTTACAGTTGGTATCAGAGGAAGTTTAGTACAAACCTTGGAAGCTAGATTTAGACAAAATCTGATTAGAGCACGTAGACCTAAGATGAACTTTGAGGATTAGTATAGAAGAACTTCCTAAAATTTTGGTATTGTAGAGATTTTGTGAGTTTTCCGAGTAATACATCCCTGTCTGGATACGAGCAGGTAGAGGCGGCTCTGGCACAGATGTACCTAGGGGTAAAACCTGAAAACACCGCTTTGAGCTAGACTCGAACGAGAACTGGTGCACGACAACGGGCCTTGCTGCACTCTTGGTTACGACACTCCCGGGGGATATGCTTAGGATAATTCTCATTTTCTTTACAAACCACTATGAAGGGTTATGAGTATAAACTTCCTCAAAGAAAACCTTTTTATGATTATGGATTATATCCATAAATAGTTCAATTTATGTTAAGTATTTTATAAGTATGGAATTATGTATTTTGATTCATAAAATAACCTAGTTTATGGAATTGTATAGAAATGGCGCCCAGTAGAAGTAATGTGAACTCCATCAATACGTATGATCCAAAGAGTAAGAAGGATCATATCTTTCATGGTATTAAGACAACATTTAGAAGGGAAATATTCTCCCATGTGTTATCAACATATGAAGAAATAATATCATGTGTTAATAAGATAAGTAGAGAATTCTCTGAGTCTCATGGATTTGAAGGGATGAAAGAGAAGAAAAGGATGGAAGAGAGAATGATGGATAAAGGGACGAGGGAAAAGAAGAATTTTCCAATATGTGATAACTGTGGGAAGAAACACCTTGGAATTTGCCTGAAGGGAATGGGAGTTTGTTATAAGTGTAGAGAAAAAGGACACAAAGTGCGTGACTGCAAGGGTAAGAAAATGGTTTCAAATGTACAATGATTCTTCTGCAAGGATTGGGGACACTACGCAAACCAATGTTCAAATCATCAAAGTATGCCCGAAATGATGTTATTGGATAATAATCAAGTTATGATACTACCACAGATGAGGAGGAATGATTAGAGTTCTTATGTTGTTATTAAAGAGTTTTGTAATTTGAGTGTTGCATCAATGATGTACTGGTTATAATAATTATGGAGTATATAAGGATTGTACTGCAGTACTATTTCATCTAGGACTTGAGATTGTGTAGAACCAAGAAAAGTGACTCCACAATAGGTTAAATTTTTGGAAAATATATGGTTGAGAGAAAGATAAACCATAATATGGTTCTGATACTGAGATAGTGATTTTGGAATAAGACATGATTGATTCGGATAAATTATGTTGGATATTCTTAACATCCTTGAAACTGATTAATGATTTGTATACATTTTTGGATAGAAGGAGTATATCTAGTTTTTTATAAGGAATAAGGGATCATGAATGTAATCAATAAGGATTTATGGTAATACAGTATGTTGTAGTGTTTTAAAAGAATATATGATGAAGGTGTTCACATGTTGTTACGCAGAAAAAAAGGGTGCTTCATTATGTTTACCTTCCTCATAAAATCTGGACTGTGAGTTGGAAAGAAGTATTTTGGATAACTATAAATGTTGGAGTGTATTAAGTTGATCTTTGGATGGTATTGTTTAAGGTTAAAAATTTTATGAAGATTATTTTTGAATATTATAATACTATAGTTTTAGGAAAAGGACAACCTGCAGGGTGGGGCATAACCTGTCGCGTCGGACAAAGCTGTAGGAATCTAACCCACAATCATAGTGGGACATGCCTTTATTTCCTACCACTAGCCTATAGGAAGTCCCTGGTTATTACAAAATAATTTTACTAATCTAAATGGTATGTGTTAACATTTGGAACCTTATACAATTAGGATAAGTATAATATTTTTGAGTTCTATTATATTTTTGAGTGAAAGATGAGTTAAAGCTTGAAACTCTAATTGTCAAGCATAAATATATATATACCTATCTCTTATTAAATGAATAAATTAATTCATAAACTTTAGTAAAGGGATATTAAAACAAAAAAATGTGTTATCCTAATACCTTATGTCTTGTTGAACTGATGATATTTTAAATCAACATAGATTGAAGGCTTTGATGCCCTCAATTTGACAGTTGATTGTGATTGATGACCTCAATCACTCCCTACAAATATTTACGTTTTTCCTCCAATTATATGTATCTAATTTCCACCAATGTTCTCCTAATAGAGATCATAATTGGGTGGGGACTTTTTCATTTCCCTTTCCCTCTTATTAAGGCTAAATTTTATTAATCTTATTTCCGATGTGGGTTTTCCACAAAGGTATTTTCTATTTTCAACCTTTTATTTTCCAAGAAAAATTTCAAATTACGAGGACTCAATTTATTGAAGGAGGGGAGAATGTAACACCCCGAGCTTCCACAATACACTTCTCATTCAATAATGCAATAGCTTGCATTGTACGCAACTTCGAGTTCTAAAACACCGCGACTAATCATAGTAGCCGTTATGAATAGTAATAAACACTTTTTAAAATTATAGAAATTTTATATTTCAAAATAGACTTCATTTTTGGATTCAGAATATCTAAATTAGCCTATGTTGAATTTTTGGTATTTTTCTGAGAACTTCTAATTTTTTATGAATAGTGAAAAATACTTAAAAACAATTTTTTTAATAAAAATAATTTATAATGATAAATTATACTATTTAGTGGTTTTAAAGTATAATTAGAATATATTTTTACCATTTTATCCAATGGTGGTCATTAGAATTAATTTAACATTGAAATTGGACATAAACAATTGCCAATCTTTTGATATAAATTGTTTCTTAAAAACACGATATTTGTTGTGACAGCGGGAATTAATTATAAAATAAATTAATGCAACTTATATTTTTGGAATTTTGTAAAATATACATCATTTTTGAAATCAGAATATCAATTATAGCTTAGGGTGAAATTTTGGCATTGTTCTGAAAAACTTCAATTTTTGATGAATAGTGAAACCACTAAGTGGTAGTTAAATAACTGATTTTTCATTTAAATGAAATATTACCACCTCTGTGATTTGATTTTCAAAAATCTTACATACATGGTTTTCATTAAGAAGTAAAATGCAGTTCAATGAGATTAAAATAATTTTTGGTGAATAGTAACTTTTAAGTTCTTAATCGCGATTAGAGGTAATTAGTGTAGTTTATGGTAAAAATAATGTTTTAATAATATGAGATGAGCTTGACACATGTCCTACCCTCATTGGATGTTCCATGGCCGACCAAGACAATCCATGGGTCAACTTGGGGACCCCATGGAGCCACTTTAGTTGGAAAATGACATAAATACCTTTTATTTAATGTTAAAGTAAAAATTACACAAACATGAAATGTTTTACTAAAACAATTTTTACATGGGGTTATACAAGTCATATTTTTGACTATAAATAGTAATTGGAAAGATAAAAAGATTTCCTACATCATAGTATTTTGTTTATAATTTTTAGACATTAAATAAATTAAATTATTTATGACATCATTATGATGCAGCGATGACCTCATTATTTAACGATTTTAATAAAATGAAAAGATAATGTACAATCCAAGGCTTAAACTTGTCCAAAGACTATTTTATGGGTATATTTCGAACCCTTATCAACTTATCCACGAATTATATAAGTTTGGGACCTTTAGAATCCGAAAATAATTGTATAATAATGTAAAATTTCCTTACTTTCCAAGAGTGCCCCTCCTCTCCTCTTATAAAAGGCCCCCACCTCTACCACCTCATTCACACTTTCAAGCCATTTGGATCGGCAAAACTCTGACCAAATACTCTACCAACTTCCCCCTCTTACTCCTAGAAGCCTCACTTTGGGCAGAACTCTTCCCAAGGAAGCCTTTGGCTCAAATCAAAAAGAGTTACCCGATTTTGAGGTAATGTCTTCTCTAATGTTGTTTTGTTTTATTTTTCTTCTCCAACCCCCTAAACTCTTTTTATTAATTTCTTTTGTAACAAAAAAAGTATCCTAAATATACTAGGATGTTGTTATAAGAAGTATTAGAGCTACACTTACACACACCTACATCTAATGGTTAAAGAACATATGGTTTCTGTGGATGGTGAATTTCTGCCTCACGAAACGATGATTGTTCAACACTCATATAACACCTTCAAAGGTGGCCATTAAGATGTCACTATATTTATATATGATATATAATATGTTTAAGTTTTAATTATGCTTCTGTATTTCTCATTTATGGCATACCTTATGATTTCCATTACGGGTAAACGCGATAATTTCATTTTAGGAAGTGCGGACTACCGCCCCCTCAAAGTGATGTGAATCGTTAATGCCATATGTGGGATGTATAAAGGATGGAGTAAATGATATTATATATGATATTATACTGGAACTATATTATACATTTATATAATTATGATTTAATTCCATTAATATGAAATAGAAATGAAAGTAGCGTTCATGCGTACGTACGGCTTACCGTCTCCATGAACGGTGAATTTAATTTCTTACCTATAAATGTTATGTAATATTATAAATACATGTATATACTGGATATATATGATATATATGATATCTACATCATGAAAATAATTCTGTATATAATGGATATATCACCACATGAACAACTTGTAATTATAAGAATTTTATTTTTGACTCAAGTACCTAAGATCGACAAAATGACTGTTATAAACTTAAATAATTACATAATGTTCATAAAATGGTAATAAGAGATATAAAAGGAATAATTAACATGAAAAAGGTTCTTTAGTAAATAGAAATTAACTCTAGTTTATTATTCAGGAGTTTAAAGAACGGTCGAGTCAGGACAGGATGCAAGGTAAGGGAACTTCTTAACCCAATTACCATTCTTTGGGTTAATCTCCTACTTTCAAATTATGTCATGATATTATTATGTCCTATATTGTATTTATACTTTCTTTATGTGTACATATAGTGAATACACATAATATATATATTTTATTTAAAAATGATCTTTTTAAGGACTCCGTCTCAATCTCCTTTCATTGAGGCATATTTGGTTTTATACACAACTTTCTTTTATACGGTGTATAAACCCCTTTGACTTTTACATTTATTCAAAAGTTTTTATTTTATGATTATGTGATTTATAAATTATTTCAAAAAATAGATATTTCTATCGAATATATGAAAATCCAGTGTAAATGTATTTGTATTTAACGCAAGCTTAAAAATGTTTTCAGAAAACCTGACTCCCGAGTGTGGTAGACAGGAAGGGATTGGGCGTGGACCCATCATGGCCTGTAATTAGTCGAGCAGTCTCAGAATTAGTTATTTTGTTTTCAAAATCTTGCATAATGTTTTCAGAAAAACACTGGAGTATATTTAAGCAATTTTAAACGTAAGTATCTTCTAAAAAAATTTCATCGGTAGGTCTCATGAGACAACTAGACGTGGAATTGGCCGAGGCCCTTTCCCAATTTGATTTATGGTTTTGGCCGAGGCCTTAATCATTTTAGACGTCTTGGCCGAGGCCTTGACAAAATGTTTCATAATGTCTGGCATTATGAATTCCATCATTATGAAAGTGGTTATTGATATTGCATGTGATTATTCGACCAGTAGAATATCCATGTGAATAAGTAAATGACATTATCTCATTTTGCTTTTGCCATATTATGTTGAAGTTCATGTTTAAAAGGCTTTTGTTTTATTTATACATTGCCTTAATTGTTAATGTTTATTTATGAAAGCTTCGGCAATATTGTTATCCTTACTGAGCATCTGAGCTCACCCCTTTCAATGTTTTAATTTTTCCAGGATGTGAAGAAGTATATTATGAATGACCTGCAGGGATAATATAATGGGATATGAAGAGAAGATGTTGTAGTTTTGTTTTACTTTATGATGTAATGTAACATTTATGAATGTATCTAGTGTTTCCAAGGCTACTAAACTAATCGGTCTTTCGATACTTGATCTTTTGTGATCATTCCAATGTTACGAAGTAATACACCGACTCTGGGTAGCTGGGTTCAGGGCGTTACATGAACGCAATCTCAAATGACCCCACAAACATGGGCCCTAGATTTACCTATTTTCTAAAATGGTGTTTTCCCATTCTTTGTGAAAGCTAAAGGAAATCATGACGAACAAGATCAAACCCTAGAAGTCTTCTCTGATAGTTAGAGTATTCATTATTCCTACTTTAAAAAGATGCTATCTACTACATAATCAACTGAACCTTCTCAGAGGTCTCCAACATGAGACTATTCCAATAATCACTAACTCTCCTACATCCAACAAAAAAAGTTCCGAATAAAAAAACCTTCCATACATATCCTTGAAAGGACCCATCTATATTGATTATTTAAATTTGTTATTATATAAAAATATATGATTTGCATTTGTTTCTCCAATGAACCATTGAAATGAAAAACACATGCACATAACATATCCTCCATAACATGAATATTCATCTTATATTGATCGTAAGTCTGGGGATTAATAGTTGTACTCAAAATAACATGTGATCCCAGATCCTTTTATAGGCCCTTATATAATCACAATATGAAATGAGGATCATTTCTAAAATTATACTCCTTATAAAATCTTGCAGCTGAACTACATCATGATTCTAAAGAATACCCTGATCATTAACAATGAAGGTCTCCCTAGCAGTCAAAAAGCGGGATACCTTTTTCAGTTGATCTAGAATCACAAAGACAATATCATTATTATAGTTTTTCATAGGAAATAATATCAACACAATTCCATAGTGACCCCATCCCATATCCATATAGAATTTTGAAAAGGCTAAAAAATCCAAGTAGTCTTATAAATCTTAAATTCACTCGTAGACAAGTAAAACATCTAGTCATGAAGCCTAATATATACATTATTCCAGACCAATAGTATTGTATATGGAGATCATGATATATATTTATCCAACCAGGTTGTTCCACCCATCTATAAGTATGAAACTCTCTCTTGAGCACCTCATGAAAACCTATAAAAACCCATACTCATCCATTGAAATGAATATATTTTCCATTTCCAAGAGACCATATTGAAAGTGTCTCCAAACTATAGAATTTATCTCTCATAACTAATCCCTCCATACTAGATAAAACATTTATCTTGATATGGTCCAAAGGATGTGTATAATAGATGACTATATCAGATCCACTTATCCCTAAGACTCCTAAACATATAGATACATGTTTTAAAAGAGTTACATCATTTTTTACTCATTAAATGACTCCCAAAAACCATTTTTCAACAAATTACATCTCAAATCATTGGAAAAAATGTTTTTATTTCCTGGTTTAAAGAAAAAAAATATCAAAAGTCTATAGATACTCAACCCCCTCCTCTGCCGAAGGTTCAGGTCCTGATGAAAAAATATGCACTTGAGGGTCTTATGGTCTATTTATATGTCAAAACACTCAGCCATGAGATAATTCCTCCATTATATTAGGGTATTTTCCACTGCTTCTTACTCTAGGTCATGAGTTGGGTAATTCCTGTCATGTTTTATCAGTATTCTAATGTGATTAAAACTTAGTTGGTAATCCTACATCAGAAATTATCTGAGAACAACTCCAGATGGTTTATAATAAATCATTTAGGATTTAAATAATTGTAATGTGTGGATAGGTGTTGAAGTTATCTTTCCATCATAGTCTTGAAAATATCTATCGCAAGTATGTAATAAAAATAAATTCGCCCCTTTCTTGGTCATCCATTACATCAATGCTTCCTTGTGGAAGAATTCCTAGATAAATCATCGATAATAACTTGTTAAACCTTGAAACTTATGAATCTAGAAGTCAATCCATGGATACTCAAAAAATAAAAAAACTATAACCTTCATTGGGTCCACTGAAACTCCCTCCTCTAAGATGACATGGCCTAAGAAGTTCACTTTATCAATCGTGAAATTGAATTTGGTTAGCTTATTGTAACACCTATGATCTATTAATTTAATTAGGGCCATGTCAAGATGTTGAGAATTATAATCTATTGAATTTGAGTACACTAATATTTCATTGAAAAAAATACCACAAAAAGGATCATGAAAATGTTGAATGATACAATTCATCAATGATGTGGATACCATCAGTGTATATGTTAAACCAAACAACATCACTAATAATTCATAAATGCCATACCATCTCTTGAAATCTACCCTAGGTATGCTCAATGGTCTCACCCTCAAGTAATAGTGTCATAATATCAAATACATATTGGCTAATATATTAGAAACACTCAAATGATCAAAGATATCATTGATACATGGAAGGGGATACTGGTTCTTGACTGTCATTTGGTTCAATATTCGATAATAAAGATATAAATATAATGTCCCATCAATATTTTTGGAAAAAAATAATTTGATAATCCCATGGATAATTACTCAGAAATATAAAACATTTTCCATCTAGGTCTTCCAACTTTAATTTCAACCCTTAAAGCTCTACTGGTTCCCTTCAATAAAGTTGAAATGAAACTAGCTCTGATTCCAGGGCCAACATGATCCTAATATTAATCTCTTGATCCGCCTGAAATCCAAATAACTATTCAAAAAAAAAACTCCTTCAAAATGTTCTTCCATTAGAGGAAAACAATCCTACTACATTACGCCACCATATAGATAAATAATGGATATCCAATACCTGATATAATTCATTACACACTGAGTTAGTCTTATCCAACTAGCCTGAAGAACCCACTAACCCTAATGAGAACAGTTTTCAATTTCTATATATAGAAACTTAACTCTCCTCTATTAAGAAGTGATACAATTCTGGTAGAGAATGATCCAATACATAATATGAATCAAAAAAATATCTATCATTTACCATAATAAAAATTCCTAAAAGAACTAACAACCACCAATCCTAGAGAATGTGCCTTGAAACATTTAATAATTTCTGGCCACACTCCCAATGCTGTATCGATGGTTAAAAAACTATCTAATATTTCCACATCAATTTGAAAACAATTTTAAAAAATATTGTATAAAAAGGAATTTGATGCCCTCATGTCAAAAAATGAACCTAATGGTACATGATACAAGAATCATACCTATGATTCTAGATGTTCATATATCCACAATAGTTTTTGTATTCTACATAACGTGCATATGATCTAACCCTCTTCCATGGGTTCTAGCCTGACTCCCATAAATTTTTCCCTATGTTTGGTATATTCTCTATTATACTAATGTATCATGTCCTATAACTCGACGAAAATTTTGGACGGAACTATAACTACTAGAATGTTGAGGAGTATCCGTGTACTTCCTAGACACTGATTCTTATTTGGATTCCCTACCATTTCTCTACTAATAAATTCCATTGGAAAACCTATGTAGGTGGCCCATCCTTCCATAGGCTCAACACTCTAAAGTATGGTATGGAAACTGAGTCCTCTTGTGGACCATCTTTATGCACTAATAAAACATCAATGGAATACATTAATATGATGGATTCTCACTGTATTGACTATGCTTACCATTTTTTCCGTGGTGAAAACTATAATAGCGGTGCTTCTTCCCACCAAAATAAGTGATCCTTATTGGCCCTGCTAAAATAGGCCAACCACTACTTGGGGCCTCTCTCAAATTACCCCCTTGAGGTGTGCCCAATTCATCATATCTAAAATGATACTCAGATGGAAAATTTTCACCTATGACATGATCTCATAGAGATTCCTATCCTCAAAAATTCCTCGCTCGAGAGATGTCATCTTCTTCCAAAGATGGAATAAAGTACTATAGGTCAGTGAAATGTTTTGGGTATTACTTCATTGACATACCCTCACATGTTTGATGAATGAACTCATGATTTTTTACATCCCTCAATATTTGGGATATAAATGGATCAAGAACTTTGGATCTAATCCCTTCCAAGTTAGATAATCCTTCTTCCCACCTTGCTTCAGAATATCTCAAAAATGCTTGGTCGAAAAACAAAGCATATATAAAGAAAGCTTCACCATCTCATCTGTGGGTGTCTCAAGATTCTTGAAGATCATGTGGACTGACTCAATCTAAAACTCATATTTTGGTCCCCCCAGGGAATGTAGGTGAATGTTGTAGCTTGAAACCTCTCATCACGTTAGAAAATAAAGGCACAGTGAGAACAAACTCTATTTCCATGGATCACATAACCCTTAAGAAGTTGTCACGATTCTAAACATCCATATGATTCCTAAGAGATACATGAAGCTCTGGTTCAACTGTATTAGGGGCATGTTGATTATCACTCTCCTAATGCTCAACTCGATGATGAAAAAAAGGCATATTCTCTATAAGAGAAACACACTCCTTATAACACTGGCTATAATAGTAAGGTCAACCCCAACAAATGAAAAAAATAGAGAATCAATACTCCTAGTATCTCTAAACATGAATTATAATTGTTTTAGCATGTGATATCAGTTCATTATAAGTTTTATATGTAATAGTTATCCCATATCACAGTCCATATAGGCAGGTATATAACAAATGCAATAAGTATATCTTTATCATGAACAATGCATGCCAATATATATCCTCATATTCTTATCATGAAGAATTCATACTCATCGTGTTCCATACCAGAACATTAGTATAAATCTAAAAAATCAATTAAATCATGAATTAATAACCTTACAAAGCATGTGAATCACCCAAGATGAAATAACATCAACCGTAAAAAGATAACATCATAAAGAGAAGTCCATCCCTAGGAACTCAGATTACCCCCGCACATCGGTTAGCTACTAGCTTGCACAAGATCTTTACCAAGTCGAGACACATCCTAGTATACTTTATACATTTCCCAAATAGTAAATAAATAGAACCTAAATATAGTTTTCTCTAATACCACTTTGTAACATCCACCGATTTCATCATTGTCATGTGGCCGAATCGAGTTTGTTACATGACCTCAAGTGATCCTCCCTGTACAATATAGGCTATCGACTAGTTGCGGGGGTGTGATAATATTAAAGTTGAGACTATACCCCATAGTACATAGTACAACATAGTGTAAATAAAAAACATAAATAAAATCAGAGCAATGGAAATAATGGAACAATACAACAGAAGAACCAAACAATAATATCCAACTTAATAATCCAAAAAATAATAAAGAAATAATGTAATTATGGGTTTGAATATAACTAAAATTTATTTTTGAAGTTATTGAAATAAATGAATTATATAACCAAATAAAGAATCCAGATTCCCATGTCCTAAGACCATTTTGGGCATTGTATCCCAAAATAGTCCGTCTTGTGGAAAACAATTAATAGAAAGGTCCCTTCCCTCATCTAAACATGCATCCATGTAATCTTCTCAGATACCAAAACCTTTCCCAAATAGGGAGTGTAAAAATATCTTTATTTTGACACCATAATGTCTTAATAAAACTAATCAAATAATAATTTTATTTTATAAATAAATATAAAGGTGTATTAACTAATTAAACAATTAATATATTACAACAACAAAACTACCTTGGAACTATGTTGAAATTTCCATGAGCATGTGACCCAACCATTCCAACATAACCATATATCTATGTAACCTTATTCGACGTCATGTTAGAAGGTCTCTCATCACATAGAAAAACTATTCCAACTGAATCCATATATCCCTGGTATGAACAATGAATGGACTATTCCTGTTATATAAGAATTTCAGCATGCCTTGGGGTATAGTTGGGAATATAAGAATTTCAACATGTATCAAGTCTTATTCTGATATATAAGAATTTCAGAATTTCTCAAGGCATACATGTTATATAAGTATTTTAGTATATATCAGGACATAGCCTAGTGTGTAAGCACTTCATCATGAGTGGTCTCATAGCCCGATATATAAGCATTATAACACATAATCCTAGAAAATTCCCTATATAGGTATTACAACAACTAAGATGGGCCAACACCATGTATAAGTATTATATCATACAAATCACAGACCTTATCATGTAAATAATTATATCACAATGTCACATCAGAAGGCTCAATGGTTAATTATGAAATTTACCATTTTTCTTTCAATTACACTTTCAATTATATATCATAGGAAAAACAATCATATTAATAATAAAATATACCATTACTTTGGCATTTAATTTCATGAAATCACATATGGTCCCATGTCATGCTAAACATGCCTTTATCCATTATCTAATTCATTATTAATCAAGTTTCTTCTCACCCAACAAATATCCAAAATCTAGGCCTCCATATTATTTGATTTAAGTGATCAAAGGGATAAACCAAACCATGAATAACCATTTATCATTGAATAAATTAATTATAACACTTGTACATTGGTGCAATCACAATATTGTATATACATTGAAATTAAATATACCATAGGGTATGATTTTTAAGTCTTGCCTTAAAATGGGGATTTAAAAACAAAAATAGTAGGTAATTACCTTGGATACAATGGCATAGAAGATCAAGTGATGAAACCAAGATAAAATCAGGCAATGATTAAAATCAAACCGAAACATTTTCAAAATATTCCACCACCATAATGGAAAATAATGAAAGAGAAAGGGAAAAATAAATCCATAGAACTACCTGTGGTCAATCACACAAAAGGGACATCCTAAAAGGAGGATGGTTCATTACAATTACATGGAGAACCTTCCATGTTCAAGAAGAGAAATATTCACCAAAGGAATTACAAAAATATCATGCATGATAATAAGAAAAACTGATGGTCATGATATTACAAGGTGTATTCCTTTTTACTCGTCATATATTTATTTTTAAAGGGATACGTCAAAAAAGATCAACTAGGGTTAATATTTATCCCGATCGACATCTATAGGACATGAATGGATTATGCAATGTGTAACTATTTCATACCTTATATTGGTTCATGGTATGTTTTTGGTGGAAGTTACACATCTTGCAACATGTACATGGCATGTAGTCACCAAGTAGATATTTTTTAGTCCATTTCCTAAAAAAGGGCCCAAGACACCTAAAAAACCTTCCAAACCATAGAAAACCCACATAAACCCATTTGACACATTTATATCTGGACTCTATTAATTCTATCAAACTTATATCCCCAGGGTTTAATTCATATTCCAGAATACAGTTTATTCTTCTCCGAACAAGACTCATCTACCAAGGCTTAAAGGAAAAGGAAAAAAAAATGAAACAAATTTTACTCAGAAAATCAAAGAGGGAAATGCTTGAAAAGATATGAAATTTTATATAAATTCTCCTAAACATAGAGTTAAAATAAGAAATTTTATAATTAAAAATGGAGTTCGAGTTACCATGTCCCACAATATTACCTGTAATTTCCAAGGAAGTGATTTAAACTCACATTTCATAATGATTATCATATTTATAACTTATTTTAAAAAAATATTCAAATAAATATCCCTTCATAGTCATCATAAATAACAATTCCCTTCATTTATTAGATTTTTTTGATATCTTTTTGAAACCAGGTGTTAATAATCTTAACAATTTTGAACTAGGTTTCTAAAAATGAAAACAAACTACATTGTTCTGTAAAATAGTATATTTAAAAAAACATTTATGGTACAATAATTGATATCTTATTGATACTTATAATGTTATAATATCATTTCATTGGAATTTCAGTAAAAGTTTAGGAAAACTAGAAAGATAATGAATTAGTTTTGGTTCATTTATTAATATAGACAGATTACCTTATAACGATGATTACATTTTATGTTATAAAAAATGAGCCATATTTATTATTTATATTAGTTATATATATATATATATATATCATATATTATAATTCACTATAAACTTAAACCATCCATGTTTGGAATTAATGGAAAACAAAATGATCTTATTCATGGAGGTGGTAGGCTTCACAATGATTTATTGGTAATCCACTGACCCAACAAATGAGTGGGGTGAAGGTGGATAGAAAGAAATAAATTAAGAATAATAAATAAAATATATAAATCATATTTATTCATTGACACCATTCAGGATTATTGGTGATGAAAAACTGATAGTGTCCCCTAGTGTCGGTGGTAATCTACACACTTGCGCTTACAATGATTTTTTTTTCATAGTAGATTGATGATAATAAATAATGGTCATACCATTTCTATAATACAATATAAAAAGTATAATTATTATTATTTTATTATTATATTAGTGTTATGGTTGGTTTAGAAAATAATTAAAATTAAATAAATGTTAAGGATTTGGTGAAATATATATTAAGACCTTGAACATCCTCTTGATTAAGGCATTATAGTTTTGGGACATAAAACAATTTATGGTTACCAGGGGAATTATGGTATGTAATGGACATAATAGAGAGTAAAATTGTGTTTTAATTCAATTATATATCGACATAGGAGTGTATTATTGAATTGGTGTAAGAGGTATCCTTTTATAAGAGAAGAAAAGTGATATGTTGGAAAGACTCATCATTTTCAATAAATCTATGAAACTATTCAAGGGAAAACGGATCAGAAGTGGAAAAATGTTGAGTTTGGGACAATATAATGTCTATATTAATCTCAAAAACTTCTTTGAAGACATTTTTAATATATTTTATGCCATTTACCAATGTAAAAGACAAATTTTCATTTTTTAAATTTTAACTAGTTAACATTTTTTTAAACATATTAATTTTTTATTTAAAAAAATTAAAATTTATCTTATTAAAAAAATTGAAAATTTTAATTTTTAATTTTAAAATCATTATATCATATCAAATTTATAATTGTGTTAAATGGTTAATTTAAATTAAACACTCTTAATATCATAGAAAATGTTTTAAAAAATGATGTTTTTAAATTTTGAGATTATATATATGATAACATTATCATTATTACTGACTTTATTGAGATAAATTTACATATAAGAAAGCAAAGAAAAATTATAATGATTTCATAGATATCAAAAATAATATCTCACAATGAAAATACCAAATTTATATAGAAGACTGAAAATAGTTTTCATTAAACTTTCATTTTTATTTAGTTATTTAAATATTGGATATAATATTTATCAGTCAAAATAATATATTAAAATGAATAATTTTTTTCCTTAAATAATAATTTTATTAATTCTTTTTTACTTATTGGATTTTTTGTAATAATAAGAAAGACATAAAAGTTATAATTTTCAAAAAAAAATATTTTTTTTAAAATCAATCATTTCATAAAAATACTAATATCCATAGTTTCTAAATTTTCATGGGAGGAGTTCAAAAATATATTCTAATTTATAAAATTTTCATTTTAAAAAATTGAAATTTTTTATTAGGGTTACTGTAATTTATAAATAAATAAATATGTATCTATTAAAAGGAATATGTTTCAATGGTTTACATTCTTAGTATTTATTATAACATTAATAATAATTTATTTCTAATATTTTTTATTAAGTTTATTTTGGGTTTAGAAGGTAACAAATGTTTTTAAATAAAATTTTTTTATGAAGGAAAAAATTTGGCCGTCACAATACCCCAACTTTTATAACCACACATAAAATTATTTTTCACTAATGCAACCCAAAAACACTACATTCTTCAAATTAGACTCATTTACAAACTAAAACCCATAACATATTAAGTAATACCACACATACAGTATAATAAAAGAGTAAACATATAAAAAATTCACGATGATGAAGTTTTTCTTCATCAGTCTTATGTAATAAATCATAATTTCATGAAAACATTTCATCACCATAATTCCTTATTTCTAAATAACCACTTTATTAAGGAATTTAATTGATTTATACAATTATGATGGAAATAAGAATATCAATGATCAAAACCAAATTTATTATAATAGAACAAATAATTCAACCATCCTTTAAACAAAATACATAATTAAAAAATAGTAAACTATACCCATGTACATCGATTAATAATCCTCCTATATCGGATTAAGTATTTATGCATAAGAAAAAATATCCATAACCAAAAAAACATTCCACTTTTAATTCATTACCATATTTAAATGATTAACCCATTATAGAAGGTTATTAAAACATTTCATTATAAGTAATATAGTTTCCATTCCAATAACATCAAATCATAAGTATCAATACTTAAATAATAACATGTAATTAAGTAACAAACATGTGAATTCCTCATTCAACATTAAATTTAATTATTCCATTCATTTATCATTATTATGATAAATATATCGATTAATAAAATAAAAATACTTCCTAAAAAATTCGAAAAATTTTATATAATTTATAAATGATGAGTCTAGAATCCCCCATGAAAACTAGAGGGTCAAAAATCATTGAATAATAGCAAGAATTATAGTTTGGCCACAAAAATATCCCCCCAAATGGAAAATCATATAAACCAAAAACAAACTAGGATCTATCAGTTACATGACTCGACATCAACCAAACCAAAGAAAAATCACTATTATAGAATCCGCAAGTAGGAAAAACAAGATAGAATAAAGAATACATAGAAAAAGAATCACTTTGGATCACAATGAGATTCTTCTCTTAAAATAGAGGGATATAATATTTGAAATGGGATGTATGATGTTTATATATGCACCTATGATAACCTAGTGGTTAGGATAAGTTGAGTAAAATAGAATGAATTTCAGAGACACAAAAAAATATATTAAAACTAAAAAATTTGGTGTCTCATTCTAATGTGTTATATTCATGAAACTACTGGTTCGATTAAAAAATATCGTAAAATCAGGTAGTAATTCTCCTATATCTTCCAAAATTTCATGATCACAAAATCTAACTCTATGAATTTATTTTATCCCATGATGCTGAATTTCTGGTCATACCCCATTAATTAATGCCCAATAACTATGGATCATACTCAAAATATCCATCATGAAATATTAATCAAAAGGTTCACACCAAAATATCCATCATGAAATATTAGTTAAAAGGAAAAAAAATTTAACATCATTGTCCCTATGGGATAACCTCACTATAAAATAATTACATATGATATCATGAAATTTTAAATCTAGTTCTCCATATCATATCTCTATCATCAAGACCTAAAATACTTTGTATAATATTATTCCACATTCTATAATACAACACTCCATTAAAAAATAAATGAGGTCTAACATGATTAGGAAATGATGATCTCTCTTTGATCTGTCCATAAGCCCCAATATTCATCACCATGCCACAATCCTATACATCTATAGGATTGAAATAATGATGTAGATGCTCAATTTATAAGAGGGGAAGTGAATTTTAAGTTTAAAAAACTTTTGTTTTTAACCTTAAGAAAAACTATATTTAACAAAGTTAAACAAAGTAAATTCACAACACCTCTTTTAGTTCTAAAAACATGTTAGGTTCCAGAAATATAGTTCCATAAATTAAACATTAGAAAATATTAAAAGGAAAATATTCTACCTTAAAGCGTATAAAATATTACTAATTAGAGTATAAAAAAGTACAAGAATGTATAAGATGATTATACTATATTCCGTTGTCAAGATATAGTAGAAATAATCTTGAAACAAAACAAGTAACACATATGAAATTTTTAACCCAAAGAGAATGATATCTAACAACCTAGGATAAAGGTCCATTGATTTATACTTTCAATAAGTTCTATCTTACCTATAAAAGGGTAATCCCTTGATAAGAATATCAAAATCTATCTTGTTATCCCCCCAAGACCTCAAAATTTAAGGCAGTCAACACCTATGTCTTCTTATCCTCGAAATCCCTCGGACTTTAAGGTATTCGACGCCTCTGTCTTTCTATCCCCGGTAGCCCTTGATTGTAGACATCAAAAATCGGAGTCGCATGATGAAATCTGAACAAGATTTTTAGTATGCATAATCCATGAAAAATCTCTCTTTAGAAATCACTTCAGCAGCATGAAATCTCTAGAGTGATAAATAGTTATTGAGCTCGTTCAAATGAGATCCTCTTTTTAGGCACTTCTCTAAGGGTCAACTCCCTCCTCCAATGGTCATATTCTTCCTTGAATCTTGGAGGGACCTGTAAACATTCCATGCAAACAACAGTTAGTTAGAAATAGATTTTATAGCATCGTTTCATAATACAGGTAAGGAAAAAGAATTTGATTAACCAAATTTATTTTTCGGAGTCTAGGAAAAAAAATTTGGAGTCTAACCAAATAAACATTAAATGGTTATAAATAAAGGATATTCGGATTCTGTTTTTCAAGGAATTACAAACCTAAATTATGTAGATTTTGGATTCTGAATTCTAATGAATTTGAAATCATAATTCTGAATAATTTTTTGTCTGAATTTTCAATAATTCAGAGTATGAATTCTAAAGAATTTAGAGTCTAAATTCTGAGGAATTCAGAGTCTAATTTATAAAGAATTTAGAGTCTGAATTCTGAGGAATTAATAGTCTAAATTATGAGGAATTCAGATTCTGAATTTCAGATAATTCAGAGTATGAATTTCAAAGTATTCAGATTGAAAAAATAGAATACTCTATAACCAAGAATTTATTGGATTCCGAGGTTTTATATGTGAAAACTAATTTTACCATATTAATAAAATGATTTGGATTTAGAGAGACTATAAAATGAACAATGAAAACATTGGTAAGAATAAAAATTTACTTAGATAAAGAATATTTTCCTCATTAAGATAATTATTTGGGAAAATATAATTTCCCTTAATATAGAGTATTTTTTATTTTCAAAACATAAAAGAATGGAAAAGTCATAAGGAAACCTTATTGACTCATCAATATCACTCTTTTTGGAAAGCACAAACATCATTACAAAAAATAATATAAGGACTTAGAATTTTTGTTTGTGAACTTGAAAATAAAAACTTATCTACATTTACATAGGAATCATGTTGAATATGACTAACTATCCCTTAGGTTTTGAAATCCCTAAGGATCATATTCTGGACTTCCTTAAAATGATTTTTCTTTTTCTTGTGTAAGGAATTATTCTTAGATAAAACTCCCCCCAGATTGACCCTCCTTACATATGGAATTCTCCTCTTTACTTAGTATTAATTTTATCATTCGTTTCTCCCCCTTTGTGATTTATAATAAGGAATAAAGGGAATGGGAAAAAAATATGGTACCTGAAATATTAGTACCATACAACAAAATATTTTAAGAACAACCAAAATATCATTATGATTGAAAGAATTTGTACATCGAAGAAAATACAACAAAATATATAATTGGGAAAAAATTATACTTCTTTCTCTTCTATAATTAATTTCTTCACGATGATTTTAATCTTCAAATGTTCCTTGTGATCCTCATCAAAACGCTTGAACAACTAACCCTGATACTCATTTTTCTTCTCTAAGGCTTGGATCTTTTCTTCTTGAGCCATGAGAATATCCGCTTGAGCCTTCAAAAAATCTTCTTGCTTACTGAGATTTTATCCAAACTCAATTCTAATATCTATTTCCCTTTTCCAATTCAATGAAACTAAATTAAGCTTCCCATTCTGATCTTTGACTTCCTACTTCTAGGTTGTCTGTTTGAGATATAGCTTTTCCTCAAAAATTTTCGTAATATCTTTGAACTTTATATCTTTGGTGTAAAAATAATCCTTTACAAATTCTTGAAAATCATCAAGTATTATCATCTATTAGATTGTTTTCCTTGACCACTTTTTTATTTCATTGCATGATATTTTGTTAGCTTCATAGCCAATGAATAATGATTTGAAATCATCCCCAATCCGGAAAACCATTTCCATAAGCATTGTAAATGAATCTTATTTCTGATTAAATGAGTGATGAATCATCTATAACATAGATTCTATAATTGGAAACTGGGTAATGGTATCAAGCAACTTCTTCAATGATTATAATACCAAATCATGTCCAAGAGACAACGATTCCGAATCATATTTTTTGGTTGGGGAGGATTCGTTTTCTATATCTTGAGATTTTCTCTTCGAAATACCCCCAACATCTTTCTTTAAAACTATATATTTCTTAAGTGTATCAACCAACACCTTTTTTCCCTTATCTACTTTCAGAATTCTCTCTGTCTCTTTTAAAGATTCACATTCACTATTTGATAGTTTAACTATCTTATATTCAAAAACATTTTCTTTTTTAGCATCTGCCACTAGATCCTCTTGGTTAACGAAGTCATGGTTGCTTCTTTCATCATCAAATGGTTTATTTACTACTTAATTCTCCTTATAATCTTTTTCTTGTGATGGAATTTTGGTTAATTCAGCTTCAAAAGTTCAGATTGAAAACGTTTTAGAAGGACTCTCCCTCTCATGATATTCTTCAACTTTTCTTATCATATCATATTTATCATCACTTCCTCCTCCTTATTCTTCTTCTTTGAATTTCTCCTCCTAAACTATTTCTTCTTATTAATCATGTTCTAGAATCACTATATTCTTTACTGGATTCATTGGAAGTGATTCTTGAAAAAATGATTCCAGAACTTGGACATGTTCAGAGGCTTTCTCAGCATCCTTGAGAATATATTGAACAATATCGGCTTCAAACATTTTCTTCTTTTTCTTCTTTTATTTTCCTTTCTTCTCAACATCCTCAGCAACCTTCACCATTAAAGATTTTGCCTCAGTAGGGTCCAAGCCAAAATTAGGCCCCCTTCCTTCATATTCTTCTTGTCTTCTCTCCACTTGGAAACCACTTCATCCGGATAAGTCTTTTGCTTCTTTGAATTAGGTGGTGTTGATTGAGTTTCCTTAACAACATGATATTTTTCTTTCATTTCTAGTTCCTTCACCTTTCTCTTCTTACCACCCTTTTTGGAAGTCTCATCCACTTCTAATTTCTTTGATAAAGCTTCTATTTCAGCTTCATATAAACTATAAAATTCTCTAGATTCACCAGAAAAACCAAGATTTATTATTCCTAGTGTATCATCACTCAACAACATCACTTTGAAATTACTTATCTGAGAACTACAAGGGATTTTAAATGATTCTAGAAAAAGAATAATACTCTTGGAGATAATAACCAGATACATGATTATTTTCGATTTGAGAGTCCCATTCTTGAGATTCATGATTGTAAAAAAAATACTTCACCAAATTAATCATTTTGAGATTCAAAAAAAGTCCAAAGCATAAATACCACTCTTCTTCAGGGTATCCTTTTTACATTTTCTCAGAATGAAAAATCCCCGAACCCATAACTCAAGAATCCAGAGGTTTTTAGAGAGATGGATAATATTTTGAGTCTTCACTTCTTTAAAACCAGGGAACTCTATAGCCTTTTACTTATTGAACGATCTTGATACATCTTGTAGATTATGGATACAGAATTCAGCTTCACCCTCATACAGAATTCTAATTATATTGGAAACCTTACTATAGGAAATGGAATAGTTCTTTCCATATCTCTTAAATGAAAACATGTCTCTATTTTCTTCATTGTAGAAACATACATACTCATATAATTCTACCAGCAAATCTGGATAAACTGTATTTTTTGCTTTCGGTTTGGATACTCATAAGATCTCCCAGCCATTCAACTTGATATTTTTCAAGATAATATAATCATAATTTGCAAATAATATCAGATCTTCTAACCTTTATCTATATATCTTCCATTAAGATATTTCCTTTACTGAAAAAATTTGTTTCTGAGGAGAATCTTCCAAAAATATTTGAATTTGAGGAAAACATGAAGATTCAGAACATGCCTTAAATTGATGATCAGAGCTTCAACACACAAAGGATTGAAAACCTATGTGGGACAACCATTAGGGGCCTTTATATAGGCATTTGAGATGATGATTCATCATCCAAAAAAGATCCAATGGTGGAAACACTTTTTATTAGATCTGATGGTTGAGATGATAGATAAATAAGAAATTTGGTATATTCTGATCTTTTGAGGTTTTTAAGGGAAAAAATAGGTTTTAATTAAAATTGAATCCAAAAAATCATCTTAAATAAGATGAAAATACCAACATATAAAAAAGTAAATATGAATATTTAAGAAAGGAATCATACCTTCAGGAATGTTAAGAAAATTATTAGAAATAATGAAAATTATTCTTGAAGTACTTTAAATTCAGGAAAATTATCTTATGTAAGGAATTTTTTGGAAATTCAGTGTTTTTGGCGACAAAAACATTTTACTATAAAAATTTCTATTAAGAAAAAAAATTATAAAGAATATTTGATTTAGAAAAATTGATTACGAAAATTTGATTAAGAAAATTTTGACAAAGAAAATCTTGATTAAGAAAATTTTGCCATTGAAAATTTTGATTAAGAAAAATTTGACAATGAAAATTTTGATCAAGGAAATTTTTGCTACAAAAATTTGGATTAAGAACATTTTGAATCCGCAAATAAATGTAATCCACCTATGAAAAGGATTTTTTTACTCTAAGGAGATAGGTTTCAAAAAGAAGTTAATATAGAAAATTACCTTATGATTATCATCACTAACTTTTTATTAATGTATTGAAATCTATCAGAGGTAAAATATTTTGTGAAAATATCATAAAGTTCATCTTGAGTTCTAATAAATTGAATAATTATATCTTCTTTTTGTGTGTGATCCATTATAAAGTGATGCATAATATCTATATATTTTTCATGAGAGTGATCTGTAGGGTTTTTACTTAGGGAAATGTCACTAGTATTATCACACAATATTTTTGTTTTTGTAAAACTCCTGCCATAGTTTGTGAGTGTGTGTTTCATCCACAACACTTGATCACATAAACTTCCATCTGCTACATATTCAGCTTCAGTAGTGGAATGTGAAACTGAGTGTTTCTTTTGGACTGACCAAGAAACTAATGAATCTCTGAAGAAATGAAATATTCTGGATGTACTTTTACTATCCATTCTAAATCCACCAAAATTAGCATCCAAAAAACATTTTAAGACAAAATAATTTCTAGAAGTATAAAATATTCCTAAATCCATGGTTCCCTTTTAATAGAGAAAAATTATTTTAAATGAAATTCATTAGGATTGTATTGATATATTGAACATAATCATACTGGAAAAATTATGTTCAGAAGAATAACGGTCAAGTACAATAAACTTCCTATCATACCTCTAAATGATGTTTGATCTACTAGTTTTCTAGCTTTATCAAGATCAATAGAATTTGAGGTACTAATGGGAGTACTTATACTCTTAGTGTTGTCAAATTCATACTTTTTAATACGATCATTAATATACTTATGTTGAGATATATAAGTTCCTTCTATTTTTTGAGAAATTTTAAAATCTAGGAAAAATGTTAACTCACCCATCATACTCATTTCAAACTCAGATTTCATAATATTTTAAAAACAAATTGGTTAAAGATTACCGAGTTGAACCAAATATAATGTCCTCAACATAAATTTGGATAATAAAAAAAATTATTGTCTTTCTTGATAAAAAGGGTTGGATCAGTGTTTCACTTAACATAATCCTTTTGTAACTTAAATCTTATAAATCTATCATACTAGGCTATAGGGGCATGTTTAAGTCCATATAATGATTTGGTAAGTTTGAAAAAATAATCAGGATATTTTGTTTCTTAAAACCAAGAGGCTTTTCAACAAAAACTTCCTATTGAACATATCAATTAATGAAATCACATTTTACTTCCATTTGAAAAATAATAATGTTGAAGAATGCGGAAAATGCAAGTTAAATACTAATAGATTCAATTCTGACTACTGGAGAATAAGTTTCTTCATAGTTTATTCCTTCTTGTTTATTATAGCCATTAGAAACAAATCTAGATTTATTTATTACTATGATTCCATTTTCATCACACTTATTTCTGAAGACCCATTTTACTCCAATAACAGAAGTTTCATTAGGTCTTTTAACCAATTTCCATACAATATTCCTTTAGAATTCATTTAGTTAATCTAGCATGGATTTAATCCAATCATCATCACAAAAATCTTCATCAGTTCTTTTTTGTTCTAATTGGGAAAGGAATGAAAAATTTTCTACTTAATTTCTTAAGGTACTTATAGTCCTCATAGGTTTATTTACATCACCAATGAATCTATAATTGGGATGATTCTTAAGAAACAACTGATAGGGTTTGTAAAGCCTGTTCATCAACTTATGGTATAAAATCCTTTGGGGTAAATGATTTAGAAACACTTACTTGATCATTTTCCTTATCTGAAGGATCTTCTATCAAGGGTTGATAATTAGTTTTTTAAAATACATCTAAGAATATAGGTTAAGGTTGTTTAAAAACAAAAGGACCAGTTTCATCAAATTTAACATGCACTTTTTCTTCAACAGTACAAGTGTTTTTATTGAAAACTGTATATGCCTTCAAAGTATTGGAGTAGCCTAAGAAAATTCCTTCAATATATTTGGGTGTGAATTTATGTAAATTATCTTTATTATTAAAAATTAATAATTTGCAACAAAATACCTTGAAGTAGGAAATTCTGGGTTTTCTATCATTCCACAATTTTCCAGTGGTTTTACTAGGAAAATGTGTAATCAAAACTAGATTTATAGTATATCAAAGAGTATTTATAACTTCATCCCAAAAGTTTTTAGGTATCTAATATTCACTCAACATGTTTTTAGTTATCTCATGATGAGTCCAATTTCATTTTTCAACAACACCATTCTGTTGGGGACTTTTTGGAGCTAAGAAGTTATGAGTAACACCTTTTCCACTACAAAAAGATTCAAAATATGAATTTTGAATTTTTTTTCATGATCACTATGAATAGTTATCAATGGAAGGTTTTTCTCATTTTTAACATGGTCTCTAAAAATTTTGAAATAAGAAAAATATTCAGATTTCTTTGTGAGAAAATATACCCACGTAAATCAAGTGTAATCATCAAATAAGACAAATAAATAATATTTGCCTCCAATGCTTCCAGATTGTGTTCATCCAAAAAGGTCCATATACACAAACTGTAAGGTATCAGTAGTTTAAAATTCACTGATTGATTTAAAACTTGTTTTTTTCTTTTTTTTCATATAGACAAGGATCACAAACTTTTGAAGAATCAAATCTAAGCTCTAGTAGATCCTTAACTAATATTTTATTTGAGGGTTTACATAGGTTTATAAGGATACAATGTCCTAAAATTCTATTCCATAACCAAGATTGATCTTCCATTGCAATAAGGAATGGTAGATTTTGGCTCCAAATGTATTCTATGTTTTGTTTGTATACATTCTATTTCCTATGGGCAGAAAGAATAAACTCACCCTTGAATTGTGTGCTAAGCATTTATCATTCCTAAAATTCACAAGGTAACCTTAATCACATAGTTGGATTATGAGAATGAGGTTGTGCTTAAGTCCCTTAAAAAATAAAACATTTGAAATCAATTTTTTTCCAAGAAGAAAAATGTTACATATTCCATCAATTTCTCCTTGATCATTATCTCCGAAAGTTACTTTTACTACTTTTATCTTGATATATTTTTCAAATATTTTTTTGTTACCATTCATATGTTGTGAACATCCACTATCCATGTGCCATGTATTATTATTGGTACTATCTTTATTTTTCATGAAAATAAGAGTGTTATACTTTCAAAATCTAAACTATTTTCTTTCAAGAAACAATAGAAATCAAGATTTTAGGAATCCAAATTTTCTTAGAAAATTAAGATTTATGTAAACCAAAATACTGGGTTTTATTTAAAGAACTATTTTCCCAATGTCCACCTCACTGACATTTTTTACGAATAAATCACTTTAAGGAATAAAATAGTTATTACTAAAAACTGGTTTAGAATGAATATAGCCAAATCCAGAATTATTTCATAAAGGTCAAATCTGGGAATACATCTTGTCAATGTTTTCTTTACCTGAGGTAATGTTTGAAAAACACTTCCTCATGAAAAATACTTATGACATTAGTTATATAACCAGGTTTTTATCGAAAAAAATATTAGTTGTATAACTAGAGTTAGTCTCTAAAATATTTTTTTAAAAAATTTTATTTTCAGGATCCTTAGAAAGATCATCCTTCTCAAAATTAACTTCCTCATAGTTTTTGGAAATAATTTTAAAATCATAAATTTACTTATCAAGATCATTAGAAAGATCTAAAAATTATTTAGTTATACTAGAAATTATTGAAATTTCTTTATCATGATTTTTATTTAGATTATAAATTTCATTATCAAAAATTCTAGCAAACCAAGACACTTCTTCATAAGAAGGCAATGTATTATATTTATTAGAAGAATATTCTTCATCTAAAGATTCATAATATTTATCATCAATATAAGTTTCATTTAAAGATACATTAGTGATAGATGCATCATTGTATACCTTGTCCTTAAATAATAATTTTAAATGGGTAGCTTGGCTAGTAGATCTAGATTCTTCTGACCAGAAGATTCATACTCTAAGGATTCATCAGAAGAGTCTCCACCACCATCACTCCATGTGTCATTGGATTTTAAAATATTCTTTTCTTTAGCCTTGTAGTACTTTTTTTATTCATCTCATAATGATTTTCCTTTCTATCCTTTTTCATAAGTAGAGGAAAATCTAGCCTGATATGCCCTACTTTTTTTCATTCATAGAAAGTAACTTCCAAATATTTCTTTTCTTTTCATTCTTTCTTATTATATCTATTCAATAAAGTATTTATTTCCAACTATCTTTTTCATACATCGAGCAAGATTAGATTGTTCATTCTCACTATGTTCACTTCCACTAGATTCATATAAAATAATTACTTTATTTGACTTGGATCTTATAATCCTTTTAGGAGTCTTATATTTAGTAGTAGTAATGGCTACACTTCCATTTCCAATTTTCTTCTTATTCATGTTAGTATCTCTTTTAATTCTTGTCTCATGTTGAATAAGAGTTCCAAAAATCTCATCAAGGGTAATTTGAGATACTTTCCTATTCTCATCAATAACTATTCTCCTAGATTCCCACTCATTAGGCATGATATCTATAATTTTTTCCTCACGTGCTTCATCATCTAGTACTTTCTTACTCATAGATTGTAAGTTGTTAACCATAGTCATAAACATTTGTTTCACTTTTTATATAGGATCTCCATATGGAAATAGAAATCCATGATATTATCCTCTAATTAGAGCTCTTTTAGTTTCTATCACATTGGATGTACCAAAATGATTAACCTCCAATTTATTCTAGATACAGTTAGCAGCTTCACATGATGAAATATAACAATATATATTCATGATCATGGAACACAAAAAAGTACTAAATAACTTGTAGTTTAGTTGATATCCTGACTTTTCTTTAATTGTGATGTTTCTAACTTCTTTATCATGAATCTTGTAATCTCCAGTAATCATAAAAAAATTGTCCACTCTAGTATTAATAAAAGAAAGTCTTTATACAATCTCTCCAATACTCATAATCATTATCATTAAATGTAAATGGTATAGTGGGATTTATATTGTCAATCAAGACAACATTTATTCATGCCATTCTTTAAGAAAACATCTTTCAACAAAAACATGTTAATATTAAAAGTTTATAAACAAAGATAAAAATCCCTATGCAATGAAAAGATTTAGAACAATGAAAATTTTAGCAAGAAAACTTGTATGTGAATATAATAATTTCATAAACCTCCTCTGATTCCAATTGTAGGATCAAAATAATGATGTAGATTCTCAATTTACATGAGGTGGTGAATTGTAAGTTTAAAAAACATTCTGTTTTTACCGTAAGAAAAAACCATGTTTAAAAAAGTTAAACAAGGTAAATTCACAGGATATCATTTAGTTCTACAAACATTCAAGGTTATGGAAATATGGTTCTAGAAATGAAACTTAAATAAAGTTAAAAAGGAAAAGATTCTACCATAATTCATATAGAATCATTCTTATCAGAGTATAAAAAAGTACAAGAAAGTATAAGAAGATTATACTTTCTTCCTTTATCAAAATATAATGGAAATAAACTTGAAACCAAACAAGTAACAAGTATGAAATCTTTTTACCCAAAGATAAGGGTATCTAAAAAACATGGATAATGTCCCTTGATTTATATTTTCAAGAATGTTTGTCTTAATTACACCAGGGTAATCCCTTAATAGGAATATCAGAATCTATCTTGCTATCCACGAAAGCCCATGAAATTTAAGGTATTCGAAAGCTATGTCATTCTATCCATGGATGTCCTTGAACTTTAAGGTAATTGGCACACCTATCTTCCTATACCCAGAAGACCTCAATTGTACAAAAAAAAAATTGGAGTCACATGAATAAGATGAACAAGATGTTTAGTATGCACAAAGCATGAGAGTCTCTCTCTCTAAAAATCACTTCAACATCATGAAATTTCAAGTGTGATCAACAATTATTGAGCTCGTTCAAATGTACTCCTATTTATAGGCACTTATACAATGGTTGGCTCCCTCCTCCAATGTTCATATTTTTCCTTGAACATCAGAGGGACCTATACAGGTGTCACTCAAACAACAGTTGGTTAGAAAGAGATTGTATGACATTATTTCATAATATGTGTATGGTAAAAGAATTTTATTAAACAAATTTATTTTTTGGAGTCCATGAGAAAATAATGTTCATAGTCAAACCAAATAAACATTCCGAGGCTATAAATCATGGATATATGAATTCTATTTTTCAAGGAATTCGGAAGCAGATTTCTATAGATTTCAGAGTCTGAATTCCAATGAATTCAGAATCTAAATTCTGAAGAATTCGGTGTCTGAATTCACAGGAATTCAGAATTTGGAGTATGAATTCTGAGAAATTCGGGGTTGTAATTCTATGGAATTCAGAGTCTGAATTATGAGGAATTCATAGTCATAATTCTGAGTCAGAATTCTAAGGAATTCATAGTCTGAATTTCAGAGAATTCAGAGTCTGAATTTTAGAGAATTCTTATCCTAAAAATAGAATAATATATAACAAAGAATTTATAGGATTCTGAGGTTTTAGATGTGAGACCAAATTTTTCCTTAGTAATAAAATGAGTTTGATTTAGAGAGTCTATAAAATGAACAATGAAAACATAAGTAAGGAAAAAAAATTCTTAGAGAATGATAATTTTTCACATTAAGATAATTCTTAGGGAAAATATAATTGGCCTTAAGACATAGTGTTTGTGATTTTCAAAACATAAAGGAATGGAAAAGTCATAAGGAAAATTTATTGACTCAACAACATCATGACATGGAAAACTATTCTATAGTAATATATCTTCCACTAGCTCACTCATAATGGATAAAAACTTTGGACCACCATGAAATTCCTTCTTTAGCTAAAATATCTACATAATTCTCTATCAAACATAAAATGAAATTCCTCTTCTCCTTTGTTGACTCCTGTAACACTCAAAAAATGTAATTTAATAGTATAGTTTGGATAGATCCATTACATTATATACCTCAAAAATGATTATCACCTTTATAATCAAATGAAACCATGAAAGATGAAGGTAGATTATCATGAATCTATTTAACCATAGGATATTACTCTCAAATGAGTTCAATTATATTAACGGAACTACTATTTAATTCCAAAGGATAACTATACCACTTATAGGAACAACCCTTTAATTACATAGGATGATCAATGTTACACATCCATCTTTGTATCTAAAAAATTTTGACTATAAAAAGATATTTCACAAAACCCAAACAATATATGTGTTACCTCTAGAATAATAATTCCTCTATCAAAAATGGGTTGAAGATGATAAATAAATGTTGATGATATGAAATATATTATCCCAAAATTAAATCCACTTACTATACATTAATCATTTATTAATGAAATAATAATATCATGATATTATGTTTCTAAATCCATTCACTTTATTAAAAAAGTTTTTATCTTTATAAATCATTAAAAAATTAAAATATTCATATAAATTTCGAAATTTTACAAATACATATTCACCTTTTATATTCTTATATCATTGTTAAATGAACTCTTTTATTGAAATAAAACATGATTAAGTTTTAAAAATCATTTTAAGAGAGGTAAAGGGAAAATATGCCTATAAAATTTTAAACTAAAATGTTATATATTATTTAAATAGATTTGTATAAATGGGATAAGGCGACTGAATCAAAAATACCCACATTTAAATTCCTCAAAGAACATTATCCCCACTAAAGAACATTAATATTCATTTCCTATTGAAATATGGAAACTACATATTCTAATGTATCCTTATTCCACATCTTGATAGGAACTACTTGAGGTTGATATGATTAAATTTATAAACCTACAATTAAAAATCAATAATTTTAATTCAAATAATTAAATAACACACCTATAGTAGAGAAAACTCAAACACATCATAAGAATAAAATTTAATCTTAAACCACTAATGTTAGAACACAAACTCCAGTAAAGCAGAGTCGGTGTCTACTTTATCATCTTATAATATATATAAGGGATGTAATCCAAAGGAAAGATTAGTTTTTTAGTCTTAATGATAAAAAAATATAACTTATTGCCATGTAACATTAGAAATTTAAAATACATAACATACATAACATTATGTTATACTTGATATTCATCGTAGGATCCTTCTTCATATATGTGGGAATGAAAAAAATAAAAGTTTTACATCAGATAATATTAAGGGTAAAATACAGAAGAATATATCATTATTAAATAAAGAATAATAAATATGGGAATGTAAATAACTACAAACAAATTCCATTTAATAAAATAATTGAGCACAAAATGCATCTATGGATAATATCAATGCAGTAATCTCATATATATTTGTAACTCAATTATTTTTAAAGGAAATTATTAATATTGGATATCATGATTTCATAAATCATGTTATATATAATATTAAAGCCTTTTTCCAAATAGATTAACCAATGGGTAGGTATATACTATAAACCCATTTAATTCTAGCTTACTAATCTGTCTCATGAAATCTACTGATGCAACCAGGATCTGTTTATAATTTTACCCCAATAAGTACTACATTAAAAATGTATTCCATATATATTTAATCATAAATTCAATTTATTTACAATATTACATATCAATAAATATCCATAATGAGTAATAATATGTATTTATCAAGGTTTTATGAATTCAATTTAATAACTTTCATAGTTAAACAACATATGGAAAATTATATAAGTTTTAAGAAATAATCATATCCATGATTGAGAATATAAATATTTGATATAAATTTAATCTATAATGATCCCAATAAAGTGAATTTTTCATAGGAATTATAATTTCTTTGAATTAATCAATATATGAGAGATGACCACCAAAAAATAGATTTTATAGTAAAATAAAATACTTTAAAGAGTGTAAATGAAAAAATGAAAATATTTTTTCATGAATTGATTCCTTTTCAATATCATTGAAAATATTATATAAGATTCCAAAATTCCTAAAACTATTATGTAAGTAGTAATTTCCCTTAATACCGTATATGTTTAGGTGAAAACAATCCCTTTGAAGTTTAAAAAAAAGAGTTGAAGATTAACCTTTTGGAAAATTCATTATAAATAATCCTTTCAAACCATGTTAAAATTAAATGATAACATAATATTCCCTTAATAATTAATTTTAGTAATAATAAGGACTTCTATAAAATAATTTTTAAAATTAAGGACATGAAAGAAAAAGATACACCATCAAATAGAAAAATAAGATCGACATTTTAATTAAAGATTCATTGTGAAATAGTAAAATTAATGGAATCATAAATAATTTTAATAAATCTATCTTCATGTTAAAAAACATCAAATGTTCCGTATATACACCACATAAAAATAAATAGGTGCATAATAACAAATATGTATCAATATAGTGGAAATTGTGATAAAAATCCTTACCATAGGTATCACCCGTCACACAAAATATATATATGCTTGAAAAATAAAAAAAATAAACAATTTAATTATATATTATCCTTTTTAAGTGTATTTTTTTATTTTTTTATTACTAATAAATAAATAAATAATTAATTAATTATGTTCACGTTGAGTGTATTGATGATATTCAGTTCATGTTCCCAAAATGCCTTTAGATGGTTGACTCTGTTAAAAGATGTCATTATTCCATCATATCCTGAATAATAATCATGAATGTTTTATAATTTTAATAAAAAAAACTAAACTATTTAAGTCATACATGGAATATGGTTATCAAAAATTAACTATGTTACAGTCATGTATATGGTTGGTCGTACGTATAAATGAGTAACATTTCTATTTTTCAGTGATCATGAAGAAAATAATATAAGTATTATTTTACCTATCCATATAGATCATAATATGATAAATACCATATTAATTATTTATAAAAACATATATGTATCATTAATGTGATTTGGTGATTGAAAATGAATCATATTGGTCTGTGGAGCAGGTAGTCCACACGTACACATGAACACTATCATTATTTCTAAATTTTTGGAAAGGTAAGAAAATAATATATATATATATATATTTTATAGAAATTATAAATATTCCATGAATAACTTATATAAAAATTAAATATTTCATTATAACCAAATATAAGAGGCATCAATGGAAAGTTAATTACATTGGTTCATGAGGTTGTAGTCCACCGTGCACACGAATGATAGATTTATTCCCATATGATGGAAGAGGAGATAGTTATTGGTTATTTAATTAATATAATTATACCTTAGTATATGTAAAATAATTGTGTTATAATTATATCTCATGTGCACTACAAACAACATAAATTGTATCTATCTCTACACAGAACACTGAGGTTAGCAATCAGTATATGAAACAATGACTTTCTTCATTGATTGGTGTAACACACATGACTTAGGTTTAGAAAACACTAATATATTATTAAAATATGATTATTTAATATAATAAGAGGTTACCCCGCCATTAAAATATATTTTATGAATATTATTAAGTAACTTATTTAAATATATTATATTTACAAAATTTGAAATCAATTAATTAGTTAAAAAATATTTAGAAATGAATATATGAGTCAATTGAATATAAAGGGAACATTTTAATAGAAAATTATTATTATATGTTTTGTTTATAACAAATAAAATTAATTACAGTTATTAAGTGTTATTAATCTAATATATATTTTATATATTCAATCAAATATTTTTTATATTCATCCAATAGATTCGATATGCATAAGATAAGACTAAACCAAATTTTATGCTTAAAACCAAATACTTTTATAAAAGAGGTTTAACACCTTTTAATAATGAACCCATTTTAAATAATTTTTTTGAGTTTTAAAATATTTAATAGTTCAAAATAAATTTAATCTTTGTAATAGAAATATTAATATTGTGTTAGGATTAATTTTTGGTATGTTCTTAGGAGGTTTCATTTCATTATTGAATTGTAAAAAATACTAGACTTTAACTAAAAATTTATTTTTCATATAAATTTTTATGTGGTAAAAGTATATTTTAAATTTTTTTTCAAATTATAATTAGATAATATTTTTTTTTTCAATTTCATTTTTAAATTGACTATAAAAACATAGCAATCTTTGGAACGTTTTTACATTATAATCACACATTATTGTCCTGACTAAGAGATTAAATTTAAATTAATTTATTCCCCTACTATATTTGGAATTTGAATAAATTGATTCAATATTTATAATCATACTAATTTATTATATCTAATAAGGTTAACTTATTTCTTGACCAAAAATATCGGTGAAGTAATTAAAAATTAATTGAAACGATTAATGTTAAATTAAGATTAACTAATGACTAACCATAACTTTAAGACCAAAAATGACATATAAAATTTTCCTAAATCCATTTAATGTCCATATTTTGATCATATCCTCCATTTAATCAGAATAGGAACATTATTTATCCACTTTCAATAAAACAATGCTTGTGGGTTTTCTTTTCTTATTAAGTATTACAAGAGATTCCACTCCCCCTCCATTATAAAAGTTCTCCTTCATTTCCACATCCTCACACCTCTCAAGCCCCTTAGGTTCGGCCAAACTCTACCCAAATAGCTCCCAAACTTCCCTAACTTCTACATTGAAGCCATCCCTTGGGAAGAAAGTCATCAAAGGAAGCCTTTTGGCTCAAACCAAAAGGAGTTACCCAATTATGAGGTAACACCCTCCCTCAAAACCCATTATTTTATTTACTTTCTTCACTCCTAAAAATATTATTATTACATACTTGTATAATAAATGTATCCTCATTATACTAGAATTTTTTTTGTTATTGTGATTAGAACCACAATTACACCAACATACATTTAATGTGTAACGAACATAATGTTTACGTCTAGGAGGACTACCACCTCGCTAAATGATGATTGTTAAATTTTCTTTTACCATCTATTATGGTAGAAATTATGATGGGAAAATTGTTTATATGTGTTATATATGTTATTTAATATTATTTAATATTATTTAATTATTTTAATGCACATATATTTATATATTTCTTTTGGTTTAGATGTGATAATTTTGTTTGAAGAAGTGTGGACTGCCACCCTCAAAGTGATGTTATTCATTCATTCACTAAATGGAACATATTATTGATGGGTTCAGTTAATATATATGTTATATGTGATATAATAAGTATAATTTAATATTTATATCAATATATATTTATTTTACTTTATTTCTTCCAACACGAAAATTAAGTGGAAAATGTGTTTATATGTACGTACGGCTTACCGCCTCCATGAATGGTGTATTCCGTTTGATACATATATATTATAAGGATTATTATAATAAAAATATACTAGAAATACATGATATTTTTATGAATGTTTATTTTTTGGAATCATTATATAACTATAAGGACCAACACTATAAAAATTAAGACACATGCGAAAAACAAATGGAATATTATATGAAGTAAAACCTTAACATAGGATGATTAAAAAGTGGGTAATATAAGGTCCTATTAAACCTATATATATTATAATATATAATAACACTGTTACGTAAAAGTTTTATAATAAATTTATATTTATTATAGAGGTTATTTGAATGAGCACGGCCAGAGTCAAGACACATGGTAAGGGGATTTCATCTCACTTTCTATTTCCATGAGATACATGATTTGTTCAGCACTATTTCCTTTTTGTGTGTTATATTTACAACCCATGATTGTATTATATGTGTCATATACATAAATTTATGGGTATAACAATGCCCATTTTTTGGTCCTTCATTCATTTGGTATAAGTTTCAAATATTTCCAAATCGGTAAAATGGTTTTGTCTCACTTTTCTTTCTTTGGGACTCGTGTTTTTTTATGCACCAAAATTATTTTTTTATGGGTATATACATTCATTATACATGTAATATCATGAATATAATTTTTTTTTGATATTTTAAGATTCATTTAATTTTTTTCTTACATGTATCATATGATGCCAATATACCAAATTATAAGAGTTTATTAAGACAATCTGATCACTTTTCGAGTTTGTTTATGTAAATTCTTTCTTTGATGCATTCTTATGATCTAACTATGTATAAAAATTATTCTTTTAATTATCATCTTTTTAATATAGGTAACCTCCTATATTAGTAATTTTCTTTCAACAATTTTGTACTTAATATAATGTTTTTATGTAAAATCTGACTCTCTCTCTCTTCAGTCAAAAATCTACTGTATTCAAAAACTATGTTTTCACAAATATTTTAAAAAATGTTTAATAAAATGTTTTAAAAATATATTTGAATCCCATTTTAAAGTAAAAATGTTTTCATTTTTTTAATATTTCTTTATAAATTTTCAACTAAATGGTTATCAAAATAGTTTCAAGATTTATTTATATGTTTTCAAATTATTTTCAAATAAATGGTTTTGAAAACGTTTTCAAGATTTCATGATAAGTTTTCAAAGTGTTTTGAAATAATTTTTTTATTAAAATGTTTTGTTTCTTATTTTGTATATTTTTATGAAAAATAGATTTTAGAATGATTTTAAGAATGCTTTATAAAGTTTCAAGGTATTTTCTAAGAAAATAATTTTCAAATGGTTTTATGGATTAATTTTTTTTCAAAGAACAAAAGGATATTTTTTTCAAGAAATGTTTTTGAATGTAATTTAAAAATTATTTTCTTTATTTTTTGAAAATATTGGATGTTAATCATGCCCCTATAGGGAATCATCTAATCATTACATTCATATCTTTTTTATGAAAGATTTATTTTTAATGTCATTTTCAATAGAAAAATCGTTTCACTTTCACAGGTTAAATTATTTTGAAACCCACTTCTTTTCATGGATTATTCTTATAAAAAAATTATTATGAAAAATATATCTTCTTCCTTTGGTTATTATAAAATTAAAATTTTTTTCAAACCCATTTCATTTCATTGATTATGATACTATTATTTATGATATTGTGGCACATGTATGTATGATTTCTTTATGTGATGGGTGGGACATATATCTACCTCCAATGAATTGGGTAAATATTTATATATAATGATATAGACTAAGATGCTACTAGGAGTGAACCTTAACTACTAAGATAGACATGGGAGTAAACCATGACTACCAAGATGGTAGGAGGAGTGAACTCGTGCTACTAATATAGTAATTGGAATGAACCATGACTACATGGATTATTTGGAGAGTGAACCCATACAACCAATATAATATTTCAAGAGATGCCTTATATATCCTGAAAATCATTATATGCTTTTGTGTTTTAAAAAATTACATGTATTATTCCTACATTATTATTTTATGGCTTATATCCTTGAAATATTTATGATTCATTTCTTATAAACTACCAATATTTATGCCATGATTCATGATTACGATCTTTGACTTGTAGGGTAAGATCTCATATTTTCATGATCTTTTTATTATACCCTTATGCTCATGATAATTCATACATGTATCTATTGTTTACCCATACTGAGAATTTGATATCACCCCTTTTTATGATTACTTCCCTATATTATTAAAAACAATTTGTAGGTATAATAAACAAAGGTAGATATTATTAATAGAGATTTTGAAGATCTTTGACTAGTATAAAATATTTTGTTTCCATGTTTCCAAAGATAGTAAAGTATTACGATCCTCAGGCATGTATTTGGTAATTTATTGAGTATTTATATAAAATGATGTAATATACATATATTTTAAGATTAGTTCAGTATACTTTTCTGACCACAAAAAGTACTCTAGGTCATTTTATAAATGTTTTAGGTAATTTTAAAAATCATCACTTTAGGGTAACCCCCAATAAAAATTATCCAACCTTAATAGTAGTAACACGTTTTTATTGTTTTTAATATTAATTATGACCTAAAATAAACTTACCTTTTTAACTAATATGAATTAGTCTAATTAATGATTTTAAAAAAAATTAAAAATATAATGAAGTTAAAAAATATAATTTAAAATTAAACATGAAAAATATGGTGAAAAACGTTTTATATAAAAAATGTATTTCTAAGTATAAAAATGAACTTATACCAAATTTAAGTATAAAATTTAGTGTTTATATTCTTTTCATTAATAAATAAATAATCATCTAGTTTTACCTTAGTATATATTACATAATTCAGCTATTCTAATTCATACCCACTAATTGAATGGCTAGGTTATAATAGTCATATTTATTTTATAATATTTCATGGTTTGTTTAAGCTTGGAATTGTGTGTTGTATACATTTTTCAAGAGAGTTTTATTTTAAAATATCATGATACTACATTATTCCTTCTAAAATAAATCATATCCTCTATATTTTCAATGATATTAACTTCAAAAAAATAGGGTATTTCTTCGTAATATATTTCTTAGGTTCCCACATTTCTTCTCTATTTTATTATTTTTTGAATGTACCTTTCATAGTTTATTCATTTGAATCCACAACAATATGTCTTTTGTGTCAATAATAAGGATAAAATATTCATAGTAAGATAAATATTTTCCAGTTCAATTTATTTATAGGCGTGAACAAGAATTGGGTCTATAATACCCTTCCTTAATATAGATATATGGAAAAAATCATGCACTCATTGGTAATTAGTGTGACAAAACACCAATCCTAAAGACAATTTCAAAAGGTATGATATAAATGGGGATTATATTTTCATTCTTAGTAAACATTATAAAAACCTTTCATGGAAATTAATTAATGGAAACTTATACACCCACTTGAAATACCAAATATTTCCTTCATTTTTCATCTTAACACTTTTTCATTCATTGGGATTCTCTAATATGAGTTTGAATAGAAATTAATTTTTTTACTTTCTCTTAAACTATATTTGGACATGAATGTTTTATTTCACAAAATTCTTCCCAAAAACATGTAATATGACATCTATTTCCATTAAATGATTCATACAATTCCATTTGAAAACATGAATAAAAGTTATTGTTATAAGAAAATTTTAACAAAGGTAAATACTGATCCTATATACCATGAATTCCATGAGTATGAACTCAAAATGTTTCCCAATGTTTGAATATTCCTTTCATAAATAATATCATTTTGAGGAATATTGGTAGTTATCAAATGAATCTATGTATCAAGATGATTCTGAAGACTTTTCCATAATTTTAATTTAAACCATTGATCAAGTTTGGACACAATTTTATGGGGTGTGCCTTGAATTATTCCAAAATTATTAATATCAATCCATTTATGTATCTCTAGAGGTAAATCCTTCCTAATATATATTAAATGTGTAAATTTTGTAATTTGATCAACAATAATCCATATTTCATTATTTTTTCTAAGATTATTTGGTAATCTACTGAAAATTACAATGTAATTTCATCATATTTTCACATTGGAATAGGTTGAGGTTGCATAAATACTCTAGGAGGTTGTATATAAGATATCATATATTAACAAACCAAAAAACATTACACATAAGCATAAATGTCTTAGTTCATATTTTTCCACAAAAAATGATCCTCTATGTCATTATACATCATGGTGCAACCATGGTGCATATAGAAATTCAAGCTATGATAACCATATAATAATTCTATTTTTATATCAGGTATATATGGAACACACAACCATAGTCCAATATTAAAAATTCCATATTTATATAAGAAATATCAAATTTACCATCATGGTAGGCATTAATTTTCTTTTGAAAATTTCCATCACATATTTTAGATGCTTTTAAAATTTCCTATAAATATGGGTTGGAAGTTATTGGGAAAAGGATTCATGTTTACCTTTCTTAATAATTAATATATCAATATCTACCAAATCGATGAACACAACATCCTTCTCAATCATCATTTTGTTCTGGACTCCTAGATCCCTCCCACTCACTGCATCCAATTCATTATTTCATATTGTTCAATTGTATTGGTAAATCATAATACTTCAATATCTTGTGCCAATCATATTTTCCTTACGTTGAAATATTTTGGTGAAAATGGTGTATTTTAGACTATTATAAGATGTATATATCTCATATATTTTTCCATAGAGATAATTTCTCTATGTATTTAATGTAATAATTATGTATTCCAAATCAAGGTCATTGTTTGATAGTTATATTCATGACACTTTAACTACCTTGATGCATATGCAAATAATTTATCTTTCTTCATATGAACACAACATTCTCCTTTATTTGATATATCAGTATATATAAAAAATATATCATTTCTGGATGGTAGTTTCAAATGATATCATTGAACAATATCCTCCATAATTTTTGAAAACATTTGTCATATTTCTTTTCCACATGACTAAATCCCTTTATAAGTAATCTTAGTTAATATGTTAGACAATTGAGAACATTTTTATAGAATCCACATGTAGTAACCTTCCAATCCAATAAAAATAATACCTTCATTTTGATAATTGGGGAAGGATGTTCTTTTAATTCCTTTTTCATTGTTAAATCAATAGATATTCTATCATTGGATATAATATTGATATGAAAATAATATTTCTAAATCAAGAATTTAAACATTTTAAATTTAACATAATACCTTTTCATCTAATAGTCTTAAGAATGACCCATATGTGATTATCATTGTCCTTATATATTTTTAATATAAAATTATATCATCAATTAATACCAAAAAAATTATTAAGTTATTCTATAAATAAAATATTAATTATATCCACCAATACCAATGGTGAATTAGTCAATACAAATGGAATTACTGTAAAATTGTAATATAAATACCTCATATAAAATAATTTCCTCATAATTATTCCTTTATTTAATCATGGGTGATGATACACAAACAAAGGTCAAATATAGAAAAATATTTAACTCTATGAACTTTACCAAATAAGTCATTAGTGTGAATTAAGTTATACTTGTTCTTTATTTTAATAGCATTGATATCCCTATTGTCATTTCATATCCTCATAGATCCATATTTATTTTAACAAAATGAATAGAGGATCATCAAGGTAAAAAACTAGGGTATATAAATCCCTTTTAATATTTTTTTATTGTTCCTAAAATTATACTAGTTCAACAACATCCATTTTATTGGGAGTAATCAATATAGGTCTTGCATTTGGGATTAATTCAGTGAAAAACACAACTTCTCACTTTGGTGGGTTTCCTTTTATTTCCTCATAAAATACATGAATACATTCAAATAAAACATATACAATATCAATTTTATGATAAATATTTCCATCTATAGCTTGGGTTTACTCTTCTTTCCCCAAGAGTCTCCTTTACAAATGATACATGGTATGGATCATGACATAATTAAGATGTTGAAGAACATGGTTTTAAAATTTTATTCTCATTATATCATCCCTCTATTCTATTTTGATGTTGATATATCACTTTTTTACCCGTACTGAGAATCTAATATCTTCCTTTATTATTTTTCCTTTTCCTAGGTTATAAAGAAGTGTATTTTGTATGATATTTTAATAAGGGTGCTATTTATGAAGAATATAGTGGGATATTATGTAGCTCAATTATAGATAGGTTGATATGTGTCCATGTATCTAGGGGCACTAGAACTAAATATTTTTGGAATGGATCATTATGTTATCTAATGATATTTTACCTAATAAGATATATATATTTATGTATGAGAAGTTTGGGTCACTACATTTGGTATCAGATAAATGTGTTTTTGAGCTTTGGAAACTATAATGAGAAAACATTAGTGTGATACCTAATGAAATGTATATGGATAATTCTAAGGATGATACAAAGTATAGGGAAATATCGTATAATTTTCTTTAAAGGATAGAGTAGGTAGTTTCCAAGAAATTACATAATTTTATAGATAATAAATGTGTATTTGGATCGATTATAGAGGTAACTAGGGGTAATAACAATGAAAATGGACATTTATTGGAACTTGAACTTCACTTAGTTCCCAAAAATGAGAAATTATGCACAAATGGTTTGACACTTCTATGTGATATGCATTAAAAATTCATAAAATCTATACAAACCATCATGAAGAATTTTGATAGATAATGAAAATGAATAACCTAAGATATACCGAAGGTGTCATAGATTAGAAAAATAATATGTCCAAATTTATACATCTTATAAGTGATTTTTCATGATTATGTGGATCCCCACAATGAATATTATTTCTTATAATAAATTGTTTGGTATTAGTTAATGAATAGAACTAGAGTGAATAATAATTATACTAATTGAGGAATAAAATGTAATGATTTTTATCCTATGAATCCAAACATTATGGGAGATATAATACAAAATCTCATTAACATGGTCACCCAACATTCTTATGTTATAAATCCCGATGGACTTCAAAACAAACAAAAGAGTGATTAATTTTCTATTGAGTCCTTTATGAGTTAATTCACAGATTATTTCAGTTTGAATTTCAATCTACTAGTTTAGGAACAATATATCAACACCATGGAATGGATATTTTCCATTATACAATGTTTAAAACCTGGAAAATCCATTTTTTTGTGTTCCATCTGAAAAGTGAAGAAGATTAATGATGGAATCTTATCTAGAATATATGAAAACATGATGAAATTGAATCCATGTATTGGGTTGAGTTTAATAACTTATTTTTTTATAAGTTCAATCCTTTTATATGTATTAAAATTATAGATATAGAGGTCATTGATCTAAATAAAAGGTATATTGAATCCTTCAATATCAATGTAGAAAATTTTACAACACATTATATGTGTGCTTTTTGTATTATCATCCAACATCAAATTAAGGTCGATCAATTATTTAGTGTATTAAAAAAAATTATCCTAATGAGGGTTGTCCATAAGGGATTTTTTTTAGCTATGATGATTTTTTGTGTGATATTAAGTTTTAAATGGTTATTGGAGTTATGTATCAATCCCATGGTTTTTATAAGAAGAGTAAAATATAATTCAAAGGAAAATATAAAAAGCATAGAGAGAAGAAGATAATATTTCCATTATTATCAATTTATAGGAAGTAACATAGAGTAAATTACCTTAAGAGGTCAACTATATGTTTTAAGTGGGTAAGGGAAGTCCATCAAGCAATTTTTTGTTGATGTGATGGGATGAAGTAAACTAATGAAAATAACTAAGAGAAAGTTATGACACCCTGTGTTTTTGTTAACAAATTGAATAAATTTAATTTAATTGATAGTTCGAAATAAAATAAAAACTATTTTAATCTTGTGTTAAATGAAACACCATAGTAATCTTATGCTACATTTAATACTAGCACAACTTTTGTTACACACGACATTGAGTTTTAACAAAACCATGTTATATTATTAAAATAATTATTTGAACATGAATATTATATCATAGCAGTTAAACTTACTGATATGAATAATATTTACTAATTTTTAAATATTAATAATTATCTTTTATATAAAATAAACATATTTATTAAAGTTGAACATAATTTTTTTGTAATGTCATTATAGTTTTCCAAAATATTATTTTATAAAAAAATTATCTCATTCTGTGATAATTAATAAAATTAAATTTTCAAACTTTTTGAAAATTAAATTGATAAAATAAAAATCATTTTTAAATTCAAGATGTAAATATTCACTTATGGTGATGTTCTATAATTTTTATAAAAAGTATCATTTTTGATGAATAGTGAAAATAATGAATTATAACTGAACACTGCCTATTCATTTGATTGTTTTGAAAGTGAAATTAATAACTAAATTGATTTTAAAGTAAAATTAGTTCAACTATATATCCATTAATATGATTTAAATAATTTGAATCAATTTCATTTTGAAATTAGATATGATTATTTTTTAATCATTTGAGCATTTTCACTTCAAACCCCCTCTTATCATCACATTAGTGTGATTAATTTTAAAGTAAATTTAAACAATTATATGAATTTAATTTTAAAAAATGGATTAAATACCTACAATCAGAATAAAATATATTATTCTATAAGTTTAACTATTTTTTTCTAAAACAACTTGTAAAAATAGTAAATATTATATACTCTGGTTAATGTAGAAATGAGTTTATATGGGGTTAATGTAATATGATAAGGGTAAAAAAATATCCCAAACATTTGGACCACCAATGGGATGGCCATATATCAACCATATCTCTTCTATGATCTGTAATAGTCCATTATTGGAGCCTTGTGACCTGAAAAAATATGGGTATAATTCTTTCTTTCAAAAAATTATAAGTGTTCCAATCAACTCACTTATACAAGGAAACCCCTTCACCTATCCTATTAATAACTTCATTCCATTTTGATTTGGAAACGACCTGCCCAAATAACTTACAAAATACCATATTATCATCCTATAAGCCTTATATGGGATATAAATCAATCCATGAAAGGCTTTTGGGGCTAACATATGGAGGATACCTGAAAAAGAGGTAACATTCATTAAATAGTGTTTTTTTATTTAATCATACACCGTAAATAATTATTATTATCAAATGATGATATAATAACCACAATATCATAAATATAGTTATATTATTATATATTATGTAAATTACTTAGAATCATCTCCACTTCCATAAAATGGGCTATGAAATCATTATTCGTGTGTGCCTGGACTACGACATCAGGAAATGATGTCAGCTTTTTTTCATTACGACCTATAAAGGCTCAAAAAATTGATATATTTATTTTTTATATATATGATATTTAAGATATTCTATAATTCTAGCATTATTATATAACACATAACTTTATACTCCCCATTTTGAGGGAATACAATAACGCCGCTCGTGTGTTTGGTGGATTACGTCCTTACAAAGCGAAATGATTCATTTATGCTATACATGGAGGGTAATAGTGAAAATATTAATAATAATATGTTATTATATCAGTTAAATCTATTTATTTCAATCTAAAAAGAAAATGTAAATGTCGTTCATTTTTATATAGGACATACAGTCTCTATGAATGGTGTATTTAATTTTATATCTCTAAATTTAATGATTACTCTAAATACATATATAATGAATAAATACAATAATGGTATTGTAACATCCAATCCATTCTCATTGGATTGAGAGGTCGATGAGATGTTACATGGACCTAAGAGAAATCCCCAAGATGCTATAGGATGGAAATAAATGTCAAGGGATTCAATATAGTTGGGGGAAAATTTCCCCATTAAGAATAAAACAAATAGCCTAAAAATACATAACCAAATAACCACCACATGATACATGATAACAATGAATGAAAACTCAACATTTAATTTTTCAAAATCAAACTAAAAACAAGAGATATAGTGGAAGACTAAAATATAAAATTAAGTAGAGGACGACAAAACTCAAAGTCTCCAATTAGAAGTCCAAGCTCCAAACATTCTCCATGATCCAACACTACAACATCACTAGTATAAAAAAGTACTGATAAATATGTGTGATATGTTACCTTTCCCATGACTTGATAAACAACATCTGAAAAAGCACCAAAGTGCCAAAGAAAGGGTGATTAATGAAACTCTGTAGATGTTTCCCCCAATGACTTCCCAACTCATTCAATTAAGATATAACATGTTATCATATTTATATATAATAGTTTATATAACAAAAATTCAAAAAAAGTATATATGAAAATATAATCAAGTTCCAATGTAATACAATTTTCTCAAACAACACCAATTTACAAGGAAATAAACCAAACAATGTTCTCAAAACATTTCATTAATTCCACTTTTTCATACCCCATTTCCATCCACACATCTACACATCTACCCATGAAAGCTTTGTTATGAAATTTCTATACTCATGAAAGGATTCTCATTAATATATCATGTCATAATAAGGTAATTAAACCCCATTTTTGATTACACCTTTAGAATCAAACCCATGGTTATATTTCAACCAATCCTCATAATGTAATATGAACAAAAACCCAAAGTAAGCCCAAAAGCCATTCCAATATGATCTTGACAAACCCATTTCAATAGAAAATTTTTTTAATTGAAAACAAATTTCTATAAAAAAAATTAGGAAAATATTTTAAAATCATCATTTTAAAATATTTTATCAAAATACATCTCACAATAATTCCACGATTTCACAGAAATCCACAAACCGTCACTAAATATGGATTCTACCATGATTTTCACACAAATTTGAAAATAATTTGAAATCAATTTAATCAATTTGAAATAATGCCTACATGTTTTAAATAGTGGAGTTCATAGTGAAGCCACCTACATTTAATTTGATGAGGAAAACTAAGAACATCACTTATAAGCTCATGAAACTGGGTTAAATATCAACGAAACAACCTTAGATCTCTTACCCTATCAATAAAAAGACCAAATATGATCATATTGTTCATCCCAAACCCTACTTATACACAAAAAATCATAGATCATATAAATCGAGGGAATGAGAGAACTAAATCTAAGAAAACTCATCATGAACTAATAAGAACAATGGTTTACCATAAAAATAGTGATTCAATACAATAATGAATGACTCTAGATCATTTCTAATTCAATGGGGAGATGTTATCCAACCATTGAGAGGGAAAAATCTTGAGTTTGGTCCCTTATGGTGAAAAAGAAGTCCTTAGAGGTGAAAAAACATTAGATCCACAATTTAAGGAACTAACGTTTGACCCACGGATAGTTTAGTTGGATGGTTAGGAAAACCCTATGCTAACTATGATCCTGCCTCTTCATTTAGGGATACCACAAACACCCGGCCTGCACAGTTACCAAACTATGTGCCAACCATGCCAAATGTCACCGTTTAACATATTCTCAACACAACATGGTTTCTCCTAGGCATTCACACAGTTTGGGATAATGGTGTGCAACCCATACACCATCCCTTAAGCTCTTGTTTTATTGTTTGCAGTTTCATATTGGTTATGAAAAATTTTCCCAAACAATGAACCAACTGTGTACCTATAAAAAATATGAAAAAAACTCTATAAGTTCTCTAAACTCTACAAAACATAACTGTAACATGTTATATAATTAAAATATATAAATAAGTGTTAATATCCTCCAAACTAGGGTTATAGAGTCTCCTCTCCATTGGACTTATGATCCTTAGAAAGTTGAAAACAATCATTGATTCGAGGCGTTATAGCCATGGGAATTTCATTTCTATCTCACGTGATCCGGTTTCTTCCTGAATCTGACCATGTTGCAGCAAAACCTACACCATACCGACACTTTTTCGCATGCAATACATTCTATTGCTTATCCCAAATCGACACTGGAATGTGCCTCAATGAAGAGTCAGACTCTAGGTCAACATGATCCCATCTGGTCACATGGTTAGGATTAGGATGATAATTTTTCAATAGATATGCATGGAATACATTATACACCACACTGAAATGTGGTGGAAATTCTCACTGATATTCCATCTCAACAAATTATTCCAATATCTCAAAAGGGACTATGTATTGAGAATTCAACTTTCCCTATTTCCCATAATGATGATTCAAAATCTTAGAGAGATCTTTAATACCACATTATCACTCACTACAAATAAGAATGGTTGTTAATGATGATTCACATACATTATATTTTTAGAATGAAATGTTTCCATCCATTTCTAGATCAAATTAATCATCTCCATTGTTTTTTAGATAAGGCTTGGTCCTACTAGTGAACTATCATCTATATCCAAAAAAATAATGTGGAGACCAATAAGTATTCCCATACAATTATTCAAAAGTATCCACATATATTGAGTCTGGATTTCTATTATTACATGGGAGCTCTACTAACGACATGAGACCTTCAGCTAATAGAACAAAATCCATTTCAAAAGCCCGCAACATGTCTCTGATAATTTTCATCATCCTTTCGAATTACCCATCCATCTGAGGATGATATTCTAAAATCCTAGTCAGCTGAGTCCCTAGGTTTTTATATAAGGATTCCCATAAACGAAACATGATACTCGGTTATTGGACTGATACGCTTGAAACAAGTATTTCATTCCTCTTAAAGACTTCATGTATATTTATTTTTTATAATTCCTCCACTGTATGAGGTTAATGAATATGAATGAAATGATTTGACTTTGTGGGTCAACCCACTATCACCCATATGATATCTTTTTCCGAACCATTCTTTGGAGACCTATTAAGATATCTATATATATCTCCTCTCATTTCCAAAATGGGTTAGGTCAGGAATGTAACATACTTTCTCATCATTGATTCTCTTCCTTAACCAGTTGACTAGTTAAGCATCTGGAAACAAACTCATCCAGCATCCATTTTAGGGTGATCAATAGAAATTATGCTTTCAATGCCTTGCAAATATTCTTTATTAATGGAGTAATAGGCCATCTTGAGGGATGATAAGCATGATGAAGTTGTTCCCGACATTCCATAGGTATAACCATCTATTTTTTGAACCACTACACTGAACTATCATCCACCTATCATCCCTCAATGGGCTTACCACCTTTGAGTTTGAACTCATCATAACATATTCTGAATTAGCAGATTGTTCCTCTTTAACAATCTTTAAAAAATAAATTCAAACAAAAAACAAGAACCAAAAGCACAACCTTAACTAAGTCTTCGCATTACACAAGTATATCAGCTTGGATCGACATCGACTACCACTCATATGACTTTAATTTCAATGAATCATCCACTAAATTTCCATTACCTGGTCTATATGTCGTGTCAACATCAAAAATTTGGAGACACACCATCCATCTTATTTGTCAGATATTCAAATGTAGTTGTGAGAAAATATGTTTCAAGCTCTTATTATCTATGAAGATAGTAAATTTCTCACTAAAGAGATACTAATAGTACGTATTTATAGCATAGATGATCACAGCTAACCCCAAATAGTGTGTTGGGTAGTTCTTCACATGCACTCACAACTTCCTTGAACCATAGGCAACAACATGGTCTCCTTGCATGAAAACGTACCCCATCCCTGGTCATAAAGCAGGAAAATACACTACATACCCCTGTCCTAATTCCAAAAAAATAAATATCGATGCAGATTTAAGGTGAACCTTTATATCTTGAAAATGATTTTTGAAATTCCTCCCTCCATTGGAATGGAATGTTCTTATTTGTAAAAGTTTTCATAGGTGAATCCATTTATGATAATTCATGAAAAAAAATTCACTAATGACATACTATACCAAGAAAACTCCATATCTCAACGACATTCTTCACCAGTTTCCAAGATATAACAACTTCTATCATATCTATATCCACTAAAACACCTATTTTAGTAATTACATGTCTATGAAAGTTTCATTTTTGTATCCAGAATTCACACTTTAATAGCTTGACATACAACTGAACGTATCTTAAAATTTCCAATGCTCTCACAAAGTATTGAGCATGCTTAGTCCTGGTCCTTGAATACAAAAATATGTTGTCCACAAACAACACCACAAAATAATCCATATATCTCTTAAATATTTGATTCACCTGTTATATGAATAAGAGTTGTGAATTTGTAAGAACAAAAGGAATTACCATATATTCACAAGTTCCAAATCTACTTATGAAATTTTATTTTGAAATACCCTCTTTCAAAACAAAAAAATGGTGATATCCTTCTCGCTAGTCAATCATAGCGAACCACTGGGATCCTTTTATTTGATCTAACATATCATGAATGCATAGAAGTGGATATATATTATTTATCATATTTTGATTATGCTGAATATAATCCACAAAAAACCATATAATTCAATCCTCCTTTTTAACAAACAAGGCAAGTGCTACCCACTGAAATGCTCTTGGCCGAATGAACCATTTTCCTTCAAGTTATTATAGATTCACTTTTAAGATTGTTAATTTGGTTGGTTCCATTCGATAAGACCAAAGTTATATAGGATTGGTCCCTAGGGGAGATCAATCATAAATATCACTTCTTATACCTGTGGTAAGCTAGAGAAATATTCAGAAAACACATCTGTAAAGAGATCCACCAATATTGGGAAACTACTATTATCAATCTCTTATATTGATTCCAAAGTCAACACCACCAACTGTTAAGTGATCATTCCAACTACTGGTTTTAACAAGCCTGTTTCACTTGACATTAAGTTCCTTTTTTTTCTAAAGAAATAATCAACCCCATCCTCAGTTGTGGAACTTAGTGTTTTTATATAATAGTCTATTTGAGACTTGAACGTTGTCAACTTATCCATACCCAAGATTACATCACATAAATTCATCAACATTACAGAGAAATAAAATTTAATCTTATCTCCCTCAACAGTTACAGAACATGATGTACACATAGAGGCTCTACGTTCTCCTTACCCAATTATAATTTCATGTTTTATCATATAAGGAATCATCTCAACTTTTAAATAGAGTAAATCAAGACCAAAAGATGCAATAACGGAATGTGATGAAACTATATCAAACAACACTTTCATAATTATAGAATTCATAGGAATCATAAAACTCACTATAGACAGCCCTAGGTGATCATCCACAATAACATGTTCTGATCCATATGAATTATTTTTCACAATAATTTTCTCTTTATTTACCTACGAGAGGAGTAATTGTATTCTTGGAGTAACCATATAAATATCTATTCTACTAACGAGATTTATTTTTCTACCCTCCCCCTATTGAAACATATGAACCGTACAATATGTGAGAAGTTTAATAAGAACCCAACGTTAGGGAACTATAAAAATAAAACTTAAGATTTCCCATCTTATTGCAATTGTGAAATGCCCTGAGTGGTTCAATACACTCTCACTTCATGTGGTCTAGAAAACCACATTGGAAACAAACAGATTTAGTTTTGGGTCATGCAAGAGATTCATTGATCCATAGTATAATTTTAATTCATTACCCACCATTAGAAATAGGTTTACATATTACTCCCTACAATATAGTTCCCACCATTTTCTTTGGTTATCAAAATACGTATTCTTCCCATAGATTTTGAGATGTCCCTCTTAGCTACAATCACTCTATTTACTATCTCTATAAAATCTATAATACATAGCTTAAAGATATTAAAGGGAAAATCCTATCTCAACCCCGATTAAAAAATGTATGCCTTCATGGATGCACTAGAAGAAACCTCAAGCACAAAACACACAAAATTCCACAATTTAGCCATATAATTTGTGATGGACATGTTTTCATGCCTGAAGCTGAAGAATTTTATTATTAATTTAATTCTGAATGTGTGAGGATTGAATAATATATTGAACAGTTCTTAAAAATCCTAAAATGGAAGTACATTGTCTAATTTTTCAAGAAATACTAAATTCCACCACTGACGTGAAAGATCTTCCAACATTTAAGTTGACAATTTGACTTTCAACTTTGTTTGTGTGCCGATGAAATCAAAGATATGATTCATACTATTAAGACACACCTCTATGTTCTATAGTTCTGAATCACCCTAAAAGATAGGTGGATTATATGTCAGAAATTGGATGGAATGATACACCTTCCTTGGCACATCACTCATATTCCTTCTATAAATACCCTGAAATTCTTGGACAATACATTAAACAAACTATTGGTTCATGATTGACTCATGTGAAACCATGTTCTCATAAGCTTCCTCCATTTGGTTCCGATGATTCATACTGGGTTCCATTTTCTAGAAACACAACAACATCATAAGTCTCACACTCTATTAACTTAAGGATTAATAATTTCAAATTCTAGCACATGATTATATTACAACTATGTGTTCCAAAATCACCCTTTACCATGTTTAACCATTTTGGAAAAATTTCAAATCGATTTTAAAAATTAAACCATTTCAAAATATCATAATCATTTTCTTTTTGAATTCTTTCATTTGAAAATAATTTAATAATTTTTTAAAAATTAATTCTCATTGCACTAAATCATATATCATTTCTGAAAATGAAATTAGATCTCTTAGTGGGAAGTCCTTTTCTAATGCATGACATGTTCACCTCATTAGATAAACCAATGAAAATAATATTCCAATTCCTAATAATTTCTCCAAATCTCTTACATACCAACTCGTATGTAACATGAACTTCATCATAAAATGGTTAACTATATTGTTTTATGCTCTATATTTCATGTTCTATCAATCCTACTCCTTTCTACAATCCCAACTCAATGAATATACCAGAATGAATTTCAACTCCAAGACTAACCACCAATACAAAGTTGTAGACCAACCAAAACATAATCCACCCAAGATGATTCCACTTGTAACATCCCGCCCCATATCATTGACTTTAGAGGGCAGTTCGATGTTACTTGTCCTTAAGAGACATCCCCAAGATGCCAAAGGATGAAAATAAATGCCGAAGGTCTTCAATAAAGGCGGGGGATGATTTCCATTATGAATAAAATAAATTAATCAAATAATAAATAACCAAACAACCATCATATGATGCATGATAATAATGAAAGACAACTCAACATTTCATATATCAAAATCAAAATAAAACCATGCACAACTTTAGAAAACAACAATGTTAATGAAAATAGGCAGAAGACCAAACTCAAAGACTCCATTGAAAACTCTAAGCTCTAAACATGATCCATGGTCCTACTGCACAACATGCTTGGTATTATGAAGTGATTAAAAAGATGTGTGATACTTTACCTTTTCCCATGTCTTAATAAACTACATCTATAAAAGGACTAATGTACCAAAGAAGGGGTGATTAATGAAACTCATTAGATTTCCCCAATGACTTAGCTACTCAGGCCACTAGGATGGAACATGTTATCCCCTTCATATAAAACAATTTAGATAATTTTTAAAAAAAAATACTATATCAAAATATAAACATGTGGCAATGTAAAGTAGTTCTCTCAAACAACGCAAATTTCCAAGTAATGTAACCCAACAATGCTCCAAAACCCTTTCATTAATTGCAATTCGGTATACCCAATTCCAATCAATACATCCACACATATACACATGAAAGATTCATTAATAAAGTTCCATACCAATGAGATTTTTCATATTGATCTACCAAATCTTTACAAGGTAATTAAATACCATATGCTATTAAACCTTTGGCACCGAGCATGAGGTCACATTTCAACCAAGACTCATAATTCAATATGAACACACACACCAAGTATTCCCAACAAACATGGCAATATAATGATTGGAAAATCATTTAAATAAAATAAATTTTTTAATTAAACAATTTTCCATCAATAGAATCAAGAAACTATATTAAAATAATCATTTTAAAATCATTTATCAAATAAATTTTCGCAATCATTACACAATTCTACCCAAATCAAAAAATCTACCCTAAAGTAGGTTTCTGTCATGATCTGTACAAAAATTTCAAAATTAATTCCTAAAAATTTAATTAATTTGAAACCATTCCTTCCTATTCTAAATAGAGGGGTTGAATGTGAAGCAACATACCTCATTTTTTATTATAGAAACCATGAATTCCACTTAAAAGACCATGAAATGAAGTTGAAAGCTCACTGTCCAAAATATTCTCAACACAACATGGTGTCTCCCAGGATTTCACATGGTTTGGAATATTGTGTGCCACATGTGGACTTATATTTAGCCCTTATTTTATTATTCATAGTTTTTATAGGGTTTTCATGGTTTTCCAAAACCATGTACCAATCGTGCACTAATAGAAAATCCCCCAGAACACTTCAAAAGTTCTACAAACTCTCCAAAACAAAACCTGAACACTTTATATACATAAAACTCATAAATGAAGTGTTGATTAATAAAAAAAGGGGGTGATACATGTATAATGGTTTACATTATGGTTATTTTGAAACCATGATCAAATTAAGCCGACCGAGAATTATATTCAAACATACAACAAAAACAAAGACATAATTTCACAAATTGTAACTTTAATAAGGAATTGTTAATAAATGGGTAATAAAATTTATTTTTAAATAATATATTTTATTTTATATATAAATATATTTATTTAATAGACTGATAAGAGACTTATAATTATTTTACAAGAGATTTTTACATGTATGAGAGATTTAAAGCCTTAAGTTCCGGGTTTTTTCTCTCAATTTTACATCTTTGAGACATATGTTATGTTATGTACCTATATTCCTTTAATAGGTATATATAAATCCAATTTGGAATGTAGTTTCATGCATTTATTTATACTCGTTATATTTCACATTTTATTTAATTATTTTCCTTCATGGTGCTTACGTTTCAATGTTACCAAAGTGTTAAATGTTTTAGGTTAAAATATCATAATTTATTTGGATTGTTTTTAATATTTTTATGATGATAAAATATTATTATCCATCTCTAAAAGAATTCATGAATTTTATTATCCTTTAGTAATTCCTGAAATTAATAGTACCATTTTCCTTCTCATAGGTACATAAAATATTTGAGAAAATGTTTTTAAAAAAATATTATGTTATTTATCTCTGATAAAAAATATATTTTCTTCAAAAACCATATTTTATAAAATATTTTTCATTTATTATTATTATTTTATTTAAATTAAAATTTTACCCATTTTTCTCATTTAAAAAAAATTAAATTAATGTTCTGGTTTTTTCCCAAACATTCTAATTTGGATTTTAACAATAATATGGAATGATTATTTGTTCTAACATATACTACATGAATGAAATATCATATTTTTATGTCCGTTATTTCTTTTTAGGATTCCTTTATAAGCATCCAATTTTATTTTCAATGAAAAGTAATTTGAAATGGTTTTTTTTAAATTTTTCTTAAAAGATGAATGAAAATTTTCAATAAAATTTTTTTTAAATGATCATTCAAAATCATTTTCTATATAAGAAATAATCCATTGATTTTACCTATTCCTCGATATGGATGTCATCTATGGTTAATATTCTTATTAATTATCTAAATGGTTTATGCTTATGATGTCATGTTGTTTATGAAATTTTTTCCCTTCCATGAGTTATACTTTGATGAAACAAAATAAACCTGCATATTTTCATTGTTTATACCATAATGAAATGATTAAATGATTATGAAACCTACCTATTTTACACAGTTCATGATTTGATTTTTTTTAAAACCATTTCATTTCATGGGTTATGATATGATAAATGTTTTTGAATAATCTCTCACACATATATATTATTTTCATTATGAGACTATTGGGACCTATATCTCCCTTAAATTATTTTGGTAAATATTTATATCTCATGAGATATACAAGACTAGAATAGGAAGTGAACCCAGTTTAGTAAGGGACTTTTTCATCTATCTTAATATTGTGAGTGAAACATGACTTCTATTGTTGGAAAAAAGTTGGCTAGAGAAGGTGTTTTCTTTTTTAGTTAAAGAAGATAAATCAATTAACATTATTAAAGGTCTTGGAAACTATGATGATTCTTTACTTATTTTTATTTCACAAAAATCATAAGTTTGGAGAACTTTTGATGCCTGACTTTTGAAGGATAGGGGGAGTAAGTGAAATTTTTTTGAAAAGAAAGGAAAGTGGTTGTAAGTTAAAAAGTGGTGTGCTATTAGATAGTGGCAAACAAGTATATGTGGTGTACAAGTGTATGTTTAATGAAATAAATATTTGAAAATCATCACAAAAAACTATGATACATGAAATAATGTGAAGCACAAGTTAAAGAGTAGTGCGCAAGTAGTATGTGGCACACAAGTATTAGTGGAACTCAAGTAGGAGTGGCGTGCAAGTGTATGTGGGGAGGAAATCATGGAGTGGTGTGCAAGATGAGTTATAAGACTCATGAAAAGGGTTATAAAAATGACTATAAATAGACATCTACCCTACTAATTTTGATGTAGAAAAAAACTAAAGAGAAAATTTGATATCTTCTCATGCAACTAGAGGAAAGTGGCACACAATATGAACTGTCATGCCAGTTGTGTATTATACATAAGAGTGGAGAGCAAGAAGAAGTGGCAAGAAAGTAGTAAGTTTTTCAAAAAAAGGGAGTTTTGTGCAAGAATTCTGTTATGTATAAATCCATAACTGGCACAAAAATTTTGAGTTGTGTACAATTGTAGAGAAGAAGAAGTTGGAAGCACGCAAGCATGGAGGTACGCAAGCTAGGAGGCGTCCAAGCAAGGAGCCACACATGCTGGGAGTGATGCACAAGAGGTTTTCTCCATGAGGTTCTTACTATAATCTAGGTATTAAAGTGAAGAATTGTTTTGAGATATTTTATTATTTAATGTTTTCTAATAAGAACAGAAAATTGCATTACCTTATTTGTGATAAGAGGGAGCTCACACACAATTGGATTGTTTTCAATGTGCTATAAGAGTGTAAGGGAATATCCTACTTGTTTTATTTTACATAAAAGGATTTTATTCTTGTGGATTTTGTGGTACTATATTTTTTTGTACCATACCATGGTTGTAGATACTCTTGTAGAGTAGTAAACCTTGTAAATATTGTGTTCCTATGGTTATGTGTGTTTAGAAGGGAATGAAATATTTAATATGATATGAAGGTTGTTTCAAAAATAAGGAAACATAAAAAGAAAAGGATATCAATGATTTACCTCCTCCCCCTCTCAATGACATGTGGATCCTAACTAAGAACTCCAATTGGTATCAGAGAGATATGTTAGCTTCATTTTTCTTTGTTGAAGTTGTGATGGAGAATCCAAATTATGTGAACAGTTAGGGGATTCTGACATTTTATGGAAAGAACTATCATATTTGGAAAGATATAATGTTGCCTTATCTTATGTTTCTAGGGTATGAATTTCTTGAAACAAAAAACAATGTATTTCTTCCTATTGATGATGAGGTTCCTCTTACTCTTACCGATAAGAAGAATCATGAGAATTATGGAAGAGCTAAAAATGAATTACTCTCATCGCTTTCTGAGAGTGAATTTTTAAGAGTGAAATGTGTCTTTTTAGATTATGGCATTTGGGATAAGTTAAATAACATATATGAAGGAAATATATAAGTTAAGGAGGAAAAACAAAAAATATGGAGGCTGAAGTATAAAGACTTGAAAATGGTAAAATTTGAATATGTTGGGGACTTATTTACCATGGAAAATTATATTTCTTGTAAAATCAGATGTATTTCTGAAAAGTTGTATGATTGTACAATTGTTGAAAATATATTTATAATTCTACCTGATAAGTTTGATGAAAATGTTTCTTCATTAGAAGAGAGAGGCACTGAAGCATTATCTCTGGTTGATTTTCACAAAAATATAATTATTTTTAAATGACAAGGGTGAAGACTATGAAAAGAAAAAATTTGATAGAGAAATTTTATTATAGGATACAAAGAGAAATAAATCATAGAATACTCTTATTGAAGATGAAGATAGTGAATTCAATTATGAATATGTGGTATGTAAAATTTTTGATGAATTTTTATCCTTGTTTTCTAAGACTATGAAAAGAGGTACATGGAAATACAAGGGTAAAATTCCCTTGAAATGTGTTGAATGTGGTGACATTGGTCACATTGTAGCCAAATTTCCCCAAAATAAAAACTAATAAGACAATTGTGATGATGATAGAAGTCCAAGAAGGTCGTGGAAGAAACATACTAACAAAGATAAGTGTTTTTCAAAGGGGGAGGATAAAAATATCTTCAAATAAAAAATAAGAATATTTTTATCTAATTATGAAGAATTAGAAGATAGAGAATCTGAATCCAAGAATTTTTTTGCTGAGAAATATAGAGAGAATACCTTTATTAAAACAGTGAATAGTGGAGATTACAGGTGCAGTAGTTCTGAATAAGAAGAAACTCAACATAAATATTATTTGAAAGAAGAGTTGAATGAATGTTTGATGAAGATTAGAAGGATTGAGAAGGAAAACAAGATGTTTATAAATGAAAATTCCACATTAAACTATCAAGAAGGTTTTCTAGATGATAATGTCAATATGGAAAAGGATTTTAATGATATGAAAATTTATATTGAGAATAAAAAGAATTGTTATGATCATCTTGAAGTAAACATGATGGAAAAATAATAAGAGTTAAAACTTTTCCATCAAAAACATTTTAAAGCTGATGAATGGAATATTAGTTTCAAACAATATATCTTAGCAGTTGGTGAATGTTCTAATAATAATGAACCAAAGAAGGATGAACAAAATTTACCTTCAAAGGTTGAGAAGAAATTTGGAACTATTTCTAAAAATAACAAATATGGAAAGGCTATGTATATGGCCAAAGTTAGTAATACCATAAAATAATAGGATAATAAAAATCATGTGTCTAAAAATATTTCTACTACATCGGTATCTAATAAGTTTAAACTGAAATATGAGCTGAAGAAGGAAGTTTCAATTGAAAATATGAAGGCTGATGGTCTGAAAGTTCTGCTAAGAAGAGTATTGAGAAGCATGCTAACATCTCTAGACAGTATGGATGTTTTAGAGGGAAAAAATTATTCTATGGCTACTATAGGTTTTAGGGTGGATTCAGATTCAAGTAAAATATGTATTGGTTCAACCAATAACATTTCTACTATTTCATAAGTTATGTAAGACAAGGTTTTTAGGGGATTAATCCATCTCAACAGAAGTAGTATGAGAAGGATTTTTAGAATAAATCTAAGAAGACTGGTTTTGATGTTGAAAATATATTCCAACCATTAGAAACTATTTGTGAAATATGTGAACATTGTGGAATTATTTCTAAGGGATGTCTTTTTTTTACCTTCAGAAAAAAACGTTATTAACAAATCATAAAAGATGGAGGAGAAGAATGAAAATGAAGAACAAAAACCTATTGTTGTCGAAACCACATTAAAATATAAAAAAGGAAAATTTCTATGGATTTATGATAGTGGATATTCTTCTCATATGACAGGATACTTAACGTTTTTGAAACATGTGTAAGACATCAAAGAAGGAATAGTGATTTTTGGAAATGATGAATCTCTCTGGATCAAAGGTGTTAGATCAACCATCATTGAGAAAGAAAAAATAAAATTTAGGAAAACATTATACGTTGATGGGATGAAACACACTATTTTGAGTGTTTCACTACTATTTGAGGAGGGAAATAAAGTTTTCTTCAGAAAATATGGGTTTTTTTTGGGATGAGTGAAAATGATGTAAAAGTAGTCATAGGAGGCCATCTTATTAAGGGGAACTTGTTTCAAGTTGTTGAAATACAGAACTCTTGTTACATGGGTATGATTGATGTAAATAAGTTATGGAATAAAAGGCTAGGAAACATGGGTTAGAGAAACATGTTCAAGTTTTCAACAACAGACAGTCTCCAAAATATGCCTAATTTATTAAGAAGAATAAATTGGTGTTGCACTATTTGTGAACAGGGGGAGATTACTAACTCTATGGATGAGTGTTTTAATAGTTATTCAAAACAAAATTGGGAACTTATACATTAAGATATCCCTTTACCAATGATAGAGTAATAAAAAATTAGATATAATTACTTCATTACTTTCATTGATGACTTTATTCAGATCACTTGTGTTATGTACATGAGACATAAGTCAGATGCACTGAAAAATAATAATAATTTCAGGAGGAAAATAGATAAGAAATGTGATTATTCAGTTAAGAAAATGAAAACAGATAATGGTAGAGAGTATTATAATGAATATTTTGAAAGTTATATTGTGAAGCATGAAATTCAGCCTGAATTCATTTCACCATACACACCCCAACAAAATGTCGTTATTGAATGAAATAATATAATTCTAGTGGAAATATGGAGAACTATGTTACTTGACTATGGTCTTTCACATTATTATTTGAGACACGCCATTATAAGTGTTGTGTATATCCAAAACCAATGTTTCTATAGTCCAAATTCTAATATGACTCTATATTAAATGATCTAAGAAAAACTCTAAGTTTGAAACACATAAGAGTTTTTGCGAGTCCATTCATTTTAAAAAGAAAAGGTGGAAACATTGGTAATACTAAGAAAATAATATATGATGGAATTGTTCTTGGCTATTCTCTTGAAGGAAGAGGATATAGATGTTTCAACAAAAGAACAGGGACAATTATTTATTCTTTAGATCTCATAGTTGTCGAAAATATTGAGAAAGAAAACCAAGTTTATGATGATTTGGAGGATGATCTAGATAAAGAATGTTTTGTTAACAATTCTTACAATGCTACAAAAATTGGTAGTCCTACTCAGGAAGAAGAAACAAACTCAGTAATTTCAATTGATGAGGAAGAAGTTCCAACAGCTCATCCTAGGCTAAGTAAGTAAGTGTAACCTCATAACATAATTGGTGATCAACATGAGAAGGTTCAAAAAATAATAATGTCAAAAGTTGTGACACACACATCTTTGAATTCAAAAGTTGAGTCAAATGACGTAAATGAAGCTTTTGAGAATCCATAATTGTCTAAGGCTATGAATGAAGAGCATGAAAAGATAGAAAATAATGACACATGTGCACTTGTACCCTAGCCAGACAATAATAAAATAATTGGTACAAAGTAGGTTTTCTAGAATAATCTGAATAAAGAAGGTTAAGTGATAATAATAAATTCATGATTGGTTTACAAAGGGTATTCACAATTTTAAGGAATTGGTTGGGATGAAAAATTTTCTCTAGTGGAATAGTTAGAAACAATCATAATTTTTCTTTACATTATTTCACAATGAGGTTACAAAATCTTTTATGTGCACGTAAAATCTGCATTATTGAATGGTGATCTTGAAGAGGAAGTTTACATTGATAAACCATGTGGATTTTTTATTCAAAATGATGAAAGTTATCTGTTAAGGTTGAACAAGGATTTGTATGGGATAAAATAGGCTCTGAGGGTATGTTATTATAAATTGGATACATGCTTGATGATTATTAATTTCACAAAGCATAGAGTTAATATCTACCTTTACATCAAGGAATATCAGGATTTGTCACACATCATAATTGTTTATGTCAATGACATTATCTTTGTTGAAAATGATGAATGATCATGTCAAATATTTGTTGAGAAGATGAAGAATTCATTTGAGTTGTCCATGCTGGGAGAAATGACATCCTTTCTTTGGATACAAATTTTACAGAAGAGGAACCACACTTTTCATTCTCAAGAAGAGTGTGCTGAGGAACATCTGATGAAGTTTGGAATAGAAAATTAGAAACCTGTTTCCACACCGATTTTAGTGGGAACCAAGTTGTCTAATGATGGAGAAGGAAAGTATGTTGATCAGAATTAGTATCGAAATCTAATTAGAATTCTGTTACATTTAACTGCATCATGACCTGATATCATCTATATTTTTACCTTATGAGCACAATTTCATAGGGCTTCTAATTAATCACATTAAATTTCTGAAAAGATAAATCTTAGATATATCAAAGGCACAATAAATTTTTGGAATCAGGTATGATGGATTAGAAAATATTGATCTATTTAGATATTCAGTTGCGGATTGGGCATGAAATGTTGATGATAGAAGAAACACATATAGTGTAGTTTTCTTTCTCAGGGAAATTTGTGTTAGTTTGAAAATAAAGAAATAGAATTTAGTGACTATTATCATGTATGAATCAGATTATGTTACTGCCACTCAAGATTCTACCTTACATATAATATTAAAGAATCAATTGGAAGATCTACTTATTGAAGTGAATCTACCCTTACTCATGGGATATGATAATCTTATTTGAATCATTCATACAATCAATCTGGTACAAGATTCTCATTCAAAACACATTGAAATTAATTATCACTTCATCAAAGATCTAGTGGAGAAGATTGAATTAAATCTGGAGTAAATTCCTACATCAAAACAAGTTGTTGACATATTCACAAAACATTTACTATATGAACCATTTTCTAAATTGAGGTTGAATATGGGTGTCCAACATCCTTCTCATCATGGGTGAGGTACATGTGTTTGTACCCTATCTCATCTTATATTTGAATTGTAGAGACCAAAAGCTTAACGTACATGGAAATTGCATTACTTTTGCAGAATAATTAATACATAACAAAAACAGACACACAAGGACCGTAATAGTTTAGTGTCTTTGGAAACTCGGAATATAATCTTCTAATCGTGGTGAAAGATCTTCAACATATCCCATAAAAATATTCCCCTTTTGTTTTCTTACCTAAAACCTTTCTTTATATCCTGGGGAAAAGAAAACATAAAAAGGGTGAGCTCAAATGCTCAGTAATGGTAAGCATGGAGAAAATAAAACAAACCATATACATTTGAACTTAAAAACATGAACTTAATGTTTAAACATCAAAATCTTGAGCAATGATAGAAAACATGGAAATACATAAGACATGGATCATAATGGAACATCAATAATGATAAAATATCATGGGAATAGAACATGTAATTGTTGAAAACCATTAAGCACATGATATGATTTCATAGTAGCCAAGACATTTCTGCCAAGACCATCATAGTTGACAAAGTCCCTTACTGAACCGGGTTTACTTGTCGTTCCAGCCCTACATTACTGAACCAGATTCACTTTCCGTTCCATCCATGTCAATCTCATAATATATAAATCTTTACCCAATGCATTAGAGGGAGATATAGTTTCCACCAATCTCATAATGAAATCATTTTTACTTGTGCCACAGAATAAACATAAATCATTCATCATAACCCAAAGAATAAAATGGGTTTCATAAACATCATCCCATCATAAAATAATCCATATAAAACAAATGAATATCATTTCATCATAAGATGAATCAAACCATGTAAATAATAGATACATTATACTTGAAATATAATCATACTAAATAATGTTATCTTACATGGAAAATAGTTTTGACAAAACACTTGAAATGAATTCTTGAGAAAAATATCATTTCTTCATCAAAATCATTTTCTTTTCAAAAAATTCCATGAAATTTTAAAATAAAAACATTCTTTTGAAAATAATCATGAAATATTTTGGAGTAAGCTTCATGATAATAAGATGTTATGAAACCGTAAAAATATGTTCATGTCGTATAAGTTAAAAAAAGCATTCTTCTTGTACTTTTACTGGAAAAGTCAAAAAGTACCTCGTTTGGTAAAAAAAAGAAAGATTCCTTACATACCATGTAGTAAATGTCCAAAATGGGAAAAAAGGTATTTAAACATACATGAACCCATTTTTAGAAAATAGGGACATGGATGATAAATATAACCCCAGTAAATACTAATGAATACACAATCTCGGATAAAAATGAGATTGGAAAAGTTATCCCTTACCTTAGGTCTGATATGCTTCGTACGTATCTAAAACTCCTTTATAATGATTTATATAATATCATTGACTTATTACAGAATCATATTCAATGTTATGATATCATATATAGTTCACTTATGACTTTATATTACCCGTTCACTTGTAAATTCCATGTTAAAGCAGTGTTTTGGGTAAAATCGTTTAATTATCGTACGTGTTTGGACTTGTTGTTCTTGATATTATTATTAATTAAATCATGATTTAATTACTTAAAAATTATAAATCATGATTTATATATTATATATATTCATTATATATATATAATAGATAGATAAATGAAATGAAATACACCGTTTAGGGAGACGGTACGCCTTACGTACGCATGGACACTATTTTCCTTTCATTATTTACTTGAATGGAAGTAAGTAGATGACATATATATAAACATAAATATAGTAGCTTCATTATGTCATATATTTAATTATTATTCATTATATATACTTTATAATCATTCTTTAGTGGTTAACACAGAGAATGAATCTCATTGCGTCGTGGAGACGGTAATCCGTACGTACGAACTAGCGATGATATCGTTCCCATAATTATTGAATTGAATTGGAGTGGATGATATAATATCTCAGAATTAGTATTATGTTATAATAACTATATATAGTTATTCTTTACACCATTATACCCATCCAAGTAAGGTGGTGGTGGAAAAACAGATTACACCACAGCGTGGAGACGGTATTCCGTACGTACGCTCGCGCGATGATTTCATTTTCCGTAGGATGGATAGAAGGAGAAATGGGGTTGTTTCATATTTATAATAACATATAAGTATATTATTTATACTTATGTTATTACTTTATAATGAAACAACTAAATAAGACGAATTTGAAGAAGAAAGAAAACTTAAAAGAATCGGTAGAAGAGATTACCTATTCTTCGACAAACCCCTTTTTAAGATTCCTCTTAAGGCACTTGAGAAGACCTTTTGAGGAGACCAAAACCTCTATAATGTTTATAGGGAAGTTTATAAGGTAAATTGGCAGGTTTTGGCTGAGCTTGAAGGCTCAAAATTGTGTAAATAGAAGAGGGAGGAGGTGCCCTTTTATAAGGGAGGAGAGGGGCAATTTAGGAAAAACTTAAAATATTTTTTTATAATAAAGTCATATTCGGTTTATAAAAGATCAAAATTGATTTATTTCGAAGATAAAGTGGGTATGGGTCGAAATAATCTCAAAAAATATGTTTTAGAAAAGTTTAGGTTACTATTTTAACCTTATAATTTAGATTTAAATCTAAGTTAAATAATTTAACTTTTACCATGTCTTCTTGTTTTCTTACACTATATGGTTAATATACTTACTATAAAAAGCCAAAAAAACCCCAAGTGGATCATTATTAAAATATATAACCTTATATAAGTCATTTTTCAGAACCTTAGATTTTTATTAATAGAATAACAATTAATAATATAATATTTTTTTAAAATGATTTTATGTCAATTTTACTCTATTTGGTAATTGATTTTTGTGAAAATCATAACAGCATGATTAGTTTCGAAAAAAATTAATTAAATCAATACTAAAATTTCATATTAACCTATAAAATTATTGAAATTTATAAAAAGTATCAAATTACATTTATTTTGGTATTTATAACATCAATTATGTTAATATTTCATTAATAAGGTAATTACTGCATCATCATTGTGTCATAAATAAATTTACTTATTTAATGTATAAAAATTATAAATAAAATAAAATTATGTAGGAAATAGTTTTATATTTATAATGGATATTTATAGTCAAATTTATCTTATGTATAACCCTATATTAAAAGTGTTTTAGTTATTAAAATTTGATTTTAACTCTTTTAAATATTTTTTGAATTAAATAATAATAAATGTCCTAATATAATCCAAGTGGACCTAAATGATAATAATATATTCCTAAGGTTTTTTGTGGTCTAATTATTCTTATCCAATATAATTAGGATATGTGTTAGGGTAATAATAATATCATTTTTACCCTTAATTACCCTATTTACTTTTAACCGTGGTAAATAAAAGTAAAAAGTTTCTATTAACCAAAAATTATTTTATCTTATTAAACTAAATTTTACTCCTTGATATTAACCGTGTCTCTTGGATTTTCGAAATTCCACTCACAGAAGCGGTAAAATTAAATTTTATGTAAATTTTCAAATTCTCCTAGGAGGTGAGTAAAAGACGGTGAAAAGTTCAATAAAATTTTTATATATTTAAATTTTTTATAAAATGAATCCAATGAATTACATTGAACTTATATAGGTATTATGTATTAATTTTGACCTAAAAATAAAATAAATAATTATTTAAATAAAAATTCAGTTTTTAAATAGTAACCCAGTGTTTTCACTATTCATCAAAAAATGAAAGTTTTCAGGAAAATACCAAAAATTCACCCTAGGCTAATTTCGATATTCCGAATCCCAAAATGAAGACCATTTTGAAAGATAAAATTTATAAAATTTCAAAAAGTGGGTACTACTATTCATAATGGCTAGTTCATAATAATATTATAATAATATATCGTTTAGTGAAACTCGGCATTGCATACTACACATGCTATCGAGGAAAGTCTTGATTGCGTGTAATGCAAGCCAAGTCAGGGATGCGTATAGTGAAAGCTTAGTTTGGTGTTTCGTATAATATAATCAAAACTTATTTCATTTATACATTAAACAAAATCTATACTTAATGTTGCGTATAATAATTTCCACAAAACGAACTTGAAATTCTGTGTAACACGAGCCAAGAATAGTGTTGCGTATACTTCTAGCTAATACGGTGTTGCGTATAGTAAAAACTAATATTGGTGTACAACAGAAGACATCAAAGAAATTAAAAAGAATATATCTCATAAAATCTCAGGGTGTTACATTCTACCCCACTTAAAATGAATTTCGTCCTCGAAATTCACCGGGGTTATAAATCATTTACTACTAGAAAGTTTCATTTGTAGAAACTCACATCATAAAAGGAATACTAAAACTTAATTTTAAAATGTAAAGTAAGAAATGAAACAGTTACCCTGATTTACCCATCATTGGGTTTCTACATAGGATAACATAGGTGGAAATATGGATATGGAAGAAAAATCTAACCATCAAGTTCTGATGGAGAGTGGTAGAGAACATGGCTATGAAAAAGCCAACAATAACAAAGCCATAAATTTGTGATGATCTAAGGTATCATCTAATTAATAAGATATAAGAGCACTAGGACAACATTTTTGGTTTTTAAGATCAATTCCCTAATGTTGAAGAATTTTTGAATTAAAAGAAATTCTTACTTGATTTTGGTACAATCTCACTTTTGTTCGGGCCCTAAACAATTTCCACTTCATCTCTTAAATCAATGAAGTTGAATTTGTATTTTGTGAAGTGTTAGCGGATCATGTGATAGAATTATAGGTCATTCCATCTGTCTCAAACATGAGGTTAGCAAAAGTTATATACATAAGTCCATCTATGGTTAGATTATTAGTATATGGTTCGAAAAATGGACTTATACTTCATCTATCATACCGCTTAATAAAATAAAACTAGTTTCTACTAACCTGAGACTTCCTATAGGCCAGTGGTAGGCGATACAGGCCTGTCACACTTCGGTTGTGGGTTCGATTCCCAAATCCTTGTCCGACATGATAGGTTGTCGCCCATTCTGCAGGTTGTCCCTTTTCTTAAACTACACTATTACAACATTTATCAATAATATCGAAAAACATTTCTATCCTTAAACAATACTAACATATGTTCAACATAATCCATTCCAATCTTTAGGATTATCCAAAATAATTCTTTCCAAACCCATAGTATACAGAGAACAATTAGTAAAAAGGACATATAACAAGCACTTGAATACCATCATTTATCCCTCATATATCACAAGATATATCTTGTTGATCGCATTCCAAACATGTGAATACCATAATATTTTATTATCTTGAAAAATGAATACCCATTTAACCTCAGTGAAAACATGAATGTTGTCAAAAGTTAACTCTTTCCACATACCAAAATCCCAAAAATCTGTATACTCAAACCATGATATCACATTGTCCTTGTATCAGTGATGAGATCATTAATACTATCAAACATCTCATTATCTCCTTATCCCTTCATTATGTGCATATCATCTACTTTCCAAAAATATATGAATGACCTTTCATGGTTACCTGTACCATTCAACATATACATTAAAATACTTTTGAAAAAACAACAGTGTAGCAATCCTTAGACGTGTCTTTATTCCATAGTACCATTACCTATACAACATAACTCTTGATGAACATAAACCATTCCACTACCTTCTTAAACCATTGACCAAGCTTCATCATTTTATTCCTCAAGACATCTTTTATCTCATATATCATTTTTAGTCTCTTCATCACCATCAATATAAATACTATCCATACGACCATGCTGATTCTCTTCATGAGATTTTACCTTAGAGCATTGTTTTACATAATGCCCGTACATTCCACATTTAAAACATTTAACCATTGTTGATGTCATAGAAATACCATCATCCTTGTCCATGTTATTAACTGAACCTTTTCCTCCACACTTACTGGCATTGTGTCCTTCTTTTCCACACCAAAAGCATCTTCCAGTTCCTCTGAAACATTCTCCTTGATGCCTCTTACCACATGATTTACATGATGGAAATTGAACTTTCTTTCCTCTATGATCATCATTAAACTCCATCTTTCTCTTATTTGCTGAGTCAGGAAACTTACCAAAGTTGAGTTTATTGATCATATTATGAGATTTCTAATTAGGCATAATAATTATGTTTGGACTTACAAATCCCGTTTCATTTGGTTTCTCATGAATAATATCATTCCATTGTCCATCATATCCTCCATTATCGTGAATCTTCCTGTTTCCAGCCATTTTATAAAACCCAAAAAGAATAGTGTGAGAGGAAAAAATCATGCTAGGTAAAAAAACATAATAAAGGTAGAGTACCTTAAATATCTAACATCTTAGGTTTAATTCTAAGATCGTTACCGTAATTCTAGGACTATAACCTATACTTATACTTAACTTTAGGGACATCCCTAGACATACCTTAGAAATATCTCTAGGGATCTCACTAATGTTTTCGCATCCTAGTTTCCAAAGTTTAACTAAACCTTTCCTCTAATACCAACTATAGAGACCCAAATCTTGACGTACATGGAAATTGAAGTACTTTTTCTGAATACTTAATACATAACAAAAAAAGACACACAAGGACCGTAATAGTTTAGTGTCTTTAGAAACTCGGAATATAATCTTCTAATCATGGTGAAAGATCTTCAACATCTCACATAAAGATCTTCCCCTTTTTTTCCTACCTAAAACCTTTATTTATATCCTGGGGAAAAGAAAACATAAAAAGGGGGAGCTCAAATTCTCAGTAAGGGTATGCATGGAGAAAATAAAACAAACCATATACATTTTAACTTAAAAACATGAACTTAATGTTTAAACATAAAAATCATGAGCAATGACATAAAACATTGAAATACATAAGGCATGGATCATAATGGAACATCAATAATGATAAAATAGCATGGGAATTGAACATGTAATTATGGAAAACCATTAATCACATGATATGATTTCTATAGTAGCCAAGACATTTATGCCAAGACCATCACAGTGGATAAAGTCCCTTACCGAACCGGGTTTACTTGCTGTTCCATCCCTATATTACTAAACTGGATTCAATTGCCATTCCATACATGTATATCTCATGAGATATAAATCTTTACCCAATGAATTAAAGGGAGATATAGGTCCCACCCATCTCATAATTAAACCATTCTTACTTGTGCCACAAAATAAACATAAATCATTCATCATAACCCAAAGAATAAAATGGGTTTCATAAACATCATCCCATCATAACATAATCCATATAAAACAAATGGATATCATTTAATCATAAGAATAATAAAACCATGTAAATAATAGATAAATTATACTTCAAACATAATCATACTAAATAATGTCATCTTATATGGAAAATAGTTTTGACAAAACACTTGAAATGAATTCTTGAGGAAAATATTCTTTCTTCGTCAAAATAATTTTATTTTCACAAAATGCCAATAAATTTTAAAAGAAAAGGATTTGTTGAAAATATTCCTGAAATATTGTGGAGTAAGCTTCATGGAAACAAGAAGTTATAAAACCGTAAAAATCAATTCATTTCGTATAAGTTAAAAAAAGCATTATTCTCTTACTTTTGCCAGAAAAGTCAAAAAGTACGTCGTTTGGTAAACAAAAGAAAGATTCCTTACATACCATTTAGTAAAAGTCAAAAATGGGTAAAAAGGACTTTAAACATACATGAAACCATTTTTAGAAAATAGGGACATGGATGATAAATATAACCCAAGTATATACATATGAATAAACAATCTCGGATAAAAACGATATTGGAAAAGTTATCCCCTACCATCGGTCTGATATGCTTCGTACATATATGAAACTCTTGTATAATGATTTGAATAATGCCATTGAATTATTACAGAATCATATTCATTGTTATGATATCATATATGGTTCACTTATGACTTTATATTACCCGTTCTTTTGTAAATTCCATGTTAAAGCAGCGTTTTGGGTAAAATCGTTTTATTTATCGTACATGTTTGGACTTGTTTTTCATGATATTATTATTACTTAAATCATGATTTAATTACTTCCAGAATGTAAATCATGATTTATATATCATATATATTCAGTATATATATATAAAATAGATAGATAAATGAAATGAAATACACCGTTCATGGAGACGGTAGGCCGTACGTACGCATGAATGCTGTTTTCCTTTCCTTATTTACTTTAATGGAAGTAAGTAGATGACATATATACATATATATATATATATATACATAAATCCAGTAGCTTAATTCTGTCATATATTTCATTATTATTCATTATATATACTTTATAATCATTCTTGGGTGGTTAACATGGAGAATGAATCTCATCGCGTCATGGAGACGGTAATCCGTACGTATGCACTAGCGATGATATCATTCCCATAATTATTGAATTGAATTGGAGTGGATCATATAATATCTCAGAATCATTATTATGTTTTAATAACTATATTTAGTTATTCTTTACACCATTATACCCATCCAAGTAAGGTGGTGGTGGAAAAATAGATTACACCACAGCGTGGAGACGGTATTCCGTACGTACGCACGCACGATGATTTCGTTTTCCGTAGGATGGATAGAAGGTGAAATCAGGTTGTTTCATATTTATAATAACATATTATAATATTAGTGATAAAAATTTTATTAAATTATAATGAAACAACTAAAGAAGAAGAAGTCGAAGAAGAAAGAAAACTTGAAAGAATTGGTAGAAGAGATTACCTCTTCTTCAACGCACCCCTTTTTAAGCTTCCTCTAAGGTACTTGAGTTGGTCTTTTGAGGAGCCCAGAACCTCTAAAATGTTTCTAGAGAAGTTGATAAGGGAAATGGTCAGGGGTTGGCCGAGCTTCAAGGCTCAAAATTGTGTAAATAGAAGAGGGAGGAGGTTCCCTTTTATAAGGGAGGAGAGGGGCACTGTAGAAAAAACTTAAAATATTATTTTATAATAAAGTAATATTCGGTTTATAATAGCCCCAAATTGATTTATTTATAAGATAAAGTGTGGATGGGTCTAAATCCTCTCAACCAATAGGTTTTAGACAGGTTTAGGTTACTATTTTAACCTTATCATTTAGATTTAACTCTAAGTTAAATAATTTAACTTTTACCATGTCTTCTTGTTTTCTTACACTATATGGTTAATAAACATACTATAACAAGCCAAACTAACCCCAAGTGGTTCATTATTAATATATATAACATTATCTAAGTCATTTTTCCGTACCTTAGATTTTTTAGGAATATAATAACAATTAATAATATAATATTTGTTTTAAAAATGATTTTATGTCAATTTTGACACTATTTGGTAATTGATTTTTGTGAAAATCGAAACAGCATGATTAGTTCTACAAATTTAATTAAATAAATACTAACATGTCATATTAACCTATAAAATTATTGGAATTTATAAAAAGGCTCAAATTACATTTATTTGGGTATTTATAACATCAATTATGTTAATATTTCATTAATAAGGTAATTACTGCATCATCATTGTGTCATAAATAAATTAAATTATTTAATGTCTAAAAATTATAAATAAAATACCATTATGTAGGAAATCGTTTTAGATTTATAATGGATATTTTTAGTTGAATATATCTTATGTATAACCCTATATTAAAAGTGTTTTAGTTATTAAACATTGATTTTAACTCTTTTGACTCTTCTTTGAATTAAATAATAATAAATGTCCTAATCTAATACAAGTGGACCTAAATGATAATATTATATTCCTAAGGGTTTTTTTGGTCGAATTATACTTATCCAATAGAATTAGGACATGTGTTAGGGTAATAATAATATCATTTTTACCCTTAATTGCCCTATTTACTTTTAACCATGGTAAATAAAAGTAAAAGGTTACGATTCACCAAAAATTAATTTTAACTTATTTAACCACATTTTACTCTTTGATATTAACTGTGCCTCTCGGATATTCGAAATTCCACTCATGAAAGCTGTAAAATTAAGTTTTATGAAAATTTTCAAATTCTCCTAGGAGGTGGGTAAAAGACGGTGAAAAGTTCAATAAAATATTTATATATCTAACATTTTTGTAAAATGACTCCAATGAAATAAATTGAACTTATATAGGTATTATGTATCAATTTTGACCTAAAAATAAAACAAATAATTATTTAAATAAAAAGTCAGTTTTTAAATAGTAACCCAGTGTTTTCACTATTCATCAAAAATTGAAAGTTTTTAGAAAAATACCAAAAATTCACCCTAGGATAATTTTGATATTCCGAATCCAAAAATGAAGTCCTTTTTGAAAGATAGAATTTATAAAATTTCAAAAAGTGGGTACTACTATTCATAACGGGTAGTTCATAATAATATTATAATAATATCTCGTTTAGTGAAACTCGGTATTGCGTACTACACATGCTATCGAGGAAGGTCTTGATTGTGTGTAATGCAAGCCAAGTCAGGGTTGCATGTAGTGAAAGCTCTGTTTTGTGTTGTGTATAACATAATCAAAACTTATTTCATTTATACATTAAACAAAATCTATACTTAATGTTGCGTAGAATAATTTTCACAAAACGAAGTTGAAATTGTGTGTAACAAGAGGCAAGAATAGTGTTGCATATAATGAAAGCTAATATGGTGTTGCGTATAGTACAAACTAATCTTGGTGTACAATAGAAGACATCAATGAAATTAAAAATAATATATCTCATAAAATCTCGGGGTGTTACATGGATAGTGTTTTCAAGGGGTATAATTGTTTCATAAATATGTCTTTATTGAAGAATGCATAAAAGGGGAGTTATGGGTAAGCTGGGAATCTAACTGGTATGTGTGAGAACTATTCTAAATTCTTGTTAGAGTGGTTGTAGGAAACAAATATTTCTTTTCTAGAAATGATGAAGTAGTAGAGAATTTAGAGAAAGAATACTGAACTAAAAGGCCATAGAAAAAATATGTGTATGGTTTGGTGAAGGTTGTAGGCTATTAAATAAAATCTCAAGTGGTATCCTAGTCACTTATTTTGGATAACATGGTTTTTATTTCAATAATTATTGTTTCCTACAATGAGTTAGCTCGTGTTGGCATAAAATTGTTCATAAGTAATCCAATTTTTAAGATTAAAAAGTTTATTTATTTATGAATCTTTATTGACAACAAAATATAAAGGGGTAGATTGTTGGAACCAAGTTGGAAAGAGATAGTGTTTCCTTTTGTTTTCAAAGAAGATAAATAAATTTTCTTGGTAAAAGGTCTTGTAAATAATGACGTTGCATTTCGGATTTGTATTTAAAAAATATCTTAATTTTGGTGAACTTTTGATGCAAGAATTTTTAAGGATAGGCAGATTAAAAGAATTGTTTTTGGAAAAGGAAATAAGTGGCATTCAAGTAGGATGTGGCATGTAAGTATAAGTGGCACACAACTGTATGTTTCATGCAAGTCATGTTTCAAGACCATCACATAAAAATATGAAAAATTAGAGAAAGTGGCACATTTGTTAAAGAGTTCCACACAATTAGGATGTATCACACATGTATAAGTGGCACACAAGAAGGAATGGAGCAGAAGTGTATGTGTTGTAAATGTCATGGAGTGGTGCGCAAGATGAGTTGCAAGACTCATGCACAGGGTAACCAAAATGCCTATAAATTTACAGCTACCCCCTATTTTTATGTATCTCAAAACATAATGGAAAATTTGAGCTTTCCTCATGCATGTAGTAGAATGTGGCATGCAAGCTAATGTGTCAAAAAAAATTTCTGTTATGTACAAGAGTGGTGCACAAGAAGAAGTGGCGCCCAATTTGTAAGCTACACGCAAGCAGGGAGTTGTGTTCAAAAAGTGTGTTGTGTATAAATCCAGAAGTGGAATTCATATAGTGAGTTGTTCACAATAGTGGCATGCAAGTAGTTAGTGGTGTTCAACTAGTTGGAGTCTTGCAATATGGGAGGAATGCAAGCAAGGACTAGTGCAAGTAGGGAGTGACGTGGAAGATGTTTGCTATAGGAGGTTCTTACTAGCTCTTGTGTAGTAAAGTGATGAATTTTTTGGGAGATTTTATTTGTGAAGGTTTATCAAGAATCCCAAAAACATTTCATTTCCCTATTTGTAATAAGTGGTGGAACACATAATATTATATTATTTTCAAAGTGTGACATGAGTGTAAGGTGATATCCTACCCATTTTATTCTGTATAAAATTATTGTTTTCTAGTGGATTGTGTGGTACTAGATTTTTTCCGTACTATACCAAGGATGTATTTACTCTTGTGGAGTAGCGAACCTTGTAAATATAGTGTTCCAGTGGTTTTGTGCATTCATCGGGGAAGCAACACTTTAATAGGAGGTGAATGTTTTAAAAAAAAGTAAACATAAAAAGAAACGAATATCATTGATTTACCCCTACCCCTCTCAGTGATACTTGGATTCTGATTGGGAACATCAACTATGATAGTTTGGAGAGTTAATTCATTCCATTATGATAGACATTTAAATGTTCCTTGACTGTTATTGAAATAATTTTCTATACTTTTTTATGCTAGAATGTTATGTCTTATACCAATGTTTTCCCCTCATGGATTATATTATTTGTTTCTATAATGATTAATGTATTATGTAATTATAATTTTTATGTCATGAATTAGTATTTTGATCTTTTATATGCAGTTTATGGTTTTCAAATGTTATGAATATGATCACATACCCTTATGTTAATGTTATTATTATATATATCACTTGGTTACCCAAACTGAGCATCTTATCTCACCCTTTCTTATGTTTCATTTACCCTGTTTATAAAGAAAATTATTATATATGATATATTTAATAAGGGTTATAGTTATTAAAATTTTTTGGGAGATTATATTGTTTTCTTCTAGAGATTTTGTTTACTTTTCTGATTTTCCAAATGAAATAAACTACTTCGTCCCTCAGGCATGTGTTTATATAATGTAGTGATTATTAATAAAAAGGATGTAATATCTATGTATAATAATAATATGTTTTTATAGTTGGTATCAAGGGATACATTTAATTATCCTTTAGAAGCAATGATAATAAAATCGTTGTGAGACCCCTAAGGACATGTCTATGTATAATTCTAAGGGTGAGTCAAAGTATAGAAAAATGTTCTGTAATTTTTTTGAAAGATAGAGTGAGGGGTTTCCAATAGATTACATACCTATATACATACTTACAGTGGATGTCGCTCTAGTAAAGAGGTACATGGGAATAATAACTTAGAAAATGGTGCATTAATATGGTCTTGATCATCACTACATGCATGAAAATGGGCCTTTCTGCAAACCTCATTTAGAACTCTCATGTGATACGCTTTTGAAATTCACAAACTCATTATGAACCATCATAAAGGATTTAACTATATGATAACATTGAACAACCTAATATTAAACTAAATGTGTTATAGTTTAAAAAAATACTTTCATGATTTAGACATCATATAACTTAGTTTTCATCATTTGGTGGTTCCCCATACTCATTATTGTTTATTATAGTATGTTTTTTAATTTTTGTCAGTTGATGGAACCCGAAAGAAACTGTAATATTGATGAGTGTGAAAGACCATAAAATTCTTTTACTCCTAGTCATGAAAGACATTATTGGAGATAGAATGAAAAATATAATAGTTATGTTCACACAACATTCTCAATATATTAATCATGTTTGACTTCTAGATGGAAAAGTAGGGAACAACCTTTTGTGGAGTCCATGATGCGGAAAAATCTATTTTTCATTCAATGGGACTTTTGATCCACTTGTTGTTAAAAAATGGTTCACGACCACTAATAAGTTATTTTCTATTCTAGAGTGTCTAGAACATGAATATTTTATCTTTTTTCTCTACATTCTAGTAGGATAAGGGGATTAATGGTGGTTTCTTAGTAAGAATATGAAGAAACATAAATAAATTGAATCTATGGATTGGGATGAGTTCATGAACTTATTTTTTTATAAGTAAATTCCTTATATTCATTGTATGAATATGGAATATTTACTTAAGATAAAGAAAATTTATGATGAATCTATTGGTACCTATAATGAAAATTTAACAACAATTCCAAGGTATTATTTTAGTATAATCATCCCACCTGAATGTATGATTGATCGATTCTTAGGTGGCATAAAAAAACCCCAAATGATGCTATACATAAGAGACATAAATAGCTATGAATAGATTTTTCTATGTGCTATCATTGTGGAAATGGCGGTTAGAGTTACATATCAATATCATTGTTCTGATAATATTATTACAATGGAATTTAAAGGAAACTCTAATAACCATGGAGAGAAGAAGATGAGCTTTCCATTATTAACAGAGTGTGGTAAGAGGAATGGTTGTAATTTTATTAATGGGACTAGTAAATTCATTTAGTGTAAATGGGAAGATCATCAGGAAATATGATGGGAAGAATTTAGCTAACAATGTGAATATCGATAAATTTTCACATAATTCCCCACCCACACTCCAGTTTTTCAAATTCAAGGTGTACAAATATTATGGTAACCAATTCCCAAATCTGATGGTTAATATTGATGATCGAAAAAACAACATCTTAATCTAAGAGAGAGGGAAATCTCATGTCATCACTATTTTTTATGAGGGGAGTCACAATGAAATGATGAAATGTACACTTACCATACACTATAGAACATATAATGTTTTATTTTAATCTAGATCTACCCATTCATTCTTTTCTATTGGATTTTATAAGGATATAAATATACCACTGATATGATTACATTTACAATTAGCCCCAAAAACCTCTAATGGTATGACAAATTAATCTCAAGTGTATGATTCCTATTCAGTTGACATTGGCGGGAATATTCTTCTGGAAAAAATTATCATTCTTTATCCGATTAAATTTGATATAATCTTGGTCATGGATAAGATTTCTCTATATAAATCCCACATTAATTATTGAATGAGGGAAGTTAAATTTGATTTTAAAAACCACCCATTGATTAGCTATAAATTTTACAATATGTAATAACTTTGGAAGGAGATCACGTCCATTGTATGGGTGTTAATTCCCATTCATAAGGGTTTTTTAGCTCAAGTAGTTGGTATGAAACTTGGCATCGATGATATATATATTGTGAAAGAATTTGATGATATCTTTAGAGAATATTTTCCTACCATTCCAAAAAATCTTGAAGTTATGTTCTCAATCGAACTGAAACCTAGTGCCACACCAATTTAAAAGACTCACTATAGAATGGCTCCAGTTGAGTTACAGAAATTCAAGAGGAAAATTTTAGAAATCCTTGAAAAGGGATTAATTCATTTGATCATTTAACCTTGGGTTTTACTTATTCCTTTTTTTAAAAGAAATCCATATCAACGATACTCCTTATTAATTATTGATTGGTGAGCATGATCACAGTTAAGAAAAATTATCATCTTCCCCGTATTGGTGAATTTTTTATCAACTACACAAAGCACAATAATTTTCTAATATTCACCTTTTTTCTAGATATCATCAATCAAGGGTAAAGAAATAGGATATACAAAATAATTTTTTTGTAAAAGTTATTTACATTATTATTATATAGTGATTCCATATGGTCTTTCTAATTGCCTTTTTTATCTTCATGGATTTAATGAATAGATTCTTTAGACATTAAATTGGTTAGTGTTTGGTATTCATTATTGATGAAATACGTATCCATAAAAAGTTTAAAGAATATAATAAAGACTGCTTATGAATTATAATACACAACATAAAAAAAGGAAAAATATATGAAAAATTTAAAAAGTGTGAATTTTAGATGCAATATGTTTCATTTTTTGGTCATATAATTAAAAGAGATGGTATATATGTAGATCCATCAAATATGGAGGCCATTAAATGTTGACCTAGACCATCTATGGAGTTTGATATATATAGTTTTCTTGGTTCTGTTATATATTATTGGTGGATTATGGAGAATTTATCATGAGTATCTAATCCTATGATTAAGTTAACTCATAATAGAGTCATGTTCATCTAGATAAATTAAATGAATGAAAAATCAAAAGGAGTTTAATAGAATATTGGCCAGCACATCTATTCATACATTACCCTTTAAAGGATAAGGTTTTATAATCTATAATTATTCATCCATGAATGGACTAGGATGTGTTATTATTTAGAATGAAATGGTTATAGCTTATTCTTCCATGTAATTGACGATTTATGGAAAAAAATTACCCAACTCTTGATTTGGAGTTATTGAGGTATTTTTTTCATTAAATATGTGGAGAAATTATATTTATGGCCAAAACTGTGATACATATACCAATAATAAAGTTTTAATGTACATATTCACATACAAGGAGTTGAATATCAACCAATGAAGATGGTTATAACTAATTAAAGATTAAGAATTTTAAATACATAACCACCTTGGAAAAAAAACTAGGTGGCCAATTCATTGAGGTGAAAGAGTCATTTTAACTTCTCCATTATGATGATCACAAAAGCTCCAATATTTTTAGATTTTAAAAGTGTGTGTTTAGAAACCCTAAATGAAGGGGAGAAATATTATCTTTCTAAATAGAATATTCAACTCTATAAATTTAATGATTAAGGTGGTATATAAGGAAGACACAGATCTAAAAATCTATGTTTGGAAATATTCTTGAATTTAATATTGATCATGATGGAATTATGGGGCTCAGGAACCGTGTATGTATTCCTACCATATCCGATTTGAAGAAATTTTTTTAAAATGAATATCATTGTTCATCATTCTATATTCATATGGTAAATATGAATATGTATATTTATTTGAATGAGAATTTCTTATTGGATTGAATAAAGGGAGGTATCACAGAGTCTGTATCTCGGTCCTTAGTATGTTAGAAAGATAATGATGAAAGAAAAAATTCTTAGGGTTTTTTATATCCATTTACTATACCATAATGTAAATAAGAAAACCTCACCATGGATTGTTTCATAAGACTCACCAAAAAATCAAAATGGCATAATGATATATGGGTTGCAATTGATCTCCTTACAATGTTATCCCACTACATTTCTGTCATAAAATAATTATCTATTGATTTTTTATATGATATAAATTAAGTGGTAAGGTTGAATTCATTACCCAATTCAATTGTATTTGAATATGATATTATGTTTACCTTATAGTTCTAATGAAGCCTTCAGAAATATCTTGATATGAAGTGTATTTTCAACACTGTGTATCACCCTCAGAAAGATATTCAGTTTTAAAAAACAATTAGAACTATATAGGATATATTGGAACATTTTATTTGGATTGAAAATGTAGTTGGTATCAATACCTTCCTCACGTTTTTATTTTTTACAATAATAGATTTTAATCAATCATTCATATTGCTCTTTATGAACCCCATATAGAAATAAATTCCTAGACACAACACGATGGAATGAAGTTGAAGAAATAAAGTTATTGGGACCTTAGATAGATAATGAAATGGAATAGAGGGATAAAATCATTCATCAACACATAAAAGTGGCATAGAGTTAATAGAAAATTATTCATATAATCACCGACATGATCTATAATTTGATGTTGATGGGAAAGTGATTTTATGAATTTCTACATGGAAGAAGGTGATGAGATTAAAGAACAAATGAAAACTATGCCTCATGTTTATTAGTCCTTTTGAAATTATTGATCATATAGAGACCTTATATTATATCTTGGTTATTTAGAAAACACCCCCTTGTTTCCATGATATGTTCCATGTATCTCCCTTGAGGAAGTACATACCAGAACCATCACATGTATTAAACATAGAGTTCATACCATAGGGGAAAGACTATTCTTATGAGGAACAATCGGTAGAAATTAAGGATCGTACCAAGAAAATTTTAGGAAACATGACCACTCACCTGGTCTATGTTTTGTGGAGAAACAAACAATTTGAGAAAGATTTGTTAGAATATGTGGATATCATGAGGCATAATTATCCTCATTTTTTTATATCATAGTCATGAATTTCGGGAGTGAAATTTATTTTTCAAAGGAAGAATGTAACACCACGAGTTTTTTTAATAAAAATTAAATTAAATTAGATTTATTTGATATCATACATTCCATGAATCACATAGTTAGTCTTGTGTTACATCCAACATCAGGTTAATATTGTGCTACAAAAACACTTGGTTAGCATGCATTACACAAGACCCTGATTTTTATCAAAACCACAATATAATATTGATATAGTTATTTAAACTATACCATTAAAACATATTTGTTAATCTTATTGACTTGAATAGTAAAAAACAATTTTAAAAAATTAATTATAATGATTCTTTATAAAGTAATCATGTTGATAAAAAGTAGATATTTTTTCATTAAAGTCTTTATATGATTCAAAAATACTATTTTGCACAAAAAAAAATCATAATTATTATTCATAAAATTAATTATTCATAATTTTAGAAAATAATATTTATAAGAAATATTATTTTTTGAATTAGAATTTCAATAATTATTTTATAGTGTATTGTTATGATTTTTCTAAAAAGCTTAATTTTTTGATGAATAGTTAAAATATAGAATTTCAATTGAAAATTTATTTTTTATTTAATTTATAAATATAAATTTAATTTTAAATATATTTTAGAGGTAAATTAGTATAATTATAAATCCATTAGTATAATTTAGTTCATTAAAATCATTTTTTATTGAATTCAGATATAAACACTTTATAATCTTATAGACATTTTTTGTTTAAAAATTTGATTCCTCTTCACAAGTGTGGAATTAATTTCAAATTAAACTTTTACACTTATGTGAATGTAATTTTAAAACATTTATTAAATAATTTTAATCATATTGATTTATATTTTCAAATAAGTACTTATTTAATCAAAATTAATTTTAAAAAAATTATTTATAGCGGTTGAGAAAACAAATTCGTTTTTTAGGGTTAAAATAAAAGGATAAGTGTTATAAATAACAAAAAACGCACCAAAATATTTTTTATGGATATACAGAGACTTTATATATTATATGATATATAATGGTTCTTTATTTGAGCCACGTGACATGAAGAAAACATTTTTAGAATTCGTTTTTAAAAAACAATTCGTGTGTGACACTCACATTTATTATAAAAATCCACCTCTTATGATCTTCTTTTCACACTTTGAAACCATTTTTTATCAACAAATACCACCCCAAATAAATTTATAGATTCTGTAAACCCATCCAAGAATCCTTAATTTTTATATAAATTCAACTGAGTAAGGATTTTGGTACAATCCTCGAAGGGATACATGAAGAAGATGTAATGTTCATTAATGAACATTTTTGTATTATTTATTCCACTAACTTATTTAATTATTATTTTAACATTATTATATTATAAAATCATATTAATCGATATACTAATATTTTTTTTATAAGGGTATGACCTAAAATTTTCTCTACTTCCATCAAATGGGTTACATAATAATTGTTCAAGTGTACGGTGTACTACTGCCTCACGAACCGATGCCGGTCGTTTTTCTATTACCATCTATCAAGGTGGGACATAATAATAAATCCATTATTTATATATTATATTTAAAATATTATTATACTTATGGAATTATTATTTCATACATACATTCATACTCTCTATTTTGTGTGAATATGATAATATCGCTTGTGTGTACGACAGACTACCTATTCAAAAAGCGATGTAATTCATTCAAGTTCTATATGGAAAACAATAAGGATTAGTTTGTCAAAAAATATGTTATATATATGGTATAAATTTTTTAATTGAATTGTAAAATATCATTTTTCTCTATTTCATTCAATCCAATAAGAAAATGGAAAATGGGTTCATGAGTACGTATGACCAACCGTCTCCCTGAACAATGTATTTCATTTCTAATAACAAGATAATATAAGTTACTCTAAATACATATATACATAATATATATGATTTTTTTTCATGGTTAAAATTTTGTAGGAAATTAATCAATAATATACATAAGAGAACCAAAAATTACAAATCAGAAACATATATAAAAAACAAAGAGGTTACTATCCAAAACAGAGCTTTAACACAGAATTGTTCATAAACTGGTAAAAATTGTCATAATAAAATCATATATGGTATAATTTGATTAAATTATTATCTGTAATCAATGAATAATAAATTTATATTTATTATACATGTTGTTTTAATGTGTACAATGGAATTCAAGACTTAAGGTAAAGTATTTTTGTCTCAATTTTCCTTATTTGATACATATGTCATGTTATGCCCCTATATTTTTTTTATAATGTGTGTAGACAACCACTTTTTTGGTGGAATGAGGACTTTACCGGAAGGAAAATCCTTCATTATTAAAATTTATAAAAATTACATAATTTTGAAAAGTGTCTTTTTATAATAATCATCTTTCCAAGAAGAAAGAAGATCATCGGGAACTCCATTGAGCCAAGTCAACTCATTTTTTGCGGCACCTTGGTTAGAAATTCCATCAATAAAGTGGTTATCTTCATGAAAAGCATGTGTAGTGATATAATTCATGGAAAAGTGAGATTCCACGTAGCCGATCCATCTTCTGTTATATTTCTCTGATAGGTGAGTTATGAAATTTCCGATTGCCTGCACCATAAAAGTAGAATGACATTCAATCCACAAATAGAGTTATATTTTCTATTTTTTGTCTTCAACTACATTGATAATATTGAGAATTTAAGCTTCTGGAATTGTGTTGATACTGTAGACACCGGAAAAGTCCGTTGTTCCCAAACGAAGCTCCGAATGCGGGAAGCGAGGTCATATTTGGAGTCGGGAGCATGTTTCGGAGGGCCCGGAGGCCTTGCGCGGAATTTTGGAGACCTGCGCGCAAAGTTGATGAGCCACGCGCAAACCTCCCGGGATGCGCATAATGCGCTGAGCCGGCGCGCAATTTTGCGCGCCTGTGGCCCGCGCGACTCCCTTGCACGCCGGGCCCGATTCCGCGCCCGCGAAGGGAATTCCGCGCTCGCGAACCGGATTCCGCGCCCGGGGTTGCCTATAAATATAAGGCGACCCCCGACGTTTTGAAGGTTGCCAGAAGTCGAAAGGTCTCTCGTGCGCGCAATCCAACCCCTTCCGCGCGCAATGCCGATCTTCAGGTAACCTCTTTTCTTTCGTGCAAGAAAGCCTCGGGGTTCGCCTTCACGCGTAATCCCTTTGGCTTCTTTCTTTTGAACTAATTCTTCACCCTAAGGCCTTCGCGCGCAAAAGAAGCCTCTTGCGCGCAATTGCCCCCCGGGGTGCGCGCAATCCGGCCCGATTGCGCGCACCCCTTTTTTTTTCAAAGTGGCCATTCGATTAAAGAATGAGCCGTTGCCCCCACGCGCTATCCGAAGCCCGGTGCGCGCAATCTTTATCATCCGTGCACAAAGTTCTGGCCCAAGCTCCTCTTTTGCGCGCCGACCCGCGGTATTGCGCGCAAAGCTCCTCTTTTGCGCGCAAACCGCCAGGGTCGCCCCCTTTGACCCCCTGAGGGTACCCGCCTGCGTGGCGCCCGATGACCTTCATCCCGGGTGCCCGCAACGTGCGTTGTATTCCCGTGCGGCCCTCCAGGCCTGCGCGAAGTGACACGGACCCATTAGGCGGCAGCATACGTCCAACATGACGTTAAACTATGCCACGTCCGCGCTGCAAGACGTTAATCTGCCAGGCGTTTACGTCCCGCACGACGTTAAACTGCACCATCGTCCGCGCTGCAAGACGTTAAACTGCCAAGCATCTTCGTCCTCAACACACGACGTTAAACTGTACTTCGTCCGGCAAGACGCTAAACCGTCCGCTTCGTCCTCAACACACGACGTTAAACTGTACTTCGTCCGGCAAGACGTTAAACCGTCCGCATCACCTGATCTCGTGTCTCGCACGCAGGGTCCCCCCGGTTTGGATGTGGCCCCCACCCGCTCGTCTCTGCAGGGATGTCGGGATTGGAGTGGCCTTCGCCCACGGGGGTAGAGTGTTGCAAACAGAATGAGATACGTGGACTTTGATCCCTGTCTTCTAAACAGGGTACGTAGGAAGCCTATCCGAGGTTCAAGCCCGCCACCTGGTCGTCCTGGTCGTATTTACGTCGGTTCGTCCATCGGTGGACCCCTCCCGGGTTCACACTTGCGTTGATTCACCTATGAATCCTCCTCTGTGGGGGACTGCACGTGTGTATCTCCATTGTGCTTCCCCACCGCCTCGATCTCCTTGTGAGTCGGCTTGCCAACGTCCAGCATGACGTAAAACTGTGGTTCACCCGGCCGTTCCATCCCCCTCTGTGCGAGGTGGTTTGGTTCAATCCTCCACCCGGCGGCCTCGATCTCTTCGTGAGTCGGCTTGCCGATGTCCAGCATGACGTTAAACTGTATGTCCGAACTACGCTGACTTTGATCCGCGCTAATGCGCGGTACGTAGGAAGCCCCTACGGGGTCCAAGATCCTCACTCCATCATCCACCCTGATCCTTACCCGGGCCGCCACATCCCGGTGGGGTCATGCCATTCCATTCCACTCCACTTCACTCGGGAAGCCGCCCATGTGCTGGCCCCAGCGTCGGAGGTTCCCCGCAAGGGGTTCTGTCATCTGGTCCACTCCTCGTGTTGATCAGTCCGATGTCGTCCTCGCTGGACGTTAAACTCGCGGCATACCCCGTGTTAAACATGGGAAGCTGAGGAAAACCTCAGGCAACGCAGTTCCCCGTACCCAGCGCGGGATGCCTCAGGCCATCACGCCTTCGAGAAGCCCTATTAGGGACGGAAGGCAGACATGCAGAGTCGCCGTGTTAAGGCACGCCCCCGACACCCAGGGCCACCAGGTCTCCTCACCGTAGGTTGCTGCCCCGACCAGACCCCTTGGAGCGTCCGGGCGGAAGCAGCGTAATTAACCGGTGTCCATGAAGATATGGCGCCGGGAACGAGATTCACGAACATTCTTAAATCTATGAGGGAGACCCGGATTAGGCGATGAGTTCCGAGGAGACGTCCACGGAAGGAGGAGCCGACATCCCATCATCCCGGTTTCGATCAAGGAGCAGACGCCCCTGAACAAGGGACAGATGCCGCCCGCCTTTGGAAAGCGGGACTGCGGGGCCACAAGCCGCGCGCCCATCCCCTCGGGTCGACGGGTGCACGCGCGAACGCGTCCTGGCGGAACAGCGTAACCCGACGCACATCCGCACCGAAACAGAAAAATGGTGAACCCGACGTGAATCTCTTCTCCTCAATACGAAGATCGATGACTTTCAGAGGTGTTGGAAGACCAGCATGCTGCTCGACCGAGCATTCAGTTTTACCCGCCAGGGGCTGAGGAAGGGAACTCGGGCACTCCGTCTCGCGACGTCGAGGGCCTGGGTCCCCCCCACGGAAGGCGTCGTGGCACTAATGGTTGGTTGTCGATTCCTTTTCCTGTCAGTGTTAATGGGTTCTTCTCCCAGCTTTCAGAAATCAGGTCACCCAATCCAGTGCCCGATCGCCACCCGCCCACTGGCGCAGGGGTAGAGGAAACACCGACGCGGCTACTCCGCGCGGTCCCGCCCGTTCCACAGCCGTGCCAGCAGCCGCAGCTGCGGGGCAACCACGCCCTCTCTCCCCCTCGGAGGTCATCCAAAGAAGGGTGATCAACAACTTGGTGCGGAGATATGAGGAAGAGGGAGTCATCCCCACCAGGGACATGGCTCGCCTAGACCTCGAGGGAGCTGCACCTCGCCACCAACGCCGCCCCCGAGGGCCGCGCAGGGAGGCACTGCTACCTACCTCGACGTCCAACCGCTTTGGGAATTTATCCCCGGAGCGCTCCGACAACTCCTTCCCCTATGCGGATGAGGTGGAAGATGCCCAGGACCACCCTATCTGGGATTCGCTCCAGGGATCCGTGATGAGGGCTCCTGTCAGGCCACGGCGACATCGCCGCCAGGCCTCTCAAGTTAAAGAACGGGCTCTCCACCTGCCCGTGCCGCTCATCCCGACTCGTCTGTCTCGACGCCAACGTCGGGCTCGAGCGGAAGAGGATGCCCACCTTGGGGCCCTAGCAACAGCGGCCGCGTTGGCTCAAGCCACTGCTGGATCCAGTCACCAGGCCCCTGCGCATCCTGAGCAGGGGCACTTCTATGCCCGACCCGGATCGAGGCCCCGACCGCCCCAAAGGCAGGTTGGGTTGACTCTCCTGGTTTCTGGTACAGACAATAGCCACCGCGGACCACCTCGCGGTAGCGCTATTCACCAACAGGGTCTACTCCGTGTGGCCGATCCAGGAGGCATGGGTCATCCCACCTTCCGATCCCGGCCCGGAGGCCTGCCCGGAATCATCTCTCCCCGCGTCCCCTTTGATATCTGTCCCGGTGCCCCTCGCACCTTGGTTTCCAGTCCTCTTGGCCCCAGCACCAGTGCGGCCGGAGGACGCCAGGACAGAGATCAGCCATGCCCCGAAGAACCACCCAGGGGTAGGAAGGCAAGGCGTCGACGCCGAGGGAAGAATGTTGCGGAATTCCGGACAGAGATCCGACCGGTTCGCTTCTCTGATTCAGAGGCGGAGTATGATTCGGCGACAGAGCCCTTCCCCCAATCCCGCCAGTCAGGGGCAGGGGTAGGAATGCGGCACGTCAGCCTCGTACTCCCCGAGAGCGAGATCGATATGATCCCCTCTTCTCTACGAAGGTATATCCGGAGTAGCGAGGGCCTGGTAGACCCCCAAGGATCAAGCTTGCGGTTGGTACCGGCCCCTCTGGAAGCGCCTTCTGCCTCGATCGGGGAAGCCGGAGACCTTTTCTGGGGACCGACGGTCGAACCACGATCTAGTGCACCCTCGGCGAGCACCGACGCTACGGCAGGATGTTCGCTCGCCAACCCTTCCTATCGTGATGTGGTAGCCAGGGCACCGCCACCCTCAGAGGGCGGCCCGGGATATGGAGGCCAATCGGCCTGCTCGCCGTATTCACCGCCGGCCAGCCCGTCGGCCCGGCGGCCCGCCTCGGCACCACTGCCGGTTCCCCGTCCATTCCCAGTCGTTGAAGAGGACCAAGGAGACCTGGGTCCCGAGTTTGAGTCATGGAGCTTCTGGACCGTCCTTGCAGAGGGCCACTTCCCTGAGAAGTTTTGGCCAGTCGCAGGACCAGACTTTGATGCACCCGAATCGCTCACCCCGGATGAGTTCGAATGCTTCCGCCGAACTCTCCGGGAGACTCACTCCCGTCTTCACCGCCTACAAATGCCATACCCCGGGAGTCAAGTACACCTGGAGGATATTGGTGAGCAGTGCCGTCAAATTGACCTGGCCACGCTCCCCGCGGTTCGGCACCCCGGGTCATTTGGGCACCACGAGGCCCTCCAACAACGATGCGTTGAGTGTTTTCAAGTACTCCGCAAGGTTATCGAGGAAGCCACTCCCCACGTGTATATCCGTGGATGGGGGCAGTACGCTGCCCTACGCTTCAGTGCGATTCGCCGACAGCCCGATTCACTGGGTGGCCCTGAGGGTACATCCCCAGGGACGGAAACAGTCAATATGGCTGACCTGTCGAGGGAGGGGAACGGTCCGGAACTTCTCGACGGGGGCTCTCCCCCCGAATACAAGCCGTTGTTGGATCCATCGGCGAGAGTTACTCGTCACCAGAGGAGCCTCCTGGGTCTCCCCGCACCCACTGAAGCACTGACGTTGAGCCGAAACGTCAGTAAAGGTAAAGAGCACGGCGAGGCTATAAAGCCCGCCGACCCATCTGCCTCCACGCAGAGGGCGGATGAGGATCCCGAGAAGGCTACGCTACGTCAACAGCTCGCCGAGCAGAAGAAGCTGGTTGACCAGCTCCTCGCCGAGCGCGCTGCAGAACGGCGGCCTGACTACGGTGATCCTAGGCCAGGACAGCAGGGACAGGAACAACCACCCCTCGATGAGGCTCTCCCGGGCAATCGTGATTATGCCGTGTTTGCCGACAGGAGAGAGGCCATCGCCTATGGAAAGAGGGCGCGGTTTGTTTCACCGCACCCTCCCGAGCGGCGTGACTACCTGAGAGACCCCGCTCGGATTCCTCCCGCTGCCCCAAGGGCCGCTCCGCCCGCCATCCCATGAGCTGCCGAGTTCCACGAGCTGCCGAGTTCGATGACCCGATTGAAGGGCCATGCAATGAGCTCGTGGTTAGAGATCCTCGCCAGGACTGGAACCCATGTCCGGATGATCCGATGGCGGCACTCATCGCCCGCTTGGAAGCCTTGGAGACTCGGCAAGTGGCGATCCCACCGGACGGCAAGCCATACCCAGCATGGGTGGATGACATGCCGGCGCCTCCGGGATTCGGGAATCCCACTTTTGCCCCCTTCAACGGGACTGGAGATCCGCCACAGCATTTGGCCCATTTCAACTCGAGGTGCGGGCCTATGTTGGGGACTCCGGCGTAGCAAGTGGCCGCTAAGCTTCGCTGCTTTGTCCAGACACTGGAAGGGCCAGCATTTGTCTGGTACAGCCAGCTCCCTGTCGGGTCGATAACTAGCTGGGAGGACCTTCGTAGACAATTCCTCTACCAGTTCAGTTCCACGACCCGGAAGACGAGTATCACAGACCTCTTCAAGTGCAAGCAGAGGCCTGACGAGCGAGTCGCGGACTTCGTCGCCCGATGGAAGGGTCTCACGTATTCCCTTGGCATGCCATTGACTCAGGAGCAGTTGCTGACAATGTGCGTCGGGAACGTCAAGACCGAGCTGGTCCCTTCCCTGATCACTCAGAATTACCCCGGAGGGTTCAGGGACTTCTCAGACAAAGCTCAACGTCTTGAGGAAGCCCTGCAACAGGCCAGCCAGGCACACCCGCTGCCTCCTATGATTCCTGCAAGGAGAGCCAGCAGGGCTGAGCCCGCTGCTGTCGCCCAGATAGAGGCTCCCAGGCCGTTGGAGCTGCTGCCGGTGAGACCAGCTCCACAGCCTCACAGGAATCCGCCTCCACGGGCTCAGTTCCCGGCCCAGCAGCGGCAACCTCAGAACCGGCCGGCCCCTCCGCGTAATGTACCGCCGCAACCCAGGCGAGATAATCAGGGTCCACATCCTCGGCAGGCCCCTCCAGCCCCTCGTCAAGACCACGCTCCCAGGGGCCCGCGATACCTGACCTACTCATTTCACGAGGATCAGGTCCCCGGTTATTTCCGGAGCGCCCTGGAGCAGAGGATTGTGCGACTGCCTGAGTGTTGGAGGCCAGAGGAGGCACATCTCACGGATAACCCCCGCTACTGCCCTTACCATCGGGCCCTGGGGCACACCATCCAGCGGTGCTATGTGTTTAAGGATTGGCTCCAAGACCATATTAAAAACAATGTGATCAGGTTGGGCCCAACTCCAGCACAAGTGGCGGGCGTGTTCGTAGGATCAGATGACGATAGCGGCAATGAGGACGAATGGTAGCTGGTCTCTGACCGCGGGTCCCAGAAGTATAAAAACTGTATGGCCCGCAAGACGATCATTCGCACCCATGGAATCATCCGTGCGCGCTTGAATCAGCCTGAGCCCCCAGAATCTGCAGGTGCTGCTTCGGCATCGTCGTCCCAGCCTGCCTCTTCCAAGAAGAGAAAACGGCGGCGGCGCAAGAAGGAAGAGCGCGCCCCGCCAGTTCCGCCGCTATCCCGCACTCTCGGCGATTTCATGCCCCCGGAGATGGGGATCCCTCCTCGGATCCGCCCAGTGGTGAATGATTCGTCCGATGAAAATATTGGGTACGCTTCGGTTAATACCGTCGAGCTGGTAAATCCCTTTTCGGTTTTCGATGTTGAAGAACACCAGGTGGACCTCCCTAGTGTCCCCGGCCGTCGCCACCGTCGGAGGAGCCGCAACAACAGGAGTCGCCGGGGCACAGCAGTTGGTACCTCCAGCCAGGCCGTGCACGCCACTGAGACCAGGCAGCAGGCCCAAACCCGAGCTCAGCGTGCGCAACCCCCCCATCCGGGGATGACGGATTCGCCTCCGCCACTGTTTGTGGTATGGGATCAGGCAGAACCGCCTCAGCCGCGTCGCGATCAGCTCCGCCCTGCCACGAGTCCATCCCGGCCTCCTGACCCCAGTACGGTGACCATTTCCCGGGCTTCAACCAATGAACAGCGAGATGCGCCAAGCACCAGTCGGCCGCCGGCCCAACCGGCAAGGCCCGTCATGCTTCCAACCGCAGAGCAACCTCCTGCAACCAGGGGCTCGCACTTGGCCAAAAAGTATGATGTCCTGAAGCACTTGGCCGACATCCCAGCGAGACTCTCCATCCTTGAGGCTCTGCGCATGTCATCTGAGATGTGCGAGGCACTCGCTGAAGCCCTGAAGAGCCCCCTCCAGTTTGAGACAGAGGTTGCGGCTGCAGAGGCCTTTCACGCCGAAACGATTGAGGACGCCGAATGCCAGGCAGTTATCTCGTTCTCTGGTAAGGATGAAGACCCTCCTATACAGGGGCACATTCGTCCATTGTATGTTACTGGCCAGTTCAATGGCCTTGAAGTCCGGCGCTGTCTTGTCGACACGGGGTCCGGGATTAACCTGATTCCAACTCGGACGCTCCGGAGATTGGGGTTGTCTGAGGATGACTTGATTCCCTCCGACCTCAGGATCCAGGGGTACGACCGCACCGAGCAAACCCCGGTCGGCAAGAAACGTTTGAAGACCCAGTTCGGTGACTTGGTTGCCAACACCTAATTCATGGTAGTCTCTCAAGACACTGCGTACAACGCATTGATGGGCAGGCCCTGGCTCCACCTTCATGCGGCGGTTCCTTCATCATACCACCAATGCCTCAAATACTCCCTTAATGGTCGAGTGGGCGTGCTTCAGGGAGATGCCTCTCCTTTTGCCTCATGTGAAGCCCGTTATCTGGACGCGGACTATTACAAGAGCAAGGATAAGCAGATCCTGGCAGGTGAGGTCGAGCCTGTCGCTGTTGCAAGTGATCCCTGGGCAAGCTTGGATGACGCTTACGTCCTCCCGATTCAACGGTTGGACGTAGCCATGGTCTCGACGGCCTGTGAGTCTCCTGATGAGATGACCGCGACCGCCCGTGCCAGTACCAGCGGCCCAGTAGGATCTGGTAGCCCCAATGCAGTTGCCAACGCAGTCTCTCCCGTGGACGATCCCTCCCCGAGTGGAGAGGACGTGGAAGATGCACCCCCAGCCTTTGAGGAGGGCGTCTCCGCCACGGTCGATGAGTTAGTACAAGTGAACCTTGGAACCGAAGCAGATCCGAGACCCACATTGGTCAGTGCCGCCATGCCCTCTGAGGAGCGGCAGCAGTACGTGGACTTTCTCAGGCAACACCGTGATGTGTTCGCTTGGGGCTATGACGAGATGCCGGGGCTAGATCCTCAGGTAGCCGTCCACCGCCTTGGTCTCCCGGCGAACCATCGCGGGTTCAAGCAGCCTCCCAGGAAGATGCACCCATTCCATGGTGCCATGGTTGAGGCCGAAGTTGACAATCTTATCAAAGCCAACTTCGTGAGGGAAGTCCAGTACCCCAAATGGCTGGCCAACATTGTGCCGGTCAGGAAGAAGAACGGGCAGATCAGAGTCTGCATCGGCTTCCACGATCTCAACCGCCACTGTCCGAAGGATGATTTTCCCCTTCCAGTGACAGAGCTGTTGATTGACGCCACGACAGGGTTCCAAGCCCTCTCCTTCATGGATGGATACTCCGGATACAACCAAATTCGGATGGCCCCTGAGGATGAGGAGTTCACTGCCTTCAGGGCCCCCCAAGGTACCTTCTGTTACCGGGTCATGCCTTTCGGCCTGAAGAATGCAGGTGCCACCTATCAACGGGCGATGCACCGCATATTCAATCCAATCCTCGGCACACTGGTGGAATGCTACGTCGACGACTTGGTAGTCAAATCGCGCCAGCGTCAGGACCATCTCAAAGATCTTGAGAAAGTGTTCAGCTTCCTCCGGTCTCGCTGCCTGAAGATGAACCCGTTGAAGTGCGCCTTCGGGGTCACCTCCGGAAAGTTCCTTGGATTTGTGGTAAGATACCAGGGTATTGAGATCGACCCAGAGAAGATCAGGGCGATTAGCCAGATGCATCCCCCAGGTAACATCCGGGAACTGCAAGGGTTCCAAGGCCACTTAGCCTATATACGCCGATTCATCGCGAATCTGGCCGGCAAGTGTAAGCCCTTTTCTCGGCTCATGAAGAAAGGTGCCACCTATGTATGGGATAAAGAGTGTCAGAACGCTTTCGAGGAAATCAAGCAGTACCTGCTTCAACCTCCGGTTCTGATGCCGCCTGTATCCGGGAAGCCGCTGGTCCTTTATGTGACCACCCTGGAACGGTCCCTTGGCGCCCTTCTCGCCCAGAAGAACAACGAGGGAACAGAGAATAGCCTCTATTACCTCAGTCGCATGCTCTATGATGCGGAAGTTAGGTATTCCCCCATCGAGAAGAGCTGCCTGGCGCTCGTATTTGCTGTACAGAAATTACGACACTACTTGCAGCACCATGAGGTACAGTTGGTTTCTCGGGTAGACCCGTTGAAATATATCCTGAGCCGGCCTATGTTGACTGGTCGTCTAGCGCGGTGGGCTGTGATTCTCCAGCAGTTCGACATCAGGTATGTGTCTCAGAAGGCCATCAAAGGGCAAGCATTGGCAGACTTTCTGGCTGCTCACCCAACCTCCGCGAATCAGCCGCTGGATCTAGGCTTTCCTGATGAGGCCATCCTCTCGGTCGATCGAGCCGGTCCATGCTGGCAGATGCACTTTGACGGTGCCTCCCGGAGCCCCACCGGTAGAAGACTCGATAATCCTAAGTTCAACAGAGTGGGCTTGGGTATCGTCTTCATTACCCCGGAGCAAGCCGTACTGCCGTACTCTTTCCTGTTGTCAGAGGGCTGTACCAACAATGAGGCGGAATACCATGCCCTCATCACCGGCCTCGAGTTAGCTCTCGAGATCGACGTGCCCCATCTGTGCGTGAAAGGGGACTCCGAGCTGGTTGTTAAGCAGATCAATGGTGACTATGTTGTCAGGAAGTCGTAACTTGTGCCATTACTGGAGTGCACCCTCCTTCTGATGGCCCGGTTCCCTTCTCGGCCAGAAATTGTCCATATTCCCCGGTCGCAGAACGGTCGAGCATATGCCTTGGCCAGCCTTGCTGCGTCACTTGCAGAGCTTGAACAGGATAACCTGACCGTCCGCGTGACGCACCGCAGGCTCATCGCTCCCGTTATCCCGGAGGGAGAGCGCGGCCCGTCGGTAAGTAATCTCACCGCGGTTGCCCCTACGCCCGGAGCCCCGATTACCCCAGATATGGAAGTCGAACCAGCCCCTGATTGGAGGACGCCTTTGGTTGAGTACCTCCAACATGGAATTCTCCCGCCGGATCGAGCCGAGCGCGAGCGAGTTCGACGTCGCGCATCGCAGTTTGTCCTCCAGAGCAGTCTCGGCCTGGAGCAGATCCTCTACAGACGCGGATTTGATGGTGTTCTCCTCCGTTGCCTTCAGGGAGTTGAGATCCCACGAGTCATGCAAGAGGTTCATGCTGGTTCATGCGGCGCCCATCAAACTGGGCCAAAGCTGTCCCACCAGATTCGGAGGTTGGGATACTTCTGGCCCTCCATGATTCATGACTGCATCGAGTATGCCAGGAGGTGCCATGCGTGCCAGGTTCATGCGAACTTTGTGCATCGGCCGCCGGAGCCTCTCCATACCACCAGGTATTCTTGGCCCTTTGCAGTCTGGGGGATGGACGTTGTGGGACCCTACCCGCCGGCGACAGCTCGCCAGTGCCGGTTCATTCTGACCGCCACAGACTTCTTCTCCAAATGGGCAGAGGCGATTCCGCTCAGAGAGGTCAAATCCTGTTCGATCGCTGACTTCGTGACCTCCAACATCATTCATCGATTTGGAGTGCCTCACGCTATCCTCACAGATAACGGAGCCAATTTCCGAGCAGCCGAGTTGAAGAAGTTGTACGCCAAGTACAACATTCTCTCGAACCATACATCTCTCTATCATGCGCAGGCGAATGGACAGATCGAGGCGTTTAACAAAACCCTCTCTAACATTCTGCAAAAAATGGTTGGTCAGAACAAGAAGAGTTGGCCGGACAAGCTCCCCAACGCCCTCTGGGCTTATCGGACGACGACTCGCAATTCCGACCATATGACCCCTTATTCCCTGGTGTATGGAGCTGAGGCTGTCCTGCCCATCGAGATCCAGTTACCGTCCTTGCGCACTATGGTCTACGACCAGCAAGCGCCGGACAGAGCTGCTGAAGCCCGCCTAGTCGAGTTGGAAGCACTGGATGAGAATAGACTTCGCGCTTTACACAACTTGGAGAGGCATCAAAGCAGAATGGCTCGAGCTTTCAATAAGAAGGTTCGCCTCCGCTCCTTCCTGCAGGGTGACCTAGTGCTATCCCTAAGAGCGCCAATGATCCCCGGCAGGAAGCCACCCAAGTTGGAGCCCAAGTGGGAGGGACCTCTTGTCGTCCACAATGTTTATCCCAATGGCGCGTACTCCCTAGCGACTATGGATGGTGAGCATGTCACTCCTCCCACCAACGCTAGGTTCCTCAAGCGGTACTTTGTCTGAGTGTGCCGACGTCCTGCACGACGTTAAACTGCATACGTCCAAGCTGCATGACGTTAAACTGCCCATCATATCGTCCGCGCGGCAAGACGTTAAACTGCCAAGCATCTTCGTCCAAGCTACAAGACGTTAAAATGTTTAGCATTTGTCCAACACGACGTTAAACTGTACCACGTCCGAGCTACAAGATGTTAAACTGTTCAGCATTCGTCCTGCATGACGTTAAACTGCCTCTCAAGAACTACGTGCGGCTTGATTCCCATCCTTATGGGATACGTAGGACCTCCTGAACCTTCATGTTTCAGGCTCAGCCCCATCCTTCAGGAATTTCCATCCTATCTCGGGCCTTCGGCCCAGTTGCCCCCGGGTGTGCGGCGTATGGTGTGAGCGCGGGGCTATGCCCTCATTCACGTCGGTTTGCTCGTCATGCTGTACGACCCCCCCACGCTTGGGGATGCCTTCTGCTCCCCCTTTTTCTCTCTTTTCGTCCTGCAGGACGTTAAACTGCACTTCAAGAACTACGTGCGGCTTGATTCCCATCCTTATGGGATACGTAGGACCGCCTGAACATTCATGTTTCAGGCCCAGCCCCATTTCTCGGGAATCTCTATCCCGCGTTGGGCCTCTGGCCCCAGTTCCCCTCCTTTTTGTGCGAGGCGTGTGGCGTGAGCGGGGATTATGTCCTCATTTACGTTGGTCTACTGGCCGCGTCGTACGCCTCCCCCGTGTGTGCGACTACCTCACACCCCTCATCGTCCTGCATGACGTTAAACTGCCTCTCAAGAACTACGTACGGCTTGATTCCCATCCTTATGGGATACGTAGGACCGCCTGGACGCTTGTGTCTCAGGTCCAGCCCCGTCTCTTGGTTGATCACAGGGATCTGCTGTCTTTTGGTTGCTCTTAGGATGAGTCCTCCGACCCTTTCTGGTGATCTGTTAACATGTTTTGGGTACTTCGGTCTATGACCCGTGGTGTCGGATTCAATCCCGACAAGTCCTGTGTTGCTTGTCGGGCCGCGCGCTTCCTCTTGTTCGAGCCTTCACTCAAAGGGATCCTCGTTAGCGGTTTGGGTAAGATGCCTCAGTGCTCTCCTACCGCTCCGGGTCGATTTACCGGCGGGTCCTGGGCCGCAAATCGATATGAATCCTGCGCTTGAGCGGTTGATGCTCGTTTGCTTGCCCCATCCTAGGCTGACGCGATCGGATGTTGTGTTGCGAATATGGTCAGCGACATCCTTGATCGCCATGTCGGCTCTTTCAGGCTCCGAACATTGGTTGCGCGGTCCTCATCACACTCCGCCTTTGTGCGTTGTAGTGGAATCTCGACACTCTCTTCATACTGACCTTCAGTACACCTTTACACGTTAGGCAGGCCAACCAGGGTAATGGTGTCTGTCGAGGCTCCCACGATCTGAGCACCAAGGATATATGCCGATGTCCTCCCTAAGGGCCATGTGTAGCTGGACCCTCGTCCCCACAAGGAGGAAGGAGTCGCCCGAACAATCGCGTTCTGGGCCCAGTATAACTGGAGGCTAGCATCTCTGCCCCTCGGGTAATGGACATACGCAGGCCCCTATCCCAGGATCCTTCTCCTGGAATCGTGCGTGACCGCATGGCTGGGTATGTTCCCACCTCCGCTGGGTCCGCCATATCGCAATAAGCGGATTCCTCCATGGTCCGAACCACACGAACTTAAACTATGCTGTCCGGTCCTACCACACGACCGTAAACTGTGATCGTCTTGGCCGCCCGACGAGAAACGGAACTGCATCGTGATGTTCTCCTCAGGGGACACTCACGTTGGGCGCTGGTTAATATCCACGCCATTTATCAATGCCTTTCATGGCTTGATTATTGTGGCGACGCCAGGGATTCCCTAATCACAGGCATGTCGCTGCACAAAGAAAAACCATCCACCTTTAAGGACAAACAAGAAATATCAAATACCGCTTCTTCTGTGCGTGAGGGTCAGACCCGCACCCTTCCCCGCGCTGGTGCCCGATTGTGTTGCGCCGCGCTTCTAGAACTACGTGTGGCTTGATTACCATCCTTATGGGATACGTAGGAATGCCCGGATGTTTGAAACTTCGGGTCCAGCCCCCCACCTCTTAAAAATTCCCCCTTCTCTGGGGAATCCGCCGCCTTCGGGTCACCCTCAAGGCGTGTCCCTCGACCCCTTGCAGTGGTCCACCAGTATCAAGAGTACTCTGGTTTATTGCCAGGAGGGTCAGGTTCAGCTTGGTCAGGTTCCTTCCGCTTTTCAGGCTTCGTGCTCCCTTTCATTCGGACCCATCGCCTACGCCCTGGGTGGAGCCCCCGTGAACGGTTTGGACACAATGCCTCAGTGCTCTCCCACCGACTCGGGCTGGTGCCCCCAATGGCCTCGGGCAGCAAATCGATATGAATCCTGCGATTGAGCGGTCGATGCTCGTTTGCTGCCTCATTCCATCAACGGTTAGTGCGATATTGATGCTGCTTTTCCGCCACGGTCGGCAGTACTCCCATATCGTCACGCCGGTGCCCCCAGTCCTTGAGTTAATGGCCGCATGATTCACATTACGTTTTCCACCTCCCATTCTAACCAGGCAAAATCTCTACACTCTTGACACTATCCCTCAGTGCATCTTCGCATATCCAGGGGATAGGACCACGATGCGGCGTACTTTGAGGTTCTTATGGTCCGAGCTCTAAGACCTTAAACTAAGATCTACCCCTATGGTCCGAGCTCTAAGACCTTAAACTAAGATCTACCCCTATGGTCCGAGCTCTAAGACCTTAAACTAAGATCTACCCCTATGGTCCGAGCTCTACGACCCTAAACTAAGATCTCCCCAAATGGGATTCTACGTCCTGCATGACGTTAAACTGCACTCGCAGAACTACGTATGGCTTGATCTCCAGCCTGATGGAGTACGTAGGAACGCCCGAGCATTTCGACTCGGGTCCAGCCTCAGGGATCGCTAAGTCCCGCCCCTCCTCGTCGCCGGCCGTTTGGCCTGACTTCGGGTAGAGTGGTGCAGTTGTGATATTCTCCCCGATTCAGCTCGGGATGCCCCATCGCAATGATGGGAAGCGACGGTTTCCTCGTCAAAGAGGTTCTGTCTGAGAATTGGGGTGATTCACGGCCAGATTAGTGCATCCGCCTAATACGCTTTCCCCACGGTGGCGCAATTTTGAGAGCGTTGGATTCTATCCGAACAAATCGTCACTTCGCCCCACGCTTCGTATGCCCTGTTGATCTGGATTTCCACCCTTGTGCCTGAAGGAACCCCCAAAGCGGCATTGATGATGACATGTGATCCGCCTCCTGCCATATGGATGATGACCTTTGGTCTGTCTATCGCAGTAGTATGGTCAATTGATCCATTGTCCGCTTGCCGTCTTGGGCATTTCCTGGAAGGCCAACCGTTGTGGATTTCTGAATTCGGGACGCGCGATTCACCCTTTCTCATTTCCCTATGTTCGGATAAAATCTCAACGCCCCTAGCGTTGTCCCGCTCGTGTGTTGGAACAAGTTGGGGGGATGATACATTGATTAGGTCTGAGGTCTCCTTTCCTAGGAATGATCTCCCTCTTTTCTCTAGAAATCCAGGCCCAATTGTGGATGTCTGAAGCTTGGTTAACGATCCCGCAAGACAATGAATTGTGGTCGAGCATGTTAAGCCAAAAGATGCAGATAAATATATTGGTTCATACAAAATGGATCGAAATATTGAGTAGCGGAAGCAAAATATTCTGGGAATGGCAAAAAACAAAGCCCCTAGGGATTAGCGTGCTGGATAAGTCTTTCTAACACCGCTACCCTTTGGCTGGCGACCTCCAGGGCTGCTTCTCGCTCTCTGCGTGCCCTCTCCTCCTCGGCGGTCGCAGCACGCAGTTTGTCGATCCTGGCCTGTGCACGCTCCCGCTCGACTTGGAGTGTGACCATCTGTTGGCCCGCCTCCGTCAGCTGTACCTGGGCGTCGATCAGTTGGGCCGATAGTTGCTCCACAAGCTCAGTACACGCTGCGACGAAGGCCTCCTTCTCTGCCGCCTGCCCTTCGAGACGCCGGACTTCCTGCTCCGCCGCGAGGAGCGCCCGCGTGCTCTCCGACATGTCCCGACATTGTGCGACGTCGGCATGCCGGCAGCTCTCGCGCATCTTTTCGGCCATGAAATCACGGACCGTCAGATAGAGGCGTTGAGCATCAGCTCCCCCGGCACACAGGAAGCGCAGCCAGGTTTGAAGTGATCCCATGCGCCCCAGCCACTCCGATGGGTCTCGCTTGAGGAAGCGCTGGATGCACTTCCACCCCCTGTGGCGCGTTATCCGGCTCTCCTCGACCGCCTCCGCGTCTGAGTCATCCATCTCCTCGGGGTCGGCAGGCCGGTAGGCAGGGAAGGCAGCCAGCAGGTCTGCTGCAGGGTCCGCCCCTGGGATGTCCTCATGGGGGATAGGTTCCCCAACATCTGGGCGACCTTCTTCTCTCTCCCCAGCGGCTTTGACACCCTCGTCAGCCCCCGAACTCTCTCCGATGTCAGCACCGCCGACGTCCGTAGCCCCTTGATCAGCAGTTGGTGGGGCCGGCTCGGTGCGGTAAGTCTGTTCCGGAGCAGGCGGCATGTCTGCCGCCGGTCCACTCGTGGATGGCCCGGGTTCGGCAACCCGACGAGCCTCCAGTGTTGAGATCACTGCGCGGGGCATGCCATGGTTAGTCACGGATCATCAATGGCAAGCACTAGCAGTAAATTAAGGAGACTTACGGGAGTTCAGAGTGTCATCTTCCGCTGCCCCGGCCGCCGCAGGAACAGTTGCAGCAGGGGACCCTTCAGCGCTTGTCAATTCAATAATGGGCGTCTGGCCCCCGCCTTGTCCTGCTGGCGCCTCTCCTACTCCCGCTGAGGACGCCTGACCAACATCCGTGCGCTCCTGAGAAAGGTGGAGAAATGGGTTAGAAGCTGCATAAGAGAATGGATGAAGCAGGTTGAGTAGGGATAGAAGCGGACCTCGAGGAGCTCAGTGACATCAACATTATCGGAGCCGGCCACCTCGCCGCTCTCCCGCGGGCTCCCCTGATGGGATCTTCCCTCGGAGCCTTCATCCTCCCCCATCTCCTCCTCTTCCTCGGAGTCGTTGCTACTGTTATCTTCCGCCGGCGGCATCTGTTCTGGAGCGAGTTCTAGACCGAGCATCACCTTCACCAGAAGGGATGGCTCCGCACGCTGACCACGTTGGCGCGCGTACTCGTCCATGGCTGTCAGATACGCATACTGCCGGTTGAAGTCCACCCTGTCGGCGATATGGAGGCGCCCGACCTCTGGCAGATGGATTCCTTCTCTGAGTATCTTTCACCAGATGGCGTTGGTCCCCAGTGACTGCCGCAGGGTCATCCAGGCCGACCACAGCGCCGGGAAGACTGCATCGTGGGAGGGTTCGAGCAGACGCCTTACCTGCTTCCTGGGCCTCTCTTCGACCACCACACGTGCCCCCTCTCTGGGCACCGAGGTCGTAGCGGCAGCCTGCGATGTGCCCGCCGCCGAAGTCCCTGCTCGCGCCGGCTCCGCTGCTTGGCGCGCCTCCGTTCTCCCCCGTGTAACGGTGCCTCGCCTCCTTCCTTGACGCCCGGTCTCCGCACGGGTTACCTCGAGCCGCCGAACTGGCTTCCGTATAAGCCCCTCGGGGTACGCGATGGCCCAGTGTTCGGCGTACTCGGTTGCCAGGCCTGCGTCGACCCCGGTAGGAGGGAGAGTGATGACGTCGCCAGAGCCAAAGGCGACGAACATCAGCCACATCTGGCGAAGGACGCCGGGGTTCGTCTCCTCCCGGAAAGCAGTGAATACCCTCTTCGACATCCGTTGAAGGCACCCGAACTTCCTGGCGAACCGGGTTGGCACGTAAGGATCGCAGATCACCTTCCCGTCGATCCGAGCCACGAGCACCCCGCCCCACATGTTCAGGAAGTATTCATGCTTCTCCAGCGGACCCTGCCCATTGTCGATCATCTGGCCGACGGGAGTGGGGAACGGGCTGAAGTTGAAATTGGCGTGATTGCCAATCCGAATCCTCACTCCCTCCTCACTTAGGGTCATCGGAGCGACCCCCACAATGTTCAGCAGGGAGGGTCGCAGGCCGTTGCCCGGAGGAATGATGGCGTTCGGAAACGTGTACCCACCAAGGTGAGCAGCCACCCAGCCGTGGAAGAATTGGAAGGGCCCACAGATCCTTCGTGGCGACCCCCCTAGTGAGATGCGTCCCAGGATGGCATACAGCTTCACCAGTACTGGGACCCCGAGGTTGTATCTTTTGTTGGCGGCCATAGCGCCCGCCATCGCCAGTGTCGCCGGGCGGACGCCCATTCTCGCGTCCCGCACTGGCAGGAGCCACCCACTTAGAAAGGCGGCCAGGAACGCCGCGTACCGGACATTTGGGTCCCGGGCCTCGATGACGCGGTACCCCCATGAGCGGTAGTCGCCCGTCTCTAGGACCCGCCAGTACGACCCGTTCCGGCTCCTCTGAGCCGCGGTCGGGCACCGCTTCCCCCTGCCTGGCATCTTGACCGCCGGGTCATGCTCCAAGAACTGGCCGAACCACTCCTTGTAGGCTATGTCCTTCTGGAAGTCCTTGATCCCGAGCCGCTGCGTAGCCAGGTCAAGCAGATGCCAGGTCAGAATGGGAGTCCGTGACCTGTCTTCCCAGGTGTTCTTCGGAGGCAGGAACTCATCGTACTGGTAACCCTCCAGCGGGATACCTCCGATGTAGTGGATGTCCCAGAGACCGATGCCGACCTCCCCATGGTGAAGATGGAAGGTGTTGGTATCCGGGGACCAGCGGGTGAACAGCTCCGGCCCGAGCTCGGACTGCTGGTAGAAGTGGAACTACGACGTCCACACCGCCTCAAACAGGCCGATGTACCGCAGCTCCTCCACGAAGTGATCGCAAGTGTGGCGTACCCAGAACGCCCAAGCCCACTCACTGGTGAAATTTCCCCCAGATCACAAGTCCCAGTCCTTCAGCCAGCCCTTGGTGTCGTCGGTGACACTCTGGCGATATATGCTCGAGTAGAGGGCTGGAGAGTTCTCCGCAGTAGGTTCACTTCCGACGATGGTTCGCGTCCTCGGGTTTAGGACATAGACATCCAAGTGTCTGGTCTCCCTGGCAGGATGCCCATTGTTGGTGATGTTATAGCGGGGAAGCTCGTCCTCCCGAGTCACCCAGGTCCGTGGCGCATCAACCTCGAACCCTGGCACCGGAACCTCATCTAGGATGCCGAAGTTCCAGAGCGGCAGGTTGTCCGACAGTGGATATGTCTTCTGGGCCGGCGTCAGCAAGTCGAACAAGGATTGATTGTTGGAAACAATCTCCTTGTCTCTGTAGACCTCCTCGTTCGTCGCCATCTCAGCTCTGCGAGTGGCGGCATCCCCCTCATTTCCTTGATTCGCGGCCATCTCAGAAGCTTCGGGAGTCGTGCGGGTAAAGGGATGAAGCGTGCGGGAGCGGACAAGGCTGGTAGAGAAGTTTGAGAGTTGCCGCGCAATCCTAGTGGACGGCGCGCAATCAGGAAGTCCGTCGCGTAAAACCCCGGGTGTTCACGCAAAAGCAGGCAGAATTCCGGACAGGTTTGCGCGACGAGCGGGCGAATTCCGCGCCGAAAAAGGCAATTTCGCGCACGAGAGCTCGAATGCTTATCGCGCGGAAGGCCAGTGTACGGTGTGGGGGACCCAGGGCCCCTATTTATAGGCAAGGCCGGGAGTCCGCGCCGCGCGGAAAGCGCTTTGCGTGACCGCACCGGCGAATTTCGCGCCCGACGCCCCTTTTTGCGCGCCACAGTCCCGTGCCACCCAGGACTTCGGCATTCCGGCGTCTCCCTCGGAACCCGATCGTTGCGACCTCTCGCCGATCAGATTCCGAGGGGGGGCTTTTGTAGACGCCGGAAAAGTCCGTTGTTCCCAAACGAAGCTCCGGATGCGGGAAGCGAGGTCATATTTGGAGTCGGGAGCATGTTTCGGAGGGCCCGGAGGCCTTGCGCGGAATTTTGGAGACCTGCGCGCAAAGTTGATGAGCCGCGCGCAAACCTCCCGGGATGCGCGCAATGCGCTGAGCCGGCGCGCAATTTTGCGCGCCCGTGGCCCGCGCGACTCCCTTGTGCGCCGGGCCCGATTCTGCGCCCGCGAAGGGAATTCCGCGCCCGCGAACTGGATTCCGCGCCCGGGGTTGCCTATAAATATAAGGCAACCCCCGACGTTTTGAAGGTTTCCAGAAGTCGAAAGGTCTCTCGTGTGCGCAATCCAACCCCTTCCACGCGCAATGCCGATCTTCAGGTAACCTCTTTTCTTTCGCGCAAGAAAGCCTCGGGGTTCGCCTTCGCGCGTAATCCCTTTGGCTTCTTTCTTTTGAAATAATTCTTCACCCTAAGGCCTTCGCGCGCAAAAGAAGCCTCTTGCGCGCAATTGCCCCCCGGGGTGCGCGCAATCCGGCCCGATTGCGCGCACCCCCTTTTTTTTCAAAGTGGCCATTCGATTAAAGAATGAGCCGTTTCCCCCGCGTGCTATCCGAAGCCCGGTGCACGCAATCTTTATCATCCGCGCGCAAAGTTCTGGCCCAAGCTCCTCTTTTGCGCGCCGACCCGCGGTATTGCGCGCAAAGCTCTTCTTTTGCGCGCAAACCGCCAGGGTCGCCCCCTTTGACCCCCTGAGGGTACCCGCCTGCGTGGCGCCCGATGACCTTCATCCCGGGTGCCCGCAACGTGCGTTGTCTTCCCGTGCGGCCCTCCAGGCCTGCGCGAAGTGACACGGACCCATTAGGCGGCAGCATACATCCAACATGACGTTAAACTGTGCCACGTCCGCTCTGCAAGACGTTAAACTGCCAGGCGTTTACGTCCCACACGACGTTAAACTGCACCATCGTCCGCGCTGCAAGATGTTAAACTGCCAAGCATCTTCGTCCTCAACACACGACGTTAAACTGTACTTCGTCCGGCAAGACGTTAAACCGTCCGCATCACCTGATCCCGTGTCTCGCACGCAGGGTCCCCCCGGTTTGGATGTGGCCCCCACCCGCTCGTCTCTGGAGGGATGTCGGGATTGGAGTGGCCTTTGCCCACGGGGGTAGAGTGTTGCAAACAGAATGAGCTACGTGGACTTTGATCCCTGTCTTCTAAACAGGGTACGTAGGAAGCCTCTCCGAGGTTCAAGCCCGCCACCTGGCCGTCCCGGTCGTATTTACGTCGGTTCGTCCATCGGTGGACCCCTCCCGGGTTCACACTTGCGTTGATTCACCTATGAATCCGCCTCTGTGGGGGACTGAACGTGTGTATCTCCATTGTGCTTCCCCACCGCCTCGATCTCCTTGTGAGTCGGCTTGCCAACGTCCAGCATGACGTAAAACTGTGGTTCACCTGGCCGTTCCATCCCCCTCTGTGCGAGGTGGTTCGGTTCAATCCTCCACCCGGCGGCCTCGATCTCTTCGTGAGTCGGCTTGCCGATGTCCAGCATGACGTTAAACTGTATGTCCGAACTACGCTGACTTTGATCCGCGCTAACGCGCGGTACGTAGGAAGCCCCTACGGGGTCCAAGCTCCTCACTCCATCATCCACCCTGATCCTTACCCGGGCCGCCACATCCCGGTGGGGTCATGCCATTCCATTCCACTCCACTTCACTCGGGAAGCCGCCCATGTGCTGGCCCCAGCGTCGGAGGTTCCCCGCAAGGGGTTCTGTCATCTGGTCCACTCCTCGTGTTGATCAATCCGATGCTGTCCCCGCTGGACGTTAAACTCGCGGCATACCCCGTGTTAAACATGGGAAGCTGAGGAAAACCTCAGGCAACGCAGTTCCCCGTACCCAGCGCGGGATGCCTCAGGCCATCACGCCTTCGAGAAGCCCTATTAGGGACGGAAGGCAGACATGCAGAGTCGCCGTGTTAAGGCACGCCCCTGACACCCAGAGCCACCAGGTCTCCTCACCGCAGGTTGCTGCCCCGACCAGACCCCTTGGAGCGTCCGGGCGGAAGCAGCGTAATTAACCGGTGTCCATGAAGATATGGCACCGGGAACGAGATTCACGAACATTCTTAAATCTATGAGGGAGACCCGGATTAGGCGACGAGTTCCGAGGAGACGTCCACGGAAGGAGGAGCCGACATCCCATCATCCCAGTTTCGATCAAGGAGAAGACGCCCCTGAACAAGGGACGGATGCCGCCCGCCTTTGGAAAGCGGGACTGCGGGGCCACAAGCCGCGCGCCCATCCCCTCGGGTCGACGGGTGCACGCGCGAATGCGTCCTGGCGGAACAGCGTAACCCGACGCACATCCGCACCGAAACAGATACCTCATGGGCCAAGGAGACACACCATTTCATTTCATATATGGTCACTAAAGATAATACCCTACCCAGAATGTCCTTAATTACCTCTTGAAGCACCATCCATATAACATTTTATCCAGATAAGAAAATGAGGGATCCATGTGTCTTCTAAGGTTCTATAAGGAATATTATAATTATATGCAATTCAAAAATTACTAAGAATAGTTAAATTAAGTAAATAATTATCATAAAAACTTACTTTAATTTTTTTTTCACATTTAACGGTACCAATGATGCGAGAAAGGATTGTTAAAAGACAGAATAAAATTCCTTCATGAATGTATTTTTTGTAGCTAGTCTAGCTCAAATGGTAATTTATAAAAATTAGACATTATTTCTCTCTTCATTTAGAAATATTATTTTTTCCATAACCATGTTTTCTAAAAAAAATCAAATTATTATTATTATTTTTCTATTATTTTTCAAATACATCTTTCTAATGTCAATATTTTTACCAAAAAATGGAATGAATATTCATTTCATTTTGAAAACAATTGCCGTTCACAATTTACTAAAAATTTGAATACAATCTATGTTTTAAAAATTATGTAATGAAAAGAACATCCCATCTTCAAGACCATTATTTTTTTTACTATTTCATTATAAATTTTACAGTCTATTTTCAATAAAAACCATTTCAAAAAACATTTATGTTTTAAAAAGTGTTCTGCAAATTAGAAAGGGTATTTTTCTAACTATTTTTTTAAATTATCATTCAAAATAATTTTCCATGTAAGATAATATTTGTTTATGTTACTTATTCCTTACTATGGATTTTATAGAAATTACACTATAGATTTCCACCTAGGATTCCACTTACCTGTTCCCAGGGATGGTGGGAAATAGAACTACAAGATTGTGTCCCCAAATGCCATAGGTTACCGACTACTAGTGAGGGCCTATAGTGTGTCTATAGGGAGACTATTCCCTCAAGGATTGTTGTATGAAAAGTAGTAAATGATAGGAAATAAACAACATATGCATAAATAATGGCAGACAACCACATAAATATGTGAACAAACCTTAGAATACAAATAGATAACCGGTTGAAGCTTAATATACTGAAAATGAAAATATTTGTAAATAAAAAATTATAGTATGGGGGGATAGAGTATACAGAGAATATACTACATGATGAAAAAAATATACAAAAAGGAAAACAACTATAATATGCTTCTTGAGAATAGTCTTGGTCCTCTGCGACATGATCCATCCTAAAGTTGCAAACCAATGAAGCATCAGAATTCACACGCTTCCCTTTATCAATACCTATGATCAAAAAGTATACCGAGGGACCAAATAGTACCTGAGTAGGTTGTGAGATACAATCTTAGTAGGATGACACCCATTGTGTCTTAGCTGACCTATTTCATGAAATAAATAAATGAGAGTGTTCTATAGTAATAAAAGCATAATGATAACAAATAAATAATGACCACCTCATCCCATGATCCCAAATGGACACCCAACCAATACCACCTTCTTTTTCTAAATACGTATATCTGAAAAGGGTTATATGTGAAAGTCGTAATAAGGTTAAAAAGACCATTATAAACCAAGAAAATAAATAATACATACCCCTTATCTAGTTCTTTGTCTTGGGGTCCCATTTCCATATCATTACATAAGCATTCCAATAATAAGTAAAGTAGTATCACTTATGAATCAAGAAAGAAGTTAAACCATCTATCAAATCAAGTGGTGGAGTACTAATCCAATCCATGGGGATCTATACAGCATCCTAAGTGTTGCTAAAGAAATATCCAATATAACCAATGTCACCAAGTCCATCCAAAACAACCCATATATTGTCCATTGTGTCACTCAGGACATGGTGAACTATAAGTCTATACCATGTATAGCACGTAGTAGACCTGGTATCAACCGAGGCATGGAATATCCATCTTCCCTATCAGTATGACCTTACTTTCTAATCTGGGGAACTAGTTTCATTCATTAGTATAAGAAACTGCTCATATTTCACATACCTAGAATCCCAAAGTATCACTCTTAGTGTTTCAAGTAGTAATCTTCCAAAACATTGTGAGTCAATCTACGAAATCCTTAAAATGGGGCCCATGTTCTATCTTGTCCTATAGTAGGAAATCTATATTAAGAAGGAACATATCACAAAATTGAATGACATTTATATAATCATATGACATCAAAATCATGACAATACCTCATGATACCAAGCTATCCAAAAGATACAGTTCAATATACCAAACATGGAATTAATAAATAAGCCTAAAATGTGGGATAAGTCATAAGGAAAATCATATTTATTCTATCACCTATGATAAATGAAATTGTAATATAAAAATCTAACATACTTGAACCAACACAGAATAATGGCATGAAATATCAATTGTCATGAGGAAAGGTTATTCAACCAACATTCATAAGCAAATAAATATAGGACATGTGATATATAAGGTAAGGAATAAAGTGTAGGAATTTAAATATAGGATGTGACACATAAATCTCAAGAACCTATCTCACAGAACAATACTCTTCCAATTCAATTTAAAGGATTATTAAATTAACAACAGAGTACCACTCACATGGTATATAACCATTTAAGGCATGGGAATTAAGCTATTGAAGGTTGAAACACCAAAAGCGGTATCCAAAGATGAAGTGAACGACCCATTAATGGGTATATCCATAAACAGAGGTCACATAGGTCACATAAACCCACCTTAATTAATTTATTAAATAAGAAGGAAGTGTCAATGGAATGGTCCAGTGAGTAGCATAGTAACATGTCATTTTAAATGTGGCGAAATTCCTAGAAAGAGACTATACCACCTACCTTGATGTAGTGGAGCTCCACATTTCCTTTATAAAAGGTTTATTTGTCCTAGAATAGAATAAATTTAAGGATTTATAAAACAAACCAAAAATTAGGAAAATTCATTATCCTAAAATAGTGCAACGGATTGAATAGAATCCTTGAAATAGAAGGGTGGAGAAGGAAGTTCTTACCAAGGGAATTGTATTGCATCAAATGATGAATGAATCTGACATTGGTGGAGGGATAATTATCAACCCCTATAAAGATAGGTTAGGGGATCCCACACACTAAGGGGGGGGGGGAAACATTCTAGAATAGAGGAGGAGGGAAATAAGGGGTTAAAATTCATTAAATAGGGGTATTTTGGATATTTCATAGGAAAAAATATTATGCATGGTTTGGCCACACAGTTGGCCAAACCGTGCCCTAACTATATTCCATTCACATATTTAAGGGGGAACATTTCACGATTAGGGGAACAGTTTAAAAAATTGCGTGTAAACCATGGAAAACCCACAGTCCTAAATCTATTGGTGGGTCACATGACTATACTCCTTGGGTCACACAATTACAGAAAAACTCTGTGGCACCTAAGACCCCACTTTCTATAGCTATACGGTTTAGGAAAACTTTGTGGATTGGGAAGCAATTTTTCCCTAACCGTAGGGTCTAGTCTACCTTAAATATTTTAGGGGCTCCAGGTTTAGAATGTGCCCCAGAAACACATGAACCCTCATTGACTCCCTCAGGAAGCATTATTAGTGTCGTTTTATAAAATCTAAACCAAAACATAATGGACCTAACCTTTTATAAAATCCATTACATTAAAACCTCACCCACTCATGAAAACACATACCTATATGGACTTTTGAGGGTATTAGAGCATTATTAGAAAAGGTTATTTCCACTACACATGTATATCAGCCTCCTGCTCACATGTTTCATCTTGTACACATCCGTTATTCTATCTAACTAAGACCAAAGGAACCGTCCTTCCTTGGAGAACCTTCATTTTATTATCAACGATGCATATCATATTCTTCTCTAAGGAGGTATGGACGTCCAACTCAATATACTCAATGTCAAAAAAATGAGATGGGTCTGGATACTAATATCAAATCTATGACACTTGGAAGACATCGAGCAAGTAATGGTATCTCTGAGGTAATAGAAACCGATAGTCTACCAGACCAAAATTCTCATATATCTAAAAAAACTGACATATTGAGGTGATAACTTGATTTGTCTTCTAATTCCCTTATGACCCAATATAAGAGATAAAAATAAAAAGACCGGATGTACCACCTTGAACATAAAGGTATGTAGTGATGATTGATATACAAATTCTGCAAGAGATTTCACTATTCCCACATGCTCTTGAATTAGGTGAACTAGATCTGAAGTCTCTTGAACAAGACAAGGACCTAGTAGAGCCACATCACCTACCTCATGCCAGCATAGAGATGAACGACATGGTCTACTATAGAGGTCCTAATAGAGTTCTTCATTAATCATTGCTTAAAATATTTTATTATAGTTAAACTCAACTATAAGAATATTATTTTCCCATGAACCTATAAAATGAAGAATACATGCTGGAATCATGTCCTCTAACACCCATATAGTCTCCTCCTACAACCCATCGGTCTGAGGGTGATATGTGGTAACCAAGAGAACCTATGAACCTTGTTCCTTTTCAACCATTTCCATAACCATGATGTAAACTAGGAATCTCATTCCAAAATTATATAACTCATATACCATGAAGTCACACTAAATTTTAGATGTAAATCCTTCCTAACTCATCAATATAGAAGATTTCCGAAACAGGTCGAATGTTTGTTACCCTTGTTAGCCTATCAATGATCACCATAATGCATCAATACCATGAGAGGATCTTGCAAATCCTTACATGAAAGACATTTTGATGTGACTCCACTTACAATCAAGAATGGACAGAGGCTCTAAAACTCTAGTTGGTCACTAGGGATCATCCTTCACATGATTACATTTTGAGTACCAACTGATATAATGTAATATCAATATATTTATACTTGGCCACCAATAATTAAGACATATATCTTTGTACATATTTTGAAGACCAGGATGAAATATCCATAGATAGGCACATGATTGCCGATTAAAATCCTCTTCTATATCTATTGGAACCCATACACGACCATAGTAGTGGAGGGTTTAGCTTCCATCAACAACCCCGCCAAGAGGATGGTCCTATCATAAGACACTCTCCCATGGAATGAGTCCTTATTAATATGGTAATTGCCTCATCTATACCTATTCCTGAAGAGAGGATTTTACTACTAGAGCTACTAATACTGGTTTCCCATGCGGTTCATGGACCATCTGATGTAGCTCAAAAAACATAATCATTATCCACCACTCATTATAGAACACCTGTATGGCCTACATATGAGTCTTTAAACTCAAGGAATCAACAAAAACATTACCCTTACTAGGTGCGTAAGAAATCTCATAGTTGAACTATTATAGGTATTCCACCCATATCTGCTTACTAAAATTCAATTCTCACTATGTGGAGATGTATTTGAGACTTTTTTGATTCATGTATACAATAAATCTTTCACACAAAAAGTTATTCTAATTGAACAGATCATGGATCAAAGATCCTGGATATTGTGCATGCATAGGATAGATACTCTCATTTAGCATGAGTTAGCAGGATCCATATAACACCACTCAAACACCCTGCATCATTACTGCACCATGCCCGATTCGTGAAGCAACACAATAGACTATATAAATCTTTCCCATCTCAGGAAGAATAAGGATGACCACTGAGGTGATTTGTTCCATTAACTACTGAAATGAATTCTCACAATATTCATTACATAAGAACTACCCACCCTTCTTAGTTAGGGTGATATGAGGCACTACTAAGTTTTAAATCTTCTGGACAAATTTCTTGTAGTATCTAGCTTTCCCCAAAAAGTATTGTATGGAAAAAAAATTCGATGGATGACACCAAGAGACCAAGACATTAACCTTATGAGGTTAAACTAATACTCATGCCTCAGATATCATATGACCCATGAAGTAAATTTTACTAATTCAAAAGTTTCATTCACTAAACCATGCATATAGTTTGTGATCTCTCGGTGTACTCAAAATGACCTCAATATTATTGGCATGGTCTTATCTGCTGTGAACATACACTAAGCTGTTGTTTAAGAAGACTACCTAAATGTAATCAAGATACGTGTGCAAACCTCAATTCCGCAAGGCCGTGAAGAATATTATCATGTTTGTAAGACCAAACAACATAACCAAATAATAATAAAAATTTACCTTCCCTAAAATGGAGTGCATGGTATATTTGATGTCCTCACAAAAAAATGATGGTTTCCCCACCTCAAATCAGACATAAAGAAAACAATTTTTCCTTAGAATAGGCCAAAGTGGTTATCTATAAGAGGTAGTATATCTAACGAACCAAGATTAATGTATATAGAAATTATATTTATTTTGAATATTATTTAACAAATAACACAAATAGACACAAAAAGGCCATATTAGTTTAGTGTCTTTGGAATCTCATAACACATTCTTGTAACTTGGTGAAAGATCTTCAACATCTCCCATAAAGTTCATTCCCTTTAGTTTTCCTACATAAAACCATTCTATATTAACTAAGGAAAATAAAAAAAAGGGTGAGCTCAAATGATCAGTAATGGTAAACATGAATAATATCAAACAAAATATAAACAATAGAATGCAGAAACATGAACATAATTTTTTAATATCCAAAACATGAATCATGAAATAAATCTTGGTAGATCCTAAGGGATTAATCATAATTGAACACGAATCATGATAAAATATAATTTATATTAAACACTAAATTCTGGAAAAGAAATAAGAATAGAAAAATCATTTCCATATTATCCAAGGCTCATTTCTGTGACCATTATAACAGGAAAAAGTCCACTACGGAATCTTGTTCACTCCTCATTCTACCCTAGTATTACTGAAATAGATTTCCTTATCATTTCCATCATGGCTATATCATGAGATATAAATCATTTCTCAATGCATTGAAGGGATATATAGGTCCCACCCATCACATAATGAGAACCAAACATTTGTGTTCCACAAAAACATAAACCATTCATCATAACATTACCATAGAAATAAAACGGGGTTCTTAAACTTCATTCCATCATAGCATAATCCATCCAAAACAAATGTATATCATTAATAGAATTACATCATAAAATTAATCAAATTATAGTAATAAGATGGGTATAAACATTAACCAATTCAAATAATTCCATTTTAGATGGAAAATAATTTTAACAAAACACATGAAATTAATTCTTGAGGAAAATTTCCTTTCTTCTTCAAAAATGATTTATTTTCTTAAAATACTAAAAAAATTTAAAAAGAAAAGAAATTATTTAAAAATAAAATTGAAATTTATAATTTAAGATACATGGGAATAATTCATTAATTAGAAATCCATTCATGTTCTATAATTTAAAAAAACATTCTTCTCGTACTTGAGCCGGAAAAGTCAAAAAGCACCTCGTATGGAAAATAGAAGAAATATTCTTTCCATATCATATAATAAAAATTCAAAAATAGGTAAAATTGATTTTAATCAAAATTATAAGAATAAATATAATATTATATATTTTGGAAACATGGAAGGTGATGATAAATATACTATAGTAAATACTTATGTATAAAAAATCTCAGATAATAATGAGATTGAAAAATTATCCCTTGCCTTATGTCCACTATCCTTTATATGTTTCTGAAACCCTTATATAATGATTTAAATGATTTAATTGAATTATTCCAGAATCATAGTAATTTTTATTATAACATATATGATCATATTATCATCCATTGGGTAATAATATTTCATTATTACTCATTATTCGGATATAAACTGCTTCATTTTCTTAGGCATGTTTTACCTAATATGTTATGGTTCTCATTATTAAGTCATATTTATATAATAAGAAAATGATATTAACATAATAAATATCATATTCATTTATTCTACAAATTTATATAGTCATTATTTAATGGAAATCATGCAGAATGAATCACATCACATCGTGGAGATGTCAGGTCGTATATACCCACAAGTGGTGATATCATTCCTTTAATTATGACATGGTATTGTAGTGGATTCTATATATATTATTCCAGAATAAATACCTTGTAATAATAATAATATATAGTTATTGTTTCCATAATTATACTAATATATGTAAAGTAGTGAGGAATAACAGATTACACCATGGTGTGGAGACGGTAAGTCGAACTTACAAACGTGTGGTTATTTGGTTTTTCATAGAAAGGATATAAGGCAGAATATAGTTGTTCCATAATATTAATAATATCTAAATATACAAGTGATAATATATTCATTAATTTATAATGGAATAAAATCATGAATAGGATGTAGAATAAAAATAATTTGAATGAATCGGTAGAGGAGATTACCTCTTTTTCGACGATCTCTCTTTAGTTATTTGGTTAAATGAACTAGAGATGGTATTTTTAGAAGACCAAAACCTCTAGAATGTGAATAAGGAATTTTATAATGGAAATGATCAGGGGAATTCCATGATTTAAGGCTAAAATTGTTCTAAAAAATTGAGGGAGGAGGTTCCCATTTCCAATTGAGGTGAGTGGTACTTTTGGAATCCTAAAAAATATTAACTTATAATAAAATGAAACCCCCACTCAAAAACATATAAAATTTCCCAATTTTGAAGATGATATTATATAGTGTTGTAATATCATCAACAAATAATTTTTTAAAGGTTTTTAGTTCAATTTAAACCTTATAATGGTAATTTAATACTTAGTTATTCTATCTCATTTTAACATGGGTAACAATTAGTTCAACATTAAAAGGTTTGAGATATTTACTTATTTGATAAAAATTAAATCATAAATAAATAATTAATATTATTATAGATGATATAATAACTATTAAATATTTTTAATATTGTTTTATGTTTTTTGAATAATCTAATAGAACATGTTTTTTTGACAAAACAATAATAGTGTTGATTTTGACGTTATTCAATTCTTGTATTTTAAAAAATATCAAGACAAAATTTTAACCTCCAATTTTTTTTCTATTATATCTCTATGCGGTATAGGTGATGTATAAAATTCATTTTTCATATTAATTAGATAAATTATTTTTATTTTAATATTTTTTAAAAAAGTCGTTTGATATTTCCATTAATAATATAATTACTACATCCATTTTGTGTAATTATTTAATATACTTATTTTTGTTTAAAAATTAAAAATAAAATACTAATATGAAGATAAATCTACTAGATTATAGAATAATACTTTTAGTCAAATATATCTCTAGTAAAAGCCTACATTAAAAATGATAAATTTATTAAAACATGAATGTGACAACATTAACATCACATTATATAAAATGTTATAAGTGTCATAATATTTTGCGTATAACTCCAAATGGAAAGTAAATCGAACCTTGGATGATTATAATCATGATATAATAGAAAATTAATATTGAGGTAAGTGTTTTGGTTTTTAAATGTTTATTATAATTTTAATAAAAATTATTTTATTTATTTTCTATAATGAATTTGGTTTTGCATCATCATTGTATAAGAATTTAAGGTACGTATTTAATCTATAAGAATTATAAATAAATTATCATAATGTAAATAATTTAATTATTTTAACTGAGACAATTTATTATTGATGTTATATCATATTTATCACTATATTAAAATTATTCTACGTATAAGAGATAAGAGGGTGACATGTTGTCACTTTATTTCATTTTAATAATATATATCCTTTTCATGGAAAAGTGTTCATTAAATGAGCCGATCACAATCCCTAAGTGATAAGGATATATTTTATTCATAAAATAGGATTTGGATTGTTTCAGGGTAATTTTATTTTGCTTATAAAATTATTTGTTACACTAATTTACTCGATTTAACTTTTTCCAAGGTTAAATAAAAATTAACAAGTCACTATTCATAAAATTTAATAAATAAAAGGACCCTATTTATATAACTTGGACCCACTAATTCCAAATATAGGTCTAGTTTTTAAAAATTTGAAACACAAGAGTAATAGTAATTTAATTAAAGGTATTCCCATTGTCGGAATGAAAAATGCGTTTTTAATTGTTAAAACACTACAAATGATTAAAATGTTTGTACATAAAAATTAAATTTAAATTTTTTGAAAATGAAATAAATTATATTAATTAATAAAAATATATTTCATTTATATTTTTAAACCATACAATAATATAATATAACCATATAAATTATTTTGATGAAAAAGTTGCTTTCAATTTAAATTTAGTGTTTTTTACTATTCATCAAAACTTTAATGTATTTTGAAAATATAAAAACATAATCCAAATTAAGTTTTCATATCCCACATAAAACGAATTTTTTTGTTAAATATATTATATAAATGTATAAAAAAATATATTTAAAATGGGTGCGCCATCAAAAGGTGACAAAACTGCATTTTTTTGGAAAAAATCTTCTTTTATCCAAATAGTTGAATTTGTTCTGATATCATGTCTATAAAACATATGATATTAATTTTAAACATTATATTTAATATATTAAATATATATTACATTAAAGAAATACATTGAGAGTGATTTTATTATTTTATAAACTTGCTTATTTTCATTTAAATAGTTTTTCAGAATAAAGTTGATATTGTTCATATCTCCCATTATAATGACTAGGTTATAATATTTAGTTATTCACCTATACTCATTATTAAGTGAAATTAATCTTTTTAAAATAACTTGAAATTTTTTATGTCACAAAACAAACATAGTGCTTTTTATTGCGCAAGCTAAGTCGACGTTGCATATAACACAATCTTACCTTGGTGTAGCATACTACACAAGACATCAAATAAATAAAAAAAATCAATTTCCTAAAAATCACAAGGTATTATATTATATCCCCATTAAAATTAATTTGTACCTAGAAATTAATTGGGGTTAAAATGGTTTACAATATGAAATTTGGTTTCATAGAATCCCATATCGTAAAATGGAATACTAAAACTTTGTTTTTTAATGGAACGTTTGAAACATAAATTTTACCCAAAGTAAATCATAACTATGTCTCCACATAGAAGAACATAGGTTAGGATTTTTCATGGAGGAAAATTGTAAATAATTATAGTTATTTTAAATTATAACAGATCATAAGAAAGTGGGTGATCCATATAAATTTAAAAATTACAAAAATGTAAACCAAAGAATCCTGGTAGAGGTCATTGATATCATCTAAAGAAATGATAAAAGGACACCCTTTTCCTTCACAATACATTTCCATAATGTTGAAGAACTTTAAAATATGATATACTTACTTGATTTCATCATAACATCACCCTTTTTTGTTCCATGATCGATTTAACTTCATCTCTTGTTCCATGAAATGAAGTTGAACTTTTCATTCATGAAGAATTATCAAATTAGGAGAAGAAAGATAGGTTATTATATCTATCTTCAACAAAAAGGTTAGCATGTGTTATAAAATATGCATAAATCTACCTATAATGAGATAATACTTTAATCTATCCAAATTCTTCTAAAGTTTAACTTATACTTTCGATAAATGGATTACCTTACAATACTTATGGAAAAAGAATATACAAAACATTGGAAAAATTATCACTAAATTAGCTTAACATTTATCCCCCACATATCATAAGGTATCTCTTGTTGGTCACATTCCAAAAATATGAACACATTCATCTTATATTCTCTTGAGACACAGTGATAACCTAAATTATCATATATCTTTTTTGAAAACTTGAATGTTTCCTTATTCCAAAACTTATTGGATATATTATATACACCCCCAAAACGTTGTATACTTTTCCATGATATCATAAACCTATTGTCAACAAATACATAATAAGTTCCCAAGAAACATGCATCATCCAGTTTACTTATTGAAATCAAAAATATCTTTATCTAAACATTATTATCTTAATATAAGTGACATATTAAGGATTTTCTTTCCTTTACTAATGTGTTCTCAAAGTATATCACCTTACCCTTTTTCTAGGTACTTAGTACTATTCATCATATCTTTTTAAATCCTTAATGAAAAACTTATACTGAAAGCACTCGTATATTTCATAATTCATATAACATAATCCATGAATTCCAAAACATATACACCCCAATAGTCAAGCATTATTCTTAAAAACTTACAAAGGATCTATCATATTATACTTTTCTAATAATATGAATCATGTTTTAAGGTTCCTCAACTATAATATATTCATGTTTCTTATGTTTAAGGTAAATAAGACTGGAAGAACATCACATACCTTTCACATGTCATTTATAATATCTTTATCCTCAGTAGTATAACCAATACTCGTACCACCATCACGATTCTATTTATGATATTTATACATAGGAAATCAGTTTTTATAATTCCCATACATTCAACATCTGAAACATTCAAGGTTAACTATGTTCTATCTAGTTCATTATATAGACTAGGACCGAAAATAAATGTGTGAGAAAAACATATCATAGATTAAAATTACTTATGTAAAGTAAATTACTTATAATATTTGAATATATGATATATTAGTTTTAATCCTAGGTTATTCATGATTATCACTAAAAATATATGATTGTAATCTATAATTAGACTTATCCTTTGTAAATCCCAATACATATCCTTAAAAATATCGTTATAGATGCCACTAGAGTTTTCGAATCCTATTTTCTAATGAGTGACTACACCTTTTCTTTCATACCAACTCTAATGATCCAAGATTGACATACATGGTAATTACAATTGTTTTTGCGAAATATTTAATATATTACATAAATAGACACCCAAATACTGTATTAGTTTAGTGAGTTTGGAAACTTAGAACACATTTTCTAGCATAGTGAATGATCTTCCACATCTCCCAAAATGATCTTCACCTTTAGTTTTCTTACCTAAGAAAATTATTTATTTCCTATGGAAATAAAAGAATAAAGATGATGAGATAATATTCTCTATAAGTTTAAACTTGAATAATGTTAAAAAAAATAATCATAATAATGTTAAACCATGAACATAAATTTTTAATTACAAAATATTGAGTTATAAAATAAATATTGGTAGTTCTTAAGGAATAAATAATAATGGAACACGAACCCTGATAAAATATACTATTCATAAAACATGGATATGTGGAAAACACATAATCATAGAAAAATCATTTCAACATTATCCAAGGCTCATTACCCAGACCTACAAAGAGGACAAGGTCCATAACTGATCCCAATTCACTCCTCATTATAGCATTGTATTACTGAACCATATTTACTTTTCGTTCCAGTAATGTATATGTCATGAGATATAAATTATTACACAATTAAGTGGGGTGACATATAGGTCCCACCCATCACATAATAAAAACCATACATATGTGTGCCACAAAAGCATAATAATTCATCATAACATAACCGAAGAAATAAAATGGGTTTCTTAAACTTTATTCCATCATAAAATAATCCATGTAAAAAAATGTATTTCATAAATAGAATTCCATCATAAACATTATCAATTCATGGTAATAATAAGTGTATAAACATAACACAATTTAAACAATGTCATATTATATGTAAAATAATTTTGATAAAACAATTGAAAATAATTATTAAGTAAAATATGATTTCTTCTTAAAAACGTTTTCATTTCTTAAAAAACTAAAAATATTAAAATGAAAACAATTTATTTGAAAATATCCTTGAAAAATGGTAAGTCAATATTCATTTAAATAATTTGTTATGTGAAATTCCATTCATGTAGTATATGGTAATAAAAAATTCTTATCATACTCTTGCTGAAAAAGTCAAAAGTACCTCACAAGGAAAACATAAGTAATATTCCTTACATATAATTTTATAAAAAATCACCAATGGGTAAAATTGACTTTAGAAAATAGTATTGTAATCGAAATAATATTATATATTTAGGAAATAGGGACATGGATGATAAATATACTATAGTAAATAATTAGGTGTAAATAATCTCGGATAATAATGAGATTGCAAAATTATCCATTACATTAGGTCCACTATCCTTTGTATATATCAAAACCTACTATGAAATGATTTAAATAATCTCATTGAATTATTATATAATCATATTAATTTTTATGATATCATATATGATCATTTTATCATCTATTGGGTATTAATGTTTCCTTATTACTCATTTTTCGGATATATACTGCTTCATTTTCTTCTGCATGTTTTGTTGAATAAGCCCCAGTTCTCATTATTAGGTTATATTAATATCATTAAAAAATGATATTAACATAATATATATTTTATTTATTTATTATTTAAAGTTATATAATCATTCTTTAATGGATATCATGTTGAAGGAATAGATTCTCATCTTGGAGATGATATGCCATACGTATGCACAAGTGATGATTTCATTAATTTAAGAATGTAATGTTATTGAAGTGGTAGGTATATATGATGTTCCATGATAAATAAATTGTTGAAATAATCTTATATAGTTATTATTTATATCATTATACTCATCCATGTAATGTGGTGGTGAAAAACAAATTACACCACAACATGGAGATGATAAGTCATACATATTGATGCGTGGTGATTTCATTTTTCATAGGTTGGATAGAAAGTGGAACATAGTTGTTCCGTAATATAAATAATATCTAAATATATATTTTATACTATATTAATTAATTTATAACAGAAACAATTCACTAAATTGATGTATAAGAAGATATAATTTCAAATAATCGTTAGAGGAGATTTCGTCTTCTTCGATGAGCTCCCTCTGGTTCTCCACTTAAAGGTACTAGATTTTGAATAATGAGACTACCAGAACCTCTATAACACGAATAATGATGTTTATAAGGGAAATGGGTAGGTTATGGTAGATATTAAATTCTCAAAAATTATTTTAATAAGTGAGGGAAGAGGTTCGCTTTTATAATTGGGATGAGGTTCACTTTTTAAAACCTCAAAAATATAAATTTATAATAAATTAAAACCCCACAAAACCCTCCAATTTTTTCTAATTTATAAAATGAGATGAGATAGAGTTTTAATATCATCAACCAATAAATTCATGAGAAGCTTTTATGTCAATTTAAACCACATCATTTTAATTTAACACTTATTTATTTTCTTTCATTTTATCATGGGTAACAATTATTTCAAAATTAAAATGGTAATATATTTACTTATTTTACGTAAATTAAATCATAAATAAATAATTTATACATATTCAGACCATATAATAATAATTAAATATTTTTAATAATGTTTTATATTTTTTAAATAATTTAACAAAACATTATTTTTATAAAATAACAATAGTTTCAATGTTTATACTATTCTATTCTTGTATTTTTAATAGTATCACGATAAGATGTAATCCTATATCCAAATATTTTATTATACCCCTATGGGGTAAAGGTAATATATTAAAATAATTTTCAATATCAATTAGCTCAAAATATTTTTATTTTTATTTTTTTAAAAACATTATAATGATATTTCTAATAATAAAATAATTACTACATCTCTGTTTTGTAATTATTTAATATAATTATATATTGTGTAAAAATTAAAAATAAAATAAAATAATGAAGATAAATATATTATATTATATTATATTACTTTTAGTTTAATATATCTCTTGTATAATCCTACATTAAGATTTTTATATTTATTAAAACATGAATAGGACAACATTAACATCACTTTACACAAAATATAATAATTGTCATAATCCTATGAATATGGATCAAAATGGTCAATAAATCATAAATTGGATGATTATTATCGTTATATACTCAACCAATAATATTGGAGAGAGTGTTTTTGTATTTTAAGGGTTATTTTAATTTTAATAAAAAACAATTTTCTGATTTTCCGTAATTAAATAATTTTAGCATCATCATTGTATAAGAATTTAAGGTATTTATTTTATCTCTAAAAATTTGGAATAAATTAGAATAATGTAGATAATTTCATTATTTTAATGGATACTATTTATTATCTACATTATATCATATTTATTGCTATATTAAAATTATTCAACTTATAAGAGATAAGAGGGTGACATTTTTCCACTTTCATTTATTTTAATAATATATATCTCGTTTTTAGGGATATGAGTACATTAACTGAGTCAATCACGATCCGTATGTTTTAAGGTTAGACATTTATTAATAAAATAGGATTTTAATAGGTTTTAAAGTAATTTCATTATCCTTATCATATTATTTGTTATCCTAATTTACTCGATTTATCTTTAACTATGGTAAATGAAAATTACTAATGTTACTATTCATAAAATCCAAAAAATAAAATGATCCTATTTAAATAATTTGAAAAAATTGATTTCAAATATGGAATTAATTTTTCAATAATTTGAAACACATAATTTCAATTAATCAAATTAAAATTATTTCCATCATCGCATGGGAAAATGGGTTTTTTAAAAGTTAAAACACTACTAAAGATTGAAATGCTTCAACTCAAAATTCAATGTAAAATTCATGAAAATGGATTAAATCATATTTAATTATATAAATATATTCTATTTATAATTTAAAACAATTAAATAAAATAATTTTACCTTAAAAATTATTTAAATGAAAAAAGTTGTTTTTTAATTTAAATTTAGTGTATTTTATTATTCATCAAAACATTAAAGTTATCATAAAAATGTCAAAAATTCATACAAAGTAAAATTTTATGTCCAATTCCAAATAAAATGTTTATTTTTTAAAATATAATATATAAAATTTAGAAAAACATCATTTAAAATGGGTTCACAATCAAAAGGTGGGAAACATCGTTTTTTGAAAAAATAGTTATCATAATAATTTAATTTTTTATTATATCATATATAGAAAGAATATAATATAAAATTTAAACATTATATTGAATATATTGAATTTATATTACATTAATAAAATATATATAGAGTGATTTTATGGTTTTATAAACTCACTTATTTGAATTTAAATATTTTTTCAGAAGAAAGTTAATACTATTCATATCAGATATTATAATGACTAGGATAAAATATTTAGTTTTTCATCCATACTTGAACTTACTTGAATTAAATTCTATAAAAATAAGATGAAATTTTGTTAAACAAAAACCATGTACAGTGTTATGTATATCACAAGCTATGTCGATGTTGCGTACAATGCAAACTTATCTTGGTGTAGGGTACAATACAGGACATCAAGGTAATAATAAAAAACATATATATCCTAAAAATATATGGGTGTTACTGCGGATTCCTATTCCTCTCCATAAGTTGTTTCAATCTATGGTAATCCACACAAAATATTATGGCACCATCCACTGTCTTAGTAGAAAAGGATTGGTGAAGCCCATGAAGATGTGTTGTGTCTGAAAATACCTGTAGACTCTATGTCATCAAGTGGTTTTTTAAGATCATGGAGCTCTGTTGGTTCCCTAATCTAAAAAGGAATAGAAACTGGTTCCACACCTATAACTAGAACAATGGTGAAATTGAACTATCTCATAAGAGGTTAGTTAGAGAAATATTCATAGAAAACATACCCAAAACAATCTACCACAAGAGGGAACCCTGACGACTCATAAAGAGACTAGTAAGCTAGGTCACCACTCTACCAAGCCTAGTATTCTTGGGCCCATCTTGATTCACCTATATATATCATTCACCATAGTTTATATATTTTAATCTCTTAGGTAATTTAAAGGATACTCAAAAATGAATGGAATCCACTTTTGAACGATAAAGCATAAGCCATCCCATACTAAGAATGATGTCACTGACAGTCATCTCTAGGAAGACAAAACTCTAGGAGAAACAGAACCCACCAATTTCAAAGGGGAAATCCCGAAATTGGATTATTTCCTCTGTTCTAAACCTTAATAGTATGTATAGGGACATGTTTCCATTGAATTACTTGATTACAAGGCCCAAATTTTCCATAATACATCATATTTAAAAGTGTGCGATGAAGCTGTATTAAAAGGGGATAAAAATAAATTAGATTATAATAGAATAGTACATCTAACTGTAGATGGCCATTGACTCTATTACCCATGTGTAGGATTTAATGCATAAATATGTCTTGAACTACAACATCTAGATACTATTTGGATAGCCTGATTAGCTCTACTTTGTATACACTAAAGATATGGGGCATCAATGTCTTGTCCAAAACTATTATCACAACATCCTGATCAGCTGGTAGAAGACCAAATCTTATCCTGAAATGGAGTCTCAGATCCTTTACATGATAGAGGGGATAATATTAATCCCCTCTCATTGGTGGATAGAGGAAAAGAATGATAGAATCCATGAAGGTGACCTATCCTGCCACAAGATCAGTACTCCTTTAGGTTCCTCATGCACTGCTAATTTGTATGGCCTAGAATGCCACATTGGTGACACACTATACAGATTTCATTGCATCTCACTTAGATCGTACCATCCCCACATTCACCCTTGAATCAGATCATTCTACTCCCAGAATAATTATCACCCTGCCTCAAAACTAAAGCGTCTTGACTCACATTTTCCATCTTTTCTAAGATTACATTATATAATTAGTTCTTAGTTAACAATATCTATGCCTGTAATAAAATTGAATATGTTCACCGTCAATTAGAAATCATTCCCAATCCCTTCATCTAGGTTCCCCTCAATCATCAATTCATCACCAGTCAGATAAGAAGAATAATGTTGCAGCATAGTAAAGTGAGGAAAATTCTAAAGCATAATTATAAAACCTTTTTGAAGATGTATAAACTCCATGGAGTGATCCTCCCTCAAGGTCTATGGAAAGAACATGTCATTGAAATCCATCTGGATGTCTACCCATACCAATCCTCAATGTTACTCAGACTCATATATGATGTCCATCCAACACTTGGTGGAATCCCATAACATGTAGGTAGTGAGATTGACCCTCTACTATAGAGGCATCGTAATATGATCGAAGATAGATACTATGTATTTTAACAATGACTCTATATCAATATATATTCCATTCCATGAGATATTTAGAGGATGCTGCTGCTAAAAATCTTGTGTCAGTTTTTCTATAGCTGAGGAAGGACAGAGTGGATCCTAAATAGACTGCATAAACCTGAGAAATATCTCCCAGACCTGACCATCGGTACCCAATGGTTGATCAACAGAATGTTCCTCAGGTGGCACGATAGGAGGTATAATGGGTGAATCAGGGCCCACCACCTCCATTGTGTGCTCATCGCCACATTCTTGATGTATACCATGAGGTCCTCATGGTGGCATATATATACAAATTCCATGCTCATAACACAGATAGGATTTATCACATAAAAAAAAGACAAGGATAGAGATAAAATAAGGGAAGGTACAATTACTCCCTAAAACACAACACAACCATTTGATTTCTCCTATAGCCATGTCTAGGTAGGAAGGACAAGGTCACAGTAGGAACAAAAAATATACGTCCTAGTACCCGAATATGGTTTGGATTCAGGTTCAAGGTCTCCCATTTTTCATCTTTATATGGTGTCCATTCCATTTTAAAATGTGGTAATCATTTAAATTAATTTATTCAATTAAATTCCCATTAAAATATAGAACTAAGTGGATCACCATTCCAATTTTTATGTTCCCAAACACCTTATAACTTTAAATTTTTCATCTACTCAATCTAATTTATATTATTTTCATTCAAGGTGAATTGGGTCATTCTCTATAAATAGAACAAAACTAGGACTACAAGGATCAATAATCAAGGCACAACAACATTCATATGTAAATAGAAAATGAATTCCAAAAATAGACATATAACTTCTTAATTCATGGTACCTAAATTATTGTTGTTCTTAATATGATTCTAGATTTTAAAATGTCATCGTCTCATCAGGATGAAGTAATAGAAGTCATCATTACAATCATACCAATATAATAACATGACAAAACATGTGTGTCACCCAATTGTGATTTCATATCAACTATAAATAGAATAATAAAAAATGGAAATTTCATATCCGAGGTAATTTGGATTTCAACTATATGTGGGATAGCTACGTCTAAGAAGTGGGATATTTCTGAATCCTGGTGTCCTAGTATCCTATCGAATGCAAACAATAATATAAAATAAAAAAAATCACTCTGATACAACTTTATAGTATCCCTCACTAGATTTCACTTACTGGGTTCATAATATGGTGGGCCACGGGAACTCAAGTGCACCTCCTTGAATGTGAGAGGCTATATACTAGAATTGAGGGCCAAGTGCGTGTTTGTGGGGATAATATAACCTCATATATCATATAAATCACAACGGTAAGTGATATATAATAAATAGTGTATACATAAATGATGAAAGATAGTTATTTAAATTTGGGAAAAACCATGCATGATAAATAGTTAGAAAATAGAAGGTATATATAAATAATAGATCCAAAAATGTAAATTATGATCATGATGATATGTGTCAATAGAAAATGAGAGTATGTGGGAGCCGGGTATATAGATCATAAACTACATATTGGAAAACATATACAAAATGGAAAAAACATCAACTACAGTCAAATCGATCATTTTCTCATTCCTCTACCCCAAGATCCATCCTAATGTTGAAAAACAAAATCATGAATTGGAAGACACATACTTCCCCATTTCCATAGATGTGTTCATAAAGACTACTCGAGTACCAAAAAAACACCAGAGCAGGGTTTGAGATATATTATTAGTACGATGAAACCCACATTGTCTATGACAATCCATTAAATGCAATACATAAATGACAGTGTTCTACTATAATAAAATATGAACAATAACAAATAAATAATGACCCCATGATCCCGGTTTCCCAAATATACACTCACCCAATACAACCTTCTTCAACCAATTCCAGATGTCTGAAAATAGGTACATATGTATGTCACAGTATTTGTACAAAGAAAATTATAACCATGAAACAAGGGAATACATTCCCACAAGAATTTTCTATTTATTGGGTCCCTATTTCCTTGTCATTGTATAAGTATGCCCGTAATCATTAAAGAATAATCACATATGAATGAATAATGAAATAAAACAATCCTTCAAATCAATTGGTGGTTCCCTGAGCCCATCCAAGGTGATATATACTATATTCCAAGGCCTTCTACATGAATCTACAATATAACCAATGTCATAGTTCCATATAAGGCAACCCATAGGGAATCCCTTGCATCACTCATGACTTTATGAACACAATGTCTATACTATGTATCTCAAAAAGGGGATCAGGTATCACCTGAGGCATGGCATAGACATATTTCCAACTGGTCTATCCCCCAGTTCCTACCCTAGGGAGACATTGTCACTCACATGTATAAGAAACCACCCAAAGATCCCATACCTTTCATTGTAATGTATTTCTCCTATTGATTCAAATATTAACTATCGGAATATGGTAATTCGATATATAGAATCTTTAAAATAGGGCCCATGTTCCCTCATGGCCCATAATAGGTAAGCGATAGAAATAAATAACCCATCACAACATGGAAAAACATTTATATAATCACATGAAATCAAAAGAATGGAAATAACTGATGATACCAATCAAGTGAAAACCCCATATTCAATCCATCAATGATGGAATCAAGCGATAATCATAAAACATGGAACACTACATAATATAAATATGTAATCACATGTCATCAATGACATTTCAATATCACATGCTAACAAGATTGACCAAACATGGAATAAGGGAAGGCAATATCATAGGGCATTAGGAAAGGGTTTTCATCCAAATTTCATAAGAAACTAAATATAAGGAATGTGATATCTAAGGTGAAGAATCAAGCATAAGCATTTACATATAGGATGTGAGGTAGAAATCGTAATGACTTATCTCACAACCGACCATTATTATATTTTTTTTAGTGGATCATGATATTAACAATAGAGTAGTACTCACATGGTAAATAATCATTTATGGCATGGGAATTAGGCCATTCAAGGAGTTAATACCCAAATGGGTGTCCAACGATGAATAGAATGGCCCAAAATTGGGTTTCCCCATAAGGATAGGTCACATTGGTCATGGAAAACAATTTTATATAATTTATTAAATAAGAACAAAGAATCACTAGAATGATTTGGTGAGATTCATAGTAGTGTATCATTTAATAAGTGGAGAAATGATGGTAAAGAGTAAAAATCAATAACCTCAATGTAGTACTACCCTACTCATCCATTATCAAGGATTCATTTGACCTTGAACAGATAAATAAAATGATTTTTTCCAACACCTTGAAAATAGGGAAACAATTTCCCACAAAAATTGTGAAACTAATGTAAGAGGAACCTTGAAATAGATTTTTATAAAAGGAAGATATTATCATGGGATTTATATTGCCTTCTATGGGATAGAATCAAACACCTGTGGAGGGAGACAACTAAAACCACATGAATAGGGAGGAGGAGATCCTACAAAACAATGGGGAGAGAAAAAACCTACTGAAATGGAGGAGGAAGGAAATAAGCAGGGTTAAAATCATTAATGGGTGTATTTTAGTTACTTCACCCAAAAACACATTGTTCATCATTTTTCCACATGGTTGGTGAAGTTTTCTTCCAATCATATTCCATTAAATTCTTTAAGGAGCACATAACAACGTTAGGCACACAATTTAACTAACTATGTGAAAAACATTCAAATCCCACTATCGAAAATCTATATGTGTGTTACATGGTCGGTCACATTCGATCACATAGTTGTAGAAAAATTTTTATTCCATAGAGTTCACATTTTCTACAGACACATGGTTTTGGGAAATCATGTGTACTTGGCTGTATGGTTTTTGATTATTATGTGGCCTAGTCTACCATATCAATTTTTTGGAAATAGAGATTTGAAACAGCCTTATACACACCTTATCCTTCCTTGAATCCCTTGGAAAACATTATTATGTCCATTTTAATAAATTCAATCAAACATATTCACAGTCTCTACCTTTAAGAAAAGATAGGACATTTCATATACAATTTATATTTTTTATTTGAATAGTTTATGTTTATGATGAAATGATTTTTTTGAAACCTCTTTCTATTTCATAGTTTATATCATGATTAAATTATTCAGAAATCCTATTATTTTCATAGGTTATTCAATGATAAAATGTTGAAATTATTATGAAACCTATCTCATTTTCATAGTTCATGATATGATGAAATGTTTATGAAACCCATTTCATTTCATTGTTAATGATATAATGAATGTTTCGTCATATTTTTGAATAAATATATATGATTTTCATTATGATATAGTTGAGACCTATATTTTCCTTGAATTAATTAGGTAAATATTTATATCTCATGATATGGACATGAATAGAACATGGATTGGTCCTAGTTCAGTAAGGGACAATGTCTGCTATGATGGTCTTTGGAGTGATCATGGACTACAATGTGGATTGGGGAGTGAATCCATTATATTATGATATTATTCAATGATCCATGAATAATACATAACTGATTTTATATACTTATTTTTGTTCAAAAAATCTATGACTTATGCCAATTTTATGCTCTCACTTATCATGCTATTTTATTTTATTATGAATCATGTCTTATGAACTTCCAATATCTATGTCATCACTCAATATTTTGATATATGATATGTAGGGTATGATTTCCAAATTATATTCTCATAATTGAATTCCCATATTATCATGTTATGATTACATACATCCCTTGTTTACCCATACTCGTCATTTGATCTCATGATTTCTTAATTTTTCCCCTGGTTCTAAAAATAGTATTTCATATGATATGCCTAAGATGGTTTCCATTTATGTATTATATAGTGGGATATGATGTATTTTATATATAGAGAAATTGTTTTTTCTTCCATGTTTCCATTAGTACTGTCTTAAAAAGCATGTTTGTGTAATGTAATAAATATTCATAAAAATAATTTAATATATATTCATGATAGGACCAAGACTCTATAAAAGCTACAACGAATGCACCATCCACACTATAGTATTTCAAATCCATGGATTATGGGAACAGTTATTACTTAATCCAAAATTCCATGTTTAATGAAGTTGATGGACATTAGAAACCAATTAATCCAAGAGAGAAAGTTAATTCTCATATGATTATTATTTCTGAAGAAGGGTGTGGTAACAATGTGGTGAATGTTATACTTACCATCCAATCAAGAACTACTAATTTCTTATTTGACTATCGATCTACCCATTAATTTATATCTGAATAATTTTATAATGTTATCTAGATTCCACCCAAATGATTAAATATATAATTATTATATAATATCCCTAGTGGTATGATGATTACATATCATTTATGTGATTCCTCTCCAGTTGATATTGGTGGGAAAGTGATTCCTCCAATTTTTTTGTTCATCATCTTGTTAAATTTGATACCACCATAGGAATTGAAAGGATTTATATACATAAATTCTATATAAAGTATTGGGGAAGGGAAGTCACATTTTATATTTCAAACAAACCAACGATCTTCTATCAATGTGATGATAAATAAGAACATTCTATTAACATAACATCCATTGTATGGATCCAGATTCCCATTCAGCAGTGGGATTTATCCTATATGGTTGGGGAGAAACCTAACATTGATAATTTTTGGATTGTTTAGGAATATATTTATTTCTTTCTTGAATAGTTTCTTACTCTTCCACTAAATCCTAAAGTTTATTTTTCTGTAGAACTCATACCTGGTGCCACACAAATTTCAGAGGATCCCTATAGAATGGAACTGATTAACTTGTATAAATTGTAGTAGAAACTATACTATATCATTGATAAGGGATTCATTCATCCATGTGTGTGACCTTGGGGTTGAACCTATTTTGTTAATATTGATCAACAAATGTGACTCTACATTTATTATCAGGATCTTAACAAGATGACGATCATGAACAAGTACCATATAACCCATATTGATAGCCTATATGATCAACTATGAGAACTAAATACCTTTCGATGATTGAATTTAATTCTAGATATCATCATTTTAGTGTTGAGAAATAATATATTCCTAAAATAGAATTCAAAACAAGGTATGTAATCTATGAATATATAGTTATTCCATTTGGTTATATGAATTCCCCTACTATATTTAAGGATTTAATGAATATAGAATTTAGAGATTACCCTGGGCCTATTATGGTAGTATTTATTGATGATATTCTTATTTATTCCAATAGAATGAAATATAATGAAGATCACATGGGAATTTTACTAAAAACCCAAAAAAATTATAAAATATATGCAAAATTTCCAAATTTGAATTTTTACTACAAAGGGTTTCATTTCATGGTCATTTAATCACAAGAAATTATACATCGTTAGATCCATCAAAGATAGAGGCTATTTAATATTGACCAATAAGAACCATTTAGAATGATATCTATAGTTTTATTTTATTGGTAGGATATAATATTAGATTATTGTAGAATTTCTTGTACCTATATATTCCACTCACCATATTTACTATAAATAGATCCAAGTTCTTATGGACTGATGAATGTATGAAAAATTACAAGGGACTAAAGAGAATATTATTCAGTGAACATATTCGTACAATACCGTATAGTGGATAAGGGGTTTTAATCTATAGTAATGAATCCATGAAGGCATTGGGGTGTTTTTTTATAAAAAATGACATGGTTATATATTTTGCGTCATTAAATTTGATGCTTCATTTGAAAATTTACCAAACTCACGAATTAGAGTTAGCTGCTATAATTTTACCAATAATTATAAGGATGCATTATTTTTTGGGAGAAAAATGTGATATATATACCAATAAAAAAGGGTTGATGTATATATATTTACATAGAAGGTGTTAAATATGTGCCAAGGAATATTGTGGGAGATATGAATTCTCAATACATTATCTCCCTTGTAAAAAAAACTAGGTGGATGATGCTTTGAGTCAAATAGATTCTGATAGCTTATCCATTAAGAGTATAAAAAAATCCATTATTTCTAGATTTTCAAATTATGGATCTATAAATATTCAAGGACTGTGGAAATTCTCTTCTCTCTCATTTAATATTCAACCACCAATCCATGCGAGGATTGAAGATGCGTGTGAGGAATTTGTAAATCTAAAAAATATGGTTAGAAATTTTTTCAAAGATTAAAAATAATCAGGATTGAATTATATGTTTTAAGAACTGTGTATGTGTTCCATCCATACAATATTTAAATAATATGTTAGAGGAAGATCACAACTCTTCATTCTCTACTCATTCAGGAATAAAAAATATGTATAGATATTTGGAAGATTATTTATCTTCGGATGGAATGATGTTAGATATTATATAGTTTTTATATGAGTGCTTAGTATGTTAGTATTTTAAGACCAATAGACAAAATAATAAGTGTATGTTACAATAATTTCTCATTCCATAATGGAAATGCGAAAACAAACCCATGGATTTTGATGTTCTTATCCCCTAAAATTCAAAAGGGTTAATTTTTGTGTGGAATATAGTTGATCACCATATTGAGTTAGTACACATAATTGATATAAAATAATATTTCTCTCAACATCAGAATGACACAAAATATGTTCTGTAATTTTTAATGTTTCATGGACTACCAAATTCTGTTGTGTCTGCTTGAGATATAGAGATTACCTTCATATTTGGGAGAAATCTTCAACCTGTTACAAGCATAGAGTTAAGTTTCAATAATACATATAATATTTAGAGAAATGGTTAGTCTGAGAGAACAACTCAGTCAATAGAGAATATGTTGTTATCTTTTTATTCCTATTTTAATGGTGGTTGGGATCAAGACCTTCCTCCAGTTGATTATTCATACAAAAATGGCTTTCAATCAAGAATTATGAATCCTAATATTGAATTGATTTTATAGATCTAAAGTGATTAACAGGATTTTGGGAAGAATGTTGTTGGAATCTAATATAGTAGAATAAATTTTAGAGAAGGTTAGAGCCATTCAAGAACACATATGGGTGGAACAATGTCACTAGAAATGTTATGATGGTAATAATCAGTGTGATCTAAAATATGATATTTTTAAAAAGAGTTTATATGATTTTATCCATGAAATAATGTTTTAAGATTCAAAAATAAATTGAAATTCAGTCCAAGTTTTATTGTCCTCCTTGAAATTCTTGATTCAATCGAGACTATAGATCATCTCTTGGAGATTCCACTGATCCTCCATCATGTCCTTGATTTATTCATTGTATCCATTCTGAGGAAGTAAATACCTAAACATTCACATATACTAAACTCAATTTTCATAATTCTCTATAAAAACTATCCTATGAGGAACAACTGATAAATATTTTTGATCATATAAAAAATCTTCTACGAAATTAGGCCACTCTCCTAGTCAATATTTTTTGGAGAAACCACCAATATGTGGAAGCTATGTAGGAACATAAGGACATGATAGGGCAGAATTATCCGCATTTTTTGTATCAAATTGATGTAAATTCATTCGTGAAATTCATTTTAGGGGGGGTATAATGTAACACCCCAAGATATTTTGATATATATTTTTTGAATAAATTAAATTTTAGTGATATCTTTTATTACACACAACATCGAGTTTTAACGAACCATAAAAAATTATTCATATTATTAATTAAACATGATCATTATTAAATAGTTGTTGAATACTCAGAATAAATAAGATTAACTTCATTTATACATTTTTATATAATAGTTTTATATAATTAAACCTTATTGATAAGGAATATTTAATTTTTTGTGAAGTATTTATATATTTTAAAAATAATATTTTTAAAAAATGATATTTGTTTCATTTTGGGAACAATAATAAAATTAATTTCTACCAATTTTGGATAACCTATTTGATAAAATAAAAATATTGTTTTATGTTTCCACATCAAAAACTGGTTTAGGGTGAATTTATTATAATTTTTTTAAGAGATATATTTTTTGAAAAATAGTGAAAATACAAAAATTATATTGAAAATTGCCTTTATGTATAAATTATTCATAGATTAAACTTATATTTTAAGTTTTTTAAAATTATTATTGGTAAAATTATATATTTATTAATTGAATTTAGTTCATTAGAATCATTTTCATATTGAATTGTGATATGCAAAGTAAACTTTGGAACATATTTCTCTTTAAAAACCAACATTCTTATAATGTCAATGAGATTAATTTTGAGTTTAATTTTGAAAATTTTTGAAAATAATTTAGAAAAATGGTTTAATTATGTTAAATCATAAAAATTAATATTTTCTAATACATTGAATATTTACTTGACCCTAATGAATATTGAAAATAGTAAAAATTGATTATCATGGTTAAGGTAAAAATGAGTTTACTAGGGGTTTAAGTAGAAATATAATGGTAAAAATGGCCTATAAACTTATATATAATCCATTTTATAGCCATATTTTAACCTTTATAATATTTAATTCTCTGGAAAACTTCATTTGGTACCCTTTGTGAAAAGAAAAACATGGTTACACCTTTTTCTTTCCAAATATTACAGGTGTCCTACTCACGTCTCATTTAATAAGCCACCCACTCTCCTCTCCTATGAACACCATTAAAACATTTATATTTAGCCAATACATACCTAAATAATATCCCAAAATCCATACTATCAACCTATATATCCTCGTTAGTTCTAAATTTAATCCTTAGAAATGTTTTGGTGATAACCTAAAGGTGTTTCCCAAAGAAGATTTAACTTTATTGATAATTTTTATTTTATTTCATCCACCACCACATTAAATTTGTTTTAAGAGATGATGATATAATGAAATCAGTATCTACCATATACTAAGATGTTTTGATGTAAATTTAGTGACCTAAAACTATATCCACTTACCCTAAATGGGATATGAAATCATCATTCATGTGTATAGTGGACTACCTCCTCTCTAACCAATGTTTTTCATTTTCCATAACCACATCTCACAGATGGTTATAATGAAGGATTAAATGATCATATATTATATTTATTATATTATCAAACTTATTTAATTATATAACATATACCATCTTATATTCCATTTTGTGGCGATATGATAATATCACTCATGTGTAGGACTGACTACTGCCTTGTGAAGATATTTATTTCATTCATGATTTTACATGGAAGAAAATTAGGGTAGATTTAATAAAAATATTTTATACATATGAAATTTAATTTAGTATTTATTTTTAATATTTTATTTACATTTATTTTTCAAATCCATGAAGAAAAAGGAAATAGTGTTCACACGGACGTACGATCTACCAGCTCCATGAGCGATGAATTTCATTTTATATCTCTAACTATAATAGAAAAATATAAATACATATATAATGAATATATATAATATTTATATAATGTTTTAAATCAATATATTATGGATAAATGATCAATGAAATAGAAAAAAATATACAATTAATCAAAACATACCTGAAAAGCAAAGCAATTATTGATCAAAATGTGACTTTAACATTAAATTGTCAATTAATAGGTTATCAAATGTAATAAGTAAATAATATATTGCATGATATTAGTATTTATGATTCTTTAATATATTTATAATAAACTAATATTTATTATACATTATGTTAGAATGTATGTGAAGGATATCTAGAAATAACGTGTGGGATTTCCGTATCACTTTTATTTTCTAAGAGACACATGTAATATTCAGAACCAATTTATTTTTATGTGGTGTATATAATTCCAATAAATGTATTTTATTATGATTATAGTGGAAATTATTTTGGTTTACATATCCATTGGAGTATATCTTATTTATTGGGTTTACAATTCAAAAGATAACAATGTGATAGGGGATTATTTTCCCAAATATTTTTCTTTGAGAAATATATTATGTTATGAACATATCTTATTTTATGAGGAGTATATACAACAACTTTTAAATTTAATGTCGTGAATTTAATTATTCACTGGATATTTTAACTTTCATTTAATGTTAATCCTTCGTGGGGATTATAATTCAAAGTTACCAAATTCCAAAAGATTCAATGGTAAATCTCATCATTTATTAGGATAGTTTATGATTATATTTATGAAGATAAAATATAACGATCATTATCTTAGAAAACTCATGAAATTTTTTCTTCTCTATTTATTTCATAAGAATATATAGGTTCCCTTGATTTCCCTCCCATTATGTTTTTAAGAGTCTAAAATATTGTTTTTAATAAAAACAATCATTATTTATCTCTTCGGTCCAAAACCCTTTTTCGTCATAAACCATGTTTTCTAAAAGAAATCAAAATATATTTTTAATATTATAAAAGGTATTTATTTAATATTTTTTAATTTTTTTCTCTTTTTAAAATACTTTTTGAAAGGATTCCTCATGTATTGTTTCAAACAATTCCCTTTTGGACTTTATAGAAAATGTGAAAAGAATATTTTTTTAATGTGTACGGAAGGAAAACAATTTCCAACCTTCATGATCATTCATTTATTTGAATATTCCTTTATATTGTTTCAAGTTTAATTAAGGAAAATAATATTTTCAAAATGTTTTATTTTAGAAAAATTCATTTTCCAAATTATAAATGTTTTTTCACTCAATAAATGTTTTAAATGATTTTAAAGAATATTTTATAGGTTTTCATGGTTATTTTTAAAGAAAAGTGCTTTCAATATACATTATGTTTTAAAAAGTGTTTTTTTCAAAGAAGATAGTTTTTTTCTTCATGAAATGTTTCCTATGATTTTATAGTCTTTCTTTATAATTTTTGAAGGTTATTTTCAAAGTGTTTTATAAAATTTCAGTTTCAATAAGTGTTTCCAAATAAAATATATTATAATCAATAATTATACCACATAATCTTTTAAAATAATTTTCCATCTAAGATTCAATCCTTATGAAACTTATTCAATACTAGGGATATGATCAAAGGATACCAATATTTTTATTTATCTATGTGAATGATGTTTATGATGGCATGATGTTTATGAAACCTATTTACCTTCCACAGGTTATAGTGACCATAAATGATTATCAAACCATCTTGTTTTCATGGGTTATTCTATGATGAATTTATGAAATGATTATGAAAAATTTCACTCTTCCCATCATTATGATGTGATTTAATGTTTATGAAACCTTTTTCATTTCATGGACTAAAATATGATGAATTTCTTTGAACTTGTATAAAACATAAATATGTTTTTTATTATGTGATGGGTTATACCTTTATCTTCCTACAATGCATTGGGTAAATATTTCTACCAGGAAAGTTTGAACCAGACGTAAGCCTGGTCCCCCAAATTTATTAAAAGAAAAGTGCAAGTAAAGTCAAAAGAAAATAAAAACGTTACATTACATCAAAGCCATATGCATCCTTCTCCCCATCATCAGATAAATCATCACCAGGATCAGCTGACTCCCATTCAGAGGATTCGTATTTGCCCATCAACTCAAGATACATATTTTTCTTCCGAAGCATTTCCTCAGACAACTTTTCCTTGATCAACCGTTTCCCACTGAATCCTTTGTCCCTCTTTGGGGACCGTCACCTTCGTTTGGCATTGTACCCATTTGCAATATCATTTTCTTGTGACCCTACAATCTTGTGTGCAGACCTTATCACCATTGGTTTTGGTAGATCCGAGTAATCTCTCCTTGTCTTCCTCCTGCTTTGAGTTTTTTCTCCCACCTCCTTGATAATATTCTCATGATTTCCATTCTTGACAGCATCATTGTAAGATATTTGGTGACTGTGGAGCTCTTCTTCACAATCAGATCTATCCCCCCACTGCTTCTTATGGGACAAAGGAGGGTTGAAATTTACATCCTTCCCACCTTCCATTTGAGATATCCTGATTGTGTCATCACCGCAGAGACTTTTACCTTCGCCAATCAATCTGTCCAGACTAGCATTGCCTTCCTTCTCTGAAATTTCCTCTGCCACTTCAGTACCTTCTTCATTTGATCCAACATCAGCCAGCACTGAAAATTTATTTGCAGAACAATTAAGCAGTTCCTGAGAATTTACCTGCAGCTGGACATCATTTTTGCTCTTCTGTTCAGATACCAATTCCACAGGCCTAGAGCTGTCCAGCATCACAGCGTATCTCCTGCCAGTATTCATTTGAGTTCGAACCTCTTCAATCATCTGATCCAAAGAGATCATGCTGACTCCCTCCGGGTTGGTCTCTCCACCTCCAGGCTGTCCACCTATCATATTGGGGCAGCCACCACTATTTGGTATGTCACCTTCTATAAAATGAGGGAAAGGGGCTTGTACATCTTCCCTCAAGTGAGCCGCTCCAACCTCATCCAGAGCAGCAAACCGGTTTGAGGAGCAAGATAAAGCCACATCCACTCTGGACTTCTCCATTGCTTCTTTCTCCTTTATACTATCCATATTCATGGAGTTCTCATTTGTCTGAATTGCATCCTCCGGGGCCGCACGCCCCGGAGAGGCCCCCACCCAAACATCTGCAGCTTTCACAGCATCATCTGCCTGCACATAATCATCAGGTCTCGACAGCTCCTCCTTGCCAGCAACTTTATCCACCGCAGTCCCAACAAGTCCATTCCAAGCCCGCTCCCCTCCCACTGCAGCCTGCTCTGTACCACTGCCCACCCCAGCAGCTTGACTGACCTGCCTCATGTCACTGCTCCGACCTCCTGCAGATGATAAACCCAGATCATTTCTAAGCCTTCCAAACACCTCACCAACTTTCGTGTTTAAAATCCCCTGCAATTCCTTCCCTTTCTTACCCTCTACAGGCTGTGAAAAAGTATGCCTAAAATCTGTCCGGACATCACCCAGATTTAGCACCCTATGCTGTGGAAGAAGATCCACTGCACTCTCAGGACCCACTGCCAAGGGCGGCATCACCTTCCTGCCTCTACAATCGTCCCTCAAATGACCAAGCTTAAGACACCGAGAGCAGTAATTAAACCAGGATTCAAAAACCACAGGTTGTTTACACCTAAACTCCTCACATGCCGCAATGTAGACAAACTCAACCGGTGGTTTCAATAAGTCAACTTCAACACAGATTCTCGGAGAGATCGGGTGACATACAGCCTTAGTTCTGTTGTCCGAGCATAAGAAACGACCTACTAGATTTCCAAGCATACGGATGATAGCGGGATTTTGAAAAGGAAGCGGTAATTCGGGAAATCTTACCCAAATCGCCATAGTCGAGGCATCGCGCTTCAAATAGTGATCATACAACCATCGGAAAAGAAGGAATCGGCATCCATCACAGGTGCGCGGTGCCGAAGACCAGGCCATGATGAAGTCTTCCTCCGAATTGAAACGAATCATTATATGCCTTGGATCTAGAAGACCCACCGTGGGACGCTTCTGTAGATTCCACAAACTAGAAATGAAACTATCAAAGCAATCCACCGGTGGACGCCGTTGCCTGAAGCGGGCAATCAGAGTCAGATTCAGAAGAGACGATGTATCATTGAACTCGCGAGCCGTGACCGAGAGCTGCAGAAACCCTCCATAAAGATCCGGGACCTTGGGGGAGAGTGAGATTTCCGGGAACGAAGTCAAGATATTAGGTTTCGAGAGAGGCACGAAACGTCACTCATCAGAAGGAGATCCATCCTCCGCCGATGGAGGAGGATCCTGCTCGGAATTCATCATCGCCTACGGCAGCCATCGCTTCCCAAGCCCTAGCTCCCGAGCACACGCCATCTCCTAAATAAATATTTCCATCTCATGAGATAGATAGGACTAGAATGAGGATTGAACTCAGTTACTTAAGTGACATTATATGTTATTATGGTCTAGGTAGTGAACCTTGAAAACTATTATTCTTTGGGGTGTGAACTCATTTCACTATGATATCCTTAGTTGTGATCCTTGACTAATGTGAAAACGACCTTATATGATTATGTGTATACTAAAATTACATTTCTTATGTTAATGTTATGATGTCATCACTCATTTCCTTTATTTAATTTATGATTCATGACTTAAGTACTCCAGATATGTATTCCATCTCTCAAATTTATGATCTATAATATGATGGGTATAATTTTGAAATTTTAATATCGTGTTATCATCCCATTATAATCAAGAGATTTTAATATATCCCATGTTCACCCTCATCGAGCATTTGATCTCACCCTTTATTTTTATTTAATTCCCCATTTTATGAATAAATTTATTATTCTGGAAATTTCTCAAAAGGATTATAGATTTGAAGAACATAGTGGGAGATGATGTAGCTCACTTAGGCCCACATTTTTTATGTTTCCATGTTTCCAAAGGCACTAGAAATAATAATTTTGGCATGGATCGTAATGTTTTGTAATTATTTTTTTCATAAGATGTAATATTTATGTACGAGAAGTTTAGGTCACTGAAATTTAGATACCTAATAAATTATATTTCATATTTAGATGATTTCTCACTTTAATTATTTTTTCTCATACTGTACTTTTATGTTTTTTTTCAATGGATATAACAAGGTAGAAACATGTTAATAATTAATATGATAGACAACATAATGAAAATCCTCGTGATAAAATGAATGTTATGAGATCTAGAATGAGAATTATTATTTTGATACTTATAAACATTTCCTCAGTTATGGATCATGGTAAGCTTCCAAATACTAATAGGTGAGAATACTGTTGTGTTGTTACTTTTTATGAGAAAACACCCACCTTCATTTAGTGTGTCTGTTGATCCATGAATTTTTTAAAATTGAATCAATACCATTGGAATTTTATTTTCCATTATCCAGTGCATAGAGCATGAAAAAAATATTTTTCTTGTTTATAATTTTTATGGTGAAGAAACACAATATTGTACTCTTATTATGAATATGAGGGAAAAGGTAGAAATTTTCCCCCTAACATTGGATGAGTTTAGTGATTTATTTTTGAAAAATTATTTTACTAAAACTATTAACTCTAAATTAGATATGGGATTTAATTACACTAAAGTTGAAAAATAAGGAATCAAATAGTTCATGTGAGGAATATAACACATGTCATGAAATATATTCTTCATGTTTTATCACCAAACTAGGAAAACTGAAATGAATATTTATTTAGTGGATTGATTCCATCTCTGAAAAGGGTGTTATATATAAGATACTTTTAAATATATTATGAATTCATTCGATGTGCTGTCATAATTGAAACTGTGATGGGGAACCTAATTATTCTAATGGATTTTTAGATAATAAGATAAAGGTAAAATTTTGAAGAACATATAATTATAAAAACCATGGAGGAACAAAAATTAATAAATTTTCATGAAAAAGTGTTTAAAGTAGCATGAAAAAAATTTCATTATGGGTTAAGTAATTGTTTTGAGTTTGGAAAAGTCCATAGAAAAAAGAATATCAATATGATGTGAAGAGGCCATTCAACAGAAGGAATATTGAAGAAGCTCAAAAAATATGCCACTTACACACTGATTCTATTATTGAAATGGGTGTGGGGATTGTGGTTTTCAATGAAATAATCTGAGGGTTAATGACAACAATGATCATTCAAAACATTTTATTCTTGGATGAAAAGTAAAATCTCTTTTGATCACAACCACTAATGTGGTTCACTAAAATGAAGCGGTGAAAGGTAAAATTATTATCCCCACTATAATTAAAAATTCATTTATTTATTCTACTTATACATACCATTTAATATGTAAAGAATTTCTTAACAGTATCACTTAATCACCTCAATGATTAGATATTGAGTTAGTAGTACAGAATCTTAATGGTATAATGATTTTATATGATTCCCATAGCTCCACTCACATAGATGTTTGTAGGAATTTACTCCCTAAAATTCCAATAATTATCAATATAATGGAATTTGATGTCATTTTTTTCATTAAATGGATCCCTCTATATAGAACCCAAATCAATTTATAAAAAACAGAAGTCATGTTTGATATTCTATATCAATTTATGACCATCGTTTAGTTTGATTTTGAATATAAATATATAATCAAATTTACTTCCCTTTTATGGCTCTTACTACCAATTCATGAGGGATGTTTATCCCAAATGATTTTTGAAAAAATTAATATCAGAGTAATTTCTATTTTTTGGGATTATGCTAGTGTATTTTCATATTAATTTCCTATTCTTCCACCAAATTGTGATGTTAATTTTTCAATAGAACTCATTCCAGGTGATATAAAAATTTCAATTACACAATATATAATGTCCCTAAATAAGTTTTAAGAATTAAAGAAGAACAATTGAGAGAAAATAGATAAGGGAATAATTCAGACCATCTCCTCACCATGGTTTGTACCTATTCACTTTGTTAAGAAGTTATTTAAGTAAATGTTTCATTGAATTTATTAGGAGGAACATAATAAGATCAAATTTAAAACAACTTCATATACCCCATATCAATGATCTTCTTGATCAATTAGGTGGAGATTAATATTTTTCCACAATTGATATTTGATATGGATATCATCAACTAATGATCATAAATGATGATATACCTAAGAGAACCTTCTTTATGAGGTATAGTAACTATGTTTTTATCAATGATCCATTTGGATTGACCAATTCAATCCCTATCTTCATAGATTTAATAAATAGAGTAATTAGTGATTACCTTGGTCAATTATTCTAATATTTATAGCCAAAATTACTATATATAAAAATTGAAAGGATGTGTGTGATGAAAATTTTCATATTTTTCTAAAAACTATGAAGAAGGAGAAGTCATTTCCCAAATTCATCAAATATGAATTATGGTTACCAAAAGCTTCATTTTTAGGTCATGTATTCTCAAGGGAGGGTTTATAGATGGAACCTTAAAATAGGAATTTGTTGAGAAATGGCTTGGACTGACCATGTTAACCAATATTTATTTATTTCATAGGTTTTCTAGATACTGAAGATGATTTATGAGGGATTTATCATAGATAGAAATTTTATATAAAAATATTCACTCATACGAGAGACAAGTTTATTTAAATTGATGAATTTGATTAAAATTGTTTGTAACTAACATGTAGGTTGGTCAGTGCACATTTGAATACACTACCCTGTAGTAGATAAGGGTTTTCGATCTATAGTGACACATCAAACAAGGGACTAGTATACTTACTTATATAGAATTACATACTAATATCATATGGAACTTTCAAATTGAAAATTTAGGAGCTAAATTCCCCAAATCATGGTTTAGATATGGTATTTATTGTTATTGAATTGAAGACATAGATGCATTATCATTATGGTGATAGGTGTGATATATATATATATAGATATTAATATCTCGTACATTATTTTCAAAAAAAGTTCTAAATATACACCAATGAATATAGATGAATATAATAAAATATTATGAATTCCCAATATGTTACATCACTAGTACGGTGAACAAACTAGGTGTTGTTATATATTTAAAGGATCATTCTAGTTTAGAAATCATGGGATGAAAAGAGATCAAATACTTATGGATTTTTATAATATAGACATTGAAATCATGTAGGATATGGGAAGATCATATCTTTCTTAAATTCATGTTCAATAATACATCCATTTGATAATTTAAGTGGTCTATAAGGATGATGTTGAACTACTAAGGATGAAATGAAATATTATAGAGTTTGATAATGATATTGATGGATTTATAAGGTTTAGGAACCATGTTTTTGTCCCATAAATTATATATTTCAAGATGTTGATGTTGATTGAAGAGCATAGATCTTCATTCTCAATTATTTCTCAATGTATGAGGATATATAGAGATTTTGAAGTGAAAATTTTGTGGGATACCATGAAAATGGATATTTTAGAGTATATATCTTCATTCATGAAATGTCAAAAAGCTAAAAATGAGAGACACAAGTATAAGGAGATGGTACAACTAGTACTCCTACAATAATGGAAATAGGAAAATATCACAATAAATTTCATCATCGGAATGAAAAAAATATCAAAAGTACATAATGTTATTTTGGTTATAGTTGATCACCTTATGAATTTAGTACATTTTACTACCATATGGGAACATTTCTCTATTGATCAGATTTCTTGATATATATTAAGGATTTGTTAAGCTACCATATAGTACCAAATTATATTGTTTTGGATTATGATAAATGGTTTAATTTCCTATTATAGTGAATTTGTTAGAGATATCTAGATATAGGGTTGAGTATCAGTAATAGATGTCATAATTAAATTGATTCTCAGTCTGAGAGGATCTTTAAAACTCTATAAGACATGTTTAAAACCACTTCTATTTATTTAAAAGGTGGATGGGATGAACGCCGTCATTAGTAGTGTTTTATTACAATAATATTTTCCACTTTTGTATATAGATAGATCCATTTTAATCTCTCAATGTTAATAACTGTAGTACTCCAATATGGCGGGATGAATTTGAAGAAAAAAAGATATTGGTACTTGATCAAGGTAAGGAAATGATATAAAATGTTATAGCCATTAAATTACATATCATTGCATCTTATAGTTCACATAAAAGTTATACTAACAATAGTCGATGGTATGTATAGTTTTAGGTTCGTGATAGGGTATTCTTATCAATATATCATTATAAGATGGTTTTTAAATTTTCAAATAAGAGAAATTTGATCACTAAATATATTGGCCTCTTTAAAATTCTAATTCTTATTTGGATAGCAAGTTATCACTTGTTGATTTCACCAAATCACAATCAAGTTCATGATTTGTTCCTTGTATCTCTCCTTAGAATAAAAATACCTAATATTTTATATATACTGAACTTAGAGGGAATACTAATGGATAAGGATCTATCTTATGAAGAAAAACCAGTAGGGATTTAATAGTAAAGGTGGAAAGTGTTATAGAACAAGACCAATCACTTGGAAAATGTTCTATGGTGAAATCTTAAATCTTATATTGATACAGAGGAACCCAAGGATGTGATGAGGAAGATATACCCTCATGTTTTTGTTTTAGAGTAACTAAATTTCATGGTGGAAATTTTTTTATGGGGGGGGGAACTAATGTCACCTAGATATTTTATTATATATTTCCATTTAAAGAAATTAAATTTCATTGATATCTTTCTTAACATGAAACATTATGTTGAAACGACTGAAGATATAAAATTTTATTATTGTCATTATTTAATGCTATAGTTATCATGTAGTTATTGGATTGGTGTGTATAAATTGGATTAAATAAATTATTAATAATTATTTTTTTCATAGGTATATAAAAAATTATTAGTTATCAATTGATAAGAGAATATAAAATTAAAATAATAGATGTTTATCTGGAAAAATGTTTTTATTCCTGAAATGTATTTTAGTATTTGTAAATTTAACTAAAAACTATTTATGAATGATTTTAATGAATTTTATTTATTATATATTAAATTTTAATTCTTATAATAATATAATGTTTTTACATGTATTGGGATAATAATAAGTCATGTTATATGCATAAGAATATACTTTTTCAAAAAATGGATTTTATTGTGTTTTTACATTTTTATTTGAAAATGGATTTATTACACTTCTGGAAATTTAATATTGGAAAATGGATTAAATATTTGGAATCTTGAAATTTTAATTTAGTAAATAGGAAAATTTTATTTTTGGTCATTATAAATAGTAACCATGTTTAATATTTGTCACTTCAGTATGCGTAAAACATGCAAAAAAGGTTAACACTATAGAATTAGAAATATAAATTTCGAAGATAATTAAATTTATTCTAATGGATTATATACTTTTTAACTTATTATATTTTATTTTATGTTTTCTCAATTTCCTACCACTTTACTTTGATAATGACCATAATATAATTTTATGAACATAATAAATAAAAAATTTAATTCACATTGTTTTAATATCTCTAATGATTTTTTGTTGGGATAAAATTTGTTATGATAAAATCTAAATATTTTTTTTATATATTAATGATTTTTCTATTTCATGGAAATTTAATTTAATTTTTAATGATTGAATAGTTTCCTTAAGTTCGTATGTAGTGCTGAAAAAATAATTGTTTCAAATATAGAAAAATAAATTAAATAATTTAAAAAATATTTAATGTAATAAAATATTGATGAATATTTTTGTTAAATTATTTTTTAGAAATAAATACCCTTTTATTAGTGTGTTAATTTTTTTTATTTTAATTCCATTTCTAAATTTAGGTAAGTTAAACTGTCTGAAACACACCGAGAATGAATTAAATGGTATCTTATGTTAAATAATCTTTTACAAAATGTTCTAATATTCATAAAATATGTTATCATTGGACAAGTGGATGGCATATGGTTGAAAATATAAATAATTTCACACTTATGGGTCACTTTTCCTTTTATAGTAATTTTAATGAACCCTAAGGAGTCAAAATATTTGATAACATAGTAATCAGACAAGGGATTAACATGGTGTAGGGGTAAACTAAAAGACAATGTTTTAAAAAGAAACTAAAAATGTATACATTTTATTGTATGACTCAATTTTTAATAATAATCACAATATTTTATAATTATTTCAATTATTTATCTACATGGAAATGAAAATTTATTTATATTAATTTAATATGTCTATCAATTCCAACACATACTCACCCTACAATTATAAAAGGGATCCTCCTCAACTACCATATTAAAAATGTTTAATCCTTATAAATCATCCAATACCAAAATTAATACCAAAATAGATTCAATCCTCACATCCTTGGTCAGTTATTATTTCCAAAATACCATTCATTGAAGGATTAAGGATGAATATAATTGTAGTTTTTCAATGAAGAGCTATGACTACTAATTGGGTACTTTTAATTTTATTTCTTATTCTACCTCCCATAAATATATGGTATCCATTATAAAATAATTAATTCAATATCATTAATGGAATTAATTTTATTATTATTATGTAACATCCTTTATCCAATACCTTCATATCCTATGAAAAAAATAAAGAATTTATCATGTGTACATGTGGAATATCACCTCTAAGAAATGATGTGTTTCATTTTTCATCACCACTTCATATTGATGGTTATAATGATGTTTTACTTAATATATATGATATTAATGATATTAATATAGTTATATAATTTAAAATTATTATATAATTTTCTTTCTTTCCATCCATAAAAATGTGTAAATACCATTTGATTGTATGTATAGAATATCGTCTTTATGATGTTATATAATTCAATTATCTATTCCGTTTTATATGAATAGTTATAAAGGATGATGTGATGATTCAATATGATAATAATGGAATTATTGAAATTATATATATTATGGATCTATGATCAAATGACAAGGACAACAATTTTTAAACCGAAACATGGATGGAAAATGAATTAGTTATCCCTCTAAATAGTTGTTTTTCTAAAGTTTTTTTACTAAAGGAGTGATAATTTTTTATAAGTAAAATCATATATGGTATTATACATATGAATATAGTTAAATAATTGATTTATAAAAAATAAATATTTATTATATTGAAGATTAAAATATGTATCAAGAAAGGTTAGGTATGAGGTAAATGATTTATGTTTCAATCCCATTTTAATCAATATTGTTTATGTTTAATGTTATATTGACATAAATTATATGATATATATCGGATAAACCCATTTTACTTTCTTCAAGTTTAGTTATTTCTTAAATTTTAATGTTTTAATACCATTTCCTGCTAATTGGTTCTGAAAATGGTTTATAAAAAATATTTAATAACTATCAACCTTATTTATCCTCTTTTGGTCAGGAATATTTCTCCTATATATCGATGCTCCCAAAAATGTTTTCAATAATTTTTTTACAATGATCTAGTTAATGATTAAATTAATTTTTACCCATGTCTTACCTTTTATAAAATCATTTAAAAATAATATTCCTATCATTTTCTAAATTAGGTACTTCTTACTAAAGGTGAGAATATTTTATCATTTTTAAATTATTCTGGAAAGTGTCAATGTTTTCACAATTATGACCATTTAATTATTTGAATATTCTTTTAAAAAATTATATTTTTTCAAATATATGTTTCTACATAAATTATTTGAAATTTTATATTTTAAATAAGTTTCTCAAAAATAAATCACTAATTTCATCAACAAATATTCCATTTATCTATGAAATAAACTTTTAATCTATGATAACAAAATTTGATGTTACTTATTCTTTACTAGGGATATGATGAATAGATATCATCCTTATTATTTCTCTACATGGTTTATTGTTGTGATGATGAGATGTTTATAAAACTTATTTATTTTCTTTGGGTTTTAATATGATGATATGAAGAACATTTTATGATATTGTTGTATGTTTATGACTATATTAAGATGATGTAATAATTGGGACAAAAATTATATATCTCTATGATGTATTAGGAAATATTTTAGGAGTTAGGAAACTCTAATAAAATGGTAGAGTTAAGAAACATCTAAGAGATCTTGGGGTTAATAATCTACAAGTAGATGAAAACGTTTTCTATATATAAGTTTCTCTTAATATAATGTTTTCATTATCCTATTTAGGATATTCAATGTTGAATGTATGATTTCTAGTATATTATTAATAAAAATATTATAATTAATCCAAAAAAAGCTTTTGAAATCTTCAAATTATTTTAAAATGCTATCATGGGTCATGATTGATTGATGATGATTCCTCTCTCTTATGATTCATGTATTTTGAAATTATGATAATTTATGTTTTTAATCAATTCTAAGTTCTATGATAGATTAGGGATGAACTTTGTAAGTTATGATCATGAAATTTAACTGATATGGTTATCTTATACATTCACCTGATCATCAATTCATATCTTTTATGTGTACCCTTGTTGATCAAATGATATCTTAATTTATTATGTATCCATTCCCCACATTATAAATTAATCATTGCGGTAGGGTATCCTAATAATGTTACTTTTTTAGAAGATCATTCTATGATATGATATATATATTTAATTGTTAGACCCTGAGATTTTTGGAAATATTTGTTTTCAAATTAATTTAATATTTTTGATATTTTTCATTTCATGGAACACTAATCGTTTTGTATTAAAGCACTAAATATCGATTGTGTTATATGAAACACGAAGTTATTAATAAACTACACGAAGCATAAATTTTATCTTTATTTACACAGAACAATGAGGTTATATTATATTACAAACAAGGCTCACATTCCGTGATGGCTTGCATAAGAAGCTAGACTAAGTTTTTTCCAAAAAAATAGTATATTATTAATAAATTATTTATTTAATATAATAATATATAACATAGATGTCAAGATATTTGTTTTTTATAGGTTTAAATATATTATGAAAATATATTGTTTAATTAATTGGTTACAAATTAATTATAAATGTATATAAAAACTAATTGTATATACATGGAATGTTTTTATAAAACTACTTTTATACTCAAAAAAGAATTTTATCTTCATAAATTAAATTATTTACTATTGGTGAAGGATATTAATGAAATAAGTATTTTATATAATAAATAAAATATTTTTTACATTATTGTAATATATTTTATAGGCATAATATAGGAACGGCCCAGAAATTACATGTAAAAACCATTATTTTTATAAAATTAGTTTTACCTCTTTTTAATGGTGAACCTATTTTATGTATATATTTTTGAATTTTTATGAATTTTATATTTCAATATAATTATTATTTTATAAATCAAAACATAAAATGTAGGTTGAGGTGAAATTTTGGTATTTTTCTTTGATGTTATATTGTTTGATGAATAGTGAAAAATATTGAATTTTATTTCAAAGCTTCTTTTTCATATAATTTATTTATAAGTTTAAATTATATTGCTAAATTTATTTAAAGACTAATTATATAAATTATAAATCAATCACTATAATTTAGGTCATTTTGATAAATTTTAATTTTCAAATTATATATAAAAACTTAGCAAAATTTTGAACTTTTTTACTTTAAAAATGTGTATTGTTATCGCATTTGTAAGATTAATTTTAAATTAATTTCATCAACTGATTTGATTTAAATTTTAAAAATTTATTCCACATTATAAATCACCATAAAATATAACATATAATTATTTGAAAATATATTTTTAAAAAAACATATTAGTGGATGTGATTAAAATTAATTACTCCAATTAAGAGAAACAAATTTCTTAACAAAGGACTAAACCTTAAACGTAAGGGAAAAATGACCAAAAAACATGTCTAAAATCCTTTTTTTCCATGTTCTGAAGATATAATCCCTATCATAAATATTTTCCAATTATTGTATCCACATGTGGGGAAAACATGGGTGGAAGTCCCTTTTCATAAATTTACAAGAACGTCACTCCTCCTCCATTATAAAAAGGCCCTCACCACCACCCACATATTCAAACTTATGAAACACGATGGATAACAACAAATATGCAAAATAATCTCCATAAAATCCTATATTAATCCTTGTATCCTCCATTTCTGAATAAAATCATCCATGCAAGCCCTTCGGTGAAACCTAATAATAGTTACCAAAAGAAGAGGAAACATCCTTCTCCAAGATCCATTGTTTTATTTTATTTATGCACCCACTAAAATATACTCATTACATGCTTAAATAATAAACTAAATATTATAATTATTATTATATTTTATTATTCAATTGTTTTTACCTAGACTTACAAACACATCATTCTAATGGGTAACAAACTTACTTTTCTTATGTACAACAAACTACTACCCAACAAAATGATGATTGTTTTTTTCCATTACCACCAATCATTATTGGGAATTATGATTGGAACTAAATTTTTATATAATATATATTATATATATGATATATATATGATTTTATATTTATTATAATAAACATAAATTAATAATTTCCATTTAATATAAATGTGATAATTTCATTTAGGGAAGTGTGGACTACCGCCTCCTCAAAGCATTTTGATCCATTCACACTCTATATGGAATGTATTAAAGATGTATTTAGGGACATTATATGATATATATTATATAATAATTATAATTTAATGATATTATATATATACATAAATGTTTTTACTATCTTTATTTCAATACGTCCTACCCTCTCCATGAACAGTGTATTCAATTTCATATTTCTATATTCTCTAGATGATTATAAATAAATATATACTTAATGTATATGTTATTAATATAATAATTTAAATTATTCAAATAATTATATCATGATATAAGTAAGATTTTTAAAAAGAAAAAAAACCAAAACATATATGAATAACAAAGTAGATATTACCTGAAACGTAACAGTAACAATGAGTTGTTAATAAAAAAATAATATAAAGTCATAAACAAATAATATATGGTATTTTTTATATTATAATGTTCTTTAGTATATTTATGATAAAATTATATTTATTATAAAGTAGGTTTGAATGTATAAAAAAACAAGTATTAAGGTAAGGCAATTTCATCTAGATTTTTATTACTATGAGATACAGGTCATATTCACCAATTGATTGTTTTATGTGATGTATATAAAAACCTATGAGAAAAATTATCATTAAGTTACTTTATTTATGATATAAAAATCTTTCAATTATTTTATTATCTCATTATAATTACAACTCTAAAGTTACCCAATCATTAAAGGTTTTCTCGTGTCACGTTTTATTATCTTTGAGATACAAGCCTGGTTCACCAATATTTTTTTTGTGGTGTATTTAATTCCCATGAATTAAATATATGATAATGAAGAATCAACTTATGGTTATTTACATATCATTTTAATTAAATCTATTTTATGTGGTTTTTGTTTCAAAACATACCAAATCGTTAAAGTAGATTTGTGCCAATTTTCCTTCTTTGAGACACGTGATGTGTTATGAACCTATACTTTTTCATGAGGTTTATATATTTAATTTGACATACTATATCATGAATTTCATTATTTTTATTATATTATAAACTTCAGGTAATTTCATTCTCCTATGGGGTTCATTATTTAATCTATCTAAGGTTCTAATAGTTTATTAAGACAATCTCATCATTCATCGGGATTGTTTATGATTATGCTTCAATTAATGAAATATTATTATCCATCTCTCAATAAAACCCATTAATTTTATTCTCCTATATTTATTCATTATATATTAAGGTATTGGTAAAATCATTACACTCTTTGGTACTTAATATAATTAAGAAATTATTTTTAGGAAAATATGATTATATTTTTCTATTCAGTCGAAAATAGTTGTTCTATCAAAACCATCATTTAAAAATGGTTTTTCAAATTGGTTTTAGGTTTAAAATTTGTTTTAATTTTTTTTCAATATTGTTTTATAATTTTTCAAGTAAAATGATTTGTAAAAATATTTTCAGGCTTATTTTATAAGTCGTCAAGGTAAATGATTTTCAAAATAAAATTTAAGATTTTTATAAGTATTTATGGAAAATAATTTTCAAATTTATTTTCAAGTTTCATTTATTAGTTTTAATTAAAAAATATTTCTAAATGTTTTCAATATTAGATTTTTATGTTTCCATGATATAAGGTTTTCAAAAAAAGCTCAAGCTTCTTCAATATGTTTTAATGGAAAAAAGGTTTTCAATGTTTTTTTAATCTTTTGATATATATTTTCAAATAATATTAAAAAAATGTTTTTAAAATTATTTATGTTTTAAAAATATTTTTTCAAAGAGGAAAATATATTTTTCATAAAAAATGTTTTAAATTGAATTTTAAATCATTCTTTATAAGAAGTTGATTCTCTAAATTGCATTTTGAGAATTATTTTCACCGAAAGTATATTTTTTATAAGAAATGTTTCATGTTATATTTAAAATTCCTTATCTATATAAGATGTAATATTTTGTTATAGTTAAAAATTTATGAGGATGTGATCTAACAATACCATTAATATTATTTCATGAATTCTGTAGGTTTTTAAGGAATGGTTTTCATGACACTCATTGCTCTTCTACAAGTTATACTGTTTTCGAACCTGTATATTTTAATGGGTTATCATTTGAGGAAATCATTATGATACATATCTCTTTTACATGGGTTTTGATATGATGAAATTTTAATGTTACCCATTTCATTTTATAGGTTATGATATTTGGTTTATAAAACTCATCTATTTTTATGGCTCATGATATGATGAAAGATTTATTATCTACTGGAATATGTATGTATGATTTTATTATGGGATGGGTGAGTCCTTATCTCCCTCAAATTAATTGGTTAAATATTTTATATCATGAGATAATGATGAGATTCAAGTCACTGGGATTAATCCACTATAGAAGATGGGGAAACCCAATCCAATATCTTAAGATAGGGAAACCTGATCCACTATATGAATATGGGGAAACCTGACCCCCTCTAGGAAGATGGGGAAATGCAATCAATTACACGGAAATAACTATAATTATGTATAATGATTATTCCTTCCTAATAGTTTTAGTCCTATTGAAGTGATATGATAAGTATTAGTGACATGCATTGACTTATGGGGAATGATATTACATGTTTTTGTGTATTCTAAAATTCCATACCTTATTCATATCTAATGATTTCATATATTATTCTCTTATTTTCCTTATAAATAATGTTTCATGAAAAGGTAATCATTATTCTATGATTCATGTTTATGATTTTTATATTCAAGGTATGATCTTCTAATGTTATGATCACACACTCATACCCTTGCTCTAATGTTTATCCTTATATATATCCCTTGTTTACCATTACTGAGCATATGATCTATTAAATTTTATTGTTCCCTTCCCAAAATCATGAAGTTATATTTCATGTACAATATTTCTAAGAGGTGTCCTAGTCTTGGGAAACCTATTTGGAGACAATGTATCTCACTCATGTATCAATTTTATGTTTCTATGTTTCCAAATGCACTAATCTAATACGGTTTTGGGTCTCTATTTTGTAATGTATTAAATATTCAGCAATAATGATGAAATTTTTATGTACGTTAATCCTGGGTCATTGTAGATGGTATCAGGAAAAGGATTTATTTATCCTTTGAAAACTAGGATAAGGAATCTTTAGTTATATCCCTTTGTTTATTTCTAATGATATACTTAGGGGTGTCTCTAAGGGTATGTTTAAGTGTGGGGAAAAGTATAAAAAAGTTTCCTAGAATAGAGCAAGTGGTTTCCAAGAATTACATCCCTGGCTGGATAATACATGTGGATGTGGCTCTAGTATAGATGTAATTATAGTAATTAACTCTAAAAAGGTCTGTTTGTGCTAACTTTAGAGTAACTTGGTACACAAAAATGGGACTTAATGAACACCTCGTTTTATACTCATGTGGAATATGCTTTGGGGATTCCCACACTCTTTAAGGACCTTCTTGAAGGATTGATATAGAAAATGACTATTAATAACCTAGGATAAACCAAAGGATTCATATATGAACGAATTATGATATATGATTTAGACATTATATAAGTTATTTTTTTAATGATTATATGGTTTTCCATTATAATAAATGTTTATCATAAAATGATTTTTGTTTTTTTTTTCAAAGGAAAAAAACTATAAGAAAATGGTTTAATGTTGAATTTGATGGACATTTTGCTAAGTAATTGTCAAAATTGATTATCAATAGAGTGGAGGATATTGTGATCAAGCCTAATTAGTTTTCACAACACATGATTAACAAAATGTACCTTACTAACTTTTAGATTCATCAAATAAGAGAATAAATGAGTTTGCTTAGAATTTGGGAAATGGATACCATAGAGGAATGAATAGTAGTTTTCATTTATGTATAGAGTGTTGAAACAATCACCAAAATGAATTTATAAGAGGAACAAGAAGGTGTTTTTACCATGGAAAATAAAGACACAAATAAAGTAGCTATAAGGAAAAAATAAATGATTCAGTGAATGAAATTGCTGGGAAGATTGGCCTCCCTAAGAAATCATCAAAGTTTAAATTTTTTAAGTCTAGAATGAATGGTCATTATACAAATCGATGTTCTAAGTAGAGATCTCATGAAGAAAATATAGAAGGTTGTATGATTATTTATTATACATCTAAATAAAAATAGATCGAAAATGACATGTGAAAGGTATGAGATGTTCTTACAGTATTATTTACAATAAACGTAAGAAGTAAGATTGGATTGAGGTTAAGGAACCACAAGAAATGATTCATAATTCATATTCTAGGAAAGGAGTATTAAGGGATAAGATGATGAAGCCAATTTAATGGTTTAAGAATAATGTTGAATAATTGAAGTGTATATGTTTTACAATTCAAATATTTTTTAATATGAATCATGAAATATATAAGAAATTTTAGTATAATTTTTTCCTTAATGATTCGAAAATGATATTACAAATAGTGATGAAAACATAGTAATGTGATTTAATGTAATTATTATTTTTTCATTTTGGGTAAGGTTACCCTTTTTGTTTACCTGATGTTGAGAAAATTATGTTTATCTTAGATAAAGAGTTAATTCTAATGGGTAATGTAAATTGTATAGTAATGATTACCATGGAATTGATAATTCATTTTTGAAAAAGTTGTTTTCCTCACCATGGATGAAGTTTAAAACTTCTTAGATTTAAGGAATATATATAATAATAATATAAATAAGGAATAATGCATGTTTTCAACATGATTTATGGTAATTTAAGTTACTACCATGTTTCAAGATAATATAAAACGAGGGTTTTCACATGTTTGGAATTTTAATACCAAGAGTAAATTTTTGATATAAGGGGGTATATGATAAAATTATTTCATTAGCTTCTTTATAATGTATAAAATTATCATCTTTCAGAAGGGTTATTAGGTTAAACTTGTATGGAATGTTTAAGTTAAACTTTAGATAAAGTTTGTGAGATAAAATTATTATCTCACCACATGAGGATTTATGCATATTGGATAACTTATGATAACATTTTGGGTGTGATAAATATATATGGGATAAACTATCATTATACATATATATATTGTGATCTTTTAGTTCTTCAGAAATGAGATAATCACCTTTATTCCCAAGTGTAATAGATGAAATTGGAATTGATCAATCAACATCAAAATTGTGAGATTGTTCATGTAGAATAGAATGAAATATTGTAATTTTATCTTATTATAAATTTTATTCTTCTTTAGAAAATGGGTCTTGAAACCAAAAATATTTTCCTAGTACCTTTTTTGCTAATGAATCAAATGGCCCGTTAGACCAACACAATTTTTTGGCTTTTTGATCTTTAACTTTCTACTGACTATGTTCTCTATCACTATCAATCAGAACATGATAGTTATATTTCTCTTTGATGTCCATGTTTTCACTTCCCACCTATGTTCTCATATGTGGAAACCTAGTTATATATTACTTTTTGTCACCGTTGTTATTTAGACATTCCCTTTTTAAAGGATGTTTTATTATTCATTTTTTTTGAAATCGACTTCTATGAAAGGAACTATAAATAATTAAACCGTTGTTAACCCAACTAAACATTATGGGTGAAATTCATTTTTTGGAGGTAGAATGTAACACTCCAAGATTTTGATAAATATTTTTTATAATTAATTTTATCATTCTTATATTTTTCATTTCACACACCACTAAAAAAGAATTATGTTAAAGCATTATATTTGTATTTTTTATAAAAAACACCATATAAACTTGAACTACACACCACATAAATTTTATATTTATCTACACAGAACACTGAGGTTATATTATATTACATGAAAGACTAACTTTCCCCGATGGCTTCCATAACACAAAAGATTGAGTAAAAAAAAATATTATTAAAAATACTATTATATATTATAATAATATATAACCAAGCTATTAATTTGGGTATTATGAATAGTATAAAATAAATTATGAAAATAAATTCTTGAATTCATTTGTTAAAAATTAATTATAAATGTATATATGAACGAAATGAATATAAAGGGATTGTTTTTATAAAAACTACATTTTTTGTCATAAAGGAATTTTATATTAATAAATTAAATTATTTAATATTAGTGAATGGTATAAATGAAATATATATTTTATACATTCAATAAAATATTTTTTACCTTCATTGAATATATTTTATAGGCATAATATTGGATCAAACCCAACATTATACAAAGAAACCTATATTTTTATAAAAGTAGTTTTAACACCTTCTAACAGATAACATATTTTGATTATAAATTTTGGAAATTTTATCATTTTTATATTTAAAAATAAACATAATTGTTTAAATAATAACATAAAAAATATCTTCGGACGAATTTTTTGTATTTTATTGTAATGTTTCATTTTTGGATGAGTTGTGAAAAACACTTAATTTTAATTAAAACTACATTTTCATCGAATATAATTTAAGGTTAAATTATATTTATAGTTGTTTTTAAAATAAAATTTTATAAATTATACATAAATTAATCCAAATTAGTTAAGTTTTATTAATATCTCTTTGAAATTATATATAAAATCATAGAAAACGTTAAAATAATTTTTCTTTAAAAAACTGCATTGTCACCCCGTATGTGGGATTAATTTTAAATTTATTTCTACCACATAGGTGAATAAAAATTTGAAAAATGGATTCCATATTTTGATTCATAATAATTTATAATGTCTAATAATGTCAACTTTTTTTTTTCTAAAAAAGGATCAATGATGGAGATTAAATTTAATTCTAGTAAATAAGAGAAATATTAACATAACAAGAGACTAAACATTAATATTAATGTAAAAATTAACCTAAAAACTTATCCAAAATATATTGGATGTAATTATATAGTTAATATAATAAATTTTATAAAATTTGGTTTATTATGGGATCCACATAACATGGGATAAACATGGGTGGAATTCCCTTTTCAACTCAATTCAAGAATACCACTCTTATACTATAAAAAGGCACTCACATGTCCCTATTATTCACACCACTCAATTCCATTGTCTAATTCAAAATATTATAAAATAATCTATCCAAATACCTCTATTCACCCTATTATCCTAGTTTTAAGAATACATTTATCCATGCAATCCCTTTAGTAAAAACCAAGAGGAGTTACCCAAAGAATATGTAACATCCTTCCTCAAAATCCTTTTTTTTATTCTCCACCCCCTAAACTATTGTCATTAAATTATTAAAAAATAAAAACAATATCCCAAATAAATTTATATTATATTATTCACTTATTTCTAACTACACTTACACAAACATCCATTTAATGGGTAACAAACTTACCATTCTTATTTAGAGAGAACTACCACCTCACGAAACAGTGTTGTTCATTTTTCTACTTTACCACCTATCATGGCTGGGAATTATGATGAACAAACGTTTTATATATTATATATATATATTATAAATACATTATTTATTATTATTGAATTATTATATAAAAAATACATTCGCCCTTTCCATTTTGTGTAAACACGATAATTTGGTTTGGGGTAGTGTGGACTACCGCCTCCTCAAAGCAATATGATTCATTCACACTATACATGTAATGTATTAATGATCTTCATAGTGAAATTATTGGATATATATGAAATAATAAATCTAATTTAATGATATATATATATATATATTGTTTACTTTATTTCTTTCAATATGAAAATAATATAGAAACAACATTCATTCGAACATTCAGCCTACCGTTTCCCTGAACGGTGTATCCATTCCATATTTCCATATTCTATAAATTATTATAATTAAATATATAATGAATATATATGATATTTATATAATTCTTTAAATTCTGTAAATAAGTAAATCCTTATCTAATTAATATAATTAATAATACCAAGCCAAAACATATACTAAAAACACATTAGATATTACATGAAACATAACATTAACATTGAGTTGTTAATAAACAGGTAATATACAGTCATAACCAAATAATATATTGTATTATACATAATAATATTGTTCTATGTTATATTTATAATATTATTATATTTATTATACCTGAGGTTTTAATATGTACGAATAAAAACAAGACTTAATGTATGGAATTTCATCTCAATTTTTATTTTCTTAAGATACTTTCCAAATTCACAACTCGCTTCTTCTGTACGGTCTATATAATTCCCTATAAAATTACATATCATTAATTTATTTTTTTTGTTATAAAAATCATTAAGTTATGTTATTCTATCCTAGGAATCACAATTCTAATATTACTCATGTACTAAGGGTTTTCCAATCTCACTTTTTATTATCCATGAGATACATTCCATTTTCACCAATGATTTACTTTTTTGAGGTGTATATAATGACCACGAATGTATTATATTATACTTACATATAAATTTATGGTTATTTACATATTAATTTAACAATCCCTTCTTCATGGGGTTTATATTCAATATGTTTTCAAATCGGTAAAGTAGTTTTGTCTCAATTTTTATAATATGAGGCACATGTCATTTTATGCACATATATTTTTCAATGAGGTATATATACTTACTTTTACAATTTATATCATGAATAATATTCTTTTAATGATATTATATGACTAATTTATTGTTATTATTTTATGTGTATCTTGATTTAATTTTACCATATTGGTAATAGTTTATTTCTACAATCTCAATGTTTTTCAATATTTTTTATAGTTATTCTTCTATTGATGAAATATTATGTTCCATATTTCAAGAAAACCGATGAATTAACTTCTCATATGGATATTCATGATATATTAATGTATTGGTACCATTTTTACACTATTTATTTCTTAAGATAATTATGAAAGTGTCATTAGGAAAATATATATTTATCATTATCTTCCATTATAAGTTCTCAAGGAAAATGAATTTCCAAAATATTTTAAATATCCTTTCATATTTTTTCAAGTAAATTTTTTTTTGAAAATGTTTGGAATCTTCTTTTATAAGTTTAATGAAAAATTCCTTCAAAAAATGTTTTCAATATTCTTCTATAATTTTTCTTGGAAAAAGTGATTTCAAAATGTTTTCAATATGTATTTATATGTTTTGAATGTATTTTCAAAAAAAAAAGGTTTCAGAAAATAATTTATGTTTTAAAAATTGGTTTTCATAGAGGAAACTATATTTTCCCCAAAAAGTGATCTATATGAGATTGGGAAGATTTCATTATTAGAAACAAGATTTTGAAATGGTTTTATAAAAATTATTTTCTAAGAATGGGTATTTTCCTTAAAAAATGATAATATTATCTATAAAAATCCTTTTCCATGTAAGATGATGAAATTTGTTATTGTTTATGCTCTATTAGGGATATAATCCAAGAATATTGTTCTTATTCATTCATAAATGGTTTATGTTTTGATAGAATTATGTTTATGAAACCCATTCCTCTTCTACAGGGTGTATTCTTTTCAAACCCACTTGTTTTCATTGATAATGTTTTGATGAGACCTATATCTTTTTCATAGGTAATGATATTATGAAATTTTATGATACCAACTTCATTTCATGGGTTACGATATGATTTTTATGTAACCCATCTTTTTTTTATGGGTCATCATATAATGGAAGTTTTATTATCTTGTAGAACATGTATGTATGATTTTATTATGTGGTAGGCTGGACCTATAGCTCCCTCCAATGAATTGGGTAAATATTTATATCTCATGAGATAATGATGGGATTCAGGTTGATGGGGTTAATCTACTGTGGAAGATAGGGAAACCTGATCTACTTTTGGAAGATGGGGAAAACCTATCCACAATGAGAAAATGGGGAAACCGAGACCCTTGTAAGGACATGACTGCGACTGGGGATGGTGGTGTGTCTTTCCTTGTAGGTGTTGTCCCCATTAAGTTCCCTGAAATGTTCTCAAAATTCATTTTGACTTATAGGGAATGATATTACACGTTAATGAGTATGAAAAAATTGTATGACTTATTCCTATGTTTTTTTCCTGGTATGTTATCTTGTTTCCCAAATGATTCATGTCTTATGAACTACTAATATTTATTCTGTGATTCATTTTTAAGATCTTTGATATTAAGGGTATGATATTATAATGTAATGATCACATTCTCACGCCCATATTCTCATGTATATGCTTACATATATCCCTTTATTACCTTTAATGAGGATATGAGATCACCCCTTTTATTGTTTCATTCCCCAAGGCATGAAGATATATTTCAAGTATGACATGTCTAAGAGGGGTTCTAGTCTTAGAGAACACATTAGGGGGTAATGTAACTCACTAATGTACCACCATTTACATTTCCATGTTTCCAAAGGTAGTAAACTAATAATATCTTTGGGTTTCTGTAGTGTAATGTATTAATTATTCCTCAGACAAGATGAAAATTCTATGTACATTTTGTCTGGGTTGTTATATTAATGATTTTTTTTGTTTATTTATCTTGTATCCAAATACAATAAACCTTTAATGTAAGGGGGAATTTATTATTATGATATTAATTAATTATTAATTTAAAATTGTGAAATAGTTTTATATAATATACTTGGATCACCTCATATAAGGGTATAATCAAATCGAAATGGGAGGAATTACCCTTTAACTATGTAAAATATAAGATAAAATACGAATCTATCACATTTAATATATAAAACACATTTACCATTTAAAATATTGAAGTATATTCTATAAAATTCAATCAAAACAAAATACCAAAAAATTGGTCCTATTGAAGAAACTCACAAACTCTGGTCATGCAATCTATAATAATTTAATATCCAACCCATACACCAACTCTCTCCCACAAATGTGAATAAAATTAACACATACACACACACACACACATATATATATATATATATAGAATGGGTTGAACATGCACATATACTCAGAAATATCATCCTCAAAACCACTTTTCAAAATGTGGAAGAAGAAAACTAAGGTTGCACTAAATAAAAAATAGAACGACCTCACACCTATATCTGGTAAACTAACAAAAAACATACAACACAGATCACTAAAACAATATCACATCCATGTACGATGACACAATATAGAAAATAATATATGATAAAATTGTATCCCATAACCACTACCCCACAAATTTGGTCACCCTCACACACCTAATGAAATATGGTCTATTCATTAATCCCTTCTATATCCACACATATGTATTGTCTCATATTGTATGATAGCCATAAAAATATATCTTGAACCCCATATTATATCACCACATCAAAAAATATATTAAAATACTCATTATTATATGGTATCATTAACATAAATAATGTAAAACTCATACCCTCCTTCTACCAAGAACAATCACCACCATCCATCCACATAAAAACCACATAATCGTGTTATCAAGATTATATATACTATATAAAATAGCCATTATAATATATATATATATATATATATACACCATGACCCATCATATACAATACTACTTCTGAAGGGATATTAGAGAAGTGGAAATGATTTTCCATATATTCTCTATAATACCTAGATGTTAGGGAAAAAAACCGAAAAAATGTGATCATATGATTTTCTATCAGGTCCCTAGAATAGAGGTAAAATAAATAAGAGATATATAAAAGAATAAAGTGATTATAATAGTCACACACATTACCATCAAAAGTGTTCACATTCATTGAAATAACACATTAACCCATAATATTCACTTTGCAAGCACCATCATTAATCAATGACCGCTACAACAATAATTAAACAACTAGAACCATTTTTCAAAAAATGATATCTATAACAACATTGTCATATTCCCAATTTAATTATTAAAGTTAAAATAGATGGTTAAATAACACCATCCACATCAAATCCAATTTTCCATATTTAATATCAAAACATTCATTAAAAACTTATTTCTTTATGCCAATTATTAATCATTGATCAATTTTATTTCAAAATTTACAATTTCATTAACCCAACTATTCCACCTATTAACATTAAGTAGTTAATTTCCCCTAATTTATCAATTTCATCCCCTCACCCATTACCAATTTTTGTTACTATAACCATACTCAGTGACACTAAGAAAATATAACACAAAACTACATAAAAAATACTTTCTCTAACTAAAACACCTCAGAAAAGATGCCAACAGAAAAAATAACGATAGTAGAACCACTCCCCTATCACCCATCTAGAAACTCCCCCACTATTATAAACACATAACTATACAACCATCACAATTATAACCAAACCACACCATACTGTCCCTACTAAATAAGAAACACCTCATATAACATAGAAAAAGTGAATATATAAATTATAGTAAACAAGATTAAACATAGTATGAATTCCAAAAGAATAATTTTTCATTAATCATTATTTTATATTAAATAGAAGGTAATTCATATATGTCATCAACATAAAAAAAAATTCCTCTATAATTACATCTAGTGATAAGTATGCACCTAAAAGAAACAAACTAAAATTTAGTAAAGCACCTAAGTATTCCCCTTCCCCAATCACTTTTTTTAATCCAATCAAATATATTTTTTAGTGAAATACAACGGTAAAACCATTGAATGAAATGGTATCATAAGTCCTTAAATTTTATATAATTAAATTTTTATGATATAATTGGTCATGTTTTGGATATAAAATGCTCAATTCCTATTTTAACACATATATTTATTTATTTAATATAAAATCATGTCATGTTTTCAATATTTGTTTTGAATTTTTTTTGGTATTAGTAAAAAAATGATAGAGTATTGTAACTCCGTTATTTTGTTATAGAATAGAAATTCATATTGGGTTCACTATTTGGATTTAAACAGAAACTCTAAAAAGTATCTACTAAAAAAATTATTTGAAAACCTGATTTCAAATGGCAAAAGGAAATTTTATATTTCATAACACACCATGGAATTTGTGTTAGCTAAGAGTATGGGAGGTTTGTCTCATATCACCTTATTAGAGGTAATTATTCCATACTATGTGAATCTATTATATACTTTTTTATATTCCTGAATATTTTTTGAATCCCAATATGTGATTAGTTATCCCACGATATAGATTAATCCTTTATACGAATGAATGTGAACATCAATATATATATATATATATATATATATATCATTTTCTCTATCATTTTATTACGAGTTACCGATTATTTTATATAAATGAACCCAGCTGGTTACTATGGAATTTGTTTCTATCAATGGAGGTGGTAAGTGTTATGGAAATTAATATCAAGACAATAAAAAGGGATTCCTATTTGTCTATGTGAATTGAATATTAACCAACATATTTTGGTGATACATAACAAGACATGACATACATTTTATGGTCATGTAACAAGGACAAGTTTGTGACAAGGTTAAAGTTCATATATGTGGTTTTTGTTGGGCTTATGCATAAGCATTGTTTTCTATTTAGATCATAGGGAATATAAAATAGTTATCTCACAAAGTATGGCCATTTTCATAGAGGATTATATGGCTACTAGGTGAATGCTTATTTTTAATTATTGGTCTGTATACTTCCCAAAATTTCATTAGTAACAAAAATTAGGGTTTCGTGAGTATAAAATCACATGATAAAATATGTTATTCTGGAATAATTTTAGTGTGTCTAAAAATATATCCCATTTTAATGAAAAAACTCATATAAAATTAAGCATAAAAATTTATATGTTGTTAAATAAATTGGAATAATATTTAAAATAGATTAAGGAGAGAATCTGATTAATGATTTTATAGTGTTAAATTTTTTTATTTTCTATATCTTCTTCCCATTTTATATAGAAAGGGTAAAACAATGGTTGTAACCCATTTGGTACAGCTCGCTAAAATTTTAGATAGTGAGGAAAAAATTAAAATAAATTGGATTCAACATTGAACATATAAATCAAAAAAATAATATATATAGATCTATAATACAATAAAAGTGATTATAGAAAATAAAAAATTGTTGAATAATATCATTTATTTGGATCTGTATATTATGGGTGTCAGGGGTTAGGATCTATAAGCGTAGGTAGAGGAATTTTTTTCTTAATATAAAAAGGAAATAATGATTCTCATTCAAGGGGGCCTTTGATTGAAGGATCCTAAGGGTGAAACTCATGAAAAGGTAAACCCAAATGTGAATCTCTTCTAATATTAACTCAATCTCACTTATAAAACTTCCTTGTACCAACCATAATATTATCATATATTTCATTATCATGGTTTGTGTAATTCGTCTATATGGTAGGAAATGGTTTTAGAATTATGAAGCTGGTGGAGGGACTGATCAGTCTCAATTAATATTAATTTCATTTTCTCTTGGATTGAAGGTGGGAGAATCAATAGAGGCTAATACCATTTTCATAGAAATGAGATACTGTTTACTAGGGTAAGGTCCTATAAATAGTCCACCTCGGATAAAAAATAGAGCACCTATACACATACTAGTACACTTGATAAAAGGAACTCTTTAGAAATCAAGGATAAAGGGTATCTTTTCCAAATCCTTTGTCCAAAATCCATGATATTTTCTTAATGATATAATTTATAGAAACATAAAGATAAAATTTTCCTCAAAACATCAATTTGAGTTTAAAAAAATATTTTAATGGATATAAAGTGATTGTTCCTAGATGAGGGTCTCTAAAAATAAAAACCCCTTTGTATTTTGAAATTATTCTATCTATTGGAATTAGCTCATGATACGATTATTCATAAGATAGGTATACTAACACTAAAGAATAATAATTTGCAGTATATGAATTATATACCATTTTTCTAATAGAATTGATATTATAAAACATTTTTACAATTTTTTCATTTACTGTATGAGCCTATTATTTCAACAGTTTGTTGGTATTCTCCAAGGATATAATGTTATCCAACGAGGTAATGTTTATGTATCTATAAAATTATTCATCAAAAAAATTCTCATCTATATATTTAAATATTTTTAGAGTCATCTCTTTTTAATCAACAATGATATCCATGATCTCATCAATTTAATATTTTTTCTCTTATATAAAATTGTTTAAAGACCTGAAGACACAATGCATTGATTCTACTCATTCTATCAATGAATTAGAGGCTTATGAATCTTTGAATAGTTTATCCTCTATGGATTTTAGAAAAAAAACATGTCTAGTTACACATATCTGAATTAATTTGATAGTTATAGGTATTAAAGATTCAAATTTCACGAAGTCCTTTATGTTATACAAGTATGACTTTGAGAATGGATTTTGTTGAGAAAGTGTAATATTTTTAAATAATTAATATAGATATATATTTATCTTATTTTGGAAATAGATATGTATTATTCAAAATTAATTACATAGAAATTCATAAAATAATAAATTTTAATGTTATGTATTCTTTTGTATAAGAAGTCGAGATACAATATTGAATTGGGCATAACTATCATAGAAGTTAACATTGAAACTATAAAACATCCATTATTATATTTAAATTAATCTTGGGGAATCCATATTTCTTTTATGATTGTCAATTATTAATTTATTTCTTCATGCTCAGCTGTGAAGTCACCGATATAGACTCTCAAATTCTAAAATTCACTCAACACTATTGAAGAAATGGTATAACAGGCTCTCCAAAATAAGAATGAGATTTATCTTAGTTGACTAAGGGAACACCATCTTAATTTTCTACATTAAGAGAGTGATGTTTTTTATTACGAGAAGATAAATTAAACTCTTCCAATCTTCCAAGATAATGGGTGTATTAATATTTCTAGAGAGAAATTAATTATATATTCTTTCAAGATAACATTTAAAATCTCTAATTTATGAATCCTTCATGTTTTTATGCATATATATATATATATATATATATATATATATATCCAGCAATAGTTTTAGTTAATTTTTTTTAAAAAATTATTTCTTCACTTGTCAAAGCCTTTATAGACATAACATTAACACTGGCCATAACAATGTGCATAGAATAATTGGAAATAACATCTATGGGAGGCAGATCACTAGTTTATACAATAACATACTGTTTCCGACGCTTTCGCCGGGGCGCGCACATCCGTATGTGAGGACGCACGACTGTTGCCCCGCATTCCCGCTTTCTAAAGGCAGGCGACATTCGTTCCTTGTTCAGGTACGTCTACTCCTTGATCGAAACGGGATGATGGGATGTCGGTTCTTCCCTCTGTGGATTCCTCCTCGGAGCTCATTACCTAGTCTGGGTCTCCCTCATAGATTTAATACGTTGTTCGTGAATCTCATTCCCAGTGCCATATCGTCATGGACGCCGGTTAATTACACTACTTCTGTCAATACTTTCCACAGGGTCTTGACATGGTAGCGACCTTCGGTAGGAGTAGACGGCAACATCAGGAATGTCGGGGCATCTCTGGGTGCGTGGACATAGGGGAACCTGTATTCTTCCTCATAAGAGGGAATCTCAAGGGTGCATAACCCAATGCATGTATTTGAGGTTTTTCTCAGCTTCCCGTGTTTAACACAGGGTATGCAGCATGTTTAATGTCTTGTGAAGACGGTTACGCCAAAGGCATTCCATCTGAGGTTTTCCTCAGGCATGTCATGTTTAACATGAGGTAGGCCGAGAGTTTAACGTCTTGGGGAGATGGAATGAGGCTGATCAGAACGTCCCATAGAGACGGATTAGATTGGTACATCCCTAGGAGGGAACACCTGGATGTTTTACCAAGGGTATGGATCAAAACGCCCAATGAGGACGGATCTGAGGTGGTGTGGCCCATAGAGGGGAGATGTCACACCGTAATGGTTGATCTGAACACCACTAAGGGCAGATCAGGGGAAGTGCACCCCAGGATGGGATACACCATGGATTACCATTGGTTGTGATTGAACCTCTTGGAGGTTTCCTACGTACCTTGTGTAGAGGATGAGGGTCAAAACCCACGTAGTTCGAAAGGGTGATGAATCGGGGTGTACACAGAGTACAACGACCCGGAGGTATGTTGGGGCTTACACGTGGAAAGAGGCCCATGCGCCGCTAGGATCAGCGAGGAGGTGGATGGAATGATCCCACCAGGATGTGGCGGCCCGGTTGAGAATCAGGATGGGTGATGGATGGATGAATGAAGTGGAGGGGGAATGAAATGGGGCCATCGTAGGGGTGACAGTGAAGTTGGGCTTGAGCCTTGAGGAGGCTTCCTACGTATCCCCGTGGCAGGGAATCAAAGTCCGCGTAGTTCGGGATGGTGCCGGTAAACCGACGTGAAGGTGGACCTTGGCCCGATGAATGTCATCAGCGAACCGACGTGAAGGTGGACCTTGGTCCGATGGGCATCATCAGCGTACTGACGTGAAGGTGGACCTTGGTCCGATGAGAGATGGGCTTGATCCTCAGGGAGGCTTCCTACGTACCATGCCTTGACACGGATCAAAGGCCTCATAGTTCAAAGGGTTTCATCGGTGAACCGACGTGAATGTAGACCCATGGGTCCACTAGTGGTGGGCTTGAACCTTGGGAAGGTTTCTTACGTACCATGCCTTGACATGGATCAAAGTCCTCGTAGTTCAAAGGATTGATGGAATACAGTTTAACGTCATGCGGGACGATAGTGAACCCTAACGTGAATAAATGACGGGTGGTGGGTGTCGGCGAACCAACGTAAATGAGGGACCTTGGTCCGATGGGAGATGGGATTGAACCTCTGGGAGGATTCCTACGTACCATACCTTGACACGGATCAAAGTCCTCATAGTTCGGGTTGAAAATGGGGACTTGGAACACCGAAAAAGAGATGGTCTGGGCCAATGATTGTTGGGCTTGAACCTCAGGGAGGCTTCCTACGTACCATGCCTTGACACGGATCAAAGTCCTCGTAGTTCGGATTGGGAAATACAGTTTAACGTTATGCAGGACGGGGGTGAACCGACGTGAATGAGGTCGGAACGACCAGATGGTGGGTTTGAACCTCGTAGAGGCTTCCTACGTACCATGCCTTGACATGGATCAAAGATCTCGTAGTTCGGGTTAGTCACAACGGCTTGCCATCGGACTGGAATTGCAGTTTAACGTCGTGCTGGACGTAGGTAGAACACGACGTGAATTGGATGATGGGTGGGATTGAACCTCGTGGAGGTTTCCTACATACCACGCCTTGACATGGATCAAAGACCTCATAGTTCAAATGGGGCTTTGTCGGCGAACCGACGTGAAAGTGGACCTTGGTCCAATGAGTGGTGGGCTTGAACCTTTGGAAGGCTTTCTACGTACCATGCCTTGACATGGATCAAAGACCTCGTAGTTCAGGTGGGAATGGGTGTGCAGTTTAATATCATGCAGGACAAAGGGAGGCATACAGTTTAACGTCATGTTGGACGAGGGCATGCAGTTTAACGTCATGCAGGACGGGGCATGCAGTTTAACGTCATGCGGGACGGAGACATACAGTTTAACGTCTTACTGGATGAGGGTGAAACTCGGCGTGAATGAATGACCGAGCAATGTGGCCTGAACCTCATGGAGGCTTCCTACGTACCATGCCTTGACATGGATCAAAGTCATCGTAGTTCTCTATGGGTGGGGGTCAGGGTCGGTGCTCACTCTAAGCCCACGTGAGTCATGCTCGGTGTGAGAAACAAGAGGTTGGAAGGACCTGATGATCACATCGTGAAGGATGCATCCGTGAGAAGCGAGGAGGGGCTTACGCATTAGGCTGCCCATGGTGCTGGGACTTACTCCAGGATGGAGGCCCATGGAAAAGGATTATGATAGTCTCGGGCTTGAGCCTTGAAGAGGCTTCCTACGTACCATGCCTTGACATGGATCAAAGACCACGTAGTTCTTCTGATGACGGCTTACCACCGATCGGGGGTTTCAACGGCTTACCGCTGGATTGGGTCACAACGGCTTACCGCTGGATAAGGATGTGAACGGATTACCGCTGAATGGGGTCACACCGGCTTACCGCTGGTTGGGATCACAATAGTGGATGGGGCTTATGCGAGGAAGCTGCCCGGGTGCCGCTAAGGAGCGGCAATGGTGAATGGGGCTTACACGAGGAAGCTGCCCGGGTGCCGCTATGGGGAAGCACTGGTGCATGGGGCTTACTCTAGGAAGCTGCTCGGGTGCCGCTATGGAACGACAATGGTGAATGGGGCTTACGCAAGGAAGCTGCCAAGGTGCTGCTAAGGAGCGGAAATGGTGAATGGGGCTTACGCTAGGAGCTGCCCGGGTGCCGCTATGGAGCGACAATGGTGAATGGGGCTTACGCTAGGAGCTGCCCGGGTGCCGCTATGGAGCGACAATGGTGAATGGGGCTTAGGCTAGGATGCTGCCCGGGTGCTGCTAAGGAGCGGAAATAGTGAATGGGGCTTACGCAAGGATGCTGCCCGGGGTGCCGCTATGGAGTGGCACTGGTGAATGGGGCTTATACAAGAAGCTGCCCGTAATGTCTTCCTCATGTCAGGCCGTGAGATCATCCCAACTCACTGGTGAATTGAGTCCTTCACTTATGCACTGGTGCACAAGGGGGAGAATGCCAAGGGGCGTTGGAATCAAGCCACTGTAATCATGACATTAGGCGTCTTATGCTTGGAGCATAAGGCATATCTTATTTGGAGCAAGAGGCATCCTACGTTAGGAACATAGGGAGAATACTACAGTTTATAGTCTTGTAGGTAGGACTGTTGGCATCTCATGCTAGGAGAATAAGGAATCTCTTGCTTGGAGCAAGGGGCATCCTATCATTTGTTAGATAGGGAGAATACTACAGTTTATAGTCATGTAGGTAGGACTATTGGCATCTCATGCTAGGAGCATAATGCATCTCTCGTATAGGGAAAGTGGCATCCTATCATTTGTTAGATAGGGTGTAATAAAGTTTATAGTCATGTAGATAGGACTATTGGCATCTCATGCTTGGAGCATAAGGCATCTCTTTCTTGGAGCAAGGGAGATCCTATGTGTGGAACATAGGGAGAATACTACAGTTTAGAGTCATGTAGGTAGGACTGTTGGCATCTCAGGCTTGGAGCATGAGGCATCTCTCGTATAGGGCGAGAGGCATCCTATAATTTTTTAGATAGGGTGTACTACAGTTTATAGTCATGTAGATAGGACTATTGGCATCTCATGCTTGGAGCATAAGACATATCTTGCTTGGAGCAAGGGGGATCCTATGTGTGGAACATAGGGAGAATACTACAGTTTATAGTCTTGTAGGTAGGACTGTTGGCATCTCATGCTAGGAGAATAAGTCATCTCTTATTTGGAGCAAGAGGCATCCTATGTTTGGCACATAGGGATTACTACAATTTAAACTCATGTAGATAGGACTGTTGGCATAAGGTACCTAGAAATAGTTGGTGTTGGGACTTACGCAAGGGCGGCCCTTTCTGGTTCAACCTGGCATAGGAGCCAAGTGATTGGGTTTGGAGGAGTTGCCTGAGGAATTGTTTGACTCAAGGTACTCGGGGAATTGATGATGAGAATCTCAACTCACGACATGGAATGAAACCCAGAGGAATATTTCGACTCGAGGTGTTCCACGGTGTGCGGAGGAGTGTATCAAATCATGGTATTCCATAGGTGGAAGGTGGGAGCGCAATGGAAAATCCCGGCATCCCGGCCCGAAAAGTTCGCGGTGCGACTCTCCATTATTCCTGGGGTTCTGTGACGGTTGCGAAGGGACCGGCCTGGAGGGCCGGGACCGCAGCTTGGCAGTGACGCTGAGCGGGGTGCGGGGGCGCAGCCCCCGCGGGTATGGACCGGTGGGCGCGAAGGTAGGATCCTCGCGAAGGATAGGTCTTCGTGAAGTAGCTTCTCAAAGCAAGGCCTCACGGATAAATGGTCTCTCGCGGAGCAAAGGGGTCTCGCGGAGCAAATGGGTCACGCAGAGCAAAGGGGTCTCACGGAGCAAATGGGTCTCGCGGAGCTTGGTCTCGCGGAGCAGCATCGCGGAGCATGGGCTCTCGCGAAGCTCGGTCTCGCGGAGCAGCATCGCGGAGCATAAGCTCATGGAGCAGGGACTCGCGGATCCTCCGCTCGCAGAGCAGCAACGCGAAGGAAGCTACTTGCGAAGCATGGCTTCACGGAGCCGCAATGCGGAGCTCATCTCAGCCACCCAAGGGGCGAAGCGGCCGTGGCCATGGCCGTCCTCTTTGAGAAGGGGGTGAGCTGGGTATTTATAGGAAAGGGTCACCGCGAAGCAGACCTTCCACGCCTCCTCAGGAGCTTCGCGGTGCGCTCTCGAACGTCAAATTCGTTCGCGGAGAGGTACCGCCTCCGGAGCTTCACGGCGGGCTCGCGAACGTCAAATTCATTCGTGGAGAGTTACCGCCTCCGGAGCTTCGCGGGACCGCGATGCTCGGGTGCTTCGCTTTGGTGCTTCGCAGTAGTGCTTCACGAGGTGTCTTCACGGCACATCGCGAACGTCAAAAGGGTTCACGGAGCCTCTCTCCTCATTACTTCGCGGCGGTGCTCCGCGATCACGGAGGGGGCTTTGCGAATGGGCTTCGCGAACCAGATTTCCAGCCAAACTTCAAACGTCCATAACTCCTAATCCGTAGCTCTGTTTGGGCCCTGCGACCTACCAAATCGAAGCTTAAGAAATGTTCTACGATCTTGGATCGTGTATGGAAGCATTTGGAAAATTTTAGGAACGCGTTTTCCGGGGTCTACACATACCCTTAAAGAGTTGAAATAAAAGGCATGTTCTCTATAGCCTCTGATCACTGAACATTAACAAGACCAATTAAAAATATATTACATTGAATTGTACTAGGATATATAATATTATCCAAAGCTATACCCCCCTTAAAGAAATCAATATCGAGAAAATTTTCTAGACTTACCAACACCCGATGTAATAACAATTTTTTCTTATTCCTCGTCATATAATTCTATTTCATTCTCCCATTATGTCTTCACCAACATATTATTCCAACAGAAATCCCAAAAAAAATCCATATTTTAAAGAAGTAAACCAGATAAGGTGTGATTCCATTGGAACTTGTTAGCCTCTATTTTAATCAATTCATCCCCTTCTTAAAATATAGGGTTAATTGTCTTAAATTCGTATAAAAGTTGATCCTTTTCGTTTAATGGTTGTAAGGATGAATATAGTGCATCTCATATATATATATAAATTCATTCTTATCATTTCATAGATTATACAATTTATAGTTTTCCTGAGAAATCAATTTATGAAACTAACCACCCTCTAATGCTATTATATCCTGAATGAGTTTATAATAAAAACCTTTGAGTAGGTTCTACATATTTCTAATATATTTTTTTCAGTAACATGTGTACCAAAAGGTTATTCCATTGTTTGTTAAGGACTTATCTAATAAACATTGTTCAATGTTTGACTGTATATTTACCTACCTATATATGGATTGGGGGATGATTCAGCTACTTCCATATAAGGTATGAAAAGGCCTTTTATTCCCTTATGATTGAACAACATCTTCATGTTGAGAAAAGATAAAATATTTATACCTATAGAACAATTTTAATTCATTTAAAGAAAATCCATACGTATTATCACGGAAAATATTTTACAATTTCTAAAAACTGAAGATCATCTTTAATGGAATATTTTTAATATTCAACCAACAAGCATCCATCATTTTCCTCGATATAAATCATTTTTTAGAACTACTTCCACAAGAATTATTCGACCTACCCAAGGTAATTTTTATAAATATTTGTTTTACTTCCCTAGGATAAAAAAATTTAGGGCTTAAGAATATAAATGTTTATGGTTTTAAATAAGGTCTGAGATAAGGAACAAATTCTTAGGGTTTATAACAATGTAGATTTGATTGAAAACACCAAATCCATTATAAAGTATTATAACAAAAATTCCCATGTGTAACTTTGAGTGATGTGAAATGGGATATTTTGGGGAAAATATTAATACAAAAAGGGAAATAAGAATAAATATCTTGAATTTTTTATATTTTTAATGAAGTTAATATCATATATTAAACTATACAATAATGAAAATGTAATAACATGGAATACTTAACTAATAGTAAATAAATTTTAATATAAGTAAGATCAATTAACATAAAATAATTCAAATTCAAAATTCATAAAATAAAATCTATCTTTTGTAAGTGGATATTAAAATACATGTACTAATATATTTCTAGTATTAATGAATTGGAGAGAGGTAAAAACTTTTTTTAAGTGAGCTCTAATTAAATGATGCCTTATTTGAATATATTTCATTCTTTAATAAATTATCATATGTTTATAAAATTTTATATAAATTTTGTAATAAAAATTAATTAGTTTATGATAATATGGAAATATAAATTCCATTAAGGTGTCTATTATACTTAACACATGTGTATATTGACTTCCATTTTTAATGTTTTCATATTTAGTAGTTGATAATGAAATAAAGTGTTCTTTCATTCCTATCCAAGAAACTAAAAATTTTCTTAAGAAATAGTAGTTTCTTGGGATATTTTTAATATCCCACCTACTACCTCTAATGTCATAATTTGAATATGATATTAATTTAAAACTAGGTGTTTTTAAAAATATTAAAGATGAAGTATTTATTTTTAAATATCTAAAAATTATTTTGTTGTGATTATATGAAATTCATTGGGATATTCCTAAAATAAAGAATAAAGACAAAAAATAATAATATCAGGTCTACTAGAACATAAATATAATAATAAGAATCCAATAATTCCTCTATATAAATTGTCTTCCATTAGTTTAATTGCTTTATCCAAATCATGTTTAATGTTGGTACTCATTGGGGTTTCATATACAACTATGATTTCAAGGATAAAATTCTTATATATATAATGTAGGTATTTAAATTTATTCTTTAAAATTTATAACTTCCTTTTCATGCATCTAAAATCCAATGAAAAAGATTAAGTCATCAATAATTCCTAATTGAACTTCATTTTTATGATTTTTTTTAAAATCATAAAGAAACTTCTAATTTTTTTTCAAATAATCTTGTCATAAACATAAAATTGAAGAAAAAAACAATAATTTGATGAAGTTTTCGTAAAAACATTTGGTCTTCAAAATCCACACGTGTACAATTTTATAAAATAAAAGAACACATATTTTTATGTTAGGCTCTTAGTTATTTTCATTAACCATAAAGTGATTCAAATTTTTTGAAAATAGAATACGAGAATTGATAATTTCTAAATATCTGAGGTTGTTAAATATACAATTACTTTATTGAAAACTCATTTAGAAAAGATGAATTAATAACCATAAAGGCTATTTAATGTTTATATATGATTTATAGAAAATTTTAATCCAAATGTATTTTATTGTATTTATAATGGAAAAATATTAATCATAATCTATTAATTCTTCCAAATTATAGAATTTAGCAACTCATATTTCCTTATAATAGTAATAAAAAAATGATTATCCTTACATTTTATAAATAACTATAAATTTAAAATAAAATGATATGAAAAGGATTCATCAACCAATTCCCATACCATGTTAATCCAGAATCGGTTTAAGACCTATTTCATTACTAATAATAAACTCTCGTCACTTAAGGCTTCTTTTATGGGTTTTTATTGATTCATAGAGAAAAATAAAAATAACATTAGTAATATTTCCTCTACTTCTTCTAGTTCAAACTCATTCAACTTAGTCTTTTATAACTATCTCTATTGGGATGCTTTTTAAGCTTCTAGGTTTTGTAAGAAACATACATTATGTACTTTAGCATCAATCCATTCAATATTAGACTGCACCTGATTAGTTACAATATTATAATCCTTTTAATTTTCATTAAAAAATTTACTGTATCATATTTTTGAATGAGTCACTAACATCATTAATTAAATTTTTATTGGGATCAAAGGGATCATAATCACCAAATTTTACTTGAGTGGATTTTTCAACTATACTTTATTTTTTTTGAAAACACTATTGAATTTCAAGTTAGTTGAATATCCTTGGAAAATTCCATCATTCACTAATGGATCGACTTCCTAATATAATCCAAGGTGATATTGATGTAAACGTTTCATCTAAATTTATTGATGTATCTATCAATTTGTTTTATATTAATCAATTTATCATAGCATGTTTTCTTTATGATAATCCTTATAAGACCAATTTTTATGACATAACATGTTGTGTTAGTATATTAATCTTAAGAGTGAATAATATTCGATTAACACTGTTCAATCTATTTTTATGCAATCATATTCCTCCTTTCAACAAACACATTTTATGTACGTGTCTTAAGGGTAGGGAAGATATTTTTAAGTTCATTTTTATGAGAAAAATAAATTGAATTAAGGATTATTTAAAACTCCCCTATGGTCACTATTTAGATAAATTATTTTAGTATCTTTTTAATTCTTTTCCAGCTAGTATAAATTTATAAAAATAAATAAATATTTTTTCTTATGAATTTAAATTTATCCCTAAGTAAATCATAAAAAATAATGGACTATAACATAAAGTAATGATATTCCAAATAACATTCCATTCCTAGATGTTCTAAATAAATCCATGTGAATATGTTTTAATGATTTAGATGTTATACCCTCTTTAACATGTAAAAAATTGGATTTTTCTCTTCCATCCCATTTCTAATGAATTACACAGTTTCTTGTTATCTGATTTAAGTTCATATAAATCTGAAATCAAGTTATTCATATAAAATTTTCTCAAAGATTAAATCTTACAATGAAAAAGTCTCCTTTAACAAATTCATTATTCTTATATTTCTATATTAAAATGGTTTACATTCAGTTCACACTAAGAATTTAGATACGTAGTGTAATATTATTTGAATTCTATGTGATTTAAATTTAATAATTTTATTTTTTAAATTTGAACATGAATTATTAAAAAATATAAACATAAAACTAATCATCAAAAATTTAAATATTCATATTAGATTTTATTCTGATACACCAATATTATGAAATTGTTTTATAAGAAAGGAATCAGGAATTCCTATTAAAAAAACCACCAATAATATTTTGATTATAATTATTTTTAAATGTGACACAACCTCCATCTAATTTTGAGGGTGTCTATTGTTTGAAACATCTCTAATCAAACTATATAAATTTAAAACAACCATTTATAATTTTACATTTATTTTCTATGGATTTTTCCACAAAACTGTTATTGAATTATGAGTTTTTTTGCTATGGAAATTCACTCAGGTACAATAATGTTTGAAACTAATGATTTTTGAATCCAATGTTTCTTTCAGTAATAAGAATTTATAGACTAGAATTTAGATAAATTATTTGAAATACTTTAATGATGAATACCATAAAATTGTGGTTTTATATGGTGTAAATAATATTCATAATTTCTATTGACTCTACATTGAGAAAATGTAACATTTGATGTATATTTTTTAATTTAGAACTAGGCATTAATTAATTTCTATACAGCTTAGGAATTTCATTATTAATTAATATTTTATATTTTTATTTATTTATTATGTTCATTAATAGGATTTTATTTCAATAATTCTGCCCATAGTAAAAATAATTTCAATATCATTTAATGATAAAACTTCTTTTAATAATTCCATAATATGTATTCCATGTTCTATATAGTTTTCAATAGATTTTTCATTGTCAGATTTATAATTTGAAATCAATATAATGAAGGATTATTCCTTAATAACAACATCATTAAATTATTTTTAAATATTATTGTTCTTTGTCTTTAGGGATATCTACATTTCCTCAAATTCAGAATAAAATTTATTTAGTTATTAAATATAGAAATATTTATTTTCAAATTCAAATTATGAAAAGTAAGGAGAGTTTACCTATCATTATTGATCTATAAAAAATCTTTTTTTTATTTTTGATTGGAATTTTCATCTTCTAAGTTAGTAGGAGAATCAACTCGGGGGTATTTAGGTGATCACTAAATAGGCTTTATAGCTTTATTATATTTTTCTCATAATTTTTTTTTGAAATTTCTTTTCTTATTTAATCTTCTCTTTAAGACGAGGAGAGTCATGTTTTTTGTGTCTGGTTTTCTTCACATCCAAAACCTCTCACTTATTTTGAATTACAGTGAATCTTCTTATAATTGTTAAAGGATTCATTGAATTATATTCTATTGGAATAATACTTTTTGAGATTCCTTTTAGAGTATCCATCTTCTCTATACAATTTTAAACAACTTGATTCCTCTTCATTAGATGTGTAAAATAATTTTAACTAGTTTTATTCTTATCCAATGAAGTATAAACATTAAAATGGGAATTATACTTCTTAATCTAATGTTGATTAAATGATTCAGTTTAGATATCATCTTAATTTGACATAATCATTCCTATAATATATTTTTTTACAATAATTTATCATGGTTGATTTTTGTATTACATATGAAAATAATTTTCATTTAAAGGGTAAAACATTATCACGATTCAATATATGTTCTAGTTATATAATAAGAATTCAGATTTCAGCTACATCATTAATAATTATATTTAATGTAACATTCATAAAAGTGTTTTTTTAGCTTTGACCATTCTAAATGTGTTCGTGTTCAACTTGAAATTATAGAATCAAGGTGGTCTGACTATATTTTTCCCTTCATAAGAATCAAAAATAGTATTTCACATCACATTAGTTGTGGAACATTTTAAAACTATCTTGAATTCCCCATGACCCAGTCCACATATAATAACATTTGTTGCACTGGATTTTATGTCATATTCATTTTTATTGGTATCCCATTTTTTGGGCTCACAATTTGGAATTTCATGAGGCCTTACATTTTTCTAATAAACTTTCAATATAAGGGTTTTAAATAGATACTCAATATTTCTTTCCAAAACAAATAATTGAATCCTTTAAATTATGATTCTTAAATAAAAAAACTTGATTTATAAGAATATTTAATTTTATCTACAAGAGATATATTTATTATTCAATTGGTAAAAGTTTTGGGCAAAAAATTGAAAAATTATTTTACTAGTATGACCGACAAGGTATCTTAGGTGGGAGGTGGGGGTGAATTGAGTTTTAAATTTTCCAGCAACTTAAAACCATCCTCTTTAAAAATAAATTTCGACCATTAATTTGATATTTTAGTAGATATATATATGAAATTAAAGGAAAAAAATAAATAGTGAGATATATCATTATTTTATAGTAGTTCAGGGCATAAAGTCACCGTAGTCCACTCCATCGACTCTCTATCGCATGCTTAGTGATTTTCACTCACCCAGTAATTTTCTTATCTACTTTCGAGTTAGGTGCAAGTAGAATTCACATATAAAAAGTTCAATGAGAATTATACTAAGATATATATCTACAATACATATCCATTTGATTTAAAACACCTAGAATATGATGTTCTCACTTTATAAAAAAATTTGATATAAACAAATAGCAGTTTTAGTACACCATTTCAAGAAGAAATTTATGGTAGATAATCAATCTTCTTAATGGTAAGAGTATAAAATGAAGTAGTTCTAAAGAACATTTTTTCATATATTTTAATATAAATTAAAATGGTATAATAAATTGTTTACTTGATTAAATATACACATAAAATAGGTTTTGAAAAATGTATTTTAGGCACAATACATGTTTTTATATGTCTTTCTCCCCTTTTTATTCAAACATAATTCTTTAATTCAAATGACCAAAAGTAAAAAACCAAATAATAAGAAAATATTTATAACCATTTCATATGACATTAAAAAAAAAGAAAAAAAGGTATCTAGCTAGAGCTGTTACACTGTTCAATAAAACGAAAATATTTATTAGAAATAGAATCATTAATTAACTAGGTATTTCCTTCTTTATACATTACCTATTTTGATAAAATTAATAATAAGAGTGAAATTATCATTAAATGATACAATATTAATATTTTAATTGTATCTATAAAAAAATATTTGAAACACCATGCTTTGTATGTTTTGGGATTCATGATTCTTCATTTAGTAACTCTTTAGATTTCATATGACATTATTTTAATAAGTCATTAATTCTTGTATGACTTCCATCATTATGTAAATATTTTGTGCAATACTCTTTATTTATGATATAGATTTTATTTTATTATATGTCATGGCTAATGATCATAGGATGTGGTCACTTATCATAAGCCTCTATGACAATCATATGAATTTACTTTGATCATAAAATTTTATATCAATTATAAGACATGACATCATATATAAGTCTTTAGTTTTGATTATATGTCTTCAGAATGATCATATTTCTTCATTAAATGTCTTTCATATTTTAAAAATATTTCATTTAGAACATTATACGTCCTTATAAGTCTTACCATTTAAAATTATGTTTTTATCATAAAATAGAAATACTGTAAGACTTCATATAGAACATATGACTTGAATATATAGATTTAAAAGTTAGACTGAATATCTAGTCACCCAAAATAAAACCAGTCTATAAATAATATTTATAAATTTATAATATTATTATACATACATAAATAAAAATCATTTATAAAAAAATTATGGTTTTTTTGTATATCAAAACATAAGATAAAATTGGGATATAGAGGAAACATATTAGAGTGTACAACAGTAGAATTATTATCCTCAATCATCCTAGTAATCTAAATTCTAAAATAATAATGTTGTCCCACATATAAAACTATGTATGAATTCCTTTTTAATATATAGATTTTATGTGCTTAGTAAGTTGTCTCTCATTTTCCCATGTTCTTTGTAAATCCCTCTTGGTTATCATGTGGTTTCTATAAAACCATGTCTGTATGTACCTTCTAGATGGTCACTACAGAGAGTATATGTACTATGTTGGAGAAAACATAAACATTTCCATTTAAAATATTTTTTAGTCATTTTATTTCAATTTTTTCATTCATAATGTTAAAAGAACAATGAAAATATCACTAAGTTATAGGCATGAGCAAGGCTAAGATGATTGGGAGTGTTGGGGATATTACCCACCCTAAACATCATTTAAGATATTATTTTCATTCACATTTTCTTGATTGGACCACCAATACAAATTTTTATTATATATGTCACTATTATAAGGGATTATATAACTGAATGATGATCTTATTCTCATTCCTCGTGCAGTAAATCCTCAACTCCACTAGATCGATAAGAATTTTTAGGTATCTAAATATAAAATATATCAATTCATACATTCCCTTAAGGATTTTGTTCAACATGAAATTTATATACTTGTAAACACTCCTCTAAACTTTGGGGATTATCCACCTACCAAAAATTAATATGTGTCAATATATTGATCAATTTTATGTAAGTTTACTGCAAATCAATATAATGGTTAGTCATCATGTTGAAACTTCTAATTTGAAGGGTTATCTATTATAGACTGATTATGTCCATTCTGCGTGTGATGGGTATGGAAAGATTTTGAAAAATAGATAAAGGTAGTAGGATTATACAATATAGTATAGATTTATCATTCTTTTATTTTTTCAAATAAGTTTTTAATTTTGGATGTCATCAATAGGTGGATTCAAGAATCAACCAATTTTTTTTAGTACCCTATGAGATATTAATAAGACTCTAGGTTTCACTGATGGTTGGTGGAGTTTTGGCCTTAGGGGAAATGTATGATGAGTTTCTCCCATACAATTGATGACAATGATAGGACCCAACTACTCAAAAATGAGTTATTCCATGTAGAAAAATGTATTTTGGGATATGAACTTCTACAAAAGTATAATGTCGCCTTTGGAATGTAGAAAGGACTATTCATCTATTTGAAAAGTAAATAACCACAACCTTAGAGGATTCAAACCTTTCCAATATTCCATAATATTGTAATTTATAGTAACTTTAGGAAAACTAAGTAAGAGATAAAATTCAATGTCTAGGGATAAGTAGTTATCTCTAAGATTATTAGGTTGATAAATTCTGAATCATTCCCGGTGATATACATGAGTTGATATTTCTTATCATAATGGGTGTGATGAACTCAAGTCAAAGATGCAACCATCATAACTATTTATAACATAGATAGTGAAAAATTGAAAACATTGGATGTTCAATTATTATAAAAATAGAACTAGAAACACATGAATGGTTATATAGATAAATACAAATTTTAGATCATTGTACCCATCTAAGTGCGATGGGGGTGGATAGTGGGTCATGTAGGTAGAAAGAAATTTATCAACTATTAATATAACCCTCGTACCCAATTTTGAATTTATAAATAAACAAAAAGTGAGTTCAATAAAATATATATAGAAGACCATAAGGAAAAGGTTAAGTTAAACTACCATACCCATTTTTCCCACCATACCCATTTCCCACTAACACCATTACAAAATAAATTTATTATAAGTATTAAAGAAGACAACTTTCTAATATTCATTTGTGAGAGTGTCCTGAAAGATTGGATATATAGATAAGTTATCTGTGATAGATAAATACCTTACATCTTTATGAGGAAATTTTTATTTTTATCAATGTAAGTTTCATACTCTTCTAGCTAGTGTAATAAACAAATAACAAACAATTTTATTACTCTAAATTGGGTTAATGATGGAATGGTAGGAGATGGGTACAAAATATATTTTACCCAAATTAGTTCCTTCACTAGTATCAGATTAGATTATAAAGATACGTGGATGTGATTGTATCCTGAATGGTAAACATATGAGACTATATAAAAATCAAAAGGAACACATGTATATAAAAGAGAAGGGGAACAAGAATGATTGGTGGAGATGAAAATGATGATTAAATGGGTCAGTCAATAGATAGAATTAATTGAACCTCCTAAGGAGAGTTTTCATTTAAGGGGCCATAATCTATATGAATAAAAAAGAAATAGAAACAATATATAGGTGTTTCACCATCAATAAGTGGACCAGTTATCATTCCTTAAATTCTTTCAAATTATAAGTATCTAGATGTTCGAAGGTTTTGTGATTATTGGGATGAATCCTCAATATCACATGGGGTTAGGGATATATTTCAGTGGAAGAACATTATTTTAATTGGATTTATCCAAGAAATTATACCCATTTGTATTTTATATAAAAGGGATACTCATGATTTTGAAGCTTACATTAGATATCCTGGGGCCAACATTCATTTGATAAAGTATACTCTCTTTAACTCATACCGATATTCAATATTATTAGTTTGAAATAAGTTTAAAATATGATAGAAGTGATCATGAATCATCTACAGAATATGTATGAAAAGTATTTCATCTTTGTTATTGTATTCTGACATTGATTCTTACATGAAATTAATTATTACTTTTGTTTTTATAAGGGTCAAGATATTTTTTGTCTCTTATAATGTGGCCAATATGTAACTATGGATATAGGATTAATGTCCTAGGATTGCTTTCAAATTTTTTTGATGATGAAGGAATAGTTTCTTCCTTCTTTTTAGTGTATATGTGAGTAGTAATATCCAATCCATAGGATGTATTTATACATTTTTCACTATTTTCTCAGCCTATGGGATTGTCGTCCAATGATATCCATAAGTTGAAAAATGAAATGTTAATGGAAATATAACTCTACTAGAGGATAGCGAGTAAATGTTACTTTACCATTTCAAGTGTTATTTTAAATATTATTAAATAATAATATATAATATATGTATACATTATTCATAGCTCCATGAATCTTTATATATAATCCACTTAGGTGAATGGTGCTATTTTCTATCTCAAAGAGACATTTATAGAAGCAGTAAAATGGAGAATTCAAGAAGGGACAATTTTAACATTGTTTTTTATTACCTCAAATATCTTTCCCATTTATGTGGTTGGTGATGGTTTAGGTAAAATAAGTGATCAAAATTAATATTTTATATAACACCTATAAATCTTTCTTCTTATAACATGTCTTGTTACATTTTTCATTTTTTGGTAATGATATATGATGTATTTTCAAACTTCGATGTCCATAGATCCTTATAATTGTTCAAGAATTTAAATAATGAAATAAAATGGAATAATTATTTTCCATTTTTTATTAACTTATACCTTTTAAAATAATGTATGCTGATTCTAGTTTTTTTACATACACAACGTTGTATGTAAGGAACAAAACCAAAATATTTTATTATCAAGAGACCAGGGTCCACCCTTCCCTAATTGAAAATTTCCATGGGATGGTTCAGGTAGAATATAAATGTCCAATGAATGATTTTCCACTCATGCTACTTCTGATTCTTGGAAATATGAGGATTTCAACATGTGAGAGATCATAAATAGCTTAATTGAATATTCCATGACATGGTAAAATTATTCACCTAATGTGCCTCCATAAAAAATTGAGGATAACATTAATAAAACTGACTAAACACCATTTGTGGGAGGATATCAAAATATTCCCTTATCGGAGGTGGTATCTTGTAGAGGAACTCAGGCATTAAAAATTAGTTAGAATTCATACCATCTTTAATTAGAATTTTTTATTTTTTATTTCAAAAATATCATTTTCTCTCATCAATCTCAATAGGATCATAATATGTAGAGTGGTTTATTGAAGGATTTTATGATATTATGATTCAAACTTCGATATGTATGGGAGTTGAGATTATTTTGGGACCCACTAGCTCTATGGGAACAATTCAAGTGTTCGGTTTGAGTGATTTGGGTATTGAGTACATCTCACCATCTATGAGAAGTTTTATATTTTACCACGAATCCATGAGAGAATACAACACCTCCCATTAATATATTTAGAAATACATATGAAGGTTTATAACTAAGAACCCTATAAATGTTCCTTTAGTTTGTCTTCTTCGAAATCATAGAATATTCAAAACATTATTGAAATGGGAGGATTTTATTACTGTTCAATCCATTATTACATGAAGAGGGAAATTTAAATTTAAGAGGATGAGGAAGTATCACAATGACTTCTAATTGAGGAAAAATCTACAGTAAGATCGATTAGTATTCATGCTACAATTTCTTAAGAGGATTCTCATTATTTTGGTAAAAAATGGAACAAAAACATTAAATTGAACATGAATACCTTCAGTGGAGATGTCTCTATCAATATCTATATGTTTTCCAATACAGGATAGAATATTTCCTGAGGCTATTTGAAAAATCATAGACTAGATATATGAATGTTGTCACATCCAAAAATAGCGAGCCTTAATCCTACTAAAGAGGCCAAGGATACATAATTTGATGGATATCAATACAATATGGAGAATTTTGAGAATCAATTTCAATAAAATATAGGCTTATATTGAGATCATATTCTAGTATTTTATTATTATAAAGATAGACTTTAACCTTTGTATATTCCTCTAGATTTTTCAAATTATTGATTAAAATTATTCCATGATATATATAACATTTCAACTTCCGTATTGTTTTGATATCTCTTCACAATAATTTATAAAACCCTATAAGGTAATATTAAGTTATCTTGATTCAATTTTAAAATTAAAATTTGAACGGAAAGGTAAAAACATAGCTCCCAAAAAACGTTAGTCAAAATGATTTCCCCTTTGGTGTGGTTCAGAGTTGGATATAAGAATAGATAACATCATAATAACACTATAGTTTTTCAAGTTGGATGTAAAATGTTGGGAAAAAATCTCTCATGGAAGCATTGAAGTATTTTTGGGTTGATTGTGGTTGTTGACAAGGCTGGTTTTCTTATTCACAAAGAGGGTTTCCTTGGAAATTTGTAGAGTTACAATAATATTTTTGACAACCTATGTTTAAAAAGAACCCTAAAAAAGGAATGGTCGATCAGAAGGCAGTACAAAATGAATAGATGCATGGTGGCGTCATTTTTGTTAAAGGAAGGTGCGAAAAACATCTAGAATGTGTTTTAAAGATTGGTTTTCAATAAAATGTTGAAGGTGATTTCAAAGCCTACGTGCAAGGAATGTTTTAAGATAAAAACATCGAAAAATGGAAGAGTCATGAAGTGTGCACAATATGGTGTTGCATGAAAGAATCTTGCATGCCCAATGCGACCTAAAATTAGGTTTTGTGCACACATAGGGAATCTTGCGCGACACGTTGAATCTTCCATGTAGGGTTAGAGAAGCATATTAATAATAGTTGAACCCCCATTCAATGTAGATCAACACTTAAAGAGAATAAGAGCTTCAGAATGTGTAATAATTTTACTCAAAGGTATTTGTGTGAATGATTTTGAGTTGCAAACAAGATATGAAAGTTGGATTTAATATTTGAGTTGTTTGTAAGATTGAAGTTGCATGCAAGATGTGTTTCGCAAAAAAAGTTGAATCTTGCATGTAAGGAATCAATGTTTCATGCAAGAAGCAGTAATGGTTTCACGAATGATTTTAGGTTTCCCTATAATGGTACGGTAAAGTGATATTCATCAGTGGATGAAAGTGGGACATCAACAAAGAATCTATATATAGTAGAGGATGTAGTCATTTAAGATAATGAAGGGAACTAGAAGTCTAAATACTGTGAGTGGATCTTCTAAAGAAGCAGTTAGCACACTTTTTTTCAGTGAGTAGTGAGCTTTCGAATTGTGATTGATTATGAACCAGGAGGGATAAAGAGTTCACTCCAAACATTGTAAATAGTAGTGCACTTATTGTGGATTTGGTACATTATCACATCATGGTTATATGAACCTTGGACGTATCCCATTAAGGGTGAACCACATAAAATTGTTGTGTCATGTGCATGATTTTAGATTTTTTCATAATCTGTAACAGAATAGAGAGAGAATAAATCTTTATTTTACAATGAAACAAGATCAAAAGGGAAATTTTTTTAATCAATCATACCCTGATTCACACCCCCCCTCTATGGGAATCTATACTACTAAACCTAAAATGATATTTATTCCATTTAGGGGTAGATCATGGGTGAGTATATGAATAAGTGAAGCCAATAAAACAATATATTTAGTCCATCTAGATATGGAATGATTTTACTCAATGCGATGAGGATAATGAATGGGGAATATTGAATGATTATTTTAATTTTAAAATGTGCCTGAACACCCTAAAACCAAATCATTATACATTAAACATGGATATAAATAACTGATATAGCAGTGACGATGAAATATTTTAACTTTTACCTAGTCAAGGACACCAAGAATGAATATCATGAATTTTTATTGTATCATATGGTGGACCCCACAACAATTGAATCTTCTAATTTATTTTATTCTTCATCATACGTAACTATTTCTTAAGCCTCATATGTGGTGAGAAAGAGGGATCAATCTTAGTTTTTCATAGGCATATGGTTTTTAGGGTTTGAACATGATATTTTTTGTGTGTTCTTTATTTTGAATTTATCATTTATAACATGGTCATGGGAAGTTCATGCATTATGAGTTGAGACTCAACTATCCTCAAAGCCATCCTTTAAAGGTTTTCATAATGGAATGTGATTTGTCTCATTCTTTTTAATTTTTTGGGGTAAAACATCCAAACCAGTGTATCTACTATTTAATATTTAAAATCATTGACCAAAAAGAGATTCAATCTACATATAAACATTCGTGAAAGTAACTCAACATTAATGGAGAGGCCAAAACTATCACATTTTGAGATAGATTCATATATTTTTAAGAAATAGTACTCTCAACAAAGATTTCAAATGTTTAAGGTTAAAAATGTTTGGCCAAAATTTGATAGGACTTATCCAGTAATGGGAAAATGTTCCCAATTTAAATGCTGAATCCTTTTTGGAATCATAGATCATTCCACATGTAGGTTCATGATTTTTTTTTTCTTGGTGATTTGACAATTATATAATATGTATTAGGGTCATGAAATGGAGATTAGACCAAATTTTCAAGGATGATAAGGAATGTCTCTTATTTTATTGTAACTAAGATGCATTAATAAATAATATCATGGGTATTAGATCAACTTGAGTTGTTTGATTTTGTATTGTGTATATTATTACTCAAGAAGTTAGAATCATGAATTATGATAAGGGTCATATATATTGGGGATGCATTATAACTATATTTGAATAATTATTTCTTCTTTAAAAAAATATATGTGTAAAAATATCTAAGGATCTTCTCCTTTAGATAAAGAATTGTTCTAGTTGGCTGACCACATTAGGGAAAAAATGCAGAATAATATTTGTGGAATGTGTGAATCTGAGAACTTAAGAATCCCTGGGATGTGGTTTTACTCATTATCAATAACCATGGAATATTTATGTGGATCAAAAAAAATTATTAAATGAAACAGGTATATGAAATTAATATATATTTCTGAGGGGTTCAAGAAAACTAAATGTTATGGAAATGTATATGGAACACATACTTTATGTTAGGTGGTATCAAATGTAATTTCTCTACCATTTTCCTAGAAATGTGTTCCTAGTGAGAAAACCATGACTTTTTCTAGGGATATATGGTCGGACTCATGAGCTTTTTCCCTTCTTTTCATTATTTTTATAATTTGTTTGTACATAAATTAAGTGGTAGGCTTTGATAATGAAGGCTAAAAATTTTCCCATGCTACACTTTTTGAGATTTAAATGTAATAACACATTCATTTCATTCACCTCCAATTTAAGGTATTTCCCTGTATATATAATGAAAGATATAGCTTTAGGTAATTAAACTTTCATTAAGGGGTGATAATGCTGAAGGTCATACAACTATGGACAAAAGGTGAGAATGCTTATGTTTCCTTAGTAAGGGAAATATGTGTATGAATTATAATCCCTATTCCAATATAAACAACCTCATACCGAGGTGTATTAGATTTAATTACATGATTCTCATACTAATGGTTGAGAAAAAAGATAACCCATAAACTATATAACGACCAAGTGTATCTTAATAATTTTCAACATGGTATGGTTACATTTAAAATAATGAGCCATTTTTTCTAATTGGTAATGATGTTATGAAATAGGAATACAAGGGATGACTATTAACCACATTCAAATATCAGGTTCCACTATAAGGTTGTCGGGTAAAATAAAGATTTTTAAAGACTATTATTTTGATGAAAACATTATTTTGGTTTGAAATACATATTGAGGGAACACATGAAGATCCATATTGGTGGAATGAACACCCAACAAAAATGAATTTTCCCTTTTAGTTAAATATACTTGTTACTAAAATCCATGAATGGTTTGTCAAAAATTGGGTCACTTGAGGTGAGAAATTTGATTTCTAGAAAAGGTTTCTTAAATAAAGGAGATTGGAGGAATTAAATACCTGAGTTCTATAGAACATGGACATTATGATCCCATATGGAAGTGTGAAATAAAATAGGACTCATGGTTGAGTCCAGAATATATGGTCTAATTTTAATTTAAATTTAAATGGAATACAGATTAATAAAATTATTGTTTTTTATGGTGAATTAACCATGCACTATCCTAATATAATTGTATAAGTGGTACATTTTTTATCTTAGTATAAAATTTGGATCCCAAATAATATAAATATCTTTTTTAGGTAAATGTGTGGGTTCATATACAATCATTTAAGTGTAATAGACATGAAACATGAATTTTAGTGACGAAATGGGAATATTATTCAAGATTAGGATATCATATATTATGTTCTCTTATATGGATATGAATCATACATTAGTTAAGTGACTAAAATGGTGAAAATTTCATTGAAAATATTATGGATATTTATAAAGGACTATATTCCATGTATTTTAACATTAATGTACAATAAACTTGATGTTTAATAGTTTAAACTCATATGACAAGGACCTTTGTATTAGAAATTTAAAGAAGAAATTACTTGCGTGTAAAGTGATATAGTTTTATCTTAATCATGAACCCATAGAGGGGGACATGGAAGATGAATGGGAGGTTTTAATGCTTAGATATAATGATTCCAATTTGGGAACATTTATTTATAACATATTTTTATAGATATGAAACCATATTAATAAATCCATTTAATTAATTTGATCATAAACCCCACACAAAATCATTTACGAATTAGAAAATTATGAGTCAATACATGAATAAAAATGCCAAGATAGGGTGTGTTTCGAGTGAAACATACAACTGGGACTATGATAAGAGATTATGATATCAATAGAAATCATAGAGTTATAGTAATAAAGATTTAAAAAGTTCTTATCATGTATCCCTTTTGTTTATCTAGATCACATAAAGGGGGAAGGTATAAAATATGTTGGTCCTTGGCATGAGAAAAATGATGAAAAACCCATGTTGAATGAAAAAGAGACCCATTTAAAGGGTCCAATTGATGAAAGTTAACCTTTTTTTGGTATAAGGATGGTAGTCATGGGGTAACTACATAACCTATATGTATATGAATCAATCCATATGTAGTCCATACAAAGTCCTAGTGTAAGAGGATATTGGGAATAAAGGATATTAATTAAGATGACCAAAATACTAGGATATTTATGTTATGTTTTCCTTTTTTTCATCAGTAATTTTGTGAACTACAAAACCTAGTTTGTGAAATGAAACCATATTTTTAGTGATCCTAATGAAAAGATATATTCTTGGTCAGATGAGTTATTATCTATTTGGACACTCTCTCTCATTGTTTATTCATTGGAGAACCTATGTTTGAGGCTCCTATATTTATATGTACTACACATAGGAGGGTTTTATTTTCATTTAACTACATATGCATATTTGGGGCTCCAGGTTCTAGTAATGTTATTACACATACCATGTTCTCATTTTAGGATATTATACACTTTATGTTACTCCACTATAATTAGTTTTATGGTGCTAAATGATAGACCATATGTTTTATATTTTAATAGAATTTGACAATGACTGATATGTCCTACAGTTTAATGTAATACTATAGGGACAATTACATGTGATCATTAGTAACATCCATACCAAGTGAAAAAATTAATAGGATTTTCCTTAGTGATAAACCTATAAAGTGATACAAGATGTCACTAAAGGGGTCCAAACTATAGGATGATGTGGGGGTGTAGATTTCGAAGCATGGGATGGACCATTTATATGATCTAGGAATCCCTGTATATCATATAGTAGAAGTAACAATGCCCCACAAGAATCTTGTAATGTTATTTTTATATATATTATACATGTGTGTAAGAGAATAGAATTTTATTTCACCTTAATACATGGACATTGAGAAAATTAATTATGGATTTGGACCCTCAAAATATATGGTAAAAGGGGAATTTTTGTTGAAAAAATCATTGTAGGGACTAGGATATGATATCTAGGAATCACTACACATCCCATCATAATTAGAATATTAAAATAAACCATTCTTGTGATTAGAAAAATTTAAAAAAAATAAGTGACTATGCATTCTTAAAACACATAATTAAATATAGATATCATGTATGGGAGTTAGGATATATAGCATAGGATACATGAAGTTGTTTAAGGTCTTTCAGGAAGGACTGCATGTAGTTTAGTTTAACATCACGAGACAAAGATGAAATTTCTTACATAATTATAGACATTATGAATCTCAATTATGAAAACTAGGATAATCAACCAAAACATATAAGATCACATGATCCATTATCATCATGATAAAGAAGAAGTTATTGGAATATAACCCACATCTCCCAAGGGTTCCACCCTAGGGAATGCATTAAATAGTTTATATCAATTCATGTGGGGATGAGGAAAATGATATATAGTTTTTGATCATGTGGAAATGACCAAATATATGAATCTAGGAACCCACCATGAATAAGGTAAAACCGAAGACCAATATTAGAGTATATTCCAATGGGTAATTTCATACATAATCTTTAATGTGTATTATTTTCAAGGAATTACCATTTTTAACAAGAAGGATAAAAAACAATGACTATATTTTATGGATATGATCCTCTTTAATTAAATAGTTCTCGTACTTATAAATGATAGTTCTCATATGGTGGACTAATCTATATAGTTTATGGTACATATTGAAAGACCAATAGTTTTCTAGTTTAACATCCTGATTGATGGCTCTTATATTGTGAATTTTAACATCCCATGAGAAGGAATGATTTCAAGAAGTTAAATTTATTTATGAATGGACTTGTGGAGGATTTCATTTTATAATCATGATATATAGAGAAACATGGATATGTAGTTTAGTGTCTTTTGAGAAGGAATAGGGTTTATATAGTTTTGATCCATGCAATTTGGGTTGTTATCAAACATTTTAATACCATATGGCCAGAATATAGTGTTATGATTCTTTTCATTTATTGATTTTTATAATAACAAACACACAAAAGCATTTAATATTATCATTTAATTATTTTTATAATATCTTGATAAAATCATGATAGGACAACCTGGATGACCAAGAACCTATATTAATAGTAGTTTTGAAGACATATAAGAAGGATAGAGGAAACAATTAAGATCATAAAAGGAATTAGAGAACCCACATTGTGAAGTGTATTACAACTGGAATCATCAATTAGTCTTTAAAATGTCATTTTACAATTAGTGGAATGACTAGATCCCTCCCCCCATTAATAAATACACATATTACTATCTAATGTAGGAGAACATGATAGTCGTTGCTAATGGGAGGGGGGATGAATTCACTATTATTCCATTGAAAAACTGATGGATTTGTTCCTATTAACTGAAGACATAAGTTATTTCCCACCTACTTCTAGGGATCCCAACTGTTACACATTAGAGGATACCCAAAACCCATTTTCATTGTACAGACTATTCTTAAGACTACATTTAATGTGGTTTAAATATAATGAATGGGAATATATTCTACTGAAATACGCTCAATAGGTTCTAAACATTATTGTGGTATTTGGAGACAACAAATAGAGATATTGGGATGACATGGAAATATATTACAACTATATTTCTCTTTAGATATCCAATGAAAACATTATATATGACTAAATTTTTCAAAAAAGTGACATCCTTTAAAATTCAACGTTTTTATTTCTAGAGTGTGAAAAAATGTATTATCTAATGAAAATCTTCATCTTTTCTCATTCTTTCCAAGGGTTCATCATATTCTTCAGGATTAATGTGATTAATCTAAAAATAAATTTATTTAAGTAAATCTCCTCTATTATAATTCTAGCTATATTTTGTTCTTACTCACATTGAAGTGACTATCCATGTTTTTATTTATACTTACTTTAAAATGGAAAGGGTATGCTAGTTTTTATATTTTGAGGTTTACCCTTAAAGAGATATTTCCTATTGTATCTATGGATTATTACAATAACCTAAAATGAAAAGTAAAACGTCGGTATCTTGGATATTAATAAATCCAAGGGACTAAAACATTTAATCCTCAACTGATTAAGGTGGTAGATTTATGGGAGTGTTTTAGAGCAATTGAGGAACTTCATTACCAAATATACCATCTCATTTACTTTCCACAATTTTTATTATTTATCACCTTTAATTATTCATTAATTTTTTTGAACCATAAAATAATACTTAATAACAAAATTTTTTCTTATTGTAATCCCATTAAATCACTCTTTTTTTATTCTTCTACATTTTTCTCTTTCCACTATGTTTTATTTTTTATCTTCAAAAGGATTTTAATTTCATCAGCCTTTTTAAAATATGTTTTAAAGATAAATTATTTTTAATTATTATTCTAAATGGAAATTTACCCACCCCAACCTATCATCTAATTTTATTATTCTATGACCAGATCCTGGTATCATAGTAGTTTTTTATATTTGTTAATTTCATTAATTTTGAATCCTTTTAATTTTTTTCAAAATATTTTTTGAATTTTTCACATTATGATCTTTTTTATAAATAGAATTTTCAAACACCCATTATGATTCCAAAAGAATTTCCTTAGATCATGATATATTTTTTAATGGTACTAATATTTCTTATTATAAAATTAATAATTTAATATTTTCTTATATTAATTGGAGATCCAGTTTATAAAAGTTTTATAAAAGGCTATAATCTTTCATCTGATGAAGTTTAAAAATGTACCCCTAATGATATTTCTACCAAGAAACATGATTGTAAATATATTAATGTATTGTATTTTTTTTATGTTAATAAATTTAATATATTTTATTTATGTAAAACAAGACATGAAATTCAGAATTTATTTGATGTTAAAAATTAAAAAAAATGTTTAGGATACACGGATAAAAATGTATTGGAAATACATTTAGTCTTTCCCAATGCTTATTAATTAGTCTACCACAATAATCATTACTATATTTTATGATATTTTTAATGGTAACAGATATATTTATGTCAATATTTTTTCAAAAAAAATATTCAAGAAAATACTTTATGTTTTACCGAGCAATTGGGAACCAAAATTCACCACAATCCAAAAAGATAAAGATATTAAAAATATGTTTATTGGCGAGCTCATAGGTTATCTCATGACATATAAGATTACCATAAATAGAAATGTGTAAAAGTAAATTATGAAATACATAGATACTATAATAACTATTTCATTACAAGAAAAAAATGACGACTCATTTGGGAGTCACTATTACATTTCCATAATTATCAATATTTTTGATAAGTACTTGAAAAATAATAGATATACTTAAAACATCATAAATAAAAATAATGAATTATAGATAACTTTTTTGGTTGAAAAAATATATTCCATATAAAAATGTATTAATCCTTGAATAAGAAAAAGGTGAAACCAAACAATAAAGGTGAGAAAGATCTCATGGTCTTGACCTAGATTACTAAAGAGGATTTAATTTCAACGTACCTATCAGGCGATGAAATCCCCACGTGTTTTAACACACATGTTGAGGATTAAAGTTAGGTTATTTATTAAATTTATCTTACTCCATATCATTACATTACTCATATTCTATATTTACCTCTTCATAAAATTAAGAATATAATCTAAATACTAAAAACGAACATGAAAATGGATATTGAGATATTGGATCAAAATTTAAATTTCATAAAAAAGAAACATAATATTGTTTCCTCTAAAGAAGATTTACTTTTATAAGAAAATGAACATGTTCTTTTAAAAATAAATAATGGAAAATGTTTAATATTTTGAATTTTAAATTAAGGACCCTAAAAATTGTCTTTAGGATATAACACAATGAGAATAGTATTTAAATAAGAAGTATTTTCTCAAAAACCAATTAAAAACATTTTGATTTTGGTGTTTCCAAACAATATTGTTCTCCAAAAAATTGAATAAATGAGAACTTTTGTAAATGGAATTTCCCAAAATAAATCATTTAATTAATGAAGTAAAGTTATTCAAATTTATAATGATTTTCTTAAATGATAGATGTTATAGTCTAAAAATAATTCATCTCATTTCTAATATTTCAAGTGAAAAAACATTCTCCAAAAAAGTGTGGATTCCAAAATATTTAATAGCTAACTTAAGTGGACCCAATATAGGGTACACTAAGCTATAGATTATTAATATTGTTTTTATAAAAACTAGAAAAAACTCAAGATACTACCTAGTATATGGAGAGCCGGTTCTGGAGGAACATATGTGGTTTTCTATCTATATTCAATCATTTCAATGATTTTGATGGAAAAGTTGTCAATTTTGGAGACGATCAAAATGAAAAATTACTAGCATATATACAGTTGGATTATATAACTCTTCCTTAAGTAAATATATTTTATTTTTTATGTATTAAATCATAATTTACTATTTATTAATAAATAATGTGATAGTGGTTTGAAAATTACTTTTGAAAATTATTTTTCTAATGGTTTTAATTCTAATAGATAACTCAGATTTACTACATACCATTTAAAAATGATTATATTATATATTTAAAATATATTGAATTTCTAAATGTGTACTAATTAAGTGATCAATGTAATAATTCATGTCTTTTAAATTAGTTTATAGGTCATTATAATATTCATTATCTATTTAAACTCAACTACAAATGACTAGTATCATATTTACTAAAATTCCCTTTTGTGATAACATAAATTGTGAATCTTTCCAACAATGTAAGTAAGACAAGACTTCATTAGAAACAAAAATCCTTGTTTCCACTTCTAAATACATATATCATGGACTCCTTCAAAATTTAAAACTGACTCATGTTGTTTTTGTCTCATGAAAAACTGAAATTTTTTAATTATCGATGACTATAATGTTTTTACAATGGTTTTATTTACTGATCAAAACAATGGGACCTATAAGGTATTTAACAATATTTAAAAAAAAATAAAAAATAAAAATGATAAAAAAATAATTTTTAATTGAAAATGGTAGAGAATTTGAAAAAAAAATATTTTATGAGTATTTCCCTTCTAATGATATTCATCACCCAATTTTCTTTCCTATAATGCCTGAAATAATGGGGTTATAAAATGATGAAATAGGGCACCCCGATAATTTTATAAGACCATCATAAATTATTTTTTCCATACATAATAATTTTAAATGAGGTGGTATAAAATATTTTATTTATCCTTAACCACATTCTCATAAGTTCAGTCTAAGGGATAACTCATTATGAACTTTGGAAAGTTAAAATTATAGATGTTGTCTTCTTTAGCGTCATCTATAGTAAATTATATATCCTTAATACCAAGGATAATATAGGAATTATTGATAATTAATCCAATAAAGTATTTTTAATTATGTACATTAACTCATGTAAATCCTTTTTTAACATTAATAAGAGTATCATGGACATAAAAGTGTTAATTATCCTCATATTTATTGATAACAATCCTTAATCACACTCATAATGTGATGATTATGTTTTCAAACCTTGATTAACCCTTCCTAAATCTCTATATTCTAATTTAATTAATGATTAAATATAATAATGTTCCCCTCCATTACCCATGTTTTTTTATTCAATATAAATACAATCTTATTGAGAATATTTTTTGAGAATTAAAATGAAGAAATCATACAATAAGTTCAATTTTAAATGAGGTTGAATATCATGTTTTTTATTTTCACCTTGAACTGTATTCACTTTATGATTCTATTAATGATAATATTTGGATACAATCCATGAAATTGGTGTTGAACTAATTTCAAAAGAATAATGTTTTGAATCTCATGGAACATCTTGATGATAATAATATTAATGGGGGAAGTGGGGTCTTTAAATAAAATGTGATTGAAAAAGAACTATTCTCCATAAAAATTATGTACATGTTACTATAAGATGTAATAATGAAGACATTATTGATTATGGAGAAACATTTTTACTAGTTTCTCAACTTGAATATAAAAGAATCATATCTTAATTCTCTACTCATTTTAATTTCAACATTTTTCTAATGGATATAAAAAAATAATTTTCTAAATAGTTTTATTTATAAATATGGGTTTGTATAACAAAGAAAATGTTTTGAAAATCCCAAATATCTAATTTGTTCTTTCAATTCTACCAATTATATATACAGTTTAAAAAAGGTCCCTATTGATTGGTATGAGTGGGTAATTAAAAAAGTTTTAGCAAAAAAATAAATAAAAATGGGTTAATATGATAACACACTTTTCAGAAACAACTTTTTGAATGATTTATCAATCATTAAAAGTTTATTTAAGATGCTTTTTGGCGCATATAAAGAATCTATTTGAAATGATTTTTTTGATTGAATGTATTATGTTTTTTAAATGAGTATTGTAAGAGGATTAAATTCATACATGGTTTTTAAAACTCACAACCCTTTTATGGAACCATTTTAAAACAAAAAAAATTCAATAATTAACTTCTAAAAAGTTTGAAATTAACCATGATATAGAAATTAGAATGTAAATATATATAAATTTAAATGTACCATTTGATTAAATTAGTCTATCAATCATTGAAAAGATTTATCGAATTATGATGTGAAGTCTAGTTTACAATATGAAGCCCCATCTAAAAATATTGTATAGTCTATGACATTATTCTTTTTTCAATATGATTCAAAATAATTTAATTTTGAATCTCTAAAAATAATTTTTAATTATTTTAAATGAACTATAAACATTGGATTATTATATCCAATGAAGAAAAACTTTTATCTTCTTTTCTGATTCCAATTATGGGGATAGTAACAACATCATAAATATACAAGTGGAACATGTTATCTAATAGGAAAATCCGTCATCCATTTGAGTAGTGAGAAGAAAAACTATATTTCTATTTCAATATGCATAGATGAATACATAGACTCTACATCCAACTTTAGTAAATTTATATGAATGAAACATACTCATTTAGTATTTGGGATGACATATTCTTATTTCCCTATCAATTTTACGAACATTAGTGCAATTAGTATTTCAAAAAATGACATCTAGCACTCTCGCACTACGAAAATTCTCTTGAGAAGCTATTTTCTTTGAGATATCATTCCAAAAGGAGGTATCATTATTGACTTTCTTTCCACCAAAAAATAAATTACCGATATATTCACTAAATGCTTCCTCTTAATCATTTTGAATTCATTAAAGGAATCTTGGGTATAATTATATTGTGATTCTTATCTCTTAATCACTTGTTAATATTTATATATTTAAATTTATTTTTTACTAAAATAAAAAGATTATTTAAAAAAATTAATATGTTTTTTAAAACATTTCATACTTTTTTAAAAGTGAATCAAGTCTGACACTCCAAGAAAAACATTCATGTCTTTATATAAACAATAGAATTTGTTTCTAATATAGATGATACTATGGATTTGTCTTAAAATATTTGATAGTGTTTTTAAATCTTTTTCTATATTGATGCTGGTGAGTGGGCCTTTAATGCACATATAGTTTGATTCTCTTAAATAATTTCCAATGTTTTATTTATACAATCTTTTCTAAGGTTTACTAATGGAATGAGTTATTATAACTTTTATTCTCTATGTCTATTGTTTCTTCATCATAGTAATGTATAGTGGATATTATCCATTTAACACTACTAATGAAATAATTTATGGGGATATAATATTATTATCACTGAAATTATCATAGAATGTATATTTTATTCTTCATAAAAATATCTGAAAATAATACTTTTGTTTTTTTTTCAAAAAAATATAATTTAACATTTTGGAAAAAGTTTTTAAATGTTATAATCAATTTTTTTTAAAAAATTTCTTATTTTTTATCTTGATTATTATTAAAAATAGTTTTTTTTAAAAAAAATAGTGTTTTTCAAACTATTAAAAAACTTATATTCCTCTCTATTAAAAGATATTTAACGATAATAAGCATATTTTTAAATTATATTGCTTTATTATTTGACATTTTATTTAACTATTTTATGGTAATATAAATAAGAGAGCAATATTAAAGGTTACATAATAATATGTTTATTTTTTGGGAGAAGTGTTTATTTTAAAAATTATGTTTGTGGGGAACAAGAATTATTTGTTTTTCAAATAGGGAGAAAATATAGGTATCCTAGTGTCTAGGTATCACATAACTTATTTCTCTTTATATCATTATATAATTATTTGAATTTTACTTTAATTCATGTATTTGTTGATAAAATAGTGTATATTGTGGTGATTCTCACCTTTATTTTAATTCAATGATTACTAATGCATGTAAAATGTTTCAAACTTTCATTTAAATGATGTAAAAATATCATGATGACATCATGACAAAACACCTTAAAGGCATATTGAGCGTATCTTAGTGGAATGTTTAATATCATAGAATAATGTTATTGGAACCATTAGGGAGAATATAAGGAATTGGAGAAGCCACTTTATGAGGTGCATGTCCACTAGATGTATTGTGCATCTAGTGTAGAGGAACAAACCATCTATCTGAAAGTGTAGCTCATTTGTGAGGAAGAAAACCCAATAATTTATCCAGTGTAAGATCACTAGATAACTAGTGATGATGGATAAGGGTAGGTTCTTATCCAATAGTCTACCATCTAGCCATTGGTATCAAGAAGTCCCCACATACTTATAGGGAGACCACCTACAACCCAATGGAGGTTAAATTTTACCAGTTAAAATTTTCTAGACCAATCAAAATAATGAATTTAGTGATTTAAAAATAAATTAAAGGTAGTCATCCTAATCTTAAGAACTAAAAATAGATTCCTTAGAATTACAAAATCATTTGGATCCAATAAATTGAGACCATAGAGGCCTTAAATATCTACAATAAGTATCTTACTCTTCCATTCTCCAACACTGATGATATTAATTTAGAAAAACATCTCAATATTCTATCCTTTTCAATTTTTAATTATTCTTTCTAAAGTTTATAAAATTGTAATATCCCACCAACATATTTTTTTACTCTAATTTTCACATATATTTCTATATATTCCTTACTATAATTGATACTAAGTTAGGAAGGGATTCCTTCTTAGACATGTAATCTCTCACTCTTTCTAATATATTTGGTTGGTACTACCATTAATTTAAAGGAACATTTTACATTCCATTTCAATTAAAAATTAAAGATAATATGCTTCTATATGTTTCAATATTTTCTATCAAGGATCTAGTGTGTATTTTATTTTTGGGTTTCCTCTATAACCTAAAAAAATAGACATTTTTTTGTTTATTGATAATAATAAATCCAAGGGATTAATAAATTGACTCCACAATATATTGAAGTGGTAGATATATGAGATCATTTTTAAAGATATTGTCAAACATAATTTCCAAATATCGTGTCTCATTAACTATCTTAAATTTCTATTATTTTTCACAATCATTTATTTTTTTTAAATCCATCTAGTAACTCTTAATCACTTAAATGTTTTTTGAGTCTCTTTAAATCTCTATAGGTTTTTTATTTCACTTTAATTATTTTGGATATTTTAATTTTTTTTATTTCATTTTTAATATTCAAATGGTTTTAAATTTCATCAATATTTTTAAAACAATTCTTAAACATTTATTGGGTTCATTTATTTTTTTAAAGTGAAATTCACCCCTATTGAAATTTTAGTCTACTTCTACCTACACATATGTTTCTTTTAGTTTATGTTCTTGTAAAACTGAAAAGGGTATAATTTAGTTTTTGGTCACAAAACCAATACCATGGTGATATTATGAGAATTTTATGAGAAATAATTTTTTATAAACCTTTCGCTGGTGTGATATATGATGTGAACTCAATCAATTATTATTTGTCTTTATTCCCTATTAGAGTAAACAATGCGCATATCATAAGGTCACACAAATTTTCTTTCTATATTTATAATATTTATTCTCAGTATCATTGTATTGTTGAGGGATAACACTGATTCACTTATAATAAATGAATAGAGAAATTACTTCTTGTTCAAGGATAGAGAAATCATATTTTTGTGAATCTAGGGGTTTTTTATGATGTGAAACAACTCATAATTATTAATTATATATTCATTGATTCATTATTATATGTTTTTTTACTATGTAGTATTATCTCCTATCGTGATGTTAATAGAATTAAATTTAGCCTTGATTGGTATAACTACCTCTTCCTATACAAAAGGGAATGTGGGTTAAGCTATATTATAGTGTGGGTTATAGTTAAGAAATCCCAAAACATGCATTAGATTGTCCATCCATGTCTTATTATACATATCCACCACCATCTAAATAATTTTGGATAAGTTTTTTGATTTCATTGGTCTATACATTGGTTGTCATATGATAATGGGATGAGTGGTGGGACAATATATTGTACTCTGGGTATGGTTGTTTCAGTTCTAAAGAATATAATTTTGTGTCATTTTCTATAAATAGATTTTCAGGAACAAGAATTCATTTAATTATTTTTTAAATAAAAAATTATATTAAATCCTTTACACCAAATTCTTTGAGTAAAATATCATTTTTCCACCTACATAAAAATTCTTCTGGTGGTATGGATGATCATTAATAACCTAAATTTAGTTGGGGGATATAGCCCCAAGATAAAAATTCTCCATAAATAATGGCGATGAGTATTTAGTGTTTTGAAACAAATCAAATGGATGATGTATGATTTTATTCATGTACAAGGAATGATTGAAAACTATTATTTAATTTTATTAAATTGTGAATCATTGATGACAAGAAATAATCAATCCTTATGATTTAATGAGAGGTCCTTATCCCTAACAGGTGATCTTTCAAGATCCAAAATAGAATTCTTAAATTATAGTGAGGATTTCACTTCCCTTGATGTATATAGGAATACATATATAAAAAATACATTTATATAAGACCTTTTAAGAATCAAGGCCACCATAGAGGGTGAAATCCACTACCATATAATGAATTATTTCTCTCTTTGCCTGATTTGATGGAGGGAAACTATCTCGAATGTTTTTCATAAACAAGGAATTCCATTCATTAGCAGTATTAGTTGATGAGATTATAAAATCATCATCATAAGAGGTAGAATTTACCACATGAATATCCCTTATATTATTATTAATTAGTGGGAAAACCATCCTATGAATCAGTATGTTGATGACCATCTCTCCAAAGTCTGGGTCTATGAGGTTAATAATTCTATTATATAGGGAATATGTATGATGATTGTCTAAACACTGAACATAGGTCAAATTTGGTTCATAAAGGAACTCTCCTAGCTGTTCATAATCATAATCATGTTCAAGGATTGGTGATTTATTCCTAATGGTATATTCACTATTTATTTTCTTGATTAAATAATCATAATTAGCTCTAATATCAGGGTGAAAACTAGTATATGTAGAGCCAACTACAACCCGACAATGAGGGATGATACTCTACCTAATTGTGGGTAAATCCTTATAATATAAGAAGTAATGGAGTATGAAAACCTTTACTAGGCAAAAAAATATAATCCCCAATCACAAATAATTTTCTTTCGGGTTTTATATTAACTTACCCACCAAGATTAGAGAAAAACCATAAAAGTACATCTCCTATGCCATATATACGTGTTGTGTGGAATGTAATTCCTCATAAAATGATATTTACAGAATATAATGCTTTTAAGAGTCATTTGTGATGTGTGTATATTTTATAATTCCTACAAAATGGCTATCTTTTGAAGCACATTCTAGATTTCAAACAATTTAATGATGATTTCCCATTACACCATACATATACTCAAAATTGGGATGCTAAGGATATACTTGATATGATAAATATGAGAGTTAAAATGGATAACAAGATCGTATAAATAGTACCTCAAATAATGTTCCACAAAGATCAATTCCAAACTATTATTCTTAATATTGGAAAATAAATTATCAGTATACAATATGTTTTAGTTGAGATAATTTAGAATATTTTTATACCCCAAATAATTATTCAATGATAAGAGTGAAATTATAAAAAATTATGAATTTATCACATATAAAATTACTGTATTTATTTCTATTAGTGGAATTAGTATTGGTTGGTTGAGGATGCACTATATGAGGTTATAAATGGATCTTTCATAGTTCTCATCCCACTGGTAGTCAACCACTTTTTTACTTAATCTGTTAAAGGGTAGTCATTTCCTTAAGATATTCGTGATAAAATCATTTATTTATGTGATATATCCAAGGATTCTTCTAAATTTATTATGGTTTCAAGATGGAGGTATATTAAAAATATATTTATTCTACTCAAGGATAACTTCAATTCCATGATGTAATACTATGAACATGAAAATTTTCTTCTTGTTACCCCTAAAGAACACATCAAAGCATTAATTGTTAATTTTTTGTTGAAGCTTGATATAAATTTCTTCGATAAAAAAAAATTATTATAGAACTCCAAATATCTGATGTTCAGATATTTTATATAGCACTATAAAATCTTCTCAAAAAATTTGTATAAAAAATAATTCAGATCATGTCGACATGTAGTAAAAATTTTTATTAATCCAAATGGAATTAAATGATAAAAATATACCCATGGGGGGATCCCTAAAAAACATGGTGCACAAACCATATGTGAGATTTTAGATTTGGTTGTATATAGATTAACCTTTAATTAAGTATTGGGTTTAAAATTCAACATTCAAATGCAATTTTGTTTCAGCTTAAATGTAACCACAATGATCATATAGAAATCTTGTGAGACATGTGTCCACCACTGGTTTCAAACTGGTCATTTTTCTATAATTCTAGGCGAACACATCCAAGATCCATATTAGTAAGGAAATATACTCTTCAACTTAATATGTTTCTATAGATGCATTGATCTTATTAGGTTTTAGATCCTCCTCTGTTCCGAGATTCACCAGTATGATCCTATTGATGGTGGTAGAGAAGTCTTCTTGAAATGTTGGAGTGGTGTTTCTGAAATCATATTCCTCCTCTACCATTACCTAAATTTCATCAGGGATAGAATATGGATGGGTAGTTTTGTATCTATATGTTGATATGGGGAAATAATTATCTTATATTAATGATGGGGATTTATCTCTAGATTTTTGACTGTTTTGATGAGAGGGGATTACATCCAAGTTATTCTTAGATATCTGTTTCTTTTTTCTATACTATCAAGTGGGGAAGATGTGTTGATATTATTGGATTTATAAGATGATATCAAGGGATCATTATTTTCTAATAAAGATTAGTACCATATCTTTTCACCCTAATAGTAATGAAAGAGTGTTATCATGTCTCAAATACAAAGGGGGTCATTTTTAATAAGTCCATTTTCATATGTTTCAAAATTTTCTTGGACAGATTATAATATTATTCTAGTAAACTTGCAAAAATATTAGTTTCACCATATAAATTAAGGAAATTAATCTTTTAGGCCTTGATGGATCTCTAGAACAATTATTGTTTCCTAAATCATATTTTTGGGTAATATATAATCCTCACTAAGGATGTTCTACAAGTTTATTGGTATAGTCCCCATACCATTGGTAGAGACAACATGAATGTAATTCCATTTAAATTTTATTTCATTCTCTATTATAGAATCATAAATAAATTTATTAGTATTCAAAATACATAATTGGTTAACCATCACCATATAGTTCTCTAAGAAATACATTTACGTGATACTTCAAGTATATATGGTATGATGATTGCACCACTGTATTCCTATGTGTACATTATATTATCCACAAACAATTAAATGGTTTTCACTATAAAATACCCTGAACATGATGTTAGATACAATATCCTTGAATTATAATTTGAATATTTTCCTTCAAAGAGTCTAATGATCAATTTTTTCGCCCACTTTAATGGTATATTTTGAGGCAGACAAATCATCATCACCTTAAGAAAAAAATTAAAGGGTTCAAAAATGGATAATATGGATCCCAAAATTACTATAAATTTATGATCAATGAATGTCATCATTTTACAGATTTCCTAAGATGTAAAGTTTTCTAATGTGTTTCTAAATGATGATCCCCTAATCCTACACAATGAATGAAAAAACTTTGTGTAATTCTACTAGATTTATCTTTATATAATACACCTCAACTGAAAACCATTATCCACAAAAACATGGGGGATCTAAAGGTACATGGAAATTGATTCCCTAAGTTACTTTGAGATGTTAAGGGAATCGTACAATAATAATGTTCCTAATAAAATGAATAACAGTTTCAATATTTCAAACTTTTTCACTATAGTTCAATGCTTCTTAATGTGGGGTTGTTTGATAGCTTGTTATTCTTAAGATGATTATTTTGCTGTTGATGGTTCTTAAAACTAACAAAAACCATGGGGAATATCTTTCAATGGTATTTTGGAATAATCAATTCTATAATTGGGATATTCTAATTAAATAATTATATAACTTCTAATAAAATGTATATGGATGACTCTTGGAATATTTGGAAGTGCCTCGGTGATCTTAATAGGCTCATTGAAGTTCTTAACATAATGTTTCAAATATATATTTGGTTTTTGTGTAGTTAGTACCAAGATGTTGAGTTATAAATTTTCTAGGTCTTCATTGGTTCCCTCCACCTCTATAACATTTTACTTCTACTCCCTGGTTATGAGTGGGAAACTTAGGTCCATATGTATATTCTTCATTGAAGAGGGGATCTTACATGTGATTGAAATTAACAGAGTTGAAATATGATTCTTTAAATGTTGTGTGGATATTTTAGCTGGTAGTTATCATCCACTTAATGATGGTTGTAGATAACCTATGATAGTTTGTTCTAATTTTTGATTTGATCAAAATTACCACTTGGTTCCATTATTTTCCTTTGGCTGATTATTTCAACCTTTAGAGGATGGGATTAAAAGAATATATTTTTAATATGTAGTGGTAATTGTGTTCATAACTGGTTTATTTTGTTTATTATGGGATGGTACGTTCTTGATCAATTATATTTCATTTCATCTATTAATTAAGCAACTATCCAAATTTTATTGGGACTTACTGGTAATATATTTCATCCCTTAGTTGCAAAGTGTAAACATATGCCACTTGTGATAGAGGTTTACCCAACATTTCCTATTAATAATCAAAATTGTTCCAAAGGAATTTCATAAATATTAATCCCTGTTGGATAATATGACCCATCACCATATAAAATAGTCAATAGTCAGGATGATCACTGAGGCCACTTTCATAAGTTTTCCTAACCAAACAATGCATGAGAATAATGCCTTCCATGTTTGTGATTATATAACGTAACATGATATTTTTGGAAAGATTAGGTTTTTTTCCTTTTATTATATAAAATCTTGATCGTTATTTTTACTCTAGAAAAAGGACATTTTGGTTATTTTAGCACTCTATGGGAGGAATCTGGTTATATGGATCTTAACTAGGGGATGAAACTGTTGTTAGTGATGGTCTAATAATGAGAATGGAAATATTCACTTCACCAAATCTCTTTCCTTGAGAAATAGGTTTTGAATAAAATTAGACATGGTTTATTTAATTGAATACTCTAGGAATTAATCCACAATTGAAAACTCTCATAAACTTCCTAGGTACTATAGATGGATTAACAGTGTCTGAAACTAATCCAAGTAATTTTATAAACAATTTTATAGTAATAAATCCTTTGGGATTTAAATATCTATAATGTATGTTAGACCCTATCATACGATGATTAAACTTGAGAAACTATCATTTTCAAATTTTTTACAATGTAAGATGTCAATTAACACAATCTTCCATAGTATATAGTTGAATTAGTAGAGGAATTGGTGGTCTAGATCTTCTCATCCAATGATGGATCCAGAAAATATTTTTTATACCTGACATGTGATAGCCATTCTAGTGTATAAAAAATAATATGAGTTTCATAGTATCGTAAAAATTAGGTTTTCTATTATAGGTCCATACCATTACTTGAATTGTTTAATGTATTTTCAATTATCTCTCATTCCATTAAAGGAAGAAAATGTTGGATTAGAGAAGATGGGCAGATGAGGGGTCAAAAATACAAATTTTGTATATGATTTCTTCTTAGGATACACCTTGGAATACCAACCATCTATGAATTTAATTCGAGAATTAATTCACTCAATAGACTTGAGGAGATATAGAGGCAATATTTTTCTCAATCAAGCCCTGAGCATGGGTAGTATTTGAATCCTAATAATTTTATCCTATTTTTACCTACTATTGGAATCTAGTCTGAGCTAGAACATAATTAATTTTTATAAATTAATGTATATGATTTCAAATTGGGTGAAATTCAAAGTTTTCCTCAACTATTGGGTTCATATAAACCAATTATATGGTTCCAAATCTAATATGATTATTAGAATCTATTATTATAGTCTGGGTAAACCCCACATGTTTAGTGGGATCTATGGGAAGATAAAAAAATTCATGTTCATGGAAATTATATGTAATGGGAATATATCCCCTGAGTAATTTGGAAATATTTAATTTCATATCCTCTTTTTTTAAAATTAATAGTATAATTGATTCTCTTTAATATATTGGATTTCAACCTCCTTACATGGCATGAATAATATAGCCATTCCATTCCATTTATATTTAGTTAAACCACATGGAGTGTGTGGTAATTGAAGATTTGGATATGTAATGTTCTGAAACTAAATTTGATGTCTGGTGTGTATGACATATTCTTATGTTTTTGTGCGAGCTTAATCTCAAGGAAATTCCCCTTCATTGCATCTTTTTAAATCTATGTCATGGAATGTATCCTCTGATATATAATCATTTATTATATTGAATAATACATTTTTAGTAAAAAATAATTCTTTATCATCATCATTATAATTTGGTGTATCTTAGTCTATTGATTCCTCTTGGAGAGTTAAATCAAGATTCTAATTTCAATCCCCACTTTTTATAGTCATCATCATCTTAAGATAGATCTTGTGTTTAATTACACTCATGGGGGTTTCCCCAAGTATATATCATTGTATGGTGATCCTATGGGAAACCCCAATTTTCCTTATTTATAATTCCATAAAAGATAAGGTTGTGCCGTATTGTGGTATGAATGGTGGGAGAACTGGATATCATAGGTTTTCCCCTATTCTAGATAATACAAACTTCATTTGGGGAGGTAGAGGAGGGGTAGAACTTCCTCTAGTTTAAAGTACGGTGTTGAACTTATTATAACACAACAATTACCTTTTATCAATTTAATATCATTTAACCAAGGGGTGATGGTGATAGTAAAACTATCTCTAGCCCTACATGGTGGATTTTTTCCTGGATTAGTTTTGTAACAACTACTATCATAGACTTTATGATGTAATATACTTTCAATATTTCATGGATTAAGTGTAGTTCATGTTCATAATAAGAAATTCTCACCCCAATGTATTTCTTTGAAAACTAGGGGCCTTAATTTTATCACGTGAGAGCTCACACAACCCTTTTTGGAATTTTGACACAAAGGATTATCAATATACCATTCTCTAATATCATGTTTATTCTAAACCATATAGGTACTATAATTTTATTGGAAATAAGAATTGGAATATGTAAAATTTATGTATGATACCTCTCCAGTAAGAATACGAGTTTTATTCTTATTAAGTGGGGTACTTTGAAAAAATTTACTTTTAGTGAAGTGTAATTCCATTTACTCACACCATTCAATGATATTCACAATAGATAGGGAATCGAATTTTTTTTATTAAATAATCATCATTTTGTGGAGAAATGCATTCCATATGTACTAAAATTATTTCTCCAATCATTAGTTTTGAGCTACGAAGAAACATGAAAATTTGATCAAGAATCAGAGCATATTTATCACCTTGTGACAATTGGTGTACTGAAGATAAGTCTAGTAATTGTTTTTTATCTTTTGGAGAGTTTCCAATGACTTATGGTAACATAAATGAAAAAAAATCTTCTTTTAACTCCCCTAAAAAGTTATATTTTGGAGTTAAATTGTGATAGAACATGATCATGATGTTATCCTTAGATAGTTTTTTCATATTTCTATTTTCTATTCATCATTTCTAGGAACAAACTACTTTGCTTAACTTGAGAACCATGGAAATTTTTTAAACTATTTAATCGAAATGGGAGGTATTAAAGATTTTCCTTTATTCATTTAAATGAATTTTAAGGGAATTTAAGGAACTAGAAATTACTTCCATCCTTGATCACCCAATAATGAAGAAGAAATATGATAGGTTAGAAGTGAGGCTATGGGTGTAACAAGACTTATTCCCTCTATAATCAAAATTCATGATGTTGTTATTAAAATAACATAGATTAGGGGAATAACTTCTTTTCATTGAAAACTTAAACCAAGAATAGGTCCTTAATAGTAACTAGTGTGTGAGATGATATGAGGAGGACCTCTATACATATTAATATCCTCTATATTATGAGTATTTTCAAAGATCACATTGTTCTAAAGGTTTCCTTGATCAATCAGTGTTTATTCACATAGATTAAATTCATGTCATGTATTCTAACGAAGACCAAAATATGTACAAGTTAGGGTAACATGACGAGAATATCCCCAAATAAGACTTCTCTCATATTTTGGTGATGATTTATTATACTATTGGGGAGTATAAAAGGGTATCTCTTTGCCTCAAGAACATTAGTGTTAGTATATGAACCTAATACTGGTTTATTAACCCGCATTGGTGATATATTATTTTGTATTCTCTCTATGCGATAAAATATTTACCATATTTGGAGTCTCTTATGTCATATTCATATCATACTAATGAGCTTCTTTAGTTTGAATGTGAATTTGGGACTTTAAATTTATATCCATCAGAATGTGATGATGGATCCCTTCACTTTGGGTGGGATAATGTTCCATTTAATTAATAGCCAATTAGATTTACCATCAACATTTCTTATACTAAAGGGGAGAATAAATTTGAGCCTACTTTATATATTCTATATGAATATACTAGAAAAACACATTAATAATTATAAGAATATGAGCCCAATGCTATGACTCTACTAGAACATTATAACAACCATCACTAGTATAAATATTGGATTTAACATCATATTTTTGTCATTAGTATTCTATAAACTAACATAAAGTTTTCTTTTAGATAAGTTTTAATTGTCATTTTTTCTAAATTGGCATTAGAAGTTTATTTGTAGAACCTTTAATGGATGTTTTTAAAAAAACCAATGTTCAATATGTTAGGTTTTAATGTCGTTTTTTCAAAAAACCATAATTAAATTTTATATATAGGAAATTTTATTGTTAAATTTTATAAATCCTCTGTAAATGTTAAAAAAACTTATTTTCATCAGTTTTACCAAAAACCCATGAAAAATCCCAATTAAAAAAATAGTTTTTGTTTTTTTAAGTGATGTTAAAATGTTATAAAAAAATACATCCTGCCAAAACACTCAATCAATATTTTTCAAACCCTTATTATTTGACCATAGAACCCTCAGCCACTCAAATATCTTCTAATACATTTCATCCATTTGAATCATCTTTTTTAATCATTAATAATAAATCATTCATCCTATATCTTTATTTTATGATCAAAAAATATATTTACATATATAAAACCCTATTTGGGTTAACCAACAACCATTATTGAAGGTTTTTTCTTATTCTTTATTCTTATTCATTTTTAGAAACTTGTGTCTTAAAACATGAACTGTTCACCTTGATACCAACTTCATGGGAGTGAAAATATATTTCTGGATGAAATTCAAATTATTGAAATCCAAATTTTGTATGTTATTTTTTAAATTCGTAATAATATCTACTACCGATTAGATGTATTCTATTTTAGTTTTTTCCAAGATGGTTCTTTGAGGTCCTAGGAATTAAAATGATTATTTATCTTGATTATATTATGATCACCATGATTCCACAACTTTCATGATAGTTAATTTAGGATTATTTTATATTTATCCTTGATCATTTTTTCGGTGGGATTTATGATTGACCTATATTACCATTGGTGTTAATTTTAAAAGAATTAATTCATATTTTATGTTCTTCTTACAAAGGATTGGAATTTTCATTTACTTTACTTATACATGGTTGATTTCAATTTGGACATTTTAAAATTTACTTTTTTATCAATGATTCATTTTTTTAATTGATTTGATGACCATTATATTTTTAAATGTGTGACATTCATTATTAAAATTAAATGATTTCTAATTTTTATTATATGTTACTTGTTTTTAATAATAGTGAATATATTAAATTTGTTGTGGTATTTTAAAATAGCATGAAATGGATTTAATTTTAATATTTATGCCCTAGTCTTGGAGTGGATGACATCTTGGACTTTTTATCATACCTATAATATTATAGGATTATCATAGGTTCCTATTGAAATTGGTTCGTATTACCATATGTTAATACTTTTCATTAATATTTTTATGAAACAAATAATTTGAATAAAAATATGGGTTTAATATGTTCGAAGATTCATTATATTTAAATTATTGCATATTATGTTATGGTGAAAATAAATTTTTAATTGGTTTCCCTCCCATATTATCATATTGAGATAAATGATTTCAATTGATGATTTCATTCTATTTTAATATTACTGTAGTCGATGCTTTATTTTACATAGATTTTTTTCTCTATTAAATTCAAATTTGTTGTTGATAATGAAAATTATGAATTTTTGTTTAACATTTTTTATTCTAGGTTAACTATATAGGAATATTTATGACTCTATTGAAGGATCTAAGAAGAATGAATGTGGTGTTTTATGATAGTCATTTAAAAACAATGAATAATAACTTGAAACAAGTATCCATTGTCATTTACTATGATCATAAAACGTAGTTTATGGTTTATTATGTATATAAAATAAATTCCTAGAGTAAATTATTTTATATTTCATTCTCAATAATCATTTATATTTTCCACCTGATCACTAATCACATTAATTTTATGTTTTTATAGTTTAAATTTATCTTTCTATATGTATTATTAAATATTTATATGTTATAATATGTTTCATCTTTTATATTTTGATCTTAAATAATCAATAGACCATAATAGGATAAATTTATGAAGAACCACTAATAAATATGAAAAATAATAAGATGATTTATTGGAATTTTCTAAAAGAAATATTCAAAACATATATTTGATTTTATATCAACGTGAGAGGTGATGGAATATAATAATTTTAAAATTCATTGAAATCATGGATCATGTCATTTGTTATGGATATATTCTAGTTGGATCTTGAATGGTCAAAGAATAGAAAAAAAATCAAATGTCGATGAAAATATTCAGAATGAGATATGGCTCAAATTGAATAACTAATTCATGATGGAGTATTTGAAACCATCAAAAAACAGAAATTATTGAATGACTGTATGGGTATTCTTAAAATCAAGTATTCTTAGTTTGGACTAATTATATAGTGTTATTAGTAGTTATAATATTATTTATCTTGAAATCAATAAATGTATGGAGTGATAAAAGTATCTCCATGCTTCTTGAATATTTAAAAGAGATAATTCTAGAAGGTAACGTGCTTCTAGATTCCAATTATGATGTGAAGTAAATATTATACCCAGTGGGATTGGGTTATATAAAGATATATACTTGCCTCAATTAATGTGTGTTATATAGGAAGTAATATCAATATTTATCAGAATGTCCTAAATTTCAGACATCATTCTATAAAATTGATTAAAAATTTAACTCTGTTTCATTCTAAGGTACTGGAATCTAACCTCTTGCTAAATAAATATTTTATATTCCAATAAATCATTCCAATTATTCCAATAATTTAACTATAATTCATTCTTAGGTACTAACATCAATACTCCACCAAAATCAATTTGGTACCTTATAATAATTCCTCATTTTAAGCATTATTTTTCAAACTCAATTGATGCAAAATGGTTAAGATAGCATACATATGAGTGCATCTTTGATGGTAACTTACAACACTTTGTTAATTCCCCATAGTGGAAGATATTTCATAAAAAAATTCTCAATTTTTTTAAGTGAAGTTATAAATCTCATATAGGGACTATTCCTAGATGGAATGAATCTATATCGAAGCCTAAGTAGCCAGCATAGTTCATGGATTTTTTTTGGTAGTTTACAACTTTTCACCTCATATTTATGTAAGGGAAAATATTTAATGAAGAGTTTGATGATTTCTCAACAAAAGTAGCAAGGAAACAATATTTTTTGTTTCTTCGACCATTGATTGATGATTTGAATCTTTTATATGAGACAAGTGTAATAGTTTGTTATGTATACAAGAAAGGATATTTTCATTTGGGTGAAATGATAATGTTCCCCATAAGTGAATTTCCAGGATATTGAAAATTATTTGTATATATTTTTATGGGATATAAATCATTTTAACTTTTTGAATAATAGACATAAAATTATAAATTTTAAAATGGAAGAAAGATTAAGTACATGGGGAATCAAATATTTTGGTGAATTGATCATCCTAGTAATATATTGAAAAATTATTTTAATGGTTTAGAGGAATATAATATTTCACCATGACCATTTTTATTTGAAGAATATTACTACAAGGTGAAAAATATTTATTTCACATTTGGAAAGAAAAGAAGTTCTAGTCATAAAAAATATCTGAAAGAAATAGTGTATCCTTTAAAATCTATGTTATTGGAGATTTTATGGATAAAACATAACATTAACAATATGGACTTTTAGAAAAACATATGTCCCATTTTTATTGGAAAATTGTTCGACATAAAAGGAATGAAAAAATAAATATTATATTCGATAATATTCATAATAACCATGGGAATAAGTTTGGTGTTGTCTGCCACAGTGAGTGGAAACATAACAAATTTACCTCTGTCTTGTCACACATTAATCAAGAGTTTTATGGTGATTTATTTCATTTTTTTCATGGTATTAATGTACCCAATTAATATTCTTCATGTGTGAATAATTATATTTATTTAAGGATTTTAAATTAATTTGTATGATATATCATAATTTTTATGTATTGATGAAACAATGACTACCAGTCGAACTACATTTTATATTTCTAACACCTGTTAGATAGACTATCAATAGGTTATGTAATTTTTCCAAATCAATTTGTAGTAATTTCATTAATAAAAAAAATAGATGCATTGTAGAATGAATATACTCTAACACATTGTAAACTATAACAATATTTACTACCTCTTTTATTGATATAATGGTTCATCTCATGATTAATATGGTTTGTGAGAAATGAATATGCGATAATGATTATTTACATTAGATGTATCATTTTTAAAGATATATGAAAATTTTTAAGGGATGTGTTAAAAATACTCATCGACCGTAGTCCCCTATTGTTCAAAAATATGTATTATAAGAGGTTATGGAGTTCTATACTATTTTTTATGAAGTGGATCATATTGGTCTCCCTATAACTCTACATAAGGCAATTTATAGTGATGGTAAAGGGATTCGAGTATTAATGGTCAATTTCAATCCATTTGATGAAGTGATGCAGGCACATTTATACATTTTGAACAGCACAAATGAGGTTCATCCATATATATCATCACATATTGCATAATTAAAGATTGGATATCCAAAAAAATAAAAATTGATTGATGATTGAACATAAGAAAACATTTCTTTCATAATTTAATGATAAATTCATTACAGATATATCTACATCAGAAACATTTAAATGGTTGTAAGGGGGGATGTCTCTTAATGTGATCAGATACTTTGGTTTTGATATTAATGGGTACACATTATACAAAAAAAATGGAAGAAATGATAACAGTGGGGTAATGTTCATCGCTTAAGAACTTCACATTTTGAGTAACAATGTTAAAAAACAAATTTCCACATAAATGAAATATTTTGGAGTTCATGATTGTATATGGGAAATTTATTAAACTAAATTTTGAGTCACATTGTTTAAGTATAACTGCATTGACAGTAATATTGGTGTTAAACATGAGGAATTTTGGTTTACAGAGGTTTATTTGAATATATTAATTTTAAATATGAACCATTTATCATTAATACATATGAAAAGAAAAGTTATTATGTCATTTATTAATTGAATGATCAGTGGGAAATCATTTTTCAAGGGAAAAAAATTCATATGGGTGATGATGTACAGATTTATATGAGGTATTTTCATCAATTATGTGATTTCTAGATGATAATTAATAATATACTATTGAGATAGTTCATGATATGTGAAAAGGTCATGCTGAAGGGACAAGGGAAAACACTAAACCACTCTCTTAATTATTTATGTAAATATTTTTATTTTATTTATTTTTTAAAATATAAAAGTTTAAGCTCTATTTTTGTATATTATTGGATGTTTAATTATATAAATTTTATTATTTTTATGATTTTGTGTTAAATTTTATAATCAATAATTATGGATAAACATTTTTTGATTGGAAAACCCAATTCTCAACATTATCTTTTTGTTAAATTTACACATAAAAACACATTTTTGTTAGAGTGATATTTAAATTTATAAATGTTTTATTATTTTTTTGTTAAATTTTATATGCAATAGTTTTACATGAATATTTTTTTTGGAAAATAATTTACATCATTATTTTTTTTGAATCTTAAACACTTGTAACACGGGTTTTAAAGATAAATTATTTTGTAATAAATTTTTTTAAATATTCACTTTTCTAATAATATGTAGTTACACATAATTTTATTGCATTTTACTATTCCAATGAGGGGAACAGAGGAAGAAAAACATTTAACATGGTGTATATTTTATAACATTATTAAATATTCATTAATATAATTATGTACATAAAGAAAACATTCAATTTACAAAAACAAAGTTTCAGGACTACTGATGCACCTCCTACAAATGCACCTCTTATGGATGGGTCTTCTCCTTATTATATAAAGACATCAATTTCTATAGTTATTTAACATGGTATTAAACATTGACAAAAAAATCACATTCCCATGGAAACCAAAGGCTATAAATTAATTTTCATGAAAATAATAAGCCAATTGGACCAAATGTAACATAGATTACCAGTTATATCGCCATACAGATCCATTGAAGGATTAAAATTTTATATCCTAATTAGAAGTCTGTTGACACGATAGTGAAAGAGAAGTTGTGGGAGTCTATTATAATAAAATTTCAAAAATTATTTTTTTGACCCATTTTTCTAAAATTTTATATTTTAATTGAATAATATTTAATTTATTCATTTACAAATGTCATTCAACATTGATGAAATGAAATAAATGATAAAAATATTTTTTTTATTTCTCTGTGGTTCGATGGATAGATTTCCAAACAAACTTGAAAAAAAATTCTAAGTTACAGAATGAAAACCCATGCCTCAAGCATGGGTCCTTAGGTACAGATAAATGTAATAAATATTTTTCCATCTAATATGATAAATCATATATGGTTTGATAATTATTTTATATTTTTCAATTTCTTTTATATTACATGATAACTTGTTAGTTTACATTTATATAATTGGACTCTAGGAGATCTCATTAAGAGATCCAATTATAGAATGTATTCCCTTATACATTATCTTATTGAGTGTATAATTTATTAGAGGGGGATTATTGTAGAAAATTTTGATACATTAAGAGATCAATCTTCTAGTTATTCAGAATAAGTCTAGTTTATACCTCTATATCCCCTTGCTGACTATGAAATTTAGATCATATTATGAAGAAAAAAAATGAAAAGTATCTTACAAATAACTGTAAATAAGTATCTAATAAAATTGTAAGAAATTAATTTTTATTTTCCATGAATTTTTTTATTTATAAAATTAACTACACCAATATACCATTTAAATTTTTCTTTTCAGGATGACCAAATTAGGAATAAATGAAGTGGAATTTTATCCCTATGGGTAGGATGGACATCCTACCTACAACTTTACGAAAGTCAGAACACCCTGGCCATATAAGTGGGTATGAGACTGGTATTTGTGTTAGGAGAGTTTCTTTTATCAATGTATGAAATAAGAAGACCCATAAATAGATTCCTTAAAAGTTGATTTGGATGACCTGAAATAGTACATGGATGGTAATATTAAATTATATTTATTAGCCATGGTTGATCAAAATATAATAAAATCATATCCTTCCAAACCGTCCCAACCTACTTAGCCTACCCAACATACACAACCTGCCTACTCGATCCTCCACCTCCTCATTTGGACCTAACAATATATTGTGAGTTTTATAATAGAGTTCCCCATGTAAGTATTATAGCTTTCAAAGGCATACATATTTTTTTATATTCTAGACATTAAAAGAATATGTATCTTAGTGTGGTATGAATATCATTACATGATATTATTAATACAATGTGCCTTCTTCCACTACCAAATTTGGAGGATACCAGAGTGGGAGATTATATGGGTCATTTTTTTCATTGTCTAACTAACCATCTTCAATATCTTACATTAGAGGTTTGAGTTTTTTTATTAAATATAATTTACAATTGAATAAAAAATTCTGATAATTTTTTTTGACATTAAATATATATATGACTATCTTGTATCCAACAAATTAGTACAAAGGAAACAAAAGGTTTAGGCACTAACAACTTTAGATACATATGATAATTCCATTGTAATAAAATATTATTCCATGTTTCTTCTTCCTTGGGTAATATTTATGAGTTCTAAATTATGTTTGATATATTTGGAATATATTATCCATTGACTGACTAAAAATTAACTTATTGTATTTTTCAAACAATTTCACAGAAAAAAAGAGAAACCACATAAGTTCACCCATAATATCAAACAACATAGGAAACCAAAAAATCATTCAAAAATAACCTAATATAATTGGAAACATTCCCCCAATATAATTTCTATAAGAGAGTTATTTCCCATGTTACTAGATCATCCTTTATAAGGTATTCAATACAATAATCGATTTTATCCAAATTTTGAATGTACTCTTTTATGCTAATCATCCTTTAATTGAATCCTCTTATAAGTATAAGACATTTCTTATTGATATATGAACTATACTCACAATTAGTATCAAAATTTATCAATATTTCCATCATCCTTTAAATCTCCATTAGTGTGGCATTAATCAAAAGATCCTCCCTTGAAATTTAATCATATAAATGGATAATTAGTTCCAGTGTTTTCCCATTTATTACATGATCTACCCCTATCCTTAGATACTGACCATTCAATACACCAATGTGGGGTAAACCCATTCCATACATGGCCTCTCCATTATTTGACTCTTCTACATTAGATTTTCCCTACAAATGATCATTTTCATCATTCTCACAATCCATTACCTATAGTCTATTTTTTAATAGATTGTTTCTCCATTGGATTTGGTAGATATGAATAGTCCTTGGACACTATTCTTTTCTAATCTTAAGAAACAATTTAACAACCCGAATCATGACATGTAATCTATTTGTACTTATTTCTCGTGCAATACAATCATTTTCTATGTCTTCCTCAAGTAGTATCCTATAATAAATAGCAAGGAACCTCCTTGTTGGACTCCTCCAAAGATAATTCTTTCCCATCAATGAAATTATCTTTCTATATTGAAACTCCCTGAAAGAGACTATCGATTAAGAATATTAAATTAATATATAATGTATCTGGTTAATTTTGATCATCTTAGTATGATTATACTACATTTTTTTTCATATAGGTAGATTTATGTTTTTATTTTTCTTTCATTAAATAAATATGATTTCATGTGGATTACTATATTAATTAATTAATTAATTCAATATCTATATATGATTCTTGTCCCAAATGATACCACTTGTGTTTATGTTCTTATAGATCCTGAATTCATTTCAATGGAATTGAAATATGTAAAAAACCCAATTATAGTTTCATATATATGTGAGATATTATCAAATACTGAAAATGGATTCTGGTTTTTCCATTCCTTAATGGGTAATAACACTAACATTGTTATGAATTAATATTCATTAATGTTTTATTAATATTGTTGTTTTTATACTGTAGACTTCATTGGATTTTAGGCATATTCTGTATATAATAATGCAAATTATATTGGTTTTTATCTTTATTAGGTGATGTTCATAAATTATTTAATAACTTGCCAGACAAGTAATGTTTATTATCTTTTACATGAATAGTTTTATTTATTATTGTTTATACACTCCCAGTTAGTTGATATATATGAAAAAAATTTAGTTAAAAAGTTTAGTAAACATCACTTGTCGATAAAGAAACGAAATAAAATCGAATACGTGGAAGTAATGGAAAATATATTTTATATTTTATAATATATGGTATATATATATATATTAAATTAGGTTTTTATTTTAAATTTAATGTTTTATAATTGTAGTGTAATCACAAAAACAAAAGTATAGAATGTAGTTATTATGTTTTAGGATACATCTATGAGATAATAACAACACATTCAATGAAAAAAATTGATATGGTTATTTATATTAATTATTTTATGCCTTATATCAAAATATTCAATTTTTGAATCATATAACATTCATTGTTGTAGTATCTTTTCAATGATACCATGTTGAATACAAATGATGAATTTACCCATATTCATAGTTAATTTACAAACTATTTCTTATATATGATTGGGATTTAAATTATCAGTTATATCTATATTAATTAAAGTTCAAAAAATGATTATATAGATAATAATATTCTTCTCTTAGTTAGTATTTTTTATATGGTTATTACCTTCTATATATATTATTATCGATTTATAAAAACGTTTCCTCACTAAAAAATATTTTAAATTGTTAGGTATGAATATTTTAGTTGATGTTTAAAAAATTTAGTAACTATACCATCATTTTTTCTTGTTGTGATATGTAGTTTACATTGAAAATTTTTGGGAATTTTATGAAATTTTTTCCTATGTATAATCCAAATATGAAAATTTTTATCTAATTTTGGATTTCATTTACATTCCATTATGGATTATTAATATATCTAATAATTAATTTTTTAATGAATAAACATTTGTGGGGTCCCCCATTGAATCAGATTATCTGATGATTTGGTAATAGTATTTTTCTAATTCCCCAGAAAATCCTAGAAATATGAACAAATTCAAATATAGAAATCCTTTTTGAGAGATATTCCCTTTCAATGGGCTCACATTTTCATAAATAATGGAAAAGTAAAAAAATATTATATATTTGTGGGAAACATTGATTATGAGATACTAATGAGGTGACTCAATAAATTCCATTTACATATACACCTTTTATAATATTTATATTTTATTATGAATGAGCCTATAATGCATGTAATTACAACCATGGATTTTAGAAGAAATATCATGAATAAAACCATCATCATTTTGTTTTACTTACTTTTATATTGTAATAATTTTCTTAATGGGTGTTGATTTGTTAGATAAATATTAATGTTCAATATAAAATTTTAATTTTAAAAAGTGTTCAAAATCTAATTCATTGTTAATCATAGGTGGAGATATCATTTAATTAATTTTATGATCATTTTTTTACGTTTTAAACATTTCATTACTTTTTTGTTGAATTGGTGGAATTTATTATAAATTTATACGTAAATGAAACTATAATTTTAATTATAATGTTTTTTTTAATTAGGATAAATTTATGTTTTTTATATATGTGTACTTTTTTTAGTTTAAAATGGCATATATTTTGTAAATACCAAAGAAACTATCACATAAATTCAATCGTGTATTCACATTTGGGAGTTGAGGCCTCACTATGTTCCTTATTGAGTTTTCATTCTCACACCTTGTATGTGAACATTATTTGACATTTAGTTTTACATATATCACATAATGTACTTTAAAGTAAATGATGAAGGATATTTATATTGGTGATTTTTTAGCTGGATGTTTGTGTTGTAGGTAAGGTCACCACAATCTGATGGTGTGAGAGGAGATAACATTATTAAGAGGATTCATGCAATAGTTTGGGTTTTCACAGAGGTAAAGGGAGAATTCATCCTAGAAACGAAAAAAATATTTTATAAAATTTTTATTTAGTTTTATTGTTTCAATAGTATATGTTATTTATAGGTTTTGAGATATAGGGAAATGTAAGGTAACAATTCCATTTATGAGAAATCGATGTTCCACATCAGTTTTTTAAATAAACGTGGAAAGAAATCGATGTGGGTTATTATTAATAACCAACATTCAAAGTTGAAATGGGAATGACTTTCAATGTCAGAAGTTTCTAATAACTAATATCCAAAAACATTTTCAATATAAATTTTTTAACAAATTAAACATTAAAATCCTTATGAAATAACTTTTAATATAATCTTTTATAAAAAATGACATTGAAAATATCTTTCAGCATCAGGTTTTTGAAAAAAAAACATTGCTGAGAGTTTACTAGGATATTCCTAAATTCAAAAATAATATTACATAAATTGTCAATTTTCTAAAAAACTAATGTAGTAATGTGTATAATTTAGTTTCCATATAGTTTTTCAAGTTAACTGATCTAGAAATGAATTTTCAACTTCAGTTAATATATAAACAATCATTTAAAAACTCTTTGATTTCAATTTTCTAAAATGTTTAGATATTTATTTTATTAAAACTGATGTCAAAACTCTTATTTATAACATATCCATTGCAATCATCATTAAAAACCCAACATTAAAATATAAAAAACCTGATGTGAATATATATTTTTCCACTAGTGCATCATGTATATAAAATGATATATGATCCCTCTTATATGTCTATGTCATAATATACTGATGGGATTCTTTGAAACTAGTGAGAGCAAGTATAAGGTCCCACACACGATAATTTTTTTGGATGTGAAGATAATTTTCTTCATTTTTTTCTATTAGAAAATGATGAAATCACGGTATGATGAGGGTTGGGAAATAATCCTTACAACTATTTGATTCGTGATGTAATACATGGATTCTATAATAAGAATGAGAATATAAACCATTTCACTAACCAGAATGAGAATATGTATTCCCTTTCATTATCATGGAATAACATTAATATTCATATGAAGTGGTAGGGACATATAATTTACCCCATGTGGATAATGGAATATACTAAAATTATCATCTCAGTGATACAATAGAACACTTATAGTATTGACTGATATGATATGGGGTATGACTATTCTCTTCACTAGGGTGTCTAGATGTAATTGTTAATGAGTTTCAAGAAGATTTCCATGTTCTCTATACTGACTTCTCAATTTTTTTTGAAGAGATGTCTTTATAAATGTTGGATCCAGAATGAGTGGAAGTGAAATATAAAGGGTAGAATCCTCTATTAATTCTTTGAGAAAATATGTCGTATAATATTGAAAATTGTGAAATATATTTGTGGGATCCCTCCTAGGTGAATCCTATGCAGAAGTGATGATGCAGGGAAACTATTTATCTTCCTTGTAGAGGAATGCGAAGTGATCATTTCTATTCTCTAGAGAGAGTATCCTATATGAGTTAGAGGTGGAAAATGTGTCATTGGATTCATCAAATATTTCCACTAACCAAGCAGTCTATGATGATTACTTTCCCATAGGATCTCATGTGAAATATCCAATGTTGAAATAAGACTATTCAGATGATACTACTAAACCAGTGCATTATTCACCTAGAAGTAGATGATTTGGGAGGGTGACACCATTCTTAATTCCATTGGGATCATATATTTTATAATTAATAAGGCATATGTTTGATGCTTCGATGATTCCATTTGTTCAAATTGAAATGAATCTTATGAGTGATTTGTAAGTACCTATAACTATTACACAAACAAACAACAATAAAACCCATCAGTGTGGTGTAAAATCATAATTAATATAGGTCAAACTCTCTATAAATAAAATTTATCATGTTGTGTTAACCATTTTTTTCCACAATAAGTGTATATATTTGTTAACCAAAATTATTGATTCCCATGTTAACATAGTTTTGTGGTTATAAGATAGAAATTCATCACGGTTTCACCATTTTTTTTGAAATTATTTCTCCTTAGGAAACAAAATACCCCATACTATAGTATCACAATTATTTATATCATTCATAATAATTCATATTAGGTTTTTCATTTTTTATTAAAACTTTTTCATGACACACCACACCATTTTATGTCAATGAAGGCCTATTTTCCATAGGTATGTTAATTAGGATATTTTCAATGACACCTTCAAATTAACATTGTATGAGAGGATGGGATTTCATGCTCATCACACTATGTTAGGGGAAATTATTACCTACTTTGGGAATCTCTTATTGGTTTGTGTTGTAATTATGAATCCTTACTAAATCCTAGTCTGATATTGGTTACCCATGTGATAATTATTACTCATTGTAATGAATCAATGTGAAACTTTATATGTATTAGTGTTTATCTTTGTATATCTTATTATATAATAATTATTTTTTTAAAATCCACATAGGTGGGAACTCTTTAATTTTTCATCATTCAAGGGAGTGGTGAGTGTTCAATATATTGGGATCTAACCCTTTAGAGGAGATTCCAATGTATTCATGGGAAAGGAATTATCATCCATATATTTTTGTGCAACATAAAGGGATACGTCGTACCATTTAAGGCCATATAGAATATCTCTATTGGATATTAGATGAAAGATTCCTAAAAAAGTGTCGCGGGGCTTGTGCATGAGTTTCCCTTTCTACATGGATTTTCGGAAATATCTCCATTTTAGTATAATTATCTCATTAGTGGTGTGAACCATTTGAGTGTGGATTAATGGATCTTAGGAATTATTATTCAATGAATAATGGTGTGAATTTCAATTAATATATCTATTTGAGGATGGTATTCTTATAGAATATGGCCCATCGAAGGTGGACAATTTTTCTCGTGGAGAATATTTCGTTTTGGAGTTGTAGTTTGAGAAATTTCTATGTTTTAACCATAATGATGTGTCATACATATTATGGATAATATGAATTACTAACCACATAGTTTATGATACACAATTTAATTTTATATGAAAATAACTTAATATATAGTTTAATATCACAAGATAAGTATTTTTATGATGTAAAAGGGGAGAAATGTATTAATTATGGATCACATATTGGAAATGTATATTGGGGAATGAATCATTGAGTATATATGGATGGTTTCCCTTGATGAGTCTATGATTCATTCTTACACATAAGAGGATGACTATGATATTTCATAGGAACATGGAGAGAATTTGCGAGGCTTATACATGTGTTTTTATTACCCCAATGTGAATATTTATATTTCAACAATGTTTCAATGAAATGAAATCATCAGTGAGTACACGGATGAGTCTTAAAATAGCATTGTAAACCCATAACTTCAGGTCTCGTTGATTAAAATTTGGATCTATGATGAGATTTTTGAGTATGGAGAGGCCTCTCCAATATCCTCTTAATAGGGTTCCTCATTATCAATGGAATACACAATATTGACTACTGAATAATTTTTATCAATATAGTTAGAAAATAATTATTCATCATCTTATTAATGGAATAAAAATTCAATGGGGGGAGGGAGATATGATATTCCCATATATTTAATCATCTAGTATAAGTATTATTCGGATAGGTCTTGGTTTATTATTTTTAGGGCATAGACCTTGATGAATGATGTTCATGAAGGTAATTTGGAAAGGACTCCATTGGGTACACCATCATAGTGATAGTTATAGAAATATAGGTATGTCCCCCACCCCTAAAGTCTAGGATACTTTTTGAATATCCCATAATTTTAATGAAACTCCATGCCAAGGTATCAATTGGAGTAGAGGCTTGGGAACCTAATGGAGGTTTGTTGGTGTAGTATGTTCATGAGAAATATTATTATTTGAGGTCTATATTTTAGGGAGACCAATCCATATGGTTTTTCATGAGGGGTATTTTCATAATGTAGATTCATGGAGGGGTGGTTATTGAAAAATGATTTCATAGGTGAAAGCACCACATGGTATATGATTTTTGGTAGAACCCATACGATGGGTTAGGAAAAGGGAACTGGGAGGATAGATGTTCATATGAAGTGTCTATGAAGAAGGAGATTCCACATACAAGGTTGGAAATAAAATCATTAGGTGTGGATCTCTTGGAGATAATCTCATGTTAATTATTCATTCTTCAAAAGTTTCACAAGTTTTGGAGTTAATTGTAGGTGTCCCACATGTAAGGGATCTAATAATAAATCCTCTTCATATTGTATTTATCCATCTCTATGTGTTTATCAATATATATTTTTAAAATTGAAACCTTCATTTTTATTCTAATGGATCAACTATATATCATTCTTAAATAAGAGGTTGTATAGAAAACCACACACATCTAGGGAAGGTATCGTCTTTGTATCTATAAAGAAAAATTTTCTATCCATTAAGTTTTTGTCTATAGATTTCACCATTATCAAACTATATATGATGGATTCATCATGTGGTTTGGGGGTTTCCACCAATTTTACCAGCTATGCAGTGGGAATTATATTATCCGAGTAGGATCTTGGCATTTTGATGGTTACTCCATCAGAGGTTTATATTGGACACATGCACAATTGTGATGCCCTAATGAATGTTATATGACTCTATGTTTCCTACGCACTATTTACATGATCACATAATCAATAAAATTTCACACATTTCCAGAACCATTTTCTTTTGTTTGAGAATTGATGTCTTTTTAATGCAGGTTTGATGATTATTTTAACTTAACTAGCATCATCAGTAATGATGAAGATGTTGTAAATCCCTTACCTCACCTAGTGCCTCAAATCATTGTATAATAATGAGAAGGATTATATTTCCACACCACTAAAAACATAATAGTTATAACCTAATAAAATACAACACACCATGGTTAATCACTCAACACATCATTATCTAAACCTAACAAACACCACTTCCATAGACAACAAAATAATGGATTAAAATACTTAATAAAGAATAATAGAAAAAATAATAACCATGGATTTTAATGGGGTTAATTTCTCAAATATGAGGGATAGAAGTTACCCATGGTGCTTTGCGAATATAGAAAATACACTTATGATTATCTGTGCTTTTGGATTAGTTGAGGAAAGTTGAATTATTTTTTGAGACACCTTTAAATTATAATAAAACTCAAAAACATAGCATCATGACATGGTGGGTTATCATTATGAAACTATAATTTTGATAAAAATAAAACTCCAAAAATCAAATTTTAATATCCCCTTATATCTCTTGAAATATTTGGGTTACCCATCATTAACACAATTCATTTAATAAAGGCCATTGAGAAATGTTGGCCATCACTCTACGTCACTTTATCATCCAAGAAACAAATAATAAACCCCAGAAATCCATATAAAAATAAAAATTACCTATAAAAACTATGTTGAAATTAATGATACTATTATAAAACAGAAATTAGGGAGATAGAGGTAGAAAAAGGAAAACTTAGGTCTTTATTACGTAATAAGAATTGTCATTCCACAATATCATGTATTAAATATTAAAAATAATGTAATATAAACCTCAATTACCCAAACCTAAAACCAACAAATGTATGAATAACATAGGTTACCATATTATATTAACATATAGAATCTATAATGAGACTTCTTTTCCATGGAACAACATACTTAGTGTAGGTCCACGAAAAATAATTTTGTAAAATTAACTCCAAATATCCAAATATTTATTACATTGTGGAACAATACACAACACTACATCCAAAAAGGTCCAACTAGAAAAAAATGTAAATATTTCATTGTTTATTCCATATTCCAAAACACACATTTTAAAACCAAAATCATATCCATCATAGCACAACTCACAACACATTAGTAAAATTCCTCCCTCTAGAAAACTCATCCGGACGTGATATATGGGGTTATGCTAAAATGAATTCCATAACTGATATTTTGCATAATTGTTTTTTAAAATTATATCATTCATCATTTTAAACATGTTTAACCCTTTTCTTATCATAAATATGTAAGGTAGTAATCTGGAGGGGCCTAGGATATTTTAGTGATAGTATTAGTCCCTGATGCCAAATTATTGATTTGGCATGACATTTAAAGATGGTGTGGTAATTAGAAAAAACCCAATAATTATTTTAAATAATATAAATAAGACCAATAAATATGGGAAGGGGATATTTACTATAATGGAATCATGGAATATAAAAATAAACCATTGTTTAAGGTTTTATAAAATTGGTTTTGGGTTACAGTCATTGTTTTCTAGTGGTCAGAATCCCTTTATAATTGATGTAAATCATTATAGTAATTCATCACATCATGATCATATATAAATTTCATAGTATGTCCTAATTTATGGAGAATATAAAATTATCATTTGTTGTGGAATCAAAATTTCTTGGCATGAGACTATTTTTTCAGCAACACGGTGAGTTTCACATGTGACCACATGGCCTTCTCGATTTTTAAAGGCAATATATTGATTCATTGTGATCATTTGAATATTGTGTGTGAGAATATTTTGTGAAGTATGGTACAATTTGTTCCATGTAAATACCTATCATGCACTTTAAGTAAAGACATTGTTTGACTGAAAGATAGAAATTAGGGACATATCTTAAAGATAGGCATTTATTTTCTTTTGTTGTACACTCTCCATAATAAAAATAATTTCATTTATGAATCCTTCCATTTTTGAAGGATATTAATAATACATAGGTAAAATATGGACATAAAAAATAGGGGGTTATGGGGCCTTCCATAAAACTCTAATAAATATTAACCTCCTACATGAAAATTTAATACATCCTCCCAAAAAAAACATTGTCAATGGATTCCTTGATACATATTTGTGAATGATTCCTATGAGACTTATCTATGGAGGGATATTCACAAGGACCCATAATTGGGTGATATTGACAAGAATCCTTCATAAATGTCTATTCATTTAAATCCATTCATAAACTCCATCAAATACTGACTTCCATGATCTATATATAATCACATTGGAATATAATTTTATATGAAATTTATGGATCTAAAGTATTTGTTTACATCCCCCCAATGGGATCTAATTGGGAATGATTTGGAAAATGGTGTGTTATTTAATAAATTAACTCTATAGAATGTGACCATCCCTTTGAAACTTATCATCTTCCACCCAAGTCACCTAAACATGTAAAATTGATGCAAATGATCACATTGGATTCCATTTACTAGGTTTAAAACTGAAAATAAAATTCAATAAAGGCCTTAAACACAATCTAGAGAGATATATAACTATGATATAAACATCTTTATGGACCTCAAATATCATGTATTCCTTTGAAAATGGATCTCATCATATTTTCTTGAATAAGAGATAGGTCCCTCATGGTATTTGTAATATCATATTGTATTTATAGTAATGGTGTCTAAAATTAGGTTTTCAATGAGACCTCCATTGGCTAAAAATTCTCATCCTTGTGTCCCCATATAATGAATCTTGTTGTCAGTAAAATCCAATAGATCCCACTCATCTACTCAATAAACTATTGATACATATGGGAAATTTATTATATGTAATCCCCATCCCATTCTTATCAATAAATATCCCTTATCAGTATAGTAATTTCATTGTGTAGTTATCAACATACATGTGGTGGATATATAGAACATTAATCCAATTTGGTGCATTCCCCCAAACTAGAATTTCATCTGAGTCATAATATTGGTATAAAATATTTGGTCATCATATGCATAATCCCCAAATTTATCCATCAAATTCCCATTAAATATTTGGTCCATAAATCCAATGTAATACCTAAACGGTTTTTCAATGGAACATATTCTTTATGAGTGTCCCTTATTTAAGGGACTATATTTCAAATCATCACCTCTTCCTCCATGGTCAATATTCACTTAGATATTCTCCTCCTCTATGATATATATTTCTTGTAGTCAAGCTCTCCTCAATGGGTAGTATTCCTAATTAGTGACCCTTCCACAAAGTTATATATTCCCTATGATATATCCTTTCCTAAATAGGCCATATTTTATATGATTAAATCTTCCTTAGTGGGATATATTCCATGTGTGTTCCTATTTTTCAATAAACCATATCCCACATGAGTACCACTTCCTCATGGGATCATATCTTCTATAAGTCAAAACAAATATTCTCTTGTTTTATTACAATTTTCCTAAAAGAAATGAAAAGGTCCATCCTTACATAATCCCTCTTTATCTCTTATTTTTATACTTTTAGGATGAAACTATCCAAACAGAATGACATTAATTTGAATGTATTGGTCTAGATGTGTGGCCTTAAACTGTGAAACTCAAAATACAAGGGTTTTTATTCTTATTAATCAGGATACAGTTGACCTACTTTTGAGGTTAAATCCCAAAACATGATTTGTTATTAGATTCATGGCCTTAAAAGGAACATCACATGGTGATTGTTGTACAACCTAGAGGGAACCACATTGATCCTATGAAAATAAATTAAATAGGTACAACATGCCCAATTAAGAGGAATTGAACTATATTGGTTTTTATTCCCTTCAAAATGATACATATGAATCCCCTATCATTGGCCTGATCCACTCTCTATAACTCTATCCACCTCCATTGAGGGTTATAAATTCCTAATTACCAAACCATACAAATTTTAACTATAATTTAATTTGTTAATCAATAGTAATATGAATGTATTTAATCAATTATTTACATCTAGGTAACTAGTTGTATCATCATTACAGATAAGTATTCATGAAAAAAAATTTATATCAATAAGAAACTCCTTTAGTAGGAAATTATTACCTCTAGAATGGGCGTGGTTAGATGAAAATAAAATATTCTTAACTAATATGAAACAAAATGTTTATCAATCATTATCACCCTCCTACCTCTTGGAAGTCGGTATACATTGACTCTAAATGATTATGGGATTGGGGGATTTCAAAAAAATAGTAAACATAGTTTGAACCCTCTATATGTGAAAGTGATTTTCTATCCATTTAAATATTTTTATGATGCTAAAATATGAAGTTTCTGTTTTGTGTTTGTTATCCTGCTTTGGACTCAATTCAGACCAAAATATGATATTCAAGTACATTCAAAAGTTCTAGGATTCCTTTATAAGATGGATGTAGAAAAATGTAACCCTCTGGAAATGACCATAACTAGATTATGTTCCAGATGTTTTTCTTGGATACCACAAAGTCTATTACACAGAATCCATAATGTATACTTTCACTATCTTATCCTATCTGGTGATATTTTTGGAACATTATTTTTTGAGATAACTCTCTAAACGGTGTCATCTTAACATTGGATATATCTTGTGGAACCATGTAAGAGAAGATACCCTGGAACATTCCTTACAAACTATAGGTTGTATAGTCATATATAGAACCAATATCCACATCCAAACATTTTGGGATTTTACCCACAGAACACATAAATACTTTCCTCTCTTAACATAGGGATTCATAAGAGGGAATAATTGTTTCCCTATCATTACATGGGATAATCCTAGGAGCTATCCTACTAAAAAACCACTTCTAGTGGTGTGTAGCCCCCAATATTCAATTATATACTAAGGATATCATCCCATAGATCTTGACATCAACTATACAGACTGGGACATCCCAGAGGAGGTCCCTCTAGTATAACTAGCTATAGAGGTTCAATAGAGGGTTGATTTACTCGCTCGCATAATTTTTAAAGAGTGGGATTATATCTAACCTCTTATTAACACGAATTTTCTATATCATATTCTATATCCCTTTTATGAATCCCATTGGTATATTCTAGTGGAAAATACAAGTAAGAACATATCCTTGGGGTCCTTCAAGAGGATATTTTGGCATATTATGGTGATTACTTAATCTCTATGGCATTATCATATTTCTTCATCCTATCAAAATATAAAATTCATGTTGGAATATTATTGTAGAAACTATAGAGAAGGATCATATCATTACTCTCATCTAAAATAATTTACATTATATTCGAGAAACATAGAAGGATCATTCTTATATACTTGATCCCATACTTATGGTTTTTCTCCATAATCTTGGTGACATTAAGGGTCTGGCTCTTAACCCAAATCCCAAACATGAATCCCATCTAAATTTATTGGGGGAAAATATTTAGTAGCCTAATATTTCTAACTTTTATCAGGAGTGTAATTCGAATATCATGTCCACAATTAAAGGGCAGGTTCATAACTTTACTCACACCGAGTAATTTTGTTTTTATACCGTAATAAAAACATAAGAGTTGGATTATAATATATCTCAAATTGGGATCTTTATTGGAATATTTCAGAGGCTAGGTAAGAGTCTATTGAGATGACTCCCAATCATAATTACCACATCCCATACTACATGAAACTCATAATGATCAATGTTACGACCACAATCACCAAATAGATGATTTCATGAAGGATGTTTCAAAAAGGAAGGTGTAGAATCTAATAGTAGAACTATATTCTCACCCCTATCAATAGTGATTATCTTGGGTGTAACTTAAAAATATCAATTTCAACCTATAAATTTGAAAATTCCTCATAAAAAGTAAAAGAGATATATTGACTAAAATGTCATCCCCATAGAACCATGATCAACAAATCTTGAGGTCTTCTCCAAATTACTCGCCATAGATATCATCCATTAGATAATATTAAGATCGAACACAGAGATACTATATGTGATATGTTTTCAAAAGGAATTATATGTGAAAAAACATTCTGGAAATTTTGATGTTTTCACAATGAAGATGAATTCGGTATCAATAATGGAGGACCTCCCAATGGCACTCATTGTAATGGCCCTCACCACTATGACTTCTTTTCTCGACACGATGGTTCCCCCAAAATACAAACTTCGATGATTTTTTAATTATACTGATAGTAAATATATAAATTGAGGATAAAAATACTAATTAACTATTCCTCATTGGTGAAACCATATCCTAATCAAAAGATAACCTATGGTGACAGTCATTATCTCCTCCTCCCTTGATCCGCGTATCATTTTGGGAAATTAAAGAGATTATCAATAAACCTAATCCTCTGGAAACACATGAAGATAAATGTAATTTGTGGCTATATCATGTTAAGGAAACCCTCATAGAGGATGATAATAACTTTAGGTTTATATCTAGGAGGTAGTTGAGGATAGGACACTATTTATGTTTTGGGTCATTGTAACTCCCTAGTGTAAAATTCCATAGGTATTAAAAGAATAGTATATACAATACTGTATTTCAAATATTAGAGTGACACTCCATCATGACTAGATATATATCAAATGTATAGTATAATAACTAACTTGAGTTGAAATTTTACCTTTAATACCCTGACAAAATGTCCATATATTTAGTTGCAAATAATAATATGAAAATAAAATTTAAAAAGTTCTCCTAAGAATCTTTTCATAGTATAATGAAGATTATCTAATTAATAATCAATAATATATATAATAATGTGGATATAAAATGGTGGTAATAATTTGGATCCAACATTTCACCCCATCCACTGGAACATAATGACTTTTGGGGAGGAAATAATGTAATTTCATCCCATTAGACCATGTCTCTAGACCAAGGTCTTCATATAGTGGTTGGTTTGTCTATAAAAAATAATTTCATTCCTAAAGAGTTTAAATGAAATAATTTGTGGAAAGAATACATTTATCAAATTCTGTATTTGGCCAAAATGAATTTAAAATACATTTAACATTCGAAGAAATAATATCCAACAACTATAAATAAAACATTAACTAATATATTCTCCCACCCAAAATGTTTTTTACATCCATATCATACCCAGATTGATACTCAAAATTACCTAAAATCTATGATAATGACTACCTTAGGGGAATATTCATAGAAAACCCTTCCTTAAATGAATGTTGTATTTTACTACAACCATATACCCTGGGATCATAAAATAGAAAAATGATCTTGGATGTGATGGATTTGGAGAAGCATCGACCCCGTCAGATAGGGATGGGGGTATCATTACCTCCACCTACATAATAGAATTATTTGTTTACCTAACTATATGTTGGTTTATAAGAAGAATCATTAGAGGTATTCCACATTGTGTTTATTCCCCTTCACTATGACTGTGATCTGAGAAACCCTTAGGGGGTCCCTAAGGATCACTCAATATAAACCACTTCATGTGGTTATTTTTAGAGAAAAGGAATATCCTCATTGGGTCCATAAACCAAATGATATATCAAGAATGAAAATAGCAAAGAGTACTATGTTTTTACCTCAATTTATAATAATTTTATAATATATCCCCCTCCACAACTCTAATGATGATATTACTCACCCTGTATGTTTTGCATCAATAAATTTAATTTGAATTGGTCCTACTGTTGAATCATTACATGTAGTGATGAGGACACATCTATTAGAAACATGGTGGGTACTTAATTCTAGGATGATGGTGTGTGTACCCATTATAAAATTACAACACATGACTTGGGGACCCTCTAAACATTATATTTCCACTTACTCATAGGACATTGAGTAATGATAAAGGTACTTCCATGTGTATATCCTACCAAATACTGGAATAATATGATAATAATTTGGTTATGTAAAATTTCACCCAATATGAAGTCGAGTTGGAAGAGCTAATAGGTATCATTTCGAAGATACTTATGCAAAATATTCTTACTAAGTGATACCCCCAATATTAGGAAAATTTATCTCTTCTAGTGGATCACCATCAATAAGATATAGTTGTTCAATAATCAAGAGTTTATTTAAGTCACCCAGCTAACCCACGACCCATAAAACCAATAAATTTTAACAAAGTGGTAATGGATATCAATAATTCCATACATTGGGAAACAAATAACCACTATTTCAAGATATATACCCTATTAATACTCAATATAGATATCAAAAATGGGAAAAATTGATCCTACAAAATCCATGTCCACCAAAAAAATCTACTCAAGAATTGGTTTATGAGATATTTACAACAAAAATCCATTGATCCATTGAGTGAATTGTCTTTAAAAGGGAATAAATATAAAGGAGGTATGATTGAATATATCTAAGAAGTAAAATATACCCATAATTTTGGGAATTAACTCATCCCCCACTTAATTTAACTAAAATCGGATTTCTATTATTCAATGGTTTGGGTGATCTAGAGTAGTATCCCATGCATTTAAAGTCATGATGAAAGCCCATGATTTGAACACCAAATAAAGAAGAGGAATAAAAGTCTAGGTTCTTTATACAGACCATGATGGTAGAAGTATTGGTTTTGAATAAAAACCCACCTGGTCCCTTAATCACCAAATCAGAAGATCTACGATCATAGTCCCCATAATTTTTCAACTCTAAACTGATGAATAAAAAAAATCCATGACCTCTAAAATTGAAGACAATATGAAAATATGAGAGCCTCATATATAATAACATACTGTAAAGGTATCACATATTACCTAAAATACAACTTCCACAAGATAATATATTATATATTTTAATAGGGAATCATTTTGATGAGCTTTTAATGCCACTCAATATGGTGGCTTCTGAGAGTTTTTAGTATTCAAATATTGACTAGATAATAAAATTCAACACTATATGAACAAGTCCAATCCGTGTACATAAACATAATGAATGAAATTTGGAAGATCAACTATTCTATACACCATCTTTAAATTATCAACAATTCCATCTCAACATCCCAACCCCAAAAATTATAATGTGGCTCCCCCTCCAACATAGTGACAGTAGTAGCTATGCCATCATTGGGATGGAATGTGGAATAAACCACTCACAGAAATCATAGAAAAAAATAATAAAAACTATTCTTTAAGAATGATCATTTTATACTTTTATTCATTTCTACCTTAGAGTATAACTCAATCTTAAAGCTAGAGGTTATAAGACCTAATAATTTTATGATGAATGACTTATATAATTATTTCCCCTTCCCTCGAATGATGGGGTTAAAATATCTAAGATTTCATTATCATGGAGGAAATAATGCTTAATATAGTAGAATAAAAATTGGAAAATTTTGGTAAACTATTAATGTAGATGAAATATGTTTCTATTGAAACTCCAAAAGAAGAGGGATAATGTAAGGTAGTTCCAAATAGAGGGGTGAAAACGTTTTATGATTGGATAACAAGGAAATGAGTCAACTAGGTACACATTTGACTCAATGAACAATTTAATCATCTAGTAGTGACCTCAACTCTACTTATGGTTCCTAAAATGAAGCTATTTTCTAGGAGTCAACACAACCAATGTAAATAGGGAATGTTTTTTGTGTATGATTCCTCATAGGTGTCAAAGTAGGTCCAAACTATCCAAGAAATCCTACCCCCTCATTGGGTTGATAAGAATCAACCCCACCAGATGGTATTATATTTATATACAGATATATAATATAGTTCCATAAACTTTTTCAACTTAAAATGTCACTTTATTGATATATACAATGTTTTATATAAAGCTAAATTACTATAAAATAATGATGGAAGATTTTATTAATGATGAAGAGGCTATGGAATATCTTGTTATGGTGGACCGTGCTATTTAGGTATTTTTTTTTCTAAAATAATATAAGTCACTAAACCCCAAATACATGGGATATAACAAGATGAAAATGAATTTATATCTAATACTAACTCCTCAAATTCAATCTGAACTAATTAAATTATAGGATATTCTAGAAGAAATAGAATTATCCAATAAATATCAATATATAAGGAGTCCATATCAGGTTAACCTGAGATGAAAAATGTCTCCCCCAATTATAGAAATTGGAATGGTTAGCTCTTCACCCAAATCCAAAAACAAGAGAACAATCTCATATCAAGAAGCATTACCCTTAGTCAATAAGGGGAAATCCTAAATAATTTCAATATTGATCTAATAAAATATTTTTATACTAGATTCCCCCCATATCTCTATGGAACATGGAAAATCTCTTATTGAGTACTGATTAATCCTTCAAGAGTATAAGGATTAAGTCATTCTAGGAAAGGCACATCATAAAGTAACAGATTCCCATAATTTCCATATAGTCATTCAGTTTATGTAACAAGACGTGGAGATTGATATACAGGGATATATGAGATCCTTCTGTACATCTAAGAAGAAAAATGATATTAAACTTCATCGGGACCTTATTGATAATGTATCTAGGGTTAATAATATCCAGATCTAAACCCTAAGATGTTTCAGTAATAATAAATGAATTTTATTCATGCAACATAAAAATTTAGGGTTATGAAATCATTGAGTATAGCCCCTCATAATGATTAGTTTGAGAACTGAATTTAGTTATATCTTTTTTAAATATATATTTTTAGCATTTTATCATAAAATGGATTAGAATGTATTGCTAGAAATTCCATATCCCAATATTCATGGATAAGTTACCTCATTATATCATCATTTATTAAGGTAATCTATTATTAAAAATGTTAGGGTATAACAAGGTTATAGTTCCCCCTTTTATTCTTATATATATATATATATATATATTTATACAATATAATTAGGAAAAAATAGATAAGAAATAAAGAAATTTTAGTTTCTACCGTTACTGGTCAATAAATTTCTATTTTAAATCCATAAAGAAAATACAGTGAAGATTATGTTCTAACCATCAATCAAATTGAGAAAGAGACTCTTAATTTAAGAAATTACTAGGCCATAATTTTCATGTTTAACAATTTGATAAAACATGAAATCATGTTCCTCTCATATGTGGATTATGTTAATGCTACTATTGAGTGACTTCCACAAATAAAGGGAAAGTATTTTATGAAATCCAAATATATCTGTCTTTCCCCTAAAAGTCTTTAATTAATGGATTCTTTGATAAATTTTAAAATTACATATCCTTGTTTTTTTATCCAAAATATGTGGATCCTTGAATAAGTATATTACATGGTTTAGTTATCTTTACTCCTATTATCATGATATCAGTAACATCTTATAAACCCAGACACCTTCAAGAAAAAATGAGATATCGATAAAAGTAAAATTTACCATAAATGATCTCCTTAAGATTGAGATTATATTCTATCTTTTACACAAGATGATGTTGAAAATAAAGAGGAATATAAAAATGATACTTCTATGAACTTTTAAGAATATGTTTTGAACACTATAGAAGAATGTAAGAATATTATTCTAGGTATAGAGGATAATTTTTGGCCTATATTGATCAGTGACCCCATAACCCCTGAAGTAGAGGATACATATATATCCATCCCTAAGAAACATTAGGATTTCATCATGGAAAACTACAGGAATAATCATGTCATATATCCATACATGGATACATCAATATTTGGGTTTACTAGATGATCCCTGTAGTTAAAATAGGAATTGCAGAAAATGAATCTGATCCATGCATCAATTTTGGAAGCTACGACTAGAAATCCAATCCAAGATAATATCATTCGATAAGATAAAGGTCTAATTTGTATTTCCAACAACATTACAATCAATAAATATAAAGGTAAAATTGAGGTCTATTTCTAATTAAAGGTCCTCAACCATAATATAAAATGATGATATACTAATACCATTCATTGAACTATTGATTGGTGTAATGGATAGATTCAATGTAATGTTCTTTATTGGAAGGTACACAAGATTCAACCAGATCCGGATAGCTCTTAATTACGAATAAGTTACAACCATCAAGGAACCCAATGTGTATTATGTTATTAAAAAGTTCCATTCAGATTGAAAACTATTGGATCCACATATTAATGCACCTTGAAACATATCATTATGTTTTTATAGGGAAGATCGTGGAGAGAAGACTTGATAATTTAGTGGTCATGTATTAGAAATGTGTGGATCATATTCTAATCTTGATACTATTTTCCAAAAATTGAACCAACACAACATGAATATGAATCCTCTGAAATTTTTACTATGATATAATTATGTGAATGCATTGGCTATATTGTACATCATCACATTTTCAAAACTGAAATAGATAATTAATATGAGATACTTGATCTCCTCCTTTATAAAAACCTATAATGGATGAGATGTTTCCATGATGTCTTTTTAATATCCGGTTTTATATATCCAAACTCAAAATAAAATACATTACATTCACATAATTTATAATTTGGATACCTATCTGTGAGAAAATGATTTATAGATTGATTTTGGACATCTCATGCAATACTTATTGAATTCAACAATATTTATTACACCAATTGAATAGAATCCAATCATACTCTATATATAGACCCTAGATAAGTATTTAGACACACTTATTTCCTAGAAGATTGATAAAAGATTAGAAAATAATTCCCAATCTCTTAAATGAATTTTTTTTATTCTAAGAACCAAAAATATTTTATCTAAAAGAATAGTTGTGAATTGATCTTCAAATTGAAGCCAAAAAATCATTTGTAGATGCATGAGAATCATCCAATTCTTTTTTCAAATTATCTCAAATAAACTATCATTTGATTAATGTTAACTACTAATTAACAATGAATGTAATTAATTTTATAATATCTTGATATCTAGTTCATATACTAAAGGGAAATCAAGGGGTAATCATTAGTAGACTTCCATATGGAACATCTTACACATGTGAAGTCATCGTTAAACATGGAATTCCACGATGAGGAGTGATTCTACAATAATGGAACTTCAAATACATTTTATATATATGTTTATAGCGCATTTAGAAGACTATTAGATAAAATTATGGAAAATCTAAAACTCAATTGTGTTAGTTTGGAAATTTTATTCATCACTGTAACGAAAGAATCTTTTCATTACAACATTCTACAATTTCAAGGATTTACCTATAATGTACCAACCCCTTAATATAAGCTTGGAATTGGAATTGTATATTTGAGTCTATCGATTAAATATTAATGATTATTGTATTTAGGTAGTCATGAAAATTAATGGTGATTGTCTTATTAAGAATGATGAGTTGATTCTATTGTCTGAATATGAATGAGGGTTAGTGATTGAATTTCCATCAAACCACATTATTTCAAATATCTCACATTCACCAAGTTACTTGGTATATATAATGAAAAATTTAAGTATGTCCATGGAATATCCAAAACAGTATGATAATATCATATGCATAGTGTATCATTGAATGGTTTATCTATTTTTTATTAATTATATAAATGAAATCAATGATATAAATACCACTATAGTATAAGACAAAATAATAATATTTCTTATTGATACTTAAATTTGTTGGTTGATTCCACTTTATCCTCTAAATTTTTCAGAATGAACTCTAAAAACAGGGCTTTGATGGAGTCCTCCTTATTTTCTTTAGAGGAGGAGGGACCATTGTTGTTATATAAAAATTCAACACCGATACCTCAGGGACTCACCAATTAGTGTCCAAACTCACCCATCAAATCAAGATACATGGATACTACTAAACATTAATGTTTCATGAATGTATATATTTTAGTAATTAATTTCATACTTGTTAGATACATTCCAACTTTATTCCTCAATTATAGTAGTTGTTTCACATCACTGAATACACTCAGAAATTTTCCATGTGGAAAATATATTTCATGTAGCCATATACTTTAGATACAACTCAACTATTCATGTACATTAAAAATACTATTGGTTTCTCTTCATGGTAGACTAGGACTATATCCTTCAAAGAAGTTTAAAAAAAGGCTATCATAAAACTCTTGAAGACTAATATCATTACCATATTTAGTTTCCTTAATACAATATTTATAAGCAGTGATATAAATTTCTTCTATTATGAGTTATGAACTCATATCAAATGTATAATATCCAGACTAACCATTCATCACAATATTATGTATCAAAAATATATTGGTAGGTTACTTTAATAAAACACTATATAATATCCTTAATATGGTGATGGAAAATATAAATAAGTATTGAACAAATAACCACTTATATTAATTATAGGATAATCACACCACAACACATACCAGCACATAGGAGACACCATAAATTCTTTAGTATGAAATAGAGTTTTTTCTTATTGAGGTCAAATCCCCTTACATTGTATACCAATTTGTAACCAATTTTTTAAAATATAACTAGTCTATGATATAACATTATGAGTTGGTGAAACATGGTGAGAATAGACACTTCATTATATATAAAATATGGGCTTATCAAAATTATATGACATAATCTTTTAATAAGAAGGTTTTTCTTCTCCTCATTCTTCCAAGGAGAATCAGTGCATTATCTATGAACTCTCATTACACCTGGGATGAAGCCTCAATGGATTATATTAAAATGTGAAGTACCATACATAATACACGGTTTCAAATTAATTGGATCATATTCAATTATTACAATTTATAGAGAGTGTGTAATTACTATCACTAATTAATAGTTTCTCAAAAAATACATTAAATAATTTCGTAAAGGGTATAGAATAAACTTACTGCATAACCTTACACTATATGGAAAAATACTTGTTGTAAGATGAAAAACTACGTGGTAATATCCTTAACATATGATTTAAAACAATAAATAAACAACTTTATCACATATTGTAAAACTACATGGCCGCATCTTTTTTACATGATATAAAATTTTATATAATCATCCTTATTTCAATAAATAAATCTACCTAAAAACAATTCAATGAACAACTCTAAACTCCAGAATGTATTATACTTGGTCACATAACGTTAAACTACATGATATGTAATCAATATTGAAAGACTATAAACTACAAGGAAAATTATATTCCATGAGACCTAATATGCTTATATACAGTCCATATTTACATAATAATCCCCAGTATATGGTTCTTAATACATGAAATATGTTTATGATGAAAATTTCCCTAGTATCCAGGAATTACATCATGGTTTTTGGGCCCTATTTATCATATATGATATCATGATATCCTTAAATTTTCATGCAACCACCTCCCAAATTTATTGTACTAATACCAAATTCATAGTGATTTCTATCCTTGAAACTAGGGAGAAGTTATTACATTTTTTGACATTATCCTGAACTATGAAAAGTTTCACAAATCTGTTCATTACTTTATGACCTTGAATTCTATGAAATACAATTCCTAGCCACGTAAAACTAAATATCATAGATCATATTTCATTTTTTAATGATGTTGATCTACACAATAAATTTTCCATCTCAATAGAAATTAATTTTCATATTGTGCTCCATCCAGTATGACATTAAAAATTCGTAGAAAGGAATATCCCATGTTCCCTTGAGTTATAAATTTCCCCTTGTGTAAGAGATTGATCTACTTAATGGTTTTATTTACTTGGTAATTTTTGGGTTTTAGATACACCCAACAACTATAATTCCATGATTAACCTAAACTATGAAAAAAAATTCACCTTAAAATAACTATGTGTATCCTTATTCTTATTACTATGTGATACACAATAATCCAATGATCTCTTCCACTTACCCAATTTCTACTTCTATTTACACATTTAGTTGTTATCTGGTGATATGGAATTTCATCCTTGATAATCAATTTAATCTTTTTTAATCACCAGAGCATATATACATTTCAATATTTCCCCCATGTATAAAAGATAAATTATTATATGGAGATTCTATATAATGAACATTTTGTGGATCGATTCAAATTAATACGGGATATATGGTGATACTGGGATCTCTCGTCCCATAGCCAACCATAGATTCCATATTTATACCAAACCATTCCTATAAAAATAAACTTACACATTTTCACAAAAATTATTCACATGGATGTGTATTAGTTTTGGATAAATATTCATTTTATATTAGTGTTGTGACTCCATTAATGTTTGGTTTCACCCCTTATCACGACCAGAGATCGATTTAAATTATCACTATGTCACTTTTCATGTGCGTCCGGTTGATGTAGATACATTCTTATAACTATATAATACATGGTTAAAATTATTTTGAAGATACAAATTAACTTCAGGATCTCCTTTCTTATTCCCAATACTAAATACAATTAAAATCGACACTTATTTTATTGTAGTGTTGAGACTCATTCAGGGTGATTTTTATAATACCCAAGAATTAGGATGAAGTTATCATAATCTTTACCTTATTCACAAGATCAACCTATAGAGAGACATCTATATCAATAACTATGTTTATTTATATTCTTGGTAGTATATGATACATAGTGACGTCTATATTATCTATGTTGGATTCATCCACATATTTTATCCCAATTAAACCTTTAATTTATCAATGAAATTGAGGCCCCACTAATTCAAATCATATTTTCCTTCATGGGATAAGAACTAATATATACCCATTTTATTATGAACACTAACCAACAAAATACAACACTTTCTATATAAGTTTCCTCAATGTTTGACTTTAAACTATACCAAATCATAGACTATGTCACATGAAACTACACTACACGAATAATGGACAACCTAATGTGACATTAAGGTTTCCAGTGTTATTTTCCCTAAATTGCCTTATTTTATATGCATGGGAGATAATTCAAGATTAGGGTACTCAATATAAGGTTTTTATCCATAGATGTGCACATTGGTAAAATATCTAATTCCTAAGAGTCGCATCTTAGCTCTTTGGCTTGCCCTATTTACATTGGTTTCATACCCTAACCATACACTAAAATAATTTTTATAGAAAAATATATCCCCTATCCTTGGAATATGTAACACACCATGATTTTGAAAATATTTCATTTGAAATAAATATGAGGAATTCGATAGCTATCTTTATATACAATGGCAAGTATAAAAAAACTCATGATATAGTACGCCATTATAATCTAGTCATTGTATTGGGGAGTTTGAATATGATTTATCGAAATATATAATATTTATATATATATATATATATAATGGTAAAAATTTATTAATAATCATTCAATTTAATAAAATCATTTAATGATTAAAGGTTCTATTTTTCAAAGAAATGTACTTTTCAGCATACCATGTATGTTTTTTAATCTAACTATATTAATCACTATTAAAATATGATTTAAAGTGAATATATTTATAATATATATTAATAAATTATATATCATCCATATATTAATTATATAATTTTTAGGAATAATGATTAAATCCTCTAAGTGTAAAAAATGTTTTTTTTCAAAAAAACATTATAAATAGGGATTTTATCTTAATTAAATAATTAAATAATTATTTATTAGTGTTTTTAATGAAATTTATATATTATATAATCTATCAAATATTTTGACTTTCCTTTGATAGTTTTTTCTTCGTAGAAAATGTTTGTAAATTTAGTTTTATGCTTCACAATTCATTTTTCAAAAAACAAATGTTTTCATTGCTGTTTGCAAGCTTATTTTATAGTTAATTTAAGTTACTTATAGAAATTAAAATTTATAAAAATGAATTTATAGTTGAAATTATCCTGATTTTTTTAATGGGTCCATATTAATTTTTTTTCATAATGAATGGAATAAATAATAAAAATTATGAACCATAGTTAAAGTTAAAACAAGTTGCCAAGGGGTTAAATGAATGATAAGGGTAATAATTCAAGATAAATTAGTTTAATTATTATTGGATGAAAATATTTTAGACTATATTATATTTTTTATGACATGTTTTCTATTTGGTTCCACTTGAAAATTATACTACTTTATATTATTTAAATCTTTTATGTAATTCCAAGTGTATCCTCTCACTCACTTATGAAAAAGTCCCTACTCTCCTCAACTATTCATGAATTATGAACCATATATTCTAGAAAATTAATACCTTAACTATTTATTAACATCATTCCATTACTCCTAGATCCCCTGGTAATCCCTTATGATATATCATTAAATGATGAAGTCGTATACTAAATGATATCTTTCAAAGAAGAGGCATAAATCCTAATTTTGCACTTTCAATTTTATTTCTTCTTCCATATCACCTAAACCTATTGTATTAATCATAACATAAAGATTCCAATAAAATTAATATTATGATATTTTATTATAGAATAAATTCCATTTTCTCCTCCTTTTCATCAAATTGTAAGTGAAAGTATCACACATGCGTATGTGTAGACTACAACCGTCAAAAATCAGTGTGTATTATTTTCCATCACTAACCCACATGGGTATTAATAATGGTATATTTGATGAATATATGTGATATTAATGATATAATAATTATTCTGGGTAGATACAATATTATTTATATTTATTCACTTCAATTTTTGGAAAATTAACATGGAGTTCATTGGAATGTATAAATTATCATATCGAGGAATGATTTACCTTTTCTCTCTATATTACTTTTATGGATAATCATAAGTATTTATATAATGAATATATATTATATAATGAAATTATTATCATTTTGGATATTTAGTATCACTAATCAAGGCACATGGATTGGAACTTCTGAACCAAAAAATTTATGAAAAAACATTGTTATCACCTAATGTTGTGATTCTAATAATGAATTATTAAAAATGGTTAATAACATGTTATATGTAAATATTTAATGAAATAATAAGTGTAAATATGTTTTATGTGTAAATTTATGATGAATTTAAATTTATTATACATTATTTTAGATCAATTACAAAGAAGGTAATAATATAGGTAATGTTGTTACGTTACAATCTCTTTTTTATCGGGATCACTTGTGATTAAATTTATGATGATAAAATTATGTGATCTATATTATAATACTATTAATAAATTTATTATTATTTATTTATTTGGGCATATTACAATTTTAATTTATTTTTCTATCTCTATGTAGTCAAAATTATAGTAAAATGTTTATAAGTAAATCTTACAATGTTTTTATTTTCGGGTGGGAATATTTTCTTCCACATATATATTATCTTTAAAAAAATTAATAATGTTATTAATTTCCAACAATGATGGTTTAAATATAATTTCAAAATTTTTTAACAATCAATATTTTTTGATAAGTAGTATTCTGTTCCTTTTATGAACAATATACTTTGGAATTTTTACCAAAAGCGTGAATGTAATGTTACTTTTACCATATACCACACTAATGGATTTTACCATCATCGTAACCAATCAATTATTTTAATTTTATTTATAACATTTTTCTAGAACTTTTTATGAATTTTTTTTTCTGTAATATTTTAGAAATATTTAGATTTTAAATACCTAATATAAAAACCAAAACATGTATTTTCCACAAGAAATATTCCAAATAACAGATAATGTCATTTTTTATATATGATGCAATAATTTTATGTTAACTATGATTCATCGGTGATTTGATACTATGATACAATTCATATTCATTCTCTATATGGTTTATAATTAGATGATGTAACATTTATTATATCGCTTTTCTTTATCATGAGTTAAACTATGATGAAATATTAATTTTTTTCATGGAATTGAAGCATGCAAATGAATAGATTATTATTATGAGACACGTGTATCTGTTTTAACCCTCTATTGGATTTAGTAAATATTAATGTTTTATGATCTAAAATGGTACAAAGTTGGTTACCCATGCCAAATAAGGGTATACAAGAGGAATCCTAGGCATAAATAAGGTACATATTTCAATATCCATAGAGAAAAATGAGATGAATGCAATGTTGGATAACATTGATATATGACTCATATGTTTCGATTATACGATACTTCATTCAACTATTTTCTTAAATGATCATATGCAAGGGAAATTATCTTATGGATCATGATATTTGATTTATTTGTGATTTTTAACTTATGAGCATCCAATATTTTTTCCATGACTCATGATAATCATCAATTATTATTTTTGTATTATTTTAAATTGTTATTCACAATTTATAATAATATTTTCCTCATTTTATTCTAAATATTGTTCATTGATTGATATCTCTCCTATTTAACCTTTTTATGAATTTGAGCTCACTCTTTATCATATTTCCTTTTCCCAAGACTTTAATAATGGTTCTATGTATGATATTCTTAAGAAGGGTGATTGTTATGAAGAAATTTGTGGGCGATGATGGTGAGGTTTTTTGTACATTCTTATTTAGTGTCCATGTCTCCAAAGACACTAAACCTTTACAGTTGTAGAATATATCATAATATTATGTAATGAATATTCATATTAAAAGAAGTAATATATATATGTATGTATGTATGTATATACGTATATATGAAATTCATGTGTCATCGTAGTTGGTATTAGAGAAATGTTCTGTTATTTTAAGAAACTGGGATGTGGAAAACATATTGAGAACCATTATGATGGGAATAAGAATTGGATAAAATCTTATGTTATGGTAAATAAATGAGTTTGGGTTTATTAGAAAATAAATCCTTATATAGAAATAATAAAGTGTTTATGGTAGTTTTATAGATGCACCATGGGGTAAAAAGTATGAAATGGATCGATTGGGTATTAACTCGATCATCACTAGTGCAAAATGAGTTTTCCAAATACTGCACATATGGATAGATTCTCTGAGGGGATATACTTGGGTAAATTCAAATTTTTATTAAGAACCAGTATGATTCATTTGAATATGTAATGTCCATTGATAACCTAGGTTAAAACAATGGTGTCATTGATTGAAATGTAAATGTCATGATTTTTATATTCTATAAAATATTTTCATGATTATACAATTTACCACTACAATCATTTTGTTATAAAAATATATTTTTTTTCAAAATTCAATGAATATGACTAGAATGAACCATTTAAACACTAAATGTTATGAAAAACTTAACTATTTTCTTATAGAGAAACTGAATATTTTTTTATCTTGATTGAAAAATATCATTTATATGCTTTCATAACATTCTCACGCCATAAATCATGATGAGGTTCTAAATGATCATTCGAGGGAACATTTTTGGTTAAGTCGATTATAAGGAAATATCCCCACATTTTAGTGGGTCCAATGATCTAGTAATTTATGATGAATGTATTAAAACAACTGAAAATATATTATATATGCTGCAGTAATGGGGTCCTGATAAAAGTTATTTTTTATATTTATCATTTAGAAGGAGAAACTGATCGATCGTGGAATATTATCAGGAATGTAATGAAGAAAGATGAAATTGACTCTACGGAATTTTCTATGTTTAAAATAATTTGTTAATAAATAATATCGTAGTTTTATTATTATGAAAATGGGGAATAAATTACATGAACAAATTAGAAAGGACAATAAATTCTTTAATACGTATACTGAACATTTTAAAAGAATTGTGAGATATGGTTGTAGTATTACCATAAAAAATGAAAGCAAGATTTATCTGTTTTTCAATGGATTAAAAATGTTGCTAAAGGATATTATCTATATAAGACATAAGTAGATGTGAAGAAATCAATCGGTTTTCTCTCAATATACAAATTGATATAAGATACTTACATCATTCTCATGGTTTTTATAAGAAAAAAAAAATGACATTCATAGGAAACACAATTAATAAAAATCATGGTTGAAAGAATATGATTCTTCCTTTATGAGAAGGGTGTGGATAGAAATATTAATGAAATTCTCTTAAGGTGGTACTAAATGATTTATGTATAATAATTAAGCTCACCATAATAAAATTTAAAGGTGATGGGTTGAAATTATCTAATGATTTTAATGGATATAAGGATCCATATAATTCACAAAAACTACTCTAGTTTGGAAAATATATCAATTGTGGAATTTTTATAAATAGTTCTTGAATCATAGGTCTAGTGAAAATGGTCGATTTCAGCCACCTCTTATTCCTAGAGAGAATGGGAAATCTCATGCGATCTGTATTTTTGAGGTGGAATACAATAATGATGTGGTGAATATTAATCATATCAACCACTCTAAAACTAATAATGACTTATTTTATTGTTGATATACCCACTATTTTATATCTAATTAATTTACTAATGGTATCACATAACCACCTCAATAATTCAATGTTTAATAATAAGTGAAAACATTAAAAGGTATGATGATGAAATTTCAAGTCCATGCATCTTATCTAACTGAAGTTTTTTGGAATATTCTTCTTTAAAATCATGTTATTATCTATCTATTTAAACTTTATATTATTTGGGGTATATATTAGTTTTATCTGTACATACCCCATATCTATTTCAATGGAATGTAAGTCACATTTGATATTTTTAATGAACATATGATCTTATATTTATGGAAGGATGAATATAATCTTCCTATGAAAATTACCACTATTTATGGGTCTTTATTAATATTCATTTATGATGTTTATCTAAAATGGTTATAATAAAATTTAACACCACAGATAATAATATTTTACTAGAGTTTTTTATATATATTTCTTGAATAGTTTCTTAGACTTTCTATGAATTGTGATTTTTCATTTTTTGTAGAACTTATACTTAGTGGTACACAAATTTCATATAATCCATATTGAATAGACCCTATTTATTTTCATAAATTGGGTTAATAAATCATGGAGATTAATTATAAGCCATTCAATCATCTATGTGTTACACCATGGAGTGATCCTGTTATTTTTGTTAGTAATAACGATGGATCATTTTGTCTCTACATTGATTATCTAGAACATAATATGATCATAATAATTAGCTACATTCATCTTCAACATAATGATGATCTATTCAATCAATTTTTATGACCTCAATATCATTCCAATATTTATATTTTTTCTGGATACTATTATTTGATAGTCTAAAGTGAAATTACACCCAATTCGGCCTTCTGTCTAAAGTATCGACACTAGGAATTTATAGTGACTCTATTTTTATTACTAATTCCCCCTTATACCAATGTATTTAATTAATATAGTATTTAGAGATTACGTTGAGCAGTGTTTATAGAATTTATATAATACATTCTTATATATTCCAATAGTAAGGAAGAGCATGAAGATAAGTTTTGGATTTTACTGAAGACCCAAAATAAGGAGAAAAAATATTAATTTTATTTACAAGTGTAAACTTAGGATTTTTAAAGTTTCATTTATTAGTAAAATAATCTCAACTGAGCGTGTTTTAGTGTAACCATTAAAGAAAAATGTGTTGGAACATTAGACTAGACCAGCCTTGGAGACTATTATTTATAATATTTTGGGATTTTCTAGATATTGTGAATGCATTGTGAATAATTTATCATGGACATCTATTAAACATTACTAGTTAACATGGAAGACATTAAAATTACATTGGACTGATGAATGTGAATAAAAGTTTAGTGATCTAAAGAGATTGTTATTGAGTGAACCTTTTCTCAAACAACTCTATAATGGATAAGGGTTTTTCATTTACAATAATGCAACAATGAATTTAATGTAATGTGTTATTACACTAAATGTAATTGTGATAGCTTATTCCACTCATCAATAAATTTCCAATGATAAGAATTACCTGACCCATGAATAGAAGTTAGTAGTAGTAATCATTGAATTTAAAATATAGACCCATTATAATTATGTTGTAAGTTGTGACATATATTCTATTTATAAATGTTTAATGTTCATATTCACCTAAAAAGAGTTGAATATATTCTAGATAAGACAATTTATGTTGATTAAATATTATTAATACTTAGTACATCATCACACTAGAAAAGAGAACAAGGTAACTGATACTAGAATTCAAAAAGATAATGCTATCTTATCTATGATGAGGATAACAAAAGATATAATATTAATTAATTTTAAATTGATAAACCATGAAATATTAATGTATTTGGATAACTTTTATCAAGATCAAATGATTGTTGAGCCATATTATCCATGTGGTGATTAATAAGACATAAACAGAAGATGTTGAGAATAAAATGATTCTTAGGATATTTCCTGAGTTCGACCATTAATGTGAAGAAATTATAAGGTTCATGAAATAATTTTTTGTACTATCAATGCCATACTATGTATCTATTAAGAGAGTCTCATATCTCATCATTATATATTCATTCTTAAAGTGGGAAGATATATAGAGATTGAAAATCTTATTTTTTATGAGACAATATGTAAATCAATAATGCAGTTTATATGTCAATGATTTCCATAAAAAAGGTTATGATAGAGAGACAAAAGTATAAGGTGATGTTACAAAAATTAATCATACCATAATAGAAATTAGAAATCACCATGAAATATTTCATCGTCGGACTCCCCAAAACATCTAAAGGCCAAAATACTATTTGGGTTTAGTTGATTTACATATGAATACAACTCATTTAATTACTATTATAGAATAATCTTCCCTAGATTATTATTCCATGATATACAGTATGGAAGATTTATATTTTCATGGAGTATAAAATTATATTATTTTATATTGAGACATGAGGTTTTCCTTGATGTTCAAGAGAATTATTAAGTAATATATAGATATAGAATTATGTTTTGGTATGACATAGCTTCCTCAAACATATGATATCTATTAAAGAATAATTCACACCCTAGGGGTATTCTAATATCTTATTCTCTATATTTTAATGGATATGGGGATCAATGTAATTCTCTTGTCAGTTTCTATTATGAAAATAGATTCTATTTGAGTATTAAGATGTCTATCAATGAGGAAAATATAAAAGGATGTTAAAAACTAAAATATACTAGAATTATTTTTGGGAATTAATGTTATTAGTACATGAGATAATTGAGGAAATGGCAGAGAAGGTTAACACCATTCAGTAGAACGTCGAGCTAGTTGAGAGTTGATAGAAACACTATATTGAACATCATATATGGGATTATGAATTTTAAATTAGTGAAAATTTATTATTTTAATTTTCTCTATGGAATGATGGTATCATATTCAAAATTAATGGAATGAAGAGGCCTAGATATATTTTCCTTTCATGACCTGGCCCTAATAGAGGTACGATCCGTAACTACCCCAGTCCAACCTCTATATGACAAGAAGTGGAAACAAGTGTTGAAAGGTATAACATAAATGAGAGGAATTTTTCTAGGATCATATATTCACACACCTAACCATATCATTATATAAGTGAGGAGAAATAATAAATAAAATATGCAAAAACTAGAATGTAAACCAGGCATATAAAACCTCTAGAGTGTATAATAATACAAGAGTCAAAGGTGAATACTAAAAGGGAAAATACACTCCCAACAAGAAATATATCCCATCCTGAAAAAAATGGAATGAAAAATGCTAAGAGATCCCCACTCCATATGTCCAAGATACAACAACAATATGTTTTCCAATATACCAGGTTTCCCAAAGATCCTATGTAGTCACCTTCAACCTACCCATTGTATCCATAAGGAAAGAAACAAATAGGAAACACTCATGTAGGGGTGAGTATATACATATGTAATAGGAAACCCCAATAGATTAAAGGGAGATTAGTATGATATACAATAAGAATATAGAGGAAATAGGTAGTAAACAATATCTAGAAAGCAACGAATGAGTATAGGGAAACCTAAACAAAGAGAGAGAGTAACCTCATCCAAACACATGGGGATCAACATTGTTTGTATATGAACAACACATTGAGTCTTTTTCATCAATAGAATGAGTGAAATCTCATCCAGCCATGGGAAGATAAACACAGAAATTCTATAGCATCAATTTTACATCTTCACAACCCATGGAAAGAGAGTAACAAAATCCAACAACATGGATTCAAATATATATATATATATATATAATCTCATAAAAAATAATATCAAACTACATAGAAAGGGGATCTCCATATCATATACCAACACTAGAAAAAGAGTCACCCTATGTTCCCAAATTCCAACAAAGATGCACAACATCTCACGCATCTTCACTATAGAAAACATCCATTTCAATACAAAAAATTCCACTTCGACGCATATTTGAGGGGTCATAATATCTATTTTGAGGATCCATGACCTGGTATAGTAGGTGGTTTCTACTTTTTGGGAAGATAGGAACCACACTTTGTTCCAATATGATGGTTCTACTTTAATAGTTGATAGAGGACCCATGCCCTACTCAATAGGAGGGTTCCACTCAAATGGTAGAGGACCCATGCCCTAACTCTAAGAGAGGGTTCCAAAATATTAATTATTAGAGTTATCATGTCCTTACCAATAAGAGGGTTTCACTCTAATGGTTGATACATGACCCATTACAAGACCAGCTTTAGGGTTCTACTCTAAAATATAGACGATCCATGTCTTGTCCTAGTAGGATGGTTCCTCTCTGATAGGTTGCTAGGGGACCCAAGACATGTTCCAATAGATTCATTCCACTCTCTTATTCTATATGACCCATTCCATGACTCAATATGAGGGTTCCACTTTTCTGGATAATAGGGGAACCTATCCTATCTCAGCTTGAAGGTTCCACTCTAAAATACTTTGGTGATCATGTGTGATCACTTTCGTCATCAAAGAGTTTCCTAAATAAGGGTCATGACTGTAAAACATTTAATTGTATCTAAAAGTCCCAAGAAAGTGAACCTTCACTTTATATGTAAAAAAATTATCAGGATAGGCTACTTGTGAGTGAAGATCCAAGTCCAAACAAAGGATATATGAGAGTTTGAAGTTTCCTAAAAAGGAACCAAGGTTTAAATGGTGTGTGATGTTACCCACCTAGCATGTATTCCCAGTCCATGACATAGTGTTGTACCTAGAGGTACATGTCTCACCATCTATATAGAACTACATGGCATGTATGGAGTATACATGGAATGTCTAAGACACTTGGGGTCCCTAGTCATTCACTTTGGTTGTGTATGTGTACTTCAGTACACAGATGTGTCCTTGACTTTGTAGTTAAGTACATGGACCTATTATTGGCCATTTATTAACACAAGGGGTCCTACCCATGTACTTTTCCATATTCCTTGACACCTAATAAAGGAGTACATGGCACGTAGTATGGATATACATCATGATGTCCTTATATTTTTCCAAAACCACACAACATGTGTTTATCGAACTACATGCTGTGTAGTCGAATTTTTTAAACAAATACAGGTCAGTGTTATAGATCCTAGATTTTATATCTCCAATTTAAATATATACTTATCTATATCTAAAATTAGTGGATCTACCTTTTTCCTGAATATTTTTATCATCTAGTGGATGAAAAACATAATCTCATAGCTTCATGCTCAACATACGAATCAGACATGCCTTGGGTTCTTCCATTATTGATGGTTTGAATTTTGATAATCAAATTGATCAGAAAAAAATGAAATAAATCTGAAAAAATACTTAGATTATATATCCATCCCCTTCATTTAGAGTCATCATTATTTTAGGGGTCCGATTGGGCTCGATTCCATTTGATAATGTAAAACCGGGACTGCGGGGTCAAATCAATGATGAATGTGAATAATCGAGGGATAAAAGCACCCCAAAAAGGTTTAATCGATCATTGGACATTAGTTATTGTCCAATGAATTCAATTGTAATATCTAGGTTATAAAACAAGAATAAACAATTAATTTTCAATACATAGATGCATGTAATGTTCAAAAATTGGTGCAGATCATAGAAGGGATGATCATACTCTATATATTTAATCATCAAGGGTGTAAACCTTGAATTGAAGAGTCCTACCTAGAGATTGGATCGTTCTTCTTAAATTAATGCACCCACCAATGAATATAGGAATTCATTTCATTCATTTTACTATGATTTACTATAGTCATGTGATTTTTTACAATCATATATTATTCTAAAATGGAAGGAGGAAGGGGAACCTTCAAATTATCCTAGGTACAAACGACTAAACCTGGAGAAATTCCTATAATTATGTATTTACAAAAGAATAAAATATATTAATATAATAAAATAAAAATAAATGTAATTATTTATTTAACTAAACACACCTACCAACAATCTCAGTATCCAAATGCCCCATATAGATCTTATTTAGTTCATACTTAGGTTAAATGTCTTATTTTGGACACATCTGTGGTCTCATATTTCTGATAAAAACTTCAATTTAACATTTACCCAATTTTATTTAAGAAACTACATGAGATAATATAAAATATATTTAATAGTTTTAAAAAATTTATTATAGGATTATCTGTCATCAAAATTTCATGTTTTATCTACTCCTAGTTCTCAAAATATATGTTGAAATAATTGAAGGTCTTATAAGGAAAAAATAGGTCTCTACATAATTCCCTACAAAAAACATTTTGTATTAAAAAGAAAAACTACATAAACAACTAGGGATATCAAGAACACATATAGCTTCCCCATCCAATAGAGCTCTCATGCATGCTTCAGTGCTACCTAAAAACATGAACCAAGGGGATGGTTTTCCCACACAGTGTCATATTATATTGTTCCTAGATCACCACTGGGTGATAAAAGTTTTTTATCCATCCTCGATGTCTATATAACCCTATTAGATAAAATAAGTAGGTTAATACATGTATCTCCTCATCTGTGATATGTGGAAGGTGTGGTGAACCCGCACCAATTGTTGGTGTAAGGCGAGGTGGTATGTATCCTCTCCAATCATGAACATGATCTCAAAATCTTGATAAACCTTCAGGATAACATGCCTCCCTGGATTAACCTCTACGATCTAAATCATGGAGAGAATCTTTTGAAAAAATTTCTCACTTATTGAACTCCAAGTTCATATGATGGAGATCCATGTAATATTTTTTCCAACTTTAGACCCTCCTCATCTAGTCATGGATTAATTGGACCTTCTATATCATTTCATGCACCAACTATAGACTAACTAGTGTTCCCTCACCGATCTATGTCCAACATAAGGATGAAATGTGTTGTCTCTCATATAATTCCCCAAAACATGACATGTTGATACTAGAGTGGTAGCTGTTGTTGTAGGAAAACTCTTCTAAGGGAATGTGATCATCCCATGTTTGGACAAAGTCTAACAAGAAAGCCCTCAACATATTCACCAACATGAGAATAATGCGATCAGTCCTCACTTCCTTACCGGAGTTAAAGGTTGTACTCATCGTAATATGTGTCCCAAATTCCTCATAAAGTCCTCTCAACAATCTTTATATAAACCACACATCACAATATGAGACAATAGTGGAGAGAAACCCATTAATCAGACAAATCTACCATACAAAAAACCATCCCATAATCTCCCCTGAACTCTTCCCCAGGATATAACGGAAGTATGGAAACGTCATGACTTGTTCAACTATAAACCATATAGCATAATGAACCTTAAAAATGCATGGAAAACCTATCAAAAATTCAATGGATATTCAATCTCACTTAAACTTCAGGATCTCAAGGGGCTACGTCAAACATTCTGGAACCTAGTGCTCAAGCATCACATAGTGACAGATTAGGTATTTAGAGATGAACTCAGCCACACTCTATCTCATTTCAGACCAAAACAATTCTCATTTAAGGTAACTATACATCTTCCCCGTAATATGATGTCAATCTAGGGGCTATGTGTGGAAATCCTGCATCACCTCCTCCTGCATCGTGACAAGGACCGCCATTCTTCCATAGAAATGGTTGACATTATTCCCTTCATCAGAATATACATCTAGGGAATCTCCTGTGGATATATGGTCAAGAAATACCGTTTCATCGATTCCTCCCCACAGGGACTCTCTCACACACTAAAGAAGATTTTGAGTCAACACTATTCACAAATGAAAAATTACACCTTCCTGCTCCACCATGGTCAACTGCAAGGAATCAAACTTCTCAGAAACATCCTTCACCCTAAGATCATGGAAATTACTATAAATTTAATCTGCCACCACATTTCCCTTACCCGTTGTATAGACTAATTCAAATTCATAGTCCATTATTATCTCTAACCCGCATCGTTGTATCATGTTCAAGTCTCCCTTTGTGAAGAATTACTTGAGACACTAATTGTGTAAGTAAACTATGAATCTCACTACCAGAAGATAGTTCCTTTGAATTCTTAGGTAAAAGACTACCACTCCTATATCTAGGTCATCAGCCACATATTTTTTCACATGGGTTATCAAATTCCTCGACTAGTATGTGAAAAAATCCTTCCACCACATCAATAGGTGGCCTGGCCTATCTCTTAAGGAACCACAATACAGTATGTACTCCACACCCTCCACTAATAGTCTCAACAAATGAGCACTCATAATCCTCATCATGAACTCCTCTAAGGCCCTCAGGAACATCTCAATAAATGTAAAATGATACCTTTTTCATGTTAGGGAGTTTAAAGAAGTTGCAATTCAGGAGAAGTCTTCCACAAACCTCTAGTAGGGCCCCACCAAGCCAAGAAAACATTGCACCTCTAACGAACTCTTGGGGGTCTCCCAAGGAAGTACAACATTGAACTTCACTTGGTCCACGACTAAACCATTATTAGAAATGAAATTCCCTAGGATGTGAACCTCATGAATCCAGAACTGGAGCATTGAGTTCTGTTCATATATATTGTTCTCTCAAAAAGAATCTAGAAACATCCTCAAGTGTGATGTTTTCTCTTCCACTAGTATAGAGAAGATAAGTAAATCATTAATGAATAGAACCACAAAAAGAAAATTAACATTTGGGAGATTGATTTCATAAAATCCATAAATATAGTGGGGGAATTCATCACACTAAAGGAAAAGACACTGGGCATCTTGGAGAAGATTGGCTAGGCCTGCTAGGGAAGGTGGGATTAATGTTTGTAGTTTGAATGACACCCTCGGTATCATGCATTCTATACTAGCATGGGAAGTTGTGGATTAGAGTACGCTTTTGGGGAAAACAATCCACCCTATATTTTTTCATTATTCCTCAGTGGTGGGGCGGGGCTCTTCAATTTGTCCAGACCTGTCACACTTCATTTATGAACTTATTGGTCAATCGCAATGGATTATAGGGAGGGTCGAGATTTCCTTCAGGGACAACATCTAGACGGGGAATGTTCTTAGCTTCCTAGAATTTCCTACTCCCACCATCACATTCAGGGAAGCAAGTGAACACCCGGATTTCATTAAAGTGGTGTTGAACAAGGAACAATATGACCTATTCACCGTAATTTTTTTGTCACACGACCTGGATCGATGCGTTTTTTCCCTTCCTCAATGGGGGTCTTTTATACTCAATATTTTCATCACATGTGGGACACATCAGAGGATCATGATGCATGAAATGATGTTCTATGGAAAAAGGTGGATCCCTCGAAATTTAATTTCCTCATATGGAGAACCAGGAACCACACCATTCCTACAGAGGAAAACATCAAACACTGTGGAATCCCACTTGTTTCTCGGAGTGCCTGTTTTATAGTTTACAAAGAGGAAACAACGGATCATCTCTTTTTTTCTGGGGAATGGGTGAATGCAGTATGGAGATTTTATATGGACTTTATAGGGTTTTGTGATCCTAGAATGGGGGATCTTTTGTTACTAGACCAATGGTTTCATGTGCCGGGAGGTAGAGGGCCAAAGACGGAAGCACGTTCCTTGATTCTCCTTGCAGGGTGTTGGTCCATATTGAAAGCTAGGAATAAGATCATGCATGAAGGGATGCTGTCTATGGGTAAGTCTCTCATCATCAGGTCAAAAAATATTCTCATTTATCTATTTATCCTTCTCACTAACTAGAAGTATGCACCATCCTTCAATTGGATGTTTTCTGGTCCTCATGTTATCCACAAGAGAGCTATTATTGACAGAGGTCTTTGGGATAGATGGATTCCCCTTATCAGAGGTCTTAAACTTAATACTAATGGGTCCTGCTCTGTGGGAGTTCTGCATGGGGGTGGGGTTGTCCGAGATTCATGGGGATGAGTCCTCCTAGCGTTCTCCTCCTTTTTATGACATGGCTCCTCTCTTCAAGCTGAAGCCATGGCCATGATCATAGTTATTAATCTTTGTCACCTGAAGATATTAGCTTTAGATGAAGTTGAAATGGATTCAAAAATTTATCATGATGATTTAAAGGATATCTTCTCCAATCCTTGGTCAATTATCTATATTATCAGATAATGCAAAGGTATTCTCTCCAATGGTACCAAAATCAGTCACACCTAGCATGAGGGCAAACAAGTGGCAGATAATCTTGCTTAAATGAAAGTACTTGGTCATGATCCGGTTTCTTTTCATGGTATATCCACTTTGAAGCCTGAAGAGGTAAATTTGATTAAAGGGGATACCTTGGCTTGCATCATTTCAGACCTCCTTCAGCGTCTCTTCCTCTATTATTTTCTGTATGGTTTCTCCTTCTTAATAAAAAATAAATTTGATGAAAAAACCTCCCAAATCTCAGTAGTGGTTATCTGATATTTCATAGATTATATTTGGATATCCTCAGATGCATTTTGATACAATACTACATCTCTCACCTTGGAGGTGGTCCTAGAATTCCCTTGGGGAAGAAATCCATATAATGATATATGAATGAATGAATTAATATGACTAATGGGTCTGATAAAACAAGATATATACTCATCAATAGATTGGTAATTTATTTATACCCCATGCATTCATAACCCACTTTTCCCTCCATGAGATATCTCTCTCCCACAAAAGAGAATCCCATCTCATCAGAGTGTATGCGTAAGACCCATCTCTAGTGATATTCATTCTGGGATCAGAACATGGACCACAAATCTATACCCAATATGATGTCATGTGGTTATATTATCACAACCAAAAGGTCCCATGTGAACCTCAATACACCTAGGTATAGTTCACATTGTCTATAGGTGAAAGATATATATGAAGTGTTCCCTGTAAGAACCTCAGGAGGATGCTACTGAGAAAAATAATTTTCTAGGAGCTTCAAATCTTTTACTAGGAGTATTGAGATGAAATAATTACTATATCATTTGTCTTAAAATACTTAATTTCTATTAGAATAAATAAAGATCATACATATTATCATCTCATTGGTTTAAGGGTTATAATACTTCAAAGCATGTAGTTTTTCGTGGCCTCAACCGCCACCTATATAAGCCTGATGTGGAGAGCTTGGTAGTGGTCATGGATGAATCTCATAGTTTCCTCCATCTCCTATAGATCCTCTTTCTCTTCCTCTATATCAGCCTCCTTGGGGGCCTCCTCGCCCTCTCTAGGGAGATCCTAGATCACATCGTTGCCTCTTCCATAACGGTATGTTAGCGACCTACCTGTTATCCTTTACACAAATGGTGAAAAAGTCTTCTGCTATGTGACCTCACTCATCATAATCATAACAATACCCCTCTATGGGATTTCTTGTTTCTATGGGTTGTACCTATATCATAGGCCCATGTAGCAGAGTCTGATCACAATAGGATTTTATGCACCTAGATCATGTTGATAGGTACTTGTTAGTTTCGGTAGAAAACATAGCTTTATGATTCCCACTGCCATCTCAAACTTTTTAGAATCCTTCGAACTAGAAACTCTCTATCACATATTCCAACTCTATCACCCTACATATGTGGGAATTCAAAACAGAACCACATTAGAACAAATCTCCATATCGAGTCCCCACTCAAACATCCTTGCTCAGAAGTATCCATATCATATCACGTTAAATGAGTACCATGCATGGTATACGAACCTCAAAGAATACTCATTAATTATCATCCCTCACTGTTGCAGCTACAGTAGGGGTAGTAATCAATTTGGAAAAACATTTAGCAGTATTTCCATGAGTGCGTCGACTTATCATGCATCTGGGTATTAAGACTCTACCAGCACCCATCTACTCCATGGAAATATATAGGTAATAGTGAAACCACCTAATCATTTTGTGTTTGGATGGGTCTGCAAAAATAGACCACTAAATCATGACAATCCTCAGATTCCTAGTGATCTAGATCACTGTGGAACCACAACATCCTTGAGCATAAGAACTAATATAGTTTTCTAAGCATACGTGCATCCTCAACCTACTCGGATAGTATAATATTCTTCTTTACAATTTTTGGTGTTGCTACCTATCCACCTATACGATTTATATAATAGGATAGACCCGAAATTGATGCATCATTTCTCATCAGATCTTCATCATGATTCGTAATAGGTATTTTGGCTAGCTGGAATCATGCAGGCATCCTGAAATTTTAACCAAGACATACCAAAGTCAGATAAACACACACACACACACAGATATATATATATATATAATGGGGAGTTAACTCTATAACGATAGTCAAAGACCCAATCCAATATGATGCATATACCATTGATCCCTTAAACCAATGTCTCTATATATTGATTTGAAATGTAGACAGTCATGGTCCGGGTGAATGGATACGTCCAACTCCCATACCATTACTGGATTCCCTAGCTTGAGAGCCCCATATTAGAAACATTGACACTATTTCTCTAGGATCCAAAAAAATCCTTGCATGCAGACTACTCTAAAATAAAATCTCAATGAATTAACTATTATGATACCAATCTATCATGAAATGACCCTAACTAGGGCTCGAGTGGTAACTACCCCGATCCCATTGATATAGGCTAGGGGTGGAGACAAGCTCCCAAAGAAATAACCCAAATTGGATGAAATTTCCTAGGTGCCTATATGAAAACACCTAACCATATAAATTCAGAAGTGCATAGGAATAATAAAAAAATAATGCGATAGTTAGAATGTAAATCCAAGATGTAAGACCTCTAGGGTGTACAAGTGTACGATAGTCCAAACGGGAAAGTAAAGTGGAAAAAATAAATTCCAAACCAGAAAGATGTACCAACATAAATAACTGGAAAGTATAATGTTGAGAGAGATCAAATCCTAATCTCCATGTTTCTATCATAGTATGCATTCCAAAATACCAAGATTCCCTAAGGTCCTCTATAATCACTACCGACCTATCCATCATCTATATAAGAATTGAAAACATGTGGGAAAATCCCATACAGGGGTGAGTATATACATACCTAGTACGAATCCTTGAACACTGAAAGGAAGAGAATTATGAGTATATATATATATATAAAGATAGTAGACAGTAAATTGGATGCAAAAAGTGGTGAGAGAGAACAGATCAAGCTAAACCAAGATATGGTAACCTCATCCAAACACAAGGGTCTCAAAACAGTGTGTAGATTAACTACACGTTGAATATTTATCACCTATATCAGGAGAGTAAAATCATCCATCAATGAGAAGAAAAACATGGATAGCACATGGCCTGCCATGCATGTCTTCACATCCCACGGTAGGAGAGTAATCAAATCCAACAACATGATTACACCCATAGACACACAGATATATATATTCTTAGAAAAAAGGAAGCCAAATTAGAGAGAAATGGGATCTCCATCTCACTTCTCAACCCAAGAAAAAGAGGTTACAATATTTCCAAAAGTCAAACCAAAATGACCAACAACTCATGCATCTTCATAGTAGAAAACACCCAAGTTAAGCCACACCACACCACTGTTCTACATAATCAAGTGGTCACAATATCAAGGTATTTGAATCACGCCTTGGTATAATAGTAGTGCTTCCTTGAGTGTATAGACAGAGGACCCATACCATGTTCCAACAAGAGGGTTCCACTCTAATTGTCGATAGAGGACTCATTCCGTGTTTAGTAGGAGGGTTCCACAATAATTCTAGATGACCCCCAACTCTCTATGGTGGTACCATTGTTGTAATTAATGGAGGAACCATTCCATACCATGTAGTTTTGTTCCACTCTTTTGGTCGATATAGGGCCTTTTCCACCCTAAATAGAGGATTCCACTCTAAAATATGTTTACCCCATGCCCTGCCCCAATAAGAGGCTTCCACATTGATAGGTAGGTAGATGAACCATGCCCCATCCAATACGAGGGTTTCACTCTATGATATTAGATTATAAATTCCCTAACTTCACCGGAGTGTTCTGCTCAGATGGTCAATAGAGAAAACATGCCTAGTCCTACTAGAGTGTTCCATGATGAATGCCTTTGGTGACCCTTTGTGGTAATTAACATCATCGAGTGTCTATAAATAAGTGTCACACCTGAAACATCTCTAATAATATCTCAAAATATAAAATGGATGGAATAAAATCATTATCATAAAAAACACTCTAAAAGGATTCTCATGGCCCAAAATCTGAGTCCAAAAAACAAAGATATGAGATCTTGATGCTTCCTCAAAAGGATCCAAGGGGTACATGGCACGTGAGGGGACCCACATAGTGAGTGATCTCACTCGATCACCTGTACATGTCCCTATATGTACACCACTCAATAATAGTGTATAACTACATGAAATTAAGGGGGTCTAAAAATCATGTCCAAGCCTCCATGGGTCCTTTTCCATGCACTTTGGTGTGTTTATGTAAATAGGTACATGGTTGTGTACATCAGTACATGATCATGAGCCTGACTATTTCTATTGAAATGAAATTCTACCAATGTGGTCCTGCACATATATTGAACACTTGGGAAAGGGGAACATGTAGTGTAGGATAGATACACTTCCTTTCATCGTTATGATTTTCCAAAACCCTAGACACCACTCCATAGGGGATACAAAACTTGTGTTCATTAAACAACAAGGTGTGTAGTAAAGTATTTCACCAAAATCCATATCCACATTCCATTCTCTATATTTCATTCTTCTATTTCAAATTTGGCCTCTTGTCCATCTAAAATTAGCAGATCTATCTCTGGCCAATGCTTCAAGCCATCTAGTGGCCAAAAAACCAAATCTCATAGTTTTTCATGCACCATACTCATTATGAATGCCTTAGTTTCTTTTTTTTTTGATGGTTTGAATGATGATCATCAAAAAGGTCACCCAAAATCATTCTGAAAACATTTTTGGTTAATCGATATATCCCTCACAGATGGATTCACCTTGATTCTAGGGGGGGTCTGATCATGCTCAGTATCACTATGCAATGTCGAATTGGGACCGTGGGGTCCAATCATTGAAGAATGAAAAAAGTAAATGGAGTAAATCCCCACAACAATTGTTTAATAAATCAATTTTATTGAAAAAGAAATAAACCTTGAATATATGAGTCCAGTATGGTGATTTTATCATTCTTCATTGATGAATGTGCCCTCCAACAAATAGTAGAAGACTTTGCATTTGACATACTTAGATCTATTACGATCCAAATATTCGTAATCATTGAATGTGATTCACTAATGGAATAAGGAAGGAGAACCTCTTAATTCTACCAACAAGAAGAGTATAAACATGTATAATTTTTTATAATAATGTTCTTAAATAATTTTTGATTATGTTAATCTAATTGAAATAAATAAACGTAATTTTTTATTTCAAATAAATTCATCTACCAATGGTCCCCATATCTGAGCACCCTACACTAACCTATTTTAGGTCTCACTTAGGGTAAAAATCATGTAGTAAAATCAATTTTGATCTAATATTTATGATTTGAGATTCTTTTTATGATGTATCTCATTTTCAATAAGAAATTTTGCACAATGATATAAAATAAATTTAATATTTTTATAAAATTAATTACAGAAACTTCGGGTCTTCGAATCACAAGTTGTCTCAACGCTTGGCTCTAAAAATATATATAAAAATATTTAAAAGTATTAAATGGAAAAAATTGGTCTATAATTTTACCTTTTGTATTCTTAATTAGATCTGAAAGGTTTATTTTTTAATTGTGCCTCCACTAAACCTCCCGTAATTTCATTATGTTTTCCAATTATCACTTTAGAGTAAGTACATACTTGATCCCTTATATGTGCTGAATTCATACGTAAGGCCTCTAGATCATGATCATTCATATGAAGAACAAATAGTTGAAATCCTATATTGAAGATATAATATTCTTCTAAATAAGACTACATAGTTGGTTAATGTTTATTAGAGGAATTTGAAATTCGGGTTTGCTACATGGGAACATGAGGATGTGATGATGTTGAGATATAATCATATTTTTATATCTGATTGATGGAATATTTTGGATGTAATTAATTTTTAGGTTTTTATAATAAAATAAAAATATATTTTATATATATTTCATTTAAAATAAACTTATTGTATTATATAGCTTGCTTTATATGCAGCCTCGAGTCTAAATGAACTAATGATACGGTATACCTTTATAATATTGTTGATAGATAATATGATATGATTAGGATTAACCATATAATTAAATATATTTAATATAGTATAAATGTGTTGATATACACTAAATTTTAATAAAATAATTTATGTATTAAAGGAACTATTTTTTAAGAAATATTTTTTTCAAAAATTTTATGTATTTTAATATAAAAAAGTATATTCATATCTATTTAAAATTTATTTTAATGAAAACTATTGACAATACATATGACTAAAAAATAATCATTCATACATTAGTCATCTAATGGTTTAGAATGAGAATAAAACCCTTAAAATGTAAAAGTGTTATTTTCTGAACAATTGTTTCTATATGCACAATGCGTTATAATCATAATAAATAAAATAAATAATTTTTTATAATTTTTTAATATCATTTTAAAGATTATATACTCAAAAAAATATTTCATTATTCATTTTATTATTTTTACTTGGAAAATAAATAAATTAAATCTAGTTTTATCATTAAAAATAAATTTTTAAAAAATGGGTTTTTAATACATTATTTATATTTATTTTAAAGTTAATGTCAGACACCAATAGAAATAGAAAGTTATAAATTGGATTCCATGACTGTAATCCTAATTTACAAATTTTATAATGAGGTCACTTTCATTTTTTTTCCTAAATGAATATTAAGAACAATAATTTTTTTATAGTTAAGGTTAAAATAGGTTTATTGAGTTGGTGGTGGTGTTTAATTAAGAGATAAGGGTCTGATTTCCACATAAAATATTCTAATTGTTATTGTTTAGAGAGATTTAGAGGCCATATTATCCTTTATTTTTTTCATTCTCTATTTGGATCCTCTTTAACAGGAAAAATGACTCTATATTATTTAAATTATTTAAGTAATTCCATGTCTGTCCTCAAACTCACATTTAAAAAGGGGAGTTTCTCCCCAAACTTATTAATGAATTGTCACCATCTAGATCATAAAAGATCTACCCTAAAACTTTATTATCATCCTTCCATTCATCATATAGATATTTTTGATCTCTTAAGTCAAAACTTCATTGAATAAGGTGATAGAAAAAGGATGTATCTAAAAGAAGAGGCACAAATCTTAACCAAAAAAAATTTATTTTATTTATACATCCATCTTCTCTAAACCATTTTTATCTATAATAACATGATGAATATATTTTCATCAGTAAAATGACGGGTTATTGTGAATGTATATCCATGTTATGTGATTAATCATCCATCCCTTTCTAACATGGATTATTATAATGACTTATTTAAGGAATATATATGATATCTATTATATAAATGCGATTTTCTAGTGATAAAATTTTATTTAACCTTCATTCCTTCTATTTCTTATAAAATGAAAACAACATTCATGTGTATGTCCAGACTACCACCACCATGAATGGTGTATATGTGTATAATGAATATATATGTTATAAATAATATTATAGAAATAATATATATAATGTAACAATGATTAAAGAATAATAAATTTACAATTCAAACAAAAACATGTTTGAAAAATGAAATATCTATCACTCAAGATAATGATTTTAATATGGATTTTTTATAAATGGGTAAAAATATTCCAAAAGTAAATAATTTATAATACTATAAGTAATAATATGGTTCTACTATAGAATTATAAAAAAATTTAAATTTATTTCATTGGAGGTTATAACACTTATAAATAAATTAAGACTTGTGGTAGAGGGTTTACCTCATAATCTAATTTTTACCGGGAATATTTATTGTTAAATTTATAATGACGAAATAAGGTGACCTATCCCAAAAAAATAATATGAATTATTTTTTCATCTAGTTATTTATGGATATAAAAATATTTCCATTAGTTTTCCTTTCTATATTTAATAAAAATTATGAAAAAAAATTATTTGAATAAAAATTGATCTTTTTTAATTCAGTCCATAATATTTTATACTTCGGTCATATATTTAGTATATTATTTTCAATTTTTTTACTATTCCATTATAATTGTTTAAATTAATTATCACATTTTTTCTATCTGTAATTGTTTTTAAAATAATTCTTATTATTATCTTCCCAAGAGGAAATTTTTTGAATTTTTACTAAAGGTGTTAAACAAATATTAGTTTTAACATATACCACACCAATACATATTCCAGACCTTTTGAACACTCCTTTATTTGATGAATAATCTGAATTTTTTAATTATTATTTTCAATGAAATTATTTTCCTTCATTATTTTTATTTTTATAATTTACCTATGTTATTTCTAAATGATAATTTTATTTTCTTCATGAAATATTAATGTGATATTTATTTGATTTTACTTATGATTAACTAGGATTATGATCATATCACAATATAATTATTATTTATCTATATGTTACTTATAATTATGGTGAAATGATGATGAAATAAGTTTATTTTTCACATGATAAGATGTGATTAAATGGTAGATGTTTTCATGAACTTTTGGCATACATATGAATGGATTATGATAATGTGATGGGTGGGTCCACTAAATCCATACAATTAATTGGTTAAATATTATGGATTTATGAGATCAAATGGTAAACTAGTTGTTATCCCATTCCCAACATTGGTACTCTAGAGGTTATCCAATTTCCAAGGTAGGTACACAAAAATTTATCCCAAGCCTAACCTGTGATAAATTTCTTCATGTGTATTCATGACATAATATTTCTTTGATTATCATTATGAAAAACTTTATGAAACTATCTTCTAACAAGATATTATGAAAATATTATTCTATCATGTCTCATGTTCTTTTATTCCTTTAGGATTAATGTCTTATGAACTTACAATTATTATTTCATGATTCCAGATAATGATATATAAATTTCCAGAATTGATTTTTATATGTTATGTTAAAATTAAAATTCCTTTATGCTCATGTAATTATTAAAATTATCCTTGATTGATATCTCCATTGTTTAACCTTACATAGTATCTTTAATCACCATTTTTAGGTTTCCTTTTCCCCAATATATGGAGAATTGTTTATATATATGATGTGTCTAAAAAAGGTGATAGTTGTGAAGAACATAGTGGGGAATTATGTAAATCATTCATATATTAGTTTTTTATGCATCCATAATTATGAAGGCACTAGACCACTGTGGATATATAATAGATCATAAGTATATTTAATGAATATTCTTATAATAATATGTAATATTTATGCATGAAATGCTTGGATCACCTCTGTATATACATATATCATTTTGTAGTTTTCTTCTCATTCTAGAATAAATAAATTTCCAACTTTTGAAAACTATGTGTGGATTTAATCTCCTTATATTACAAGACACATAATTATTCTACGATCTCTTTTCCTAAGACCATACACAACTTTTATTATCCTAAAATTTACACACTTGTCTAGTGTTATATCCAATACAAAAACTATGATTCCCTCAACAAGCCCATATTAAGACCAATTCGTTTTCAACTAAGAACTATGTATGTCTTGATTAATATTAAATATAGATATATAAGGAAACCCAAATTATCAGTCATGGGCCCAATCATAAATTAAATCCCAATATAATCTCCACGCAATCCTTATGTATATGTCTTTATCTATTAATGATTGGTTTTCTCTCATTACATGGAGCTATGAAATGCCTATACCATTATGTTCATGCTACATTATTATTCATCATAAAACTATTAAATATAGAACATGTGAATCCTTATAACACGAAATCTGACTAGATTACATATTATCCACACAACAAGTCATTAAACTATTTTGTGTAGTCTAATAGAACACAATTAACACACAAAAGGATATATCTATGTATGAATATGGGGTGTATAATTATTTTTTACAATCTTATAGTATAATAAAATGTTAAATTCGCAAAATAACTCTATCCATGAATTTGGGACATCACAATTTTTATTTTTATTTTCAATTCCATGATATGGAATGGGGATATAATCATTATACAATTACTTTTTACATATCCTTGATCTATCAAGAGATTACTTATTCGATTACTTTGTATGGCTTGATCCCTATTTTCATAGGACAGATAGCCTCATCCCCTGTCGAGGTATCCCATACTTGCATAGTGTATATTATTAAAAATAGGTTTTCCCTTTCTCTTTTTCCTGGTTTCATGTCCATCATAGATGTGATCATGAATATTAATCACATTTCTCCATTATTTTTGGATGAGTAATCTCACCTCGAGTAATAGATGTATTACCTTATCCCATATCCCGTTATGGTACTAATTTTACAACCTTAAATAGATAAAGAAATTTGACACAAAGGCTCATTATGATACCAATAGTAAATGGAATCCTGAGATAAATTCAATTTTCTGGTCTCTAATGAAGATCCATTTGTGACTTATGTAAAAGATAGAGTGTTAAATTAAATGATACATAACTTTTATAATGTCAAGTACATTATCCTAAAAAATAAAATCTATATTTTCTGGACCCATTAGTCTAGAAAAAATAATATAGTATCTTATTTTCTCAAATACATGAACTTTTTCTTTTTCATAGGTATATTCTCATTAATGAGAAGGAAATTTATTTAAATGAATTATTTTCCTTCAATAAGGTGATTGATCTATATTTAATCACATCTAGTATCCTCATAAATGTTCTCAATACCTAGATTCATAACCATTATAGTGATTAAATTCATATTGGGTATCATTTTCTCCATAAAACATATATCAATCCTTAGTTTTGTTAATCCTTGTAAATTATTCACTGATACTGGTAAAAATATTTTTTGTCTCCATGGAAAACCACTATATGGTTGTGATAATTGAATCTATATTAGGCCTTCTAACCAAATGCTTGTCATCATCTCTAGGAGAGGATCCTCTTTCTTAATTTTCGCTTAACATCATTACTATGCAACCCAGCCATCAAATTTTCTCAGTGTTCATTCATTATATACCTATTTTATTCAACCAATTCTTACTTAAAATATCCTGTGAAAATATTTTCTTATTATAATATACAACTTTGCACGTTGATTCAAATAAACATGATTTTATTCCCTAGTGTATTATAGCCATGTTCAATGCATGGTTATGAAATCCAAGTCTTATATCCCCCATCAAACCAAGGTATACACTTCATGTGAAGAATAAGAGGCTCGAAAGTAAAGTTTCTCTACAAGAAAACGTGTAATAACTATATGTTTTTGGATTCTTACTATTAAATGATACATAGTGATACCTAATTCATATTTATCAAACATAACTGTAGATCATTTTCCAAATCCATCCCTACCCAGTATCCAACTATATCCCAACCATGGTCATTTTCAAACTACAATTTTCCAATCACATTTATAATATCCTTTTCTTATATACCACATATCGTATCAAATGATTTTTTCTCAACATAAATAATCCTTGGCCATACGTTAAAAAAACATTTAACTCCAAGAGACACTATTTTATTTAAATGATATATGTACCAAAAAAATTATTCTATAAACCAGAGGCATGTTTTTCATCCTATGGGGAATGTTCTTGATAATCATATCATAAGGAGGTACAAAATCTATAACTTAATTCATAGGGAAAGAAAATGGAAAAAATGATAATCTCGCATATAAAACCTATAGAATCTATAATTTAATCAAGGTATTATTCCTAATTAACATATACAACATTTTTCTTATAGTCATTATTATTTTTTGAAAACTAATAAATATTATTTTGAAAAATTCAATTTTAATGAAAATATAAAACATTCCTAACATAAAGATGTAAAATAGAATGAATATTAAAAAGAAAGGTCTTGGTCTTGGGGGGGGGGGTTAAATGGATTCCTTCATTATTAATTCTTTTTATTTAAATTAAATTTGTAAATTCAATTATTAAATAGCATTTTGAATTAATATTCATTAATTTTTTGAGTGTGAAATTTAAAATGCCCAGAAAATATCTCCAGCACACCAAGTACCACCTCCTCTAATATCAATGTAAAAGAAAAACATTGATAGACTTTGTATTTACTTACTAAATCCATCTCCATTATATACCATTTCATCAATTTAAGAACCCTCAACTCCATCGTATAAAGATATTTTCCAAGATAAGGTGGGAAAATAATTTAAATTTTAGAATAGAAATTAAATGGAAATTTTATTCATGCAAGACGATCACCTAACCATTACACTTCTATTTCATTCACCACAAGATATATTAATAAATTTAATGAATTAAAGCTAATTTTTTGAAACACCATGAATCCTTCCCCAAGTCCAAGCGTTGGGCCAGTATCTCACCATCATAAGCGTAATAAATCACAATGTAATGAGGGGGGGAGAGCGATTGAAGGATTTTAATGGAAATTAGAAACACATTAGAAAATATTAAATATCCCAACATGAAAAAAAATAAAAAAAATAAACCCTAAAATCATCGTCTAACTCTCAGTATAGTAGAAGATCCTCAAGATTTTGATGATGCTTTAAATCCCCCATGTCCATCTATTTATAAGCCTTAATCATACTCGAGGATCCATTAATCAGGCTATAACTGGTTCTTCATAAAATCAGTTCAAAATGGGGATTTAAAAGGTTCATTTATCATTCATTATATCAATAGAAATCATTAAGAATACTATTAAATTATTTCATATCACAAAAAGAGATTTTACAATGTGTCTTTTCATCATTGAGCTCCCTGGCATTAAATCCCTGGCTACATTCATGTTATGAAACACTAAAAGGTGTGTAATCTTGTTTTCTATATGTATCATACCATGACACATGGTTCTCAACACTATAAGGACTTTTTTTCATTTTTTACTCCTCTATTTAATTTTTTAATAATGTTCACAATCTGGATACCTATTGATGATATAAATTGTAATTTTCAAAAACAATTCACTATTTTAGGTTAATTCCACATTTTATCACTCCAGACATGGACCTTGACATCAATTTATTTTAATATGTCATATTCATCATGAATTCATTGTCTTATAGCTAATTTTCAAAAAAAAATATTTTATCTAGCCATAAATTTAAAAAATTGTTATTTTCCAAGAATATATAAATTTTAATATATAAAAACTGTATTATATCTTCAAATAAACATGAAAAAAATTTCCATATTAATTCCCCCACATTAAGAACCTCCTTTTCATAAATCTTATAATCTCAACAATGCTATCATGTATTTTCATTATACCAAAATTTAATTTTAAAAATAAAATTAATAAATTGATTCTCAATAGAAAATAAACATTCAAATTTCACACAAAATACTTCTATTAAATCCATGTTAAATAATTAAATCCATCCACATATTTTATATTTAAAATTTGGAAATAAAAATTATGTTCATTCATTAAAATTTTATTTCTGAAATCATCATTAAAGTGTAATGCACTATAAATTTAAATCACATTAAATTATTTTAACTCGTCACTCAAGATAATAAATGTAATGGATTTGTGCTCATAACACACATACATTTAACATAGTATAGTCTTTCAAGGAATCTATAATGCCCACCGCATAAAGATAGAGAACAAAGTTAATTTTTAATACATTGAATTAAGGATAAAATATCTATGAGATTTAAGGTAGGTGGGAAATGAGTAAAAATAAGGATAAAAATTAGATTGAATATTTTAATATAATGCATGATATCAATAGATAATCTCAATGAAAATATCCTACAAAAATTTCATCACCTAACTACAAACACCAAATGTAGGCATATGATATGAGTAAGAATAATGAATTATTTCCCTCTGCTACTTTTTACTTATTTTATTTTTATTTTATTTTTTTATAATAGAATTTTAATCATAATTAAAATATTACATACACCACCTAACACCTTATGGTAAAACAAATTGACTAAAAATGGTGATTTTCTATCCTTCATAGACATAACACATTTTTTCCACTTATTTATTGCAAGAGAGGTGAATAATAAAGTAAAGTATCAGATTAAATGAAATCTTCTTAAATATCATGAATCCTGAAACAAAATATCCTCAATTATATACATGGCCATCCACCGTGGACAACCTCATCCCCACACATAGTCTCTTGAATATCATGCACCATGCTGAGAGTAGGGTAAGAAAGGATATAATAGTATTTAAACATGGATCATATCCAATAATGTTTATTCATGGATTCTATAAGAAAAAAGTAAGATTCAATGTCATGGGTGTTAAAGGATAAATTATTAAAGGTTAAATTCCATCAAAAGAATTAAATGTTATTCTATTTAATTAAATCATTGATAAGATCCCAAAGCATTTCTTGAAGGAAAACACACCCAATTATATCATGAAATATACAATAGAAAAATGGGAAATGTTGGTTTTGAAATTTAATTCAGAATGAGAACATACGGTTTTCCACAATTACATAAGGCTATTCACAAAAAAAACATTCAATTTCAATTTAATAAATTCAAAAAATAACAAATCTATAAAAAATTACATGTATAAATATCAATGTATTCCCAAAAATCATTATTTTTCATTTTTAATAACCTTATTATTAAAATTACAGATTCATTTTAAATTTAAGTCTTCTAATTTTTTAATAGTGAAAATTAAATCATTGATAAAATATATTCTTGTGATACTTATGTCTCCTAGATCGATGCTGTATTTATATAGTTCAAAGTGGTGGAAATTATTTTATATTAAAGAAATAAAACTAATTAAAATAATTGGGGTAAATAAAATAAACAATTTAAATACATACATCCCACGAAATGATTCATTAATTCAAGTTTCCCATTTTATTTTTTTCAAAGTACTTTTTTGAAGCATTTCATGACACGAATCATTTTTAAAGTGTTAATTCAATTTTCAAAACATGAATATTGGAAATTTCCTTAAATTTATTAATTGGATAGTTTGTGTCAGGATCACCATAGAATTATTAAATAAAATCAATTATCAAATTTTAATGATAACATCATAGTATGCTCAAAATTATTGGGGGAAATTTGGATCCATCCAAATATATTCCTAAAATAAATAGAAAACCAAATTCCAATAAATAATCTAAAAAAAGTAATGATAAATCGATATTTCCTCCCCAAAGTGGGGCCTTATTTTTTATTACCTCTAGATAGGAGTAACCACTATTATCTATAGTTTATTTATTGATTATTTTATTTTATTTAATCCACTGCATATTTCATTTTACAGCATATACTTTTTTCACTTTATTTCTAAGGACCACATGGATAGATTACCACAAATCCAACCCCTTAAACATTAGATACAACTTGAATGGTGGGGAACGATGAAGTATGAGTCATCCTCTTCATTTTTTTTCTATTTATAAAGCCTCTTATTCACTCTCTTTTTATTTGTACATATATGTTCCATTAATTGAGTAATCAATACGAAAGTTAGAGTATATATTTATTCGAAATAAAATTAACTCCTGAAAATTAAGTATGAGAATCATTAATTCTAATATAAGAATCTTGAATCATGGTTTCCTAAGGCAAGGAGACATGGATATCTATATAGTTTTATTATAATAAAGTATCTTCATATTCTTATAGATTTATATGTTCTTCATCATGAACATACTATATTAATTCATCTTCATATAAGAATTGTTGGTGTCATCTTATTCTATTTAATTTAAAGAAATATAGGTGATAATAAATTCAATATCGGAAAAATTAAATGAAATTGAGTTCAAGAAAGGATTACATACATGAATCGGTTTGTATTGAATTTCATATTATGAGGAAAGTTCTACTAGGAATATATTTTTACTAGACAGATATAGTTATTCAGGATCCTCCATCCTTTCATAGAATTCCACCACTATAGTGGATTATTCCACTTCAAATGCAAGAGATAGATACAATGGTGTTGGTTCTTCCACTATGTCAAAGAAAAGTTTATCATGTGGCACTTCATATTCATTGCAAATTTATAGAGGTATTTTTGATCCACTATAGGTATCTATGTAAGAAATTATCCATCCACACTCCCAAACACTTTATGGTATGTCCAGATCTAGATTGTTATATGTTTGGGCTATGGACTATTTTTTGGTATTTACTCATCCTCATAGACCACTTCTGAAAAATTAGGTGGGCCCAATGGTACTTCCTATTTGGACATTATTCATTGATAATATATTTGGAATTCATTAACCCTTTACTGTAATTATTTAAATTAGATACCTATCTCTTGTACTTTTAATTGTAGATAAACCAAATAAGAATGATTCAATGCCCTCATTACCAGTGAATCCCTAGTATCATCGACTACATGTTCTTTCATTTATAGGTTACAACTCTATAAAAAATAATGGTATCTCATATACATCATGTAATGTATTTTTATATAATTATTTTAGAAAATATTAAAAAATATTTAAAATGTAGAAATAAAAAGTGAGTGGAAATGGTTGGGGTTGCTATAATGGAGCTGTTGACGCTCCTTTCGTCACGGAATCTAAAGTTCGGAAAAGGGAATATCTGAGCTCAAAGTGATTAATCCTTTGAAGAAACATAAAAAATCGACAAAGGGATGAAAAAGGAGAACATTGCCCAGAGGTCGCGCAAGTTCCCTCTTGGTCGCGCAAGTATACTTGCGCGCCGCCTCAACACTTGCGCGACCCCTCATGGTCGTGCAAGGGACTTGCGCGACAGATCTGGTAACCGCCCAGTAACCGCCCGGGGTCTTCTTTTGCCTATAAATAGACCCTGTGGGCCCCCCATTCGAGAGGATCTCTTCCCAGAAACTCGGATCAAAGCTCCCGACGCCCAAGTCTCTTCTCAAAGCTTCCAGAACACTTCTAAGGTAATTTCTTACCTAGAATGGAAGATCTAAAGGGAAGAAGGAAGGCCTAAGTGTTGAAACTTATCAAACACTTGCGCGCCGACTTAATTCCTTCAATATAACTTGCGCGTCCCTCTTCTGGAAGAACCTCAAGAGGATGGGAAAGGGTTTAATAAAGAGTCGCTCAAGTAATTCAACTCTGGTTGAAAATCGCGCAAGTATCCCTTATGTCGCGCAAGTATACTTGCGCGACCAATACTTGCGCGCCGCCGCAGGACTTGCGCGACCTTCAATACTTGCGCGCCCCTATCTTTTTGGGTGCCCATCTTTCCCTTTTTCACCCCTCTTAAGCCATTTCACCCTTCCTATTCAAGATTCAGTCTTCAAGATACTCTTCAAAGCCATTTTATGGCATGATTTCTTGATTTGACATCCTTATCTGAAAGGAATTCTGTGAAATATCTCTCAAAACCTAGTGATTTAAACATCTTTATGTCACCAAAGATTGAGAGTTCATTCATTCAACCTCATCCTTTAAGATGAGAGAATCCTAACCTGGGTTTCCTTTTTCAGGAATAATCCCCAGTTATAAAACCTTTGATTTGGGCATCTTCCTTAAGAATAAGCCCCAATCAAAGTCCTTTAATCTTGGGCATCCTCCTTAGGAGTAAGCCCCAAACCTTAATCCCTAACCTGGGTCTCCTTTTCAGGAATAAAGACTCAGTCATAACCTTGGGCTTCCTTTTCAGGAGTAAGCCCCAAGTCCCCTAACCTAGGCTTCCTTCTTAGGAATAAGTCCTAGTCATGAATCTTGGGCATCTTCCTTAAGAATAAGCCCCAATCAAAGTCCTTTAATCTTGGGCATCCTCCTTATGAGTAAGCCCCAAACCTTAATCCCTAACCTGGGTCTCCTTTTCAGGAATAAAGACTCAGTCATAACCTTGGGCTTCCTTTTCAGGAGTAAGCCCCAAGTCCCCTAACCTAGGCTTCCTTCTCAGGAATAAGTCCTAGTCATAAACCTTGGGCTTCCTTTTCAGGAGTAAGCCCCAAGTCCCTTAAATTTCTCTTAACCAGTCATAAATTATCTTTGATTTGGGTTTCCTTTTTCAGGAATAAAATCCAACCATAAGTCCCCTCCTAACTTGGGCATTCTCCTTAGGAGTAAGCCCCAAGATTAGAGTATTCAAATCTCCATGAAGCACATATAACTTTGTGGACCCTGTTCATGGATTTTCTTCCTAAAAGTAAATCCTAAACCTTCATCTATCTGGGCAGTCATCCATACATAAGCCCCAAACAAAATTCTTATGATTGCATCCTTCATGGCACAATTGTCTAAATTTTACCAATACCTCTTGTTTCTCACACCGAGCATGACTCACGTGAGCTTAGAGTGTAAAAGTAATTATGACATTCATCTTTGAGCCATCAATCATAAACATCATATCCCATTCCTCGAACTACGTGGGTTCTGATTCCTTTTTTCAAAACAAAGGATACGTAGGTAGCCCATTCATGGGTTCGATCCCAACATTGAAATAATCTCTGTCCTTCTGAATGACGATAAACTTCAAGTGCCCCACTGAGTGGCTTTAAAACCAGCTTGGTCATCAAAATGACCAAGAGACTTTTATATAAATGTTTTGAAGGATACCATTGACCAAGAATCTCTAAACAAATATAGATGATTCTATATTGATGAAGAACCTTGAATACATATAAAAGATTCTCTAAATTTCTTGCATATTTAATCATTGATTGTTAAAACTAAAGGAAAGCTCATTTTATACTTGGTAATGTAATAAGGATTCACGAACTTAACTTAAATCTATAAAGAGAGTCCCGGAGTAGACAATAATTCCCCTCAAAAAGGTGTGATGAGTCCGACCTCCCATCCTCTCGACCAATGCAAATTCCTAAGCCTCATTAACCCACAAGCTAATGAGCGCCTGCCTTTGGAAAGTAGGTCCAAACGGATGTGGAATCATTGGATGTTTCCGGTTCTACGAACAAACTCGTTAGAAACCGATCGGAACGTTTGAATCTCCCGTCCAGGAGGTCATCCCCGGATTCCGCGCGAAACAAAAAATGGTGAACCCGACGTGAATCCTTAACCAAGTTAAAGTGATGTTCTTCTTAGATGTTAGGCCCCTTGGGCCAACATGGCAATCATTGACATATGATCATCCAAAAGATGCAGTAGCCGGATTCATCTTGGTTATGTCTGTTATATGGAACAGGCACTCTTTTTTCAAGATCCTCTACAAAAAATGGCTTTCCTTAAATTCACCCATGTGAATACTGCTGCTGAGAACACCTCTACTGTGAGGTCTGCTGCCATGAAAACCAATGCTGCTACTCCTGCTGGAACGTCATCCGCTCTGAGGATGACATCACCAACTCAGCGTCTTCAACGCTGTGTTTCAAATGCACTGGTTAAGGAGTACCGTCGTAACGGTACTATCCCAACTCTGGAGGCCGCTCATCAAGCCCTCCAAGTTAACAATTCTACCTGGTCGTCCGGACAACGGCGACCAGCAATCAAGAAGCAGGCGGTGCTGACTACCGTCTCCAACCGTTTCGGGTCGTTATCCCCGGAACGCAATTTCCATTCACTCCCTTATTCTGAGGAAGTGAATGAGCAGGTCCCGCGGGACCTTAATTCAAAGAGACAGGAGTCCTTCTCAAGGGCTCCCATCAACAATCGCCGCCAGACTCGTGCGGTAGTGCACCCTCAACATGATGAGGGTACCGGCTCCAGGCATTCAGCTCAGGTTCCTCGAACCCGAGCAGGCAAGATGAATCACCAGAGACGGAATCCGGTTAATAATAGGCAGGTTGTCATCCCTGCCATCTCCGGAGAAGTCCACCAACCTAACTTGGTGGCAAATAACGAGCAGGCATACACACCTGTTCGTTTTAATCCCGCTGTCCAGCAGACTCGTCTGGCAGCATCAAGCCGATCCCGCCAGGCAATTCCGGCGGAGTACCATAGGCAGAAACATACACCTGCTTATACATCAGCAGTTAGTCAGCAGGCTCGTCTGACTACATATGATGGATCTCGTCAACAGCGTTTGGCGAAGTGTAATCAGCAGGCACATACACCTGCTAATACTAATCAAGCCTACCAACAGTCTCGTTTGGTAGCGCACGGAGAAGTCAGTCGGAAAGCCCCGACGACAAACAGGAGGCAGACTAAACTCTCTGCCTCCACACTTGAGTACTGTCAGGATTCACTGACAGGAAAAGGAGGACAGGAGCAGGCACATACACCTACTCCAAGCCCGGAATGGACGTATATCCCTGTTCCGGCGGCTGAAGTCACCAAACATATTTTGTCAATGGTGAAAGAGCAGAAGCAAATTCCTGCTCATATTCTGGATGCTTGCTAGGATATCATAACAGCTTCAGCATCATCTCAGGGACAGACACATAAATCTATCCCTAGCAGTGGAGTGACACATCAACAATTCACTCCGGAACAGACACACACATCTGTTCCAGTCCAAGAGGGTTGTGGGGCCTACTCCCCCATATCATATGGACAACCAAGTCAGGCACATACATCTGATTTGAGCGATGATCGTCAGCCTAACCTGACCATCTTTCCTGATCAGGCACATACACCTGCTCAGAGCAATCACTTTCGTCATCAAGTGATTTCTAAAGCGAGTAAGAAGGCATCTAAGAAAAAGATCCGCCCAGCACAGTCAGGAGATCAAAGGCCAATCTGCAACAAGGCCTTGCTCGATGCTGGAGTTCCTGAAGCCCTCAGACATTTATCTGTCGGAATTCAAGATTCTACTCCCTCAGTTCCCAATAACAGGAACATTAATCCCGAAGGTCTTCAACAGACACTTCCTCATGAAGACTTGCTTCATGAAAATTCGGTCAATCTTGAAGTTTCTTCTTCAGATGAGAACCACAGGAACCCTCTGTGTGGTCAGAAGACCAAGGAGCAAGAGATATCATCTTTTGCTATAACCCATCATGAAGGTCCTCCTCATGGTGATGAACTTCGCTGCGAAAGTCCTCTCCGCAGTAGTGATTCACATTGTCTCGAAAATTCTTCAGAAGGAAATGTAGTGACGAGAAAGCCCTCCTATCTCGAGGCACTTGCAAACGTAAAACCAGTCATGTCTGAAGTTTTACTATCGGCAGGTGAAACTCTTTCTCCATCAGAAGATAGCTTGGGGTTCAGGTTATTCTCCGAACCTTCCCTAGGTCATTCATCTTCCAGCATGAATAGTGATTCCTCTACCAATCTTGTTGAATCCGATGAAGCAACAAGGAAACACCAACTCTGGTCCAAACAGGTAGAAGAATCTTCATTTAATGATAAAGAGGAAATGCTGAACATGAGGAAAAAACTGGCAAAAGGTGAAGTACCAGTCATGTTTTGGCCTTTGGCTGATTCACAGTATGACATTCCAAAGATGTTGACGGATGATGGAATCCATGATATTCGTCTTAACATATGGAAAACTCTTTGTCAATTAAAGAAGAAGGTATTATCTTACGATGAATATGAAAATCATCTTAAGATAATAGAAGGGTTACAACGCTAGATTGATTTGGCATCTCTATCAGTCTCTCGGTATCCGAAGGCTGAAAAGCAACAGAGAACCCTTCAACGTTCATGCCTTGGCGCGCTGAGAAAATTGCGTCAGTTAATTTCCAATGCTCCATCTAATGTTCATATCAGAGGATGGGGTATTCACGGAGCACTACATTTCACAGTGCTTTCCGGTCAGCAAAGCCCGCCGAAAATGGTCTCATGCAATGTTATTGCCCATGGCCGGCCACAGTCAATGGGCTTTGTTCATAATCAAAATCTTGCTCGAGATCAAGCTTCAACTAGTTCCTCTCAAAATCAAGTATATAGAGAACAGGTTGTTGAATTGCTCCTACATCAAGCAGGCGAGAATATTGCGCAAGCCTCTCGTCTGGAGCAAACACGTCATCAAATGACAGAAGTTTCGGAAATCATCCAACGGTCTGTTGAACCAGGTAATAAAAGTGGATACAGGTTAATGCATCCAGCTAATTTCCGAACTAAGATCCGCAAGATCAAGAGAGATTTCAAGAAGATCTCAGACATAGCATGTCAAGAGACACCCCAGCTTGCCAGACTGGGGACTTCTCTAACCCAACCCTCAGAATCAACGAATGGGATTCGAGGAGTTGAGCAGAAGCAACAGGAACACCCCCAGTCCACCGGACTGGGGACTTTTTCAAATCTTCAATCCCTCCCTCAGAGAAAGTCAGTATTCTCTCGATTAGGGAATAAGCCTCAAGAGGAACGAAGAGCCAAGATGTCAGGAGATTCTCTCCAAGTGACGGTTCACAAAGAAATTCCTGAGGGGTCAAGTCAACAGAATGCCATGTCTTATCATGGACATAAAAGGAGACAATATCATAGAAATGCTGATAGAAAGGATTTCATGAAATATGCATCCATTAATGTCATCACTGCCGTTGCTGCTGATTCACCAGATGAGGCTCAATCAGAGGGATCAGATGAAGAGGTTCCTGCTCAAGAAGTTGCGCACACAGACCTAAATGAAGAAGGTGTGCGCACACGTAATCAAAGGCTTACCCAAAATTTGGGTATTCCTTCAAGTAACCCACTTCCCCCTCTCCGAAAAGGATCCAATAAGGGGAAAGGAAAGAATCAGGTTACTTCTCACCCTTCCTCTGAAGGAGGTCAATCGCTCTCATTAGAGCAAAGGCTTGCACAACAGGAGGAAGAAATGAAAGAATTAAGAAGGTTGAATGCAGAACTACTTCAGAGTAGTCTTCTTCTTAAGAATGCTGAGGTCCGACAGCCGAAGGAATTTGTTGTAACTACTGAGATGGATCAGGAATATCCTCCTTTATCAGTACACCCACAGAGGTCTAATCCTACGGGTCAAACGCAACAACGGTTGGCAGCACTACCATTAGTTGCAGCACCAACCTCCACGGCTGTCCAAGCTCCATTCATTGCACCTACCCAAAACCAAGTTCAACCTGACGTTTCTCAAAAGTTAATAACTACTATTGAGTCATTAACAGCTCGGTTAGAAACTATGGAAGGGAAACGGGCGCAAGTTCAACCTGAAAAGAAAGTTTACCCTGAATGGGTAGATTCAATTTCTCCTCCATCCAGTTTTGGAAACCCTATTTTCCCTACTTTCAATGGATCAGGCGACCCTGAACAACATTTGACGCATTACGTGTCTTGTTGTGATCCTATTATGGGAACTCCAGAACAACAAGAAGCAGTGAAACTCAGATGCTTCGTGCGAACCTTGCAAGGACCAGCTTTTGTCTGGTACACAAGCTTGAAATCCCGGTCAGTCATCGGATGGGAGGATCTTCGTCAAAAATTCCTTCTTCAGTTCAGCTCAACTTTGCCAAAAACGACAGTTTTCGATCTTACAAACTGCAAGCAAAGGGAGAATGAAAGAGTCTCTGATTTCATTGCTCGTTGGAAGGGATTAACGTATTCCTTGAGTTTATCACTCCCTCAGGAGGAATTATTGCCAATCTGTGTGGCAAATTTGTGTGACGAATTACGCACGCCATTGATCCCTGTGAAATACACAGGAGGGTTTCGAGACCTTACTTCAATCGCTCAACAGATTGAAGATTCCCTTATGCAGGCTAAGGTTAAATCTCGTGTAATTCCATCAGCTCCAGGAAGAAGAATGGGTAAAGCAGAAACTGCTACAGTTATGCTTAAACAGGCACCTGTACCTATTTCTACTTCAAAACCTTCATCTTCTCGAAGGGCTCCACCTCCTGAACGCCAACAACAAAGGCTGTTTCGTCCAAATGATCAAAAAGATCAACGACGAAAACAATTTGAGGATATGAAGAGTAAAACATACTCTTTCCGAAGTGAGAAAGTTCCTGGTTACTTCATTTCAGCTCTGGAAAATAATTTGGTTCAATTACCAGTGCCGAAGAGACCAAACAAGGAAGGAGATGAAGACCGTCCCAATTATTGTCCCTTTCATCAAATGTTGGGACATCCCATCCAGGAGTGTTTTGTCTTTAAAGACCTCCTACAAAAGATGGTTGACTTGGGACAAGTCAAATTGAAGGGTTCTTCAGCTCATGTAGCGTGTATTACCGCTACAGATCCAGAGGAAGGAGGCGAGTGGCAGGAAGTCAAAAGCAAAACTGCGAAAAAATATGATGATTGGATGGTCAGAAAGACAATCAATCGGACCCATTCCATTTTGCGAACACAATTGAAGAAACCAATTGTGTCTCCTACAAAATCTGCAGTAAAGCCTCCATCAAAGGACAAATCCTCAAAAGGGCAGCGTAATTCAAAGAAGAAAGAGGAATCAGAAGAAGATGAGTATGCATCAAAGCCTAAATTGTCTTTGACTCTGGCAGATTTCATGCCATCTACTTCAAAGTCACGGGCACCGTCCCACCAAACGGCACAGCCTAAACAGGCCAACCAGGCAGAGTCTTTATCAAACGAAGAATTGATCTTTGGTTCTGTTAATATGATTCAATTAACAGATTCATATTCCAGTCTTGATGAGCCTGAATTCCCTGTATCAAATAAAGGAACCCGAGGAAGTTCTAGAGGTTCAGGATATAGGGGAAGACGTGGATCTTTCCGAAGCCACTACTCTAATTCTACCCCTGCTAGCACTGTATATGCAGCAGAAACTCGTGGTAGAGCCCTTCAGCGAGCTCAAAATGAACAAGCAAGTTCTTCTGCTAATGGCCAACTCAGCTTCGGCACAATTATTTTGGAAGACCGATTAAAGGTTCCATCTTCTTTATCTCAGCAAGCAAATGGATCTAATCAGTCTAATTTTCCAAAACCAAAGATGTTGCCAACTTCAATACAAGATGCATCAGCTTCCAAAGCATCTGCTTCCAAGATACCTGCTAAACCACATATTCCTATTGGGAAACGCAGGCCTCTAGATCAAAAGTATGATATATTGAAACACTTGGCCCAAGTACCAGCCAAATTATCAATTTTGGATGCTTTGAATCTATCAAGAGATCTTCGGGAAGCACTCATCGAAGCTTTGTCAAGTCCTCAAGAGTTTGAAGCTGAGATTGCTGCAGCTGAAATTTATCACATAGAGAATAATCCTGCAGAATGCCATGCAGTGATATCTTTTACTGATAAAGATGAGGATGATGTTGTGCATGGGCACATAAAACCTTTGTACTTATCTGGCAAAGTCAATGGTATAGATGTTCGAAGAGCTTTCATTGACAATGGTTCAGGAGTCAACCTCATGCCCATTCGCACACTTCGTCGATTGGGCCTCACAGAATCTGATTTATCTCCTTCTACCATGATGTTGCAAGGATATGATAAAAATGAACAAGAACCACTGGGAGAAGTTACGCTCAGAACTCAGTTTGGAGATCTTGTTTCCAATTCAGATTTCATGATTGTTGATCAAGACTCAGCTTTCAATATCTTGCTTGGAAGACCCTGGTTACATCAGCATGCAGCTATTCCGTCATCATACCATCAATGTCTCAAATACTGTTTCGATGGTCAAGTTGGAACATTATATGGTGATAAGGCCCCGTTCAAAACATGTGAGTCTCAATACATTGAGGCGGAATTTTATCACATGAAGGGAAGAGAAAAATCTACAATGAAGGAAATTACCAAAGTTAATGCTCCATATGGTTTGGAAAAAATTCCAATAAATCCATTTTCACATGTGAGTATAGATTATGTGTTACCTATCAGTCAAATTGACAAAATAGGCCCAAATCAAAATACTCTTATGGAAAGATCCATAATGTCAATTACGGCAATCGAGCCAGACAACATGGGAGAAATTGGTAACTTACCAAGCAATGATGAAAGCATAAGTGGTGACGTTTTCATTTCGTCTGCTGAAATCCAACAAGTCTATACTTCGCTAATCAGGCCAGAAGAAGTTATAGCAACACCAGAGGTGAATGTTGATGTCGATTCTCAATCCATCATCTCCTCTTTATTTCCCAAAGAAGACCCTTGTTCATCAATAGGGACGGAAATGGAAGCTTCTTCTTCAAAATGTGAAAATTTTGACATCTCTTATGATCATGAGAATTTCGTTTTTTTCATCTACTTTGCAAGTAGAAACGGAAGATATAACACATGATGAAGAGGAAGAGGAAGATCTTAGAGATGCTCCTCCAGCATTTGAAGAGGGTATCTCTACCACTGTGGATGAACTCAGAGAAGTAAATCTGGGTAGAGAGAAAGATCCACGCCCCACTTTAATTAGTGCGGCCATGACCCTTGAAGAACAAGAGATGTATATTTCTTTTCTAAAGAAAAATAAAGATATATTTGCTTGGAATTATACAGAGATGCCTGGCCTTGATCCTGATGTTGCCACCCATCATTTGGGTTTGCCAAAAGAACATCGAGGATTCAAGCAAGCCGCGAGAAGAACACACCCAACCTATGCTTCCAAAATCGAGGCTGAAGTGGATAAGCTTATCAAAGCTAACTTCGTCAGAGAAGTTCAATATCCCAAGTGGTTGGCTAATATTGTCCCAGTAAAGAAAAAGAACGGACAAATTAGGGTTTGCATCGATTTCAGAGATCTTAATCGGTATTGTCCCAAAGATGATTTTCCAGTTCCGATTACAGAACTCTTAATTGATGCGACGGCTGGCTATGAAGTACTTTCTTTCATGGATGGATATTCTGGATATAATCAGATCCGAATGGCCCCAGAAGATGAGGAATATACAGCCTTCAGAGCTCCTCAAGGTGTGTTTTGTTACCGGGTGATGCCCTTTGGTTTAAAGAATGCAGGTGCAACATATCAACGCGCCATGCATCGTATCTTCAAACCTTTTCTAGGGAAATTTGTTGAATGCTATGTAGATGATTTGGTGGTTAAATCCAAACAACGTTTTGATCACTTGGCTGATTTGGAAATCATATTCCACAAGCTTCGACAACATATTTTGAAGATGAACCCCTTAAAATGTGCTTTTGGGGTAACCTCGGGAAAATTCCTCGGCTTTGTTGTACGCCATCGTGGTATTGAAGTCGATCCTGAGAAGACCAAATCAATCCTTGGTATGTCACCTCCTCAGAATTTGAAAGAATTAAGAGGACTTCAAGGACACTTAGCCTATATTCGGCGTTTCATCGCCAATTTGGCAGGCAAAAGTTTACCTTTTACCAAATTATTGAAGAAAGGAGTCACTTACTAGTGGACTAAAGAATGTCAAGAAGCATTTGATGTTCTCAATAAATACCTCTTAAGTCCACCAGTACTCATGCCACCTGTTGAGGGTAGACCTCTTATCCTCTATGTGACAGCTTTAGAGCGATCATTGGGTGCCTTTCTCGCTCAAAAGAATGATGCTGGGAATGAAAATAGTCTCTACTATCTCAGTAGAACTATGCTTGAAGCAGAAACCCGGTATTCGAGTATTGAAAAATGCTGCCTAGCATTAATCTTTGCAGTTCAGAAACTGAGACACTACCTGCAACATCACGAGGTCCAATTGGTATCTCGTAATAATCCACTCAAATTCATCCTTAGTCGTCCAATGCTTACAGGACGTCTGCCAAGGTGGGCGGTTATTCTACAGCAGTTCGACATTCAATATGTGTCTCAAAAGGCAATTAAGGGCCAAGCTCTGGCTGATTTCCTGGCTGAACACCCTTCAGTGGAAGACACATATTCAGATATCGAACTCCCTGATGAGGAAGTTTTTTCTATTCAAGAGAATCCTCAAACATGGGAAATGTATTTTGATGGTGCTTCTAGAAGTCCAACAGGGAAGAAAATGGAAAATCCTAAATTCAACAAAGTTGGTTTAGGAATTGTGCTCATTTCTCCAGATAAGGCAGTGTTACCTTATTCCTTTTTGTTGTGGGAAGGTGGTACCAATAATGAAGCTGAATACCAAGCTCTCATTGCAGGCTTGGAGTTAGCGCTTCAAGCACAAGTGAATCACTTAAAGGTAAAAGGTGATTCAGACCTGGTAATCAAACAAGTCAATGGGGATTATGCCATCAGAAAAGAAGAATTAATCCCTTTGTATGATTACGTCAGAGAGTTAATGTCGGAATTCCCTTCAGAACCGACATTTTCTTATGTCCCAAGATCACAAAATGCTCAAGCTGATGCACTGGCTAATATAGCCACAGCTTTAGCAGATCCAAATCGGGACGAGACAACCATCGGTATTGCCCACCGTCGTGCAATTTCACCTTATGTTCAAGTCAGAACAGAGGAAATTAATGAAATTAGTCCCATTCCTGAACCATATGGTCATACTACAGGATGGATGTCACCTATCAGGTAATACCTTCAAAATGGAACACTTCCACCTGATAGAGCCAAGAGAGAGCAAATTCGGCGACGTGTGGTCAATTTTACTCTTTATGATGGTCCAAACCACCTCGAGAAAATTCTCTACAAACGTGGTTTTGATGGAGTTCTCTTCAGATGTATTGATGGTGAAGAGACAATGGCTGTCATAAAAGAAGTGCATGCAGGAGTCTGTGGTGCCCACCAGTCTGGACATAGATTGTCTGATCAAATTCGAAGACTTGGATACTTCTGGCCTTCAATGATACAAGATTGTGTTAATTTCACAAAGAAGTGTCATTCATGCCAAGTATATGCCAATTTCATTCATCAACCTCCAGAGTTGCTTCATACAGCTAAATACTCATGGCCATTTTCCACATGGGGAATGGATGTGGTGGGACCTTACCCTTCAGCTACGGCCAAGCAGTTTAAGTACATTCTTACTGCTACTGATTTCTTTTCCAAATGGGCAGAGGCAGTACCTCTCAAAGAAGTCAGTTCTAAATGCATTGTTAGCTTCATCAAGTCTAACATCATTACTAGATTTGGTGTCCCTCATACCATATTGACAGACAACGGCACCAACTTCTGCTCTTCTGAGGTAAAGAGATTGTATCAAGAATACAACATTAAGTCCAACCATTCATCTCGATATCATGCAGCGGCTAATGGCCAGATAGAGGCCTTCAACAAGACTCTTTCAAATATACTGCAAAAGATGGTGGATAAAGATAAGAGGTCATGGCCTGATAAACTCTATCATGCTTTATGGGCTTATCGGACTACCACTCGCAATGCAACGCGGTCTACTCCATATTCATTGGTATATGGAACAGAAGCAGTCTTGCCAATTGAAGTCCAATTGCCCTCACTCAGAATAGCCATTTGTGATCAGTTATCAACAGATGAGCAATCCCAAAAGCGGTTGAATGAATTGGAACAGTTAGATGAGAAAAGATTGTGCACTTTGCACCACTTGGAAATCTATCAGAATCGAATAGCACGAGCTTTTAACAAAAAAGTTCGTCTTCGTTCATTCATTCAGGGAGAATTGGTATTGGTTCTCAGAACACCAATGATACCAGGAAAGAAGCATCCCAAGCTTGAACCAAAATGGGAAGGACCTTATTCAGTACATAAGGTCTACTCCAATGGAGCGTATTCTCTGATTTCAATGGATGGAGAACACATCACGACTCCAACTAATGCCAGATTTCTGAAGAAGTATTTTGTATAAACACAAAATATTGTTCACAGAACTAAGACTCTTACATTTGGTTCATACAGAAATGGTCCAGTATGACCTTAAACTACAACTACGTCCAGCATGACGATAAACTGTATGGTCCGTGCATATGACCTTAAACTATTCGCACTTATGTCCTTGCAACATGACACTAAACTGTGCAGCACCAATAGTCCTAACTGCAAGACTTTAAACTGCATAGTCCCTGATTTTGTCCTACATGACACTAAACTGTATTTTGTCCGAGATGACATTAAACTATATTTTGTCCTAGCGACATGACATTAAACTGTGTGGCACTTCCAATGTCCAGCATGACGATAAACTGTAAAAAGATCAGAACTGGTATCCTCATATTGATTCACCTTAGTCTTAGCTACATGACTTTAAACTGTACAGCATCAGTTCGTCCTTGCTATATGACGCTAAAACTATACAGCAATGGTCCAGTATGACTTTAAACTGCAACTTCGTCCCACACGACATTAAAACTGTGAAAAAGTTCCATAAACAGTCCAGCATGACCTTAAAACTGCATCATTCCTGGTCCATGTATACGACCATAAACTATTTGCAAATATGTCCAGCAAGACGTTAAACTGTGACGTCCTAACTACATGACGCTAAACTGTATAAAAGTCCCTCACGTCCGGAAAGACGTTAAACTATATAATCATCAAAAGTCCAGCATGACATTAAAACTGCACAATCCCCCTTTCGTCCAATATGACGTTAAACTATATTGTCCCCTTCGTCTTAACTACATGACGCTAAACTGTACAGAAAGTCCCTTTTTTATGTCCTACATGACATTAAACTGTACATCGTTAAGGTTGTTATTACCTCTTGTTTCTCACACCGAGTATGACTCACGTGAGCTTAGAGCGAACATCAACCATAACACTCCCTTTGGGCCACTAACCATGTGTAAGTCCCAACAACATTTTTTTTTAGATCATTGTCCACAAGAACAACTTGATCATTAATTCATTCCTTAATTGAACTACACAGACTTTGATCCTTGCCCTCCGGGCTGGGTATGTAGGCAACCTCCCAAAGGTTCAAGCCCAAAAACAATCTTTTCACATTGGTTCACCACAATCTCATATGATGATGATTTGTGAAACCACCCTTGGAATCAATATCTTTACATTGATTCACTTTTGTCCTTGTTATATGACGTTAAACTATACAACACTTTTGTCCGGTACGACAATAAACTACAATATTCTTTGATTTCCTCATTTGAGAAGGAACCATTATTAACATTGATTCTTTTTTCAATCATGGTTTTCATTTTTTTCAAAAGACTACGTACATACATGGTAATGCCTAAACTTTTTATCTTAGGTTAAAACCATCATTGCACTAAAGTCCCTTTTCACCCTTCACATGTACGAACCAAATTTGTACAAAGGGTAGTTTCTAGAACTACGTGGACTTGATTCCCATCTTTATGGGATACGTAGGAACATTCGAGTGTCCCTCGAATCCAGTCCCAAGTCTTTTGGGCCTAACCCCAAATTTCACTTTCAGTCCCTTGGCTGAAAAGTCCTCATGAAAACACACACTGTGTATTCATTATTATGGTCCGAATTCTATGACCCAAAAAACTAAGATCACTCATCCTTTCGTCCTGCACGACGTTAAACTGTATTTCAAGAACTACGTATGGCTTGATTCTCATTCTTATGAGATACGTAGTGAAGTCCAAGTTTCAATTCAGGACCCAGCCACAACATGATTATGGTTTTCATTGACCTATGTATCTCTATATACATTGGAAAATACCCATCTTTATGTATTATAATCCTAACCTTAAATATTTTCAGATCTTCATAACCCTTTTTCATGACTTATGGTCACAAAAATGTCAAACTTCTGAGAATTCTTTTGCCTGACTATGCAGCACGTGCCCATAGGTGGCCTTGCATAAACAGTCCACATAACAAACTTGTCAGCCAAGAGATGCTATTTATTTGACCATGCAGCCAATGCCCATAGGTGGCCCTGCATGTTTTCAACCCCCTAACGGGTTTGTTAAATAATAGTAACTTCATTCTTGGGAAGAATGCCTCTTTTGTCCTTATTTGTCTTAAACGACAGTATGTAGAGATCCGCAAAAATAGCCATCCTTAACGTATTTTTCCCATATCCTTTTTCATGATCTGAAAGTATTCAAGTCTATGGTTTATTCTTCTTCCCTACGTTTGGGTCAGACCTTCGTAGGAGTGATATTTATCCAGTTCTTCGATATTCTTGTTTGAAAATATCTTCTCCATATTCAAGTACCTCTTTCCATACAACAAACTCTATGCTTTAGAAAATTTGAATCTCCATAAACTTTCACTGGCTTTTAGCACTAGGAAAGTAAATTTCTGAGAGTTCTTTTGCCTAACTATGCAGCACGTACCCATAGGTGGCCTTGCATAAACAGTCCACATAACAGACTTGTCAGCCAAAAGATGCTATTTTATTTGACTATGCAGCCAATGCCCATAGGTGGCCCTGCATATTTCAACCCCCTAACGGGTTTTGTTAAATAATAGTAACTTCATTCTTGGAAACTACTTCTTCTAATGCTATTTAGCTCTTTTTCATATCATTCCTCAGATTCAAATATTCTTAAGTCATAGTTTACATATTTTCTATCATACTTGAGTATGGTAATTTGTTTTCAGATAAATTATCAAGGAATTGAATCCATTTTTCGGTCAAAGCTATTTCGACCTTAAACATTAGCCTCTTTTTGTCCGGCTTGCATGACTTTAAACTGCCCACACAAAAGACAGAGGAACTATGAATAAAAGTCAAAGTTCCAGCTCACTAAATATACATTTTTTGTATGATTTAGCTAATATTGAGCAATTAAAAGATTCAAAGTTTGTAGGGTTATTTGTAATAATCCTAGTAAAAATCAAACTATGCTTACTAAGCCCATTGGATTAAGTAAATTTGAAGCAGGTAATGAAAGAATGCAGGTACAAATGATTGGAGACGAAAGTGTTTTTCATTGATACACAAGAGTTAGAAGGTATGAGGTCCGGAAATCCGGATACTTGTACGGAGGTGAGGCCGTATATTTATAGGCCAGGAGGCCTACCTGCGCGCCATACCAGAGGGTTTAAGGCCTGCGCGACGCAGACTTGCGCGCCTCCCTCTGCGCACTGAAGACTTGCGCGCCGCCCTTTTCCTTTAGAGGGATTCGATTTCCTCAGATTCAAATCCTCATTTCTCTCCGGATCCAACTCTGAGGGGGGACTTTTGTTGACGCTCCTTTCGTCACGGAATCTAAAGTTCGGAAAAGGGAATATCTGAGCTCAAAGTGATTAATCCTTTGAAGAAACATCAAAAATCGACAAAGGGATGAAAAAGGAGAACATTGCCCAGAGGTCGCGCAAGTTCCCTCTTGGTCGCGCAAGTATACTTGCGCGCCGCCTCAACACTTGCGCGACCCCTCATGGTCGTGCAAGGGACTTGCGCGACAGATCTGGTAACCGCCCAGTAACCGCCCGGGGTCTTCTTTTGCCTATAAATAGACCCTGTGGGCCCCCCATTCGAGAGGATCTCTTCCCAGAAACTCGGATCAAAGCTCCCGACGCCCAAGTCTCTTCTCAAAGCTTCCAGAACACTTCTAAGGTAATTTCTTACCTAGAATGGAAGATCTAAAGGGAAGAAGGAAGGCCTAAGTGTTGAAACTTATCAAACACTTGCGCGCCGACTTAATTCCTTCAATATAACTTGCGCGTCCCTCTTCTGGAAGAACCTCAAGAGGATGGGAAAGGGTTTAATAAAGAGTCGCTCAAGTAATTCAACTCTGGTTGAAAATCGCGCAAGTATCCCTTATGTCGCGCAAGTATACTTGCGCGACCAATACTTGCGCGCCGCCGCAGGACTTGCGCGACCTTCAATACTTGCGCGCCCCTATCTTTTTGGGTGCCCATCTTGCCCTTTTTCACCCCTCTTAAGCCATTTCACCCTTCCTATTCAAGATTCAGTCTTCAAGATACTCTTCAAAGCCATTTTATGGCATGATTTCTTGATTTGACATCCTTATCTGAAAGGAATTCTGTGAAATATCTCTCAAAACCTAGTGATTTAAACATCTTTATGTCACCAAAGATTGAGAGTTCATTCATTCAACCTCATCCTTTAAGATGAGAGAATCCTAACCTGGGTTTCCTTTTTCAGGAATAATCCCCAGTTATAAAACCTTTGATTTGGGCATCTTCCTTAAGAATAAGCCCCAATCAAAGTCCTTTAATCTTGGGCATCCTCCTTAGGAGTAAGCCCCAAACCTTAATCCCTAACCTGGGTCTCCTTTTCAGGAATAAAGACTCAGTCATAACCTTGGGCTTCCTTTTCAGGAGTAAGCCCCAAGTCCCCTAACCTAGGCTTCCTTCTTAGGAATAAGTCCTAGTCATGAATCTTGGGCATCTTCCTTAAGAATAAGCCCCAATCAAAGTCCTTTAATCTTGGGCATCCTCCTTAGGAGTAAGCCCCAAACCTTAATCCCTAACCTGGGTCTCCTTTTCAGGAATAAAGACTCAGTCATAACCTTGGGCTTCCTTTTCAGGAGTAAGCCCCAAGTCCCCTAACCTAGGCTTCCTTCTCAGGAATAAGTCCTAGTCATAAACCTTGGGCTTCCTTTTCAGGAGTAAGCCCCAAGTCCCTTAAATTTCTCTTAACCAGTCATAAATTATCTTTGATTTGGGTTTCCTTTTTCAGGAATAAAATCCAACCATAAGTCCCCTCCTAACTTGGGCATTCTCCTTAGGAGTAAGCCCCAAGATTAGAGTATTCAAATCTCCATGAAGCACATATAACTTTGTGGACCCTGTTCATGGATTTTCTTCCTAAAAGTAAATCCTAAACCTTCATCTATCTGGGCAGTCATCCATACATAAGCCCCAAACAAAATTCTTATGATTGCATCCTTCATGGCACAATTGTCTAAATTTTACCAATACCTCTTGTTTCTCACACCGAGCATGACTCACGTGAGCTTAGAGTGTAAAAGTAATTATGACATTCATCTTTGAGCCATCAATCATAAACATCATATCCCATTCCTCGAACTACGTGGGTTCTGATTCCTTTTTTCAAAACAAAGGATACGTAGGTAGCCCATTCATGGGTTCGATCCCAACATTGAAATAATCTCTGTCCTTCTGAATGACGATAAACTTCAAGTGCCCCACTGAGTGGCTTTAAAACCAGCCTGGTCATCAAAATGACCAAGAGACTTTTATATAAATGTTTTGAAGGATACCATTGACCAAGAATCTCTAAACAAATATAGATGATTCTATATTGATGAAGAACCTCGAATACATATAAAAGATTCTCTAAATTTCTTGCATATTTAATCATTGATTGTTAAAACTAAAGGAAAGCTCATTTTATACTTGGTAATGTAATAAGGATTCACGAACTTAACTTAAATCTATAAAGAGAGTCCCGGAGTAGACAATAATTCCCCTCAAAAAGGTGTGATGAGTCCGACCTCCCATCCTCTCGACCAATGCAAATTCCTAAGCCTCATTAACCCACAAGCTAATGAGCGCCTGCCTTTGGAAAGTAGGTCCAAACGGATGTGGAATCATTGGATGTTTCCGGTTCTACGAACAAACTCGTTAGAAACCGATCGGAACGTTTGAATCTCCCGTCCAGGAGGTCATCCCCGGATTCCGCGCGAAACAGGAGCCATTTTTGACATAAATATCAGAGGAAGTTAAACAAGCTAATATTTATTTCCTTGTATAGTGAAATGGGTGATCATAGTCATTTCAATTGAGTATCCTTGTTGTTGTTCAAACGTTATTATTAATTTACTTATTCTAAATTTTGGTGTTTTTTATTATTTTATGAAAACTATAAAATTTTATTTTAAAAAATAGAAATTAAATGAAAATATAAAACTATCCAAACATGTTGATGAAAAATAGAATGATGTTAGAAATTAAAGTTCTTGGTCATATTGTATGGTTACATAATTTTTGGTAAATGTCGGTATATATTTTAAAAGTAAAAATTCACATATTTATAAAATTATTTAGATAAAATGAATATTATTTTTTGAATTATGATGTCAAAATTATCCAACGGTTAATTTTTCATAATTTTCTAAGACAATTGAATTTTTTGGTAAAAATTAAATACCATTTAAATATATAATGTGTTTTATGAAATAATAATGACCCAATAGTGATGTAATAAAATACTATAAACATTATGTTTGGAAAATATATTTTTTATAATTAAAATAATGTGATTTTAGATTTGTTTTATTTATTTTACAAAGCTTTTGTGGACCCTCCAAGACTTATAAAACATTTTGTCTTTTTAAATTTTTTTCTTTGAGAGTGTGACTCACCTCTACATAAGAAAACCTATTATTTTAAGACGTTCGACCATTGGACTTAAAAAATATTTTTTCCCAATCCCTTTTGGAAAAATCCATGGGCTGGTTTGTGGTATTGAATAGTTCATTATAAGATATCCCAAACCTAAATAATAAAGAATTCCCTCTCCTTTCCTATATAAACCCACCCAAGATCCCACTTCCTCTTTACTCAAAGACTTTGGAGTTAGACGAAACCTTACCCTACTCTCTCTAGAATCCTCCCATGGTTCCCCAAGCTCCCAATAAGCCTCTCTCAAGCCTCTCCCATTCCTTTGGGATCATACGTCCAAGTAAGGAATTTCTTCCTTTCTCATTTTTCCAATTTTCTTTAAGTTGTTATGCAATTTTGTTTTCAATTAAAAATGTTGGGGTATGATTTATCACCTTAACATACATCCCTATTTTTGTTTGGATAATGGGAGACCTCATTCTCTCCCATTAATTCTTCCCATGTACACCTGTTACCGTGCCGAAATTCCGTGAGGGATTTCTCTCTCCTCTTTTACATCCAAGTAATTCTTTTGAATTATGAATCTAAATTCAATTACATTTGTTGGTATATATATTGATATTACCCACTTACTATAAATTTCATGTAATTATTATGAGACACCCCTTTCTCTCTCATCAACCATTTTTTTATGAGTTCATATTTCATGCTGTTATGCTGCGGAAATTGCACTATGATTTTCCAAGATAATGTCCTTGTGTAGTGAATACCATGCCCATTTCTCTATCAAGGGTATTCACCTTTATGAACATTTATTTATTGATTATAAAGCTTCATGTATGAATTCCAAATCCCTTTATTGTGGAATAAATGATGATGATTGATTTCATGTTGCATGATCAATGTGCCCAACTTATGCAGGAAATGAAATGTTTAAGAAAGGTGTGTCCTGATAGCGCTCCAATGCATTGGGTAAAGTATAGTATCATGATAATTCTTGTAAAATGGGTTTTGACTCATGCCTATTCAGTTTCAATGAGGTTTTACTCGTGATTCATGTGCAATGAGGGTTTACTCATGCTCCATGTTCCATGAGCCTTGGCTACTGTTAATTCCATGTAAATTGTTGTTGCCACATTTCCATGTTATGGTTATCATGATTTATCAGGCCTTTATGTTCTTGTTTCTCTTGTTATCCATTGATATGCCTATTTTCTAACATATATTGTATTCCTCATGTTATTCCATTTTTATTCCCTTACTGGGCTTTACAGCTCACCCTTTTCTTATGCATGTCCTCGGGTTATCACATGCAATGCTAAGTACGAGGGAATATAGTGGTCATGTAAAGGATGTTTTCAATAAAGATGGTGTGTGTTTTATGTTCTAAGATGTTATGTAATGTTCCTAATATCCAAAGACACTAGGCCTCTTGATCTTCTATGTTGTATTAAGTTAATATTTTATGTAATAAATAAGGTTTAAGTGTGTAATTAAAAGCATGGTTGTTATAGTCACGGTGGATAATTTCTTCTCCCATTAAAATGTCTCAAATCCACCACATATTAACTAAAACAATAGATGAATATAAATCATAATATTGTGGTAATGTTGTAAACCACCCCACAAGGCCAATCCTCATGTCATTCGCTCACCATTGTAAGTGTAAGAGATCATGATGGAAAGAGGAAAGAGTGAGATATTTTGAATGATTAAAATGGAAACAAGAAACACTTTAATAAAGATACGAATTAGGGTCACTTGATAAATTAAATTCAAAATAAATGAAATATATAAAAGTAGCATCATACTCCTAATTCTGTACAAGATCATATAGCATTGGATGATATCTTCAATCCCCGCTAACAATATATTTATAGGACTTAGTCTTGTTTTAAGAATCATTAGTCACCTAATAAATGGGTCTCCATAAACTTGGGTAATAATGGGGCTTTAAAATGGTAATTTGAATATAATTATATCAAAGGAAGTCATTTTTTATCCCATAAATGTGTATCATGTATGGAATAGTTATTTTGCAACATGAATTTTGATGATTGAGATCCCCAACATGAAATTCATAGCTAAATTTACGTTTTTAAAATTTTATAGGTGTTTCACAGTGTGAATTATTTGTGACATGCCCTTGTACTTGGTTCTTATCACTTGATGCTCCTTTTTTCATTATTTCTTCCACAATCTATCTTTTCTGGGGATGTTCACATTGTGAAGAGTCATTGAAAATGTGAATTGTTGTTTTCTATCATGATTCTCTCTATTTTTCTTTAATATTTTATTTCTAAGCTCCAATATTGGACCTTGACTTTCTATATGTGGAGTGACATTATCTACATCATGAATTCATCACCTTTTAGTGGGTTTTCAGATATTTTATATATCTTGTAAAAAATTCAAAAACCAATTATAATACTAGAACAAGTAATCATTTAATATGAAAAAATGTATTTTATATTCAAATACAGATGAAAAGGTATTATTTTGTCAGTCTGTTATCCCCTTTTTATAATGAAAGCACTGATATATACCCCATCAATTGAATTTTCGTATAAATCATCCTTTTTATACTTTATCATCTCATTGATTCCTAATTCATGTACTTTAGGTTATGATTTATGTCTTCTTTATTCCCTTTTTGTATTATATTAGACCACGTTCATGTCCTTATCCCCAATTGGGTTACCATTACCTATCACTATCAGTATATTACCATGACCTTAAAACATCATGTTCCACTCCCCAAGATAGTCCATATTAATAATGTTATCTATGTTCATATCAGTTAAAGAATTCCCATTTTACAAGGTACAATACCTAATTTTATTGTGAAAATAATTTGCCCATTAATATAAGTTGTATTGGTGTTTTATAAAATACTATAAACTAATAAAGGAAATACATACAACACCCATGAAGAAAAACATCCAAAAAATAATCCTAAAAAAGAGTTGAGTCTTTTCTCTCTATACATGAACTTTATATATCCAATGAAAAAACTCGTTCCAATAAAAAATGATAAAAAAAACTCTTCTAGTTTAATGATCACAAAGGGGATCAGGAGAAGAAGCCAAGTACCAACCTGTTAATCCTTTACATATCCATAACATAGGAAAATTTTAGGTTCAAAAAAGGATCAAAGATTGAAGTGTCTAATAAATGACCCCACAAAGAGTCATTTCAAACTCTCATAGTTCATAGACCAAGGAAAAGGTATCAGAACCATTATGTTCCTTTCTAATTAGTTCATATGATTTGTAAAAAATTAGTGAAGGTTTAACATCCGGGTACTTGATCCCTTTTCATCATTTAAACTCATTCCAAAGCCCACATCATTATTTTCATTATAATAAAAAAAACTAAATTTCCCCATATTTGAATGAACTAACATTAACTTATGGTGATGGAATATTTTCATCCATATAAAACATGCCAATATCCATCTATGAAAACAATTCAATAAAGGAACTGATTAACATATTAGAATAATATAATCCTGGCTTAATGTTATGGTATATGGGAAACTATTTTCATCTACTCCATATCTTTCCAAGTGAACAATATTTAGGGGAAACCAAATCTCATATTCCATTATTTCAATAACATAACATGGATTATTTTAATGGAATAGGTTCCACAATATTTTTCCATTATATATCTATGTGAGGGTACATGTTTATAAGATAATTGGTTGATTCAAATAATTTCCATAAACTACATCATTTTGATATAATTATTTACCTGATTAATCTCTATAAAATGTTCAAATGGGCTTGGTTACCATGATATTATACTTTGTTAGTTTCCATGATTTTCCAAAACTAAATGTCTAGGAAATTGAGTAAGTTATGGAATTCAAAATAATTTTGCACTAAAATAAATTTCTGTTATTATAAAAATAATAGAGGGGTGTATCTATAATATAGACTCTCTATCCCCCTCTAATAATAATAACATAAATAAATAAATGAATAGGATAAGAGTTTTTATTTTTCTAATATCATCATTTCATCTAGTGTTTTATGTGAATCACTGATTGGAAACTAAATATTTAATTACTTAGAAAATCCTACCTCATCTCATAGGTGCATTCATTTAAATGCATGAAACTAATTCTCGATTCTTCTTCTCGATTATCTAAATTTAGGTAGACACCTTTTGTAATTCCCTATGATTTTAGAATAAATTATATGTTTGATAGTGTATGCGATATGCAACACAAAACCCAAACAAATAGTGATTATTGAAATATGACTGCTTAGGCGTATCTATTAAATTTTTAGATATAAATTGTATTAAATACATTATATATATATATATATATATATTTCTTAATAAACATAAATATATTTATAAATTATTAGTAAATATACACTTAAGTTTTAGTAACATAATTTTAATCTTAAAAAATATATGATATCTTTAAAAATGATTTTAATTTCTTTTTGTTAAAAAAATTTATAATTAATTTCTCGAACATTTAGAAATTGTATTTAATAAAATGAGCTCTAGTTTTTATATCTTAATATCAAATTTAACTTAGGGTTAATTTTTTATTTTTCAAAAATTATTTATTTTTCATTAAGTAGTGTAAAATATCCATTATTTTAAAATTATCACTTTCATTGATAAATTAACAAAATTAAATTTCACATTATTCATTCAATTTCATTTCAAAGTAAAATAATAATTATTTAGGTATATTTAATACAATTAATTTCTTTTAAATCACCATTATTCTGGATTTTTGAATTAGTAAATTTAAAGTCATAAAACACATTTTTTTAATTTTTTTAAAATGAATAATGCTTATCCCTTTTAATTAATTAAAAATAACCCTTAATAGGGAATTATTTAAATTATATGTATAAATTATATATCTATAATTATTAATTTAAATTCATATAATGAATATTACTAGATAAAGAGTTAATGTTAAATCATCATTTCCATGACAAAAAATGCATTTTTTAGAAAACCACTTTTCATCGTATTGTGGGTTTTATTTAAATTAAATTCTTCTACCTATAAGAATATATTTTGATAAAATTTATTCAATATTTGGAATGATCATAATTACTATTTCTAAATAATATAAACTTATTTTTTGGACAATATAAATAGTAATTGTAGTAAATATTTATTACCATAGTAAGGAAAAACTAGTTTAATTTTTGGTAAAAAGACAATAATAATAATTTTAGTTGAAAAAAAAGGGTAACCCAAAAAGTATAAATAATTATTTTCACTTTTCAATGAAATAAATATTATAATTATTATATATTTTTATATATTATAAATAAATACGGAAAAAACTCAAATCGTATTTTTTTGTGTAAAATGCATTATAAATTAATAATTTATTTTGGATGAATTCATGAAAATTTAAAATAAATTATATTTTAATAAAATGATACAATTAAATTATTAAAATTAAATTTAAATGATAATATAATTTTTTTGGAGTCAAATGTAATTGTTATAAGTGTTTCAAAAATATTATTGAAAAATAAACAATATTTGTCAATAAATGTTGATTCCTATTTTAAATTTGAAAATTTACACACATAGAAAATTATTTTTATAAAATTAATATTATTTTTTGAATCATCATGTCAATGTTATCCAATAGTGGATTTTTCATAATTTTCTAAGATTTCCAAATATTTGAGTAAATGTTAAATGCATTATAATTATATGTTGGGTATTGTGACATCATAATGACCTAAAAGTGATGTAATAAATTATATAAACTGTATTAATGAAGAAAATTATGTTTCAAATTTTAAATAATTTGATTTTGAGGTTATTTTAATAATTCTATAAATACTCTATTAATTCCCCTAAAATAATGTTATTTTAATGGTTCTAAAATCATATCTTTACATACATGATTCACTTCCACGTCACCAAGGGTAATGTTTGGATAAATTCGGCACTTGACCATATTAAATAATGAAAACACAACTATTTTGTACAAAATATGGGAATAAACCATGGTAAAGTTCATGGTTTTGATTATTTTATTGTGTATAGCCCAAAAATTTTTTTGGGGAATAATAAATAATTCCTCTATACTTTCCTATATAAACCCACCCAGTATCCAATTATTATTCACTAAAAACCATATAACGCATCTTTAATCTTCACTCAAATCTTTAGATTCCCCCCAAGGTTCCCCAATCTCTCAAAAATCTACTCAAAATCTTATTGAATATCTATATCTTGTTAAGGTCCCTCTCTCTCTTCTTTTCAATTCAAGAACCCTCTTTGTATTTATTCATCATAATTTTAATTGGTAATGTTTTCATGACTTTATAAAGATCTATATATTTTGAAATTTATTTTATAACAGTTATAGATCATTTATACAAAATAATTATAGATTTTACTAAATCAATTAATATGTTGAAATTTGGTATAGGGTTCCTCTGTTTTATTTTCCATTCAAGAACTTTCATTGTAATTATACTTTTAAAGCTCATGTTTTTATGTTTACATGACATTATAAATATCCCTATGCTGTAATTTTTTTCACAATTACAAGATATCATTTGTCCCCTATCATTATATAATTTAAATAATATATTACAAAGCCTAAATCTAGTGTGGGATCCCCTCTTTCTCTTATTTATTAAAGAATCATATTTATGTATAACACTTTGGATTCCAATTACTATTGATGTGATATGATTTTAAACATCCATATCACTGCCCATATGATTTCCAAGTTATTAGTTAATCTTTAAAATCTAATTAATCCATCCCATGTTTCATTATGTACCCATGTTACGCTACTGAAATTATACAATGATTTTTCTATACTGGGATTTTATTCAAGAACCCTCCTTATTTTATGATTACTAATTCCTAAATTTTAATATTGGATTATGTTATTAAATATCCCTCATACTATAATTATGTATCAAACATCATTATATACCAATTAAAATTTCATTTAACTATTTTTTGAATCTTAAATTAATTTTGTTTCTCTATCGAAATATCATAGTAATTTTTCAAGATGAATATTTGTGAGGTGTACACTCATACCAATTTCCACTAAAGTATATTCACCTAGTTTTACCTATAATTAATATATTTGAGACATCCATGTATTTAAACCAGAATAATTAATCATGGGATTAAATTTTATAAAATATACTCTATGTTATATGGTATATGTGGCACACTGATGTATCTACAATATATGATTATAATGGTTACGCCCAGATAATGCTCTAATGAATTGGAAAAGAATTTAATCTATTGAGATTCTATGTGTGGTTAATGGGATTTTATACTAAGTACATTATGTTATGATGTTTTTTGAGTTAACTTTGACTTATGTTTATAATTTTAAGGTTAAATTTGTCTTCACAATCCCATATTTCATTTATATTGTAATGTTATATCATGCCTCATTGTTCATGTTTTTGTTTCTCACCCCTTTTATATCCCATTTAAATTAATATTGTCCAACATTCAATAATTTATTCATGTAATTATTTATTTATTCTATTAATGGGTTTTAAATATCAACCCTTTCTTATGTATGTCCTCAGGTTACCCCATGTAGTTTTAAAAGCTATGGAATTTTAGAATCATGTTAAGGAAGTTTTCAATAATTATTTTGTATCGATGTATCTAGTTTTTGTGTTATGTAAATAATTTCCAAAATAAACTTTGATTGTTGATTATCCAAGTTTAACTAGGTTTATTAATATATAATAAATCATTAATTATGTGTAATAAAGAATTGGGTTTTTATTGTTTGTTTCAATATAATGTGTAATTATTTTTAAGATTAGGATTATAAAAAACCAGAAAAAGGATTATGGATAACACTTAGTATCAGAAAACATACCTATGCTATGGTAAAGTATACAGTTAGTGGTTTATAATAATATTCATCCTTGTAAGGGTATCACAAGTTAATTTATCTCTATTATAGATTTATTTAGGTGTGACATCCTCGCAAACACTATAATGGGCTATACATGATCGAGAATTAGTGCACAATAATGGGATTTTCTGAACACGTGGTTTAAAAACCTTGGGGGAATATTTTTTATTCAATTAAAAATATTATTATTAAAAATTATTTAGGTAAAAAATACCAATAAGATTCTATGATAGGAAATATATCATAGATAACTAATATTGAATTCTGGAAATTCATATATTAATGAAATAAATTTAATTTATAAGTTATGTATATAATGTTTTTGTATTCGAATTCATGTGTTTAATAGTATGAAATTACTCATCCACAATTTTTCCTAGATTCTATTTATTGGAATGAAATTGGAGGAACTAATTCAACAACCAATGTAAGGGGACAATGTGATGACTTCCAAAATGAGATACCTTATATGATGGGATCTCGAGTAATAGATCTTTTGATTATTCTAAACCAAATATCAAAAACCAAAATTAAAACCCCTCATATAGTTTAATTTCATAAGATATCAAAGAATATGGGTATATCTTCTCTAGTAAGTTCATATGATAGAGGCGATAATGGAAGGAATATTCAATTTCATACATGTTATAATTGTTGAAAGAGGCACCACTTGAATTGCTACAATGGAACTTGAAGGTATTTTAAGTGTTGAAAAATGGTGCATAAAGTATCTAGTTTCTGTAATAATGAATAATAGGATGTAATGGAAAAAATTAAATCCCAAAGAACCATTTTTTGTTCTCTTTATAATTTGTGGATAATATGGTAATTATATTAGTCAAATTCCAAATACAAGGGTTAAATCTAAGACTAATTAAGGATTTATTCTATGGAAATCAATGAATTGTAAGTATTGAAATGTTTATATTTTATTATTTTAGAATTTTGTTGTAGTATCCTTATATAATGTTAAATTATTGATATATTAATTATGAATCATATAAGGATTATTTCAAAATAGTTTCTATTTAAGTATTTTAAACACATGTTGAATGGTATGGATAAACAATAAAAGTGATTTAGTGATATGTTTAATTTTTTTAAAACACATGATTGAGTGATTGATAACCCCTAATATGTATTTGACATTGGGGTAAACCTAAAGAGTCTTGGGATGATATGTGAAGTGCACTGTGTTTCATTTGTTGTCAATAAGGTATGTTGTTGATCAGAAGATGTCAAAGAATGAATGGATGTCAAGGAGAGTCAATATGTGAATGACAAAGGATGTGATGGTGATGGTGATGAACGGAGAATGGCCATGGTACTAATATGCATGTCACTTAGGAGATTTACTAAGTGGCATAGGAGATGTGGTTGAAACATTCTCTAGTAATATCAGACGATTTTAGAACTGATCTTTATGTTTCAATACTTGTATCAAGATGATACTAAGTTACACCACTTGAAGAATGGATGATGATGGAGCATCATCTTTATATCTGATGATTGTTGAGCTAATTTTTAAAGTTCAAAGAACTTGTATCCTGATGATACAAAGTCACAACAATAATTAAAGACCATGCATTGTATTGACAATGCATGAGGAGCTGAAGTGAACCATCCATAAGTTCTAAGTGGATGAAGTGGTTTTAATGAAGTCCATGCACTAACTCTTAGTGCATGTGAATTGAAAAAGATCCAATTGATCTCTGATTAGATCAATGAAGCACTTTGAAGAATTTAAGTGATTCAGGAGTTCGGTTGAAGATGAAGAACCTTCGGGAATTCCATTCCTAAGTGATGAATAAATGTTGAAGAGAATTGGAGGAATTCTTAACAAGAAGAAGAAAAATGTAGAAGAATAATTGCTTAGAGGAAGATGTCTTGGAATTTAGAGTTGGCATTTGGCTTATACTCTTTGGAGAACTTTGTCTTTGACAAAGTCCTTATTCATGCCTTTGCCAAAAAATTGGCCGGCCATGGAAACCTTGAGGGTTCAACCCCAAGTCATGGGCGCTAGGCACCACACACATGGGGGAACCCGTGGGGCGAGCCCAGGGCGGAAGGACGCACCCAAGACACCGCATAGGCGTCTGGGGCACGCCCGAAGGAGCGCGGTAGGGGCGCATGAGCGCACCCAAGAGTGTCAGCGTGCATAGTGGGCGCCAGTGGCGCGCCCGCAGGGAGCAGAGTGGGCGCAGAGCGCGCCCGCAGAGAGAACACGGTGCGGGGCGACACTGTGGAGGGAGAAGTTCAACTGAGCCGGCTGGGGGAGCGGATGGTTGATAAACCGCGGCAAAACCGCGCCTCGTTTCGATGTGGGACGCGGAAAAATCACCGGAAGCGAATCCTGGCCGCACGATTGATCGCGCGCCAGATCTTGGCTGCACATCTCATCGCGCCGCTCCCGTTCAGATCCAGGCCGTCCGATGTGTTTCATTTGCCCGATCCAACGGCTCCCGGTCCATCTCCTACCTCGAGCTCGAACGAAGCCACCCGCGTACCTCCGTCGAACCAGGAGAAACCCGCGAGATGATTTTGAGCTCCCGGCCACCATTTCCGAAGCCGAAGGCTCCATTGAGCTCGTCTGGCCACACCGAACATGTCCATGCATTAAAGTGGGCTTGCATGCAACGAGAGGAGAATTTGAAGTTCGGCCGAAGCAAACCGAAGGTGCGAGGCCATGAGGTTTATATTCTGCATGGTTTGGACCGAAGGAAGGCCGTGCATGCGTTCTAAGTCGCATGCACGTGAAGAGGAAAAGAAAGAGAAGTGATCCCGCGTGAAACAGAAAATAGAAACGGGATTTGCGGCTCGTTTAAAGATTTCAAAGATCCGAAATCTTCAGGAATTTAAGTTGCAATCACGCGGATCATGTGAGGCATCTCTTGCCTATAAAAAGAGAGCCCGATCCCTCTTAGAAGCTTACTGATTTGCTAAAGTTTTGTTGAAAATCCGAAGTCCCGAGGAGCACTTTGTGCCTCGCGAAGCCGAAGCCCCGCGCACACTTGCGCGGCTGAAGTCCCGGTGCCACCCGAGGCCCGAAGGTCCCCTGCGCGCATCACTTGCACGACAGGAAGAGCTCTCCCTGCCCGCATACTTGCGCGGCAGGAGAAGCTTGCGCACCCAAGGTGCTCTTGCACTCTTGAGGCTTGCACAACCCGAGCCACATCCTTTTGCGCGCCCAAGGTTGGTTGAGGCTTGCGCGGCCCTTGAGGCTTGGCACCTTGTGCGGTGAGGCAGTGGAGAAGATCCTTGCTTGTGACCCTACGTGGAAGTGGAGGTGTTGGTATTCGGGTGTGAGCATGAGGAGGAAGACCCGAGGCCATGTGTGTGCACAAAGAACAACACCAAGTGGTGTGTGTCAAGTGAAGAGGATTCCACACCTTGTGTGTGTGCCAAGTGAGGAAGACCCTACGGGTTGGTTGTGCACACTTGAAGATTAAAAGAGAAAAACAAAAGTGTGTGTACAAAGTATAAGAATACATCTTGGCCGTGTGTGTGCAAGAAGAAGTGGAGGCTGTACCTTGTGTTTGCAAAGTAAACAAAGTGGGTGCAAACAAGAACAAGTGAAGGCCGAGCCTTTGTGTGTGCAAAGTGATTGTGCACACTTAGAAGAATAAGAAGAGGATTCTCACACAAAATAAAAACATACACTTAAGTGTGTGTAAACAAATAGAATTAAGTGTGTGAAGATTGTGAAGAAGGTGTGTGCTATAATTGACTATACCCTTTGTGGGTTTATTGCACCAAGAGAAGAAAGAGGGAAGTGCATGCATGCATGCATGCACGTGCACACGTAAACAAGTCAAATCCTCTTGTGTGCATTTGAGGAGTCCAAGACCAGGAGATCTTGAAGAGTTTAGAGATGCCATGAACTCAGTGCATGAAGTTGATGTGAAGTCAGACTGAATCCAGACTGAAGTTAGAGATATCAGTTTTCTGAGTTTTCAGTAATTGAGAAGAGCCTGATCAACTAAAGTGATCAGAAGTGTTGAGCAAGACCAACAGACCTTATCAGAGGCTGTTGAAGATTCTTGAAGAGAGAAAGCCAGGTCATCCTGAGAAGAAGGAGATAAATCCTGAGCAAGACGAGAAAACCTGATCAACTCAAGTGATCAGAGGTACAGAGCAAGGCTAGCAGCCTTTATCCCAGGCTGATGAAGATACTTGAAGAACTTAAAGTGAAGAAGAGCTACTCGTGCGACTCGAGGAGCCAAGAGAAGATCCTGTGGGACTCAGGGAGAAGAAGTCTTCAGTGGGATTCTGGAGCAGGCCAGTGGGACTCCGGTAACACTGTGTGACACAGTATAAAGACCCTCCTGTGGGACTCAGGAGAGATACAGTGGGACTCTGTATCGACCATTGTAATTTTAACAGGTTATAATGGAGAATCCATGCTGGGAGAGCATGGCAAGGACGTAGGCCTTTGGTGCCGAACCTTGTAAATCCTTGTGTCCAGTGCCTTTATATTTACTGCATCATTCGAGGAAAGGTGAGAGATACAAGAAGAGTGGATTGAGGCTTTAACCAGCCATAGAGGTTTAATTGATTAAGAATCAATTAGTAAAAAGTTTTAAGGGATCACTGATTCACCCCCTCCCCCTCTCTGTGATTCACACTGATCTGGGCACTTCAATTGGTATCAGAGGGAGGGTTACCTCTAAAAGATCCAAGGGAGTCTTTATGAAGTGCATATTTGAGGAAATGAGTGACCAGCCTCAAATGGAGATATCTGCCAAGACTCAGAAAAATAGAAAGAAGAAACAGGCCAAGAAGATGAAGAAAGCATGTCCTAGCTGTGATGAAGTTGGAATAATGAATGATCTTCAAAATGCAATCGAATATCTTCAGAAGACAGTCCCCAAGGAAGTGGCAATGTGTATAGCTACAGGCATCCTTGATCTTCAAGAAGAAAAATCACAGTTAGAAGAAGAAGCCAATGCAATGGAAGATCAATTGGCAAAAAGGGTTGGCATAACCAACACTCTCAGAAAGCTGGTGAAGGCTAAAGATGTAACTGTTTCCCTTTGCAATGAAAGATATGAAGACACTACTGAAGAATTGAAAAGAAGCCTTTCTGAGAAAGAATTCTTTAAGACAGTGGTCAAAGATGTTTTCCATGCACTAGAAAAGAGGCACAAAGTTTCAATGAATGTCAGAGATGCTCAACTTGAATACAAAGTAAACAGGGTAAAGGAGCTTGACAATTCATTACAAGAAATGAAGAAGGTGCATGAAGACCAGTTAGAACAGCTAAAAGAAAATTGGGAAGGAAAGCTAAGAACTGTTGAGGATGAGAAGAACTCCCTCAATATGAAATGCTTCGAACTAGAGGTGATATTGAAAAATCTGCAATCACCCAAAGCTGAATCCTCCCAGTCAGCTGAAAGTAGAAATGTTGCTACTCAAGTATGATTTGAGAAGGATGATTCTAAAAGAAATACATCCTCTAATGAAAGGGCAACATCTTCTAAAAAGAAGGTACCATCCATACCATCTTGTACTCATGCTTCTAAAAGTGTTTCTACTAAAAGTGCAGGATGGAAGAATGAATCCAAACAAGTATGGATGAAGAAAGTGAAGAAAGAATGCTCTCCTGAAACAACACAGCAATTCAAGACAAGTACCCTACAATCAGAAGGAATCAAAAGGTCAAGATTTGTGGGTCAATGTTGGTGTTGTAACAAGTATGGGCATTGTGTAAAGGATTGTTGGTACAATCCAATGAATGCCAAAGCACAGAGGAAGCCCATGCCTAGGGGGAGAAAGCCAGAAGAAAAGAAGCAGCATCCACAGGTCCAGAGACATTTGTTTACTGCAAATAGATTTGGATTACTTGACAACATCTGGGATGATTGCAAAAGTGGTCAAATAGATACATGTCAATCTCCAACTGTATCCAGAGCTCAAAGGAAGAGAAGATCACTGAACCTGGCTAAAATGGAATCCTTGGGAAGCAAGCATAAGAAAGTGGAAGATGCTCCCAAGAAGATTATGAAAAAGTAAAAGAAGTCCTTGGAGTCTAAATCCAAGAAGGGTGATGCATCCAGAAGGACCACCAAGAAAACATGCTTCTACTGTGGAAAGAAAGGACATGTCATGGATATTTGTAAACAAGCCATGAAATTAAATAGAAGCAGACTGGACTCAAATAGACGATCAATCCAGAAGAAGCAGAAGGGATTGGTTGAAAATAAGTTGCCTAAGAAAGGTAGCTTAACAGCATCAAAAGAACCATGTGGAATATCCAGAACTGAGGCCACACTTCCAAGTGACTTACTAGTCATATGGCCACATCAGTTGCAACTTTCCAGAGAACTGCAAAAAGCTGAAGATGAAGTTCTGGCAATTGCTAAGGCAAAACGAAAGAAGAATATTTCACATGAAGATGTATTGAGATCCACACCAGCTCCAACATCATTGAAGATCAAATGTGCAAGTGTGAAGACTGGTGAATATGGGACATCTCGGTTGAGAGAATCTTCTCAGCCTTGTTGTTCACATTGATGAACCAAGGAGGTCCCATCTTATTCCCTTATACACTTGTATTTACATATGCTAACATTGCAGGGAATTGAAGATGATGATCATTCTCAGCTGGAGGATGGTTTGGATAGAATGGAGTGCACCCCTTGAGGGGGAGCCAATCTGGAGAAGATGGTATTCTTAGATTAATACCATCTTGAGAAAAGTGAAGGTATTCCAATCATACTTTCAACCCTTGTTTCTTAATTGTATTCATCATGACAATTAAGGGGGAGTATTGATTGAAGACAAATGAATGAAAGGGGGAGCTTTATCTTTGCACCTGAACTTTCTAATGAGTTTTGTGAAGTTGTGCAGGATTTAGCAAATTCATTGTTATATCTGAAAAATTTCAAACCCCTAAGCATGATCTCACATGTGTAGAGAGTTATGGACAGCTTTGAATTCCTTGGTTACACCACTCTTGTTTTCTACACCGGGTTAGCCCAAGTAGACTTAGAGTTGATCAACTAAAGGTTCTTTTCTAAAGAAGAACATGTGACATCATCCCTCTCCTAGTGTTTTTCAAGAAGATGTTATTCGAAGGGAGGAAGATATTTTTGGAAGAGTACCACACCACACCTCTGCATTTGATTTCCAATAAGGGGGAGAAAAGACTGGCACACATATTGACCCATTCATATGTGCTGAAGAAGTGTATTGACAACAAATACAAAGGGGGAGATTGAAGTGCACTGTGTTGCATTTGTTGTCAATAAGGTATGTTGTTGATCAGAAGATGTCAAAGAATGAATGGATGTCAAGGAGAGTCAATATGTGAATGACAAAGGATGTGATGGTGATGGTGATGAACGGAGAATGGCCATGGTACTAAGATGCATGTCACTTAGGAGATTCACTAAGTGGAATAGGAGATGTGGTTGAAACATTCTCTAGTAATATCAGACGATTGTAGAACTGATCTTTATGTTTCAATACTTGTATCAAGATGATACTAAGTTACACCACTTGAAGAATGGATGATGATGGAGCATCATCTTTATATCTGATGATTGTTGAGCTAATTTTTATAGTTCAAAGAACTTGTATCCTGATGATACAAAGTCACAACAATAATTAAAGACCATGCATTGTATTGACAATGCATGAGGAGCTGAAGTGAACCATCCATAAGTTCTAAGTGGATGAAGTGGTTTTAATGAAGTCCATGCACTAACTCTTAGTGCATGTGAATTGAAAAAGATCCAATTGATCTCTGATTATATCAATGAATCACTTTGAAGAATTTAAGTGATTCAGGAGTTCGGTTGAAGATGAAGAACCTTCGGGAATTCCATTCCTAAGTGATGAATAAATGTTGCAGAGAATTGGAGGAATTCTTAACAAGAAGAAGAAAAATGTAGAAGAATAATGGCTTAGAGGAAGATGGATTGGCATTTAGAGTTGGCATTTGGCTTATACTCATAGGAGAACTTTGTCTTTGACAAAGTCCTTATTCATGCCTTTGCCAAAAAATTGGCCAGCCATGGACACCTTGAGGGTTCAACCCCAAGGCATGGGCGCTAGGCACCACACACATGGGGGAACCCGTGGGGCGAGCCCAGGGCGGCAGGATGCACCCAAGACACCGCATAGGCGTCTGGGGCACGCCCGGAGGAGCGCGGTAGGGGCGCATGAGCGCACCCAAGAGTGTCAGCGTGCATAGTGGGCGCCAGTGGCGCGCCCGCAGGGAGCAGAGTGGGCGCAGAGCGCGCCCGCAGAGAGAACACGGTGCGGGGTGTCACTGTGGAGGGAGAAGTTGAACTGAGCCGGCTGGGGGAGCGGATGGTTGATAAACCGCGGCAAAGCCGCGCCCCGTTTCGATGTGGGACGCGGAAAAATCACCGGGAGCGAATCCTGGCCGCACGATTGATCGCGCGCCAGATCTCGACCGCACATCTCATCGCGCCGCTCCCGTTCAGATCCAGGCCGTCCGATGTGTTTCATTTGCCCGATCCAACGGCTCCCGGTCCATCTCCTACCTTGAGCTCGAACGAAGCCACCCGCGTACCTCCGTCGAACCAGGAGCAACCCGCGAGATGATTTTGAGCTCCCGGCCACCATTGCCGAAGCCGAAGGCTCCATTGAGCTCATCTGGCCACACCGAACATGTCCATGCATTAAAGTGGGCTTGCATGCAACGAGAGGAGAATTTGAAGTTCGGCCGAAGCAAACCGAAGGTGCGAGGCCATGAGGTTTATATTCTGCATGGTTTGGACCGAAGGAAGGCCGTGCATGCGTTCTAAGTCGCATGCACGTGAAGAGGAAAAGAAAGAGAAGTGATCCCGCGTGAAACAGAAAATAAAAACGGGATTTGCGGCTCGTTTAAAGATTTCAAAGATCCGAAATCTTCGGGAATTTAAGTTGCAATCACGCGGATCATGTGAGGCATCTCTTGCCTATAAAAAGAGAGCCCGAGCCCTCTTAGAAGCTTGCTGATTTGCTAAAGTTTTGTTGAAAATCCGAAGTCCCGCGGATCACTTTGTGCCTCGCGAAGCCGAAGCCCCGCGCACACTTGCGCGGCTGAAGTCCTGGTGCCACCCGAGGCCCGAAGGTCCCCTGCGTGCATCACTTGCGCGACAGGAAGAGCTCTCCCTGCCCGCATACTTGCGCGGCAGGAGAAGCTTGCGCACCCAAGGTGCTCTTACACTCTTGAGGCTTGCACAACCCGAGCCGCATCCTTTTGCGCGCCCAAGGTTGGTTGAGGCTTGCGCGGCCCTTGCGGCTTGGCACCTTGTGCGGTGAGGCAGTGGAGAAGATCCTTGCTTGTGACCCTACGTGGAAGTGGAGGTGTTGGTATTCGGGTGTGAGCAAGAGGAGGAAGACCCGAGGCCATGTGTGTGCTCAAAGAACAACACCAAGTGGTGTGTGTCAAGTGAAGAGGATTCCACACCTTGTGTGTGTTCCAAGTGAGGAAGACCCTACGGGTTGGTTGTGCACACTTGAAGATTAAAAGAGAAAAACAAAAGTGTGTGTACAAAGTAGAAGAATACATCTTGGACGTGTGTGTGCAAGAAGAAGTGGAGGTTGTACCTTGTGTTTGCAAAGTAAACAAAGTGGGTGCAAACAAGAACAAGTGAAGGCCGAGCCTTTGTGTGTGCAAAGTGATTGTGCACACTTAGAAGAATAAGAAGAGGATTCTCACACAAAATAAAAACATACACTTAAGTGTGTGTAAACAAATATAATTAAGTGTGTGAAGATTGTGAAGAAGGTGTGTGCTATAATTGACTATACCCTTTGTGGGTTTATTGCACCAAGAGAAGAAAGAGGGAAGTTCATGCATGCATGCATGCACGTGCACACGTAAACAAGTCAAATCCGCTTGTGTGCATTTGAGGAGTCCAAGACCAGGAGATCTTGAAGAGTTTAGAGATGCCATGCACTCAGTGCATGAAGTTGATGTGAAGTCAGACTGAATCCAGACTGAAGTTAGAGATATCAGTTGTCTGAGTTTTCAGTAATTGAGAAGAGCCTGATCAACTGAAGTGATCAGAAGTGTTGAGCAAGACCAACATACCTTATCAGAGCCTGTTGAAGATTCTTGAAGAGAGAAAGCCAGGTCATCCTGAGAAGAAGGAGATAAATCCTGAGCAAGACGAGAAGACCTGATCAACTCAAGTGATCAGAGGTACAGAGCAAGGCCAGCAGCCTTTATCCCAGGCTGCTGAAGATACCTGAAGAACTTAAAGTGAAGAAGAGCTACTCGTGCGACTCGAGGAGCCAAGAGAAGATCCTGTGGGACTCAGGGAGAAGAAGTCTTCAGTGGGATTCTGGAGCAGGCCAGTGGGACTCTGGTAACACTGTGTGACGCAGTATAAAGACCCTCCTGTGGGACTCAGGAGAGATACAGTGGGAATCTGTATCGACCATTGTAATTTTAACAGGTTATAATGGAGAATCCATGCTGGGAGAGCATGGCAAGGACGTAGGCCTTTGGTTCCGAACCTTGTAAATCCTTGTGTCCAGTGCCTTTATATTTACTGCATCATTCGAGGAAAGGTGAGAGATACAAGGAGAGTGGATCGAGGCTTTAACCATCCATAGAGGTTTAATTGATTAAGAATCAATTAGTAAAAAGTTTTAAGGGATCACTGATTCACCCGCTCCCCCTCTTAGTGATTCACACTGATCTGGGCACTTCAATATGTATAAGAATAATCTTATATTTAAATGTATTGATTCCAATTTTGAAGATTTATCTGAAGAAAGTTTATCAGGATTAACAATATTTTTGGAAAAATATTATCGAATAAAATATTAATTTCATTGAGGTGATTAATGATATTTCGGTATATGTTTTATTGGTTTGAGGTATATATACCCATTTTGTATACATTAAATTATTATTAGAGAATAATTATAATATGCATGGTTATGTGTATATTAAAATGACCTTTGATGATAAAACATTTCTAAATGTTGATATTATGGTGTTATTAGGGATATATGGTTATTTATATAAGGAATGATTTATGTTAAACCCTTAGAGTTTTTTATAGATTATGGAGATTAATTTATTTAGGTTTATTAATTTTAAGTATTATATTACATTTTACAAGATATTTTGGATTTATCAAAGTCAGGAGGAATGGCATTATTTTCATTGGTGGTATATATGTTCTTTTAGAATCTTATTCATGTTCTTTAGACATAAATACTCATCTTGAGTATTATTCATTTAGAGAAAAATTCAGAATGAAGTAAAAATTGATTGAAGGATGAAATTATAGTTGTTAATAAAGTATATTCACTTATGTTACAAGTATATATAGTAAATTAATTACTTAACGTTATGAAAATAATCTTGAAACATTATTGCTGTTATATTATGATCATTTTTTATGAATTTATGGTTATTTCACCAATTATAGATTTATGGTTTTTAATCATTTACTTTTTCCTAAAAATGTTCTCTAACACTCTCTATTAGTTCCCAAGAACTATTTTTTCCTTCCATGTCCATATTTTCACTTATAACTAATGTTCTTCTACTTGGAATCCTAGTAATGTGGTGACCTTCATACTTTCCTTTCTCTGTTTTCATGTGTTTTTAACACTTTTTACAATTTGGGTTTTCAATAATGATATTCTCAATTATCAAAACTTTTCTTACTATGACCAGGTTTAAAATGCAGGGGTGAATTTTTTTAAAATGTTTAATAATGTAACACCACATGTTTTAAAATAGAAAACTATTATTGATAGCATATGCGATAAGAAACACCAAACCCAAAATAATGATAGTTTAAATATGATTATTTTAACATGGCCTTTTAGTTTTTAGATATATATAGTATTAATTACATTATGAAATATTTATATATATTCACTAATCCCCATAAATATATTTATAAAGTTTTAGTAAATAATCACTTAGTTTTTTTAATGTCATTTTATTTTCCAAAAAATATATTTTCTTCATTAATGTTTTTTAGTTTTTGTGAAACATTTTTATAAATAATTTCAAAAAAACTAGAAAACTTATTTCATATAAATTGAATCCATTTTTTATATTAAAATATCAAAAATAACTTATTGTGAAATTTTTTTATTTTTCAGAAAATATTTATTTTTTAGTAAATAGTGTAAAATAACCATTTCTTTAAAACTGTAATTTCTTTTAATAAATTATGAAATTTTGAAGTCACATTTTTATTTTTATTTTATTTAACCGGAATATAATTAAAATTTATTTATATAGAATTCCATTAATCACTTTTAAATCATCATTATACTAGATTTTAGAATAAGTTGATTTTTAGGTTTTGAAACACATTTTTCTAAAAATTATTTTTAAATTCATAATGTTTCTCTATCTTAATTATTTAAAAATAACACATAATGGGGAATTATTTTTATTATATGTATAGATACTTTATATATATTTATTAATTTAAATTCATATATTTAATATTACAACTTATAGTGCTACAACAAAGTCTTCATTTCCTTAAAAATGAATGTTTTCTGAAAACTGATTTTAATCGCACTTGTGAATTTTTATTTAAGTTAAATTATTCCACTTATATGATTTTATTTTGATAAATTGGATACCTTATTTAAAATCATCATAATTACTATTTTTAAATAAGGTCATCATAAATTTTGGACAACATTATTATTAAAAATAGAAAATATTTACTACCATGCTAAATGTATAATAGGTTAATTATGATTAAAAAGTTAATAATAGTAATTTAACAAAGAAAAAAAGGGAAACCATAAAATTATTAATATTTATAAATAATTTTCAATGAAATAATTATTATACTTATTTTTTTGGGTTTACTATATAACTGATTAAGTAATGATTTTGATCAAAATTAGTCATTAATACAAAAAAACTCAAGTTTTATTTTTTTTTAATATGAAATTAAAATTAAGATATTATTGATGATTAATTAATGAATTTTGAAAATAAATTATAGTTTATAAAATTTATACTATAAAATAATTTATATTTTTTTAAATTATAATATAATTTTGGTGAAGTCAAATGTAATTTTTATAAGGGTTCAAAAACTGTTGTTGACAAAAACCCAGAATTTCAAAATAAATCTCACTTATTTTTATAAAGGATAACATTAACATTTTTTAAAAATTATTTTTATAAAATAAATATTATTATTGGAATAAAAATTCAGAAATTATCCTAAGGATATTTTTTTGGTAATTTTTTTGGACCATCAAATTTTCACTCAAAAATTAAATAATGTATAAATATATTATCATTATTATGACATCGTAATGATGATATATCATTTATACTTAAAAAATCATTTTTTATGAACATAACTCACATGGACATCACCAAGTCTAATATTTTACTAATTTCCTACATATTATTATAAAATAGTGAATACCACTCATATTTTATTGAATTAAAGGTTAAAATCCTTCATAATGTTTGTTATTATGGTTATTTTATTGTATAGATTCCAAAACCAATGTATGGGAAATAATAAAGAACTCCCCCTATTTTCTTATATACACCAACCCAATATCCCAATCATATTCAATCAAAACACATATAAAAATTAATTAATTTTATATACCCTCTCTATAAGAATCCCAACATTCACCTTATCACTTATTAAGCTCCTATTAAGTTTAGGAATCATCCTCCTAGGGTAAGGGGCCTCTCTCTCTCTTCTTTTCAATTTAACCACCCTCTTTGTATTGAACTTTTTTAATTTTAATTGATTATTTTTTAATGAATTTATAAATATACCCATACTTTTAAATTTATGTACTAATAATTATATATGATTTATCCTCTATAATTATATCCTTTATCTAAGTTGTTATTATGCTAAAAATTAATAAGGAATTCATATCTCTTCGTTTCATTTAATCACCTTATTTATAATTGGAATTTTTAATATCAATTGGATATGTTTCCATGAATTTATAAATATCCATATAATTTCCAATTTATTTTTAATGATGATATATCATTTATCACCCACATCATTTTATTTACAAAATTTGTTACTATGATGAAATTTATTAATATATCCTCTCTTTCTCCTCTTTATTCAAGAAACTTATTTATTAATTTCACTTTTTCATCCAACTATTATTAATGGGATATGATTTTCCACATCCCTAATACTTAACATATGATTTCTAAGTGATCAGTGTCCCTTTTAAATCTAATTAATATCTCCCATAATTCATTATGTGCCCCTGTTTTCCCATCAAAAATATCTTAATATTTTTCCATGCCAATTTTTTATTCAATCACCCTCATTTTATTATGCCTATTAATTCGAAAATTTTCATATTATATTATGTTATTAAATATCCCTAATAATTTAATTTTGACTTCAATGTTCTAAGAGACACATTTATCTCTCATTGAACAATTTTATGAATCTCTACGTACTGTCATTATGATGCCGAAATTTCATTATGTTCTTATGTGCTAAAAAATTGTGAAGATTATACCCCTACACATTTACACTAAAGGGTATTAACCTAATTGTGTCGATAATTCATTTATTAGTAACTTACATATATGTAACTCGTAATATTTAATTTTGTGGTTATATGTGATGAAATATTTTATTATTTTATATGATCTATGTGGGACACTTATTCTTGTACATGATTTTATTATGATTGGGGATCCCATATAGCACTAAAATACATTGGATGATGTTTTAGACTCATGAGACGCTATATATGTTTCATAGGAGGTTAACCTAAGAAAATTATTTTATGATTTCATGGTGGATAAAATTGGCATATGTTTATTATTTCATGTTTAATATTGTTTCCACATTTCCATGTTTCATTTTATGTTACCATGTCTTATTATGCTGCATTGTTCATGTTTGTGTTTCTCACCCCTTTTATTTATAATTTAAATTCCTATTGTCAAACATGCAATACTTTCTTCATGTTATGGATTTTGTATTCTCTTTTTGGGCTTAATACCTCACCCCTTTTTTAGGTATGTCACTAGTTTAACTCATGTATTTTTAAAGGCAATGGAATTTTAAAGGTATGATAATGAAGTTTTCAATAATGTTTTGTATAATTATATAATGTTGTTGTGTTATATACCAAATTTCTTAAAGAATATAGGATTCTCTATCTTTTAGGTTTTCCAATGTTTATACTTATGTAATAAATCATGAATTCTTTTGTATTAAATACTATAGTTTTCATACTTTCGTAGTTGTTCTATAACCTTTTCTATATTATGCTCATATTTATCAATCTAAATCTATTATGTGGTTATTGAGTCATAAATCCATAATTATTTAGTATTCCTTGGATTCATTCCTTTAGTATCCCCTACATATAATCCACTTGATATTTTTTAATATCAATTTAGTCTATATTGGTATATGGAATCATTGATTTCTCTTGAATGGACAAGTATTAATGAATGAGATCATGAGAATTCTTATAGTCATAACTTACTAATACTAAACCGTATAAGTGTTGGTAGAGGATCCCATCCATATCACCTATTTCCTAAAAAAAATCATTTATGGTTTTATGGACTTGAAACCAGCCCCACTTTCATACAATAGAATATTTAACATTAAGTTAAGGATTACATGTCAATTAAAATTATAATATAAGTTTATAGTCAAGTATTGAGTATACCATAGAAGGACCCAATTTAGCTGGTGAAGTTTATAAATAAGGGTCTTCAAGCACTACTCTTTAATTGGTCTCAAGGATTGAATCAAGATAAATAACCACCAATAATGGATATGTAATTGCTGGTGTGATGAAATAAATTCCACTAATATGAAATTAAATTATATAAACTATTGTGTGGTTTAACACCGTATAGTATAAAAATTGAATGATGGTTATAATTCCTAAATTTATTTTATGTTATTTTTATATAGGAACCCTTGGTTAATGTAATTTTTAAAGGAAAATATTGGGTATCCAAACTCAAGGAGTGAGTGGGATATTCACCCAAAAAAACCAACCATAACATGCCATTTGGGTAGTGAATTTTCCATCCATTGTACATTCTCAGATTGTGGTAATTGGATCATCCATACACAGTGGTAAAAATTATGTATTTGTGTTTTCACACATGTGGATCAACTAAGAAAAATAAATGATAGTAGGGTATTCTTAACCTTGAAATACAAGAAGGGGAAATGTAGAAACCCATTATAGACACATGAAATAACACACTAATCTATTTTTGGAATATGTTCATCCAATAATTACCTTTTACACTCAAAGTTCATAAAATATATTCATGAAATAATTAATAAATGAATTCTCATCATGGGTATCTCAACATTTATAAATAAATATCCTAGAAGGAACTTCATAATGAATAATGAAAAAAAGTTATTTCATAATCTGTTATTAATTTTATTGGTTCTTAGGGATATTTTCATAATACAGTAGAAGGAGATTAGTATAATATGAGATACAGAAAAATGAATGAACACATTATTGTAAAACATATAGAACAATAAGTGTTCCACTATGAAAAATATAATAATTGAAATGAGACACTAATTTAGTATAGGGTATTTTCTTGTTTTATATTCCTTACATGTGATAAATTTAGGTGATGTAGAGAACATCATGGATAATTTTTTATTCATACACTAGTAACACCGCCATCACCTAGGTTCCAATGATAAATCCTGAATGGGAATCATCAGCCATAAATATCCACTTGTTGAGTAATATATCCAACTACACAATCAATTTTAAATTTGGGTTCATATTAATCTTGATTTCATATCCCTATATAGTATTGTGGCTAGTTTTTGGGGTGACACAATATGAATGTTCAGTACTACATGCCCATATGGGAGGATAACTGCTCAGAGTATTGACACTCTTCCTTAACCTAAATAATTATAAAATGACATCTACGTAGTCCCTAAAAAGTATAATTGGGTGGGGATAATGATTATTTTGAATTATTTTATCTACATTAGTTATAAAATAAAATTCAAGGGGAGGGGTTTTCATTTCAACACTTTATACATTATCTATGAGAGTAACATATCATATATATCCACGATGATTCATATTAACCTTAGTCACTAGATGTCCCAAAAAATAAAACATAATATTTCATATGGAAAGTGAAATTTAATGAGTTCTAAAACAAATGATTTATGAATTTTGGGAGGAGTTATATTGGTTAATATATCATAAATTGTGAAATCCTTTTAACTCAATATATATTGAAAACTTTTAATAATTCAATTAACTATTTATAGTACGAATGACCATAAAAAAGACTTGTCTAATTCATAAAAAAGTATCCCTCAGAGAATATACCCCACATTGAAATCCAACCCCTAATGATATTATCTAGATATGTGGTGAAGATGTGTAAATAATATTTAGTAATGGGTTTCTCACATTACTCTTGATTATCTAGGGTCAGTTGGGAATTATTATAGATTTAATTCATTCCTAAATAAACCTATGAAATTTTTTTGACTTTACAAAATTTTATATGGGATATCATCTATGGAAGAAAAAGACTATGTTAATGGTTGAATTTGATCAGGAGATGGTATTAAACCGTCACCTTGAAACTTGAAGGCATATCGGAGAGGCCTATTAGATGATATGTAATCCAAATGATTCGGTTTAATAATATACTTAAGGGGGTCATATTATAATGTGATGTGATATATAGGGTAAAAAATATATTTTATAATTTTTTTTTCTTCAACAGGTTACATTCAAAATATCTGAGAGGTAATCCAAATAAAAATTCATTACCCCTAAATCTGAACATATGGGTAAAATGATTTTGAACATAAGATTAAAATTTAGAAAATCATATAAACTTGTAGAGTCAAACAAAAATTATAGAGTACTTCTACAGAATGGGTACATCATAGATTTTACCCAAATGGATTGATATCTCATAAGAAGTGATTGAAAAATAAAAAAATTCCCAATGATTAATTGGTTACCCGATATTTTACTATACATAAGAATCTGTAATGTAATATCAAAGCAGGAGACACATAGGATATATGTATTTTTATAAGTTAAATATTCATTAAAAAGTATATGAATGAGTGTTCTCATTAAATGTTTTTATGGGGTTTAGATAACCATATACAGACCATTGATTATATGAAAACCATTTAAAAAACATCATAATATATTGGTTCCTCAGAATGAGCTCCTCTTAATCCCAATAATATTCCATTTTGAGGTGGGTGATTTGTTGATTCACAAAAGATATAGTTATGAATATTTTGAAGAAAAATAAGACAAAAAATATGTAAACACTATATTTATATCAAAGGGTTTGTCATCTTTATTGAATCACCTTCATTTGTGGTCTCATAAAATCATTCTTAGATTGTATTTGTTTATATATGAGTAATGTGAATCAATTCATGACCATGTAAAATCATTATAGTAAGGAATAAATTCATGAATGTAAATATATTTTATTTTCAGGAATCGTTTTTTGGTAAGGTAGGGATGATACTTTATAAACATTTAGAAGTTTATCACCTAGAGATTCTCTTTACACATTAGTGTTGTGTCCCATTTGTAACTGGGTTTTCTTCACTCTTTATAGAGGTGAGATTATAATTATTTACGGTGTGTGAGTTTTATGTGACAAAATATTCGAGAGATGTAGTTATGAATAATTTTTATTAATATATAACATGCACCATGAGGAAATAGAGGGTGATCAAGGTTATGAATGTAGTATAGAGAATATCTCGTTGTTAGAATAATTTTTTCTCACAAACAAAACAAATACAAATTATGATTTGTGGTGGGTGTGGGGGGTTAATTTGGGTTTTCATTTATTATTTTTCTTCCCATTTGATAATATTCAAGGTTTAGATTGAACAATACAGTCTTATCAATATTAAATCCCACATATGATATTTATATCCAAAAAATTAAAATAAGGACACATGGATTTTACTTGGTTAAAAAAAATGTGAAATTCTGAGGAGTATAAACTGATGGCATGTCAATATACAAGGTGTTAACAATAAACTCTATAAGTGATACAATTGTTTTAAAAATACACAATTCCAATCTCAAGGCACTCCTTATTCTTATTTTTTTCTTACTACCCTGAGATAAGGTATTCAACCAAAATAATATATGATTCTTTCTAAAAAATATTATTAATTAAATAAAATCACCAGTCTAGTAGAGGTGGTTTCATTGTTCATATGTTATCCCTCAAATTCCTTATGATCAAATTTGTTCAAATATTATTACTCTTCCATCATTTTATTTATATTTTTTTATTATTCTTCTCTTATTATTTTTTTATCCTAGTTCTTCTTTTAATTAGGGAATTATTTCTACAATAAAAGATATTCCATATAATTTTCACTTGTATCAACAAAATGAGTCTTCAAAATAGCTCAATAACCACCAATTAAATTTACTATTTTTCATTCCATTGATCATCATAAAAAATTCATGGTAAATTGTTTTTATAAAAGGATTGACACATATAGTTTTCTCAATTATGATCAAATAATTCTCATTTAGATGAAACTATATCTAACAAGGCTCTCTGAAAGATCTCCAACCTATTTCTACATTAAATCTAAAAAACCCATTACTCAAGTTTCTTTCCTCCTTATAAGGGTAATTTTCTATTTACCATTATATATAGGTATTTAATAATCATAATAAGAAATCCAAATGACCATTATGTGCAACACCATGTTTAATGTGGATTCTTTCTCTAAAAAACACTATATTTTGTTGTGTGTAATAGATATTATACACATTTTATAGTGACCAAAATCTTCACCATGTCGTGGAACTCCATATTTTGATTCTCAATGTTAATACTTACATAACTATCATCACATTTTCTTCATTTTGACCCCCCTTAAAATTATCATACATAGAATGGGAGGGTTTTTAAAATACCATATATCACATTTTTAAACCATATATATATCCCATTATTCTAATTTTCAAAATATTATGCCACCCAGGTCATGTTATTCCTTTTATGCATTCTGTAACTTCAAAAAATGTAAGAAAATCCCAAAGAAAATGTTTGATATTTGGGGTGTGTTTTACAAGAATTTTCCACTGAAATTAACTTGTGTTATAGGCACGAAAACATTTCTTAGATCACCATGACATGGTGATTGCTTAAATATTTTCCAAATTTTCACTTCTAAATCGAATGTCTATAAACCATGGTATGGTCATCAAGATCATTTAGACTAATAGATTTCTAGTTCGAAAAAGAATACCAAAACAATATAAGCCTATTTATTATTTCCAATCCATGGTCTAATAAGTCATACCCATAGTTTAAATGTGCATTCTTGTTGTGATGATGAGAACAAATACATTTATATCCTTAAATATTTAATAGTTTCTATCTACATGGTTGATCTCAAGGATCCAGTGTCGAATGTCTCAATGGTCTTACCAAAAATATTTTTTTAAAAAAATTAAAAATAAAAGAAACAACATGAAAAGTTCGGAGAAAAAATAATCATAGTGGGACACGAGTGATGAACCTATAGAGAACAAGATACAGAAGAAGTAAAAAAACAAATGGAGGAGGAAAATAATATTCAAAAAGAAACATGCCAAAATTTATGTTGATCCACTCTTCTATTACCCATAATTAACCTCAAATGGACTAAACCATCTCACTCAGTAGTTGACTGATCTCTCAAGTCACACTCATCTCTCAACACGAGTGAAAGAGTGACATACACATCCCTTAGGTAGTTGATCCCTCACTTCACCACTCACAAAGTCATTGTCCATGAAGAGTAATTAAAAAGGAAGTTGTTAGGAATGTTGAGAAGGCCTCTATGTACCATAATATTTTCACTTCCTTTAATGGGACTTATGAGTTTTCCCATCATTTACGTAGTTCGGAGATAAAAACACATTGAATATGGAATAATGAGGCCAGAAATATATTTTAAAAAAAATACAGGGAATGGAACGTGGAAAACTAAATAACAGATCACATCTTCAAAACTATGGGGGGGAAGAGTTACATTCTATCTCTGGAGGTTGAAATAATTATCTTCCCATTTTTGGGAACACCTACAATAGAGGAGAACAGTTTATGTTATATCAAAATTTTAATATAGAGGTACAAAAAAGAGATGTGAAATCCACATGTCTTGCCTTGGTGAACATGCATCCTCACAGAACCAACTCTAGAATTCTAATGCACTAAATCTATACCCAAATTTCAATCATTAAAATTTTTAATGGTTTAACTTCCTAATGGTCATCGTGTACAAGTTCATAAAAATGCAATTTCCTCTTTCTAGCATGTCGCACCACCAACTGAAGGAATGACATAGCCGAATAGACCCCATATGCATTTTAAGAATGACATAGTAAAATGGGACGTGTATTCATTTATCAACATAATAAAATACCTTCACATAGTATATTATAGATGAATATGATTATGATCCATGTAACCAAATATTGATGTTAGCATTTATCATATTATATATTCACTCACATGGCCATTTTTTATATGTATAGCTGACCTTACCCCATAGTCAACATAGACAACATAGACGACTTGCCTTAGTAGCTGAATCACCTAACATAGTTGATTCTTCTAATATATTTATTTCATACCATGAAGTCATTTCCCAATAACATATCATTGAACAATAAAAGTTTAGGAAAAATAATAAACCACAACCAAATATGTTTTTCAATGAAGGTCACAAAAAACATGTTAAAAATTATATGATTGTTATGAAACTGAATAAAGACAACATAACCACTACAAATAAATTATTAAATAATATTTTGAATTAATATAATATTCAATCTAGTATTTTATAAATTAAGTTATTCTCCATTAAAAACAAATATTATCATTAAAAATAATTTTATTCACCAAATATAGATGTTGAAAAGTGTGATAAAAATGGTCCCACATCAAACTCTCTACAAATAAAACATTTCACTCTAGTGGAATTATGAAATTTATAATATTTTTTAACAAAGGATTCATGTTTAATATGCTTCATCTTTCCTAGGAGAATATCAAATAATCCATTGAAAGAGATTATCATGCTTTCTATATGAGTTGATCAAACTATCTAATTTCAATACAAACTTAGATCACAATTAAATGAAAAAATAGCATGGACACTCATGTGTAATTAGATCTATAAAAAAGTATCAAAATCCTATACTATCCCCTAGGATACAAATACTGAGATTTTATTTCCCACTTCATTGATACAACTCAATAGATGTTCTTATAAATCAATGGCCCTTTTGTTCATCCAGCTCCAATATTCCCCACACTGTTATGAGATCATTTTTGACAATGGTGGTTTATTTCAAATTTTACAATCTATGATTTTTTTTCAAATCAGAGTGCATGGAACTTATATTTTAGGATATATTTACAGAGAAAACATAGTACTCCTACTTTAGATACTCACTTTCAGATCCCAATTTCCAATTTTACTCTAGATTCCTAGGATTTATTATACTTCTTGATTGGGTTATCTCTCTAAGGTGTTCTATGTTACTCGGGCTAAGTAGCTAATATTTGATAAAATTTAAAACTTTCTCATTTTATAGTTCCAATTCCAAAAGAATCTAACCTTTCATAATTTTATTCTGTTGTTGTCTATAAATATTATCATAATATTGCAAACAAACTAAACTCATCAATCACTCAATCAATACAACTTTTGATACAATAGAATCCACCTAATAAGGTCAAAACATCTTCTCCTATTTCAAAAACTATGAGTTTTTTCTGATGTAACCAAAAGAACCCAAAAATTCCTATTTCGACATACCCAAAATATGTTAAATATCTCAATAGAGGAGTCAGATTTGGAAAATCAAATTAAAAAATGGTGTGTTTTGATTTGGACGAAATGAAGCATAGCTAAAGAAGAATGCAAAGGCCCATATCTTCAACATTTATAAAACAATATTTACCCCAGTATTCCATCATGATTAGGGAAATAGTAAAATTTTAATAAATGAATATTTATTTATATAGTTCTTAAACATTTAGAGGGGTTACATGATTTTTCATATCAACATAATTTCCACACTTACAATTTAAACCAATATCATTGTTCATTTATTTATATTTTGATGTTCATGATATAAATTTTTAAATGCAGATAGATGAATTTTGAAAATTGGTTCAAGAAGAAGCAGGGTACAAATAAAATAACAGTAGATCAAGGTATGTATAGGGTTAAACCAGGTTCAGAAATTTAGAATCAAAATTATTTTTAACTCATGAGAAAACAAAAAAAATTCACCCATAAAATGAAACATTTTCACACTTTTATGATGAAAATCAAGGTGTATTCTCCCACAATAAAAAACATAACTTCATAAAGATTAATATAGGAATAATAAAATCTAATAATCCCATGTATATGGAAGCTACTCAGTTTTAAGTGTAGCCACATGTGGATTACCATTACTTTATTTCTACAAGATCACTTTTTAACCAATTATAGTTCCTAAAAATGAAATCATATTGACATTAAACTTCAAAATATAAGGTTCAAAATGAAATGAAACTAGTTTTGAGTTATAGAGTTTCATACAGTTAATCTAGTATTCTTCACCTAAATTCTATGTTTAGTTTACCTGAGGGATAATTATCCATTTAGTAACCTACAAAAACATCACACATTAAAAAACTTTTAAAATTGAAATGATAGATGAGAAGAAAATAGAGAAGGATGATCTTTGGGTAACCAACCAATGGGTGCTGTATTTTGACTATCCATAGCTAGATGGAATTTGAATAAAATTTAGTATTATAGATGTTGAGGCATCATGATTATGAACAACCATATGTGATTCTAACCAAATTCAGGGAATTTCATTTTGTGTAGATTAACTTGTATATTTTCTTTCATGTCTCACTCCTTGAAAGAACAATAGTTCTTGATTTAAGGAGGGGGGAAAGGTACTTAACTTCTAGTAATGCTTGATGTATGGGGTTCACCGGTATAAGGTAATTAACTATAGTAGGTTACAATTCTATTTCATATACATGTATTATCTTCTCTTTAGTATAAAAATAGGTATCTACACCTTGTAATTATCATGTGAGTAGTTCGGAATCCTCCTCTTCAATAGCCACCAATCTAAAAAGCAATTCTAAACAATAACAAGAATCCCATGTTTCTCCTCAACTATAGTAGCTTAAAAATTCCCGTTGAATATATAGGATATTATAATAAAATAAATTCCTTCCCCAACACCTATAATAGAAGAATAATATTTTAAACCATCCTTAATATAAATAAAGTTATATAAAAATATATGTCCAACTATGTAATTTTTAAATCCCTGAATTAGTGTCGTTTGTTCTTCATTCTCAAGGAATACTTCACCTGTAAGTATTTATATGGTATGAGAGAGTTATTAAACCTCATCCAAACATTCTTGAACCTCTTAAAAATACTACAAAAAAGGTTTTAGTGTTTTCTTCTTCTCGATCCACCCCTTTATGAATCATAGGGAATATGTGATAAAATTATTAAGTTATTTTTATAAGGCCTCTATAGTAGGTTTATTAATATTTAAATAATATTGACTATGTTAAAGTAAATATTATTCACTTAGAATTTTAAATTGCTTGTAAATTATATCATCAATTAATCATACTATTTATTTGAATTTTGAGTAGGTATCATCATTTTTGTTTAGGTTTTTGTCTAATTATTTATTTTTAGTTTTTTTAATGTAAACCCACTAAAACATATGTTGCATCACCAGAAATAGCATCAATTAGTGAGTTTATAATTATTTCAATGATATCCACAAATACATTTATAACCCATAGAATAGTATAATAGCTAACTCAGGGGTCGATATTAAGGATACGATGTCGAATGTCTCAGTGGTCTTCCCAAAAAAATATTTTCTTATATTTAGAAAATAGAAAAAGAAATATGAATAGTGTTTAAGAACATAGAGGGAGAAATGAATGGGGTGATGAACCAAAGAAGATAAATGGATTGAAGCCTCAAAATAATAAATGGAGAAGGAAAATAAGAATCAGAATGAAACATTCCTAGATTTTGGTATATCCACTCATTTGTTACCCATTGTTAACCAAATATGGACTAAAATATCATAATACCTCACTCAATAGTTTATTAAATTCTCGATTCACATACCTCTCTCTCCAAGATTGAAAGAGAGATAGACACTTACCTTGGGTAGTTGATCAATTGCTTCACCACTTATAGATTCATTTTCTTCCAAGTGTAGTGAAAAATGGAAGGTGATTAGAAAGACGAGTAGACCTTCATCTAGAATAATAGTTTCATTTCCTAGATCCAGACATGAGAATTATCCATTCATTTCAAATGTTCTAATAACATAATAAAATTTATGAGGGAAGAACGATCACAAACATGTATATATAAAATATAAAAAAAATAATTACTATGAAAGGAACTAAGAAAAACTATACAATGAGTCATGTCTTAAGAACCATGGTTGGAGGAGATAATATCAGTAATTAGATGTTTTAAAAATTATCTTTTTCCCCAATAGAATACCCAAAATAGAGGAGAAAACTTCAACTTATAGAAAAATTACAATAGTAAAATCCAAAAACAGGCTGTGAAATCCATATGTTGTGATTTAGTGTGCCTGATTCCTGAAAAAACAAACTCTATGACAACAATTCACTAACTATGTGCCCAAATTTCAATCATATAATTTTGATCCTAGTTGATCATCCTGATTTTCGTCACATGTAGGTCCAAAAAATTGGAATTCCCTAATTCTAGCATGTTTAACCTCTGATTGAAGTAATGACATAGCTAGATATACAATGTACTCATTTTCTAAATGATGTAGTCAAATAGACCATATAAACATTTATCTATTAAAGTGAATCCCATCACATAGATGATTATCAACATAGATGAATATCGATTTAGGTATTTTTCATGTAGGTAATTCACCCATGAATATATTTCTTATTTTTATAGCTAATCAGACTACATAACATATTCGAATGATATAGCTAATTTTTCATCACAGACGATTTAACTGATATAGCTGATTCAGCCGACATAGCCTCTCATACAATGTATAAATTTCAATATAGTATCTCCAAAATTAAGAAAACTATGGGGAAGTTAATATCATAAATTGAAGGTTTTTCTCAATGAAAATAAAAAAACCGTGTTCAAAAAATAAATAAGAATTAAGCAACTGAATGATGAAAAAATAACCACTTAAAAGTCAAATGTAAAAGATAATTTTAAATGATTAAAATATTCAAACTAGTTTTTTCTATATCCAATTATTATCCATTAAAATATAAACTTATCATCTAAAATCTTTTGATTTACCAGAAATAGATTTCATAATGTTTGATAGAAATTGTTCTAGTGATTATATTTTTCTTGGTTTCCTTGCCCAATCATTTCACCAACTTATCATAACATCATAAATTTTTAAATCATAATCATATGTTTCTACCTATAAAAATACAATTGAGAAAAGTTATAACATATTAAAAACCAACGATGCAATAATAATCCATTTTAATTTTATTATCCACCTTATGGTTTATCCATAAAATCTTTCATTTCATAATCCAGACAATTCTTCATAGTCATGCTACCCTTGTAGTTAACTCATCACCCTCCCCCCTTCGACAAAAAATTTTATATGTCATCTTTATTTCTAGGTTTTTAATCAGTCTTAGAAATAAGGATAGATAAACTATGAAAAAAACTGATAAAATAATATTTATCCCATTCTTTAATGATACATGAATCAAATATTTATGAATAAAAAATTATAATATAAAAATATCTTTAATATAGACTAATATATATGATTTGACCTCTATTATTCTTCTTTATTAAACATGGATAGTATCTTGCACTATCTTTGTACACATTTTATAAAAATCCTATTTAAGAAACATACAAATTCCATGTATATCAATATATACAATAGAGAGAAGCAACATTCAAAACCACCTCAAGTTAAGGGAGGTAGTTTACCACCACAACCCAATTGATTCTTTTCAGATGATGTTGTAGTTAACATTATTTTAATGATTCCCACTACATTATTATTTATAACCACATACACTAATTTTATAATTCCTTGATCTAAAAATTATGTAATTAATTGACCTGAAATATTAATATTATTATATTTCAAAAGGTGTACCAGATTTTCAATCAACTCTATTGCACTCTAGTTTTCACAATGGACTACCATGGGTATATTCAACTCCAATCCTTGATTTTATATTTTTTATACATGAATATTGAGAACTGATTTTATTTCTATGATGTACACATATTCAGATATACCGAGTGATGTGGCCCTCTATTTCTTACTAATCCAACAAATTCACTTGCCTTCGATGAAAAAGGCTTCTACACTTATGGATTTTCAATCCACAATATCTCTACCCCAATTATAATTTCAGTATTAGTATAATTACTTATCATTACATCTAAAGTATTCCAAACCATTATCATGTATGACCTAAATATTTATCATGATATACTTCAACACTATGAGATTCTCTTCATTGGATTTAATTTTAAATCGATCATCCATTCACACCAGAAAGAAAATATTTTATCTTCATTTAGTGAGATAAAATAATCTTCTAATAAACCTTATATAATTTTTTTCATCAATATATCTTCCTTTACTGGTTTTGCAAGATTATATCATACCATAATTGGTGTTGGAATCAGATTGATATTGTGAATCTATAATTTAATTAAATACTAATTTTTAAATTATTATAGGGAAATAGATGTGTATACCTCTTTTGAGTCATTAATAACCTAATAAAAAATGTGTTCTTATCAATTATTAAAATTTAAAACTCAAAAATCATCAACCAAAAAACATTACTCCAATGAATTTAGATTTCTTCATCTAAATATGATGTCATAATTGTTGATAAACACTATGAACATCTATTCTGTGGATGATTTCACAAATATATTATTAACTCCTCGAAATTTTAATTCGTAATTCTTTTACAAATCATACAAACAAGAATACCATACCTTATGTAACCATTTCAATCATTATAACGACTTATTAATCCAACACTCCATAGATTCATAATTATTAATTATGAATCCAACATATATTTTAATTTATACATATTCATTGGGATTCAATTTTATGTATTTTATTCTGACATCTATTTTGTAGGTTTAGAATTTCATTTGGATAGTTATTGCAATGAAGATTATAACTTAATCAAGTATTGTGGCTAGTGAAAAGTTTTCTCCCACATCAATTCCTTCCACCTATATATTATCCCTAGACATAAATCTTTCATGTTTTTAGATTAAATTTTTATACACTTCAGTTTCATTTATAAACACCCGTTTTTCCTATGATATTTTTATCTATTGGCATGTCAACTATATTCCAGGTACTATTTTTCTCAATTTGATCTAAATCATAATTCAGGGTTTTGATCTATATATTTTTAATATTTTATTATTCAAATGAGGTATATTATACTTGATACAATATTGTAGTTTTCTCTATAGTTATCATACTAAAGGTTTTTATTGGTATGTTTTTATAACCAATGATATTTAACTCAAAAACCTCAACTAATTTTATTCTATATAGAGTCTTTGGATGACACCTTTAATAAGATTCTTCATATATAGATTTAACCTATGAATATTGTTCACAAATTAGAAAATATACACCAATTAAAGGCATATCCACTTTTTACTCTTTATAATAGACCAAACTTATATTTGGGATTTGATAAATATTCACATATTTCTATTCAAAAATTTATGAATCAATACTATATATTCTATTTTTTAATATTACTCTAATAAACTTATAATAAATACTCTTGATGGGGTATCATAAAAACTATCTTTCATCTAAAACATCTCAATATTTTCTTGGTTTTTTATTCTTATTTTGAATTTAACACCCGCTTCTAAACATTATATAGACTTTTAATACTATCCTTCTCCTATTCTAAATCTTTTATGGGATTATCTTATCTTTATGTAACCATAATTCCTAATTTGTTTTTATATTTTGTGACTTACATGACATCCTTACAGTATTAGCATGAAATTCCACTTTTAATGAGTAACATTTTGCTGATGTGTTTCATTATTCTATTTTTTCGTTCCACGTAATTATTTTGTTTTGGTGCAATTATTGATGAAACTTTATTCATAATCCTATGATTTTTTATGTAATTTTCTATTTCAATAGAGGTTCACTAAATTTCATTATTATATTGGAGAATTATTTATATTCTTATAGTTTTTTCTTAACTTATATTAAAAATAATTAAAAATACTAAATTAACTATATCTCATCATTCATAAAACATATACAATTAATTTTTCTATAATAAAGAAATTAATTATTTAATATCCTATGTTATAGGAACCATTATGTGTTCCCACATATTTTTGTGATCAGATATTACTGAATAAGGACCTATTATTCATTTCCAAAAAATGTATTTCTCTCTAATTTTACTCTTACATTGGAATGATAGGACTTCTATATTTCTCTTCATAGATTCAGTATGCTATTTTTAGCTCTTAAAAAGGTAATATTTTCCATATTTTTTTTATTATATAAAATAGCCTTTGATTCTGAAGTTTTTTTACCTTAATCAAAAAAATAAAAAATTTCCATTAAAATGTACTTGACAGAGATTTTCTTTGTTTCCCCATCGCTTTGACAATGATCATATCATTCTACTATTTTTATATTAGCCCTTATAATGGAACATGACCACATGTTTTGTGTAAAAAATATGAATCACACAAATAATATTATTTTGATGGCTTCCAAAATTTGAAAACTTATATATCTATTATCTAATACCCAACTAGAATATCATTTATTCTTCCCTTAATTTTTAGTGATCTATCACTACTAAATTTTATCATACTACCAACATGAATCTTTACATTATTCAATATATTTATAATTAAAGTCATGTAGGATGGACAACCACTATCAAGGATCTAGGTGATACTATATTTATTTTCAGGGAGATCAATCTATGTAAAGACGTCCTTAACATTATTCCTCTTCTCATTCCAAGAGATAGGTTATAGAGTTGATTCACAAAGATATATCTCCTCTTTTTCATTAATATACGATGAAATATAATTTTCCTTCAAAGAACAAAACATATTTTTGCAAGAGAATTTCATATGGTTATTTAATTACCATTATTCTTTTCCTTCCATTAGATTTAATTTTACTTCTCTATTTCCCATAATATATTTCTGTGTGACCATAGTCAGAGTAATTATAACAATATACATAAAAATAATTTTTTCTTTTAGATATATTACATAATCCCACCCTCTTTTTATGAAACCTAGTTTTTTAAATTCACAATTGAATATCAATATCAATTCACCAGGTAGTTGTATGGCCAATAAATCCATAAAGTTTAAATTTCATTAACTGATTTATTTCATTACGTTCACTCAACCTATTTACATAATTACAGTATATTCTTATCTTTTGGGGTAACATAAGGTATTGAGATATTTCACTAGTTTACATCTTGTATTTATTATATTAATAGACCTTACCATGTTTGGATGACTAATATTCATATCTATTCATACTCATTACCAGAGTATTGGGCCTAAGATCATTTATGATTCCCTCAATATTCATTGAACTTTTCCCACACTTTCTATCAACTCACTATAAAAGGTCTTCCATAATTGAATATTTTTCTTATATTTTTCCTCTATTTCTTTAGCCTCAAGCATCCTTTATAAAATAAAACTTATTCTATGTGATACTAAAACCCCTATTGTCTTTTCTTCCAATTGGGTATTAAATATTCAATAATTGTTTTTCTACTATTCAATTTATCCATTAGAAAAAATAACTTCATTATATGTATCTTAGTAATCCACATGCACTTCTACCACCTTCCCTAACCATGTAATTTTATATTCATGTTGGTCAAATGATATTGTTGATACCTTTAGGAAGACACCAATATTTTAGTTTTTCCTACATTGAATTTATATTTCATTAAGCGATCCTTAGAGTTCAATTTTATCTTCCAAAAATTCATCAGACTTATAATGTTTTTAATCATAAGACATGTTTAATTCAACCATTTACATGATAAAAATTTATGCATATGCTATATAGAAAAACATAATTATCTACATGGAACCTTTCATCATCATATTCATTATTACTCAATATTATTTTTTAGTAGAAACTCTTTCTTATTGAACTTACTAAGAAAAATTATCATCTTAGGTGAAATAAAATTTATTGTTTTAGTTTATGTTATATAAATTTTTATTTTTCACATTTCTTGATAATATTATTGTTGTATTTCAAAAATATCCATAATTAAACTAACCAAAGGTTATTTCACATTTACAACTTTCTCTTCCACACATGATTAACTTGGATGAAGTGAAGTAAATTAATAAATAAAATATTGATTGTTGATTATAGCTTCATGTATCTGATGATTATTTAATGACTTATATAAAATAACATTATAAAATTGGACAAATTTTATTTTTGGTTTTACTTGTATCACATGATCCAATATCCTAATTTGAAAATCACCAAGATCCATATCATTAAGATCTTGTTCTTAGAGTGATAACATAATAGAATTAATAAATGGAATAAAATTTATTTTCAAAATTTCAACATATTTAATGAAATACCCATGTCCAATGATGGTTCCTAAAATATAAATATGATGATTGAAAAATAAATAAACATTCCAATTTGGTTCATCTTAAAAAATTCTAACTTATTGTATAAGACATTCAAATTAAATTCATTCCCCTTATTATCCTCAAAATTATTTTTGGAAAACTTGTTTCATAATGATTTTACTGATTTTATATCCATTTGATTCATATAAAGATTTTTTATAATGATTTAGATATACTATTTTATGCCCCTTCATCAGCTTCAAAAATATTCTAATCAGCTTCTGTGATTAATTTTATCAAAAAATCACTGACATTTATTCGATGAATTCATAGAGTCAATACAATGGATCAAAAATATATAAATTGATATATAATTAAATTAGTAAATATCTTGTCATGATAATCATAAAACAGCGGAAACACTTCCTCATTCACTACAATATTCATAAAATAAATCATCAAATGACATATTTATTTATAAGGGACCCTATGGATCTCATCCCACATGTGGCGCACACATTCCCTATTTACCCTATGAGAGTGTGGACAATTAGGGAATTAAATTCATCTTTTAATCCAAATAGAACCATTCTAATGTCAGTAAGAACAACTTGAATATTTCAATATTGATCCTCAAATATGATATTCTAACACTAGAATTAAATGGATGATAAAAGGATTTTACTTTGTTCACCAAAAATTTATAATCTAAGAAAGATCATTCGATGGTGACTCGATGTACCAGTGGTTAAAATTACACACTATTAGTGTTAAAATTATTTAAGAATGATACACTATCAGTCTAGGAGAATTAAATCTAATTTTATGTTTTCTCATAGATTTGATAAAAATAATGTAATAGAAATGTGATATAATGAATACATAAGATTATTCATCATAAAAAAATAAAAACAATCATTTTTGTATTTTTGTATTTTTTATATATTAATTCACAAATTTTAGATCTCTCAATGTTTTACCCATAACTTTCCTATTTCTCATCATTTTATAAATAATTTCAAAATTATACTATACATAATTCGTCCTCTAATGTATTCTATTTTATAATAAGAAATAATTTATCAAAAACATTGAGCCATAAATTTCCCACATGTATCCACATAATGTGTCTTTAGAAACACAAATTAACTACACTTAAAACTATTATTTAATTTCACATGATATTTCCTAGAAAGTTATAGTGAGAAACATTTTTAAATTATTATGACCACGGAATGATACATTAATTATCGTAACATATCAAACATTGTAGTGAAATATTTTATAACATAGTTTTATCAATTATTACATACCCATTTCATCATTAAAACTAAAAAATATGAAAATCAACATGCCTTCCTCCATTTCATCAAAATTATCAATTTATTATTTTTCAATGGAATTATATAATCCCAATATAGTATCCAGAACATCTATTTTAGGCCTCCCCATGTTCCATACATATTATTTTATTTAAAAACAACAAGGTACATGGGGTTTTACACATATTCCCTCTATTTTATAGTGGCCTCGGTCTAAACCTTGGCTTTCGAATTCACAGCATAATTCCCAGAAATAAATCATATGAAACTATACTTTATTTAATTCATTTTGATTCCACTAAAAAAATATTACATAGGATGGGATGGTTTCTGAAAAACCTTTTTAAAATATTAAAGAAACAAATCTATGGATGTTTTATTGCATTTTCAACTATATGAAACATCGATCATTTTCTCTATTTTTCAATTACATTTTCACCCATAAAATTATATACCCCAACTAAAAGAAAAAATTTAATATATAGTGTGGCATGTTTATAACTTTATATTATAAAATAATATCATATATGTCCACCAAAACATTTCTATAATAACTATGGAGTGAATATCGCTTCACCCATTCCTAAATATAGACTTCACATTTCAAGTGTCATCAACCATGAAGTCTCGAACAAGGCCATTTCAAATTGAAATGCACCATGTTTGAAATTACAATAAAAATATCATTAGACTCCTCACATTATCTATTTTATTATTTACTACGTCATGAACATAATCACTATAGTGTGGTGAATTGATTTATATTGAATATATCCCCAATTTTCTCTCCAAATTTTCATAGTTTCACATGCTATTCATACATAATCATATGTGTCTACCAATGAAAATCCAGTAAAAACAAATAAAACATATTACATCCCCTTATTCTTGATGTGAACTTTATTTGAGTAAAATGTTTCACACTAGTTTGGGATAATTGATTGTGTTTTTAATTATTTAATTTGTTTTTAATAAAAAATTATTTCATATGCTTAAATTAAGTGAAAAAATTCAAGTCATTGACATAAATTTGAAAATATTTTTTTTAGTTATTTTTTTCCTAATTATTGTTTATGTGATATTACTTTATTTAAGAAAAAAATCATACATTCTTATTATTATCAATTTTTTATGGTTTAATTACTTTTTGAAGGTGTTGATGTAAGTTATTTTCTATAATAGGGGTGGCCTCATTTCCAAATATCCATTCTCAGTTTCCACAAATCTGAAATCCATCTAGCTGAACTTTTATGTAGATAAATTCATGGAACCAAGGTTTCTACATAACCAAATACATGGATCTGAATCTCCACATATCTAAAAACCATGTACTCGACTAGTGATGTATCTATTTGTGAAGAATTTTCATGAAATCGATTTCACTTTTTATCTAAATTCATTACATAGACAAATTCTCAATCAAGATATTCATGTATCCAATGTTTCTGCATAGATAATTCCACAGGTATGATAATGATCACCCTTACCAAATATATGTTGTGTAATTTTAGATTGTATGAAATATAGAAAAATATAAATGTAGTGGTTTTTTGTCTCACATATCATTGTTTTCATTCAACACTAGGAAGATTCTTAGGTCCCAATAAATCAGAATATGGGGAATATTAATTTAAAATAATTTAAATTTAATTCTAATCCAATCATTCCTTTCATTACAATGATTTTATATATCAAGAGTAATGATGAACCCTGGAGATCTATTTATATGTGGTGGCCATCCCGAGCTAAGATCATGCTCATTATTGAGTACATATTATTTAGGGTAAATGTAGTCAATTACGTTGGATGAGATAGTGTCACTAAAGAGGAGGAAGTTGTAAAGTGAATATTACATATTGAGTAAAATGAGAAGTCTTCATAGTTGTGTAACTCTAATAATAGAGAGATATATAGAAAGCTAAAAAATTAATTTTAGGGGGGGAAAATCGAGGTCATGTACCAAAATGGAGGAGAGGATTAAAATAAAGGATTTGGAGGATGAGATACAACTCCTCAATAGAGGATAAAAATCTTTTCCTTGTTTTCCTTTTAAACTTTTTTTGTATCATGATTGTAATAGATTTATTGATAATTATTATTTTTCTTTGAAATGGGAATTAATTTCAGTTTAACTCTTCTAGGGAATAAAATTTTATTGGTAATCTTTCATAATTAATCAATGTTCATTTTTTTACTATAAGATAAAAAAATCCACCTTTTTCAAATAGATTTTATATGGGAACAACAAAAGTTAATGAGAGAATATATTCATTAAACATTTTTCTAAGATATCTAATCAATTAAGAATCCATCTGAAAGGGGGTTTTCTCATTACCAATAATACATCAGGATACTAAGAATTGTTTTTGATGCACTGCTATTCTCATCATAGTATAGGTGAATGAATACTACAGTACGGTACTATAGAATATATTCACGCATATATTAACTATTACAATCGAATTTCCCACCACCAACAACAACTATATTTTTCTTATAACACATGGATGAAGGAATATTTATTTCAATCCAACCAACTTAGTTTTACTAAAATCACCTCTTATTTTCCCCTAATCTCTCTATGACATTTTTTTGTCTCAGGATACATAATTCATCCCTTTTTAACAAAATTTCCCAAAACATTCATCACCACTCCTACCGTTGATTTTATTATTTCTTTAGTTTTAATTTTATCTTCTTGGTTATACTCACTCACACTAGAAAGAGTCATTCCCTATAGACTAGACACTTATCAACACTAACCTAGTTATATGTAGGGTTTTAAGTAATCATTTATTTGTAGAATTAATACCATCTTAAAAAAATGGCTTTATTTCTAGAGTTGGAATGTGTGTCCTTAAAGACATAGTTTTTTTTCAAAAATAAAATATTTATTTAAAGAAAAAAAATCAAATAATAGAAAAACATATTGAAGATACTATTTGTAAGAAAATTATGTCTGAGCCTAAGACCACATAGCCCATAAATCTATAAATTAATGGAAATATTAGTGATATAGAATAGGGGGATGAGAAAAATACAAATTTAATATCCTAGTTAAAATATGAATAATTAAAAATCTGAAAATAATAACCCACCATAACCAGGAAGCGAGATGATTGAGAGATTTTGGTTTAAGGAGTTATTTGTGCCTATAGTTTCTAGTAATTCATTCTATATTCTTCAACCCCTAGGTAACATAATTATGAAATAAAAAAACCAATTATTATTGTTCCCTTATTTAAATTGAATACTCAATGATGATCTTATCAACTTCATTTAGGGCTCTTATTTTTCTGTGCATAAACCTCCACTAAGAGGGTTGAGTGAGGAGTACATAAAACTAAAATTATTATAATATTAAATAATGGTAGATTAAAAAATAATCTTTTAAACAAAATATGTAATTATTTTATCAATATAATCAATCATACAATGATTTTGTCACAAATTGTTAATGAAAGAGAATCATCATCAAAATAAGACAAAAAAACTATAGATTCCATTAATATGGGGGTGATTTCTTCCATGAATCATGGGAGAGAGTCAAGGAGATAATTAGTATGTGTCATAAAAACCACATTACTATAAAAATTGTTATGAATATATTTTAAAATTTTCTCACACAATTCCATAAAACACTAGTTGATCTATTTTCTATAGGGGATTTATTTGAAAAACTGATGAGGAAGTGGAACAAATTTTCATCTCACAATTAGAAAACTCATATTCTAAATTCCCATGAATAATAAAAAAATTTATAAAATAAGGTAGTCATATCTAACAAAATGATTCTCAATGTTTTGGTTTTTATAATGAGAATACTCAAAACACACTAAGAGAGCAATGTCCCCACTGTGGGATGTTTTGACTTTCTCAATCTTATTGTTAAATTTTTTATATGAATTTTTATAGAACATAAAAAAGACAATTTTTGTTTTTATGGTCCCTGGATACATCCTACAGATGATCAATTATTATACACATACAACTAAGGAAATATATAATATATATACTTTTCTTGTAGGGATAAGGGAGTACTTATACTTCCTTATCCCCTTAGATTTTAATAAAAACTAGAAAACAAATCTAACCAAAAAAGGGTAAAACTTATAGTTTACAATATTTAGTTAGGGGAATTAATAAAAATTTAATAGGTAGGTTTTATTCAAAAATGGACCAACATGATTTAGATAAAGAAAAAATAAATGCCATGATTATAAACCTATAATTTCAAATGTGGAATTGGTCTTATAATTTTGGAGGTATATGGAAAGTTAAACTAATAAGAACCAAAAAACTGAATCCTAGATATAATGTTATGTATATCACAAGAAGTAGTGGTCTTTATTCCCATAAATAATCTAGAAGTGATCATAAATCTTACCAAAATGATAATTTTGTAATAAAAGGAGTATCAAATGGTGATATACTTCCTTTCAAGAGAAAAGATAACCTACTTACCATATCCCATTTGATGTTCATAGATGAAACCATTATATTCCTAAATGGTGGAAGGAAATCATTGAATGGCATAAAAAGGATCTTAGAGGATTACTATGCATAAAGCGGTTAGATTATCAAAAATTCCAAGAGCAATCACTTTATCTCCAGAAAGTGTGATGCCCATTAGGTCTCTTGGTTGTGTACAACACCAAATATGCAGAAGGGATCTTTCTTGATGGAGTACCTTGGAATGCCTATATATTCATAGAGGATTTGCACCAATGAATTTGATCAAACAGTGAAGATAATATTAGGTAGGGTACCTAACTGTAAGAACGATATCTATCTTTCAGAGGCAGGATTTCCTTAATTAACAGTGTTTTGGTGGCCATTCCCATCTATGCTATAGACTCCAAAAAAGTTCCAAAGGGTGTCATCAACAACATTGATAGGATCCTTGAATGTTTTTCATGGGACTGTGGATATGAAGGTAAAAGGAATTAGGTAGCATGGGATAATATGTAAAGGCCAATTCGTGACAGGGGGATTAATGTGAGGAGCCTCAACAGAACCATACAATTCCTGAAAGAAAGAATTTCAAGGGAAGTCATTGAGGGACGTATGCTATGGGGGAAGGAAATACCCCACATATGGGTGGAAAATCTGGAAGACAATGGAGGAAAGACTTCTCCTTTTTGTGATAAGATTCATCATATTGTCCCTTCCCTCCAAAAGAATTTACGATGGATTGTGGGGGATGGTAAAATTCTTTTCTGGACTCACAATTGGGTTGGTTCAATTATTGGTTTCCCTAGCTGTCCTGCCCCTTGATATTGTTTAGGTAAGTTTCCCTTTATCCTGAGTACTGTAAGGCTTTTCTGAATGAGGAGTTGTGGGATATCTTTGAATCAATTTTCATATGCACAAATCCCAATAAATGTATTTTTACAGCTTCATCATCAGGGGAATTCACCACTAGGGATTTTTGGAGGCTTTAGTCTGATAAATATCAACACAGTAATTGGAATGTCATGGAATAGTGCACCGGGATCCGTTCAAATTACAATTTACTTTTGTGGATAATCAAGAGGTAGGCGGTGGAAATAGATGAAACCATCATGAATATTGGTATTAACATAGTCTCTCGATGCCACAACTGTAGATCACCGCAGGAGTAAAGTATGATCCATCTCTTCTTTGAAGGCGAATGGGATCAATATGTATGGTCCTTCTTTGGTTGCCTCATTTTGTCCTATGGGTATGCACATGATGGGGCATATTTTTTGGATAGGTGGTTTAACGGGACTTCATATGTAGGTCTTGAAAGAATGGCGAGGGCCATCATCCTTAGCGGCACTTGATGGTATCTGTGGAAGACAATGAACTAGGCCAGGAATGAAGGAATCAACCCTACTTCAAGGATTATTTTAGTGTGTATAAAGAACAAATTGATTCACATGTCTATCCTCTTCAAAGATACCAGTGATGCTCCCTTGGAGAACCTACTCAAAGCACAAGTCCTGATAAACTAGGTCCTCTCCAATAAACCAGAGGGCCAATGGGTTCGTTGGCACCCATCGAAAGAGGGATATAAGATTAATATAGATGGGTCTTGTATTCTGGGAAGAATGGGATTTGGGGGTGTGGTTCGGGACACACAGGGGAACATCATGTTTTCCTTTACAGAGAGTTTTGGAAATGGCGACCCCCTTCAAGTCGTGGAAAGAGAAATGCTGATAGGCCTATCAATAAACAGGCAGGAAAACATGGAGATATCCCAAGTGGAGACTAACTATTTGATCCTCCATGACACTTTTCATTAAATATTTGCCACTTCATGGTCTATATCTTATATGGTCATAAAGTGCAAAAACTGATGAACAACAACACTCAGGTGGCTCACATATGGAAAGAATGAAACAAGGTTGGGGATCATCTCGCTTCCTTGGCGGACTCAAGGATAACTATTTTTTCCTATACCCACATTTTCAATCCGGATGGGGCTAACCTGATTAGAGTAGTTGATTTGGGTCTCTGTTATTTTAGACCCCCTTGACTTTGTTGGTGTTTGTTTTTCAATAATAAAATATTTGATATTGGATGGAAGAATCTAGAAAACTATACATGCCCACTATATCCATAATGAAACCCATTATTCAAACTATAAACTGACAAAAAAATGACTAAAAAATAATTTAAATTAAATATAAAAAAAATTATTTTAAAAAAAATATTGTAAAATTGAAAATTTTGAGTACTTTTTTCATGGTCATTCTTTTACCTGAATCAATAAAAAATAATAATCCTAAAACAGAACATCGAAAATTTTGTCAAATTTTAAACAAACATTGTATTAATATACCATTCTTAAGATGAATTGAACCAATGGCACCCAGGCCACAACTCCCCCAAGCCTTCCTCCAATAGTTTAGGGGATAGAGACAATCACCGAGAAGGCAAATCACACACATGGGGGACTTTAGCCTAATATTCCCATACCCAGGAACACATTTACTAGACCATAAATGATTAAATGCAAAACAACTAATAACCACACATACATACATCTAAAATACCATCCTCAAAGTATGACAATAATGTACTAGAGATAATTGGTCTGATACAAGTCCACTAAAAGAAAAAGAAAATATGTTAAACTTTAGATGTATGAGAATAATGATATCAAACCAACCACTAAAACTCACCTTAGTCTATCTATCTTATTAAGATCATCCTTGTCTTAGTGGCTCACGGACTCCAACAAAAGTTCCAACCTCCACATAAGAAACAAGTCATGTGGGTAAATCCCATGTAGGTGTGAGTATAACAATACCTAGTAGGCCACCCTGAAATCACTAAGACTAAACCATTAATAATATTACTCAGTTCATCATAGGTATATGTGAAGTGTATATATAATGATAATTTCTAGATATATTCAATGTAGATGCACAATATCATGGTAAGATCACAACTGCTATGATATCCAATGATTCATGCTTGAAGCTTCAATATTACTATAATCTAGGGGAAAAATCCACTAGTAAAATAGCACTAATAACATACATTCGATATATCAGCACGTTGGGTCACTCCATAATAACAACATGCTATAAATGTAATATAACTAAAACAGATATGTGGATCACACCTAGGTTAACGTGGTATACTAACAACCAATTCTGGATTAACCCATTAAGTAGGGGTTCGATGCCCATGTATTTTTGGTCATGATGATTCCACCAAACCTACCTTAGGAAATGATTATTATAGAGGATCTCACTATGGGCCTCATAGAGGGATTATAAAAACTCTATTAGAGGATGAATATCCTAATATTGAATCACCATATTTAGAATTGAAATTGATTCCATAATAAACCATTAGGGAATGGATCAATGGAATTTACTCTAACAAAACATGACTAAACTGAATAGGAAGAGGGCTAAAATCCTTCTTGGATAAGGTACCTATCATGTACAATGAGTACATGGTGTGTCACTCCAGCACTAGGTTCTCCATGCATAACATAGACTGTTTACATGCCTATGTCTGAGTACATAGCATGTGGACTGACACACATTGTGTTTGCGACTCTATGATCTTTTTGGCGTGTACATCGTATACATTCCTGAGTTGACTTCAAGGTTTTAAATGGTGTGTAGTAGGGCCCAAATAGTGTATTACACCACCCAAACTCTTGAGTGTTCAACTCATGCACACACCCAACTAGGAATCTATGAAACACATGTTGTTTGTTAGGGACCAAATGGAATGTGATTATTATCTATACACATAAAACCTAGATACTTTTCTGGGGGAACCACATGGTGTGTAATTCTGGATTACACGATATATAACCAATGATTTTTTTGAAATTTAGACTGATTTCACGCATCATCATCTACTCCGACATTCGATCTAGCCATGAGTCATTCCGGTATGTGTGTATCTGGTTCGACCAAGCCATGTTATCACATTTTATTAGAATGCATCCAAATATTTTCATGAGAAAGCACTTCTATAAAATCTCCCAGTCTACGCATAGAAATATCACACAAATAACACTTATCTCATCATGATCTATCATTATAGCATGATCCCATCATCAATCCTAACCCACAATTTTATTATATGACCAATGAACCATTAAAAGACATTTTAATGATTTATTAGAAGGTATTTATCACACCACTGGACTAATTGAAAAACGACAATGAACAAAAAAATAATTATGGGTAATTAATAAAACAAAAACTTTTGGAATGGGAACCATCCAATATGCTTGATGAACAAGATTTGTTTCTGTTATAATAAATAAATAAGAGATATAATATAATCAATAATTGAAATCCACAATCCCAGATAAATATAACAGGATCCCATAATATTCTTGATCCTTGAATCAAGTCATCATTAATTGATTCACACCCATCATACGAAAAATAAAATGGGTATAAATACACATAATATAAAAATATTTCCTCGAGATGGACCAATCGTTGTTGAGGAATAAATCCACATCATTTTCATGGGAGATATCCTCTAATTCTAATGGCACTGCAACCCTCAATCCAAAAATGATATAATGTCATCTTCCATGAATGTTCTCCTCCAACAATCCTCTAGGTCTATAGGATTAAGAAACCAACATGGAGATCTCATCATAACAATATATTTATATAAGAAAAAAAGTAATTTTGTCAATAGAATTGAAATAAATAAATTTACTTATTTATTTTATTATTTATGACTATGATGACTGTTAACCAAACATCTTATATTTATAATGATTATGTCACACCTTGGGTATATCTCATGCTCTGAGCTCAGTAGTGGCTTCATCTTTATAATCTAATCCCCTATTTAATATTTATTTTAATTTTTCAAGAAAACAATACACAAGTGATTTATAATATATTTAATATGTTTCAAAAATTAATTTTGGGATCCCTTGGACTCATGATCATGTACCCTCTCAGCTCCTAGATATAAAAATAACCTATAAAATATTATAAATTAATATAAGGAAAAACAATAGTCTTTAGATTCACCCCACCATGGGGATTTTCATCCTAAAAAGCAAAAAAAAATCTACTCAAAATGATGAGGGTATTTAGCTCGCATCTAGGTCTACTACTTCTTAGTGTTCTCTTGAAGATTTTTTTTTCTTCCAATAGACACGTAGTAGGATAATCAATCACCTGTGATAGATCCTTTCCTACGGATCCATGGTCTCCACATGGTACTCTGTAATGGTATCCCCAACCTCAATATACAACTCACCCCAGTCAACAAAATGTGATGGGTCTTGTATGTACCTCCTCAGCTAAGACATGTATAAGACACAGTGTACAATGCCTAATTGTGGTGGTAGAGCTAAGAGGTATACCACCACACCAACTCTACAATATATCTAGAAGAGCCCAATGAATCTTGGAGATAGGTTGATGTCCTGAACAAATCTCATCAACCCACATTGAGGTGGGACCCTCATGAACACAAGGTCTCCATCCTCGAAATCCAAGAGCCTCCATTGTCTTCCCCCACAGGTCTTATGATGACTCTATGAATCCCTAAATTTATCCTAGATGATTAGAACATTTTATTCCCTGGCTCACACCTTCTTCAGGCCTATAAGTGCTTACTCTTCTAGGTGGTCCATCATAGTGTTGACCTGAAGGGCCTCTTGAACATGACCATTAATGGTGTCATACCACTGGTGGGATGGTAGCTGTTGTTTTATGAAAAATATAACAAGGATTATTGATCCTCCCAACTGTGGAAAAAATACAAGATTCAAACCTGTAAAATTTCCACTAAGTCCTAAATAGTACACTTAGTTTGGCCATTATTTTGGGGTTAAACATCGTTCCTGACCACGAATGTGTCCCAACGACCTTCATAAATCATCTACATAGTTGTGATGTAATCTAAGAATCATGGTCTGAAACGATCATTGAAGGAAATATAGGGATTTTGAATGTCTCCTAGGTATACAAACCTCACAATATCTATATGGAACTCTGATCTCAGATAAATAGTAATTGTATTGACTTGGTGAGTCAGTCTGTGATCACACATTTGGAATTGTGTCCTCTAGCCATATCTGGTAACCCTATCACAATGTCCATGGATTTCCCATCCCAATTACACCCTAGCAGCTTATGTGGTTGATTAAAACATATTGTATCCTATTTATTATACTTTACATTATTTAATGTAAGGAATCTAGATACAAAATCTCTAACACATATTTTCATATGTTTCCCCTAGAACATCCCCAAAAGGTATTGATATATCTTTTCCATGTCGGAATTTACAGCAAAGGATGGTGTATGAAACTCCCCCTAAACCACATCTCTTAGTTCAATGGGTACCAATTTCCATCCTCTACAAAGACTAACATGATCTCAACCATCTAAAAACCTATAAAGAGCATGTCTCGTGGATATCTAAGTTTGTCGGGTCTCAAATTTAGTATCCTCAATCTATGCCTCCCTATATTTCTGTAAAAGTGGAAGGGTAAAAACCATTGACTATAGGTCCTCTACTCCATCTCCATCAACAAATGAAAACTATTACAAAGACAAATACTTCGATAACTTGCTCAATAGCTTCAAACAATATCTTCTTATGAGATAATATAATATTATGTTTCCCTTACCATGAGTAAATAAAGTCTCTAATTAATAATCCTATAGAAAATTTAGCCATTTACTCTTCTTAATGTTAAGATTATTATGATAGATAATATATTTGAGACTCTTATTATTTGACTAAATGACAAATTGATCACCCATAAGGTAGTGTCACCACATCTTCATTGAGTAAAATATCATTGCTAGCTCAAGATTATGGGTAATGTAGTTCTGATCATGTGGTCTCAACTGACATGAATGGTAGTTGATTATTGCCTACCTGTTCATTAGAACACAACCAAGAATGATCCTTGATACATTTATAAACACTACATAATCGAAACCCTCCTATGAAAATACCATGATGGGAGAACTCATCAATCTCTTCCTCAACTCCTATAAATCTTGTTTTCACCTCTCTATCAACATAAAAGGCTTCCTATTTTGGGTCCTAGGTGTTAAGAGATATCATATCCTAGAGAAATAATTTATAAATATTTGATAATATCCTTCCAAACCATGGAATATCCACACCTCTACCACACTCTATGGTGGATCCTAATCCAAAACTGTCTCATCCTTTGCTAGGTGTACTACCACACCATCTACTGAGATAAATTATCTAATAAAGCGGACCTCCTAAATATAGAACTAAAACTTCAAGAGCTTATCATAATTTTGTTTCTCTCAGAGTACATATAGGACCATCCCCAAGTGTCTCACATGATCCTCCTCATATACTAAGTATACTATGATACTGTTAGTGGAGACTACCACAATTCAGTCTATGAAATGATGAATGATATTTTTTATGATCCCCGTGAACACTTTTAGGGATTTCATCATAACAAATGGGATTACCATGTACTCATAGTTACCATAACGACATCAAAAAATACATATTTATAATATCCTCATCTCGTAATCACATATAGTGATAGCCTAATCTGACATCAATCTTCGAGAACCATAATTCCTATCTCAACTTATCAAAAAGACCATTGATCCTTTGTAGATGATAATTTTTCATTACAGTCATCTATTTTAGGTAATAGTAATCCACACACAACCTCAAGATCTTGTCCCCATTCTCAGTGAACATCATTAGGCCTACCTAGGGTGAAACACTATGCTTGCTTAATCCCTTACTCTAAAAATCCTAACACTAAAACCGCATCTTGTGAATCACCATCGGATACGCCTAATATTCTAATTTAAATATTAATATTATTCCATAGTGTAGATCAATGCATAAGTATATCTCTCTATGAGAAGGTAAATATGAAAATTCCTAACAAAAGATATCCTTGTACTCCACCACCACTATAAGAAATAGTAAGACCATATCTTATAATGAACCGAGAGTTATTATAGGATACAGATGAGTAATTGATTTTGCACTTCTATAAATGATCTAGTCCTTCTCCATAAGTGTTTTCTTTTAACTGAAAATGGAAAAACACATCTCACTGCTACAGAAACAGCACACACTTCACCTAAAACAGTTTATCTGAGAATGATTTGTTGATAACAAGTACATACCAAATATGAAATGATGCGTTCTCATCACCTTAATAAATACAACCAAAATGAAGATCAACCTTTGAGAGATAGGATACACCATCAATAGAAGTTTGTTATCATTGGGTCACCTCCATTAGGTGCCTCCAAGTAAAAGGTACAAGCCAAGGGCTCAACCGAAATCCCCAAGTCTCTAATTAAAGTAGTTGAAATAAATTAGTGGATCAAATTTGTGTCTATGAATATTGTAGATAAATTGGGGAAGAAATAGATCATACCTCATGTCATCCATGTGTGATATGGTTCATAAGCATCGACCGCCTATAGCTACCCTCACCCATGACCACCACCTTCCTGAGCCTAGAGGGGACCACCTAGGGGTGGTGGTGGTGAAAAGTCAATACATGTGCCACTAATAGATACTCTCCCAACTCTTGAACCATGTTTTCCACCCCATGGACCTAAATTATCCTACCAATGCCTCTACCTAGGCTTCCTATATACATTCCCACTATCAACCACACGTCAGGTTAGGAAATCTCAAGAAAGATGCACTCGAACATCACTAGAGTAACACTAACTCTATTTAGGCTAACAAGGTCCATCCTATGATCCCTTAACTATGAAACCTCTATCCTAGGAATTCTTCTTGAAAATTATCACACATTCAAGTCCATATGTCTATCATCATCCTTCTACCACAAAATTCTATTATCCTATGTGTCCACTATTAGCACCAAATTTTTCATCTTTTTTCTAAGAAACTCTCGACCACCCAAGCATGCTCCCACTTCCCACTATAGGTAAGAATTCATAGAGGTATCATAATGGATCAGATGTCTTTGAATATTCCTCACTCAAATTGATGATCCTGAAAGAGCTGATCCCTCAGTATATCCATCACATATTGAGGGTGGTTGGTGAATCTCAATGAATACTCATTCGTAGTCTTACGAAGCTATTAAAGATGTAGAAGATTAGGGTTTTTCACATCCTTCAATATCGAGAGATAAAAATCATCTCATAAATGGAATGTAAACTCTGACCACACAAGAGTTGCCTCATCATATGACTAGGTTACTAATCCCCACCATTTCCCCATACATCTATAAATAAGGCTCTCTGTCAAGACCACCATCTTATTTTCAGGTGTCTTGACTATATGGAATAATTTCCTTATAGCTTCATTCAAATCCTTAGGAAGAGGGGTTTTTTAAACACCTTGGATCCTAAGGGGTCACTATTACTAAAAATCACAAAGTGTGCTAAGACTGTCCCCCTCATCTATCAATTCTGCTAGAACCATCTGTTGTTTTATAGGTGGTGATAAGACCAGTGAACCACCTAGAGGTTACAATAACTAAACAAGTCCCTTTATATAAGACTTTTCGGTGAGGGGATCATACTCATGATCCTGCTACTATATCCTTTCTAGAAAACATCCAAGAGGAATATTAGAATAGATAATTTATAACACCGTAAATGATTATATCTAGATAATTTACCCAAGAATGAAATGGAATCCACAACCCATTCCTACATAATGAAGGTACAAAGTTTTCCTGTAACACAGTTTATACCTGTACCGAGTCAATAAGTAGGTTTTTAGAGTCATGGTGAATGGATACATTGGATTATGTACCAAAAAGAGTGTCCTGTATCTATGAATAAAACTCGAAACACTTAACATTATTACCAAATAACCCAAATTAATCTCAAAAAATTCGGTAGTAAGGTAGACCTGAATTCAATGAAGCCAATACATCATGACGTGACCTAATGGGGCCAAATCCATGACTACCCCATGCGCACCTCCAACAGGCCAAGGGCTGGAGACCAGTGCCCAGTAGAAATATCACACACATGGGAGGCCTTATCCTAATGTAATTATACACATTCACATATATCCAATAACATAAATTGATGAAATCTATAATAAAAAATAATCGTGCATGCATACATCTAAAATCTCACCACAAGAGTATGAAAACAAAGTACTGTAAAGAAAGGGTGAAATATAATCCCACCAAGAGAAGAAGAATAAAATTACAACCTATAAAATGGGGGATGACCAATATTAATGAAACCATTGGAAGACACATCAGTTTTTCTGGATCACTAAGCTCTATCTGGTCCAAATCCCTCAAGAACGTTGATAAAAGGTCTGTTGTCTGCACATGATAAGACATTTTTTGGAGAATCCCATGTAAGGGTGGGTATACGAATACCTTTTATTAAAACACAAAATTACAAATCAAATAGTATAAATAATAATATTAATCTCATCCCATGTATATTTAAACACTAAATGTAACAACAACATTCATATATGCTCATAGTAGACACAAAATATCAAGGTAAGATCACATTCATCATTCTAGCCTAGGATTCATGTTTAAAGGTTCCATATAACTCTCATCAAAGAGAACACACTCCATGATTAAAATATAACTAATGAAGGCTATCCAATATTTTTTCCCATCTGGTCATTCCATAAAAAGTACACATATGATGTCTGAAGAGATCAACACCAAGATGGGGATCACAACCAATTCCATGGGGTATATTAATAACCCAATCTGGATTAATCCACTAAGTTGGGTATCAATTATTATGTAGTTTTGGTCACAAATATTCCATTAACCTCACCTAGGTAATGTTGATGATAGAGGATCTCACTCTGTGACTCACAAAGGGACTCCAACAACTATATTTGGGACTAAAGTTCCTTATAGGGAATCAACATCCTTAGCATTGGATGTGATTCCATAATATAACCTTATGGTAATGATGAATGGAATGTACCGTAATGATTTTTTTCCAAACTAAACAAGATAAGGGCTCTAAACCTTCTTTGATAAGTCTCACAACATGTACTATGAGTACATGTTGTGGCCCTCTATCACTGTGTTTTACCTATGTAACATGTCCAATGATCTTGTTCGTGTTTGGGTAAATGGCAAGTTACTAAAAACACATGGCTTGTGGGCCACACGATCTCATAAGAATGTACCTCATATACTGGACTATGTTTCTGCTTGGGTATACATGACGTGTGTCATGGCCCACACAGCATGTAACACCACATGGATTCATGTGTGTGTACCTCCTGTACATACTAAACTAACTAGATAGGTACCACACAGTGTGCGGTTGTGACCACATTGTATATGATCCTTATCTTTTTGTGTAAATCATGGCCACTGCTCTGGAGTTCCCACAAACAGTATACAGTCATATTATATTCTCTATATCATCAGATTTTTTTTAAAAATTCTGATTTATTCCATGAATAATCATCCACTTCTCTAGCCTCTAGTACATATTTTAATTACACAAATATGAAAGGATCTTGTTCGGAAGATCCATTTCATCACCACTCACCTGAATCCGGCCAATGATTCACATGCGAAAATCCTTCTATCTTATCTCCTGGCTACCACACACCAAATAATGCACAAAGATATTTGATAAAGTACCAATATTCCACCATAGCTCAATTCCATCATCAATAAGAAAAAATGACAATTGTATTAATCAATTGTTACATGAAATGGGTCCACAATGATTAATTACTTGGTATTTTTCAATCAACCAGCCAAAGAAAATTCTGGTGATGAACAAACAAAGAAAAGGCTGAATAAATTCACAAAAAAAACAAACCTGGGGAATGAATGTTGTCGTATCTTGTGTTAGACATGGCTAATTTCTATTAGAAAAAAACATTAAGATATATAATATCGTAAACAATAGAAATCCGTAATTTGGGATTAAACAATCTCATACCTTCAATACACCTGATTCGTGAATCTTTCCATTAGTTGATGGATTCTTGTTCATCCTTGTAAAAATAAAATGGGGATAAATACACATAAAAAACATCCAACCTAGTGATATTTCATTCACTGATTAAGATTGAATATTCATCATTTTCATTTTTGATGCCCTCAAATATCAAGGGCATAACGATCCACGATCCTGATCTGATCTGATGGAATCTCCTATGCACACTCTCCCCCCAACAGTCATCTAGGTCTCCAAGGTTAATAATCCAACCATGTAATATCCTCAGAGCCATATATTTTTAGATTTAAATAATTAAATTTGTTAACATAATTAAAATAAACAAATAAATTTATTTATTTTATTATTTATTCATGTGAAGGATTTTAGCCAAATTTCTAATGTCGCGAATGATTACATCTCTCCAAAGATAAACATCATGCTCTGATTTCAGTAGTGGCCTCATATTTCTAATCTAAACCACTATTTTCTATTTATTCTACTTTTTCAAGAAAATTGTGCCTGGTTTTTTTTAATAAATTTAATTCCTTACAAAAAATAATTTTGGGCTCTCGAGGACTTAGAATCCCACATCGTCTAACTGCATAACATAAGAAGTCTATATAACATTCAAAATTAAAACATCTAAAAAATAGAAAAGTAAAATTTATTGTAATACTTAATTCAAATCTAATATTTTCTAAAATCATTGAGGAAAATTTATTTCAATGATAGATATTTTTAAAAAACTTCTTCATACAATCTCATAGAGGAGTGTAATGTTGTCTCGAAGAATATAATACACCATAACCTCTAAGCCACATGAATATTTTTCATTCTATTAACACTTTGGGAGAGTGTAATAATTTATTATCCTTGTTTAATAAGTGTACGTATCAGAAAAATTATATTTTAATTGTTCTAAAACATTATTTTAAGAGAACCTCATCCTATAACTTCTATTTTGTTGTCATCTGATCAGTCCATTACTCATCGAGTTTTGAGAAAAGATAATTTAATAGTAATATTAGTTAAAAATATATTTTCCATTTATTTTATCATTATTCATATTGATTGTGACATAGAAATGCCCATTATTTTAGGTAGTCTCTTATTTTCAAAAATAAGAGAAATCAGTTATGTCTATAAGGAAAAAACATTAAAATTTAGAGATCAAAGAGAAGAATTTAATGTATTTAAAAAGGATAAGAAACCTAATTTCATAAGGGGATATTAGAAAATCTATTTTATTAAACAAAATGAATATTTTGATCAACTTTATGGATTTGATAATAAATTATTTATTGTTGTAATACATTTTATGGTTGATAATATGTTTTCCCAGTATGTTTAGAATGTTAAAAAAGTTTTTTTGGACATTATTCCAGTGAAAGAAAAGATGTATGTAATTAATGTAATGAGTTTTTTATGAAATAAATTCTCTATTTATAATGTTAGTGGAATTTTGGGAGAGTTTGAGGATTCATTCCATACTCTAACTATGGATGACCAACATAAAATATATGTGGGAGAGATTTTTAAATTCATTTATGAGTTTACTAGATGATCGATTTGATAATTTTTTCTAATATTATAGAGATGTGAGTTTTACACATTGAATGGAAATGAAAAAAAATAATTTATTCTATTCTTGAAATTCAAGATCATTATAATTATCAAAAACAAACATTACGAAAAACACAGAAGGCCATGTAATTATTAAGCACTAGAATATACCATCTCGTTAAAAGGAACTTGATCTCGCATTTAAAACCCTTCCTTAAAACATTAAATTTTATTTTTTGGTTGAGTTATCTACACTACTAGTTGTAATCTAATCTTATTTAGATGGAATCAATGATGAATGGTTGTTTGCTATTTTAATAATTTTCATGAAATTTAATGGTTGGACTATATTTTGTATTAAGGGTATGATTTTTTATTCATTTATGAATAAAACGTACATGTGATAAGAAAATAAACATATAATTGGAGGATAAAAATTATGAATTCAAACATGAAATAAGGGGTTAAGGAGGAATTCATTAGATTTACTGATGATAGAATAATTTTCCTATCCTAGACAGCCCATGAGGTAACCCTATTCAATTAGTTCCTAGATAGAGTAGATTAATTGTTATAACTAATGAAAAAAATGACCCAATCCAAATAAAAAAACCAAAAAAATGAAGAGTCTGATTTTATTATAGGAATATTAATTATTATACTATTAAGGGACATTTTCTAATTCCATTCATGGATCAATTATTATAATGTTCATCCAGAAATAAATTCCTCAATTTTCATGATGGGTACCCCAGATTAAGATAGGTCCCAAGAACTATGATAACACAATTTTTAAAAAACTATTTTGGACCTTCTCAAATTAGAGAATACCCTTCAGATTTTTGTTCTCTATCCATTATTCAAGGATTCTTGCAAAAAAATGTTCTCATATTTTATTTAATGTATAACATATGTGTTAATGGATTATGTATCCATCATTGGAGTTTTTATTTAAAACTATTTGGAAAATATAGATATTGTTTTGGAGATATTTTACAGAAAAAATATGTTTTTAATATTTGGAAATTCCCTAATTAATTATCATTAATGGAATTATTTTAGTTTACAAAGATTTGAACTGGGGAATTAATATTGATTTCTCAAACATTGAGGTGATCCAAATTCTAACACCACCTAAAAATTTGACAAGAATTATATGTATTCATGCCCATTCACCTTTTTACAAAATATTTTACAAGGATATCTCTAAAATACATAGACCCCTTTGCTAACTATTAGTTAAGGATTCCCCCTTTATGTTTAATTAAAATTTCTAGAGGCATATAAAATGATTATGGAGAAACTCACAAACTCAAAAATTATAACTATTCTAGACTAGATGTTACCTTTTGATGTTATGTATGACAATAATGATTTTGTTATAGGTTATGTTTTGGGGTAAATGAATGAAAATAGGTTTAAGTCTATTTTCTAATAGGATATTCCCATGTGTGGCCTTTTTGAACCCTCTACACATGGTACCCCCCCCCCCCTACCCAAGGAAGAGGTCACTGCACTGAGGTGGAGCACCAGCCGGGGAAGGAGCCATTGCCAGCCAAGATGGCAGAGCGTCCAGGAGGGTGACAGCCTGATCCGGGATGGTTTTCCAAACAATCCATCAGCACATTGTGTCGCACCTAATTTTACCCGCCCAGTTGAGACCGGGTAACTCAGAAAGACGGGTGGATCCCAGGGTAGAGGTTCACCCCAAAAGAGGACTCCCAGGATTCGATCCCTGAACCTCCGAAAGAATGGTGTTGTTGTGCCACTTTCTGTCACCACCACGCCACCACCGAAGAGGCAATATATTTAACGTTATTGATTATTATAGTAATATATTTTATGATGCTCGTGAAAATTACTCTACAATTGAAAAGGAATTAGATTCTAAAATGTTTTCTATGTAGAAGTTTAGAAAGTATTCGATTTGGTGTATGGTTATCCTTTTCACAAATAATTTTTTTCTAAAGTATTTTCTAGCTAAGATAGAATCTAAATAAGAGATTATGATATGTAAAATTAAGTCGTAGATATTTGATCTAGAAATCATGAAGAATAAAGAAGATAAAAATGTAGTTTTTGGAAACCTTTCTCGGTTACCCAATACCCAAGTTGACGAACCCAAATGAATCTACAAATTGCTCCCAAAAGAACAATTTTTTTGCAACTTAGTGAGGAAATCCTCTTGGTATGCATAATATTCCAATTTTAAAGTTATAGTTTTCATAACCAATAAAAATTAATGAAATAAAAGAAACAAATTCATCTCTGAATTGAAGAACTATTTTTGGATGATATGATACATTATAGGAGATGTGATTATGGTATTGTAATAAGTTGTGTGGTTGAAAAGGAAATTATTCCCATTCTTGATATTTTTCATTATTCACTATGGGGATGCCATAATGGTTAGCAAAGCGAAATAGATATTTCTACATGGTAGTTTCTACTATCCCAATATATTCAAATATTCGAGTAGTGTGACAAATGATAAAGACTATGAAATTTTAGTAGAAGGTATGAGGCCCCAAAAAAAGAATTCTTAAGGATGAACATTTTTATGTCTAGGTTTTGGACTTCATTGGACCATTTATTTATTATTTTGGGAATAAATACCTAAATTATACTATAGATTATGTGTCTAAGTTGGTTCAGGTTGTTTCTCTTGAAAAAATCTTATTTCTATCATTTCATGTTCATAATGAAGAGTATCTTTTTAGGATTTGAAGGGCCCAACCATTTCATAAATGATAATGAATTTTATTTCAAGAATTACATATTTAAGTATATATTGGAAAATTAGTGGCGTTCTCATCAAGACAGTTCCTCCTATCAACCACAATCTAGTATCCAGTATGAAAATTCAAATATATAGATAAAAAATCAACATGAAGACAGTATCTAGTTCTATAAAGGATTGTTCAATCATATCAGATAATGTTATATGGGAATATATGACTTCTTACAAGACTCCTATATGAATTTATTCTTATAGGATACTATTTGTATTGACATGTCACCTACTCTTGGAACTACATCACACATATGTTTGGTTAGTAATGTCCATAAACAATGATTTCAATTCATTTGGTGAAACAATAATTTTGAAGATGTGTGAGATGGAGGAAATTATGAGATAGTATTTTGATAACTCTTATATTTACAAGGAACAAATAAAATCCATTCATGAAACTATCATCTATAATACGGACTTCATGTTTGGAAGATAGGTTTATATATTCAATTTTAGGATGATGTTGTTTCTTAGAAACATTAAGGAAAAGTGGCCTACCCCATTCACTATTTAGAGAGTGGTGGTTAATGGATCTGTTGAGTTGGTTAGAGAGAGATTCATTCCATTTTTTCAAAATGTCTAGTGAATCAAACACTATGATTAAGAGAAGTTGAAGGTCATGGATATTATCTATTTTTATAAAAGATCAGTTATTAGTTAGTCTAGTTGAGGCATATAAAATCACTATTTCATGGGATCTTACCCATTTTTCTTTATACTTTTGACTTAATTTCACTTCTAATGTTTTATTCCAATTGATCCCACTACTATTCTCTATAATATTTTCAATCATTTGACACCCATGAAAATACAGTCGGTGACATCCTATTGAAATATTCAATGTTGTGTACTTCCAAAGTAGTTTTATTTTAGATATTCCTAGATAAAAACATCCTATAGTAAACAAATTATTTCATTTCACATTGATTATAATATGAACAATTTTAAATTTTGATTTTCTTTAATTTTTTAGGGATTTTAATAGAGCAGTGTAGGACCTCTACAAAGTAGAGCAGGGTTGTCACATTTAGATAAGATTAACTTTCCGTGATTTTTTATATATGGCTGAAATGATTTATTTTATCCACTTTTTTATACCCATATTTTATAATTTCACATACAGTCGTATGATCATAAATATTATCTTAAGGTGTTTTGATGCATGCTGAATACATATTGTTGACTTTATTTTTCACTATTATTGTTGTGTTCTAGCTAACTATTCAATTCATCTAAAAATGGGTTTCATTCTAAAATTTCTATATGGTATTTAATAGGATATTCTAAAAAAATAGGATTAGGTGATGTGTTTGGAAAATTCATTATAATGGAGACTCAATTAAAACCCCTAATTGGTTTTTTCAATAACTGAAATGAGAACATAGATTGAACATAATATTTCATGCACTTTAAAATTCAACATTGGGGACACTTTTTGGTTTTTATTATGTGGAGAGGGGGCTTAAATTGTTTTTGAAAAACTGTTTCAATGTAATACACATAGAAAACTATTCTTTTTCAAAACATCTCTACTTTCACCATCATCTTAGACCCTTATATGTGTCAATAAATAAACATTGTATGTGTTTCATGTTAGGAAAATAAAAAATTCAATATCCCCTTCTAAAGAGAACAGTGTCATTATAGTTTTATAATATTTCATTATTTGTGTAATTATTTGATCTTAATGGTTGCAAAGTGATGCTCCTAACATAATTTATTAAAAAACTATTTAAGAATAAAGAAATATATTGTTTTGGATTAGATCATTATTATAATGGAATTATAACTATATGAAAATTAATATTTAAACATAAACCTTGCGGGAACACCCTTTCATAAACTAACACCTCAGGGGACCATATCAAATGATAATCATATAAGACCTCTAATATTGGAGTAAAATGAGACATTGGTATCCCACAGTGATTCTTTGAGGCATTAAGATTTGGGTGATGTTTTTAAATAACTGAATTCCAAATCCAATAAGGGGTTTATATCACTCTATACATTTAAGGATGTAAAAAGATAAAATAATTTCAAAGTTGTAAAAAAGTAATTCATTCATGTGAGGTGTAATGTATATTATTTTTTGTGTATTATTTTTTAAATATTAAATGGAATTATTTTGGGACCGGGCGTGAAGACGACACATCATTCAGAGGTCCAGTGATCCCGGAATGGCTGTTTGAACTTTTTAAGTTAAGTGAGTCGGCACTTGTGCGTGGTTGTGGCAGTTTCCAAATAGCTTCCTAGATTAAAAATATGAGGGAACCGTTGGGTCCAGGATGATGAATTTACTTAAGAATGACCATAACCTCGACCAGAACAGGTCGATAGAAAAAAGTTAATTTTCGGACGTTTTTAGAAAAATGAAAATAAAATAAATTGCTAAATTTTGATTTTATTTTTTATGGAAACATCCACTGCAGTGTTAGGACGGGACGTATTTTTCCTTATTAATGACGCGTAAAATGACTCAAGAATGGTATATTGGAGTCATTAATACTGCTGCATATTTAAATTCAAAACACATTTCCTTTTTATTGGGATTATGTGAATAGTGGTCGTTGACGAATTTTTTAGAGGAAACTCTGGAGAAAAAAATCATGGAGCCTTGGAGGAAAATCTCGGTGATGAACGACGACGAATTGAATCTGAGAATCATTGCGCCAACGACGTTGAAGGATCTTGATGACGACGACAGTGCGACACCTTCATCAGCAATCAATCCTAGTCGAGGTAGGGGTTTATTATTTGAATTCTTTTCACCGTTTTTTATTTTAAATGAAGAACGCGGATCAACCACAACCAAGTTGATCCGTGGATTCGTTCATTCTTGCGGGAGGATTTTAATTGAGATGCTTTGGGGAATTGATCCATGTTGATTAGTTATTGTTGATCCTTTCTATGTTTAAGCCGGCTAACGGGAGCGAATCAACGCCATGACAAACGATGGTGGGGGTTCGTTCCTCACTTTGTTTATTGGATTTCTCCTCCTTTATTTTCTCATGAATTCTTTGTGTTCTCCATAGAGCAACGAACAACAGATCATTGCGCATCCGTTTTGCGATGCAACAATCCCAAATCAAAGGTTCGACACCGCAACAACCTTGCAGAGGTGCGGTGATGATGGAGGACGACGAATCAGACCAGATCGAAAGAGGGTGTTCTTTAAGAATTCTTCACGCGGGAAGATAAAATCATGTTTTTGGAGTTGATCGGAGGTCCGAAAACATCAGGGGCATCTTCGTGGTGTCGTGGAAACAAAAACCTGGAATTTTCGCGGGGATCGGGCGACCACATCAACGAACTGATCATCACTGGAGGCGCAATGGCGGAAGTCCGCATTTCAGGAAATTTCCAGAATACACAGCGTGTACTTACGAAGAACACACCATGTAGTACTGGAAGCGTCTAGGGTTTCGGGGGTCAGAGAGGAATCACACGGCGTGTGACCCTGGTCACACAGTGTGTTGGACTTTCCCCGAAGCTCGGCGTGTATTTGGTCAGTACACAGACATGGGATGATCTACATGACATCAGGTGACACTGCGTGTACATCATGGAAGAGGTGGCTACGTGGGACTCAGCATGTACCCAGTGGGTACATGGACACATGATGGAGTACACGACCATATACTCCATCACACGGCCAGGCGAGGCCATTAGCAGGGGTCACCCCCTGTGCCAATTACATGGGTTGGAGTACACGGTTTGATGACCGTGTACGGGCACATGACCAGCGTACACTGGGCTAAACCCAGTCACCCGGACAGGGCGTGTACATCGTACTACACACCGTGTGCTCAGTTTTTCTACATGACTCGCCTTACGACACAGGCCGTTGTACACGTGCAATACCCGATGTCAGACAACACGGTGTGTAAATTTTCTACACGCTGTGTAATTTTTAGAAAATGGCATGGTCCTCCTGTTCACCATATCTTGGACATCTTTCCTTTGGGTTAGTTCCCCTTCTTCTCGTTCACCTGAAATTCATGCATCATTTCCTCACACAAGAGTACGATCCCTTCAAGAGGACTTTCTATGATAGAGTCAAGAATCCATCTGAGAGGCCCAAATCGAGATCCTATATCCATTCCTGACCCTAGGTAGAGTCAGGCATCGACGTGACCAACTCTACTGGGCGTTGATCTTCTACCTATCTTGTGCATAACCTAACTGGTGAATCCGGATGAGTCGCGGTATCCGACATGGCCCTAGCAGTGATACTCATCTGTGTATCGTGATCTTTCCCACTCAAGAGTGTGTCTCCCATAATGAGTGATTCTATCTATCAGAATTCTTCCCACTCAAGAGTGTGTCTCCCGTAATAAGTGTGAATACCTCTCGTGATGGTTCCCGATGAACGATACTTCTTGAACAGACATCATCAGAGCTGTAAGACTCATGGAGTGTGTTCTCCCGGGACGAGTGCTTCGCAGAATCTTCGAACTAAATCCCTAGTGGGGGTATGCGCTTGTGCGACATGTATCTAGACTACGGGTCTGGGTTTTTAGTATATCTAGTTTGTTCTATTTGTTCTATAGACATACATTGTGCATAGTTTATTGTACCTTTACTTGTGTGCTGTTTTGTGATTTTCGGGGTTCTCTACTGAGTATTGTTATACTCACCCTTACAAGGGCTTTTCCCACACGTCTGGTGTCTTGTGTAGACGAGCAACCTTTTGACAGAGTCCAGGGCGGACCAGGACAGGATCGAGCTTTCTGAGTTCCCTACAGGCTGAGGCGTTCCTACGGCTACGAGCTGCAGTCCCAATACCTTTTGTGTTTACAGGTTGGACTTTGCAGTTTTCAGACTCTTGTTTTTGGTGGGCTTGTATTTTTCCCCATTTTACTTTTTAGTATTCTACCTTTCGTCGTACTCTGTTGGTTGGGTTTAGTTGTATGCATGCATTTTTTGTTCCTTAGTGGTTTTTACATTTCAGCATTGTGGGCTTGGAGATGTGTGTGTGTGTGTACAGGTACTTATGCAATGCCTCCCATGTTAGTAATATGCCTTCTTGGTGCTAGTCACCAGCCCCTGGCCTATTGGAGGAGGGTTTGAGGAGTCATGGCGAGGGACCCACTAGGATGGGTCATGACAGAGTGGTATCAGAGGTGGTCGGTTCTACCTTAGGACCAAGATTCTATGAGTTTGGTTTGGGGCAACAATGTTGAGTGTTTCAGGTTCGTCTCTTAGGCCAGAGACTCTAGTGTTGGTGTGACGGTCGACGTATCCATACACCAGGACTCTGATAACCTTCTTTTCGACTCGGTACACAAAAACACGGGTTTTGGGGGAATAAAAGGTACATTCATCATATAATAATGGTTTGGGTTATCCATGTCCTTTGTGTCAGCTATCCAGATATACTCATTGTCTATGGTACATCTTGTTTCCTTACAGGATGCCTCTGTGAGGCATACCTGCTATGATTCAGAAACACGATCATGAGGATGACCTCCTCAGTGACGAGGCTTCGATACATGGACCAGTTCCCCAGGCATTTCCACCGGGTGGTGCACCTGCTATGTCACCACCAATAGAACAGCCAATGGTACCTGTAGTACCGACTGGCGAGGAGCACAGGCTGGGTGCGCTCCACCAATTCCAGAGACAGAGACCCCTCAGGTTCCGTGGTAAGCCCAAACCTCGGGCATCTAAGGACTGGCCTGAGGCGGTGACTAGAGTTTTCCATCTAGTGAGGACACCAGCAGACTAGATGGTGATCCTAGGAGAGAGCCTTCTTCAGGGTTTGGTGGGACGATGGTGGAGTCTGACCACACAAACTCACGACGAGAAGACTCTTTCATGGACAGAGTTTGAGAGACTTTTCAGGGAGGAGTTTTCTCCGGTTACACTGAGATATGTACGCATCTAGGAGCTTCTTCAGATCTAGTAGGGTAGTATGACAGTAGATGACTATTCATCGTGGTTCACCAACCTCTCCAGGTACTCGAAGGATACGGTCAGGGATCAGTACTTCAGAGCATGGACCTTCGAGCGAGGTCTACAGAGAGAAATCCAAGATAGTGTCATGCCTCTATGAATATCAACTTATGTTAGAGTGCTCGAGTGGGCCTTGGTGATCGAGAGCTTCTTGGCGGAGCAGAGACAACCGCCATCAGTCGTCAGTAGGCAGACAGGTGCAGAGACGCCGAAAGTAGGGAGTCGACGTCAGACACAGGGATATGGATGTGGGAAATGTCATAGTAGGACATAGGACAGGTGATCGACAGTCCAGGGCTCTCAGGATGGATCCATTCAGCCTAGGGAGAAGCGATGTTACGCATGCGATGGTAGGGGACATCTCGCTAGAGATTGCCCGACCCGTCGAGTATCTGACAGGGAAGCGGTGGACGGACCACTGAGGCAACGATGATTCGAGGTACGATATGTGTCTTCTATACCTTAGATGTCGTGCTTATAGACATAGGTTCCGGTCATTCCTCCATAGCCACATGTCTTGCACAAATCCTCGAGATTCCAGTAGAACCGTTGACTCGATCCTTACGTTTGGAGACACCTACGAGAGGAGAGTCAATGATCACGCACCTTTGTAGACAGTGTGATCTTACCCTTAGAGTCGAGAGTTTGGGTTGGAACCTCTTGGTGGTAGCTTCGAGGCCTCATGACATCATTCTTGGTATGGATTGGTTATCTTCGGTCCATTCCATGATTGACTGTTTTAGGTGAAGAGTACGGCGTGTCCTCCGTGATAGAACAAGGTTTTCCTTTGTCGGAGAGTAGGAAACCCAGGAAGCACAGAATGGACTTATACACAAGAGGGTGCATCCAATCACTCATGAGTTAGCTAGACTTTCCCTCGGAGTTGTGGATGTTGTGAGCTCCCAGTTCCTAGCAGTAGTGGCGGAGTACACGGACGTCTTTCCCGAAGATGTTCCAGGATTAACTCCCCACCGGGAGATCGACTTCTGCATCCACTTACACCCTGGGATGGCACTGATTTCCTCATCAGCATATCGGATGGCTCCCACAGAGCTTTTCAAGCTGAGGGTGAAGTTGGAGGATTTGCAGAGCAAGGGTTTCGTGAGACCCAGCGTCTCACCCTGGGCGACCCCGGTCTTGTTTTCCAGGAAGGCAGACCAGAGTCTGAGGTTTTGCATGGATTACCGGTGCCTGAACCAGGTGACGATGAAGAAAAAGTATCCACTACCAAGAATCGATGACCTCTTTGATCATCTAAGAAGGGAAATAGTGGTTATCGAAGGTTAAACTTCGATCAGGATATCACCAACTACGAGTGCGGGATGAGGATATACTGAAGACAACTTTCATATGCCGCTACGGTCACTACGAGTACTTGGTGATGCCTTTTTGTGTGACGAACACCCCCGGAATTTTCATGGGACTGATGAACCAGATCTTCTAGCCATAAATTGACCGGTTCATTGTGGTCTTCATTTATGACAGTCTCGTGTACTCATCGTCAGAGGAGGAGCACACGAGACACATGAGGATGGTTCTGGACGTACTCTGGGAGCACCAGCTATATAGGAAGCTCTCGAAGTTACAGTTCTGGATTCAGGAGGTCCACTTTCTGGGACATGTCATCTCATCAGATGGAGTAGTTGTGGACCCAGCCAAGGTGGAGGCTGTTTTATCATGGGATCCACCTTCGAGCATGACAGAGGTGCAGAGCTTCTTTGGGTTGGCAGGATATTGCCAGAGATTCATACCTGATTTCTCTCAGATATCAGCACCAATGGCATCCTTGACCAGAAAGGGGAAACCCTTCATATGGATGGAGAAGTTCTAGCAATATTTTGAGCAGATTAGATAGAGTTTTATGAGCACCCCAGTCATGAGATTGCCGGAGGAAGGTGTCAGGTATGTAGTTTTCTACGACGCATCAGGGACTGGGTTCGGCTGTTTCCTAAGGAAGCTACATGTAGTGATTGCTTATGGTTCACACCATCTTAGGCCACATGATAAAAACTATGCGACCCATGATATCGAGTTTACAACGGTGGTATTCACATTGAATATGTGGCGACACTACCTGATGGGAAAGCAGTTTATCATCTACTCTACCACAGGAGCCTCAGGTACATCTTTTCGTAGAAATATCTAAATCTGCGGCAGAGATGATGGATAGAGTTCCTCTAAGACTATGATTTCAAGATCATATATACTATTGTAAATGGAAAAAAGGTGGAAAATTCTCTGAGCAGAAGGTCGAGCTCACAGCTGTTGAGTGAGGCGACACAGAAGTTAGCCGCGTTACAGTTATCCTTCGTGGATGGAGATGATACAACTTACCTACAGTCGATAGTTGTCACCCCTCCACTCTTATAGTTAGTTAGGGAGGAAAGACTTGGGGATGTCAACTGTGTGGCTTTACGTGCTCAGTTATCCACAGGTCATGCTACTGATGGATAATCACAAGGTGGGGAGAACGTAATTCTTTTCATAGAATGCACTATTGTACCAGTGGAATTGCAGGAGGAGGTCCTTAGGGAGTTTTATACATCACCTTTGGAGGTACATCATGGGGTGGAAAAGATGTACCAGGATCTCCGATGATAGTTCCGGTGGTCAGGCATGATGAAAGCAGTAGCGGAGTTCATTTCTTGATGCCTCACATGCCAGCAGGTGAAGGTTGAGCACCAGGTTCCAGCGGGATTAGCTCAGCCCCAGGAAGTTCTAGAGTGGAAGTGGGATGGAATATCGATGGACTTTGTGATAGGATTACCAAGAACGTCCAAAGGGAATGATTCCATATGGGTGATCATTGACCGACTCACCATGTCGTCCCACTTCCTAGATATCAGGGAGCAGATTCCCGTAGAGAGATTGGGATGCCTCTACGTGCAAGCGATAGTTCGGCTTCATGGAATCCCCTCGACTATAGTCTCAGATTGAGACACTTGCTTCACATCCCGGTTGTGGAAGGGATTGCAGGAGGCTTTTGGGACTCAGCTATACTTGAGCACAACGTTTCATCCCCAGAATGATGGTCAGATGGAGAGGACCATTCATGTTCTGGAGGATATGTTGCGAGCATGTATCTTGGTCTTTGGTCGCAGCTGGGAGGACCACCTACCACTGGTGGAGTTTTTGTACAACAACAGCTACCACTCCACCATTGGTATGGCACCATTCGAGGCCTTGTACGTGAGACCCTGTCGGTCACCACTTTGCTAGAACGACCTCGGAGAGTCAGCACTCATGGTTCCAGAGTTGGTGCAAGCTACCATAGAGAAGGTGCAGATCATCTGAGAGTAGATGAAGACTGCACAGAGCCGACAGAATTCCAATGGTGACCGATGAAGGAGGCCTCTGTAGTTCGAAGAGGGAGACCACATCTTTCTTCGGGTCTTACCTCGACCAGAGTTACAGAGATTTGGCCGAGGCGGTAAGCTATCTGCGAGGTTCATCATACCCTTCTAGATACTATTCATAGTTGGCGAGGTGGAATACCACCTAGATCTACCTCTATATTTGCATCGGGTACATGATGTCTTCCACATGTCGCAACTGAAGAGGTTTGTGCATGACCCATCGCACGTCAACGACTAGGGCGAGCTGGACATCGAGGATGGAGTGACCTTTGCGGAGTACTTGGTAGAGATCGAGGATCGGTAGGAGAGGATTATTCGTGGGTGATATATTCCCTTGGTGCACGTCTGGTGGCAGCATGGGAATCTTCAGGAGAGCACATGGGAGCGGGAGGCCCAGATCTGTGCCCAGTACCCGCATCTTTTTGGGAAGCCATTGTTTTGGATGTTTGGGGACGTAAAGCCCCAAGGTGGGGAGAATTTAATGTCTCGTATTTTCCATGTATTATTTTTTAAATATTATATGGAATTATTTAAAGACTGATTGGGAATACGACACATCATTCCGAGGTCCAGTGAGCCCGGAATGGTGGTTTGAACTTTTTAAGTTAAGTGAGTCGGCACTTGTGCGCGGTTGTGGCAGTTTTCAAACGGATACCCTGATTTAAAATCTGATGACACCGTTGAGTCCGAAATAATGAATTTACTTAGGAATGAGCCTAACATCGACTATCACAGGTCGAGGGAAATAGTTAATTTTCAGACATTTTTAGTAAAATGAAAATAAAATAAATTGTAAAATGTTGATTTTATTTTTTATAGAAACATCTGTTGTAGCGTAGCAATGGGACGTCTGTTTCCTTTTTAATGACGCATCATAATGGCTCAAGAATGGATAGTTAGAGTCATTAATAACACCATGTAATTAAATTCCAAACACGTTTCTTTTTTATTGGGATTATGAAAATAGTGGTCATTGACAAATTTTTTAGAGGAAACTTTTGAGAAAAAATTTGTGGAGCCTTGGAGGAAATTCTCGGCAACGAACGACGACAGATAGAAGCAGCGAATCATTGTGCCAATGATGTTGAAGGATATTGACGATGGCGGTAGCGCGACACCTTCATCAGAAATTGATCCCAGTTGAGGTAGGGGTTTTTTATTTGAATTCTTTTCTCTATTTTTGATTTCAAATGACGAATGCAGATCAACCACGAACATGTTGATCCGTAGATTTGTTAGTTCTTACGGGTGGATTTTTATCAGGATGATTCTGGGAATTATTCCATGTTTTTTTGTTCTTGTTGATCCTTTCTCAGTTTAAGCATGCTAATAGGAGCGGATCAACGCCGTGAAAAATGACGGAGGGGGTTCGTTCCTCACATTATTTATTGGATTTCTCCCCCTTTATTTTCTCACGTGTTCTCCGTGTTCTCCGTAGGGCGATAAACAACAAATCTTTGTGAATCCGTTTCATGAAACAAAAATCCCAAATCGAAGGTTTGACACCGCAACGACCTTACAGAGGTGTGGCGACGATGGAAGATGACGAATCAGACCGGATTTAAAAAGGGTGTTCTTCGAGCGTTCTTCACGCGGGAAGATCAAATCATGTTTTCGGAGATGGTCAGAGGTCTGAAAACATCAGGAGCTACTTCATGGTGTCTAGGCCACCAAAACCTGGAAGTTTTGCATTGATCGGACGGCCGTATCAGCAAACGGATCATCAATGGAGGTGCGACGGCAGAAGTCCGCGTTTCGGGAAATTTCCAGAATACATGGACTGTACTTCTGAAGAACACGACGGGTATTACTGGAAGTGGCTAGGGTTTCGGGGGTCAGAGAGGAATCACATGGTGTGTGACCCTAGTCACAAGGCGTGTTGGACTTTCCCTGTTGCTTGGCGTGTATTTGGGAAGTACACAGACACGGGATGATCTGCATGGCTTCAAGAGACACGGCGTGTACAACATGGAAGAGGTGGCTTTGTAGGACTTGGCGTGTACCCAGGGGGTACACGGACACGGGATGGACTACACGACCGTCTACTCCATCACACGTCCAGGCGAGGCCATTAGTGCGGGTCACCCCGTGTGCCGATTACACGGGTTGGAGTACACTGGTTGTTGACCGTTTACTGGCACATGGCCAGCATACACGGGGCCAACCCCAGTCACCCAGACACGGCATGTACATCATACTACATGTCGTGTACTCAGTTTTTCTACACGACTAGCCTTACGACACGGGCTGTTGTACACGGGAAGTACCCGGGGTCTGACAACACGGCGTGTAACTTTTCTACACACCGTGTAATTTTTGGAAAATGGAATGTTCCTCTTGTTCACCGTATCTTTTACATATTTTTTTTGGGTTAGTTCCCCTTATTCTCGTTCCCTTGAAGGTCAGGTATCATTTCCTCACACAAGAGTATCATCCCTTCAGCAGGACATTTTGTGACAGAGTCAGGCATCCATCCAAGAGGCTCGGATCGAGATCCTCTATCCATTCCTGACCCTAGGTAGAGTCAGCCATCAACATTACCAACTCTACCGGGCGTTGATCCTCTACCTAGCTGGTGTATCACCAAACTGGTGAATCCGGATGAGTCGCGGTATCCCCCATGGCCCTGGCTGTGATCCTCATCTGTGTATCTTGATCTTTCCCACTCAAGAGTGTGTCTCCCGTAATGAGTGATTCTATCTTTCGGAAGTCTTCCCACTCAATAGTGTGTCTCCCGTAATGAGTATGAATACCTCTCATGATGGTTCCTGACAAACGGTACTTCTCGGATGGACTTCATCAGAGGTGTGAGACTCTTGGAGTGTATTCTCCCAGGACGAGTGCATCACGGAATCAGCGAACTAAATCCCTAGCGGGGGTATGCACTTGTGCGACGTGTCTGTAGACTACGGGTCTGGGTTTTTAGTATATCTGGTTAGTTCTATATGTTTTGTAGACATACACTATGAATAGCTGATTGTACCTTTACTTGTGTCTTGTTTTGTGGTTTTCGGGGTTCCCTACTGATTTTTGTTATACTCACCCCTGCATAGGATTTGCCCGCACATCCGGTGTCTTGTGCAGACGAGAAGACTTTTGAAAGAGTCCAGGGCAGACCAGGACATGATCGAGATTTCTGAGTTCCCTATATACCGAGGCGTTCCTACGACTATGAGCATCATTCCCAGTACCTTTTGTGTTTACAGGTTGGATTTTGCAGTTTTCAGACTCTTGTTTTTGGTGGGCTTGTATTCTGGCCCAGTTTACATTTTAGTATTCTACCTTTCATTGTACTCTATTGGTTGGGTTTAGTTGTATGCATGCATTTTTTGTTCCTTAGTGGTTTTTACATTTCAGCATAGTGGGCTTGGAGATGTGTGTGTGTGTACATGTACTTAGGCAATGCCTCACATGTTAGTAATATGCCTTCTCAGTGCTAGTCACTAGCCCCATGCCTATTGGAGGCGGGATTGGGGAGTCACGACACGGGCCCCACTCGGACGGGTCATGACATGAGGGGAATATTTAACCCAAATAATGAAGGGATATATCTGATTATAAAATAATTATTTGATTTTAATCAATGAAGTGAAATACGAATCATTGGGTTTTAGAACCTAGGGTGGAGTTATAATTGAAGTTGCCACGTATTTTTTTTAATTGCACTTAATTAAAACATATCTATAGTCCATGTTATGGAATTTGAAATATAGTTAATGTAGGATAGTGATGATAAATCACAAAATAGGCTTGCCAATTTTTAACAGAGGAAGAATTTATTGTTTTCTTTAATTAGGTCATGTGCCTTTGGTCTTGGGTGGGAAAATATATTTCAATTTTCAATATTTATAAACAAATAAAATCTTATTTTATTTCCTTGAAGTTAAATATATTATGTCTGGAAGAATTTTATATTGTTTTTATTTAGATAAAATTTACCCAACCCATTTTGGATAATTAATTTGGTTTTCAATGATTTAATATGCATTAAGGATTAATTAATTAGATATTCTATAATCTACCACCAAATATAAATGTCATTGACTTCCATATAAAATTCAATTATTTCCAATGATTTATTATCTAAATTGATCACGATTTGATATTACTTTTTTATGAAAAAATTCATAAGTGGTTATTTAATGATGTTTTGTTAATGGTTTAATTTTATTTTAAAGGATCTGTTATATGTAAGTTTCTATAAAGGGGTCAACCGTGTTACTAAATTTCCATTCCAAATTACCACATTGATAAAATCTACATAGTCAATCTATTACGTACATAAATTCATGGAACTAATGAATATACATAATGGAATCCAAAAATATAAATTTCTACATAGTTGAAATCCATGTACTTGGTTGCTGATGTATTTGATTATGAATAATGGTCATGTAGTCGATTTCTCTATGTAGCCAAATTCTACACATAGCTGAATTCTCAATCCGGATGATCACATAGTCATAGTTTCTAAATAGATGAATTTTTACCTAGATAATTCCCAACTTATGTGAATGATCACACTTCCCAAATACATGTCAGGTAATTTCTAAGAGGTATTGATATAGGAATGTATAAAAATAGGCATTTTATTTCTCACATACTAATTTCATCATTCGATATAGGGAAGCTTGTGGGTTCCCAAGAAATTTATATGAATTCACAACTCATTTATAAAAATTTCAATTAATTTTATGTCATCCATGAATTTAAATCATATAGATTTATCATTTTAGAGATGAATAAGATCATATGTGATCCCTTTCTAGGTGGAATCCATCTCTATCTATGATTGTGCTCACTACTGAGTAGAAAATTTTTATAGAGGAAATTCATTCAATTGTGATGGTGTAAGAGGTGTCTCTAACAACGAGAGAGGCATAAAGTGATTAATACATGTAGAGGATAGATATAATACATAGAATTTTGGTTGGAGAGATAATAATTAGAATGATAAAGATAAAACTGTTAGTATTAGGTAGATAATGGGGGAAAATAAAGAGGTGGAGGAGTTGATTTTAAAGGAGGCTGTGGAAGAAAATCCACAATTCCCTGATATGGGATAACTATATTTTCTATTTTCCCTTTAACATTATTTTTTTTATGATTATAATGGATTCATTTTGTTTTTTTAATTTGAATTGTATTTAGCTAAATTATTTTGTGGAACGATATTGGGTTGGATTTTTTTTATTACTAGATTATATCCTCATCATAATTGTTTAGAAATCCTTTATCTAGAAACATTAGTATTAAATGTGATTATATCTTGGTTAAATGTGTTTTCTAGTTTTCTAACAATTTTCGAATCCAACAAAAATGGTATTTTATCGTTGACATAAGTACATTGAGATCTAATGGGAAATAGGCCTTGATGCGCTTCTAATCTCGTCAAAATATATTTTCATTAATACTTTTATAATTTATGCACTTAAAGTATTAAAATTTTATGTAAATTGAAATCCAAATTCCGCTCTTATATTTTTCCCACAACACTTGGATGAATTAACATTTATTTAAATACTTCAAATTGATTTCCCATAACCCATCTCTTGTTTTCCACTACTCTCTACATGATCTTCAATTGTCCCTAGCTACTTATTTCACCGTTATTCAACAATTTTACTCCCCCAATTTTATCACAACCATTACCACTACATTTATTGTTTATTGTGTTTGATTTCATATTTTGGGTCACACTAACCCATGCTCATAAGATTATTTCCTATCGATCGACCCCTACTCAGCACTAATCACATTATGAGTAAGTTTTTAAATAATTAAATATTCATAGATATAACTACATCCATAACTAGTTCCAAAAAATATCACCACTTTTGAATAATTCACTTTGTAATAGACATTGAAGAAAACTCAGGTAAAATTGGACTTTATCCCTTGGGGAGGGAAGTGGTCTAGTGTGATACTCACAAGAAGATGATCTTCCCACATAAATTCATTGAACATATTGTCACATATAACCCGCAGGGAATAAATTTACTTGGAATTCCTTGGGAAGGGATCCCATTAGACTTCTCTAGAGGGGGTGCTTCACAAGTTTCGTTTATAGAGGGATATTCACAAGAATTTTCCATGGATATATGTTCTTGTAAACCCCTTCTTAGATATAATTTGAAAAATTACTTATAAGAATGATATAAACTCTCATAAGAATATAATTTTAAATAGATTTTTAGATTCTAATGTATATATTATCCAACACCTAATGTTTCTAAATGTTGATTGATTTGACCTATGGTGGGATATTTCATAGAGGAACTATATTTTGGTAAATATATCCTTTTAAATTTACCTTATTGGACATAGATCACCTTCTTGATCTGAATTCATCCAAATTTTCTCAATAGATTCCATTCACAATAGTTAAATCTAATAAAAGAACCTTTCAACCTGAATTCATCTAAGATTTATGAATATAAATTACCCAACCATGTGAATCAGTTTTCACCACATCGATCTTATAATCCTTTAGAAATGGATCGACATTTGTCTTCCTCCCTACCTGATGTGGAACTTATGGTATTTAAATTTGTATATTTCTTTAATAACAAGGTCCCTTTTTGTTATAATTTGAGGGAGGCCTCCATTAGATCCTAATTCTCATCCAGACTAACCTATATCAAGCATCATATCATCACTTGTATCCAATTAACCACTTTCATGAACTGCATATGCCAAGGATATATATATATATATATATATATATATATATATATATGGGACTCTAATTTAGTGTAAGCCTCACACTCATTATCACCATTCCATATACCTCTTGAGTGAAATAATCCTTCTCAATCTAGTAATCAACATAATGTTGGTGAACATGTAGAATGAAGCTCTAATATGGTATAATCCATAAAACCATACCTTCACCTAAGCTGTCATACAGGTTGAACACCTTTGGAAAGGATTGTAACACACTGATATTTTGGAATATACTTCCTTAAATAGGTACTTTGTTAAATATATTTCTCCACATGTAACAAAAAAATAAAATGAATAACTATATATTTATTATTAATAATATTTTAGAATAATAAAACCTCTAGTAAATAAAATGATATTTACCTATTAAAAAAGCATACATTTAGGGGATTTATAATTAATATGATTTTATATATAAAAGTGTTATTCATTCTCAAGTAATATTTTAACGAATCGATAAATTCAAATTGAAAAATTTGGAAATATGATTTTGATAATATATAATATTTCAATATATTAACTAACATATTAACATCATTATGTTTGTAATTTTTGTAGCATAATACTAAGAACACAAAATGCATAAAAAGATCATTTGTAATTAAATAAATTATTTATATTTTATTTAAATGGTAAATTTATTATTTTTTGGTTTTTATTTTATTTAAAATGGAATTAATATTTTAAATCCATATATAAATATTAGTTTAGGATAAATAGTTATTTATTTTTCTAAAAAGATTTATTTTTAAGTGAATAATAAAAAATATCTTTTTAAAAACTAACATGACTTTTATGAAATTATTAGTATATAATAATGAATGATATTTAATGAAATAGTTTTCTAATAATAAATTTTTATTTTGTATTTTATGATAATTTTTAAAAATTTCGGTTTTAAGTTACAAACACATATTTTATATTTTATAACATATGTCATATTTTTAAAATAAATTGTTTTTTAAAATATATACATTTATTATTATAAAATGGATTTTATTCATTTATTTAAAATTAATGTTATAAAATTGATTCCAAATTTGGAATCATATTGTTACAAATATTTAACAACGACCAATTTATATTCACCAATAAAGGATAAATTAAATTGTAAAAAAGAGGCTACCTTATTAAAAAATAATCTTGATAAAAAGGGTTTAACCAAGAGTTAAAGACCACCAACATGTTTAAAACTTGTGTGGGAATAGTTTCTTTAGTAATTTACTGACTATATCCACTACCCACCACATTATTTTCTAATATTGGGGATACTTTCCTTTAGAGTGACTTCTAGTTACAAAATGGATTTGATAATTTACCAAATTTACAAACCTATTCACCGGTAAAAAGGGAACACCTCACCTCACATTATCTCATAGAAAACCCAACATAGTTCATCCTAACCAATACCTAACCATCTCCTCAACCTTCATATCTATAGATACCCAAAACATTACATACAGAAATACTACTTTTCATTAGTGAAATATTTAGTATATATCAATATGATCCTCACTAAATCACAATGATTTATAGTATTTGGAATCTTGGATACATAATCAACTTGTATATAAAACACCTACATAATTTCCCCACTATGTACTTGAAAAAAATCACCCTTCAGAGACAAATAATACTGAAAACCTTTCTTCATTGCACAGGGAATGGAAACCCAAGTAACAGTGAGATCTAATACTCAGTAAGGGAAGGCATATGAGATATTAATCAATAATATAGAGTTATATTAAGATAATCATAAGGGTATGAGAAAGTGATCATGTCTTATAATAATAATACACAATATTTCAATGATCTTTAATATTGAAGCTTGGAATTATGTTTTATCAAAAAAAAGAAATAAGAAATAACAGTACATAATCATCAATAATAATTCATGAGATAGTATTATAACATCATATTACCCTCTTTCAGATAATTCCATTCTCTTTACTTGTTTTCCTCATAGAATGGTTGCATATTGGGACTCATGAGGATGGATATATTTTTTTTGGGGAACATGAACTAAAGTTCAAGGACGTATGTTTCTTTGAACTTATGGAATTTAGGATTAAATGTGTTAATTGTTTTGAGGGATTTTTCCAGAGTTTTGAGAATGTACCATTTGATCAATGGTTTTGAAAATAATTATAAATTTTTGTGTTATTCAAGAGAAGTAAAATCCCTACGATGTGAGTACATATCGTGTATGTCTTATAACACAGATTTTATGAATCTATTATATAGAATTAATGGATTCCACATCATTTAATATTAAAATTATTGTTTATTATAACAAGAAGATTGGGTTTTAGGGTATTATATCCCAATGGATTACATGACATGTAAAGGGAATACATTTCGTTTAAATTTCATGGTCAGGGATTGTAAGGAGGCATGCGAGTGATATATTATTTCATTCTTCTGCATCCCCCCTAAATTTCAACCTAAAAGTATTCTCTGGTGATTTTGGTAGTCATTATTTTATCCAGATTGATCCATTCGATGTTTGACCACAATTTCAGTAGGTTTTTGTATTCTAAGGTGATTGATCCTTTCTAATTCTTCATTGCTTTGATCGTGGTAGTGTCATTGAATTATGTTACTCGATCTATTAACCCATGGTAATGTTTATTCTTGTTTTCTTCTACAGTTGTTGTGTCATCATGTTCTATAGGTAATCTCATTTACTGGTTTTGGAATAGAATGTGTTCATTCCAAAGGGACTCGGTTTTTGGTGTTGAATCCTCTTATGGTGAGTTCCGTTGTGGGTGTGTATAACCTAGAGTTTTGAGGTATGTGGTTCAATATATAGCTTATGTTGGTGAGATTCATTGATCTTGTTTTGATAATTTATTGTATTTAATAAATTTTAATGATATAAATGATTTTAGTTGTGTGTGTGTGTGGAAATGGGTATTTGAAAAATGATGGTTTCCCCTAATTTTGGTAAATGTAAAATGGTTTTCGTTTCATTGTGAAATTAGTTGGGAAATGGTTTTAAAATCATGATTTTATTGAAATGGTTTTATGAATTAATTTGGAAAATATATCACATGCGAATCATTGGGTACTTTGGTTCATGTTATTGGAATATGTCACATCCACTATCATGGGATTTTATCATGGGGAATATCTCCGCTCTATAGGCCAATTATTCTAGGGTCTTGTTTGGCCTATAGGGGAGTAGACTTGTTAGAGGGTTTCTCTAATCACAAGACTTCCTAAATATGACTATTTTCCTAACATGTATCTGATTATATAGGTTACAAAAAAATTTCCTAGTTATCCTGATGTAGTGTGATCCATAGTGTGATGTTACATGTGCTGCTTCTTAGCCGATTTAGGCTTCTGATTTTGCATTGTACTATTTTTTTGTACTGCCGTAGACATTATATGATAAGTAATTCATGATATTTTTGACTTGATATGTCTATTGAGATATATGGATATGTAATTCTTTCAAAAAAATTACCTACTTTTTTTCAGAAATGTGAAAAAATGGGAAAATAATCTATTTTTCCATGAATTTTATTTAAAGAATATTAAACCATTGTCATCCATTGATTTCTTTAAAACTGATACTTCTTGGATTAGTTTTTAGTTACATGATATAGAACATATGGGTGACACCTTACTGAGCCTGTTATCTTACACCCTCCGTACCTCTTATATCTTGCATAGACTTAATTATTTCTTTCAATGCATGGGATGGAAAGGCGTTGTATGGAGGTGGTGGGGTTTTCTAACATCTATGTTAAGTAGCTGGTGGTGAGATGATGGTATTCTACTCATACTATCACATGGAGTAATTTTTTATTGTATTTTGGTAGTCCTTTGTGGTTGAATTGTTTCTTGTTGATTTGTTTTTCTGCCAAGTTGTATGGTTTCCACTATTTGTTTTCTGTTATGGAATTTATTTTACTTTTCTATTGTTGTATATATATATATATATATCAATTTTATTACATCATGTTTATTATAATATATCTCTCTATTTTAAGGTAGATTCCTAGATACTAGTCGTAGCTCATTGGGATAGGGAATTCCCTTTGGGTATGTGGTGTATCAGGCTGGGTAATAGTTTGAGAGGGTATTCAAGTTAGTTTGTTATAGTTTGGTAACAATGGATATTTTTTCACAAGATAATTTGTCCTATGATTTTTGGAAGACTATATATGGGAATATTGGGAATTGAGAGGTATATTGTAATGAGTTTTTTTTTTCAGACCTTACTATCATGAGACTCAAGTTACCATTGGATGTTGGGATGTGTCTCCTATTTTGTGTTTTTTATATTGATATCAATTTTTTCTTGTGGTTTTTTCTAGTTTGAACTAAGAATTTTCTATTTATTGATCATTTATTTGGTTTTGGTGTGCATTAGTATTCCTCTGAGATGTATTCTATGTGTTTATCTTTAGGGTGCATTTGATAGTCCTTAAAAGAATCCTATGATGGATCAAAACATTATTGAAGATATTGTCTGTGTAATATTTATTATTATCCAAAATGTACCAAAAGACCAGAACAAGGTTTTTGAGGAAAAACCAAGAGCTATATGGGAAAGAGAACAATCATAGGATTTCTTTCATGAGAATCCAAATTTTTGAATGAACCTCAGCAGGAAGAGGACTGGCTTGAAAATATTGATCATATTTTTGACTTCCATGCTACACCTAGTAATATCAAAGTGAAATGTGCATCATTAAAACTTTAGGGTCCTTGAAAGTGTTGGTGTGATTCTAAACTACATGTATTTAAGTATGTACTCTTAAATTGGATGGGTTTTAAGACTCTCTTCTTCCAAGAAAAAATCAATGTCACTGAGGATGAAAAAGTCTCTAGTGTTTGTCTATTTGTAGTAGGGCGAGTGTTCGGTTTTGTCATAGAGCAATCAGTTTGCAAAGTATCCCATTTTTTCACCAGAGGTTGTAAATAAAGATTTTTTAAAATATCATATGGTCTAGTAGGTTTTATGAAGTGATATCATATCATAGGAATTTATGCTAAATATTTAAAACTATGTCGAGATTGTGGATATGACTATAATAGTATAGATGAATATGGCAGGAATGGTTGGATATTCCACCTCTTCTCTTCGACCTATTTGTAGTTTTAGTGGCATTTAATGAAAAAATAGGAAGTGTCAAGATCATTATTAAAGTAGTGGATATGTTTCTCAATATTAGTCCTCTACAGAACCCTTGGTTGTAGATAGTGGTGTGCCTATGACTTAATTTCCTTATTGAAAGGTTAGACACACATAGTTTTGTTATCCCACACATGCTATGATTTCTAACAATTATGGATATTATAGTAATTTTCAGGGTTTATGTCAGGATATGTCAACACCTTGATATGTTTAGGGATCATTGTCTCTAAAGGCTACTGTGGTACAATTTGATGCTTCAAATACTACATGGATATATCCAGGAGACTCGAGAGTGAATAAACTTAACGCTATAGATATGTTTTTAGTGGAGGTATATGTGGTTCTAGAAACAGTGAGAGATACCATTTTTATTTCATCCTCTATAGAAATTTCTTTATTTGATACTGGAGCTTTCCATGTATTTATATCTGGTTATTTATTTGGTATTATTAACCTTCCAATAGAACTCATATACTTTGTTATAGAGTTAGTTACACCTCTTAACAATAGGAAAGAGTAGTGGTTCTAGATTCTTTCTTGTGTGCAACCAATAACTGTAACATATCTAGTCAAGGATTTTGTTATACTTAATCTATATTTATTACATATCATAAATGGGATGGATTGGCATACTTAAAATTGAGTTGAGGTTGATTTTTATCATCGGGTTTTCTTATTTCTTGTGGATGATGGCAGATCATGGGTGTTTTAGGGAGAGTGATATCCACACTCTATCCATGAAGGACCATCCCACTCATGCTTAGTATTTTATTATCTATGGTCACTATTGAGGATGATGATGCTTCTTCTATTTTTTTTGTCTTCCCATCACTGTTCAAGGTTTTCCTAACATTTTCCTAGATTATTTCTCAAGGATTACTCATGAGAGGGAGGTAGGGTTTACGATTGACCTAATTATAGGGTCAAAATAGATACCGACACCTTCATTTCATATGGGGACAACATGGTTGAATGAGATAAAACCTTAGTTTGATGGTCTGGTTTGATGTTTTTGTTCTCCCAAGTGTTTCACCTTGGCAAGCCCTGTTGCTCTTTTCTAAGAAGGAATATGGTTTACTCTAGATTTTTGTGAACTATCGGAAGTGGAACCAGGTGACAATTATGAAACGTTGTCCTTTGCTATGTAAAGATTACTTTTTTGATCAGTTGAAGGGGAAAATTGTTTTTTGAAGATTTATATTCAGCTAGGTTCCTATTATCTCAGTGTTGGAGAGTGTGATATAAAGAAGATGAATTTTAGGAGCTGATATGGCCATTTTGAATATATTGTGATGTCATTTGTTCAAACTAATGCTCTTGAAATTTTTATGGATTTGATTAATAATATATTCCAACATAATCTTGATACTTTTTTAGTATTTCTCATAGATGATATTTTTTTATTCAATATTTGAGCATGATAATGAGAACCATATGGTTTTGTTTTTGAAAATATTTGGAAGTAATCATTTGTATAGAAAGTTATCAAAATTAAACTTATGGATTCAAGAATTTAAATTCATGGGGAACCGAATTTCTAAGCATGGACTCTCAGTTGAATCAAACAAGGTAAAGGTTGTGTTGTCTTGGGAGGAACCACAAAATGTCTTTATAATTTGAAGCTTCCTAGGTCTTGTTAGATATTCTTGATAGCTCGTCAAGGATTTTTCTATGTTGGCCACACCATGGACTTATCTTAACATGAATGTTGTCAAATTAACCATGGATGAAAAGTATTAGACTTTTTTTTAATGAGATAAAATGACTTCTATCATTGATTACAATTTGAATCTTATCTGAGCCAACTATGGGGTATGGAGTTTTATATATTGATTATAGAACTAGATTGGGTTGTGTGATCAGGTCAGGTGATTATGTGGTAGATTAAGGCTATTTTAATCTTTAAAAACATGAGTAGAACTTAATAGCTCATTATTTAGAGACTATTGTAGTTATACATGTGCTTATTTGTTGACAGAATTATCTTTTTAGGGAAATTTTCATATTCATTTCTTACCATAGGATTTTGAGATATATCTTTTCTTAGAAATACTTGAATCTTAGATAGAGGCAGTTAGTGGTATACCTTAATATGTTTGACTTCGATATCACCTACACATCATTGAAGGGGAATGTTGTTATAGAATCTTTTAGTAAGAAAGTTCCATCACAAAAATTTTAGGTATCGAAGTTGGAGTGGAACCATATAAGTATTTTTTTCATAGTTGCATCTATATGCTCATGGTGATGTTTTCAAGTATAGTTCTCACCAGTTTTCAGTTATCATAATCTCCCCTTGACTCTATTCTACACATTAAATAGTTGGATGAGGAGTTTATTGGAATTCAAGAAACCCAATATGGTGGGGAGACTATTTCTGGTTTCCCTCTCTCTTTATATGGTATTCTCAGTTTTTGGGATAGGTTTTTCATCCCAGCATCTATGAGAATTTTATTTTTTTATAATTTTCATAACTCATAATTGTCCATTCATCCATGCTCTACAAATATGTATTATAAAATGAGATAATTATTCTGGTTGTTGGGAATGAAGTGCAACATTGATGATTATGTTTCCCACTATGAAACATTATAATATATTAAGGTAGAGCATCTGAAACCTTCCAGTTTGCTTCTACCTCTTTTGGTGATAGTTAAAAAATTGGACATGGTATCCAGGGACATTTTTTTGTTACCATGGAATTTTTGATGGAAACTTTATATCTAGTTTTATGATTGATTTGTTAACAAAATCATCCCATTTCATTCCAATTTATGACACCACTAAGGTTGAACATCATTGTAAGTTTTATGTATAAGATGTTATGAGGTTACATGGGGTTCTTTATGTCACTGTTTAAGATATGGATCCTAGGATTACTATGAGAATCTATAGAATTATACAAGAGTTGGTGGAAACTCAGGTTAGATTTAGTACAACTTATCATCAATAGACTAATGGTCAGATGGAGTATGCAATTCATATTCTAAAAGAAATGATTTATTCTTATGTCCTGGATTTTGGTGGATATTTGGATATCCATCTAGGACTGATTGAGTTTTCTTATAAAAATGGTTATCTATCGTCAATCGAAATAGACCTTGTTGAAAATGTTTACGATCACCTGTGTAGATCACCTATTTATTGGGTGGCGGTGGGTGAAGATTCTTTTGGGGGGCCAATTTTGGTTTGGGTGACATCTGTGAAGATTCAGGATATATGAGTACATGTTTTTACAGTGCAGAGTCATAGAAAATCATATGTGGATCAAAAAAAACATCCTTTTGAGTTTTATATAGATGGATATGTTTTCTTGAAAGCTTGTTCTTGGTTGGTTCACCTTTGACATTGGAAACATGGAAAGATGTATCCGATATATGTTGGACCATTTTAGGTCGTTGAGCAGTTTGGGAAGATTGCTTATCAGTTAGCATTTTTAGCTTTGTTGATATAAATTCAAGATTTTTTTTACATATTACTTCTTAGAAACTATCATCATGATCCCTATCAAGTTATAGGTTAAGAATATATTGATTGAGAGCTAGATGTTTCCATTATTGAGAAACCAATTGATATCTTTGACTATCATGTGAATGTATTTCATGGTAATTTGATTCTATTATCAAGATTTTTATGGTGTCATGGATCATATTCTCATGTGACTTGGGAGCATGAGTCCTTAATGAGAGAGTATTAGCCTCATTTATTTACCAAAATTCATTCTTCTACCTAATATACCATTGATGGAAGGCCTTATGGTGGGCAGTTTGTAAAATCTTGATAACTTATTTTAGGTAATTCTCTTTTCTTTACATTTTTACCACTTTAATTGGGTATGTCATGGGACTCCCGAGTTTGGAGATACGTTTTTTAAAAAATTACCAAAGGATTTGGGATGTGAGTTTGTTTGAATTAATGGAGTCAGGGTGTAAATGAATTAATGGTTTCCTTGGTTTCTCACCGAGTTTAGAGAAAACATGAGTTGTTTTGGTGTTTTTGTACTGAATATATAGTTTTAGAAGTTTATATTATATGTGCATGCTGAGTAATGGGAGTACACGCAATGTATTTTCTACATGGAAGAATCCATTAATCATTGTACATATTATGAATGGATTCCACACCATGTAAAGATTACACATTGTGTAATAATAAAATCCCACTTGTTAATAAAAAAAGTAATGGATTTATTGTCTTATGTGATCCCTATGGATTACATGATGTGTGAAGGGATTACATGAAATGTTAATGTAATAGAAAAGGATTTTATGGAGGCATGTGAGTTATATATTATTTTATTCTTCTACATATCCCTTAGATATAGACCCAGAAGGATTCTCTTGTGATTTTTGATGTTTTTGTTCTATCTTTATTGATTTGTTCAGCATTTAATAATAATTTTGGTTGTTTTTAATATCACTAAGTGAGTGAGCCTTTCTTCATCATTGTTCCATTGATCATGGTTACACCATTTCCTTGTGTTATCAGATCTCATAACCCGTGTTGATGTTTCTTCTTTTTTTCTTCTAGAGAAGTGGTGTGATATTATTCCAAAGGTCATTTACTTTGTTAGTTTTGGAGTTGTAGGTGTATATTATTGAGGGCCTCTATTTTAATTTCTGATCCTCTTATGGTGTTTTCCATTATGGGAGTGTGCAACCCATGGTTTTAAGGTATGTGGTTTTTTATTTAGCCTATGTTGGTGGAATGCATTTCCCTTATTTTCATAAATTGTTTATTTGAATGAAATTTCATGGTAAAAAATTATTTTCTTTATGTGTGTGCATAAATGGTTTTCTGTTAAAATATTTTTCCCCCTATATTTGGTAAATGGAAAAGAGTTTTCAAATCATTGTGAAATGGTTTGAGAAATGGTTTTCAATGAATTATATGAGGGGAATGGATTTGTGGATTGATTTTGAAAATTGTGCATAAGGTATGTTGTGTTTACTTAGGAGGAAGGTATAATAATAGGTCTCATACACTATCAGGGGAGTTTCTCATGGGGATTATCTCTACTCTATAGTACCATTGTTCTAGGGACTTATTAGAAATGCTAGAGGGCTCACTTGTTGGGTTGTTCATCTACTCTCTAGACCCTATGCATATGTCTAGTGTCTTGATTCATACGTGATAGTTTATGTTAGGTTTGAGTGATATAGCTATCATATCCTAGTTTGATCATGGGAATCATGTTACCTATACTTTTTCTTGGATATTTGGGTTTCTAATTTTGGTTTATACTATTTTTTATACCATTATATACTTGATATGAAAACTGATGCATGCTTCGTTTTTCCTTGACATGATATATCTACTGAGATATATGGATATGAAATGATTTGAAATTGTTTTAACTGATTTATTTAAAAATGTGTAAAAAGGTGAAATTAAAATTTTTTATATGATTTTGATATAGAAACTATTAAATTCATATCATTACTTGTTTTCTTTAAAGTCTTAAATGTTTGGGTCATTGTTCAGAGACTTGATGCGGAACATCGAGGGAAACCCTAATGGTCTTCTTATCTTACACCTTATGTACCTATCCATTGGTGCATTTCAATGGTAATATCTTTTCATTCAAGGAACAAAAAGTTTCCATAGTGATATAGTGAGGTTTTTTGTCAGCTAAGTTCATTAACTAGTGTTGAGATGTTGGGAGTCCTCCCACGTTGTTTATAGCATCCCGTCTTTTTATAACATAACTTTTCATTCCATTACACGGAACTGCGGATCTTTAAGGTTTAGTGTCTTGGAAACAAGGAACATAAAACATGAAACAAAAAAAAACATTCTTCTTAAACACTTGAAAGGCTTCTCCTCATGTTCACCCTAGGCTCATTACTGCATCTCATAACCTGGGGACATACATAAAAAGGAAGGGTGAGCAGAAGGCCCAGCAAGGGAAATAAGTGAAACATTTTACATATGAACTTGAGATACATCAATAAAGTCATGAAAAGAACTTTAATGCATGAAAATGAAATCATGAGGCATATCATAATAAAAATAAAACTTTTTCATAACTTGAAGATGTGGCTGCAACATTTAATATTGACAATCGTTTCATTTCACCAAGGTCCATCCCCAAGGTGTCGTTAAAAATTACCAAGGTTTTTCACCAAGGCATCGTTAAAATTGTAATCTCTAGTGGTTACATCATTACCCAATGCATTGGAGCGCTATCAGGGCGCACCCTTAAATTTTCCTTTATTATCATGTGAGCCACATATATCATCATCAAACATTTCATAAATAACCCACATAGCATAAAATAAATGGGTTTCATTTCATAATCATAACGTTTTAAAAACTGCTTTAAAGACATGATCTTTACGTCACTTTAAAACCCACAGAAAAGGAAGGTGGGTCTCATGTATGTAAATCCCAGAATTTAAAATAGAACATTTTGGTATATATGTGAATACCCCTTTAGAAGAAAGAGCTTTGAGTATTCACTTAAAAATATAAAAGAACTTTAGAAAAAGAGAGAGACATTTTGAGATGGAAATTCTGCAGCATAACGGCTATGTTATGAGGTTTTAGAAGACATTAAAAAGAGAGGGGAAAATGCGTCAAACATTCATAAATGACCCATAAAACAGTATATGGACAGAATAAGAAGGATACATGATCATGGTAATGAATTTTCAAGGACATACCATTTGAAATGAAAAACATGGAAGGAAGACAAAAATTAGATTTCTCTTATGAAAGTTCGACAGCCTAACGGCGTTACTTAAACTTCAACAAAAACGATTTGAAAAGATCAAATAGGGTCTCTCATCATGTGAACATAAGAGTTCAGTATGATAGATATAGAGATAATTCCCCAACATAACAAAAATGAATTTGAAAGAATTGACATGAAAGTAGATCTTCAAAACGAGAAGGGTGAAGAACCACTTAAAAATTCGGCAGCCTAACAGCGCCACTTAAAACTTCAAAATACTGAATTGAAGCGATCAAATGGGGTCTCTCATCATATGAAAATAAGAGTCCAGTATGATAGATATAGAGATCATACCCCAATATAACAAAAAGGAACTTGAAATAATTCACATGAAAGTAGAACTTCAAAACGAGAAGGGTGAAGAACCACTTAAAAATTCAGCAGCCTAACGACGCCACTTAAAACATCAAAATACTGAATTGAAGAGATCAAATGGGGTCTCTCATCATATGAACATAAGAGTCCAGTATGATAGATATAGAGATCATACCCCAACATAATAGAAATTAACTTGAAAGACTTGACATGAAAGTAGAACTTTGAAAAAGAGAAGGGTGAGAGAATCCCTTAAAAAATTCGGCAGCCTAACGACGCCACATAAAACTTCAAAAAATTGAATTGAAGAGATAAAATGGGGTCTCTCATCATATGATCATAAAAGATCAGTATGATAAATTTATAGATCATGCCCCAACATAATACAAAGAAACATGAAAGGCTTGAATAAAAATAGAACTTGAAAACGAGGAAGGTGAAAGAATCCCTTAAAAATTCGGCAGCCTAACGGCGCCACTTAAACATTCTTAAAACGAATTGATGAGAGCAAGGGGGGGTCTCTCATCATATGAACATAAAATAGGCAGTAGGATGAATATAAAAGAACATCCTCCAACATAAGAACATGGAGTATAAAAGAAAAGACATAAAAGAGATTACTTGAAAAGAAAGAGAGAGGTCGGATGCCTTACCTTAAAATGTAACTCTTAAACCTCAAAGGTTGGGACCATGAGGGCTTGGGGGCACCTTGGGAGGACTCCTTGGGAGGTAATGAGACCAGAAATTCGTTGGGAATGAGTGGGGAGTCGAATGGATGAGAGGAGGGCTTGGTATTTATAGGGAAAGTGAGGGGACAAGGCATTAATGGCCAAGGGACACCTCACATGGGCTTTTCTCAAACCCATGTGCTCTCCCTTGTCATTTATCATGGAGTTAGGCCACATGGGGCCCCCAAAAAAATAATTCATCACCCTTGGCCGGCCAACCCTCAAAAGATCTCATGACATCATCATGACACCGTTATGATGTCATTAAACATACCGAAACCCTAAAACTGTATTTTTACTATTCACTGAAAATTCAACTTTCTCAGAAAAATCCCAAAATTTCACATTAACCAAATATCAATGCTCTGATTTCAAAAATGAAATCCATTTTATAAAAATAATTTTCTAAATATTTTTAATTTAATTTTTAAATAAAAACACTATTCATCGAAAATTCATTTTTTTCAGAAAAAACCCCAAAAATTACCATAACATAATATCGATGCTCTGAGTTCAAAAATAAAGTCATTTTTATAAAAATAATTTTCTAATTATTTTTAATTAAATTTTTAATTAAAAAACACTATTCACCCGAAAAAACTAATACTTGAATAATAATTAATGAAACCGTTATTTAACTATTTTATTGAATCACATTACTTAATCAAGGTGCCTAGATTATTTTAAAACTTTCTTTAAGTGAGATTACTAATCCATTTGGTCATATTACTAATCCTAATCATAAAATCACTATTCACAATTTACTATTCATCAAAAATCAAGTTGATCTTATTAGACTCTAAATTTAGTACTGAACATAATTGTAGAAGACCATTTTTTGAAAATCATTACACATTTTTAATTATTTAGGGTTTACATAAACATATTTAAAATATCCTTTTTCTAAAATTCATCAAAAATATGCATACTATATTTATCCGGTCATTTCAAAATTCATAAACTTCATCATAAGAAGAAATCCCAATTTTTATTTAAAACAAGGATTACACAAGGTAGTTACGGTCTCGTTACATAACCCCTTATAATACCAGCATAGGACCTAAGAGTAAGGTGTGCTAGGGTGATAGAAGCTTGGGGCGGCTCAATCAACATTGCCCGAGTAGTAATTTCTATCAGTTTGAACTTCTCACGAAGGCGATTTTGTTCCAGCTTCACATGATGAAGTTCGGCTTGGATTTGATCCAGAGCAAAGCCCAGTGGTGCTACCTCCTTCCCAAGCTCTGTTAGATGGGCTTCGATCGGTCCAAGACTACTAGGTGTGGCCATCGAATCTTCTTTCTATAATAATTAACCAAGATTACTTATATTTAGAGACAATAATCAAAACATTTTGTTCACAGCGGTCATGTTGACCGATGGTTATATAATAGTCAAAACCCACTGATCTCATTTTAATTATCATCATGTTTATCAAATAAAACATTTTTGTTGAGTATAACAATAACACATAAAATTAGGGAACAAAATTTATTTAAAAATTTCGGGTCGTTACAATCTTCCCCCCTTAAGAAATTGCGTCCTCGCAATTTTAAAATTGGGTTTTGAAATTTCATTGAAAGTCCCACATCGGAAAAGGAGTCAGTAAAACTATTACTTTAAAATAAAGAAAGGGAAGTACAATGGTCACCCGAGTTAACCCACACGAGGGTTCCATGTAGGAAAACATGGACATGGAGGAAAAAACAAGGGGTCAAGTTCTGAGGGAGAGTGATAGAGAACATGATTAGGAGAAAGTTAACCATGAGAAAATCCCAAACTTATGATGTGTGTAAACGGTCTTTGATTACCTAGTAGGAAACGTAAACCAACAACATTTTTGTTTTACGTTTCTTTTCATAATTTTGAGGATTTCATTTACTACATAGAACAAAAACATAAGAAAATATACCTACCTTCAAGTAGAGTTTCATCCTTTAACAAGTCCCTACCAACACTAATCTTTTCTCCAAATGATGAGAATTCAAAAACACTTGGTCTCATAAAAGCACAAGAATCATCTTCTATAGAATCACATAATCTACAAAAGATTAACTATATATTTCTTCTATCTTTAAACATTATCCCAAAAACAGAAAGGTTAAGGTAAAACAACTCTTCAAAAAGAAAGAATCCCATAGGAATGGAAACTACTTTTAAATCATCAAAGTTCCATGGTACTACCCAAAGTTCATCATAGACCATTCCATAAATAACGGTCCTTAAAATTCCTCAAAACAAACCAAACTAAGATTGAAACCCAAATACAATAAGGATTTGATAACATAGTCTTCCAAAACAACTTCATTGTTCATCTCCAGACAACATCAACCACTCCTAACATCTTATAAAAAAGTAGCTAAACTAAACATATTTTACCCAAGATAGGTTAGTCATTCCCATAAGTAACCTAAATTACTATAAGTTCACCTTAAATTCATCGATTCTTCAAAATATAAGTCAACCTTACTCCTCAATGAAAATACCGTAGTAATCTATTTACCTCGATCAAATATGGTTCCCAAAATAATGAACGTCTTCCAAAATAATAATCATATTTTAATCCCCTAATCATCCCTGTCATATTAATACGAAAATCGTCGCATTTCCTATCACATTGGTTGTCGGAACATGTTCTTCCATTTCCCACCATTAACTAAGAAGAGAAAGCATAATTAGGGGCTTAAGTACTTAGCTAATAATCATGAAAAGGAACTGAAAGAATATAAGGATAACTTGTATATGAAAGGTATACCCTAACTTGTGATCTCCTAGGTTCCCATCTAGGTTATGAATGATCATATATTCTTATGTGAACCTTTATTTTATTTTATCTTTGTTCCTTTAACAATGGTTCATACCAAGCTTATGAATTTACCAAAGCATATCCCCCGGGAGTGTCGTAACCAAGAGTGCAGCAAGGCCCGTTGTCGTGTACCAGTTCCCGTTCGAGTCTAGCTCAAAGCGGTGTTTTCGGGTTTTACCCCTATGTACATCTGTGCCAGAGCCACCTCTACCTGCTCGTATCCAGACAGGGATGTATTTTCTTGGCAACCCCTTACACAATACTCACCAAAATACCAGGAAGATTTCCTATATTAAACTTTTCTATAGGGTTCCTCCTAGAGTTTTCATATCATAATTTCCACAAATAACTAAACCATCCTTTGATACCAACTATAGCATCCCGTCTTTTTATAACATAACTTTTCATTCCATTACACGGAACTGAGGATCTTTAAGGTTTAGTGTCTTGGAAACAAGGAACATAAAACATGAAACAAAAAAAACATTCTTCTTAAACACTTGAAAGGATTCTCCTCATGTTCACCCTAGGGTCATTACTGCATCTCATAACCTGGGGACATACATCAAAAGGAAGGGTGAGCAGAAGGCCCAGCAAGGGAAACAAGTGAACCATTTTACATATGAACTTGAGATACATCAATAAAGTCATGAAAAGAACTTTAATGCATGAAAATGAAATCATGAGGCATATCATAATAAAAATAAAACTTTTTCATAACTTGAAGATGTGGCTGCAACATTTAATATTGACAATCGTTTCATTTCACCAAGGTCCATCCCCAAGGTGTCGTTAAAAATTACCAAGGTTTTTCACCAAGGCATCGTTAAAATTGTAATCTCTAGTGGTTACATCATTACCCAATGCATTGGAGCGCTATCAGGGCGCACCCTTAAATTTGCCTTTATTATCATGTGAGCCACATATATCATCATCAAACATTTCATAAATAACCCACATAGCATAAAATAAATGGTTTTCATTTCATAATCATAACGTTTTAAAAACTGCTTTAAAGACATGATCTTTGCGTCACTTTAAAACCCACAGAAAAGGAAGGTGGGTCTCATGTATGTAAATCCCAGAATTTAAAATAGAACATTTTGGTATATATGTGAATACCCATTTAGAAGAAAGAGCTTTGAGTATTCACTTAATAATATAAAAGAACTTTAGAAAAAGAGAGAGACATTTTGAGATGGAAATTCTGCAGCATAACGGCTATGTTATGAGGTTTTAGAAGACATTAAAAAGAGAGGGGAAAATGAGTCAAACATTCATAAATGACCCATAAAACAGTATATGGACAGAATAAGAAGGATACATGATCATGGTAATGAAATTTCAAGGACATACCATTTGAAATGAAAAACATGGAAGGAAGACAAAAATTAGATTTCTCTTATGAAAGTTCGACAGCCTAACGGCGTTACTTAAACTTCAACAAAAACGATTTGAAAAGATCAAATAGGGTCTCTCATCATGTGAACATAAGAGTTCAGTATGATAGATATAGAGATAATTCCCCAACATAACAAAAATTAACTTGAAAGAATTGACATGAAAGTAGATCTTCAAAACGAGAAGGGTGAAGAACCACTTAAAAATTCGGCAGCCTAATAGCGCCACTTAAAACTTCAAAATACTGAATTGAAGCGATCAAATGGGGTATCTCATCATATGAAAATAAGAGTCCAGTATGATAGATATAGAGATCATACCCCAATATAACAAAAAGGAACTTGAAATAATTCACATGAAAGTAGAACTTCAAAACGAGAAGGGTGAAGAACCACTTAAAAATTCAGCAGCCTAACGGCGCCACTTAAAACATAAAAATACCGAATTGAAGAGATCAAATGGGGTCTCTCATCATATGAACATAAGAGTCCAGTATGATAGATATATATATCATACCCCAACATAATAGAAATTAACTTGAAAGACTTGACATGAAAGTAGAACTTTGAAAAAGAGAAGGGTGAGAGAATCCCTTAAAAAATTCGGCAGCCTAACGGCGCCACATAAAACTTCAAAAAAATTGAATTGAAGAGATAAAATGGGGTCTCTCATCATATGATCATAAAAGATCAGTATGATAAATTTATAGATCATGCCCCAACATAATACAGAGAAACATGAAAGGCTTGAATGAAAATAGAACTTGAAAACGAGGAAGGTGAAAGAATCCCTTAAAAATTCGGCAGCCTAACGACGCCACTTAAACATTCTTAAAACGAATTGATGAGAGCAAGGGGGGGTCTCTCATCATATGAACATGAAATAGGCAGTAGGATGAATATAAAAGAACATCCTCCAACATAATAACATGGATTATAAAAGAAAAGACATAAAAGAGATTACTTGAAAAGAAAGAGAGAGGTCGGATCCCTTACCTTAAAATGTAACTCTTAAACCTCAAAGGTTGGGACCATGAGGGCTTGGGGGAACCTTGGGAGGACTCCTTGGGAGGTAATGAGACCAGCAATTCGTTGGGAATGAGTGGGGAGTCGAATGGATGAGAGGAGGGCTTGGTATTTATAGGGAAAGTGAGGGGACAAGGCATTAATGGCCAAGGGACACCTCACATGGGCTTTTCTCAAACCCATGTGCTATCCCTTGTCATTTATCATGGAGTTAGGACACATGGGGCCCCCAAAAAAATAATTCATCACCCTTGGCCGGCCAACCCTCAAAAGATCTCATGACATCATCATGACACCGTTATGATGTCATTAAACATACCGAAACCCTAAAACTGTATTTTTACTATTCACTGAAAATTCAACTTTCTCAGAAAAATCCCAAAATTTCACATTAACCAAATATCAATGCTCTGATTTCAAAAATGAAATCCATTTTATAAAAATAATTTTCTAAATATTTTTAATTTAATTTTTAAATAAAAACACTATTCATCGAAAATTCATTTTTTTCAGAAAAAACCCCAAAAATTACCATAACATAATATCGATGCTCTGAGTTAAAAAATAAAGTCATTTTTATAAAAATAATTTTCTAATTATTTTTAATTAAATTTTTAATTAAAAAACACTATTCACCCGAAAAAACTAATACTTGAATAATAATTAATGAAACCGTTATTTAACTATTTTATTGAATCACATTACTTAATCAAGGTGCCTAGATTATTTTAAAACTTTATTTAAGTGAGATTACTAATCCATTTGGTCATATTACTAATCCTAATCATAAAATCACTATTCACAATTTACTATTCATCAAAAATCAAGTTGATCTTATTAGACTCTAAATTTAGTACTGAACATAATTGTAGAAGACCATTTTTTGAAAATCATTACACATTTTTAATTATTTAGGGTTTACATAAACATATTTAAAATATCCTTTTTCTAAAATTCATCAAAAATATGCATACTATATTTATCCGGTCATTTCAAAATTCATAAACTTCATCATAAGAAGAAATCCCAATTTTTATTTAAAACAAGGATTACACAAGGTAGTTACGGTCTCGTTACATAACCGCTTATAATACCAGCATAGGACCTAAGAGTAAGGTGTGCTAGGGTGATAGAAGCTTGGGGCAGCTCAGTCAACATTGCCCGAGTAGTAATTTCTATCAGTTTGAACTTCTCACGAAGGCGATTTCGTTCCAGCTTCACATGATGAAGTTCGGCTTGGATTTGATCCAGAGCAAAGCCCAGTGGTGCTACCTCCTTCCCAAGCTCTGTTAGATGGGCTTCGATCGGTCCAAGACTACTAGGTGAGGCCATCGAATCTTCTTTCTATAATAATTAACCAAGATTACTTATATTTAGAGACAATAATCAAAACATTGTGTTCACAGCGGTCATGTTGACCGATGGTTATATAATAGTCAAAACCCACTGATCTCATTTTAATTATCATCATGTTTATCAAATAAAACATTTTTGTTGAGTATAACAATAACACATAAAATTAGGGAACAAAATTTATTTAAAAATTTCGGGTCGTTACATTGTTACATGGAGTAGTTCTTTTTCTGTTTTTCTTGTCCTTCATGGTTGGACTTGTAATTTGACATTTTTTATTCTCTCAATTAGTTTGGTTTCTGGGATTAGTTTTCTTGTATGGAATATATTTATCTTTTCTACTGACGTCTCAATGGTATATACAAGCAATATTGTTGCTTTATGTTGGTAAAAATCATTACCTCTGGTTGTTGTTTTATTATTGGGTGTTATTCACCAGCCTGTGGGGATCGATAATTCCATTTGGGTATATGGATTATCTGGTCGAGTACTAGTTTGAGATTATATTCAGGTTGGTTCGTTACAATGAGAATATAATATAATAAAATTTAATACATTTTTGGCATACACATGTGAATATAAAATCATTTATTTTTCCAATTCTCACTACCAAGACTAACATGTGGATCAGGTTCACTCAACATTCCACCATTTCCATGGTCAAGGTTCACTTCCTTATTGAATGAGCTTCATTCCCCTATCATGTCCTTAAAATTTCATGATATATCCTTCTCTACACAATGCATAGGATGGATATATATTTCTAGGACCACATGCAACCTAATGAAAACCATACATTTGTGAACCATAGGATCATAAAACATTCATCGTATCGTTATATCATAACCATCACAAATGATATGAGTTCCATAAATAATACATATTTATAATCATAAACCATCTATAAAAATAATAAATATGGAAAAATTTGATTGTATTCCCATTAGATCATGAGAAACATCAACGGAGGTTGTTATATATGAAAATAACATCCAAATTCACTATAATATTTTTTGAGATAAGTAATATTTTCATAATAAAATTAGTTTATTAGAATCTATAACATTATAAAAATATTAAGTAAAAAATTCATTTAAAAGAACCAATAAAATCTAGAAAAATACTATTATTTAAAAAAAAATAATGGAATAAAATTTGTTTCATGTGGTGCATGTCAAACCCAAAATTCTATTCACATTTTCAATAAAATGTAAAAAGTACAATGTTTAGAATATGATAATTATATTCCTCTTAAGAATTTGTAAAAAAAATTAAATTGTAGTTAAAAAATGATTTAAATATTATTTTTATAATTTTAAAAACATTTTGATGAAAATAACGACATAGAAGAAAGGATTCACTATTAAGGTGGGAAATAAAATTTGGTTTCTTTAAAAAGATTGTATCGGTGAGTACATTGAGAGGGGAAAATGAAAGGAAAATATAAAATATAAAACAATATTGGATTATATTAAATATATATTAATTTGGATAGATAGATCACATGCCATAATAATTAGAAAAACAAAATCTTAAATAATCTTGTTAAAAAAATAGATTGTAACATAAAACCCTTATCATTAAGGTAAAATTTGATTCATAAATCCCATGAAAGGAACAAATTCAAATGAAACATTAAATATAATGAATATAAGTATATTTATGATAAAAATATTAATGGATCAGTATATTAATCCTACATTATAATATTTGTGTATAACATCAAACATGTCATAAGGAAACAAAATTTAGACGAGGAATCCATATAAATTTAATAATATTAGAATCGAATGTAATTGCAATCTATAAAATAGTATTATTTTAAAATATATTTCATAAAATAATGAATTATTAAAAAATAAACTATCAGGTAGTATATACCCCCATTGAAAAAATAAATTGGTTCATAGAGTTAAAACAAGTCTCCATGAAGAGAAAATGAGATGAAAACCTTTATTTATATTGAGCTTGAATCATAAGCTGTATAACCTCTTATATAATAAATTTATATTTATTGGAATTTTCTAAAATAATAATATTCATATATATAATATCTTATTTGGTCTAATTATATCATTTAAATATGTGTTTATTAAAAATTTCCTATTAATTCCCTCATTTTGAGTGTTAATTACTTGTTTTTTCATGTGTGTTTCAGTTCAACAGTTATGGTCCTTTCACATTGATCATGGTTAATCTATAAAAATAATGTTAATAATGATATTAATATAATATATAATTATTATATAAATATTTATAACCATTCTTATTAATGGGTGATTGAAATTGATTTATATCACCTCGCGAATACACTAATATGTATGTACACTTGAGTGTTGTTTCCCATTTTCAATAGATAGAATTAAATATAGATAAATTATAATTATGCAATATAGAGTCTTTATTTTAACATAGGTATCACATATTTTCTTTAAAAATATCATTTTTATCCATCTAAAGAATAAATTACAATAAAATAACATCTCTTTGTGGAGGTTGAACTCCACGTATAAGCACATATAATGTTGTTGATTACTAGTGGATCAAGAGGTAAGAAGGTAGATAATAAATTATAATTAAAAATTCATAATTATGTTATACATATAAAATATAAATATTACACTCATAATTATTTCCACCCATAAAATATGATCATGGAAAATGAATCGCATCTCTATGTGGACGTGTTAGTCTATGTGTACGCATATGCAATGCTTTCATCTCTTAAATGATGGAGATGAGGTGGTAAATTGTTCTTAGGTAATATTAATAACATCTAAAATTAATTATTATACTATATTCATGATTTAATTATTGATACTACATGTTTAGAGGAAGTATAAGAAGAAACAAAACTAAAAGAGCTTAGTTAATATTTTTACCTCTTCTTTGTGAGGACTCCTTTGACATAATCGTTAATCCCGAAAGGATTATTCTTATTAGAAGACAAAATGGTATAGGATGAATGGAATTAATCAAGGAATATTTTATTACATGATTTTTAAATCTATAAGTTTTAATTGGTTTGAAAAAGTGAGGAGAAGAGGTTCCCTACTATATGCGAGGGGAGGGACACACGTGAAGATTCCTAAAAGTCTTCAGGGATATATGGCCACAACTATCCTAAAGTGGCTCCAACTAGACAAACATTCAATTTATTGATAATATATGGTATAAATACATTTAACCAATATGAATTATGTATTTTTGGAGGAAATACAACCCTTATATCTTTTTTTAACCCCGAAAAACTCGTTTTAAGCACAATATGGTATCAAAGTTTTACTATTTTTATTGTTCATTATAAAAATATTATTTTCAGCATATTGAATTATATTAATTATGAATATTAAAAATATGTAATCTATTTCTCTTAATTAAATTTCTATAAATTGTTTAATTTTATTATAAATAAATTGTAAAACCAAGATGGATTCATATTTTAGAAAAACATATTTTCAAACATAAATCTGATTTTACTTACATTACTTTCATAGTAAAAATAATAAAATGAATGTTAAAATATATTTTTAAATATATAATAAATAAATAAAACTAAATTAATTAATTAATATATATTATTTTCATTAAATAGTATAAATACACATTGTGCGTATAGAAATAGTTTTTAAAATAATGTGTTTTTAATCCCAAAATTGAATTTATACCAAAATAATGTATTATAATGATTTATATGTAATTAGTAATTTTATTTTTTATTAAAGGAAAATTATTTTTCTTTAATATTAAATTAAAAACATGATTTATATTTTACCTTAACTTAAAGGATATTTTTTGAAATCTGTATTGATAATTAATCACTGTGAAATAAATCATTTTAATTAAATCCAAATAATTAACCCCAATCTAATATTTTAATATAGATCCGTAAAATGATATCATTTTATCAAATAAAATTTTAAAAATTGTATAAATTAATTATAATATTCACAAAAAAACAATTTTTTCAAGAAAATAAGTGTTTGAAGAATAAATAACATTACTAAAAACTGTGTACTTACTTATTATTCATTAATAAAAAAATTTTAAATATGTAAAACCATTATACATATTTTTTGTAAAAAAAATATTTTTACAATTCATGCCTTTTGATTTTACAGCTATGATATAAAATAATGCTATATCACATTTCATTTAGACTCATGGTTGTGTGTAAATCATGTTAACAAATAATTCAAGTGTATTTAATGAAAATAATGAAAATTGTGGTGTTACATTCGACACACATTATAATGAATTTCATAATGGAAATTTTGTCACTCAAATATTAAAAATGAGAATATATCTTCTTTATTACATCCTTAGGTTTTTATATAGACTTCTAAAATTTTTGGTTCCTCCAAAGAACAATACTAGTTGAGTTGGAAACCCATTATACATATTTTTTAAAACCATTATACGTATTTTACTCATATGAAAGATCATGATCTAGTGGTATTACCATCTAGTTTATTACATGTGAAGCTTCAAGTATATACTTCCTTTGGAGAGAAACATTGATCACATCATTAACTTGAGATAGGCTCACTAGGAGTGTTAAAAAATAAGCAACCATCCCAATCCAATCAAGAATAAAAAAAGAACCAAAATTCCTATGTATCATATTTACCTTAATTACAAATATAATAACCTCATTTTCATGGATAATTTCATGGGAAACATTTTCATAAAATTTTATATCCAGATATCATTGATTATTTTCATCATACCACTCATGTATACTCTGAGGTGCCCTGATGTGATTCTAACTTACTTTATTGTTCTTTGTCGTTTCCTCAGATGGCTCAGGTCCCGGTAGATTTGGTTCTCTAACATCATCCTTGTATGTCAAATTTATATAATTCATTACCTATAAGGAGTTATAATGATTCATCTTAATGCTAATGTCAATGTTATTTTCATAAAAAACCTAACCACCTTAAAGTGTTGATCCCGACTATATTTAAATTATGCACCCATAGATTATTGAAGTCATTTCTAGAACACTGTGGTAAAGAAAAAATATCGATCATATATTATAGAATATGGTACTCCATGGAACCTTTTGATTTCCTTAATTTATATTCAATAATGACTATCAAGAGGGAAATCATCTCTAACAGTAATGATGTGTTTTGACTTCGTAACATGACCAACTCCAACCCAAATTGAGTTTTAGCCATTATATGTTTTGGGGGTCTGATGAAGAAATCCATGATAATTTATTATCATTTCCGTAATTTTAGGTGTAATAATTATAACATTCTCTTATAATTATCTCCATTTTATTTAACATACTTACATACCAATCAATTTGATACATACTCTACAATATCTCTCTTCATGATGTCCAACGAGAAAAAAAATTTATATATCTATCATATTTTCAAATCCATGATGAAAAAAGAATGAAAGGTTGTAATATTATTAAAATGCCTATTTATTAAATTCTGACATTCAAATTACCCAAATACTATTCCTTGTCCATATTATTCCATCACAATAAATATTGAACTCAGAAATATTTCTCATCTTCTTTTACAGTTCCACATCCTCCTTTTGTGCCTCTTAAATTTTCACATGCATATATGGATGAATAATAACTTAAAATATTATAATTATCCCCCTCCACCAATATTATATGTTTAATACATTCAAAATCAATAAATATTGAGTTTTCTTATTCTTATCATAGATAGTATAGAATGGCCTTTTCAACTCAATGCTACTAACACCTTTTTCAAATTCCAAGGGTGGTGATTTATTGAGTTTTAATAATCATTAATCAAGTCATTCCATATTATCTAAAAAATATTAAATAAAGTTTGGGTGAATATATACTTGAAACATTTTTTTAGTATATATTTCAATAAATTATCAGTAATATAATGCATCTATATCACTAATACAATGATTAACACTACCAAATAAAATCATGCGTCAGGTAAATTTTATCATGAACCATCCATTAGAATGAGGTATAATATATCCCCATATCATTATATAAAAGAACCCACCAGTCCCTTATTCTAAGATCACTTTAAATCACAACCCTTATCCAATGTTGGGTAGTATAAGAATAGGTGCACTAACCAATATTCTATTCATTTCCTTGAACTTTTATTGACATACATCAGGAAAAAGAAACTTAACTCCCCTATGAGTTTTCATAGTGATTAGAAGATATTGCCTTGATAAATAAGTCATAAATCACTAATAATATCAAATATATATATATATATATATATAAGATCTCATTCATAGCGGTTAGTCTGGTCAAATATTCCATAACTGTTATCTTTTGCATAAGTCCCAGTATACCACTTCTAGATATTAAATGACCAAAAAATAAAACATTCAATACCAAAATTTACAAGTGGTCAGTTTTTATACAACTTATCCCCCATTAGGGTCTTCAAGACAATCTAAAAGTCATATTCATGATCCTAATTGATTGTGGAATATCGAATAATATCATCTATAAAGTAAAATACAAACTTATTAAAGTGATATCCAAAGACAATATTCATTAAATCCATGAATATAGTGAGGTAATTAGTAATAATAAATTAAATTTATATAAATTTATTGTTTCCAAATCTAAAAAACGATTATATTTTTATGTATTCATATTTTACCCTAAACTGAGAGTATCTAGATCTAAGATCAATCCTATAAAATATTTTACCTTCCATTCATTGATCTAGTAAATCATCAATACATTTAATATGGTAATTATTCTTGATTATAATCTTATTAAGTTCCTAATAATCAATTTATATTCACACTAATCCAACATTATTTTTTTAAAAAATAACTATTAATGATATAGTGATTCATTTATATGAATCAATATATTCCCATGATTCACCTAGAGTTCCTTATTTAATTCATTCAAATCAATCAGGTCAATTCTATATATATTCTTTAATGTAGTTTTGGAACTAGGTATGAGTTATATATATAACTAAACTTCTTGATTCGTATGAATACTTGGAAATTCTTCCAAAAAAATACATCAACAACCCCCCTAAATTTTATATGTCTTTGAATTTAAATTTCTCCCCAACCATATGATAATAATACCCACTTGAAATAGGAACCAAGACAGATGAAATGGATGTAATTCATAAATTATTTTAACATTTAACCACATACATGTAGATTATCATAAATTTGTTATAAATATAAAATTATGTTACCTTATTCTTCATATTTATAAGGGATCTATATTCAGAGAGATAACTAATGCTCAAAATCACCTTAAAATCAAACAAAGGAAGAATAATATTATATTCATAGGGAAAATTCATACAAATTTTAATCAAATATCATTAGAACAGAAGTAAAGGATAAGTTTTCTTTAACCATCATGAACCATATCATCTGCTAACATAGCATGGTCCCTTACTCATTCTATGAGTTATACCTTATATTATGGAATCAATTCAGATAATTCCCATGTTCTCCACACATAATAGATTGGACTATTAGTGGTTCCCTAGGAAGAACATCATTTCCCTCAATTAACCACTTCATTTTTCCTCGACAATTAGTCAATTTACACCATAATTTACCATTCATAATAAATCCTCCCATAAAATTTTGATATTTCCTTGTGTGATTCTTCCCACATTCTCATCATATATGAAGAAGAATATTCATTCTTCAATGGTATTCAAGAAACATTATTTTTTTCTTATTGTGTATGTTAATAAACACATCCATGCTCAAGTTTTTAGTCATATACTGTGATATATGACCCAACATAATCATATGGTTTTTAATTACATATCTCATTTTTTTCTCATATAGATTTTAATTTCATTGTCTATCACAGTTTTGATTAACATTGACTCATTGGGATCTCTCCATTGAATAAAACAAAAATGCTTAGTGAGAAAAATTATAATCGTAGTGGTAATCAAAATATCCTGAAAAACATTAACAAGATGTCTAAATCTTGGAGCCTTATTTTGAATCTATAACACATTAGTATTAACACAGTCCTTCCGTGGTCAATATGTAATCAACTATTATATAATGTATCGTAATGAAAAATTCAATTAAATAAAATTATCCCCAAGGAGTGTCAAAATATGTGCGACGTAAGGTCACATTCACCATGTACTATAATGATATCTGATATATAAATGACAAACTCATTTCAAGGTTATTACCCATAGGTTCGTAAATTCAAAAATCATTTTCACTTGTAGTGTTGTTATAGATATGCATTTTCATAGGAAAACGACACTCTTTGATTACCACAACATTATAATGACACAACTTTAATGACATGGTTATTACATCATTTTAATATTAAAAAATATAAAAGAGTTACTCAAAAAGTATCCAAAGGTTTAGTATCTTGGTAAAAAGAGGACCATACATAAATAATACATAATAAAATATATACATTTAATTATGTATTTATTATCTAGCTTCTTATTGGACCCTATGTTCTCCTTAGTACATGAAATCACCAAGGGATATACATCATGAAAGGGGTGAACTAAAATCCCTAATAATGGATAAATAAGGAAATATATCAATAAAAATGTTGTGAGTATAATCATCACCATAACATCATGATCATAATAATGAAATTAAGTATTAGATAAATTTATGGAATGTGGCAATTCATAAAAACAAAATCTCATGTCTTAGTGGTCAACTACCACCCATAGTTGTGAAAAAAATAGAATCATGTTCATGCATATTCCAATTTATCTCATGAGATACACCACATTACCTAATGCATTGGAGATATATATAATTCTATGTGCATACATCACATCATAACATTTACATGCACTATATAATTCTGGTCACACCCATCAGGTCATAACATTTACATTTTAACGCGTGAAACAAAGAATTTATATAATTATTAGACATAAAATAACCCTTAGAAAGGAATGGTATTCATTTAAAAAAGAATAAATTCATAAAAATTAGAGTTCCCAATATAAAAATGGAATAATTTTTTGGGTATGAATATTGATTGAATAATAAATAATCTCAAAATAAATAAAAGATGCATTTTTAAAAAAAATAGGAGTTCTTTTTGAAAAATCATTGTATTTTCCTAAATTCAAATAAGAAAAATGTATATCCGGAATAAAAAAAGTTAATGAAAAATAAAATATATTTATGAAAAAATAAAGGAACATTTATACTGAAAATAGATTTAAAGAGGGAAAATCTAAAGAAATGGAGTTGGGTTCGAGAATCCCCTTACCTTATATAAAAACACTTTATTCTCGTTAATATCTCGAATAATAAAATTAAATTCATTAATTAAAAAATACATAACATATTCTACATTTACTTGATTTATTATAGTTTTATTAAGTTTATTTATTGATTTTTTGATGAGTTATAGTGTTTAATTTCAACATTCAGACATGCTTTTTTTCTTGGTTTTCATGATTGGTCCACTTTTATATGAGTAATTAGGTTCATGTAAAATTGGAATAATTCTCCAGAATTCAAATTTTAAATTTATAATGATCAAAAAAATGTTAAATATTTATATATTTCATATTTTATATGGTATTAGGATGAATAATTATATAATACATTAGTGATAATTGTTTAGATTATTACTACATTTTTGTATTATCGCAAACAAGTTTTGTTTAATTATTTATTATTGTGTATATATATTGGAACCAAAAAAATAAAAAGGTTATAAAATAAAATTTATAATATATTTCAACTATTGAAATGTTTTTATGGCCATAAATGATGGTCATAAGGGAAAATAAAAACATGGCATCCTTGAAGGTGATAAACCAACAGTTAACAAATGATGATTTTATATTTAGAATAAAATGGAGAGGAAAATAAGTTTGATGATGTTTCATACATTATAATAATAAAAATATTGTATATAAAATATAATTTAGTTTTCTTAAAACTTGGATAATGGGAGGTGAGGATAGAATAATAAATTAAAAGAAATTAAAATAAAAAAATGAAGATTTTACTTCTTAAATTTCTCCTCCATATAAACATCCTTAGGGAAAAGCAATTGGTTATTTAATGAAAAAAGGAATAATTTACTTGGGGTATGAGCTTGAGAAGATTATTTTGAAGAATACGAGCATGCTACAAGGCTTTATAGGTGTTATGAGAAGAGGTTGTGAGGGGTGGAATTTATAGGGGAGGAGGGGATAACTTTCTCAATATTTTACTTATTAGATTATTATTTTGGATCAAGAAAATGAATAGTGTGAAGCTTGTCACAAAATATATTAAACTAATTAAGGATGATTTAATATTTTTGGCATACTTCATCCTTACATTAAAAATTACTCAAAATTTCTTATATTTAACTTTTATTAAAAATAATTCTATTTTACTATTCAAAAAAAAGTCCAATATTTTATAAAAAAACAAAAAAATAAACCGAACCATTGTTAACTTTTGGAATTAAAAAATTAACTCCATTATGTAAAAATAATTCTTTAAATATTATTAATTTAATTATTAATTTAAATCATCATTTACTTGAAAAATACTAATTTTAAAATTATAACATATTTTTTTACAGTTTAAAAATTAATTAAGTCATACTAAAATTTACTTATAATATTAAGAAAAATATATTAATTTATGAATATATTTAATTAAATTAATTTTATTTAAATAATTAAATTAATTATAAATTTATAAATAATAATTTGTATTTTACAAAAATACAGACACTTAATTAATAATTTTGAAAATATTTATTTTCTTGTACTAGGATATAATTATCCCATATTATCATTTATAAGATACCTAAATTTTATTTACAAATTCAATGGTGAGTTTACTATTCTATTGGTTAGTTTACTATTCGTAAGGGTCATATTACTATTCTAAAGGTCAAGTTACTATTCCATTGGTATAGGTTCCTTAATTTTTAAAAATACCTATAATTTCATTTATTATTCATTTATAATGTTTGTATTATATTCTGTAAGCGATTTTATATGATTTATATTATATGAGATAATTATAAAAATGGAGTTTTCATTGATAAAATTTTGGGTCGTTACAACATGGACAAATCTCCAATACATTAGATTATCCTAGGGATTTTTACTATTTTTTTCTTGTCATAGTTTCAAAAAATGACTAAACCTTACTCTAATACTTATTCAACATCTTATTAGGTGAATATTCCATATAAAAAAATATAATCCATGATAGAACCATAATGTTATAGTATCTTTTGAAACATGGATACACAAAAAAATAGGTATATAAAAGATCTACATAATCTCCCCACTAACGTATTCGAAACTATCACCCTTGTTATACATATAATACTTAATATCATTCTTCATATCTAGAGGAAGGAAAACATAAGAAATAGTGAGATAATCATCCTAGAAGGGTAAAAATAAGATATGTCAATCAATGATCATCTGTGAGAATAAGATAAGTATAAGGGTGTGATAACATGATCATAAACTAGAATAATCATACCCAATTAGTGAAGGATCTTTAATCATGAAACATGAAATGAGGTTTTCCGAAAAAAAAATGAGACATTAGAGCACATAATCATTCACAAGTCATCATCAGAAATGATAAAATAACATAAGAATAAGTAATAAGTTTGTTTCAATAACAAAATCATAGAAAATAATTTCCATAGTTAAGGTTGACTTCTAAGATTATCATTGTGGATTGGCATCACTCTCCATTCCATCTTATACATACTCAAGGTTCACTCCCAAAACTGTAGGATTATTTAATTTCCCTTTATTTAGTTAGTTAAATTCCTTTTTTAGACCATATAATCTAATGATATATCATTCTTAACCCAATTCATTATGTGATATTTAATTCTTATCCTAGAAATAAACTAATGAAAAATATATATATGTGTACCATATGAACATACAATATTCATCATATCGTCTTATTATAATCTGAAAAAAGGATATGAGTTTCATGAACATTTAATTATCATATTCATAACTATCTATATAAATAATAAATATGGTAACGTTATATCATGTACCTTGTAAACTATTAGAAATATCAAAGGAGGCTATTATATAAGAAAATATCATTAAAATATCACTATATCATATCTTGAGGAATATTCATTTCAATCCTTGGATAATGAATTAAATTATAGTTAATATATAATTTAAATATTATTTGAATAAAATTAATAATATTCTTTAACATTTTTTAATGAAAATACCAACATTGAATAAAATATTCCCAACCAATGTGTGGAATAATGTTGGTTTTCCTAAAAACATTCTTCTAGTATCATTAGTACTTAAAGAGGGAGAAATGAAAAATTAATCTTTATAAATAACTATATTTGAATATAGTAAATAATATTTTTGAGTGATATATAATATATTTTAATCATTGGAATATTTATGCATAAACTATCCCTATAAAATAATATTGTGACATTAAACCCTTAACATTATGGTAACTATTGAATCATAACCCAAATGAAAGAAATAAATTTAAAATAAAAATTAAATATGTATAAGATAGGGATATTAATTATTAAACATGTAAAATGTGTATTATATAAACCGAAAAAATAAGATATTGGTATAACAAAAAACATGTATCAATGGAAAGAAATTGAGATGAGGAACCCTTACAGCTTTGGTATATTTTTAATAAAATGTTGGAGGAATTTTGAAAATCATATTTATATATAAGTAACATTAATTAAAGAATTGATTATTCCAAAAGAATATTTTTTATTAAATGAACTTTATAAATAATAAATTTTTGGGTAACATTTAAATAGTTCTGAGTGAAGAGAAATTTAGAAGAAATTTTTACTTTATATCTATCATGATTAATAAGAACTCTAACTGCCTCTATAAAAATTTTATATTTAGTATAAATCTATAACTGAATAATATTTATACATATAAAATCATATATTATCCACTTATACCATTTTTACACCCATTCATTGATAATTATTTGTTTAATTCTTCATTCCGAGTGTTAATTGCTTCATTTTTAGTATATTTTTTTATTTTGAAGTCATGGAACTTGAAACTTTATCATGAATCATACATATAAGGATTTTTAACCATGACATAAATGTCAAATATAATAATTATATATATATAATAATAAATATTAAACATTGATGAAAAAATAATTATATCCCTTATTGGGGGTGGAAATCTTTACATACACACGAATGATGTTTCCACATTTTGATAGATGAAAAGAAAAAAAATTAATGATCCTTCACCATTAAAGAATCATTATTATATAATAAATATCATATATGGTCATTAAATATATCCATTTTACCATACATGTCAATCATAAGTGATATGAAAATAATGACACTTCATGGATGTGGTAGTCCACATGTACACATAAGAAACATTATCGTTGTCTCTGAAACATTATTCAGGGCCAAAACATCATGTGTAATTATTGTTTCCCCACATTATGAGTTTACAAAGGTAGGAAACTTTCATCACTTTAATCATATAAGTCTATTCTTTGATCTAAATGGGATTAAGGGATGTATGTTACTCCTTCCATGGATTCCCCCTTGGATCCCACCACCTAGTCTAGGTCTCCATCATATATTTATTTCATGTTCATGGAACTAATTCTTGGTTCTGTTTTTAGGTGGACACACATTAATTACGCTTCATATATCATAATAGGGTAGCAACCTTCAGTTAGTATTAGTAGTCATGTTGTTAACGACAGGGAATATATGGACAATGGGAATATTAGGAACTTGTAAATTATTCCTCTTCTAGAGGGAATCCCATTTGTAAGTACTGTTAGGCACAAAACCCAAGACATCCCATATTTTCTATGAGGTAATTGACACCAAGAGTGTAAGGCTTCTAAGGATTTTTACATTAGTCATCTCATTTTTAATTTCATTGGGATGGTATTCTAGATTATTTCATCAATTTAGAATCATATAGAGATATTCAAATGTTTAAAAGCATTTGGGGACAAGTTTTTCAATACATTAACATCTAGAAGAGATGGATCGGGTCATATGTTTAATGTCTTGTGGGGATAAGTGGTGTAGTTTGTCCCTAGGAGGGAACATTTCACACTAGTAGGATGTCATGTTCCCTACCAAGGGTGATACTTTTACACTAGTATGATGGAGTGTGTCCCCCCATGGGAGATAATTTCACACATGAATAATGGAGTGCTTCCCCAAGGGGAATAATTTCACACTATAATAGATGTAGTGTGCCCCGTAAGGGGGTGATTTCTGAATAAGATGATGTTAGGATTTAACCCTGGGGTGGAATCCTGCATACCATGTTTAAGAGGTAGAGATCAAAACCTATGTAGTTTGATGACGCAGTTTAAGGTCATGTGATAGGATCAGTCCATTCATTTTAACATCATGTGGTAAGAATTGTTGTTTCATGGAAGGATCATTGATAAGGGATGGTTTTGGGATTAAGTACGGAATCTTGCCGATACAAAATGATATCTCTTTGGGGATATGTTGTGGGGATATATTTATGGAATCTTCCCATGGAAATAGATTCATCCTATAGTGGTTGTAGGTGGTTTGGTTCATACATGTAGAAGTTACTGATTGTGGGTGTATCATCCCCAATAGGGGAAGGATGGTGTGAGGCTTACTTGTGGAAGCTTCCTAGGTGTGGGGGTTCATCCCATAGTGGTGGAGGAGGTGGAATCCTATGATTATCATACATGGGTTATCCATTGTTCATCTCACAGTGTAAAGAAACCATTTTATGTCATCTACTATGAAAATAAATTTTCAATTTAACATCATATGACTAAGACATGGAGTTAGTAATTTTTATGTCAAGTAGCTCATATGTGGTTGGGACCACAATTCTGTATGGGTTATTCTATGGAGGGACGAAGATTCATCAAAATGATTCTCTATCGATACAAGTCCACTATTTCCCTTAAATATATCACCTTTAGGGATTATGTGACCACCACTCATGTACCACATGGTAGGACACAAAATTTTCACTTTGATAGAGGATGGGAAATCATAAGACCTGATGATAGGGTACCTATGCTTGCAGGATATTGGAATTTGGGTACCTATTCTTCAGAAAAAAAAATTAGTGTAATGTATGCACTAGAATCATAGGGGATGTCGAGTTGATGACCAATTAGTTTTTTCATGAAACTTCATTTTGTTGTGTGAAAATTTATATCAAAAAGGGGATATATTACAAGGAAAACATATGTATTTTGAAGGAATAATTACATGAAAGATTTGAATTTTCAAGAAGGGTAGGTTTTCATAAAGGAAAAATCATCAGTATGAAACGTGACATCCTTGTGAAGTATTGAGTGAGGATCACTTGACCAGAGGCCAAGTTATTTTTGGGCCCACATGAGGTTTTCATGCAAGTTATATTCATTTGAGGGTCTATGGTCTCAAGTGTTTCATGCTATCATAGATGAAAGTTATTAGTGCACATCAGATCATCGCTTCATCATGTGAATACCCCCCCAAGGTGGGGGTGAGAATCTATTTATAGCTAAATTTTTTGGTCGATGGGCACATCTTCACTATGCGCAGAATATGATTATGCACTTCTCCAACCTTTATCATTGGGACATGGATGCACAACATCCACTATTCAAGTTTTCCTTTCTCATTAAACTGAATGGATTCAAGATGGTTTTAACATGAATCTCTACTTTTTCATGTACATTCTTTGCGTTCAAGGGGACTGAACACAACACACGTGGGTGTAATCGTTACATTTTTTAGCCAACTGCTTGGTCATTATATTTAGTTCATTCCATGCATGCCACTATTTTTTTGGTGTGTGTTCCATGGGAAGGATTTTTGACTTGGTCTATCTGTGTAACTCAGTGTCATCATTAATGCACAATTATTTTGTGTGTAGAACCACAACTTTGTATGCATACTTATCAATTTGTGTGCAACATGCTCTTTATCCCTAGAATATTTATTTAGTATTGAGCGCATGTTTATTTCATCCAAAACATTCCTTTAATGTTATGGGACATGTTTTCAACACCCACGAATTCCCCGCATAAAATAAGATCTGTCAGGGGACCAAACGGTCAGGTTCCAAGGGAAATGCCATAGAGTGGGGATGATTTTAATTCTTTCATAAATCTTATAACATAGTTCAAGAAACTATGTTCCATAATATATGAAATTTTGAATCTAGATCCTATAAATACGAGAGGTTCCATTTATAAAATACTAAATATTTCATGTTTCATAACAAGTATCTCATGTGTGGAACTATACCCCTTGCTTGAAATCATGAGCCTCATTTGTTCCTTTTTCTCAAGTCCCTTTTGATAAATAAAATTATCTACTCAAATGATATTATTCATGAAGCTCACTAACATTTCTTGACACGGTGATGTTTGTGCAACCCGGACCAACACCTATGAACTTATGCCATAGAGCACACAAATCTTCGGGAAATGTCTAATAAAGTAAACCAAGTCAAGGATACCAATTTTAACACCACCTAGAGGGATGAGATGAAGAGTAACCCATAAATCCCTTATATTATAAGGGTTATATCTAACATCTAGGAACTCATGGTATTTTTGACTGAATCCTAGAGAGGTCATACACTGAGAAATTGTCTGACACTATATAACTTTAGGTGGATGGATGTGTTGGTCATTCCATAAATTGAAGTGAACATGTTGTGCTTCTAGTTTAGTCATCATGAAATGATTTCATGTTGGAATATCACTTCTCTGGTACACCCATCTCATGAGTATTAGTACACCGTCATCTGCACTATAAGTCTAAATATGAGGAATTTCACTAGGGAGAAGAAAGAGAATGAGAAATTCCTAGCTTGTTATGCGAATATCTTCCAATCGAACATCTTCCAATCTAGACTCCAAGAAAAAATATAGTGATAGTAAATGACTATGATCAACAGGATGAGGGAGAAATTATCGATTAGTGGTTCCGTTTATATTGGATATGATTCACCTTCCAAGATTATGTGGTTGAGTTATGCCACATCAGATTGTATGATGTGATGTGTGTTTGTGTCCCAATATTTTATGTATATCCAATAAGATTTATTGTTAAATATCCTCATCTGTTGGTCCCCATAAACTAATACCTTCCACATCCATCATGTGGAGGTGGGAATTGGCTAGATAGTCTTGCACTACATCGACATCGTCTCACTAATCGGGTTCTAGTACAACAAGTTCCTTATAGTTCCAAACACTTAGGGTGACTAAGAGAAGACACACATTATAGAACCATGCTTTCTAGATGCATTAACTATAGTTATGAAGTATCATTAACCCTTACACAATTATATGACATTAAATATATGGCTAGGAATTTTCCAGAAGAATAATCCAGTTGTAAAAAAATCATGGTGGATAAAGAAATGTGAAATAGAATTGTAGAAGAGGATATTGAGATCATATTAGCTGATATTGGAAGACGAGAATTATTATAAGTGGGTTTAAAAATGATAGAATAATAAAAATTCTATATTCTTATCCACCTTTCTTGGTGAATGGATACTTATAGTTAGGGATGTTATAATGGGCATGCATCTATGGATTCTCGTGATGGTTGAGATCACGAGGTCTGGAAAACATGTAGACCTAGGTGTATCAATGTTTTCTTAGATTTTTAGTGAATTGGTCCACGTGTTGAGGGGGTTATTCCTAAGAAGATATGTGTTCCATTTCAAATCTTTCATGAGGGTATCTCAATGTACTTTTGAGGCTATTTGTTTTTGAATGCCATCAATCCTACAAATTCTGTTCTACAACCTTCACTGCTCAATATTATAGGGGTTTGGCTTGTGGCGCTCAGTGAATTTTGGGTCACAGTATGCATTAGAAACATTGTGAACTTCATCTTCCATCCATTTTAAACCCCATTTCATTCGATGGTGAATAACTCGGGGGCACCAGCACAACGGGAATAGCTGCAAACCTTCTGAGGCCATGATAGACAGAAACACATATTATAATCTGTATACTCTATCTTAGTTCACCCAGAATTTTGGATTCATCTAGAGGATTACTAAAAGAGTTTATATAGTGGTCCATTAAGAGATTCATTCATTTATACTTAATCAATTTTAGTGGATGTTCATTGGTTAAGTCATGTGGGAGTTCATTATACTGCTGCTGACAAATGTCAAGGACATCATCTCTTGATCTTATGCTGGAAATTACGTTATAAAATACTCAGGCACAATTCTATGTCTTTATATATGGTTAATCACTCCAAAAAGTAAAGAACATGAGTGTCTGGGAAATAGGTTCACTACTCTACAGGGGCTACCTAATTTTTAATGGCTCCAGCTGATGCTCCAACATGGTCGGTGCAAGTTGATATTGCACCAATGCCTCATGGAGGGTTGTTCCTCCCTTATAATTCGTCACAAGAGTAGGAAGATGGATATTAGGTTGGGATGATTATATTCATGTAGGAACCTTGAAATAAGATTCATTATAAGCTGGAGCCAACCTCTAATGCTTTCTTATTCTCTCTCTGGGATGCCAGGTGAATGTTGAGGCTCACCATGGTGGTGATACAGTTGTGGTAGAAGCCGAGTAAGGGATCGATATGCCCATGGTGCGGCTCACAGTGATCACTATTAGAGTGTGCTTCCATGAGATATTTGTATAATTGGAATCCATATATAATGTTTCATACAAACAAGGGGAACCCTATCATCCCTCTGGCCAAGTTCACCTGATGTTTGGTGGTGAACCTGATCATAAGGAGATAACATCCCTCAAAGAATACACATATGAAGCATCAATTGGTGGAAATATACATGGTGTCGGTGACAAATAATCCAGGTGTTCAGTTGTTGATCAGTCAAATCCCCATGATGGCGATGAGGTCACCCCTATGGATAATGACATGAAGTAGCTTCTTTTTGTTAAGGTTATACTTGTTTGTTAATTTACCTATCTCTCATTGTCCTTCCCTTTTTTAAAGTATATAACATCTATTTTCCATAAAAACGAGAAATATAATTTTGTCCAAGGGTTCCCTATCAGAGGAGATGAGGGTAGTCTATTTGATATTGGTGGGCATGTCCTAGAACCTATTCTTGAGGCTTATAGAGCAGGAGGACCAGATAAGGTGGTCAGAGGAATGGGTTCGGAGCCCCTGGTTCTCCCAATCATCTACAGAGGACCATGCTCTAGAATCCCAATGGAGGATTCTACCACTAGTGAGGCAGATCACCTTGGGTGAATAAACATTGAAATACCTCTTCCTCTGGGTAATAATAAATCTCAATATAACTAGCCCTTTTCAAACTATCATTGTTCTATTTGATTCTATAGAGTCAACATGATTGTTTGTTCTTATATAGATTCCACCCAACTGGTGTCGGGGGCCCCAGTTTCATCTGTCAAATTGATTAATAGTATTGAGGGGCCTCATGTGGTGGAACTCATTACCGATACTCCATGAACAAGACTTTTCCAAAAACTTTTCCATTGTAAGTATATTTCCCTTACATATGACATGTCTTCCAACTCATTATAACTAGTCAAACTACATGATATGATTTTTTTCAGGAAGTGATTAAAAGGGAGAAATCTAAGAAAGTGTCCATGGTAGGAGAGCTTGGGGTTCCTTCCTCAACAACCATTCCATTTCTTAGGTATAAAATCATCTTATTTGACATGTCATTAGTCTTGATAGGGTGGCCTACTGTGGTTGCTGATGTTGCATATGGAGTGGTGGAGCTCATGGATGGTCGAGGCAGTGCTTCCAATGTAGGGTCATATAAATATGAACCCCCTCTCAACATGCATCTAAATGCATCTTAGAGGATCCCAGAGGAGGACCATGTCCCTACCATCCTCATGGAATTCCTAGAGTATGATTTTATGCTACCTGAAGAACTAGAAGACTCGAGGGCTGGCATTTCTAAAGAGAACCTTACTGTATGTAGAAGGCCGTGGATGAGAATATGACACTTCATCACCTAGAAACTAGATTCATACCTAGTGACCTCGATGGGTTCCCTTCACCAATGGATGTGGAACATGGGCACTATAGGGGAGGACACATCTGCTCTCTATATGATATTTTATGATTTTCTTGATGAGCGGGTGTGTGCAGAGAGTAAAAAATTTGATGTTTTATGTAATAAAGAGAAATATTCGGGAACCAGGATTCTCTTGGAGTTTGATCAAGAACATAAATGTCTAGAGGAGCATGTGAACAAATACATGACATTTATTAATTCATAAGAAAATAGCATCAAATAGTTCAAGACTTTTTCAGTGATGGTTGAGGATCAATCGGAAGAGGTAGTTTCTTATATAGAAGTGTAACAGGATAAGAAGGATTGGATGTGAATTATGGATGCCAATATTCTCCATGTGGATAAGGTGAAAAAATCAGAGCTCATGAGGTTGTAGTAGGTCCTAGAGGTCATACACTAGAGGATGTTCTGAATATATTACTTTATATCCATGTTGGATCCATAGAGGGTATTTTTACTTATACATAACAGAGGTTCCAATTTGTGTATGACCCTTAAAAACTTATGAAGTCATTTTTTCTAATTCTTTATATTCCTGGAAATATTTCTTTTGTTTCATTTTACTATCTCACTTCAATTAAACTCATTATATAACCAATAACCAATACCTAATCTTAAATGATTCATAATTGGTATAATAAATAAGGTTAAACCATGTGATTGTACATTTATATAAGAGTACCATAAAATCATCAAACACTCAGGGAATGTATTTTTTTGATTGGCCACCATGAGTGTTTTGGCCGAGATGGTCCATGGTTGGAGGATGGGAATATTTAGACAGCTAAATTTCATTTCTAACAAGTGTTTTTGAATTAATTGGGTAATGTCAATGGAATTTATTTCTACCCTAACAAAGGGGAGTGGAGAGCATGAATCGAAAATCTGAAGATCTGGAACATAAATGGGGTGACTTATAGATAGAGGATAAATGATGACCATGTTCTAAACTCAATATCCATTACTCTTTGTATAAGGATGGGGAAAACACATGATGGTCAACCATTGACCATGTTTGAGGCACATAACCTATCTCAAAATGTTTTTTGAAGTATTTTGTGGTATTTTCCTAGGTATGTAGGTGAGACAGTGTGGAATAGGGCAATGCCATCAAGGGGGCCCAATATAATGTGGAGGAGGATGGGGATCCAAATAAAAGCCGACATGAAACCTAGAGAAAAAGTGATCGAATATTCAAATGGAATCCAAACATTATGGGAATGCACCACTATGAAAATGAGCACATTGAGTAGGAATATCAATCTAATAAAAAGTCCATACATGTCTTCCTAGATGTGAATCATCTCTGATGTTGAACTAAGGTTGAAGAAAATGAACGATACTATAGGTGACTAGAACTGGAGGAAAGTGATTCTTCAGAAAATGAAAATGATTCCTCACAGTTTTACATAGAGAAATTAAGATGATAGACATATAGTTTAATGTCCTATAGTGTTGATGATGTATCACATAGTTTTTACATCATGTGATTGGAACATTGAGTCATATAGTTTAACGTCTTGTGATTTAGATTTCAAGATCTTAGTTTATGGTCATAGAGTTTGGACCAGTTGAAAATATTTTAAAGTAATAATTCTGGTGCCAATTAGGTGTCTCGAAGGGAATATGTGTGGAACAGGGGTGATGTAACCCCATGTGCATGATATTTCTAGGAGGCTGCATTACATATAATATCATCATGACCACATACACATGATTTAAGGTCATGATACTTTTACCCTGTTGTTGAAAATGGTTTACGGTATTAATCATAGGATTGGGGGATCCTCTCAAAGGAGTATGTAATAATTGAAGGGAGGTGACCAGATTTGAATTGAGGGGCATGGAATCTTGGTTCCATGTGTCACATTCCCAATATGGATCACACAAAATTTAATGTCGTGGTGTCTTGAATTTGGCTCTTAGTTTGAGGTTGTAGAGTTCAGACCAATAAAAAATATTTTACATTAATAATGCTTGGACTATTTGTATTTTTTTCTTGAAGGAACATATGTGGAATTGAATAAATGTTACGTGACATGAAATAAGTGTCTAAAAACGCCACCCATTATTGCACAAAACATCCTTAACACAACATGAACATTGTTTAAGGTCATGGTGTGTGGACCCAAGATCCTACTTTGAGGTCCTTGAGTATGTAATAATGGTTGAAATTCTCCAAAAAGAAATATATTTCATGTATTGGTGACAACACAACATGAATTGATGGCCAAGGAGGCTGAACTCCGCACAACACATTGCCCGGGTGACATTCACACAATTAAAATTCATGATTCTTAGACTTCATATCTTAGTTTAAGGTAAAAGTGTTCAAACAATGGTTCACTCTAGTGTCTCAAACCTATATTTTTAAGCCTCATTCTAAAATCCTAAACATGTGTGATCCATGCTCGTTGTGAGAAACAAGGAGTTGTGTGGAGAATTAGTTTCTTGCGGGGGAGAACACAATGAGAGGTGAAAGTGTCTGAAAAATCCCGTGAGGCAGATCATAAATTTTCCGACCTAGATAGTAATACGGGAATGACCAATGAGTAGTGAAATTTACATTACTATATTATAAAAATAGGTATGATACCCAAATTGTTTTAGTATAAGGTGATCAAATTCGGTATCGACCAATGATAGAGTTCAAAATGTAGGCGCCACTATTTTTTACTGAAGATCCTTCAAGGTGTGACCACAGTATAGCAGGTGAGAAAGTATGGAATTAGACCATGGTTGTTAGGGATTAATTTTATAGAGGATTATTATTATCAAAAGCATATAAAACACTATGAAAAAATAGCCTATTTGTAACAGACTACATATCTGTCGCAAAAAAGCCTCATCGATGTGGTTATTTGTGAGGAATGTCCTATTCTATCGCAAATGGTTTTATTTGTGATGAATGTTCTTGGACTATCAGTAATTGTTTTTGGAATGCATGTGCACCATCATTTTGGAGGATATATAGTTATGGGTATCTTAAACAGACCATTAATCAATCGTAAAAAAGTTTATGTGGAAGACCTTTTTCCATGGGATAAATTCCATCACAATTATCTCGTCGTAAAGAATTATAAAATCACATACACCCACTCTTCTCCCCCAACATTCTCTTAACCTCCACCCCTCCCACCTTTGACACTAAAAATCCTTCATTCTTGATTTTATTTTGATTTAGGCTCAGATCTCCCAGGTACGGACTCAACATCTATCTTCCTTCATTGTTTTTAATATTTCAGTTCAATATTAAAATTTATTTGGTCAAAACCTAGGTTAATAAATTTACCCAATTTATATAATTTATTTGATATCTAAGGTTAATATAAATTTTTTATTACCAATTATGGTTTATAATGGTTTTTCATGAGTTGATTTCATTTTATTTGATCTATTTTCCTCATTGTTTTATTGTAAGATTTAGTAGATTATTTTTTTAGTTTTTAGTGTTACTGTAAGTTTATTATTTTGTAATATTATTTGATATATGATGATTAAGGAAATTAATCATAGGGATATCTGATATTGATGAAGTTTATATAAAAAAGGATTAATTGTTTACTTGTAAAACATGGTTATATTGATATATTTGTTTTATGAATTTTGATGATTCTTGGATTGTGACATTGATGTTACAACATTTTTTTATATTGTGAATGTTTTTAATTTATTTAAAATAGGTAAATATAGTTTATTAGATTTTTGGAGATATATATATATTAATATGTGAATAAATTTATATAAACAGTTTAAATATAACATACAAGGTTTTTAACACACACACACACATGTGTGTGTGTGTGTTTGTGTGTGTGACTCTATGTGTATGTAAGTATATATATTTGATATGCCTGTTTGTTTAAAAACATGTAAAAATAAATTTGATGTAAATAAATTTGATATATATATATATAATGTATAAAATAAATATAAATGACTGTTTTTTAAAAATGATGATAAAGTTAATTTAAAGAAAACATTTAAACAAAAAATTATTTATAATAATGTTTTTTATAAAAAACATTAAAAAATTGGTTTAATGAAAAAACAATAACAATTTCAAATATGTAATATTTATCAAAAGAATTGTTAAAAAAAATTACTATAAATTTTTGTAATACTTTGAAAAAAATATAACAAATACTATGAACTATTAAAAATTCATAAAAATATTAATTTTTAAAAATGTAGTATTAATTTAAATAATTAGTAAAAATCATGAAATAATTTATAATATTTAATTATTAATGATTCAACATTATTAAAAAATTTAAAATATTAGTGTTAATTATAAATTATTATTAATAATTTTTAAAAAAATATAAAAATTAAAAACAACTGTTACAAATTCATAATAATTCATATAAATGTTGTATGAATTAAAATAATTCATAATAATAATTTGTATAAAATATTTATATATATATAATATATAAAAAATATTAAAAAGGTTACAATAACATGTGATGTTACTAAACATTTGACATTCACAACTGTTATGTCGTGCCTACGGTAAATCCGGCACGTCAGACCAAATGGTTGTCTTGGATATTTCATAGGATACACAGTTCGAGGGATAATAAAATTTTATATAAAAAATATAATAAAAATATCAAATGAATTAATTTTTCTTGCAATGTAACCAAACACCAAATGCCCAAAAATGTTATGAAGTTTATAGGGTAAACCCTACATCCCATACCTAATTGTGGTCTTCGATTTTTCATATGATACATAGTTCTTTAGATACTAAATTATTTTTATAAAAACATTATAATACAATTATAAAATGAATTACCCTTATGTTCCATGCAACCAAACACCTAATGCACACTAATATTATGTTTCTCATAGGGTATAACATGCATTGTATACCTAACGATGGTCTCCAATTAATCATACAACACACATTTTGGGAGATAATTAAATGTTTTTTGTAAAAAATTATAATAAAAATACTAAATGAATTATTCTTTTTTGTTCTGTTACAAAACACTCCACATGCACAAATATCATGTCATGTCTAGGGTAAACCCAGTATCCCGAATCTTTTTGTGGTCTCTGATGTTTCATACGATGCACAATTATTGAGATACTTTAATTTTTTGTACAAAATTATAATAAAAATATTAAATGATTTTCCATTATGTCTGGTGTTACCAAACACTTATTACGCAAATATATTAGGTCACTTCTAGGGTAAATTGCATAATCCAGACCTAACTATTGTCTCTAATTTTTCATACGATATACACTTTGAATGATTCATAATTTTTTTACAAAAAAATATAATGAACATATTAAATGAACTAACCTCACATGTAATGTAACCAAAAACTCAACACACACAAATATTATGTTGCATATAGGGTAACCCCAACATCCCTGACATAACAGTGGTCTCATATTTCCAATATGATACACTATTTGGAATAAAATTGAATTTTTTTAAAGAAAAATTATAATAAAAATATTAAATGAATTATCATAATGTGTGATGTTACCAAACTATTGACGCAAAAAAAATTCTATGTCGCAACATGGGTAAACCCCACATACTTGACCTAATAGTGGTCTCCAATGTTTTATTAGATAAATTGTTTCATATATACATAAAATATTATGAAAAAATATTAAAAAATATTAAACCAATTACCCTCACATGGTATTTAACCAAACACCTGATGTACAAAAATGTTATTTTTCTCCAAGGGTAAACCCAGTATCCCTGATTTAACGGTGGTATTATGTTTCTGATATGGTACACTATTATGGGGATACATAAATTTTATGGAGAAAAATTATAATACAAAACATAAATGAATTACATTAATATGTGATGTTATCAAACTCTCAATACACACACATGTTATATCATGTCTTGGGTAAACAACAAATCTCATATTTAACGGTGTTCTCTAATTTTACATATGATACACATACTGAGAGATACATAAATGTTTTATAAAAAATTACAATAAATAGATTAAATGAATTACCTATCTTGAGCCTTTACTGGGACAAAAATCTTTTTTTACGTAGTTCCCCACTTTGATCAACACCCTCAAGATTTTATGGTATGTATATTTTTAAATTCAATTTCATAAATAGTATAGGTTTCAAACAGTGCCAAGCTTAATTGATCAATGATAAACAATTGAATGTTTTTATTTTAAAATGACCATTCTAACATAGAAATTAAATTGGTGGGAATGAATAGTATTAATGAAACAAATATATTATATATTTAATAAAAATGTTTTTATATTAATACAAATTATTTTATGGGCATAAGATAATAATGAATCCAATGGTATGAAAGGCTACATTTTTATAAAGGAATTTTTAGTAACTTTTAATGGCGCACTTGTTTTATTATTAAATTTTTACACTTTTAAAAATTATTCTAAAAAAATAATCTTAATTTTTAAAAGAATAATTTCAAAATTATCTTAGGGTGAAATTTTGATATTTTTAAGAAAATATCTATTTTACAGTCAACATAAAAAAAATTCGATATCTATAAAACTATCATTTTTGAAATATTAATAGTATATTTATTATTTTAGTAATAGTATCATATCTGAAATTGTAAATAAAATTATGGTATATTATAAATGAAAATATGGTATATTTATTTCATGGAATAGGTAAATAAATGTTTTAAAAATGATAAATTAAGTGTTGGTATTTTTTTGAAACATAAACTTTTATTTACAATTTTATAATTAATATAATGATTTAAAATAAAATTTATTTTCAAAACATAGATTCAAAAATTAATATTTTATTTTCTTATTATTGAAAGAATATTTTATGAGATGTTAAGTATTTTTTCAAAGTGTCATAAAAATAGTTATAATATTAAAATTGGTATTTTGTTTTGAGAAAATGATGATTTTAATTAAAAAATAAATGTATCATAATTAAAAAATTTTATTTTTTTAAAATGGATTAAATTTTTTAATTCTAAACATTGAAAAATGATTAGGTGTTTTTCCTAAAAAGATGAATTTTTGGTGAATTGTGAAATACGGTAATTTACAGTTTAAGCTAAATACATGAATTATGGAGTCATATATGATGAATGACTGATGTAACCACGATTGTTTCAAAATCACTTGAACTAGTTACTTTATTTTCTCACAATAATCATCATTATTTCTTGATTTGAGCCAAAATAATAAAATAATGAATATAATAATAAAAAAACTCCCCACTCCTATGCTATAAATACCACCCCTCACTAACACATCTCCTCACACTACCAAGGCCTTGAATCTTATAACATTTTTACCCAATCCTCTTCCCAAGTATCTCCTCCACATCCAAGAACCTTTGGTTTCAATAAAATACCAACCCAAAGTCCATTAAAGTGGTTCCCAAGGAGAAAAATTTAAGAGGTAATATCATCTTTTAGTGTTTTATTTTCATTTCACTTTATTTGTTTTTTTGTATACTCTCCTCACCCTCTTCATAAAAACCTACATGATAACTCTAGTATATTATACATACTGGAATTTTATTATTTTAATAGAAAATACACCATCATGTCCCCTAAACTATTTTTTTATTCTAAAAATGTAAACATCATTCGTGAGATGGCACTTTTTCACCTTTGTGGATGACATGTTTTTGTTTTTCAATTCCACCTTCATAGATGGTCATAAATACATTTTTATAGTTAAATTGGATTATTATCTATGTATTGTAACTTATTTTAAGTTCCATAACATGTAAATATACATAATATTAATTAGTAAAACCAAAATAGTTCGTGATGATAAAAAAATTCCAAAATAATCAAAATAATTATCATTAAAGTTTTATTTAATGATTCATCATCATACTATTAAATATTCTATAAATTAATAAATAAAATATAATTTCAATTCTGAAAAACTATGCTCATTTTATATTACTTTACAAACATGTATACAAGTAAACCGATCATGAAAACTAAGAAAAGAAACACTTCTGAACGATAATATTGTATCTTATAACACATCAAAATGGCTACAAATGAACATAAAAAATTTTAATAAATCATTTACATGTATAAATTTTTTGTAATTAATTAATTAATTAATTTAATCTGATTATCAAGGACACTAGTAACAAATTCAAAACACATTCAGTCTTAAGGTAATAGTTTTCTCATCTCACTTTTGTTTCTATAAGCTATGAATTATTCACCACTATTTATTTTGTGTGGGGTATATATATTTACTATTGATGTATCATATAATGAATATATTTATCTTAATGGTATTAATTGTTTCATTTTATGATTATTACATTTTTGGGGAATGGGATTTCATTGATTATAATTTATTATGGGTTCCTTCTTGAGACTCCATTTTTCCTTTGAGTTATGCTTTCTCCTTATTTAACTCAAAATAATTCTTAATTCTTCCTAATTAATCCTCATAACTTATATGTGGATGCTCAAAATATATTTTCCTAGATTAATTATTATTTATTTTATCAGTAAATAAACAATTTATAAGTTTTACTTGTAATTTCTTCTGATAAAATATCCTGATTAACGGGAACATCCTAATTTCTTCCCATTTTCAAGTACACTCTATAATATTTTTTAAGACAAAATTGTAATTTATAAAATCACTTTTTTTATTAAGAAAATTTGTTTTATTTCATTTCTAGTTTTATTCAATCAATTATATATTTTTCTTCTTTAATGTCTCTTTTATATTTTCCCTTAAACCGCACTGAGGTGGCCCATTTCTAAAGTTTCTTAAAAACTCTTTTTACAAGTTTTCACTTTATTTGGGAATCATTTATGCCAAAAACATACTTTCATTGTAAATAACTTTTATATTTTGGGATATAAATGTTTAAAACCATATTCTATTATTAATACAAATTATTTTTCAAAATAACTCTTATTTCCAAAGTTAAAAATGTTATTTCTCTCAATAATTTCTCAATGATTTTATTTGAGTATTTTCATGTATTTATACACCATTTGTTAAATCTTATTATTGATCCATTATATTACCATCTACCAAATTTTATTGATTGTATTATGATTATTTTTACAAGGGATGATCTATATTGAAACCATTCACCATATTACTCTTGATAACCAATTGATTATATAGGGAAATATTGATAAATTAGTATCCATTATTTAGTAAAAATATTTGATGATAAGGACCATTATTTATTAACTAAATAAATATATTAGGTATGATATGGATTGGGTTTCAACAGGTTATGGACCATTTAGTGGAAGATCTATTGGTTGGGGGCCGGTTAATGCAAGCCCTATGGGTGGGGATCAATTATAGATATCCCCTCAATGTATCAATAATATCACGAGATAAAAATGGTTGGAAAAAAACCTTAATTTTAGTTACAAAATATAATAAAAAATGTTTCTACCCATAGACATAAACCATCTTGACAGTATTATGGTTCATGTTCCAGATACATGACATCCAATGATTAAGCATTCTCTTCATTCAGTATTTAGTTACTAATTTCCATGATATTTTAACTTTAAAAAAAATAAATGCATTCATTTTCATTCTTAGTTTATTGATGGCATGTTTTTTTCAAATTATTTACCATTCCATAATGTCTATGAATTATTTACTTTTATTCAATTATTATTGTTTCATATGACCCTTACTAATCATTTGTGCTCACCCTTTTATTTTTTTTACTTCCTAGTGTTATAAATATGAAATATTTGAATAAGTGACATAATAAAATTTATTTTCTTTTATTATGTACTATGTTTAACTTACCAATTAAATAAATTATGCATTTATTTATCTAGTTTCTTCAATATTAAAAAACGGATCGATCCTTGGTGATGTGATATCTTATATCTATGCCATTATGATTAAAAACCCTTAAACTATGGGTTACTTGGGTCGGGGTTCTTATTGTTGGTATTACACAAATATTTAAGAAACCATGGGAAGTAGATTTATAAAAAATATTTTAGGGAACAAAACCCTAAGGTAGAGTTTGATGATAAGCATATAATAACATCCTAGAATTTTCGTAAGTTATAGATTATGTGGGCCTTTTTAACAATACATCACTATATGGATACTGTAAGTGGATGTAGTTCTTGAAAGGATGTACCTAAGTGTAAGAACTCTGAAAATGTGTGTTGGGCCTAACTCAGTGTAACATGGTACACAAAAACATGCCTTACTGTGCGCCTTGTTTGACACTCCTAGAGGATATGCTTTGGATAATTAATTTTCTCTTCACAACCCATTATAAAGGATTTAAAAGTAAATATAACCCCAAAGATACCATATTTATTATTAAGATATTTTCTTTGCATAAAGTTTCCATATATGTTATATGTTTTAATATTTTTAAATTGTACATTATGGTTCATGATTTTATGTGCTAATCTAGTATATTCAATTATTTTGAAATGGATCTCAGAAAAAATTTATCTTATGAGTAGATTAATTTTTTATAATTATATACTTTTAGTTAAAGCTTTATTCCTTATATATTATTTAAAATTGAGTAATAGCCTTGATATGGAAGGAGATAGATCATGAACAAATCTAGTCTCTCTTCTATAGGATTTAATTTTCAGGATGACCATAAAATTATATTTAGAAATTTTTTAAACCTTTATCAACATCCATGCTACCTAAAATCTACTATATGAGGCATCTCACACCTATTTTGTTCCCTTTTTATTTCATAGATCATGGTTTGTATACGAATGAATCCTATATTTTCATATTTCCTACTATTCAAGGCATGGATGGTATTACAAATGTATTTTTTAATTCTTCCCCCCAAGTAAACCATATGAATCACTCATCAATCGAGAAGGAGCTATAGAAAAGGGAGACCTCTGAGCAGCTAACAAATATAAAATAATAATTTTTTTATATCATTTTAAGTATTAAATTTACATTTCATACCTTTGAGGAAAACAAAATAGGATTAATTTATAAATTTCATGTTCCTGAGGACATTCAAAAATTGTATATTGAAAATAAAATCTTTATAAATACATAAAAATGTCCTCATCATGTCCATCCAAGCTGCACAAGTTGCATTTAGAAAGCGGTGGTAGAGGATTTAGAGGATAATCTGAAGTACCACTAGAATTCATGGGCCCATGCTCTTCATGATAGATGTTAGCATTGAAGACTGAGATGAAGGTATGAGTTTCTCTTTAATAAAATTTTATGTGTTTTTACATATTAATAAAATTAATTTTGAAGTGAAGAACTTCCATGTCTAGAGAATGGAAATCAAGACATTGAGTGTGAAATAATTTCAATGGTAAGAAAAAATCTCCAAATGCACAATACTTAAATTTCATGTAGATGGGATAAAACACAAAATAATGTATTACGTGTCAAAGGAAAATACTCAAAAAGAGTATAATGGGTCATGGGAAAGCTTACACTAGAACTGTAGATGAATAATAATAATTAATATTTTTCTATTTGGAGTAAATAATTATTTTATTTGATTATTTTATCAATAATGCATTGGTTATAAGCATCATGAGATATATAAGTATTATATTGAAGAACTTCTTCTTTATGGAATTCAAAGCATGTGATGAATAACACCAATAATCAAGAGAAGTGATTATTTTATAATTTGAAATTATTGAAAACAAATGACTTCGGAAAGATAACTATAAATATTTTATTGATGTTGATATAATAATAAACAAATTATTATGGGATAGTATTGGTGACCATGAAGGTGGTTAAGGATATGATGGTTTGTGTTTTGTTGAATTATTAGATGTTTGGATTTAAGGAATATATTCAACAACCTAAGATATAACTATTGGAAGAATGAATGCTTCCCAAGGGTTTAAAATAGATTAATGTATCCATATCTTTGGTATGGGACATTAAAACATAAAATATTTGTGTAATCTTATGTTAAGATTATTTTGTAATTTTAGTGAGATTCCTTTTAAATATTTGGTCATTGAACATGGAAAAATATGTTTTAGATGTGTCTTAAGATTTACTATTTTTCAAATAGATCATGTTAAACATCGAAAATTATTGTTCATTAATAACATATGCAAACCTTATGGTTTCAATAAACATTTAAAGGTCTATGGAATGATTGAAGGTCCATATGATTCATTAAAAGTGCTTTAGGCATGAAAACCTTCATTTTGAACATTCATTTATAGGTGTAAGGGATGAATTTAAAATAAATCAAAGCACAACCAATGCATTATTTTACACTTTTGACATGGAATGAAAAGATGTATTTTTATTTTCTCATGTTCTTATCAGAATATTAAATGAATCTTACAACTCTAGGAAAATAATTTTGGAAAAAAATTGTTATCCATTTACTTTTATTTCTATAAAATATGTGGTCTGTTAAGAATTCACAAATTTATTCCTTTATAATAGTTAAAATTATAATGACCAGGTTCTCTATCACTATTCATCAGAACGTGATGGTTATAATATTCTTCATTTCCCACATTTTTACTTTCCACTAATTTTATCCTATTAAAATTCCTAGTTCTATGGTAACCTCTATAATTCTCATTCCCTCTTACAAAGAGGATATTTCATTAACCATATATCTGTTGTGGGTTTCCCACAAAGGGAATTTAAAATATCTATTGGAGTTTGGGCACTATAAATGAATTTCATTTTACTTTATGCTAAACATGTATTCAGTGGATGATTGTTAATAAACCTCTTATCACACCACGGTTGTTCTTCTATATTATATAGTATGTAATAATGTTTTAAGAATAGATGTTTCACTAAAAGGTCATAGTGGGTCCCTGCTATGATGATATCTCGGAAGTTCGATGACACTATTCTGGAATATATGTTCGATGGTCGGATGATATCATTTCAAGGGACCTAAATGATACAGGCTGTTAGAGGTGGGGGATCATGAAACTTTGAAGAACATTCTCATGGTGTGCACCCTTGGTAATATATAGGAGGATATTATGAGAACAAGACCCTTCGGTACAAAATCCACATTTATAAGTGTTGTTGAATGTTCCTATATGTGGATGTGAGTATTGGTCCTTAGACATTAATATTATTATTAATATGTATTATAACTCATGTACTTAGATGTATTGAAAAAAACTATGACAAAATATTTTCGCGGTGAGGTTGGATATATTGGGTGTGTCACGAGTAATATTGAATTAATGAATAATGTGACAAATGATTTTTCACTTCATGAAAGTAGATATCTCAGGTCATTTCTTGGAAATGATATAGCCTAACTAAATCCATGGTCATGGTGTTCTCTAGAAATCTTCTATTTCAGGAAGTCAAAGAATGAAAAATTGAGTACATGTGTTGATAGAACTTGCATGCAACCCACATGATTGGAGATATCGAGACAAAGGTATTATATTACACGATAAGCATTCTTGTGAGGTGGCACATCATTGAGACATCAAATTCATTCTCTATGGTTCCTTGACCCATTTCTAGATAGTAATCTTATACTATAGGCAAGACCGCCTAATGCCAATGAGAAATTGTCCTAAAGGGTCACATAAAAAGTGTATCCAGTATCTCAGTTAAATAATTTTTTATTTACTAATTTGAATAAATATTATCTTCGGTTTTTGTTTAATAATTAGTCAAGTATGAATAATCGCATTTATTCCATCGCTTATTATTCAAGAGAATATATTGCGGATGTAATATTTATTTATCGATAAATAATGCAACTATATTTAATAAATTAATAAATAGTCATTATTCAAGGCCTGGTAAATATTGATGATGATCGGTGCACCATGTTATGGGTCCGGTGAGAAATATTATTAAATATCATTTGGTTAAATAATATTCAAATATAAAATTAAAGTTAAGAATATGTCACTGAAATAATATCATTGCTATTATTATTTGACATGGGGTTTTAAAGGGAATAATAAATTAACTGTACGTGTGGTAGTTATTTATTATTACCTGGTGAATTAAATTACCCATTATGTTAATATTCTCCAAATAATTCAAGAGGTCATTCAGCTGGTTAACCAATCATTTTGTGCACAATATCCTTGGAGAAAATCTCTTGAGCCTAGAGAACTCTTCCATCTCCAAGAACGATCTCAATAACAATAGAGAACCTCCTCTATAGGATCAATTATACACTTTGGAAGCGATTCTCAAGGAAATAGAAGGTAGACATCACAAGTGTGAGGATCATCCATGGTATCACCTAGAGACTCCTTCGACGATTACTGTAAATACATGGAGCACGTGTGGGTCGCCACTAGAGGATTATTATCCTTGTATTCTACATCGTAATGAAGTTTATCTTCAAACTCATGGTTGGATGCATAAACGAAGAAAGAATCACCTTAGTGGTAATTATATAATTTAATCAAATTAATTATAAACCAAATATGGTGATCCTGTATTCTCAGTTTTATGTTATCTCCTTTTTATTTTATCTTTGATTCAATTTTTTGGATACTTGTGTTCATCGTCATATTGATCTCGGATTAATCATCGATTATGGCAATTTTCAAAGTTGGGAACATGTACATCCAATGCTCCCACTGCGCCTGGAACCTACAAGTGGTATCAGAGTGGGTCATATTTTTGTTTATAATTATTTAAATAATTTTTTGATGATTTACTCTTTAATAATTAAATTTTTCAATTAATGTTTAATTGATCTTGTAATATGAATTTTGAGATATATTCCCCCATTATTGTTTCTTGTAGATCTAATAGAAATGAATAATTTTATGATTAAAATTACATCTGGGATCTCATCGGGAGGAACCTATGGTTCAATCCATATGAAACAAGAATACATGGTGTGTAGTCAGATCTATATGTCATGCATTTTTGTTTAAAGGATAAAGAGTAATTTGTAAATTAATCAAGACATGTTCATTAATGACACATAGTGTGGTTAACTCTTACATAGAATATTTACCAGGATATACTAGCGCATGGTCTGCTAGACTACACATTGTGCACCCCCTTATACATGGCGTGTAGTCCCTTCAAGTTAGGTTCAAGTTTTGTTTCCCACAAATGGCTTCCCTAGCTCGTGACCATGTAACGCAGAGTCTACATGGAATGTGTCCCATAGTACATGTCATGTACTATACATATTTATAAATTAAACCTCATGTGTTGCTTCCCCAGGCATGTACTTCTGATGGATGATGAGGAGGGTACACGTTGTGCTGTCAGATAAGCCCACTGTGTACTATTTCTAGATTATGTAGATTTAAAATTTTATTTTTATCTTATGTAACCCTTGATACATGTTCCTTTGTGTGGGCCTAATGCAGGGACACAACATATGATATGTTTTTGATATATATGTGTGTGTGCGTGTTTGTGTGTTTAATTAACATCTGTGAAATGTTCAAAGATCTATACATCATGTATGAGTTGTATAAAATTGTAATTTTGAGTGCATGCTAAATGTCACAAAGAATAATTTGTATAAAAGTATAAATACATGTTGGGTAGTTTTGGATGGGTATTCACCAAGTTACTTCCAAGTTACTAGTTATTTATAAGGTTATAGATGATAATCTCAAGGAAATTCATAAAAGTATCAAGATAAAAAAGAATTGATTAATTAAAGATAATTAGTAATCGATTCAAGTGTAATTTATCTTAATAAAAACAGTCTAATATTTGAATTCCAGTTTTATTAAATGTTTAATTTTTTTCATGTATGTGGATGATCATGATCTACACCAAAAGTTTGTATGTGATTTGTTCCCTTTTAATTTATTTATTAAATTAAATTTTTTAGCCTATGTACCTTCTTCTCATTAACATGTTGGGCCTGTGTGACTATAGGTTCTTTTTTGTAAACCCCATTTTACCCCTAACCTATGCGTGATTTAAAATTATTTGTAATGGATAGGGATCCCAATTTAGTAGTTGTTGTTCATGTTAGGTATCAAGGTGACACTAATACAAGGAGATACAAAGGTGGACAGGTGGAAAGATGTAAACAAAAATCTTAAATGGTTCAAGGTTTTTATCTTCTAGGACATGGTTAGTTTATCAACCACTAGATAAACTAATCAGTCATAAATATCATGTTCATACCCTCTATTTTATTTCTATCTCTTGTATGGTTATTTATTATGAATGTTTGACATGGTTGCCTAATTAATGAACTAACAAGCATACCAGATGAAACTAAAATAAAAAATTCTTTATGCTTAATTATTATATATAAATGGTTAATAGCTTGTGTATATTCCTCTTAACATTAATAGTCATGTGAAAAGATAATAAGTGGAAATTTACACATATTGGATAAAATCAATTAATTAAATATTAAGTTGTTATATCCTTCCATTACTTTGGTTAGAATCAAACCATAGTTCAATGTTCTTGACCAACCCTAGTTGGGCTTCTTAAAATTATCAAGGAATTCTAATTTTAATGTTTTGGTTGAATTAACTTAGTTTACATCAAGGGTTGACTTCCCTAGTAGGAATTATTTTAAATGAGAGTCAAAGGTTGAGGAAATCCAAAATTAGGGATTTTAGGATTGGCGATCCCCCTTAATAGATCAAGGAGTTGTGAGTTAATGTAGTTGGAATTTAGAATGCCTACCTAAAATCTTTCAAGTTTCATGACCAACCATAGTTGGGGTAATGTGAAGGGCCATATGGATCCTTCCCTCTAGAATGTCTATGCAAGAGGATATTTTGAAGCCAATGGAAAGGGTATTAGGTTTCGAAAATGTAGTGGGGGACTAATATATATTAATTTATTTATTAGTCTATATTTATCAAGATAAATTACCAAAACTCTGTTCGTATTAATTTTTAGAAACAACAATAAAAATGACATCAAACATATAATTGTGATCCATACTCAAAAAGGAAAACCATCTCACCGGCACCAATTTCCAAGAGTGGTAAAGGCACCTTCAGGTTATCCTTCTCCATGAGATGAAACTTTATGGGCTGGAAGAGCCTTTACTAGTTACACCTGGAAATGATGCGAGTGATGAAGAACTCTCTATGTATGAGAAACATATGAATGATAATATGAATGTTTAGTTCCTCATGACATTTTCAATGACCAATGATTTATTACAGAAAAAAAAAAAGAAATGTATGCTTATAGGATGATTTCTCACATTCAAGATCTATGTCAAGATAAGTCGAGATAGGAGTGTTATGAGATCTCAAACGCTTTGTTCACTACTATGATTAGAGAATCTATGCCAGTAGGACCCCATGTGGTCAATCATATTTGCTACATTGAGTGTATAAACATCATAGGGATTAAATTCTCAGATGAGTTGTGTACAGATATCATATTCTCATTACTGCCTAAGAGCTTATCTAGTTTTTTCTGTATTAAAATATGAGCAGTAATGAGAAGAGTCTGTCAAAATTTTTTTACTAGATTTTACAAGTTGATAAGGCCATACGAAATGAAAAAAATCCCACATTCCTTATATTGAATAGGAAGAGGGAGGAAAAGTAAATAGGGCCTAGGATTTATAAAAAATATAAAGCCTCTAAGAAACGTCTGACTAAGAAGAAGAAGATCTAAAGGTAGAACAAGAAAAATGAGGCGGTATGCTTTTCATGTGGCAAGTCAGACCACTATAAGAGGAACTACACCCAAAGTTAAGGGGAAACCAAAGGTGCATTCATTATCAAGTTAAATCTTTCCATTTTTACTAATTTGTTAATAGATAAAGCTTATGGGTCTCACTTCTCTATTAAAATTCAGGAACTAAGTAGATTCTAGAAAATTTCTAGAGGAGAGGTGGATCTATGAGCTACCAATGGTGTGATGATGGCTACTCCTTCCATTGGTGACTAACACCTCACATTGCCAATGGTACTGATTATGGTTTTACATGGCAGTTACTATGCACCTATTGTTTATGAGAACATAATTTATGTATCATTTTTAGATATAGATGGATTTATTTTCATGTTCAAAAATAAATGTTGCTACTTTTATAAGGACAACATATGTTATAGTATAGAACATTTAAATAATTTTCTATGTATATTAAATTATGAGAACTAAGTGTTGGAAATTGATAACGAACCAGGTTCACATGACTCATACAACACCTAGTTGTTGCATCACTGCCCATGTTATGTAAATGAGAAAGACTAGACACATATCTACCAAGATGGTTATTTATAATCTTCTGAGCTAAAACCACATGAAAGATGAAATGCTTTCTTGCAAGGGAAGATGACCAAACCACTATTTGGTGGACAATGTTAAAGGACCATAGATCTTTTAGGATTGGTACACAGTGATTTGTGTGGACAATTTCCTATAGAATCTAGAGGTAGATATTCTTACTTCATTAGTTTTAATGATGACTTGAGTAGAAATGGTTATGTCTACATAATGAGGTATAAGTAAGAGTAATTTTAGAAATTAAAGGAGTTTAAGAATGAGTTAAATAATTAGTTTTGTAAGAGGATAAATAATCATGAATCGGATCAAGGTGTAGAATATCTTAACCAAGAGTTTATCAACCTTTTACCGGAGTCTGTGATTCTATCTCAACTCACTCCACCTTATACACTACAATGGAATAGTATTAGTGAAAGGAGGAATTGTACCTTGTTAGACATGGTAAGATTCATGATGAGTCATGAATATCTTCCATTATTCTCATAGGGATATGAATTGAAAACTTCTACATACACATTAAACCAAGTATCAACTAAGGTGGAAAATGGGAATCCATTCGATCTATGGATTAGAAAGAAATCTACTTTGTTGCATACACATGTACGAGGAAGTGAGGTGTTTGTTATGGCTTTCTCAAGCAACAAACTATCACCCCAGCACATGAAGTGTATCTTTATAGGGTATCCTAAGGAAACAAAGGGATACTACCTATAAAACTCCTCAAATGAATAAAGGGATTTATTCCAAACAAGCTATGTTTTTTGAGAGGGATAACATCCTCAAAAAGGATATTGGGAGAAATATTGACTTTGATGAAGATGATGATCAAGATACACTAGAGTTGGTACAAGAAAAAGTTCAAAAAGTCCCCATGGAAGAGGTAGTTTATAAAACAAAATTACTACATAGGATCACAAGAGAGGTAAGGGAACCAAAGAGATATGGTTTCCTTGTCACTGAGAAAGGTGACTTATTATTGTTGGACAATAATGAACCCATCTCCTAAAAGGAAGACGTATATATCCCAAAAGCTTCATGATGGCTATAATTTATGATTTCTGAGATGGATTACATGTATCAGAACCATATATGGTTTTTGGTTGATGCTCCAGTTGATGTAAATCATGTTGGGTGAAATGGTTATTCAAGAAGAAACTAGACATGAAAGGTCAAGTTAGTACCTATAATGAAAGGGTAGTGGATAAGGGTTTTAAACAGCATCAAGGAATTGACTATGATGAACCTTTTTAGCAAGTTTCCATGTTTAAATCCATAATAATCATACTTGATATCATTTCTTTTCATGACTATGAGATTTTGCAGATGGATGTCAAAACTGCATTCCTTAAGGAGATCCTTTATGAAGATGTCTATATGACACAAAAATAAGGTTTTGTGACACTAGGTGATTCTAAAAGGGTATTCACGTTGCAAAGATGATTTTATAGATTAAATATAGCATCCAGGTCATGGAAAATTTGATTTGATGAAGCCATAAGAGAATTTGGTTTCATTAAGAATAAATGTGACCCATGTGTTTACCATTAGTTTAATGGGAATGTCTTCATTATCCTAGTATTGTATATTAATGGAATATTTCTTATTGGAAACTACATACGAGTCTTGCAGTCAGTCAAGGACTGGTTGAACAAGTGCTTCTCTATGAAGGACTTAGGTGAAGCAACCTATATTCTAGGGATTAAGATCATTCATGATAGATCCAAGAGGATTCTTAGACTATGTCAAACTACATACATTGACCGGATACTGAGGATATTTAGTATGGAATAATCCATGATTATATTGGTTCTAGTGTCACATGGTATGCATCTTTCCAAGAAAATGTGACCCCAGACACAACATGGGAAAGATAGGATAAGTAAGATTCTATACGCTTCAGTGATAGGATCTATCATGTATTCCATCTTATGTACCAGACATTATGTTTCCTATAAACTGATCATGGTAAGAAGATATCAAGAACATCTAGGAGAACAACATTGTACTACAGTCAAGACTATCCTTAAGTATCGGAGGAGAACTAACAATATGATCTTACTGTGTAGAGGAGATGAGGATATTTTCATTAGAGGGTATGCTGATGATGGTTTTCAGATTGATATGAATGATCTAAAGTCATAATCATGATATATTTTCATGTCTCAATAGAGGTGTTGTGATGTGGAAGAGTTCAAAGTAGTCAATTTTTGTTGATTCTATAGCGGAGTCTGAATATATACCGGCTTATGATGCAGCCAAGGAAGCCATCTATATTCAGAATATTTTCTAAGATCTTGAGGTGGTTCATAGGAGTAAAGATCCCATTATATTGTATTTAGATAATACTACAGTGGTGGATCCTACAAAATAACCAAGGTCACGTCAATGGACAAAGCACATACTCTAAAAGAATAACCTCTTGAGAGATTTCTATCAAAGGTTTGAAGTTGTAGTGAGCAGACTATCCACAGAAGAGAATGTGGTTGACCCCTTTACTAAATGGATATCTCAGAAAAAGCATGAATTTCTTGTGAGAGCGAGAATACTGATATTTGTTAGTAGTTTCCTCTAGTGAATGTGGGAGTTTATAAGAGTGGGTTCCCTACAAACCAACTTATTTTTACTTTATGATAATCCTTTATTCATTGGATCGATTTTAATAAAATCTTTATCATGTCATGATTATTCTTCTATGTGACATATTATGTGATAATTTCCAAAGAATATATGTCATAGTAAAAGGTTAGATAGGATCATTGCTATGATGAGAACCTGGAAGTGCCATGACACTATTCTTGAATATATTTTCTATGGATGGATGATATCGTTTGAAGGGACACAATTGATATAGGCTATCTGGGGTAGGGACTCATGAAACATTGATGAACCTTCTCATTGTGTGCTCCCATGGTAATATACAGGATGATATTATGAGAACAGGACTCTCCAGTAATAAATCCACATTCATAATTGTCATTGGATGTTCCTATCTTTGGATGTGTGTATTGGTCCTTATACATTAAGATTGTTATTTATGGATATTATGACTCAAGAAATTATATGAATTGATGAAAATCATGATAACATGTATTTGTAGTGAGGTAGTATATGTTGGGTGTGTCACTAGTAATACTTCATTAATGAATAATGTGAGAAAGGATTTTTCACTTCTACAAATGTAGATATCACATACCCTTTGATCGAAATTATATAGCCTAACTAAACCCATGTCCATGGTGTTCTCTAGGAAATTTCAGTTCTGGGAAGTCGAAAAATTATAAATCAAGCACATAGGTTGATGGCACTTTCATGAAACTTGATTGATTGGAGATATTGGGACAAAGGGATTATATTACACACTAAGCATTCGTATGAGGTGACAAGCCATTACGACATCAACTTCTTTATCTTGGGTTCCTTGACCTTTTGTTTTATAGTAATCATGGAATTTAGGCAAGACCACCTAATACCAATGAGAAAGAGGCATAGAGGGTGACAAACTAAGTGTACCCAATATCTCAATTAATTAATTTATTTATTTAACAAGTGGAATAAATATTATTCCCAGTTGTGGTTCAATAAGTATTCACGTATGCCTGATCTCATTTATTTGATCGCTAGTTATTCAAGAGAATATATTATTGATGGAATATTTATTTATTAGTGAATAATGTAGTTATATCTATTTAATAACTAAATTTTCATTTTCCAAGGCCTGATAAATATTAAGGTGGATTGGCAGACCAAGGTATGGGTCTTGTGAGAAATAATGTTAAATATTATTTGGTTAAATAATATTTAAAAATAACATGCAAGTTAAGCATATTTCATGGAAATAATAGCATTGTAATTATTATTTGACATGGGGTTTCACATGGAATAATAAATTATGTAAAGGCACATGTTCTAATTATTTATTATTTCCTGGTGAATTAAATTCTTTGTTATGTTATTATTCTCTAAATAGTCTAAGGGGCCATTTGACCTGTTAACCAGTCATTGTGTGCCCAACATTCATGGAGAAAAGATCTAGATCCTAGATAAATATTCCCCCTCCAAGAATTATTTCAATAATGAGAGAGATCATCCTCCACCAGATCAAGTAGAACACTTAGGATGAGATTATCAAGGCGATCGAAGGCAGGCATCCTAAGTGCCCGGATCTTCCATGCTAGCACCTGGAGACTCCTTCAGCGATGTTTAGAGACGCATAGAGAATGTGTGGATTTACACTAGAGTATTTCTATCCTTGGATTATACATGGAGAATAATCTGAATCTCAGACCCGTGGTTGGATGAATCAATAAATAATCACCTTTGAGGTAATTCTATAATTTAATTAAATTAATTATAAATAACTTTTTTTTGATCCTCTATTCTCAGTTCTGGGTTATCTCCATTGTCTTTTTTCTTTGATTCAATTTTGCGGATACTAGAATTTATCTTCATATTTATCCCAGATTAATCATCAATTTTGAAAATTTCAATGTTTGGAATGCAAAGATCATGTGCTTCCGTTATGTTTGGAACCTACAGTATCAACCTTTTATTTTTTTAGTACAATTTAAAATTGTGAGGAAATAATTTATTGAAGTAGAGGAGAATTTAACACAACATGATTTTATGGTATGTAAATTTTTAAATTTAATTTCTTCAATGGAGTAGGTTTCACACAACACTAATCTTAATCGAACAATCATATACAATTAAATATCATTATTTTAAAATGTCCATTCTTACCTAGCTATTAAATTAGAAGGAATGAATAATGTTAATGTAATTTATATATTATATATTTAATCAATTTTTTTAACATACATACAAATTAATTTATAAGAATAAGAGAATAATGAATCAAATGTTATGCATTATAAGGCTGTATTTTTCTAAAGGCAGTTTTACCACTTTTTAATCGTGCACTTGTTTTAAAACTATCTTTGGAAATTTTTTCATATTATTTTAAAAAATGTAAAATTAATTATTAAAATAGAAATTTAGAAATTATATTAGGGTAAAATTTTTGTATTTTTATGAAAATATCTATTTTATAGTGAATAGTTCAAAATCCCAATTTCTTTAAAACTATCTTTTTAATTATATTAATAATAAATTTATGATTTGAATACGATCCTCAATTATTAAAGAGTAAATAAAATTTATATATATTATAAATGAAAATATGATATATTTTTATCATGGAATAAGTAAATAAATTTTTTGAAAATGATAAATTATGTATTGGTATTTTTATGAAACATAAATGTTTATTTACAATTTTTCGGTAATATAATGGTTTAAGAGAAAATTTATTTTATTGAAATTGATTCATAAATTAAAAATATATTTTTCTTATGATTATAATATAATTCTATGAGACCTTAATTGGGTTTTCAAAGTATCATAAAAATAGTTAAAATATTAAAATCAGTATTTTTTAAGTAAATGATGATTTTAGTAAAATATTAGATTTCCCATATTTATAATATTATATACATAAAATGGAGTTTATTTTTCAAATCTATATATAGAAAAAAAAATGTCTGAATTTTTGGTTTTTTTCTAAAAAAATATGATTTTTGGTGAATCGTAAAATGTAGTAATTTACGTTATAAGCTAAAAACATGAATTATTGAGTCATAGATGATGTATGGATTATTTAAGATAGATTTTATCAACATAAAATTCACTTTTTACTATATTTATTCACAAGAATAATTACTATTTCTTTTATTGATCCAAAATAAAAAACTAATGAATAGAACAAAAAAACACTCATCTCATCCACTATAAGTACCACATCTTCTCCTAACACAAAACAAACCATTACCATTGTCCAATTTCTACAAAATATTAGTATTAAGTATATTACCCATTTATATGAGTCTATGGTCTCAATAAAATACCAAACCCAAGTACATCAAGAAGGTTCTAAAGGAGAAAATTCAAGAGGTAAAATCCTTTTTCACTTTATTTTTTTTTTCTTTTCACATTATTTCCTTTTTTAATACTCTCCTCACTCCCTGTATCCAAAAATTCATAATAAATATTTTATTTTTTATGTACTATAATTTTATTATGTCAATGGAAAATCCACTTTCAAGACTCTTCTCCTCTTCCTTTTATTATAAAAATAAAAACATCGTCTGTGAGGGGCTAATTTACCACCTTCATGGATGACGTGTTTTTGTTTTTTAATTAGAGCTTAATGGGTGATCATAAAACAATTTTAATGGTTAAAAAATATTAAAATATATTTATTACTACTTATTTAATATTATATAACCATTATAGATACATAATATTAATTAACAAAAAAAACTAGTTCTTAATTATTGACAAAAATGTCAAAATAATCTAAATGATTATCACCAACGTTTTATCTAAGGATTAATCCTCATACCAAATAACAGAATGAAATAGATAACCACTTAAAACCATTTAATTTCTTTAATAACTTATTGTTTCCATTCTGAATAACTATTCTCAATTTACATGATTTTCCATACATGTATACAAGTAAACTGATCACGAAAACCAAGGAAATGAACGCTTCCGAATAATAAAAGGGTATCTCATAACTCATCAGAATGTCCATAAATGAACATAAGAAAATTATAATAAATAGAATAAATTTGAAAAACGTTATTAATTAATTAATTAATAGATTTAATCTGATTATCCTGGATATTAATATCATGTGAATAACACATTGGTGCATAAGGTAAGGGTTTTTTCACCTCACTTTTATTTCCATGAGATATGACTTATTCACCACTATTTCTTATGTGTGATGATTTTATAGGGACCATTGATATATAATATCATTTATATCTTTATATTAATGGTATTAAATGTTTCATTATATTATTATTAATTTTATGGGGCTTACAATATGATTGATTACAAAGTGGTAAGGGTTCCTTCCCGAACCTCCATTTTTTCCTTTAGGTTACGCTTTCTCTCTCATTATCTCAATGTAATTTTTAATTCATCATATGTAATCCTCCAAAATTCGAGTTAAATTATCCAATGATATTTTCTTATATCAATTATTATTTCATTTATGGGGAAATTTGTTTATATGGATTCCTTTTAATATCTCCCGATTAAGAAGTCTGATTAAAGAATACCTTCCAATTTATTACCCATTTTTTAGTAAACTCCATTATCTATTTTAATACACCCTTATATTTTATTAAATATATATTTTTATCATGAAAATCTATTTTAGTTCATTTCTATTTTTATCAAAATAACTATTCCTTTTCCACATTGAAGACTCTTTTATATTTTCCCTTAAACTACATTGAAGTGGCTCATTTCTAAAGTTTCCTAAAAACTTTTTTTACATGTTTTTACTTTAGTTTAACATAATTTATTCCTCAAAAATAATTTCATTGTCCTTTTCTTTTCTTTTCTAGGAAATACATGTTTATAATATGATTTTATGAAAAGTACAAATGATTTTCCAAAAGAACCCTTCTTTCAAAAGTAAAAAATGATATTTATCTCCAAAATTTCCCAATGATTTTGTTAGAGTATTTTCATCTATTTTGACACCCACTATTGAAATTTATTCTTGATCTCTTATGTTAAATTATAAAAACAATTATTTAATTGTATTATTATTTTGACTAGGGATGTTATATCTTGATATCATTGACCATATTACTCTTGATAGTTATTTATTATCTAGGGAAATGTAGATAAATCTGTATCTTTTATTTAATATGGATTTTTAATGATACGAAAAAGTATTTATTAACTAAATAAATATATGAGGAGTTCATTGGATTAGTATGACATGGTTTGGGGACTATTTAATGTTGGACCTATGGGTTGGGGACTTGTTAATGCAAGCCGTACGGGTGGGGCCTGATTATAGATTTCCCATTGATGCCTCCATAGTCTAATGAGATGAAAGAAGTTGATGAAACCCATTCATGTTTGTTTCTAAGTAGAATCAGAAGGGTTTCTACCCACAAAAATATTTAGTCTTGATGGTATTATGGTTCATGTGATAGATACCTGACATCCAATTATTAAGCATTTTCTTCATTTATTATTTAGTCAATACCTTCCATTATATTTTCACTATGACAAAATCTTGGGATGCATTTTCATTCATAGTTTATTGATTGCACTTGTTTTTCATGTTATTTATATTTCTACAATTTCTATGCATTAATGAATTTTTATCACTTATTATTGTTTCATATAACTCTTATTGATCATTGGAGCTCACCCTTTTATTTATTTTCCTTCCCCAAGTTATGAGGATTAAACATTTGAATATGTAACATGGAGTAGTTTATTTTTTTATATACTATGTTTAAATTACCAAGGTAATAAAGAAACCATTGTGTATCAAGTTTCTTCAAGACTACTAAACTAATCGATCCTTGGTGATGTGATCTATTATATCCATGTTGTTGTAATTAAATGACCACTAACTTTGGGCTACTAGGGCTGCAGTTATTACAGATCATATTCCATAGAATATTTCAAGGTTTTAAAATATTTTATTAATTTTTAATTAGGCATGATGATTAGTAATAATTATTTTTATTTCAATATTTTTTTCAATAACTATTAGATCATGAAGTAGATGCCTATTTATATTATATAATCATGATTGGATAAATCATCTAAAAATCCTAATAGATCTGGTCTAAATCATTTCTACATTGAAGGTGTTGCAAATTTTATATCATTTGATTCATTTATTTCAGATTTATTTCTAATGGAAAAATTAAATTTCTATGTCAGAAATGTGATCTTAGGATATTTGAATTGTTTTACAATGTTAGGATTCTTCTATTATGGTTTTTTTCAAAAATATTATATTTTTGTTATCAAAATGGTCAAAATAATTTAGTATAAAATAAAAAAAATTGTTTTGGAACCATAATTTCAGCATTTCATACATTATGCTATTGGTACATCTATTTCTAAAACAACAACTCAGAATGATATTCCTAATCTTAAATCAAAACCTTCATAGTTTCACAATTTTTTAAAAGCTTTTAAGGAGGCCCTATATCTGGGATTATAGATGAGAAAACCTAAAACCCTTACTAAATTTAAGGCTATTAAATCAGATTTGGGAAGGTAAAATAGTTTTTCTGATCAATTATTATTATTATTTAAATAGTTTTTGCCTAATGTAAAAACATTAAATGCATGTTTCTATAAAAGTATGAGTTTTCCCTTAATTTGAGCCTTACTTACCAGAATATTCATGCTCATTAAAATCACTGCAAAATATATTATGGTGATTATGAATCCTTGTTTAATTTTATAAAATGTGTATAATCGACCTATAGAGAATCACAATAAAGAATGTATAAATTTCAGGTGAAATAGTGTAGGTATTTTCCAATTAAACCTAATTTATAGGATTTATTTATAAATTACAACACAGCTGCATTGATGACGTGGAATAAATCAAAAATTTCTGTTAATAAAATCTTAAATCATCCTTATGATGGTGATTTATGGAAACATATTGATCATTTTAGTCATAATTTTTCTTCTAAACCTAACATAGGGTTGGGTCTTTATAATGATGGTCTTGTTTCCATTTGGTGCTTACAACTATTGATATTATTGTTGACCTATTTTCATTACTCTATAAAAATTACATCTATTGATGTTGATGATGGAACCATATATACATTTTGTTCTATTAATTCATCGACATCCAAAGATGGATATTGACGTTCCTTTGAAGCTGCTAATTGATGATTTAATTTCATAATGGAATAATTATGTAACTATATTTGATATAGTTTCATATCCAAACATTACAATGAAGGTTTCATTAATATGTATGATCAGTTACATTATGACATATGGTAAGTTATTTGGATGGATCACACATGGTATAAAATAATGTTCATACTGCATGTGTAGAGAACCGAAACTTGATGTACATGGACATTACATTACTTTAGTGGAATACTTAATACATAAAAAAAACAAACACACAAGGATCGTAATAGTTTAGTGTCTTTGGAAACTCGTAATATAATCTTCTAATCGTGGCGAAATATCTTCCACATCTCCCATAAGATCTTCCCATTTTTGTTTTCTTTCCTAAAACCTTTCTTTAAATCCCGGGGAAATGAAAACATATAAAGGGTGAGCTCAAATGCTCAGTAAGGGTAAGCATGGATAAAATAAGAAAAATCATATACATTTTAACTTCAAAACATGAACATAATATTTAAACATCAGAATCTTGAGAAATGACATAAATCATGGAAGTACGTAATGTATAGATCATAAAGAAACATTAATCATGATAAAATAGCATGGTAATTAAACATGTAATTGTGGAAAACCATTAAGCACATGATATGATTTCCATAGTAGCCAAGGCATTGCTGCCAAGGGCATCTTAGTGGAAAAAGTCCCTTTCTGAATCGAGTTCACTCCTCATTCCAGTCCTATATTACTGAACCGGTTTAACTTGATGTTCCAGCCATGTCTATCTAATGAGATATAAATCTTTACCCAATGCATTTTAGGTAGATATAGGTCCCACCCATCTCATAATGAAATCATTCTTACTTGTTCCACAAAATATACATACATCATTCATAATAACCCAACGAATAAAATGGGTTTCATAAACATCATCCCATCATCACATAATCCATATAAAAGAACTAGATATCATTTCATAATAAGAAAAGTGAAACCATGTAAATAATAGATACATGGTACTTGAAACATACACATATGATATAATGTTATCTTAGATGAAAAATGGTTTTGATAAAACACTTGAAATGAATTCTTGAATAAAATAACCATTCTTATTCAAAATAATTTTCTTTTCACAAAATGTGATGCAATTTTTAAAGAAAGTGATTTTGTTGAAAATAGTCATGAAATATTTTGGAGGAATCTTCATGAAAATAAGGCTTTATAAAAATATAAAAATCTGTTCGTGTCGTATAAGTTAAAAAAACATTCTTCTTGTACTTTTTCTAGAAAAGTCAAAAAGCACCTCGTAAAAGAAAGATTCCATAAACACCATGTAGAAAAAGTAAAAAATGATTAAAAATGACATTAAACAGACATAAAACTATTTTTAGGAAACATGGACATGGATGAGAACAATAACCCCATTAAATACTTACGAATAAACAATCTCGGATAAGAACGAGATTAGAAAAGATATCCCTTACCTTAGGTCTGATATGCTTCGTATGGATCCGAACCTCCTGTATAATGATTTAAATAATTTCATTGACTTATTACATAATCATATTCATTGTTATGATATCATATATGTTTCACTGATGACTTTATATCACCCATTCTTTTGTAAATTCAATGTAAAAGCAGCGCTTTGGGTAAAATCATTTCATTTATCGTATATGTTTCGACTTGTCGTTCTTGATATTATTACTTATATCCTGATTTACATAATTCCATAATGTAAAACATGATTTATATATAATATATATTCATAATATACATATATATTATATATCGATAAAAGGAATGAAATACACCATTCATGGACACGGTAGGTCGTACGTACGCATGAACGTTGTTTTTGTTTCCTTGTAGAATTGAATGAAATTAAATAGATGACATAAATATATATATACATAAATACAGTGTCATTATTATGTCATATATTTTATTATTATTCATTATATATACTTTATAATCATTCTTGAATGGTTAATCATGGAAAATGAATCTCATCGCGTTCGTGGAGACGGTAGTCCGTACGTACGCATGAGCGATGATATCATTTCCATGATCATGGAATTGTATTTGAGTGCATGTATACTATTTAATAATAAATATCACTTTACAATAATCATATATAGTCATTATTTACACCATTATACCCATCCAAGTATGGTGGTGGTGGAAAATAGATTACACCACGGCATGGAGACGGTATTCCGTACGTACGCATGCGCGGTGATTTCGTTTTCTGTAGGATGGATAGATGGTGAAATAGGGTTGTTTAATAATTATAATAACATATCAGTATATGATTGATACGGATGTTATTACTTCATAATTAAACAACTAAATAAGAAGAAGTGGAAGAAGAAACAAAGTTGAAAGAATCGGTAACGGACATTACCTCTTCTTTGAAGCGCCTCTTTGAGACCTCCTCTTAGGGCACTAAAATTGGTCTTTGAAGAAGACAAGAACCTATAATATGTTTATATGGAAGTGGAGAAGAGAAGTTTTCAGGGTTTGGCCATGCTTGAAGGCTCAAAGTGGTGTGACGAAGAGAGGGAGGAGGTGCCCTTTTATAAGGGAGGAGAGGGGCACCTTTGGAAAAACTAAAAATATCATTTTATTATAAAGTAATATTCGGTTTTTAATAGCTCCAAATTGATTTATTTCGAAGCTAAGGTTGGGATGGGTCTCAAGCCTCTCATCCAATAGAATTTAGACAAGTTTAGGTCATTATATTAATCTTATCTTTTAGTTTTAACTCTTAGTTAATTAGATTGACATTTACCATGTCACTTTGTATTTTTATATTATATAGTTAATAAACATACCATATACATCCAAGAAACCCCCAAGTGGTCAATTAATGATACACCTATCATGATATAAGTATCTTGGCCGAACCGTATATTTTTAGGAATATAATAACAATTAATAATGTAATATTTGTTTTAAAAACTATTTTATGTCAAATTTGACACTATTCGGTAATTGATTTTTTTGAAACTCATAACAGAATGATTAGTTCGAAAAAAGATACTTAAATAAATACTAACATGTCATATTAACCTATAAAATTAGTGAAATTCATAAAATGTCTCATATTACATTTATTTGGGTATTTATAACATCAATTATGTCAATATTTCATTAATAAGATAATTACTGCATCATCTTCGTGTCATAAATAAATTAAATTATTTAATGTCTAAAAATTATAAATAAATTACCATTATGTAAGAAATATTTTAGTATTTCTAATTAATTTTTATATTCTAATTTATCTTATGTATAACCATATATTAAAAATGATTTATTTATTATACTTTGATTTTAACTATTTTAACCATTCTTTAAATAAATTAATAATAAATGTCCTAATCTCATCCATGTGGGCCTAAATGGTCATATTTTATTTCTAAGGTTGTTTTTGGTCGAATTACACTTACCCAATAGAATTAGGACATCTGTTAGGGTAATAATAATATCATTTTTACCCTTAATTAGCGTATTTACTTTTAACCGTGGTAAATAAAAGTAAAAAAGTTACTATTCACCAAAAATTATTTTGATCTCATTGAACCACATTTTACTTACTGACATCAACCGTGTCTCTCGGATTTTTGAAATTCCACTCATAGAAGCGGTAAAATTATGTTTTATGAAAAATTCAGTTTTTTAACTACCACTTAGTGGTTTCACTATTCATCAAAAAATGAATGTTTCCAGAAAAATACCAAACATTAGGCCTAAGCTATATTTGATATTATGAATTCAAAAATGATTTCTATTTTAACAAATTCGAAACATATCAGTTGCATTAATTAATTTAAAAATTAATTCCCGTCGTCAAAACAAATAGTGTGTTTTTAAGAGATAATAACTATCAAAAGATTGACACTTGTTTATGTCTGGTTTAAATGTAAAATTACATCCAATGACCAACATTGTATTAAATGGTAAAAATATATTCTAAATATACTTTAAACCCACTAAAATTAATAATTTATTACTATTAATTATTTCTATTAAAAAAGTTGTTTTTAATTAAAATTTAGTAATTTTAACTATTCATCAGAATATGAAAGTTATCCGAAAAGTACCAAAATTTCACCCTAAGCTAATTTCAATATTCAGAATCCAAAAATGAAGTCCATTTTGAAAGATAAAATTTATAAAATTTCAAAAAGTGGGTATTACTATTCATAACGGCTAGTTCATAATAATATTATAATAATATCTCGTTTAGTGAAACTCGGTATTGCATACTACACACGCTATCGAGGAAGGTCTTTATTGTGTGTAATGCTAGCCAAGTCAGGGATTCGTGTTGTGAAAGCTCCTTTTGGTGTAGCATACAATACAAGACAATAATGAAATTAAAAATAATATTTTTCATAAAATATCGGGGTGTTACATACTACCCCACTTAAAATGAATTTCGCCCTCAAAATTCGTCGGGGTTATAAATGTTTTACTACTTGAAATTTTCTTTAATAGAAACCCACATATTAAAAAGGAATACCAAAACTTGGCTTTAAAAACTAAAGTATGAAATGTAACGGTTACCCAAATTAAATCATCACTGGGTTTTCACGTAGAAGAACATAGGTGAAAATATGGATATAGAAGAAAAATCTTACCATCAAGTTCTGATGGAGAGTGGTAGAGAACATGGCTATGAAAAAGACAAAAATCACAAAGCCATAAATTTGTGACGATCTAAGGTACCATACGATTTATCAGATATAAGAGCACTAGGACAACATTTTTGGTTTTCAAGATCATTTCCCTAAAGTTGATGAAATTGGAATTAGAAGAAATACTTTCGTGATTTTGGTACAGTCTCACCGTTGGTCGTTCTTTGGGAAATTTCCACTTCATCTCTTAAAGAAATGGAGTTGAATTTGTCATTCGTGAATTGTTAACAGATCATGTGATAGAATGATGGGTCATTCCATCTGTCTCAAACAAAAGGTTAGAAAAGTTATCAAAAAATACATAAGTCCATATATAGTGAGATTAATCATATATGGTTCCTAAAATGGACTTATACTTAATATATCATACTTCTTAATATAATAAAACTAGTTTCTACTAAACAGGGACTTCCTGTAGGCCAGTGGTAGGCGATAAAGGTCAGTCGCACTTCGGTTGTGGGTTCGATTCCCACAGCCTTGTCCGACGCGATGGGTTGTCGCCCATCCTGCAGGTTGTCCTTTTTCTAAAACTACATTACTATAACATCCCATAAATAATATCGAATAAATTTCTATCCTTAAACAATACTAACTTATGTTTAACATAATCCATTCCAATATTTAGGCTTATCTAAAATACTTTGGTCCAAGCTTATAGTATAAAGAAAACGATTACTTGAAATGTCATCAACCAAGCATGTGAATACCATCATTTATCCCCCATATATCTTGTTGGTCACATTCCAATCATGTAAATACCTTAATCATGTATTCTCTTGAAAAACAAATACCCATTAAACCTTAGTCAAAACATGAATGCTGTCAAAAGTTAACTCTTTCCACATACAAAAATCCAAAAAATCTATATACTCAAACCATGATATAACCTTCTCCTTATATAAGTCATGAGCTCATGAATACTATCAAACATTTAATTTTATCCTTATCCCTTCATTATGCACATATCATCTAATTTCCAAAAATATATGAATAACCTTTCATGGTTACTAGTACCATTAATGATACACTTTCAAAACTTAAGGAAAGACAATAGTGTAACAATACTTAGATGTCTCTTTATTCCATAGTACCATGAGATTACTTATACAACATTACACTTGATAAACATGTAATCATTCAACTACCTTCTTAAACCATTGACTGAGCTTCAACAATTCTTTCAGCTCACATATCATTTGTAGTCTTTCATCATCATCAACATAAATACTACCCATACGACTGTACTGATTCTCTTCATGAGACTTTCCCTTAGGGAATTGGTTTGCATAATGCTCGTACATTCCACATTTAAAAAATTTAACCATTGTTGATGTCGTAGCAAAAACATTATCCTCATCCATGGTGTTAACTGAACCTTTTCCTTTGAACTTACTGGATTTGTGCCCTTCTTTTACACACCCAAAGCATCTTCCATTTCCTTTGAAACAATCTCCTTGATGCCTCTTCCCATATTATTTACATAGGGTAAATTGAACTTTCTTTCCTCTATGATCATCATGAAACTCCATCTTTCACTTATTATCCGAGTCAGGAAACTTACCAAATTTGAGTTTATTGATCATATTATGAGATTGATGATTCGGAATTATAATGATTTTTGGAATTCCAAATCCCATTTCATTTGGTTTCTCATGAATAATATCATTCCATTGTCCATCATATCCTCCATTATCATGAATCATCTTGTTTCCAGCCATTTTCTAAAACCCAAAAAGAATAGTGTGAGAGGAAAAAATCATAATAAAGGGGGAGTAAATTCAATATCTAACATCTTAGGATTAATCTAATATCGTTACCATAATTCTAGGACTATAACCTATACTTATACTTAACCTTAGGGACATCCCTAGACATACCTTAGAAATATCTCTAGGGATCTCACTAAAGTTTTCGCATCCTAGTTTCAAAAGGCTGACTAAACCTTTCCTCTGATACCAACTGTAGAGACCTGAAGCGTGATGTACATGGACATTACATTACATTAGCGGGATACTTAATACATAACAACAACAGACACACAAGGATTGTAATAGTTTAGCGTCTTTGGAAACACAGAATATAATCTTCTAATCGTGGTGAAATATCTTCAACATCTCCCATAAGATCTTCCGCGTTTTGTTTTCTTACCTAAAACCTTTCTTTAAATCCTGGGGAAAAGAAAACATATAAAGTGTGAGCTCAAATGATCAGTATGGGTAAGAATGGATAAAATAAGACAAATCATATACATTTTAACTTCAAAACATGATAATAATAATTAAACATCAGAATCTTGAGCAATGACAAAAATCATGGAAGTAAGTAAGGCATAGATCATAAAGAAACATTAATCATGATAAAATAGCATGGGAATTAAACATGTAATTGTGGAAAACCATTAATCACATGATATGATTTCCATAGTAGCCAAGGCATTGTTGCCAAGACCATCTTAGGGGACAAAGTCCCTTTCTGAATCGAGTTCACTCCTCGTTCCAGTCCTGTATTACTGAACCGGTTTAACTTGCTATTCCAGCCATGTCTATCTCATGAGATATAAATCTTTACCCAATTCATTGGAGGGATATATAGGTTCCACCCATCTCATAATGAAATCATTCTTACTTCTACCACAAAATAAACATACATCATTCATAATAACCCAACGAATAAAATGGGTTTCATAAACATCATCCCATCATCACATAATCCATATAAAATAAATGGATATAATTTCATAATAAGAAAAGTGAAACCCTGTAAATCATAAATACATGGTACTTGAAACATACACATATGAAATAATGTTATCTTAGACGAAAAATGGTTTTGATAAAACACTTGAAAAGAATTCTCGAGGAAAATATCCTTTCTTATTCAAAATCATTTTCTTTTCACAAAATGTGATGCAATTTTAAAAGAAAATGATTTTGTTGACAATAGTCATGAAATCTTTTGGAGGAAGCTTCATGAAATTAAGGCTTTATAAAACTGTAAAAATTCATTCGTTACGTATAAGTTAAAAAAACATTCTTCTTGTACTTTTGCCGGAAAAGTCAAAAAGTACATCGTAAAAGAAAGATTCCATACATACCATGTAGTAAAAGTCAAAAATGGGTAAAAAGGACATTAAACATACATGAAACAATTTTTAGGAAACATGGACATGGATGAGAACAATAACCCCAGTAAATACTTATGAATAAACAATCTCGGATAAGAATGAGAATGGAAAAGTTATCCCTTACCTTAGGTCCGATATGCTTCGTATCGATCCGAACCTCCTGTATAATGATTTAAATAATGTCATTGACTTATTACATAATCATATTCATTGTTATGATATCATATATGTTTCACTTATGACTTTATATCACCCGTTCGTTTCTAAATTCAATGTAAAAGCAGCGTTTTGGGTAAAATCATTTCATTTATCGTATGTGTTTCGACTTGTCATTCATGATATTATTACTTATATCCTGATTTACATAATTCCATAATGTAAAACATGATTTATATATAATATATATTCATCATATACATATATATTATATATTGATAAATGGAATGAAATACACCGTTCATGGAGACGGTAGGTCGTACGTACGCATGAACGCGGTTTTTGTTTCCTTTTTGAATTGAATGAAATTAAATAGATGACATACATATATATATACATAAATAAAGTAGCATTATTATTTCATATATTTCATTATTATTCACTATATATACTTTATAATCATTCTTGAATGGTTAATCATGGAAAATGAATCTCATCGCGTTCGTGGAGACGGTAGTCTGTACGTACGCACGAGCGATGATATATTTCCTATGATCATGGAATTGTATTGGAGTGTATGTATACTATTTCAGAATCAATATCACTTTGCAATAATCATATATAGTCATTATTTACACCATTATACCCATCCAAGTATGGTGGTTTTGGAAAATAGATTACACCACGACGTGGAGACGGTATTCCATACATACGCACGCGTGGTGATTTCGTTTTCCGTAGGATGGATAGATGGTGAAATAGGGTTGTTTCATACTTATAATAACATATAAGTATATGAGTGATACTGATGTTATTACTTTATAATGAAACAACTAAATAAGAAGAAGTGTAATAAGAAATAAAGTTGAAAGAATCGGTAATGGACATTACCTCTTCTTTGAAACGCCTCTTTGAGACCTCCTCTTAGGGAACTAAAATTGGTCTTTGAAGAAGACCAGAACCTCTAGGATGTTTCTATGGAAGTGTAGAAGAGAATTTTTAATGGGATGGCCGATCTTGAAGGCTCAAAGTGGTGTGAGGAAGATAGGGAGGAGGTTCCCTTTTATAAGGGAGGAGAGGGGCACCTTTGGAAAAACTAATAATATTATTTTATTATAAAGTCATATTCGGTTTTTAATAGCTTTAAATTGATTTATTTCGAATATAAGGTGGTTATGGGTCGAAATCCTCTCATACAATAGAATTTAGAAAAGTTTAGTTCATTATATAAACCTTATCTTTTAGTTTTAACTCTTTGTTAATTAGATTGACATTTACCATGTCACTTTGCATTTTTATATTCTATAGTTAATAAACATACCATATACATCCAAGATACCCCCAAGTGGTCCAATAGTGATAAACCTATCATGATATAAGTATCTGGGCCGAACTGTAGATTTTTAGGAATATAATAACAATTAATAATATAATATTTTTAAAAAAACTATTTTATGTCAATTTTGACACTATTTGGTAATTGATTTTTGTGAAAATCATAAAAGAATGATTAGTTGAAAAAAAGATAATTAAATCAATAATAACATGTCATATTAACCTAGAAAATTAGTGTAATTCATAAAATGTCTCATATTACATTTATTTGCGTATTTAGAACATCAATTATGTCAATATTTCATTAATAATATAATTATTGCATCATCTTTGTGTCATAAATAAATTAAATTATTTAATGTCTAAAAATTATAAATAAATTACCATTATGTAGTAAATCTTTTTATATTTCTAATTAATATTTATAGTCTAATTTATCTCTTGTATAACCCTATATTAAAAAATATTTATTTATTAAACTTTGATTTTAACTATTTTAACCATTCTTTAAATATATTAATAATAAATGTCCTAATCTAATCCATGTTGGCCTAAATGGTCATATTTTATTCCTAAGGTTGTTTTTGGTCTAATTACACTTATCCAATAGAATTAGGACATGTGTTAGGGTAATAATAATATCATTTTTACCCTTAATTACCCTATTTACTTTTAACCGTGGTAAATAAAAGTAAAAATTTACTATTCAACAAAAAATTATTTTCATCTCATTGAACCACATTTTACTTACTGACATCAACCGTGTCTCTCGGATTTTCGAAATTCCACTCATAGAAGCAGTAAAATTATATTTTATGAAAAATTCAGTTTTTTAACTACCACTTAGTGGTTTCACTATTCATCAAAAAATGAAAGTTTCCAGAAAAATACCAAAAATTAGGCCTAAGATATATTTGATATTATGAATTCAAAAATGATGTATATTTTACCAAATTCAAAACATATCAGTTGCATTAATTTACTTAAAAATTTATTCTCGTCGTCAAAACAAATAGCGTGTTTTTAAGAGATAATAACTATCAAAAGATTGACACTTGTTTATGTCTGGTTTAAATGTGAAATTACATCCAATGAACAACATTATATTAAATTGTAAAAATATATTCTAAATATACTTTAAAACCACTCAAATTAATAATTTATTACTATTAATTATTTCGATTAAAAAAGTTGTTTTTAATTAAAATTTAGTAATTTTCACTATTCATCAGAATATGAAATTTATCCGAAAAGTACCAAAATTTCACCCTAAGCTAATTTCGATATTATGAATCCAAAAATGAAGTCCATTTTGAAGGATAAAATTTATAAAATTTCAAAAATTGGGTATTACTATTCATAACAGCTAGTTCAAAAGAATATTATAATAATATCTCGTTTAGTGAAACTCGGTATTGCGTACTACACACGCTATCGAGGAAGGTCTTTATTGCGTGTAATGGAAGGCAAGTAAGGGATGCGTGTTGTTCAAGCTCCTTTTGGTGTATCGTACAACACAAGACATTAATGAAATTAAAAAAGAATATTTTTCATAAAATCTCGGGGTGTTACAGCATGGCTGAGAATAAACCACTTATTCTTGGTAATGAGAGAAATAATGTCAATTTTTACATCCATTGGATATTTATTCCTAAGGATCACCCTTTTGAAAGAAAAATATTTATATTTTACAAAATGAAATTTAATGAAATGAACCTCCAATAGAGCTCTCAATTTTTCATGTAAATTTTTTTATCTCTTCATTAACTACTATTACTTTTCAGATAGTTGTAAATGAATAAAATTAAATGGTTTTGGGAGATATCATAATTGTTTAAGTGGAGTACTTTTAGGTACCTTCCATATTGGACTGATTTGTTGGTTCTTCCCTTGTTATATGTAATACACATTGAGAATATGTTTTTGATAATATATTTTATACCTTGTTGGATACACCCAGTAAGACCAAAGATATTGTAAATGCATGGTTAAATATGGCCAAGATTTGAAAGAGTCCTAAACTAGAATTATTTGATGATAAAATATCACACAAATTAATGAATCAAAAATCATCTTATGTGATTTTAAAAAATATGAATTTATTATACTGTCAATAGATTTTATATTTGAGGTTACCGGATGGTTATGCTTTTAGTTTGTCTTGCTACGTACAAAATAGGAATATTATCAATTTAAAAATTCCTGATTTCCATGTCATAATGGAATGATTACTACATGTTCATCTTGGAGGGATAATGAATTATTCAATCTGAAACATATTGATTGAAAAAAAATTCTTCCAAGATATTTATATGGAAAATTAGATTATGATGCATTGAGTATGATATAAAAGGATATTGTTTTGATTTTATGTATATTAGATAAAATATTCATGTCATACCTCTTTGACTCTATGGAAATTTCAATATTTAATTCTCTATATGAAGATAAATGTTTAGAACTATTATAATTCCATTGGATGTACCAGTTTGAAAGATGTATCCACAATTTAAGGAACAAATTACGTAACAAAGAATAATTTTAAGGGTTAATTACATAATGGTACTTGCAATAATAAATTTAAAATTTCTTCTCTTATTTTTTTTAATATTAATATCCTTCAAAACATAACTATATGGGTCATAATGAGACAAATCTTGATGGTTTTACAGACCATTAATTTTCTGTTTTTAATCATCCCTATCTTTTTTTGGTGGTTATCATGAATGATAGATTTCTGATGAATAACTCCGTAGAACATACACATATGTTTGGATGAATTGTGATGAAATGGAATGATTTGTGTACTAATTACAACCTTTTTATTATCTTGTTAAATTTGGGTAAATGATAACTTTAATTACATTAATTTGTTTTCTAAAATATTTGATGAAAATATCCAAAAACAATTTATACAAATTATATATGTATCTCTTAAATAATGTTATAAAAAATTCATAATGGTTTCAAATAATTGTATATTAGGTTTATTTAGATAGAAATATAAATCAATTTTTCAATGATATCTATTATTAATAATTTTTATTGTTTTCATGTAACAAAACATGAAAATAAAATTGTTCGTTTATTATGTGTTCTTAAGAACCCTCCATTGAAATTGATAAAAAATTATTATTGGTATGTGGTTAATGGATTTCAATTCCATACATACAAATATGGTGAATGAAATAACTTAATGAATAGTTGTGTTTATTTAAAATTATATCTTAATAAAGATATTGAAGTTTACGATTATAGTATGTTGGATTAATTAACTATGTTATTTTATCTCATGCCAAATTATGTAACAATGTTCAAATGTAATTGGTTTGATAATGATCATGAATTGTGAGTTCATCCACAACATAGAGTCTTGGAAATTAAATATAATAGTCTTATTGCATCAAATGAACCATTTCTATTGGCATGTCAATCACGTCGTGTTTATTATAAAAATTATTGTGATGTTTTGAGAGATTTGAATGAATGGTAGAGTGTGATAAAAATGAAATCATGTGACAATCTATTTATTGAAAATGAAAATGGTTCTGTGGAAGTGAAACATATTGAAATTTTTCAAGAAACATCCCAAAAAATATATCTTACCTGATGTTATATAAATATTCATGATGAACCCCCCCTAATTTAGGGCTAATGATATAGATAATTTTCATGAAATTATAAGTTATAATGAAACTAAAATTCGTATAAAGTTGATGATGATGAAGATGAGGATAAAGGAATATTTCTCAATAAAAATGATGAAGAAGGTGATTCATTGTGTATTATATTTAGATATTTACTAGTTTTTTATTTTTTTTATTTTTTTATTAATAATTATTTACACATAATATTGTTTACTTCATATGGTTGGATCTAATTATCTACTATATTCCTCCACCGATGCGAGAACTTATTAGTTTTCTAATATTTGATATTCAAATTAACATTTATTGATAGGTAATAATATTATATTCTACAAGATATTTATTAGTTTTTTATATTTTATATCAATATTAAAAAATATTTACAAGTTACATTGTTATGTTTCAGTATTTATTTATAGATAATTATTATATTTTGATGTTTATTAGTTTTTTATATCTGGTATTTGTATTAACAATTTCTTACAAGTGAGATTAATATATTCTGGTATTTGTTAGATTGTATATTTGATATTTGTATTAAAAAAATTTAACTGGTAATATTATGTGTTCATATGGTTGGAGATGCTCCTGAAAATATATTTTGTTCTGTCACAGATGACAGACTTCCTGGTGATGACCCTGATTAATATGATCTGTATAATGTCTGGTCTATTATGAGGTGGTGTATCATTTCGTGATTGATGATTCTAGACCCTGTTTTATAGTGACTCCCATATTTTGATTTTGATCCTCTTTTATGGAGATATGTTAAATTTTTTAAAATATTATTTTTTATTAAACATTTATATTAATTTCGGTAATAATATTTTAGTTATTTGTTTTTATTTTCATGATTTTTCTCATTTATCTATTAGTTAGGTTGTTGTGAATATAATAAATAATTTTTCTGAGCTATGGGTGTCATTGGACTAGGTTCCTATCAATATGATTCCCTAGATTATTGACCATTAGATTGTATGTTATTAAATATCATGTACGTTTCAAAATATATTTAATACTATCAAAATTTTCTTAATTATGTTGTAGAATTTTTTTATCTGATTGTTGATATCCTAATAGATCATATTCGAGATGAATAGGATATTAGTGTACATGTGATATGTCTTTATGTTTTAAACAACCATCACAAGTGGGCTATGGATAAATCTTCTACTACTATTTTTTACAAGTCTTGCATCTCCCATTGACTTGACTATATTTCATATCATGTATAAATGGATAGTTCTCTTACTGGAAAGGAGATACTTTTAAGATGATTTCAACATCTGGGCGTCAGAGTAAGGGATCATAGAGGTCACATAAAGGGCCATAATTCATACATTTGGCATTCATCAACAATATATGGTAAGTGATATTATTTTTTAATATATATATAATTTAACGGTTAAATGTTCTTTATATTATACAAGATGACACAGACCTATCTACTACAGAGTTTCAAGATTATAATAAGATGAATATTGATCCTTGTATAAGTGAATTTGTAGGCGATGGACAGTGCCATATTGTTATTAGTGATTTTTAAAAAAAAATCATGAATATTAATTTTAATGTTATTCAAAATTTTAATTATATTTGAAGGAAGTGTATGAGGTTGCGAATTCTCATTCATGGGATATTCATGCCAAGAGAGAATAAGATGTCAATGGTGATTCGAGTTTCAATGAGGGGGTCTGGATTCGGGGTACTTGGCATGTTTTCGAGATAGCTGAGTGATTTTTATTGGTTACCGACTATCCCCTTGGAGTTATTATGGCACTTCTGCGATGTCATTAGTGAGCTTCAAGGGAGATCGTGGAGAGTCATCATCGATGACATCATCCATTTCCCAGTATAATGAATGGTTGATAGATGAGGATGTTGTTATATAGTATATGAAAAGAGAGATGGAGGAAGAGTGTGAGCAGCAACATTGGAGATACGAGCATATGTTGAAGTATATGTGATGACTTGCACGTGGAATTGGAATGGAATTTCCTCCCCCTAGTCCTTCGAATGATCTTCTTTCACCTAACACCAGTTGATGACTTGTGATGTTTTATTATTGTATTATAATTTGGGATGAATGAAATATTATGTTTGAAATGATTTATTACTTTTTTTATCAGTTTTATGTTTTTTACTAATTTTTTAGTTTTTTTATTTTTAAATTTTTATAAATTGTTTTTATATTTTTTTAATTATTTTCATTTTGTAAAAATATTTTATTTTTTTATAATTTTTTAATTAATTATATTTAATTTTATTTTTAGTATTTTTTAAAATAATATAATTTTCGATGGACTATTATTCTATTACAAATAATCAACTGTGACGAACTATTGCAACTGATTATTTAAAAAATGTGAAAAGGTTTTGTGATGGATAGTGTGTATGAGGAAATTACATCATACTAGAAACAAATTATCACAAATAACCACAATTTCGACACCATTTTTTCCCATGTTGCATTAGCAATGGGCTCTCATTGAAAATGAATTTTTGTGATGGGAGTTTGTCACTAATGTTCCATTGAAAAAAATGAAAACTCTAGTAGTGTTTTTCCTCTTGGACAAGATTTATTCTAACTTACCTACAAGTTCATCAAGCATTTTTTAGAACATGACTAAATAGCTCCCAAGGATTGTAATTTTCCCTCTGGGATCTTCCCCATTTCGACCACCATGTTTTGTGGTTCACTAATAGATTTTCAATTTTTACGATGGATAATTAGTGACAGACACCCATCACAAAAATTCATTTATGATAGAATTATGTTTCTAATTCACCATGGAAAAAACTGTCATCACAATTGTGTTTATGTGTTATTATTCATCAAAAATATGATGTAATTGTGATAGAAACTCTATCTGCCATAAAAAAGTTTCGAATTTTTTTTAAATAATCAATTACGATGGTTTGTGGCAATTGATTATGTGTAATGGAAGGACAGTCCATCACAAATAGTATTTTTTTTAATACTAAAATATAAAATAATTAAAAAAATGAATAAAACAAAATGAAATTATTAAAAAAATTAAAAAAACATTTTAAAAATTAAAAAACATAAAAACTATTAAATAACTTAAAATAGACATAAAAGTAAATCAACATTTCATATATAATATGTTTTTTATCCCAAATTAAAAAAAGCAGTCATAATACTTCACAAGTTATCAACTTGTGTCAAGTAGAGGTGGATCACTTGAATAATAAGAGGGAGGAAAATCCATACCAACTCTATGCACAGGTTGTCGTATATACTCTAACATATATTCATCTCTCTGTTACTGTTGATCACACTCCCCCTCCCTCCCACATTACATTTGTTGTGTCCTATCATCCTGATATCTCAACCTCTAGAGGTGGTGGGGAAATAGACCAACACTAGAGGGATGACATTCTCTCTCGTAAGGATATCAAATAATATCCTATGATAAGGCATACCAGTTTTTTTATATGGTAATTCTTTTTTATCATCCCATACTTAGCATTTGATGATTCTCAGTTTCACATGGGGTAAGATAGTATTTTAACATCATTTTATGGGGATGTTGGGCTTTTTATTTTAACGTCATACAACTGAGGCTATAGATGATACTACTTTAAGTTAATGGATCATGGACCTATGGGGTAGTTACTTATTAAAGTTCATATAGATTTGACTAAAGGGGGGAATAACTTTCCTAAAGAGGATCACATGGCATGATAGAGTGATAATATAATGTGGATAGAGGGGAAAAGGAACACTATGCCACAAAAATATGAAATGTTATACCCCAAGTTGACTTGATGTTGTCAGGAAGAGAGGCCCCCCTAAATAGTCGAATGAGGGGCTTAGGACTAGGATGGATAATTCAGGCATCTCTATGTATCCCATGAGGATTGGAATCAGGACCCACATAGTTCTAGAAGGCAGTGTGGTAGGATTCGTACACTGATAGGGAATACCTTATTGAATGAAGATATTGAATCATCTCATACTAGGATATGAAGTATCCAGAATTTATATAGGGAAAGGATATAGTTTATCTTCATGTGCTGAGGATATTGGTGGGGCATACACATTGATCTTCCCATTCTTTTCTTCCCCATATCGGGTTATGTGGGCATCTCGACCCTCTAATGGGGTACAGTAAATGAATGGGACTTATATTATAAGATGAGGATCATGGTCATTTTGGGGTGATAACATTGTAGGTAATGAATGGTTTTGTGGTGAATCTATAGTTGGGCCCTGATAAAGAAGTTCTAACCATCAGTACATATCCCATGAGGATGAGAATCAATCCACACATAAATCTATAAATTAAACCATTAAAATGAGGGGTGAATACACATATTTAAGGGTCATAATTCTAGTACTAGGCCTTCTAGATTATGGTCATAGAGAATGGACCATGGGATCATAGTTTATGGTCATAGAGTTTGGTTCATTGGATCTTAGTTTATAGTCATAGTGTTCAGAAAAAAAGCATGTTCCTTTAAGATGTCATAGTGGTGTCAAAAATATAATCCTAACGTCAAATAATCCAATAAGGCTTGACTCCACACCAGTAAATCCTAATGTGGGTCACACATTGTTTATGTTCATATGGCTTGTACCATGGGAATGTGAAAAATAGTTTAAATTCAATATACTTGTACTATTGAAAACTATATAAAGTTATGATGCTTGGACTAATGGGGTGTTTGTTTAAAGGGTATTTATATGGCACAAAATAGTTAGAACCCAACATTAAAAGAGGTAATATAGGCCCATATACCCCAAAAAAACCTCTATATGAACCGAACATAGTTTTAGGGCATAATTCTTAGTCTCTAAATTGGGTTGAGGGCCCATAGGGTTGGAAAATTCATGGTTGGGAACAAAGAAGAGGATTCTAGGCATCACTATGTATACCCAGGTAATGGTAATCAAGCAACACATAGTTTTGGGACATGGTGTAGTAGAATACCAATGCTGGAAGTGGAGGAAACCCTCACTAAAAAGGGTTGTAAAGCATCCGACTAGTGTAATTTGTCATTCGATGCATACGACATGGGTTAAGGGTAAAATTTATGTCATGTATTGTGGAAGTATTTTAGTAATACCAAACTTGTTGTATGAGGAATCCTATGTGCATTGAATAGTGAAAGATTATGAAGGTTCCGGACATACCGGAAGTGTGGTTGGGCCATCACCCAACTTTAATTTTTACCATGATCAATGATTATTTTGGGATCAATACGCCGATGAGCATCAGTCTCCACAGAATAGAATCATAGATTTATATAAATAAGGAAGAGGCCCAAAACCTTTAGAGAGGATATCGAACATCACGTTTATAATTAATTTAATTAATTTCATAAAAAATGAATACATGGATCTTCGTTATTTTATTCATTGATGATTTCGATCATTCAGATTGACCCTTCCAGATTCTCTCATTGCGCTTGCAAAGATCCAAACTAGAATCCCTCTAGTGGTGATCCACATGTGCTCTGATGGCCTTCGGTCGACACTACTCATTCTCCGAGAGCTAGTGCGGTGAAGCGAGTGTCTTGTGTTGGTCATTCTTGATCGCTTGTTCTTCGTCCTTGAAGAACGTCTGTCATTATTGAGAGGGATGGGAAGAGGATTCGAGAGAGAAATTGTTTATCTCAACAATTCTCAATTCACCAAGCGTGTAGTGTGTTATTAATGGAATAATAGACGTACTTGTATATTTATATACATGGAAGTTTAGTTACAATATTTAATTACATAAGACTAATTAAATACATTCATGAACATAGATAAAACCCATGCTCATAATAATACCACGTCATTATTTAAAGTGAGCCAACTGGCACAAAACAGAATTATAAATAAAATTTCGCATCACAAAATAATATAAGGGTCGTTATTATTTTAACTTGTGCTAACTAGTTAAATAATTATTTATCATCTTGCAAATAAATATTTTACTACCAGACCGGCCTTGTTCTACTGGAACTCCACTTCCATTTATTGAACACCCAAATAAATAATTAAATAATTTATTATCTAAAATAAATATTTTATTTAAAAACTAGTAAATAAATATTTATTAAATGTTGAATAAAATAAATAAATATATTTAATTTAATTTATATGATCATTTTAAGTTGAAAAAAATTATTCCACGGTTTTGAGAATAATATTTATTTCATTAATTAAATTCAAATATAATTTAACTAAGAACATCAAAAAAACTATGTGTGTGACCCTCTAGGATTCATTCTCATTGGAATTAGGTGGGATTTCCAAAAGTCCAAGAGTATTGTCTAGAAACAGGTCAAGTCGCCCCAAGAGAAAGAATTTAAAGTTGCAAAAAGGAAATCCACATATGAATACTCACTGTGTAATATAATCCCTTCATCTCAATATCTCATCCAGCAGGTTTCATGATAGTGTCATCAACCTTTATGCTTGATACATCATTCTTCGACTACCTAAAATAAACTCATCATTACACCATCACCATGGAATTTCGCACGATGGTTATATTTTAATCAAAGGGTCGAGATATCAACTTCCATAAATGGAAGGGACAAATACTTCCTCGACCTATCCATTAATATCATTCCACTCATGACGCACCCAACATACCCTACTTCCTTCCAACTATATGTTTGATGGTTTTCATTAGTAAATCAAAGTGTGCGAGTCGTGACACGTATTAATGATAATTTTAATGTTTAAAGATCATTACAAATGCTCGTAGATAGAAATATCTGATGACACCAAAACATGCAGAATTCCTATTGGTGGATTTGTTCTCATAATCTCATGTCTTGGAGATTACCAAGTGTGAACTTCATGAGAGGATGTATCATCTTCTTATGATTACTTGCACCTGGCGGTATCCATTATTTGTGTCCCATCATATTATGTCATATAACCATAGATCTATATTTAAAAATATTGTTATAGCATTTCAAGGTTCTCATCATAGCGGGGAACTACCATGACCACATCAATGCAAAAAATACACTAGTTCATTATTAAATCATAGTCATTAAGAACAATGAAAAATATGTAATAAGATGTTTAATATTTAAATACATTAAATATCCATGTAATTAAAGTACAACTAGTTGGTTCTAGGACACCAACTCTTAGAAACTCCCTCTTGGACCATACCCAACTACCTATGACATTCATTCTGATAGACCTCACATGGTGATCATGTTTCTGCTAAGTCAAGGCTTTAGTCAAGGGGTTCACCGCATTTTCTTTCATGGAAATACTACTCACTGCAACTTCACCTCTCGGATAAAAATCCATCAAGAGATGATACTTATGAAGTATGTGAATCATCTACTGATGTGACCTTGGCACTTTTGTGAGATCCACCACTATAGTAGTATGGATCCTTACTTCTAGGTATCACATCCATCTCCTGGATAGTGCATCACATCCAAACTGATTCTCTAGCTGCCTTAGAAGCTGTGATATACTCAGACTCTGCTATAGCATCTCCGAACACACTCTACTTTGAGAACTTCCAGCTCACTACACATCCATTCAAAGTGAATATGTATCTCGTTTTCAACTTCATGTCTTCTTGATCAGTCTAGAAACTAGGATCTGCATATCCTCTGATGACTAGTTCCTCATCTACTCCATAAACTAGGAACATATCCTTAGTAGACCTTAGATATTTTAGGTTAGTCTTGACTTCCATACAATGGCGGTCACCTGGTTCATCTTGATATCTTACTACCTCACTCAATGCATAAGCGACATCCATCATAGTATATAGCATTCCATACATGACTGACCCAATCATTGATGTGTATGGAGTCCTTGCCATTATCTTTCTTTCCTTATGTGTTTGAGAACACATTTTCTTGGAAAAATGAATGCCATGTGATTCTAGCAACAATCCCCTCTTGGATTGTTCAATACTAAATCTCTTCAGTATCATATCAATGTATGTACTTTGACTTAGGCTCACAAATCTCTAAGATCTATCACGATGGATCTTGATCCCAATAATATATATTTCCTTGAACAAGTCCTTTATAGAGAAGCATTGATTCAACCATGACTTAATAGACTGTCAGACTGGTATCTCATTTCTAATGAGGAATATGTCGTCAACATATAGTATTAAGAAAATGACCACCCTCCCATTAAACTATTTGTAGAAACAAGGATCACATTCATTCTTGATAAAACCAAATTTCATTATGGCTTCATCAAAATGAATGTTCCATGAATTGGATGCTTCCTTTAATCCATAAATGGATTTCTACAACTTTCATATCTTATAAGAATTCATTGGAGTCATAAATCCTTCATGTTGTGTCATGTAGACATCTTCCTGAAGGTTCCCATTAAGGAAGGCTGTTTTGAAATCCATTTTCTAAATCTCATGGTCATGGTAAGTGGCAATATCCAATAGAATTATGGTGGGTTTTTGTATTGAAAATACTTAAAATCATTCGTCGTAGTCAATTTCTTGATGTTTTTTGAACCCTTTTGCAACCAGTCATGCCTTATAGGTACTAACTTGGCCTTCCATGTCCAGTTTCTTCTTGAATACCCATTTTCAACCAGCAGGCTTTACATCAACTGGTGGATCTACCAAAATATAGACTTGGTTTTGGTATATGTAGTACATTTCAAAATTCATGGTTTCATTCCAATTGGCAACATTTGTTCCACATACTTCTTCCTTGTAGGTTAAAGGATCATTATTATCAAAAAATAATGAGTCACCATCCTTGGTAACTAGAAAACAGTATCGTTCCAGTTCTCTAAACTCTCTTGTACTTCTACACAGTTCTTGTGTCTCTGGAGCAGTTCTTTCTTCCATGGGGCATTGCGGAATATGCTCTTATACCAACTCTTGTATACCTTTAGCCTCAACTTCATCGATGTTTATCTTTCTCCCACTATCTCTTTTGGAGATGTGCTCCCTCTCAAGGAATGTGGTGTATCTTACAACTATAACATTTTTCTCTTAGGGGTTGCATAGGTAATATCCCCTTGTTTCCTAGTGGTATCCTATAAAGGTACACTTTCTACCTTAGGGTGCTAGTTTGTTACATGAAGAGGCCTTAACCAACGCATTTCTTCCCCACACATGTAAATTCAATAACATGGCTTTCTTTCTACTCCATAACTCATATAGAATTACATTTATCAATTTAGTTTGTACATGGTTTCATATGTGTGCCACTATTTGTAACATATATCCCCAAAAGGATAATGGAAGACTCGAATGACTCATCATTGATCTCACCATTTCCAACAGGGTACAGTTCTTCCATTCTCTCACACCATTCCACTAGGGCTTGTGAGGAGGAGTGAGTTGGGAAAGTATCTCAAACTTCTGTAAGTAATCAATGAAGTCTTGGTTAAGATTTTCTCAACCTCGGTCTGAGTGGGGTTTCTTAATCTTATTACAAAGAAGGTTCTCAACTTCATTCTTGTATACTTTGAAATTATCAAAATAATCTGACTTATACCTAATTAAGTAGATATATCTATTTCTTCTAAAATCATCAATAAAAGTTATTATGTATGAATAACCACCCCTTACTTTAACTGGAAGTTTTCCACACACAATAGTATGAACCAATTCAGGAAGATTTTTATCCCTTTCTCCTTTCATACTAAATGGGGATTCAGACATTTTTCCTTGTAAACATGCATGACATATGCCATGTGGTATTAGTTAGAAACAATATAAATATCCATCTTTATGTAACTTTGTCAAGTGTTTCTTATTTACATGACATAACCCATGACGCCAATGTTGGGTGTGGTATGAGTCCTGTGAAGTATCTTTGTTATCGATTTCCATTACTTGGTTTGTGTAATCCATCACATAATGACCGTTGTATAAATGTGCCCAACCAAAACAAATTAAATCATGGTAAAAGAACCAAAATTAATTTCCAAACATGAAAACAAAACCATATATATCTAATCTTGATACAGAAATAATGTTTTTATTAATAGACAACACATAATAACAAACCCTTTAACACCAATATCATCCCAGTTGGAAACATGAGGTGGTAGTCCCTGATAGCTACAGTAGTAAGTCTGGCTTCGTTGGATGCTCACATATCTACCTCCCCTCGGTCAATCTTCCTAAATCTACTTGGTTATTGTATTTGGATACATATGTGAGCACCAAAATCTATATCTAATACCCAATTTGTTGATACATATAGATTTCATTCGATAATAAATGCACTTGAAGCTTCCCCTTACTTCGTAGGATGGGTGAAGTTTGTCTTCCAATGGACTTTATTTCCACATGTAAAACAAACAACCTCATATTCCCATTACTCCCCTTTAATATTCCTTTTCATAGAAGAACATGAAGAAGATTTGGGCTTAAATCTATTTATCTTACCTTTCCTCATATTCACAATAAGGACAGAAGGCTTTTCGCACTTCATATCTTTGTCCACTTGGAGAATGGGGATAAGAAGATCAAATAGAGACTTTTTCATGTTGTTCATGTAAAACTTAACAACTAAGATGGATAAGATCTGAGGGAGTGATGTGACAATGAGATCAGTGCCAAGTTCTTCTGGGATTTTAAACCCTAGAACCTCTTGGCACTCAATGTCGTCAATGAGATTGACTACATGAGGCCCAGCTGGGGTACCCTTTACATGTTTACACTGAAAGAGTTACTTTGATATCTCAAACCTTTCCTATCACACTCTCTCCTAGTAAAGACCACGTAGGTTCTTGAGCATGCTCTATGCATCCATGTTTTCATGAGACTTTATGATCTCACTAGACATTGATGATAGCATCTAACATTGAACATCGACCACGTCGTTCATATGTTTCTCATAGACCAGTAAATCCTCATCCCTTGCCTCTTGGGAAGGAGGATCAAGTAATGTTGACTCCAGTATGTAAGGATTCTATTCATGGCGTAGGATAACCCGAAGGCATCTAAAACATTCATAGAAGTTACTACTGGTGAGGTTTTTATTTTATCTAGAATTGATCGCAAGGATAGTGTGGTTGACAAGCTTTTCATTTTTATTCTACAATTAAAAGATCAGATCATTAGTACTTTCATGACAACATTTTATGAGAAATAATAAATTTTTATTAAGTCTCCCACTATTTTATCATGTCCCAATGGCCCTCGACGTTGAACTCATAATGTCTAGTTACCATTACATTCTAGTGGAAAGGATCCATATTATCCTTCGTATAACCCCGACAAGGGTTGGTCAAGCTATTAGAAGGTATTTAGGTAGACAGATCCTTGTCAAATGCGAGCTTGGAACTCCTTGATCTGTTGAGTGGCCTCCCTAATCCTAAAATAATGACTTTTGGATTTCCTCAACTCTTGCCTCCAATATTACACAAAGTCTAGAAACGGCTACTCCTCATGATGTAATATGGTTAAGTCAACACAAAACATTTCATAAGGGCTTCCTGTAAAAAAAAGTAAGTGTCCCAACAAGGGTTGTTCAAACACATATTTTTATTGAGTTTTCCCCTTAATAAAGTTACGAAAGACTTCATCTGACTTTATATTTTATTTGAAGTATTTTTTATCTCATATGTGTGAATTGATTATTATCATTATCACATTCTTTTTAATATTAAGTGGAAATTACTTAAGTGATTAAACATGTATTGATAATATTTATTCATAAGTCTAGTTTATTTCAGTTCCATCTTGTATGCTAGTTTAATTCATTAATTATGTGATCGTGACAGCACATCCATAATGACTAACCATGAAACTGACATAAATAAAATAAAGTGAATGATCATGATCTTTTCAAATGGTTAGTTTATCTGGAGGATTATAAACACCCTGACATAGGGGAGAAACATCTTGATCCTTTTGGGTTCATGTTTATAGCCTTCCACCTATCCACCTCTGTATCTCCTAGGATTGGTTTCGTTTCGGCTCTAGCTTGAACTGCCTCCACTATCTTGGGAATTCCATCCATTACATATGCCTTTTTTTAAACTCACATGTAGGTGAGGGGTAAAAGGGGTTTTACATAAAAGAAACCTTGGGCACGCAGGCCCTATATATTAAAGAGGAGAAGGCTTGCAAGATGAAAATTTTATTTAAATTAATTAATTAAAATAAACCATCCACATAAAAAGGTCTCGGTCTAGATCATGATCATCCATACATGAAATGATGTTTACACATAAATAAAACTAATATTCAATTCTTTGATCGTTCTTGTTTAAGATAAATCAAGCTCGAATAAATTAATCATCATCTTTAATTAATCAATCCTTTTATCTTAAACCCCTTTCCAAATTTCCTTAAGATTCTCATCCATCATAATTTTAAACAAATAAATTCATTCAAAATTATCTTTGTATGTAACTTGTACCTTGGAGGAAACCTGTTGAATTCCCATTCATAACTACCTAATGAGTAGAAATAAACATTATGCATATGTAAAATTAAACACACATATATAAAACACCAATCACATGTTGTGCCATAAATTTATACCTGTACTATGGTACACGTCTCAAGGGTTTGTATAATATAATAATAAATTTTAACAAATATGCATAATTTGTATGAGTAAATAGTATGTAATTATAACTACACGGTGTGTACTATCATTCACTGTCCGTCTAAAGTACACACCCAAGGACATGATGTGTAGATATACTTCTGAAATTGTTAGAGTCCACGCTGTGTTTAGTGGGCCATACGCCATGTATTATCCACATTACATGGTTTCCATCTGAGCAAGCCGTGTATGGGGTACACGGTCCAACCCTAACCCGAAGGGACTAAACATCATGTCCAGTGGACTGCACAACATATAATCTGGAAATTGAGTGACACCTCTTCCTGGTCAACACACAGAGTCATTTATGTCTTAGAATGACTCAAACACACTACTTGGTTTGGTGAATTGGTCTGATGCATTGAATCTTTACTACACAACTTGTACTACCAAATACACACCGTGTGTTCTTGTGTTGTATGGCCAAGAAGCTTTAGCACCTCCAAATAAGATCCTTTATTTTATTTTAATCAATGTTAAAATAAAATATTGTTTATATAAGATGAACGAGAAATGAAAGGGGGGGTGAATAGATCTCTAGATTCATATTTTCAGAATGATTAACTTGAATTGAAACAACTAAATTATTAAATTTATAAATCATTCAAAATATATTTAAATAATTATAATCTATGATGTAACCTCTTTGATACCCCATGAAGGTTTTGGGCATAGCGGAATTGTGGTTGGGCCTTCACCCAACTTTTATTTTTTCCATGATCAATGATTATTCCTGTATCAGTACGATGATGAACTCCATTATCCATAGAATAGAATAAAAGATTTAGATAAAGAAGGAATAGGACCTAAACCTTTAAAGAGGATCTTTTACATTATGTTTATAATTAATTTAATCATTTTCATAAAGAAAATATTACCTGGATCTTCATTAATTTTGTCATTTCTGATGTTGATCTTTCGTAATGACCCTTCCAGATTATCTCGTTGTGCTTGGGACACTACGAGAAAAATAGATTTTTGAGATGGGATATCTGTGACAGGAAGTAATCCCATCACAAATAATTGGTTATTTGTGACAGGATTTGAGGTCCTATCATAAAATGTTTGGAACGGTTTTTGCGGCAACCCGCTGGAAGTTTATTTGCGATGGGGGATTCCCCTGTCACAAATAGTGTGTTTCTTGGAGGGAATTTGCGACAGGTCCCATCATAAATACTCGGCGGTAGTAAATAGGTTTTTGCGATGGGATGTTCTCTCATTTCGAAAAGTGTGTCGACAGGTACCTTTTGCGATGGGTCCCATCGCAAATACTCTTATAACCACCGACTTTAATTAATGCGAGTGAAGGTTTTTGCGAAGGGTCATGTCACAACAAATACTATTTACGACAGGCTACCCATCGTTGTTCCTTCTGGAAATGAGGATGATCTTGTTTGTTTTTTTTCAAACTTTACAATCGGTTTCTAATGGGTTTATTCGTAGAACCGGAAACATCCAATGATTCTATATCTATTTGGACATACTTTCCAAAGGTAGGTGCTCATTAGTTGTAGACTAATGAGGCTTAAGAATTTTCATTGGTCGAGAGGATGGGAGTTCGGACTCATCACACCATTTGGGGGGGAATTATTGTCTACTCCAATACTCTCTTATAGATTTAATTTATGTTCATGAATCCTTATTAATTTACCAAGAATGAAAATGAGTTTTCTCTTTAGATCTTGCAATCAATGATTGATATGTAGGGAATTTAGAGAGTATTTTATATGTATTTGAGGTTCTTCATCAATAGATAATTATCTATTTGAATTAGAGATTCTTAGTCAATGGTATCCTTACATACATTATATTAAAATCTCTTGGTCATTATGATGACCATACTGGTTTTAAAGCCACTTAGTGGGGCACTTTATGTTTATTGTCATTCAGAAAGACGAGATTATTTCAAATTTGGGATCATACCCATATATGGGCTACCTACGTATCCTTGTTAGAAAAGGAATCAAATCCCATGTAGTTCGAGTGGAGAAGTATGAGGCTTGTGCTTGATTAATGGCCCAAAGAGAGATTTCATAATTACTTTTACATTATAAGCTCACGTGATTCATGCTCGGTGTGAGAAACAAGAGGTATCGGTAAAACCTGAAAATTGTGCCATGAAAGATGTAGTCATAAGAAATGATGTGGGGCTTACGTATGTATGACTTCCCAAGTAAATAAAGATAAAGACTTTTAGGAAAGAAGCCAAAGAGCAGGGTCTATTAATGTATTTGTACTTTATGGAGATTTGGGATTTTAACCCGGGACTTACTCATGAAAAGGAATCCCAAATTAAGGACTTATGATTGAATTATATTCTTGAGAAGGAATCCTAAATAAAAATAAAATAATACTGGGGCTTACTCCTGAGTAGGATGCCCAAATTAAGGGAAGTTATGATTGGGACTTACTCCTGAGAAGGAGGCCCAATTAATTCCTCTCCGATATGAAATCCAATGAAGGAACCATGCCATAAATGGATTTGAAGAGGGTTTAGAAGGCTATATTTGAGGAGGAGTGGTGGATTTTAGGAAAGGAGGTGACTAGGAAGGAGGCGCACAAGTATTGTTCTGGCGCACAAGTCCTGGTCGTGCAAGTATGCTTGCGCGACATGATTCACCTTGGGCGACGAAGAATCTATAAGGTAATACTTGGGAGACTTTGATCCCAAGCCCTTATTATCATCCCTAGAGGCTTCTAGAAGGGTGGCGCACAAGTTCCCTTGAGAGGTAAAGGCAGCACGCCAGTGTCTTCACTTCCCTTAAGGGTTGGACACTTAGGCACGCAAGTATTAATGAGTTCTAATACTTAGTCCTTATTCATCCTCTTAATGGATTCCATTCTAGGTAAAGAATTACCTTAGAAGTGTTCAGAAGATGTTAGACAAAGACTTGGATGACTAGAGCTTGAATATGAGTTTTGGGAAATTCGTCCCTGAAATGGGGGGCCCATAGGGGCTCTTTATAGGCCACTGGGCACCTTGGGAGAAAAAATTAATAGGGCATGCAAGTGACTTGCGAAAACCATATGTGGGACATAAGTGACTTGCACAACCAGAAGGAAACTAGCATGACCTCTTCTTATAGGGTTCCTTGTTCATGCCTTTTTCAATTTTGGATATTTTTCAAAAGAATGAATCTTCTTGTGATTAAGGTATTCCCCTTTTCCATTCGTTTAGACTTTGTGATGGAATGGAATGTCAATAAAAGTCCCCCCTCAGAGTTGGATCTGAAAAAGGAAAGAGGATTTGACTCTAAGGAAAATGAGAAACAAGAGTTCAATGGCGCTCAGGTGGTAGGCATGCAGGTTCTGGTGTGCAGGTTCTAGTGCGCATGGTTGTGGGATCACCTATATATATGGGTGTTACTTCGCGCTTCTCATCCTGCCGGTGGAGTTTTTTAGCTCTCATCATGCAAGTGTCTGTATTTCTTCATTTACTCTCTTTTTTCCTATGTCGCGCTTCTCCAGTGAGATTTTGACTTGCGCAACAGTACTTGCGCGACCATACATGCGTGACCACACTTGTGCGCCTTAATGCCTTAGATATTTTTTGTTTTCTTCACAAGTATTTCATAAAAAAACCGACTTATTTAAAAGTTAACTATTTGATCATTGTGTAGATTCAATGGCTCCCAAAATAATTGGATCGACTGATGAGTTGTCTAGCAAGAGAATTGATGATATGATGAACATCATTGGACATGACTATTACGATATCTACGACAGTACTCTCCCAGATTTGTCCAAGTACTTGAAGATATATCATGTCAATTTCTCACAGAGTATTTACTTTCCTTTATATGGCCATGGTCATCTACAAGGAGTCAACATTCCAGATGCAAAGAACTATATTCCTCATTCCTGGTTTCAGACTTGCACCAATTTCACTTCAGCAAATGTCTCAGTTGCAGGATCATTTGCTAATGCTAGAATAGTAGAGAAGGCATACATAATGCATCATATCCGATGTACTCTAGATCTGAAACCTCACAATCCGGAGCTGCAGCCGCATTTCTATCTCCCCATTTTCTGAAATTATCAAATGGATCAATCCATGGGATGGAAAAACAGTTGGGATTTTCATCTTAGAGGAGGTGTGTAGCCGAATTGGATGTGGGAATATTGGGTGTGACAAACCTATGTAGAGTTTGTCGAGGATATGAAGTGAGTTTCAATATATGAAGTTATCCGGGATGGGAAAACATATGTTTACAGGAATGATAATTTTTTTCCAGAGCTAATCAGCCGCTGGAGCCCAGAAACCAATTCATTCCATCTGACTCATAGAGAAGTAGGCATGAGTTTGTGGGATGTCTACAAGATATTGGGGGATCCAATTTTGGGCGATATGTATGATGAATTCATTCCACCCAAGGTGACCTGGAATGATTCAAAGAAGACTTCATCTTTGTATCGAGATGTAATGAAATTTTTTCACAAGCTCAAGAATTCAAAGTCCATCAAAACTCATTATAGAAAGGATATTCATCTAGAGGATTAGATTGATATGTTTCTTATCAAGAAGAAGGAGAAGGGTCCCACCTGTACTAGTCCTACTAGTTTCCCCAGAACAGAGAAGAGGGGTGCTCTTGGCACATTTTGGCCAACTCTGGAAGCGGGAGAGTTTGAAAAGTGGGTGTATGAAGTGGACCAAAGAATCCCAGAGAAGACCCATCTGGTGGGATCTTTAGCTTTGTGGGTCAGTGTCTATCTTCTGTCAGTTAGGGATTCGAAGGGGGGTGTTAGGATAAGGACCTTCGTTGTTGCAGCCAAGTTGGCTGAGAGGAAAAAGGTTGGGTTGGCCACCTCAATTTTGGAAAATATTTACACGAGATTAATCCATGTCTATATGGGTAAGTCTCCTTTGATAATAGTGGGGCCATTCCATGTTTTGTGGGGATGGATCGCCACTCACTTCAGGACTTATGTTGTACAGAGCTGGGTACAGGTTCCTGGAAGTTCTTTTTGGCCATCGGTGCATGCATTTTCTGTAATTTCTCCGTTGTCCCTCAATCTTTATGATCAGATGGTGAGGCTGAGCATGTTCAAGGAATTTCATTTCTTTCCTTATGGAAACCCGCCAACCGGGCGGTTTGTTGATGATGGAACATCTAGCTTGGAATTGAGGTCATATATGCTGGCTTGCAGAGATGGTATATTGGCCACCATAATTGACAGATAGATTATATGTGAGTCTTATGCTCCATATAGATTTGCACACCAATTAAAGTGTCTGCAACAGATTGTGGTATCCCATATTGTGCTTTTTTGGTCAGAGCAGCATCGAATGGTTGCCCGAAAACTATGGTTGCTAACAGCTATGGAGGTAACATGGGAAGTGTTTGATCTACCAGTTGCTGGAGCGACGAGTCAATTGAATTCATGGTATGCCAGGAACTGGGTAGCATGATACCCTAAAGGGGTACTGAATCATCCGGTTCCTTGGTTGGGGACAAAAAAAGGACTGTCATAAAAGAAACCTTGCATCTGGAAGGTGACACTTCCCCACCCGAAGCTGATTCACTAGGTTCCTCACCCGAGTCTAATTTACAGGATTCCCAAGATGGGGATGATGAGGCACAACATGCTTCAAATCAGCCTCATTCCAGATATAATCCTCCCGCCGGAGTCAAGAGACCTACTCCATTAACTCTTGGTGAGTTAGATCATTGAGGAAATTTAGTCTTCATTATTTTATAGAGAAACATGTTTCATTTTATTATTCTTTATCTGTGATTGAAGGAGAAGGGAATAAGTTGAAGTCCCAGATTATTAGACCCTCCTCGCAGCCTTCTAGTGAAAATGCTGAATATTTATGACCAGAGGCTGTCTAGACATGACGAAGTCTATATTGTGATGCTGAAACCACCTGGATGGAATTATGCAAAGGGCTGCATATCCCTGGAGTGGGGAATCTCCAGGCTTCTACTGATATCTGCTTTGAGGATAACCCCGATTAAGTGTGGTATTTCATCAAAGATATGGGAATGCTCATATATTCCACTGATGATTCCATTCCTATTACCAAGAAGGTGAAGGAAATGATGAATCGTAGAACCACTGAGGGGATTGGTGCTTCAGTAGATGAGGAGTGGCATGATTACGTGGCTCCTGAAGATGTAAGTTTCTTTCCTTATTCACTTTGCAACATGATTTCAGTAAAATATTTTTTACTCAAGGAAATTACTTTCTTCATCCTGCAGCTTTTTAAGAAAGGAACTACTGAGGTTCCTTCATTGTAGTACAGCTCTGGTGGCACCACTCTGGGAGCCGCTGAATCTCCTCGTGAGCCGGGGAAGGTATCTTCAGGCTGGAAATCCATGGATGAGGAGTTAAAAAGGGATTTTCACTCTCCAATACCAGTATTTGGAGGTGACGATGTCAACACACACAAAAAGTCAAAGAATCAAAGGCATCGAAGGAAGAATTACACCGCTAAACGCTTCATCAGTAGTGGTAAGTCCTTCAGATAGTCATGAATCCTAACTCATCAAAAGATTTCTCATATTTCTTGGGATTGTAGGGGCTTCTTAAGATTCTCCTCTAAGGGAGAGGACTAACCCTCCTCTGAGGACGACATAGGGTGATGGTGAACAGTCGCAAATCCATGCTGACCTGGCTGCTCCTGAAGAAACAGTGAGAGGTGAAGAGCCAGCATTTGTTCCTAGTACTGATCCTGTTGCTGCTGCAAGGGGAGAAGAGCCTGCTTCTGGTAAATTAACAATATTTCATAAAATTTTGAATGAAAACATAAAATTACTTCAATTCTATGATTATTTTGGTTCAACACCTGCACCAAAACATTTGGTGACCATTGCAACTGACTCCATAATTTTCTCTGAGGAAGCTGTTCGGGGTTGGAGGTCGCAGGAGGAGGGTCACCAGGAAGACACATCAAATACTCCCACTGGTGATACTAACCAGGAACCTGATATATCATTAGATTAAATGATGAAATGTGGAGAATCATTTGAAGAAATTTTAGATCACATTAAATTACCATGTAATTTAGAAGATTTTGGACATGAGTATTATCCTTCATCCTATTAAAAATTTCTTATTACCTCTCTAGCCATGATTGGTTGAAATGTGCAGTTCCATCTGAGAAAGCTGTTGATCTGCCAATGCCTAAAGGGGGTAGAGACAACCCTATCATTGTAGAGACGCTAGCACAAGTAGAACTTAACCCAGCCGAGCTTCCTTAAATCTATCCTAAAAATCATGTTGAAGCTATGAAAGATGTGGAGGAGCCTTCTCATGCTGCTGATCTACCATTGGGTAAAAGATGATAATATTTGTAGTTGTACTTAAATTGTAAAACCACTAAACAAATTTTTTTATCCATTGGAACTAACCAAAGATGTAAATTGATTATCTAGGGCCGTCAATTTTTGTGGCTAAATCTGGAGGTGAATCCTGAGCCTCCACCCCAACAGAAGTAGAAAGTGAAGTACCAAGGGTTAGGGGGGAAGGAGTAGAACATGGAACATCATTAAGTACCTTAATCTCGAACTATATTCCCCCTTGTGACAGTGATGCTGAGTCAAACCCAGAGGTGCAGAAGGTGCTCCAATTCTCACATCGCAAGGAATGGCAGAATATATGGACGATCATATCTGAAGTGCCTCTTGAAGAGCTGTCTTCGAAGATCCCACAATGGTCATCCTTGTTTTTTATGTTAGGAATTGGTGGTTTTGGATATCAAGATATCCATGTTGTAGTGAAACAAGTCATATTATGGGTGGAGCAGGAGAAAAAGTACCGTCAAGATCTAACCCGAGCAATGTTGTTGACCAATATTGGTGAATTCGAGGCTGCGGTGTCCCGATATGAGGTTTATCATACTACAAAGTTGAAGGATCTAAAACATAAGATCAAGGAGAAAGTTTTCCAGCCGATGCACCTTCATCAACAGTTAGATGTCGTTATTGGGGAATATGACCAGCATAAAAATTCACAGGAAGGAGTCCAGATGAATGGTATAAAAGCCATCGCAGATGCCAAGAAAGCACTCCATCAAGCTGAAAAGAGTGAATCTGGTCGAGTGAATGAACTTCAAGTAGCTGTTGATTAAGTTCAGGATGTCGTAAATCAAATGAAGAGTTATGTTGAAAGTATCTCATAATTCTTGAGAAAGAGAAGATAATCCAATCTGTGGATGTTCTTATAATCTTGTTCATCAATGAAAAATATATTTCATCTTCAATCCTTTGTGCCTGCATTCTCTTTCTAATTAATTATATATATTTTTACCTAAGACAATGGGCCTAGTAAAAGCATAGTTTGATTTGTGCTAGGATTATACAAACAACCCCACAAACATTGCATCTTTTATTGCTCAATATTGCCTAAATCATACAATATGTACGTTTAGCGAGCTGGGACTCGACTTTTGTTCAGAGTTCATTTTATAGGTTCCCAATTTAATGAGTGCCTTGTCTCTTGTTGGTAGTTTAAAGTCATACAAGTTGGACATAAAAAGTCTAATGTTTAAGGTAAAATAGCTTTGACCAAATGGATTAAAATTGACTCAATTCCTTGATAATTTGTTTGAAAACATATTACCACATTCAAGTATAAGGGAAAACATGTAAACTATGACTTAAGAAATTTTGAATCTGATGGATGATATGAAAAAAGGGATAAAAATAATTAGAGGAAGTATTTCCTAAGAGTAAAGTTACCACTATTTAAAAAACCCGTTAGGGGGTTGAATTATGAATGGCCACTAAAGGGCATTGGCTGCATAGTCAAATAATAACATCTTTTGGCTGACAGGTCCGTTATTTAGACTACTTATGCAAGGCCACCTAGGGGAATGTGCTGCATAGTCAGGAAAAAGAACTCTCAGAAATTTTACTTTTCTATTCCAAAAAGTTATTGAAAGATTATAGAGATTAAAATTTTCCAAAGTATAGAGTTTAATGTATAGAGAGAGGTACTTGAATATGAAGAGGATATTCCCAATCAATATTGTTAAAGAATTAGATGAATGTCACTCCTGTGAAGGTCTGACCCAAATGTAGGGAAGGTAAATGTAAACCATAGACTAGAATACTTTCAGATCATGAAAAAGTGTATGGGAAAAATATGTTAAGGATGGATATTTTTGCGGATCCCTACATATTGTCGTTAATACCAATAAGGAAAAAAGAGTTTGTGCCCCCAAGAATGATGTTACCAATATTTGAAAAACCCATTAGGGGTTTTGAATTATGCAGGGCTACTTAAGGGAATTGGTTACATAGTCAAATAATAGCATCTTTTGGCTGACAGGTCCGTTATGTAGACTACTTATACAAGGCCGCCTAAGGGCACGTGCTGTAATGTTAGGCAAAAGAATTCTCGAGTATCAGACATTTTGTGACTAGAAGTCAAGAAAAGGGTTATGTAGATCTTGAAGTATTTAAGGTTAGGAGTATGACACATGAAAATGGGTATTGTCCAATGCATGAAGGAGATACATAGACCAATGGTGACCATAATCATGTTGTGGTTGGGTCCTGAATTGAGATGCTGGACTTCACTACATATATCATTAGGATGAGAATCAAGCCATACTTAGTACTTGAAATATAGTTTAACGTCATGTGGGATGAGAGCGTATAAGATCTTAGTTTAGGGTCGTAGAGCTCGGACCATAATGAGGGAGACACATTGTGTGTTTTTTATAAACCCAATGTGAATAAAGATTAGGGTTTTCATACCACATTCATGTTCTCACAGGGGGACCTTTCAGCCAAGGGTCTGAAAGTGGAATTTGGGGTTAAGCCCAAAGACTTAGTGCTAGGTTCAAGGGATGCTCGAACATTCCTACATATCCCATAAGGATGGGAATCAAGCCATACCTAGTTCTTGAAATACCCTCTATACAGATTTGGTTCGTACATGTGAAGGGTGAAAGGGGACTTCAGTTTAATGATGGTTGGATCCAGGACTAAAGGTTCAGGCATTGCCATGTATGCACATAGTCTTTGGAATATAACATGACTGTAAATAAATGTCAACAATGATTCCCTCTCATATGAGGGTGTCAAAGAATGTTTTATTTTATTTTCATACAGGACAAAGTGCAAATAGTTTAAGGTCATATGCATGGACTAGTGCTGCATAGTTTAGCGTCATGTAGATAGGACGTATTGCTTTGCAGTTTTAATGTCCTATAGTGAGGAAAATGGGGGAATTTATAGTTTAATGTCATATATCAAGGAAAACGGTGAACCAATGTGAAGATATTGGTTTTAGGCTTGATCCTCAGGAGGTTTTCTACGTACCCAGCCTACAAGGCAAGCATCAAAGTGTGCATTGTTCGATTGAAGAATGAAATGGTGATCAAGTTGTACTTGAGGACAACAACCTAAAGATGGTGTTGGGACTTACGTGTGGTTAGCGGCCCAGAGATGGTGTTATGATTGAATCTTACTCTAAGATCACGTGAGTCATGCTCAGTGTGATAAACAAGAGGTAGAAACAACCCTAACAATGCACAGTTTAATGTCATGTAGGACATATAAGGGACTGAACACAGTTTAATGTCATGTTGGAAAATGAAGGGTGATATGCAGTTTAATGTCCTACAACAAGGAAAAATGGGACCATGCTGTTTAAAGTCTTGCAGTAAGGACTATGAGGTGTATTTTTGTTACACAAAATACTTCTTCAGAAATATGGCATTGGTTGGAGTCGTGATGAGTTCTCTATCCATTAAAACTAAAGAATAAGCTCCATTGGAGTAGACCTTATGTATTGGGTAAGTTCCTTCCCACTTTGACTCATGCTTTGGAGGTTTCTTTCCTAGTATCATTAGAGTTCTATGTACCAATACCAATTCTACTTCAATGAATAAATGGAGAGGAACATTTTTGTTGAAATCATGTGCTATTCGATTCTGATAGACTTCCAAGTGGTGCAGGGTGCACAATCATTTTTCATCTAATCATTCCAATTCATCCAATTTCTTTTTAGATTGTTCATCTGTAGATGACTAATCAAAAATGGCTACTATGAGCGAATTTAATTGAACCTCAATGGGCATGACAACTTCTATTCCATATACCAATGAATATGGAGTTGACAACGTAGCATTGCGGGTGGTGGTCTGATAAGCTCATAAAGCATGAAAAAGTTTATCAGGCCATGATTTCTTATATTTATCCACCATCTTTTGACATATGTTTGTAAGAGTCTTATTGAAGGATTATATTTGGCTATTGGCCACTGCATGATACCAATATGAATGGTTGGATTTGATGTTGTATTATTGATACAACTTTCTCATCTCAGATGAACAAAAGTTGGTGCCATTGTCCATTAATATGGTATGAGGGACACCAAATCCGGTAATGATGTTAGACTTGAAGAAGATAATAATTCCTTTAGAAATAACTTCTTTGAGAGGTATTTCCTCTGCCCATTTGGAAAAGAAGTCAGTAGTAATAAGAATATACTTAAACTGCTTGGATGTAGCCGTAGGATAAGGTACAACTACATCCATTCCCCATGTGGAAAATGGACATGAGTATTTAGTTGTATGAAGCAACTCTGGGGGTTGATGAATGAAATTGGCATATACTTGGCAAGAATGACACTTCTTACTGAAGTCAACACAATCTTGTATCATTGAAGTCCAGAAGTATTCAAGCCTTCAAATTTGATCAGATAGTCTATGTATAGACTGGTGGGCACCACAAAATCCGGCATGTACTTCATTCATGACAGTCATTGTCTCTTCACCATCAATATATCTGAAGATAATTCCATCAAAACCTCGCTTTTAGATAATTTTTTGGTGATCTAGGTTATCATAAAGAGTAAAATTGACCACACATCACTGGACTTGTTCTTTCCTGGCTCTATCAGGTGGGAGTGTTCCATTTTGAAGGTATTCCCTGATAGGTTTCATCCATCCTATAGTATGAACATATGATTCAGAAATGGGACTGATTTCATTTATTTCCTCTGTTCTGATTTGAACAAAAGGTGAAACTACACAACGGTGAGCAATAATTATGATTGTTCCATCCCGGTTTTAATCTACCAGGGTTGTGGCTATATTATCCAGTGCATCATCTTGGGAATTTTGTGATCGTGAGACATAAGAAAATGTCAGTTCCGAAGGAAATCCCACCATTAAATATTTGATGTAATCATACAAATAGATTAACTCTTCTTTTCTGATGGAATAGTCTCCATTGATTTGTTTGATTACCAAATCTAAATCACCTTTTACCTTTAAGTGATTCACCTATGCCTGAAGCGCCAACTCCAATCTTGCGCTGAGTAATTGATATTATACTTCATTGTTTGTACCGCCTTCCAACAATAATAAGTAATAGGGTATCACTGCCTTTACTGGGGAAATAAGAAAAATTGATAACCCAACTTTGTTGAATTTAGGATCTTCCATTTTCTTCCCTGTTGGACTTCTGGAAGCACCATCAAAGTACATTTCCCACATTTGAGGATTTTCTTGAATAGAGATGACTTTTTCATCAGGAAGTTCAATATCTAAAGATGTATCTTCTATTGAAGGTTGCTTAGCAAGGAAATCAGCCAGAGCTTGGACCTTTATTGCTTTTTGAGACATATAATGGATATCAAACTGCTGTAAAATAACTGCCCACCTTGCCTAATGTCTTGTAAGCATTGGACGACTAAGGATAAATTTGAGTGGGTTATTGTGAGATACCAATTGAACCTCATGATGTTGCAGGTAGTGTCTCAATTTCTGAAATGCAAAGATTAATGCTAGGAAACACATTTCAATTATTTAATATCAAGGTTTTGCCTCAAGTATAGCCCGACTAAGATAATAAAGTTTGTTTTAATTCCCAGCATCATTCTTTTGGGCAAGTAAGGCACCCAATGATCACTCTAAAGTTGTTACATAAGGAATAAGTGGTCTTCCTTCAACGGGTGGCATTAATACTGGTGGACTCAATAGATATTTCTTGAGAATATTGAATTCTTCTTGACATTCTTCAGTCCATTTGTAAGTGAATCCCTTCTTCATTAATTTGGTGAAGGGTAAACATTTTCCTTCCATATTAGCGATGAAAAGCCGAATATAGTCCAATTGTCCTTGAAGTCCCCTTAATTCTTTCAAATTTTGTGTAGGTGACATACCAAGGATTGATTTTGTCTTCTCAGGATCAACTTCCATACCATGATGGCGTACAACAAAACCGATAAATTTTTCTTGAGGTTACCCCGAAATCACATTTCAAGGGGTTCATCTTTAAATTGTGTTGTTGATGTTTGTGGAATATGATTTCCAGATCATCCAAGTGATCAGAAAGTTTTCTGGATTTAACCACCAAATAATACACATAACATTCAAAAAATTTCCCTAAAAAGGGTTTGAAGATATGGTGCATGGCACGTTGATACGTTACACCTGTATTTTTCAGGCCAAAGGGCATTAGTCGATAGCAGAACACACCTTGAGGGGCACCGAAAGCTATAAAATCCTCATCCTTTAGGGCCATTTGTATTTGATTGTACCCAGAATAACCATCAATGAAGGTAATAGCTTTGTATCCAGTTGTTGCATCAATTTAGAGTTATGTGATCGGAACTGAAAAATCATCCTTGGGATAATGCTGATTAAGAACTCTGAAGTCAATGAAAACTATAATTTTTCCATTCTTCTTTTTCACAGGGACAATATTAGCCATACATTTGGGATATTGAACTTCTCGGATGAAGTGATCCCTGATACGCTTATCCAAATCAACTTCAATTTTGGAGGCATAAGTTGGGTGTGTTCTTCTTGCAGCTTGCATGAATCCTTGATGTTCTTCTGGAAAACCCAAATGATGAGTAGCAACATCAGGATCAAGCCCTGTAATTTTTGTATAATTCCAAGCAATTACATCTCAATTTTTCTTTATAAATGAAATATACATTTCTTGCTCTTCAAGAGTCATGGATGCACTAATTAATGTGGGGTGTGGATCTTCTTTTATACCCATATTTATTTATCTGAGTTCATCCACAGTGGTAGAGATACCTTCTTCAAATGATGGAGGAGAAACCCTAAGATCTTCCTCTTCTTCTTCAATATGTGTTACTTCTTTTGTTTCTACTTGCATAGTAGATGATGAAGCATAATTTTCATGACCATGGCAGAAGTTAAAATTTGAACATTTGGAAAAATATACTACCATTTCTGACCATATTGATGATGAAGGGTCTTCCTTGGGTAATAAATAGGAGATGATAGATTAAGAATCAACATCATTGTTCACCTTTGACATTGCTATAACTTCTTCTGGCCTGGTTCATGAAGCATAGAATTGCTGGATTTCAGCGGATGAAATGAAGACATCTCCATTTAAACTTTCATCACTGCTTGGTGAATCAACAATATCTCCCATGTTGTCTAGCTCAATTATCGTAATTGACATTATGGAAGTTTCCATAAGAGTGTTTGTATTTGGGTCTATCCCTTCAATTTGACTGAAAGGAAACACATAATTTGTACTCACATGTATGAATGGGTTTACTGGAATCTTTTACAAACAATTTGAAGCATTAATTTTGGTAACCTCCTTTGTCATGGGTTTCTCCTTTCCCTCCATGTGATAGAATTCTACCTCAATGTATTGAGATTCACGTGTTTTTAATGGGGATTTATCACCATAAAATGTCCCAATTTGACCATTGAAACAATATTTGAGACATTGATGGTATGGTGAAGGTATAGCCACATGTTGATGTAGCCAAGGTCTTCCAAGAAAAATGTTGAAGGATGTGTCATGACGAACAACCATGAAATCTGAATTAGACACAAGGTCTCCCAACTGAGTTCTGAGTGTAATCTCTCCCAGAGGTTCTTGTTAATTTTTATCTTATCCTTGCGGCATCAAAGTAGAAGGTGATAAATTTGATTCGGTGAGGCCCAATCAATGAAATTTACGAATAGGTATTAGGTTGACTCCTGAACCATTATCAATGAAAGCTCACCAGATGTCTACATCATTGAACTTTCTAGATAAATAAAAAGGTCTAATATGTCTATATACAACATCATCTTCATCTTCGTCTATAAAAGATATCAGTGCATGGAATTATGTAGGATCATTCTCTATATGGTACACCTCAATCACAGCAATTTCAGTTTCAAATTCTTAAGGACATGAAAAAGCCTCAATGAGTGCGTCCCAGGGAGCTTTTGATAGATTCAAAGCATCCAGAGTTGATAACTTGGCCAGTACTTGGGCCAAATTTTTCCAGACATCATACTTTTTGTCCAAAGGTCTGCATTTCCCATCATGAAAATGTGGGTTTTCAGGTGCCTTAGAAGTGGATTTTTTGGAATTAGATGCATCTCGTATCGGGGTAGGATTTGGAAATACTCTTGGCTTCGGCATATTAGACCGAATAGGTCTATTTATTTGCTGAGATGAAGAAGGTGTAACCTCTAACCGATCCTTCAAAATAACTGTGCCAGGACTGAATCTACCATGTGTGGAAGAACATTCTAGTTCCGGTTGAGCCCGCTGAAGGTCTTTTCCATGAATTTCTACTACATATACAGTTCTAGCAGGGGTAGGATTGAAATAGTGGCTTCTGGAATATCCATATCTTCCCCTATATCCTAGACCTTTGTCTCTTCCTCTAATTACTCTGTTTGATACAGGGAACTTAGGCTCATCAAGATCAAAACTGTGGATGGAATATGGATCCGTTAATTGAATCCTGTTAACAGAACCAAAGATCAACTCTTCATCTGATGAAGATTCTGCCTGATTAGCCAGTTCAGGTTGTGTCGTTTAGTAGGGTGGTGCCCGTGCTTTTGAATCATATGGCATAAAATATATTAGATTCAAAAATAATTTAGGCTTTGACATGAACTCATATTCTTCTTACAACTATTCTTTCTTCTAATTATGCCACCTCTTTGAGGATTTTCCTTCTGATGAAGGGGTTTTTGATGTGGCATTCCTAGCAGAAGACACAATTGGTTGATTCCATTGTGTTTGTAAAATCACATGAGTTCGGTTGATCGTTTTCCTGACCATCTAATCATCATATTTCTATGCATTTTTACTTTTGACTTCATGCCACTTACCTTCATCATCTGGATATGTAGCAGTAACACATGCTACTTGGGCTGAAGAACCTTTCAGTTTTACCTATCCAGAGTCCACCATCTTTTACATGAGGTCTTTGAAGACAAAACACTTCTAAATGGGATGCCCCAACATTTGATGAAATGGGAAATATTTGAGGAGGTCTTCATCTCCTTACTTGTTCGGCCTTTTGGTCCTTGGCAACCAAACCATATTGTTTTCTAGAGCTGACATGAAGTAGCCAGGAACTTGTTAATTACAGAAAGAATAAAATTTGTTCATCAAAACTTCAAACTGTTTCTGCCTTTGATCTCTTTAATCATCTTGACGAGGTGTCCATTGTTGTTGACGCTCAGGAGGCGGAGCCCTTCAATATGATGAGGCTTTTGAAGTGGAAGTAGGTACAGGTGCTTGTTTAAGTGTAACTGTAGCAGTATTTACTTTCCCCATTCGCCTTCCTAGAACTGATGGAATTACACAAGTTTTAGCCATAGTCTTTGTAAGAGAGTCCTAGATATACTGAGAGATTTAAGTAAGGTCTTGAAACCCTCTTGTGTATTTCATAGGGATCAACGGTGTGCATAATTCATCACACAGATTTTCCACATAGATTGGCAACAATTCTTCTTGAGGGAGTGCTAAACTTAAAGAATTTGTTAATCCCTTCCATCGAGCAATGAAATCAGAAACACTTTCATTTTCCCTTTTCTTACAATTGGTATATTCAAAAACCGTCGTCTTTGGAAACATTGAGCTAAATTGAAGAAGAAATTTTCGACGGAGATCTTCCCACCCAGTAATTGATTATGATTACAAACTTGTATACTAGACAAAAGTAGTCCCTTGTAATGACTGTACAAAACACCTGAGCTTAACTGCTTCTTTTTGTTGAAGAGTTCCCATAATAGGATCACAATGAGAAACATAATGTGTTAATAGTTGTTCTGGATCTCCCAAACCATTAAAAATTAGGAATGTGGTATTTGAAAAATTTGAGGGGGGAGGAATTGCATCAACCCATTCATGATAAGATTTCTTTTCTGGTTGTACTTGTGCACGTTTTCCTTCCATATATTCCAACCGAGCAGTTATTGATTCAATAGTAGTTATTAATTTTTGAGAAACATATGGTTGAGCTTGGACCTGAGCAGGTGAAATAAATAGAGTTTGGACAGGTGTGGTGACTGGTACTGTAACTGATGGTAGTACTACCGGTTGTTGTCGTGCATGACCTATAGGATTGGACCTGTGAGGGTGTAATTGTAAAGGAGGATATTCATTATCCATCCCAGTAGCTACAACTAATTACCTTTACTGACTAACTCTGGCACGCTTAGGAGGATGACTACCTTGAAGTAGTTCTGCATTTAACCTCCTTAACTCCTTTATTTCTTCTTCCTGATGTGCGAACCTTTCCTCTAATGAGAGTTATTGGCCTTCTACAGAGATAGGGTGGGATGTAACCTGACTTTTAACCTTTTCCTTGGTATGTTCCTATTTGATGTATGGAAGGGCATTACCAAAAAGAATATATTTCCTCTGGGCAGCCCTCTGGCTTCTGGTATGCACACCTTCTTAATTTATTTCTATGTGTACAACCTCTTCAATAGGAACTTCTTTATCTGATTTCTCTGAGTGAAGCTCATGTTCTGGGGGGTCAGTGACAATGACATTGATGACATTTATTGATGCATAACGCACTACATCCATTCTATCGGCATTTCTGTGATACTGTCTTCTTCCATGTCCTTGATGATACATTGCATTTTGTTTGGTTGATCCCTTAAGAACATCTTGATGAACCGTAATTTGGAGGGAATCTCCTGATATTTCGGCTCTTCATTCCTCTTCTAGATTTTTCCCTAATAGAGAGAAGACTGACTTTTTCTGAGGAAGAGATTGAGAATTTGAAAAATTTCCCAGTTCGGTGGACTGGGGATGTTCCTGCTGTTCCTGCACAACTCCTTGAATCATATATGTTGATCTCGAGGGTTGGATTAAATGAGTCCCCAGTCTGGCAAGCTGAGGTGGCTCTTGAGCTACTACATCTGAATCTTTCTTAAAATCTCTCCTGATTCTGTGGACATTATTCCAGAAATTAGCCGGATGCATCATCCGACATCCACTCAAATCTCCTGGCACAGATGACCGTTGGATTATTTCTGACACTTCTATCACCTGATGATGTGAATTATCTAAATGAGAAGCTTGTTTGATATTCTCATTTTCTTGATGTAGGAGTAATTTGAAAACTTGTTCTTTATATGCCAGACTTTGGGAAGAACTAGTTGAGGCCTGTTCTTGGGAAAGCCTTTGATTATTCACAAAACCAGCTAGATGTGGCCAGCCATGGGAAATAACATTGCATGAGACCACATTTGGCAGGATTTGTTGACCGTAGAGTACAGTGAAATGTAGTGCTCGATGAACACCCCATACCTTGATATGAATACCAGATGGGGCATTGGTAATTAACTGGTGAAACCTTTTTAATGTGCCAAGGCATGAACGCTGAAGGGCTCTCTCCTGCTTTTCAACCTTTGGATGTCAGTAAACTGAGAGAGATGCCAAATCAATTTGGCGTTGTAACCCTTCTATTATCTTGACATGATTTTCATATTCATCATAAGATAATATTTTCTCGTTTAAGTGAAAAAGAGTTTTGCACATGTTGAGATGAATATCGTGAATACAATCTTTTATCAACATTTCTGGAATATCATACTGAGAGTCAGCCAAAGGCCAAAACATGACTGGTACTTCACCTTTCGCCAGTTTTTTTCTCATATTCAGCACTTCCTCTTTGTCATTTGGTGAAGATTATTCTACCTGATTGGACCAAATATGGTGCTTTTTTGTCGCTTCATCAGATTCAACAAGATTGGTAGAGAATTTATTTGTCAAATTAGAATATGAATAACCCAGGGGTGGTTCGGAGAATGACCAACACCCCGGGCTATCTTCTGATTGAGAAAGTATTTCACCCACTAGCGGTAAGCCATTAGACATGACTGACTTCTCATTTTCAAGTGCCTCAAGATAAGAGGGTTTTCTCATTACTGCATTGCCCATTGAAGAATTTTCCAGGCAACGTGAATTACTACTGTGGAGAGTAATTTTGTAGCTAAATTCATCATCATGGGGAGGACCACCATAGTGGGTCACAACAAAAGATGAAACCTCTTACTCCTTGGTCTTCTGGCCACGCAGAGGGTTATTGTGGATCACATCTGAGGATGATACTTTGAGATCAACTGAATTGTCATGAAGCAAGCCTTTATAATGAAATGTATGGTGAAGAAATTTGGAATTATTGTTGTCACTTCCGGAATCTAGAAATGAGAGAGTAGAATCTTGAGTTGCAACAGACAATTGTCTGAGCGCATCAAGAACTCCAGTATCGAGCAATGCCTTATTGCAGATTGGCTCTTCATTTCTCAACTATGTTGGACAAGTATTTTTCTTAGACACCTTCTTACTGACTTTGGAAACCACTTGTTGATGAAAGTGATTATTATGGCCAGGTGTATTTGCCTGGTCAAGAGAAATGGTAAAGTTAGGCTTATTATCTCCATTAAAATCAGGTGTTTGTTCCCAACTCGATTGTCCGTATGACATGTGGGAGTATACCCCCACAACCATCCTGGACTGGGACAGAGGTGTGTATCTACTCCGGAGTGATATGTTGATGAGTCACTCCACTGATAGGGATAGATTTATGATTATTTCCCTGTGCTGCTGCTGATGTTTTTATAATATTCTCACTGGTATCCAGAATATGGGTAGGGATTTGTTTCTGCTCTTTCACTATTGTGAAAATGTTCATGGTGACTTCAGCTACCAGAACGGGAATATACGTTCATTCCGTGTCTGGAGTATGTGTATGTTACTGCTCCTACCCTCCTTCTCCTGTCAAGGAATTCTGACAGTACTCATATGTGGGGGCCGAAAATTGTGTCTGCCTTCTTCTTATCATTAGAGATTTCCAATTGACATCTCTGTGTGGTACCAAACAAGACTATTGGTTTTCCTGATAAATTGTAGGTGTATGTGCCTGCTGATTGTTCTGTACCATATTTAATTGGCTAGTTTCTTTGGTTGTAGTCTGACGATCCTACTGACTAGCTGATGAATTATAAACATGTGTATATGTGTGCCTATAATACTTTTCCAGAATTTCCTGGAGGGATTGGTGTGTTACTGCCAGATGAGTCTGCTGGGCAGTAACATCAAGACGGACGGGTGTATATGCCTGCTCATTGTTTGCCATAAAGTTATCTTGATAGGCTTCTATGGAGGGGAAGAAGTAAGAACCCGATCTCTGTTGTCTGAATTTCACCTCTGATGGTTCGTCTTGCATGATCGGGTTTGAGGAACCTAAGTCGAACCCCTAAAGGCGATACCCTCATCATGTTGAGGGTTCACTACCACACGAGTCTGGCGGCGATTGTTGATGGGATCCCTCAGGAAGGACTCATGTCTTCTTGAATTGAAGCATTGGTTGACCTATTCATTCACCTCCCTATAATATAAGAGAGACTGGTGATTGTGTTCTGGGGATAACGATCTGAAACGGTTGGAGATGGTGGTTGGACCACCTGCTTCTTGACCACTGGTCTTCGTTGTCCGGACAACCAGGGTGAGTTATTAACCTGGAGGGCTTTTCGAGCGGCCTCCAGAGTCGGTATGGTACCGTGTTGACGATATTCCCTCAATAATTCTTTCGAGACCCAGTGTTGAAGATGCTGAGTAGGTGATGTCTTCCTAAGAGAGGACGAGGATCCAGTAGGAGTAACAGCCAAGGCATTCACAGGTGTGAACTTTATAGAATCTATTTTTGTATTGCAGAGAGATCTTGGAAAAGAGTGCATGTTTGATATAACAGACATAATCAAGATAATCTTGGCTAGACTACATCTTTTGGATGATCACATATGTGATTGATTACTTTGTTGGCACTCACATTGAGTTAAATAGGGGCATAATAAATAAGTAAAACATCATTTAACTTGGTTAAGGATTCACGCCGGGTTCACCATTTTTTATTCCTTATGGAAATGGGGATGACCTTGTTTGTTTAAGGTTCAAACATTCCAATCGGTTTCTAACAGGTTTTTTCGTACAACTGGAAACATCCACTGATTCTATATCCATTTGGACATACTTTCCAAAGGTAGGTGCTCATGAGTTGTGGACTGATGAGGCTAAAGAATTTTCATTGGTCTAGAGGATGGGAGGTCAGACTCATCATACCTTTTTGGTGGAAATTATTGCCTACTCCAGGACTCTCTTATATATTTATGTTATGTTCACGAATCCTTATTAATTTACCAATCATGAAAATGAGTTTTCCCTTTAGATCTTGCAATCAATGATTGATATGTAGGGAATTTAGAGATTCTTTTATATGTATTTTAGGTTCTTCATCAATTTAGAATCATCCATTGAATTAGAGATTCCTAGTCATTGGTATTCTTCCACACATTATATAGAAATCTCTTGGACATTATGATGACCATACTGGTTTTAAAGCCACTCAGTGGGGTACTTGAAGTTTATTGTCATTCAGAAAGACATGATTATTTCAGAGTTGGGATTGTACCCACAGATGGGCTACCGACATATCCTTGTTAGAGAATGAATCAGAACCCACGTAGTTCGAGTGAAGAAGTATGAGTTTTATTCATGATTAATGGACCAAAGAGAGATGTCATAAATAATTTTACACTCTAAGATCATGTGATTCATGCTCGGTGTGAGAAATAAGAGGTATCAGTAAAACCTGACGATTGTGCCACGAAAGATGCAGTCATAAGAAATGATCTGGGGCTTACGTATGTACGACTGCCCAAGTAAATGAAGATAAAGACTTTTAGGAAAGAAGCCAAAGAGAAGGGTCCATAAAGGTATTTGTACTTTATGGAGATTTGGGATTTTAACCCGGGACTTACTCCTGAAAAGGAAGGTCAAATTAAGGACTTTTGATTGGGTTATATTCCTGAGAAGGAAGCCTAAATCAAAAGAAAATAAGACTGGGGCTTACTCCTAAGGAGGATGCCAGAATTGAGGGAAATTATGATTGGGACTTACTCATGAGAAGGAGGCCCAATGAATTCCTCTCAAATAAGGAAGCCAACAAAGGAACCATTCCATAAATGGCTTTGAAGAGGGATTTGAAGGCTATCTTTGAAGAGGAGACGTGGATTTGAGGAAAGGAGGTGACTAGGAAGGAGGCGCGCAAGTATTGTTCCGGCATGCAAGTCCTGGTCGCGCAAGTATACTTGCACGACATGAGTCACCTTGGACGATGAAGAATCTATAAGGTAATAATTGGGTGACTTTGAACTCAATCCCTTAGTATCATCCCAAGAGGCTTCCAGAAGGGTGGTGCGCAAGTTCCCTTGAGAGGGAATGGCGGTGCGCAAGTGTCGTCACTTCCCTTAAGGTCTTAACACTTAGGCGCGCAAGTATTGATGAGGTCTAATACTTAGGTCTTACTCTTCCTCTTTAGAGATTCCATTCTAGGTAAAGAATTACATTAGAAGTGTTCAAAAGATGTCAGACAAAGACTTGGGCGACCAGAGCTTGAATCTGAGTTTTGGAAAATTTGTCCCTGAAATGGGGGGCCCACAGGGGCTATTTATAGGCCAATGGGCACCTTGGGCGAAAAAAGGAATAGGGCGCGCAAGTGACTTGCGCGACCTATATGTGGCACGCAAGTGACTTGCACAACCTCTTTTTAAAGGGATCTTTGTTCATGTCTGTCAATTTTTGATGTTTTTCAAAGGATGACTCCTCTTATGGTTAAGGTATTCCCCTTTTCCATTCCTTTAGACTCTGTGATGGAAAGGAGCGTCAACAGTCGCAAATAGACCCGTCGCAACTAATCCAACCTATATATACCCCCATTTTTTTTCATATCCTCCTCTCAATTCCCACTCACTCTCTCTCTCACTCTTTGAACCCTATTTTCAGAGTGAAAATTTGTGAGTTAGTTTTTTTCATGAAAAAGTTGTGAAGCCGTCTACATCAATAGGAAATCAAGTTTAAAGGTATGTATATTTTATTTAATTTAGTATTTATGTTATTTATTTTATGTTAATTTTAATTATTTTTTATTAGTTGTTATTAAAATAGATTTAAATTGAATTCTTATCAGTATTTATTTGTAATAATAAATTGAAATTATTAGTACTAATTTTTAATAATTAACAATAAATAGGAATAATTCCTAATAAATTGGAATAATTAGTAATAAATAGTAATAATTAGTAAAAAAATATGAATAATTAGTAATAAATAAGAATAATTAGTAATAAATAGTAGTAAATAGTAATAATTAGTAATAAATAGTTACAAATAGGAATAATTAGCAATAAATAGTAATAATTAGCAATAAATAGCAATAAATATGAATAAATAGCTATAATTAGAAATAAATAGCAATAATTAGAAATAAATATGAACAAATAGGAATAATTTGTAAAGAGTAATAAATAGGAATAATTAGTAATAAATAGGAATAATTAGTAATAAATAGGAATAATTAGTAATAAATAAGAATAATTAGTAATAAATAGGAATAATGAGGAATAATGAGGAATAATTAGTAATAATTAAGAATAATTAAGAATAATTTGTAATAAATAGAAATAATTAGGAATAATTAGGAATAATTAGGAATAATTAGGAATAATTAGGAATAAATAGTAATAATTAGTAATAATTAGTAATAAATAGCAATAAATATAAATAATTATCTATAATTAGTAATAAATACCAATAATTTGCAATAATTAGCTATAATTAGCAATAATGAGTAATAAATAGCAATATTTCTTAATACATAGTTATAAATAGTAATAAATAACAATAATTAGTAATAAATAGGAAACATTCCTAATAAATAGTAATTAATAGTAATAAATAGTAATAAATAGTAATGAATAGGAATAATTTGTAATAAATAGTAATAATTTGTAATAATTGGCAATAAATAGGAATAATTAGCTATAAATAAGAAAAATTAGCAATAATTGGGAATAATTGGTGATAATTAGGAATAAATATCAATAATTAGATGTAAATATCAATAATTCGAAATAAATGTGAATAATTAGAAATAAATATGAATAATTAGAAAAAAAATAGGAATAGATAGTAATAAATAGGAATAAATAGTAATAAATTGGAAAAATTATTAATAATTAATAATAATTAGTAATAATTATTAATAATTTGTAATAATTAGCAATAATTAGTAAAAATTAGTAACAAATAGTAATAATTACCAATAAATCGGAATAATTTGCAATAAATAAGAATAAATATAAATAATTACGAATAAATAAAAATAATTACGAATAAATAGCAATAATTACGAATAATTAGCAATAATTACGAATAATTAGCAATAATTGGAAATAATTAGAAATAATTGCAAATAATTAGCAATAATTATGAATATTTAGCAATAATTATGAATAATTAGTAATAATTAGTAATAATTAGTAACAATTAGTAACAATTAGTAATAATTATTAATAATTAGTAATAATTTGTAATAATTAGTAATATTTAGTAATAATTGGTTATAATTAGTAATAATTATGAATAATTAGCAAATAATTAGCAAAAATTAGTAGTAATTAGTAATAATTAGGAATAATTAACAATAATTAGAAATAATTAGGAATAATTAGGAATAATTAGAAATAATTAGGAATATTTAAAAATAAATAGGAATAATTAAAAATAAATAAGAATAAATAGGACTAAATAAGAATAATTAAGAATAAATAGGAATAAATAGGAATAAATAGGAATAAATATGAATAAATAGGAATAAATAATAATAATTAAGAATAATTAATAATAAATATGAATAATTAAGAATAATAAGAACAGTTAGGAATAATTAGGAATAATTAGGAATAGTTAGGAATAATTAGGAATAAATAGAAATAGTAAGGAATAATTTGGAATAATTTGGAATAATCAAGATTAATTTGGAAGAATTAAGAATAATTAGGAATAATTAGCAATAATTAGTAATAATTAGAAATAATTAGCAATAATTAGGAATAATTAGAAATAATTAGAAATAATTAGATATAATTAGTGATAATTAGGAATAATTAGTAATAATTAGCAATAATTAGCAATAAATAGAAATAATTAGTAATAATTAGAAATAATTGGAAATAATTGGTCATAATTAGCAATAATTTGCAATAATTAGCAATTATTAGTAATAATTAACAATAATTTGCAATAATTATGAATAATTTGAAATAATTAGCAATAATTAGTAATAATTAGAAATAATTAGCAATAATTAGCATTAATTAGCAATGATTAGCAATAACTAGCAATAATTAGGAATAAATAGAAATAAATAGTAATAAATAAAAATAAATAGAAATAAATAGAATTAAATAGGAATAAGTAGGAATAAATAGCAATAAATATGAATAAATAGGAATAAATAGGAATAAATAATAATAAATAAGAATCAAAAGGAATAAATAGAAATAATTAACAATAATTAGGAATAATTAGGAATAATTAGGAATAATTAGGAATAAATATGAATAATTAGTAATAATTAATAATAATTAATAATAATATGGAATAATTAGTAATAATTAAGAATAATTTGGAATGCTTTGGAATAATTAGGAATAATTAGGAATAATTAGGAATAATTAGTAATAATTAGTAATAATTAGTAATAATTAGTAATAATTAGTAATAATATCAATTGTAACAAATTGTAATAACTTGTAATAACATGGCACAATTTCCAGTGGATTGATGGCACTCCTTTTGCTCGATAACTCTTCTTCTTTCAACTTTCACCGACTCAAAACATTATGAAAAGTATACTTCTATGTATACATATCCAATCTCATATGCAGGAGTTTGAATATGCATTCGTAGGACCACAATTTTCATAATGTTTTCAGGTAGGGTTAGATACAAGAAGATGATTCATCGATGAAAAGGGGGCTCATTTGTCTGACAACTCATTTACTTACATCTTTCTCACATAGAATCACAATAAAGAATCTACTTGGAGGTACACTTATATATTCTTGTATGCAAGAGAATGAATATGCATACCTCCGAGTAGATTATTAATTGTGATTTCAGTGAGAGAAATTTGCAAGTAAATGAACTGTCAGACAAAAGAGTATTCGTCAATCCACTAGAAATTGTGTTGCCCAAAATTAATGGTAATTATTAATAAGTAGTTGTAATTATTTATCTTTTTCTTTTCAGATAGTGTTTTTATAATATCAAATTATTCTAAAATAGTGATGATTTTATATTTTGTAGAAAAATATGGAACAAGGAAATCGACATCAGTCATTATTAGATGATCATGCTAGGATAAATCAGCACAAAAATCCAAATAGTTCTGGTTTAGATTCTGTATGTATTGAGGGTGTTGAAGCTTTCATATCATTTGCATCATCAAAACTGAAATATGTTTCAGAAGGCACAATTAAGTGTCCTTGTAAAAAATGTGCTCTAAGAACCTTTGACACATTTGACAAGGTTGTAGGACATCTCTTGCAGTTTGGTTTTCAACCAGATTATGTTTTTTATACCAACATGGTGAACATAGTTCCAGAGAAGATACTAATAACTTGATTCCAGATCCATCACAGTTTCAAAATTTAGTAAATGATGTTTGACATCTATTTGTTCAACAAACTGAAACTCAAGATGATATCAAATTAACTTATGAGATGGCACCATCCGAATTTTATGAGTTATTGATGTCTGTTGAGGATGCATTATATCTTGGTTGTAAGATAAGATAATTAGAAGCGGTTGCAAAATTTATGGCTATTAAATCAGATAATGCAATGTCACACAACTATTTTGATATGATATTTTCTTTGGTTAGAACAAAGTTACCTGAACAAAATATGTTGCCTATAAATTACTATGAGAGCAAGAGGTTGGTTCATAATATGGGCCTTAGTTATTGGAAGATTTATTCATGTGAAAATGATGGTATCTTATATTCTGGTTAATATGAGTCATTGGATAATTATCCCACATGTGCACAATCGAGGTATAAAGAAGCCCAACTAGGGAAGCCTGGATTGATTCCTGTAAAATAGTTGAGATATTTTCCCCTTACACCCTGGCTGTAATGTTTATTTATGTCTCAAAACACAGTGTCAATGATGTCATGGCACAAAACCAATATTTCAAATGATAAAACATTGAATCATCCATCTGATGGTGACTCATGGAATCATTTTGACCGTCTGCATCTGTCTTTTTCTTTAGAATCCCAAAACGTGTGATTGGGTCTTTCTACTAACTATTTCTATTCATTTGGTTCTTATGGTAGTAAGTATTCATGTTGGACAGTCTTTATAACTCCGTACAATTTACTTCCACGGTTGTTGATGAAGTAGACCTATATCTTTTTGACCTTATTAATCCTAGGAAATCTGAAAAAGAATATTGATGTTTATTTGAAACCATTGATGGAAGAGTTAAATAAATTTTGGAGTAATGGTTTTGGTACATATGATGTTGCTACGAAACAAAATTTCATATTAAAATTTGCATTTATGTGGACGATTAATGACTTTCTGGCATATGGCATTTATCTGGCTGGAGTACACATGGTTTGAAATCATATCCTTACTTTATTAAAGTCAAAAAAGCCTTTATACTCGTCAATGGAAAAAAAAAATTCTATTTTGACTGTCATCTCAGATTTCTTCCAACTGATCCTCATTTTCTAAGGAATAAATCCCATTTCAGAAAAGGAACAATTGAAAGGGATGAACCTCCAAAAATTATCTTATGTAAACAGTTAAAATCCGTTGTATTTTCATTACCTCCCATCACATTTGGTCCAACAGTAAACCAATAGTAAATTCATAACTTTGGAAAAGAACATAATTGGATAAAACTGACCATTTTTTGGCATCTTACATGTTGGTCTGATTTATTGGTCTACCACATGTTGGATGTCATGCATATTGAGAAGAACATTTTTGATAATTTATTTCATATAGTTTTGGATACACCAGGTAAGACCAAAGATACTATAAAAGCACGATTAGATCTTGCCCAAATTTTCAGGAGACCAGAACTTGAACTATTTGAAAATTTCAGATCACAGAGGTTAATGAATCCAAAAGTAGGTTATACGTTTTCTAAAGAGAGTCACTTATTATTTGGTCAATGGATTGCATATTTGAGCCTTCCTGATGGATATGCTTCCAATTTGGGAAGATGTGTTAAGAATGGTCATATTACTGGATTAAAAATTCATGATTGTCATGTTATAATGGAAAGTCTTATACCGATTGGATTCAAATGTTTGTTGAATTATATAATTTTGGATTCGATAATAGAAATATCATATTTTTTGAGACATTTTTATGGTGACAACAGACTACCATGCGCTAAGAAAACTGGAAGAAGATGTTGCTGTAATTATTTGTAAACTAGAAAAAAAATATTTTCACCAACTTTCTTGGACTTAATGGAACATCAGTTATTACATTTTCCACAAGAAGCTAAATGTGGAGGTCCAGAAAAGTTTTGATGGATGTACCCATTCAAGAGATGCATGAAGAAATTGAAGAAAAAAGTACCCAATAAACCATCAGTTGAAGGACCAATTACTGAAGCTTATTTTCAAGAGGAAATTGCTTTTTTATACTCTCACTATTTTAAATATGAATGTCCCTCAACACACAACCACATGGGATGGAACAAGGGAAATGTTAATGATGAAATGGACAATCAATTATCAGTTTTTAATCAGCCAAATCTTGGCTTCAGAAGAGTTCAAGAACGATGGATTTCAGAAGATGAAAATCATAGGGCTTATACATATGTTTTTCTCAACTGTGAAGAAATTACATCATTTGTATTATGAGTGATTTTATCAATTATTCTATAATTTATGTTATAGTGTGTAAAATTATTTTATTTTTAGGTTATATGATAATCATATCAAGAAACAACTTCTAAAAATTATAGCATCTTTTCTTGAAGAACACAGACAAAAAACATTTCTCAATGGTTTCAAAAACTAATAAACATAAATTATTGATGGTTTAATATCAACTAATGTTACTAATTATTATATTGATAATTTTTTTACAAATTTTTAGGTGTCTCAACATGCTGATAAAATTGATAAGTGACTATGTATATTGAGTAACCCAACATCCAAAATGGTTAGATATTATAATGCATATGTGGTGAATGGTTTTCTATTTCATACATGTGTATATGAGGAATCAAAAAAATACAATGAACAATGGAGTTTGTTTGAGAGGATCGCATCATAGAGAAACTGAAGTTGAATTTTACGGCATTCTGGATGAAATTTTTGAGCTGTTTTGTCTAGGACAGAATTACCTAACGATGTTTAAATGTCGGTTGTTGGATACTAAGAGAGGCTTGTGAATTCATCTAACTCAAGGAGTCATCAATATTAAATATAAAAATCTTCTTGCAGTAAATGAACCATTTTTACTAGCACAACAGGCCCATCAAATTTATTACGTGAAGTACTTCTCTACTTCAAGAGACCTGATTGATTGGTGGAACATAATAAAAATGAAATCTTGGGAAAATCAGTTTACTCAAACTGAATGCGGTTCTGCTGAAGTGGAAGGAATTTAAAATTTTATAGAGACTACTTAAAATCCATATTTTTCACAAAGAGATGTGAATATAGATGATGACACCCCACAATTAAGGGTTGATGGTGACGAAGATATTAATGATGTTACAAATGAATTTTAAATGACAAGAGATGATGAATCTAAAACTTATATGGATATTGATGATGTTGAAGAGGAATATGAAGACATTGACATTGTCAGATATGAAGATGATGATGAAGGTGAAAATTGAAATAGTTAAATGCTGGTTATAATCATAACTAAAATATATCTATATATAATAGTTATTTTCAATTATCTACTAATAATAATTATTTTGTGTTTCAGATGGACCTTGATCTATGTCATGAGTTACAGGAGGACGAGCTTCCTTTGGATGAGGGGGGTTTGGGATCATCTGACCCTCAGCCTATTGGCAATTTAGAGGGTAAACGGAGGGGGTGCAGTCTTTCACAACTGATGATTCCCGACCTTATCCCCAAGTGACGTCCACGTCTTGGCTTCGATCCACACACACGGAGGTATGGTAACCTGTAATGTTTAGTTATCCTTCATTAATTCATTTATATATATACTAATTGTTTTTATTATTTATTCTGTTTTCACAGTTTTTCACATGTAGTTGTTGGATAGGGGAGCACTATCTTCTGCAATTATTTTTCATAGCCATGGATCACATGAGAACTGATTCCCATTGATGTGCAGCTCAGCATGTTCCATCATTGGTTGGTATGTAAATAAATAATATTTATTTTGAAATTTTTTTATTAATAACTTGATATTATAAATTATTTGTAGGGTTTATGGTATCCCATCTACGATAGAATGCATGAAACTATCCACGCAACATGGGATGAATCTATGTGAGGCCATTTCCATCAATGTTTGCACAATTTGAGAAGGATGACCATTAAGAAAGTAGGAGTGACAGATTTTGATGTGTCATGTAGAGCCCACCGACCAGAGTACATTTCATCTCACGTTTGGGACGGATTATGTTTACAATGGTTGTGTGGTGGATTTTAGAGGAGGTCTTAAGTGGGACGACAGAACCGAGGGAGACAGGAGGTGACACATCAAGCTGGTAGTTGTAAATTCGGTACTCATAGAGAGCATCTGGAAAGTATCTTTTTTAAATATTTTATATAACTTTAAATATAAATCGTTAATTTTATATTTTTATAGGCATTCAAGCATCCTAATATTATGGAGTACAAATTTTATCGTAAGATGTATAGCGATCCAGCCACTGGAGAGATTAGAGCTGATCGCCACCGTCAGATTGTGGTTAGTATTATTTTGTTCAGTTTGACAATTAACTGCATACAATATTTTCACAATTTTAATTTCAAATTGGAATTGAAGGAGTCAGATGAGGTTGTGACCTCTCAGACAAAGGCTGGGAGTCAGGATGAGGCGACTGATCAGACCAGTGCCCACCATTTCAATGTGGCGGCATGGATGCCGGTGACTCGGTATGGCTTTGAGATGGGCCGTGTAGTTGGTATCGACCTTCATGTGACTCCTCGTACTTATTATGGTACTACTGTGATGTCAGCATCCATCTCGAGAGGAGATCGGGGAGAGGCATCATCTTATACCTTACAGTATTAGGATTATTTGTGAACTCAATCTCAACTTATAGAGAGTTTGTAGAAGTAGCATGAAAAGATGTGACAACAACAACAGCAGTAGCAGCAACATCACAATGAGGATATGCGTCGATGGCAGCAGCAAGAGCATGAGCAGATGGAGTACATGCGTCATCTGACTCGTAGTTTAGGGATGGTGTTTCCTCCACCATCTCCTACAGCTCCTCTACCTCCTCTAGAAAACGAACCCCTAGTGACTTTTTTTGTGTTAAAAACATTTGAATTCAAGATTTGTTGTAATATGAACTATTTTCAGTTTCTGTATTTTATATTTCTATGAATATTGCATAATTTAATTTTTTTTCTTTTTAATATTTTATTATTTATTATTACTATTATATTTTTTAATGTTTTTTTATTTTACTAATAATAATAATAATATTTTATGAGTTTTTTAATATTTTTTGTGAATATTGAGAATTTTAATATTTTTTTGTTATTTTAATAATATTAATATTATTTTTTTCATTAATCATAATTATATTAAATATATATATTTTTAGTATTATATTATTTAATTTTTGTTAATTTTACTAATAATAATAATAATAATTTAATAATTTTTTATTTTTTTGAGAATATTGAGAATTTTAATATTTTTTTATTTTTTTATTTTTTTAATAATATTAATATTATTTTTTCATTAATTATAATTTTATTAAATATATTTTTTATTTCGGTTATTATTTGCGATGGCACCTGTTGTGAAGGGATCCCATCGCAAATAGTTTAAATATATATTTCTAAATACTGTTTCTGATGGAACCAAGGGGTCGTTGCAAATATTATTTGCGACGGGCCCATCGCAAAAAGTTTATTTATATATAATGAATATAATCGGAGAGTTATTGGCAACGGGAAACTTCCCCATCACAAAAAAAAACATTTTTTTTGATTGGCCTATATAAAAAAATGGTATTCGCGACGCCGTTTTCTACAACAGGCTATTTGTGATGGGACCCCATCGCTAAAGCTTATTTGCAACGGGATCCTAGCACAAATAGCCCGTTGAAAATAGCACAAATTCTAGTAGTGGGAGAATCCAAACTAGAATCCCTCTAGCGGTGATCCACAGGTGCTCTGATGGCATCTGATCGACACCACTCGTTCTCCGGGTGCTAGTGCGGTGAAGCGAGTGTCTTCTGTCAGTCATTCTTGGTCGCGTGTTCTTCCGCCTTGAAAAATATCTCTTGTTCTTGAGAGGGGAAGGAAGAGGATTCAAGAGAGAAATTTTTTAAAGAAAAAATTATCAATTTACCAAGCGTGCGATGTGTTCTTTGTGGCACAATAGACGTACTTGTCTATTTATAGGCATGGAACTTCAGTTACAATAATTAATTGAATAATAGAAATTAAATACATTCATTAACTTAGAGAAAACCCATGCACATAATAATACCACGTCATTATTTATGGTGTGCTAACTTGCTCCAAATGGAATTATAAATAAAATTCTACGTCACAAAATAATAACAACGTCATTATTATTTTAACTTGTGCCAACTAGTTAAATAATTATTTACCATCTAGAAAATAATTATTTTACTAACAAATCGACCTTAGTCTGTTGGAACTCCACTTCCATTTATTGAACACTCAAATAAATAAATTAATAAATTATTCTGTTAAATATAGATTTTATTTAAAAACTAGTAAATAAATATGTATTAAATGTTCAATAAAATAAATAAATATATTTTATTTAATTTATGCGATCATTTTAACTTGAATAAAATTATTCCACGGTCATGAGAATAATCTTTATTTCATTAATTCAATTGAAATAGAATTTAACTGAGACCGCCAAAAACACATAGTGTGTGACCCTTTATGATTCGTTCTCGTTTGAATTAGGAAGGTTTTCTTAAATTCCAAGAGCACTACCTAGCAACAGGTCAAGGCACCCAAGAGAAAGAAAGTAAAGTCACAAAAATGATATCCACATATAAACACTAATTATGTCATATAATCCCTTCATCTCAATATCTCATCGAGTGGGTTTTAGGATAGTTTCATCAACCTCTATGCTTGATACGTCGTTATTTGACTACCTAAAATAAACTCGTCATTACACTATGGCCATGGAATTTCACACGACGTTTCTTTTTCCATCCAAGGGCTGAGATATCAACTTCCATTAATGGAAGGGACAAATCCTTGCTCAACTTATCCATTAATATCATGTCACTCATGATTCACCCAACATACCCTACTTCTAGCCAATAATCTGCGTGATGGTTTTCGTCAGTAAATCAAAGTGAACAAGTCGTGACACAGATTAATGATAATCTTAAAGTCTAAGGATCATTACACATGCTCACAAGTAGAAATATTAGATGACCCCAAAACATACGGAATTCCTACAGGCGGACCTGTTCTTATAATCTCATGTTTGGGATATTACTATGTACAAACTTTAGGAGAGGAAGCCTCATCTCCTTATAAGTACTTGCACCTGACGATCTGCATGCTATATGTCCCATAATAGTATTCCATCCAACCGTATAACTATATTTAATAATATTGTTATAGAATTTCAAGGTTATCATCATAGCGGTGAACTTCCATGACCTTATCAATGCAACAAATACTCAAGGACATTATTACATCATAGTCATGTAGAACAATGAACAATATGGAATAAGATGTTTAATATTTATATACCTTAAATATCCATGTAATCAGAGTTCAACTAGTTGGTTCTAGGAAACCAACTCTTACATATTATAGTTATAGTCATATTCTAAGGACATTGTTTTTCGGTCATCTAATTTATATCATATGAGGTGTCCTGATTTTGTTTGGTGTGAGGTTTCAATTTAATGTTGTGTGTTTGGGAAGTTGTAATTTTTAGTTTAATGTTACACAAATCATACTATGGTTGTTGTTAGTGTAAAGTCATAGAGCTTAAAATTTAAGGGATTCAAATAGTATTAGTACATAATTCTTGCACTACTAATCATATTTGAAGGACATGTAGTTTGGACTATGGGTGCAAATATTTTATGTTCATACCTCCAATATTAGTTTTAAATAGTTTAAGGTCAAACTGCTTAGTTAGGGGTGTTGTTTTAGTTTAATACCAAAAATCATGGACCCTCTACTTCTTGTGAAGCTATACTTGAGAAATAATTTATTGGTAGCAGGTATGATATGATCTCTATATATGGTGATCAAAGAGTATGGTCCATTTGAAAAAACTTAGGGATTATGTAAGGACCTTCCCATATGGGCTCTAACTTTGATGCCTTTTTTGGGTATCATCGACATTATGAGATCCAGTACCATGTCACACTAGAGGAATTATCTAAAGAAAACATTTTTGTTTAATGATATCACAATCTTATTTTTTTGCCTCTCTATGTGGTGTAAGGATACCAACCTATTTTCATTGAGGTATTTTAGCTCATCCAGGTAGAATTCAACCATTCTTTAGGGCATATTCTAATCATATACAACTATTCAGAATGAAGGAAACAAAACCTGGATGGAAAATAATACCTATGTTCCATATATCGATGATTATGGGGTCACCTGGGTGGAATTTAGAGTCATCATCCAATATTCCTAGAGGGTGTGGGGAAGTTTTTTCGGCCAACTTCATTTATTATGGTCCACTATTTTCTAGGGATGTTAGAGAGGGTATTTTTTGTATGTCATAATCTTAACATTTTACTATGATTTTTAGTGAGAATTATTGTTGGGATGAATTGTGTACTTGTTGTAAAACGTATTCAACTATTCATGTAATATTCCAAGATTCAGGAAGTAAAACTGTGTTTGATAGTGTATATGACACACAATATCGAGATTAAACAAAAAAAGAAATATTATTATGTGATTATCATGACCTAGATGCTAAATTTGGGGGAATTTATAGTGTTATTGTATTTTTGAATTATATAATGGTCATATGTGTTTATAATGTATCAATTAATTATTTATAAATAGGGATTATATTTTTTTGTAAATTCATTTTATTCATCAGAAACATATTTTCTTGCAAAATTACTTTCATTGATTTTATGTAAAATACATATGTATAGTATATTTTAGATATTTTAGAAAATTCATTCAATAAAATGAACTTAGTTTTTGATGTTATCATCTCAATATTTTCCAGTGATGGAATTTTTTTATTTTTCTGATAAGTTTGATTTATAATGAATAGTGAAAAATATATATTATTATTATATTTTTCAAGTATTTTAAAGTTAAAATTTAGTTTTTAATTAGTTTAAAATTTTGATTAGTTAAAATTTATTTATAGTACTATATATTTTTTTAAATGGATTTTTTAATTTAATTTTTTGTAAAAACATTTTTTTAAAGGACGTCTTTCTGAAAAAAACTATTTTTGGTTGCGTTATTTCGGTTTTATTTTATATTAAATTCTAAAACATCAATGTTTTTTATTTTGAAAAATGGATGAAATATTTGGATCCATAAGGTCCAAATTTATTAAATATATCCCTTTTATTTTTGTTAATATAAATAGTAACCTTGGTAATATTTGTAACCATGGTAAAAGGTAAATCAGGTAATTAGGTGTAAAAATAAGATGATATGGACGGGAAAATGACCATAGAACTTGCCCCAACATTATTGGATGAGTATGTTTACACCATAATCATCAAAGTGTCGAAAGTATAACCATTGGGAGCTATTTATATTATATTATATCATTTATAATACTTTGTATAAAGAAAAGTGGAAGATGTCACACTCATATTTTTAAAAGCTATAACATTTTTAATATTCAGTTATAAATAATATATATTCAACTAAAAATATAAATATTTAATATAAAATATTTATATACATCATGGTGATTTAATTGTAATTTTTATTGAAGAAATAATTACTTTAAATACTCACACAGCGTTGATTCATAAATTATTTTATTAAGGGAAATATCTAACAAATGGTATACAAAATATTAAAATAAATATAATATGAGATAATTAATATCATAAATAAACTTTATATACTAGTTTTACATGTTAGGTATGTATTAAAATAGTTTTTTCAAAGATAACTTGTATTCATATTTGTGAAAGTCAATGTAATGAACAGTTTTTAAAATTTACATTATGAATATTTTATAGTGAACAATATTTTATTAAATGATATCGAATTCCTAAAAATGTTATATCTATCCAAATAATTTTGAGAAGGTTTAAAATTTAATAAATGATCTATTTATGGGTTGTTTTACATTTTATTGTAAATATATTAACCCTCAAATCGTTAAAATCCATGTTGGCGCAATGAGAATTAATGAGGTTAAATAATAGTTACAATGAAAATATAAGGGTATAAATTTAGTGAGAATTTTATAAATTTTATTGGATAATTTTTATTTGACCTTTATAAAATAAGGATATTTTTTTTATTTAAAGTACACTTTTCCTTGAAATTACATATATTTTTTTTAAATCAATGATAGTAATAAAAGGTCACTCTATTTTTAATATATTTTATGTGTTCGCGTGGGGAAAAAGGAAAGAATGATCAAACGTAAATGTCAATTTTGATTTAATGAAATTATTTTCATTATATAAGTTTATTTTAAATTTTAATAATTTATATATTTATTTTAATTGCATTTATAATGCTAAAACATTGTTTATTTAATTAAAGAAAACATAAAATAATTGATTTTAAATATAATATTTTTGTTATAATTTGAATGGTTTACTATATTAAATGAATTTTTTTAATCTATATGACATATAATATATTTTTAAAATCATTATATGGTAATTTTTCCTTTTTTTATATATTTGAATTCAATGTAAATGAATAATAATAAAATTTATATTAATTATAATTTTTCCAAATAATATTTTATTAGATTTTTGAAAAATATGAAAACATATTTAAAAGTACAAGTATAATATAATATGGTACAAATATCATAAATGTTTAATTTATAGTCCAATTGACATCAAATAAGTTAAAATTATAACCTTTTAATGTCAAAAAATTATTATCATAGTAAAAATTAAAATAGGTTAACTAAGGGTTATCCAAATGATAAGGTTTAAAATAATAGAAAAACATTAATAAAATATATTAGTTTATGATATTATATACTCATATTATCTTATCTTTTAATAAATTTCTACTTGGTATCATTTGAATAGAGAATTATTTTATTATAAATTAATATTTTGAAAAATTCCAATACTGCCCCTCAGCTCAATAATAAAAGGACACCTCTTACCTCACTTCATTTCATCACATTTGAGCCTTCTATATCGATGTTACCCAACTTATTTCACTTATTAACTTCTATAAAAACATTTTATAGGTTCTTTTATTATCAAAATACCAACTCTAGAGACCTTTAAAGAAGATCCAAAGGAGACGTTTCGAAGAAGAGGAAACTATTCTAACTGATCACTTTCTTTTTCTTCTCAACCTTACCTCCTGTAAATATCTGATGTTTATCATAAAATAATAAATTCAATGTACTAAACATGATGAAATTTTATTATGATTATGTAAACATCATTATACTCCCTCTTTCCCATCCAATAAGAATATAAAGTATAGATCATGCATACGTACAACTGGCCATCTCCTTAAAGAGATACAATTAATTTTTAATCCCCAACATTTTATAAATGGTTATTATGTTGTGTTTAATGAATATATATGATATATATGATATAGTAATTTTTCTGTAAATATGAATTGTTAATATTATTTAATTCTATAAATTAAAAAAATGAAAACAACATTCATGCGTAAGTACAACCATCCATCTCCATGAATGGAATAATTCATTTTCTATCTCGAATTGTTATGAATGATTATAAGTATATATAAAAATAATATATATTATTTTCAAACCGTGATTAAAATTATTTATATTATGCTAATATAATCAATCTAAAAGGATTGGGGCTTCTAAACCAAAACATTCTTGGAAAACTAAAGTTGTTATCACCGAAATAGTGATTTCCATAACAAATTATTAATAAGTGGGTGATAATATTTTTTAAATAAATAATAAATTTAATTATATAATTAATTTTATTAAAATAAATGTATAATAAATTGATATTTATTATACCGTAGGATTGAATATGAACAAAGAAAGGCAATACTTGAGGTAAAGAAATTCTAAACTCAATTTCCACTCTTTGGGTTAAACTACCATTTCATTGATTTTGTTATATAATGATTTTTTATGAAATGAATTTTGATTATACTATATTGTATTTCCAATTTTTTATGTTTATTTAGTGTGAATATAAAAAATTAATTCGTATTATTAATTATCAATTCAATTATATGACATTTGTACGTGTTTATTTGAAAATCTCATCATTATTTAGGATTGTTTACATTTAATTTCCCACTTTGGATTATTTCTCATCCATGTACATGTTTTCTAATTTTTTTAATATTGTTACTCTTTTTCTACAATTTTTTAAATTCATTTTAACCCTTTTTTTTACTTTACTAAACGTTTTTAAATGAATGTTTTTATCAATTTCCAAACAAGTAACTTTTTGAATTTTCCAACAAGAGAATGAAATGATTATTTTTTAACTTATCTGCCATGAGCGGATTTTCCTTCTTTAATGATGAAATAATTTTTTAATACTCCTTTAAAATATTAAAAGGTTATTGTCAAATAAAATTGTTTCTTCTATACTTTCGTGGTATTTTAAAAAAGAAAAAAATGGATATTTTCCATAAGAAATATTTCATGTGATATGTCAAAATTATTTTCCATCTATGATAATATTATTTTATGTTATTTATTATTTACTCGGGATATTACTCAAGGATATTATCATTATACATTTTATGGTTGTTTTAGGTTTATTATGACTTGATATTTATGAAACCAATTTATCTTCTATGGGTTATGATTTGATGAAATGCTTATAAAACCTTATTAATTTTAAGGGGTACTGATTTGATGAATGGATTATATTCTTGTGTCGCACATATATACAATTTTCATTATGTTATGGTTGGGACCTATATCTCTCGTGAATTAATTGGATAATGATTTATATATCATGATATAGATAGAAATTGAATGGAGAGTGAACTTGGTTCATTAAGGGACTTTGTCCACCATGATAGTATTGGGAGTGAACCATTAATTCTATGATTTTTTGGGTAGTAAACACATTCCACTATGATAATCTTGGAAAATATCCTAGAGTACTAATGAAATTATTTTCTATACTTATATGCTTTCCATAATTCCTTGTTTTATGACAATGTTTTTTTCTCATGGATCGCGTTCCTTTATTATTTACATCTTATGAACTGCCAAAATTTATTCCATGACTCAATATTAGGATATATGTTATATTGGGTGTTATTTTCTAAAGATTTTTTCATGTTATTATATCCTTAGGCACATGTTTTTCTTTAAATATCCCTTTATTTCCCTTTATAACATCTAAACTCACCCTATTATTATGTTTAATTTCCTAGGTTTTATCAAAAATGTAAAATAAATATTGAATATAATTATTTCACTTGGAAGAAGTTGATGGAATATTTTGAAATAGGAGAACCAGGGTATATTGGGTGATAATGAATATTCTTGTGAACCAGCTATTTATAAAGCCTCACTATTAATAGTTTGTCCTAATTCTCGAGAACCTTATACCAAAAATGTACTTGTGTAAGTAACTGGTCAAATATTTCCTTTTAATGTTATATATTTTGATGAAAAAATAGGGTTACATTTTTTAATATTACATCTCTTGCAACAGATCCAGAATTGTGGCTTCTGGGATATAAATTTTTTATTAGAGAAGGGTATATATATCATTATATATTATGATTGTTTCGATATAAGTAATATTAAGAGTTATAGACACCATCATGGGTATATAAGACCATAATTTCTAAGACCTAGAAACCCATTTGAGGGTTTAAGATATGAATTTTTAAGGTAACTAATTATATTAATAAGGATCATTATTTTTTGGAGATATTTTAGGGTTATTTCATTTTGGGATAGAAAATTAAAGGTATGAGATAACATGTGAGGTTAAATGTTGTTAAATTTTGAATATATTATGATCAATTTTTTGAGTATTTCTAAAAAATTTATAATTTTATAAGGATAGTGTTAGAAAAAGGACAACATGTAGGATGGATAACATTTGGTCATATCTGTAATGGTCCCGAGGATTGAACCCAAAGCTAAATGGTGACAAGGGTTAATCACCCACCACTAGTCTACGTGAAGCCCCTATTAGTATTCCATTTTATTTTTAGTAAAACTATCTAATATATAATGGTTATTTTCATTTTAGGACCATAAATTTTATTATATAGATAAATAGAAAATTGTGGTATTTTAAGGTAAATATAATACTATTGGATTTTGTATGATGATTAAAGGTTGGTTTATATTTTTGAACAATATTTTCTTTTATTGTTGATTTATGGTGATTGAGTTCATTTATAAAATATTTTATAATATCTTGAGGATTATTAGTTAAACTACATCTTTGTATAAGATATTAAGAGATATTGATGTTATTGGATATAACTGTTAAAGTTTATCTTGGAAGACTACGTGATCAAAGCCTTCTTATTTTTTGGTTTCAATCTTATTTTATAATATTTTTTGGAGAATTCTAGTGTTAGTTAATTATTGAAGGATCTTTGTTGAACTTTGGGTATTACTGTTGAATTTGGGAGATTCAAATAGTTTTTCTGTATTTAAAGGAGTATTGTTTTTGGAGGATTATCTTATCATATATAAAGAAATTTTGTTTTTGTTAAGGTTTTAAGAATGGAGAAATATATAGTTAAATTTTTTTGGATTATTTGATTCATTAGATGTTAATTATAGTGCTTATGGTGTGAAAAAAATAATCTTTAACACTAATAGTTTATTTTTTTTGGTTTTGTAGTGGAAATTGATTAAAAGAAAAAACACTAGTTTTCAAGTAACTATTTTTCCTTATTTTCTTTGAATGTATATTAAAGGAGTTCCTAAAGTCTTAGAAAATAATCTTTCAAAAATGTTAAATTAAAACTTTATCTCTTTAATTTGTTACTAAGATATAAATGGTCTTTTAACTCTTCACATATTTATAGTTTCGTGATGGTTAACTTTATAATGACCATGAACTCAATTAAACTCCATCATAATATGATAATTTGTTTCCTATTAAATGTCCATTTTTTACTTGGAATCCTATTATTTTTTATCTCATGTGACCTTTTTGGTTTCCTTTCTCACCTTTCACATTTAAGTTTTATCAACCCTTTTTATGATGTAGGATTTCAATAAAGGTACTTTTAAAAAATCAAAATTTTGGTTAATAATAATATGTTAAAATTGAGAAGACATTATTTTTTAAAGGGATGATAATTTTAAATCCTAATATTTAGGAATAAAATACTTTTATAGATAGTGTATGATATACACAACATTGAGCATAATTTAAAAGAAAATATTATTATGTGATGATTATAACCTAGCTGCTAAATTAGTTGGAAATGAAGAGTAGTAATGGAATTATGAAATATATAATGGTCATCCTCATTAATAATGGATTAATGAATTATTTTTAAATAAGTACTATATTTTTTTGTAAAGTCATTTTATTCGTAAAAAACATATTTTCTTCAAAAATATTTTTTCTATTTTATATAGATTTATATATGTATATAATTTATGGATATTTTAAAAAGTATATTTGATAAAATTAAATTATTTTTTGAAATCATCGTATCAAAATTTCCTTATGATAAAATTTTGAAAGTTTTCTGAAAAATCTTGATTTTTCAATTAATAGTGAAAAATACAATTTTTTTATTATATTTTTCAAGTATGTATAAGTTCAAATTATAGTTTTAATTATTCTAACTTTTCATTAGATATAACAGATTTATAATATTCCAATTATGGTATAGTAAATTTTATTTTATACTTGAATTTAGTAAGAAAACATTTTATATTTTAAACGGGAATTTTTCGGAAAAAAAAACTGTTTTTTGTTACGTTATGAGAGTTTAATTTTAAATTAAATTTTAAAAATTAACTATTTTTAGTATTGTATAATGGATAAAATTTATGGATTCAAAAGTTACAAATTTAGTTAATATAACCCTTTTATTTTTTGTTAAAATTAAAATTAACCTTCGTAATTTTTGATACTATAGTGAAGGGTAAATCGTGTAATTATGGACTGAAATAAAATGATAAGGACAATAAAATGACACTAAAACTTGCAAAATTTTATTTTATGAGCTATTTTAAACCCTAATAATCCATGGTTTTAAATAATAAACCTTATAAGCCATGTGTATTATATTATGAAATTTCTAATATTTTACTTAATGAATAGTCAAACATCTTATTATGATATTTTTATTAACTATAGTATTTTTAATATAGGGTAATCTATAATATATAATAAAAAATAAAAATTTATTTTAAATATAAAATATGTATTTACATATGGTAATTTTATTTTATGTTTTATTGAATAAATAAAAAACTTAAATTTTCACACACTACTAATGTAGTAATTATTTTATTAATGGAAATGACAAATAAATGATATTAAAATTATGGAAATAAATATAATACAATATCATTAATATCATCACTGAATTTTCTAGATGACCTTAACATTTTAAGGGTTTTTTAAATATTTTTTTAGGAAAACTTCTTATATTAATATTTTTCAAAGACAAAGTAATGAATAGTTCTGAAAATTAACATTATGAATATTTTATAGTAAATAATATTTTATTAAATGATAAAAAATTTCAAAAATAACATATTAATCAAAATAAGTGTTATAAGGTTTAATATGATATATATGATGAATTTATGGGTCTTTATAAATTTTATAGTGACTATATTAACCCTCAAATGTTTAAATTGGAAGTTGACACGGTAAGAATTAAAGAGGTTAAAAGAGGGTTAAAACTAAAAGCTAAGGGTATAAGTTTAGTCACACATTCTCTAAATTTTATTAGAAGAATATTATTCTTACCTTTTCACCTAAGGATATACATTGAGTTAATTAATGGACAATATTTCTTGAAAATTTCTTATGTATTATTTAAATCAAAGATAGTTACAAAATGTCACTCTTTTAGTTTTTGATATATTTTAATGAGTCTACATGGGTAAAGAAGGAATATATGAATGAAAATAAATATTTTTTTAGATTAATGTAATTATTTTCATCATATAAATTTACTTTTACTTTATCAAAATTATATAATTACCTTAAATGATTCAATATATCACATAAAGTGTTTATCTAATTAACAGAAAAATAATATAATTATTTTTAAAATATTAATTTTTGTATACTTTGAAGGAGTTAATCTGTTAAATTATTTTTACATATCTATATGACATATTATAAATTTTTTAAATCATTATATTATAATTTAATTTTATTATATATTAATTTGAAGTCAAAGTAAACAAATAGTGTCAAAATTGAAATTAATTATAATTTTCAATATAATATTTTATCAAATTATTAAAAAATTATATAACAGATTTAAAAATAAAAAGTGATTATAATATTGTTTAAAATGTCATAAATTATTCATTTTTTGTCTAATTTAAATCACATATATAAAAATCACAAGCTTTTAATATTAAACAATTTGTTACTATAGTTAAAATTAAAATATGTTAGCTAAAGGTTATTCAAAGTTATAAAGTTGAAAATAATAAAAAAAACCTATATAAGAATATATATTTTGATTATTTTATGAATTTATGTTAAATAATCATTTAATACATGTAAATATTTAGGAATTTGGAAACAAAAAAAATAATTATACTTTAATCTTTTCAAAAATTCCAAAAGTGTTTTCCACCTCAATAATAAAAGGAATCCTCCTACCTCACTTCATTTCATCATTTTTGATACTTCTAACATGACAATAAAATGAAAATATATCTTCTAAACTTTTCCTAGAAACATTACTGAGGTGATTTATATCTCAAAATACCATCAATAGATCCTTTTAAAAAAGATCTAAAGGAAACATTCTGGAGAAGAGGTAATCGCTCTAACCGATCACTTTCTATCTATACTCATCCCTACCTCCAATAAATATATGGTTTTTGTCATAAAATAATACCTTATATATAATAAATATGATAAAATTTTATTATTAATATGAAAACATCATTATAAAACCTCTTAATCAAAAACCAAAAAAGTGAAAGTATCATTCATGTGTTTGTACGACTTACTGTTTCCACATAGCGATACAATTCATTTTTCATCACTATCTATTAAGGATGGTTATTATGATGGGATTAATAAAAATATATGATTTATATGATATTATTATGATTCTTGAAATTTTAATTATTATAGTTATTTCTTTCTATAAATTTAAATAATGAAAACAACAATTATGCGTACGTACGACCAACCATCTCCATGAATAGTTTAATCCATTCTCTATCTCGAATTTCTTCCAATTATTATAAATATATAATTAATGAATGTATTTGATTTTTATAAAATTAGTAGAATTATATGAATTATAATTCCATGATCAAATTAGAAGAATCTGGGCTGCCAAACTGAAACACGCTTGGAAAATGGAACAGTTATCACCCAAAAAGTGATTTTCATAACAAATTATTAATAACTGGGTGATAATATTCTTTAAATAAATAATATATTGTATTATAGTATTATATTTATGGAATAAAGTTATAATAAATTTATATTTCTTATATATTAGGTTTGAAAATGAACAAATTAAGGCAATACTTGAGGTAAGAAAATGTTTTACCCAATTTCCATTTATTAGGTTAAACATCCATTTCATTGATTATATTATGTTATGATTTTGTCTGAAACGAATTTTTATTATATTATACTGTATTTAAAATTATTTTAAGTGTATTTAAATTGAATGAACATTATTAATTCATTTGATTAATTATCACTTCAAAGATATGATATTTTTAAGGGTTTATTTCACAATCTCATAATTATTTGAGATTGTTTACATTTAAGTATCCTTTGGGGGAATATATCACTTCCATTTCAATGTTTTCTAAAAAAAATTATTATTTTTAATTATCATAAAATTTTTTAAACTCATTTTTACACATTTTTTATATTACAAAATGTTTTGAAATGAATATTGTTTTCATTTTCCAAACAAGGTACATTGAGAATTATCCAACAAAAAGTATGAAAGGAATGCATTTTTAACTTATATGAAATGAGAATATTTTCTATAATTCATGAAACATTAATTTATTGAGGATTATATTACAATGTTTCATGGTTATTTTCAAATAAAATGTTTTTCTATAATTTTTCCATTTAAAAAAATTGTTTTCAAAATAGAAAAGATATTTTCCTCAAAAATCATTTCAAATGATATATCAAAATTATTTTCCTTCTAATAAAATATTATTTTATTTAACTTATTATTTACTAGGTATATTTCTTAAAGATATTATACTTATACTTTTTATGATTTTTTTGTTTGTTATGGCATGACATTAATGAAACCAATTTCTTTTACAAGGGTTCTGTTATGATGAAATGTTTATGAAACTCATTTATTTTTATGGGTTATAATAAAATAAATGGATTCTATTATTGTGGAGCATATATGTATGGTTTTCTTTATGTGACGGGTAGGACCTATATCTACCTTCAATGAATTTTTTAATTATTTATATCTTTTAAGATAGGCAAGACTGGAATGGAGAGTGAACTCGATTTAGTAAGGTACTTTTTCCACCATCATAGTCATGGAACTGAATCTTGACTACCATGATGGTTTGAGGAGTTAACCCATTCCACTATGATATACTTGGAAAAGAGACTTCACTATTAATGAAAATATTTTATATGCATATATTATTGCTACAATTTTATGTTTTATTCAAATTCTATTTTCTCATGGATCATGTTCCTTTATGATTTATGTCTTATGAAGTTCCAGGATTTATTCAATGACTCAATATTATGAACGTTTTTATAAATATTATAATTTTCAAAAGTTATTTTCATGTTTTTATATCCTTATGCTCATGTTTTTTTTAATATCTCCCTTTATTACCCATACTTAGCATCTAAGATCACCATTTTATAATGTTTATTTTCCCCATGTTATGAGGAATGATGTTAAATTAAAATATATCAAATAATTTCATTTGGATGATTTTGATAACCTATTGTGAAATTGTAAAAGCTAGATATAGTAGGAGATACTATTGATTCTTTCTAAATGGTTATACATGAATATGTGTTGTTATTAGTTTTTTCAAATTATCTGAAACTCTAAACCTAAAGTTTCATTGGGTAAGTATGTTAATTGATATTTCTTCTTGATGTTTTATGTTTTTATGTAAAAAATAAGATCACATTTTCAAAATTTATATCTTTTTATTTTGACGTGTGGATTATGGGTTGTTACATGGAATTTTAGAAGCTGGAGTTGTTGTCTGTGAGAATAGCGTGAGGAAATACAAATTGACGGATGGTTTGGTAGATGATGCACTCAATCATTGACCAGGTTTTTATATCCTTTAGGGGAACCAATTTAGCACATTTGGAGAATAATTTAGTTTTAGTCAAGAATAACATGTGTTGGAAAGCTGTCAATGATGGGTATGTCCCCACAATATTGAGTCCCCAAACTGAAAAGGGACAAGAATACCTTATGGTGTGGAGAATCTCTGGTAATAAATGTACAAAGTTAGAATGGATTTTATAGGCATTAAACTATTAGGTAATTCAATGTAGACATGGACCATGGTGGGTTATAAGTATCATAACCTATAAATCTCATCAGATATATTCAACATTTCATGATAGGTGTCACAAGACTCGACAAAGAATTCTTGAATAACTTGAGTTATATCATCTCCAAGGATGAAATAGAGGATAATTCCATCAAAACCCATGCCTATAGAGTATTTTCTCTATGTTAGGCCCACACTAAGTGGTAAATTATTATGTGCGCTGAAGGATTCGCTCATTATTTTCTTAGTCTAAAGCTAGAATATCACGCAAGAGATTCTTGAAAAAAGACCCAACCAATTGTCAATTTCTTAGACTGTGGGGGGCCTAATGGTCATGGAATAGAAGTACCAAAAGTAAGTTAGTTTTCATATTGGTATCCATCATATGAATTTGAGGAGGTGATGTATATCAACCCTATATTTTTTCATTGATAATATATCATTTTATATATAAATAATATAACAGTGTTACCAAACTAGGATCGAAAGTTTTAGTGTATTGGGAAAATTAAATCCATATATAAATTTTACATAACTGTACATAATCATTTATTTAATTCATTCTTCACTAGCTTCTCATTGGACCTTGTGTTCCCCATAGTAAAAGTATTCACCAAAGGATGTACTTCTAAATAAGGGGAGAGCTAAAATCCCAACAAGAGGATGTATAAGAGACATAAAATATGGGTGAGACTTATCGTCATAAATAATATAAGAAATGTATCATAAAAATAATAATGATAAGAATCATTAGATAAAGGTTTGGAATATAGAAATTCATAAAAATGAAACATCTTGTCTTAGTGGTCAATTAACATACATAGTTATGCACAAAGTTAACATCATGTTCAGGAATTTTTAAATTTATATCATGAGATTCATCACATTAACCAATGCATTGGAGCTCTATATAATTTAGGGTCCACCTGTCACATCATAACATTTACATTATCATACATGCCACATAAAATATATATCAATCATGGACATAAAATAATCCATTAAAAGGAATGGGTTATAAAGACCCGTAAAATTCAAGGAAATTTTTTTCTTACTTTTCTTTGGGATTTTACATGAACGCAGTTTCTGACGACACTTGATTCCGAGGCCCGGTGTGCCCGGAATTTCTATCCGAAGTTTAGCTCGGGTACGTTCAGTGAACGAACGAGCGGGAATTTCTAACTTTTGAACCGGTGCTCGGAATCGAATTGTGAGGGCACCGATGGAACCACAGCACCGATAATTGCTTAGAAACACCTTTTCCGGAGTTGTGTTTTCACGAGAGAGGTTGATAAAAATTGTGGAAGTTAAAATAAAAATTTAACTACAATTTTTATTTTTCTAAGTGGATTTATGCTTTGGGTGGAAGTTGGGTAACTACCCAACTTCCCATGGAAGGTTATGAGGGTGGTGGGGCCCACAGGAACCCCACCCATTCACATTCCTTAACTCCCTCAACTCACAATTTAATATGATAACTTAAGTATTAATAACTTATGTTATTAATGAAGAGTGAGTTTAATGTGTGTGTTTGAAATTCAAACTAATGTCTAGTTAATAAATTAAGTGTGGGCTTAATTTATTTTTGGGTCAGATTTTTGTGGTGGAGTCTTTGGGAGAAAAGGGCTAAGGACTTGAGGAACTTCTTCGTCTTCGACGAAGAACGTGAAGAACACATCGGTCTCCGACGAAGAACTCCGAGTTCTCGGAAACCGATTACGCGACGCTGTGTAACACGATGCCATCCAAATCTTCTTTCACGACATCTCTTCCCGCGACGAATCCTCGTTTGACGAACCTCCGTTCAAGTTCGCACGAGGTAGGGGTTTATGCGATTTCTTTTCATGATTTACTCCCATTCATTATCCACGTATAATTGGACCGCATGCTATCAATTAACGGGAGGAGGCCGGACCGCACAAACACGGCCGACCCCCCTACCTTTTATTTTCTTGTTGTTGTGGTATAACGGGAAGTGACGTGGTGCCGTCGCACCACGTGGGAACGAACGACAAGAATTCGCGATGCCGACACGCCGCGTTTTTAAAAATATGAACCAAGTCGCGGCGCCGTCGCGCCGCACTGGAGAACCACAAAAGCACTGCGGCCGGAGCGGGGCTACGTCGGAGGGGTGTGGTGTCGTCGCGCCGCACCGGACGAATGAGGGCCGCAGCCGGTACCGGGTCGCGGCGAAGCGTGGGAACCGCCGGCCGGAAATGGGCTGCTGGAATCGGAGCAGGGAGGGGACCGGCCATCGCTGGTCCCGTGGCGGCAGAAACAGGCCGGCCGGGGCGGGCCGGCCGGACAGGAGAGAAGCCGGGGGTTCAAAACCCCGGTCGGCCAGCTAGCGGCCCCCATTAAGGGGGGACGCGGTTACAAAACACGGGAGGGGGGGGGGGGGGCACCCCCCCCCCCCCCCCCCCCCCCCGCAAATGGAACGGCTCGGCCGAGCCAGCTCGCTCCGGGCCACGCCCAGCCGGGCCGACCCAGGGGGTCTCGGGCTGGGTCGGTCCGGGCCCGAAACCCCCATTTTCGGACCCTTTTCGGTCTTTTGCCCATATCTCGGGCTACGGACCTCCGATCGATGTGCCTTCAGCGGCGATGCGATCCTTGTATAGAGACGGTCGTTTCGGTATATCACACTCAAGGTTTCGGAGAACATTATATCCGGTCGGGTTGGTTCGTACACGAAACCAACCGGGCCCTCGGAGCGGAAACACTCATAACTTGAGTTTCGGACGTCCGATTGCCGTGCCGTCGACTTTGTTGGATTCCTCTTAATGAGACGGATATTTTGGCTTACTACGCCTGAGGTTTGGACGCAGGTGGAGTACGGTCATGTTGGTTTTTCCTTAAAAACCAACCGGGCCCCTAGGATGAAAATGCCAATAACTCTCAGACCGGGTGTCCGATTGACGCGCCGTCTGCGACGTTGAGTTTCTGTTGTCGATACGGAAATTTTGGATACATCAACTCTAGAATACATGTCAGTAGATCTATCAGCCTCTCGGCTCGTGGAGCGGACTCTCCTGAACGAGCTTGCTGTGTGCGGGAACCCTAGAGCTGGCTGCGTTGCGACTGTGATGACGACGAATGTGCAGAGATCCTTAGTAGATTCGACAACGACGACTAAAACACTCAGCGATCCTTTGTGGATCAGTGCTACCGATCCTCTGTGGGTCAGCGTTCATCGGTTCTGTGTGAGCCAGCACCTACATATCTTGTGTGGGTCATTGTGGGGGTTAGTTACTTATCGATCCTTTGTGGGTCAGATCCTTTGTGGGTCATTGTGGGGGTTAGTACCTATCGATCCTTTGTGGGTCCGACGGCTTAGATGAATCAGTGACAATATCTGATCATCTCTATCATCATACGAATAAGTATACCTGTGTGAGCTGAATCCTATTTTTCTTTCCTTTGTGGATTGTGTTGTGCTATCCTGTGTGGATTACGTTTTTCTTTCCATTGTGGATTGTGTTGAGCTATCCTGTGTAGATTACGTTTTGATTTCCTATGTGGACTGGGTTGTACTTGGTCTCGAATGATGGAGCCAAATGAGAATTGAAGACTTAGGTATATGAATGGGAATATACCTAAGTAGAGTCAGATGTTACTTCGTGATTGTATATTTCCTTTGTGGATTATCCTTTGTGGATTCTGGGAGACCTTCGGGGGTCTCGGGGTCCCTACTGAGTAGCTTATACTCACCCCGGCACGGGCTATGCCCGCACTACGTTGTGTTGGTTGCAGACAATAGACAATGCTGATTGTGGTTGAGGCTTGTGGAGCAGGACAATACCTGGAGGTGGACCACTGGGCGAGACTTACTCGGAGCGGTCGGCTGGACCCGAGGAGCAGTGGAGGATATCTGTACTCACCCTTCAGGTGGGATTTCCAGTGGACAGCTCGACATTGCGGCTTTACTTTTTAGTTGTCGTTTCCCCTTCCAGTTGTACTTTACTTTCAGTTTGGGTTTGTATACTGGCCCACTTACTTTTCCGCACTTACTGTTGTACTCAGTTTTTACTTAGTGTTTACTTCTACTGCTTGCTTGCTCTGTGGTGTCTGTTTATTTAACAAAGGAAATTCCTTCCCTTTTTACCGGGATTTACGCCTTGGTACTAGTCGCTAGCCCCTTGCCTATGGAGGGCGGGCTTGGGGTACTCACGACACGGGCCCCGAGGACGGGTCATGACATGGGTTCCATTTCATAAATAATATATTCATGAATAAACATTTGGGCTCCCAAAATTAAGAGGAAATAATATACTAGAGAAAATAATCATCAATCTTGTGCGAAGAATAAACAATCTCACAAGGAGTAAAAGATGTATTTTTTGGAAATAAGAGTTCTTTTGGAAAAATATTTGAATTTTTCTTAAAACCATATTCGAAGAATGTATATACATAAAAAGAAAGTGGTAGAAATAATGAAATTATATTTAATAACATTAATAGAATATCCATAATGAAAATGAAGTGAAAAAGGGACACCCTAATAAAGTGAGTTATGTTCAAGAATTCTCATACCTTGTGTCTGAATGATATCTTCACTTTAATATCCTAGATAATCAAATTAATTTCATTAATTTAGAAATAAAGAACATTTTATAATTGAATTTGATTAATTATAGTTTTATTAAGTTCATTAATGGGATCTTTGATGAGTTATGGATTTTAATTTCATTATTCAGTATTCATCATTTTCTTGGTTTTCGTGATCAGTTCTCTTGTATATAAGTATCGAAGTTCATGTAAAATCGGAATATTCATCCATAATTTAAATTATATGTTATTAATTAAAATTTCATAGATTAAATGATATTATATATCATTTTGTTATATGGTGTGGGGATGTACCATTAGATAAATAGTTAATGAAAATGATTTAATTTATTTGGCGGATTTTACGACCATTATGAACATATATCATTTCATTTATCATTACGATTATATATTTCTTCAATAAAATTATATAAATTATAATATGTATAATAAAATATTATTTGCATATATTTATGGTTTTATAACCAGCCTTTTAGGTGGTAGAGAAGATTGAAAATGCATCCTCCACGGTGGCTTTAAATTGACACCCCGAGGATAATTTTTTAATTTTTAGAATAAATGATAAAGGTAATATAATTGAAGAATAATTATTCTATTAACATAATAAAATTAAATTATGAAATACAATTTATTAATAATTTCTCTTTTATATATATAGGTGGGGAGAAGATAATAAAATAAATAAAATTAAAAACAAATTAAATGAAAAATAAAGAGGATTTTACTTCTTGAATTTCTTTTATTTGAGAACCTCTTTAGGGAAAAGGGTTTGGTCATTTGATGTTACCAAGGAATCTTGGACTAGGGATAGGGTCTTCGGAAGTGCTATGGGAAGAATTTGGACATGGCTCAAATCTTGGAAGGTGTGAGCAGAAGTGGTCATGAGGGGTGGTATTTATAAGGGAGGAGAGGGGTGTTTTCTCGTTATTTTGTTCATCAGTTTATTATTTTGGATTAAGAATATGAATAGATTGAGAATTATCACAAAATATATTGAAATAATGAATAGAGAGTTATATATTATGGTTATCACATTAGATATAACTTAAGGAATAGTGTATTTAATGAAGAATGTATAAATAACAAACATTGCCATATTTTACTGTTCACTAAAAAATCATGTATTATCGAAAAATCCAAAAAATTCACCCTAACCAGTTTCCGACATGTAGAATTAAAAAATGAACACCATTTTTAGAAAATAATTTTCTAAATATGATAAAATTATTATTTATTCAAAATCATTATTTACTAAGGAAATATGTTTTTTTGAGATTATAACTAATTTTATAAAATGTTGGAAACACAATTAAGGTCTCATACAATTTTATTATAATCATAAGGGAATAAAATATTAATTTATTAATACATTGTATGAAAATAATTTTTTTAAAATCATTATTCTAATTGTAAAATTGTAATTAAATATTTATTACTTTCAAAAATACAAACACTTAATTAATAATTTTTAAAACATTTTTTTATGTATACTATGATATATTTATATCATATTATTGTTAATAATATGTCTATATTTTATTTATACTTCCATAGGCAAGGTTACTATTCTGTTGGACGAGATACTATTCTTAATGGTCACATTACTATTCCAAATGTGGTGTTACTATTCCATTGATTTAAGTACCCAAATTTCTATAAAAACTTCTCATTTTATTAATTTTTATTTTAAAATATTTCTATTGTGTTCTATAAGCGATTCTATATGATTTGTACTATTTGAATAATTATAATAAGGGAATTTCAATTGATAAACTTTTTCATCATTACATTCTTCCCCCCTTTTGAAAATTCTCCCTTGAAATTTTAATTTACATACTATGTTGAAAACAAGTAGGGGTATTTCTCCTTCATCACTTCCTCTAGTTCCCATGTTGCCTCACCGTACTCATGGTTTCACTATAATACGTTGACCGTGTGAGTTGTCCTATAGCCATAACTTTATCTCTACAATCTAAGATTGTTACTGGCTACTCCTCATGAAAGAGATCATTTTCCAACTATAAAATCTATGGATTTAGTACATGTGAGGGATCTGGTTTGTAATTATTCAATAGGGATACATGGAATACATATTTCACTTGATACATGGTTTATGTAAGTGTCAGTCGAAAGATCATAGATCTAACTAGATCAAGAATCTTAAAGGGGTCGATGTAACATGAACACAACTTTCCTTTCTTCCAAAACATTAAGACCCTCCTCCATGGAGATATGTAGAGTAATACCATGTATCCGACCTTAAACTCAAGGTATCTTCGATGGCTATCTGCAAATCTCTTTTTTCAACTTTGGACTCTCATGATGTGTTGCCGAATGGTTTTCACCTTTTCCACCATTTCATAGACAATTTTAGGTCTTAGTAGCTTACTTTCACTAACTTTATTCCATTATGATGGTGTTCTACATATTTTCCTATAATGGTCTTCATATGGATCCATTGGAATGATTGATTATAAATTGTTATTGTAATATAACTCAACTAGTTGTAGATTTTTTTCCCATCCTACTTTGAAGTCCATAGAACAAGACCTCAACATGTCTTCCATTGTCTGAATAGTTTGTTAAGATTGGCCATTAGTTTGAGGATGATAAGCCATACTATTTTTTAGCTCAATGTTTAGAGAATATTAGAGACCTTTCTATAACATTGAGGTGAATATCAGGTATTGATCATATAAAATTGAATATGTTACTCCATGTAGCTTGACCACTTCTCTAATATATATGTGTGCCAGTTTATCCAGTGTTAATTCCTCTAAAATTTCTATAATATAAGTTTTCTTTGTAAGACGATACAAGACAACCAATATAAAATTGTTTCCATTATATTTCTTCATATGTCCGGGGATAAATTTAATGGTGATGTTTTCCTGTTTCCATTTTGGTACGAGTAATAGTTGTGTCATCCTCTTATATTGTCAGAGATCTCGATACATCTTTGTTCTCCTTGAGTGAATAGATAATGTTGAGCTTTGTGCATCATTCTTAAGATCCATCTTTATCTCTAGATTAGATGGTACACATAATCAGTACCCAAATATTACAACTCCTACCTCATCAATTTTTAACTATGAGGATTTCCCCTTTCACATAGCTTCCACCTTCTTCTAAATTTTCACATCCTTTACTTGATCATCCTTTATTTTCTCCCTAATGGATGGTTGAGCAATAATTTGGTAAATTATTGATTATGTTCCTTCCTTAATGATTCCCCTGAACATCATTTTCAAATATATAAAAATTGGATCCTTCTCAATTTTCATCATTAATAATGTTACAGGATCCCTACAATTTAGAGAATCTTCCACTTTATTTTCCATACCATGATGGTAGTTGATTGAGAAGTCATAATCCTTGATGAGATCTAACCATATTCCCTTGCGTATATTAAGATCTATCTATGTGAATATATATTTGAGTCTATTATGATCAGTATATATTTCACACTTCTCCCCATATAGATAATTCCACTAGCTATTCAATGAAACGATCATAGCTACCAACTCCAGATAATGAAAAGGATAGTTTTTCTCAGGAATTTTCTACTACCTTGAGTCATAGGCTATAAATTTAGAATTTTTTTTTCATTACACACCCTAATCCCTTCTTTCATGCATCTCTTTGTACTACAAACATTTCCAGACTTGTTCGAAGTGCGAGTAATGGCATAGTGATAATCCTCTTTTTCACATCTAGGAAGCATTCTTCCGTTCACTGGTCCAAAAACATTATCCCTTTCAATTTAGCTTAGTTAGTGGGTTTGAAAATCATGATAAGTTCTTCACAAATATTTGGTAATTCCCAGCTAGGCCAAGGAAACTATGGATCTCCATTACTGATGTTGTCTTGGGCCACTCTTCAATTGCATTTGTATTAGAAGGTTTAATGGATATTCTTTTCTAGTGATAACATTTCCCAATAATGATACTTCCTCCATCCATAAATCAAATTTATTGTACATTTCAAAAATTTCCTCCCTTCGAAAAGGAATGTTCATAGTATTTAAATTCACCTCATACTAATCCTTTCTCTTAGAGTATATCATAATACCATCAATATAGACTACTAAAAATTTATCAAGGTAATATCTAAATACTCTCTTAATCATGTCCATGAATAATCTTGGAGAATTAGTGAGTCTGAAAGAAATTACTATGAACTCATAGTGTCCATTCCTCATTTGAAAGGCAGTCTTAAGTATATCTTCCTTTCCTTTAATTAGTGATATCCCAACCAAATTTCCTCCTTAGAGGAATACATAGCCCCACACAGTTGATTGGACAAGTCATATATCTGTGGAAGGTGATACTTTTTCTTGGTCATTATTTAGTGAGATCGGGATAATCAATGAAAAAGATCATTGATCCATACTACTTCTTGATGAAGAAGAGTAGTGAACCCCATAGTAAATTACTCGAGTGTATAAAACCCTTGTCTTGATTATCTTTTAACTACATATTTTATTCTTCCAACTCAATGGTGGTCATTTTATAAGGTTTATTCGATATAGAAAAATATCCAAGAATAAGTTCAATTGATAACTCAAACTCTCAATCATGAATAAGACTAGAAAATTCATAAGTAAAGAGATTAGTGTAGTCCCTTACAATGGGCATGTCTGTGATCATGATTCTCACCTTTGCCTTAATCATTTGAGCTAGATATTATTTCTAATAAGGAAATAATATCCCCACTTGAGATAATGGATCCAAATAAGATCCATCCCCTCCTTACTCTTATATAGAATTGGAGGATTCTGTTGGATGTGAAGAGTGATTTCCCTTTCCTGATAGTTGATATTGGATTTTTATAATGATACCCAATCCATTAAAAAATTGTATAAAACTCCACCAAAGGAAGTAAGACTAGATTTAATATGAGGTTAACTCCACAAAAAAATAATTGGGGAGGAGTTATATACTTTTTATGTAATAATTTACCCATTTTCTATTCTCATAGATAAATCAACATCCATAATTTAATGTGGTCTTTAAATAGTTATACAAAACTTAAAAGATATGAAAGAATGTGTAGAAAAAAATCTAGTAGTACAATTTCTATTCTTGAATGAATAACCAATGTACGTTTCACCACATCATTTTTAGGCTCCACCTCAGTAGTATTGATGGAATAAGTCATCCCTTTCTACTTTTTCTTTGGTGGCTAATGACATTGATTACCCTGGAGGACTCATTGTTTAGTGAACTGGCTTTTATAGTGCCCTTTCTCCCTATAGTTGAAGTATTAAACCCTTGGTGGTGTTCATGAGATTGGTGGCCTTTTCTCCTACAAGTATATAATTCCCCCTTCCCTTTGAGGTAATCCTAATGATGTTTCTTCCCAATTTTTTGGCATGTGGGTGGTCGATATTAATTTACACATTTCTAATTAAAACCCACATATTGAAACTATATATTTTGTTTCTTATCCCTATATCCATGCGACCATTCACCAAAATCTATCTCCCCTTTTATAACACGTCGAACAACTTCTTCATAACTCCCAAATTCTTGAATTTATAGAGCCTTTCAAAGTTGTGGTTTTAAAACACAAAATAATCTATCAATTTTTCTATAATTATCGATAACAAAACCCAATGTGTACCTTTAAAGCATTGTGAATTATCACTCAATATTTGTACAAATAGTTCAATGGAAATACTTGTTAAGAAACTATATCTTAAAGTATTATCACTCCTTCTCTTCAATTTCATCCTTTGACTTGCTATTCCTAATCAAAACCCACCATTAGTCGGCTTATCCATCTAAATGAAAAATGGCCAGAGCGCCTTCTCCATCTCAGAACAACAAGGTGTATAAAGGATCTAATTTATTGATTTGATCTACTATTCCACAATGAGTGTAAAAAATATCACCTAAATTATGGCGGTCGTTTCCACGTAAAATACTCAATAGCCAGTTTCTCCCTCTTAGTTGAAGGAGGATGTTCCACATTATTCAAGTAATTTTTCATAGCCTGAGACCACTAGCTAAGAATCTCTGTGATATCTTGAACTCCACCTCCCAAGGCATTGGGGATGTCGTTCAGACAATCATAACATTGTCCCTCACATGGGTTTTTGTCCTGGTTTATCCCAGTTCCCACCATTTTATTAAATAGAAAATCTTAGAACAAAAAATAATTCTATAATTCATGAATAAATAATTTATTCCTTTACTAAATTAACTCTATAAAAATTCCTTTTAGGATCCCAATTTTTACCAATTTTCTAAAACAAAGATTCATGGATGCATACTTATACATAGTCTCATACTTTGGGATTTCACTATGGTTATATAATCCTAATTCAAAAATTAAATATACCATACTCTGATACCAACTATCGTGACCCTGCTTTTTCTTACGTTACTATTACATCATTTTAGGAATAAAAAATATAATATTGTTACAAAATAAAGATCCAAATGTTTGTTTTCTTATTAAAATTTGGACTATATATGACTTTTAAATAATAAAGCATAAAAAATTATTTATTTCCATCTTCTCTAGCTTCTTATTGGCCCACATGTTCTCCATGGTATAAGTATTCACCTAAGGATATACGTAAAAATAATGGGTGATCTAAAATCCTAGTAAGTGGATGAATAGGAGACATAGAACATGGGTGAGAATAATAACCATCATTAATATAATAAAATGATCATAATCATAATAATTATAGGAATCATTAGATAATATCATGGAATGTGGCAATGCATAAAAATGAAACATCATGCCTTATTGGTCATCTACCACACATAGTTATGAAGAAAGATTGTAACATGTTCACACAAATTTCACAATATCTCATGAGATTAATTAAATTACCCAATGAATTAGAATTTTTAATAATTTTGGTTTCACTCATCCCATCATAACATTTAAATGCACTATATAATTTTGGGCTCACCCATCACATTATAACATTAATATTATTATGCATGCCTCATAGAACATATATCAATATTGAACATAAAATAATCCATTGAAAGGAATGGGTTTCATTTCATAAAGAATACATTCCTAAATAAAAATTGGGGTTTCTCAAATAACGTGTTTATAACATACTAGATAAAATAATCATCAATCTTGACTGAAGAAAAAACAATACCATGAGAAGTAAAAAATCTGTTTTTTGGGAAAGAAGTGTTCTATTGGAAAAATATTTTCATTTTTTGTAAAACAATATTGGAAGATTGAATATCCCAGAAAATAAAAAGGAAGGAAAAAATAAAAGATATTTAAGGAATGTTAATGGAATAACCATACTAAAAATGAATTGAAACAGGGAAACCCCAAAGAAATAGAGTTGGGTTCAAGAATCCCCTTACATTATGTCTAAATTTTCTCATCACTTTAATATCTTGTATAATCAAATTAGATTCATTAATTTAAAAATTCATAAACATTTATAAATTCATTTGATTCATTATAATTTATTATGTTCATTAATGGGAATTCTGTTGAGTATTAGAGTTTAATTTCGTCATTGGAGAGTGTTTCTTTTCTTGGTTTTCATGATCAGTTTGCTTGTATATGAGAATGGAAGTTCATGAAGAATATTAATAGTTATTGAGAAATGAAATTATATGTCATTAAAAAAAATTTATAAGATTAAATTATCTTATATATAATCTGGATATATTTTTTGAGGATGAATCATTTTATAAATAGTTAATCAAAATGATTTAATTCAATTGATGGATTTTACGACTATTATGAGCGTATATCATTCATTTAACATCATGATTATATATTTCTTCTAAAAAATTATATAACATATAATTTTTATAATAAAAACATATTTAACAGTATTTATGGATTTATAATCATCCTTGAATTTGGTAGAGAAAAATGAAAATGCGTCAACCACGGTGGTGGTAAATCGACACAGCACAGACGATATTTTTATTTTTAGTAGAAAAGGAAATGGGAAGATACTGGTTGATAAATTATATGATTAACATAATAAAATTAAATTATATAAAATTTAATGGTGTTATAATGCTTCTTGGATTGGTGGAGGTGATTATATTATATAAAAAGACATGAAATTGAAAAGAAATTAAAAGAAAATGAAAGACGATTTTACATCTTGAATTTCTCCTCCTTAAGAACTTCGTTAGGGAAAAGGGTTTGATATTTTTATGATACAAAGTGGACATTGACATGAGGGAGGGTCTTGGTAAATGTATTAGAAATAATTTGGATATGTCTCGAAGCTTAACAAGTAGTAGGAGAAGAGGTCGTGAGAGGCGGTATTTATAGGGGAGGAGAGGGGTGTTTTCTCATTATTTTATTCATTATGTTATTATTTTGGCTCTAAAATATGAATATTTTCATCATTATCACTAAATATATTAAAACAATTTATGCTAGTTTAAGATTATGGTTCTTACATCAGCGAAAACTCAAGGAATAGTGTATTTAACTGATAATGTATAAATATCATATATTACTGTATTTTACTATTCACAAAAAATTCATGTATTTTAGTAAAGCCCAAAAAATAACCACAAACATTTTAATGTTTATAATTCAAAAATGAACTCTATTTTATGAAAATAATTTTATAAATATTAGAAATTTAATTTTTAATTAAAATCATCATTTACTTGGAAAATACCGATTTTAATATTGTAACTGATTTTATGACACTTTTGAAAATTAATTAAGGTATCTTAAAATTTTATTATAAAAATAAGACAAAAAAATATTAATTTATGAAAACATTTTACTAAAATGAATTTTCTTTTAAATCATTATATTAATTATAAAATTATAATTAAATATGTATAGATTACAAAAATACCAACAATTTATTTATGATTTTTATAACATTTATTTACTTATAATATGATATAATTATATCATATTATCATTAATATTATGCCTAAATTTAATTTATACTTTCATATCTGATGTTATTATTCTATTTGTCTGGTAAACAATTCACAATGGTCACATTACTATTCCAAAGGTAATGTTACTATTCCATTGATTTAGGGTCCCTAATTTTAATAAATACCTATTGGTTTATTCATTATTCCTTTAGAAAGATTTTTTTGTCTTCTATAAGTTATTTTATGTGATTTCTACTATATGAAATAGTTATAAGAAGGTAATTTCCATTGATAAAATTTTGGGTCGTTACCCGATGACCCTTTAGTGTGCCACATGAATGACCAAGTTATCATGGTCAAGCTCAAAAAAAGATGCGACTAACTTTTCAATCCATTAACTCAATCATTCAATTACTGAGGGACAAGAGTCACCCTTGTAAAGGAATGAAATTGGGCCATCAGTTTATAGATGCAAAGCAACAAGAGAACAAGATCTAACATTCTGAAAATGTAGTTTCTCTTCAACTACATGATGAATAACATTGATTATCCTTTACTATGTAAAATGGGTACATCAATATGAAGGGACAACATGAGACCAGTTATGATATTCAGATACTCTTCCTCATCATTGGTGAAGCCTTCTGACAATTGAATGAGTATAGAAATACATTCTGATCTAGGGTGGTGAAGATTATCCCCATGCCTTCCCTATTATGCTTTGGTTTGTTGATCCTTCTACCAAACTGGATCCGAGAGGAACCATATAAATGAATATTTCAACATGGAATACCCTAATCCACTGAGATGATTGAATCATCTAGAAAATCAACATCTAGGGATAGTTCTTCAAGGACATGATGTGCTTCCAATAAATCTGTAAATGTCTGGTCTTTTTCTAATTTATGTCAGAAAAACCTGAAGTTGAACTTCTATAGGATCACCACCCAACATGTCAATCATAATTTCAGTATGGAGATATTGAGAATATACATAAGAAATTCTACTCAAGACACCAGTTTTATCTCATGACAGTGCATATAATGTCACAATTTCGACACTTTAAAAACTACTGTGAGGAAACTCTTCTTAATGGAGGATTTTCTGGTCTCAATTTTGAGGACCATGAGCCTAAAATAGTATACTTTTATTCCATACCCACATTATTTTTCTTGTATATAAGGGCTCTAACTCGCTCCTTCGTAGTAACAGAGAGGACTAAAGGCTTAAAGTAGGTGGAATTAGAACTGTAGTTTGAAGAAGGTCCTATTTTATATCCTTGAATTATTTTTATAACTCCTTATATCACTCATAAAGAGTAAATTTCTCCATGGTCCTTGAAAATGTCTTACACATACCATCCATATTTGTAATATATCATCATATGTAGGCTATGTGTTCTTAGAGGCCCTATAAGTATCAAAGATTTCTCAGGGGAGGCATCTGATTAATGGTCTTGATCTTATATGGGTCAATCATGAGGACTCTATATCTTCTAGTGATGCTGAGAAACCACCAATATGTATCCCGAAATTATCAATTTTAATGTGTTCTTCTTTAAGTTCCTCAATCAGAGGAAGATGAACACTTTTTCAAGATTCTTGAGGTGGTCCTAATGCTGTTAGAATTTTACCACCAGGTCATCCACAATGTATTTCACCAATTTAATGAAAATGGTCTTATTGATGTGGTGCTTCGATCCCTGATAAGTGGATTTAGAATTTATCAATATGAAGGGAATCTCCTGATAGAAAAAAGTCCCTTGGGGTTCCCTGAATTCATTGGACACCACATCCTCGAGGGCTATCCAGATATGATTGTACCCAGAATATCTATCCATAAAGGTTTTTATTGGAACCATATCATATAATTGATCAATAGATATATCACTTGAAGTGGAAAATAATCCTTTATTAAATGGTTTTTGAGGTCATGGAAGTCGAAACAGACTCGGATATTCCCATTCTTCTTCCTAACAGGGATGATGTTGGCAATTAATTTGTGGTATTGATCATCCCTAATAAATGTATCTTTGATAATATGGTCAAATTCATCCTTAACTATAGCCCCTTGAGAAGGGTAAATCTTTGGGGAGGTTTTTTCAACCTGTGATAAAATTTTGGTAGTCCAAGATGGTGAATGATGACTTCAAGGTCCAGCCATTTCATATTTTTATAGCTCTATGTGAATACACTATTTGTGATGTTTCAAGAAGGATAAATACTTTTACTGATCATACAGATGAATGGATACACTGATTAACATTGTCATTGAATCCTCCATGGTACCAAGCTTCACCTGAGGTAGCACAACAATAGTGGTGGAGACACCCTCATGAAATACAGGAGGGGAATCTTCCAAATCCTCTTCATAATCTGATTTTGGATAATCATAGGGAGGAGTTGGCCCTTTCAAGCCATTTCAATCTAGAGAAGCATCAGTATATTACTTTGCAAACACAAAATCCTCACTAAGGGGTTCTCACTTCATTGAAATTGCGGTGACACAATTCGTTGATCCGATTCCATTTGTCTTTCAACCATGGGGTCCACCCTTGAAGTTGACTAAATAATAGTGAGGTTTCTTCTTTTCATTCATACCTACTCTATAGACCATGTATTAATTACATGTATTGGATTTAATATGGTGAAATTCCTTATACATCATATATTTAGTGTCTTCTAGTATCATTTCATCTTATCTGGTGTATGAGTATGAGGTAATCTATGGGTACTAAGTTTTTTTTAGAAAAAAACACTTTTTATTAGTAACAATGATAAATAACCCTTGGTCTGTAATAGTATTCTCTAATTGATGATTTGGGAGAACAAATATTTCATTCAATTCTTTCCATGGATTTAATATAATATCCTGTAAATCATTTGGATAATTTAGGTGGTCAACCACAATGCTCTAAACCTGATTTCATTCCCTCCTGTAATAGCCATAATCAAGAGAGTGGTACTCATAGGAGTTGAAGGGGGATGCATCACATAAGAGTATCTCTAATTAGACATTGATAGCGTACTTAAGGCACTAATGATATGAGGAGGGTATCACTATTTGAAAATGAATCCAGGTTCACCCAATCAGTTCATTTTAGATAGTATCCTATGATACTACCATGAATTAGTTTCTTAATATCAGACCACCAAACTGAGTCTTTAGCTGAATATTTCTATGTGGTTTATTCTCACCCTTTTCATACCCCTAAATTTTCATGTTGGGGGGTGTCAAATCTTATTCTATTTGTGCCATCTTATGAATCATCTGGGTCAGAATGAGGTTGATCTCAAAACCAGTATCCACTTGGAAGAAATGAGTTTCCAAAAAACCTATATGGTCAATAATGTACAACATGTGTATATTCCCCTACATAATATTTCCCTCTTCTTCCCCAGAAATCGAGACTATAGATCAACATTCCTTTTTTATCATCCACTTTTGTATAGTAAATATCACTAGAAGATACCTCATAATTGAACTATATTGGTCTTTTCAAACCCTCTAAGAGGGAATCAAACATTTATTTTGAAAAGGGATATACTCATGGATTAAAAACCTCATGGTTATGACAAAGAGGTGATTGAATAAATCATATTTACATGATAGTTAATTTGTTTCTCATAGAGGTATGTTCCTTGGAAGGGAGCGTAGTGGATTCTATGAGCTAAACCACTAGGGTTTGACTAGTGTTGGAAATATTCTACTGCTAATTATCATCTCTAATATGAAAAAAAATATCCTCTAAAAATTTTTTAGTTGAGTTTTGGTTGTGGCCTGATGTGGGTGATCACAGTGTGGTCATGGATGAGTTGCATGACCAACTATTGCAACCACCTATAAAGGAATATATTGGGTGTGGTTTTGAATGGTTATGCTTTCTTTTCCCTGTATAAGTCTTGCTACCCTCTCTCAAAATCATGAATTTTCTATTTTGAGGCCCTCTCATGAGTATTCTGGTGTATCGTTTGTCCTATACCTCTCCTTCAGTGACAAAGGACAGAGGCACCTAAGGGTTTTCTTGTCATTCCTCTCTATCGGCAATCCTAAAGTGATCTAATGGATCGATTCCATTCATAGTGGTGTACTCTTATTCATCATAAGTGGAATATTCCAGGGTTGGGTGGACCCTAAAAACATCTCATATCTTAGAATTTTTGAAGTATAGAAGCATGTGATTTGGATTCATAATCGATTAAGGACTCTGATTCCCTTGCCTCATTGGGGATTTTTTTTCAAGACTTTTAAGTCTATGGTGCATATGTGGAGGTAGTGACCAAAGCAGGTGTGACAACCATATGAGGCTCTATCTTTCCAAAACTATTAAGGATTAAAATATGAGTTCCAAAAACTTCTTTATGATCCAACCAATCATCATAATTATATATCCCATATCTAGGAACCTACTTACATTCTCTAGAGCCTTCATTTTCACTATTATAGTTGGTAGATACCTGCATCACCCATGCCAAAACATCTCCCAACATGACTCAGCCCCGATTGACTTGGTCCTGGATCTAATCATTGAACATGATTCATTACCTAATAGTGTTTCATAGAATCCTATTTTTTGATCAATGATCAAGGAGGCTAGTGAGTCTAGCCTCTTAGGGTCTTTTATAATCTAGAAATTTTATAATTAACATATCAATAGAATAGAATTATTACAATAGGATCTATAAATCCCAAAAGTATTAGGTCATCTTTATTCTACATGGGAAAGGTTCCCTGGGAACCAGACCTTAATAAGGGGTTGGAGATAAATTATCTCACCAAGTGGTTGTGCTGGGTGAGGGGGATCCTAAAGAGGAAGTGATGGATAATCCTATTTCTAAAAGGGTTGAAATAGGTTAGGCTCATCTAAAAAAGGGACAAGTAGGTTTATCGGCTTAAGAGCCTCTACATTTATAACAGCGAAATTTTTTAATTTTTTTCTCTTATTGTGGGTGTTGGAAGGGGTAATGGAATGACTATTTTCTATTCCATTGAAAGGATTTTTATTATAGATAAACCTTTTTAGATAACTCTTGAAATACACCCAAGTATTTCAAGAAGATGAGGGTATAGACCAGCTCATTCTTGAAATTGTATACACACATTGGGAGAAGTTGTTACTGGGATAACGGTATGTCAAGAGAGTATGTGATTCCTTTCCACTGAACCAAAAATTTTGTGACTCGCCCATTTGTTTAGTTATTTAACTTGAAGTGGTTTTATATTCTCCTCATGAAAGTGGTGAAGAAAAATTGGTATAAGAGCTATCATTGAACATCCTACCCACCAGCAATGAAACCTATGGGCAGTTGGTTGCACTATTCAAATGTTGGTCCTTGCATATTATCGATGAAACATTAGATCTTTCCAGCATAATTCTATTATAGAGTCCCCAACATTGTCATGAACCTTGATAAAATGTCGAGTATGTCTTTTAATGGATCACACATTTAATTAAAAAGTGATTAGATACGGTTACCAAACACTATGGATGCTCAGACCTCATCCACCCAGGTTGGTTATATCTTTCCATCATGCTGAATTTTCACCTTTCATGTATTGAGGGATTCATGGTGATCTATAATAAAACATGTCAAGTCATATTGGATAGGGTATCTAGAAACCAATGCATTGATTGTCTCATAGATTCTAGGAGAAGCGTGATTGTGATACCAAGATAGATAATCAAGATACTCAGGTCGGGTTGGAAAATCATACCTTAGTTGTTTTTACATATCCCCAATCTTAAGCCCTATCCAAATATATTGGACCACCATGTTTTAATTTTATAACCTGTTGAGGAGGACTGAATGCCCCACTTAAGGTGATATGGGGACCCTTATATCATTATTATGGTCCAGGAACCACTCAACATTGAGATTACCAGTGAACCTTTTGTATTGATCGTGATTATAGAGTAAGAAAACTACCACAGGTTCTGTTTCTACATTCTACATGACCATAGATGGGTCAAATGTTTTTAATTTTCCATTTAATCTATTAACATATAGTTGGTTAGGTAGAAACATATCATTGGGGGGACTTCTATGGCACATTCATGTCTCTGATACCGAGTGATTATGTCAACCAGAGGGTCTTCTTGGTACTACATCGCCCCTTGAGGTAGGTCTTCCCTATTAGTACCTATGAGTGTGGCCCAGTTCATTTATTACACTAGCAGGTTGGTGATAACTATATCTACCATGGCTATAGTTAGAGGAGAATATGGACTATTGGATGATAGGCTAGACTATTAGTTGGGTTGTTGTCACATGATAGGGATCAAATAAAGGACGGTATAATTACCTTATCACTGATCCATACATATAGATATGCCTCTTCCATAACCCAATGAAGCATAGTGAGACTCATATTGTAGATTTATTTAAAGGTCTAGAGGTAACCTTATGACTTAGGTTGTTGATCTTCTGAGATTTCTATGGCCTAAACCTTGTTGAACTACAAGTTTATTTTATCTAAGTGCTCATGGCTCCCTGGGTATGTTATCTATTGATCATAGAGGTGGTGAAATGTCACCCAAATAATTTTTCTAAAACACACTACCAACTTGTCGGTGAGGGACTCTTGTATGTCAATTATTAGAGATATAAGTGTCTAAAATACCAATGATATCTAGTTAGAGTCCATGACCTCCCATATACCAACTTTCTTAGAGGAATGATCCTTTTATTAGTTTGTGAAATACCTGATTGGAATAGGATGATATACGGGTGAGGCATCCATGTAGACCCAATTTTAAATAGATCTTTTAGATGATGAATCATTGTGTGGGTTAAATAGTCACTAAACTCTAGGATATCTCATGGAGGTAGATCCAAATTCAATATCACATCCTTGTAGTATGGTTTGTTTACCACTACATCATGTGAGAGGGTGGCAGTGTCTATTTTGGACTTAGTGGAGTGCTAACCATCTAAAGGTATCAACAAAAAAGTCCTTAAAAACACTCCCACTTATTATGTGGAGGTATGGAGGAGGGAAATAGTTGTGATAGATATAGTTATACTATAAGTTCCTGGAAGGGTCTAGAACATCATCCACATGTAGGTATATGTGAAGTGATCTGGGGATCCTATCTACCTCAGATTCTAGAATGGTAAGCCTCAATCACCAGGCCTCTTCCCAAGACACTAGAAGCTAGGAAGAAGGTTCCCATGCATATTCATCTATCTTTTCGGTCTCTCATAGGTTTTTCATGGCATCAAACATCCCAAGGTTCAAGCTATGATGGGGGGTTTCTCCCTCCTGTCCTGGATGGATCTTCAGGGTTTTTTACATCTTTGACATGATGAGGACCTTCATTCTAGTTGGTTTTGGTGTGGAAGGACCAATAATTTGATCGGTGGGATCATGGGTAGGACCTCCATACAGGTTGATGGAGATACAAGGATGACCTTCACAAATATTATTGATGGATAAGGGAGGATCTCCACTCTGGTTGTTGATGGAGTGGGGAGTACATCCACCCTAGCTGTTGAGGGGGAGTTGGGAACCCTAACCTAGTTAGTGGTGGGGTAGAGAGGACCTTCACTCTGGTTGGTGAGGAATGGGGAGTAACTATATTTTGATTTATGGGAATAAAAGGAGGACACTCTTTTTTAGTTTTAAGATCATAGGGAGTACCTATGTGATGTTTTGTGATTGATTGTGGATGAACTCCACTTTGGTTTTTGACGGCCCAATGAGGACATCTATGATCATTGGAGGTGGTGTTGGAAGGACCCCTGCACTGATTATCCTTATCATAAGATTCCATATAATGGTTGTTAGTGGTACTAGAGACTGAGAGATTCAAGTTATCCTTCTTGTGAGGCAGATGGAGTCACAATACTAGGTGAGAAAATATGGATCTTTGTTGACCTTGTTCAGGGATCTTGTGGTATACGCTAGCAGTGGTAAGGGATAAAGGAGATTTAGAATATACCCATTTTTAGGTTGTGTCTTGAGCCTACCCCTGACGTCAGGTTCGAGTGCTCTAGACCTGGTTTAGTGGAGTGGGGATGAAGTCAACCCTGTCTTCGGCCTATGGGACCAGTCAATACTATTGCTGGCATGGCCTGGGGGATCCCTCCTAGGTGGATCATGAGCGTATGTTTGCTGCAAGTGTGACTTGAACATCTCTTTCATCATCAGTATAATAGATTGTTCTCTCAATGTAATTTTGGTATAGTCTCCTAAATTAGTTCACTGTTTGAATGGGGGGAGGTTTCCCCCGTCATGACCCTTAGGATCCGCTATGTCGGCAAGGCGTTAAGGCATTAGGGTCTTTGAAAACCATATCCTTTATGGGAATAAACCCATCCTAATCTTACCAAAATACAAGGGATTCTATCACCTTATCTATATTATCTTTTGGCATCATATAGGGAATGGGATCACATCTGCTAAAGGTGAGTTTCAAGACATGTCAAGGGTTTATTCATGAGAAAGTCATGCATTAATGTTCCCCCCACCCTGATGCCTATTGGTGAGAGGTCACTGACTTCTTATAGATTGAGCTTGTAATGAATATGGATTCAGTATATAGTATACGTATAATATAGGAAATGTCCAATGTTTTATTGTCATCCTTTTTTTACTGAATAAGAGAAGGATCCATGTTGATGATGTTTCAAACCACGGATTCAAAAAGTTAAATTCTCCAATACAAAGGAGAGTTTCATCCAATTATCATAGTTTTCTTGGTGGGTCTTGGTGCTGAATATATGGATTAGTAACCTAAAAATTCAATGATTCCCTAAATTACACTAGTACCAATGGGTATGGAGAATATTTCCATGTTGGGTTCACTATTTCTATTTCTGAAGCATTCTCTGGGGTAATCATGTCATGAACGTTTCCTTTTCCCTTGAATTCCCAATTTCATATAGAGGGTGGATTTAATCACTTTAATCGTCAATGTATGATCCATGATCAAAATAGTATGATGGGATGTCTGTGCCACTTTACATGAATTCTTACTTGGATCTTGTCTCTTACTCACGGTATCCCACATAGATTCATGTAATGTTTGAAGAACATGTTCCTTGTGCCATCAAGATGTGGATTCCAATTAATTGTGCTTCTTATTTCTTTAAAAGGAAACAACCTTTATTTCGGATGTGTAGTCCTATTGGAAAAGTCTATACATGTATGAACATTGGTTATATTGGGAACCTTTAATATTTTCCTCTTATAGAGGGTGTTTTTTAGTCATCATTGTCACGAAACCCATGGAATCTTGTGTCTTCCATGGGGTAATTGGCACCGAGGTAATAATTATTTCAATGATTTTTACCTCAGTCATATCATGTTTATTTCATATTGTATGTATCTTAGATCAGGGCATGAATTTAATTTCTCATAGAGATGAGAACATGCTTAAATACATTTTGGGTGCATGTTTAACGTGTGGCCGAGATGGATCATATCACAGGTTTAATGTCATGTGAGTAAAGGTGGTAGACATTGTCCCTATAATGTAAGATTTCCCATTAGGATGATGTTATGGTTCCCCCAATGGGGTAATTTCACAACAAGATGATGGAGTGTGTCCCCACAAGGGGGATAATTTCACACTAAAATTATGGAGTGTGTCCCTGCAAGGGGGTAATTTCACACTATAATTGATGGAGTATGTGCCCCCATGTGGGATGATTTCACTCTAAGATGATGTCCGGATTGAACTATAGGGATGCATCCTACACACTCAATTTAAAGGATAGGGATCAAAACCCACATAATTTGATTCCTTAGTTTATGTCCATGTGATTGTACCGTCTATATAGTTTAAAGTCATGCAGTAAGGACAATCATGTCATGGAATGAGAATCAACGAAGGATTGTGGGGGTCTTATGCGTGGAACCTTTTGGATGCAATAGGATCAATATTTGGGAAGATAGTGTTGGGATTATGCTAAGAATATGACCCTGGAATGTATTTCATACAATGGTGGGGAGAGACTGTGTATGACATACACATGGAAGATTCTTGTTGTGGTCATCACTTCCCCTATTGAGGAAGGATATTGTGGGGCTTACATGTGGAAGCTTCCCAATTGTGATGTTTTGTCCCATGGTGGGGTAGAAGTTAGTAACCTAGGATGATCGATAATGGGGCATCCTAGGTTCATAAATTGGATATGGATTTTGTTTTACATCATTTTATGATTATTTTGACATGTATTTTAACTTCATATGGCTAGGAATCAAGCTTGGAATTTTTATTTCATGCAGCTCTAAGGTGGTTGGGATCACTCCTATGGGTGGCATGTCATCATGGGAAGAATATTCTTTATAAGGAATTCCCACCAGGATAGGTTCATAGTTTCAATCAAAGATTCCACCGATAGGGATTAAATTAATACCACTCATGCACCTATAGGAAGGACATGGTATTTGAACTACTATAAAGGGGTGGAAATAAGCAGGCTTGATGATGGGGTGCCAATTCTTAGGATATATAGAAGTTATGGTACCTATTAATAAAATCAGTAGGGGTAATCAATACACTATAATCATAGGGATTTTCAAGTAAGGACTAGGAGTTTCTATGGACAACATTATTATATTTCACACAAAAGTTAGTTAATAAAGGGGATCAAGCATAAGGAACCCTATGGATTATGAAGTCATAGTTCTATGAAAAAATTGGAGTTTTTATAGGAAAATGTTTCCCAAAGGAAACATCACTTTTATGAACCGAACCACCTTTGTGATCTATTTTATGAGGATCACTCAAATGCAAAACAAGAAATGTTTGGGACCATAGGAGGTTGGTCGTGTTATTCTCATTCTTTGAGGTTCCATGGTCTCAAGTGTTGGGAACTATTGTGGAAGCGATGTATTTTCATACACGAGAGTGTGGCTTCCTCTTACAAAGATCCCTCCTAAAGGTGGGGGTGAGCTTGTATTTATAGCCAAAATCATAGGCCATTTGGGTGAAACGTCAATATGCATGGAATAGGGTTGTACTCTAATTTATCCTTTGTTGTTGGGGACTAGTCATGTAATGTCCACAATTCAACATCACATTTCTCGCACAAATGGAAGGTTACATGATAGTTTGTCTGAAAATATATTTTCCATGAAAAATAAATTTTTCTCAGGGGTTTGATTGTGAAATACATGTGAGTCATTATAAACATTAATTTGAAAATTCTTATTCATGAAACTAATATTCTTCCTTTCAATCCCCTATATTATTCACACACACGCCTTAAATGGCATTTAGAATATGGGATATCTGTAGAACTTAGTGTCTACTTTGGAATGAAATTTCATTGATGGAAGAGACACATCATTGTATACATCCATTTTAATATTAAAAAAACATGGTCCTCATCCCTAGACTATTTCTATAGGGACGGTCTCATTTTTGGTTCCTCCAAAAATGGCCTTTCGGGGTGCGAGGAATGTTTTTGGCTCTAACAATTGTCTACTAATGGATCAGAATTTAAGAATGTATATAATATATTATAATTTCATAAGAATACTTAGGTTATTTATATCGTTTATAACCATTAAATAATTTATTATAACAACCCATCAATTATCGTGTCTAAAAGTGAATTGTATCATAATGTGGATGCTGTAGTCCACATGTACACACAAGTGACACTTTGATCTCTCATTTTTTACAGAACTAGTTGTAAATGGATGTGGAATAATCATAATAAAATCTCAGTATATTTATGATATTAGATTAATATTTTTTTATGGATAGACTACTTTTATTGGAAGTAAAAAAATTGAAAGATATTATCAAGATTTATACCTCTTCACTAAGATACATCCTTTGGAATACTCACTAAGACTTGAAGGATTGATCTTATTGGAAGAATAAAATATCTTTGATGCATGTAATGAATCAATAAAGGGTTTTTAAATAAGATATCTAAATCCTGACTCCCCAATTTGTGTGAATAATTGATAAGGAGAGGCTACCTTCAACAAGTTAGGGGAGGAACACAAGTGGAATTTATTAAAATGGTTTCAATGATGAAAGGTCACTACCTAGGGAAAGTGCATCCAAATTCCCCTGATTAACATTTAGGATATTATACTATTGGAAAATCCTCAATAAATAATAATTATACATGTTTGGGAGGAAATATGACCCTTTTATATTGGTTTAACTATCACAGTGAACTCATTTTAACCTTAATCATGGTAAGAAAAATATACTAATTTATTATTCAATATGAAAAAATTAAGTTCAAACTATTAAATAAAATTATTTTTTCCAATCCAAAATATGATTTTTTTTATAAAATTAAATTACCATAAATGGATGAATTTAATTTTAAATAAGAATGCAATCTATAATGAAAACCAGTTTTAGAAAAAATGCATTTCTATGTTTTAAACAGAATTTACTTCCATTTAATACATTTTAAAAACCATTAAATGAATTACTCAATATATGAATGAATATATAATCTATCACAAATAAATAAAAACATTAATAAATATATATTAGTTTATTTTATTTTGATAAAAACACAATGCATTCATAAATATGTTTTTCAGAAAAATGTGTTTTTACACCTAAAAATGAACTTATACCAAAATAAAGTATAATGATGATTCATATAATAGTGATTATATTATTTATAATTTATTTATAATTATATTAATTAAGATAAAATAAAACACCTTATGGATCTTTCAATTCAAATGGAATGAATGTTTTCACAGAAATAAGTATTTTTAAATAATCACTAGAAATCATGTTTTTTACCAAAAAACCAAAAAATTACCCATATACTAATATTGAAATGATGATTTTAAAAAACATTATTATTTTATAAAAAAAATTTCTAACAATGGAATAAATTAATTTAAATTTTAATAAACTAAATGAAACAAAAATCATTTTTCAAGAAATCGTATTTTTGAGACATAAAATAACATTTTTGAAAATTGAGCATTTATTTTATATTAATTAATGAAACATTTATGTTATTTAAATCAATTATAAATTATTTTTAATATTATATTTATTATTATTTATACCTTCCAATTCAATGTCTAGGTTATAATGGTTTACTATATTTCAGTTCATTTAGACTCTCAGATCCATATAAAGGAATATATCACATAATTTATGTTTATTTCAAAGAAAATACCAATAAAATATTCATGTGTTACAATATAAACCATCTAAAGGTTTTTTTATTCCCATGTGACCATCCCTCAATGTCGTAATCCAATTTTACAAGGAGATTATTTAATAAGTGATGTAAGAATTTCTAACATCTGTATTCTTATTTTTGTTTCAATATGTGAATTACTTCTTCCTAAAATGATAGAATCAATATCATTATTTTATAAATTTTTTATCTTAATTATTTTTAAATAATTAACAACATTTCCCTTTTCTATTAAGAAAAACTAAATAGTTATTTGTACGTTGTGTGGACTATGGCCTACATGACGCAACATGATTCATTTTCACTCACTACTGTACAAGGATGTTTAAAATAGGGAATATAATATATAAATATTATATTTAATATATATATATATTATCATAAAAGGGTAAATCATATTACCCATTTCTCCTATTATATGGAAAATGAAATAATCATTCATGCATGTGTGTGGTCTATAGCCTCTATAGAAAAATAAATTTGTGTTTTTCTTTTCATCGCCACAAAATATGGTTGGTGATGATAACTTTTTTAATGGATAAATATTATTTTATTGAAATTATTAATGTTTTGTAAATACAAATTAGAAAAAGAAATTACAAATATGAGAAATAAAAACCATGGTTAATTCAACTTTCTAAAAGAGTGTTCTAATAGGGAAAATGATTTATGATTTTATGTAATAACATTCTATAGGTCATCCTATTATTTTAATTACAAATAATTTTGATATATCACCTAATAAACCCCAAAATAAAATCATTATGCTCCTGTTATAACTATATTATAAATAAATAAAATCATAATAAACAATTAGTTATTGTATGTTTTTGTTTGGGTTGGTTTAAACACCTACGTGAAAAATGATATAAATTTATATCATGGATATATATGGTAAATTAATATATAGTGATATGTGATGAAATTTTTTATATAATGAGTTTCTTTTGGTTTATAAATAGTAATATAAAATTTTAACTCATTAATTAAAGAACACCCTTTGATCACTAAAAATCCTCTAAAAACGCTCCTCATCGAATTCATCTAAAATGATTGTAACCAAAACACTAAAAAATGAAATTGTTTATTTGGTTTATGAAATTTTTAGAATCAACCATTTACATTCTTGATGTCAATTGTTTTGATACCATCTATTAATTTTGTGAAATATATTTTTCATTCCATGGGTTAATTATGTTAGGTTTAATGATTTTTTTCAATTGGATCCATATGAATAGATGATTAATGGGTGGGGAGATATATATACATCCAAAGAATTGGTAATTTTTACATATCATGAGTTAATAAGGTTAAACTGGTGGAATTATTCCAATCTAAATGATAAAACAGAGGATTTATCTCAAGACAAACAGTACACAGGGGGATTTATTCGAAGCCAAATTAAATATAAGAGGTATTATCCTAAGATAAAGGATATAGAAGAGTATTTATCTCAATAAAAAGGTTAAAATGGAGGATTTAACCCAACTCAAAGGAGTACACATGAAGTTTTATCCCATTCCCAACATTTTATAGAGGGATTATCCCAAGACTAAAAAGGTATAATGGATATTATCTAATTTCTACAATGTAATGAATGACTTGGTGGGTATACTTGACATTTTATTTTTATTCTTATGGTTATGAAAAAATATTATGTTTTAATATTGTGCCAACAATTGTGGTCTTTTAATCATGTTTAACATCTCATGATTCAACATAATTTTTTAATTGTATATGATTATTTATTTAATATTACATGTTCTTGTATCATGACTTATGGAAAACACTTTTTGTTTCGAGATCTTTTAATAATATATTTATCCCATTATTATGTTTCCTCATATTCTTATGATTTAACCCTTGAGGATAAGTTGATATGTTTTCCTTTACTGGAAATTTTTTCTCTATCCTTTCATAATTTTCCTTTCAATTGAAAATGAATATGTGTATATCTTATGAGGAGTCTATAAGGGAGTCTAATTTTATTCTATTATAGATAAATATTTACATTTATTTTTTATGAAGCTAGACCTCATAAACCTAAATCCTTTTATTCTTTATTTTGTGTGACTATTTGTGAGATAGAAATGTTGATCATGTAAAATATTTTAATAAATGTGTATGTATATCTTGTGTTATTATTATATTTATAAAATTAGCATTTAGTTATTTATGAGGATTATTGTAGTTATTTTTTTGAATTTAATAAGATAATATTAGTTAAAACCCTCGGGATCAGAATAAGGGATAATTCATTATATAGGATAACATACCATTTTTTTATAATGAATATTTTATATGATTCTCATATAAATTACATCCCGATATGGATTCTAGAATATTTATTATCTATGGCCCAAATTCTCCTAGGGATAATCACCTGGAAAATGAATGGTTATTATTGACTTGATCTACATTATGGGGAATGTTGAATGAGCCTAATACTGAACTCCTGGCATAACATTTCTAAGTGATATTATTTTGTTGATATTAATCTATTTATAAGACGTTATGAAGTATTTATAATGTTAAGTAATTAGGTTAATATATTTGAGAGAACAAAAAATTATGAAACCTATATTATACCAAGAGTGATTTACATTGGACTGAAATATAATTTATTAATTGTTAATAGTAATATATTTTGAGTTTGATTTTAGTTTTCTTGTAACCAAACTATTATGATTATATTATTGTGTTAATTTTATATCACTCTATTTTAAATCCTTCTTGTTTTTAAAATTTCTCGGACCAGTAGGAGAAAAGTTAATAATCAACATGATGGAAAATATAGTAATTTTCTAATGAGAAGCCAAATGGGCTAAATATTTTTGTTGAAAATATTATGGTTATTCTCAACCTACAATATTGAATTATGATTAACAAGTTGAGTATTAAAACACAATAAAACACACAAAAAAGATAAGGATAGAGATTCATAGAAGATCGGTTGATGGAGTTGATGAATGAATGAAGATTCAACATCCTACATGTCAAAACAATGGGGGAGAAGCACCAACAATAATGTATAAGAGGAATAATAAAGTGTTACATGTGTGGAATTATTGGAAATATATGCCTTGATTATTGAGTAGGGGTAAATAATTTTGATAATTAAATAGATGTAATGAATGAATAATTCTTTAAGTGTATCAAGATTGGAAATTATATAAATTGATTCCCTAACCTAACTACACACGATGAATATACACATCTACAACTTATTAAACCATGGAGTCAAGGGAAATAATATTCCACAAACACTGCTAAAATAAGGTTATAAATAATAAATTTAAATATATAATCACTCAGTACTCTAGATTTTTGGATATCTAAATGGAATCTAGTTCTATCCATACATATATACTTAGGATGTTTTCTAAGAGAATCAAACTAACACCCCAATGATTTGATATTATCATATATTATTATTGTTTCCCAAGTATATGGTTATGAAATATGATTATTGAAAGTACTATTTTCCATCCATTAGATGAATTATATGCAATTTTAGAAATGTATTGGCTATCTCCACAATGAATCAATAATAATATATAGAATTGGTAAGTCACATTTCATAATTAAACCTATCCTATGATGATTTATAAATGAAAGGATCACTATGATATCTCCCAGAAAACTAATTTTATTATTATATTTATGATAACTAATTATGTAGGCTTTTTATCTCTAATTATTGATGAAAAAATCAATATTAGGATCAACCTGTTCTAAGTTAAAATGATATATTTCATATGTTTCTTGATTAAAGTCTAGATATTCTATCATGATTCATTTATAAATCTTAGATTCACTTTTTTAGTTTCTAAAGTAATTGATAACAAAAAATCTCAAGGATACTATTTATTTAATGGGGTAAGAATTTAACACAATGAGATTTTTGGGAGATATTTATTTAAATAAATAAATTTTTGAATATTTGACTCTACATATATTACCAAACAAAAACAAGACATGAAATATTTATTATTATGAGAATACAAGATTAATAAATTCCCTAGATTATAAAATTATAATAACCAATTAAAAAGTATTATATTTAGAGAATATATATTAATTATGTTTTAATATATAAAAGTATTTTCCATTCTGAAATAATTAATTGATTTTCCAACAAACTAACATTGATCACATTTTAAATATTTTTTATAATAAGTTATCTTCTAATTAATTAAATAGTATATTTACTTAACTATATTCATAATTTTTATGAGATAGTACTAAGAACAAATAATGTTTTATAAGGTCATTTTTCAATAAAATTAGTTTTCATTGTATTTTCTTTTAAAAGATAAATTTAAAATTAAATATTTTTTTTAAAAAACATATTATTTTTGAATTCCACATATAAATATTACTTTAGTTTAAAATTTTAGATTCCTCTAAAAAGATTTATTTTTAGTTGAACAATTCAAAATAAGTTTTTACAAATAACATGACTTTATAAAGTTATTAGTATATAAGTAAGACTATGAAATTAGTGAAACATTTTTATATGAAAAATTTTATATGTAATAAGTGAATTTATAATTTTATAAAAAAAATTAAACCACCAACCCTTATTTGACATTTTAGATCCTAACTTGTAATTTAAAAAAAATAATTTTAATAAATAAATCATTTTTTATTTTAATATTATTTTTTATTAGTGATATAAAATTAATATAATAAAATGGATTGGAAATTATGTATCAATTTTTGAACATAATTTATAAGGAAAACATGTTTTTAATTATAATGGATAAATTACTTTTGTAAGAACTTGTAACCTCAGTAAAAATAAAAAGTGGTCCAAAGGGTTTAACTAAGAGGTAAAGAGGAAATAAATGTTTAAAAATGTGTGGGGATGGGTGGTTGAGTATATTCTCAACCACATACCTTATCCTATAAATTATTCCAAAAGTTTTGAGCTACTTTTCATGAGAGTGATTTCTATTATTAAAATGGTTTAGGTGTTTATTAAAACACCACCCCTTTTCACTTATAAAAGGGGTAAAACTATCCTCACATCCCCTCACACCAAAAAACAACATTGTTCCACAAAAACTACTACCAAAACTATCCTCAAAAAATTTATCCATAATCAAGAGTTTCTAGTCTTCTCAAAATAACATCCCTTAAAGGCTTAACCCTATTTGCAATGGAGATAATCCAAGAAGTGATGTATAAATTTATAACTCCACCTTTCTTATTTATATTTATTTATGTGAATAACTTATACCTAAAATTTCATTAAACCATTTTAAAATGTTAACATAGGTATCATTATTGTATAGGTAAGTTATTATAATGATGTTACATTCATGAATCACATTTACCATTTCTATTAAGAGAAAAAAATCATTATTTTTTTGTTTTATGGACTAGATCCTCCACAAAACAATTTGTTTCGTTTTACTTCACCTATATAAAAGGATGCTATTAATAGTGAATTTTATATATAAATATGATATTTATGGAATACTTTATATTCTTAAATGATAAACCATTTAACTCATTTTCCTTATTTTATAAAAAACTATGTCATTGTCCATGAATACGTATAGACTAAACCCTCCATAGAACAATTTATTTCCATTGTCCCTTTCATAATCTCCCTATATGGTTTTTCATGAGAATAGGATTAATGAATAAATATAAAATTTATAAAATTTATATGGGTTTTTAAAAAATTGGGTAATGTACTAATAATATGAACAATGAACAACCTTGGTAAATCCCTCCATCCAAAAGAGCATTCTATGAGAAAAAATGATTTTATTGTATTATATAATGACATTATATAGTTTATAATCTTATTATTATTACCTAAAATTATGATATACCACACTAATTAACACTAAATAAGATCATTATTCTTATAGTATTATTATATTAAAACTAAATTAATTATTACTTATTCATTAATTATTGTATTCTTTTATTTTTTGTTGGTATAAACACATACATTAAAAATGAGATTAATTAATATAATAAATTATAATAGTAATTCAGTTTATTGTAATATAAAATATAAATAATAAATAGTTATTATTTTTGGTTCTATAATAATAATATAAAAATTAACTAAAATACTTTAAAAAAATTTGATCGGTATGAATAATCAAAATCTTATCGTTGCCAAAATCATATTTAAGGATTGTAACAAATTACAATATAATTTATTTATAAAAACATAAATTATAGTACCATATATGATATTTTATTTAATAAATTTGGGATAATTATGATGAAAAACACCGTGATTATGAAACTAGTTCAAAACAATCAATATTGCGCACACCTTAATATTGAAAATAAATAATAACTATCTAATATATACGGTGGAAATAAATATAAATGAACATTATAAATTATTATAGTGATTAATAAAATTATTAAATAATGATTTTTTATGGTTAAAAAGTTTATAACGTATGTTAGAGTTCAATCAACTAAGTGGGAATTCAATTTATGCTTTTTGTATCTCAAAATTTATTTCTTGATACATTTTTATTACTATGTTCTATGCCATATTTCATACTTTTCATTTCTTCCTAATGAAATTATTTTACCACATTACTATAATTTATGGTATTTTTAAGAGATATATCATGTTTTTATTTAAATGTCTAATCATTCAAAAGTTACCAAATTTGTAATAGTTCTTATTAACTAAACTCCATTGGTTGAGTTATAAGTCATATTCATGAACTTATTTCATAAAAAAAATCATAAAAATTATGATTTTATTTCATGTTACATTATAATTCTATTTTATAGAATGAAACTTTTGATACAAATCATCATCATGGATAAACTTCATTCCCATAAAATTGTATCATTGTTGAGAATAACTCTAATGCACTTTAATGATAGCATCCTATCATTGTCAATATTTTCCAGTCCAACCAATGTTCCCCTTTGTACATAGAAATACAATTATGTGTTATCTCATGTGACCTTCATATTTACCTTCTCTTCTTTTTAAAGTGATATTTTATTATCTTTTTAGGATGTGGGTTTTCAACCATAGTATTTCACAATGTTTAAAGGGTTTTCCGTCATTCTAAATAAAATTTTTTATCTTCCACTCTACATTCATTTTTTAAAACCTATATATATATATTCAATGAAATATTATTACAATTCATTTATAAAAATAAATATTTATAAAGTTGTTTAAATTAACTTTATTTCAAAACCTTTGTGTCATTTTCATATCTAAATTATAGAATATTATTTTATAATGAAGTAAAAGTTTTCAAAGTGTTTTCAATTGAACTTTTTGAGACCTATATTTAATTTTCAAGTATACACTAGGGAATGTTTCATCCCAAAGTATTTTTTCAGAAAGAAATTACTACACTTTTTCTAAAATTCATCTCCAAAATTATCTTAATTTCTTATTTCCTGAAAATCATTAAAGATTTTTCTAAAATCTATTACTATTTATCTACTATTTTCCTCTATATATATAAAGACCTTATATCCCTATATGAAAATTTTCATGCATCACCCGCTAGATTTTATTATAAAATACCATTTTTGGTTGATTTAACTATGATTCTCAACTATTTAAATTCTTGTTGTCAAATTTTGTGATACTATTTTTAAATAGAGTGAAATTTATTTTCCATTCCATGGGTTCTTTATATTGTGTTTAATGATTCTTTTTCAAGTGCCATAATAAGAATTTAATAATGAATAGTGGGGTCCAATAAAAAACTCTAAATCAATATTAATGTTTATAAATAATTATCTCAGAATGGTACACATAAGTATTTATCCCTTTTCAATGGTTAAATGAGATGTTTTATCCCAAGAAAATGGTTACATAAGAGGATTTATCCCAAACCAAAGGGTACATAGGATGATTAATCCTAATAAAAAGGGTATAAATGAGTATTTAAAACATGATATAGTACCTGGGAGGATTTATTCCAAGTAAAAGAGTTAAATAGCATATTTATACCATACTAAAGAGTATATGGGTGGATATATCCCAAGATAATGGGGTGAACTAGAGGTTTTATCCTAAACCCAAGGGTATACGAGATGATCATCCCAATTCCAAGAAGATTCATGGGTGATTGTACGAAGACTAATATGTGATGAATTTATTGTTTGGTATCCATAATATATGATTTCTATTCTTATATTTCTACTTCACTCATTTTTCATAATCGTGTACCAGTGATTGTGCTTTATGATTTATGTTTAATGTCCCATGATTCCATAAACATTTTCCATGGTATATATTTTTTAATTTTAGATTACATTTCATTATATCATTAATTATGTACAATTAATATTGTTCCATGCATTTTAATATGATATTTCAACATTGTTCATGTTTCCTTATATGCTTATGATCTAATACGTGATAACTTATTGACTGGTTTTCTCTTTCATATCATTTAATATCACCCTAATCATATGTTTCCCCTCCCTGGGTTATGAATATTAGTGTACCTTATGAAGAACTTAAAAGGTAATATAATGTGGTTTGATTATAGAGAAATAGTCTTATTTGTTCCTTATATATCTAGGCCTAAAAGACACTAAACCTTTAGTTATATTTTTTGTGTGACTTTTTATGATATTTAATGATTATTCATATAAATTAATTAAATAACATTTTCTATCTAGCTTGGGACTTCATAATGATATTCATAGGCCCCAAACCAATCCCTCATACTCTAAGGGAAGATCGGGGCCTTTAATTTGGTGTATTACGAAAACCCTTCCCAAATGAGTCATATTCCCTACATGTAACTCTTCATAAATATTTTATATTCCAGGTAAGTAAACCTTTTTAAATATGTTATATTACCTTTAAAGTCCAATTCCCAAATGGGATATATTCTCTTTGAGCGACCCTTCCCCCAATAAGCTATATTCCTTAGGGTGACCATTCCCCAATGGACCATATTCCCTATGTGTAACCCTTCCTCAATGAGGCATATTCCCTATGAGTGACCTCTACTTCAATGTGTTATATTAAGTATGAGTAACCCTAAATCTATGGGTTATATTCCCTCAAATTTTCTCTTTATCAATGAGCCATATCACAAGTGATTTGTACATCATCAATGGACTATATCCCTTGTGATTCAAATGATATATTATCATATCTAGTTACTAATAGATTGGATTAACAAGAAAGGTCTACACACTCCGTAATCAATCTTTTGTTTTCACCCCATTTGTGGCCTAGGCATCCATATTTTATTAAATTAAAATGTATGGACTAGTCTATACATATTATTTAAAACTTTGAAACTCAAAATATATAGGATTTAATTCATATTAACCTTTATACATAGTAGACTACATTTAATTTCAATATAGAAACATATATGGGTCCTAAATTCATTATCTTAAATGGAACTTCACATGATCAAGGATGTACAACATTTAGTAGAACTTCATTTTTCCTTATCACATGACCTTAAAATGTATTATGTGTCCCATTATGTGACCAAGAACTAAAGTACATAAAATTACCTTTTATGGGGATACATAGAAATCCCATATCTAATTATTTTTCCAATTAAATAACACTAACTTTCTCCATAGAAGGAGATAAATTCTAGACCACCCTGTGGTGCATCTTTAAACCATAGTTCAACCAATTTATCACTAGTAAGATTCATGGATTTCATTGATCATATAAATAGAGGTAACATATAATATCATTATTTCTTGGAAGGATTCATGTAAAAATAATAAATGTTAAATAGATTCTAATAATAGGAAATAATTCCCTCTAAGAGGGTAAGGAAACCCTGACCTCCCACCCTCGCATCTAATGAGTTTCCCAAAGAATCATAGGTAAAGTCACAATGACCAACTATTTTCTAAATATAGACTTTACTAACTCAAATAAATTATAGGTTTAGTTGTTCTTCCAAAAATATTAGTGGTAGTTATCATAGTGGGTTTTTTTAATAACTAGGAACCTATAATACCATGTTAACATTTTATCCCTATTCTTTTTCCTAATAAACACACTATTATTTTCTAATTATATTATAAATATATTATAGTTATATTTAAAAGAAATATTTATAAATTTTATATTTTAATGTTATAAAGTTTATAATTTTTTTATTTTAGATGGATAAATTTAGTTTATGGTGCATTTTTGGTATTTTTCTAAAATATTTATTTTTTGGGTAAATAGTTAAAAATGCATTTTTTTTAAATTAACATCACTTTTATGAGATGTTTATGATATAGGGACATACTAGGATTTTGTGAAATATTTTTTATAGAAATTATATATTTCTATGAAGTGAAATAAATCATAATAAAATGTTATGTTGAATTTAGAAAAACCTTTTAAAATTTTTATAACCTATGTGTTATTCTAATAAAAGAACTATTTCTGATACATTTCAGTAGTTGAGTTAATACAGAGTGAAATTTGGTTTTGGATTGTTTTTTTATTCACATAATTATATTTTTTAAAAAAATAATAAATTAATGATAAATAATTGTTCACATGATTTTTTTTACAAAATTATTTTAAGGAATAAAAATATATTTTCATAAAAAAACATTTTGTAGTGATTTTCATACTTATAAAATAATTTAATTTTACCAAAACTATAAATTAAATCCAGTAAAATAATTTTAATATTTGGTTCATAATAACCAAATAATCATATAAGATTGTTTTTTGGAATAAAAAAATTACTAAGGTAAAAATTAAGTAACAATTATAAATATAAATTGGGGTCAAAAGTATAATCATGGGTAAAAGGTTTAAAATATCTCAAAAAAGATTCATTATTTCTGTGTGTTTGTTTTGTCTAGACCAATGGTTACCCCCATCCATTCTTTTCAACTTTTAGAACCAATTTCCTTCCAAAGGTACATGACATCAACATAGAGTTATGGGTATTTACAAAAGTTCCACCCTAATTAGTTATTAAATAAGGCCTTCACCACCCTAGTTATCATCATAACTAAAGCCTCTTGAATTATCCAATATCAAACAAAATATCTAAATAAAACTCATATCTTTGACTATGATTTTTTATTCTATCCAAAAGGCCCATCCAAGATTCGTTAAGTACCTTTTCAAAGGATGTCATACAAGAGGTATATGTTCTTACTAAGCTCTTTCAATTTCGTTTATCCTCAAAAATTATTTAAGTTATCTTAACCATCATAAATTACTGACATCATATTCATTAATATACTCAAATGTTATTATTTTAATTTTATTTCCATTTTATATCTCATTTTCCTCTAATGAAAAATAAAAAACATCTCTCATGTGTATGCGCGGACTACAACCTTCATGAAGCGATATATTTCATTTCACATCAATGTCTCTAATTAATGGTAATATATAAAGAATTAATGAATATATATATATATAATGTTAAAAACATAATTACGAATCATTAAAGATAATCTAATCTCTCATTTCATTCCCTCCCAATCATGTGAAAATGAAAATGTCATACGTGTGTACGTGACGACTATCACCTCCACAAAGTGATGTAATTAATATTTCATTACTGATGTACATGGAAGGTTATAAAAATTTACTTTATGTATAAATATTATAATTATTAAATTAATAAAATCCAATAGGTGATGAATCAATGAACATTGTTTAAGTACTAGAAACGATGAATTAAAATGTGCAAGAGAAAATTACATTTGACACCCAAATAATTGATTTTAATAATGAATTATGAGTAAATTTGTTAAAATAATAAATTAAAAAATGATATCCAGAAATATAGGTATAAATATATTTTTTTATATAGAATAATAATAAATATAAATTTAATTTACTAGAGGTTGAAATGTATCCAACCAATCATGAATCTATTGTAAGGGTTTATTTTATAATAACAATTTTATTTTTTGATGGTTTATATTCAAAATTACAATGTGATAATTATATTATGTTTTTAGCATAAACTACAAGTAATATATTTCATTTTGTTATTATTTAAATTTATTTTTTTTGTTTTTATTTCACCCCCATTTAATAAAAACGTCAACTGAAATATTATTTACAAGAAAAGCCAACCATATTGATACTATTTGGTCAGACATATTTTTATTACATGTCCATATTCATTAAATGGATCTAAAAATATTTTTTGATGAAGTAAATTGGGTTTTAAACTCACTATAAAATATATTTAACTTTGAAAAGAGGAATCTCATTAATTTTTTCTGTACATATCACTTTTGACTTATTTTATAAATGTGTAAAAAATAATAATTTTCAACATTTAATTCCTTAATATATTTTATAACACTGATGAATATTTATATTTTCAAGATTCATTTAAAATATACCGTGGTTTCTGAATTAAAATCATATTCTCATTATTCTTTTATTTTTTTTATATTTTCCAAAAGATAAAGGATATTTCTTCTTATTTGAAATGAAATCTTGTAATTTATTTATAAAGGTGTTTCTTGTCTATTTGAACATACTATAGAATTTATTATACTGAAATAAGGATATTCGATAGGGATACCACCTTATTTATTTCTCTTGCTAGATTATGATCAATTGCTTCTATTTTTGACTGGGGAAAATATTATCATTGTGTATTCTACTTTTCCAATATATAGGTTTATTACTATGGAATGTTGATTATGTAAATTATTTCTTATTAGTTTCATTAATTTGATTAATTAATTATACATATTATGATATTTTTGGGGATATAATTATCGCTTTTATATAGCGTTAGGTCTCACGAGACAAACAATATTTTTTATTTCGCATATACATTACTTTTTTTGTATGATGTATTGGAATGGGGCCTTAATGATTGGATTTTGATGGAGTAATTTGTGAATTGTTTCACTATGAAACTAGAAATTTATATCCAAGTTATTATTTATATTTTAGTGTCTTAAATGGATATATTCCTCTATCATTATATTAGTTATTTGGTACATTTTATTTTTTTACCACGACGATAAAAACATGGAACATGTTATTTTGTGATTGCCTCCACTTTACATTTTCACTTACTAAGAATCATAGGTAACCCTAATATTTTTATCTTACCCCAAATGTACCTATAAGTTTGTTTTTAATTATTTTGGGGGTATATATGATGAAATAATAAATTTCTCATTAGATATTTATGTTTTATTTCAAGTATACAAATTTAATGTGGAAATCACGTATGTATTAAGTGCCTATAAACTAATAAACAGTTTGATCTAATAGATTGAAATCTATTATATCATATGAAAATATAATATTGTAAAAAATGCTATGGACTTTTAGATTCATGTTTTTTATAATTGGTATCAAAGAAGTTTTAGTACAAACATTGACAAATAGGTTTAGTATAACATAGAATAGTGAATATAACCTTATGAAAGACTATAAATATAAGTATAAGTATATGAAAACAAAATTATTTTAAAAAAAATATAAATTTGTGAACTTAAAATAATTAAATCAATGATTGGACACTAAAAATGTGTATATAGGCCTTGATAATTATGAATCAATGAGTAATTACACTGAAAATGCTATTTCTGTATAAACATGATCATCGCCTAGTTTATAACAGAGGCCTAACTGGACACCTTTGTTGACAATATTGGGTGATATAATTTGGTTGATTCACTCTCTCCAAATTATCCATTTTGATGTATTTAAAAATATTTCTATAATATAATGATACTTAAAAATACTCAATTATTAGAATTTTGGAATTGGGTATTGAAAAAAATCAATTTATGTTGAGTGTTACACTATATAAGAAATTATAAATATTGATTTAGGGCTTCACTCATTAAATAATCATGTGTATTCTATTATTTAAAAATAGAACCTAGTTGAAGGAAAAAACAATATAAAAACACATCAAATTTTAGTAATTTCCCCCTTGAGTAAGTTATTGATGTCAGTAATACTATTGCGTGAGTTGAGTTGATTATGACAATATTCGGGTAGTAAACTCAGGCTTGATTCAATAAGCATTCCAAAATCATGTAACCTATTGATCTCCAACATTATGTAACATTGTTAGAAATAATTATTTGATAGAAACTTCCAACATTAAATTGGATTAATAATCCATTAGTAGCTGAACAATTGATCAACTTCGTATAGAAGATACTTTCTCATTGGAAAGTAGTGAAAAGGAAACATTTATCATGGATGTTTGTCATATAAAGTGATATATTGATTAATCATTAGAATTGATTTAGAACACTAAATGGAATAGGGGATATAGATATTGGAGAGGAATAATTTTAAGGAGATATTATTCAATAAGTAATTTCTTGTGAATAATTAATTGATATGAAAATTCAATTCCTATACACATGTTAAATGGAAATGGAAACATTTAATTATTATGAAGGTATCATTTAAAATTATATAGATTATAAATGTAATCTAAGAAATAATATTCATAACTTATTTGGTGGAATTTATCCTATCCTCCAAAGGAAATTAGTCTCTCATAAATTTTCAGCATATTAGTATATATTATCCTGTTTTTTCAATATAGAAAAGGAATTATCTAAGTATATGGTTTAATAGGGAGTTTAAGAAAATAATGGGTTAAAGAGAAATATAAAAAAGAAATGTGAGAAATATAATGAAGGTAAGGGTTGAATTTATAATTTTAAATAGTTGTATAAAGTGTCACCTTTGAATGTCCATGAAGTGAAAGATAGATTTCTACTTATATGGAATTAAAGTCCTCCAAGCATGTGAATGCAAGGGAAAGTAAGAAGTTTCTGATTTATATATGATTTAATTCTAAGGAGGTGATGGAATATTTGAATAAAATACCAAGGAATAAAGGTAATTTACATAAAAATTACAATGGATTATGGTTATGATTATGTGGTCACTACAGCTGAAGTTAATATCACAAATGATGTGATAGTAGGTTATTTGATCAAAAAAATAAATTCTATATAATTATTTATTGGAATCCAAATATATAATTTTTTGTATACATACTATTTAAAAATACCTTTTAATCATCTCATCAAACATTGAAAAAAGAGTAATCATTTGGTATATCAAGTTCGAATCTTATTGCAACATGGAAAAATCAGAAAGTCTCTATTTTGAAGCATTGATATTCCATAGTTATATAAGTGTTTATAAGAACTATGACTGACTCTTATAAAATACATAGTCATATTTTCTATTCAATATTTAATGTAAGAATCTATTTCCAAGAGAGAAATTTTACTTTTTATTGAGGAGGGATAAAATCACATATTTTAATGTTGGACGCTTCTTTAACTGAATCTATTACAGATCTATCTCTAATAGCTCACCATAGAGAAATTATATGAGAAGAGGAGGGTAAATAATTATTTATATATGGTAAATTAATTATAAGGAAAGAAAAACTACATATTATTGAATAATATATTGATTTATTTTTGTAATAATTATTGGGGAATCCATATCAGTGTGAGGTTTATTTTTATATTGAACTCTTCCCTGGCGAAAAACCTATATCTGAGAATACCTTGCAAAGAACCTATATAATTCATAGAGTTGAAGAACAAATTTTAAGATTCAAGTTATAAGGGGTTTATATGAACTAATATTTCATAATTGGGATCCCATATCTTATTTGTGAGAAAGAAGGATGGAGTTATAACGTTTTTCTTCAATTTGTGGGAGATCAATGCCATGAAAATAATGAATAACTATACTTTAATTTGAATTTAGTACATATTTATTAAATATCATGGATAAAAATATTTTTCAATAAACAATATTCTCACTATTTATTATTAGTCAAGGAAGAATAAGGATGGTATAATAGATATAGGATTTCATACAATGTGTGGATATTATGATTCTATGGTAATTGCCTTCAAATTTACTAATGTAGGTTTTTATTGTTTGAATCATATTCATGGTGTATTTATGTTTTATTTTAATAAAATCATGTTGGTATTCATGAGTGACATATTCATATAATCTAAATGATCATAATACCATGAGAAATATCTCTGGATAATTTTTGAGAGCCTTATAAAAATGAATGATCTATGAAATTCATTTAGTGTGAATTTTGGTTCTAGGAAGCTTGTTTTATTATCCATATTACCGATAAGGATATAATATTTTTTGTTCCTTTAATGAAATAATTTTTTCAAAGAATGTTTATTGACATATGAATATAATCATGATACATAGTTTCTTTGGTTTAGGAGGTTATTATTGGTGGTTTGTTAAAAAAATGTTAATGAGTCAATATATTATTCAATTTGTAATGTTAAGGGTTTAAACTCACATGGTCAATGGAATGTGAATAATTTTTTGATAAACTAAAGTGGTTATTGACTAATTCATTATTATAGTAATTAACATTGGTAAACAAAGGATTTTAAATATATAGTGATGTATCAATGAAAGGAATGGAATGTGTCCTTAAATAAAAGGATAAAGTTTTTACTTATGATTCAAGGAAATTGATGATCCATGAAAATAACTATACATTTCATGACCATGAGTAAGAAATTATAATTTTTCCATTAATATATGGAGGAAATATAAATATATTAAATGACATGCCTTTTTATTATCCTTTCTATCACGGAGTTTAACAAATGAAAAAGGGGAATACCTTATGCACAAAGAGAGTCATCCTTTGATGAACATCAAAAATTGACAAAGGCATGAACAAAGAAGTATTTAAGAATGGGTCGCGCAAGTTTCATTATGGTCACGCAAGTCACTTACGTGCCACATATGGGTCGCACAAGTCACTTGCACGCCCTATTCTTTTTATCACAAGGTCCTCAAGAGGCCTATAAATAGCCTTTGTGGGCCCCCCATTTCAAGGATGAAAAATCCAAAACTCAGATTCAAGATCTGGTCGCCCAAGTCTCTGTCTGAAGTCTTCTGAACACTTCTATGGTAATTATTTACCTATAATGGAAGCGCTCAAGAGGAATAATAAGGCCTACGTGTTGAAACACATCAATACTTGCATGCTTAAGTGTCTAACCCTTAAGGGAAATGAAGATACTTTCCCTCCGCCTTTCCCTCTCAAGGAAACTTGTGCGACGACCTTATGAGAGTAGCTAGGGATAATACTAAAGTCTTGATCCAAGTCTCACCCAAGTATTACCCTATAGGTTCTTCGTCGCCCAAGTGAACTCATGTTGCGCAAGTATACTTGCGTGACCATGACTTGCGCGCCAGACCAAGACTTGCACGCCTCCTTCAAATTCACTTCCTTTCTTCAAATTCACCTCTACTTTTCAAGATTTAACCATTAAAACCCTCTTCAAAGTCATTTATGGCATGGTTCCTTTTTTGTCTTCCTTATCTGAAAGGAATTCTATGGAACATCTATCAAAAACTCGTGATTTACATAGCTTTATATCACTAAGGTTAGATATTTCCTTCATTCAACCTCATACTTTAAGATGAGAAGATATTTAATCGGGGCATCCTCCTTAGGAGCAAGCCCCAAGTATCAAATACCCTTAACATGGGCCTCCTTATCAAGAGTCAGTCCCAGTCATAATTTCTCTTAACCTTGGCCTCCTTTTCAGGAGTAAGCCCCAATCATAATTTATCTTAACTTGGGCCTTCTCCTTAAGAGTAATCCCCAGTCATAATTTTTCTTAACATGGGCCTCCTTTTCAGGAGTAAGCCCTAGATATAATTTCTTTTTATTTGGGCTTCCTTTTCAGGAATAAAACCCAATCATAAGTCCCCTCTAATTTGGGCATCCTTCTCAGGAGTAAGACCTTATTTAAGTATTAAAATATTCATAAAGAACATATACCTCTATGGACCTTGTTCCTGGTTTTCTTCCTTGAAGTAAATCTCGATCCTTGTATGTCTTGGGTGGTCATACATATGTAATCCCCACATCATTTCTTATAATTGCATCATTTGTGGAACAATCGTCGTGTTTTACTGATACCTCTTGTTTCTCACACTGAGCATGACTCACGTGAGCTTAGAGTGTAAAAGTAATTATGACATCTCTCTTTGGTCCATCAATTATGCATAAACCCCATACGTTTTCACTTGAACTACGTGGGTTTTGATTTTTTTTCTAATAAGGATACGTAGGTATCCCATCTATGGGTACAATCCCAACTCTAAAATAACCCTATCTTTCTGAATGACAATAAACTTCAAGTGCCCCACTGAGTGGATTTAAAACTAGTATGGTCATCATAATGACCAAGGGAATTCTATATAATGTATGGAAGGATGCCATTGAATAAGTATCACTCATTCATATATATGATTCTCTATTGATGAATAACCTCAAATACATATTAAATATTCTATAAATATACTACATATCAATCATTTATTGCGAGATATAAAGGAAAAAACACATTTTCATGCTTGGTAAATTAATAAGGATTCACAAACATAACTCACATCTATAAGAGAGTCCCGGAGTAGACAATAATTCCCCCCAAAAAGGTGTGATGAGTCTGACCTCTCATCATCTTGACCAATTCAAATTCATATGCCTCATCAGTCCACAACTAATGGGAACCTACCTTTGGAAAGTAAGTTCAAATGGATACAGAATCATTGGATGTTTATGGTTCTACGAATAAACCCGTTAGAAACTGATTGGAAAGTTTGAACCTTAAACTAACAAAGGCCATTACCATTTCTAGATTAAACAAAAATGGTGAACCTGACGTGAATCCTTAACCAAGTTAAATGATGTTTTAAATATTTTTCAGGCCCCTATTTAAACTCAATGTGGGGGCCAACAAAGCAATCAATAACATATGTGCTCATCCAAAAGATATAGTGGATGAACTTATCATTATTATGTCTGTTATATCAAACATGCACTCTTTTCCATGATCCCTCTGCATTACAGAAATGGCTTCTCTAAAGTTCACACCTGTGAATGCCTTGACCGCTACTCCTGCTGGATCCTCGTCCGCTCTGAGGATGACATCACCTAATCAGCATCTTCAATGCTGGGTCTCAAATGCACTGGTTAATGAATACCTTCAACATGACACCATTCCGACTATGGCGGCCACTCAACAATACCTCCAGGTTAACAACTCACCCTTGTTGTCTAGACAACGATGACCAGTGATCAAGAAGAAGGTGGTGCCAACCACCATCTCCAACCTTTTCAGGTCGTTAACCCCGAAACGCAATCACTAGTACCTCCCATATCATGGGTAGGTGAATAAGAAGGTCACTCAAGGCCTTAATTCAAGATGATAGGAGTCATTCTTGAGGACTCCCATCAACAATCACCACCAGACTCGTGCGGTAGTGCACCCTCAACATGATGAGGGTACCACCTTTAGGGGTTCGGCTCAGGTTCCTCAGACCTGAGCCCGCAAGATGAACCGTCAAAGGCTAAATCCGGTCAACAGGGAGAAAGTTCTTACTTTTTCCCCCTCCAGGGAAGTCCATCAAGCCAACTTGATGGAAAATAATGAGTGTGCATATACACTCGTCCATCCTGATGTTACTGCCTAGCAGACTCATCTAGTAGTAACATGTCAATCCCATCAGGCAATTCTGGCAGAGTATTATAGGCAGGCATATACACTTATTTATAATCCATCATCTAATCAGCAGGCTAGTCTGACTACAACCAAAGAAACTCACCAATCAAATGTGGTGGGGAACAATCAGCAGACACATACACCTGCAATTCATCAAGCTAACCAACATTCTCGTTTGGTAGTACCCGGAGATGTGAATTGGAAAGCTCCAATGAAAAGCAGGAGGCAGATACAATTTTCTACCCCCATACCTGAGTACTTTCATAATTCACTGACAAGAAAAGGAGGAAAGGAGCAGGAATACACACCTACTCCAAGCACGGAATGGATGTATATTCCCGTTCCAGTGGCTGAGGTCACCGAGCACATTCTGACAATGGTGGAAGAGAGGAAGCAAATCCCTGCCTATATTCTGGATGCCTGTCAGAATATAATAACAACTTCAGCAGCATCATAGGGAAGGAATCATAAATCTATCCCTATCAGTGGAGTGACACATCAATATATAACTATGGAACAGATACACACCTCTGTCCTATTCCAGGAGGGTTGTGGGGCATACTTCCTCATGTCATACGGACAATCAAGTCAGGCACATACATCTGATTTGAATGGAGATAATCAGCCTAACCTGACCATTTCTCCTGAGCAGGCACATAAACCTACCCATAATAACCACTTTTGTCAACAAGTGTTTCCCAAAGTGGGTAATAAGGTGTCTAAGAAAAATACCCATTCAGCATAGTCAAGAAATCAAGAGCCAGTTTGGAATAAGGCCTTGCCCGATGCTGGAGTTCTTGATGCACTAATAAAATTGTCTATTGCAACTCAAGATTCTACTCTCTCACTTCCATATTCCTTAAGTAATAACAAAAATTCCGAAGGTCTTCATCATACATTTCCTCATGGAGGCATGCTTCATGATATTTCGGTCGATCTCGAAGTATCATCTTTATATGAGAGCCACGATAACCCTCTATGTGGCCCGAAGATCAAGGAGCAAAAGTTTTCACCTTTTGTTGTAACCCATCATGATGGTCCTCCCTATGATGATGAATTTATCTGTGAAAGTTCTCTCCACAGTAGTAATTCACTTTGCCTGGAAAATTCATCAAAGGATGATGCAGTAACGAGAAAGCCCTCTTATCTTGAGGCACTTGAAAATGTGAAGCCAGTCATGTCTAATGCTTTACCACTATCAGGTGAAATACTTTCTCAATCAGAAGATAGCCCTGGGTGTAAGTCATTCTCTGAACCACCTCTGGGTCATTCATCTTCTAGTTTGATAAATTAATTCTCTACTAATCATGTTGAATCTGATGAAGCAACAATGAAGCACCAACTTTGGTCTAATCAGGTAGAATAATCTTCATTGAATGATAAGGATGAAGTGCTGAATATGATAAAACAACTAGAAAAAGGTGAAGTACTAGTCATGTTTTGGCCTTTGGCTGACTCTCAGTATGACATTCCAGAATTTTTTATGGGATATTGTATTCATGATATTCGTCTCAACATGTGGAAAACTCTTTGTCATTTAAAATAGAAAATATTATCTAATGATTAATATAAAAATCATGTCAAGATAATAGAATGGTTACAACACCAAACTGATTTGGCATCTCTCTCAGTTTCCCGATATCTAAAGGTTGAAATGAAGCAGAAAACCCTTCAGCATTCATGCCTTGGCACGTTAAAAAGGTTTCTCCTGTTCATTACGAATTCCCCATATGATATTCATATCAGGGGATGGGTTGCTCATGGAGCACTACATTTCATTGTACTCTCTAATAAACAAATCCTTCCAAATCAGGTCTCATGAAATGTTATTTCCTAGGGTTGGCCACATCTAGCTTGTTTAGTGTATAATCAAAGGCTTTCCCATGAACATACCTCAACTAGTTCTTCCGAAATTCATGAATATAAAGAAAATGTTTTTGAATTAATCTTGGATCAAGAAAATGAGAATATCGAACAGGATTCTCATTTAGAGCATGAGTTTCATTAGGTGATAGAAGTGTCAAAAATCATCCAATGGTCATTTGAGCCAGGTGATTTGAGTGGATGTAGTTTGATGTATCCTACCAATTTTCAAGACTAAAGTCCACAAAATCAGGATAGCTTTTAAAAAATTCTCAGATTTAGCAGCTCAAGAACCACCTCATCTTGCCAGACTGGGGACTCTTTTAATCCAACCCTCTGGATCAACAAATAGGATTCGAGGAGTTGAGCAGGAAATACAGGAACATCCCCAGTCCACCGGACTGGGGACTTTTTCAAATCTTCAATCTCTTCCTCAGTAAAAGTCAGTATTCTCTTGGTTAGGGAAGAAGCCACAAGAGGAACGAAGAGTCAAATTATCATAAGATTCCCTCCAAATTACAGTTCATCAAGAAGTTCCTGAGGGATCAACCAAACAAAAGGCAATGTCCCATCAAGGACATGGAAGAAGACAATATCACAGAAATTCCTATATAAGGGATGCAATGCGTTATTCATCAATAAATGTCATCAATGCCATTGTCACTGATCCCCCATAACATGAGGTTTACTCAGAAGAATCAGATGAAGAAGTTCCTATTCAAGAAGTTGTACACACAGATAAAAATGAAGAAGGTGTGCGTACCAGAGGCCAGAGGGCTGCACAGAGGCAAGATATTCCTTTGGGTAATGCCCTTCCATACTCTAGAAAGGCACATGCCAATGAAAAGGGTAAAAGTCAGGTTACATCCCACCCTACCTCTGGATAAGGCCAATCACTCTCATTAGATAAAAGTTTCACACAACAAGAGGAAGAAATGAAGGAGTTAAGGAGTTTGAATGCATAACTACTTCAACGTAGTCTTCCTCATAAGAGTGCTGGATTCGATCAGTCAAAGGAATTCGTTGTAGTTATAGGGATGGTTCAAGAATATCATTCCTTACAAGTACACTCTCACAGGTCCAATCCTATGGGTCATGCGCGACAACAACCAGTAGTGCTACCATCAGTTGCAGTACTAGTCACCACACCTGTTCAAACTCCAGTTATTACACCTTCTCAGGTCCCAGATCAACCAGATGTTTCTCAAAAGTTAATAACTACCACTGAGTCATTAACATCTCAGTTGGAAGCTATGGAAGGAAAATGTTCACAAGTTCAACCAGAAAATAAATCTTACCCTGAATGGGTTGATGCAATTCCTCCCCCATCGAATTTTACGAATACCACATTCCCAATTTTTAATGGTTTGGGAGACCCATAACAACACTTAACACATTATGTTTCTCGTTATGATCCTATGATGGGAACTCCTCAACAAAAGGAGGCAATTAAGCTCAGATGTTTTGTGCAGTCATTACAAGGGCATGCTTTTGTTTGGTATACAAGTTTGCAGTCTCAGTCAATTACTGGGTGGGAAGACCTCTGTCAATGATTACTTCTTCAATTCAACTCATCGTTTCCAAAAGATGACAGTTTTTTATCTTACAAATTTTAAGAAAAATGAGAATGAATGAGTCTCGGATTTCATTACTCACTAGAAGGGATTAACATATTTCTTAAGCTTAGCACTCCCTCAAGAAGAATTGTTGCCAATCTGTGTGGAAAATTTGTGTGATGATTTACGCACACCGTTGATCCCTGTGAAATACACTGGAGGGTTTTGAGACCTTACTTCAATCGCTCAGTAGATCAAAGACTCTCTTACAAAGACTAAGGATAAAACTCATGTAATTCCATCAGCTCTAGGAAGGAGAATGGGTAAAGTAAAGACTGCTACAGTTACACATAAACAAGCACCTGTGCCTTCTTCTACTTAAAAACCTTCCTCTTATCGAAGGTCTCCACCTCCTTGAGCATTGACAAAAATGGTCACCTCGTCAAGATGATCAAAGAGATCAAAGGAAGAAATAATTTGAGGAGTTAATGAACAATGTTTATTCTTTCTAAAATGAACATGTTCCTGGTTACTTCATTTCGGCTCTGGAAAATAATTTGATTCAGTTTCCAAGGCCTAAAAGACCAAACAAGGAAGGAGATGAAGACCTTCCGAACTATTTCCCATTTCATTAGATTTCGGGTCATCCCATTCTAGAGTGTTTTGTATTCAAAGACCTCATTCAAAAGATGGTGGACTCTGGATAGGTAAAACTGAGAGGTTCTTCAGCCCAGGTAGCATATGTTACTGCTACATATCCCGGGGAAGAAGGCGAGTGGCACGAATTCAAAAGAAAAAATGTGAAGAAATATGATGATTTTATGGTAAGAAAAATGATCAACCAAACTCATGCCATTTTATGAACACAATTGAGGAAACCAATTGTGTCTTCTTCTACTAATGTCATAGAAAAAACCCCTTCATCAAAAGGAAAATCTTCAAAGAGGTGGCATAATTCAAATAAAGAAGAGAAGTCAGAAGAATATTAGATCGTGTCAAAGCCTAAGTTTTCTTTGACTCTAGAATATTTTATTCCATCTACTTTAAATTCACGGGCACCGCCCCACCAAACGTTACATCCTGAAATGGTTCATCAGGAAAAGTCTTCATTAGATGAAAAGTTAATGTTTGGTTCTGTTAACATGATTCACTTAACATATCCTTATGCCAATCACAGTTTTGATCTCGATAAGCCTAATTTCCCTATATCTAAACAGTGGAATTAAAAGAAGAGACAGAGTCATGTCCCTATAGTCCTTACTGCAAGACTTTAAACTGCATAGTCCCCTTTAGTCCTTTCTGTAAGAATTTAAACTACACAGTCCCCCATAGTCCTTACTGCAAGACTTTAAACTGCATAGTTCCCTTGAGTTCTTACTGCAAGACTTTAAACTGCACATTCCCCCATAGTCCTTACTGCAAGACGTTAAATTGTACAGTCCCCCATAGTCCTTACTACAAGTCTTTAAACTTCATAGTCCTCACAGTCCTTACTGCAAGGCTTTAAACTGTACAATCCCTCTATTGTCCAACATGAAATTAAACTATGCATCGTTAAGGTTGTTGCTACCTCTTGTTTCTCACACCGAGTATGAATCACGTGAGCTTAGAGTAAACTTCAACCATAACACCTTCTCTTGGATGCTAACCATGCGTAAGTCCCAACACCATTTTTAGGTCATTGTCCTCAAGTACAACTCGATCACCAGTTCATTCTTCAATAGAACTATGCAGACATTGATCCTTTCCTTCTAGGATGGGTATGTAGGCAACCTCCTAAGGTTCAAGCCCAAAACCAATATTTTCACATCGGTTCACCTTCACTGGTCCGTGCATATGACCCTAAACTATTTGTACTTTTGTTTTGTATGATAATAAACTACCACAGTCTTTGAAACCCTCACCTGATAGGGATAATTATTGACATTGATCTCCAATCATGCTATATTCCAAAGACTACATGCATACATGGAAATTCCTGAACCTTTAATCATGGGTCAAACCATCATTGCACTAAAGTCCCCTTTCACCCTTCACTTGTACAAACTGAATATGTATAGATGGTATTTCAAGAACTATGTATGGATTTATTCCCATCCTTATGGGATACGTAGGAAAGTTAGAGCATCCCTCGAATCCAGCCCCAAGTCTTTGAGCCTAACCCCTAATTCCACTTTCAGTCCCTTGGCTGAAAAGTCCCCCTGTGAAAACATAAATGTGGTATGAAAACCCTGTTCTTCATTCACATAAGGTTTATATGTGTATTCCTCATTATGGTCTGAGCTCTATTACCCTAAACTATGATCTCCTACACTCTCATCCCACATGATGTTAAACTGTATTTCAAGAACTAGGTATGGCTTGATTCCCATCCTTATAGGATACGTAGTGAAGTCTAGCACCTCAATTAAGGACCCAGTCATAAAATGATTATGGTTAGAATTGGTCTGTGTATCTCCTTCATGCATTGGAAAATGCCCATTTTGATGTGTCATACTCCTAACCTTAAACACTTTCAGATCTCCATAACCAGTTTCTTGACTTATGGTCACAAAATGTCTGATACCCGGGAATTCTTTTTGGTTGACTATGCAGCATGTTCCCTTAGGTGGCCTTGCATAAGTAGTCTACATAACGGAAATTTCAGCCAAAAGATACTATTATTTGATTATGTATCCAATTACCTTAAATGGCCCTGTATAATTAAACCCCTTAACGGGTTTTTCAAATAGTGGTAACTTCATTCTTGGGAGAAAAACCTCTTTTGTCCTTATTTGTCTTAACAACAATATGTAAGGATCCAAAAAAATATCCATCCTTAACATATTCATCCCATACTCTTTTTCATGATCTAAATGTAGTTAAGTATATGGTTTATATTTCTCTTCCCTACGTTTGGGTCAGACCTTCATAGGAGTGACATTCATCGAATTCTTTGACAATCTTTATTGGAAATATCCCCTCCATCTTCAAGTACCTCTCTCTATACAACAGACTCTATGATTTGGACAATTTTAATCTCCATAAACTTTCATTGGCTTTTAGAAATAGAAAAGTAAAATTTTTGAGAGTTCTTTTTCCTAAATATGCAGCACGTGCCCCTAGGTGTCCTTGCATAAGTAGTATAAATAACAGACCTGTCAGCCAAAAGATGCTAATATTTGACTATGCAGCCAATACCCTTAAGTGGTGTTGCATAATTTAACCCCCTAACGGGTTTGTTAAATAGTGGTAACTTCATTCTTAATAAATACTTCCTCTAATGCCTTTTAGCCCGTTTTTCAAATCATTCCTCAAATTCAAAATTTCTTAAGTCATAGTTTACATGTTTTCCCCCATACTTGAATATGGTAATATGTTTTCAGATAAATTATCAAGGAATTGAATTAATTTTAATCCATTCTGTCAAATCTATTCAACCTTAAACATTAGCCTTTTTATGTCCAATGTGCATGACTTTAAACTTCCCACAAAAGACAAGGGAACTCTGAACAAAAGTTAAGTCCCAGCTCACTAAACATACATTTTGTATTATTTAGGTAATATTGAGCAATTAAAAGATTCAAAGTTTGTAGGGTTATTTTTATAATCCTAGAAAAAAATAAAACTATGCTTACTAGGCCCATTGGCTTAGGTAAAAATTTGAAGCAGGTAGAAAAAGAATGCATGCACAAATGATTGAAGATGAAAGTGTTTTTCATTGATGCACAAGAGTTAGAAGGACATCCACAGACTAGAGCCTCTTCTATTTTACAAGAATTACAAGAGGCTTTCAATATAACTCTTCATTTGATTTACAGCATCCCGAGATTCATCAGTAGCCACTTGAAGTTCATGCACTTGACCAGCTTCAATCTTTTCAGCTTGATGGAGTGATCTCTTGTCATCTGTGATGGTTTTCATACCATTTGTTTGAACTCTCTCCAATGAATTGCTAAGCAGGTCAAGTTCCCCAATAATAGCATCTAACTGTTGTTGAAGGTGCATCTGCTGGAAAACTTTCTCCTTGATCTTATGTTTCGGCTCCTTCAACTTTGCAGCTTGATCAGCCTCATCTCGGGACACTGCAACCTCAAATTAGCTGATATTGTTCAATAGCCTTGCTCTGGTTAAATATTGACGGTACTTTTTCTCATTCTCCCTCCTTAAGATGAATTGTTTCACCGCAGAATGGATCTCTTCATATCCAAAACTGCCAAGTACTAACATGACGAACAAGGATGACAGTCGCGGGATCTTCGAAAACAGTTCTTCAAGAGGAACTTCAAATATGATCTTCCGTATGTTTTTTCATGCCTTGCGATGTGAGAATTGGAGAGCCTTTTTTACCTCCGGGTCTAATTCAGAATCACTTTCATAGGGGGGAATATATTCTGAGATTAATTCACCTAAATAAGTGCCTTGTTATGCTCCTTCACCCCTGACCCTTGTTACTTCACTTTCTACTCCCGTTGGGGCGGAGGTTGGGGCTTCACCTCCAGATATAGCCATTGAAATTGACGGCCATGCATAGCTAATTGAAATTTTTGGTTAGTTTCAAAGGATAACATAAGTTGATTAAGTTGTATTACAAATAAAGTACATCCACAAATATTATTATCTCTTACCCAATGGTAAATCAGCAGCATGAGAAGGCTCCTCCCTGTCTTTCCAAGATTCAACAGAATTTTCATGATGAGTTTCAGGAAGCTCCTCCGGGTTAAGCTCTACTTGAGCTAGCATCTCTGCAATAATAGGGTTGTCTATACCCCCTTCAAGAATTGGCAGTTCAGCATCTTTCTCAGATGGAACTATACATTCAACCAATCATGGTTAGAGATTTAATAAGAAATTTTTAACCGGATGAAGGACAACACTCACGTCTGAAATCTTCTAAATTACATGGTAATTTAACATGATCTAAAATTTCTTCAAAAGATACGCCATGTTTGATCATTTCATACATTGATATCTCAGATTCCTGGTTAGTCTCACCTGTGGGAGCATTCGATATGTCTTCTTGGAAACCCTCATTCTGTAGCCTCTGACCCTGGACAGCTTCTTCAGATAAAATTGTGGATTCAGTTGCAGTGGCTGCCAAATGTTCTGGTGAAGTTGTTGAACCAAATTTATCACAGAATGGAAGTCAGTTGATGTTTTCATTCAACATTTTATGAAGCATTGTTAATTTACCAGAAGCAGGCTCTTCTCTCATTGCAACTGTAGCAGGAGTAGTACTGGGAACCGATGCTGGATCTTCTTCAGAAGCAGCCAAGTCACTGTGAATTAGCGAATGTTCACCAGCACCCTCCATCGTCATCAGAGGAGGTTTAGTCCTCTTCCTTAGAGGGTAAATTGAAGAATCCCCTACAATCCCAAGAATTATTATCAATATTTTTCATGAGTTAGGATTCTTGACTATCTGAAGGACTTACCACTACTGATGATGCGTTTAGCTATGGAATTCTTTCTTCGATGTCTTTGCTTCTTTGATTTTTTGGGAGTGTTGAAATCACAACCTCCAAATACAAGAATTGGAGAATGAAAATCCTTGTCTAACTCCTCTTCCATGGCTTGTTGTCCTGGGGATACCTCGCTCGGCTCGTGAGGAGATTTAGTAGCTCCGATGGTAGTGCCACCAGGGCTATACTGTGGTGAAGGAACCTCAGCAGTTCCTTTCTTTACAAGCTACAGGATGAAGAAAGTAATTTCCTTGAGTAAAAAATCTTTAACTGAAGTTAAGTTGCAAATAAAATAAGGAAAGAGACTTACATCTTCAGGATCCACGTAATCATACCACTCCTCTTCTGTGGAAGTAGCAGTCCCCTCAGTGGTGCCATGATCTATCATTTACTTCACCCTCTTGGTGATAGGAATGGAATCATCAGTGGCATATATGGGCATCTACAGCTCTCTGATGTAATCCCAAACATCATCGGGGTTATCCTCGAAATGGATCTTGGTATAAGCCCGAAGACTCCCTACTCTAGGGATGTGTATCGCTTCGCATAGGTCCAACAGGTCAGTTTCACCATCGCAATATAAACTCCTCCATGTCTGAACAACCTTTGGTGGTAAATATTCATCATGTGCACCAGAAGGCTTCAAGTAGGGTCCTACAATAATAGACTTAAACTTCTTCCCAGCTCCTACAATCATAGATAAAGGATAATAAAATGAAATTTTCTACTCTATAAAATAATGGCGATTAAATTGCCTCAATAATATAACTCACCTAGAGTCGATGGAGTGGGTCTCTTAACTCTAGAAGGAGGATTATATATGGCATGAGGCCACATTGAAGCATGTAGTTCCTCATCATCCCCATCCTGGGAATCCGGTGAGTCATCCCTGGGTGAGGAACCCGGTGAATCAGCTCCTGGTGAAGAAGAGTCACCTTCCAGACGAAGGGTTTCATTCCCGACAGTTCTCTTTTTTCCCCACCCAAGGAACTAGATGATTCAGTACCCTTCAGGGTATGATGCAACCCAGTTCTCATCATACCATGAAGTCAAGTGACTCACCGCTCCAGCAACTGGTAGATCAAACACTACCCCGGTCTTCTCCATAGCTATCATCAGCCATAGTTGTCGGGCAACCATTGGATGCTGGTCTAATATGACATGAACTAGAGGGGGTAAAAAAATCTGTTGCAGACATTTTAATTGGCGTGAAAATCTATATGGAGCATAAGCCTCACATATAATCTCTCCGTCAATTCTGGTGGCCAATACACCATCTCTACATGACAGCATGTATGACCTCAATTCTAGATTAGTTGTTCCATCATCAAAAAACTGCCCGGTTGGTGGTTTTCCATAAGGAAAGAAATGGAATTCCTTGAACATTCTCAGCCTCACTGTCACATCATAGGGGTTGAGGGACAATGGAAAAATTCTAGAATATTCCTGCACTGATGGCCTGAAAGAACTTCCAGGAACCTATACTCGGCTCTGTACAGTGTATGTCCTAAAGTGACTGGTGATCCATCCACACAAAACATGGAATGGTACCAGTATTCTCAAAGGATACTTACCCATATAGACATGGAGTAATCTCCTATGAATATTCACCAAAATTGGGGAATCCAACCCAACCATTTTCCTCTCAACCAACTTGGCTGCAACAACGAAGGTCCCTGGACTGACGCCTCCCTTCGAATCTCTAACTGGCAGAAGATAAATTCTGATCCACAAGGCTAAGAAGCCCACCAGACGGGTCTTTTCTGGGATTCTTTGATCCACTTCATACCCTCACTTTTCAAATTCTCCCGCTTCTAGGGTCGGCCAAAATGTGCCAAGAGCACCCCTCTTCTCTATTCTGGGGCAGCTGGTAGGACGAGTACAGGTGGGCCCCTACCCCTTATTCTTGGAAAGAAACATATCCATCCACTCCTCTGGATGAATATCCTTTATATAATGAGTTTTGGAGGTCTTTTAATTATTGATCTTGTGAAAAAGTTTCAATAATTCTCGATCCAAAGCGGGAGTCTTATCTGAATCATTCCAAGTCACCTTGGGAGGGATAAATTCATTATATATATCACCTAAAATTGGAACCCCTGAGATCTTGTAGACATCCCAAAAACTTATGCCTACTTCTCCATGAGTTAGATGGAATGAATTGGTTTCTAGGCTCCATCGGCTGATTAGCTCTGACATATAGTTATTATTCCTATAGAAATATGTCTTCCCAACCTAGACAGATTCATATATTGCAGCACCTTTTAGATCCTCGAAAAACTCTACACAGGTTTGTCGCACCCAATATTCCCACATCCAGGTCGGATTCACACCTCCTCAGGGAAGGAAATACCATCTCTTTTTCCATCCCTTGGATTGATCCATCTAAGAATCTTAGAAGATTGAGGGATAACAATGTGGTTTCATCTTAGGCTTGTGATCTTTCATATCTAGAGCACATGGGCTATGATTCATTATAAATGCCTTCTCCACTGTTATATCATTTACAAATGATCCTCCAACTGAGACATTTTCTGAAGAAAAATTGGTGTAATTCTGAAACCAAGAATGTGGGAGATAGTTCTTTGGATCTGGAACATTGACTCCTTGTAGATGACCATGGCCAAACAAAGGCAGGTAGATGCTCTATGGGAAATTAACATGATACTTCTTAAAGTACTTGGCAAAATCTGGGAGAGTGCTATCACAGATATCATAGTAATCCTGGCCAAAGATGTTCATCATGTCATCAATATGCTTGCCAGCCAGCTCATCAGTCATTCCAATTCTTTTGGGATCCATTGAATCTGAACAAAAATCAGATAATTAACTTTTTAGTATGTTGATTTTTCATAAAATTTGTGAAGAAATTCGAAAAAAATGGCTAAGGAATTAAGGCGTGCAAGTCTAAATCTTGGCGTGCAAGTCTAAGTCGGTCGTGCAAGTATGGTCACGCAGGTATCACTATGCAAGTCCAAATACCTCTGTAGAAGCCTGACACAATTTACAAGAAGCAATAAACTGCGGACAGCAGCACCTGTGCGACGAGAGATCACTTGTGCGGTGAGATCTAGAAGCTTTGGAAGCCGGGTGCTTTGCGTGAGAGTGGCACCCATATTTATAGGGGAGGCTATACCCTGCGCGCCAGACCCTGCGCGCCAGAAGCATACCTGCGCGCCTACTACTTGCGCACCATAGCACCTTGTTTCTCTTTTTCCTCAGAGTCAAATCCTCTTTCATTTTTTAGATCCAACTCTAAAGGGGGACTTTTGTTGACACTACATTCCATCACAGAGTCTAACGAATGGAAAAGTGGAATACCTTAAGCACAAAGAGATTCATCCTTTGAAGAACATCAAAAATTGACAAAAGCATAATCAAATAACTCTTTAAGCATGGGTCACGCATGTTTCATTATGGTCGTGCAAGTCACTTGCGCACTACATATGGGTTGCGCAAGTCACTTGTGAGCCCTATTCGTTTTCGCCCAGGGTCCTTAGGTGGCCTACAAATAGCCCCTGTGGGCCCCCCATTTCGAGGACGAAAAATCCAAAACTCATATTCAAGCTCTGGTCACCCAAGTCTCCGTCTGAAGTCTTCCTAACACTTCTAAGGTAATTATTTACCTAGAATGGAATCTTTGAAGAGGAATAATAAGGCCTATGTGTTGAAACTCATCAATACTTGTGCACCTAAGTGTATAACCCTTAAGGGAAATGAAGATACTTGTGCGCCGCCTTTCCCTCTCAAGGAAACTTGCATTCCACCCTTATGAGAGCTTCTAGGGATAACACTAAAGGATTGAGCCAAGTCACACCCAAGTATTACCCTACATGTTCTTTGTCGCCCAAGAGAACTCATGTCGCGCAAGTATACTTGCGCGACCAGGACTTGCGCGCCTCCTTCCAACTCACTTACTTTCTTCAAATTCACCTCTCCTCTTCAAGATTTATACTTCAGAACCCTCTTAAAAGTCATTTATGGCATGGTTCCTTTGTTGGATTCCTTATCTGAAAGGAATTATGGGGAACATCTCTCAAAACATCATGATTTACATAGCTTTATATCACTGAGGTTATAGATTTCCTTTATTCAACCTCATACTTTAAGATGAGAATATATTTAATTCAGGCATCCTCCTTAGGAGTAAGCCCCATGTCTCAAGTCCCCTTAACCTGGGCCTCCTTCTCAGGAGTAAGTCCCAATCATAATTTCTCTTAACCTGGGCCTCCTTTTCAAGAGTAAACCTCAGTCATAATTTCTCTTAACCTGGGACACCTCCTTAGGAGTAATCCCCAGTCATAATTTCTCTTAACCTGGGCCTCCTCCTTAGGAGTAAGCCCCATTCATAATTTCTCTTAACTTTGGCCTCCTTTTAATGAGTAAGCCCCAGTCATAATTTCTTTTGATTTGGGATTCCTTTTCATGAATAAAACCCAATCATAAGTCCCCTCTAATTTGGGAATCCTTCTCAGGAGTAAGCCCTAAGTTAAGTATTCAAATCTCCATAAAACACATATACCTTTATGGACCTTGTTCTCGGGTTTCTTCCTTGATGTAAATCCCGATCCTCATATAGTTTGGGTGGTCATACATACGTAAGCCCAACATCATTTCTTATAATTGCAACTTTTGTGGAACAATCGTCAAGTTTTACTAATACCTCTTATTTCTCACACCGAGCGTGACTCACATGATCTTAGAGTGTAAAAGTAATTATGATATATCTCTTTGGGCCATCAATAATGCATAAAATCCATACTTTTTCTCTCGAACTATGTGGGTTCTAATTCCTTTTCTAATAAGGATACGTAGGAAGCCCATCTATCGGTATGATCCCAACTCTAAAATAACCTACTCTTTCTGAATGACATTAAACTTCAAGAGCCCCACTGAGTGGATTTAAAACTAGTATGGTCATCATAATGTCCAAGGTAATTTTATATAATGTATGGAAGGATACCATTGACTAAGAATTACTAATTTATATAGATGATTATCTATTGATGAAGAACCTAAAATACATAGAAAAGATTCTCTAAATCTCCTATATATCAATCATTGATTGCAAGATCTAAAGGAAAAAACTCATTTTCATTCTTGGTAAATTAATAAGGATTCACGAACATAACTCAAATATATAAGAGAGTCCCGGAGTAGACAATAATTCCCCCCCAAAAGGTGTGATGAGTCTGACCTCCCATCCTCTCGACCAATGAAAATTCTTAAGCCTCATCAGTCCAAAACTAATGGGCACCTTCCTTTGGAAAGTAGGTCGAAATGGATATAAAATCATTGGATGTTTCCGGTTCTATGAATAAACCTGTTAGAAACTGATTAGAAATTTTGAACCTTAAATAAACAAATGTCATCCTCATTTCCAGAAGAAACAATTCCATATATATATCATTAATGTTTTGTGAACATTATATCATAGAAAAATATTGATATTAGTCAAAGTAAATGGTTATAATTACTCATGGACTATGATTTATCAATACACTACCACCCTTTAAAGGAAATTACATGGAGGATGGATTGAGTAGGAGGGACCATGGAGTTCATACCATGATGAATACTAAAAATTATCCTACATTTAGGTATCTTTAAAAGTTATGTATTATAATTTTTCAAAAATGAAATACATCAATCATGTTAAAAAATTGATGAAATATCTTTACTAGAAGAGATCTAGATATCCCAGTGATGAAGCTCACATTTTCATATATTTTATACTGTAAATAATTGTTTATAATCCCACCAAAGTGTTATTGGATGGGTAATTGTCATGTTTTTAGGTTTTAGTGTTATTTTGAGCCCAAATGTGAAAAAAGACTAATTCTGGATTTTTGACAGATTTTTACGTCAGGGGTATTTGGGCCATTTCTGGAAAAATAAAATTCCAAATTTTCTGATTCAATTTTTTTTTATAATATGTATTTTATTTCCTTCATTTTTGTCTTCTGGACCAGGAGCGGATTCAGCCATCTAAAGGGTCTAACAATTCATTGAAGTTGGACATTTTTCTGGGAGGACAGCGTGGACCCACCCATCGTAACGGAACTTCAATTCGGCCTAAACATATCTAAATGATGGGTTTCCACCTAGGATACCACTATGACATATAGGGACGTATCTAAAATAAATTTTGGGGATGTTGGAGGTCATTAAGGAGGATATTGAACGACATACTTTTGGAGGAACCATCCTGGAAGTTTTGTCCAGAAACAGAAATCGAGAATGAAAATTCATAACTCCTTCATACCATTTCAAAATTAGCTGAAATATTTAGGATAGATAGAAAGGATATTTATGAACAACATTCATGAAGGGTGGAACACGTGAAGAGGTCATTAAGAGGGCCTAAAATGCGAAAACCTTCAGGGTTTGAATTCTGTCTATAAAAGGAGGCCCTCACCTCCTTTCCAAAGCATCCCATTATCCATCCATTCCATCAAGGAACCAAGGAGGAGTTCGAAACTAACATTGGAGTGGAGGCTCTAGGACATGATTCTAACATAGGAATTTTCTTTTATTCTCTTTTTATTTTTAGTTTTATTTTCCCATGTAATGCATTCATATTTTAATTGAAGTGTTTCCACCTTCTTTCTCACTGTCTTTCTTTTCCAAATTTAATCTAATTTCTTTCTCTCTCCCTTATTTCCATCGTGATCTCTATGAACATATACATGGCATGTGACTAACCCGAGGCTTGTCCCTGGGGGAGGTTTCATGGTGTTCTTTATTATTGTTCTTCAATTCAAAATGTTTTTATTCTATTTGTAGTGGAGGTGAGAATAGTGCACGGGTGCGGCGGTCGTCCACCACGACACTATTTCCAAATCCATTTCTTTTCCTTGATTAATTCATTTTCACTCTCTTCTCTTAGGAAAACCCTTAATATGGTGGAGTTGGGGTTTCCATAAGGGATGAAATGGCATATGGTGGAGCCGGGTCCTTTAGGAATAACATTCTTGGTTGAGGTGTTATCCTATTTGACTATTGGAGGAGGTGTGGTTTGGTGTGCTGGATGCATACTAAAATCACACACTAAATAAATCAAGGGAAAGTAATTTATTAATGAGGTTTCAATAAATGAATTATCAAATTTAATTTAAACAATTAACAAATAATTAATGAACCAGTGTTATCCAACCCTAGGACCAAGTTCTTTCTTCACTAATTTCATTTTTTCACTGCATGATAGTTTTAACTTTTATTTATTTTAAATTTAATTACCTTCCTAGATTAAATACAAGAAAAAAATAATTAGTTTATGTGATATAGATTAAGTATATGAAAAACTGATAAAGCTCCTCAAGTGAGACGACCCTAGTCATCCACTGTGCTGTATTAGGAAAACATAGAAATTGCTTTTTCCACGCCCTACGACAGGCGTGCGTCACCCAGCTTGATGATAAGAATTTGAAACATATGATTAATGAAGTGAATTATGGGAATTTTAAATAATTCATCTATAAATATAGAGATTTAATGATTGGAAATAGGTTGTGTTTTCTATCAATACAGGAGTTGAAGACAGAGAAACTAGATTATAGACATATCTTAAATTTCTATATACACACTGGATGAAAAAATATATACAAGCATTTAAGAGAACATTTATAGAAGGGTGGTATAAGGTGGAAAATTTTAAACATTGTGTCCATATTATTGGTGTACCAATAGAAAAATTATTGAAGACAACATCCTATGGGAGTCATTAAAACTTTGGGATAATGTTACAATAGAATATTATCACTATAATTCCAAATAATCCTAAGATAAATAATGATATACGAGTCATTGTAGATCACAATACTATTTCTACACATTTATTAGCAGTAAGAGAATATATACACCTTAAGATCCTTACCCAACACTATATCAATGAAATCATAAGACTTTATAATGAACATCAATCAGTTGTATATGATCATAAAACTCATTATACATCAAAATTATATATTTTAAATAAAAATTCTCATGACATCGGGATACATTTATGAACAACCTATCATCCCCAAACCGATGGGTTCTATAAAAGGAATATACAGACTTTAGATGAAATTTTGAGATCATACCCTCTTGATTTTCTTGTAATATGGGGTTAGTATCTACCTTTGGTGGAATATTCTATCAATAATATATTCTATTCAAGTATCCGAATGGAACCATATAAATCATTGGAATGGAAGATATATCAAACTCTAGTTTTTGGAAATGGTGTTGGAGAAGGGGTGTTCAGAGGACTATATCTTGTTGGGTATATAACTATAAAATCAGGTACTATTAAAAATAATATCAAAGAATCATGATGTTGAAAAATTAACTATGATTCTAATTGAAGGAATGACTTTTTTATTTCTTATAGAGGATCATATATTCTTATCGGTTTTCTAGGATAATAGAGCTGTAAGATTCATTAAAATTGGGATGTAAAGACCAATGTACATTGGTAATTTTAAAATTATATAGACAATTGGAGTTGTTTCTAATAGATTGGATATTCCACCCAACAATAATATATTACACGATGTCTTTCAGGTTCCATTATTGAGGAAATATATTTTGGATCCAATGCATGTATTATCCTCTAAGAGAATTTATTATTCTATTTAATATCAATATAATGATGGGTTTTTATTTATGAATTCACTAAATATTAACTTATTAAGTTTTAGATTTCTGGAAGATATTGACGTATTCTGTATTTTTATGTTGGAACACTATTTTGATCAATATAATGGAAAACATGACATTTTGAGGAACATAAAGGCACTTCGTTCTAAGATGCCAGGCAGATCATCATGACCATCGAAAATGAAGCTGAATATAAGATTTAAAATGAGTCAAAAATGCCATTTTTTAAATGTAATAACACTTTCAATGATGTTTCATGATCAATTGATGTTCTGGAGGCTAGAAACTGAAAATTTAGAGCAAGATGAGGCTTCTGATGCAGGTGATTTACATTTAACATAATGTAAATATTACATGATGAGATCATATTTCATGGAATTAAAATATGTACATGATATAAAGTGAGGAAATCCATCTAGAGTTTATCCCTACACATTACACATCATATAAATATTACACAATGTGAAATACTCCAACAAAATAAGAAAATAGATATTTTACATTTCTTTCAATGAGGTCTAGACTTATGACCAAAAAACTACAAGTTAATGTAAGGTTTGACATTAGTAAACCGATGGAAGAAAATATGCTAAATTATATGGGTTTTAGACAAGAGATATTTGATTTAATTCCAATCTTGAGGTGCGACCACTGGGAGGATTTTGTGGGTTCTGAACTTCCATTTTTTGTAGATAAGTTTTCTTTATGCATTATAAATTTCCTTTTCTTTACATAATTTAATGTTTAATTATTTATAGTTTAATTCCAATATTTCTCTTTTATTCATTATTCTTCTCATTCATTAACCCATTACTTTGTTATTCTTTATTTCTTTATTTAAGTTATTTTTTAGTCAATTTTTTATTATTTTAATTGTGGATTTCCTTATTTTGAATATTTTAATCATTATGCCTATAATTTCATTTTTTATCTATATTTAATTAATTTAGTCATGTGTGGATAATAAAAATAGGTTTAGGAGTTGAGAATATGGGTTTTAAATGTATAATGAGTCTATAGACTAAACCATGGTAATCCTACGGATAGTAATTAGGTTAATAATATTTCATAATTCCATTCTTTTGCGCAACCTTGACCCAGAGAATGGGAATTTAATAAACCTAACATAATTGGATATGAGAAGTATTATTACCATTTTCATGTGATTCTTTCAATATAGAAGCTAAGTGTAATTCACCTTGGTTGTTAACTATACACAGACAATGGGATAGTTTTACCATAGTTAGTATGAATTGGTTTGACTAGAACTGATTAGTAAGCTTTGAACCACATTGTAACCTATATAGTAAGACTATCATGAGTTAAATATTGAATTATATTCTCCCAAGATCTCTAAAACTGACCCTAATCCCTAAATTAATTTATTTTTACATTTTATTTTATGTCAGATAATTAGATTATTAAAATCAACAGAAACTAAAGTGAATCAACCTTTGGTCAAGAATTGTCCCAATTCAGAACCCATTTTTTCTTTTCTTCAAGAAGCTTCACTTTGGATGAGTCTCACATTCACCACCTGACCACGAATTTTTTTGAGATCATCATTTTTTCAATAGTGTTTTTTGACCTACCTATGAAACAACCCATTTTTCCTTTTGTCTTTTTTTCTTTTTTTAACAACAAGACATAAAATAATGGAATTTAATGAATAAAATCATGAACATTACCTGAAAATAAATTGAACACACTATATTATACTCTCACGAAAAATATCCCATATCCACTATAGAAAACCCCTCTCTAACACTCATTTAATTGAATATCATGAAAAATAAAAATATCTTGGTAGGAAAGGAAATAATGGCTTGTAACATGGATCAATCCTAATAAGGTCATCCATGGATTCTATGAGTTAAATAATGTTAAATTTATAGATAGGTATTGGGATAAAATGGATTTTCATTAAAATTCCCCCATAATATGAAATGTGAAATTTTTCATTCATATCTTTGATAATATATCAATGCAAGTTATAGTGGGTTTATTTGCCCCATGTTTCAATCAAGAAATATGATCACAAAATAATATAAAATATTTGGTCTAGAATCTTCTCATAAATTGTAATATAATACTAGTAATTCATTTCATGGCATTAAAATGGAAAATTAATCTACTCAATGTGTGCTTCTAATAATTAACATCATGAAAAGCAATCATATCCAGAATAGTTTTCAAGAAATTCATAATTTATGTAAGAAAGTGACTTTAAAATTTACTATTTATATCTTTTTCATATATGGGAATTATATTTCAAATTTTCCTACATGTCAACATACCTCTCCAAAGTGTTGATGTCTCCTAGGTTAGTGATTACAACACAAATAAAAAACATTCCTTTTATAGTTGAATCTAATTACATTCAGTTCCTGCAATGATTTATTTAATTTTTTCTTTCACTTTTTCTTTTCAAATAATATTGAGGAAAAAACTAATGGTTAAAAAATTTAAATAAGTAAAAATAGTACTCCCCTTCCATTGATTATTTTAAATGAGTTACTTATGTTATCTATTATGAGGTTCACAACATAAACTATGATTTCCTGATGTGTATTTAACTCATGAGGTGAATTGTTCCTATTTTCAGCACATCATTTTCTTCCTTATTCTTCCTTCCCGGGGACTAAATGATAAAAATAAATAGTGAAATAATATAAAATTTTAAAAATTTAAAGTATTTTGATCAAAAAGATAAAGAGACCAACCATGGGGAGGGAGTTTCTAAACAAATAAATAATAATAAATCTAAGTCTTATAAATCAATTTTAAAATTTAGGTTTCCTAACAATAGCAATGCTTTAAGGTATATTGCTAGATATTTTACATTTATTATATAATTGGAACATGATATAGAGATAACCATATTGGATTTACCCACATATAAATTTTTTGTTAATCATGGGTAGTCTTTCACTTCCTCTTCTATTGGTTTATCTTGAATTGTGCTTATGTTGGGATAAAGATTGAGGATATATTTAATGAAAATAAAAAAAATAAAAAACTTTCCAGAGTTTTTAGTTCGCTTCCTCTACCAAAACTTCTTCATTTTCTTTAGTAGGTTCACATTCTAGACTTACTAATTATGTTTAAGCTTTTTTTACCTCTTCTATCATAAATTATAGGTGGTAGTTCCATTCTTTTTTGGTCTCTAGAATAATTGTAAGGTCTATTCATGTTTGATCAACATCCTCTTCCTTTACTATTTCTTCTTCCTTCAAGTCCACAACATGTTTTTCTTCAACCCCCTTCTCCTATTTCTCCTTATACATCCAATAAAAAATATATATCATATTTCTTTTTGTAGTTTTAACATTCTCAAGAACTTCTAGTCTTTATCTTCTATGAACCATTAAATATCTTCATTAAAAATTAAAGGTTTATTATTCACAGGGGATTTTAAATTTTAAATAAATTCAGATTGTTATGTAGTAAATTATCTATATTATTTGATTTGTTCTTGATTCTAATCCACCCTCTTATATAATACTAAAATTTACTTTGTGAGAAATTTGGCTACTATGTCATATGAATTGATCTCTTGATGTTGTTGGAAGGAAGGGTCTTCTTGAATATTATTCTTTTGATGTTTCTTTATGCCAACAACCTAGAATTCTTACACTTATTAACATCCATAGTCTTAAAACTTACATATATATTCATTAGAAACTAATGGTATGCTATTAAAATTCAAAAGGATTTGATCAAGGTGTGTATTAAATTCTCCCCTCTTGTCGAGTTGGGCCTCATGATTATCCATCAATTTGTCTATCACTTTAGTGTATATTGTCAGCAGTTAGGTCATTCTGTCTTCAGAGTGATGCTCTTGAGGTTGATTAAAGTATGTGTCTTCATGTCCATACTACTATATGAAGGATTCTCCTTGGTAGTCTAGAAAATTGGGGTCTCCTCCATAGGTTTAAATAAAGTTGTCACTCCTCTTATGATTTTGGAATTTATCATATTCAAAATAATATGAATCTTCCCAGTTTATTACTTGACAAGAACACCATCCTAATTTCAAAACTTCTCATGAGGTCAGATATTCCTAAAATTTATTTTACTCTATTGGTGATCAGGTATAATATTTATGAGCCATGTATTACATATTACACAACACCAAAAACTACCCAAATAATAATATTATTATGATAAAAATAAGAAATAAAACACTAATAACTAAACTAAAATTAGTAAGCAAAACCCGGATAAGAAAAGTCGTTGACCTAAGTAATCATTCTCAATTGATTTTCAACATTATTATGCTCTCCATCAATGGAACTAGTTTTGATAGGATCAAAGGGTATCATTATTTCCCTTGGGTATAATCAAGATGAATCTTATTTTATCCCAAAAAAATTAATTACAAAGGTTTAGTAAATTAGAAGTATAAGGTCACACCCACAGAGAGTATAGAACATGACAGACAATTATTTACCAAAGGTCAGGTTAATTGAATTTCAGTTGATTTTTTTAAACTAATTATCATACATAAAATAAAATGAATAAAGAAATACTATAATGAATTGAGGATAATTTTAGTTCTCTTGGATGAATATAATAATAATTTAACTTTAGATAGTCCTGCGTCGTGGTAGTAAATCGATGTAAAGGATACCAACTAGTTTTGGTAAAACTAATTTGATTTACATATTCTGAAACTATCCCAATATATGTGTATAGCTAAAAACTATATGGATTATGCTAATATTATATGTTTAAAGTGTCATAGGTTAATGTTCATAGTCCAAATAAATTCCAATTATATTAGTTACATTCAATTTCCCTTCCCATGGTCAACGTTGTGAAAATGAATGTGATGAGAAATTATTATTAACCTAATTACTAGTCATATGGTTACCAAGGTTCAATATATAGATTAATTAGGCTCAGAAACACCACTAATATCAACAATATACCTAATTATATTATCTGAACATTAATGAAATGATTATAGACCAATAAAAAAATAGAATTTTTGACCTAATGATTAAAGCATTCAAAATAAGGAAATCAACAATTGAAATAATGAAAACCCGATAAATAAATTAAAAAATAATCAAATGAAGAATGGATAAATTTATGAATGAATTATAATGAGAATGAATAAATGATTGAGACTATAATTAAACTATAAAGCAGTCAACATTAAATTAATAAAATAAAAGTAAAATTAAAAAGCATAAATAAAACATGTCTATGAAGAATGGCGTGTAAGAACCCTATGGAATCCTTTTGGTGGTTGTTCTTCAATCTTGAAATTAAATCATATATCTCTTTAAGGTAACCCATATAAATAATCATGGTGGTTTTTCAATGGGTTACCCAAGTTCAAACATTGCATTAACTAGCTGTTTTTCAGGGCATACGGCTGGGGCCCATTGTAAGATATTTAAATATCCATTTCATTATTTTTTGTGACAATTTCATGCCATTTAATATTTACACGACATGTAAAATGTGTTTCCAAACTCCATACATATATCCTCACATCCCAACATGTACATTTTTTATTCTTTATAATATGGTCTTGTCTTATATTGTTTAAATGGCGTATAATGTCAGACTCAATTTCTAAAAGCCTTTTTTCTATAGTTATTTAGTTTTGAGCCTTTGAAACATCAAGTGATCATCTTACATCATGGAAAGTGTTCATTAATTAGAAAAAATGATCCATTTGATGATTTTTGTATCTTCACTTCATCATCATTTTTATGAGTCATGATAATCGATGCAATAACTTGGTGAAAAGTTTATTTATGTTCCTTAATATGTCATGTTCTCCTTCATATATATCAAAATGCTTGTACTACAAAATAATACAAAATAAATCAATATCTTCCAGGAAACTCACCATTAATCAGTTATTATTCAATGAATTAACATATAAAACCCCATCATTATATACATATAAAATAGTGTAATCTGGAGTATATTTCAATCCTGACATGTCTTATAATAAAGAGTCGATATGGATTCTTGGAACAATAGAGAAATTTTTGTGGAATCGGTAAACACAATTGGTGAATGTATATTGGAGAAATAAAAAACTAAATGACAAAACATGGGGGCATGAAGAAACAATGAAGAAGTATTACCAATTTTTTTAATGATTTAACATAGCTGAAAGTGTTTTTAGATGAAATTATTTTGTGTGGGGGGTGAATGCAATATCCAAGACCCTACTATCGTTGGTAAACACTACATCCCTGAACTGTTACCAAAATCACATCATATTATTTTGTCATTATAAAAAATGGCTCATGTCTATATTTAAAAACAAAATAAATAAATTTTAAAATTTAAATGTGAAATAATTGATGTCATTGTGATTTCATAAGGTCAAATTTATCATAATGTTAATTTTTAAATTTTTTATAAAATAATTGATTTTTTGTGTGAATAGTTCAGAATATAGTTTTTATAGATACTATTACATTAAAGAAATCATCAAGACAAAATAATGACTTATGAATTTATGAAAACATCTGTATAGACTAAATATTTTCTTAAGAAGTAAAATAAATCATATAAATATATTTTGTAGAATTAGAAAATCGTGTTTTATATTTCATAACCTAAGTGATGTTTAATTATAGAAAAAAACTATACTTGACACTTTTCATTAAATGATTAATTAAATATTTATATTCAATTTATTTTTAAAATAACTCTGAATATTTTATTTATAATATAATAAATTTCATGACAATAAATTATATACTTTATCTTAGTGTAAAATGATTTTTAGGATTAAAAAGGAATTTATCATTGTGTATTGCAAACATATATTAAAAATAAATTTTAACCAAACTATAAATTTTATTTAATAAATTGTTTCTTATATTTTTAATCAGAATATCCAAAAAAAATATTATAAGTTAATTTTTATTTTTATTAATCAAAATAAGTTACTGAGGTAAAAAACCATGTTTCTGTGGTAAAAGTAAATTAGGAAAATATGTCAAATCTAGGGGAAATGAATAAAAAGTTTGAAAACATGTTATTTATTTTTGTGGATGAGATGTGTATAAACCAAGGGTTTCCCTTATCCACTATTTTCAACTGTTTTTATAACTTAATTTTGATATAGAAATTTCTTTAACATAATATAATGTGTATTTATAAAATTTCCACCTCTATCACTTAAAAAATGGTCTATTCACCACCCTAATTATTTTTATATATATTGACTCTTATAGAAACTAGGATGTTCCTAATTAATATAAAAAAACCATATTCATTACAAAGAGATTTTTCTCTCTCTGAAACATACATCCTTGAATCCTTAGTGTGTTTTTAAAGGATGTTATCAAAGGAATAGGTATATGTATTTACCAAGCTCTTTTATGTTTCTTTTTTCATAAACCGCCTCTAAATTTTAGATAACCATATTAACATAATGACATCAGTATATTTTTCATAAATTCATTTTTATTTTTACAATAAATTATTTTTTTATCTTTTTGATCAAATGGAAAATAAAAATTCCACTCATTCATATGTTCATTCTATAGCCTCCATAAGGTGATGTATTTAATTTCTCATCCCTACCTCTCATGAATACTTATATAGATTTATTTGATTAATATATATGATATTTATAAAATAATTATTAGTATATAATTATTTTATATTTTTTAATTTTTTTCCTTATCATCCATTAGAAAAAAGAAATTTCATTCATGTAAATGTGCGAACTATCACCTCCACGAAGTAATGTAATTAATTTTTCATTACTAAATTACATAGATAGTTCTAAAACATTATTTTATATATAAATATGATTCATATTATTCTAAAAAAATTATATACATTCCAACATTAAAATTATAGTGGTGGATAAACCATGACCATGTCTCAATGAATATAAAAACTAATTTAAAACATTTAAGAAAAAAATCACAATTAACACCTGAACAATTGATTTTAAAAAATAATTTTATTTAAATGGGTTAAAATATATATGAATAAATTATTTAAGTAATGATAAATATAAATATGTAATTGATATAGATGAATAATAAATGTAAATACATTATACTATACGTTGTAATGTATCCGACCAAATGAGAGTCCAAGGTAGGGGTTTATTTTACAATCTTGTTTTCATTAGGAATACTTAATATATAAATATTTTTAGGGGAATTATATTCAATTTCACCGTTAAGAACCACTAATTATATTCTCATTTGGTGATTCATGTGGTTTACAATCCTTCATATTATTTCATCCCTTTTGTTTTAAAAATCATCTGAAATAATGTTTACATGAAAATATGACATTATTTTTTCCACTTTGGTTCAAAATCATTTTATTATATAATTATATTTTCTAAATTATTTTATAAATTTTATCATATAAAACCCAATAATTTTTCATTGTTATTTTAAACTATCATTTATTTTTTAAAAATTTCTAACATTAATCCCTTTTAACATAATCTAGACATTAAACATTTTTTACTTCTTAAATAATTGGTTGAAAATAATGTTTTTTTAACATTTACTAATTGACTTTATTTTCTTGAAATCATGAAAAATAATCATTATATATATTTCTTAACATTTTTCCACATTTTTCAAATAAAATTCTATTCACATTATTATTGGAAATTTTTTTCACTCTTTCCAAATAAAAAAGATATTTCTTCATCTTTTCAAAGTAATAATCTAATTAATTTATAAATAAATTCATAAAATTCAATATACTATAAATTTTATTGTTATTTAATGTTGATATTCACTAAGTATTCAAAAAACCTTGTTTCTTTGTACATCTTTTATTATGTTTTTCTATATATTTACTAGGGGAAATGTTAAATTTTCACCTGTTAAGATTGTAACACCTACGCATATTTATAAGGAATGTTGATTATGCATTGTATTTATTATTCATTCCATTCATGTGGATAATTCATTGGACTTATTAATTTATGGTTGGCATCCAAAATATCTCATTTCTGTATAGATATGTCTCATGATACAAACTATCTTATGGGTTTTTCATATTCTTTATTTATATATGATATCTTACTATGGGGAATATATGGTATGATTATAATATAATAAATTATGAATTTTATCACTATGAAACATTTTATTACTATAAATGTGGTTATTATATTGGTTATTTCATTAATGGAAATATTTATCTTTCACGATATTAGTTATATGAAATAATTGAAATTTTTTTATATTTTTTATATTATTCATGACTTGGTTATTCAATGACAATTTAAACTATAATATTTCAATTATTAATATTTATAGCTCAACATTTTATTTTATTTTATTATTAATAGGGTACCCAGAGGTGTAATTTGATTTATTTTTAATATATATAAGAAGAAATAATAATATTTTCATTAGTATTTTGAGTTATATTTTATGTTATCAAATATAATGTGAGAATGATTTATATATCTCGTCTCTGAATGTTAATAAACCATTACATCCCATAGAATGAAATATCATTTATCATATTCTAATCTAAAGTAGTAAAACCATCTATGAGATACTCGAATCAGGGTTGTTACATTGTGTTCCTATCAGAATTAGACCTTATTGAAAATAACATGCATCATAGGCATAACAATGACTAGGTAGACGACCTTATGTACCCTGGATAATATAATAATCTTATTTTTTATAGTTACTTATCATGTAAATTGAATGAAATTTTGATTTTGAGATAACTTTCATAAAAAACCTCATGATTTTAATATGAATTTTCCTTTATATTAATAATATGTTAAAAGGCTTTTTTTCAAGTGAACCACTGAACTAATATATACCATGATGTGTATAACTGAGATAACATATTATAATTAATGATATAAATAAATGAATTATAAGAATGAAATTTAAAACAGAATTAAGAAAAGTTTTAGTGGAATAAATCATAAAATAAATAAAAAGGACTAGAAAATAAAATCATTTTCCTTGTGATTATATTTATAGAAAAAAATATAGATTTAATCTATTTAAAAAAACTTCGGTACCTTAAAATAAATATTCCTAAATAAAAATAATTAAAAATTAATGTACAATGTTATGAGAGAGGTTAGGTTTACAAAAGAAGGTGTATAAGTCACCCCTAATATCGAAATCCACATAAGGTCAAAAAATAAGGGGATGCATAAAAGAATACCCAAAATATACCTTAAGTGAATCCTTCCTTGAAATATTATTAGCAACACAATTCACTTTCCAATATATGTGTGTAACATTCGTTTTCATGTTGTCAAATTTCATCAATCAATTAATCAACTCTTATAGAGTCCTCCATTGAACATATCTTGACTATCTCTTTAATTTCTTCTCCACAAAGACATAATCTGAGTTAATTAAAAGTTAAAACCATCCAAATTGCATGTAATACCTAATTGGACATGTCATATCCCACTATTCAGACACATATTTTGTACCAAATCCAAAATATCTAATGAAGAATCCCTCTATAAATATTTGGTATGTTCGAAACACCCCACCACATATAAAGATACTAGAAGAACTCAGGGTTCCCCATCCTTGTTAGCTTTCATATACTTATGGATGGACGAAATCCATCTAATTTATTTCATGATGGGAAGTCTCCCAACCCTTCTTCTAACCCAAGAACATGAATCTCGTTTCCACACTTATTCTCAGTGATAGAATTTAATAGCACTTTAAACCATGTTTCAAGGTACAATCTTACTTTCAAAACCACACAGATATATACCAAATCCCTCTTTAGAAAATTGAAATTTATAAATAGATACACCTGGGTATCCGAATAAACATGGATAAAAAATAAAGGAAAGGATAAGGAAACTTTGAGAATTTGATCATTAGTGGGGATGCAATTTTTCCACAACTTTATTAGTAAGAGATTAGTGGATAGTGGAATTAATTACCACCATAAGTTCACTAAACATTTTGGGATATTAATTTTTAAAAAAAATTGGTTCTTTATAACTCCAAGATTTTTAAATGACTAATAATTATAGGAATGAAAAATATTATATCATTGTCAATGAAATTTTACCTTTGAAAATTAGTGATAAAATCATCTAGAAGGACATCATAGGATGTTGAAATGAATGTTTTAAGAACAATCACAATAATTTGAATTAGTTTTTAAGTTATTTCAAATAGGTTCTTGACAAGGATTCCAATCTTGGAAGCATTCTTGAAATTAAGAGTCTGGTCCTTGTTTACTAACCATTTTGAACAATCCATAAATTCATTGTAACATTATCTAATGGCATGATAAACCAAAGGAATTATGTAATGAGGGTATCCTCCCTTAATATTTGGAATTAATCTCTCTCTTAGAAAATAAATGGTATCACTAAAATTGGATATAATGTTCAATGAGTATTTATTTATTAGTGATTCATTAAAATTTTTAAGGTCCATCACTATAATACCACCCATATAAACTGTCTTGTTACACTCTTTATAGGAAACAGATAAAATTTTCCCCAAATTTATGCATCCCATAAAAATAAAGTTTCTAATCATCCATGTAATACTATTAATTAAGATAACCATACATTTATAAATAGATAAGTAATAGAAATACATTGATTTAGTCACTGAGTGAAAAAGACATACTCACATAACTTGTGACATATAATTCATATTCCACTTTACCAATTTAGAAATTACCTTCAATGTGATATTTTCAAGATAAAATGTCTCCAAATTACTATATACTATAGGGAAGAAAAGATAATAAAAATTCATATATCACTATTTCAATCCAATAAATATAGGCAATCTAACTTGTTACACAACTAGTATTAAATTTATGAAACTAATAAAAAATTTGTTAAAATCAATGGATTTAGAGGAAACATCTTCATAATTTTAAAATAATATTTTTTCATAAATCAGATTCTTTTTCAAGAACTTGAAAAAGAGGAGGATTTCATCATTATATGAAGGTGATATGGAGTAATAAAACTCCTCCTCGCTTTAATTTTGTTATAGAAACGTTTTTGAACAAGTTCAATGAGGAATCTACTAATATAATCTTTGATAAAGGAAAAAAGAAGTCCTAGGAGAGGATCCCCATTCCACACCGTTCTATTATATTGAATGAAACCATAAGTTATACATTAATAATAATTTTATACTAGGAACTATTAAATATAACCTTTATTGTTTTGACGAATGGAGGGGGCATAATTTTTGAGAATTCCAAAAATGAAATTATACTTCATGGTATCAATGGTTATTGATGTTTCCTCATTTAAAGAAAAATTAACATAAATTTTTTATTATTCAGAATTTTGACACATTATTTGGTAATGAAAATATAATTTTGGATGTTTCATCCAATTAAAATGAAAAATGATTTAGAGATATTAAATTAGTAATTATTATCTCCATAATTTTATCTAATATTTTTCTAATGATCTTATAATGGTAATGTCCTATTAAAAATTTAAAAAATTATTTTATTCCCATAGAATTTATAATTTTTAGTAGAAGAGAAATACAATGTGACTTCACACCAAAGGGAATTTAACCAGAAGATAAAATATCATTATCAACTATGGGAACGTTACCATGAACTATATCTAGTGAATCAAAATTAAATTTTTTAGAAAACCCTTCAGGTAAAGATGGCCTTTCATTCTGAAGATAAAAATGATATTCTATATTTTTATCCCTAGAATAAGGAATAAAAATATTTTGATTTTTTTTGTCAAAAAGAGGATGATTAAATTTGTTGAGAGGCTATGCAATAATAGGTTAATTAACATCATCATAGTGGTTTTCAATGTAAAGAATAGTATCCCTAAAAATTTATTATATTGATGTAAATAGATGAAAATTTATATAAATCACATTGATCCCTTTATTCACACTCTTTACTTTATGAAGGTGTTGGAAAAAACTTGTGTTTCTTTCTCTACATTACAACCACTTCACATTAAGTAGATTTTTGGTGATCAATTATTTAATAAGTATAAGATATTCCAGTTTATAGTGAATCTTAACCTCCTCATAAATATTTTCATTCAAATGAAAATCCCCAATTTTGATAGCATTTAATTCTTCCTCAACAACTCTAATGTCAATATCAATGTGATAGAATGATTTCCTGCTTATTACCTTCAAGGTTTCCTTAAACCTTTTATGATTCTCATCCAATAATTACATTGAGTTTCCATTTGAAGTCACACCCCATCCAGTAATAATCTATCTACATCTAGGTATGGTGATCTATGCATTTTTAAACATACAAAAAAGGTACATGTTCTTGAATAGTTCACAATAACATAAATAATAATAGGTATGTGATCATATTTTTACTTGGGATGAGAAAACCCAAGTATATTAACCTTCATGTCATCATCCTTTGTGTGAACAAAAAAATCTGATTTACTATCTTGTTTCAAAATTAAAATGTATATTTCCCCTATGAAATTAGCTTCAAATATTTTTAACTCTACCAAAGTAGAGGAGTCGATACAATTTATAAAATTACTAGTTCCAACTCTATTAATGAAAGGTCTATACTTTTATTCAGGCCTAAGAATAGAATTAAAATCCACATGTTTGATCCAATCATTATCAATATGATTTTATAGAGAAAATTAATCATACCATATGACTGATATAGAAATATGTGATTTTGAATAATAAAAGAAAATTGAAGGTCATAGTAAAACCATTTAATGACACCACCTAATAAAAGTGTTACTATACATTATTCAATGACTTAACCTATACACTAGAATGACTAAGAACAAGAGGCTATAAATAGCTATTTAATGAAGATTATTTTCAACCAATGATTATACTTAAGATTATCAATTTATGCTCATACATTTATCTACCATGATATTTGGTTAATAAATTTTAACTAGTAAAATAATTTTACTTTTGAGGAATTTTTTTATGCTATATTAAAGTTCTTAGGTTGCTTGTCCTTTAATACTTTTAGAATCTATCCTCCATTAAAACCATTTTATATACCTTGGGATATTTTTTTTAGGTTGGATTCCATTAGTAAAATCATGATTTACCTCACCTTCATAATTAAAAACATCACCCCTTTAAGGGAGTTCCACAAAATGAAACACTCTAATATTTTATAATAAATTTATTTTTTAAAAAAATTAATTTCTTTGATATCTTGCGATCAATACATCCTCTAGAGTAAATAAATCGTAACATATTATACCACTATAAGCTAGTCTTTTAATTGTTTTTTATTAATGGTACTAAATAAATTTTGAAAATTATCAGCATTAAAAATGTATAAAATGGACTCATTATGAATCAATTCATAATAAATGAAAAAAAGATCATTTCAATGTAAAAGGAATATTTACATAAAAACTCTTTTTTATGTGCGTAATGTGTATTTATTATAATAAATAAAATTAATCACTATTGGTGAATGATATTAAAAAACTTATATATTATAAATAAATGTTTTACCATTCTTCTAATATTTTTTCTATGGTTGATATAAGAATAATTCATGTTTTATACTAAAAAATGTATTATTATAAAAAGTAGTTTCATCATGATTTACTCCATTAATATAAAATTTATTTATTCGACCAATAAAAGTTAAATTTTGAGAAAACGATTCAAAATTTTGAATTAGGATGTCAATTTTTTTTAAAATATGTCCCTTTTATTTTTAGCCCTTATAAATTGTAACCATGGAAAAATTTGTCACCTCTGTAAATAGTAAATCAATTTAGCCTTGTTTAAATCAAAGGGTTATGATCACAATTTCTTAGGTTAATTATTATTGTATGAATGGAATTCTATCCTTATCACTTGAGGATCTAAATTTAATTGGTTAAGGGGGTTATGTGTGTGAAAATGACCTCTCAATCATTCTAAAAAAAAGAAACATATGAAATACCAATATATTACTTTCAAATATATATTTTGCGCTCACCTAGGTAAAAAAATCAATTTGTGAATAAATCTAAAATTTATTTTCCTATTGTTAATTTATTTCAAATATTTAGTGATTATATAATTAACATAAATTCGTAGACAATATCGATAGATTATTTCTTCAATTAATAAAGAAAATAAAACAAATGATTATAAAAATATTAAAAGTAATAAAATTAGAGTGAGTTATAATATTTCAAAAAAATTATAGATTAATATAACATAATATTTATGTTTTTAAGGACTGGAATCTAATCCTACATTTTTCATGATGGTTTTAATGTCAACTTAAAGGAATAGGGTCAAAAATGATATTAATGATACTTTATTGAAATACTATTTCATTAAATTATTTGAAATCATGAATATCTTGAAATATTATTGCGGGTAATATATTGTGGATAATTTTATCCCTTGTCCGATTAACATAAAATTATTACATTATATGTAATGTTATAACACTTTATTATTGAAAAATTCATTATTGCGGTTATGGTTAAAATTTGTTAACAAAGGGGTTAAAACAATATATAAGGTTTAAAATACTAGTGAAACCTATCAAAATTTTATTTTTTGATTAGATTTCAACTATATCCAATATTATCATTCAGTATATGGATATTTTGAGTCTTTGTTTCTAGATAAAAACTTATTTATATTTTTTTGTAATTCCATGTGTGTCCTTTCCCCCCATTATAAAAGGATGTCCCTTCCCTCACTTGTTCACACAAATTTGAGAAACCTAGATCGAGAAATACCTACTCAATTATCTGTCTGATCTCCAAAGAAACATTTTATAGGTTATGGTCTTCACAAAATACCAACCATAGAGTCTTTAAGAGGATATCTAAATGAGTTCATTCAAATAATATGTAATCACCTTTACCGGTCACTTTGTTTTTAACTGTTATTTTACCTTAAGTAAATATGTTGCATTTTTCATAAAAAATAATTTCATTATATAAAATATATAGTAATTTTTATATGATTATTAAACCCCTATTATTCATCCTCTTTTGATCAAATGAAAAATAATGTCACTCATGTATGCATGTGGACTATCACCTCCATGAAGTGATATGATTCTTTTTTTATTTAAATATATGGTAATCTGAATAGATTTAATAAATATATTATATATATATATATAAAATAATAATGTTTTTTAAAATTTGAATTATTATTTACAAGTTTTCCCTTCTATACGTCAAAAAGTTAAAACAGCTTTCATGCATATGCACAACCAATCTTCTTCTGGAATGATGAAATTTGTATTTATATATAAAACATTTAGGTAATATGATAAATAAATATATAATGGTTATATATGATATTTATATATTTATTAAATTTTTGGATATGATGGAACCATTATCAATGTATAGGAAATAAAAAGACCAAACTAAAACAAACATGAAAAACGAAGTAGTTATGACCTAGAACTATGAAATATAAAATGATAATAAACGAGTGATAAAATATTATATGTAAAAACATATGATATGATTTATGTTATTTCTTCTCTATAATATATATATATATAATAAATCTTTTTTTATTGTACAGAAGGACCAGACGCATTATATGGATGTCAAACCTAAGGTAATGATTTATTTCACAATTTCATCCTTATTCAAGATTGTTTATGTTTTTTTTATTATTTGGGAGAATATATTATATTTATACCATAAATCCTATTTATTATATTCTAATATTGTAATTTCTATAAATTATGGGTTTTCCTTTAATTTTCATAACTTTAAGAACTCAAGATACCAGAATAATGTTTTAAGGGAAACCAGACTTGTTTTTCTAATCGGTCATGAACCTATCCCTTCCATGTAAATGTTTTATTTAAATTTACAAAAGAATGTTTTCAATGATTTATAAGGATTTTTTAAATACATTTTTACCCATGTCTTACTCTTTACAAAAAATCTAAAAAACAATCTCTTTGTCTTTTTCCAAATGTGGTAGTTTTTAACCTTTTTAAAAAAGGTGTTAAATAGATGTTTTTTTAATTTGTACATCATGAATATAATTTTCGAACCTTAGAACCTTTCATTGATTTCAACTATCAGTAAAATATTTATAGGGTTATTTTCAATGGATTTTTTTTAATATTTAGAAAATTATTTTATTTAAAATTATTAACATTATAGTGAAAAATTATTTTCCCTCATGAAATTTCTCAATAACATTTGGAAAGTATTTTCCTCTATATAAACATAATTAGATTAATATAATAATTTATTAAGTATGTAAACTAATTGTACCATCCATCATATTTATCTTGATGGTTTATAATCAATATTACAAAGTGAAAGTATTAATATTTCGTATGATCTTTCATTTAATCTAAATTGTTATTGATTTTGTAGGAATATTGATTGATTTATGTTGTTTATTAATATGATAAATTAATTAAAATTATTAATGTATGGATGGGGTCCAAAATTAAAAATTCCCTCGATTCATTATTAGGTTTTATTAGATAAACAATATTTTGTATTTAGTTGAGGCATTTACCATTAGTCTAATATGTCTTATAAAGATTCCTTGACAACAAGTTTTAGATGTCCATCATTATATACTTCATTATTATGAACTAAATTATTTATGTAAATGTTATTATTTAAATAATTATGATATCAATGGATGATTTTCTAGATTTTTTTTATTTTTTATATAGCACTATTTTATCATTATTTATTCTGTTCTTAGTATTCATTCCTTATTAGATTTTGTCATATACATACCCTTTCTGAGCATTTTTTCTCACAATGTTTTTATCTTTTCTTCCCCTATGATGTATGTAATTTTATTATGATTGATATATAGGGATATAATCGAGGTAATAATTGTGTTCTCAAATAAAATACTATATTGATTTTTAGGTTTTCAAATGTAATGAAAAAATGAAATATGTATCTTGTTTTCTAATAATATTAAAATATTCCTTCCTTTATAATATGATTTATTATATATATTTTCGATTAAATAAAATATAAACTAGCTCTAGGATACTATTTTTGGGGTATTTGAAGTTGAAATCATATGAAAGTTTCATAGAAACTATGGGAGCTAGATTTAGGAAACACACATTAATGAATATAACCCTATGATTTACATTGAAAATAATTTTAAGTATTGGATACCATTATAATGTTTTTTAAATGTATACTTTATTTTTATTTCTTATAAATTCATCCCTATATTGATACTAAAAGTGGATATGGTTTTGTTATAAATGCATCTATGTATAGTAACCCCAAAAAGTGTTGGTTGAGTATATCATGGACATCATTCTGGTTCAAGATGAGTGTTCCCTTACTACACACCTCATTTGAAACTCATAGGGGATATGCTTGGGATCAGTTATTTTTTTATAAAATATTATGAATGATTTGAAAATATTTTTTTTGATTTTAGAATAGTCCCAAAGAAACCATTTTAATAATTTTGAGAATATTTATTCATAAAATTTTAAATTTATGTTATGTTTTCCCTAGTTTTGAGATTACACAATATAGTTCATAATTATATAATATAATCTAGTGTATTCCATTGTATATAATTGAATCCACATAAAATTAATGGATACAGTATCAATGTGCATAATCCATATTGGGATTTCCCTCCAAGGAAAGAAAATAAATCTGAAGCTAGATCTAAATAGATTATAACTATATTGGGGAAGATAACTCATATTATTACCAATAACCATGACAGTATAAAGAATCCACATAATTGAAAATGAGTTGAAACAATGTTATATTATTTGATTCATCTATATACTACATCATTATATGACACTAAAACCCCTTGTGTACCTGGGAAATGGATAAGTTACTTAGAGAATATATTTATTTCATTGGAAGTAATGAAAGAGAGATACTTGTCACGATAGTTTATTATCTCTCATGGGATGTGGATCAATAGTGTTCAATGATGAAAAACTATAAGTATGAGGAGGAAATAGTGAGCCTAGAATGGAAGTATTTTAATGAACTATTCTAGGAAGAATATTTTCCTCACAAATAGGAGCAGAGATCGAGAGAAAATTATTGAGTCTCAGATATAAGGAAGAGAAAAACAATTATGTGTAAATGTAACTTTATAAAGTTATTAAGGCATTTTGTGGACTATGTTCCTAATCTAAAGGGAAATATTTACTATTTATTTTATGGGATTAATCCAATCCTTAGATGGAAAATATTATCCCAAACATTCTCATCAAATGAAGATATAGTGTCATGTGATTTTCAGATAGAGAAATATTTCTCTAAATATTATGGATTCAAAAAGGAAATAAACATAAGAATATAATAGTAGAGAAAAAATGGATAAGGGGAAGAATAGATAATGGAATTTTCCAATATCTCTTACATGTTTAAAGAAACACCATGTTATATGTCTAAGAGGAAAATGAGTTTTATTCATGTGTGGAGAAAAGGACATTATGATCAAGAAAGAAAGGGTAAGGGGAAATCCATTAATGTATAATGAATTAACTATAAGGATATAAGAAACTATTCCAATAAATTTCCCAAATCATAATGGGATTTTCCAAAAATTAAGCAAAGGGGAGAAGGAAAAGCTTTTATAATTACTATTTCCGTTGTGTAAGTTCCTAGAAATGTGATTAAATCGATAATTATCACAAACTCTATGAAGAAAAATGTATTATTTGATTAGGGTTTCATACACGCATTTATATCTGAAGAATTTTATAAGGTATCATATCACATTCTCAATGAATAGATATTGATTTGGTGGTGAAAACTCTTAATAGTATGATGACCACATATCAAATATATTACTCATCTTTGATTGAGGTTTGTTATAGTATTCAATATAATAATCTTATTATACTTCCTCTAGTTTAATGTTATGTTATTTGGCAATGGATTGACTCTGTTAGTATAAAACCCATATCAATTCTCAAGAAAGTAAAGTTAAATTTGATATTTTGAATCATCCTTCTATTATATATTAAATCAAAAAACATTAAAATTAACAAGAGATTCAATACATTCCCAATTACTATGAAATTAAACTATAGTAAGTATAAAAAGAATATTAGGGAAGTTAAATCTGTTGAACTCCAAATTGAAGTTACATCAATTATATGTTTTTTATACCAATTCAAGAGGAAATAAGATAAGGGAATATAAACATTTTAAATGTTACTATTTTTTTGGAATGTTCTAATGTATTTCCTAAATTAATTCCTATTATTCCATATAATTATGAATTTTATTATTCAATAGAACATATAACTCATGATACAACTCTTTAAAAGACTATAAATAGAATTTTCCTGATTTTGTTATAGGAATTTAAGAAGATTTATCTTCAATTATGATATTAATAAATAATTATTAACATGGTGGATATAGACAAGGAATTCTTATTTATGAGGTATGGACATTATAAATATATTGTAATGCCATTTAGACTTACTAATGCACCTGATATATTCCTAGATTTAATTAATAGACTCTGTCAAGATAACCATGATTTTTTGGAAGTCTTTATATATGTTATTATTATATATTCAAAGAAAATGGGAGATCATGAAGAACATTTTAGAATTTCTCTAAAGTCCCTAATTAAGGAGAAGTTTTATATAAAATTTTAAAAGAGTGAATTTTTGTCTCTTAATGTTTTATTCTTGGATCATATAATCTAATGATATGTTATATTAGTGGATCATTCAGTGACAGATGTTATTAAGAAATTGTTGAGACTATTTACAATAACTAAAATTTGTAGTTTTCTTTAATCAGTTTGATACTATTGATGCTTTGTGAGATATTTCTCATGATTGTATAATCCAATAATAATGTTGAACCAAAAGGGGTTCAAGATCTTATCAATAGAATAATGTGAAGATAAATTTAAATAATTAATTTGAAGGTTGGTAAGTGAACCAATTATTACACTATCATATAGTGGAGAATGGGTTTTTTATCTTTAATGATGTATCATAAAGAAGAATGGGGTGTTTCTTAATGAAAAATGACATAGTGATATCATATACAACTCTCCAATTAAAAATTCTTGAGAAATTGTATCCAAATAATTATTTGGAGTAGGAAGTGGTAATTATTTCATTAAATAAATATAGGAATTAAATGTATGGAGAATTTTTTAATATATATAATATAAAAAAAACATATAGTATATATTTAATTATAAGGACTTAAATATGAACCAAATAATATGGTTATAGTTGATAAAATATTATGATTTATTAATACATTTACACTATAAGAAGGTGAACAAGGTGGTAGATGCTCTAATTCAAATGGATCATTCTATCTTTTCTATGATGAGGATAAAAAAAGATCTAATATATATGGATATATAAATAATATATCGATTAATCTTTTAAGAAGGGTAGAAGTACTATATTTTACAAATGAGTTCTAAATAATATATCTATGATTGGATTAAATAGGTGCATAAGGAAACTGTGGAATAAAACAATAATGTAAAAATTGTTCATAATTTCAAAATATATTGTAAAGGAATTATTGGTATATGAATCGTGTGTGTTTCCCTTTTACACTATAATTTAAAAATGAGCCTTTGGATGAAGCTCATAGTTCATCATTCTTTTCTCATACTAGAATTACGATTATGTGTAAATATATGAGAGATAATTTCTAGTGGGACTACATAAAAAGAGATATTTAATAGAATGTAAATTTTTGTTGGGTATGTTAGTAGGCTAGGTATGAGAGACTAAAATCTAAGGGATTATTACAACTATTACTTATACCATAATGTATATGGAAAAATATAACCATGTATTCTTTCATAAAACTCCCCAATGTGTTAAATTTACATAATTATATAAGAGTATTAGTTGACTTCCTTATAAATACATCACACATTATTGATATAATAGAAGAAATTATTCTTTATCATTGTTCTAGAATATATATTAAGGATGTTCTAGGTCTATATGTAGTACCACATTCTATTTTATTTCATCTGCATTTGTGGTTTACCTCAATGTTCTAGAAAAGTATTCAATGAGATCTAGATATAGAGTTATATTTCAGTAGTGCTTATAATCCTCAAACATATGGCTAATCTTAGGGGACAATTATATCCCTAGAGGATGTGTGGATATATTATTCTATAGATTTCAAAGGAGGTGGGATCAATACCTTCCTCTCTTTAAATTTTCATACAATAATAGAATTCACTTGAGCATTTAGATGGATCCTTATGAATCCCTATATGTAAACAAGTATATAAACCAAATATGTTGGGATGAAATTAGAGAGAGGATGCTATTGAGAGTTGATCTAGGACATAGAAGAGAATTCCAAGTCTGCTCAACAATGAATCAACATATCTCAGAGTTGACCTAAAATTTATAAAAATAATATTTGATGATATCTAGAGTAAAAAGTTGTTGAAAAGATGTTTCTATAAATTTCTCCATGGGAGAATATTTTTGATATTTGGAAAGAAAGAAAAATCGGTCCCTTGATAGGTTATCCCCTTACGGATTTTTGATTGCATTGGGATGGTATCTTATTATTTTCACTTCCACCGAACCTTTATCAATTTCATAATGTGTTCCATGTATCTATACTAAGGAAGTACATAACTAATCTATCACATGTTCTAAACTCATAGGTCATATTGATGGATCATGATCATTCCTATAAATAATTAACTGATAAAAATCTTATATTGTATATATAAAGGTCTACAAAACAAGACTATTCATTTGGTTAAATTTTTCTATAGGAATAATAAATTAGAAAAAGATACATGAGAACCTGAGGATTTAATGATGCAGAGATATTCTAATTTTTTAGTATCAGAGTAATGTAATTGAATGGAGATATTCATTTTATATTGGGTATATTTCAGCACCCTAGTATTTTATAATATATATTATTTTAAATAAATTTTCTTTCTTTGATATCTTGGTATACACACAACCTCGATTCTAAATGAACTGTAATGTATTATATCATTATAACAATGATAGTAAATTTCAGGTTATGAATAAGACTAAATAAATTATTAAAATTACATGGTTTACACATGAATAAGATTAATTCATTGGTAATCAATTGATTATAAATGAAAATAAAAATTATTTTAAGGTAAAAGAATTATTTTTCTGAAAGAAAATATTATTATACACACAATATGTTTTTTATTAATATATTAAATTATTATCTATATTTTAATGATTATAATTAGGTTTATTTATTATAATAAATTTTTTCTCATTCATCTAATAGTTTTCTTAGGTTTTAGATAAGAATAAAACCAGTTTTATGTTTAAATGTTATGTTTTTCTAAAAAGTGGTTCTACCACATTTTTCATAATAATTATAAAATAATTGTATGAAACTTAATAAAATTTAATCTCAAAAATTGGATTGTATATTTGGAGTCAATAGGTTCAAATAAGGTAAATTGGAACCATTTAGTTTTAGGGATTGTGAATAGTAACTGTGGTAAAATTTATCACTGTGGTAGTGGGTAAATCGGGTTAACGTCACTATTTGAATTCATAAATACCATTTCAAAAAGTTAATTTAACAATTATCACCTTAGTTTTTAAATATAATTGTTTAAGGGGAACTTTTCCATGAGAATGACCTTTATAATTTTTAAAGCAACAAAAGATACAAAATTTCACTCTCATACCTTTAAATATTTCTTAAAAATTCACATTGGGAAAAAATCACATTGTTCATAAGTTTAAATGGTCATTTTAGTAATAATGATATTATATTCATGATAGAATTTTAGTTAAAAAAATTATTTATTATGCATGTAACTTAAATTCTTGCACAACAAGAACACGTTATTTTTTCAATTAATAGAAAATAATAAAATAATTTATTTTAAAAAAAACTTAAAAGTAATATAATTTTAGTGAGTAATAATGTTAAATTAATTTTAATGATTAATATAACATATTTTTGATTTTTTAATTGATTATATTCAAATTATATCTTTGTCTTGATATTTTAAAAAGTCAAATTAAATATATAATGTAAAAAATGACATTGAATATATTATATATAAATAATATTTTATTAAATAATTTAATAAAAAATTATTGAAATAGGAAATGTGGGATATAATACAGTCTAATATTTCAACCCCTTTCCATTTATGGTCTAGGTTTTAGAATATAAGTAAAATTATAAACATTTTTGTTTGAAATTTTCATTACCATAGTTATAGATAAAATTGTGTAACTAAGGATTCCAAACAAAATATGAGGTTTAAAACACCACTTAAACATATAAATATTTTATTAGTTATATTTAAACGATAATATGCCTTTTCTTTTAATATATTCCCATTTGGAATCATTTCTATATAGAATTACTTAGTTTTATTTTAATCTTTTTAGTAATTCTATGTGAGTTGTTTCCCACCTTAACAAAAGGTCACCCCTTCCATATATTGTTCGAAAAAAATAGATCAACCTAGATCAAAAAATACCAACACATTTATCTTTAAAAAATACCTAGAAACATTTTAGAGTTTTCTATCTTCACAAACGACCAACCAAAGTCTCTTAATAGGAGATCTATAGGTGTTCTTTTGAATAATAGGTAATCACTTTAACTGATAAATTTATATTTACTAAATCTTTAAAATACTCTAAATATTTGTAAGATTTTATAATATAATTAATTCATTATAATAAATATAATTAGATTTTATTATAATTATGAAACCATAAGTATCCATCCTCCTTCCAACAAATGAAAAATGATAACATCGTCAGTGCGTACTAGTGGAAAACTACCTCAATGAATTGATGTGATTCATTTTCATTTACGATTTACATGGATGGTAATAAGGGAATAGTTTATAAATAAATATGATATATGTGATATATATTATATAATAATGATTCTATAAAGGTGATTTATTATTTTTCTTTCTTTTATTTGATCCGATGAAAAGTGAAAATAGTTTTTAGGTTTAAGTACAACCTACCATCTCCGATAACAACATAAATCATTTTTCTATCACAATATTTTGTAGAATACTATAAATATATTTATATGATATATATATCTGTGTGTGTGTGTGTGTGATATATATTTCCTGATTAAAATTTTGGGGATGATGTAACAATGATCAATGTAAAAGTATTGATACTACCAAACCAAAAAATAAATGAAAAACAAAGAACTTATTAACCAGAACAATGGTTTTAAAAATTATTTTATAATAAACATGTGATACAAGATTATAATTAAATAAAAATGATATTATATGTACTAGTTTGGTTATGAGATATATTTATAATAAATCTATATTTACTAATTAGATGTTCAGATATATATAAAGAAATCCAAACCTAAAGTAAGGGTTTATTTCATAGTCATTCCTTATTCATGATTATTTATGTTTAAATCTCTATGGGGGTATTAATATGACCTTTATATTATACAAACTATTTATTTTATTCTCCTATGGTTATTTCTAATAATTAAAAGTTTTATAATCATTTTCTGATCATTAATTACTCATGATACCGAAATCGTTTTTAAGGAAAACATGCCTTTTTTTCTACTCCGTCATGAATCATTCAATTCAATGTCATATTTTCATAAAATTTATAAAATAATGTTATTAATATTTTAAAATGATTTATTAAATAAATTTTACACATTTATTTATATTTAAAAAGTTCATTAAAATAAATCATCTTTTCATTTTCTAATTTATGTACTTTTTGAACTTTCCACAAATGTGTGAAAGGCATGGTCTTTTAACATAAATGTATTGAATAGAATTCACCTTTATCATGAATACAAGTTTATTTTATGCATAATTTAAAATAATACAATTTTCTTTTCAAATAAAATTTCTTCCTTTGTATTTGGGAAATTTTGGGATTTTAAATAATTTATTTTAATGTGAAAAAATACTAATTTCCTCAAGAAATTTTCCAGTGAAATTTTGATAGTTTTATAACTATTTCATAATTATTTGTGGAATATTTTTCTTTACTAATGATTTTTGACACTATTTATTAATAAAAAAGACTATGAATATGGCCCTCGTAAAATTCCAAATCTCAAGATAATGTTCGAAGATTTAAAATGCATGACAAATTTTCCAGGACCTGCGTGATTGACCTGCATGGTGGACCTACGCTGAGGTATACTTTTTGGCCACCTACGCGGCATAACTATGTGAAGGTGTTGTGTTGGGAACCTCTAATAACAAATTTACTTCAACCTTCCCCCACATTTCCTATAAATAAGACCCTTGGGATCTTTATTTGACAACTAAAAATCTTAAAAGGCTCGCTAAAGCTCCCATTGCATAGTTCTTTCACCCAGATCTCTCAAATTATCTGAGGTTGCTCTCTAAAAACACTTTACAAGACATAATTAGATGGGATAAGCATGTTTTTAAAGTCTTTCACAATTTGAATCTTTCATATTCTTGGTTTACCTATGTTAAATCATTTTTTTTCAGTCATCGCTAAGGCCTACGCAGTACACCTATGCGGCACACGTACGCGAGGTACCTATCTGGAACTCCTACGCGGGGTACCTACGTTGCATGGTTGTGCATAGGGCCTACACATCATCTTATAAACCCTCATCAAAGCCACTCATGGATGGTTATTTTGTTCTTTGGTTTTCTTATCTGAAAATGACTAAGTTGAAGCCTCGACCAAAACCTTCCGACTTATCAAACCTTTTGGGAAAAGAACATCAAGATGTCTCTTATTTTGGGTTTTTATATCCACAGTTAGAGGTTTCCCATATTTTTTCGCAATGTGGTTAGGATTAATTGAGTGTATTTGTGTTTGTATATCTATTGTCACATGGACCTTTCTCCCTAGAATAGTGTTGGGAAGTTCTCGGTATGGAGAATTAGGGTTTGGGTTCTGACCTCCCCTTCTCATATCTAAAACCCGGAACCTCATGTCCATGGTAGGGAAGTTACGGTTCACACATTTTTTTTCCATTAAATAAAATGGTAAGTCTCCCTCCTCTACCTAGATCCACTAGGTCATCCATCTTGGTTTAAGCCCCTATCCTTTTGAAGTAGAAGGTTGCAATCTTGATCCTCTCTACTTCCTTCACCTTAACTCCTTCCTTACATTGGACCCTTGTCTAATTTAAACGGAATAGAGGAAAGGCTCTTTGCCTCTACCTCTTCACCAGTCGTTTCGGCCTCTTCAACCCTTGTCGTTGTAGGCATGTCCTCTTCCACAAGAAAAAGAGGAAAAGTGTGTGTGCCTTTATTGAATCTTTCACATCCTCTTGTTTCACACATCGAGCATGACTCACATGGGAATAGAGATTTGTGATGATCACAACATCTTCACAATAACTATTTCTTTAACTACGAGAACACTAATTCCCACCCTAATTGGGATATTTAGGAAGCCTTCACCGGGGCCCGGGCCTACTGGATATCCTTTTCAGAAATTCAACCCTAATTCCCATAATCTGGGTGTCCCCCTTAGGAGTAAGCACCGAACTATGCCCCCAAATTATAAAAGAATCCTTTTCAGCAAGTAATCCCAAAATTAGTTCTTTAAAAGGACTATACTCTCCTATGAGACTCATAGAACTATATGGGATTTGATTCCCATCCACATGGGATACGAAGGAATCCTCTTTGAGGTTCAAACCTAACACTTCAAATCAACCATGTTCTTTGTGATCCATATTCAAAATAGGGTCTAATATAACTTAGAAACCCATATTCATTCCATGTTTCATGGGATCCATAGGCATACGTCCCTCACAAAACCTTTCCTAAGAACCTTTTGCTTAGATGTCCTTATAACAAGACATATGTATGGCTAGGCCCTTATCACATGACCTTAAAAGGTATGATGTGTCCCATTAAGTGGCACTAAACTACAAGGGTTCTAATTCCTTTCATTAGGATATGTATGTAGCCCATTATTGGGTTTGATACCAACATCAACCAAAGATTCATGTCCTTAGATGATAATAAATTCCATAGTGCCCCACTCATTGGCTTCCTTCAAGTTTTCACCCCGTGAATGCCTCGGCCACTACTCAAGATGGATCCTCATCTACTGGAAGGACGTCATCACCAACTCAGAATGTTCAAAACTGGGTCTCCAATGTGATGGTAATGGAATATGATTAATATGGTACTATCCCAACCTTAGAGGCTTCCCATTAGGCTCTCTAGGTTAACAATAGCCCTTGATCATCCTGTCAGCGAGGACCAATGGTTAAGAAGTAGATGGTTCTAACCACCGTCTTCAACCATTTTGGAACCTTATACCTATAATTCAACAACTAGTTATTCCCATACTATAGGGAGGTGGATCAATAGGTCACTTATGGCTTCAATTCAACGATGAAGGAGTCCTTCCAGAGGCTTCCCACCAAAAATTGTTTTCAGCAGAATCATGCGACAGCGAAACCCCAACATTATAAGGGTGTTGCCTTTGGTTGTTCAGCCTAGGTCCCTCAGACTCAGGTATATAATATGAACTATCAAGTACAACTTATATCCATCAGGTAGAATGTTCTTAACTTTTCCGCCTCTGAATATGTCCATCAACCAATCTTGATGGAAAACAATGAGTGAGCAAAAACACCCATCTGTCCCAATTCTTCTTCCTAGAAAACTCATCTGGAAGAGACACACTAATCCCTCTAGTAAAATCTAATGGATTAAGGTGAATAGGCTCAAACACTTGTTTAAAAACTATCATCAAATCAATGGGCTCTTCTAACTACATTCAATGAATCCTTCCAATCAAATGTGGAGGCAACTAGTAAACAGGAACATAAATGTTCTTACACTCACAAATTGTGCTAGCAGTCTCATATTTTTATATTGAAATAAGTCCATCAACTGTGCTTGACAGAAAATAGCCATCATGCACATACACCTTCTATCATTAACTATGCCAACCAATAGTCTCATTAGGCATCACCCAGAGAAGTTAGTCGGAAAGCTCTGACGACAAATCGGGGGTTGACTCAACTCTCTGCCCCCATAATGAGCACTATCATCATACACATATAAGAGAAGGAGGAAATAAGATGGCACATAAACCTACTCTAGATATGGAAAGGAAATATATTCCTATTATGGTCATTGAAGTTACCAAACACATCTTATAAATGGTGAAAAGGCAGTCACAAATTACTGCCCATATTCTGGAACAATTCCAGAATATCATAACAACAACTTTTACATTACCAGGGAAACATAAACATAACTCTATCCCCACACCAGGGATGACACATCGCCATGCCATACCAAAGAATTTATAAACCTCTGTTCCAATCTGTGAGGTTTATGGGCATACTCCCCCATATCATACATACAACTAGATTTGTAACTTACACCCATTCAAATTGGAGTTAATCAACCCATTCTGATAACCACTCCATGGAAGGGACATACACCTACCCATGATAACCACTTCTCCCAGCAAGTGTCACCAACTAAGTATAAGACAACATCCAAGAATAAGTATTTCCAAACACATTTGGAAAATCAAGAGACAATCTTATATTTGGATCCTCTTAATGTTGGAGTTCTCAAACCCCTCATACATTTATCTATTGTAGCTCAAAGTCCTACCCTCTCATTACCAAATTATGGGAGTATTAGTAGTAATTATGAAGTTCCCTATCGGAAACATCACTATGAATTCTTTCTTCATGAAAATTCAGTCAATCCAGAGAACCTATCTCAAGATGAGGGCCACGAAAACCCTCCATGTGGCCAGAAGACCAAGGAGAAAGAGGATTTATCTCTTGTTGTAATCCACCATGGTGGTCCTCCCCATGATCTCATTCACTAAGAAAGTTTTATCCATAGCAGTATTTCAAATTTTGAAGATAATTCCATAATCGGTAATGTAGTATTGAGAAAGACCTCTTATCTCGAGGCACTTTCCAACACAAGGCTAGTCATGACTGATTCTTTTTACTTAACGGGTGCAATACATTCTCAACCAAAACACATCTTAAGGGTATGTTCATTCTTCAAACCTTACTTGGTTCATTTTTATTCTAATGTAGTAGAGGAAAAAACATAATTCCATTATTTTTAATAAAATAATCGTGAATCGTCCACTTTGGTCGGACCATGTGGGAAAACCTCTAGTAAACGATGATAATGATATTTTGAACATAAGAAAACAAATGGATAATGGATAAGTTCATGTCATGTTTTGTACATTGGAAAAATATCAATACAAAATTCAGGAATTGATGGAAGAAGATTGCATACATGATGCCTGCCTTAACATGTGGAAGACTCTTTGTCATTTGAAAACCAAATTATTACCATATGATGAATATCAAAGTCGTGTAAAGATAATATAATCGTTGAAATTCCAAATAAATATGGAATCTCTCTCAGTTTCCTGACATTCAAAGGTTAAAAAGAAGCAGAGAACCCTTCATTGTGAATGCCTTAATGCACTAAAGAGGATACACCATTTAATATATGATACCCCAACTGGTGTTCGTATCAGAGGATGGGGTGCACATGGAGCATTTCATTTCACTGTGCCAAAAAATTAAAAAATCCCACCAAAAGTGTTCTCATACAATTTTATTTCCCATGGTCAGATACAATTAATAGATATTGTGTGTAATCAAGTATACGCTCAAGAACATGCCTCAACTATCTCTCATCGGAGTTGGGGCCAAAGAGAACAAGTCGTTGAGATACTACTACATCAAGAATCTATGAATCTAAGAATCTTAATAAATATTCCTGCTAAGAGGATGTCAGTCATAATATGGTTCATATGTATGAAATAGAATAACAGTCTTCCAAAACAAGTGATTTTACTGGTTTTCGGATAATGCACCCAGCCAATGTTCAGACCAAAATTCAAAAATTCATAACAGAAAATGCACAAATCTCATCTATAGTAATTCAAGATCCACCCCAGCATGCAGGGATGGGGGTTTATTTAATTCGACCTTGAAATTAAATAAATAAAGTTCAATGTTTTGATATAGAAGAACATGAATATCCCCATCCTACAGGGCTGGGGGATTTTTCACATCTACAATCTCCTCCTCAATGGAAGTCAGTTTTCTATCGATTAGGTAAGAAGTCACAAAGTGAATGCACAACTAAACTATCCAAGGATTCCCTTCGGGTTACTATCATGTAGGATTGAAATATGAATGTAGATGCTCAATTACAAGAGGGGCTGAATTATAAGTTTAAAAACTTTCTTTTTTAACCTTAAGGAAAACTGTGTTTAACAAAGTTAAAAAATAGAAATTCACAAACCCTAAAATTGTTCTATAAGACAAACTTTCTAGGTTCCGGAAATATGGTTCAGTAAATGAAACATAAGGAAAGTTTACATTAATAAAGATTCTACCTTAAAGATTGTAGAATCTTATTTATCAGAGTACATAAAAGAATAAAAAAGTATAAGAAGATTATAATTTCATCCTTTATCAAAATATAGTTGAAATAAACTTGAAATAAAACAAGTAACAAGTATGAAATCTTTAAACCCAAACATTAGGGTATCTAACAACATTGGATAAAGGTCCCTTTATTTATACTTTCAAGAAATTTTGTCTTACCTATACCAGGGTAAGACCTTGATAGAAGTATCATAATAGGTCTTGTTATCCCCGCAATCCCTTGATCTTTAAGGTAAACATCACCTCTGTCTTCTTATCCCTAGAATTCCTCGAACTTTAAGGTATTCGAAAACTCTATCTTCCTACCCCTAGAATCCCTCGATTATAATCAGCAACAATCCGGGTTGCATGAATCAAGATGAACACGATGTTCAGTACGCACAAGGCATAAGAGTCTCTCTCTCTCTAGAAATCACTTCAACATCATGTAATATCTAGATTGATGGAATGGTAGTGATCTCATACAACTGAGCTCCTATTTATAGGAATAACTTCAATAGTTGGCTCCCTCCTCCAATGATCATATTTTTAATTGAATCTCATAGGGACTAATACACATGTCACTGAAACAACGGTTAGTTAGAAATAGATTTTATGACATCATTTCATAACAAATTTACAGAAAAAGAAGATACTTAACCAAAACTATTTTTTGGATTCTAAGGAATAATATAATTTGAATTCTATCAAAATAAACTTTCAAAGTCTATAATACATGTATATTCAGATTCTGTTTAACAAAGAATTCAGAATCTAAATTCTATAGATTTTGGAGTCTGAATTACAATGAATTTAAAAACTCAATTCTAAGGAATTCAATGTCTGAATTCTAATGAATATGGTGTCTAAATTCTGGGTAATTCAGAGTCTTAATTCAGAGGAATTTGTAGTATAGATTTTTGGAGTCTGAATTCTAAGGAATTCCGAGTCTGAATTCTGAGGAATTTAGAGTCAGAATATTGAGGAATTCAAAGTCTGAATTTTAAGGAATTTAGAGTCCGAATATAAAAGAATCTGGAGTCTGAATTTCAAATAATTCGGAGTCTAAATTTCATAGAATTCAGAGTCTGGATTTCATATAATTCAATGTCTGGATTTTAGATAATTCAGTGTCGGAATTTCATAGAATTCGGAGTCTGAATTTCAAATAATTTGGATTCTGAAAATAGAACACTCTATTTCCAAGGAATTATAATATTATAAGGTTTTTCATAAGAATAAGTATATTAGACTTAGTAATAAAATGAGTTATATTTAGAGAGTTTGAAAAATGAAATGATGAAAAAAATGGTAAGGATGATAATTTTATTAGTGATGGAAAATTTTCCTTATGAAAATAATCCTTAGGAAAAGAATTTTCCTTAATACAAAGTGTTTTTTATTTTCAAAAAATTGAGGAAGGGAAAGTCATAAGTAAACCTTATTGACTCAATAATCTCCCCCTTTTTGGAAATCCCAAACATACTTACGAAAAAAATACAAGGACTTTAAATTTTTCATTATGAACTTAAAAGAAAAACTTATCACCCTTTACTTATGGATCATGGTGAAAACAACTAACTCCCCCTTAGGATTTTAAATCCTTAATGATCGTATTCTTGACTTCCTTAAAGATATTTTTCTTTTTCTTACATAAGGAAATATTCTTTGATAAAACTCCCTCTTATATAGACACCCCCTTAATTAGGGAATTCTCTTCTTTACATAGAATTATTTTTATCATTCCTCTCTCCGCCTTTGTGATTTTCAAAAAGGAAAAGAGAGAATGAGAAAAAATATGGAACCTGAAATATTAGTACTATACAACAAAACACATGAACAATAACCAATATTTTCATTATGATTGGAAATTTTTTTACAAGAAAGGTAATACAACAAAAGATCCTTGTTAAGGAAAAAATAATCCTTCTTTTTTCTTTAAACATAAGATTCTTGAAAATGGTCTTCCTCTTCTTAATCTCCTTATGATCCTCTTCAAAAAGTTTGAGTAGTTGGTCTTGATATTCATTTTTCTTCTCTAGATCTTGGATCATTTCTTCATGAACCTTATGAAATTCTACATGAGTCTCCAAAATCTCTTCTTGCTTATTGAATTTTTCTTCAAGCGTGATTCTGATATCTCTTTCCCTTTTAGATTCAGAGAAACTAAATTAAGTTTCCCATTCATATTTTTGGCAACTTTCTTCTAAGCTGTTTGTTCAAGAATGGTTTTCTCATTGAAACTTGTAGTAATATCTTTGATCATGACATCTTTGGTATTAAATGAATCCTTTACATTATTTTGAAATTCATCAAATATTTTTATCTCTTAAATTGTCTTCTTGGATGATTTAGTGATTTCCTTGCATGACCTTTTATGACATCATACCTGATGTAAAAAATATTTAAAATTGGACACAAGCCTAATGAATTTGTCTATAAGCATGGAAGCAGAATCTGATTTCTGATTAAATGAATGCTAAAGAATCATATTTCTGACAAATTTCCCATTCTTCGGGGATTGGACCACAAAATCATGACCCCTAGAAGACGATTCAATATCAGATTCTCTTGTAGGTGAGGATTATTTCTCTATCCCATCACTCTTTAATTTAAAATATCCACCAATATCTTTCTTAGCCATTATGTCCTTCTTAGTTGTATTATCATACACTTGTTTTCCTCTATCAGCTCTCGTAATGATCTTAGCAGCCTTTGGTGATTCATCTTCACCATGTGTTAGTTTGACTATCTTATCTTCCTTAAATTTTTCTGTTTCAGCATCTTTTACCAGGTCCTCTTGTTGAACCAATTCATGATTATTTATCTCTACTTCTGATGGTTTTTTACTTCTTCTTGATCTTATTCTTGTTTTCCTAGGGTAATAAGTTTAGAAGATTTGTCCTGGGAATTCCAGATCAAAAATTTATCTGAAGGACTCTATTCTTATGATATTCTTCAACTTGTCTTATCATATCACCAGTATCATCACTTCCTTTATCTTCTTATTCTTCCACTTACTCTTCTTGTACAATTTCTTCCTCTTCATTAGGTTTTGTAATGACCATTTTCATTCTTAGAGTCAGTGGAAGTGATTCTTGTAAAAACGATTCTGGTAGTTAGATTTGTTCATAGGCTTTTTCATTATCTTTGAGAAGATCTTAAATTATTTCATCCTCAAACTTATTCTTCTTTTTCTTCTTTAATTTTCATGTATTTCATACTCCCCAATGGACTTAATATTTAATTCTTTTTCCTCAATAGGATCCTGGCCAAATCTAGGATCTCTTTCCTTATTATTCTTTTTATCTTCTCTCCACATAGTAACAACTTCATCTGAATAAGTCATTTTCTTCTTAGGTTTTGGAGGTGTTGATTGGGTTTCCTAGACTATAGGATATTTTCCTTTTACTTTTGGTTCCTTCAGATTTATCTTTTTTCCACCCTTCTTGGAAGTCTCAGTTGCCTTCTTGGATAAGGCTTCAATATCGCTTTCAGACATTTCATAAAATTCAATGAACTTGCTATTAAATACAACCTTCATCCTTCTTAGCATATCATCACTCAGTAACATAACCTTGAAATTTCTTTACTTAGAACTGCTTATAATTTAGAAAAATTTTAGAAAAAAAAACTATGATCTTCGAAGGAATACCCGGATACATAATGATTTTTGATTTGAGGGTCCCATTCTTGATATTCATAATTATAATCAAGACATACTTCACTAGATTAATCTTTCTAAGGTTCACTAGAAAATCAAGAATGTAGATATCACTCTTTTTCAAGGTATCCTTATCACCTTTTCTCAGAATGAAAAATACCTGCACCCATAACTCTAGAATCTAAAAAATTTTAGATATAGGATTAATCTTTAGTGTCTTCACCCCTGATAAACCAAGGCACTCTATGGCCTTCTCCTTATCAAAACTTCCTAATGTATCTAGTATCATGTGGGTGCATAAATCATCTTCCCCCTCATATAGAATTCCTATAATGCTAACAGCCAAGCTAAAGGAAAGAGAATAAATTTTCCCATAACTCTTAAAAGAAAAACTTATATTTCCCATATTGAACAAAAAAACATATGGTCTCATAAAATTATACCAGCAACTCTGGATAAACTAGATCCTTTTCCTTTGTTTTGGATACACACAGACTCCCCTAGCCATTAAACTTTATATTCTTAGAAATAATAGACTAACACTTAGCGAAAAACATTGGATCCATAAACCTCTCTCTGTAGATCTTACATTCATAAATTTTTATAGTGGAAAACATTTTCTTCTGCGGGGATGCTTCCAAATACATTCAGATTTGAGAAAACCCTAAAATTCAGAATGACCCATAAGTAGAGCGGAAGAGCTTCGGCACGCATGATCATGAAAACCTATGTGGGACAACCATTAGGGGGGCCTTTATATAATTATGGAGGTGACGGTTCTTATTACCAGATTGATCCAACGGTTGAATCAAAATCAATTTGATATAATGGATGACATGAAAGCTGAAGAATTATTTTTGATAGGTTCCTATCTTACAAGGTTTTAAGGTAAAAATTTGGATTTAAGGAAAGTGAATTGGAAAACTTTTCTTAAACAATATCATAATATCAACAAGTAAAACAATTATTATGCAAATTTAATGTAAGGAAACATTCATTCCGGATTGCTAGAAAAAATTTTAGTGATAAGGAAAATTCTTCTTGATGGACATTAGATTCTAGAAAAATTTTAAAACCGGGAATTTTTTGTTAAAAAATTGATTGCAAAAAAAATTATTATGAAAAATTTTGATTACGAAGGATTTTGATTACAAAAAATTTTGATTAGAAGGAAAATGTACTCCCCCTAGGAAAATGAGTTGCTTAATTTAAGGAGATATGATTCAATGAAAATTTAAAATTAATTATTACCTTACAGTGATCGTTACTAACTTTTTTTAATGTATTCAAGTCTCTCGAAAGGTAAGGATTTTTTAAAAATATCAACAAGTGGATCTTGCATTCTGATAAACTGAAGAATGATATCTCCTTTACCATTATCTCTGAAAGATAATTTTCCTCCTTTCATCTTGATAATATTTTCAAAGATGTTTTTGTTACCAGTCATATATCAAGACCATCCACTATCCATTTACCATGTATTTTTGCTGGTACTTTCCTTATTTTTCTGAAAATAAAAGAGTTAGACTTTCGGAATCCAAACATTCATAGATCTGGAAATTTTAGAAATCAAAATTTTAAAAATCCACATTTTCCTTACCATAGGTAATGTTTAACAGAAATTTCCTTAAGGAAAATATTTATGACTTTAGTTTAATACTGAAATTTGTATCCTCAAAGACATTATTTTTATAACTAGAGTTAGCCTCTAAAATATTTTTATAAAAATTTACATTTTCATGATCCTTATAAATTTTATCCTTCTCAGAATTTACTTCCATAAGCTTTTTCAAAATATTTTCAAAATTAATTTTTTTATCAAGATCCTTAGAGATATTTGATACTTATTTAGTTAAAATAGAATTTCTAGAATTTTCCTTATCATGTTTTTTCTTGAGTTTAGAATTTTCATTCTCAAGAATTTTAGAAAGTATAGACACTTATTCATGAGAAGGTAAGGTATTATCTTATGATAAGGAAGATTCATCATCTGAAGATTCATAATATTTATCATAATTATAATTTTCATTCAAAGATACATTGGTGATAGATTCGGTATTGTGTACCTTGGACATTAGACAATGTTTTTCAATGGGCAGTCTTACTAGTAGACTAAGATTCTTTTAGCTATAAGATTCATACTCTAAAGATTAATTTGAAGAGTCACCACCACTCGCACTCCTAGTATCGTTATCCTTCAAAACATTCTTATACATAATCTTGTAAAACATCATCATATTTCTATCAGAATACGTTTTCTTTCTATCTTTTCTTTTGAGCATGGTAAAATATGGTATGATGTATCTATCCCTTTTATATTCATATCAAATGACTTCTGAGACTTTTTTCCCCTCTTTATTTATTCCTATATCTATACTAAAAGTCTTTCTTTCCATCAATTTGGTTCATCCTTCAAGAAATATTAGCTACCTCATTCTCAAAATGTTCAATTTCACTAGATTCAGATAAAACAGTGACTTTATTAGACTTAGATCTTGTAACCCTTTCCGGAGTCTTGACTTTATTAGTAGTAAAGGCTATAGTTTCATTTCCATTATTCTTCTTAGTCATATCAGAATCTCTTTTCATTCTTGTCTCATGTTGAAGAAGAGTTCCAAAAATTCGCATCAAAAGTAATTTGAGATACTTTCTTATTCTCATCAATTATTGTTCTCTTAGATTCCCACTCATTAGGAATAATATAAATTATCTTGTCCACAAGAGTTACCTCATAAAGAACTTTCTCACCTATAGATTTTAAGTTTTTTGTGATAGTCATAAACCTTTTTGAACATTACATACTAGTTCACTATAATGAAATAGAAATCCATGATATTCTTCTCTCACCATATCTCTTCTACTTTCTATAAATTTGGATGTACCAAAATGTGTAACGTCCAATTTCTTCCAGATGAAATTAGTATCTTCACAAGAAGTAATTTAACAATATATATTCCTGGTCATGGAACCCAACAAAGTATTGAGTACCTTGTAATTTAGTTTCTATTCTGACTTTTCTTGGTTGTTAAAGGTTTTGACATCTTTGTCAGGAATTTTTTAATCCCTAGTAAGCATGAAAAAGTTTTCTACTCCAATGTTAATGAAAAAAGTCTTCATTCTGTCTCTCCATTACTCATAATCATAACCATAATAAATAGGTTGTGTGGTAGGGTTATGATTGTCAATTAACCCAACATTCCTTCCTTCCATTCTATAAGAAAATATATTTCCCTAAAAATGTGTTAATAGTAAAGGTTTATAAATAAAGATAAAAATCACAAACAAAAAATAAGCAAAAAAAGGTTAAGCAAGAAAAATTTGGAAAAATTAAAACTTGATCAAGAAAACATATATGTGAATATAAGTATTTCAGATACCTCCTATGATACCAATTGTAGGATCGAAATATGAATGTAGATGCTCAATTACAATAGGGGGTGAATTGTTAGTTTAAAAACTTATGTTTTTAACCACAAGGAAAATTATGTTGTACAATAGTAAACATGATAAATTCACAAAAACAAAAATATTTCTATAAGAAAAAACTTGCTAGGTTCTGGAAATATAGTTCTAGAAAGGAAACATAAGGAAATTTTACTTCATTAAAGATTATACCATAAAGATTATAAAATCAAATTTATCAGGGTACATAAAATAATAAAAAATTATAAGAATATTATAATTTCTTCTTCTACCAAAATACATCATAAATAATCTTGAAACAAAATAAGTAATAAGTATGAAATCTTTCAACCCAAAGAGTAGGGTATAATAACCTTGGATAAAGGTCCCTTGATTTATAATTTCAAGAAAGTCTGTCTTACCCACACCTGGGTAAGCCCTGGATAGGAATATCGGAATCTGTCTTGCTATCCTCAGAAGCCCTCGATATTTAATGTAGTCAGCACCTCTATCTTCCTATCCCTGGATGTCCTTGAACATTAAGGTAGTTGGTACCTCTATAATCCTATCCTCAAAATCCCTTGATTGTACTCAGTAACAATTAGAGTCGCATGAAGCAAGATGAACAAGTTGTTTAGTATGTACAAGTCATGAGAGTCTCTCTCTCTATAAATCACTTCAATAATATGTAATCTATAGATTGATGGAGCAGTAATGAGCTCGTTCAAATGAGCTCCTATTTATATTCACAAATTCAATGGTCATCTCCCTCCTCCAACATTAATATTTTCTCTTGAAACTCAGAGGGTCATATACATATGTCACTCACACAACGGTTAGTTAGAAATAGATTGTACGACATCATTTTATAAAAAAATGTAATGAAAAATAAGTTACTTAACCAAAGCTATTTTTTGGTGTCTAAGGAAAAATATAATTCAGAGTCTAAACAAATAAGAATTTAGAGTCTATAATACATGGATATTTAGATTCTGTTTAACGAAGAATTTGGAATCTGAATTCTATAGATTTTGGAGTCCGAATTCGAATGAATTAAGAATCTGAATTTGGAGGTATTCGAAGTATAAATTTTGAGGAATTTGGAGTCTGAATTATGAAGAATTCAAAGTCTAAATTTTGAGGAATTCAGATTCTGAATTCTGAGGAATTGGGAGTCTAAATTCTGAGTAATTTGGAGTCTGAATTATGGGGAATCTGGAGTCTGAATTCTAAGGAATTCGGAGTCTGAATTCTGAGGAATTGGGAGTTCTAATTCTATGGAATTCAGAGTCTGAATTATGAGGAATTCAGAGTCTGAAATCTGAAAAATTTAGAGTCTGAATTTCAAAGAATTCAGAGTCTGAATTTCAAAGAATTTGGAGTCTGAATTTCATAGAATTTAGAGTCTTAATTTTAGAGAATTTTGAGTATGAATTTCAGAGAATTCAGATTTTGAATTTTAGAGAATTTGGAGTCTGAATTTTAGAGAATTGAGAGTCTGAATTTCAAAGAATTCGGAGTCTGAAAACTGAACACTCTATTTCCAAGGAATTATAAGATTATGAGGTTTTATATTATAATTCAAATTTTAGTCTTTGTAATAAAATGAGTTATATTTAGAGAGTTTGTAAAATGAAACAATTAAAATAATGGGAAGGTGGAAAATGTCATTATAAAAGGAAAATTTTCCTTATAAAAATAATCCTTAGGAAAAACAATTTTCCTTAAGATAAAGTGTTTGTGATTTTCAAAACATAAAAAAATGGAAAATTTATAAGGAAACCTTATTGAATCAATATGTCCATCAAACAGTTTCTGGGAATTCAACACATAGGATAACAGATTATCATGGAAGACATAGAAGGAGATGATCTTACAAAGATACTAACAGAATGCCATCAATGCATTATGCGTTAGTGAATGTCATTAAAACAATTTTAGAAGATATTCCATAGAATGATTCTAGTTTATAGGAGTCGTAATATGAAGTTATTATCTATAACATGGTACACCATGAATCAAATGAAGGAGGTGTGTATACCCGAAATCATAAGCTTACCCAGAATCTAGGTATGCTCTCAAGTAACTAACTCCCACCCCTTCAAAAGGTATCTGAGAAGGGGAAAGGTAAAAGTCATATCACATCTCACTTTTCCACTACAGAACATCGGTCTCTCTCGCTTGAAGAATGATTTTCCTAGAAATAATAGGAGATGAAGGAGTTTAAAATACCCAATATAGTGTTACTTTGAAGCATCATTTTTTCTGGACATACTCCCGAGGCATATCCTCAACATTCACATCCTTTAGGAACACCTCAGTAAAGAAGATTTGTTTTGACTACAGATGTAAATAGTGAATTTCCTCCATTTGGTATAGAGACAAGGTAGGATCAAACACATCCTTATAGGCATATCCCCATGGGTTATCCAAGACAAATACTAGAAGCACCACCACCAGCGGTTTTTCTGATCATTTCACTAATTCAAGATTCAACTATTGTACCTATACAGGTCACAGCTCATCCAAATGTTCCCCAAATGCTTATGAATATGATTGAGGCATTAACAACTCTATTGGAAGCTATGGAAGAATGAAATGTTCTAGTACATATAGAAAATAAATCTTTCCCTGAATGGAGGGATCTGATTCCTCCCCCTCCAAACATTGTGAATACTACATTCCTAATATTTTCTGATTCATGATATCTAGAGAAACACTTAATGCATTTTGTTTCACGTTGTGATCCCATGATGGGTACTTCTCAACAATAAAAAGTAATAAAACTCAGATTCATTATGAAATCATTATAGGGGAAATATTTTCTCTAGCATACAAGTTTAAAATCTCAATCAATTACTGGATGGGATAATCTCTGTCATAAATTCCTTCTTCAATTCACCTCAAAACTACTGAAGAAAACTATTTTTAATATTACCGATATAAAATAGAGAGAAAATGAAAGAGTTTCATATTTCATTTCTTGATGGAAAGGATTAACATATTCTTTAAATTTGGAACTCCCCCAAGAAGAGTTACATCTGATTTGTGTGGAAAATCTTCATGATGAGTTATGAAAACCACTAATCCATGTAAAATACACAGGAGGGTTTCATGATATTGCTTCAATTTCCCAACAGGTGGAGGATTCCCTTGTTGAAACTAAAGATAAATCTCATGTAATTACATCATCTCTGGGGAGGAGAATAGGGAAAGAAGAGGTTACTATAGTCACACACAAGAAAGCACTTTTACCTACTTCCACTTCAAAACCTTCATCATACAGAAGGGATCCACCTCCGGGGAATTAGCACAAATGACCACCTCATCAATATGAACAAAAGGATCAATGGTAGAGACAATATGTGGAGTTAAATAACAAATATTATTCTTTTCGGAATGAACATTTTACCAGTTATATCACATCATCTTTTGAAAATATTTTGGTTCAATTTTCTAGGCCGATGAAAGAAAACAAAGAAGTATATGAAGATATTCATAATTACTGTCCCTTTCACTAAATGTTGGGGAATCCCATTCACGAGTGTTTTGTTTTCAAAAACCTACTACAAAAAATGGTGGAATCTGGACAAGTGAACTAAAAATTTCATCAGCCCAAGTGGCATGTGTTACTACTACTGATCCAGAGAAAGAAATCGAGTGGAAAGATGTTAAGAGAAAAAATGCACAGAAATGTAATGATTGGATGATCAAAAAAATGATCAATCGAAATCATGCCATTATATGAACATAGTTGAAATATCCAATTGTGTCTTCTACCACTTCCGCCATAGAAAACCCACCTTCATCAAAATATGATTCCTCCAAATGTCAATCCTCGAATAAGTGACATGGTCAGAAGGATAGAGATCAGTCAGAAGTAGATGAGCTCATGTAAATGCCAAAGTTTTCCATAACTATGGAAGATCTCATGCAATCTGTTTCAAAAGCACGAGAACCTCCAGGCCAAATGGAACAACCATAACCAACCTGTCATGCAGAATCATCATTAGATAAAGAATTGATCTTTGGTTCCATTAACATTATCCACTTAACGGATCCCTATGAGAATGATGATTCTGGTTAAAATGAGCCAAAATTCCCTATACCAAAATGGGGAACTAGAGGAAAAATCCAAGGTCAATGATATAGTGGAATATTTGAGTATTCTAAAAGCTAATATTTTAACTCTACCCCTACTCAAACCATATATGCGGTGGAAACTCATGGGAGACCCCTTCAGCAGGCTCAACAAGAACTAGGAGATTCCCCCATGCATAACAAGATACGTCCTAACATGATTATCTTGGAGGACCGAATAGAGGTTACACCATCATTCTCTTAGAAAATAGATATACCCAGTCAGTCTAATCCACCAAAACCAGAAGTATTTATAGCTTCTTCTCTGATATAGGGTACATCCACTTTAAGAGAATTAACTTCTAATACACCTGAAAACCCGTATCTCCATGCTGGGAAACTCATACCAAAATACCAAAAGTATGATGTTTTGAAATATCTGGCCCAATTAACAACCATATTTTCTATCTTGGATGCCTCGAATATGTCAAAAGATCTTTTATAATCACTTATTAAGGCTTTTTAATGTCCTCAAGAGTTTGAAACTGAGGTTGTTTATGCTAAGGTTTACCATATAGAGAATGATCATTTAGAATTTCAGGGAGTTATATATTTTACAGATGAAGATGGAGATAATTTTGTACATGGACATATTATACCCTTGTATCTATCTGGAAGGGTTAATAATAGAGACATTCGATTGGACTTCATTGATAATGGATCAGGAGTCAACCTCATTCCTATTCATACATTTCATCAAATGGGCCTCACTAGATCGGACTTATCTCCATCCACTTTAATGTTGCAAGGTTATGAAAATAATGAGCCAGAACCTCTAGGAGAGATTACACTCAGAACTTAGTTTGGATATCTTGTGTCTAATTCAGATTTTATGGTTGTCTTTCTAGACACAGCCTTTATCATTTAACTCAGAAGTCCTTGGCTACATCAACATGAATGCATTGCTTCGTCATACCACCAATGTCTCAAGAATTGTTTCAATGGTCAAATCAGTAAATTTTATGGTGAAAAGGATCTATTAAAAATGTGTGAATCTCAGTATATTGAAGCAGAATTCTATCACCTAAAGGTAATGAGGTCTGTGAAAAAATATGTAACATGAATCAATGCTCAAAATGGCCTGGATAAGATTCCTGTGAACCCATTAAAACATTTTATTATAGATTATGTGTTTTCTATCAATCATATTGAAAGGATAATCCCAAATACGAGCTCTCATATAGTGACTCCCATAATTTCAATTATTGAAATTGACTATGACAATATGGGAGAAATATTTGATTTACTGAGCAGTGGCGAAAGCTTAAATGGAGATGTCATCATTTTATCCACCAAACTTCAGCAAGTCTCTTCTCCATAAACTAGACTATAAGAAGATTTATCAATGCAATAAGAAAACAGGGATGTTAATTCTCAACCCATAATCTCCTCTTCAATACTCTTGGAAGACCCTTCATTGTCAGTAGGTTCAGAAATGATTGCCTCTTCTTCAGGATGATCAAATATTGACTCCTCCTCTAACATTTAAAGGTTTGCTTCATCACTTACTATACAAGTAACAATAGAAGAAGTGACATGTCTGGAAGAAGAAGAAGAAGATCTCAGGGACGCTCCTCCAGTATTTGAGGAAGGTGTCTCTACCATTGTGAATGAGCTCATTGAAATAAATCTATGTACATAAGAAGAACCATGCCCCACATTAATAAGTGCATCCATGAATTAGAAATAGAAATAGATGTATATTTCATTTATAAAGAAACATCAAGATATATTTTTTTATAACTATATAGAAATTTCAGGCCTTAATCCTGATGTATCCACTCATCATTTTGGTTTTCCAAAAGAGTATCGAAGATTCAAGTAGGTGTCAAGAAAAACACACCCAACTCATACCTCTAAAATTGAATTTGAATTAAATAAGATTATTAAGGATAACTTTGTCAGGGAGTTGAAATATCCCAAATAAATGACCAAAATTGTCCCAGTTAAAAAGAAGAATGGGAAAATCAAAGTTTGCATTGATTTCAGATATCTTAACTGGAATTGACCCAAAGATGACTTTCCAGTTCCAATCACATAACTATTAATTGATGCATTAGCAAGATATGAAGCTCTATCCTTCATGGATGGATACTTTTGGTACAATAAAATTTGAATGGTCCTTGAGGATGGAGATTCTATAGACTTTATATCCCCTCAAGGTGTGTTTTGAAATTGATTAATTCCCTTTGGGTTAAAGAATGAAGGCACAATGTATCAACATTCTATGCACCATATATTCAAAACCTTATTAGTAAAGATTTTCAAATGGTATGAGCATGATATAGTACTTAAGTACAGACAATTTTCCGATCATACGACTGATTTGGAGACCATATTCAATAAAATTATGCAACATAATTTGAAACTTAATCCCTTGAAATGTTCTTTTGGGGTAACCTCATGAAAATTTCTCGGCTTAATTATACCCCATCATGGAATTGAAGTTGATCCTGATAAGAAAAAATAAATCCTTAGCATCTCACATCCTCGGAATTTAAAATAATTAAGAGGACTTCTCGGAAAATTGGCCTATATTCTGTGTTTTATCGCCAATTTAGTAGTAAATTGTTTACCATTCACCAGATTAATGAATAAGGAACTATCAATGGAATGAATACTACCAAGAGTAATTTTATTCCCTCAAGAAATATCCCTTGAGTCCACTGTTAAAAATGGCACCCATTGAAGTAAAACCACTTATTCTCTCTGTGATAGCTTTAGAGAAATCACTAGGTTCCTTCCTTTCCCAAAAGAATGATGTTGGGAATGAAAATAGATTTTATTATTTTAGTCGAACTATGATTGACATAGGGACTTGATATTCATGTATGGAGAAGTGTTACCTGACATTAATATTTGCAGTACAAAAATTGAGGCACTACCTGCAACATCATGAGGTCCAATTGGTATCTTGTAATAACTCACTCAAATTTATCCTCAATCATCCTATGCTTGCAGGGCGTTTAGCATGGTGGGAAGTTATTTTTCAATAGTTTGATATCCATTTTTTGACTCATAAAGCGATAAAATTCCAAACCTTGGTAGACTTCCTTGATGATAATCCATCTACAGAAGATACCTCTTTGAATACTGAACTTCTTGATGAAGATGTATTCTCTATTCAAGATAATCCCCAAACATGGTAAATGTACTTTGATGGAGCTTCCTGAAGTCTAATAGGGAAGAGAATGAAAAACCATAAACTCAACCAAGTTGGGTTTGGAATTATACTTATCTCCCTAGAAAAGAAAGTGTTTCCATATTCTTTTCTGCTATCATAAGGAGGTACCAACAATTAGGTAGAGGGTCAATGGATGAATTTCCCTCATAACCAACATTTTCATATGTTCTGCGATCAAAAAATTCTCATGTTGATGAACTGGCTAATGCAACCACATCCCAGGAAGATCCAAACCAAGATGAAACAATCCTCAGTATTTCCCATCATCGTGTGGTGTAATATTTCATTCAAACTAGAATGGATAAAATTAATGAAATTATCCCTATTTCTAATCCTTATGGTCATACCCCAGGATGGATGACACTCATCACGAAATACCTTCAAAATTTATTACTTCCATTAAAATTGCGCTAAAAAGAATAGATCCAGTGATGAGTGGCCAATTTTACTATTTATGATAGTCCATATCACCAGATGGTACTATAAAATGAAGTTGTTTATGGAATTCTATTCAAATGTATTGAAAGAGAAGAAACTACAACTATCATAAATGAAGTGCATGTAAGAGCATGTGGTGATCACCAGTCTAGGCATAGGATCTTTGATCAAATCAGAAGTATTGGATACTTCTAGCCTTCATTGAAGCAGGATTTCACATATTTCACCAAGAAATATCATCCCTACCAAGTGGATGCCATCTTTATTCATCAACCCCCAGAGTTTTTACATACAGCTAAATACTCTTGTACATTTTCCTAATGGGTAATGGAGGTAGTATGACCTTATCCTCAAACTACGACTAGGTAGTTAAAGTATATTCTTACTGCTACTGATTTCATCTTCAAATGGGATAAGGAAATACCTCTCAAAGAAGTCAGATCCAAAATCATTGTTAGTTTTTTTAAAGCTAATATCATCACAATATTTGGTTCCCCATATACTATATTAATGAAAAATGGCACCAATTTCTATTCTCTTGAGGAAAATAAGTTATATCATTAGAGCAACATCAAATCCAACCATTCATCTCACTATCATCCAGTGGAAAATGGATAGATAGAGGCTTTAAATAAGACCCTATAAAATGTACTCTAGATGATGGTGGATAAAGATAAAAAATCATGACTTGATAAAACTTTTCAGGCTTTATGGGATTATCAAACTACTACATGTACTTCCACTCGAGAAACTCCATACTCATTAGTGTAGGGAACAAAAGTTATTTTTACAATTGAAATTCAATTGCCTTCACTCCAAGTTGCAATTTGTGATCAGTTATATACAGATAAAATGTATTGGAAACAATTTTATTATCTATAATGCTTGAACAAAAATAGATTGCATACTTTGCATCATTTATAAGTATATTTGATAATAATAACATGATATTTTAATAATAAGGTTTTCCTCCTCTCATTTATTTAAGGAGAATTGGTATTGGTCCTCATGAATCCAATGATACACTGAAAGAAGCCTCCAAAGCATGATCCAAAGTGGGAAGAACCTTATTCCATACATAAGTTCTACTAAAATAGAGTTTATTCCAAAATTTAAATGGATGTATAGATTATTACAACTCCAACCAATGCAAGATTCTTTAAGAATAACTTTGTGAAAATACACATCATGTCCTCGCTGCATAATTTTAAACTTCACATCACAAAGTCCTAGTTTCAAGAAATTAAATTTCATAACAACCATAAATGTACATGATGCACGGTGATAAAATTTATAGAATCTTTTTCCTTGTCGCAAGACATTAAACTGCATGACATCATTTTTCCTCATTACATGACATTAAACTATATGGTTAACATCTTCTCTATTTGATTATAAGATCTTTCATATCCAAGAATCATTAACATCATCGTTACTCCTTAGTGGCACATGAATTCCATTTCTCCTCGTGTTTGAATCAAATCTACATAGGGGCCTTGTTTCAAGAACTTCATGTGGCATGATTCTCATTTTAATGAGATACGTAGAGGTGCATGGATCTCCAATCTTGGTCCCTGTACCCACAAAACAATTATTTCTCTTTTCCCTTCCTGTATATAAATTAGATCTATACAAAGTGATATTTTAAGATACATTATTTGGTCTTAATACCATTTTGTGTCTTAAAATTAATCATTCTTCTAGAGTGTTTTAAAATCCCTTTTCTCACACATCAAACTCAATTGGTGTGGGAAATTATTATTCAAGAACTACGTTTTTCTTGATTCTCGTTTTAATGGGATATGTAGAGACACCTAGATTTGGGCCTAGTCACAATAAAAAAACTTTTATTCCATTTGTATGAATAAAACCAGTATAGAGAAAGTTCATAGAATTTTGTATGGATTAATTCTCATCTGTATGAGATATGTAGTGATACCTAGGTTTAATTCCCTAGTCCAACCGCAATATTCCTTTTTTATGTTAGAATCACTTCATGTCCTCAATGTATGACTCTAAAATGCCCAACACAAATTCCTAGTTGCACGAAATTAAAATTAAAAACTCCCAAAGAACAACGTATGAATTGATTCTTATCCCATTGAGATACGCAGGGAAAGCTAGGCCTCATATCTTAGTCCCAACCATAGGATAAATTATTTTATCTCTCTTCTGCATATAATGAACAATCTATGTGGGAGCCTTCATTTTCTGTTCTCCCCTTTGAGATCCCACTATGGAAACAAGAATGTCGTCATTTTACATATGATTCATATCTATGTAATGAAATGAAAACTCATGGCCAATATTGATTCAAATATTTCTCATGTGCATTGAGCATTACCCCTTTTCATATTTTACACTCTTAATCTTGAATATTTTTAGATCTTCATAATCTTTCTTATGGTTTTTAGTGAAGAGTTTCTAATATCTGAGAATTATTTTACATGACTTTGTGGTACATTCCCCTTAGTGGCCATGTATATGTTTCCTATATAATTGGCATGTCAGTCAAAAGATTCCACTATTTGGCTATGCAGCATATTCCTTAGCTGGCCCTGTATAATACAACCCCAATAACAGGTTTTTCAAATAATGGTAACTTTATTCATTGTTAAATTGTATTGTGTCCCCTTAAAACTTTGATTAAAATATAGTAGAATATATATCTTAATGTATTCATCCCTGTATATTTGTCCCATTACCATTCTATCGATATGAAAGTCTTCAAGACCAAGGTTTACACATTTCCCTCTCCAGGTTTTCAAAGAAATTTGAAATAACCTTGGAACATTTTACCACATATTATCTACTATTTCCATTTTTTCCTATTTGTATGACCTAAAACTATAGATACCATACATACTATGTTGGGGTCAGATCTTCGTAGAAATCATGTTACTTCGATTCTTTGGAAATCATGATTGGAAATACTATTTCCATATTCTGGTACCTTTACCCATAAACCGAACTTTGTGCTGTGGAAAATCAGAATATCCATAAAATTTCTTTTACTTTTCACAATAGAATGTCAAATTTTTTAGAACTCTTTTTCTTGACTATGCAGTACATACCCCAAGGTGGCCTTGTATAATTATCCTACATAATGGGAATGTTAGTTAGAAGACTCCACTATTTGGCTATGCAGCACATGCCCTAGCTGTCGCTACATAATACAACCCACATAACAGGTCTGTCAAATAATGGTAAATTAACTATTAGGAAAGACTTTAATTTATTTTATCCCTTTTCCCATATCATTCTTCGAATCCAAAAATTTATAAATCACAGTTTACAATTCCTCCCTTCCACACATGAACATGGTATTATGTTTCCAAAAAAATTATCAAGAAATGGGAGAGTCTAAAACCTTTGGTCAAAGATAAATACCTTAAATTAAATCCACCTAATGTCCTCACTACATGACTTAATATTGTATAGTACAATTTCCTCACTGCATGACTCAAAACTGCATAGCATGATATTAGGAATCCCCCTTTCTAAAAAATTTTAACCATTCCTCATACACCAAATTTGTGTAGAACTGGTTTTCCTATTCATGACATATGTCGGCATAGATAACCCTTTATTATTAAAATCTCTTTCCTTGGAAAACCCACCTATTGTGGTCTTGAATCACACAAACCTTATTTTCCCTTTTCTATCAAAAATAAAATGTTATGTTTTTGAGAGATATTTTTCTTGACTATGCAATACGTTCCACAGGTGCCTGGCATAAAATTTTCTTACATAATAGGATTTTCAATCAAAAGATGAAATTGTTTGGCTATGAGGTATATTCCCTAGTCGACCCTACATAATACAAGCCCCATAAAGGGTTCATCAAATAATGGTAAATTTGTTCTTGGATGACAACTCCTTTATTTTTATACATGTTTTAGATTTGGTGACCATAAAAAATCATGAATTAAGATTCCCCTTGGAATTATTTATAAATGTTAGAGAAATTCCAAGTTACCAAGCCTTGTTTTGGATCTGATTTTGAAATTTATGGTCAAAGATGTTCGACCTTAAACACTAGAATTTTTAGTCCGACATGCAGGACTCCAAACTGTCAACAACAAGAGACGTGGTACATACCAGATTAAAAATCCACTAAGGGCACTTTGGACATAATTCGAATCTCAGCTCCCTAAAAGTCAATTTTTTAATAGTTTAGGTAATATTGAGTAAAAGAAATTCAAAAGATACAAAGTTTAAGGGGTTTGTCTATATAACCTTAGAAAAAAATAAAACAATTCTCATTAGGCCCATTGGCTTAATAAGAAAATTTTGAGCACCTCCATTCCTATTATTGTAATTATGATTATCTGACATAAATGTTTCATGTTTAAAAAATCATCATCAGCACCTTTGATATTAAAATTACGAAAAGTAATAATGAAGTCATATATGATTGGAGACAAAATTCAATTCATTTATATATAAAATCTGAAGGAAATCCATATAATATAGACTTTATATCATGTGTTAAAATAAAATTTCAAAATGACTCCTCATTTATTGAACGCCCTCATGGCCCCTATCAACTGCATGTTGAATTTGAGATAGCTGAGCAACTCTATCCACCTTGGCTTGACGAGGTGCTTCTTTGGCAATTAAAATGGCAGTTATCCCCTCCAATTGGGTTTCTCCAATTGTTTGGTTAAATTTCATGAGTTTATTATGAACATCATCTAGTTTCTATTGAATACATACCATCTCCTTCGTAGCTTATTTAATTTGTTGGCCGATTTCAATCAACCTCTTGTTGGGATCGGCCTCTACCTTAGCTACTACATCTTAGAAGATCTCAATAATAATAAGTCATTTAGCCTCTTCATGATATTGTTGTATATTATGTTCCTACTCCCTTTAGAAAATGGTCCCTTTCATTGCATTGTAGATTGGTCGATAATTAAATCCATTGAATCCCAATATGCAGAATAGTGAAAGGAGTTTTCCAAAATTGGATAGTAGCTCATCCGAGGGTTTCTCAGTAATTATTTTCTATATGTGTCACCATGTCTTCTTATGTTCTATGCAAAGAGAGAACTACATATCTACGTCTGAATCTGATTCACTACCATGGGGTAGAATGTAATCAAGAAATAAATCACTTAAAGAGTTTCCTTGTTCTACTTCTCTCAGAACAACGGATGCTTCACCTTATACTAATGCATGAGCCAACATAGAAGATTCACCTTCCAATATATCTATGAAAGGTGATAAACATAAATGATTAATCAATGTCATTATCAATTTTAGAAAAAAATTGGAATAAACAGAGCATGATCTAGACAACTGATAACATTTACCCAATAATAAGTTGGCCACTTGATTGGATTCATCCCTAGTGTTCTCAGATTCATCAATTTGAGCATATGTTTCTTTAGAAGGGAAATTCTCTTAAGTTTTCCCAATTTTCATAATTTATGTCCCTAGAATGTCTCTCAACATGGGGTCCTTAGTAAGTATTTCTCCAACTTCAACAGAAAAAGGATAAAGTGGAATGCCTCATTCATGAAGGGCCTTTGCAACATTTTCTGAGGTAATGGATGAAGATTGTTTATCACCATTACACCAATCTTCACCATAAAAAAGAGATTCCTCTTGTAGTAATGACCATGCATCTCTATGTTCTGTTATATGAAGTCCATGTTGTAATAATTCTCATGAATCCCAAAGTTCAAGGGTCAATATTTCTTATAATTGAATGGATGAAGGCTGCACATAATTTGATCCCACTATGGTTGGATGTGGAAAAAAATCAACACCTTCTAAATGATGATTATATTCAGGAATCCTTTCTTCTTTAGAAAGGCCAAAAGAAGGAATGGGAATCTCTTCTTGATGACAGTGGATGGATCACCATGGTGCAGAGGTATTTCTTCTTTATCCCTAGTTTTTATGGTATACCTTCTGTGAATATGTTTTGAAGGATCTGAAATTTATAAATCCTCTACATCATCTTTTCCTTTGGAATTATTACCATGATTTCTATGCACAACATTCATTATGGATGCCACCTGATATATTCCTTTTTTCAAAGCCCTATGAAGGTATGAAAAGGCCTATGCTTTGGCATATCTAGAGTCCAATCCAATTGATGTATCTGGTGGAGGTAAGGTAAATAAAAATTTGGATATCTCTAAAGCCATGAAAATCCATAATTTTCTTGATACCATTGGATGCTTCTTAGGTCTAACATAGGTGGTAGGGAAAGTGTTTGATTGTTGAAGACATCTGAACTGGTGATAAAACCTATAGGGGATATAATCCTCATAGATAATTTCACCATCAATCCTGGTCAATAATACACTATCCTGAATTCCATCATGTAAGACATCATCTCATAATTTTCTTCCATACCATCATCAATAAATGTTCATGTTGGTGGGTCACAAAAAAAGAAAGAAGTTGAATTCTTCTGATGCATTCAATGCTCTTATCACTACATCAAGTCTCATTTTTAGTGGTTGAATACCATAAACTTTCTATAATAATGGGTTGAATCAACTGTTGGGGACTCTAACAAAATTCAACACTAGGTATGAAGAAAAGTGTTTCATAATCCCACCACATACTACTTGGAATGTCCCTAAAAATATAAATGGATCCTTCCCATTGTATAAATGAAGAAGGGAATAATAAATTCTTACTAATACAAGAGTTTCTATTCCAATATACGTTCACTCTACCAATTTATCTGCAATAAAATATTCATTGGCCTTACATCACCTCTATACTAACTGACTGGAAGCAAGTGAATTCTTAGCCACATGTAAAGGAACTCAGATAAGTGTATCTTTTCATCAATTTTAGATTTGAATTTATAGCCCCAGTGCTTATAGTCACCTCTATCCAATGTAGGCCAATATGTTCCTAAAATACATTGGTTATCTACTAAAGGAAAAATGGTAGGACATCCGCCGGTGGGACCTTTCTCTATTGTTGGTTCTACGAATAATTCAATCCATACTTTGGCATGAATATATTTCTTGTCTTTGGGAAATTTCTTTGATATTTTGAATTGTTCATGAGCCAACGGTGGTGTTTTGGTAACATCACCCCATGTTGTTACCGGTGGAATAAACTAATCATATATTTCCCCAAGAATGGGGACCTCATATATTTAGTAGATATCTTATAAACTGAGGCCAACTTCACCATGCTTCAAATGGAAGGAATTCATTTGCAGACTACATCAGCTCAACAATCTAGGAATGAGGTTGTCATTATAAACATAAGTTTACCCCATCCAAATATCTTCATGAATATGAACATCTGATAGCTCTTTCCTAAATTATGAAAAAGTCTGGCATACCCAAAATTCCCACATCCATTCAGGTTTCACTCATCCTCTGGAATGAAGATCTGAGTCCTTCCAACCATTGGACTGATCTATTTTGGAAGAATGAATGTTTGAATCGTAGCAAAGTGGCCTTGGTTCTACAAAATAATTTTTCATATTAGGAGTACAACCACTGTAGTGAAAGATGCATCCAATTCCCTAATGAACTGTCAGACCCCTCATAGTAATATTCATGCAAGGACAATTCAAGTAATTGAGAAACCAATTATTTGGGAATTATTTCTTAATGGATAGGATGTGGGTATCTTGAAAAATCCCATGCCCATGCAAGGGTAGATAATAAATTTTCGGGTATTCACGTTGATATGGAATTAAACCTTTTCATAGTCCAAGAATAGTACTTTCAACAACATCATAATAGTCTGGTCCAAAAATTTTAATCATTTTATTTTGATGAGCCTTAGCTTCCTCAGTAATAGTCATCAAATGAGAAATTTCCTGAAAAATAATTACCATGTTCCCCCTATTAGATTGAAGTCTTGACTTAAGAAAATCAAAATTTCAACTTAAAGGGATTTTAAAATTTGGAAAAAGAAATGATTTTCATTGTTCCTTCGACGAGGTCAGTTACGCAGGCCCTTTGACAAGGGTCCTAGCAAAAATAATTTTACGAAGTCCTTTTTATAGCTCCATTTCTCAAATAGTATCACCTTGATAAAATTTCAAAAAAACTACACAAGGGAACAATGTAGAAAGGCTGGACGAACAAGATATGCAATGAGAGCCAAAATTTTGAAGGCACGAGTGAAGAAAATCACAAAAGATTGGACCTATTTATATAGACATAGATAAACCTACATCAAATACCTACAAGAAATAGATATTCCATATACCTATGTGACATAGCTATTCTGAAAATCTATGTGGTTCAAAAATTACTCCATAGTCTTTTCCCTACAATTTTACTTCATGACTCAACCCCCTTTCTAATCAGATCTAATCCTAAGGGGGGGATTTTGTTAACACAACGTATTAAGACAAAAATCCTAGGAAGACAGGCCCTGTATATTTCAAAATCTCATGATGAAGTTTGGAGATTTAAAAGGAAGGAAAGAATTTCAAGGACCTGTGTGGTAGACCTGCGCGTCAGACCTGCATGGTAGACCTATGCGGCAGTATAGTTTTTGGCCACCTAGGTGGCATAACTACATGAAGGTGTTGCATAGTGGACCTATACTGATAAATTTTCTTCGACCAGCTCCCCTCCTTACATATAAATAGAACCCTTGGACTCCTCATTTGATAACTGAAAAAGTTAAAAGACTTCCTGGGGATTTTATCGGATGGTTCATTCGCCCATATCCCTCAAATTGTCTTAGGCAGCTCTCTAAAAACATGATAGAAGAGATAATTGGATGGGATAAGCATGTTTCTAAATTCTTTCACAATTTGAATCTTCCATAGGCTTGGTTTCCCTATGTTAGATAATTTTCTTCATTCATTGCTAAGGCATATGTGGTACACCTACATAGAATACCTACGTGAGGTACCGATATGGAACACCTACGCAGGGTACATACACCACATGGCTATGCACAGGGCCTACACATCATCTGGTAAACCCTCTTCAAAGCCACTCATGGTAGGCTATTTCCTTCCTTGTTTTTCTTTATCTAAAAGGGACTATGTTGAAGCCTCCACCAAAACCTCCTAAATTATCAAAACTTTTGGGAATGGCACATCAACGTGTCTCCTATTTTGGGTTTGTATATCTATAGTCAGTGGTTTCCCACATCTATTTTTCAATGGGGTTAGGATTCATGGAGTGTATGTGGGTTTTCATATCCACTGTCACATGGAACTTTCTCCTAGGAACAGTGTTGGGAAGTTCCCGATTTAGATAATAAGGGTTTGGGTTCTGACCTCCCCTTCTTATCACTAAAACTTGAAACCTCAGTTCTCTGGTAGGGAAGGTACGGTTCACACTTTCTATTCCATTCAAGAAAATGAGCAGTCTTCCTCCTCTACCAAGATCCACCAGGGTAGCCATCCTATTGTAAGCCCCTAACCTTTTGAAGTAGAAGGTTGCAGTCTTACTCCTCTATACTTACTTTACCGTCACTCCTTCCTTACATTGGACCCTTTTCTATTATAAAGTGAATAGAGTGAATGCTTGAGGCCTCTCCCTCTTCCCTAGTCACCTTTTCCTCTTCCTCCCTCGATGTTATAGGCATGTCCTCTTCCACCAGTGAAGGAGGAAAAGTGTGGGTATCTTTGTTGAATCTTTCATAACCTATTGTTTCTCACATCGACCATGACTCATGTGGGCTTAGAGATTTCTCATGATCACAACATCTTCACCATAACTCATTCTTGAACTATGATAACTCTAATTCCCACCGTAATTGGGATATGTAGGAAGCCTTTATCTGGGCTCGAGCTCACTGTATATCCTCTTCAGAAATCCAACCCAAATTCCCTTAATCTAGGCATCCTCCTTAGGAGTAATCCCCAAATTAATCCCCCTAATTATAAAGGCTTCCTTTTCAGGAAGTAATCCCAAACTCATTTCTCTAAAAGGACTATACTCTCCTATGAGACTCATCAAACTATGTGGTCTTTGATTAACATCCATATGGGATACGTAGGAAGCCTCTTTGAGGTTCAAACCCAACACATCAAGTCAAAATTATTATTCATGGGATATATTCCCAATAGGGTCTAATAAAACGTGTAAACCTGTATTCTTTTCAAGTTCCTTATGTTGTTTAGGCAAAATTCCCACACCATACAATGACTAAGAACCTTTCACTTAGATGTCCTTACCACAATACATTAAACATTATGACTGTATTTATCACATGACCCTAAAAGTTATGATGTTTCCCATTAATCAGCACCTAACTACGAGGGTTCTGATTCATTTCATAAGGATATGTAGGTATCCCATTTATGGTTACTATCCCAACATAAAAAACAAACCTTCTTCTCCCTGGATGACAACAAATTCCAGAGTACCCCACTGAGTGGCTTAAAAACCAGTATCATTATAACAATGGTTAAAAGAATCTCTAAATAGTATATGAGAGGATACCAATGATGTAGAACCTCTAATACATATGGATGTCTCCATTAATGAAGAACCTTGAATACATAAGGATGATTCTAAACTTCACACATGCTAATAATTTACTGAAAATTCCAAATGGAAACCTATGTTATACTTGGAGAATTAATAAGGATTCATGAAAATATCTCAAATCTATAAGTGATTCCCATAGTAGATAAAAATCCCCCCCTTGTTTGTGATGATCTTGACCTCCGATACTCTCAAAAAAAGTTTTTCTTCCACCAAACACTTCTTTTTATTCATCTTATTCTTTCTATTATTCATTTATTATTCTAATTTCTTCTTTTTATTCGGTCCATTTATATTTATTAAAGATATTTTATTTTATTTTACCCCATCCTCATTCTATTATTCTATTTAATTATTTTCTTTTCTTTTTCCCTCTCTCTCTATTATTTAATTTTATTTCATTATTTTAATATTTTTTCTTCTCTTCTTTCTATCCAGTAAAGTTATCTCTTACCCTCGATAATGAGCGTTTGACTCTTGGCTTGTCTTGAGGGAGGTCAAGGTGTACTTGAATTCTTTAATAAATTTTATTTTATTTTTGTGATAGATATGAGTGGAATGAATGGGTGTGGCGATTGTCCACCATGACATGGAACTAAAATATATTTCTATTTTTTTATTTTTTTTATTTGGTGTCTCTTTGTAATTCCTCGACCCCAGTTATCCAGAGTCAGTGAATTATTACATAACATTGGCATGATACAAGGAAACATGTCCAAAAATACCAATTAGTTTAGTAGGCTTGTAAGTACTAGATACATACATAATTTTTACATTACATCATGAAATAAAAAAACAAAACTATGTCTCCTTTGAACAGTTTTATATCCCTTATCCTATTTCTATAGGTTAATCGTAATATACTTCTTTTCATTGTGAGAAAAATAAAACTTACAAAAGGGGTGATCTCAGATGCTCAGTAAGGATAACAATATAGCAGAAACTATCATAAATAAGCAAAAACATTTAATGCAATATATAAAACCAAAACACAAGCCTTTTAAACCAAAATTTCAACATAATATGGAGGGGATAAATCATATAATTCCATTTACTTATTCACATTGATATTCTAATAGTCAAATAATCAAATGAAATATCAATATCCAATTTCATAATGATGGAATTCATAATGTTGGATGTCATAACCACATAGTCAAGGCCTCGTGCCAAGACTACAAATAATATTTTTTCAAGGCCTTGTGCCAAGACACTAGTTTGTCACATGAGACCTACCAATGTATCGAGGAGCTATAGTCATCTCCACCTATCACTTATTAAGTCCAATTCATTCCTCTTATGAAAATTTTGAAACATAACATAAACATCTATATTAAAACTAGCATATGAAATGTCAATACTTTAACCATAAATAATGAATGGTATAAAAATAGCACATTCACAATCAAACATACCATAACTCATTCAATAAAATATTGAAGACTCTATTTATAATAAATCATCATCAATAAAGAATAATGTCCAGTAATGGATGTTGACCTAGTTAAAAAATATAATTAAAACTCTTAGAGAGAAATATCATATTTGTGAAATCATTTAAAAGTCACACATTTATAAAGAATTAATTTAAAATATATTTTTGAATCAATGTGTCCCATACGACTTTGAAACTTTTGAAAATAATTAACATTTTAAAACAATCTTGTTCATATATGGAAATCCTTAAATTCATTTTGAAAACATGGACATTAATTAAAAAGATTTATAAAATTGAATCTTTAAAACATTTAAATAATGATCTAGTAAAATACTAACTTCAATAAAACGTAAAATATTTATTTTAAAACATTTTTATGATACTTGTACATGGATGATAAATATGTCCTAGAAAATACTTACACATAATAAATCTTGGATAATAATGAGATTGAGGATTTAACCCTTACCTTGTACTTTTATTTGATCAAGGGTAGGTTAACCTCTGATATAATAGTTAACTCATTGTTATTAAATTATAAAAGAACCACATACATTAATATGATATCATATATGATCTTATAATATTTCTTTGTTAATAATATTTTAGTAGTATCATTGTTTCGGGTGTTAACTGAGTCGTTTTCCTTTATATGTTTTGTTACGTAAGTCGTGTTTGTTATGGATCAAATGTATTTGATTCATATCCCAAATGATATTAAGTTCTTAAACATTATTTTTAATCATCAAATGAATATTATTCTTGAATGGTTATAATGGGGAAAAGGAATCTTATCACCTTTATGGAGACAATAATATGTACGTATGCATGAGTGAAAATATCATTCTACTGATGGTAAAATCATATATAATTGGATGGTATATATATGAACCCAGGTTTTTAGAACTAGTCAAAATCCAGACCTTGTTTGAAATTTTGACTTATTTCTGAGAAAACAGGGAAAATCTAAGAAGCTCTAGAAATTTCAAGACTACATGTCAAGTACTCTAATGTACACACTGTGTATGGTTTAGGCAAGTACTGCATGTGTGCTCACCGAGTACATGTCATGTGATGACCGTTTAAGAATTCCTACTACATGGTGTGTAGTGTTGCTCGACACACCGTGTATCCTGCATTCTGTGTACCGACTGAGATCTAGTTGTGTTTCAACCCGTGTGGTGCATCCAAGATGAGTAGCTACCACCACTTAAGTCAGAGTATGGAAAAGTCCACTATACGGCGTGTTGTCTTTAATACATGCCATGTACTTTTATTTTTATTTTCTTAAATGAAAGAGTGTCATGTCTTATTTCGAAAATCATCTTCTTCTTCCCCAACTTCAGAACAGTCCCGTTCTGAAAACACAAAGAACATCCCTTTCCCTAGAATCTTCATCCAATGTTTGTTCTTCAATCCATCGGTGGCTGTAGGATCGCAACAGTGAGGCTAAACCCATGCACCATGTTATGTTCTTGATTCTTTTCCTCACACATTTTAGTTTCCATCCGAGTGGAATTGTCGATATTTGACGGAAACATAGATCTACGATGATATGATTCAAATTGGAGCTCAATATCGGACGTGCCTATGTCTACGAGTCTCAGGTAGGTGTTGAAAATATTATTTTTTGTTTTTTCAGACCTTTGGGTGGAGGGGCTTAAAGCGCGTATTTAGGTATTTTGAGAGAGGCCCTTTTTTATCTTCTATTGTATATTCAATTGGTTATTAGACCTATGGGATGCCTTTGGGTATTTTCTTTGTCCTGTTTTCCTTGATTGGGGTCGGGCGAGGGGTCGTTGCTCATTTGGGTCATTTTGGCCGGGGGTGAAAAAATGGCACAAGTTGATTTATTTGGTTAAGATGCTGAGTTATTTGTTAATTCATGATATTATTTGTTAGAGTCTTCCAAGACCTTAGTACTAGTTTGGGAAAACACATAGTTAGTACAATTGGACTATTTAGTTTGTTTTTTCTGCTTAAAGTTTTTATTTTGAATGTATATATATGTGTGATGTGTGATATTACATATGTTGGAACCTTCGAGTTATGATGGGAATTGACTGAGTATTATTGAGTGATATTGATCAAAGGTTGGGTTTGGCCCAGGTTACATTGGGTGGTTCTCACCACAGGATTGGGCGTCAGGGACATCGGCTTGTGGTAGGGTGACTGTCAGGTGTGGCATGGCCTGGTTTTCTTGGATGGCGAGATCGTCAGACTTGAGCGGCATGGTTGCAGGGAAACAAGGTGTTGGAGGTGTTGTGGCTTGGGTACTATTTTGTTGATTACTGCTCAACCAGAACATTGAGTAGTGTGCACACAAATAGACTCTGTGATGAGGTGGTTTTGACCTCTCGTGTGGGTAGAGGTCCCCTTTAGTTGCAGTTTAGGTACTATTGGTTTGGGGGTGCCTATCGTAGGAAGCCATTTGGAAGGTGAGGAGCCTTCGGGGGATATCATTGAGGCTATTGGGATAGGGGCAGAGGCTCGCCGTTATTTGTGGGCAGACATCGTTGTCCCTCTGGTTACATTATTTTAGGGTAGACATTGTTGTCCCTCCGGTTACATTATTAGAGGGAATACGTCATTGTCCCTCTGGTTACATTATTCGAGGGCAGACTTCGATGTCCCTCCGATTACTTATTTGATGACAGGCATCATAGTTCCTCTGAGATACTATTTATTGAGCGTGCCTTCAGGATGTCGGTACTTGAGACACACAGTGTTTTGGGGCACAAGGTTCCGGGTTAAATGATAGAGATTATGGCGTTATCAAAACAAGTGACACTCCATGGTGGCTGTTCATCACCAGTGGATTTTGTGTTTGTTTGTCTGCATCGTATGGTTTATGATTTTTTTATAACTTCATGCCTTCTTAAACACTTATATTAGGTATGCACAGTTGGGTGGTATCCTACTGAGATTCATCTCATAACTTACATGGGCCCTTCTGGATGCAGGTATACTTTATGGATTTACATGTAGGAAAGAGTCCAGCTTCAAGATCTGGACTGCATTAGCTGTTTCATTGAGATAGTATGGACCTTGAGGTCTTGCCTAGCTAGAGATTATTTTGTTTTTCTTCCTTTCCTGTATCAGCATGTTTACTTGTTATGTAGCTATGGTTGGTTATCCATTGGCACCCTTTATATATATATGGATATGTAAGACCTACTTTCAATGAATGTTTTGTTGTTCAGTAGTAGTTATAAGTGATCAACATTTTGTTCTGTTTACTTTCCGCTGCTGTTTTTTATATTTATTTCTCCCATTGTTTATCGATATTGAATGTGCTTCCACTCTGTGGGTATGGTTTGAGTCTACTGAGTCGTTTATTCCATGGCATGTTTATTATTATACTTTGACCAGTAACATTATTATCCTCTAAGTTAGTATAGCCTCCCCATTGCACCTATAAGACCCTAGTTGTTAGTCGTCGTCCTTTGGCGTTCGGGGTGGTGTGCCTAAGGTAGTATCACCCGACCCATTTAGTATTGTTTAGGTAGATGTTCAGGTACGGGTTGTTACAAATTGGTATCAATGGAGTTCATGACATGGATTTAGTAGTAGTGTTTTGTTGGCTACTAATGCGATTGAGGCTTCTCTTTTTATTTCTGCTGGTTTTACTATTTTGGATATGGTAGAGTGAAGATAGGTTGTGACTAGAATTGTCTTTCTAGCTTGTGCTTGGGTGCCTACTGCCCCAGGAACAGAGGATGGAACAAATTTCCATGGGTGGGAATTGTTGTTTGAATTTTCTAAGATTACAGTTTATATGATTTCCACCTCGATGGCTCACTTGGTGTGTGATGTTATATATTGTGATATGTAACCCATAACCCGGTGCGGTAAGAGATAATTGGACCTTATCATAGTATGGAAAGTCTCATTTTCTTGGTTTTTTATAGGCACATTATAGGGTATTTCAATTACATAACTGTAAGTATGCTTTGTGAAATGATAATTCCATGTGAATAATATCAAATTTCCATGCCTTGTATCATTGAAATGTGAATTGGTGAAATTACTAATAGAATAGCTTTTTGATTGAAATGTGTTATTCCATGCTTTATAAATTTGTAGAATTTCATGTGGTAGGGTATTTGGGTTTTTCTCTTGAATGAGAAAGTAAGTACTATGGTTGAGGTGATTTTGATCACCAGGATTGGGTGACTCAATCATCACTTTGAGGGGACATTAGTTGTCAGGATGGGCATGGACTAAGGTACTTTCGATACTTGGACATATTGAGGATGGGTAAGGAGGCCATGAGGTTGGGATGTCGTGGGCATGGGTTGTGATATGGGAGAGTAAGGGTAGTTGTTTTATACTGCCTCTTTACTAATTTCATTATCGGTGTTGAATATATATTGTTCTATATATATATGTGGGTTGTCTGACCATTTATGGTATTCAGCAGGTTCCTTTTTGTCGACTCAGATGGAGCGTCAGGTGGGAGATCGTATAGTGTTGTAGGAGCAGGTTCCGGTTTAGGATTTGGTGCAGGCAGAGCAGGAGTTGCAAGTACAGTCTTGAGGGCAGGATCAGGTTTAGGATCCAGTGCAGGCAGGATAGTAGCCAGGTTTGACAGTGTTCGAACCATGGCTCAATGAGTAACTCTAAGGTATCTTGGTACGTGTCTTGCATGGGATCAATAGAGGTGCGCAATGTACAAATCTATCTATGGAATATCTAACGTGGGAGTTCCAGACGCATCACCTGCCACTTTTTCAGGGTAAGGGTGGTCCATAGGTGATGAGAACTGGATAGAGAGCATACATATGATCTTTGAGAAGCTCAAGACCACTCCAGGGTGAAGGGTCAAGCTCACGATATACATGTTGTGGGGACAGACAAAGTGCTAGTGGGATGTGTGGGTTCAGGCTCGCAGAAACAAGGGACTAGCATGGAAGGACTTCGAGGACATGTTTTTCGAGAACTTTTACCCAGAGATACTGAGAGCAGAGAGATCTTAAGAGTTCTTGAGCCTTCAGCATGGAGACATGTTCATCATGGTCTATGAAGTTACTTTCACTAAGTTGTCTTGATTTGCACCTGGTATGGTAAGCGATGATGTGGAAAGGGTGAGGCACTTCAAGGATGTCTTAAAACATTCCATTCGTATCCAGGTAAATATCTTCAAGATGGTTTCATACTTAGAGGCGCTGAATCAGGCACTAATAGCGGTGGGTAACCAGAGGGATAGGCCCCAGGTGGGTCAGATGACAGCTTTAGGTGATGGTTTGGATAGAAGGAAGTGAGGACGGGATGAGTTCTAGCAGGGTAGTCCTGCCAAGGACTCAATTAGACCACCTCGTACTAGTTCTTTAGTGGTTTACATTCAGTGTGGACAGCGAGGACATGTTTGGACTCAGTTCGATAGGCCTCCAAAGGAGTGTCAGGCCTATGGACAGGTCGATCATCTTGAAAGGTTCTGCATGTAGCCTTCTCAGATAGTTGGCTAGTAAGGACCAAGACAGACAGTGACATCTGGAGTTAGTTCAAGTTTGGTACCAGGAGAGGGTAGTCGAGTTTCATCTACACGAATAGGACATAACAGAGACAGAGAGACCCAGCTGAGGGGTTAGTGGCCGGTGACTGGAGTAGCACCACAGGGAGTTCATGCATCAGGCAGCTGTACTTCAGGACATGTGCACACCGTGGAGCTTCCAGGGGAAGAGCAGGCTGGTGAGACGACGTCGGTTAGAGGTACACCACGAGTGTGGCCATGACTTTCTTGTTTTATTTTGGCATGACATGTTGAGGCATGTCTGTTTTGAGTTCATGAGGTGCACATGATTTATGTGTACTGACTAGATGTTGGTCAGTGGGATTGGTGCCATATTAGCTGCATGATATAATTATATATATGTTTGAGATGCGTGGAATCAGGGTATTGAGGATGCGGGTTATATGTGGTTCCATGTGCATCTGGGCATCAAGGATGTGGGTTAATTGAGATGTCGTGGAATTGGGTAATCGAGGATGCAAGTTATTTTTGGTGCTGGGCATCAGGATCGTTTTATGCATTCATGGGATATAGGACCTCGTGGAGGCGGACATCGATGCGGTGCGGGATACATTGGGTGTCAGAAATTACATGGGGACACCAATGAGGTGCAAGGGTGATGATGCTTCATGATAGAAACATGAGTCTGGAAAACATGTTAGTCAACCCTTTCTTTGTTTAGTTTTGTAGGGTTAAGACCGAGTTAGGAAATTCCTAAGGTGGGAGACCGCTTGAGAAATTTAGCCAGAACCTTTGAGGCTAGGGAAGTTCGGATTACTTTGATTGGGGTGGCATGTTTGGTGCCATCTATGGGTTTCATTTGATAGCTCGAGGATGAACTATGTTATGGTGGGGAGATTATAAGAACCTGGATTTTTATAACGGGTCAAAATCCCGACCCTGTTTAAAATTTTGACTTGTTTCTAAGAAAATTGGGAAAATTTGGGATGTTCTGGAAATTACCAGACTACATGTCGTGTACTCTAAAGTACATGTTGTGTATGGGTTAGTCAAGTACAGGTCGTGTTCTCACCGAGTACATGCCATGTGATGACCATGTAATAATTCCTACTACACGACATGTAGTGTTTCTCGACACACTGTGTATCCTATATCTTGTACACTGGCTGAGTTCTAGCCGTGTGTCAACCTATGTGGCACTTCCAAGCCATTTGGCTACCTTCGCTTAAGTCGAAGTATGGATAAGTCCCCTACACGGATTTTAGTCCTTAATACACACCATGTAATTTAATTTTTATTTGCTTAAATGAAAGAGCATCGCGTCTTATTTTGAAAATCATCTTATTTTTCCCCAACATTAGAACAGTGCCCTTCCAAAAACCCAAAGAACATCCATTTCCCTAGAATCTTCATCCGGAGTTCGTTCTTCAATCCGTCGGTGGATGCGGAATCACAACAACGAGGCTAAAACCATGCACCCTATTCCATTCTTGATTCCTTGCCTCACACGTTGCAGTTCACATCCAGGTGGAATTGTTGGGATTTGACAGAAATGTAGACCTACAAAAATCAGCTTCGAATTATAGCTTGATATCAGATGTGCCTACATCTATGAGTCTCATGTAGGTGGTGCATACCTTTTTTTGGGTTTTCGCAGACAGATGGGAGGCATGGCTTAAATCGCATATTTTGGTATTTTGAGAGAGACCATGTTTTATCTTGTATTTTATATTCAATTGCTTATTAGTTCTATGGGATGCCTTTGGGTATTTCCTTTTTCCTATTTTCCTTGAGAGGGGTCGAGAGAGGGTTCGTTTCTCATTTGGGGAATTTTGGATGGGGGTGCCAAAATGGCACAAGTTGATTTATTTGGTTAAAATACCGAGTTATTGGTTAAGTCCTGATATGATTTTTAGAGGCTTCCAAGACCTTGGTACTGGTTTGTGACAACACATATTTAATGCAATTTGACTATTCAGTTTGTTTTTCCTGCTTAAATTTTTTCTTTTGATTGCATATACAAGAAGACTCAGGAGCAGGCAAGCCCACTCCTAGAAAAAATTTATTAATAAAAAAAAGTAAAGACATCAAAATGGATGAAACATGGAATCAGCAAAAAGACCATAAAGAATAAGCCTCCTCAATATCATGCTTGGATAAAGCATCAGCAACTTGATTTTCCTCCCTATAAACATGAGTGACAACCTAACAAACCTGCTCCACAATCTAAAGACAATCATCCCAAGCAGAAAGCATCCTCCAAGGGAAATTCCTTGAGCGATTTCTAAGAATATCAACTGCCAAAAAAGAATCAGACTCCATCCATATATTCATCCAACCATGAAAAGAGGAATATCGGATAGCCTTAATCATAGCCCATAATTACGACTCAATCGCTAATCCATTCCCCAAAAAGTGGAGGAAACAACATTTAACAATGCCACTATAAGTGCAAAAAACACCACCACAACCCAAAGGCCCTGATGCACCTCAAGCCTCTCCATCCACATTAACTTTCAGGCACTTAGAGATCATAGGAATCCACCGAATATGTTTTAGCATAATAGGTTTCATAGATATACCCGAAACACCCAAAGATCGTAAAACAACCAGATCTGAAACATCATTTCGCATGACTCCAATTCGAACTCGCACATCCGAAAAAACACCAATATGAAGCTCCCAAATACCAAAAAAAATCGATGTAACTCAGTTCCCAAAGACATGTGCATTATGCGACCTCCATATAAAAGAAATCAACATGGAGACTATAGAGAAAAGCAGAGGCCTCACCTGAGAACTGCAATTAACACGATAAATAGAATCCATAAGCTATCCAAAACTCCCCAGATTCAGATGGAATTCAAAACTCCCCTGCAAATAATCTCATAAACAAGATAAAGAGAAATAGAAAATAAATAAGTGATCAACAGTCTCATCAGCAGGAATACAATGAATGCAAACAGGTGTAAGAGAAAATTAAGCTCTCTGTATCATCTACTGTAAAGGAAGTCGACACTTCCAAATCCTCCACAAAAGAAAATAATGAGCCGGAAGAATAAAATCAGAATAAAACATAAGCATCCAAGAAGTAACCACCATGGGATCATTACACATGGATCTATAATCTTTCTTAGTGCTAAAAGATCTAGTAAGACTGGGCAACCAAATCAAAGTGTCCATTACAGAATAATGGTAATGTCCCAACTCCCTTTTCATAGGATCAAAAAGCAACCCCTAAGCCATGGTATTATTTTGAAAGTCATCAATAGAAAGATCCTTCAATGCATAAGTAATCTCAGTATCATCAGCAATGGCACATGATAACCAAACAGTCTTACAGAAATTCAAATAGGAACTTCAACAAACCACCCATTTAGAGGATTGTGAAAGACTACAATAAGCATGCTTAACTAAGGGCCATATCGAGGAAGGTACATAAAGAGAATGAGCATTTAGCAGCTTGGATCCCACTATATTACTAATAAATTCCATAGAAAATCACCAGAAGTTAAAAGTGACAGGTAAACTTTTTAATGAGATATTCATTAAAGAGATTAAGGTCTGTAATCCCCATGCCACCCATCTCAACAGGCCGAATAAAATCATTCTAGGAAACAGTAACAAGTTTCCTTTCATGAATCGAACCAATCCAAATAAAATTTCTCATCTGCCTTTGTAATTCCTTAAGAAGATTTATAGTCCATATGTATAAGTAAAAAGTATAGACACACATTGAAGTGATCACAGAATTAACAAGACAAACACGCCCTACCTGAGACATAGATTTACCCTTCCAGGTAGCCATCTGATTAAGTATTTTGAGATAAATATTTTCTAAGTGACATATTTTCACAACACCCCAGAAAAGAGTAACCACAAGATAATTAAAGGGTAGAGACCCCATTTTAACCCCAAGATTTCGAGCAACTCTGTTTTTATTTGAAGCAATAACCCCTTCTCCAAAAAACACAGAGGATTTCTCCCAACTGATAACCTGACCAGAAACATCCTCATAATTCTCAAAGGCTACCTTGATATAACAGATATTAGACCTATCAACTTTCCCAAAAAATAGAATGTCATCCGCATAAAAGAGATGTGAAGGAGAAAAGAGACCTCTGTAAACAGTCATTTGCCTATACAATCCAGACTGGACCAGATCTAAAAGTAAAATACTCAAATAATCCTCAGCAATAGAAAAAAGAAGGCCAGATAAAGGATCACCTTGTCTCACTCCCCTGGAGAATTTAATGAAGCCTCGAGGAGATCCATTCACAAGGACAAATAGCATTGAACTGTGAAGAATGCAGTTAATCAAAGAAATGAAACCACTGAAAAAATCATGCATTCTTAACACCGTAAAAATGAAAATCCATTTCATCATATCAAAAGCCTTTGATATGTCAACTTTCATATCCATATTCCTAGACTTCACCTTTCTCCTCATAATATTAACACATTCAGACGTTGTGTACAAACAATTATGATTGTTCCTTCCACAAACAAACCCAAATTGATTTGTGGAAATAAAATTGTTAGCAATACTTCCCAATCTATTCTCCAAAACTTTGCTGCTAACTTTTGGAATAGTATTCCCTATATCCATGGGCCTAAAATCCCGAATATCAAGGGAATTATCCATCTTTGGAATCAAGGAAATAAAGGTAGAATTAGCGCCAAATGGAAAATAAGAATGATAAAATAAATCTCAAACTGCATTCACAAACTCGGTGAGGATAATATCCCAAGAAGTCATGAAAAAATCCTATTGAAAAAACCATTTGTCCCTGACACACTATCATCATTCCTAGAAAAAAAGACCTTCCTGATTTCCTCCTCTAAGGGTATACTAGTAAACATATCATTCTGAGAATCTCCAACTGAGGGATAAATATTCTAGAACATTTTATGAGATTTATCATGCCTTGAGTCAGTGTAATGATTTTCAAAATAACTACAAGCAGTAGCAGAGATTTCATTCTAAGAACTGAAAAGAACTCCATCAACCATAACGACATTCATGCCATGTTTCACCTTATTCTCCCTGTGAAAGCAATTCGTATATATATATGTGATGTGTGATGTTGCATATGTTGGAACCTTCATGTCGTTTTGGGCATGGCCTGGGTATTGTTGAGTTATGATGATCAACAATTGGTTTTGTCTTAGGTTACATTTGGTGGTTCTGACCACGGGATTGGGCGTCAAGAATGTCAGCTTGAGGTAGGGTGACTATCAGGTTGGGAATTTCTTGATTTACTTGGATCGCGATACTGTCCGACTTGAGCGGCATGGTCACAGGCACATGAGGTGTTAGATGTGTTGTGTCTTGGGTACTATTTTGGTGATTAGTGCTCACCCGGAACATTGAGTAGTGTGCACATAGAGAGACTCTGTGATGTAGTGGTTTTGACCACTTGTGTGGGTAGAGGTCCCCATTATTGGCGGTTTAGGTACTTTTGGTATAGCGGTTCTAGTCATAGGAAGCCACATGAAAGGTGAGGAGCCTTAAAGGGATAGCATTGAGGCTATTAGGTTGGGGCAGAGGCTTGCCATTATTTGAGGGTGGAAATAATTTTCCCTCCAGTTACATTATTTTATGGGAGACATCGTTGTTCATTTGGTTACATTATTTGAGTGCCGACATCATTGTCCCTCGGGTCACATTATTTGAGGTCATACATCATTGTACTTCTGATTACTTAATTAAGGACATGCATTGTTGTTCCTCTGAGATACTATTTATTGGGAATGCCTTCAGGAATTCGATACTTGATACACGTGGTGTCCGGGGGTACATGGTGTCGGGTTACATGACAGAGATTCTAGAATTGGCCGAAGTATGTGACACTCCATGGTGGCTGCTGATCACCAGTGGAGTTTGTGTTTGTTTGAGTGCATCGAATAGTTTACGGATTTCTTTATAACTGCATGTTGGCTTAATCACTTATATTAGGTTCGTACTGTTGGGTGGTATCCTACTGAGATTCGTCTCACACCCTACATGGTCCCTTCGGGACACGAGTATACTTTATGGATTTATGTGCAAGAAAGAGGCCTACTTCAGGAGCTGGAATGCATTAGTTGTTTCATGGAGATGGTGTGGACCTTGAGGTCTTTCCTAGCTGTAGATTATTTTGTTTCACTTCCTTTCTTGTATCAGCATGTTTACTTGTTATGTAGATATAGTTGGTTCTCCATTGGCACCATATATATATATATATATGGATATGTATGACCTACTTTGGTTTCTTGTTTTTTGTTGAGTAGTTGTTACAAGTGATCAGCATGTTGTTCTGTTTACTTTCCATTGTTGTTGTTTATATTTATTGCTTCTGCTGTTTATCGATATTGAATGTGCTTCCACTCTGCGGGTCTAGTTTGAGTCTGCTGAGTCATTTATTCCACTAAATATTTATTATTATACTCATACCAGTACCATTATTATCCTCATAGAGGGTATAGACTCCCCACTATGCCTATAAGACCCTCGCTACTAGTTGGCAGCCTTTGGCATTCGAGGAGGTGCGCCTAAGGTAGTAACACCCGACCTGTTTAGCATTGTTCGAGTGGTTGTTCGGTCTGGGTCGTTACAGTATATCATATATAAAGAATCATTAACATGTTATATTTATTATTTACAACAGTTTTACTCATTATTATACCCATACAAATAATGATGTTTTTGAATAACAAACCACACCACAACATGGAGACGGTAAGTCGTACGTACACACGTAAGATGAATTTTCATTCATAGGATTGATAGAATAATGAATATGGTTATACCATATTTATAATAACATAATAGTATGTATAAGGTACTGGAGTTAATGTTTTGGTATAGAAACAATAAATAAAGAGGAAGTGGAATAAGAAAAGAACTTTGAAAGAGGTGATAAAATTATTACCTCTTCTCCAGGTGCTTCCTTTTGATTTGATCAAAAGCGATCCTTAGGTTGGCTTCTGATCAAAGTAAGGCCTCTATATTGAAGTAAGGGTACTTGGGAGGATATTTGAGGAGGGTTTGGCTGATCCAAATGGCATTGGAGGTGTGATTTTGAGATAAGGGGAAGTACCCTTTTATAAGAGAGGTGACAGTCACTTTAGGAAAAGCTTGAAATATTATTTTATTATATAATAATATTGGGGTTATAATGGATTAAAAAGGATTTATTTCTAGACTAAGGTTGTTATGGGTCAAAAAACTCTCAAAACATAGGTTTTAGATAGGTTTAGGTCACCATATTAACCTTATATTTTAGATTTAACTCTTAATTAAATAGTTTAACTTTTACCATGTATTCTTGTATTATTATAATAAATGGTTAATAAACATATTATTAAAGAGACAAAAGAACCCCAAGTAGTTCATTATTGACATATTTAACCTTATCTAAGTCCCTTGGCGGAACCTTAATTTTTAGGAAAATTATGTCATTTAATAATATAGTATTTGTTTTAAAAACTCATTTATGTCAATTCTGACACAATTGGGCATTTTGATTTTGTACAAGTCATAAAAACTTTATCAATTAGAAAAAATTATTTATTCAACCATAACATGTCATATAAACCTTGAAAATTAGTGTAATTCATCGAATTTCCTAATTTACATTTATTTGGATATTTATAATATTAATTATTTTAATCATTTATTAATAAGGAAATCACTCCATCATCATTGTGTCATAAAGAAATTTATTTATTTAATGTCTAAAAATTAAAAAACATACCATTACGTGGTAAATATATTTATATTTCTAATGAATATTTATAGTTGAATTTATCTTATTTATAACACTATATTAAAAATGTTTCAGTTATGAAAATTTCAATTTAACAATTTTAACTCTTCTTTAAATTAAATAATAATAAATGTCCTAATCTAATCCAAGCGGATCATATTTTATTCCTAAGGTTTATTTTTTCAGAAAAACACTTATCCAACAGAATTATGACATGTGTTAGGGTAATTATAATATCATTTTTACCTTTAATTACCCTTTTTACTTTTAACCGTGGTAAATAAAATTCAAAAGTTACTTTTCACCAAAAATTATTTCCATCCTATTGAACAACATTTTACTTACTGATGTCAATTGTGTCTCTTGAATTTTTGAAATTCAATTTACATAAGTGTTAAAATTACATTTTATTTAAATTTGCAAATCTGCCTAGAAGGTTGGTAAAAGGCGTTAAATAGTTCAATAAATTTTATATATCTAATCTTATTATAAAATGACTCCAATGAATTGCATTAAAATAATATAATTATTATGTATCTATTTTTACCTAAAACAAATTTAAATAAAATAACTAATTATTTAAATAAAAATTTGGTTTAAAACAATAATGTAGTGTTTTTCACTATTCATCAAAAATTGAATGTTTTCAGAAAAATACCAAAAATTCACCCTAAGATAATTTTGAAATTATGAATCCTAAAATGAAGTATATTTTGAAAAATATAATTTATAAAATTTTAAAAAGTGGGTATTACTATTCATAATGGTTATTTTGCTTGGTCTTGGTGTGCTAGAACTCAAAGTTGCGTATAGCACAAGATATTGTATTATTCAAAGAGAAGCATACCGTGGAAGCTTGAGGTGTTGCATTCTTCCTTCCTTCAAATAATTTCATCATCAAAATTTCTGAAATACTACAGCATAAAAATATTTGGGTGTTTCTTTGTCATAAGTTCCTCAGGTTCCCACATTGCCTCTTCCATCTTATGGTTTCTCCATAGAACTTTAGCTGACGAGTCATCTGGTTTCTCAACATTGGATCTCTGGTATCAAGAATGGTGACATGCTCTTCACAATAAGATAGATCGGGTTCCAGTTCTATTTTTTTATATGTGAGCACATGTGTTAGGTTAGGCATGTATTTTGTCAACAATGATACGTAGAACACCTCATGAACTTTGGAGAGACTTGGAGGAATTTCCAAATGGTAAGCTACAAATCCAATTCATTCTAGAATTTTGAAAGGTCTGATGTACCTAAGACTTTATTTACCCTTCTTACTAAATTTTATAACACCGTTCAACAGAGATACCTTCAGGAAAACATGATCTCCTACATGAAATTCCAAATCCTTCTTCGGTTATTGGCATAGCCCTTTTTCCTACTTTGAGCTGCTTTGATATGGTTTTGGATAATATTTACCTTTCCATTGTTTCCTCAATAAGTTCTGAGCCTACGAGTATTCTTTCACCAACATCATCCCAACAAGTTGGTGTGCGAAATCTCTTTCCATATAACGCTTCATATGGTGCCATCTGAATAATTGAATAGAAGCTATTGTTTTAGGAAAATTCTACTAGAGGTTAATATTTATCCTAAATACCTTGAAATTTAAGTGAGAAAGATCTCAATAGGTCTTATATGGTTTGAATAGTATGTTCTGATTGTCCATCAGTTTGAGGGTGGTAGGCAGTGCTCAAACAAAGTTCAGTATCCAAGGCCTTCTGAAGAATTTTCCAGAATCTAGATGTAAAACGGGAATCGCGATCAGAAAAAATAGATAGGGGTACTCCATGAAGTATTACAAATTCATTAATATATATTCTTGCTAAACATTAAAGTGGAAAATCTTCTATTATAGTAAGAAAATGTGCTGACATGGTAAGATGATCAACAACAACCCATACTGCATCATTCCTTCTACAAGTATTTGGTTACCCCATGAAAATTTCCATTATAATATCATCCCATTTCCACTCAATTATGGGAAGAGGTCGCATGACTCCTCTAGGATGTTTCCTTCTAGCCTTCACTTGTTGACAAACCATACATCTTGACATATAATCAGTAATCTTCTTCTTCATGTTGTCCCAGAAAAAATGTTTCTTCAAATTTCTATACATCTTAGTGCTAACAAGGTGTATAGAGAAATTGGATCTATGAGCATCATCCAACAATTCCCTTTTTAGATCGAGTATATCGGGAACACAAAGTCTCTTCCCAAATTTCAAAATTCCATCTTCATATATGAAGTCAATCAATCTCCCTCCATTCACAGCTTTAATTTTCTTTTGAAACTCATCATCATTAGTCTGAGAACTTTTTATCCTTTCTATTAAATATGGTTAGGAAACCATTTGAAAAAGTATTGATGTTTCACCTTCCATGATTATTCTCATATCCATATTTTCTAGGTCCATGGACATAGGATCCCTTTCAACTCTCATCTTGTTAAAAACTCTAGGATCCTTTCTACTCAAAGAATATTCCACCTTATTTTCCTTCCTCGTGTGGTAGTGTATAGTGAAATCGTAATCCTTGAGTAGTTCAAGTGATAGAATTTGCCTCATGTTGAGTTCTTTTTGTGAGAAAATATACTTAAAACTCCTGTGATCAGTATAAATATCACATTTTTCACCATAGAGATTGTGTTTCCATATCTTCAGAGAAAATATTATAGCTCCTAACTCGAGATCATGAGTGGGATAGTTTGGTTCATTACTTTGTAGCTGTCATGATGCATAGGAAATAACTCTATCTTTCTACATAAGGACACAACTGAGTCCTTTCTTTGAAGCATCACTATAAATAACAAACCCATCATTACCCAATGGTAGATTCAAGATATGAGGATTGACTAATCTTCTCTTCAGTTCTTCAAAACATTCTTCACACTCTTTTTTCCAAACAAATTTAACCTCTTTACAGGTGATCTTGGTTAATGGGTTAGCCAGTCGAGCAACATTTTGGACGAAACGCCGATAATAACCTACTAAACCAGAAAAACTACGTACCTTGGTTATACTCATTGGTTATGGACATTATTGTCTTTCTCTTGTCTTTGAAGGATCAATAGATATTCCATCCTTAGAGAAAATATGGACAATAAAATAAATCTCCTGAATCCAGAATATACACTTGCTAAACTTCCCATATAATTTATTTCTTCTAAGAGTCTTTAGAATAGTTCTCTAGTGATTTTCATGATCTTTTTAGATTTTGGAGTATGCCAAGATATAATCAATAAATACCACTATAAATTAATCAAGATATTCCTTGAAAACTCTACTCATTAGATCCATTAAGATAGAGGGTGCATTAGTCAGTCCAAAAGGAATTACTGTAAACTCTTAATGTATATACCTGTTGCGAAATGTTGTCTTTGGAATGTCTTCCTTCATCACACACAACAGATGCTATCCAGATCGAAGTTCAATCTTTGAGAAATATTGAGCTCCATGAAGTTGATTGAATAAATCATCAATGCAAGGTAGGGGGTACTTGTTCTTTATTTTTATAGTATTGATCTCCCTATAGTCAATGCACAACTTCATAGATCCATCTTTCTTCTTAACAAAACGAATAGGGGATCCCCATGGAGAAACACTACGGTGAATAAATCCTTTATTACTCAATTACTCTAGTTGTTTCATTAGTTCCACTAATTCCACAGTGTCCATTCTGTAAGGGGTCTTAGATATGGGCCTTGAACCAGGAATTAAATAAATGGAAAACTCAATTTCTTGTTCTGAAAGATTTCCTAGTAAATCCTTTTGAAACACATCAACATATTCTTGCACAATATGTACATCCTCTATTTGAACATTCTTTTCCTCACCCATAGTTATTTCATTATCTTCCTCCCCAATAATTGAATTTAGTAGAGCTATAGGGGGTGGATCTAGATAAGAATCAAATGGTGACATTTCTACTCTAAAGAAAAGGTACTCCTTATCATCATCGAAATTTGTAAACCCCTTCCTCTTACAATAAATGTTTTCATCATGGTATAAAATCCAACCCATACTAAGGATTATATAAAATTCAATCATGGTTATGAAGATGAGATCAGTATATAATCCATGTTTATATGCCCTAATGGGAACTGATTCAAAAATATTTTTTGCAATGATACATCCCTTTGGAGTTTTGACTGACAACTACATTTTTAAATAAAATTGGAAATATCTAATTTTCATAGAAAACTGGGAAGATATGAAACAATGCGATTATCCAGAATCAAATAAAGCATTGGATAAACATGAGAAAACCATTAAATTACCTACCACCACATCATTTAGAATTTCAACCTCAGTAGTAGTGATCATATAAGATTGTCCTTGCTCCCTCGGCCTTTTCAGAGGTAAGTTTCCATTGTTCTTAGGAAATTAATTTTCATAATTCCCCATTTCTCTACAATTGTAGCATTAAACATTGAAAACCTCTTTATTTGCCTGGAAATCACGAGCTTGGTGGCCTTTTCACTACACTTGTAACAGACTCCCATTCCATTCAAGAAAGTGTCGTGGTGTTTCTTCCCACATTTACCACATGATGGAAATTAAAATTTTCCTTTATTCTCTTTATTTCCATTTCCAGAATGTCTAGTAGATCTCTTCTTCTCTTACTTTTCTTTAAAGTCATAAGACTTAGAGAATTCCTTTTATTTCTTGATAGCACAAGAGAAAATATATTCATACGATAAGAAGGACTGTGAGACTAATGATCGATGGAGAAATGGTTTTAACCCATCAGAGAATCAATCAATATTACTCCTTAAGTTACATATATAATCTGATGCATGCCTTACTAACCTTGTAATGTTGGCCTCATACTTTACGACATTCTTATCCTCCTTTTTCCTCAGACATAGAAATTTTCTTTCCATATCTACTCGATGATCACGAGGAATGTATTTTTCTAATAAAATATATTTAAACTCCCTTCATTAAATAAATAATACTTATTCATACTAGTTTGTGTTTTGAATTAATGACCACCATTGATCTGAATCTCCAATGAGGTGTTAAACTTCCACGACAACTTTTTCCCTTTATGTACTCCCCAAAGCATGAAATATTTTCTCTAAGGAACATATCCATTTCTTAGCTACAAATGGATTTGTAGTACATTGAATGTTAGTGGTTGTTGCCTCATGAAGTGGTCTAACATTGATCCTCCACATTTTAGATCAGGGTGCTCCATGTGGGTAAGGTTATTATTCATAACCTGAGTGAGTTATCCTAGTATGGTTATAAGTTTTTCATCACCTTTTGCATCACCAGATCCACTATAATAGTCTTCAGTATGATGGAAATCCCTACATGGATTACATTCATTGATACGGTTTCCATTCCTTCCACTAGGTTCCATTTCTATATAATGGCATACACTAGATTAGTTTATGAATCACAATACATGATTCCAAACTAGTACAATACCTTACTTAAATTGAACAGTTTATGCATATAATCCATAATCGTAAAAATGTTTTATTTTAGGAAGTATTTAATCATAAATCCTTCGTAATGGTTTGTAAAGAAAATGTAAATTATCCTGAACATATCCTTCGGGAGTGTCGTAACCAAGAGTGCAGCCCATTGTTGTGCACCAGGATACCCGAAGTCAAGCCCAAAACTCCTTTTCAGAGTTTTCACTCCAAAGTAGATTTGTGCCAGAGCTGCCTCTACCTTCTCATATCTAGACATGGATTTATAGCTTGGAAAATACACAAAATCTCTACATTAACAAAATTCTAGGAAGTTTTTATATACTATTCCTCAAAGTATATCTTAGGGTAATGTTCTCTAATCAGATATTTTCTAACTCTAGTTTCCAAGGATTATACTAAACTTACTCTCATACCAACTATAATTCCCCAACCCTAGTTACCCAGATTTGGTGCATTATTACATAAAATTGTCATGATACAAGGAATCATGTCCCGAAAGACCAATCGATTTAGTATCCTTGGAAGTACTAGATACATACATAAATATTACATAACATCCTCAAATAAAAAAACAACATTGTGTCCCCTTTTAACACTCTTATATCCCTTAGCCTATTCCTGTAGGTTAATTGTAATATACTTCTTTGCATACTGGGAAAAATAAAACATAAGAAATGGGTGAGCTCATATGCTCAGTAAGGATTACAATATAGCGGAAATTGTCATAAATAGGCATAAACATTTAAGGAAATGTTAAGAATTAAACACAAGACTTTTAAACATAAAAATCAGCATAATATGACACGGATAAATCATATAATTCCATTTACTTATTCACATGGATATTCTACTAGTCTAATAATCACATGAAATATCAATAGCCAATTTCATAATGATGGAATGCATAATGTCGAACATCATAACCACATAGTCAAGGCCTCGTTCCAAGACTACAAATAATATTTTGTCAAGACCTTGTTCCAAGACACTAATTTGTCTCATGATACATACTTATGCATCAAGGAGCTATAGTTGGCTTCATCCGTCACTTACTAAGTCCAATCCATTCCTCATATGAAAATGTAGAAACATAACATAATATTCTATATTAAAACTAGCATACGAAATTTCAAGACTTTGAACATAAATCATGAATGGTATAAAAATATCACATTCACTGTCAAACATATCATAACCCATTCAACAAAATATTGAAGACTGTATTTATAATAAATAATCCTCAATCAAGAATAATATCTAGTAAAAAATGTTGACATAGTTGAAAATGATCAGTAAAACTCTTTAAGATAAATATCGTCTCTTGTGAAATCATTTAAAATTCACACATTTATAAGGAAGTCATTTAAAATATATTTTTGAATCAATGTGTCCCATACCACTTTGAAACTTTTTAAAGGAATTAACATTTTAAAACAATCATGTCCATATAAATAAATCCTTAAAATCATTTTGAAAACATGGAAATTAATTAAAAACATATAGAAAAAATCATTAAAACATTTAAATGATGATCTAGTAAAATAGTACCTACCATAAAACTTAAAATATTTCTTTTGAAATCATTTTTATGATACATGGACATAGATGATAAATATGTCCTAGAGAATACTTACTCATAAAAAATATCAAATAATAATGAGATTGAGGAATTAACACTTACCATGTACTTTTCCTTGATCGCTGTATGTTAGCCTCATATATAATAGTTAAATAATTGTTATTAAAATATAAAGGAACCAAATACATAAATATGATATCATATGTGATCTTATAATATTGCTTTGTTAATAACATTTCAGTAGTATCATTGTTTCAGGTGTTAACTAATTCATTTTCCTTTATATGTTTTGTTATGTAAGTAATTTTTGTTATGGATATGACGTATTTGATTCATATACAGAATGATATTATGTTCTTAAACATTTTTTTAACAAGCAAATGAAAAATATTCTTAAATGGTTATGATAGGGAAATGAATCTTATCAAGTTCGTGGAGACGGTAATCCATATGTATGCATTAGCGATAATATCATTATACTGATGGTAAAATCATATTTAATTGGATGGTATAACATATATAAATAATAATTAACATGTTATATTTATTATTTACATTAGTTATACTCATTATTATACCCATCCAAATAATGTAGTATTTGAATAACAAACTACACCACGATGTTCAGACGGTAAGTTGTACGTACGCACATATGGTGACATGTCATTCATAGGATGGATATAATAAAGAATATGGTTGTACCATATTTATAATAACATCATATTATTTATAATTTATTTGAGTTTTTATTTTGGTATGGAAAAAAAGAGGAAGTGGAAAAAGAAAAGAGCTTTGTAATAGGTGATGAAATTAGTAACTCTTCTTCAGGTGCTTCCTTTTGATTAGATCAAAAGGGGTCCTTAAGTTAACTTCTGATCAAAGTAAGGCCTATATGTTGAAGTGAGGGAAGTTGAGAGGATATTTAAGCAAGTTTTGGCCAATCCAAATGGCTTTGGATGTGTGATTTTGAGAGAAGGGAAAGTACCCTTTTATAAGAGAGGTGACAGACTCTTTAGGAAAATCATGAAATATTATTTTATTATATAATCATATTCGGTTTATAGTGGCTCCAAAAGGAATTATTTAGAGTATTAGGTGGGTATGGGTCGCAAACCTTTCATAAAATAGGTTTTAGATAGGTTGAGGACACCATATTGACCATAACTTTTTTATTTAACTCTAAGTTAAATAGTTTAACTTTTACCATGTATTCTTCTATTATTATAATAAATGGTTAATAAACATACAATAAAAAGTCAAGAGAACAGAAATTGGTTCATTGTTGACATATATAACCTTATATAAGTCCCATTTTTGAACCATATATTTTTTTGAAATATTATATCATTTAATAATATAGTATTTGTTTTAAAAACTCATTTATGTCAATTTTGACACTATTGGATTTTTTTGTGAAAGTCATAACAACATTTTAAATTAGAAAAAAATTATTAAATCAACCCTAAAATTTCATATTAACCTATAAAATTAGTTGAATTCATCAGATGTCTCAATTTACATTTATTTGGATATTTATAATATCAATTATATTATTCTTTCAGTAATAAGGTAATTACTACATCATGATTGTGTCATAAATAAATTTAATTATTGAAAATCTAAAAATGATAAATAAAATACCATTATATGGGAAATATCTTTACATTTATAATGAATATTTATAGTCTAATTTATCTTATGTAAAACCCTATATTAAAAATGTTTTGGTTATGAAAATTTTGATTTAACACTTTTAACTCTTCTTTAAATCAGATAATAATAAATGTCATATTCTAATCCAAGTGGATCAAAGGGGATCATATTTTATTCCTAAGGTTCATTGTGGTATAAAAACACTTATAAAATAGAATTAGGACATGTTTTAGGGAAATTATAATATCATTTCTACCTTTAATTTCCCTATTTACTTTTAACTATGGTAAATAAATTCAAAAGGAACTATTTACCAAAAATTTATATTCATCCTATTGAACCACATTTTACATATTGATTTCAACCATGTCTCTTGGATTTTTTAAATTAAATTTATAGAAGCGGTAAAATTATGTTTTATGTAAATTTGCAAATGTGCCAAAAAGGTGGGTAAAAGGCGTTTAATAGTTCAATAAAATTTTATATATCAAGTATTATTAAAAAATGACTCCAACAAATTACATAGAAATAATATAGGTATTATGTATCTATTTTCACCTAAAATAATTTTAAATAATTATTTAAATAAAAATTCAATTTTTAACAATAATGTAGTGTTTTTCACTATCCATCAAAAATTGAAAGTTTTCTGAAAAATACCAAAAATTTACCATAAGAAAATTTTGATATTCCAAATCCAAAAATGAAGGCCATTTTCAAAAATAAAATTTATAAAATTTCAAAAAGTGGGTATTACTATTCATAACGGCTAGTTTGATTGGTTGTGGTGTGCGACAACTCAAATTTTCTTACATCACAAGATTTTGTATTATTCAAAGAGAAGTGTACCATATAAGCTTGGGGTGTTACACTCTTCATTAGTTAGCTCTTCACATGATGTATTTTAGTCAATCAATGGATGAAATGTAATTTGATTAATCCTAGTCCAGAAATATATCACACATTCTATTAAGGTGTGTCATTAACCTTGATTACTAGAGGCATTGAAATTTAGATTACTTTAGAAATTAGAGATTTCACAATTTCCAAATAAATGGGCACTGATACATCATGATATTTCATGATTGGATTGTCATACTATGTATAAAAAAATAAAGGATAGTAATAATTAAACCAAAAACCAATATCAAAACCATGTTCATTCTTTGCAATCACATTTTTTTATCTTTTGATGTTGGTATAAGTATAAATTTTTATATTTCATATCATTTCATTGTTTTAGAAAGAAAAAAAAACCCCAAGTTATCATTTTTTTTTCTTAAAATAACCTAAAGAAAAAAAAATTTGTGTTTTTGATCTAGATTAAGTGGGTGAACAATCTAAGAATCTCCTTACGTGTAATGACCCTGGTAAGCCTTTGTACTCTATTAGGAAAAAAATGGTTTTTTCTATTCTATACATCAGGAATGTTTCAGAAGTTAAGGATGATGTAAATACCACATGATGTTAAATTGCTTGGCAGACATACTTATCACATGATATTAAAATACATAGAAAAAAATACATCACAAATGGTATATTACCAGTAACATAAGGTCTGAGTTATAAGACCATAAACTATAGTAACAAAGATTCTGAGCTAGAAGACCCAAAAACTACAGCACAAAAATGGCTTAATTTTCAAGACCTTGCAATATTCAACTAAAAGAGACATAATTCTCACAAGGTTGAAAAACTGGAAATGTGATCATTTGTAAAATTTGAGTCTCCTTTCACTAGACATGTACTTTTCTTTATTTGATAAATATTTAGCACTCATAAATGGAAAAGGCACAGAAATATTCTAGTCAAAAACCTATAAGAGGGAGACCTTAGAGAAATCCAAGTCCATGCCTACTAAAACTACCCTTATATTATGCTTAGGAAAAAATTAGGGTATTATAAGAAAACAATATAAATCATATAGGGATCATCATTTGACACTATAAAAAATCAATATATGATTTCTAATCTGACTGATATCAGAAAAAGATAGATCACTCTCCCTCTAGGACATTTATTTTACCCTAATAATCATTATAATATGAGTGATCTCGAGGGAATTGAAGTAGGTATATCAATAAACAATCTTATATCGGTGGGCATTCAAGGTCATTTCTAAAAATATATTCTGTTAGAAACACTCAAATCCAATCATTTAGTTTTACTTGATATTACACAATTTTTGGTAATCATTGATAATTCATAATACATCATATCAATGAAATATAGTACACATCATGAATGAAGGAAAGTTAATATATGAAATGTAAATTTTAGATATTTTTTTACTGTTAACATGTAGAATGAGGAATCTTGAAACACTAGATTCTCTACTGTGAATACACTAGAAATGGAGGATTCACAAAATTATAATCCCATCATAGCATGTGTTTGGAGGTTACTTAAGTTATATGTTACATCACACTAGGGTGGAAATGTATTGGCATAATTGATCAACGTATTCGATTTATTCCTTTAAAACTAATTGCAACACCTCTTCCTTGGAAACAGCATCAAGCCTGAACTTCTCTGACAATTCTTGGATCCCTTGTTTCACTATTAAAATTTTCTATTATATTTTAAGTGAATGATGAAATAGAGATCAATATTCTTGAATATAGCTAATTTCAGAGTTTAAATGGCCTATTTCAACCTTCCAAATTTTGATCATGTCTCGGTGAGCTACAACCTCCACCATGTGTTGGGAAGCTTTGCTCAAGGCTTCGTCCCAACATTTCCTTACTAAAGAGGAAGTCCAAACTACTGCTAAAATTAATTCAAGGTCCCTCCTTTGTTCCCTCATAGAGATCACTTCATTCACCTAGGCATAAAGAGTGCAATAATAATAACCCTTATAACCAATGGTGGTGAACATGAACCAAAGATGGGTCAACTAGTCCTTAATCCTTTCTAAAGGGGCCATAGAAATTAATGACCAGGTATCCGTCCACACTTTCCATCACATAATCTAATAAAGTGATGCAGATAGAGTACATTGAATCATTTCAATCCTAGGAATAGGAATATATTATTGGAAAATTTCACTGAGTGGGTGGGTCATGATTGTGATCTTTGGCTATGTGGGAAGGGAGACAACCTCTGCATCAATTAACTTATTCTAAGGAATCCCTAAGGAAGAATTGACCAGAACCTCCAAGATTTGAGGTGAAGGCACTACAATAAGATTCATATGGTTTTATTAATCAAATAATATGTGGTATGATATCATCAAATAACCAATATATAGGATCGATGTTCAAAACATACCCTTCTCGGTTGCATCCTTGGAAATGTATGTTTCCTCAACCCCATCCTATATTCAGGAGGTAAAACCCTCTTACAATAAGCATCTTGGTGGCTCCATTAGTTCTTTTACTTGAATTTATACTTACGTTCATCACCTTCAAGGCTATAAGAGTGAAATAAATGTTAGATTTCATGATAAAAATTGAACCATGTGTTGGGTTTCTGAAAAATTGTTCAACTTCTCTAAAATGAACCTCCATCAAAGCTAAATCTATATTAGATTAGCTGCCCACGTCATTTTCCTCTAGAAGAATGTTCCATCATTCCAGGTTGAATGGTAAAACCATGGGAATAATAACAAAAAGATTCATGTCTTACTGTGTGAGAACATCAAGAAAACCTATTTCTTGATGGGTCAGGCCAAGTAGTGAATGTTCTACTAAAGAAATAGAATTCTCACCCACATCCATAGGAATAGATGCAAGATCCTCTAGGTAAGATCGGTGGGGACCTATTCTTTTTTTACAAAACATAATGAGTTATAGGAATGTTACAAGATAGGGTGAGGATAAAGTGCAAAGCATACATGAGGATTTTGGAAAAAGGTGCTCGGATATCTTAGATCAATTCCTTTTCCGTTTCCTCTATAAGGAATGGTACTCAGAAGTTGTGGACATAAATTATTTTGAAGATGGAACTAATGTAAGTACAAACTATGACACCCTGAGGATGGGAATCATAACCCTCATTAGAGATAGTTTTCCAAGTTAAACCTCATAATTGGTCCCCTAGTCATCTCTCAATTCAACTCCAGCAACTGTACCGCCAAGAGAATAAATTGGAGATGGTAGTAACGACTGGTCTTCTATAGATTCCTTCCATATAAATGGAAATAAAAAAGTCTTTAGTATAGTTTCAACAGTACCATGCACCTTTGAATAAAATGGAATGATTGGTCATTACACTACCTCAAGGATGGTATTTCATGATTCATCCATTAAAATTTACAATGTTCCCTAAACCAACATTCACTTCACAAAAAGAGAATATTGGATCTGAACCTTTATAGTCTTCCTCATTTAAATGAGGACTCGAAGTAAATCCATGAATTAGGTGGTTTGGTCTTTAAAAGTGACACCTATAAGAGCAGTAACATGATAAAATAATTCTTATGGTAACTCTATTAGGTAAATTATCTCCTAGATATCATCTTAAGAGTTTTTTTCCTTTAGTTCATCCATTTCATAAATATAGTGGGAAATAATAGCTCATTCAAGACATCACTCATAGGCACCACACATGATGTTTTCATGCTGGTTGAAGCTTATATAAAAAATGATAGTAAGTGTTTTCCATATTTATGATGCATTATTGAGGTTATTGGTCCAATCAATGAAAGATACTTTCTAGGCCTCAAATTGGCTTCAAAAGTCTATGGAATATTTGTATCCTCACATAATAATGTAGATAATTTCCTGTTTGGATATGAGTGGATCCAAATATTTCAATAACTTCGGGATAAACATATCTCTTCATTACGTGGAGGGAAGTGTATTTTGACCATAGTTTCCTCTATAGTGATCATCAAACATAACTAGAATCTACCAACATAAGAAAATTAGAAAAAACATGAAGTGGGGGAGTACATTTTGTTTGAAAACACCAAAAAAGATGGCTAAACTGGAAAGGTTCACACCATTCACAGAGAAGGATTCCATAAATGTAGTTAAAAATATTTCCCTCAAGAAGTGGCATCATGTAGGCCCAATCCTCAAGGATTCCCCCACCATTTTTAAAAAATACTAACATTGGGTACAATCCCATAGTGTTTGAAGGAGAAGTGGTCGTGATGGATTAGAAAGTACATGTTCTCCAAAACCATTAGTTCGATGGGCCATTACCCATTGACGCGCTGCAAAAAGGGTTTTAAATGAATGATGAGGATGTTCTAGATTCTAATGTACTGGTAGCCTCCCAAATGATCCCCCAACCAAATCGATAATACCTGAAAGGGGCCAGAAATTCTATATGGGGTTCTTCCCAAATAAATATGGTGGAGGATATGATATATCTTGGACAACATTGAAATAGTTAACCCAATATGTTTCCCACATCCCATAGAGGAATCCATAATAAAGGTGGTGACTTGTACTTCACCCTTTTCCTATATCAATAGTGTGTACTCTCTTACATACATTGAAAGAAAAGAGGACAACTGAATAGTTCGATCAACATATGTAATAACCTCCCACCCCAATTTGGTAAATTTTCCTTATTAAACTATGGGCCAATAGGAACCCTTAGAATAATGGGGTAATTTTGGGGGAAATCCTTTGGCTTCTTGTAGTTACATTCTTGATAAAATTTCCCACCTATTGCTTAAATGGGATATATTCTGTAAGAATTGGGGCCTTATCAAAGTCCTTTTTTCCAGTTTCAACAATACCATTGAAAGGGGAGGGGTATTCTCCACATCAACCCATGTGGGAGATGGGGGTAACTCATCATGCATCTCTCTTAAAATGGGTGCTTCGAAAATCTGATAAATATCCCAAATACTCATACTCACTTTTCTATGCATCAAGTGTAATGTTTTAGTACCTAGACTCTAATGACTGAATAAGTATTCCATAAATACCTCATTTCAGTATGAAAATGTTTATGTGATACAGATGACCTCATACATTTTAATCTTCTTTAGCTCTATGGAGAATTCAGAGGCAATGTACTACATCAAGAGGGGCCAACTCCAATCCATTGTGAAGCTAACCCCTATCAAAGTTCCTAGTTAGGCAACCACCCTAACCTCTAGCTTGTGTCAAATTTCTTCATTATTTAGAAGTACATGTAGATGTCTAAATAGGGTTCATGATGGTTCTCTCTAAAGTCGGTGGAAATAAATTAGAGCATTTATCCGTCTGTGCATTTCTCCTTGGAAATGAAATCACCTATGTGGGAGATGTTTTTCACGAAGGTATTATGGGTTTCCAGAATCCATGTCATAGGAACAATTTATGGCTAGAATAGAAGTATAGGAGAATCATTTGTAAGGACAACCCTATAAAGAGTTAGGAATTCTAAGAGAGGATATTCTATGTGGTTTATCCCCATAAGATACTTCAATTATTTATTTGATGACTTGAAAATGTCATGCCAGTTAGTATCCATACATGAAAAAATGGTGTTCTGATGATCCATCTCTACTGCAACCTCTTTATTCGAAGACTTAAAGAACTATAATACATCTATACAAAACAAAAAATCATATGATAGTTTTTTAAAAAAAATCATGTAAAAAGAGATGAATGAATCCAACAACATCATGTGAAACACGTAAATCATTAAGGGATTCATGATAACATGACCTAATATAGGTCTCATGATCTTCATGACCCATGAAAACCCTATGGGTCAGATGGACAATGAATAATCTCATTAATAATTGATTTTTCATAATACATATGATCACATGACCTTGAGATGGTTATGAAAACTGCATAATGATTGAGGGATCATATAGTTGAGCTGGTAGATAATGAAGACCTAGCAAGACAGAAATATGGCTAAAGATCTAGGTCAAGGCTTTAAAAAATTATTATGTTTTAGTTTGTGTTATTTTTTAAAAATAAATAGGAAAATTAGTTAAGTATCATGATCACATGGAGAGATATTTTGAAATAGTTCTCAGGAAATAGTTTTTTGAAACAGGCCTTGTTATTAGTTCTCATAGAAGATTCTTGCAAAGGGGGTCCTGTAATAATGTCTTTCTAAATGATCATATTATGGGAGAAATATCAATAGATCTATAAGTTTAGGTCACCAATGAAATGATCCTCCCCTTCTCTCCCTATTTATATATTGCTCACTGGAATACCAAAGGTCACCTCAAAGGCTAAACATCACCTAGTACACCAATCTGAGAAATCCTAAAAGAATCAGATTTGCATTTACTTTCATCAGAAATGATCCCTTATCCCTATAGACATCACCCCTAGGGGGGGTTTTTTGATGCCCACAAAATGAGCATAAAAAAATCTTGGACAGAAGAAATACTCAAAGTATGGGAATTATTTTCCTTTAAAAAAATTGAAGGTAGGGAAGACGAATCATGCGGATCATGTAACCTAAAAGGGAAACACCATCATCTAACCTTTAGAAGGTAATGAAAATAGATCATATCTTGTTCATGATCTTATCATTATTATGTGATTCCCCTTTAACTAGACATGTTGTTCCTGTAATGGTGTCCCAATAAGAATGGATTATCTTTCGTAGGTAGCCAAATGAGTTCATCCGATCATGAGAATTTCTAATTGATGGATTCCTAACAATAATCCAAATACCCTTGTAAAATAAAGGTAGAAGAAAGGGGAAACCTCATATGGTGAAGAGTTATGTTGATATTCTATGGATTTTCTCATTCCATCTGAAAACCCTCACAAATCCCTGGTTATGTTTCAACCTTGTCATAGGAGAGTTTGTTTGAATTCCAACATCATTATGCAATATACATCATAGATTTCCATTTGATTATGTGATGAACCTTTATCTCTATAGAAAAATTTAGGGATTTTTTGTAATGATACTCATGCCCCATCATGAGATACAACATTGATCACATGATGCAACAAAGACAAGCAGAGTGATTATCCATGATAGTGCTCACATGATGACATGAGATCTTTTGTCCTTGTAAAATAAGGATGGAAAAAATTGAAAGAGGTGGAAGCTTCTTGAAAAATGAAGTTATGTTGAACTTCATATGAAAGATGTTATGTTCCTGGAGTGGTCACCAAAGATCATGTGAAGGCCCTTAGACATACTCTCTTAGTCTCATGAAGACCCCATAACCTAGCGTCATCTCTTGAGAGGCCCCTTAAAGGTCATATTGATCTCATGTACGACCTCTAATAAGATGCCTTAGTCTTACAATGAACCCAAGAAAAATATAATTTGATCAAGGGAAAAAATTTCCATGGGAATCATGTTGTCATGTATACTTTTAGACATGTTGACCTAACCTTATGAGGGATCTTGGACATGTCAAAATGGTTATTTGAAATCACTTTGATCAGCTAAGGTAAAATAAACAAGGCCATGGAAGAATGTTCTCACAGTCATTACTTATCATAAAATTCCATGAATGACCCACAGTAGGATCCTATAAAGTGTGTGATGAAAATATCCATACACATAATCCATATTATATTTATAAGAAATGTTCCACACAAGGAAACATATAATTGAGGCGACAAGGCCTATAAATACGTCCCTTGTAAAAAAACATGACTACTACAATGCACACATAGTTGATAGAGACTTATGCAAGGAGGAAAAGAGTGGACTTATTAGAGAGGAAATTCATGTGATCATAGGGGTATTCCACAATGTCAAATTCAAGTAATGACATAAGAAATCACAAATAATGAATATGTGATTCTAGTGATCTTTGTATAGATCATTCAAAGGACTTACAACATTTCATCCAAATCATGCAAAGGATATTTCACATGTCGAATGGGTCACATGAAACCAAAATAAACAAATTGTTAACAAACCTTTAGGCACACATGAGATAATGACTAATAAAGTCTGAAAAATATTTAATAATAATGCAAATAAGGATATGAAATTCTTCATGTACTTCACATGAACCACCCCGATCATGCGACATCACCAGCACATGTCAACCAACTCTTTAGATGTCCCTCAGAGATGTTTCTCATGTCATGTGAAAGCATCAGGACGTGTCACCCATGTCCCTTGAAGTCCTCAGGACATGTCATCCAAATCCAGAGATGTCCTCTATAAAATTCCTCTAGATCATACGACACCCACAAAACATGTCATAGAGATCATATGATTCCCTTAGGACATGTCAAGTAGGTCTTTTAAATCCCATCAGACATGTCACCCAAGTGTTACGGATCCATTTTGACATGTCACCCATGTCATGCGACACTCTATAGGAATGTCAAGAAAGTATTGTTATATTATCTATACATTTCTACCATTTCAAGTGATTCACTTCGGGCATGTAAAGAAATTCTTATGATTCCCTATGGACATATCATCCTAGTAATACAACATCCTCCAAGCATTCCATATTTTGTCATGAAATGTCTTCTAGACAAGCCATAGAGATCATGTGACATCCTCCAGATAAGTCAATTGTATCATGTGACTATATTTTGATATGTTTATTAGGAACTCAGGACATGTACACACATCTGCAGGAATGCTATTAACACATGTCATGTAAAAAATAAAACATGTTAGGAAGATAATTGAGGAATGCTAGGAAAACAATTAAGACTTGTTAGGAAGGAACCTTAGGACATGATAACATTGTCCACTATAAATATTCGGGCATACCCCCAATTTAACTATGAGAAATCTTATTATTACTTTTAATATGATATGTAGGATTTCATCCTAAGGCCCAATCTCTAATGGGCATCCACATCAGTGTAAGTCACTCTATATCTCAGATATTCTAACCCTTAGGAACCCATATATCCCATGTGTATATCATTATTACTCATTCATCAATGGATTGAGGATACAATTGAACTATGAGATATGTTCCTCCTATAATAAACATGATAAGTTAGACACCTTCCTAAGGTCTGATCTATAATGATCATCCACCTTTGTGTAAGTCCCTTCATATATCAAATATTATAATCCTTGGGGACCCAATATCTCCTAGGGATAAATTATAAAAACCTAGTATTAATGTACATATACATTACAACACTTTTTCAGAATACTTAAAACATTACACAAATAAATTCCAAAAGACTGTATCAGTTTAGGGCCATTAAAAACAAGGAAATGTAAACACTGGAAAGTAAATGAGTTACATTATCTCCAACTAGGTTTTTCTTTCCTAGAACCCTTCTCATACATGTCAAACATAATACATATATTCATAACCTGGGATAGTAAACATAAAAAGAGGTGAGCTCAAATTATTAGTAAAGGTAAACAATGGAGACATGTAATTATAAACAAGAACATAGGAGTATGATAATGTGATAATAACATTAAAATATCATACCCTACATATCATAATATTAGAAGTGTGGATCAAGGAATAAATTTTTGATGTTCATAATACATGAATCATAGGGAAATAAAAAACATAATACATGAAATTGTATAATTGGATTAAGACATTGAATTGTGTCATACATAAACATGTGATATCATTCCCTATAAGTCAATACGCATTGATAGAACTTATCCAGCAACATCATGGGAACTGAACCTACTGGGCAAGGCACACCACCATCCCCATTTAAAGTCATTTCCTTGTAAGGGATCAGGTTTCTTCATCTTCTTATAGTAGATCAGGTTTCCCATCTTCCCATCGTGCATTGGGTTTCCCTATATTTTATATTTATGGTAGCTATACCTATTGGGTGGGACACAAAACCATCCCTAGTCGTAGTCCTTTACTTGTAAGTAATTGGGTTTCCCCATATTATAATATTATATCAATCCCAAGGATATGATTCTCATCATTATCTCATGAGATATAAAAATTTACCCAATGCATTGAAGGGAGATATAGGTTCCACCCATTTCATAATGAAATCATACATACATGTTCCACAAAATCATAAACAAATCATATTATAACCCATGAAATGAAATGTGTATCATCAACATGTAATCATATCATAACCTATGGGAAAAGATACAGGTTTCATAATCATTTCATCAAAATCATAACCTATGAAAATAAGTGGGTTTCAAAAGCATATAACCCATGAAAGAAAACAAATCATGAACATATAACTCGTGAGAGAGAATGAACTTCATAAACATCATTCCATAAGGTGTAAACCATTCATAGATACAATATGAAGGGAACATTTGGTTCATTTCAAAAAAAGGTATGAGTAAGACCAATGTATGTCATCTTAGATGGAAAATAATTTTGAAATATATTTTGAAAACATTTATTGAGGAAATTACCCTTTCTTATTTGGAAAATGAATTTTAAAACATAAAACATTTTAAAACCCATTTTCATCAAAACTTATAAAGGAATCTTTGAAAAAAATATTTAAAATAATTTCCTCTGAAAACTTCTTGAAAAATACAATGAAACCTCTAAAAGGTTATCAAAACCAATTTCCATGAATACTTATAAATAAATATTGAAATTGTTTTGAAAGCATTTTTACTTAAAAATGTATAAAATAGGCTTGAAGATGTTTCAAAAACCAATTCTTTGAAAACATATAGAGAAAACATGAAAACCTTTTGAAAACAAGTTTTCATTAAAAACTAATAAAAGAGGCTTGAAAAGGTTTTGAAAACCATTTCATTGAAAATGATTTTAATACTTATAAAGAGAGATTGAAAACTATTTGAAAACCATTTCATTTAAAATTCTTTGAAAACTTATAAAAAATGCTTGAAAACGTTTTTAAAACTAATTATTTTAAGTTACTTTGAAAACATATAAAAAAGATTGAAAATGTTTTGAAAACCATTTATTTGAAAATACTTTGAAAACTTATAATGAAATCTCAAAATATTTTTAAAAACAAATTTATCTAAAATTATTTGAAAACTTATAAATAAATCTTTAAATTGTTTTGAAAATAATTTCTCTAAAAATACTTTGAAAAATTATAAATAATTCTTGAAACACTTTGAAAGAAATTCCATTGAAAACACTTTGGAAACATATAAATAAATCAAGAAATCGTTTTGAAAACCATTTATTTGAAAATAATTTTACAAAATATAAGGAATCATTAAAAAAATTGAAAACCATTTCTTTGAAAATACTTTGAAATCTTATAGATAAATCTTGAAAATCCTTTGGAAACCATTTCTTTGAAAATAAAATGAAAACATATAAGGAAAGCCTAAAAATGTTTTGAAACCAATTTCTTTTAAATTACTTTCAAAACGGATAAATAAATCATGGAAACTTTTTTAAAACCATTTAAACATACAACAATTGTTTTAAACCCTTTTTTGAAAACATGGTTTTAAATTAAGATAGATTTCTGACCATAGAGGGAGATAAAGTCAAATTTTATTAAAATCACTTTCTATATTATCTTAAGTACAAAAGAGTGGGAAAATGGTTAAAATATATGAATATGTCATGAATATATATAGGATAAGAATATTCATTAGTTCTATTGAGATATGGTTTATAATATTTCATTAATGGAAGTATAATCATAAATAATCTTGATAAACGATGAGATTATAGCAATAAATTGTTACCATTTTGGTAACTTTAATTCATGATGGTAATAATAAAATTACATTAATCTTAAACTATCATGAAAATAATTTGATTCATGATATAACATTTCAATTTCAGTGTATACACCTCAAAAAAAAATATAGGTATATAACATGTGATGTGTCTTAAAGAAGGAAAATTGAGACACAATTACTTTACTGATTTGGTAACTTTTGAAACTTAATCCCCATGAAAGAAACATCATAATATAGATATGTAAATAACCATAAATATAAGTATAAGAGTAATATAATAAATTAATGGTTAAAATATATACCCCATGAAAAAGAAATGAGTGGTGAACATGAAATGTATCTCAAGGATGTAAAAAGTGAGATGAATTTCTCTTAACTTGTGTCTTGGAATTCTTGGTACTCATTCAAAACTCATGTAAAGTAAATAATATTTTATTAAAAATATATAAAAGAACCATATTATTCTATATAATACCATATATTATTTTATTATTACTTTATATTACCCTCTTATAAACAATTCTATTTTAAGGTTTCACTTTAGGTAATATTTTCTTTGTTTTTCGAATGTGTCTTAATTTGTTTTATATTTTGTCCTTATACTTATATCATGATTTCAAGAATGTAAAACATAATATAAATATCATTCAAATTAAGTATATTTTTATAACAATATATAAAATTTAGAATTATGAAATATTACACATTGTTTATGGAGACGGTAGGTCGTACGTATGCATGAACAATGTTTCCATTTTATTGTTATATTGAAAGAAAGAGAATAAATTATATATATATATATTAATTACCATAGAATGATTTCATCTTGTATATAATATAATTTTACTTAACACATCTGTAACACATTCCATGTAAAGTGTGAACAAATCACGTCGCCTTGATCGTTTTGTGTGGCAATAGTTCTCCGTACACATAAGCAATATGTTTTTTATGCATTATAGGTATATTTGTGTAAGTTTAGTTCAAAACAATAGCCTCAAAACATATCATTTTTTTAGGTTACTGGTTTTTTTTATTTTATAATCATGTAAAAATAATAGTATAGGGGTGGATAATAAAAATTAGATAAATGAGCTTGAGGGAGGATGTCACATATTCTTTGGGTAACTCCTTTGGTTTTCACAAAAGGGATTCCTTGGATTTATTTCTGTCTGAAGGGAGGATTAAAGGATTAAGGGAGGGATTTTTTGACTTTAATTGATAATATATTTTCCAAACATAATTATTTTTTGAGGTGTGAATCATAGTATAGGTAGTGGCCATTTATAGGGATGGGAGGGGATAGACTTGGCATTTTTGTAAAACAAGTTAGCTGTACCCCAATTTTTACCTAAAAAGAGCCATAAAAAACCTTAAAAACTAAATAATATAAATTATAATGCTGAAATATATCCATAAAATATGTTTTGGACAAATTGATAGGTAATTTAGGCTATTTAGTTTAATTTTTATTCCCTTTTTAAGCTCAACATCACTTAAATTATTGTAATTTATTTTAATTAATTCCACTATTATTTTGTGTAAAAAACTAAGTTAAAAAAAATTAGGCATTATAAATTATGTGTATTCAAAATATGGAATCCATTTTTTCAGATTCCAATCAAAATATTTGTCGAAATTGATTTAAACATAATACTGCCAACGGGACGATAAAGCGTGTTACAAATGTTCTAAAGTTTACTATGATTTTATGTTTAATTTCAATTTTTAATTGATTAAAAATACCTAAATTTTATTAATTTATAATAAATTGATATAATAGGACATTAAAACGAAATTAAAATACAATTAACAATATAAAGAAATTAGACAAAAAAGAGTTTTGAATTAAAATTTTGTATTTATCATTATTTAGTAAAAATGAAACTTCATAAAAAATACAAAAATTAATCCTAAGATAATTTTTATGTTTATATATTAAATATGAAGTTTATTTTTACATATAAGATTTATAAAATTTCCAAAAATTGGATTTAAAATATGTTCTCCATTAAAAGGCGGTAAAACTTCTTTTATAAAAATATTGTTTTTACCCGAAATGTTGGGTTTTTCTTATATTATGCATATCAAATATATTGGATGAACATAAAATATATTTTATTGAATATATAAAATATATATTTCATTAATATCATTCACCAATATTAATTAATTCAATTCATTATGGTACAATTCATTTGTGATCATAAAATTAGTTTTTATAAAAACATTCCCTCTATATTCAATTGGTTATTATATTCATTTCTAATTTATTCATAACCAATTAATTCAAATTTGTATTTCCATAAGTTAATAATATTCATAAGTCCCAAATTAACAGCTATTTTATTTATTATTATGTTAAGTAATAATATTTTTAGTAATATATTGTTATTCAGTAAAACTCATTCATGCGTATTATGCAAGACATCCTGGAAAGTCAATATTTCATGTAATGTATGCTAACCTCGATGATCTGTGTAAATCATTATAAAATTTATGTTGTTTGTAGTTCATGATAAACATGGTTTTTCATATAACACAAGCCAATATTAGTTATTTAATATAAAAAATTATTTTTAGTGTTTCTCGAAATGCCAAATATCATAAATATTAAATTAATTCTAAAAAATATATTTCACCAAATCTTAAGGTGTTACATTCTTCCTATAAGGCCCCAGCCTTAAAAATTACTTAATCTTGAGATATTTCAAGAATAAAAATTGAGGATCTTTTCAAGTTTAGAGTTTTAGATAATTAGATCATAAATCATGCATTACATCCACATTTAAACAAGGTGGTTACATAAAAGACAGTATTCATTTTTCCCATGAAAGAAGAAATGTGTAAAATAAAACATGGATTCTTTCTTGACACTTCCTCAACACTATCATCACATCATATACTTTTCCCTTGACCTGTGAAAAACATTTCAAAAAACTTGGGATGAGCATAAAAAGCTCAGTAAGGGATATAAAAATATGGAATTCAAACATTATTCCTTGGGTACATAAGAATAAATGAAATCATACTTTACTCATAAAACATACTCACTTTAACATACCTCATGAAATCATAAGATTCATGAATAACTCATAGAAATCATAAGACATAAAGGTAGCATGAGGCATTCATAACATTCTTACGTAGGGAGTAACACTCATGGTTACGTTTGGAATAACCATCGCAATATATTCCCTAAATCTATTCAGAGAAACCTTATCATTTAAACCCTTTGCACTACCCAATGCATTGGAGTGATATATCGGGCTCACCCGCCCTTAGATTATCACATAACCACCCATCTCCATAAACAATTCCCAAGAACCATAACATAATCGTATCACAAAAAACATGCATAAAGGAAACATAACATTTCCACATTTCAATCACAAGATATCAACACAACACATTGACATAATAAAAACATTATCAAAACCATTTTCAATACCAAAATAAAAAAAAGCAAAACATGGTATTTATTTTTCATTAAAAAAAAGTTACGGCTTGTCGAAGAAGCCGAAGCTCAAATAATGGTCACGGCAGTGGAGAAGTCGTTGTCACTGCATACGTACGGCAAAAACATTACCTTTTGTCATTTAGTAAAATGATTCGTATAAAAAAGATTCCTTTTGAATAAAATTAAAATTCAGAGGGGTTTATACACCGTATGAAATAATGTTGTGTATAAAACAAAATATTCCCCAATGAAAGGAGATTGAGACGAAGTCCCTTACCTCGTGTCCAACTTGACTCGATCATTCTTTAATCTCCTGAATAATAAACTAGAGATAATTCCTAATTGTTTAAGAACCATTTTCAAGTTCATTATTCCTCTTATATCACTCATCACCATGTTACGAACATTATGTAATTATTTAAGTTAATAACGGTCGTTTTGTTGATCTTTGGTACTTGAGCCAAAAATAAACTTCATATAATTACAAGTTGTTGATGTGATAAAATATCCATTATATACAGAATTATATTCATGAGGTAGATATCATATATATCATATATATATCTAGTACATACATTCATTTATAATATTACATAACATTTAGAGGTAAGAAATGAAATGCACCGTTCATGGAGACGGTAAGCCGTACGTACGCATGAACGCTACTTCCATTTATATTTCATATTTAATGGAATTAAAACATAATGATACATAGTAGTATTATAATTCCAGTATGGTATCATATATAATATCATTAAATATATCCTTTATACATATCACATATGGTATGAATGATTCAAAACACTTTGAGGGGGCGGTAGTCCACACTTCCAAAAAATGAATTTATCATGTTTATCCATAATGGAAACCATAAAGGTATGCCATAAATGAAAAATAAAGAATCATAAGGAAACCAGAAACAAAATATATATCATATATAAATATAGTGACATATTAATTTCCACCATTAAAGGTATTAAAAGGAGATTGAACAATCATCGTTTCGTGAGGTAGAAATTCGCCAACCACAAAAACAGTATGTTCTTTAACCATTAGACGTAGGTGTGTGTAAGTGTAGCTAGAATACTTCTTATAAAAACATCCTAGTATATTTAAGATATTGTTTTTTACAAAATAAAGGAATAAAAAGAGTTTATGGGGTTGGAGAAGCAAAATAAAACAAAAGAACATTAGAGAATACTTTACCTTTAAATTGGGTAACTCCTCTTAGTTTGAACAAAAAGGGTTTCTTGAAGAGCTTCCTGCCTAATGTAAGGCTTCTATGATGAAGAGAGGGATGTGAAGAGATGAAATGAGCAGATTTTGGCCGATCCAATGGCTTTAGAGGTGTGGGTAATGTGGTAGAGGTGAGGGCCTTTTATAAGAGGGAGGAGGGGAACTCTTGGAAAGTCAAGAAATGTTACTTTATTTTAAAATGAGTTTTGGATTTTAAAGGTCCCACATTCATATATATTGAGGATAAGGTGATAAGGGTTCTAAATATACTCATCCAATAGGTTTTTGACAGGTTTAAGTCTTAGAGTTTACATTATCTTTTCATTTTATTTAAATCGTTCATTAATGAGGTAATCGTTGAATCATCATGGTGTCATAAATAAATTAATTTATTTAATGTATAAAAAATATAAAACAATAATATTATGTAGGAAATCTTTCTAGATTTACAATTACTATTTATAGTCTAAGATATCATTTACACAAACAAAACTAAAATTGTTTTACTTAGTTTTTACATACTTTTGTGATATTCTCCTTTCTTTAAAAATGAAATGATAAAGTGTCACTATCACCCAAAAGTGATTACATGGGGTCCCAAAGATTGGAAAAAGGCATACCATGGTCGGCCATGACACAACCAGTAGAATTAGGACACATTTTGGGGTCATTTTATATTATTATGATATTATTTTATTATCCTTAACTACCAGATTACTAATTAATCATGATTATTAAAGATAATTATCGTCGTTACTATTCATAATGTCCAAAAACAAAAGAGTCTTAATTACATAATTTGTACTTTATGATTCCAAATATGGAATCCATTTTACCAAATTCCAAACACAAAAATTGTAGTAATTAATTTAAAAATAATTCTCGTTGTCAAAACAAATAGCAGGTTTTTTTTAAACAATATCTATGAAAAGTTTGGCACTTGTTTATGCCCAATTCCAAAGTGAAATTAATTATAATGACCACAATTGGATTAAATGGAAAAAAATTATAATTACACTTTAAAACCAATTATAAAGATAATCTAACCATATAATTAAATTAGATGAAAAAGCAGTTTTGAAGTAAATTGCAGTATTTTTCACTATTCATTAAAAAATGAACATTGTCAGAAAAATACCAATAATTTATCCAAAGTAAATTTCAATATCCCAATCCTAAAGAATAAGTTTATGTTGAACAATATAGCTTATAAAAGTTTCAAAAGTTTTATTTAAAAAAAATTTGCCATCAAAAGGCAGTAAAACAATCTTTTAAAAATATTAGAGTATTCTATGCCAAAGATTGGATTTATTCTCCTCTAAAACACTATCTAATTCATAAATAGACATAGATATGAAAACATATTATTCATTACTTACTTGTGATATTACATCCTTCCCCCCTTTATAAAATTTCATCCCCACAATTTATTTACTTATCAAATAAGTGTGGGTATTTATCCCTCATTGTATTTTCAGATTCCCATGTTGCCTCTTCAATCATGTGGGTTTTCCACACAAAAAACATTACTTGATGAATCAAATTATTTAGAAATACCTTATCCTTTTGGTCAAGAATCTGGACTGGTTGTTCCTCATAAGATATATTCTCTTCTAGCTGAACTACCTCTGGACTCAAAACATGAGATGGATCTGGCATGTACTTCCTTAACATTGAAACATGAAAAACATTGTGTACCTGAGATAAAATCGGAGGTAAATCCACTCGGTATGAAAATGATCCCACTCTATCCAGAATTTCATATGGTCCAATGATACTTGGTCTCATCTTTTCTTTCTTACCAAATCGCATTACACTTTTCCATGGAGATACTTTGAGAAAAACATGATCACCTACCTCCAAAAAAAATTCCTCCGGTTATCTGCATAACTTTTCTGCCGACTCTGAGCTGTTCTCATGTGATTCTGTATCAGCTGAAATTTTTTTACCAAATCTTCTACCAATTCTAGTCCCATCAACTTACTTTCACCCAATTTATCCCAAAAATATGGAGTTCGACATCGCTTCCCATATAATGCCTCAAATGGTGCCATATGTATACTAGAATGAAAACTGTTATTATAAGAAGACTCAACCAAAGAAAGATGTTGGTCCCAAATTCCATGATAATCCATCGAACAAGCATGTATCATATCCTACAAAGTCTGAATCATTCGTTCTGACTGCCCATCTGATTGAGGATGAAAAGTTGTACTAAAATTTAATTCAGTACCCAATGACTTCCGAAGGCCTTTCCAAAAATTTGAAGTAAACCTGGGATCACGATCAGATAAAATGGAGAGGGGAACTCCATGTAACCTGAATATCTCTTTAAGATACAAACGAGAAAGTTGATCTATGGAAAATATATCTTTTATAGCAAGGAAATGAGCAGATTTAGTCAAGGGATCAATAATAACCCAGATTTCATTATTACCTCGAGGTGTCTTCGGCAATCCCACAACGAAGTCCTTGGATATATTCTTCCATTTCCACTCTGGTAAAGGTTGAAGCATAACTTTTGGTAACTGCTGCTCTACTTTAACCTGTTGACAAGTCAAACACTTCACAGTAAAATCAGAAATTTCTCCTTTCATTCCGTCCCACCAGTAATACTATTGAAGATCTCTATACATCTTAGTACTTTCAAGATGAACTGAAAACGGAGAACTATGAGCTTCACATAAAAACTCACTATTTAACATTGAATCACAAGGCACACACAATCTCTTCCCAAATCTCAAAAAACAATCATTATCAATGCTGAATTCAGGAAACTTACCCTTCTGAACTAGCTCTACCTTTTTCTGCAACTCACTATCATGCTTCTGTGCTTGCTTAATTCTGTCTGATAGAGAAGATTTCACTGATACCTGAAACAAAACAGAAGAACATCCTTCCCCAAAAACTTTTATTCCAAAGTTTATCAAATCCTTAACCAAAGTATCACGTTCCAAACGCAACATTGTTAATGAAGCATTACTTTTTCGACTCAAAGCATCAACCACTTTATTTGATTTTCCTAGATGGTAATTAATTATAAAATCATAATCTTTGATTAATTCTAGACATCTCCTCTGTCTCATGTTCAATTCCTTCTGAGTGAATATATACTTTAAACTTTTGTGATCGGTATATATTTCACACTTTACTATATACAAATGATGCCCCCAAATTTTTAAAGCGAAAACAACAGCAGCTAATTCCAAATCATGTGTAGGTTAATCTACCTCATGAGTTTTCAACTGACGTGAAGCATAAGAAATTACCTGATCATTCTTCATTAGGTTGCAACCGATTACTTTTAATGAAGCATCACTATAGATAACAAACTCCCCATTCCTAGAAGGTAGTGCCAAAACTGGAGCATTCACCAATCTTCTTTTCAGCTCCTGAAAACAATCATCACATTATTTTGTCCATATAAACTTAACAACCTTCCGAGTTATCTTAGTCATTGGACTAGATAACCGTGAAAATTATTAACAAACCTTTGGTAATAGCCTGCCAAACCAGGAAAACTACAAATCTGGGTTACATTTTTGGGTCTTGGCCATTCTTCAACAACCTTTTTTTTGCAGGATCAACATTTATCCCATCTTTAGAAACAATGTGACCAAGGAAAGAAATTTGTTGCAACCAAAACTCACACTTTCTGAATTTCCCATACAATTTATTTTATTTTAAGGTTTTCAAAATAACCCTTAAATTTCTTTCATGATCCTCTTTACTTTTAGAAAACACCAAAATATCATCAATGAAAACAACCACAAACTTATCCAATAACTCATGGAAAATTCTATTCATAAGGTCCATGAATATAGCATGTGAATTGGTTTTACCAAAAGGAATTACTACAAATTCATAATGGCCATATCCTGTATGGAACGCAGTCTTCAGAATATCTGCTTCCTTTACCCTCAACTGATGGTACCCCGATCTCAGGTCAGTCTTTGAAAAAAACTGAGCTCCCTGGAGCTGATAAAACAAATCATCAATATGAGGAAAAGGATATTTGTTCTTAACAGTAATGTTATTAAAGGCTCTATAATCAATGAAAAGTCTCATTGAACCATCTTTCTTTTTAACAAAAAAGACAGGAGCACCCCATGGTGATGATCTAGGTCGAATGAAACATTTCTATAATAAATCTTACAACTTCTCCTTTAACTCTAAAAGTTCAATTTGAGCCATTTGATAAGGGGGTTTTGAAATTGTCTTAGCATCAGGAACTAAGTCAATAGTAAATTCAACTTCCCGATCTGGTATTATTCCAGGAAACTCATCCATAAAAACATCAGGATACTCATTTACCCCTGGAACATCATTAATCTGAACGGTTCCTTTGTTTTAAAAAATATGTGCAAGGTAACATTCATTTCTATCTTTTACAAGTTTCTCAACATATTGATATGTTATCAACAGTAAGGGTTCATTCTTGGACACAAACTGAAAGTCTTTCTGAAAAGAGACTTATTTTGGTCTACAGTCAATCTTAGCATGTTAAATAGAGAGCCAATCCATACTCAGGATAACATCAAACTCTACTAGAGGTGAAACAATAAGGTTTTCAAGTAGGTTCTTTCCACGGATAAGGATAGGAAGATTATTATAAACTCTTTTTGCCTCAAAATTTCCCCCATGTGTTTTTACCACAAGTTACAGAGTCATTTCTTGAGTTGGTATTCCCAAATTACTAGAAAATGTTTTAGAGATGAAATAATGTGTAGACCCTGAATCAAACAACACACTGGAATAATCTAAAAAACAAAAAAAATTACTTGATACCACTTCATTTGATGGCCCAACATCTACTGAAGTAGTTTCCAAGGATTCCACCACCACTTTCTGCTTGTATTATGACTGCTTCCCATCACTCAAACTCTTTTCCGGACACTCGTTTGCATAATGACCCTTCTCATTTCACTTGAAACATTTCACTAAATGTAAGTCAAATTTGGTCTAACCATCACCTTGATCTTTTCCAGTGCAATCACGAGCCTTATGTCCCATCTTACCACATCGGTAGCACTTTCCAGAATTCAAAAGACATTCCCTAGTATTATTTTTACCAAATTTATCACAAACTGAAAACATAGTCTTCTTACCATCATACCTTTTTGAAGGATTCTTCCCTTTCTCCTACAACCTCGGTCTCTTCTTTTGTTGGTTGTTATAGAACATTTAATCATCGGCAAACTCAATTTCCACCTTCTAAGCACATCGAACAATATTTTCATAACTTTTAAACTCACGAGAAGCTAATTCCCTTCGATATTTTGGGTTTAATATTGAATAAAAATGATTGATTTTACTATCAAGGTATTAGATAAAATTTGGATTATACCATGCCAATCAAGTGAACCTTTCGTCATAAGCATCCACTGAGTCATCCTCTTGCCTCAATTACAAGAAATTTTTTTCCATCCTAAGTCCAAAAACCTTAGGAAAATATTTCTCAAGAAACATACCTTTGAATTCATCCTAGTCAAGAGCATCGATCTCATCGGTGTCCCTGATATTTTTAACCATTGACCACCACTGATCTACTTCACCCTCCAAACGGTAAATAGCAAGACTAACCTTTTGATTGTCTGAACACCCCATGACATCGAAAATCTTCTCCAGTGCTTTAATCCACCCTTTAGCTAAAACAAGGTCAGATGGTCCTCTGAATGATGAGGGATATTGCCTCATGAAATGTTCCACCACTAACATGTTCCTCTGAAGTTGATCTGGCTGATCACATGCATGGATACCACCACCATTTATCTCTTGAGTCAACTGCGTCATTACTGCAACAAACTATTCAGTTCCAATTCCGACCATCTCAGGATGCTGATTCGGAAGTTCATTTCCTTCTGTATGCCTTCCTAGAACTGCTTCCCTATTTCCTCTACAGAAAACCATTCTGAACAAACATGTCTCAGATGATGCAACATTTAATCTTCAAATGCTATATCATTTCAATTTGACCATAAAAAAATATTTTTGGATAATCATTTAATAGAATTCTAACTCCTAAAGTTATCTAAACCGACCTTTGATACCAACTATAATCCCCCAGCCTTAAACATTACTTAATATTGAGATATTTCAAGAATACACATTGAGGATATTTTCGGGTTTATATTTTTAGAAAATTAGATCATAAATTATGCATTACATTCCACATTTAAAAAAGGTGGTTACATAAAAGACATTATTCATTTTTCCCATCAAAGGAGACATGTTTAAAATAAAACATGGATTCTTTCTTGAAAATTCCTTGAAACTATCATCACATCATGTACATTTCCCTTGACCTGTGAAAAACATTTCCAAAAAATTGGTATGAGCATAAAAAGCTCAGTAAGGGATATAAAAATACGGAATTCAAACATTAGTCCATGTGTACATAAGAATCAATGAAATCATACTTTACTCATAAAACATAAGAACATTAACATACCTCATGAAATCATAATATTCATGAATAACTCATAGAAATCATAAGGCATAAAGTTAACTTGAGGCATTTATAACATTCTTACGTAGGGAGTAACCCTCATGGTTACGTTTGGAATACCCATCACAGTATATTCCCCAAATCTCTTCAGAGAAACCATAGCATTTAACCCCTTCACGTTACCCAATGCATTGGAGAGATATATTTGGCTCACCCACCCTTATTTTATCACGGAACCACCCATCTTCATAAATAATTCCCAAGAACCATAACATAATCTTATCACATAAAACATGCATAAAGTAAACATAACATTTCTACATTTCAATCACAGGATATCAATAAAACACATTGATATATTAAAAACATTATCAAAACCATTTTAAAAACCAAAATAAAAGAAATGTAAAACAAGGTATTTATTTTTCATTAAAAAAAATTATGGCTTGTAGAGGAAGCTGAAGCTCAAATAATGGTCACAACAGTGGAGAAGTCGTTCTCACTGCATACGTACGACAAAAAATATCCCTTTTTTAGTTTATTAAAATGATTCATATAAAAAATATTCCTTTTGAATAAAAGTAAAATTCAAAGGGGTTTATACACCATATAAAAGAAAGTTGTGTATAAAACAAAATATGCCTCAATGAAAGGAGATTGAGACGAAGTCCCTTACCTTATGTCCAACTTGACTTGATCATTCTTTAATCTCCTAAATAATAAACTAGAGTTCATTCCTAATTTATTTAGAACTTTTTTCAAGTTCATTATTCCTTTTATATCACTCATCACCATGTTATGAACATTATGTAATTATTTAAGTTAATAACGGTCGTTTTGTCAATCTTTGGTACTTGATCCAAAAATAAACTTTTTATAATTACAAGTTTTTCATGTGGTAAAATATCTATTATGTCCAGAATTATATTCATGAGGTAGATATCATATATATCATATATATCCAGTACATACATTCAATTATAATATTACATAACATTTAGAGGTAAGAAATGAAACGCACCATTCATGGAGACGGTAAATTGTACGTACGCATAACTGATACTTCCATTTCTATTTCATATTTAATGGAATTAAAACATAATGATACATAGTAGTATTATAATTACAGTATGGTATCATATATAATATAATTAAATCTATCCTTTATATGTACCACATATGGTATGAATGATTCAAATCACTTTGAGGGGTTGGTAGTCCACACTTCCAAAAAATGAAATTATCACGTTTATCCATAATGGAAACCATAAAGGTATGGCATAAATGAAAAATACAGAATCATAAGGAAAACATAAACATAATATATATCATATATAAATATAGTTACATCTTAATGTCCACCTTTAAAGGTTTTAAAAGTAGATTGAACAATCATCGTTTCGTGAGGCAGAAATTCACCAACCACATAAACAGTTTGTTCTTTAACAATTAGACAGTGGTGTGTGTAAGTGTAGTTAGAATACTTCTTATAAAAAAAATCCTAGTATATTTAAGATACTGGTTTTGTTACAAAATAAAGGAATAAAAATATTTTAGGGGTTGGAGAAGCGAAATAAAACAAAAGAACATTAGAGAAGACTTTTCCTTTAAATCGGGTAACTCCTCTTGGTTTGAACCAAAAGGGTTTCTTCAAGAGCTTTCTGCCTAAGGTAAGGCTTCTATGATGAATAGATTGATGTGAGAGATGAAATGAGCATATTTTGGCTGATCCAATGGCTTAGGAGGTGTGGGTAAGGTGGTAGAGGTGGGGGCCTTTTATAAGAGGGAGGAGGGGCACTCTTGGAAAGTCAATAAATGTTACATTATTTTAAAATGATCTTCGGATTTTAAAGGTCCAAAATTGATATATTTCAAGGATAATATGATACAGTTTCGAAATATATACATCCAATAGGTTTTTGAAAGGTTTAAGTCTTATATTTTACATTATATTTTCATTTTATTTAAATCGTTCATTAATGAGGTAATCGTTGCATCATCATGGTGTCATAAATTAATTAATTTATATAATGTCTAAAAAATATAAAAAAAATACTATTATGTATGAAATATTTCGAGATTTCCAATGACTATTTATAGTCTAAGATATCATTTACACAGGCAAAACTAAAATTGTTTTACTTAGGTGTTACCTCCTTTTGTGATATTCTCCTTTCTTTAAAAATAAAATGATAAAGTGTCACTATCACCCAAAAGTGATTCCATGGGGTCCCAAAGTTTGGCACAAGGAATCCCATGGTCTTCCATGACACAAAAAATATCATTAGTACACATTTTGGGGTCATTTTATATTATTATGATATTATTTTATTATCCTCAACTACCCGATTACCAATTAATCACGATTATTAAAGATAATTACCGTCGTAACTATTCATAATGTCCAAAAACAAAATAGTCTTAATTACATAATTTGGAATTTCTGATTCCAAATATGGAATCCATTTTACCAAATTCCAAACACAGAAATTGTAGTAATTAATTTAAAAATAAATCCAGTTGTCAAACCAAATAGCGGGTTTTTTTGAAACAATATCTATGAAACGTTTGGCACTTTTTTATGCCCAATTCCAAATTAAAATTAATTATAATGAAAACATTGGATTAAATGGTAAAAATATATTATAATTAAACTTTAAAACCAATTATAAATATAATATAACCATATAATTAAATTAGATGAAAAAGCAGTTTTGAAGTAAAATGCAGTATTTTTCACTATTCATTAAAAAATGAACATTATCAGAAAAATACCAAAAATTTATCCAAAGTAAATTTCAATGTCTCAGTACTAAATAATAAATTTATGTTGAAAAATAGAGCTTATAAAATTGGAAAAAGTTTGATTTAAAAATGATTTGCCATCTAAAGGCAGTAAAACAATCTTTTAAAAATATTAGAGTATTCTATGCCAAAGATTGGATTTATTCTCCTCTAAAACACTATCTAATTCATAAATAGACATAGATATGAAAATATATTATTCATCAATTACTTGTTATGTTACACTTCCCCCATCAAAATTAATTTCTCCCTTGAAATTCGTATGGGTTATCAAAGGATTAATAATTTAAATTTTCATTCATAGAAACCCACATCATAAAATTGAATACTAAAACATCCTTTAAATAGGGAATGTTTGAACTGTAATAGTTAGCCAAAGTAAATAACAATTGGGTTCCCATATAAGAGAACATATGTGGAAATTTAAAACATGAACTTTAAGGAAAAGTGTAAATATTAGTAGGGAGTGATTAAGGTCAATAATAAAAAACAATTGAATTATCAATGAAAATTTGAGGGCCTAAAATTTATAGATCTGTGATGATTTAATAGGCCATTAGATCAATAAAAAAATGAATGTATTATGACAAAAAAATTATCATTTTCCTAACATTGATTAATTATTCTATTATATAGGGAAGTATAGTTACTTGATATATTTCTATGAACAAAATTTCATTATTTGGATGTGCTTTGATCAATTTAAAATTTATCCATTATTTCAAGAAAATAATTTCCAGAAATTAAATTTGATGCATGAAGAACTAATATACACATTTAATGGATCCTATGGCCCATGAAAATTCTAACTATTCATCAAAATTTATATGGTTAATACATTAATCTAAAAAAATTAAAGTTTTTCTCCTAGTTCATAATTAATATTTATTCAACAAAGATAATTACACATTAACCAGGACATCATGTATGCCATTGGCTGGCATGAAACCCTTATCATCCTTTGGTCATGGGTTAAAGACTCATTATCTTGCTGGACTTGATACGTTTTCACATGAAATACAGGATGTATTTTTATAAAATCACACAAATATAATTTCCAGAATAAATATGTTGGACATCCTTATAAATAATGTTAATCACTAAATAGCCTTTTACCTATGGTTTTCAATGCAAACTCGATACAAAAATACTTCCTCTGAAGCTTAACATAAAATTTTCATGAATGGTTAACTTTATAACTGTTCTGAAAGAATAAAATACAAAACTTTAGAAATAAAGTCATGAAATTAACTTAACATTTATTTCCCATATATCAAATAGTATCTATATGTTTCCACATTCCAAACATCTGAATACCTTCATCAAGTATTCTCTTGAAACATGTTAATTAAAAAATCCTTATGGAAAACATGTTTGTTTCATTATTCCAGAGTATATTGGATATATTCCTTAAATCCAAAAATCTTGTAAAATTTATAAATGTTTGCATAACCACTTGTCAATGAGTCCTTAATTAGTTATAAGGTTATCTGTTTATTCCAATTTAATTATTCATATTCTATATATCTTTATCCAAACAACATTATCTAAACATAAAGAACATGTTTAGGTTTATCTTCTATTATTCAAAATATCACCTTGTCACTAAATCACTTTTCTAGTCCATCAGAAACATTCAACGTAATCATTTAATTCCATAATGAAAAAAATAAATTGGACAATCTTTTAATATTTCACTATTCATATAACATAATTTTTGAATCAAATACATAAAAAGCATTGGTTATTCCACTTCACCCATAATCCATAATGTAACGCCCCGACCCCAGTTACCTAGAGTCGGTGCATTATTACATAACATTGGCATGGTCACAAGAAAGATCAAATCTCGAAAGACCGATTGGTTTAGTAGCCTTGGAAACACTAGATATATTCATAAGTTTTACATTACATCATAAAATGAAAAACTACTACAACAACATAATATCTCCACAGTCCACACTATTACCCCCTCATAATATCCCTGTAGGTCATTCATAACTTACTTCTTCACATCCTGGGGAAAATAAACATATAAAAGGGGTGAGATCAAATGCCCAGTAAGGATAACAATATAGCGGAACATTCAAAATAAGCATAAACATTTAAGGCAATGCATTACTAAAACAAAATCCTTTTAAACTTGAACTTCAACATAGTATGGCAAAAGTAAAATGAAATAATTCCATTTACTTATTCACATGGATATTCTACTAATCGAATAATCACATGAAAAATCAATAACCACTTTCATAATGATGGAATGCATAATGCTAAACTTTAATTTCTTTTCAAGGACTCGCCCCAAGACCTTGGGGCTAACTGTAACCGGAACCCAACCCGGAGTGCCTCTAATAACCGAACACCAACCCGGAGTGCCTCTAATAACCGGACACCAACCCGGAGTGCCTCTAATAACCGGAGACCAAACCGGAGGGCTTACTTTTACCAGTCCCTAACATGGAGGGCTTACTTTTACCAGTCCCCAACCTGGAGGGCTTACTTCAACTAGTCCCCAACCTGGAACATACTTGTCCAACACATTCTTATGAAGTAAAGGTTGAAATATAACATAAACATTCTTATTGGAACTAGCATACGAAATGTCAATACTTTACTCATAAACCATGAAAGCTATATAAATAGCACATCCACAGTCAAACATATCACAAAACTTCATTACAATATGGAATTTTTATATCATAATAAATCAACTTCAAATAATCGTAAAATCCATCAAAGGGTGTTGACATAGATGAAATCAAAACACTTTTTAGAGAAATATCTCTTTATATTTTTGAAATCATTTAAGAGCCATATAAAATAAAACATTTTCTTTGAAAATATTCTTATAATCTTGTAAGGAAAGCATTGAAGATTTTATAACGGCGGAAAATAACCACACCCGCCGTATAAGTAAAAAAACATTCTTACCTTAATTTTGTCGAAAAGGTTAAAAAGGACCTTGTTTTGAAAACGAAGGAAAGATTCCTCTTATAAAAAGTAAAACAAGGGTATAAATGAATTTAACCCATATTCTTGTAAATAATAAAAATGTTTTGAAATACATTATTAAGAAACATGGATGTGGATGATAAAGAGATCCCAGTAGATTATTACGTATAAACAACCTCGGATAATGAAGAGATTGTGAAATAACCCTTACCAATTTGGTAACTTATGAAACATACAACCCATGAAAGAGGTATCATATAATGAATATGTAAATACACATAAATTAGAGTTTATTACACAAATAATATAACTGTGGGCAGTATATACACCACACAAAAGGTGATGGTGGCAATATGGCATGAATCTCACGGGAATAAGGAGTGAGATGAAAACCCCTTACCATGTTAATCAACTGAGTCGTATGGCCAAAAGTTAATAACCACCAAATGATTTACAGAATAACATGAATATAAGATAATCATGATAATATATATCAAATGGCCGTACACAATACACCACTTTCAATAATTTAGTGGCGAACAATGGAAATCTCACGGAATTGAAAGTGAGATAAGAGAATCCCTTACCTTGTACTCTTATTTGGTTGGGGTAGGTTAACCTCCTGTATAATATTGAAATAATTGTTATTAAATTATACAATAATCATATATATTAATATGATATCATATATGATCTTTTAATATTGATTTGATAATAATATCTTAGTATTATCGTTGTTTCAGGTGTTAGCTTACTTGTTTTCTTTTATATGTTTTGTTACGTAAGACATGTTTGTAAAGGATAGGTTTTATATTATTCATATCCAGAATGATATCAAGTCCTTAAAAATCATTTTTTAAATCATCAAATGATAATTATACTTGAATGGATACGATGGAGAATGAATCTCATCGCGTTCGTGGAGACGGTAGTCCGTACGTACGCACGAGCGACAATATCATTCTTTTGATATTAAAATAATATATAAATGGATGGTATATCATATATACAGAATCATTAACATGTTATATTTATTATTTATATGATTTACACATTATTATTATACCCATCCAAATAATATTATATTGAATAACAATTACACCACGACGTGGAGACGGTAAGCCGTACGTACGCACGTATGGTGACATGTTATTCAAAGGGTGGATAGAATACTGAATATGGTTGTACCATATTTATAATAACATCACAGTATATATATGATACTGGATTTATTATTTTATAATGGTAACAACAAAGGAAGAAGAAGTGGAAGAAGAAATGAACATAGAAAAGGGTGGTGAAATCATTACCTCTTCTTCGGGTTCTTCCTTTTGATTTGATCAAAAGGACTCCTTAGGTTGGCTTTCTGATCACACTAAGGCCCCTAGGTTGTAGTGAGGGAAGTTGGGAGAGTATTTGGGCAGAGTTTGTCCGAACCAAAAGGCTTTGAAGGTGTGAAGAAATGAGAAGGAGGAGTGCCCTTTTATAAGAGGGGTGAGGGGCACCTTTGGAAAAGCTAGAACTATTAATTTATAATAAATTCATATTCGGTTTCTAATGGATAAAAATTTGATTATTAAAAGTTTAAGGTGGGGATGGGTCGAAAACAACTCAACCAATAGAATTTAGACAGGTTTGGGTACTTATATTAACCTTATCTTTAAGTTTTAACTCTAAGTTAATTAGTTTCACTTTTACAATGTCTCTTTGTATTTTTATATAATATGGTTAATAAACTTACTACATACATCCAACAGACCCCCAAGTGGTCCATTAATGATGAACCTATCATGATATAAGTCTCTTGGCCGAACCTTAGATTTTTAGGAATTCAATATAAATTAATAATATAATATTTGTTTTAAGAACTCTTTTATGTCAATTTTGACACTATTCAATAGTTGATTTTTGTGAAACTCATAACAGATTGATTACTTCGAACAAAGTCAATTAAATAAATCCTAATATATCACATTATCCTAGAAAATTAGTTTAATTCATTAAAAGTTTCATATTTTATTTATTTTGGTATTTATAATATCAATTATTTTAATTTTTCACTATTATAGTAATTACTGCATCATAATTGTGTCATAAATAAAATAAATTATTTAATGTCTAAAAATTATAAATAAATTATAATTATGTAGGAAATCGTTTTATATTTCCAATGAATATTTATAATATAAAATCCAACATATATAACCCTATGTAACAATTGTTTTACTAAAAGATATATGCTTGTGTCATTTTTGTATTCATTTTAACTTAATTAAAATAAAGTGTCATTATCACTTACAAGTGGATCCATGGGGTCCCCAAATCGACCCAAAGATGCTTATGGTCGAACATGTATCAACCAATAAGGTTAGAACACGTTTTAGGGTAATTTAGTATTATTATAATAATATTTTTTAACCCTTATTTACCGGATTTACCCCTAACCATGGTAAATAAACTTTTTACCGCAGTAATTATTCAAAATGTCTAAAAATAAAAGTTACCTATTTCCACAATTTGAACATCCTAATTCCAAATATGGAATCCATTTTTCTAAATTCAAAACACAGAAGTGGCAGAAATTAATTTAAAATTAATTCCCGCTGTCAAAACAAAAAGCGTGTTTTTAAGAGATAATAACTATCAAAAGATTGACACCTGTTTATGTTCGGTTTAATTATAAAATTATGTCCAATGACCAAAATTATATTAAATGGTAAAACTATATTCTAAATATACTTTAAAACCACTTAAATTCATAATTTATCACTATTAGTTATTTTGATTAAAAAAGTTGTTTTTAATTAAAATTTAGTAATTTTCACTATTCATCAAAATATGAAAGTTATCTGAAATGTACCAAAATTTCACCTTAGGCTAAATTCGATATTCTGAATCCAAAAATGAAGTCCATTCTAAAATATAAAATATATATAATTTCAAAAAGTATGTATTACTATTCATAACGGCTAGTTTGATTGGTTGTGGTGTGTTAGAACTCGAAGTTGCGTACAACACACGCTACTGTATTATTCAAAGGAAAGCGTACCGTGGAAGCTTGGGATGTTTCATTTTAAATTTTTTGATGTCCCCATTTAGTCAAAAAGTTTAAAATATTGTATTTAAAAAGGTTTCACTATTAAAAGTTGATAAAAGTGCAATACTGAAAATGAATCTGTTCTTGTATTATGTCTAAGAAACTCATAATATGGATTCTAAAATTATAAGGATTATATAAAGTTTAAAATTTAGTTAATACTATTCATAACCACTTTTTAACGGCTTGTTTGGTAATTCATGGTGTGCTTGAACTCGGTGTTGCGTGTAGTGCAAGTTATTGTATTATTTTAAAGAAATAACACACTATGAAATCTTGGGGTGTTACATTCTCCCCTCCTTCAATAAATTGCGTCCTCGCAATTTGAAATTGTTCTTCGAAAATAAAAGGTTGAAAATAAAAAATATCTTTGTGGGAAAACCCTCATCGGAAATTGGGTTACTAAAATTTAGTCTTAATATGAGCAAATGAAAAATGAAAGGGTCACCACCAAATTATGATCTCGATTAGGAGAACATTGGTGGCAATTAGAGACATATAATTGGAGGAAAAACGTAAATATTTATAGGTAGTGATTGAGGTCATCAATCACAAACAAGTACAAAATTGAGGTCCTTAAACTCATCAATCTATGATGATTTGAAATACCATCGGTTCAACAAAATATAGGGTATTAGGATAACACATTTTTGACGTTTCAAAATATCTTAGTTGAAATCCCACATCGAAAAATGAATTAATGAGGCCTCTATTTAAAATAAAGAGTGGAAAGTATGAAGATTACCTAAAATAACACATACTAGGTTTCCATGTAGGAAAATATGGATATGGAAGAGAAATCTAACCATCAATTATCTGATGGAGAGTGGTAGAGAACATGGCTATGAAAAGGCCAACAATCCCAAAGCCATAAATTAGTGATGATTTAAGGTACCATCTAGGACAACATTTTTGTTCTAAGTTCCTTTTCTTAATGTTGAGGAATTTATTTATGAGATTGGATAAGATCATAAGGAGATATACTTACTTTATAAATAGAGTTTTGTCCATTAATTAATTTCTACCACAAACTCATCTTTCACTCGTAAAAGAAATTCTATTTATACTATTCGTACAGGGTTCCAAAATAAACGAATTTATAATTCATCTACCAGATCTTTTAAAAAAAACTACATTATTTAATCGAGGACATCTCTTGGGCCAGTGGTAGGTGATACACCCTTGTCACCCTTCGGTTGCGGGTTCAAGTCTCGCAGCCTTGCCGGACGCGACGGGTTGCCGCCCGACCTCCGGGTTGTCCTTTTATGGCAATCCAAAATTAATCTCAAACTAGAATTTATCCAAAATATTTCTGACCAAACTCACAGTCCAACATTTATAAGGAAGTTAAACATAATGTAGATCCTTTTTACCATGTAATAGAATATGAATACCTTCATCATGTATTCTTTTAATACACTGAAACATCCTGAATTACCATATTCCTTATTGATTACATTCATGCTCCCTTATTCCATATAGAATGCTGGATATACATCATCAATCCAAAAATGTTTTAAACCCCAACAATGATGGAATATACAAATCATTAATCAGTTCCAAGGTAGTCAAGAATATCCAATATAATTTATCCAAAACAATCACATATTATTCCAAAATCACTACCTCGGTATCAGAACTATATTATGATTTATCATTCTCTCAACCATATATTTTCCAAAAATTTATCCTCCTATTGAGTCACTTTTCTTTGTTCCACACAATCTCAAGTCCTTAATGAAATAGTACTGCAGTACAATCCTTATATACTCCATAATTATTATAACAAATACATTGTTGATACAACACTCAATTGACATAATCAACATAAGAACTCTAATCATTCCTCTTCATCTGTGGTAGTATCATAACTTGATTATTATCCAATAACATCATTTGCAGTATATTCTGATGACTGGGACATACGTTCGCATAGTGTCCAAACTCCTTGCAAATGAAGAATTGTACATTTGAAACCATTTTCTTACCCTTGCAGTCACGTACTTTGTTCCCTTTTCCTCTACACTTATAAAAAACTCCCATTCCTTTCAGGCAAGTTCCAGGGTGTTTCTTTCCACAGTTACCACATATGGGAAAATTCTTCTTTTTCCTCTTCCCTTTATCCATCTTTCTCTCTTCCACCCTTTTCTTCTCTTGCTTCCCTTCAAAGCCATAGGACTCAGTAAACTCTTTACTTATCTTATCAACACATGATATTATTTCTTCATATTATGATAATACATGCGAGACTATTTCTCTTGTAAATTCTGGCTTAAGACCATAAAATATATGATCCTTCTTTCTCTTTGTATCATGTGCATTGCTAGAGTTCTCATTCCTTCTACTAGGCTCAATTTCTAAACATTGGAATACACTAGATTAGTTTATGAATAACAATACCTAATCCCAAACTTTTAAAACACATAACATAAATTAAATAGTTTATGGATATAATCCATAATCTTAAAAATGTCTCCTTTGAGGAAGTATATACTCATAAACCCTTCATAATGATTTGTAAAGAAAATGAGAGTTATCCTAAGCATATCCCCCGGGAGTGTCGTAACCAAGAGTGCAGCAAGGCTCGTTGTCGTGCACCAGTTCCCGTTCGAGTCTAGCTCAAAGCGGTGTTTTCGGGTTTTACCCCTAGGTACAGCTGTGCCAGAGCCGCCTCTACCTGCTCATATCCAGACAGGGATGTATTGCTCAGAAAACTCACAAAATCTCTACAATACCAAAATTCTAGGAAGTTCTTCTATACTAATCCTCAAAGTTCATCTTAGGTCTACGTGCTCTAATCAGAGTTTATCTAAATCTAGCTTCCAAGGTTTGTACTAAACTTCCTCTGATACCAACTGTAACGCCCCGACCCCAGTTACCTAGAGTCAGTGCATTATTACATAACATTGGCATGATCACAAGATAGATCAAATCTAGAAAGACCGATTGGTTTAGTAGCCTTGGAAACACTAGATATATTCAATAGTTTTACATTACATCATAAAATGAAAAACTACTACAACAACATAATATCTCCACAGTCCACACTATTATCCCCTCATAATATCCCTGCAGGTCATTCATAACTTACTTCTTCACATCCTGGGGAAAATAAACATAGAAAAGGGGTGAGCTCAAATGCCCAGTAAAGATAACAATATAGCGGAACATTCAAAATAATCATAAACATTTAAGGCAATGCATTACTAAAACAAAAGCCTTTTAAACTTGAACTTCAACATAGTATGGCAAAAGTAAAATGAAATAATTCCATTTACTTATTCACATGGATATTCTACTAATCGAATAATCACATGAAAAATCAATAACCACTTTCATAATGATGGAATGCATAATGCTAAACTTTAATTTCTTTTCAAGGCCTCATCCCAAGACCTTGGGGCTAACTGTAACCGGAACCCAACCTGGACTGCCTCTAATAACCAGACACCAACCCGGAGTGCCTCTAATAACCGGACACCAACCCGGAGTGCCTCTAATAACCAGAGACCAAACCGGAGGGCTTACTTTTACCAGTCCCTAACCTGGAGGGCTTACTTTTACCAGTCCCCAACCTGGAGGGCTTACTTCAACTAGTCTCCAACCTGGAACATACTTGTCCAACACATTCTTATGAAGTAAAGGTTGAAATATAACATAAACATTCTTATTGGAACTAGCATACGAAATGTCAATACTTTACTCATAAACCATGAATGCTATATAAATAGCACATCCACAGTCAAACATATCACAAAACTTCATTACAATATGGAAGTTTTATATCATAATAAATCAACTTCAAATAATCGTAAAATCCATCAAAGGGTGTTAACATAGATGAAATCAAAACACTTTTTAGAGAAATATCTCTTTATATTTTTGAAATCATTTAAGATCCATATAAAATAAAACATTTTATTTGAAAATATTCTTATAATCTTGTAAGGAAAGCTTTGAAGATTTTATAACGGTGGAAAATAACCACACCCGCCGTATAAGTAAAAAAAACATTCTTACCTTAATTTTGTCGAAAAGGTTAAAAAGGACCTTGTTTTGAAAACGAAGGAAAGATTCCTCTTATAAAAAGTCAAACAAGGGTATAAATGACTTCAACCCATATTCTTGTAAATAATAAAAATGTTTTGAAATACATTATTAAGAAACATGGATGTGGATGATAAAGAGATCCCAGTAGATTATTATGTATAAACAACCTCGGATAATGAAGAGATTGTGAAATAACCCTTACCAATTTGGTAACTTATGAAACATACAACCCATGAAAGAGGTATCATATAATGAATATGTAAATACACATAAATTAGAGTTTATTACACAAATAATATAATTATGGGCAGTACATACACCACACAAAAGGTGATGGTGGAAATATGGCATGAATCTCACGGGAATAAGGAGTGAGATGAAAACCCCTTACCATGTTAATCAACTGAGTCGTATGGAAAAAAGTTAATAACCACCAAATGATTTACAGAATAACATGAATATAAGATAATCATGATAATATATATCAAATGGCCGTACACAATACACCACCTTCAATAATTTAGTGGCGAACAATGGAAATCTCACGGAATTGAAAGTGAGATAAGAGAATCCCTTACCTTGTACTCTTACTTGGTTGGGGTAGGTTAACCTCCTGTATAATATTGAAATAATTGTTATTAAATTATACAAGAATCATATATATTAATATGATATCATATATGATCTTTTAATATTGATTTGATAATAATATCTTAGTATTATCGTTGTTTCAGGTGTTAGCTTACTTGTTTTCTTTTATATGTTTTGTTACGTAAGACATGTTTTTAAAGGATAGGTTTTATATTATTCATATCCAGAATGATATCAAGTCCTTAAACATCATTTTTTAAATCATCAAATGATAATTATACTTGAATGGATACGATGGAGAATGAATCTCATCGCGTTCGTGGAGACGGTAGTCCGTACGTACGCACGAGTGACAATATCATTCTTTTGATATTAAAATAATATATAAATGGATGGTATATCATATATACAGAATCATTAACATGTTATATTTATTATTTATATGAGTTACACATCATTATTATACCCATCCAAATAATATTATATTGAATAACAATTACACCACGACGTGGAGACGGTAAGCCGTACGTACGCACGTATGGTGACATGTTATTCAAAGGGTGGATAGAATACTGAATATGGTTGTACCATATTTATAATAACATCACACTATATATATGATACTGGATTTATTATTTTAGAATGGTAACAACAAAGGAAGAAGAAGTGGAAGAAGAAATGAACTTAGAAAAGGGTGGTGAAATCATTACCTCTTCTTCGGGTTCTTCCTTTTGATTTGATCCAAAGGGCTCCTTAGGTTGGCTTTCTGATCAAACTAAGGCCCCTAGGTTGTATTGAGGGAAGTTGGGAGAGTATTTGGGCAAAGTTTTTCAGATCCAAAAGGCTTTGAAGGTGTGAAGAAATGAGAAGGAGGAGTGCCCTTTTATAAGAGGGGTGAGGGGCACCTTTGGAAAAGCTAGAAATATTAATTTATAATAAATTCATATTCGGTTTCTAATGGATCCAAAGTTGATTATTCAACGTTTAAGGTGGGGATGGGTCGAAAACAACTCAACCAATAGAATTTAGACAGGTTTGGGTTCTTATATTAACCTTATCTTTAAGTTTTAACTCTAAGTTAATTAGTTTCACTTTTACAATGTCTCTTTGTATTTTTATATAATATGGTTAATAAACTTACTACATACATCCAAGCGACCCCCAAGTGGTCCATTAATGATGAACCTATCATGATATAAGTCTTTTGGCCGATCCTTAGATTTTTAGGAATTTAATATCAATTAATAATATAATATTTGTTTTAAGAACTCTTTTATGTCAATTTTGACACTATTCAATAGTTGATTTTTTTGAAACTCATAACAGATTTATTACTTCGAAAAAATCAATTAAATCAATCATAATATATCATATTATCCTATAAAATTAGTTTAATTCATTAAAAGTTTCATATTATATTTATTTGGGTATTTATAATATCAATTATTTTAATTTTTCACTATTATAGTAATTACTGCATCATCATTGTGTCATAAATAAAATAAATTATTTAAAGTCTAAAAATTATAAATAAAATATAATTATGTAGGAAATAGTTTTATCTTTCTAATTAATATTTATAATCTAAAATCCAACATATATAACCCTATGTAACAATTGTGTTTCTAAAAGATATATGCTTGTGTCATTTTTGTATTCATTTTAACTTAATTAAAATAAAGTGTCATTATCACTTACAAGTGGATCCATGGGGTCCCAAAATCAACCCAAAGATGCCTATGGTCGAACATGTATCAACCAATAAGGTTAGTACACGTTTTAGGGTAATTTAGTGTTGTTATAATATTATTTGTTAACCCTTATTTACCGGATTTACCGTTAACCATGGTAAATAAAATTTTTACCGCAGTAATTATTCAAAATGTATAAAAATAAAAGTTACCTATTTCCACAATTTGAACATCCTGATTCCAAATATGGAATCCATTTTTCTAAATTCAAAACACAAAAGTGGCATAAATTAATTTAAAATTAATTCCCGCTGTCAAAACAAAAAGCGTGTTTTTAAGAGATAATAACTATCAAAAGATTGACACCTGTTTATGTTCGGTTTAATTGTAAAATTATGTCCAACGACCAAAATTATATTAAATGGTAAAAATATATTATAAATATACTTTAAAACCACTTAAATTCATAATTTATCACTATTAGTTATTTTGATTAAAAAAGTTTTTTTTAATTAAAATTTAGTAATTTTCACTATTCATCAAAATATGAAAGTTATCTGAAATGTACCAAAATTTCACCTTAGGCTAAATTCGATATTCCGAATCCAAAAATGAAGTCCATTCTAAAATATAAAATATATATAATTTCAAAAAGTAAGTATTACTATTCATAACGGCTAGTTTGATTGGTTGTGGTGTGTTAGAACTCGAAGTTGCGTACAACACACGCTACTGTATTATTCAAAGGAAAGCGTACCGTGGAAGCTTGGGATGTTTCGTTTTAAATTTTTTTGATGTCCCCATTTAGTCAAAAAGTTTAAAATATTGTATTTAAAAAGGTTTCACTATTAAAATTTGATAAAAGTGAAATACTGAAAATGAATCTGTTCTTGTATTATGTCTAAGAAACTCATAATATGGATTCTAAAATTATAAGGATTATATAAAGTTTAAAATTTAGTTAATACTATTCATAACCTCTTTTGAACGGCTTGTTTGGTAATTCATGGTGTGCTTGAACTCGGTGTTGCGTGTAGTGCAAGTTATTGTATTATTTTAAAGAAATAACACACTATGAAATCTTGGGGTGTTACACATAATAAGGATACCCCATCCTATTACTTAATACCTCTTTCCATTCACATTTCATTTTTAGTCTCATAATCAGTAGAAATATGACCAATAATCATACCACCTTACTGATTTTCTTAGAGAGATTTCCACTTGGTACATTGATTTTCATAATGACCATTCATTCCAAACTTAATACATTTAACCTTTAATGATGTATTTGGGAGGCCAATTTTCCCATCCACTTCATTAAATGAACTCTTAATTTTTCCTTTGTAGTCACTTTCATTGTGTCCTTATTTTCTATAGTCAAAACACCTTCTTGTTCCTCTAAGTCATTCAGTTATGTTCTTATTTCCACATTATTGACAGAGCAAAAACCAAATCCTCTTTCTTTTATGTTATCCATTACATGGAATCCCAAAAAACGTTTTTCCTCTCCTACTTGGTGAGTCTCAGAGTTGGTTATGGTATACAATGTTAATAATGTTACGTGAAAACTTACTTATAATGATCACAACATCATTCAATCCAGTGACCAACCCACCTGACTGATCATTAGAAAATTGTCTTTTATATTCAATGTTAACCAATTTCTATCTAGTTCCCTCCATTGACTAAAACTAGAAAGAATTTAGTAAGAAACAATTATCATAATGAAGAACCACATAATATTGAAATGTTTTCTATATGATTTCTAAGTTAAGAAACCATCCATAAAATATGACACATTAGGTTTATCCAAGGTTATTCATTGCCAATTTCTATTTAAATTCTTCATTATGGTCCATGAAGAGTTTGTGATTCCCCACAACATATCCTATTAGAGTGTCAAACTAGGTTTATAGTAGGGCCCATTATCGTGTACCCAGTTATACTAAGTCAGGATTGACACACCTTGTTGGATTTTTTACTCCTATGTACATATGTGTGAGATCCACATCCACTTGTAGTATCTAGACATGGATGTAATTCTAGGAAACTATACACTCTATCCTTTACCAAATTTCCATGACATTTTCTAAAACATTTTTTATCCTTAGATACATCCCTAGATATATCCTTATAAATATTCCTAGGGATCTCACTAAATTTTTCTCATCTAAGTTTTCAAAGGATAACTAAACCTTCTCTCCAATACCAACTATAACGACTTAGTCTTATCATACATAGAAATTACATCAATTTTTATGAATAATTAAAACATTACACAAACAGACCCTCAAAGACTATATTATTTTAGTGCCTTTGTAAAAATAGAAACGTAAGAACTGGTAAATAAATGGGAGACATTATCTCCCACTATGTTCTTCTTGATTATAACCCTTTCTAGATGCATCAAACACAATACATATATTCCTAACCTGGGAGAGGAAACCTAAAATTTGGCGATATCATATGCTCAACATGGGTAAAAAAGGGATCCATGTATGCATAAACATGAGAATAGGGGTATGATAATGTGATCATAACATTATAATATCATACCCTTCATATATTAACATCAGAAACATGAATCTTTGAAAAAATCATGGTAGTTCATAATACATAAATTATAAGGTAATAAAGAACATAATCCATTAAAGTATATAAAAGGAATAATGCATGGAATTTTGGCATACATAAACATTTTAAATCATTCCTTATAAGTCATTGAGAATTTATAGAACTTATCATTGAACTTAATATAAACTGCACATACTGGGTAGGACACATCCCCATCCCCAGTCACAGTCCTTTAATTATAAGGGATCTTGTTTCCCCATATTCCCATAGTGGATCAGGTTTCCCTATCTTCCCATAGAGGATAGGGTTTTCCCATCTTCCGTCTTCATGGTGACTTCACCTACTGGGTAGGACACACCACCATATGTAATTATAGTACTTTCCTTTTAAAAGATCGAGTTTTTTATCTTCCCATAGTAGATCAAGCCTTCAACTTGATTCCCATCATTATCTCATGAGAGATAAATATTTATCCAATGAATTTGATATAGAGATATGTCCCACCCATCTCATTATTAAATCATACATACCTATGCCAAAAAATCATAAACAATCATATCATAACCCATTAAATGAAATGGGTATCATAAGAAGGTAATCATATCATAACCCGTGGAGAAAGATACAGGTTTCATAATCATGTCATCAAAATCATAACCCATGAAAATCATTGGGTTTTAGAATCATATAACCCAACAAATAGAGATGTATTTCATAAAAATATATCATGTGAAAGAGAAAATATTTTGATAACATAATTCCATAATGTGTAAACCATTTAGAGAAATAATATGAATGTAACCTTTGGATCATTTCCTATAAAGAAATGAGTAACACCAACAGATATCATATTATATTGAAAATAATTTTGAAATATCTTTCTAAAACATTTATTGATGAAAATATCCTTTCTTCACTAGAAATTTATTTTAAAAACATAAAACCTTTGGAAAAACCTTTTTCTGTAAAACAAATAAAGTAATCTTTGAAAATATATTTAAAATTGTTTCCTTTGAAAACTTCTTGAAAATTTATAAAGAAATATTGAAACATTTTTCAAAACCATTTCCTTTCAATACTTATAAATAATTCTTTAAATCATTTTGAAAAACATTTTCCTTGAAAACTTATAAAAAATGTTTGAAAATATTTCAAAAACAATTTCTAAGAAAACATATAAAGGAAACTTGAAAAGGTTTTGAAACCCATTTAGGAAAACAATTTTAATTGAAAGCAATGTTTTAAACATTAACTCTTCTAAATTTTATTTTACAATAATTTCCTATTAAATGTGTGATAATATAATTATATACTTTTTTATTCATAATATTATAGTATTTATGAAAATTTATCATTTTAATTTATTACATAAAAATTTAAAAACATTAATAAAATTATTCATTGAAAATTAGTCTTTTACCATTATCATGGTCATTAACATTAATCTTAGTAATAATACATTTATCCCAAAAATTAAATTAAAATTATTAAATAATATTATATTTTTTATCTAAAATTTTAAATCAATTTTTTATTTTTTATTTCTGATAGTTATGAAATAAAATTTTAACTTAGGATAAAAAAATAATTTTTTAGAGTAAAATATTAGCTTTGTTTTAAAAAATAAACATGGGTTTTATAAATACAACAAATTATTTTTGAATTATTTATTATAATCTATATATATTACAAAAAAAGTTTGAAAACATTTAAATAATTCTTGTATTATGATAATGTCATAAATGTGATGACATTAAAAAAATTGGTATGTTTTCACTATTCACGTAAAATTTATTTATTTAAGAAACAACTAAAAAAATTACCCAATTCAAATATAGTAATTATAAGTGTAAAATTAAGATAATTTTTTCAAATTCAAATTCTAATATTTGAGAATTATCCTTTTAAATAATATCAAAAAAATGATAAACTAATTTTTATAGGAAAATAACTTTTCAAAGTATAAACCATTTTTATTATTATTTCCTTTCCATTATTATTCAAATTAATGTTATTAAATTCTTCATAAAAACATATGTATTATTGAAATAAAAAATATAAATTACCTAAAATATTTTTAGTTTTTTAAAATAAAGTGTATAAAAATATATTATTAGAAAAAGTATATTATAAATCATAATGTTGTCTTCATAATTATGTAGAAAAAATAATTAGATTTTATCAGTTCATCAGTATTAAAAATTATATTTATTTTCCCGTTTTATTTATATATTTTTTAATTTAATTTATACTTGCTACTCTTCCAACTAGTCATTGATTTAAATGATTACAAACGCTCTTAATGTGTTCAATATTTTCCCTTAAGTGCTGTAAAAATAGCTTGATTTCATCATGATAAAACAACCTGAAGAGTCCTTATTAATTTCATTTTATATTCCTTGAAAAAGTTTTATGAGGCAATATGTAGTAGGAAACCAAATATTAATTACAAAAGTGCAGCCTAAAACATCATTCTATAGTAATCTATAGGAACTATTATTTCAACACAACCCTCAAGACCACATTATATCCTAGATTCATAAAATACCTATGATATATTTATGACACAGATTCCAAAATTCATTCCATAGTTGAAACCACACATCAAGGAAACAGAAAAAAAAATCGATGTTGTAAGGGTTTATATACTCTATATTTGTTCATTTGTTATAGTTTTTTGTGACGCAACCCTTATGATTCTCCATTATAACCTATAATTTGGTATAACAGATAAAAAATCTCACTCCAAAACCCATAGGCTATTCAACAAGTGACTCGATTTTATAAAAACTACAAAATAACTCTTTGAGACTCCACACCGCAACATCCACCACTATACCATAATTCCCTCATCTATAGTGCAGAATGTTAGGCCACACCACAAGAAGCTAGTTTGAGCTCTACCTTTATTATGGATAAGATTCATTGAACATGGATGTATTCAAGTTTAGAGCCCATAGTGGATTATTGAACATTATAAAAGGATTTGGAGCATGTAAAGAGAGACCCTTGGAGGTATTTTCTAACAATAACCACAACTATATGATACAATCACCAATATGTTCCATTGCTTTCAAGAATATCTCTAACTAAATCTCCATTATATCAAATAGTCTGTTCCAAATTGTTTAAGTTACACACTCTCATTATATTCTCAATTTCTCAGAGCATTTCATCATATTATTTGGAATATTAGAGAAAAATATATAAAGTGATTTCTCCTAAGAAATCATATCCATCCTTATCATTTTTATATCTTTGTTTCTTAATACTATTAATTTAAGAGATTACATGTTTCTTAATTTTAATTTAAAAAGGAAAGGTACTATTATTTTTTATGTTTCTATCTTGGTAATTAAAAATAATATGTCAATTGTGTCTTAGTTCTTACTATAACATAAAAATAAATAGATAGTTTTTATATCCTGGATACCATTAAAAGCATGGGACAAATACATTAAATCTTAAAAAAAAATTATTGGGATATATAGGGGTGCCTTCAAGTACAATTGACCAAACTTGTCGCAAAATATATTTTTTTGTTTACTTTACTCATTATCAGTTATTTATCAATTTTATACTTTTATTAAATGGACTAATCCATCAACTAACATTTAATCAATTTCTTTGAATCAATTAAATGTTTTATTTTCAAATATCGTAATCAAATAACCTATTATTTTATTCTTCTTCTTATTTTATGTTATTTAATAATATTTTTGTGTCTGTAATCTTTTAGTCTTCTTTTTTGTAAATTATTTAATTTCTTCATTCCTCTATAAATAAGTTTTTAAAATTTTACATATTAACTTTAATTTTTTAATGGAAAATTAACCACTCTCTTGAAATTTTGAGGGTGGACATGTCACATTTAGGGAAAATTCAAAATGAAAAATTACTGATATACTTAAAAATGTTTCCTCCAATTGCACACTAATTAAATATGTTTTATTTGTTAATTTCTTGAATAAAAATTAACTATGTATTAGTCAATTATGTGATATCAATTATAAAATTAGTTTTAAAAATGATTATTGTATTATTATTATTTCAAAACGGAAACAATATATATTGAATCACATTATCAAAATGTTTATACTATAGATTTAAAATACATATAAAGTATAGATTTTAATTTTTTAAGTGAAAATGAATAATGATTATTTGATTTTTCAATGATGCCTAGGTCATTATAATTTCTATTTATTTTTTTGAAAATCAACTGTATCCAACTTTTTTTGAGATTTACTGAAAATTTCTTTTAACGATAACTTAGTTTGTGAACCGTTTAATCCTGGAAAACAACTAAAGTATTTTTTTTGAAACCTAAAACCCATATTTTATATTCTAAATCCATAGAACTAGTAAAACATGAAATTTTTTACCAAATCAAATTTGTATTATTCGTGGTAAAAAATAAACATTTTTAATATTTTATGAATTTACAAGATTTTCATTTTTTTCTTCTTAGATTGTAAGAATGTGTAATTTATCATATTTTTTTTACTTTTCAAGGAAATTAAAAAATAAAAAATGTTATAAAATCATTTCCCTTAAAAGTGACCATATTAGAGAATTTCATAACAATAACTTTCATAATTGTTTTCTTCTCATGGTTACCATAACTCCTTTTCCTCTCTTAGATGACCTCAATAAAATTTGTTTGTTAAAAGACAAAATAGGATTCTTTAAGAAATTTTTTAGACCATAATTAATTAACTTTTTCATCTAAAATAAATTTTGGAAGAGGTAATCAATACCATATAACGTATCCTTTACCTTGTTATAATAATATATACCTTATGAAAATATCCTTATGAACATTGGAATAAAAAAATTAAAAAAGATTGGTTTTGTTAATGTATTTTGTTATAAATTATTTATCCTTAATATAAAGTATTGGTTAGGAAATATTGACCCTAAATCTAATGAGGGAATATTCAATGGGTCCCATAACTCAAGTAACACCTTTATAGTCTTCAATAAAAGGACCTAGGCCCTAGAAGAGTATATTCATGTCAAATTTTATGGAAATCTAACTAAATAAATTTGAAAAGGTGATAATGATGTTGACTTCCATAGTTTGAACCTTTATAGAACTCAATATTCAAAATTAATTGAAAACAATTTGGGATTAAAATATTTTCTATTAATCAAGTCTTGGTAAAATTATAATGACCGTTATATTTTACAATGATATTAGGTAATTATAATCTGAAACATGTATTGTAGGTTCGGTATTAAATGAGGTTGAAAAACAAGCTTATTACCTTCACCTTGGACCTCATTCCGATGAATATGTTGTTAATTATTATAATTGAATTTTCAATATATAAGAAGAGTTTCTAAAATTTAAAAGAATGAAATTTGGAATCCCCCCTGAATATCTTAATAGTCATAAAATTGTTGGAACCAAATGGTTTTTTCTAAATAAACTCGATGAAAAAGGAATTGTTAATTTTAAATGGTTTTGACATGTTGCTAGATTCTATAATCAAGAAGAAGTTATTGATTATAGTAAAACCTTTTCAATCATTACATGACTCAAATATATTAAAATCTATTTGGATTTCACTGTTCATTTTAATTTCAGTCTTTTTTAAAAGGACTTCAAAATTAACTATTTAAAAAGGTTTTATTTTTGAAAATGTTTTTATAGACTAACCACCAGGTTTTTAAATCTTAAATTTCAAAATTATATTTTCATGCTAACAAATCATCTATACAGTTTCACATAACCCCCATAAGGATTTTATGAGTGGTTAACCATGTTTATTTTTTAAAGTGATTTAATAATTAGAAAAGTTGAGTCCACCATTTTTCACATAACCTTTTCAAATGATTTATTAATTATTCAAATTTATGTTGAAGTTGTTATTTTAAAATCATATCAATAATTTATTTGAAATAAATTTTCTAATTTAATGAGTAAAGTGCTTTAACAGATTAATATGGGAGAACATAAATTATTTCATGGTTCTCAATTTTACAAAAAATACAATATAACAATTTTAAACTGATGTAAAACCACTAATTAAATTCTAAATAATTTTTTGCTTATACCAAGAAAATAATATTTGAATTCTCATGAGTACAATATGTACATTGATTATAGATGAATCCATTCATTCATTTGAATACATGAATTCTTGATGTATGATTTAAATTCTATATGACCTTACTGTGACCCATCCAGTCATTATGTTTAGAGTATTCTTATATACTTGTATTCAATCCAATTCAAAGGAATCTCATTTAAAATCCCTCAAAATGAAATTTCATTATTTTAAAGAAACCAAAAACCATAGATTATTTTATCCCAATGAAACTTCTTTTGAAATTTCTTATTTTTCTAAAGATTATTTTTATTGATACCAACTAGATAGTAAAATTACTACTGGGGATTTAAATCTATTATGAAAACCCCATATCTCTTGGATAATAAAAAAGAAAAAATTTATTTCTAAATCTACAGCTGAATTAGAATAAATGGATACTGGGATTTTTTATACCCATGTTATATGGATGGAACATACTCTCTTTGAATTTTTTCAAACATATTCTACATTACCAATCAAGTGTGACAACACTAGTGAGATCAATATTTATTAATATCTAATCCAACACACTCACACTAATCACATTGACCTAATGGACCATTTACTTGGATATCACATTTAAATAGGTGATATCATTTTTCACTTTGAAAAATACATCATTTTACCAATATATTTAAGAAAACCCTTCCACATGATCACATTGACTTCATCAAAATTGGGCAGGGTATATTTATCATGTGAAAATTAATCTTAATCACTTTATAATATTTATAAATTTTAATTTTTTTATAAATTATTTCGTAAAATTTATTTAAAATTTAATTTTATTAAAAAGAATAACATGTAGATTTTTATAACATCAGAAATGTGAATTGTGTATGATAGTCTAAGAAAAAAAGTATTATCTAGATACAAAACATGGATATGTTTCTTGCATAGATTCTATGAGGATTCATTCTGAAAAGAATTGATTAGGTTTGTTAACCCTTTTCCAATCCTGGGCATGGTGAGTGGGCCTTACTACAAACTGAGTTTGACACTTCTATTGAATTTTCTATGGTTTATTAATAAAACAATTATTTAAATCTTATTGATGGAATTATTTTTCATAATAGTAATTTTCCTAAGTATTATTTTATTATATTCTTTTCTAATGGACATAATATCTTTAAAATATCCGGATGAATAAATTTTGTGGTATATAATCATGTTATTACTTAAATGGTCTTAAAATAAACATTTTCAACTTCAAAATAAATATTCAAAAATAAAAAATTCATTTTATTTTTCAAAAATATTTATTTAGATTTTAAAAAAAATTCAATGTATTAGATTTTAAAACATTTTCCCTAAAATATTTATTTTCTATTATCCTAATATTTATTTAAAACCATGCAATTAATATATTTTATTTTTAAAAAAATCCTTTTCAAGTCACTATTTTTTCTCCCTTAATGTAAAGACCCCAACCCATGTATCCCAATGTTGGTGGTTACATTTTTATATTGTCAGTTGATATAAGAAGTTATTTCCCGATGGACCGAATAGTTCAGTAGCTTTTATAAACTAGATATATAATTAAAATCAACATTTAATTTCAAATCATAAAATACAATATATTATTTTGTAGGAGAACACCAAGTTTTCTCATTATCAAATTTGTGCATATATATCATAAAACACTTCATGGTATCCTAGGGAAAATAAAACATAAGAAATGTGTGAGCTCAAATGCTAAGTAAGGGTAATCATACAATAGAAGACATCAAGAATAAATAATAAAAAAATATGTAAGGTAAATAACTGAAACAAATTCCATTTAAATAATAACTTGAGCATAATATATTGGGAATAATGGATGACAAAATAATCCATATAAATAATTGAAACATCTTGTAACATGTCCACAGATATCCTAACTAATATAACAATATCAGGGTCATAAGTAACTAAATTCATAATAATGGAATGAATAATTCTAGAAAATTAAAACACACCATTAATGTCTCTACCAGGACATTTGAAAATACCATGAAGGCCTTATGGAATGACATTTGAACAAATGGGTTAGGCCTCGGCCAAATCTCAAGCTAATTTGTCTCATGATACCTATTGATGCATCTAAGGGCTATAATTGACCCCTACCATGACATATTAAGTCTAATAAAATTTTTATATTCATAAATAATACAACTAAATTAATATTTGTAACAGTTTATATTGGAAGAACTATCATACGGAATGTCAATAACTTCCCCATCTAAAATGATCGTAAACCATATGAATAAATATGTTTGATGGTATAATTAGAGTATACCCTCAACATAAGATTCAAAAAAGTATTTTCAAATAGATGAAAATAATTTAAGAATATCATTGAAATTTTATTAAGGAAAATTCCATTTTTTCTTTGAAATCACTTATTTTTAAAAATTTGTGCAGTTATAATGGAAATATTTTCATTGAAAATAACCTTGTAAACATATAATTGAGACTTCAATGAATTTATACATGATTTGGGTGGGAAATAATATTCATAACATATAAGATAAAAAATATTTCCTTCACACTATTATAGGAAAAGTCAAAAAGGTACCTTGTTCAGAAAATGACAGGATAATTTTTTTAAAACATTTTTGTAAAAAATTTCAAAAAAGAAAAAAATGAATTTAAAAAATCATCTTATAATAGTAAAAAAAATAAAACTATTTTAAGAAAACATGTATATGGAAGATAAAAATTTCTCCATTGAGTATTAAAAATATACAATCCTTAATAATGATTATATTTTGGAATAATAACATACCACTTAGGTATCTTTTGAATCATAAGCCCGATAAAAGAAATAACATCAAATGAAACTTTAAATACCATTAATACAAATAGATTCATGATATAATATATAAAATGGGAAGTATATACACTAAACAATAAGTGTTGATTGTGCCATATGTCTCACAGAAGTAAAATTGAGACTCGAAACCCTTACCTTAGGTCTGAATTACCTTTTAAGTGATTATAAACACCTCTATAACAAATTTATATGTATTGTACATATATACACATATATATAGTTTCATATATGATCCATTTATAAATTTTTATTGCCTTTTCGTTAGTGATCCTTTTAGTATTAGCATTTTTTCTAGTGTTAACGGCTTTATTTTTTCATGTGTGTTTTGATTTTACAGTTATGGTACTTTTAATTTTATTATAATTCCATTATCTATAGAATATTATTCATTGTATAAATATACTATATATTAAATATATATATATATATATATATATATTCATCTATAAAATATATATTTATAAATATGAGTTAAATTGTTCATGGATATGGTAGGCCTTACGTAGGCATGAATATTGTTTTCACTTTTCGATGGATGAAACAAAAGAATAGTGAATAATAATTAATAATTAATAAATCGTATATATATATCATATATAAATAATATATATAAATTAAAAATAACCTTGTTAGCATACATTTAACTAATAAATGAAAAACAAATCACATCGCTTCGTGGAGGTGGTAGTGCACACATATGCACAAGCGGCGTTATTGATTTCCATAGGATTGGAAGGAAAGAATGTATATATGATATTATAGTTCCAAAAAAATATTTTTTTCATATATAATAAATTGTTCCATATTTATAACCATTCAAGTAATGAGGTTATGAAAATATATTTACACTAATATGTGGAGATCGTAAATTGTGCATACACACTAACTATGTTTTCACATTTCATAGGATGGAAAGGAGATGGAATAGGTTTGTACTATAATAATAACATATAATTAACTTTATGAAACTTCATTTATTATTTTATTATAGTTAAAACACATGAAGATAAATTATATTAAAAAATAAACTTGAAAGAGTCACTAAATACAATTACCTATTCTTTAGTGAACTCCCTTTAAATTTCTTTCTAAGGGACCTAGGGATGATATTTTTTGATGGGAACTAATCCCATGAAATTGGATAATTATGTGTATAACAGTAATTTATAGGGTTTTTTGAGATATATGACTCAACGTGGTGAAAATAAGTGAATGTATTTCTTCTCATTTATAATTGAGTGGAGGGAAATTCTTGGAATTTATTAAAATATTATATTAAAATAAATTATTTAATATGTACAAATGGATCCAAATTCATATAATTATAATATAAATAAAAACGAATTCAAAATAAATTTATACAATAAAAGTTTTATATTTTTATGATATGTTTTAACCCTAATCATTTAGTACAACCCCCCCCCCCATTATCCCTTTTGATAATTACCATACTATTAATCTTTTCTACTCTCTAAGGGTCAATAATTTAACAATAAAATGAAAAACTATAAAAAAAGTAGTAATGGTATATGTAATTGTCAATATAACATTAATTTCTCTAAATATAATATTTTTAGTAAATTTACATTTTTAAAGAAAATATTATTTTTATAAAAGATAAATAATGTAAATTTTTTGAACTATTCATTACTTTGACATTAATTATGGAAATAAAAAACATATAATTCAAAACAAATATTTTTTATGTCCCTAACATGTCTTGGAAATATATAAAATATTTGGATCACATTATGTGCCTCAAATTATATTATTTTTTAATATTTAATTATCATTTACTTTATTTTTCCATTAATTGAATAATTAATGCTTCAGCACTGTATAAGAATATATGGTAAATATTTATTCACTAAAAAATTAAAATAATAATTATGATAAAGATAAATATTTTAGATTTATAAATAATATCTATATTTAAACATAAATTCAGGATTATCAGATATCAAAAATATTATTTTGATTAAAAATAAGAGTGTGACATGTTTGACTTTTCAGGAAATAAATTACTATAAAGGTCATAATCTAATCCAAATGGACATAATATGATTTATAACTGAATCATGGATTATTATGTATTCAATGGACTTAACCCAATATTTTAAGTAATGTTTTAGGTTCATTTTCTAATCTTAATCACTTTCATTTTAAACTTTAATTACTTTATTTACCTGTTACCGTGGTAATAAAAATTAATAAGGTCACTATTCATATTGACATAAAATAAAAAGGACCTGATAAATATATTTGGAAATCCTGAATTGAAATATGGAATCCATTTTTCATAATTACAAACACATAAGTGGATGAATTTTATTTAAAATTAAATATAAAAAAAATGAAAACCCAATTTTCAGAATAATTCCTTTTAAGTATAAAAATTATTTTATACCAAATTGAACCCTAAAATTGATTCCAATTAACTTAATTAGATTATTAATAATATAAAGGAACTAGTTTTTAATTTTAAATAACTTTAAAACAAAATTTTACTTTATAAATTCTTGGAATAAAAATATAGTTTAAGAAAAGTAGTATTTTTCAATATTCACTAGAAAATAAAGCTTTTCAGACAAATATAGAAATTTCACCCTAAGATAATTTTTTATATGTTTATTTAAAAAAATTATATTATTTTTAGAAAAAAATTTATATAAGTTTCATAAATTCATTATAATATTTCTACAAAAATAAATAAAATTTATTTTTGAAGAAAATGTGGTTGGGAAGTATAAAATAACATTACTAAATAATAATATTTTGGGGTTCATTTAGGATTCGTGTTGCATGTTGTATATGATATATAACAAAGTTTTATTTTATAATATTTATGTGTTACATTCTCCCCTCATTCAATAAATTACATACTCATAATTTGAACTTGTGATAAAAAAGTATGGGATTGAAATTTGATAACACCTTTGTTGAAAACCCACATCGTAAAAAGGGTTAATAAAACTTCTTCTTAAATGAGGGAAATAAGAGTATGAAAGTCACCATAAAACTAGGTTTCTAAATAATATAATAATAATAGGGAGTGAAAATATGTAAATTAAAGAGAAAACTAACACCTAAGGACTAATATAGAATGATAGATAACATTTTAATGAGAATTTTAATCATCACAAAACCATAAATCAATTATGATTTAAAAGATATTTGATTTCTTAGTAAAAAAGTAAATGTATAACTTCTTTTATTTCAAGGTCCTTTTTCCAAAAGTCAATGAATTATTTTACTATCTATATAATATTTTATAAAAAATAAACTTGCTTGATTCGTTCCGTGTTATAAGCATACTCTCATCATTTTTATTGTGCTTAAATCTATTTTCACTTAATCTAATATCTTAGGAAATTGATATTTGAGATGAATGTTTTCATGCCTAAATCACTTTTGATGAATCAATAGATCCATAAGTCATTCATTCAAACATTAAATATTTATCATACCTAAAATGGTTAGTGGAGGTTATCCAATATGATAAATAATTCCTTAATCAGAAATAATATTATAAAAAGTTCAACATAATCCATTCCAAAAGTATTCCTTCAAAAGGAACCTCTAAAATATTTCTGATCAAATGTAATGAATCCAAAAATTTCAGAATAAATTCACAATATTTCCAATATCACCTTACCATTAGTCCCTTGTAAATTATCTCTTAATGCCACATATAAATACCTTGATAACATATTATCCTAAAATATGGTAGTAAAAATAATCACTATAAAAACATTCATGCTTCCCAAAATAAAATCTCATATTATATAACTTATTCTATAAATCTGAAAAATAAAATAAACCCTCTCTTGAATCAAATAATTAACCATTTTAAGTTCACTAATATTATCCCAGTTTCATCCATCTTAACATCCCAAATATATTATGGTCTTTTTTCCCTTTTTCATGTATTCTCCAAAAATATTACCTTACCACTAATCACTTTTCTTGGTTATGGGTACCATACAACTTATGCTTTTAAATCATTAAGAAAAACATATGAAATAAAATATTTTTACTTTTCCAGGTTCATATAATGATAATATCTTTGATAAAATACTTCTGAAGAACATATTTATTAAATCCAAATACTAAAGAAAGTAAATAAATCCTCTTAAAATATATTAATATAATAATACTGACCAGGATCTCTTTTCTTATTTTGAGATATATTCCCTTGTATCTAGGGGCACTCATTTTTATAGTTCTCATTCTCCCTGAAATTAATGAATTTCACATTAGCAACATCGTTCTTTCCCATTCAACTATGATCCTGCTTTCATTTCTATCCACACTTGTACAAAATGTTTATTCCCTTCAAGAAATAACCACGGTGTTTATTTCCAAAATTAACCCATGTGGGAAAATATTTTTTTCTCTTATTCCCATTATCAATTTTTTTTGTTTTCCATCATTTTATTCTTTTTATTTTCATATCAACCATAAGACGTGGAAATTTATTTCTCTATCTTGATAACATATGATATTATATACTTATATGATAATAAATGTTAGGAAACAAGTTACCTTCAAAGTACTGGACTAATCCCATTAAATTATCTCCCAATATTACTCTTTGTATTTTTTACATAGTTCTAAACAAGACTAGATGGCCTTGTAAAGTTATATTCATACATAGAAACATTTATCTCTTAATTTTTTCTCATACTCAAGAATTTTTTCTCCATATCCACTCAATGTTTATGAGGGAAATATTTTCCTGGAAAATTTCCTTAAAACCTTTCCATTCCATGCTTTATATTTCCTCCTCATATTTTGTGTTTTGAATCAATGACCACCACTGATGTACATCCTCTGAGATATGATAAAATACTATGAAAACCTTCTCCATTTCATTACTATATAAAGTAATAAATATATTATCTAAGACCATATTCATTGATCTGCTACAAATGGATCTATAGTTAAATTAAATGATGGATGTTTTTGACGTATGAAGCAACCTAGCATTTTCAATCCATGTTTTGGATTCGTAGGCTACTATATACATGAAATTTTATTTCTCGTAACTTGAGTTAATTATCACAATATAGTTATAATTTTTTTAGCTCCAACTTCAGTCCAACTCAACCTTTATTATCCTTCGTAGGCAGGAACTCCCAACTTAGAGAACATTCATTGATACAATTTACATTCCTTCCTCTGGTTCCATTTCTAAATAATGTAATATATTATATTAGATCATGAAATTCTGAATCGTAATGAATAATTTTTAAACATGTGAAACACTTGATATAAATATGAAATAATGGAATATATAATATTAGATCATAACATTATGAATCATAATGAATAATTTTTAAACTAGTGAAACACTTGAAATAAATTTGAAAATTTTTGTATCGCCAATATCACAATCCTACAATTGGTTTTTTTGATATTATTATTAGTTTATTTTATAGTTCAAAGTTACCTGATCTGGGTTTTCCTAAATTGAGGTATCATGGTTTCCAATAAAATTTATCTAGTTCCAACTATAAAGACCTTGACCCAGGTAGCCCATAGTTGGTTGTTACTTTATTACATTGGCACTAAATACAAGTAATGGAATCCCAAAGGATAGAATAGGTTAGTAGTCTAGGTATCCAAGATGAATACTTGAAATTTTCATTATATGTAAAAACATCAAATACAATATAATATTTTCTTCGATAACACCACTATTTTCCCTTAGCGTATCCATAAATATTAATTATAAAACACTTCCTAGTATCCTAGGGAAATAAAACATAAGAAAGGGGTGAATTCAGATACTCGGTAAGGGTAAGAATATAGAGGAATCCATCATAAATAAATAATCATAAACAATATAGAAAGATAAATAACAGAAACACATTTTATATAATAAAAAACATGAGCATAATATGGAAAGAATAAACGATGATTGAATAATCCATATAAAAAATCACATGACCCCATTACTTATCCATGGATATTATAAATAATAAAATAGTCAAATAAAAATGAATAAATGATTTCAAAATAATTTACTGAATAATTTCAGGCATTTGAAACATATAGTTGAGGCCTCATCTAATACATCTGAAAATACTATCAATGTCATGTGCCATGAAATCTAGATAAATGGGTAAGGACTTGGTCAAAACCCAGTCTATTTTGTCTCATAATACCTAATGATATATCGAGGGGCTATATCAGGTCCCTCTCATAACTTTTTAAGTCCAACACATTCCTTATATGAATAAATAATACAATTAAATTATCATTCCTTAACAATCAACAATTTTATATATTGGAAGAACTCTCATACAAAATGGTAACAACTCAACTAGTAAAAATTATCATAATCCATTTGAAAAAAATATGGTGATTGTAATATTAGATTATTTTCTCAACATATTATTCAACAAATGATGTTGACATAGATGAAAGTTCTTTAAAAATATCATTGGAAAATTCTTGTAGAAAATACCCTTCACTTTGAAATCACTTAATTTTAAAAAGTTGCAAGATTATAAATGGAAATAAAATTCATTAAAAATAACATTGTATACTTGTAATCTAATCTTTAAATTATTTGTAAATTAGGATGATGGAAACAAATTTCATTCCATATAAGTTAAAAAATATTTCTTTGACACCTTTATAAGAAAAGTAAAAAGTGCCTCACTCAGAAAAATGAAAGGATGATTAATTTTGAAACATTTTATAAAAATTCACACAAGAGTAAAAATGAAATTAAACAATAATTGTATAATGGTACAAAAAATGAAAAAAAATTAAAAGACATTGATATGGGGGATAAATAATCTACATTTGGGACTTAGAAATAAATTATCCTTAATAATTTTGAGATTGTGAAATAAACCCTTAAAAGATGGGTATTTTTTGAATAGTAAGATCCATGAAATAAAAAACATTAATTGAAACATTAAAATACCATGAATACAAAAGGCTTCATGATATAATATATCAAATGGGTAGTATATGTGGAACCCAAAATAAATAAGTTGTGAATATGACATATGTTTCATAGAAGTATAAGTGAGACAAGAAACCCTAACCTCAAGTCTGACGTGACTCATAAGTGATTTTAAAGTCATTTATAATAAATTTATATTTACTATAATTATATACACATATATATAATTTCATATATGATCCATTTATAGAATTTAATTACCTTTTTTAATGTTCTTTTTTCTATAATCATTATTTCATGTGTGAATGACTTTGTCTTTCAGGTTTATTTTGATTTTTTAGTTCATGTACTTGAAAATTTTATTACGGTTCCATCATATCTAGAATATTATTAATGGTGTAAATATCATATGTATTCAATATATATTTATATTCATATATAAAATATTGATTTAGAAAAATTAATTACATGATTCATAGAGACAGTTGGTCGTATGTACACATGAAAGCTATTTTCACATTTCAACAGAGGGAATGAAATAAATGTCAATAAAAATTAATCTTTCATGAATATTTATTATATCACATATATTCATTAAAACAATACTTATTACCATCTTGTAAATAATAAATAATAAATCGATCATATCACTTCGTGGACGTGGTAGTCCATACGTACACACAGCCGACGCTGTCATTTTCCAAAGGATAGGAAGGTAAGAAGGTATATATGATATTATAGTTATAGAATCATATGTTTTTCATAGAGATCGTATATACTTATTATTTAAATTTTTAAAACTATACATGTAAGTTGGTGATGAAAATTGATTTATACAACAATGTGAAGATGGTAAGTCATACGTACGCACGAGCAATGTGTTAGCTTTTCATATGATAAAAAATAGATCAAATATGTTTTTACCATAATAATAATAACAAAATATAAGATTATTTATGATACTGTATTTATTAGTTAGTATGGTTACATAATTTTAATTGGAAGAAGAAAAATGAATAAAATTGAAAGGGTCGATAAAGACAATTACCTCTTCTTCGGTGAACTCCATTTAGATATCTTCATAAGGGACCTATGGATTATATTTTAGAATGTGTCGAACATCAATAATTTTTTAATTATATTGAGAAGGGTAATGGGTAGGTTTTATTCTAGATATATGGCTCAAATTGGTCCAAATAAGTTAAGGACAATGTTAACATTTATAATTGATGGCTGAGGAATTCTTGGAATTTCTTAAAATATTAAATTAATATATTATTTCTCTAGTGAAAATGGAATATATATATATATATAATTCAAATATAAAATGATAATAAGTAGAAATCATTTGATGAAATAAAATTTGGACAATTTTTAGACATTTTTTAACCCTTTTATTTTAGTTTTAACCACTGTTAACCCTTTTGAAAATTATCGTGCTATTAAAATTTTATACTCTCTAAGGGTTAATAATTTTAAAGTAAAATTTCAAACAACCCATAAATGGAAAATGATATATTTAATTAACCATATACCATTAATTTGGATGAATCTATTATTTTTAATAATTTTATATCATTTCAAAAATATTATTTTTTATAAAATATCAATAATGCCAATTTTTAGAACTATTCATTACTTGGACATTGATAATATCAAGAAAACATATAGAATTAAAAAATATATTTTATTATGACTCAATCATGTGTTTTTCATCTATAAATTTCATGGATAACTTTATATATATCAAATTATATTACTTTTAATATTTTAAATATCATTTATATGATTATTCCATTAATTATATAATTACTCCACCAACATTGAATAAGTATTTAAGATTTTTATTTATTCCCTAAAATTTAAAAAAAAATCCATGATATAGGTAAATCATTTAGATTTTAAAATACTATTTATATTCAAAAATTTACTCTAAGTATGAAGAAATTGATCATTTTTTCTTTCCAATGAGGATGAAGAAGTCGAACTGTATATTGAGTCTGAGAAACTGCTGAAATTATTTTGGAATTTTAAGGATATTGGCCATGAAGTGCTACACTGTAGGAGGATGGCTGCACTTGGACCCAAAAATAGATTAGTGAAGAAATCCCCTATAGTTGTGGGGGATGCTGACAGAATTCTTCATGGAAATTTATTGAATTAGTTGGGAAATGGGAATGGATCTGGTAATGGGTGTCACATGACTGGAACTTCTACTACTACTGGAGGTAGGTAGATAGTAGAACCGTGTCAAGATAGTAGTGAGCAACATGTCAGATCATGAACTAATGTTGTGGAGGTTGAGAATGAGAATGATCTCTCTTTAAGGGTTCCAGCAATATTAGTGGTACCTAAAAGTGACGAGATTTTGTTTCCTATTGAGGATGGGGCACTGATTGTAGAGCGAATGTTTCCATTAGTGGACTTGACGTGACAGTGTTGTATAATCAGTCCATTAATGATAAAGTCATTCAAGAATCTATTAACCATGAACTTGAGCAAGAGAGACTGGTTTCATTATCCCTCAATGACAACAAGGCATCTCTAGATGTAGATGGATTCTAGGTAGTTTATCATTGGAAATACAAAACATATAAGTCTTACCAGACCTCTTTGGCTTTATAATTGTCTTCTGAACAGGTTGAGGGTCAAATCCCTAGGGTGGATCTCCCTAAAATGGGTGAACATGATGGAATTGTACTTGATGAGGCTACATTATCTAAAGTTAAGTAATATTTTCCCCCTAATATGGTGAGGGTGACGGCTGAGTAAGAGGTACATCCTAATTATATGGATGTTGGTACACATATGGAAAGACAATATCCTTTAAATTTCTCTGATTTGATGAAAAATAATTATGCGCTTTTTGGAAAGGTCTCAGATGAGGAGTGTTTCAGTGCTCAAAATAAGTATATGAATAACACCTTCACAAGTTTCCATGAAGATTAAAACCCACTTTAAGGCATTGATAGAATTGTTGTTGATTGGTTCTTCCTTTAGTTGGAGGCCAATTTTTGCATGATGGAGTCGGATGTGTTTGGATGCAGTGATTACTTAGCAGTTCAGAAGCTCCTTTCAATCAATTTTGAGGATGGTTTACTTGTGAATCCAGAGATGAATTTATAATACTTGTCCTATAAATTCATAATTTTGGAGGAGGTTTCTGAGTCTTCATCTAGGTCATCATCTAATGAATGTGAATTTCCAACCAAAACATGGTATAGAGGACGACATCCTATGGGAAGTGGAAGATACCCTAGGAATATGGGGTCTAGAGGTAAGAGGTGATTCTTTGCTTCAATGTAGGAATATTGTTCCATGCCTTTATTAATCCCTCTTTTGTACTTTCATATTTTCTTCATAAATTTGTAGTCATGGGTTTTCAACCCATGAATGGGTGTTCTGAGTAAGTGTGTGACATGTTCGACTTTTCTTTAACTAAAATAATATAAAGGACATAATATGATCCAAATAGGTATACAATTTCATATAACATAGTATTGGGTATGTATGGATGCAAAAGACTCGTCCAATGAGATAAAGAGATGTTTTTGGGTCATTTTCTAGTCATAATCATTTTATCTTTAACTTTAGTTACCTGATTTACCCTTTACCATGGTAATTAAAATTATTAAAGATTCCATTCATATTTACAAAAAATAAAATGGAAATATTTAATAAATTGTGAACTCATAAATCTAAATATTGAATGATTTTTTCAAATGTTAAAACACATAATTGCTATAATTTAATTTAAAATTAAACAAAAAAATGCAATGAAATATAGTTTTTTTGGAAAATGTATTTATAAGTATAAAATTGATTTTATGCCAAATTAAACTGTAAAATTGATTACATTAAAATTAATTCTATTATTCATAATATAATAGAAATATATTTTCTTTCTAAATTATTTTAAAAAATTAATTTTAAAATTCAATAAATAAAAAAACAGTTTTCAATAAAAATTAGTATTTTTCACTATTTACTAGAATATAAATCCTTTTAGAAAAATCTGATAAATCCACCCTCATCTAATTTTGGTATTCTGATTTAAAAAATTGTATTAATTTTATAAAATAAAATTTTTATGTCTTCAATAAATTAATTATAATATTTTACCAAAAACAATAATTTTTTTGATGAGAACTTATTTCTGAAATATAAAATTAATTTACCAAATAAATTGAGTACACATTTCATAAGAATTAATTAATAAATTTTTATTAGGTGGGATATATATATATATCATAATTTTTTAAATACTATTCACACCTTTGAATTTAATGGCTAGGTTAAAATGGTCATATTTAAATAATAACATTTTAGTGTTTGTTTAATCTCAGTGTTGTGTGTTGTATGCAATATCAAATATAGTGTTATTTTAAAATCTCATAGTGTTACACTTGGTAATATAATTAAGGGTGATAAATTTAGATTTAATTTTAATACCTTTATTATCTAAACCCCAGTATGATTTCATTTTTATATTCTTGAAGGGCGAAAAGTTTTAGAGTTTCTCTCAAAGGGGGAAGCTTATTATTTTTAGAAAGTGCTTAAAAAGGAATGTATGGGGGGAAGTAATGTTTTTGTTAGAATATCGATTACTTATAATTATATATTTTAATTTAATTTTTATTAAATATTTTTTTGATCATTAAAATGGGGAGATTTTGTGCTTTTCACTGGTCTTTGATTTTAATGTTCACAAAAACTATTATAGTGTTTAATATTTTCTATTAATTAGTGTAAAAAATATTTTTTCGTAATTATAGAACTCATTGAAGAGTCCTTCATGATGATATATTAGTACCCTTGAAAAAGTACAATGGAACTACACATATTACTGGACCAAAAAACAAGTGTTACAGTACATCCCAAAGCACTAGGTCACATAAAGTCACATGGACTAATATTACGATGTAACCCTCATAACCACACTATAACCTATAATATTTAAATCCATTTTCAATATTTATGGTGAAAATATCATCATTCATACCATAGTCAAAACAATAAATCCATAAAATTAGGAAAACTCCACACCACATGGTATGCTATATACTGCAATTATTTCTTTGCATGAGTTTTCCATGTCACAGCACATGTACAACACTATAGTAACCTCTAATTTTTCATAAGTACAAGAGAATCCATGTTGAAGAATATATTATACACCATATCTATCTTTATTTTGATAAATAGAAAAATATATCATCAAAAATACACACTATTGTGTCTTCCCTTATGTTACAAATCCCTCCTCCATAGTGAATAATGATATACCACATCACAAACATCATGTCCTAGTCTTGAATCTATTTTGGTCATGATTTTTTTAACTATGAAATCATCATCATTAAAACCCCCAAAGTATTACAAAAAAAAATATAGTAGGATTTGGGGCCTTTAAATAGTGGCCTTTGGATTCCTTGGAAATAATAACAGCAACATTCTCATCCAATCACCAACATGCTCCATTACTCTTAGAAATATCTATTTATTATTGTTCTTTTCCTTTAAATAGTGTTTGAAAAATTATATATATTACTCACTCTCATTATTTTATGAATCCCATATAGAATTTTTCTATATAATTTGGGAGATTAGATACTAATCTACAAAGTTATTTCTCATAAAAATATCTCTTTTACATATCTTACTTATATTATTGGTGAATAGTGCTATTAAATTAAGAGATTGTGGTTCCATTTCCATTTATTTTAAAAATAAAAGGTACAATACTTTAATGGTTTAACTAAATTCTAAGAGTTACTATTATGTTTTTCATATTTCTTGTTGTAACTTAAAAATGTAATGGATAGTTTTGGTATCTTGGATACCATTAAAGATAAGAAACAGATATATTAAATCCTCAAGATATTTTGGTTAGAGGTATAATTTTACCTTCATGTAATATTTCCAAAAAAAATTTATAAATATAATGTCTCATTTAATTACTTAATTTCCAATTATTTATATCATTCAATCATTGTTTTTGTTTTTCCCATCAATAAATGTTTAATCATTTTACTTTTGGAATCGATTAAGAATCTTATATTTAAATCAATTAATTGTGTCACTCTTCATTTTATTATTTTTCTTATTTCATTCTATATACTTATATTTTTTCTCTTTCAAACATTGATTATTTTATTTTTTTACTCAAATTTTTTTAGTTTCTTCATTTTTTTATAAATAAATTTAAAAAATCATTTTTTTCATTTAATTTTTTCAAGGAAATTCACCCCCCCCCCCAAACATTTCATATTACCTATCTCCAAAATATAATGCCTTAAAAATTAATAGCTACATAATAATAGTTATATAACATGTTCTATTTTTTGGGTTTAGTGTTGAATGTGAAGGAACTTATTATTTTGAATAAAAAAATTAATACTAAAATCTTGAGGATAAACATTAACCCTCTATCGCATTAAGTAAATATCACACTTTCAATTTTAATTACTACCCACTAATGAAATAGTTAATGATGTTCTTAAGATAGAAATATTTTAAAATTTTATTTTTAAATAGGTATCGACCTCTTTAACATTGGTAAGTATATAATATTCATCTATTACTTTAAAATCAATATAAAAAAAATATGGGGTTTCATCCTATCCATTTAAGATAAATTATCCTCATGATTGTGGTTAAGGTATATAAAAGTAATAAGTTTTTCATAGGGACTTCTTTATTATACTTTTAATGATAGGTGATCATAATTTTATTTGATTTATGAAATATGATCTCTCTATTTTGTGACTATAGATTCTTTTTTTGAGCTAATTAATCCATTTCTAAAATATTATAAAAATCAACTAAACAATGTATAATAAGACTATCATGAGTCATTATCCTATAAACCATAGTGAATGTTTTTATAACTTGGATTCAATAATGAAAACATATTTTTTATTTTATTTTGACTGTATATAGTCAATGCAAAAATGCATGACATAAGACATCCAAAAATCTAAAATAATAAATATTTGTATCTATCAGAACATGATTATCTTGATCCACCACATATATTGTGTTAACATACAGTATTCCTTTCTCCCTTGGTTTAGGAGGTTGTTGTAACTAATTCTCTACATTAACTATAGGGTTAGTTCATTGATGTTTGTGATTCCAAAACTTCTTTAATTTGATGCATTTTTATGTGGGTGGAAGATTACCTGGGACATTATTTTCCTTTTTTCATTGACTGTCGTTTTTATATATTTATAACTATAATTATATTTTTTATCTTTTCCTCCCAAACTTTAAACACTTCCTTTTCATTTATAGGATACTACCTAAGCATTCCCTCCCAGAGTTGTGACATGTAGAAATTTCGAATTTTTTTCCCCAATGTGACTAATCATCACTATTTCAATGATGCGCTATTTTTATTTTTTACTTCTCTAGAATAATTAAGTTCTCTAGTTTCCATATCCACATTAAATTCACATCAAAATATCACTTCATAGCTTCCAATGAATCTTATATAAAATTTCATTGGTAGTCATTGGTTTAGGACACTAAAGAAACAGTTGATTATGCTCTCATGGTTAGAGATAAAACCATAGGTATACCATGTAAGGATCATGATGTTTTCTTCATGGTTATTAATGGATTTATCCTTGTTTTATTTCAATTCCATGAAATCTCTCTCCATATTAGTGTGAATATTATAAGTAAAATACTTGGTGAACTAAATTTCTTAATTTACTCCCATTAAATAGAGTCAACTTCTTCTTTTTCGACTATATTCTTAATGATATTACACTATTGGTAGGTCCCACCATCTAAATAAAAAATATCTAGGACAACCCTCTCATGTTTCAAGAACTACATAATAAAATATAATTTTCCATCGTATTGATTCAATACTAAAATATATGTAGATTTTAAGAGCCACTAAAGCAGGGTGGACATTTTTATATGAAAATGTTTTTGTATGTTTTTCCTTATAAAATTTATATAAAACCCCGACCATTTGTAGATATTTTTTGGGATTTTTTATAGGTACACTTTTTCCTTAGGTTGAGTACTTTTCATTTTTATATTACCTTTAGATTAGGTTGGGTGAAATTTATAATTTTTTTAAGAAATGGGAAAGTACACAGTTGGCACATGGTTTTCCGAAATTGTATAACCAAACCCAGAAAATTATGCAACCCTAGACATTAAGGATTTTCACGATTGGTGCAGGGTTTGTCAAACTGTTTTTCATATTATGATAAATTGTGAACCACCTAGAATATGAGCATGGTTAGGCACATTATTATGAGATACAATGTCCCTCAATAAACAAACTGTACATACAGAATTTAAATCCCCAAAAAATTATTAAAAAATTACAAAACCCCATATAATACCCGTGAACACCATAGGTCTACCCATAATTGATTTACCTCAATTATAAATCTTTTTATAGGTATTTCAATCCCATTTGACCTCTTATCTTCATGATTCAAATCCCGGTTGAAAAATATGTACCTCTTCAGCTATGTAATCTCTTCCCGGTTGATCTCATATTCTTCTTCCGTTATTTTGGTGGGTTGTTATCCTTTGTTTTGTTGGATCTAGATCTATATTTGATGAATCTTGATCTAGGATTTTAGATCTAGATCTACAAATAAGAGATCTTGATTTGTTTAATCTTGTTTCAGGGTTTCAGATTGATATTTTGTTCAATGTCATTGTGCTTCTCAAGTTCTTGGGATTTATGTTAGGTCATCGTTCATCCAAAAAATGAGGTAGGTGGTCTATAATTCAAATACCAAAGTATTTATTTAAATTGAGTGTATTTAATTGTTTAATTTCTAGTATATATTTAGCAATTCTGTTCTTGATTGAATTAATTAATTTTGTGAATTAATTAATTAAGGATATGTGAAATTGGGGATTTTGGGAATTATAGATTTAGATAATTATATGTAGAACTATTTATGATATATTTAGATTTTAGGATGAGATAATTAATTATGTAATTAATTATGGGAATTGGAGTTTGTGGAAATTGATTAATTAATTGACGAATTAATTAATTGGTTTGGCATACTTAATTAACGAAGATATTATTTAAGGGGATTTATGTGATAATCTAATTATTGAATTAGTAAAAAAATCAGTGTGATTAGATAATTAATTAATGGACTAGAGGAATCGATGTTAATTAATTAATTTTTAAATTAATTAATTTTATTGATATGATTAGTTAATTATTGAGTTAACTAATGTAATTGTTGTGTTTAACTAATTTATGAATTAGTAATGAAATCATTATGGGTAATTAATTGTTGTATTAATTATGAGTTATGAATGGTAACATGGTTATTTAGTTGTGAAATAAATAATGGGAACATGGTCATTCTAATTTGTAAGGTATCAAGGGTAACATGGTCATTTAGATGTGAAATAAATAATAGTAACATGGAAATTATAATGGGTAAGGTATGAATCGGAACATGGTCATTTAGTTATAAAGTAAATAATGGGAACATGTTCATTCTATTATGTAATGTTTGAATGGTAACATGGTCATTTAGTTGTGAAATAATGAATGGGAACATGGTCATTCTACTGTGTAATGTGTGAATGGTAACATGGTAATTCAAGTATGAATTTAAAAATGGTAACAATGGAATTCTGAGATATGATGTCCCTTGGACATACTTTAGGCTCTAGCATGAGCCAAATAATAAGTTGAGGTATGGGAGTCTTGGGAAACCTGTATATTTATGTGGTTAAATACATATTAATTGATAATGTGATAATTGTTTACTTATGTATTGTAATTATTTATTTATACAAATGTATGAACTATTATTTGACTATATATTATTTTATAAGTTGTTGATGGTGTCCTATTGAGTTGTACTCAAACCCTACTTGGGTTTCCTGATCAGTAATTGAATAGATTATATTATTTCAAATCATGTTAAGGGAAAACACCCTATGTTATATGGATAAGTTGGGAGAGAGTATGGCTTAGGGAACTAGATACTATTCGGGACCCTCTTGGGGGGTTTTTAGGGTCCTTATTTTGGGTTTACATTTTAGACAATTAACAATTATATTGACATAGAATATTTTCATTTCAGTTTTGATATTGTATCTCCAGTTTTAGTCATCTTATGATCTTGGTACTATTCTTTTTATAGTTAGATATTTTTAAGTTGTTTTTTCTTATTTTCCACTTGTTTATTACTCTACTTTAAAAGAAAAAAGATGGTATAGCCTCCCCATGATCAACATATCATATCCTTACTACTAGTCTAAATCCTCTAGCATATGGGGAGGCGTTCTTGAGTCATGTGGTGAATCGGCTCGGAGCACCAGTGTGTGGCCCCTGATTTAGGATGTTAAAAAGTGGTATTATAGCTAGGTTTTCTTTTATTTTCCTTTATCTTGATATTTTTTAAAGGTTCATAGTATAATTGGAAGAGTTAGGGCATGGTTATGAGCTTGTTCATGGGAGTAGCTAACCCATTTATGAAGGAGAACCCAAGTGCCCAGGGTGGGATTGTTTTTATTATTGTTTTTTTATAGTTGAATATTATTTCACCTTGGGTGAAGCACTTGTGGTGTAATGTGATTGTTGTTGTTTCATAGATTTTTTGATATTATAATTGTGTCCCAAAAATGAATGAGTGTTTATTTTTCATGCATCATTCTAGGCACTCATGATTATTTTTTGACATGCATCATTTTTGGCTTGCATGGGAAAACAAGTTTTTGGTAAGTTGTTGAACATGAACTATTTTCCCTAGTATGTGAAATTGAACTGGAAATGGTGTCTATATGAAAAAAATTAATAAATAATATAAAATGATGAAGTATGAGATTAAATTGGTGTCTAAGTGAGAATCTTGATTAATGAGAATGAGTTGCCCTTGCGAACCATGACCTAGGTGAAAGACGGTTAAGGGTAGATTTAGTGCCTCGGATTTGACCATGTTGCGGGGTTTAGCGAAATTATTTATTGAGTTTTTTTGTGTTTCCCTCTTACATAAACTTGTTACTTTTTAAAACTATGTCCTAAGGTTCCTGTTTGGAATTGTAGATATATGCCTCTACGGAAGTGCTTATTGAGATGATGATAGGAATACATGGATAGAGATGGTCTACAAGTGGTGGGACCCAAGGGATGGAGTTTTCATGGTGAGGAAGTATACTAGAACATTTCTTGCTTTATTCTATTCATGGTAAGAAACCTAGGGAGGCTTTTGAAGAGTATGTCTAATCTGATGAGGGATTTCTAGTTGAATCACCCTCCAACTTTGACTAAAGAGGGTGGAACTAAGGGAACTAAGTTATGGTTTGATTCCATTGATATGATACTTTAACATTTAGAGATTACTACTGAGAGGAGGCTCAATTTGGATGCTTATATTCTATGAGGATCTGTGAACCAATTGTGGTACGTTCAGACATGGACTGGATAGACTGATGGTATGTTATGGAAGGACTTCTTAGAGAAGTTCTTGGAGCACTTCTATCCAGAGACATTGAGGCATGAGAGAGAAGCTACGTTCATGAGGTTAAATCATGGGATTATGTCTGTAATGGACAATGATGGATGAATTATAGATTTTAAACTATCCTCTATAGTGTTGTTAGGGGACGAGATAGCTACAGTGAGGCATTTTAAGGATGGGATTGACTATGGGATTAAGTCCTAGGTTAACCTTTTTTGGTTAAATATGTTTTCTAGTGTAGTGGATCATGCCCTCATAACTAAGGGGAACCTTAAGGATGATTTTAGTGAAGTAAAGGTAATTTTAGTTGGATGATCAGTAGGTACAACTTCTGAGAGTAAGAAGTGTCTCTATAATAGTACCAACTAGGAAATGGGAAATGGATTACCCAGACAGAGGGATCAATTGCACAAGACCTTCTTGAGTGGTTTTTCACCAGTGAGGTAGGTCGGGAAACATCCAGAGAGAGCTACCCAAACAACCAGTATAGTTTCTATCTTGCAGAAATATGGGACATCTACAGAATTTGTGAAGTACCAATCAACAAATAGGAATTGAGGGTTCCAATAAGAAGAATCAGAGCATAGGAAGGGGATATTCGGCACTATGTCAGTCTGGTAGCTAGATTTATAATGGACGAGGTGGTATAGGTAGTTTATGTGGATATTGTTTTCAAATATAACATGTATCTGTATATTATTATAGCATAGGGGTATTAGACTACATCATACGGAAGAGGGGAAGAATAGTTGGACGCTATTAAGACTACACTTGTGAAGAGCGAGGCTAGATCATCAATAGTGAGATGTACAATTCTTGTAGCTTCTATTTTAGATAGTTCCTTATTTGATATCGGTGTCTCTCATTCCATTATTTCATCAAAATATTTTAATGTTTTGATCATGGTGGTGGAGTTCATGAGTGGGGTTTTGATGATAAACACACCTCTAGGAATACATTCAAGAGAAATTTTCCTATGCAGGGGTTGTTCTCTCAAGGTTGGGGAGTATCTATTTCTTTGAGATATTTATATCCTAGACATGTTAGGATTTGACTTAACAAAGGGTATAAAATAGTTAGTAGTATATCGTTCCCACATAGACTATTATTATAGGATAGTGAATTTTCTACATCCTAAGGGTGATAGTTATGATCATGATGGGGAGTGGGATATCTAGGCAGGTCGAGCAAGGCTAATTACTCAGCAACTAGGAGATCTCACAACCCATGTTTCTAGTCTATTTTAGGATAAATGAGGTATAAAGTATGATTTATTTCCACATATAGGGGATCAGTTTCAGGATGTGGTTCCTAAAGACTTCCCAGGGATTCCACATGAGAGTGATGTGGAATTCACCATTGAGATCATGCATGTGTATGAGTCGGTATCTATCCCACGATATAGAATGGAACTAATAGAGCTTCAAGATTTTAATACTTAGATGGAAGATTTGTAGGATATGGGATTTATCCATATGAGTGCATCACCTTGGGGTTCACTAGTTTTGTTTGTTGAGAAGGCTGAGGGGAGTTTGCACTTATGTGTTGACTACCAGAAGTTGAATCGGATGACTGTGAAGAAGCGGTATCCTCTTCAATGTATTGATGGTCATTTTGACTACTTTAGAGGAGCTTGTATCTTTTCTAAAATATATTTTAGATCTTGGTACCATCATTTGAGAGTTTAGACTTTTGATATACTGAGGACTACTTTCAAAAACATGTATGACCTATATGAGTTCGTCGTAATGTTACTTGGGTTGATGAACGCCCCAGTAGAGTTTGTGAACATGATGAATAGAATCTTTCATCCATAACTAGATAAGTTTATGGTGGTGTTTGTGGATGAAATCTTGGTGTACTCTATGACTCATGAGGATCATGTCCGTCATCTTGACATCATCATGAGTACACTAAGAGATGATCAACTTTACACCAAGCTATCTAAGGGTCAATTTGGGATTGATCGGGTACACTTCTTAGGTCACGTCATCACAGAAGAATGTGTTTTTGTGGACCTAGAGAAATTTTAGGAAGTGGTTTCTTGGTAGAATACCAAGAACGTATTCAATATTCATAACATTATGGGGTTGAGTACAAATTTCTACCTATAGATAGATGGGAAGTCAGAGCGTACTATATAGGTGTTTGAGGATATGTTGTGAGCTTGTGTTTTATACTAAGGTGGTTATTGGGAGAAGTACTTTGAACTATTGGAGTTCTCATATAACAATATTTATCATGAAACAATACATATGGAAGAATATGAAGATCTTTGTGGCAGTTCATGAAAATCACCTCCATGCTGGATGGAGGTAGGTGAGTCTGAGCTGTTGGGACTGAGTATCGTGTAAGAGACATCAGATAAGGTAAAACTAATTTGAGAATATATGGACATATCTTAGAGTATACAGAAGTCATATGTTAAAAATATTTGATGAACCCCAGAGTTTACATAGGATGATCGTGTATTCCTTTGGGTGTTTCCTAGTTTGGGTCACTTCAGGAAACAAATACAAGGAATGTTGGCACCCTAGTTTGTTGGATCATTTGATATTGGGAAGATAATAGGGATGGTGGAATACTGATTTTCTCTTCCACGTAGATATTGTGTTATGCATAAATTTTTCCATGTGTCACAACTATGATGATATCACCCCAAACCCTCTCATGTAATCGATGTGGATGATGTTGAATTTGATATAGATGTGCCCTTTGAGGGGCATCTGATATGTGTGTTAGATCCTTATGAGAATGTGTTGGCCAAAAAGACTATGCCAATAGTTCATGTATTTGGGAAAAATGATCACATTCAAGAGGAAATATGGGAAATGGATGCAAATATGTTGGCTCAATGGCCCATGCTTTTGGGCTTAGAATCTTAGAGATGATTAGGAGTGTATCTCAAGGATGATCTATTATAATGCGGGGAGATTATAAAACTTCAGGATTTTATTTATATGTTTGGAGGTATTTTATAGGTACTTTTTTCCTTATGTTGGGTACTTTTTTTAGTTTTTACCTTTGGATGTGTTTGGGTGAAATTTTGATATTTTGGAAGAAATGGGAAAGTGCACAGTTGGTGCATGGTTTTCCCAAACAGTGTTCCCCATACAAGAAAACCATCCAACCCTAGACAGTGGGGATTTTATTGGTTGGCACATGGTTTTTCAAACCTTTCACCCTCTTAATAAAAACCATGCACCCCCTAGATTAGTTTCATGGTTAGGATAAATTGCTAACCCTGAGTAGTAAACAGTACATACATGATTTTAATCCCCCACCAATTATTAAAAAAAATATTGAAAATCCGTCTTTTACCCCTGAATGCCTTAGCTTAACCAATAATTAATTTCAATCAATTCCAAAACCCCTGGGAGGGATTCCAAGGCCTTCGGACCTTCACTCTGGTTTATTCAAATTATGGTTGATAGATATGCATGCCTTCAGGTACGTGATCTCTTCTCTATTGATCTCTCATTCTTCCCCCATTCTTCTCCCATTATTTTGGTTTGTTTTTATCATGTGTTTTTCTCTAGATATAGATTTGAAAAAATCTATATCTAGGATTGTAGATCTATATCTATCAACAAAAGATCTTTATTTTTTCAAACATGATTTAGGTTTCCATAGTTTGATCTCGTTCTATGTTGTTGTGTACCTAATTGTTTTTGGATTTCTATTGGGGAATTGTTCATCAAAAAATATAGGTATGTGGTCTATAATTCAAATTCCAAATTATTTATTTAAATTAACTATATTTAATTATAGAATATTTACTTGATATTTATCAAAAACAATCATTTAATTAATTAATTTCTTGAGTTAATTTATTTAGTAAATGTGAAATTCGGGGTTTTGGGAATTATAGACTGAGATTATTAATTGTTGAATTAATTATCAGATATTGTGATTTGGGGATAAGATAATAAATTGTGGAATTAATAATGGGAATTAAAGTTTGTGTAGATTAATTAATTAATTTATGATTTAATTAATGGGTTTTACAAACTTTATTAATTAAAGAATTAATTAATTGGATTTATGTGATAAACTAATTATTGAATTAGTAATGAAATTAGATTGATTAGTTAATTAATGGATTTACTAGAGGACTTTATGTGATTAATTAATTTTTTACTTAAATAATTTTATTGATATGATTAGTTAATTTTTTAGTTAACTAATGGAATTGTTTTGTTTAACTATTTTTTTAATTAGTAGTGGGATCGATGTGAATAACTAATTGTTGAATTAATTATGAGGTATGAATGGGAACATGTTCATTGAGTTGTGAAATAATGAATAGGAACATGGTAATTATAATGTGTAATCTATGAATGGTAACAACCTCATTTAGTTGAGAAATAATTTATGGGAACATGTTCATAGTAATGTGAAACGTATGAATAGTAACATGGTCATTTAGTTGTGCAATAAAGAATGGGAACATGTTCATTCTATTTTGTATTATGTGAATGGTAACATGGCCATTTAGTTGTGAAATAAAGAATATGAACATGTTCATTTAGTTGTACAATAAAGAATGGGAACATGTTCACTCTATTTTGTATTGTGTGAATGGTAACATTGCCATTTAGTTGCAAAATAAAGAATATGAACAAGGTCATTATATTGTGTAATGTGTGAATGGTAACATGGAAATTCAAGTATGAATTAAATAATGGTAATAATTGAATTCTGAGATATCATGTCTCTTGAGCATACTTTGGGCTCCAGCAGAGTTGAAGAAGATGTTAAGGTATGGGTTTCTATAGGAACTTGATAATTTATGTGGTTAAATAAATATTAACTGAGAATGTTATAAATGTTTTTTATGCATTGTAATGATTTATTTATACAACTTTATAAACTATTGTTTGATTATAAATTTTTTAGATGTCGTTGGTGGTGTACTACTAAGTTATAATCACACCCTACTTGGACTACATGATCGATTCTTGAATAGATTATATAATTATAGTACATGTTAAGGGAAAATGATATATGTTAGATGGATGAGATGGGGTGGAGAATGGTTTAGGGAACCAGACATGATTTAAGTCCCGCTTGGGTGGGTTTCAGTGTATTTTTTTTCATTTTAGCCACTTGACACGTACATTGACATGGCATATTTATAGTTTGGTTATGATATTGTATCTCCGGATTTGGTCATCCTGTGATCTTGGTAAAATTCTATTTATGGTTATATGTTATTCAGTTATCATTTCTTATTTTCAGATACAGTATTACTCTAATCTAAATGAAAAAAGAGGGTATAGTCTTCCCATGATAGACATATCAGACCCTCGCTACTAGTAAGAAGACTTTGGCATGTAGGTAGGCACGCTTGAGGTCGTGTGGTGAACAGGCTTGGGGCACCAGTGTGTGGAACCCATGTCGGGATATTATTATTTACAATTTCAACAAGGTCTTCATTATTATTCATATAATGGGATAGTTGAGTATTAATCACCATAATATTAAATACTCATGCTCACATCCTACTTTTTTTCTCATTGGAACAATCATCACATTGCATTCCATACAAACTTTTTACCTATTTTATCCTCACTCTAACTATTTTCTGTATAATGAAAATTTAAGGATTATAATAATTAATATCAAAAGGAAAAATATTGGCCATAATTAGGTACATCATTAATGATATTTTTAATTATAATTATATATTCCAAGGTATCAATATAGGATATTCATTATCTACCTCTTATTAGGTCATCTAAACATACTATAAATATGTGATCTAGTCCTTCATAATGGTGCATAAATAGAATTTTAATTCCTAATATATATCCCTAGCTGTGAAATTAAAGGCTTACACATCATTCACTAGTGGGAATATTGAGTTGATACCTAACCAAAAAAATTCATCATTATTACCCATAGGTGCATCTATGCCATAACCATATCCACTTCACATTATACATATAGGGATGTAATTCTCATATTCCTCAAAAAACTAAACCATACTCTGATACCAACTATAAAAATTCAAGATAAATATATTTTTATTTTAAATCATTTTCATTAGATAAACATTATAATTCATAAAACATCTCAAAACCTGAATAATGAAACATTTTTCATCTCTGAGGAAAAGCTACAAAAAAACTTATACAAAAAAACTTTTAATCATTCCTCAAAAATTGATCCACACTTTAATCCTTTGTAATCTTCTTCCTAATATAGGGAAATAGAAACATGATAAATGGGTGAGCTCAATTTCTTGTTAAGGGGAAACATATCATCATGGCATTAAGGGTAAGACTGTATGCATACGATAAAACATGACCAGGGTAGAAATATCTTATTAAAATTGCATTGAACCACAACAGTTTTCCATGAATAATGATAGGATGATATGTAAGAAAAACTTATACCTTAGAAAAATTGGGTGGAATTAAGGGATAAAAAACATGATCCATGTAGAATAATCATAGGCTTGTGGTATGAAAATGTAATATTCCCTTGAGACATAAATTACAATGAACATTGAAAAAATATAAGTATATAGAAATTATAAGTTGTGAAAAAATATCCACAAATTATTTTGTGAACAAAAAAAATGTTAACGAATTTTTTTAAATAAAAAGATCACATTATGTGATTAGAATGTGAAAAATTTATATGCTTCACATCCTTATCTCAAGGGATATAAATCCTTAACCAATTAATTGTAGGGTTATATAAGACCCCACCCATAAATTATCCATATATATATGTTCCAATTGAAATCAAACATTATTTATATCATAAATGCCTGATATTAATTAAATGGTTTTTATAACATTTTCAAATGATATTTTATGTTAAAACATCAAGAATTAATTTGGTTGACATCACATGATCAATCAGTGAAAGTAATTCATTTAAAATATCATTATTAGTGTGACTCGTAAAACATAACTCCATATGAGGTAGAACAATTTATGGGGAAAACAGAAGAAAATTCATGAAATATATATTTTATAATACATTTCATATCATTTTCATAAAGAGGATAAATTAAAAATCACATTTAAAAATCATTTTCAAGAAAGTGGTTTAAAATCCATTTTAAAACACAACATAAAAGGAAATCCAAATAATGATGTATTGAACAATAACAGAATTATTTCCATAGGAAATGTGGATTGGAATGTTAAAATATTAATTCTTAAGTAAAATACTTATTAACATCCTAAAAATACTTTTATTGAAATCCACATTATAAAAAGTGTGATAAATATTTCATTTTAAAATAAGAGAACAAAAAATTCTTGGTTAAATAAAGGAATAATATTTGGATTTAAAAAAATGTATAGATAATATTAGTAGGAAGATTTTATATGGACATGAAACAAATGTCCATTAAAAGAAATGGGAATTATTATGCAATGTATGTTATCATGAAATAATAGGTTCATCATGGAAGAAGACTTGGGTTCAAAACATTATTAACAAATAAAATAAGGTAAGAAGATAACATAACGTCAACATGTGGTATAATAAATCACATATGAAATATTATAGTCAATGATAAGTGATTATGACCCATGGAAAATATTTCAGTCAGGAAAACCCCTTATGGCATCAAAATCTTCAGAAATGAAAATCCATCAATGGTAGAACAGGATAAAGACTTTTAAATACTAGATTTTTTCAGAAATTAATGATAAAAACAAATCTATTACTATTATATATAACAAAAAGGTAACATGTGGTGAACATTAATCATATCTCAATGAAATAAAATTAAGATTGTAAACCCCTTACCTTAGGTCCTGATTCATTCTTCACATACACCTAAAGTCTTGAATAATTAAATTTTGTTTATATAATACATTAAGAATAATAATTTTAAAGTATATTTAATTTTCTAGTTCTATTTAATATCTTTTTTATCCCTTTAATAAATTTATTAATCTTATGTTAATTACATGAGGTTGTTTGATCAATTTCTTTATAACTGTCTTGATAAGTTGAAAATTTTTAAAGGTTTTTAAAGTAGCTTCCAAAACACATTAATTTTTTATGTTTATGTATAGTATTATTTCAGTTGAAAAATATATATATATTTAAAAAGGATTATATAATGGTTTAAATTTTAGAAAGGTTCCTTGATATGATTATTTTTTTGCGGCTGAGCTTACTGTGAACATTTAACTTTACTATTAATTATATAATGTCTAATATTATCTATCAATAACATTTATAGTTTTATGAATATCAATATTACACATTAAATTCACTTTTAATATTATCCATTTTAGGAGGTAGTAGAAAAATAAAATACATCATTCCGTTGAGGTAGTAGTCCACACCTACATGGATAATGTTCTCATTTTTCTTAAAATCAGTGGTGGTATAAAAATTAAAGGATTATAATTTTAGAATCATAATCCTATTATAGTTATTATATTTTTTCATTAAATAAATCTTTTTTTCTATCCATATAATTTAGTTATGAAAAATATAACTCGTTGTATAGTGACCCAAGACTCTTACACATATTATTATATGATTTTTAACATAAATATCCAATTAACACAACCAAAGAATTTGTGATCTAGTTTATTTGTAATACTATGTTTATTAAAAATATAAATGAAAAATAAAAATAGAAAATATATAAATTAATTCCAATAATTTCCTCCTTCATCATTTCTCCCTTCTAAACACTACATTGGATAACTTGGGGAATAAACAAAAAACTTAGGTGAGTTTTAAATTTTAGTATGGGAATGAGCATGAAAATGGATCATAGAAAAATTTCATAACATGATATTGTAAAATGAAAATATAATGAATGATATTATAAAATCATGACACAAAAAAATTCATCGTAAGATCATGTAATCATAGGAATGTGGAAACAGAAAAAAAATCATAAGATAAGATAAAGTCAGGGCTCATTTCCAAGATGTCATAACATTGTGAAAAAAGACGCATAATAGATTTTTTTTTACTCAAAAATCCAATGTTTAAAATATCATGATATATAATTGTTACCCAGTGCATTGGAGAACTATTCAGGAACACCCATCATAACATGTTCATACATATTTATTCCATATAATGGAATCTATCATAAAGAATAAGCATAAGAAATACCTATGTAATATAATGGGTTACCAAATCTTGACTTATTAAAGTAAGAAATTAATTTCATAAAGATTATAAATAAAAGATAGAAGTAAATATTTTGGACTCTAATATTTTAATCAATTTGATTTTTCAAAAAATATAGAGTTCCTTTGAATAAAAATTTATGATAAATTTTAGATAATCGTGTATACAAATTAACATTTTAAATGATGTTTTAAGGAATCAATAAATAATTAAATAAGGAAATAATTTAGAATTATATATGAAAATAGAAGTAAAAAAATATTTTTTACTAAAAAAATAGTTCTTATTTTATGAAGGCTTCATTGGGAAGAATTTTGTAAATGATTGTTAAATGATAGGACTAAAGGATAGAAAATTTCCCCTAAATCAGATTTGATTTCAAAGAAGGTATAAAAATAGTGTGTAAGGAATGTAAATACCTAGAAAATAAATGGGGTATTATCTAGTTATCTATATAAGAAAATTATTTATGGGATTTAAATGATTTCAATAATATTAAATATGGAGATAAAGTGAGGTATAGTCAAAAATACACAACTAAAAGAAAAGAGTGTGTTTTAGAGAGTTCCCTTACCTAAGCTTCGAATTCATTCCACACTTTCAAATAAATACCTAAATAATTAAATTAGATTTTATAAATATATGATACAATAAATTATTCAAATTAAATTCATTTATTATTATTATTTTATATTATCTTATAGTAATCAAAGTTGAGATATCATTTATGTTTCTTTTGTCCCAAGGTCGCTCATGTCATGCTTCCAATGTCGCATAACTTGTGGATAATTTTTAATTATCATTATGAAATGGTTATATAACACTATAAGTGTAATTATATGAATTCAATATTATTCTATGAGTTTAAAATTTTATTTATATAAGTTAAATTTTATTAATTATAAACATGTTTCATGGAATATGATTATTATTGGTATATAGTCAATTCACTTGGGTGGTGGTTCCACCCAGGGGGACATACACAGTTTTTTTAACCATATAACCATTTATCCATTCTAGAATATAGAAAAAATAATAAATTAGATATTTTTTTACAATAATAAATTTACAAAAAACATCATTGATGGTGGTGTTAATAAATGATGAATTTTGTTTATTGTTTTTTGAGAAAAATGGTCATGGTGTCTCTTCTATTGAAAAAGTAATGAGTTACACAAGACGGAAAGAGGGAATTGTACATTTGTCTCAAGAAATAAGAGACACCATGAAATTAGGCATAGTGTAAAGGTGGATGTTTCTTTCTTTCAAAACCCCATTATTGGAATGGCCATCTACAATGTAATTCGCTTCCCGAAAAGTGTGTGTGATAAAGTAGTTCAGAGAAGAAATATTGTCAAGGCAATTTATCCATTTTCCGATCAGTTTCCATGAAAGCAGATCTTGTCCCACCCTTATTTCATGAACAACCATGTAATATTCACACTCAAACCATATATATCCCAAGTTTATTTGAGAAACAGTGTTCACTGCACAAATAAATGCCATCATTTTAGCTTCTAAGGTAGTAGCATGTCCACAAGGACCGTAGTTTCTCTCCACCACATCCCCTGGTAGTCCCTGAAAATTACCCCAAAACGTTATGGTCCTGGGTTTCCCTAGGAGGCCCCATCCGTGATTCATTTTATCCATCCACTAAAGGGGAAATATCATAGAACCTTCATCATGCCCCTTGGTTTGGGATAGAAACTTTTTACCTTTAAGCGCCTCAGAATCATGAATTCCCTAACGGAGTTGCTTCAGTTCTCACTGATCATAGAGTTGGAATTTTTTATAGCCACAATAATGCTGATAAATGTATTTTTTTTTCATGGAACCTTGCCTTGTGGTGTACTATATTATTGTGGGCTTTCCAGACATCATGTAAAACAACATCATAGGCCACTTGAAGTCAGGTGTTAAGCTTCTTGGATTGCTGGACTCGAAACAAGGAATACAGAAAATGCAGAACAGAAGTAGTGTTGGGTGGATTCAGCTCAAAGATGCTAAGAACTGCTTTCCACAGGAATGAATCAGTGTTACAAGATAGGAATAGATGGTCAACATCTTCTTGATGTTGATGACATAAAACGCACCTCGAGCACAGAGAAATCCCGACCCTTTGAATGTTTTCATCCACTAGTATTTTATTGTGAAAGATTCTCCAAAAAAGTGTAAATCCTATGGGGAGTAACCAATTTCTGTTTAGAGAACATATCCAATTGTATTATTCCTATAACAATTTACTGTAGAAAACTTTAGAGTCCAGAAGTCCAATCTATAGACCATCCCATAACAGTATGTCATCCTATTTAATAAAATCATAGCTTTCAATAATGGAAACAATTTCATCTGGAAGATCATATCGATGCTCAAGTTGTCCTCTCATAGTAACTATGTTGTCAATATTCTATTATTTGTTATTTAAACTATTAATAAGAGGTGTTCTAGTCTAGTTATCATACCATAAATGATGTTATGAATCAGCATTGACCACCCTAAAGGAATTCCTCATAATTTTATAGAACACAGAGTGCAGTCTTGACCAGATTGATGAGTCCATGTACTCATGATTCCCAGCAATAAGACATGAAATAATCCTACTTTTTAGGAAATTGAGAGAGGTATATTTTTTTGAATAAGATTCCAAATGAATGTTTCCTGCAATTCTTGATTGAAACAACTAAAATTCTTAATACCCAGTCCTCCAATCATGTTGGGCATGCAACATTTTCTTCACTTGGTACTGATGAGCTTCCTTTCCATCAAGTTCCTACTCCAAACAAATTTCTTCAACATTATTGTTATTTTTTTAACAGCATAGGTATTCCACATGTACACTATGAAGGAATAAAAAATTTGTGAGATAACAATGTGTTTTATAAGTCCCACACATCCTTCCATTGAGAGAGATTTTCCCTCACAAGAGGAAAGAGATTTCCTAACCTAGGATAAGGATTTTAAAAGTGTGAGGACCTAGTCTTACCCCAAAACAATGGAACATGAAGGTAAGTAAATTGTAGAGATCCCTCCCTAAGACCTGGATAGTTCATTAGATGGGACTTTAATGTAGTTAGGATATTCTTTCCAAAGTAAATAAAATATTTTATCTAGTTGATTTCCTGTCCTGACATGTTCTCATAATGTAGTATTGAATTTTTCTTATGAGTGATTTTTTTCCTATTCCCCTATGTGAAAATAATAATATCATCTGTGAACAATAAGTGAGAGGGGGTAGATATACCTATAGTAGCTTTTATAGTGGCGAGTTTCCCTTTTCCCACCATGTCAATAAGAATTGTTCTCAAGTAGTCTTCAACAATTGCAAAAATAATGGCAGAGAAAGGGTCCCCTGCCTCACACCCCTTTAACATGTGAAATAGCCCTCTGGTGACCCATTAACTAGAATTGAAATATGAGAAGACTCCATCAACTTTGTAATCCATTGAAAAAACACCTCACTAAATACAAAAATTAGGATAATTTGGTTAATAAATCCCTAATAAATAATATCATAAGCCTTTTTGATGTCATGCTTTAAAGAATCATTTCCTCCCCAGGTTATCTTCCTAAGAATATTAAATCACTCTGAGGTAGTGAGAAGTGGGTCTTGGATATTCCTGCCTCTGAAAAAACCAAACTAGTACGAAGAAATATTTTTTTTAGACACCTGAGAAATCATGTTAGCAAAGTGTTTTGTAATGACTTTGTGATTATTGTTCACCAGGGATACTAGCCTGAATTGACTGATTTCACTAGCCTTTTCTACCTTGGTTATAAGGGAAATGAACTGGTCATTAATCCTTGGAGTGAAGTTCCCACCCCTAAAAAAGTGCATAACAAGAAATCACACCTCATTCTGAATGACACCCCAATATCTTTGGAAGAAAATATTGGTGAGACCATGAGGTCCAAGAAATCTATCTTTATTGAGACCAAAAATTGCCTCATTAATTTCTAAATCCATCAGAATAGATGTAAGAAGTTGATTTTCCTCCTTAGTGATTAATTTAGGAATGATGTTGTCTCTCACTAGTTCAGTTGGAGCTACCCCATTAAAGAGATTCCAATAGAATGAGGCAATATGATATGTGATCTCATTTTTGTCCTCCAGAATTTATCACCATACTTTTGATGCGAAAAAGGTATATTCACTCCTTTAACCCTTTGGAGTGTATGGAAAAACTTTGTGCTTATATCCCTTTCCTGAATCCACCATACTCTGAATACATCCTTTTTTATACTATCCCTAACATTTATAAGTTTATTCAGCTTTGGAGACAACTCAACCTCATGTTGCATATCCTATTAGAAGTTTGATCTAGTGGCATGTTCATGAATGTCATGAAGTTAGCATTCATGTCCCTCGATTTCATCATCCAACAATCTGAACTTTGTTTTTTTCCATTCCCTAAGATTAATCTTTACCATTATGATCTTGGAAATTCCTAGCAGTGGACTTCCATTACATCTTGGTTAATTCCATGTCTCTTGAACAAATTTTTAGCAATCTAGAAGAGAGGCCCATGCATTACTAAACCTGAAAGGATGTTATTGACCTTCTTTTTTCTCAATAAAACTAATCAGAATAGGATGATGATCAGAATGGAGTTTAGAAATAGTAACAAATGAGATTGATTTCCAAGCATTGAGAATTTTATGATTCACTAAATCCAGGTCAATTCTACTCGTTCTCATACCATTTAGATATCTATTGTACCATGTGAATTTAGAACCAATGAGATTAACTTCCACTATTCTGGTTTTTCAATACAATATTTAAATTATTGTGTTGAAGTGATATTTTTTACTGGGACAATTTTCTCATCCTCATGGAGAATGTAGTTGAGATCACCTGTGATAATCCATGAATATGAGATACTATTCTCTAGGTGCTGGATTTTCACCCATAAAAGTCTCATATCCACGTGGTATTTATGGGAATACACAACAGAGAAGAAAAATTACCTACCACCCTCTAGAAAACTACAAGTGAAAATATGATTATCCTCATAAATTATCCTTAGAGAGTCAACATTGTGATGATTTAGAAGCCAGAACCAATTAGGACTTTTGGCAGCTCATATAGTGCCTAAAAGATTGTACTCTTTGATACTAAACAAATTTCCTAGATTTTTGGAGTTTATCTTGGGCTCTAAAATTCCGATTATCTTAGGTTTATACCTTCCAATATAGAGCTTGAAGGAAACTTCAGTGTCAAGGTTTTCTAGGACATGATAGTTCTATAAAAGTATTCTCATTTTAATTTTGGTTTGGAGGTCATACCTCCTTTTTTCCAAAGATTTCTTGGTGATTTTCTGGTCTTTTCAGCTTATAGTGCAGTAGCATCCAAATTTATCTCCCTATTGTCCATATCAGGTTTTGGTTGAATGTAAACTTGTATCTCCTTCTTCTTTTCCCTGGACTCCCCTATTTCACCATTATCCTTGAAATAGACATTTCTCTGTACAATACCTCCCTCGGTTGTTATATCATCTACAGCTGCATCTGTGTGAGGCCCAAGTAAATCCAACATACCCTCTATTTCTACATCAATCAAGCAGGAAATGAATTCCTAAATCTGTATGTCATAAACCATAGCACCCACCTCCAAGGATATTTCCAAAATCTGTTTAGTAATATCCTCTAAAGGCCTTTCCTTCCCGCCAACATCATGGAATCCAGCATTTTCTTGTTGATCTTCCTCTTCGTCCACTATTTCTTCCCATGATTCTCTTTCCATTGTTGCTTTGTTACAGCTTGTAACCTTATCTTGGATCTTCCCTTTTCCATTGCTTCCAATGCATTCCTCCTTCTCTGTGGAACCTCCTTCCAGACTGGAGTAGCTTGAGTTGGATTGACCAGCTTTTGACCACACGACATGCTTGGAATTTTTTTCCAACCATCTTATTGTGGTTATAGTATTGAGGAATATTATCAAACTCATAATTTATCTCCAATTTATGATCTTTCACATCCCAAAAAAAATTGATCTGGGGGCGGAAACTCCTTGTCATTTTATTTTAGAACTCATGCATAGATTCCCAAGTCCCCATTAATACTGCAATGGTCAATCTTAAGAGGAGTTTCAATTCCTAATGCAAGGTCATTCTAGATCTTCATATGCCAATAGACCCATAGAAACCCATGAATCCTTGTCTACACATATTCTGTAGAAATTCATTGTTTAAATTGATTAATGTTTGCATCCCATTATGATAGCCTCATGAATCCAGGTTTTAGGCTTAGATTCCCGATCCTACACATAGTATTTAGATCCTATTTTCTCTCTATAATTATATAGAGAGAATCCATAGCAGTGTGAGATACTCAATTTTAGATCAGATAATGACCATGGTTTCATACATTTTTCAAAGGAATTTATCCCTAGAACCAAGAAGTGGAAATTCCCCGTTCACTGATGGAGTGCAACTTGATCCACCTCCACCATGATAGATCCATCCCTTATGCGCTTGATCATAGGTGCATTTGAAGGCGATGAGACACCATTCACCCCTCCTGCAAGCACCTCCACAAAAGAAACAACATTTAGAGTTGGGATGAGAGAATCAATTCCATTGGCTACATCTGTGAAATATCTCTTCCACTCTGGATTGAAATAATCCATTCATGCACCTGTTTCTAAAAGAATCGACCTTCACCATCATTAAAGGTCGAATGATTTTCCCTGGTCTTTCCATCATAAGCATCCAGTGATGAAATTTATTTAGGGAGGTGGTGAACTAACCATATAGTGAACAACATATTCATTTTAGAATAAAATGAGAAGATGTTGGATAATGGATATTCCATTAACACAACAATATTATAGTATATTTATTATACAGTAGATATTATTTCTTATTTGATTGAATATATATAGTGGAGGTATAAGAGGATAATAATTTAAAAGATTTGGATTGAGAATATTACAACTCTAAATGTATTCTCTTGAAACACGCCTTATGGATCCTTGGATTTTACTTTTGGTGAGACCACTAATATGAGCACACGGGGAGATGGTTTAGAAGAAAATTAGGAAAATAATTATCAAGACCCATGGATTATAAGATATTAGAATAATTGATGGTAACTAAAAGGGGTTGAGAGGGGAGTATTTTTAATAGAAAAAACTTTAGTTTATTATTTCTTCTCAAGACTATAAGTAGTGATGAATATAATGACTAAATATAGTAATTGGGACATATGAGTCCAATAAAATATTTTCTTACATCAAACCTTTTAAATTATTTGTGTATTTACATTAGAATTTAAAATAATATATTTTTTTGTAACATGGCTATATTTTTAAAGAACTCTATGTTCGATAGTGTATACAATATACAAACCTGATATTAAATGAACAATGAAATATTATTATCAAAATTTTACGATTATAAACTAGTTATTGAATTGGTGGGTATAAATAGAATTAATTGAATTATGAAATACATATAAAGTACCTTCCTAATAGAAATTATTGATTAATTATTGGGAAAAATTACTGAATTTTTATTAAATTCATTTTTTCATAAAAAATACATTTTCTATAAAAATGGTTATTATTTATTTATCTAAGAGAATATTTTAATTATTTTTTGAAAATTTTATAATTTTTACTTGAAAAGGCTATCATTTTTGAAATCCTCATCTCAAAATAATTTTATAATTAACTTTTTATATTTTCTAAAATGATTGATTTTCATTTAATAATGAAAAATGAAAATTTTGTCTCAAATACATCCATTTATTTTCATTAAATCATGTAATTTAATGTCATATTATAATTTTTCAGTGATAAAGTTAAGTATGATCCATTTTATTTATAACAATATAATTACTTCTTTTTGAATTGGTAACACTCAATATTTAGATATAAGATAATTTTTATTCTTAAAAAAGCATTTTTCAAAAAAAACTGTTTTTTTCTTTTTCATATTTATTTTAAAATTGATTTCTACAAAATATATAGTTTCAATCATGAAAAATTTACCCCATATTTATAATTATGAGTTAAAATTTGGTAAATAGGCCGCTTTTATTTTTGTCTATAATTAATAGTAATCATGGTAAATATTTGTCACATCAGTAAGGGTAAAATGGGTAAAATAGGGTTAAAACCATGAGATAAGGTCTCAAAATCAACCCAAATCTTGAATTTATTTCATCAGATGGAATATATTCGTCCATATACATACTAAATTTGAATATATCACATTTGGGTTCAATTATACATTTATAATAAAATTTATATTTTTTTAAGTAATGAAAATTCTAAAATTTTACTCTCTAGAATTAAATATCTATAAAAAATTTACATAAGGATAAAATTAGGTATTTTTGGTAAAAAATGTTTTTTATAAATATTAATTAATTTTTTTATCATGGTAATTTATTTTTAATTTTTAGTGATTAGATAATTACCTTAAATGTTTACACAGTGCCGACACAACGCTTGAGCAAAGAGTAGAAAAATCATGTTAATGATTTAAAAACACTAAAAGTAATATTGTTTGGGTGATTTATACTAACCATAGAATTTTATAGATAAATATAAAAGTATAGGAATGTTTAAAAGGTTTATATTCAAATTAAATAAGTATTTTCATGTCTTTAAAGTCAAACAAATGAATAGTGTCAAAAATGATATTAATGATATTTTTAAAAAAAAATATTTTATTAAATTATGTTAAAATATTAAAAATATTTAAATATGAAATATATGATAATAAATGGTTGAAAATATAACCCATTTTCTATATATTATCTAATTACTAACTTTTTAGTAAAATTATAAACCTTTAAGAATGAGAATTTTGTTACCGTAGTTAAGGTTAAAATTGGTTAACGATGGTGTTATAAAAAAGTTAGGTTTAAAATTACATGAAAACCTATATAAAATTCATTTTATGGTCATATTTCAACCTGAGTCTACTTTTTTTTATATATTTCCATTTTTAATCATTTTTATTGCGAATGACTTAATTTTAGTCAAGTCTTTTTTTTAATTCCAAGTGTATCATTTCCCTCCATTATAAAGGAACACCTCTTCTCTTTATGAAAAATTGATCCATATATAATGACAAAACCCTACAAATTTCTCTTATAAAATTCTATATCCAAAAATTAGAGGTTTTTTTATTCTTTAAGGACTATTCCAAGGGTATTTTACGAATGGATATAATGGAGGCCTATCAAAGAAGATATAATCATCTTACTCAGGATCTTTCCATTTGTTTCTTGTTCTATATTCTCAAAATATATAGTATTCATCCTAAATTAATAAATTAATTATATTCAATATAAAATAATTTTATTATTATTATGTAACTACCATTATCCATTATCTTTTAATTAAATGGGAAGTGAAATTATCACTCGTGCATAAGTGTGGACTACCACCTCCACATAGCGATAACATTTATTTTCCATAACCATATTTCATGGATAGTAATTATGAAGTTTTAAATGTTTATAATTTATATTTATTAAATAAATATTATTTTTTAATTATAATATCTAATCTACCTTATTAATTTCTTAGAAAATGCTAACGTCACTCTTACCGACGTGTGGACTACCACCTCCCCAAAGTGATGTGGTTTATTTTTTATTTAGGATTCATATGGATGATAATAATGATCAATTTAATGAATATATGTGATATATATGATATAATAATGATTATTTAAAGGTTTTTTTATTTAAATGTCTTTTTTTTCATCGATATAATAGTTTAAATAGTGTCCATATGTATGTACGACCTACCATCTCCATGAATATAGTAATCAATTTTCCAATATAAATATTTCATGGATTTCTATAGATAATAATATAATGAATATATGATATTTATATAATTATTAACATTTTTTGAGATTATTGAATCATGATCAATGTATTAGGACTCGAACTAGTCAACCAAAATCCTTTTTAAAAAGGAAACAGTTAACACCAAAAAATGAATATTTTAATAAGGGATTATTAATAAAGGGTTAATGAAATGTTATCATTGGATCATATAGGATATTAAGTATTTAAATGATTATATTATATAATTAAAATAAGTTTAAATTTAATATACATGTGGTTAGATAACTTTAGATGTAAGTCTAATTTGTGGTAATGGATTTACATCTCACTTTTATTTCTATGAGAAAAATACCATATTCACCACTTATATATTTTATATGGTGTGTATAACTCCAATGAATTCCGTCTATTATCACCATCATTAAAATTATAGGGATATAAAAATCCATATAAGGTTCTCTATTTCATGATGTTTTAATTCAAACATTTCCAAAGTTATAACAGATTTATAATACAATATCATTGTTTATTGGGGAAACTTATGTTTATGTTTAGGATGATAAAATTTCCAGATATATCTCTCAATAATATCTTGAATTTTTTGCTCCTCTTGTTATATATTTATTATAAATGTTTTCCTTTAATTTTATTCACTTTATTCCCTTAATATACCAAAAAAAATTAATGGAAACCAAATTTACGTCACTCTTTGATCAAAAATATTGTTTATTAACTATCCATGTTTTCTAAAAATGTTTTATAAAAATGTTTTTATATTCATATATGTTTTTTTTAATCTAGTTTTTACTCAATGTTAAAGTTTTTTTTAAAATAAAAGGAATATTCGTGTCATTTTCCAAATAATTTTCTATTGACCTTTTACCAAAACATGAATGGAATATTTGTTATAACATATACGATATCAATGATATTTACCATCATAATTCCTACTCAACAATATGTAGCTTCCTCTAAAAGTTGATAAGAATCATTTCAAAAAAAATCCTTAATATTTGTGAAATTTTTAGATTTAAATATTTGATTTTAAATTTAAAGGACTTTTTCCTTAAAAAATATTCCATTTATATTTTAAGAAAAGTTTTCATCTATGATAAATCTCTTTGATTTTACTAATCATATATTTGGAATATGATCCAATGATACCATATTAATTATTTCTTGATATGTTTTACGGTTATGATGATGATATATCGATTCAACTCATTTTCTTTTCTACAAGTTAAGTTATGATGACTATTTTTAGGATCTTAAGGCATACATATAAATGGATTTATTATTATGTGATTGGTGGGATTGGAATTATAAATCCTATCAATTTTATGGGTAAAAATTAATGATGAATGATATAAAGGGTATACAAGATTTTATCCAAATCCAATAAGAGTGTAGATGGGAGGTTATCCAAAGCTCAAAATAGGGAATACCGGAGGTTATCCCAAGACTGGGGAAATTGAACTGGTGGTTAACCCAAGAAAAACATGTTATGAATGTATTTTTTGCGTAGAATTTACATAATATTTATATTATTATGTGTATATCACAAACTAATGTCTTCTTCCAATTTTATGCCCTCATGGCATATGTTCTTTGATTCCTTTATGATTCATGTATTATGAAATGCCGTGATGTTTTTCAAAAAAAATCACAATTATGATATATGATATAAAAGGTATTGTTTTCAAATGTTAATTTTATGTTCTCATACCCTTATACTCACTTTAGGTTTATATGATCATTGATATCTCCCTTTTTTACCCTTAATGATAATGTGAGCTAAATCATTCTTATGTTTCCCTTCCCAAGGATATGATAAATGATTTTAAGAATGGTTTTACTAAGAAGGGTGATAGTTATAAAGAAATAAGATGGAGATAGTGTATATATATTATGAATGAGTTTTTCTATATCAAAGAATCCAAAGACACTAAAACTATATTCTTATCCCATAAATCGTATTGTTATGTATTGAATATTTATATAATAAGATATAAAATCACTCTATAAAAAGTATGGGTGACAATAATTGGTATTAGAGTAGGGTTTATTTTTCATTAAAGATTATATATTAGACATATTTTGTGAAAAAACTAGGGATATGTATATGTATATGATAAAATCCTAATGTTTTGGAAAAGTATATATTATGTATTTTTACTATAAATACACCACTATATAGATACTCCAAGTGGACGTGATTTTTGCATATATGAATCTAGGTGTAATAATCTTGATAATAGTTGGTCATAGTATATATCATCAATCATTTTTTAGAATAGTGAGCATGACCCTACTGTATACATGGTTTGAAAATCCTAAGATATATGCATTGTTTTTACTCATATTTTATTTACAAACCATTTTGAAGGATTTGAATAGATAATAACAATAAATGGCCTATGTTAAACCTAAGTTAGCAAAGATTGAAATGAAATGGAATTATTTAGACATAATATGAATGATTTTTATTGATTATATGATTCCTCACTATGAGTATTGTAACTCGCACTATATGTTTTTGGTTTTATTTAATGATTATAACTAGGAGGATTTGTGTTCACACATACTGTAACAGATAATGGATTGACTATCCATATGAGAAACCAAATGAAATAGGAGTATCAAGGAAAAAATTTGTGATTATGGATAATAATTTATCTCCTTATATGATTACAAATCTCAAAATGGGTGAGTTTCCTAACACACATAATATGATAAAAATGGAGTTTCAGTAAGACCATGTAAGGAAAAAGTATTATCTTACTGCATGCCATGTAGGTGGGAACAAGTACTCATTGAAATTTTTCAATGGAATGAAAATATATTTTTTTGTGTGGTATATAAGTGAAAAGTCTAAGTAATTTCAAAGGATAAAATGAAAGTTAAATGGAGGGAAATTAATTTCAACCTAAGGTAAATTTTATTTTTTAAAATTTAAAAATATATGGAATAAGGGAATTATTTGGGCCAATTCAATAATCCAAGTGTTAACTCCTTGACTAAGGATGGACCTATGTTATGATATATGTTAATGTGTAAGGATTAAAGTGTTTGTATATTTTAATCTATAAATTATGTTGTATAAGTGTTATATCAATGATATATTGTATATAATAATTATTAAATAACAAAGGATTGTCATATTGTGGTTTTCTATTAAGGATGTGAGAACATATATTGAATGATACCAATAACCAAGAAAAGTGATTTAGTTGTAAGGTTAAAATGATTAGTGTGGATAATGAGATGATTTAAATTGACGAATTAAATTTTATGGTATTGGTGGACTAAAAATTAGTTATTGATTTGATGAAATTCTTATTGAAATCATCATTGATAATGTGTATTACATTTTTAGATTTTTGGAAGATATTCAATTTTCTGTGTTTTTTTAATGAATAAGGATTTGGTTAATATTTGGAAGAATATATTTTTTTCACATGGGGTTCATATAAGTGATATGGATACCATCAGGGATTTATAATGTTGTTGTTTATCAAATGTTCAATGGAATAGATTCCCCTTTTAGGTTTTAAGAGATGGGATTTTGAGGTGATTTGAATCTTTTACTGGGTTTTAGGATGAATATTCTATTTATATTTAAATAACCCTTTGTTTTATTACATTATTTTATGTTAATTTAATTATTTTCTACTGTATAGTGAGATATAGATATCCATGATGTTTGAAAAGTGATTCATTAACTAGGATATATTTTCAAATATATTTATACTCAAGCTAAGGATTACCTGTTATGATAGAATCTAAATGTGATACATTATATTTTGGTAAATTTCAATATATTATAAGATTATATAGTGATTTATCATGGTGATTAATGATATTTTGGGATATTATTCATTTGTTTGAGTTATATGTAACCTTTATGTTTAACATTTATTTTGACATAAAGTATTATTTAGGGAGAATAAAATTAAAATTTAGGGGATTTAAGATGAAATGTAGGATATCTCATTTGAGGATAAAAATATATTTAATATTGTAGTTATTTTTTTATTTTTAATTTAATATTATTTAATAATTGATCTAAGTGGAACCTTATTATTATTATTGAAATTTTGGAGTTAAATAAGAAGGTTTATAAATTTTTTACATTATATTTACTTGAGATAACCATTTAGTTTTGGTTTATATTTGAATATATTTTTAATATATAAATATACATTTATTAATTATGTAGTTGATTTTAGTTCTTCCGGTATTAGAAGTTCTTCTTGAATATTCATATTTTGGAAACAAAATATGAGATTTTGGTGGAAATCGATTAAAGGATGAAACTATACTTGTTATGTAACTATATTTCCTTATTTTTATAGTCTATATGGAAAATAAATTCCTCAACTCTAGAAAAGTGATCTTTAAAAAAATATTATCCTATTAAATTCATTTCCAATAAATCAGTTGTATTTTTGACACCTCATAAAATTAGGGTTTCGTCTTCATTAACATTCTAATTATAATTTAATATCTTTTCAAAAAATTTCTTTTTCACTATATACCCTTATTTGGAAAATAATGTTTTCCTCTATGAAAATATCTTCACTTATTTTAGTGTTCTCATATTAAGAATCCTAGTGTTGTGTTATTCCAGATGATATTCATATTCCCCTTTCACTATTTTCATAAGGAAGTTTTATTAACCCTTTTTATGTTGTGTATTTACAAAAAAAATAATTTTCAATTATCAAACCCTTGGTTACTGAGTATAAGTTAAAATTGATAGGAAACAGTTTATTAGGGGGTAAAAAAATAACTTGTGATTTTAAACAAAAAAATATAAGTTAAATGTGAATATTATAAACTTTACATTGAATTGGAGAGTATAGATAGGATTAAACACAATATGATATATATATATATATAAAGTTCCTAATCAATAAAAATTAATTGATAAATTATTATAAAATAATAAGTCAACTTTTAGTAAAATCATTTTATTATTCAAAAATATGTTTTCTTCAAAAATGGTTTTATTGATTTTTTTGAGTTCTTATTATAATTATTTTCTAGAAATTTTATAAATTTAATTCCATTAAAAGGATATTATTTTTCTAATAATAATCTCAAAAAATATCTTTGTGTTAATTTAAGTATTTTTCAGAAAGTATTGGATTTTTAGTGAATACTCATGTGTAAGTTTGGACTACTACCTCGACATAGAGATTCAATTCATTTTCAGTCATCATATTTGATGGATGGTTTATATAATGGGATAAATTTTTATAAATTATATTTATAACATAATTATTCTTCAAAAAATTTAATATCATATCAACATTCTTACCTTCATATTTTTTGGAAGACGATAACATTGCACACGAATATGTGTGGACTACAGCCTCTATGAAGTGATTTGATTCGTTTTTCATTTACAATTTATATATATGGTAATAAGGATATATAAACTAAATATATAGTATATATATGATATAATAATTATTCTGTAAATGTGAATTATTTTTTAACTTTTTTCATTTTATCCACCAAAGGGTGAACACAACATTCATGTGTATGTACGACCCACCATCTCTATGAAGAGTGTAATTCATTTTTCAATATCTGTTTTTTATGGATGACTCTATATATTAAAAAACTGAATTTATATGATATTTATATTATTATAAAATTTCTGGATATGATTTAAGCATAATAAAAGTATGAGGACAAGAACTATCAAAGCAAAATCTTCACAGAAAAGTAAATATTTAACACTAGGAAACGATGATTTTAATATGGAATTATTATTAAATGGGTTTTTAAATGTTATAATTGCGTTATGTATGATATAATATGTATTTAAATGATCATATAATGTAAATATAATAAATTTAAATTTATTATAAATGATTATAGAGTTATTTTTAAGCTTTTTAACTTAAGGTAAGGGATTTTCATCTCACTTTAATTTCTATGAGACACATGCCATATTAACCACTTGTATCGTTTATGTGGTGTATATCATAGACATTAATATATATTATTATTATTATTATTATTATAAAAATTATTATTATTTACATGTCTATATAATTTTCTCTCTTTCATGAGGTTTTGAATCGAAAGTTACCAAAGTGGTAAGAAATTTATGCTACAATCTCATTGTTTATCAGGCTTTATTTATGATTAAGTTTAAAATTATGAAATTTCAGGATATATCTCTCAAAAATATCATGAAATGTATTCTACTCTAGTTATTTCTTAAAAATAAAAGCTTTCATTTCATTTTAGTGACATTAAGTACTCAATATAAAGAAATAATTTTTTAAATGAAAAACAGCTTTATCTATCACTTCGGTTGAAAATAATATTTCTTCCATATCCATGATCTCAAATAATGATTCAAAAAAATGTTTTATATTATTCTATGATTTTTTTAAATTAATTTATACCCAGGATTTACGTTTTTACAATGTATTTTAAAATGAATCTTCTTATCATTTTCCGAACAAGGTACTTTTACTTTTTACTAAAAAAGTGAATGGAATATTTGTCTTAACATACACGACATGAATTAAATTTATCACCATAATGACCAATAAATGAATTTAATATTCCTTTAAAAATGTACAATTTCATTTTAAATGATAATTTTTTCATTAATATTTGCGAAATTTTATATTTTAATGGTGATTTGAAAATTAAAAAAATATTTTCCTCATGAAATATTATTTTGACATTTTAAAAGAATTATGCATCTATGATAAAATTCATTTATGTTACTTAAGATTTACTGGGGATATGAACCAATGATACAATATTTATTATTTATCTATATGGTTTATATTTATGATGATGAAATATTGATAAAACCTTTTTTCTTTTCCATATCATAAGTTATGATGATTTTTTAGGATCTTAGGGAATATATATGAATGGATTTATGATTTTGTTATGTTTATGTGTAGAATTATATTACCCTAAAATCAATTGGATAAATATTAATGTTATATGAACTCAAAGGGTATACATGAGGTTATACCAAGCCTAAAAGAGGGTATATCAGAGGTTATACCATGCTCGGAAGAAGGTACAATGAGGTTATCCCACGCCCTAAGAAAGTACAATGGTAGTTATCCAAAGACTAACATGTTATGAATGTCTTAGAGGGTGGCATTGACATTGGATTTTTTTTTATTATTTGTATTCCAAAATTATATTTCTTATTCCAGTGTTATGCTCTCATATATAATTTTACTTAATTCCTTTACAATTCTTATCTTTTGAGCTTTAGATCTTTTTTCAAGGACACAAGTTTATGATCAATGATATGCATGTTATGGTTTTCAATTGTTAAGATCATGTTCTAATGAACTTATTCTCATGTTATGCTTAGGTGATCATTGATTTATCCCTTTAAAAAATTACTAATAATCTGATATCACCCTTTCACATGTTTTCTGTCTATGGGATATGATGAAATATTTAAGTATAATATGTCTAAGAAGGGAGCAAGTTATGGAGAACTGAGTAAGAGAAGATATAGATCTCTTATGAATGATTTTTTTTATGTATACAAGTTTTATTAGAAACTAAACCAATATGATTATTGAATGGATCATAATATTATATATTAAATATTTATATAATAATATATAATATCAAACAAATAAATATATGGGCGACTATATTATTACATTTCACGATTCACAAAAAATGAATAATTTTAAAAAATAAATAAAATTCACCCTAATCATTTCTCAAATTTTATATTAAAAATGGGAAAACAATTTTATGAAAATAATTTTCTAAATATGATAAATTTTATTTTTAAATAACATGATTATTTATTTGTAAACCACCAATTTTAAAATTATATCAAATTTTCCAAACCTTTGTAAAATTACTTATGATCTCATGAAAATACATTATCATTATAATAAAACATAATAGTTTTTTATAAAATAGTTATGAAAATATATTTTATTTACAATATTTTTATTTATCATAAAGAAAAATAATTCATATTTGTTTTACAAAAATAATAACACTTATTTCATCATTTTTAAAATGTTTATTTATTTCTACCATGATATATGTTTGTTATGTTTTAATTTTATAACATAAAACAATATTATTTTACAATAAATTGGTGAGGTTACTTTTCTAATGGTTACATTTTAATTCATAAGTTCACATTTATATTCAAATTATCGTATTTATAATAGTCATATGGGTTCCTTACCATTTATAAATACCTCATATGGAATTCATTCTTCATTCACGTTTATTTTTTCTCAAGGATATATATAGTTTCATTTCCAAAATAAATATTGTATTATTAATATATTTTATCATTTATGAAGTTGTTTTCATGAGTGAGATCATTCAAATGGATTATTTAGATCAAAAAAAATTTATTATAGTTATTTTTATTTTTTATTTTTTCCCTGATGTGTCTCATTCAATTCTTACAGCTGCATTAAATATCGTAATGTAATGACCATGTAAATATATAAACTTTTGCTGGTTTCTTCATGTGGTAATTTTGATTTATATAATAAAAAATACTATATATGAATGAATTATATAATCTTAAGTAAAATCCAATGATAAAATTCAAGGTTTTTAAAATCCCCCATCATTAATAAATTTCTCCCTCAAAATTTAATTTTAACCAATGAGATGAGAAAAGAAAAGGGTAATTTTTTGAATTACTACATATAGTTCCCATGTTGCATCCTCATACATATGGTTTCACCAAATAACATTGAAAATTTTAGTGGTTTAGTTACACAAATCATTGCCTTTATAATCTAAGAACTACATACACTTCTCTACATAAGAGAGACCATGACCCAATAAAACCACCATGGGATTTAGTTCATGTGAGTAATTTGGAGTGCACTTCCCCAAGAGGTATTTATAGAACAGGTCGCATACTTGACATAGGGTTTGTGGGAGTAATAGTTGATAGGAAACAACTCATATTTAGTCAAGAATCACAAATATGACAATATATCTTGGAAATTACTTTATCTTCTTCCAAAATCTCATGACTCTCTACCTTGGAGATATGTGTGGAACACATTATCTCTAACCTAAAACTCTAGGTATCTCAAATGGTTATCAATATATATATTTTTTTACACTAATCTATCTTTATGTTCTATTTAATGGTCCTAAATATTTATACAATTTCATTGGAAATTTTATGTTATAATAGAATTTTTTTACCAAATATACCAAAATATTTCATTGTTATACATCTATTCCCATAAAGAGATTAATATGGATCCCATTTGATGATTTAGTGGAATTTATTTTTGTATGAAAAATAAAGTTCAGGAATATTTGTATCCTATCCTCCTTTTAAGTCCATCAAGAATGTTCACAATTCATCCTCGTGTTTCTTGATAATATGCTCATAATGGTCAATGGGTTAGGGGTGATAAGAAATATTAAATTTCATATTTGTGTTTAGATATTGTTTGGATAATTTTCTAAAACATGTAAATAATAATTGGAACTCAATTAGATAAAATGGATATTGGTGTTCATTTTATCCTCGCCAATTCCTTGAATTATATCCTTAAAAATTGATCAATTGAGAAGTCCACCCATATATAAATCGATTGAGAAGTAATTGCAAGTCGGTCGAACACAACTGATTTGGAATTAATTTTTTAGGATATCCTTAAATGACCTATGAAAAATCCAATGGTGATGTTTAACCATTTCTATATTGGTAGCGGTAATGGTTTTATAATTCCATTATAATTTTTTCCTCTATAACTTTACTTTTTTATATACAAGGAACCCTGATGTATATTCCAGGATCTCATTTTCCATATTGTCCCACTAATAATGCTATCAAATATCTAAATACATCATCATAGTCCCTAGATGGAATAAGACTTTTGACCTATGTACATCTTTAAACATGTCCATATTTATATTAGGATATTATGGTACACATATTCATGAACCAAATCTTACAAATCCTTTTTTAATTTTGAAATATGAGGATTTCCCTTTTCTTATAGCTTCATCATTCTTCCATATTTTCACATTATCTATTTGAGTATACTTTATCTTCTATTTAATGGACAGTTTAGTAATAATTTGATCTAGGTGGTATAGTTTTCCATCCTTTATTACTTCTATTTAGATCCATTAAAAGTAAAGGAAGATTATATCCTTCAAAATTCTTATCATTTACATGGTTATAGGATCCATTATATATAGAGAATATGTCACTATATTCACCTTCTAAGGATGATAATGGATTCAGTATTCATATTTCATGATGAGGAATAACTATCATTGATGGGTTATATTAGTCTCATATTAGGTGAACATATACAATAAGTTCTTGTGATTTCAATATATTTAACACATCTCCGTATAGATATAATACTATTAAATCTTTAATGCTATCATTGGATATTTCAACATATTATCTTACAACTTTATTGAGGAATATCCACTAACATTATCATTTTACATTATTATACAACCCATAAAATTATTTAATACATCATTGTATACTAATAAAAGTACACACTTGAGTGTAATGTGTGTTCTTGTATAGTTATTGGCCTCCTTTTCAATTTCATGATACTCGATTCAAATTCATCAGTTTGGATAATATTCACTCTGATATGAGTTATATTGGATATTGGTTTTAAAATCAAGATAAGTTTCTCAAAAAAATATCAATCGCACATATATTTTTCTAGGAAATGATGGATCTCAATCACAGATTTTATCCAATCCTTAATCACCCACATATTTGATGGATACATAAATATCCATGTTATCATAATATCATTTCCCAAGAATTATACTTCATCTATCAAAAAGTTACGTTTACTATAAATTTTTTATAACTTCTCCTTTCAGAAAGTCTTTAGAATAGTATTCAAATACTCATGTTACTCTTTTTTTGGGAGTATATCAGAATATAAACTATGGAGACTACCAAAAAAATCTTGGTAATACTTAAAGAAAATTTTTTTCCAGTTTAATAATATTGTTGGAGTGAATGTGAGTATGAAAGGAATCACTATGAACCCATATTTTCTATACCTTTTTTGAAACATAGTCTTGGGAATAAATTCTTTATTTACCTTTAATATATAGAATCCCAACTAAAGGAACACCTTAGATAAGTAATGGTCCCCACATATCTTATCTAATAAGTGATAAATCTATTGTATAAGAAACACCTTCTTCATCTTGATTTTTTTGAGTTCATGATAATCAATGTGTAATGCATTGATTATCATGAACTCAAGAAAATAACGATGAAGAACGTGTATCTTATACCATATATTGGTGACTTGTATCTTATAATCAATTAATATGTGCATTGAACAATCTTTTTTCTTGATAAAGAGGATTTAAACACCTAATAGTGATGTACTCACACGTATAAAACCCTTTTCTATAATCTCTTGTAACTATTTCTTATATTCAACCAAAGCAATGGTGAAAATTATATAGGGATTCTTGGATATAGGCAAAGATCCAGGTATAGTTTTAATTGAGATCTCAACCTCTTAGTTAGGAGGAATACTAGAAAACTCTTCAAGAAATACATTAGTATAGTCCGTCACAATATGAATTTATTCAATCATGATTCTCTCTTTTGTCTTAATTGTTTATATAAGATATAATATCTCATAGAGAAATAATTTTCATTCCTAAGAAAAACATTCCAAATGAGATTCATCATCCTCTTTATTATAGTTCAAAATAAGAGGATGATTAAAGATATAGAGAGTGATTTCCCACTTCTAAAAATTAATGTTGTCTTTATATAGGTGAATCAAATCCATGCCCAATATATGATCAAATTCCAATAATAGAAGTATGAAAATATTTTTTGGGTGGTTCAACCAACAAACATTGATGGGGGAGGAATTTTATAAATGGGATACAATGATTTCTTAGTTAATCGATATGAATAACTCATCCCCCATGTTCTGAGGTAGTTCTTATAGAGTTATACTAAAAATGAATTATATAACAAAATTTTTAAAACTAGAATCAGATAATATATTCTCCATTCACAAACAAATAACTAATGTACCCACAACTACTTCAATATCAGAGTCCACCTCCGTAGTAATGATAATATAAGCCTCTATTGATATATTACACTTAGAGGATGAATTCATTTTTTATCTATGGTAACATATGTCTTAGGTAATTGTATATCATAATTTATATGTTCATTTTAATAGAAACATTTTACTACAATATGAGGGTGTATTGGAACATAATTTTCTTATGTCTCATTAGTGGGATTTTTCATCTACATTATGTATTCATTATCTTGGTGCCCCACATTTCCACACATGGATCAATTCCTCATTCCCTTGTGATAGTTTCTAGGAATCTTAATCCCACACATTTTACATGTTGGAATTTGGGTTTTATTTTCTCATTTATATTTATCCATTGATCCTCCTGAATTAAACTCCATTTTATGGTTTTTATCTCCATCCCATCAAGACCACTGAGAATCACCAATATCCATATCATCCTTAAGGTCACTAATTAAAATCTATTCATTATTATCAATATATATAATCACTACATATTTTCATAGTCAATTGTTTAATCCATTAAATAATCATTCCACATTTATTTTGATGTTGATGAAAAAATGGAGGCTTATCGTGAAGGACTTGTGAATTTTTCCTCATAATCCCCAATAGACTCATTTATTTTTACATCAGTATAAGGAACTATGTGTCTTTTCGAGGATGGATAATTTGGATAAAATATTGATTTAAAATTATTTTTTTTAATCTTTATCATTGCTAATATTTTATTTCCACATGGGGGTTTATATTCTTGATCATTGTCCACCACTGATTAGATTCTCCCTCCAGATGATAAATGAAAAGTACAACACTCATTTATCAAGATCATTGGAGGATGGGGAATATCTTCTCAATGAAGAGGATCCATTTTTTCATGATTATTGGATCATAACTTCTATAAAAATATTTTTTCGCATAAAATACTCAATTTCAACCTACTCTTTCTTAGGGGAAGGAAAGTATTCCATATGATTAATGATATTACTCATAACATGAGTTAGATGAATTAGAGCTACCTTGATTTTGACAGATCCCATTCCCATCAGGTTAGACATATAATTAGAGAAATCATAACATTTCCAATTACCATGGTTGTTGGAATAATTCTACATATTTACTTCCATTGACTAAAAGAATGAAAAATTAGGGATTAGAATACATAAACTAATAAGAATAGAAAATGGAGGCTATGAAAACATAATAATAACTCATAAATAACTTTTATATCATAAATTTTGAGTCTTTAGGTTTAAATATAGTTTATCCATAAAATTTTTAAATTAGGGTTTTTATAATAAAAATTTATTCATGTGTTTCATAATTGTTTCTGATGAACTTGTGAAACTACCAAAGAATTTCTCCTGGGAGTTTAAACCATGTGTTTAGAAAGGTTATTTTTTATGCACCATGTATAGGATGATTTAATGCCTAACGAGGCATTTTAGGATTATTACCCCATGGAACATCAATTCTAGAGACACATAAACATTTAATATCTAGATAGTTATTTTATTTCTTACAATCCCCTTACTCTATATTTGAGCAAAATGTCAATATGGTTTCATCTATATAAACTTATTTCTAGGGTTTTGGTTATTTCATTGTTTCCTTAAAGCACAAAAATAATTATACATTTCTCTTATACTAACCGTAGTAACCTAATATTCTTACCAATATTATTACAAGATTTTTAGCATAAATATCCAAGGAACACAACCCAATGATCTGCAGTCCTAAATTATTATGTTTACATAATTCTTAATACACAAACATAAAAAATATTTATTTTAATTTATATAATTTGCTATAAATTTTATTGGATCTTTTAGAACTACATAGGATAAGCTAAATAATAAATAATAAATAGGTGAGTTGTAAATATTAGTAAGATAATAATCCTGATAATGGAACATAACATAAGATAAAAATGTAATGAAATGATATAATAAAAATACAGGGTACATGAATAATCATATCAGTACATGAAATAATAAAGATGGTATAATAAGATCAAGGATTCCTTAGAATGTATAAATAACATAAAATATGACATAATAATAATTCATGGATCACTTTAGATATATCATGACACGGTAAAAAATTCGTATAGTGGATTATGTTAACTCCCTAATATAATAAATATCATCACATGAAATATAAACAATACCCAATGAATCAGACCACTGTCTAGGTGACCCCATCATAATATTTTTATGTAAAGGTAAGAAACATAATGGAATCAAACATTTGGAATAATAATAATAAATACCAATGGAATGTAATGGGTTATATAGTCTTGCCTCAAGCATATTCAAAGGAAATTTCACAATGATTCATTAGAGAAAAAATAATTAAATATTTTGGACATTAATATTTGAATCAATAAGAATATGTCTCAAATATGGAATCTATTTCAATAAAATTCATGAGAATTTGTAAATAATTGGGAATAAAAAAGAACATAAAAATTAATGTTTTATGGAATAGGTAAAAGACTATGAATGAAGTCATGGATATGGGATTTTATTTCAAACTAGAGGTAAAACAAAATGGTTAGCCTAAAAAATTATTTTATGAAAATATGAAAGAGAAAATCATATTTATTTTACAAAAAAAGGGTTAACATGTTATATATATGTAAGAGAAAAAAATAATTATTTTACAGGATTTTAATCATGATAAATAGGGAGAGAAACAAATGCAAAGTGAAAAGAGAGTAACCCAAATAAAAGAGGGTTCTTTAGAGAGTTCCCTTACCTCAGGTCCAGATTAGTTCTACACTTTCAATTAAAATACTAAATAATCAAACTAGATTAGTTAAATACATTATTTAGAAAAATATTCAAATATATTTGATTTATTATCAAGATTTTATGCTTTTTTAGAGTCAATTAATTGAGATATCGTTTCTATTTATTATATTCTAAGTTCATACATGTCATGATTCCAAGGATGTTTCATATATAGATAATTATTCATGTTCATTATGAAATGTTTCAATAACTATATAAGTATGATGAAATGATGTTAATGTTGTTATAGGTTTTTAATGTGGTTAAAAAATCAAATTGAATTAAAATACACATATTCCATAGAGTTTTATTATTATCGTTATATATCTAATTCTCTTAGGTGGGTTTTCAAACCATAGTGAAATTAATTATTTTTATATAACCATATTACCATTTATCAATTAAAAATATGAAACAATATATAAAATAATAATTTTAATAATTTTACAAAAAAAATTAAATTTATTTAAACTATCCTTGAATGTGGTGATCAAAAATGAAGTACATTGTTTATAGACATCTTCAATCAACCATATTGTGAACAAAAATTCTTTTTACAATAAAGAGTTAACTTGTTGGATAATGGATATTATATTTAAATAATAATATTTTAATATATTTATTATGCCTTATTCATTATATCATGTTTTATATTAGTGATGTGGAGTAAGTAGATGTGGAAAATAATTTAAAAGATATATATTGAAAATATTAACTCTATGAATATTTCATGTTGACACCCTCCAAATGTGTATTGGTAAATTAGAGCTAAAAATAATCAAGGAATTAGTATCATTTTATCATAAATATATAAGAATAAAGCATGAAAATATGGGGGTAAATAATCTAGGAAACATGATAGTGTATCCCTCTTGGAGACTCACGGTCTTATAACCCTTGATGCATCATGTGACACCCTGAGGACAGCTGGAGCAGTTTGATAGTGAATAATGTTACAAGTCGGTCCCCATAAAAACTCAAGAAATCAAAATCATGAAAATTGATTTATGTGAATGGATTAAATTTTTTTCATAATCAGTCTATATATCACATAGAGGCCTTTGGACGTGTCGTCCTGCTCATTCAAATGCCAATAGACATGTTCACCTAATCACAAAAAGGTCCTTGGACAGTTCATCCATATCAAGTGAAGGACCTTAGAAATATAGGCTTGATCATGTGAAATCTATCATACTTTTTAGCATGATCATGAAAATCCTTGGTGTAAGACTAATATACAAACATTGTGGTCTTTATTTAATGAAGGATGTAAATGATGGGATCTTTATGCAATGCATGTTACACTATTTTTCATGATAATAGATTATGTGGTTTTCCTGATTAGTACATTGATCTTGTAGAGGACCTTGGATATGTTAGTTTGGTTAGGTGAAGGCCCTTGGACACATTTTCCTTGTTACATTAAGTCTCGTAGACATGTTGGTGTGATCACATAAAGTCCCTGGGACATGTCATCTTAATCACACAAATTCCTCTTGACATGTTAGATTAATCATGTGAGGGACCTAGGACATGTTTTCTATATCATGTAAAGGCCCATAAAAATTGTATCTTGATCATAAGAAGCCTCAGTGGGAAACCAATAGACAAACATTGTGGGATTCCTGAAATTAAATCTATAAATGAATATATCTTTATGCGATAAAAGTAATTATATTATTCACATGAAGGGATTACATTGTTTTCATGAACATTTCATTGATCATGTGAAATACCTTAGACATGTCATACTAATCATGTGAATCCCCATGGAAATTTTAGCCTGATCACACAAATTTCCTAGGATATATCAGTCTGATAATGCGAATTCCCTTGGATATGTTTCCATGGTCATGTGAAGGTATGTGGACACGTTAACCTAAGTATATGAGGGAACATAGACATGAATGATAGATCTCACAATGTCCCTTCAGCAAGTTATCCTGATCTCATGAGGGCCCTTTAACATGTCATTCTTATCACGTGATTTCCCTTGGGAATGACCATCATGAACATCATGTGATTTCTAAATTCAGTCTTGGACATAAAACTTTAACCCATGTCCATGAAACAATTTTCATAATTTCCACCCTAGTAATGAACTATGTTGAGGGAATATTTTAATAATGGAATAATCTTTCATTCATTGTTTATCACATGATGATGGTTCAATTTCATTGATGACACATGGTTTGATCATGAAAATATCATAATTCATTACCTAGTAATATTGATAGTCCTTTCACTAGATCAAGATAACGTATGTGGATTGGTTGAAGTACAACATTTTGTAGATAAATGGGTGGGGATGCATATAAAACCCACCTTTGGGAAAGTAAAGGGAGATGACATGTGATAGATAACTTTCCATAGTGGAGGGTTTATGTGGTCATAAGTGTCTTCTAATTAAAAATTATTAGTGTGTAACTTAATAAAAACAAAAGGAGAATGAGCTATGTGACAATTGATCATGAGATGACCAATTTATCATGTGATGTAAATGTGATCATCTAAATCCTCATACATCATGTGATTATATGAACCTAATGTCTTTCATGTTCATGTGACGTAAAAGGTACCATGAGAAGTGTGAGACCAAAATCCCTCCATGTTAAGCGCATGAACTTATCAACCTTACACGATTGGGTATTCCATGCATTTCTCCACTCATAGAGATTTAGATCCTTCATGGGAGGTGTAGGACCTCACATGATTTCTCATTCACATGACCCTTGAGGGATTACATGAGGCACATGAACCACCTCCCATCCCATGAAGTGCATGACTTTGTAAAATCTGATTGACCACTTGACCATCTCAATGGTGTAACTCAGGCTCTCATAAGACCTTCTATTTCAACAAATTCAATATTACATTAAATATCGTCCAAAACTCCGTATATTATAGGGTTATTCCAAGATATTTATAATCCCAACAATGAATCTTTTCCCATATATAAGCATAGGACTTGTGAACTTAGAGACCCATAATGACCTCATAAATTTTATATATCATTCACATCACAATACCTGTTGTGAAATATAGTACCACATTTTCTCTAAGAGATATACTCTCTACTATAATTATAATCACAAAACTCCCCTTAGGGTAGCCTCAGTGTCTACGCCCCATAAAAAAATCAATATTGTCTTTATTGAAACATGTTTGATCTTATTAATTATCTTGTTTCTCACACTAATCTTGAAGCACATGGGCCTAGGTATCTATGGTCTTTAAATCTATATCATGATAAAAAGGTCCCCAGAAATTGTAATCCCTCTTAGTATAAGTCACTATAATTTCTAAAACATGGGACAATAATCCCCTTTAGTTTAATCATCCTTCCCTAATACTCTATAGGTAAATAACTATTGAAATATGAGAATATTTATTCTTATTATAAGAGGAATACATATGATTCCTTACTTAATCTTAATACCCATATCAAATATAAACACCATGTATTTCATGGTGGATCAATATCCCACATGGGACTTATGATCAAAAATATAGGTGACCTCATTGTATAATCTCCACTAAAACATTAGTCTAAAATAAATATGTAAGCCTCATTTAAACATCATGGTAGCCCTAGTGTATAATCCCCACACAATTCACTCTCACACTCTCATGAAAATTTTTTATTCTTTCACTACATGTTCTTTCTCACATTGAGTATTACTCACATGGTCATAGAGATCATCCATGATTTTTCCATTAGCATGGGGATAATTCCCTAGTATAATCCTCCCATTAGGTGAATGTATGAATACATCTTCTCTTTACTCAAAGTATTATACTCTCGAGGCGGTAGCTTAAGGATGCCTTATATTCATATGTCTTGCTTAATCATATTTCATTACACCATTTTTTATCTTGGCACCTGTTAAAATTAAACAACAAAGAATCTAACTCCTATTATAAAAAAGATATATAACACACCTTCCTATGGCCTAGAATCCATATCCAATGCTTAAATTCCCTCATATACGTCATTTTCAAAATGTGTTAAACTACTTGACATGGGTCTAAAGGAACTACATTGTTTTTTATTTCTATTTTCACAAGATACATACAACACATCACGAAGTTTCAATCTAGATTCCAAAACACTGGTAACCACCATAGATGAAAATAATATCTTGAGTACCGATTCAAATAGATTAAAATCATAGATATTCCATCATTATTAAGAAATAATTGGTAGCATGATGGAGAAACCTTGATATATACACATGGGGTCATTAATAGATTCTCTCCTGCATGTGAAGTGGCTCAACATTTAAAAATTATTTTAGGGTAACTAGTCTTGTACCAAGATTTGGGAAGGATTCGCGAATATTTATTAAATATATAATAGATCCCCAAAATATTTTATAATTCTACCCAAAATGGTATGATGATCCCAAACTCCCATCCCATCTACCAAGATGAGTTCCTTAGAATCATTCGTAAGAAATATAGATAACCCTTGAACTTTGGAATATTGTACTATAGCTCGTTACAAATGTGGGAACCATTTTTTATTTTTGAAATAGAATGGTGAAATATATGTGAATCCTTTGAAACAATGTTAATACCATCACACATGGGAAATTTTCATTTTTTTCATTAATCATTGGTCAACACACACATTTTCTCTGGAGATAGAAATGTGGAACCCAATGAGGATATTTTAATAATTAAATGTAATTATTTCTCCCATGGGATAATTTATTTCTTTTTTCATATTCCATAAAAGAAGAACGGATAAATACACTAAAGATAAATAAATAGATTCACTATGCATACATGACTATAGTGTTTCTCACTTGAAATGTTGTACTGATTGGTGACCTTATTTATTATTGTTCTTATGATTACAAATACTATACTCTGAAAATTATCCTCAATCTGAATCCATGTCATCATCAAGAAAACCTTCCTAAACCTCAACTATTGAAAATACCTCCACAGATCATGAATCAATTCCACACATATGACACCTTCAGTACTAGGATGCAAATGCAATGGTCAAGGAGAACCATCAAGATGATGCGATCTTGACCCTTGAGGCTAGGAACAAGGGTCTCTATGAACTGAATCCCACAAGACAACCTCCATTAGAGAAGGATTAAATGAATCTCGTTATTCCTATCACCACAGTTATAAACATTGGGGAATTTTTCCTATGAGTGGAAATCAATTGAATCCTTAACATATGGTATTGGACCAAGGAGTTAACTATAGATCCATCCTAATTTAAGTGTCACATGGGACAACACCTTTCAGTCACCTATACAAGTTTCATCTCTATAATTCCCGCCAGTCACAAGCTGAGGGAACTAACTAATAGGTTGCCACCCAAGATATTCTTACTTAGACACCAAGGTGATTTTTCTGCGCATGGAAAGAAGTGAGTTAGTGGGATTGGACCCATATTCCCACTTCAACCGATCAATCCCTCTGGAATATTCTAGTGGAATATAGTAAGAAGGATTGTATACTTGGTCACCCATACCAATTCTGGTTGTATATACCATAAGAAATCATGGGGGAAGAACTTATCCTGACCCACATGTATGAATCCCACTGACAAATTTGGGTTGATTAAGGAGGACATGATTTGGAATATATCCCCAATTCAGTTGAATAAACTTTCTTATAATCTTTGAGATCAAAAATGTACTGTCTTATGTACCTATATAAACCATTCTAAAATTCACACACTTTCTAGTAACAATAGAAGATAATTGCTATAATATTTTGACATTGATATAGAGACATTAACATATTCCAATCCCATTATCTAGGGAAATATTTCAACATGGTTATCACGAATAGATGGATAATCTGAAGAAAAAACATGTTATTTTCCCATCCTAGGAGGATTATTAGCATATTCTGATAAAGGTTGAGTCATAGAAATGGGATCATATTCTTATTCCAACTGGGGTTCATCATCCCAGTTTGGGAATCACCTCGATATAGAAACATAATCATGTCAAGAAAAACTAGAAACAAATTTTTAAGGCTAACCAAGGTTGGGACCATATCCCTACTCTAATTGAGGCCCATCAACCAATTTTGGAAATCAATTCATGGTAGGCTCATATCCATGCCAAAAAAATATACTCAATATATTCTACTAGTTTACAAGATCTAGGATCATTTTGTTTCTCCCACTGGCACAAGACTACACCAGTATCCATTGTGGTACATACAGGATGAGTATTATATTCCTTATTCCATTACAAATGTTCATCAATATATTCTTATGGGGACTTAATATTAAAATTGGGATCATACCCCTTCTTCGACCAACGTTGACTATAATATTATGAAAACCCCACATAGGAAGTCTCACATTCACACTGACAATATAGAAGATCACTATCACACTCTATAATCTTTTATCCAATAGGCTCATATTTCAACATCAATATAATTTCATCAAAATATTCCTATTTCCTCAGTGAAATGATCTTATATCCCTTATAAATCCCAGAAGTCATGTCAATTAATGCTAGTTGTAAAAAATTATAATGCTCGTATTATTACTCTACATTATTCTATTATACTTAATGCCATAAAATGAATATTTATAGCACCCCAAGGGTATGATAAATCATCATCTGGAGTAGAAGGTGATAACTACCATGATAGTCCACTATGTGGAAGTATAGATATGGATTACAGGGATCCTAACAATGGAATCCACCATGGATGACCTCCCCGTAGTGATATATTACCCATATAAGTAAATTTTATCCATTTCAAGACACCTTTGTATGGATAGGTTCTAAAAACACCATGGGTAACCATATATAGTGCCCCATCATCCACCAACAACCCCTCACCTTGGTCATCAGAAAATATAGAGAAGCGACCATTGTGTTCTGACAAGGTGGATGGATACTCCTATGATGAAGATGAGGCTAGCATGGATATATGGAATGATATATCCAAATTACACCTCTAAACCAAATTTTGGATCATCGAAACCTCCAATTAGGAAGTCTCGGATGAGTTTAAGGAGGAGTGAATTCCAAGAATATTCTATAACATTTGGGGAACCATATAAGGATTAAAGGACGGTCACATCCCCTGTCAAGAATATGAGAGTCATCTCCAGGACATAAACACACTTTTTTTATATAGATCTATCCACTTTGTCCATGGATTGAAACATGATATTGGAAATAAACAGTAAAATACTATTACATGATTGCCTCTACAACATGAATAATCTCTAACAATTGATCATTAAAGCCCCAGTTTACATCCTTATTCAGGTATTGGGCATGTATGGAGCATTTCACTTCACCTTATCCCTGAGACAATAAAGCTCCCAATATGTAGCATCATTCAATATCATATCCACATATGAGATCAAAATAATTTGTATTGTGTAGGATATTTGTTCAATCCAAAAATCATTCCATGTTTTGAAAATTAAAATGCATTGAGAGATGAGGGAGAGTACCACTAATAGGATCCAAATATAGGACTCTCTATAAAAAGGAAATGTTCCTAAAATAAGAAAGTTGATGTCTCAAATTGATCAAAGTCTCCCCATGGAATGTAAATCTCATCATGATAAGGAAATTCACTCAGGCCATTCATGATTTAAATAATAAAAATAATTCATATCATAATGGTATTTACTATTAAATCCAACTATGAGTATACCCAACACACAGGGTTGGGTCTTTTTTACTGATGTCTCCACACACAGGGTTTTCACACCCCCAATAGTGTCTAGAAGAAATCAACAAAGGATCCAAAAAAACGCAAAACATAGATACTGTTTCATTTTTATATTGACCAGCATATAGGTATTCACTGATTCCATAAAAAATGGATCAAAAAGTGACATTTTTGGGCCAAAATCAACCCCACCCTTAAAGATGGGGTCATTTTTTTATCTCCCCAAAATAGATTAGTTAAATCTTGGATGGGTAGTTAGTACTAATGTTTGTAACTCTATATATTCTTCCCATTGTGGAACTTACCCATGGAATTTCAGGCTCACTTAGAAAGCACGATTGGAGACTCCCTCAAGGTTACTATTCATAGGCCAGAACTAGGGGAGTATATGGAAAAGAAAATTAAACCCTACAAGTTTCATAATTCAAGAAGGCCTAAAAATACTAGGGTCTAAAAATGACAATGATATAACCCCCTAAGTAAGAGAGATAGGTACATAACATTCATATTACTTGTATAGTGGCAGGGTGACCATTTTTTCCTAGTTTTCCTCAGTTAAAGTCATCTCCACTAATCCAAAATCTGATATAAACTGAAACATAATCATCAATTGGTGCAATTTAGAAATGATGCCTCAAAAGGTATGTGATATCGATGAAAAACAATGGGGTCTCACATATATATAATAAATAGAGGAAATAGTACATGGTTTCTTTGAATGATGAGTTTCTACCTCTTTGGAAACATTCTACCAAGTATAATGGGAAATGTCTGGCTACATCCCACTACCCACCTTGGAGGGATAAAATTCCCTCTGGAATGATTTCTAGTATGATATGTTATTGATTAAAAAATATTAGGTAGATAAATTTGTAATTACTCTGGGGAAATATTCCCACTAGAACCCAACTTCAAGAAGAAACATATATCCCTTTGTTCACTAATCAGTAAGGAGATAACCTATCTATGATGAGGTAATTTAATCATCAAACTAACCCAATATCCAAAAAATAGGTTTATATATTCATATAAACTAAAGAACACCATGATTTTCCACTATTATAGAGAAAAAGTTATCCTTATAGGGGAGATCATCTAGCCTCGAAGTAATTTAAAATCAGTAGGAAATAATGTATAGGAGTGTTTAAAAATCCTCTCTCACTCCCTATGATTAGGGGTAGTATAGAAAGTAGTGCCTCTGTAACTCCTCATCACCATCGAGTCCCTAAATTCCTGGATGGAATCCATGGAGGGATATTACACCCCCTTATAGCCTTAGACTAAGTCATACCCAGAATAGGTGGATGAAACATTTCCTTCTCCCAATTTCAGTAACCCTACCTTTTCAACCTTTGACAACATGGGGGATCCATAATATCATCTCATGAACTTAATTTCCTGATGTAGACCTATTATTGTAACACCCCAGGTAAATAAAGAATATGACATTTATATATTTATCCCTATTTTTGGAAAAAATGTCAATATTAATTTAAATGGAATGCTATGCTTGATGGCTTACCCAATACGCAACAACGAGTTCCTTTGAAATCTTACGTTGCACTCTAATAATAAAATAATATTATTTTAAATAGTAGTTAACACATAGCCGTTGTATTGGAGGGAATGAATATAAATAACTAAATTACGATTATATATGTGTGTTAAATGTTTTTACTTTTATCCAATAAATTTTAGAGGCTTAAAATACAAATGAATCCAATATTAAGCATTGAATACACTAGTATTTTTAAAAGATTATTTTACTACCTTTTGATGGAAAACCATTTTTTTAAATCAAAATTTTGACAATTTTATAAGAACTATTTTTCAAAATAAACATATTATTTGTGATTGGGACATATAAATTTACCTTGGGTTAATTTTTGGTATTTCTCTGACAATGTTCATTTTTCAATGAATAGTGAAAAATACTGCATTTTACATCAAAACTGCTTTTTCATATAATTTAATTATAAGGTTATATTATCTTTATAATTTGTTTTAAAGTGTAATTGGAATATATTTTAACCATTTAATCCAATTATGGTCATTGGGATTAATTTCACTTTGTAATTGGGCATAAAAAAGTGTCAAACGTTTCATAAATATTGTTTCTAAAAAACCCGCTATTTGTTTTGACAACGGGAAGTTTTTTTAAAATTAATTATTTCAATTTATGTGTTTGGAATTTGGTAAAATGGATTACATATTTTTAATCATAATGTCCAAATTATGTAATTAAGACTCTTTTGTTTTTGGACATTATGAATAGTAACGACGGTAATTATCTTTAATTATCTTGATTAATGAGTAATCGGGTAGTTAAAGATAATAAGATAATATCATAATAATAAAAAATGACCACAACATGTGTCCTAAGGCTAATTTTTGTCTCATGGCCTACTATGGTATGCCTTGTTCCAAACATGGGGGCCCCATGGAATCAGTTTTGTGAGAAAGTGACTTTTATCTATTTATTTTTTAAAGAATGTTAAATGTAACAAAGAATGTATCACCTACGTAAAATATTTTTAATTTTGTCTAAATAAATGATATTTCTGACTATAAATAGTCATTGGAAAGATAAAAATAGTTTCTACATCATAGTATTTTTTTATAATTTTTAGACATTAAATAAATTAAATTATTTATGACATCGTAATGATGCAGCGATAACCTCATTATTTAATTATTTAAATAAAATGGAAAGATAATATAAAATCTAAGACCTACACATGTCCAAAACCTATTGGATGGGTGGATTTCGAACCCTTATAACCTTATCCTTGAAACACATCAATTTGGGACCATTAAAAACCTAAACTCATTCTAAAATAAAGTAACATTTATTTACTTTCCAAGAGTGCCCCTCCCCTCCTCTTATAAAAGGCCCCCACCACTACCTCCTTACCCACAATTCCAAAGCCTTTGGCTCGGACAACCCCTGATAATTTTGTCTCTCCACATCCCTCTCTAACTCCTTGAAGCCTCACTTTGGGCAGAATTTTTCCCAAGGAAGCCTTTGAGCTCAAACCAAAGGGAGTTACCCAATTTTAAGGTAATGTCTTCACTTGTGTCCTTTTGTTTTATTTTGCTTCTCCAACCCCCTAAACTCTTTTTATAAATTTCTTTTGTAAAAACTACAGTATCATCAATATATTAGGATGTTGTTATAAGAAGTATTCGAGCTACACTTACACACACCTTCGTCTAATGGTTAAAGAACATACTGTTTCTGTGGTTGGCGATTTTCTGCCTCACAAAACGATGATTGTTCAATATTCTTTTAACACCTTTAAAGGTGGCCATTATGATGTCACTGTATTTTATATATTATATATATGGTATTTATGGTTACTATATGCTTCTTTATTTTATATTTAAACCATACCTTTATTCTTTTCATGTTGTGTAAATGTGATAATTTCATATGAGGAAGTGTGGACTACCGCCCCCTCAAGTGATGTGACTCGTACATGCAATACATGGAACGTATAAAGAATGAAATTAATGAACATATGTAACCTATATAACATATATATTATACTGTAATTATAATATGTATATATATATCATTTATTTTTAATCCCGTTAATATGACAAAGAAAAAATGAAAGTAGCGTTCATGCGTACGTACAACCTACCGTTTCCATGAACGGTGCTTTTCGTTTTTTATCTCCAAATGCTATGTAATAGTATAAAATTAATATATACTGGATATATATGATATTTAAAACATAAATACTATTCTGTATATGGTTTACCTATAACTACATGGAAAATTATTTTCCAACAAGTTCAATTTTTGACTCACGTACCAAACATCGACAAAAACGTCTGATATGAACTCATATTATTAACCAATTATTATAACATTAAAATATGTGATATTAACTGAATAATAATCTATATAGGAGGTCCTTAAGCAATTATAATTTTACCAAAGTTTATTATTCAGGAATATAAAGAAACGAACAAGACAAGTTGGACTTGAGGTAAGGGATCCTACTCCTCTCTTTCTTTTTAAGTATACTCTTTTATGTCATTCCTTTTAAGCTCATATTTCTTTTGATTGCGATGTTATTTTATATTAATCTTAATATAATTTTTATGTAAATATTATGAGAGACCCTATTCTCTCTCATCAATCCATTTTGGAAGTTTTGAGTGGCGCTGTTAGGCTGCCGAATATTTATAAGAGATCTAACCTCTCTCTTTCTTTGTAAGTACTCTCTTTTATATCACTTCTTTAAGCTCATCTTTGTTATGTTGTGGGATGTTATTTTATATTCCTAGATCTTTAAACTTTATGTTTATGTGATGAGAGACCCTATTTCCTCTCATCAATCCATTTTGGATGTTTTAAGTGGCGCTGTTAGGCTGCTGAGTTTTCGTAAGAGATTTTTCATCTAACTTTTATTCTCGTGAGATTTATGCTACATTTTCCACAATTTCCTTTGAGTGGTTTATGTACTTCCAATTATTACACTCCATTATTAATATAATTACATTTATGGGTATTTACATATTCATTGTATGACACTTTTTCAATGGGGTGTACTTTTCGAAAGTTACCCAAGTCGGTAAGGAAACCTTTCACCCTCCTCTTTTTAAAAGACTTCGTTTATTATGTCCTTTAATTCACATACTATTATGTTGGGATATGTTCTTATATATCCTGATTGATGTAAATTTTATGTCCAAGTGATGAGATTCCATTTTTATCTCTCATCAACTCATTTTCTGAATTTTTGAAGTGACGTCGTTAGGCTGTCGAATTTTACCAAGGGAACTTTTTAACCCAATTTCGATTTCTTTGGGTTCAACATGTAGTTATTGAATATGTCATCCTTTTAATATGTGTTAATGACCTTTTATTGTTTTACACTTAATATCCAATTATATTGGGTGTATTTATATTTTTCACACATAATTTTGAGATTGATTTATCCTTAATTTAAGGATACCTTCTTTATAAGGGATTTCATCACATTTTACATCTCTATTGAGACTTCATTGTTGTTATGAACCAATTCACTATTATATGGTGTATATACTGTCCTTTGGAATATTATATCATGAATCCATTTATTCTCATGATTTTATAAAGTTCTGATTAAATGTTATTCCTCAATTATTGTATTCAAGTGTCTCTAATTTTGGTAAAAACTCTTTAACCAAAATATCGCTTTAAATGTTTTAATGATTTGTTCTTATTAATATCCATGTTTTCAAAATGGTTTTAAGGATTTATTTATATGGATATTAATGGTTAAAAATGTTAAAATCTTCAAGGTGGTATGGGACACTTTGATTCCGAAATATCTTTATTAAATGTTTTAAATGGTTTTGAAAATGGTTTTTTTTATGGATTCATTTTTTCAATATCCTAAAATGTTATATTCTGATTGAAATGTGGAAATGTTATATTTCCTTTATTAATGTTTTATATGATACATTTATGTTATGGTTCTTGGGCATTATTATGAAAACGGGCGGTTCTGTGATAAACTAAGGGCGGGTGAGCCCGATATAGCTCTCCAATGCATTGGGTAACGCGAAGGGGTTAAACGTTAAGGTTTCTCCGAAGAGATTTAGGGAATATACTATGGTGGGTATTCCAAATGTAACCAAGAGGGTTACTCCCTACGTAAGAAAGTTATTAATGCCTCATGTTACCTTTATGTCTTTATGATTTCTATGATTTATTCATGATTTTATGAGGTATGTTAGAGTGCCTATGTTTTATGGGTAAAGTATGATTTCATTCTTATGTATATATGAACTCATGTTTCCTTTCTATATTTTTATAACCCTTACTGCGCTTTTTATTCTCATCCCAAGTTTTTGAAATGTTTTTCATAGGTCAAGGTAAAGGTACATGATGTTATGATAGTGTCAAGGATGTGTCAAGAAAGAATCAATGTTTTATTTTAAATATGTTTCCGTTGATGGGAAGAATGAATATTGTCTTTTATGTAACCACTTTGTTTAAATGTGGAATGTAATGCAAGTTTTATGATCTAATTCTCTAAAACTCTAAACCTGAAAAGATCCTCAATGTTTAATCTTGTAATAACTCAAGATTAAGTAAGGATTAAGGCTGGGGCCTTATAGTTGGTATCAGAGGTCAGTTTAGATAACTTTAGAGGTTAGGGTATTCTTTAAGAATAAGTGACATTACCATAATGGTTAGGATTTCAGAAAGAGTCCTATTTTTAGATAAAGTGGATGATTAAGTATATCTTAGTGTTTATCTTCCTCATTAGTACATGATGGTTTTGTTGATATACTCACACTGACCTTTTTGGTTTTAGTAAATGGCTGGATCTAGCAGGCACCAAAGTAACGGTGGATGTGAAGGAAACTGTGACAGTTTTTTGAGCAAGCAACTGAATGATATGGGAGCTTAAATGAGAACTCTTGTGATTATCCTCAACCAACTATCTGGAGTCATTATTGACCACCTAAATCTTGGTGATTTCTCTAAGGCATCATATATGTGAGAAACAAATCCCTACAGAAGAACAGTTAATAATCATAAAGGTAAGTGTGTTCAAAAACCTATGTGTCAAAGATGTGGAAAGAAACACCTAGGAAAATGTTTCAAAGTGACAGAAATATGCTATAGATGTGGAAATGAAGGTCATAAAGTAAGAACCTGCCATGGAAAAAGGAAGCTCCAGTTGACTCGAGGAAAGGTAAAGAAGTTCTTTCTGAGGGATCAATTGAATGTTTTAAATGTGGTGTGCATGGTCATTATGAAAAAAAATGTCCTATGAAGAAGTTTTGTGAATGGGATCACCAAGATCGTACAAATGTTTGTTTACCAATACCTAATGCCATTCCGATTGAGGATGAAGAAACTGAAAATGACCAATCAAAGGTATGGATTATTTCATAACTATTGTTTTCCTATTTTGGAATCTTAGGATATGATTCATGATTTTGTTTTTAGGAAATAAGTATTTCAAAATAAGCTAGAAAGGAATGGTTAATGGATCATGAAGAAGGTTGAATGTGTAAGAAGTCAACATATAAGGGCTTCAAGAGTTATGGTGATATTCTTAAGAGTATTAAGTCTCTTTTGTTGATGGGGTTACATTAGAAGACCTTTTATAGTATGTGTAACCCTGATGTTTAATATATGAAAATTTTATTCAAGGAATAGTTATCGGTTCTTTTGTGGACATAGTTATAAAGAAACATTTGGGTTTATATGATCCTTACTTTTGAGGTAATTATGGGTTATTATAAGTTATGATGGAAGTGAAAGGCATGAGATAAAATTGAGGATAAATTATGTTATGGTTATTTTTGATGATTTTATCTCTTTTTGGGGAATGATATGAGAATTATATAGTTTTGGAAAAAGGACAACACGCAGACCGTGTGACAACCCATCGCGTCGGACAAAGCTACGGGAATCGAACCCCCAACCAAAGTGAAACTGGTATTTATCGCCTCCCACTGGACTACATGAAGTCCCTGGTTAGTTTGACTGATTCTTTTTAGTTAGATGATTTTATGAATTAAGAGTAATTTGATTTTGGGTTATCTATGGAAATTTATTATCCTATCATGGAGGATATGTGATTAGGTTAATTACTCTTCAATATGAGACTTTAAGAGCAATTGATGTTGTTTGGAGATAAATGTTACGATTTAACTTGGAAGACTATGTGACTAAAACCTTCAATTTTTTTTGGTTTCAATCTTATTTTGGTTTACTTTGAAGGATTTTATGGACAAATTGTTTATCGAATGGTCCTCGTTGAACTTTGGGTTTTGTTGGAAAAATTTTGGAGATTAAGAATAGATTTTCTTTTTATAAAGGTTTATCCTTTTCTGGATTATCTGATCTTGTACTAACCTTTTGGTTTTGGTTTTGGTTAAGGTCTAAATATATGGTAAGTATATAGTTCTCTTTTGTGGATTAGGTGATTCTTTAGAAGTTGATTATAGTTCTCTTAATGTGAACAAGTCTTCCTAAATACTCGTCTTTTGGGGAAAGTATGAGTTTGTGTAATAAATCTAATAAAAGTTGAAAGTCAACATGATAAGTAATTATGTTTCCTTATGAATAAATTCCTCAATAAAAAGTAACTTAAAACAAAAATGTTGTCTATTATGTTTTCCTACTAGGGAATCTAATACCGTTTAACCCATCACAAGTTTGTGATTTTCTTGTGGTTAACTTTCTCCTAAACATGTTTTCTATCACTCTCCATCAGAACATGACCCTATGTTTTCTCCTCCATGTCCATGTCTTCCTACATGTAATCCTAGTATGGGTTAACTCCGGTGACCTCTATACTTCTCATTATTTATTTTAAAGTGATTGTTTTACCGACTCTTGTTCCGATGTGGGATTTTCAATGATGTTTCCAAGCCTAGTTTTATAATTGTGAGGACGCAATTTCCAAAAGGGGCGAAGGATGTAACACCCCAGGTAAATAAATAATATGACATTTTTATATTTATACCTATTTGTGGAAAAAAATTCAGTATTAATTTAAATGGAATTCTATGCTTGATGGCTTACCCAATACGCAACAACGAGTTCCTTTGAAATCTTACATTGCACTCTAATAATAAAATTATATTATTTTAAATAGTAGTTAACACATATCCGTTGTATTGGCGGGAATGAATATAAATAACTAAATTACGATTATATATTTGTGTTAAATGTTTTTACTTTTATCCAATAAATTTTAGAGGCTTAAAATACAAATGAATCCAATCTTAAGCATTGAATACACTAGTATTTTTAAAAGATTATTTTACTACCTTTTGATGGAAAACCATTTTTTTAAATCAAACTTTTGACAATTTTATAAGATCTATTTTTCAAAATAAACATATTATTTATTATTGGGAAATATAAATTTACCTTGGTTTAATTTTTGGTATTTTTCTGACAATGTTCATTTTTCAATGAATAGTGAGAAATACTACATTTTACATCAAAAATGCTTTTTCATATATTTTAATTATATGGTTATATTATCTTTTTAATTTGTTTTAAAGTGTAATTGGAATATATTTTAACCATTTAATCCAATTATGGTCATTGGGATTAATTTCACTTTGTAATTGGGCATAAACAAGTTCCAAACTTTTCATAAATATTGTTTCTAAAAAACCCGCTATTTGTTTTGACTACGGGAAGTTTTTTTTAATTAATTATTTCAATTTATGTGTTTGGAATTTGGTAAAATGGATTACATGTTTGTAATCATAAGGTCCAAATTATGTAATTAATACTCTTTTGTTTTTGGACATTATGAATAGTAATGACGGTAATTATCTTTAATTATCTTGATTAATGAGTAATCGGGTAGTTAAAGATAATAAGATAAAATCATAATAATAAAAAATGACCACAACATGTGTCCTAAGTCTACTGGTTGTCTTATGGCCAACCATGCGATGCCTTGTGCCAAACTTTGGGGCCCCATGGAATCACTTTTGTGAGAAAGTGACTTTTTATCTATTTATTTTTTAAAGAATGTTAAATGTAACAAAGAATGTATCACCTAAGTAAAATATTTTTAATTTTGTCTACATAAATGATATTTTGGACTATAAATATTCATTGGAAAGATAAACATATTTTCTACATAATAGTATTTTTTTATAATTTTTAGATATAAAATAAATTAAATTATTTATGACATCGTAATGATGAAGCGATGACCACATTATTTAACGATTTAAATAAAATGGAAAGATAATGTAAAATCTAAGACCTACACATGTCCAAAACCTATTTAATGGGTGGATTTCGAACCCTTATCACCTTATCCTTGAAACACATCAATTTGGGACCATTAAAAACCGAAAATCATTCTAAAATAAAGTAACATTTATTTACTTTCCAAGAGTGCCCCTCCCCTCCTCTTATAAAAGGCCCCCACCACTACCTCCTTACCCACAATTCCAAAGCCTTTGGATCAGCCAACCCCTGCCCATTTTGTCTCTCCACATACCTCTCTAACTCCTTGAATCCTGACATTGGTTAGAAGTTTTCCCAAGGAATACTTTGAGCTCAAACCAAAGGGAGTTACCCGATTTTAAGGTAATGTCTTCACTTGTGTCCTTTTGTTTTATTTTGCTTCTGCAACCCCCTAAACTCTTTTTATTAATTTATTTTGTAAAAACTCCAGTATCTTCAATATATTAGAGTGTTTTTATAAGAAGGATTCGAGCTACACTTACACACACCTTCGTCTAATGGTTAAAGAACATACTGTTTCTGTGGTTGGCGATTTTCTGCCTCACAAAACGATGATTGTTTAATATTCTTTTAACACCTTTAAAGGTGGCCATTATGATGTCACTGTATTTTATATATGATATATACGGTATTTATGGTTACTATATGCTTCTGTATTTTATATTTAAACCATACCTTTATTCTTTTCATGTTGTGTAAATGTGATAATTTCATATGAGGAAGTGTGGACTACCGCCCCCTCAAGTGATGTGACTCGTACATGCAATACATGGAACGTATAAAGAATGAAATTAATGAACATATGTGACCTATATAACATATATATTATACTGGAATTATAATATGTATATATATATATCATTTATTTTTAATCCTGTTAATATGACAAAGAAAAAATGAAAGTAGCGTTCATGCGTACGTACGACCTACCGTCTCCATGAACGGTGCTTTTCGATTTTTATCTCCAAATGCTATGTAATAGTATAAAATTAATATATACTGGATATATATGATATTTAAAACATAAATACTATTCTGGATATGGTGTACCTATAACTACATGGAAAATTATTTTCCAACAAGTTCAATTTTTGACTCACGTACCAAACATCGACAAAAACGTCTGATATGAACTCATATTATTAACCAATTATTATAACATTAAAATATGAGATATTAACTGAATAATAATCTTTATATTAGGTCATTAAGCAATTATAATTTGACCAAAGTTTATTATTCAGGAATATAAAGAAACGAACAAGACAAGTTGGACTTGAGGTAAGGGATCTTACTCCTCTCTTTCTTTTTAAGTACACTCTTTTATGTCATTCCTTTTAAGCTCATATTTCTTTTGATTGGGATGTTCTTTTAGATTAATCTTACTGTAATTTTTATGTACATATGATTAGAGACACTATTCTCTCTCATCAACCCATTTTGGAAGTTTTGAGTGGCGCCGTTATGCTGCCGAATTTTCATAAGAGATCTAACCTCTCCCTTTCTTTTTAAGTACTCTCCTTTATGTCACTTCTTTTAAGATCCTCTTTGTTATGGTGGAGGATGTTCTTTTATATTCCTAGATCTGTAAAATTTATGTTGATGTGATGAGAGACCCTATTTCCTCTCATCAATCCATTTTGGAAGTTTTAAGTGGTGTTGTTAGGCTGCCGAGTTTTCGTAAGAGATTTTTCATCTAACTTTTATTCCCGTGAGATTTATGATACATTTGCCACAATTTCCTTTGATTGGTTTATGTACTTCCCATTATTACACTCCATTTTTAATATAATTACATTTATGGTTATTTACATATTCATTGTATGACACTTCTTCAATGGGGTGTACTTTTCGAAAGTTACCCAAGTCGGTAAGGGAACCTTTCACCCTCCTCTTTTTAAAAGACTTCGTTTGTTATGTCTTTTAATTCACATACTATTATATTGGGATATGTTCTTCTATATCCTGATTGATGTAAATTTTATGTCCAAGTGATGATATTCCCTTTTTATCTCTCATCAACTCATTTTCTGAATTTTTGAAGTGACGTCGTTAGGCTGTCGAATTTTACCAAGGGAACTTTTTAACCCAATTTCGATTTCTTTGGGTTCAACATGTAGTTATTGAATATGTCATCCTTTGAATATGTTTGAATGAACTTTTATTGTTTTACACTTAATATCCAATTATATTGGGTGTATTTATATTTTTCACACATAATTTTGAGATTGATTTGTCCTTAATTTAAGGATACCTTCTTTATAAGGGATTTCATCACATTTTACATCTCTATTGAGACTTTATTGTTGTTATGAACCAATTCACTCTTATATGGTGTATATACTGTCCTTTGGAATATTATATCATGAATCCATTTATTCTCATGATATTATAAAGTTCTGATTAAATGTTATTCCTCAATTATTTTATTCAAGTGTCTCTAATTTTGGTAAAAACCCTTTAACCAAAATATCACTTTAAATGTTTTAATGATTTGTTCTTATTAATATCCATGTTTTCAAAATGGTTTTAAGGATTTATTTATATGGATATTAATGGTTTAAAATGTTAAAAGCTTCAAGGTGGTATGGGACACTTTGATTCCGAAATCTCTTTATTAAATGTTTTAAATGGTTTTGAAAATGGTTTTTTTATGGATTCATTATTTCAATATCCAAAAATGTTATATTGTGATTGAAATGTGGAAATGTTATATTTTCTTTATGCATGTTTTATGTGATACATTTATGTTATGGTTCTTGGGCATTGTTATTAAAATGGGTGGTTCCGTGATAAACTAAGGGCGGGTGAGCCCGATATAGCTGTCCAATGCATTGGGTAACGCGAAGGGGTTAAACGTTAAGGTTTCTCCAAAGAGATTTAGGGAATATACTGTGGTGGGTATTCCAAATGTAACCAAGAGGGTTACTCCCTACGTATGAAAGTTATGAATGCCTCAAGTTACCTTTATGTCTTTATTATTTCTATGATTTATTCATGATTTTATGAGGTATGTTAGAGTGCCTATGTTTTATTGGTAAAGTATGATTTCATTCTTATATATATATGAACTCATGTTTCCTTTCCATATTTTTATAACCCTTAATGAGATTTTTATTCTCATCCCAAGTTTTTGAAATGTTTTTCATATGTCAAGGTAAAGGTACATGATGTGATGATAGTGTCAAGGATGTGTCAAGAAAGAATCAATGTTTTATTTTAAATATGTTTCTGTTTATGGGAAGAATGAATATTGTCTTTTATGTAACCACTTTGTCTAAATGTGGAATGTAATGCAAGTTTTATGATCTAATTCTCTAAAACTATAAACCTGAAAATATCCTCAATGTTTAATCTTGTAATAACTCAAGATTAAGTAAGGATTAAGGCTGGGGCCTTATAGTTATGGGACCTCAATTTCAGTAAGAAGCAAAGAAATCAAAATTTTATGTACAGACTCTAATGGGGACAACATTAATTTGGTACAATGATCATCCAGTATGATCTATCGTCATTAAAGAATATATTAATAATAAATTCTTCTATAATTTCATCTCCATGCTAATTAAAATAATGTTCATCAAACATAAAAATATAAAATGATGTGAAAATGAGAATGTGTCTGACTATATTTATAGATGCAAGGGTATAATGTACTTTTTCAGCATCCCACTCTCATATGTGAAATTAGTGGATCTTTTTTGTGAACCTATGTGATGACCTATAGATTACTTTTATCCTAATGAAATATCTGGGTGAATTCCATCAGTTTATAAAAATAAAACATCACTTAGAATATTCCATTTGGTGAACTGGGGATAAATATTTCCCACACCCACGACATAAGGGAAAAGGTCTATAAAAGAAGAGACCACAAATTTCATGATCAAACTGGTATCATTTCCCAATGTAACATTTCAATAATCCTAGAATATCCCAAAACATCTTGCTGAGTAGAAATAGTAGAAAAATCTCCCTTGATTAGAGGTAAATATATATTAAGGATTCCTGTGATTTGAGGAATAGAAAAAAGTGTTTTCCTTCAAAGGAAGATGATCTTGGTTACTTCCTCATAGTAATGGAAAAAAATATTCTCAATCTACCTAGGCCTAGAAAACCTAGTGAGGACAACCTTGGTGACCGCCCTGACTATTTCCCTTTTAATTTTTTATTTTATCGCACCATCCAAGATTAATTCAAATTCAAATATATCATCTGTTGTAGAGTTGATTCTAGGCATGGGATACTTAGAAAAATCTTGGTGTAAGTGACCTATGTGACCACCACCCAACTAGAAGAAGAGGGTGACTAGAATGATGTTTTACATCTAAGTGAACATAATTATGATAATATTGGAACCAAAATATGTGAAGGGGGAAAGGAGGTAAAAAGAAAACAAATTCTGAAGAGTCGGGAAGCCCATTCTTGGAGCCCATTAGTGCAGCGAAATTCAACAAGACCCACATCACCATGTCCAGCATGAAGCTGAATCCCCATTTGTGGTCACTATGGAGTAAATATGCGGGAGGCTCTGTGGTTACGATGCAATTGATTGGAATCTTCACACCATGGAGGGAGTTGAATCAACCTTTGTGATCCTATTGAACTTGACGGTAGCCTTCGTGAGTGCCGCGAAGAGAACCCATGAGAGCTCTACGTTGTGGAGGGGATGATGGTAAACTTCATGGTTAAGAAGAACTTGATGCAATCTGTAACCGATCATAGAGTTCCACGTGGCTTCGTATTGAGTCAACCTTACTTCATGCCACCCCTCGCCTATAAATATCGAGCTCCCCTCGATCCCAAAGAACGGATACCCCAAATTTTTTCCTTATTATCTCCAAAATCAAGATACACCTTCTCCTCTATGAAAACATGAAAAAATAAGCTCTTCAAGGTACTTGATCATTGTAAATTTCCTTTCCCTTAGCTCAGATACAACCCCTCTTCAAGTAGGGATTCCCTTCACGGAGCCCATGGACCATCACGAAAGAAGGATATCCTCAATGGGACTCGGTTCTTCGCAAACCACTAATGGTTCGCGAAGTACCCTCCATACACATGTGAACCATCTATTAAGGTAGGATCATTGTGCTTCCCGAATCAAATTGCTTCACAGTGATATGTTTTTCAAGGCACCCTTGCTACGCGAAGTCCTTCTCCTTGAAATCCTTTCCAATTTTTGAATCACCCTTCATATGCCCGTATACCTTATTCCTAGGCTAGGACATTCCAATTCATTAATCATACTCCTTCGCAAAGTTCCTCCACTACATGGAGCACCAGCGCTTTGCATTGTCCTTTCTTATGAACCCATTTTCTTTGCAAACCCTTCTCTCGTACAACCCTCTAGGTTTGTACGAAGTGATTTCAAGGTCTCTTGGGCTGTTCTTTATGTTTTGTTTCTTAACTTGATTCTTATTCACATAGGAATGCTAATGATTGTTTCTTATTCACAAAGCCACACTAACGTGGGACCCTCAATTGATCACTCCACAGCACTACCTCATCATAGTATTACTAATGCCTTCCCTTCCCCAAGGGTCGGTAGGTATCATTCATGTAAGTCATAGGGGTGTGGAGTGAACCCGCCTCATCCAAGCGGTAGGACATTAAACTGCCAAGCAGCATCATCCTTAGCACATGAAGTTAAACTATGCCCTTTCCTCGTGCAATATACATGGGGTGCCCTATCTCAGACATTCTCCACGCCCGCTCGTCTCCACGGGAGTGAGATATTCCTCACATGTAATGAGATCCTCTTTATTGGAGTGGAGTCTATCCGCAGGGAAGGGAAACCATCTTGGGGTAAGGCCCTACCATTTTTTGTGGGAGGTAGCATCCATGCTCCTCCTCTCATCTTCTGTGCTAAATACTAAAGGAGAGATGGGCATAAGGACCTTCATTACCCCATCCCTCTCCCTCTAGTATTTGTCTCCATCGGGTCTTCATCCTACAGTAAGTCCCAATCTCCATCTCCTTGGGCCACTAACCACACATAGGCCCATGTTTATTATTTGGTCCACAAACTATGTGTAATACCTAGTCTACTTCTTGCGGAAACACCTTTTCTGATGTGATCTTTAGGTATTTTCTACCACTTATTTATCACACCGATCATGACTCATGTGGGCTTAGATTAAGCATTGACCATGGTATCCTTCTTGGGATGCCTTAGTGTGTAAGCCCCAAATTATTCCAAACTATGTGTAATTTGATCCTTGTCTCCTAGTCAAGGTACTTAAGAGGCCTCCCTGAGGTTCAATCCCAATACCTACTTGTCCCGACCCCTTCACATCAGTACAACTTCATCTCGCATGACGTTAAACTATATTTCTCATTCTGAACTATGTGGACATTGATCCTTGTCTCCTAGGAATGGTATGTAGGAACCCCCCCCTGAGGTTCAATCCCAAAACCTACTTGTCCTGAACCGTTCATGGCAGTTCACCTTCATCCCACATGACGTTAAACTATATTTCCCATTCGGAACTACATGGACATAGATCCTTGTCGCCTAGGAAAGGTATGTAGTAATCCTTCCCAAGGTTCAAGCCCAACATCAACTTGTCTGGACCCCTTCACATCGGTTCACCTTCATCCCGCATGATGTTAAACTATATTTCCCATTTTGAACTATGTTGAATCTGATCCTTTTCTCCTAGGAAAGGTTGATATGAAGCCTCCCTGAGGTTCAATCCCCACACCTACATGTCCCAACCCCTTCACGTCGGTTCACATTTTTTCCACATGACATTAAACTATATTTCCCATTCAGAACTATGTTTACTTTGATCCATGTATCCTTGGAAAGGTACATAGGAAGCATGCCTGAGGTTCAAGTCCAACACCTACTGATCCCGACCCATTCATGTCAATTCACCTTCATCTCAAATGATGTTCAACTGTATTCCCCATTCCAAACTATGTGGAATTTGATCCTTGTATCCTAGTAAAGGTACGTAGGAAGAATCCCTGAGGATCATGCCCAACACCCATTAGTCCTGACAACTCCACATCGGTCCACCCTCATCGTGGATGACGTTAAATTGTAAACCCCTTTTTGTCCCACGAGACATTAAACTATACCCATTTGAAATATGTGGGATTTGATACTTGTCTCCTAGACATGGTTCATATGAATCCTCCCTGAGGCCCAATCCCAATTGATGGTAAGCTGTTGTGATTCCCAACTAGTTTTAAGTTGTTGGAACCCCAACCAAGAGTAAGCTATTAGAACCCTAACCGGTGGTAATCCATTGGAACCCAACCAGCGATAAGCCATTGGAATCCCAATCAATGGTAAGCTATTGGAACCCCAACTAGTAGTAAGCCGTTGGAACCCCAGTCTGTGGTAATACATTTTCAACCCCAACTGGTGGTAAGACATTGTATTCCCCAACCAATGATAAGTCGTTGTATTCCCCTTCATCAGGACCCAAATCTCTGGTCTTCCCATGCAGCATCAAATTGACCCAGGCTGCTAACCACAGGTAAGCCTTAATATGTTGTCGGGTTTTTGTCCTCTATGAACACCTTGATTCTATACCCCCATCCTGAACAATGTGGACTTTGATTCCATGTCATGGGGATATATTGGAATCCTCCCTGAGGAACAATCCCATCATTAATGTATCATACCAGTCTCTCCCTTGAGCCTTTGTGTTTTGGGAAGGTCATGCCCCAACCAGGATGTTCTACTTCCTCCAGATCCCATCCATGTGTCCATTCTGACGGGCCGCCTCCTCAGGTGTTCCATCGCCCCACCGAACTATGTGGACTTTCATTCCCTATCATGGAGATACATAGGAAGTATCTTAGAGGCTCTATCCCAACATAATTATCGTCATCATGTCGATTCCATCTCATCCTCCATCCACTTATCCCAACCATTCATATTCATCTTGATTTTTACCCGGGCCACCACGTCCTAGTGACATCATGTCACCCACTTTTTCACTGCTCCTAGAAGCAATTGGGTTGCTAACCATGTGTAAGTCCCATCATCATATCTGGATCGATGTACTCTACTCACACCCCAATTTATCACCCCTTATAATTACATGGATTTTGATCCCTATATCCTAGACATGGTACATAAGAAACCTCCATTAGGTTAAACCCCACTAATGGTAAACCCCGATGTCTCCTTTATATGGACCCAAGAATCCTTGGATCTGTATTCATTTGAAGTTGTGATCTGTGTATCTAATAAGAATATCATGTGCTCTCTACAGGGGTTTCAACCATCTGCTCCACTCTTATCAGTGTTTTGGTCAGTCTGATCCATCTATGCTAGATGTTAAACTCACAGCATACCCTATATTAAACATGGGAAGTTGAGGAAAACCACAGAGACATTCCGATGGCATATAATTCCCTGCACTCGACATGGGATGCCTCAGGCTACCACGACCTCAATAAGACCTATCATAAGGGGAAGAAACCCAGACACATCAGTGTTCCAGCATCCAGACATGCTAGCGATGCCCAACATGACTACTCCCCTGATCGAAGGTTGATGCCCTAAATCGACCCCTTGGAATGTTCTGACATAAGCAGTGTAATTAACAGGCCTCCAAGAAGACATGGAACTGGGAAGAGTTTCACGAACAACATCTTAAGTCTATGAGGGATACTTGGACTCGGAAATGAGTTCTGAGGAGGAATCCATTGAAGGAGGAACCAACATCCCATAATCCTATTTTGATCAAGGAGAAAACATTCCTAAAGAAGCGACGGATATAGCCTACCTTTGGAAAGAGGGAATGTAGGGGGGAATTAGTGTTCCCTCCACATACAGATGTGCACCCCGGTGAAATCATCAGAAATAGAAATGGTGAAATCTACGTGAATTTATTCTCCTCAATGCGGAGATTAGTAGTGCTAGATCCATCAATGGATTAGAGTGTCATTGGATCCAGTTATACGTCACCGGGTCCTTCCAAGAAAATAGTGGGCCTGGTGTGAAACTCACTAGAAATTGGGGAAATTGAAAATTGGACATCCTAGTCTACAACGTTGTTAGCATGAATCATTTTTACCAATCATGGAAGACATAATGGCGTTGGGGAACTGGACGTCACTTTCCTTCTTTCAGCACAAATTGTTAAATCTCCCTGCTTTGTAGGACCCAAGTTGTTATGATAATAAACCAATCACCTCCCACCCACTGACGTAGGGGAAGGGGAAACATAAATGTGGCAATCCCGCACAACCTCATCTCTCCCATTATAGCCTCCAAATCCACAGTTGTTGGGATCACATGCCCCATATCCCTATTTGAATTCATTCAGAGAAGGGTAATTAACAATTTCGTTCAACGATATGAGTAGGAGGGGATTATTCCAACCCAGGATATAGACCTAAAAGACCCATACACTTTTTTGTCTCGTCATCATTGCACCCCCAAGGGACACTCAGGGATCCATTGCTCCCCACTCTGATGTATAATCATTTTTTGAGCCTCTCCCCAAAACACTTTGATGACTCCCTCCCCTATGCCAATGAGGTGAGGGATTTCCAGGCCAGCCCAGCTCGAATCTCGTTCCAAGGGCTCCTAAGGAGGGCTCCCACCAAGCCGCGTCAGTGCTGCCACCCAAACCCATGGGCTAAAAAGTATCTGAGTTATGCACCTGCACCACCGGCCATAGTTCAGTTAACCCAACACTAACATCGGGCGTAGGATGAGGAGGATGCCCGCCATGGGGCATCAACATCAACGGCTACCATGGCCAATGCCACTGCTAGAACATACCATCAGTCCCATGTTTATGCCGAGCAGGGGCACTCATATGCCCAGCCCAGATCAAGGCCCCAACCACCCCACGGGTAGGCTGGGTCGACTCTCCTAGTCGCTAAAATATGTGTCATCTATTGTAGTTTGACCCATGGAAATGATATCTTGTACAGAGGTCTTATCCATACCATCACCAATGAGAGTGCATGCTCTCCCCTATCCCATGATTGTCGTGGAGGTCCTCCCCATTCCACCATCAATCTGAGCAAAGGTCCTCCCTGCTACATTGACACCCAGTACGGAAGCCTCTTTTTCTCCCATAACCTTAGGTATGGTGCTATTCCTCCTGTCATAGGTCACCAATGTAACGATTCTACCCATTTAGTCAATTGTCGGTGTGGGGGTCTACCCCATGTCCATACAGTAACTGACACAGGTCCTCATCATCCCTGAAATCATAGAAGCTGAGGTTTTCCTCGCTTTATGGGCACCCAACACAGAGGTGTTACCTATTTTCAGCTCGAACAGTATGAGGACCATCCTCTTACCGACGTTGCCAAAGGAAATAAGAATGGAGTCCCTTACCATGCTCTTACAAGCTCCAGCAGAGGTCCTACCCACTCCATCACTTCCCACGAATACTCCCTCCACACGTTAGCTAGTGGACACAGAGGTCCTCCTTATCTTCCTTTTGACATTTTTTCAGGTGCTCCTCTCACCCCAGCTCATCCAGGAAGAAGTCCTCTCTACCCCCGCATTAGTTCGGTCGAAGTCCCTCCTCAAGCCAAAAACCCACTCTATCTCAATGATCCATCTTAGGGCAGGGGGGTGGGTTACTGGAGCCATAAAAAGAACGAAGGGAATATTTTTGCTGCAATTAAACCCGTATACTTCTCATATTCTGATGAGGAATGTGATTCGGCATTGGAACCCTCACCTCAATCCTCAATGTTAAGGGTAGAGGTTGGAACGAGGCGTGTCATCATCTTCCTTATGAAATGTGAGGTCCAGCAGATTCCCACCTCCCTCCATGGATACATCCAGGAGGAGTAATTTTTAACCTCCTTTAAGGGCATGGTTGTGCAATCCTCCCTATATTCAATAGGGTCATTATCTACATCAACCAGAGATCATGGAGAGTTATTCTGGAGACCGATAAATGATGAACAACAGCATGGTCCACCATTAGTAACCACATCCCCTATGCCAGAATCCATGGTCACTAGTCTTTCTTATTGGGATGTGGTGGCCCAGTTGTTGCACTCATCACAGGACGAACCGAGATTCAGTGGCTTGTTCGCTTGTTCACTGTATTCTCCACCGGCCAGTCCACCGTCTCATCAGTCTTCTTTAGTTCTATTTTCGGTCTCGTAGCTGCCCCAAGTTAATGAGTGGGGGAAAAAGGTCCAGATCCCAAGTCTGAGCTAAAGAGATTTTAGGACATCCTTGCAGTGGATAATTTCCCAGAGATGTTTTGGTCAATCCCAACCATGAAATTCAGTGCACCGGAATCGCTAACCCATGAGGAAGCCGTGTGCTTTCTCCAAACCCACTAGGAGATGCACTTACACCTCCATTATCACTCAATGGATTACCCCAAGATTCAGGAATACTTTGAAGATATTGACCCTAAATGTCCTATGGTCGACTTGGCTGCGCTCCATATGGCCCAGCGCCTCGAGTCACCTGGTCGCCACCGGACCCTCCTGCAACGATGCGTTCATAGATTTAAATTGATCCTTAGAATTATCAAGGAGGATTCCTCCCATGTTTAGATTTGTGTTTGGGGTATTATTCTTCTATACATGTTAGTTCTATTCAACATCGTCCAAAATTTCTAGGAGATATTTAGGATATGCCTCCATGAAGAGTCGTGATTAACATGGTCGATCTATCAGTGGAAGAGACTGGGATAGAGCTCCATGATGAGAACTCACCCCCGGGGGTTGGATCCGTTTGGAAGGGTCACTTTCTAGAAATTAAATATAATGGGTATTCCTATTTCCACTGGGTCATTAGTCCTCATTCAGAATCCCAACATAATCATGGGGTTGTCAAACCCTCTGACCCGTCTGGCTTTGTACAGAAGACGGAGGATGGTCCCAAAAAGGCCACACTACATCAACAGCTCACAGAGCACAAAAATATGCTCGATGAACTCATTTCTAAACGTGCCATAGAGTGGTGTCCAGACTATGGTGATCCTCGGCCGGGGCAGTAGGGGCAGGTACAACATTCCCCCAGTGATTTGCCTCTAGGTGACCTTGACTATCCTTCCCACATAGATAGGATAGAGGTCGGATATTATAAAAAAGGGCATAGTATGTATCACCAAATCTTCTTGATTGGCGCGATAACCTTTTAGACCCATCTTAGACTCCCCGAGTTGCTCTATAGGTTATTCCCACAGCAATCCCGCAGGTCATCCCACCATCCGCTCCACGAGACTCCAGGACTGCTTATTATGTTAAACGACATGCCAACACACAAGTGGTTAGGGATCCTCATCAAAATAGGAATCCCCACCCAGCTGATCCAATGTCGGTGCTCATTTCCCACCTTTAGGCTTTATAAACATGATAGGTGGCAATTCTGCCTGATGGAAAGCCATATCTGGCATGGGTGGATAACATGCCAAAACCCCCTAGTTTTGTACATCCTAATGGTTCCCCCTTTAATGGTACGGGTGATCCGCTAAATCATTTGGACCACTTCATCTTAAGGTGTGGACCCATTTTCAGAACTCCAACACTATAAGAGGCCACCAAACTTGGGTGTTTTGTACAGACATTGGTAGGGCATGCGTGTGTTTGGTACAACCATTTACCCATTGGGTCAGTCCCCGGCTGGCAAAATATTTGTAGAAATTTTCTTTACCAATTCAGCTCTACCACATGGAAGATAAGTATTTCAAACCTCATCAAGTGTAAGTAGAGTCCTGAAGGGCACGTCGCTAACTTTGTCACTCGGTGAAAATGCCTCACTTACTCCCTATATATTCCAGTGACTCAGGAACAACTGCTAAAAATGTGTGTGGGGAATGTCAAAATTGAACTAGTCGCCTCTCTCATTACTCGGAATTACCTTAGAGGATTCTGGGATTTCTCAAATATGGCTTAGCGTCTAGAGGAAGCCTTACAATAGGCCAAGCAGGCACGTATGTTTCCTCCTGTAATTCCCATGAGAAGGGACTCTAAGGCCGACCCCGATGCGGTGGCCCAAATAGAGGCCCCTAGGCAACTGGAGTTATTACCAGTGGAGCCACATCCACATCCTCACAGAGGCCCACCACCTCAGGTGAAACCTATGACCTAGTAGCACCAACCTCAAAATTGGTAGGCGCCCCCATGTAATGCACCACCACCACCTAGGTTATATAACTAGGCTCCACCTCCTCAACAGGCTCCTCCACCCCCTAGTCAGGGAAAATCTCCCAGAGCCCCCTTCCTAGACAAGAGAAATAGGACCTACTCATTCAATGATGCTCAGGTCCCCGGTTATTTCCAAAGTTCCTTGGAACAGTTAATTCTATGGTTTCCCAAATGGAGGCGGCCTGAAGAGGCGGATCTCACTGATCACCCCAATTATTTCCCTTATCAATGGATCCTAGGGAACACCCTCAAATAGTTATATGTGTTTAAATACTGACTTCAAGATCAGGTTGATAACAACATAGTCAGGCTAGGCCCAGCTCTAGCACAGGTGGTATGTGTATTTGTGAAGCCAGACAATGGAAGTGACAACGAAGGTGAGTGGCATCGGGTTCCTAACCATGAGTCCCAAAAGTATGATGACTAGATGGATTTTAAGGCAGTACACCATTCCCATGGTATTATCCACACATGTATGAATCAACCTAAGCATTAATAAGACGTTACTTCACTTACAACCACTACTTCTGTGTAGACCTCTTAGCCTCCCTCTTCTTAGAAGAGAAAGCATCCGTGACACAAGAGAAAACAAAGTCCCCCACATATGTCTTTGTTTTCCTACACTCTTGGTGACTTCATGCCCCCATATATGGTGGTTACCCCATAATATATCCAGTGGTGGAGGATTCTTCAAGTGACGATCAAGGGTATTCTTTGGTAAACACCGTAGAGCTGGTAAACCCATACTTGATTCCTGATGATGTGGAGCACCAGAAGGATCCTCCCAACATCCTCAGTCTTCACTAGCACCGACGGAGTCGTGCCTATATGGGTCATCAGAATTCCTTGGTCAATAATTCTAGTGAGGATGTGCATTCCACCAAAACCAGACAGCAGGCCAAGCACAAGGCTCATCCTATGTAGCCTTTTCATATGGTGTCATCAGGTCCACCTTCGATGCCGTTTGTATTACTTGGTCAGGAAGAGCCACCCCAACCACGCTACAATCATTCACGCACTATTACGGACTAGCCTCAATCATCTAGACCACATTCGGTAGTCACTACCTAATCTTTGACTAGCGAGCAGTAGGACATTCCCAACACCATTCAGTCACCGGTTGAGCTGGAAGGGCCCTTCATACCCCATTTCATAGAATGACCTCCTGTAATAATAAGTTCAGGCTTGGAACAGAAGTATGATATCCTAAAGCATCTTACCATCATTCCTATGAGGTTCTATATCCTTTAGGCTCTTCTCATGTCAGAAGATATGTGTGAATCCCTCATCGAGGCTTTAATAATACCCCTCCAGTTTGAGACAGAGGTACCAGCTGCATAAGCCTTTCATGATGAGGCAGTCGATCATGTTGAATGTTAGGCCATTATCTCTTTCTCTTGAGAAAATGAAGGCTCTCCCATACAGGGGCAGATCCACCCACTGTATATCACTGTCCAATTCAATGGAGTTTATGTTTGTTTTTATCTTGTCGACATAGGCTCTGGGATCAACCTAATTTTGACCAAGACACTTCAAAAAATGGGGTTGCCCGAGGATGTTTTGAGCCTCTATAACCTAAAAATTCAAGGTTATGACAAGACGGAACAAACATCAATTGGAAAGATCCACATGAAGATCCAGTTTGGTGGTCTGGTAGCTAGCACCGAGTTCATTTTTGTCTCATAGGACACCGCTTACAATGCGTTGATGGGTAGGCCATGGATTCACCTACATGTGGTGGTCCCTTCATCATATCACTAGTTCTTTAAGTACTCCCTTAATGGTCTCATGGACATGATATAAGGTGACACATATCCCTTTGCCTCTTTTAAATCCTGCCACCTGGAAGCCGATTATTACAAGAGCAAGGACAAGAAGATTTAGGCTAATGATGTTGAACACCCTATGGCTATGACCGACCCATGGATAGACCTGGATGATGCCTACATTTTTCGGATTCACCAATTGGAGGCTATGACCCTAGATCTGGGTAAATTCTTTATTGTTTCTGTAAAAAGGGGGAAGCACATTCCCAACTATAAGGGACACTAGAAGATCACCTCATATTCCTACACAAATTAGGCTTGGGTAATCCCAGAGTCATCTACTCCTATAAGGTATGGGGATGTCTTCCCCATAGCAACAACAATACGTCATAATTTCTTATTTCACTAGGCTGTGATAAACCAGAACAAGCCTACGTGCTACTATTTCTTTGATATCATCAAGTGTGGACCCTTGGGCCAAAGATCGTATGGGATTGGATTGACATCATTCATCGCTATGGTTTCAGAAGCATAGCAGCCATCCGATGTAGTTTCCACCACCATTTAGTCTATCACCAATGACTCATTGGGATCTGTTGACTTAGAGGAATCTCCTCCCACTAAGGATCCCTCCTCCATAAGTAAATAAGAGGATTTGGAAGATGAACCTCCTGCATTCGAAGAGGGTGTCTCCACCACAGTTGATGAATTGGTATAGGTGAACCTCGGTAATGAGATAGATCCGAAACCCACATTAATCAGTGTTGTTATGCCTTCTAAAGAGAAAAAGCAGTGTGTGTACTTTTTAAAGTAGCATCGTGACCTGTTTTCCTAGAATTATAATAAGATGTCGGGACTAGATACTCAGGTCATCTTCCACCACCTCAATCTTCTAGAAAACCATCACAGGTTCAAAGAACTTCCTATAAAGATGCACCCTTCCCACATTCCCATGGTCGAGGCTGAAGTTTATAAGATTATCAGATCCATTTTTGTCAAGGAGGTCCAGTACCCCCAGGTGGTTAGCCAACATTGTGCTCATCAGGAAGAAGAACATTTATATCAGAGTCTTCATCGACTTTTGGTATCTAAACCATCACTGTACGAAGGATTATTTTCCCCTTCCTATGATGAAACTATTCATTGATTCTACCATGGGATTTTAGGATCTCTCCTTCAATGATGGGTATTCTAGGTATAACCAAATTTGAATGACCCCTGAGGATGAAGATTCTAAAGTCTTCAGGGCACCACAAGGTACTTTTTTCTACCAAGTAATACCCTTCAGTCTAAATAATTCAAGTGACACTTATCTGAATTCCATACATCACATATTTAAACCGATCATTGGTATATTGGTGTAATGTTATGTGGAAGACATAGTGGTCAAATCTTGTTAGTTCTAGGACCATCTCAAAACTCCTTTAGAAAGTGTTTGGCTTCCTCTGTTCTTTCCATCTGAAGATGAACCCATTAAGTGTGCCTTCAGGGTCACCACCAAAAAGTTTCTTGTCTTCATTTTCAGATATAGAGGCATCGATATCGATCTGGAGAAGAATAAGGCCATCATTCATATGTCTCCTCTGAGAAACATTTGGTAGCTACAAGGCTTTCAAGGCCACTTCGCCTACATACGTCTATTCATCACGAATTTTTCTGGAAAGTGTAATCCCTTTTATTGGACCATGAAGAAAGTCATTTTCTGTCAGTGGGATGAGGAATGTCAGACTACTTTCGAGAAAATCATGTAGTACCTGTTACAGCCTCCGGTCCTGATTCCACCTATTTCTGGAAAACCACTGGTCCATTATGTGACCTCCCTAGAATGATATCTCACCATCCTTCTCACCCAGAAGAGCAACAAGGGAATGGAGAACATTCTATACTATATTGGTTGCATGCTCCTCAATATGAAGACCAGATACTCCTCTATTGAGAAAAGTTTCCTTACAATGGTATTCGTAGTACAAAAATTGTGACATTACTTGCAGCACCATGAGATACATCTAGTGTCACGAGTGGATCTGTTGAAGTACATCCTAAATATCCCCATGTTAAAAATTTATATAGCTTAGTGGGAAGTATTCCTCTAGCAGTTTCATATCAGTTTCATCCCGCATAAGGATATTAAGGGGCAATCATTGGTAGACTTCATTACCGCCCATCCATCTCTTGCGGACCAGTCCCTAGATCTTTATTTTCTGAATGAGTCAATCCTATCAGTAGACCAAGCTATTCTATGTTGGGAAATTCACTTCAATGGTGCTTCATAAAGTCCTACTGACAGAAGACTCAATGACCCCAGACTTAATAGAGTGGGCCTAGGTATCATCTTCATCACACCTACACAATCTATTCTTCCATATTCATTTCTGTTTTCAGAAGGCTATACTAAAAATGAGGCAGCATATTAGTCTCTCATTACTAACCTTGAGCTGGATCTCGAGATTTATGTTCCCCACTTTCATGTGAAAGGGGACTCCAAACTAGTCATCAAGCATATCAATAGTGACTATGTCATTGGGAAGCCAAAGCTCATACCACTATTGGAACACACCCACCAAGTGATGGAACGGTTTCTATCTTGGCAAGAAGTTACTCAGATCCCTCATTCGCAGAATGGTCGAGCTAACACCTTCTCCGTCTTGGCTGCATATCTTACAGAACCTAACCATGATAATCTAATTATTCATGTGGTACACCGGGGAGTTATCGCTCATGTTACTCCAGACGATGATGAGAGCCTGCAGGTAATCCACCTTACTGTTGGTGCCTCCATTTCAGGACACCTAGGTCCCCCTGCCACAGTGTTGGATGTGACTCTTGACTAGAGGACTCCCTTTATCGAGTACCTCCAACACAGTAATCTCTCAGAATATTAATCCAAGCGTGAGAATATCTGATGTAATGCATTACATTTTACCCTCCAGAGTGGTCCTAGTTTTGAGAATATTGACCTAAACTGTCGTTGAAGTCGGTCAAAGTTTAAAATTTATATTCCTACTAACTACTGTATATGTGGCAAGCAGGGTCGAACCCACAGGGAAGACTATTTTGGCCACTACTTTCTAAAAAAACTCAGTAAGATCCACTGTTGTCAGTAGTGGAGTAGTTTTCTTATTTTTTTTAATATCTTTTAAATTTTTTATGATTTTATAATCTGCAACGTAAAACTACAATTCCCTTGAAAAACTCGTTCTACCGTCACTAAAACAGAATACAACTGAAAGAAAAAATGCAATGAAGAAAATAAGATGCTGATAAAAGACAACAGTAAAGAATGATCAGGGTTCATTCTAGTCTACTGGTTTAAATTGTTTTTCCTTTTCATGTAAAAGTACTGCTTCGTACCACTAAAAAGAGACAACTTACTTCCCTCGCCAGGAGTTAAGTTGTCGAAATTGTTCAACTTAGAGTTCGCCACTCCAAGAAGTTCAACTTCAGACAAATGAATTAAAAGAACATCAATACAAACTCGCCGTAAGTACTGAAGTTTTCATTACAAGCTGATTATTTAAAAGGTGATTCCATAATCGAACTCGCCAAATGATTACAGAGTTCAGAAAATTTAAGTGCATGTGGTACAAAGCAGATGAATGAAATTAGATTTGATCTCGCCGATCAAATCTAATCACAGAAGAATTGGTTAATGAGAAGGAAGAAAAAGATGCCAGTAGAGTTAGAACTTTCCCCGAACTAAGAGACTAGCTAACTATACTATTCATTATCACAGCAGTCATAGGAAACAATTCAGAAACAGAGTACAAAAGTTTTAAATCGTGAGGGAGAAGGAACTCCCTAAAAATGCTCTGCTCCTAAGTTCCTGGACTGCACTGCTCAGCATTGTTCCTCGATCGTCTCTCCACCGGTAAGTGCATGAATGCCTCCGTCCATGAATGTGTCGCCTTTGGAATCCCCATGGAAGCCTCCTGCAAAAACGCTGCTTGATCTGCTTAAATACTCTCTGTCATCCACTACATGTCACCGCATGATTCCACCGACTTCATGTTTTACTCACGAACGCACCGCACACGTGCGTTTTTTCGCGACCGGCACGTCGCGCAATCTTTTCCCACGTAACTAACTTCGGTAAAGTTAGTTGTATGTATCTGGATGTTTTCCCATCTCTAGAATGAACCTGCGAAGTTAGAACAGAAGAATAAATAAATAAATACCCAAAGAAAGATAAATAATTATTTTTAGAGTTAAATATCAAATTACTCGTTAAAAGTTACTTAGAGTTAATTGATAATTATTAAATTTTAAATTATTTGTACAATTATCCACTAAAAATTACTATGGCGAGAACATAATTTAATTAAGAAGATATTAACTTAATTAGGCTAATAAAAATAAATACTATGTTACTAATTTCGACCATTTTTTAAAACTAAGTTATTAAAAAAAATTAGAACATAAATAAATAAATAAATAAAAATTTAATATTGTTTCATTAATTTTATTATTATAATTAAAGAAATTAAATTGTTAGGTTAATTAATTAAATAGTTAATTTTAATTGAGTAATTAAAATTATTACTTAAGTTATAAGTATATTTAAATTAATAAGTAAATTTCATAGCATACTTATAATTATTATTGATTCTAAATTAATTTTATTAAAAGTAAATTTTATTATTTACATTTATTATTAATTAAGTTCTACAATTTAATTTATAATTTATTAATGTCATAAATTATTAACTTTTATAGATTACTTTTTAATTTATTTAACTTAGTTAAAGTAGCTTTAACTTTAACTTTTGTTTTTTTACTTTTCTTACTTTAGTTTTTCTTTTTGTTTTACTTTTATTATTACTTTACTTTGTGTTTTAATTAATTTTTTTAAACTTCCTCCTTCCTCCCCCAAATTCGGCGCAACAATGGGGAAGGGTTTTGGGTTGCTGCTCTTCCAGTAGAAGACCCGCGTAGCTCCTCCTCTGCTTCAGCACAACGGCGCATAAATCCGACTTCAGCAAGACTTCGGATTCGGCTCCCCCTTGCTCCTACGTGACCTCCTACTCCTGCATCGGCGACGCGGAACCCCGACCTTCAGCGGATCGAGTGCGACGCAGGAGCCTTCTCTTCCACACGCATGGTGGCGCGGCACTCCAGCAGCTCGCAGCTCCAGCAGCGGTTAGACGGCAGTTCTCCCTGGAAACTAAATTTCAGCGGTGGAAAGGAACATCTTCACCTCAAAGTGGCAGACAACAGCATATTCACACCAGCACAGAGCACTTCCAGCGGCAGCCAGCAACTCTTCTCAGCGGCGTACCGGGTCCGAGCTCAAGTGGCGGGTTGATGTGCGAAAGCTATTGCTAGCAGAAAAAGAAATAACAGTGAGAGGAGATAAATCTATCAGTGCGTGGGTAAGACCGAAAAAGGAGACGGATCGGTGAGTGGGGGATCGGTGAGTGGGGGATCGGTGAGTCGCAAGGATGAAGGATCGGTGAGTCGCAAGGACTCACCGATAGTTAAAAATAGAATCGGTAGCAGCGAAACAAAATTAAATAAAAAGAATGGTGATTGACGATTCACCGAAAATAAGACACCGATAATTATAAAATCGAAGTGAAAACGGCGCGACAAGAAATCAATGATGATGTATTGGATCAGTGAGTCGATGACTCACCGATAGAACAAAATAAATGAGACCGAAACTGATGGAAGGATCGGCGCGTCGCAACAACGGTGCGTCGTGAGACCGATGGTGTTTCAAAGCAATCGGTGAGTGGCAACTCACCGATAGTTATAAAAATTTTCAGTGTGACTTAGCATCGGTGCGACACTCACCGACATCTAGAAATTAAAAACGATAACGACAAAAAAAAATTAATTTACAAACTAAAATTAATTAACTACAAATATATAATTAAAATAATTAGAATTAACTACAGTTATTAAATGACAAAATTAATTAAATAGACGACAAAATGAAATTCTAACATTAAAAACAAATTATTTAATTAAACATTAACTTAAACCTATACACAACATAAATTATTAATTAGATAACACTTAAATTAAAAACTAATTAAATAATAGACTACAATTATAAAAGACTCAAATTATAATAACTTAAAGAACAATTACAAGGTAGCAGCAGGTGATAAAGAGAAGCAAACGTGACTCTTTATTTCGCCTAAAACTATTATCTACCTCACCCGTAGACTAAAATAAAATAAAAATGAATTAATAACCAATCTGCATACATAAAATAATATAATTAATGTTTAAAAACTATTAATTAATGAATTAATTAACTATTTGAACTAATAAAATTAAAAGCGAACAATTAAACTTAATTAAAAACACATATTAATTACTTAAATGATTGGCAGAACACATTAATTAACATGTTAACCTATTCTATTGTAACTAAATTAAATGATTAAATATTAAAATAAGGTCTAAGTTAATTAAATTGAATTACATAGATAAAATAATTGTTTATAATAAATATTAACTATTATAAAGTTAAGAAGATTTAAATTAACCAAACTAAATAAGACATAATTAGAGTTGAATAGTTTAGTAAGATTAAACTTATCAATTTAAAGACTAAAAAAACATAATTAACTATAAAAAAATGATTAATTAACATATTTAGTGATAAAATTACAAAAGTGAAAATATTAATTAAAAAGTGTCAAAATAATTAATTAAATTGATAAAAATTAAATAAAAGATGTGGCAAAACTATGTTAAAATAGAGCCACATCAAATTCCCCCACACTTAAACATTGTTTGTCCTCAAACAATCCCATGTTTTATTCTCTTTGAAAAAAAAATGTGAAATATACAAATCAGCAATGTTCGGAGAAGTTTCAACAGAGGACTCAAAAAGTGTGCTTAGGCTATTGAACACATACCTCAAATAAAGTCTCGCCTAGAACCACTACTCAAAGGGAACTCAAGTAAACCATGAATCATCCATAAATGAAGGTGTCCTGCTTCATATATGACTCTGCCTAGTGACTTACTTCAATTCAAGCTCAATTTCTAAATTCAAGAGTGATAAAAGGTAAAATGAAAGTGGAATCAAAACCTTAACAAAAGGAACTTTGTACTTTGACTAATCCCCTTGGTTCCAAAATTAAAACATAGATAATTTTTTTTTAAAAAAATCACTTTATTGATACAACCCAAATGACTCCCATATAAACCAGTTGTCCCCTTCTTCATCTGGAGTTCATCATTCCCCTCACCTTAATGAATTCATTTTTGACCTTAGACACTTTATTTATTTTTCCCAAGCCATGTAATTTGTGCCAAGCACTGTGCAATGCACTTATTCAGAGTGTATAGAGGGATTATAGTAAACCGAAACGCACCCAGCATCTAAGGTCTCAGTGATTCACCGTGGGATCCCAGATGCCCAGTATTACTCTAGTTTCAAAAGATTTATATAGAAACCATTTACATTGACTCAATAAAAATGATCATTTTTATAAATTAACAGAATGAAAAGGCTCCTCGGATAAAAGTCAAACTTCCAGTACCTAAAATTATGATCTTAAATCCACTAAAAGATTTCCCATATCACTCTCAAAAGAAGTTCCTAACCAAAATTCATTAAACCACTAAACAATTCCACTCAGCAATCATCCACCAACACTCATTTCAGACTCAAAGAAAGACTCAACTTCCAATCAAGCACCATCCTAAGGCAAGACTCGTTTGAGTGCAGTGTAAAGACTAAAATTGTGAAGAAATTTTTTTTTTTTTGAAAAATATTGACCATTTTTTGACAAAAAGTTTAAAAGCAGTGGGAATTGATGAGCATTACAATTAAACACAGTTTATCACAGTGAAGAATTGACCCCCTCCCCCACACTTAAAAACCAACTTTGTCCCCAAAGTTGAATTCTAAATATGGAGAAGAACAATTAATCAATTTAAGGTTCAAAATAGATTTTCAATTTAGTAGATATTGACATGTATAAAGGTCTAAATGAAGTTCAAAATTTTATTTTGCCACAATGAATAACTTACAGCAGGTTCATATCCAGACACACATTAAAGTGACAAAGATTTTCATTAAAGCTCAAAAGAATTATATAATGTGTGGGTGCACAATTAATTGGGTGTAAGCATTTTAACATATTGAGTTCAATAAAATGTTCAATATAGCAGATAAAGTTCATGCTAAACACCTCAACCAAACAAGCAGATTCAAATGATCAGCAGCATGTACTCCCCCCCACACTTAGTTTCATGTAGTGAAAATGTTTTATCACAATGCAATTCAGTTTTTTTTTAAATCAAGGAGGCTCATGCAGATTTTTAATTCATTAGTTACACGACATGTAGTAGAATCTTATAATACAAGCAGAATTTAACGCAAGCAGAATTTTAAGCAAAAACAGAATTTTAATAACCAAAACAGGAGCAGAAAAATAAGTGCAACAAGTTGACGTACTTCCCTGACTAAGCTCTTTTCCAAAAATGACCATGGTAATTCCACTCCTTAGATGACAGAAGCAGCATTCCTAAAAACACAGAGTATATAGACCAGGAACAATTATCCAGCAAAAATAGAGCATATATAAGCATACAAAGCAGCACTTTATTCAAAGTAAAATAAGAACAGAACAAAAGTAAAAACAAAGAAAGAGCATGGGTTGACTCCCATGAAGCACTGAATTTAAAAGTATTCAGTTAGACTTTATTTAATCACAATTTTTTATTTATTAACAAAACACAAACCATGGGTTGCCTCCCATGCAGCGCTAGGTTTAAAGTCTCCAGCCAGACTTCATGCAAGAACAGTGAAAGCAGCCAAACCCTTTGGCTGCCCCTCAAAATAGAGTTTCAGTCTTTTCCCATTAACCAACATGGGTTTATTCTCTTCACCAACTATTTCCACAGCTCCATTCTTCAGAACTCTCACAACAGTAAACGGTCCAGACCACTTGGACTTCAACTTCCCAGGAAAAAGTTTAAGTCTAGAATTAAAGAGGAGAACCTTCTGTCCAGATTTGAACTCTTTAGTTTGAATGATAGAATCATGAAAAATTTTAGTCCTCTCTTTATAAATCCTTTAATTATCATAACTCTCTCTCCTAATCTCATCAAGTTCACTCAACTCAAGCAATCTCCTCTCACCAGCACTCTTAAATTCAAAGTTCAGAGCCTTAACTGCCCAATATGACTTATGTTGCAACTCCACAGGTAAATGACAACATTTCCCAAACAACAGCCTGTAAGGAGACATACCAATTGGGGTCTTAAAAGCAGTTCTATATGCCCATAAAGCTTCATCCAGTTTAAGAGACCAGTCTTTCCTAGAGTTTGACACAGTTTTCTCAAGAATTTGTTTTAGTTCTCTGTTAGAAATTTCCACTTGTCCACTGGACTGTGGATGATAAGGAGTACCAGTTTTGTGAATACAACCATATTTTTCCATCAAAGATTTAAACTTGTAATTCTTAAAATGTGTTCCATTATCAGTAATAAAAGCTCTTGGTACTCCAAATCGTGTAAAGATATTATTTTTCACAAATTTTATCACACTATTTGCTTGATTGTTGGGCAGAGCTACTGCTTCAACCCACTTTGACACATAATCTACAGCAACAAGAATATAATCATTCCCATGAGATGATGTAAAAGGAACCATGAAATCTAATCCCCAAACATCAAAAATTTCTACCTCCAAAATACCCTTCTGGGGTAACTCCTGTTTCCTACCCACATTACCCAGCCTCTGACACCTATCACACCCAATCACAAAACTCCTAGAATCCTTAAAGAGGGTAGGCCAATAGAAACCAGATTGCAGGACTTTTTGAGCGGTCCTCTCACCCCCATGGTGACCCCCCCAAGGTGAAGAATGACAACTTTCAAGAATAGAAAACATCTCTTCCTCAGGTACACATATTCTAAGAATACCATCAGCACACCTCCTAAACAGTAAGGGATCATCCCACAGATAATATTTAAGCTCAGAAATGAATTTCTTTCTTTGATTATTAGACAGATTTTTGGGAATGACACCTACTGCCAAGAAGTTGGCAAAATCTGCAAACCAAGCAGATTGCCTGACTGAAACAGTGAGCAGTTTTTCATCAGGGAAGGAAGAGTTAATCTCCCTATGATTTTCAGATTCAAGTTGAGTAACAGGAAGCCTAGATAAATGATCAGCAACTAAGTTTTCAGTTCCTTGCTTATCCCTAATCTCTAAGTCAAACTCTTGTAACAATAAGATCAATCTAATCATCCTGGGTTTAGTTTCCTTTTTAGACAGCAAGTATTTTAAAGCAGAATGATCAGTGAAAATTATTACTTTTGAACCTAACAAATATTGTCTAAACTTTTCCAGAGCAAAAACAACAGCTAACAACTCTTTCTCAGTGGTAGTATAATTCTTTTGAGCATCATCTAGCAATCTACTAGCATAGTATACCACATGCAATCTCTTATCCCTCCTCTGTCCAAGGACAGCACCTACAGCCATGTCATTAGCATCACACATAAGTTCTAATGGTAGTTTCCATACAGGTGCAGTGATGATAGGTGATGTAGTGAGTTTCTCCTTAAGCAGATTAAATGATTTCAAGCAGTTTTCATTAAAATTGAAAGGCGCATCCTTTACCAATAAAGAACACAAGGGCTTAGTGATTTTAGAAAAATCCTTTATGAATCTCCGGTAGAAACCAGCATGCCCAAGAAAACTCCTAACACCCTTAACATTAACAGGAGGCGGCAGTTTTTGAATAACTTCTATCTTCGCAGTATCAACTTCTAAACCTCTCTTTGACACTTTATGACCTAGCACAATACCTTCAGTAACCATGAACTGGCATTTCTCCCAATTTAGCACAAGATTGGTTTCAATACATCTCTCTAAGACTAACTCAAGATTTCCTAAGCAAGTATCAAAAGTACTCCCCACTATAGAAAAGTCATCCATGAAAACTTCAATGATTCTCTCGATCATATCAGAAAAGATAGCCATCATACACCTTTGAAAGGTGGCTGGAGCCCCACACAACCCAAAGGGCATCCGCCGGTAGGCAAATGTTCCAAAGGGGCATGTGAAAGTAGTCTTCTCCTGATCCTCTGGATCAACAGGAATCTGGTTGTAACCAGAATACCCATCCAGAAAATAGAAAAATTCATTTCCAGCAAGCCTCTCAAGCATCTGATCAAGGAAAGGCATAGGAAAATGGTCCTTCCTAGTGGCTGCATTAAGCTTCCTATAATCAATACAGACTCTCCATTTTGTGGCTTTCCTAACTTGGACTTCTTCATTTTTTTCATTCTTTACTACAGTGAAACCTCCCTTCTTGGGGACAACCTGGACAGGGCTGACCCAAGCACTATCTGAGATGGGGTATATCATTCTAGTATCTAACAGCTTGATTACTTCCTCTCTCACAACTTCTTTCATGTTTGGATTTAATCTTCTTTGAAATTCTACCCTAGGCTTATGATCAGGTTCCATAGGAATTTTGTGCATACAGAATGAAGGACTAATTCCCTTGATATCAGCTATCGTCCAGCCTATGGCAGATTTAAACTTTTTCAAAACATTAAACAGTTTTTCTTCTTCGGTTGCATTTAGTTCAGCAGAGATTATTACAGGCAAAGTAGAGTTCTCACCTAAAAATGAATATTTCAGATAGGCAGGGATGGGCTTCAGCTCAAGATCAGGTGGTACTACACTCGAAGGAAGACTCTTAGGCCTGGGAGGTCCAAGATCTTCAACATATTTCTTGTAAGGAGTATTAAAAGATGAATGACTTTCAATTTCCAGTTCAAATTCAGAGATAACAGTGCTACTGTCCAAGGTAGGCAGTACACTATCCAGACTTTCTAAATTTGAATTCAGCAGGTTAATCAAAGCAGAATCATCTAATTGTCTTAACAGTTCTCCTTCAGTGTCATCAAAGTGCTCAGAAGTGTTGGTGTTAACAGAAACACCCTCAATTTCATTCAGAAAACTCCTAAGTTCAGCAACATAAGACTCTCCTACAACAGGAACTGGACAGTTGTCCAGTTCTGGAAGATTTTCCAGTTTGGCTGTTACAACAGAATTTTCAGCTTCTAGAACAGATTCACAAAGATTTTCAGCTTCACAAATGCTTTCTTCAACAAAAGAATGATTTTCAGATTTTTCAATGAGTTCAAGTTGATTCTTATAAGAACATTCAGCTTCAAGAGACTCAATTTTTGAACAGTTTTCAGAGTAAGTTGGTTCCTTAATATTTTTAAAAACATTGAACTCTTCTTCTTGTTCACCAATTTTGAATATCAGTTGACCCTTAGACACATCAATGACAGCTCCACCTGTGGCCAAGAAGGGCCTACCCAAGATGATAGGTACCTCTTGATCACACTCCATATCTAGAACAAGAAAATCAGCAGGTAAGAACAATTTCCCAACTCCAACTAGTAAGTCATCTACTCGACCTATAGGATGAGTAAAGGATCTATCAGCTAACTGTAGTATGACCGTGGTAGGTTGAAGATCACCCAACCTCAACTGTCGAAATAGTGAGTATGGGAGCAGATTAATACTGGAACCTAGATCACACAAACAGTTCAGCTGACCTGAATTACCTAGAGTACAGGGGATGACAAAGCTACCTGGGTCTTTCAATTTTGGTGGGATTTTCTTTTGAAGCACAGCACTGCACTCTTCAGTGAGGCTGTAGGTAGCAAATTCTTCAAGGGTTTTCTTGTTTGAAACAATTTTCTTCAAAGATTTCAGGTAAGATGGGATTTGAATTAAAGCTTGGATAAAAGGGATGTTCACTTGAAGCTTAGAAAGAAGACCAAGGAACTGAAGAAGTTCAGCCTTGGTATTACTTTGAGGTTTCAGTTTTTCAGGGAAAGGGATGGGTGGGGCAAAAATTTTCAGAACAGTAGGCATGTCCCTCACTTCTTCAACAACCTTTTCTTTTCCTTTATTTTTTTGATTTTTAAAACAATATTCATCTTGATTTCCAGGTGAAAGGTTCAGATTCTCATCATTTTCGACATCTTTCTGTGAATTTCCAGATTGTGAACAAAGCAGATTTTCATTTGCAGATTCAAACAGTTTCTCATTTCGAGCATTTTTTACAGTTTTTTCAGCAACATTTTGAGTATTCAGCCCACTCCTAGTAACAACAGCCATGATATTCTCCCTAGGATTCAGTTCAGTGGTACTAGGCAACCTACCCTTATCCCTAGAAGTCAAATCTCTAGCTAATTGGACAAGTTGTGTTTCCATATTCTGCATTCTCACATCAGTTTGCATCTTGTCTGACTCATATTGACTTTTCTGTTTATTAAGTTGAGTCATGTACCTTTCCTCTTGTGAGTTTATTTTATTCAATATCTGATCCAATTTAGAAGACATTTGATTATCATTACTTCCTTGAACATTTGAAGACTCTCCCCTTTGTTGACTTTGAAAATTTGTTCTTGGTTGGTTCTGATAATTAGGGGCAGTTTGTTGCTTAATAATACCTTGATCTTTCCATGACAAATTTGGATGGTTCCTATAGCCTTGATTGTAATTATTAGAAAATGGATCTTCTTTTTGAGGCATCCTAGGACTGTAATTAACAAAGTTTGAGGTTTCAGATTGTTGGGCAATTAGATCAACATTAGGACAAAAACATTCAGAATGCCCAAACATACCACATTGTGTGCACTGTTGTCTAAGAGATTGATACTGATTCTGGTTTTCAACTTGGTTAACAGATTGTTTTGAATTCTGGTTCATTAATGTTTGAAGTTGGTTAGTGATTTCAGCTAGTTGAGCTTGAGTTTCATTCATTGAACCAGTATTTGAATTGACAGTTCTATTAACTCTTTTTCTTCTTGAATTCTTATGTTGAGAATTAAGGGCCAGATTATTAAAAATTTGTCTCAACTCTTCATCAGTTTTATCATTGTAATTACCCCCAGCAGCTTGATCCACTAAATTCTGACCAGAGGAGGAAAGCCCTTCATAGAAGGTGTCCATAAGGAGATGTGAAGGGAGTTGATGATGGGGACACTGCCTAAGCAGATCCCTGAATCTATCCCAAGCTTCATGGAAAGCTTCTCCATCCTCTTGATAAAAACTAGTGATTTTAGTTCTAAGTTCTCCTTTTAATCTTTGGGGATAAAATTTCGTAATGAATGAGTTATACACTTGATCCCAATTCTCAAAAATATTTTCATCTAGACTTAAAAACCAATTTCTCGCATTCCCTTTAAGGCAAAAGGGAAAAAACTCTCATCCTTAGTTCATTTTCAGTGAGTCCTAAAAGTGGAAGTTTCTGCACAGTATTGTAGAAATCTCTAATGAAGGCCAGAGAGTCCTCATTAGAGAGCCCATTGAATGCAGGCAGCAAAGATATATGTGACTGTTTTAATTCATAGTTTCGAGCTCTAGGACTTAATCTAATAGATGATGGGTTGCTTGAAACTTGAGGGAGTTGGAACTCTCTCATCCTAGGCCTTTCATTTTCATCTAACAGTTCTGGTTGGTTATGGAAATTATTATGTTCAGGGATTCTGTTTTCTTGATTTTCCATTTCAATTTTGTTCTTCTTTCTTAGAGCAGCTAAGTGTTTATCTAGTTCAAGGTTTAGAGGCTCTAATCTGACACCAGAGTGTCTTGTGCTCATGCACTCAGTAATAGACAGTTTCAGCAGTAAAGACTCAAAATGCTAAGTAATAATTTTTATTTAAACAGTTTTCAAATTTTTCAATTTTTTTTAACAGATTTTTAAATTTATATTTTTTTAAATGTTTTCTTTTTAGAAATGGCTCATGCCTTCCCCGGCAACGGCGCCAAAAACTTGACCTAAACTGTCGTTGTAGTATAGTGGTGAGTATTCTCGCCTGTCACGCGGGTGACCCGGGTTCGATCCCCGGCAACGGTGCCAAAAACTTGACCTAAACTGTCGTTGAATTCGGTCAAAGTTTAAAATTTATATTCCTACTAACTACTGTATATGTGGCAAGCAGGGTCGAACCCACAGGGAAGACTATTTTGGCCACTACTTTCTAAAAAAAAAATCAGTAAGCTCCACTGTTGTCAGCAGTGGAGTAGTTTTCTTATTTTTTTTTAATATCTTTTAAATTTTTTATGATTTTATAATCTGCAACGTAAAACTACAATTCCCTTGAAAAACTCGTTCTACCGTCACTAAAACAGAATACAACTGAAAGAAAAAATGCAATGAAGAAAATAAGATGCTGATAAAAGACAACAGTAAAGAATGCTCAAGGTTCATTCTAGTCTACTGGTTTAAATTGTTTTTCCTTTTCATGTAAAAGTACTGCTTCGTACCACTAAAAAGAGACAACTTACTTCCCTCGCCAGGAGTTAAGTTGTCGAAATTGTTCAACTTAGAGTTCGCCACTCCAAGAAGTTCAGCTTCAGACAAATGAATTAAAAGAACATCAATACAAACTCGCCGTAAGTACTGAAGTTTTCATTACAAGCTGATTATTTAAAAGGTGATTCCATAATCGAACTCGCCAAATGATTATAGAGTTCAGAAAATTTAAGTGCATGTGGTACAAAGCAGATGAATGAAATTAGATTTGATCTCGCCGATCAAATCTAATCACAGAAGAATTGGTTAATGAGAAGGAAGAAAAAGATGCAAGTAGAGTTAGAACTTTCCCCGAACTAAGAGACTAGCTAACTATACTATTCATTATCACAGCAGTCATAGGAAACAATTCAGAAACAGAGTACAAAAGTTTTAAATCGTGAGGGAGAAGGAACTCCCTAAAAATGCTCTGCTCCTAAGTTCCTGGACTGCACTGCTCAGCATTGTTCCTCGATCGTCTCTCCACCGGTAAGTGCATGAATGCCTCCGTCCATGAATGTGTCGCCTTTGGAATCCCCATGGAAGCCTCCTGCAAAAACGCTGCTTGATCTGCTTAAATACTCTCTGTCATCCACTACATGTCACCGCATGATTCCACCGACTTCATGTTTTACTCACGAACGCACCGCACACGTGCGTTTTTTCGCGACCGGCACGTCGCGCAATCTTTTCCCACGTAACTAACTTCGGTAAAGTTAGTTGTATGTATCTGGATGTTTTCCCATCTCTAGAATGAACCTGCGAAGTTAGAACAGAAGAATAAATAAATAAATACCCAAAGAAAGATAAATAATTATTTTTAGAGTTAAATATCAAATTACTCGTTAAAAGTTACTTAGAGTTAATTGATAATTATTAAATTTTAAATTATTTGTACAATTATCCACTAAAAATTACTATGGCGGGAACATAATTTAATTAAGAAGATATTAACTTAATTAGGCTAATAAAAATAAATACTATGTTACTAATTTCGACCATTTTTTAAAACTAAGTTATTAAAAAAAATAAGAACATAAATAAATAAATAAATAAAAAATTTAACATTGTTTCATTAATTTTATTATTAGAATTAAAGAAATTAAATTGTTAGGTTAATTAATTAAATAGTTAATTTTAATTGAGTAATTAAAATTATTACTTAAGTTATAAGTATATTTAAATTAATAAGTAAATTTCATAGCATACTTATAATTATTATTGATTCTAAATTAATTTTATTAAAAGTAAATTTTATTATTTACATTTATTATTAATTAAGTTCTACAATTTAATTTATAATTTATTAATGTCATAAATTATTAACTTTTATAGATTACCTTTTTAATTTATTTAACTTAGTTAAAGTAGCTTTAACTTTAACTTTTGTTTTTTTTACTTTTCTTACTTTAGTTTTTCTTTTTGTTTTACTTTTATTATTACTTTACTTTGTGTTTTAATTAATTTTTTTAAACTTCCTCCTTCCTCCCCCAAATTCGGCGCAACAATGGGGGAGGGTTTTGGGTTGCTGCTCTTCCAGCAGAAGACCCGCGTAGCACCTCCTCTGCTTCAGCACAACGGCGCATAAATCCGACTTCAGCAAGACTTCGGATTCGGCTCCCCCTTGCTCCTACGTGACCTCCTACTCCTGCATCGGCGACGCGGAACCCCGACCTTCAGCCGCTCGAGTGCGACGCAGGAGCCTTCTCTTCCACACGCATGGTGGCGCGGCACTCCAGCAGCTCGCAGCTCCAGCAGTGGTTAGACGGCAGTTCTCCCTGGAAACTAAATTTCAGCGGTGGAAAGGAACATCTTCAACTCAAAGTGGCAGACAACAGCATCTTCACACCAGCTCAGAGCACTTCCAGCGGCAGCCAGCAACTCTTCTCAGTGGCGTACCGGGTCCGAGCTCAAGTGGCGGGTTGATGTGCGAAAGCTATTGCTAGCAGAAAAAGAAATAACAGTGAGAGGAGATAAATCTATCAGTGCGTGGGTAAGACCGAAAAAGGAGACGGATCGGTGAGTGGGGGATCGGTGAGTGGGGGATCGGTGAGTCGCAAGGATGAAGGATCGGTGAGTCGCAAGGACTCACCGATAGTTAAAAATAGAATTGGTAGCAGCGAAACAAAATTAAATAAAAAGAATGGTGATTGACGATTCACCGAAAATAAGACACCGATAATTATAAAATCGAAGTGAAAACGGCGCGACAAGAAATCAATGATGATGTATTGGATCAGTGAGCCGATGACTCACCGATAGAACAAAATAAATGAGACCGAAACTTATGGAAGGATCGGCGCGTCGCAACAACGGTGCGTCGTGAGACCGATGGTGTTTCAAAGCAATCGGTGAGTGGCAACTCACCGATAGTTATAAAAATTTTCAGTGTGACTTAGCATCGGTGCGACACTCACCGACATCTAGAAATTAAAAACGATAACAACAAAAAAAAAATTAATTTACAAACTACAATTAATTAACTACAAATATATAATTAAAATAATTAGAATTAACTACAGTTATTAAATGACAAAATTAATTAAATAGACGACAAAATGAAATTCTAACATTAAAAACAAATTATTTAATTAAACATTAACTTAAACCTATACACAACATAAATTATTAATTAGATAACACTTAAATTAAAAACTAATTAAATAATAGACTACAATTATAAAAGACTCAAATTATAATAACTTAAAGAACAATTACAAGGTAGCAGCAGGTGATAAAGAGAAGCAAACGTGACTCTTTATTTCGCCTAAAACTATTATCTACCTCACCCGTAGACTAAAATAAAATAAAAATGAATTAATAACCAATCTGCATACATAAAATAATATAATTAATGTTTAAAAACTATTAATTAATGAATTAATTAACTATTTGAACTAATAAAATTAAAAGCGAACAATTAAACTTAATTAAAAACACATATTAATTACTTAAATGATTGGCAGAACACATTAATTAACATGTTAACCTATTCTATTGTAACTAAATTAAATGATTAAATATTAAAATAAGGTCTAAGTTAATTAAATTTAATTACATAGATAAAATAATTGTTTATAATAAATATTAACTATTATAAAGTTAAGAATATTTAAATTAACCAAACTAAATAAGACATAATTAGAGTTGAATAGTTTAGTAAGATTAAAATTATCAATTTAAAGACTAAAAAAACATAATTAACTATAAAAAAATGATTAATTAACATATTTAGTGATAAAATTACAAAAGTGAAAATATTAATTAAAAAGTGTCAAAATAATTAATTAAATTGATAAAAATTAAATAAAAGATGTGGAAAAACTATGTTAAAATAGAGCCACATCAAATATCCTCTACAAGTCTGGGTTTGATGGGGTTATCCTTCGTTGCATTCAAGGAGGTGATATTTCTCAGGTCATCCAGGAGGTTCATTCCGGTTCAAGCGAGGCTCATCAGACAAGGTCGAAACTGTCCCACAAGATCCAAAGATTGGGATATTTTGGGCCATCCTTGATCTGTGACTATATCAAGTTTTCCAAGAGGTTCCATGCATGATAAATCCATCCTAGCTTTGTGCATCGGACACCAGAGCCTCTCCAAACTACCAAGTAATCTTGTCTCTATGTGGTCTGGGGACTCGACATCATGGGGACATATCCACCAATGATAGCTCTCCAGTGCAGAATCATCCTGACTGCTATGGATTTCTTTTCCAAGTGGAAATAGGTTTTTTTACTCAAGGATATCAAGGCTTGTTCTATTGTTAAATTTTTGATCTCCAACATCATCTACTGATTTAGAGTCCCTTATGACATCCTCACCGATAATAGAACCAACTTCTGAGAAACCTAGTTGAATAAATTGTATGCCAAATACCACATCTGTTATAACTATACCTCCTTCTATCACACACAAGTATATGGGTAGATTGAGGCATTCAACAAAACTCTCTCTAACATCCTGCAGAAAATGGTTGGTCAAAACAAGAATAGTAGGCCGGAAAAACTCCCCAACGCACTGTGAAACTATCAAGAAATGACTCACAATTCCTCATAGGTGACCCCATATTCCCAGGTTTATATAATGTAGGTCTTTATGTACATTAAAATTCATTTTCCTTCATTACACATAGCTATCTAAGATCATTAAGAACCAGATAAGGAAGCTGGAGTCTATTTGGAAGAACTGGAAGCACACGACGAGAACACGCTTTGTGCCCTAAACAATCTAGAAAGGCATCAGAACAAGATAGCCATAGATTTCAACAAGAAAGTTCACCTCTGATTTTTCTTGTAAGGTGACATGGTGTTGGCTCTGAAAATGTTGATGATACCTAATAGGAAACCACCCAAACTAGTTCCCAAATGGGAAGGAACTTACATCATTCACAAGGTTTACCCCAATGGCGTGTACTCCCTGGTTACCATGGATGGTGAATGTATAACTCCTCCCACAGATTCCAAATTCCTCAATAAATACTTTTCCTTTGTATATATTCCCACATGACCATAAATTTTGACGTCTTTACCGCTCGATGTTAAAATGTGTTATCCATCTGAGTTGAAGGACATAAAACTACCATGCATTCATCCATCATGATAATAAACTATAAGATGGTCCAAGATTTATAACCTTAAACTAAGATCTCTCTATATCAATCGTCATGTAATACATTAAACTGCATCTTCAAGAACTATGTGTGGATTGATTAACATCCTCATGGGATACATAGGAACACTTGGAAGCCTTGTCTTAGAGTCTTGTCCCCAAACTCTTCTCTTTGACTCCCCCCACCCCCGGGTGTAGTTCTCTTGGAAGATATCACAAGGTGTAGTGTAGGTTTTTTTGTCCCCACTCATTTCAGGGTTACAATGTTCACATGATGCCCCCCCCTTGTTCTTATATCTCCACACATCCTCACCACACAATGTTAAAATGCATGGACCTTTCACAACTATGTATGGATTGATTACCATGCTCATGGGATACGTAAGAATGCCCAGACATTTAGTCCATAGGCCCATCCGAAAACTTCCAGATCTCCCCTTGGGGCGAAACCCATGATGTGGTTCAGGATTTTTCCTTCATTCACATCGAGTTCATCAGGACTGCACCATGTATCCCTCTCCTTGGAGATCTCCACCTCTTTCATCGTCCCACATGAGGTAAAACTACAAAAGCATATTCATGCTTCACACATCCCATGTATTTGGTTCTTCATCATCTTTCACATCCAAAAGGGCCCCCAAATAGCATGGATGTTAGGCCCTAGGGCTCTCCTACCATTTCAGGCCAACATCCTCGGGGATCTCTAACAACAAATTTATACAAGTCCCACATTGTGAATATGTTCAGTGTTCGACACTCTTTTTTTGTTCTCATTCTAGGTCACATGATGTGGATGTTTCATTTTTAACACGGTCAACAGCCATCCCCCATCACTTGCACCACCCCGGTATGTCCCAAATATTGGGTGCAGTGGTCCATTTTTCCCTGTTATCCATTCAAACATCTTTCTGCCTCGGGTAGGAGTGCTGAATTGGTCAGGATCGACCCTTCCTGATCTACTTCCCTCATTGTTGTGCCCTTATATGTTGGGGAGAGCCTTATAATATTCCTTGTTTCCCACACCGAGCATTGTTCAGGTGGGATTAGGAGATTTTGTAAGGAAATACCCTCATAAAGGTTTATGTATCTATGTTTGGATGGGACTTCCCATCTCAGGTCCCTCAACCTTTTCATCCCCTAGCTCAAGTTCTCATTTAGGATTGTGTGGTGTGGTATGTTCTTATGTCCCCATTCATGTTAGGCTATTTTTTCCATGTCACACATATCCCCTTTATACATCACTCCTTCATTCATCATCCTCAATGCACGATGTTAAATTGCATGTTATCTTCTAGAACTACATGTGTCTTGATTCCCATCCTCATGGGATACGTAGGACCGCCGAAACATTTATCCTTTGGGTCCAACCCTTTTTCTTAGAAACCTTCTTTTCTTCTTGGCCCCCTGGACTAAGTTTTTCTAGGATAGGGGTATGTGGTGTGGTATGGGATTATGTCCTCATTTGCGGTGGGTTTTAAATAGCCATTCCATGTACCTCTCCCTCTTAAGAGCTCTTTATCTCCCTATTCTACACTCATCTTTTCAAGTCATCTTCTCTTAAGATGGGCCCCTTGGCCCTCTTTGCTAGTTCACCAATGTGACCAAGATTGCTCTTGTTCAAGACCTAGAGTGTTGGATTCTACCTATACATGTTATCTCCCATATTCATGCATCATTTCCCCTTCATTTGGGCTTTCATCGTATTTCACTTTCAAAAGGACCCTCAAACAGCATGGATTTTAGTCCCCAGTTCTATCCTACTACCTTGGGCTAACATCCTCAAGAATTTCAAATGACAAATTTTTACAAGTCCCGCATTGCGAATATGTTCAGCGATCGAAACTCGTTTGTTGTTCCTATTTCAGGTCACATGATGTGGATGTTTTGTTTCGAACACAGTTAATATTTATCCTCCATCGTCACACCACCCCCATAAATCCATAAATATTAGGTTCAGGATTCACATCCTTTTCCACTCCATCAAGTCCAAGTGGAATTTCTACACTCTTGGTGTTATCCCTCAGTGTGCGTTTGCGCATTAGGAGGACAAATCCACAGTGAGTTGACATTCGTGCCTCCACACCATTTTCCCTTTTACATGTATCCCACGTGTTGCAAAGACATTCTCTACCCTTGTTTCCCACATTGAGCATAGCTCACATGGGCTTAGGGATTTGGTCGATGTTTGCATCTGTTTAGAAGAGTATCCCTTCTCTATGATCTGGGTTATAAGACCTTAAACTAAGATCTCTCTACGTCCTTTTCACTAGGTGTAAAAACTACATCTCTTAGAACTATGTGCATCTTGATTCCCAACCTCATGGGATATGTAGTAACACCCAGACATCTCGTCTTCAGGTGTAGCTCAAGTTCTACTAATTACCTCTTTTATTCATCATTTTGGCCCTAACTTTATTAAGATTGTGTGGTGTGGTGATATAGACTCCTACTGTCCTCATTCATGTCAGTTTTGCAATATCTGCACCATGTACTCCCCTTCTAAGCTCTAGTTCTGCCTACCTCTTGTATTGCATGATGTTAAACTACACCCTCAAAACTATGTATGACCTGATTCTCATCCTCATGGTATACGTAGGAACACCTAGATGTTTCATCCATGGGTCCATCCCCATATTTTCTGATCTTTTCTAGCCCCTTGGACCAAGGTTTCTTCTCCATAATGTCGTGTGGTGTCATGTAGACCTTTTCCTTATTCACGTCATGTATGCTTTATCACACAATGCACATTCCCCTCTAAAACCTCATTTCTTATGTATGTGTCCAAGACATAAGACTTTAAACTATAATTCCTAGTCCCAAATGACTTTAAACTATAGATTCTTTACTAAAAAACGTTAAAATGTAGGGGTTGGTCCTATCATATGACCCTAAACTATGAAATTATTGTCCTGTCCACATGACAAAAAAACAGCACCGCATTGTGATATCCTCACTCGAGGGCACATCATGTTTGGTATTAGCCATCAACCATACCATTTTTTAAGGCCTACTTATGGATTGATTCTTGTAGAAATTCCTGGATTCTTCTTCCTAGGTTTTTCACTTCACAAAAAAACACACACATCTATCCTAAATGACCAACAAGATCTATCAAATGCCACTTCTTTTGGTGCGTGGGTCAGACCCGCACAATGGTATTTTCCCTGAAATTGGTGCCCTACCATGCCACTTCCAGAACTATGTATGTCTTGATCCCCATAATCATGGGATATGTAGGAACGCCCATGCACTTTTCTTCAGGCCCATCCTAATTTTCAATTTTGTTCCCTCGACCTAAAACCTCCCCAGGGAGCACGTGGTGATATGGACTCCTATTTTCCTCATTCATGTCGGGTTTAATAATTATCGAACCACATGTATCCGTCCCTCCTTTCCATCTATGTTCTGAGCTCTAAGACCTTAAAACAAAGATCTTTATGTGTCCTTTCCGTAATATGTAAAACTGCATGACATTTCTCATAACTACGTGTGGCTTGATTTCTATCCTCATGGGATACGTAGGAACTCCCAGACATTCCATCTATGGGTCCAGTCTCAGGAATCTTAAATCTTTCCCCTTTGTTTTTTTCCCTTGTCCCAAACTCTTTACGGAATATGTGGTGTGGCTTTTACCTCTTGGGCTCTCATTCATGGTGGGCTTTGCAATAACCGCACCACATGCCTCCCTTATCTTTTCCCAACCTGGTCCAAATTCCACAGCCCTAAACTATGATCTCCCTACTGGAGCTATACATAGGGGTGTGGATACTTTTCCACCCTACGCACATTTCATTAAACCATGTACCCTATTTATGGTCCACTCTACAATTTTAAGTTAGGAGAATGCGACCCCAGGACCCTTTTCCATGGAAAGGGATTCGACCTCCTCTACCTGACACGTCTTATTGGTATACTCAAATGTGTTGTGGAAAAGAGACCAAAGTGTAGATTTTTCACATTGAAATTATCTCATTTCATGTCCATGCTTCATGATCCCTTTATTTGGATCATCATTCTATTCCACTTCTGAAGGTACCCCCTCTATGGTCTAGTCTCATGCCACATTGTCTTACCTCCCGTCTTGGGCCAACGCCCCAGAATACCTCAGATGAAATTTTTGAAACAGGTCATATGTTTCGAACATGGTTAGTGGTTGACTCTCATTTTTCTATCCCCATGCTAGGATAACATGAAATACATGATGTGTTTCGAACATGGTCATCATCTATCCTTTCTCATCATGCCACCATCATTGTGATCCAGATCTCGAGCGCCATGATTCACATCTTTCCACTCTCTTATGTTCAAGTGGAATTCCAACACACTCGGTTTTACACTCCCACACATTAAGGAAAATCACACCACTACTCCTTGTTTCCCACACTGAGCACGACTCACATGGGCTTAGTGGTTTTGGTAGGATGGGTACTGATGCAGCCAAACCGCACATGCCTTTCCTCCCGCATGACATTAAATTGTACTCTTAGAACTACGTATGGATTGATTCCCATCATAAATTGGTATTTTGGAATGCCCGAACACTTCTCTTTGGGCCTATCCCCTAAGTCATACCACCTCTGGTATATGGACTAAATAATCCCTTCAGGAACATGTGGTGTGATATGGACTCCTATTGTCCTCATTCACATTGGGATATGTACCACACCACGCATTTCTTTTCTGGGTAACCATGTCCCCAATGCATGACTTTAAACTGCAGTTCTGCCTTGAATAAGTTCAGGATGCCCCATGATAAATGTGGGATGGTCAGCTTCCTCAACCGAGAGGATTTCCCCTACCAGCACTGGTCTCTAAATGCACTGTGTCTAAGAACTATGTCTGGCTTAATTATCATCCGTATGGGATACGTCCTCACTGTATGATGTTAAACTACGTTTATATCATCCTCATTGGTGTGACATAAAAATACAAGGCATTCTAGGTCCTCAACATAGAGTCCCTGTCTGGAAGAAGGTATGATCCCAGATCAGACTGATGCTCTCACCTAATGTGTCATCACCACGGTGGCATAATTTCAACAGTGTTGGAATCTATTAAAACAACCCATCACTCCACCCTCTACGATTTGCATACCCCTTATCTAGATCCTCATTCTCTTTCACATCCAAATAAACCCCCTAATAGTATGGATTCTTGGCCTATGGCTCGCCTACTGTTCTGGGCCAACATTTCAGAATACTAATGGGTGACATTTCGAGTCAGGCCCTGTATTTCAAACATGGTCAGAGTTTGGACCTCATTTTTTATCCACATTTCAGGCTAACACAATAGGGATACTTTGTTTTGAAAATTTTCAACAACTATCCTTCATTGTCATTACATCCCTACAGTGTTCTGAATTTTGGGTATAGTGATTCACACCTTCCACTCCCCTTTACTTAGATTGATTCTAACACCTCTGGCGTTACACCGCTCGTGCACTAGAGAACATTAGGGAAATGGAAATTTTATTGTTCTGAGAACTTTATCCTCTAGTCAAGCCTCCCTTTTTCTTCCGGAAAATCTAGATTGGTTTTTCAAACCCTGGATTCCTGAAGCTTAGTCAACACTCTCATATTTATATGGAATAACGAAGCATTCATCCCTTATTTCTCACATCAGGCATGACCCACATGATCTTAGGGATTAATCATTGAATATTTAATGAATGTGATGGAAATGTAGTAATTAAAATCAAATAAAGGAACTCATGCATGCATACTTCATAAACAATCAAATCATCAAAGTACATTTTAAATTTTACATGCATTATAACACCCAAGGATCAGCCCCTCCCATGGATGGGTTGACCTCTTAAATATATCGTTCTAGCTCTTCCACTGTCTAGCTTGTGGCATCCAGGATCTGATGTCACTTTTTTAGCTCCCGCCCATCCTCAGGAGCAATGGGGCGTAGTTCATTAGCCATGATCTGGGCCCACTCCTCATCGGTTTGGATGATAGTCATCTCCTCATAGGCTTTCTTCATTCATTCTTCAGCCTCTTCCAACTGGTCCTTTAGGTGCGACATAAGCTCCGATTGTGTGTTGAGGAAAGTGGAGTACTCATTCGCGTGTGCCTTCAATCGCTGAATCTCACTTTCAGCCTTCTGGAGCCTCTTGATCTTCACTTATTTCCTTCATTTCCAGCCCACACCAAGGCTACGATCATTCTCTCGAATCGTCTCTACCTTGAATTTTTGGATGATAATATGAGTACTTTGGGAACCCACTCACCCAATGCATTGTTCATGAATCCAAGAACGAATCCTCCCCATCTATTCTATCCATTTCACTTGAGGAGTCTCCCTAATGAAGCTCTTGATTAGCTTCCATGATCGACAACAGACGTTATTTCTATCTTCTTCATCAGAAACTATCTTGTCTTGGTCCGTGGGGTTGGCTGGTTCATATGTAGGCAATGCCTCCAAGAACTCATCAGTAAGGTCTTTATCTTGTGTCTGATCGGGTAGGTCAGGACCTATGTCATGTGATTGATCCTTGTTGTCGGATTCCACATCAATAACTTTATGTTATTTCCTGTTGATGGACCCACCCGTGATTGGGAGCACTATGGATTGGTCAGTTTGGGCATCCACTTCCATAATTACTGGAATTCCCCTGAGAAAGGTAGTTCGAGGATCTTTGGAAAACCTCACCAAGGTGGCCCACGCCATTTGTAGAACTGCACATGTGAGAATACACATATGTTAGTCGACTTGTTCAAATGAACACCAATTACAAATTCCATAAAGAATAATTTGAGAGATCAAACACTTGGTTTCTCCCTTGAGATATTCTCATCAAAACCCCAAGGTGTAGCCCTCTGTATATAGTTGGGAAGTCTGAAGACTCTAGGATAACCACCCTAGGTGTTGCAGCTCTTCCATCCATGATAATCTCTACTGTTGTAGGTGTAGATCCTGAAGTTCCCGTAGTTTCATATGCCATTGTGTGGGAATGGATCTTGCATATGAGGCCTTCCTATATGGGTAAAATGTTATTTGGTAAGTCCTAAATGACCCAGGTGAAGACTATGGGGAATTGGTTTAGGGTTTTACCTCAAGAGCCTCTACAAACTCTTCTAGCTCTGGGTCTGAGTTTCCAACCTCACCCTCCTCCAGAGGTCTCCCTCCACCGTCTTCTTCCCCCTAGGAGCACTCCTCTGATTCTTCCTGTCGAGAGAAGTGATCTCTCAATTCGGCGGCCAACAACGGTGGAGGGGTCGTTCGATCAAGCATCACCTACACTCGATATTTCATTGGATTTGGAACACCCCGATAGTGCACAAATTCCACAATCTCAGCAACGTACCACTCCTCCTCCACCTGGGATACTGCAATGCCAGCCCTGATAGGACTGATCCCCGGTAGATACATCCCAAGATGATTCAGATGGTACCACACTGGGGAAGGGTTGAGGAAATTTTTTTTTGATATCCCAGATGTCCCAAGCCTCTGGGAAGACAATATTCTCAAGAATTTATATATAGATAGGTCGCTTCCCCAGAGCCTGGCTGGATATCCTATGGAACCCCCTAGTCAGCCTCCCCTCCAGATAACTTTCCTCCTCTAGGACCGCCAGGTCCCCCACTGCCACCTACATCTCGATTGGCGTGGGTCTCGCTGCCATAGTAGCCCCGCCACCGCAGGATGTCCTCTCCACCTTTTGGCCCCGACCTCGAGGATGTGGAGGTACCTCATCACTGGCATGGACGTTCTTCTACTTCAGCATTTCCCCCGGGTAGGCTGCCTCCCGACTCTAGGCATACTTCTTCAACAACCCATAGACAACTCTGGGTAGAGGCATCTCGTTCCGCATCTTCTCTTCCACTTGTGTGAACATGATCATTTTTTCTTCATCACACATGGGTGATACTCATGGATTACTCCCACGTAAACCTATGGGGTGAGCCTCTGCATGCACTAGAACTTCCTCACAAAATGTTGTGGGGTGTACGGCTAGCAGAGAGACTCGTAGTCGACCCACACCACTAGGACTCCACCCCAAAAGGACAAGAGGTTGGAACTATGCTCCTCCGTTCCTTGGCCTTCATCAATGAACATACTTGTTGGAAGTGGGAACAAGTGGAAGTTGAACTTGTCCACCTTCCAGACCTGGTTCAACACCAGTGGCAGGGTCATCTTGGTCGGGAAACTCCCCACTGCGTTCAGAAAAGCTGGCCGGAAGTCAGAACCTGGTGGAGAAATAGGATTTGTATATTCATACACACCCCTGATATGAGCCTCTATCCACCCATATAGAAGATAGAACATCCCACATACCCTTTGTGGATTCTTCCCTTCATTGATGTTCCATATAACCTTATACAGCTTGGTGAGCATTGGGATCCCTAGGTTGACCCGCTCCACTACCTTCAATGCAGACACCATAATGAATGTGTTCGGTCGCACACCCATGTTTGTGTACCTTACCAGATGAATATATCCACAAATAAGTTCTGAGATGAATGCATCCAACCTAACCAGTGGTTTCCTCTCAATATTGATACTGAATCCCCATTTCTTCCATTGGATGTCCTCCAAGAGTCACCAATATGAGTGCTCCTTGTCGCACTGAACCCCCTTCGGGTTGATCCGAGGCATCACAGGAAGTTTTCCATATTTAGGATAATTAATAAACAACTTGAACCACCCCTTAAAGTGGAGATCCCTCAATGACTTCTTGTCTTCCCCTGACACTAAGCCCATCATGTCCTTTTCCAGTGGTGGCATCTGCTTCGGGTCCTCCCATATATTCACGGCGGGGAGGAACTCATCGTACATCTCCCACAGAATCAAAACCCCCAAGATTTGGTGCAACTCCTAGAGGATGACACCAACCTCCCCATGGTGAAGATGGAATGTATTGGTCATCAATGACCACCTACTCAGCAACTCCATCATCTGATGCTTCGACTGGTAGATGTGGAATTGGGAGGCCCATGTCGCCTCGTACAGGACCACTCATCTCAGCTCTGCCACAAACTCCTCGAAAAATACACAAACCCAGTAGGCCCAAGACCAATATTCTGTGAAATTGATGCCCTAGAATAGGTCCCACTCATCATTCCACCCCTTATCCAAGTTCCCCAAGGATTTCTTCAGAATGGTACGGTACTACGGATGAGATACCTATATTTGAAACACCTTCCCATCGACATTTTTAACATGTTTGTATAATAAATTGGCGTTGATGGGTGTGAAATCATCCCAAGTATGGTCATCAACCGCCCCGAACCATTGGCCTTGGCATGGCATAGTTCTGAACCAGTAAGTTGTCTCGTCCTTGCTCACTTTAGGAATGAAGACGTCGTCCCTCATACCAGATCCATATAGAGTCAACCTATTTCACAGAGGGTAGTTCTTCTGACTCTCTGGAAGCAGCTCCACTAGGGACCCATGGTCTGAATGGATCAGCACATACTCCCTAATGCCCAGGTTATTCTCCATTTTTTCCTCTGGGCAGCATCCGCAAGGACCCCCTGGAAGCTTCCTGATAATCAATTCAGTCTTCAAGGTTTTTTGAACTTTTGTCCTGGATCATGGAGCTCAATACTGAAGCTCGATCACAGAGATAGATCGTAGAGCCTAGCCATAGGCGTTGAAGACAAAATCTGTAGAGCACACACTCACAGAGTCTTAAGACTCGTTGTGTGCCACGGAGCAGAAAGTCTCGATTCGCAAAGAGCGATCTTAGATCATGTGGAACTTTGAGAATCGAGAGCACAAACATGAAAATTCTAATATGAGAAAGGAAAAAAGAAAGGTTAGCATCCTCTATTTATAAAAGATGACCCCCATTTCTTTGTGGTACGTCTAGCCATGGTGAGATTCACAACGCTCTGAACTCGCGTGTCGCCTCTCTGCATCGTGACCCTACTACACGATATTTCTTTTCGATTGGCCTAATAATTTTAGTGATTGACCCTCAGACTTATACCCTCTTTTTCTCCTCAACTCCAAGTATTAGGGGGGAATTATATAGTGCCAAAATATGTGTGTAGGAAAAGGATGAAAAGAGGAAAACCAATTCTGAAGAGGCTGCCTCATAAAGACCATTCTCGGAGCCCCTTAGCATTATGGTATTCACAGATCCCTACATCACCATGGATGGCATGAATCCAAAGCCCACTTTGTATTCATTACAAAGTAAAGAGGCGAGAGGCTCCGCGGTTAAGACACAATTGACCAGAAGCATCACACTATGGAGGGAACCGAATCAACCTCTGAGAGCCTTTCGAACATAGTGGAAGACTCTGTGAGCACCACAAAGAGAACCCAGGAGATCTACATGCTGAGGAGGGGATAACGATCAAATACACAATTATGAAGAACTTGACGTAATTCGCGGCCAATCGTGGAGTCCCCAGTGGCTTCGCACTAAGTTTTCCCTGCTTCGCGTCACCCCTCACCTATAAATATTGGGATCCCCTTGAGCCAAAAGGATGGATACCCCCACCATTCGCCTTCTCAACTCTCAAATTGTGAAAAACCTTTTACTCTGTGAGACCTTGAGAAAAATGAGCTCTACAAGGTACTTGATTATTGTGAATTTCCTTTCCCTTAGCTCGGATACAACTCCTCTTCAAGTTGGGATGCCCTTCACGGAGCTCACAGACCATAGTGAAGGAAGTAGATCCTCAATGGGACTCGATTATTTACAAAGAACTAATTCTTCATGAAGTACCCTCCATACACATGTGAACCATATGCTAAGGCACAATCATTGTGCTTCATGATGCACATTTCTTCACTCTGATATGCTTTTTAAGGTACCCCTACTTTGCGAATTCTTACTCTGTGAAATCCTTTCCACTTTAAAAAGAACCCTTCATATGCACCAATACCCTATGCCTAGGATAGTCCATTCCACTTCATGAAACATACCCTCTCGCAAAGTTCCTCCACTATGTGGAGCACCAGAGCTTCGCATGGTCCCTTCCTATGAACCCATTTTCTTCGAAAACACTTCTCCCATATGACCCTCTAGGATTGTACAAAGTTATTTAAAGATCCCTTAGGTGGTGCTTTACATTCCATTTCTTAGCCTCATGCTTCTTCACATAGGCCCACTAATGGTTATTGCTTCTTCTCATAGCCACGCTAACATGGGCCCCTCAATGGATCACTCCACAACACTGCCTCATCAAGGAATTATTGATGCCTTCCCTTACCCAAGGGTGTGTAGGTATCATCCATGTATGTCCTAGGGGTATGGAGTGAACTCACCTCGTCCGAGCTGTAGGACATTAAAATACCAAGCATCATCATCCTCAGCACATTATGTTAAACTGTGGCCTTGCCCTGTGAAAAATACACGGGTGCCCCGTCTTGGAAATTCTACACACCTACTCATCTCCACAGGAGTGAGATCTTCTTCACATGGAATGAGATCCTCTTTACTGGAGCAGTGTCTGTCCATGGGGAAGGGCAACCATATTGGTGTAATCCCCTAGCCTTTCTTGTGGGAGGTAGAATCCCTGCTCCTCCTCTCTTCTTCTATGACAAATACTAGAGGATAGATAGGCATAGGTACCTTCATTAACCCATCCCTTTACCTATGGGAGTTTTCTCCATCGGGCCTCCATCTTGGAGTAAGTCCAAATCTCCATCTCCCGGGGCCGATAACCATGCTTAAGACCATGTTTCCTCTTTGGTCTGCTAACCACGTGTAATCCTCACTCCACTTCCCATGGAAACACCTTTCATGACATTATTTTCAAGTCTTTACTGCCTTCAGTTTCTCAAATCGAGCATGACTCATGTGGGATTAAAGTAAGAATTGGCCATGGAATTCTTCTTAGGCTACCTTAGCGTGTAATCCCCAAACCATTCCAAACTACGCAGACTTTGATCCTTCTATCCTAGGAAAGGTACATAGGAAGCCTCTCTGAGGTTCAATCCCAACACCTACTTGTCTCAACCCCTTCATTTCACATCAACTTCATCCCGCTTGACATTAAACTGTATTTCCCATTCTGAACTAGTGTGTAATTTGATCCTTGTCTCCTAGGCAAGGTACGTAGGAATCCTCCCTGAGGTTCAGGCCCAAAACCTACTTGTCCTGACTCCTTCATGTTGGTTCACCTTCATCCTGCATTACGTTATAATATATTTCCCATTATGAACTATGTGTACTTTAATCATTGTCTCCCAGGAAAGGTATGTAGGAAGCCACCCTGAGGTTCAATCCCAACACCTACTTGTCATGATCCCTTCACGTCAGTTCACCTTCTTCCCGCATGATGTTAAATTTTATTCCCCATTCCAAACTACATGTACATTGATCCTTGTCTCCTAGGAAAGGTACGTAGGAAGCCTCGATGAGGTTCAATCCCAACACCCATTGGTCCCAACCACACCACATTGGTCCACCCTTATCCTTCATGATGTTAAACTGTACACCCCTTTTCATCCCATAAGATGTTAAACTATACTCATTCGAACTAAGTGGGATTTGATCCTTGTCTCCTAGAAAGGGTACTTAGGAAGCCTCTCTAAGCTCGAATCCTAATTGACGCTAAACTGTTGTGATTCCCAACTAGTGGTAAGCCATTGTAACCCCAACCAGTGGTAAGCTGTTGGAACCCCAACCAGTGGTAAGTCATTGGATCCCTAACCAGCAGTAAGTCATTGGAACCTAACCAGTAGTAAGTTGTTGGAATCCCAATCGACGGTAAGCCATTGGAACCCCAACCAGTGGTAATCCGTTGGAACCCCAGTCAGTGGTAATCGATTTTCAACCCTAACAAATGGTAAGCCATTTTATTCCCCAACCAATAGTAAGCCACTATATTCTCCTCAATCGGGACCCACATCTCTGGTCCTCCCCTGTGGAGTCAGAAAAAACTCGGGCTACTAACCACACATAATCCCTAGTATATCGTCAGGTCGCTATCCTCTATGCACACCATGATTCTATACCCCCATCTTGAACTACATGAACTTTGATTCCCTACCACTGGGATATGTAGGAATCCTCCCTGAGGTTTAATACCATCATTCATGTCACATCCATGTCTCTCCCTTGAACCTTTGTGTTTCGGGAAGGTCACACCCCAACCCAGAGGTTCTACTTCCTCCGGATCCCATCCATGTGTCCATTCTCTCTGGCTGCCTCCTCGGGTGCTCCATCACCCCACCAAACTATGTGGACATTGATTCCCTTCCACAGGTATACGTAGGAAGTATCTTTGAGGCTCAATCCCAACATCACTATCTTCCTCACCTCGGTTCCATCTCATCTTTCACCCACTTCTCTCAACCATCTATATACATCCAAATTTTTACCTGGGCCACCACATCCCAGAGAGATTATGTCGCCCACTTTCTCACTACTCCTAAAAGCAACTGAGCTGATAACCAAATGTAAGTCCCTACATCATCTCCGGGTCACTATCCTCTGCGCACACCCTGATTTATAACCCCTTCAAACTATGTGGGTTTTAATTCATGTCTCCTAGACAGGGTACATAGGAAATCTCCCTGAGGTTCAACCCCACTAATGGTAAACCCTAGTGTCTCCTTTATAGGGACCCAAGAATCCTCAGATCCATTTTTATTAGACGTTGTGATCCGCCTATCTAATAGTACTCGCAGGTGCTCCCTATAGGGGTTTCACCCATCTAATCCACTCTTATCAATGTTCTTATTAGTCTGATCCATATCCGCTAGATGTTAAACTCGCGGTATACCCTATGTTAAACATGGGAAGATGAGGAAAACCTCAAATACATGTCTATGGCATATAATTCCTCTCACATGATGTGGCATGCCTCGTGATACCATTCCCTCGAGAAGCCCCATCATAAGGGGAAGAAACCCAGATGCATCAGTGTTCCAGCGTCCAGACATGCTAGTGATGTCCAATGTGACTACTCCTCCGATCGAAGGTTTCTACCCTGACTTAAACTCTTGGAATGTCCTCACAGAAGCAGTGTAATTAACCAGGATCTATGAAGACATGGAATTGGTAAGACTTTCATGAACAATGTCTTAAGTCTATGAGGGAGACCTAGACAAGGTGATGAGTTCTGAGGAGGAACCCATGGAAGGAGGAATCAAAATCACATCATCTGATTTCTATCAAGGAGAAAATTTCCCTGAATAAGCGATGGATGCCACCCGCCTTTGGAAAGCAAGAGTGTTGGGAAACAATCAGTGCATCTTCCATAAGTGGATGTGCACCCTGGTGAAAGCATCGGAAATAGATAAGTTCATAGACAAAAATACATTTGACCAATCTCACATTACCCTTAGAAAATAGCTTTTTAAACTAGTCATGATTCTATAACCTAAGGATATACCTTTGAATCTTCCTCCTCATGGTAAATATAATCATCAAAGGCAATAAAGGGTTCATGGAAAGGAGCCTTATTCAATGAACACACTGGCTATAACTCTTTCAAGGTATATTCCTTCATCATTATAAGTACAGGATCCATTCCAACAAATGAAATTTTCATCATATAAAGAGGAATTTTTCAGTTATCTTAATGTTATTCACATAGATGATCCTTTCCCAGATGATGAATTCACCAAAAAATATAAGTTATCGGTGCATAAATGAGGATCCAAAGGTTGAGGTAGTAGAATAAAAGTGCATATGTTATGGTTTAGTCATGGTAAAACCAAATATTTTGGCCACATAACCACAAAATTTATATATACTGTTGAGACCCATGGGAGAGTACTTTATCAAGCCTAAGGAGAAAATGAAGATTAACCAAAGTCTTCCAATAGTCACTCAAAACCAATTATTTTGGATGACTGTTTGGTGGGTATTTAATGGTTTGATCAGCACAAAAAGGAGGTAGATAATAACAACTTTCACCATTACCAATAGATTTTACCATAACCATAGTTAAAACACCAGGCTCGTCTACCTCAAGCACTTCAGCTCCTAAGCCACATACCAATGAGAAATCATACCTTTGGAGGAGAATACCCCTAATCCAAAATTAGTCATTTTGAAACATTTTTATTTTTCATAAAGTCTCTTGATATTAGATTATATCTATATTTAAAAAGAGCTCAGGGTGGCATTTATTGAGGCCCTCTAAAATTTCGAAGAGTTTGAGATTTATGTCACTACAGCAAAGGTTTATCAAGATGAGACTACTCTAACGTATTATCATTATACCATCTCATTTACCATGGAAAATCAGAAAGAATCTATTTAAGAATATATAAATCCCCTATATGTTCTAGTAAATCATGACAATGTTGTTATTCGATGGGTTCTAGTTGAAAAGAGTTTCGGGATCAATATCATCTTAGTACAGACCCTCCGAAATTTGGTATATGGAAAGGATGATTTTTATCCAATGAAGCTAAACATTTAAGGGTAGGAAAATAGTGGGAAAATACACTTGGAAATATTAATCTCAATGATCTGTTTTTTGGACCTTTTGTTTAATGATAATTTCATGGTTATCTAGTAAGACTTGACATACAATGTCCTACTGGGAAGACCTTGTCTTCATAGAAATTTCATGGTGCCATCGACATTCCATGAATGTTTAGAATAACCCATAAACTAAAAGGTTGTGATACTATGAAGTGATAACACCCCCTTTGAATCATATGAATCTTGATATATTGGTTCAAGATTCTACTAGGAGAAGGAAAATATCCAATGATAGAGGGTGATATGAAGGCTACTGCTCCTAGTGGTTTGTTAACCACCCTTTTTAATCCTTGTAGCTTTTTTTAGAAATGAATATGTACTTCTATAAACCTAATACAGAAAATATATCTATTTTTAATAGGCTAATGAATACTTAGAATATTTTTTCTCGTTTCTATATAATAAATATTCTTCCAACCAAAGTTGTTTTGCTAATGGATAACCATAATAATTCTCTATCGAGATCATAGAATTCCCTCACACCATTACTAGAAATTGAAAATACCCCCAAAACATTCCCTATCACATGGTATGTCCATACCTCTCCTACCTCCAATAGTAGTAGAAATTAAATAAAACATATCCAAAATACCATAACAAAAACCCTTTTAGTTTTTTGTATTTCTATTTCTTTTAGTATCCTCTCATCCTTATTCAATGAAGGAGAAACCCATTTATTATCCACCATACCTATAGATTCCCCCACTAATACATAGATGTAAGTGGAAGAGGATTACCTTATAGATGCCCATCTAACTTTTGAGGAATCCATATCCACCACCATGAAGGATATTATACATGAGAGTCTGAGAATAGAAGAGGACCCATTTCCAAGATTGATTCCGGAATCGATGATTCTTGAAGAGTAGGATACGTATATTTCATTTTTTGAATAAGGATCCATATGGGATCACTGAGAATTATATGTAAATGACCAAACTAAACCATGATGTGGCTACTTATCATCTAGGATTATTGACTGATCATCAAGGATTCAAACTAGTTTCCAAGATAATGTGCCCCTCTTATGCTAACAGTATAGAATCTGAAGTTGAAAAATTAGTCAAAGTTGTATTTTCATGAGAGGTTTAGTACCCAAAATGGATTCCCTAAATCATTTCTATTAAGAAAAATGAATGGTTAAATTAAGGCCTACATCAATTTCAGAGACCATAAGAAAAACTTCCCAAAGGATGATTTCCCAATACCAATCATAGAACTTTTTATCAAAGAAACTTATAGTTTCTAAGATCATTCCATTATGGATTGGTATTTAGGGTATAAGAATATTAATATATCCCCTGATAATGAAGAAACCACTTCTTTAGATCATCATAAGAAATATTTTTATAATAGTTCAATAACTTTATATTAATAAAATTGGTAAAACATATCAATGTTCCATGAATTATATCATTAAAACCTTCATGAGATGAATCATGGAGTGTTACCTCGATGACCTGGTGGATAAATCGTTACATAATTGTGATCACATAATTTATATGATAACAATCTAGAATTAATCTTAGCATCTTAGTTTTAAGATGAATCCTCTAAAGTGTTCTTTTGGAGTAACGTTAGAGAAATTACTTAGATTTATGGTATTCCAATACAGCATCAAGTTTGAGCTAGAAAATACTACAACAATTTGAAATATTTCACCACCATGGAATCTTAAATAATTTAGAGATCCCCAATTAAACCTCACTTATATCAGTCATTTCATAGCTAACCTGGTTGGAAGATGTATCCTCATCATAATTTTGATGAAGAAGTGAAGTTATTTTCGATTAGATGAGGGATTCTAAGAATATTTCAAGAACCTAAAGTAGTATTTATTACATCCACCAATATTGATTTCTTTGGAAGAAGGAAATACACTCATCCTATACATAGCCTCCATGGAACAATCACTTAGTTCTCTCACCATGAAGAAAAATTCTTTTTTGAAGGAAAAAAATACCATATTATCTGAGTATAACGAATCTAGATACTGATACTTGATATTATGGTATTGAGAAGAACATCTGCATACTCATATTCAAAGTGAAAAAGATTAAACATTACTTGGAGAATCAAGAATTCCACATTTTCTTTCATATCAAGCGACTGAATTATATTTTTCTTCTCTCTTCTAACATAGAATTTTTCTCAAAGGGTGGTTATTCTACAAAAGTATGACATTAAATTTGTGTCATAGAAGGAAATAAAAGGGTAGGCACTAGAAAATTACATTGTGGAAAATCCTACCCCAGAAATCACCCAAGTAAATACTAAACCTATATATTTTATATACCTATGACAACCCCCAAACATGAAAGATATGTTTTCATGAGGCCCCCCAATGTTTGATTAGAATGAAAATGGAAACCCCAAAGCTAAGCTGAGTTTTTATAGGGATTTCATTTGTTTCCTAAAATAATGTGTTCTCTCCCTACTCCTTCTCATTGTCCAGATGTTGCACTATTAATGAGGCAGAATACGAAGCCCTTAACATAGACCTAGAGCTTTCCCTTCAACTATAGATAGTTCATATGAATGTCAAATGTGACTTAGTGTTAGTGATCAAATAGGTTAATGGTGAAAATTCCATTAAGAATGAAGAATTGAACCCTATCATTGTTTATGTGAGAGTAATGATTGCATAATTAACTTATGAACCAGTGCTATATCATTTCCCTCAATCATATAGTTCTTATGATGATGTGTCAGCTAATACATATATAGTCTTGGATGATCCTGAGCAGGATAAGTTATTATTTCACATCATAGATTGAAGGGTAGTCTCTCCATTCATGGTCTTCGACATGGAGGAAATCAATTAGTTCAACTCTACACTATGGAATGATGAGTTAAAATCCATTCCTAGATGGATGAGTTATATAATAGATTACCTTTAAGTTGGAATCATCCCATATGATTGAGATGGAATTGAAAAAATCTGACATAGGGAAGAGAAAATCACCCATCGGGACATTCCAAATGATCATAAAATCCATTAAAATAAAGTTTGGATAGATTCCTCCATAGATTAATTAAACTAGGAGAGACCACATCCATCATAATTGAATTCAACAGAAGATCCTATAGTGCCCAATAGTCTGGAACCATCATGAGTAGCCAATTTAGGATTATTGGTCACTTTTGGAAGAAAATGATAGAATACAGTGTAAAGTTCACCAAAATAAATGTCATATATGTTATATTCATGAAAAAATTATCCATAGGCCCCTTAAGTTAATTCATATAGATAGATATTACTAGACAATTTCCATATGTGGAATGGATATTTTGTGGCCATATCCTCCAACTGCAACTAAGGAGTTTAAGTACATCCTTAGTACTACCAATTTATTTTATAAATACACCAAGGACATACCCCTTAAAAACTTTGGGAAAATATCATAGAATTTATATAAGTCCAATAGAATTACTAAATTTAGGTTCTGTTACAAGATATTGATGGATAATAGAAAAAAATTCTATTCCTATGAGTTGAAGAGGTTTTACCCGGAGTATAAATTCATGTCCCACAATTCATCTCACTATCATGCATCTGATAATGGAATAATAATGTATTTTAATAAGACCCTATAGAATATTCTTTAGAAAATGGTGTACATATATAAGAGGTATTGGTTGGAGAATACCCTTTATTTTTTTGGGCCTAATATACCATAAAGATCAATCATGTCCCTATAAACCCATACTAACTAGTCTATGGAATAAAGGTAGTGCTACTCATAGAAGTGTAATTTCCATGACTTAAAATAGATATTTTTGGAATATTCTTAGCTAAAGAATGATCATAGTAGAAATTGGATGTGTTAAGATGAATTAATGAGATATGACTACATACATTGCACAAAATTGATATCCATTAACATCTGATTGTGTGATCCTTCAACAAAAAGGTCTACCTTCACTAATTACTCTAAGGAGAATTAGAACTGGTTCTTAGAACCCCAATGATACTTGGTAAGAAACCCCCAATGTTAGATCCTAGGTGGTAAGTACCTAACATCATATATAAGGTATATTAAAACAAATCCAACTAATTAGCTAAAATGTATGGGGAACGCATCACCCCCAACCAACATGAGGTTTATTAAGAAATACATTATGTAACTACCTCCATGGGAATAATTTATGGAGACAATAATTTAAGCTGAATATCATTTTCACATGCATATTTCATGACATTAAACTATATAAACCCATGATGGTCAAATGATTTTAACATTGGAACCTCTTAAGTCCTCACTGCATGACTTAAAACTATATAGTGGACTTTTTTGCAATACATTAAACTAGAAAATATATGGTCACTAGATTGGAAGAAAATTCTATTCTTACACCTGATATAGTTCTATGAAAACATCCCTTGGGTATTGGTTCACCATCTCATGATGAGTTTTCTGTGACAACCATTTAAAAGAAAAAAGTATTCCCACCTTCATACTGGAACTAAATCCTCACCCACATTAGGTTTCCTTTATTATTGATTTAGGATACCCATTAAACATAAATTTTCCTTGCATGAGATAGATCTGGATAGAAAATAGTATTGCCTCATCCCCATATATGAATCAAATCTATATAAGGAATCATATATGAGATCTATGTGTGGCTTGATTCTAGTTTCCAAAGGATACATAGTGATGCCAGAATCTCAAATTATAGGTCCAATGGTAATTTAATGAAAAAATTACCTCTCCCTATATATGGGGAAGACCTATGCAGGTTTTTTTATCTATAAGAATTAAATGTGTTTGGATTATAGTCCATACAATATATATATAGCGATGTCTGGATCCTTTAATCTTCGTCCCAAATATAATGAAAAGGAAAAAATAACACATACCTTTGTGAGATTCATATATACATAGATACCATATATATAAACTATTTATGGCTTGATTCTTGACCCTTTTAGATATGTAGTATTTCTTGAATCATTTACTCTAGGTCTATCCACAATTCTTTGTTACTCCAAAAAGAGTTCCTTGATGAGAACCAAATCTGTGTGGGGATTCACACTTGAATCAAAATGTGAATTCCACCATATGATTCTATATCATTCATTATCTATTAGTTTAATCATATTCATATTATTCTCTTGTTTATCATGCCTATCTTACCTCATATGATCATAGAGAACCTAGAAATTCTATTTGACTTGCGTGGTTGAGGTACATTTCACTTTAAAAAAAGGGAGCCCCATCAATGTCACATGATGGTAAACTACATGATATGAGATCTTAATGTTGAATATTTCATCCCCACTCAATATTATATACATATAAATCACTTTTTTATCCATTTTTTCCCAAAAAAAATTCCAATACGCATTTGTATAGCCTTTAGTGTGTTTACACCCTTCTTGAATATTATTTTCTCCACTACCCAACATCATACCTTCCATATTTTATTCAACACCAACGAATTACTTAATATGATAGAATTATATTGAAAAATAGTGAACCTCAATCCCAAGTACTCTTGGTTCTCTTTTGAAGAATACTAGTAAGAGGGATGGGCAGATCCAAAGGGACTCCACTAGGATTCATTGTTGAAAAACGCAATGCCTATGTGTTTATGCCTAGGGTGTTCTCGGGTCACATAGGAGATCTACACCCCCTAAATCTTGGATCTATTATCCTAAATTCATGTGATGTAGGCTCCATCCATTACTAATGGTTGACCTATACCTACCATTATTCACCTCATGTTGACTCATTTATTCTTGGGTTATGATTTAAAATCCCTATAACAAGTTTATTCATGTGGATTCAAATACCCATCATGTTACTAATATTTTCATCATAATCATTTTAAAAAAAATATTATGACAATGTATTTTGGTACCTTATAATTTTAGAGGATGCTCCTATAATGAATACCAACATGACCTGAGTTAGTTCTTCCTATCTACAATCCATTTTTGTCCATTCTAAAAGACCTCAAATTTTATAGAATGGGAAATCCTATGGGACCCTCTACATATATGATACCAATATCCATGTTAATATGAGTGGCCCTAATCATTGATTATGTGATAAGGTTGAATGTTTCATCCCCATTCTAGGATAAGATAGAGAAATTCCATTTCCCTATAATCAAGATTGATCTATGTTGGGGACCCTTTAGCTAGATATGATGTCAATGATCGCCAAGAGAAGAGGAAAATTTTCCCCCTCTTTATATGATTTAGATTCATGTAATAATTCTTTATGAGAACTTCTTGCGTCTTGATTCTGGTTATCCTGATATTTATAGTGAAAGAAAAAATTCCATTTTGGCCCTAACCACAATATTTAAAATGATAAGTTCCCCATACCTGTTCATGAGCCCAATCCATGCAAGTAACATTATCTTAAAAGAATTATATGTGTCTTGATCCCAGATGTATCAAGAAACATAATGACACCTGGGTATATTTTCCTAGGCCCATCCTTAGGATTACAATTATAATAAACATTCTAGGTGCTTAATCTATTTTGAAAGCTATCAAACTTGTTTTTTGAAAATATTTTAAATATTCCCCCTCAAGTGAAAGTCTCTCCCTATATAAGATTCCTTCAACTTAACAGTATGATCGACAGTTATAGATAACACAACCACATGAAAGTGGGTGAATTTTATTTCAAAATAGAAAATGCCACTCCCCAATAACATGTGTGAAATATATATAGGGGCCCATTAAATTCTCTAAAATTACTTATGGATTTATTCATATCCCTATAGGATATGTAGTGATGCTTGGAATACCCATCACTAAGACCAACCAAAATTTTAAAACTAAAATGATCTCTCCTACCCTATTGTCTAAATATTTTCAATGATACTTAAATTATCTAATGGAACTATGGTATGGTAGGGATTAATTATCCTTTCATACAGGTGAGATGGATATGTGTACAGAAGTCATAAAAATTATTGTGAATATTCTAATAAAAATTCCCCTCCCCATATATGAGCTTGATCTATGTGTGGAGATGTATAAGAACTATTTGTGGCATGATTCCTATTGTCATAAGATATGTAGTGATACCCAGATCCTTCAGACATGGGACCAACCATAAATAAAAAATAAAATTCCCTCTATCCTTTTATATAGAGGAAATTTTTATCCAAGGGGGGTATCCTTGATTGAGCTATCTATATCTAGATTCCTACCCATATGAAATTCAAGGGGAAACCCAAGGTAAGGCAATCCAGAAAAATTACATATTTCCCTAACTCTAGTATACCTTGAAGGACATTTAACTTTTCATGAATAGTCAAGTTATAAAGTCTTTTCTTCCCTATATATAATGCATATCTACTCTTTTCTTACTTTCGTATAAGTCATATATGTGAAAAAGGGGTCCCAACTACCCATAATCTTATGTCAGGAAAGAAAGTTCCTCTTACATTTAAATAGTTCCAACCAATGTAGGGTGTCTCGATCAGTTCATAACATACTATATTAATGATATTAATTTTTACAATAATCATATCTTGGTAAAATGGTGTTTAAATACATGTAAATACAACCTGGGTGCATGATATTAAACTACATGATAGGAATCCACACTATATAATGTTAAACTATGAATAATTTCATTCATCAAACCTACTTATCAGAGGACCTCAACAACTTGAACATGATTAGCCATTATTGAGGTGCTTTTGTCATTTTATAAGCACCTTAACCTATAAATTACACATCATTTCATGACAATCTCTGGTTTCTACAAACCTTAGATAGGCCTATAAAAAATAAAATATTCCAGTATTTTTTCATGTAAGAGTTGGATCTTTATAAGGTTCTTTGAATAATCAACTAGAGGAATCTTGGTCATTTAATAAATATATTATGATCCTTGTAATCTCTAGAACCATCATTGTGGAAATAATTTAAATATTTTGATTCATAATTATCCTTGGTATGATTATCTCATACCATCAATCAGGACCAGAGAACCTCAAGCCATGATTTACCTCATCTTCATCCCCTACTCAAATGGTTTTGGAGTACTCTCGACCTTGGTATTCCTAATTAGGTTGTTGTTAGGTCCATGTAACATGCCCTTAAACTATTTGAAACTTGTTCAAATATATAAAAACTTAAAATCTATCATTAAATGTTCTAAATTGCAAGATGCTAAGATCCTAATGGTTGAGAAAAAAATATGTCTAGAAAAAACCCACAAACGGTGGTCTGATAAAAAACCAATTATTCTCTAACTAAGCTCATTATTTATAGAGTTGTAAAAATTTAGAGTGTAAATAAAGAAGAAAAAAATCTCATTGAGACCATGTTAGGGCCTTAGTAAAAGATAATATATACTCTTTGAACCTCATTAGTCTAAGAAAAATTAGAATGATGGTATATTACATACCATTATTATGATAATGTGTTCAGTATGTGGTGAAACAACATTTAAGGAGCCTGAACACTTCATGAATATTATTTTTTCCATAAATAACCTTCATGTATTTGAAGTCTAACATAATAAACTTAAATTCCTAGAGTTGTTAAACTTATATCAGAATCCCAAATCCTTGATTAATTCCTCTCAGTTTTGCTCTATAGTGTATTAGTAATAGAGAGTGACTAAGCTAAAGGTACTCTACTAGAATTTTCTTGTAATTAAGGAAACACCTATGAGATTTTACCGAGTATATTTTTTTGTCTAGAGGAAAGGTCCCACTTAAATCCATGAAATATTTTCCAGGACACATGTGATACTATTTTTGATCTGGTACCCACCAATATCAATTCCTTAATGACTCAGATATTCTCAAATCATGATTTACAAGTCCTATGACCTAAATATTTAAGTGGATTTAACTTCTTCAACGTTACTTTATCATGAATTGCATCAATTCTCAAAGAAATTGTATGGTAAATCATTCATGAACCTTTTAGTGGTCCATATCATGTGACCCTAAATATCATTATATAAGGGTCCATTCTCCACAATTATAAACAAAATCACCCCTAGGTTTCCAAATCTCTCCTGGGATAGTCTCTCTTTCATACACTAACAAAATGTACAGGTGTTTGAATCTTTTAAATTATTTAATAGTCCACAAAAAGATGTATATACCACTGTGATTAACCATATAAGACTTGGATATGCATAAGGGCCTTGGTTTCATCAACTAGATGTATCTTGGCCTCACAAGAAATTTATTTTCATCATTGTGGGCCTAGAAACATTACAGTGGAATTTGATGCCTCAAGTTGTTCTTAGATCATCCTTGTTGTGTCTGCCATGTTCATTATCATCGATTCAAAATCTATAATTCATTATTTATACATCTAATAATACAAACATTGGAGTGGGTTTGATATCCTTAATGTTATGTCTCCATTTAGAAAACTCCTTCTCAGTGAGGATATTGGGTGTCTAAACCCTTCATGAATATCTGCACTTCCTAATTCCATTAAGTAGGTAGGGTAATATAACCCTTCATGAATATAAATCCCAAATGTATTAAGTATCTAAATTAAAATAAGTTTTGAGATACATGACCGTAAATAAAATTAAAATGAGGCCCTAGGGATATGAAACTAAACTATATTAAAATAAGGTTTGAGTTATATGACACTAAACTATAGAAAAATAGGGGATGATCTATATAACCCAAAACTAAAGAAAAATATGGTATGAGAAATATTATAATAAAATATATAAAGATAATTTTTGAGTTATATAAGGCTAAACTATAGAAAAATAATTCCCAATATATTTTACCTAATACTACAAAAAAAGTTCCAACTTGTTCGAACTAAAACAAAATCATCCCATTGGTCTAACTCACATAGAATTAAAAATCCAATTTAAAGAGAGACAATTCCCACTAGGTTTAAAGCCCACAAAGGGATCCCTAAGAAAATGATGGGTATATGCTCTCATAATGAACACATTGTGTGCAAAGTAAAACATTGAAAACATATGAAATGTAAAATGTGTAAATATTGTTAGGATGAAATCTTATAAAAGGATGTCTGAGAAAAAGATGACTTCATGCCAAAAAATCATGTCCTTAAATAGATTAGGAAAAATATAGAGATAATAGATATAAAAATATTATAGATTCCATTATATAAAAATAGAATAAATCAATCTATTCTCACTGGTTTCATTGACCTGGAAAAAATTAGAGAAATTTCTCCCTCTAAGACACATCAACCTCAGGTCATCCATTTGAACTAGATGATTCAAGAAGGGATAACCATAAGTATTAATAATGGTGTTTTTTTAATATGTGAACCATTCTCAAAATAAGTGCATTATGATTCAAGCATTTGTTTTTAGATATGGGGGTTTCTCATCAGTATATAAATCTTGAGGTATATGGTGATTTGTATGATATTAAGCCTCAAATGTTTCATTAATATGTTAAATGCTTTAAAACTAGATACGAAATCATAAATTTTGAAGGATACATATATTAATAGATTAAAAATTAAATAAGGAATATATAAAACCTAGATTATCTCCTAATAAACCTCCAAAAAATGAGTCTCTTAAAATTATAGGCCCGTTACAACATCTGCTCAGAGGATTCCTTGAGCACTCTAACTTCTTCTCCATGGATTCTACTGATTTTCATAATTGTTTGAATGAATTATTCTCTCAATTTTTGTCATATCATAATGAATTTTCCAAATAAAAATAATCTAGTATGTCCTTATCCTACATGTCAATAAACCATTTAATCTCCACCACTATTTTCTCTATGGATTTTAGCATATATTACATATGGGATAACTCCTATAGGATCATATAGATCTTAGGATGAAGCGTTTCAATATCATCCCTCCCAATAGTGACTACATTTTCTTGATTTATTATTTCTATTTCACATAATGAATCCTCATTTAGAATCTCATTTCAACATTATTTGGCAGAAGATGAGACCTCCACCACTAACACCATTATCTTAAGGTTTCTCTTATGCACCATAAAATCACCATCTATTTTATCTTTGAAATAAGATATCTATAATTAAAACCCACATATCAGAGGGTAGTAGAAATTAAACTGAGATGGACTAACTAGTCATACAAATCCTTTAAGTGTCCCTTAGTGATTAAACTCTCTATTTCCTACCATACTTGTCATCGTAGCTGTTGATAAAATTATGCATGTACCAAACCTTGAACTAGAATTATTACATGAGCATAAATATATTCTATGACCATTTCAATAATAATGGAACTTATAGTTGCATATTTTATTAGACTTGGTACATAGATAGTCTTTGTTCTAGTCATTCTAGTTGGGAGGGATCCTAAAGTAAGAGGATCCATGTCCCTTAAGCTCTAAGGTAGGGATACTATGATGAATCATATATAGGATTATTAAATGTTAGATAAATAACTCAATACTATTGGAAAACAAAAAATATGATAATATCTCAAAACATAATCATCTTATTCATTTCACTAGAAGAATCCACTGTCTATGTTCAGTCTTTAGGGGAATAGGATGTGTAATCTTGTATAGGATGGACTAGCAACATCACTACCATTTTATATATAAGAATAGAATGCACACCTCCTTGAAGAGTTGTAGGTAAAAATAAATGATAGATTCCATGACATAGATTGGGTGATGAATTTATATTTGACTATATTCTTTCCCTCACCTAGTGATGACTCCATCATGTCCAAGTCAATGGATGAGTACATATTGATTTCAGCCTCCTCTGAGAGTGCACTCTCATTTACTAGGATGAAAGACATGAGGGCTAATGAATAAATAGTTGATGTGGGGTCCTATCATGCATAGACCCTAGTTTCATCTACCTCTATATAAATCATGCTTGATGATACGGGTTTCCCTAGAGGAAAAAAGGCACATCTATCTTCTTGGAAGTGGGTGCCACCACTTCTCAGTGAAATCGGTGAGGGACTAAATAATGGGGTGGGTCAAGATAATATATTAATTAGTCCCATGATGAAAGAGAATAAAATTAGCATACAAAGTTAAACTCTTACTTATTGATTCTAATTTTAGGTGATTCACTGATTTGGACCACTTCCTCTTACTATTCTTCTTAGAGGGAGGATCTATAAAAGAGGTTGTCGTCGAAGGTTCTAATGATGGAACTAAAATATGTGTGGACCATACATCCTCAAGGATAGTAGTTTGTTCCCTAATTAACTCTATCTGACTAGGGGATCCCTTATCCTCCACCTCCAAGTCATCACCCGAGTCACTCTCAACCACTGTCCCCATAGGAGAGTGTACATATTATATGAGGTGTGACAAGAGTTTTTAGTATTCTTGTAATACTCAAGAGAATATATAGGTATAAATGTATTCTTAAGGTAAATTTAAGTTTCTTAAGATGATAATATACATTGAATTATATCTTCACCAGAATCAGACTAGTCTTCCTTATCAACAACAACCGCCACTCTAACAGTACCAATCATTTTTCCTGTCCTGGGAAAACAATAAATTATCCCTTCATACTATAAATCACCACATCACGTCCTTGTAGGAATTACTTGACCTTAGTGTGATAATCATTGATGGAAATTCCCCTCTGAGTAGTAACATGTGTAAATAGGTCTAGATTCAACATCACTCGACACATTAATTCCCAAACTTATATGGATTAGTTTTCTCTCCTACAATCCAGCCATTGATTCCATGTAATGGAAAATGATATTAGGTTTTGTGCTTAATCTGATTGTTCTATGCTCATTGTTTCCAAATTGGTCGGCAACTTTCCCAATTATGAAATTGGCTCTAGATGCATCAGATACTTCTTGGTAATATCTGGAGCTGTTTGTATACAAGATGAATGTATCTTTCTATGAATTAGATTAGTTTTGTTACTGAACAATGGGGGAAACCCCAACTCCTTTTTAATCATTATGGCTAGTTACATGTTTAGGTACAAAAGAATCAAATCATCAGTATAGGATTTCCAGAGATAAATCACCATACTAGTTGGAGGAAATTTTACATAAATATTATTTTCCCCTATGTTAATTATTAAAAAAATTGAAAAACCACTATCAGGTTACTTTCCAATAGAATTTTGGGAGGATAAGAGAATCTTATTGTAAAACACACAAAAGAATCCAAAATAGATAAGGAATGTAATAATCAAATAGAATCTTATTTTCAATCCATGTGGAGATAAAAACATCAGAAATTTCAAAAGAATATGTTCATGCATTAGGGTCTTCATTAACATTATAAGTTACGGTATTAGTGGGAGATTCATATGAAATGAGGGTGAAATGATCATAATGGTTCAGGTGGCTCCTGATTTCCTAGTTCATTAGTGTAGTGTGATTTACTCCCCTGATGCCTTAGAAAAGGGGATTAAAATGGGTGTCAGTAATGTCAAGTTACTCAATTATTCATATCCACCTTGGTAGACCCCCATCCTACCCCATACCACATGGAAGGGGTTGAAGATTATGTAAGGGGGATTACAATAACGATGTGGTGAAACATTTGGTATGACATGGACAATACATTAATGTACAGATCATTATATCTTCCCCCTTCCATGGTCACCGCCATCATAAAGGTGGACACCCTATCTCTACCATTCTCTTAGACTATGAGTAGGTACCCACTCGTGTACATTTCTAGGAATCCATAAAACTAAATAGGTTTGTTGTATTAAGAACAACCTTAAACCCCTATCTATTTAAAAAAACCTTCTCCAACCGTATTCTAATAGGAATCTCTCCCCATTTGAGAATCTCGTGATGGAAGACCTTCGACCTCTTGATTATAGGTTCAAAAATAGCCTTCTTGGTAAAGAATTCATCCCATCTATCAAACAGAATGTCTGCCTATATAAACCCAGGTAATGATTAAATAAATAATTTTCATTTTTATAAAATATTTATGAATGACAGATTTATATTCATTATAAAAAAAATTAAGTAATTTTTAAATCAAAAAGTAAATATCTCTAATTAAATTATTTTCTTTTAGGATTTTTAATTAAAATTGTATTTTATAAATTAAATAAATTGAATTTTAAAAAATTATTGTTTTAGAAATTAGTAAATCAAAATTAAATTGGGGTGAAATTTTGTGATTTTTTTATAAATATTGATTTTGCAGTGAATAGTGAAAAATACTGGGTTTTATAAAACATTCATTTTTCCAATAAAGTATATAATTTAAAAGTCTCACTATTATTTTAATTTTATGTAAATTAAAATAAGTATTATTAATTTATATTTAATCCAAATAATTACATTTGAATCATCTTTATACATTATTTTTTTATTAGTTTATTTTTTTGGTTTGAAAACACTTTTTTTCTTAAAACTCTTTTAATGTGCATAATGTTTCCCATTTTAAATAAATAGAATAACCTATAATTATTAATTATTTAAATTAAAAGTATATTATATATATATATATTAATTTAATTAATATTACGGTTATTTCAATTTATAAATTTAATATGATATTTTATTATGCTTGAAAAATACAGTTCTTGAAAAACTAATTTTTAATCATGTATGTGTGTTTAATTTTAAATTAAATTGTAAAAATTATATGAATTAAATTTGTTAAATTATATTTCATATTTGGAATCAGAGTAATTTATATTATTTAAAAAATTTAAATTAATTTTGGGTTTTATTGAATAGTGAAAATGGTAAAAATCTTTTACCGCGGTTAAGGTGAAAATTGGTTAACAAGGGATTAAACTAAAAAGATAAGTTTTAAAATGAAAAAAAAAATTATAAATTATGTTGGATATCCATATTTCAAACATTTTTTATCTATTTTGAAATAATAAGACAATTTAGATCCTTTTGGATTATGTAACATATAGGTATAACATTTTCTTTTCAAAAATTCCAAATATCCTCTCTCCCCAACATATAAAAGGCCACCCACTCTTCTCTTCTCTTCACACAATAAAACACTTTTTTGAAAAATAAATTTTCGAACCCCTTCTTTAATTCCCAAACCACTTAAAATAGGTAATTTTTTGATTATAAATACAATCTAGGAAGGCCTTAGGTATAATCCTAAAGAGGTAGTTTGAAGAAGCGGTATTATTCTTAACTGAGCATTTTTGTATTTATCTTCTTCCACATCCTTAAAATATTATGCAACCATTATGATATAATATCATCCATATATTCCATATTATTATATTTTATTATGTTAATCTCAAAATCTTAATCCATCACCTCTTCCATAAAATGGGAAATGAAACCATCATTCATGTGTCTGGTGGACTACTACCTTGTGAACCGATGTCATCAATTTTTCATCATAACCTATATAGGATGGTTATAATTATGGAATTAATTTTTATATATTATTTTAATGAAATGTTGTTTTCCTTATAAAAATTTTAAATTTCATTTTATTTCTTACCTTTCACCTCACTAAAAAATGATAATTTTGTTCGTGTGTACGTGTGGACTACCACCTCAACGAAATGATGTGATTTTTTTCATCACCACATCACATGAATGATATATATATATATATATATATAATTAGATAATATGGTATTTATTATAAAATTATAATTATTTAATTATAAAATATTTCTTACCTTCTATCAATAATGGTCATTGAGATATGGCGACATTATTCATGCATACGCACAGCCTACCGTCCCCATGGTTGTAATGTAGTTCATTTTTCTTAATTTTCATTCATGATTTGATTTAAAAGTATAATTTATGTATTAAAATTATAATTATATCATAATTATTATTCTAGAGATGAATTATTAATGACCTATTTGACTATGGTATTTCTACCAAAGTCATTTTTCAAATACAATCTAAATGTCATCAAATCATCCAATATAAATTTAAATAATTAACTAATTGTGTGTAACATTTTAAGAAATAAAAAAGTATTAATGAACATGAAAACCATTCTCAATCATGTAAATAATTAACATGAGTTAATTATCCATGGAGATAAAGTACTTGTAAGATAATTTTAACTCAAGGTAAGGGACACTTTAATTTAAATCCCTATTGTAAAGATTTATTTTCAAAATATTTTATTCCATGTACATGTTATTTAAAATTAATATATTAACAAATTTTTATGGGAATAAAATAATTATAAAGGAAATTTTTTATGTATCCTTTGAATTTTTTCAAGGTTTTTCAAAAAAAAATTAATGGAATTTTTAACCTTCTCTACACATCACAAAAGCAATGTTCTATTTTAACGCACACACAAAAACTACTTTTCACAACACCATAACTTTTATTTTAATTTTATATTCCTTTACACATTTTCATGTTTTATTCAAAGAAAAAACCTCTTATCCTTTTCTGAGAATTATGGTATTGAAAATGGATATTTAAAGGAATATGATATTTTGATATCCAAAAGGTTTTTAAATAGGTGTTTTAAAGATATTTTCAAGGGTTTTATGATGAAAAGGTACATTCTTAAAACGATTTATTCATGATATGGTACTTATAAATTTTTCAGCATATGATGGGTTAATCCCCATTATAGCTCATGATATAATTGGTTGAGACCAAATATAGCTCATTATATGAAAGTTTATCCCCATTATAAATCTCCAATAAATTGAGTAATGATTACATTCTCTAGATAATTACATTATAATTAGATCATATGGTTATTGAAATTGTATTGATTCTATAAGGGTTCAATAAAGATGATGTCCAAAGGCACCTATATGAATTTTATATGATTCCAAATGAGTTTTCAGGGAAATTTTTTTTTTGAATAAGTATGATGAATGATCATTTTAAAATAAATTATATGTCCTCTTTAAGTAGAAATTTATGTTTTGAATAAAACAAATTCCTGGGTTTTCATGTCTTTCACTGGACTAACAAATTTTTACATTTCATGCGATTACTGGGGTTTTTTTCCTCATCCCATGTTTTTAAAATGATTTTCACATATTTTAAGAATGGGTAATGGAAAATAAGAATTCAATTTCAAATTCATGAAAATTTTTCATTAAAAGGAAATGTGTTTTAATTTAAAATTATTATATTATCAAAAAATTAGAAACTGATAGGAAGTGAACAAATTGTAATATATAGGATTGTCATGTAATAGATATGACCTAATTCACTATTAATATAAACTTAAAATATATTTGGGAATTTAAATTTAATTCTTATCTAAATTAACCATAATATATAATGTTTAATTTTAGATCCTAATAATTGGTATCAGATCAATGTTTAGATAACTTTAGAGGTTAACATAATGTAAGTATATACCATTAAGATATTTTAATCCATGGTTATTATGTTATAGAATTTTAAGGTTTCTATATTTATTTATCTAAAATATATATGTTAAAAATGGTTTTACATAGTGGAAAAATGGAATATGAAGTAGGAAGGAACTAGAGGAAAATATCCTTCAAAAGTAGTATTCTAAGATGGTTATAATTATAAATGAGCATTTTGTTGTTATAATAGATTAGTTTATGTAGGCTATAATTTATGGTGATTATAATCCTATAGAGAATATAGATCTTCCATATAGGAACAAGATTATATTGAAACATTTTATGAGAGAACATCCCCCAGTATTTGTTGGATATTCTAATCTAGTGGTATCCAAATGATGGATCAATGCACTGGAAAAGATATTTTAGGTCATGGTATGTATGGAACATTAAAAGGTAACCCTTCCATTTATCATTTTTAAAGAGAGGTAGAATAATGTTGGTCTTTAGTTAAGAATAAAAATGTGAGAGATGGCCTTGATAAAAATGTGAGGAATGTATAAACAATTCATGGAATTTAAAAAAATGATGAAGATTTGGTATCTTTATATAAAAAAAAATTTACAAGACTAGCCAGTTATGTACTATATTTTATTTGGGATCTTGATATTAAGATTGATTGGTTTTACTTAAGGATTAAACTAAGATATCAAATTCATTTATCTTACTACGAATACAAAATTCATAATAAACTTGTTTAGTGTTCTAAGGAGGTATATATAGAGTTCTTAAATGATCATATATCCTAGTAAAATAAGAAGAAACTTTTATGTACTAAATGCAATGTGGAAAATCATCAATGAAATATGGAGCTGTGAAAAGCAAGTTTTAATCTTATGAATAGTGTGGTCAAATGCATCATGTGGAATGTCTAGTAAATTTTAGGAAGTTATAGTGATATAGAAAGTTTTTACATGTGGATTGTTATTATAGTAAAAATTATTAGATAAATAATGAAAATCCAATGGTATGATGATTTAATTTTAAGGATTCATGACATTATACTAATGTATGTATTAAGTGAGTCACATGGGATGGGAATCACCAAGATCAAAGAAGTAATGGTGTTGTAAAATCATTTTCCACTACTAAAATTGATGTTGGAATATAAAATGAAGTAGTTACAGGTGTGTTTTTGTTTATTAAAATTATGGAAAGGATATTTTTGACTCTGGGTCTTCAAATTCTTTCATTTCTAAGAAAATTTCATGTAAAATGGGAATATACATACATGAAAAGAAGATAGAACATTTTTTGAAAACTTCTTATGTAAGTATAAAGGAAACCAAGATTTATATAAAAATTCTTGTTATTATTTGAGGGATAGTCTTTCCTTACAAGATTGTTTAACTACTCATAGTAGACTTTGATATTATTTTTTCTATGGATTGTATTTCTGTTTATCATTCCAATATAGATTTCAGAGGTAGTAAAATTTTATTCAATGATTTCATACCATTGATAACAAACCAAGAATCTAAGAAATTTATTAGAGATAAAAGTGAATATTACCTAGCATATAATGTTTAAATTAATGAAACTTTTAATATTAGTGATTTCATGATAGTGAATGAATTTATGGATTCCTATCCAGATGAATTACCTAGTGTTATTCCTGGTCATGAGGTTTATTTTACTATTGAATTAATTCTTTATGCTAATACTATTTAAAACCTCCCTTATCGAATGGATTGATTAAAACTTTTGTAATTTAAAAATAATTTTTTGGCATTTCTAGATAAGGGTTTAATTTAACATATCACTTCACCGTGGGGTTTCGATGTTTTATTTGATAAAAATAAGGATGGTTACATGATGTTTTTTATTTATAATAGATCTTTTAATAGAATAATTGTTAAGAAAAAGAATCCTTTTCCTCATATTGATGATTTTTTTATGAGATTTATGGAGAAAAAATTCAATTATTGATCTCAGGTTGGGGTACCATCATTTGAAATATAAGAAGAATGATATTCTGAAGAATTGTGTTTCAGACCAAATATAGGAAATATGAGTTTTTATTTACACATTGTGGGTTGTTTAATTCAACTTCTACATTTATGGAACTTGTGGAAAATGTTTCCCATGAGCTATTAGATAATTTTGTGGTTGTATTTATACATGAGATTTTTTTATATTCAAAATGTTAGGAGGAACATAAAATATAATATACTTGGGTATTTTTTCAAACCTTAGAAGAAAATAAACTATATGTAAAATTTAATAAGTGTGATTTTTGGTTTCAAAAAAAATCTTTCCTTGGGTATATTGTTTCAAACAATGGTATAACAGTTGGACCTGATAAAACAAAAGTTTTTGAATAATGGACAATACTAAAAAATATTACAAATATTTATATTTTTCTTAGATTAGTAGGTTACTATGGATGACATGTTGAAAACATTTCTCAGTTTTTTGTCCCAATTACTAAGTAAACTCAAAATGAATTAAAATTCATCTGGATAAGATAATTTGATGATTATTTTTAGGAAATAAAAAAAAATTTGTTAATTTTTTAGTTTTGTAACTTCCCTTAAGATATAGATAATTTATCATATATAGTTATTATTTTTTGGAAGGACTTGGTTTTTCCTTATAAAGAATGATCAGATAATTTCTTGTTCTTAAATGAAACAGAAACCTCATGAGTTAAGTTATCCTTCACCTGATCTGGAATTAACTATTTTTGGGTTATTATTTAAAAATTTTGAGGGATAATTTATATAATGGAACATATGAAATATATACTGATCAAAAAATTTGAATTATATATTCACGAAAAAATAAATTAACATGAAACAAAGAGGATGGATAAAACTGATAAAAGATTATGATTTTATGATTCATTAGCATCTTGTAAAGGAAGAAAAATTATTTGATTCCCTAAGTCTGAAAAATAATTCTACATTAACCATGATACATTTTAAACATAACCCTTTGATTAATGATTTGATGAATTTTGGCCTAGATGTTGTGGAATTAGACACATCCTCTATTTTTTTAGGTTTCATTAAAAATTTCTTTTTCAAAAATATTTATTAAAACTCAGAAGGAGGATCATATTTTATAGTAAAAGGCACAACTGATTAAGAAGGGTATGTTTCCAGAATTTAATTTTGAAATGGAATGATTTTTATGATTTGGAGATAGATTATTTTTTCCTTTTTATTCCATGTTGAATGGAGAATTTTTTAGTAATATCATAGTTCCCCATTTTTTGTTCATCTTGGAAGCCCTAATATATAAAGATACTTTCGAGGATATTACTATTGGGATGGAATGATAAGAGATATAGATGGATTTATAATAAAATATTTGACTTGTGGATATATTAAAGAATAGTTAAAATTACCAAAGGGGGGATTCATCCTTTTCTAGTGCTGGAGTAGAAATGGGGAAATATATCCATGGATTTTATAGTGGTATTTCCAATAATATCATGAGCTTACAATGTGATTGGGTTATTATTGACTAATTAACCCAATCTAAAAATTTACTTCCAATTAAATATACTATGTAATTAGGTCATTTTTTTGATATTTAACTTAAGGAGATAGTCACGTTACATGGAACTCCACTCTCTATTATATCAAACCATGATCAAGGGTTCAATTCAAATTTTTGTAAAGTACTTCATAAATCTTTGGGTACTAAATTAAATTTCAATACAACTTTTCATCATCGTTTTAATAGATAACCCAAGAGAAAAATTTTGACCATGGATAATATTTTTCATTTATGTTCAATGGAATACTAGGGATTTTGGTATCAAAATCATTATTTGGGTGATTATTATTATTATTATATTTTTCATTCTAGTATACAGATATAACCATTAGAGGCACTGTGTGAAAAGCAGTTTCAGGCATAAGACTTTGAGGATAATGTAGAATAAAAGATGTTTATGGGACTATAGTTAGTGTAAATGGAAAATAAGGTTTAGTTGATTCAAAAACAAGTGAGTATGGATTATAGTGAGTATAAAATTTATCCAGATAACAAAAGTAATGATCATTTTATCAAGGTAGGTGATCAGGTCTCTCTCAAAGTATCTCTATGGAAAAGTGCTATGAATTTCAGAAAAATGGAAAGATAATTCAGTGGTTCATTAGACCATATGAAATCCTAGAGAATGCAGGATTGGTTTATTATTGAGTGTCTTTGACTTTATGTCTATCCCAGGTATGCAACATGTTTCATGTTTCAATGTTAAGGAAATATGTTCCGTATTCACCTCATATTTTGTGATTTGAAATATTTTTGTTGGAATATAATCATTCTTATGATGAATAGAAAGCTCATGTTCTGGAATATAGAGATCATTTATTTTGGAATAATGTTATTCACATGGTTTTGGTTTTATAGAAAAACCATATGGTTGAAGAAACAACATGGAAGTCTAAAAATACTATGAGAGAAAGATATCCACAATTTATTATTAAGGGAATAAATTTTCATGGATGAAATTTGAAAAAGTAGGAAAGAACTCAAAAACACATGTAATTATAGAATTAATATTTTTTTATTTTTATTAATATTTATGAATTATATAGGTATATTCATTATAAAAATATTAATTAATTTTTAAATAAAAAATTAAATGGTTTTAATTAAACTCTTTTCTCATAAATTTTTTATATAAAAGTTTAATTTATAAATTATATTTTTTAAGATTGAAAAAAATTAATTTTATTTTTTAAATGAACATATACATATTAACTTAGGGTGAAATTTTGATATTTTTCACAAAATATTGTTTTTTTATGAATAGTAAAAATTACAAGTTTTTATAAAATTGTCATTTATTTTCAATAAATTAAGTAATATAAAGTCCCATTAATAATTAAATTTGATTTCAAGTAACATAAATATTATTTTTTTATATTTTTTTAATTAATTTCATTTTAATCATCTTTATACTATATTTCAGTGTAGGTTTATTTTTTGGTTTAGAAATGCATTTTTCTGAAAAAATTTAAAAACTAATAATGTTTCCCAATTTTAATAAATTAAAATAAACTATAAAGAAGAATTATTTAAATGAAATGTATAGATTATATATCTATAAATATTTATTTAAATTTATGATATTTTGATTACTAGTCATAAAGTTAATATAAGATCACCTTATACTTGAAAAATACATTTCTGGAAAAACTATGTCTTCATCACATCTATACATTTAATTATAAATTAAATTATAACACTTATATGAATTAAGTTTTTGTAAAATGGATTATATATTTTTAATGAATATAATTAATATTATTTTTCAATTCTACATTAATTTTTTTATAATTGATAGTGAAAAAAGTAAAAATCTTTTACCGTAGTTAAGATAAAAATAGGTTTACCATGGGGTTAAAATAAAAATATAAGTGTTACAATGACTTGAAATTTTTTCTAAATTATGATTTATAAAAATATTTCAACCTTATATATTCTAATTTTCATCAATTATTCATTTTGGGTACTTTTAAAATGTTTATAATGTGGTTATAACTTTTTCTTTTTAAAAAATAAATGTGGGTACTCTCCCCCAATTATAAAAGGCCACCACTCTCTTATCATGTTCTTGCCATCAAATTATTTTTTCTGAAAATATAAATATAAATCAATTCACTGAAACCCTATAAATTTAATAGAGTCCTTTCTATTAACATAAATCCAATATATGAATCATTATGTATAATCATATAGATGAGGTATGAAGAAGTGTTATCATTGTTAATCGAGTATTCTTGTTTTTATTCTTCTTACACCTCATTAAAATCTTATTTGACAATGATGATATAAAAAAAATATTATACCCCATATACTTAGATGTTATTATGTTAATTTAATAACCAAAATCCATCTCATCTTCCATCAATTGGAAACGAAACCATCAACTATGTGTATAGTGGACTACCACCTCACAAACTAAAGTAATTTGTTTTTCATCATCACCACACTTGGATATTTATAATTATAGAATTATTTTATATATATTATATTCATGAAATATTTATATTTATGAAATGGTAATATATCATTTTTTACCTTTCCACTCACTAAAAATTTATTACGTCGTTTGTGCATATATGTGGACAACTGCCTCCATGAAGTGATGTGATTGTTTTTTATTTATCACATTAAATTGTTGATATATATAAGTTATTTAATGAAATAATATAGAATTTATGATATTATTATTATTTTCTAAAGATAAAATATAAAATTCCTTCTTTTAATAATTATTTTTTAGAAATTTAAATGTTACTCATGTGTATGTATGGTTTACTATCTCAATGATCGTAATGTAGTTAATTTTCCATAATCATCTTGCATGATTGGTAATAAAAGTATAATTGATTTGTAAAAATTATAATTAATCACTTGTTATTATTCTAAATATTAATTAATAATGAACTCTTTTACTATAATCAACCAACAAAATTCATCATTGTCATATAATTCGAATACTGTCAAAACATATGAAGTGAACTTAAATGATTAAGTAATTGAGTATATCATGAAAAGATATGAAATAAAATGAATAATAAACATGAAAAAATGTTCCTAATAAATTAAAAAATTTACATGATATTATTATTCATGATGATAAATATCCTATGAGGCAATTTAGACTCAAGGTAAGGGACTCTTTAAATTAAAACCTTGTTTTAAAGAATTATTTTCTAAATATTTCCCTCCTAAGTCCATGTTTTTTTATAATTAATTTATGAATACAATTTTATCAAATTAAAATAATTATAAATTAAATATCTATGTCTCATTTGACATTTTTCAAGTATTTTCAAAAAGGAATATTTTTTTGGAATGTTTGACTTTCTTTATAAAATATATGTATACAGTGACTAAAACTTTTCCCACCACCATACCTGACATGTGCCTATTGTGGGGTGTGGAAAAATAATTATTTACTATATTAAAATATAATATAGTGGTTAACCTATGTTTTCTCCAGTGATGAGTTCTCAACAATAGTGTTTTTCACTTTAAATAACAGGAAGAAGTGATGTTGTTTTTGAAATTGTTTGATTTTGAAAATACAAGAAAGAAACTAAATAAAGTAAATTAATTAAGTAAAATTTTAAAAAAAATGACAAATGATTTGATTAAAATTAGTGATATGAAATGGTGATCGGTTTAGGGTCGGTTTTCCAATTGTAATTCTATCACAGTTCACTTTACCTAATTCTCCTCTGTTAAATCATTAATAGTGAGAATCCACAATCGTTTCTTCTCTCTCCCTTGGTCAAATAATAATGTGAGAATAAACCCTACTAAAACCTCAGATTGATCTACTCTCCTTCCAATGTGTAATAATGTTATAGTTAATACACCCAATTATCTTAGGCAATTTCCAATCAGGTCTTATTTATCCCAAGAAATCAAGAACATTCACAACTCCTCACACACGTACTTGTGATCACCGAGTACTTAACCACTAAGTCCTAGTCTATTCCATTCTATATAAACTATAACCTAGTGGAGGGATATATTGATAATTGACTAAATTAAAATAAACAATAGAATTTAAAATCAGATACAATCATACATGATAATAAAAACTTTTATAAGAAATTTAAACCAATTCATAGAAAAGAAAAAAAGGATATAAAATCATTAATTGCAATAACTCAAGAATTACAAAAGGGTAAACATACCCCTTACCAATCACTAATAAGATCTACCCCACCATTTTAAGGGTAACAGAGTTTAAGGATGAATAAGAAGTCATTACAAAGATAATAAGAACAAAAGAAATAAAAGCAAGAACAAAAATTTATACTCCAAAATTTGTTCTCCAGATGTTTTCCTCTATTATGCCCACCCACCGGCAAGAATTCACTGAGGGACCTTCTTATAGAATGTTTTTAATTCATTTTTCTATCTACCCTCAAAATTTAAGAGTCATTGGATAGTCCTAAAGAAAATATGGTCGAATCAATGACCATTGCGTTTCCTGGCCGCCAAAAACTGTTTCACCCAATCCACTTGAACGCACCCAAAAGATGTCTTAATAAGATTAATTTTTTAATAAATTTAATTTGAACCGTAATTTGAAAGTCCTCTGTCGACACCAACTATAATCACCTCATTTTAAGGTCGGTTGAATGAGATATTGTAGATTTAATTTAGTTGGGTCCTTTCTACCTGCCCGACTGATTTCTCCATTTGATTGATTTTTTATACCATTGGGTTTCTAATTGGGTCTTCATCCAGTAGACAAACTTGAATCCCATGAGCATATAAATCCTAAAATATGATTCACTTAAATTGGATCATTAATTCAAATGTTATTTCCAAAAAACAGAAGCTCCCAAAAACTATCAATTTTATAGAATTACCTCATTTTCATATTTAAGACCAAAATACACCAAAAACACATAAATGATGCAAATATACTCAAATTGAATAATTGGGAGGTATTAAATAATTGAAAAACATATTAATAATAATTAAAATATTAAATCTATCAATACCCATTATTTTAATTTCGTATTCCATTACAACCATTCATGACTTATTTAAGGAGAAAATCCACTTTACCTTTTTCTTAGTATTATGGAAATGAAATAGGGTTTTAAAATGAAAATGGTATTTTGATATCCTCGGGAGTATTTCAAACAAGTTTAAAAAATCTTTTATAGGTTTTTATGATGAAAATGTAAAAGATTAAAAGGTTTTATTGATGATATGATCCATGAAAATTATTTATGATATGATGATTTAATCCTGATTATAGATCAATATATGGTTGTTTAACCCCCATTATATCTTGTGATATGATTTTTGATCCCTATTATAGCTCTCTAGTTCATTGGGTAATGATTATTTTCATGAGATAATAATATTTTAATTCGGGTGTATGGTTTTGAAAATTTTAAAGCGTTATATAAGGGTTAAATGAAGATGATTTTCAAAGGGCCCCATAAGAATCGTCTATTCTCCCTAAATATTTTTCATGGAAATCAATTGGTTTAAAATAGTATGATAAATGATCTTTTTAAAATAAATATGATTCCCTTTTCATGTAGAAATGAATGTTTTGAAGAAATTTTTTTTCATGTGTTTTCTTGATTTTTACTGGACAAATGAATTTATAAAGTTTATGTAACTTAATGATAATTGTGTTCATATCCCATGTTTTCAAAACAAATAAAAAATTTTAAGGTTGGGAAAAGTAAAATAAGAAGTCATGTTGGAAGTCTTGAAGATTTCTCATGAAAAGAAAACATGGTTTATTTTAAATTTATTATATTATGGTAAAAAAGAATATTGATTGGATGTGCCCAATTTGTAATATATGGGATTTTTATTCAATAGTAATTACTTAATTATATATAACTTTAAATAAATAGATATTTGGGAAAAGAAACTGAACTCTAGTCTAAATTCACTAGAATATTTTTAATATTTAAGGTCGATTCCTTGTGTAGGTATCAAAGAAGGGTTTAGATGAATTTATAGGTTAAGTTAATGTAAGTAAACACCTTTAAGATGTTATAATATATGATTATAATGTTATATTATTTTAAGGTTACCATGTTTATTTGTCTAATAAATGTCAATTTAGAATGGTAATCTATAAAGGAAATAGGGAATCTATAGTAGTAAGGCACCGAGAGGAAAATATCCTTCAAAATCACTATCCTGAGATGGATGGAATTAGAATAGAGATATTTTTTACTATGATGGATCAGCAGCCATAGGATATAAATGTTGGTGGTATCCATGCTAGAGAGTACCCAGATCTTCTATAGAGGAAAAAGATGATAATGGAGTATTTTATGTGACAACAACCTCTAGCACTTAGTTGATCTTTCGATCCCAAGATATCCTAAGGATGGATTAATGCATTAGAAAAAATATTTGAAGTCTTGGGATGTTCATAACATCAAAATTTAACCCTTCTTATTTATCATTTTGAAGGTGAGGCTGATCAATGGTGGTATTTGGTTAAGAATACCAAATAGATAAATCATATTTATGCCAAATAATTGGAATCATTTAAGAATTTTTTCTAGATAAATATTTCCCTAAAGTTGTTCAACTATGATTAAAGATAAATATCATATAATTAAAGTAAAAAATATAAAGATATATTAGCTTCATATGAATCAAATTTTACATTTTTTCCTAGGTATGTACCATATTTTATGTTTGAAATTGATAGTAAGATTAATCATTTTTAATAAGGGTTGAAATTATTATATCAGATGATGTTAGATTATTATGAATAAAAAATTAATTTAAATATTGTTTAGATTTACAATAAGTTAGTAATTTAATTCTCTAATGATCATATATTCCAAGACAATAAGAAGAAAAAATGTCCAAATGGTGGGAAATGGGGAATCATACATTAATTTAAGATGGAGGTAATAAAATAAAGTTTTAATATTTGAAAAGTTTGGTAAAAAGAATCTTGGGGAGTGTCATGAAAATTATGAGATGGGTTTTCAATGTAGACTATTTTAAATTTTGTCTCATGAGTAAAAGGAAAATGGAGGGATAAATTATGTGAAACTAATGGTAATATTTATTATTTGTAATTATTTGGGTCATTATGCTAATGTGTGTAAAAAGATAGTCACATATAATGGGAATTTAGAAGATCAGATTAAGAGTTACATTAAAAAATAACTTTATACTACTATAGTTGATGTAGTACCATTAAATTAATTTGTTTCAGGTATGTTACTTGTTTATTCAAATTATTCATAGGCCTTATTTGACTTTGAGACTTTTTGTTCTTTAATTTCTAATAAATTTTAAGACAACCATTTTATGTATGAATTTTTTTATATAAAATTGATTATTTTAATAAATTTATTGATTAAACTTGTCAAAAATTAATTGTGTTAATGTTTAGTGGTAGGATAAAATGTTTGGTCAAAAGAGACAAAAATATATGAAACCGTACATTTTAAGGTATATTAAAGTTGAAGAAAATTGAAGGAACAAATTTGGAGCTCATAAATGAAAAGATAGAATGAAACTAGGTGAAACTTGATGGAAAAAATAACATTAATCATCATTTAAATGATATTTATTATGTGAATATCAAAATAATACAAGTTATGAAACAATATATGAAAACAACCCACAAAAATTTGGCCCGCACATTACACATCATGCTTCTATTACTCACAACCTGAAATATTTTAAAATTTTGATGTCCAATACCATAAATTACACATCATGAATATCATTTACGTGATATGAAACTCTTGGAATGTGTCTATAAATGATTATTTTTTATGAATTGTCAGTGGAAAAACATTAAATTCCTTGGTATGATATATTATGATGGGAGACCCATTAATTGATCCATTAATGATGGCCTAAAAATCTATAAAGCCTATAAATAAGAGGGACTTACAAAATTGAATGGGGTTCGATTGGTGAGAGAATCTCCAAATGATGGCCTACTATGGATTTGTTTCTATGATTTCCTTTTCATTTATTTTTTAATTATACAATGTCTCCCCTCTCCAGAATCAACTTTAATTCCTCATCCAAGGACGGGTCGTTCTGGTGGGTCATCAGGAAAGGGGGAGGCTTTACCAACTGTTATGTTTGAGTTTATACATTTAATGGAAGATACATTTATTTTTCTTATGATAACTAGTTTTGATTGTCTATTGATTTTTTTAATTCCAAATTCATTTATACTAGGGTTAGATTATTTTTATTTCAATTTCTTTGGTTGATAATATATATCCCCCTCCACCCAATTATGATATTTTTGGAACAAGACATATTAGGGATTGGTTGGGTTGGGTGTGTTCAGTAATCTACATCACATGTGAGGAATTTTGATAGATAAAACTATTAATTAAGGAATAACAATTCCTAATTTAGAATTTCCATAATTTATCAAAAGGATCTGTTACAATGCCATAAACATGGTAAGGAGGGTAGATCAAATGATATTTGATTAGGTATGGCCTCACAATTTCCATTTCACCAAGGGGAAGAGAGGAATCAATATAGGAATCACTCTATTACCATCCAGAAGATATCAAATTAGTAAAAAATAGAAAAAATGATAGCCTAGAACTAGGTTCAGAAAAAATCTATTTTGGTCACCATCTTTCACCAATTATTTTAAAATCAATCAATTTAAACTGCTTTCTCTTCTCAATTTCTAAACCCAATCATAAATCAATTTTCTAAAGATCTAACCTAATGTGATGAACTTTTTTTCATGAACTCTTATTTAGGAAAAATACTAGGGTTAACTTCAATATTATATTAGGTAATAAAAATTATTTTTTCACACCCCACAATAGGCGTATGCCAAAATTTCATGTAAAATGGGAATATAACCATATGAAAAGAAGACAGAACATGTGGTGAAAACTTTAAGTGGAATTATTAAATAATCAAAGATTTATAAGAATATTCCTATTGTTATTAGTGGGATGGTCATTCCTTAAAATCATGTTGAACATACAATAATAGAGTTTGATATCATTTTGGGTATGGATTGTCTTTTATATTATCATTCTAAGATAGAATGCAGTGCTAAAAAAGTCTTATTCAATGATTTTATACCATTAGTAACATACCATGAAGCTCATAAATTTATTAGAGATGTTAGTGAAAGTTATCTAGATCATATTGTTGAAATTAAATAAACTTATTTGGATTAGTGATTTTCCATAAGTGATTGAATATATGGATGTTTTTCAAATAATTTTCATGTTGTTATTCTTAATTAGGAGGATGAATTTAATATTTACTTAGTGAATGATGTTAATCATGTTTCAAGACACCCTTATTTATTTTCTCAAGTTTAAATTTTAGAATTAAAAAGTATGTTGTATGAGTTTCTAGATAAAGGATTTATTTTACTTAGCACATCACCAATAGGTGCTCCTATTTTATATTTTAAAAAGAAAGATAGTTCCTTGAGGCTTTGTACTGATTATAGATCCTTTTATAAAATCACATTTAAAAACAAGTATCCATTTCGTCATATCTATTATTTGATTTTTCAACTCCATATTGAATAGTGTATGGGAATTATGAGTTTTTAGTTATCCCATTTATGGTTTATAATGCACCTACTATATTTATAGGCTTTATAAATAGTGTTTTTCTAAGAGTTATTTGTTATGATTTTTTTTATGTTTATAGATGTTGTTTTGGTATATTCTAAAATCTAGGAGTAATATGAAATAAACATAAGGATTTTTTTTCAAACCATTAGTGAAAAGAAACTATATGGAAAATTTAGTAATTGTGAATTTTAGTTGTGGAAAATTTCATTCCTTGGGTTTATTATTTAATAGGATGTTGTAACTATTAAACCTGAAAAAATAAAAGTTTGTAAAGAATGGAAAAAACCCAAAAATATCCTACATATTAATATTTTTCTTATATTATTAGGTTATAACTAAAAGTTTGTTGAAAATCTTTATCAGTTGTCTATTCCATTAACTAAGGTAACTTAAAAGGAAGTTATGTTCTTCTGGACAAGTAAATGTGATGATTATTTTTAGGAACTAAAAATAGGATTTGGTAATACTCCAGTTTTATCCCTACCATACATAAATATTTAATTTATTATATATAGTGATACTACTCTGAATGTACTTGATTTTTTACTGATTCAAAATGATCAGGTTCTTGGTTATGATTTATGGAAACTGAGACATCACGAGTTGAATTATCCTATACATGATCAGAACTAGATTCTGTGATTTTTGTATTTAAAGATTATAGGAATCATTTATATAGAGTGATGGGTGAAATATATATTTTTCATAAATTTTTGAAGTATATATTCACTTACAATGAATTGAATATGAGACAGAGAAGATGGATAGAATTGATTAAGCATTATGATTACATGATTCATTATCATCTTAGGAAGGGAAAAATGAAGCCAATCTATTCGGTTGGAATAATAATTCTACATTACAAATGTAATATTTTCAACAAGAATATTTAGTAAATAATTTGATGATTTTTGTATAGATGTTTTGGATACAAGAACCTCCTCTGTTTTTTTTTGGGTTTCAGTACATTCATCTCTATTAGAAATAATTAATCAAGCTTGGAAGGAGGATCATGTTTTACTATTAAAGGTAGAATTGTTTAAGAATTATAAGTTTCAATAATTAAATATTGAAAAAGAAGGTGTATTAATATTTTTAATGATATTATGTGTGCCTTGTGATTCCTAGCTGAAGATGGAATTATTGAGGGAATCTCAAGTTCTGATTTTTCTATTTATCCTAACTGCACTAAGATGCACATAGGCCTCTATTAAAATTACTATTGGGATGGAATAAAAATATATATAGATAAATTTATAATAAAATGTTTAACTTATAAATATGTTAATGTAGAGGGACAATTATCAAAGGGGATTCCTCAGCCATTTTCATTACTAAAGTGGAAATGGGAAAATATATCCATGGATTTTGTGGTAGAATTGCCATGGATATCATTAGGAAACAATGTGATTTGGGTTATTATTGAAAAATTACTTGAATAGGAAAATTTACTTCTAATTATAGATATTATGTATTTAGATCATATTTTTCGACTTTATCTAAAGGAGATAGTCATGTTACATGTAGTACCGCTCTCCATTGTATTAGACTACCATCTTTTTTTCACTTAAAATTTTTGAAAAGGACTTTAGAAATTGTTGGGTAATGAATTAAATTTCAAAATAACTATTCATCTTTAATATTATATATAGTCTTAGTGAATGATTTATAACATTTAATATATAATTTGGTCCTTTTAAATTGATTACTAGGTTTATTTGGATCAACATTTTTCTTTTCTGGAGTTTTCTTATAATAACAATTTTCATTTCATCATACTAATGTCGTCATTTAAATAATTATATGAAAAGTAGTGTTGGATGAAATATTTTTTATCTGAATTATAAAAATGGTTGTTTATGGGACTAGGGTTTTTAAATTAAATATATGAGAAGGTGAATTTGATTCACTAATATTTGAGGATAGCTCAAAGTATGTAGAAATGTTGTGCATAAAACTGAGGGAAATATATTTCTTTTAAGGTAGGTGATTGATAAAACACTATTTTATTGAATATTTTATTGATAATAAATGATATAATTTCCTCACATTGTGTTAAATATGTTTAATTAGAAAGTATTTGGGATTAGATCATTCATTCGAATATTTGATGAAAATTCTAGTTTTACCCTTTATAGTTCACTGTAGTATTTCGAAGATACATATTTGTAAATTTATTATTTGAATTTGAAATTTTTAAAGGTGTTCCTAACTTAATTATATACAACCTTTATTCAGGACACTAGAGCTAAAGAGTGCATTTGGTTGTTGAAAATGGGGCATGAAGTCAAAGTTGGGTTGGACTCGCCAGAATGGAGAAGCTTCTGTATTTCGGCCATAACTCCTTCATATAGTCCTGGATTAAGCCCAAATTTGGAGAGGAGATATAGGACCCATATCCGCACATTTGATCCTTCTGGAAGGCTGGACAATTCATGCGTTTTGTGGTAAAATGGGCAGTGAAGGTTGGAATAAAATATTTGGCCGAATTTCCACATTCACACTTGAAACCACTTGTAACCTCTCCTCCCCTCCCCTCAATAAATTGGATTTTTTCTCATTTGGAGGGGTTGGGACGTGCTTAGGAAAGTTTAGGGAAGAGTATAAGTGGATCCACTCCAATTATCCAACCATTTCAATAAGGGTAGCTCTTGAAGCAAGGATCCCTTCGACAAAGCCTTCTTCTTCTCCTTCATGTTGTAATGATTTTGTTTGTGTAATAAACTTCTTTGTTATTATTTTATTTCTTCTCTTTTCTTCTGTTTTGTTTAAATTTCTTCTTCTCTTAATCTTCCTCTTTGGTCTATAATTCTTGAGTAGAAGAGTTATTGGGTTATACCCATTATAAATCTTTGCACATGCAAAACGCTTCTACGATGATTACGCCACTCATGGAAGAGTAGTATTTTAGTAATCGATCTATCTTCTACCCTCTTCATTTAATTATTTTGAATCAATGAGCTACTGTAATTCACATAATATGATCCATGAATTGTTTTTTTAAATTACAATAAACTAAGCAAGTAATTGAACAATTAACACAAAAACACGCGAGGTCGGGATTTTTTGTAAATTGTGAGGGCGTAATCTTAATCGGTAATACAAGACCACACGGGATAAATTTGTAGAGTTAAAATATAATACCTAAACACAATTCATCCTAATTTCCAGAATTTATATGTGCTCTAATTAACCACTGACCATAATCTATCCTTAGAACAACAATCAAAGCAGGGTGCTGCAATTGTGTGTTCCGAAGCCAGCCTAGGGTTTAAGTAATTTCATCTTTGTGGTTAAGTTAACTCTCGTAGGGTTCGAGGGATAACAAATTAGGGGATCATAATTAAGTGGATATTGATTTAAATTATAATGATTAATAAGTGAATGAAGAGTTATAGTTAGATTGATTACGCCTTTTAAAATAGATTTCTAAAAAAACATCTTCTTGTTGTGTCATTTTAATCGAAATTCATTTCAAAACAAAAAACAAAAAAAATATACAATCTTCTTCCAGAAAAATTCTTCTAGATTCATAAACTATAAAAAACCCAATCCTTTAGAGTAGTGGTTTTATTTTATTCTCTTGTATTTTATTTTTAGAATACCTTTAATAAGTTGTTAAATTCACTTCCTCCTTTGAGAGATGACCTTGATCAGCCACTCTGCTGCACCTAAGTACCCCAAAATCACATTAATCATTTGAGGGCACCCACGACAGCGCTATTTCAGTGATCATGTAATTCTCAAAGTATATTTATGGGTAAATATTATGAATTTTTGTAAATAGGGAAATTTATATCTATATTATATTAGTACATGTGAAATATTGAAAAAATTTGGATCATTTTCTTACCAATTTTCTTTGCCTCTGAGTTTATCCAAGATACACAATATGTATCATGTTTCAATGTTAATGAAATATGTTCCAGATTGACCTCATGTTTTGAGCTCTGAAATATTTCAGTTGGAATAGGATCATTATTATAAGGAAATGAAAGTTATTATTATTGACCATAGATAAAAATTGATATGGAATAAAGATGTTTATTAGGTTATATTTTTATAGAAAACCCATAAGGTTGAAGAAACAACATGAGAATCTAAAAATGTTCAGTGTGAATGATATCCCAACTTGATTAATAGTAGAATAAAATTGAAAGGATACAACTTCCAAAAGTAGTGATGAATGTAAAAATCTAGTTAATGATATAATAAATCATTTTCATGTTCATTAATTTTTTTTAATTAGATATTAATATTCATTATAAAAAAATTAAGTAATTTTTAAATCAAAAAAAATAGTATTAATTAAACTCTTTTCTCATAATTTTTTTATTTGAAAGTTTAATTTATAAATTATAGAATTTTAATTTGTAAAAACTAATTTTATCTTATAAATCATAATACAAAAGTTAACATTGGATGTATTTTTTTATTTTTATAAAAAAATGTTTTTTCAGAGAATAGTGAAAAATACCATTTTTTTAAACTATAATTTATTTTTAATAAACTGAGTAATTTATAAGTAAAATTATGATTTTAATTTATATTAAAAGTAAAATAAAAATTAATAATTTATATTTAACCAATTAAATTTATTTTAAACGTCTTTATATTTTTTTGAATAAGTTTATTTTTTGGTTCAAAACAGATTTTTCTGAAAACTATTTTAAAGTACATAATGTTTCCCAATTTAAAAAAAATAACAAAATAGATCATAATGAGAAATGATTTAAATGAAATTTATATATTATATATCTATAAATATGTATTTTAATTTATATTATGACTATTAATAGTCATAAATTTAATATAAGATCATCTAATTCTTGAAAAATATATTTCTTGAAAAACTATGTTTTCGCAGGGTCTCTAGGTTTATCTTTAAATTATATTCTACCACTTCTGTGAATTAAATTTTGTAAAATATATTCCATATATAAATTTAGAATAATTACATTAATATAATAATACTAAATTAATTTTTCATCATAATAAAGAGAAAAAATAGTAAAAATATTTTACCCTGATGAATCTAAAAACGGGTTTACTGGGGGTTAAACGAAAAATATAAGGGTTAAAATGACATAAAAATATATTTAAATTTTATTTTATAGCCATATTTCAACCCTATATCATATATGGTTAACTAATTATACATTTTGGAGCTTTTTGTGGGTGAAAAATATGGGTATACATTTTATTTTCAAAAATTCGAAAAGTGTCATCTAACACACTAAAAAAAGAAAACCCCTTTCCTCTCATCTTCTCAAATTAAAATCATTTTGGCTCTACTAATACATTTAAAAAATAACATCATTAATTTCCCATCCACTTTATATTGTAATTTATTTCATCAAAAATCAATTCTATGAATATTTAGGTATAATCCTCTAGTGGTGGTCTAAAGAAGAGGTATCGTTCATAGGCGAGTGTTTTTATTTTGTTTATTCTTCCAACTCCTTCAAATGTTATTCAAAAATTATAATGAAATAAAATAATTATATTAATTATAATAAGATGTTAATATTTTAATTTTATAATCTAAATATATCTCTTATTCCATCAAATAGGAATCAAAACCATCATTCATGAGTAAGGTGGGCTACTACATCAGAAAACAATGTAATTTATTTTTCATCATCACCAATCTTGGATAGTTATAATGTTGGAATTAATTTTTATATATTATATTCATGAAATATTTATCATTGTTAAAAGATAATAGATAATTTTATTTATTACCATTCCACTCAGTAAAAAATGATAACTTTGTTCATGTATATGTGTAAACAACCTCCTCCACAAAGCGATGTGATTTTTTTCATCACCACATCACATTGATGATATATATAAGTATACATAAATAAAAAATATGGTATTTATGATATGATGATAATTTGTTAAAAATAAAATATTACATACCTATTTTCATAATGATAGTTGAGAAATTGAAATGTTACTCTTGTGTTTGTACGGACTACCGTCTCCATGATCTTAATTTCGTTCGTTGTTCATAAAAATATTTCATGATAAGTTTTAAAATCATAAGTGATGTATAAAATTGATAATTATTTCATTATTATTATTTTGGAGATGAATTAATAATGACTTGTTTGACTATAGTAAACCTACTGAAGTCACTTTTGACATATAAGTTTAATACCTTCAAAACAACTAAAGTGAACTGAAAATATTAACTAATTAAGTATAGAATGGTAAGTGATAAAATAAATATCATAATAAAAATCAAAAAAATTCTTAAGAAAGTAAATAATTAACATATGTTTATTATTTTTTATGATAAATAACATACAAGTCAATTTGAACTCAAGGTAAGGGACAAATTAACTTAAAACCTCGTTTTAAAGATTTCTATTCTAAATATTTATCTTTCATGTCCATGTTTTTTTAATTAATTTAGGAATACATTTTCACAAACAAAAAATAATTATAAAAAAATTGTATTACTCCTTTGAAGTTTTTCAATGGTTTTCAAAAAGGAATATTTTTATGAAATCTTTTATTTTCTTTATATTGACAAAAGGAGTGTTCTATTTTAACATATATGGAAATAATGACTTTTATCATCGCTGGAACTGCTATTTGAAGTTTGGATTACATTAAAAGGTTTGAATTTTTATTAAAATAAAATACCTCTTTCAATTTTTCATGTTATTTTTCAAAATAGGTTTTTAAAGTAAAATTGTATTTTTATATCCAATATAATTTTTCATATGATTTAAAAACGTTTTTCAAGTGTTTTATAATGAAAATGTGAAAGATTAATTTTTTTTATTCATTATATAGTTCATGGATATTTTTTATAATGTGATGGGCTATTCCCTATTATGCTAAATTATATGGTGGATAGATCCCCATTGTTTCTCCTGATATGATGGGTGATACCCATTATAACTCTATAATGCATTTGGTACTAATTATGTTCTCCAAATAAATGTATTTGAATTGAGCAATATTGTTTTTCCAATTTGTAAGGGTTCTATAGTTATTCTATGAAGATGATGCCTCGATTCACCAACATGAAATTTCTATGCTTGCTAATGAGTTTTCATGGAAATAATTTGTTTTAAAAAGGTAATATAAATGATCTTTTTAAATGAAAATGATTCCATTTATAGGTAAAAAGGTGTGTTTTTAAGAAATGGTTTTTCATGGGTTTTCATGTTTTCACTAGACTAACAAATTTATAATTTGTATGTACCATTCTAAGCCCTTGGTTCTCATCTCATGTTTTAAAAATACTTTTCACTGGGATTATGTACGAGTAAAGGAAAATAATAAGTCTTGTTGGATGTCTCGAAGATTTGTCATGAAAATAAATTTTTTTATTTTTAAAGTATTGTATTGGTTGAATAATGAATACTAATCAGAAGTGTCTACTATGTCATATATAGGAATGGTATATCAGATTTATTGGACAATTCTATAAAATTATAAACCTAAATGTTATTTAGTAAAATAAAGTGAATTATTTTCTAAAGTCACTAGAATATGCAATGGTCAATGATTATTCTTTGTAGTTTGTATTAGAGTAGGGTTTATATAAAATTAGTGGTTAAGCTAATATAAGTAAATACCTTTAAGATATTTTAATATTTGGTCATCTTGTAATAGAATTTCAATGTTACTATGTTGCTTTGTGTAAATAATGTTTTTTCATAATGGTAATTCCATAGAGGAAACATAGAAGCTGTAGTAAGAGGGTATCGAGAGGAAAATATACTCCAAAATAAGAATCTCAAAAAGGGTGGAATTGGAACTGAGCAGTTTGTTTTAATGATGGATCGCTTGACATAATCTATAAATAGAATAGGTATCCATGATAGAGAGTAACAAGATTTTCCATAGAGGAACATGATGATACTGGAGAATTTTATCAAACAACATCTTCCAACATTTAGTGGATATTCTAATCTTGTGGTAACCATAGGATGGATCAAAGGATTAAAAACTCAATTTGAATTCATGGTATGTTTAGAACATACAAAGGTAACCCTTTCCATTTATCATTATGAATGTGATGCTGGTCATTGGTGGTCTTTTTTTAAGAATACCAAATAGATATATGATATTGATGTCATTTAATGGGAAAAAGTTAAGAATATTTTTTTAGAGAAATATTTCCTTAATTTTGTTTAACTAGGAATGGAGGAACAATTACTACAATTGAATCATAATGAAAAATATTTAGAAGCTACATATGAAGATAATTTTACAAGATTGTCCAGGTATGTATCAGATTTTACTTGTGAACTCGATAGTAGGATTAATCAGTTTTACTTAGTGTTGAAACCAATATATTAAAGGGTGTTAACTTTTATGAGTTCAAAAGTTGTGAGAAACTTTTTCACTATTTTGGTAAGGTAGAAATTGAATTCTTTTATGATAATGTTTTCTAGGAAAACAAGCAGGAAAAAGGTTTGGGTGAAAATAAATGAGGAATCATTCATCAATGAAATCCATAGCTAAGAAAATAAAGTTACAAACTTATTAAAAGTTTGGTAAAATTTATCCTAGGGATTGTATTTTAAATTTTGAGAAGAATTTCCAATGTCGAATTTTTAGAAATGTGGCTCGTGATGGTATGAAAAATGATCAGATAAATAATGAGAAGTTGATGGTAAGATTATTTAATTATAATAATATGGTTCATTATGTTAATTTGTGTCCAAATTTTGTCAAAGAGGATAGAAATCAATATGATCGAAGATAGAAAGGTGTGGAAAAATCATTTTCCACTACCAAAGTTGATGATGGACTATTAAAAGAAGTGGTGAAAGGTATGTTACTTGTTTATTCAAATTATTATAGGTATATCTTTGACTTTAGGTATTTAATTATTTAATTTAGGAGTAATTTTAATTTAAAATGGGAATATAACTATATTTAAGAGGATAGAACATTTGTTGAAATATCTGGATGGAAGTATTAAAGAAACCAAGATGTATAGAAATCTTTATTTTTTTATTATTGGGATGTTCTTTCTTACAAATCTTGTTGAATTGTCCATAGTGTATTTTGATATAATTTTGGGTACAAACTAACATTTAGTTTATCATTATAAGATAGATTTTAGATATAAGAATTTTTTATTCAATGGTTTCATACCTTTGATAACATACCAAAATAATGAAAAATTTATTAGAGATTTAAGTGAAAGTTACCTAACTCATATTTTTGAAAATAATGAAACTATTCGAATTAGTGATTTCATTGTAGTGAATGAGTTTATGGATGCTTTTCCAGTCATTTACCTAGTTTTATTATCAATCTGGAGGTTGGGTTGACTTTTGACTTAGTGTCTCATTTTAATTATATTTCAAAACCCCCTTATCAAATGAATAAATTAGAACTTTTAGATTTGAAGAATAAGTTTCATGTTAGGTCCACTAGGTTAGATACCCTGAGAGGGGGGTGAATCAGGGTATGAAAAATTAAAACAATTGCCCCTATTGATCTTGTCTCGTTGTTAAGAATGACTCTCTTCTCTCTCTTTCCTGCAGCAAAGTACAAACAGAAACTAAAGCATGCATAGGACACAACGATTTTTACTTGGTTCACCCTCACTGGGCTACGTCCAAGGAGCATACACCAGCAATGTACTGATGTACCAAATCCACTAAAAGTGCACTGTTGTTTACAAAGTTCGGGATGGATCACTTCTATTCCCATGCTCACTGCCTTTACAATGTTTAGGGTCATCTCACTACTTTCCCAAGGGTCACTCCCTATCTCTCTCTCTCTCTCTCTGGCTCACTGTCGGTGGAGAGAATCACCTTCTCCTCTTCCTTTTCTCACTGCTCTGGAAAGGATCCACTCATAGTTTATAGACCTATAGTTCTCTTCATTATCACTAATGAATACATCCTTTTTTGTATATGGATGCTCTGTTGAAGTCCAACTTTCACCGGTAGATGAATCTCACTTTGCACCGAAGGTATCGGGAAATCTTATAGCTTTCATGCAGCCCTAAATCACCATCATGCTTCAACCATACCTGGTGCCCTTCTCCAAGCTGGCGCGCAAGTCTTGGGGCACAAGTTAATATTGGTGCGCAAGTTCACCTCAACCAATTGTGCGACAGTAGCTTCTGTAACTCCAAACTTGCATGACTCACACCCTTTTATGCCCAAACCAATTTTGGCGAGCAACCATCAACTATCGCGCTTCTTCAAAACCTATCACGCAAGTGTCACGAAACCACTTGCCCGATACCCCCTTTCTCAACTCAAAACTTGGGCAACTCCCTTCCTTCCTCGCTCAAACCACTCTGGACATGCAACAAAAAACTGGCACTCAACTTCTACTTACGCGACCACACCACCACTTGCGCGACCACCACGCCTGCGCGACGGGAGCTCTGATTTTCTCTAAGTGTTGAACTCATACCAAATGAGGAGGGTTCAACCTCTTTTTATAGGCATTTGTACACCTTGTGTGATGGCGCGCAAGTCTCCCCTCGGCGCACAAGTCTCGCCGCCCTAGTCTCTGTCGCGCAAGTCACTTGCGCGACCAAACATAAAACTTGGGTGCCCCTTTTCCCTTTTCCATATTTTGATGTTCTGATCTTGAAAAAAATATGGCGTGCAATTTTCCAATCCTCAAAGACACCGGCGCTCAAGTCCCTTTTCCAAAATCACTTTTCTCCATTTTTCGATTTTGAGGTCCAAAAATTTGGCAAACACTGGAAAATGGTGCCACCTTGTATCTGCTCCTTTTGTACCGCCTCTAGATCATCCATTCCTTTCTCGGCATTCTTGAATCAAACATAGATCATTAACCATAGCCCTTGAACTCAAAATGCCACCATGAAATCCCCTTTGTCAAAAAATTTGTACGTCATGGTTTTCTTTGTCAACAATCACAACATAGATGTCCACTTTGTCAACAAACACAATCTCCTCGAAAATGCTTCAATGATACCTTGAGGGATTTTTTCCCAAAAATATCCCCCTTTGGGTTTGTTGAAAACTCTTCCATAAAAAGATACATCATTAATTCTTCATATACCATTCGCCTATTTTGATTCCGATAGTGATCAAGGATTTACTCAACACATACTCTAATCCCACATGAGTCATGCTCGGCATGAGAAACAAGAGTAAATGAAAAGTTAATCAATGAATCACTTCAACTATAACACCCACTACTGACACCAAACTGATAGCAATTTTTTTGGAAATATTATTACTGAATTCCAACACCACTCTTCTGCTTTTATCAAGATCCTCATCTGTCTTGATATCTATTCTTTGATCAATCACTTCTAGAATTGTCAGATTTAATATTCTCCCCCTGTCTCATTGCTCTCCCCCTATCTCGCTACTCCACCTGTCAGCTTCTCCCCATATCAATCATGATTTATCAAATTTCCACACTGTCTCCCCCTTGAAAAATCATTATTTTCTCCCCCTTTGTCAACAAACCCAAAGGTCACTCCTTTGCAGTCTGTAACAGAGTAGAGAACACATATCAGCACATTAGGGAAAAACACATCATACCTCGAGGAGAGGGGGGTTCCACATCCACACTCTTGAAAGTGGGGGGAGACGACTGAATTCCCAGAGCCAGTCTATGTCTCTCAAAATCTTCCTTGGGTAAGGCCTTTGTCAGAATTTCTGCAACCTGTGGCTCTGTAGGCACATACTCCAACTTCACGATTCCCTACTCAACCTTCTCCTTGATAAAATGATAATTTAACTCAATGTGCTTTTTCCTTGAATGATGGATGGTATTTTTTATAAGATTTATATCACTTGAGTTATTCCACTGGATTCTGATTAGAGACTTCACTTCATCTCCCATATATTCAAGCTGTTGTTGCATCCATAATAACTGTGTGCAAGCTTGAGTGGCTGCAATATACTCAGCTTCTGCAGTGCTTAATGAAATTAAATCTTGCTTCTTTCTTAACCAAGAAATGCATAGTCTACCAAGATAGAATTCACCACCAGACGTTGATTTTCTATCATCCGCTGAACTGGCCCAATCTGCATTAGTATATCCCAATAACTCTGTCTGAGATTTGTCATTATATGTCAAGACGAAATCCACCGTGCCCTTGATATATCGAAGTATTCTTTTCACTGCAATCATGTGGCTTTACTTGGGATTACTCTGATATATCGCCACTTGGAATGTGGCGAAAACAATATCAGGCCTTGTTGCAGTCAAGTACAGCAAACTTCCAATAATTTGCCTATATTCTGTGATATTAACTGCCTTTCCACCCTCATCTTTGGAAAGTTTCATCTGGGTAGAAACTGGAGTCTTCATCTCCTTGGAATTTTTTATTCCAAACCTTTTAAAAACCTCCTTGTCATATTTGGATTGAGAAATTAATGTTCCATTTCTTCCTTGTGTCACCTGTTGACCAATGAAAAAAGTTAGCTCTCCAATCCTCGACATTTCAAACTCGCTTTTCATGAATTCGGAAAACTGTCTGCACTGAGATTCATCTGATCCGCCAAAAATTATGTCATCGACATAAACCAACACCATCATCCTTTGATTACTATCGTTGATGAAATAGAGATTATAATCAACTTCCCCACCCTGGAAACCAAGATTCTTCATGTATTGATCAATCCTTGAGTACCTTGCTCTTAGTGCTTGTTTCAGCCCATACAACGCCTTCTTCAGTCTGCAAACCTTGTTCTCATCATCATGAATGAGAAAACCATCTGGATACCCAATATACATTTCCTCCTCCAGAACCCCATTCAAGAATGTAGATTTGACATCCATCTGGAACACTTTGAACTTCCGTTGCACTGCAATGGCTAGGAATAATCAAATTGTCTCCAGCCTTGCCACTGGTGAAAATGTCTCATAAACATCTATTCCCTCTATCTGGGAGTATCCTTTGCACACTAGTCATGCTTCGTTTTGATCCACTATGCCATATTAATTCATCTTGTTGCGAAAGACCCATTTAGTCTTGATGAAATTTTTATCTTCTAGTCTCGAAATAATCTCCCATGTCTATTTCTTCTCAATCTGATCAAGCTCTTCATTCATAGCCTGAACCCAGTTTCCATCTTCAACTGCATCATCAAAGAATTTCAGCTCTACCTGAGATAGGACAAATGTTTACATTAGTGACTTTATTCTTCTTGTCTGAACTGGAGTTTTCTGATCACCAATGATATTCTTCCTATCAATTTCAGCTCGACTCTTTGGCTTCCTTGTAGACACAGACTTGAAACTTTCTTGTTCATCATGAGTGTCTTATTTAGAGTTATTATCTTCCACTTCTGCTCCTCCTGTGTTACTATCCTCTTCATCACTTCCATCAAGAAACTTTTCACTGTGTTGTTGAATATTCTCTTCATTTTCCACAATAGTGATGTCATTTCTCTCAAATACTTTTCCCAGCCTCTTGTTAAAGCATTTGTATGATTTTATTTTTCCTGAGTAGCCCAGAAATATTCCCTCATCTCCACGTGATTCAAACTTCCTATGCTTTTCTTTGTTGATAATGAAGCACTTACTTCCAAATATTTGAAATTATTTCAATATTGGATTCTTTCTGTACCACATTTCATACAGAGTCTTTCATTCCTTCGGACACAACAAAGCCCTATTAGAAATGTAGACTTATGTCAATACTGCTTCCTTCCAAAACGTCTCTGGTAGGTCTTTTTCTATAAGCATTGTTCTGGCTGTGTTGTTGTTGATCCGATTTCTCCTTTCAACCACTCTATTATGTTGTGGAGTTCTTACTGAAGAAACTTGATGCCTCATCCCATGTTTCTCGAGATACACTTCCACCTGACTATTTGTGAATTTTGTACCATTGTTTGTAAAAAACTTCAGAATTTTCTATCCAAGCATCCTTTCATATTCCCTTCGGTACTGTTTTAGGTATCTAAACACATCAGACTTATGGGAAATAACAAATACTCATGCCATTCTACTATAGTCATAAATGAAAAGAAAATAATACCTCTTCCCATCAATTTTTCTTGGTGAAATAGGTCCACAGACATCATCATGAACCAATTCAAGCACTCTTGTCAACTTCTTTTCCTTCTCTTTGTACGTCTTTCTGATGATCTTCCCTTGTTGGCAGGCGTCGCATGTATGTGTATGATCACATGATAGCTTTGGGAGGTCTCTTGCTGCTTCAAAATTTACCAGATCTTCCAGGGATGGTTGGAAAAGATGACAAAGTTGTTTATTCCATAACTTGTTTTCTTCCTCTCTGGACAGAAAATACATATCTTCTTCTCCACTTACCAGGTAGAGATTTACCTTTGTTCTTTTTCCCTATAGAACTACTACCCCATATCTTCCTTAGAAGACACACATCTTCTTAGTAAACCTTATAGAATGTCCTGAGTCACATAGTTGACTAACGCTATGAAAATTGTGACTGAGGCCTTCTACTACTAATACATCAGCACGTCTCATCTCTTTTCCCCCAAACTTGGCCTTTCCTATGCCAATAATTTTCAGACATTCATCATTTCCAAACTTGACAACTCCTTCTTTATCATATTTTATGCCTGTAACAAGATCCTTATTACCTGTCATGTGATATAATCAACCAATATCAAGGATCCACACACCAGAGTGATCTGATTCTTTAAGGGAAATTTCTGCCACCACAGCATTCTCATCCTTCTTCTTTTTGGTCCATATTTTTGCCTTCACACTTGGCATGGATTGAGACTTCTATTTTTTCTCAGAGTATGATGGACCATCTTCATCTTGCAAAGATGAAAATATATTCTGTATTTTTAACTCATCTTTTGGTTTATTGATCTGCTTCTTGGGAACATTTTGATTCTGCTTTGGAACATTCCTCTGTATGGTTGAAGTGCAGTACCTAGCCATGTTCTCAAATCCTCCACACCAAAAACAGTGTCCTTTGAAATATGTTCTAGAGAACCATTCTCTGTTTGTCTTCCACATTTTTTTCTTATTCCCTTTGATATCTCTTGGCTATGGAACACACATACTGTGAATTTCCCTTCTTTCCACAATAATAACACCTTATATAAGGTGAATTCCTTCATGTTACTTCTGCACTACAAGTTTTCCCTTGTGATCTTTGAATATTCTGATTCTGTTTTCTGCCCAAATCAACCTTCAATCTCGGAGTGGGTGCTTGTGGTATGACATCAATATTTACAGCTTTTTTCGATCAATCCCCAATTCGGCCTTATCATCTGAGCTCGATTGCTGCTTCTTTCCTATTGAACTACTTTCTTCCTCTTTAATCTTTTATGTCTTCTGAATGACCTGCTTTTCTGATATCACATTAGGGGTCAAGATTTTTTCTTGATCCTTCATTTTTTATCGTATACTGACCACTTATTCTTCATGTTCATCGATAAACTTGACTTGATCTTTCACTTTTATATTCAATCCATCGATCTCCCTTTTCTATTCTTCAATCTTGAGCTTATACTCACTAACTGATTCTGAGTTCTCTAGTGTTGATAACTTGAGTTTCTCAATTTCTTCCATCAACTCAGACTTCTCTTCTTCCTACTACTGTATATAGAGTTTGTCATCGTGAAAACCTTTGTTATCTTTCTTTATTTTGTCTCTCCAAACATCTATCTCCTCAAGAGAATCCTCTAACTCAGCTTGCATATCTATTCTTCCTTCAACTTCTTCTTATTCTTCATCACCTTTGGTTTCATTCTTCTCTTGAGAACTACCGATGACTTCCAACATAGCATTTTCTCCATGATCTTTGAATTTTTCAATCTCTTCCACATATTCAACCTCAGACTCATCTGAACTGTCTATTTCTTGTGAAAGAAGATTCTTCTTCTTGAAGAAATTTCTCTTGAACTTCTTTTTCCCTTTCACATAGGCTGAAGATCTCTTCTTGGGAATTTCAACTTCATCTTTATCATTTTCTTCTTGAAACTTTTTGGGGTACCTTGCAGAAATATGACCAAATTTTCCATATCTAAAGAAAGCAAGTGGAAGTTTCCCTTTTAACATTCCTTTTCCTCTTTGAAGATTTGAGGAGAGGAATGACATTACCTCATCTGTCTCTTCTTCCTCCTGAGAATCTTCAATGGTGATCTTCTTTATCGCCTTAAATGCCACATCTTTGTATTTCCCCTTTTCCACAGCCTCGTTATCATCGTCTATCATTTCATATGCAACCAAGGTACTGTGAAAATTTTCCAGTGTCAGCTCTTTTGGATCTTTATCTACTAGTACTGAAACTTTCGGATTGAACTGAGGTGGAAGTTTCCTCAAGATTTTCTTTATGATCTTTATGTCTTAAATGACTTCCCCAAGACCTCCCATATATTCCACAATAATATTTACCCTGTCAAAGAATGCATCAACAAACTCATTCGGGTTCATCTTCATATCTTCATACTTATTCCATAGTACTTGTATTTTTTCCTCTCTGACCTTTGTATCTCCTTCATATATATTCAAAAGTTTTTCCCACATGGCATGTGATGTTTTACATGACATCACCTTCATATAGATAGCATTGGATAGGGATCCCCCTAAAGAATTTATTCCCTTGGTGTCAGAATCTAATTCTCTTCACTCGGCTTCCGATAATTCCCCACTGTTGATGTCAGCTGTTATACCATGCATTGCTGCTGTGAATACGTCCATTCCAAAAGATCATAAGTAGTGTTGCATCTGATTCTTCCATAGCTGAAAACTGTTCCTATTGAAGATCGGAATACCTTTATGATTAGTGACCTCCATTTGAGAGAGAACCACTAATAAAAACCTCACTCTGATACCACTTGTTAGGTCCACTACATTAGATACCTGAGAGGGGGGGTGAATCAGGGTATGACAAATTAAAACAATTTCCCCTATTGATCTTGTATCACTATTAAGAAAGACACTCTTCTCTCCCTTTCCTGCAGCAAAGTATAAACAGAAACTAAAGCATGCACAGGACATAGTGATTTTTACATGGTTCACCCTCACTGGGCTACATCCAAGGAGAATACACTGGCGATGTGCCAATGTACCAAATCCAAAAAAAAGCGCATTACTATTTACAAAGTTCGGGATAGATCACTTATATTCCCAGGATCATTGCCTTTAAAATGTTTAGGGTCAGCTCACTACTTTCCCAAGGGTCACTCCCTGTCTCTCTCTCTCTCTGGCTCACTACCGGTGGAGAGGATCACCTTCTTCCACTTCCTTTTCTCACTGCACTGGAAAGGATCCACTCACGGTTTATAGACTTGTAGGACTGTTCATTATCACTAATGAATACATCCTTTATTGTATGTAGATGCTCTGTTGAGGTCTAACTTTCACCCATATATGAATCTCACTTTGCACCAAAGGTATAGGGCAATATTCCAGCTTTCACGCAGCCCTGAATCACCATCGTGCTTCAACCATACCTGGTGCCCTTCTCCAAGCCGACGCACAAGTCTCAGCCCGCAAGTTAATACTGGTGCGCAAGTTCACCTCAACCACTTGCGTGACACTAGCTTCTGCAACTCCAAACTTGGTCGACTCACACCCTTTTACGACCAAACCAATTTTCACGTGAGACCATCAACTATTGCGCTTATTCAAGACCTAGCACACAAGTGTCACCAAACCACTTGCATGACACCCCCTTCTTCAACTCAAAACTTGGGCAACTCCCTTCCTTAATCTCCCAAACCACTCTGAACGTGCAACAAACAACTGGCACGCAACTTCTACTTGCACGACCACACCACCACTTGCGCGACCACCACACCTGCGCGACGGGAGCTCTGATTTTCTCTAAGTGTTGAACTTGTACCGAATGAGGAGGGGTCGACCTATATTTATAGGCATTTGGAAACCCTGCACGACGGCGCGCAATTCTCCCCTCGACACACAAGTCTCACCGCCCTAGTCTCTGTCGCGCAAGTCACTTGCGCGACCAAGCATAAAACTTGGGCACCCCTTTTCCCTTTGCCATATTTTGATGTTCTGATCTTGGAAAACATATGGCGTGCAAGTTTCCAATCCTCCAAGACACTGGTGCGCAAATCCCTTTTCCAAAATCAATTTTCTCTATTTTTCGATATTGAGGTCCAAACATTTGGAAAATACTGGAAAATGGCACCACCTTATATCTTCTATTTTTGTACCACCTCCAGATCATCCATTCCTTTATCTACGTTCTTTAATAAAACATGGATCGTTAACCACAGCCCTTGAACTCGACATGCCACCATGAAATCCCCTTTTTCAACAAATTTTTACGTCATGGTTTGCTTTGTCAATAATCACAACACAGATTTCCACTTTGTCAACAAACATAATCTCATCAAAAATGATTCAATGATACTCTGAGGGATTTTTTCCCAACACCAAAATTATGAAAAAAAAAATTAGAGATTGAATTGAAAGTTACCTAACTCATATTGTTGAAAATAATTAAACTGTTCAAATTAGTGATTTCATAGTAGTGAATGAGTTTATGGATGTGTTTCCAGTCATTTACCTAGTTTTATTATTGATCATGAGGTTGGGTTGACTTTTGACTTAGTGCCTCATTTTAATTATATTTCAAAACCCCCTTATCAAATGAATAAATTAGAACTTTTAGATTTGAATAATAAGTTACATGAGTTTCAAGATAAATGTTTTATTCGACTTAGAAGTTCACCATGGGGTTATATTATTTTAATTGTTAAACAAATATGGTTCTATAAGGCTTTTTATTGATTATAGATCTTTGAGTTAAATAATAATTAAGAACATGTATCATTTTTCCTAAAATCGATGATTTGTTTGATTAGATCCAAGGATCTTAGTATTGTTTAAATATTGGTCTTAGGTCAGGGTTCCATCAGTTCAAATTGAAGGAGGTAGATATTCCAAAGATTGCATTTTGGACCATATATGGGCCTTAATATTATGTAGTTATGCCTATTGGGTTTTATAATGAACCTGATATATTTATATTCCATATGAATAGATATTTCTATGAGTTACTGACTAATTTTTTGGTTGTGTTTATATATGATATTTTGGTATATTTTAAAATTTGGTAGGAATATGAATGATGCCTATGTAATGTTTGAAAAACATAATAGAAAATAAATTAAATGAAAAATAAATTTACTAAGTGTGAATTCTGGTTGCTAAAAATTTCTTTCCTTTCTTGTATTATGCCAAATGACGGTATAACTATTGAACCCGATGAAACAAAAGTTTTTCAATAATGGATAGGACCGAAAAATATCACAAAGATTCTACTAATGGTTTATTGAAACTTTTTCTCAGTTTTCTATCTCACTAACTATGTTAACTAGAAAGGAATTAAATTAATATAGATAAGATAATGTGAGTATTTTTTTTCAAGAAATAAAAATAAGATTGGTTAATTCTATAGTTTTGTTCTTTCCCACCAGAATTGGAGAATTCCTCATCTACAGAGATGCTTGTTTGAAGGGATTTGGTTGTGTCCTAATACTGAATGATTAGATAATTTATTATTCTTATAAAAAATGAAAACCCATGAGTAAAATTATCCTACACATGATCTAAAATTAGCTACTATTTTTTCATTAGAAATTTTGAGGCATCATATATATAGAGTCAAGTGTGAAATATATATATCACAAAAGTTTGATGTATATATTCACTCATAAATAATTGAACATGATCCAATGAGGATGAATAGAACCAATCAAGGATTATTATTTCATGATTCATTATCATTCTAGAAAGGAAAACAATGTATTTGATGCCTTGAGTCATAAAATTAATGCTACATTAACCATGTTTCATTTTGAACATGAACCTTTGGTTAATGATTTGGTGAATTATTGACCAGATGTTGTAGATTCAGAAACCTCCTCTATTTTCATTGAGGTGTTAGTAAAATCAAATTTATTAGAATTAATTAAGCAATAATAGAAGAAGGATAAATTTTTATAATAAAATGTAGAATTGGTTTAGCAAGGTAAGTTTCTAGAATTTAATATTGAAAAGGAGTGTTTTTAATATTTATAAGGGTATTATATGTACCTTTTAATTCCCAGTTAAAGATAGAATTGTTGATTGAAGCTCATAGTTCCATGTTTTCAGTTCATCCCAACAGCACTAAGATGTATAGATACCTCCAGAAGTATTAATAGTGGGATTAAATTAAAATAGATATAGATGAGTTTATAATAAAATATTTTAATTTTCAATAGGTTAAATCAGAGAGAAATTTAATGAAGGGGGTGATTGAACCATTACCAGTGCCCTATTGGAAATGGGAAAATATATTAATGGATATTGTCATGGTATCTCCAGGGATATCACAAGGTAACAATGCAATTTGGGTTATTGTAGGTCAATTAAATAAATCTATATATTTCCATCCAATTACAGATACTATGTATTTATATTAGATTTCTCAACTACATCTAAAATATATAGTCAAGTTACATGAAATACCACTCTCAATTGTATTAGACCATGATCCAGGGTTCTCTTAAAAAAATTTGAAAGGACGTTAGAAATATTTTTATACTGAAATAAATTTTAGTACACATTTTCATCGTAAATATGATGGAAATTTGGAGAAAATGATTCAGAACATGGGAGATATGCCTTGTTCTTGTTCAATGGATTACCAAGGAATATGGTATCAACATATTTTTTTCTTGAGTTTTCTTATAATAATAGTATTCACTCCTAAAAAATATATGGAACCATTTGAGTAATTATATATAAATTGTTTTCAGATGTAATATTTATGGAACTAAGTAGGGGAAAGGAATTTTATGGGACCATTTTTGATAGCAGTAATGGCTGGGATGGTTCATTTGATTTAATAACATATGAGGAGAGATCAGTACAAATAGAAATGTTATGAAGATAATCTGAGTAAAGATCATTCTTTCAAGGTAAGTGGTCATGTCTTTATCAAAGTACTTCCATGGAAAAGTGTCATAAATTTTGGTAAAAAGTGAAAGTTAGTTTATTGGTTCATTGGACCATATGAAGTCCAATAGAAATTTGGATTGGTTTCCTAATGAGTGGCTTTTCCTTCAAGCTTATCCCATGTACACAATGTGTTTCTTGTTTCAATGTTAAGGAAATATGTGTTGGATTCATATCATGTTTTGATCCCTAAAATAGATTAGTTGTAAGAGAATATTTCTTATAAGGAATTAAAATTTTATATCATGTAATTTAGAGGTCATGTGTCTAGAATAAGTCGATTCATCAGGTTAAGGTTTTATTGAAACAACATATGGTTGAAGAAGAAACATTGGAATTTGAAAATTCTATGAGGGAAAAATATCTCTACTTGATTAATTAGTGAATAAAATTATGAGGAAGAAATTTCTAAAATGAAGGAAAGAATATAACAATTCAATTAATTATATAATAAATCATTTCTATGTTTATTAATATTTATGAATAATATAGTTATATTCATTATAAAAATATTAAATAATTCTTAAAACAAAAACGAAATAGCTTTAATTAATCTCTTTTATTATAAGGTTTGTATTTAAAATATTAATTAATAAATTATAAAATTTTAATTTGAAAAAATTAATATCATTTTTAAAATCACCATATGAAAATTAACATAGGGTGAAATTTCATGAGTTTTTGGAAAACATTATTTTTCAGTGAATAGTGAAAATACTGATTTTTATAAAACTATCATTTATTTTATATAAATTAAGTGATTTAAAGGTTTCATCATTATTGTAATTTTATTTCAAGTAACATAAGTAATATATTTATATATTTAATCCAATTAATTTTATTTTAAAAATATTTATATTGGATTTTAGTATAAGTTTAATTTTCGTTTTCAAACGCAATTTTTTGAAAACTATATTAAAGTGCATAATTTATATCCATTTTAATTAATTAATAAAATCCCTAATAGTGAATGATTTAAATTAATAGTATATATTATAAATATATATATATATATATATATATTTATTTATTTTATCATTATTTATATTCATAAAGTGAATATTAGATCAGTTTATTCTTTAAAAATACATTTCTTGGACAACCTTTTTTTCATCGTGTCTATAGGTTTAATTTTAAATTAAATTATTCCATATCAGTGAATTTAATTTGTAAAAATCAATTCAATATATTAAATTATAATTATTTATATTATATAAAAATTTCCACTAAATTTTTTTTCATATTGAATTGTGAAAATACTAAAAATATTTTACCTCTGTTAAGGTAAAAAACAGGTTTACCAGAAGGTTAAACTAAAAAGATAGGGATTAAAATGACTTGAAACCTTTTATAGATTGAATTTTATGGAATGATATATACCCTATAATATATATAGTTTGATAATGGTACATTTTGGAGAATATGTGTGTGTATGAAATGTGGGTATAACATTCTCTTTTAAAATATTCCAAGTGTGTCCTCTTCCCCACTAATAAAATTTCACCCTCTCTCCTCTCCTATTTACACCTTAAAAACCTTATGGTTCATAAATTAACTACCTAAATGACTTCCTTACTTCCCTACCCATAAACTAAATGAATTTTTATGATCATAAATACAATATAGGAATTCTTTAGGTATAATCCTAAATAGGTGGTCAGAATAAGAGGTATCATTCTTAACCATGCATTTTTGTATTGTTTCTTCTTCCATCTCCTTCAAATAATAATAAACCCTTATTATATAATAACATAAGTATATAATATATAATTAGATGTTATTATTCTTATTTAATAACCTAAATCCATCTTATATTCAGTTAAATGGGAAACAAAACCATCATTCTTGTGTACGGGCGACTACCAACTCGCGAACCAATGTAATTTTTTTCATCATCAATTCTCACAGTTTGTTATAAAGATAGAATTAATTATTATATATGATATTTGTGACATATTTTTTATTTTTAAAAGATAATATATGACCTTATTTCTTAACTTTCAACTCACTAAAAAATGATAACAGCATTATTACGTATGTCTGGACTATCGCCTCCATGAAGCGATGTGATTATTTCTCATCAACACATCACTTTAATGATATATATAAGTATATTTAAAGTAATAATATGGTATTTCTCAAAATTTTATCATTCTATAAATATAAAATATTACATACTTTCTTTCCATAATGGTCGTTGAGAAATGGAAATATCGCTTATGCATAGTATGACATATTATCTCCAAGATCATAAAGTAGTCCATTTTTCATAAACATATTTCATGATTGATTTTGAAATTATAATTTATGTATAATAATAATAATATTGTAAATATTTGTTTGTTGATGAAGGAATAGTAACACCTTTGACCATAGTCAACCTACTAAATTCATTTTTGACATATAAATTGAATGTCGTCAAAACACCAGAAGTGATGTCAAATGGTTAACAAATTATGTATAGAATGGTAGAGGATAAAATAAAAGGAATCATAAACATGAAAAAGTTTTATAATAAATTAAATAATTAATATAAGTTTATTATAAAAAAAATATAAAGAAATTACGAGACTATTTTGACTCATAGTAAGGGAAAATTAACATAAAACATCTTTTAAAGATTTATTTTATAAATATTTCTCTTCCATGTCCATTTTTTAAAAATTTATGTATGAATAAATTTTTAGGGAAATAAAATAACTATAAAAAAAATTATGCACATAAAAGTAGTATAAATGAATTTTTTATGTATCATTTTTCATTTTAAAAAAAATCAATAATGAATCATTTTATGGAATGTTTGACTTTCTTTACAAGAGACAATATGAATGTTCTATTTTGATTTATTTATTGACAATGAATTTTCCTACCACCATAACCATTTTTTTAAGATTGGATTCCTTTACATGATTTCATATTTTGTTCAAATATAAACCATGTTTCCCTTTTTTGTGTATTTTTTTATTAAAAATGAGAATTTTAGGGAAATTTTATTTTTTATATCTGAAATAGTTTTGCATACGGGTTGAAAATATATTTCCACGGGTTTTACAATGAAAATGTGAAAAATAAAATATCTTATTCATGACATTATCCTTAAACATTATTTATATTATGATGGGTTGTTCCAAATTATATATCAAGAAATGATGGGTAAATCCCCATTATATCTCTCAAATGTATTGGGTATTAATCATGATTTATAGAGAATTATATTGGAAGTTGGTTGTTTGATTCTTCCAATTGGTATGGGTATTGTAAGGGTTCTTTGAAGATTATTACCCAAGGCACCTACATTACCTCTCTATGATTACTAATTAGTTTTTAAGGAAATAATTTGTTTTCAAAAGGTAAGATAAATGATATTTATTTAATAAATATGATTCTATTTCTGAGTAAAAATGTATATTTTGAAGAAACGGTTTTCCATGGGTTTTCATATTTTTTATTATACTAACACATTCCTAATTTTTATATCTCTATTGATCTTTTAGTTATCATACAACATTTTTAAAATGTTTTTATATGTTTTATTGATGGTTAAATTAAAATAATGGTTTATTTTGTAAGTCATGAATATTTTTCCTGAAAAGTGTTATGTTTTATTTTGGATGTATTGTTTTATAGGAAAATAGATACTGATTGGAAGTGACCACTTATTAATATATTTGATTGTAATGTAAGAGTTATTAAATAGTTTTATGAAACTCAAAACCTAAAAGATATTGAGGATAAGAAATCTAATTCTAGTCTAAATTCACTAGGATATTTAATGTTTAAGGTTTATTCCTTATACCAAGAATAAAAATTGGGTAATCCTGAGGGACTTTCCGGCCAACATGATTAGATCCCTAAAAATACGGTTTCTACTTTGCATCATCTCAGGTAGAAAGTGGTGGAAGAAACTAGTCATACAAATCTCCCAATATTGGTGCACTGTATATTTTCTTACCATCCCAAAGACTGATCCTTACCACAATGTCCATCAAGTAAAATGTGTTCGTATCTAGACTCCACTGGATAACCATGTTTTTAATTAAACCCTTTTTATAGTAATATATGGTTTTATAAATCTAATTGGCCTCATACATCCTCATCTTTTTTATATTAGTTATAAATTCTATAGTAGTATGCTATACCCATAAAGGCCAACCCCATTCCATTCCAAAGTTTACCCTTGATTGGAGATCCTAGTCAGGCAGCCATCCAAATTTATGACTCAAGGTAAACATTCATATCATGAATAGGAACATATGTATTTTGAGTTCAAATTCATATAGAACTCTTTCAAATCCAAAATAATACACTTCAATATATACTCATTAGAGTATTTATCCTCAGAGATAAAGCCTCCTGTGTGAGAAACATTTTCTCTAAAGTTATTGTGGGTTTTCATGATCTAGTAAGGGGGTAAGACCATATATTAGGGTCCATGATGGAATAATAATTCTGGAAGTTTAATCTATATAGATTTGGATGATATCAAAAAGGATACTCTAAAGGATAGATCCCCATCATTCTTATTAGTAGCCTCTATAATGACTGAACAAAGAAGTGTTAATCATCATCCATGCTAGAAACCATATCATTCTAGAAATACACTGCTACCACAAAATCTATTCATAAACATATCTAAAATATGAGAAAAGGGAAATTTGGTTTAAGTATTAATATTTGGGATCTTGAAATAGAGTAGACTTAATAAAAATTTAATAACATAGATTTCATCACACAGAGTGTGTGACCCAATATGAATCACACAGATTGGGTGAGCCTAAGAAAATCATGCAGATATCATAAACTAGATAAGATCATACAGATTTCATGACCTAGATAAAATCATGATAAGTTACCCCAAAGTCAAGTATTCATGAAAAATTTAAATAAATTACCATTGATTAGTTTGATAATTGGTTGCATGAATTATCTAAAAAAAATTGTGTGAGAAGAACACGTGGTTAGATCATGCAAATGGTTATCATGATGGGGTTAAGTGATGCAATATTTTAAATAAATAAATAAAAGAAAATTTTAGATCTCTACAAAAATTCCACATCATAGGTTAAATGGATGTCCCTTTCCTTCTTATTTATAGGGAATCTAATGTAATACCAAATATCTCTTAAAATACCAAGGGATGCTTGAATGGCTAACCTTTAGAAGGCCAAGGGAATTAGGTGGGCATTTACATCCTCAGAACCAAGTCCATATACCTTCCAATTTACTTTTCTACTAAGGGGGACATTTATTAACACCATCCAAATGACTATTTTCAATTGGAGCTACAAAAACTCAAATGAGGATTATTATTTTCCAATAAAGTAAAATTAAGAAATTATGACCACATGGGGTTAAAGGCCTTAGTTACAGGATCACATGACCCTATTAGAGACCCATGATCACAAATCCCTTGAACCATAATGTGATTCCAAGATGATAACTAGAGAATATTTCTTATGAAAAGGGTTGTGTGTTGATTCCACTTTAAAATTCATGTGATCAAAATCATGGAAATCAGTTCATGTGAATGGATTTTTTGTTTTACATGATAAGTGTATTGATAACGTGAAGCCCTTTGGATATGTTCATTTGGTCAAGTGAATGTCCATGGACGTGTCAATCTGGTCACGTCTAGACCCTTGGATATTTCATCTTGATCATGTGAAGGCTCATAAATATATCAGTTGTATCACACAAAGGCCCTTGGACATGTCATCATAATCATGTGAATAATTAGTGGAAACTAAGAGAGAAAATGTTGTATGGTTCATGTGATGAAGGTTGTAAATGATAGGATCTTTAAATGATTGAAGTTATTTTATTTTTTAAATGAATGGATTATGTGGTTCAAGTGATCATTTAATTAATAATTCAAAGGAGCTTGGAAATATAGGCATGATAACCCAAAGTCCCCTGGACACATCAGCCAGATCATGTGAAGGCCCTTGGACATGTTGGCTCGATGAAATGAAGGACCTTGGAGAAGTCAGCATGATCATGTGAAGACCCTTTGACATGTCAACCTCATCATCCAAAGCCCATTGTACATGTCAACATTATCACATGAAGTCCCTCACACATATCATATTGATCATGCAAAGCCTTAGTAGAAAAATTATGGAAAAATATCTTAGGATTAATGTAATGAAGGTTGTAAATTATGATATCTTTGGAAAATGGAAGTTAAAATATTTTTTATTTGAAGGTATTATGTTGTTCTTATGATCAATTAATTGATCACATGAAGGCCCATGGGGATGTAAACCGGATAATGTGAAGTGCCTTGGCCACATTGTCCTAATCACACAAATTCCGTAGGACATGTCAGTCTAATCCCACAAATTCCCTTGTAAATGTCATCTAGATCATGTAAAGTCCCATAGACATGTATTCATGATCATGTGAAGTCCCTTTGAAAAGTTTTCCTAATCACGTGAAGTCCCTTTTACATGTTGTCCTAATGATGTGAAGGCCCTTTGACATGTACATCTAGAATTTCATGTGATGCCTACATGATATCATGTACATGAAATTTGAAAATGTGGTCTTGCACCATATGTCATGTGTGTGACCCTGATAAATTGTTGGTTCAAGGAATATAGTATTGATGTAATGATCTTACGGTAAATTTTTTATCAATATATGAGTGGAGTACATCACTAATGATGTGTGACCTGATCATGTGAAGTGTATCAGATGTTTATGATGTATGTAGATAGTCCTTCCACCAACTCAAGAGGAGGTACATGGATTGGTCAATATATAAAAAATCATATATACATGGGTAGGGATTCTGATAAACCCCCTCTTAGAAAAGGAAAGATAGAAGACACATAGGAGAGAACTTTCTGGATTGTAGTGATCATCTCACTGTAAGAATATTTTTCTTAACAGAGCTTAGTGGTAACTTAAGTAAAATTGAAGGATAATGAGTTACATTAAGGTTTATCATTATATGGTGTTAGGTCCACAAGTATGAGTACCTTGAGAGGGGGGGTGAATCAGGGTATGACTAATTTAAAAATAAAGCATGTTCTGATCTTGTTTCGCTGTTAAGAAAAACACTCTTCTCTTTATTTCCTGTTGTATAATATAAACAGGAAGTAAAGCATGCACTGGACACATCAATTTTTACTTGGTTCACCGCTAAGGGCTACGTACAAGGAGAATACGCTGACAGGTTGTTAGTCGTACCAAATTCCACTAAACTTTACTAGCTGTGGATTACAAGGTTCGGGCACAGTCACTCTATCCCAGGCTCACTGCCTTTAAAAGTTTTGGGTCAGCTCACTACATTCCCAAGGGTCACTCCCTATTTGTCTCTCTCTAGCTCACTGCTGGTGGAGAGGATCACCATCTTCCTCTTCCTTTTCTCACTGCTTCGGAAATTACCCACTCACAGTTTATAGACTTGTAGGTCTCTTCATTTTCAGGAAAAAATGCATCTTCTTCTGTATGTAGATGCTCTGTTCAAGTCCAACTTTCACCCATAGATGAATCTCACTTTGCACCGAAGGTATCGGGCAATCTTCCAGATTTCACGCAGCCCTGAATAACCACCGTGAATCAACCTTACTTGGCGTTCAAGTCCAACCCAGCGCGCAAGTATCAGGACGCAGGTCACAACGGACATGCAAGTCTGCCTCCACCATCTGTGCGGAACAATCATCTTCAACTCCAAACCTACGCGACTCAATCCCTTTTACGCCCAAGTAAATATTGGCGCACAACTACCAACTGGCGTGTAACTTCAAACACTGGCGCGCAAGTCCACCTGCGCGACCACACACCACCTGCTCAACCACCAAACCAGCGTGACGGGAGCTCTGATTCTTCTAAGTGTTGAACTCTGTTTTTAAAATGATGAGGGGTGGTCTAGTATTTATAGGAATTTAGTCAGCCTATGCAACGGCGCGCAAGTCTACCCTCGGCACAAAAGTCTCGGCGCGCAGGTCTCTTCCCCTGCAAGTCACTTGCGCAACCAAATTTCCTTCGCCAACTTTTTATCTTCTGATCTTGAAAAACAACAGGCGTGCAAGTTCCCAAGCCTCCTAGGCATCAGCGCGCAAGTCTATTCATGGCGCGCAAGTCACCTGCATGACCAAACCAATACTCGCACGACCCTCTTTCCTTTTCCATATTTTGACCTTATGATCTTAAAGAACATTAGGTGTGAAAGTTTCCTCTCCTTTAAGTACAGGGAGCGCAAGTCTCTTTTCCAAAACTACTTTTCTCCTTTTGTCGATTTGCAGGCCCAAAAATTTGGCAAACACTGGAAAACGGTGTCACCTTATATCTATTATTTTTGTACTACTTCCAGATCATCCATTCATTTGTCGACGTTCTTGAATCAAAAATGGATCGTTGACCACAGCTCTTGAACTCGACATCCCGCCATGAAATCCCCCTTTGTCAACAAATTTGTATTTCATGGTTTCCTTGGTCAACAATCACAACACAGATGTCCACTTTGTCAAGAAACAAAATCACCACAAAAATGCTTCAATGATACCTTGAGGGATTTTTGCCCAAAAGATGGACTATTAATCATCAGAATTATATATGATCACTTGACCCAGAATTTGTCACGTGATTGTATTTCCCTCATGTCTTGTCCCATTTGTGTGGCTCTAAATGGATCACGTGAAGCACAAGACCAACTTCCCTTCAAACAAATAGCATGATCGTCCTGCCTTTATGCGACTATATACCCCTTTCATTAGTGAACCCACATGGATTTAGAGCCCTCATGCAAGGCACATTCCCTCACATCCTTGGCCATTCATGTGACTCCAAAGGGATCACAAGAAGTGCATGACCCATCTTTATTCACGTAAATCATGTGACCCCATGACACTTTTATGACTTCCTAACCCTAGAAATGGATTAAATCATTCTCTCATAATCCATTATCCTCTAATAATGTAAATATTACATTAACTATACTCCAACACTCCCTAACTCCTAGGGTGGGTCCAAGATATCTATAATCCAAACCATGACTTCTTGGCCATCAATAGGCATATGACTTATGAACCTTGAGCCTCATAATGACCTCACAAATTCCATGTATAATTCAAATCACAATACCACATTTAAAATATCATGCCCTATTTTCTCATAGATCTATAATCTATATGTGAATTTTAATCACACAACTCCCCTTAGGGTATCCTTAGTGTGTAATCCACATTCAAACTCAATCTTTTATTTATTGAAACATGTTTGACCATCTGTTGTCTCATGCACTCACACTAAGAATGACTAATGTGGGTTTATAGATATATTAATATCTTTTTATTAGTCTAATACAAATATCCCCAAACATGGGTATACACGTTATTATAAGTCCCTAGATTTCTTAAACACTCTTTCTATATTACCCATGAGTTTAATCATCCTTCTCTTATCATCAGTGGGAAAAGGAACATTAAACTATGAGAACTATGATTATTATTATACATAGGATACATAGGATGCCTTCCTAAGTATCAAGATCTATATTAAACATAAACACCATATATTTTTTGGTGGATACATATACATCTTGAGACATGTAATCAAACTTCCAGGATACCTCAATATGTAATCCCTACTCAACTATCTAGGTGAACTCAGTGTGTAATCCCCACTCAAACATTAGGGTATCCCCAATGTATAATACCCACAAAATTCAATATCACACCCTCATGAAATGTGTATAATATTCCACTACATATTATTTCTCACACCAAACATGACTCACATGGATTTAGAGACCAGTAATGATTATTCCATTAGCATGGGGAAATACCATAATATGGGCATACATTTAGATATAAGTATGATTACATATACTCTTATATAAAAGGGTAGTATTCTCGATGATAAATCATAGAGAATCCTTTTATATATAAGTCCTTCTCAAACCTCTATTATCACACCTTTTACGACAAAAATGCCTGTAATAATTGAACTATGAGGTCTTTGATTCCTATTATAAATAGGACACATAAAACACATTTCAAAGGTCCTATTTTTATACGCAACGCTTAAACTCCCTCATATATATCCTTTCCATGTGTATTTTTACTGCACATCATGGTTATATATAAACTACATAGATTTTGATTCATTTTTCATATGATATGTAGGACATCGCCTCGAGGTTCAATCTATACTCCAAAACCCCAATCACCTCCATGGATGGAAATAATCTCAATAGTACCTAGTCATACAACTTTAAATCATTGGAAATACCTCTTTGATAATCAAAAAAGGGTACAAATATGAAGAAACTCTAATGCATATATATGTTTTCACTGATAGGATTCCCTCTTGCATGTACAAGGATTCAACACCTTACCAATTTGTTAGGGTAATCATTCTTATATTGAGATTTGGGATAGTTTCATAGAAATATCATAAATTTATAAGAGTTTCACAAAGTAGGAAATAATTCCTCCCCCCTCCCAATGTTTCAATGATCTCAAACTCTTATCCTCTTAACCAATGTGATTTCCTAAGCATCATTGTTAAGAAACATCGATGACCACAAACTGTTGAAAAGAAGGCTCGTAGCTCATTATGGATGTTGGTACTATTGGTTTCTTTTAAAAAATAATAGTAAAACCAAAATTACACATTTAAAACTATGTTAATACCATCATAAATGTGAAAGGTTCGTGTTTCATTAAATGATGGTCAATGCATTCATTTTATTAGACAATATCTCCTCTTGAAAACCACATTATGGATCAATGGTTTTTTCTTTTGGTGAGACCAGAATAATGAGAACATGGGGAACAAGATAGGGAAGATAATTTAAAATTAATTTGGCATGCTCCAAGGCATAAAATTCATGAGAAGAATAGGTGCTAATAGGTGTTCATTATATGGAGAAGAAAGTGGTATTTTTTTTAATATAATAATCATTACTTATTTTTTTCTAAAATAGTGATGTATCTTGTGACTAAATATAGTAATTAGTTCATGTGAGTCCAATATAATCGGTTCCTACATTACCCCTTATGCAATTAATCTTTTATTTAATATATTATGAAAAATGCCATATTTTTTTTGTATTTCACAATTCACCAAAAGTTCTTCTATTTTAGAACATTATAATAAACTCACCCTAATCATTATTCGATGTATAGTTTCAAAAAATGAAATCAATTTTATGAAAATAATTTTATAAACATTAAAAAATTATTTTTTAAATAAAATTTTTATCTATTTAGAAAATACTAATTTTAAAATTATGATCAATTTTCTATCCTTTTAAAAATCATATGTAGTATCATAAAGTTATATTATCATTATAATACAACATAATATTATTTCTCAATATAATTTTATGAAAATGAATTTTATTTCAAATATTTATAATTATCATAAAATATAAATAAAACATATGTGCTTTATAAATATAAAAACACATATTTTACATTTTTTAAATATCTTATTTATTTATATATTTATATATTTATATATATTATATATTTTCTATATATTCATTTTGTAAGATAAATAAATACTAATTTAAAATTACATGGTTTAGTTTACTAATCTAACTATTGGGTTACTTTTCTAAATAGTCAAATTTTTATTCCAACATTCATATTTGTAACAACCATATGGGTTCCTTGAATTCCATAAATACCTCATATTTCATTCAGTCATTAACATTTATTTTCACTCAAGGGTATATATATTTTCATTTTCAAAATAAATATTTCATTATAAATGTTTTGATTTATTTTACAGTGTTGTTCATGATTGTGATCCTTCTAGGTGTCAAACATATTCTCATATTATTGTTATCTTATTTTCTATTTTTATCACATTGTAACACTTTCAATTCTTATTGTCATATTTATTTTTTAAACATAATTTTTATGTCAATAATGTGGCTATTATAATTTTTCATTACTAAATTGAATAAAATTATATAATCTAAATAGAAATTATATTGATAAAATTATTGGTCATTATATTTTGTTTGTGGTGGAGGAATTGCACAAAAATTCATGGTGGATTCTTCATTTTTTGGAATAGTTTTAGGAGGGGTGGTAGAAAAGTTATATAATATTATTATAATAAGATTCATATTATTTATTATATTTATGTTATCATAAATTCATGAATATATAATTTTTTATAGAGTAAAAGTTGAATGAAACTAAGAGAGTTCAATTGAGATCATTACCTCTACATTTTAGTGTACTTCATTGGGTAACAGTTTAAGACTTACTAACATGGTATTTTGGGATGAACAAAGAATATAGAAAAAGATGAGATGTTATAGGATAGAGAAACAAAGAGTTTTGAAATTGATAAATCATTTTAATTTTTAGTGAAATGTGGTGGAAGATATCCCCTTTTATAAGTGGAGGAAAATGAAATTTGTGTAAATACCCATTACATCGTAGTGACGCAATGACACTATTAAGGGTCAATGGCTCTCAAATTGTCCCATAATTTAGTATAGAGGGGTTTGGTTTGTGAAATCCTTAACCATGAATTTTCTTATATGTTTTTAAAAATTTTCAAATTTTTTATCATTATATTTTTACATGTTACCGTTTTTGTTTTCACCTTGGAAAATAGTTTTTTTAATAAGTAATTCATATTTTACCAAAAATATATACAACCCCTCATAAAAAAATTTATGTTCTGATCTTGAATTTTGCCTCTATTTTATCCAATTAAATTTCTAAAAAATAGTAAATTAACTTTTAAATTATGACGTTTAATAAATTTATAACCATTTTTTAATGAAAATGAATGTTTCAACCATAAAGGGTGAAAAATATTATATAATATTAATTACTAATTAAATGGGTGATAGTATATTTATATATATCTATAAACATTAGGAAATATTCTATTTATAAAATATATCATTTTAGTTTGTTACAAAAAAAATAGATAACATTGATAAAATAATTATTTGAAAATAACACTTTCACTGTTACTATGGTCATTGACTCTAATAATAGTAATCATACTTATGTGTAAAAGAAAAAATTTCCTTATTAAATAATTTGAATATTTTGATCGAAAATATGAGGTCAATTTTGTTAGATTTAATTTCTAAAACTGATAAAAAATAATCTTTAACATTTGAAAATAAAATAGTTTTTAGAGTAAAATATTATATAAGTTTAAAAAATGAAAAACAAGGGTTTTATAAATAAAAATAATTTATATGATTTATATATTTTTTATTGAAATTTTTTTTGAAAATATTTAATTATTCTTATATTATGGTAGTTTAATGAAAGTGATAATATAAACAAAATCAATATTTTTTATCTATTAAACATAAATGATTTATTTTATAAAAAACCCAATAATTTATCATAAGATAATATTTTATCATAATTCCAAAAATGTATTTAATTTTTTCAAATACATGTTAAAATTTCTATAAATTTTACTTTTAAATATAATTAAAAAATAAAAGGAAAAAACTTTTTTATTGGGAAATAAATTTTCAAGCCATTGGCCATTTAGATTTTAATTTTCTATCCATTACTAATAAATTTTGTATTAATATATTACTAAAAAATTATTTGTATCAATAAGATAATTTATCTATAAAGAATTTAGTTTCATAAAATAAAATGAATAAAAAGTTGTTTTTTGAAAAAAAAATATTTTTTCCATCATATATTGATCTTATTAGTTATCTAGTTACATGAATTGATTTTTCTCATTACAATGTTATTTTAAATGATATTTATTTCTACATATATTTCATAATTTATTTTACTCAATTTATTTCCACTAAAATAATGAAAAAAGTGTAACCTTTATATAATTTTTAATGGTTTGTTTTGGTACAGTGTTATGTGTAATGCATGTTATTAAAAAATTTATTAATTTTCAAGGACAAAAAAATTGATGCTAAAACCATGGATATTTATAGTAAAAGATATGATTTGTTAAAAATGGGTTAAAAAAATGGTTAAAGCATCAAATGTCACAAAAATATTATCATCATTTGATTTGTGCATAGTATTTAAACCTACACTCACCATATCTTATAACATGGTCGTATTTTGTTTCATGTTCCATTGAAAATTATTTTATATCATTTTAATGATTACGGTATTTAGAAGGGTGTCTCTCCTCTCACTTATAAATGGTAACATCTTATCATCACATTTTCACACACATAGATAACCTTATATCATTCAACATCTACCGAAAACACTTCCCAACACTCCCCCAATGTCCTTGGGGTTTTTGTCTCTCTAAAAGACCAATGCAAGAATTCCTTAGGAGATATTCAAAGGAGGGTTCATAAAGAAGAGTTCATCATTTTAGCACAATTCATTCATATTTGTTTACTCCACATCCCAAAAATTATCAATAACCTACAAAAAAATGGATTTAGTATCCTGAGTATAAAAAAATGTTATTATTTCAATGTAATAATAATTATGAATATCCATTCAATCTAACTAAAAAAGAAAACATTACCTACGAGTATGTGCAGACTATAGCCTCTATAAGGTGATGTATTTCATTCATTGTCACTAAATATAATGGTTGGTAATAAAGATGTATTTAATGATTAAATATGATATATGTGATAGAATTATGATTCTAAAATTATAAACTATTATCTAATTTCCTTCCCTCCCATCCAATAGAAAATGGAAACATTGCTCATGTGTAAGTGAAGACTACAACCCCAATGAGAAACGTTTCCCATTATCCATCACCAAAGTACATGTATGGTTATATAAATGTATATAATAAATAAATATGATACTAATAACAAGATTAATATTCTAGATCCTTGACCATGGGTAAAGGACTAGAATTTCCAAACTGAAACACCCATGTAAAACAGAACAGTGGACCCCTGAATATTGATTGTAAGAAGATTTGTTAATATCTGTGTAATTTTTAATAATGAGGGAATGGTATATAGTAAGATATATATGTATATGGTTCTATAATAAGTAAATAAATAATTTAAATTTATTATACTATAGGATAGATAATGTATGAATCATGTTGGGACATAAGTTAAGTATTTTTTTACAATCTCAATTTTTTCATGATTACTTAAATTTTAATTTCCATTATGGGAAATTATATGTTATTTATTTAGTAAAACTGATATATTTTTATCCTATAGTTATTTATCGGTTTTTGAATTATAATTTCTATTTTCCGCACTTTATAACATAAAATAACTAAAAAAATTAAGCAGATCCTTACTTACTTATTCTTTTTTATGTTGGGAATCATTTTATTCCAAGTAGATATTAATTATAATTTTTCTAGAATGTTCTTCTATATTATATAATATTTTTTTTAAACCATTTAAAATTTAATTTTAAATTATTTAAAAATTATTCAAAAGGAATTTTTTTAATTTTATCCATATCAGTTATATCTTACTTTTACAAAAGTGTGAAAATAATATTGTTTTCACTAATGTTTACCAAAAGAACAGAATTTCCCACTATCATGTATATTTTTTTTAAATATTCCATTATAATTTTCCATATTTTTAAATGAAAGTATTATTACTATTATTCTAGGAAATTTAAATTTTTTATAATTTAAAAAAAAGATAAATAGATATCTTCTTGATTTTCAATGAATATTTTTAATTCATTTATAAAAGTTATTTCGTCTATGTAAAAAAATATTTAATGATTTTTATACTTTATCGGGGATAAGATCTGATGATACCATTAACCTTATTTATATGTTTTTCTTATGATTAAATTTTTTAAATTTTTAATTAATCCCTTTTCTTTCTCATAGGTTAATTAATCCATTATGAAATGATAAATGTTATTTCAATCTTATGGCACTCATATATAAGGTTTTCATTGTGTGGGTGTCTAATTAATTGTTAAAAACATAACATATCATGAGATAATTTGAAATTATATGGGGAGTGATAATAATCCACTATGAAACTCAATCAACTATGATTATGGGAATGGAGAGAGAACCCAATCCATTATGGGATGTTATCCACTATGTTATGATGGTATCAATAGTTATTCTTCACTATACAAATGAATTAATATTATTATATTTATTCCAAAATATTTTGAGTTATGGATATGATATTATCTCCTGGCTCATGATCAATTAATGTTGATTATAAACTCTTATGCCTCATAGATGTTTATATGACAAAGCCTTATTTTAGGACTCATGATTTATGGTCTAGGAAATTTTTGTTATGTTTTCATATGTTATTTTTTTCTCTCATACCCTTAAGATTATATTATTATTATTATTTATATTAAATAGTTATCTACAATTTTACCCATATTGGGCATCTAATCTCACTCATTATTATGTTTCAATTTTACCCGAGTTATGAAGAATAGTATTCTATAGGATTTATATATGAAGGGTAATATATGAGAAGAACATTGTCTAATATATTAATTATATTTCATGAAATAAGTTGATTATGTTTTTAGTTTTAAATGGAACTAATACTTTATGGTTATGGGATGTTTATTACTACAATATGTATTGTATTTATTTCTAAAATGATAGAATAAGTATGTATGTTATGCCCATGATGACTCAAAATATTAATAAGTTATTCAACTCAATTCCCCATCAAGGAGTAAACTCTATCTTTACTTACTCCACATATTATTATTCTTGAAATCCAAACTCTTTTATCATCTAGAATAATCATTTGTTTCTACTTTCTCAAATTATATTAATTCCTTTATTGGTTTTGAATAATATAATCCAAAACCCTTCCCCATTTAATTCATCAAGGTTGATCTTCCTTTACATTGATATATATATATATATATATCATTTTTATATCAAATGAAGTATTGTTTGGAAAAAAATATAATAAAATTTAAATCTCTCCCTAATAGATATCTCATATTTCTTAAATATGTTTACATATTTTTAGTTCTCATTATATTCACCCCAAGAATGGAATATCCATAAAATCTATATATATTGAATATTAACACAAAATATATGGGAATAATGTTGTTTCTGATTTTCATATTATTTATAGGAATAATATTGAGAGATATTTATCAACCCACAAACTCTTTTCAATTTTTCTCTAAATTTATGAGAATTCTTCATGCCAACACATCTATTGATTTTACAAACAAAACATTCCATAGGTAGAATGGTGTTCTTCCTTTAATCAACTTTCATGTTATATGGAATTGATCTTTTAATATCAACTCATAAGGAACATTCATTATTATCTAAATGCACCTTTTTCATTTCTGATTTCAACTAATTTTTATAAATATTAATTTATTCTTCGATAATAATATCATCCTTATTGGATTTTCCATATAATTTCTCTTAAATTTTTGAGTAACCCTTGTTTTGAATAACTTTATAAAATTTTAACTCTTATTTAAAGATATATTCAACAAAAAAAATAGTTTTATTTCATTATAAGACTAATTTACTTTGTTTTTCTAGTTTTAACTTATTAACATTAATGTTCATAGATTCCCTGAAACTATCCACAAAGTTTAATTCCTTAAAAAATATAAGCATAACTTCATTGGTGTATCATATTTCATTACATTATTAAAGGGTTTTTTTCTTCATCCATATCCTTTTTCTTATATACCAAGGTTAATTATTCATCTTTAATCCTTCAATTTATTAGATTTTTTGGTTTTCTTTCTTTATCACTATAATAATCATTCCATGTTGGTAAAATTTAGCACTAATCATCACATTGACAATATTTATTACCACTTACAACAATTTTTTCAAGGTATTTAAATCTATTTCAAGTAAAATGGTTTACCATCTTCAATGTAAATATTATGAACATAGAAGGATTTATCATGACATTATCCTCCCCCGCATAAGGTATTCCCTCTTTTTCATTCAATGATTCACATCTTATTCCATAAGTTAATGAACTTATGTCTAAGCATATCATAGACATAATAATTTCAAACTAATCTTATTTTCTTCCTTAAAAAAACAATTCAGAAAGTAATATTACCTTTAACTTTTGGAATAAAGACAAATTGATATTGATTATATTATAGAACTAAAACCACTAATCTTTCTCACATACACCTTTAATATAGTGTTGGGTTTTACAAAACTTCTCTCTACACAAATATTTATTGACATTATATTCAAAAGTACACTTTTATGAAAGCATTATTAGTTAACACAAAATTTTATAGTGTAAGTTTTTTCTATTCTTTTGGGATTATAGTGAATTTTTTCTCCGATAAATATATTTCATTATTAATAATAGAAGAAGTAATTTTTAATGTAATATTATTTTCCAAAATATTAATCTAATCAAAAATTCATTTGTCTTCATAGGATTTCATTGCTTTTTTACATAAATATTTCTGATTTTTACCTCCAAATCTGGACAAATTAAGATGACGGTATTTTCACATGTAGAACTAAATTAATTCTTTCTTACTATTATTTATCCATCTTCCCAACTTCATCTTCATTCGACAAAAATTTTACATAAATAAAATTTTCAAGTACCATACTCTTTTATCATTGATCTCAATATGATATTTCATAACATTAGCAGTGGATTTATTATTTTATTACTTTTTAAGAAAGATTTTTTTATTAGTAGAAAGTAAAGTGTTGAATTTTTAAAATACATTTTACATGGTTTTGTAATTTTAAGAAATAGATTATCCAAAAAAATTGATGTTAATTATTTTTTGAATAGTGGTACTAATGTTAAGTTTTTCTATGGCATGGATATCTGAATATCTAGGATTTTTTTGAAGTGGTGATGAATATTTAAAATTCTAAAAGATATAGGAATAAAGAATGAAACTAAAACTAGTATCACACTACGATTAAAGTTCATCAAAAAATAGTAAATGTAAAACAAAAACTTGTTTATAAATGATTTTCTATGAAGATATGTATTATTTTTTAGCAGATGTGTAATATATTTGGTGTTTTTTGGATGTTATAAACTAGAGAAATATAAAACAAAAACCACTGCAATGAAGAATGAGGAAAATGAGAATCTATAAATTAACCCTTTATTTGTACTTAACAATAAGAGTTTATGGGCAGTAAGAAAATGGGTAATGAGAATGAAATGAGTAAGAGTGATTCAGAGAATAAATTAATATATAAGGACATAAACATTATCATTTTTAGGATTAAGATTTAGGAATTCCATGTGATTCATGTTCACATCGCAAGATGAAAATTCTAAAACAAAACTAATTATTAAAGAAAACTATAATATATAATTTCAATTTAAAAATTTCATATAGGAAACATATGTATTTATAAACCAAAAATATTTGAAACACTTTGTGGAATCATGATATATTAGCCATTACATGAATTGAAATGAATGAATTTTAATGGTAAATCCATTTCAAAGGTTTTAAAAATGAGAAGGAGCATCTCATCACATTGGGAGACTTAAATTATTGAAAATAATGAACTTTTTGTTGATAAAATTATATGAATTATGGTTGTGATATTAATTTGTATTTATATTTATTTAAAAATATTATATTATACGATGAATAACACTACCACACCATAGTATTCTTATAGATAAAGAAGTGTTGGAATATTTACTCTAAAATATTAAGAAAAAATAAATATATGATATTTCATAAGTTTTGTGGGTCTATAATTAGATTCACCAACACTTTATGATTATTGATAACACATTATGATCTGGTTATGGATGGAGAATATCATGCAATAATTATTTTTATCTTTCTTTGAATCGGTTATTCCAGTTATCTGGAAGATTAAATTATATTTTAAAGGATCTATCTAGCTATAGTTTTTTAGGATTTATCTTGGATTAGAATAAATGTTTATATACACATTAAAATTTTTATAGTTATAATTATCTCCTAGTATTAGAATTTGTTAATTTTCCCCTATAAGAAGATATATGTTTGAACTCTTGGAGATATTATAAAAACTGATTTTTTAGGTTTTAGAAATATTTATAGAGTTACATTTAATTGAAAACAAAATTCTTAGTATAAGGAGGAGTGGGAAACCATGAAAAAAAATTGTTGATATATTTAGTAAATTTAAGAGATGAGTATTTTCAAAAGGAGAAGAATAATTATAACTATTATACCTTTCTTAATAATAGGAAATAAGAAAAGAATAATTCCTATTTGTAATTAACTTAATCTTGAAGAAGTGTTTATGTTGTTTTATTTTGGGAAATACAATTACTCAGCCAAAAAATTGAGGTGTTTGTCTCATCATGCCTAAGAGGATTATATTTTTTGTAAACATATACTTCCAAGAAGTGTAATGTTTGGAGTAATGTTGAGTGAACAGCACCATAATAAACATGGATTGTCCCTCCCATCTATAAACTGGTCAATTATTTAACCTATGTAGTGCATGAAGGAGAAGAAGAGGGACTGACCCTTAGATCTAAAATTATCCTTTACAATAACATTTAAGGCATATATATCATATAATCAAATTCCCATGAAAAAAACATATCCATCATACAGGATAATATTGTATTTATGAATACCTGCAAAAAACTATCTATATTATCCTTGGATTATCCATTAGTGGAGAACCATTTAAAATATATGTATTCTATGCATTCTTTACCTTCTTCATTTGGGTTTATTTTTTAGAGGGATCATCCTGGGAGAATAAGAGATTTAATTTGTCCCTACTATAATGGGAACATGATATGAATGGACTAAAGGAAGAAAACAAGAGAAAATATATTAATTGGAGTACCCCTTGATTAACCAACTCCTCTAACAAGGTACTTTCATCTAAACTATTACCAATATTTAAAATTAAGTTAAATATATTCTAACATGAAGTTCAGTCTCTAAACATAGTCTAAGTTTTTCACACATGTGGATTCAATGATGAAACCTCAATTTTTTATAGGGACTAACATTGAGGGTTAGAAAAGGTGAATTTATATGTTTATATAATATTGTGGAAAAGAGAACTTATAGTATATATTTTTGAGATATTAATTTAACATTGCATAGATAAAGAATTATAGATACTAGTTAATAGAATATCTTGACCACAATCATATACAAAAAAGATTAAAGGAAAACCAATCCTCATGCTACTGCATTCGATGTATGAAATCCTCTCAAAATCATAAATGGGTTAATAGTAAAAGTGAAGGATATAGAGGTATTATTATCAAAAGTTGGGGAATAATGGATTATGAAAAATTGAAATATTAAAAGGAAAAATAATAATAATATTCTGAAGATTAATAAATCACCATTCACAGTGATCAATTCATAGAATATTAATAAATATTAATATAATATTTCTTTGGAATATTCTTAAAAAGAATAAAGATCTGAATCACCCATATATATTGATATAATCGTGGATTAAAATGATGACATTGCACCAACATAAAATTTCCAATTTGGTGGATTTTCATGAAGTTCTAAATATGAGATCAAATATATAAAAGAGAAGGTGGATCAAAATGAAATCATTAATACTGTTGATGAGGCATCAATTGAAGATATAATTATAGATAATAAAAAACTAAAGATATTAAAGGATTCCTTTAATGTGGATATAATAATTATGGGGAAAATATAGTTGAATAAAGTGGCTTAAATGATGAAATTTCACAAGAAGTGGTAAAACAAATATATATTGAGAAAATTTTGTAAGAAAAAATTATACTTTTCAAGACATAAAGGAAATAGAAGATAAAATCTATAAATGGATCTTAAATTAAGGCTAGAAAAAATGGTAGCCTAATTAAATGATAATAATGATAAAATCAAGTATATCAATGAGAGATTGAAAAAATATAATGAAAATAATAAAATTTCATTAATGGTAGCATTAATAAATGGATAGTGTAAATAATAATAACTAGGAATTCACAGGGAAAAAAGGATTTTTTTTATCCATAAGATAAGATTCTCAATGCAACATAGGTGCACTTTGATACTATTTTGTACAAGTGATACATAATATAATTTTATTTCTAACAGACCGATATCTCAAAGGAGGATAAATTTTTGTTGCAATAACATCTCAAAAGTGAAATGAAAACATGAGGTATGTTTTTAGAAATATAAGTTTAATATTTTCAATATATAGACATATGGAAGATAATTTCATCAATAAAATATATTATTATATTACTATATAATATTATATTCCCGTGATAAATGAGAAGATAACATACACTAAATAAAAAACCATCAATTTGTAAAAGAGGTTTACTATTTGAGAAGAAAATAATGAATATTAATATAGGGTTCACTAAGAACCAATGATGATGCACTAATTATATCCCTGATGGAGTGAAATAAAAAATATGAAAAAAAACATAAATCTACTACAACTCTGGGAAAGGTAGGAGAACATGTAATAAAATATTCCCAAAGGAAAAAATCAGTATTATGAAATTATAATAGTCATTTAAGGGGGTACGTAGAGAAAAATTCCTTTGTGGATTCTTAAATCATACACTTGTCATGAAGTAAATACAATTAGAAAAACCCTCCTCTATTATAGGAATTGTGAAGAAATTTAAACCAATCATTCCTAAAAATTATAGTGACCCAACTATTTGTTATATGACTATTGTATCCATCAAATGTAACAATTTTATTTCAATCTGAATAGCACCCAAGTTAGAACAAGTTCGAGGTCATCTAAAATAGTTGAGACTAAGTGAATATAACCTAACAATATGGCCACAAGCTAGTGGTAGAGATCCCAAACAAGAAAATAAAAAATATTGATCATCATTGGATGCCCAAGAAGCTAGGAAATCTTCTACCTTATTCCCCTCATGCAAAGTATGACTTAGGTATGCCTATGGATGGAGAAGAATTTTTCATTTGCGAATGAGATAAGTGATGGACCGTGGAAGTTTAATCTTCTCCTATGGTGTTCAATGGATCATATTCGAGTCTATTTCCACTGATTTCTACATGATGTTTTGTTCATGACACGACAGTATCCTTCACCATTGCATATGCCTCCTCCGTAAGTGAGACCCCCTATCCATAGTCTTTGTTTAAAGACATGATCGAAATCCCTTGATGGTCCTGAATAACCCTAACCCCCGCATGACCCTAGAATTAGAGGATCCACCCATGTTGAGTTTAAGTCCACTGCTTGGGGGACTCCACCTCACCCATCATCCATGTCTGCTAAGATTATGGGAAGTATAAATTATTGATTTTCCATTAATAATATTTCTCAATGATGGTAATCCTTTCCATAATTTGAAAATTGGGATCAAATATTCCATGATTCTTCTATATTTAACCACTATTCTTATTCGTGAGATAGAGATGCCATTAGGACTGATTTGGTTCCTCGCACTCCAGATGCTCTAGCATCCCACCACAAGGAAAACTATCGTAGACTTCTGATCAAAATCATTGTTCTCAGTCCCCAAAAACTAGGAATGAAGAAAGGAATATAGGTTTAATTCTATTTTCCCCATCCCAATAATCTCTTCCATTCTACTCCCGATAGCCTCATACCAATCACTCTCAAATAAAATGTGATTAGAAGATTTCTCTTTGGAATTCTTCTAGCACATACATTTACAAACCAGTGAGATTCCATTTTTTTCAAACCTTCTCATCCATGGGAATGGATTGGTTATAGAGTCACCACACTCGGAAGTCAAACTTGGTGCGGATGTAATTGCACCATATGGATTCATTCCACTTATCCTACACACTATCAACTTGAGTCATGGGGTGATATCCATTCACTGAGAACACACCTGATGTTGATCATATAAATATGAGTTTGTTCAGTTCATTATTTCTATTAATATGGTTATATACCTTCAATTGATGATGGTTGATAATGTGATTAATGAAATTCAAAAAACATTCTATATTGGGAGAAGGTGATATCTAGGTTTGGGCGGCATGGAAAACCAAGCACCAAATGAGCCCTATTTTCATTCTAGAAGCTGATTTGACCACAACCCACAATCCATTTGGAATGGATCCACAACGCAGGTTAATGACTATAAATCACAAACCAAATCTGAGAAGTCCCCCCCCCTACTTGGTCCCCCTATTTTCTATATCTATTGGAATGAAATCTGGCCCAAACAGACTTCACCTCCAAAAAGTCCCACACAAGTTTGTCCTACATGCTTAGAATTTCCTCCTTAACACTCTTGATATTGATACCACCATCACCCACCCTCATGTCCATATTGTACCATGAGAACCGATGATATATTCCTTTGGAATTAAATTCCTAGATGAATCATATCATAATTTTTTCAATGTTATTCAAAACCTATTATGACATGGTTAGCACTGGAATCACATGCATAGGGATAGCTGAAATAACATGGTTGAAAAGAATGATGCATCCCCTTAGAGGAAAGAAACTAATTCTTCCAATTTGTAGTGTGATAAGTAATTTTATTAACTATCCCTTCGAAATGATGATTCTGAATCCTTATTGGAGCCACGAGATCCCCAAGGTATCCAATGGGGAAGGTTCTCTTTTGTATTACAAGACCTTCCTCAATTTTATTCTCCCACCTCTCTAAAAATCATTTTGAAATTAACATGCTACTCTTGTCTAAGTTGATATCTTAGGCACTCCACTTATAGTAATTTTCCGTTATTTTATTAAATTCTTGAATGTTTCAACTATTTCTGTTCAAAAAAATATCATGTCATCGAAGAAAAAAGATGTGGGAAATAACACTAGTTTTCACTCTACCATTATAATTCCAAAGGTTTCCATTGATAATATTCCTCTCTAGATGTCTACTAAAAGTTTCTTTCAGCAAGATAAATTGGCCGGTACATAAAGGACCTTCCTACCTAATTACATGAGTTGATTTAAAGAACCCACACTTCTTCCCCTTAAAGTAAATATCCATCCAGAGTGAGCTAAATTCTCTAAAGAAAAGATCCATCACTCATATGGACAAACCCATGAAATTCATCATTTTTTTATGAAACTTCACTCCATTTGGTCACAGGATTTTTTTTATATCAACCTTAATCCCCACATTTCATCTATGTGATTTTTTGTTAATGTCCCCATCTATTTCATGCACCAAGGCTATGGCGGACTGAGATAATATTCCTTTGATAAAACATTGTTGATTCTATGAGATCCATTAAGGAAGATATGTTTCAAGTATTCTATTGATAATATTTTCAAAGAATTTATATAGAAAATTACACATGATAATTGGACTATATTTATTGAGAGAGGATGGGTCCTTCAATTTTGGAATGTGGATAAAGGTCGATGCATAGGAAACCCATGGAAATCTCCCACCTCTAAAAAGACATGAATGGCCCCCACCAACTCTTCTTTCATAAGATCCCAGAAAGATATATAAAAGGAACCTAGGAAACCATAAGGTTCTAAAGAATTCTTTGTATTAAGAAACCGAACTACCTCTCAAATATCGGCTTCCACCAACATGTTTTCAAAAAAATACGGTGATCTTATTGAACACTAACTTTGGAATATCATCTAATAATTTTAATCATTCAGGTAGCCTCCTTGCATGAGAGTATTAGGTTCCTCGAGTAACAATTAAAAATAGTTAGTATTCATACCCCCCATGACCTCCACATCCTGTATAAAGGACATGTCTTCCATGTAGATATTAGGAAATCTGGGATTCTTTCCTTCATTATACATGCCTGGAAGAAGGTCGTATTCATATCCCCCCTCCCTTATTCAAGTCTCTATATACCTCTCATGGGTGGTTATTTCATGTTATAGAATAAATTTAGCTAGCTAATATATTTTATCCATCAATGTGAAAAAACAAATTATCATCCCAGTTGTCTTATAGACTGCCCTCAATGCATTTATTCTCCCCCTTAATCTCCTATAGGTTAATAAAATGATTAGGCTTCTTAATATACCAAGACTTTATATCACCTTTGAGTATTCATATCCTATTGTGCAGACCCATCCATCTATTTTCTGTCATAGTCTTCATCTAGGAATCATTTAATATGGTATTAAAATTGGTATTAGACACCCAATAAGGGGAGTAATTTTATGGGAGTAATAAGGGACACAAATCATAGTACATAGGTGATAATAATCAATATCATCATATCATAATTATAGGATCGTCATCATAATTATTATGGAATCATTAGATAAATTCTTGGAAAAAGGAAAATTAATAATAAGGAACAATCATAACATAGTTTTCAAATACTAAACATAGTGTTGAACAAAACTAACATCATGTCCATGCATGATATATGTGTATAAGTCATAAATTCATAATTATGAAAAAATTATAGAATCATGTTAATGGATAATAAAAAATTCATTAGATATATAACAATAACCAATTAATTTGAGGAATATATAATTCTAGGTCCACCCATTGCTAAATAAAATGCTAATAATCAAGCATGCTACAAGTAAAGACAACATATAATAATTTTAGTAATGAAATGAACCCATATAATAAAATGGATTTTATAATGGATTTCACATATCATAATAATGGAATAAAATTCAGGTTTTTAAAATGAATAAGTTATACCATAATTTTTCATTAAATATCATTTTACATTTATGAATAAATAACTAAAGAGGAGTAAAAGATGAGTTTTTAAAAATTAAGTATTTTTTAAAAAACTTTATATTTCTCATATAAATCATTTTGGAATGGTGGAAACATGTGTATCCTTATAAAGAGAAGGTAAATAATATTTAAAATCCAATTTAAGGTTATTATAGGTATATCCATTCTAAAAATTGTGTGAAATAAGACATTACCCAAAAGAGATAGAGTTGGATTCAAGAATCCCCTTACCTTAAATCCTAATTTATTTCATTTATTTTTATCCTCTTAAATAATAACAATAGGTTTGTTAAATAAAAGGAGCCAAAGGTGATTTTTTTTATTTTATACACTCTTGATCAATTATAATCATTGTATTATATTACTGAATTCCAATTTTTAATGGTCAAATGTTTTGACATTATATATTCCTTAAAAATATCCCATTTTTTAAATATTTCTATTTTTATCTGGAGTCATTATGCATAAGGATTATTAATCAAAATAGAAAAAAAAAATATAATTATGCATTTATATATAATAAATAATTTATTATAACCATATATATGTGTTTAATAAGAATAGAGTTGGGAATCACTTCATTGGTGGTTAACAAACTATTTACAAGACATTGTCCAAAGAAAAAAAAAAGTGAAGTATGGAAAATAAATACATCATAAATATAAATATTACAGTATATTAAAATAATTAATATAATTTTACCATACTACTTAATTAATATTATAATATTTAGGATCAAAAGGAATAGATAAAAAATGGAAGACAAGTGGAAAGTGAGAAGAGAGGTTGATGAAAACTTAGTCTTTTCCCAGTTTTGCTTCTTTCCAACTGCACTAAATCTATTTGATGCATGGATTTAATCTTATCTATAATGTCACAAATTATTCTAAGGGTCTTAAGAGATAGTTTTTTGGTAGACCATTGTCTTTGGTAAGTGTATGTGAAGTGTTTTTCCAAGATATGTGTGAGGGTCTATTTATACATGAGATGAGGGGTATTTTTGAGATATAATATTGAATAAAATATTATATCCAAGGTATACCTTTAAATAGTAATATTTTTTAAATTTTGAAATATATTTTAATTAAAAAAATTTACTTTAAGACTTTCAGACACATTATAATCTGAATTTATTATCTTAATCAAAAGGAATTGTGGAAAATGACAAAATATAATTTTAATGAAATATATTATACATTACAATTTGGAAAATAATTTTTAGGTATGTTAAACATGGAAATTTTATTTAATGGAATAATTTATAAAATTAAATATGTTTTTGTTTAATAAAAAATTTCTAGAATTTATTATGTCATTATTTCATTATAAATGATGTAATTTAAAATACACCAATTATGAGAAAATTATATTTTTACTATTCACCTAAAAAAGTAAGTAATTCAAAAAAATTATAAAAAAACAATCATAGAAAATTTTTACATTATTATTATGAAAATTTAATTAATTTTATCAAAATAATTTTATAAAAATTGCAATATTATTTTAAATATAAAAATAATTATTTTTATGAGATTTATTAAAATACGGTTTATTAAAAATGTGCTTATATTTTCTTTGAGTTTTTAATATTGATTATTATTTTATAAAATTATAAGAAATATATATTCTTAAATTAATCATGATAAATATTATTTACATTACATTTTATTATTTTTAGGTGAAATTACTCTTTCAACAGTCAGGTTGTTATTCTTAATGTTTAGGTTACAATTTCCAACAATCATGTCACCATTCCAATGGTTACATTACTATCATGATAGTCACATTACCTCCTAGAAATAACAACTCATTATTTCATTCACCATTAACTAAAATTCCTCCTGATTTTATATTTTTTTTATTCTCTAAAATGTCAATTAGTTTACTTATATTTAGTTTCTTTTCAATAGTGTTGTTCATGAGGGTGATTCTAGTAGATCTGAGTGATCTGAATTTTCCCATTAAAATTTTTCTATTTTTTATTCTCTTCCTTATATAATTATTGGAATTTTAATGGGTTTATTCACTGACTACTGTAATGATTTTAATTAATGAAATAAAGTTTTTTTCCTCTATGTTTTGTATGTGTATAAGCTATATAATATAATAGATGTTTATTCAGGAAATAAATATCATTTAAAAGTATGGATTGATACATTATTTCCCCATTTATAAATTTTCCCTCATAATTTTAACTCATATTCTTCGTTAAGAATATATGAGGGTACTTTTGATTCATCATTTCCTCCAATTATTATTAGGACTAAGCTTGTGATGAAGGTTTTTATTTTCAAGTGTTGTATTTTGTTGTCAAGGAATGTTTTTTAAGAAATAAAATCACCTCACTTTTATTTTGTGAAAAAAAATATTGATGGTTGTTTTTAAAAGAATCAGACTCACTTTCTTTAAGAAAAGAGCATCGTAACAAAAATAAGTTGGTTGAAGGAAAAGGTTCTGATCAGAATCACCTAGGGTATGGAATGGGAGAATTTTGAAATGTGTAATTGATCAAATTTACACAAAATACGTAATCAAAGGGTTGAATTGAGAATGAATCTTTCTAAAATTAAATGGTCATTGGATCACTCTAAATTTAGTATGAAAGAAGTGATTGTTTTTATGGTGAATCGGAGTCTGCATGAATATGATTAATTAAATGTGATGATGCTTTATTGATTTTTATTTCACATAAATCATAAGTTTACTTGAGAAATTATGATAAAAGATTGATAGAAATAAAGTGAAACAATTTTTCCAAATCATTCCCAGATTAATTGTATCTAAGTGGAAGAGAATAAAGATATGTTTTCAATAGTATCCAGATTGATCGGATCTGGATAAAAAGGAAAGGGTGCTGGTGATAGTGATATTATTCAGGCCTAATGAATTATTAAAAATAGTACTCAGGATTAAGAAGAAAAATATTTTACTCAGAATGATCATACCCAGAATGATCTTATATAGGTAAATAATACTCATAATGATCGTACTCTGGAAAATCATACCCAAGATGAGTTGGAAAGAAGTTTGGTTGTTATTGACACTAGTCCATCATACTCGGCGAACCATTATAATCAGGGAAAGTTATTTTCAAGAGAGACTGATGGAAAAGGAATTGAGTTGATACAGATGAATATCATAATGACAGAGACCAATCAACAATGTAGTCACGCATTTAACATGGTTGAATGAATTTCTAAATGAAGAGATACATGAACTCTGACTTGTTTTCAAATATCTTCATAAAGTGGGTCAAGAGTTGAATTACTCTATTTTCTTTTCAGGTGAATTATCAAGTTGGTCAAGAGAGAAGGTGAATAAGTATAAGTGGTTCAAGAATAGTGATGAATGAGTTTTCTGAATGTGTGATCAAGGGGGATCATGATATTCAAAATAATGATTCTATTCTATTGATAAAAGAGCTTTATTTTCAACAATCATAGTAGAATCCATTTCATCATACACTATCATACAATTGGGACAGATCTTTGTTTTTAAGAAATTAGATTTAGAAAATCAGACTCATGAATTGAAATTGTATTGGAAATTGAAATAAAAGTCTAAAGAATAAGTGAATATTGTAGAAGAATCAAGAAGCTTTGAGAAGAGTTGACGAAGTCAAAATACACCCTAGATTTTAGGGGAAATTGATATTTGGGTGAATTAATGTGAGCGAGAATGTATTTGGGATTCCTTCCAAATCCTCTTATGTGTCACCTATAAAAGTATAAAAGTACATCATACTTTTCTGATGATCGATGTACTATTCACCACAAAAGATAGAGAATCTCAGAGTTTTTAGAGAGAAGAAGAAGTTTTCGTACTGATCCTTTGATGAAAAAAATTTTGATGGATTAAAGTGAAAGAAAAGAAATAAGATTGCAACATTGTATTCATCTAATCAGCATACTCAGTAATTTTCATACTCAGCTGATTACCCTATTTATCTTGTCAATTGTATTTAGTTGATCATCATATCAGGCTATATTATCGAATCGGGGTTTTTGTACTGGGATTTCTAGACTGAGGAAGAAGGATTTTTGAATTATCTCAATAGTACTCAGCCAATGTTTTATATTTTCATTTTGATAAATTGTATAGGGAAGAATAAAACTCATAAGAATTGGGATGAAAGAATCATACTAAGGATAATTGTACTGAGAAGAATCGTATTGCAGAGAATCAGACTCAGATGAATCGGGAAGGTAAAAACATACTGGGAAAATCAGACTAAGTTTTCATAACAAAGTCCAGTAAGTTCTTACCATCTTCTAGTTAAGAAATTGAATAATTTTTTTCAATTGAATACATTTTTGGAATTGAAAATAAGCACAAGTAACATGTATTGTTACACAAAATCTGTATTACCCTATTTTTGCTGAAAGGGTGCACATGTACTTTTGGATTGTATTCAAATTACAACATGAGTGAAATTTCATATCCTACTCATCATAATCCAAGGATTGTTTTCTAGTGTATTGTGTGGTATTGGATCATTTTCATACCATACCAAGGACATAGCTATTCTTATTGAATAGTGAACCTTGTAAATACTTGTGTTCCTATGGATGTGTGTTTGATTTGTTTTTAGTATGTAATATACTATTTAACAAAATGAAAAGGCTGTTTCAATTGCAAGGAAATATAAAAGAAATAATATCACTGATTTACCCCCTCCCTCTCTCAGTGATACAATTATCCTGAATGATCACTTTGAAGTGGTATTAGAGCATAGGTTCCCTTCGCTTACTCTTTATTGATGTAGAATTTTAATTATGTGAATAGTAAATGTATTTTGGTCTTTGATGGAAATAATTATCATATCTAGAAAGATAGAATGTTTCCATATCTTATGTCTATTGGATATGATGTTCTTGAAGCTTCAATAGATGGGTTTCCTCTTATTTATTTTAAATCACCTCATAAATCTGTGAATAATAAGAATCTAGAGAATGATGCAAGGTCCAAGAATTATATATTATCATCACTTTATAAAAGTAGATTTTTAAGGGTGAAAGGTGTTTCCACTAAAAACATTATATGGGATAAATTTAAAAACATATACGAAGTCAATACAAAAGTTTAGAATGAAAAAAAACCAAATATGAAGATTGAAGTATGAATACTTGAAGATGGGTGAGTATGAGTCTACTGGGGAGTTATTTACCAGGGTAAATGATATTATTAGTACTATAAGATCTCATGGGTAAGAGGTAGATGATTCTACAATTTTTGAAAATATTTTTAGAATCCTTCCAGGGAATATTGATGCAAAGGTTTCTTCATTGGAAGATAGAGATCTTGAAACATTATATCTTGATTATTTTCATAGAACACTCATCACTTATGAAATTATAAGGGAGAAATATATTAATATAAAAACAAAATTTGATAGATAAATGTCTTCCAAGGTTTCTAAGAAATAAAATTTAAAGAATATTCTTATTAAAGATGATGTTGTTGATTCTGACTCCTAAAATGAGGTATGTAAAAATCTTGATGATATTTTAACCTTGTTTTCTAAAAAATTAAAAGAGTTGTAGGGAAATAAAAAAGGGAAGATTCCCTTGAAATGTTTTGAATATAGATACATTGTTCACTTTGCAGCTAATTATCCTCAAAGAAAGAAATAAGATAATAGTGACAAAGAAGCAATAAATTCAGAAGATCATGGAAGAAACATGGAGATAAAGGAAAATTGTATTCTATAGGGAAATAAAGAAAATTCTTCAAATCCAAAAGAAGAATTTTTCTATCTAAATATGAAGAATAAGAAGGCAGTGGTATTGTATATGAAAAATATATTGAGATTGGTATTGAAAATACTTTCATTATAACATTTAATGATGAAGAGTTTAGAAGCATTAGTTTCAAAGAAGAAACTCAACTTGAATATCTTTTGAAAGAAAAACTGAATGAATTCTTGAAGAAGATTATAAGATTTGAGAAGAAAAACATGATGTTTAAAGATGAATATTATTTAAGAAACAATCAATAATTTATTCCAGATGATAAATAAATGTTGGTAAAAGAGATTTAGGATTTGAATAAATCTCTTTAAGAAGAAAAGAATCATAATGAGTATCTGGAGGTGAAGCTGATAGAAAAAGAAGAAGAGTTGGAACTTGTCCAACAAAAACATTCAAAAGATGAACAAATAAATAAAAGTTTCAAAAACTCTCTCTATGAAGTTGGTAAAAGTTCTCAAAATGAGAAACATGAGAAGTATAAAAAATATGTATCTGTAATGGTTAAAAATAATGATGTAATTGTTTCCAAAAAGAAGAAATCTGGGAAAGTTATGTGTGTGGAAAAGACCAACAAAGTTGGGAATTCATAAGTCTCAAAGAACCCTGAGTCTGAAAAAGATTTGAAATAATCTAAATCTAGAAAATTTCCAAATACTTATTGTTTTGATATAACAAAAAATAAAATAAAGATTATTATTAACAATAAAAATGTTGGTGGCTTAGAAAAGAAAGAGAAGAAGATGTTTGAGAAATGTATTCACAATTATGTTGAGTATGGAAGTTTTGGAGGGAAATACTCATTTTATGTCTACTGCTGTTATTGTGATGGATTTGTACATAAAACAAATATGTGTTGGATTAACCAAAAACATTACTATAATTCCATAGGTTATGAAAGGTAAGGTTTGGGGGGGATACAATTCCCTCAAAATAAGAATTCTAAGATGATTGTTTTGAATAAACTTGAAAAGATTGGAGTAAAGATTGAACATAGGTTCCAACCCCTAGAAAATATTGGTGAAAGATGTGAAAAACCTATAAATATTTCAAAATGATTCCTTTCTTTGTTACTGGTACAGTAAAGGTTCATTAACAATTCTCAAAAACTAGAGGTGAAGAAATAAAAGAAAAAAGAGAAAGATCTTGTTTTTAAAACTTCACTTAAAATAATAAAAGTATAATGACCTTAGATTCTTTATAGTGGGTGTTCTTCTCATATAGTGGGAGATTTTAAATTGTTGAATAATGTGAAAGATTTCAAAGAATGAATAGTGACATTTGGAAATGATAAATCCTTGAAAATCAAAGTTGTTGGTTCATCCATCATTGGGAAAGAAAAGATGAAATCCAAGATAGATTTTAATGTAGATGGGATAAAACACAATTTTCTAAGTGTTTTATATTTATGTGATGAGGGTAACAAATTTATCTTTAGAAAATATGGGTTTTGTTGAAAATTAAAGAATATAGAAAAAAAATTTAAGGGTCCATCATACAAAAGGAAACTTATTTCAAGTTGGTGAAATACAAAAATATTGTTACATGAGTATGGTGGAAGAAAATAAATTGTGGCATAAAATAATGGGACAAATATTTCAAAGAAACATAATCAAGTTATCAAAGTTAGATAGTGTCTGATACATTTATGATTTTCCAATAAGAATAGATTGGTGTTGTACTATTTTTTAGAAAATAATTATTACAAACTCAGTGCATAAGAAAGTTGATATTTTGTTCAAGAAAACCCCTAGAGCTTATTCATTTTGATATTTGTGGTCTGATGAGAAAATAGTGGAAAATATAGATAGGAACTTCATCACTTTTATTGAGGATTTTAATCACATTACTTTTGTTATGTATATGAAACATAAATTAGATGATTCAAAAATGTTTAAAAGTTTAAGAATGAAATATGAGAAGTAATGTGAGTATTTAGTGAAGAAATTGAGAACATACAATGGTTATAAATATAGAAGTGACTAATTTGAAGGTTATCCTGAAAATAATGGAAATCAGCATGAGTATAGCTCCCCATACACTCCTCAAAAAATGGGGTTACTGAAAGAAAGAATATAAGTTTGGTGAAAATGGGAAGATCTATGTTATATAAACATGGTAATTCTCATTAACTTTGGAGGCAATCCATGAGTACTATTATTTATATCCAAAACCATTGTTTCTATAGGCATCAATGAGATATGACTCTGTATGAATTTTTTTTATGGAAAAACTCCATGTTTAAAACACTTAAGAGTTTTTGGGAGTCCATGTATTATAGATAAGAAAGGTGTAAACTATAGAAAGTTTGAGAAGAAATGTGAAGATATAATATTTATTGGATATGCTCAAGAAGGAAGAGGATATAGATGTTTCAAAAAAAAGAATTTTTTATTCAATTGATGTCAAAGTAATTGAAAAATTAGAGAAGGACAAACATGCTTAGGAAGAAAAGGAAGTTTAGAAAGTTGAAGAAAACAATTCTGATAGGATACTGACAATTGTATTCATACTCAAAAATAAGAAAAGGACTCAGCAATCTCCAGTGATGAGAAGTTATTTGAAAATATCATCCAAATCTAAGGAAGCTAGTTAAAGCTCATAATATAATTAGTGATCAACATCAGAAGGTTCAAACAAGGATAATAATAAGTGATATTAAACATACTTATTTATATTCAAAAGTGGATCCAAATTATGTGAAATAATCTTTTGAGAATTCAGAATGGGTTCAAGTTGTGAATGAAGAGTTGGATAAAATAGAAAAGAATATTACATGGGAACTCGTACCCAATCCAGAAAATAAAAACATTACTGGAACAAAGTGGGTTTTCCGAAACAAGCTTAATGAAGAAGGTGAAGTGATAATAAAAAAAGAAATATTAGTATGCAAAGGATATTCACAAATTGAAGGTATTTATTTTAATGAAACATTTTTTCTGGTAGAAATACTAGAACCAATCAGAATCTTTATTTCTATTTCTGTACAATGTGGTTATAAGATATTTTAAATGGATGTTAAGTCCACATTCTTAAATAGTGATCTTTCTGAGGAAGTTTACATTGAACAACCTTCTGGATTTTTTGTTGGAAAAATGAAATTTATGTATTCACCTTGAATAAATACTTGTATGGGCTAAAACAGGCTCCACGGTAATTGTACTTCAAATTGGATACATGCTTAAGGAAGTTTAATTTCAAGAAAGTAAGGTAGGATGGCAATTTCAACATCAGATAAATTCAAGATTATTCCCTCATCATGATTTTTTATGTTGATGAAATGAACTTTTATGGGAATGATAAAAGAAGTTGGTAAAGTTTAGGTGAAGAAATGAAAAGGGTATTTGAAATTTCCATGATGGGTGAAATTAAATACATTCTTCAGTTACAAATACAACAAAGGAAGGAACACATTTTTCTTTCTCAAGAAAAGTATGCTAAGGAAATTATTAAGAGGTTTGGTATGGAAAACTCAAAACCTATTTCCACACTAATATCAGTGGGAAAAAATCTATATAAATATAGATAATGAAAAGATGTTGATCAGAAATAATTTCAAAAGTTGATTGGAAGTTTGTTGTATTTGACTACCTCAAGACCCAACATTGTTTATGTTATTACCTTATGTGTAATATTTTAGAGTTATCCAAAATAATCACATTTAATTTATAGAAAATTAGTTATCAAATACATAAAAGGAATAATAGAATTTAGAATCATGTATGGTATCTCAGATAGTATTGATTTTTTTTGGGTATTCAGATGCTAATTGGGCAGGAAATGTTGACGATAGAAGATCCACATCTGGTGGAGTATTCTTTCTGGGAAAGAATTGTGTTAGTTAAAATTCAAAGAAATAGAATTTATTAACTCTTATTATAGTTGAATATGAGTATGTTACTTCCACTCAAGTCACTACTCAATATATGTGGATGAAAACTCAATTTGAATATTTACTTATTGAAGTGAAGTTACCCTTGCCATTGGATTATGATAACAAAAGTAAAATCAATCTCACTAGGAATCCAGTTCAATATTCTCATTCAAAACATATTGATATCAAATATCATTTGATCAAATATCATGTAGAGAATAATGAATTAAATATCGAGTATGTTCCAACATCGGAACAAGTTGCTGACATTTTCACAAAACCATTACTAAAGGAATCATTCTCTAAATTGAGGTTGAAAAAGGGAGTTCAACCACTTTCTCATTAAGGTTGAGGCATGTGTTTTAGTCCCCTCTCTCATATTACCTTTGTATAGTGTTGTCAATGAGGATAATTAATTGTTTCATCAATCTATCCTAATGCATGTAAAAAAGAGGGAGTTGCAGGTAAGATGTGAATTCAACATTGAATTGTGAGTGAACTATTCTAACTATTTGTTGGGGTGATTTTAGGAAAAAATATTGTTTTTTTAGTAAATAAGAATATCTAAGGAAGAGAATATGAGGAAGAAAGATTAAGAAGGTTTTCATAATCACTACTCTTGGACAGCATGGTTTTTCTATCAATGATTCTTATTTCCTACAATGAGTTATATCACGTAGGCTAAGAATTAATTATAAGTAATCCATTTCTTGAGGATAAAAAGTTCAGGGATTTATGAAACTTGATTGACAAAAAAATCCAAAGGGGTAGATTTTTAGGACCAAGTTGATGATGATGGTGGTTATTTTTAAGTGTTGTATTTTTTTGTTAAGGAAAGTTTTTGAAGAAAGAAAATCACCGCACATTATATTTGGTGAAAATAGTATTGATGTATGTTTTAAAAATAATCACACTAACTTTGTTTAAGAAAATTCCATCATAATGAAAAGAAGATGTTTGAAGGAAAAGGTTTTGATCGTACTCACCATGGGTCCAGAATGGGAGAAGATTGTAATGAGGAATTGAAAGAATCCACAATGAATCTAGAATAAAGGGGTAGAATTGAGAATGTGTCATGATGGAAGTAAATGGTCATCAGAGTTACTATGAATTCGATATGAAAGAAGTGACTATTTGGATGATGAATCAAAGTCTACATGACTACGATTAATTAAATGTGAAGATTATTTTATTATTTATATTTAAAATAAATCATAAGTTTATTGGAGAAATTATAGTGTAATGTTGATGGAAATAAGTGAAAATAGGTTTTCCAAATCGTACCCAGAATAATCGTATCTGAGTGGACGATAAGAAAGAGATGCTACCGATCATATTCAGAATGATTGGATCTAGATGAAAAGGAAAGGGTGTTGGTGATAGTATTTAGGCTGAATGAATTATTAAAAATCATACTCAATATTAGGAAGAAAAAGATAGTACTCATAATGATCATACCCAAAATTATCATATCCATGGAAACCGTACATAGAAATATTGTACTCTAGATAATCGTACTCAGGCTAAGTTGGAAACAAAGATGTTTGTTGTTGACCCTAGTCCATCATACTCAACGAACCATCATACTCAAGGAAAGTTTTTTTCAATATACTGATGAAAAATGAATTGACCTAAAGCTAGTGAATATCATAATGATAGATACCAATCAATAATGTAGTCAACCATTTAAGATGGATGAATAAATTGTTGAAGTAAGAGATATATTAAATCTGAATTGTTTTAAAATGTCTTCATGAAGTGGGTCAAGAGTTGAATCACTTTGTTTTCCTTTCAAGTGAATTCTAAATTTCATCAAGATAAAAGTTAAAGAAGTAGTAATGGTTTGAGAATAGGGATTAAGGAGTTTTCTGAATGTGAATTCAAGGGGGATCTTGATATTTAAAATAATGATTGTATTCAATTTATAATAGAGAATCATTTTGAGAAATCATAGTGGTACCCATTTCTTCATACACTGTCATACAATTGGTTCATATCTTTGTTTTGAAGAAATCAGATTAAGAAAATTAGACTCATGAATTGAAATCATAGTAGAAATTGAAATGAAATTATGAAGAATAAGTGAATATTGTAGAATAATATAGAATCTTCAAGAAAAGTTAACGAAATCAAAATACATCTAAGATTTTAGGGTAAATTGAGATTTGGGTGAATTTATGTGAGCGGAAAAGGTTTTACAAGTCCTGCCAAAACCACTTATAGGTCACCTATAAAAGGATAAAAGTACATCAAACTTTTCTGATGATTGATGTACTTTTCACCGAAAAAGAGAGAGAAGCTCTATGTTTTTAGAGGGAAGAATAAGTTTTCATGTGAGCCTTTTTTGAAAACATTTTGATGGATTGAAGTGAAAGAGAAGAGACAATATTTCAATGTTGTGTTCATATGACCATCGTACATAGTAATTATCATACTTAGTTTATTATTGTATTTGGATTGTCAATTATATTTGGCTGATCATTGTATAAGTCCAGATAATCGGATTGGGATTTTCATACAAGGATTTATAGAATGAGGAAGAAGGAGTTTTTAATTGTTTCAATCGTACTCATCTAGTGTTTTATCTTTTCATATTCAGTAATCGTACTAGGAAGAATTAGACTCAAAAGAATTGGGTTGAGAGAATTTTAGCAAAGAGAATCGTACTGGGAAGAATGGTAATTGAGAGAATAAAACTCAAAGAAATTAGACTGGGAAAATCAAATTGAGTTTTCATAACAAATTCTAGGTAGTTCTTACCATCTTTTAGATAAGAAATTGAAGAAGTGTTTTCAATTGAATACATTTGTGTAATTGAAAAAATCATAGGTGACATGCGTTGTTACACAAATTTTGTATTACCTTATTTGTGATAAAAGGGTGAACACATACTTTTGGATTATCTTCAAAGTACTACATGAGTGAAAGGGAATATTCTAATAATTATAATCCAAGGATTTTTTCTAGTGGATTGTGTAGTATTGGATCATTTCCATACCATACCAAGTACGTATCTATTCTTATTTAATAGTGAATCTTGTAAATACTTGTGTTCTTATGGATGTGTGTTTGAGTTGTTTTCAGCTAGAAATATAATCTTTAACATGAGGGAAAGGTTGTTTTAATTAAAAGGAAATATAAAAGAAATAATATCTCTAATTCACCCCTCCCCCTCTTAGTGCTACAATTATCATAACTGGGAACTTTTATTTCTCACATCTCCACTTCATATTTATGGTTTTACCATAACACATTGATAAGGTGAGTTATTTTTTTGTGTTGAACATTGTCTCTATAGTCTAGGATATTCTTTGGCTTCTCCTCATAAGATGGGTCATTCTCTAGTTGTTCCACTTCTAAATTCAATACAATTGAGGGATCAGGTATATACTTCATCAGAAGATATATATGGAACACATCATTAACTTGATCCATGTTTTTTGGAAGTACTTTCCAATAGGTGACTACTATTATGCAATCAAGGATCTCAAAGTCGATAATATAACTAAGGATATGCTTCCTTTTATTTCTATACCGTGTTACTCTCTTCCTTTTTTATTTTTGAATAACCAATTTTCCTCCAACTTCAAAATCGGAGTCCCTTCGATGGTAGTCATCATATATCTTCTACTTAATTTGAGTAGATTTTATATGTTATTGTAGGGCTTGATCCTTTTCAATAAAATCTTACACATGGCCAGGTCCATATATATTTTTTTCACCAACTTCTTCCCAACAAGTCGGAGTTTTACATTTCTTCCAATCTAGAGCTTCATCTATTCCATTTGAATGCTCAAGTGAAAGTTATGGTATGAGAAATCAACTATTGGGAGATATTTATTTCATCCTCATTTAAACTCCATTGAGAATCCTCTCAGTATTTCCTCAATTGTTAGAATGGTCCTTTCAGATTATACAACATTTTGGGGGTAATAGTCCATATAAAAATTCAATTTTATATTCTGATCATGTTGAAGACTTGTCTATATTTTTGAAGTGAACCTTAGATCATGATCATATATTATCAAAAATGGTACCCCATTCAGCCTCACTACTTTATTTATGAATATTTTATCATGTTGGTAAAGTGGTAAATCATACTGAATAGCAATGAAGTTAGCAGTATTGGTGAGTCAATCCACCACAACCCATATCGTCATGCTTCCTTTGTAAGTCTTTGGGAGACCTGTGATAATGTATATAGTGATATTCTATAATTTCCTTATGGGTATGGTAAATGGTTTCATCATCCCCCTATAATTTTTTCACATTGATTTAACTTGGTGACACACCAAGAACTTTAAGTTGTACTCATCTATCTCCTTCTTCATATCTTCCCACCCAAAGTGCTCTTAAATACCATAGTATATCTTGATACCTCTAGGATAGAAGGAGAAATATGATTTATGCGCAATATATAATAAATATTTTTTTATCTCAAGTGATGAAGGAACACAAATTCTAGTTCCAAACTGAATTAAAGAATCTTAATTGACATGGAATTCATGAAGATTTCATTCTTATATTTTTCACACCATCTGTTGATGTTCCAGATTATCCCTTTGTACCTCCTTGATCTTATCTTGGATAGATGGATAGATAATTAGTTGGGAAAGGTAGGATATCTTCCCTATCATTATTATTTCCATATCTATCCTTTACATGTATATAAATATTATGTATTTATCTTTACAAATAATGGTTAGAGTAACATGTTATTTTCTTATAATAGTATCAATTTCCTTGTTCGCATTTCAAGGATGGTTGAGAATAGAGAAATTGTAGTCCTTGATTAGCTCTAACCATATTTATTGATTCATGTTCATCTCTTTCTGAGTGAATATTTACTTTAGACTATTTTTATCAATATATATGTAATATCTATTACCATAGAGGTAGTATGAAAAATATTCAAGGAGATGATCATAGCTGCTAACTCTAGATTATGTGTCATGCAGTTTTTCATATTGATCATTAATTCTCACAAGACATAGGATGTTAATTTTTATTTCAACATTAGTACACAGCCCAATCCATTCATTGAAGCATCACTATATATCAAAAAACATTCTCCATTTAATGCTAGTGTGATAACTAGAATAGTGATTAGCCTCTTTATAAGATCCATAAATCTTTCCTCTCATTATTACTTCTAGAATTACATTTCCCAATTCCAAGTAAAATTAGTTATAGAGCTAGGAAATTGGGAGATATTTCTCAAAAAATATCTATATTACCCATCTAAGCTAAGAAAAATATGGATTTTTGTGACACTTGAGGGACTAGGCCATTCTTTAATTTCCTTTTTATTTTAAGAGTACATATAAATTCCCCCACTTTTGATCACGTTCCCCAATAATGTGACTTTGTAATTCCAAAAGTCACACTTGATCACTTGGATAGGGAAACTTTTCCTTTATGGTGAACTTGTTTTTCACCTGGTAATCGATACACAGATACATTAATACATACTTTTTCTTAAAAAAGTGCATTGGAACACCCCAAGATGATTTTCTACATCTTATAAACCTATTTATAAATTCTCTTTCGACTACTTCTCCAACTCCTCCAGTTTGATCGGGACCATCCTATAGTGGAATTTGGAGATAACAGTAGCTATGGGTATAAGTTCTATTGATATATATACCACATTATTTTGGGAGACTCTATGTAACACTTTAAGAAATGTATTATTATCTTCCCTTGAAATGGAAAATTTATCAACGTTGATACTTTCCTTCAACTCTACCATTTGAGAAATGTATGCTTCTTCACTTGTTATCAACACTCACACTGTTGAGGTATTTTCGAAAAGAGATTGATGATATTTCATACATTTGTATAGGATAATGGGATTATTCAAATTATATAAATAGATTTTATTTTCTTGATAGTTGATGTGACATCAAATTCCTCCAAGGGAAGTATTACAATATTTTCTGGAATAATTTTCACATATATGCTAATTAGAGAAGAGTCAAACACATGGGTTATATTGATCACACCAATAGGTCTTTTTATAAATATCTCTACTTCATGGTGTCGAAGTTGTGATTAAATAGTTCTAGAAAAAAATTAGTATATAAAAAATGCGTATAATCAGAATCAAATATAAATTTTCCCATTCTTGACTGAATAACAACTTTACAATGTATGAATTCATTTTCATGTTTCACCTTAGTGGTAGTGATGTAATAAGATTTATTTTTCTTGTTTTTATTTGGTGGTTTCTAACATTGATTGATATAGATGGTCCATGGTTTGGGGTATTGTCTTTAATAGTGCCCCTTCTCCCTATAGTTAAAGCATTGAACCATGTGTGGTGTATTGGGAGACGACTTCCTTTCCTCCATCACATTGGATAGATTCTTCATGTATCTTTGACATTCAAGATCATGATGGAATTATTTATTACACATGAATCATTTTATTATTAAATTGAATAAATTCCCATGATGTTTCTTCCCACATTTTTAACATATGGGCGGTTGAGTCTTATTTCCTATTTCATTTGATCTGTCAGCTTAAAACTCCATATTTCAATTCTTATCTCAATAACCATGGGACCATTATCTGAACTCCCTCTCTAATTTTAGATCACATTAAAATAATTCTTTATAACACCCAAATTATCGGATATCTATATTCTTTTACAGGTGTGATTTTAAACCACAAAATAATTAATCTATTTAACTATAATTGTTGATATCAAAACACAAGTGGTATCTTGAAATCCTTGCAAATGTTTCCTCATAAGCCATAATGGATTCACCCTCATTTATCTTACACTCTAGGAATTCTATCTCCAACATTTTTTAAATATTTCAAGGGAAATAATTGTTATGAAATAACTTCTTACCGTCTTCCCACCCCAATTCTTCAATTTAATCATTCAACTTGGTATTAGTTATCAATAGAAACCATTTATAGGCCTCTCTATCCTATTGATAGGTGAGTTGAGTAAAGTTCCCATTCTCATAATATTGGAGCATAAAAATTATATTCTCTATTAAGTTAACACACATTTCCTTGAAAATTGAATCAAAATACAAACTTAATGTTGGTGGTCATTTCCGCATAAAAGACACGATGGTCGGTTTCTTCTTCTTGAGTGAAGGAAGAAATTCTATATTGTTTAGGTCATTGATCATAGACTGAAACAACTGGGTAATCATTTCCATGAATATTTTAACTCCACGACCCTTGGAATTGGGGATAAAATTTTGATAATCATTTCATTATCCCTCACATGGGTTTTTGGTATTGTTTCTCCTGATTCCCATCATTTTCTAAAATATAAAATGTTTGAAAAATAATAAGTTAATAAAGGATGAATAAATAATTTATTCTTACACACAAATTAATTCTAAATACATATCTTATGGGATCCCTATATTTAGCATTTTTCTAAAATGATGCTTCTAAGATATTGTGCTTTAATCCATTTCTAACATTATGAGGAATAATTACTTTAGTTATATATCCTAAATAATGGTTTATATAGATCTCATTATTAACCAAAGTATATCCCCAATAGTTTCAAACCAAACTACATAAAAATATCTAATTTGTGGTGGTTATTTATAGGGGGGATATTCTCAACCCCCTCTAAATTAAATTTTTTCATCAATTAGTGGAAGGCATGTAAAATATTCCACCAAAATATAAGTGGTTTAAAAAATTTAAAAAAATATATTAGGGTTTCATAACCACCGCTAATGTATGATATTAGAGGTGGTTGAAAATTCCTTAAAATCAAATAGATTAGAGGAGGTTTTGAACCCCTGTTATTTTTAAAATTTTGTAGGGGGTTTAAAACTACCAAAAATGTATGAGATTAACAGTAGTTAAAAACCCCTCAAATCTATGTGATTAGAGGGGGTTTTGAACCCCGTTATTATTTTTTAGTTTTTTATTTCAAAAATATATAATATTTTAGAAACAGTTAAGCCAAACCATCAGTAAATTAATATTTACCAAAGGATTTGGTGTAACCACTACAAAAATATGATTGGATTTTTTTTAAAATAGTGGGAATTCAAAACCGCCTCTAAATTATTAAAAGAAAAAATTCATATTATATATAAGCTCATATATATTTATATATATTATAAAAACATATTATAGAAATGTATTTAAGTACATTATATAAACATATTATATAGATTTATATTAATATAAATAAATTATATGAATGTATTTAATCTTTTTATATTATATATTGTGTATATAAATATATGTATTAATAAATATATAATATTTTTTTTGTATACAATTATATTTAATATATTATAAATTATAATATGAAGATATTTAATATCATAAATTTATAATATAAATTATAATATATATACACAAATACAAAATCTAAATATATATTATAATGTATTTAATTAATTCATCCCATAAAACCCTCGGTAATTTTTGTAATATAAAATAATATTTAATAATAGTTATCTGTTATACAAATACATACACGCACACGCATATAATGAAACATGTATATATAATATTAATATTTTGTGTATAAATTATATATATTTGTATATAGAATAAACATATTTAATTTTAATTTAATATATAATATACACTGTATATATATATTTATATTTATATTTATGTCTACATATAATATAAATGTATTTAATTTATAATTATATATATTTTAATATATTATATAATTATATTATCTAAATATTTTTATAAAGACATTATATAAACACATGCATGTTAATATATTGAATATATAAATATATTATATTTAGACACACACACACACAAATATTTATATATAAATAAATATTTAAATAATCATTTTTTCATGAGTCTGATATAAATGTATTTGTAAATATATCGATATAAATACATGTATGTATATATATAAATATATATATATATATATTACATACAAAACTCACTAGGCATTGGGCTATATAGAGAAACCAAATTCCTATATCATTTTTTAAAAATAATCAATTAATTTAGAGGTGGTTTGAAAACATCCTTTAAATACGTATGTTTTTTTAAATCATTAGAGGAAATTTCAATTATTTTTAATATAAAATTTTTAAATGGGTTTATACCCTCCCTAAAATAAACTCCTTGAATATTGTTAGCCCTACCCGCACTTATTGAAGCTACCACAAATAACAGTAGTTGACCACTTTTGCATCAGTTTTCAAAACCACCGCTATAGTATTTATAGGGGATTTTAACTACCTCTAAATGAAAAAATAACCCCTCTAATTGTACTATTTTTTGTAGTTAATGGTGTAAAACAAAGCCTTTTTTCATGAACAAATTGATTATCAAGTCAATTCCCAAACCTCCCTTTTGGGGTTATTACCACAAGGTATAACTGTGTCAGAGCCACATCCACTTATTGTTTCCAAAAAGGGATTTCATTCCTTAGAAACCACATGCTCTTACACTTTACCAAAACATAGTATGTTTACCTATACATAGACTTATACTTATAGGTTTAAATAATTTTTTCTAATCCAAATTCACAAATTAAATAAACCATTCTCTGATACCAACTATATAGACCCAACTTTTTCTTACATGACTATTACTTCATTTTCATGATAAACAACATAAATGTGATACAATAATAGATAAAAAGGTTTAGTATCTTGGGAAAATCAGGCTCTTACATAACATTCACATAATAAAACATAAATATTATTTAAATACATCTTCCTTATCCCCCTAAAATCTCTCACATTTTCCTTAGTTCATGTAATCAAGTGAGGATATATTTCTTAAAAATCGATTACCTAAAATCCTCGAAAGGGAAGGAATATCATAGGAGGAATAAGGTGGGTGGGAAAAATCAACATCACTATATCATAATCAAAGTATCATCATCATAATCATATGGTAGAAATTATATAAAGTCATGTAATGTGAAAAATTAATAATAATGATAAAACATAACATATTGGTCAAATACAACAAATAGTTTTGGACAATTATATAATCATGTTCCCACATAACACATGTGCATAAATCATAACATCATAATTCTGAAAAACATTAGTTTCATGTTCATACATAATAAAAACATATCCTGAGATGTATCACATTACCCAATCCATTAGAGAGATATATAATTCTGACCCCATATTTCACCTCATAAAATGCACATAATCATCCATGCCATGTGGAAAGAATACATTTAACAATTGTAGTCATAAAATAAACCCATGGACTGGAATGAGTTTCATAATAGATTCCATAAATAATAATTAATGTAATAACCATTGGGGTTACCAGATTAATAAGGTAGATCATACATTGGAATAAAATATCACTTTCCTTTGAAGAATAAATATCTCAAGATGAGTTAAAATTAGTAATAGAAAAATGAATTTTTATGTATACATCTTTTTATTTTTCATATAAATAATTTAGGAAAGGTGGAAATATGTATATCCTAATAATCAGAAGATAAATAGTATTGATTTTAAATTTAATTATATTATATAAATATTCATATAGAAAAATATGTGAAATGTTCCATAACCTAAAAGAGAGGGAGTTGGGTTGGGTAATCCCCCTAACTTAAAGCTCTATTTATTTTATCACATTTCTGCCTTATAAATAAAAAACATAAATTTAGTAAAATGTGGAAATATAAGTGAATTATGTTCAAATTTTCCCTCTTAGAAAATTGTGGTCATTGGATTCCAATTTTTAATAGCGAAACGTTTTCATATCATATTCTCCAAAAAAAAATCTTGTTTTGATTCGATCTTGCTATTTTTATCCAAGGTCATTAATACAAAAGTAGAATTAATTCCAAAATATAAAATTAAATATATTTATAAGTTTATATATCATAAATAGGTTATTATAACCATCCATATGGGTGGTGATAATAAACTAGTTGATAATGTCTTCATTAGTGGTCACCCGGCCGTTAATTGGACATTGTCCAAATAAGAAGAATGGTCGGTATTAAATAAAAATACATCACAAATATAATTATTATAGTATGTTAAATTAATTAATAAAATGTTAAAATACTACTAAATTAATATAATAAAATGTTTTCTTTAAAGTAATAGAGAAAAAATTAAGAGAAATGGAAAGTGAGAGGAGATGTTGATGAAGAATTATTATGTTATCATTATTGCTTTTTTTCTATGGTACTAAACCCCTTTGATTCTTGGAGTTGGATTACTCCAGAATGTACTTAAGGATTTTAAGGGGATTCATAGAGGGGATTTTGGAAGAACATTTTCTTCGATAAGTGGAAGTGATATGGTTTTCCAATGGAGGGGTGAGGAGTTATTTATACATAGGGAGAGAGGTATTCTTGAGTTGTAATATTGAATATAATATTATATCAATGGTAACCCTCTAAATAGTAATATTTTTAAAATTATAAAATATATTATAATTAAATAACATTATGTTAATACTTTAAAAAACTTTATAATCCAAATTTATTAGTTTAATCAAAAGGAAAGACGGAAAAATGACAAAATCTTATTTTAATTGAATACATTAGACTTTAGAATTTGGGAAATATTGTTTAGGTTTTTAAAACAAATTTAATGTATTTAAATGAATTATTTTTCAAATTAAATATATATTTGGTCAATACAACATTTTCAATATTTATTAGAACATGAATAATTTAATTAAAAATACACAAGTTGTGAAAAAACTGTATTTTTTCTATTCACCTAAAAAGTTGATGTATTTCAAAAAATTTAAAAAATCACCCTCAGAAATTTTTGATGTGATGATTTAAAAATGAAATTCATTTTTTCAAATTATATTTCTAACATTGATATTTTTAATTTTTAATGAATAAATTATGATTTTTACAAAATACATTAAAATATAGTTTATTAAAAATGTACCTATATTTTTGTTGATTTTTTTATCTTGAAATTGATTTTATGGAATTATAATATTTATATTTTTTCAAATTAATGATTCTAAATATTATTTACCTTAAAAATTTATTTTTATGTGAAATTAATATTCCAACGCTCTAGATACTACTCACAGTGGTCAGGTTACTATTCCCATTGGTCAGGTTACTATTACAATGCTCTCATAACTATTCCAATGGTAATCATACCAACTATAAAAAACTATTCATTCATTCATTAAATAATCACTACAATTCCTCCCAAGTATATATTTTTTAATTTTCAAAAATAATGATTGGTTTACTAATATTTTGTTTCTTTTTCTATAGTATTGTCATGGGGTTGATGATTCCAGTAGATTGGTGTGACCCAAAATTTCCCATTATAGTTTTAATATTTTCTATTTTTTTCTTCTTATACTTTTTATAAATTTAATGGATTCATTTTTTACTAATATAATGATTTACATTAGTTAAATAAAGTGTTTCTAATTTCTCAATGTGATGTATGTGTATAAGCTACATAATATAACACAAAATTATTCACAAAACAAATATCATTTAAAAAATAGGGGTCATTACAAAAATATGAGACATGATCAACTAAGATTAATATCATAATGGATTGGGATCCAAATTCAATTAATACAAATATTCCTTGAGAGATAATCCATAATGATATTTATGGTATTTTTATTGCAAAAATATTCACTATAGTGGATAAGATGTGAGTTGGAAGGAATGGATTGGATTACCAAAACTAGATATATACTACAACATAATTTTTTCTTGGATGTACTCCCCTCTCCATGTATTTAGTAGGATTTAGCATGTTTTTTGGATTAATGTATAATTAACCGGGAGATATGATCCATGCGGAGATTTTGATGAAATAAGATGTGTATGATATAAATCAAGATAAATACAATAAGTATAGTCAAATTTATTTATATTACTAGTTGGTATTAGGACTAAAAAGGTGAAAAATTAAATCATGCCCTTAATCAAACTCATCATGTCAGATTAAGAATATACATTCAATTTCTAATAGGTGTCTGGAGTTTCATGTTATATTAAATATGTGAAAATTAAAAAGAACCTAATATGAAGATAAAGTGGTGAAAATACCTAGTCTGTAATATCATGTTGTTTCAAGAACACATTATAGTTAAAAAAAGATATCATTCTATATCTCATGTGTATTAGACCACAATAAGATGAAGTTGAAAACATGAGAGAAGAATTATTAATGATCATGGATTTCATGTGTGTAACTCCCCAACCCCAGTTACCCAGAGTCAGTGCATTATTACATAACATTGGCATGATCACAAGAAAGATCAAATCTCAAAAGACCGATTAGTTTAGTAGCCTTGGAAACACTAGATATATTCATAAAGTTTTACATTACATCATAAAAATGAAAACTACAACAACTTAGTCTCCAGATTCTACACTTGTATCCCCTCATACTATCCCTACAGGTCATTCATAATTTACTTCTTCACATCTTGGGAAAAATAAAACATTGAAAGGGGTGAGCTCAAATTCCCAGTAAGGATAACAATATAGCGGAAACTTTCATAAATAAGAATAAAAATTTAAGGCAATGTATAACTAAAACAAAATCCTTCTAAACTTGAACTTCAACATATTATGGAAAAAATAAAATGAAATAATGCCATTTACTTATTCACATGGATATTATACTAATTGAATAATCACATGCAATATCAATAACCACTTTCATAGTGATGGAATGCATAATTCCAGACTATCATAACCACATAGCCAAGGCCTCGTGCCAAGACTACAAATAAGATTTTTTCAAGGCCTTGTTCCAAGACACTAGTTTGTCTCATGAGACCTACCGATGAATCGAGGAGCTATAGCGGGCTCCACCCATCACATATTAAGTCCAATACATTCCCATATGAAAAGGTTTAAACATAACATAAACATTCGTATTAAAACTAGCATAAGAAATGTAAATACTTCATCCATAAACCATGAATGGTATAAAAATAACACATCCACAGTCAAACATATCAAAAAACCTTCAATACAATATATAATTTTTGTATCATAATAAATCATCTTCAAATAAGCGTAAAATCCTTCAAAGGATGTTGACATAGATGAAATCAAAACTCTTTTTAGAGAAATATCTCTTTTTATTTTGAAATCATTTAAGAGTCATATATTTATAAAATAAAACATTTTCTTTGAATATATTCTTATAAGATTGTAAGGGAAGCTTTGAAGATTTTATAACGGCGGAAAATAGCTACACCCGCCGTATAAGTTAAAAAAACATTCTTACCTTAATTTTGTCGAAAAGGTTAAAAAGAACCTTGTTTGGAAAACGACGAAAAGATTCCTTAATAAACCTCTTATAAAAATTCAAACAAGGGTATAAATGACTTTAACACATTTTCTTATAAATAGTAAAAATGTTTTGAAATACATTTTTAAGAAACATGGATGTGGATGATAAAGAGATCCCAGTAGATTATTACGTATAAACAACCTTGGATAATGAAGAGATTGCGAAATAAACCCTTACCTTGTACTTTTACTTGGTTGGGGGTAGGTTAACCTCCTTTATAATGGTGAAATAATTGTTATTAAATTATACAAGAATCATATATATTAATATGATATCATATATGATCTTTTAACATTGATTTGTTAATAATATCTTAGTATTATCGTTGTTTCGGGTGTTAACTTACTCATTTTCTTTTGTATATTTTGTTAAATAAGCCATGTTTTTCATGGATAGGTTGTATCTCATTCATATCCAGAATGATATCAAGTCCTTAAACATTATTTTTAAATCGTAAAATGATAATTATACTTGAATGGATATGATGGAGAATGAATCTCATCGCGTTCGTGGAGACGGTAGTCCGTACGTACGCACGAGAGACAATATCATTCTTTTGATATTAAAATAATATATAATTTGATGTTATATCATATATACAGAATAATTATAATGTTATATTTATTAATTACATGAATTACACATCATTATTATACCCATCCAAATAATAATTTATTGAATAACAATTACACCACGACGTGGAGACGGTAAGCCGTATGTACACAGGTATGGTGACATGTTATTCAAAGGATGGATAGAATAATGAAATATGGTTGTAAAATGTTTATAATAACATCAAATTATATATAATATACTGGAGTTATTATTTTATAATGGTAATAACAAAGAAAGAAGAAGTGGAAGAAAAAAGGAACTTGAAAAAGGGTGGTGAAATCATTACCCCTTCTTCAGGTTCTTCCTTTTTATTTGATCAAAAGGGATCCTTAAGTTGGATTTTTGACTAAATAAAGGCCTCTAGGATGAATTTAGGGAAGTTTAGAGAGTATTTGGGCAGAGGTTGGCCGAACTAAAAGGCTTTTATGGTGTGAGTTAATGAGAAGGGAGAGTGCCCTTTTATGAGAGGGGTGAGGGGCACCTTTGGAAAAGCTAGAAATATTATTTTATATTATTTTTATATTCGGTTTATAATGGCTACAAAGTGGATTATTTAAAGGTTAAGGTGGGTATGGGTCTAAAAACACTCAACCAATAGAATTTAGACAGGTTTGGGTCATTATATTAACCTTATCTTTAAGTATTAACTCTTAGTTAATTAGTTTCACTTTTACAATGTCTCTTTGTAGTTTTATATTATATGGTTAATAAACTTACTATATATATCCAAGATACCCCCAAGTGGTCCATTAATGATACACCTATCATGATATAATTCTCTTGTCCGAACCTTAGATTTTTAGGAATTTAATATCAATTGATTATATAATATTTGTTTTAAAAACTCTTTTATGTCAATTTTGACACTATTCAATAATTGGTTTTTTTAAAAATCATAACAGAATTATTACTTTGAAAAAAGTTAATTAAGTCAATCCTAACATGTTATATTAACCTATAAAATTAGTGTAATTCATAAAAAGTCTCAAATTATATTTATTTGGGTATTTATAATATCAATTATTCTAATTTTTTATTAATTAGGTAATTACTACATCATCATTGTGTCATAAATAAATTAAATTATTTAATGTCTAAAAATTATAAATAAAATATAATTATGTAGGAAAGAATTTTATCTTTCTAATGAATATTTACAATCGAATTTATATTATGTGTAACCCTATATTAAAATGTTTTAGTAAATAAACTTTGATTTTAACTCTTTTAACTCTTCTTTGAATTAAATAATAATAAATGTCCTAATCTAATCCAAGTGAACCTAAATGATAATATTTTATTCCTAAGGTTGTTTTTGGTCGAGATACACTTGTCCAATAGAATTAGGACATGTGTTCGGGTAATATTAATATCATTTTTACCCTTAATTACCCTATTTACTTTTAACTGTGGTAAATAAAAGTAAAAAGTTACTATTCACCAAAAAATATTTTCATCTCATTGAACCACATTTTACTCCTTTATATTAACCATGTCTCTTGGATTTTCGAAATTCCAACCACAGAAGCGGTAAAATTAAGTTTTATGATAAATTCAGTTTTTTAACTAGCACTTAGTAGTTTCACTATTCATCAAAAATTGATGTTTTTCAGAACAATGCCAAAATTTTACCCTAAGCTATAATTGATATTCTGAATTCAAAAATGATTTCTATTTTACAAAATTCCAAACATATAATTTGCATTAATTAATTTTATAATTAATTCCCGCTGTCACAACAAATAGCGTGTTTTTTAGAAACAATATATATTAAAAGATTGACAATTGTTTATGTCCAATTTCAAAGTGAAATTAATTCTAATGAACACCATTGGATAATATGGTAAAAATATATTCTAATTATACTTTAAAACCACTCAATAGTATAATTTATCACTATAAATTATTTTGATTAAAAAATTTGTTTTTAAGTATTTTTCACTATTCATAAAAATTGAAAGTTCTCAGAAAAATACCAAAAATTCAACTTAGGATAATTTCGATATTCTGAATCCAAAAATGAAGTCCATTTTGAAATATAAAATATATATAATTTCAAAAAGTATGTATTACTATTCATAACGGTTAGTTTGATTGGTTGTGGTGTGTTAAAACTCGATGTTGCGTACAACACACGCTATCACATTATTCAAAGAGAAGCGTACCATAGAAGCTTGGGGTGTTACAATGTGTATTTGGTTTTTTTAATATTAATGTGGTATAAGTTCATTATTTTATGGATACAACAATCATATATGTGGAATGATTCATAACCAAAAATTTCTTCCCTAAACCAAATATTATATTAAGAATTAGCGTAATGAGCTGAAGGCATTTAAAGGGATTTTGTGATGATTGTTAAAAACCTAGCTAGTGTAAATCCCTAACTCGAATCACAAGATTAGAGCTAGAGTTTCATATAACCTCTTGCACACCCCCCATACTTAAGTGTCTTCCAACTATTGGTGAGGTTCTAAATTAACCTAGGTATTATATGTCCTCTATAATCATATCCATTACAAGATGATAATAACATAAATCATAGTAGAAGATGATATCATAAATTTCATAATAGATGTCATTCCTGGTCACACAAGTGTAATCAAACAGGACCTAGATGTGGAAGTAAAAAAATTATAACAGTATTTATGGATATGGTAATAAATAAAAGTGATGGATAGACCATTCACTTCCATTCCCAGTGCCATGCCTAACTCCCATCTCCAAAATCCTCTACAACCAACTGCGGGATCCTTTCCCTTATCCAGATCTCTGATCGGAAACTCTATACATGCACCAAGATGGTCAAATAGGGTTTGAGTATAAACTCAGTAGGACACCGCTAATGCTTCCTTAAGATAATTTCAAACTTATAAGAGGATTGTGGCTTAATAATATGGAATTCACAATGAAATAACAACCAAATATGTTCTTAGTAGGTGTGTTCTAACCAAGATTCCAAAAACCCTGACCATACATGCATTGGATCTAAGACAAAAGAGTAGACATAATATATTTCATAAACATTATTTGAACACAAGGCCACATATTATGTATCTGAGTATCCACAAGGGAAATGATCCATGGGTTGGTTCATAATGTCTTCATGACCCATCTCTATCGTGTTCCAGGAAATGATGTTATCATATTTAAACACTACCATAGTTCATTCCACAATTAATTTGTATCCCAAAACTATTTCTTAGGTTACACCATAAGTCCATCATGCACCATCACTATCACAAGCCATGACACATGGCCATCGTTCCCCCTCCATGTGCCTTAGTCCATCGTTTTCATCATCATATTTCGTAAACACACCCCCTCAAAGAGAAGAACATTACATAATGGTTCACCTGTAACTTCCTACCATATGTAACACCATCGAAGGCCATATATCCATGAAAAATATCAAAAAACACATATAGAAAAAATATAGAACATCATTAATGATTATAAATACCCATACACACACACACACACGTGATCAACACTAAAATGTGGGTTTTATGGGCTACACATGCACACATATATGATCAAACTCAGACATGGGTCTCAATTTTCAAAATAACATACCATCATATCATGTGAATTATTAATATAAAAGTCCCAATATGGTAAAATCATCCTACCTTTAACAAAAAAAATGTTCTAATATCATGAATCCCTACCTAATTCAAAATATATGCCAATGATCCCTAGATCTACCCAAATTCCATCACGTGAGAACTCTACGATCAAGGTATTGGAGGAAAACACACTAAAGGGTGGGAATAGGTTTAACATACTCAATAATAGTCATGGACTTCAATAGCCTAGGTCCAATGATTATCAAAATCAAATTCTCTAGATCTATTGCATAAAGAATCAAAGAAATCATATTTTGTAAGGAGTTAGATCACATAAGATCATATGGATAAGGCATAGGGTTTGTGGAAAATAGTAGGGAGGTGAAAGTGAAATGAAATGTGTGCTCACTTGATTTATTCTTCTACAATAAAAAACATTCCTAGCCTGAATTAGGGATTCATGTCTTGAACTTTTGAAATGATCGATAAGATGAAAATATCATCACATTGGACTAAAATTATGAAAACCTTATTCAAATTTTTAATAGTATCTCACATCATTAATGTATCTTCACATACTAAAGGAAAATTCAGGGCTTCATCCTAGAATCCATTCATGTTATGAATATCTATTCACGACATGAACCAGATCTTGTTATCAGTTTCAATATTTTTGGTTCATTTCATTATTTGAACATCTCTAACATGTTATAACTCGTTTAATTACACCATTTAAGGTTTTTTAATGATTAAAATAAGGCATACGTAAAATTAGGTGTCTTAAAAATCACCCCTCCAAGGAATTCACATCCTAAAGCACTGTCTTTGTATGATGCCTAATTGAAAAACTCTATCCATTCACCGAAACATGGGCCTCATTCCCCCATTTCTCATCATTAATCCGTCTATTCTTCCATAAAAATATAAAAATTGGAACTTTCTTCCCTCACAACAACACATTCTCCTCTAGCCTATGATCCACACAATTCACTCTATATATAATTCATGTTGCTTTAACTCTGTGTTCACACAGTTCATTAGATACATAAGATCACAAATGTACCTCCAAAGATAAGATAAATGAATCATATTGTGCATAACTTAGTAATATTAAGTAATATCTAAATGGTAGACCACTTTCCCAAATTTTTTTCAATCTCAAACAGCCAAATGAATCTCATTGATAGCTTCCCCTACTTCTACATCCATCAATTCCCTAGCCAAGGAGGCACACATAAGAAAACTTGGTTGCTCATGTGTAACTCCATGGGTTTTCTCCTACTATCAGTATACATTCATTTCATGCTCTGATAAATGTATAACCACTTCTATATTAGTTATACTCTCTCATAACTATCTTGTACCATACTTTTCCACACCACTGATTCCCCACCCACCTTATGTTAACTGAAAATTGAGCAACAAAACTGACCATGTATATATTCAAAGGGTTTATTTAAAATTGAAACTTAGAGACTATTGTTTTACAAAAACTCAATTAAGTCTACGTGATCATCCCAAACACCAATAATGTCCATAATTCATTCCTATAAAATATCCTCTAAAATATGGATTTTACTCTCTAGTTTTCAATTATTCTGTGGATGATACATTGTACTCAATTTTTTCTTGGTGCTCAATACTTTATTTAATCCTGACCAAAACCATGAAATGAAGGGTGTGTCTTTATCTGATAGAAATCTCAAAGCAGCTCCATACAAGCGTACAATATCCAATACATATACCTTCACCAACTTATCAACAAAAAGGGTTTCTTGAATCATAAATAAATGATCCACATTTATTAGATGATCGAATAATATCATGATTACTTAGGGTTATAGGTAACCTCATCATGATGTCAATTATCACATTATCCCACTTCCACATAGGCACTAGAAGTAGCTGAAGAAAATAATAAGGATATTGATTTTCTTCTATTACCCTATAGATGGTATGAAATCAAGAAACATACCTAGGGTTTTCCCTATTCATACCAAGACATAATAAATTTTTATATATGTCATGTTAATTCTTCTTTGAACATGTAGTCATAGCCCAATTTAAATAATGAGAGACTCTTATCAGCTCCCCCCTCAAGAAATATTTCACCACTAACCACTCACGAACCCATATTTTTCATCATTATCTATAGAGAACCATAAAAGTGAATCATTCCCTTCCAATCATTCCCACATCACTACACAATTTAGATCCATCTCTTAGGTGTACTTTACCCAATCCATGAATAAAGACATAGTAAATAAAGGCACACATGTCCTAACACCATGGTCCTTTGATTCATCCTCAATCTACTCATCCATAAAACTCATTATACATCATTCCTCCTATGAAGGTCAACCACCATGCTTCTGTTTCACCAACATTTTTCTATTGAGAGTATCTAAAATGGAATTAACTCTCACTAGAGAATAAAAAATATTAAATTTAGATGTCTGTAGATACTCCATCCAATGCCACTACCTCAAATTGATATCCAACTAAGAATTTATGTATCAAATTCTCTTATGGTATTTGTAGATGTAAAACATCTCATCAAAGAGTTAGTGTCACTAAAATTTCATGGAATAAACCCCAAGTATCATCTTTAATCCATGCATCTGGTAGTTCCTCTCATGGTGTCCCAACTGACATGACTCATATGTGACTACATATACTCTCTTCATCAATGAAACTCCCTACCCAACACATGGGGCATCACAATAAACTATTTAACCAATATTATGATATAAAATAATTAAACTATAGTTTTCATCAATCTCATCTTCTATTCTAGTAATACCTCTTTACACTTACATGAACACTAAAACTCCACCCCCTTTTGGTCTACTTTATCATCAATGCTTCCAAAACAATGAATTCCTAGATGAAGCATTGATAGTACCCCACAATCTAAAGGAAATCCTCATATTGAATATATTCATGGGGCTATATCAAGAAATCACCAACTTTACCTTCTTTGGGTAAACTAAAATATCTTCCTTTGAAATCAAAATCCTATAGAAACACACCACATAAATCTAGAATTGTAACTTCAACATTTTATAAAAGAGATAATTTGATTCTAGTGTAATTAAAAAAATATCAAGGTGGATACCAAGAATATATAAAGTCTTAGAAAATATAAGGATTTATTCTACTAACACAATAATTATGGATTCAAGGTATGAATGGAAGATCCTATTCATGAGACCTAAGAAAAATATAGGATAATTTTTCAACCTGAAGGGATTTAAAAGATATGCATAAAGTCCATATCTACTTATAAATTCTATCATGGAAGTATCCTCATATTTGAATTTAAGTGGAAGGTATACTGAATGATGATAAATCATTTAAAACTATCTATCTCTCCATAACAAATAAAAAATATCATAAATTCATGGTAAATGGTACCTATTATTCATTATTTCAATATTTAGCATTATTTATTCCACACAAATTCATACAGTACTATCTGAATTCTTCAGAAACATCACTAGAGAACTCTGAGGAGATATTATCATCCTAATAAATCCATTTTTATATAAATACTCTTCCTATACCTTCAACTACGTCAACTTAGTTGGTTCCATATGATAAGGATGAATTGATATCGAATGTGCCTCTAGGATAAGATCAATCTCAAAATAAATTCCCATGTTTGGATGAAAACCTATGAAGTAATCTAGAATACTATTCTGATAGTGATCCACCATTGGTGAAAAAAGAATAAGGGGTTACCACTAATTATTTTATGAGAGATAATCCCACATCATATGCCATGGTAGTGTCAATCTGGATCAGTTATGGTCCCATCCTTCTTGATTCAACATCACACTCACTACTCAACATGTACCTCTATCATCTAGGTGAAGGAAAGTAACACATCTTCAAAAATAGTCAATATGAGATCAATAACTAGTCAATAATTCTATTATGAATATCACAATTAATCTTTTTATCGCTAATATTTAAAACCCAGATATTTCTGCAACTAAAAAAACTTTAGGAAACCATGAAATTATTAGAGATGGTCTACATTCATTCCTAAGTTCATTCCAAGAGAGATTATCTCATATGATAACCTAACTTTAAAATTAAGGAAAATAATAACTTGAGTAGATATAAAGGAATATGAAACTCTTTAATCAAACAAATATTTAGAGAGTATATAGGTAATCAATACCATACCTATAACCAGATAAAGTCCCTCTCTATTATAGGATGTAACCTCATACATCGAATAAAACCTACCTGCATCAAAATCATGGACTTACCTCTAGTTCATTAGTTTCTTGACTAATCAATATCTATGGTTCTTGGGTCTTCTATAGTGGACCACAACTAAATCCCTAGGTCACATCATGTGTCTGTGTCACAACCATGGGAGATCCTATCCAAAACAACCTCAAACAGAGTTGATAAAGATGTTTCATATTTCCACACCCATGTAAAATAGACTGATTTAATGGAAAAAATTATGACTATTCCCATTTTTTCACAATTTAAATATTGGGAGCCTATATCACCCATAGAGTGAACTAAAGAGAACCTACTCTACTCTGGCTGTCTACCACCCTACTACACCTACTCACCCTTACACTTCTAATTACTAGAAAATGAACTCACTGAAAAGCTATTAAATCCTATCATCTTTATAATAAAATATATAAGGAAACCTAAAATCCTATTCTCATCTAGCCCCTTATCAAAATTTGGGGCCCTATGAAACACTTTGAACCCATCATCTAGTCAGATCCCCTAAATTTTCTTATAATATATAGACAAAGGTATATCTCAAAGTTTATAGTTATCTACACCTCGTTCCCATCTAAAATCAGGAAAAATAATATAAAATTTGTGAAATGATAAGAGTAAGACTAAAACCAACATCATCCCCTTCTAAAGATCCACAAAATCCCAAGATCTATTCGTCTTCTGTGTGTCTAGAATGAACTCCTCAAATAATATTTCCTTTAAGTACTCCCAAGTAAGACCCTCACACTATATTGTCTATCCCATCACACCCCACCACCACCGAATGGGTCCCTAAATCATAAAGGATACTAGTTTAACCCTACTATCATTGGGAGTATCAACCAAGATGAATATTCCTTTAATGATTTCCATCCAATCCTAAATATATTGTCAACTACCATTATTGTGAAAATATAGACGATGCTAGAGAAAAAATCTAGGAAATGGTCAACTATCATCCTCTATACTCCTCCACCCAGAGAAGGAACTATCTGTAGGATTCTAGATTGGAGTGATTTTACCTATAAAAAATGGAGTAGGTGTGGGGGAATTCTCAAGTGTACCCCCCTACATAGCTAGTGGTGAAACTAGTGCATCATCTCTAATATGAGTATTATGGCGTCTTTGAGGTGTATTTTTGTTGAAATTCTAAATGAACGTTTAGAATTACTATTCCAACTTGTTTAGGAGAAAAACTTAAGTACTGATTAGGAACACATATAGGATTCTTATCAGAATATCTATCCTAGGAGATACCCTCACATAAGATATAATTCTCTCGGTTATATCAAAATCTCAAGCTTAGTCCTTTGTACCTTGCACAATATCCACAATCATATATATACAATACATAATAGTATATTGATGTTCAGATAACTAATTCCAAAATTTATATATCACAGTAGTATAAAACATAGATATATCACTAAAAAAATTGTAAAATCAATGGATTATATTAATTAAATTTTATGCAGTGCTCAACATGTGTGTGTGTGTGTGACATGTTGTGATGTCCTAAAACTGGAATCCACTGAAGGTGCCCCAATCTTGGTGTGCCACATGACCTCAATCACATCTCCCCAGATGCTAGAGGATACCGAATAGCAGTGAGGGATAGGGGTGTGTTCATGGGGAGATTATTCCCTTATTACTAGAGTTTAGCATAATAGATATGTATGATGCAAAATGAGATAAGTGAATAGTGAAAGAAGTGTAATAGAAAACATCACATCAGAGGAAGATAGGTGAATAAAAATAATTGAAACAACTTTAATAGATATACAAAATATAATGATGATATTTCATGTCTCTGGAAATCTAGAAAACAGGTATACATGTAGAAGACAAGAATTCTATACAAAAGTATCAAAGTACAACCAAAAGTATCTCAAGCATCCCGAGCTCTAGTTCGATCATCTGCAATTATATCCATCCTAAAATAGAAAGCAATCAAGTTTCTGAATCTACCCACTTCCCTTTTCCAACACATGTATCCATATATTCTTCTTGAGTACTAGAGGTTCCCATATAGGGTGTGAGATAAATATCAGTAGGCTACCACCAATGGTGTCTATAACATCTTGTCTGTGTAATATAAATTGAAAAGTGTAGAAACATTCACATATAAAATTAATGTTGTATGGTAATTTAAATACCCAAGTACCTGCTTCATACATTGGCTAGTGTCTAAACATGTAACCAGTTTATTAACTAAATCATTTTCAGTTTATATAAATAGTTCACGTGAGGTATAGTCAGCACTGACATCACCTCATGATAACACTAATAGTGGTTACAAGATGTAACAAAGAAACCATGATGTTTATAATGTAAAAAAGGATTCCATGGTAAACACCAAGGAAACCAAGACCTCAAGGGTCACCAACTCATTAGTAACTGTAGCCTAGATAAGGGTAAGAGTGTAATCCAACGATCCTCATCCACGTCATTCCAAAATAGTATGATCTAACCAAGTCTAAGGAATGCATCCAAGGTAAAATTGGATAAGCTATGGTCGGGCCCAAGGAAGTAACCAAGGCACCTTGTGTTTATAGAAGCCATGATAGATCCAAGGAGTGTATTCAAGACATCCTGTAATAGTGAAGTAGGGATCTTATGGTTTCATATCGAGCATACACTAATAGATAAGGATGGGGTTCCAAGGTTGTCTCGACTAAGGAAATTGGCATCCTTGAATCGGAATGGCGTCCTTTAGTTCTTATGGCATTCCCTAAAGAATCTAAAGGAAAACTCAAGTCAGGCCCTTCCTATAAGTTTGTAAAATCCCCAACATATAACTAGTAACCTTACATTTAATTTATTTAATAAATTAAGTTGTGTGATAGTCATATCATTTAATAAACTGAAAAGGTTCAAGCCTTTCCTTTCATTAGTGTAACAAGGCCAAGGGGAATTCAACCATTTATGTCATTTTATATTCAATGACTTGGTTCTCTCCTTTACCTTTCGTTACATTATAATTTTGTGCTAAAAATGAAAAACCACTAGTAATTCATTAATATAAACTAAGTCAAATAATATTTACACCATATACTTTCCATTTAATTTTTGATTAATTTATAAAATTATAGTACATACCATAGGAAAGTTAAGTGGAGTTTAACATGGTCAAATACACTCAATAATTCACAATTAAATATTAATTAAATATAGAGAGGCTTAACATTAGAATTTTCCAGCTCAAGGCACACCTGAACAATGGCTCAAACATGTCCGAACACTAAAAATCCAATTATTGAATATCACCCTTCATGAGGTGGTTGAAGTTGTGGACGTAACCACCAAAAGTGAATTGCATATATTTCATGGGTTAGGGAGCATGATTCTAATAACTACAAGAATGAACTATTAATTTAATAGAAACCACCTGATGAAATTAGAGAGATTATACAACAATTTATAAAACAACAGAAATTGAGGAATGATTTATAGACCACCAACATCATAATCTTACAACTCTCCTCATCCAGTATCAGCCTATAGTTCTTAATGGATTGTATTAGACCTAAATAATGGATCAATTACATAAAATTAGGGCATATGAGCCTGCATTTATATAGCATCTTAGATTGGAAGAAGAATTATGTGAGATTAAAAAGGAATTGGGAACGTATCGACACAAATCCAATGAGACGAATAGTGGTCGATTCAAACTCTAGATGGATGGTATATCTTCTTTCCTAGATTAGGTTCCCCAAATAACAAAAATGGGGATAAAATGAGGCTTTTCCCACCAGAAACCCAATGGGAAATAATGGTTTAATTAAAACATGAATTGAGGGGGAAATGGCTTTTTACCCAAAATTTATACCACACACGTTTTGGCCGCATGGTTTACCCAAACCATGTGAAAATCATGAATGAGCATCTGTAGTAAGGGGTATACCTCATGGTTAAGCTACACAGTTAGGGAAACCATTTTCAATCCGTGTGAAATAGTCTATCAAAATTGTAGACAATCTCGCTTGTCTATGCGGCCCAACTCACATGGTTAAGGAAAACCGTGCACCCTATTCAAATACAATATCTAGCCTTACATGGTTTTAACAAATAGTGTTTTATACCTTGCATGGTTGACTATAACTATGTGATAGACCATTTTCTCCTAAAATTCTAGGTTCCAATCTCTGAAGAAGACAAGAACACCCCTAATACCTCCAATAACTCATTAGGAATCTGTATTATGTCCAAAAAAAGAATTAGATAAAGATTTAAATGATCCATATCTGAGTGAAAAACATGGTTCTTATAGTCTTCCCCCCTTGAAGGAACTCATCTTCGAGTTCACCTTCCAAGGGCGGTGAAACACTGTATGAGAAAAACTCTAGCCACTGGGCACATACGTTGGCCTCAAGCTCCCAAGTCTCATCCTATACACGGTCGTGCTTCCATAGCACCTATAACAGAGGGGAATAATTTCATATTAGAGCCTTCATTCTATGTTCAATAATGTTTATAAAAACTCCTTGAAGGTAAAATCATCATCGATCTCAACTTCCTTAGGATCAAAGGTATGAGATGGGTCAGCATGATAACGGAAAAGTTGTGAACCATGGAAGAGGTCATGTATGGAACGGTGCCTCTGAGGTAGTAGAAACTGATAGGCTACCAGCCCGACTCTCTCTAGGATCAAAAAATGGACCAAAAAAGCACGTCGATATCTTCCCTTCCCTACATATCTCTCTATGCCCCATCCTAGGTGATACCCACTGGAAAACATGTTCCCCAGCCTCAAACTCCAAAGGTCATCGATGGATATCAGTATAAAAGTTCTATCTATACTGAGAAATATACATATTCTTTCTAGTCATCTTAACCATATCTGAAGTATCCTTCATGATACAATGACCTAGTAGGTCTACCACACCTACCTTTATCCAGCACATGGATGAACAGAATATCCTACTGTACAAGTCCTCAAAAGGATCCATCTGAATTATTTCCTAGAAGATATTATTATAAGAGAGTTCAATGAGAAGGATATTCTTCTACCTAGAACCACCAAAATAAAAGATCTATGATCATAGAGTATCCTCTAGAACTTTTATTTTCAGTTCTGATTTTCCATTAGTATGAGGGTGAAAGGTCTTTCTCAGAAGAATGTGTATACCTATAGCCTTCTGTAACCCCAACTAAAACCATAATGTAAAAAAATAATCCCTATCAAAAAAAATAGTATGAGGAACCCCATTTAGCTTAATGATCTAGTTGAAATACAATCTTACCAGCTCATCAAATAAGAAAGTCTCTTGAATATGAATGAAGTAGGATACCTTCTTTAGTCGGTCAATAAGTATCCACATAGTGACACTACCTCTCGGTGGTCTAGGTAATCCAACTAAGAAATCCATAGCAACATCTTCCCATTTCTATTCTAGGACTAAAAACGTTTTTAATAAGCCTTCTAGTATATGGTTCTCCCCCTTCACTTTCCGAAAGGTGGAACAAATTGTGGTAAATCCTATTGTCTGATGTTTCATCTCAAGCCACCAATACCGGTGTCGCATGTCACAATGCATTTTGGAGATGTTGGGATGAACTTACCATTAAGAAGAATGGGATTCAGGTATTAGTTCTTCTCTAATATCTGTAGGAACCCATACATGTCCATGTATGTGAAGGATGTCATCTCTATACATAGACCAATCTAGAGGCAGGTCATCTCCTACAATACTCTCATAGAGAACCAATCCCTTGAGATTTGAAAATTCCATGCTCTTCACCTTTTCTATAAGGGAAGAGTTAAATGTCAAGGCATAGAGGTAAGACTACTTATGAATATCATAAAACTCCAGATGGAGGTCATAAAATAGGGCCATCAATTTTTATTCATCATTGGATTACCATATGACCTATGCCTGAGTTTTTCAAATTAGTGCATAATCTACTGTATTACCCTTCCTATTTGTATAGGCAAGACTGAAATCGAAGGATTGAAAATATTCACGCCATATTCATTTTATGAGATTCAAGTGACACTATATAAAGATATATTTGAGGATCTTGTATTTTTTATACACCAAAAATCACTCACACATCAGATAATGTATCCCACAATGTAAGGAATGGAAAACTACTATGAAATCAAGGTCTTGTGTCGGGTAATTTCTCTCATGAGGCCTCAAATACCAAGATCCATACATAACAAATCTTCCCTCCTATATTATCACTCCTCCTAGACCAATGTCTATTGCATCACATTATACTACATAGCCTCTTCCAAGCTCTGGAAGAATCAGAATAGGTGTTGAGACCAGCCACCCATTCATATCTTGAAAGGATTTCTTGCACACTTCTAATCACGGGAACTTAACACCCTTATTTGTAATACTAGTAAGAGGTGAATCATGGAATGATATGTCTTGTATGAAATGCCTCTAATATCCATCCAACCCCAAGAAACTTCTTATATCAAACTCATTATTAAGATGATCCCAGGAAACCATAGCACTATCCTTCTATGGGTGAATAGAGACTCCGGATTCTGATAGAATATGACCCAACAAGTGAACTTTATTAATCTAGAAGTGGCACTTAAAAATATTAGAATAAATCTGATGCTCTCTCAATGTACTAAGAACAATATCAAGGTGCTTATCATGGTCTCTTAGAGTGTGATAATACACCAATATATTGTCCAAACATACTACAAAAATGGAATATAGATAGGGGTGGAACACCCTATTCATCAGATCCATGAAAATGATGGGTTCATTTTTAAGGCTGAAGAGCATAATGAGATACACATATAGAACATACCTAATACAGAAATTTGTATGGGGTATGTCTGATGTCCTGACTCGCACCTGAGGATATATCAATCCCAGGTCAATCTTAGAGAATACCCTATCTCTCCAAAGCTGGTTAAAGAGATCATCTATTCAAGTTAGTGTATATCGCTTCTTGACAATAATCTGGTTAAACCATCTATAATCCTTTCATAGATGAAGTGTCTCATCCACCTTCTTGGATAATAACATGGGAAAACTCCAAGAGGAAGTATTGGTCCATATAATACCTTTGTTATCTAGATCATATATCTATCACTTGAGCTCCTATAGCTCGGAAGGATCCATACTATATTGAAAAATAGACACTAGATTTTCTCCTGAAATGCGATCAATCATAAACTCTACCTATCTCTATAGAGTTAATCCAGAAAAATAGTTGGGAAATACGTACCTCAAATGATATACTACTGGAAGGAATTCAACCTGATATAAACCCTAATCCTCTATGAAGAGATTGGAAATCTGGGTGGTTACTTCACCTAGACCATGATTCTCTAGTCTAGCTCTACTATCCTGGACATCCCACTCACCCTTATATAGATAAATGTTTCCCTCTAGTGATGTAAATAATAACCTTTAGTGATACTAATCTACAAAGTTGTGATACAGAACCAACCAATCCATCCCAATAATAAATTCTAATCTATTCATCTCAAGAAAAAAGAGGTCTCATAAGAAAGGGTAACTTTCTACCTCAAGGGGATAGTCCCTGCATTAGAGTATTCCCTTTTATGGTACTCTGAACAATGTATCCAGGGTCATTACACCATTGTAGGACTATATTTCCAACCTAAGGATTTCTATGATGGATAAGGTGATGAAAGAGTGTGAAGAACTTATATCAAATAAAAAAGATACTATAGTGGATTCTATTAGAATAGTACCTCGTACTATAGATAGTCTTGTATCTTGATCCTCAGTTTTCACCTGTAATGCATGAAACTGACCAGATCCATAGCCATGTGCAATAGCAGGACTACTATGATCAAAACTGGTCTTCTAGCACTACTAGTGATCAGAAGTTTGGATACTACAGCCTCAACCTCCTCTTTATCCAGTTCTGCTGGTGCTACTGCAACTCCCCACTAAACACAATGTATATGAACCTACCCTTTAAGGTGGAGCTGGTGCACAACCTCTTCCACTAGAAGCTGATGGAAAGGTCTAACAAAAATTCTAAAGATGATGCATATAGATATAATCTTAGAACTCTAGAGGGTCTCTATCACACTAAGGATTCAGATGACCCTATCATTTACACCGGTGAAACACTACAAAGCTACCAATATGGGTAATCTGAATGTCACTTACCTAACAAGAAACATCGAGGGAACATTTTCTACTACTGGAAGAACTAATGGCCTACCACAACACTAGTTAAAGTTCATCACTAGTTAAAAGTGTTGAAAAGCGTTGTAACTCAGTGAAATGTTAAGAATATTCTAAAACTGACATATAACACTAATCGAGATGCATGAACTCTCTATCTCTGTCTTCTCTCAGAATCTAAGGAAAGAACTAATTATAGAATAAATTCTAGAAATTTTTCCATACCATGCCTTGATGGAGACCATCTTGGGTAATTATATCCCAGAAATGCTTGGCCGAATCACATAGCATGTAATCCTGAAGATTGACCCTCCACTCTGAAGCTATCTCCAAATTCTAAAATATAGAAAGAGTTTTCACTAACCCAGACTCTCTAGATTGTGAACCTCCATCCCCTGATAAATTAGAAGGCGGCTACTACTAGAACTCCTGATTCAAATCATCCATCATAGGTACAGATTATAGAGCACCGTGCATAAACTACATTATATGTAGGAAACTATCTTGAACTTGAGTGTTTGTTCCCAATTCATGTACAGAAGGTGGTTCCTAATGTGTCACTCCTTGAGGTAATATTGGTTGCACAAGGCTTTCCATGTATAGATCATGGTCGTCATCACCTTCACGGTGCATGATATGAGAATTTCACGGTAGAATCGGTCTATAAATTCCAATAACACAACTCAGAACAAACTTAGAAGCATGTATATAGAATCATTAATGGAATATGGACATAATAGAACTCACTACCCAAGAAATTATACCCCAAATAACCTATTAGAAGGCCAGGTATATGTAAGTACTCAAGTATAAGATTATGAGGTTCTAATAGATGAAGGGTCAACAGTATCATTCCTCATCATTTACTGGAAAAAATTTCATTTCATTTCATTTTAAACTACCAGGTTCACACCTTTACCTTTCATAAACATGAAAAGGTGGGATAAGGATGTCAAACCATTTCATTTTATAAGTCAAGTTTCACTCTTCATGCCATGACCCATCCTAGAGGAGAACATGTTATGACTACCCCAATCCCACCTCTAATAGTCCAGGGGCTAGTGACTTGCATTGAGTAGGAATATCCCACAAATGGAAGGCATTATCCTAAGTACCTATACACATGCACACATCTCCAAAACAAAAATGTTGAAATGTAACACTAAGTAGACAATATGTTCATACACTAAGATACCAACCATATAGTATGATGGTAGGAAAACTGGAAATTAAACATATCCAGAATATAATCCCACCAAATGAAATATTCTTCCAAGTGAATACACAAGTTCACAAAACCCATCCACATAAAACCCTACTTAAAGGGTAGGTGTACGGTGGCTGTCAAAAGCCATAGGAGAACAACACATCTATCTGATTCCTCTAAGCACCACCTAGTTCTGGACCACTTAGATCTCTGTCAAAGCATTGGTCATCTGCACAAGATACGACACATGAGGGAAAATCCTGTGCAAGAGTGACTAAAGAAAAACTTAGTAGTATATCATGAAACTAGGAAGGAAATACCACTAAGAAATACATGAATTGTACCATAAAGGAAACACACGAAGTAACCCATAAAATAAACACACGAATTACACCACAAAGGAAACACATGAAGTACAGTCAATATGGTCATCTCACACAGGTATAAGTATAAAGAACAAAGAGAAGGTTTTTTAGTTGTATTCCACAGATCTATTAGTCTCTATGATGCTAGAAGTGTTGAAAATTCATGGAGTGTTGATGGAACACAGAGCGTCGATGGCATACGGAGATTTGATGGACCATAGAGCATCCATGGTGCATGGATCATCATTGGAGAAAGAATCTTAAAGGGCCCACAGAGAGCTTATGGTGCACAGACTGTCGATGGCACCCAGGGGGTCGATGGTTCACAGAGTATCGATGGCGCATGGAGTGTCTATAGAGCACAAAATGTCGATGGTGCACAAAGTGTCGATGGGTCATGTAGTCACTAAGATCACATAGTCACAGCCAGCCGTAAGATTCCTCTTGTAGCATGCTTATTCTACCAGAACCTTCCCATCAAGACATTTGGTCATAAACCAACTTCCACAAAAAAACTCACTTAGAGTATCTCAAAAGGACTTTCTCATCGAAAGCATCCTAATTTCATAGACATCTCACCAAATATACCTCGCGTTTGAAAGATATGGCCAACTTAGTAAAAAGGGTCTAGCCTGGTCTATGGTTCAATACGACCTGATCTGGGCGACCCGACCCAACCTACTTGGTCTGGGATGGCCTAAACCAGCCCGGCCTGATGGGCCTTTGGACCGTGTTGGGACCACTTTGTGTATAAGTTTTTATTTGATGTCAATAGTTGTCAATGAAGATCACAATGAAGAAGGAGATGAAGGGATTCATGTTATGAAGTGATCATGCAACATCTCACACTTCAAAGAGACCATGCAAGAACCAACTTGAAGAGACATGGCTTATTGCATGAGGGGTCATGGGAAGATTTGAAGATTTAAGAATGATCATACAAAGCTAAGAAGATGAAGTCTATCATATTCAGTGTTGACTGGAAAGACTGATGTTTCTGGATGATAGGGAAGTTTTAGTACTTTCCCTAGATAATTTTCACATGGATAACTAGGGATTTTGAAAATAATGGGTCATCATTTAGAGACTAAAAGTAGTATTTAAGGTCACAACTCCTCAAGATTTTCAACACATCAAAACTTTCATGAAAGTCACCACAAATCATACCAAAAGATCTAACTTCTCAATAGGGTCCCAACACCATAAACGGCTCGTCAATCGGGCGTGCGGTTTCCCAGATACATGAATTTTTTGTAAACTGGGGGCCAGTTATGTTGAACGGTACGCGCTGACAGCAGGTGGTACGCAAAATGAGATGTGGTGAAGGTGCGCAGTACGTGATGAAAGACATGTGTATGTAGAAGGTTGTTGAAAATAGTTCGCATCATGGTACACAGTGAAGGTGTGTGGTATGAGGAATGGTGCACAAAACTGAAAACAGTTCGCAGTGATGGTACATGGTGAAGGCATGTGGTACTTGAAATGCATCCAAAAATGATTTGCAGCGATGGTACTCAGTGTAGAGATGCAGAACGCAAACCAACAAACATATGGTACGCGTAAGGTTAATGGTGTGCAATAAAGGTTCTCATTTCATAGGATTGCAGTATGTGGTGGAGGCTAATAATATGCGGTGGAGGATAACAGTACGCAGATGGAGTACAGTTTACAAATTGTCCCACATTGAAAATTTGGGTAAATCGGATTATCAAAATTTGCAGAGATATGTGACTATTTAAGGGGAAGTAATCCCCTTTGTTAAGTGAGGATATTGAAGATTATATTTTCGGTAAGAAATTCGGTGAATTCCGAAGTGGTACGCAGAGGAGAAGAAGGTACACGAAGAGATTCATCTGCATAAGGAAAACAGTTCGCAGAAGAGAGCATGGTTCATGTAGAAAGCTCACAAAGTACGCAGTCGAGCAAGGTGGTACATGGAGCAGGATAGTACATGGAAGAGTGGAGCATTACATAGTGGAGCAAGGTAGTATGCGGAGTAGGGTAGTTAGTGGATCAGGGCAGTATGCGGAGAAGCTTCAAGGTACGTGGAAAGAGCAGCGATATGCAAAAACAGCAATGGTACGTGGAAACAGTAGCAGTACATGAAAACAATTTAATAGTATGCAAAAACAGCTACACGATACATAGAAATAGTAGAAATACACAGAAACAACTCCATGGTATGTAAAAAAAGCTACACGGTACGCAGAAACAGCAGCAGTACGCAGAAACAGCTACACAGAACGCAAAAACAACAAGTAGTACGTAAAACACCGAAGGAAGCCTGAAAATTGACCAAATCTGTTTTTGAAATTAATTTCTATAACATATCAGTGTACTGGAAAATAAATTAAATATGGGGGTGATTACAGTACATCAACATAGCATCCATTTACAGTTGAGGATGTATGATTTAATGCTAAACAACTAAAGAGACCTTCAAGTCGTTAAACTGAGTGAAGATTCTTCCAACATAGTGAGAAAGGGGGAGTCAACGGAAGTGATCCAAGTGATGGAGTGTGCGATCCCTAAAACCATGTAAAGGCAGTGTGTCTAGCATAGAGTGACTATGTTAAACTCTTGTAATACACAACCAGTAAAGATTAGTGGAATTTGGTATGATCAGCAACCTATCGGCATATGCTCCTTGGACATATCCCTTAGTGGTGAACTAAGTAAAAAGTTTTGTGTTGTCCTTCTTCATGTAAATGTTTTAATTACTGAACATATCCATCATACAGGTATTAAAAAGGGTTCCTACCAACGTGGGAACAAGATCCAGTAAAGAATAGAAAAATTTGATACCCTGATTCACCCCCCCCCCCCAGGGTGGTCTAGGGTCTTTCAATTAGTATCAGAGGTAAAAGGTTTGCGTATGATGGATACTCTTCAGTAATTCTATTTAGAATAGTAATTTTTTTTTCTTTCCTGAGTCAACAATGAAGAGAAATCTTGATGAAATTTTAGTTATATCTGAGTAGAAGTTTATACCCAGCAAAACCATAATGAATAGAAAAAAGAAAGAGAAGAGGCAGTTGAGGAAGTCCCTATTATATAAAGAAGAGGTAGTATCTAGTTATCCATGACATTTAGAAAGTGGTGATGTTTCAGTCCTAAAAAGAAAAGTGCAAGGAGATCAGGAGGTATGTGTTTTCACCCTTGATCAATCTTCAGCCTCAGATAAAATTGATAGACTATGAAAATACTTTTATGATATCTCTGAAGATAGATTCATCAGTATTTGTTGAATATTTCAAAGTATTCATAAGGAAATCACCTAGCTAATAAAATAAGCAGACTCTATAGAGAAAGTCTTGTTAAAGAAAATATCATAATTCTATAATCTCTCCAGACAGATTGAATCCTTTGAATAAACAAGGAGGAAACATTAAATAAATACATCAAAATGGTTCAAAGAAGTTGAAGAGTAACAGAGAGTCAGAAAGGATCTTTAATAAAAGATCTATGTGCTTGAAGGGAATTTGATAATTTTCACTGATTTTAAGCATCTACAATTAGGATGGATATCCAAGAAGATCAAGAAAAATGACTCTTTGATTCAGAAAAAAAATGATATTGCTTGAGGAAGAAGTTGTTATAATGAAGAAGGCTTGTGAAGAGAAGATGACTATGATTGAATATCAGAAGGTCATTCTCAATAAGAAATGTATATAATTGGATGCTTAGTTGACCAATATTGAGAAGACACATATCGAGACTTCACAAAGGAATGAAATGTTGATGCTGGTACTCAATACTCATTAGAGGATTCAAAAGCTAAAATATCTCTAACATGTGACAAGAAGATTATGGAAACTATTGATTATCCATATCAAGAAACACTTTATGTTTCTACTCAATTATCACTGGAAGATTCTACTATCAAAAGACTTCCAACATGTAATAATAAGTTCATGACGTCACTCATTGATCTATCACAAGTAGATGAGAAAGTGAAGGTACCATACATACCAACTTGTACTATTGTTTCTAAATATGTTTCTACAAAAAGTTTAGGATGGAAGAAAAATTCTAAACAAGTATGGATGGGGAAATGAGAAGAGAAGAAACCTACCACCATGGCTAGGGTGGATAGGAAGAAGAAGCTGGAAGATGGTTCCCCAGATAGAGAAGAACACATTAAGAAGAAGGCCCAAAAAACTTATATAGAATATATCAAGAAGATAAGATTTGTTGGTCAATGTTGGTGTTGCAACAGATTTGGGAATTATGAAATGGATTTTTGGTACAATCCCATAAATGAAAAAGCACAGAGAAAGCATATATCAAAGGGAAGAAAGCTAGTGAAGAAGAAGCAACATCTGCAGGTCCAAAAGCATCTGTTTACCATAAACAGATTTGGAATGCTTGATAACATCTGTGGTGAATGCAATGGAAGTGGTCACAAGGTAGGTACATAACCATCTCAAAATGAATTCATTAATGATAAGAAAAGACGACCTCCAATACTGGATAAGTATGAAGTAGCTACCTTGGGAAGAAATTAGAAGAATATTTTGAACACACATTTCCCCAAGAAGATCTCATGTAGGGAAGCTAAGAAGACCCTAGATTTTAGATCCATGAAATTGAAGGTAAATTAATCCAAAAGAGAAACTAAGATGGATGACACTAAGATGAACCTGTGTGGAAGATCCAAACCTACTGAAACAGTTCCAAATGACATGTTGGTCATCTGGCTAGAATATTTTGAAATAATAAGAAAATTTGAAGATGAAAAGGCCAAGGATGGTGATAAAGAAAAAGTAAAACTTTCACGTGATGAATATTAAGTACATCAGAGAATGAAAACAAAAATAAACACATATGTTAAAGAAGTTTTGTGTGAGAGATATATGAAATCTGGTCACATTAAAAAAGGTTGCCTAACCTTAATACCAGAGTAAGAATAAATCCTTAAGAAGATTAATAATGTATCACCCATGATAGATATTAAGAAGAAGAACAATTCTCCACGCAATGCAGAAGTGAATGTGAAGAGATCCATGCCATATCAACACATATTAGAAAATATGTTCAGATGTGCAAGCATGAAGACTGGAGTAAATGGAGGAACTTGGTTGAGAAAAGAATCTCAACATCATAGAAAATAATGATGAAGTAAAGAGGAACCACCTTATTCCCTTAATCATTTGTGTATTCTATTTGTGCGAATAATATAGGTAATTGAAGGTGAAGCATGCTCTCAGGGGGAGAACTTAAGAAGTAGTGAATGATGTCAACTCTTTATAGTTAAGTTGAAGAATTTTCCATCCTTATAAGATTCTTCAATTGATATTAAAAGATTAAAATAATGAAGAATCATCCTTGATAAAGATGATGAGGATTGTTTCCCTTGAGGGAGAGACAAATGAAGAAGCTTCCAAAATTATTATTTCAATCAGTATCAACTTCAGTTGGTATTAAATTCAATTTATATGGAAATTGTTTGAAGAACATTTCATTAGAATAGGTATGTCATTTCTCAATCTCTTCTCCTTGGTTACTCATAATGAAGATCATTTTACACAGGGAGAGTAACTGAATTAATCAGTGACATAATAATAATGGAAGATCCTTAAGGCCACTTATTCTACCAATTGCACTTGAATGTTTTTGATATGTTTGTTGAAGTGATTTCAGGAGTTTTAGATTGATTATTCTCTATCACATTCAATTTTAGAATCCTAGAATGAAAGTGGAAAACCCTTGAAGACAAATCACATGATTTATCATCTCATGATGTATCATGATCAGTGAATAATGGACAACCTTGTTGTCTAAATCAAATCCTCTTATTTTCTACACCAAGCATTGCTCAAGTATACTTAGAGTGATATGATTGATGGAAAATTACTTAAGAAAGGACTGATACCCTTTTCCCATAAAAATTGTATTTCTTGTCAATAAGGGTGAGAGAAAGTGAAATAAAAGTTCAAAAATTGAGAGACAAAGAAAAAGAAAAAGGGGAGAGAGAAGATTCTCATTTTGATATTCACACATTCATTTGAGGAGGACTTTAGGGTATTGAAAACAAAATAAAATTGGGGAGATTATTGGAACCACTTTGTGTATAAGGTTGTATTTGTTGTCAATAGTGGTCAATAAAGATCAAAATAAAGAATTAGATGAAGGGATTCATGTTATAAAGTAATCATGCAACATCTTACTCTTCAAGGATACCATGCAAGAGCCAACTTGAAGAGACATGAAATATTGCATGATGGGTCATGGGAAGATTTGAAGATTTAATAATGATCATACAAAGATAAGAATATTATGTCGGTCATATTCATTATTGATTAGAAATACTGATGTTTCTAGATGATAGGTAAGTTTTAGTACTTTCCCTAGATAATTTGCATTTGGATGACTAGGGAGTTTTCAAAGAATGGAGTCATACGTTCGTGACTGAAAGCAGTATTGAAGGTCACTGCTCCTCAAGCTTTTCGTCACATAAAAACTTTTTTGAAAGTCACCAAAAATTATACCAAAAGATCTGCCTTCTTAATTAGGTCCCAACGCCACAAACGTTTCGTCAATCAAGCATGTGGTTTGCAAGATACATGCATTTTTGTAAATTGAGGGCCAGTTACACAGAACGGTACGCGCTGACGACAGGAGGTACGCAGAATGGTATGAAGTGAAGGCATGTGGTATGTGGTGAAAGGCATGTGGTATGTGGAAGGTTGTTGAAAATAGTTCTCAATGCGGTACACGATGAAGGCATGTGGTATGCGGAATGGTGCGTAGAACTGAAAATAGTTCACAGTGATGGTATGTGGTGAAGGCGTGCGGTATGCGAAATGCTTCCAAAAATGGTTCTCAGTGACGGTACGCGGTGAAGAGATGTCGTACATGGACCAAAAACATACGGTATGCAGAATTTTAATGGTACATGATAAAGGTTCATAGTTCATAGGATGGTAGTACGTGGTGGAGGCTAACAGTACACGGTGGAGGCTAATAGTATGCAGATGGAGTTTAGTTTACAGATTGTCCCACATTGAAAATTAGGGTAAATTGGATTACCAAAATTTATAGAGATATGTGACTATTTAAGGAGAATTAATACCTTTTTTAAGTGTGGATATTGAAGATTAAATTTTCAGGAAGAAATTCACTGAAGTCCGAAGTTGTATACGGAGGAGAAGAAGGTACACAGAGAGAATCATCTGCGTAAGGAAAATAGTTAGTGGAAGAGAGCGTAGTTCTAATAGGAAGCTTTCGCAGTATGCGGCTGACTAATGCAGTACGCGGAGTATGACGGTATGCGGAGGAGTGGAGCAGTATGCGGTGGATCAAGGTAGTATGTGGAGTAGGGAAGTTTGCGGATCAGGGCAGTGCATAGAAGAGTTGCACAGTACATGGAAAGAGCAGTGGTACGCCAAAATAGCAGTGGTATGTGGAAACAATATCAGTATGCGGAAAAAGCTGCACGGTATGCAGAAATAGTAGCAGTACATAGAAATAGTTGCACGGTATGCAGAAACAGCTACACGGTACACAAAAACTGCAGTAGTATGCAGAAACAGCTACACAATACGTGGAAACAGCAAGTAGTATAGAGAACACCCAAGGAAGCCTGAAAATTGACCAAATATGATTGCAAAATTAATTTACATAACATATCATTGTGTTGGGAAATAAATTAAATCTAATTTTAATTACGGTACTTTAATAGAGAATCCATTTATAGTAGAGGATGTATGATTTAATGCTAAAAATTTGAATCAAACTTCTAGTCGTTAAACTGAGGGAAGATTCTTCCAACACAGTGAGCAAGGGGAAATCAGTGAAAGTGATATGAGGGACATAGTGTGTTATCCCTAAAACCTTGTAAAGGCAGTGTGTCTATCATAGAGTGACTGTTCTAAAATCTTGTAATCCATAACTAGTGAAGATTAGTGAAATTTGGTACTACTGGAAACCTGTCAGCATATTCTCCTTGGATGTAACCCTTAGTGGTGAACCAAGTAAAAAGTATTGTGTTTTCCTTCTTCATTTTAATGTTTTAATTACTACACATATCCATTATACAGGTATTAAAAATGGTTCCTACCAATGTGGGAACAAGATCCAGTAAAGAAGATAAAATTTTGACACCCGGATTCACCCCCCTCTCAGGGTGGTCTAGGGTCGTTTAGACCGTAGCCTGGTTCTCCAGCCTAGCCTACATCATGTGGGCCAGCTTTACTTTGTTGTACATAGATCACCTTATTCGCATCCCTCTGGTCCACATGGTCACCCGACCGCTTGGCCAGCCAGCTACCCCAGTCAACGCGACACCAAACCACATTTCACATGGTTGGCCCACCTAATCCACCTGATCTCTTGGCCCCACTACCACCATGGGTTCTATTCAGCGTGGCTTCAAGTCACATCCCACTATCATTGTCATGGCCCCTAGTCACTGTAGGCGGCCTCCACCCCTACAGGCATCCTCCGATGCAGTCCCTCCTAGACCGCATCTCACTGTTTTTAGACACCCTGTCAGAGGCTCAATTCTATCATGCCCTACCTGGCCCATCCTCCCCTTCCATGCTATTTCTGCCTCCTCCATTGGTTTCCCCAATGATGACCTTGCCGTACCATTCTCCCCTTGAACCGGTCGGAGTCTCCGCCTCCATTTTTCACCTTATGCTTCCGCTGCTAGATCAAATCGTCGGTCTCAGACTGTTGCACCGCGGATCGAAGGTGAAATGATCCTTTAATCATAATTTACTAGGAACTAGGAATGAGGAATGAGAAACACATGATATTGGGGGAAAGAGATAAAGCACATGAATTCCCCAAATGATGGATCTTGGACTTATTCATGTTAGACTTGATCCATTCATGTTAGAATGTTTAACGAAGAACAATCAACCAATATTCACAAATATTTATCATCCATTTAATCCTTGTAATAAAATCCATCTTGCAAAAATGAATAAACCACAAATAATTCTATTTTTGGTTTAGTCTGTGTTTTTCATTTAAATCTAAGAGGGGAAAGTAAATCACAAAGACATTAACACCCTACCTCAAGGTTGGATCAATCATTGATGAAGAATGGGGTTCTGTGTCATCTTCGATCCTCAATTTGTCAGTGTTCATCACTAATCGTTAGAGAGGTTTTCATATCCTTTCCTTATAGTAATTTATAGGGTTATGGTGATAACCTTGGATTCCTAACAATAATCCTTAATTAAAAGAAATCAACATGGCACCAAATAAAATATTTTTTATTAAAATATTTAATAACGGTTACGTCCAATTTCTAAATTTCATAGTAGACTTGCATCGATCAATGTTAGGCCCCATCTAAGGTAAATTTTCTACTCTGAATGCAACGATGTCCTCATATTTATGATCTGGGAACCATTTTAGAAGTTATTCATGTTTAAAGAATAAACTTTATGCGCACTTTATTAAAAACTTAAAATTTTTCAAAGTATCACTTTGGGCATACCATGCCTCAGAATCTCACCCTATCTCAACACCTATTCTCAAAATTTTCCCAATTAATTTATAAAAACAAATGGAGAAAATTTGAGTGATTACATTCTCCCCACCTTAGGGATTTACGTCCCTAAAAGCCAAAATAAGGGTTAGTAAACAAAAACGATGAGGGTATTGAGAATGAATCTAAGCCTCCCACTCCCAAGTTATCTCCTAAAGATTTTTGTGCTACCATCGAATGTGCACCATATAAATTAACCGCCTACGAAGGATCCACTCCTGTCAATCCTAGATCTCCATCATATACTCCACAAAAGTCTCCCCATCATCAATGTTCATCTGGTCTCAGTCGATGACGTGTGATGGATCATGCATGTACCTTCTTAGTTGCAACACATGGAAGACATCATGCACCTGGTTCAACTGTTGGGGTAGATCTAGGTGCTACACCTCCTTGCCAACTCTACTCGGAATCTGAAAAGGGCCGATATATCTCAAAGATAACTTGTTACCCCTACCAAATCTCTGTAATCCCCAATGATGTAAGACCTAAAGGAACACATTTTCTCCATCCTTGAACTCCAAATTCCTCCATCTTCTATCAACATACAACTTCTTCCAGCTTTGTGTAGTCCCCATCTACTCCTGGATGATCTTCACCTTCTCAGTGGTAGCTCATACCAACTCTATACCCATGAGTGCTAAATCCACTGGGTCCATTCAGTATAGTGGTGACCTTCATGTTCACTCGTAGAAGGCCTAAAATAGTTTCATACCAATGGTGGAGTTATAGTTTTTGTTGTATGAAAACTTCACTAGTGTTAGGTGATCCTCCCAACTATGGACAAAGTCTAGGATGCAAGCCCGTATCATGTCCTCAAGAACCTGGATGGTCTTCTCCATTTGGTCATCCATCTGGGGATGAAATTTCATGCTCAAGTGTAACTGAGTCCCAAAAACCTCTTATAATTCCTTCCACAAATGAAACATGAAATTATCATCATGATCTAAGATGATCATTGATGGAACTCTGTGAAGCCGAACTATCTCCTGCACGTAGAGGAATACCAATCTCTCTACTGAACTCTACTCACAGATCAATAGGAAGTGGGCCGACTTTGTGATTCAGTTAATGATCACCCATATGCAATCATGCCCCCTAGACATGCATGGTAAACCTGTCACAAATTCCATCGATATTCTATCCCACTTCCACTCTTTCACCTCAAGTGGTTGGGTCGGGCCCATTGGAACTTGGTGTTTGGCCTTCACTTTCTAACAAGTGATGCATCTAGAAATAAACTATTCCACCGCCTTTTTCATCCCCAACCACCATAACTAACGTCAGAGTTCTTGGTACATATTCTACACACCCGGATATACCTCCAAAGGGGATGTGTGGAACTCTCTTAGAACCTCCTCCTGCAATACCACTGGTGTAATTGTGATTCCTCTGAAGATAACGATGTTATCCCCACCTTTAAAATATTCATTAGGGGAATACCCTGTGGACATCTGAGCATGGAAGGTCTCACATTTTGTGTCTCCAAGCTCTGCATCCCTGAGTCATTGTAAGATTGGAGGGGTGAAAACCATCGACTGGAGGTAAGATGCTCCATCTCTATCCATAAAATATATCTGTAATGCTGCCAACTAAATAGATACCTCACTCGGCAACTGTAAGCTGGATTTCCTACAGAGAGAATCCTCCACTACATTCCACTTACCAGGAGTATATAAAATATCAAATTCATAGTCCTAGAGTAACTCTAGAAATAATATTTTCTCAAGTTCATATCCTTCTGAAAGAATATATACTTGATACTCTTGTGTTCATAGTAGAAAGTAAACCACTCGCCTATTAGGTAGTTTCATCACATCTTCAATGCAAAGACTACCACTTCTAGCTCAAGATCATGGGTCATGTAGTTCTTATCATTCTACCTCAACTGTCATAAACCATATGCAATCACCACTTTCACCCTCATTAGGATACAACCAATATCGGTTCCTGATGCATCACAGAATACCATGTACTCAACACCCTCCTCTGGTAATCTCAAGATGGGGTCACTCTTCAATATCTTCCTCAGCTTCTGAAATCACTATTATCACTTCTCTTTCCACAAGAAAGGTTGACCATTCCATGTCAAGTCCATAAAGGGTGATTCTAGCCTAGAAAATTTGGGTACAAACTTCTAATAGTACCCATCCAATCCCAGGAAACTCCACACCTCAATAACACTCTTGGGTGGCTCCCAAGAAAGAATCGCTTCAATCTTCTCTAGATCTACTACTCTCCAGCCTCTAAAATGATGTGTCCCAGAAATTGGACCTCCTAAATCCATAAATAGAACTTTGAGAGATTTCCATAAATTTGGTGTTCCCATAGGGTGTCCAGGACCATCCTCAAGTGTATCGTGTGCTCCTCGGACACTGAGTTCACCAGGATGTCATCAATGAAGAACAAAACGAACCGGTCTATGTAAGGATGTAAGATCCTATTCATGAGTCTCATGAACACTTCTGGGGAATTTTTCATGCCAAAAAGAATCACTAAGTACTTGTAGTGACCATACCAACATCTGAAGGTTGTCTTTGGTACATCCTCATCCCGTACACGAAGCTGATGATAACCAGATCTGAGGTCTATCTTTGAGAACCACGTCTCCCCCTTAAGTTGATAGAAGAAGCCATAAATCCTTGATAGTGGATAATTATTCATCGTGATCACCTGGTTCAGGTACTGGAATTATACACATAACCTCAATATCTTGTCTTCCTTTTTAGCATACAAAAATGGGGCTGCCCAGGGTGAAACATTGGGTCTCACGAAGCCCTTCCACTGCAAGTCCTCAAAATTTACCCTTAACTCACAAATCTCCATAGTTGCCATCCGATATGCAGGTGTAGATATCGGTGCCATCATAGGGTACAGATCAATGAATAATTCCACCTCCCTGTGAGGAGTTAATCCTAGAAAATCTTCTGGAAATACATCCTCGTACTCATCCACCACTGTAGGAAGATGAGGACTCATCTCATCCACTGCACTAAGGGTCATGCTAGCCAACTGGTATGTGATCAGCCGCACCCTCCTACGTGTGAGTCTATCCTATGCTACTTGGGTTTCCTTTTCGCTGACAAAGGAAAACCTAGTCCCATATTCATGGACAGACCACACTGTATGCCTAAAATAGTCAATCTGACCATGAACTATGGATAACCATTCCATGTTGAGAATGATGTCGTAAGGCCTCGACGCTTCCACCAAGAGATCCCAACCTAAAATATCTCCCCTTAGAGTAAGGGAACACTATTTGAACCATTTTTTATCATCAAATCTCCTCCCTTAATAGTATCTAATCATAGATATTGAGTTAATGGTTCCACTAGAATCTCTGAGTCTCAAAAAAGGTTCATGGTGAGAAAAGAGTAACTAGAACATGTGTCTATAAAAAACTACATATAAGGTTTAAAAGACACATATCGTACCTCTAATCATCTCTAGATCATTGTGGTCGTAAGCCTCCATTTCCCGAAGTAGGCCAGATCTCTATTTACCAACTCCCTAAGCCCGTGGTGGACACCTAGGGGTGGGGGTGGTAGTACCTCGAACCTCTACCCACCTCCTGCTTCCCATCCATATCCTCTTCCACATCCTCTACCTAGAATACCACTCTACTAATACCTTCACCTCTAACTCAAAGGTCCCTCAACCATCTCCTAATCGGTCATATGAAGGGTCGGACAATATCTATCCAGATGTCCCCAACCGCTGCATGAGTAATATAACATGTCCTTCTGCTAAATCGCTCTGCCTTAGGAGTCTCACACAACTAAACCCACTTCCTGGGGTTGTCCCCCAAACTGTCTGATCCACTTGGATCTCTATGTCAGCTGTTGGGTACCTGCATCCAAATATTTATCTACCTAATTCCCAGTGGTAGCTTTTAATGTTGGTTCATGCTCTACCAAAAAGTTCTCCACTAATAAGGCTTGCTCCAATACCCCAACAAATGTAGGGATACTAAGGGATAGGATAGATTCCATGATCTATTCGCATAGCCTAATATCTAAGGTATTTTCCCTGAATAACGGGTCATGCACTATATCTGTGGAGTAGTGAGAAAGATCCTTAAATCTCACTGAGTACTCCACTACTGTCTGATTTCCCTATTGCAGATGCAGGAGCTCCTGTATACGCACATAGCATAACATTGTAGGAAAGAACTCATCCTTGAAGATATGATAGAAGCATGTCAAAGTGATTTTTTTCTCCTCATGTGTCTGGATCACTAAGATCCATTATCTCCCCGTTGAACCCTATAGAAGACTCGTGTCTAGAACTATCATCTGGTCGAGAGGCATCCTCACTATGTAGAAGACACGCGTAACTGCCTCCATCTAATCCTTATCTATCTGGGGGTCTTGTTCACCCCTAAACCTAGGAGTTTTATGCCTCTAAAACTCATGTAATGAACTCATCCTACGTACATGATCTATCAGTAGCGCTGGTAGTAACTACTACTCTCTAGGTGGTGGTAGAACTATTACACCACCCAAGGGTGCTATCTCTGGTACTGGTCATTATATTGATGCCTTGTCGCTAGGTGTATCATCCTTGTGATCATGCATCAAAATGCTGGATGGATGTCTATGGAGGGGGAATCCTGAAATACATCAAGATGAAACACAGTCAATAGAGTATAACTCATGAGTTTAATCAATAAGTACATTAGAACACACTCAAAATCCTATATGATTCATGTACTATTTATTTTCACTGAAACTAGTGTTCTCATGTACCAAGCCAAAAATTAAAATTCTGAGTCCTGGTGTATGGATATGTTGTCCGCCGCACCAAAACTGGATTCCCGAGTCTGAAATCCAAACTCAAAACACATAATAATGTTTCCCTAAACCAATCTAAAAAAATCTTGGTTCTTTAGGTAGAACCGACCTCCTTTGATACCACTCTGTCATGACCCGTCCTAGAGGGTCTCATGTCATGACTAACCTAATCCCACCTTCAATATGACAGGGGCTGGCGACTAGCACTGAGTAGGCATATACGATAAATGAGAGGCATTTTCCTAAGTACATGTACACATGTACACATCTCCAAGCCCAAAATGTTAAAATGTACAAAAAATAAGTAGATAATGAATGGATACACTAAGATACCAACCAAAGAGTATGATAGTGGTAAATTGGAAATTAAACAGAGTCAGAATACAAGCCTACCAAAAGAAATATTCTTCCATGTGAATACACAAGTTCCTAAAACTCATCCACAGAAAATCCTTCCTAAAGGGTAGGTGCAGGTAAGCTTTTTGTGTAGATACCCGAAGCTTTACATACATGGACATTACATTACTTTTGTGGAATACTTAGTACATAACAAAAACACACACACAAGGACCGCAATAGTTTAGTGTCTTTGGAAACTCAGAATAAAATCTTCTAATCATGGTGAAAGATCTTCAACATCTCCCATAAAGATCCTCCCTTTTTTTTACCTAAAATCTTTCTTTATATCTTGGGGAAAAGAAAACATAAAAGGGTGAGCACAAATGCTCAGTAAGGGTAAACAAAAGAAATATCAATCACATTATATTCATAAGAACATAACATTTTGGAAAATCTTAACCTGCAAAAGAGATCATAATATCATAACATGGGATAAATCATAGTAGTGAAATGTAATCCCAATAATCATAACTTAAAACATGAAACTTTGTGGCATACACACATAATCATAGAGAATCATTTCTTATCAGTCAAGACTCATTTCCAAGACTATTTTAGTGGACAAAGTCCATTTCTGAACCAAGTTCACTCCTCGTTTCAATCCTGTTTCACTGAACCGGTTTAACTTTCCGTTCCAGACATGTCTATCTCATGAGATATAAAATCTTTACCCAATTCATTGGAGGGAGATATAGGTCCCACCCATCTCATAATGATACCATTATTATGTGTGCCACAAAATCATAAACCATACATCATAGCATTATCTATGTAATAAAAATGGGATTCTTAAACATCATGACATCATAAAACAATTCATATAAGATAAAGGAATTAATAAAAATAATTCCATCACAGCATAATCAAATAAATGTAATAATAGGGATGAAAACATAACCCTTTATTATCTTATATGGAAAATAATTTTGATAAAACACTTGAACTCCATTCTTGAGGAAAATATCCTTTCTACTTCAAAAACACTTTTCCTTTATTAATATGTCATACAATTCTAAACTAAATGAAGTTTATTAAAAATAAACTTGAAAATTTTTAAAGGAATATTCTTGGAAATAATGTTTTAAAAATCCATTCATGTCGTATAAGTTAAAAAAACATTCTTCTCGTACTTTTGTCGGAAAAGTCAAAAAGTACCTCGTACGAAAAATGACAAAATATTCCTTTCATATATTTACTAAAAAATCACTGAAGGGTAAAATTGGATATAAAATACTGTATAATGATATAAATATTACATATTGTGTAAACATGGATGTGGATGATAAAATATTCCCCAGTAAATTCTGAAGTATAAACAATCTCGGATAAAAATGAGATTGCGAGATTTTCTCTTACCTTAGGTCTGATTTGCTTCATAAGTGTCCGAACCTCCTGTATAATGATTTAAATAATGTCATTGACTTATTCCATGATCATACTCATTGTTATGATATCATATATGGTTCACTTATGACTTTATTTTACTCGTTCTTTTGTAAATTCCATGTTAAAGAGCATTTTGGGTAAAATCGTTTCATTTGTCGTCTGTGTTTTGACTTGTAATTATTCATATGATTACTTAGATAATGATTACATAATTACAGAATATAAAACATGTTTTATATATAATATATATTCAGAATATACATATATATAATAGATCAGTAAATGGAAAGAAATACACCGTTCATGGAGACGGTAGGCCGTACGTACGCATGAACGTTGTTTTCGTTTCCTTATTGAGTTGAATGGAATTTAGTAGATGACATACATATATATACACATAAATACAGTATCATTATTATGTAATATATTTCATGATTACTTATTATATATACTTTATAATCATTCATGAATGGTTAACATGAAGAATGAATCTCATCGCGTCGTGGAGACGGTAGTCCGTACGTACGCACGAGCGATGATATCATTCTCATGATTGTGTAATTGTATTTGAGTGTATGTATACTATTTCAGAATCAATATCACTTTAAAATAATCATATATAGTTATTATGTACACCATTATACCCATCCAAGTAAGGTGGTGGTGGAAAATAGATTACACCACGGCGTTGAGACGGTATTTCGTACGTACGCACGCGTGGTGATTTCGTTTTCCGTAGGATGTATAGATGGTTAAATAGGGTTGTTTCATACTTATAATAACATATAAGTATATGAGTGATACTTATGTTATTACTTCATAATGAAACAACCTAAGAAGAAGAATTGGAAGAAGAAATAAAGTTGAAAGAATCGGTAACGGACATTAACTCTTCTTTGAAGCGCCTCTTTGAGATCTCCTTTTAGGGCACTAAAATTGGTCTTTGAAGAAGACCAGAACCTCTAGGATGTTTCTAGGGAAGTTTATAAGAGAATTTGTCAGGGGTTGGACGAGATTGAAGGCTCAAAGTGGTGTGAGGAAGAGAGGGAGGAGGTGCCCTTTTATAAGGGAGGAGAGGGGCTCCTTTGGAAAAACTAAAAATATTATTTTATTATAAAGCCAAATTCGGTTTTAAATAGCTCCAAATTGAGTTATTTATAAGCTAATGTGGGGATGGGTCTTAATCCTCTCATCCAATAGAATTTAGACAATTTTGGGTTCCTATTTTAACCTTATCAGTTATATTTAACTTTAAGTTAGATAATTTTACTTTTACCGTGTCTTTTTGTGTTCTTACACTATAAGGTTAATAAACTTACTATAAGAAGCCAAAAGAACCCCAAGTTGTTTATTATTAATATATATAACCTTATCTAAGTCATTTGGACAAACCTTAGATTTTTAGGAATAAAACAACAATTAATAATATAATATTTGTTTTAAAAACTATTTTATGTCAATTTTGACACTATTTAGTAATTGATTTTTTAAAAAATCATAACAGAATTATTAGTTCGAAAAAATTTAATTACATAAATAATAACATGTCATATTAAACTATAAAATTATTTTAATTCATTAAAAGTTTCAAATTACATTTATTTTTGTATTTATAACATCAATTATGTCAATATTTCATTAATAAGATAATTACTGCATCATCTTTGTGTCATAAATAAATTAAATTATTTAATGTCTAAAAATTAAAAACAAAATACAATTATGTAGGAAATCTTTTTAGACTTCTAATTAATATTTATAGTCTAATTTATCTTATCTATAACCTTATATTAAAAATTATTTACTTATTAAACTTTGATTTTAACTATTTTAACCCTTCTTTAAATAAATTAATAATAAATGTCCTAATCTAATCCAAGTGGGCCTAAATAGTCATATTTTATTCCTAAGGTTTTTTTAGTCTAATTACACTTATCCAATAGAATTAGGACATGTTTAAGGGTAATAATAATATCATTTGTACCCTTAATTACCCTATTTACTTTTAACCGTGGTTAAAAAAAGTAAAAAGTTATTATTCACCAAATATTATTTTCATCTCATTGAACACCATTTTACTTAATGAAATCAACCGTGTCTCTAGGATTTTTTAAATTCCACTCACAGAAGTGGTAAAATTAAGTTTTATGAAAAATTCATTTCTTATAACTACCACTTAGTGGTTTCAATATTCATCAAAAAATGAAAGTTTCCAGAAAAATACCAAAAATTAGGACTAAGATATATTTGATATTATAAATTCAAAAATGATGTCTATTTTACCAAATTAAAAACATATCAGTTGAATTAATTAATTTAAAAATTAATTCTCATCGTCAAAACAAATAGCGTGTCCTTAAGAGATAATAACTATCAAAAGATTGACAGTTGTTTATGTCTGGTTTAAATGTGAAATCACATCCAATAACCAACATTGTATTAATTTGTAAAAATATATTCTTAATATACTTTAAAACCACTCAAATTAATAATTTATCACTATTAATTATTTCTATTAAAAAGGTTGTTTTTAATTAAAATTTAGAAATTTTCACTATTCATCAGAAAATGAAAGTTAGCCGAAAAGTACCAAAATTTCACCCTAAGCTAATTTCAATATTACAAATCCAAAAATGAAGTCAATTTTGAAAAATAAAATTTACAAAATTTTGAAAAGTGGTTATTACTATTCATAACGACTAGTTTTAATAATATTTTAATAGCATATCATTGTTTAGTGAAACTCGGTATTGCGTACTACACACGCTATCGAGGAAGGTCGTGATTGCGTGTAATGAAAGGCAAGTCAAGGATGCATGTTATGCAAACTCCTTTTGGTGTAGCGTACAACACAAGACATTAATGAAATTAAAAATAATATTTTTCATAAAATCTCTGGGTGTTACATTCTACCCCCCTTAAAATGAATTTCGCCCTCGAAATTCGTCGGGGTTATAAATGGTTTACTACTCGAAAGTTTATTTAATAGAAACCCACATCGTAAAAAGGAATACCAAAACCAATCTTTAAAAAAAACATGAAACGTAATGGTTACCCAAATAAACTAATCACTGGGTTTCCACATAAGTGAAAATATGGATATGGAAGAGAAATCTAACCATCATGTTCTGATGGAGAGTGGTAGAGAACATGGCTATGGAAAATCCAGAAATCAAAAAGCCATAAATTTGTGACGATCTAAGGTACCATCTGATTCATCAGATATAAGAGCACTAGGACAACATTTTTGGTTTTCAAGATCATTTCCCTAAAGTTGATGAAATTGGAATTAGAAGAAATACTTTCATGATTTTGGTATAGTCTCACCGTTGGTCGTTATTTGGAAAATTTCCACTTCATCTCTTAAAGAAATGAAGTTGAATTTGTCATTCGTGATGTGTTAGCAGATCATGTGATAGAATGATGGGTCATTCCATCTGTTTCAAATAAGAGGTTAGCAAAAATTATCAAATATACATAAGTCCATATATGGTGAGATTAATCATATATGGTTCCTAAAATGGACTTATACTTATTATATTATACTTATTAATATAATAAAACTAGTTTCTACTAAACAGGGACTTCCTATAGGCCAGTGGTAGGCAATAAAGGCCAGTCACACTTCGGTTGTGGGTTCGATTCCCACAGCCTTGTCCAACGCGATGGGTTGTCGCCCGTCCTGCAGGTTGTACTTTTTCTAAAGCTATATTACTATAACATCCCATCAATAATATCGAAAAAAGTTCTATCCTAACTTATGTCCAACATAATCCATTCTAATCTTTAGGCTTATCTAAAATACTTCGGTCCAAGCTTGAAATGTCACATAACAATCACGTGAATGCCATCATTTATCCCCCATATATCATAAGATATATCTTGTTGGTCAAATTACAAACATGCGAATACCTTAATCATGTATTCTCTTAAATAATGAATACCCATTGAACCTTAGTGAAATCATGAATGCAGTTAAAAGTTAACACTTTCCACAAACCAAAATCCTCAAAATTCTTTATACTCAAACCATGATATCACTTAGTCCTTATATCAATCATGAGCTCATGAATACAATCAAACATATCATTATCTTCTTATCCCTTCATTATGCGCATATCATCTGCTTACCAAAAATATCTCAATCACTTTCCATGGTTACCGGTACCATTGAAAACCACAATAGACCAATACATAAATATTCCAATATTCCACGATACTATATACAACATTATTTTGGAATCCCATTACATAAACACTTAATCATTCAACCACATTGTTGTCATATTCAACATTGCCAATAGTGATCGCATGTGACTTCCCTTTGTCCTTTGCCTTAAGTTTTTTCTCATGTCGATCATCACTAACCCTTGGATTAGGGTATTTATTTGCATAATTCCCCATTTCCTTGCACTTGAAGCATTGAAGTGTTGGTGGTGCGTTCTCTGCAATCTTTTATTTATTCACATCATTAGAAACCCTTTTTCTATTACTTTGACACTCAGCAACTCAATGACATTATTTTCCACACTTAAAACATATTCTAGTCCCTTTAAGACAATCTCCACCATGCTTCTTTCCACACTTTGAGCATAAGGAAACATTCATCTTCTTTTCACCATTATTATGAGATTTCTCCTTGAACTCAATCTTTCATTTCTTGTCAAAACTATGAGATGGATAAGTAACACCAACTTCCATTTCTACCTTGATAGAACAACGCACAATTTCTTCATAGCTACTAAAGTCTCTTATAGCTAATTCCCTTCGAAGATTTGGTTTTAAGCCACTGAAGAATCGATCAACTTTACTTTCAGGTTGGATGATAAATCCATATGCATACCTTGTAATCCTTGAAAATTCACTTCGTATATACCAACAGATTCATCATCCTTTTGCTTTAGTTCAAGAAACTCCTTCTCCATCTTTGTTTGAAGAATATGAGGGAAGTACTTATTGAAAAATAAGTTCTTGAACTCATCCCATTCCATGGAATCAATTTCATCTCTTGGCCTCGTATTCTTGATAAGATTCCACCATTGATCAGCTTCAACTTCCAAATGATATACTGCTAAGATGACTTTATCGTGTTCAGAACATTGAAGAACTGAAAATATCTTTTTAGTGGTACTGATCCATTGTTCAGCAACAAGTGGATCAGAAGACCCACTGAAAGAAGGTGGACGTTGCCTCATGAAGGACTCAATATAATATTGCTCCCTTCTCTTCTCATTTGGAAGTTCATAATGATTCATAGCTTGTGTAAGTATAGCAATAAGATTTTGCACTCCATCTCTCATAACATTTGTTTGTTCAGGAGGAAAATCATTGCATTGTTCATTACATTGATCAACACGGTTCCTTCGGGTTCCAGCAATCGTCTAAAACCCAAAAAGAATAGTGTGAGAGGCAAAAATCACGCTAGGGAAAACAATATAATAAAGGGGGGGTAACTTCAATATCTAACATCTTGGGTTACTGTAATTCTAGTACTATAACCTATACTTATACTTAACCTTAGGGACATCCCTAGATATACCTTAGAAATATCTCTAGGGATCTCACTAACGTTTTCGCATCCTAGTTTCCAAAGGTTGACTAAACCTTTCCTCTGATACCAACTATAGAGACCTGAAGCTTGACGTACATGGACATTACATTACTTTTTCGAAATACTTAGTACATAAAAAAACACACACACAAGGACCGTAATAGTTTAGTGTCTTTGAAAACTCGGAATATAATCTTCTAATCATGGTGAAATATCTTCAACATATCCCATAAAGATCCTCCCTTTTTTTACCTAAAATCTTTCTTCATATCCTGGGGAAAATAAAACATAAAAGGGTGATCTCAAATGCTCAGTAAGGGTAAACAAAATAAATATCAATCACATCATATTCATAAGAACATAACATTTTGTAAATCTTAACCTGCAAAAGAGATCATAATATCATAACATGGGATAAACCATAGTAGTGAAATGTAATCCCAATAATCATAACTTAAAACATGAAACTTTGTGGCATACACACATAATCATAGAGAATCATTTCTTATGAGTCAATACTCATTTCCAAGACTATGTTAGTAGACAAAGTCCATTTCTGAACTGAGTTCACTCCTCGTTTCAGTCCTGTTTCACTGAACCGGTTTAACCTGTCGTTCCAGCCATGTCTATCTCATGAGATATAAAATCTTTACCCAATGCATTGGAGGGAGATATAGGTCCCACCCATCCCATAATGATACCATTCTTATGTGTGCCGCAAAATCATAAACCATACATCATAGCATAATCCATGTAATAAAAATGGGATTCTTAAACATCATGACATCATTAAACAATTCACATAAGAGAAAGGAATTCATAAAAATAATTCCATCACAACATAATCAAATAAATGTAATAATAGGGATGAAAACAGAACCCTTTATTATCTTAGATGGAAAATAATTTTGATAAAACACTTGAACTCCATTCTTGAGGAAAATATCCTTTCTACTTCAAAAACACTTTTCCTTTCTTAATATGTCATAAAATTCTCAACTAAAAGAAGTTGATTAAAAATAAACTTGAAAACTTGTAACGGAATCTTCTTGGAAATAATGTTTTAAAAATCCATTCATGCCGTATAAGTTAAAAAAACATTCTTCTCGTACTTTTGTCGGAAAAGTCAAAAAGTACCTCGTACGAAAAATGACAAGAGATTCCTTTCATATATTTACTAAAAACTCACCGAAGGGTAAAATTGGATATAAAATATTGTATAAGGATATAAATATTACATATTTAGGAAACATGGATGTGGATGATAAAATATTCCCCAGTAAATTCTGAAGTATAAACAATCTCAGATAAAAATGAGATTGTGAGATTTTCCCTTACCTTAGGTCTGATTTGCTTGGTAAGTGTCTGAACCTCCTGTATAATGATTTAAATAATTTCATTGACTTATTATAGAATCATACTCATTGTTATGATATCATATATGGTTCACTTATGACTTTATTTTACCCGTTCGTTTGTAAATTCCATGTTAAAGAGCGTTTTGGGTAAAATCGTTTCATTTGTCGTCCGTGTTTTGACTTGTAATTATTCATATGATTACTTAGATCATGATTACTTAATTTAAGAATATAAAACATGATTTATATATAATATATATTCATAATATACATATATATAATATATCAGTAAATGGAAATAAATACACCGTTCATGGAGACGGTAGGTCGTACGTACGCATGAACGTTGTTTTCGTTTCCTTATTGAGTTGAATGGAATTAAGTAGATGACATACATATATATACACATAAATCCAGTATCATTATTATGTCATATATTTCATGATTACTTATTATATATACTTTATAATCATTCATGAATGGTTAACATGGAGAATGAATCTCATCGCGTCGTGGAGACGGTAGTCCGTACGTACGCACGAGCGATGATATCATTCTCATGATCGTGGAATTGTATTTGAGTGTATGTATACTATTTCAGAATCAATATCACTTTACAATAATCATATATTGTTATTATTTACACTATTATACCCATCCAAGTAAGGTGGTGGTGGAAAATAGATTACACCGCGGCGTAGAGACGGTATTCCGTACGTACGTACGCGCGGTGATTTAGTTTTCCGTATGATGGATAGATGGTGAAATAGGGTTGTTTCATACTTATAATAACATATCAGTATATTAGTGATACTTATATTATTACTTCATAATGAAACAACCTAATAAGAAGAAGTGGAAGAAGAAATAAAGTTGAAAGAATCGGTAACGGACATTACCTCTTCTTTGAAGCGCCTCTTTGAGATCTCCTTTTAGGGAACTATAATTGGTCTTTGAAGAAGACCAGAACCTCTAGGATGTTTCTAGAAAAGTTTATAAGAGAATTTTTCAGGGTTTGGATGAGCTTGAAGGCTCAAAGTGGTGTGAGGAAGAGAGGGGGTAGGTGCCCTTTTATAAGAGAGGAGTGGGTCTCCTTTGGAAAAACTAAAAATATTATTTTATTATAAAGCCAAATTCGGTTTTAAATAGATCCAAATTGAGTTATTTAGAAGCTAAGGTGGGGATGGGTCGAAATAATCTCATAAAATCGAATTTAGAAAAGTTTAGGTTCCTATTTTAACCTTATCATTTATATTTAACTTTAAGTTAGATAATTTTACTTTTACCGTGTCTTTTTGTGTTCTTGCACTGTAAGGTTAATAAACTTACTATAAGAAGTCAAACGAACCCCAAGTTGTTTATTATTAATATATATAACCTTATATAAGTCATTTGGACGAACCTTAGATTTTTAGGAATAAAATAACAATTAATAATATAATATTTGTTTTAATAACTATTTTATGTCAATTTTGACACTATTTAGTAATTGATTTTTGTAAAACTCATAACAGAATTATTAGTTCAAAAAAAGTTAATTGCATCAATAATAACATGTCATATTAACCTAGAAAATTAGTGTAATTCATAAAAAGTCTCAAATTACATTTATTTTGGTATTTATAACATCAATTATGTCAATATTTCATTAATAAGATAATTACTGCATCATCTTTGTGTCATAAATAAATTAAATTATTTAATGTCTAAAAATTACAAATAAAATACCATTATTTAGGAAATCTTTTTAGATTTCTAATGAATATTTATAGTCGAATTTATCTTATTTATAACTTTATATTAAAAATTATTTACTTATTAAACTTTGATTTTAACTATTTTAACCCTTCTTTAAATAAATTAATAATAAATATCCTAATCTAATCCAAGTGGGCCTAAATGGTCATATTTTATTCCTAAGGTTTTTTTGGTCGAATTACACTTATCCAATAGAATTAGGACATGTGTTAGGGTAATAATAATATCATTTTTACCCTTAATTACCCTATTTACTTTTAACCGTGGTTAAAAAAAGTAAAAAGTTACTATTCACCAAAAATTATTTTCATCTTATTGAACCACATTTTACTTAGTGAAATCAACCGTGTCTCTCGGATTTTTGAAATTACACTCACAGAAGCGGTAAAATTAAGTTTTATGAAAAATTCATTTTTTTTAACTACCACTTAGTGGTTTCACTATTCATCAAAAAATGAAAGTTTCCAGAAAAATACCAAAAATTAGGCCTAAGCTATATTTGATATTATGAATTCAAAAATGATTACTATTTTACCAAATTCAAAACATATCAGTTGCATTAATTAATTTAAAAATTAATTCTCGTCGTCAAAACAAATAGCGTGTTCTTAAGAGATAATAACTATCAAAAGATTGACAGTTGTTTATGTCTGGTTTAAATGTGAAATCACATCCAATACCCAAAATTGTATTAAATTGTAAAAATATATTCTAAATATACTTTAAAACCACTCAATTTAATAATTTATCACTATTAATTATTTCTATTAAAAAGGTTGTTTTTAATTAAAATTTAGAAATTTTCACTATTCATCAGAAAATGAAAGTTAGCCGAAAAGTACCAAAATTTCACCCTAAGCTAATTTCAATATTATGAATCCAAAAATGAAGTCCATTTTGAAAAATAAAATTTACAAAATTTCAAAAAGTGGTTATTACTATTCATAACGATTAGTTTTAATAATATTTTAATAGCATATCATTGTTTAGTGAAACTCGATATTGCGTACTACACACGCTATCGAGGAAGGTCGTGATTGCGTGTAATGAAAGGCAAGTCAAGGATGCATGTTGTACAAGCTCCTTTTGGTGTAGCGTACAACACAAGACATTAATAAAATTAAAAAGAATATTTTTCATAAAATCTCGGGGTGTTACAGTTTGAATCCATAAGATCACAATACATCCATCTAATCTCTCTAAGCACCACCAGGTCCTCTTCCACCTAGATCTCCTTCAAATAATCAGTCATCTACACAACACACGATGCATGTGGGAAATGTCCATGTAGGGTTGAGTAAAACAATACTCATTATGACACCCCTAAACCACAAAGGAAATACCACCAAGAAATACATGAAGTATACCACAAAGTAAACATATGAAGTACACCACAAAGGAAACACACAAATTACACCACAAAGGAAACACATGAATTAAAGTCAATACGGTCAGCTCACGCAAGAATAAGTTTAAAGCATGAGGAGAAGGATTTTCAATTGTAGTCTACAGATCTCTCATTCTCTATGATGTTAGGATGGCACACAGACCATCGATGGAGCATAGAGTGTCGATGGTGCATGGAGTGTCAATGGTGCATGGAGCATCGATGGTTCCTGAAGAAGTGATGGTGGATGGGATATCGATGGCTCATGGAGCATTAATGGGTCATGTAGCTTCCAAGTCATATAGTCACCAATATAACATAGTCATAGCCAGTCGTATGATTCTACTCGTAGTGCACTTGTTTCGGTAGAGCCTACTCCTCAAGCCATTAGTTAATAAACCAAGTTACAAAAAAACTCACTTAGAATATCTCAAAAGGATCGTCTCGTCATAAGGCTCTTAACAATGAAGATGTCTCGTCAAACAGACTTATCGTTTGAAAGATATGGCCAATTTAGTAAAAAGGGTTTGACCCGGTCCAAGTCCGACCCAAAAAGTTCAGTCTAGGCCGGCCCGAACCGGCCTGTCCTAATGGGCCTCTGGACCATGGCCCAGTTCTCCAACCCATTCTACATCAAACGGTCTAGCTTTGATGCACCGGATGCAGTCCGCCCTGGCAGCTTCCCTCTGGTCCATGCGATCGCCCGATAATGTGGCCAGCCGGCTCGCCAGGTCAACGCGGCGCCAGACCGTGTTTCACGTGGATGTCCTGCCTTTTCCACCTAATCCCATGGCCCCACTACCTCTGCGGGTTATGTCCAACATGGATTTGAGCAACATCCCATTTTTTCCACCATGACCTCCTGTCGCGCCCCCTAGTCACTGCCCACGGTCTCCGCTACTGTGGGCCTCCTCTAACGCGGTCCTTCTTGGACCACATCTCGTTGCTACCATTAGTTGTCCTATCAGTGGATCATTCCTACCATGCCCTGCCTGTCCCAGCCGACCCTACCAGACCGATGCTGACTCCATCACTAGCAACCCCATGGCTGGACTTTCCATGCCGCACTCTAGTAAAACTGGCCAGATTTTCTGCCTTGTGCTATTGTTGTCTTGTGCCGCCGCAGGATTAGATCCCCAGCCTCAGACCATTACGCCACGGATCAAAGGTACAATGGTCCTTTGATCATAATTCATGGGGAATGAAGAACGGGTAACGTAGGAGATTAGGGGAAATAGACAAAGCACATGAATGCCCCAAAGGATGAATCTTGGCCTTGTTCATGTCGGCCTTGATCTATTCATGTTAGAAGGTTTAACAAAGAAAAATCAATCAATATTCACAAAGATTTATCATCCCTTTAATCCCCAAAATAAAATTCATCATGTAATAATGAATAAACCACAGATGAACCTATTTTTAGGTTATTCTATGTTCATAGTTTGAATCTGTGATGGGAAAAAATCACAAAGATATTGAAACCCTACCTCGAGGTTAGATAAGTTGTTGATGAAGAATGGGGATTTGTGTCATCGTCGATCCTCAATCCACCGGCATTCATCGTCATTCTTCAGAGAGGTTTTCATCTCATTTCCTCAGAGGAATTTCTAAGTTTATGGCCATAACCCTGGATTCCTAAAAATAGGCCTTAATTAAAATAAATAAATGCGCCGTTAAATAAAATATTTTTTAGTAAAATATTTTAATGAAGGTTACGTCTAATTTCTAACTTTCACAGTCGACCCGCGCCAGTTCATGTTAGCCCCCCCCCCAGGAAAATCTGCTACTCTGAATGCAATGGTTCCCTTGGATTTCTGGTTTGGGAACCTATTTAGAAGTTATCCCCATTTAAAAAGAAATTATCCATGTGCTTTATTAAAAGCTTTAACATTATTCACCGTATCATTCTGGGCACACTAGGCCTTGGAATCTCACGATGTCTAAGTGCCTGGTCTCAAAATTTTCTAATTAATTTATAAAAAAAAAATTGGATAAAATATGAGTCATTATACTTAATTTTCATTTTTTTATTACTATATATCAAAGTTTATTTAAAATGAGATTTTCGTCCCAGTGAATCAGGGCCCATACTCTATATCACTGAGATTAACACCCATTTGAATTTCTAATTAAATCTTGATTTATTAAATTAATCATTAAATCCCATGAAGGCCCAAAAAACCTCATCAATTGAAATAGTAAATCACTCAATCACAACCCAAAAGCAGCACAAGAATATATACAAATCAAGGCTCACTCGACAAACACAAGCATATCAAGAAATTAAAGGAGTGAAATGCACCTATATGGCATGGAAATATTCATGACATACAAATTCTAGGTGCCAAATACGATGCATGTAACAATTCTCCTTTTCCTCATATCATCGGGCCAAGGATTAAATAGAATATCAATCATAATAATAATCAAATAAATCACATATCATGTGAGTAACCTAATAGTGAAATGATATCAACAGTTATAGGTAGAAACAGAACAGCAATTGTAATTCAGAAAAATCGGTATTTCCCCCAAACATGGGTTTATGAAGCTCAAGCATAGCTTGTGAACAAGTAACAATAATTACTAATCTATTGACTACTATCTCCAAATATTATATCAAGAAAGGAACCACTCTAATACCACTTTGTGGCATCCCGGACCTAGAAGCAACTAAATGTTCCCTGAGCCCAGTGGGCCACATGCCCTCAAGTGCATCTCCCCAAATTCCATAGGTTGCCAACTAGTAGCAAGGGCCTAGGGTGTGTCCATGGGGATATTATTCCCTCATTACTAGAGTGTAGCATAGCAGATAAGTATGATACAATAGGATATAAGTAAATAGTGAAAGGAGTTTTAGAAAATAGCACATCAGAAACAAGCATGAGAATAATAATAATAATTAAAACAATTGGAATAGATATAAAAAATATAATGATGATATATCATGTCTCTAGAAAGATAGAAAATAGGTATACAAGTTGTATACAAGCATTCTATACAAAATTAGAAAAAAATAACAAAGACTATTTGAGTCATCCTGATCTCCAACTCGATTATCTTCTACTAGATCCATCCAAAGATAGAAAGCAATCAAGTGTATGGAGCTACCTACTTCCCTTTTCCAACACCTAAATCTATATATTCTGTACAGGTACTAGAGCCACCCGAATAGGGTGTGAGATAAATCTCATTAGTCCACTTAAAATGGTGTCTATAACATCATATCCATGTGATATAAACCAAAAAGTGTGAAAGCGTGCATATATAAAATTAAAGTAGTACAATAATGTAAATACCCAAGTACCTGCTTCAACCCTTAGTCGGTGTCTAAACCTGTAACTGGTTCAGTAACTAATTAATGTTTAGTTTATATAAATAGGTCATGTGAGGCATATCCATCACCGAAATCACCTTGTGATAACACTGGTAGTGGTTCCAAGATGTAACAAGGCAACCATGATGTTTATAATGTAAAAAAGGCTTCCTAGGTAAACACAAAGACAACTTAGACCTTAAGGTTATCCAAATTAGTAGTAAATACATTCTAGATAAAGTTTATAGTGTAGTACAAGGATCATAATCTAAGTAATTCTAAAATAGTATGATCTAACTGAGTCTAAGGAATACATCCAAGGTAAAACAAGATAAGTTGTGGCCAATCCCAAGGATGTAACCAAGGTGACTTGTGTCCATAGAAGACATGTTTAATCCAAGGAGTGTATCCAAGGAATCATGTAATAGCAAAGTAAGGATCCTATGGTTTTAAACCAGGCATCCACTTATAAGTAAGGATTAGGTTCCAATGTGGGTCTCAACCAAGGAAACTAGTATACTTGAATATCAATGGAGATGTTGAGTGCTTATGGAATTACCTTAGGAATCCAAAGGCTAACTCAAGTTAGGCCCTTCCTATAAGTATGTCATGGTGTATACATATAACTATGCACCTTAAATTTTATTCATTTAATCAATTAAACTAAGTGATAGTCATATCATTTAATAAAGTAAAAAGGTTTAGTCCTTGCCTTTCATTAGTGTGACAAGGCCAAGGGGAATGAAACCATTTAATTAATGTGATATTCAATGACTTGGTTATATCCTTTACCTTTCATGAAATTAAAATGTTCTTCTAAGGATGAGAAACCTCTAGTAATCTATTAATATAAACTAGGCCAAGTCATATTTACACCATATACTTTCCATTTCATTTTAGATTGATTTATCAAATTATAGAACTTACCTTAGGAAGGTCAAGTGGAGTTCAACATGGCCTAATAAATTCAAAAAATAAAAAATCAGTAGTCATTAAATATAGAGAGGCTTACCATTATAATTTTCATGCTCAAGGCATACCTGAACGGTAGCTCAAAAATTTCAAAACACTAAAAAAAAAATTATGTCATATCATCCTTCATGAGGAGGTTGAAGTTGTGGGTGCAACCACCAAATGTGAATTCTATATATTTCATGGATCATTGAACACAATCCTAATGACTACAATCATGACCAATTAATTCAACATACGATGATTGATGAAATTGGCACGATGATACGGTAATTTATAAAATGATGGAAATTGATAAATGAGTTATAGACCACATACATTGTACTCACATGACTCTCCTCATCTAGTATTAGGCTCCAGATATGCCTAGATTGGAGTAGATCTGAATAATGGATCAATTCCTTGAAATTATTGTATATGAGCCTGCATCTAAATAGTGTCTTAGATAGGAAGAGGAAAAACGTAAAATTAAAAGGGAATTAAGAATGTATCGGTGTGGATCCAATGAGACAAATGATGGTCGATTCAAACTCCAGATGAACGATCTATCTTGATTCATATATTAGGCTTCCAAAATATCAAATATGAGAAAAAGAGACTCTATTTGTTGGAAATTAAAGGGGGAGAATGGTTCAATTAAAAAATGGATTAAGGAAAAAATGGTCTTTTACCCAAAATTTACACTACACGCGATTTGGCCACATGGTTTTTCCAAACCTTGTGCAAATCGTGCATGATCATTTATAGTAAGGATCATAGTGCATGGTTAGGTCACACAATTAGGGAAACCATGCACCAATTATGCCAAATAGATTTTTCAAAATTGTAGACGTTCTCTCATGGTCATGGGGTCCAACTCAAATGGTTAAGGAAAACTGTGTGCTATATTCCAACCCATTTTTCAGCCTCAAAGAGTCTAAAAAAACCATGCAACTTGCCTCGCATGGTTTACTCTAACCCTGTGATAGGCCATTTTCTCCCAAAAATCCTAGTTACAAGCTCCGAACACGCCCCGAACACCACTGACACCCCCACTAACTTATTATTCATCCATATCAGGTCTATAAAATAGAATTATACCAAAATGTAAAGGATATTTAACTTAGTAAAAAAATGGTTTCTTACAAATGTGATCATATGTGCCTACTCATGATTCATAGATACACCCAAATCCCATAAAATGTAGGAGTAATTAAATGAATGGTGACATGAAGGTCCATTACTCATGGGATGGCCAAGAAAAAGAAAACTCTCCCACCATATTTCCATGCAACCTATATACTTTTAATCATAACCCTAAAGGAAAAAAATAAAAAAAAACTCAAGATGTTGGTACCATATTACAACACCCCAACCAGAATCACATGTTCTGAGCTAGAGTGCCATATAACCTCATGTGCACCTCCTAGTATGCAAAAAGGATGCTGAATATAAGAGAGGAACTAAACTAATGATGGGATGTTATATCCTTGGTATTCATAGCTATAATTGGAAGATAATAACTTAAATCACAATATGATATTATAAAATAAATTAAATAATAGATGTTGTTACTATTCACATAAGTATAATAAACAAGATCCCCAATGTGGAAATAAAATAAGTATAAAAATAGAACTAGAGATGGTAATAAATAAAATTTATTCTCCAACCATCTAATGTATATCCCAGTGCCCCGTATAACTACCATTAACAAGCTCCTCAGTAAATAGTTATAGGTCCTATGCTTTTCTCTATATCCTTAATCATGATGAATGTATGAACATATAGATGCTCATGTTTGGTGTGAGTATAATCCTATTAGGAAACCACCAATGCACTCTTTAACATAAGTGCACATTAATAATATGTGTATGTTATGATACTATGAAATTATCAATCATATAATAATAAAACTTGTGATCAATTTTAATGTGATAACCAATCTGCCATGAACCCTAACTATACCTGGTATGGATCCATGAGAGAAGAGTATACAAAATTGATGTTATAACCCTCGGTTGACCACAGGTCCACCTCTTAAGTATTTGAGTATCCATAAGGCTAACGAGTCATTTCTTGGGCCACATGGTCATCATTACTAATAGACACAATATAGCATATCAGGTATGAATATAAGTAGCCACACACACACACAAACACATGTGATCAATAATAAAAAATGGGTCTCACTGGCTACACACACACAAACATGTAATCAAACTCAAACATGGGTCACAATTATCACAACCACATACCATCATATCATGAAGCTCAATCATATACAAGGCCCAAAAATGTAATAAATTCCTAAATTTAGTGTAATGAAATCTCGATATCGAGAATTTCCACCAGAGTAATGATAAATGCCAAAAATCCCTAGATCCTTTATAATAAATTGATATTTCAAAGGAATACTATGTTTTATGGCATATAAGGAATTAAAAACATAACCTTATAGATAGAAAAATATTATTTAAAATATGAACATTATAAACTGGTCATTGAATTGGAAGTTATGAATAATAGTAACTTCATTGTAAAATATAAGTATAAAATTCCTAAATAATAAAAATGTAAACATAAAACATTAGTAAATAAGAACTAAATTTAAATTGATGTAATTTTAATTTTGAAAAATATATTTTCTTCAAAAATGGTTTTTATTTATTTTTTGTTGTAAAACTTTATAATTAATTTATACCACTTATAGAAATTTTATTTTATAAAATTTTATAATTTTGGAAATCATATTATCAAAATTTTCGAAGGATTATTTTTTTTATTTTTCCAAAAAGAATAGTTTTTCAGTTAATAGAGAACTAAATACTGATTTTATAGAAAACTGCCTTTTCCAATCGAGTATTTTAAAATTCCCAATTTTTGAAATGAGTTATAAATTCCATTACTTACATTTTATTTAACATAATCTAAATGATTTCATTGGAATCAAAATTATACTAAATTTTGGTATAAAAATATTTTTATACTTAAAAATTCATTTTTATGGAAAACCATTTTTCTTGTATTTTTTCTGGTTTATATTAAAAGTAATTTATTAATCATATAGGAATTTAATTTCATAAGATGTATTCAATATTTTTAATTAGGAGGTTTTTATTTGGAATGTATGACCCTTTTATTTTTTTTAACATTATAAATAGTAACCATGGTAAATATTTATCCCCTAAATAAGGGCAAACTGGGTAAATTGGGTTAAAAAATATGATAAGGCATTAAAAATATATCTAACACATGAATTATTTAATTTTTAGGATTTTCATTTGACCATGAACTTCCAATAATCAAAGATAATGAAAATAATTCCATTTATCTTGTTTAATGACCATAATATTATTTTATTTACATAATATATATAATGTCTCTATGCTAGATTGACTATCTCTAATATTTTTTCATAGGTATAAAAAGTGTTTATGTTTTTTACTAAATTTTTATTAAAAATATGAATTATATATTTTATCATGATAATTTATTTTGAATTTTTAATGTTTTATTAATTACCATAAATGCATTATCATGCTGACATAGTACTGGTGAAAATAGTAGAAAAATCGAGTAAATGGTTTCTAAAATATTAAAAGTAATATTTTTTAGAGATATGGTGTTCCAAGAATCATTTAAATAAATAAAACATATTATTAATGTGTTAAAATATTTTTTTTGATTGAAATTAATTTTTTGATGTTTTTTAATTTTAATTATTTGAATAGCCCCAAAAATTAAATTAATTGTATTTTATGTTAAATAATAATTCATTAAATAATTTAAAATTAATAAGAAATTTATTTTTGGCCATAGTAACGGGATATGTTCTATCACATAAACCATTTTCCATTTATGGATCACTTATACTAATATAGTAGCTTTCATGACCCTTAAAGAGTAAAAAATTATTATCATGGTAATAATTAAAAGAGCCAATTAGGGGTAAAAACTATGAGTTAAGTGTTAAAAAGACAACTATACATTTCTAAATTTTATTTTATGAGATTATTTAGACTTATATTCATCTTATATTCTAAATATATCATTTTTGATTCACTTTTAAATTAAAATTAAATTATATTATTTTAATACTTTAAGTAATTCCAAGGGTGCCTCTCCCCTCCTTTATAAAGGGACATCACATCTCCAGTCTACCTCACACTTCATGATCCACATAGCTCGACCAAAATATGATAAACCCTCTTATAATTTTCATTATATATATTATATTTTTTTAATTCTTGAAATACCATCCCTATGGTCCTTAATGAGAGATCCAAATAAGGTTCTTTAAAGAGGAGGTAATCGTCTTAACCGAGAAGCTTCAATTTACTTATTCTTATACCTCCATAAATACTATCATAACCATTAAAATTAAATTAAACAATCATCACTCATATACTTATATGTTATTATTTTAATTCAATAACATTCTTCATCTCAATTTTCCATCAAATGTGGAATGAAAAGGTTGTTTGTGTGTACATGTAAAATACCACCTCCAAGAAGCAATGTGATTTTTTTCCATCACTGCCTCTCATGGATATTTATAATGATGTATTTAATTTCATTATATGATATTAATGAAATAATAATAATAATTTAAAGATAATATATCAACTATTTTCTTAACCTTCCATCTGTTAAATAATGATATCTCTGCTCATACGTACTTTTGGAATACCACCTCCACGAAGCGATGTGATTCATTTTTCACACCTTAAATTATTTAATGAATATAAATTTGTATTTAATGTATAAAAATGATAATTATTTCAGGATTATTATTCAGTTTTTGATGGAACAAAGACCCCTTTGAAAATGGTCAACCTACCGAAGTCATTTTTCTATTTTGAACTGAACGCAAAAAAATACCTAATGTAGCCTTGAAAGATTAGTTAATTAAATATGTCACTAAAATAAATAAATAAAATGATTCAATTATAAGATAAAAAACCTATAAAATGATATTAATCATTTAAATAATTAATTTATGAAGTATTTAAAGGACATATATATCATGTTTGGACTCAAGGTATGGGGTTTATTAACTCAATTTCCATTAATTGTGTTAAACTTATATTTAATTGACTATGTTATTCTATAATTATGTGTGAGAATAACTCTGATTGTATTATTATTTATTTATACTTTTTATTTTTGGTTTTAAAATTTTTACACATAATCACTTCATTTATTAATTTCCACTTTAGTGATACGATTGTTGTAAGGATTATTCATCACAATATTTTTTTTATACATGTTTCGTATTATGCACCTAATTCATTTAATATGGTGGATATACTGTCTATTGAGATATTATATCATGAAAAAATATTTTATCATTTAATTTAATATTATTTTTATGTTTTATCTTTTATGAGATACTAATTCTAATGATATAAAAGTTTCAAGGATTTTCATTGTATCTATTTGAATTTTTTGAGACATAATTTATGTTATACACCTTATTTATTTTATATGGTGTAATTAATTACCCATTAAGATTTTTTAAAATATGTATTCATTTAAATTATGAGTTTTAAAAAATCATGTTATGTTCATTCATTCAATGGATTTTTTATTCAAGCATTACCCAAGTGGTTGGGGTTTATCATCTCAAATGGTCTTATTTGGGACATATGTCATTTAATACACAAATATTATTTTATTATGTGTATCTATTTTCCCATTTTTATGTTATATAATAAATACCCTTGTGTTAATTTTATTTAATGTTTCCTTTTATTTTATGTCATTCATGGGGGTTATGATTCAAAATCTACCAAAGTAGTAAGTATATATGTTACAATATCAATTATTTTTGGTTTTTATATGCTATATTTTAATTGAGGTAAATTTTATTAATATTTCAATTAAAACCAAACTATTTTATTCTACTCTATTTATTCAACTAATTTTCATGTATTAGTACCATTTTTCACATTTTTGTAAATAAAATTATCTAGAAAATTATTTAAATAAAATAAAAATATATTTCTAATTTGGTCAATGAAATGTTTCTTCCATGTTCATATTCTATAAAATTATTCTATTAAAGTTATTTTATATACATTAAATCATTTAAAAAATTCATTTTTCTACCTTATACATTATCTATGAAGGGTTTAAAAAGAATCTTTTCAATTTTTTCCAAACAATTCATATATGTCTTTTTACAAAATAGTGAAAATAATGTTTTATTTTAATGTGTATGGAATGAATGGATTTTCATACCATCATGATTGTTCCTTTATTTGAAGATTCCATTAAAATTTTACATAGTCATTTTCAAAAAAAATAGTGTCTCAATATTTTGTGAATTTTCAGTCAAAATATTATCAAGGGAAAATGAAATTTTCTCATGTTTTCAAATAAATGTTCGAATACTCTTTTACTGTTATTTTTTATCTATATCAAAATAATTTAATTATTTCTACGATTCAAAAATAATATGATCTTATGATACCATTAAATTCCTTTATTTTAATGGTTGATGTTGATGTTTTAATGAGATTGAGAGGAAACGTGTTTCTTTTTCATGGGTAAATCAAGCTGTGATAGTTTTCATGAAATTTAAGAATTCATGTGTTTTGAATTATGATATGGTACAAAGACATTATTTCTATAATAAATTTAGGGTATTGAACCTAAATAAAAAATGGAATTTATCCATCATATAATGAGTGGTTATGTTATATTCCTCTAATGAATTTAGTAACGGGATAGAGTTAACTAGATGTGAGTTATGGTTTAGAGAGGACAGAGATATGTTACTCCTACGAGACGATGGAGTTAACTGATTGTATGTTACTAAAAAGATATGATGATGTTTACTAGTTATATATTACCTCTAAGAGATATATGAATTATCTTATTATGCAATTCCATTATGAATTTTTGATATTCCAATATAATTACAATGTTTTTCAATATCATGGAATGAATTATAATAGATCCTTTTCTTAAGGATTATTTTCACATGGATCATTGTTATTAAATTATATGACTATTTACTTATGTTAAAGATTTATTCCATTTTTAATTATTTATGATCCGCTTTTTGATGGGTATGAGTTCACTTATGTCCTGATCATACACATTGATTATGTCATCATACTCTTAATTTCATCTTATTGTCACTGATGAAAATCAATTGTTAATGCTTACTTTTACCCTTACATAACATTTTAACTCACCCTTCTTATGTTTTACCTTTCCATAGTTTATGAAAAAGTATGTTAAATGAATAAGGTCTAGAAAAGTTTCATGTGTGTGGAATTTTATGGGATATGTTTAAGACTTATTGGGAATTATAAATAGCTACATATAGTAGTAAAAATGTTCACTTGAAGACATAGGTATTATTATGTAATAGTTTTTACTATTTATTTAAAAATATACACATAAAATATCTTTATCTGTGTAATTGATCCAATATTTCTATTTGATGTTTTATGTTTTAAATAGATAAAATTATTCCTCATTTACCTGTATGAAATCAAGTAGTGTAAAGAATGTTTTTTGAGCACCAAATCTAGGAGTGTGGGTATGGGGATGTTAAATTTTGCATATGAGTAGGTCTTAGATAATTTTTGAGATTATGATATTTACACATGAGGTTAATTAAAGAGTTTTGTAAACCATCAAGGGTTTATATGTTTATGGTTTATTATTTGTTCAATGGGGAAGATTCTATATTTAACGTCATAATTTATTATACCTTATGGTAATTTAAAATTTTTACAGGGTTGTTGGATGGATACACCACTAATTTAATCATGTTATATTGAACATTGGGTAAACCTTGATAGTGTAAAAGTGATTTTGATACAAGGTGATGATTATGGAGATATTTTTGATCAACCTAAGGATAAACTTTTATGTTAGTTTCATATGATTATTATTAATATTTTAGTAAAGTTTAATGAAATATATTATTCAGTGGTGATTCATGATATTTTGGGAAAAACATATAGTTAAAAGTTTTATGGTTTATCTATTTATAGAATGATATAAGTTAGTCCTTAATTGTTTTTATTGAATTATTAGAGGTTAATGTTTTACCCCTTCTTATGATTGTTTATTTGGTTAGTATCTTATCATATTCTAACTATTTTGGTTTTATTAAAACATAAATAATAACTTTTAATTATTTTATATATCTCATTTTCAATCAGAATTTGACTACATTTCTTCAATAATTAAATATTCATACTCATGATTTTGAGTAAAAGATGACATGAAGGTGGAAACTGATTGAAACATATAACCAAGGATGAAAATTAATTTATGGATTTGATGAAAATTAATTAAGTATATTTATTTATGTTATTAATCTTTACGGTAAAATAATTTCTAAACTATAGGAAACATATATTTAAATAAAATTTTATCCTATTACCTTCATTTATAAATAATTGATAGTCTTCTTAATCCCTTATTGATTTACGGTTTTTTTCATTGACTTTTTTATGACCATTCAATTTCTTTTGATCAATGTTCTCTATCACTATTCATCATTATTTGGAAATTACTTTTCTCATACATGTCCATATTTTTACTTTTAACTAATTTCATCATATTTTTAACCTGATTATGTGTTATTCTAAATGACCTTCCTAATTCTCTTTTCCTCATTTTAAAAGGAAGTTTTATTGACCATTTTTATAGTGTGCGTTTCAACATGGGTATTATAAAATAATAAACCACTGAATTATAAATATATAGATAATTATTTTTGATTTAGTTTCTCTAGGGTGGGGAGATAATTTAAGACCCTAATATTTTAAAATAATATTATGTTTGATAGCGTACAACACGCACAACACTGAGCTTTAACTACTATAACAGATAATATTAAATATGAACTTTATAACCTAGCTGTTGAATTAGAAGTTAGGAAGGAAAGTAACCATATTATAAAATATATTTATAATTTTCATACTCAGTAAAAATTTATTGATTAATTCTTAGGAAATAATAACTCAAATTTTAGTGAAGTTATCTTATGCTTCAAAAATACGTTTTCTTAAAAAATAGATTTTATTTATTTTTTTGTCTGAATGTTATAATTAATTTTCCCCACTTATATAATTTTTATTTTATAAAAAGTGTATAATTTTAAAACATCATATAAAAATTATCTTATAATAAAATTTTTGGATTTTTCTAAAAATATTAGTCATTTAGTGAATAGTGAAAAAAATATCAATTTTATAGAAAAATGCATATTCTATTCAAGTATGTACAATGTCTCATTTGATTATGAATTGATTTTAAAATTTCATTATTTTATTATTATTAAAAATATTATTTTTAATTTATTTAGAATCATTATTATGATTAATTTTGGTTTAACAATATTTTTATAATTAAAAATGCATTTTTCTGGAAAATAGTTTGTAATCAAGTTTTATGAGTTTATTTTAAAATTAATTTATGATACTTATATGAATTTAATATGATAAAATTGATTACATGTATTTTGAATCATGAGGTTCAAATTTTTTTTATAGGTCACTTTTATTTTTGTTCAATATTAATAGTAACCATGGAAAATATTGTGTCGCCTTAATAAGGATAAATTAGGTAAATAATGTTCAAAATAATGTGGTAAGGCTTTAAAAATATATCTAACAGAATCATTACATATATTTTATGAGTTTATTTCAACCATTCTAAAATAATATTCTATGATATGGAAATATGGTTCCATTTTTCTTTGATAAGGAACTTAATATTATTTTATGTATAGATTAAATAAAAAATGTCACTCTCTTTGTTATAATATATATAATATTTTTTATATGGATAAAAAGAGGTTATGTTAAGTTATAAAAATTAATTATAAATTTTAATTAATTTTATTTATCATGATAAAAAAAATTAATATCTAATGTTATAATAACTACCATAAATTATTACCCAAAGACAAAATAGTGCTTCTGAAAGCTAAATAAAAATCAAGTAAATGGTTTTAAAAATAATAATATTATTATTATTTTTCATGAGATGTGGTTTTGCCTAAATTTTTTAGATACAAATAATATATTATTGATGTGTCAAAAGTTTAATATTGTGTTAAATTATTTTATTTATATTTTTTAATTTCTATTAATTTAATTGTATTGAAAGTAACTTTAGTGGTATTTTAAGTTAATTAATATTTTATTAAATGATTTAAAATTCAAATAAAATACTATATTTTAAAATTTTAATGTATAATGGTCTATAATAACATTAATCTTATATTTATGTATCAATTTTCCTTGAATAGTTTCTTTCCTGGCCCCTGATGAGTAAAAAATGTTATCGCGGCAATCATTAAAAGGGTTTGCGGTCGTTAAAACCAAGAGACAAGGGTTAGAACATAACATAATCATGTCCAAATTTTATTTTATGAACTTATTTATACTTATATATATACTATATTCTAAATATATATATTTGGGACCATTTTTACAAGAAAAATAATTTATATAAATTTAATACTTTAAGTATTTCCAAGGGTACCCCCTCTCCTCACTTATTAAGGGAAATAACCTCTAATCTCTTTCTAACACTTAATGAGCCACTTAGCTTAGAAAAAATATATAAAAACTTCTTAAAATATTTTTATATATTGTATATGTGTCTTTCTTCTTAAAATATCATCCCTAGTGTAACATCCCGAACTAGGATCCACTGAAATGGTGCCCCAAGTAGGTCAGTCACATGACCTCCTGTGTGCCTCCTCACACACTAGAGGCTAATGACTAGTAGTGAGGGACTAGAAGTGGTACATTGGGGAAACTATAAACTTTGTATCTGAAAATAAATATATTATAATCCATAATATATAAATAGTGTTAGAATTTGATAACAACTGATAATAAATAATAAATGAATGAGTAATAATCCATGAACATGCTTCAATACACGAGCAGAGGTTATAAAGTAAATGATATATACAACATGTGACTTCCTGAACTAGGTGCCACTCATATGTTCCCCAAATTGGTGGGTTATATGGTCTCAAGAACACCTCCTCATACGCCAGAGGCTGTCGACTAGAAATGAGGTCCTAGGGTGTGTTCGTGGGGAGATTATGCCCTCATGTTAGAGTAGCACAGCGGTAAATAGATGTAAAAATAGTGGAAGAATATATAAATAGATGTCACATCAGAACAAAATACCAAAATGAATGTATCAATAACCCATCGTAGTGTAAGCACATGTAAACATCCAAGTAGTAAGTAATAATAAAAAGTAGTAAACTGAACCATATATAATACATTATGATGTCATTTCTCTACAAGATAGGGAAAACATATATCCATGGTTGCAAGAAATCAATACAGTACATAATATACAAATGGTACAAAAATACAAAATCTATCCCAGCATCTCAATCTCCATCCCATTCATCTACTACCAAGATCTTATCCTAAGTCATGCAATAAGTCACACATCCATAAGAGGATGTTTCTTCTTATCTACGCCTACTAGTATATAGTCTTCCCAATTACCATTGGTGGATCAAGTAGGGTGTGAGATAAAATCAATAGGCCCCCACCAATGTTGTCTATAAATATACATCCATTGTATAGAATATGGTAGTTTGTAGATATGATATGATAATCGGTAATGAAAATTGTAAATGGGTCAGATCTAGTTTTATAAGGACACAAGGCTGACACTACCTGATTCGGCCTATACCAGAATATCTCTGAAAAAAGTATCAAGGGACGCAATGCCTAATATCAAAAGAGTAGTGGATTCCATACCCAGTATCATAGTAAGGTTTTTAATTCCCGGTATCATAAGTATATATGATTCCATGCACGAAATCACGGAATAGGGATGTCATGCCCAATATCATAACAATAGGGACACCATTCCCAGTATCATGTAATAGGGACACCATGCCCAATATCATAGTAGTAGGTACGCTATTCCCAATATCAATGAATAGGGACATCATGTCCAATATTATAGTAGTAGGGAATCCATTCCAAGTATCATATTAGTAGGTACACCATGCCTAGTATCGCTAAATAGGTGCAATCATACCTAGTATCATAGTAAGGAATGTTACATCTGTATTTATATATAACATGCATAAGGGTATCCATACCCACTACCATAACTAATAAGAGTATTAATTCCCACATATAAATAATCATAAGTAATCATTGCCTTTAATACTATCCAATTCATAATTCATAACTCGTTAATATTCAATTATAATAAGTGAGTAACCATTATTCCATTAAAATATGTAATGTGGTCGTACCACTCATATTCAATTCATTTCATTAAAACTATTAAGAGCTCTATCCATGCTTCACCACTACATTTTTCCACCATTAATATGATATCATCATTTAAAAGTAAATTCAAAAACACCAATGGGTGTTTTGGCTATAATTCCTTGAAACCCAATTTTTTATATGAAGGGCACACTCATAGGGGTGGCTCATTCAAAGGTGGCGACCTCACCAAGTATTTGGGGTCTAATAAGTAATTTGGTTCCAAGATATACAACCAACTCATGGAAGATACAATTTATGTAAGTGCAGAGTGAAACCAGTGTGTGGAACAATGGAACATATTATAAGACATCAATACTTGAAGGATAATAACTATACCACCTACCTTAATCTTGTAGTACTATCCTTTTCCATTATAGACCTCTGATTTAGTCTATATTAGAAGAAAATAAAAAAATATGAATTCCCAAAAAGTATTTCATATGAGCGTACACTTCAATAAATCCATCAAGAGAAAGATAAATAGATAAAGATGTAATATTATCAAAGAACTTACTGGTTTGGATCCAAAAATATGAACAGAGATTGAATCCAAGTTTAAATGGAGAAGTTATTGAATAACCTAGCTCTTTTTAGAGGATAGCTCAAAAATGGGAAAAACCTCTTGTTTGAAGGAGAAATAAAAAAGGAGAGGTGGGGGTTCATTTAAATACATTTAAGTGAAAAAATGTAAATTCATACCAAATTTTAGGGGCACATGGTTTGTCCACACAGTTGGAAAAAATGTGCACCAATCATGCATATGGAACTACTTTAAGGGGACCCCGCATGGTTTGGCCACATGGTTTGAGAAAGTATGTGTCAACCATGCTTCTTGGATCTTTTAAAAACTATAGACCAACCTCATGAGTGTGCACCTTCTTCCAAAAAGTTTCATCAAATCATATGGACTGTTTGATCCCTCTATCCAACCATTATACAGTTAGGGAAACTGTGTGGACTTGATCACACAATTTCTACTAACCGTGTGGCTTAGTTTTTTTCTCCACCGAATGAGGTTCTTTGCTCCAAACAATCCCCAGAAACCCCTGAAACAATCGTGAACTCATAATGAATCCATATTATGTCCAAAACATAGAGTTAGAATGAAATGTAAAAAATTCGTGCCTCATATATAAAATTAGGTTCTTACAGTCTTCCCCCATTAAAGGAACTTTTCCCTAAGTTCACCTTCTAAGGGTATTGAAACACTATCTGAGAAAAATTCTAGCCACTGATCATGTACATCAGCCTTCCACTCCCAAGTCTCTTCTTGTACTCATCCATGATTCCATAGATAATATACTAAATGGAAATACCATCCTTTGAGATCCTCCATGCTCAAATCAATGATTCATATAATATACTCCTCAAAAGAAGCATCAGAATATAGCTCAAAATCCATGTAATCAAAAGTATGAGATGGGTAATCATTATAATGGTGAATCTTTGAATCATGGAAGATGTCATGCATGGAACGGTATCTATGAGGTAATATTAACTGATAGGATATCAGCCTAACTCTCTCCAAGATCTCAAACGGATCAAAAAAACATGTTGAAAAATTCCATTAGCTATGTATCTGTCTATTCCAAAGTATGGGTGATACCCATAAGAAAACACGATCCCCAACCATGAACTCTATATATCGTTGATGGTGATCAGTATATTATTTGTGTCGAGATTGAGTAGTGTGTATAAACTTTTGGATCATCAAAACCTTCTTTTAAGTATCCTTAATGAGACAAGGACCCAGTATCACTACCTCTTCTACCTCTAACTAGTATAGGGGTGAACGACACAACCTATAGTATAAGGTCTCATAGGGATCCATCTGAATCATCACCTAATAAATATTATTGTAAAATAACTTGATGATATGGATATGCTTCTCCCATGAACCAATGAAATGATGGACACATTATTGAAGCATGTCCTCTAAAACATGTATCATCTTCTCTAACTAGCCTTCAGTTTAAGGGTGAAAGGCTTTGCTTAGAAGCACCTGTATACCCATAGACTTTTGTAGACCCTTATAAAACCTAAATGTGAAATGAGTATCCCTATATAAAATTATAGTAAGAGGTACCTCACATGTTCTTATGATCTCATGGAAATACAGTCTTTCTAGATCATCAACTGAGAAAGTATCTTAGATATAAAGGAAGTAGGTTACCTTCATCAATTGATCCACAACTACCCAAAATGGATTGCTACCTCAAGGAAGCCTCGGTAAGCCAACTAAAAAATACATAGAAACATATTCCCCTTTCCATTCCTAGTTGGTAATGGTTTTAATAATCTATTATGTCACTGGTGCTCCACCTTAACCTATTGATAGGTGGACCACCTAGTGATGAATCTTGTTATATGACGCTTCATCCCTGGCCACCAATACTGTCATCACAAATCACAATACATCTTGGAGATAACTGGATGAACTTCCCACTAAGAGGCATGTGACTCATGAATTAGCACCTCTCTCATATCTTTGGGGACCCATATATTCCCATGTGTACATAAGCTGCCATCACCATCAATAGACCAATTTAAAGGTGGGTACTCACTAGCAATACTCTCTCTTAAGACCAAGCTTTCTAGATCTAAAAACTACCACATATTTACTCTCTCAATAATTGAAGAGGTCATTGATAGTGATGAAATTAAAGACTGGACATGTTAGTCCTGAACCTCTATGTGCATCTGATAAAATTGATACATAAGTTTCCACTCACTACTGGCGCCCTAAACCACCTGTGTCTAATTCCTCCTACTCAGGGAATTGGAAACCATATTTTCCTTTCCAAGTGTATAGGATAGCTCAAATTCAATGGACTATAGATATTCAATCTATTGTTACTACCTAAAATTCAAGTTTCTATGTTTAAAAATATAACCTAGGCTCTTTTGGTCTATAAACACCACAAAATTCTCTCCCAACAGGTAATGTCTCCAACAATGCAAAGAGTATACAATAGTTTCTAACTTGATATCATTTGTTGGCTAATTATACTCATGAGGAATCAACTGGAATTACTCACACTCAATGAATCAATCTTACTACATCATAACATCTCTTGGCCTGATACCTGATGCATCACAAAATAATGTATAGATTCTTCATAACTATGGAAAAATCAAGATCAGTTCTTAAGTCAATCTCCCTTTCAACTCTTGAAAGGTTATCTCACAAGATTCAAAACATAAAAACTTTACACCCTTCTTAGTCAATCCTATAATAGGTATTTCTGATCATGAGAGGTCATGTATAAAATTATTATAGTAACCATATATTACCAAGAAAATATATATTTCAAAAATATTTTTGGTTTGATCCCAAGTAACCACTGCTCTCACCTTCTCTAGGTCAACTGAAACTCCTGCCTCTAAGAAAATATGACCCAGGAAGTGTACCTTATTGATCCATAAGTGACCTTTACTGAGATTAGCATACATCTTGTTCTCTCTTAGTGTATTCAAAAATACCTCATGATGAGTATCATGATCACGTTGAGTATGATAATGCACTAAGATTTCATCTATGAACGCCATGAAAAAGTAATCTATATAGGGATGGAAAACCCTATTCATCAAATCCGTGAAGATGGAAGGCATGTTCATAAGAACGAATGGAATAACGAGATGGTAATATATTTATTACCGACTATGGAAATTCATACATGGAATATATGAAGGCAAAACTTGAACTTGATGATAGTCTAATCTCAGTTCGATCTTAAAAAATACCCTCACTCATTTGAGCTAGTCAAATAGATTATCTATGCAAGGTAAGTCACACATCTATAAGAGGATATTTCCTCTTATCTACACCTACATGCATATAGTCTGCTCGGGTACCATCAGCATCCCGGATAGGGTGTGATATAAACTCATTAGGCCACAACCAATGACATCTATAAATATCCATTCGATGTATACAATATGGAATTTTGTTGATATGATATGATAAGCAGTAATGAAAACTATAAATGGATCAACTCTAGTTCCATAAGGACACCAAGCTCACACTACCTACTTTGTCCTGTTTTGAAATATCTTTGAAAAGGTGTTAAGGGATGCAATTCCCGGTATCACAAGAGTTGGGGATGTCATGTCTGGTATCAAAGTAAGGATTGTAATTCCCAATATCATAAGTATAGGGAATGTTATGCCCAGTATCATGGAATAGGGATGCGATGCCCAATATCATAATAGTCAGAATTCTATTCCCAGTATCACAGAATAGGGGCACCATGCCCAGTGTCATAGTAGTAAGGACACCATACCCAGTATCATTGAATAGGGATTCCATGCCCAGTATTATAGTAGTAGGGACTCCATGCATAGTATCATAGTAGTAGGGATGTTATTCCCGGTATCACAAAATAGGGACACCATACCCAATATCATAGTAATGGACACCATGACTGTATATATATATATATATAACATGAAAAAGGATCTATATTCCCATTACCATAATTAGAAAGGTTCATTAGTCCCATACATCAACAGTGAAAATTAATCATTGAATTTAATATGATCCAATGCATAATTCATAATTCATTAATATTCAATTACAAAAAGGGTATAACCAATGTTTCATTTATGTACATGAAATCATCGTACCACTCACATTAAATTAATTTCATTAAAATTATTAAAGGCATTAGCCAGAATATGCCACTACATTCATCTGCCATCAATATAATATCATAATTTAAAAGTAAATCCAAACACACCAATAGGTGTTTTTTCTATAATTCCTTTAAACCTAATTAGGAATATGGAAGGCACACCCATAGGTTTGGATCACTCAAAGATGGAGATCTCATCAAGTATTTAGGTTCTAACAAGTAATTTGGTTATAAATTAGAGAATCAGTTCATGGAAGATACAATTTAAGGAAACACGTGGTGATACTGACATGAGGCACAACAGAACATATAATAATACCTCAAGAATTGAAGGATAAGTAATATACCACCCGCCTCAAGCTCGCAGTACTATCCTCGACCAGTATCAACCTCTAATTCAGTCCATATTAGAAGAAAATGTAAAAAAAGATTAATACCCTATAAATAAGACATATGATCCTGCACCTTGATAACTCTGTTGAGAGAAAGAAAAATAAATAAATACATAATATGATTGAATAAATTACTAGTATAGATCTAATGGGATGAATGGAGATCAAATCCAAGTTTGAATAGAGAAATTATTTAAGAACCTATCTTTTCTTGGAGGAGAACTAGAAAATGGGAGGAAAACTCCGATTCGCTAGATAAATAAGTAAAGGATAGGTGTGGGTTGATTTAAATATACTTAAAGGATAAAATATAAATTCACCCAAAATTATAGGGGTGTACGGTCTGTCTACATGGTTTGGATACACATTTTGAGAAACCATGTGCTAACCATGCTACTTGGATCTGCTAAAAACTATAGAACAATCACATGGTCATGTACCCTCTTCTGCATGGTTTCCTCAAACTGTGCATCCTCCTTCATCCCTCACATATTTAGGTAAGTCGTGCGAACTAGCTCACATGGTTTTTAATAATTGTGTGGTCTAGTATTTTTCTCCATCGGCTAGGGTTCTGAGATCCAAAAAATCCTCGAACACCCATAAAACAATTCTAAACTCATAAGGAATCCATATTAGGTCTAAAACATAGAGTTAGATCAAAACTTAAAGGATTCATGCCTCATATAAAAAAACCAATTTCTTATACAACACAAGAATAATAATGGAAATAGAAGACTCAAAGGCTATCCTGAAGAGAATACTAGTCACCAACTTAGCCCTGTGCTACTAAACTCCCATGAATAGGAAAATTATCCCATAGAACAAACAAAGGTCATAAACCTATAACCAGATGATATCTATTTAGGTATAAAATAGAGGCATGAATAGTTTGTGATATATACTCAGTAGTCCACTAAAAATGGCCTATAATTCATAATCTAGTCATTGTATATAAAATAAATTATTTTTTAGGTATATTGAAAGTAAGGTAGTGTGGTAAATTTAAATGAAATCAAGTTCACTCTGGTTCCTCAAAGTCACCTGGCTGACCATGCCTTCTTTTTCCTAAGTTGGAATACCTATGATGATGTGTCATTAGATATATATATATATATATTCACTATATATGTAGTATCATATATAGTCGTATATATAGATTCTTAGTACTAGTATGGACCCGAGTTTTAACTCAGGTGTCCATGTATAATGATAAGAGTCATATTTTAAATAAGAGTCTCCATTCCCAAGTGTCATAATTTATTAGGGACTCCTTTCCTGTGTACCAAAATTTCATAAGGGATTACATGCCTAAGTTTAACATTTCCCAAGGGACTTCATGCTCGAGTATCATAATGTAAGGGATGTCATGCCCAGGGACATTATCCCTATGAATTATAATATAAGGGAGGCCATGACTAGGGATTCCATCCCTATGAATCATAATATAAGATACTCTATTCATAGGGACTCCATTTCCATGAATAATAATATAAGGGATGTCATGCCTAGGGATTCCATTCCCATGAATCATAACATAAGGAATGTGATACCTATGAAAAATAATTATTTCTAATTTAGCTATGAAATTAGGCCATATCCATTATAATAAAAACCCCATAGGAAACATTCATTTCATAAATATATTTTCACTTGATTAATCTATGAACTTCAAGAAGTAAAAGGGTGTATAAAAGGACATGACATTAAACAATTTCTTATGACACATTTAATATTCCTTCAATAATCACATTGATCATAGTAAATAAGGGGATGAGTGTGTAAATAATAACACTTCCCCTTTGTCAAGTTCATATAGTCATTCCTTATAAATAATTAAACCAATTCAACTTAGAAGGTTTTTTGGTTACACAAACAACATGATCATCATAAGCATTTGATTATGTGAGTCTAATATCTCATTCCCACCCATTTTATTTCAAGGTAATAACATATAATATAACAAATACCTCATATAGATATATTCTTAAGATCAATTCAACCAATTCATGTTAACATCATTAGATGGTTCATATTTAAAGTCCAATAGAAAGGCATTAAGGGGTGTTTTGGATAATTACACACATTCTTCATCAAGGGAATGTGAGTGAAATACCAATAGTGTAGTCTGAATTTAGGTCATAACCTATAATAATGTCAAAGGGCCTCTTAATATCTTTATATGATAGGATAGGAAATTAAATTTAATATATACGTGATTTTGGAGAGACACTTGAAAAATATGTCACACGACACAATGACAATATTTTAAAAACAATACAACTTTAAGGGGAAAACATATAGACCACCTTCCTCATGCTTAGAATATTCCAATCATACAATATCAATTCTTGATTCAATACAGAATGAGAGAAATCAGAAGATTAGATAAATTCTCTGAAGATATGGAGAATTATCTTGTATAGAATTATCATTCCATATGGTGAGGGGAAATGATATAAAAATCAAGATGAATTGAGATATTTCTTGTACAGATCCAATGAAAATGATGTTAAGAGATTCTGAGCTCAGATAGAGTAGATATTTGGATTCCTAGAGGATATCCTAAGGGAGGATTCGAGTAATTTGGGTGTGGAAAAAATAAGGGATAAATAGGAAAAAGAAAAGAAATAAGGTTGGAGGGTAAAAACAGTCATTTCAACCCTCTTTAATGAGGTTCATGGTTAGTCTACATGGTTTATCTAACCTTGTTCCAACCATGTGAATTATAATATCCAAGAACTATACCCTACATAGTTTGGTTGCATAGTTTGGCTACACGGTTTGGGCTAACTGTGCACCAAATGTGTGGTGCTACTAGTTAAGTGGAACTAAACATGAAGGTAGATACACAGTTTAAAATATTATGTATAGAATGTGATCCCACCTCTACATTTTTCTGCAGACATTCCACAAAAATGTGTAACCCATCATGAATGGTTTAACAAACCATGAAAAACCCCCTTAAGGTTCACATAGTTTATCCTAGAGGGGAACATGGTTTACACAAACCATGATCCCATGTTTATTTATCTAATAAAGTGATAGTTTGGGGGGCCACACTCCTAAAACTTATCCAAACTTCCAAGACAACTCTTGAACCATAAAAATCACCCAAAAAAACCCATTTAAGTGTTCATATTTACATTCTAATCCTTATTTTATTATTTGGCACATCAATTATCTTGGAATTTTCAACTAGTTATAAACACGAGAAGTTACAATCTCCCCACCTTAGAACTTATCATCCCAGAGAATCCTTGGGGGAAACAAAAAAACAACCCCAAAATTACACTTGTTGTGAAGTTTCATTCAAATGGTCATGTTGTGTTTTATAATTCTCAATGAACCTCTAGGCATCACTAAAATCATGTGGTAATTAAGATGATTGAACTAGATCCAATGCTCAAATATACCATCAAAACATTAAGACAATACTTACGTGATCCCATCATCCCTGAGACATGATCATGTCATCGTCTCCTTTCATCAACCTTCCTATTTTATTTCCCAGTATCGGTTCTAGAATTAAATGTAAAATTTCAAGTCACGGTACTTCCACCATCAAAATTTTCTACTAAAACACTTCATAAACTTATAGAAACACCTCAGCACATTTATTAACTTACACATAAGGGAATTACCCTTGGTCCTTAATCTAATCAAAATAGTTAAAATCCAATATGAAACTTTTCATGTTGAATTTTCCTTCAAAATACTTATTCAACCCATTAAGTTTCACCCATATTATCCTGAAGATGTTCTCCATGCAATTTCCAAACCAACTGTATCCATATATTTGAGAGAAATCAAGTTGAACCACCTTCGGTCGATTATTTCAAAAATTCTCAGCTCCTACTGCCAACACGTTTCCAAAATCAGATTTTCAAAGCCTTATCCCAAGGCATAATAAGATTGTACCTACCACTCTCACTAATGTACATACCTAACTTCTAGTGACATATCATGGTTGATCCATCTCCCAAAAAAAAATTCATCATGCCTATGAACTACCCCCAACACTAATTATAATCCACCATCCATGGATCATCATAAGATACTCTAGGACTAATAATCACATCCTAATTTTACCCATTCTTTTATTCAAATATATACCTAGAATCCACCAAGAAAACTATCCATACATTTTCCAACTTATCAAACTATATAATATGGGAAAAATAAAAATCCAAAGACCAGTCTCAATATTTTCATAGTCTTTCTCAGATGAGGGTTATCCATTAGAAACTGATGTCTCACTCCCCACTTTAAAAACATCCTTTTTGTCACATGTAAAAAACAATAAACCTTATTACCATCGCCCATGACCAGATATAACAACCAGCATGGATAATAACTCTATCATCCTGAGAGCTATAATAAATGTCAACTGTCACCCATATCCCATTCCCACTTCCTGAGAATTATTTTCCATGGTATTTTATGACATTCAAAATAAACAAGGGTCACCACACTTAAAAAGACAATAGTGTATCGCGAACTAGGTGGATTTACTTTAAACCTCTCCTTGAGCGTAATTATCGAAGGTTACTTTTTGGAATAATAATAGGGTAGATAGGTGGCTCAGTGTATAGTTGATTCTCTCTCAGTATACTCTAGACAATGTCAATATGCAGGGTATGCTCATTTCTAATCCAATAGTATGCTAAGATGTTATCTATAGGCATATATATCTCTCTCGATCCATGCTCACTTATAAAAGACAACATTTTCCTTAATTAAACCTAGACACCATGTCCCCAAACCATGCATTTTCAGGTATATTCATGGGTCAAACATCTAATAAAACCAGTTTTATTCTCAAATTATCCCCCGTCCCAAGATATTCCTTTTAATTACCCCAAGATTTGGTTCACCATACCAGTAAGGATCATATTTCAAAATTTTCATCCTCATACCTTACTCGAACACTCACCGATGTTCAATTCTAAATATTTTTTTCATGCAATAGGTATAAGAAAAACATAACATATATATAAGGTGTACATATCATACTACCCAATTGAAACTTGATTCATGCTACCATGAGTTTCCCATCCACAAGTACAATACATCCATGCAACACAACACATCATTTTTCATTAATATTAATGTTCCCTTAGAACTCTCCTTAAAAATACAACATCTTAACTATGTCCTGAATTATAATATGATCAACTGCCTCACGATATCATTTTCGAGAAGAATGTATCTACTACACAACCACTACTAGTCAACTGGTCTAGGCACCTGAATATTCCTTCCCATTTAAACCAGTTTCAATAAAAAAATCACTCTGGGGGATTTTCAAAATCAATGGAATCACTATGCCTGAATCGAATGAATTGAGAACCTGTTGTGCATCAGTCTAGAAATGAGCGTAAAAATAATATTACTACAAAAATGAAAATGTAGTCCCGAACCAACTTCTTCTGCTGGTTTTCATTAACAGAATGACATCATTGGCCTACTAGGGTCTGATTAAAAGTAAGTAAATCAAGGTTTTTCAAACTTACCCTAAGGTATCTAGAATGATGACCACATCCCATTTATGTTCATCAGTTACATGGAACATAATATTCATATAACCACTCTTTTAGAAGAGTTTAAATATAACTAGGTAAGGAAGCATCAAACCACAAGTATAAAATCTTATTAACATATGTGTAACAGCATCACCTGCCAAGAATTGGTTTACAAGGCCCTGATCCTTACAGAGCATCTGAATAGGGAGGTGATCACCTAAATATTACAATGTTTTCATGGAAGGTAAAGTGATGAAACTCACCAAGTATCCCCACATACGGCAATAACCCCTCTCAGTTCAACTCACAAGACAACCACCCATATACCTAAAGGTTTCATTTCATTATATGGATTCCTACTAGATAAAACGACACCATGCATGTGAAACTATTCATAATAATTCAATCATGCTTTAATTTCATGAGTTTTCTAACTCTACCTCATTTTAGCCTTACTTACACAAGGAATCGATAGGTTCAAAACTAAAAATTCACTATTCCTTACCACCTAACCTCTAGGTATAACACAACCAAGGGAGAAGTTATCAGGGACCCATAGGAAACGTTTACATTCCCATCCATGGTAATAATTTTAAAAATACCATTACTTGATGGTTGAAATTAATAACACCACATTAAGGTTCCATTTTAAGTTATTTGAATGATTATATTTTTTTAAAACATTTAAAGAAAATCAAATGTATAAGAATCATCAAGTACCTGTTTTTAAACCAAACTGTACTAGTCACTTTATTTAGCTGATTCCTTTTATCATTTTTCAATTGTTTCATAATTCTATTTTAAACATAATTTACTTATAAAAAGTTTTATTAACACTGGGATAAGTTAAAGAAAATTATATTTCCAATATATAGATAAAAACACTCCTTAGGTTGACATTGGAACTTTAATTGACTGACACCTCATCATTGTAAGGATCAAAAGTATAAAAATGTTTTTTTACTTATTAGGGGAACTAGTGAAGTAAGATTCCACTATATGTTTATATGTGATAACATATAAGCGGATACTGACACTTTAAATAACCATCACATATATAAATTGTATACCCCCATGGGGTTAGATTTTAAGGGATAAAAAGTAAGGAAACCTACAAGGTTCCCACCATACTAACCTGGATTCAGTTAGAGGGGCATCCACTCCCAAGTTATGGAGTCAACTATATATAAATTACAATTGGAATCCCATGTAAGTGTAACCCAATAATATTTGGTTTCAATTAATATTTCTACATACCCTTAATTTTTTTATAACATAAGAATACCATATAAAGACTTAACTACTTGGGTCATCTCTAGTCTATCTCATAAGAAACTTTCCCCAACCGACCTACTTGGGTCCAGTTGTGCATTTAGGAATTTAGTCATATGGGTTTCCATGCCCATGTAATAGAGGTACTATACTCCCAAGATATATATTACCCTTTAATTAAAATCTTTTATTTTTTGTAAGAAATTAAATTCATCATTTACATATATATAGATCTTGGTTCAGTTAGATGAATCATCATCCCTGAATTATAACAGCACCTTCCTTTATAAGTTATGATTGGAATTAATGTGAGTGAAACTAGGTTTTTACCTTTGTTATCAAGGTATAAAAAGTCCATATTTGATAGTTCAATCATATGGGTAACCATTTCCAATTTATAGAGTTCCCATGCACATTATAAATTGAAAACATGCCATCCATTTAAGCATAAACAATAATGTTTTATCCCATGCGACCAACAGTACATGGCTCAAACTTGTCATGATTGGTTAATTATGGTTCCACCATCAAGATATATGTGAAAACACTTTTTTAGGTTGATTCAAACACTTTAATAACCAATAATATATCATGATTATTACAAGGAATTTTATCATATAGCAACAATAATAGTAAAAATATAAATAATCATGAGAAACCCCTACATAAGAAGGAAGCACTATAAATATGGTAAAAATTACCAAATAATGGTGTAAAAGAAAATATGATAAATAATCCTTGAGGCATGCCAAATAGCTAATCATGATGGATAATTTCCTAAACTTTGTATATTGATAACATGGCACAAAATTGGGATGTCAAGCGATCCAACCTACCTGGCATGACATATGTATGACATTTAAATTTATAAGTTCCTATAATGATGCTTGTAAAACACTTCCTTTTCATACCAATAGAAGGGTAAAGATCCAATAAATCAATCAATCAATAACTAGTGTATGTAAAATAGTTAACCAAGGTAAAATCATAAATTAATGTAATATAAAATTGCATGAACGTAAGTCTTATCCTAGGAAACTTGATCTTTCCCTCATGTATGGGTTGGGTGAACACAGAAACAAACTATTTACCATCTTCCAACACATCCTAGTATCTTTTCTACCATCCAAAATTAGTAAGACCAAATACAAAATAACCTATTGTACCACCTTTTAATGTCTCAACCTATGATCCACTGAAACAGTGCCCTGAGCCAATCAGCCACATGACCTCAAGCGCACCTCCCCATATGCAAGAGGATACCAACTAGAAGATAGGGTCTAGATATGGTAAAGTGGGGATACTATTCCCTCTAGATCAAAAAATAAATAAATCAGAAGAAATAATACATAAATATCAGTGTAATATAATAACAACTAATCATCACTAATAAATTAATGAGTAATCATGCATGAACATGCTATAATGCACAAGTGGAAGTAATACAATATATGATATATACAATACAATAATAATAAATGAAAAAAAGAATACTTGAATGATATCCCTATGAGAATATTGAGCACTAGCTCAGTCATGTGCCCCTAAGATCCCATGAATATGAAAATTAGACTACAACACAACCTAAGGTCCTAAACCAACAAATAAATGATATATGTTTGGGTACCAAATGACATCCCAAACAAGTTGTGGGATATAATCAGTAGGCCACCACCAAAAGTGTCTAATTTATAATCTAGTCTATATATATATAATCAATGTTTAGGTATATAAAAAGTAATTTTGTGCATTAAATGTAAATTTAATCAAGTCGGCTCGGTTTCCTTAAGGACACCTGGTTGATCATACCTGCTTCAGTCTATATCTAAATTCCTCTAATGATGTTCCACCATATATATATATATAAGTATATGTATATGTATATATATTCACTATATACATATTAACATATATAGAAATTTATATGTGTGTGTGTGTATAGTACTAGTGTGGACCCAAGGCATAACTCAAGCATCCATGTATAATGATAAGATTCATACTATAAATATGGTAATCCATGAAAAGTGTCATAATTTATAAGGTATGTCAGGCCTATGTATCACCGTCTCATAACATATTCCATTCCCGAGTATCACATTTCATAAGGGACAACATTCCTGAGTACCATAATGTAAGGGATTCCATGCTCAGGGAATCCATGACCATGAATCATAATATATGGTATTCCATTCCAAGGGATGCCATTACCATGAATCATAATATAAGGGATGTCATGCCTAGGGACACAATACCCATGAATCATAATATAAGGGATTCCATACCCATAGATTCCATGCCCATGAAAAAATAATCATTTATAACTTAAATCTACAATTAGTCAATATCCTTTATAACATACAAAAAGTACATAGGAAACACCCATGTCTTAATATATTTTCACTTGATTAATCGATTAACTTCAAGAAGTAAAATAGTGCATAAAAATAATTTTCATTAAAAAAATTCTTATGAAATATTTAATATTCTTCCAATAATCGTGTTGATCACAATTAATAAGGGGTTTGAGTGTGTATAGCATGAAACTTCCCCTTTTTCATGTTCATATAGTCATTCCTTATAAATAATTAAACCAATAAACCTTATAAGGGTGCTTGCTAACATAAGAGACATGATCATCATAATCATTTGATTATATGAGTCTTAAATCTCATTCACACCCCTTCTATTTCAAGCTCATACCTCATAATTTAACATAGTCCTAGTATGGATATATTCTCAAGATCAATTCAACCATTTACTTTTAACATAATTATACATTTATTATTTAAAGGAAAATACAAACACATTTAGTAGTGTTATGGCTAATTATACACATTCATCACCAAGTACATGTGAGTGATATAACCATGGGGTATTTTTAATTTATTTCATAACCCATAACAATTTCAAATGTCCTCATAAGGGATTCATATGTTAGGCTAGGAAATTAAATTTAAGAGTTGTGCTGTTTAAAAGTGATGCTCAGAAAATATGGCATGCAACACAAAAAAAATATTTTAAAAATAATACAGCTTTAAGGGAAAATAATATAGACCATATACCTTAGTCGTATGAGGGTACAATAATACAATACCAAGTATTGATTCAATGTGGAATGAGATAAATTATAAGATTAGAAAATTTACCATAAAATAGGGTGAATTAGATCACAAAAAATTAGAATTCCATATCATGATAGTTGAGAGCTAACCTATACGAAACCAATAGAACTGATGACAATCAATTTTGAGGAAGGATGATGGAGATACATGGAATCATAGAGGAGAGACAAAGGGAGGATTCAAGAAACCTGTGTGTGGTAGAAATGATGGAGAAATAGGAGGAATAAAATAAATAATGTTTGAGTGGAAATAGTCATTTCACCTCTCTTTAATGAGACAAATTGTGAGCCTACATGGTTCATCTAACCGTTCACCAAACATGAAGCTCATATTGTCCAAAGTGACACCCCACATAGGTTTCCCACATGGTTTGGGATAACTGCGGTCAAACCATGTAGTTCTACTGGCTAAGTGTCACTAACCATGCATATAGACACATGGTTTGGAAAACCATGAGTAGTCCTTGTGACCACATATTCAGTTTTTTGTAGCCATTCTACAGTTATGTATGCCCTAAACTGCATGGTTTAACAAAATATGATACACCCCCTTTAGGGTTGCACAGTTTATTCTAGGGGGCTTAATAGTTCAAATAAACCATGTACCCCTATGTGTTTCTCTTATAAAGTGATATTTTTGGAGCCCAACACTCTTCAAACTCACATGAATTCCCGAGACCACTCTTGTTCCTTTAAACACATCCAAAAACAATACATTTAAGTTTTAATATGCTCGTATTTACATTCTAAGGATATTTTTAGGATTTATCCTATCCATCAAAAGAGAAGTTTGAATTATCTTGGAATTTTTAACTAGTTCTAAACATGGGATGTTACACCTGTGGTCCTTAAAGATAACTCCAAAGGTGGTTTATCAAAGAGGAGGTAATATTTTTAATTGGTAATTTTCATTTTACTTCTTATTCTATATACTTAACTTATTTCCTAAACATTTCAATATAATTAATATGTGTCACTCATGCACTAATATGTTATTATATTAATTAAATAACCTTATTCATCTCCCTTTTCCATCCAATGGGGAGTAGAAACGTTGTTTTTTGTGACCTTGTGGACTACCACATCCATGAAGTGATGTCTTTCAATTACCATCTCCAGCTCTAATGGATATCTATAATTATGGATTTAATGCCTATATATTATCTTCATGACATTTTTATTTTTATGTAAAGATAATATATCATCTATTTTCTTTCCCTTCCATCCATTAAAAAATGATAACATCGCTCGTGAACATGTGTTGAATACTACCTCAGCAAAGAAATGTGTTTTTTTTTTGAATCCATCAATTTTGAATGAATATAATGTTTTATTTAATTTATAAAAATGGTATTAATATCATTATTACTATTCTATTGATTATTGAACAATTACCCCTTTGACCATGGTAAACCTACCAAAATAATTTTACAATAATGAACCAAACAACCTCAAAACACCTGATATGGAATTAACTGCCTAATTAATAATATATTCTATTAAAATAAATTAAATAAATGGTTTAATGATAAAGGAATAAATCTAGAAAATGTTCTCTAAAAAATAAATAATTAATATATTTTTTATAAAGTATTTATGGGATATATATAGCTAGCCTAGACTCATGGTAAGGGGACTCTTAACTCAATTTCAATTCATTAGGTTATACTTGTACTTCATTGACTATATAATGTCATGATTATGTGTGAAATTAACTCTGATTTTATTATTTTTCATTTACACTTGTTTTATGTTTTTTTTAATGTTACATACAATAAATTAATTGATTAATTATCACTTTAATGATATGATCTTTGTAAGGATTATTATTATCAATATTGTTTCTTTAAGACATGTCTCATATTATTAACCTACTTAATTTTATATGGGGAACATGTCAATTGTTGAGATATTATATAACAATTGAATACTTTATCATGATATTTATCGTTCCATTGAATTTATCTCTTTTTTGAGATATTGATTCCAATGTTATAAAAGTTTCAGGGGTTTTCATGGTCTCAATTTCAATTTTTAAGGAATAATTCATTTTATTCACCATTTTTCATTTTATTTGGTGTACTTAATACCCCAAGAACATGTTTTCACATATTCATTCATGGAATTTAATGGTTTTACATAATCATTTTTTTCTTCATTCAATGGATTTTTTATTTAAGCATCACCTAAGTGGTAAGGGTTTATCATCTCGAATTGACTTTTTGGGATATATGTTATGTTATACATCTATATTATTTTATGAGGTGTGTCTATGGAAACTTTGATATATTGTATTAATAATATCATTATGTTCATGGTATTTAACATTTTATATGAAGTTATTTCTTTCATGGGTGATATGATTCAAAGGTTACCAAAGTGGTAAGGATTTATGTTACAATATAATTTAATTTTCACTACCTCTAACTTTACTTAAAATGGTTTATAATGGAATATTTATAAAAATTTTCTGAAAAAGTAATTTTTTACTTTTAACAATATTGTGGAAAAGTCTATTTTCTTTTAACATATATGGAGATAAAGGATTTTCCCACTGTCATGACCATTTTTTACCTTGAAGATTCCTATACAATTTTCTTTGGTTATTTTCAAAGGATATTTTTTTACAATATTATAGGAAATTTTAGTTAAAATGTTATTGAAAGATAAGGATATTTTTTCATGTTTTTAAAGAAATATTTGAATTATCTATTAATGTTATTTTTAATCTATGTTAAAATCCTTTAATGGTTATTATGCTTCCCAAGTTATATGATCTAGTGAAATAATTCAATTACTTTATCTTAATGTTTTATGATGTTATTTTAAATTGATTTACAAGAAACCCATTTATTTTTCATGGGAAAATAAAGCTGTGATAGTTTTAAAGAAATTCAAGCATCCATGTGTTTAGGTTTACGATATGGTGCTTAGAAATTATTGATATATGTAGGATTGGGGAGTGAACCAAAATAATTAAGGTACTTAGTCCAATATAATATTTGTGGGTGTTTTATATCCCTTTAATTCATTAGGAAATGATATGGAGTTAACTGTATGAAAGTTACCCCTAAGAGACAATAAAGGTTTGTTACTCCTAAGAAAAATTAGAGTTAACTAATTGTAAGTTACAATTAAGATATAATTAAGTGTACCAGTTATATTTTAATTTTAATCGATATAGTAATTATCCATTTAGGTGATTCCATGATGAATTTTTGATGATCCAAGATACCTACATAGTTTTTCAAATCTTTCTAGGAGTTCTAATAGATCATTTTATCAAGGATTGTTTTCATATATCTGGTGATTTTTAATATATTGACTTATTTATTATGTTAAATATTTATTCCATGTATCATGATTTATGATACATGTTTTTTTGGTATAAATTATCTTATGTCCTACTCATAAACTTTTACTATGTCATCATAAAATTTTTATCATATTTTACTCACTTATAACATTCAATTTTTAATGATTATATTTACCCTTGTTATGCATTTAATCTGAATGATCTTATGTTTTAATTTACTCCAGGTTATAAAGAATGATGTTAAATTAATTATGACTAAAATTTTTTTAGGTGTGAAGAATTTTGTGTCAGATATTGAGGAATTATTTTTAAATAAAAAAAAGATGGTCATAGTAGGAAAAATGATAACTTGAATACAATGGTATTGTCATGTAATATATTTCCTATTTATCTAAAACTATAAACCTAAGATAAACTTGGGTATGTAAGTGATCCAATATTTCCTTTTGATGTTTTATGTTTTAGATAGATAAAATTGGTTAAATTTTATAAATATTACATGAAATAAGTAAAGATAGTGTTTAAAATATAATATTCTAGAGTGAAGGTTTAGGGATATTACATCCTCTCCCATTCCATCATGTGAGAAATCTAGGATCATTTTCTAAGAAGAAATACCCACTGAAGGGTATAACTAGGTTGAACATACCTGGGAAGTTTTGTTTCCATCAACGGACTAGGTCCAATGAGAATCAAAATCCAATACTCTAGATCTATTACTTAATGATTCGATTAAATAAGCTTACATTGGGAGTTGGATCACCCAAAATCATTTGGAGAAGGCCTGGGATAGGAGGGAGGTGAATAAGAAAGGAAATGGGTTCTCAAATCATTTAATATGTTGGAGAAGATTTCATTCATGATATAAATTATGGATTCGTTTTAGATCTTTTATAATGTTTAACATGCTGAAAACCCTATATCATCATCTTAAAATCCCCACAAAAATCATTCACAACATTAGTAACATCTCACATCATGAATAGTTTTTTATATACAGAATGAAAATTTATGGATTCTGCCTAGAACCCATTCACATAATGAATATCCATTCACATCATGAACTAATTCATATATCAAATTTCTATATTTTTCCTTAGTTTATTTCTATTAACACATATAAAATTAATCAACTCATTTAATAACACCATTTTAGATGCTTTAAAGATTAAAATTCAGTGTATAATAAATGGTTTAGTTATGAAAAAATTAATAAATATGTAATCTATTTATTCAATAAGTTTAATATAGAATGATTCAAAATTATCAAGTTCCACCTATAATATAAGTTAAAAAGGTTCAATCAGTAAGTCATTAAGAGAATGTCGTTGTATGATAGTGGAAAACAGAGACTAGATTTCAGGAGTTGAATTTTTTTTAAAAAAAACCACTAATATAAAGTTAAATAATCATGTAATTAATAGATCCAAGGATATTGGATGTCAAATAGTGTTCTATTTTGGGATGGAAAACAATTCAATGGAAAATGAGGATATAAATTTTTTTAAATTTAGATTTCATAATTTTAGAAAAATCTTCATGCACCCAAAAAGTGAATTAACGAAAAAATAGAAAATGTATTGGGAATGTATTTTACTTTAAAAAAAGTGAGTGGAGATAAGAAGATATTTTTGATGGAGTTCTATGAGAAAGGTTGATATATTGGATTGTATAATGAAGATAAAAATAATCTTTGCATTATATTGATAATGGTAAATTAAGTAGAATACACCAAAAATACATACATTTTTTGTAAATCATCTTGATATAAAATTTGGATTGGGATTAATGGTATTATTGTTAACATAATCCAAAAGGTGGGTGGGTAAAATTTATAATCTAAGATATTATATGATAGATTTATTGATAATAAAGTGTTGGATATGTTGGTTGCATAATATATAGAGTTAGATTTCGAGGAATCATTTCATTTTGATGTTTCTCAATTGTTAATGATTTTTTGGGTGGTGTTTGGGAATTGGAGTTATTTTAGAAGATAAATACTGTTATATTTGGATGTTTTTGGAAGTGATTATAAATGTTAAATTCTTTGTAATATATATAAATAAACCATTATTCTAACACAATTATCACACCATTACTCGATTTTAATAAAAATTTGATAAGTAAAAATATCACCCACTATATGAAATGTGATATATATTGATAGAAAATAATTTGGAGTAGATTAATAATATATATAGTGTTTTTATATTCATGATTTGGATATTTTCAAATGAAAAATAAATACTAAACTTGTTATGTTTAGTATAGATTTAATAACACTTATTATATATAGTTGAAGAAAATAAAAACCATCCATTCAATGGCCCGAAGGCCTTAATTTTTTATTGATTTTTGATAATACACCTTTCAAGGGGTGAGGTGGAACACCTACAAGTCTCGTAGGCATAATTATTACATGGCCCATAGTCCTTAGAGTAATTCATTTCCCATAGGCTTTCAAACATTACATACAACCCAGAATAACTACTTGGAACTGCTTCTCCCCATCATCTTCATTGTGAAATCAGCTCTCTACATTTGCATGGTTGTTGGGCTAGGAATTCTCGCGCATGCATAGGCTTGACCCGATGGTAGGTGACATACCCTCTCATTCTTGCAATTTGTTTAGCTTTTGTTGTGGTGAAATATCCTTTGCTCATTCTCTTTTTAGAGCTTGTTCCTTGTAGGTTATCTGGTTTTCATCAGCACTGAAGGTGGCCCGAAGGCCTTGAGGTGGCCTGAAGGCCTTACTAACCCGAAGGCATGGGTGGCCCAAAGGCCTTAAAGGACTTGGGGACCAAATCAGTGGCCCAAAGGCCTAAACAAGGGCATATTCCTGACTGCTACAGTGTCAAACAGTACCTGCTACAGTCCCACTACAGTCCCTACTACATTACTGTACAGATCCTACTAAAGTACCTACTACAGTACTGTACAGTTCCTGCTACAATACCTTGGAAATTATGCCCCTTCCTGGATTTGATCCTAGGTCGCTTGGATGCACTTACGGAGTCTTTACTAACCGGGCTAAGGATCATGTGTGAAGAAATTAAAAACCAAATATGATGATATCCCATAAAAGATAATATGAAACTATGTAAAATAATTAATTGAAGGAATCCTATTAATCTAGAGTACCTTACACCAAAAAATATCTATACACTTATGATCTATGTCTGAAGAGTTTGATAAAGATCACTAAGTGGAAAACATAATCATTCCACCTATTTATTATATCCATAGGATAGTATAAATCATTCGATGCTCGGATGGGATCCATCCTCTCTTCTATTGAGTCAATAAGGTTTCCTTATGACTCTTCAATTCCTCTATGTTTTGAAAATCACAAACACATTTTCTTTAGGAAAAATATCTTTCTCTAAGAATTATTTTCTTAGGGAAAATTTTCTTTCTGTAATAAAAGTTTTATCCTTATTATGGTTTTAATATATTATTCAATGTCTTCTCAAAACCAAGTCAATATTTTTTTACTAATTCAAAAATTTGGATCCTTATCTAAAACCTCTAAATCTTACAGTTCCTTAAGCTAGAGAGTCTTATTGTTTTCAGAATCTGAATTCTCTAAAATTCATACTCTGAATTCTCTGAAATTCAAACTATGAATTCTCTGAAATTCGGACTCCGTATTCGCTGAAATTTAGACTCTAAATTCTCTGAAATTCAGACTCTGAATTCTCTAAAATTCAGACTCTGGATTCTTTGAAATTCATACTCTGAATTCTATGAAATTAAAACTCTGAATTCCTCAGAATTCAGAATCTTAATCCCTCGGAATTCAGACTCCAAATTCTTAGTAAAACAGAATCTGAATATCCATTTTTTTCTAGAATCTCAGTATTCATATTTTTAGACTACGATTTCTATTTTTTCCTTAAACTCATATTATTCAGTTTTGGTTAAGCTACATTATTTTCCCTACATATTATTTATTATTAAGCGTGATAATGTTTCCCAAGATTTTCCTACATAAAACGATGTCGTACAATTTGTTTCTAACTAACCATTGGTTCAGTGACACGTGTACAGGTCCCTCTGATATTTAAGAAAAAATATGACTATTGGAGGAGAGATCCGACCATTGATGTTTTTCTTATAAATGGGTGCTCATTCGAACGATCTCATTGTCTATCTATCGATCTATGATCCTAGATATTACATATTGTGAAGTGATTTCTAGAGAGATAAAGACTCTCGTGCATTGTGTGTTTTATGAACATCTTGTTCAACCATGAACATCTTGTTCATCTTGCTTTGTGAGACTCTAATTGTTGCTGAGTACAATCGAGGGCTTCATAGGATAGGAAGACAGAGGTGTTGACTACCTTAAAGTTTTAGGTATTGCGGGGATAGCAAGATAGACTCCAATATTCTTATCGAGGGCTTACCCTGGTGTGGGTAAGACATAATTTATTGAAAGTATAAATCAAAGGACCTTTATCCAAGGTTGTTGGATACCCTACTCTTTAGGTTAAAATATTTTCTAATTGTTTACTTGATTTTGTTTTCAAGTTTTATTTCCGCTGTATTTTGTTAAAGAAAAAAGTATAAATTTATTATACATTCTTGTAATTTTACTTACTCTGATAAATAAGATTTTATACACTTTAAGGTAGAATATTTCCCTATGATAAACCTACTTAAGTCTTCTTAAGTTCAACTTGATTTCTTATAATTGAACTTAGTCCCTTCCAATTATACCTTTAAGAATGAACCAAATAGGTTTATTGAATTTACCTTGTTTAACTTTGTTAAACATAGTTTTCCTTAAGGTTAAAAGAGAATTTTTTTAAACCTATAATTCACCCCCCCCCCTCTTTTAATTGAGCATCTACATATTCTATTTTGATCCTACAATTGGTATCAGAGGAAGGTCTTTGAATACTTATACTTACAAATAATTTTTCTTTCTCAAGTTTTCCTTGTTCTAAATTTTATTGCTTAATTTTTCTTATTCAAGTTTTTCTTTAAAAAATTTATCTATTTATAAACTTTTACTATTAACAAGTTTTTTGGAAAAAATATATTCTTAGGAAATGGTAGGTAAGAATATTGGTTCTATTGAAAAATTAAATCCTATCAGACCACCAATCTTTGATGGTAATGATTATGAGTACTAGAGAGATATGATGAAGACTTTTGTTATTAACACTAGAGTAGAAAACTTTTTCATGCTCACTGGGGATTGAAAAATTCCAAACAAAAAAGTTAGAACCTTCACCAATCAAGAGAAACTAGAATATCAATTAAACTACAAGGTATGCAATACTTTGTTGTGTTCTATGACCAGGAATATATATAGTCAGATATCTTATTGTGAAGATTCCAACTACATTTGGAATAAACTTGAAGTTACACATTTTGGAACTTCTATAGTGATAGAAACTAGAAGAGCTATGTTAAGATATGAAAATCATTGATTTTTATTTCCTTATAGAGAACATGTTTTCAAAGTACAACAAAGATTTATGACCATTTTCAACATTCTTCAATATATGGGAGAGAAAGGTATTAATGATGAATTTCTTATTTATAAGATAATTGACATCATTCCCAATGAGTGGGAATTAAAAAATATAGCTACTGATGAGAACAGAAAAGTATCTAACATTACTCTAGATTAATTATTTAGAAATCTTCTCCAACATGAAAAATGAATGAAAGGATATGCTGATTTACACACACAAAAATGGTAATGGAAGTGTAGCTTTCACTACTACATCTAAATCCAAGACAGAAAAAATAGTTACAAGATCTAACGCTAAGAAAGTTGTTGTTATATCTGAATCATGTAACAGTAAACAGTCTGAGAATGAATTATCCAATCTTTTTTGAAGGATGAACAAGATTGTGGGAGAGAAAGATTTTTAGTAAAGATATATGAAGAAAGATATAAAGAAAAAAAGTATTCTTTAGTAACCTGTTATAAATGAAAAAGGGATGGACACATCAGACTTGATAGTCTTATTCTTAAGAGAAAATACAGGAAGGAAAATCATTATGAAAGAAATATAAATAATTATTACAAATATAAGGCTAATAAAGTCTTGAAAGAAAATGGAACCTGGAGTTCCAGTTGTGGTAACTCTTTAGATGAATCCTCAGAATATGAATCTTTTGGTCAGAAGAATATTGGTCTTATAGCCAGAGTACCCATTGAAAATCATTATCTTATGGATAAGGTACACAATGTTGAATATTTAACCAATAATTCTTTAAATTATAATTTTCCTAATGAATAATATTATTAATCTTTAGATGAAGAATCTTATTCATCAAAAGATAATACCTTACCTTAATTTGAATAAGTTTCTAAATTTTATAAATAACTTGAAAATGAAAATTGTAAGATAAAGAAGAAGTTAGAGAAAGAAAATTCTATAATATCAGTTTTAACAAAATAAGTATCATATCCTTCTAAATATCTTGATCAAAAAACTCTTTATTTTGATAGTGTTTCTAAAAACCTTGTTGAAGTTAATTTTGAGAAGGATAAACTTTCTAAGTATCTTGAAAATATTATTTATAAGAACAATATTTTAGAGAATAACTCAAGTTCTAAAACTAATGAATTCGAGGAAAAGAATTTGGTTGACATACTAAAATTATAAATTTTTTCCTTAAAGAAACTTTTATCAAATTTTACATTAGGAAGGAAAGAATTTGATAATATTTATTCACAAATCCTTCCTCTTAAAAATTGTTCTGGAATTGGTTATACTCATTCAAAACCAGTTTTTAGTAATAATTATTTTGTTCCCCAAAGGTCCCCCATTTTCACTAAGTGTCAATGTTGAGGAAATTGGGAGAGAAATTTTTCTTTAAATAAACCCAAATACCTAGGTTTTCATAAATATTTCTTTTCTAAGAAAATGTGGATTCCTAAGATTTTAATTTCTAAAGTTTCTAGATCCAAGAAAGTCTGGATTCCAAAATTCTAACTCTTTTATTTTTAGGAAAATAAAAAATGTACCAACAACAATATATGGTATATGGATAGTCGATATTCCCGTCACATGACTGGTAAAAAAAACTTCATTGAAAATATTATCAATACTAATGGAAGAAAAGTAACTTTCAGAGATAATAATCAGGGAGAAATTATTGGTATAGGTAACATTATTATTCTTTGAAAAGATTTAATTTCAAATGTTTTATTTGTTAAAGTTCTTAAGAAAAACCTCATTAGCATAATAAAATTATGTGATGAATGTTACCTTGTGAATTTTTGGAATGATAAATTCTTAGTACATAATTTTTAAGAAAGTTTTTATTCTTTCTACCCATAGGCATGAGAATGTTTATACACTAAAATTAGAAGATATTAGAAGCTATGACCTACCATGACTTATTGTAATGGAAGATCAATCTTGGTTATGGAATAGAAGACTTGAACATTCTAACCTTAGGAACCTATGAAAACTCTCAAATAAAATACTTTTTAATGATATACTGGTGCTTAGATTTTATTCTTCAAAAGTTTGTGGTCCTTGTCAATATGGAAAGAAACACAAATCAATATTTAAATGAATCAGTGAAGTCTCAACTTCTGATGCATTACAACTAGTGCATATGGATCTCTTTAGTCAAACACAAATTGGAAGTATTGAAGTAAAATACTATGTATTTGTTTTCATTAATGATTACACCAGATTTATGTGTGTCTATTTTCTAGCAAAGAAATATAAAGCCTTTTATTATTTTAAAACTTTTAGAGACCATGTTAAAAATGAGAAAAATCTTCCATTGATAACTATTCATAGTGATCATGGGGGGAAATTTCAAAATTAAGATTTTGAAACTTTTTGTAGTTAGAAATGCATTACTCATAATTTCTCAACCCCAAGAACCCATAAACAGAATGGTGTTTTTGAAAGAATAAATAGAATTATTTAAGAGATAACTAGAACCATGTTGAGTGAATATTTTTTTTCTAAACATTTTTTGGTTGAAGCTGTTAGTACTGCTTGTTATACTAAAAATAAAGTTTTAATTAAACCTTTTCTTAATAAAACACATTATGAATTGTGGACTGGTTGAAAACCTATACTTTCTTACTTCAAATTATTTGGTTGCAAAGTATTCATTCTGAATATTAAATATAACTTACATAAATTCACACCCAAATCTGATGAAGGAATTTTCTTAGGCTATTCCACTACTTTTAAGGCTTATAGAGTCTTTAATAAAACTAATTCACTATTGAAGAATCAGTGCATGTTAAATTTGATGAAATTGATCCTTTTTTTTAAACAACCCCAACTTACATCCGTGGATGTGTTTTCAAAAACTGGTTATCAACCTTTGTTGGAAATTTCTTCTAGTAAGGAAAATGATCAATAAATTTCTGAAGTATTCACCCCAAAATACTTTCTACCTTATGTTGATGAATAGACTTCACAAAACCCAAATCAGTTGTTTCTTAAGAATCATCCCAATGATAGTATCATTAGTGATGTAAATCAACTTGTAAGGACCAGAAGTTCTCTATGAAATGAAGTAGAACATCTAGCATTTATTTCCCAATTAGAACTAAAACCACTAATGAATCTTTAGGTGGTGATTATTATATTAAAACCATGCAATATGAGCTAAATGAATTTGAAAGGAACAAAGTTTGGACCTTATTTAAAAGACCTAAGGAGACTTCTGTAATTGGAGTAAAATGGGTCTTTAGAAATAAATTTGATGAAAATGGAATCATAGTAATAAATAAATCTATATTAGTTACTAAAGGCTATAATCAACAATAAGAAATAGACTATAAAGAAACCTATGCTCTAGTATTTATACTTGAATCAATTCAAATTTTACTTTCCTTTTTAGCATTCTTTAATTTCAAACTTTTTCAAATGGATTTGAAGTGTGATTTCCTTAATAGATATGTTCAATAGGAAGTTTTTGTTGAAAAACCTCATAGTTTTGAAGACACAAAACATCTTGAAAATGTTTTCAAACTTACCAAAGATTTATATGGAATTAAACGAGCCCCTAGAGCCTGGTATGATAGACTTATATGATTTTTTCTACAAAAAAAAGTATGTTTAGGGAACTATTGATCCAACTCTTTTTATAAATAAAGGTAAGAAAAATGTTTTTATTGTTAAAATATATGTTGATGACAATATATTCGGATCAACTCAACAATCTTTAACTGATTCATTTGAAAATATTATGAAATATGAGTTTTAAATGAGTATGATGGGTGAGTTAACATTCTTCTTAGGTTTTCAAATTGGTCAAAAACTATAAGGAACCTATATATCTTAACATAAGTATATTAAATATATTATTAAGAAGCATGGATATGACAACACTAAAAGTATAAGCACTCCAATTGGTACCTCAAATTCAATTGATCTTGATGAAGTTGGGAAACCAGTAGATCAAACATATTTTAGATTTATGCTAGGAAGTTTATTATACTTAATAGATAGTAATCCAGACTTAATGTTTTTAGTATGATTATGTGAAGGATATCAATCTAAACAAAAGAAACCTCATTTAAAATCAGTGAAAATATTTTTTCTCTATTTAATGGGAACCATGTATTTATGACTTTTCTATTCTTCTTGAATTGATTTTGTTTTAAAAAAATTAGATACTGATTTTGGTGGATGTATAATGGATAGAAAAATTACATATGGAACATGTCATTTATTAGAAGATTCATTAGTTTCTTGGTCATGAAAGAATAAACAATCAGTAGCACTTTCCACTACTGAAGCTGAATATGTAGCATTTGGAAGTTATTGTGCTCAAGTGTTGTGGATGCAACACACACTCATAGACTATGGCATGAGTTTTACCAAAATAGAGATATTTTGTGATAATACAAGTGCCATTTCCCTAAGAAAAAACCCTGCACATCACTCTCATTAAAAAAACATAGATATTAGACATTACATTCTTAGGGATCACACACTTGAAGGAGATGTTATTTTACAATTTATTAGAATGAAAGATCAACTTGCTGATATTTTTAGAAAATCTTTACCCTCTGATAGTTTTAAAAACATTAAACAGAAGTTAAGAATGATAACTGTAAGGTAATCTTCCATATTAACTTTTTGTTGAAACCTATCGCCTTACATTAAGAAACTCTTTTTATAGGGGTTATATTTGTTTATTTCCAAAATTTTATTTCTTATTCAAATTTTCCAAAACCCAAATTTTTCATTCATAAGCAATTTTTTTTTTGGAATCCAAATTCCTAGAACCTAAAATTTCTATTCCTTAATTAAAATTTCCATAATCTAATAATAACCTTTTCATATCTGATAATTATTTCTAAGCAATCCTGAAGGTATGTTTCCTTACTTAAGTTCTCGTAATTAAATTTTTTACTTATTAGTATTTCTATCTTGATTTTAGAAAAATCTATTGGATTCACTTTCCTTAAATCAAAATTTTTCTTAAAACCTAAAAAGATCAGAACCTACCAAATCCTTATATTCTATTTATTTTAACCACCAGATTAGATCAAACTTATATCAACCATTGGATTGAATTTTTAATTCAAACTGTCACCTAGAAACCTATATAATAGCCCCCCTAATCCTTATCCCACATCGGTTTTTCAAATCATTGTGCATAGAAGATCTTCTTCTCTTCAAATTGGTCATTCAGGTTTCCAAGTTTCCTTACATTCCAAATATCACTTGAATTTTCCTCGTAGAATCAAATGAATTCAAATAAAGAAATAATGGATTGGAAAATATACAGGGAAATATTGGTTCATCCAAAAAAAATTTAAGTGTAATTCCTTGATCACAAAGAATATAAATATGAATGGATGGTAAATTCTATGTGTTTCTAAGATGAAGAGTCGGGATCCAGTTTATCCTGACCTTCTCATAGAGTTTTATGATACAATGAGTTTTTATGAAGGACTAAGGGAAAATTTTTCATTTAAGATCTATGATAAAAACTATCCTTTATCTTTCAATATGACTGCAAATATTATTGGTATTAGTTATAAAGGTGAAGAAATATTTTTCTCTCAAAAGTTTCTTGATAAGTCAAGAATATTTAAGAAGGAAAAGGCAATTGAGTGCCTTGGACTAAAGGGTGTAAAATCACCAATTATCAACCATCTTTGAACAAACTTTAGAATGTTATCCTTATGGGTACATGGTTTTTTTATTTCAAGAAAGGGATACAAGGACTCTCTAAAGAAAAGTGATATATATATAATAGACTTTTTGGTTAATCTGAGAAAGGTAAACCTGATCAAATAAATCCTTCTTACAATCAATAGTATAAAGATTGGAACTCTCAAGTCTTAGATAATCATGTATCCAGTGATCTTGTTAAAGATCATAGTGCTTTGTTTAGAATCCTTTAAAATTTTCTATAGTTCTAAACCAAGGAATTTTAAGATCATGTTTCTAAGTGATGACACTCTGAGGAGGATAAAAGTTAGTTTCATTACCAAATCAAGAGAAGTTTGTGATATTTATGAAAGTGAATTTCAAGATTTTATCAAGAATGGGGAAGTAGAAGAAACATGTAAGAAAAAATAGAAGAAGAGAAGATAGAAAGAACCAAAAGTAAAATAAAAATCTACCATTCCGGAAACACAGTCAGCTCTACCAAAGATGAAAAATCAAAAAACTTTCTCAGATTAATTATTAGAAAAGTGGAGAGAACAGAAGAAGAAGAAGAATGTAGAGGGAGATGATATCTTTGGTTTAGATCCTACTGAGGAAAAGGCTTTCAAAATGTAGAAAGTGGAAGAGATTTAGAAATAATCTAAATAAAAGAAGTTGAAGAATAAAATGTTAGAAGCTGAGATCGTTCAATCCCTTATTAAGGATGTAGAGAAAGCTTCTGAACAGATTCAGGTACCAGAATCTTTCCTTCAAGAATCAGTTCTTTTAGAAACACTGGTAAAGAAAATTCCAATTCTTGAATCTATTGTGGAAGAAGAGGCACCTCAATAAGAAGTATAATAAGAAGAAGAGGAGGAAGAAGATGAGAGTGAAGATATTATCAAACAATTATAATAATATTATGATAAGGAAAGTCCTTCAGAAAAGCTATCAATCTGAACTTCCCAAGTTTAGTCAACTAAAATACTTTCTCAAGGGAACGATGATGATGGATAGGATGAGGTAGATAAACCTACTGATGATGAGATCAACAAGCATGATTTCATTCATCCTGAATATATTATGTAAGATGCTGAGAAAGAATAGGTTGATGAAGATAAGATAATTCAAGTATCTTATAGTGAGCATGAATCTCTAAGGGATGAGAAGGTTATTTCCAAAATTGATAAAGGAAAATAGGTGGGTGTTGATACGCCAAAAAGGATGTAGTTGTAAAATCTAAGAAGGATTTTGGTAGATTATCCAAGAGGAAAGCTGAATAGCTAGACAAAGTGTCCTCACTGGAAAGGTAAGTAGCTTCTGAATCTTCTTCTTCCTTAGGAAAATATTTCGTTGTTCAATCCTTGAAGAAGTTAGTGAACACAATTCCCTTATTTCTGTGTATTTATTTGAGATTCCAGTGGCTTCAACATTCTTTCAATCAGAATTCAGATTTGATAAGTATGCTCATGAAACAATTTATCAAGCTTGAGGAAGATTTCAAAACTTTTCATATTGGATATTATGCTCATAGGAGATCATGTAAGGAAATAAAAAAATGGTCTAAGTCAATAATCTCAAATCTGAAGATTTTAGATGATTTCTGTGAATCAATAAAATATGATTTTGATCAGTCATACGATACTATGAAGAATATAATTTTAAACCTTTCAGACAAATTCAATCAAGAGAAAGTGTACTGGATGCAATAGGATAAATATTTTAATGGTAAGTTAAATTTAGCTTCTCTAAATTTAAAGAGAGAAAGGGAACTCATGGAATAGTTACAAGAAAAGTTCAAACAACAAGAAGAAGTAGTAGAATCCTAGGAAGAAATTATAAAGTCTCAAGAAGAAAAAATCAAGGCTCTGAAAAATAAGAATCAAGATCAATATCAGTTGTTCAAGAGGTTTGAGGATGATCACAAAGAGGTGAAGGATTTAAAGGCTACCTAGAGAAATCTCATGCCAAAGGAAAATAAGGATGAATGATTTTCCTATCATTCTGATCTTTTATTGTATCTTTTCCTTATAACAAATTTTTCCTACCATAATGAAAATTTTTTAATCCTTTAATTGTTTTATATTGTATATCAATAATATTTTAGGTACATTTTTTTCATCCCCTCCATTCCTTTGTGAAAATAAAAAAGGGGGGGAAAAGAATGATCAAAAGAATATGATGTAAAAAAAGAATATAATTCCCTAAGTAAGGGGAAAATTAAGTAAGGGGGAGTCTACTTAAAGAATATTTTATCAAGTAATAAAAAGTAACTTCTATAATAAATACAATAATACGATCCTTAGGGATTTAAAAACCTAAGGGGGTTAGTCATATTCATCATAAGTCTTGAGTAAAGGGATATAAGTATTTCTTTTTATAATAAAAGAAAAATACTTATTCTTTATATTCTTTTTTGAAAGACTAATTGTGATTTCCAAAAAGGTGGAGATTTTTGAGTCAATATGGTTTCCTTATAACTTTTCCATTCCTTTATGTTTTGAAAATCAAAAACATATTTTATTAAGGAAAAATATCTTTTTATAATAATTATTTTCTTAAGGAAAATTTTCATTATCTAATAAAAGTTTTATTCTTATTATAGTTTTTAATGTATTATTATATGTATTCTCAAAACCAAGTCTAATTTTTTTACTAATTCAAAAATTTGGATCCTTATCAAAAAACTCATAATCTTACAGTTACTTAATCTACTTAGTCTTACTATTTTCAAACTTTGAATTCTCCAAAATTCAGACTCCAGATTCACTAAAATTAAGACTCTAAATTCACTTAAATTTAGACTCTCAATTCTCTGAAATTTAGACTCAAAATTCTCTAAAATTCAGACTCCGAATTTTCTGAAAGTCTGACTTCGAATTCTTAGAAATTCAGACTCTGAATTCATTGAAATTCAGACTCCTAATTTTTTAGAATTCATACTTCAAATTCCTCAGAATTCATACTCTGAATTTATTAGAATTCAGACTTCGAATTCCATAGAATTCAGACTCTGAATTCTTAGTAAAACAAAATCCAAATATCTATTTTTTTCTAGAATCTGAGTATTTATATTTTTAGACTCTAATTTCTATTTATTCGTAGACTCCGATTATACATTTTTGGTTAAGCTACTTTATTTTCCTTACATACTATTGATTCTTAATCATGATAATGTTTCCCAAGATTTTCCTATATAAAACGTTGTCTTACAATTTGTTTCTAACTAACCATTGGTTGAGTGACATGTGTATAGGTCCCTCTGAGATTCAAGGGAAAATATGATCGTTTGAGGAGGGATCCGACCATTGAAGTTTTGCCTATAAATATGAGCTCATTCGAATGAGAATATTATCCATCTATCGATCTATGATCCTAGAGATTACATGCTGTGAAGTGATTTATAGAGAGAGAAAGACTCTCATGCCTTGTTCATTTTATGAACATCTTGTTCAACCATGAATATCTTATTCATCTTTCTTTGTGAGACTCTGATTGTTTCTGAGTACGATCGAGGGCTTCTGGGGATAAGAAGATAGAGGTGCTGACTACCTTAAAGTTTGAGGTCTTTTAGGGATAGCAAGACAGGCTCTGATATTCTTATTGAGGGATTACCCCGGTGTGGGTAAGATATACTTTCTTGAAAGTATAAATCAAAGGAACTTTATCCAAGGTTGTTGGATACCCTACTCTTTGGGTTAAAATATTTCCTACTTGTTTACTTGATTGTTGTTTAAAGTTTTATTTCTACTGTATTTTGTTAAATAAAAAAATTATAACTTTCTTATACTTTCTTGTACCTTTATTTACTCTAATAAATAAGATTATATACACTTTAATGTATAATCTTTCCCTAATATAAACCTACTTAAGTTTTCATAAGTTCAACTTGATTTCTTATAATTTGACATGGGCCCTTCCAATTATCCCTTTAAGTAATAACCAATGAGGGTTTGTGAATTTACCTTGTTTAAAATTGTTAAACATATTTTTCTTTAAGTTTTAAAGTGAAAGTTTTTAAACCTACAATTCAACCCCCCCCACCCTCTTGTAATTGAGAATCTACATATTCTATTTCAACCCTACATCTCCATGATATTATATTACCTAAATATGTAAAGGAGGAATATTAAAGAGGTATTTTGGGTATAGGGTGATTTTTCTAAGCATGAGGATCTAAAAATAATCCACACCCACCTGCAATCATATAAACATGTTGATATAATCCAAAAGGATGCTCCCTGGGAAGTAACATTTTCTCATGAATTCATAACACATGAGTAAATATCATGGATGATTCATGTATCATAAACATGAATGTGAGTCCCCTCAAAAATTTCATTAGATGAAATAATAAATTAAACGATATCAATGTGGATGGTCAACCAAAAAGATATAGTTTATCATTTGTATGGAAAATAAACTGTAGGTGGTGGTTGCATCTCATGCATGTTATATACCAACAATTTATATATTCTTATATCATATACAGAGAAGGATTTATGGAATATATAATTCAATATCTAACTTGAACTAAAGTTTAATAGACTTTGTTATATTTCACATTATATTGTATCATATACAATAAATTTGGATTCCATATCCAAAAGTCCTTTTGGATATCTTCTAAAACACTTTTAGAAGGTTATCATTAACTTTAACTTGTATCACATCATATGAAATACCTTTTGAATACCCATATAAAATAGTTTTTCATTAACTCTATAACAATTTTAGATTATCTATCTAAATGAGACTCAATCCCAATTCAATCAGCCACAATATATGACCCCACATGCCTTTATTATATAGAAAAAATATATGAATCTATTGGTCGAAGTGAGTATCTCAAGGGGTGAATTGATTACCCAATAAAAAAATTCTATTAAAAAAAGTCTAAATACAATCCCCCTGTTTAATTAAAATATCCAAGTGAATAAAAAAGGTATATCTATATGAGTTTGGATTTTTTAAAATATTTATAAAATAGGGATCAAGTATCAGTTAAAATAATATGAAAATTATTTTAACTTTTTAAATCAATTTAATTAATTAAATTCCTTTATGAACACTAATTAATATTAACTACAAAGGTATTGTTTTTGTTTAAAGTTTAAAAAAATTAGTTTCATGCTTTCAAAATAAACAAAACATGGTGAAAAATTAAAACAAGAGGTTTAGTCTCAAGATGAAACTTAATCCCCTTCACTTAGAAATCACATTCTTCTAAGAAGATTATATAAAATAGTCTTGATCCACATCCTAGATCAGGTAAACATGCAATAACTGACCAACTATCTAGGCCATGCAAGGACCTCTTCCATGATAACTATGGGAATAAAACAAACACAGACCACACAAGGACATCTTCCACAACACTATGGGTAAAAAAATATAAAGATAATATATAAGATATCTTGTATTTTCCAAATAAATAATAGGAGTCAGTGTGTGCTTAATAAAAAGGTTAAACCTCACACTGCTCAAAATTTAAAGGTAATAAGTATAAGGAGCAAGTATAAATATAGAGAAAGGATAGTGTGGCTCAGTCTGATGTTCTCTAAAATCTTGAGATTCTTAATATGTAGCGTGGAGAGGATCTCAAGTTGTTTCTACAAAAATTATTGTAAAACAGAGCATCGTAATCTCTCTTTGTTATTTCTATAGTAAATTATCTATATATTTTCTATGTTGAACTCTTTCATAGTCGGGTGTAGGAAAGATTCACTATGTAAATCTCTTCACTAAATGGAACACCTGATATTTTATTTTCACTTTCCCAGTAAGCATGTATTCTCTCTATTTTTTCACAAATGTGACTTTTTTGAATATATAGCACCATAGGATAGAGAGACCATTAGAGGAACAATCATCCAGGCATTCTGTATCCTCATACTTAGGTCTGATGCAATCTTTAATATTCTATGAAATACTTTAATAAAAACCACTAAAATAATCCTAAATATTAAATTTGATCATATAGTCATTAGAAAAATTTAATTAAAATAATAATAATAGTTACAGTAACCCTTTTGGTAGTGATAAAACTCTGGTGGTGACTCATTCTGGAAGTGACTTGATTATAGCAGTGATTCTATCCAATAGTGAGTTAGGCTAACGGTAGTTCATCTTAAAATGTGAATCAAGTTCAACGGTGAGTCATGTTAGGTGTTGATTTATCCTCAACAGTGAGTCGGGTTTAATGATGAGTCGTCCTCAATGGTGATTCATGTCTAGTGGTGAGTCATCCTCAATAGTGAGTCATGTTATGAAATGATTCATCCTCAATGGTGAATTCATTCGGGTATTAGTTCTTTTCAATACTTTTCCAAATTTACATCATGATGGTGACTCAACTCTGACGGTGGGCCTTTCCTAGTGGAAAGTAAAGACTGACATTAGGTATTTTTGGTACTTACCCAATATTTCTCCAAACTTCCTTATATTTTAAAATGCTATCATTAAGCATAAAAACCATTAAAAACTTAATTAACATGATTTTTTAGCATTGAAATAAAGAGGGTCCAGTAATCTCCCCCTTTTGATGATCACAAATCATGGCATTATATAATCATGTAAATGATATATTCTGGCTTGAAATAAATATAGTTGGAAAAAGTAGTTATATATGCTTACCACTTTAACAGCAAATGTGAGGGTTTTAAACATAAAGTCTAACTTGAAGAATAATGGTATGAAATATATTAAATAGACATGATATCAAACTGAATCGGGTATCAAAGGATAACTTGATTGTAAATAAATTCCATAATCATTCTCCCCTTTTTGGAATTATCAAAAAGGTAAAATAAAAATAGGAAATGAAAATGAAAATAAATATGAGTAATAAGATAATTTCCATTTGAAGAAAAAATTAATTTAAGTACATCCAAAAATAGACAAAAAAAATCCATAAGTAAGTCCCTATCAAAAAAAGCCTAATCTCAATGATTCTCAGGCTGTGTAGTGAGAACAATAGGTTCTTTTCCCTTTCCCTTATAAAAGGTATATGGAACAGTGGTAGAAGCTGAGGCAACCGTAGTGGCAGATGTAGGGACAGAAGGTAGAGAATGATACTCTCGGGTGATAATAGGCTTAAGATGCTGGAAAACTTCTCTAGGAGATAAACAGAAGGGATAGAACCAAGAAGGTAAAGTATAATTAGTATCTTAGGTCACATCTTCTTTAAACATCTATGGATTAGTGGATGGAAGATTGAGATGATCAGTCATGTGAATAGCATCCTGATCCACTACTATAGTGCTAAAAACATAAAGAAAGGGCTTCATCATATTGATAAATTCCATGATAATATTTCCTCCTCTTTCCATGTCACTGAAAAAGTCATTTTTCTATTCTTTAACCAATTTGAGAACTGGGGTCATCACTTTCATCTAATTGAATTGTTCTTTAAAGGATTGAGTAACTGGAGGCATTTTGAGATTCTTAGTTAAGAACTTAAAGTGGGAGTTGAGATCACTCTTAGTGAAGATACTCAAAATGTAATACTTGATTGCCTTTGTAATGGTCTCTCAACTAGATTTTACTTCATTGAGGAATTCTATAATCATCCTATATACATATTCACTATTTTTTCTAATCTGCCTCAAACTCTCCTGATGGATATCTAGAAAATCACCAGAAATAGATTGAAGTTCCTCCCTAACCACTAATCTGATCAACTCAATATGCAAAGGAGGTGGTGGGTATCTATAATTAGAATCCATATAAGACATACTCTCCATCTTCTCTAAAAAAATCATTTATACTTGAAGTAAAATAAGTATGCATCCTTTCCAGCACCGATCTCAAAGAATTAAACTCACTGGAAAGTCTTTTTTTCTATATCTCTACTTCTAGAATGTGATGCATCATCTTAGGGTGGATGTGATGTATCATAAGATAAATTATCTATCATGTCTTTCACTAATACTAGTGAAAAGAAGTGTTTAATTTTTCGAAAACATACCAAAATCAGAGAGAAACCTTTCTCTGAAGCACTCCAGGCTAGCTTTGGGTACACTTTAAAAAAAACAAGAGAAACGGCCAGTGTCACGTCATCCTCTGATGGATCAAATCTAGTAGGAATATCTAAAGGAAACCTTTTAAGTTCTCCTATAACATTTATTTGTTCCACTATTGATCCTTTAGGATCCAACTCCATTCTAACCAGAATAGCAGGTCCACCATACTTTGGTGGACTGTAATCATCATTAGAATTAGGGTAGTCTTAGCCTAGCGTCGCATACCTTGGATACCTTTCATATTCTTAAATATTTGATTCCCACAACCATATAAAAGACACACCAAAAGTCTCAACAACTATAGTCTCTGTAACTGAAGACTCTACAACCATCTTCTTATCAACTTTTTGCACATCAGCTATCTTTGTATCAGATTCACCATCAGTATTCTCAAAAAATATAGGTTCAACCACCATCTACTCATCAACTATAGTTTTAGAATATTCTATGTCAATATGATAAATAGTATGACTAACAAGGATTAGGGATTCCTTCCCCTCAACATATTCTCCCAACTTATCTATAATAGCTCTATCCACATCTTGAACTAAGCTTGGTCTCTCCTCAATCCTAGAAGCAACAGATAAACCTAGATAAGAACAAATTTTCTAAGGCATCTCATGATCATAATGACTATCATGATATGAACTATCATCACTATTATCTCCATCATCATTTCCCTTACCTTTTCCATCTCCATCATTTCCATCATCATCCCCATTTTTCTTCTTCATCGCCTTTTTCTTCTTCATCTTCATCTTCATATCTATTCTCATCATTTTATTTATCACTTCTATTTTTATCTCCATTTTCATTAGAAGATATAGAAGAGATCATATACTATTACTCTCTAGATACATCAGTTTCTTCTTCTTCACTTCCTTCATTTAAAATAGTATCTCTAACAGGGAGAGGCCAAAAGGACTAGGTGCACAAAAATAGATATATGGATGAATCTTAGGAAATTCAAAATCACTAAATTCATCAAGTGAAAACTCTCAATAATCATCACTAGAATCAGAAATCGCATCTTCTTATACCAGTTATTCATCAAAATACTCTACCACTTCATTTGTATCCAAGCTAGGATCCACAAGATTTTTTAGCCTTGTTGGGTGATCAACAGGATTGAAATATTCATAAAACTTTCTAGAATCAACAACCATTTTCATTAACCATGGGTTCCAACTTATCTTCATTCTCTTAAAAATTAATCATTTAAGAAAAAATCCTCCACATTTTACCTCTACATCTTTTTCTTCTTCTACTAATCCCTTGGACTCAAGCATGGATGAAATGAATTTAGGGTAGATAAGGGAGTTTGATTTGGATGAAGTTTTACACATATCCATCAAATGAATCATTATATATTTGCACAAATTAATATTTTATCCTCTCTAAATAAGAAATAAGATATATACATATTGATATCTCATTTTTCTAAAATCAAATTTCCTATGGCACAACATATGCTGAATAAAATTGAATAGAAAACGACACTCACCATCTAACTCGGTTGTAGTTGGAATTATTACAATTCCATCTCCAGTAATCTATAATAAAGCATCCTCATACATGAATGATTTACTGTAACTTTTAATAGATCCTTGATAATAATTTCTGACACCTTCATGAGGTACATTCAGACATTCATTCCATTATCTTGAAGAGAAAACAACCTTCTACCCATTTATCCTACTTCGAACTCAGTCTTTTAATTATCCAAAGATAAACTTGATATTATGATAAAACTGATGCTCTAAACGTGGATAGAACAACCTCTCATTATTTGAGAACTAGTCTAACCATCCTTGGTCTTTGATTACTCTAAGAACCAAAGATTTTCTTGACAGTAGTCACTGATCATTTATTTTCTTATCAGGTGATACTATTCAATTTGCGAGATGCGGGTTTCCCGGATCGACTATAGTTCTGCTCGAATATCCTTTTTGTTTCTTTCAAGTATGTGACTCGTCCATATATAATATTGTTTCTCAATTCACTATAACCATTTTTAATGGTTCAAAAGGTTTATATGAGGTCAAGGGAAAGAAAAAGGTCAAAAGAGAAAGGTAGCGGAGAAGGTTCAGTCATGAGAGAGAGTAAGCATTCAAATTAGACTAAGTCCCCAATTTATAAAATTTATGGATTTGTAAATAAAAATTTAAAATATTAATTAAATATAAAATAAATTAAATAACTAACCCATAAAAATAAATCATCAATAGTGACTTAAAACCAATGGGGGCTAAACTCCAACGGTGGCTAAACTCCAGCGGCGGGTAAACTCTAGTAGGGGTAAACTACTGTGGGGGTAAACTCCAACAGGGGTAAACTCCGGTGGGGGGTAAACTATGGTGGTGGGTAACCTTTAGAAGTGGGTAAAATCTAGAGGTGGGTAAACTTAGGTGGTGGGTAAACTCCAACTTCGGCAGTCGGTAAACTCCAACTCTGGCGGTGGGTAAAATCTAGCAGTGGTTAAATTCCAGTGGTGGGTAAACTCCAGTGGTGGGTAAACTCCAATGGTGAGAATACACCAACGGTCGGTAAACTCCAATGGTAGTAATACACCAATGGTGGGTAAACTATAATGATGGGTAAACTTGAATGGTGGGTAAAATACAATGGTGATTCTCAGTAAATTAAGCTTAACTAAAATTAATCATGCATAATTCATGTTTAGTGTAGTTAATTCTCTCAAAATTAAATAGATTAGTAAAAATGTTATCAATATGATATTCAGTTCAAATGAATTCAAGAGTTATATCCCCATTTTAAAAAATTTCTCTAAAAAAGTGATGTCTTACATCAATCTGTTTGTTCTATAGTGAGAAACAGAGTTCTTATAATTTTTTATAGCACTTGTGTTGTCACAGTTTATAGGGAAATATCGGAATTGATAACTATATTCTATAAAAGTGTGTTTCATCCACAAAATTTGAGAATAAAAACTACCTTAATCTATGTATCTATCTTTAGTATTAGACAGTGAAATATAATTGTTTTCTTACTAAATTAAGAAACTAGAGACTTTCTCAGAAGATGACATGTTATAGAGGTTCTTTTTCTAATTTACCACCAAAATAAACATTTGAATAACTAAATAATTCAAATTCATATCCTCATAGGTATAGAAATCTAAAATTAGTTGTATATTTGAGGTATTTGAAAATCCTTTTTACAAAAATTAAGTGTGTCCCTTTTGGTTATTCTTGAAAATGAGCACACATACACATCTAAAACATAATTTCTGTTCATCTAGCATTTTAGTAGAGAAGAATTCCAATCATACCTTTGTAATTGGTTCTATCCACTGATTTCTTAGCTTCATAAATATCTAAATTATAGTTTATACTCATAACAGTGTTACTACTCTTACTGATATCCAAAATAAATCATTTTAAAAGATATTTAGTGTATTTACTTTGATTTAGAATAATTCCTTCATTATTTTGAAAAATATAAAAAACCAGGAAAAATTTTCATTTTATCCACTAAACACATTTCAAACTCATTTTTCATAATATTTGAAAAATTAGTACATAAATTTTTTTTAAAATATACAAATATAATATCATCTACATAGATTTGAATAACTAAACCATCTTTTGAAACCCTTTTTATAAAAAGGGTAAAATCAGCTATACCTTTTCAAAATCCTTTAGAAATAAAAAAAATAGATGATCCTATCATACCAAGCTTTAGGGGATTTTTTTAAATCATATAATTTTTTTTTTTAAAACATGTTTTTTAAAATGAGGGTTTTGAAATATTGGGGGTTGTTCAACAAAACCATCCTCAATTATATACCCATTTAAAAATGCACTTTGATATCTATTTGATATAGTTTGAAATATATATCTGCTGTATAGGAAAGTAGTACTATAATTTATTCAAGTATTAATACAAGTGAAAAGTTTTCCACATAGTCTATACCTTCTTCTTTAATATACCCTTGTGAAACTAGTCTAGCCTTATTCCTCACTATTGTGTCTGATTCATCAACCTTGTTTTAAACACCCATTTAGTGCCTATTTTCAAGATGTCTTTGGGTATATCAATAATTTACCAAAATTTATTTCTTTTAAATTGATTGGTCTGTTCTTAAATAACCATTAACTAATTTTCATCATTAATTGCATCATTGATTCTCTTAGGTTCAAGCTGTGACCTGAAATCTTAATGTTCAACCTAGTTCCTCATAGAAGTTATAGTGTGTGTACGTATATCTAAGTCTAAATCAATAGAATTTAAAGGATGGAATTTAAGAGTCCTAGAAGATCTAGAAAAATAAGGTATGGTCACCTCATGGTTATCTATAGTTTATGGTTCAGGTTCTGGAAGTTCCTCAGAACTAGATGATTTTTCTACATGCTTCATAGCAGTATTAGAAGGTTTTTTATTTATGTTAAAAGTGGATAAATCAAATTCAATGTTTTCTAAAGGAATCTTAGGTTCATGTGGATCTATCTCATCAAACATTACATGGACATATTCTTCCACAGTGTTAGTTCTTTTGTTAAAAACTCTATAGGATTTACTAGAATTTGAATAACCAATGAAAATTCCTTCATCGCTTTTGGAGGTAAACATGTTGATATTATCATTTATATTAATAATAAAGAATCTTCAACCAAAAAATATAAAGTAATTAAACTTATTATTTCTATTATTCTAGATTTCATAAGGGGTTTTCTTTAAAATAGGTATAATAAAAACTCAATTAATTATATAGAAGGTTTTGTTAATAGCCTTTGCCCAAAATTAAATAGGTAATTCATATTCATTAATCTTTTTCTAGGCTATCTATTTAAGGGTTCTATTTAATATTTCTAAAAATCTATTATTTCATGGAGTCCTATATGAAAATAAGTTATGGTTATAGCCATTTTGTTTGAAAATGACTCAAAGTATTGATTTTCAAACACTTGGTCATGGCCACTTCTTAATTTCTTAGTCCTAAGTCCACTTAGGTTTTTTACAGATTTAGCATAATTGTTTAAGTGAGAGAAATATTTACTTTTTTGAGATAAAAAATAATACCCAAGTATACCTATAAATTCATATATTCTTTCCATTTAAACTAGATACTCTAGATGGTTGAAACAAGTCTATGTGGACAAACTCAAGAGGTTGAGAAGTTGAAACTTATTTTTTAAATTAAAAAGATATTTTATGTTGTTTCCCTTTTGGATAGGGGTTATAGAATTTATCATTTGGGAATCAGGTTTAGGTAGATCTCGGACTAACCCTTTCCTAGTAATATCTCTAAGTGAGTGAATATTATAGTGTCTTAGTCTTTTCTACTAAAGCCAATATTCTCTACGAAAGGCACTAAAGGAAGATACATTTTTTAAAATTAAAGAATCGAGATTAACACCATACACATTCTCATTTCTCAAAATAATAAGTAATAAATAATTTTTAAAATCATAAAGAAAATTAAAGAATTGTTTTAAAATTTCATATAAAAACCATCATCACATAGCAGTGAGATGCTAAGAAAATTTTATTTTAAACCATCAACACATAGTACTTTATAAATTAAAATAGAATTAGAATTACCAATTTGCCCAAGGAAAATGATTTTTTCTTTAGAATTATCATCAAAAGTTTCATACCCATCATAAATCTTTATCAAGTTCTTGAAGATTGAGTAATATCCTATCATATGTCTGGAATAGCCTCTGTCCAGGTATAATGGATTTATATAGAATCTTTTTAAGAAAGTTCCCAACAAAAAATTTTATAAAAAAATGATTTTGGTACCCAAAATTTCTTGGGTATAGAAATTTTAGTGATTAGATGTTTTGAAAACGATATTTTTTTATGGTTTTCTTATAGGAAGATTGTAAACTCTTATAAATAAATACATTATTATGTCTACTTGAATAATAAATAGTATTAGAATTTATATAATTGGATTTAGGAACAAAAGTTCTCTTATTGATTCTTCTCTATCCAGGTTGGTAACCTAAACCAGTAATATATTTAGGTGCAATTTTTTTCCTAGTATTTGTTTAATATTTTCTCTTCCATTTGTAAATCTCTCTAATTATTTCTTTAATTGAACATTTTAAAATTTCAATTCAGTCTTTTATTTCAATAATTGATCATTCTTCTCTTTCCCAACAGAAAAATAAAATTTGATATTAGAAATAAAGAATTTTGTTTCTTTAAATTTTGTATTTATATTTCATATCAATAAAGGTATCCTCAAGAATATCACAATATTCAAAAATTTCATATTTTGATATATCATCGTCGTTTTTTCCTCTCCATAATGATCATAATTATGTACATGAGATACAGTAGGTACCGAAAATATATTTTTCATGAAGCACAAATTTGATCTATCATGATTTTCTTCATGAATCGAGTCTGAGTCACTGGATATGTCCTTATAGGCACTCCAAGTGTCTTTCATTACTTTCTTATATTATCTATCTTTACCATCATACTTCTTCTTGAACTTCCACTTGGGACAGTCATCCTTAACGTGTCCTTTTTTCTTACACTCATAACTTGTAATGTCATTTGAATTATCATCCATTTTATAGTATTTCCACTAATTCCTTATATTATTATACTTTCCTTAATAAATCAGTTTCCCAATAATTTGTTATTATTATGGAATTTATTAAACCTTTTGGCCAGATGGAAAATTTCCTCATCACTTTTTTCTAGTGAATCCTCATCATTGGAGCTTCTAGCATGTACTTTTTCCTTCTCTTTCTATTTTGATGTATTAATCTTGATGGTTACTAACTTCCTATTTGGTTTATATTCCTATTCATGATTAACCTTAAACTATTCCTCATACATCATCAACTTCCTAATCAATTCCTCGATAGGTACTTTACTGATGTCACATGATTCTCTTATTGAAACTGATTTTCCTCTCCACCACTATGGAAAACGTCTCAACAATTACATGATTTGATATTTTTCTAAAACTAGATTCCCCAAGGAGCTCATTGTTTTTGCTATCTCATTGAAACTAAAATAGATATCATAAATCAGTTCATCCAGTTTCATCTTGAATGTATCATATTTAACTGTATAATTATTCAATCTCATTTCATTAATATTAGTAGTTCCTTCCTGAGAAATAGCTAATGTGTCCCAAATTTCAAATGTTTTTTTACTAACAGATATCCTATTAAACTCTTCATCACATAAATCACAATAAAGATCATTCATATCTTTTTAGTTTTTTTGTAATCAATTTCAGTTGCATTATACCATATATTCCTAGAAGTATTAGGTATTTCATATTTATCTTCTATAGAAGACAATATTTCAAAATGTGCATTTTCATATTTATTTTCTATTGAGAATATTTATTTCCATTAATGAAAGGAGGTTAGTTGGTAGAAGAACCTTCTTGTCTGTTATCTATTTAAATAACTAAATTTATAATTGATATAATTTTTGGACCTTTAAAACACAACTAAAATCACCATAAAAAATATTTTGAAAATACCTTCAATACCAAATGTTTTTGGGAGTAAGTATCTCAAGAGGGTGTGAATTGAGAACCCAATAAAAAAAATTGTTAAAACAAGTCTAAATAAAATCCATCAGTTTAATTAAATTATCCCAGTTAATCAAAATAAAATATCGATATAAGTTTTTATCATTTAAAAGATTTCTCGAAGAGTTATTAAGTCTCATTTCAAATAATATGACAACTATTTTAACTTTTGAAAGAATTTACTTAATCAAAATCTTATATAAACACTAATTAAGATTAACTATCAAAGTAGTTGTTTTGTTTACAATTTAAAACTAATTTTTTTTACTTTTTTAAAATGAAAAAAAAACACAGCATAAGTAAAAAAAGAGGTTCTATCTCAATTCAAGACCTAATTCCATCCACTTAGAAATCACCTGATTCCATATAGATTATATAAAATAATCTTGATTCACAACATATATTGGGTAGACATACAACATCTAACCAGATATATAGGAAACATAGGTACCTCTTCCACAAAAAATGTGGGAATAAAAAAAACACAGACCACACAAGGGCCTCGTCCACAACACTATGGGTGAACAAATTTAATGAGAGCATAGAAGATATCTTGTATCTTCCAATTAAAGCACAAAAGTTAGTGTGTGCTTAATAAATAGGGTAAACCACATACTACTTGGAATGTAAAGGAAATAAGTAGAAGGATGATGTATAAAGATAGAGAAATGATGGTATTTCTTGGACTGATGTGCTCCAAAATCTTGAGAGTCCTTATGTGTAGCTTGGAGAGGAGTTCGAGTCATTTCTCTGGAAATTTATATAAAATAGAACATTTTTAGATCCCTTTTTTCTGTCTGTATAAATTAATTTTTATGTTTTTTATGCTCTACTTTTTCATATTCAGGTGTAGGTAAGGTGCACTTTGTAAATATCTTCACTAAATGGCACACTTGATCATCTGTTTTCACTCAACTAACATGCATGTATTATATATTTTTTCATGAAGGTGACTTCTTTGAATATATATAGAACTACGATACAGAGAGACCATTAGAGGAACTATCATCTGGGTATTTTCTATCCTCATACTCAGTTATGAAACAATCTTTAATGTTCTCTGTAATATTTTAAGAAGAATAAACAAAATAATCCTCATAATTAAATTCAACAATATACTAGTTAAACATTTAATTTAAATTGAGAAGAATAGTGATGGTGTATCTTCTAGGGATGAGACAACTCTGGTGATGACTCATACTGGAAGTGACTTAATTCTAGTAGTGATTCAGGCCAATGGTGATTCAGGCTGATGGTAGCTCATCTTCAATGGTGAATGAAGTTCAATAATGAGTCATGTCTAACGTGATTCATCCTCAATGGTGATTCATGTCTGGAAGAGATTCATCCTGAATGCTGAGTCATGTCTAGTGGTGAGTCATCCTCAATGATGAGTCATGTATGGTGGTGGGTCATCATCAATAGTGACTCCTTCCTGGCGGTGGGTCTTTTCAATACTTTTCTGAATTTCCATCTTGACAGTGACTCAACTCTGATGGTGGCTCTTTCCTGACAATAAGTAAAGTCTAAAGGTAGGTATTTTCTATACTTAGCCAATATTTCCCCAAACTATCTTATGTTGTAAAATGATATCATAAAGTATAAAAACCATTAAAAACATAATAAAAATGATTTGTGAGCATTAAAACGAGAAGGTGCCAATAGAATCTATGGATTCATATACGTGTAATGACCAAACTCACTGGGGTCCAACTCGTGACTACCCCAAGCCTGCCTCCAATAGGCCAGGGGCTAGCGACCAGTTCTGAGTAGACACATCCCATAAATGGGAAGCATTATCCTAATATACCAATACACACACACATCTCTAAGCACATACAGTTTTGAAATGTAAAAAAACTAGAAAAAAATCATGTATACCTCTATAATACCACAATAGAGTGAAACAGTAATGTACTGAAAGTGAAAAAGGGGCCAAATACAATCCCAAACAAAAACTATAAAGAGTACAACCTACTCCAAGGGTGAAGACTATGATCAAATGAAAGCACCCAGAAAACACCTTGGTCATTCAAGCTCTAGCTATGCTCCACCCACTCCCTTTCCTCATAGGACACCATCAAATAGGCCATCGTCTGTATAAGGCATGACACATTCGGTCAGAACCCATGCAGGGGTGAGTATAACAATACCCAGTAGAACGCCCCAAAAACACTAAACATGAAGTAATGAGATATTTTTCTCAATATAAGATATAAAAATCAATTTATAATAGAAAAATACAGATATGCTTAAGAAGAAAACTGTTCCACCAGGCAGTCACAACCAATTTCCAGCCATAGGATTCTACTCAAAGAAATGCTCGTTTCAGGAGAATCCACTCCATGAGACATGTTGCCACTGAAGACTCTCATTGAAGAGGTATAGATTATTGGGCCCCACCCAAGAAATATCATTAGTCTTAGAAGACCCTGATACTTAGATATTGGGTCATGCCTAGAATCTATGGGGGACACCACAAACCTAGTCTGGATCAACTCACTACATAAGGGATCATATGACAACTATTCCACAAACCCTACTAATATATCCTTCTAGATAGAGGATCAGAGACCTGATCAATAAGGTCATTATGATTCCACAAACCCCACCTAGGGTATAAAGATGATAGAGGATCACACTATAGTCTCACAGAGGTACTCCACAAACTCTATAGGAGACTCATCCTCTAGAGGGGATCAAAATTTTGTGATATGGATGTAATGATACATTGTACCCTCAAGGGAATGGACCAAGGAAACTCACTCAACCAAGACTAGTTCAGACCAGGGAAATGAAGAGCTACAAATACCCTTGAAGAGGGTACACAGTGTGTACTAGGGGTACATAATGTGTCTATCTATACCCAAGTCTACCCATGTGGTAAATCCTTACATGGCATGTAAACCTCAACATACATAGTGTGTGAGTGAATCATGCAACATATAAAGGTAATCTGATACCTGTCTTTTCCATCTAGTTGTGTCTGTGTATCTCTAGTCCTACTCATGTACCATTGTGTCCATTTCAAAGTACACAGCGTACCACTACTTGTGTACTTATGGTTGTGTCCATGTACTTTATTAAGTACACACCGAGCCTTCATGGAATTTTCACATATTATGTGATCATGAAACACATCATGTGACATTTAACTCTATCTAAAACTCTAGTATTGCAGTCAGGGGACACACGGTGTGTAATCCCGACATACACACCATATTGATTAGGATTTTCAAGATCCATTGGATATTCCTCCACATCGTCATGTGTGTCTCTGGAGATGCCTCCCTCGCCTGAACCTATATATTGGGAGTCGGTCAAGCCTCTATAGATCAAGATTATAAGATTCAAATCCCCTTATAAAATGCCACATCAAGCCATCCATATCTGTCTTATCGAAACCAGGTTGAACGGACACCATAAATCTGTTCTGATATGCCTCTAATCATCCACCACCATCATCGCACCTTGACCGAACCATTGATCACGAACCACACCCACAATATCGATCTTTTACATAAAATAATGGTCATAAAACAATCAAATATTGGGTATTCATTAAACCACATTCCACGAGAAATGATCACGGTGAATGTGTGAATAATGGAGGAAGAAATCCAAAATCCAACAATTGTGAGGAATGAAACTCAGCCTTTATTCATTTGGCCTTGATTCATTATCATAGAAAGGGAAAATTAAAGAGGGATAAACACAATGAAAAAAATATAATTCTATCAATTTAAATATACCGATAATATACAAATCAATTTTTTTCATTGAATTGATCTGCGTTTGTCTAGGATTAATAAATGGGGTAGAAAACACAAATCAATATCCTAACTAGATTTTGGATCGGTCATTGATGAATAATGGTTGTGTTTCTATCATTATAAATATCCATGAACTCCATTATCAAAAATATTCTTGATCTGGTCTCAATCTGATGCATTTTTATATTATATATATGTAATAAATTTCATTAAATTTTATATTTTCCAAACCATAATAATATAATTTTTATTAGAGAGGGAAAAGACCCCTCAGAGAGATATAATGTTATGTTTGCCTAAAATGGTTAATCCCAAGAGCATCACCACAAACAATTTTTCTTCCTTATGGATGAAAGGATCCTATACTAGAGAAGTATGTGATAAGGCCATCTTGAGGGGACTTGGAAGAAAGCAATTCAACTACTTTTTCCCCTTGTGACATGTGTGAATGATATCTATAGTGTCACTGATGAGATCCTTTTAATTTTGAAGTTTATAGGAGATATACTAGGGTATTCATAAGATCCCATGCAAAGAGTTATAAATATAGTGATAATTTATTTCCACCATAGTAATTTTGATTCCCCTGGTAGAACAAATCATCAACCCCATGAGCAGTGCATTATCTTCATCCTGAAGGGAGTATCAACATCCAATGGAGTTTGTTAACACTATAATGATAGACCCTCTTATTTCGTGCACTATCCCCCTACCACACATTCTCCCATGGAGCATGAACCATCTGTATTGAGTTTGAGACCACTACTTTGTGGATGCCATCTGATCCATTGGCCTGGAGAAGAGGATTTATTTGAGGATGAGTAATACCTATTATTATGAAGAAGTATAGGGGATGGGGAATCAGTTCCATTATTGAGAATTCGAGATAAATAAGTCATCATGATTCTGGTTTTGAACACCACACCCATGATTGAGCTGATAATTCCCTCATTATGTGTCATGTTCCTTGCCCACCATATAGTCCAACATCATGCAGCTAGGATTCCTCTCTCACCTTCTTATCGATGGTTTTATTCCCCAAAAAATTTATTGCAAGGCCTAATGTAAAAAACATTCATTCTAAACTTCATGGTTCTCTTAGATTTACAATTCAAGCCTCTGTTTAGAAGTTATTCCCTTTTTTCAAGAAAACCGTGCACATATGCTATTTAATATATTTTAAACATTTATTCTGGGAACACTAGGGATCAGAATCGTATGCCTTCTTAGCGTATGGTCTCTAAAATAATCCATATAATATACAAAAATAATACATGGAAAATATTAGGTATTACATTCTCCCCACCTTTGGGATTTTCATCCCGAAAATAGAAAATTCCAACTCAAAAATTTGAGGGTACTGGGCTCTCATTCAGGTCTCCCAATCGTATGTGATCTCTCGTAGATTCTCATACTGCCAATGGACATTCACTAAAAGAATTTATCACCCATGTTGGATCCTCTCATACCGATCCTTGATCTCTATTGGGTACTCATCAAAGGTGGCTCCATCCTCAAGGTCAAGATTTCCCAAGTTGATAACATGCAATGGGTCATGCACAAATCTCATCAACTACAACACATAGAAGAAGTTATTTAACTAGTCTAACTATGATGGTAGAGCTAAGTTGTACTCCACCTCATCAACTCTATGCAATATATGGAAGTGACCAATGAGTCTCAGAGATAACTTACCACCCTATCCAAATATCTTCAATTCACATCGAGTTGATACCCATAGGAACACATCATCTCCCTTACCAAACTCCAAATTTCTATTTCATTAATTTGTATAAGACTTATGATCACTATGTTCAGTCATCATCCACTCATGGATGATCTGCACCTTCTCTATAGTAGCTCTCACCAACTTTGAGGCCATGAGTGCTACCTCACCTGGATCATTCCAACAAAGAAATGAACTAAAGGGTCACCCATACAAATCCTTGAATAGTGTCATACCAATAGTGGAATGGTATCTGTTGTTATACAAAAACTACACCAAGGGTAGATGATCCTCCCAACTATGGACAAATTCCAACATACATGGCTATAACATTTCCTCCAAGACCTGAATGGTCTGCTCTATATGGAAATCAATCTAGGGGTGAAATGTTGTGCTCAATCATAACTAATTCCCAAAGGCCTCCTATAATCCTCTCTATATTCATGATGTGAATCAAGAATCATAGTCTGAAATTATCTTAGAGGGAACCCCATGGATTTAGATAATCTCATGCATGTATAGGTGACCCAATCTCTCTATTAAACTCTACTCTCAGATATTTAGGAAGTGGTCCAACTTGGTGAGTTTTTAGATGATCACCCAGATAGCATCATGTCCCCTAGATGTATATGGTAACCCCATCATAAATTCCATACATATCCCATCCCACTTCCACTCTAGAACCACAAGGGTTTGAGTTAAACCTGCTAGAACCTGGTGCCCATCCTTCACCTACTAACAAGTGAGGCATCAAGATACAAACTCTATAACTCCCTTTTCATGTTTCCCATCAAAACTAATGTTGGAGGTCTTGGTACATATTTTCCACACCTAGATGTACCTCTAAAGGGGATGTAATGAAATCCCACATCAATTACTCCCACAATTCTAGTGGTACCATCATCCATACTCTAAAAAGGATAGCATGCTCCCAACCTTCAAAATATCCATTAAGAGTATGTCCAGTAGATATTTGAGTACCCATGGTCTCACGGTTGATATATCCTCATTAAGAATCCCTAACTCACTGTAAAATAATTGAGGTAAAAATCATCAACTGGATAATGAATCACCTTCATTTTATACTAAGGAAAAATGAAACAAGGTTAACTGCTCTGATTCCTTTTCCATCAACTAAGAACAAGATCTCCTTCTGAGATCTTATGTCGTCATGTTCCCCTTCCCAAGAGTATAGACAATCTCAAAGTAATTGTCTTGGAAGAACTCTACCCATTGCCTCTATATCATGATAAGATCATTCTGAGAGAATATATACGTGAGACTCTTGTGTTCATAGTAGATGATAAACCGCTCACCCATCAAGTAGTGTCACAACATCTTCAATGTGAAGAATATAGCTATTAGCTCAAGATCATGGGTCGCATAGTTTTTATCATGTGGTCTCAACAGAAGTGAACCATAGAAAATAATTTCTTGCCTCTGCATCATAACACAACCAATTCTAATCCATGATGCATTGCAAAACACTGCGTACTCCACACCCTCCTTTGGAAATCTCAAGATGGGAGCGCTCATCAATATTTTTCTCAACTCCTGAAATAACTAGTGGCACCTTTTCATCCACATAAAAGTAATCCCATTATGGGTAAAAGTTTTCAAGGGTGATTACACTCTATATAAATTGGGTATAACCCTCCTATGGTACCCTGCAAACCCAAGGAAACTTTACACCATGGTAACACTCTTAGGTGGATCTCAAGTAACCATTGCCTCAACCTTCATCGGGTCCAATGCTACTCTCGCCTCTAAGATGATGTGTCCCAAGAAGTGGACCTATCAAATCAAAAAATGACACGTTGAGAGCTTTCTATAAATTTGTTGCTCTCAGAGTGTGTCCATGACCATCCTCATGTGTATCGTGTGCTCCTCCTCAGATGTCGAGTACACTAGGATATCATCTATGAAGACAACCACAAACTAGACCAAGAAAGGATGAAATATCTAGTTCATGAGTCCCATGAACACTAATTGGGTGTTTTTCATGATGAAAAACATCACCAAGTGCTGAAAGTGACCATAGTGACATTTGAATGTCATCTTCATTATATCCTCATCTTGTACTCATAGTTGATGATAGCCTGATCTGGGGTCAATCTTCGAGAACCATCATTCCCCTCCCAACTGATTAAAGAGTTCATCGATCCTCGGTATTGGATACTTATTCTTCATGGTCACTAGATTCATGAACCATTAGTCCACATATAACCTCAAGATCTCATCTGTATTATTGGAGAACAACACTAGGGATGCCCGAAGGGAACACTTGGTCTCGCAAATATCTTCTCCTGCAAGTCCTACAACTGCACCCTCAGATCACAAATCTCTATAGTTCTATCTGATATGATGGTGTGGATACTATATTCATACAAGGATGCAAGTCAATGAAAAATTATAGCTCTGACAGGGAGGTAAACCAGGTACGTCCTCAGGGAAGACATCCTCGTACTTCGCCACCACTCTAGGGAACTGGTATCCCATAGCATCTACTACTCTAAGAGTCATGCTAGCCAACTGGTGAGTAATCGACTACATACTTCTATGTCTGATCTCATCCTATCCACCGAGGTTTACTTTTCACCCACAAAGTAAAATGTAGTCCCATATATACAGACACACTACATCCTTCACCTAAAACAATCATTCTAGGCATGAAGTGTGGATAACGAGTCCATACCTATTATGATGCCATAAGGCCTCATTATTGCTACAAAGATAACCCATACAAAACTATCACCTTCCAGAATCATATCGCACTATCCACAAAAGTACCTAATTAATGATCCATTTCCTATTAGGGCCTCCAACCATAAGGATTGTGCAAAAGGATCAAACAGAATCTCTAAGTATCGAACTAGAGAAGTAGAAATAAAGGAATGAATCAAACCTATGTCTATTAATACTTCATCTAAAGTATAAAAGGTGTGGATATTACCTTGTATCATCCCTAGATCCTTGGGGTCATAGGCCTCTGTTGCCTACAGTTGTCATTATCCCTAACCACCAGCTCCCTAAGCCTGGCATGGAATATCTGGGAGTGGTGGTGGTGATAGGTCAAACCTCTTACCACCTCTTGTTGCTCTACCAACCCCTATACCACATCTTCCACCCTACGGACCACCCTACTCCTTATGTCTCTATCTTGATGGTCCCTCAACTATCTCTTAATCAATTGTACTAAAGGTCAGACAATCATGAGAAAGATTTCCCCGACCGTAATAGGAAAAATACCACCTATCTCTCAGTTAATTAGAGCCAACCTGAGATCCATGCACCACTGACCCTGGGTCCTAGGATCATCTCCTAAAGCATTTGATGCACTTGGATCCCTAATATTTTCATCAGTTACCTTATTCTAAGGTCGGAACACCTGGTTTCCCACTACAAGCACCCACTGTCGTCGCCTGCTCTTCTAGAAATCTATCCATCACCAAGGCCCGCTCAAGCACCCCAACATAGATGGGAATGAAAATGGATACCACTGAATCATTGATTTTATAGTGTAATCCCAACTCAAAGATATATGCTATGAAGAACAAATTATGAACCATATTCATGGAGTAATGAAAGAGATCGGTAAACCTTGTTGAATACTACACCATGATCAAACTGTCCTGCTGTAGATGTAGAATATCCTATATTTGCACTGTTCAAAACATGGCTCTATATAACTCCTCCTAGAATATACGCTAAAATTTTGATGAGGAGAGAGTTGTCTCATTATTTAACTAAGTCACTAATCTCTACCATATCCCAGTAGATCTCTAAAGAAGAATCTATGTGAGGAAAACCACGTGATCTATAGGCATCCTCATAATGAGAAAATCATGAGTGACTACCTATAGTTAATACTCATCCACCTGGGGACCTAGCTTACCATAAAACCTGAGGGGTCCATGCCTATAAAACTTGTGTAGTTCACTCATCATGCATGAATCTTCAAATGGCACTGCCAGTACTAGATACTGCTCAACATATGGTGGTATAGCTGGTAAACCACCTAGAGATGCTATCTATTTTATAGGCCCTTATATTGATGCCTCATCACTCATTGGATAATCCTCATGATCATGCAATGGAATCCTAGATGGATGGTTGCACATATGCATCTAGAAGTAAAACATGATGTGCTATAGTCAAACAGTATATCTGGTGATCTTACTCAAGAAGGGCATGGAAAAAACAAAAAATTCCTATATGATGCATGTACCAAAATATTCCCTAAAACTAATATCTATGTGTACCATGTCTAAATCCAAGTAATCAGAGTCCTGGTGTATGGATACGTTGGCCGCCACACCAACACTAGATTCCCTTGCCTAAATTCAAAACACTAAAATTTATTACCACAAACCAATATCACTGACTCCAGTCCTAAGGTAGAGCTAACTCCTCTGATACCATTCTTTCATAACCCAACCCACCAGGGTCTGACTCATGACTACCACAAGCCTGCCTCAAATTGGTCAAGGGCTGGCGACTGGCGCCAAGTAGGAATATGCCACAAATGAGAGGCATTAGACTAATGTACCTTTACACACACACATCTTCAATCTCATACAATGATGAAATGTAAAACAACTGAAAAATGCATGAAACAATCTATAATATCACAATAGAGTACAACATTTATGTAAAAAATTGATAAAGGGGCCAAATATAAGCCCAACCAAAAACTTTAAAGAGTCCAACCTACTCCAAAGGTGAGGACTATGATCGAATACAAGCACAAAAAAACACCTCATTCAGTCAAGTTCAATATATTATCCATCCACTCTCTTTCCTCCTAGGACACTTTCAAATGGGTTTTCATCTGCATAAGACAGACATGTGTGGGAAGAGCCCCTATAGGGGTGAGTATAACAATACCCAGTAGGACAACCTAAAAACACTAAACACAAATCACTAAGTATAATCAACTCAATACAAGATATAAAAATAAATTTATAATATAAAATACCTTGATATACTCAGGAAGGACACCACACTATGTTGTGGTCACAACAAACTAGCAGCTATAGGATTCTACTTGAAGAAACACTCATTCTAAGAAAATCCACTCCATGAGCCATGCTGTCATCGGATACACTCATCCAAGATGTCAATATCATTCTTTCCCACCCAATAAATCATAATTATCTCAGAATACCCTGATACATAGATAGAGGTTCATGACCAGAACCATTAGGGTACACCATGAACCCAATCTGAATCAACCCGCTACGTATGGGGTCATATGAAAATGATACCATGAACCCTACTGATACATCATGCTAGATGGAGGATCGACACCCTACTTAAGGAGCCTACACCAATTCCAAAAACCCAACATATGATATATATATATATATATATGATAGAGGATCACACTACAGTCTCATAGAGGGACTCAAAAAACTCTATTTGATACTCATCACCTTAATGGGATCACAATCCTATGATGTGGATGTAATGTCACACTGTACCCTCTAGGTAATGAACCATGTAAAATCACTCAACCAAGACTAGTCTATAATAAAGAAACAAAGGGCTTAAAACACTCTTTAAGGGGGTACATGGCATGTACTAGGGGTACACAACATGTCTGTTATCCCCAGGTATGTCTGTATGGTAAAGACTCACACGACATGTAAACCTCAACATACACAGTGTGTGATTGAAGTACACGGTGTGTAGAGGTCACCAGAAAAATTATTTTCTTTTCTTGTCGTGTATGTGTATCTTTGGTTGTACCCATGTAGCAGCTCATGTATACATGCCTATGTTCATGTCCAAGTACACAGTGTGCCACTGGTCGTGCACATATGGTTATGTCTGTGTAATTTATGAAGTACATGTTGATCCATCATGGAAGGGTCACGTGACATGTGAAAATGTCACACAACATGTGATATTTAACTCTAAATGAAACCCAAGTTTCGCAGTTAGGGGGAATATGGCATGTATTCTCGAAATACACGCTGTGTTGATTGGGATTTTTCAGATCCGTTGGATCTTCCACTATTTCTTCATGCACGTCTTCGGAGTTATTAACCTCACCAGAACCTATAGATCGAGGGTCTTATAAGCCTCTAGTTTCCATATATTAGATTCTGGGCTTTGAAACCACTTGGAAAATGCCACATTGAGTCATCCATAGACATCTTTTCAAAACCAGGTTTAACGAACACTATAAATCCATTTTTATCCACCTCCAATCTCCCACTATTGTCACCACACCTTGACCACTTCATCGATCATAAACCGCAGCCACAATATCAATCCATTAGACCAAATAATGCTCATATAACGATCGAATACTGGCTATTTGTCGAACCATGATCCAAAATAAATTTCCATGATGAACGTGATAATAATAGGGGAAGAAATCCAAAATAAAAAAAATGTGAGGAACTAACCTAATAATTTTTTCATTCATCCTCAATATGTTTTCATAGAAAAAGACAATCCAAGAGGGATAAACATAACGAACAAAATATAATTCCATAAATTTAAATCTACCAATGATGTGTGTGTCAATTATGTTTGTTTAATTGATCTGAATTCATCTAAGATTAAGAAACAGTATGTAAAAGAAAAATCAACATCCTACTTGGAGTTCAATCAATCGTTGATGAACAATAGTTGTGTTTCCATCATTGATGAGATCCAAGAACTCTGTTAGCACAACAATCCTTAATCCAGTCTTGATCTGATGTAGATCACCAAAAATTATCTCCTCCAATGGTCTCTAGGTCTCTAGGTTTTAGTGTCCAACCCTGGGACAAAACCTATAATAGTGCATTTATAAAAAAAATGGTTGTTGCTTCAAATAAAATAAATTAACTTGATTGTTTAATTTATTTTATAAATTCCACATATGTGATGAATTTTTCAAAAATTCTTCATGTAGATAATGGTTATGTTACACCTAGGGTAAAACCCATGTTCTGAACTCAATGATGCTCTTAGATTTTTGATCCACATCCCATTTATAATTTATTATACTTTTTTAGGAAAACTACATGCATGTGTTATTTAATATATTAAATGTATTTAAAACATTTATTCCGAACACAGAAGGTCGTGGAATCACACACCGTATTATCACCTAGTCTATAAAATAATCCATATAATATTCAAAAATAATACTTGTAAAACCTAAGTCATTATTGTTATGACCCGAACTATTTTAAATAAAATTTCCTTATGATTTAATGTTTTATTATATAATATGGTAATAGAAAACACATGCACTTATTTTGTTTTATTATATCCAATTGGATTCAAAATTCCATTAAGAATATTTAACAATTATAATATGGTTGTTAAATAGTGATCAAATGATTAGTATAAATATAGTGCTTTAATGAATCTAATTGGCACCAACAAAGGAAGTTATGGCCTCATCTAGTAGGATTATACCCTATAAAGCTCATTTATCAGAGATTGCAAGGGAGATATCATCACTAGAATTTTTCCTTGACCAAGCCCATGTTGAGATCCAACAACCAAATCATGAGAAAGACCATTTACGGGAGAAGTTCAAGCTCATCATGATCACGATCCAAACCATGTTCGCCAAATGGCCCCATGAAAGTCTCACTGTTGCGCACCTTACTCTTAGGGAGTACACCGGTGTAATAAAGGGATATGTATAAATACCTTAATAATATGAATATTTATATTTTATAGAATAATGAATTTATTTTCATTTTCATTTTTACTTTATAAATGATTTTTATTCTGATTCAATTAAACACAAATTATATTTTCAAGTAATATTCAAATTCAATTAAGGGGTTTATTTTGATGATTTAATGGATTTTTTAAACCAATTATTATTTTAATAAAATTGTATTATTAAATAATTTTTATTAATTATAAATGTTCATATAATATTTATGAAGTTAAATGTAACTTTATAAGGGTTCAAAAACTGTTATTGTCAAAAACCCAGCATTTTTCAATAAATGTAAAATCTTGTTTTAAAAGTAAAAATAAACATATTTAAAAAATTATTCAGATAAAATAAATATTATTTTTGTAATCAGAACATCAAAATTATCTAATGGTAAATTTTTCATAATTTTATGAGAGTCAATTTTTGGGGTAAAAATTAAATATCGTATAAATATACAGTGTGTTTTATGACATCATAATGACCCAAAAATGATGTAATAAATACTATAATGGGTATTCTCCTCCAAATATATGTTTTCCCATTAAAATATTTGATTTTTTGTTTATTTTATTATTTTTATTAAGCCTCTATAAATCCTCCAAAACCATTATTATATTTTAGAGTTTTAAATTCATTTATTTTATAGTGTGACTCACCACCACATAAGAAAGGGAATTATTTTAATAAGTTCTTCCAATTTCCAAATAAAATAATGAAAAAAATCCCCTTTGGAAGAAACTATGTGAAAACCCATAGAAAGGTTTCTGGTTTTGAATATTTTATTTTGTAGAGTCCAAAACCTAAATATTAAAGAAATCTATCTTTTCTTATATAAACACACCCAAGATCCCTTTTTTATTCAATTAAAATACTTTTATCACATCTTTAATCTCCCATCCTCTCTTTATAATCCTCAAAAGGTGCCCCAATCTCTCAATAATCCACTTTTCAAGCTTTTGGAGTCACACACTCAAGTAAGGTTTCTTTCCTTTATCCTCTTTATTTAATTTTCTTTATTATGTTATGCCTTATATTCTCTATTTCCTGATTTTGGTTTATGTATTTTCATGTCCTTATTACTACCCATTTTATTTCCAAATTTTGATAGTCTCATTTCACTCTCATTAACCCATTTTATTAATTTTTAAGTGACGTTGTTAGGCTGCCGAAATTTTGTAAGGGAACCTCTCTTTCTTCCCTTTATTCAAGAATCCTCTTCATTTTATGGCCTTTAATTTTCAATTCCTAAATATGGGTTATGTTTTATCAACTTCACTATACTTTATTTATGATGTCTAAATGATGAGAGGCTCATTTCACTCTCATTATGTCCTTCCATGAATATTTACACTCCCCCATTATGCTGCTGAAATTTCACCCAAAAAAATTTAGTGAATACCATACCTCCAATGGCCCGAAGGCCTTTATTTTTTATTGATTTTGATAATCCACCTTTCAAGGGGTGAGGTGGAACCATTAAAATGCATGTAGGCATAAGTATTACATGGACCGTAGGCCTTATAGTAATTCATTGCCCGTAGGCTTCAAACATTACATACAACCTAGACTAACCACTTGGAACTGATCCTCCCCAGCATCTTCATCGTGAAATCAGCTCTACACCTTCGCATGGCTGTTTGGCTAGGATTTACCATGCATGCATAGGCTTTTCCCAATGGTAGGTTTCATACCCTCTCATTCTTGCAATCTGTTTATCTTCTGCTATGGTGAAAGCTCCTTGCTCCTCCTCCTTCTGAAGTTTGTTCCTTGTAGGTTGTCTAGTTTGCATCTGCACTTAAAGTGGCTCAAAGGCCTTGAGGTGGCCCGAAGGCCTTACTGAACTAAAGGCATGGGTGTCCTGAAGGCCTTAAAGGACTCGGGGACCAAATCGATGGCTCGAAGGCCCAAACAGATGAATATTCCCGGCTGCTACAGTGCCAAACAGTTCCCGCTACAGTACCTGCTACAGTTCTACACAGTCCTGCTACAGTACCACAGAAATTAGCCTCCACCTGGATTTAATCTCGGGTCTCTTAGATGCACTTAAGGAGTCCTCACCAACTGGTTTGAGGCTTATGTGCTGAATACCATACCCAATTTATATCAAGGGTGTTCAAATTTATGCACTTATAACCATTATTATTGGAGATTTACATGTATTTATTCAACACTCCATGTTATTAGAATAAAATATGATTATTAATTAATCCATGTTGTAAGATAATGTGGTACACTTAAGCATGAGAATGAAATAAAAGTGACGGGTGTGCCCAAAATTATATAGTGCTCTAATGCATTGGGTAATGTTTAGTATCATGATACATCATGTTGGTATAGGGATTGAACCTAATTCATTTATGGGAATTTTTTCATTATGATGTATTCATAGTTATCCTTAGCCTATGATGCAATTTTTTAAGTTGTTTCTACATTCCCATGTTTCCTTTATGTTATAATGTTATATCATGTATTATCATTCATGTTTAAAATTTATACTCTTTTTATTCCCCTTGATATTTCTATTGTCTAACAGGTTTTACCTTATTCCATGTTTATTCTCTTATTGGGATTTATGCCTCACTCTTTTATTATGTATTTCCCTAGGTTATCTAATGTATTTTTAAGCTCAATAATGTTAAAGAAGTTTTCAATAAAGATGTTGTAATTCATGTTTAAAGTTTTAATAAAATGTACCTAATTCCCAAATACACTAGAATTCTATATCTTTCAGGTTTTATTAAGTGTAATTTTATGTAATTAAATCATGTGATAATTTTTAATTAAGATAAGGGTTGTTATAGTTGGTATCAGAGGAAAAGTTTAGTTATTTTTGGGATTAAGATTAGAAAAATCTAGCAAAATCCTTATGGATAAGACTAAGTATAAGAAAACATTTATAAATTTTGGTTATTATAGAGTAATTTTTTTATTAAGAAAATTCATTCATGTCTGGATACAACAAGTGGTCGTGGTTCTAGTATAGATGTACCTAGGAGTAACAACTTTGATAAGGTGTTTCGGTCCTAACTCAAAGTAACCCGGTACACAAAAACGGGCCTTACCATGCACCTAGTTTGACACACCTAGGGGATATGCTTTGGTAATCCATAAGATAATTATGAACCATTATTAAGAGAGTAAAAAAAATTCCCATAAGAGTATATGTTAGGAAATAGATCATGGATAAAAAATTCTGAAGCCTATAATTCCTTAAGTTAAGGGAAAACGTGTAATTTATAAGTTATCCCTTTAATATCATTAAATTACCATTTATGTGTTTAAAAGTTGAATATACTCATCCTTAATTTTCCTTTTATTATAAAAAATGATCGGAAATAGGAAAAATCAAGTAAAAAAATCATTGTTAAGAGCAATGTGATGACTGCCCCAATGAGATTCCCAACCCAATAGAAGTAGGAATCACACACATCATGACGACACTCTCTCGTATGACTCAAGTTCTAAATAGAAACCTAGATTAGGAGGAGTATAGAAACCCCCGTAAGAGATAATAAGATACAATTGAGAGTTTCATGCCTAAAAGTACTCCAACATTCAATGGGTAATCTGGTCCCTTAATCATGGAATAGTGGATCAACTCCATTGAAAAGATATTCCCTATCCTTCAATGTTCTGAACAAGAGAAGGTTTTGTTAGTTGTTTATCTTCTAGAATCTAAAGCTGATTAGTGGTAGACATTGATCAAAAATACAAAGCCTAAGGAAGAGATCGAAGCAATGGTGAGGAATATTTCTGGAAAATGTTTTTTGATAAATATTTTCTTTTCACTTTCCATATTAAAATAGAAAGGTATTTCCTTTACCTCAAGAAAAAATATGAAGAATCTATTAGGGAGTATGAGGAAAATTTCACAGGACTTGTGTGGTGATAAAACAAACTTTTATTGAAAATTCTATTGAAAATAGATGATATAATTTCCTCACATTATGCTAAATATTTTCAATTATGAAATATTTAGGATTAGATCATTCATTTTCAAATTTGATGAAAATTCCAATTTTACCCTTTTAAAATTCACTGTAGTATTTACGGCATAAATATTTTTCTGTAAATTATTTTGACTTAAAATTTTTTAAATGTGTTCCTAACTTAATGGGATACAAATTATATTTAGGACATTGAGTTGGATCGTGAATTTGTGTGGAGTTAATGGGACATGAAGACAAAGATGGACTAAACTATCCAGATTGGACATCACTTCACCATTTGGGTCATATATTCTTTATCTGGGCTTGGATTGGGCCCAAATTTTGAGGTAATATCGAAGACATGATTATGCACAAATAATACACCTAGAAGGTCGGACAATTCACGCGTTATGGAGGAAAAATATGCAGTATATGTGGTATTAAAATATTTTTCCGAATTTCCATTTCACATTTAATAATGTTTTGTAACCCTAGCCCTATAAAAATCTATTTAAATGATGTTTTCACTCTTTGGGAGGTCTGATTGAGGATTTGGGAAGGTGTGTCCAAAAGGGTTTCTCTTGTAAGCCCCTCAAAACTCTTGGAATAAGTAAGTATTTGTGCAAACATCCCTTCCAAAAAGCATCTCCTCTCCCATCTCCTCTTTGTAATTCTTTTCTTACATGTTTGTATCTTGAATTTTTCTTCAATTAATCTTATGTGTTATTCCATTTTATTCTTATATTAATATTCCTAATTGGGTTTGAATCAATATTGGAGACAATATTGGGTTCTACCCTTTCAATTCTTTGCTCATGCAAAACGTCTCCACGATGACCACACCGCCCATGGAAGGGTAGTTTTTTAGTGATCGATCTATCTTCTACTCTATTAATTTAATTGTTTTGAATAATGAGATACTGTAATTCACTTAATATGATTCATTAATTGAGTTTTTAAATTTGAATAAACTAAGAAATCAATTGAACAATTGATACAAAAACACGTGAGGTCGAGATTTTGTGTAAATTGTGAGAGTGTGAACTTAATCGGTAATACAAGACCACACGGGATAAGTTTGTAGAGTTAAAATATAATCCCTAAACACAATTCATTATCATTTACAGAATGGATATGTTCTCTAATTAACCATTGACCATAAGCTAACCTTAGAACAACAATCAAAGTAGGGTACTGCGATTGCGTGTTCTGAAGCTAGCATAGGGTTTAAGTAAATCATCTTTGTGGTTAAGTTAACTCTCATAGGTTTCGAGGGTTAACAAATTAGAGGATCATAATTAAGTAGATATTGATTTAAATGATAATTATTAATAATTAAATTAAGAGTTAGAGTTAGATTTATTACACCTTTTAAAATATTTTCTAAAAAAACATCTTCTTGTTGCGTCTTTTTAATCAAACTTCATTTCAAAATTAAAAACAAAAAAATGAAATATTCTTCCAGCATAATTCTTCAAGTTTTATAAACAATAAACCCCCCCATCCATTAAAGTATTGTTTTAATTCTTTTCTATTTTATTTTTATAATACCTTTAAGAAGTTGTTTTAATTTACATCCTCCTTTGAGAGACGACCTTGGTCATCCACTCTGCTACACCTGAGTACCCAAAAACCAATAATCATTTGAGGGTGCACATGACAGAGCCTTTAAAATTGGCATCATTTCCGGGGAGGTAAGTAATTATTTCAACCAATTATAGGTATTTATTTTATTTTACATTTTATTCACTTCTTCTCTTCTTTCTTCCTTCTTTACCCAATCTGGATTATTTTTTTTATTATTCTTTTATTTTCTTCTACTTCTTTTTGGACCATCAATTAAAACTTCTTATTTTTATTTTACTATGTTCCACTTTCCTAATTTTCATTTTTATTTTATTTATGACACGAACTAATCCCGACGATCTCTTATATCTTGACCCTGAGATTGAACATAGCCTTGGGGCTCGAATCAGACATTCTCAGTCTACAGGAAGTTTCTACATTCAAACAGTTGGAGAATTTATCCAATCCAAGAACATTGAAATTGGAAACACTTATAATTCCAACATAAAACAAGAACCAATGGTTGAAAATAATGGAAATGAACTTAATAGAATTATTCAAGAATTGGATGTATAAGATATTAACTATCAACCAAATTGTATTGCATACCCGAATCTCGAATCGGACTTTGAACTGAAATCTGGGTTAATTCATCTTCTTCCAAAGTTTCATGGATTATCTGGTGAGGATCCAAACAAACATTTGAAAGAATTTAATGTGGTTTTATCAACCCTGTAACCCAGAAATGTTTCTAAAGATCAAATCAAACTAAGAGAATTCTCATTCTCACTTGATGGAGTTGCGGAAGACTGGATGTATTATTTACAACCTGAAGATGTAACTTGTTGGAATGATTTGAAATATATTTTCTTTCAGAGATTTTTTCCAGTATCAAGGACCACTTCTATTCATAAGGAGATATCGAGGATTAAAAATCCCAAGGGGAGTCAATGTTTGAGTACTGGGAGCGATTCAAGAAGTTGTGTGCAAGCTTCCCACATCACCAAATCAGTGAGAAACTCCTCATCCAATACTTCTATGAAGGACTCACACCTATGGAGAGGATCATGGTGGATGTCACGGTTGTAGGAGCATTGGTGGACAAGACACCAGTAGTTGCATGTACGTTGATCGACAAAATGGCCCAAAACTCCCAAAAATTTGGTGATCGAGGCACACCACATGTCAGGGGAGTACATCAGGTAAGTCCTTCTTCTCTTGAGATCCATTTGATTGATACCATGTTAGAAGAATTGACAACTATGGTGAGGTAGATTTCTTTTGCACAAAATACATCACAACCCCCTCCTTCAAGACCTTCTAGAATTTGCACTGAGACAAGCCACCCAACTGACTGTTACCCACAACTACAAGAGACAGAGGATTGCGCAGCAGTATTCTCAGGGAGACCATATCAGCAGTAACAACAGGCATACCCCCAAAAGAAGTTTGATTAATTTGTTCTAAAATAAAACCAAGGGTGGAAGGATCAATCAGACATGAGGTATGGCTCTGGACAACAACAAAGGCCCCCTTTTCAACAAAACATCCAGCAGCCTCCACCATACCAGTAGGGTTTCTAACAACCCCAAAGGAGATTTGAATCCCAAACATCAACAATCCAGAAACAAGGGAATCCCCCACCCAAGGTAGATTATAACACTGATGACCTTTTGAAGCAAATTGTTCTTAATCAACAGAATGAGCTGAAGAGTCAAGGTTCGGAGCTGAGGGATTTGAAGACTCAAATGAGCCAGATTACCACTACCCTCCATGAACTGGTAAGTAAGAATTATAGAAATCTACCATCCCAACCTACTCCAAATCCCAATCAGAATGTTAGCGTCATCACATTGAGAAGTGGAAAGCAAACAAAAGATACATCTGCACCTATTGTTCCACCGGGATTCACCTCAAATCTGGAGAAGCTGCATTCCATAACAACTGATGAGAAATCGAAGGAGAAAGATAAAGTTAAGAAAAAGATTGATGATGTTCCTCCTAAACCCCTTCCATTTACAAATTGGGTTGTACAAACCAAGAAGATGGCTGAATAGGCAATGAAAAAAAGAAGTTTTGGATACATTCAAGCATGTGGATATCAACATCCCTTTACTTAAATCCATCAAGAAAATTCCAAGGTATGCGAAATTCTTAAAATAACTTTGTACCAATTGAAGAGGTTTAAAGGGAAATGAGAGGATCAATCTTGGAAGGGATGTGTCAGCACTCATTACACAAACTCTAGCAATGCCGACAAAGTGCAAGGATCCAGGGACATTCTCCATCCCATACACCATAGGGGAGTTTCACTTTTATGATGCACTTTGTGATTTGGGAGCTTCCATAAATGTGATGCCTCACTCTATATTATCTTCTTTGCAGGTTGGTGAGCTGAAACCGATGAGAGTAGTGGTGCAGTTGGCAAATAGAGCTATAGTATATTCATTGGGAGTCCTTGAGGATGTACTTGTTCGGGTAAGAGACATGATCTTTCCAGCATATTTATACATGCTTAACTTGGAGGATGATCAGTTAAGTTCTCATTCTCCCATTATCTTAGGTATAACCTTCCTCAAAACTGCAAAAACTATCATAAATGTCAACAAGGGTACACTTTCCATGGAGTTTGGGGATGAAGTTTTGATATTTAATGTTATGGATTCCATTAAGTACCCCTCATAGGATCATTCTGAATTTGTTATCTCCCATTTTGAACCACCAAATAAAAACCCCATGGAATTTTATTGTTCTATACTTAGGGAGATTATGAGTATTGGTTCTAGTTTGATGTCTAAGAGTACTTCCACACCTATTTATAATGCACAAGACTCACTTAGATTTGATTTTGAAATGGAATCATATTCTGATTTTGATCATGTGAACTCTAATTATGACATGGTTGTTGAGTATGATAATGGATTTGATTCTTTATTCTCTAATTTTGATGATGTATATTCTGATACTGATTATCTTTGTGCACATATTTCAGTTCCTTCTATGTCTCCATCCATACACCACCCCCCTACACTGGAACTCAATACATTGCCACCAAATCTCAAATACTCATACTTGTTAAGTGGTGAGAAATTACCTGTTATCATTGCTAACAATCTCCCTTTTGAACATGAAGAAAAACTTTTGAATCTTTTGAGGGAGAACATTAGGGCAATTGGGTGGACCTTGGATAACATATCATGTATTAGCCCCTCCATTTGCATGCATAGGATTATTTTGGAGGATGGGGATAAACCGGTTAGGCAGCCACAAAATAGATTCAATCCAACACTTTTAAAGGTTGTTAAAAAAGAGGTTGAAAAATTGCTCGAGGCAGGTATAATCTATCCCATTTCAGATTCCCAGTGGGTGAGTCCTATTCAGGTTGTGCCTAAGAAAAGTGGTGTTACAGTTGTAAAAAATGATAAAGAGGAGTTAGTTCTGATGAGGGTACAAAACAGTTGGCGTGTGTTTATTGATTATAGGAAACTAAACTAGTCCACTTGCAAAGACCATTTCCCCCTCCCATTTATTGATCAGATGCTTGAGAGACTAGCTAGGAAGATACACTATTGTTTCTTGGATGGATTTTCTGGATATTTTCAGGTTCCTATAGCTCTGGAGGATCAGGAGAAGACTATATTCACCTATCCATTTGGCACGTTTTCCTACCAAAGGATGTCATTTGGACTTTGCAATGCCCCAGGTACCTTCCAAAGATGCACGGTGAGTATTTTTTCTGATTTTATTGAAAACTTCATGGAGGTATTCATGGATGATTTTACAGTTTATGGGTCTTCATTTGATGAATGTCTAAGTAGTTTGGGAAAGGTGTTGAATTGTTGTATTGAGAAGAATATGGTCTTGAACTTTGAAAAGTTTCATTTCATGGTAGTGCATGGCATTGTCTTAGAGCATGTAGTGTCAAAACATGGGATAGAGGTTGATAAATCTAAGGTAGATATTATTTCATCCTTAGCATATACTTCATGTGTGCATGATGTTAGATCTTTCCTAGGGAATGCAGGATTTTATCAGTGCTTCATCAAATATTTTAGTATGATTGCTCTTCCTATGTCACGATTACTTAAAAAAGATTCTGATTTTGTGTTTAATGATTCTTACAAGACTTCCTTTGATGAGCTAAAGAAGTGTCTGACCACTCCACCGATCATACAACCCCCACGGTGGGAGATTCCTTTTGAGCTTATGTCTGACGCCTCCAACTTCACGGTTGGAGATGTCTTATATCAGAGGGTGAAGGGACGTTCACATGTGATTTCCTATGCATCGAGGACACTGGATTCAGCCTAATCAAACTACACAACCACAGAAAAAGATTTTCTTGCTGTTGTATTCATTTTAGATAAATTCTGTTCATATTTATTGGGCTCTAAAGTAGTTGTTTTTTCTGACCATGTAGCTCTGAGGTACCTCTTGAAGAAGCCAGATGCAAAGCCCAGGCTAATCTAATGGATGCTCCTTTTTCAGGAATTTTACATTGAGATAAAGGACAAAAAGGGGTCAGAAAACTTGGTGGTGGACCACATGAGTAGGCTTACTCACACACTAGAGGATGACACGTTGGATTAGGTACCACTTCAGGACACTTTACTCGATGAGCATATTTATTCCATTTCAGGTATGTATCCTTGGTATGTAGATTTAGTTAACTATCTTGTTGCCTCTGAAATACCTGAAAATTTAAAGCAACATCACATTCAAAAATTAAAGAGTGAGTCTAGATTTTATGTGTGGGATGATCCCTACTTATGGTGCATGTGTAGTGACCAAGTTATTAGGATGTGTGTTCCTGATCATGAGTTTGAGTCTGTTCTACAATTCTGTCATACAGTTGCGTGTGGTGGACACTTTAGACCCCAATGGATAGCTAGGAAAGTTTTGGACTCTGGATTATATTGTCCTAGCTTATTCCATGATTCCAATGTGTTTTGTAAGTCATGCTCTCGTTTCCATCACACTATGAACATTTCTTGGAGACATGAGATGCCCCAACAACCCATACTATTCTATGAGATTTTTGATGTATGGGGCATCGATTTTATAGGTCCTTTTACTAGTTCATTTCGTTTCCTATATATTTTAGTTGTCGTTGATTATTTGAGTAAATGGGTGGAGGCTAAGGCCATCAGGACTGATGATTCTCATGTTGTTGTGGACTTTGTCAAAGCGCATATTTTTTGAAGGTTTGGAGTACCGAAGGCCATCATCAGTGAACAAGGGACACACTTCTGCAATCGGAATCTTTCTTCACTTCTTCAGAAGTATGGGGTGACACACAAAACATCAACACCATACCACCCCCAAACAAATGGCCAGGCTGAGGTTTCAAATCGTGAGTTGAAACATATTTTAGAGAAAATCGTGCAGCCAAATAGGAAGGATTGGATAAAGCGCTTGGATGATGCGCTATGGGCATATAGGATATCATACAAAACTCCCATCGGTATGTCCCCATTTCTGATTGTTTTTGGGAAATTATTCCATCTCCCTGTGGAAGTTGAGCATCGGGCTTATTGGGCTATAAAGAAATGAAACATGGATTTGGCCAAAGCTGGCATCCAAAGGAAGCTGCAAATTCAAGAGATTGAGGAGATTTGATTTTCTTCATATGAGAACTCAAGGCTCTATAAGGAAATATCCAAAGTATCTCATGACAAAATGATCCAACAAAGGGAGTTTCATGTTGGAGAGAAAGTCCTTATCTACAGTTCATGACTGAAGCTGATTCCTAGTAAGTTGCATTCCAGGTGGTTAGGTCCTTATGTTGTGACTAATGTTTTTTATTATGGTGCAGTGGAGATCACACAAGAGGACATAGGAATGTTCTTTACAGTCAATGGGAAATGTTTGGAGAGATACATTGAGGGACTTCTTACTGATGTAGTGGATTTTATCACACTGCATGACCCCATCATCACGTGATCATATCAGGCTGTTCCTAACCCTTTAACTTTTTTATTCTTTTTCCTATTTAAAATTATACATTTCATGTGCATATATCATCTCATGGGTTCACATTTAGGACAATTCAATATTTTAAGTGTGGGGGAAGGAACCTTTTAGTTTAGTAATTTCAATTGTTTTCCTGTTTTAAAAAAAACAAAACAAAAAAAATTGTGTTTTTTGAATTTTGTGTGTTTATTTTTCAGTTTTTTGTGTGTTTTTGAAAATTTTGAGCTGAAATGATTCTCATCGCCATTTTTGAAATCCATATCAATAAGTGAAACAATTTATTCCTTGAAACTGAGCTTAAATGAATGCTGAAAATGTCTTTGTTTCAAGTTCAAATATTTATTAGTTTCATGAAAAGTACACTGAATTTTGAATCTCATGACACATCTCACTGTCATTATATTTGAAATAACTTTCTTGTGAGGCTTCTGAACCATTCTTTTCATATTATTCACATTCACCTCACTTTTTTAGAGAACTAAACCGTGCTTGATTTAACCAGAATTTGATTTATTCCTATCAAAACATGAGGGTTTGAGGTACTTATGTTTAAATGATTGAGGAATTTGTTTGGTATTAAAGCCCCTATTTCAAAGAATCATTTTTTATAATGTCCTACCTTGAATATTTAATCCTTGTAGACCTTAGAATCCATGAACATCCTGTTAGGTTAGACACATTACAAGCCAATTTTCCTTATCCAACCAACTCTTGAAGTGAAATTGCATAATCTAGTTGAACTTAAGTATAGGGGAAGCTATCTTGTGTTGTGCTACGACATTATGTGATACTTTGGGTGGAACTTTAAATTCTGAATAGATGTGTTTGTTTATTAAAAAATAATTATACTGAAAGTTGTGCCTTTTCTATAGCTTTCATGATAAGTGAAGTTGTGCCTTTCTAGAGCTTCTAAAAATAAAGAAAGTTGTGTCTATCTGGAGCTTTCACGAAAAACTATTTTAGAGAAGATTGAAATTTTTTATTTCTGAAATGATGAATGGTGTAAAATTTCCATGACTTTTCATGATGATGGAGCTGAATTGATGATAAGGGTATTAATTAAGAGACCATATTTAAGTGAAAATTAGATTAATGCAATTTTGCTTCAAAAAGAGTCAAGCCCTCCTCATTCAGCCTCAGAGTTTTTCACATCTAAATCCTACCAACCGAAAGCCACAGAACAACCCTGAAAAGTCCTCATGATAAACATATTTCCTTAACTCACATCGGGTGGTGATGTAGGAATTTATCAATCCTATGGTGACCCTTGTATGAGTTTGGATGAGAAAGACATTGCTAAAAATTGACATTTGTGTGATAAGAGAAAATTCAAGTGAGGTAAGTGTTTTGTGCATGGGAGGATAAATGAAGTGGAAATATATTGAATAATATAAATGAAGAACTTGAAATAATGGTTTTTTATGAGGCATGATATCTTTTGTTTCTTGGTGTGTAATTTTTGGATCTCAAGGATATGTGTTTTAAAATTCGTTTTGATTTGATATTAATGTTTACTTGATATGAGGTTTTTCCCAGGAGTGCAAAAGGGTAAGTGTGGGGGAGTTGATAAAACACAATTTTATTGAATATTTTATTGATCATAGATGATATAATTTCCTAAAATTATGATAAATATGTTCAATTATGAAATATTTGGGATTAGATCATTCATTTGCAAATTTGCAGAAAATTCTAGTTTTACCCTTTTAAAATTCGCTATAGTATTTCGAACATAAATATTTTTATGTAAATTATTTTGACTTAAAATTTTATAACTGTGTTCCTGACTTAATGAGATATAAATTATATTCAGGAAATGTGATAAGGATCATTCATTTTAGTGGAGTAAATGGTCCATGAAGACAAAAATGGACTGAACTATCCAGATTGGACATCACTTCACCATTTGGGCCGTATCTTCTTCATCCAGAATTGGATTGGACCAAAAATTTTAGGGAAGCTCGGGTACATGATTATTCACAAATAATCCTTCTATAAGGCCGTCCAATTAATGCGTTTTAGTGGTGAAATATGCTGTGAAAGTGGTATTAAAATATTTGTCCGAATTTCCCTTTCACATTTAATAAAGTTTTGTAACCCTAGCCCTCCATGACTCTATATAAAGGATGTTTTCACTCTTTGGGAGGGCTATTCATGGATTTGTGAAGGTTTGTACGAAAGGGTGTCTATTGGGAGCTCCTCAAAACTCTTGGAATAAGTAAGTCTTTGTGAAAACATCTCTTCCAAAAAGGCTCTCCTCTCCCACCTCCTCTTTGTAATTATTTTCTTTCATGTTTATATATTGAATATTTCTTCAATTAATCTTTTGTGTTATTCCCTTTTATTATTATATTAATCTTCCTAATTGGGTTGGAATCAAGAGTGGAGATGAGATTGGTTTCTACCCTTTCAATCCTTTGCTCATGCAAAACGTCTCTACGTTGACCACACCACCCATGGAAGAGTAGTTTTTTAGTGATCGATCTATCTTCTAACCTCTTCATTTAATTGTTTTGAATAATTGAGATAATTTAATTCACTTAATATGATTAATGAATTGATTTTTTAAATTTTAATAAACTAATAAAGTAATTGAACAATTGACACAAAAACACGTGAGGTTGAGATTTTGTGTAAATTGTGAGAGTGCGAACTAAATCGGTAATACAAGACCACACGGGATAAGTTTGTAGAGTTAAAATATAATACCTAAACACAATTCATCCTCACTTATAGAATGGATATGTCATCTAATTAACCACTTACCATAATCTAACCTTGAAACAACAATCAAAGTAGGGTGTTGTGATTGCGTGTTCCGAAGCTAGCCTAGGGTTTAAGTAAATCATCTTTGTGGTTAAGTTAACTCTCGTAGGGTTCGAGGGTTAAAAAATTAGAGGATCATAATTAAGTGGATATTTATTTAAATGATAATTATTAATAAGTAAATGAATAGTTATAGTTAGATTGATTACACCTTTTAAAATATTTTATAAAAAAACATCTTCTTGTTTCGTCTTTTTAATCAAACTTCATTTCAAAATTAAAAACAAAAAAAATGCAATCTACTTCCTGAAAAATTATTCAAGTTTTATAAACAATAAACAACCCCCCCCCCCCCACCTCATACTTTCAAGTATTTTTTTAATTCTTTTCTATTTTATTTTTATAATACCTTTAAGAAGATTTTTTAATTTACTTCCTCCTTTGAGAGATGACCTTGGTCATCCACTCTGCTGCACCTAAGTACCCAAAAACCACTAATAATTTGAGGGAACCCATGACAGATCCTTTCATGTGGTATGCCTTAGTCTTTTTCATTACCTCAAATTCAAGGTTGACCACTTCTTTTGTGGGCTAAAACCTAGCCTACAGAAAGCTCTGGAAATCCATGACTTTGATAGCTATGAGGAAATTGTCTGATGTGACCTCAAAGTTGAAATGGAGATCAGTGAATCTCAGGGGTATCATGGGGATGAGAAGTGAAAAGTGGAGATCAATGATATTAATATGATAGAGATATCTAATTATTCCAAGAAATTTCAGCATCCCACTTTTCAGAGTTGTGGAAAGAATCACACTGCAGTGGAGGAAAGGAATTCTCTGATCAAATCTCAGTGTATTGTTTATTTCTGTAACTGTAAGGAACCAGGGCACTTTGAAAACCAATGCACTGAAATAAGGGTTTTTGGAGACAACCAATGACCTCTAAGGTAGAAAGTAGGATCTTTTTCCATCACTACAACCTAAGTGAATATAGACAACAAAGTGGTGACAGGTATGCTAATTATTTATTCAAGAATGGAAAATGTACGTTTTGATTCTAGTTCTATGAATTCCTTCATATCCTAAAATTTTAGAAGAACTATCTAAACACAACTTCAAAGCTTCAAAGTAGATATTTCTGTGAAAATGTGAAATGGGAAAATTATTGAATCTCAAGTATATAACTCCTCCCCTATCAAAGTTTTTGGGATGAATTTCCTAGAAAACCTTTTCATACCCCCTTTGGTGGAATTTGATGTAGTTCTGGGCATGGATTGGATTTCCCTGTATATATCCAAAATATAATTCCATGAGAAGGAAATCACTCTTTGTATTATAAATTATCCTCAAATTCTATACAAATGAAAGGAGGAGGATGAATCTTCTTTAGCACCATCATCTCAAGCATTGATATTATTACCCTATGAGCAAGAATATCTAGCTCAAATGATTGAGTCTAAGGACAAGATCATCTTTGAAGACATTCCCATTGTGAGGTAATACACTTATGTGTTTCTTGAGTAATTTCTTGGTATTCCTCCTAGCTGAGATGTTCAATTTTCAATCGAGCTTATACATGGGGTGTTACCATTATCCAATACTCCATATAGAATGATTGTTGTGGAACGTGAGGAGATAAAAAACAAATATAGAATAATCTAGATAATGGTTTCATATTCCCAAGTGCTTCACCATGGGGTGAACCAGTCCTCTTAATCAAGAAGAAGTATGGGTCAATGCACCTTTGCATTTATTATCATGAGCTTAACAAGATCGCGATAAAGAACAAGTATCTTTTTCCTCAGATTGATGACTTGTTCGATCAGCTATGTGAAGCATAATACTTATCAAAGGTGGATCTACGGTCAGGATATTACCAATTTAGGGTGAAGAAGGAGGATATCCCCAAGACTTCTTTTCATATAAGGTATGGGCACTATGATTTTATAGTGATTCATTTCAGACTCACTAATGCTCCAGAAATATTCATAGACTTGATGAATAGATTCTTTAGAGATTATCTCGAAAAAAATTGGTATTATTTATAGATGATATTATAATATACTCTAAAATAAAGGAGGAGCATGAGGATCATTTGAACATTATGCTAAAGAACTTGTGAAAGGATAAACATTATGCAACGTACAGCAAGTGTGAATTCTGGTTGAAGGAAGTCTCATTCTTAAGGAATATCATCATAAGAAATGGGATATCTATGGACCCTTAAAAGACTGAAGTAATTGAAGGATGTATGAGGTAAACATTTTTGAGAGATATTCATAGTTTCTTTGGGTTAGCTGGGTATTATCACTAATTTTTGAGAAATTTATCATGATTGTCAAACCATCTTACCAAGATAACTAGGAAGGGTGTAAAGTTTTCTTGGAATGATGAATGTGAATATAGATTCAAGGAGTTGAAAATGAGTCTTATCACTACACCAATGCTCACACTACCCATAAGTGGGTAGATTTTCATGGAATTTAGTGATGCTTTGAAGAAGGGAATGGATTGTGTGTTGATGCAAAATGATAGTCATTGCTTATGCTTCAAGCCAGTTGAAAATTCTTGAATAGAACTACCAAACACATGATCAGGAGTTTGATATATTGATTTTTTCTTTAAAAATTTGGCAGTATTATCTCTTTGGGGAGAAGTTTGAAATATATACAGATCACAAAATCCTCAAGTATATATTCACACAAAAAGAGATGGATATTAACCAACAAAGATGGTTAGATCTAATCAAATACTTTGACTACTCAATCTAATACCATATTGGGAAGGAAAATAAAGTGGAAAATGCTCTAATTATAAAGGATCCAGAAATTCTATCATTGATGATAATTGAGAGGGATTCGATATTCTTAGATTTGTAAAGGATGGACATGGGAATCATAAAGGAAGGAACATCATCAATCATTTCACAAATTATTTCTCAACCATCTCTTCTCAAGAGGTTATAAGAAGATCAAAGAGTTGATGTGGGAATTTAGAAGAAAGTGTAAGTTATAAGGAAAGGTAAATCCTTATATTTCAATGTTAATGATGAATGTGTTGTGAGATTTGGGTCAAGACTATGTGTAACATCAAACCTTGAGTTAAAGAATGATTTGTTGGATTTTGTACATATCTTGACCTTCTCCATCCACCCAGGAATCACAAAGATGTATTGAGATCTTTTAGAACACTATTAGTGTGACAATATGAATAAAGGAGACCACAAAATATACATCAATATGTATTGTATGTCAGTAAGTTAAAGCATAAAGGAAAAAATACAAGGGGATGATGCAACCATTACCCATACCTACATGAAAATGGGAAAACGTCACCAGGGAATTTGTCACTAACCCTCCAAAGATATCAAGAGGGAATAATGTTATATGGGTTGTGGTGGATTTTCTTACAAAGACTACAAATTTAATTGCAAAATGAGAGGAGTTCTCACTGGATCTACTTGCACGGATATACATCAAGTAAGTGGTTAAGCTACATGGAGTACCACTATCGATTATATCTGATCAAGATCCAAGATTCACCTCTAAGTTCTAGAAGAGTCTTCAGCATGCTCTTAATACTAAGTTTAACTTCAACATAGCCTGTCACCCTCAAACTGATAGTCAATCTGAGTGGACTATCCATACACTTGGGGACATGTTGAGAGCATGATCAATTTACTTCAAATGAGGATGGGATCAACATATTCCTTCAGTTGAGTTCTCTTGCAAAAATAGTTACCACTCGAGCATCCAAATGGCTCCCTATGAGTCCCTTTATGGGAAGAGGTGAAGGACACCTGCACGTTCGGATGAAGTTGAGGAATGAAAACTGCTAGGTCCTAAAATGTTCTAGGAAATGGTGGAAAAGGTTAAGACCATTTAGCATCACATCAAGGTTGATCAAATTTGACAAAAGAGCTATGCTGACAATCATTGATGAGACCTAGAGTTTGATGTTGGAGACATGGTATTCCTCTATATATCCCCATGGAATAAAATGATGATATTTAAAAATAATGGAAATTTTAGTCCAAGATACATCAACCCCTTTGAGATACTTGATCGCATTGAAGCGGTGGCCTATCAACTTACACTACCACCTAACCTATCTCAAGTTCATGATGTATTCCATGTATCACTCTTGAGGATTTACATACCTAACCACTCACATGTACTCAATCCAGAGGTGGTACCATTGGAGAATGATCTTTCCTATGAGGAGTAGTCGGTGAAGATATTAGATCATAGAGACAAAGTTCTATGAAATAAGACAATGCACCTTGTGAAATTGTTGGGGAGAAACCACATGTTTAAAGAAATGTGTGAACTAGAGGAAGTGATGAGATATAATTACCTTCATATGTTTTAAGGTGGTGAAATGAAAATTTTGAGGGTGAAATTTCTCAAGGGGGAAGATTATAACGACCTGAACTATTATAAATAAAATTCCATTATGATTTAATGTTTTATTATTTAATATGGTTATAGAAAAAACATTCACTTATTTTGTTTTATTATATCCAATTGGATTTAAAAGAATATTAAGAATATTTACCATTGATAATATATTCATTAAACAGTGATCACATGATTAGTATAAATATAGGGATTTAACGAATCTAATTAACACTGAAAAGGGAGGTGATGGCCTCATCCAGTAGGATTATACCTTATGAAGCCCATTTATCATAGATTTTGAGGGAGATAGAATCATTGGCCTTTTTACCTTGACCATGCTCATGTTGAGAACCAACAAATTAAGTATGAGAGAAACTGTTTACGGGAGAATTTCAAGCTCATCAAGATCATGTCTCAAACCATGTTCGTTGAACGGCCCTATGAAAGTCTCATCGTCGCACACCTTACTTATTGGGCGTACACCAGTGTAATAAAGGGATGTGTATCAAGAACTTAATAATATGAATATTTATATTTTATATAATAATTAATTTATTTTCATTTTTATTGTTACTTTATAAATGATTTTGATTTTAATTAAATTAAACACAAATTGAATTTTTGGGTAATATTCAAATTTAATTAAGGGATTTAGTTTGATTAATTAATGGATTTTTGAAATAAATTTTATTTCAATAAAATTATATTATTAAATGATATTTATTAATTATAAATGGTCATATAATTTTTATGAAGTGAAATGTACTTTTATAAGGGTTCAAAAACTATTATTGTCAAAAACCAAGCATTTCTCAATAAATGTCAAATATTATTTTAAAAGTGAAAATGAATATATTTAAAAAATTATTTAGATAAAATAAATATTATTCTTGGAATCATAAGGCCAAAATTATCCAATGGCTATTTTTTCATAATTTTTTTGAGACGGTCAAATTTTCAGGTATAGATTAAATACCATATAAATATACAGTGTGTTTTATGACATCATAATGGCCCAAAAATGATGTAATAAATACTATAATGGGTATAATTGGACAAATATATGTTTTACCCTTAAAATAATTTTATTTCATGTTTATTTTATTATTTTTAATAATCCTTTATGAATCCTCCAAAACCATTCTTAAATTTTTAGAGTTTTAAATTCACTTATTTAAAGTGTGACCCACAAACACATAAGAAAGGGAATTATTTTAATAATCTAGTTCCATTTCCTAATAAAATAAATAAAAACACTCCCCTTTAGTAGATACCATGTTCAAAAACCATGGGAAGTTTTTTGGTTTTGAATATTTTATTTTGTAGAGTCTAAAACCTAAATATTAAAGAAATCACTCTCTATTCCTATATAAACCCACCCAATATCCCTTTTCTATTCACTAAAAATACTTTTATAACGTTCTCACTCTAACATCATCTCTCTATAATTCTCTCAAGGTTCCCCAATCTCTCAAGAATTCCATTTTCAAGCTTTTAAAGTCACACACTCATGTAAGGGCTCTTTCCTTTCTCCTCATTATTCAATTTTCCTTATTATGTTATGCCTAATATTTTCCATTTTCTAATGTTGGGATATGTATTTAAATTTCCCTATTACTTCCCATTTTATGTTCAAATGATTAGAGTCCTTTTATCTCTCATCACCACATTTTATGAATTTTTAAGTGACGTCATTAGGGTACAGAAATTTCATAAAAGAATATCTATTTCTTCCCTTTATTCAAGATTCCTCTTCATTTTATGCCCTTTAATTTTCAATTCCTAACAATGGGGTATTTTTTCATACCTTCCCCATACTGTAATTATGATTTATAAATGATGAGAGACCCATTTATCTCTCATTAAGTCCTTCCATGAATATTTACACTTCCCAGTTATGCTGCCAAAATTTCACCAAAAAAATTTGTAGTGAATACCATTACCAATTTCTATCAAGGGTATTCACATTTAGGAACTTATAATCATTATTATTGGGTATTTGAATGTATTTCATCCACACTCTATGTTCATGAAATAAAATATTATGATGAATTAATCCATGTTGTATGATCTGTGTGGCACACTAAAGCATGAGAATGAAATGAAAGTGATGAGTGTGCCCGGAACTATATAGCGCTCTAATGCATTGGGAAATTTTTCGTATCATGATATGTCATGTTGGGATAGGGAGTAAACCTGATTCCATTATGGTACTTTTTCCATTATTATATCTTGGTAGTTAGTCTTTACCTATGATGTAGTGTTTTAAGTTGTTTCCACATTTCCATGTTGCCTTTATGTTATAATTCAATATCATGTCTTATCATTCATGTTTATGATTCATACTCTTTTTATGACCCTTATAATATGCCTATTTTCTAATATGTTTTACCTTATTCCGTGTTTATTCCCTTACTGGTCTTTATGGATCACCCCTTTCTTATGTATTTCCCCAGGTTATCCAATATAGTTTTAAGCTCAAGCATGTTAAATAATTTCTCAATAAAGATATTGTAATTCATGTTTAAAGTTGTAATGAAATGTACCTAATTCACAAATACACTAGACTTATCAATATTTCAGGTTGTATTAATTGTAATTTTATGTAATTAAATCATGTGTTAATGTGTAATAAAGATAAGGGTTGTTATAATAACAATATGTAAGAAAAGAGTGGCTTCTAGAAAAACATCAATGACACTCAAGTTATAAAGGGATATAGATTGATATTTTTCAAAAACACGCATTTTATACCATTTTCCACCAGTCTAAATTATATGAAAACATTCATTTTCATATTTTCCTTTTATCCAAGATATTGAGTTACCACAGAACATGGATCATGCCAACCCTATATAGCCAACTCATATATTCTTTATTCATAGAGCGTATACTGATATGATCGATCAATATATCACATGTCATTCATAATTATAGATAATAACATTGCATTTACCTTATTTGGATAGATGTATACAATATCTATGGGTGGCCTCATACTCCCACGAACTATCTCAATCGAAGTCACTGATGTCATACTCATCATATGAGAGGAAAAATCCCATATTTGTTAAGCTCCAGCTGATGAAATGATTAATAACATACCCAACCACCCCTATATTAGATAAGTCTATATATAGACCTGTGTAACTAGGATATCAAAGCATGAAGGTTCACATGCTAGTTATCTATCCAATCTCAGGCGGTGGGGACTAAAATATGATCCATGGACCCTTAGTATACCAAATCAATCTTTTTTGCACTCTATGTGTTATACTTTGTGAGTCATCCAACACACATCAAGAATATTATTCTTTTTATTGGACCTCATGATCATATTTTTTATCTCTATACAATATTCCTACTCATGATAACCTTAAATTTTTTCATAACCTATTATACTCCATTATGAAAATCATTTAGGGATAAACTCAAAGTTGACTTTGAGGGGTTAATTATCATTACACTTCATGAAATATATATCTATATATACATTTTTGTTACCAATTAAAAATAATGATAAAGTGAAGGTTTCCAGTAATATGAAACATCTTAATATTCATAAACTCTTTAAGAATATTTCTTAAACCCAACATAATAACCAGTTTTACATAACATATATGATAAGCATCCAAAAGTGCCTTATATTTTCTATATATAGTGGATTTTTTTAACACAATATTTAATATCTAATCCCTTTTACATATCTTTGTGAACATCTGAGAAAACACCCCCTAACTATTTAGTGTGAAAAATCTATAATGAAATCCATTTTGAATAATGTTGAGATTTAGGAATCATATTACTATCTATTTAACTTGTTAAAAATATTCCAACTTCTTAACTTCACAACATCAAATGTTATGATGTCAACTTCTATTTTATATCTATAACTCTTTTTAAGTTCATCATCATAATCTTTGTAACCCTATTCCATCAAACTTTTCTTCCTTGAAACAATTTAACTACTTATATTATAGTTTACCAATCCTCCTAAAATCTTTTAGGATAAATTGATAATCACATTAATATTGTAACTAAATATAACTCTTACATATCTCTTTACCACTATATCCTAAAATGTTTTATGATAAAGTGATAACACTTTGTTATTGTAACTAATGTAACACATTACATTTCTCTTTAGCACCATTCCCTAAACTCTTTTTGTATATCAAGTTTAATTCACTTCTAATCTTATATTGGTGTAATTATTTATTTTTTAACTTTGAACTACACTATTTCCAAACATACTCCAACTATCCTTGTAAACACAATATTTTTTTAGAATGTAGTGCTAATATAAAAAAACCTGTTCTGTTAGGAAATAACTCTTATTTCCTTTTTAGTAGGAATATTTGAAAAATAAACTATTGTTTCTATATCATATATAGTATTCTATATGTTTTCATCATTTTCATTTTTAAAAAAATTATTTTATTAAAAAATATCTCATTAATAGGTGGTGTTAACACATTCCAACATATTTTAACAAATATTTAGGTAAACACTTTTATCCTAGATAAATTGCTTTTATCCATATCTTCTTCTGTAAACATTATATATAAATTGATGAATCATATACCATGTGCATACAATTAATTATCTCTTGTGTTTTCATAATAACTCTGTGTAATCGAGCAACTTCTCTTATCACATAAGGGAAATGTGATGAAGATACACATATTTTACTTAGAAGCATTTGAGCTTGATAAAATCATTTGCATTCATATCCTCAATGTAGTAACTATTTAAATCATATCATGAATACAAAATATAATATAATTAAATTATTCCATTTATTTGGAACTCCTATATATTTACAACACTTTTTAAAATATACATTCAGTATTACATACTTTTTTGAATCAAATAAATAATTTCTATAACATTCATACCCTACATGGTAATTTCAAGAAGTTTCAAAAACACTATCAGGTATATTTTGTATAATATAATCATATTAATTTAATACTAACCCTTCCTAACACCCTTAAGTTTCAATGACCTTTATTTGGTTCTTAAATAATAATTGTAAAACATTTCAAATAACTTTTCTTCTTCCAGTATTAACTTTTACCTACATATAATGTATAAAAAGAACTTTGGAACCTAGACATTGTATGTTTAACATATCATATTTTCCATGTATTATTTTTAGATATTATAAATAGTATTTTCAATACCAGGTGCTGAGATTATGTATGATTTTGAGCCCTGGTGTGCCCTGAATAAATGTTTGAAAAAAATATTAAAACATTAATAGCATAAGTGCGCGGTTTTCCTGAAAAATGAAATAACTATTAAATAGGTGCTTAGATCAGAAATATGAGGGCTCCATTGAATCCAAAATACTAGTTTTACCTTGGGTGTAACCTAACATTGGTCAGTGTGGGTCTTTTGTGAAAAAGATATCGGGGGCACAAAATTGATGAAATAAATTAAAAGAAAAAATTATTTTATTTTTCTTTGACACGGCGACTTTCTCCTCTACATATATATGACTATAAATTTTCTCTCATAGTTGGATTCTAAACCCTAGAGACCTAAACACCATTGGAGGAGAGTGTTCTTGGCAGATGACAATGAATCTGGATCATATCATGGATTGACATGCCAATAGAGTTGGGGGATCTCGTCAACGATGGAAACACAACCGTTCTTAATCAATGATAGATCCAAACTTTAGGTAGGGTGTTTTGCATTGTAAATTTCATCCTTTTATTAATCCCAGACGAATATGGGTCAATTCAACAAACAAGAATTGATCTGTGCATCATTGGTAGATTTAATTGTATATAATTGTTAAATTTTGGTTTGTTGATTTCCCCTTTGTGATTATCCCTCTATGATAATGAATCGAGACCATATGAAAAATGGTTGATGTTAGTTCCTCACTTTCATGGTTTATGGGTTTATCCCCAATTTTATTCACACGATCATCGTTGTCAATCCCTTGGCCAATGGTTTGACAGATACCTGGTTCTGGATCGTTGCACAATCATTCTTTGACATAACGGATCCAAACTGCGGGTACGGAACGTGCAGATGGTTACAGATTGAGGATTAGATGGAAGTGATGGGTAGATCAGGGATGAACAAGAATGGATCTAGGGTTACATACCCTTCCTGGGAAGTTCACATAATATGGACATCAATGCCGAGTTTTTCAGTATGTTTTGAGGCAGGATTACATCGAGTTACCGGCAGCGAGGTGTGGTCGACATAGATATGGGATTTGTGGAGCGATTTCTGGCAGAAATCGAGGCGAAAGCAGTTTGCAAGGAAGAATATAGGAAGAATTCCATATCTATAAAATCTCAAGCAACACAGCGTGTAACTTGGTACTACACACCGTGTGGAATCCCTTTAGTGACAGCTAGGGTTTTGGGAAGGAGATGATAATCACACAGCATGTGACCCTCCCTGGATGACTCAGCATGTACTTAATATGTACATAGACATGGGTTGGAGTGAATGGGCATGGACACACTGTGTACTCCCACACGGACATGGCTTAGCATACACAGACCGGTACACGGACATAGCTTTAGTACATGGACACGACCAGGCGACACAGGTAGGGAACCGTGTGTCTCTACACATCGTGTACTAATCCTACATGTTGTGTATATAGAGACAACATGTCGTGCGATGATTTCCACATGGGCAAGACTTGGGATAGAAAAAAACACTGTGTTCCCCCTAGGACATGTTGTGTGCTCTTCTATATGACACGACTTGAATGACATGGTCAATTTTACATGGACAGTACCTGAGGTCAAGAGACACATCATGTACCCATACTACACGCCGTGTACTCCCATCAAGAGTGTTTGAGGCTCTTCGTTTTCCTAGATTGGACCAGTATTGGTTGAGTGTGTTCCCTTGGTCCTTTTCTTCAAGGTTACTGTACGAAATTATATCCACATAATTGGATTGTAATCCCCTATAGAGGATGAGTCTTAGATATGGTTTTGGTGTCCCTCTATGAGATTGGAGTGCAATCCTCTATCATCCCTAGTGAAGTTTGTGGCATAACCTCCCTAGGAAGAGATTTGATCCTCTATATAGTAGGATACATATGTAGGGTTTGTGGAATCATTGGCATGTGATCCCCTATGTAGCAGGTTGATCCAGATTGGGTTTGTGGTGTACCCCAACGGTTCTAGGCATGACCCCCTGTCTGTGTATCAAGGTTGATCCAAATCAAGTTCATGGTGTCCCCCAGTGGTCCTGGGAATAACCCCTATCTGTGTATAATAGTCTTATTATACCAATGCATTATCTTTGGGTGGGGCCCAAATGAGTTAGACCTCTTCATCGAGTGTCTCCAATGATATCATGGATCAGGTAGTGGGATCTCTCAGAACAAGCGTTACTTCAAACAAAATCATGTGGCTGGTATTTGGTTATGATGGCCTAATGGTGCAGTGTCTCTCTTGAGTATATCTAGGTTCTTTTTGTACTTCTTGTATCTGTGATACATATATAGTTACATCTTGTATTGAGGTGACTTACTTGGTGCTTCGTGTTTAGTGTTTTCAGGGTGCCCTACTGAATATTGTTATACTCACCCCAACACGAGATTTTCCTGCATGTGTCATGTATTGTACAAATGGAGGCCCTTTTGAAAGTGTCCTAGGAGGACAAAGAGTGGGTGGAGCATAGTTGGGTATGGTCAGACTAAGATGATTACCAAAAGCATACTTTTGACTTTCCCCTTTCCCTTAGAGCAGATCAAACTTCTTGCAGTTTTAGTTGGACTTGTGTATATACTCCTTGTGGTGGGCTTGTATTTGGTCCTATTTACTTTTCCTTTACTTCCTATCATACTCTGGTTGTGGGATCTTAGTTTTATTCATGTATTCTATTAGTTTTAAATTTCAATATGGTGTGTCTTGGAGATATGGGTGTGTGTATAGCTACTTTAGGATAATTCCTACCATTTGTGGGAAATTCCTACTCAGTGCTAGTCACCAGCCCCTGGCCTATAGGACGTGGTCTTGGGATAGTTACGATTCAGGCCCCTCCAGGATGGGTCGTGACTGTATTCCTAGTGTATTTATATTACTAACACTTTGAGAATATCATGTAAAAGTTCTTTGAATTCAGTCATATTGTCAGAACATTTCCATATATGATAATAAGATAAATTACCTAACCAGAAAAATCTATTTTTAGTCTCCCATTAAAGCATGTTATATTATAAAAAAATCATAAACCATGTGTATTAAAAACACCCAACTAATTTCATATAAACAATTATTGTTTACAAAATCTTCTGAAGATCTAAATAAGATAATATAAAAATATAGAGATGGTTTTATTCATGACTTATGTATCCAAGTTATCAATATAGTAACTCCTTTACCCCATTACATGAAAACAAAACTCATGCTTCAATTCTTTTCTTCTTCTGGCCTTATGTATATTTTCAATACTCTGTAAAACATACAAATGATGTCAAATATCTATCAGACTAATAGAATTTATTTCTATAACCAATAAATCATTAATGAAACCTTTAATCCCAATGTTTCATCAATATATTCAATCACATTGAATATTATTTTACATACACTATCATATCGAGTAAATGAAACTAAAATTTGACATAACCAATCATATTGAGTAGATGAATGGAGAATAAGAATCCTTTGGTCATTTGTCATCTAATGCCTTTGAAACTTTAACTAAATCACTCTATGCTTCAATAAGAATATATATTCACTTGTTTAACAACTTTAATAGTTGGTTACTAAGGAATAAATTGTTCTAACACATTGAATTTTTCTTAAGAATGTTTTCTTAAATCACTAATATTTCTTAAGAACTATTCTTAAGTTACTAGTATTAGGAGTATCTTACATTATGATTCTCCTTTAAAGGATTGACCACAAAGTGTAGATTGATGATGATAATGATATTATCTATAATCGAAGATTTTATGAGATGTATATCATGTATTCTTAAGCATTTAATAGGAAATTTTATTATCTATTCACCCACTAAATTGATGACCCTATTAAAAATTCATCATATACATTAGTGATTCAAGATACATATTTCACTAAGAAATGTATCTGTTAGGGAATTCCTCTCATCACATAATTATTTAATTTGGGTGTCATCCCAATACTGTCATTGATGATTCATTGATGACTGAGTGGACAACACTTTTTCCAATCAATCAAATGGATAAACTCAACTCTATTTCTTGGGTATCCTTCCCAAGAGTTTAGCTACTAAGTGTTACAAAAATAAAACATAAAGAATAGATTAAAAAAAGACAACCCATGGGAACACTTCTATGGAAGAACCTATGCAAGGATGATCTAGTGTCACTCATTACTTTCTTTCATTGCATAATATAATCCTGGAGAAATATGTTATGTCATAACCTACCCAGTTAGATGATCGAGGTCCTGAAAATCGCTTCTTTGGATGGAATCCCAAACATAGTATTTGAATTGGATATTAATCTCATCAAATTATCTCTTGTTATTCCCATTTATATATGAATTCTTCTGGTAATTTAGCTTAGAATCCTATTACCTCCACCAAATCAATATGTTCTAACCATATTGATGTGTAACCCTTTACACAAACCCCATGTTTGGGTTACTCGCCTAAAAATTGATGTATTTTATATTTATACATATATAAGCATCACATTCATCAGATACATGAATATTTCATGTAATGGTTTAAAATTATATGCGACTGGAAATCTTTTCATGAGTAAGCCCGGGGAAATAGATAACCAACCTCATTCAAATTTCTAGTCATGGAATAGGCCTCCAGGTAAGTAGGTAGTCCAACCCCAAGTCCCATTACCCAATGACACTTTACTCAATAGAGAATTCAATTTATCATAACTATAACACCTAATTTTCACAAACTATATTCAACAACTAAAATTCAAGCTAATAACTTCAATTACAAACTGAGGACAAGGTAGATGAAAAACTAAATTCATTATAGAATCAATCATTGCATGCAATGTAATGATTTATCTTATAAAGTATAAAAATATTCCTGATGTGGATTTATTTTGATAAAACATTTCCACATTATTTCATTAAATTAACTATGTTTTAATTACAAAAAATTATGTTTTTATTGAATAATTAGGATTGATGTTGAATTTAATAAAACTCTTAATTTTATGCGAAAATGTGTATTTAAATTGTTAATTTTAGTTGTTTCGGTTATTGTATAGATTACAGAGTTATTTTTTCAAAACTTCATTTATTTTCTTATTTCTTAATTTATTTATTTTTATTTTTATTCTTTTAAAATAATAATTTTATTCTTTTAATTTCAATCTTTTCATTTTATTAATTTAATTTTTCTTTTATTTGTTTTTAATTATTTAATTAAAAGAAGTTTAAATTTAATTAAATTAATGACATAAATGATTTAATAATTTATAATTTTAATTAAAAAAATTATTCTTTTGATAATTTTATTATTTCATTAATTAATTAATCAATTGATGTTTAGAGTTTAATTTCTTTTATTTTATCAATTTCTTTTATCTATTGGATCAAAGCTCTTCTGGAATCTACTAATATCTCCATTCTCATTAATGGGTCCCCTGAAGGCTATTTCAATTGCACCAGGGGGTGAGGCAAGGAGAACCTTTATCAGCCATCATCTTTTCCATTGTAGAGGACTACCTTAGTAGGCTTCTTCTTCACATGGTGGTTGAGGGTGAAATGTCAACTATCAGGGCGGCTAGAGGTACCTTTGCACCTTCTCATCACTTCTTTGTTGATGACATTATCATTTTTACACATGGAGACATAAGGAATATCAACAACATAAAAAATGCTATACTTCATTATAAGAGTGTGTCAGGGAAAAAAATTTGTTGGGGAAAATCCTTTATCTACTTTGGTAATAACATTTCAGCTCCCAGGAAATCTAACATCATTAATGAGCTGGGAATAAGGGAAGGCTCTCTACCTTTCACTTACCTTGGAGTTCCCATGTTCTGGGGAAGACCTCGAACTTCTCATTTCTCCACCGTCCTGAGCCAGATCAGAAGAACACTTGCCTCGTAGAAAGGCAAGTCCCTCTCAATGGAAGGTAAAGTTTGTCTTGTCAAACATGTGGTAGTCTCAAAGATGGTGTATGTGTCCATGGTTTATTTATTGTTTGCCTTTGTTATTAAAATTGTTAACTCTATGATGGGGAATTTTTTTTTGGAGTGGTAGCTTGTTGGAACGGAAAACCATTACAGGCCCTTGGGAATAGTGTTGCACATCACAGGTTCTCGGAGGCCTGGGCATAAAAAATCTGGAACTCTTCAACCAGTCCCTGCAGGCTCAATTTGTTTGGAAATTAATCAACAAATCAGCTAATTCTCTAGTTTTCCTCAAGTCCAGATTTTTGTCAAGTCTCGTTGAAGGAAAGTGGAGTCTTCAATCTGGCCGAGTTTGAAAACAGTCTTCCAGAAAATATACAGGCACTCTCATTGGCTGGTGAACATGAATTCTTCTCTCATATTTTGACATGATAACTGGATTGGGTCACCTTTGATTGTTCAGCTTAACTCCCTTGGCAATATAATTGAACACAACATCTCTATTAAAGACCAAATGGAAAATCTGGAGATTTTTTCTGATGAAATTACTTCAATTGTTTCTGATTATGTCTTCATTAGGCAGGAGGATATGCTGGTATGGGAACACTCTCCAAACGGCCTTCTTGACCCAAGGAGCTTCTATAAGTATCTAATACAAGGGGATAGAAAATGAATTGGTGACTTTAATAGTAAAAAAATGGATTCCTCCCTCGAGGTTAACACTTCTCTGGAGAATTTATCTCAACAATATTCCAGGGGATACCAATCTTCAGCGTGTTGGAATCTCTCTTTGCTCTAGATGTGCTCTTTGTCATCAACATCATGAGGATGTCAACCACCTTTTCCTGTGTTGTCAAACTGCCTCCTCCCTTTGGAATTCTATCTTTGACATCTTCGAGATCACCCCCTACATGTTGTCTCCTTCCAGCACTTCATGTGTGCTCTTATTGACATTCAGATGTCCAGCCAGCTCACAACGCTCTTCAGAGTTGCCTATACAAAATTGATTCACGTCATATGGTTTAGTCGGAACAAGGCACTGCATGACATAATGCAATTTAATTTTCAGGTTGCCCTCAGTAATATTATGGCTGCAGTGCAAAGGGCTAACTCACTGCATTTTGGATTTTGCAGAAACTCGGTGAAGGACTTCTTGGTTCTGAGGCAACTTAAGGTCTCAGGCAACTTCCCCCAACCCCTTGGCACAGTGGAGGTATTTTGGTTTGCCCCTTTCTTTGGCTAGTCAAAAGGCAATACTGATGGGGCTTTGAGGGGAAATCCAGGGTCATTGGGATATGGAGCGGTCTTTAAGGACCACAACAGAGATATTGTTGAATACTTGCATGGTCATATGTCATTGCCCTGGAAGTAGAAATGCTGGGTTTTATCAGAGTTGTTGACCTAGCAAGCCAAAGAAATTGGAGTAATATCTGGTTCGAGTGTGATTCCACCCTTATTGTTCAAGCTATAAGGATGGGAAAGATTCATCTCTCATGGAAGCTCACAAAGAAGTGGGCAAATTGTCTTGATAAACTTGATGCAATGAACTGTATAATTACACACATTTATCGTGAAGCCTACCAACTTGTCGATGGTCTTGCAAATAAAGGAATTGCTGAAGAGGTGTTCAACTGCAACGACATCCTTCCCTGCGACATGGTTTCTTGTTTTAACTAGCCTCTCAGCTCACTTTTCTAAAGAAAACAATTCTTTTTAAAATTTCACATTTTCGTTATAATGTTAATTATTTAATTAGTTAATTAATTTAATCCTAGTAAATTTTAATTAATTATTTTTTAAACAAAATAATATTTAGTTTGATTTATTTTATTTAAATGATTATTTATGTTTTAAATTATATTAAAATTTCTTTTTTATTTTATTTGTTAATGGGACCATGTCGCAGATTTTCCTACAGGCCAAGAGAGAAGCCTACACCGAGACCAGGTGAGTTTGAAAACCGAGTGTCAAACCCATGGTTGAAGATGAATCTGAGATAACCAGATGCGTGCCGAACCAGATCTGAACCCATGTTGCTGCACGACGAGTTGGAGGTGTCTCGGATATGTAACCCGTGCCCTATTCAGATCCGCCGCTGAAGCGTGAAGCTGAACACCGACGTCGCCGCTACCCTTCACTGTCGCCGTTGAATCAGAGATGCTGACGAAACCGAGCCGCTGTCGTCGATGGCCTCCACTGAGAATCTAGATCTGAGTTGGCCGAGCCGCCGCCGCTACCAATTTCGACGTTGACGGTCCTAATTTGATGAAGACGACAATGGGCCGACAACCGCTTGAAGGAGACGACCCCGCTGCATCCAGATCTGACACCGTCGTCGTCGACTGAGGTCACCGCTGTCGATGTTGAAGGCCGCAAACTGAAACTGATGCCGGCTTCGAGGAAGATAAACCCATTGTTTCGAGTCGAAGCTTGTTGACGAATTTTCCTCGGACATGATCGGGTAAATTTTTATTGGCTGAACGTAGTGGTTTTGATTGGTGATTTCATTCGAGTGTTAATCTCTTCTTTCCTCTGCAAATTTTCTTCAGAATTGCAATTGTTAAATAGTTGATTGATGTGCGGTGATTACTTCTGTTTGTTATTGCCTTTTCTGTTCTCTTTTATTCTTTGATCGGTATATACCCAATTGGATTGGGTTGTTCATTGAGTGCGGACTGTTAAGTTAGTCTTGTTAGGATTTTGATTGGCTACTTCAACTCTCGATTGAGAATTGCAAGCACAGCGGGAGTTCGATTCTGTCATAGTGTTTGGTGATTGTTGAATACTATGACCGACTCTTAAACGAATAGAGATTGATGACTGTGATCTTAGTTGTCCTTCTCAAACGTAATGAGATACACATTTTGAGATCTCGAGCAAATGTAATGAGATGCACATTTTGAGATCTCGAATTTTGTACTGAGAGAGTTTATTTAGTGAATCATTTCAAAGAAATGAACAATTGAAGTTCCAAGAGAATCACTAGGGAATGCCACTGCTTCTCTCCACTTTTCATTCACTTGTGTTTGTTTCACTATTTTCATGTCTTAGTTTTGGAAATTAGATTAGCTTCATTCCATCCTTTGAATGCCACTGCTATATGACAGTATTTAGGAGATTTACAATGTTGAAGTAGGAGGTAAAAACAACACACGCAAAATCTCACTTCTTAATTAGTGTCCTCACTGGGGAGGCTGACAAGGAGTTTCCAAAAAAAAAAAACCTAACTAGAAAAACAAAAAAAATCAATAAGAACCAATGGAATTTGACCAACCCTTGGATGATGTAATTACATATTTTGACTACAAGGCCAAAGAGATTTTCTTGACATTGAATGAAAATGAGTTTAAAATAATAATGGAAGAACATAAAGAGGATAAGAATCCACATGTCTTGGAAGCTTTCGTTCAAGAACTTCATGAGTTTTCACACTTTTTCCTTGCATTTCATGTAGGAGTGCATACCTTCACAAATTTTGAAGAGGAAATCCAAGAGGTTGAGGTTGATTATCACGAACAATCACTTACCAAAATAATTGATTTACCCAATGTTGTGGAAGAAGAACAAGGGCTATCATCTGAATCACTTTAGTGAGATTTCAATATTTTCAACCTTTCCTGTTTTGAACTTTCTGAATTTGAAATCTTTACTCAGTTCCGTTATAACAATGATGAATTAACATTCTCTTCACAGGCCCAGGAATAGTTGGAAGTGTTTGTAGAAGAAGGTATAATGCATGGATATGAAAAGGAGGAGATGTAGTTGGATATAATGATAGTATCTATAGAAGAGCATTTGGAGTTGTACATAGAAGAGGAGGATGCCCAATTATCTTTTAAGGATTTTTTTTTATCTTCTGGGGATGCCCCTAGAAGTAACGGACACTAATCTTCCTAGAGAAGTCAAACAAGGGACCCAAAATTTATTTATCCACCCTCAATTGACATGTTCCACCACAATATGTGGGGTTTGAGTACACCATATTATTTCAAAGCGGGTCTCAACAAAGAAGTTTAGCTGGCGGATTGCGGGAAGCTGACGATATGATGATTCTTACTACACAAGCCCGATCCAAAAATGGATCGGGCATAGAAAACATGTTGTACAACTGACAAAAGTAATAAAAAGTAGTGGCACCTCTTGGGTTGGGGTTGGGGGGGTTGACCCAAGATCATTCATCATTTTATTAAATTCACATCTTCTTTCACTTTTAGGTTTTCAAATTCAACAATCCTTTTAAAATCGCTTGATTTTATCGTTGGAAACAAGGTGGACATCAATGATTTCCACAAAGCGTATATCATTTTTCATAAGTAGAATCCACTTGAGCCCACTCTCTACTTCAATTGGAGAAATTACAACCTGAAGAAACTTAGACGAACATCCTCAATTTTGAAACTTTAGATTTGTTTTACATGAGTTGATTTTTTTTCCAGAGATCCAATGTTAGTATGATTTCATTTTTAGGAGCTTTCAAGATAACTAGAGGAGCTTCATCAAATAAAATATGGGGTGTATTCGATTCATTGTTAAGGAAAATAAAGATTCTAATTTAGGGAGCTTTTTAGAATAAAATTCTGCTCATTTATGATGCTTTCTTAAATATGTTGCTATTGCCAATTCGGTCTTTAAATTGTTTAAAAAAATCAATCTGGATGAACTTTTGCATGCTGAAATTATTGACGAAACATTCTTTTTACCACTATTAAATTGATTGTTTTGATTGCGTGTTAGTGTCCTTTCATGTTGGATATTACTTTCTCTACTGATCAATTAGATTTATTCCTTGAACATGCACCAACATACAAACCTTTCTCTTGAACCAAGCTTTTGAAGTGAAAACCAATAAAGTAAATCAATTAGATTTATTTCTCAAACATGCACTAGCATACAAACCTTTCACTTGAACTGAGCTTTTGAAGTGAAAACCCATAAGTAAACTTTTGTTCATGTTGTGTGCTGATATTTATTTGTTGTGTGTGGAAAAACTATATTGAGCTTTCTTGAAACCCTTCTATACATGATCTTAATCCATTGAATTGTCAAATCTCTTTGAATGTTGAATTGAATAAACATGATTCTCCACTTTGGAGCCAACTTTGAGGACAATGTTGAGCTTTAGTGTGGGGGAAAAGGTCTTTCAATGTGTTGAATTATGCCACAATGTGAGTCCATTGAAAGGCCCTAATTTTTTTCAAATTTGATTGTTTTTTATGTTTCGGTGGTCTTAAGCTTTTCTTAAGACTGAATGTTGCGTTGCAACTTTTAGGCGGTTAATTTTCTATTACCTCTTTGATTGAATTGGATAAAACATTTTTCATTTCCCTCTTGAAAAGTGGTTGACTTTAGTATCAGATTGAGTGAATGTTATACAATTATCATTTTCTTTGAATTCTTGAAATTGGACTCAAACTCATAAGGTATGCATTCAAATGAATTATGAAATGAAAATCATAATCCATGTTGAACTAATTCTTTTATTCATTAAGCTAATGGATGAGTTATCTATACTCCCTTTTATATTATTGAATTTTATCATCCAAACAGAAGGTCTAATTTATTTGGTTGTTAATTTTGTGAGTCTGTTCTCCTAGAGATAAAAGAACATTGAGCTTTTAGTTGAATGAAAATTGAAGTGCGTTTAATCTGTTTATAAACATTTAAGTGTAATGATCTTTGTAAAACAATAATTAGTTTTGTACTAGAAAATATTTAATTTCTTAGGTGTTAAATATTTCACTGCTTAATCCAAGGAGGAAAATCGTTTTGAAAACATGTTTTTTATCACCATACAATATTTCAAGTTTGAGATTCATTTTGTTACACAGATTTTGGATCATTAATTTGATGTGACTTTATTTTGATACAATTTTGCAACAAAAATATTATGTTTTTATTGAATAATTAGAATTGTTTTTGAATTTAATAACTCTTAATTTTATGTTAAAATGTGTATTTAATTTGTTAATTTTAGTTTATTTGGTTATTGTATAGATTAACGAGTTATTTTTGCAGACATTCACTTATTTTCTTGTTTCTTAATTTATTCCTTCTTCTTTTTCTTCATTTAAAATAATAATTTTATGTTTTTAATTTTAATATATTCGTATTATTAATTTAATCTTTGTCTTATTTTTTAATTAGTTAGTTAAAAGATGTTAAAATTTATTTTTTAAATTAATGATATAAATTATTTAATAATCTATAATCCAAGAGTGAAGCCTACACCGAGACTGAGCATGTTTGAAAACCTAGCATCAAACTGAAGGTTAAAGATGAATCCGAGCTCACCAGATGCACGTCGAACCTGATCTGAATCCACGATGTCGAAAGCCGAGTTGGTGTTGTGCTGGGAATGTAACTTGTGCCCTTTCATATCCACCACCAAAGCATGAAGTCGAACACGCATGTATCTACAACCCTTCATAGCTGTTGTTGAATCTGACATTGACATCGTCGACCGAACAACCCAGGCCAAGTTCACTCTCATCGATATTCAAGGTTGTGAATCGAAACCAAAGCCGACGTCAAAGAAGGTGAACCCATGGAAATCAACGAACCACTATTTCATGTTGAATCTTGATGATGAAGTTTCCAAGCTGGAGTTCCCTAGTTGTCATTGGATGTCGGATCTTAATACCTGTCATTGAATATGCACTGACTGATTCCATCGATTAGGAATTTATGGAATTATAGGCATTGTTGGGGAATTTCAGAGACATCGAACAATAGTAGGTACATTCTACGATAATGGAGGTGGCACATTGAAGAGAAGAACAAAAAACTCGAATAAGATCTGTTTCTGATCACGGAGGCGAAGATCTAAGATGTTTCTTATTCATCGTTTATCGAGATTGTTTATGATTATGCTTCTATTGATGGAATCTTATGATCCATCTCTCAAGAAATCTCATGAATTTTCTTCTCTGGTTATTCACGATATTTTCATGCGTTGATACCATTTTTCCACTCTTTGGTACATAATATAATTAACAATGTGTTTTTAAGAAAGTTAGATTTTATCTCTCTCTTCGGTTGGAAATATGTGTTCTTTTAAAACTGTTTTTTTTTCTAAAAATGTTTAAAAAAAATGTTTTACTATTATCATATGATGTTTAAAAGAAATTTTTATCCATGTTTTACCTTTTTACAAAACGGTTTTAAAAGTAATCTTCTTTTCATTTTTCGATCAAGGCACTTTTCTAAACTTATATGGTGCAAAAGAAATGTTCAACATATATGGACTTACCCTTCGTCATGACTGTCTTTTCCTTGAATCTTCTTTTGTAAGTTTACAATGTTATTTTTAAAGAAAATATTTTCCTAATATTTTGGCAATTTTTTGAATTTAAAGTGGTTTTCAAAGAAAAAGGTTTAAAAAAAAATATATGTTTAAAAAGTGTTTTAAATGATTTTCAAAGCCTCCTTTATATGTTTTAAAAAGGTTATTTTTCAAGAAAAGGATTTTAATGATTTCAAGCTTTCCTTATAAGTTTTCGAAGCCATTTTCTAGAAAATGGTTTTCAAATGATTTCAAGTCTTCTTTTTCAGGTTTTCAAAGTATTTAAAAAAAAGGTTTTCAAAATGTCTCCAAGCTTCCTTTTTATGTTTTCAAAGTTATTTAAAAGAAAAAGGTTTTCAAAATGCTTTAAGTTTTAAAAATCATTTTTCATAGCGGAAAATATATTTTCCTCAAGAAATGTTTTAAATGAAATTGTAAAGTTTTCTTTATAAGAAAAGGATTTTGAAATGGTTTTATAAAAATGATTTTCAAAGAAAGGCCATCTTCCTTAAGATATGTTTCATGTGATCTTTTAAAATCATTCTACATCTAAGATGATATACTTTGTTATAGTTTATGCTTTATTGGGGATATGATATAAGAATATCATTCATATTCTTTCTTGAATGGTTTATGTTTTGATGGAATGATGTTTATAACACTTGTTTCTATACCACATGTTATATGCTCTCAAAACCCGCTTCATTTCACGGGTTATGCTTTGATGAAATGATCATGAGACATATCTCTTTTTCCATTGACAATGATATGATAAAATTTTTATGATACCTATTTCATTTCATGGGTTATGATATGATGATTATGAAACTCATCTTTTTTTTATGGGTCATGACATGATGCATGTTTTATTATCTCGTGACACATGTATGCATGATTTTATTATGTGACAGGTGGAGCCTATATCTCCATCCAATGAATTTGGAAAATATTTATATCTCATGAGATAATGATTAGAATCAAGTTGACGAGCTTGATCCATTGTGGAAGATGGGGAAACCCAATCCACTATAGGAGGATAGAGAAACCCGATCCACTATGGGAATATGGGGAAACCCGATTCACAATGGGAAGATGAGGAAACCCGATCCCTTATAAGGAAATGACTGCGACTGGGGATGGTGGTGTCTCTCCCAACAGGTGTAGTCCCCATGAAGTTCCCAAATAAGTTTTGGAAATGTGCCCTGAATTATAGGGAATGATATTACATGTTTATGTGTGTCAAAATTCCATGTCTTATTCCGATGTTATGCTTTCATGGCTCATGCTCTTGATTTCCTTGTGATTTATGACTTATGAACTATCAATATTTATGCTAATGTTATGCTCATATTCTCATGCCCTTATGCTCATGTTTATGGTTATATATCTCTCTTGTTTACCATTACTGAGCATCCGAGCTCACCATTTTTATGTTTCCTTTCCCCTATGTTATGAAGACGTGTATTATATATGATGTGTCTAAGAATGGTAATAGTCACGGAGAACCTAGTGAGATGTAATGTAGTTCACTCATGTACCAATGTTTACGTTTCCATGTTTCCATGTTTCCAAAAACAGTAAACTAATACGGCTTTTGGGCATCTGTTTGTGTAATGTATTAAGTATTCCGCAAAAGTGATGTATTGTCTATATACGTTAATACTGGGTTGTTTAGTTACATGATCTCTATAATAATAATAATAATGAAATAATTTTAATATTTATAAATTAATTATACCTTTTGATACTAATCATAAAAGATGGTTTTGAGAAATGAAGCACGTTACAATCATGTAGACGGTAGGTTGTACGTATGCATGAGTAACATTTCCATTTTAAAATGAACATTATGAAAATGAGGTAAGTGATATTTAATATTTCCAGAATGATCATAATATCATATATACCATATTGTTTATTTATATATACTTATATATATCATCCATATGGTGTGGTGTTGAAAAGAGAGTCACATCGCTTCGTGAATGTGGTAATCCACACGTACATGAACGATGTTATCATCTTTTTAGTGTAAAAAAGAAAATGATATATTATATTTTCAGAATGATAAATATGTCATGAATATCATAATTATGTCATGTATATCACATATAATCATTAAATTTAGCATTATTACCTTCAATGTAAAGCGTTAGTGAGAAAACGATTCACATTGCTTCGCGAGACGATAGTTCGTCGTACACACGAATGATGTTATCATATTCTTCAAGGAATTAAAAGTAAAAAAGATGTATATGATATAATGACTTCATAGGTATAACTATGTTATATATATTATATATATATACTTTACATCCATCATCACACCTAACCGTGAAAGGTGGTAATGGAAAAAGAATGACATCGGTTCGCGAGATAGTAGTCTGCTGTACACATGAACGATGATTTCATAACTCATTTGATGGAAGTGGAGATGATTGAATGTAATGTGATTATTATAAAAACATACAATTATATGGAAGATACTATGGTTATTATATCATCATGTTTTAATAATAATTTAAGGAGGTGGATAAAGAAATAAAATAAAGATGCTCGTTGAGGAACATTATCTGTTCTTCAGGTATCCTTCTTAGGTTTGCACTAAAGTCTTCCTAGGTTGGATTCATACCCAAAATAATGCTTCTCGAATGAGGGGAGGGAATTTTCAAAGTGATTTGGGTAGGTTTTGGTTGATCCAAATAGGTTGGAAGGTGTGAAGAAGAGAGGATAGAGAGTGACCTTTTATAAGTGGGGGAGATGACACACTTGGTATTTTTGAAAAGAAATGAGTGCTCCCGCATTTTCCATATGTAATAAGGATACAAAATGGTCCATTATCGAAACTTAGAGGTTCCATGGTCGAAATATGTCGAGCTAATAGTTTTTAGACAAGTGTATAGGTCGTTTTAACACTTATATTTTTAGTTTTACTCCCGACAAACCCATTTTTTACATTAATCGTAGTAACTAATTTTTTACTGCATTCACTATTCATTTTGGTCTGAAATTAAGTTTACCTTATTTGAAATTATAAATTATAATGATTACAAATATGAAATCTATTTTTTACTAATTCAATTTATAAAACTGTAAAATTTTAATTTAAAATTAATCCTGCGGGCGCGATGAGAAAGTAGGGTTTTAAAGAGAAAATATTCAAAAGTTTACAAAGTTTTTAGATTAAAATTCAATATGAAATTGATTCAAATGAACTAAATTAGATTAATGGATATATAATTTAACTAATTTTATAACAATACCAATTGAAAATATGATTAAATTTATAAATAAATTAAAAGAAATGACCGTTTCAATTAAAATTTAGTATTTTTCACTATTCATCAAAAAAGTTATTCTTTTAAGAAAATTATCAAAAATTCCCCATAATATAATTTTGAAATTATGATTTCAAAAATGATGTTTATTTTTTCAAATAATTTTTTTAAATTTGAAAAAATTAAATTTAAAACAAAACCTGTAGACGCGACGAAAAAGATGGTTTCGAGAAGTGTATTTTTTTAAGAAAATGACGATTTTATATCAACTATATGACTAATAATAATTATTTTATGAATATAAACTAAAATGTATTGATATATAATCTATAAATTCTTATTAAATCATTCTTCATTAAGGGTTATTTTAATTAATTAAAATGGAGAAATATTATGTACTTTAAAACCATTTTCAAAAAAATCTCATTTTTAAACCTAAAAACAAACTTATACTAAAATACAATATAACGATGATTCAAATGTAATTAATTGGATTAAATACAACTAAAGAATAAATATGTTACTTGAAATCATATTAAAAACACAATGTGACTTAAATTACATAATTTATTGAAAAGAAATGACATTTTTACAAAAAAATGATATTTTTCACTATTCACTGAAAATCAATGTTTTCTTAAAAATACCAAAATTTCACCCAAAGTAAATTTTGATTTGCTGATTTAAAAAATGAATTTAATTATATAAAATACATTTTTTAAAAATTCCAAAAATTAATTATAATATTTTTTAAATGAAAATCAATAAAAAACATTTTTGAAGTGAAACATATTTTTGAAGAATAAAATTACTTTACTAAAAATTGATTGATTATTTACTACAAATTTATCAATAATTTATATTGAGTAGGATATATATATGTGTGTGTGTGTGTGTATTTTATAAAGTAGTTAATACTATTCTTACCCGCCAGATTAACGACTGTTATAACGATTATTTACATCGTGAGTCATTTAAGTTTGGTGTTGCATGTTGAATACGTTATGAGATATAAAAATCATGGGGTTTCATATACCACAAAATATTGAGGAGATTATATTTATTTTAAAATAAATATATCATAATGTCTTGGGGTGTTACATTCTCTTCTAAGATCAGTGTTGTGTGTCATCTACGCTATCAAATATAATTTTATTCTTTTAGAATATCAAGCTATTACATCCTCCCACCACTTTTAATAATTTGTATCCTCCCAATTCGTACTTTATCTCAGTAATCAAAGGATGGAAATTTGAAAATATTTTTTTTGTAAACCCTAATCATAAAAGGGGTTAAGAAAACATACTCTTAATAAGAGAGAAATGAAAATACAAATGCCATATGAAATAATATATAACTAGGTTTCCAAGTAGGAGAACACAAGTGAGAATGAAAGAAAATCATACAAAATTATAGAGTGTCTGAGCTCACTGATCACTAGAAAGTGAATGATCAATGGAATGTTAAGAGACTCAAAACTATAAATCTTTGATGATCTAAAAGACCATATGATTCATCAGATATGAATGCAATAAGATAACTTCTTTGTATCAAGATCATTTTCCTAATGTTGATAAATTATGTCACAATCTAGACTGAAAACTTAGTGAAATATACTTACATGTCATGTAGAATTTCATCCTTTAGCCAATTTCCACCCGAATCTCATCTTTTTCTCCAAACAATGAGTATTCAAGATGATTTTTTCATGTTGAAAGCACTAAAAACCATCTTTTAAAGGATCATATAACCATAAAGGGGATACAAATTTATTCCACCTGTATTTTAACATTAACCAAAACCAAAATGGTTTGAACATGTTAAGATAATTCTCAAAAGTGTAAACCATCATATGACACATTAATCTTCAAAATTCAACAATAATACCCAATGTTCAAACTAAATCATTCTTAAATAACCTCAAAATCAAAGGATGTTTTAACCTCAAATGTTATCTCATACATTTCAACTTCCAATCCAAAAAATATCATGATATCTATTTTTTTAATATCATTAATCACTTAGTCACCAAATCAATTTTAAATATCATTGTTATCTATACGATAAAACTTGTGTTCCCATAATTACCCCAATATCCAAGATCATATAAACCATAAAGGTTATCAATATCTTAAAAAATATGCCTACAAAATGTAATGGAATACTTCACATTAAACCAAAGTTTTACATACAATTCAACCAAATAAGTCGTCACTTAAAGTGTCATTAATCACTTTAAGATCTCATAACTTAAAACCTCAAAGGGGTGTCTAAGAAATTGAACTTATGATCAGCCATGATCTTATAGACCTAAGATGACATCCATAACTCTTAAGATAACCTCACATGATAACATCATAATCTCCAAAGCTATCTAAATTGACCTATGATACCAACTATAACAGGCCACAACCCATACTCCCAAATTCAGTGCTGAAATGATAAACTTTACATTTTTGGAATTGATATTGATAATTGAGACCCATTTTTTCCCATTCAAACCTTACAAAATCAAAAGGAAAAACTAGATAACTTACATTCTCAAGGACCTTTTAGGTTTAGAATTTTAAAGAATTAGGAAAAACTCATACATAAACAATACCCATGTCGTTAAAAGAGTATTTCTGTAACATCCCAAGTAAGTAATGAATAATAGATATTTTTATCTATGTCTATTAATGAATTAGATAGTGTTTCAGAGGCTTAAAATGGGAATAAATCCAATCTTAAGCATGAAATACACTAATATTTTTAAAAGATTGTTTTACTGCCTTTTGATGACAAACCATCTTTTGACAATTTTATAAGCTCTATTTTTCAAAATAAACTTATTCTTTGTGATTGGGACATCAAAATTTACTTTGTGTGAATTTTTGGTATTTTTCCGATAAAGTTCATTTTTAATGAATAGTGAAAAATATTGTATTTTAATTCAAAACCTCTTTTTAATCTAATTTATTTATATGATTAAATTATATTTTGTTGGTTTTAAAGTTCAATTAGAATATATTTTTACCATTTAATCCAATAGTGGTCGTTGGAATTAATTTCACTTTGAAATTAGACTTAAACTAGTGTCAATCTTTTGATATTTATTGTTTCATAAAAACACGCTATTTGCTCTGACAGCGGGAATTAATTACTAAATTAATTAATGCAACTTATATGTTTTGAATTTTGTAAAATAGACATCATTTTTGAATTCGGAATATCAAATATAGCTTATGGTGAAGTTTTGGTTTTTTTCTGGAAAACATCAATTTTTGATGAATAGTGAAACCACTAAGTGGTACTTATAAAAACTGATTTTTCGTTTAAATGAAATTTTACCACCTCTGTGGTTTGAATTTCAAAAATCTGACATACATGGTTGTCATTAAGAAGTAAAATGTGGTTCAATGTGATTAAAATAATTTTTTGGTGAATAGTAACTTTTAAGTTTTTAATCACGATTAGAAGTAATTAGTGTAATTTAAGGTAAGAATAATGTTTTAATAATATGAGATGAGCTTGACACATGTCCTAACCTTATGGGATGTGTCATGGCCGACCAAGACAATCTTTGGGTCAACTTGGGGACCCCATGAAGCCACTTTGGTAGGAAAATGACATTAATATCTTTTTATTTAATGTTAAAATAAAAATGACACAAACATGAGTTGTTTTACTAAAACAATTTTTACATGGGGTTATACAAGTCATATTTTTGACTATAAATAGTCATTGGAAAGCTAAAAAGATTTCCTACATCATAGTATTTTTTTTATAATTTTTATACATTAAATAAATTAAATTATTTATGACACCATGATGATGCAACAATTACCTCATTATTTAATGATTTAAATAAAATGAAAAGATAATGTAAAATCTATGACCTACACATGTTCAAAACCTATTGGATGGATGGATTTTGAATCCTTATCACCTTATCCTTGAATTATATCAGTGTGAGACCTTTTAAATCTGAAACTCATTTTAAAATAAAGTAACATTTCTTTACTTTCCAAGAGTGCCCCTCCTTTTCTCTTATAAAAGGCCCCCACCTCTACCTCCTTACCCACACTTACAAAGCCTTTGGCTCGGCCAACCCCTACCCATTTTGTCTCTCCACATCCCTCTCTAACTCCTAGAAGCCTCACTTTGGGCAGAAGTCTTCCCAAGGAAGCCTTTGAGCTCAAATCAAAAAGAGTTACCCGATTTAAAGGTAGTGTCTTCTATTGTGTTCTTATGTTTTATTTTGCTTCTCCAACCCCCTAAACTCTTTTTATTCATTTCTTTTGTAACAACACCAGTATCTTTCATATACTAGGATGTTGTTATAAGAAGTATTCGAGCTACACTTACACACACCTACATCTAATGGTTAAAGAACATACTGTTTCCGTGGATGACAAATTTCTGCCTCACGAAACGATGATTGTTCAACACTAATATATCACCTTCAAAGGTGGCCATTAAGATGTCCCTATATTTATATATTATATATAATATGATTATGTTTTACTTAAGCTTCTTTATTTTTCATTTATGGCATATCTTTATGGTTACCATTATGGGTAAACGCGATATCTTCATTTTAGGAAATGCGGACTACCGCCCCCTCAAAGTGATTTGATTCGTTAATACCATATGTGGTACGTATAAAGGATATATTTAATGATATTATATATGATACCATACTGGAATTAAAATACTATTATGTATCATTATGTTTTAATTCCATAAAATACGAAATAGAAATGAAAGTAGCGTTCATGCGTACGTACGGCTTACCGTCTCCATGAACGGTGCATTTCATTTCTTACCTCTAAACATTGTGTAATATTATAAATTCATGTATATACTGGATATATATGATATATATGATATATACATCATGAGTATAACTCTGGATATAATGGATACATGAACAACTTGTAATTATAAAGAGCATATTTTGACTCAAGTACCAATGATCGTTAAAACGACCGTTATTAACTAAAATAATTACATAGTGTTCATGACATGGTAATAAGTGATATAAAAGGAAAATTGAACTTGAAAAAGGTTCTTAAGCAAGTAAAAATTAACTCAAGTTTATTATTCAGGAGATTAAAGAACGATCAAGTCAAGTCGGATACGAGGTATGTGACTTTGTCTCAATCTCCTTTCATTGAGGCATATTTTGTTTTATACACAATCTTCTTTTATACGGTGTATAAACCCCTTTGAATTTTACGTTTATTCAAAAGGAATCTTTTTTATACGAAACGTTTAATAAATGAAAAAAGGGAATGTTTTTTTTGTCATACGTATGCGGTGACAACGACTTCTCCGTTGCCGTGACTATTATTTGAGTTTCGGCTTCCTCTACAAGCCATACTTTAAAAAAAATACCATGTTTTACTTTTATTTTATTTTGGTATTGAAAATGGTTTTCATAATGTTTTTATATCAATGTGTTGTATTGATATCTTGTGATTGAAAGGTGGAAATGTTATGTTTTCTTTATGCGTGTTTTATGTGATACGATTATGTTGTGGTTCTTGGGCATTATTATGAAGACGGGTGCTTCTGTGATAAACTAAGGGCGGGTGAGCCTGATATAGCTCTCCAGTGTATTGGGTAACGCGAAGGAGTGAAACATTAAGGTTTGTCCGAAGAGATTTAGGGAATATACTGTGATGGGTATTCCAAACGTAACCAAGAGGGTTACTCCCTATGTAAGAATGTTATGAATGCCTCAAGTTACCTTTATGTATTATGATTTGTATGATTTATTCATGATTTGATGAGGTATGTTAAAGTGCTTATGTTTTATGAGTAGAGTATGATTTCATTTATTCTTGTGTATACATGTACTCATGTTTCCTTTCCATATTTTTATATCCCTTACTGAGCTTTTTATGCTCATCCCAAGTTTTTGAAATGTTTTTCACAGGTCAAGTGAAGGGTACATGATATGATGATAGTGTCAAGGAAGTGTCAAGAAAGAATCCATGTTTTATTTTAAATATGTTTCTGTTGATGGGAAAAATGAATACTATCTTTTATGTAACCACTTTGTTTAAATGTGGAATGTAATGCAAGTTTTATGATCTAATTCTCTAAAACTCTAAACCTGAAAAGATCTTCAACGTGTAATCTTGTAATAAATCAAGATTAAGTAAGGATTAAGGCTGGGGCCTTATAGTTGGTATCAGAGGTCAGTTTAGATAACTTTAGGAGTTAGAATTCTATTAAATGAATATCCAAAAATATTTTTTTATGGTCAAATTGAAATGATATAGCGTTTGAAGATTACCATGTTGCTTCATCTAAGACATGTTTGTTCAGAATGGTTTTCTGCAGAGGAAATAGGGAAGCAGTGCTAGGAAGACATACAGAAGGAAATAACCTTCCGAATCAGCATCCTTAGATGGTCGGAATTGGAACTGAACAGTTTGTTGCAGTAATGGCGCAGTTGACTCAAGCGATAAATGGTGGCGGTATCCATGCACGAGATCAGCCATATCAACCGCAGATGAACATGTCAGTGGTGGAACATTTCATGAGACAACATCCCCCATCATTCAGAGGATCATCTGACCATGTGCTAGCTGAAGGGTGGATTAAAGCATTGGAAAAGATTTTCGATGTCATGGGGTGTTCAGACAATCAAAAGGTTAGTCTTGCTATTTACCGTTTGGTGGGTGAGGCAGATCAGTGGTGGTCGATGGTTAAAAATATCAGGGACGCTGATGAGATTGATTCTCTCGACTGGGATGAATTCAAAGGTATGTTTTTTGAGAAGTATTTTCCTAAGGCTGTTCGACTTAGAATGGAAAAACAATTCCTGGAATTGAGGCAAGAGGAAGACTCAGTGGCTGCCTATGAAGAAAGGTTCACTCGATTGGCAAGGTATGCTCCAAATTTTATCTGAGACCTTGATAGTAAAATCAATCGTTTTTAATCAGGATTAAAGCCAAAATATCGAAGGGCATTAGCTTCTCGTGAGTTTAAAAGTTATGAAAAGCTTGTTCGATGTGCTGAGAAGGTGGAAATGGAGTTTGCCGATGATCAAGTGTTCTATAACAACCAGCAGAAGAAGAGACTGAGGTGGCAGGAGAAAGGAAAGAATTCTTCAAAAAGGTCTGACGGTAAAAAAACTAAGTTTCTAGTTTGTGATAAATGTGGTAAAAGGCATGCTGGGGAATGTCTTCTGAATTCTGGAAAGTGCTACCGATGCGGTAATATGGGACATAAGGCTCGTGATTGCACTTAAAAAGATCATGGTGATGGTAAGTCCAAATTTGATTTGCATTTAGTGAAATGTTTTAAGTGCAATGAGATGAGTCACTATGCAAACGAGTGTCCAATAAAGAGCTTGAGTGATGAGAAGCAGTTTGACTACAAGCAGAAAGGGGTGGTGAAATCCTTTGCAACTACTTCAGCAGATGTCGGGCCATCAAATGAAGTTGTATCAGGTACTTTGTTTTTTCAGATTATGCTAGTGTGTTGTTTGATTCAGGGTCTACACATTCTTTCATCTCTGAAACCTTTTCTAGTAAAATGGGAATACCATCTCAAGAAATGACTCCTGAACTTGTGGTAAAAACACCTGGGGGAAATGTTGAGGCAAAAAGAATTTATAAGAATCTTCCTATCCTTATCCGTGGAAAGAACCTACTTGCGAACCTCATTGTTTTACCTCTAGTAGAGTTTGATGTTATCCTGGGTATGGATTGACTCTCTATTTACCATGCTAAGATTGATTGTAGAGCTAAAGAAGTTTCTTTTCAGAAAGACTTTCAGTTTGTGTACAAGAATGAACCCTTACTGTTGATAACATATCAAGAGGCTGAGAAACTTGTAAAAGATGGAAATGAATGTTACCTTGCACACATCGTTGAAAATAAAGGAACTATTCAGATTAATGATGTGCCAGTGGTAAATGAGTATCCCGATGTTTTTCCTGATGAGTTGCCTGGAATAATTCCAGATCGGGAAGTTGAGTTTACTGTTGACTTAGTTCCTGATGCTAAGCCAATTTCAAAACCCCCTTATCGAATGGCTCAAATTGAACTTTTAGAGTTGAAGGAGCAATTGCAATATTCATTAGAGAAAGGTTTCATTCGACCTAGCATATCACTATGGGGTGCTCCTGTTTTATTTGTCAAAAAGAAAGATGGTTCTATGAGACTTTGCATTGATTATAGAGCCTTGAATAACATCACTATTAAGAACAAATATCCTTTACCTCATATCGATGATTTTTTTGATCAGCTCCAGGGAGCTTAGTATTTTTCAAAGATTGACCTGAGATCGGGGTACCATCAGCTGAAGGTAAAGGAAGCAAATGTTCCGAAGACTGCGTTTCGTACAAGATATAGCCATTATGAATTTGTAGTAATGCCTTTTGGGATAACCAATGCACCTGCTGTATTCATGGACTTAATGAATAGAATTTTCCATGAGTTCTTGGATAAGTTTGTGGTTGTTTTCATTGATGATATTTTGGTGTTTTCTAAAAGTAAAGAAGAGCATGAAAGAAATTTAAGGGTTATTTTGCAAACCTTGAAAGAAAAGAAATTGTATGGGAAATTCAGAAAGTGTGAGTTTTGGTTTCAACAAATTTCTTTCCTTGGTCATATTGTTTCTAAAGATGGGATAACTGTTGATCCTGCAAAAACAAAGGTTGTTGAAGAATGGACAAGACCCACAAATGTAACTGAGATTTGTAGCTTCCTTGGTTTGGCAGGCTATTACCGAAGGTTTGTTAGAAATTTTTCACGGTTATCTAGTCCAATGACGAAGCTAACTCGGAAGAGTGTTAAGTTTATCTGGACAAAAGAATGTGATGATTGTTTTCAGGAACTGAAAAGAAGATTGGTGAATGCTCCAGTTTTGGCACTATCTTCCAGGAATGGTGAATTTGTTATATACAGTGATGCTTCATTGAAAGGACTTGGTTGCGTCCTAATGCAGAATGATCAAGTAATTGATTATGCTTCACGACAGTTGAAAACTCATGAGGTAAATTACCCTACACATGATTGTACAATTCATTACCATCCGGGAAAAGCAAATAAAGTGGCTGATGCTTTGAGTCGGAAAAATAATGCTTAATTAACCATGTTACGTTTGGAATGAGATCCTTTGGTTTTTGATTTGATGAACTTTGGCATAGAAGTTGTTGGTACATGAAGTTCTTCTGTTTTGTTTCAGGTATCAGTGAGATCATCTCTATCAGACGGAATCAAGCAAACACAAAAGCAAGACAGTGAGTTGCAGAAAAAGGTAGAGCTGGTTCAGAAGGGTAAGTTGTCTGAATTCAACATTGATAATGATTGTGTTTTGAGATTTGGGAAGAGATTGTGTGTGCCTTGTGATTCACAGTTGAAGAGAGAGTTGTTATGTGAAGCTCATAGTTCTCCGTTTTCAGTTCATCCTGGCAGTACTAAGATGTATAGAGATCTTCGGGAGTATTACTGGTGGGACGGAATGAAAAGAGATATTGCTGATTTTACTGTGAAGTGTTTGACTTGTCAACAGGTTAAAGCAGAGCGGCAGTTACCGAAAGGGATGCTTCAGCCTTTACCAGTGCCAGAGTGGAAATGAGAGAATATATCCGTGGACTTTGTTATGGGATTACCAAAGACATCTCGAGGTAATAATGCAATCTGGGTTATTGTTGATCGCTTGACCAAATCTGCTCATTTCCTTGCTATACGAGATACTTTTTCCCTAGAACAACTTTCCCGTTTGTATCTTAAAGAGATAGTCAGGTTACATGGAGTTCCTATCTCCATTGTATCTGACCGTGATCCCAGGTTCACTTCCAACTTTTGGAAAGGCCTTCAGAAGTTGTTGGGTACTGAATTAAATTTTAGTATAGATTTTCATCCTCAATCAGATGGGCAATCAGAACGAACAATTCAGACTTTGGAAGATATGCTACGTGCTTGTTCGATGGATTATCAGGGAAGTTGGGACCAACATCTTTCTTTGGTTGAGTTTTCATATAATAACAATTTTCATTCCAGTATACAGATGACACCATTTCAGGCATTATATGGGAAGCGATGTCGAACTCCAGCTTTCTGGGATGAAGTGGGTGAAAGGAAGATGATGGGACCGAAATTGGTAGAAGAGTTGGCAGAAAAAGTTCAGCTGATACAGAAACACATGAGAACAGCTCAGAGCAGGCATAAGAGTAATGCGGACAATAGGAGGAAGGATCTCTCTTTTGAGGTAGGTGATCATGTTTTTCTCAAAGTATCACCATGGAAAAGTGTGATGCGATTTGGTAAGAAAGGAAAGCTGAGTCCAAGGTTCATTGGACCATATGAAATTCTGGAGAGAGTTAGATCAGTTGATTATCGAGTGGCTTTACCTCCGAGTTTATCTCAGGTACACAATGTTTTTCATGTTTCGATGCTGAGAAAGTATATGCCAGATCCATCTCATGTTTTGAGTCCAGAGGTAGTCCAGCTAGAAGAGAACCTATCTTATGAGGAACAACCGGTCCAGATTATTGATCATAGGGAGAAAGTGTTACGGAATAAGGTGATTCATCAAGTAAAGGTTTTGTGAAAAAACTACATGATTGAAGAGGTAACATGAGAATCTGAAAATACTATGAGGGATAAATACCTCCACTTATTCGATAAGTAAATAAATTGCGGGGACGCAATTTTATAAAGGGGGGAAGGATGTAACATCCCAAGTAAGTAATGAATAATAGATATTTTTATCTATGTTTATTAATGAATTAGATAGTGTTTTAGAGGCTTAAAATGAGAATAAATCCAATCTTAAGCATGGAATACACTAATATTTTTAAAAGATTGTTTTACTGCCTTTTGATGGCAAACCATCTTTTAAATCTATCTTTTGACAATTTTATAAGCTCTATTTGTCAAAATAAACTTATTCTTTATGATTGGGACATCAAAATTTACTTTATGTGAATTTTTGGTATTTTTCCGATAAAGTTCATTTTTTTAATTAATAGTGAAAAATGTTGTATTTTAATTCAAAACCTCTTTTTAATCTAATTTATTTATATGATTAAATTATATTTTGAATTGGTTTTAAAGTTCAATTAGAATATATTTTTACCATTTAATCCAATAGTGGTCGTTGGAATTAATTTCACTTTGAAATTGGACTTAAACTAGTGTCAATCTTTTGATACTTATTGTTTCATAAAAACACGCTATTTGCTCTGACTGCAGGAATTAATTACTAAATTAATTAATGCAACTTATATGTTTTGAATTTTGTAAAATAGACATCATTTTTGAATTCGGAATATCAAATATAGCTTAGGGTGAAGTTTTGGTTTTTTTCTGGAAAACTTCACTTTTTGATGAATAGTGAAACCACTAAGTGGTACCTATAAAAACTGATTTTTCGTTTAAATGAAATTTTACCACCTATGTGGTTTGAATTTCAAAAATCCGACATACATGGTTGTCATTAAGAAGTAAAATGTGGTTCAATGGGATTAAAATAATTTTTTGGTGAATAGTAACTTTTAAGTTTTTAATCGCGATTAGAGGTAATTAGTGTAATTTAAGGTAAGAATAATGTTTTAATAATATGAGATGAGCCTGAAACATGTCCTAACCTTATTGGATGTGTCATGGCCGACCAAGAAAATCCATAGGTCAACTTGGGGACCCCATGGAGCCACTTTGGTAGGAAAATGACATTAATATCTTTTTATTTAATGTTAAAATAAAAATGACACAAACATGAGTTGTTTTACTAAAACAATTTTTACATGGGGTTATACAAGTCATATTTTTGACTATAAATATTCATTGGAAATCTAAAAAGATTTCCTACATTATAGTATTTTTTTATAATTTTTAGACATTAAATAAATTAAATTATTTATGACACCATGATGATGCAGCGATTACCTCATTATTTAACGATTTAAATAAAATGAAAAGATAATGTAAAATCTATGACCTACACATGTCCAAAACCTATTGGATGGGTGGATTTCGAACCCTTATCACCTTATCCTCGAATTATATCAATGTGGGACCTTTTAAATCTGAAACTCATTTTAAAATAAAGTAACATTTCTTTACTTTCTAAGAGTGCCCCTCCTCTCCTCTTATAAAAGGCCCCCACCTCTACCTCCTTACCCACACTTCCAAAGCCTTTCTCTCAGCCAACCCCTGCCCATTTTGTCTTTCCACATCCCTCTCTAACTCCTAGAAGCCTCACTTTGGGAAGAAGTCTTCCCAAGGAAGCCCTTGAGCTCAAATGAAAAAGAGTTACCCGATTTAAAGGTAGTGTCTTCTATTGTGTTCTTATGTTTTATTTTGCTTCTCCAACCCCCTAAACTATTTTTATTCATTTCTTTTGTTACAAAACCAGTATCTTCCATATACTAGGATGTTGTTATAAGAAGTATTGGAGCTACACTTACACACACCTACATCTAATGGTTAAAGAACATACTGTTTCTGTGGATGACGAATTTCTGGCTCACGAAACGATGATTGTTCAACACTCATATATCACCTTCAAAGGTGGCCATTAAGATGTCACTATATTTATATATTATATATAATATGTTTATGTTTTACTTAAGCTTATGTATTTTTCATTTATGTCATATCTTTATGGTTACAATTATGGGTAAACACGACATCTCCATTTTAGGAAGTGCGGACTACCGCCCCCTCAAAGTGATTTGATTCGTTAATACCATATGTGGTACGTATAAAGGATATATTTAATGATATTATATATGATACCATATTGGAATTAAAATACTATTATGTATAATTATGTTTTAATTCCATAAAATATGAAATAGAAATGAAAGTAGCGTTCATGCGTACGTACGGCTTACCGTCTCCAAGAACGGTGCATTTCATTTCTTACCTCTAAACGTTGTGTAATATTATAAATGCATGTATATACTGGATATATATGATATATATGATATATACATCATGATTGTAACTCTGGATATAATGGATACATGAACAACTTGTAATTATAAAGAGCATATTTTGACTCAAGTACCAATGATCATTAAAATGACCGTTATTAACTAAAATAATTACATAGTGTTCATGACCTGGTAATAAGTGATATAAAAGGAATAATGAACTTGAAAAAGGTTTTTAAGAAAGTAGAAATTAACTCAAGTTTATTATTCAGGAGATTAAAGAACGATCAATTCAAGTCGGATACGAGGTATGGGACTTCGTCTCAATCTCTTTTCATTGAGGCATATTTTGTTTTATACACAACCTTCTTTTATATGGTGTATAAACCCCTTTGACTTTTACGTTTATTCAAAAGGAATCTTTTTTATACGAAGCGTTTACTAAACGAAAAAAGGGAATGTTCTTTTTTGTCGTACGTATGCGGCGACAACGAATTCTCCGCCGCCGTGACCATTATTTGAGTTTCAGCTTCCTCTACAAGCCATACTTAAAAAAAATACCATGTTTTACTTTTCTTTTATTTTGGTATTGAAAATGGTTTTCATAATGTTTTTATATCAATGTGTTGTATTGATATCTTGCGATTGAAAGGTGGAAATGTTATGTTTCCTTTATGCATGTTTTTTGTGATACGATTATGTTGTGGTTCTTGGGCATTATTATGAAGACGGGTGGTTCTGTGATAAACTAAGGGAAAATGAGCCCGATATATCTCTCCAATGCATTGGGTAATGCGAAAGAGTGAAACGTTAAGGTTTCTCCGAAGAGATTTAGGGAATTTACTATGATGAGTATTCCAAACGTAACCAAGAGGGTTACTCCCTACGTAAGAATGTTATGAATGCCTCAAGTTACCTTTATGTCTTATGATTTGTATGATTTATTCATGATTTGATGATGTATGTTAAAGTGCTTATGTTTTATGAGTAGAGTATGATTTCATTGATTCTTGTGTATACATGTACTCATGTTTCCTTTCCATATTTTTATATCCCTTACTAAGCTTTTTATGCTCATCCCAAGTTTTTGAAATGTTTTTCACAGGTCAAGGGAAGGGTATATGATATGATGATAGTGTCAAAGAAGTGTCAAGAAAGAATCCATGTTTTATTTTAAATATGTTTCCATTTATGGGAAAAATGAATACTATCTTTTATGTAACCACTTTGTTTAAATGTGGAATGTAATGCAAGTTTTATGATCTAATTCTCTAAAACTCTAAACCTGAAAAGATCCTCAACGTGTAATATTGTAATAACTCAAGATTAAGTAAGGATTAAGGCTGGGGCCTTATAATTTCTTCCACTTAACCCAACTTTTCTTATTTCACATTAAGTCATCGTCATCATCTATATGAAATCCCTTCTAGAAATAATTCATTCAACCATATTCTTTACAACCTATAGAAGATGATACATAAAAAGGGTGAGCCCAAATGATCAGAATGGGTAAACATAAGCATTAATAATTTAATTTCATCAATGGGCATAAGAAGTGCATAATGGTATGATGGCGTAATTAGAGTGCATGACACTACAAAAAAAACACATTAGAGAGGGTTATTTAGAGGGGGTTATGCATACCCCCTCTAATTCATTTTTTTGTGACATTAGTGGGGGTTCTGCACAACCCCATCTAATCATCGAATTTAGAGGGGGTTATGAACCCCCTCTAAATTCATTTTCTATAAAAATTGGAGGGAGAATTATTTACAACCCTCGTTAATCATTGAATTTTGAGGGGGGTTATGAACCCCCTCTAATTTTTTTAACATTATTTTTTTAATATCCAGTTGGATTTTAGAGGTGGTTCAAACCCCCTCTTATATCTTAAATTAGAGGGTTGAAAACCCCTTCTAATGTCTTAAATTAGAAGGGATTCAAAACCCCCTCTAATGTATTTAAATTAGAGGGGGTTAAACCCCCCCTCTAATTTAATAGATTGCATGGGGTTGTGAACCCCCGTTACTTTTTTAAAAAGCAACCTCCATAATATATATATATATATAATTAAAACATAATATATAAATGTATTTAAATACATTATATGAACATATTATATAAAATATTTATATGATTGTATTTAAATGTATTTTTTATTTATACATAAATATGTATAATATTATGTACATTAATATTTATTTATTTTTATAAATTATATTTCATATAATATTAAATATAAATGTGTATAAATTATATTTTATATAATATTTATTATATATAATACACATATTAATTATATATAATATAAAATTGTATTTCATATAACATTTTATAAATATTTGTATAAATCATATTTCATAAAATATCAATTATATATAATATAAATGTATTTAGTATAATATATGTATGATATAAATAATAAAATAAATTTATAGTATTTATAAAACAAATATATAATTTTTATAGTTTAAAAAACAGGTGTAATAAATATATATATAGTTTATACTTATATACATATTTATATATTATATATATGTAAATATAATTATTTATATATAGTATATGAATAAACATATATATAATATATAAATATGTATTTAAGTATATAAATAATTCATATAAATATATTTATAAATATATAAACACATATATAGTTTATATAAATTTATATATAGGTTAATCTTTAAATGTATTTAAATATATTATATAAATACTATTTTTTAAATAGATAATCATATATATAAATATATATAAATATACACATCTGTACATATATTTCACAAAACAAATCGGCATAGTGGTATCAGTTTAGTGTCTTGCGATCCATAGAGGGTGGCTGGTCTGGGTTCGAATCCCAGCACCCGCGAATTTATTTTATGCGGGGGGTGTTGGAGAGGCACATGTAAACGGGATGGGCACCTGGGAAACAGGGAACGAGAGAGGGGCGCCGAGGCCGGAGCGGGAGACTGAGGGTAGGGGTGGGGGGAGGGACCGCCTGGGTGGGGTGGGGGGGGTGTGGGATAGGGGACAAAAAAAGAGAATAAAAGAAGAAGCATTAGGGGCGGTTTTCACAACCACCCCTAAAGTAACCGCTATTAGGGGCAGTTTAAACCGCCCCTAATTCACTCCATTAGTGGAGGTTTCAACTATAACCACATCTAATGTAAGCATTTTAAGTGAATTTAAATCATCATTTGAGGGGGTTTAACCCCCCTCTAATGTATCTGCCGCTAAAGTCTCTGTGATTTTACCAGCGGTTCCTCAAAACTGCATCTAATGATAATAGATGGGCACATTAGTGGCGGTTCCTCACAACTGCCGCTAATGTCTTTAGAAGGGGTTATAACCCCTTTTAAAGTCAAAAATAACCCCTCTAATGTAGTCATTTTTTTGTAGTGTGAGAAAAATCATAAAAAAACTCATACCCATCAATACCTAAATCATCAATAATGAAACATGTAATAAGGCTTTAACAAAGGATAGTTTCATAAGAATCTATACACATGATCCATGTGATATCAATCTTGATCAAAAGAAAACATTATAAACCCATGACAAGCATAGATAAAACGTGTTGGTATCTTGGAACATCATCTTTATAGATCACTTACAGAACCCTTACAGAACCCTTGAAAATAGAATAAACATACAGTTGACTTCTGATATAATTCTTCAGAGAACTTAATCATTACCCAATGCATTATGGCATTATCTGGACGCACTCTTCATATAAGATATATTAGGCTCACCTAGCAATAACTGGGCATACCCATCATATATAATGTCTAAGAACCCTAAATAAAGAATATAGACCTTGAATTTCAGCATAAAACTCATAGAAACAATCATTATTCCTCTTATAACTTGAATAAATTGTATAAAAAGAAATGTTTTCTTTAATAATCTCTTTGAAGCATGATTAACATGTAGAAAAGAAAAAGATGCCATAAAAATATCATTAAAACATGATTAACCAGTGGCAAAGAAATGAGTCCCATTAAAATATCTTTGAAACAATCATAATCCATCCATAAAAAGAATCATATAATTAAAAAATATCCCTATTGGAGCATAAGTAATGATAAGGGCTGGTTACATTAATGAATGAAAATACCATTAAATGATTATTAAAAACATTTTGAGGAAAATACCCTTTTTATTTTGAAAACTAATTTTTAAAACATAAAACATTTTGAAAATCATTTTCTTTGAAAATAAATTTTAAAAAACTATGAATTTTCAAAATATTAGGTAAAAAATTTCTTTTTAAATATGATTGTAAAATTTCAAAGTAAATTTTAAAGAAATAACATTCATGATGGCGATTAATTCCATACATGCTGTATAAGTTAAAAAGAGCATTCCTTTTGTATTATAAAAAGGTTAGAAAAGTGATTTTTTCATAAAATGACAAGAAGATTACTTTATTTTTAAAAAATTCATAAATAGGTAAAAAGGTTTTTAATAAATATTTTTAAGAGGTTATTTTGTTTAAAAAAAAACATGTTTTTAGAAGAAAACAGACATCTGACCAATGAGAGAAATAAAGTCAGATTTTCTTAAAACATTTTCCAAAATATTTAAAGTACCAGAGTGAAAAAACGGTACTATTCCTTGTAAATATCATGAATAAAAGGAGGATAAGAAAATTCATGAGTTTATTGGGATATGGTTTATAAGATCTCATCACTGGAATCATAATCATAAACAATCCTGATAAATGATGAGATTGTAACAAAAGACTCATACCAATTTTGTAACATTGAATCACAATCCCCATGAAAGAATAACATAAAATGAAACATAAAATATAATGAAAATAAGGATATTCATGATATAACTTTTCAAAGGATTAGTATATACACCTCATATAAGAAGATTGGTGTGTAACATAACATCTGTCTCAACGAATGCAAATTGAGACAAAAATACCTTATCACTTTGGTAACTTTGAAACTATAAAACACATGAAAGATAGATCCTAAAATGGATATGTAAATCCCCATAAATTTAAGGATAAGAATAATAAAATAAATTCATGGGAAGTATATATACCACACAACAAAAATAAGTGGTGAATATGACATATATCTCATATAAATAAAAGTGAGATGAAACAACCCGCACCTCACACTTTCTTTTGGGCGATCGAGCTCTAAAATCATGTATAGTGATTTTAAACATGTTATTAACTTATTAAAGAAACATATTAATATTTATAATATCATATATGATCCTTTTATAACATCTTATGACCTGTTCATTAATAATTTTTCATTATTTTTATTATTTCAGGTGTTAATTGCCTTGTTTTTTCATTTGTACTTTGTTATAAATATTACAGTTCTTATGCATATTATATAGTTACATAATCTCTAGAATAATAATCCTAAAATAACTATCATATTTATAAATCAATTATACTTTTTAGTACCAATCATGAATGATGATTTTGAGAAATGAAGTATGTTACAATCATGGAGACGGTTGGCCATACGTACGCATGAGTAACGTTTCCATTTTTCAATGATCATTATGAAAATTAGGTAAGTAATATTTCATATTTAAATAATGATAATAATATCATATATATCATATTATTTCTTTATACATACTTATATATGTAATCCATGTGATGTGGTGATGAAAAGTGTGTCACATCAATTCGTGAAGGTGGTAATCCACATATACACGAACGATGTTATCATATTTTTAGTGTAAAAAAAGAAAATTATATATTATGTTTTCATAATTATAAATATTTCATTAATATCATAATTATTTCATGTATATAACATATAATCATTAAATTTATCCTTATTACCTTCCATGTAAAGCGTTAGTGAGAAAACGAATCGCATCGCTTCGTGAGACGATAGTCTGTTGTACACACGAATGATGTTATCATATCCCCTACAGAATGGAAAGTAAAGATATATATATGATATAATGACTCCATATATATAAATATGTTGTAAATATCATATATATACTTTATATCCATCATTATATAGAACCATTAAAGGTTGTAAGAGAAGAATTAATGACATCAGTTCACAAGGTGGTAGTCTGCTATACACATGAACAATGCATTCATAACCCATTTGATGGAAGTGGAGATGTTTTTTGGTCATGAAATTATTATAAAAACATCCCAGTGTATTGAATATACTTAGGTTACTATATCAAAATGTTTTAATTAGAATAAAGGTAGTGGAGAAATAAATAAAATAATACACTCGTTGAAGACCATTACCACTTCTTTGGGTATTCTCCTTAGGTTTTCACTAAAGCCTTCCTATGTTGGGTTTCAACCCAAAATAATTGTTATAGGACAAGCTTAGGGAATTTGGGTTGTTATTTGGTCAGTTATTGACCAATAAAAATGGGTTTGAAGGTGTAGATAAGAGAGCACAGGGGGTGACCTTTTATAAGTGGGAGGGATGACACACTTGGTATTTTTAAAAAGAAATGAGTGATCCTATGTTTCTCATATGTTAAAAGGATAAAAAATGGGAAATTATCTAACATTAGAGGTTTATTGTTATAAATATTTCCAAAAAATTGTTTTTAGAAAAGTGTATAGGTCATTTGTATCCTTGTATTTTTAGTTTAACCTCCGGTAAACCCATTTTTACCTTATCCATAGTAATTAATTTTTTTTGCATTCACTATTCATTTTGGTAAAAAATAAAGTTGAACTTATTAGAAATTTTAAATCATTATGATTATAAATATGGAATCTATTTTTCTAAATTCAATTCACATAAGTGAAAGATTTTAATTTAAAATCAATCACGCAGACGCGGCGGGAAATCAAGTTTTTAAAGAGAAAATGTTCAAAATGTTACAAAGTTTTTATATCAAAATTTAATATGAAATTGATTCCAATGAACTAAATTGAATTAATGGATTTATAATTTTTTAATTTTACATTAAAAATATTTTAAAATATAATTTAACTTTATAAATAAATTAAACAAAAATACATTTTTCTATTAAAATTCAGTATTTTCACTATTCATCAAAAAAATTAATCTTTTTAGAAAATTTTCAAAAATTTACCCCAATATAATTTTTAAATTATGGTTAAAAAATAAGTTTATTTTTTAAAATATTTTTTTATGTGTAAAAAATTAAATTTAAAACAAAACCTACAAACCCGACGAAAAGCGGGTTTTTAGGAAGTGTATTTTCAAGAAAATGATGATTTTATATTAATTCTATATCTAATAATAAACATTATATGAATATAAATTAATATTTATTTATATATTATCTATAAATTTCATTTAAATCCTTACACCTTAGGTGTTATTTAATTAATTAAAATGGAGAGACATTATCTACTTTAAAATAATTTTTAGAAAAAAACCCTTTTTAAACACAAAAACAAACTTTTACTAAAATACAATATAATTATGATTTAGATGTAATTAAGTAGATTAAATATAAATAAATAATACTTTTGTTACATGAAATAATATTCAAAACATAATGTTACTTTTAAATTACTTAATTTATTGAAAATAAATGTGATTTTTACAAAAATTGATATTTTTCACTATTCATTCAAAATCAATATTTTCTAAAAAAATACCAAAATTTCACCCAAAATAAATTTTTATATGTCAGTTTCAAAAATGAAGTTTATTTTTTTTTTAAATTCATTTTCTAAATGTTCCAAAAATTAAAAATAATATTTTTTCTCTTGAAAAGCAATAAAAATCCTTTTTAAAAAAACATATTTTTGAAGAATAAAATTAATTTACTAAGAAATGATTGATTATTTACCAAAACCTTATCAATAATTTATATTGAATAGGAAATATATATTTATATATGTATATATATGTATATATATTTTATAATGTAATTAATACTATTCATACCCACCAATTTAACAGGTAGGTTATAACGATTATATATAACATGGGTCATTTAAGTTTGGTGTTGTGTGTTGAATATGCTATAAAACATAAAAATATTGGGGTTAGTTATACCTCAAGCTATTGTAAAGATTATATTTATTTAAAAATAAATATATCATAAATTCTCAGGGTGTTGCATTCTCGTCTATGATCAGTGTTATGTGTCATTTACACTATCAAACATAATTTTATTCTTTTAAAATCTCAGGGTGTTAAAATTTCATAAATATTTACTTAATTACATAATATTTATAATTTATTAATCTACAAAACATTTATTAATTAAATATTCCCAAAATACCTTTTATAATGATTTATAAACATTTTATAAATCATTAAATCCATTTTATATGTCATTATTTTTTTACAAATTTTCTATTTAACCTTACATAGGAATTCATTTCTCTATAAGGGTATCCTCCCATTACCCTTATGTATACTCTGTGCATAAGGGTAATCTGGATCTGAAGCCCTTTTGTAAGGATAAATGTCCATGAACCTTAGGTAACATACACTGCATAAGGGTACTAAAGGTCTTACCTTTATGTGAAATCTTCATGTAAGGTTGAGTAAAAATATACCTTTGTATAAATATTTTAATGTGCTGCATTACCTTTATTTTACAACTATATGTAAGAGAAATTATCACATAACCCTTATGTAGACCGTGGGGAAAGGCATGATAACCATTACACAAGCTGCATTGTGTATGGGTAAGTCTGTGAGACCTTTATGAAAATATAATTTATATAAAGGTAGGTTTTAGATACCTATACACAAAAGGATATGTTATGGTGACCCTTACATAGACTTATCTACATAAGGGTAATTAAAGGCGACCCTTACATGAACCCCTTTATAGAATAGTATTGTCATGTTACCCTTACACAATTGATCCTCATAAGGGTAATTTTTTTATTACCTTTACATAGCCCATCTATGTATAGGTAACACCATAGTTACCTTTACATAGTCCAACTATGCAATGGTAAGATGTTTTAAAATAATTTAATCTCTCGAAAAAAAGCACAACTCTTGTTTTCAATTTTCTTCTACATTTCATTGCATTTTTAATAAAACATAAGAACTAAACAATCTTATACCACTAAATGGGTTTTTTACAGTCTAAAAACATTTATCAGATCAAGAAAAATTGATCAAAATTCCTTGTCTGGGGATCTCCCATGAAATATAATAAGAAACTGCATATAATACTGAAATTAAGTAATACTATAAATATGGTGTATGTTATGCCAAAGATATTTTGAATCCTATCTTTCTTTTTTTGATGAGTTTGATAAAGGTCACTAAAGTAGAAAACATTAGCATCCCACCTCTTTGGGGGTATTATCCATAAGATTTATTGAATCATCTAACACTCAGATGAGATCCATCTTCTCTCCACGGTATGCTAGTACCTCAATATTGAATGGAGGAAGATGAAAGAGTTGTTTTGGGTATATAGAGATTCATCCGCGAATGAGGATATACAAAAATTCCACTCCCACCCTCCATCATATCAAAGTGTTTAACAAGGATTATCCTCTAGTAGACACAATTACACATGCATTCATAACACATGAGTAAATTCCATGGCTAGTTCATGTATCAAATACATGAATGCGAGCCCTACCAAATTTTTCATTAGATGAAACAATCCATTACATGATTACTACATGGAAGGTCAACCCAAAATGATAAAGTTTTTCTTTCAGATTCCAAACATATCGTAGGTAGTGGCTTTATCTCGTGCATCATGTAAACCAACAATACATAGCCTCTTTTATCATATTCAAAGAAGTATTTAGGGAATAACTCCTTCAAATCATATAAATAGAAATAGAATATTGTAGAAGATCCTTCCTAGTATACATAATTATATGTGTTTCTGGGAAGAAGTACAATACAGAAAAAACATGGAATGTGCAAAAGTTACTTGGTGAAAAATTTAAAAAATATTGATTTATCCTTTATCATTTTGAGTAGCATGAGATGACCAAAACATGAGAATAATGACCACATTATAAGCTGAATTTTATGAAATATAGATTTTTTTCTAGGAACAATGTGATATGTAAACTTTATTTGAGAATTTTATTTGGAAAATATAAGGTTTCTTAGTTTTGAAATATTTAAAGCGCTCTACCACATCATAAATATCGACCATGTCATGAAGACTCAGGTGATATTGAGTTGTAATTCCATTTAAAAGGTTTCAGGAGGAGGGTCACATAAAAAATGGGAGGTTTAGAATAATGATAAGAATAAACTCAAGGTTAGGATCACCTTGGGATGATTGACCATGATAATAATATGCAATATTGTTTTATGATAAATTCATGGATAACGCAGAGGAGAACACTATCCTCCCGTGACATATCTATTGATAAATAGGTGTTTAAAGAAAATCAACATGATATTTAGAAGAATTAAATATAATAAATTTTTTGGAATTTATAGATCTGGATTATTTTAATCGCTATGCTATAGTTATTGATCCATCCATCCAACATTATGATTTTTTATTAAAAAGGTGAAATATGGGATGAAGCCCGAAACAAGTCATGGGGGTATAATGTAATGCAGGCCCAAACCATCAGCCCATACAAGATTATTGCATTCAGGGGGAGGGATATTGTACTTCTAAAAATATTATATAGGTTATCAGGTGTATCCTAGGATTCTTGGAAGTCAGAAACCTTGTCACCTTCTCTCCAAGTGTGTGTAAGAGTAATTCAATTATTAATAAGGTTCCCACAATTTCCAATTAACCACATGATATCCCAAGGAATAATGGACACACCTTGTATTGAGCTAAGGATAATCATTGAATCTATTTCCACTCGGCGAAGCATGATACCGTGGGAATAGAACAATTACAACCCTTTGAGCATGGTAGCAGCCTCTTCCATGAGGTAGTCTCCTTGGCTAAAACAAACACTGAAAGAAAAAACAAATGATCCCTGCTGATAAAAAACACCCCCTTAGTCCCTCATGAAACCATTCATCCATGATCCAACAATGTTAAATTTAAAACCCGATTCAGGGGGATTCAAATGCACCCAGTTTCCTTGAGGCAATGGCCTGAGAACCGAAAGATCAAAGCCCCTGCCGGCCTTAAGCCTCCGTAGGGAAGGGTATAGTTCTCCCTAATTGAGTAACAACACCAAATCCACCATCGAGGACCTCGCGTTCACCTTTATAGCCATCTGAGAATGGAGAAAACCCTAATGTCTGGCCCTATTCCATGAATTCCATAAGCTCCAACAACTTGCTACTAGTAACATTGACCTCTCCTTACGCTTATGCACACTATCAGCCAATAAATGAGTCACATGAAAGAGTGCACATCCCCACCTATAATGATGCTAAAATCCTGCCAGATGTTGGATGCCCATTCACTTTCGAATAAGAGATAGGTGTCATATCCTCCTTAGGGACATGAAAGAAAGTACATTTGGAGACAATTAAAAACCCTTTAATATGAACCCTATCATCCATGGGTAGTGCATGATTACATATACGCTAGACGAGGAAGTTGAGTTTGGATGGGATGTCGTTGCACCATAGAATTCCTCCCTATGCATCGTGATCATCATTTGCATGAAGAACACTATTATAAGCCTTTGATGAGAAAAAACTGGACTGGGAACTCATGAATACCAGCCTATCTAGTTCATTGGTGATCCTAATAGCTTGGAACAATTCCTGTTGCTGAGGGTTGAGAATGGCTTGGGTGAAGGTGGGAAATATTGTGTCTTATAGGAAAGATAAATAATCCCAACTATCATATTTATTGTAGGACTACTGTAAATATTATATGAACTACTTATAGCAGTTCAAGAAACTGATAAATAGTAAGACCACGATTACATATCGATTTTCATAGAAGAAGTAATATTGGAGAGACACATAAGAATTATATTGATATATAAAATATATATCAATAGATGATGCATGGGATAATAAAAATATGAATTATCACTGCAATATATGGATAAAGAAGAGTACAAAGTGAAATAAGATAACTTCGGTTTGGAAGTATCATTATCAAGAGGAGGAGTTCTTGCTACATTATTTTAGAGAAGTTAATGAATCAGCCATCACATTGAGGTGTTGATCTCATTAGACTAGAGAAGAATAAATTTTCTATAAGTATGACATCATTGAATCATCAATTAAGGAGTTATGATGCTAGTAGACCCATATGTTGACCATGGAGAGACCCTTACATATATGAAGTGATCAATGCATTATGTTTAGTATTTCATAGAGAAGAATAAGATGGAGTATCCCATTGACCAATTGAAAAATTGTCTAGAACCGTGTAATGGTTGTGTGCCATAGCATGGATTGACAATGATATAAAATTGAGTTTCCACCAAACATCAGTATAGTGTATTCTCATACACTAGCACATCACCATGCATATGACCATTGGGTTTCCCATAGAGGTGAACCAAGTAAAATCCATGTGTTTTGTGCATACTTTATGTTCAAAACTGATGTTTATTATTCAGTGTGATCTACATAAGGGAATGAAATATTGAACATGTTCCTACTAAAATGGTAAAAATATCTTAATGACACAGAGGACCAAATAAGGAGAAACAATTTTAATTATTGTGCACATTAATTCACTACCACCCCATATCAGGATGTTATAGGATAACCTAGTACAAAAACTCTTGTTTATAGATCATTTTATCAAGGACATTTTTTATCTCAACAATATCATTATTTCTTTCCTCAATTCTTCTTCATCCAAAGTGGGTTTTACCTTTTTTAGAACTATAATATATTTATTGGTTTTAAAAATATTGTGAATAGTGTTTCAATTTTACAATATTCTATCTAGTTTTCTCAACATAACATCTACTTCGATATAAAGTTTTTCTTTTCCTACCTATAGATACATGATAAATTTAAGTTTATATGTTAGACCACCAAGAGAGACCATTTTCAAATTATCTTAAACACCATCCTAATAATCACTATGTTATTCAATTTCAATGTACTCTTTATTAGCTAAAATAGGTTCTTCATGAGTATAATTATCAATTTATATGAGTAAAATATTAAAAAATTTATATACTTCAACTACTTGGGTATCATCTTTATCCTTTCTCAGAGTAGTAATCTTACTTAACATCATAACTTCCATCATCTTTTAGTTAATCATTTTTTTTTGAAAAAACCTCCATTTTGATGGGGAAAATGTCAATATTTTTAAATATATGGAATCATAGTAACTTCATAAATTGTTAAATTTATGTATAATGTTTTTTTTGAAAATATAGATCTAATCAGAGGTGTAACTTTTTTCTCTCATGTAACGTGATGTTACAAGTAATCTAGTGCAATCACACTGAGTTGTGGGTGAATCAATGTGAACAAATTTTAATCATATTCTTTTTTCTATCAATATCATTCAAAAAAATTCAATTTTTAGGATAATTGGATCTTATATGTATCAAAAATCACATTAAACTGAAATAAATATATAAATTACATAAATAATGACACCATTTATTTTTACCATATTCGATCCAAATGTTGGTATCTACTACTAGTTGTTTTGGTGTAATTCCAAGACATTTATTTTATCACTCATGTATATAATGGATTACATAATTTGAGAAGGAATCATACTTAACTAAACAATTACATCATGTGAGAAGGTATTATAATGAACCAAGATATAGAAATTGTTTCATCCTTATCCCCAACATGTTGAAAATATCATCCATATCTCGAGAAACGTTTTCCAAATTGTTGGTTTCCTCTTAATAGATTCATTATAATTGATCCATTTAGTAGAAAATTCTACTTCATCAACACTTACAAAAATACTTTGCTCATTTCTCTAGGATGTCACTGTACCAAAAGTAAGATCATCTTCCTCAGTAGTAGTTCTTTAATTACAAGTGTATAAACAACTTCATTTGCATGCATGTCAGCCTTATTCTCACAGTATTCAGAATGATCAACTCAACAGTAAGTGGGTATTTATAACTTTTATTATTGGTTTACATTATGAATATTCATAATAATTCAATAGCTTATGAAACTGTACAACATATGAATATTCCCTTTCATCAGAATACTTTGGATTCAAAATTTACTTTACTTCATCTTCCTTTGATATAAAGAAGACAAAATTTGGAAATATCACTCCATTGATCGACTTATAAGATCCTCTAAATCTTACATAATAGACTCACATTTTCCTCAATTTCAAACGATCATTCAAGGGGTGAATAATAGAATCACTTTTTCAACTCAATGATATTCAATAATTCATAGGTCAACTTCCACATATCTTCTCTGTATCTTCTCATCATCATTATAAATTATATCCTAAATGTGATCACCACCTTGTATACCCAGTGTAGAGTGTCAAAACCAATATGAAATATTTTTTCATGTGATCTGGGAATTCCTACCATGGATTTTCACATGTTTTCAATTATGTGGTCTTCCTTTATTATCAATTCCCCAAAACACATCTTGACCATATAGTCATAAAATTTACCCCTTGAGAAATAATTTTCACTGCTTCCCCAAACCTCTGTAATAATTAAAAATTGAAACTCAAGATATTTTCACCATATTAAACATATAAGCATGGCCATATTTATTTCATCATCCCAAAAAATAATTCTTATTTATCATCAAGACAACCTTCCAAAAAAGTCACATTATTCATATATATAATTTATATATTTAAACATAATATAACACATCTACCGGGATTCAAGAGTTAATATAATGGAGCTACATATATTTTCCAAGCATGGACTCACCAACATCTAAATCCAATTTATCACTTCCTTAGCTTCATAATCTAATCTTCTAGGGTATGGAATATCAAATTTATTAATTTTTTCCAAGATAACTCAATATTATTCAAATGTTCCTTATTTTCCACTTATGGATCTATATTATAATCATTAATTATTCAATTATAATATTTTCAATATCTCTACTTAAGATTATGCTTCCATTGTTCATTATCTTTTAAAACATAAATCTAATTCTTCTTGTATATATTCCTTCAAGATATTGATACATATAGAATCCTCAACATCTGTTTATCTTATTATTTGAACATAACATTCAGATCAGAAATCCACTTTATTTTTACCAATTTAGTACTTTTTCAACAATTTGAAAACTCAAAACATATTCAAAATATCATATTAAATTTAACCTTTATAATATCATGTGACAATTTATAGCATAGTACAGTCATTAAATGTTCATATAATTCTCTAAACATAACTTTTCCTTATCATCTAACATTACTACATATAAAATTATAGAATGCAAAATTTTCAAAAAACCATTGTTAACATACTCATTTTTGTTTAACAGTTATATCAAACTCACTATGTATTCTTTCTAATTCTTATTCTAATTATATATCATTAAATATACATATTATTTTGTATCCACTACTCCTTTTTATTTTCTGAACCAATATGGAATCATATCATAACCCAACATTTTATAGAAGATATAATTATCTATTTCTGAAATACTTCACTTATAGAAATATTTATTATGGATATATATATAGATACACATATACTTGCATCTTCAATGCTTCTATCATAAATATATCTTTTGGATGAAAAAACCATTTAAAAAAAATCCAAATCAATTCTATCAATATAATCAAAGGGTTATTTAATTTAAATAGTAGTTTTCATTATTGATAAACCCATGGATATATACCATAAAAATTTAGTAAGAGCATGTAGTTGAAATTGTACACATTAATCAACAACACTATTTATTACATAGAACTAAGTACATATCAATAATTATTAGATACATATATATTGTTTTCTTAAATATAATGTATACATAAAATATCTTCATCCCTTTATCGAACTTCATTGAAAACATTGGGATAGATATTCAATATATAAATATATCTATAGAAATATGCATAATATTAAATAACATGCTAACTATACGTTTTACCTCATACTAAGGATCTATTTATTCTTTTAGCTTCCAATAAATATATCATTAATCATTAACCATGAGGTTCTTCTATTTCTTTAATTATCAGGTTCCTTATCAACACCTAACTTTGGGATTTACTCTTAGCATAATATATTATATTAACTATTAATATTAACAAATACAATACTCTTCATAACAATTCATTAATTTTTTCAACTAAAAAGGTATGAAAATTTATTGACAAAGGTATGAGATACATTTTTGAATTCATTGCTGTCCTTGTTTTAGAGAATAAGTTTTTTTTCCTATAAAATGGTAAAAGAAGCCTTGAAGAATGATTAGACGGGCTGCACAGATTAAGTTGAGTATGTGGGGCCGATGATGATTCTAATTAAGAAACTAATTATGCGAATTCTTGAATTGGTTCACAAAATACAATGAATTCTAAGAGTAGGGATGGTGCAAAAAATATATTTGGTGATTAGATAGATCCAGTCAAAGAATGAAAAATGATGTCTCTATATCAAACATAATGCTTATTATATGTATGACTTAAAATGTGTTTATCAGACTGATAACTATATTAATTGGATCAAGGATATGAATAAAAATCATGGATAAATTGAGAAGATTAATTCAATAAAAATTAGTTTGAGGTAGGTGGATAATAATTTAATTGGAACAATGAGGGTTTTCCAATTCAAATAAAATGAGGAAGGTAATGGGATTTGAAAAAATTCATGACTAGAGTGTAGTGGATATTCCCAAATTAAAGGAATCAATGTTGATGTAACATTTTCTCTTATGGTTAGTTTATAAATAATACAATTATTAAAATCCATAATAATGCAAAGAAAATCCCATGTTTTCTATTTAGATGTCCTATCTAGTTTATAAAAAGGATTCCTTGGAGAAGAAATATATGTTTATCAATTACATGTATTTTTTTAATGTATATAGGAATAACTTTTTATGATAGAGGAGGGTAAATTATGGGTGTGAACATGCACCATGATCCTAGTATACTTGGAATAATAAATATTTGAGAAATCAAGGATTTCAATATGGATAAGTGGATTGTAATCTAAATTTCATGAAGGAAGATACTAATTTGATGATAGTGCTTCTATCTATCAATTAAATAATATTTATAAGATGAAATAAATTACAATTCATTGTGGTTATGAAGTTCATGAGGATCAAGTTTGAAAAGAAAAAGATCAATGAATTAATACTTTCCTTGGTTTTTATGTGATATAAGGAATAAAGTGAACAATTATTTCTTAATAAAAATATGCTAAAGTGGTTCTATAATAGTTTGGAATAGAATATACTAAAGTAATGAAAACATTAGTTTTTTTACCCAGATGATGTTTTCATGAGATGAAAATGGAAAATAACTTCATATTATTGGGTAAGAAAAGTAATTTACCATCTATTCTATAAAATAGATCCAATCCAAGATATTGTGTTTTATACCTATTAGGAATCATGGTATCAATATTTTCCATAAGAATCCACAATTTAGTGTAAAAAAGAATACTATGGTATATCAAAGTAATGGTTTATTTTAGGTTGTTTTACAAAGAAACTTTATGGAATGAATTATTGGGATATACATATAAAGAAGGCACTAGTTGAGTGAATGATTGGGAGTATCTCTCCATTAGATCATTTTATTATAAACGATTGGTGTATTTATTAGGTTAAAAAGATGTAATACTATATCGCATTAAGAACTAAAATATTGAATATATATCTACTACTTAATCATTCAAACAACTATCATGAATAAATAAACATAATAATGGAAAGGTAAATAACTAAACACACATTCCATTTAAATAATTTTACTTGAGTAATCAGTATAGAAAGGTAAATAACTAAAAACACATTACATTTAATAAGTTACATGACTACCATAACTAGATAAGGAATAATAAACATGTCAAGATAAATAAGGGAAAACACATTCCATTTAATCAATAAAATAAGAGGGAAATGAATCCAGATATAATATCATTACAAAAATATCATGGATAATAATAACTAAATTATAAATGATGGAAATGATTAATTATTGGACATCATGATGTTTTTCATCATGATACGTCTACTTTGAAGACCTTTCTTGATATTTTCAGAACTGATGGGTTGCTATACACTAGAACCCCTTTTAACTAAGGCTAGCCAACAAATTTGTCCCATGAGACTACCGATGTATAGAGGGGCTATCTATAACTGGGACTCACCCATATATAAATGACTAAACCATTCCTCATATATCAAATAATCGATTTGATTCATGAATCCACATGCCTTACCCTGAAAATTCTCCTTTTATTTGATTTTTGAAATCTGCTTTAAGGATGAACAGTAACATAGACCGAGCCATACACAAGATAACTGATTCAAAATTAAAAATTCAAAAACCTAAAATCCATCATCACGACCACCTCTTTCACAAACCATCTTCCCAATGCTATCATCACAAATCGTGAGCCATCATCACGCACCATCAGGTCAGATCTCGAGACGCGAGCTGCCTCAAAAATACCGCCACAATGAATGCTAGCGGTAACACACCAGACCTTGTCCCATCACCGATTCAAATCACCATAACACCTTCAACCAAGCCGAACCGCTTTATACATTATCTAAAGCACAAATCCATCACCACCATAGAAACTACATAACCAAACTTCATAGAACATATGAAATATGAACAAGATAAACCATAACAGACCCCTATCACCCTCATAACCCAACGACGTTGACCCAACACCACCGTCAGAGACCATCCTCATTGAAACACAAAAAATCTTAACACAAAACCATTGAGAATAGCCGAAGGCCACCATTATAAAAAAAATAGAACCAAAACCTTACCAGATACATAGATCGAAATCATCACCGTACAAACCTCAAACAGATCCAGAACATGTCGCGCAATAATCATATTCGGCCGCTAAATGCCACCTCCCAAGACCTTTAGAAATGATGCTCCATATTCGACTCAGAGAGGGGCGAAGGGTCTTAGGGTTAGGGTAGGGAAAAGAGAAGTCGATGCCTCATTGCTCACTAGGACTAAAACCTGAAGCCAGATCCAAGAAGAGGCTGACACGAGAGCGATTGAAAAACCCTCGTACAACAAACCACATATCCCAAAACCACAGAGTAGCCATTGATCCAGATTTGACCTAGAGAGGTGAGATGGAACCTAAGATCAGAGAGGGGAAGAAGTGGCTGGGGGCTTTATCACCCACCATCATCCCTGAGAGAAAAACACCAAAAATCCACACCACCTAAAAGAAGAGATCAACTCCATGAAGGGAGGAAAGGAAGAGGGTAAGGGAAGGAGAGGGAATGCCAGACCGATGCGCCACTGGATCCGAAGATTAGGGTTTTGGGAGGAAACCCTAGGCCGAGAGAAAGGGAGGGGGAGAGACGGGGGAGAAGAGCGCCATACGATGACTTACCTAAATCAGAATGCCTTATAATCAAATATTCGTAGTGAATAAAGGATTCAAATATATCAATATTTCTTAAATTAATCAAATAAATTTCAATGTAATCATCACAGGTAAAAATGGTATACAATTTAATAAATAATCATATCCATGATACTAAGAATATGTATATTTAAGAGAAATGGAATTTTCAATTAAAACATATCATAATAAAGTGATTTTTTCAATATAAAGACAATAATTACAAAAGAAATTGAAACTGTAAAATAATTTTTACCTCTTTGGTAACATTCAAATTTTAACCTCTTGAAAAATAATCTTGAAATGAAACACTTATCATCATAAATAAATAGTTATTCATGTTAATTTCATTAAAATGGAATTATATACACCACATAAAAGTGAATATGTGTATATTAACAAATACATCTCAATGAAATAGAAATCAAGATGAAATCCCTTACAATGATCATAACATTAAAGTGAGAATTGATAAATGAATTGGTTTTGTGTATCAAATGTAAATACCTATAAAAAATGAAAATAAAAAAATAATATAATCAAAATTCATTACATGCATAATCTAATAATATCAAATAAAATAGATAAGTAATATAATTCAATGAAAATAAATTGTGTTATGAAATTCTTTACCACATGGTAATTTTCATGTCAAATCCCCTTAGGTGAATTAATTCAAATTGAAACTTAAAATACCATGAAGTATTAAGGATTCATGATATTACATTTAAAAGGTCATGTACATACACTATATAAAATAAATTGGGTGCATAACATTATAATATGTCTCAATGAAGAGAAATTGAGATGAAATCCCATCCAATTATCATAATGTCGAAGTGGGAAATAATCAATGAGTCAGTTATTTGTGTAAAATTTAAATCCAAATAAAACAAGTGTAAAAAAAACACATGAAAATAATATGTATTTACACACATAATCTTAGAATTTCGAATACAATGAAGAAGTAATATAACCCAGTGAAAATAAATTGAGCTATGAAATTATTTACCACTTAACCTTTTTTAAGTAAAAATACCATTGGATTAAATAATTAAAATTGAAACTTAAAATAAAATGAATTATTAAAAAATTATGATATTAAATGTGAAATTTTCAATATATACACCATATAAAATAAATTAGGTTCATAACATTACAATATGCCTCAATGATGGGAAATTGTGATGAATTCCCTTACCTCATGATTCCTTTTTGGTTGAACATTATTTAAAATCCTGTTCAATGATTTTATAAATATAATTAATTTATAAAATAACCATATTAATATTTATAATATCATATATGGCCCTCTTATAATATTTTATGACCTGTTTTCTAATATTATTTCATTATTTTCATTGTTTTGGGTGTTAATTACCTTGTTTTCTTATTCGTTCTTTGTCATGGATATTATGGTTCATTGGTATATGATATAGATACATCATATAAATAATGATATTAATGTTATAAATATAATATCAAATCATTGTATAAAATTTTAAATCATTTTTGATTGCTGGACATGGAAAATGAATTACATCACTTTGTGGAGATGGTAGGTCGTACGTACAAATGAGTGACAATATCATTACACTAACGAGTGAAAGGATAATGAAGTGGGTGATATATTTATATTAAATAATCAATATAATCTCATATATATCACATATATTCATTAAATATATCTTTATTACTTTCCATATAAATCATATGTGAAAAAATCACATCACTTTTTGAGGTGGTAGTCCGCCGTACGCACGAGAAATGTTATCACATTTTAAATGACATGTAAATTAAGAATTTATATGTGATATTATAATTAAATAAGTATAATAACATCTTAAATACCATATAAATGTTTTAAATCAACCATTATATGTATCCTATAATTGTGGTAATGGAAAATTAATTACATTGGTTCGTGAGACAATTGTCCTCCGTACACAAGTTTGATTGTTTTGTTTCCCATTTAATAGAAGAAGAGATGAATATAGGAAATTAATATAACATAATAAAATATAATTATATTTATTATGGTTAGGTTATTATATAATAAATTTTTAATAATATCTGAAGGAGTTGGAAGAAGAAACAAAATAAAAACGATCGATTAAGAATGTTACCCCTTCTTCGGACAACTTCTTTAGGTTTATAACAAAATAATTCCTAGGATAGATTTGTTATAAAAACAAGGGATCTAGGATTTTGGTAGGGGGTTAAGGAAGTATTTTTATCAAATATTGGATGAAACAAATATATTTTTAAGGGTAAATAGAGGAGGAGAGTGGGTGAACTTTTATAATTGGGGGGAGAATATACAAGAAATTTTTGAAATGATTCAATTACACCCATGTTTTTATAATGAAAAATGCCTAAAAAAGGTTAATTATCAATAAAAATAGGTTATAATTTCAAAATATGTCTAGAAAAAGGTTTTTTTTTAAAGTTGGTTGGTCATTTTAGCCCTTATAGTTTTAGTTTCCCCCTAGTAAGTCAGTTTTTTTTACCTTAACTGTGGTAATTAATTTTTACTACTTTTACTATTCATAATGGTTAAAAATTAAGTTGAAATTATTATATAATATAAAATATTATAATTAATAATATTTTATACTTTTTACCACCATCAAATCACATAAGTTGAAGAATCCAATTTTAAATTATATCTGCAAACATGATGAAAAAGCGGGTTTGCAAAGAGAAAATTCTCACAAGTATAGAAGTTTATAATATCAAAATTTGACATAAAATTGTTTACAATTACATAAAATATTTAAATTTTAATATAATTGAACTAATTTTACTTTAAAACAAATTTTAAATTTAATTTAACCTTTTTAATTATTTAAATGAAAATGAAGTTCTCAGTAAAATTCAGTATTTTTCACTATTCATAAAAAAATTTAACATTTTAGAAAAACATCAAAATTTCACCCAAATATAATTTATATATTAGGATTTAAAAATTTATCCTCACATTATAAAACATTTTTTAAAGTGGTAATAATTAATTTTAAATTATATCCCCAAAGAGAGACTAAACTGTATTTTAGAAAAAATAAAAATTTTCAGAAAACCTTTCTTTTTCATTTAAAATATTTTTATTTTATTTATAATTAACAGATAACCACAATTTTCATAATTTTGTTAGTAACACCCATACCCTCCAATTTAATGTCTAGTTTATAAAAATATAGTACATTTAGACTCAGGGTTTCATTTTCCATAAGCTATCGAAGATATTAAATTTAAAGAAATATATTTTGTGGGTTGTCTATGCTTGGTGTTACATGTCATATACACTATCAAATAAAATATTATTATTTTATAATTTACGGTTGTTAAATTTTCCCCAACTTAAATAAATTTCATCATCACAATTTTGATCTTGCACTTAGAAATCAAGGTTTTGATATTTGAAAATTCCATTTATTGAAACCCCACATTGTAAAAGGGGTTAATAAAATATCCTCATAATAAGAGAGAAAGTGATGTAAAAAGGTCATATTGAATAAAACATAACTATGTTTCTAGGTAGTAGAAAATTATTTCCATGTGAAGATATAGGCATGGAATAAAATCATAATGAATTATATAGAGTGATGGTGGTCATTAATCACAATAATGTGAATAATCAATGGAATGTTAAGGACTTGAAAACCATAAATATATGATTATTTAAAATAACATTTAATTCATTGGATATGAATGTAATAGGATAAAATATTTCTTCCAAGATCCTTTTCCCAAAGTTGAGGAATTATTTTACTATATAATAATATAAGGAAATATACTTATTTGATACATTTCTATTTTATTTTCCCCCTTTAGTTGTGCTTTTATCAAATTAAAATTCATCGCTTAATCTAAGAAATGAATATCCAAAATTGATTTTAAGACCTGGATAACTAAAATTCACTTTTATCAGTTCATAAGATCTATAAACGTGTTACAAGTCCTTCCATATATCTCTAACTATTTTCTAAAAACTAATATGGTTATAAGAAGATATCTAATATAATACATTAATCTCTAAAACTCAATAGAAACACCATTGGTTCATCATTAATATTTATTTTTTAAATTATTTAACTAAAGGCAATGACATATTAACTAGAACATCATGTATTCCAGTGATATACATTAGAACCTTATTATCCTTCATATTTCAATTGAATCCCTGTGGCTCTGCCGGACGTGATGAGTTGTCACCCAACATGTGGGTTGTACTTTTTGTAAAACTATATTAACACGATTACTATAATGTTCCAAAATTGTGATGACCCATAATTAATACAACATAAAAGATAAAATTAACCTTAATGCTTACCAATACCTTGAATCATAATTCTAAAAAATGTAATGACATTATTCTTCAAATAACACTTTCATATAATAAACCAATAGGTTGCATTCCCAAATATTGTTTCCAAAAATATCTTCAATCATGTAAAATTCCTACCACACAAATTTTTAATATGTATATTTATGATTTTTAACTTATTCTTAACCTAAAAATCATAAACCCATGATGGTATCCATAACTCATACATTAATCAAGACATTATTTCTTCTAAAATTTAACACAATCCATATATGTTTCATAATTCTTATCACCAAAATAAAATTTATAAAAATACTTCTCAATTTTATTCTTGAATCCCAATATATAATTACTTTATCCATTTTTTTCAATATAAGTCCATACTTGGTATATGGGATAACCTTTATAAGGTGGCATTGACTCAGATAATTGTTAGGTTCCCCACATTGAAGACAATGAACTATAAATAGATCCCTAGGATGAAATTTGTTCCCTTCCATCCTAATCTTAATTTTTTCTTGAAAATTCATTACTTTATGCCCTTATTTTAAATGAATAAAATATTCTTATATTTCTATCTAACATTTTCCTAGGTGTCTATTTACATACAGTTGACATGATAAAAATCGATCCTTCATTCCTCTAAGGTCTCCATAACTCGACATCTTTTTGAACTCTATCCTTCTTTTATTTGGTGAGTCCGAGATTTTGTTATGGTATATATTGTTAATCATATTTTTGGATAACTGATTAAGCATAATTAGGATATCTTTCACTCATGTAATCATCCCATTTGGTTTCTCATAGTCATATTATTTTCCCTCATATTCCATGTTAACACATTTTCCTTCAGGTTTTATCCATTTAGTAAAACCAAAATTCATAGTGTGAGCAACAATAATATTAGTTGGAAAACCATATAATCATTTATAGGTTGTTTAAATATTGACACACTATTTTCAATATAAGACATCTCAGGTTAAAACTATATCATTCATTGTCATCTTATATTCAAATCCTTTATAATGGTTGGTTAAAAAATGTGAATTATCTAATTAATATCTCCTAGGAGTGTCAAACAGGTGCAAAGTAAGGCTTGTTTTCATGTACCAAGTAACAATCAGGCCAATCCCAATGCATAGTTTTTGGAGTTATTACCGCTAGGTACAACTGTTCCAGAACCACATCCTTTTTTAGTATCTAAACAGGTATTTATTTCCAATAAAACCTAACAATCTATACTTTACCAAAACATTAGTATGTTCTTATATACATATCCAAAAGTCTATCATTGGGTTAAGTTCTGCAATCTATGTTTTCTAAAACTAATTCCCAAGGTTTCTACTAAAATTTATTTAATACCAATTGTAGTGACCCCAAATCCAGTAACCTAGATCTGTTTTCATACTTCATTACATTGGCATTAGATACAAGGAATAAAATATTAAATCATTAAATTGTTTAATATTCTTGGAAAACTTGATACATATATGATTCCCATATTAAATTTTAAAACACAATTTTTTTTCAAGAATATAATTATTCTTTCTATAATATCCTTTCAATTATTCAAATTACACTTCCTAGATTCATAGGAATGAAACAAATAAGGGTGAGCTCAAATGCTCAGTAAGGGTTAAGTACAATAGAAGCAATCATAAACCAATAATCATAATCAAGGAAAGGTAAATAACTAAACCCAAGTTAAATTTAAATAATTTGACAACTATAATTAATATTGAAATGTAAATAACTAAAAAAACATTCAATTTAATCAATTATATGACTATCATAACTGGATAAGGTCTAAACAATAAGGTGTGGTAAACAACTAAAAAAACATGTCATTTAATCAATAAACTAAAAAAGAAATGCATCAAGAGATAATCTCATTAAAAAAATATCATTGATAATAATAACTAAATTCATAATGAAGGAAATTATTTATTATTGGATACATTGATATTAGGAACCATGATACCTCTACTATTATGACCTTTCTTGAGATAGTTTAAAATTTATGGGTATGTATACACCAGAAATCTATTTTAATGAGGCTAACCAACTGATTAATCTCATGAGACTACCGATGCATCAGGGTTCTATCATTAATAGGACCCCACCTGTATCTGTATGTCCAAATAATCCATAATATATCAAATAATCTATTTAATCATGAATCAATATTCCTTATCATTAAATATCTATATTTATTAAAGGATACAGATTTATAAATTTTACATAGATAATTAAATAACATTCAAAGTAAACATCATATGTAGAAATGGTATATAGTTTAAGAAAGAATAATATACATGATATAAAAAATATGGACATATAATATAAATGTGATTTATAATAAAAAATCCCAAGAAAGTGATTGTTTCAAGAGAATGTTAATAATCACGAAATAATGTGAGAATGAATAATAATTTTTACCCCATTGGTAACTTTTAAATTTTTACTACATGAATAATAAAATTGAAATGAAAAAGAAATCATTATGAATAAATAATTATTCATTTTAAATACATCAAAGGGGAAATATATACACCATATAAAATTTAATTGGTACATATTAACAAATATGTCTCAATGAATTGGAAATCGATACAAAATCCCTCATAATGATCACAACATTGAAATAATAATTAATAAATGAATATATTATGTGTATAAAATATAAATCCACATAAAAAAGTTGAAATAAAACATAATATAATATAAATTCATTACACACATAATCTATGAATATCAAATACAATGAATAAGTAATATAACTTAAAGAAAAGAAATTGATTTATGAAATTCATTGCCACTTTTTAATTTTCTGGTCAAATATACTTAAATAAAATAATTAAAATTGAAACTTAAAATACCATGATGTATTAATTATTAATTATATTCTAAGTAAAAGGGGAATCATGTACAACATATAAGGAAAATTAAGTGCACCACATTATAATATGTGTCAATGAAGGGGAATTGAGATGAAATCCCTTACCATGATCATAATGTTGAAGTGAGAATTAATCAATTAATTGAATATGTGTATCAAATTTAAATCCAAATAATTTTTTTTAAATATAAAATAATATAGTATGAAGTCTTTAAACACATAATATTATAATGTCAACGATAATGAAGAAGTAATATAACCCAATAAAAAGAAAAGGAGTTATGAAATTCTTTACCACCTAAAAACTTTTAAGTTAAAATCCCTTTAGATGAAATAATTCAAATTGAAACTTGAAATACCATGAATTATTAATTATTCATGATATTAAATTTAAAAGGAAAACTATATATACCATATAAAAGAAATTAAGTTCATAATATTACAATATGCCTCAATAAAAGGAAAACAAGATGAAGTCCCTTACATCACACTTCCTTCTTGATGAACATGATTTAACCACCAATATAATGGTTTTAAGCATGTTATAAATTTTTTCTATATCCATATTCATATTTATAATATCATATATAATCCTCTTTTAACATTTTACTATTGTTTTGCTAATAATATTTTATTAATTTCATTGTTTTGGGTGTTAATTGCCATGTTTTATCATTCATTCTTTGTCATAAATGTTCTAGTTATTGAGTATATGATATAGATCCATCATATAAAGAATTATATAAATTTTATAAATATATTATTTACTTATTATATACATTTTTAGAATCATTCTTGATGTTTGGACATGGAAAATGAATCACATTACTTCGTGGAGACGGTAGGCCATACGTACGCACAAGCAACGATATCATTCCATTAACGAGTTAAAGGATAAGAAAGTGGGTGATATATTAACATTAAATAATAAATTTCATCTCATATATATCACATATATCCATCAAATTTATAGTTATTACTTTTCATGTAAATCATATGGAAAAAATAAACCACATAGCTTCGTGATGCAGTAGTCCACCATACACATGAGAGACATTATTATATTTTAAATGGAATGGAAAGTAAGAATCATATGGGATATTATAGATCTATAAGTATAATAATATCATAAATATCATATAAATGTGTTAAATCTATCTTTATATCCTTCCTTGAAAGGCATTGGCGTAAAAAAGAATTATATCAGTTTGTGAGGCAGTTGTCCGATGTACATAGGATCGATGGTTTCATTTCCCATTTCATGGAAGAGGAGATATATATTTGTTATTAACTTATCATAATAAAATATCATTATATTTAACATACTTAGGTTATTATATAATAATGGTTAAATAATATCTTAAGGACGTGGAAGAAGGGGAAAAAATAAAAATGCGGTTTTAAGAACGTTACCACTTCTTTGGACAACTTCTTTAGGTTTATAAAAAATCCATTATAGTTTGGCCTTATGATAAAAAAGTACTCTAAGATTTTGGTATAGGAGTAAGTAAGTGAATATATTAGATATTGTCTAATCCAAATGTATTTTTAAGTGCAAAGAGGGGAGTAGAGGGGGTAACATTTTATAAGTGGGGGAGAGGACGCACATGAGATTTTCTAATAGATTCAATTACAACCATATTTTTATCATGAAAAAATACTCCAAAATGGTTTATTATTGACCATTATAGGTTATAAAGTCAAAATATGTCCTTTAAATGGGGGTTTGATAAGTTTTTAGGCCATTTTAACCCTTATCTTTTTACTCTAACTCTCGGTAAATCAGTTTTTACCTTAACTATTGTTATTAATTCCTACCGATTTAAATATTCATAATGGTAAAAAAATAAGTTATCCTTATTAGATAATATATGTTATTATTATTATAAATATGGAATAAATTTTTCCAAATTCAATTAAATTAAGTAGAAAAATACAATTTAAAATTATACCCACAAACGCGATGAAAATGCTGATTTTTAAAGAGAACATTCTCATAAGTATAGAAGGTTTTAATATCGAAATTTAAAATGACATTATTTTTAATAACCTAAAATATTTAAATTTTAGTACAATTTAACAAAATTTACTTTAAAACCAATTTAAAATTTAAATTTTCCTTGTGAATTATTTAAATGAAGAGACAGTTTTCAATAAAATCTATATTTTTCACTATTCATCAAAAATGAAACATTTCAGAAAAATAACAAAAAATCACCCTAAAATAATTTTCATATTCTAGTTTAAAAAGTAAATGTTATTTTATCAAATAAATTTATACAAATTGGTAAAAATTAATTTTACATTATGTGCACATAGCACAACTAAACTGTCTTTAGAAAAGATACTGTTTTTTCTGAAAATATTTATTTTTATTTGATAAGATTATTATTTTATTTACAATTAGTAGATAGTCAAAATTTTCTTAATTTATTTATTACTATCCATACCTTCCAATTTAACAACTAGGTTATAACAGTATACTATATTACAATTCATTTAGACTCGGGGTTTCATGCTCCATAAGCTATCGAAGAGATTAAATTTAAAGAAATATATTTCATGGGTTGTTTAAGCTCAGTATTGAGTGTCACATATGTTATTGAATAAAATGTTCTTATTTTATAATTTCAGGGTGTTACAACATTACTATGAATAATGTTGAACAACATTTGGCGAGATTGAGGTATTCTTCCACTCAAATTCAAATTTCAAAAACTAGGATGAATGATCCTGTTAATCAATAGATCTGGGTATTCTAGAAGAGAAACATCAGAGTGGAGTTTTTGGAAGCGTCTAATTAGAATATTTCTATGAAGATCAATGAAGGAAGGTTAAACTACTTATTTTCCTTTATCTACACCAAATGTTATGCTAGAGAAAGATAAGAGTTATGGAATGATTTGGAGCACTTTGACCCAAGGGACTTATCGTGGTTTTTAGGGGTGAATTTAATGTTATTTTAGATATTTTAGTGATAAAAGGTGGTGAAATCTTCCAAATAAGAGATTGTCAGTCATTTGCTTGCTTTTCCTCTCAGAATAGTCTTCTGTAACTGGGTTTTATAGTAGAGTAATTCACATGGTGTAACAATCAAAAGGGTAATCGAATTACCTAGTGTTGACTGGACCAATTCTTTTCCAAACTTCAAGAAATTTCCTCCAAACCTAATACTAAGGTAGAGAATGTTGTGCGAGATTTGTCTGACCATACTCTCCCCATCCATCTGGACCAAGGGTCCATGAGTAGTGACCAGTTTTGATATTCTAACTGATGGATGTTTGAGCCTAATATTTATAAGGTGGTTTGCACATCCTAGACAAATCCCATGTAGGGAGGCAGGTGGATGAGTCTTCACAATAGAATACATCAAATCAAAGAATATTTAAAGGTCTTGTATAATAACATGCTAATACGTTCTTCCAACCTAGATATAATGAAGGTAGACATTGAGGAAATCAAAATAAATCCATAGTCGAGTTGGGATGGTGAGAGTTTTAGTACTTTATTTGACAAGAAAAACCAGTTAGCATATATAATTTTGTAATAGAAAAGGATTTCATGGGAGAACTCTAGAGTGATGTCGATCAAGGAAGGTGATAAGAATATAACCTTCTTCCAAGTTTGTATCAAGGATAAAAGAAACCACCATTCCTAATATTTTTATGAAGGATGGGTCTTTTACGTAGAATGTATAGACTGTGGGAGGTATGGATACTGATTACTTCAAGTATATTTTATCTAATCCTAATCCTAATATGTAGGTAGGCCACCTGAGTGATCAAACCGATCTTTTTGATGATATCCCCATGTTATCTCTAATGAGATTAAAAAATTCTTTGAGACCATTCTGGAGGAACATGAGATCTGGGAAGTGGTTCAGTCTTTGAACACTGAGAGATCTTTGGGCCCTGATAGTTTCCCAAGATCCGTCTATACTACTTTCTAGTATTTAGTGAAAAATGATATTACCATGTCCATCCAAGAATTCTTTAGGGGAGGGAACCTTCCCTAGGTTTCCTATGATTCCACCTTGATTCTCATTCCATAGGTGATGGATCCTTCATCACTTAATCATTTCAGGATAATTATCATGTGTAATTTTCCATATAAGGTTTTGTAAAATATCATGCAAAAGGCCAACACTTAATCTTACTCAATGAATGTCATAGAACCAGCATGTATTTATCAAGGGAAGACCCACACATACAACTATCATCATGGTCCATGAAATGGTTGGATACATCAATAATAAATCACATAGTTCCAACATTGTGGTGAATATTGATATATACATAGCTTATGATAAGATAGAGTGGGGATTTATTAATAGAGTGCTGAATAGTACGAGATTCTATAGATAAGAGGTTGACCTACTTTTTAGTGCTTTCAGCTCACCTTGGATCTTAGTTTCCTTCATGGAAAAAAATGAAGTTTATTTAAAAAAACTCGTGGCCTCAGTTAAGGAGATCCCCTCTCTTCCAACCTCTTTAGTATGGACCAAGACACCCTTAGTAAACACAAGGATAAAAAATAACTAATGGTATCATTCAACCTTTTCATGGAAAATAAAATACTATTGGAATTTCTCATATATTTTTCACGGTTGACATGGTAGTTTTCATGAATGGTTGTAGTATAAATATTTATAAATTAAATTATACCAATGATAAGTATTGAAGGTGGAGTAAAAAATCTATCTGTAGGGAAAAATCAGAGTTTTTATCCCTAAAAGGTGCTCAAATGGGTGGGGAAAAAGAATTGAAGTGGTATTATTCATATGAAAAAAATCATTCCCTATGGAATACCTGGGGGCTCCAATCTCTACAGGAAGAAATTTCATTCACCATTTCAATGGGATGTCCGATAAAATAATGTACTACATCACAAACTAGAAAAATAGAATTTTTTCTTTTGGGGGTCACATTACTCTTTTCAACTGCATTTTATTTTCCATCCCCATGCATGTGATGTCATTTCTCAACAAACCTAAAGAATTTATAAGAAACATTAAAAATATTACAAAATCCTTCTTTTGGGATTCTCATGCTGAAGGAATGTGTCATTGGGAATATTGGGACATGATTTAAAGGATGAACGGAGTGGGTGGCATCAATATGAGGAGTGTCAAGGAGACCATGCAGAGTTTACAAGAAAAACTATCTTTGGACTATCTGGAGGGTAAATCACTTTGGGAAAATTTTATCTCAAACAGATATGGTAACAATATAGACTTAATAGGGTGTTATTCCCAAATTTGGAATTTGATATATCTTTATCTCACTACTCTGTGGAACAACTCAAAATGTATTATTGGGTGTAGATAGATTAATATTTGGATGATAATTGGACTGGGTCGATTCTCAGTTTCCCAGGTTACTTGGTTCAGGGCTTATCCATCACCCAAGTGAGTAGGTTTGATTCATTCATCCATGAACTCCTGGATAACCAATACTTGAATATCTTCAACAACATTATCCTGAATTTAGAACTGGATATACATGTTTTCATGGGCACTGCATCATAAGCATTCTTAGAGAATGAGTACCAAAAATTGAATAATGTTTAGGATGAACAGGATGAGTGGGGAAAAATAATTTTATGTAGATAAATCCCCACAAATATCAATTTTATAGTGTGGTTTCTTCATAACCAATAAAATCCCGATAGATTAAGAGGTTAAGAAAAAATGGATTAAGCCATCCTCTATGTGTTTGTGTAAAAGGATCCCAAATAATAAACTTATGTCCATCTGTTCTTTGAGAGTGATTGGGAAAATTTTGTATGGGGTGGATTATCTGAGTTCATTTGGCTAGGAGACTATTCCTCCACTCATGATGATTTTATACACAGATGGTTTTTGGAGACGGAAACCACTTTCATAAATGAAAGGAAATGGAGATCCTCTTAGTGGATAGTTTCTAGATCATCTGGAGTTCAAGGAATTAATATCTTTATAATGGTATCCCAAATTCTTGGATGATAACTCTAATTAAAACCAAAATTCTAATCTCTTACTTGGTTCCAATTTTTAATCACTAGGAGTTATCACCTTCCTTGAGAAAACTCATGGCTAGAAAATGGTCATCCTACCATTCAAAAAATATTATAGGCAAGTTAAATGGGTGAGATAGAAGACCTTGATCAGTGGTTATAATATTAATGTGGATGGTTATTGAATTTATGGTTTCATGTGGGGGGGGGGGGGTCTATGACCACCAAGGATCAATGGTCCTTACATTCAGTGAAATATATGGTCATGGGGATTATCTCATGGTAGAGGTTTGTACTATTTTGAAATCTAATTAACCATTCCATTCTAAACACATTAACCTAGAGGGGGTGGAAAATAATTCAAATATTTTACATGAATCATTATAGAAGAAGATTCAATCCCCATGTTCCATTATTTACCTCATTTGTAAATGCAATACTCTTCTGGATTCTTGGGTGGCCATGAAACAGACTTTGTGAGAGGGGAATAAGGTTTCATATGTTGAAATAGTGGGTTCCCTAGACCCAACTATGTAGTACTTTTTATTACCATATCATGTGTACATTTAGCTATGCATGATGTTATCTTACCATTATAGTATAGAATTTTCTGCATCCACTATAATAATGGTAATGTCCAAAGGTTAATTGTCATGTCAAGAGGTTATAGTAGATCCCAAGCTATAATGAGAACCATGAGATACAATGACATTGATCTTAAATATATGTTCTATAGTCTAGATACAGCTTACTGACTAAACATAGTACATGTCTGACTATCAGGTGATGGGGGATCATAAGCATTGAGACTTCTTCTCATGAAGTTTGCACTGGTGATCTCTAGTAGTGAGATCATGAGGACAGACCCGTCAATAGGAACACCACATGTTTTGGGTGTCATTGGTTGTTCCTGTCTATGGACATGTGTATTGGTCTCCTGACTTGAGGCCATTACCAATGAATATCATTTGATTATGTACTTTTATGTAAGATGAAAACCATGACAGTGATGTCATGGAGAGGTAGTTTGTGTTGGGTGCGTCGTTGGTGGTATGACATTGGCTGAATGGTCAAGAAATGATTTTTCACTTCCGAGTTCAGGAAGTTTTATATCTCAGGCCTGGTTGATCAGGATGATGCCACCTTCACAAGTCTTTGGCTGAAGTAGTACAAAGGAAAATCCATCTGAATAGATCAACAAATAATAAAGCAAGATAAGGACGATGACATAGGAGTGCATCCTGCTTTATGAGATATTTAATAATAAAGAGATTATAGTACACAGTCAGTTTTCAAAGGATGGTAGTAGTTGCTATGACTATCCTTATCTCTTTAGGGGCCATGATGAGTTGCTAGACTTCGATCTTGTTCTGTGAATTTTATTCACTGCTATCAAGGTAAGGGCCTAGAGGGTCACACACAATAGCGTATTCAATAATCTTCCCTATTCAGTTGAATAGGTATATGGACATAGTGGGCCCCGCCACGAGGTCCGAGCGTTGTCCAAGTTATCGATCACCGATGAATTAAACAAATTCATTAATATTCAAGTTATGAATATTTGGGATTGAATTTATTTAATGTATTTACGAGTTCAGTAAATACGAGAAAATATTAATCGAACAAATATTATTTTAATATTCAAGGTTCGTATAATATTAAGCGGGACAATGAGTAGAGTTAAATGGCTCGGATTTTATCATGTAATATATTTCATATATATTACAAGTATGTGATAAAATAATAAATAAAATTGGCGTAGTTTAGTCCACCAAAATTATTTATTTAGTGAACATTGAAATATATGGGGGCTGGGGAACCCTACTAGGTTTTTATCAACGTCACTATAAATAAGAGAGGAGGCTCTCTCTCTTTGGGGTGAAATTAACTATTCATTCTTTTGCATGGAATGAAAATTGAGAGCCTCTCTCTCCTCCCACTTCTTAGAGAGAGAAACTATCAATCCAAGATGCTCATATCGTGATATCTCTTCTACATCGAAGGCTTCTTGATGCAGTGATCATCGGGACGTCGAAAGCATCGTCGGATCACCGCACTAGCACCCGGAGTTTGACAATCGACGTTCCAGCGGAGTTTTGGAGTGCGTGTGGATGATCTAGAGGGTTATTGCTTTGGATCCTTCAAGATACGATCACCATTGTCTAGTAGCAGTCAACTGCGCCTTCAGATTTGAAACAGGTACGTTTTCATTTGAATGTGATGATTGCACTCGGTTTGTGTAAAGTGAAAGATGGTTCACAATATTTCATGTCATCCCATTATTATACCTTTTACACCCAATTACTCTAGTTTCATTTAAAGTTGAAAACGAATGGTATAGAGTAAGCACTTCATTACCTTTAAGGTAAAAATTCTCCAAGTAATAAGAATATTGGAGATAACACCATCTTTTATTCTTATGGAGAATACATTGAATGACCAGGTGAAAAGGCTTATGGAAAGTTACACCAAAGGAACCTTCATCATGTACTTCAATGAAAAGTGGTTAGTTATTTAACAGGAGGTTATTTGCATCACATAATTAAATCAATTCATGGAAGTTTAAAATTGAAATATAAGAAGCAAGTACACGCTTCTCGTTCAGTTTATATTCATCAAGTATATTAATGTTTCTAAAATTATTCTTGGGTATTGAATATAATATGCCAATAACATATGTATTTAAATACAGTAACCAAGCATGAATAGAAACATTACTAGAAGTAAAGTGTCTTCTCCAAGCAGCTGAGAAAGGGTGATTCCTAAGTTAGTAGTGAGAAACACCTAACTTCTAATTGACAAGTGATTGATTCAAATTGAATAAGTTGTGAAGTATAAACGAAAAAATTTATCTCATGTGCCCATTTGGACATGATGAGACATTATTCCATGTTTTGGAATCAATTTTGTTTGTGGTAACATACCCAACAAATAGTTCACAGCTACTTGAATCAATGACAATACATGATGAATATAAAATGTAATACCTACCCAGTTGTGGCAATGTGATTCTTTGTCAAGTAAAACTAAAATTGGACGTCAACTATATACCCAATATGGTATTTAGTCTCGGCACAGCTAAACATCTTTGGTATTATTAACATCCTTAGTTTAGACAAAGAAACCTTTAGAAATAATGGTATGCCACAAAGCTTTTCGAGGTTAGTTCAACAAGACTGTGTGAACTATTCCAAAGAAAGAAAGATGTACAGATACTTCATAAGTTTCCTTTAAGTCATTAAGGAATTTACCAGTGAAGTATAAGTTTGGTAAGAAGATATAAGTTGCTTCAGATCATCATGCCGAAGAATATCTTGACCAAACAATCATCGATCATGATAATGTATCGTGGAGTAATTCCTAAATGCATGTTACCTTATCTAAATCACCGTATTGATGTTAATAAAGAGGATGGATGACGAGCCATACATATTAACATTGATAAAAAAATGTAGCGTGGAGCGATTCCTAAATGCACATTTTATACATCAAAGTTATGATGTAAGTTGTATCAATGTTATAACCTGCAGTAACTTCCATTATATTTGATGATGTGTTTTGAAAATAACATCTTAAAACCACAAACAATATGCCAACTAAAATGACAAATGGATATCATACAAGTCATAGTATGATGGAAAATCCATTATGTCATAGGACATGTTTGGATGCAAAGAGTTTGTTAGGATTTAAACAAACATGCATAAAGTTAAACATGTTGTGCATCTAAGGTAATTATCCTAACAGTTGCTTAGGATATTACATAAATCCCTAAGATAGAAAAGATGTATTCAAGCATTAGACTACATTTCTATATAAGGGTTCGCATCTCTATTAGAGATAGTGGGGGCTTAATTGACTTGGACTTAGTCAATGCTCGAGATGCAAAAATGGTTGGCATAGGGAACAAGTTCCACAAGTACATGTGGAATAGACATGTTCCAGTGACACATACTGCATAGGAAGAATGAAACCATGGTGATGGTTTTATATTCACCGTGGCCAGTGATAAATTATTCATTAAGAATAATAAATCCTACAAGTAAGTAGTATATGGTAACGAGCTAAGATTGACAAGATCAACTAAAATTCAGTAATGGATTCCATGTATCAAATTGCAAAGGGGATTATAAATTGAATATTGCGGTGGTTATTCAAATGAAATGATACATGGATGGTACAAGTATGGTACCAATAAGGCTCGATTGGTTATACCAAGTTGATACACCTACATCTATTAGAATTTTACTTGTTGTAGCTGAACTTCTATGATTATTTTATTGGTCATTGGATGTCAAGATCATCTTTCATGGAAGGTATCTATACGATGCAACTAGAAAGAGATGATGACATCAAATGATGCCAATAAGGGTTAAAAGTTACTGAAATACCATTCTAGATTAAATTAAGAAACAAGATCTTAGAGCATTCATTATAAATGAATCTTTTCCTTGTGCCTACCAAAGGTTAGTGGGAGCGCCAATTTTTTCCAAATGAAATATGTTCGGTAACATATGGAAAACAAATTCTGATCTTATAGTTAGATAAGATCAGGTTAAAAGCAATTCTATAATGATTGAATTCAAGTAGAAATCAAATTTCTGGGGAACAGGATCCACTGATATAGATCTAAAGGTTCATTGGTCCTAGTCAATCATACATATAGTGACATTGTATTGAAAAATACAAGTTGGAACAATTCAAGAGATAAATTGTTGCTAATGTCATATGTCTTAATCTCTCCAGGTTAACATGTTCGGAGCATGGGTAGAGATTAATGTTGTTAATTGATAGCATATGATTTAGCGATGGATCAATAAAACATGCCATAATATGTACAATAATTGATACTGCCAGGATATAATTTATTATAGGCCGATATCAATTATTTCCAGGAGCACTGCAAGTCATGCAGTCAGAACTATCATCTTGTATTTTGGAAAGTACAAATGATATGTACCTAGAATATAGATAGGAAGGTATACTAGTTTTGGTGGGACACAAACTAGTAATACTTAGATCAATTTTATCTAATGTCGCAGTTATGAAAAGGATACGAGCGAGTCAAGATCATAAAAGCTAGTGGTAGCCATACCTACAAATACCGAGTATGTTGCAGCTTCTAAGGTAGCTAAGAAGCAGTTGTAAATTGCAAATATTTGTTCCAATTCTTGGATTCGCAACTAGTGAGAAAAGTATTATCATAATGAGAATTATGATAATCTTACTAGCCAAGTTGTCAAGTTATGAAAATGGAAAAAGTGATGTACTTTGGGATACCTTATCTTGAGAAGTTTTACTCAAGCCGATGGGGTCACTTATAGAAGATATGACACGTGGCGAAAATGTGGAAGGCACAGCAGTTAAAGACATTACTCAGTAGAAGCATGGTATTTATCATGTGAGTAGCTAGCAATATTAGTTATCAAGTTGGATCTAGTGCAAGTGGGAGTGTTGAAATAGTGGGTTCCCTAGACCCAACTCTGTAGTACTTTTGATTACCATATCATGTGTACAATTATCTATGCATGATGTTATCTTACCATTATAGTGTAGACTTTTCTGCATCCATTATAATAATGGTAATTCCCAAAGGTTAATTGTTGTGTCGAGAGGTTATAGCAAATCCCAGTCTATAATGAGAACCTCAAGATATAATGACATTGATCTTAAATATATGTTATATAGTCTAGATACATATTACTGACTGGACACAATAGATTTCTGACTATCAGGTGCTGGGGACTCATAAGCATTGTGACTTCTTCTCATGAAGTTCTCACTTGGTGATCTCTAGTAGTGAGATCATGAGGACAGACCCGTCAATAGGAACACCACATGTTTTGGGTGTCATTGGTTGTTCATATCTACAAACATGTGTATTGGTCTCCTAAATTGAGGCCATTACCAATGTATATCATTTGATTATGTACTTTGATGTAAGACAAAAACCATGACAGTGATTTCATGGGGAGGTAGTTTGTGTTGGGTGCATCATTGGTGGTATGACATTGGCTGAATGGTCAAGAAAGGATTTGTCGCTTCCAAGTTCAGGAAGTTGTATATCTCAGGCCAAGTTGATCAGGATGGTGCCGCCTTCATAAGTCTTTTCCCAAAGTAGTACAAAGGCAAATCCATCTGGATAGATAAAAAAATAATAAAGCAAGATAAGGATGATGACACAAGTGTGCATCCTGCTTTATGAGATATTTAATGACAAAGAGATTATAGTACACAGTCAGTGTTCATAGGATGGTAGTAATTGCTATGACTATCCTTATCTCTTTAGGGTCCATGATGAGTTGCTAGACTCCTCTCTTGGTCTGTGAATTTTATTCACTAATATTGAGGTAAGGGCCTAGAGGGTAACACACAATAGTGTATTCAAGAATCCACCATATTCAGTTGAATAAGTATATGGACATAGTGGGCCCCACCACAAGGTTTGAGCGTTGTCCAAGTTATCAATCACCGATGAATTAAATAAATTCATTAATATTCAAGTTACAGATATTTGGGATTGAATTTATTTAATGTATTTATGAGTTCCGTAAATACGAGAAAATATTAATCGAACAAATATTATTTAAATATTCAAGGTTCATTTAATATTAAGCGGGACAACGAGTTGAGTTAAATGGCTCAGATTTTATCATGTAATATATTTAATATATATTACAAGTATGTGATAAAATAATAAATAATATTGGCACAGTTTAGTCCACCAAAATTATTTATTTAGTGAATGATGAAATATATGGGGACCGGGGAACCCTATCGGGTATTTATCAACGTCACTATAAATAAGAGCAGAGGCTCTCTCTCTTTGGGGTGAAATTCACTATTCATTATTTTTCATGGAATTAAAATTGATAGCCTCTCCCTCCTCCCGCTTCTTAGAGAGAGAAGATCTCGATCCAGGATGCTCGGATCATGATCTCTCTTCTGCATCAAAGGATTCTCGATGCAGTGATCATCAAGACATTGAAAGCATCATCAGATCGCCATGCTAGCACCCTATGTTCGACGATTGATGTTCCAGTGGTTTTTTGGAGCACGTGTGGATGATCTAGAGGGATCTTGCTTTGGATCCTTCAAGTGATGATCGCCATCGGCTAGTAGCAGTTGACCACACCTTCAGATTTGAAATGGGTACGTTTTCATTTTAATTTTGTGCTCTTTACAATTTACGCGAGATATTCAGACCTCTTTAGGGATTGGTTAATCAGCAATGACAAGTTCTATCGTCCCACCGACGAAAATTTTAAAATCCCCAGCCCACCAGCATCCGCTGCGGACCCCAGAAACCTAACATCATATTTCCTTTATTCTTTCACCTCCCACTAATTTTCACTATTTTTTTTGGTTTGGGATCTCTTCTACACATGTGTGGTAGTCTTATTATAGAAGATGATCTCAGGCATCACTATTTTAGACCACCTTGATGTTTTTTTTTCTTAGGCCTCATCTTGCTTGGAATAAAAATGTTAACATTAATGATGAAGAGAAAAATATGCTGTCTAACCCATGATATATTATATTTATGTTTATTATTTAAATATATAAGAAAATCATTTGTATATGTTCTATATTATTTCATTAGTTTATAATTACTTATTCCCCACATATTAATTTTCTAGTATAAAAATTAATATTTGGGTGTAAATTATTTCATTTTCCAACCATGCTTAAATTTAGATGTTCTATTCCTTGTTCCCTTATCATTGGTCTATCATCTCGAGGATGGTAATGAATATTTATTTATATGTTTAATGTATGGTTTTAGTGCCCCATGGTCATTTAAGTGATCTTAGGGTGATGGTTCTCATGTAACCCTAAAAGATCCCCTTTTTAGTGACTATAAAATTCGAAAAGTTTTTAATTAAATGGTGAATATATATTGTAATATAACAATTAATAAATTTTGAAACTATATTAAATTAATCATTATTAAATAATATTACCATTATTTTGGTTTTCTTAGTCATTCATAATGTAATCGTTGAAGCATCATGAACGTGGGGGGTAAAACTGAGCCAAATCTCAATGATATCAAAAAAATGTTGTTAATATGATAAATAAGTTTTCAAGTATCAATGGATTAAGAAGATAAATAAATATTATTAAGAATAGGATAATGGTCACATTGACACCTTGAATATCCTTTTGGAGAGCCTCTTGTAGGTGAGTGATTTTAAATATTTATTATAACCTGAGTTTCCCACACATGGGAGAGTCAAGTTATAAAGTGAATTTTTCAAGGATTATAAAGAAAAACAATAGAAATGTGTGATTATATGTGGTTATTAGAGGGTTCCTTTTATAAGGGATAATAAGTGATATTTTTGTAAATATTCATTCCTTATATGATAGGGATGGCGTTTTAAAAACAATCGAATCAAAAGTGGATATTTAATAGAGATGGGATAAGTGGATTAAATGATCACCCAATACAAAGATTTAGATATATTGTTTTAATATGTATTATATATTTACTCTTTAATTAAAATCTTTTACCTCAGGTTATCCTTTACCATGCTAGCTAAACATTACATTAGATTATATTTTTAGAACTAAAAATAAAACTAAACCTAATAACTAATTTTGAAAATTTGGATCCAAATATGAAAACCATTTTATTGGATTCAATTTATACAGGTTATAAATATTAATTTTAGTATAAGTATATGTAATGCATATTTTTATAGACAAATGTATTTTTAAGAATAAAAATGATTTTTCTCTTATTCCTTACAAAGTAATAATCCTTAGATGATTGGAACCTTTTTTTGAATATATATATTTTATTAATGATTCATTTCATTAAAATAATTCTTTAATAGTGGTAACATACATTTATTAAAATAAAAATACAAAATTTATAGAATAGATAATTTCCTAATTATTTTTTAAAATTAAATGTTTTTTTATTTGTTAGAAACTAATTAATAATCACTATATAAATGTTTATTGATTATATATATAATTTAATTCATTAAATTTATTACAAAAAATATAATAAATATACCATTTAAGTAAAAATATATAATTTATAATAGAAATATTAAAAAAAAAACACATTTCTTTATACATGAATAATTAAATTAAAATTCCTTTTTGTTACTTAATAATTTATCGAATATTGTTAATTGAATTGAAAAATTATTTCTTTAAGTTTATCAATTTATTTTATTAAAATTAATAAATAAAATTTAAAAATTTAATATAGATATAAAATTCATAAAAATATTTCTTTTGAAACAATGGTATTTTTAAAAGTGATTTTTTTTTCTGGATTCTTATTACAAATATTTACATGCAGTTGTATTAAATTTTATTTTTTAATTATTATTTATTTTTCCATGTTATTTTTATTTCATTTTGTATCATATTGCTCTATAATAAATCATTATTTAGATTTGTTTTTTGTTTTTTTGTATCAAAAGCTATTAAACCCAAAATATTTATTTAAAGGGAAACACATATTAAAATCATGGGTTGAAAAATGTTTACTATTATACACGTGATATCTAGTAAGTTATTCTATAAAAGGTATATTTTCAATAATTTATTACATGATAGAGTTAGTTTTTCTTTCTTTATTCCTATAAAAAATAATATTTTGGTGAAAAAGTGGTAGATATATAGTCTTATGACTCATTAAGGGAGATATGAACAAAATTAAATATGAAGTATTTATCTCAAAATATTAACAAATAAAGGGAGTTATCTTTTTAGAGGATTAAGGGATAGTGAAAGGTTGTAAAATTTTGGATTTTTTTATAGAGTTAGTACTATATTTTTTATAATCTGAATAATAAGTGATGTCGTGTGAACTACTAGGAATAACAGGTGATGCTAAAGTATGAGATTAATGAAGCGATTCATTAATAATTTTTTTATTTAATAATTGTTTCCCATGATAATAATGAATCATGTGGGATTATAGTGGATAATGAGTGAATCATTTATTACACTCTCTAAGGTGAGATAGTGATAGTTATAATATGGTGTTTAAAGTGTTGGGTTGAATTATTTTTTTCAAACCTAAATGGAAATATTTTAAGAAGAATCAAATTATCTATTTTTGTTGTTTCTATTGAAAAACGTATTCCAAAAGAAAAAATAAATCATTAGATATTAGAGAATTTTATACATGTGATGTTTTGGGGATGTTTTGATAAAAACCAAATTATAAAGATATTTATATCATTTCATAATAATCATTTTTTCGGGATGTATGTTCTGGTAAATATATTTCACCATTATTGATAAAGATAATTCCATAATTATTTTTTGATATTTTTTTTGTAGAAATTGGAAATTATTTATTATTATATAATATAAAAGTGTAATATTATGATATTTATGTCTGATTAATTCTTGAGGAAGTGTTTAGAAAAATGTATTATGGGAATTTTGTCACACCATAGTCTTAGGTGTTGAACCATAAGAGGTGAAATTGTATAACAATACCAAGGCTAAAATATTTATGTGTTTATAATGGAATTGATTATTAAAGAATGAATGAATTTAAATACCATGTTATTCTAATTAGAAATATTAGTAAATGTGTAAACTTTATGGGAATTATTAAGTTTAAATTAGTTGACATTATGAATTTTGAAATACTGAAACATTTATACAGTAGTGGGATATATTAAAACATAATAGTGTCAAGTTAGGAAAATTTAAAGATGTGAATTTATATCTTCAAGTAGGTTAATATAAGATTTAAATAGAATTTTATGAAAAGATATTTAAATAATGATATGGATTAAATTTCCCCTGACATTTGAAATAGATTTATGACTATAATGAAAGGAAAATAGGATATTTTCTCTTACCCTTGGGAAATAACCTCGTATGTTGATAAGTTAAAGATAAATAATGTAATAGATTCAAAAATAGAGATTTCTAGAAAGATAGAGGTGTGTTAAACAAGGATAATTCCCTGAGATAATTATTACTATAAATTCATAGAAATATTTATATTTATGATAATGAAGTGAATTTTTAGACCAATCACAGTGTAATATCAATGTTGAATTTAGGGATATCAATGTGTCTTCTAGATAATGTAGTGAATTATTTTGAGTGAAGAGATAATTAAATTATCATTAATGTAGGGGATGTAATCAAAGAGCTATAGTGATCTATCTCTAAATTTTTTAACACATGTAAGGTTGTTATAATGAATTTTTTGTACAATGGAACTTCTCTACATGTGTGATCCTTGTACATATCCCACTCTGAGTAAGCATTGTTAATATCACATATTTTTATTTATTTATCATATCTAAATTCATTGAGATAGTTTTAAGAATTTTGTTTTGACTAATCATACAATGTGATTATTTGGAAGGGTTTTGTTAATTTTTCACACACTAATCCTCTCCCTCAAGGTGTTTATTTCCATTTGTGTGGTCAACATAAATATATAATAGATCTGATTAAAGGACCATACCTTAACTTGAAATACTATTTTAATCCAAATATCTTGTGTAATTCCCTCACCTTTGTGTGTACCTCTATTTAGGGAGAAGTAAATCTTGGGATGATATAATTTAAGTCTCTATAAACATGTATTTATATAAAAAAAATTATGGTTTATATATATATATATATCAATATTTTTATTATTATTATAAAATCATCATTATCTCATAAGATTAAAATGAGAAATATAAACTAAAAAATATAACATAATTAAAAAATCATAATTATAAACTCAAAGGCCCATATGGTTCATTAATTCGATACTCCACTACGGAAAGAAATTATAATTTTATCTTTTTTCAAAAATAATTTTTTTCTTACAAAACATCCAATTGTAGTAATAGAAGAAAATGAATACCCTTTTAAAAAATGGTAGTGTTAATTAATCTAATATAATTTAATTGGGTGAAAAATATTTATAATAAGAAATGTTATTCTAAAATAATAGTAAAAAACACCATTTTTAATGACCACCATTATCTACAATCACATGATATTTTCCATATTTCTCACAGAGAATGTTTAAATTATAATAGGTAAATATTTAATAAATAAAGATTATCATGGATCTAATAAAATTGTAACTAGAGTAAAATTTTAAGGATAAGATAATCCATTCTTAAGAGGAATATGAAATACTATATTCCCCACATTTAATTACTTTCAACCTTGAAAAGATAAAAACTCATAAATAGATAGTCTAGTACAATATCTAATCTTTCTAAATTTTTCATTTAAAAAAAATATGACAAACTCTATCTGTCTACTTAACAATGATTGAATATCAACATATAGGAAAAGTATAATATTGATTTCTATATCAAACCATTATATAACCTCATGTTAAATCATACATAATTATTTATCCCAAATATAATTGGGTATTGATTATTATTTATAAAATTAGTTCAATTAAATTTCCCAAATATAAACTATAAGTGAGTAATCCTTCTCTCAAGTATAATTCATTAAACAAAATGCATGTTATCATATGATTATCCAATATTATTAACCTTTTACTACTAACTGTCAAATAAATAAAACATTCATTTTTACTACTAGACAACATAATACCAAAAACATATAACTCTTCAAATCTATAAATCAAAATAGAACCATCATAAATATTTAAGATAAATATTCACTATATTTAAAAATTCCACTATTCAAAATTGTATTTATTTCGCAAAATCTTCCTCCACATGTCAATAAAACCAACATTTCATTCACGGGGAAAGCATAATTCTATAAAATATTATGATGAAATACCAAGATTATTCACCTAAGAATATTCTATTATATTTAATCACATAATTAAATACTTCTTAATAGTTCAAAATCCTACTTGAACATAAAAATAAACATGATATACCGACATTGTGCCATCCACATGAAAAAATATAAAGAACAAACATAATATCATAACTAGTTCAATAGGTTCTCAAACTATAATATTTTTTATTGACCTTTCACCCTATGGAGGTTAAATTTGTATTCAATTTCATGTATTTTAGGAAGTATTGTTCAAATATCATAGGATGGAAGGTTTAATCACGTGACATGGGATCATTTTTTCTAGTATGATAATCTTATATATCATAGTACCATTTGTGAAATCTTTGTCTAAAAATATGTTATTTTTTTACATTATTTTCAACCATAGCAGGGAAAACACCTATCAATAATATGATTGGATTATTATTCAACATTTTAATGGAAAATAAATGAATTTAAATATTTATTTATAAAAAATGTGGGGTATATTCATGATCAATACATGTGTTTGTGTGGGATTACTCTATAGTTGAAATCCATTTTAAAATACACTTGAAAGTGTAATTTTATTTAATAAGGAATCCGAGAGGATTATGTAGGTGATTATCATTCACATTAAACTATAGGTTTATTAGAAAATCACTAGTTTATTAGGGGTTGTTACTGGTTCATCACCAGTATGTTTGAGACTCACTGTGTCATCACCCATGAATCAGTTTTTTAATCACCAAAAACAAGTTTAGGTTACACTGTATCATGAAAAGTGAGTTTATAGATTTATGGGTATACTTTATTTGGAATCATACTAGATAATTAGGGTAAATGTTTTTGTTTAATTCTATATCAGATTGATTTTTTTCTAGGTTTTATGGCCTCCAAGGAAAATATTTGTTTATGATAATTTTTTTTACCATCTAGGAAACATAAAATATTATATTGGGGTTTAGGGTCTCCTAGGAGGACTTAATGCTACGTTAGATTTTTATACCATCTAGGAAGGATTAATATTTATTATGAGGTTTAACATTTTCAAGGAGGATATAAGGATACACTATATTTTTATTCCATAATGTAATAATTAGAATTTACACTGGGGAGTAAAATATCCTAGGGGGTATTAATGTTATGTTCCAGTATCATGTCATCCATGATGTTATAAATGTTATGGTGGGGTTTAAGTCCTCTCAAGATAATATAAGGTTACACTAGAGTATTGTGGTGGATAAGATGGCTTAAAAGTTACACTGGAGTTTATGATATCCTAGTAGGAGTTAAGGTTATGCTATACTTTAATAAAATTTTGGAAGACATTAAGGTTATTCAAGGTTATATGGTTTATTAGGAGTAATTATGATTAATGGGAGAATAAGGTGTGGTGAAGTTAGGATTGGACCCTTGAATGGGACTTCCAACAAAAAATAATGAAGAGAATTAAAATTCATGTAGTTCATCATTACAGTTTTATATCCATGTGTTAGGGTGTGTCATACAATTTAATATCCTAGAAAGGGGACCAATGGTGTTTATTTTTTTAGTCATGTAACCAAGTATATTATTTTTAGTAGTTTATGGTTATACATTCAAGTACAATCTATGAAGGATTCCAATAAATTTCTAACTGTTGGAAATAAAAATAATTGAAACTTCTATAGTTTTACAAGATATATGAGTCAAGGGAAGGAATGGGATATAAACTAGGTTAGTGAACCCTAAAATTCAATCCCAAAAATTATCCTATAAAATTTATAGTGGGATTCCTATGAAAAATTAACCTATTTATAATCATCCCCTATCCATTTTCAAATATACATTTTTAAGTATGACCAAACCTTTTAGAATTGGGAAGTATGTCAGAAAATTAAATTCTTTCAATAAGGAGGTATCTAGGTTAAGGAATGATTAAATTATACTAGGAATAAAGTTTTAGGATATTAACTAGGGATTATACTGAAACACAAAATGCCTTCAAAGGATCTCTAGTAGGATTTAGGAAAATGTGCAGGACTTATGTTGAAATGAAAGAACAATAACACAAAAGGTTATCTTAAACCCCTACAAAAATATAAGATGATATGTATTCTAAGTATCTTTTAGAGTAAATATCCTTATTATCACTGGAATGAACCATTAACCACACATTAAGATCCTATAATAGGAAGAGGAAAACAATGGGATAAACTATTCATAATATGTGTCATATTTTTAAGCAACTGAGTGAGCATTATTGATATCCTTTAATATTTTTTGAGTTATAATCATATGAGGATGGATTTTAATGGGTATGTATAAGTTTATAGAGGTATTAGAAAAGTGATACATAATTCTTAAGAATTGAAAATGTGAGGGTTTTAATTTAGTATTCTGTGGCATCAAATGTATATTAAATCTGGTAAGAAATCATTTAAATGCCCACTATTGGGTGAATAATAATGATAATCTATGAATTGGTGTACATGATTAATAATGGTATAAACTTTATAATCCTGATAAAATATGGTTTTGGTGAGCGGTTTATATTCATCTATGACCTTATATTAAGGTTAATTATCATTGATAACCCTTCAAATATTTGGCTAGTTACACAAGCCTTTAGTAAGGACTGTACTCCTTATATGACATAAGTAGATATTCCATTCATAGGTACTATGTATACTCAATAATAGGTCAATTCATATATATTTGGGTCATGTATTTCATGTTTTAGAAGGGGTTGTATGAATCGATCACTTTAACAAATTCATTCTCCTATGGTTTTACCTACCAGATATGATAAGTAACCCAATATGGTACATGAATATTATAAGCTCAAAGTTGCATTATCTTCCTCACTAAATTATTGAAATAATATAAAATTTCAATTATTTATAAGAAAAATGGATTTTTTATCTCTAAATAGATCTTTTTAGTTACACATCATATCAAAGGAGGATTCATAATTGTGAAATCTAGTGAAGTGGGTTTTGGGATTATAAAAGATGATATTTTTAAAAAATTTCCTAAAATAATAAAAACTATAAAAAAATATTATCATAGTTCACATTGTGGGATTAAATTATTTTTTGAGTGTCAATAGAGGGTCCTCCCCCAACCCCTTAAATATTATATCTTTGTAAAATAAATAGGAATGAAATCTAATTAAAAGTGATGTAATTCATGGTTTCACTCTAGTTATTGTTGAAATGTTTATATGAGGGAATAATATCTAAACCTATAAATCATATGATACCACTTATTTGGATTATATTTAAATATTTAATTTTAAATAATGATACTCTTTCACATCTATATCACCCAAGGCCTATATGATTTATATATCACTCACCACATATGTGTAATATAATAAATTTAAATTATATGAAAGTTGGTACATCATAAATATAATATTACATGGAATTAATTCTCTGAATGGGTCTCTAGTATTTTATTATTTTTTAAAATATTTAAAAGAAAATTAATAAAAACATTAATTCTTCCTTTTATAGGATGAACGCGTTCTATCTTTGATCATTTTTTAGAAGAGGGTTTGAATATTTATTACAAATCAATGGTTGAGGTAGTTGACCAAATATAAAAAAGTATTATTATAATATTCCTCAAATAATTAGAAACTACCTTAGTGTTGGGATTAATGAAAAATTAATTACCTAGAATCATACCTTTGAATTGTTACATTCTTCTTGTTATGGTCAAATTTTAAAATTCAATACTAAAATTATCTCTCAAAGAGTAAATGTTTCATTTGGAAACCATTATTATAGAAATGGTGGAACTAAGAATACATATCTATTATGGTATCAACCCAAAAAAGTGGATGAATTATTTCCAATACTAGTGCTAAAATTATATAACTCAACATCAATTCTCTACCATGAAATTATTGATCAATCACATGAAAGGAAATTAGATTTCTATTTGTGTATTATTTGTTGGTTTATATAGTTTTAGGCGTGCTAAGTCCATTATGGTTATTATTATTTTTATATGGATCTGGAGTATTTTACTATTTATAAGAACATATAGTTATCCCAATTACTTACATATATTATTATTAACATAATCATTAACTTTCTTATTCATTGGATCCCTCAAAAAATATTATTCTCCTATTATATGATGATGTGAGCCTAAGACTTTGAGAAACATTCAAAAATGAAGGGATACCTATATTAGGGTTCTTGTAAAATGAATTTATCACCCACTCATAAACCTAGATAATTAATGGAATGAATCCTACATTGACATGGTAAGAACAATAGGTCAAAAAAAACTAAAAAAGTGATAACAGCATTTACAACCAAATCAGTACATGGGTGAAGATATTACTATATCTATGCAGCGAAAAACCCATGATAACCATAACTTTTGGATTCATAAATAATAAAAACTACGGTGTTTAATGATCATAATAAACTACCCTCAAAATATTATAATATGAATCATCTGATCAGAGGTGCAAATAGAGTAGACAAGAAGATATGACTGGTCAAATTCTAAGAAATGTGGTTAATATAAAACTTATTACTAATTCACAATTCAAACAATAAATAGAGACTAAAAACAATCATCATGTATTTTGATATTTATCAAGGAAATAACCTCAATTAATTATTTCATGTTTTAGTGAAGTTGTTTTTTAATTTATGGATCATATAAAGATGGAGAGGTTTTATGCGAATCAGGAGGCCATTTTCAATTCTATGGGAATAGATTGGGCCACATTTAAACTATAATGAATAATAAAATCCAATTGATATTAAAAAATATCTAATAATATTATTTTTAAAGAGTATTATTTGGATATATCGGTTTTAATTAAACGGTTAAAAGGTTATAGGTCTTCTTAGGTGTCACTGTTTATTTGTATTCATCCCATATAATGAGATCCCCACTTGAGAAATCTAGTAAAATTGTAAAGAAACCTATGAAGAATTATTATATATGATTTTTTATCATGATTTATAAATAGTGTTTTAAGATGAAAATGAGGTTATCTACGAGTCCAATGAACCATATCACATTACATGAATATTTCACAACATATAGTAGATATTTCTAGTGAAACCTTATTAATGTTGATTTGAGAAAAATCCCATGAACATTTAATTTTTTTTATCATCATGCACAAGGATACCTGTAGATTAATTACTATACACTTGGTCGGATATATGGTTATGATGTAGTAACAGTTTATTAGGGAATGTATATATTATTACCAGGAAACCTTGTTAAAGGATCTAGTAACATTCTAAAAGATGAATTCCCCTAATAGGGATTGGAAACTAACTTATGTTGAAAGGAATGAAGATACAAAGAATGCTATAAGGATGAGGGTTTAATGGTAAAAAATACCCACCCTATAGATTTTATCTCATCGGGCCTAATCAATGAGTGAAGTGGTTTAATCATAAATACAAAATACTAGGCCAACAATAATAGAAGATTTGCATGTGAAAAAATAGCTCAAGTTGGTAGTGGAGGAGACCTGACTAGTCAAACACATTTCCTTTTTAGGTTTAGTCTTTTCCTCCTAATAATTGGATAAAATAGTTTATTTTAATAAGTATTCCAAATATTCTAAAACATTTGAATGCAGTAACATTTAGATAAAATATATCTCCAAAAAAATCTTTTCAGAAAACTTATATTTATGGGTAGATCACTCTAAACACATTTTTGATGATGTTTTTCACAAAATTTCCCACATTTTCCTTTGTGATTTAACTTTAAATATATAATAACCATTTATGTAATATTATATTTTAGTTTAGGGTTCTTAATTCTATAATATAAACTAATGGGGAGAATTTAATTAATAATGTTATATTTTGTGAAAAAAAATTATTGCTGAGAATATTAATTATTTTTGGTGTAAATTAACATAGGAAAACTAGATTTAGATTATTAACTAATGAAGTAAATATGTTTTGTATGAGTTATTATGAAAAAATATTACTATCTTATTAGACTTTTAGTTATTTTTTTATTTATATCTTCTCCTCACTCTATCATAGTAGAAAGTAGGGTTGAACTCAATGGGTAGCGGGTGAGGGTCAAAGAGATTATTCATTTTACTAAATGTAATTAGGTAATGCAATAGATGAAAAATAGTGATTTTTTGTAAAAAATTAAGTAAAAACAAATTAAATGATGAAGTGTGGGTGTGTGAAATTGAAAAATTTAAAAAGATTAGAAGTAGGTGGTATGAAACAAGATATGGTGAGGAAGATCTTATTGAAGATGCTAGATTAAAAATATGATAGTCTTGAGAAAAGGTTCAATTCAAGTAAAAAACATAATCAACATGGATGATTTTAGACATTTTCATGAATAAAATAACTATTGATTTTGAAAATAGTCATTGTCAAGAAGGGTTATCATTCGGTATTGATAAAAGGAAGTGATCATGGGCATTTCAAAATTTTACTATCAATTAATAATGAATGTTCTTTTTATCTAACACTCGTCTACTCAATATATTAATTTATTATAGAATATAAAATGATATCAACCAATCTTGATTTTTATAATCATCTATCAAAACAACATAAATATAATGAAATGATTAGCATTTGATTTTAACAATAATAATGAACTACTAAATTGAAGTTATAAAGAGTGAACATGAAAAAATTAATTAACAACAAGAATATAATCAACACCAAATGTATGGAGTATATTTTCATAGATTATGGGAAATAGAAGAACTAAATGTATGAAATTCAATAGGAATTAAATAAGGAAGAATAGGAATCCTTCCCCACTAAGCTGGGAACTCTACTTCCAAACCTATTACAGTATTTATTCTACTTGAAGTCTAACTTGCACCCAAAAAAATTCTCCCACCCTATTAATCTAGACCTCATCTAGTTAGAGAATTATAGTTGATTAGTGATTGAATGGTCAACCTTGATTTCTACTTCAATTTATCTTTTAAAAAAAATTTCACACAAGCTTTAGTCCACCAATGTAGTTTTAAAGAAATTAAGTTCTTTCCATATGTAATATCCTATTACTTCTTTACATGAAAGCACACTTTTATTTTATAGAAATACCCATGCATGAAAAAATCATACTAGTGATCCTCAAGTGACTACATAGGAGAAACTAAACTTTGTGTCTTATTAAAAATCATCTAGGTAATACAAAAACACTAGATCAAAATGATCCATAACATATTCATTTGAAGGGTATGAAATGCATAAAACCATTGTCACAGATAACGTTTCCTGATGAGTCTTTGTATCAGGATCAATCTATCTTAGTATTTTCGTGGTAGTTCCCCATTTCACTCAAGTAGATCAGTTGGTCAAATTCATGTCATCTAGTGCGGATGAGGCATTTGATCAATAATAATGTCTACAATAAGGAATTTTCTTATATTTAGTGAATTAATAAGGGTCAAGGCCCCAACATCTTCATCATTAGACTATAAAAATGAATAAACCCATCAAAAAAACTTCTTCATATCAGTACTGAGAACAAAAATATTATTCTACTTGATATAATATACCTCATTTTCCTGTTCAAACTTCATTGGTTTAGATTAATTATTTTCCTTGGATCTTAATATTATCAATATATATAAATTTTTGTATCAATTTATTCATCCATCATTGAATTAAGACTTCATTATCTTTGACAATGATGGTGTTTAAGTCTTCCCATAAAATACTAATTTGATGGAAGCACATTCCATTTATTCCAAGATATGTTTGAGAATATCAATCCTTTATTAAAATGGTCTTCCTAATTTATGTTGTATTAGTCTTGGTTTTTAGAAAATTGAGATTGGGTTTCACCATCTTCACTAAATATAACATTCAATCATCAAGTTTCCCTTGTGAATTTCATTCATCTTTTTTCAGGTTTCCAATATTAATAGATATCCTTTTATTTTTATTGACACACTTCATTCTAATTCATGAATGTAATCTATAATATTTTTGGGTTTTATTATTCCTTTAGTTGATGTTTGGGTTTTGTATGAAGAATTATAAAAATGTAGAATTAACCTTATCTAAATTAAAAATTATGTAATAGTTGGGAATTGACCATTATATTTTTTGAAAATATCATGGAATGAACCTTATATAGAACTTCAGTTTAATATTTAAATTAATTCTTATTCCACAAATGAACTTAAAATAGATAAAAACTATATATAGATGCTTCCAAAATATGGATAAACCATTAAGAAAGTGTTCTGGAATTTATAATTACCCATATGAAGGCGCACTAACCTATATTCATTAACTTAGATAACAAATAATTTAAATATAGTGTAAAATTAATTTAAAATTAAAATAACCTAAAAAATATAATAAAAATAAAATTCCCACAAATGGAACTGTGAAATAAACATGAATTATTATAATTAATATCAATGGTGGAAACATTTAAATTTTGAAATTTCGACATCTAAAAAAAATAACCATTAAAAATGTATTTCATATCACCTTAAAAATTTTATTTCAGTTAAATTTCTCTAAAAAAATTAATGAATTTTATATTAACAAATAATAAAATGAAAATAATGAACTTTAACCAATTATCACCAAAAGATTCTATTTCAATAAAAAATTTAAAGAATTTTATACTTACAAAAAATAATGTGAATTATATATATTGAATCTCTAAACACATTTTTACTTAAAAATAATTTTATTTTAATAAGAATTATTTGGTAATAATGTATCCAAAAGTGCCTTATAAATCTCACCAGTGCATAAATCGTTTATAGTACTCAAGTAATAAAATAATTAAATACATGGAAGATATGTAATCTCAAGAGTGGAAAACAAAAAGTCCATAATGAAATGATTTTCAAAAATAATTTCCAACATAGACCCTCTCATGTTGTAAATGTGATTTCCCTCTTAAAATAAAAAGTTTTAATTAAAATTATTGTTTAATATTTTATAAAAAATGATTGAAATTGAAAACTTTGGAAACAATTAAACAAAATTAAATTTTAATCTAATCGAATCTTCCAAACATCAGTTCTCCACTAGGTAAATAGAAACACATAAATTGGGAATCAAAATAATTATAGTCACTATTATAAGAGTCAAATAGAATAAATACAAGTTATTAATAATTATCCAATCCAATAGTAATTTAATAAAGACCAAATATTTAAACATAGATTAGGATTATTGTTTCATATCCCATTTAGATTCATATCTAATTAATTTATTTCAAATAATAAAGCTAAAAATACAGTATAAGCATATTACAAAAAGTTTACTGAGTGAACTAATTTTAAAGAGGGAATTAAAATGATTTACCTAATTAAATACTTGAAGTTAAATAAATTAAACTTTGTTAATATATAAAAAATAAACCACTCATTATTGTTTTTTAATCACTTAAAATACTCAAATTAAACTTTAAAAAAATTAAATTTTATTAAAATGATTAACAAATTTTGATAGGTTCATGATGAAAAAGTTTAGCCGATTTTAAACCCCACAACTATACAAAAGACCTTATATTTTCCTAAATATAGATCTATAAAGGCATTAGAATAATTGAAAATAATTTAGTTCACATAGTATTTTAAAAATAGAAACTCAGAAACATGTTCATGGTCTATAAGGAATTTATAAAGAAATCGATTTCCAAAAGTTACAAAATTTTTCAAAATTATTATTAAAATTGAACATACTTACAATTTTTAAAAGAATAAAAATATTTTATATGAAGCTCAAATATATAGATTTTTTTGAATGATCCCAGCAAGTAATTGAAGGATAAGACATTAATAGGTGAAAAAATATCAATAAATAATTAAGAATACAATCTAACTATCCATATGGATGAAATAGTTTCAATTTAACAAATATAAGAAGAAAAAATTATATAATTAAAAAAACTCCCTAAATATAGATGCTTTATTATTATTTATGTCAATCTAAGTACACATTCCCTCTTTCATTTTATATGAGATCCCCCTTTTGACCAGTTGGTATTACCTGTACGTTGAAAGAGTTTAATACTAAATTACAATAGTATGAGATTATATTAATGAAAACTAGGGGTTTATTTTTAAGGGATAGTATTTCATGTGGATCCACTATATATCTCATTCTCATGACCATCCCTCCCCTCTTATTATTGATCAATATTGGAATATTCTGTCAGATTCTGCACATGAGGCCGATTATGATTTTATAGTCGTTTTCCCCTTTACATTTATGGTAGGCCAGAATCATAGTAAACCCTTTTTATAGTAGTCTAGAATTATGGTTAGTATATTTTCACATGATATCAGTGATAAATTCACTTCCATTGAAATCTCATAATTTTTGGTTGATTTGGCTTAGATATAGTAGATCTAACCCATTTTCCCAAGAATTAATCATGAAAATAAATCATTCAAAAAAAATTTCTATGATTTTAATCATTAATAGAAAAAAAAATTTCAAAATGGTTTTAAATATATGAAAAGAGTTAAAATAATATTTTCATCGTGAAAAAATTAAGTTTTTGTAAATTTTTCAATGATTTTCAATAAATTGGACTTAAAAAGTCATACATGCAACGTTTAAAGACGAAACTCAATTTTTTTTTATGAAGTTTAAAAACAAAAACTTCCCCCTCCCCAAAATATTTTTTTCTTTAATGATTATATTTTAACAAAAAATAAAAAAATAGATTTTGTCAAAAATTTAGGGGACTACTCCAGTAAAACTAGTATTAAAATCTCAAAATAGAATAAAAAGTTTTAGAAAATTAATCCCTATTCAGCTAGTTTTTTGTTTCTTTTGTGTAAATATATAATTTTCAATCCCAATTTATTCATATCAATATCATATTTTTCAATCCATGAATTTTCATAAAATATAAATGAATATTAATAATTTGGTTCAACTATTAAAATAGAAAAATGAAACCAAGTAGATAGTTAGATGATGTGGAAACATAGGTAAAAAACTTTGAGGATTCAACATGTTCTAATGAAAATACTAAGATGGGGAAAAATGTGATTACACAATAAAATTTTTAGGTATTTTTATTTAATTGAAAAAAATGAATAAAAATTTAGAACCATGGTCTGCCACCCAAAAATCAGTATTTTTAATCCCTCCACTGAGCTTCTCTAAAACTCTATGTAATGTCACTTAAGGGATGTAATTTCCAAGTTATGAACCACCATGTATTAGTATATCATTTATTTTTAAGGGAAAATAGGTTTTATGGGAACCAATACTTATAGGGATACCACCATGTTCCCTAACATTGAAATCACACACCTGAATGTCCCTTTCGATAGATGGGAAAAATAATATTTTCTGTTTTTTAAGGAAAATATTCTGACATACCACATCAAATTTCAAGAAAAATATGACCAAATTTAAGACCCCTTAATGTTAATGAATTGTATTTCATACTTAAAAGTTTTTTAAAAATCTCGTTAGGATTTCAATATAAAAAAATCATACATTATATAGAAACATTGGAAAAAACATCTAGATTTTTCACTTTTTTTTTGAAATACTAAACCCTTACCATGGTAATTGGATAAAGTTTAAGTATTGTAGCAGTCAACTGTATATAATACTTCACTATTTTCTCACCATATTTATTAATTTTAGAAAATATAGTCACCATTTTTTCTTCTATTTGAATGTTTTTTATAAAAGAGTGATTAACGATTCCCATTTCAAGTTCCATTATAACCATTCACACAATAAGATAACTACCTAATTCATTTTCCACATTAGCTGTGTAAATGTTTTCTTAATCAAATGAAGACCAAGTTAAACCTCTTAAAATTTTATTTCATGAATAATTTTACTTTTTAGTTCTTTAAAAATAAGAATTTATATTAATTTCCCTAAATAAGTTCATCATTTGTCTTCCATAAATATTTGTTCAATTGATCACTTTTCATAAATAACAACTTCAAGTTAGAGGTTCCCACATTTTATTCAACATTTTAAGATTATATAAATTAATAAATTTATTTTCTTTTATTGATAAATATTTCAAATAGATAACCACTTAAAGAATCCATAGATAAAAATCCATCATTAATGACTTTGTAGTTTTTCCTATCCTCACTAGCTATTTCATTAGAAATATGCCATAGTTTTTCATAACTATGATATATAATAAATACACATGTTTGTTTTTATGAATAAGATCATTTTTAACCATTTATTTATAAAAACACATTAATATAACTCTTAAATAGAACCTATGGTTAGGAATTTGAACACGAATTTCATTAAATCAATCCCCAAAATTATAAAAATCATCCCTATTATCCATAACAAAATTTGTGACCAGGTACCTAAAATTCCTATGAATCTTTCCTATTATCCTATGATTTTATCTTCAAATATAACATATTAAATTAAACAGAAAATACTATAATAGATAATTATTCATATAAATAGATTTTAAGGTAATCCGAGTAAAAAGAAAAAAACTCAGCAAGAATCTTTTTTGAGTTTCAACAAAAAAAGAAGAACACATTTTTTATTTTTTATTTTTAATGTTATTTGGATTTTCATTGAAACCATAAGACACCCTCATCTTCCTTACTCATAAATGGTGATACAATTGTATAAGACATTTTGATATCAAAATATTTTTTGATATCTCATACTCATACTATAATTGTAGAAAGCAGGGTAAAACCCAAGGGAAGGTTTATTAGAGTCAAATAACTTATTATTTACCAAAAAATGTATATAAGTATGGCAATGAACAAAAATTTATGAATATGTGTGAATTTTATTTTAAATAAAAAATGAAATAATAAAGGTGGGAATGTTAAATTATAAATTATAGAATGGTTTGAAGTAGGTTGTGTGCCAAAATATAGTGGAATAAAGACTTTATCAAGGGGAACTGAAAATATGATGGTCTTGAGAAATGGTAAAATTCAACCAAAAAATAAAATCACTGAGGAATATTTAAGACTCTAATAAGAATAAAAGTACTAAAAAATTTGAAATAAAAATCTTTTTTAGGAAGGATTCTCATTTATATGCTTGAAAAGGAAGTTATCAAAGGCCATTCATAGATTTCACACTCATTTTACCATGATTTTTTATTTTACCCAATATTCTTCTACTCAATCATATTATCTATTAAAGTGTATAAAATGATTTAAACAATTATTTTATTTTATAATAATTTAATGAAACACTATAAATTTCATGAAACAGAATGAATTTGATATGAAAAAATAGAATGAATTGTTATATTGAAGAAATAAAAGGAATAAAAATGAGAGATTTAAATAAAAAAATAGAAATCAGATTCCGTTCATACATTCAAGTAAAAAAACCATGTATTCATAGAAAAAGGGAAGAACATATATTAAAATTACATATTTTGATAGGAATTAATAAAGGAAGAATAGGGATTATTTATAACCAATTTAGAGACTCAACCTACCATTCCATTCCTATATTTATTCTATGAAGCCTAAATCACACCATAGAAGATAGTCTATCCCTTATAAAAATATTCCACTACAAGTTTTAGAATGGTGGGTGATAGGTAATTGAATGATTGATCATTATTTCTACCACCTTATCCAATTTAATGATGTTCTCTTACTACCTTTAGTCCACTGAATTAGTGTTAATTTAAGTCCTTAGATAATTGTGAGATTAATAAGAGGGGGAGGGGTGAATAAATGATCCCTTTATTTTATGAATTATTCTCAAAATTCAACCTATTAATCATTAAAGATTTTCTATCCACTCAAATATATCTATCAAACTCACTACATATGATGTAAATATAAATAGATATCAACACATGAAATTTCAAAGGTTATTTATAAATACCAACTCCATTATAATTTGTTATACACCCTAACATGCTGTCTTTACTAACAACTTTCAGATTTCAAAGATACAGGAAGTAAATGGTTACACCCCCAGTAGTCATTCCTTTAGTTGACCCTATTTCTACCTCAAATTGATCAAATATCCTTCCACAATTAGTTATACCCCTAAAATATCCTTCTTTTCTCCTCTTAATTTATGACTGCTTATATCCCCAACCACAATCATCCTCAACAATTGGTTATACATCATACTAGAAGCTCTCACTTCTTCTTTATTGATCCACTATATAAATATATCTTTTTTTAGTTGGTCTTCTTCTATAAGATATTTGGATCACCTTTTAATATTTATAGCTTCTTCAAGATCTATAATAGTCCCTTTAATAGAATTTTGGATCCAAAAAGACCTCCTGAAATTCAATGACTAAGATAAACTCAAATCACAACTTTTTATAATATTGTATGAAAATATTCATTAGAAAAATTCTATTCGGAAGCACTTGTTTTGGTATTATGCTTCAACTTATCCTCTATTTGGTGTTCTCTATCTAATGAACCTACATCTAGTACTCCTCAATTTCATGTTCTCTATTTGTTGTACCTTGGTCTAATACAACTCTATCTAATGGTCCTTTATATATTTTTCCTCCTTCCATTTCCCCTTCATTTGGTGTGCCATAATCCATTTCAAAACTATCTGATAAAAATTATGAAAGTTTTTTTAGTTTCTCATATTCTTTAAAAAAGTTCTTACTTGGTATGAAACTCTCACAATTCTAATATTAATATATCATCAATTAGAATCTCAAATAATAGAAACAACAATAACCTAATATCTAAATGATATCTTCTCATTTTATAGGCATACCTCCCCAATAAATCAAAGAAGAAGCACATGCTCAAAATATGAACTTCCCACTCAACTCATATTTCATTTTACCGTCATCAATTCTTCTAAAACATATGATTCAACATCGTTCATATAAGATTTAATAGATCTTGATGTTAATGATCTCTTTAGATCTTCATTAAATCTGGGATAGATTTAAAAACATTAATATAACATCTCATCATTTTCATAATTTTTTACTTTATAATTTTTTCTAAAAAACCTTAGACATTCATCTATTGAAAAAACATAAAGGTAGTTATATTTGGTATTTCTTTGTAAGAAATATTACATACGATGGACTCTATATGATATGACTTATGGTTTCTCTATCTTATAATATTTATAGATTTCTCTCTTTGTTAGTTTCTAATTCTAAATTTGATAAAATCACATTTATCCATTGAATGACATCCTCACGCTTCCCTCCATCTAATAAAACATTGTATCTTTAACCATCGAATAATTCTCTAATTGATGATCTATCAAACATCTATCTGGTTGAACATCTAAAAATGTTTTTCTGATAGACATGGTTCAGTTTACATCCATCCGGTACCCTCATGATTTTTCATCTAGTAGTCATTATAGATATCCCTATCTAGTGTATTCCATATGGTTGACTAAAAACATATTATCTAGTTGACTAATGAACTCTTTTTCTACTAGAGGTAGACTATTTATATCTAATCATTTTGTGGATAATAAAAACTCTATATATTAAACTTCAATTAAGATAAACTCCATGAATTTATAACATTGAAATTTTAACAAACATTATAACTAGAAAATTTTACAAACTTCATAACCAGAACTTTGTAGGTATAAAACATTTTCCATTAACATCCATCTAGAATATTCATGTTTTTACAATTGAAACCTTTGAAAAAACTCAACTAGATTCCTAAATATCTTCATGACGGTTTTAACTTTATTGAATTGAAAAGAATTATTTTACACTATAATGTTTCTAGAAACATAGAAACAAAAATTTTCCCAAACATATCCATGTGACTACTTCTATAAACACATATTGACATATTTATAACAAATAAAACCAAAATAGTATGATCAAAATAATTCCACTTGTGTTTTTTTCAATATCCCCACACAACATCAAATTCAATATGTGTGCTCAATTATTTTCCCCTATACGTGTATGCATTTTCTTTCACCCCCCTTTTTGAAATCAAATATAGAGAGAAAAATATGTTTCATGTTATATTATCTTTTTTCATCTCATAATCCTAAAATAATTATCTCAAATGAAGAAAAATATCACAATAATCTCTAAAAAAGATCATTTAATAAGATAACTCTAAGTCTATGTGGTATAACCTAATGAAAAAAACATGTAACGCCTCTAATTTTTCCATATATTAATTTGGAATATTATATAGATTATTTTTTAATATAACCATTGGGACAGTGTGAGAAACCAAGTCCTGGTGATCCCAAAATTATTTTTTGAAATATATTAAATATATTAAATATAACACATGTGTAGTTTTCCTGAAAAAGTTGAATAACTCTTATAGGGAGGATCAAATTAGAAATATGAGGTAATCTTTGAGTTTAAAGAGTGGATTTTACCCAAGATGTGACTTAACCTTGGAGTGCACTGAAAATTAGGTTGAGTGTAGTCACAAGCGAATTAATAAAATAAATAAAACAAATAACTCATTTTATTATGATTAATGTGGATACCTATTTTCCCCTATAAATATATGGTTAAAAGGAGATATTAGGGTTGTCCATTTAACCCTGGAGACCTATAGGACCATTAGAGGAGAGCATTAATTGCATAAAACATCAGATCATATTGAGATTGAGGATTGTTGTGCCATAGGAATTCAAAGATCTCACCAATGAGAATGATGTATATTTGTTCTTCAATAGAGATTGATCTATATCAAGGTAGGATGTTTTTTATATGTATTTATCCTCACTCAATCAATCATATAATGAACTCAAATCATCCAACCAACGAATTGATTCATGGTTTGGTCATATTGTGGGTATGGATTTATTTGCGGGGAATTTGGGAGAATTATTTATTTATTTTAGATATTTATTCATAATTCTAATGGAAACAGATCAAGTACAACCCAAATATGGCCAAGTTTCATTACCATTTTTTGTTTCTTGGTTATCTCCCACCTTTCTTTATGCGTTCATCACCCATGTTTCATTTGATAGGTGGTTTGATGAATACTCATGAAATCAATCGTTGAGCACTCATTTCTTGGAACAAGAAAGTGATAATGCGGATCCAGGTTTGTTTGATGAAAATATTGAACTATGATGATGGATGATTGATCTAGGATGAATTTAGGGATACTTATTCTTTGTATCTTTGGTGAATAAATACAGTTCATATTGACATGATATTTCTGAGAGGATCAAGGCATAATATCTGGTGAGTAGGTGATGGTGAGGCTCATTTAGACCATATAAATGATCTATGGTTGAGGATGGAAGAGGAATCCTAGGTGATAGTGGAATGAGCACACATAGATTAAGAATCTAGGATTTTTTAAAATCCAGGGTTACATGACATGTAATCCAGAATGACACACGGTGTGGGACCCCCGGTGAGGCACTAGGGTTTCCACGAGGAGAAAAATATAACATGGAATATAAAAACTTTCACACGGTGTGCGAACCTTACCTGGAGGATCATAATGTACTTAGGTAAGTACACAAATATATCCAAGAGTATATGAGGTTTGACACACTATGTACTGGGGAATAAACCTGGCCAACTAGACATGGACACTGTCAGGATTAAACGGGCTCAGACATGCCATGTACTCAGACATAGAAACTGGCATAAGCCATGATACATGAGTAAAAACCAGTTCCAATAGAACATTCCATGTTCTTCTAGTACACACCATTCATTTATTTATATATTTCTTAGATCCATTCTCCTCTTTAACTCAGACAAGTTTTTTTAGGTACGTTACCTTGATCTATTCCATGAGGGTTTATTATGTAGTCGTGTCCCATGCATAGGATTTTGATCCCATATGAGGAAATTCAGTCTGGGATAGAGTTGTTGGAATCCTTCTATGAGTCTTGGAGTGATATCCTCCATCATCATTTCCATAGGTAGGGTTCTTATCATCATCATGAACAACAGTACATTGTGTCGATCCCCTAAAAAATTGGTTAATAAATATTAGGTTATTGGTATACGCTATGTCCATGGGTTTGATCCACATCTATGTATTATTCTCTAAAGACTTCCATCATGTACTTATTATGGTGAGACTCGACGATCAAGACATCTCAGATGGATGTCGTCAGTGCTATCTGACTCATGGAGTGAGTTTTCCCAAATGAGTTTAATGTGAAACATTTGAGCAAGAATCCTTGAATGGAAATATGGTTGTGGTCTTACTTGAGACTGTGTGCCTATAATGAGTATTTTTGGATGTTCTTGTTATATATTACATTAAAATATACCTATGATGAGATGAATATTATTATTTATGGTATATTCTTAGTGATTTTGGGGTGTCTAATTTTGGTATTGTTATACTCACCCCTGTATGGTATTTTCATGCACATATTGTGTCTTATTCTAAAAATAAAAGTATTGAAGAGGTCTTATAGGGACTAGGAACAGGTGAGGCTTAGTGTGTTGGACAGATATAGGTGTTTTTATATGGTTACATTGACAACAATCCTTATCTACTTTACAGGTTGGACATGTTTTCAGTTTCATTGTGGTGGAATTATAGTTTCCACTTTTTCTTTCCCAATCATGTTGTCATATTTAGATTGTGGGATTTTAGATTTATTCTTTCATGGTTATGAGTTGTTTCAAATTTCATCATTGCATGGGCTTGGAGATGTGTTCATGTGTACATGTACATGAGGATAGGGCCTCCCATGTGTGTGATATGCCTACTCAACATTGGTCGCTAGCCCCTACCCTATTAGAGGATGGATTATGGTAGTCAAAAAACATGCCTCATTGGTACAGGTCATGATAGAGTGGTATTAGAGTGAGTCAGTTATACCTTAGGACCAGAGTCTATGATATTGGTTTGGGGAAATGATAGTATGTGTTTTGAGTTCAGTTATTAGGTTATGGACTCCAGTATTGGTACAAAAACTGATGTATCCATACACTAGGACTCTAATAACCTGCTTGTTGAATCAGTACATTCAGAAACTTGTTAAAGGGAAAATGTTGGTACATGCATCATATAAGAACGGGTTGTGGTTTCCATGTCTTAATTGATTTATCTATATATATATACTTATTAACTATGGTACATATTATCTATTTCAGGATTCCTACATATTTTTTTCCCTTCTAGGATTCAATATCAAGATAACAGGGATGATCTCATGAGTTATGAGGCTTCAATACCAAGACTTATTCAGGATGTGTTACCTCCATGTGGTGAACCAGTCTTACCACCACCTATCGAGTAGCAGATGGTACCGATAATACAAATGGACAAGGTTTGCAGGATGAGTGTGCTTTATGAGTTTTAGCAACAACAACTCCTTAGGTTCCAAGTAGAGCCTGAACCTCAGGTGGATAAGGACTGGCTTGAGGTGGTAATACGAGTCTTTCATCTTTTCAGGACACCAACAGACCAGATGGTGGTCCTGGAAGCAATCCTTCTCTATGGATATGTGGGACGATGGTGGAGCTTAGTGACCCAATTATATAACGAGGTGGCTCTTTCATGGTCATAGTTAGAGAAAATTTTTAGAGAGTAGTTCCCTCCATCTATATTGAGGGCTATGTGTACCTAGGAGGTTCTACAACTTCAGTGGGGAAATATAACTGTGGATGAGTATTACTCAAGGTTCACCATCCTCTCTCAGTACTTGATAGATATGGTGTGTGATCACTTATTTTAGGTTAAACCTTAAAGTGATAACTACACTGGGACATTAAATCCAACATGATATCTCTTTATATTCCTACATATGCTAGGGTGCTAGAGTATGATTTCCAAGTTTAGAGTTTCTTGAAAGAAAAGACATAGAGAGTTGGTACCAAATGTGGGAGAACAAGAGTTTAGACTTTGGTGGTAGGGATTTGATGACATAAACATAGGACTAGATGTGTGAGAAATCTCCAAAGGAGATCCCAAGATAGAGGGTCTATGGTTCATGGATCATAGGATTGATCTAGTCAGATGAGGGAGAGGCGGTGCTACTCTTGTAATGACCGGGGATATATTTCATGAGATTACCTAACCCATCATGTGGTTTATAGAGAGACAGTGGATGGGCCACCTCAGCGGATGCAGTGATAGGAGCAGGTAAGCTTGTATGGAAATGGATGTGGCATAGTATCAGTTGGGAGAGTAGCTAGAGGTGGCATACGTTATGAATCATTCCCACCACCACCCCTAGGTGGTCCATGCAAGGATCTTGGAGCTAGGAGATAGGGGTGAGGGAAACTACATACAGTCAAGTATAATGACCCAAAGGCTCTAAGGATAATACGAGGTATGAAATGTGTCTTCTCTACCTTATCTTATATATTGATAGACATCGGTTCTATTAATTTCTTTATTTTCGCTTATCTAGTTTGGTACGTAGAGATTCTGGTTGAGCCTTTGGATCAACATTTTTTCTTAGAGACACCTACTGGAGGTGACACAATGATCACACTCTTCTTAAAATTGTGTGACCTAAATCTTGGATGTGAATTTTTCATTTTTTATCTTGTTGTTGCTATGATGAGGCCTTATGAAGTCATATTTTTGGACTTATTATTTACATTTCATTCCTAGATAGACTATTTCAGGTAGAGGATGCAGTGTGTCCACATTTTTGGGATGAGGATTTCCTTTGTGGGTGAAAAGGAAACCCAGGAAGAGCAGTATGGACTCATCCATAGGAGGGTTCATCAGATCATTCATCATTTGGCTATCATAACCCTCAACATAGTGGATTCTATGAGTTTCTAATTTTAGTAGTGGTAGTGGAGTATGAGGTCATCTTTACTGAGGACATTCCGGGATTACCTATCCACTAGGAGATAGAATTATACATTGACCTACACCATTGTAAGTCCTTAATATCTGTGATAACATATTTAATGGATCATACAGAGCTTATCAAGCTAAGGGTGTTGTTAAAGGACTTCTTGAGGAAGAGATTTTTTAGACCTAGTTATTCACCCTGGGAATCCCTTGTGTTATTAACCAAGGAAGATAAGATATTGAGGTTTTGTGTGGATGGAAATTTATTAATTTAGGTGAATGTGAAGAAAAAGTACCCACTACTAAGGATTAATGTCCTCTTTTATCAGTTGATAGGGGAATAATGGTTCTCAAATATTGACCTCAAATCATACAATTACTAGTTGTGATTATGGGATGAGAATATACTGAAGAAATATTTCTGATAACTTTATGGTCACTATAAGTAATTGGTGATTCCCATTGGTGTGAAAAATTCCCTAGAAGTGTTCATGGGACTCATGAATTGGATCTTTTTTACTTTCTTAGAATGGTTTGTGGGAGTCTTCATTGACGATATCTAGTGTACTCAGAGTCCATGGAGAAGAACACAAGAAACTTGAGGATGGTTCTAGATATAATTTGAGAGAACCATATTTACAAGAATCTCATAAAGTTCTAGTTCTACATTCAGGATATCCACTTTATGAGACATGCAATTTCAAAATATGGTATTGCAATGGACCCAGAAAAAGTCAAGACTGTGTTAGCTTGGGAGCCACCAGAGAGTATGATAGAGGTGTGAATCATCCTTGGGTTAGCAAGATACTATAAGTAGATTCATACCCCACTTATCTAGGATATTAGTTCCCTTGAAATCTTTGACCAGAAAGGGGAATACATTCATGTTAATAGAGAGGTTCCAGTTGGATTTCTAGAAGTTGAGGCATAGATTGATGATCACTCCCATCATGATATTTCTAGAGGTGGATGTTGAGTACATAGTGTTCTACGATGACTTAGGGAATAGGATGGGTTTTTTCCTAATTCTAAGGTTGGTGGTGATTTCCTATGGTTCACATTAGTTTAGACCACATGAGAAGAACCACATGACCTATGATATTTATTTTGAAGTGGTAATATCCACAACAAAGATGTTGCAACACTACCCAATGGGTGAGAAATTTATCGTTTATCTTGACCATAAGGGTCACAAGTATATATTCTCTTAGAAGGATTTTAACATCAGATAGAGGATATACTTAGAGTTCCTCTATGATTATGACCTCAATATTTTATATACTCCAGGAAAGGCAAACGTGGTAGAAAATGATCTTATTAGAAGATCTTATTCATATATACTGAGAATGGTTTCAATGTAGTTAGCCTCATTACAATAATCATTTGTGGATGGGGATGTTGTTTCTTACTTGGAATTGATAGTTGTTACCCCTATTATTTTATATCTAGTTAGGGAGGTATATATTAGGGATACTGATTATGAGACCCTACATAATTATATATCCACTAGACCTATTCCCAATGAATTTTATGAAGTTGGGTAGAATTATTTTTCTTTTAATAGAACCCATGATGGTACCAATGATGTTGCAAGTTCTAAGGGAGTTTTATACATGTCCCTTAGAGGTGCATACAAGTGTGGAGAAGATATACTAGGACCTTCAAATTTTGTTTTGGTGGCCAGTAATGAAGAAGGGAGTTGTAGAGTTTGTCTCATGATGCCTTTATTTTCAGCAAGTGAAGGCTGAGCACCAGGTTCCAAAGGGTTTAGCTCAACCAATTGAGGTTCTAGATTTCAAGTGGGATGTGATATGTATGGAAGTCTTGATAGGGTTTCTATGCACTTCTAGAGGACATGATTCCATCTGGGTGATCATAGACTGACTCACCATATCATCCCATTTTCTAGCTATTGGAGAGAAAAGTTCTATAAAGATATTGGGATGCCTCTACATGAATGAGATAGTCTGACTCCATAGAGTTCCCTATATGATTGTTTATAACTATGATCCCTGCTTCACATCTCGGTTATTGAGGGGATTACAGGAGTCCTTTGGGAATCAGTTGCATTTAAGCATGGAGCTTCACCCAGAACAGATGGCCATATTGAGTGGACCATTCATGTATGGGAGGACATGCTTTGATATTGCATGTTAGGTTTTGGCCATAGTTGGCGGGATCACATAAAATTGGTTTAGTTTACATAAAAAAACAGATACCATTCTACCATTGACATGAATTCATTTGGGGAATTTTATAGGTGACTCGTTAGGTCACCACTATACTAGATCAACAGAAGAGACTCATCACTTATGGGAATGAAATTTGTGCAAGCCACAACAGAGAAGGTGAAGATTATCTAGGAGTGGATAAAGACTGAATAAATCCATCATAATTCATATGAGGACAGATGTAGGAGTACTTTGGAGTTTGAGGAGAGAGACCATGTGTTCTTTAGGGTCTCAACTCAATGCGAATTATAGAGATTTTTCTAGGGTGGAAAGCTATCTCTGAGGTTAATTGGATCATTATAGATACCATGTAGAGTTCTCAAGTTGGCGTACCTCTTATCTCTTCCATCGTAGTTATACCAGGTAGACGATGTCTTCCACGTGTCACAAATGATGAGGTATGTGAATGAGCCATCACATATAATCCACTGGGGCAATATGGACATTTATGATAGATCTACCTTTACCGAGTACCTGATATATCTCAAGGATCAGTAGGAGAGGATCTTTCATGGGTGAGTGATTCCTTTAGTGCATGTCTAGTGAAAAAACAAGAATCTTTAAGAGAGTACCTAAGAGAAGGAGTACTAGATGCATGATCAGTACCAATATCTCTTTGTGTAGCCTTTTATTTTGGATTATTGGGATGTAAATCCATAAGGTGAGGAGAATGTAATGACTATAGAGTTTCTATGTATTACTTTAGCATATTATATGGTTTTTTGGGGCTTTGAGTTGAGAAAAATTGATATTCTGAGGTATAGTGATCCAGAAATTAATTTTTGAAATATATTAAATACATTAAATATCGCGTGAGCATAGTTTTATAAAATTCAAGGATCTTTCCAATAATAATGACATGGATTAATTCGTCATCAGTGATCAATCCATCTCAAGGCATGTTTTTGTTTTTTATTTATTTATAATCATTCAATTATTCCTATGATTAATGATAATCAATCAACTAACAAATTGATTCTCGAATCAACTGTATTATGCGTATGGGTTTATTTTTTGGGAATTTGGGAGAATTTTGTATTTGTTTTGGATCATCATTCATTGTTATAATGGAAATATATTGATTCTAATTTGTACATGGATGAGGTTAATTCCTCTTTTATGTCTCTTGGTTCTCTCCCATTGCTCTTCATACATTTATCACTGGTGTTTTGTTTGATCGATGGTTCATTGAATACCCAAGAAATTAATCGTTTCCCACTTATTTCTTAGTGCAATAGATTGATTCCATGAATCTGAGTTTAGTTTGATGATATGATTGAGCTAAGTGGATGGATGATAGATTGATGATGGATTTATGAATACCCATTCTTTGTATCTTTATCATGCGATGACGGTTCATCTCAATGAGATAATTCTGAGTGGATCGAGGCACAATCTCCAGTGAGTATGTGACAGATAGGCTTGTTCAGACCAGATACACGATCTACGGTTGAGGGAAGAGACTGAATCAGAGACGATGATGACATAGTCATACACAGAGGAAGCATATGGTATTCTAGACAATCTTGGGTTACACGACATGCAATCAAAAATTACACACTGTGTGATACCCCTTGTGCAGTAGTAGGGTTTTCGTGAGGAGAAAAATATCACACAGTGTGTGACAGCTATCACATGGCATGTGAACCTTACCTGGAGGCTCGGAATGTACCCAGAGAGGTAAATGGACATGGCTAGGAGTAAATAGTCCCATAAATTCCATGTAATCGAGTAGATAAATGACCAAATATACATGAACATGTTCAGGAGTACATGGGATCAGAAACGCCGTGTACTCGGACATGAGCACGAGCAAGGGTTTTGATACTTGGGTAGAACCCAGTGATAAAGGGAAACATTGGGTACTACTAGTATATTCCACGTACTTCTTTAAATATAGATTAGAGCCATTATCCTCTTCATCTGTGAAAAGTTTCATTAGGGTATGTTCCCTTGATCCCTTTCATGAGGATTTAGTATGGATTTGTGTACCATGCATAGGATAGTGATCCCTTATGAGGAACTTTTGTCTCATATAGAGTTGTTAGAATCTTTCTGCGAGGCTTAGAGTGAGATCCTCTATCATCATTATTTCCCTAGGTGGGGTTTTTGGTACCGTCATGACCAACACCATGCGAGAATTGATCCCTTACTTAGTAAGTTAATTCAGATTGGGTTGTTGGTATACCCCATGGACTTGAGTGTGGTCCCCATCTATCTATCATTCTATTCAAACCTCTAGCATGTACTTTATATGGTGAGACGCGATGAAAAAAAACATATTGGATGGATTCCATCAACGTTATCTGACTCATGGAGTGACTTATCTTGGATGAGTTATATTCAGAACCTTCGAGTAGGAATACTAGGCTAGAAATACAATTGACATCTTGCTTTGGGATGTGTGTCTAATATGAGTATATCTGGATGTTATTTCCATATATTTTGATGACATATACCTGTGATGAGATGACTATTATTGTTAATACTATATGCTTAGTGAATTTAGGGTGTCCTACCGGGTATTGCTATACTCACCCTTTCATGGGAATTTCCCACATGTGTCATGTCTTATGTAGATGATCGACCTTTTTACAGAGTCCTAGAGGGACTAGGACTAGGTAGGTCTTAGTGAGCCAGAAAAACTAGGGTGTGCTCCTGTGGTTACATTGACAGCCGTCCTCACCCACTTTATAGGTTGGAATTATTTTTAGTTTCTTTGCAGTGGGCTTTTATTTGGTTATTTTTCTTTACCAAACATGTTTTCATACTTTGATGGTGGGATTTTAGATGTATTCATGAATGGGTATCAATTATTTTGCATTTAAACATTGTATGGGCTTGGAGATGTGTGTGTGTGTGTGTATAGGTACATTATGATAAGGCCTCCTAGGTGTGTGATATTCCTACACAGTAGTGTTCAATATCCCCTGGCAAATTGGAGGTGGTCTTAGGATAGTCATGACATGATCCCCACTAGGACACGTCATGAAAAAATAGAGTGTATTATTAAGGTGATCAATATTGTCCAAAACAATTCTTCTATGTAATACTTTAATCATGATCATTACACCATATTTATATTAGGGGATATCTGAGTATGTTTGATATGATAAAACCCACAACCATATTAAAAAACACATCAAGATAATTAATGTTTATAGACAAAACTCCCCCTCCCACATATCACCTTTTTCAACAATCATCACTCCTGTTTGAAGATCAATTTTACACAACCATGGAATGTGTGATATTCATACCATGAAATTAGATTTTCTCCCCCAGAAGGGTAGCACTATAATCCATCATCTTGGTTTTTATAATGTTATATGAAGGATATATCTTCATTAGGACACCCAAGCACCTGATACATAAATATTACATCATTTTATAAGAATATTCAATGAATATAATAATATCGCATTCCCCAAAACCATAAAATGTTTAGTGTACATGGATAATAGTTATATAAAAATCTTATTTCATGAATGATATTTTAAATATCACATAATTTTCTTTTTACATTATATCCTTCCTTGAAATACCCAACATAATAGAATTTTTCCTAACCTAGGGAAAGGAAACATAATAATGGGTGAGATTAGATTCCCAATAAGGGTAAACATATGAGATATCAATGGATGATTATATGAAATCATAAGAAAAGATTAGGGGTATGAGATCATGATAAATATTTATAGCCAAACATTCATAGATCAAAAACATGTGTCCAAACATAACACATTATCAATTCGAATCACTTGAATTAGATGAGTGTGGAATCATCATTCATCAATCATGGTCAAGGAGTTAAAATCATAAGAATAAAAACAAGTCAAATGAGTGTGTCACTATCATAGGAATACAAACTATATCATATATCATGTATAACTACTAAGACCCTTATATCATAGTGAATCATAAATAACACCAATTTCTCATATCATAGTATATCAGAAATAACCACCCATTTCCCATATCATAGTAGATATATAATCAAAACTTATTTCCCATGTAATATTTTATGATGCATCCCTACCTATTTCCTAATATATATTGAGAACATCAACTCATTTACCATAATTATATCATAAGTTACAATGATTTTTATAATAATTTGAATGGAAATAATGGAACTACACACCAAATAATGAAAACCATACATATGTTCACTCCAAGATAATGATAAATTCATTATCTCATGATAACATAACCTAGGAAAAAATAACGAGTTTAAAAAATGTTACATAATTTCATCATAGCACAACCCATGTAAAAGAAAATAGGTTTATAAATATTTCATCATAACATAATTAATCCTTAGTAAAGAAGTGGATTTCATAAAATAAACCTAAAATTTGAATCACCATAAGCCATCTAGATAGAGAAAGTGGACGGTATAATAAGACCATATTCCATGTGAAGCATACTAATCCTTAAATTACATTGACATAAATAAAATATTCACTTAATAGATCATTCAAACATTTTTTTGAAAACAACAGAAAATACCTTTTTCAATTTCATAATAATTTAATAAAAATTTTGTATAATTTTGAAAAAAATCATTTTCATTGAAAATAACAATGAAAAATTGTAAAGTATGCTTCAATTAAAATAATGGTGTTGACTACAAAAAAATTATTTCATGATCTAAATTCTAAAATAATACATTCCTTTCACACATTGTAAATAGTAAAAAACAACTCATATACTATATATATTAATCCTGGCTTTCCATCTACCACGTTTCCATCTCACGTTCATCCACATCATTTCTTCCTAACATGTCTGTCCTCCAGTTATCCACATCGCCCCACCATGAACTATCTCAACTTCTCTGCACCTCCATCTCCCACTCCCGCTGAGGTTATCGTGGGTCGCAAACTAGATTAACCTCGACCCTCACCTCCATCGTCCTCCCTCTCCCAGTCAACCTGCAGTCCATAGACCTCCATATACGACCTCTAACTTCTCTTGGTTTGAACTGTACTCTCTACAGTTTTCATTCTTCCAGTCGCGGTCAGGATTCAGCTGTTTGCGACCTAGGGTTCCCAGAAATTCCCAGCGCTGACATCATCCTCCTTTTGGTTTCATTGTAGTCCATTGTGCTTGTAATACCTCTTCCTCCTTATCCTAGTTTCAGCATACATCTCCATTGTGTTTTTTTATTTACTTGAATTTCCATCCACATCTCCCCTCCACATGATTTAGCATTCTTTCTCCGCCTCCCTCTCCCGCTCCCACTAAGGGTATCATGCCTCTCCAACCACGACTCTCCAATGATGCCTCTGCCTGAACCTCTGGCTCTGATATTCCTCCACATCTATTTCCTTCCTCTTCCCCGACCCCCTCCATCCCAAACTCCCCCTCTTGTCACTATCGACCTCCTCGAATCCCTCCTCAACCCCTCTCAACACTACCTCACTCCCCGCCTCCTTCCCCAACCCCCCTCTCCATCCATGACTCTGGCTACATCTCACCTCCACCTCCACCTCCATCCTCCTCCTCGAATACCTGCTCAGCATCACTCACCTCAGTTATCCTATCATACAAATGTAGAGATGAACAATTTTAACTTTCAAACCTAGATCTAGAAGCGCCTACCATTCTTGGGGAAGATTACAAAGTAAGATTTTTCGTAGGTTAATATTTCTTTTTCATAGTTTTTTTATTTCTTCTCATCTTTCAATTCTCATTGAAGGCAATGGATCCTATATATACTCAATTGATCTATCCATGCTTCCCCTCCTGCTAGAGTCGCTTCCAGTCTTGGAGGTCTTTGACTATTATATGACAATGCTTTGAGAAATGAAGTGTGTTGAATCTCTCCATAGATCAACATTATGTGAATGATTATGAAGGGTTTCGTCACTAGTAACTGAATATATAGTGATTCGGTGTTAATGGTTTCCATGGATGATAATCGTCGATTCCAAACTATCAATAGAGACCAGTATCAGAGCTTTTCCACCTCCCATTGTTCATACCTATTGGTCTCAAGGTATGATGGTGTCTCTGCACCTTTTTTTGGGAGGGTGGATCTTATGATGAATTGAATTGGGGTTGCTCTGGCTGTTCAATTTTTTTCTCCTTACCATGGCATGAAAATTACCTTTCAACCTTTCGGTCTATGAGTTTTACTAAAATTAAGTGACTTGATTTTTCTGAAAAAGGTAGTGAATTTTTGTAGCTTTAGATCTGGATCCATCATGCAGAAAATTGGTTTTATCCACCTATACTATTTGGTTTCTTATGTTAACAAACATTTTGTTATGATTTCTTGGTATTGAAATATCTCTTATGTGTCATTCACAATTTAAATTTTCAGATTTTAATATTCATTAATATCTATTCTTATTTTTAAACATTAACATGTCTGCAAAAAATGCGTAATATGATTTTGAAGTTGAAGAATTAGTAAAATGTGACAACAATTTTTTTTTCTCCTTACAGATTATCTTTTACCGTGGCATTCAAATTTCCTTTTTGACTTACTACCTGAGTCTTACTAGAATTAAGTAACATGATTTTTCTAAACATGGTTGTGAATTTATTATCTATGAATAAAAACCTATAGGATGATTTTGAAGATGAAGATTCAATAAAATGTGATATCATTATTGGTAAACATTCTACAACATCAATTCACTATTAGCAAATGATAATGTTATATAAATACAAACATGAATAATCCTGCTGGAAAATTTGACACAAGTTTTATCATTATCTTTTGAAACTTCTCATTTTATACTTTGTTAAAACCATTGTCATATATTATTGTTATCATTAGTTTTATATCAGTGTAATAAACATTTTTTTTATCATTTTTACAGGAAATATAGGTTCTATTGTGGTTTTTATTTGAAATAGTTATTGTGTCTTTATATTATTTGAGTTATTAGTTTCTACTACTTATATATAATTTGAATTTCCATGTACTAAATCTTTTTTGTTCATTATTTTGATTATTTTCTATTCTAAATTTATTACGTGAGTGATATATATTATGTTTTTACTATAATACATTACATTTTTCAATGTAATATTTATTCTAAATGTTTGTTGATCAGAATTTCAATCATCCATTTGATTGATGTTTTCATTCAAGTATTTCAATTCTTTATTTTGAAAATAAAGCTTTATTCCATCATATTTTTAACATGTATTGGTAAATTTACTACTATTAAAAAACATAGCCTTATTCATAACACAACATTATGTTTACAAATATGTTATTCTATTTTCTTTGCTTCAAATATGGAGGACCCAGGTTTTCATTGAAAAATGGGTATTTTTATGAGAAGGTGTCATTTTAGATGAAGTTGGTACATGATGATTCCAAAGGGACTTTCATCGATTCATAATGGTATTGGATGGGTACATGCTTGCATTAAACTTTTTCTACATTGTGTCTCCCAATTTCTTCAATCCTGTCTATGTAATTTCTAATTTCTGAAAATGGATTTCATGAGAGCATGATATGTGTTCATGTTTGTGAACTGTCACAACATTTGAAAATCCTCATACTGTCATTCTTGAAGAAATCATGGAACATAGTGTACTTTCTGGAGGTATTCACTCTTATAACAATTTAAATGTCTTATATGTCCTTCATAAATTGTTATTCTCAGATTTCATTAGAATTTATTATAATTTTTATACATTAAATTTCTAATTTTTTCAATTGTTATGTAAAAATATTGTTGAATGTGTTGGAAGATCACGATGTTGAATATTTAGAACCCTTTATATCCCTCCTGGGGTGGGGGTTTCTATCATCTCCCTGAAAATACATCTTCTCATCCATGGATGTGACTCTCATAGTCCCACTGAACCATGCCATCTTCTACCAGACAATTTCTGGATTTCTAGGATGGAGTTGATCTCCTTATACCCAAGCTGGAGGGGTGCCTTTATAAAGGTCACCTATCCTTCCACATCGCACTCTATGTCGTACCACCGCAACCCTCACTGGATTGAAAGCGGATGAATCCATGCCATTTAAGATGTCAGTGGAGAGCACTCTGAAGTTGATCAGGGTTTCTAAAGGATCATCATTTGATGACATACTTCACACCCAGAACTCAATCTTAGCTGACTGTAAGAATGACCCAGACACCATTTCTCAGGTGACCCTTATAAACAACAACATCTATTTTATTCTGTTATCTTGTATTTATTCACCAATTCATTATTTGATGCACATTCTACCAAATAAAATATTATTCCTGATCTCTACTTTGATTCTACATTGCATGATTATTAAAATGGTGTCCAATGACTTTACATATATTCTTTGATTCAGGTATCTTTATCAACATCTCCTGTTTTTCAATGTTATGGTATCAAAGATTCAATGTAATTATTTATCCGTATTATTTATATTTCCATTTGAATAATGTTTTATTTATGGTTTTTTGTTTGACATCAATATTTGTTTAATATATTTTTCTGCTGCATCTTCGAGGAAATTAGTGTTTCATGTACTTTTTGATATATATATTTTTTTCAATTGTTTTTTTCTTTTCATGATGTACTATTTCTAAGGGAGATATGATTTTCTCAGATTCGTCAAGCTGGTGAAGCAAGCATGCCTATACGTTCATCTCAGAATCAGGCCTTATGTCTGTGGTGAGTGGAATTTTGGGTAATATTGAGGGATTTCTTCATGTGCAAGATATTACTGTGTTTGAATTCAAGAAATTTGATTTTTTTTTATTTCTTTAAAAAATACATGGTTTTCCCTATATTTATGAAATATGTTATAGAGATCAGTTTAACTACTGATAATGGTCCTTTCAAGGTTAGTTTCGAAACCTTTAATGGTCCATTCAAGAACATTTTCTATGATGTTTATTTGGTTTTAAATACTAAAAACTATAATCAATTTTCTATGATAAATGTGAAAATGCATAAATTTATAGTAAAAATTATTAATATGATGAAATAAGGATTGTTCTAATCCCAAGGTGGCCCTATAATATTATCTCAGGTTACTGCATTCTAGCTAATTGTTTTTTTTAATTTTGATATTTTTAAAAAAATTTCATCTTCTTTTTTTATAAACCAAAATCTAAAGGTTTTTAGTATGTACAAGATATTACTGTGTTTGGAGAAAGTAGGCATATACATTCATCTCAGAATTAGGACTTATGTCCATTCTGAGTGGAATTTCGAGTAATTTTGAAGCCTTTTAGTATTTACATGATATTACATGATTGAATTCATTAACATCGATTTTTTTAATTATTTATAATGTATAGGGGTTTCCCTATTTGGATGAAATATGTTCTAGGGATAATTTTTGAAACCAATAATTGTTCTTTCAGAATTAGTTTCAGAAAATATAATGGTCCATCCATAAAATTTTTCAATGATGTTTTTTTTGGTTTTCAATCCTTAAAATTATGATTAATTTTCTGAAATGAAGGTTGGAATGAATAAATTTATTGAGAAAATTGTAAATATGATGAAAGTAGAAGGATTATTCCAATACCAAGGTGGACCTATAATATTATCTCAGGTTACTACATTCTAGCTAATTGCAATCATTAATGTTTTTTTTAAATTTCATCTTGATTTTTTTATAAAACAAAATCTAAACAGTGTCCTTCCATAAAATGTCACAGATGAAGAATGAATACAGACCAATGGAGTGTGAAATTGGGCATCCTGTCCATGATTACACCAAATGGGATGCTCAGATGGTTGTGGTTCTGAATACTATAGTCCCTTGGGTCATGTGAAAGCCAGATGAAACCCCAGATCCCATTGTTAGTTTCTTTTTATTTTGATTTGGGTGAGTATTGTGTTTCCTATTCATTTGTTTCCCTATGTTCTTGCTTCTATGTGACTGTATATTAACACCTGTAATTTTTTCTACTGTGATAACTTTTCCCTAAACAAAGATTACAAGCATAAGATTTAGAGGGGATCTTCCATTTCGACCTGCTGAAGACTTGGTATTTTCGGTTCATCGAATCATTCAAAATGATGGATACTTCATCAATTATTATATAGATAGTGCATTTGTTATACTTTCTTATTTTAGGTGTAAAATGTGTGTATATGTTTCTTAATGTTAGAACAAGATCAACTGATTCTTCTGATATGTTTTTTGAATATTGTGGTAGTACCATGGGGGAAAAATTTTGGCAGGATGTGGATATTTTATATGTTTTTTGAGTATTTTTGAGTTTTTAACTTCAAACACTAATAATGATTACAACAACAACACATTATATCATGGTATTACTATCATGTCACTTTTATCATTTTAACTTTTCCGCTTCTCTAAAATATTTTGTATTTATATTTTCTTATAATTTTTTCATAGGTTATTACAATACATCTAATTTTATGATTTATCAATTATTGTTCTATGATTTTGGTAATAAATAATGTTCCATTATGTTAATATTTTCATGTTGTTGTACTGGATCCTGACATTAAGTGTTTGTGTGATGTAATTCTATCTAGAAATTGATTTGTCTTTTAGTAAGGGTGGATATTCTAGGCATTTTGGGGATTCTAACTATAATGTATTGGGAAATATGAATATTGTCCTAAAAAATCATCCATCAAGGAACATCTTTCATGGGAACCTACTGTATTGGATATGTCTCCATCCCCACTAACATCTCAATATTATTCTACATAGCATGTCAATGAAGTTCTTGGAAGTAACATGTTTGTGCACGACATAAGGTCCTTTCTTCATACCTTTTGAATTAATTTTCTATCTTCTATAAAATATTTTTTATTTAACTTTTCTTATAAAATTTTCATAGGTTATTAAAATACATCTAATTTTATGATTCAACAATTATGTCCCATTTATTTGGTAATAAATGATGTTCGATTATGTTAATATTTTCATACTGTTGCATTGCATCTTATCTTTAGGTGTTTATGAGTTTTCATTTTTTCTAGAAATCAATTTATATTTTTTTAAAGGTGGATCTTCTAGGAATTGTGGGGATTCCAAGTATAATGCATTGGGAAATATGAATCTTCTCCTAGAAAAGTAGCTATCGAAAAATTTATTTCTGGGGAACCTACTATCTTGGATACATATCCATACCCACTTACTTCTCTATATTGTTCTAGATAGCATGTCAATGAAGTTCTTGGAAGTAACATATCCAACATGCACTTATTATTTATACAACTTTTTAGTTTAATAGAATGGTGATATTGATTCTCATGCTACACCAAGATTAAATTTGTTTTCATGTATTTTTTTTTAATTCAATATCATGTTTCCAAGTCTTCTATAGTGGTTGAGAGCTCTATGTTGAAGCTTCTTAGCATGGGTGAATGTCTCCAATCAGTGAAAACAAACCTGTCAGCCTTGCCACTTTCCCTTTATTTGAATATATTTATATGATATTTAAATCCAAAAATAAAAAACTCTTGACATTGGGTTAAGAAACATCAACATTTAATCCATATTCACCTATTTTTTTGAATCAATTTCATGTTTTCAGGTCTTATGGCGTGGTTGAAGGATCTCTTCACATGATGTTACCATGGGTGACTATCTCCATTCAAGGAAATGATATATGGATTCCCATATACTTAACCAGGATTGGTCTCTATTAAATCAAGATGTAAAAACAACTCATGTTTATGTTCTTTATCTTCATTGTCTTTTATTTTCATTACATCATTAGAGTGGAAAATAATGATTTTTTTCAGCATCATTTTAATTGTATCATTAAAACACTCTACAATTTTTTGTCTCATTTTTAAAATTTTAAACATTATATTACAATGAAAATGATTCTAGTGGTAATGTTTTTTCTACTTATTGTTTTAATTCATTTATTCAAGTAAAAAAATATGTTGAATGATTTTGGTTTTTTTTCTATGCAGCCTAATGAAGAGTTGAAATGTCTCGAGACAACACAGTATTAGCAAGCCATGCCAATGAAGGACATCCCAATTTAGGTAGTGCATTTTAAATGTACCACAACAACATTATTGAACCTACTTTTTTGAAATTATCTTATACATTTATACTAAAAATTTTAACATTAAATTTATTAAAAAATATAGGTTTCTTATACTAATACATATAATGCACGCACTAATCCTATGTACTTATTATAGGATATACAGTGTAATGTTTTCCCAATTTCTTTTAAATTAATTAAATTAAATAGCTGCAGTGTATGTTATTTATTTCAACCACCATCAAGAACTAGTCATCCAATATAGTGTAGATTCACACATCTGGAAGGCTTGAAGTAAGAGGGAGGAACCTGTATATGTTGGTTTGATTGGAACACTAGATACAGTAACGAACTACTATTATTGTTACAGTTTTCACACTTATTTTATCAAAAAAACCATTCTCTATATAATTTATCTTACGTTTCAATTGTTTCAAAACAATATATTTTATGTTAAGAGTTATAATTTCAATTATAATTTTCCAATGTTTATTATTGCTATTTATTATTTGAAATGTATGACACATCATGTACTATTTTTTCTCTCATGAAAATAAATTTTCATTTATTTTCATATAGAATTTTAAGAATTACTATTGTGATTATGTTTCACAAAAAACCATAACTATTCCAATGAATTAATTTATTGGGTATAATTCTTTAATTATTGATCCAATAATTATAATCATGCAACAAAATAGTGTCAGGATAATATATTAGTCATGAAAGCTCAAAAAGTGTGATCTTGTAGAAGATAATAATTTGTTCCAATATTACAATATAATATTTTCCTGACATTATTTTGTTCACTCCAAATTCATTTTTTTCATTAAAATATTTTTGTTCTCACTTTACTGTTTCTTCTCAACTTTTATAAATATTAATCTCTTATTAAAAGAAAAACCAGTAATCAAATATACCATTCAATAGAAAGGGAGAGTACTAGTTTAGATAAATTTTAGAATTATTATATTTAAAATATTTTTAAACATATTAAAAGTTAGTGAAAATTAAAATTTTAGAACATTACAATTATAATTAATAACTTTTATTAAATAATTTTGAAGATATTAGACATAAAAGAAAATGTTTATTAACCAAAGTGAAAATAAGGTTGAATTCTCTTTAAAAACATTTTCTCAATAATTTTATATACAAAAGAGATAAAAATGGTAATAATATATAAAAAATCTATAAATAACCATAGTATATTGAAATAAAATTTATTTAAAGGATAATACCCATACAAGTTTCCTCAATGGAAATTTATCATAAGAAATCCCTAAAATTAATTAGATTGTATTATAAGCCCCTTACCTCAAGTATCACATTGCTTCATACATGTACACACCTCCTATATAATAAATTTTTATTTTTATATATATTTATCATAGGTTAATAATCATATATATCATACCATAATGATTTAATTTTAATATATTATCACCCGTTTATTAATAATCCTTTACTAAAATCACTTTTTCAGGTGATTGCTACTTCATTTTTAATGCATGATTTAGTTTGGTATCACAATCCCTGTATATTTGATCATGGTTCCATAATATTTAGAGTTTTAATAATGTAATTAATATTATATTTAATAATTATATACAATTTTATATATATTCAAATAAAGGGGTGATGGATAATAAATTATGTCACTTCATAGAGACAGTTGTATGTACATACATATGAGTGATGCTTCCACATTTCTATGGATGGAATGAAAGAATAGTAAATAATAATTATTTCCTTAAAAAATATATGAATATCATAAATTTCATATATATTCATTAAATGCATCATTATAATCATCAATGTTAAATGGTGATGAGAAACAAAATAGATCTCTCTATGGAGGTGATGGTCCAAACTAAAACTTGAGTGATGTTTTCTTTTCCCAAAGGCTGGAAATTAAGTAGATAATAGTTGTTCCATAATCATAATAAAAATTCATTATTTTTAAGACCCTAAAGAAAATATTTTACAATGGGAAACATAGATTTAGTGGTCTTAGAAGAAGAAATTGAATTGAAAGTACATCATGAAGTGTTATAACTCTGTTGAGAAACCCCTTTTGGATTACACCTTGAGGATTTATAGGATGATATTTTGGAAAGTTTAGAAGCTATAAGATATGGGAAGGATTATAGGAAGGTATTATGTAAGTGATTGTTTGATCAGAAGGCTCATGAAGTGTGGAGAAGAGAGGATTCATGGTATCCATTTATAATGGGCAAAAGTAAACACTTGGAATTAAATAAATGATTAAATAACATATATATCATAATCATATATGGTGGAATAAATGTGCCAAAAATTTGAATTTAAAATTTGATAAGGTTGAAATAATATCAACCAGTTGTGTATTAGTATGTTTCTTTGTCTTTGAGAGCGACGACGATGGTGGCCGCAGCGAGGGCGATCCGCTAACCCTACGGCAATGACGGCCACCGTGGCCCCTTCCCCCATCAGGGGGAGGGGTCTTCATCTCCAACTCATGCCTCAGGAGTTGCGAGACTGCGAGGTAGGGATTGCTTTGGATCCTCGCCGGACGCAAGTTTCTTCCTCCCCACAATCAACGTTGCTCCAAAAGTACCTGGGTGCGTTTCAGGTCAACCTATTGTCCCAGTCTCAGTGAAGGAATTCCATGAAGCTTCAACTTTAATTTCCTCAGTGCTAATCGTGAGGTTTACAAAGCGGCGACCTCTGGTGGAGAACTTCGACAAAGCAATCAATACGGAGTGGGGTTTGAAACACCGTGCGCTTGTAAGTATACTGGGACCGCTTCAATTCCTTATTTTATTTGCGGATGAGGATGATTTGGGAGTGGCTTGGTCGCGAAAGAGGATTCCTTTCTATGGCCTCCAGTTCCACTTACTACGCTGGTCCTTTGAGGCGCACATGAACCGTGACTCATCTTACATGGCAATTTGGATTCAATTGCCTGGACTTCCTCTACCTTTTCAGAATATTGGGTTATTGAGATCAATAGGCAACTCGATAGGGCGTTTTGTATGCAGTGATCAAAGAACAGCTTCCATGATCATCTCTTTTCGGCTAGAATTTGCGTGGAAATGGACCATGAAAGAGTGCCTCCAGAGCTTGTCTGGATTGTAATTGAAGAAGAGTACAGGTACGTTCAATCAATAGTCTATGAATCCTGGATCCCATTCTGCTCCTTTTGTCACAAGTAGGGCCATGATGAACATGGTTGTCGAAGGAGGTTCAGGGGTGGTGGAAGTTCTGATGTTCCAGCTTTACCAGCGGGTGTTCCTTCGGAAGGAGAAGTGGTCACCATTGGTGCCGAGAAAGGCAGCGATCAGTCTTCACCTGCAGGCAGGCCTCAAGTTTGTCACGCTCCCTCCAAATCAGTTGGGGACATTGAGCCGATGGTCCAGGGGATTCTGTTAGGGGAGGTAGATGTTCCATTGGTAGGAGTATAGGTAGAAGTGAATGAATCTAGGAGAAAGGAGACCATATCAAGGGCAGTGGTGTCTAACCCTCCAGAGGTTTCTGTATTAGCCAACCGGGAGAATGGTAATCATAATGAACCGAGCCTTGATGCTGCAATCAATATACAAGGCCGGGACATGGATGGGGTATGTAATCTCCAGTATATGGGCAGGGGACTTGAGCTTCAGCAGGGCTTGGGTGAGCCTGAGATGCCAGACCAGAACACCTCAACAAATCTGATTAAGGTTGGGGTGGATGAGGCTATTCCTTGTTCCCCAAACCTATTTTCTTTACTGGAAAATCCAGATTTTGTAGTGGATCATGATGGGTAATATGAACCAATACCTTGCCATCAACAGAATAATTGTGATATAATAATTGTGATATTTCCGATGGAATGATGGTTAGACAGTCTGGTGGTGGTGTGGCTGATTCGGAGGGAGTCAACATGGCTGCATCGGATCAGGTGATTGAGGGGGTTCCAACTCAGAAGCATAGTATGAGTTATAAAAAGAGGAAGGGGAAAAAATATTACTCCTTGATTCCCCCTCCATTGGAGACCCGCTCTGCGATGAAATTACCAGTGACAATGTCCAATGTGGTGAACCAGGCTTTAATCAAGGGGAACATAGATAAAATGGAAATTTCTACTGGGAAGATAGGGACTAGAAAGGAACCCATCCTTAGTTCCGAGGAGGATATGGTCGAGGAGTTACTGTATATTGACATTCCACAGGAAGAGGTTGACATGATGGGAAGGGCGGTAAGAGTGGAAGTCGATCACGAACAGGCAAAGTGGATTGACAAGCAAGACTTGATCTTAATGAGAGGCTTCAATGACAAGAAAAATCAGCAAAGAGGAATATATCCGCACTTGGATGAGGATGGAAGAGGAATCCTAGGTGATAGTGGAATGAGCACACATAGATTAAGAATCTAGGATTTTTTAAAATCCAGGGTTACATGACATGTAATCCAGAATGACACACGGTGTGGGACCCCCGATGAGGCACTAGGGTTTCCACGAGGAGAAAAATATAACATGGAATATAAAAACTTTCACACGGTGTGCGAACCTTACCTGGAGGATCATAATGTACTTAGGTAAGTACACAAATATATCCAAGAGTATATGAGGTTTGACACACTATGTACTGGGGAATAAACCTGGCCAACTAGACATGGACACTGTCAGGATTAAACGGGCTCAGACATGCCATGTACTCAGACATAGAAACTGGCATAAGCCATGATACATGAGTAAAAACCAGTTCCAATAGAACATTCCATGTTCTTCTAGTACACACCATTCATTTATTTATATATTTCTTAGATCCATTCTCCTCTTTAACTCAGACAAGTTTTTTTAGGTACGTTACCTTGATCTATTCCATGAGGGTTTATTATGTAGTCGTGTCCCATGCATAGGATTTTGATCCCATATGAGGAAATTCAGTCTGGGATAGAGTTGTTGGAATCCTTCTATGAGTCTTGGAGTGATATCCTCCATCATCATTTCCATAGGTAGGGTTCTTATCATCATCATGAACAACAGTACATTGTGTCGATCCCCTAAAAAATTGGTTAATAAATATTAGGTTATTGGTATACGCTATGTCCATGGGTTTGATCCACATCTATGTATTATTCTCTAAAGACTTCCATCATGTACTTATTATGGTGAGACTCGACGATCAAGACATCTCAGATGGATGTCGTCAGTGCTATCTGACTCATGGAGTGAGTTTTCCCAAATGAGTTTAATGTGAAACATTTGAGCAAGAATCCTTGAATGGAAATATGGTTGTGGTCTTACTTGAGACTGTGTGCCTATAATGAGTATTTTTGGATGTTCTTGTTATATATTACATTAAAATATACCTATGATGAGATGAATATTATTATTTATGGTATATTCTTAGTGATTTTGGGGTGTCTAATTTTGGTATTGTTATACTCACCCCTGTATGGTATTTTCATGCACATATTGTGTCTTATTCTAAAAATAAAAGTATTGAAGAGGTCTTATAGGGACTAGGAACAGGTGAGGCTTAGTGTGTTGGACAGATATAGGTGTTTTTATATGGTTACATTGACAACAATCCTTATCTACTTTACAGGTTGGACATGTTTTCAGTTTCATTGTGGTGGAATTATAGTTTCCACTTTTTCTTTCCCAATCATGTTGTCATATTTAGATTGTGGGATTTTAGATTTATTCTTTCATGGTTATGAGTTGTTTCAAATTTCATCATTGCATGGGCTTGGAGATGTGTTCATGTGTACATGTACATGAGGATAGGGCCTCCCATGTGTGTGATATGCCTACTCAACATTGGTCGCTAGCCCCTACCCTATTAGAGGATGGATTATGGTAGTCAAAAAACATGCCTCATTGGTACAGGTCATGATAGAGTGGTATTAGAGTGAGTCAGTTATACCTTAGGACCAGAGTCTATGATATTGGTTTGGGGAAATGATAGTATGTGTTTTGAGTTCAGTTATTAGGTTATGGACTCCAGTATTGGTACAAAAACTGATGTATCCATACACTAGGACTCTAATAACCTGCTTGTTGAATCAGTACATTCAGAAACTTGTTAAAGGGAAAATGTTGGTACATGCATCATATAAGAACGGGTTGTGGTTTCCATGTCTTAATTGATTTATCTATATATATATACTTATTAACTATGGTACATATTATCTATTTCAGGATTCCTACATATTTTTTTCCCTTCTAGGATTCAATATCAAGATAACAGGGATGATCTCATGAGTTATGAGGCTTCAATACCAAGACTTATTCAGGATGTGTTACCTCCATGTGGTGAACCAGTCTTACCACCACCTATCGAGTAGTAGATGGTACCGATAATACAAATGGACAAGGTTTGCAGGATGAGTGTGCTTTATGAGTTTTAGCAACAACAACTCCTTAGGTTCCAAGTAGAGCCTGAACCTCAGGTGGATAAGGACTGGCTTGAGGTGGTAATACGAGTCTTTCATCTTTTCAGGACACCAACAGACCAGATGGTGGTCCTGGAAGCAATCCTTCTCTATGGATATGTGGGACGATGGTGGAGCTTAGTGACCCAATTATATAACGAGGTGGCTCTTTCATGGTCATAGTTAGAGAAAATTTTTAGAGAGTAGTTCCCTCCATCTATATTGAGGGCTATGTGTACCTAGGAGGTTCTACAACTTCAGTGGGGAAATATAACTGTGGATGAGTATTACTCAAGGTTCACCATCCTCTCTCAGTACTTGATAGATATGGTGTGTGATCACTTATTTTAGGTTAAACCTTAAAGTGATAACTACACTGGGACATTAAATCCAACATGATATCTCTTTATATTCCTACATATGCTAGGGTGCTAGAGTATGATTTCCAAGTTTAGAGTTTCTTGAAAGAAAAGACATAGAGAGTTGGTACCAAATGTGGGAGAACAAGAGTTTAGACTTTGGTGGTAGGGATTTGATGACATAAACATAGGACTAGATGTGTGAGAAATCTCCAAAGGAGATCCCAAGATAGAGGGTCTATGGTTCATGGATCATAGGATTGATCTAGTCAGATGAGGGAGAGGCGGTGCTACTCTTGTAATGACCGGGGATATATTTCATGAGATTACCTAACCCATCATGTGGTTTATAGAGAGACAGTGGATGGGCCACCTCAGCGGATGCAGTGATAGGAGCAGGTAAGCTTGTATGGAAATGGATGTGGCATAGTATCAGTTGGGAGAGTAGCTAGAGGTGGCATACGTTATGAATCATTCCCACCACCACCCCTAGGTGGTCCATGCAAGGATCTTGGAGCTAGGAGATAGGGGTGAGGGAAACTACATACAGTCAAGTATAATGACCCAAAGGCTCTAAGGATAATACGAGGTATGAAATGTGTCTTCTCTACCTTATCTTATATATTGATAGACATCGGTTCTATTAACTTCTTTATTTTCGCTTATCTAGTTTGGTACGTAGAGATTCTGGTTGAGCCTTTGGATCAACATTTTTTCTTAGAGACACCTACTGGAGGTGACACAATGATCACACTCTTCTTAAAATTGTGTGACCTAAATCTTGGATGTGAATTTTTCATTTTTTATCTTGTTGTTGCTATGATGAGGCCTTATGAAGTCATATTTTTGGACTTATTATTTACATTTCATTCCTAGATAGACTATTTCAGGTAGAGGATGCAGTGTGTCCACATTTTTGGGATGAGGATTTCCTTTTTGGGTGAAAAGGAAACCCAGGAAGAGCAGTATGGACTCATCCATAGGAGGGTTCATCAGATCATTCATCATTTGGCTATCATAACCCTCAACATAGTGGATTCTATGAGTTTCTAATTTTAGTAGTGGTAGTGGAGTATGAGGTCATCTTTACTGAGGACATTCCGGGATTACCTATCCACTAGGAGATAGAATTATACATTGACCTACACCATTGTAAGTCCTTAATATCTGTGATAACATATGTAATGGATCATACAGAGCTTATCAAGCTAAGGGTGTTGTTAAAGGACTTCTTGAGGAAGAGATTTTTTAGACCTAGTTATTCACCCTGGGAATCCCTTGTGTTATTAACCAAGGAAGATAAGATATTGAGGTTTTGTGTGGATGGAAATTTATTAATTTAGGTGAATGTGAAGAAAAAGTACCCACTACTAAGGATTAATGTCCTCTTTTATCAGTTGATAGGGGAATAATGGTTCTCAAATATTGACCTCAAATCATACAATTACTAGTTGTGATTATGGGATGAGAATATACTGAAGAAATATTTCTGATAACTTTATGGTCACTATAAGTAATTGGTGATTCCCATTGGTGTGAAAAATTCCCTAGAAGTGTTCATGGGACTCATGAATTGGATCTTTTTTACTTTCTTAGAATGGTTTGTGGGAGTCTTCATTGACGATATCTAGTGTACTCAGAGTCCATGGAGAAGAACACAAGAAACTTGAGGATGGTTCTAGATATAATTTGAGAGAACCATATTTACAAGAATCTCATAAAGTTCTAGTTCTACATTCAGGATATCCACTTTATGAGACATGCAATTTCAAAATATGGTATTGCAATGGACCCAGAAAAAGTCAAGACTGTGTTAGCTTGGGAGCCACCAGAGAGTATGATAGAGGTGTGAATCATCCTTGGGTTAGCAAGATACTATAAGTAGATTCATACCCCACTTATCTAGGATATTAGTTCCCTTGAAATCTTTGACCAGAAAGGGGAATACATTCATGTTAATAGAGAGGTTCCAGTTGGATTTCTAGAAGTTGAGGCATAGATTGATGATCACTCCCATCATGATATTTCTAGAGGTGGATGTTGAGTACATAGTGTTCTACGATGACTTAGGGAATAGGATGGGTTTTTTCCTAATTCTAAGGTTGGTGGTGATTTCCTATGGTTCACATTAGTTTAGACCACATGAGAAGAACCACATGACCTATGATATTTATTTTGAAGTGGTAATATCCACAACAAAGATGTTGCAACACTACCCAATGGGTGAGAAATTTATCGTTTATCTTGACCATAAGGGTCACAAGTATATATTCTCTTAGAAGGATTTTAACATCAGATAGAGGATATACTTAGAGTTCCTCTATGATTATGACCTCAATATTTTATATACTCCAGGAAAGGCAAACGTGGTAGAAAATGATCTTATTAGAAGATCTTATTCATATATACTGAGAATGGTTTCAATGTAGTTAGCCTCATTACAATAATCATTTGTGGATGGGGATGTTGTTTCTTACTTGGAATTGATAGTTGTTACCCCTATTATTTTATATCTAGTTAGGGAGGTATATATTAGGGATACTGATTATGAGACCCTACATAATTATATATCCACTAGACCTATTCCCAATGAATTTTATGAAGTTGGGTAGAATTATTTTTCTTTTAATAGAACCCATGATGGTACCAATGATGTTGCAAGTTCTAAGGGAGTTTTATACATGTCCCTTAGAGGTGCATACAAGTGTGGAGAAGATATACTAGGACCTTCAAATTTTGTTTTGGTGGCCAGTAATGAAGAAGGGAGTTGTAGAGTTTGTCTCATGATGCCTTTATTTTCAGCAAGTGAAGGCTGAGCACCAGGTTCCAAAGGGTTTAGCTCAACCAATTGAGGTTCTAGATTTCAAGTGGGATGTGATATGTATGGAAGTCTTGATAGGGTTTCTATGCACTTCTAGAGGACATGATTCCATCTGGGTGATCATAGACTGACTCACCATATCATCCCATTTTCTAGCTATTGGAGAGAAAAGTTCTATAAAGATATTGGGATGCCTCTACATGAATGAGATAGTCTGACTCTATAGAGTTCCCTATATGATTGTTTATAACTATGATCCCTGCTTCACATCTCGGTTATTGAGGGGATTACAGGAGTCCTTTGGGAATCAGTTGCATTTAAGCATGGAGCTTCACCCAGAACAGATGGCCATATTGAGTGGACCATTCATGTATGGGAGGACATGCTTTGATATTGCATGTTAGGTTTTGGCCATAGTTGGCGGGATCACATAAAATTGGTTTAGTTTACATAAAACAACAGATACCATTCTACCATTGACATGAATTCATTTGGTGAATTTTATAGGTGACTCGTTAGGTCACCACTATACTAGATCAACAGAAGAGACTCATCACTTATGGGAATGAAATTTGTGCAAGCCACAACAGAGAAGGTGAAGATTATCTAGGAGTGGATAAAGACTGAATAAATCCATCATAATTCATATGAGGACAGATGTAGGAGTACTTTGGAGTTTGAGGAGAGAGACCATGTGTTCTTTAGGGTCTCAACTCAATGCGAATTATAGAGATTTTTCTAGGGTGGAAAGCTATCTCTGAGGTTAATTGGATCATTATAGATACCATGTAGAGTTCTCAAGTTGGCGTACCTCTTATCTCTTCCATCGTAGTTATACCAGGTAGACGATGTCTTCCACGTGTCACAAATGATGAGGTATGTGAATGAGCCATCACATATAATCCACTGGGGCAATATGGACATTTATGATAGATCTACCTTTACCGAGTACCTGATATATCTCAAGGATCAGTAGGAGAGGATCTTTCATGGGTGAGTGATTCCTTTAGTGCATGTCTAGTGAAAAAACAAGAATCTTTAAGAGAGTACCTAAGAGAAGGAGTACTAGATGCATGATCAGTACCAATATCTCTTTGTGTAGCCTTTTATTTTGGATTATTGGGATGTAAATCCATAAGGTGAGGAGAATGTAATGACTATAGAGTTTCTATGTATTACTTTAGCATATTATATGGTTTTTTGGGGCTTTGAGTTGAGAAAAATTGATATTCTGAGGTATAGTGATCCAGAAATTAATTTTTGAAATATATTAAATACATTAAATATCGCGTGTGCATAGTTTTATAAAATTCAAGGATCTTTCCAATAATAATGACATGGATTAATTCGTCATCAGTGATCAATCCATCTCAAGGCATGTTTTTGTTTTTTATTTATTTATAATCATTCAATTATTCCTATGATTAATGATAATCAATCAACTAACAAATTGATTCTCAAATCAACTGTATTATGCGTATGGGTTTATTTTTTGGGAATTTGGGAGAATTTTGTATTTGTTTTGGATCATCATTCATTGTTATAATGGAAATATATTGATTCTAATTTGTACATGGATGAGGTTAATTCCTCTTTTATGTCTCTTGGTTCTCTCCCATTGCTCTTCATACATTTATCACTGGTGTTTTGTTTGATCGATGGTTCATTGAATACCCAAGAAATTAATCGTTTCCCACTTATTTCTTAGTGCAATAGATTGATTCCATGAATCTGAGTTTAGTTTGATGATATGATTGAGCTAAGTGGATGGATGATAGATTGATGATGGATTTATGAATACCCATTCTTTGTATCTTTATCATGCGATGACGGTTCATCTCAATGAGATAATTCTGAGTGGATCGAGGCACAATCTCCAGTGAGTATGTGACAGATAGGCTTGTTCAGACCAGATACACGATCTACGGTTGAGGGAAGAGACTGAATCAGAGACGATGATGACATAGTCATACACAGAGGAAGCATATGGTATTCTAGACAATCTTGGGTTACACGACATGCAATCAAAAATTACACACTGTGTGATACCCCTTGTGCAGTAGTAGGGTTTTCGTGAGGAGAAAAATATCACACAGTGTGTGACAGCTATCACATGGCATGTGAACCTTACCTGGAGGCTCGGAATGTACCCAGAGAGGTAAATGGACATGGCTAGGAGTAAATAGTCCCATAAATTCCATGTAATCGAGTAGATAAATGACCAAATATACATGAACATGTTCAGGAGTACATGGGATCAGAAACGCCGTGTACTCGGACATGAGCACGAGCAAGGGTTTTGATACTTGGGTAGAACCCAGTGATAAAGGGAAACATTGGGTACTACTAGTATATTCCACGTACTTCTTTAAATATAGATTAGAGCCATTATCCTCTTCATCTGTGAAAAGTTTCATTAGGGTATGTTCCCTTGATCCCTTTCATGAGGATTTAGTATGGATTTGTGTACCATGCATAGGATAGTGATCCCTTATGAGGAACTTTTGTCTCATATAGAGTTGTTAGAATCTTTCTGCGAGGCTTAGAGTGAGATCCTCTATCATCATTATTTCCCTAGGTGGGGTTTTTGGTACCGTCATGACCAACACCATGCGAGAATTGATCCCTTACTTAGTAAGTTAATTCAGATTGGGTTGTTGGTATACCCCATGGACTTGAGTGTGGTCCCCATCTATCTATCATTCTATTCAAACCTCTAGCATGTACTTTATATGGTGAGACGCGATGAAAAAAAACATATTGGATGGATTCCATCAACGTTATCTGACTCATGGAGTGACTTATCTTGGATGAGTTATATTCAGAACCTTCGAGTAGGAATACTAGGCTAGAAATACAATTGACATCTTGCTTTGGGATGTGTGTCTAATATGAGTATATCTGGATGTTATTTCCATATATTTCGATGACATATACCTGTGATGAGATGACTATTATTGTTAATACTATATGCTTAGTGAATTTAGGGTGTCCTACCGGGTATTGCTATACTCACCCTTTCATGGGAATTTCCCACATGTGTCATGTCTTATGTAGATGATCGACCTTTTTACAGAGTCCTAGAGGGACTAGGACTAGGTAGGTCTTAGTGAGCCAGAAAAACTAGGGTGTGCTCCTGTGGTTACATTGACAGCCGTCCTCACCCACTTTATAGGTTGGAATTATTTTTAGTTTCTTTGCAGTGGGCTTTTATTTGGTTATTTTTCTTTACCAAACATGTTTTCATACTTTGATGGTGGGATTTTAGATGTATTCATGAATGGGTATCAATTATTTTGCATTTAAACATTGTATGGGCTTGGAGATGTGTGTGTGTGTGTGTATAGGTACATTATGATAAGGCCTCCTAGGTGTGTGATATTCCTACACAGTAGTGTTCAATATCCCCTGGCCAATTGGAGGTGGTCTTAGGATAGTCATGACATGATCCCCACTAGGACACGTCATGAAAAAATAGAGTGTATTATTAAGGTGATCAATATTGTCCAAAACAATTCTTCTATGTAATACTTTAATCATGATCATTACACCATATTTATATTAGGGGATATCTGAGTATGTTTGATATGATAAAACCCACAACCATATTAAAAAACACATCAAGATAATTAATGTTTATAGACAAAACTCCCCCTCCCACATATCACCTTTTTCAACAATCATCACTCCTGTTTGAAGATCAATTTTACACAACCATGGAATGTGTGATATTCATACCATGAAATTAGATTTTCTCCCCCAGAAGGGTAGCACTATAATCCATCATCTTGGTTTTTATAATGTTATATGAAGGATATATCTTCATTAGGACACCCAAGCACCTGATACATAAATATTACATCATTTTATAAGAATATTCAATGAATATAATAATATCGCATTCCCCAAAACCATAAAATGTTTAGTGTACATGGATAATAGTTATATAAAAATCTTATTTCATGAATGATATTTTAAATATCACATAATGTTCTTTTTACATTATATCCTTCCTTGAAATACCCAACATAATAGAATTTTTCCTAACCTAGGGAAAGGAAACATAATAATGGGTGAGATTAGATTCCCAATAAGGGTAAACATATGAGATATCAATGGATGATTATATGAAATCATAAGAAAAGATTAGGGGTATGAGATCATGATAAATATTTATAGCCAAACATTCATAGATCAAAAACATGTGTCCAAACATAACACATTATCAATTCGAATCACTTGAATTAGATGAGTGTGGAATCATCATTCATCGATCATGGTCAAGGAGTTAAAATCATAAGAATAAAAACAAGTCAAATGAGTGTGTCACTATCATAGGAATACAAACTATATCATATATCATGTATAACTACTAAGACCCTTATATCATAGTGAATCATAAACAACACCAATTTCTCATATCATAGTATATCAGGAATAACCACCCATTTCCCATATCATAGTAGATATATAATCAAAACTTATTTCCCATGTAATATTTTATGATGAATCCCTACCTATTTCCTAATATATATTGAGAACATCAACTCATTTACCATAATTATATCATAAGTTACAATGATTTTTATAATAATTTGAATGGAAATAATGGAACTACACACCAAATAATGAAAACCATACATATGTTCACTCCAAGATAATGATAAATTCATTATCTCATGATAACATAACCTAGGAAAAAATAACGAGTTTAAAAAATGTTACATAATTTCATCATAGCACAACCCATGTAAAAGAAAATAGGTTTATAAATATTTCATCATAACATAATTAATCCTTAGTAAAGAAGTGGATTTCATAAAATAAACCTAAAATTTGAATCACCATAAGCCATCTAGATAGAGAAAGTGGACGGTATAATAAGACCATATTCCATGTGAAGCATACTAATCCTTAAATTACATTGACATAAATAAAATATTCACTTAATAGATCATTCAAACATTTTTTTGAAAACAACAGAAAATACCTTTTTCAATTTCATAATAATTTAATAAAAATTTTGTATAATTTTGAAAAAAATTATTTTCATTGAAAATAACAATGAAAAATTGTAAAGTATGCTTCAATTAAAATAATGGTGTTGACTACAAAAAAATTATTTCATGATCTAAATTCTAAAATAATACATTCCTTTCACACATTGTAAATAGTAAAAAACAACTCATATACTATATATATTAATCCTGGCTTTCCATCTACCACGTGTCCATCTCACGTTCATCCACATCATTTCTTCCTAACATGTCTGTCCTCCAGTTATCCACATCGCCCCACCATGAACTATCTCAACTTCTCTGCACCTCCATCTCCCACTCCCGCTGAGGTTATCGTGGGTCGCAAACTAGATTAACCTCGACCCTCACCTCCATCGTCCTCCCTCTCCCAGTCAACCTGCAGTCCATAGACCTCCATATACGACCTCTAACTTCTCTTGGTTTGAACTGTACTCTCTACAGTTTTCATTCTTCCAGTCGCGGTCAGGATTCAGCTGTTTGCGACCTAGGGTTCCCAGAAATTCCCAGCGCTGACATCATCCTCCTTTTGGTTTCATTGTAGTCCATTGTGCTTGTAATACCTCTTCCTCCTTATCCTAGTTTCAGCATACATCTCCATTGTGTTTTTTTATTTACTTGAATTTCCATCCACATCTCCCCTCCACATGATTTAGCATTCTTTCTCCGCCTCCCTCTCCCGCTCCCACTGAGGGTATCATGCCTCTCCAACCACGACTCTCCAATGATGCCTCTACCTGAACCTCTGGCTCTGATATTCCTCCACATCTATTTCCTTCCTCTTCCCCGACCCCCTCCATCCCAAACTCCCCCTCTTGTCACTATCGACCTCCTCGAATCCCTCCTCAACCCCTCTCAACACTACCTCACTCCCCGCCTCCTTCCCCAACCCCCCTCTCCATCCATGACTCTGGCTACATCTCACCTCCACCTCCACCTCCATCCTCCTCCTCGAATACCTGCTCAGCATCACTCACCTCAGTTATCCTATCATACAAATGTAGAGATGAACAATTTTAACTTTCAAACCTAGATCTAGAAGCGCCTACCATTCTTGGGGAAGATTACAAAGTAAGATTTTTCGTAGGTTAATATTTCTTTTTCATAGTTTTTTTATTTCTTCTCATCTTTCAATTCTCATTGAAGGCAATGGATCCTATATATACTCAATTGATCTATCCATGCTTCCCCTCCTGCTAGAGTCGCTTCCAGTCTTGGAGGTCTTTGACTATTATATGACAATGCTTTGAGAAATGAAGTGTGTTGAATCTCTCCATAGATCAACATTATGTGAATGATTATGAAGGGTTTCGTCACTAGTAACTGAATATATAGTGATTCGGTGTTAATGGTTTCCATGGATGATAATCGTCGATTCCAAACTATCAATAGAGACCAGTATCAGAGCTTTTCCACCTCCCATTGTTCATACCTATTGGTCTCAAGGTATGATGGTGTCTCTGCACCTTTTTTTGGGAGGGTGGATCTTATGATGAATTGAATTGGGGTTGCTCTGGCTGTTCAATTTTTTTCTCCTTACCATGGCATGAAAATTACCTTTCAACCTTTCGGTCTATGAGTTTTACTAAAATTAAGTGACTTGATTTTTCTGAAAAAGGTAGTGAATTTTTGTAGCTTTAGATCTGGATCCATCATGCAGAAAATTGGTTTTATCCACCTATACTATTTGGTTTCTTATGTTAACAAACATTTTGTTATGATTTCTTGGTATTGAAATATCTCTTATGTGTCATTCACAATTTAAATTTTCAGATTTTAATATTCATTAATATCTATTCTTATTTTTAAACATTAACATGTCTGCAAAAAATGCGTAATATGATTTTGAAGTTGAAGAATTAGTAAAAGGTGACAACAATTTTTTTTTCTCCTTACAGATTATCTTTTACCGTGGCATTCAAATTTCCTTTTTGACTTACTACCTGAGTCTTACTAGAATTAAGTAACATGATTTTTCTAAACATGGTTGTGAATTTATTATCTATGAATAAAAACCTATAGGATGATTTTGAAGATGAAGATTCAATAAAATGTGATATCATTATTGGTAAACATTCTACAACATCAATTCACTATTAGCAAATGATAATGTTATATAAATACAAACATGAATAATCCTGCTGGAAAATTTGACACAAGTTTTATCATTATCTTTTGAAACTTCTCATTTTATACTTTGTTAAAACCATTGTCATATATTATTGTTATCATTAGTTTTATATCAGTGTAATAAACATTTTTTTTATCATTTTTACAGGAAATATAGGTTCTATTGTGGTTTTTATTTGAAATAGTTATTGTGTCTTTATATTATTTGAGTTATTAGTTTCTACTACTTATATATAATTTGAATTTCCATGTACTAAATCTTTTTTGTTCATTATTTTGATTATTTTCTATTCTAAATTTATTACGTGAGTGATATATATTATGTTTTTACTATAATACATTACATTTTTCAATGTAATATTTATTCTAAATGTTTGTTGATCAGAATTTCAATCATCCATTTGATTGATGTTTTCATTCAAGTATTTCAATTCTTTATTTTGAAAATAAAGCTTTATTCCATCATATTTTTAACATGTATTGGTAAATTTACTACTATTAAAAAACATAGCCTTATTCATAACACAACATTATGTTTACAAATATGTTATTCTATTTTCTTTACTTCAAATATGGAGGACCCAGGTTTTCATTGAAAAATGGGTATTTTTATGAGAAGGTGTCATTTTAGATGAAGTTGGTACATGATGATTCCAAAGGGACTTTCATCGATTCATAATGGTATTGGATGGGTACATGCTTGCATTAAACTTTTTCTACATTGTGTCTCCCAATTTCTTCAATCCTGTCTATGTAATTTCTAATTTATGAAAATGGATTTCATGAGAGCATGATATGTGTTCATGTTTGTGAACTGTCACAACATTTGAAAATCCTCATACTGTCATTCTTGAAGAAATCATGGAACATAGTGTACTTTCTGGAGGTATTCACTCTTATAACAATTTAAATGTCTTATATGTCCTTCATAAATTGTTATTCTCAGATTTCATTAGAATTTATTATAATTTTTATACATTAAATTTCTAATTTTTTCAATTGTTATGTAAAAATATTGTTGAATGTGTTGGAAGATCACGATGTTGAATATTTAGAACCCTTTATATCCCTCCTGGGGTGGGGGTTTCTATCATCTCCCTGAAAATACATCTTCTCATCCATGGATGTGACTCTCATAGTCCCACTGAACCATGCCATCTTCTACCAGACAATTTCTGGATTTCTAGGATGGAGTTGATCTCCTTATACCCAAGCTGGAGGGGTGCCTTTCTAAAGGTCACCTATCCTTCCACATCGCACTCTATGTCGTACCACCGCAACCGTCACTGGATTGAAAGCGGATGAATCCATGCCATTTAAGATGTCAGTGGAGAGCACTCTGAAGTTGATCAGGGTTTCTAAAGGATCATCATTTGATGACATACTTCACACCCAGAACTCAATCTTAGCTGACTGTAAGAATGACCCAGACACCATTTCTCAGGTGACCCTTATAAACAACAACATCTATTTTATTCTGTTATCTTGTATTTATTCACCAATTCATTATTTGATGCACATTCTACCAAATAAAATATTATTCCTGATCTCTACTTTGATTCTACATTGCATGATTATTAAAATGGTGTCCAATGACTTTACATATATTCTTTGATTCAGGTATCTTTATCAACATCTCCTGTTTTTCAATGTTATGGTATCAAAGATTCAATGTAATTATTTATCCGTATTATTTATATTTCCATTTGAATAATGTTTTATTTATGGTTTTTTGTTTGACATCAATATTTGTTTAATATATTTTTCTGCTGCATCTTCGAGGAAATTAGTGTTTCATGTACTTTTTGATATATATATTTTTTTCAATTGTTTTTTTCTTTTCATGATGTACTATTTCTAAGGGAGATATGATTTTCTCAGATTCGTCAAGCTGGTGAAGCAAGCATGCCTATACGTTCATCTCAGAATCAGGCCTTATGTCTGTGGTGAGTGGAATTTTGGGTAATATTGAGGGATTTCTTCATGTGCAAGATATTACTGTGTTTGAATTCAAGAAATTTGATTTTTTTTTATTTCTTTAAAAAATACATGGTTTTCCCTATATTTATGAAATATGTTATAGAGATCAGTTTAACTACTGATAATGGTCCTTTCAAGGTTAGTTTCGAAACCTTTAATGGTCCATTCAAGAACATTTTCTATGATGTTTATTTGGTTTTAAATACTAAAAACTATAATCAATTTTCTATGATAAATGTGAAAATGCATAAATTTATAGTAAAAATTATTAATATGATGAAATAAGGATTGTTCTAATCCCAAGGTGGCCCTATAATATTATCTCAGGTTACTGCATTCTAGCTAATTGTTTTTTTTAATTTTGATGTTTTTAAAAAAATTTCATCTTCTTTTTTTATAAACCAAAATCTAAAGGTTTTTAGTATGTACAAGATATTACTGTGTTTGGAGAAAGTAGGCATATACATTCATCTCAGAATTAGGACTTATGTCCATTCTGAGTGGAATTTCGAGTAATTTTGAAGCCTTTTAGTATTTACATGATATTACATGATTGAATTCATTAACATCGATTTTTTTAATTATTTATAATGTATAGGGGTTTCCCTATTTGGATGAAATATGTTCTAGGGATAATTTTTGAAACCAATAATTGTTCTTTCAGAATTAGTTTCAGAAAATATAATGGTCCATCCATAAAATTTTTCAATGATGTTTTTTTTGGTTTTCAATCCTTAAAATTATGATTAATTTTCTGAAATGAAGGTTGGAATGAATAAATTTATTGAGAAAATTGTAAATATGATGAAAGTAGAAGGATTATTCCAATACCAAGGTGGACCTATAATATTATCTCAGGTTACTACATTCTAGCTAATTGCAATCATTAATGTTTTTTTTAAATTTCATCTTGATTTTTTTATAAAACAAAATCTAAACAGTGTCCTTCCATAAAATGTCACAGATGAAGAATGAATACAGACCAATGGAGTGTGAAATTGGGCATCCTGTCCATGATTACACCAAATGGGATGCTCAGATGGTTGTGGTTCTGAATACTATAGTCCCTTGGGTCATGTGAAAGCCAGATGAAACCCCAGATCCCATTGTTAGTTTCTTTTTATTTTGATTTGGGTGAGTATTGTGTTTCCTATTCATTTGTTTCCCTATGTTCTTGCTTCTATGTGACTGTATATTAACACCTGTAATTTTTTCTACTGTGATAACTTTTCCCTAAACAAAGATTACAAGCATAAGATTTAGAGGGGATCTTCCATTTCGACCTGCTGAAGACTTGGTATTTTCGGTTCATCGAATCATTCAAAATGATGGATACTTCATCAATTATTATATAGATAGTGCATTTGTTATACTTTCTTATTTTAGGTGTAAAATGTGTGTATAGGTTTCTTAATGTTAGAACAAGATCAACTGATTCTTCTGATATGTTTTTTGAATATTGTGGTAGTACCATGGGGGAAAAATTTTGGCAGGATGTGGATATTTTATATGTTTTTTGAGTATTTTTGAGTTTTTAACTTCAAACACTAATAATGATTACAACAACAACACATTATATCATGGTATTACTATCATGTCACTTTTATCATTTTAACTTTTCCGCTTCTCTAAAATATTTTGTATTTATATTTTCTTATAATTTTTTCATAGGTTATTACAATACATCTAATTTTATGATTTATCAATTATTGTTCTATGATTTTGGTAATAAATAATGTTCCATTATGTTAATATTTTCATGTTGTTGTACTGGATCCTGACATTAAGTGTTTGTGTGATGTAATTCTATCTAGAAATTGATTTGTCTTTTAGTAAGGGTGGATATTCTAGGCATTTTGGGGATTCTAACTATAATGTATTGGGAAATATGAATATTGTCCTAAAAAATCATCCATCAAGGAACATCTTTCATGGGAACCTACTGTATTGGATATGTCTCCATCCCCACTAACATCTCAATATTATTCTACATAGCATGTCAATGAAGTTCTTGGAAGTAACATGTTTGTGCACGACATAAGGTCCTTTCTTCATACCTTTTGAATTAATTTTCTATCTTCTATAAAATATTTTTTATTTAACTTTTCTTATAAAATTTTCATAGGTTATTAAAATACATCTAATTTTATGATTCAACAATTATGTCCCATTTATTTGGTAATAAATGATGTTCGATTATGTTAATATTTTCATACTGTTGCATTGCATCTTATCTTTAGGTGTTTATGAGTTTTCATTTTTTCTAGAAATCAATTTATATTTTTTTAAAGGTGGATCTTCTAGGAATTGTGGGGATTCCAAGTATAATGCATTGGGAAATATGAATCTTCTCCTAGAAAAGTAGCTATCGAAAAATTTATTTCTGGGGAACCTACTATCTTGGATACATATCCATACCCACTTACTTCTCTATATTGTTCTAGATAGCATGTCAATGAAGTTCTTGGAAGTAACATATCCAACATGCACTTATTATTTATACAACTTTTTAGTTTAATAGAATGGTGATATTGATTCTCATGCTACACCAAGATTAAATTTGTTTTCATGTATTTTTTTTTAATTCAATATCATGTTTCCAAGTCTTCTATAGTGGTTGAGAGCTCTATGTTGAAGCTTCTTAGCATGGGTGAATGTCTCCAATCAGTGAAAACAAACCTGTCAGCCTTGCCACTTTCCCTTTATTTGAATATATTTATATGATATTTAAATCCAAAAATAAAAAACTCTTGACATTGGGTTAAGAAACATCAACATTTAATCCATATTCACCTATTTTTTTGAATCAATTTCATGTTTTCAGGTCTTATGGCGTGGTTGAAGGATCTCTTCACATGATGTTACCATGGGTGACTATCTCCATTCAAGGAAATGATATATGGATTCCCATATACTTAACCAGGATTGGTCTCTATTAAATCAAGATGTAAAAACAACTCATGTTTATGTTCTTTATCTTAATTGTCTTTTATTTTCATTACATCATTAGAGTGGAAAATAATGATTTTTTTCAGCATCATTTTAATTGTATCATTAAAACACTCTACAATTTTTTGTCTCATTTTTAAAATTTTAAACATTATATTACAATGAAAATGATTCTAGTGGTAATGTTTTTTCTACTTATTGTTTTAATTCATTTATTCAAGTAAAAAAATATGTTGAATGATTTTGGTTTTTTTTCTATGCAGCCTAATGAAGAGTTGAAATGTCTCGAGACAACACAGTATTAGCAAGCCATGCCAATGAAGGACATCCCAATTTAGGTAGTGCATTTTAAATGTACCACAACAACATTATTGAACCTACTTTTTTGAAATTATCTTATACATTTATACTAAAAATTTTAACATTAAATTTATTAAAAAATATAGGTTTCTTATACTAATACATATAATGCACGCACTAATCCTATGTACTTATTATAGGATATACAGTGTAATGTTTTCCCAATTTCTTTTAAATTAATTAAATTAAATAGCTGCAGTGTATGTTATTTATTTCAACCACCATCAAGAACTAGTCATCCAATATAGTGTAGATTCACACATCTGGAAGGCTTGAAGTAAGAGGGAGGAACCTGTATATGTTGGTTTGATTGGAACACTAGATACAGTAACGAACTACTATTATTGTTACAGTTTTCACACTTATTTTATCAAAAAAACCATTCTCTATATAATTTATCTTACGTTTCAATTGTTTCAAAACAATATATTTTATGTTAAGAGTTATAATTTCAATTATAATTTTCCAATGTTTATTATTGCTATTTATTATTTGAAATGTATGACACATCATGTACTATTTTTTCTCTCATGAAAATAAATTTTCATTTATTTTCATATAGAATTTTAAGAATTACTATTGTGATTATGTTTCACAAAAAACCATAACTATTCCAATGAATTAATTTATTGGGTATAATTCTTTAATTATTGATCCAATAATTATAATCATGCAACAAAATAGTGTCAGGATAATATATTAGTCATGAAAGCTCAAAAAGTGTGATCTTGTAGAAGATAATAATTTGTTCCAATATTACAATATAATATTTTCCTGACATTATTTTGTTCACTCCAAATTCATTTTTTTCATTAAAATATTTTTGTTCTCACTTTACTGTTTCTTCTCAACTTTTATAAATATTAATCTCTTATTAAAAGAAAAACCAGTAATCAAATATACCATTCAATAGAAAGGGAGAGTACTAGTTTAGATAAATTTTAGAATTATTATATTTAAAATATTTTTAAACATATTAAAAGTTAGTGAAAATTAAAATTTTAGAACATTACAATTATAATTAATAACTTTTATTAAATAATTTTGAAGATATTAGACATAAAAGAAAATGTTTATTAACCAAAGTGAAAATAAGGTTGAATTCTCTTTAAAAACATTTTCTCAATAATTTTATATACAAAAGAGATAAAAATGGTAATAATATATAAAAAATCTATAAATAACCATAGTATATTGAAATAAAATTTATTTAAAGGATAATACCCATACAAGTTTCCTCAATGGAAATTTATCATAAGAAATCCCTAAAATTAATTAGATTGTATTATAAACCCCTTACCTCAAGTATCACATTGCTTCATACATGTACACACCTCCTATATAATAAATTTTTATTTTTATATATATTTATCATAGGTTAATAATCATATATATCATACCATAATGATTTAATTTTAATATATTATCACCCGTTTATTAATAATCCTTTACTAAAATCACTTTTTCAGGTGATTGCTACTTCATTTTTAATGCATGATTTAGTTTGGTATCACAATCCCTGTATATTTGATCATGGTTCCATAATATTTAGAGTTTTAATAATGTAATTAATATTATATTTAATAATTATATACAATTTTATATATATTCAAATAAAGGGGTGATGGATAATAAATTATGTCACTTCATAGAGACAGTTGTATGTACATACATATGAGTGATGCTTCCACATTTCTATGGATGGAATGAAAGAATAGTAAATAATAATTATTTCCTTAAAAAATATATGAATATCATAAATTTCATATATATTCATTAAATGCATCATTATAATCATCAATGTTAAATGGTGATGAGAAACAAAATAGATCTCTCTATGGAGGTGATGGTCCAAACTAAAACTTGAGTGATGTTTTCTTTTCCCAAAGGCTGGAAATTAAGTAGATAATAGTTGTTCCATAATCATAATAAAAATTCATTATTTTTAAGACCCTAAAGAAAATATTTTACAATGGGAAACATAGATTTAGTGGTCTTAGAAGAAGAAATTGAATTGAAAGTACATCATGAAGTGTTATAACTCTGTTGAGAAACCCCTTTTGGATTACACCTTGAGGATTTATAGGATGATATTTTGGAAAGTTTAGAAGCTATAAGATATGGGAAGGATTATAGGAAGGTATTATGTAAGTGATTGTTTGATCAGAAGGCTCATGAAGTGTGGAGAAGAGAGGATTCATGGTATCCATTTATAATGGGCAAAAGTAAACACTTGGAATTAAATAAATGATTAAATAACATATATATCATAATCATATATGGTGGAATAAATGTGCCAAAAATTTGAATTTAAAATTTGATAAGGTTGAAATAATATCAACCAGTTGTGTATTAGTATGTTTCTTTGTCTTTGAGAGCGACGACGATGGTGGCCGCAGCGAGGGCGATCCGCTAACCCTACGACAATGACGGCCACCGTGGCCCCTTCCCCCATCAGGGGGAGGGGTCTTCATCTCCAACTCATGCCTCAGGAGTTGCGAGACTGCGAGGTAGGGATTGCTTTGGATCCTCGCCGGACGCAAGTTTCTTCCTCCCCACAATCAACGTTGCTCCAAAAGTACCTGGGTGCGTTTCAGGTCAACCTATTGTCCCAGTCTCAGTGAAGGAATTCCATGAAGCTTCAACTTTAATTTCCTCAGTGCTAATCGTGAGGTTTACAAAGCGGCGACCTCTGGTGGAGAACTTCGACAAAGCAATCAATACGGAGTGGGGTTTGAAACACCGTGCGCTTGTAAGTATACTGGGACCGCTTCAATTCCTTATTTTATTTGCGGATGAGGATGATTTGGGAGTGGCTTGGTCGCGAAAGAGGATTCCTTTCTATGGCCTCCAGTTCCACTTACTACGCTGGTCCTTTGAGGCGCACATGAACCGTGACTCATCTTACATGGCAATTTGTATTCAATTGCCTGGACTTCCTCTACCTTTTCAGAATATTGGGTTATTGAGATCAATAGGCAACTCGATAGGGCGTTTTGTATGCAGTGATCAAAGAACAGCTTCCATGATCATCTCTTTTCGGCTAGAATTTGCGTGGAAATGGACCATGAAAGAGTGCCTCCAGAGCTTGTCTGGATTGTAATTGAAGAAGAGTACAGGTACGTTCAATCAATAGTCTATGAATCCTGGATCCCATTCTGCTCCTTTTGTCACAAGTAGGGCCATGATGAACATGGTTGTCGAAGGAGGTTCAGGGGTGGTGGAAGTTCTGATGTTCCAGCTTTACCAGCGGGTGTTCCTTCGGAAGGAGAAGTGGTCACCATTGGTGCCGAGAAAGGCAGCGATCAGTCTTCACCTGCAGGCAGGCCTCAAGTTTGTCACGCTCCCTCCAAATCAGTTGGGGACATTGAGCCGATGGTCCAGGGGATTCTGTTAGGGGAGGTAGATGTTCCATTGGTAGGAGTACAGGTAGAAGTGAATGAATCTAGGAGAAAGGAGACCATATCAAGGGCAGTGGTGTCTAACCCTCCAGAGGTTTCTGTATTAGCCAACCGGGAGAATGGTAATCATAATGAACCGAGCCTTGATGCTGCAATCAATATACAAGGCCGGGACATGGATGGGGTATGTAATCTCCAGTATATGGGCAGGGGACTTGAGCTTCAGCAGGGCTTGGGTGAGCCTGAGATGCCAGACCAGAACACCTCAACAAATCTGATTAAGGTTGGGGTGGATGAGGCTATTCCTTGTTCCCCAAACCTATTTTCTTTACTGGAAAATCCAGATTTTGTAGTGGATCATGATGGGTAATATGAACCAATACCTTGCCATCAACAGAATAATTGTGATATAATAATTGTGATATTTCCGATGGAATGATGGTTAGACAGTCTGGTGGTGGTGTGGCTGATTCGGAGGGAGTCAACATGGCTGCATCGGATCAGGTGATTGAGGGGGTTCCAACTCAGAAGCATAGTATGAGTTATAAAAAGAGGAAGGGGAAAAAATATTACTCCTTGATTCCCCCTCCATTGGAGACCCGCTCTGCGATGAAATTACCAGTGACAATGTCCAATGTGGTGAACCAGGCTTTAATCAAGGGGAACATAGATAAAATGGAAATTTCTACTGGGAAGATAGGGACTAGAAAGGAACCCATCCTTAGTTCCGAGGAGGATATGGTCGAGGAGTTACTGTATATTGACATTCCACAGGAAGAGGTTGACATGATGGGAAGGGCGGTAAGAGTGGAAGTCGATCACGAACAGGCAAAGTGGATTGACAAGCAAGACTTGATCTTAATGAGAGGCTTCAATGACAAGAAAAATCAGCAAAGAGGAATATATCCGCACTTGGGACAAAATGGCGAACTATTTAGAAGATGTTATTGGAGATGATCTTGGGGCTAAGGTATGGATAATACATTTGTAATCAATTTTATAATAATGTTTTAAATTAAATTATTAAACTAAAAAATATATTTTTTTGATCGCTAATAATCTAATAGGATAATAGAATCTATTATATAAATTTTAAAGCTTTACCCCATACTTTTAACACACTTTTACCTTTTTTACCGAGGTTTCAAATCATTTTCATAGTTTCTATTCATAAGGACAAAAATTTATGATAACCTAATTAAATTATATTAATAATAATTATTCAATATGTATAAACCTTTTTATATGATTAAATTTTTATATGTGGTTGAAATTCCTTTTAAAATAAATTTGCGAAGCACAATAAAAAACATTTAAAAAAAATTTGGGCATAAAATGATATTTTTCTTATTTAATACCCAATAAAAACTATTACCTGAATATATTATCTTTAAATTTAATTAAAGTAATTAATAAATATAAATTAATTTAATTTCTTATGATGAAAACTTTTTGTGTGAATAAAATATGTTTTTCCAAAAAGCATCACTTTTTTCTTCAAAAGATTTTATTTTGATATCTAGCCAATTAATAAAAAATCAGTTAATTTTATACCTGTATAGAAAATTCCTTTTTCATAATTCAGTTATTCATATTAATATGCAAAAATACAAGGGTTATGCTATAAATTTATCAATAAATAATAATATTGTAATAGTATATTGTGGTTTGTTTAATATTAGTGTTACGTGTAAAGAAATCTATTAAAGAAATATTATTTTTTTAAATGGAAATATATTATAAAATCTCATGGTGTTACATTTTTACCCCTATAATAATCACTATCTTAAAATCATATCACTTCAATACGAACACTATATGATACTTTTGCCTCATCACATCCTCAGGTTCCCACATAGCTTCCTATAATTTATGGTTTCACCAAAAAAACATTGACCATGTGAGTGGTCCTATTTTTTAGTGGTATATATCTATGATCTAGAATCTTCACTATTTTCCCCCATAAGAGAGACCTATTTCCATCAGTATGGCCTCTATGTTCAACACATGTAAAGGATCACTTATGTACCTCCTCAGAAGATATACATGGAACACATTGTGAACTTGAGATAGATTCTATGGATATTACAAATGATAAGGTACCATCCTAATATGATCAATAATTTCAAATGTAATGATATGTCTAGAGATCAAAATCCACTTATTTAAAAATCTCATAATCTTATCTAGAGATAAAAATCCACTTATTTATAAATCTCATAATCTTATAACAAGGATATATTCATTGTATACCTTTTCATCAACTTTTAAATCTAGATTTTTCTGCTGATTGTCGTTATAATGTTTTTATTGAATTTGAGTTTCTATTATGTGGCAATGAATGAACCTATATTTATATTCCATATCATATATAATATTTGGTCCAAATATCCTCCTTTATATATATTTATCCTATAACATTGGAGTTATACCCTTCCATATATAGTGGGATCCATTAGGATCTATCTGAATGATCAAGTGAAAGTTATTATTGTAATAAAATTACACCAAAGGAAGGTGTTGATCCCAAAAAGCATAGATAATGATATAGATAATTATTTTAGTATTTAAATGGTCCTATCATACTGAACATATGTTATTGGATGACATTCAATATTAAAACCCAGCTCTATATCTAATGCTTACTGAATACGTATCTAGAACATTGTGGTAAACCTCCGATCCTAGTCAGATACAAAAGAATGTGAAATACATAAAACCTTTCCACATTATTATTATATATCCTAGAAATATGAATAAGACATAATGTTTTATAATTATAATGAATTGTTCTGACTTCATAAGGTTGTCGACTATAACCTAAATAATATTATGTCCATTATATGTTTTAGGGAGTCTAATGATAACATATAACGTAATGTTTTTCCATTAATTTTTTTATGGGTAATGTTTATAATATAAAATTAGAATTATACCTCTTATACTAAACTTTTTTTACATACCATTCATCGAGATACATACTCTTCAATATCCATTTTCTTATTTTTCCACCAGAAATTTTATTTTCGATCACTATACATCTTCATACTTCTTAGATGAATAGAGAATGATGAGTTATGAGATTCATCCAATAAATCCTTCTATAAATATGGTATTTATGATACAAATAATTAGTTCCTAAATTCTATCATTCAATCAAAATCATGGTAAAATTAATGAAAATTTGTCACTTTATTCTATAGTTATACATCGTCCTTCTATGCCTATTTTATCCTCACACTTATGGATAACTAAATATTCATTTGATAATGATAGGATCTTTGACCTTTAGTCAAGATATAAAGTTTAAAATTATAAAAATACATAATTATTTGATCCATATCAGTCCTCATCATTCATAAATTAGAATGGTCATTTCGACTATAAGAATCATCCACCTTATTCCTCTTCACATGGTGGTAGTTTATTATGCAGTAATAATCATTAATCAGCTCCATCAATATTATCTAGAACATATTTAACTCTTTCTATGAAAATATATAATTCATGATTTTATGATCTATATATATGTCATTCCTTTCACATTATATATAATTCCTCATTATCTTCAAGGAAAAAGTATGGGTTGTAGATCTAAATCATGAGTAAGATAAATTTTCTCTTGTATTTTCAATTGTTAAGAGCCATATGGTATCACCTTTTCATTTTTCATCAGAAAAATTACTAGTCCATGATTTAATGGATCACTATAGATCACAAAAACTTCTCTAATAGAAAGTATTATGTGCGTTGGTGCACTAGAAAACCTTCTCTTTATCTCCTTGAAACTCTCTTCACATTCGTCTCTATAAATGAACTTGGTTCCCTTATGAGTTTATATACTTATTGGATCATATTTCTATGATAAATCAATAAAAAATCATAGGTTGGATCTTAAAAAACCAAGAAAAATATATATCTCTCTTACTATAGTTTCTATAGTCAATTTCATTGTAACTTCTATCTTTTAAAGATCTGTCGATATACCATCACTTTAGATTATGACATAAGAATAAATCTTTCTAAAGTTAAAATTCATACTTTCTAAATTTACAATATAAAATATTTTTCCATAGGCACATAATCATATTTATTAAATTCATTCATTCAATTAATTACTCACTATAAATACTACCACAAACTGATCAATTCATTATTCGCTAAATCTATGAACATAACAGAGAAATTAGTAAGTCCAATAGAATCATAATAAATTCTTAATTACTATAACTCATAGGAAATTATTTCTTGGTTATATCAACCTTATTAACCCTCAATTAATGATATATAGAGTAAAGTTAAATATTTTAAAAGTAATGGGGTACTCATAATTGATCAATAAAATCATCGATATAGGGTAGAGGATACCTATCCATGATATTGAATGTTTTAAGTTCTTGATGAAAAACAAGGTTGAATTGAACCATTTTTTTATTAATAAGAAGAATATTTTCACCCCTTGTTGATGCACTAGTGTGTATGAATCCCTTGTCAATACTCTCATAGATTTTCTTCTAAAATTTTTGAAACTCAATTAGGGCCATTTTATACGAGGTATTTGAAATAGGTGTATCACCTGGTATGGGTTATACTGAAAACAAAACTTCATGATTTAGGGAAGACTAGGAATTCATTTATTAAACACACCAAAATAATCCTATACAATAATCATATCATTGTTTTTGTATTTTCTCATTAACCATATGAGATAAACACCCCTCAAAAATAGGTAGCAGGACCTAACAAAGAGAAGTAACTTCCTTTGAAAGTTTATATCCATCATCACACTAAAAGACAATCATGGTTTTGTTCAGAATTTTAAATGATACATCCCTACCTTGGAAATTGATACTTGATCTACATAGAGAAATCTAATCAATACCAAAAATTACAAAAAAAAATCAACTAGAGGTAGATTCACAAGACTTTTAGGAAGCACATCCTCAGAAACTTTTATAAGAGAGGAGCTATAAAATTTAGATGCAATCATCATACCATTGGGATTTTTTAATTCTAACTCAACATATAAGCATTTAGGATATTAATAAATATACCTAGAGATGTTACATGTTATATAATAATTAATATTAAAATTATCTAATAAGGTACATTAATATTGAGTTTTCCTATAACCACCTAAAATTCAATGTTCTTTCACCATTCCATTAATAAAAATAAATATTTTACTATTAACATCAAATAGACTATAATAAAATCACCTATTTGCAGCTATTTTTTTGGATTTGGCGGTGGTTTAAGTCACCTTTAACAGTTTCTGTGAAAATTTCAAAAAACTACCTCTAATATTGGTTTTGGCATCCAAACCATGGAAATTATGTCAATTTAGAAGAAGTTTATAATAATCATCACAGAATGTATATTTAGAGGCAGTTTTTTCGTTTTAGCAGTGGGTTTTGGGACAAAAAATGTCAATGATTTAATAGTAGCTTAAACTGCTGCTAAATCCTATATTTTTTTGGCCGAGAAACCACTAAAAAAGTAAAAAAACCACCGCGAAATAATAATGACTTGATATAGTGGAATTTTTAACCACTTCTAAAAAATTGACATTATATAGTGACAGTTTTGACCGCTAGTAAAAAAAATAAACAATATTTAGTAGCCATTTAAACCACCGCTAAAAAATAATACGACATATTTAGAGACGGTTTAAACTTTTGCTAAATGATGATTTAAAAAAATGAAGCTGTAGAGTCTTCTTCCCCAGAACAGCCCTCAATTGGGAAGAAAACAAACAAAAAATGCACATAATGGAAATATCACATATAAGCCATCAGTGGAAACAACACACATAAGTGAAATACATATATCCCTACCAGAAACCACAACATGGTTTCTAGATCACCAAATTAGTGTTAGTTTGTCATAAGTTTATTTTTTAATCATTTATGAATCTAAATAGAACATTAATCACTAACCAATGAGCTCTTCTTGACACCCTCTCCATCTTTATCTCAACTTCCTTCTAGCGGCACCTGAAAGGCAATTATATTAAAAATTAAATAGTGTTGTATATTTATATTTAAACTTAAAACAAATAAATGTTTTTGAACTGAATGATTTTGAAGTTGTGTGATTTACCTACTCACCACCAGCCATTGCTGCATAATTATCGAGGACAGATCCGATCATCTTCTGAGATAAATCAGTCAATGCTTTTTTCAAAGTGGATATATGAGCCCCCTATTCCTAAATTGCACTTTTCATAAAAAAAACTCCCTCTGAGCATCTTGAGGTAGGGAGTCACTACAACTAAGAGTAGATGCAGATGAAATCCATGATGGATTACCAAATACCTCAGGTGGTAATCATCCCAAAAACATCTTGTGTACTCAACCAAGATGATACTTCCTAAGGGATTTACGAACTAGGTCATCCTAGGAGATCGATAAAGACTGCATGGGATTGTTATCCCAGAGTTCTTTAATTTTTAGCTGTAAATAAAATATCAGTCATATTTGAAGCAATACATATTAACATAGTGATAACTGACAATAAGTTATTATAATGAAAAATTAATTCATACCCTAAATTCTTTGGAAGGGTCATTAATACAACTCCCATCATATTTTGTATGAATATCCAACTACAGTTCTGCTCTAGAGACTTGGTTCCCTATATTCCACGAATGTATTAAACAAAGATAAATAAATAATTTAATATATGAAAAATATAATATTATCTTATAAATATTTAAACTAATTAAAATATTACCATAGTCTATCAGTTTTTGGAAAAACTCTTTAACCCAAAATTATGAGGGGTAATTTTCTTAGCTCGACTCGATTGATTCTTCCTTGAAACATCCTAAAATAAATAACATGTAATTTAATAGTAATATATAAAATTACATCTTCTTATCATATTCATGTATAAATATAAAATGATATTAATATAATAATATATATTTAAATATCATGTGCTTCTCATGATGATGGCTACCAACAAAAACTTTCCATTTCTCTCTAGGTACCCCTTCGGGTACCTTATCATACAGTTACTAGGTGGTTAATGAAGTATCATTGAATTATTTCCATAATATCCATTTAAAATCCTTCTATTTCTTACCCAAAATTTTTAATGTCCACTTGCATTCTATAAGATCAAAAATGATAAAATTGTAAAATATCTGTATAAAGAGATTCATTTTTAAAATATTGGAATTTAATAACATAATGACATTCAATCACATCCTAATGTATTAAAATTACCTTTATATGTAAATAAAAAACATCATATATGATTTAATATGTGAAATAAAATAAATAAAACATAATTTTTTATTTAATTAATTGAAAATAAATGTTTACTTAATATGAAAAACATATAAAGAAAGTAATTCTCAATTGGATACCTCCGTCGATAATGTATGATGCCTACTAATTTAGCTTCCTCAACCAAATTCACAGTTAAATGCATTATGAAAGTAAAAAAATATGGAGGAAAGATCATCTCCATTGCACAATGTTTCAATATAAATATCTTCTAAAGGTTGTCAAGCTCCAATGGTTATATAGTTTTATCACGTAGTTTTCTGAAGAATGTGAAAAATTGGAGTACAATTATAATCACCTTTTCAAGTAATAATGTATGCAATGCTAATTGTAGTAACTACTGTAACAAAATATGTGAACCATGAACTTTCAATCCATATAACTTATGATTATTTAATTCAACACACCTTGATATTTTACTCATATACCCATTAGATACATTCACATGTTTTAAATTTCTAAGGAATGTATCTTTATCCCTCTTTTTCATTTCAAAAATTTCTAGAGCATACTTTCCATTCTCATATAGAAAGAGATCACACTTTATGTTCATTGTTTGTATGTATTTATGAGCATTGAGATGGTCCTTCAATTTTCTATACTGATTAAGAAATGTCAATATCAAATTTTCACAAACATTCTTATCAATATTCATAACATCAAGATTATAATGCAACAAATTAAATTCCCAATATGAAAGTTTGAGGAATATAATTTTTTTCTTTGATCATTGTGTTCTGATTTCACTAGATGATGCACTTTAATCTTGTTTCCCAATATCATTCAAATGATGCACCTTCCCAAATTATGTTTCAATATTTCCACACTTTTTCAATATTTCCGAACCAATCAAAAAATTTGGAGGTAGTTTACGATCAATAAAACCATTAAATTTTGACTTGTTCAACTAAAATCGATGAGATACATCGAAAAATCTCTGTTGAAATAATAAGAACCATTTTTTACATTGAGGTAGTCATTTGGGCTCCAAATCAAAGTTACAAACAGGACAAGACAAACCCATGTAAGTATTCCAACCAGCTAAATTTCCAAGTCCAGGGAAGTTACTAATGGTCCACATTAGAGAAACTTGTATTTTGAACATTGTTCTAGAAGATCAATTATCTGTTTCACCACCATTGCTTCATAAATTTTTTAATTATTCAATTAGAGGATACAATTATACATTAATATCATTTCCATGAATTTTTTTCTAAGAATAATCATCGAAATGATAAATATTTTTTTTGTATACAAATCCCTAGAGGCAAATTGTAAGGGATCAAAACAAATGGGCAAATGCTATAATTGGTTCTCAAAGTCTCAAATGGGTTGAATCTATCAACATCTAATACCAATCACACATTCTTAGGATTAGATGAGAAATATTGATATAATGAATCAAATGTCTTCCATGATTATGATATTTTGGATGTCATATTAACCCATCATTATTATTATCTATATAATGCCACATCACGTTCTTGGTGGTTTTAGATGACATGAATATTATTTTTAATTGTGGATTTAAAGGGAAGTAATGGAAAACCTTTGTAGCTGTATTCCTTTTCTTATTTTTCATAGTAGTATGGTGATTCAAACTTCCAACATCACCCATTGACTTCAATATAGAATAAGAACATTTTTTGCAATCTTGTATGCTCAAATACTCTCCTCAATAAAGAATATAATCATTAGGACACACATGTATTTTTTTATAATTTAGAATAATATTTTTAACAAATTTTTTCATATCATAAAAATACTCAAAGATCTTTTCTTTAGGAAATGCATCATGTAACAATTCCAATATCATGGACATAACCTTATTTATAATTCCACATAGTCATTTGATATGGTAAAAATTCAGCAGAAAAGAAAGTTTTTAATATTTTAAACATCCACCATATATCTCTTTATTTCCATCATCAACTAGACCATAAAATACATTTTTCTACTTAGTGAAGTTATATCTTACATTAGTTTCCATAGAACCAAGAGAATGATCTAATGATATGTTATAATATTGATCTGGTTGTCCTATAGTACCAAAAATATCACTTGTCAAGTTTCAATTTTCTTCACCCTCAACTGGTTGTTCTGATATTTTTTTATGTTGATGTTGGTGTCTTGTAATGCAGAATGGATTTTTTATAATATTTTTCATTTCATTGTCCATTTTCAATGAAGTTGAGAACTCATTATGTTGATTGAAATCATTGGTTAAACTTTTTGTAACATTTGATTCTCTGTACAAAATCAAAAACAAATATTGAGTAGGGAATTGCATCAATATAAAGTGTTCAAAAACTTCATATATCTTCATCTATCTTATAAACTTACATTTAGAACATGTAAATTTTATTCTCCCATCAATATATCAATTAGAAATTGAAAAATCTAAAAACTTCTTCAAACCCTTATCATACTGAGGTGTATTCCTTGGTAATGTGATCTGGCTTTTATATATAAATATAATAATGTGCCTACACTTTATTAAGAAAAATTAAAACACCTAAGTATTTCTAAGTAAGAAAAGTGATAAACAGAAGTGAAAAAAACACAACCCAAGTAGTTATAATAAGATTTATATAAGAACTAAAAATGTTAAATTAAAAAAAGGAAATCAATCATGGATAGTATTATGTAAAATATAATCAAAAGAAAAATCATAAAATCATTAATATAAAATAGTAATCATGGGAGAAACACCCTAGGGGTAAATAAGTCTAGGTGAACCTATTAATTCCCTATCACCATAACAATTGATTTAGAGTTCTAACATATCTCTAGCTAGAGGGGGTGTCACATAATGATTCACTAGTATTGATAGTGTTGGAGGACCTATTCCTATCTAGGTTAGCCTATCCAAGAACCCTAGTTTCTCATAAGGTTTAATAAATAGGAAAAAACATTAATAGAAAATATTTTATTAATAATTGAATGAAAAAGTCTCTTTACAATACATATAATAATTTAGAAAACCAAAGAAAGAATCACAATTAAGTTTAAAAATAACTATTATTATTATTATAACCATTTACATTTACACATTTATGCATATACATATATCACATTGCACAAATTCACATTTTTTCAAGTGAATTTGTACACATAGACACATATATGTATACTTATGTATATGTTTTGAACCAATATATATATATATATATATATATATCAAAATACATTTTAAAAACATATAATTTTAATAAAAATTTTTAGGACAAGAGATAACCCCACTTTTAAAATCAAAACCTCTCTTAAAAAATTTAACTTATTAATTTAAGTTTGTATGTGCATTTACAAAACATTCGTTGTGTGAAAAGAATTAGTGTAGGATTTTAACAAACCTTAAATTTGAGAAAAAACTCAGAAATTAAGTGGAAGTCAAGTGAAACTTGATTTCCACAGAAAATAAATTTGAACATAATTATTATTGTAATTTTATATCCAAATAAAGGATTAAAAATACAGTCATGAAATGTTCTATGATTTAAGGACCCACAACAAAGGTTCACTTACCTAAAACTCAATGTCCTTGAAAATGGTGGTACTATCCCACCTTAATAAGGTCTAAGACACCCTAAAGAACAAAGTGTGACCTAAAATTCAAGAAAAACCTAATTAAAATCCATACAAAATGGAATAACGAACCCAAACACAACCTGAAATCAATGGAAATTCATCACCTTCAATTATCATAGTAAGGATTAGCCTCAATCGGGTCTCACGATCCTTAAACACCAAGAATCAACAAATGGAACACCAAAAATCAGATTAGGTTTTTCTTGGGTTGTGTGAGTAGTGACACCTATGGAAAAAAGTGAAACTGAAATAATTCTCAGTGTCTACCTAAATAATGTTAACAAGATGGAGTCTAAAGGCCATGTTTCATATACACTTTCTAAAACATGTTGTGAAGTTTCAAAATATCTCCAAATTGTTTCTTCGATAAACCATACACAACATGCCTCTAAAAAATGAAAACAAAATATATTTTTAAGATATTAAGCACTTTGAAATGGGAATCCAGGAGTATTGTAGATGAATCTACAAATCCCAAAAATAGTTTTGATTTTAAAATAGATGATGTTGTTAGTATATGAATGAACTGGTATAACAGAACTAGTTAATTTAAATTTTAGACCAGATAATAAAACAAATAAATAATCTAATCCTTTTTAGGAGAGAATAAAATGATTTAAAATTATATAATAAATTCAAAACCAGTACCTATTAAACAAAATTTGACCCACTAATCCATGAATCCCAACCTGAAAACTAAAAAAAGTTCAAGAAATCATTAACATAGTAATAAAAATACAAAATGCATGATTCCTAGAAATACTGAAAGTAAAAACAAATTAGGTGGACACATTAGTTTTGTACAACCAATTGACCCTCAACAATTCATTAATTTCAACAAATAAATACACAACTTAAAAAAATAAATAGAAGAAAAATAATCATGGATACAGATTCAATTCCCAGTCTTCTTCTCATAGGAAGATGGTTTTAGGATCTATGATTGAGGGGTGAGGTGTAGAGGCGATGGGGAAGGGTCAGATATGATTTGGAGTAGTGGAAAGGTGGTAAACAGGGGACGTAGCGATATTGATGGTTTGGGGGACAATGGGTCTGGTGACTCGGGCTTGGGCTCAGGGAGATCGGGGTATAAGGGGGTTGGAAATGATGACTGGGATTCGAGGGAGTAGGGAATAAAGGGGCTCAACAAAATAGATACTGAAGAGTCCCATCAGTTAGGGGGATATGGCTTGACGATCTTGGGGGAGAGGGTATGGTGGTGTTAGTCTCTGGGATATCAAGGGATAATGGGGCCGAAAACGATGATTTTGATTCAGGGGAGTAGGGCATGAAGGGTGCCGATAATGACGGATGCTAGAGAATCCCAATGGAAAGGGATATATAGTTTCATGGGACTAGGGGAAGAGAGGGTGGGGGTGTTGGGTTGGGGGGGGGGGGTCTGAAAAGAAGTGTCATGTTTAATTTTTTTTTATGTTTTAGTGGCATTTTTTTAAAAACTTCAACTATATTTTTGAATAAATTTTAGTGATGGTTTCTTAAATCACTGCTAAAAACCCACCACTAATTTCTGATTTTGCGGTAATTACTTCATAGCGATCAATCATTTAATCATGAAATTTTTTTATAGGTTGTATAAATCATGATAGATATTTTTTGATTTATTTCTCCTTAGGTTTAACCTTGTCCATCCTTGGTTATAATCTATTCATATACTTCATAATGGTTTATAAAGAAAATATGAATCAACCTAAGAATATCCCATGGGTGTTTCATACCAGGTGGATGGTAGTGGATAATTTTCCATGCACAAGAATGATGGATGAGATATACTTGACCAAAAATATTTGTAGTTATTTCCTTTAGATATATATATGCTAAAATAATGTCCACATATAGTATCCAGAGATGAATTTATTTCTATATTAATAACCTAATCTCTTATTTACTAAAATATTTTGATGTTATCCTATACACAAGCTTATAAAAAGGGGTTTCACTAATGCTATGTAATCATAATATCAAAAAATAACAAACCCCAACTCTGATACCAACTTATTTAACCCAATTATTTTATGCACAAATATTTCATTTTTTTAAATCAATATTCAATAAATCAAATGACATTAAATTCCCTAAAAATATAAAAGGTTGAGGGTAATTAGAGACTAGATACATTAATAACTTATTTTGTGAAGGATATTAAAAATCTACCATCATTTTCTTCTAACATTTTACCCTTCTTTGAAATACCCTATATAATACCCTTCTTCATAATCTAGGGTAAAAATTACAAGTAATAGTGAGCTCAAATGCTTTTTAAGGGTAAACATAGGAGACATACCAAAATGATTATAAGAAATAATAAGATTAACTTAAGGGTATAAAATTAGGATAAAAGTTCGTACCCAATCCATCATAGATCATAAACATGAGTCATGTAATAACACATTATCATTTCAAAATTCACGAATCAAAAGAGTGAAGAATAATTATAAATAAATCCTGATCCATTAGTTTAAATAATAAGCATAAAAACACGCCAATAGAGTATGGAATCATAATATAAATTAAATATATATATCATATTTCAAGGTTAAATATTAAGGCCATCAAATCATAGCTAATCAAGATTCAATACTTGTTTCCCATATTATAACAGATCATACATCACTACATGTTTCTTATATCATAGAAGAACTGAAATCAACACCTATTTCCCATATAATTATGGATTAATAACCCCTATCTATTTCCCATAATGTATAGATCACATCACGTCATTTCCCATAATTATCTCATGATGTATAATTATTTACCCAATTCATTAGTGGGATATAAAACACCCACCCATCAAAAAATTAAAACCATATATATGTGATCTAGAAGATCATAAAAGAATCATTATTCCATCATTTTATATCCCATAGAATAGAAATAGTGTTTATAAACATTCCATAATTTCAAAATAGCATAACCCATGGAAAAGAAAAAAATTTCATATGGATTTCATCATAATGTAATTAACCAATGGAAATGAGTTGATTTTCATAGAATAAAAATTAAATCAACATTATCATAAGATATCTAGGGAAATAAATTGGATGTTATCATAAAAAAATATCCCTAGTGAATCATGTAAATCATTAAATTATGTTGACAAAGATAAAAATTTGTCTTAAAAGACTGCTCTTACAATTCATTAAAAACATTAGAAAATATCCTTTTACATTGATAAAGTTTTAAATAAAAATTACCATAATATTTTTAAAACAATTTTATTTGAAAATAATCATGGAAAATTTTAATAAAAGCTTCAAATTAAATAATAGTTTTGATGGAAGGAAAATCAGTTCTTACCATATAAGTTAAAAGGAAACATTCCTTTCAAACTTTCTAAACACTAAAATACAAATTGTATAGAAAAAATAGAAATATCTTCTTTTTTAATTTCTTTTAAAAAATGTAAAAGGTAGTAAAAATGAAAATTTTAACATCCCATGTTTATTTAAGAACATTTATAAAACAATTTGTAAGATCTTAGACATAGAATATAAAGTTCATCCACAAAATAGAAAATAAGGTCGAATTTTCTTTAAAAACATTTTCAAAATCATTTTAAGTACCAAAGAAAAAAATGGTAATAATATATAAAAAATATAGAAATAACCAAATGAGAAGAAAATATATTGGTTTTAAAGGATATGATTCATTTAATTTCCCAAAATAAAAATTTATCATAAATAATCATGGAAATAAATGAGATTGTAACATTAACCCCTTACCTAAAGTCTTCATCTCCTTCATATATGTTTAGAACTACTATATAATAAATATTCATTTATCATAAATATATTTATAATAATAAAAACATATATCATACCATATATTAATTAATTTTAACATCTTATCACCTTTTTATAAACATTTCTTTATTAAAATCACTATTCTTAGTGATAATACCTTTTTTTTTCATGCACGATTCTGTTTGGAAGTCCCAATCCATGTAATTTGATCATGGTTTCATAATGTCTAGAATATTAATCATTTCATGTGGATTATATTAATTCATCATATAAACTTTTATAACTATTCAAATAAATTGGTGATAAAAAATAAATTACATTCACTTTTTCAAGAGGGATTTTTAGCTGTACGCACGAGTAATGTTTCCGTATTTCGATTGATAAAATGAAAGAAAAGTAAATAATAATTAATCTTCCCAGAAAAATAATGAAATAATAAATATAATATATATTTATTAAATAAATTATTATAACCATCGATGTGAAATGGTGATGAAAAATATAATACATCTCATCATGGATGTGGTAGCCCACATGTATGTATAAGAAATTATTTTTTTCCATAGGATGGAAATGAAGTGTAATATGGTTATTCCATAATCATAATAAAAAATTAATATGTTTATGTATTTATTTTTGAATAGATACTCTATATTTATATAAGGAAGAATAAAATATAAAATTAAAAGTACTTAGTTAAAAGTTATGCCACTTGGAAAGAATAAAATTTATACAGTGTGAAAAAAGAATATTGTAAAGTATTATTATAAGGATTATATGATTAAAAAGGATCTTGAATTATGGGTAAGAGAGGATGTGTGGTATCAATTTATAAGGGCTGGAAGGGTCACATTTAGAATTACTTAAAATATCAAATAATATATATATCTCCTAATGATGTCATGTGGAACCAAGTATTACCATATTAGAAGACATGATGTGATATAGTCAAAATAATATCATCTAATCACATTTGGACATGTTTCAGATACATTTTTTTCCTTATCTCTAAGTTATATGGATTTACACCCATTTTAACATTAACCATGATAACATAACTTTTTTACCATGAGAACATCAATATCTGGCCAAAAGTTAAAGTTGACATCTTAAAAAATATGAAAATTCTGATTCTAATATTGGAAAAAATTTATTATATTAAATTTATATATTTGGAAGAAATAACTTTTAATATTAGAAAAAAAACGCATTAAAAATGATTTTTTATAAAAATACCCAATTTAAGAGTAAATATCATTTCACCTTGAAATAAATTAATTAGTAAGTTTCGATGAAATTTATAGATTAAATAAAAATCTGTTGGACTCCTCATGTATTAATCACGTTTTAATGATCAAAAATCCTATTAAGTCTCTAAACCATGTTAACTCTTTCTAATCTATCTCACATAAAATGTACAGTAGCTTAATAAAAGCTATCCAAATCTCTTAAGTGCTATACACTCAATTTGGATACTATAAAGCATCTTTTGATTCACTTTATAATGATTTATATGAAAAAATGATTAAGTTTAATTCCTTTCATGAATATCACTACTTAAGTCTGAATACAGATATTTGCCTAAGTCTGAGACACTGTGACCATGAGAAACCATGACCATGAGACACCGTGAAGCAGTCACCGTGAAAAAGACACCGTGACATCCAGACACCGTGACATCCAGACACCATGACCACAAGACATTGCGAACAATCCAGAAACCATGTAAAGGAGACACTGTTTCCATGACATACTATGACACCGTTTCCTAATATGTTTTTTCATCTTTTGATTTGATCTCTAACAATAAAATTTGAATATTGTAATGCACTGACATAATTAATGTTTCATTTGTAGACATGTCCTTGATAGTACGAGGTACGAGGTACAAAATACATGAAACCTATTGGCTCAAACACATGAACTCCAAGATAAAAGAGTAATGCAGACTACAAACAAAAATAGGATATACGTGAGAGCAGTTGCACAATACTGAAAAAGAAAACAAGCTGGTGGGCATGAGTGAGACAACAAAATACACTTAGAGAATTGTCTCATACAACTCGACTCTTCTAGAGAACACATGAAGCATACTAGAATCCTAGAATCCCGAGAACATCTTGTCACTGTAAAACACCACAAAGAACACAAGATGAATCTTTTTGACTTGTGACACTCTGTTTTCCATACAAGGACTTGAGTTCTACATCTACCTCATCTCATAAGTCTTGAGATGTAAATAATAACAGTCAGAGCACTTATAAACCTATTTCAATACTTCTACTCTATTGTGTATCATTTTATTAACTTTCTAGCAGAGTGTGTATATGTATTACAACACACTCTGTCTCCTGCATTAAACTAAAGGATATAAGATATCCTTACTCAAACATTTATTTACTCTTTTGTATACCCATGATATGTGTGGAAGAGGTCCCTGTGTGGCCTGGTTGTTTATACCCATGAATTACTGTGGAAGAGGTCCCTCTGTGGCCTAGACAGTCCTGTGTACTATTGTTAACCCCGATCCAGGGTGTGGATCAAGTTTATCTTTATAAACTAATTCGTGGAAGGTGATCACCAAGTGGAGTGGATTAGGTCTTGGCTTGAGACTGAACCACTTGTTTCATATCCTCTATGCTGATTAATTTAGTCTTCTCTATTTTAATTCTTTACTATATAATTTAGATATCACTAAATTCACCTTTATAGTTAATCTTGTAAAGAAGTTATAATTGTCTTTTCTTAATAGAATAACTTCAAAAGCAATCTTAATAACTGACATTAAGATTACTGAGAACTAATTAATCTTCTAAGAAGTCATTTAAACAGTCAAACCTTTATAATAGTATAACCTTGATTAACTGGGATATATTTAACCTTTTGGAGAAACCTTTTATAAATAATTTTTAATAAGAAATTTTTATAGTTACTCAATTCACCCCCTATTGAGTAATCTACTACGACCAACAATTGGTATCAGAGGCTGTTTATTAAGACTTTGTTTAACCTTATTCAACTATGATTGTAGTTGTACTTCAAAGATCTGTAAATTTTAGTTAATTATAAATTTCTAGCTCTTTCAAAGTTTTTCTGTATTATGGATAATAGATTGGAAGGTGCTGTAACCAACAGACCACCATTCTTTAATGGAACCAAATATGCTCAATGGAAAATTAAAATGAAAATGCACTTAGAGAGTATGGGTTTTGAAATTTGGTCTTCTATTATAGATGAATATAAGATTCCTAATACTGATAGAATCACATGGGACGAACCTATCAAAACTTCCTACAATAACAATTGCAAAGATATGAATGCTTTATACTACTCCTTAGGAGATGAAGAATTCAATAGAATTTATGCTTGTAAAACTACCCATGAAATTTGGGATACTCTGTCTGTCTCACATGAAGGAACATCTAGTGTAAATTAAATGAGAATTAATAATTATACTATTAAATATGATAACTTTAAAATGAAACCTGATGAGCCTATCTCTGAAAAGTATCTTAGGTTCAATGAGATTTTCAACACAATGATTTCTCTTGGAAGAGAAGTAACTGCTAAGGAACAAATCATGAGAATTCTCAGATGTCTTCCTGATAGATGGAGAGGAACCTCTGTCTCTATTAGAGAATCATGTGACATAAGAAAGCTACCTATAAAAGAACTAATTGGTAAACTGATGATGTATAAAGAGGAATTGAAAGTCAATAAGGAAGAGGAGGATGAACCAAAGAGGGAATATATTGTATTCAAGACCACCACCTCTAAACACAAAGACAAAGGGAAATTGGAAGCTTCTATAGAAATTTATAGTAGTGAACAATCATCACTTGATAGTGATGAAGAAATGGCTCAATTATCCAAAAGATTAAAGAAATTTTACAAGAAGAAGAACTTTTTTCGAAGTCCTAACTTCCAGGGAAAATATAACCAAAAAAATTGGAATAAGGACTAGAAAAGAAGTGACAAGACTGATGAGATTGTATGCTATGAATGTAAGTGAAAAGGACATAGCAAGGTTGACTGTCCAAAGCTCAAGTACAAAAAAGAGACATGAGGAAAAGGAAAGGAAGCATGAAAATGCCATCAAAGCAACATGGAGTGCTTCTGAGGATAGTTCAAGTGACTCAAAAACATCACATGATGAATAGGAAAACAAAGCCAATATGTGTTTTATGAAAAACACATCTGAGGTAACACTGGACTCTGATGTACATAATTCATACTATTCTAAAATTGAGAGTGACTCTGAAAATATGACTAATGAAAAAATGACTGAATACTGTAACATGCTTGAAGAAAAATGCAATTAACTAAAAGACAAATATAAATCATTGAAGAAACAATATTCTCTTACCATGACTGTTAAATCTGAACTCACAACTAAAAAATAGAAAAATTCTCAACTGCTCAAAGAGAAAAAAATATTAAAAATATCTAATGAGCAATTGAAGAATGACCTAGAGAACTTTACCAATGGGAATAATACCCTTACTCAAATGCTAGGAAAAAAATTGCCCCTAAATACAACACTGGAATTGGTTATGAACCTGGAAAAAGAAATCTTGGTAGAAAAAAATTTGTTTCAAAATCTAGGGCATATAGTTTTACTCTCAATTCTAGACACAAATCAACTAATTCTATTTATGATACATCCTCTACTGTTTCAAGTTTTTCTGAACCAAATAGAGTTTATTTTTCAAATAAATTACTTAATTCTTATTGGAAACCTATGTGGAAAATATGAGTTCCTAAAGCACTTATTACTAATATTACTGGACCCAAACAAGTATGGGTACCAAAATCTATTTTTTCTTAATCATTTTGTAGGAAAGATGCATAAAGAGTTCCTATAAAAGTGTATGGTACTTGGAAAGTGGATGTTCAAGACACATGCTAGGGGAATACTCTTGCTTCAAGAATATAATAAAAATATATGGAGGATATGTCACATTTGGTGACAATGCCAAAGGAAATATCATTGGCCTCAGCCAAATCGGTAAATCTAACTCAATTTTAATTTATAAAGTATTATTTGTTGATGGATAAAAATATAATCTGCTTAGCATCTCATAATTATGTGATGATGGATTTCATGTTAGATTTGAAGATGATTCTTACAATGTCTTTAATTCTAAAGATGAATTACTGTTTTCTGCATTAAGAAATCAAAATGTTTACTCTATTAACTTAGATTCTGTAGCTTCTCAAAATGCTTCATGTTTAAGTGTATTTCATAAAGAATCTTGGATCTGGCATAGGAGACCAAGAAAATGTAATATTCACTCCCTTAGAAAGATAACTAGAAAAATCTTAGTTAAATACTTACCTAAACTTTAGTTTCCATATAAAAAAGTGTGTAATCCCTGTCAAAAGGGAAAACAACACAAAATTTCCTTCAAACCAAAGAAAGAAGTATCAACTTCTCAAACTCTCAAACTGGTTCACATGGATTTATTTGGACCATCTAAAGTTTCTAGTTTAAATGGGAAGCACTATGTTTATGTTCTTGTAGACAAATTTTCTAGATATACTTGGACCTTCTTTCTGGATCACAAAAGTGAAGCCTGATCTTATTTTACTAAATATGCCAAGTCTGTGGAAAATCATAGTGGACTTAGAATTAAATCTTTAAGAAGTGATCATGGTCGTGAGTTTGAAAATCAAGAGTTTGAATACTTTTTCTCACAAAATGTTTATAGTCACAATTTCTCTTCCCTTATAACACCTTAACAAAATGGAGTTGTCAAAAGAAAAAATAAAACCCTACAAGAGATTGCTAGAACAATGCTTAGTGAATATGACCTACCTATTTATTTTTGAGCTGAAGCTTTCAATACAACATGATACATAATCAATAGAGTGCTAATCAGAACTATTCTTAAGAGGACTCCTTATGAGTTATTGAACAATAGAAAACCTAAGGTTAACTACTTCGAAGTTTTTGGATGAAAATTCTATATTCTTAATATTAAGGACAATCTTGAAAAATTTGCATCTAAGAGTGATGAAGGTATTTTTTAGGATATTCCATATCCAGTAAATCCTATAGAGTGTTCAATAAAAGAAAAAAATGTGTGGTAGAATCTTTCCATGTCAAATTTGATGAAATAGATCCACATGATCCTAAAACCATTCCAGAGAACCTGGAGGATGATGCATCAAATCTGAACATTAATCCAAAATCCTAAAACCATTCTGTGAAAGAATCTGTGAAAACTTCCACTTCTATAAATTCCTTAGACTCAAGCCATAATGAACCTGAACCTATTGATGAACTTAAAATCACTAGTCCCTCATTTTATAGAGCTGTTAGAACTATTAAGAACCATCCTTTAGATGCTGTTGTAGGAGACCTAGACAAAAGAACTAAAACTAGAGGTTCTCTTAGAAATCAGGTTGAACATCAAGTATTCTTGTCACAACTTGAACCCAAAAACATTAATGATGCTATCAATGATGAATTTTGGGTGATGGCCATGCAAGAAGAACTTAATAAGTTTTAAAGGAACAATTTTTGGAAACTTATTGAAAGATCTAAGGACACATTCTCCATAGGCACTAAATGGGTGTTTAGAAACAAGGTAGATGAGGCTAGTAACATAGTTAGAAATAAGGCTAGATTAATGGCATAAGGCTATATTCAAGAAGAAGGAATTGACTATGAGAAGACCTTTGCACTAGTAACTAGACTTGAATCCATAAGAATCCTGCTTTCTTATGCTGCACATTTAAATTTCAAACTATATCAAATGGATGTTAAGAGTGAATTCTTAAATGGGTATATAACTAAGGATTTCTTTGTTGAACAACCCCATGGTTTTACAAAACCCCATTTTCCAAATCATATTTTTAAATTATCAAAATCTTTATATGGTTTGAAACAAGATCTAAGAGCTTGGTATGATCGGTTGAGTACTTTTATTATTTCCAAAGGTTTTACAAAAGGAATAGCTGATCCTAATCTTTTTATAAAACGAATTTCAAATGATGTTTTAGTTGTTCAAATCTATGTAGATGACATTATCTTTGGATATTCAAGAAATTCTTTATGTGTTGATTTTTAAAAAATTATGCAAAATGAATTTGAAATGAGTTTAATGGGTGAACTAAAATTATTTCTCAGATTTCAAATCTTTCAAAATAATGATGGTATTATTTTAACACAAAGTTAATATACTAGAGATCTTGTAAAACATTTTGGATTGGAAAAAACTAAAAGTAGGGACACTTCCATGAGTACCACTTGTATGTTTGATCTTGATGAAGATGGAAAATATGTTGATCAAACCACTTATAGAGGAATGATTGGAAGTTTACTCTACTTAACTGCCAGTCGACGTGACATTATGTTTAGTGTGTGTATGTGTGCTCGTTTTAAAGCAAATCCTAAGGAATCTCATTTAAATTTTGTAAATAGAATTTTCAAATACTTCAAGAATACACCCAATCTAAGACTGTTCTATCCTAGAGGACAATCATTTGAATTAGCTAGTTATTATGATGCTGAATTCGGTGGCTGTAAGTTAGATAAAAAAGAACCTCTGGAACATGACACTTTTTAGGCAAGTCACTAGTATCATGGTGTAGTAAGAAACAAAATTCTGTTGCATTATCTACTGTAGAAGCTGAATACATAATTGATGGTAGCTTATTTGCACAAATCTTGTGGATGAAACCCAAATTACTAGATTATGGATATCAATTCAGGCATGTACCTATAAATTGTGACAACACAAGTGATATTAACATTTCAAAAAATCCTATTTCACATTCTAGGAAAAATCATATTGATGAAAGACATCAATTTTTGAGATAACATTATCAAAAGGGTGATATCACTTAGGAATTCATTTGTACTGAGTATCAACATGCTGATATATTCACCAAACCACTAAATTCTGAAAGAATAGACTACATCATACATGAATTAGGCATGATAAATCTTATGTAAATGTCTTACTGGTTTATATATTACTGTTTTATATTTTACTATTTTATGTCTTACTTTTGTATCTATTACTATTTCGTGATTATGGTCTCATAGTTAGTGTTTCGTGACTACTGTCTGACAGTCACTGTCTCACCATAAAGTTCATGTTTACTGTCTCACCGTGAAGTTTGTTTACTGTCTCACCAGGAAGTTTGTTTACTGTCTCACCGTAAAGTTTATGTTTACTGTCTCACCGTGAAGTTTGTTTACTGTCTCACTATAATGTTCATGTTTATTGTCTCACTGTGAAGTTTGTTTACTGTCTCACCCTGATGTTTGTTTACTATCTCACTGTAAAGTTAATGTTTACTGTCTCACCTTGAAGTTTTTTTACTGTCTCACCGTGAAGTTTGTTTACTGTCTCACCATTTAGTTCATGTTTACTGTCTCACCGTGAAGTTTTTTTCACTATCTCACCATAACATTTGTTCACTGTCTCACTAGAAAAACCCGATTTAGTCTCACCGTAATGATTCTTTACGATTTTTATTTACGAATTAAAAACTGTATCATGGTAATTATTCATTTCACCTATTTATTTTCCCGTATTTTTACTTTTGCGATGTTTGGTATTCCTAAATGATAAAATAAATGAAGTATCACCTGTCCTTCACTCGAGATCTCTTCTAACCACTCAATTTTTAACCCTTCTTCAACCGTTCTCTCTTGAACCTTTAGTGAATGCCTAGGATGAAACACCCTTCATCACCGACTCCTGAGAAATGTAGCTGTAGAACCCCAAACACTTCATTGTAAGTTTCTCTTAAATACATTATAGTTATAGACTATATTTCATGAATCAATGATCCTCTATAGAATGAAACATGGTTACTTATTGGAGATATCCATAACCTAGTCAAGTAATCCTAATTTTTTCACTTCTATGATGTGAATTTCAAAAATCTGACATACATGGTTGCGATCAGTAAGTTATTTGGAGTCCGATAAGGAAAAATAAATTTTTAGTGAATAGTAACCTGCCCTTATGAATAGTAAATTACCCTTATGAATATTAATATGACTCTTATGAATGGTATCCATACCATTTAGTGTATAAATAAATTTAGGCACCTTAAAAATGAAGATGAAAATTTAAGTGTTTATATTTTTTGATTAAATAATTATTTTAATTAAATATTTAGTTAATCATATTTAGAAAATTATTTTTAAAAAATGGACTTCATTTTTGGATTCTACACATCGAAAAATGGTTAGGGTAAATTTTTGGGATTTTTCTGAAATACTTATATTTTTGTTGAATAGTAAAATGCGATAATTTACGATAAATGCTAAATAAGGAATTTATTGAGTCATTGATGATGATCTGATAATGTAAGCCTAATTGGTTCTAATTCACATGAATATATTACTGTTCTTGGTCATGGAATACTCACTATTGGTTTTCTTGAGAGGAAATAAAAAATTAATGATTATAATATTAAGAAAACTCCTCTCCCCTCCACTATATAAACCACCCCTCACCCCCTCTTTCTCCCACACCACTAAAGCTTCAATAATTACCTAAATTATGCTTAATACTCTCCCCAATCCCTCTCCCCATGTCCAAGACCCGTTGGTCTCACCAAAAGGCCAAAAACAAAGCCCTTAAGAAGATTCTCAAGGAGGAGTACTCAAGAGGTGAACCTTCCTTCTCTTTTCTTTCAATTTCTTTTAAAAAGTTCCATTCTTTTGTTCTCAATTGTCACCTACCCTCATCCAAATTCCATGAAAATTCAAGTACCTTACATTTACTAGATTTTTATTGTGCTAATGGAATATTTTATCATAATCTCTCTTTTTTCCTCTCCTTTTATACAATAAATGCAATCATGATCTGAGATGTGTAAATTTATCACACTCAAGGAAGACGGGTTTTCAATTTGCATTAATATCTTTAATACTCATCATGAAACCTTTTAAATGGTTGAACCAGGTCATAATATATGTATTTTATCTTGATTAATGTTCTGTAATCTTTACACATTCATTATATGGAATAATAATACAAAACAAGTTTATGGTGCACAAAACCGCCAAGCCAAATCCAATATTTTATTTTAACTCATAAAATGAGTCATCCTCATGGTATATAACCAGAATAATTATAAGATCATTTATATCTATTTAATTTAACTAATAATTTATATTAACAATTCTATATTTTTAACCATATTTCAAACAAACATCCATTCATGAATACAAGTAAACGGATCATGAAAACCAAAGAAGAAAATGCTACCCAAACAATAAAATTTAATCTCTTAAATCATAAAAGGCAATTAATGAACCTAATAAGTTCAAAAGATATCAATTATATGTTGATGAGGTTCTGTAATTATTAATTAATGAAGCTAAATTTGATTATTCATGTCATTAAGAACAATCAAGAACACCTTCGAGCATAAGGTAAGGGATCCTCTCTCTCACTTTTGTTCAAGAATCTACCCTAAGTTGTTTCCTTTTATTTTTAATTCCTAATGATGGGGTAGGTTTTCTCACCTCCCCCATACTTCCCTTGTGACATATAAATAATTTAATAACCCTTTACCTCTCATTAATCCCTCTCAATAACACTCGTTAGCATGTTGAAATGTTTGTAAGGGGTTTCTTATCTTAGTTTTTATTTTTGTGTGATTTTCATTGTTTGCCACTTATTTCTTGTATGTGGTATATGTGTACTGACATTTGACATATAATAACATTATTCTATTTATATTCATGTTATTAAATTATTCATTTGATGGTTATTAAGTTCTTGTCATATGATTTGACCAATTACATTGTGGTAAGAGACTTTGTCTCAACTACAATTTTGTTGCGACTAACTTTGTATTGTGAACCTAATAATCCTTATGTGGTGTACCTTCTACCCATTTTAGATCAATTTTCATTTGAAATTATATTTATATTAAATATCCATAATCTCATATCATGGATATTTTGTTGTCTATAAACCATATACCATTTTACATACAATGTTTATTTGGAAAGTTATTTTAATTATGGAAATATTGATGAATCCATATACTCTACTCTATATAGATATTGAAAGGGAATATTGCTTTTGTATTGAATCAATGTATAAAGAATTATTTGGACATGAAGTGATGGGTGGGGTTCTCTACAACCCCTCGATGCATCAGCAGGTCTCATGAGACAAATCAGTTTGGCGACAAACCCTTCGAGTTTGTTTCCAAAAATCAGATGGGTTTCTACCTGTAGAACTAAACCGTTTTAATGGTATTATAGTTTCATGTTCCAGATACATGACATACCATTAATAATAATTTTATTTATTCATTATCAGTTATTACTATCCATGAGGTTTTCACTATGAAAAAATCTATGGATGCGGTTTCGTTCTCAGTTTATTAATGGTGTGAGTTTTTCATTTATTCACCATGCCATATTGATTATATCATATTGATTATGATTCACTTATTATTGTATTCATGATTCTACTATTTGTAACCCTTACTGAGTGTTTGAGCTCACCCCTTTCATTTTTTTACTTTCAACAGGTGACAAAGAGTAGATCATTTATTGAGTTCTTATGGATGCAATTTTTAGTTTGTGTTATGTATTGTATTTTATAAACTTTTCCAATGTAATTTGAGTAACATATATGTATCTAGTTTATTTAAGACTACTAAACTGATTTTTCCTTCAGGATTTTCATTTCTTCTAGACATGACAACATCACAAGTAATGCACCGACTCCAGCCTAGAGGGGTCAGGGCGTTACTGTTGGTACCAGAGTAAGTTTAGTAGAAAACTTGGAAACTAGAGTAGGAAATGTATAGTAGGGAACAAAGACCTAAGGTAGTATTTGAGGATAAACTTACAATAACGTCCTGGTATTTTGGTAAGGAATAGATTATGTGGATATTTTAAGCAATATGTCCCTGTCTGGATACGAGCATGTAGAGGCGGCTCTAGCACAGATGTATCTAGGGGTAAAACCCAAAGACATCGCTTTGATATAGACTCTAACGGGAACTGGTGCATAACAATGGGGCTTTCCACACTCTTGGTTACGACACTCATGGGGGATATGATTTGTATAATTCAATTTTTCTTTACAATCCATTATGAAGGAGTTTAATGTAAATTTTTACTCAGAGAAACCATGTTTATAAGATTATATATGCATAGAATTTCAATCTATGTTGAGTGATTTTCTATTTGAGATTCATAAACTAATCTAGTATATCCCATTATTTAGAAATGGAATCTAATAGAATAAGGGTAATCAATACTCATGGGTAAGGTAGGGATCTCCCTACTGAACAAGTCAATGCAATCAATGTTGGAGCAGATCAGATCATGACCATATTGGGACAACTTACTCAGGTTGTAACGAATAACCATTCCACTCCTATGTTGGATTGTTTCATGTGGCAGAAGCCCCCATCTTTAAGTGGGACTACTAACCCAGTGGTTTCTGAGTAATCAATCAAGTCCCTTGAAATGATATTCATGGCATTAAAATGCAATGAAAATGAAAAGGTAGTACTGAAAGTATATTGTCTCAAGGTCGACGCTGATCAATGGTGGTCCTTGATTAAGAATACCAAAGAGTAAGAAGAAATAGAAGATATATAATGGAGGTATTTTAAGGAAATATTATTTGAAAAATATTTCCCTCGTGAGAAACAAACTACAATGAAGAGGAAATTACTTAGCTTAAAACAAAGGGAAGAAGACAGTGTTGCAGAGTATGAGGCTACTAACACAAGGCTGGCCAGGTATGCTGTAGATTACGTACGTGACTCAACATACAAGATTGATCATTTCTTTGAAGGTCTCAAGCCAAGTCTTCAAAGGGCACTGGATTCTCCATCATTTTCATCATATGATGAAATTTTATCAAGTGACATAAAAACAGAGAAAGATTTTTCTAGATCAAATCTTTTTAAAGGAAACCAAGATAAGAAGTGGTACTCTGATAACAAAGGAAAAGGAGAAGCACCAAATAAGATAAAGGGAACAAATCTATTCCCATTATGTGATAACTATGGAAAGAATCATCTTGGTAAATGCTTGAAAGGCATGGGAGACTGCTATAACTGCGGAGAAAGGGGTCATCGATCTGATGAATGAAAGGGGAAGAAACAATTCAATGATACTCAATTCTACAATTGTAGAGATATGGGACACTATGAAAATGAGTGTCCTAATATCCAAGGAAACTTGACTTAAGGCCAAGAGAGAAAGGGAGAGATTATGCGATTACAACCACAGAGGTTAAAGTTCCTAATGATGTGGTGGTAGGTACTTTAATTGTTTCCTTAAACTTAGCCAATAATTTATTTGATTATAGATCATCACATTCATTTATATCTTACTATTTTTCCATGAAAATTATATATGTCCAATTTGATTTAATAAAGGAGTTGTCAGTCAAAACTCCCAGGGGATGTATCATTGCAACAAAGGCATGTTGACAAGTCCCCCTACATACACCAAAACGTGCTTTAGTTGCTAACCTTATCATCATACCAATGACTAAATTTGATTTAAATCTCCATATGGATTGGCTGTAAAATTATGATGTGAAGATTTATTGTAAGAATAAGGAAGTTACAATTTTTGAAAATGGTGTAGAATCCCTTGTCTTTATGGAAAAAACTTTGCCACCCGATTCTTATCTAGGACCACCCCCAGTAGCTCTACTTAATGCAATACTTAAAGAGGAAGATAAACCAATATCTATGGGCGAGGAAATAAATATTCAAATTTAAGATGTACACATAGTGCAAGAGTACATTGATGTATTTTCAAAAAATTTACCTGGACATCCTCCAGAGCGGGAAGTTTAGTTCTCTATTTATTTAATTCCTAATACAAGACCTATATCAAAGACTCCCTATAGAATGAACACTATGGAATTAGTATAGATAAAGAAAAAACTAGAGGATTTGAGTGAAAAAGGATTAATTCGACTTAGTTTTTCTCCATGGGGATCCCCTGTCCTCTTTTTCAAGAATATAGATGGGTCCATGAGGCTTTTCATTGATCACATGGAAATCAATGCTATTGCAATAAAGAATAAGTATCCTCTACCCCGTATTGATGATTTATTTGATCAAATTAATTGATCTCAATACTTTATGAAGATTTAAATTATATCCAGATATCATAATTTTCGTGTGAGGAAGGAAGATATTCTTAAGAAAACATTTTGGACTAGGTATGGCCATTGCGAGTTTACAATGATTCCTTTTGGACTAGAAAATTCACCCTCTATTTTCATGGATTTAATGAATAAGGTTTTCAAGTAATATCTTGATAACTTTTTAGTGGTATTCATCGATGATATCCTCATATACTCAAAAAGCTATGAATAACATGAGAATCACTTGCAAGTTATTCTGAAAACTCTTAGAAGAAATAAATTATATGGGAAGTTTAACAAGTGAAAATTCTAGCTTCAATCAGTTTCTTTTCTAGACCATATTGTCTCTAAGGATGGAATCCTAGTTGATCCTGGAAATACAAAGGCAATAAAATAATGGCCCACTCCAATAAACATAACTAAGGTACGAAGTTTTATTGGCTTAGCATGTTACTATTAGCATTTTGTTCAGAATTTTTCCCGACTGGCTGACCCACCAACCAAGCTCACACATTAAGGAGTTAAGTTTGTGTGGACAAAATAATGTACGAAATGCTTCGAAGAATTGAAAAGACGATTGGTCAATTCTCTTAATTTTATTATTCCATATGGAAGTGGTGGTTTTTTAATATACAACGATGCATCAAATAATTGACTGTGTTGTGTCCTTATGAAAAACAATAAAGTTATTGCTTATGCATCAAGATAGTTGAAGAATCATGAGAAAAATTATCCAACTCATGATCTTAAGTTAGCAGTCGTAATCTTTGCTCTAAAAATATGGAGGCATTATCTCTACAGAGAGAGATGTGAGATTTATACAGACCACAAGAGTTTGAAATACATTTTCACAAAAAAATAACTCAACATGAGGCAAAGGAGATGGATTGAGTTAATCAAAGATTATTATTGTTCAATAAACTACCACTCGGGAAAGGCTAATAAGGTAACCGATTCATTAATCAAGAAAGATCATGGAATTTTGACTCAAATGAGGATTGAGAGAGATCCTATATTTTTGGATCTACTAAATATGGATATGGGAATTGTTAAGGAAAGGGAAACATCTTTCCTCTTTCAAATGATTTCTAAACCATCTATATTAGAGAAGATAAAAAGATCTCAATCTAATGATGAGATTCCACATAAGAAAATTAATGCTGTCAAGGATGGGAGACTGGATGCCTTCGTGTAAGAAGGAGTTCTGAAATTTGGGAAGAGGTTATGTGTTCCATCATTACCTGAGCTAAAAAGGGAACTATTAGACGATTCTCATAGCTCAAATTTCTCTATACACCTAGGTAGCACCAAGATGTATAGAGATATGATGGAATATTTTTGGTGGGATAATATGAAGCGGGAAATTACTGACTACGTGTCATGATGTCTAGTTTTTCAACAAGTGAATGCAAAGAGAAAACATCCCAAAGGAGTGATGCAACCTCTAACTATTCTTATGTGGAAGTGGGATAAAATTACAATAGATTTTTTCACTGGAATACCGAGGACCCCTAGAAGGAATGATGCAATATGGGTAATTGTTGATCATCTCACAAAATCAGCACATTTCCTTCCAATAAGTGAGGATTTTCCACTTGAGCGCTTGAAAAGACTTTATATCAATGAAGTTGTAATACTTCATGGTGAACCTCTATCTATTGTGTCCGATCAAGATCCCCAGTTTACATCAAAATTCTGGAAAAGTCTCCAGAAGGCTTTGAATACTGAGGTTCGTATGAGTAGTGCTTATCACCCCCAAACTGATGGACAGTCTGAAAGGACTGTTCAAACTCTAGAAGACATGCTGAGGTCATGCTCTCTTGACTTCCAAGGTATGTGGTATCAATACTTGCCTTTGGTGGAATTTTCCTACAATAGTAGTTTCCATTCTAGTATTCAAATGGATCCATATGAAGCATGAAAAGAGATGTCGAACTCCAACTTGTTGGGAAGAAGTTGGTGAGAGGAAATTTATAGGCCCATAACACATTGAAGAGACCATGACAAGAGTGAAGAAAATAAAATCCTATATTAAACAACCCAAAGTAGAAAGAAGAGTTATGCAGACAACCGGATAAAGGACTTTAAATTCCAAGTGGGAGAACATGTATTTCTAAAAGTATCTCCATGGAAGGGTGTCTTAAGGTTCGGTAAGAATGGGGAACTAAGACCCATGTATATCAGACCATTTGAAATTCTGGAAAGAATTAGAGTAGTAGCTTACCATTTAGAAATGATTCCAAATATTTCCAAAGTCCATGATATGTTCCATGGGTCATTGTTAAAGAAATACATGCCATACCCAACACATGTACTCACATTTGAAGAAATTTAAATTGAACCTGATTTGTCATACTGTGAAAAGCCTATCCAAATTCAAGACACAAGGTAGCAGGTATTGAGAAATCAGACAACTCATCTAGTAATGGTTCATTGGAGAAACCATAACATGGAGGAAGAAAAATGGGAACCTAAGGATGTTATGAAAAAGAATCAGCCACATATTTTTGGTGAGTTTCATACATAAAATTTCAAGGACGAAATTTCTGAAGGAGGGAATAATGTAGCACCCCAAACACTTCATGGTATGTTTCTCTTAAATATATTATAGTTATAGCCTATATTTAATGAATCAGTGAGCCTATATGGAACAAAAAATGGTTACTTATAGGAGATATCCATAACCTAGTCAAGTAGACCTAATCTTGTCACTCTATGATGTGAATTTTGAAAATCTGACATACATGGTTGCGATCAGTAAGTTATTTGGAGTCCGATAAGGAAAAATCAATTTTGATGAATAGTAAACTACCCTTATGAATAGTAACTTACACTTATGAATATTAATATGACTCTTATGAATGGTATCCATACCATTGAGTGTATAAATGAATTTAGGCACCTTAAAAATGAATATGAAAATTTTAAGTGTTTATATTTTTTTATTAAATAATTATTTTAATTAAATTTTTAATTAATAATATATAGAAAATTATTTTTAAAAAACTGGATTTCATTTTTGTATTCTACATGTTGAAAAATGGTTACGGTGAATTTTTGGGATTTTTATGAAATACTTAAAATTTTGATGAATTGTAAAATTTGATAATTTACAATAAATGCTAAATAAGGAATTTATTGAGTTATTGATGATGAGCTACTGATGTAAGTCCAATTAGTTCGAAGTCACTTGCATATATTACTGTTCTTGGTCATGGAATACTCACTATTGGTTTTCTTGAGAGGAAATAATAAATTAATGATTATAGTATTAAGAAAACTCCTCTCCCCTCCACTATATAAACCACCCCTCACCCCCTCTTCCCGCCACACCACTCAAGCTTCAATCCTTGCCTAAATTCTGCCAAATACTCTCCCCAAGCTCTCTCCCCACGTCCAAGACCTAATTATCTCACCAAAAGGCCAAAAAAAAATCCCTTAAGGAGATTCTCAAGGAGGAGTTCTCAAGAGGTGAACCTTCCTTCCCTTTTCTTTCAATTTCTTTTACAAAGTTTCATTATTTTGTTCTCCTTTCTCACCACCCATCATCCAAATGACATGATAATTATAGTACCTTACATGTACTATATTTTTATTGTGCTAATTAAATATTTCATCATAATCCCTCTTTTCCCCTCCTTTTATATAATAAATGCAAACACCGTCCGAGAAGTTTAAATTTATCACACTCAAGGAATATGAGTTTTAAATTTGCATTAATATCTTTAATATTGGTCATGAAACCTTTTAAATGGTAGAAATAGGTTATAATATATGTATTTTATCTCTATTAATGTTCTGGAATATTTATACATTCATTATATGGAATAATAATACAAAAAAGTTTATTGTGCACAAAACCGCCAAGCCAAATCCAAGCGTTTATTTTAACTCATCGAATGATTCATCCTCATGGTATATAACCAGAATAATTATAAGATAATTTATATCTATTTAATGTCACTAAGAATTTATATTAAAAATTCTGGATGTTTAATCATATTTCAAACAAACGTCTATTCATGAATACAAGTAAACAAATCATGAAAACCAAAGAAGAAAATGCTACCAAAACAATAAAATTTAATCTATTAAAGCACCAAAAAGGCAATTAATGAACCTAATGAGGTCAAAAAATATCAATTATATGTTTATGAGGTTCTGGAATTATTAATTAATGAAGCTAAATTTGATTATTCAAGTTGTTAAGAACAATCAAGAACACCTTCGAGCCTAAGGTTAGTGATCCTCTCTCTCACTTTTGTTCAAGAATCTCCCCTATGTTTTGCCCTTTTATTTTTAGTTAATAATGAAGGGTTAGGTTTTTTCACCTCCCCCGTATGGCCCTTTTGACATATAAATAATGTAATACCCCTTTACCTCTCATTAATCCCTCACAATAACACTCGTTACCATGCCGAAATGTTTGTAAGGGGTTTCTCATCTCACTTTCATTTCTGTGAGATTTTCATTATTCACCACTTATTTCTTGTATGTGGTATATTTGTATTTCCATTTGATATATAATTAGATGATTATATTTATATTCATGTTATTAAATGATTCATTTGAAGATTATTAAGTTCTGGTCATATGATTTGACTGATTACATTGTGGTTAGACACTTTGTCTCAACTACTATTTTGTTGTGACTTACTTTGTATTGTGCATCTAATAATCCTTATGTGGTGTACCTACTGACCATTTTAGATCAATTTTCATTTGAAATTATATTTATATTAAATATCCATAATCTCATATCATGGATATGTTGTTGTCTAAACCATATACCATTTTACATATGGGGTTTATTTGAAAGTTATTTTAATTATGGAAATATTGATGAATCCTTATAATCTACTCTATACGAATATTGAAAAGGTATATTGGTATTGTATTGAATCAATTTATAAAGAATTATTTGGAAATTTAGTGGTGGGTGGGGCCCACTACATCCCCTCTATGCATCGGTAGGTCTAATGAGACAAATCCGTTTGGTGACAAACCCTTCGAGTTTGTTTCCAAAAATCAGATGGGTTTATACCCATAGAACTAAACCATTTTAATGGTATTATAGTTTCATGTTCCAGATACAGACATCCCATTAATAAGAATTTTATTTATACATTATTAGTTATTACTATTCATGATGTTTTCTCTATAACAAAATCTATGGATTCAGTTTCATTCTCAGTTTATTAATGGTGTGAGTTTTTCATTTATTCACCATGGAATATTGATTATGTTAGATTGATTATGATTCACTTATTATTGTATTCATGATTCCACTATTTGTAACCCTTACTGAGTGTTTGAGCTCACCCGTTTCATTGTTTACTTTCAACAGCTGACAAAGAGGAGATCATTTATTGAGTTCTTGTGGATGCAATTTTTAGTTTTCATTATGTATTGTATTTTATAAACTTTTCCAATGAAATTTGAGTAACATCTATGTATCTAGTTTCTTCAAGACTAATAAAATGATCCTTCCTTAAGTATTTTCATTCCTTCTAACCATTCCAATATCACAAGTAATGCACCATCTCCAGCCTAGAGGGGTCGGGGCGTTACAGTAACTCAAAGAAGAAGAAAATATCACCCAAGCTAGCACCTGAAGGTCCTCTGAACCCAAATCTGGTAAACTGAGTTGTAGTACCTAAGAAATAGGTTTTCCCCAAATGGATTATATCAAGTAAGTATCTAGTTCTGTAAGTTTTAAAAGATCAAGGCTAGTTAGAGTGGTTTTCTAAGGAAGATAGACCTATCTATCCTAAGTCAGTGGCTCGGTTTTATGAATATATTCAGTTCTCATTTGATTTTGAAGATGTGTATGTTGTGAAAAGATTTATAAATGACCAAAAATGATAATTTTCTTCAAGTTTATGGGATGCATTCCTTAGGATACCACATGAAGGAATCTATGAGGACTATCAAAGAGGACCTCCACCTTCTAGTGAGTTCTTTGTGTTAGAAGATGCTCTGAAAAGCTTAATCGGAAATGGCACCAAGAGAAGAGCCATTTCCACCAAACTAGATGGAGAATCAAGACTATTGTTTAAGTTTATATAGAACCTGATTAACCCTAGAAAATGTGATCTTTTTGTTCTAAAATATCAGGATGTGTTTCTGATTCGTCTTATAAAAAATGGGAATAAGATCAAACTTTGTAAGTATATCATACACCATATGTGTGAACTGATCAAAGCCACATCCAAGTCAATATCCCTGTTTACTCTTGGATTATCTCAACCATGCTTCATGCCAAAGGTATGGTTGGACATAATGAAGAAGTTATCAAAGATTCTGAGTTCTTCCTTTCGAAAGTCACTATCAAGAGGATAAAAATCAATTGGAATCATTAGAAAAAGGTTTGGGTGGAAGAGAATGATATAATTTTTGAAAAATTCAATCCATTAGAACATTACTCACGACTAAGAGATATTTATGACCCTGGATTGGAACCAGATGAGGTTGTTGAGTATTCTAAATAAGAAGAAGAAGAGGCTGCTGTGCCTCCCAGGGAAACTATTTCTGATAAAGAAGACATTACTTCTGTCCCTCATGTAGTAAGTGAAGAAGAAGTCCCTACTTCGAAAGATGTTGTTAATCTAGAGGATAAAACCAAGGATAAAATAAAATCTATTTTCAAAGACACTGAAAAGAATGCTGTGGAAGAACCTATAGAAGAAGAATTACCTATTATGTAAGAAGCTGACCTTGAAGAACTCCCAGTGGAACAATCTGTTCCTGAAGTCATTCCTTCGGCTAAGGAAAGGCTGGAGCTAGCTTTTCAATTAGCTAGGAATGAAATAGGTGAGTAACCAAGAGATGAATTTGTGGAATTAGATCAAGACCCTAAGATTCTCAATCCTGAGGAAGATGCAATTGTTGAGGGGGAGTAACCCCCAAATCTGGAATGTACTGAAGTACCAAACCCGATAGTTTCAAGCCCTTTAGACACTCAATATAAATTACCTAGTTTTTATGATGTGGATGCCTCTCAACAAGTTTCAATAAAAGGCCTTGACCTTTCTACTATGTTCCAACTGAAATCTGTCTCTAATCTTTCCCTTCAGAAGGAACATGATCCTTTATCAATCTCTTTTTCACAACCTTCATCAGAACAACCATCCTTGGTGAGTAAAGATGATATAAAAGAATTTGAAGCTACCCTTTTGTCTGGTGTTGAAAATTTTCTGAATTCCCAACCTACTCTTGTAACCATCTAAGTGAGAAATATGCCTAACTGTTGTTGGAAAAAGTTATTTGGCATAGTCAACCCAAAATGCTTCATGAGATTCAGGAAGTTAGAGTTGAAAACAGACTTCTCAGTGATGAAGTGAAGACTCTAAGAGGTATGATTGAAGAAATGAGGAAATAGATGCATTCGAGATCAGAGCTTACTTCTCATCTTGTATAACCTGTTGTTCCTAAAACCCCACAAAATGTTTTGTCCCAAATTCAACCTTAGTTAGCTTCTTTAGATGAAAAGGTCGCTAAAAGGAATAAACATATTGTGAAGGAGATGAGAGATATTGTTGTTAATATTAACAAGATAACTGATGAATATACAAGGTGTCTTCAAAATGTGATAAAACAACTGAAATATCTGACCTCAACTTTCAATGCTTCTAAATCATCCGGGAAATCATCTCAGCCTTCCATAGATAGTGATCTACTCAGAACTGTAGTCAAAGAAGCACTTTAGACTGTTCTTAGTGGTTTCAATAAATATTTTCTATATGAAGTCATCAAGAACAGTGACATAGTTCTTGATTTGGTCTAAATAAATTAAAAAATTTCTAATGATGTTCAACAAGAACTTTCTAAGAAAGTGGATTTCTACTTTAACTGAATCTTCTCAAATACTGACATGACCAATAAATTTAAATATCTTATAGAAAATCTGAGGATTCCTCCTGTTACTCAAGATTTAAAGACCCAAGTTCAAAATCTCACAAAGTTCACTCATCTGTTGGATAAGTTTATGGAAAATAAGGATGACTTTGAGAAGGCTATAAAGTACGGTGGAGAGATCATTGTGGATTTTATCAAACTTCTGAGGCCCTATCTTCATGACCAGAGTACAACCATTGTTTCTCCTACGGCTGCACCTATGAGACCTAGTCTACCTACATTTACCTCTTCCCTCACCTCCACTTCTATGTCTGTTAGTCAGACACTAAGTCAGATTAGTCCTGTGATCCTTGATCAACAACTGCCTCGGTCTTCTACTGCACCTACTCTGGCTCCCTCTGTCTTTGAAGGCCTTCCTTTACCTTCTCTATCAACCAACTCACTCCCTTCTTCTACCTCAACTTCTTCTCCTATAGCTTGCCCTTCTGCTACTACCACTAAAGGAAAATAGAAGACCAGTAAGTGAAGTAGGACAATGTTTACTCTATTTTGATGGTAATATTGTTTCATTTGTTTACTTTTTGTAATGCCACTCTTTTTATCTAATACATTATGCTCTTTTCTTGTCTATTTTGTCTTTCTTTTCCATACTACTTTTTGATAATCCCAAAAGGGGGAGAAATATATGAGAAATGAATATATGAGAAATATATAAAAAAATATGGGAGAAATATAATGAAAAATATTGGAGAATAGAACACTCACTCTATATATGTTATATGAATTCGATCTATGTTGTTAGGACAAATATAACTCTAAATATACATGGTTTGTGATCATCAAAAAGGGGGAGATTGTTGGAATCCTCATGTATTAATATTGTTTTAATGATCAAAAATACTATTTAGTCTCTAAACCATGTTAACTCTATGTAATCTATCTCACATCAAATGTACAGTAGCTTAGTAAAAGCTATCCAAAGACCTTAAGTGCTATACACTCAGTTTGGATACTATATACTATCTTTTGATTCACTTTAAAATTATTTCTATGAAAAATGATTAAGTTTAATTAATTTCATGAATATCACAGCTTAAGTCTGAATATAGATATTTTCCTAAGTCTGAGACACCGTGACCATGAGACACCGTGACCATGAGACACCGTGAAACAGTCACCGTGAACAAGACACCGTGACATCCAGACACCGTGACATCCAGACACCATGACTTCCAGACACCATGACATCCATACACCATGACATCCAAACACCGTGACATCTATACACTGTGAAATCTAAACACTGTGACCAAAATACACCGTGAGCAATCCAGACACCGTCTGAAGGAGACATCGTTTCCATGACATACTGTGACATCATTTTCTAATATGTTTTTTCGTCTTTTAATTTGATCTCTAATGGTCATATTTTAATATTTTAATGCACTGACATAATTAATGTTTCTTTTGAAGACATGTCCTTGATAGTACGAGGTACGAGGTGAAAAATACATGCAACCTATCAGCTCAAACACATGCAATACAAGATAAAAGAGTAATGCAGCCCAGAAACAAAAAGAGGATATTCGCGAGAGTAGTTGCATGATACTGAAAAAGAAAACAAGATGGTGGGAATGAGCGTGACAATAGAATACACTTAGAGAATTTTCTCATGAAACTTGACTCTCCTGAAGAACACACGAAGCATACTAGAATCCTAGAATCCCGAGAACATATTCACACTGTAAAACACCATGAAGAACACAAGCTGGATCTATCTAACTTGCGACACTCTGTTTTCTATATGTGGAATTGAGTTCTATATCTGCCTCATCTCAGAAGTCCAGAGCTGTAAAGACTAACACTCAGAGAACTTCTAAACCTATATTAATAGTTATGCTCTGTTGTGTATCATTTAATTAACTTTCGAGTAGAGTGTGTATCTGTATTACAACACACTCTGTCTCCTACATTAAACTGAAGGATACATGATATCCTTACTCAAACATTCCTTTACTCTTTGTGTAAACCCACGATAAGTGTGGAAGAGGTCCCTCTATGGCCTGGTTCTTTTTACCCATGAAGTACTATGGAAGAGGTCCCTGTGTGGCTTGGACAGTCATGTGTACTGTTTTTAACCCCAATCCAGGGTGTGGATCAAGTTTATTTTTATAAACTGCTTGGTGGAAGGTGATCACAAATTAAAGTGGATTAGGTCTCAGCTTGAGATTGAACCACTTGTTTCATATCCACTGTGCTGATTAATTTAGTCTTCTCTGTTTTAGTGCTTTACCATATAATTCAGATATCACTAAATTCACTTTGATATTTAATCTTGGAAAGAAGTTATAATTGTCTTGTTTTAATAAAATAGCTTCAAAAGAAATCTTAAAAACTGACATTAAGATTACTGAGAACTAATCAATATTTTAAGAAGTTATTTAAATAGTCAAATCTTTATAACATTATAACCTTGATTAACTAGGATGTATTTAAACTTTTTGGGAAACCTTTTAGAAATACTTTTTAATCAGAAATTTCTATAGTTACCCAATTCACCCCCCTCTTGAGTAATCTACTTCGACCAACAAAATCAATGGTAGGTTTTTTGACTTTTGGAGTAAACCAAAAATAAATTTCATCTTCCAAAAAATTCAATTAAATTAAAAGATAAAAATAAGTTTTTAATTTGAAAAATATATAACTTAACTTCACAAAAGTCAATATTCTATTCCCACTTCCAAAATATTTTTTTAAAATAATTTATTTAACTCATAAAAATATAATTGGTCAAACAATTTTTATCTAATATTATAAAGGAAAGTGTTATAGAGATTTTAATGTTTTACCCCATATTTTTAATCTAGTTTAACCTTTTCCTTGAGGTGACAAATCTTTACCATTTTTACTATTCATAAGGACAAAAAATTAAGTTGAACCTATTGAATTATAATAATTATTACAATTCTAAATATACAATCTATTTTATTAGACTCAATTTATTTAAGTGGGATAAATTTATTTTTGTAATAATCTTGAAAAACTCAATGAAATTGATTTTTTTTAAAAAAATTTAAGTATAAATATAGTATTATTCTTATTCCATGAATAATAAAAATGGTTATATGAATATGGTTAAATTTAGCTAATCATATAATAATTAAATTTAATTAAAATCATTCATCAATAAATATTAATTTAATTTATTAATATAAAATCAGATTTTGTGATTAATGTTTTTTCTAGAAAACCATCTCTTTTAACATAAAATGATTTTATTTTCATTTATAACCAATTTATAAATAAATAAATAATTTTATAGATTTGTAAACTATAATTATTTCATAATTTAATTAGTCATCTTTATAACTTTTAATATGTTTGGAGATAACTTCCAAATTAAATAATAATATTTTATAAGTGTATCATGTTTCATTTAAATTCGTTGTTGTGTGTAATGAAAGATATCAAAGGGGAAATATTTATTTAAAGATAATTATATCATAAAATATCATTTCTTTTAAATTCATATTTTTAAAATAGTACAACACTTATCAAGCTCCTCTATCACATCTCCTTCAATTATTCTCATGTTAGTTCAAATGAAATATAATAATGGAAATTATGAGAAACCTAAATGTTCCTTAGAAGAAACATTACAATAGAGAGTTGACCCCTGGTTTATTATTATTATTTTTATTCTTTTACATTGCGTGGGATTTTATTTATTACTTTAAAATTTCCTTTAGTAGTTTTATTATATATATTATCTCATCTTACGAGTCATCAGATGAAATTGTCATTATATTTTTATTTTTGGATGTATATTCATTCCCTTATGTCCACAAAATCCTTCTCATGATTTCCTCTTGGGATTGTAATATATAAATTTAGATTTTGATACCATTCCCATATTGATCACACATATGTCATTTCATCATATTCATCAAGACACCATCTAACTATATATTATCATATAAATTATTCTCATCTTTTGAAGCCTTTCACATCCCATATTATTCAGAAAGATTTGGTATATCCTTCATCTTTATAGCCTTAGATAAGTGATATATTAGAATAAAAAATAACCCTTTAATTTCCCTCCCAAAATTAATGATCTTTCCACATAACTCACTTTAAACATTATCATCTTTCACCTTAAGAACATTAATTTCTTCTACATCATGCTTTATTGATAATTTTATTCTTATCTTCTTGGAATAACTCCAACTTGTTTCATAATTTTTTTCTTATAATGATATAATATATTGAGTGATCATAATATGTGATGTAAAATTTTAGAACAATAATAGTGTCTAAAAAATCACGACCTTTTGGAACGATAATAGTTCTTCTTTAAAATTAGCTATCGTTTTCTCCTTACAAACTGCGGATATATTTTTTCAGGGAGAAATCTACTAAAAGTATTACAATAATTATTTATAGAATATTATTTATCACTAAAATTCATGGTAATAAATGATTAAATATGATATTTAAAACCCAATTTGTTATTAAATAAAGATTCATATTAATATTTTTTGGAGATAGATTCAACATGAATCTCCAGACCATTCTTTTCACTAGTGTGAGAATATTCACCTTTAACTTCAACTAATTTGTAGAAGTCTTGTCTAATATCATTTAAATATATTTTTTCTATAAGAAAAACTAAATATATCTCAAAAAACTCTTCCTATTTCTCATTTATTCCTTCCTTATGATATTTCAACATCTTCTAAAATTTATCTATCTCAATATGTTTTAATTATATTCCCCAAAAAATGATATTTTATATGTGTTAAGATCCTCCTGATTTTATGGTGGTTCATTATGATCATTAATATTATTTTATATATTATCCACTTTCACTTTATATACTTTAATCTCATTGTGGGGTGTCATATACATTTTTTTAATTCATCATTATCACAAGTTATTTCCTTAGATTCTTTCATAAATGTTTTTATGCTTATTGATATGTATAATTTTACTAAGATATGCTTTTAAATTTTATTTTAGAATCAACTCCAATTATGTTCTCTATTATGTACAATATTCACTTATTGATAAGGAACTTTTCCTTTTATCATGAGATATTAATTTGAAATCACCATCAGATTTTTTAATGGATGACGAATCATATTTTTATCTTCTACTCAACAAATTATTCTAATTAGAAGAAAAACTTCTCTTTCTCTTCTCAAATTTAGTTTCCTTGAATTATTATCCACTTCTTCCAACTCCAAATCATTAATATTATTCTTTGTATATCTTCCTTCAAAATATTCACTATAATTAATATTATTATACTTAAGATATTTTTTACCTTTATATTTTCAATTTACCTACTTTTATCTCTTGTAAATGAGATAATTAATTTTGTTAAAGTCTTTTTCATCCTCGACCATATCTAAATCAATTGATTCACATCCAATTTATATATCTATGAATATCCCTTTAATAAAACTTCAAAATATATATCATCCTTATCCATATTCCAATAGATTATTTATTTTATCATTTTATATGCTATAATTATATTTTTAAGTTCATTCAATGATAGATCCTATGGATATCCTAATTATCAAACCTTGTGACCAAACCTTCCTGAAAAGTCTCTCATAATTTTCTTAAACCAGGTAGAGTCTTCTATATTCTATCCATAACCTCTAATATTTCTTACAATTTCATTAACCCTTAGAACATACAGATCAATAATTTCATCATCAACCATCATTATATATTCAAATATTATTTCCTATATTTTTATGTTAGCCTCCTTGAATTTACTATTTCCATTATAAAAAAATTATTAACATATCCCACATAACTTTAGTAGTAGGAAACCACATAAATTTGGTATCATGTTTTTCTGAGAGGGATATCACAATATAATTTTGAGGTTTTCCATTAACCTTGAGATTTATCTTATGAGAAAATATCATAAAAATATCATTTTAGTGAGGAAATACTAATGTAGGTATATCACTAATACATTGTTAAAGAGATAGAAGGTACAATAACATCATATTTCTCTTGAAATGATAGTTTATACAATTAAATATTGGAAAAAAATTATTTTTATATTAATTTATATTCTCCATCATTAGTAGATATTTGGATCATTCAGATGAGAACATCCCTTTGATAAAGACCTAATCACCTAGATTTGTGTACGATCACTAAGAGGGAGAAGGGGTGAATTAGTGAACCCTTTATTTTATGAATTTTAGTCCAATATCACCCTTTGAAACTTGTTATATTGTTTATCCACTGAAATATATCTCTCAAAATCACATAATATGTAGTAAATATAAAGAGAGTTAAACATATGATATTTAGAAGGTTTGGTATAAAGTCATAATCCTTTCCATGTTTTTTTACTCCTAAAAATGGATTCCTCAATAAATTCATCTGGACTACAAAGGAACAAACAACAACTGGTTATATTCCTTATAATCATTCCTCTCTTTCACCCTATTTCCACTACCCATTAACCAACAATTCTTCCACAATTGGTTATAGCCTTAAATTTTCCATCTTTTTTACTCTTTTTTAATAAGTAATTTTACCTCCCAACCATGAGATTATTTAGAAACTAGTTATACCCCAAAAAATAAAATATATTCCTTATTCTTCTTTGATCCAATGTTGAAATACATCCTCCATCCAATGGGTTTCCTCCATAAGAATTTTGGATTGACATTTTATATGTATAAAATTTTCAAGATCTTCAATGATTATCTAAATAGAATACTTATATATAAAATAACTCCAAATCATGATATAACTAGGTAATTATCAATATTCCAAAACTTGTTCCAGAAATATTCCATAGTAAAATTCAGTTAGGTAACACTCTATATGGTATGCTTTTTTTAAATCTCTTTAGCCTGGAGTGCTCTATCTAATGAACATCCTTCCTGTACTCCTTGATCTGATGTGCTTTGTTTGATGTACCTCAGTCTAGTGAAACTCTATCCAATGATAAAATATTCACTACATATCTATATATTGCACTTTGGCTTAGTGTACATCCATCCATTGAACCTCTTTCAGGTATTCCTTTTTAATGATGCACCGGGTTCCCTACCTATTCAACCAAGTAGTTTCTTAGTGATAAACTAAAACTATTATCACAAAAATCATAAGAATTTTCACTCTCTAATAATGGAAAAAACATCCTATTATCTTATTGAGATCTCAAACTTTTATATCTATACTTCCACCACAAATCAAGGAATAAGTTCGGGCTCCAAATTTGAATTTCCCACACAACTCAATTTTTTTTGATAGAATTCAAAGATTCAAAAAATTCTAGTCAATATCCTTCATCAAACAATCCTAAAATATAAATATCAATGATCTTGTAAAATCGTTGATAAATCTTGTATTGATTTAAAAAAAATTAAAGAAAAAATAATCACTGTCACATTTATTTATTTTAATTTTTTTGTAAAGAGCCATAAAAACTCATTTGGTGTATAAACAAGAATAAAGTGCTATTAAATATTTCATCATAATAACTTTTCTTTCTGATTTAATTTGTCTAGTAAACCATCAGAATTATCCATATGAAAATTTTTATAGATTTATTCTTATAGTACATTGTATTCATCCATCCCATGATATCCTTATCCTTTATTTCATATGATATAACATTGTATCGTTCTCTGTTTGGTAATCATCTATATTATGATCGTTTGAACATCTATTCAGTCAAACATATATAGAATTTAATCTAATAAAAATATTTCTATTGAACTCTTTCTAGTAACCTCAATATTGTTCATCTATTAATATTTATCAATCTTTTTTCTTGTATAGTATATCCAATAGACTTAATATTTCACAATATAGTAGATTGGTGAACTCTTCTTTAGTGGGATGTACCACGTCTCTATCTAATCATTTTGTGTCTGATCATAACATTACAGTTTAAACATCATTCAATAGAAACTCCATTACTTCATAACTTCAAACATTGTATAAACATAACAATTTTTACTTCTTATACCCTCCATAAATATAAATCTGTACAATTGAATTTTTTTTCGGTAACATTCATCTAGAAAAATGATGTTTCTACAATTTAAACCGCTGAACAAACTCAGTTAGAATCATGAATTTATTCATTATGTTTGGAAATTTTAGGTAAAAAATAATCTTCTGAATCTATAATGTTTCTATAAATAGAGTAATAAAATTTATCTCAAAATTATCAAATTCATTTATTTTATCAAAACATATTGACATATTAGAAAAAAATACAACAAAAATACCTTAGGAAAACCATTAATTCAATTAAATTCATTCTAGATAACATCTACCATAACTTATTTATATGAACTCTCACTTGTATTTACCATAAATTACCCTACATGAAGAAACTCAATCTAGGGATCCTCAATTGACTATGCTTGTGAAACTAATCCTTAAGTTTTCATCAAAAATGATTGGGGTAATATAGATACCCAATCCCAACATGATCATTAACTTTCTAAGATGAGGTTTATGAAATATTTTAATCCATGGTTTTATAACACTTATCTCAAGGAGTATTACTATCAAGCTCATTCTGTTATGAAATTTTAAATGTGATTCTTGAGTTCACTCTACTTTCACACCTGTCACATGTATGTGCTCTTGTTTTAAAGAGTATTTTTTTTAAAATTTAACATCTACACCCCTTACCATTCATATTTTTAGTGTATTGGGAAAGGTCAATTCCCCTCCACCATAAACATTTATAATAACATAAGGAAAACCCAAAAAAACTGAAACAAGGCCATCTTGATAATTAGAAGACATCTCTGAATCTCAATGATACTATCCCCCTTAAAATCACACTATGACCTTACTTGTGTAGTTGATTTATTTAATTTGGTTCTAAATGGTATGTATTTGTATGAAGTTTTCAAGAATTTTAATCTTCTATCACTGAATCAAGACTTTCTCAACTTCTACATAGATCTTCTTTAATCCTTCTTGTAAAATCTAGACTCGGTGGATAAAAATTCCACTTTATAAAAGATAAATTTGATCATATTATTTGTTTAAATGGAATAGATGTCCTCTTATAAGTTGAATGAGTCTTGTTTTATAAAAAATTTACATTTTTTTGCATCATCTTCTTCAAATATCCATTTGATATTGAAGCTTAAATCATGAACTTCATTCATTAGTTGTTAGAGTTCTAGTATTAGTCGATCTTTTTTAGTCTATATCAATTTACTATATTTAAATTCACAAATGGAAAATGTAGTCTTATTATGTCTCAATTTTCATTTAGATAAATCTTCAGTTATGTTACATGAATTAGATGAAGTGTATATTTACCCTTTTATAAATTTGGTATTATGTAATTTTTAGGAATTGAGTTTTAAATGGTTTGGAAATAACAAGGCACAAAACCTACACAAATATTTATGTTAACATTTATATAATTTTTTCTTCTATAAATAACAATAGCCTTGATATCAACTTTTTATTATTACCTAAAAAATATGGATTTACTGTTACAAAATCATTCAGAACTATAGAATTACCTTTATATTGGTTCATTTACCTTTACTGATGAATTCCAACTACAAAAGATTTCAATTTACCAATAAATAAATTTAAAAAGATAATAAACTTTAAAAATAGAATAAAAAATGTAATTCTTTTATCCAATAGTGGGAATTAAATACTAATTATAGTAAATAATATCAATGATTGAAATATTGAGATTTGGAAATGTATACTTCGAAAGAAAATACCCACTAAAAATATCATTCTAAATTAATTTTAAAATATTTTATTTGTTAATTTTCACTTAAAAAAATCAATAAATATTATCTTAAATAAAAATAAAATTAAAAAAATATAATTTTAACTATTATAACCAAAAAATTAATTTTCACTAAAATATTGAATGAATGGTATTTTTAACTCAAAATTATGTGAATTTGAAATATTTAAAGCTTAAAAGTTTTTCATGAAAACAATTGAATTTTTAGGATAATGATGTGGGGAACATGTATCCATAATGAACCACATCAATATTTTAGGAAGAAAATGCATCATATGATGAAGGCTATGATAACACCACCTTACTAACATAGTCATATGTCCACTACATGATATTATTTCATATTTGTAACATATCATCCACCAAATCCAAAAATTATGATTTCTTTCAACATTTCTTAGAGGAAGGACTTATGATAGAACTATTGATCCAAAAATCCTTAAAACAACCCCTATACATTACATTAAAAATTGAATGAAGTATCAAATAACGGTTTACCATATTGTCTCTGCAGAACAAACATGAACCAATACCTTGGGACTATATTACTTCTTTATAAAATCCATTTGACTTAATGTATATGGCACTAAGTCCCTCCAATATATTAAAAATTATAATGCAATAATTATTTTTAATAAAAATTGTCAGTGTGGTGGATCCTATGTCACATTCAGTATATTATCAAGGTTAAATGTATTATACATCATATGGGAAACACAAAAACAAATCCTTTATACATTTTTATACTATCCAACTCACTCTCAGGTGCCAATGAAAACTATAATAGGAGTAGATGTAGTCATAAATATAATATAAGGACAATACATTAAACATTAAATATTATAGGAACTATAGACTAGAATTAACATTCTTTTCTTAAAGATATTTTCTATTTAGAGTTTTTGAAAAATAATTTACAGATCTTACATAACAATCCAATATATTACAAAGTTTACACTTTTGATCTGTATCTATTTTTAATATAATTTTTTTTAAATAATATATGATTTCTTTTCCTGAAAAATCATCATGAATTTTTTTCCTATACCCATCCTTAAACCCACTAAAAAACATTTAAAAAATGTGGGATGAGCACAGAAATCTTAGTAAGTGACATAAAAAGGAAAAAATTTATTAGTATATTGAAAAACATGAAAACCCATGAAAAACCATTTCTTTAAAACATACATTTTTACTTAGAAATTTAATTATCTTTATTTTTTTAAAAATCATTTATATTACCACTTGAAAAAAAACGACTTCCATGAAACTCATTATTAAGCATATAAAAGTCATATAGGTTTCTCGGGAAATAATTTTCATTTAACCCTTATAAAATACATACAGATTAGAATAAACTTATGGATGACTACAAATATAATTCAACAAATAACATAATCACTACCCAATGTATTGGAGAGCTATAATTGTTCTCACCTATCAAATTACGTGATATAATAGGTCCAAATCATCATATAATTTTATATAATAAGAATATACCCATCTTATATGCTTTATTAGGATCACATGTTATCATAAACACTATCCAAGGACCATATCATGGATAAAAAATTTGAAGCTTTCACTTCTTCATTATAAAACCTTATAAAAAATCTTTTAAGACCCTAAGAAAAACTCTTTCTGATATCAAAATACCCTTATCATTTAAAATACAATTCTCTACACCAAAATACATAGAAAAATAGAAATATGTTTTTTATTTGAATAAAATAAGAAATATTTTAAAGTAATCCCAACATAAAATAATGGTTTTGGTGATAAAATAATTTATTTCCACCACATATGTTAAAATATAACATTCCTTTTCTCTTTTATAAATAAATTAAAACATTACATAAGAATATTTATTTTTAAAAACCCTTTAAAATAAGTCAATGGAGACATTAAAATGTTCATTATAATTATTTTATATCAATAAAAATGTATTCATAAATTAATTTTAAAATCATGGACATGGAAGAGAAATATTTAGAAAGTAAATCTTCAAAACATTTAAAATGTGGTTTTAAATTATAGTGTCCTTTACCACAAGTCTGACTTCTCACGTGTTGTCTTTATCTTCCTAAATAACAAAATTATGTTAATTATTTACTCTATTAATAAAATGTTTCATGTTTATTATTAATTTTTATTTTTTATTATCATTTTATATTAAATAACATAATCAAATATGTTTAGGTAGGGCGTTTGGATAATATTCGACTCATTTGTCCAAAATGAATTCAGTAGGTTGAATATGGTAAAAGAGTTAATTATTACATAATAAATAAAATAATAATCATGGATTTTTTTAAATTTTTATATATAAATTATAATTTTATAACCAACAATTAAAGGTTGATATAAAAAATGGGCTACTTTACAATTTTATAGATGGTTGGTCGTACGTCTGCATACATAACGTTTCCATTTTTCAATGATCATTATAGAATGAAGGTAATTATTATTTTATCAATAAATAATGATATTAATATCATAAATAAAATATTATTTCTTTATATATATATATATATATAAATATATCATAAATGCGATGTGGTGATGAAAAAATAATCAAATCACTTTATGGAGGTGGTAGTCAACACGTACACATGAAATACATTATCATTTTATAATGAGAGGAAAGGTAGTAATGTAAAAATATATTATATTTTAAGATTGATAAATATTTTATTAATATCATATATATACATTAAATACATCATTAAAACTATATGTAACAAATGATGATGAAAAATGAATTACATCGGCTTATGAGGAGGTATTCCGCTGTACACATGAATGATGGTTTTGTTTCCCATTTGATGGATGAGGAGATGAATTTAGGTTATTCTAATAACATAATAATATATCAGTATATGGTAGAGAATATTTTTATTATATCATCATGTTTTATGATTATTTCAATGAGGTCGAATAAGAATAAAAAAAAATGCTCGGTTAAGAATGATACCTCTTCTTCAGACCACCTCTTTAGGATTATACCAAAATCCTTCTATGATTAGATTTATGATAAAAAAAGGCATATAGGATGTGGGGATGGATTTAATAAATGTATTTTTGTAGGAAATGTATGATCTTAAACCCTTTTAAGGTGTGAAGAGTATAGGATATGGGTAGACCTTTTACAAGCGGGGAAGAGGGAACAATGGAATCTTTGAAAATAAAAAGTTATAACCATGTTTTAAAAAATATAAAGAGATAATAAATGAAAAATTATCAATAATTATATTATATAAGGATGAAATATATCCATAAACATAATTTATACAGTTTTTAGGTTATTTTAACCCTTACTATTTCAGTTTAAGTTTCGATAAGTTTGTTTTCACGTTAACTAGGGTAAAATATTTTTACTATTTTCACTATCCATTAAGATCAAATATTACATTGAACTTATTATATAATATGTATTATTTTTCTTCTAAATATCTAAGCTATTTAAAAAAATTTAATTCACATATGTGGAAGAATTTATATTAGAAGTTTACCTGTAGATGCGATGAAAAAGTGGGTTTTCAAGAAATGTATTTTTATAGAGTAAGATGATATTATAGTAACTTTATGACTTGTAATAATCATTATATGAATATAAATTCATATATATATATATATACAATTAATTAATTTAATTTAAATCATTTCTCATTGGTTGTTATTTTAATTAATTAAATAGGTTAAACATTATGCACTTTAAAATATTTGTCAAAAGAATGTGTTTTAAACCAAAAAATAAACTTATGCTAAATTATATTATGATGATGATTAAAATGTATTAGTTATATTAAATAGAAATAAATAATACCTATGTTACTCAAAATAAAAAAATTATAATGATACTTTTAAATCAAATAATTTATTGAAAAGAGATGACAATTTTGTAAAAATTCGGTATTTTTCAATATTCACTAAAAATCAATATTTTTTGAAAAAATAAAATAATTACCCCTAATTAAATTTTGATATGATTATTAAAAAAACGAAATTAATTTTTTTAAAATTAAATTTTATAATTTATAAATTAAACTTTAAATAAATCACTAATAAGAAAAGTGTATAATTAAAAATATTTCATTTTGTTTGATTTAAAAATTACTTAATATTTTTATAATGAATATAAGTAACTGATTAATAAATATTATTGAATGTGAAAATTATTTATTCTATAATTAGTTGGGTTATCACATATATGAAATAACATACTAATCATTTTTGGTTATTGATCAATAATAAGGACAACATGGTGGATATGCATAACCTGTGGGAACCATTTGGTATCTCTGATTAATTTTTATAAACATATTGAGAAATTAGAAAATAAAAAATCCATTTATTGAATGGTATTGGGGTGTGGAAGAATAAGATCATGAGAACTAATTCTTGATGTTTAATAATTTTAGATGAACTAATTTTACTATCTATATAAAATAATCTAGTGACTAACTGTTATCCTGGTGGTGGTGATCTGAAAACTAAAATCTTATGATAGTGTGTATAAATTTTTGATAGGTTCTAGAGAATAGTTGTTACTGACTCTTGTTACAAAATAGAGGGTTTATCATCTTGTAGTAATATATTAAATTCTATATTAATTTCTATACACATATTGTCCCCCTCTTTTTCTCACTTTTATATCCATGGAAGGAAAACCACCTCTATTATGTTTAATTAAGATCATAATTTAAATACATTAATTTTCAATAATACATATAACTCATTTATTATTTATTATTTGTGACATCTATATTTCAAAATTATGAGCAATGGGAAATAGGTAATAGTTTACCATCATTGTTTTTAACTATAATTTCTTTTATATACTTTGTAATATTAAATTAATTCATTCATTTATTTCATAGTTGATGTATTATAAAGTGTGGTCAAGGAGAAAATGTTTCATGATTAATGCTAAGAGGTCTAAAACTTTCATCGGCATCCCCCCTTCTCGAAGCATGCCTTATGAGATAATGTGCATTTGTGAAAAAATGTATCAATTAACATATAATGTGTATAGATAATATATCCATGGAAAAAATGATTTGTTGAAATGAAATAAAAAGTCTTGAATATCCTATCATAGATATTTGAGGTGAAATTGATCCACTAAGGGGTGTATGAGGTAGTTTAGATTATATTTTTAAAAAATTGACAGCTTTACAATTTCACTAAAATAAAGACAAAATTTTTGTTCCCTAAAAATTTATTCATTTTTATTAGTATTTTATTATCTCTTTATATAACATTCACCATCTTAAAACAATTTATCATGTTTTAATTATTTTAAATCAAAAAACATAATATGTGATAATCCAAAGATCGTGGTATGATTTTTGGAAACCATGATATATGGACCAATGTTTTACCATTATAAAGATATATTGGTATTTTAATAAATTTATTAGTTATTAATAACTCCCCATTGATAATTTTTTTTACAAAAAAACATGTTGTTTCCAAGGAAGCATCATTGTACACAATTATACTCATCCTATTTTTCATTTAAATCTTTTATATTTTCTTATTTATTTTCAATCTTATCCATAAATGTTGAAAAATCAGTTTTGTGGGATCACATGTGGAATTTATTTTAATATACAAGGTATGAACATTATATAAGTAAATTGGTTAATCATGATCAAGGTTTGGTTTCTTAATAATATGATTGAAAATAATAATAAATGATCTTAGAGGAAGAATCCCATGAATACCATAACGTAATCATATGATAAGATCATATATTCATTGAAACTACCCATGCATATTTTGAATAATAATTTTAGGAGATCAATAGTGTGTATATAGAGGACTTCATATTATCATAATTAATCATAGATATATACCTAGTAGTATTTCACAAAGAAGAAGTGTTATATAAAAAGACAGCATATAAGAGAATTCATTCTCTTAATACATTTTAATTTTAATTTATTGAACATAATATATCATCTAACTCCCCTAATGTTCATGTTACAAAATTAACAATATAAAATCATGACCAAATTAGTTTTTATGTTTAGGGTATAGTATAGGTGGATGTATTTGAAGAAAATGATATATGAGGTATTTTATCCATCCACTAATAATGAATACGGGGATAATAAAATGTTTCAAGACCAAGATCAAACTATTATATAGTTTATAGAATATTATCCACTCATAGATTTCTAGACTAACATATAGTGGATTACATAACACCATAAGTTGAGGAATATTATTACCTTGTAGTGACCCCATCAAAAGTAGTCTAGAGCCAGTGCCTTCTTTAATGCATTAACATAAGATACAAAGAATCACATCCCAAAGGACCAAATAGTTTAGTAAAGTTAGTAATATAGATATATACATGATTCCCATATTAAATTTGAATACAAAAATTAAAAATAATGTTTTTTATAGTATCATTATTCCCTCTAGTGTATTCTTTTATTTCTTTCATAGTACGCTTCGTGGAATCCTTTGAAAGGAAATAAAATAAGGGTGAGATCAAATGCTCAGAAAGGGTTAAGTACAATGGAAGCTATCATGAATCAATAATATTGATCAAAATGAAAAGTTAAATAACTAAACAAAAATTACATTTAAATAACTTGACTATCATGGTAAGATAAGGCATAATCAATATAGAATGGTAAGTAACTGAAAAAACATGCCATTTAATCAATAAAATGATAATAAAATGCATACATAGATAATATCATAGTGTAAATACCATGGATAATAACAACTAAAAAATTATTAATTATTAAAATAATTATTTATTTGACTTCATGTTTCTCATGAACATGTTACCTTTAACATCAAGATCTATCCTCAAAATAGTTTAAAACTAATGAGTAACAACCCATCTGATTTGGCTAACCAATTCCTCTCATGAGACTACTAATGCATTGAGGGGATATCTATAACTATAACCCACATGTTTATTTCATGTCAAAATCATTCCTCATATATATAATAATATATTTAATTCATAAACAACGTTCCTTATCATCAAATATCTTTATTGAGTGAAGGATACAAATTTATCAATATTTCCCCAGTTAATAAAATAACTTTTAAAGTAAAAATTGTATGTAAAAATGGTATACAGTTTATGAAATGATAATATTCATCACAATATAATATTTTTATATAATATAAATGTAATGTACAAAGAAATATGACCATAAAAAAGTGATTGTTTCATGATAAAGTTAACAATCACAAAAGAATGTGAGATCGAAAAATAACTCTTACCACTTGGTGATTTTCAAATCAAATCCCCTTGGATGAAATAATTCAAATTGAAGCTTAAAATACCATGAATTATGAATTAATTATGATATTAAATTTAAAAGGGAATTATATAAACCATATAAAATAAATTAGGCATATAACATTACAATATTCTTCAATGAAGGGAAATTGAGATGAAGTCCCTACCTCATGCTTTTTTTTGAATGAATGTAATTTAACCCTATGTATAGTGGTTTTAAAAAATTTATTAACTTATTAAATAAACATATTAATATTTATAATATCATATATTAATCTTTTATAACATATTATCACCTGTTCATTAATAATATTTCATTATTTTCATTATTTTGGGTTTTAATTTCCTTGCTTCTGATGCGTGTTCTATCATGAAAGATCTAGTTCTAGCACATATTATACAGTTTAATCATATAAAGGATAAAACTAATGAAATAATTTTCACATTTTTACATCAATTATACTTTTAAAAACAATCATTAATGATGGTTATGAAAAAAGTACAATGTTATAATCATGGAGACGGTCGGTCGTACATACATATGAGTAACGTTTCAATTTTTCAATGGTCATTTTGGAAAGGTGGTAAGTTAAATTTTCACTTCATATAATAAGAAGAATACAATAAATTATATATTATTTCTTTAAATATACTTATATATATCATTCGTGTGGTGTGGTGATGAAAAGGGAGTCACATCACTTCATGAAGGAGGTAGTACACAAGTACATAAGTGACATTATCATATTTTAGTGAAAGAAGTAAAATGACATATTATTATTTAAGAATGATTAATATGTCATTAATATCATACTTATTTCATTTATATCTCATATATTAATTAAATTTATCTATATCACATTCCATGTAATGTTTTAGTGAAAAATGAATCACATCATTTCAAGAGGCAGTAGTCTACCGTACACACGAGCGACATTATTGTATCCCCTACAGAATGGAAAATAAAAATGAATATATGATATATTGAATAAATAGGTATATTTTTGTTATAAATATCATATATATACTTTATATCAATCATCATACCCAACCGTGATAGGTGTTAATGAAAAAACGAATAACATTAGTTCGTGATGCAGTAGTCCTCCATACACAGGAACATTGAGTTCGTAACCCATTTTATGGAAGTAGATATGGTTTTAGGTCATGAAATTATTATAAAAACAAATAATATTATATGAAATATACTTATTTTACTAAATAATAATGTTTTAATAATAATATAATGATGTGGAGAAAGAAATAAAATATAAAATTTTGTTGAAGAACGTTACCTCTTCTTCGGGTATCCTCCTTAGGCTTGCCCCAAAATCCTTCCTAGGTTGGATTTATTACCAGAATAAGGCTTATAGAATGTTTTTTGGGATGTTTGAAAGTGATTTTGGAATGTATGTACCAAACCAAAATGGTTTTAAGGTGTTAAGTGGAGAGGATATTGGTTTCCTTTTATAACTGAGGTGAGTGGTATACTTGTAATTATTTTTGAAAAAAATGAATTCTACCAATGTTTGATTCATGTGAAAAGGATACAATAATGTACCAATATAGAAAATATAATATATAATGTCTAAATATTTATATAAAATATATTTTATAAAAAAATTTATATTATTTTAACCCTTATCATTTTTGTTTAACCCCTGCTAAATTTATTTTTTCCTTAACCACAATAATTTAATTTTTAATGTTTTCACTATTAATTTTGGTGAAAAAGTATGTTAACCTTATAATAAATTATAAATTATGATTATTAAAAGTATTTAATCTATTTTTATAAATTTAATTCACATAATTTGAAAATTTTAATTTAAAATCAACCCCACAGACATAATGAGAAAGTGTGTTTTCAATGGGAAAATGTTCAAAAGTTTATAAAATTTTATATCAAAATTCAATATGAAAATTATTTAATTGACCATAATTAAATTAATTTATTTAATATTTAACAATTTTTTCTTTAAAAAAAATTAAAAATATAGTTTTATATTAATAAAATTTCAATCGAAAAGGCAATTTTCAATTAAAAATTAGTATTTTTCATTATTCATCGAAAAATGAAACATTTTATAAAAATCCCACAAAATTACCCTAAGATAATTTATGCACTATGAAATAAAAAATTAAGATCATTTTATGAAATAAATTATCTAAAATTGGTATAAATTAATTTTAAATTATGTGCGTAAAGCACAACTAAACCATCTTTTAGAAAAAATATTATTTTTCATTAAACATTTCCTTTTCTTTTAAATGATTCTTATTTTATTTCCAATAAATATATAACCATAATATTCATAATTTATTAATTAATATTAATACCCACTAATTTAATTAATAGGTTATAATGATAAAATTTTTTATGGTTTATTTAGACTTGGGGTTGTGTGTTCCACAAGCTATAGAAGAGATTAAATTTGAAGAAATATATTTTGTGGGTTATTTAAGATTAATGTTTTGTGTCCAATATGATATCAAGAACAATTTTATTCCTTTAAAATTTTAGGTTTCTACATTCTCTCAACCTAAAATAAATTGCGTCCTCACAATTTAAACTTTCTCTTGGTAATTAAGGGTTTGACATTTAGAAATACTATTGTTGAAAAACCCACATTGTAAAAAGTGTTAATAAAACATCCTCTTAATAAGGGAGTGTAACACACTGAGATTTTATGAGATATATTATTTTTATTTTCTTTGATATCTTCTGTTTTACGCTACCCCAAGATTATCTTGCAGTATACGCAATAATATACTTGGCTTGTGTTACACGCAAGAGAGACCTTCCTTGATAGCTTGCGTGGTACGCAATACCAAGTTTCACTAAACAATGATATATTATAATATTATTATGAACCAACCATAATGAATAGTATTAACTGAATTTTGAATCTTATAACATTATAATTCATCTTACACATTTTCTAGAACATGATATGAGAACAAAATCAATTTTTTGTATAAAGGAAGTATTTTTCAAAAAATGCAGTTTTTCCGCCTTTTGATGGCGCACCCATTTTAAATCTAATTTTTTACAAGTTTATAAGTTCAAATTGACATAATAAACTAATTATTTTTAATCAGGATATTAAAATTTACTTTGGATAAATTTTTCATATTTTTATGATATCTATCATATTTTGATGAATAGTAAAAATACGCTAAATTTTACTTAAAAGAAAATTTTTTCATCGAGATAATTTATATGGTTAAATTATAATATTGAATGGTTTTAAAATATAAATAGAATATATTTTTAAAATTTAATATAATTTATTTCATTATCATTAATTTTACATTGAATTCATAGTTAAAAACATTTCAATCTTTTGTAATATTTTAAACAAAAACCCGTTTTTTTCCGACAACGAGATTAATTTTAAATTAATTACTGAATCTTCTATGTTTTGAATTTGGAAAAAGGGATTCCATATTTGGAATCAGGAGGTCCAAATTGTGTAAATAAGTAAATTTTATTTTTTATACATTATGAATAGTAACTACGGTTAATTTTATTTACCATAGTTAAAGGTAAATCAAGTAATTAAGGGTAAAGATAATATTATAAAATTACCCTAACACATGTATTAATATAATTGGATGATTATATTTATCCCTAAAACATACTTAGGACTAAATGGAATCTATTGGAACCCACTTGGATGATATTAAGACATTTAATTTATTTTATTTAAAGAAAAGTGAAATATGTCTCACTCAAACTTTAATAATTAAATTATTTTTAATATAAGGTTATATAGAATATAAATTAGATTATAAATACTCATTTGAAATATAAAATGGTTTTATTTATCATGGTAATTTATTTTTAATTTTTAAGAAATATATATTTACCTTAATATCTTAAACCTTAATGATGCATAAATTATTTATTTAGTGAAAAATTAATAATATAGTTTTTATTAAAATAATAATACCCATAAAAAGCCCCAAACACTTGAGAAAACCTTATTGGTCAAGTATATAAAAACCATAAGCATCCAAGGGTCGACTTTTGGATCATTAGGAGCCTTATAAAAGGGATTATGACACTTATATTATTTTATTTTAAATGGTGTCAAAGTTTTCACCTTCATAATTTAATAAATATAAAAATTTAAATGTTGTGATTTTAAGATGATGAATTCGAGTAAAAGTATTATTATGAAATCTATTAGATTTATCTTCATCATATTATTATATTTTTAATTTTAATGGGACAAATAAGTATATTAAATAATTATACAACAAATGTTGTAGTAATTAATTTATTAAGAGAAATATGAAATAAATTGTTTTAAAATTATTAAAATAAATATTATATGAACTAATTGATGTCATCTACAATTTTTTTAGATGAATATCACATGTTAGGAATCTATTAAATATTTTTTTGGAATATATCTTCTATGTTGATTTTAATTAAAATCAAATAATTGAATAGTGTCAAAATTGACACTTGATATTTTATAAAAATAACATATTATTAAATTGTTTAAAAATCACAAATTTTTTAAAAAATTACAAAATGAAAATTATATGGCCGAAAATGTAATAATGTATCTAATTATGGAAAATTAACACCACATAAGTAATTATTTATAACAATTTAAAAATTAGAATATTATTACCACAAATAAAATTAAATAGATTAAATAAGGATAAAGAAAAACGATAAGGTTTAAAATAAAATAAACACTCATCTAAATTTTATTGGTTGATGATATTACAACTCTATATCATCTAATATTTGAATTTGAGTCATTTTTGGAGGTTTTTAGGTGAGGTTTTATTTTATTATAAATTAATATTTTGGAGGTTTCCAAAAGTTCCCCTCTCCTCTCTTATAAAAGGGAACTTCCTCCCTCTTCTCTTCACTCCATTTTGAACTTTCAAACTTGGCCAAAACCTGAACATTTACATTATCAACTTTTAAATAAACATACTAGAAGTCCTGGTCTTCTTAAAACACCAACTTTAGTTCCCTAAGAGGAGGTTTAGAAGAGGCACATCGAAGAAGAGGCAACATCCTTTACCAAATCTTTAAAACTTATTTCTTCTTCTACTTCCTCTATATGAGTTGTTTAATTATTAAGAAATAACTCCTGTATCAATTTGATATTGATATTTTATTATTAATATGAAACAACCATATTCCATCTTCATTTCATCCTATGAAAAATGAAGTCACCACACGTGCGTACGTACGACCTACCGTCTCCACGTCGTGGTGTGATATGTTTTTCATCACCAACCAAATTTATGGGTATAATAATGGGAGAAATAATAATATATGATTATTGTAAAGTTATATTTATTCTGAAATATTATACACCATACACTTCAATACAATTCCACAATCATTGGAATGATATTGTCGCCCGTGCGTACGTACGACTTACCGTCTCCACGATGCGATGAGATTCATTCTCCATGTTAACCATTCAAGAATGATTATAAAATATATCTAATAAATAATCATGAGATATATGACATAATAATTCTACTGGATTTATGTATATATATATATATATATATTACATTTACTTCCATTTAATTTAATAAGGAAATGAAAACAACGTTCATGCATACGTACGACCTACTGTCTCCATGAATGGTGTATTCCATTCCATTTATCGATCGATTATATATATTAATATATTGAATATATATGATATATAAACCATGTTTTAGATTCTAAAAGTAATTAATAATGATCTATGTAATTATATGAAAAATTACAAGTCAAAACACATACGATAAATGAAACGATTTTACCCAAAACGCTGCTTTAACATGGAATTGAAAAATGAACAGGAAATATAAAGTCATAGGGAATCATATATGATATCATAAATATTATTATAGTTCTTTTAAAAGTTTATAATATGTTTAAACCCACTATACACAAGTTTTAGACACGTAAAAAAGAAATTGGACCTAAGATAAGGGATAATTATTCCAATCTCGTTCTTATCCGAGATTGTTTATTTGTAAGTATTTACTAGGGTTATATTTATAATCCATGTCCATGTTTTATAAAAAATGTTTTCATAAAGTTTTTACTATTCTTCCATGTATGTTTAAAGTCATTTTTACCTCTTTTTTACTTTTATTATGTGTTATGGAAGGAATATTTCTTTTGTTTACTATACGAGGTACTTTTTGAATTTTACAGCAAAAGTACGAGGAGAATGTTTTTTAACATATACGACGTGAATGGATTTTTACAATTTGATAACGCCTTATTTACATAAATCTTCCACTACAAGATTTTATCATTATTTTCAATAAAATTATTTTCTTTTAAAATTGCACGTCAATCTGAGAAAATAAAATGATTTTAAAGAAGAAGGGTTATTTTCCTCAAGAATTCATTTCAAGTGTTTTATCAATACTATTTTCCATCTATGATGACATTCTTTAATATGGTTTTATTTTAAGTATACTGTCTCTATTATTTACATGGTTTGATTTTGTTTATGATGAAATTATATCCATTGTTTTATATAGATTCTATTATGATGGGATGATGTTTATGAAACCCATTTTATTCATTGGGTTATGATAAATGATTTATGTTTATTTTGTGGAACAAAAAAGAATGATTTAATTATGAGATGGGAGGGACCTATATCTCCCTATAATTCATTAGGTAATGATTTATATCTCATTAGATAGACATGGCTGGAATAACAAGTAAATACGGTTCAGTAATAAATGGCTGAAATGACAGTTAAACCCGGTTCAGTAATGGACTTTGTCCACTATGATGGTCTTGGCAACAATGCCTTGGCTAATATGGAAATAATATCATGTGTTTAATGGTTTTCTAAAATTATATGTTTTATTCCCATTCTATTTTATCATGATTAATGTTCTTTTATGATCTATGCCTTACATACTGCCAAGATTTATTTTAAAACTCAATATTTTGATGTTTAAACTTTATGATCATGTTTTTAAATTCAAATGTATATGGTTTGTTTTATTTTCTCAATTCTTACCCTTACTGATCATTTGAGCTCAACCTTTTTTGTTTTCTTTTTCTTAGGATATAAAGAAAGTTTTTAGGTTAGAAAAAAAGGGGAAGATATTTATGGGAGATGTTGAAGATCTTTCACCATGACTAGAAGATTATGTTATAAGTTTCCAAAGACACTAAACTAATACAGTCATTGGCCTTCTTTTTGTGTCATGTATTATGTTTTCCACAAAAGTAATGTAATTTCTATGTATGTCAAGATTGGGTCTCTACAGTTGGTATTAGAGAAAAGGTTTAGTTACCATTTGGAAACTAGGATGTGAAAACTTTAGTGAGATCCCTAGGGATATTTCTAAGTTATGTCTAGGGATGTCCCTAATGTTAAGTATAAGTATAGGTTAAAATCCTAGAATAATGATAACGATCATGAATAACCTAGGATTAAACATATGTTGTTAGATATTGAAATTAATCCCCCTTGATTATGTTGTTTTCCTAGTATGATTTCTACCTCTCAAACTATTCTTTTTGGGTTTTAGAAAATGGATGGAAATAGGAAGATTCATGTTAATGGAGAATATTATGGACAATAGAATGATATTATTCATGAGTAACTAAATGAAATGGGATTTGGAAGGTGAAACATCGTTATTATTCCTAATCAGCAATCTCATAATATGATCAATAATCTCAACCTTGTTAAGTTTCCTGACTCATCTAATAAGAGAAACATGGAGCTTCATGATGATCATAGAGAAAATAAAGTTCAATTTCCCTCATATAAATCATGTGGGAAGAGGCATCAGGGAGAATGTTTCAAAAGAACTGGAAGATTCTTTGGGTGTGGAAAAGAAGGACACAAAGCCAGTAATTACAAAGGAAAAGGTTCAGTTAACACAACAAACAAGGATAATAGTATTTCTAAGACATCAACAACGGTTAAATGTTTTAAATATGGAATGTACAGAAATTATGAAAACTAATTCCCTAAGGGAAAATATCATGAAGAGAATCACCATGGTTGTATGAGTAGTATTTGTGTTGATGATGATAAAGAAACTACAAATGGTATATGAGATGAAAGAAGTGTTGAGTAATAATATGATGAAGCTCGGTCAATGGTTTAAGAAGGTAGTGGAATGATTTCTTGTTTATCAATAGTAATGTTGTATAAGTAATTTCATGGTACTATAGAATAAAGAAACATCTAAGGATTGTTACACTATTGTTTTTCCTTAAGTTTTTGAAATTATATGTTGAATGGTACTGGTAACCATAAAAGGTTATTCATATATTTTTGGAAAGCACCTAATATGCACATAATGAAGGGATAAGGAGATAATGAAATGCTTGATAGTATTAATGAGATCAAGATTCATATAAGGACAAAGTGATATCATGGTTTTAGTATATAGAAATTTTGGGATTTTGGTATGTGGAGAGAGCTAGCTTTTGACAACATTTACGTTTTTGCTAAGATTCTATGGTAATTCATGTTTCAAGAGAATACATTATTAAGGAATTCACATGTTTGGAATGTGACCAACAAGAAATAACTTTTGATATACGGGGGATAAATGACGGTATTCAATTCTTGGTAGATGACCATTCTAGTAATCATTTTCTTTATACTATGAGATTGGACATAAGTATTTTGGATAAGCCTAAAAATTAGAATGGATTAAGTTGGACATCAGATATTATTGTTTGATGCTACAAATTTTTTTCGATATTATTTCTAGAATGTAATAATATTGTAGTTTTAGAAAAAGGACAACATACAGGATAGGCGAAAACCCGTCGCATCGGATAAGGATGTAGGAATTGAACCCACAACCAAAGTGCGGAATGCCTTTATTGCCTACCACTGGCCTATAGGAAGTCCCTAGTTAGTAAAAATTATTTTTATTTTATTAAGTGGTATGATAGATGATGTATAAGTCCATTTTAGGAACCACATATGATTAATCTCACCATAGATGGACTTATGAATTTTTGATTACTTGTGATAACTTTTTGTTGATATAGATGGAATGACATATCATTATATCGCATGATCTTCTAAAACTTCAAGATTGAAAAATTTAACTTAATTTCTTTAACTAAAAGATGGAGTGGAATTTATTCAAGGTACAAACAATAGTAAGATTATACCAAAATCAAGTAAGTATTTATTCTCAAGCAAAATTCTTCAACTATAGAGAACATATCTTGAAAACCAAAATGTTATCCTATTACCTTATTATTTGATGAATTAGATGGTACCTTAGATCATCACAAATTTATGGCTTTTGATTGTGGGATTTTTCATAGCAATGTTCTCTACCACTCTCCATCATAACTTGATGGTTACATTTATCTTCTATATCCATGTTTTCACCTATGTGGAATCCCAGTGATGAGTTACTTTGTGAAACCATTATATTTTTAACATTATTTTTAAAATTATGTTTTAGTATTCCTTTTTACGATGTGGGTTTCTATTAAAGAAACTTTCAAGTAGTAAACCATTTATAACCCCAACAAAATTTGAGGGTGAAATTCATTTTAAGGGGGGTAAAATGTAACACCCAGAGATTTTATGAGATATATTAATTTTAATTTCTTTGATATATTCAGTTGTATGCTACACCAAGATTATCCTACAGTATACAGAATAATATACTTGTCTTGTGTTACACGCAATAACGACCTTCCTCAATAGCTTGCGTGGTACGCAATACCGAGTTTCACTAAAAAGTGATATATTATAATATTATTATGAACCAGCCATTATAAATATTATTAACTGAATTTTGAATTTTATAAAATTATAATTCATCTTACACATTTTCTAGAACATGGTATGATAACAAAATCAATTTTTCGTATAAAGGAAGTATTTTTCAAAAAATGCAGTTTTTCTACCTTTTGATGGCGCACCCATTTTAAATATAATTTTTGACAGGTTTATAAGTTAAATTTGAAAAAATAAACTAATTATTTTGAATCATCATATAAAAATTTACTTTGGACAAAATTTTCATATTTTTATGATAACTTTCATTTTTTGATGAATAGTACAAATACGCTAAGTTTTACTTAAAAGAATATTTTTTCATTAAGAAAATTTATATGGTTAAATTATAATATTTAATGGTTTTAAAGTATAAATAGAATATATTTTTACCATTTAATATAATTTAAGTCATTATTGTTAATTTTACATTGAATTCACATGTAAAAACATTTCAATCTTTTGTAATGTTTTAAACAAAAACCTGTATTTTGGACAACGAGATTAATTTTAAATTAATTACTTAATATTATGTGTTTTGAATTTGGAAAAATTTATTCCATATTTGGAATCAAGAGTTCCAAATTTTTTAAATAGGTAACTTTTATTTTTTAGACATTATGAATAGTAACTATGGTTAATTTTATTTACCAGAGTTAAAGGTAAATCAGGTAATTAAGGGTAAAGATAATATTATAAAATTACAGTAAAACTTGTATTAATATAATTCAATGATTATATTTATCCCTATTACATACTTGGGTCTAAATGGAATCTGTTGGAACCCACTTGGATGAGATTAAGACATTTAATTTATTTTATTAAAAGGAAAGTGAAATATCTCTCACTCAAACTTTAATAATTAAATTATTTTTAATATAAGGTTATACTGAATATAAATTAGATTATAACTACTCATTTAAAATATAAAATGGTTTTCTTTATCATGGTAATTTATTCCTAATTTTTAAGAAATATATGTTTACCTTAATAGCTTAAACATTAATGATGCAGAAATTATTTATTAAGTGAAAAATCAATAATATAGTTATTATTAAAATAATAATACCCATAAAAAGGCCCAGACACTTGACCAAACCTTATTGGTCGATTATATCTAAACTATGAGAATACAAGGGTCGACTTTTTGATCATTTTGAGCCTTATAAAAGGGATTAGGACACCTATATTATTTTATTCTAAATGATGTCAAATTTGTCACCTTCATAATTTAATAAATATAAAAATTTAATTGTTATGATTTTAAGATGATAAATTCAATTAAAAGTAATATTATGAAATATATTAGATTTATCTTCATCATAATATTTTATTTTTATTTTTTATGTAATAAATATGTATATTAAATAATTATACAACAAATATTGTAGTAATTATTTTATTAAGAGAAATATCAAATAAATTGTTTTTAAAATATTAAAATAAATATTATATGAACTAATTAATGTAATCCAATAATTTTTTATATGAATATAAAATGTTATGAATCTATTAAATATTTTGGTCGGAATATATCTTTTGTGTGGATTTCATTTAAAATCAAATAATTGAATAGTGTTAAAATTGACAATATTGATATTTTATAAAAATAACATATTATTAAATTGTTTAAAAATCACAAAAATATTTAAACATTACAAATTTAAAATTATATGGTATAAAATTTAATAATGTATCTAATTATAGAAAATTAACAACACATAAGTAAGTATTTATTACAATTTAAAAATTAGAATATTATTACCACAAATAAAATTAAATAGATTAAATAAGGATAAATCAAAATGATAAGGTTTACAATAAAAAAACATATATAAATTTTATTTTTTGATGATATTAAAACCCTATCTCATCTAATATTTGAATTTGAGTCATTTTTGGAGGTTTTTAGGTGGGGTTTCAGTTTATTATAAATTAATATTTTGGAGGTTTCCAAAATTACCCCTCTCCTCTCTTATAAAAGGGAACCTCCTCCCTCTTCTATTCACTCAATTTTGAGATTTCAAACTAAGAAGAATCCTGAACATTTCCCTTATAAACTTTCCTAATAACATACTAGAGGTCCTGGTATTCTTCAAAGACCAACTTTAGTGCCCTAAGAGGAGGTTTAGAAGAGGCACGTCGAAAAAGAGGTAATACCCTTTACCGAATCTTTCAAACTTATTTATTATTCTACTTCCTATATATGAGTTGTTTAATTATTAAGTAATAACTAAAATATAAATTTTATACTGATATGTTATTATGAATATGAAACAACCATATTCCATCTTCATTCCATCATATGAAAAATGAAGTCACCACGCGTGCGTATGTACGACCTACTGTCTCCACGTCGTGGTGAAATATGTTTTTCATCACCAACCTACTTTGATGGGTATAATAATGGAAGAAATAATTATATATTATTATTTTAAAGTTATATTTATTCTAAAATATTTTAAATCATATACTTCAATACATTTCCACAATCATTGGACTGATATTGTCGCCCATGTGTACGTACGACTTACCGTCTCCACGATGCGATGAGATTCATTATCAATGTTAACCTTAAAGAATGATGATAAAGTATATCTAATAAATAATAATGAGATACATGACATGATAATTATACTGGATTTATGTATATATATTTCATTTACTTCCTTTCAATTTAATGAGGAAATGAAAACAACATTCATGCGTACGTACGACCTACCGTCTCCATGAACGATGTATTTCATTCCATTTATCGATCGATTATATATATTAATATATTGAATATATATGATATATAAACCTTGTTTTACATTATATAAGTAATTAATCATGATCTAAGTAATCATATGTAAAATTACAAGTCAAAACACATACGATAAATGAAATGATTTTACCCAAAACACTGCTTTAACATGGAATTGACAAATGAATGGGAAATATAAAGTCATAGAAAATCATATATGATATCATAAATATTATCATGGTTCTATTAAAAGTTTATAATATATTAAAACCCACTATACATGAGTTTCTGACACATACAAAAGAAATTGGACCTAAGGTAAGAGATAATTATTCCAGTCTCGTTCTTATCCGAGATTGTTTATTTGTAAGTATTTACTAGGGTTATATTTATCATCCATGTACATGTTCTATAAAAAATATTTTCATAAAGTTTTTACTATTATTACATTTATGTTTAAAGTCGTGTTTACCTCTTTTTGACTTTTACTATGTGGTAAGGAATGAATCCTTCTTTTGTTTACCATACAAGGTACTTTTTGACTTTTCTGGAAAAAGTACGAGGAGAATGTTTTTTAACATATATGGCATGAACATATTTTTACAATTTCATATTTCCTTATTTCCATAAAGCTTCCTCTAGAAGATTTCATGATTATTTTCAAAAAAATTCTTTTCTTTTCAAATTTCACGTTATTTTGAGAAAATAAAATGATTTGAAAGAAGAAAGGATATTTTCCTCAAGAATTCATTTCAAGTGTTTTATCAAAACTATTTTCCATCTATGATGAAATTATTTAATATGGTTATGTTTCAAGTATATTTCCTATATTATTTACATGGTTTGATTTTTTTATGATGAAATTATATCTTTTGTTTTATATAGATTAGTTTATGATGGGATAATGTTTTTGAAACCCATTTTATTCATTGGGTTATCATGAATGATTTATGTTTATTTTGTGGCACACAAAAGAATGATTTCATTATGAGATGGGTGGGACCTATATCTCCATCCAATGCATTGGGTAATGATTTATATCTCATTATATAGACATGGTTGGAATGAAAAGTAAATATGGTTCACTAATACATTTCTGGAATGACAAGTAAACTCGGTTCAGTAATGGATTTTGTCTACTATGATGGTCTTGGAAGTAATGCCTTGGATACTATAGAAATCATATCATGTGCTTAATGGTTTTACACAATTACATGTTTTATTTCCATGATATTTTATCATTATTAATGTTCCTTTATGATCCATTCCTTATGTACTGCCAAGATTTATTTCACAACTCAATATTTTGATGTTTAAAATTTATGTTCATGTTTTTAAGTTCAAATGTATATGGTTGGTTTTATTATCTCCATGCTTACCATTACTGAGCATTTGAGCTGACCCTTTTTATTTTTTCTTTTCCCTAGGATATAAAGAAAAATTTTAGGTAAGAAAACAAAAGGGGAATATATTTATGGGAGATGTTGAAGATCTTTCACCATGATTAGAAGATTATGTTCTGAGTTTCAAAAGACACTAAACTAATACGTTCATTGGGCGTATGTTTGTTTCATGTATTAAGTTTTCCATAAAATTAATGTAATGTCCATGTATGTCAATCATGGGTCTCTATAGAGAGAATGTTTAGTACACAGATCATATGGAATAGAACATAATATGTTTCCAAATAGTATAATAGTTATGGTATGTTAAATCATATACATATAATAGAAAACTAAAACCTATATACTAATGGCGAGTGATAGAGAACATGGCCAGGAGGAAGTTAAAATCCACAAATCCATAAACTAGAAGTATGAAAAATGGTCATTGGTATAATAAAAAATTATGATAATAGGAATAATGTTAAATATAATTACTTGATATATTTTTATTTAATATTCACAATTTCATCCTTTAGATGTGCTTCGATCAATTTCCACTTCATCACTTACTCCAAGAAATGAATATCCACAAATAAATTTTTTTTATACCTGGGGAACACAAATTAAATTTTAATAGATCATAATATCTATAAAATATTAACAATATATTACTCTTATATTTACTAAAACCAAAATCTTTATAAAAATTTATTCAATAAAATCCAACATTTAACTTAGTCCCTTTAATAAATAGTTGACCTTAAGGCTCATCCAAAATATGTCTGACCAACTTTAGTTGGAAGGTCACTAAATCAATATTATATTCCTGAGATAATATAAAGTGAATATTAATGTAACATTCAAAATATGTAAATACCTTTAACAATATAAAAAATTAATGGAAACATGAATGCTTCCAAAAATAAGATATCAAGTTGTTGAATATATTCCATAGATCCAAACATGTAGTAAACTCCAAAAAAGATAACATAAACCATAAAATCACTAAAAGATTTCAGGGTCACCAATAATATCCCATAAATAAATTATTTTTATTTTCTCAATATAGATAACATATTAAGGGTTATCTTCCATTAATCATGTGTTTTCCAAAAAAATTAACTTGCCACTGAATCAATTGTCTTGGTACCATTCAACACATGCTCTCAATTCCTTTAAGAAATAGTACTACAGTATAATCTATATACCTTTCATGATTATAATAGTTATAATATTATCAATAAAATAATATTAAAACATATTTACTATACCTAAATAAAAAACCATGTTAATCATTCCACTTTGGTTATATCAATAGCCTAATGTTGACCTTGATCTCTAAATTTCTTTAAAGTATATTAACATAAAACATGGGGAATTAATTTGTTAAGTGGACCATATTATTAAAGTGGTATAATTGTGCATTTTAAATTTCTTTCTTTCCCTATCAATCATGATTATTTTATAATTTACTCCACACTTTTAGCACACTCTCATTCCCTTCGAGAAAGTACTGGGGTGTTTCTTTTCACAATTGTCCCATGTGGGAAAATCCTTCTTTCCCTTATTCCATTTATCTATTTTTTAATCTCCTATCCTATTATTATCTTAATTCTCTTTGAATGCATACGATTTTTAGAACTCATTACCTAGCTTTACAACACACAAAAATATTTCATTGTATAAAGAAAAAGTTTGAGAGAACAGTGCCCTTTGAATACTTGTCTTAAGACCTTAAAATAAATATTTAGTCTTGAACTAATTGTCAAATATATAATATATATCATACCTGGATAAACTTGTAAAGGTATCCTCATACTCAACAACACCTTCTTCTTATTCTTTCTTTAAGATGATGAACTTTTTCTTTATTTCTGTTTGTTTCTCACGAGGAATTTTTTTTTCGAAGAATGTATGCTTAAAATATTTCCATTACATGAGTTATATTTTATCTTCCTTCCAAGTATTATAGATTAATGACCACCATTGATCAGCATATCCTTTTAGAGAATACAATACAAGTGTAACCTTTTCATTTTCACTACATCACATGGCTATAAAAATCTTCTCTGGATACTTAATCCATTTCTCAAATGACATTATATTAGTAGTTCCACAAAATGATAGAGGATTATATTTTATAAAGTGATATAACATAGGATAATTTTGACGTGGAATCAGTTTCTCCATTTGGGAAATGTTATTTTTTGTAACATGATTAGGTTTCCCTAATATAGCCATAATTTTTTCAGTTCCAATACAAGCTGTATTGGATTCCTCAGTAGGGAAATCTATACATTGGGCATGAGTATTAATACCCTTATTCCTTCATGTTTCAATTTATAAATAATATAATATACTATATTATCTCATAAAATTATGAATTTTAAATCATAATCTATAATTTTAAATATTTTGAAATAAAAATCATAAATTAAAACAAATTATGCTTCATAAACTTGGTTTCTTTGGGGATATCTTTATTTCCAAATACTTCATAATGATTTTTAAGGAAAATATGATTTATCCTCATCATATACCTTGGGATTATCAAATAAGGTATTCAATAAGTCCCATTTTTTTGTACCAATAGATGATTGAGTCGATCTTAGTTCTCCATTTTTAGAATCATTACAACCATGTACCTCTATACGAGAATCACATCCACTTATAGTATTCATAGAGGTATTTATTTATAGTAAATTTCATATAATATCTACCTTAAAAAATTAGGATGTTATTTTATAAATATCCTCAAATTATATCATTGGTTTATGTTCTATAAACTATTTTTTCCTAAATATAGTTCCCAAGGTTTATACTAAACTTCCTCTGATACCAAATGTAGCGATCCCAACTCCACTAGGATAGAGATAGTTTCTTAATTTATTACATTAGCATAGATGAAAAGAATCACATCCTGAAGGACTAATTTTTTTATTAGTATTATTCAAATAGATAAATACATAATCCCCATATTACATTTAAATACAAAAATTATGACATAATTTTTTTGAGAATATAAATTTTCCCACTAGAAAATTATTACATATCTTCTATAGTATGTTTCTTGGATTCCTGGGAAAGGAAACAAAATAAGGGTGTAATAAAATTCTTAGTAAGAGTTTATTGTTGTGGAAGCTATCACAAATCAATAATAATAATAAAAATGTAATGGTAAATAATTAAACACATATTCCATTTAAATAACATGACTATAATGGTAAGATAAGTTATAATCAATATGCCATAGTAAATAACTGAAAAGTCATTCCATTTAATCAATAAAATGATAATGAAATGAATATAAAGATAATATAATAGTAAAAATATCATGCATAATAATAACAACCAAATTATCAATGAATTAAAGTCTTAATTATTATATTCCATGTTTCCTAGGAACATGATATCATCATTGTCATTATCTATCCTCAAGATAGAATAAAAATACCTAGTAAAAACCCATCTAAATTGGACAACTGATTCATCTCATCAGACTACCAATGCATTAAACGAATATATATAACTGGTACCCACCCATGTATTTCATTTCAAAATCATTTATAAAATAAATAATAATCAATTTAATTCACAAACAATGTTCTTTATCATCAAGAATCTATATTTATTAAATGATACATATTTTTCAATATTTCCCTAGTTAATAAAAGAATTTTAAAATTAAAAACTATATGTAAAAATGGTATATGGTTTAAGAAATAATCATATACATAATATAAGAACATGTATATATAATATAAATATATTTTCCAATGAACAATTATCACAGGAAAGTGATTGTTGCTAGAGAAAGTTAGCAATCACCAAAGATTGTGAGGTTACACAATAATTCTTACAACTTGGTAATTTTCAAGTAAAATACCATTTAATGAAATAATTAAAATTGAAAAATAAAATAATATGAATTATGAATTAATGATGATATTACATGTCAAAGGTATAAATATACACCATATAAAAAAATTTGGTGCATAACATTACAATATGCTTCAATGAATGGAAATTAACATGATGTCCTTTACCTCACACTTCCATTTGATTGAATGTGATTTAAAAACATGTATAATTGTTTTATAAATGTTATTAACATATTCCAAATCCATATTAATAATTATAATATCATATATTATCCTTTTATAACATCTTATCAATTGTTCATTAATAATACTTCATTATATTCATTGTTTTGGATTTTAATTTCCCTTTTTATCTTATCTATTTTTCCATGAAAGATCTAGTTATTGAGCATATTATATTTTTTCATCATATAAATAATAATAATTATGAAATATTTATAATAATTTTAAATCAATTATAATTTTAAAAACAATCATGAAATATGGTTATAAAAAATGGACCATGTTACAATTGGGGAGATGGTAGGTTGTATATACGCATGAGTAACATTTCTATTTTTTAGTAATAATAATGGAAAGTAGGTAAGTAATATTTATTATTTATATATTGATAATAATATAATAAATTCCAAATTATATATTTAAATATAATTATATATATCATTAGTGTGGTGTGGTGATGAAAATATAGTCATATCTCTTTATGGAGGCAGTAATCGACACGTATATGAGCGACATTATCATATTTCAGTGTAAGAAATAAAATGATATATTTTATTTTAAGAAAGATTAATATATCATTAATATAATAATTAGTTCATTTATATTACACATATTAACGAAATTTAACCTTATCCTCTTCTATGTAAAGTGTTAGTGAAAGATGAACCACATCACTTTGCGAGGTGATAGTCTGCCGTACCCACTAGAGTTATTATCGTTTCCCCTAAAAAATGGAATGTAAAAGGTATATATGATTTAATGAATCCAAAGGTATAATTATATTATAAATATCATACATATATATTATTTATATCCATCATTATTCCCAACTGTGAGATATGGTAATGAAAAAACGAATGACATTGGTTCGCAAGGTTGTAGTCTGTCGTACACACGAACGATGATTTTGTTTGCCATTTTTTGGAAGTGGATATGGTTGTAGGTAATGAAATTTTTATAAAAAAAATAAAATTATATGGAATATAATTGGGAGATTAAATCATCATGGTTTAATAATAATTGAAGGAGTTAGAGAAAGAAATAAAATAAAAACACTCGTTGAAGAACATTACCTCTTCTTCAGGTATCCTTCTTAGATTTTCACCAATATCCTTCCTAGGAAAGCTTTATTCAAAGATTAAGAATTATATGACAATTGGAGGGAAGTTGGAACATTATTTGGGAATTTATTCTCTAAACCAATTTTTTTAAGGTGTGGATTGGAGAGTCGATGGTGTGGACATTTATAAGTGAGGTGAGTGGCACACTTGTAATGTTTTGAAAAGAATGAATTATACCCATGTTTTTTTTCTTGTCACATGGATCCAATAATGGCCCCTGATTGAACCATAAATGTATAAGTTAGAATTATTTCCATAAAATAGAATTTAGACAAGTTTTTAGGTTATTTTAACCATTATATGTATAATTTAACCCCTAGTAAATCCATTTTTACCTTAACCATGATAATTAAAATTTACTATTTTCTTAATAAATTTTTGTCAAAAATTAATTTGACCTTATTTGATATTAAAAATTATTATTATTCTAAATATGTAATCCATTTTTTTGAAATTAAATTCACATAAGTGGACAAATTTAGTTTAAAATTAATCTTGATGATGCAATGAGAAAGTAGGTTTTCAAAGAGAAAATGTTCAAACATCAACTATGTTTTTTTTATCAAAATTAAATATGAAAATTATTCCAATGAAATAAATTGGATTAATTTTTATGAAATTGGTCTGATGTAGATTTAAAACCAATTAAAATATAATTTATTATTATAAATAATTAAAACAAAAAACACATTTTTCAATTAAAATTCATTATTTTCACTATTCATAAAAAAATGAAATGTTTTATGAAGAATCCAAACAATTCACCCTAATTTAATTTTTATATGATGATTTAAAAAATTACTTTGATTTTATCAAATAAAGTTTATAAAATTGGTAGAAAATAATTTTAAATTATGTGTGCAAAGAGGGACTAAAATTTCTTTTAGAAAAAAAATGTTTTTTTAGAAAACATTTATTATTCTTTTAAATGATTATTATTTTATTTATAATAAATAAAATAACACAAATATAATAATTTATTTAGTAATTTTAGTACTTACCAATTTAAAGTTTAGGTTATTATAGTACCCTATACTTTTATTCATTTCATCTCAATCTTGCGTCTTGCACAAGCCATTTAAAAGGGTAAAATTTAAGAAACATATTTTGTGGGCTCTTTAAGATCGGTGTTATATGTCACCCGTTCTATTGAAATAAAATTCTTCCTTTAAAATATTGAGTTATTATTGACATATATTACACGGTAACCCCATAAATGTTTCTATTTTAACTGAAAAGTGGGTGGATATACAATTTCTAGAAAATCTTACCTCACTATCTAGCAAGGATAGAAATGCATTGAGAAAATGAGGATGTAGTAGTTTACTTCAAGAAAACCACATCCACTATTAGATTGGAAATAGAATAATTTAATTTATTTCTTATAGATATTGAAAATATATTACCTCTTGGATGGTCAACCCAAGCTTTTAATTACTTGTATATTTCTTTTCTACGTTGAAAAAATAATAAAAATATTTATTACCATTTTTCTGGGATACAAAAGCTAGTGGATATGAGATTAAATTAAATTTATGTATAAAAAACATGTTTGAATATTCATTACCAACTTATTAATTATTATCTCTGTATTAGTATTTTTTATTCATCAAATCAAAATAAAATGGAAAGTATTATCTAAGTGTTGGGTAGGATACATTCATGATGTAGGTTTATATATCACCCCACTTAAGTGAAAATTATTCATCAATTATATATGAGATATGTTCACCTTGATAAAATTTAATACCATGATTATAAAATTTGGTGTAGTAAAACTAATTTTAAAATAATTCCATTTATTTAATTTAAATAGTAACACATTATATTAATTATATTAACAATGGGTAATTTTTTTGGAGTTTAAGGGTAACACATCAAGGATACATCATAAATAATAATGCTTCTAATAATGCAAACTTGAGTAAAAAATAAAATTTTTGTCCTAATATGAAATTTCTTAATATAAAATGTTTTCAGTGTATATGAGTAAGAAAAGAAAATCCATTAATAATAGTAAAAATTAAATCTAAGAGTCAACTTTACATACTATAATTTCATTCCCTTTTTATAAAAAATAACCTCAAGGGTTGTTTTATACAATGAATATTTGATTTCTAGATTAATCATTCTCAATAAATAAGTTCTATGAACATGGAATGGATTAAAAAATAAAAAATAGTGTTTGTTATTTTTTGTAATGGGATATAAATATTTAGGGGATTATTGAATTGAAATTAAGAATAGGTAGACGAAATATAAAATTGGTGTATATAATTAATCAACAAAGTGTAAAATTGAAAACTAGAGAGGGAGGTTGATATAGATAAATTTAAAAGGTTTCATATATTTTAAATTATTCCAACTATTCCTCATCACATAACATTCAATAACTTGGGACTCACTTGAGTGGAGTTTAAATTTTAATGAGAATTTTTTTATGAGTAATAACATTATGTCATGTAATCAATCAAGTCTATGAGAATATACTTAAATTTTTTTCATTATTTTCCATATGTATTTCTAAATTAATTTGTGTTTCTTTCATAAAATATAGTATCACATAGTTGGAAATAAGGAATTTTTAGTTTTTATAGAATATTCATCCAAACCAGTAAAATGTGATAAATTCTATTTATTTTTTAAATGATGATTATAACTTAGTATTTTACTTATTTTCTGAATTAATTAATATTTTTTATTCCACTATAGTTGCTTAAATAATTAGATCAATCCATTATAGATGATTTACCTAGGCTGTTAAAGAATATTTTAATATTCTAAACCATCCAATGTCATTGGTTGAGAATACACCAACTTACCAACCAAGTCTAATCGATTATACTTGTGATATGATTCCATTTTTAATATATCCAATGCTAGACCCTAATATTACACCATATTCTACCATATCTCAGATGATGTGTCTTCCAAGGTGTATTTGTGACAACATTGCCTTACCAAAATCATTCAATGTTACAGTACAATGCTAATGGATTTTTATTGAATGGGTTGGTACTATATCTTGGATAATGTAACTTGGGTCAAATTCATGGGGCTACATTATATTTCCAATGTAGCCAAGGGACCCAATTCATGTTATGCTATGTTCCTCTAATATACTTTACACCCAAATAACCCAATTTAGAGATTTTGAATTGATAAAAATATATTTTTTATCATACTCAATGTAAAATAAATGGATAACACAAACTACATGAACTAGTTAACACATCAAAACCCCTAACATAAATTGTGTTCATTAGACAACACACTTTGAGGTGAAAAAACACACTATGAGTGGATAAAACACAATATCATCCTTTAAAAAGAACATAATAATTATTCATGATCATTTATTAACAAATTAGACCATGTGTCTTAAGTTAATAAATCAAGGGGAACACCTATGAACAAAAAAAAATTATCTAACCATATTAGGAAATACTCAAATAAAAACCTATTTGGTGCATAATCCAGAAATTAGTTAAAACAATTATAGTGGGAAATGATTTCCACAAGCCAATGAAGGTCAATAAATGTATCTCACTATCATTTTGGATAATATAATGGTGATATATCATTAATATTTTAGTAATACCCACACATGAACATTTTGATTATAGAAATAAATTGTATACATGTTCTTGGGAATTAGAATTATTTATCTGAGTTCCCACTCAAGGGATTGACAAATTGGTTCCCAGTATTATTTTCTAAATTTCAGTTTTTTCTCATAATATCCCACTATTTTTCCCACTCTAAATCCATAGAAATATAACATTTTTTAGTTTGTCTAAGGAAGATCATGATTAACATTCACGAGTTTTCAATAAAATTTAAAAATATTTTCTTATTTAATTTTTCACACTATGAGGTTTGATAGTGATGAGTGATCAGAGTTAGGTGATAGTATCCTATCTATGTTCTACACTCTGATTTTTCATTATACCATTTATAATTACATGATTCCCTTAATAAGTCATAAAATAGAATCACTATACTATGTGGTTAAGGGATAAATGTTTTGTGACGGTTTCCAAGAGATTAGGTGTATGCATTGGCATCCCTTTTCCCAAATCATTCCATTAGAGATGATGTCACTAATTTAGATGAACATATCAATAGACACTGAAGGAATATAGAAAAAAATAATTTGGAATAAAGGGAACTCTAAAGTTTGAATATAGGATATTTTACTACTCAAATATACAATTGAGGTGAATGAAGTGAAATTTGGCCACTGAGGTTGACAAGAGTATTTTTATATAAATTTAAAAAATAATTATAGAATTTCAACATAGAAAAACTAAGGATAATACATATCTTAACCATTTTAGTCATATAAATTTGTATTTTATTCTATCTTCACTACATATTGTCCACACCCCAACTATTTTTATTATTCTTATTATATAAAAACAAAAAAACATATTATGTGACAACCTAATGATTATGGTATGATTTATGTATCCTTAAAAGGAACCCAACGTTTATTAAATGTAATATTATGTTATGAGTTTTATAAATTTATTATATTTTAGTGAATCCCCAATGATAGTATTTTTCTAAATAGATCTCTAGATATTTGGATGTAGTAAAATTTTAGTTTATACAGACTTCAACAACCATAAAGGTGGGGATTATTCCAATGTTAGTGAGTTGAGAGTGGTTGAAAAATTGTTAAACATTGAAGGTGATATGACCTATAGCTTTAGAGCACTGTTATAGTTGTTGACACCTTCAAACCATGAAGTGTTTTTTAGATCAGGTACTTTTGGATCATATAATGAATATTATTTAAAATAGGGAAGATATTTATAATTGGAAATTTATTTACAAAAAATACATTATTCTACTGGTTATCATTTTTAAGTTAATTTGTAAAAAATAAATTAATATTTATTCTTCATAATTTTAATAGGAACATGTATCATTCCAATTTAAACATCTCATGTATTTCATGGAAGGGAATACAAACAATTTTGAAATTAATTCTTGGAGAGAACATAAATACATGGGTACCCATAACCAAATGATAGAGTTAGAGAGTATTATAAATTATCCTCTAGTGGTATTATCTATAATATATTATTTTATTCCTGATAAAATCCATTGAATGGAGTAAATCAAGTGTCATGTCTAGGCAATAGAAATTTTCACTCATCATGACGATGTGGTTCCTGGTAAAAATAATATCTTATATTCATCAATATTATTATAACATAAGATTGAAAACCAATTTTATTATGTTACTTTATATTATTTTCATCCCATAGTGTATTCCCTTATACCCATAAAGAGTCTTCCTTATCAGAGATAGGGGATTTTTATTATAATTCAATGAATGTGATAATATCTATGTATAATATGTGTTAAAATTATTGAAATATATGGATATAAAACCATATATAAATGAACACATATTTTCTTAGTATAATTAAAAGACTACTTATAGATATCAATAAAAACATTTAGTACATTTAAAAAATATTTAGTGGTGTTTTGAAGGAAATTTATTCATCACCAGTTTTTTACATAGTCAGGTCTTTATTAGCTACAAAGGAAGAAATTGTCCCTTTTAGTTTTTTGGGTCTTAAAGGAGGATAAATACAAGTTAATAACATATCTCATATTCAACTTGACATGGATATATATAAAATATGGTTACTCAATAATAATATGATTGATCTAAATATTCCATGGTTAGGGGTGGAAGAAGTTATGGTACGAGTATCAAAATGGGTATCCCTTATTGAATATGTAAGATATATTTAGACACAAAATCCATTTGTATTAATTAAAAAAAATCATATGAGGGTTTACCTTAAACAATATATTGAGGAAATAGATATAAACATTTATAATATCAATATTTTTTCCTATGAGTTATCTGGTTCTGGTATTAGATTTAATACTAAATGTTCAATCTAATTCAGTAAATAATATTGTAATTTTATTTCAAGTGATCGTATAGAAGGCATGAAAAAATATATACACCGTCCTTAGAAAATATCTCTTTGGGAATTTTTAAAATCATATGGGAAATCTCAACAAAAAATTAATAACTATTGGAACGTGTTTAATTAAAAAACAACCCTTTATTGAGGCTTCCTTAAAATTACTTTTTTTATTATAAAGAAAACACTTTTGAGGAAAAAGTGAGGAACCACAAAAGTTAACTGGATAAAAAAAAACAACCAGAAAAATCAACCGGCCCTGACCCACCCTAGCACCTATGTCATGATGAGAATCCTTCAGTGATGTAGGACCCCTTAGCTGACGGTCCCATGCAGAGATGCATGTGCATGGAACCAATGGAAACACAATACCCTCTCAACATCCCAATCCAAAAGTCCTTCACTGATGAAGACTTCATGCTCTGATGCTCTTCTGGAGAAGGTCCAAGAAGACTGCTGGAAATGAGAAAAAACTCACAACAAAGGAAAAAAACAAGGGAACCTAGAGTTGCATCACTCACACAAGCATTAACCTGAGCCAACCACCTGAGACCAAAAACTTAAACAAAAGATTTAAAAATGAACCTGATGTTACCTGAATCAGTTTCTCTAAATGATTCCCACGATAAGGAAGCCATCTGAAAATTAGCTCCTTTTAATATCAATGTCTCAAACTCTAAAGCCAAATGGTCCCAAGATTGAATGTACTCCTCGACACTGATCTTTACTTTATTGAAACCTCCAACCAAAATTGAATCATGTTTGTTAATCCATGTATATTGCTCCTCATTGAAGGGCACCCCAAGAGACCGCCCCATTATTTTAGCTACCTCCTCTTTGGTAGCGTTGAGTAATAAAGTCTGCTCTATCACTTGGTCTTCAGAACTTAATAGTAGGACCAGGGGGTGGTCATCCTGTACCTCACACTTCTGGTGTCTCAAATCCTCTGTGTCCATCTTCTTGTTTCTCATTTTCTTTGCAGAGCGGGTCTCCATAGGAGGAGGTAGCGAGGAGTAGTCCTTCTTCCCCTTCCTTATCCTAGAGTTCCTGTCACATTTTTGACATGATTTCTCATCTGCTGAGTGAGAATGTTCAAGAAATATGTTCACCAACACATTTACCCTGACATCCTCACATATAAAGGTGTAATCAAAACTCAAATCAGCCTCTCGGAGGCCTTCAAACCTGTTTCACAAAGGAACCATCATCCGAAACGAACTAGAGTTCCCCTTTTGCACACCTCCATTTGTAACAGGTGTATCCCGATCAGCCCCTTGCCTCCCCTTACTACCATCAGCACTGCCCTTCCATGCCTTATCAGTAGCCAAGCCAGCCAAGTCCATTACCTCACTGCCCGACGAGCAATCCAAGACCTGGGTTCCCTTATTCCCCTCAACTTCCACCTGAACCTCCACATGTTGAGATTTCCCATCTTCATCCTACAAACTACATATTGAAGGACCCGCGAGATCCCCCCTCAGACTATTGAACACATCAGCCACCACAATGTAGTCCACTGCCTCTCTCGCAGGTCGTTCTCCCTCAACCATCCATCGTGACAGAGGCATGGTTTGCTGTCCAGAGTTCGTAACCTCACAAACCCCTGGTTCCTTGCCCTTTCCACTATCCACCATTTGATTCTCGACCTTCCCATCCTTGTGTCAATCTTCCCTTGATTTTATGAAAACTATTTTACCCACCATCAATGAATACCCCTGTAGGCACCTAAACGAGACGTGCCCCAGCCTCCTGCATGAAGAACAGAAGTCCGTCCTATCCTCATAGATAACTTGCTGTTTACACCTATATTCCTCACCAATATTAATCTAGGCAAAATTGAAGGGGAACTTCGACACATCCATCTCAAAACAAATTCTTGGATTAACAGGATGGAAAACCGATTTCGTTCGGCTATCCGAATAGAGGTATTTTCTGACAAGGTTACCGAGCATCTTGATGATTGAGGGGTTTTGTAATGGTAACAAAATCTTTAGAAAATTAACCCAAATCACTTCACATGATGGGTCGTGGTTAATGTGGAATTCAAATGACCAACAGAACATAAATAAGTGGAAACCATTGTAGCTCTGGGGTGCCCTTGACCAGGTGAGGGTAAGATCCTCCTCTGAAGAAAACCAGATCATGATATGCTTATTATTGAGCAAGCATACCGTATCCCGCTCCTTGAGATCCCAAGTGTCGAAGAAGAATCTATCTAAGGAATCAAAAGACTGCCTTCTCTACTTAAAACGTGCAACTAGAGTGTGCTTTAGAAGAGCAGAAGATTCAGTGAACTCTGAATTCGAAATTTGAAGATTCGGGCAACCCTCGATGTGCGTGTATTGATTGAGATTTATAAAGAAATGTTTAATGAGACAATGTCCATTCCACAATTTGTAAAATAATTATTTGTATCCCTTATAACTATCAATCTTGGGAGTAATGAGAAATCTAAACTTTATGATACTATTTTTAAATGGAAGGTAGTTTTTCATTAATTGGAACATCAAATAGAATCTAGTTATGGAGAACTGGAAGTGGCCAGTTTATTATTGCACAGTTCCAAGAAAACATAAGTTAATTTATCAATTTAATGAAAAAAATTACAATAATTTGTGATTTATGAGTGTATATGGTTGAAATAGATATGGAATGTGATTGACATCACACACTGTAAAATTATAGGACTGAGAAGCGTAATATAGATTCATCTGTCTTGTTCCTAAAAAATATTCCTATTTATTTATTTTTCATGGAGAGTGAATTAAGAGAGAAACTAAAGTGTATATATCCCCCTATTTCATGTATTTATTTATTTAAATGAATTAATTTTAATAATTATCATGTAACCAAACTATCCCACACACTCACATATTTTTTAATCGCCAATGTATTTGTATATTGTATTTTTCATGTCGTGATAAGAGATTAACCATTCAATTTGGGTGGAAATGTATCTTAATGGGGTTCAATAAATATATTAACCTTTAATGAATCATAAAAGTCCAACAATGTGAAACCTCGAGTGCATTTGAATTCCAAATGAACATGATAAATCCTAGTGATTATAAATCATGATTTAATGTACTTAACTAAATAATTGGGATTTGACATGGAAATTATCTTATAAAATCATTTACTACAATTTATATATTCATGCTAAATATGGTTCACATTCTACATTATCATATGTAAAGGTAATTCTATTGTAAAAATAAAAATAGATCAATTACCTCCTATATGAGTGCACATGGATGGGAATATATGGAATAAATTTTGGGTGTTTGCGTTATCACCACAATCAAATGATATATTTTTCAATATGAGGTGACACTATTTCCTTGAATAAATCTGAACATGGAAATGTATATGTGGGATATATATGGGGAACATGTTCCATCATCAGAATCAAATATCATCACATTAAATATGAACTAGTTTGGATGTCTATTGTAGCTGAAATATTTAAATGGTTTGTGTAGATTTTTTTTGATCAAGAGGGGTTATATAATCTTATGATAGTACTATTGATCCTTATTACCTCCATCATTATGATCAGGTGTAAAGAAAAAAAATAAGTGCCCTGGATTTTATTTACACCCAAATATATATTAATAATGAAATAAATTTTATTATAATCATATTCAAATATAAATAAATATTTTTCTTATTTTATATTGAATTATTTTTTTTCCTGATCCTTAAATTGTTTTTGGAATAGTTAGATGGGATATGATATTTTCTCTAGGTTCACATTATATATTTTATCCTAACACATTATATATGTATTATATATTTACATTTTATGAATTGTAGACAAAATTTATATTGATGTTTGGGGTCGTATATCGTTGACCAATATTAAATATTATGGTTGTATGACTTCAACCAAGATATTTAATTCAATATTAAGGTCATTTAGATCATAATGAAAGGGATTTTTTACTCTAAAAACATTATAAACATTATCATTATTTGAATGAATATACCAATTTTGGTGCAAGTAAAATTCGCATGGGGATTAGGGACATGTATATTTGATCATCTAGAGTGTCATATTTTATGGTCCTAAAGATTGAACAATAATGTATAAGGGAAGTAAGGTTATAAATCATTAACTCAATATGTATCTTAGCTTATATTCAAAGAGATTGAACCAAAATACTATTTTAGTATACAATCATTCAATGTTAAAAAATTTCAATTGGAGAGGGTGTGTTCCTATAAAATATGTAATGAACATAATATGACTATACCATTGACCCAAAAAATTGAGATAATAAATAGAAAGGGGAAAATGATGTTTTTTAGAAGGATGAGTTTATACTAAGATCCATATAATGAGAGAGTATAATTCAAAATTTAGTCAGGAAAATTTCTCATCTCCATGATATTAGTGTCTTTTTATATTAAACAAAAACATTTATCCATTCCCCATTAGAGTTTCCATCATAGTGAATGCTCATTTATCCTTTCCTCAAACAACCTTTTTTGGGGTATTAACTAGAATTTTTTTACGTTCTTCTATTTAGAGGTCCTGAATTTAGGAAAAAAACATATATTAAAAATTCAGGCTTATAAAATTTTGAATAAGTATTTAAACTATTTTACGTCTTACAACATTGACCAAATAAGACTAAATTTTTAACTCATGAATATTTGACTAAAAATTGGACATATTATAATGTCCTAGAATTTATTTGTATTTTGTTTTAAAATTTTATGGAATTATTTCAAGACTGCATGCTTTGATGACACATGATTTCAAGGACCGGTGAGCCCAGAATGGAATTTTTAACTTTTCTTTAGTTCACTTAAGTAAACATGTGAGCGGGTTTTTATAAATTTTAAACCAGTTCCCGGGTCAAAAATACAAGGGCGCCATTGAAATCAGAATTCCAGAATTCACCTAGAAAGGACTTAATGTCGACTGGAAAGGGTTATATGGAAAAGTTAATATTTAGACTTTTCAGAAAATAATAAAATAACTTAAAAAACTTTATTTTATTTTCTTTCGCAATGTTGAGCGACAGATGGCGCTGCGGTGCAGAGACAAGGTGACGACGAGGCGAGGATGAGACACATTAAATGAGTATTATTAATGGATAATTTTTGCAAGCATAACTACTACACTATTTCATAAATGAAACAGTGTAATGGCGCAACATCACAACATAATAGAAAGGCTGTGACATATTTATTTTTTATGAAACTAACGTGTTGGCGAGTAGATAATTAAACCCTAGAGATTCTCTGATGAACCTACAGTGGAATTACTCTCCAACGAAGAACAAAGAACATAGTGATGAATGCCAATGATTCAAAAATCGACGACGATGATGTGGATCTCATCCATCATCAACAGTGGATCCAACAATCTAGGTTGGGGTTTGTTTTGATTCATGTTTTCCCCGTTATTGTTCTAAACAACGAATGTAGATCAACCCACAAATAGGTTGATCTACGGATCATCTATTCTTGTGGGAGGGTGATATTTCTAGGGTTTCTATTTAGGATTAAACTTTTGTTGTAGAAACATCATGCCATGAGTGTCCCCTGTTTCAAACTTCTAATGCAGAGGGTGCATACTGACATGAACAAGGCATGGGCCCCTCAACCTTGTGCGTTCTTTGTAGACGAATTCTCAAAATGGTGGATAGGATATTTCAAGACTGTATTAGTGAAAGTGGAAGCCCTATGATCCCGTAGGCGCTGATCATTTGAGAAACGGACCACCGAAGAAACTCCAATGGCCCACAACAGCTGCGGGCAGAGGGAGACGACATGCCCATCAGCGCGTCGTGGCAGCAGAAAGCTGCAGCGCCAACCAGTGCCGCGTGGAGGGGGAAACCCAAGTCTGGGCCACTCGGACGCATTGGAGGCACGCAATCCGTCGAATGTGTGGTGTAATCCATGATCGCTTGACGAAGATAGAGGAAACCACCCCGTGTTGACTGCAGGGTGAGCGAGGAGCCAGACGCGGCTTCCAGCTGCGTCTTGTCCGACCGATGAACCAGTCTACCTCTGGTGGACTGGGTAGGCCAGTGAGTTGGATGTGCACCATCGGGCCAGACCCATGGCCCCACGGGCCCGTGACACAATGGACCAGACCCAGGCCGGACTGGGTCCTGGTCAGGTCGGAGGACCCATATCAGGTGAGTAGACCCCGGGTCGGGTTGGGTCGGTCCGACCGAGTCTGACCGAACCTGGACCCAACCAATCCATTTTTGAAAAAACATCAATAACTTGAAAACTGGGTGCCTGATTGACGTACTGTATGTGGAATGAGGACCCTTGAAATGAGGATGTCCTTCTGAGATAATCTATGTGAGTTTTGGAGGGAAGTTGGAATATTTCAGGGTTAGATCGGTCTCGAATCCAACCGAGGCCTTTTAAAAAAATTCCCATATATTACAGAACGAGCATATGTTCGATGCACTGTCTGTTGCATTGGGACCCTTATGACGAGATGGTACTTTGTGTTAATCTATGTGGGAGTTCTTGGTAGTTGAATTATGACCGATGGATTTAGGAGATGATCCTTCTTGAATCAATCATACTATGTGCAGGAATCCAGTGGATGGATATGATGTGAAGAATAAAGAGAGATCCTTCATGGATCAGCATAAGTGAGACCCTTCAGGGATCAGCATGAGAGAAAAACTTCGTGGATTAGCAGTAGCGCGACCGAATGTGGATCGACCGAAGAGTGAACTATCGTGGATAAAAAACGGAGTGACCCTTGATGGATTAGCATAAGGTTGACCCTTCATGGATCAGCATAAGAGTGACCCTTCATGGATCAGCAGTAGAGAGACCCTTCATGGATTAGCATCAGAGTGACCCTTCATGGATCAGTAGTAGATCCTCTCAATAGAATAAGATGATATAGCTTTAGGACTAATCATATTTACTTCTGTACTTAAGTTATACCTAGTGTGAGCTGTGTCTTTTGCTTTGTTCTTTACTTAGAGATCTTGATTTGTGGTATTTTTCATTGTGGAATTCTATGAGACCCGAGTTGGTCTTAGGGTCTCTACTGAGTATTGTTATACTCACCCCTGCACAGGCTTCACCCACACCTATTGTGTCTTATGTACATGATGAACAACATTGATTGGGAATTTGGGGATCGAGGGCTAAACATTGCTCGGAGGTGGATCGATAGACGTTGTGTGTTGGAGTGACATCGGATAGTGAGTTGTACCTACCATTTAGGTAGGATCCTTGGCGAAGGACCTCCCGAGATTGTACTTCTTTTTCTGTACTTTCCTTTTAGTTGGGCTTGTATTTTGGCCCCTTTAATTTCATTTTACACCTTTTACTCTTAGTGGTGGTACTTTGTGGTGGTTTTACTACTTTCTTTCCTTTGTAGTCTACTTTGTGCAGTATGCCCAATCTGTGTGTGTATAGGTTTAAAGGAAATTAATTCCCTTTTCAGGATATGTCTTTATGATGATAGTTACCATCCATAGCCTATGGAAGGTGGTCTTAGGGTTGTCATGATATGGGCCCCGAGGGACGGGTCCTGACAAATTGGTATCAAAGGGTGGTCGGTTCTACCAGAAGAACCAAGAGTCTGTATTTTCAATGGGGGAAATAGTGTTAAGTGTCTTGAGTTGTGATTTTAGTTTGGGGATTCCAGTGTTGGTGCAATGACTGACATATCCATACACTAGAACTATGAATTCCGTTTTCCAACTCGGTACAAAAAAACACTAGTTTCATGTGTTTTAGAAATGTTTTTCTCTTGAGCTCTTTTGAGTCAGCTCAACAGGTATAACTTATTGACCGTGGAACATATGTTTCACTAAAAGATGTCTCCATGATGATAACCATATATAATTCCAGAGAGGTATTATGATTATGGTCCACCGAGCAATGAGGTGTCAGTGAAAGGGACCACTTACAGCGATAACACCTTCTGGTGGTCTACCAGCACCACCACCACCCATAGAAAAGAAGATGCTACCATACCCACCAGAGGATAGTGCATGATTACTGAGCATGATGCACGAGTTCTAGAGATAGAGGCCTCTGATTTTTCGAGGTAAGACAGATCCTCAGGTAGCTGAGGATTGGATGTAGGTAGTTACATGAGTTTTTCTCCTGGTAGAGACACCTACAGACCAGATGGCGGTCCTAGACGCTAGACTTTTTCAAGGAACGGTAGGGAAATGGTGGAGTTTGATTCTCCAGAAAAATGAGGAGGCGAATATTTCCTAGTTGGACTTTGAGAGCCTATTCAGGGTGGAATTTGTACCAGCAAAACAATACTCAGTGCGTATTGAGGAGCTACTGCACCTAAAGTTGGGCAACCTGACTACGACCTAGTATTCAGTGAGGTTTACTGACCTCTCCCGCTACTCCACCAACATGGTATGAGACCCTTTATTCAGAGCCCGAACCTCTGAGAATAGAGTCCAACTAGAGATTAGGGCACCAGTTATTTCACACAGCATACCGATGCAGGTTGGAGTGATAGAGTGAGCTCTACTAGTGGATAACTTCTTAAACGAGCAAGCACTGACGGTGAGAGCCACCATAGAACGACAGGTGGGAGATTCATCTGCACTAGGCAGTAGAAAGACAATACAGAGGCCCAAATGGGCTAGACCTTCTGGAGGACTACCCCAAGATGTAGGGTCAGAGGTGCGGAGCTTGTAAGGTAGAGGAGGTTAGCTGAGGGATAGAGTTTGTTACTCATGTGGAAATTAGGGACACATGACTCGTGACTGTCCAAACCTCCGTATAGACGATCAAAAGACAGTCTAAGGACCACCAAGGTAGAGGAATAGGTTCAAGTGAGGAGGTATGCAGGGAGGCAAACATGACAGGGGAGCAGGCTGAGCAGCAGACGATGGACGACGATTTGAGGTGTTACCACCACCACCCCCATGTGGTCCACCATGGGCTCAAGGAGCCAGCAGACAGGGGTGAGGCCAATTTCAGGTGATGGAGGCCTATGGACATGGTGATATAGAGATTATTATAGGTACAATATGTGTCTTATCCACCATTATATGTAGTTCTTATAGAAAAAGGTGACAGTTACTCTTTCCTTTCCACTGACCTCGTTCATGGCTCAAAGATTCTGGTGGAGTCGTTGGATCGATCCTTACGATTAGAAATTCCTACGGGAGAGGATTTGATGATTACACACGGGTTCCGGAAGTGTGATCATACTATATGAGGAAAGAGATTTGGTTGGGATAACCTAGTTGTTGCATCGAGTCCTTATGACATCATCTTGGGTATGGATTGGTTATCTATAGTCCATGATCAGATCGACTATTTTAGGAACAAAGTGCGGTGTGTTCATGAGGATGGGACCAAGTTTTCCTTCACCAAAGAGAAGGGAACCTTTTCAGCACATGATGTAATTTCTCAAAGAAGGGTGTAGCCGATCACTCACCAGTTGACTAGCCTCACCCTCAATGTGGTGGATGAGAGGAGTCCAAACTTTCCTGTAGCGGTGGAGGACTATGAGGATGTTTTTCCTGAGGATCTTCCAGGACTACCTCCTCATAAAGAGGTAGACTTCTGTATTGATTTGTACCTAGGGATGAAACTGATATACACACCGACATATCAGATGGCTCCCACAGAGCTTCGTGAATTGAGGGTACATCTGGAGGACTTACAGGAGAAGGGGTTCGTAAGGCCTAGTGTTTCACCATGTGCAGCCCTAGTGTTGTTTGTGAAGAAGGAAAATAGGAGATTGAGGATTTGTGTAGACTTCTATCATCTGAACTAGGCGACCATGAAGAACAAGTATCCACTACCAGGGATTGATGACCTATTTGATCTACTGAAGAGAGCGAGGTGGTTCTCGAAGATAGACCTTATATAAGACTATCATTAGCTTCAGGTACCAGATAAGGACGTTCCGAAGACAACCTTCAGGTGCCATTTTTTCCACTATGAGTTCATGGTGATGTCCTTAGGAATGACCAATGCCCCCAAAGTGATCATGGGAATCATGAATAGGATCTTCTATCCTTACCTCAATCATTTTGTGGTGGTCTTCATTGATGACATCTTTGTGTACTCATCGTCGGAGGAGGAGCATGATAGACACCTGTAGATAGTCCTGGACACACTCCGAGAGCACGAGCGTTATTGTAAGCTCTCAAAGTGATAGTTCTTGATATAGGAGGTCCACTTTATAGGAAACATCATCTCAAATTTTGGATTATTAGTGGATTCGGCAAAGATAGAGGCAGTGCTTTCTTGGGAACCATCCATGAGCGTGATTGAGGTGAAGAGTTTCTTGGGGTTGGATGGATACAACCAAAGGTTGGTGCTTGAATTTTCCAGAGTACCAAAACCTTTTTCAGCTTTGATGAAGAATTTAAAACCTTTCATGCAGGTAAATAAGTGTGAGAACAGTTTCCGGGATTTGAGGCGGAGACTGAAAAGTGAACCCATCTTGAGACTCCCAAAAGAGGGCATTGGGTATGCAGTATTCTTCGAACCTCCAGGGACCAGATTGGGTTGTGTCCTGATGTAAGAGTGAGCAGTGATCGCCTATGTCTCACAACAGTTGAGGCAACATTAGTAAAACTACATGACCCATGACCTGGATTGGTATTTTCCTTGGAGATGTGGTGACACTACTTGATGGGTGAACGATTTACCATCTACTACAACCACAAGAGTCTCAAGTATATCTTCTCATAGAAGGACGTAAACTTGAGACAATGACAATGGATGGAGTTACTCAAGGACTATGACTTTGAGATAGTCTATATTCCTGGGAAGGGGAACATGGTGGATGACGCACTCAATAAGAGGTTTGGTTTGCAGCTACTGAGTGAGACAACAGAGAAGCTAGATGCGATGAAAATATCCTTCATGGATGATGATAGAGTAGCTTACCTCCAATCTATGACTGTCACTCCCCAACTCCTTTAGCGAGTTAGGGAGGCACAACTTGTGGATGTTGACTTCAAGGCTCAATGTGATCAGTTATTCTCAATACAATCTCCTAATAGATTTTTGATAGGTCTAGAGCACATCATCCTTTTTAGAGGACGCACCATAGTACCAGTGAAGTTATGAGAGGAGGTGTTGAGGGAGTTCCATACATACCATTTTTCAGTACATCATGGTGCGAATAAGATGTACTAGGACCTACGACGTCAGTTTCGGTGGCCGGGGATGATGAAAGTAGTGGTAAAGTTCATTTCACAATGCCTCACTTGTCAGAAAGTGAAGGACAAGCATTAGGTTCTAGCAGGCTTGGCACAACCAATTGAGGTACCAGAATGGAAGTGGGATGGTATCTCAATAGAATTTGTGATGGGTTTACCTACACATCTAGGGGCCACGATTCCATCTGGGTGATCATTGACCGAATCACCAAGTCAGCCTCTTCCTACCCATCTGAGAGCAGGGATCAGTAGAGGTCTTGGGATGCCTCTACATCCAGAAGATGGTGCGGCTTCACGGGATGCCTTCGATGATTTTCTCATATCATGATAGTCTTTTTACATCCCCATTGTGGAAGGGATTGTAGGAGGTGTTTGGGAATCAGCTGCGCTTGAGCACCGCCTTTCACCCTCATATAGATGGTCAAATGGAGCACACCATACAAACCCTGGAGGATATGCTTTGTTATTTCATCCTTGATTTTGGTCACATTTGGGAGGACCACCTGCCACTGGTGGAGTTCACATATAACAATAGTTATCACTCCACCATTGGCATGGCACTGTTTTAGGCCTTGTATGAGTGGCCATGCAGATCACCTCTATACTGGACAGACCCAGGGGAGTCAACACACATGGGTCTGGAGTTGGTACGAGCTACCACTAAGAAGGTGAAGATCATCAAGGAGAATATTAAGACTACATAGAGCACACAAAATTCTTACTCTGATAGAAGATAAAGACCCTTGGAGTTTGAGGAGGGAGACCATGTTTTATTTCGAGTATCACTCTGATAGGGATTTCAGAGATTTGGCCATGGTGGTAAGTTATATCTAAGGTTCATCATACCTTTCCAGATTCTCAGAAGAGTTGGTGTGGTGACGTACCACCTAGATCTTCCCCCACAGATGCACTGGGTGCACAATGTTTTTCACATGTCGCTGCTGAGGAGGTACGTGCATGATCCATCACACGTCATCAACTGGGGAGAGTTGAACATTGATGATGGGGCGACGTTTGCAGAGTTCCTAGTGGAGAGAGAGGATCGATAGGAGCAGGTCCTTCATGGATGGTCTATTCCTCTAGTGTGTGTTTTGTGGCAATAGAGGAACCTCCAGGAGAACACATGGGAGGGGGAGGCTCATATTCGTGCCCAGTACCCCCATCTGTTTGTTTAGCCCTTGTTTTGGAATTTGGGGACATAAAGTCATAAGGTGGGGAGAATATAATGTCTTGTAATTTCTGTGTAATTTTTCTTTAATTTATATAGAATTATTTTGAGACTATACACTTTTAAGACATGTGATTTCGAGGCCCAATGAGCCAGAAATGGAATTTTTAACTTTTCTTTAGTTCACATAAGTAAACTTATGAGCTGGTTTTTATAAATTTTGAACCAGTGCTTAGATAAAAAATCTAAGGAAACCATTGAACTTGGAACACTGAGATTCTCCTAGAAAGGAATTAACTTCAACCAGTAAGGGTCAGATGGAAAATTTAATTTTCGTACTTTTTGGAAAATAATAAAATAACTTAGAAAAAGTTATTTTAATTTCATTCGTACCGTTGAGAAGAAGATGGAGGAACTGCGGTGCGACGGTGAGGAAATGATGAGGTGCATTAAATGAGTATCATTAATGGATTGTTTGTGAAATCTTAACTGTTACACTATTTCATAAATAAAATAGCGTCACAACATAACATAACGAAAAAACTATGATGTGTTTCCTTTTTTATTAAACTTATGTGTTGGAGAGTAGAGAATTAAACCCTGGGGATTTTCTGATGAGCCTATAGAGGAATTCCTCTCAATGAAGAATGATGAATGTGGCAGCGAACACTAATGATTCAAAAATCGATGACGATGATGCAGATCTCATCCATCGTCAGCAGTAGATCCAACAATCCAGGTAGGGGTTTGTTTTGATTCATGTTTTTACCCATTATTTTTTTAAACAACGAACGTAGATCAACCCACAAACAGGTTGATCCACGGATCGTCCATTCTTGCAGTAGGGTGATATCTATAGGGTTTTTATTCAGAATTAAACTTTTGTTGAAAAATCATGCCCCAAACCTCCCCTATTTAAAACTTTTAACACGGAGGGTGAGGGCTGACATGAACAAGGCACAAGCCCCTCTGCCTTGTGTGTTCTTCATGGATGTATTCTCAAAATGGTGGAAAGGTGAGTTCAAGGCCTTCAAAGTAAATTTAGAAGCCATACAATCCCGTATGCACAGATTGTTCATGAAACAGACCACTGGAGCAACTCTGGTGACCTGCAGTAAGAACCGATGACATGTTGGCACTGGCGGCCCCGGGAAAAGGGAGACGACGCCCCCTTCGGCACATCATGTAGAGGGGGTGACCCACGTATGGGCCGCTCGGACATGCTTAAGGCATGTAATCCATCGACCGTGTGTGGGAGTATGACCGGCTACGCGGCGCAAGCCGTGGTCGCTTGACAATGGTGGAGGAAACCACCCTACATTGACCGTTGGGTTACCAAGGTGCCAGAAGCGACTTCTAACCACATCCTGGTTGGGTGAAAAATGGGTCCACCTCTGGAGGACTAGGAAGGCATGTGGGATGAACACTCCCCAATGGGTCATACACTTCTCATCGGGCCGGACCCGTGACCCAACGGCCCGGGCCGGACCCACGGCCCAATAGGCTTGTGATCCAATAGACCAAACCCAGGCAGAGCTAGGTCTAGGTCGGGTCAGGTGTGTCCGACCAGGTCGGACAGAACCCAGGCCCAACATGCCTGTTTTTAGAAAAACATCAATAACTTGCAAACCAGGTGTCTGATTAACGCACAGTCTACAACATGAGGACCCTTACGATAAGGCAGTCTTTCTGAGATACTCTACATGAGTTTTGGAAAAATATTGTGTATGACTAGGTTGGATCAGACTCGAATCCAACTGGGCCCTTTTTACCAAAATTCCCATATCTTACAGACATGGCTTCCGTTCAATGCACCATCTATTTTATTGGGACCCTTATGACAAGGTGATCCTTTGGGTTACTCTATGCGGGAATTCTTGGTAGTTAAAGTATGACCAATGGCTTAAGGAGAAGATGCCCGTGAAATCAAGTGTGATTAGTGTGGAAATCCAGTGGCTGGATGTGTCGTGAAGAATGAAGAGCGACCCTTCGTGGATCAGAATAAGAGTGAACCTTTGTGGATCATCATGAGAGTGACCCTTCATAGATCAGTAGTAGTGTGAACTGAAGTGGATCAGCCGTAGAGGGACCATCATGGATCATCATTGGAGAGACCCTTCATAGATCATCATAAGAGTGTGCCTTTGTGGATTTGCATAATATATAATATTCATGGATCAATAGTAGAGTGACACTTCATGGATTAGAAGCAGAGTGACCCTTCCTGAATCAGTAGCAGAGCCTCTCAAAAGAATAAGATGATCTAGATTTACGACTAATCATATTTACTTCTGTACTTATGTCATACCTAGTGTGAGATCTGTCTTTTTCTTCATTATTTACTCTGAGATCTTTCTTTTTGGATTTCTATGTGACCCAAGATGGTCTCAGGGTCCCTACTGAGTATTTTTATACTCACCCCTACATGGATTTCACCCTCACCTAATGTATCTTTTGCAGACGATATACAGATTTGACTGGGACTTTGGGGAGCCAGGGATAGACTGTGATCAGAGGTGGATCGATAGATGTGGTGTGCTGTAGTGACATCTGATAGTGAGCTTTACCTACCCTTCAGGTAGGATCCTTGGCGGACGACCTCTAGAGCTTGTACATCTTTTTTTGTACTTTCTTTTTAGTTGGGCTTCTATTATGGACCCTTTACTTCCAGTTTACACCTTTTACTCTCAGTGGTGATACTTTGTGGTGGTTTTACCACTTTCTTTTCTTTGTGGTTTACTTTTTGAAGTATGCCCTATTTGTGTGTGTACAGTTTTAAAGGAAATGCCTTTACTTTTTGGGATATGTCTTTTTGGTGCTAGTCACTAACCCCTGGCCTATGAAAGGAAAGCTTGGGGTAGTCACGACACGGGCCACGAGGGACAGGTTGTGACACCTATAATCAAAATAATAGATAAAGTTTGACCTAATTTGATTAACATATATCACAACTAAAAAGGAAACCTCATGTGGGATAATGTACATGTATTTTCAGGTCTTTCTTGATTAGAAAAAAAATATGTTCAAATTTTAACATCATGCATAATTTACCATGGGTGGCACCTTATTTATGTTTTTAATCCTTAAATTGATTTTTCTGAGGTCTTTTTCCTGATGTGGCCACGATAATACTAATTTTCATAAATAATACAATTTTAGTGCATGCTATAAGGATATGCAAAAATGTTCCCTTGATATGTTAATAGGTACATTATTGAAAAATAATTATTTATCATAGTTCAAGGTTTTAGAGCTCAGTTGACAATGAGAAAATATTTACAAGAACAACATGGACAAAGATAATTTGATGTGGATGAAGAATAAATAGTTAATTTGAGTACCAATAATCATTATTTAAGAATGTATTTAGTGACCAGATAATAGGGAATAATGATTTTCATATAGGGGTTTTTATAACATGTAAACTAAATAAAAGAAATATAGTTTAGAACAATTATGATTCCTTAAATACATGATAATGGGATGATGTAAATCATAGCTAGAAATCATTTAAATTTCTATGATAGGATGATAATTGATAGGTTAAGGAAATTTTTGACTATATATAAATGATTTGTTTGTCATCATACCATTTTATATATAAAATGGGGTTAACCACTGACCACATTCAAATGAAGAGTTCCATAGTAATACTAACAATAGGAAGAGGAATTATAAAATATTTTCATTTAGATAGTTATATGTTATTTGAAGGGTATATTAGGATATTATACTTGGTGTATTTAATATAAATATACAAAAGGGGGTCCATTAGAGTATATATTCACATCAGTAATATCCTTTGGAGGTTTATGCTTAATCATGTATCCATGATATTCTATGTGGTATATGGAAGATGAGTGTTCGAAATTTTATGGAATAATCCCACTTTAGAATAATAACTTGGAATATACATGAAGTACTATTAAGGGGGTAAATATCAAGTAATGAGATTATAGTTGGACCCATGAAATAATATTTTGGTTTCAATACATATCTAGTGATTGTTGGATTCAACCATAAATAGACCCAAAAATTATAAAGAATGTCTTAGTGTTATAGTAATGAAAGATACCTGATATTAATTTAATGGTCAATATATAATGGTTATCTTCCTCATTTTTCTCAATAATGATCTTGCATATACATAGGACAAATGGATTGGAATGACCATACACCCTAGATAGAGAATAATTATCTAAAATATGATGTTAAATAGAGAAATCATAGATATTAGGGTAAATTGAAAATTTAAATTGTAAATTAATTTTTAATTAGGCCCACAGTAAGATATTTTGGTGTCATTACAGATCTTTTAAGAACTTAAATAAGTCATTTTTATCTATAGAAAATAAGAATCCTTATTTTGGGGTCAAGCTACTTTAAGAAATCAAACATAAATGGGTTTCATTGAACAATATAGAGTATAAAATGATATTGAAATTGAATGAGTTATAATAATATAGCTGGATATAGAATAATGAATTTAGGCATCACTATGTATCAATTAGTAATATGAATCAATCCAAAAATAGTTCTAGAAATACACTCTCACATGTGATATCTAGTGAGATTGAGAAAAAAATAAAAAATTCAGAGTGTGTGTTGGGGAGAAATGGTATGAAATTGAGGGGTTGTTATAGCCTATGATTTAGAGATGTGTTTTTAAATTAAATAAATACTGTATTGAATAGCATGTTTGACATGAAACACTAAACTAAAATAAAAAATGATTAATTTTATTAAAATAAAATATTACAATTCTAGAGAAATATTGATAGCTCGAATGGCCCTGAAGGCCTTATTTTTTATTTTTATTATGGATAATCCTCCTTTTAAGGGTTTAAGGGGAACCCTTACATGACCCGTAGGCCCAAGGACCAAGGCCTGACAAACCTGCAATACATGACCCGAAGGTCCAGAGGCATACCATGCTCAATACATGACCCGTAGGCCCAGATCACTTGAACTGCCCCTCCCCAGCTTTTTGCGTCATTGATCACCTAGCTCCCCACCATGAATTGCGGATCGTCTAGAATTTCCCTGTATGAAGCAGCACGATTCCTGGTCCCGATGGCGGCTGCTATACCCTCTCATTCATTCAATCTAATTAGCTCTACATCTATTGGCTGCTACTCCTATTGCTCTGATCCTCTTCTGGGTCCTATTCTGCGGGAACTGGGCTACTCCATGGTCTACGTGACCCGAAGGCCTTATAGACCAAAGGCCTTTGATGACCCGAAGGCCCTGGAGACCCGTAGGCCCAAAATGGTGGCCCGAAGGCCCAAATCATGTGAATAGTTTTGGCTGCTACAGTACTGAATATTAACTGCTATAGTGATTGCTACAGTACTTCTACAGTACCAGGAAATTTTCCTCCGCCTGGTTTTGAACCCGGGTCTCTTGGATGCCAAGCAGGAGTCCTTACCACTCAGGTACAGGCTCGTTGGCCTAGATAAATATTGATGCGTTTTGAGAATTCAATATGAATCAACATTAAGAGAATTCCAAGAGGAATAAAAATAAAAATAAAATAAAATACCACAAACATAAAATTAAAATGAATAAAAGCACTTAAAAATTAAAATACCATAACCATGAAATATTTACCCACTTGGTTTTCCATAATGATTATCACCCTGATTAATCTTTGGAAACAAGGTATAAAAATATAGATATTTTAGAAATATTAAGAGAGAAGTAAATAAATTGAATAAGTGATTTTGTAATTTTATTTTGGGATATATTAAGAACTATATTCTGATCATTTTATATATGATCCTTGGAAATATGGTAATGTGATATTTTCCTTTTAGAAATATGGTCATCAAATATATGGTCTTTTAGTATGAAAGTTTCCAATAACAGGACATATGTTCTATAATTTTAGTAATAAATTGAAAATATTATAATTATAGAAGGAAATAAAAATATAATATGTTATTAAAATATTTTTTTAGAAAAAAATATATTTTTTGCATTGTGAATTTTTATTTACATTTTTATATATTTATTTTATAGTATTTATAAAAATAAAAGAATGATTTTAGTACCAATGGATTGATAAATTTTAAGATTACAGGATGAATAATTAATTTTAATATGATGTGTTTAACATTATTTTACTATATAAAAAGACATAATGTGAACAAATATTTGTGTCTGTATTATGTTTTTCATATTAAAAATTTAATTGATCACTTCTTAATTATGAATATAATGAAATATGTAAAAAATAAAAAATATATTATCACTCATTTAATATGTAATTGAAATTAAATAATATTAATAATACATAATGTTTGAAAAGTTATTTTTCAATAAAAATATGTTATATTTATATATTTTATGGCTTCATTTAAAAGTTAAATTTTTCATATATTGAACCTGGAATATATTTACTCGACTAAATTTTTTTAACAAATACATTGCAATTAGTTTTTGTGTTCAATTTTATTTATAATTATAAAAATAAGTTACCCAGGTAAAAATAAAGGCTCCACTGTAAATGTAAAATGTTGTAAAAATTGGTCAAACTAACAAGTAATGACATAAAAGTTTCTAAAACCCTATCCTTATATGTTTTTATAAGGTAATTCATAAGAAAAATTATGTCATATATACTATTGTATAATTTTTATCCACTTTTCTATTAAAATAACAACATCAAACCATATGAAATTTATATTAGCATAAATTCCACTCAAAAGTCACGAATAAAAGGACCCCTCTTATAAACCTGCTAGAAAAATCAAAAAATTTAATTATTTCTTTAATATCTATATATATTACCAATATAAAATTATTTTAATATATTTTATAGATCTTAGTTCCATGAAGAAATCCTAGATTCTTCATTCTAAAAGAACCCGTGTCAAGGAGAGAATTTTTCCGGTATATATCGAATCTCTTTACTTACATTTTTAATTACCACATAGTATCTTCTCTTTGTAAATATATTCCTTTTATATAATGACGTTATATTAATTCCAGTACAATTCTTAATTAGTGATACTAATTTTATATAACTTTATACACTTACTCATTTATTACTTTTTCATTTTATTGTTTCAGTTGGTTTGACCAAAAACATTAAGGATGTTTTACCAACATCACCATTTTCACCAAGAATAAGTATAAAGGAATTAATAATGGTAATATATAATACCATAGAGTAATATATTTCATGAACATGGTTCTATATGGTTGATATAAAAATAAATAATCATTGTAAAGTAACTCATGTTTATCGGTAAATTACCTAAAAAATATTCATAATAAATTCCATTATCATAAACCATACCAATAATTTAAATAAAATGAATTGGGGAATACATAAATTACTAGAAGAAAATTTTCTAATATGAAAAAGATATAAATTATTAATCTTTTTATCAAATAATGGGGATCAACATCACTATTATTAAACTTATGAAACAATAACAATTACAATCATTCAATAATTAAAATAAACAACAACTAACTAATATATGTATAATGAATGATTATAATTGAAGAGTATTAAAGGTAATAGATATGAATATGGTTATTATTTTTTTATTAAAATTTTATATTTATTATAAGTAATTTTAAATCACTTTCATTGAAGTCTATAGTAAATTAAGTGTTTTCTTTTGAATCTCACATTGAATTAGAGATTTTTGTGACTAAATTTACATCATTGAAAATTATAGGATAATAATACGAAAATAAACAACACATATATTATCCTATTTTTCCATGATTTTTACTTATCCTCTAACCATTTAACCTCCCCGCTAGTTCATAATTTACGCCAAGTAATTCTTGAAAAAGAAACTGATCATACCTTTTCTTTTAATTCAAAAATTATTATATTCCATGTAAATATTCTTTATAATGTTTTAAAAAATTTCTTATATATTATTTTAAGAAATAATAAGTTTTTTTAAATTGAAATGAATTTATTTAATAAAATTAGTCTTTTTATCATTTTCTTTATAGTCATTTTGAACAACTTTGACTATTATTAAAAATTGGTAAAAGAATATTTTTTTAATTATTTCCAAATTAATGAAATAACATTTTTTTATATACATTATTAATATTGAGTGTTCATACCCATGATTTAATTTAATTTCAAAGAATTTTTTCCTGTTTGTTTTATAAACTAATCTCTAAAAAGGTATAAAATATATAGATAATTTTTCATTTAATTTATCTATGTAAAGTTTAACGATATTATGGAAATATTTTTAATTAATGCCAATATCCATTGATATTTCATACGATTCACTAGGAATATGATCTAAATAAAATATCAACCTCATTTATCTTGATGGATTATGATATGTATATTGGTTTTTTTCTTGAAACATGCTTCTTTTCATGAGTCAATTAAGATTAGATTAAATTGTGAATGTTTTCATGATGTTGTGGAACAAATATTTATAGTTTATCAAAATGAGATTAGGGTATGCTATAGACCTATAATGTACTAGTAATTTTTTTATATCTTTATATTTTAATGGGATAAGGGTGGTGAACCCAAGTCCAAATGTTAAGGATTGTTGGTGGTTATCCTGTGTATACTCTCTTATTGACACGTGGTCAGCTGGGTCCACTATGATATTAATCTCTGGGTTATTAGATATGAATTTTTTTATAATTTCAAAGATTAATTTTTTGGTAAATTCTTATTTTTTATAATTCACTAATGTTATGTTTTCCTAGATAATGATTATTAACTCATGTTTTCACACTCGTATGATGCATATTATATGTTCTGTTAAAATATATATTCCTCCCCCAATGTTTCATGATATATTTTATGTTCTTTAACCAATATTATGTTCTCATAACAATATTATCATATTATGTTCACTTATTATAATTTATTGGTTTCTATTATTCTTACCATTATTAATAATATAGCCTCACCCTTTCTTATGTTTATATTCCTCAGGTTTTGATGGAGGATAATATTTATGATATGTCTTAAGGTTATCATGTAATATTACTATTTTTGGTATATTTTTGAAGTGTTATAAATAAATTTGTTTATATATATATTCTATAAACCCACTAAACCATTAGGATCGATGGCATGCTTTATTGTGAGATGAGAAAATATTCATGCATAATGATTTAATATGTTTTTCTGTTGTGATTAGGATGACTTAGTTGATATCAGAGTAGGGTTTATTTATTTTTGGGGATTAAAATATTGGAAATAAGTGGAAGGAACCAAATAAAACTTATGATTTAATAAATTTGATATAGGATGAACCTAAAACTTTATCTATTGAAATAAAGGTTTCATAATTTAGGATATCATAGGATTGATGCTCTTTATCATACCATTTTATGATACGATTATGGATTCTTGATACTCAATCTTACCATTTTTATTATTTTAAGGTTCTAAAGACAATAAATTCATGTGGTGATAGGTATTATCAATATTAAAAAAAATATACAGTTCTATAAGTTACATATTATCATTATATGTCACTAAGGAAATTAATTTATATCCTCAATAACGAGATATTGAGTTATCCCTAAAAACTACAAGTGGGATGATGGTTGTATCTAAAAGATTCAATGCTTATTTAATAGATTATTTTGGGAATGTGTTTCCAGAATATATTATTATTCAAAAATTGGTTTAATTTGAAGTTAATTTTGGCTTGAATTAGCCTGATCTATATAAATCCCATATAAATTTATGAGATAGAGACATCATATTTCATATCCTGAATCACTCTATGATCATCTATTAGTGAATTGATAACCATAAGTTCCCTATGGAAATTTCATCCAATAAATTTGTCTCAATACCTAATATCGAGGTGAATTTTACATAAATTATAGGACAAAATTATTGATATTAATGATATGACTATTTTGTTGGAATATATTGATATATTTATAAAAGAGTTTTATAGACATAAAGTTAATCATGTGGCTACATTTTTAGTATAACTCATACTTGTTCTTATCAAGTCTCCAATATTCTTTATAGAATAGAACATATTGAATTTTTGGAATTCAAGAATCAATATCTAGATAATCAATAATATAGTTTCACATGAAAAGTACATCACTATGAGGTTCATCATTACACTTTATTATTAAGAAAAATGGATCAATTTGTCTCTATATTGGTTATCATGAACAGAAAAATATCATAACCAAGAACATGCGTCATATACCACATATTGATGACTTGTTCAATTAGATTATAGGGTCTCAATACATCTCAAAGAAAAACTTTTAGTATATAAATCATCAATTTAGGGAAGAAGGATAATATATCAAGGTGATGATTTCATATAAAATATGGGAACAATATATTAATGCGATTCTATTCAGACTCCCAAATTCCCTTACTATCTTCATGAAACTGAAGAAATTATTATTTAGATATTATTTTGATTAATTATTATGAGTAATTAGTGATGATATTATCATCTAGTCTAAGTGAATGGAATATTATGAAGATCATTTGAGGGTTTTTTGAACCCTAAAAAAATATAAATAAAATTTGAAATTTATCTAATATGAATTTTATTTACTTAAGGTATCATTGTTGGGTATAGAGATTATAAAAGAAGGTATATTGATGGATCCCTCAAAGAGATAGGTGATTGATGAATAAAATAGACCAAAAAAGATAACAATGATCCATATTTTTCTTTGATTTAATAGATATTATTGATTTGTTGGAAAGAATTTAGTAAGATTGTCAAGTATATTAAATATGATAACATAGAAGGTGATATATTTCTTATGAATATATGAATATAAATAAAATTTTTATGAGATTAAAGGAAATATTGTAATTGTAACTATACTCAAATTACAATATAATGGATAAGGGTTTGTGATATATAAAGATTCATCAATAAAGGAATTTGGATATGTCCTCATGTAGAATGAGATAGTGGTAGTTTATGCCTCACATCAGTTAAATATTAACGAGGAGAATTACTCCATATAATATTTGGAGAATGTAGTGGTAATTATTCATTGATGATACCAAGGAAATATCCTTGGGGTTAAACATGTGACATATATAGATAGTTCAAGATTTTAATTAATATATTCCCATAGATGGAGTTAAACATACACCAAAGGAAATGATTAGTGTTGACCAAAGACTATTACATATTGATAAATTACTATATTAGAATGAAATAGGCTATGGTTTATGCTCTCAATATGAATAATCATGATACCATATCCATGATGAGGATTTAAAGATACCCAATACACATGGATTTTCAAAGGATGAACCTTGAAATCATAATGAAAGAAGAAAAAACTTATCTATCCCAAATTATTTCTCACCTATCCATCCATGTAATTATCATGGAGGCAGAAAAGGAGGATAGAGATATATATAATATGGTAATAAACATTCAAGAGTTAAAAATATAGAATATCAAAATTGTATTATTCAAGAAACGAATATGTTTTCAATGAGTACATGAACTTAATATGGAGTTATTGGATATTGTATATATCATACCATTCATTATCTATCCTAGAGGTTTTTTACCATTGAAAGAATCATCATGGGAACTAGTATTATTTATTGGGTTGGGGGGGGGGGTTAATGTTGCACAATCATTCACACTGGGTTTATTATTTTCAAACTTCATTCAATGGGTTTTGTTCATGGAGCAAGAAAAACCCAGTGATTCCCTTATTAGAACCTACTTTACAAAGCGTGGAATTTGTTAAGAAATGATCCAATAATTCTTAGGGACTCACATTGGTCAAGAATGATGGGTGGTTGGGATCATCACACCCTTTTGAGGAGATTTTTTTACTACTCTAAGATTCTCTTATAGATTTAAGATATGTCAGTGAATCCTTCATTAATTCCAATGTATGAAATGGGTCAATCTTGAATTAAAAATAAATTATTAGCAAGCATGGAGCATAGAATAATCTATATATATCTGAGGTTCTTTATCAATGGAGATATCTATATGTATATGAGGTTCTCCATCAATGGTACCCTTTGAGGAACATATTCGATATTCTTTTTTTGTTTATCAAATGAATTTGGTTTTAAGCCCCAAAGTGGGGATCTATGGAGTATATCATCATCCAGGGAGACATGAGATATTTTTATATTTGGATTGGGCCCATGATATGGGATTCCTATATATCCTTTTGAAAGGAATCATAACCCATAGAGTTTGGTGTAAATTAATGGGACACATCATACCTTTTAAGGTCATGTGAAAAGGAAAAAACCATATAGTTTAACGTCATATGAAAATGACATCGAAGAGAAAGGTGAATAGTCAATGATTAGTGTGGGAATTATACTGAGGTATCCCAAGGAAAATAGAAGTGATATGGACTCTCAGGTGGGGTATGATATTATTAGGACCATGGACTAATAAAGATGGTGATGAAAGAGACCCAAGATAAATATATCCCCCCATATTGGATATGATTCTATTGGGGATGTAACATAGAGAACATTGGGGTGATTTTTTGTGTTAGTTTTGTACCTTAAGGAGGCTTCCTACGTATCCCAATTCATTTATAATTAAATAAAACAAACTTCTTTATGACCTGGGATGACACCTAAGGAGGATCTCTAAGTGGTTGTATATATGGATTTTATGAGCCATACCAATAGAGGCTATCTGAAGAAATGAAAGAGGAAGATCCAGATAAAGATTCCAAACCATGATATTCATTTCATCATGTGTATGTCATTATCATAGATAACCTCAAATCCCACACGAGTCATTCTCAAATGTTAAAAACAATAGGAAGATAAAGTCCTAGAAAACTGTGCAAACCTTCTTCCACTAGTGGAAGAGGTCATGGATAATGGAGAAGAAGAAAGGGATTTTATGTTCCCATTTACTCCCCCACTTCATATCTAGGATAGTCACATAGGAATACCCATCTAGTTAAGACCTATGTGGAAAATAAGATAAATTGTAAAACCTACTGCAAGAAAGGCTAGGGTATTACTCCAGGAGGGATTACCTTAGGAATGGATCCTATAGAAGAGAGAAGGATGAGACAATACACCTCAAAGGGAAAGGAAAGTATGATCATCTTCATCCCTATTATGAACTGGAGGTCCCTGGACTTAGATATGATGAGATAATGACAGGTTCTTTTCCATCACATCTGATAGTGAGAAATCCATAACATTTCTTGCAAGGCTAGGGTTCTTGTGACCTAGGTAATACATATCTTCATGAACCTAGAGGACCCTAACAATCATCTTGGAAATGTGTGGTAAACCTCTAATTGATTGAATGCATATCAAAATGGGGGACACGTTGGTGTGCCTCTTTCCTTGATCATAAATGTCCGAAGGCTTTGATGGAAGCTTCAATTTGGCCCCCCTCAGACAAGAGATACAAAGAAAGAGGGGATATTCCATTAGTTTATTGAAAGAGGGCTTGGGGGTGGATCATATAGGTGAAGGTTGTGAGAGTCAACGAGGTGTCATGCTAGGTGGCCCTAGGCAGAATAGAAGGGCTTCACGCGAGTAGGCATATGCGAGCTAAAGCTGTCTTGGTGATAGACCTACCAAGAAGAAACACATAGGAGATACCTTAATCTATGATCCAAGGGTATTATTTGGTATTCCTATAAGGATATCATATAGGTCTTGGGTTTGGGAAAGGGACTTTGTTCTAGTGCTTTTCAACTTAAGGGAAAGGGATCCTCAGACATGTGTCTTGTATTTCAGACCCTGAAAGGAATTAATTCTACCATCCCTATTAATTCACTATTATCTTGGATTTTAGAGAGCTACCTGAACGGTTTATGAGGGCTCGAGAAACATAATAGGTGGAGAATATCTTTGAGGATTCTATGATATTTTTAGTTCTTTTTAAATGAGTATCCCTAGGATCCTATTTATAGGAAAACCCGGGACCATTGGAAAAGAGTTTGGATTGCGCAGGTATGTCACGTAGGCTAATATAAAGGTTTGATGTCTAGGATAATGTACAGGTGTATCCTAGTGGGTTCCACTAGGTTACATGTCTATCTGGGCCGACGCAACGCCACTGGATGCATAGGTCAACCCTTCCTGCCGAAATAGTTTTGGTGGGACCTTCATGCAGGGGATTTAGTGAAACATATGATCCTTAGAATTCATCAAATCGCTTATTCGTTTTTTTATCCTTAATGTACTATCCTTTAATATATTTTCATCCATGTGAAAAAATGGAGTTTCAAAAAAATCCCCCCCTCATGATTTGATCTGATTGAAAGAAGAGGTTCTAATCTCAAGGTAAAAAGATGAAATAGTCTTGGAGGTCATGTAGGTCATCAGAAAAATCCATTCATGTAAGTGGTGTTTGAACGTAGACCCCAAAAGGGGATCCCACATCTATAAATAGATTGATTGTATCTACAGGTTCTCTTCTCACATATGTACCACTTCATGAATTGCGATAGTATTCCACGCAGACCTTACTATTAACCTTGATTTTCTAAAGTTTCATTAATTCTGACTAGGTATGCTCCTATTTTCGTGAAACATGGGTCTTAGTGAGTGAACTGCACAAGGACACTTGAGAGAGTGACTTGTGCAAGGTTACTTAGGAAAGTAACCTGTGAGAGTCCATGCATTTTCCAAATCTATTATTTTCTAAAAAAAATTCAAAACCAAGAATTTTTTTAATGACAATCTTGGCGATTCCTTGTAGGTTCAATGACTACTAAAAAAAATTAAACTTTCTAAAGAACAATATGTAAACCACATCAGGGAGATGGTGGATACTATTGGGCTAGACTACTATAATATATGCGCTAATACTCTTTCAGGCTTAGAAAAGAATATGAAGAAGTATCATCATGAGTATATTAAGAGAAATCATCTTATACTCTACGTCCATAGAAATATGAAGTAGGTATTCATGACAGAGCTAAAGAATTACATCCCTCTTTCCTAATACCAATAAAATAAGAACTTTACTACTGATAACATCTTAAGAAAGGATGAATACATTAATGCAGGAACATTATACATGGCCTGTGTCATTCATCATAACAAGTGTGATACATATTTGATGTCGTATATTCTTAAATAAAATTCTCAATGTTACTCATCCATCTTCCATGATTCCTAGATGTACCAGTTGAAGGTATGGAGGCTAAACTAGGACCTCCACCTAGGAGGGGGTTCCAGAACTAAGTGGATGTGAGCATACTAGGTTTTCTAGATATATGATGATTTTTAAACCAAGTTGAAAGGGGAAGGAATTTATGAATCCATCTAAGTGGCTCCGACTTACATTTTCAAGAATCCTGACTTCATTCATAAACTACTATTCTGATAGAGCTCACAAAAAAACTCTTTCCGTTTAATGCATAGAGAATTCGACATTAGCCTATGGGATGTATACAAGATATTCGGAGCTCTAATACTTAGAGATATGTATGAAGAATTCATCCCACTAAAAGTGATGTGGGATGATGTTGAAAGGAAACTAGCTGTGGATCATGAGCTATTGAAGATAGATCGGGACATCAAGAATGAAACCCCCACCTGGGGGGGGGTATCCATCCTGATGTGTTGATACATGATTCTAATGAGCCTAAGGGGAATGTCCCCACCTGAAAACTTCTTATGCGTTGTCCTATGATGGATAAGAGTGGTGTTCCTGGTAAATTCAACCTTACCTAGGAACATGGTGAGCACAACCGATGGGGGTACAAAACCAAGTCCAACATACCTGAAAAGACACACCTTACAGGGTTCTTATCCATGTGGATAAGTCTCTATATGCTGCCTATCCGTGAATTCAATGGTGGTGTGAGGTTGAGGAGATTTTATATAGTGGCCAAGCTAGTATAGGGAATGTACATAGGGTTATAATCCCATATCTTGGAATAGATTAACCAAAGTCTACTATATATTCAAATAGGGAAGGCCCCTTTCAAGATCACAGGGACATTCCAGGTGCTGTGGGGATGTGTTGAAGCCCGCTTTAGCCCCTATGACATGTTAAGTAGAGTTAAAGTTCCCAGGGGCCAGTTTTGACAATTTTTTAGGTTGTTTCTCATTTCATTCTCTTATCCCTAAAGCCTAGTTGGACCTTGAAGAACATGAAACTATTCAAAGATTTTAAATTCTTTTTATATAGAGATCCACCTACTACAACATTCATTGATGATGGAAACGATGTCGAGGAATAGATATCATACATAATTTCCCTCAGTGATGGGATGCTAGTGACCCAAATTGATAGTGAGGTTATATGTGAGGCCTATGCTCCATATATATTTGCACACCAATTCATGTGCCTATACCCATTAACTATATCTCCCCCAATGCGTGTTCGATCAAATAGGCACCCAATCGTGGTCCAAAAACTGTGGATTCTCACAATTGTGAAGATGATTCGAGTGGTAATTAACCTACCTCTAGAGAGTGCATCCACTGGGATGATCTTTTGGTTTGTTGAGGCCTAGATTTCATTATATCCCTAGGGGGAATTGATAGTAAGGGTTCCCCAATTTAGTGTTGTAATGACAGCTGGCTGTAGAAAGTGAGTTTTAAAGACTCAAACCCCTCCAAAAGGTGATATGCCCCCTCTAGAAGGTGATAAACATCCTCTAGAAGGTGAAAATGATGAGGTACCAAGATTTAAAAAAAACACCATGAAAGTTTATTCCACCAGTTAGGATCAAAAGGGATCCTCCAGCTGAGGTTGATCTTAGGCAGTCCAACCATCGTCATCAATAGGACACTTGACCTCCATTTTCTCATCCTTAGTCTATGATAGAGAGAGTCATGAAGATCGTAAAACCAAATATTATTAGATCAGATTCATAGTAGACTGAAATAGCCTCAGAATATGTGTAACCAAAGGTAGTCCAATTTTGGCAGGGCATGCCTTTTGATGCTGAGGACGTGTGGTTCCTCCTTCGTACCGAGTTGAAAATTCTAGAAATCAGAGAAGTTCAAGCCCTATCATATATTTGCATTTAGTATGATCCTATTAATATTGGAATTTATATCTAAGAGATATAGATAAATATTTACACAATGGAAATACATATTTATTTCATAATGTGGGTGGATGAAATGTTGAAATGGAGGGCCGCTGAAGGGGTTGACCATCCATCTTCTAAGGGATGAGATGACTATATTGATCTTAAGGATGTAAGTTATCCTTATATTTTTTCCTATTTTTTTCCTTTATTTTCTTTTGAACAATGTTTTGTTACTGAGAAAAATTTCACCCTTATTTTTAGTGGATAGAGGGGAAATTGGTCGAGATCCCATTGCCGAAGTATAGTCATACTCACACCCCACTCGAAACTGATGAACCGAGTATTGAACCAGGAGAGATACCTGTGTGCCAAAAAATTATGGAGAATGATATGGTGGTATAATATCCACTATTTCCTCTGATAGCTATCTTTTAGGAGGTGAGTTCTAGCCTCCCTCTATCAAAAACAAAGGAATTACAGAGAATAAAGTCCTCAGCTAAGTGCCTCACCTGTGATGGTAAGTCCTCATGTAATAATTTATTTCTTCTTTATCTAGAACAATTATTTATTCATGTATGTGGTTTTATAATATCCTCCTCCCTAATTTATCAAGGGTATGAAGATGAGCCTCAGAGAAATGAGGAGGATAATCCATACAAGACACATATTATCACTGGTGAGTTGGCTCCTTTGGAAGTAGAAGTGTCAAGGGTTGAAGCCACATTATCTACTCTTACTACTATACGGAGGGAGTAGGATCTTAGAAATGTTAATTTTACATCATAAGGTTTCATACATTGATGTCTGAATTTTATTCCTTATAATATTTCATACCCATCTCACACACTGGAGAACCCTATGGAAACAGGTGTTGATCCTACCACTATCTCTAAGGAAGATCTTTTGGGTATCAGGTCATCAGAGGAGGGTACTATGCTAGTTGCTGAGACCAATGTTATGGGCATCCCCACAGGTGAGGCTACCACAAGTCTTGGAGAATTTATACTTACCATGAGTAACCGTGATATGAAATTTGAAGACCTATTGTACATATCAATATTCCCACCTCTTTAGAAGAGTTTTAGGAATTTAATAAGGATTTTGATGGAGGTGAGTCATTATTTTTGTGCAACCAAATTTTATGCATGATGTTTTAATCAAGACTACTTGAATTTTGTAGATTTATTTCTGGAGAACATTGCATCCAAGATGCATTAACAAGGCATTGGAGTCCGTCCCACTCCCACTACTTAGGGAGAATTGACTCAAGGGGATCTTGAAGTAGAGAATATTCATGAGGATCCCTTGGTGAGCTCTAGGAAGACTCAAGAGAATCCCCCATTATTAGGATATTCCAGTTCAAACCCCTGAGGTTGGGAAGGTAAGGGAGGAATCCACTCAATGCACTAATATTTGAATGGTTGAGTGTTATAAACTACTTTAATCACACCCAACTTCTTCCATGTTCTATTATTTTGAGTCTAATAATGAGTATTATCCATTAACCGGTTCCATAAACTTTGGTAGTCGAGCCCGAGGGAGGAGATTTCATTCCAATTGAGCCAACATCAGAAAGAAAAGATGGTACTTGTCACGAACCAGGTCGGGTCACCATCCAACCCGGTGCCTGACCCGGTACGTAGCAAGGCCCAAGAGGCGTTCCCAATCCTCCTGGGCTTGTGACAAGCACCAGGGCATCAACAGGGCAAGTGGGAACAATTTCTCCCAATGAAAATAAATAAAGAAAAAAAATTAGAACAAAGTACTAACCTGACCACAACCAAAAACTCCTCGTGACCTCAGGAGTCACTCTACAAACCACAACCAAGTCTCCCCAATGACGAACAAGCTCGTGTCAAACTTCAGCAGAAACTAAAAACAAGAAAACACTATAGGCATGAGTATTAAAACTCAGTAGGTAGGCCCGACTAATTCTATTCCCAACGCACATGGAATTAAAGAAAGAATTCACTAATTTCAAGTCTGAACTACAATTTATAAAAGTAAGTTTTTCTAACTATTTTTCTCAAAAGCAAAGTACAAACCATTTCCCTTAACCATTTTCAAATATAGATTCATTTCATTAGTTTCAATGGATTTTTAGTAATGGAAAGTGATGTTTATATTTTTTTTCAAATTTTTACAAAGAGGATTAAACACTTTCATTTGAAAACCATTTTTAGAAACCTAATTAAAATCATTTTACCACTTTCCAAGGAGAACAATACACCAGAAATGCAAAAAAGAAATCACACAGGAAGAGCAATTTGGGTATACATATAAGCATCATAATCAATACTGCAAGAAAAAAAAGCTGAATGGACATGGGTCGAACCTAGGATCTCATGAAAAATATAGAACGTACTATACATGGGACTCATCTTGAAGTCATGCCCTAACTTGATGATGTCCTAACGCCCATACTACTACCCGGTATAGACCTGCATGGGCTAACTGAGGGGCCCAATCCCCATAGCAGCAATAACAAAGTATTCCCCTGCTATGGGGTCACTAGACAGTGCATAATCTAAACTAGTAAAGCATTATTCAAAAAAATTCACTTACTATGCAAGGTTTCCATGTCAACATGTGTAATAAAAAAGGGGGGTGAGTCAAAAAAGTCAATCATAGTCATGATTCACGAACATCACGCACAACTCACACCAAGTAGACGTGCACAACAAGGTCACCCCCAACCCACTCCAAAGAGGTTTTTCAAAATAATTTATTTTATTAAAGTGCCAAACATGCCTTAACCAGCTTTAAAGAAAAACCTCATTTATCAAGAGAACCAAAACACTTTCTCAAGAATTAGAAGAAAACATTTATCATTATACCATAACTACACTTGAAATTTTGTGAATTATGTTCAAAGGAAAAATGAGCAGTCATTCACTATTGTGCGTCAATTCAGTAAGAAAATATTTCATGTGTTGCGTATAAAATAAATACCACTTTTTTTACATTGAGTAATTTTTCCAAAAATAATTATTCTATAATATTTCTCATTTACTGAAATTTAATGATATATCAAGTAATTAATAAATTCTAAATTTAAAGGCAAGTGCAGTGGGGGACCTACCTCAACTTTCCACTCGATCGTGATGACATGACTCACTTAGCACTTGTACATAAGCACGTTCAACCCAATAACCGTAGTGTCACGGACTTTTGCTGATGACATGCTGCAATAAACGCAGGACATTTAAAACCAGAAACCTTTACCCAAATCAAAGAAGATAATTTTCTATCCTTAATAATTATTTAATAAAACATTTTAATGATTTTATAAATAAAATTTTAAACACCATGACACTGCTTTACACACCAAACCATAAATCTTTCAAATATCAATTTTCATAGGTTACATACTCAATTAAACCATCTGCACAATTTAAAGTCACTTATCATTAAAAAAACCACCACTTACACATATAAACACCCTTTTTAAATAAGACAAACACTAAATAATTTTTCAAACATGTTTCCCACCAATGAAATAATTTAATAAACCATTTAAAAAAAATTATAAAGGAATAGTAAAATAATGTCACATGCCTTTACACACACTAAATTAACAATTTATACATTCAAATGAATTCCAACATCACACGCACTCAAATACAATTTTAAAGTGTGACTTGCACCACAAAAATAGTTTGATTGAAAACCATGAACTATATGTAAAACACATTTTCACAAACCACATAATTTAATAAGCCAAAAGTAAAATCTTATAAAACAATTTAAAATAATCACTTGGCGTTACCCACTAACTCATGAAAAACCTTCTTTTACGACCAAACGCACATGACGCCATGTCAAAAATATAGTTCACACCACTTGTACAAATTAATAGGCTAACTACACAATTTTAAGAAACACTAATAGAGTTATCTGTAGAAAACATGCACACAATATAAACAACCTACTAAACAATTTAAATACAAATCAAATTTCAAAGAAGACCAACTTTTCACTACACAAATTAATTAAATAATATGATAAACAAATTAAGCTTTCAAATTAATTCATCAAATAAAAATTATGCATAGAACCACCTACCGACATGTAGTAAACTTCACAAACATGGCGTAAAACTCCCGTCACACATCAATCGCACTACAAGAAATACAACGAAACCCTAAAAACAAGGTATCAAAACCATTGCATCAAAATCAAAAAAATTCAACCTATAACCGTAACCCAAAAATCCCCAAATCAATAAAACAACCCAACGAAGGGAAAAATCACTTTCAGCGAAGGTGCAGATGGAAAACCGGGTGAGGGGAAGGGAGGTCGGAGGTGCGTTACGCTAGAAAATTGGCTGAAAGAGAGGGGCAGGAGGGGTCCGGCCGTGCGAGGCAGCGGGGGTGACACGGGGGAGCCCAAGGTGAGGCGGGTGGCACGGTTGACCAGAGAGGGCGTAGGAGGGTAGGGCGGCACCGGTCTGTGAGAGGGAGCAGAGGCGGTGAGAAGTCCGACGAGGAAAAAGGGAGCAGTGGCTAAGGTTAGGGGAGGAGAGGCCCACGCAAGAGAGGGGGAGAGAATGAGAGGGAGAGAAAAAGAAAAGAGAGATAAAAGAAAAATAGAGAAAATAAAAAGAGGAAGGCAAAAAAATTAAAAGAAAATAAAAACAAAAACAAAAATAAAATTAAGGATAAATTAATATCCTATTAAATTCTAAATCTTATATTAACAATAAAAAGAAAATAATAAAATCAACCAATATAATAAAATTATTTATTGAGGATAGACACCATGCACTATAGTGCGCACGGTCGCACCTAGGGTCGCACACACAGTCATCGCGCATGGTCGAGTGCCCGAAAAAGAACCCAAAAATAATCAATTTAAAATAAAGCATCAGTAGGGGTGTGACAATTCTCCCCACCATGACACTTTATGCCCCCAGAATGTCCCAAAAAGACCTGGTTAACCAAAGGTTCCAAGAAAGACTACGAAGACCGGAAGGTATTTTAAACAAAACCTTCAACGCTCGAAGACAGATCATTTAAGACACCTATAACATGAAATTCCATAGATCTCAAAACAATAATCACCAGGAAAAAACTCCAACAGCAAGAAGTTCAACTCCAAACACAACTTCAACATGGAACACTCTGACCCCTAACTTAGGAAACACCAGAGCTTGCTTGAGACCTCCAAGAACACTCACAAGGTGAACCACTTACCGAGCGAACCAATTACAATGATTAGGGTCGGGCGGAGTAGAATCAAGGGATTGTACTACCATGCGCACTTTGAAGATAGAGTTTTCCACAAGTTAATCTGATGGTAGTCTCCCCACCATATTAGGATCCTTGTCAAATACTGGTTCTCTAAAAGAAAACGATTCACAAACCCTGAAAAAACCTCTAACACTGGCTTGACCCTCTAAGATTTTCAAGTTGAACCAAACTGACACAAGAGGAGATGCTGGTGAGACCCATAGTGGGTCTCCTCACAATTTTAGAATTTTCATAACACTGCGACACCCATGTGGGTATTCCTAGTTTACTTTGAGCTATATAGACTGAACTCTTCATCACGAACCAACCAAGATGGGCTGACCCACACAGATGATTCCCACACTGACCAATACTCCACCACATTGGAGGGTGTTCACAGTGGAAACCCCTAACCAAGAGGCGAAATGGACAGACGCACATCAATTCCACAAGACAAGAGAATCTCCAAAACAAGTATAATTTTGATTCATAGCCGACCACCAGAAGGGTCACATAGCGCACTCGTTGCAAGAGGGATTCTTCGAACCTCTTTAACGATCGATAGGAACTTCCATAAGTCAAGACCACCACAAGGAGATAAGGCCTTTATACTCCTCACAAAAAAATGAAACCTTCAGAGACGATACTACAGTAGGGAAACTTAATCCGTCCCCATCCCGACACTGCAGAATTAAGTCAGACCAAGCTTATCCCATGTCTGACGAATTTTTGACTACGTGCAAGCTTCACCTCGGGACCTATGGCTGGGGCTATGATGTCTGAAGCGTCTACCATCTCGCAGTCATAAGCTAACCACCTCCGACTAGAACTTCCTCCTCTAGAAAATCAACCTATAGTCTTCTCCTCGTCACCCAAGTGGCCACTATGTCAATATACCTCCCTCACTATCCGTTGACTGGTCGGGCACTTATGAGCTCCACTAATTTCCTTCAGCTTCAATTCCTTAGGTGAAACCATGGGATTGAAGCTGGTCTTGAAGATCGCTCAAGACATCCCCATTCGCAAAGAAAACAGAACGATCACCGTTTACTGGTTTAGTCCTGCTCCACCAGATATACCTGAGACAACTCATACCCACAAAACATTTGGAGTTCCTAAAAAACTGGAGACACACCCAAATTTCCCCAAAGCACTCGACGATATTCAACTAACCTCAACATCTCCAAATAGTTGACACCATCGAGCAGAACCCAACTCCGACACTCCACTGAGAGTCTGGGCTGAGCCAAGAATTGAGAGACCCATTAGAAACCCATTGGACCTTTATAGGGGCATATCCGAACAAGAAATACAAAACCAACCCTCCACAAAACCAAGCATCTCACAAAAAAAATTCACACTTTGGATACAAATCCATAAATTCCAACTTAACACATCAATTCATTTTCAGAGAAAAACACCCGCTTGAAAATCCAAGCACTGCAAAATCATCGCAACATTCCCAACATAACCCACCACTGATATTCCTAGATTCCTCGCATATATGAATTTCCATGCCACTCAAGCACCCATCCACACGATACACCAAATTTCCACTAATCACAACCATATGCACACATGAGCAACCTAGGAATACCACTAGACAAAACAAGGATCTTCCGTTTTCAAAACAAAACTTCTCCCATATTCCGAAAATACCTTTTTCCAAAAACCCATTTCAAAAATTCAAGACAAATTTTTAAAATGTTTTCCATTTCCAAAATAGCTCACTTAAATTTCAAACAACCCAAAAAATTCTTTTAGAAATCCAATTTCAACAAATCACTTACCAAATTCCATAAATATGGTCAAAGGAAAACACACCCTAAAAATCATGTCAAACTGACACCAAGATAAAAAAGATAGAAGCAACCCCTAAAGCACCTGGATGGATAATTAGTGGTCATGGCTAACCCGGATACATGGTTTAGCAGACCATGCCCCAGGAAATTGCCAACCACTAGGAGTGCCGAACCGTACTCTCAGGCATCACATGGGTCACTACTCCATGTGATACCACGCGCAGCTCTGGTTTACTCCTATTCTCACCCCCCATCCACACAAACCAAAGCCAAAGACTCAAATCCCGAACCACCCCTGGTTACCCGAGGATCAGAACGAGTAAGAGTTCGCGATGCTCATATCACACCTACCACTCGAGTACTATCAGTCCTATCTCCGATCTACCTAGAACCCCAAATAACAAGAACAAAAACTGCCTCTGATACCATTTTGGCACGAACTAGGCCGGGTCACCATCCGACCTAGCGCCTGACCCGGTCCATGGCAAGGCCCGAGAGGCATTCCCGATCATCCAGGGATGGCGATAAGCACAAAAGAATCAATAGGGAAAGTGGGAACTATTTATCCTAATGAAAATAAATAATGCAGCTGAAAAAAAAAGTAGAACAACGTACTAACCTGACCACAACCAAAAACTCCACGTGACCTCGAGAGTAACTCTCCAAACCACAACCAAGTCTCGCCCACAGCGAAGAAGCTCGTGTCAAAACTACAGCAGAAACTAAAAACAAGAAAACACTATAGGTATGAGTATTAAAACTCATTAGGTAGGTCCGAATAATTCTATTCCCAATGCACACTCCATTAAATAAAGAATTCACTAATTTCAAGTTTGAACTATAATTTATAAAAGTAAGTTTTTCTAAGTATTTTTCTCAAAAGAAAAGTACAAACCATTTCCCTTAACCATTTTAAAATCTAGATTAATTTCATTAGTGTCAATGTATTTTTAGAAAGGGAAAGTGATGTTTATATTTTTTTTTCAAATTTTTACAAAGAGGATTAAAAACTTTCATTTGAAATTTTTTATTAGAAACCTAATTAAAATTAGTTTACCACGTTCCAAGGAGAACAATAAACCAGAAATTCACAAAAGAAATCACACAGGAAGGGAAATGTGGGTATACATATAAGCATCATAATCACTACTACAAGCAACAAAAGCCGAATGGACATGGGTCGAACCTAGGAGCTCGTGAACAATCTAGAACGTACTATACATGTGACTCATCCTGAAGGAATTCCCTAACTTGATGATGTTATAAAGCCCATACTACTACCCAGTATAGCCCTGCATGGACTAAATGAGGAGCCCAATCCCCATAGCAGCAATAACACAGTATTCCCCTACTATGGGGCCACTAGCCAGTGCATAATCTAAACTAGTACAGCATCATTCACAAAAATTCACTTACTATACTAGGTTCCCATGTCAACGTGTGTAATAAAAAATGGGGGTGAGTGAACAAAGTCAATCATATTCACGATGTACAAACATCACGCACAAATCACACCAATTTGACATTCACAACAAGGTAACCCTTGAGCCACTCCAAAGAGGTTTTTCAAAATAATTTATTTTATTAAAGTGACAAACGAGCCTTAACCAGCTTTAAAGAAAAACCTCATTTCTCAAGAGAACCAAAACAATTGCTCACACATCAGAAGAAAACATTTATCATTTAACCAGTACTACATTTGAAATTCTGTGAATTATGTTCAAAGGCCAAATGGTCATTCTTTCACTATTGTGCGTCAATTCATTAAGAAAATATTTCAAGTGTTTCATATTAAATAAACACCGCTTTTTTTACATCGAGTAATTATTCCAAAAATAATTATTATATACTATTTCTCATTTACGGAAAATTAATGAAATATCAAGTAATTAATAAATTATAAATTTAAAGGCAAGTACAGTGGGGGACCTACCTCGACTCACCGCTCGATCGTGATGGCACGAATCAATTCACACTTGCGCATAAGCACGTGCAACCCAATAACCATAGTGTCACTGACTTTTGCTGACGACACGCTGCAACAACCACATGACATTTAAAACCGAAACCTTTACCCAACACAAACAAGATAGTTTTCCATCCTTAATAATTATTTAATAAAACATTATAAAAATTTTATAAATAAAATTTTAAAGACCATGACACTGCTTTAAACACCAAACCAAAAATCTTTCAAATCTCAATTTTTATAGGTTACATACTCAATTAAACCATCTGCACAATTTAAAGTCACTTATCATTAAACAAACCACCACTTACACATATAAACACCCTTTTTAAATAAGACGCACACTAAAGCATTTTTTAAACATGTTTCCCACCAGTGACATAATTTAATTAACCATTAAAAAAAATTTATAAAGCAATAGTAAATGAATATCACATGGATTTACACACACTAAATTAAAAATTTATACATTAAAATGAATTCCAATATCACATGCACTCAAATACAATTTTAATGTGTGACCTTCACCACACAAATAGTTTGATGGAAAACCTTGCACCATATGTAAAACACATTTTCACAAACCACATAATTTAATAAGCCAAAAGTAAAATCATATAAAACAATTTAAAATAATCACTTGGTGTTACCCACTAAACTCACAAAAAACCTTCTTTTACAACCAAACACACACGACGCCATTTAAAAAATACAATTCGCACCACTTGTAAAAATTAATAGCCTAAATGAAAAATTTAAATAAACACTAACAGATTTCTTAGTAGAAAAAATGCACATAATATAAACAACATACTAAACAATTTCAATACAAATCAAATTTCGAAGAAAATCAACTTCTCACTACAAAAATTAATTAAATAATATGATAAACAAATTAATCTTGGAAATTAATTCATCAAATAACAATTATGCATGAAACCACCTACCGACATGTAGAAAACTTCTCAAACATGGCGCAAAACTCCCATCGCACGTCAATCGCACTGCAGACAATACAATGAAACCCTAAAAACAAGGTATCAAACCCATTGAATAAAAATCAAACCAAATTCAACCTAAAACACTAACCCAAAAATCTCCAAATAAACAAAACAACCCAATGAAGGGAAAATGAAGTTGTGGAGAAGGTGAAGATGACAAACCGGGAGAGGGGAGGGGAGGTTGGAGGTGCGTCGTGCTGAAAAATCAGCAGGAAGGGAGGGGTGGCGTGGGTCTGGATATGCGAGGTAGCGGGGGCGACATGGGGTAGTCTAAGGCGAGGCAGGAAGCACGACCAGCCAGAGAGGGAGGAGGAGGGCAGGAAAGCGCCGGTCTGGGAGAGGGAGTGGATGCGGTGAGCGGTCCAACGAGGAAAAAGGGAGTAGCTGATAGGGTTAAGGGAGGAGAGGCCCACGTGAGAGAGGGGGAGATAATGAGAGGGAGATAAAAAAAGATAGATAAAAGAAAAAGAGGAAAGAAAACAAAAGAAAAAGAAAATAAAAACAAAAACAAAAATAAAATTAAGGATAAATTAATATCCTATTAAATTCTAAATTTAATATTATTAATAAAAGTAAAATAATAAAATCAACTAATATAATAAAATTATTTATTGAGGACTGACACTGCACACAGTCGCTTGCACGGTCGCGCACCCGGTTGCATGCACATTCACCACGCATGGTTGCGTGCCCACAAAAGAACCCAAAAATAATCATTTTAAAATAAATCATCGGTCGGGGTTTGACAGTACTATCCTAGAAGGAGTACGGTAGGGTTCTTCATTGAGTGCACTAATCCTATAATAAATCTCTCCCACTATAAGTGGTTTTGAGTCAGACTTGGAGACACAAAATACCCTTAATACTACATGCTGGGTCTTCTGGAGGGACATTTGGGAGATAATATCTGATATGCCTCTTGAAGACCTCCCCTAATGACTCAGTAAACATCCATTATTATTTATAATTTTGGGATATGGGGGGTTTGATTACTGTATGATTAATACCACCATTAAAAAGATCATTCTCCAATGGGAGTAAGAACAAGATCTACAATAATACCTCATCAAAGAAAAGATGATCATTAACACTGATTATCTCCAAAGCTACATTATCCCAGGAGGAGGTAAACCACACTAAGAAATTGATGGAATATAGAAAATATATTTATGATAAGTAAATTCAATTATCATTCATTTATAAAGAAATGGATTCAACCTATGGGGAGCTTGCTCAAATTCATCATTTTCTAGAAGGATCTCAAAATGAGGGGTCACCTATCATTGCAACTATAGAGGAGGAAGTAAACCTAGCCAAGGAGACCAAGGATGTTTAGTAGTTCAAGCTTTGACAGGTTGTTTATGGGGATTAGGATTCCATATATCAAATAATGAGTTATGTTGATGGTATTGTACAAATATGACACAAATACTCCAACATGTGGATGATCGTTTGATTTTTTACACCATAAATGATTTTTTTTTGTTTTCAGTCATATATGTCTTCATCCATATTTTCCTTTGCAATCATACCACTATATTGAAGCTGGTTTTCATAGAAACTCATCCTTGTATTAATAGGTCATAATCAAAATGATTGGGATGGTTAGATTCTCTATTTGGTTCATAATCCTTTGGGACAAGAGATAATAGTTTGACTATTTCTAGGTTTACATGGAAAAAACTATGGATTTTTTTTTCTTTTGTGTTATTTCACAAATTATTTCCTATATATATCATGAGAATACTTAGTAGTAAAGACTTGGCTATTTATTGGGCCAAACTTTGTGGGTTTTTTACCTAACAAGTTGTGTTCCTTTTACTTTCTGTTTCTCAATTTTTCCCTAAACCATATAGAGTGTATGTCAAATGAGATGAGCCTTAACTTTTACCCAAGATTCTCTTTTAAGGGTTTTTAACCTGATGAGTACTATATCCATTTTAGTATGATGTTTAACATCTCAAAATCTTGACTAATGTGATTTGTGTTTAAGGTCAAATAATTTTAACCATGAGTTTTTGCAATGATGACCCAAGAAAGGATTGTTATCCAAGAATTTTATAAGATTCTTCAGATACCCCAAGGGAAATTTTGAGTCATTATTTCATAATTTTGGATTTAAAATATTATGTGAGACACATATGTGTGGAATATATGTGAACCAAGTTCAAAAATTAGTTCCCAACATGATATTATCAAGGCTTACGAGAATAGAGAAGGTCTCTCATAAAGAAAAATATTCCATTGATTGAAAAACAATTTTTGTGGGTGATTTATGCAAAACCAACTAGGTCGTATTACTACATAGTCAAACAATGGAATCCTTTGGTTAACATCCCCTTTTTGTGGGTGAATTATTAAAATCCAACTAGGGTGTGTTAATAAATTATCAAGAAAATATATCCTTAGAAATTAATATATTCTATTATCAATAGATGGTAAATTTGTGAAGATCTGAATTTCTCAAGACCATGAAAGGTAGTTTTCTAAGGAATGGTGCCTGAGAATGAAGAGATAATTTGTATTGGAATTTTCCAGGAATGGGAAACTTCTTCTACATGAATTTGTCTTATTTTAAGGAGGGTACATTCTATTAAATGAATAACATTAGAGGGGAGGCCCCTTTATGATAATGGTTGTAGCATCGTGCAGTTTAATGTTGTGTGACTAGGACATGGACCGTGCGGTTTAATATCCTAGGGAAAAGAATTTTTTGTATAGTTTAACATGTTATGAATAGGATATTATTCAATGAAATTTAGTTTTATACAATAAATAAATTAAGGGATATAATTTAAGGTCATTTAGTTCTGATTTAAATTTTAATGATGATTCCTTTCATGATAATATGTCCAAGAATGTTTCATCATTTTCAGGTACGAAGGGGAAAGTTTGGAAGCCATAATCTATGGGAATATGGATATGAAGAGTGAAATGGGGGAAAGTTATTAGGGTGATAGTGGAGGTATTTCCTGAGGATGAATGTTCCGCTAGTTGAAAAACCCATTTTGTGGGTGAAATTATATAAAGACAACTAGAGAATGTTACTACATAGTCAAATAGTGGTGTTCTCTAGATGTCATGCCATTTTTTTGGGTGACTTATGCAATGAGAACTGGGTCATGTTACACCATAGTCAAAAAATGATATACTCAAGAATTCTAACATTCTATTATCAATGGATGAAGGAAGTTTATAGATATTCGGATTTCTCCAGACTGAGAGTTTTGTTTGAGGAAAGAAACTTCCTGAATATGGGAGGATCATTTCAAGTCAAAATTACCCAAGAGTGGGGAAAAGGTTTCCTATTCATGTTTTACCCAAATTTAGAAAATGAGGGGGTATTTTTTAGAGGTTAGAAACAAATAAAAGGGTGTATTCCTCACTATATACCTCATTTGGATGAGAATAAATCCATACATAGTTTTTGAAAACCATTTTGTTTAAATTTTTAATGTCAAGACCTATAGTAAATTTTAACATCATGAAATGAGGATGATATGGTGCCTTTATTTCTATGTCATATGACTAGGAATATGGAAGTATGGAAATGATAGTTAACATGTGGCCTACCAGACCAAGGTTGTTCAAGCATACTTCAAACATGAGGGAGAAAATTGTAAACCATGCTCATGGGGGTTCTCAGATCTGAAGAAATGACATTGGACAAGTAATTGAGGGATGATCATAAACCAAACTCAAATAATGGATTCCTAAATAATCTCATTGAGTCTTATTAAGATAGAAGAAGATTCTCCCGATGAAGAAATGTGTCACAGGTTGACAAACCCATTTTGTGGTTGACTTTATGGAAAACTAACTACATCGTGATACTACATAGTAAAATGGTGATATACTCTAGATGACATGCCCTTATAGTGGGTGACTTATGTAAATCCAACTAGTGTATGTTACATCATAGTCATAAAAAGTTTTACTTGGGTATCATACATTCTATTTTTAGTGGTTATAAAATGATTATGAAGATCCAAAATTTTCTAAGATAAAGAGTATGACGTGCGGAACGAATATGTTCGAGTATAAAGGAAGAATTTAGACTAACATTAGTCATTAAGTGTAGAATAAATTAAATAAATCTAACTCATATATAGTAGGGGAAATTAATGTTTCCTTGAAAAACCCATGATTGATGGAACCCTAAATAAGATCGCTTCTATAGATCGTTATTTGGGTGAAAGAGAAAAGGTAGTTTTATTTACCCCATCGATGGGACTATAACATGATGTCTAGGAATCAATATTTATCTCATTGGAATAAGAATCAGGACACACATAGTTCTTGAAAATATTCTCCATACTGATTGAATTCTTGTGTGGGGAAGGGGCTCTTTATTTATTTTTGAATAAAGTCTCATTAAAGGGGAGAAAACCCACATTGGATCCACTCATGTATATCTAACTCAAACATAGGAGAGTGGGGGTATTTCATATATTTTGGATGTATTAGGATATAAGATCTAGTAATCACTACATATCTCATGGGAACAAGAATCAATCCATACATATTTTTTAAGGAACCATTCATTTTAGAGTCATGCAACAAAGTCTTATAGCGTGACTTTTACGGTATTATGACCAGGAACATAGTAACCTTGATTTGAATTTATATGCCTTTATTAGGTGAGAAATCCTTTATTAAAAATCTTAATCTTGCAAAATCTATTCTCGGTGTCAGAAACAAAGAGCAGGAAAGGTTTATTCCACTATACAAATGAGATAAGAATGAAGTATATGAGAATTTTGATTTTATGGTGGCTTGATTAGGATTTAAGATCCAGGAATCACTATGTATCACATTATAGTAAGAATCAATATACATATAGTTCTTGAATATCTCCATATGCAGGTCTGAACCATGCACAAGGAGGGGGGAATTTGTTTTGTTGTGTTTGGACTTAGGACTATAGATCTGAGATTCACTACATATCTTATTGGAATAAGAATCTACCCATATGTAGTTCTTGAATAAAGGTGTGGTGGTGGTACCGACATCTAATATTGCGATCTTCTCAAATACATATTGAAATTTTATGAAGTTTTACATTGTGAAACGAGGATATGAACCATGATGTTTTACATTGTGTGTCAAGGACATTGTCATATAGTTTAACATCTTCTGACTATGATGCCATGATTTGTAGTTTATAGACTTATATCTTGGAATATGATGAATTGCAGTTTTAATTCATAAAACTAGTACCATGTGGTGTGCCTTTTAAGTTTATGCATACTGGACCATGATTATATATAGTTTAATTCCGTATAACACAGATTCCAGTGTCATGTAGTTTATCATCTTGTGACATGGATGATATGTCATCTTTTTTATGATCATGTGAAAAAGACCGACTATATAGTTTAACGTTGTGAAATTGATAAGTATCTATATTTTTTCACAAAAATTACTTTTTCAGAACCCTTGCATTTTTAGGGGCTATATTGAGATATCTATCCATTGAGATTAGGGAATATCCTCTCTTAGAGTGAACCATGTGTATATAACAAGGTCCCTCTCACTTTGGCTTGAGTTTTGGAGGCTTCTTCCTTGGTATCATTGGAGTCCTAAGGACCAGTACCAGTTCTACCTAGAGGAATGAATGGAGACATACCTTCTTGTTAAAATCCAGTTCTATTTGGTTTTGATGGACCTCTAAATGATGCGAGGTATGAAATCTTTTCTCGTAAATTTTTCCCAATTCATTCAGTCATTTTTGGGATTTCTCAACTATGGATAGCTTATCATATATCAAAATACAGAGATATGGAAATTGGAACTCAATGCAAAGGACTTCTTCTTTTCCATAAACAAGTAAATATGGGGTCTCCAGCATGGAGGTATGGGTGGTAGTCTGGTAGGCCCATAAGGAATGAAAGATCTTATCATGACATTTTTTTATATTTATCTATCATCTTCTGAAGAATGTTTTATAGGATATTGTTGAAGGCCTCTATCTATCCATTAACTACTGTGGATAGCTGTAAGAGTGATTGGATTTGATATTATACTATTGATATAGCTTCTACAGCTTTGAAGAATAGAAATTGGTGCTGTTTTCTATCATTATTTTATAAGGTAAACCAAATATGGTAATGATATTAGCTTTCATTAAGTTGACGATGATTTTGTCCTGAAATTATTTGAGGGGTATTTCCTCATCTAATTTGTAGAATAAGTCATAAATAGTTAGGATGAATTTGAATTACTTAGACAAATATAGAGGATATTCCCCAACAACATCAACCCCTGACATAGAAAATGCCATGAGTATTTGGATGTATATAGAAACTCTAAGGGTTGATGGATGAAGTTGGAATACACTTGTTAATATGACATTTCTTGGTGAATTATGTAAAATCATGAGTCATTGAAGGCTAGGAGTATCTAAGACTTTAGTTTTTATTGGAAATATGGAACCCTACCTAGTGATCACAATAGGCTCCCACATGTACTTCATTCCTAACAAAAAATAGTCTATTCTCTGTCAATGAATTTAAGGAGGACTCCATAAATACTCCATTTATAGAGGAAATTCTATTGATTTGGGATTTCATAAGATGTAACATTGGTCTATATTCATCAAGTATTCTCTTTTCTTACTCAAACAGATGAGATAACTCCATTTTAACAGTATCCCAGAATGGGTATCATCAAATCAATCATGGGACCATCTATTTTGGGAATAGGACTGACCTCATTGATCTCTTCCATGATGACATGAGAAAAGGGTGACATCATTCAGTGGTGCCCGATGCTAACAACTGTTTCATCCTATTTTAGAACATCCAAATTCATGGATGCATTTTCCAAAGAATATTCCTAGGAATTATAAGATCATGGGACATGAGAAAATGTTTTCTTAGAGGGTAATTCTTCCATTAACCCTTGAACATAGTCAATTAGGGGGATTAACGCTTCTTTTTTGATAGAATAATCCCCAATGATCTATTCGATTAAAAAATTTGAATCTACTTTCACCTCTAGGTGGCCCACTAGTATTTGTAGTAGAATTTCTAGGGCTGTAATGAGGGCCTGATATTCCACTTCATTTTTTGTATATCTTTCTGAAAAAAAGAATAAGTAAGGAACAAATTCTTTTAATAGAGATATGAATAAAAACCCAATCACAAATTCTTTGAGCTTGGGGTATTCCATTAACATCCATGTTGGACTCTTATATGCACCTTCAAAATACATTTCCCACATTTGGGGTCCGTATTGAATAGATAATATCTCTTTATATTCAATTAGTGCCTCAGTTTATGAATCATGAATATTAATACCATGTAAATATTCTTTATATTCGAATAACGAGTCTTAGTGTTGAGCATGGTTTGACTAAGATAATAAAGGTTGATTTCATTCCCAAAATCATTATTTTGTACAAGAAAAGTGACTCGTGATTGATCTAGGGCTATCATAAAAAGAATGATTGGATCCCCCTTGACAAGAAACATTATCACTGGTGGACCCAAGAGATTATTTTTGAACTTGGAAAATTATTCCAATCAATCATTGGTCCATTGATATGTGACATCCTTTTCATCAACTTGGTGAAGGGAAGACACTTGTTTATGAGATTAGAAATAAATCTCTATATGTAGGAAATGTTTCCTAATAAGCCCCTTATCTATTCAAGTTTTTGATATGGTTACATGATATGGATAACCTTTGTTTTCCCAGAGTCAACTTTGATGCCGTGATGTAATAAAACGAAGAAAAAAAATTCAATGCGGTAATTCCAAAAGCACATTTCAAGGGGTTCATGATTTTTGAAGACGGTATGAAGACCAGTCAGATGGTTATAAAATTATATAGATTTAACCACCAAATCATTGACATAGAATTCAAAAAACTTACCTAGGAAGGGCTTGAAGATGTGATGCATGACATATTGTTATGTGGTACTTCCATTCTTCAATCCGAAGGGAATTAATCAATATAAACATAATCCCGAGGGATAACTTAAAGTAGTGAATTAGTTATCTTCTCGATCCATACAATTTTTTTGTACCCTAAATATCCATTCATGAAAGAGAGGAATTTATAACCAGTCATTTAATAAATCAGTAGCTCCATGATTGGAAATGAGAAGTCATATTTTGGACAGTTCTAATTGAGATATCTAAAGTTGATGCAGACCACAATTTACCCATTATTCTTCTTTAACAAGATAATTTTAGCCATCCATTTAAGATACTAAACTTTTTGGATGAAGTCATCCTTGATAATATTGTCCACTTCAGCCTCAATCTTGGGGTGCGAGTCAGGTGTGTCCTTATGGTTTCCTATTTTTACCCATGGTGGTCTTCTAATAAGACCAAATGATGAGTGGACTCCTCAAAATCAAGACCTAATATCCATGTAATTCTAAGTGAACATGTACCAATTCTACTTTAGAAAGGAGGTGTATACCTATTATTCTATGAATGTCATGGCTGGAATAATCAAAGTGGTTCTTGGTTATTCTTATTTACCCATATTTATTTCTTTGAGTTCGTCAACGGTGGTAGAGAAACCTTACTCAAATGCTAGAGGTGCATCCCAGAGGAATTTCTCTTCTTACTCTTTCTCTTGATCCTCATTCTTCACCCATTTCTTGTTCTTACAGGAAGTAAGTTAGGAATAAAATTTCTCAGAGTTCAGCGAGGAGTTAATATTTTTAAATTTAGAAGGTGAAAAAACTACTTTCGATTTTACTGAGTACACAATGCCATTTTTAATCTAAAAATGGGTGACAAGGGAAAAATAATGATAATATTCATTTTATATCATTTACATGATAATATATTCTGACTCCACTAAAGAGACAAGGATTTTTTTATGTTTAGGGGGTGGAATGAAAGAATTTTCTCCCAAGATTTTTTCACTATCTGGAGAGTTTATGACTTCTTTAACACTACTGGATTTAGTTGTCATTTTTGATATCCTGAAAGTCTCTAAATATGTGATTGAAATTGGACCCATATCATTAATATAATTGATGGGAAACACATACTCTACACTGATCTACTTTAAGGGATTAGTTGGGGTTATATATAGACTGTTTGAGACATTTACTTAAGCAAAATCATCAATCATGTGCTTCTTTCCTTTCCTATGATAGAATCTTGCATCAATATATTGTGATTTATATGATTTAAATGGATATTTATTACCAAAAAATGTACCTATTTGACCATCAATAAAATATTTGAGGTATTTGTGGTATGATGGGGGAATAGCCACATGATTATGTAACCAAGGCCTTCCCAGCAGAACTTTGAAGGATGTATATTATGGAACAATTAGGAATTATATGTTGGATAAGAGATCCCAAAATTGGGTCATGATATTGGTCTCACTAAGATGCTTTTTATCTATCTTTTCATAACCTTTTAGAGTTATAATGGAGGGGGATAAGTGGAATTCATTATAACCTAGCTAATGAAGTGTTTGTATAAGAATGAGGTTGACTCTTGACCATTTATTAATGAAGTTCCATTGGATATCAACATCATTTATCTTTTCAGACATGTACATGGGTCTGATGTGTCCCTATATATCTGAATCTATATCCTAGTTAGTAAAGGAGATGATCATATGGAATTCCATAGGATCTTTCTCTACTTGATATACTTCAGAAACATCACCTTTGACCTAAAATTATTAACGAATTGATAAATATTCTATGATTGATTCTCGAAGGTCTTTTGGTAGACTCAAAGCATCCATGATTTCCAACTTGGTCAGAACCATGGCTAATTTCTTTAAAATTTCATAATTATGAGCTAAAGGTCTATACTTCCCAACATGAGGATTCTCTTTTTCTAGAACTTCGGGAAATAAAGTAATTGGTGTAGGTAGATTGGACCTTGGAATAGGAGTTGAAGGCACTTCTTTCCTTGGTAGACTAGGTCAACCAGGTCTTCATGTGCACTAAGGTTAATTGGGAGATGGTGTCTCCTATAGTCGTTCTTCCAAAATAATCAAGTTAAGGGAAACTAGTGCCTATGTGGGCGCAATTTATTGATCCTTCTGAGCTCACTGGATGAATCTCACACAAGTTATGACCGTATAGACGGTCCAAGTGGGGATGTGGCAATAATATTGAATTTGAGTATGGAATCATTTTCTTCTATATTCTCAGCTTTGGCAGCCTCTTCCCTTAATTTCCCAATCATATATAGGGAATTTGGGTTAATAGTCACACTCATTCCTAGAGAAGGGATCCATTAAGTGAATAACATTAATAGTACCAAAGATAAATTCCTCATCTGACAAGGAATCCGTATGGTGATTCAACTCTTATTATACCACTTGGTGAGGTGACACTCATACTTATAGGATTATAGGTATGAAGTCTGAGAGATTCAAATCCATCTTCAACCTTTTTACATTTTCATCTTTATATGTTTTCCTCCTTCTCTTCCAACCATGTATTTTATTAGAATACTAACTTTTAGAAGACTATGACATCGATGGACTCAGTTGTGACATAGTAGAAGTGATTGAGGGTATAGTTTTCTTTTTCAACTATGAGCCCAATTGTTCATCTTTCTGACCATCCAATCATTGAACTTCTATGTACCCTTACTGTTAACTTTCTGCCATCAATTCTCCTCCTCTTGCTAAGAAAATATTTCTTCAAGTGTAATGGGTTCAACCTCTTTAGGAGTGCATGAGGCAAAAATATAACTTTACAATTTTCTTTAGTGGACACTCTTTGAGGAGGGATGATGGAGTGGTTGAGTGAATTCCCAAACTCAAAAAAACCCTCTAGTTCCAGGTACACACACCTCCTTAAATCATTTTGGAGTGTACCGTATTATGAATTAAAACTCCCCCTACTACTCATATGTATTGGAATCATGTTATTTAGTGTATTAAAGTGAGGTGTTAATGAAATTAATTGATCAATAATGTATTATAGTCACTTCATATGTCTCTTTACGAGACTACCTCTATTTTCCCTCAATGAGGCCTTATCCTCTCCTTTTCTAGTTCTCTTGGATTCATTTGATAAACAAGAATCCAAAGGTAGTCTCCATAAATTTTGTTCTTTCATATTCCAAATGAGGATACCGAATCACATGATTGGACAAACTAAGAGGATTCATTCTGTAGCATTTCCCCTAATCGGAAGAAGAATAACTTCTATTGAGGAGGAGGTTATTGAGGTAAAACCCCCACCCTTATGATATGGGGATTTTTCAAATCCATTTCCATAACTCTTAAATCTTGGTTTTCTAACCTCAAAGGTATTGTTAAAATATCCCTCAGCCCTATAGGATGGGGTTTATCCTAGATTTTTATAGATTCGATTACTGTGACCGCCTTTTTGATTTAACAAAGTTGTATCCAAACATGGGTTGGGTGAATTATTTGGTTTTCACCTTATCCACTAGATTCCAAATAAATTTTTGTTATTTGTGACATTTTTTCTATTTGATAATTGAATTACCTTAAGTGAGAGGCATGCTCTATATTTTCAGATGCCCGATGCAGTAGTCTTTCAATGGATCAGTCTCTTCTATCCCAACATTGGTGTGAGTTGGTCGGGGCCTATTTTTTTGAGTATATCTTCTATTCTGAACAGAGTCCATTTTTTGAAGTGGGACTAAAGTTATGAAATTGAATGGTGTTATGTCAAAAAAACATTACTGATTAGGGAGTGTGGTGAAATAAAACACTTCGTGTTCACCCCATCCGCTGATATGAAAATTGGATGAGGTAACTACGATTGTCTAATGTAATTATTTTAATGTGTTGAGACATCCACACTAAATGGATCCTTTGTATTTTCCCAATTTTGGATTTTTTGTTTGTAGGAGATCCTCAAAGTTAATTTGGATATGTATCAATAATATTACCTTGAAGTGGATTTGATACTTTTCATAAGGAAATACCTTTTCTATTAAGTGATGAATTGTGTTCCATATATATATGTGGATGTGATGCACACAATATTCTTGAAAACACCTCTAAAATGATGTATTGGGGAGTGGATAAAGGAAAAAATATAAATGGCATTTTTTATTTAGCCAATTATTTCCTCATGTACAACATATATTCACCCCTTTTTTCTAGAGTCCCCTCAACCTGATCCAACCATAGTGGACACTTCCCTATTGCCTTATTATTAACCGTAAGATTGGTAAGGACTTCCTCTATCATATTAAAAGGGAGAAGATCCGAGGGTGGTTTGGAGAATTTCCATCTCCTTGGACTATCTTTAGGATGAGAAATGATTTCACTTTTCAATGGTAAGGAATCGGACATGAATAGACTCATTTTCCAAAGTACCTCACAGTAGGAGGGATTTCTCATCATTAAATAACCATGAAGAGGACCCTTTTGAAAAAGTGAAACAATATTGCAGGGAGAACTTTAACATCAAATTCCATCATGGTGAGGAATAACATTATGGATTTATGTCTAACTCTAAGGATAATTCCTCTATCATATAGCATGGGGAGGACCTTCATGGAAGATGATAGTAAGGGGAAGGCCTTCTAGCTATTTTAGCTTCTATTCATGTGGAGGGATACCATGAATATAATCAGGATTTGGACTCTCAAGATAGATAATAGTATGAGTATGAATCATTCCTTCATGGTGAAGTTTCAAGGGAGTACCTTGAGAATTACTACCACTATTCCCATAATTTGGTAACAAGAGAGTATAACTTGAGCTTCTATAGACATGAATATGAGGAATTATAGAACTAAAATGTTAAGTAGAGAGGTATCATAGATCAACTCTTTATTTTCTAGTCATCTCTGATGAGGATTATTTTTGGATGCCTTCTTGTGAGCGGTTGGGAAACCTTCTGGGAAAATTGGTTTTTAGTTATGATAAATTGTTTGACTAGACCCCATGTCACTATTGGAAATTGATGGTAGGTTTCTGAAATTTTGGCACGGGTTTGTGCTTACCTCCCAGTGGTTATTATAATAGGCCGATTACCTCTAGTTGGAATGAGGGTATAGAATTGATCCAGTTTTTAGGTATATAGTGTGTGTGTGTGGGGGGGGGGGGGCTTACCCACCACCATCTTATATGGGAGGAGAGGTGTGTGTCTACTCGAGAGTGACATGCTGACGAGTCACCCCAATTATAGGGATAAAGTTGTGTGTCTGATTCTTTTCCACTGTCATTTCCATTATGATTTCTTGTAATTTTTATAGGATGTGGGAAAAAATTTGTGTCTACCCCCTCACCATTATGAGGATGTTCTTGGTAACTTCAGTGACTGGAATAGGGATATATGTCAATTCTAGGTCTAGAGTAGTGTATGTGATTACTTAAATCCTCCATTTCCATCTAGTGGATACTGACACTACTCAGGTGCAGGGTAGAGGTATGGATCTATCAGCTGTTTGTTTCTAATAGTTTTCAGTGGATTTCTCAAGATGCTTCTAAAACAAGATTCTAGAGGGCTTGAAAAATATGAGCATGTTTGTGTGCCTGCTCATGGTTTCCACTGAATTTGACTGGAGGGTTTATCTGGATGATACCAGACAGGTCTAATGGAAGTCTTGATCGATGTGGGTAGGCGTTTGTTCCTACTCACACATTACCATCTAATTTGACTAGTGTATTTTTTGGGTGTGGATGGTTCTTATTCATACTCTCTATTTACCACACTATTTTGTTTTTAGTCTTCTTTGGATTCTACCAAATGAGTCTTTTAATAGGCTTTATTGGTGCATGCAGGTGTTTTTTTTCTCCTTGCAGTTTAGAACCAAATTTTATTGGCATGCTTATCTGGAGGGGATAGAGGTGAGACCACATTCTCTATTTTCTAGTTGATGAATTTTTGGGGGAAATCTTTTATGTTCAATTCAAGATGATCTGGACCATACTTTTGTGGATAATACCCTCACCATATTGAGGTTTCACTACCATGTGGTGTTGGAAGTGATGACTACTATGAAAATCCCTTTTAAAGGACCCTGTATCATCTAGGTGAGGCCATTTGTGTCCTTTTGATCTACCTCCATAAAATAATGGAGGATTTGATTGCTATGTTCTAGGGATAATCACATAAAACAGATGGATATGGTGATTAGTTCCATCTTCTTCTATACCACCATTAATCTTAGAGTGAATGAATGGAGGGGCTTTGTGTGTTGGAGGGCCTATTGGGTTAGCCGCTAGGGTTGAGGTGGTGCTATTCTTGTGGTACTCCTAGAATAGTGCAAGGGGATGGAGATGGGTAGAGTATTGGATTTAGTAAGATATATTTTCTTGGTTTTCCAAGGGGAGGGATATAGGTTATTTATACTTGAGGAGAGAGGTATTTTAAGGATAAAATATTTAATAATTTGATATATTCAAGGTATACCTTTTAATAGTGATATCCTTGGAATTATGAAATTTATTTGAATTGAATAACATGATTTTAAGTCTTTCAAACCATTTAAATTCATAATTTATTATTTTAATAAAAAATAAAGGTGAAAAAAATGAAAAAAAATATCTTAATGTAATACTTTAGACTTTACAATTTTGAAAATACTTTTTTTAGGTTTGGAAATTAATTTTATTAAATTTTAATTACTCATTTATGGAATTAAATATATAATTTCCAATCCTCAAGTTCTAGAAATTATTAGGTCATTATTACATCATGAATAATGTAATTTAAGATACACTGGTTATATGAAAAACTATATTTTTACTATTCACATGAAAATTGAAGTATCTTAGAAACTTTACAAAAAAACACCCTTAGAAAATGTTAATGAAATGATTCAAAAATGATATTAATTTTATTAAAATAAATTTTTAACAAAGGAAATTTTAATTTTTAATATACAATTTATGATTTTTACAGAATACTTTAAAATATAGTTCATTAAAAATGTGTTTATATTTTCATTGAGTTTTTTTGGCATTATAATATTTATATTTACTTAAATTAATGATGATAAATATTATTTATATCACAATTTATTATTTTTATAATGAATTACTTTTTCAACAGTCAGATTAATATTACCATCAATCAGGTTAATATTCCAAATGGTTAGGTTACTATTTTAATGGTCACACTACTATTCCAAATGTCACATGACCTCCTATATATACCACTTAATTATTTTACTCAATATTCATACAATTAATCCCAATGATATATATTTTCATTTTCTAAGATGTTTATTGGTTTTATAATATTTTGTTTCATTTTTATAGTGTTGGCCATGGGGGTGATAATTTTAGAAGACTGGGGAGATCCATATTTTCCCATTTTAGCTTTTAAATTTTTTATTATTTGTTTAGTTATAAAGTGTGGAATTTTCATTGGTTTTGTAGCTGACTAATGTAATGATATTTTTTAATGAATTATTTTTTTTTTCATTTCTCTATATTTTCTATGGATATAATACTTATATAATATAATATAACACAGATTTATGTATGAATAAAATTTTACACATAAACAATGGGCCGTTTCATTCTACCTGACCTTATAAATTTCATCCCTAGTGTTCAAACTCATATTATCGATTTAGAACTGGTGAGGGTAATTCTATTTCATAGTTTCCTCCGGTTCCCACATCACCTCTTCATACTTATGGTTCCACCAAATAAAATTGAAAAGGTGAGTTATCTTGTTTTAAAGAACTTTATCTCTCTGATCCAAGTTCATCAACAAATGCTCTTCATATGAGTGATAATTCTCTAGTCATACCACCTCTAGATTCAGTACACTTGATTGTTCATTTGTGTACTTCCTCAGGAGTGATACATGGAAGAAATCATGAACATGAGAAATATTTTTTGGAAGTCCAATTTGATAAGACACATATCCAATGCAATAAAGGATATCAAAGGGGACAATTTACCTAGGGATAATATTCCCATTCTTTAAAAACTGTATGAATCTCTTACATGGTGTTATTCAAAGGAAAACTATGTCACCAACTTTAAACTCCAGATCCCTTCGATGACTATAATCATAGTTATTTTTTTGACTCTGATCAACATTTATATGTTTTTGTATGGCCTAAACTCTCTCTATCAACTGTTTCACAATATTTGGTCCATGTTTATTTCATTCTTCATCTTTATCCCCAAAATTTAGAGTTCTACATCACTTCCCATACATATCTTTATATAGAGCCATTTTAATACTTTAGTGGAAGCAATTGTTGTATGAGAACTCAAAAATGATATATATTGATCCCATATTCCATTAAATTCCATTGGTAAGGATCTCATCTTGTCATAGAGTGTCTAAATAGTGCTTTTAGATTAGCCATCAGTTTGTGGGTGATAGACTATAGTGATATTCAATTCTGTATTCAAATAATGTTGAATACTTATCCAGAATTTCATGGTGAACCATGGATAACAATCAAAGATAATCAAAATTGGAACCCCATGTAGCCTCACAACTTGGTCTACATATATATTGGAATGTTTTTCCAGTGATAAATATTCCTAAATAGTGATGAAGTGGGAAGTCTTGGAAATTTTATACACAAAAAACCATACCACAATGTTTCCTTTGGATTTATTTAGGATACCACTGAAAATTCTATAGTGAAATGCTCCCATTACCACATGGGTATATGAAATGGATGCATTATCTATTTATACTTATATTTAAATGCTTTATATAATTAATATACCAAGAACCTTGAAATATACTTCGCAAACTTCTTCTTTATGTTTTCCCACTAGAATTGCTCCCAAATATCATGGAACATTGTTTTACTTCCCTTATGAATAGATAAAGGTGGGCTTTGTGCATTATCTAATAGCTCCTTATTTATGTCACACGATGAAGGCACACAAATACTAGTTCCAAACCAAATCACACCATCATAATTGATGTGAAAATCATGTATCTTACATTACTTTACTACCCAAAGTGGTGATGGAATTCCCCTGGAATCATCAAAAACTTGTTTCTTTTGAAATCACAAACTCACTATCAGTGGAGTAGGGTTGCATGTTTTTAGGGTTTTGGGTGGATCCTATGATCGTTCTGCTGATGGTTTTGGATTTTTTTGATGTTCTATGGTCTACCTTTTTGTGGGTTTTTTCTGATGTTTTCTTGTGTTTTTAGTTTGTTTGTTTTTTTGGAATGTCTCTTAGTCTTCCAGTGGGGTTTATTTTATCTAGCTGGTGATACTCCGACAGTGAAGAAACATTGGTTTTTCTAGTTGTTCAGTGGTTATTTGGTAATGTTTTTTCTCATGTAAGTTCCCTGATGAATATTTTTTCCATTCAATATCTCCAATGATGGTTTGGTGATGGTGTTTCTGAATATTCGATGGTGTTTTATTTTTATGGAGTTGTGTTCGAAGATACGATGATACAGGTTCAGTGCTAAGGCATTAGGTGGTAGTCTGGTGGGTTAGAAACTCAACAATAGGCTCCAGGTGATGATGTTGATGGCAAAAATGGAATCACTGGATTGGAATTTGAATTTGAATCTATTTTCTAGGATGGATTTGGTTAACTGGTCATTGCGTTGTGTGGGTTCATACTTAACCCTATCAAATTGGGTTTTATAAAAATATCAAAAATAGTAGTTTGGAGAAAGATCTCAACTTATAACTATATTTCACATGATTCATAGTTTTTATCAAGGATATTAAACTATCATGAGGCATAAGGTATCACTTAATTTTTTAGCATGAGTACACAAAACATGAATTTCTCTAAAGAATCATCGTATATCATAAATCCTTCTTCACTTATTGTTAGTGTGAGTAGAGGTGTAGTGTTTAGCCTCTTCTAATTCTCCTAAAATATTTACTTATATTGTTTTTTTGATTCATACTTTACCCATTTCCATGTTAACTTAGTTAGTGGGATATAAAATCATGAACAATGTCTCACAAAACATTAGCAATACCCCCTTAAGACAAGAAAACTGTAGATTTCAAAGACACTAGTGGGTCTTGGTAATTCCTAAATTATCTTTTTCTTTGAAGGGTCGATATAAACTCCCTCAATTATGATCATGTTCCATATGAATTAGACTTGATGCATCCAAAATTCAGACTTTCTAAATTTATAATACATTTTCTCTATCCTTAATGTCTCAAGAACAATCTTTAGATGCTCTTTATGTTCTTATTTTCTCTTAGAGTAAATGATAATATCATTAATAAAAACTTCCATAATTTTTTATAGGTAGTCTCTAAAGACTCAATTCATAAAATACATTATTATTTTAGGGGAATTAGTACATCCTAAGGGAATCAAAATGAACTCATAGTGATCATACCTTTTATGAAAAGTATTCTTCTGAATATGTTCCTTCTTCACTTTTATTTGATGATATCCAAAATAAAGATCCACTTTTAAGAAGTACCAATCTCCTCATAGTTTATTAAACAAGTCATCAATCCTTTGTAGAGGATACTTATTCTTTATAGTGATCTTGTTGAGCTCTTTATAAATGATAAAAAATTTCATTGATCCACATGTCTTCTTGAAAATGAGTACCAATGAACCCCAAGGCGATGCATTAGGGAGTATGAAACCATTGTCCAAATTCTCTTATAGTTTCTTCTTTAACTTCTCTAGTTTTACAAGGGCCATCCTTTAGGGGTATTTAGATATATTAGTGGCTTTGGGTATGAGCTCTATTGTGAACTCTATCTCACGATCTAGGGGAAGTCTTGGTGACACTTCGGGAAATAAATCAGTGTATTCCATCACAATGTCCATTTCCTCAAGGCTGATACCATCCTTTGAATTAAACATTTTGTAATGATATACTTTTTATATTATATCAACACCCACACCACTGGGGGATTTTACAAAAGAGATTCATGGTCTTCTTTACATTTTTACATGATCATGGGATGATTTGGAATATGAAATTTGATTTCATTTTCCCGACAGTTTATGTGTGATCTATATAATGAGATCCAGTCTATGCCTAGTACAACATCGAATTCCACCAAGGAAAGGATTACATGATTCACTGTAATATTCTTCCCACAGTCACTAATAGAAGAATATTCCAAAACTTTGGTTTCAATAATCACACCACTAGGTGGTTTTATAAATATCTCTACTTCAAGGTATCATTGCTTTAATTCAATAGTTTTAGAAAACTTTTAAGATGTAGCGACCCAATCCCTAAAATCATGGAGCTAGTATTTACTACTATTATAATGACGTAAGATACAGGTAAATCACATCTCAAAGGAACACATAGTTTAGCATTCATGGTAAACCATATACATACATGAGTCTTGTATTAAAAATTAATACACTAATTAAAACACAATTTTTTATTTCGAGGATAACTTTATTCCATCTAGTATATCCTTTCATATATTTCATAGTACACCTATTAGATAATTGGTGAAAGGAGAAAAATAAGGGTGTGATCAAATACTCAGCAAGGGTAAAATATAGAAGAAACAATAATTAATCAATTACATAAATAATTATGACATTTTAAATAACTTAACACACATACCATGAAATCAAAAAACTGATAAGGAAGCGCATAAAAAATATAGAAAGGTAATAACTGGAAACAGATGACATTCAAATAACTAGATAAGGAAAAATAAACGTGGAAAGGAAAGAAACTAAAACACATGACATTAAATCAATGACCATAGAATGAAATTAATCCATAGATATATTGGTGAAAAATCTCTTGGATAAATAATACCTAATTCAAAATGAAGTCAATTCTTGATTATTGGATGTCATGTTTCTAAGGCAGATGTTACCTTTATTATAAAGAAAGTTTAAAACAAAATGGGTAAAAAACCATTAGCTTAGTTTAGCCAACTGATTTCATCCCATGAGACTAACAATAATTATAAGGTCTTTCATTAACATCACCTAACACACATATCTTACAATAACCACTATCCAACCCATAAGGATTACATTAAATAGTCCCCAACACATATAGTTCATGTCGAAATCATACAAATAAACAAATTTCATTATCAAATATTTGTATTTATTAAAGGATGGAGATTAATCAATATTTCCCCAATCAATAAAATAAATATAAAAGTGACCACTTTATGTAAAAATGGTATATGTTTTAGGAAATAATAATATCCCTCATAAATGATATGGATAATTAAGGGAAATTCAATGTTCAATAATCATAGAAAATTGAATATTTCAAGGGGGATAAAAGGAATACAGGAAGTGAATGTCAATAATATCCTCGTTCAAATTAATCAAAACTCATCCAGAGGAAGAATAAGGATGATATCAATACCGCATATCCCAATAGAATAAAGAAATAAGTTTTATTGTTGTTAATGAATGTGAATACTATAAAAATATCTTTTAAAAAAATTCTTTAGGAAAATGTTCCATTCATTTTTAAAAACAATTTCTAAAAAATTTTCTTTGAATATAAGATTTAAAAACATTTTCTTTTATAAGAAAATTTTAACCATGAAAATTAATCTTTAATTAAATAATGGTGGGTAAATATGTACTTGTTATGTGAGGTAAAAAGAATATTCATTTTTCCCGGTAAAAAGGTTAGAAAAATTCCATGTTTGAAAAAAGCGATATTATGATTATTATAAAAACAATAGTAAAAGAAAAATAGGGTAAAAATGAATTTAAAAAATCATTTTGTAATAGATAAATATTTTATTGAAAACCTTTTTATAAAATAGGATTTTAAGAAGAAAATAGGTTCTATGACTAAAGAGGAATGAAGTTGAGTTTTCTTAAAAAAAAATTTCTAAAAAGTTTTAAGAACCATAGGGTAGAAAATAGTACTATTACATGATAAAGGTCATGAAAAATCAAAGGTTATGAAAATTAAAGGGTTTATTAAATAATGGCCAAATAATATATTCAAACTGAAATACCATTGAAAGATCCTTAAAATTATTCTTGACGAAAATAAACCTTAAACATTCAAAAGTGTCCCATACCACTTTGAAATATTTTAAATCATAAACCTCATGAATATGAACATTAAATGAGTTTTTTAAATACAATTAAGATAACATAATTATGGATATAATATTTCAAAATGGGTAGTCTATACACAAAAAAACGTACGTGGTGAATATGACATTTATCTTACAGATGTAAAAAGTGAGATGAAAATTTATTACCTTAAGTTTAACTTATCACATATATTTATATTTATTAATAATAAAGTTATGATAATTATTTAATTTTTTTAGAAACATTTTAATATTTATAATTACTTTTATTTAACTTATTACCATTTTTTATACATCTGCTTAAATAATTAAGTTTACATTGGATGTTTTGACCAATTTCGGTTTATGGGTCGAAAAAATTTGGAAGATCAACAATGGTTTAAGGGGTCATAAAATGACATCTCTAGAATAATAATAATTACATAATTGTCATATTTATACCTCAATTATACTTTTTAATCCAATAATTAAATAGGGTTATAATAAATGAACTTATTTTAAAATCATGGAGAATGTAGGCCGTACGTACGCATGAGTAACATTCCCTTTTTTCAATAATCATTATGGAAAGAAGGTAAGTAACATTATATATTTCTATAATAATAATTATACCATAAATAATTTTATTTAATCGTATATACTTATATATATACTAATTTTAATGTAAATTTAATTACATCATGTGTAGGAGGCGGTAGTCTACACGTCCACGAACGATGTTATTACCTTTAAGTGTGTGTAAAGGTAATAACGAAAATGATATATTATATTTATATATAGGTAATTATGTAATTAATATCATATATTTGTTTTTATGTCACATATTTTTAATTAAAAACATCCATTATACACTCCTCGTATATTGTGAACAGATCACATTGCTTTGAGGAGAAGATAGTCCATAATTATACAAACAATGTTATCATATTTACACATAATCAAAAGTATATGGGAATGTGTTATAAAATAAGTATAGAAGAATAAGGAAATAATAAATATCATATAAAAAATATATTAATATAGTGTACATCATAATTCACAAACTTTAAAGGTCATAAAGTAAAAACGAACAATCATCATTTCATGAGACGATAGTTCTCCATACACATAAATAGCATGTTCATTACCCATTAGATGGAAGTGTGTGTAATTTTATTACTAAAAATTAGTATAAAAACATATCAGTATGTTTAGGATACTATTTTGTTTACATAATCATGGAATAAGAATATTTTAGGGGGTGAAGAATGGAAATAAAACTAAGTAGCTTGAGGAAAGAGGTTACCTATTCTTTGGGTAGCTCTTTTTGGTTTGCACCAAAGGGCTTCCTTGGGTGAATTTATGCCCAAGTGAAGGATTATAGTATGAGGGTAGGTATTTTGAAGATATATTTGGATAGATATTGGTCAATACAAAGTGGCCTAATAGGTGTGAGGAAGTGGGAGGAGAGGAGTCCTTTTTATAGTGGTGGAGGAGTGACACTCTTGTAAATTCTTGAAAAGGGAATTAAAACCACATTTTACCATTTAAAGTGGATCCAATAATTTACCAAATTATATAAAAGGGATTATAAGGAAGATATATTGATATTAAACAATTTTTGGACAAGTTTCTAGGTCATTTTGAGTCTTATGTTAAAGGTTTAGTCCCTTGTTAAGATTAATTTCACCTTAATTGTTGTAATTAATTTTAATTAATTTCACTAATAGTTTTTGTAAAAAAAATGTTAACCTTATTATAAATTATAAATTATTATTATTTCAAACATTGGTTCCAATTTTCTAATTTTTAATCATACAAGTGGAAAAAATTAATTTAAATTTCATCATACAGACGAGATGACAATTTTGGGTTTTAATGTAAAGACGTTCAAAAGTTTGTTAAGTTTTTATACCCAATTTCAAAGTTAAAATGATTCCAATTACCTAAATTGGGTTAATTTATAAATAATTTCTAAAATTTTATGTTGAAAATATATTAAAATATAAGTTGACCCTAAATAAATTATATAAAAAAGTAGCTTTGAATTAAAATATAGTATTTTCACTATTCCTTAAAAATCTGAATCGTCACAAAAAAATACAACAAATTCACACCAAAATAATTTTTATGATTCTAATTAAATTATGAAGATCATTTTGACACATAAGATTTATAAAAGTTTCAAAAAATGGATTTAAAATAGATTCTTCATTAAAAGGGGGTAAAAGAGCCATTATAAAAATATGGTTTTTATACAAACTATTGGGTTTGTTCTTATCATATGATTATAAAATTTGTAATAAGAATGTCAAAAATATTTTATTGAATATATAATATATATATTACATTAATATCACTCACTAATTGTAATTAATTCATTAGGATTTGTGATTATAAAAATAGGTTTCTATAAAAACATTTCCTTTATATTCAGTTGTTTATTATATCCATTTAGAATTAATTTATAACCAATAATTTAATTTTATATTTTTTGTAAACAAAATATTTTCATAAATTTGTTAATATTATTCATAACCTCCACTACTGGAAAGGGGAGTTTTCCCAACACTTGTATACCAACGGTTTAAAGGAACCATTGATATATGTTGTCTTTCCCAACGGTTTATATAAACCATTTGGAAAGACCTTGAAGAACTTACTTTTCCCAATGGTTTTATTAAAGCATTGGGAAAAGTGGGGGGAAAACATAGTTTTCCCAACGGTTTCATAAAACTGTTGGGAAAGATTGGGGCTTCCTTAGTTTTCCCAATGGTTTTATAAAACCGTTGGGAAAAACCAATCTTTCCCAAAGGTTTTTAAGAACCGTTGGAAAAAAAAGCCCCAAATACCAAAATGCAGGCAGCGGACTCCCCACGATTCCATAAGCCTTCCGCTTGTCTCCTTGAGCGATTCCTTGGTAGAAGGAGTTGCCAATCCCCACATCTTCCATCGGATCAGCACCTACCAGGTTAGATTCCTATATTTTATGAAGGATATAGTTCGACCTCTTATAAATCATATCCTTCTTTTCTCGATTTCATTATTCCCAATTTTTAGGGTTTTTGTAAAATTTTATGATTGTTCCACGAATTGTGTACTCAAATCCCTATATCGGTGTATGTCCAATTAATGTTTTCATTACACATTTACATTTATAAGGGAATGGTGTCTCTTTATTGTGTTCTAATTTTGAAGATTCATAGTTTTTTTTAATCTGCTTCAAATATTATAGCTTCATGTATAGGAACTAATAAGAAATTGTTTGTAATATTTATTGATATTATTTCATGAAAATCACTCCTTTCATCAAGATCATGCCAAACATGAAGATCTTGTTCATCTTAATTTTTGTACACTATGTGTATTACATAACAAGTATGTATCATGTTTTTATCAAAGTCTATATATATATAAAATGACACACTATTCACTTATCCTTTGCACAATAGAACATATGGAGAATCTTCTTGTACTTTTCCAAATAGTATGTGGTCCCTAATTAGTACTTCTTCCTTCTTCATGAAACTAATTCACAGAATGTCAAATTCACAATATTAGTGAATATTAGTTTTTCTAATATAACCATTAATCATTCTGCCTTCGATATCGTACATGTGTTATTCAATCACCTTTTTAAAACACAATGACCATTTACACTGATTTGGGGTTCCTCAAAATGCTTGGGAAAATCAGAAAAATGCATGTATTAAATCGTGTTTCTCATATGGTTTCATGGATACAAGTTCATCTTGAAAATCATGACTACATGGTTTAAATATCATGAGGACTATGAGATTATTATTCTTCACACAAATGAAGTTTTTTTCTACAACTATTTTTTTTCACTTTTGATTTGGCTGAAAGGGGAGCTTTTTGGTCATTAATCATGGTTGTGGGTGGTCATTTATGATGTAAGATAGTATGAATTCATTTTACTTGATATATCTAATATTATTATTGATTTATGTTCAATTTGATTATCTTTAACTAGTGATTTTATTTAATAAGTTTTTATTAATGGTTATAATAATGACGATATGGTATAAGGGTTCATATGGTGTGTATAAGGGTTCACATGGTGTGTATAACGGTTAACATGGTATCAGTGAACTCAATTAATGAATTTAAGCCCTCATTATCACTAGCATGTAAGAAATTGAGTGATTTGAACTCATCCTCACATGATTTCTTACCTTAGATAGTGTCCAACATATGGAATACGAGCTTTTGAATTCATCAGTTAACCAGGATCATGTATTTCATTTCCCCCAAGATTACTATACTAATATAACTTTAGGGTCAACTAAATATGGTTCTCATTGTACGTTGTATATTATGTGTCCTTCTTGGCCAATACTCACTTTTATAAGGGTGGGGTGATTTTCACTACATCAACTAGAAACTTCTTCCTTTATCATTTACATAAATGTATTTTCTATTAAAGTTCAATACTATTGAATTGTTTATGAAAAAATGACTTATATAAATTCTTTTTACAGAATGGACAGAAGTTGGATGTATGAAATTGATCGGATCTCAAGTGATTTTCAAAACAATTTGGAGAGCTTTATAGATTTTGCATTTCACAATGCTTCAGATAGTGGTTGCATACACTGCCCATTTTCCAATTGTGTTGGCATACCTTGGTTGAGCCGTGAAGAAGTCAGCTACCACATAACCAAAAATGGTTTTCAAGAAAACTACTTTGTGTGGTATCACAATGGGGAGAAAATGAAATCTCAAATTGGTGATGATCGAAATGAAAGGACTGGAATGGAGAATTTGTTAGATGATCAGTTTCCATTTATTCGTCATCATGAAAAAGAAAGGATTTCGACTCAAGGAGACTTTGATACGAGGACAGCTGATGCATCTAGTGAAAATGATGATATTGATAGGGTGAAAAAATAGAATTATGCTTCCACGACTCCAGTTTATCGACAATGTGATAAAATGAAAAAGCTGGAATTTTTAATCCGATTGTTTCATGGGAAAACCATGTATGGAATTTATAATACAACAATCAATTACATTCTTACCCTCTTGAAGGATTTACTTCCAGATGATGCAGATATTCTCTCAAACCACTATATGGCATGGAATTTAGTTGAGGAACTTGGATTTTCAAGAAACAAAATTCATGCTTGCCCGAAATATTGCAATTTATTCTGGGAGGAAATCGCTGAACGAAATGATTATATAAAATGTGGAACATCCCACTGGAAGTCAAAATCTGATGGAACACCATCCCGTGTTCCACAAAAATTAATGTGGCACTTTCCATTGATCCCCAAACTTCAGAATCTTTTTATGTCTGATGACATATCAATAAAAATGAGATGGCATGATACCGAGAGAAAGAAGACTAATGATGAGTTGGTTCATCCTGCAGATGGATTTTCGTGGCAGAGATTTGATGCTTGACATCCTGATTTTGCAGCTGACATGCGTAATGTGAGGTTGGGTCTTTCATGTGACGATTTTAATCCGTTTGGGCAGATTCTTACTTCGCACAACACATGGCCAGTTTTCATACACATTTATAATCTTCCCCCATGGTTGTCTATGAAAAAACCTTTCACTTTCATGAGTATAATCATATCTGGTCCTTCTAATCCCGGCATTGATATTGATGTATACATGCAACCTTTAATAAAAGAGTTGAAACTTTTTTGGGATGTGGGTGTGCGCACATATGATGCATGTTTGAAAGACATATTTCAGATGTGTGTTGCGCTTATGTGGATGATCAATGATTTTCCTGCTTATGCAATGATGTCTAGATGGAGCATAAAGGGAAAATTGTCATGTCCAGTTTGTATGAAGAATACATGATCCAGAAGACTGAAACATCGTTTTAGTTTCAGTTTTATGGGACATAGACAATTATTTCCAAAGGATCATCCATATAGAATGAATCGTTGAAGAATTGATAATACCATAGAGACTGATGATCCACCTCAGCGTATGTCTGGAACTGACGTGCTTAATTAATTGAAAGATTTCAGTTTTTCGTTCGGGAAGGGTCAAATGAAATCTGGAAAGAGAAAGAATGTTTCCACTGAAACCTGTTACAATTGGAGGAAGAAGAGTATCTTTTTTGATTTGCCTTATTGGTCAACCAATTTGTTACGTCATTGCTTAGACGTAATGCATATTGAAAATAATATATGCGAAATGTTGCTTTCGGTTCTTTTAAATGTCAAGGGGAAGACAAAAGATGATTTACGATCTCGGCGTGACTTGGTGGATTGGGGCATCAGACCAGAATTGCATCCTGTGCGTATCAGTGAAAATAAATGGCAACTTCCATGTGCTTCTTATGTGATGAAACCTACGAAAAAAACAATTTCTGGAAGTATTAGAGACTATTAGAGTTCCTGATGGCTATTCAAGCAACATATCTAAACGGGTCAACAGAAGAGATTTGATGCTAAAATCTTTGAAGACTCATGATTATCACGTTCTACTGCATGAGTTTCTTTCAACAGAAATCCTTCATCTTTTGTACAATAATGTAAGGGTGGCTGTTATTCAGTTGTGCCATTTTTTAGAGATCTTTGTGCTAAGAATTTGTCCAAGTCTTTCTTGAAAAAAATATTGACAGATGCCCCATTAATTTTGTGTGAGTTGGAGAAAATATTTCCTCCATCATTTTTCACATGCATGCTGCATCTGACTATCCATATTCCCACTGAAATACTTCTCGGAGGACCTGTTTCTTTTCATTGGATGTATCCAACTGAAATAAATATGTTCACATTAAAGTCTTAGGTCCGAAACAGAAATCATCCCGAAGGTTCTATCGTGAACGGTTATTTGGCTCAAGAATGTATGGATTTCTGCTTGATGAATTTGTCTGATCTTACTACAAGATTGAACGGACCAATGAGAGATGAAGAAGAACAGTATGAGAAAATTGAACCCAGTTTTCCATCACTTCCTCAAACAGGAGGAATTCTTGGATCATATACATTGAAGACATTAATCCATGGAGAGCGGGAGATGGCACATCACACAGTTTTGTTCAAATGTGATTTGTTCGATGACTATATCAGGTAACTAAATTGATTATTTATATCTTACATATATATCTGTTAAACTATTAATATTTTTTATCTACAGGGAACATAAAACAATGATAAATAGGAAGCATCATTCTTTATCTTTGAGAAGGAGAGAGACTTTGCATAGCAAAGAGTTTTCTGCTTGGTTAAAATTGAAGGTATAAAAGAATTAATGTTTAAAATAATTATATCAATATTTAATTAAGTTTAATAGTTATTTATATTGTAGGTATTGAGTTTTTATACTGACTCTGTCTCTGAGGAAATAAGAGCTTTGGCTTTTGGTCCTAATACCGTGGTTCATGACTGTAAATCAATTGTTATCAATGGGTAAAAATTTATTGTCACTGAACGAGAAAATAACATGAGAACACAACATAATGGTGTTATGGTTACTATCACAATATATTGTTATGCCAATGCATCAGATAATAGACTGTAATTTGAAAATGTGGGTTATTATGGAGTTGTTGAGAAAATAATAATATTGGATTATTACTCTCATGGATGAGTCGCAATGATGAAATTCCATTGGTTTGATTTGATGATGAGACACGGAACATTTATTGATGATTATGGATTTCGAGTAATTAATATGACTCGCACTCTTGCTACCGAAGAACCATATGTGTTGAAATCAATGGATAAACAAGTTTTTTATGTCAAAGACCAACTTCAACCTGAATTTGGTGTCATAATTGAAGTAATTCCAAGACATATTTTTGATGATGGTGATGATGGAATTGACACTGTCCCTAGTTCCATTGAAACCAATCCATTTATTTCTTTTGATGACTCAAATAGCTCAATTGTCAGAGTTGATTGTGAACCTAAAGTTGTGGTTGAAAATATATAGAATCATTCAACCATGTTCTCAATTATTTTGGTTTACCTAGAGTTGGGTTATTAAGGTTGGTAATATTCAAATAGATTTAGTATTGATCACAAATATATTTTAGCTGACTTGACCGCTATGTGAATTTTCAATGTTTATTGGTTGCAGTTTTATTTGAATTTCATTTTATAATTTGGAATTGAATTGTATTCAAACATATTCAAACAATATTTCTAACTTGGTGAATATTACAACTTGTATGATTTATTTAATCCATTTAATCTCTTCTAAAACAATTGATAGCTAACTTGACTGTTATGTAAATTTTCAATGTTTATTGGTTGTAGTTTTATTTGAATTACATTTTCTAATTTGGAATTGAACTGTATTCAAACATAGTCAAACAATATTTATAACTTGGTGAACATTACAACTTGTATGATTTATTAAATCCATTAAATCTCTTCTAAAATAATTGATAGCTTAATTGACCATTATGTGAATTTTCAATGTTTATTGGTTGCAGTTTTATTTGAATTGCATTTTCTAATTTGGAATTAAACTGTATTCAAACATAGTAAAACAATATTTCTAACTTGGTGAACATTACAACTTATATGATTAATTAAATCCATTCAAGATCTTCTAAAACAATTGATAGCTAAATTACCAATGAATCCCCCTATTCCCTCATATATTTAGTTTTTCGGGTTACATATTAGTTTTCTTTTTCTAATTAATTACATATTTGTTTTCAAAATGCAGGAAATGAAGCCAATTGAAGAGAGAAGAAGGAAAAAAATGATGGAGAACAATCATCGAATGACGGAGTTGGGAATTACATCATTAGTGCCTGTAGTGAGTAATTTATTTCAAATTGATATATTTAAAGAATATATAATGTCATGCGATTAATTTTTTTGTAAATTTTTTTGTAGGATCCACCAATACGTCGACATTTATTCGATGAGGAGCCTAGTACTGGTCCTACTACTCAAGACGGTGGTACGAGGAGGGTTCGTACCAGAGGTGGACGAGTAGCTGCGCGTACCCGACTAGACCTTGCCCCTCCCACTGACTTGTCATCCTTCCCACATTCTGATCTCGGTGTGTCATTAGAGACACATGGGATATTTAGGCCTCCCATGTTTTCACTTCCTTCTGCATCTTCTGGCCCATCATTTTCACATCCCATGATGATTCCCACTCCTCAGCATCCGGTCAGACAGCTGTCCCATCTTCTTTTCCTTATACTTCTATCTCTCCGAGCTTCTATATTCCATCTTCTTCGACTCATGTTCCTCCACAGGGTGTTCCATCAGTTTCTGTGGATCCAGAAGCACTCAGTGATCAGATCGACACCGGTATATTTATAAAAACCAAACAGAATTTTATAGAAATATTTATTTTCATTATAACATGTTTTGATAAAATATTTATTTTTCTTTCATGATAGATACATATACTGAAAGTAGGCGTGGGCGGGGGCGAACATGCATGCGTTCGGTGTGGAACCTCCGCACACAGGTTATGGTGGATTATAATGAAGACAACCAAATGGTTGAGAAAATAGGGCAGCAATGTCGGAGTTTTTTGGCGATGCTTGCCAAATACTCCGACATCATTCCCATCTACCCGCTATCGTGGAGACATTTACCACATGAGGTCAAGGATAGAGATTGGGTAGAGATATGGGTAAAAAAATCTGTTCTATTTAATGCCATGAATTATTTTTGTATTTATATGAATTAATATTTTGATTTCAGCTTCGATTTAATTTTCCCGATGGTGAGGGTGCACGATCGGAACATCTAAAGGATTTAGGCGAGCTTTGGAGAGCCTAAAAGCATGAGTTGTATATTGGCAGGGTTTCTAGAGTTGGAACTGAGTTAGAGGCGGTACCAGTGGTGGATGATTGTCCTATAGAGCAGTATCATCAGATGATTACTCATTGGACGAGTACCCAGTTTAAGGTATTAATAACATTTTAGGTATTTAAATAATAACTTTCATGTTTTTCATTAATACTATCTGTTTCATTTTCGAATTTTATTTAGGAATAATCTGGAAAAAATAAAAAGAACATTGATGCAAAAAAATACCTCCACACACTGGGACGCACTACGATACCTGATCATGAGAGGAAGTAGGTATGACAATTGTTTATAAGTTTTCTTTACGACTTAGACTTTCTTTTGTTTATTTAATTATTTAATAGTTTGCTAATTTTTTCATATAACTTTAGTTTTCAATGTCATTGTAGAGGCAAATACAAAATATTGAAGGACGTGTGCCTCAAGCAAAACTGTTTTGCTCGAGTAGACAGAAAAAGGATGGAAGTGCCGTCAACGAAGCGACTCAGCAGCATATTTTAAGATTTAATCTGTTGAATTTATTTTTTAATATCTATTTTGTAACTTAATGATATATTTATATTTGTAACAGGCTTCTTTAGAGGCCCTCGATGCCCAAGAACCAGACAATTTTGGGCCAACAAATCACTTACATCAGGTGTTGGGAGAGGAGCATTCTGGCAGAGTACGTTGCCAACCTAGGAGAACCCCGACGAGGTATTGGACCTCCTCAGGTACGAGTTGTAGTGACACCGAGCTGCAGCAAGTTAGGGCACAGGCATAACAGGCTGAGAAAAGGACCACAGAGACGGCCGAACAGTCTGCTAGGGCAAACAGTGCGTTTATGAAATTTATTGAAGTTCTACATCCTACACTTCCAGCAGAGGACAACCCAGCTTTTGATGAGTATATGTCGTCGATACGTTCTATATATGGTGCACTAGGTGGCAGTTCTAGTGGTGGTCAGGACGATGTCCAGCTTGACGATGATGATGGCGAGGAGTCTGATGCGGAAGAGGAGGGAGTGAAGGAGGGCGAGGCGGGTGGCGAGGGCGAGGAAGAGGAGGAGGGAGAGGGCGAGGATGATGATGGAGACGAGGACGAGGGTGATGATGATGATGGTGATGATGGTGATGGTGATGTGGGACAAGTTAATCCATTACATTTTTGAATGATATTACTGAGATTTGATATTTAATCTATTCTAGTTGTTGGTTTTATCTAGACTCGTAGTATAGTATTGGAGTTGAGTTATTTTTATATATTATCTGTTTTTATGGATGTTTTTGTCTTTTAGTGGTTGTGTTTTTGGGAACCCCCCTCCTTCCTGGACCCTGGACAACCCCCACCCTCCTCCCTAGACCCCGGACAGCCCCCCGGACAGCCCCCCGGACAGCCCCCCCACCCTCCTCCCTGGACCCCAGATAACCCCCTAGACAGTCCCCCAAACATCCCCCCCGGACAGCCCCCCACCCTCTTCCTTGGACCCTGGACAACCCCCCTGAACAGCCCTGGACAGCCCCCAGACAGCCCCCCCCGAACATCCCCCCGGACAGCCCCCCAGACAGCCCCCCACCCTCCTCCTTGGACCCCATACAACCCCTCGAACACCCCCCAGACAGCCCCCCAGACAGCCCCCCACCCTCCTCCCTAGACCCCAGATAGCCCCCCGGACAGCCCCCCAGACAGCCCCCTAGACAGCACCCCCACCCTCTTCCTTGGACCCCGAACAACCCCCCCGCAGAGAGGATTCTCATAAAATGGACAACATTTTAAGTACATACGAAAAAATGACCAAACACATTTGGTTTCCATTTAAACTTTAGGAGAACGATCCATGGGTCATATGTGACGTGTACGAGTCAATCCTGCCTTAATCTGAGGTACGGTGTGGTCGGAATCACTCTAAGTGGCTCTCTTTTGCTTAAAATGGACAACAATTTAAGTACATATGGAAAACCGACCAAACGCATTCAGTTTCCATTTAAACTTTAGGAGAACGATCCATGGGTCATATGTGACATGTACGAGTCAACTCCGCCTCAATGCGAGGTGTGGTGTGGCCGACACCACTCAAAGTGTTTGCCTTTTGTTTCAAAAGGATGCCATTTTAATTGAAAAACATCAACTGGCATACAGAAAACCAACCGAACGCTTTCGGATTGTGTCAATACATTATCACAACAATCCATGGGTAATATGTGACGTGTACGAGTCAATCACGCTTCAATCCGAGGTGCGGTGTGGCCGCCGCCACTCAAAGTGTTTGTCTTTTGTTTCAAAAGGACATAATTTGAAGTGAAAAACATCAACTGGCATACATAAAACCAACCAAATGCATTAGTATTGTGTCAATACTTTAGTAAAACGATCCATGGTTCATATGTGACGTGTACGAGTCAACCCCGCCTTAATCTGAGGCACGGTGTGGCCGAAATCACAATAAGTGGCTCTCTTTTGCTTAAAATGGACAACAATTTAAGTACATACGGATACTGACCAAATGCATTCTGTTTCCATTGAAAATTTAGGAGAACAATCCATGTGTCATATGTGACGTGTACGATTAAACGCCGCCTCAATCTGAGGCACGGTGTGGCTGGAACCACTCAAAGTGTCTGCCTTTTGTTTCAAAAGTACGTCATTTTAATTGAAAAACATCAACTAGCATATGGAAAACCGACCAAACGCATTTGGATTGTGTCGATATATTAGAACAACGACCTATGGGTCATATTTCATGTGTACGAGTCAACCACACCTCAATCTGAGGCGTGGTGTGGCCGGAACCACTCAAAGTGTCTGCCTTTGTTTTTCAAAAGTACGTCATTTTAATTGAAAAACATCAACCGACCTAAGGAAAACTGACCAAACGCATTCGGATTGTGTCAATACATTAGAACAACGATCCATGGGTCATATGTGACATGTACGAGTCAAACCCGCCTCAATCCGAGGCGCGGTGTGGTCGGAACCACTCAAAGTGTCTGCTTTTTGTTTCAAAAGGACCTCATTTTAATTGAAAAACATCAACTGGCATACGGAAAACCGACCAAACACATTCGGATTGTGTCGATACATTAGAACAATGATCCATGGGTCATATGTGACGTGTATGAGTCAACCCTGCCTCAATCCAAGGTGTGGTGTGGCCGACACCACTCAAAGTGTCTGCCTTTTGTTTCAAAAGGACGTCATTTTAATTGAAAAACATCAACTGGCATACGGAAAACCGACCAAACGCATTCGGATTGTGTAGATAAATTAGCACAACGATCCATGGGTCATATGGGATGTGTTCCAGTCAACCTCGCCTCAATCCAAGGCGTGGTGTGGCCGCCACCACTCAAAGTGTCTATCTTTTGTTTCAAAAGACCGTCATTTTGATTGAAAAACATCAACTGGCATACAGAAAACCAACCAAACACATTCAGATTGTGTCGATACCGTAGCACAACAATCCATGGGTCATATGTGATGTGTACGAGTCAACCCCGCCTCAATCCGAGGTGTGGTATGGCCGCCACCACTCAAAGTGTCTGTCTTTTGTTTCAAAAGGACGTCATTTGAAGTGAAAAACATCAACTGGCTTACGGAAAACTGACCAAACGCATTATTATTGTGTTGATACTTTAGCACAACGATCCAGGGGTCATATGTGACGTTTACAAGTCAACCCCGCCTTAATCTGAGGCACGGTGTGGCCGGAATCACTCTAAGTGGCTCCATTTTGCTTAAAATGGACAACAATTTAAGTACATACGGAAAACCGACCAAATGCATTTGGTTTCCATTGAAACTTTACTAGAACGATCCATGGGGAATATGTGACATGTAAGAGTCAACTCCTCCTCAATCCGAGGTGCGGTGTGGTCGGCACCACTCAATGTGTCTGCCTTTTGTTTCAAAAGGACGTCATTTTAATTGAAAACATCAACTGGCATATAGAAAACCAAACAAACACTTTAGGATTGTGTCAATACATTAGAAAAACGATCCATGGGTCATATGTGATGTGTACGAGTCAACCCCGCCTCAATCCAAGGCGTGGTGTGGCCGCCACCACTCAAAGTGTCTGTCTTTTGTTTCAAAAGGACATAATTTGAAGTGAAAAACATCAACTGGCATACGGAAAACCGACCAAACACATTCTGATAGTGTCGATACTTTAGCACAACAATCCATGGGTCATATGTAACATGTAAGAGTGAACCCCGCCTTAATCTGAGACACGGTGTGGCCGAAATCACTCTAAGTGTCTCTCTTTTCCTTAAAATGGACAACAATTTAAGTACATACGGAAAACCGACCAAACGCATTCGGTTTCCATTGAAACTTTAGAATAACGATCCATGGGTCATATGTGACATGTACGAGTCAATGCCGAATCAATCCGAGGCGTGGTGTATTTGGCACCACTCAAAGTTTCTGCCTTTTGTTTCAAAAGTACCTCATTTTAATTGAAAAACATCAACTGGCATATGGAAAACTGACCAAACGTATTCGGATTATGTTGATACATTATCACAATGATCCATGGGTCATATGTGACATGTATGAGTCAACCCCACCTCAATCCAAGGCACGGTGTGTCCGGCACAACTCAAAGTGTCTACCTTTTGTTTCAAAAGGATGTTATTTTAATTGAAAAACATCAACTGGCATACAGAAAACCAACCAAATGCATTCAAATTGTGTTGATACATTAGAAAAATGATCCATGGGTCATATGTGAAGTGTACGAGTCAACCCTGCCTCAATCTGAGGCATGGTGTGGCCGAAACCACTCAAAGTGTCTGCCTCTTGTTTCAAAAGGACGTCATTTTAATTGAAAAACATCAACTGGCATACGGAAAACTGACCAAAATCATTCGGATTGTGTCGATACATTAGAAAAACGATCCATGGGTTATATGTGACGTGTAAGAGTCAAACCTGCCTCAATACGAGGCGCGGTGTGGCCGACACCACTCAAAGTGTCTGCCTTTTGTTTCAAAAGGGCGTCATTTTAATTGAAAAACATAAACTGGCTTACTGAAAACCGACCAAACGCATTCGGATTGTGTCACTACATTAGAACAACGATCAATGGGTCATATGTGACGTGTATGAGTCAACCCCACCTCAATCCGAGGTGCGGTGTGGCTGGCACCACTCAAAGTGTCTGCCTTTTGTTTCAAAAGGACGTCATTTTAATTGAAAAACATCAACTAGCATACGGAAACCGACCAAACACATTCGGATTGTGTCGATAAATTAGCACAACGATCCATGGGTCGTATGTGATATGTAAGAGTCAACCCCGCCTCAATCCGAGGAACGTTGTGACCGCTACCACCCAAAGTGTCTGTCTTTTGTTTCAAAAGGACGTCATTTGAAGTGAAAAACATCAACGGGCATACAGAAAACCAACCAAACGCATTCGGATTGTGTTGATACGTTAGAACAATGATACATGGGTCATATGTGACATGTAAGAGTCAACCCTGCCTTAATCTAAGGCACGGTGTGGCCGGAATCACTCTATGTGGATCTCTTTTGCTTAAAATGGACAACAATTTAAGTACATACGGAAAACCGACCAAACGGATTCGGTTTCCATTTAAACATCAGGAGAACGATACATGGGTCATATGTGATCTGTACGAGTCAACTCTGCCTCAATCCAAGGTGCGGTGTGGCCGACACCACTCAAAGTTTTGCCTTTTGTTTCAAAAGGACATCATTTTAATTGAAAAACATCAACTGGAATACGAAAAACAGACCAAACGCTTTCGGATTCTGTCGATACATTATCACAACGATCCATGGTTCATATGTGATGTGTACGAGTCAACCCTGCCTCAATTCGAGGCATGGTGTAGCCGCCACCACTCAAAGTGTCTGTCTTTTGTTTCAAAAGGACATAATTTGAAGTGAAAAACATCAACTGGCATACGGAAAACCAACCAAACGCATTTGGATTGAGTAGATAATTTATCACAACGATCCATGGGTCACATGTGACATGTACGAGTCAACCCCGCCTTAATCTGAGGAACGGTGTGGCAGAAATCACTCTAAGTGTCCTCTTTTGCTTAAAATGGACAACAATATAAGTACATACGGAAAAGCGACCAAATGCATTCGGTTTCCATTTAAACTTTAGGAGAATGATACATGGGTCATATGTGACGTGTACGAGTCAACTAATCCTCAATCTGAGGCGTGGTGTGGTCAGAACCACTCAAAGTGTCTGCCTTTGGTTTCAAAAGTACGTTATTTTAATTGAAAAACATCAACTGGCATACGGAAAACCATCCAAACACATTCGGATTGTGTCGATACATTATCACAACGATCCATGGGTCATATGTGATGTGTATGAGTCAACCCCGCCCCAATCCGAGGTGTGGTGTGGCCGCCACCACTCAAAGTGTCTGTCTTTTGTTTCAAAAGGACATCATTTGAAGTGAAAAACATCAACTGGCATATAGAAAAATGACCAAACGCATTTGGATTGTGTTGATACTTTAGAAAAATGATCCATGGGTCATATGTGAGGTGCACGAGTCAACCCCTCCCTAATATGAGGCACGGTGTGGCCGGAATCACTCTAAGTGGCTCTCTTTTGCTTAAAATGGATAACAATTTATGTACATATGGAAAACTGGCCAAACGCATTCGGTTTCCATTGAAACTTTAGGAGAATGGTCCATGGGTCATATGTGATGTGTAAGAGTCAAAACCGCCTCAATACGAGGTGCGGTGTGGCCGGAACCACTCAAAGTGTCTGCCTTTTGTTTCAAAAGTACGTCATTTTAATTGAAAAACATCAACTGGCATTCAGAAAACTGACCAAACGCATTCGGATTGTGTCGATACATTAGCAAAACGATCCATGGGTCATATGTGACATGTACGAGTCAACCTCGCCTCAATCCGAGGCACGGTGTGGACGGTAGCACTCTAGGTGTATGTATTATGTTTAAAATGGACATTATTTCAAGTAAAAATATATGGTATATAAAAAACCGATCAAATTATGAATTGACATCCAGATTCCACATATAATTGTCATCTAAATTTTAAATTGAATTCTAAATGAATTATGTATGTTTATAATTACGTTATGAATTCTAATTTAATTATGGATGTGTATAGTTCCACCATTATATGTTAAATGTGTTTGAATTTTTTCTCTATATGTAAATGTTAGTTGGTTATTGCAGGTACAATAATTGTATATGTATGTGTTATTTTATTAAAGGTACAATAATTGGATTGAAAATGAGAGGGAACCCACAAAATGAGACCTGGAGGGCAAATTGGAGAGCTGGTTGCAAATTGGGGAGCTGCTGGGCAAATTGTAGAGTTGCTGTGCAATTTTCCCAGCAGAGGCTATGCCAACGTTTCAAAACCGTTGGAATAGAATTTCTAGGTCTTGTTTTACCAACGGTTCATAAAACCGTTGGTAAAACTCTTTTCCCAACGGTTCTAAACCGTTGGGAAAGAGGAGATTTTGGTTTTTCCCAAAGGTTTTGAAAACTATTGGAAAAAACAATGTAATTTTCAGCCATTGTTCCCAACAGTTGTAAATCGTTGGGAAAAATCTTTCCCAACGGTTTTCCAGAACCATTGGGATATGGTAGTTTTTCTCCACCCTATCCCAACGGTTCACTGTAAACCGTTGGGAAAAGTTTTTCCCAATGGCTTACTTCCCTACGGTTGGCAGAACCGTTGGTATAACATATACCAACGGTTCTCTAGCCTTTCACAACGGTTCTAAACCATTGGGAAATCCTATATTTCCAGTAGTTCTCTAATTTAATGTCTAGGTTCTAACATATTATATTAAATAATAATATTTTAATAATATGTTGTTTGGTAAAACTCAATATTTTGTGTAATGTAAGCTTTTCAGAAAAGTTATTTTTGCATGCGACACAATCTAACTGAATGTCACATTCATTTAAAGCTATAAAATATTTTGATTTTTTTTAAATAGTAAATATATTATAAATTCTTGGGATATTCTATTACCTTAGATTCTTGGTGTTGGGTGTGATACATACTATTGAATACAATGTTAATAATTTATATTTTCAGGGAATTACATTATCCACACCTTAATTAAATTGTGTCCTCTCAATTTAAACTCTATCTTGATAATATATTGTTTCATATTTCTTATGTTTTAAATCCTACATCATGAGAAGGGTTCATCAGAAATTATCGAGAAAAGAGATAATGAGAAGTACAAATGTCACATTAACTAACATATAACGAGGTACATAAGTAGGAGAATATTAGTGGAAAGTAGAGATATGTACATAGAGGAAAATAATAAGTATTTATAGGGAGTTATTGAGGTCATAAATACCAAACAATTGAATGGTAATGTAAAGTTGAGGCCCTCAAATCCATAAATCTGTGATGATTTAGAAGACCATCAGTTAAAAAAAAGGTATTAGGAAAAAATTTTATTTCTAAGACATTTTTCTAATGTTGGGTAATAATTTTACTTCCTAAAAATATATATTTACTTGATATATTTCTATAAACACAATTTCAAGATTTTTTTATTATTTGATTAGTTTTTTACTTCATCAAATAATTAATTTTGGTGCATGAAGCACTAAAATAAGTTTCTAAAGAATTTTAATGCCCATAAAAGAGTACAAATTTTAAGTATTTGTATATATATATTTTAAAAAACTAATATTTTAATGAAATTAATATATAAACTGAAAAAACACTAATGATTTATCATTAATATTTATTCATAAAACTTTTTAACTAAAAACAATGACATATTAACCAGGACATCTTACATGGTTGTAATAGGAGAGAAACCCTTATCGTCCTTTAGTCATGGGTTCAAGACCCTTGACCTTACATAAATTGATTTTTTGTCACTTTTCATACAAGTTTTACTTTTTTAAAACCATATTAATATTATTTAAAAAATAAATATGATATAAATCTTTGAAATAAGGTTAATCATGTAATAATTTTTTAATAATGGTTTTCAACAGAAACCCAATATATAAAAACTTAATCCTTTTATTTCTACATAGGTATTTCCATGGTATAGAGTTTATCATCTATAAGAAGGCATTGAATTAGGTAATGTTCAGGTTTTCCATATTTACAACAAAAAATTATAAATAGATTCTTATGATGAGTTTTAGTTCCTCCCATATTACTCTTCATTTTTCAATGGTAATTATTTTTTATTCCCTTCTTTCCCACACATAAATCATTTCTCTATTCCATTGAGACACTTTATTGAGTATATACTACCAAATTTATTGCATTAGGTTAATTGATCCTTCTTCCTTCCATGGTCTCCACCACTTGATCTCTTAGAAAACTCCATACTTCTCTTCTTTGGTGATTTTGGGATTTTGTTAAGGTATATGTTATTAATTATATTTTTGGAAAACTTATTAATAATAAACACGATATATTTCACACCTATCATTACCTCATTTGGTTTCTCATTTTCACCACATTTTCCTTCATGTTCAATGTTAACTTGAATCATTCAGGTTCTATCCATTGACCAAAACAAGAAAGAACAATGTGGATAACAATATTCATAATGAGAAAATCATATTATCATTTATAGGATATAAAAATCATGAAAAATTATTTTAAATCTAAAAAAATTAGCATATGATAATTCATAGGATACAAAAATCATAACAAATTATTTTAAATCTAAAACACATTAGGTTGAACCTAGGTTATTCACTATCAAAATCCTTCATAATGGTTTGTTAAGAAAATGTGAATTATTCTAAGCATATACCCTGGGAGTGTTAAACTAGATGCATAGTATGACCTATTATTATGTACCAGGTTATGCTGAGTCAGGCTAGATGCACCTTTTCAGAATTTTTACTCCTAGGTACACCGGTGATAGAACCACGTCCTCTTGTAGTATCTAGATATGGATGTACTTCTAAGAATAAACACATAATATTTACTTTACCAAAATTCTAGTATGTTCCCATACACTTTTTATAAAATTATACCTTAGGTATTTGTTATCTAATATATGGTTTCCTAAATCTAGTTCCCAAGGATGCTACTAAAATTTCTCTAATACCAACTATAGTGTCTTGAACCCAGAAAGCATGGAGCCGATGTCTAAAACCATCACATTGGTATAAGATACAAGTAAATCACATCCCAAAGGATCAAATGGTTTAGTAGTGTTGGTAAACTAGATACATACATGATAATTTTATTAAAAATTAATACACTAATTAAAACAAAAATATTTATTTCAATGATAAATTTATTCTATCTAGTATGTCCCTGCGTATCTTTCATAGTACACTTCTTGGATTCCCAGGGAAAGGAAAAAAAATAAGGGTGTGCTCAAATGCTCAGTAAGGGTAAATTATAGCGCAAGAAATAATAAATAAATGAGAATAATAAATATGTAATGGTAAATAATTGAAAACACATACCGTTTAATCCATAAATTGAGAAGGATGTTTATAAAAAATATGGGAAGGTAATATCAAGAAACACATGTCATTCAAATGACAAGATAAGGAAATATCAATAAGGAATGGTAAGAAACTAAAAAACATGAAATTAAATCAATAAATTATGAATGAAATGAAATTATAGATACGTTGGTGAAATATATCATCGATATATAATAACTGATTTAAAATGAAGGCAATTCTTGATTATTGGACGTCATGTTTCCCAGGCACATGATACCTTTTCCTTAAAAATGTTTTAAAACATATTGTGTAAAAACCCATTAGCTTAGTATGGCCAACTAATTTGGTCCCATGAGACTAAAAATGTATTGAGGGGCTTGAATTAACTAGTACCAAACCCATAGAGATAGTATTAACCAGTCTCCAACCCATAAAGATTACGTTAAGTAGTCCCCAACCCCATGTCCAAACTATTTAAATAAACAAAATTCCTTATAAAATATCCATATTTATTAAAATATATAGATTTTTTGACATTAAACTAGTCAATAAAATAAATATCAAAGTGAAAACCATATGTAAAAAATGGTATATGGTTTAGGTAATAATAATATTTATGCTAAATGATATGGATCATTAGGAAAATGAAATGTTCATTGATCACAGGGAATTGAATATTTCAAGGGGACTAAAAGGAATCATGGAAGGGAATGTCAATACTATCCTTCGTAAAATAAATAAAAACCCATAGATAGGAAGATAAGGATGGTATCAATAACACATATCCCAATTGAATTAAGTAAAATGGGTTGTTGTCATTGATTAATGGGAATACTATAAAATGATCTTTTTAAAAACATTCTTTAGGAAAATATCCTTTTCATTTTGAAAAATATTTTCAAAATACTTTTTTGTTAAAAACCACATTAAAAAAATTATTTAAAAATAACATTTTTGAACATGAAAATGAAAATTGAAAAAAAACAATGGTAGGTAAATCCGTACATGTCATATAAGGTGAAACAAACATTTCTTTTTATAGTAAAATTTTTAGAAAAATTCCTTGTTCAAAAAGTGAGAAGAAGATTCCTTTAAAAAAATTGGTAAAAGAAAAAAGGGTAAAAATATCTTTATTAAATAATTTTTTAATGGAAAAAAACATTTTTTGAAATCATTTTTATAAAACAGGGGTTTTAGAAGAAAATAGGTTCTCTTACTAAAGAGAAATACAGTCGGATTTCTTAAAAAATATTTTTCTAAAATGTTTTAAGTACCAAAGGTTGGAAAATGGTAATGTTCCATGATAAAGGACATGAATAATCATAGGACAATAAAATTTAAGGGTTTATTAATCAATTTTAAAAGATTTTCCCCATATTGAAATACTATTGAAAGATCATTAAAATTATTCTCAAGGAAAATAATTTTTAAACATTCCAAAGTGTCTGATACCACTTTGAAAATTATTAAATCATAAGCCTCATGAAGGAATAAAATTAAACGAGTGTTTTAAATACCATTAAGATAAATATATTAATTATATAATATTTCAAAATGGGTATTATATACACTACACAAACTAAGTAAGTGGTGAATATGACATTTATCTCATAGATGTAAAAAGTGAGATGAAAATCCTTTAACTTGAGTCTGATTTTTATCATGTGCCTTTATATTATTGAAAAATAAAATTATTTAAATAATTTAGTAAATTTATAACCATTTTAATTTGTATTATTAATTTTATTTCACTTATTACCATTTTTTATACAACTACTTAAACAATTAAGTTTACATTGGGTGTTTTCACCAATTCCGATTTATGTGTAAAAAAACTTTGGTAGGTCAAATATGGTCGAAGGGGTCATTACATAACATCTTCATAATCATAAGAATAATTTTTTTATCATATTTACACATCAATTATACTATTAAAACCAACCATTAGAGATGTTTATGAAAAATGAACCAACATTTCAATCATGGAGATGGTATGATGTACGTATGCATGAGTAACATTCCTATTTTTCAATGATCATTATAGAAAGAAGGTAAGTAACAAAATATCTTTAAAATGTTATAATTATACCATAAATAAAATTATTTTAATCATATATACTTATATATGGAATTATTTTGATTTAAAAGGAATCACATTATGTCGAGGAGGTGGTAGTCCACACATCCACGGACGACATTATCACTTTTTAAGTGTGTGAAAGGGTAATAAAGAAAATGACATTTTATATCTTCACTAAGGTAATTATTTCATGGATATTATATATATTATATGTATGTAATGTATTTTTAATTAAAACCATCCATTATACATTCCATTTATAGCGTGAACGAATCACATTGCTCTGAGGATGCAGTAGTCCACACTTTCAAAAACAATGTCATCGTATATACACAAAATGGAAAGTATAAGGGTATGTGTTATAATATAATTAAAAAATAGTAAATAAAAAATAAATATCATATATAATATATATAAATATAGTTTCTATCATAATTCACAAAAATTAAAGCTAGTAAAGGAAAAAAATGAACAATCATCGTTTCGTGAGGCGGTAATTCGACATATAGATAAATAATATGTTTGTTATCCATTATATGGAAGTGTGTGTAAATGTAGTTATAAAACATAGTATAAAATATTATCAGTATATATAGGATATTGATTTTATATAATCATGGAATAATGATATTTAAGGTGGTAGATAATGGAAATAAAATTAAGGATCTTGAGGAAAGATCTTACCTCTTCTTTGGGTAACTCCTTTTGGTTTGCACCAAAGGGATTCCTTAGATGGATTTATTTCCAATGGAAGGATTATAGGATAAGGGTAATGATTTTTAGTATCTATTATTTTAGATATTTTTTGAGAAAAAGTGTCTTGGTAGGTGTGAGGAAGTGGGAGCAGAGGAGGCATTTTTATAGTGGACGAGGAGTGGCACTCTAGTAATTTTTGGAAAAGGGAATTCCACCAATGTATTTCCTATTAAAATTGGATCCAATAATGAATGAAATTAGATAAAAGGTATTATATATTTGAAATATGGGAATAAAATGGATTTTTTAAAATTTTAATGGTCTTTTTATCCCTTATGTTTAAGTTTTAGTCCCTTGTCAAGTTTAATTTCACCTTAATCATTGTAGTTAATTTTAATTACTTTCACTAATTTTTTTGGTCAAAAAATAAATTGATAATTTTATAAATTATAAATTATTATGATTTTGAATATTTATTCAATTTTTCCAAATTCTAATCACATTAGTGGAATAAATTAATTTAAATTTATTCCCACCGACAGGACGACAATACACGGTTTTAAAGTAAAAACATAAAAAACTTTTCTTAGTTTTTATACCCAATTTCAAAATTAAATTGATTAAAATGACCAAAATTGGATTAATTGATAAATATTGGATATAATTTTACTTTAAAAAGAAATTTTAAATTTAATTTGACAGTATAAATAAATTAGATGAAAAATAAGTTTTGAATTAAAATTCATTATTTTTCACTATTCATTAAAAAATAAAACTTCACAGAAAAATACCAAAAATTAACCCAAAGCTAATTTATATTTTTCTATTTCAAATATAAAGTTTTTTTGACATATAATATTTATAAAAGTTCTAAAAATTGTATTTAAAATAGGTTCTCTATTAAAAGTCTATAAAAGTGTTTTTTTTAAAATATCGATTTTATGTGAAATATTGGGTATGTTGTTATCTTATCCTTATCAAATATATTTAATTAATATTAAAAATATTTGATTTAATATAATATATATATATATATATATATATATATTACATTGATATAAATCAAAGATTTTATTTAGTTTATTAGTTTAAAAAATATTTGTGAGCAAAAAAATTGCCCTTTGTAAAAACATTCCCTTTTATATTCAGTTTGTTCTTATGTAAATTTCTAATTATTTTGTATCCAATGAATTAGTTTTATATTTTTTGTAAACCAAATATTTTCATAAGTTAGTTAATAATATTCATAATTTATAATTTAATTACTAGGTTATATATTATTATATTAAATAATAATATTTTAATAATATGTTTTTGTTGGGTAAAACTCAATCTTGTGTGTAATGTAAGATTTTGAAGAAAGTCATTGTCATGTGAAATTCATGGTATCTCAATTTTTAATGCATTAAAATATATGAAATATATTTAATTTATTTAAAATAATAAATTTACTATAAATTCTCAAGATATTATATTCCCATAAGCATTTGGTGTTGCATGTCATAAAAACTATCAAAAACAATGTTCATACTTTAGATTTCTGGGGTGTTACACATGACATAAAGGAATGTATAGAACTAGAATAAAATAAAACATTTCTCATTGTTGAGTGAATTTAAAGTTTACCTTATACCAATTAATTTTCATGCTCTACTTCAGTAGTAGTTATGGAATAATCTTTCCCTTGCTCTTTTGGATTTTGTGGTTGCTGATGTTGATTACCCTCAAGGAACAATGGTTTAGTGTACCATCCTTCATAGTACCATTTATCCATATAGTTGAGGAATTGAACCATGGGTGGTTCATTAGGAGGTTACTTCCTTTCCTCCATCATGTTGGTCAGCATTTTCATGTCTCTTCGACCTTCATGATCTTGGTGTCCTTATCTTCTTCACTTGAATCATTTCACTATTCCTCTAAGTCAATTTACATGACAATTCTTCCCAATGTTTTGACATGTGGGTGGTTGGATCCTCTTTCATCCTTTTAAATTTGACTCTCCCGCTTGAAACTCCATTCTTCTATTATTATTCCCATGTATAAAGGCCCAATCACCAAAATCCATCTCTACTTTGAGAGAAAATTGAACCACTTATTCTTAGATCCTGAAGTATCAGATAGCTAGATCCTTTCGATGGTGTTTGTTTTAAAGAACTAAAGAATATATCTATTTTCTATTATTTTTTATAACAAAACCTAAGGTGTATCTTGAAATAATTGTAATGTTTTCCCTATAATCTATGATAGATTCAACTTACATTTTCTTTATCTCTATATATTATATCTTCATTTTTATTAGAATATTTTGTGGGGAATACTTGATAATAAATATTTCTTTAATGTCTTCCCACTCCATATCTTCCATTTCATCATTCTTCTTTGTGTTATTTATCACCAAACACCATTTATTGGTTTCTTTATATAAACAATATATAGCCACGGTCACCTTATAATTCTTGAAATATTGGAGTAAAGATATGATCTTATCCATTTAATTAACCCATTTTTCCATGAAATATGAAGCACAAGACCCACTAAACATAACTGATTATTTCTACATAAAGGACTCAATGACCTGTTTTTATTTATTAGTTGAATATGTACATTCTATGTGGTTCATGTTATTTTTTAAGGCCTAATTTAATAGGGTAATTATTTCAATAATGTTTTCAACTACACCTCCCATTGAAATGGGGATGTAGTTCAGACAATCATTTCATTGTCCCTTACAAGGTTGGTTGGCATGGTTTATTCTAGTTCCCACCATTTTCTAAAATAGAAAAGGTTTTAAAAAAATGTAAGTCAACAGATCATGAATAATTTATTATTTTACACAATTAAAACTAAAGGAATATCTTTTGGAATATATATGTTTATCCTTTATCTAAAAAAAAGCTTCTTGAATATTTACATATACTTAGACTTATCCTAATGGTTGTCACTAACGTTATCTAATCCTAATTCCAAAATTAATTAAATCATACCTATGATACAAAATATACTAACCCTAATATTTCTTACATGACTATTGCATCATTTTAAAGGTAAAAATATAATAGTTATACATTCAAGGATCAACATGTTTAGTATATTAGGAAAATTTGGATCACACATCACTTATAAATAATAAAACAAATAAATTTATTTAAATCCTTATTCTTTATCCTTAAAAAATCTCATGTTATCTTTAGTATATGTATTCACCTAAGTATATACATCAATGAAAGAGGTGAGTTAAAATCCCAATAAGCGGATGAATAAGGGAAAAGAATAAATATAATATGGGTGATCATAATCATCATCATTATATAATAAGAATAGGATCATCATTATAATAATGAGGGAAATATTTGATGAATCCATGTACTGTGGCAATGAAGAAAAATGAAACATCATGTCATAGTGGTCAAATACCACACATAGTTGTCAACAAAGAAGGCATCATGTTCACACATAACATATATTCATAATCATAACATCATCATTGTAAACCTATATAGATAAATTTTCACACATAATACACATTATCTCATGAGATACATCACATTAACAAATGAATTAGAGGGATATCTTATTTTGATCCAACTCATCACATCATAATATTTACATAATTATGCATACCACATAGAACATATAAAAATCATAGGCATGAAATAACCCCTAGAAAGGAATGAGTTACATAAGGATTTCATGAAGAATAATTTCATAGATAAACATTGAGTTTAAAATTTAATAATGGAAAACATATTTTTAATAAACATCACCATTCTTGACTGAATAATAAATAACTTAAGAGGATTAAAACACGTGTTTTGAAAATAAATCCTTTTTGGGAAATCATTGTATTTGGCTTAAAAATCAAGGTGGAAACTTGTATATACTAGAAAAGAAGATGGAATAATAGTGAAATGATATTCATGGATTATTATAGTAATATCCAAACATAATATATTGTGAAATAGGGATAACAAAAATAAATGGAGTTGGGTTCGAGAATCCCCTTACCTTAAATCATTCTTTATTTCATCACTTTTTCGCCTCCTAAATAATAAACTTAGATTTATTAAAACATAGATCTAGGAGTGAATTATTTCAATTTTTACTTATATTTATCAATTTTGATCATATTATTATATTTCTTAATTTCCTTTGTTAAAGTAAAGTCATTTTGATATCATGTTTTCCTTAAATATTCCCTATTTTCCCTCAATTTCACTATTTTGTTCAAACTTATTTATACATAAGTATAATTAAATCCAAAAGACTAAAATAAATATTTTTATAAATTTATATACCATTAATAATTTATTTTAACTAACCATTGGTTTAGTTATAAGAAAAATATTGACAATTTTCTCATTAGCGATCAACTGAACCATGAGAGGGAATTGTCTGAAAAGTGGGAAAGGGAAGTTTAAAACTAATATATGTCATAATAATGATACTTATAGTAGTTTTAATTAATTTATATAATGTCAAAATAATTTATAATTAATTTCATAATATTTGTTTTGAAAGGAATTGAGAAAATTAAAAAGAAGAAGAAAAAAATTAGAGTTGATAGAAACTTACTTTTTCCCCAGGGTAACTTCTCTTGTACAACACTAAAACTTCCTTGATATTTTGGGTTATTTTACAAAAATACATACCAAGTTATTATAAGTGTATTTATAGGGAGAATTACTTAATAGTATTTTCTTTGGTAAGATATGGATGAGTGATTTTCCAAGGGTAGCAAGAAGCATTATTTATACTTGAGAGAGAGGTATTTTGAGGATAAAATTTTGAATGATTTATTTAATCAAAGGTAAACTTTGTAATAGTTACATAATTTAAATTATGAAATTTATTTTAATTAAATAACATGATTTTAATACTTTCACACCATTTAAAATTTGAATTTACTAGTTCAATAAAAAAAAGTGAAAAAATGATAAAATAATATTTTAATGTAATACTATAGAATTTAGACATTGGATAATAATGTTTGGGTTTGGAAATTAATTTTATTTTATTTTAATAAATCATTTATGGAATTAAATATATATTTTCCTAAACTCAATTTCTATAAATGATTAGGTCATTATTACATCCTGAATGATGTAATTTAAGATACATTGATTAAATGAAAACTATATTTTTAATATTCACCTAAAAATAGACGTATTTCAAAAAATTACCCAAAAAATAAATATTGGAAAATTTAAAAAATATAATTTTAGAAATGATATTAATTTTATAAAAATAAATTTTTATCATTTAAAATTTTAATTTTTAATATAAAATTAGTGATTTTTATAAAATAATTTAAAATATAGTTTATTAAAAACGTTCTTATATTTTTTTAACATTTTTTAATAATGAATTTTTTTTTGCATTATTATATTTATATTTACTTAAATTAGTCATGATAAATATTATTTATATCAAAATTTATTATTTTCAGATCAAATTACTAGTCTAACAGTCAGGTTACTCTTTCAAATAGTCAGGTTATTATTCTCAAGAGTCAGGTTACTATTAAAACCATCAAATTACTATTCCTAGTGTCACATTAATGCATATATATACCAATTCATTATTTAAATAAATATCCACTATAATTCCAACCAATTTTATATATTTTTAGTTTCTATGATGTTGATTGGTTTACAATTATGTTGTTTTATTTTTATAATGTTGGGCATGACAGTGATGATTATAGCTGATTGGGGTGATCCATATTTTCTCATTTTAGTTTTATTATTTTAAATTTTTTGTGCAATAATAATTTGTTTAATTTTAATTGGTCTTGTAGCTAACTAATGTAATGATATTTCTTAATGAATTAAATTTTTGTTGGTTTCTCTATGTTCCCTATGTGTAAAATACTTATATAATATAATTCAAGATGCATTTATTTATGAATAAAATATTAATAATAAAAACTAGGTTATTATAATTAAAATCCAAAAATTATATCACATTATAATATCGCAGTAAATTATAATCTCTCAATAGTTTCTTTTTCATCATTATTTATTTTAATGTTAGCTAAATGTTTTCTCTATTACCAACTATACCATTCAGGTCCCATACCCTATGAGATATATTTGATACCTATTTGGGTGATCCATATGTGGATACACCTCATGGGAGTGAATCTTAATATAATATTATATGGTATCCCGGTCTGTATAAATCCCTTGGTTTGAAATTCATGCTTTACCAAATTTTTACATATGATAGATTTCATGGATCAAATCACTTCCTTTTCTCTGATACCAATAATTACACCCCATAACATAAATAAAAAAAATAATTAAATTATTTTAAAATGGTTTCTATTTATTAAATATATATGATATTTTATTTTTATTTTGTTACATAATTATGAATTCCATTATATAAAAAAGTTGACATTTTTTAAATAGTTAAATGTTTTCCATAAAAGTTATTTTGTTTACACTTTTATTTCATTTATTGAACTTTTTTACCATTAAATATGTTAAAACATTGAGATTTATTTAATTATTATATGTTCTTAGGTTCTATATAAAATGTTTTGAAAATGTGTGATGAGTAAAAAATTCTCAGTGAGGGATTTAAAAATTAAAAGAAACACATTATTACATTAGAAAATTCTAATAACCCATAAGAAACTTTTCATTTTTCATAATAAACGTTGAGATCAAAAAATCATTTACTTACCCATAAAATTCACTTAATTTCCTAAATTTTCCATAAAAAATATCATACTACTTCCTGAATAAAAAACATAATCATGAGGGTTTCTTGTGGAATATGATAACCTTAACTTGAAAAAAATCATTTTTATCCAAAAGGCCACAAAATTTTTTAAAATGATAATCTAAATTTTTTATCATATGAATTAAAAAATAGTTTTATAAGTCTCAAATTTCAAGAATAGAAAAAATAGAGGTACTATAGGACATCATCTTAATATAAAAATTTCCATCACACTTTCAACCAAACAGAAAAATGGAATAACTCACATAGTAATTTTCAACATATTTCTCCTATAAAACATATCATTACCCAATGAAAAATACTGAAAGAAATAGAAAGATTCATTTTAAAACCATTGTAAAGGAAGTAAAATGTAGTGCTAAATTATAATTGAATATATTTTATGTTTAAATAAGAACATCCATGAATAATTTTATAGAACATGTACAAAGATGATAATGATTTTGAAAGAAAATATAAAAAATAAGGTCTTAAATGAAATCCCTTACCTTAAGTCCTTCCTAGCTTCATATGTTCATTAATTCATGAATAAAAAAATTATATTATTTATTTAAAATATTAATAACCATTTCAATGTTTCAACCATTTACATTATAACTTTTATTTAAATTTTAACCATGTTTTATTTGGTCACTAAATCAACTAATTTTTCATCTAATGTTTCGAGGTCATTTGGTCAGTAATATTTTTAAATAGCCTTTATAGGTTGACTATGGTAAAGGGGTTATGGTTTATGTAATATCCCTAAGACCCAAAGTTTCATATGTGGTTTTAAAAACATAAACCTTACATTTATAACTTTAATAACATTAAATGTGTCCTGATTTTTCTCTATCAAAACCTTACTATGTTAAAAGGAAATATTGGATCATTTACATAGACACATACCATTTAGGTTTAAAGTCTTTTAGAATTAGAAAAAACCCTTAAAATATCTTGGAAAATTAAACAACTGATTCATAAAAATCTATATAATCTCCCAAAGTTTCTTCACATCTATAACCCTTCATAGAAATATCCTATATAAAACCATTCTTTATATTTTGGGAAAAGGAAACATAAGAAATGGGTATTCTCGGATACTTACTAAGGGTGAACAGAGGATATATCAATGATTACATAAGAATAAAATGAGAATAAGGTTATAATAACATGAATATAACATTTGATAATTATACCCCATATATCAATAATGACAATCTTGAGTCATGGAATAAATATTGGAAGTTCATAAAACATGAATCATAAAAGAATCAATAGACATAATCCATGAGAGTATAACATAGAATTATGGCATACACATAAGCATAGAAAATAATTTCCCTAGTTGAAAATGATATTTGACAGGAATATAATAGTGGTATAGGTTTACTAACCAACCATCATAGTTGCTATGGTTTACTCCCAAGACCATTGTAGTGGGAAAATTCTCATACTGAACTGGGTTCACTCCCCATTCTAGTCCTATATATCTCATGAGATATAAATCATTACCTAATTATTTGTAAGGATATATAGGTCCCACACTTTAGATAATAAAATCCATACTTATGTCTTCCATAAGAGCATAGATTATTCCTCATTTCAGAACCCATGAAATGAAATGGGTTTTGTAAACATTTCATCATAATATAACCCATTGAAATGGAGGAGGTTTCATAAATATCTTTCTATCATAAACATAAAACAAATATTTAAAGATTAAAGATGTTATACTTGGATAATATGGCTAGTAATGAATATTTAATATAAAATAATATTAAATTATATGGAAAATGATTTTGAATTATCACTAAAAATAATATTCTTGAGGAAAATATGCTCTCTATTTTGAAATCATTTATTTTTTTTAAAATCCACACAATTATAAAGGAATAATATTTAATTTAAAATAACTATGTAAGATTTTAAATAAATAATTAAATCATTAAGGATTCATGATGTTGAGAATAAATTCTCTTTCTATACATGTTAGAAAAACATTCTGTTTTTTTTATTTTCATAAGAGTCACAAAGAACCTCATTTATAAAATTACAAAATGATTCCTTTAAAACCATTTTTTAAATGTTCATACATTGGTAAAAATGATTTTAGAAAATTATAGAAGATTATTAAAACCCCTTTTAAAATATTTTTTAAAAATCATATACATGGAAGAGAAATATTCCCCAATGGAGACTTAAATATAAACAATCCTGAATAATAATGAGATTGTAAAATAAACCCTTACCACTTTGGTAAATTTTGAATAATAAGCCCCATGAATGAAATAACCACCAATAGATATATGAATACCCATATAATTCATAATAATTATCATAAAATATAATCCATTGTCATCATATACACCAAATAAAATAAACAAGTGGCGAATATGACTTGTGTCCCACATAAATAAAAGTGAGACCTAAATACCTTACCTCTAATCTCAAATTTTCTTATTCATGTTAAAAGATCCTGTAGAATAAATATTAATTTATTATATATTTATTAAATAACTATATATCTATCATACCATATATTATTTATTTATAACATCTTATCACTGTGTTTATTAATAATTTTTTATTAAAATCACTATTATGGGTGATGATAACTTTATTTTCCAATCATGTTTTTGATTAGGTTGTCTCAATCCATATATTTTGATCATGGTTCCATAATTTCTGTAATTTCAATAATGGTATAAAAATAATATATATTCATTTTATTCATATTTACAATCATTAATAAAATTAGATACATAAAAATGAATTACACCTTTCATGGAGATGGTGGGCCGTACGTACACATGAAAACTATTTTCAGTTTTTGAGTAATGAAATGAAATAAATGTAAATAATAATTAATATTTATAGAAAAATTATTATATCACACACACACACATATATTCATAAAATTAATTCTAATTACCATCCATGTTATATATAAATGAAAAATGAATCACAATGCATCATGGAGATTGTAGTCCATACATACTCATGAGCGACCCTATCATTTCCCAAAATACTGGATGATAAGATGGTAGACATTATATTATAACTAAATAAATATAATTATGTCATGAATATCATATATAAATATTAATACCATAATAATTATCATCCATCAATTATGTTCATGAAAAATGAATTGTATCTATACTTGGAGAAATTGAGCCGTACAAGCACATGAATGACACTTTTACATATTATCTGATAAGAAAGAAGATGTATGATGGTGTTTTAATAATAATAAAAAAATTTAATAATATTTTGGATAATTATGTTATTAATTTATGATAAATATCATAGATTTATAGGAGGTAAAAAATAGTAGAGCAAAGATAGTGATCGATTAGAGTGATTTCCTCTTCTTTAGAATGACTCCTTTAGATATCCTATAAAGGGATATAATGTTGATATTTTAGGAATACGATAACCTCTATATTGTGGATATATAATTATACAGTATAATTTTATATATTATGGTCCATATAGATGAAATAATATGGGGAAATTAAGTGAGGGAGGAGGTGTCATTTTAAAATTGAGATGAGGGGTACTTTTAAAATTTATTAAAAGATTAATTTATAATAAATTAAATATCACTATAAATACCTCAAAATGGAAATTTATTAGAATATAACGTGGTATAGGATTTCAATCCCATCATCCAATATATTTTAGATAAGTTTTGTGGTAATTTTAAACCTTATAATTTCAATTAACCCTTAGATTACATATTTTAATTTTAACTATGGTATCAAAATTTTCAAAATTAAAAGGTTATAATTTTTAATTTTAATGGGTCAATGGGACCTTAAATAAAAAATTTATTATATTTAGACATTAAATTATCCCTTTTTTCTTTATTTATTGTTTTTAAGATTTTTAAATAATTTAATAAAATATTATATTCATAAAATATTATTATTTTCAATTTTGATACTATTCATTACATTGAAATTAAAAACAAAAATAAAACATATCAAATTAAAAAAATTATTATTATTATATCCTAAACATGTCTTTCCATTTAGATCATTCTTGGATCACTATAAATTTAACGACCTGTGTTTTTTTGGACTAAAATTTTGAGTATAAATTTGAAGTTTTTCTTTTAGATTCTTATAAGGAGTAAAAATAAATTTTTCCCTAGGTGATGACTTCAAATAACTTTTTTAACCACTCTATTGGTCCTTAAATATGGTTTTTACCATAGGATACAAGTTTTGTGGAATTCTGAGCTATTCAAATTTAAGCAGAATAATTAAAATTTAATATTTAACAAATTAAATATTATTTTTTTGTATGGGTTAATTTGGTGATATATTTTATATGGAGATTTAGATTGATATCTTATATCCTCTATTGATTTCGGAATGAACTTTTTTTTCAAGGTGGGGAATAAAATCAGGTTGGGAGTCAGGGCTGGCCCATACCCCCTTTTCTTTTAGTTTCTTTTTTCTTTTCATTTTCTTCCTTTTATTTTTCTTCTATTTCTTTCTTCTCTTAGATTCACACATATGCCTAGGGGATCCTCATACATAAATTTATTGAAAGAGATTTTATAGGGAGAGATAAAGGGATATACGAAGAGCGGGATGTGTCTTCACAGAGCTTGGTACATGTTTTATCGACATCTAACAACCGTGGACCACAGAAATGGGAGAAGCTTCAGCAGTTTCCACCCAAAGGTTTTTTTTTTAAAATTTTACTGTAGATACCCTTTATATTTTGAATTTTCTAGTTTTAAACACCTATATTTCTTTTTTATGACCCCTTTTGGTATGATCTGTTGATTTGGGTGTGAATAAGGGGGTTTCTATCTTTTTGGAAGTTTTTTTGTTTGGGAAAACCAGTCTACACGGTGTGTGGTTTAGGGGTATATGTCATGTGTTCTTTCCATTTGGGGAGGATAAAGTTTTATAAGTACAAATTATGTACTAGGGTGTACATTCTGTGTAATAGTTCTTGACCATGTAGTCTAGTACTCAACTAGGTTACCCATGTAGGGGTATATGGTCATGTAGAGTACATGGCCAAATTCAATGTGGGTCGCACGCCGTGTTCAAGTACAAGACTAGGCCAAGTACATGAACAATCCATTTGAGGGACATAGGAAGGCACCCTATGTAGGGTGCACGCCATGAACCCACATCACATTCAATATACTCTAGCATTAACATGCTAAGTCCGGCCAGAGTACACACTTAGGTGGGGATTCGAGAGTACAACTGTGTACTCTAGGTGACACGCCGTGTATTGTCCCATAGTAACTGTTTTGGGATTTTGTATCGTTTCACCCATGAGTTGGAATTGAACCCATGAGTATTCCATTCTGAGTATATTTTCATATAGATCATTATGGTAAGACCTATGGGGTGTTTTGAGTATCTTTTCATATCTTTTCTCAGGTCGTGGTTACATTGTCAGATCACTGAGTATGATGTCGATTCGTTCTAGGAATTTTCTAGTGAACTGGTTCTCCAAGGGATATTACCATATATAGATTCCAGGTGAGTGTTAGTTAAGTCTCTTTTTCCGCATTATTATCATGGCCTCTTGGGAGTAGTTCATTCTAAGGATGCTCAGTAAGAATCATACCATTGTATGCAATTTTTTAGTTTTGAACCTTATAGGTCATTGTGATCTTTACCTTCTTTTAAAGGGTTTGATATTTTTGTCTCGGTGGATAGAACTTGTGACATACTTTTTTGACTTGTTATGTGGGGATATGCGGGAAACCTAGAGGCCCTTAGTTCTGACTAAGACCCTTGTAGGTCGACATCCTCTTTGTTCGAGGACAACTTGTTATAGAGGCTAGCCCATGTTTTCGAAAGACTTTTAGGTAATGAGATTTGTTTTACGATTATTTTGAGATTGATTCATGGTGGGTGATCGAGTTTTGTATTATAGGAATAATGATGACTTTTATATTTTGATGAATGCATTGAGTGATTCAGTTTCAAGACTGGATTCGATGTGCATGACTGTTTGGGTGCCTAGGATGATAGAATTGTCTTTCAACTATTTCTAATGTAGTCAGAGAATGGGTAGAAATTCAGGACTCGAATGAAGCTGGTTGACAAGCCATCACAGAATAAATTGTGGCATAGTTTAGGTGCTTGATCTTGAAGATAATTTCAAAGGGACTGTCTGGATTAATGAGAATGATGTGTCGTGTAACACGGTTATCATAACCTTATAACGGATGACTTGTTGGAGAATGAGTATGGTGATAAAGGCACACTCTAGTTTCACATGGTATCGTTTAAATCTAAATTACTGATTATCCGGATGTGAGTTGAGGACCAATTTTTTCACGACTCACCGTGGGCTTGGTTTCTTTGGATTTGTGGTTAATGTGATTAATGTTCCTCCATGGTAGAGGATATTTCACTTTGAATGGGGTATTATAAGGTAGTTTACCCATGGTTGAATCCTAGTTATGTTTGTAAAGGATGGTGAGCATGGCTCGAAGAGTGCTACACACACATTTAAGTTAAATCTTAGTGTACCCGTAGTTATAGATGGTCATTCTCTATCTTTTATTCATCTTGATTACGCTGAGAGAGCATCCTCCCTACGTTAAGCTTATTTTCATTTAAATTTAATTTCTGGTTATAAAGAGAAACCTAGTAAGGTTACACTCAAGGAGCGGTGTAAGGTAATCCATATAGTGGGGAGTGAACCATTGGCCATTTGAGGGCAGTGAACCTCATTTTCAGTTGAAATTTGGAATTTTTCATGGGTTGATGGGGTAAAATTTTAGATTAAGACAATGATAAAGGGATTCATATAGTGGGGAGTACTAGATTGGTCATAGTTAAATGTCTTCTCTGTAGGAGTCAGTTGTTGAAACTATGAGATTGGTCATTGGAGAGTCTAGATTTCTTGATTTTCTAGATTCTCAGGTTGATAGAATGACTTCAAGTCTTACCACCAGGCTTATCGGGGATGAAAAAGTTTATGATGGGGATATTGTATAGACCCAGGTTCATCTGGATTGATTTTTTAGCAATTTTTTTTCAGATGCTTTGAAGGGGTAAGATGGTATTTTTACCCTATAATATGGCCTTGGATAATATTTCTGATGACTCAATTGGTCTTGTAATAGGTTTTTTACCCTAGTAAAAGAATTTTGGGTAATTCTGAGCTGTTTGAATTTTAACAGAATAATTTATAATTAATATTTAATAAATTAAATATTAATTTCTCCACAGTTGTTCATTCAAAGATATATTTTAAATTAAGCATCATATTCAAATTTCATATCCATAATTGAGTCCAAAATGAGGAGTTTTGTGTAGGAATGGCATAAACTTAGGTTGGGTGACATGGATGGCCCGAGCCCCCTTTTCTTTTATTTTCTTTTGATTTTATTTTTATTTCTTTTGCTTTTTTCTTTATCTATTTCTTCTCCTAGATTCTAAAATAAACCCAGGGAATCCTCTAATGATAATTTACTGAGATAGAAGTTATAGGGAGAGACAAATTGAGAGAGGAAGAGAGGGATGTGTTGTTGTAGAGCTCAGGACACGCCAGATCGACGTGCTGCAACCGTGGATTACCGAAACGGATGAAGCTTCTTTAGTTTCCCACCAATGGTAGGTTGTTTTAAATTTTTTCCACAAATAACCCTTATAATTTCCATTTAATAATTTTAAACCCATATATTTATTTCTTATTGACCCTTGTGGACCGATCTATTGATTTTGGGTGTGAAAATGGGGGTTTTGGGCATTTTGGAGGTTTCTCATTTAGGAAAACCAATCTATATTGAGTGTGGTTCAGGTGAACATGCCATGTTTTCATCCCATTTAGGTAAGATGAAGTTTTATAATTACATTCCATGTATTAGGGTGTACACACCATGTAATGGGTATCATATGTGTAGCTGAGTACCTAGCTAGGATACCTGTTTCGGGGTACATGGTTATGTAAAGTACACTACCATATCCCGTGTGGGTCAAAAATAATGAACAAGTACACTACCATGAAAAGTACAATGCCATTATAATTTATGGAAATGGTTTGGTACCCCATGTAGGTTACACACCATGTACTCACCTTACATGTGGTGTACTGAGGTTTTTACACGCCAATTTTGGCCAAAGTTTATGCCTAGGTGGGGCTTCGGGAGTACATGTCGTGTACTCAGGGTGACATGCCGTGTACTATACCCTAGTAACCATTTTAGGGTATTCATTAATTTTTTCTTAGTGTTCAGGATTGGACCCATTAATAATCAATTTCGAGTCTCTTTTCACATAGATCATGTTGGTAAGATCCGTGAGGTGTTTTGAGCAGTCCTAGGTTACATTTCATGAATGGAGTGTTTCTTCCAACATTAATTGAATCTTGTGTCTCTAGAGAGTGAGACCTATTATGAGATGAGCTAGGAGCTATATATCTTGAATTATGCTTCTTTTGCAGATGTATCCCTCGTGAGATGTGCACTTCTGGCCTAGGAGGCTATGAAACCAGTTTCTTTTGAGGATCTCCAATAGGATTCCACCTATTAAGTTTCGACCTAGAGGATCCCAATTAGGATGCCTCTAACTTCTCTCTATACCAAGGATCCCCTATGGGATGCCTTTTCTTACATGCTAACACAGGGAATCCTTAGTAGGATCCTCTTAACTTTATACTATTCTGAGGATCCCTTGTAGTATTCCTCTACCTTATTATACGGTTATAGAGGGTCCCCCATAGGGAACCATCACCTATGTGTTGTTCCGAGGATCCCATGTAGGATGCCTCTATCTTGATTTACATGAGAGGATCCCATGTAGTATTCCTCCATTAACTTATTTCTAAGGATCCATAGTTGGATGCCTTTTCTTGTGTGTATTCCTTGAGGATCCCAAGAAGGATTCCTTTTAGTTTTTTTAGGGACCAAGTGAGTGCCCGAGGATTGACCGAACATGAGCTAGTTTGTTGGGTTTTGGTGAAGATGGTATTAGGTGTCACCATAGAATACGTTCTGAACTTGTAATCCCATGGAGTTGTGGTTATAGTGTTGGGTTTAGGCGTTCATCCACCCTCACTCTTCTCTTTATGCATTCACATGTCTATTACTGATTCAGTGATGTTACCAAAGGTGCGTCCTGGTTAGTGGCCATTGAGCCTAACGGGAGGCGTATTTCCTTTTTTTGGGATTCCCAAAAATGGTTTTCTAGGATCCAAATTCTGAGCCATATTATTTATAATATATATGTTTATACCTAGTGTTACTAACTAGGATCTGTATGTTGAGCCTGTATATTTGATTGTTATATTTTTTGGGATGTCCAGAGGTGTTTCCTAGAATCTGGCTGTTGATCCCACTACTATGTTGTATGGGTATAGAATCCCTAGTAATTATACTCATGGATGATTATGCTCTCTTGAGTGATGAGGATGATTCTAATATCCTTGAGTTTTTATATAACGATGATGATTATTCTTTCCTCTAGTTTACATGTTATGTGGATGATTATGCTCTCCTCGATCTAATTATACTCATGTATAATTATGCTCTCACGAGGGATAGATATGATTACACTCTCCCTGATTGGGTACTTGACCATGGTGTGATGCATTTCATCTCATGTAATTGGATACCTAGAATGATTACGCACTTCTAGATGATATGGATTGTTATTCTCTCCCCTATTAGAGACTCCAAGGTTGGACATGGAATCTCATCGGTGAGTTCTCCTTGCAGATCACCTAAGGGTCATACCCCTGGAGATTATCTGAGTTTTGAAAGTTGTGACCAACTATAGACCAAGACCTAATGCTCAAATATTGGACTATTATAACATGGATTGAGAATCATAGTGACTAGCTCTTGGACATTTATAGGTTTTTTGAAAAAACATCCCTAGAATTCTTATTTATAGTAATTGGAGGTGAGTACGGGTGAACGTAGGTGTGTGAAGAGTATCCCCCCATGGTGATGTAGCTTGCTCAGAGACATTTCCATAATTGGATGAGGTAAGTATATTTTGATTGGGATTATGGACCTATATACCAAATTAATCATACATAACTTTAGTGGTACGACATATAACTCAATTCCCTTGAACATGATGTCCAAGAAATTGGGATTATAGAACCAATTATTGACTAATAATTGGTTTTATGTTATTTCTTTCACTTACTCATGAATATTCATATTTATGAATATATTTATAGGTATGTAACTATAAATGTATACAAATATAGATACAGATATCCATGGTTTCACATTCCTAGTTTATCAAGATTATGGACCTCAGGATTGACTGTGGTTTCATGTTTATTGGTTTACAAAATCTTTTCAGTTGTGTCTATGTTAGGATGAGTAGGTTTCCTTTTATATAGTTAGAACATCATATTTCATAGGTTCCTTACTATTGTGGCCTACTAAGATTATTTCTATCCTCTAAAGGTGCACCTTGGTGTATGTGTAGACCTTATGTCTCCTTTTCGGGTTGAGCATGTTTTTCATGGTGGATAGAGCTGAGGCCAAGAGTTTCATGAACAAGAAAATATGGATATATGAGTTCTTATGACTAGTCTAGTACAATTCGATAGTATTTGGATATCAAGTACTTGGTCTTTCTCAGATTTTGTAGTAAATCTTGATACTTTTATTTTAGTTTCTTTTGTACTTATGTATCTATATGGTCGACCCAATGGGTGACTAGTGTTGTACTTAATGTATACCTATTTAGGATTTTATATAATTTTCATTTTTTATTACAACATGTTCTATTTCAATTTATTTACTATTTATGTACTCTATTTATTTACTGTTACGTATGATACTTAGCTATTTTTTCTATTTTCTTACTCTGATATGAGTGAATAGTCTCCACACTATCACACCCTAAGACCTCGCTGATAGTTGGTAGCCTCTTGCATAGGGAGAGGCACAGTTGAGGCCTCATAACCCACTAGCTCAGGGAAATATTTTTGTGGAATCTGGGATGGGATGTTACAATAAATACCTCAAATGAGGCTTCTTTTAATATTTTTAATATCGTTTATTTTATTTTTTCTAATAATTGAATAATTAATGCATCAATGTTGTATGAGTATTTATGGTAATTATTTAATTACTAAAAATATTATATAAATTACTAAAATGAATATAAATTTATAAGGAAGAAAATTAATTTTATGATTCTTTTATTACTGATTTATGTCCCTATATAAACACTTAAAATATATTTTAAACTAAGAGAGTGAAATATTTCCACTTACTTTAGTTTAAATAATATACAATTTATTTTCACAGAAAAGTGTTCATTAAACAAATAAATATATAACCTTATGTATTAAGGATAAAATTTTATTCATCCAACAAAAATTAGGATGAATAATTATGGAATTATCACTTAGTTAAAACCTATACTTACCAGATTTATCCTTTACCGAGGTGATAAACATTATTAGGTTACTATTTATATTGACCAAAATTAAAAGAAATATATTTAATAAATTTGGATATTATAGATCCAAATATGAAATATATTTTTTAAAATTCAAACATTTTAGCGGAATAATTTAATTTAAAATTAAATTGGTAAAACACAATGAAAAACAGTTTTTCAGAGAAATGAACTTTTTTAAGTATAAAATTTTTTTATACCAGATTAAACTATAAAATTAATTAAAATGAATATAATTGGGTTATTAATAATATAATATAACGGAATTTAATTTGAAACAATTTTAATATAAAATTTAGGGTTTTATATGGTTGAAACTAAAATATTGTTTTCAGTAAAAATTTGTATTTTTCACTATTTACTAGTTAATAAAACCTTTCAAAAAAAGAGGAATATTTTACCCTAAGTTAATTTTCATATGATATTTTGGAAAAGTAAATTATTTTTATAAAATAAAATTTATAAATATTTTGAAAATTAATTTAATTATTTTCATAATAAAAATCAATTTTGAAGAAAAAATAACTCTGAAGTACAAATTTAAATGACTGAAAAGTGAGTACTTATTTTATAAGAATTAATCAATAAATTTGAATTGAGTAGGTTATATATATATATATATATATCATAAGTTAGTTAATACGATTTATACCTTCCAATTTAATTGCTATGTTATAATGGTCACATAATATTTTATTAATGTTATGCAGTTCGTTTAAACTTGCTCTTGCATGCAACATAAGATATCGAAGAAATAAAATTATTTAAAAAGAAATTTTCCTGAAAAAATATTGGGGAGTTACATTCTACCTAACTCTATTTAATAAATTTTTTCCTTACAATTGTGCTCAGTAATTGATGGTTTTTTCATTTTAAAATTCCTTTGTAGAAGCCCACATCACAACAAGGGATAATAAAACTTATTCTTGAAGTGAGAGAAAGGAAAATATGAAGGTAATATAGGATAAAAAATAGTAGTTTTAAATGTAATAGGACATAAGTTTAAAGTTATACATGGATATGGAATATAAAAATACTCCCATGTATTTATGTAGAGTAATAAAGAACCTGGTCATGAGAAAGTTAAACATTAAAAACTGTAAATCTGTGATGGGTTAAAAGGCCATTGATTTCTCGATAATAAAAGTAAAAATATAACTTTTTTATTTCAATAAATTTTTATTATTGTTAAAGAATTACTTTAATTCATATTCTAAGAACATGAGTAAATATACTTAATTTTAAAGTATAGTTTCATTTGTTAATCAATTTCCACCATAATCTCATATTTTTCTCCAAAAAATGGGTATTTAATATAATTTTTTCATTCCTAAAGAAAAAAATAAAATAAAAATATAATGGATCTCAGAATTTAGAAAAGAATAAAATATATTCATCTTATATTTATCCTTTAACAAAAACCAAAATGGTTAGTTCATGATAAGATGATTCCAAAAAAGAATAAACCTTCATATGTAGAAAACTACTTTAATCTAAAAAATTCAATAGTAATACCCAAAGTTCAATATATGTCATTAAATAAATAAATATCCTTAAAATTATTCAAAATATTCCATTATAATATTAAAACCCAAAAATAATAATGATATTTTCATAGTCTTCTAAGATAAGTTTAGTATTTTTCTCTAAAAACATACACACCATAAACATATAATCTCCTAGATTTGCTAACAATTTTCATAAATAACCACAATCACCATAGATAGAAAATAATAAATGTCTCCAAAATTTTATTAAACCTTTATTACTCAAATAAAATTCCCTAATATAGTGTTTACCTTAATAATACAGGTTTCTCAAAATAGAAAATGACTTCTGAGATAACAGTAATAATAAAATAACTTTCTATTCCCAAGGTTATCTATACGATAAAACATACATTCCTAAAAGGAAAATAATTTTTTCCCATAAAATATTTTAAATAAGGGAAAATAATTTCATACTTACTAGGAAATCACATATGTTTATGGTAGGTGGTTCACCCTTATTTCAATTTAGTTATGGGTTCAAGCCTTGTGGCCTTTCCAGATGTGACGAGTTGTCACCCGGCCCATGGGTTGTCATTTTTTTGAAAATATATTAATATAATACTTGTGAAATTTGCATAATTGGGATAAAAAAACTCCAAAATAACCATGATATTGTCAAGATCAATGAAAATTTTTAACCACAAAGGTTATCTCACACATTTCATTTTGTATCCCCGAAAATATAGTAACCAATAATTACCACAAAATCAAAGATCATGTAAACCCTAAAGGTTATACATACCTACAAATTTATTTTCAAAAAATGAAAATAAAATTCTTCCTCAAATTAAAATTTCACATAATATACTTAAGGTTTACATTTACCCCAAACTCAATAAAAACGTATTCAAAAAATATCATGTGTCACCATAACAATTTGTCCCTTAAAACCATAAAAGGGGTGTCTAAGACTCAAAACTTATGATCAGCCTCAAAATTATATTTTCATGATGATATCTATAACTCTTAAGATGACCTAACGTGAAAACATAATAATATAAAAATTCATCTAGACTCTTCTATGATACCAATTATAATAGCCCGAAAAAAATAACATCCAAATCTGGTGTTAAAAACATATACTTTACATTTTTAACTTTGATACATGTAAATGTGACCCAAATTATTTCCCTCAAAATCACATAATGTAAAAAGGAAATATTTGATCACTTACATTCCCAAAGACCTTTTTGGTCAATATTTTTAGATAATTAGGTCAAACTCTTAAATATATTGGAAAATTAAACATCTGATTCATAAAAATATATATCATATAAAAAAATTTATTCACATCAAAAACCATTTATATACATATCCCATTTAAAATAATTATTCATCTCCTAGGGAAAGGAAGCATAATAAAAGGGTGAGATTAAATGCTCAATAAGGGTAAATAAGAGAGACATAAATGATTATATAAATATTTCATGTGAATAAGGGTATAATAACATGAACTTAATATTTTAAAATTATACCCTATATATCAAAGACCATAATCTTATGTCCTGGAATAAATATTGTAAGTTTATAAGATATGAATTATAAAATATTAAAAGAAAATAAGCCATGAGAGAATAACATAGAATTGTGACATACACATAAGCATAGAAAACTGTTTCCTTAGTAGTCAAAAATACTTTACAAGTGTAACAACCTAGGAACTGATAGAATTTTTTTTTCATATTTTTTAATAATCTTGAATTAAATAGTTAAATAATTCAAAAAATAAATAGTTTCCTAAAATAAATTTCTTATAAGGTTATATTTAAAGGATTAATTTTAAAATAATAGAATTTTAATTTAAAAAAAAGTAATTTCATTTTGGAATTAATGAATTCAAAACTATCTTTTATTAATTTTTGATAGTTTTCTAAAAAAGTTATATTTTTTGCGAATAGTAAAAAATATATTTTTGTAAAATATAATATTTTTTTCACACTATGGTGACATAATTAAGATATAAAATATATTAAACATATTAATAGAATAAATTATCGTATTATAATTAAAATATCATGAAAAAATTATCCAAAACATATAAATTATAAATTATTTCATGATAAATATAAAAATCACTGTTAGTACCGACGCATGGCCTATACAAAATTGAAAGAGTCAAAATTGATGCCTTACATATAATAATTGAGTAATAAAAGGTATATTCATGACTTTTTTGTTTATTTATTCTGTATAATTGGTGTCTTTGGTGACATTTTTAAATTTTATAGTTATATAACATGAATCTTATCCAAATGTATTTGCAATGATTACACAAGGAAAGAAAAGTCGAATTATCAAATTAAAGAAGTTATATTGACATGGATAAGAGTAAATATACATAATTAACAAATATACAAGATTATATTGAACATAATTAATTTATTTTTATGATATATATTTTTTAAATTTTTATATATGAAATAATTAGCTTTCATGCTTATGCAACACTGATGCAATGCTTTTGAAAAAAAAGAAAAATAAAAAAAACTTATCTCAATTAAAATTATAAGAACCATTGAATGACTGAAAAATTTGAATAAATATTTTTTTATGAGTAATTTTAGACCATAATAATCTTCGGTTTGAATTTTATAACCTTTTAATCAACTTGTATGACTTTAAGACCCATATAATATTTTATTTAAAATTAAGTTAAGTAGTTCACACTATGGTTTTTAATTAGTATAACTTTTTAATATATGGTTTTTGTGAATCTATTTTCAACCATAAGTTTTATTTGAAATATAAAATATTAACCTTATTCATGGTAATTTATTTTTAATTTTTAGGGAATAAATAATCACCTTAAATGCTTTCATAGTGATGATGCAGTAATTATTAAATTAATTGGAAAATCAAATAAATGATATTAAAAATATTAAAATAAATATAATTTTAGTTAATAAATATGATCCTTGAATTTTATAGATAAATATGACATGTATAATATATAATAATTTTATATCAAATTTTAATCATTATTTTGATGTTTTTAATTTCATAGTAATGAATAATGTTAAATTTGATAATAATGATATTTCAGGAATATAATATTTTGTTAAATGATTTAAAAATAAAAAATATCTAATAAGGAAAAATAATATAATATTTTGATTAATATGTAATACCTTATTCTCATATTCCATTTGAAAGTCTTTATCACTATAAGTGCCTTATTATATTTTAATATTTTAAGAAGCTTCTAAAGTACCCCTCACCTCAATTATAAAAACGAACACATTAATTCACTTCATTTCATCACCTTAAGCCTTTTATCATTACCATAATATTCCATATTCTCTTTTCCAATTCTGTATTCCTATTATATTGGTTATGGTATCACAAAAAGACCAATTCCAAGATCCTTGAGGAGGTCCTCAAGGAGACGATATTCAAGAGGTAAAATCCCCCTTATTTATCCTCTAAATTCTTTCTATTTTCTACCTTATCCTCACCCCTTATAGAATGTTTCATGATAACTAAAGTATCATATATATATTGAAATATTATTATCTTAATGGTATATCCATAATCAAATCTCTTATATTCTCCTTTTATTCTTAAAAATGAAAACATCAACCATGTTATTTCGCTTCACCACCTACATGGATGATGAGTTTTTATTTCCCTTTACCTCATTCATGGAAAGTTTAAATTTAATTAATTTTTTTTAAAATTACCTAAATATATATATATTATATATGGTATAAAATTCTATAATTAATATATATATGTATTATTAAACAAAAAAACTAGTTCATGATGGTTGGAAAAATCGCCATAATTAACTAAACAACTATCATTAAAGTTCTACCAAATTAATCATCCCCATGTCAGAAATTAAAATAATATATGTGAACATTTAAACTTATGGAGATAAATTAACACTATATAATTTCACCTGTAGAGTATTATTACCATTTTATAATAACATACATAAATATAAACAAGCTAAGCAACCACGAAATCATAAAACGAATTCTCCTAGAATGGAGAAATTGATCATTATAACTCATCAAAATTGCCATGAAAGAACAAAAAAAAATTATTAAATAAAATATATATGGAATAATTTCTTAATTAAGTAATCAATAAATCTAATTTGATTATCCAATATTTTAATTACATGTGTGGAACACTTTCAAATATAAGGAAATGAACTATTTAACTAAAAACCTCCTTTTAAATGTTTTAAAGTTTTGTTTTCTAAATAATTATCTTACAAGTCAATGTTTTTTAAAATTATTTTTATGTATGTAAAATATATTTTTTAGAAAATTTAATTTTCTAATAACACTCAAAAGTTTTCAAAAAGTAATATTTTATGGTTTTATGTAAGGGAAATTCCTTTTAAAATTCTCTTTAATTTTGTTTTTAAAAAATTAAAAAAGAATATTTTTTACTTTATACAGCATGATAGGATTTTCCCATTTAAATTATGTCTTAATGATTTTAAGTATCCATTATAGGATTACATGGATATTTTCAAATAAAATATTTCCCTTTGTACGTGTGTAGTATTATGTTAAAATAAGTTATTTTCCTTAAGGAATGTTTTTATGATGAAAGTATTCTTGTTTTATTATTATGTTCTAGTTATTTGGAATTTTTTTTTGATGATGTGTGGTTCCATTATAAACCAAATACAAGTGGATCCATGATATCCATCAATGCATTAGTTATGTTGTAAGTAGACCAAAAAAATTATTCCAATTGTAATTACAATAGTTATATCATAAGGTAACCATGAGAGTTACGTTGTAAGGTACCCATGAGGGTTACAAATCATATGGTATCAATGTGGATTATAATAATAAGTATTACTGGTAATAAAATGATTCTCTGAGTTACCTAAATGGTTTTTTATGATTTAAATTTTTTATATAAACTTCATGTTTTCACAAAGTAAGTATATGCTACATTTATGGGTGAGAAATATATATTTATGAAAATGACATCATGTATTTATAAGTATTCATAGACTAATGGGTTCTTTCCTTATTTTTTTATGTCCCTTAGTGTTATTTTTTTTGTAATCATACCAATTATTAAAATATTTTTCATATTTTTTTAGAATGGGTAATAGAAAATAATATGCCAAGATGAATGTTCTGAATATTTTTCAGGAAAATAATTCTTGTTTTGTTTTAAAGAATATTGTTTTATGAAAAAAATTGATAGTAAATAAAAGATTAAATTTTCAATGTATTTATTTAATATGTAATATTATCTCCAAATTATATGAAATTATAAACCTAAAATATATTTGTGAGTCAATGAATGTGGATTCTAGTCAAAATTCACTAGAATATGTAATATATAAGGTTGTGTCCTTATAGTTAGTATCAGAGCATGATTTAGATATTGTTAGGGGTTAGGATGATGTTAATAAAATAATATTAATGATTTTTAATTTATTTTTATGTTGAAACAATATAGAATTTTAAGATTACTATGTTTCTTTATCTAAATTATATCTTCTCAAAATGGTTTTCCATAGAAGAAACATGAAAAATCATATAAGAATGCACCAAGAGGATGATATCATTTCAAATCCACAACCTGGAATGGTGGGAATTGGAATCAAGCATTTTGTGATAGTAATGGATTAGTTTAATTATGATATTAGTGGATATGACTCCCATAATAGAGAAAAACTAGATCTACCATAATGGAACATGAAGATAGCGGAACATTTTATGAGGAAAAACCCTCATGCTTTTAGTGGATCTTCTGACATTGTGGCTATTGAAGGGTGGATTAAATCCCTTGAAAAGACATTTGATGTCATGCAATATTTAGATAATAAAAATATTAGTTTTTTCTATTTATCATTTTTAAGGTGAAGTTGAACTGTAGTGGTTAAGGGTTAGGAATATCAAGAAAAGTGAGAGATTAATGCCTTGGAATGGGGAGAATTTATGAATCTTTTCCTTGAAAAATATTTTCATAATGAAATTCATCGTAATATGGAAAAGAAATTCATGTAATTGAAATATAAGAATTAATATTGAGTGGTCATGTAATAATCAAACCTAAATATATTAGAATGGTTTTTTCAAAATCTTTTGTAGGATCTTGATAGTAAAATCAATCATTTTTTCTCAAGATTGAAGCCCAAATATCGAAGGGAGTTGGCTTCCCATAAATTCAAAAGTTATGAGAAACTTTTTTCGATGTGATGAGAGGGTATAAATTTAGTTTTATTATTATCATGTGTAATTTTAAAATAAAAAGATGAAAAGGTCTATATGGTAAGAAATGAATAAGAATCAATCCAATAAATTTAAAGGTAAGAAAAAATAGATTCTGGTTTGTGGAAAGTGTGGAAAAAAGAACCATGGGGAAACATTAAAAAATTCAGGAATTTCTTTTGATGTTGTAAGTTTGGACATATGTCCCATGATTGAAATGAAAAAGATATTAGTATTAGTATGTTAAATTATTATAAACAAACTATAAAGTTTTTTCATGCGATGAGATGGGGAATTATGAACATACCTTCTCAAAGATGGATTTGGACGATGGTAAGAAACCATATTATAAGAAGAATGGTGTAGTGATATACTTTTTTGAATACATAAAAAATTTTGGTCCATCCAATGAAGTCATATCTAGTATATTATTTACTTACGCAAATTATTCTAGTGTATTGTTTGATACTAGGTGTATACATTCCTTTATTTCTGAGAATTATTTTGGAAAATTAGAAAATTCACCTTGAGAAATGGAACCATAACTTATGGTAAAAAAAGGGGGGAAATATTAAGGCATAAAAGAATTATAAAAATATTCCTTTTATTTTATATGGAAATACATTACCTTCCAACCTTTTTGTTTTCCCCTAGTAGATTTTGATTTTATTTTCAGTATGGATTGGATTTATGTTTTCCATGATAAGATAGATTGAAGAGATAAAGAATTTTTTTCTCAGAAAGAGTTTTATTTTGTATATAATAATGAAACCCTACCATTGATAAAATATTCTGAAAATGAGAAAAAAATAAAAAATGGAAATGAAATTTATTATTCAGATTAATGAGGTGTTACTGGTAAATGAATAATTTTTTGTTTTTCTTGATGATTTTCCTAGTGTTATACCTAATATGGAAGTTGAATTTACTATTGACTTAGTTATTTATTCTAATCCAATTTTAAAACCCCATTATTTAATAGATCAAGTGGAACTTATTGGATTGAAAAAGTATTTGTATGAGTTTCTTGATAAAGGTTTCATTCATCATATACCATCACCATGGGGTTCTTCTGATTTGTTTGTTAAAAATAATGATGGTTATATGAGGATTTTAATTGATTATATATCTTTTAAGAGCATTAATATTATGAAAAAGAATATTTTTCCTCATATCAATGACTTGTTTGATCAGCTTCAGGGAGCTCATTATTTTTGTATTATTAACTTGCGATCGGGGTACCATCTGTTGAAGGTGAAGGAGGATGAAATTATATATAAAACATTATTTACACTATATGGAAATTATGAGTTTGTTTTTATGTACTTTGGTTTAAAAAAGTTACCCTTCTATACTTATGTACCTTATAAATAGAATACTCCATGAATATTTGGATAATTTTGTTGTTGTTTTTCAGGATTATATTTTGGTATTTTCAAAAAGTTTTGAGGATAAAGAAAAATGTCTATGTATTTTTCTGAAAATTTTCAAAGAAAAGATGTTATATGGAAAATTTAGAAACTGTTATTTTTTGTTACATGATATTTATTTCATTGGGAAAATTTTTAATAAATATGTAATAATAGCTGATCCAACAGAAAAAAGTTGATGATGAATGTTCGAGACCTAAAAATGTTAATGATATTCAAGGTTTTCTTGAATTAATAGGCTATTACCAATGGTTTATTGAAAAGTTTTCATGTTCATATAGCCTAATGACTAAGTTAACTCAAAAAAGTTTTAAATTTATCTAGATAAAATATTATTATGATTGTTTTATGGAATTAAAATAAATATTTGTGAATAATACAGTTTTGTAATTGGACTTAAGAAATGGTGATTTTGTCATCTACGATGATGCTTCATTAAAGGGATATGGTTGTGTTATGATTCATAATGATTAGGTAATTTCTTTTTCTTCAAGAAAACAACAAATTGATGAGTTAAATTATCCTATCAATGGTTTGGAATTAGTTTCTCTAGTTTCTGGTTTAAAAATTTGGAGACATCATTTATATAGAGTAAAGTGTGAAATATATACTAATCATAAAAGTTTAATATTTATATTTACTCAGAAGGAATTGAACATGAGGCTTAAAAGATGATTAGAACTGATAAAGTATTATGATTGTATGATGAATCACCATCTAGGAAATTAAAAAAGTATTATATTCCTTAACTTTAAAACATTATGCATCATTCACCATGTTACACGTAAAACATGACACTTTAATTAATGATTGGATTAATTTTGGCCAAGAAGTTGTGGCTGTAGGAAAATCCTCTTTTTTGTTTCATGTGTTAGTGCACTCCTCTCTGTCAAATAGAATTAAGAAAGACGAGAAGGAAGACTGTCGATTATAGATTAAGGTAAAATTTGTGAAAAGGGAAAGCTTTCTGAATTTAATGTTGATAAAGAGAGTATTTTGATATTTTAAAAGAGAATATGAATTCCTTGTGATTTTCAGTTGAAGAAAGATTTGTTATGTAAATATCATTATTCTCTATTTTCTATTCATCCTAGAAGTACTATGACATACAATGATCTTAAAGAGTATTTCTAGTGGTATTGAATGAAAATTGATATTGCTAACTTCACCATGATTTTTTTAATTTTCAACCAGTTAAATAAGAGAGAAAATTACCAAAGGGGATGCTTTAGAATTTACCAATGCCCAATTAGAAATGGGAAAATATATCCATGTAATTCATGGTGGGACTACCAAATACTAATCAAGGTAAAAAAATTTATTTTGGTTATTATTGATTTACTAACTAAATCTTCAAAATTTTCATTCCTATATGAGATATTCTATCTTTAGATCAAATTTCTCGACTGTAACTTAAATATATTTTCAGGTCACATGGATTTACTCTCTCAATTGTATCTAACTATGATCCTGGATTCACTTCTATCTTTTGGAAAGGCCCGTAGATGTCTTTGGGAATTAAAATAAATTTCAGCATAGTCTTTCATCCTTAATCTAATGTATAGACCAATAAAAAAAATTCAAACCTTGGATGAAAAGTTTTTTCCTTGATCAATGTATTACCAATGAAGTTGGGATCAATATATTTACATAGTTTAGTTTTCTTATAATAACAGTATCTTTTCTGGTATACAGATAGAAACTTTTGAGTCATTATATGGAAAGTGGTGTCAAACTCCATTATTTTAGGATGAAGTGGGTCATGTGAAATTAATGTGACCATAATTATTTGATTAATTTTCTGATAAAATGAATATGATCTAGCAATATAGGAGGACTTCTCAGAGAAGGAAGAAGATCTATGCAGATAACAGGAGGAACAACCTTTCATTCGAGGTATGTGATCATGTTTTAATAAAATATATCTATGGAAAAGTGTTATGAATTTTGGTAAGAAGGGAATGCTAATTTCATGGTTCATTGGAGCATATGAAATCCTAGAGAATGTTCAACTAGTTACCCACCAATTTTCCTTACCTTTGATTTTATCTCAGGTACACAAAGTTTTTCATGTTTTGACTTTAAGAAAGTATGTTCCATATCCATATCATGTTTTGATACCTAAGGAAGTTTATTTAGAAGATAAAATGTCGTATAACAAAAATCCTATTAATATTCTTGATCATAGAGATAAAGTATTGCAGAACAAGATAATTCACCAGGTTAAGGATTTGTTGAGAGACCACATGGTTGAAGAAGCAACATGGGAATCTGAAAATGTCATGAGGGAAAGGTATCCCCATTTTTTTTTAATAAGTGAATAAATTTCTAGGTTGAAATTTGAAAAATTATGGGGGAATAATTTAACAACCCTGGTACTGAGAGAATAATTTCTTTTCATATTTATTAATATTTGTTAATTAAATAGTTAAGTAATTCTTAAAATAAGTAGTTTTATTAAACTAATTTATGACGTGGTTATATTTAAAATATTAATTTTCAAAATATATAATTTTAATTTTATAAAAATAATTTCATTTTTTAATTTAAAATTTTGAAATTATCTTATTATAAAGTTTTTTATAATTTTCTGAAAAAGTTTAAATTTTGGAAAATAGTAAAAAACACAGTTTTCAAAAAAATATAGTATTTTTGTGAAATCCTTAAGAAATAATTATGATATAAACATTATTAAACTTATAGAATGAATAAAATATGATATTATAATTAAAATATAATACAAAAATGATTTATAAAATATAAAATATAAAATATTTTATGATAAATATAAAAATCATTTCTATTACCGATGTAGTTCCTTCACAACATTGGAAAAGTTAACATTGGTTCCTTATAGATAATAATTGAGGGAGTAAATGTATTTTCAAGACATTTTTAAATTAATTATTATGTATAATTGACATTTTTGGATGATATTATTGAATTTTAGAGTTATATAACATGAATCTTATTTAAATTCAAATTCAATTCTTACGCACAGTAAGAAAAGTCAAATTAACAAATTAGAGATGTTGTATTAACATGTATATGATTAAATATACATAATGAAAAAAATACTAAATATTATTATGAAATTAATAAATTTATTTTTAATTTTTATATATGAAATAATTAACTTTAATTCATATACAATGCTGATGTAGTGCCTTTTCAAGAAGATGAAAAATTAAAAAAAATTAATTTAATTAAAATTATAAGAACCATTAAATAACCAAAAAATTTATCCAAATTTTATTTAATGAGTTAGTGTTAAACATAATCATATTTGGTTAGAATTTGGGGCCTTTTGGATCTACTTGGATGACTTTAAGACCCTTATAATATTTTATTTAAAGGAAAGTCATGTTGTTCACACTATTGGTTTTAATTAGTATATATTGTTTAATATATGGTTTTCCAGAAGATATTTTTAATGATTAATTTTATTTTTAAAGATACAATATTTTTCTTTTTCATGGTAATGTATTTTTAATTTTTAGGAAAAAATAATTACATTAATGTCTTGCACAATATTGATGAAATAATTATTAAATTAATGGAAAAATCAAATAAACCATATTAAAAATATTAAAATAAATTAATTTTGAATTATTTAATATAATCCATGAGTTATATAGATAAATATTATATTTATAATATATAATAAAATATTTTGTTTGAATTTGAATATTGTTTGATGTTTTTATGGTCAAAGTAATGAATAGCGTTAAATTTGATAATAATGATATTTCATGAATATAATATTTTATTATATTAATGAAAAATAAAAAAAATATTGAATACGGGAGAATGGGATATTATTTAGTCTAAAATATAATCATCTATGTTTTTAGGCATTTTTGATGTATTTACCGCTATAATAGACTTATTATATTTTAATATTTTATGATATTCCTAAAGTGACCATTCACATAAATTATAAAATAGAACTCAATCCTTCACTTAATTTCAGATATATGATACTAATAACTTAATCAAAATCTGCAAAATTATTTTTGAAAAATTACTATAAATTTTCTTGTGGTCCTAGTCTCACATCAAGACAAATTACAACTACCTTAAAGAGGTTCTCATGGAGACGATATTCAAGATGTAAAATACCTCTTGTTTATCTTTTAAATTATTTCTCTCTTATACCTTATCCTCAAAACCTATAATAAGTTTCATGATAACCCCATTATCATATATATACTAAAATTTTTTAATGGTATATCCATCATCAAATCTCTTATATTTTCCTTTTATTCTTAAAAATTAAATCTTCATCCATGGTATGTCAATTCACCACCTTCATGGATGTTGAGTTTTCATTTCCATTTACCACATTAATGGGAATTTTAAATTAACTTATAATTATTTCAAATGAACAAAATATATATATTATATATGCTCTCAAATTCTAGAATTAATATATGGCCGTAATATTAAACAAAAAAAAACTTCTTTATGATGGTCAGAAAACCCACCATTATAAACTAAACATTTATCATTAAAGTATTAAAAAATAAATAATCCTCATTTTAGAAATATAAATTATAGATGAGAAAATTTAAAAATATTGAGGTGCATGAATACCATATAATTTCACCTTTGGAGTATTATTCCCATTTTTTGTGAACATCCATAAATATGCACAAGTTAATCAAACATAAAACCATGATACGAACACTCCTAGAATGGTGAAATTGATATTTATAACTCATCACAATGGACATAAAATAACTTAATAAAATTAATATAAATAAAATATATGTGTGAGGGGTTATGAGTTAAGTAATTAATGAATCTAATTTAATTTTCCAGGATATTAAGTGCAAGTGAAGAACACTTTAGGACATAAGGTAAGAGAATATTTAACTAAAAAACCTCATTTTAAATGTTTTATAGATTTATTTTCTATATCATTATATTTATTTTCTATGTTTTTAAAAATGTTTTTTATGTATTTAAAATATTTTTTTAAAAATATAATTTTATAATTCCTCCCAAAGGTTTTCAAAAATTAATCTTTTATGATTTTATGTAAGGGAATTTACTTTTTAAATTCACTATAATGTCTCTTTTTTACAAAATTAAAAATATTTTTGTAACTTACACATCATGATCAGATTTTCCCATTTTCATAAAGCTTTAATGTTTGGAATCATCTTTTATAGGATTATATATTTATTTTCAATGAAAATGTTTCCTTTGTATTTGTGTGGTATTAATTTAAAATAAGTTATTTCCCTCATATAATATATTTATTATCCAAGTATTCATATTTTATGATTATGTTTTGCTTCTTGGTCTTTGTTTATGATGATGATAGTTTATGTTATAAACCAAATATGGGTAGGTCTTTAATATCCCCCGAATTCATTAGTTATGTTGGAAGTTGAACATAATGGTTATTCCTCGTACAAATGAGATTGATACATCATAAGGTAGCCCAGAGGGTTACATTGTAAGGTATCCATAAGTGTTAAAAATCATATGGTAGCCTTTAGGGTTACAATAATAAGTAATTATGGTAAGAAAATGATTCCCTACATTTACTTAAATGGTTTATTTATGCATTTTATGTGTTATAGAAAACTCATGATTTCACAATGTAAACATATATTACTTTTAAGGGTAAGAAGTATATCTTTGTGAAAATGACATAATGCATTTATAATTATTCATGGTATAATGGTTTATTTCCTTATTTTTTATATCATTTAATGAAATTTTTGGGATCATACCATGTTTTAAAATGTTTTTCATAGGGTTTTAGGATGGGTAAGATAAAATAAGAATCCAAGATGAATGCTATGATTATTTTTCGTAAAAATAAATCATGTTTTGTTTTAAAGACTATTATTTTATTGAAAAATGGATACTATGTAATTTTTTCAATTTTTAATATATCGATTTACTATTTAAGAGTATTTAGTAATTCTCTAAAATTCAAAAACTAAAAGATATTTGGGAATAAATAAAAGTGGAATCTATTATAAATTTACTAGAATATGTAATATATAATTCCAAGTTCTTAATAAAATAATATCAAAATGGTATTGGTTCACTCCTCAACCATCATAGTAGTCAAGGTTTACTCCCAAGGATATTATAGTGGACACAATCCATTACTAAACTAGGTTCACTCCTCATTCCAATCCTGTATATATCATGAGATATAAATAATTAGCCAATGAATTGGATTGAGACATAGGTCACACCCTTCACATAATGGAAACCATAAATATGTTCCACATAAGAACATAAATCACTCACCATATCAAAACTGATGAAATAAAATGAGTTTCATAAACATTTCATTATAGTATAACCCATGAAAAGAGAACAAGTTTTATAAATACCATGCCATTGTAAACATAAACCATCTAGAGAAGGATAAAGGATTGTATACTTGGGTAATATGACCAGTAAATCATAATTAACATAAAATAATTTTATATTATATATAAAATTATTCTTAAAGATCAATTGAAATAATTCATGAGGAAAATATCCATTAAATTTTGAAATCATTTCATTTTTTTAAAAGTCGTGCAATTATAAAGGGAAAGATTTAACTAAAAATAAACTTGTAATAATATAATAGAGGAATTAAATAATCAAGTAATCATGATGGTGTAAAAAGTTTTTCATGCAGTATATGTTAAAAAAATATTCCTTTATTTTTTTAGAAAATTAACAAAGATCTTTATTTAGAAAAGGAAAAAAAGGTTCCTTTTAAACAATTTTTAAAATGGTCAAACATCGATGAAAATTATTTTAAACAATTTAGGAAAATTTTAAAAACATTACTGAAATTATTCTTTTAGAAAACATGGACATGAAAGATAAATATTCCCCATCAAAGACATAAACATACACAATTTTGAATAATGATGAGATTTTGAAATATACCCTTACCACATTGGTAACTTTTGAATCATAAGATCCAGGAATGAAAGAACCTTTGATAGATATTTTAATACCCAAAAAATTAATATGAAACATCATAAAATAGTATCAATGTTCAGTATATACATCACACACAATAAACATGTTGGGAATATGGCATGTGTCCCACACAAATAAAAGTGTGATGAAAATACCTTACTTCAAGTCTCACCTTTCTTTTTTCATGTTCAAAAATAATATTTAATAAATAGTTATTTAATATAATTTTATTCCATACACATATATCTATCACACAATTTATGATTTATTTATAAAATCTCATAACCCATTTATTAATAATTATCTATTAAATTCACTGTTCTGGGTGATAAATGCTTCATTTTCCAAGTATGTTTTCGGTTCAATAGTCCCAATCCTTATACGATGATAATGGTACAATAATTTAAATAATGTTAATCATGGTATAAAAATAATATATAATAATTATATAAATATTTATAATCATTTATAATATTAAAGATATAAAAATGAATTACAATATTCATTGAGATGGTAGGTTGTACGTACACATGAATATTATTTTCAATTTTCAACTTACGGAATGAAAGAAAGGTAAATAATAATTCACATTTAAAGAAAAATTAATATATCATATATGCCATATATATTCATAAAAGTTATCCTTATTAACATCCATGTAAAATACAAATGAAAAAAATCACATCACATCGTAGAGATAACAGTCCATACGTATGCATGAGCAATGTTATCATTTCCTAAAAAATGTGATAATAAGAAAGTATATATTATATTATAATTAGAAAATTATAATTATGTCATAAATATATTATATAATCAACAAAATCATCATAATTATCATCCAAAAAATATTGAGATGAAAAATGAATAGTATTGCACTGTGGAGATGGTAAACCTTATGTACGAATGAGTGATGCTTTCATTTCTTATTTGATGGGAAATAGGGTGTATAATGGTTTTTTCTTATTCATAATAAAATTTAAGAATATTTATTATACTTAATATATTATTTTATGATAAATATCATATATTTAAAGGAATTAAAGTAGAGTATACAAAAAGATAGTGATCAATTAAAGTGATTACCACTTCATCAGAACAACTCCTTTAGATCTCCTCTAAATGATTAAAGGGATGGTCTTATGGAAATAAAATAACATATAGAATTTTTATAGTTAGGTTTAGAGAATAATTTGAAAAAATATGGTTGATATAGAAGGCCTAATGTGGTGAAATGATGAGAGGGAGGGACCATCCTTTTATAATTGAGGTAGGGGCACTTTTGGAATTTCTTAAAAGAATAATTTATAATAAATTCAATATCAATAAAAATACCTAAAAAAGGAAATGTATTCAAAGATAACATGGGATACAATTTTAATCCCATAAAAAATACATTTTAGACATGTTTCGGTGTAATTTCAAACCTCATCATTTTGATTAACCCTTTGTAGCTTATTTTTATTTTAACTTTGGAAACAAATTTTTCAATATTAAATAGTTGTAATTTTTACTTATAATGTTTCAATTGGACCATAAATGGAAATTTTATAATACTTTAGACAATAAATTATCCCATTTTACATTATTTAAGATTTTATAATTTTTATTTAATTTAATGAAATTAATATCTTGATAAAATGTCATTCTTGTCAATTTTGAAACTATTAATTATATTGACTATTAAAAAAATAAAATAAAACATATTAAATTAAAACCAACTCTTTCTTTATATCCTAAAAATTTAATTTACATCTATATAATTTCTGGATGACCTTAAATATTGTAAATTATGTTACTTTTAATATATTTAATATCATTTATTTGATTTTTCTATTAATTGAATATTGTATGCATCAACATTGTATGATTATCTATAGTAATTACTTAATTTATAAAAATTATAATCAAATTTAAAAAATGAATTTTACTTAATCAGGTAGAAAATTGCTATTATTATTCATTCATAACTATTTCACCTATATGAACACATAAAATATATTTAAAACTAAGAGCGTGACATTTGGTCACTTCCTTTAGTTTAAATAATATATAATTCATTTTTAAGGAAAAGTGCGCATTAAATGAATCAATTTAGAACCTTAGATGATTAAGTTTAATTCATCCAATAATATTTACTATCAATAATATTTGTTTTATCACATAGTTTTAACCTAGATCCACCTAATTTACCCTTTACTGAGGTGATAAAAATTTCTAATATTAGTATTCATATGGACCAAAATAAAAGGTAACTATTTAATAAATTTGGACCACCTTAAAAAAAATATGAAATAAAATTTTCAAAATTCAAAATATAGAAGTGGTTTAATTTAATTTAATATTGAACCATATAAACATAATGAAAAATAGTTTTTTTTTTGAAAAATGAAATTTTTAAGCAAAAAAATATTTTATAACAAATTAAAAAATGATATTAATTCTAAAGAACATTATTGGGTTTTTAATAATTTAATATAATTTTTTTCAAATAATTTAAAAATAAAATGCAACTTTTTGTTAAAACAAAAATACAGTTTTGAATAAAAATTGTTATCTTTCATTATTCACTAGAAAATAAATATTTTTAGAAAAATTAGAAACTTTTACCCTAAGATAATTTTGACGTAATTATTTAAAAAATAAAATTATATTTATATTATAAAATTTATATAAATTCAAAATTTTAATTATAAAATTTTCTTAATTAAATTCATTTTTAAAGAAAAAATATTCCTGAAACATAAAATAACTTTACTGAAAATTTAGAACTCATTTATAATAAATAATTAATAAATTTGTACTAATTATGTTATATATATATATATTAAATAATTTGGTTAATACTCTTTATAATTTCTAGTTTAATTCCCAGGTTTTAAAGATCACATAGTATTTTAACAATGACACACAGTTCGTTTAAACTCTCTATTGCATCCAAAATAAGCTATCAAAGATTAAAAATTATTTAAAAAGAAATTAGTCAAAAAATGTCTCAGGGTGTCACAATTTGAAACTAATAATAATGAAATATTTTTGAAATTTATACATTAAATAAAATTTTGAACGGAACTTATAAAGAGGTTATGAATAATGAAACACATCGTTTTAAGGATGTGGTAGTCTACATGCTCACACAAGTGACATTTCTATTTTTCTATGATATTGAAAGAGAATAAAATAGGTTATAGAAAATAATAGTTTCATATTTTTATTTAAATTATCATATTAATTCAATAATTTCATACTTTTGAACAAATACATGTCTATCTAAGGAAAAAATAATTACATTTCTTCATAGAGGTAGTATTCACATGTAAGCATGAGAAACGTTACAATTTTCCAATAGGCGAAAGGTTAAAAAGATAGATAATTTCATATAATTTTAGAAACATAATAATTTGATAAATATCACACACACACACCCGGATATATATATTAAACCATTCATTTTAACCAACCATGAGAGGCAGTAATGAAAAATAAAACATATCACATCATGGAAGTGGTAGTCCACACGTATACACAAGAAATGTTTTCATTTCCAATATTATATAAAAGGTGATGAAAATAGGGTTTTTCCATAAAAAAAATAACATATTATTTCATTTTAGATACTGATGTTATTATATCACCATTTTTATTATAACAACCTGACCCTATCCACTTCCTTCAAATGAGATGAGGTAGTACTGACCTTAGGTGACATCCCAAAGACACCTAAGGCTTGAAATAAATTCCTTTGGATAATGAAATAATTTGGGGGTAATTTTATATTTACAAAAAACACAACATGAAAATATAGAATAAAAAACCAAAACAGACAACATGATTCATGTAGTATAAATAATAAAAGTAAACAAATACCATAATAACAATAATATCACTATGAAACAACTAATATAAATATGAAAATAAGAATACAAGATGAAAAAAACAAAATATAAAAAAGTTCCAAATAATGAACTAAACCAAGATCCACATAACCATGAAAAACAAGCTCAATGGTTCATAAAATAGACTATAGTATCCCCTATTCGCCTATAAATAAGTGATATATCACACTTTATCTATAACATTCCAAATAATATTTTCATACGCACAAATATTCATATCTGGGGGGGGGGGGAAAGTAGTCACACCCAATAGAAAAATCCAAAGTGACTATTCCCACATGTGATTAATAATATAAAGTCTTGATCACACAGGATTGAAAAATAGATAGTATTAATATCAAAATATGAAAAAGTAGTTTCAACAATTTTTTTTAAATATGAATAAATTTTCCAAAAGAAATATAACCAAATTTGATTTTTTCTTTCAAGTAATAGAATAAATTCCATAATTAAAATTTTGAATAATCTAAACATGTTTTCACACATAGAGACATAAATTTGTTATCTAGACTTCCCTATAATCATTAATGGCGAGTCATTATTTCCATAAGCCATCAATTGGTGAAAATATTTAATTACGTTACATCCAACAATGATCCATCCCATGTTTCCCTATATGACAATGATACTTCTAGATATGATATGTTCAATATTTACTTATTTGATGGTGGTACTTTAGACCATGGTTTGACCCATTTATTTTTATTTTAGGGTTTTACTTAAAACTACAATATGTCCTACATGAACATGAACACACACAACCAAGATATTCCAAGAAAACATGTCAAAAACTATTTTTCTTTGATAAAATTAATTAAAAAATTTTCCAAAGACGTTGTGGGAGATTCCAAAATCCCATATTTCATTAACTAACTAGTAATATTAAATCCATTATAATTTTAGTTGGGTAAAATATTTTAAAATTATTATAAATTTAATCAATGATACCTAATATACTTCACATTCCATTAAAATTTAAATTAGGTAAAACCCCAACCACAAAACGAGTGAAGAAAATATAGAACACGACTTTGAAACCCTATATCTAAGATCAATAGTCTTTTCCTTTAATAAATCCAAATTTTATATTATTAAAAAATTTCATAGAGATTAGATCTATCTATAATTGACTAGTTCTAATTTTTTATGCTAGTATATATGAAAATATATAAAGAGATAAAAAAATAAAGTCTTATCATTGATTCCAAATATATATCACATATATAACTATTAAAACCTTCTCTTGGATCAAAGTGAACCACCATGAATTATTAATAGAGTATAAGAGTTTGAGAAACTAAGAGGATAGGTGAAACATGTGTGTTTCAGGGGTTAAAACTGAATTAAGATATACTTTTTTGGATATTAATTTCACAATCCATGGTTATGAAGCACTATTTCTGAAATCATGCAAAAATTATATTCTTATGTCTACCTCAAAACCCCACCCACACATGGACAGTTCACACAATTTAAAAAACACTACACTAGCCATATATTAACCTTTTTATCCACCTACATGGTGAATAATGTTAACCCATATAGTTTTTAAAAACTATATTCAATCCATGTACTGCCTACTATCCTCCTAAATCCAGTGAATTGTTAATTGGAGAAATCATCATGTTTTCCCTTAATCATGGCCAAATTGGTAACCCTTAAAACACTTCCAAAACAAATTAAAACAATCCTAAAACTGATGAAACTAAACCAAAATATTATATAACCTCAAAATACATATTAAAATGGTAATTTACATCAAATTGAGGTTATATATGTTCCATACTATAAGGATTTCCATCCTAAAAAAGCAAGAGACTACTGTCAAAGAATCAAAAGGCCAACCTTCCACGACATGCATAAAAAATGTACTAAATGTAAGATTTAACAATGAGATATTTTAACATGCCTGTCTAAAGAGATCACATGGGAATAACTAACTCAAAAGTAAAAAGATCCTATCCCATTGAAGCTTAATTTGGGAATACATAAAAAGGAGGAAAACATGAATTACATTGAATAAAAAAAATTCAACGACGTACATCATTAAATCCCACTAGTTTGCTATATGATTCAAATGGTTTCACCCATCAATGAAACAATCTTGATCTCTTACATATTATACATTTATATAACCCCTAGGATACACAAACATAGATGATCATTTTCAAATAACACTGGACACAATGACACACCAACTTAGAAAAGTAGATAATGACATATGTAATGGTACAATGTTCTATATAGTGTAACGAAGCTTCTATAGATAAGTGAAAAAACTATAGAAACTCTAAAAAATTATTAAATTATAACATAAAATTAATAATTAATAGGGTTTCATGGGATAATGTGCTAACCCATAACCTATAGAGGAATACTCATCCTCATTTAAATGCACTGATAGTCAGTATATACAGAAAGGTCATGAATTAATGAATATACCACTCCACCCAACATCCAATGATACCATCCCTTGAATATGATTTAGAAGATAAAGATATTTTATTCACCCTATAGGAAAGGTAAATATATCATCGTAATTGGTGCACCCCTTGGTGTTAAATATTCGCAAACTTGAGCATCTTTGACACATCTAGATGAATTATCTTCTTGATTTAATCATGACATAAGGAGGAATTATAGTTTTTACTTAATATAGTAGTGATAGAATTTATATATTATGAATTTTGATTACGACACCCGACAAAATGTTTTGACTTAATGGTAAGACTATTAATTTTCAACAAGTTAAATTTCCTAGACTTTTTCTCTGAAGGCAGTAATGAGAACCACCAAACATAAAAGTATGACATAATCATTTTATGTATGGAAAGGTTACATGACAATAACTTAATCCATGTACCAGTAATGATCCAAAATATTACTAACCAACCTCACTATGTTTGGAAAGATCATACAACAAGTACACAATCGATCCTGAACTGTGAGAGCCAAAATAGGTAGTCCTTGGAGAAACACGACATCAGAGGGCCAGAATAGGAAATTGAAATAAACTCACTAAATAAAGAGGGTAACAACTACTGAGAAATATAAGAAAATATATTTCTTATTAAAAAAGATAGAGAGATGACTATACATACACCCATACCCCTAAAAACTCCAATGAAGGATACTTATATTAAAATAATACCAATGACTGGAACCTAACCCCAACATTTCACCAAGGAAAGATTAAAATAGAGAGTTGATAATTTTAATTCCATTAAAAATAATAATAATTTTAGAAGATGTAAGATTAACCCTCAAATTAGAGTAATTAATATGGTATTAAATGTGAGGAACCATATTATCCCCCATATTATAATAGACACTTTGAAAATAGTGAATTCGATACACAATATACAATCAGAATAGAATAAGAGAAAGGTAACCAATTATAGGCCCTATGATATCCCACTACTCATGTCATGACGTATTAATTCTCATCTTGTGAGACATCATCTCTAGATGAAACTACTATTTTCCTTCCATGAATTAATGCTATCACTATTTATAAATCATAACCTTCAAAATATTGTTAATTAAATTCTAAGATTATAAAATCTACAATCAGAGAACAATTTAAGTAGCTAGAAAACACCATTATAAAAAAAGTGAGAAAAATATAACTAACACAAACAAAATATCAAATACATGAGTATAATTTAAACAACAAGCAGAAAAATTCACCTTAAAAAAACATAATTATCAGAACCATAGAACAAGAAAAACTAGCCTCATAACCATAATAAACATACCAACATCTCCAATGTTATATCCAACAACATATTTTAAATCCCCATACATTTTTAATACCAATTCCATCCATCTATTTTGAGGGTCTCATTTTCCAATTAAATGCATTGTAATAGTTCTGAAATCCAGATGAAAATGTTTCATTTCCCCAAAATAATGAAAATATTTTCAATGAAGATGATCATTTTTCAAGAAACCCAATTAATTTAATACTCAAAATTCATTAAAAAAATTTAACACGAGCAAAAAAATTATGTATTTCATTTTTTTAATATATTTAATAATAATATATACTAATTCTACCTTTATAGAATATAAAATTCTAAAAACCAATCAATTCCAAAATTCATATAATGGAGGTTCGTTAAATATTTAACCAAATATAAGTTTTTGATGATTCCCATAAAATATTCCAGAAAATATTTTTTGAAAGAATTTCTAAAGTCAAGAATAAAATTTTAAGATAAAAACTTCAAAATAAATAATTTTAAAACATATTTTTTCTTGAAATGTTACCGAAGAATTAAAATCACATAAACATGAGTATCCAAAATATGTAAAAACCATGAATAAACACAACATAAAACCCTCATATCCTATGCATAAAGGGGGTTAAAATTTCCTATTAATCCATAATTAATAAAAATATTTAATATAATAAAAAATTATATTATGTCTAAACAATCATAACCATATAAACTATCATCAACCAAATAAATGAAAAAAAACATTGTGTGAAACCTTATTTACTACCATATTTCATCCCATAAAGTTTTATGAATAAAAAATACATTGAACATTGTCTTTTTACAATAAATCATGTTTAAATATTGATGAAATTAAACAATTGAAAAAATTATCACATCATCAATTTCACCATATTTCTTAAACAATAATTTATATACTGATAGTTTTAGAGAACACTTGAATCATTAAAATAACATACCAATATGAACTTATCATAATAACACTTGTAATTATACTTATTATTCCAAACATGGTTTGAAAATTAAATATGTCACGTGATATAACAATAACTAGTAATTTTTATTTAATTCTATAAATAACTATAGTAGTTATAGTTCTAGAATCCATTCATGACCCATAATTCAATAATTATAAATTTAAAAAATAAAAACATAAAAATAGGATATTACATTTAACATTCATTAATTATACTTCCTACACTTTTTATTATACTGGACATGTCTCACAAATTATAATCATAATAACGAATAAAGTTATTCTTTTCTTTTTAACATGTAACAAAATTATCTATGGAAAAATATTTCAATGTTTTAGAATTATCTTTGTTTAATTATAATATATATGCATTGATTTCAGGATAATTAAATTTTATTTACACTTTCCATGTTATAAAATTTATAAATTCTCAAGATAAGTAATAGTATTCAAACATGCATGAAGGTTCTGTATGGTAAAAACCTCGAAACATTTTCTTTGAACAAAATGAAAAATAATAAACATGTGAATATGAATTTAAGAAATCAATCTAAAATGGTATAAAATATCATAGAATTACATGAATTTCTGTTAACTTTTATCTAATTACTAACAATTAACATCCTTAAAAGTTTAAGAACAACTTCAATATGAAATTCATGTTTATTTAGTCAATAAAACAAAAATAAGGCCTAAAAAATACAATAGAAAAAATAATCATAAAAAAAAGGAAAATCATATATACCATATTCTCAAAAAAATTTGTTCGAAACCCTTAGTTTCATATAATAAATAATTATTGATTTTTGGTAATTTTTTTTATCATTTTAACCATTCTAATGCATCCCCAATAAAAAATAAAATTAATGAGGTCATCTAAGTGGGAACTCTTTTTAATAATTTATGATAGAAAATTCTTATCAGTTAAATCAACTGTGATGAGGTGACCACCATCCTAGAAGCGTTTCACAAAACTTTTTATACTTGAAACACTTTGGTAACATGAATTTTATCATAAAGAGGACAACATAAAAATTTTATCCTATAAATTTAATTTCTTTACATTTATTATCTCCTTGATACCATCCAAATATGATAGACTGACCAATAATGATTCTATTTGTAATATCCTAACCATATCCATAGCTTGAAAAATTATGAGGTGATATTAAACTTAGGTGAAATCCCCAAGACACTCAAGGTTACAATTTAGTGATAAATGATTTAAAAAATGTTTTTGGATGATTTAAAATTTAAATTACCACAACATTATATGGAGGACTAAAAAACATACCATATAACATGATTACTGAAGTTCAAACAATACAAATCAATGATATACTAGCAATATAACAATATTAGAGTGTAGTAACCAACATAAGTACTAAAATAGGATTAGAATATGGAATAATAAAAATATAGTACATCTTTACAAATATAGAACCACCCTAATATTGAAAAAATAGCAATAAACCTAATCTAATCTCCATAACCAATCACCATAGCATCCCTCATGATCCTATAGAAATGTGAGATATCTCTATTTATCTTTATAATGACCAAAAAATGTCATCATGCACACCAAAATGCATATGTATGGAGTGATTAATCATAACCTCTTGAAAAAAACCTTATTAGTTTTACCAGATGCTACTGATACCATAAAAAATGTTATCTCATAGTATTATGAAATAAAGAGGAAGAATATAAATAGAAAATAAAGAAATTTAAAAAATATTTACTAAAGTAGATTAACAGATTTTAAAAAAGAATAATAATATAAAATGATATTTACTATCAAGTAGTAAAATAAATTTTTTAATTTTAATTTTGGATAACCCACCAATGATTTCAAACAATCACACATACAAAAACACGTAAATTCCTGGCCTAAACCTCACAATACTTGCAAGTGATGAGTCTTCCTTTCACCTAGAAATTGATTGGTGGGATAATTTAATTTTAGAACTTATAACCATGATTCTTCCCATGTTTCCATATTTTATTATGGTACTTATAACCATGATCATACCAAGTTTCCAAATTTTATAGTTGTACTTATGACAATGATCCGTCCCATGTTTCCCTATTTGATAATGATACTTCAACCGTGATCCATCCTAAATGCACATGAACACAAGCAACCCAAATATTCATAGAATTCAAGTCAAAAGATATATTTCATTAAGGCACTCATTTAATAAATTTTCCAAAAACATTGAGGGAAAGTACCATAACATATATTTCAAGAATTGAAAAATAATTTTAAATAGAATATACTTCTAGTAGGGTTAGATTATTCAATAGTAAAAGAGACTTATGTAATGATACATAATATTCATCATATTACAATGAAAGTGGGAAAAGGAAAAAACCACCTAACAATCAATGGGTGTAAAAAATGATGAAAAACCTAATGAAACCTCTTAATACAGGATTAAAATATATTTCCTTCAATAAATCCAATCGATATATCAAAAACAAAAACACATCACATATCTATATCTATCCAAAATGGATTAGATCTACTTTTACATATAAGATGAGATGAAAATATTTTTAAATATAGAGATATAGAGAGAGAATAGAGACATATTGTTGATTCTGGATATCCAACACACTTTGATTTATCAAAATCAACTCTTAGATTAAGGGAAGCAACCAAGAATTCTCAAAAGTGAATAAGTGTCAGAGATCTTGAGAGGATAGAAGTAAAATAATAGGTTTATGGGTTGAATCCAATATAAGATCTAATTTTGGAGTATTAATTTCATGTGGCATGGTTAGGATTCACAATTTGGTAACTACTTGCTACCTGTGTGACTACAATTTCAACCAAACCCCACCCTCACATATTTGTTTCACATGGGTTTAAAAACAATGTTCTAGACATAATTTTCCATCTACATACATTTTATTTTTCTCTCCAAGGAACTATCATGGTATCTAAAAATTATGTTCTAGTCATACACACCATCATTTATTCCTAATCCTATTGAATGATTAATTTGAGAAATCATCAAAGTTTACCCTAACCTCTCTCAAACTATGAACCCTTAAAAAGAATTCCAAAATAAACCAAAACCATAAAACAAACTCTTAAATTTAAACCAATTTATTATATAACATAAAAATATATAATAAAACGGTATTTTACCTTAAACTAGGGGTAATATAGTTATGATAGGTTTAAAGGTGGTATAAAAAACAAACCTGAAAGAACTTGGTTAAGAGTTTTACCTCTTATTGGTAAAACAACCATTAGATTACACCTTTATCCTTTTATTTGTTCCTTTTATAGAGACCAGAACCTCTATGATGTGGGTATGAGAGTTAATAAATGTTTTGGGTAGGATGTGACTAAGATAGAGTTCTTATTTTTTTAGAATAACCGAGAGAATAGATACCAATTTATAAGTGATGGGAGTGGAACTCATGTAGTTATTATGAACATTTAAATATTTTTAATGTCTTATGTATGGTTGTGTGGAGAAAATACAATTCAATTTCCATGATAAGGATATGTGGGTAAAAACAATATTATCCAATATTATTTAAGATAATATATTTTGATCTTATTATAAAGTTTTAACCATAATTTACCAGTATTACCCTTTATAAAGGTGATAAAAATTACCATGGTTACTTTTCATTATGAAAAAAATAAAATTATCCTCATTACTAAATTTGATCATCCTCTTTCAAGATAAATAATAAATTTTCCATTTTTAAATCTAATGAAATGGAAAAAATTATTGTTTTTATATGAAGAAAAATACAATGGAAAATAGTTTTTTATAAAAATTATTTTTAAGACTTAAAATGAATTTATACCTTAATTGAGTATAGAGTTGATTATTATGGAATTAACTTAATTATTATTTTATTTAAAATTAGAACCAATATAAAATATATTGGTACATTTTAAAATACATGAATTGAAATGATTGTTTTTTATAAAATTTTATATTCATCAATTTTCACCCAAAAATCAATATTTTCAAAAAATTCAAAAAAAATCACCCTAAGGTAAATTTGATATGGTAATATCAAAAATTAATACCATTTTTATAAATCGAAACCATAAAAGTTAATAAATTATCACTAAAATAAAACCACGCATTACATGGAAAAACATTTTAGTTAAATATAATAAATATTCCTTTTTGGCAGAGAAATTTAATAAAGTTACTATATTGAATAAGAAACCATTAAATAAAATAATTATTAATCATAAAACATGAAATTTTATTATTATTAACATTACCTGATTTGTGAAAAGAACCTATCTACTCACTCTTCCAGCTGGGGTTAACTTATTATTTACATCAACTTTATCTAGTTGAATCCAGAACATTGTTTTCTAATACACATCCAATTAATTTTTAATTTTAGACACATTTTCATTGTAATTTTCTTCCAAATTATCTAAGTAATTCTAAACTATAGATTATTCTAATGTGTGATTAAAAGGTAATTATTATTTTATATATATATTGAAAAAAATTTAATTTAGTACAAATATTAATGACATATATTAAAAGTTTCTTCTACTAATTATTCTTCCTCATACTATTATATTAATAATTTAGATAATATTTAAAAAAGTACATCAATATTAATATATTTCTCAAATGAATACCCACCCATAATTCCTTCAACATCATCATCTTAGAGAGAGAGAGAGAGTAATAGTGTTGATTCAAATTTATCAAAGTTGTGGAGTTAATAATAAAATTGTATTTGTGGATATTTAAAACAATATATATCTAGAAAATCATCTAAAACTTTTGGTTCTCTTAAAAAATATATCAAGTATGAAATAGTCATCCTCGTATTCTCATGATAAGAAATTTTCTTTTGGAATTATGTCATAAAAAATATTTTTATCAGCATCCATGAAATATTCCACAAAATTCAAATGAATTATGTACACTCATTTTAGCTCACATTTCCCCAATAGATCTCTAAAAAGGTACTTTGGATATAATATATAATAATATATATTGGTTTTTAAGTCTTCCAAATATTTTTTACACATTTTTCTTATGTTCTTTAATAATATCCATCAAATATCCCTCAATACTAGTATTAAAAATCTATAAAAAAATTAGTAAAATTTAGAAAAAACTCTTTGAGAGAGGTTAAGTTAATATTCATTTGATCTAGTTATAAAAATATTGAATATAAAAAAAGAGTTAATGAAACACTAAAAATAACATCAAAAATCCCATGAAATGGGGTCAAATTGATGAAGAGGTTTGTTGTGAACCCCTTATCAATTATATTTTATTACTCTATTAAAATGAATTATAGAGAAACCTAGGGGTAATCACATAATGAGTCTTGATAAAACTGTGTGAATCCTAGTTTATTATAATTTTTTGTTTCTTTTTGTTATAATTGAATGAAAACAATGGAATTTGGCGGAGTTTATGGAATAAAAAATTAATAAATGGATGAAAATTACAAAATCAAAGGGTTATTGGTGGTCAAAACTAAGAAACCAAAGATCCATTCATTCACAATATACCTTGAAATTATTTCTATCCTAACTCACAATTTTGGACAGGAAAAATTGATTCCCATTCCTCAATTTTTTTGTGAATGAGTGTGGTTTCACAATCATAATCATCCAGTTCACTATATTTTCCTTAATGAAAACACCAAATGGATTCCAAATCTATAACGGGTCATGAACCTTCCTTCTAAAGGTAGACAGTCTTTTGGATTTTACATGATTGACTCTTAGGAATTACCATTGGTTGATAGAGTGGGAGGTTGGTATGATCACATGCTATTGGGGGGAATTATTTCCTAATATGGGAATCATTTATAAATTTAAGAAAATTTTGTTAATCGTTCCCAAATCCTAGTATAAGATTGGTTACCCTTAAAAAAAATTGTTACCTAATTTCACTGATGTGAGAATCTATAGAGCTCGGAGGTATTCTATCAACTTAACCATATGTATATATTACAGGTTCTCAATCTTGTTATCCATTATTACTTAATTATGCTTATTTGAGTGATTGGTTATTTTTTAAAGTCATATGGCCTGGCACTCAATATTTTACTACCATGCTGAAAGGCTATTAGTATTTTAGAATTAGGAATTACTGATAAGATGAAACTATATGTACATTTTGGAATCATTTAATTAATAATTAATCATATTTTATTCAATAATGAACCAGGTATGTATTGATTATTGTAGATAATATGTTTCCAAGACTCCAAATGAAATGCTGTGAAAACTAGATAAAAGTGAAGATTACACATCATGAAACAGTTACACCACTTTTTGGAATCATTAACAACATCTCAAATGTCGTGAATCAAGTCTTGCTGAAAATAAAAATCATTAAAATATTATATAACATGAATCTTCAATACACATAATGTAAGATTCAAACAAAATTTCTGCTTAAAGTTATAATATTGAGAAGAAGCATGTTGTAAAGACCAATTACATGTCGTGAGATGAGTCAAATATCCAAATATCAAAGATTCAAGCTAAGATTTTCTCCAGATACAAAATCCTCAGAGAAAACCATGGATCGAGATTACATGATGTGTAATATTATGACTATATACTTTCCATCAAACATACAGTAGTGCATACATTTTTTTCCTCTCATTTTCCTCTCATTCTCTATTATTTTTATCCCTTATCTTCTCTCCCAACTCATCTCAAAACAATTCCTTTTACTGTTTTGATTAAATCCAAGTTACATTGATTATTCTAAATGCTTTCTACAATATTTTCATCACCGTTTACCTTTTTTATGTATGTTTAATATTTTGGTTTCCATTTAAGAACATATTCACCATACATTCTTACTTGTTTATTATTTCATGTACGTGGTTGATAGATTTATTACTTAATCTGAATTCAAATAGCTTGATTCTTGAACCCTCACATGAAAACTATCATATTTCAACTATTTTATTAATATTTTAAGCATATCTATAATTGTTTCTCTGATCTTGATTATTATCATCACGAGAAGAAAAACTACTTAGTGAAAGGGTTGAGAGTAGGGTTTTTTTGAACATAATGAATCTCTAAATCATAACTTTGTAGCCCTAATGCTAGTAATCAGGTTAAATAATAATTGTTTATTCAATTATTTTAGGCAACCTAGACCTTATGAAGTTTTAATTAATAAACCTGACCCGATTGGAGTAAAGTAGGCTATGGCCATTACCCTTTGACAATTTTTACCATATATGTTATGCTTAATTAATCTAGGTTGTTAGCTAAATCCAGACCATGTAATAGTTTCATCTTATATAGATATAGTTGGTTTGACCATAATAAGCTAGGGATCTATAAACTAATTTGCATCCTAGCCCTAAGACCATTCCAAGTTAGGATCAAGATTATCCTTTTTACCTGTAACCTAGAATTTATCCTGATCCATGACATCATCTTTAATTCTATTCCATCCTCATTAGATTTAATTAAACCCAAAACCCAAACCAATTTGTGAGGAATCATACACAAAGGGTTCTATGTCCTAGTTCCCTTCCTGTCGAAAAATTCCTCAGGGGATCTACCCCTCACAATCACTATACAATGTAATTGTATTAAGTTTAGTTTGGGATAAATATAAATTCTAATCTGACTATAGCCCACATGAATTAAAAAACATGTTCAGGCATGTCGATGTTCGACATCATTTTTTGGGATTAGTTTTACTATGCTTAGGAATATTAACCTTCTACAAAAACCATAAATTACCTCACCCATCCCCCATTTTCTTTTCGTTATATATTATTTATCTCATACGCCAATGAATCCTTCTTCTTCCATCATAGTGCATGCTTCAGGTCCCCCTGACTCATTCAATGAGCTTTCATTCCTAATAACCAATTACCTTCATTTTTAAAATCGAAAGGAACCTTTATGAATACTTACATTTAAGTATGGCAGGCCACAACAATGTTGCAGGTCCCAATGCACCCAATAGGAAATATGTGCCCCCAGCACTTTAAGGAGATTAAACCAACATGAAATTGGACCAAACCATTATGGATTATGGATTTCTATCAATCAATGTTGCCACACTAAGTATTGTGTGAACTTTTTTCTAGGAACATACATTTGAAATAAAACTAGGACTCATTATTATGTTCCAAAACATGGGGCGATTTAGTGGAATTCAGAGCGAGGATCCTCATGAACACATCTCCAACTTCTTGGAAGTCTGTGATGCATTTTTGAACTAGGGAGTATCTTATTATGAAATCTGATTATGGGTATTCCCATTATTTTTGTGTGATAAATCCAAGGATTGGCCAAAGAGTTAAGCTCTTGAGTCTATCAAGACTTGGGATTAACTATCCAAGAAGTTTTTGGATAAATATTTTCCACCCATACAAACTTTTAAGCTTCATAATGACATAAAAATCATTACTAAAATGGATGGATAATTATTTTAAGAGGCCTAGTATAACTTTGAATAACTTACTAGAAAATTCCCAAATCATAGACTTGATGTGTGGTTATAGCTGCAAACCTTTTATCAAGGTATACAGCCCACCACTTGTATAATAGTAGATGATGTCATATATGGATGACTAATTATAAAACAAATGAAGTAGTATTATAACTACTAGATGATGTTTGACACAACTCCATTCAATAGAAGAGTGATCATGGACTACCAAGACACAGAATCCACAATGTTGAAGAAAATACCGGTCTAGATGTACAAATAGAGGCCTTGACTAAGAAGATATAATCCTTTCAACTACCTACTTCAAAAACTACCCTTAAACTCATATAATGGAGATTCATTCTGTTGAAATGTGTGGCGGTATACACTCATATCAATATTATAGGGAAGTACTTGATGAAAAAATCCAAGACTATAATTTTGTTTATTATAATCAAAAAAATCAACAGCACTAGAAACCACAACACTATTATCAATAGAGGCCATCTCAATTTTCACATCAAAATAATCAAGGTTATTACTAGTAGAGAAGTGGTCAAGCACCACTTTAGAATCATAGACCACTAGCATATCAACTGTTGAATCCTACCCCATGGACACATCAACATGTTCCCCAATAGCCTTTCTCTCATAGAGGACAAAAACAATATCAAATAGATCTGTAAGGACCACCAAAACTAGCCACACCTCTAAAAACAACTTTTGGGGATTTGATCACAACATTTTTTCAAAATTAAGATCAGAGGATGACAACCCAAGAAAAAGAAATGAAAAATCAATGGGATGCCCTCTTAAATTTCAAACATCAAATGGTTTAAATCTCAAAGAGCTTTTTTGATAGATTTGTAGGTACACAACCTGGTAATATTGAGACATTCCCAAAGGAAGAGTCAAGGTAATTGGTACTAGGGAGTAGAAATATGATGTATTTTCAAATAATATGTTGAGGAGAAGAGAAAAAATTTGAGGATACTAAGAAACCTGTAACAATCATTGAAGAGGATGATAAAAAAAGGGAAAATAAAAATGATCAATAGAAACCTCTGGAATCACCACCTCCTAAAAAGATCTAATATAAAAGAAACCCAAAGTTGATATCTAAATTACACCACCATTCAACAAACCATTTCATAAATCTATTTCCAAAAAACCTAACTATGAAAAATTTCTCAAGGAATTACTTTCTAACAAGAGAAAAATGGAAGACTTGAGAGTCATTTCCCTAAATGAAGAATGATGTTATGTTGTTCAGCATAAAATTCCATAAGAAATGAGTGATTCTAGGAGATTTTAAATTCCATGCACTATAGGATAATGTAACCTTGAAAAAGCAAAATACGAATTAGGAGATAGTATTAAATTTATTCTGATGATTGTATTTCTCATGTTGGGACTCAAGGAACTGAATCCGACTAGATTGGAACTCCAATTAATTGATAGATCAGTTAATTATCCTCAAGGAATTATCGAGGATGTACTAGTAAAAATAGGTAAATTCATTTTTCCAGTAGACTGTCTCATTTTGGATGTGGAAGAAGAAGGAGACATTATGTTTATCTTAGGCTAACCATTTTTAGACACCGGGAATGTACTAATTGATGTGAACAAAGGGATACTGATATTCATAATAGGTAACGAACAAGTAGTGTCCGACCTAGTGATATCTGTAAAACAACCTGATGATTCCTTTGTTTTCCAAGATATCTTTCTCAATGAAGAGAAGACTGACTTTATGACCATTGAGGATGATAGTGATGAAATGCCACATAATGAAGTAGAGGAGTATGATATTGAGGAAACAAACTACACAAAATCTATAATAAGGGGAATGATCCCACATTTCATACCATCAGTTATTCACCCACCAATACAAGATCTATAGCCTCTCCGAATCACACACAAGTATTCTTTTCTAGAGAGAAAATTTTCACTTCTAGTCATTATTGAATATTGAGATAACATATCCACAAAATAACAAGTTTCAAAAATTATAAAAAAGAAATAAAAATTCAATTTCACAAGGGGTGTTTGAAATAAAATTGATTATACCCACATTATTCACTCATAAACGTTTATTAGAAGAAAATAAAAAACCCAAATACCCTCCCCAGAGGTGACTCACGCCACCAATGAAAGAGGTAGTTAAGAAAGAAGTAATAAAACTTCTAGATGATGGAATATTTTTTTTAGTCTCTGATACTGAATGGATTAGTCAACTACAAGTAGTTCCAAATAAATATGGCCTCAAATTTGTCATGAATGGTGAAAATTAATTGATTTACACTAAAACTGTCACTGGATTGTGAGTATGCATGTACTTGAAGAACTTAATTACAGGAACTTAGAAAGTTCATTTTTCCTTGAATTTCATGGATAAAATGTGGGAAGGACTCACATGACATGAATTATATTATTTCTTTGATAAATATTAAGGATAATATTAGATTATAGTTGACCCAGATGATTACTCCAAAGCGCATTAACTTTTCTATTTTGTACCTTCACCTACAAAGCCATGTCATTTGGTATATGTAATGAACCAGAAACCATTAAAATGTTTATGGAAAATATATTCCATGATATGGAGGTGGAATTAGTAGAAGTTTTTACGAATTATTTTTTAGTATATAGAAGATCATTTGATATATGATTAAGCAATATAGAGCTAGTCCTGAAATACTATGAAGAAAAGTGTTTAGTTTTAAACTAGAAAAATTCTTATTTATGGTACAAGGAGTAATAGTCATCTAAAACAAATCTACATGGATGGAATGGAATTTGATCATGAAAAAAATCAAAGTGATCAAATATTTATGTAATCCCTAAATAATTAAATGTTGAAGGAGTTTTCTAGGCCATTCAGGAATCTACCGACACTTCATGAAATATTTTAAAAAAGTTTGCCACCCTCTGGAACACATATTAGTAAAGGATACCCCATTTGAAATCACTGATGAGTGTTAGAGGACATTCAAAATTTTAATAAAAATTCAAGTGGATGATCTTGTTACCATTTCACCAAATTGGGACAAAAACTTTGAATTGATGTGTGACACAAGAGAATTAGTTGTTGGCATTCTCTTAGGACAACGGGTCAACCACAATTTGTATTCCATATATTATTCCAATTACAACTAAGGATTCTTAGTTAAACTATGCAACCACCAAAAAATAGGTCATGGTAGTAATCTTTTTATTATAAAAGCTTCATTTTAACTTAGTTTTTTCAAAGGTAATTGTTTAAACTAATCATGATTCCCCAAAATATTTAATGGGTAAAAAATATTCCAAACAAAGATTGAAATGTTGGATCCTATTGCTTCAAGAATTCAACATTGTCATCAAAGACACCAAAGGGATGGAGAATGGTGTCATTGATCATCCATCTAGACTCCTATTTACACTAATTAAGGAAGATTATAATCTGGACATCGAGGATGACCTTCCCAATGAAACCCTTTTAATATTAAACACAAATTCATGACCATTGTGTTCTGACATTGAAAATTATTCCACTGTGGGATTCATTTTCCCATACCTCTCCTTCCATTAATGGGTAATATTTTTAGTTCAGAATTCACAATACTACTGGGATAACCTATTACTTTTTCAGTGCTTTTCTGATGGATTAATGAGACATTGTATCCCAGAAGATAAGATAAGAAATTTTTTAGACATGTGTACACATCACCAATTAGAAGGAATAATATACAAGAATTCATAATAGAAACAATACTACAAAGTGGAATCTTTTGTACCAAATGTAGACAAGATGCAAGAAGTTATTGTTAGAGATGTGATTGGAGCCAACAAACTAGAACTATTGGGAAAAGAAATGAAATTCTTCAAAACATGACTACAGAAGTCAAACTCTTTGAAACGTGGGGAATAGATTTCATGGGGATATTATATAAATAACATGTAAACCTATATATCCTTGTTGGCATTGACAATGTCTCTAAATGGGTAGAAGTAGAATCTACCCATCATGACACAAAAAATGGTCATGAAATTATTAATGAAAAATGAATTTTCAAGATTCAAATTTCCTAGAATACTCATTAGTGATAAGGGAACACATTATACCCATCAAGATTGTAAATAACTAATAGGGAAGTATGGAATACAAAATAACACAGCGACTCCCTACCACCTACAAAAAGTGGGAAAGTTGAATTCCCAAATAGGGAAATCAGAAAAATCCTTGAATAGATTGTAAACAAAAATAAAATGGACTAGAGTCTAAGGATATATGATTCACTCTAGGTATACCACACTGCATACAAAACACTCATTGACACTACCCCCTTCTGATTATTATATGACAAGTTGTGACATTTTCCTATTGAACTAGAGCTCAACTCATAATGGGAAATTAAGAAGTAGAATTCGTATTATTAAATAGTGGGGGAGTTTAGGATAATACTATTGGATGAATTGAAAGAGATAATAAAATACACATATTAATGTACCAATATTTATAAAGAGAAACCAAGTAATGGAATTATCATCACATAATGTAATGAATTTTTATACAAGGGAATAATGTATTGTTATTAAAATTTCAATTAAAACTGTTCACATGGAAGATAAAATCAAGATTTTTAGGACTCTTCATGGTCATACAAGTGTTCCAATATGGGACCATTGAAATTAAAAAAGGAGGAGAACCCCCATTCAAAGTCAACGGACACATATTTAAGATTTATCAAGAAACCTTCCAAGAGATCTGCGTCATCACTTTGAAATTATGTTGAGCAACACTGAGTCAATCTCTTGACATTAAATGAAGTGTTTTCTTGGAGGCAACCCATGATTGGTATTTTTAGGCTAGAATAATATAGAATAAGATTTAGGGTAGCTTTGGACATTCTAATAGAAAATAAATAGGCACTAGTTAAAAATGTTCAACAATACCCAATTACACATAATGTAATAAATTAAATGATGTGTACAGTTCATCACTGTAAATAGTTTAATTTTTGAACTAAATGTCTTGTACCAAAATACATTTAATTTAATTTCACAGATTATTTATATTTTGAACCTCAGGTTCATGAAGCTCAAACCCCCCTTTTCTACCCTCTCCCCCCACTAGCGCCTAACACACCCCTGTCACACAATCCTCCTCTTTCCATGTGACCCACCTCTTTTGGTCCTGCATATCCCCTCTCCCACACATCCCCCTATTTATATTTATTTTCTCCAATCCTATACACTAACAATTACCATAAAAAATATGGTACACAATCCTCTTACTAATACTACCCCTGAGTGTGTTGATCCACCTCTAGTCAAGTGCTGAAGGGGTGACGCACCTACAAAACCCCCATATCACCCTCTTTCACCTCATCTTCTGCCTCTATTACACTATCTAGAACCAAAAACTCCAAATCGACATCGAGAAGTTCACATGACACTACTCACCCACACATACACCCCATCCTTCATTTTCCCAACCCATATAACCATGTGGCATTTATTTTTTTGCAGGACAAGCCCATGAGGACCAAAAAAACAATAGATTTTTAAGTCTTTTTTTTTGTCTACACATCATCCAAGAGGTCATCCACCACCTTTACCTCTTTAATGTCACTTCCATTGTCTATTTTCATGAGGATAACTATAGGGAGATCTTCCTTGATTTCATGGATACTTTTGATGTTGCCATCGATAGCCTCCACTTTCGATTAGATGGAAGGGCACCTGAGATATGCTTCATAGAGATTGGAATCAGGATTGGTATTTATTATTCTAACTTCACCAACATAGATGGATTCCAAACTTTTCAGCTCGGGCCATGCAAGTCAAATAGAAAAATACCTTGGAGGATGATTTCTTAGGATTTTAAGAGTGAGAAACATCCTCAAATTATTGAATCCACACATATCAGAGGTATAAAACAATGAATTAAACATCAGACATTGAATCGTGCTTAGTTTTCTCACATTGAGCCTCACGGTAGCATCATCTAGTTTGAAATCCTCACCCTTATCGCTACCATGAGGAACCTTTCCATCAACATGGAATCACATTTCACCTTTTATTTTGGGTAGCATGAATAATGTACATGAGTTATGCTGATGGTGGGGATCTTTCATTACCAATTTGGTTCATTATCTAATAGTTTTCAGTCACCCTTCCCCTCACTTCTATTAGTACAATAGAGTCCATTGAATTCCTCCTACTTCACCAGATTCAACTACTAAATAATGATGGTTACATCTATCATTGGGTGCTAGGAAACTTTGAGACTACTGATGATCCACCTGGAGATCATGAAACTAACCCAACACCTGCTCTTACCACATCGTATCCACCCACCACCCATAAAATATTCACCTCCACTCCGACCCCTAGTGTTACCACTAATTCACCCACCACTTGGGAAACCCCTATACATATTTTTCTCTATTTACTACCCCTTCATCCCCATCTACTACTACGACTGCTCATACTAAACATCTAGAAATTCCATCATCTTCCACTATTTTGGACCCAAACACTTCCGTGACCAACCTTCCATCCAAGATGATATAACTTGCTTCCTAAAAACAGTTCTTGGTAAAGACGGATCGATGAAAAAAGTGACTATCCCTACCACCATCCACCGAGGTTCCATTTATTGATATAGCTTCCAGATCCATATCCATAATCAAGATTGGTACCTCACCACCACTAGCCACTGAGATAGCTTCCAGCTCCATGGACTCCCCCCTATAACAGTTGATCCGATATCCCATTCCTATATTACTGCTATTGATCAGGCATGCTAGCTGTAGTCACCCTTTGTTCAAGAGAGGAATTGAGATGAGCAGGTGGAAAATTTTGAATGCTCTTAGCATATACTATTACACACCCCCATTTTTATACTCTACTTGGGTTCTCATATCTTTTTACTATATATATTCCATATCATAGATGTATCGTTGAACTTATTATATGCATGAAATACTAAATTTTCATCATTGTTTCTTGGTTTATTTTTCATTTCATTATACTGTTATTGTAGCCATGTCTAGATCTTCTGCCTCTTCTATATTCATTGAAGAATCTGTTCTATAATAATATTTCCTAATACTATATTTGAATCAGTATCTAGCTATTTTTTATTTCTAGCTTGAGGAGATTTCATTGAATAGTTGTGCTCAATAGTAGTCACCACTATGATGAGAACATATGTTATTCCTTTTACACCATATTCATGATTACTATGCTCCTGAGGTGGTTAATCCCACCATGCATCCATGATATATCGATGACATAGCCACCAGTTCTTGTAGGTGGAAATGCACTTCTAATAAGATGTACCTCACATTTGGAAAATGTGTTACAATCATCTGGATGATGATTACTTTGTTATTACTTTATGGAAGACAACCTATATTTAATTTTTTATTCATTTTTATTCTCATGATTAGGATTTTTTCATCTTTTGGTGGAATTTTTTATCATATGCCACTTTGAAATACATTGTACCCATATATCTACATGTATCACAGATGTATCAAATTGATATTCATTGTATGCACCTAACCATATTACTACTTCCAAAATATTTATACCGTGTAGACCATTATTTTATTTCTAACTCATTATGCTGGTAGCTCAATTGAAAATCATGATTCACTATGTTTCCCATGTCATGACACTCATTATAGGGAGTTATTGAATCCTTAACATTTATTTTAAAACTTTCCATTTGATTTTCTCTAAGTTATATCCTTCATATATCTCCCATGGTACTTTCTAGGACTGTATAGAAACTATATCATTTTAAGTGAGGGGGAGTATTTCCTGAGCTTCAATGTCAATACAATTGTTTTGTTTTCTCGTTTTCATTTATGCAGGAGAAATGTTTCATTGGAAGAAAGATTTAAACATAAAAACGCATTTCACCCATTTAAATAAATGAAAAAGTTAAGTTGGAAATTGTTGAAATACATTATTTTCTCATGTTTTTATTTTTAGACTAATTATTGAGTTTATTAATTTAATTCAAATTCAAAATTATTGAAATTTCATTTGATTGACTTATTACAAGGTTTTTATCCTAAGTAATTTACAATTTTTCTTATGTACCCTCATTCCCAAGAGTTTTTTTATCCTGTGATTTCATTTTATTTTTTGAGAATATTTTTTGAGTGACACCTTGGACATGTAAACCTATCAAAACATGTACTAAGATCTTGTTGAGTCTATGAATGAACAAATAAAATTTTAATATTATTGATGAAATATTTTTTGAGACACTTTTTACAGAGACCCAGCTTACATTTTTTCTTCTTTTATTCCATAATTACCATGAACAATGTATTTAAGATATAGCTATCCAAGTCAATTACCCCTTCCAACCCTACTCTTGGTTTTATTCATGAGTATACTTTGAAAAAGCATGGAGAATTTTCAACAGATATAAATGGTATGTTTTTATTGAGGAGATGTATTTTAGTACTTTATTATACTTATTTTTTATGATCCATGTGTTATTTTTCACTTTTTATTCTTATCTTATTCTTGTAAAAAATTTGAAAAGAAAAGGAAATGTTTTTAGGTTGTGTATTAGGAAGGTTAAAAATCACTATTTTCAAATCGATGAATCCTTTAAAGGTTTATATGTGATTAGAGGACGTATGTGAGATCTAGAATAAATATTAATTTCAAAAAATAGATAAAAATAAATTAAAAACAATAGATTAAGGTATATTTTATATATATACGTGATACACTTATGGATCAAGTTTGAGTTTTTTGGATCATGGATGCCGTTCAATCTCAAAGAAACCACATCACTACACTATTCTCGCCTATTATGAATTAAAATTTAGTGATTAATTTCCTTTTGAGCTATATTTTCACTTTCTACCCACCTACCCACATCCACAAAGTCGTTTGAACCCCTTTTGTTGAATCCCTCATTATTAATTTTGTATTTTTCTTTACCTAGTGGAGATGACAGAACCAATGAAACCCTATGGTCAGAAACATGTATTTAGGGTATAATCATAACTCAAGTTATATTTTAGCCTAAGTGAAGATAGAGAATTTATTATTAGGAAAATTTCATAATAGGTTTAGAATTTAAGAAATATTTTTGAGATTGTAAATAAAATATTGAGAATATGAATAAAGAACTGAAATGTGAGGCATAACTAATTTTATAAGCATGATTGATTCTAGAGACTGAATTTTCTTATTTACACTTTGTTTTATTTTCATGGTTGTACTAAATGTTTCTTATTTTTAAAAATTTATCTTTTAAAATCCATGTTGAGATGATTTTTTCTTGAGGAAAATAAAATGTTAATGTGTGGGGTAATTTGACAATCTAAAAGTGTATATACATTTTGGAGTCATATAATTAGTTATTATTCATGTTTTATTCAATAATACACCAAGTATGTGTTGATTATTATAGATAATAGGTTTCCAAGACTCCAAAGTAAAATCCATTAAAACTAGCCAAAGTTTAGATTACACATCGTGAATCTTTTACACAACATGTTGGAATCAATCACATCATGTCACAAGTCACGAATTAAGCCATGAAGAAAATATAAGTCAAGAAAATATTATGTGAGATGAATCTCTATCACACTTCATGTAAGATTCCATGACCAATTCCTTTTTAAAGTTCGAGTCATGAGAAGAATCATGTCATGAAGACTATTTACATGTTATGAGATGATCCAAATATCCAAATATCAATGATTTAGGCCAAGACTTGAACCAAATCCAAAATCCTATTAGAAAACTATGGATCAATATTACCTGACATGAGAAGTTTACATGTCGTGTAATATCCCAACTAATTTCTTTCCAACACATGTATAATAACACATAAATTTTCTGTGTCTCTATTTATCTCATTAACTATGATTTTTATTCCATACCTTCTCTCCTAACTCAACTGAAAACAATTACTTTTATTGCTTTGATTAAATAAAAGTGATGTTTATTGTTATACACACGTTCTACAATCCTTTCATCACCGTTTACCATTTTGATGTATTTTTAATATTTCCATTTCCATTCGACATAAACTTTAGCATAAATTCCTACTTAATTACTATTTGAAGTAAGTGATTGATTGATTTATTTATTAATGTGATTTTTAAATTGTTGATAATTGAACCCTCACTAGAAAACTAATGTATTTCAATTATTTTCTTAATCTTCCAAGCATGTATATAGTTGTTTATTCAATCTTGATTATTACTTTCATGAGCATATAAACAACTTATGAAAGATTCAAGAGTAGTGGTGTTATGAACATAATGAACCTCTAAATCATAAATTTCTTATAACGACCTGACCCTACCTGGGATCGAGCTGCAACTACCCCAAGCCCGCCTCTATAGGCCAGGGGCTGGCGACCAGTGCCGAAGGCACAATAACTCGGGGAGGCCTTTTCTTGAGTACCTGTACACATACACACGCAACACACTCAATGCAAAAGTGCAGAGTAAAAAGAAAAAGAAAAGTACCAACTGCTATAAATAAACCACAAATGTGCATCGACATCTAATTAGTAAAAAGTAAAAGCTGAAGGTAAACTGAAAAGAAAAGGGCAAAACACACGCCCAACCAGAAAAGTGCCACAACCTGGATACAGGTAAACAAAAGAAAATAGCTGGGAGGGTCCCACACCTGGAACCCAACTACGAACACCGCACATGGTCCAAGCACCCGAACTTCTAAGCTCCACTGAAGTCACGACCAACCTGTCTGTCTTCTGCAAGGGCACACCAAGTTCGGGAAAATCCCAAGTAGGGGTGAGTATAAAAATACTTAGTAGGATACCCTAAAGGATCGAGGGATCAACAAAGGAGGTACCGAAGGTGAGAAGTAGATCGAACAAGTAATAGTAAAGGATTACAACAATGAGTGTAGTAGAGTAACATTAGAGAGTCCAACTCAAACCAATAAGAGAAAGGAGGTAGACTCATCCAGACACAAGGAGATGGAAACGGTGAGAAGATGAACTTCTCGTCGATTCTTCACTACCTATAGCAGGAGAGTAGACTCGTCCAACCATGAGAAGCTAGACACAAAAAGTACATGGCATACCCCGCACGTCTTTGCCTATCCTGAAAGGATAGTAGCCAAAACCTAAGGAGTGGGTACTGGAACAAGGTATATACATATCCATATGCTCAATCAAGAAGCCCGAACAAGATTGTAAGGGGATCTCCATCCCGTAGCTCAGCCCGAGAAAGTGAGTATCCAACAGTACCAGAAGTAAACACCATCGATGCCCAACATCCTGCATGTATGCCCCAAACTGCAAGTCAAGGGGCTCAAATCACCGCACCTTGACACTATCCGCTTGGGGCGGCACTGAAGCACCCGCAAAGTTTTAGGTCACATCTCAGGGACGTGACTCGGTGGGGAAAGAACCCTCGTACTTGAGCATTCTTGGGAATGTCAAACCACACCTCTTCACTGACCTACAGTCGAGAGGTCTCCTCAAAGTCGACAGGTGACCCCCTGCACAGCCCCGTTGGAGGGTAATCTCTGGAAGTTGACGGGTTCCCACTGGAGGGAGACCCAACAAGAGTCGACGGATGCCACACTGCCCAGTCCCATAAAATGGTAATCCACTAGAGAGAGACCTGGCTAAATTCGTCAATGAGTTCCAATGCCCAGTCCCGTAAAAGGGTACTCCCCTGGAGGGAGGCTCGGAACCATCATCGGGGACCACTTCCCAGCCCAGATGGAGGTAAACCCAACACCAGGGACCACTTCCCAAACCAGCTGGAGGTAAACCCGGCATCGGGGACCACTTACCAGCCCCGCTGGAGGTAAACCCGGAACCGCTCTGGACATCCCTGTTGGATGGTACTGCTCGGTGAACACCGCTGTACTGGCCATCCTTGCTAGATGGTAACCCACTGGCCATCCCTGCTATATGGTACCTCACCGGCCAGCCCTGCTAGAAACAACTTCCTAGCCAACCCTGCTGGAAACAAACTCCTGGCCAGGCCTGCTAGAAACTACCTCCTGGGTAGAGGATCAGTGCCTGCGTAATGTGTTCGTCACACCGAATCCACAAGAACTCTACCAAGGAACAAGAAGCTACTCTGCCAGCCAAACCATCGAGAACAGAACCAGTGGAAAACCACTCTACCCTACTGGTCGAAACCATCGTGAACAGGACTAGGGGGAAAGCCACTCAACCCTACTGGTTGAAACCATCATAAATAGGACCAGGGGGAAAACTCAACCCTACTTGTCAAAGAACGAGAAAAGAACCAGGGGGAAAACTCAACCCTGCTGGTCAAAAGAATGAGAACAGAACTAGGGGGAAACTCAACCCTGTTGGTCAAATGAATGAGAACAGAACCATGGGAAACTCAACCCTGCTCGTCAAACAAACGAGAACAGAACTAGGGGGAAACTCAACCCTGTTGGTCAAACAAACGAGAACAGAACCAGGGGAAACTCAACCTTGGTGGTCAAACGAACGAGAACAGAGCCAGGGGAAACTCAACCCTGCTTGTCAAACAAACGAGAACAGAGGGACCCTCTATGTCGTGAGAGGTCAAGGGTATGCAAAGAAGAACACGAAACGCACATGGAGCCCACATGACGTGTGGACCCAAGTCAACTCCAACCAAGCGCACAAACGTTCTCAGGTATAAACAACCACATGTATCTCCAAGCGTTCCCATATAATCCCAGAGTATACCACGTTTTCAGCATAAAGGCTATCATGCACATGGAACCCAACGTCAACGTTAAGGCTCAAACATAACAAATCCAACTTTCTACCTCTTCGGCCTAGGAATGACCAACCACATCTCTTCAAACACATACTTCACTCGCATAGGAGTGCACACAATCATATGCCAAGGGTCCGCTATAAACATAGTAGGACAAACCACCACCGGAGCACCTTAATTGCCTCCGCATTTAAGTGAGGTCTCGAAAGAGACTCCTCACATCCAAACGGATTGCACCGTTGTAATCCTCGTGAAAAAACATGCAAGATCAACTACTTACTCGACTCTAACGAATATCTAACGTAAAAGTCATATGACACCGCTCTACGCCCGAACGATGTCCCATGGTCCCAAGCCTCAGCCCCGAAAATAGTCAGGCGCATCGCACCATTGCGATCTCCTCGGAAAGACATGTCAAATTGACTAATCACTTGAGTGGAATAGATATCCGGAGAAAAAGATGCATTTCATCAAACCGCGCACGATCGGTTCTACATGGGACCCGCACCCCAGACCCGAAGAAAAATGAACGGATTGCACCATTGCGATCCTCTCGAAAAAATACACAAGATGGACTATTCACTTTTCCAAAATGGACACCCAGTGATAAAGATGGAAATCACCACCAACTCCCAAAATGACCCTCATGGGGCCTGCACCACTGTGTGGAATTAAAGAAGGTGGATTGTGCCATTGCAATGACCTCGGAAAAACACCCAAAAAACGACTGCCCACACACCCCGAACGGACGTCTGATGAAAAAATTATAAAGTGCTGCACGCAGTTCCAAAGACGAGCTGTGGGGCCCATGCCTCAACCCTGGATTTAATGCCCCAGAACCACCATATAAAACTCCGCCTCGACACTAGGGTCCCAACGCCGCTGACGGCGCTCAAATCGGATGTCGGATGTGTTCGCGCCACCCAAAACAAAAACCCCTGAAAAAATACCAAACTACTTAAAGGCGTGTCGCGCCACCGAGGCCACCTGTTTCAGGATTTAAAAACCCCACAAACCATCTCAAAAAGTTAGTCTCAATTTAAGGGACGTGTCGCCGCAAACGGTGCCCAAATTGGACGCCCTGCTGATGATTTATGATATATAAATAATTTTTTATAATAATAATAATAATAATAATATTATTATTATTATTATAAACCTATTTTTCTTATTCTATTTTTTAAAGCTTCCACCGATCGGCCAAGATGGCCGGTCTTCTTCCGCACTCCGCCCAGCAGGACCCACTGTACGCGGGTCCTTGTCTGCCAGCCGGGGTCCGAAGAACCCGTTCTCCTACCGCATCAACTAGCCAAAGGGCCTGTTCCATCCTCCCGTGTCACGCGCCCAGCGCCTGCAGCCGGAGCCCCTCGCCACCCGTACTTGACCCCGACACCGCGGCCGCTTGCCTCCTGCTCCGCTCGACCGCTCGACCGCGAGCCCCAGCTGCCAGCCGCCTCACCCCGCCTGGAGCCGCCGCCTCGCACCGTCGCCCTCGACCGCGCCTCTGCTGCTCCGCCATCCGGCTTGCCTGCACCGCCACTAGAGATCTCACTGGACCGTCGCAGGAGGCCATATCTGGCCGGATAAACTCAAAAATCCGCAAATTTTGGCGGACTACTTCAATTGCCCTGAAACTCGGATTTTCAATCCAAAAAGTGCGGTGGAAAGATCATAATATAATCTATGCAACTATGGGATTTTTTTTTCGAAGTTCAAACAGAAATTCAACGCAAATAATCGAGCTCAAAGTAGGTGCGAGAAATTAAAAAAAAAAGAAACACACGATCCTACCTCTAGGGGTGTAGCCCGACGCTTCGCGAGCGATCCGCCTCACCGTTGCCGCTTCCACCTTGATTGGGAGGGAGGATGAGGAGGTGGAAGAGGGGAGGAGGTTGAGGGTTCTTCCGCCAGGAGGTGCAAATGGAGGAGTGAGGGGAGTGGTTTGGCTTAAGTAGTCTTAAAATAAAAATTAATTTAAATAATTTTTATTAATCACCCACGAAAGGACCCACCTCCGAAACTCCCAACGGGGTCGAGGTTAAGACTCCCCTGGGGTAAAAACCAACTCCCGAGAACAACTTAAGTCTCAGAATATTTATCTGAGGCCCCGTTCAAAAGTTATTAAACTCAACGCTGGAGGCCTCCAAATTACGAAAACGCCCCTGGCGGCATTTTTCATAGAAGGCTCGTGCCTCCGAAACTTACACCCCTCCTAGGGTAAACGGCATGCTCCGAACTCAATAGTGCCCTCCGTTTTCTCATCCGAGAAACTTTTTAATAGATACCTGAGTTTAACCATTAAACGAATAAATTAATTAATTATTTATCCATTTAATGTTCCGTTAACGGGTGAGGGGTCCCAATGTCCCGCGCTGACATGATTTATGTCATTACTAGGTTAAACACCCCATTTCAGATGCATCCTTACACTCAGATTTCTGATCCAGATCACCGTTTAGGAGTTATCCAATTTATTTGGCATGCATAGTGTGAACACACTGAAAATTTAATTCCGGCCACACCAGGGCTTGGAATCGCATGTCGTCTGAAGGTGCTACTCTGGAATAACCTCAAGAATATTCCAAAGTCTTTTATAGAAAAATATGGGTTATTAAATTATTACCTACTTCAAGTTTTCTCCCTCGAAAAGCAAAACTAGGGAACAACTCAGGGTACTAAGCCCACACCTGGCTCTCCCGTACCCAGAAGAACTATTAAATGGTCCCACGTCACTGCACACAGACCAAAGGATTTGATTTGGTCAAGAAAGGTCTGCAATTTCCAATGACATGCATAAGAACACACACACATATCCTCAGGTAAGCCATGCGAGATACATCATGAACCCACTCCAGACTTTGGGGTTAGGAAAAGGCGGTAGGGAACCTCGTCATCCCTTCGCATGGTCTCAAATGGTGCGAAGGACCTCGGGGGTAGCTCGACTCCTTGATCGAACCTCTACGTCGCATGCCGCGACTGGAATCACTACCCACACCTAGAACAAGGCCTGATGATTCCCTCCTTCAAAATATCCATATGGTGAAACACCTAAGGATATATGGTCACGCAAGGTTTCATAATCGATGTCTCGTGACCCAGACTCTCTTACACACTCAGAGAGTGAAGGAGTCGACACCATCGACTAAAGAAAAAGGTCCTACACCTTTTACATTACCAACATAGGGTTACACCGATGCCCCACGCCACCCTGGTAACAAATCAAACAAGCAGTAGGGAGAAAATAATTTCATGCACAGAGTCTAATAATTCTACTTCAAAAAGTAGAAGTGGTGTAGAGCATACCTATTATCACCTCATGCTCTACAGGGTCGTAGACATCCAAAGCTCGCGGCTATCAGCGGTCCCAACTGTCTGCTCCCAGATCCTGACATGGACCGCCTGGTGGTGATGGGAAGATCTCGTAAGGTCATCCTCCACTTCTAGCTCCTCCCGCTCCTCGGCAAGTACCACCTCTTTGGGTGCTACTCCGATCACGACACTGCCTCTTTCGTGGTGGTGCACCTGCTACCTGCCCGATAATCTCAACGTGCCTGGTCGGGAAGTCTCACGCCAGGTGACCTTGCCCGTCGCAAGCATAGCACCGGCTCTCCTTGGGATGCCTTGGTGCCATCCAGAACCACTGTGGCATATGACCATGCCCCTGAGTCCAGTTATTGGAAATAAACCTACGTTGGAGTTCTATCAGCCGATGACCACTAGCTACGGCAGACGTCTCGGCTCTATCAAGGCGGCTACTACCACCAACTGTAGAACGCGACAGGAATCCCTCTATCACTAGCACCTGCTCTAGCACCCTGGCATAAGTGGGAATGCCCAAGGGTACTATGACAACGCGAATCTCTCTGTGAAGACCCTGGTCGAACTTCCGCTCTCGGAAGTTACCGTCATGGACCAAGTCCGGGTAAAAGCATGAACGTTCTGCGAAACTAGCCACATACTCGGCCACCGTCATCCCTCCCTGCTGAAACTTCAGGAGCTCCTGAATCCGAACAGAGCTTAAGAAGGATGGGAAAAACTCCTCACAAAACAAAAACTGAAAGTCACCCCACGAAAGTGACGACTCGTCAATAAACTGAGTCACTAGACTCCACCAACGCCAAGATGCTCCGCGGAAACGGTTGGCAGCCAAAGCCACCATAAGATCTGCTGGAATCTATGCAAGCCTGAAAAGGTGAACCACTATCTCCAGCCAAACCTCTGCTGCCTGAGGGTCTGGCTCACCACCGAACCTCAATGGTTTCTTCCACTGGAACTCACAGAGCACGCTCAACCTGTGCTCAAGATCAGTCTTCTCTAGAGGAGCTGTCTGCTGCTCAAAAGTTGGGGGTGCTGCTACTGGACCACCTAGATAAAGGGGCTCACATGATGGGTCCTGGACCGATGACTTGTAGCTCACAGGTCATCGTCACGAACCAAAGCTGGTATCCTGGGTAGCTGTCTTCATAGAGACATCCTGAATGTTATCAAGGAGTGCCGCGGTCAGCTGATCATATATGTATATATTAGTATCAACAACGGGGAGCTGACTCAAGAAGGATAATCAAAGAATCAATCCTATGTGATGCACAACCAATTTTCCCTACCACAAGTGTCTCAACATGCCGAGTCGACAAGCGGGTTATCAGGGTCCTGGTGAATGGATACGTCGGCCGCCCACCATCACTAGACTCCCTGGCCTGAGAGCCGCTCTCGAGACACGTTGACACTTTGCACTAGATCCGAACTAATTCCTTTTTAGAAACGTCCAAACATCATCCCAAGGAACGAACCACCTTTGATACCACTTTGTCACGACCCAACCCCAATCGGGCTTGAGCTGAAACAACCCCAAGCCCGCCTCCACAGGCCAGGGGCTGGCGAACAATGCCAAAGGCACAATAACTCGGGGAGGCCTTTGTCTAAGTACCTGTACCAACACACGCAGCACACTCAATGCAAAAGTGCAGAGTAACAAGAAAAGAAAAGTACCAACTGCTATAAATAAACCAAAAATGTGCATCGACCTCTAATCAGTATAAAGTAAAAGCTGAAGGTAAACTGAATAGAAAAGGGAAAAACACGTGCCCAACCAGAAAGGTTCCACAACCTGGCAACAGGTAAACAAAAGTAAACAGTTGGGAGGGTCCCACACCAGGAACCCGACTATGACCACCGCATGCGGTCCAAGATCCCAAACTCCTAAGCTCCACTGAAATCAAAACCAACCTATCTGTCGTCTAAAAGGGCACACCATGTTCGGGAAAAGCCCAAGCAGGGGTGAGTATAAAAATACTCAGTAGGATACCCCGAAGGCTCGAGGGAGAAACAAAGGAGGTACCGAAGGGTGAGCAGTAGATCAAACAGGGAATAATAAAGGATTACAACAAGGAGTGTAGTAGAGTAACAGTAGAGAGTCCAGCTCAACCCAATAAGAGAAAAGAGGTAGAATCATCCAGACACAAGGAGTTGGAAATGATGAGAAGATGAAATTCTCGTCGAGTCTTCGCTACCTATAGCAGGAGAGTAGACTCGTCCAATCACGAGATGCTAGACACAGAAAGCACGTGGCATACCCCATGCGTCTTCACCTCTCCTGGAAGGAGAGTATCCAAAACCCAAGGAGTGGGTACTGGAACAAGGTATATACATATCCATATGCTCAATCAAGAAGCCCAAAAAAGATCGTAAGGGGATCTCCATCCCATAGCTTAGCCCAAGAAAGTGAGTAGCCAGAAGTCCCAGAAGTAATCACCATCGATGCCCAACATCTCGCATGTCTTCCCTGAACTGCAAGTCCAGGGGATCAAATCACCGCACCTTGACACTATCTGCTTTGGGCGGCACTGACTCACCCATACGGTTTTAGGTCGCGTCTCAAGGATGCGTCTCAGTGGGGAAAGTGGCCCTCGTACTTGAGAGTTCTGGGGAACATCAAACCACACCTCATCACTACCCCGTAGTCAAGAGGTCTCCTCAAAGTCGACAGGAGACCCCCTGCCTAGCCCCGCTAGAGGGTAATCCCTGGAAGTTGACGAGTTCCCACTAGAGGGAGACCCTACAAGAGTCGACGGGTGCCACACTGCCCAGTCCCGTAAAAGAGTAATCCACTGGATGGAGACCCGACTAAAGTCGGCGACGAGTCCCATGCCCAGTTTCATAAAAGGGTACTCCACTAGAGGGAGGCTCAGAACCGTCATTGGGGACTACTTCCCAACCCCGCTGGAGGTAAACCCGGTATCGGGGACCACTTCCCAGCCCCTCTGGAGGTAATCCCGGAACCACTTTGGCCATCCTTGCTAGATGGTACTTCTTGGTGAACACCGTTATACTAGCCATCCCTACTGGATGGTAACCCACTGGCCATCCCTGCTGAATGGTTCCTCACTGGCTAGCCCTACTGGAAAAAACCTCCTGGCCAACCCTGCTTGAAACAACCTCCTGGATTGCCCTGCTGGAAACTACCTCCTGTGTAGAGGATCGGTGCCCGCGTAACATGTTGGTCACACCGAATCAACAAAAACTCTACCAGGGAACATGAAGCAACTCTGCCGGCCAAACTATCGAGAATAGAACCGGGGGAAAACCACTCAACCCTGCTTGTCAAAGCCATCGTGAACAGGACCAGGGGGAAACCCACTCAACCCTGCTGGTCGAAACCATCGTGAACAGGACCAGGGGAAAACTCAAACCTTTTATTCAAACAAGAGAGAACAGAACTAGGGGGAAACTCAACCCTTCTGGTCAAAAGAACAAGAACAGAACCAGGGGGAAACTCAACCCTGCTGTTCAAACGAACGAGAACAGAACGAGGGGGAAACTCAACCCTGCTGGTCAAACAAATGAGAACAGAAACTAGGGGAAACTCAACCCTGTTGGTCAAATGAATGAGAACAGAGCTAGGGGAAACTCAACCCTGCTGGTCAAACGAACAAGAACAGAGGGACCCTCTATGTCAAGTGAGGTCAAGGGTACGCAAAGCAGAACACGACACGTACATGGTGCCCACACAACATGTGGCCCCAAGTCAACTCCAACCAATCACACAAACGTTCTCAGGTACAAACAACCACATGTACCTCCAAGAGTTCCCGTATACTCCAAGAGTATACCACGTTTTCAGCCCAAAGGCTATCGTGCACATGGCACCCAACTTCAACGCGAAGGCGTAAATGTAACAACTCTAACTTGCCACCTCATCGGCCCAGGCATGGACAACCACATCTCTTCAAACATATACTTCACTCGCAGAGGAGTGAACGCGATCATACACCAAAGGTCCGCTACAAACACAGTAGGATGAACCACCACCAGAGCACCCTACTTGCTTCCGCATTTAATTGAGGTCTCGAAAGAGACTCTGAACATCCAAACAGATCGTACCGTTGTAATCCTCATGGAAAAGTAAAAAAGATGGACTATTCACATGTCTAAAACAGACACCCAACGATAATGATGGAAATCATCGCCAACTCCCAAAATGGCCATCGTAGGGCCTGCACCATCATGGGGAATTAAAGCGGGTGGATTGCACCATTTCAATGCCCTCAGAAAAATACCCAAAACGACTGATCGCACGTCCCGAACGACCGTCCGATGAGAAAGTTGTAAAGCGCTACACACAGCTCGAAAGACGAGCCTGGGGGCCCACACCTCAGCCCCGGTTTCAACGCCCCAAAACCACCCTGGAAAACTTGGCCTCGACACCAGGGTACCAATTCTGCTGACGGCGCTCAAATCAGATGTCAGATGTGTTCGTTCTGCCAAAAAAAAAACCCCTTGAAAAATGCCAAACTACTTAAATGCGTGTCGCGCCACCGAGTCCCCCCGTTTTGGGAGTTAAAAACCCATGAAACCATCTCAAAAGGTTTGTCTCAATTTAAGGGGCACGTCGCTGTAGACGGTGCCCAAATCGGACGCCCTGCAGATGATTTATGATATATAAATCATTTTTCATAATAATAATAATAATATTATTATTATTATTTTTATAAACTTTTTTTATTCTTTTTTTTTAAATCTTCCACCGACCGGATAGGATGGCCGGTCTTCTACAACACTCCGCCCAGCAGGACTCGCTGTACGTGGGTGCTTGTCTGCCAGCTGGGGTCCGAAGACCCCGGTTTCCTCCCGCGTCAACCGTCCAAAGGGTCGGTTCCTTCCTCCCGTGTCGCACAACCGACACCTGCAGCCGGAGACCCTCTCTTCTTGCACTCGACCCTGACACCGCGGCCGCCTGCTCCGCTCGACCACGAGCCCCGGCCGCCAGCCGCCTCGCCCTGCTTGGAGCCACCGCCTCGCGCCGACGCCCTCGACCACGCCCCCGCCGCTCCGCTATCCGGCTCACCCGCACCGCTGCTGGAGATCTCGCCGGACTACCGCTGGAGGCCATATCTGGCTGGATAACCTCAGAAACTCACATATTTCGGCAGACAACTTCAATTGCCTTTGAACTCGGATTGTAAATCCTAAAAGTGCAGTGGAAGGCTCAGAATATAATCTACGCAATAATGGGATTTTTTTTCAAAGATCAAACATAAATTTTATGCAAATAATTGAGATCAAAGTAGGTGTGAGAAATTTAAAAAAAAGAAACGCACAATCCTACCTGTAGGTGCGTTGCCCGACACTTCACGAGCGATCTGCCTCACCGTTTCCGCTTCCACCGTGATTGGGAGGGAGGAGGAGGAGGCGGAAGAGGAGAGGAGGTTGAGGGTTATTCCTCCAAGAGGTGAAAATAGAGGAGGGAGGGGAGTGGTTTGACTTAAGTAGTATTCAAATAAAAATTAATTTAATTAATTTTTATTAATCACCCACGAAAGGACCCACCTTCGAAACTCCCGACGAGGTCAAGGTTAAGCCTCCCCTAGGGTAAAAAACACCTCTTGAGAACAATGGCTATCTCATAATTTTAATCTGAGGCCCTATTCGAATGTTATTAAACTCAACGCCCGAGGCCGCCAAATTATGAAAACGCCCCTGGCGGCATTTTTCATAGAAGGCCCGTGCCTGCGAAAATTACACCCCTCCTAGGGTAAACGGAACTATCTGGACTCAATGGTGCCCTCAGGTTTCTCTTCCAAGCAACCGTTTAATATATACCTGTGTTTAAACATTAAATGAATAAATTAATTAATTAATTATCCGTTTAATGTTCCGTTAACAGGCGAGGGGTCCCAACGTCCCGCGCTGACATGATTTATATCATTCCTAGGGTAAACACCCCATTTAGGACGCATCCGTACACTCATATTTCTATTCCGGATCACTGTTTAGGAGTTATCCCATTTATTTAGAGTTCCCAGTGTGAACACACTGAAAATTTAATTCTGGCCACACCGGGGCTCAGAATTGCATGTCGTCTGAAGGTGCTGCTCTAGAATAAACTCAAGAATATTCCAAAGACTTTTATAGAAAAAAGGGTTCTTAAATTTCTAACCAAAAATATAGTAACTAGGTTATATAAAAATTGTTAATTAAATTCTTACAGGAACCTCTAACTAGATGAAGTTTAAATGAATGAACCTGACATGATTGAAGTAGAGTTGGATATGACCATTATCCCATGAGACTTTCTGACATAAAATCTAGGAATAACACATCTAGGTTGTTATGTATATCTGGACCAAGGAATAGATTCATATTAGAAACATCTAGTTGGTTTGACCATAATCATATATTTCTTTATGCACTGATTTGCTGCCTAAGCCCTAGGACCATTCCAAGTTAGAATTGACATTATCCTTTTTACTTGAACCCTAAAATTGATCATGATACCTAACTTTTTATTGAATCCTAAACAAAAATCAATATATTTAATTAAATCCCAAAACCAAACCAATTCATGATGAATCCTACACAAAGGGTTCAATGTCTTGGTTCCCTTCCTTGTGAAACATTCCTCAAGGGATCGATCCCACACTATCAATCCACTAAATCACTATAGCAATTATATTTTGTGATAAATATAAATTATAATCTAACCACATCCTGTGTGAATTAAATGATACATGTGGGTGTGTCATTGATCCTCTAATAGACTCCCTTCATATCTTGTGAGAATTGGAATCAAAGCCCACGTAGTTCATATGAGGTGTATTTTTTCATAAAAGGTGTGACTATATAGGTTCGAATGAGACTTATTCATATAGGGGGTACCATAAGACACATCTTTGAGAATATGAATCTTTTAAAGATTATAATTAATAATAATACTTACACCTAAAATAATAACCATATTGGGGGATTTTCATCATTCTAAATGAATTATTATCGTCAACCTATTTACCAACATGATTTATGCTCATTGTGAGAATCAAGAGATAAAAAATATTGGATACATCATATGAGAGTGTAAAATTGAATTTTATTGGGAATAAACTCCAAGGTCACCCTAATATTAAAGAGGGGTTTATATACTATAGTATCACTGATATCTGATCAGGTATTACACATTAATGTCACCCTGATATTTGAGTAGGGCTTACACAGTAAGGATTCCCTAATATTTGAGTAGTTCTTACACCCTGATGTCACCCTAATATTTTATTGGCTTTTACACACTATGGTTTCCCTGATATATTATTGGAGCTTACACATTAAGGTTTCCTTGATATTTGATAAGAGATTATATATTGAGGCATTCCAAATAGCCTTCATAGTGATTATATTTCTTATATGGAATGGAAATTAGAGTTGAGGATTACACATATAGTCGGTTCCCTTAATAGAGGGTTTCATTATAATAATGGAATGATCATTTGAATCCTATAATATAATATGAGTTTAAATTAGTGTGAGAAACAAGATATAACAAGATATCATATTCATTTCATAAATGTTCAAGTTTTGTACACTTGGTCATCCCTAATGGAATATGATCATAAAATCATGAAGGATATGGCTCTAGGAGTTTCCACCCAAGGTATGAAATGTGGTTGTGTGAGAATAGATGATGGAAATATGTTCAGTAAGGGGGTCAGGATATAGTAATTCAACCTACATATCCTTCATATTACATGAATCAGAGTCCTCATAGTTAATATGTAAACCCCCAGATTTTGTGAATTATTTTTTTCAAATTAATTTAATTTTTTTCATTTCATAAAATCGTGAAAATAGTTTATTTTATATTACATAAATATGTTTGTATTACATGTACTACACACAATATAAATGTTATCTTCCTCTATATGGAACACTGTGGCAAGTTTATGTTTCACGCAAGACTGACCTTCCTCAATGGCTTGTATAACTTGCAAGACCGGGTGTTACTGAACAATAATATATTATATTAAAAAATATATATAATAATATATAAACTAGAAATTAAATTATATTTTAGGAATATTATTAACTAAACAATATAAATATATGTTTTTCACAAAATAGAAAATGAATTAACTGGTTAAGAATTATTTATAAATGAATATAAGAACCAATTTTATATAAATGATATATTTTTTTTATGGTCCCAAAGGTGTTCTATCTTAATATGTTAAATTAATTAAAATTATTAATTTATATTACTGTAATAAATATTTTATATATTAAATAATATATTTTTGATATTCATCCAATATATTTTATTGACATAAGATAAGAACAAACCCAATTTTATGCTTAAAAACTATATTTTTATAAAGGTAGTTTTACCGTCTCTTAATGGAGAACCCAATTTAATTTTTTTTGGAACCTTTATAAATTTAATATGTTATAATAAACCTCATATTTCTATTATAAACATAAAAATCAATATAGGATATATATTTTTGGTATTTTTCTGTAAGGTTTCAATTTTAATAAATAGTTAAAAATACTGGATTTTAATTCAAAACTGCTTTTTCATCTATGTTATTTAAACTGTTAAATGATATTATAAATAGATTTAAAATATTATTTAGATAATATTTTTATCAATTAAGACAATTTATGTCATTATAATCAATTTAACCTTGAAATTGAATTTAAAAGCATAGCAAACCTTTAGATGTTTTTACTTTAAAAACCTGCATTGGCGACCCGACTACGGGATTAAATTTAAATTAATTTCTACCAATTATGTGTTTCATATTTGGAGAAATGGATTCCATATTTTAAATATGAATAATTTATAATTTCTAATAATAACAGCTTAGTTTTTACCCAAAAATACTAGTGAAGTAATTAAAATTAATTACCATGATTAAGTTTAAATTAAGCTTAATAAGGGAGTAAGCCACAACTTTATGTCCCAAAACGACACATAAACATTCCAAAGAGACATTTTATGGATATATCTTGAACATAAAATATATTTTATGTACATGGGAAAATTATTTATCCACTTTCAATAATGAAATAAAGGGTTGGGTTCATTTCTTTTAAAATATTACAAGAGTGACACTCCTCCCCCATTATAAAAGGCCTCCTCTCCTCCCACTTCCTCACACCTCTCAAGACACATAATATTAGAAAAAATCTACCCAAAAATCTCCCAAATATCCCTAAATTTCTCATTTAATCCTAATTTATGCATAAATCTTTCCAAGGAATCCCTTTGTTGCAAACCAAAAGGAGTTACCAGATTAATAGGTAACACCCTCCCTCAAACTCCTTTCTATTTTTTTCTCTCTCCACTCCATCAAATCTTATAATTCCATAATTTTATAACAAAAAAATTATCATAAATATACTATTATATTATTATTATTTTAAGTATTAGATGCACACTTACACACACACATCAATCTAATGGATAACGAACATACCGTTTACATGTACAGCGGACTACCGCTTCGCTAAACGATGATTGTTCATTTCTCCTATACCACCTCTCATGGAGTAAATTATAATGAAAAAACTATTTATATATGTAATATATAATATTTATTATGTATTTAAGTTTATTTATTTATTTTACAACACATATATTTATACTTTTCATTTTGTGTTTATATTATAATTTTGTCTGAGAAAGTGCTGACTACCACCCCCTCAAAGTAATGTGATTCGTACATACAATAAAAGGAATGTATTAAGGTTGGGTTTAGTGAATATATATGATATATATGATACAATAAATATAATATAATAATTATATATATTTAAATATGTGTGTGTGTCTTTTACTTTCTTTCTTTCAACGCGACAATTAAATGGAAACAACGTTCATGTATACGTACGACTTACCATCCCTAAGAATGGTGTATCTAGTTTGATACTTCTATATTATAAGGATTATTATATTAAAAATATAATTAATATAAATTATATTTAAATCATGATTTACATTCTGGAAATAATGATATAAACATAAGGACTAAATATATAACAAATAAAGACAAATATGAAAACTAAAGTGGATATTACCCGAAGTGTGTCCTTAACATAGAGTTATTAAAAAGAAGGTAATATAAAGAAATAATAAAAACAAGTTTGTTTTTAGAAGTAATAATATGGTTCTGTGATATATGTATAAAAATATATATTTATTATACCTGAGGATTGAACAAGTACGATGAGAGTCAAGACACAAGGTAAGGGAATTTTTCTCACTTCTTATTTCCGTGATATACATGCCTTATTCACCACTCACTTATTTTTTTTGGTATATATACTAACCATTAATGTATTACATGTCTATTATAATTAAATATATGAGTATTTAAATAACTATTTTATGATCTTTCTATCGTGGGTTTTATGTTTCAAAAGTTACCAAATCGGTAATGTAATGTTTGTCTCAATTTGACTTCTTTGAGACACATGCCATGTTATGCACCTATATATTTTTATATGAGGTATATATAGTTACTTTTAGATGTTATATTATTAATATACCTCCTTTAATTATATTTTATGCTTAATTTAATTTCATTTTATTACATTTGGAGTATGGTTCAAAGTTACCAAGTTATATGATTTTATTGAAATAATTTAATCACTTTTTGAGATTGTCTATGATTATGTATTATTTGATGAAATATAATGATCCATATCTCAAGAACAATAATTAATTTTATTTTCCTCCATTTATTCATGATATTAGTACCATTTTTTCACATTATGGAATATAATATAGTTAAGAAATTGTTTTTTAATAAAGTATGACTTTACCTCCCTCTTTAGTAAAAAATATGTGTTTATTCAAATTCATGTATTCTAAAAAGTTTCCAAAAATGTTTTATTATTATCCTATGATATTTTTAAAAAAATTTACCCATATTTTATCTTTTTAAACAAATTGTTTTTTAATAAGGAATCTTCTTGTCGTTTTTTGATCGAGACCCCTTTCTAAACTTTTTATGGTGTAAAAGTAATATTCGGAATGGTTGTTTTTATCTGCTATCATCACCAAAATTCCCTTTAATCTTAATTTACATGATTAAAAATTATTTTCTAATATTATGTAAATTCATTATTTCAATGTATTTTCAAAGAAAAATGTTTTCAAAACAATGTCAATATATTTTATAAGTTTTCAAGTAAAATGGTTGTAAAAATGTTATGAATATTTCTTTATAAGTTTTATTCTGAAGAAAGTGGGTTTCAAAAAGGTTTTAAAATTTTAAAATGGATTCTTCAAATAAGAAAAGATATTTTACTCAAGAAATATTTTTGAAAGATATTTCAAAATTATTTTCCATTTAAGATGATATAAATTGATTTAATCATGCATTTCTTACAAATAATCTAAGGGTTCCATTCATATTCTATCTTCAATGGTTTATTTTTTGATGGAATGAAACTTATGGCACTCATTTCAGTTCCATAGGTTTTATGATTTTAAAAACCACTTATTCTCATGGGTTATAATTTCATGAAGTGATTATGAAACCAATATCTTTCACTAGTTATAATGTGATGAAATGTTAATGATACCCATTTCATTTCAGGGGTTATTATTCGATGTTTAGAAAACTTATCTCTTTTAATGGGTCATGATACGATAAAAGTTTTATTATCTTGTGGAAAATGTATGTATTATTTAATTATGAGATGGGTGGGACCTATATATCCCTCCAATATTTGAGTAATGATAAGTTTTATATGAGCTCAGAGGGTACATGAGTTATAGACCAAGTTCGAAAACAATAAGGTTCAAGGGTTTTAGCCCAATCCTAAAAGAAAGAGGGTACTGTGGTTTTCTATTAAGATAGAATACATGAAGGTACATGGGTTGTATGCCAAGAATAAAAGAAATATAGTAAATGTGTTTTAAACCAATCCCAAAAATAAGAAGGTATATTGGTTGTAGCCCAATCCTAAAAGTAATAGGGTACACAAGTTGTTATCCCAAGCCCTAATCAGGTACATGGGTCGTAGCCCAAACCTAAATTGTTTTAAAGGTCTTATTAGGAATCCTTAAAATAAATGTTTTTATTATTATTTATATTCAAAAAATCCTATGTCTTATTCCTCAGTTATTATTTCATGGATTAGGATGTCTATTTCCTTATGATTCATGTATTATGAACCACCATGATTTATCCCATAACTCATGTTTATGATTGATTTGCTGGGTATGATCTTATAATGTTACGATCACATTCCCATACCCCTATATCCATGTTTATTGTTTCATGTATCCTTGTTTAACCTTACTTAGAATCTGACCTCGCCCCTTTTTATAGTTATTTTTCCTAGGTTATTTAGAATGGTTTTAGGAAGAAGAACTAAAGATGGATATATTTATGGGAGATATTGAACTTGTTTCACCATGATAGAATATTTTGTTTTCCTTGTTTCCAAATACACTAAACTATTATTGTGCTCAGGCATGCATTTTTTAATGTGCTAAATATTCATCTAAAATGATGAAATATCCATATATGTTAATCCTAGGTCACTATATTTCATATTAAAGGAATGGTTTAGTCATCCTTTGAAAACTAGTATGAGAAAACTTTGTGAGATCTATTGGTGTATTTATAAGGATATGTCTAGGGATGTCTCTAAGGATTAGTATAAGGATGGGTTACAATTTAGGAAAATGTCCTCAAATTTTGGTAAAGGATAAAGTTTGTGGTTTCCTAGATATACATCCCTTCTTGGATAATTGAAGTGGATGTGGCTATAGAATAGATGTACCTAGGGGTAATAACTATGATAAGATGTCATGTTCCCAAATCAGGGTATTATGGTACACAAAAATGGGCCTTTCTACACACCTATTTTTACACTCATAGGGGATATGCTTTGGAAACTCTCAAACTCTTCATGAACCATTATAAAGTATTCAAATTAAATATTAATATGAATTACCTAGGATAAACTTAAGTTATCCTAAGTTAGAAATCCTATAAGTGCAATTTCATGATTATGTGACTCCTCACTATAATAAAAGTTTTTTATTAAATTATTTTTGGTTTTAGATAATGGATGGAACTAAGATGAACATGATTAGTGTTTAATTTGACGAAAAATCTACTAATGAGAAGTTAAATGGGATGATTACTGGAGTAAAGGATATTGTGATCATACCTAATCTAGTTTCAAGGAACATGATAAAAAACGTGTTCATTAACCAACTCTCGAACTCACTAAGGAAGATAAGAAAGGGTTTCTCTGGGATTTCAGTTAATAGAGACCATAGAGGAAAGAATAGACAGTCTCCTTGTTTTCAACAATATGTAAAGAATCACCTAAGTGAGGTACTTAAAGGAACAAGAAGGTGTTTTAACTGTGTAAAGGAAGGTGTCAAAAAAAGTACCTATGAAGGAAAAATGAAGGGTTTGTCTACCTAAATGGATGGTAATATTGGCTTCCCTAAGACATTATCAAAGGTTAAATGCTTCATGTTTGGAATGAATGGTAATTATGAAAATCAATGTACTAAGTGGAAAGATTCTCAAGAGAATCATCATAGGGGTATGAGTAATGGTTATATTGCACATGATGATGATACTATAGAAGAAATGTAAAGGGAAAGATGTTTTATATAAAAGGAAGAGGTATCCTTCTTATATCTTATAGATGATGTGGAATAATCATTGTTTTTATGTATTTTGATTATTCAATATGAAGTTTGAAATTTACAAGTATTGTTTTTCACTAAGGAATTAGAAGTTTATGTTCAATATTTTTGATGGAATGGAAAAGTGATTTAATGACAAGTTGATATTTTGACTAAGGGAATATATCCCTTAATATGTTCCTTATATTAAGATATTTTTTCTGTAAAAATATATGTTGGATATGAATAAGTAAATTTGGAAGTATTGATTACTTCAGAACTAAAAAAGGATCCATCGACATAGTAATCTATGTTATCATAGATGAAGTTCACAACTTCTTGGATTTAATAAATATGTCTTGTGACCTTTGGAATATGGAAGCATGATTTTTTTCCAAAAGTATTCATGTTAATTTAGGTTATTACCATGTTTAAAGAGAATATATGATGAGGATAATATAATATTTGGAATGTGGAAACCAAGATATATTTTGTGATATAAATGGGATCAATGTTAAGTTGATTTCATGGCCTTCTTTATACTATTTTAGATTTTCATATTTCAAAAGAGTTAATAGATTAACCATTCAGAAAAAGTTTAAGTTAATCTTCAGATGAACTGTTAATGTATTAATTTTGTATTAATAACCCTAGTTAAATGGATATTTAGTGATTAAAATTATTTCAAGGATGCCCATCTTATTTATTTTGGCAGATAAATTTGTGTGGTTTTGGAAAAGGAAATTATCTATGTTTGGTGACAAAAAATAAAATCTATAAAGTATGTAGGTCTTAAACCCATGACTAAAGGATGATAAAGGTTTCATGCCTACCACTGGACTATGAGAGGTCCTAGTTAATGTATAATTATTTTTCAAAAATAAATATTAATGATGAATCATTAATGTAACTTTTTAGGTTTTTATTTTAAGGAATATTTATTTTTAAGAGATAAATAATTATACTTTTCATTCTTTTATGGGCCTTAAGATCTGTAGAAAGTGTATTTTAGTTATTTGTGAATCAATGTTATTTTTTGGAAATACATTCCTTTAGGTAATGGACGTATTATAAATTTATTAAACAACAAAAAAGTATGAAATTTTGTTTATATAAATATATCAAAAAATACTCAACATTCTAAAAGTGATCAAAAAAATGTCGTACTAATACCTTAATTGTTGTTGAGATGATGACATTTTAAATAATCACAGATTGATGACTTTGAGTACCTTAACATTTCATTGACCATTCCCTTTTTTGTGATAGAGGAACTCAATCACTCCCTATAAATATTTACACTTTTCCTCAATGTCCAATCTTCACTCCCAACCTATGTTCTCCAATGTGGAAACACAATAATATGTTACTTTGAGTATCCGTTATGGTTCCAACTTTCCCCTTTTCAATGGAAGTATTAGTATTAATTTTTATTATGTGGGTTTCTATAAGGGAAACATAAAATTATTAAACCATTGATAACCTAGATGAATTTTGGAGAAAAAACTATTTTTATGGGGGTAGAATGTAACACCTTGAGATTTTATGAATCATTATATTTTGAATTATTTTAATATTTTTCATTTCACACGACATTGAAAATAGTTTATTTTATATTAAACCACTATGTTTTCCTTAAACATACTACACACAATATAAAAGATATCTTTCTCTATATGGAACACTTAGGTAAGTTTTAATTTCATACAATACTGACTTTCCTCGATGGATTTCGTGACACACAAGATCGAGTGTTACTGAACAATAATATATTATTGAATATATATATATATATATATAATAACATACAAACTAGTTGTTAAATTATATTTTATGAATATTATTAACTAAATTGTGTAAATATATGTTTCTCAAAAAATATAAAACGAATTAATTAGTTAAAAATAATTTAAAATGAATATAAGAACTTGTTGAATAAAAAAGATATATTTTTACTTTTATGATCCCAAATGTGTTATGTCTTAATAAATTAAATTAATTACAATTAGTAAGTGATATTATTTTAATTTATTTGTTATATATTCAATAAAATATTTTTTATACTCATATAATATATTTTATAGACATATAAAAATAATAAAACGAATTTTATGCTTAAAAACCTATATTTTTTTATAAAGGATGTTTTATCTCCTTTTAATGGAGAACCCATTTTAAATACAATTTCGGACAATTTTATATATTTAGTATTTCATAATAAAATTATACTTTTAAATAGAAACATAAAAATAAGGTTAGGATAAACTTTTGGTATTTTTATATAAGGTTTCATTTTTAATGAAAATTTAAAAGTACTGGATTTTAATTCAAAATTGTGTTTTCATCTAATTTATTTATAAGTTTAAGTTATATTTTAAATTTATTTAAATTTTTAATTATATAATATTTTTATAAATTAATCAAATTTAGTTCATTCTAGTCAATTTCACCTTGAAATTAAATATAAAACATAGTAAATGTTTGAACGTTTTTACTTTAAAAACCTACATTGTCGACCCGACTACAGGTTTAAATTAAAATTAATTTCTATCACTTATGTGTTTGGAATTTTGAAAAGTGGATTAAATGTTTTTAATAAATATAACTTATAATTTATAATAATTTTAACTTATTTTTTGTCTAAAAATATTAGTGAATTAATTAAAATTAATTTTAATAGATAAGGTTAAATTAAGTTTAACAAGGGACTAAACCATAACTTTATGGCCTAAAAAGACCTATAAAATTGTCCAAAATAAATGTTATGGCCATATTTTGATCCTATACTCCCTTTTATCTAATTTGGACCACTAATTATTCACTTTAAATAAAACAAACATGGTTGGCGTTCATTTCATTTAAAATATTACAAGAGTGTCACTCCTCCTCCATTATAAAATGCATCCTCTCCTCCCACTTGCTCACACATATAAAACCTCCTTATGTTTAGAAAAAAAACTTACCAAATAGATCCCCAAAATCCTTTAATTTTTCCTTGAATCCTCATTTTGGTATAAATCCTTCCAAGTAATCTCTTTGATGCAAACCAAAATGAGTTACCTGATTAAGAGGTAACACCCTCCCTCAAACTCCTTTATTTTATTTTCATTATCAAATAAATAAAATATTATAATTAAAATATTGTATGAAATAAATAGTATCATAAATATACTATTATGTTTTCTTGATAATTATTAAACCTACACTTATACACACTTCCATCTAATGGGTAATGAATGTACTGTTTACCTGTACAACGGTCCATCACCTCACTAAATGATGATTGCTCATTTTTTCCTTTTATGCATCCCATGGTGGAAAATATGTTATTAAATATGTTTATATATGTCATATATAATATTTATTATCTATATAATTTTATTTAATTATTTTAAAACACATATCTTTATAATTTATATTTTTGTTCATATGATAATTTCATTTGAGGAAGTGCGGACAACCGCCCCCTTAAAGAAATATTATTCATACATACACTACATGGAATGTATTAACTATAGGTTTAGTGAATATATATGATATATATGATATAATAAAGGTAATTTAATAATGATATATATATATATATATATGTATTTTACTTTCTTTCTTTCAACATGACAATTAAACAGAAATAGCGTTCATGCGTACGTACGAATTATCGTCTCCATGAATGATGTATCCCATTTGAAACATCTTTATTATATGGATTATTATAATAAAAATATACAGATTATAAATTATATTTAAATAATGGTTTAAATTTTTAAAATCTTGATACAAATATAAGGACCAAATATATAACAAATTAAGACACATGCCAAAAAAAGAGAGGATATTACCCGAAGTGAATCCTTATCATTGAGTTGTTAACAAGAGGGTAATATAAATCTATAATAATTTTTTTATAAAATTATTAGTAATAATATGGTTATTTTATATATTTTTAATATATTTATACTTATTATATAGGAGTTTTTAATGATTATAATGAGATTCAAGACACAAGGTAAAGGAATTTCACCTAACTTTTTATTTTTGTGAGATATATAGCTTATTCACCACTCACTTCTTTTGTATGGTGTATATAATTCCCATTAAATTATTATATGTATCTTATAATTAAATATATTGGTTCTTAGATAACTATTTTATGATTTTTCTATTATGGGTTTTATGTTTGAAAAGTTATGAAATCAGTAATGTAATTTTTGTCTCAATTTTACTTCTTTGAGAAACATGCCATGTTATGCACCTATATTTTTATATGATGTATATATACTACATTTTAAATGTTATATAATTAATATAATTCCTTTAATTATATGTTAAAATTCATATAATTTTATTTTCTCACCTGGGTAGTATGGTTCAAAGTTACCAATTTATAAGAGTTTATTGAAATAATCTCATAGCTTTTCGAGATTGTTTAATATTATGCATTATTTGATGAAATATAATGATCCATATCTCATTAATAATCATGAATTTTATTCTACTCTGGTTATTCATAATATTGGTACCATTTTTCCACTCTTTGGTACATAAGACAGTTAAGAATGTGTTTTTAATAAAGTTTGACTTTACCTCTTTCTTTAGTCAAATATTCATGTTCATTCAAAACCATGTATTCTAATATGTTTCCAGAAATATTCTATTATTATCCTATGATCTTTTAAATACATTTTCACATGTTTTACATTTTAAAAAAAATTGATTATAATAAGGATTCTTCTTATCATTTTCTGGTTGAGGAACCTTTATAAACTAATTATGGTGTTAATGGAATGTTCGGCATGATAGGGTTTATCTGCCATCATGATTGAAATTCACTTGAAGCTTTCTTTCCATGATTAATTTTTTTTTCTAATACTCTATAAATTCATTACTTCACTTTATTTTAAATGAAAAAATTTTTCAAAATATTTTCAATCTATTTTATTTGTTTTCATGTAAAATGGTTGACAAAATGTTTTCAATATTTCTTTTAAGTTTTATTCTAAATAAAATGGTTTTCAATAGGTTTTATGTTTTTTAAAAGACATTTTCAAATAAGAAAGGATATGTTCTTCAAGAACTGTTTTTGAAAGATATTTAAAAACTATTTTCTATCTAAGATGTCATCCATTAATGTTACTCATGAACTTCATGAAAATGATCTAAATCTTCCATTCATATTCTATCTTGAATGTATTATGTTTTGGGGGAATGAATCTTATGACACATATCTAACTTACACTGGTTTTATTCTTTTGATACCCACTTATTGTCATAGGTTAGTATTTCATGAAGTGATTATGAAACCTATCTCTTTTTTAAGTTATTATGTGATGAAATGTTAATGATACCCATTTCATTTCATGGGTTATTATTTGATGTTTATAAAACTTATCTCTATTTATGGGTAATGGTATGATGAATGTTTTATTATCTTGTGACAAGTGTATGTATGATTTTATTATGATATTGGTGGGACCTATATCTCCCTTTAATATATTCGGTAGTGATAAGTTGTACATGACCACAGAGGTTACATGGGTTGTATCCTAGGAATAAAAAAAAGAAGGTTCATGGGTTGTAGACCAAGCCTAAAAGAAAGAGGGTACACTTGTTATATACCAAGCCTAAAAATAAGAAGATACATGGGTTATATCCCAACCCTAAAAGAAATAGGGTATATAGGTTGTATCCCAATCCCAAAAACAAGAAGGTACATGGGTTGTAGCCCAAGCCTAAAAGTAAGAGGGTTCCGGGGTTGTTAGTCCAAGCCCTAAGTAGGTACACAGGTCGTGGAGCAAGACTAAATTGTTATAAAAGTCTTAGTAGGTATCCTTGATATAAAAGTTTATATTCTTATATGTGTTCCACATATAATATGTCTTATTCCTCATTTATTATTGCATGGTTCATGATTTTTATTTCCTTATGATTCATGTCTCATGAACTGACATTCTTTACCCCATAACTCATTTTTATGATCTTTGATATGGAAGGTAGGATCTTATAATGTTACAATCTTATTATCTTACCCCCTAAGTTCATGTTTATGCTTAAATGTATCCCTATGTACCCTTACTGAGCATCTTAGCTCACCCCTTTTTATTTTTCCTTTCCCCAAGTTATGAAGAAAGGTTTTAGGTAGAAGTACTATGGGTGGATATCTTTATGGGATATGTTTAAGATCTTTCACTAGGATATAAGATTTTGTTTACCTAGTTTCTAAATACACTAAACTATTATCGTCCTCAAGCATGTATTTTTTTAATTTATTTAATATTCATCTAAAATGATGTAATATCCATGTATGTTATTCATGGGTTACTATATAACATACCTGACTCACTGATGAGTAGGGAAGGATGATAACATTGAAGTGGATTATTTCCCTAGGGTTTAGGGAATCTAGGGACTTAAAATAAGGCGGATTACCATGTGTGAGAGTATTATAAGATATTAAATATCTATGGACATTATGGGTGAGGAAGGACTAAGTATTAGATGGGTAAACCCATTGGGAGTCATACAGGTTTCATGGGGTTATGTGCCTCATGTGAAGAGGGCACAATCACATGATCATCCTGAAGGCTGTGGAGTCCTGCAATTTGTGTAGTGCTTGTAAGTAACATGATAGTGAAAGGACATGAAAGCCCTACAATTACATAACTGATGAGATATTGGGTGATTTCATGACCTAGTCCCAAGACTAAGAGGTATTCCCTTAATCTAAAACCTATCACAGGATAATGAAGACATCACATGATTACATGAATTGGGGTTATCACATCAAAGAACCTTGCATAACTTGGTATTCTTTTAATTTCTCCTTAGGTGATCAAAAGCTTTATTATTCTGATGATTATTTTGATCATGAGATCCCTCTAATCTAGAAATTTCTCTCTAGTTCTCCTCTCATGATTCTATATTTATCCTCTTATTTTAAAGGTTATTTGTGTCACCTCCCCTATATATGTTCCGCTTATCATTGTGGGAAATCTATGTAATGGGATTAAGGAGGTGAAGTTACATCCTAATTATTCAATGAGACATCATGAACTTCATGTGTTTGGTTCTCAAATCATCAGTGACATTTTATCATTTATCATTTGATAAACAACAATTACGACAAGGGTCTATCATTACTAGCATTTCTAAGTCAATTTTCTTGATCTGATTGTCACACTAACCATAATGTGATTATAGGGGTGTCACATGAACAGTCTTATGTATCCTGACCTCATTTAAACCTCTCCATGCACAACCACTCCTTATATCCATGCTACACACCCTTTAGGTGAGGGATTTCTTACCTTTATGTAGTGGGTAATAATCCCTTATGCAAATTTGACCATGTGAAGACTTGATTGTCATGGGGTTATCACATTATTTCATGGGGTATTATATAAAGACAAATAAATGAAAGATACTCCCATCATGTACAACCTTGATCACTAGAGGCCCATGGAATTATAAATCTACATATATATTTTTGAAATCACATGATCAATCATTGACTATGTGTTAGAAAGAAATTTTTTTACTGTTATAATTTTCACTTAAAAGATTCATGTCATCATTTTTTCATGGGGTTATTTGGATGAATTCATGGGAATAACAAGGTTGGTCTTAGGTATTATGTCCATATATGAACCTATCCATGTATAGTTTCACTTTCTCCTTGAGTCATGTGACCTTTACACAAGTTTTTGACTACCATTAGAGTGGGTTATCCACCCTTATGCTAATGCAGTTTACTAAATAAACTATTTTCATGGTGTCATCATGTGATTACATGGGGAGTTTCATGAATGTAAATGACTCCATGATCATACCTTGACTACCATATTCGATCATCCAAGCCTCTTAAATTTTACAAACATGCATCTCTTGAATATCAAAAGATATTTCTTGGATAATGAATAGAAATGGACACTTTGTAAGGGACATCCACTCCACTTTTCTTTGACACACTGAAGCGAAGTTTCATACAATCATGTTATCCATTATGGGTTACATGATCACAAATATGAAACTCTTTATTTACAATAAGTCTTTCTTTATTCATTATTCCTTATGTAAAAAGTATACTTGTGATTTTGGTTATTTTTACAAATCTAATTTTTACAATGCTCATTTGGAAGAAATAAACATATCCCCAAAAAGAAGAAAAGTCCAAAATTAATATCATGGACTTGGTTATGAGGATGTAAATGAATGAACGAGTCACTTGGGCTTCTTCTCGTTAGTCTTCTAGGAGAATATTGGTCACCAGAGAGACCATTGGTATTCTATGATATATCCTATATATCTGAGATAGAGGTTTTGACCATTTCACCATCAATGTGAACTTCCATAGTTCTCATAATTTTCCTCCCCTACATGTTCACTTCATTAGACCCTATCTCATAACCTCTTCACATGATTAGATCACAATAACTGATCTTTTAACTTGATTTCATAAAAAACTTATAGAACCATTCTACTAGATGATCAATGATAACTTATTCATACCACGCCATGCATCCTTGGACACAATATTTCTTTTAGTGATCTGTATGATCTAATTGGGTGGTAGGTGATTGCATAATTCTTTCTTCAATTCAAATTAACATACTATGGTCACATGACCACATGACTTGGAAGGGGTCACGTGCTCTGTGTGATGCTACCCATGTCAAGAAATTCATTCATCCAATCCACATAATTTTCAAAATTACAACTCATCATACTAAAAATTAATTTTTATTTTCTTATAATTTTGATTTTTTTATGAAAGAATGATATAGTTGAAGTGGCTCACCAGAACACCAAGGTTATTATCATGGGTTCCACATCTTTTTCACTATCAAGTTATCTCATTAGAAACTATGGATTTTGATGGTGACTAATATTTTGGAATATCATTTGTCATAATAGTTTTTATTGTATGGATTTAGAATCTAGAATGATGCTCCCATTCAAACACCAATATTAGAGATCATACCTCATTATAGGATTCTAAAGACTCATAATACATTAAGAGTGAATACCTCTCATGCAGGTCTCTTTATTTCTAAGTAAAAACACTTTGATGGTAATATATTAAATCCATTTTCAGCATATTTCGAAGGGGTTCCCCATGAGTATGATCCCAAAAAACATATTTATTTATCAATAATTAGAATATATGTTTCTAATCATAAATTAGATGGTTTAAAATTTATGATATTTGAACATGGGGAAGCATTGGGATAAATGGGGTTATTCTTTCTTGGTGTAGTGTACCATAATAGAATTTACTACTGAGCTAAAATGGATCAACCTATAAAAAGATATTTATATTTATCAATGTATCTCATAATAAAACAATATAATAATGAAATAATTAACCATATAAGGGAGTCAATATATGAATACATTCCATCTGATTCATGGAAAGGAAAACAAAAATCTCTAGGATATTGAGAAAATATATGTCACACCAATATTGGGAGATATGTAAGATGAGTCTATCCCCCATAGTCTTCCTATAATGAAATAGAGTGAACCCCATATTAGAATGGAGTTTATCAATTTGGATATAATGGTGCTTAGTAATAACCCTTATCCAGTGGAGGACCCCTGTTCAATAAATGGGATGAGTTAATTATTTAGAAAAATCCTTCTCAACCCTTGATCAAGAATCCTATTATCCTTCCAACATGAAATTCTAGTATGGAGGAGGGTTCCAATTTTCTAATAGTTGATGAATAATTGTTCAATATCTAGGGATGGTATTTCAATTCTTATGTCGACAAAACCATTTATCTAGCTTGTTTTTTAAAAATATTTCTGAGTGGGCACATATTTTTAGTTCAAGATTAGGGTGGAGTTAGGAAATCAACATTTTTGTTGGTGGTGGCCATAGAAGGGGGAAGGAAAATTGATGTTTTTATTTCTCTACTAAAAAAAGTATATTACCTATTTCTTTATATCTACAAAGGACCCCCCATAAATTATCTTAATCCCCTTCCAAGTGTTATAACATTGGATGAGAATCCAAAGGGAGAATATGAATATTTTTTCAAAAAAAACTTTCCAAATGATCAGTGAAAATATTTTTACAATGTATCAACATAGTTAGGCCCACCATGTAGAATATATTAAAAATAAGGTTCAAAATCAACCATCATTAATTTTTAACTCTTACAAAATATGAGGAACCCATAGGTAGTGTAACTATTAATGGAAAGGGAGACCATATGGCTCGATTATATCTAATTTCAATTTATGAGGGAGTCCTTTCAACCCTAATTGAGGGAATTTTTTTTATTTGTATCAACACTTATTATTCATAGGATAGATTCAATGATTTCAAATAATACGTAATAAACCACTCCATTTCTAGTTAAAAATACAACCAGTGTTGTCTTGAAAAATATGGTTGATGATCACCGTGTGGGATACATAGACCTAGGTGAACATTCCACCAACTTGTATAGAGGAAATTATCTCCATGGAATTTGTTGGCACATGGATTCATTCATAGAAAAATGGGAAACAAACCATAGTGGTAATGAAGTATACAATGATAAAACCAATAGTCGATGGAAAAAAACTATAGGCCTAAAAAATAGGCCTCATCCAATAGACCAATGACTCGAGAGATGTTCCAAAAATAGATGAGATGTATGGATTTAGCCTCAATTGTTTTCAAGTTTCCCACTGATGAAACAATTATGAGTGAATCACCCATGGGTAAATCCCCCGTCGTATTGTAATTTCCCATTGTATTCCAGAAATGGTATGATTGGAGAAAATAGAACTCATCCACTGAGGCCTTGAAGGTTATATTTCAAATAGATTTGTATTTTGAGGGATTTTCAAATGTCACTGATCCTCAAGGTATTTCCTTCAAATAATAGCCTACCAAGGTTGGGGTGTTACTATAGGATATCCATGCATATATTCATAGTGTGAGGGGAAAAAGTTATTATTTTTGTTTGGCATGGTAAATTATGGTTCCAATAATGGTGGTAGTTACTGAAGATAAGGGAGACAATTATGAAATAGAGAATAAGGTAACACTAACATTATTATCATCCTACGATTCTAGAATTACTATAAAAACATTGATGATCATTCCTCACTACTTGGTTATTATAGGATGTTAAATAGATTTGGTCACCCCACATATCAACAATATATTTTCAATGGGGTACAATGGCTGAATATGACTTAGATGATGACTGTGAGGCTGATAATGAAGTCTCCCTTAGTTAGATGGAGGTGATGGAAGTAGTGGTCACTAATACCAAATTATAATAATCCACACCTTTACCTATTCCTTCATCAGGATCATAAATTTCACCCATTATAAATAACCTTAATTAAAGAGGAATATAAAGAGGAAGTGATCCAATTCATCAAATCCTTCTCACATAGAATCAATGAGTAAGTATTTAACTTTATGGAGTTGTTTCTTTTTCCTTCATGGTTCATTATCTTCTTGACTGTGTGGAATTTCATTGATTCCAATTTAAATAATAGGAACCTGTAGTAAAATGGTATTTTTTTTACCTCTAACCCTTCAGTAGAACCTTTGAAATTAGACATAGTAAATGGATAGGTTGAGATGGTTTCAGTGCAAGAGTGGTCAGACCCCATGTCCACCGCTAATTCATTAGTTCTCATGCCCACTGAACTGACATGAGAGATTGTAATTATGGAAATACTAATGCTAATTAATACTCTTACACGATCATGGAAAATATGGAGGAATCACCAAGTGAGAGTAAGAACCCTTATATTGGAAATAGAATGCACTATTTAAGAAATATCATGTTTTTTTAACATTTTTTTTACATATATCCCTTTAAGATTTTGAGAATATTATTAAAATATATGATACGATAGTGGAACAACAAGGTTACCCATCACAAGAGGGAGATTCCATAACTTTTGAGGGTAGAGATAATATGAAAAAGTTAGTGGAAATATAGAAAAATGTATGTTTAATGCTCTTATCATGATTTATGATTTTCTAGTATCATTGCATTACTTATCTTCTAGTTAAAAATAATTTTTATTTTTCATTATAGTAGCCCCTCCTTATATCATAGTAGATAATAAACCTTCTACTTTAGGATCCCTCTAAACTTGTATTTCTAGAATAGAATTTAGTTATTCATAAGGACTTCCAATTTATTAAACTATGTGATCTTTTCTTAGTGACTTGGTCCCATAATATATAAAAATTTATGATAAAATCCAATTTTTAGGAATAGAACATGATTTTTTTATCCAAAACTATGGTGAAAAGTGTTGGGGGGGGGTACATCAGGATTATAATAATTGAGAGTGACATAGATGTATAGGAGGAACAATTGAGGAACCTCAAGTGCATGTTCAGCACCCCTATATATATGGGGTTATATTATAGTTAACTTTATACTAGTGTAAAGGATGTGGTTTATATGAGGGGGCGTGAAAGGACCCTCAAGCTGTGGGTGTCAAAAATTGATTCGTCGTATTACACCAAGAAACATCAAAATGATGCTTTTTATGAGGCTTCCCAGTATGTAATAGAAATAAAGACCCACAAAAAACTGGTCAATTCTAGGTGGATAGAGATCAAAAAGATTACACAGGATATGTATAATCTATATTACATGTTGAAATATATAGAGAAAATGGTGGTAGACCAATGGGGTCCTATCAATGTATTATATAATGTTAGAATTGATGTTATTTCCATGGCGGGAGCATTACAATGGGATAAATAGGTGAAGACTAAGATAGTAAACCTTCTATGCTAATCCATTGTTTCCCTGGAGCAGACGTCAGTAGAGTTCAATGAATCTTTTGAACATATGTTATAGTAGGAACTATATTTTTGGGCCTCATATTATTTTTGGTGGTTCATGGGAGAGAATATAAGTTTTAAATATTACTCTATCACTTTTTACTTTATCAATGAAGGGGTTTTTTTCATCTCCCTTTTCTATTATCATGAATATTCTCCTCTTGTAATATTGATGAAATATTTATGAATTGATATAATTAATATCATAAAATACATAAAGTGTTTTTATAATGAATAGAAAACCCAAATCCAAAATCAATCATTTAAAGCACAGAAATGTTTTCTAAGAGTATATCACAAACCATCACAGGCATAAACACTATTATTGATTCATCAACATAAATCATTTTGAAATCATATCATTAAAAGGGATTACCTAATAAAATATTATGCATAGAGAGAGAGAGATAGAGTTCCCTAAAAGTTTCCTAATCCCTGTGCATTTTGATCATAACATGAGTTTTTCTAGGGCCAGATAATGTTCTATATAAGATTTGTATCTTATAGTTTCTGCCTAACTTTTTCTTAAGACAAGGAAAGAGTGACCATAGCTCAATTTTTGCTATGGAAATTTAATTTTCAATATAATCACTGTATCTATTATTTTTAGCCCAAAATGTTTTATAATAAAATGAGGGAGAGTCTTAGTGGGTTTAGAATTGGATTTTTCAGAGGGATGTCTTTATGGATTTTCACTATATACCTTTTTATTCCATTTCAATTTCTTTTTTTTCAATGTTTCCTAGATCACACAAAATGCAAGTCTAGTGAGCAGAGACTTGACTATTTCCTAGGGTTCTATTTTTGATGTTTTAACAAGGAAATAATTATGTCACATTAATTAGAATATGAAATTCCTTAAAAATTAAACTAAGATAATTTATGTTTAGGTTCCAATAGATCTGACTATGATTTATAATGTTTATGTTCAAATAGATCAAACCTTCTTTTGACTTATTTTTGGGGTTTTATAGATCAGGAATTATTTTTATGTAGTTTAGGGTCTTATTTGTCAGACATTATTTTTTATATATTTTAGGTTCATATAGCTCAAAAATTAATTTTATACAGTTTAGGGTCAAATATCTCACACCTAATTTGAATTATATTCTTAAGAGATGATGGATGGTTATTTTGGAAGGGTTCCAACTCCCTACATAATTATGGGAACCCAAATATTTAATACACATTAATTCAAGATTTATTACTTAAAGGTATACATAATAAAATCCCAAGAGATCATGAAGTCTAGTGTGTTTGGGAAATTAGGTACATATCATATCAAGTTGCTAAATGGGTAAAACAAAAGTATTGAAAATTTCCTTAACATGCTCCTAAAATTTCATTTCTCTTTCAAAACTACGTGGGATAACCTAGGAATGCTCATAAAAATGGTGTGATATATAAATCCCATTAAGGGAATAAAGAAACCATAGAATAAGTTAAATTAGTATATGTGAGATAAAAGGAATATCAATGTAACATAAGAGAGGAGATAATCATAATCTTGAACAATAAGGCATGATATAACATGACAGCATAAATGCAACATGAGAATATGGTGAAAAAATTAAACATGAAATCATGAACATAAGTTGAGGATAACCACCAAGGCATCATAAAATGGTTTTAAAGGTCACATAATGGACTAGTTTTACTCCTTAATCCCATATTTTATGTATCATGAGTGTAAAACAATACCAATGCATTGGGGCTCTATTTGGGTATACCCATCATTTTCATATCATGAATGTGAATAAGCAAACCACATTAATTTTACAATATAAATATTCATATCATAAATTAAACTACCAAGATAATAAATTATAAGTTATATACATATAATTATCCAATCAGTTAAGGTTAGTTAAATCTATGTAAAAAATCCTGATTGGAATTAAGAATTGGTACTCCCAACCAAAATGTTTGGCATTGAAAAATCAGAGAATAATTCTGGAAGCATAAAATAGGTATTTAATGGTTTCTGGGAGGGATTAATAAAAGTGAACCAGTTCTATCATAACATAATTATCATACAAATAGTAATAGGGATGTTTGAAATAATATCTCAACATAAAGAATCATAATCTAAAGGGAATAATATAAAGAAGGTTCTTGAATAAATAGAATAAGGATAAGATTCCTTACCATGAGATATTATTTCAAAAATATTGAGAGGGGATTACTAAGAGGTTAAGGGAACCTTTGGAGGTCACCAGATTGGTAGGGGTATAGTCATGTCAGGCTTAAATTATTTTTAATGAAGATAAATGGGAGTTTGGTTTAGATTATATAGAAAAAGTTAGTACAGTTCTTTATTAATTTCCAAACATATCTTTTGGACTCTATATGATAATATAATCAAAATGAAAAATCAAAAAATGGTTTTACAAATGGTTTCTATTAAATTGGAGAGGTATCCAATATTTTACACCTTTAATAACTGATCTAATTAAAATAATACCCTTGATAATGTGGAAGTGAGTCATGATTACCAAGAATTGATTTTAAAACCATAAAATATAATACTGGTTTTGGAGGATTCATTAAGGGTATATAAAATTAATCAAATAAAATAAAAAATTAATAAAAGGTAAATATTTATTTATTCTTGGTTACCTTTTATTTCATATGTTAAATCACTTTTGGGTATTTATGATTTCTTAATACACATCATATATTTATAACTAATTTAATTTTTACCTAAACATTCAACTATCTCCAAAATTAATTAAAAAATTAGTTCAGGATTATTTCAACATGCTGATTTGAAAATTAATATTTATTTTATACAAATAATTTTCTAAATACAAGAATATAAACCTTTTAAACTAAAATTCATATTTATTTAAAAATTCTTATTTTTTTAAAAATAATAGTTCTCTAAACCATATAAAAATTAATTTTTAATTCATAAAACTATATTATCATATATATTTAATGAAACATATTTAATAATAATATTTTATTAAAATATATATTATTTAAAAAATTATTTAATTCATTAAAATATAGTGCCTTGATTGAAACCATACATTTCCAAAAATACAATTTTAGTCAAAAATAAAATTTTAACCAAAATAATTAACTAAACATTTAAAAAGAAGTATTAGTAATAAAGGATAAATATGATATTTTTTTAAAAAATTATAAACATTCACACTTCTAGGGTCTATATACATATCCCTTTATTACACTAGAGAATTCCTTAAGGGTAAGGTGTGCGAAGGTGAGATTTTCTTGGGGTGGTTCGATGTACATAGTTTTGGTCAAGATCTCCATAAGCATGGACTTCTATGATAAATAGTTTCATTTGAGCTTTAGTTTTTGAATCTTACATTGCGATTGATCAAGGGGAAATCCTAGGTATGCTATATCCCTTGTGAGATCTAATAAATTGGCTTTATAGGGTACAAACCAACTAGTCTAGGGCATCACTTCTTTCACCTATATGAATTGGGATTTATTATAACCATCAACATAATAATCATAATGACCACTTTACAATATCTATATTAACAGAGGTTATGATGCATAATGATATTTTAAATTTCATAGATTGTATAAATACTCAAAATAGCCAATATAGTGTATGTTTAGTCTATAAATTCATTACTTAATAAGGAATTTATTTATTCAAAAATAGGGAATTTCATTTATAAAAGTTCAATTCATTACATTATTCCACCCTTCAAAAATTCCACCATCAAAATTTTCATTAGCTACACTAAAATAGATTAGGGTACTTTAGTTTCATCGCCTCATTCAGTTCCCATGTCACTTCCTCAAACTTGTGGTTCCCAAATAGGACTCTGACTAGGTAATTTTTATTATTTCATATAGCTATGTCTCAACAATCTATGATCTTCGTTGACTCCTCCTCACAAGAATGATAATTTTCTAATGATACCACCTATGAATTCAGTAATTGTGAGGGGTTTGGTATGTACATACTCAAGAGTGGTACATGGAACATTTAATGTACATGAGATAGGCTTGGTGGTAGTTCTAGTCAATAAGATACCACTCCAATGCGATCAAGGTTCTCAGAGGGGTTTATGTATCTTTGATTAAGTTTCCCCTTCTTCCAAAACTACATGAATTTCTTCCATGGTTATATACAAAGTAACACTTTATCTCTGACCATAAACTCTAGGTCTTGTCAATGATTATCTATGTATATTTTCTACTAATATTGTATGTATATAATATGATACCAAAATATTTAAAACTTCTCCAATATCTCTTGGATGAGATAAGGTCCCATCAGTTTCCACTCCCCAACTTCATCCCTATAAATTTATGTTCAACATCAATTCCCATACAAAGACTCATAAGGTTCCATTTGAATTGAAAAATGAAAATAGTTCTTACATCAGAATTCCACTCGGGGAAGGTGTTGATGCCAATATCCATGGAAATACATTTAACAGGATCTCAATATATCTTATAGGTTTTAATAGTCCTTTTAGACTAACCATACATCCAAGGGTGATAAGCACAACTAAAGCATAGTTTTTTATAGAATTATTACTGAATGCTTCTCCCAAACCTTGAGGTAAATGTCATATCTTTATAAGATACAATAGAGAGTGGCAATTATACCAGTCTTACCCCTTCCTATATGTATATCATACCATTCTTCTCAAGATATAAATCATACTTTATAGTAATGAAATGTTATGAATATTTAAGGTGATCGACTAACACTCAAATGGTGTTATTTCCATAAGGTTTCCTTGGGGTCCTATGATGAAATATATTGTTATGTTTTCCCATTTCCAAACTATTATGATAAATTGTTGCATCATAACCTTAGACTTGTTTAATTCTTTGTTGACTTCTTTCCAAACCAATAATTAAGATACAAACACCACAATCTACCTCTTTATGATATCCCACTATATTGTTTTCTTTAATTATCTATACATATTATCTCTTCTTGGATGAATGGGGAATGTAGAGATATTCACATCATCAATAAGTTATATCTATAGTTATTGTTTTTATGGGACACATATCTTGGTTAAAAAACAAAAAAATCTATCTTCTACAAAGATAAATTCCAGAATATTCACTACCATATTCTATAAAACCTCATCATCTTTTTTGGACTCCTTGATCCACTCAAGAGTTGATAGATGAGAATATATATGAGCATTGTAGGATGGATATATTTCTATTTTTCCTATATCTATCCTTAAATGTCCAAGAACATTGGATCTCATGAAATAATAATCATGGATATAGTTGCAGGATCCTTTTTACTCAAAGCATCTTCCACATTCTTTTTCATTCCCAGGATGTTAATGGATTGAAAAATCCAAATCCATGATTATCTTTATTTTTTTATATTAATATTCTTTTGTGTGAATATATACCTGAGTCTTTTATGATCCATATATATGTCACACTTTTCTCTATAAAGGCAATGTATCTATATATTTAATTCAAATACAACTATATCCAATTCTAGATCATAAGTTGAGTAGTTCTTCTCATGGATAATTAGTTTGTGGGAGGAAAATTCTATCACTTATTTTATGATTACACAACCTAATACCTTTTTGGATACATTCATTTAGATCAAAAATCACTCTACACTAGTGTGTAATGTGAGCACATGTACAGTGATAATACTTTTTTCACCCTTAAAATGTTTCATCACTTTCATTAGTCCAGAAAAACACAAATCTCTTTCAAGTAATATTGGTTATTGGAGTTGAAAATCATGATAATTTTCCAAAATATCGATGATAGTACTCAAATAATCCAAGAAAACTAAGGATATCTCTCATAGTGGTCAGTCTAGGCCATAAATTAGTTGCCTCAAATTTTTTAGGGTCTACATATATCTCTTTTCTAATAATAAAATATCCAATGAAAGTTACTTTCTCCAACCAAAACACACAGTTACTATTCTTTGAAAAATAAAATTCCATTAAAAAATTCCTCAATATAGATTTAAAATACTCCTCTTATTCCTATTTTATTTTGGAGTAGATAAGAATATCATATATAAATACTACCCCAAAATTTTAGAGGCAATCCTTAATGACCTTAATCATTATTTCCATGAAGATTTCTAGAGAATTAGTGAGTCTAAATGAAATAACAATGATCTTTTAGTGGTCATAATTTGTTTGAAAATCAGTCTTGGAGATATCCTCCTTCTTTATATTTACATGATAAGATCTTGACCAAAGATCCAAATTAGAGAAATATTAGTATTCACATAGATGATCGAAAAAAATAAATCCATGGAAGATAATAATTTTTATTTATATTAATATTGTTTAGATCACAATAATCAATGTAAAGGTACATCGACCCCTCTTTCTACTTGATAAAGAGGACGGGTTCACCCCACAGTGAAGCACTAGGGGATATGAAACCTTTATCCATATTCTCTTGTATCTTTTTCTCTATCTAATAAAGTTCAAAAATAGAAACTCTATATAGATTCTTGGATATTGGTTAATATTCAAGTATAAGAGTAATTGAAAATTAAACCTCTTATCTAGGAGGAATACTAGACAATTATTTTGGAAAAAAAATGAACATATTCCATAACTATGGGCATGTATTAATGGATGATATTTTATTTAATATCAATCATTTTAGCTATATACACTTTCTCATAGGGAAATAATATCCATGATTGAAAATTTGGTACAAAAAAACATTTATCATCCTCTATGAGGATGCATAGAATAGGATGGGAATTCATGATACAGAGGGTGATTTCATTCTATTAGAAACTTTTATTGGCTATATATATGGAAATCCAATCCATGCCTAGAATAGAATTGAATTATTCTAAGGAATGTATCATAAGGATATATATGATGTTTATCCCAAAAATATGGATATGGGATGAGTTATATGATTGGGATGAAATAATTGACCCATTATCTATCTTTATAGATAACCTAACTATCATGTTTTGAGGTGGTGTTTAGATAGTCCTACTAAACAAGTGTGATATGATTGAATGCATAGAACCATGGATGATAATCCTATTTTTCACTATTTGATTCCAGTTCAAATCATTTAATTAATCCAAAATAGACTTAAGAATGATAATTTTTAACATATTAAACACATACATATGAAGCCACAAACAGTAAAGGGGTAACTCATAAATGAAATTCATTATTTTACTAATGAATTTTGGGGTTTCAATATAATTTATCCCTGATATATTTACTAACATTAAATATTATTGGAATTTTATTCCAAACATAATGGTTCATACAGAACTTGTGAATTTACCAAATCATATCCCCCATGAGTGTCAAACAAGGTGTACAGTAAGTCCCATTTTCATGCAATTGATATCAATCAAGTCTAGCTCAATGTTCTACTTTTAGGGTTATTACCCATATGTACATTTATGCTAGATCAACATACACATGTAGTATCTAGACAGTAATTTATTTTCTTAAAAAATAATTACTCTATACTTTATAAAAATTTCAGGATATTTTCTTATGTTTAGTCTTATCTGTAAGGGTTTTACTAGAGTTTTCTAATCTGAATCCCAAAAAATAACTCAAATTTTATCTAATACCAATTATGAAAACACATATTTTAATACAAATTAATTCATTATTTTTTACCTAAAGGTTCATATAATACAATCTTGAAAGGTCATGAATCGTAGTGTTTTTGGAAATTAGGTATATAAAACATCAACTTGATACATTAATAAAACAACAATATTGAATATTTCCTTAACATGCTCATAAAATTCCATTTCTCCTTTAAAACTAAAAAGTATAACCCTGTGAAATACATAAGAAAGGTGTGAGATATTAAATCCAAGTAAGGGAAAAAATAAATCATATTATTAGGTAAATTAGTACATGTGATCCAAGATTCATATAAAGGCAATGTAAGAGGTGTGATATTCATAATCCTGAAAAATAAGGCATGATTTAACATGATATCATAAAGAAAACATGGTAATGTTGTGACAACTTTAAACATAAAATGATAAAACTTGGTCAGTGATAATAACCAAGGCCACATAACATAGTGGATAAAGTTTAATAATTAATTATATTCACTCACTAATCCCATAAATTACATCTCATGAGACTAACAAATTTACCAATTCATTAGATTTCTATCTAGGAACACCCATCAATTTTATATATTGTATATGTGTAAGTGTTCCACATGAATAATATAATATAATGATTAATTTCGTAAATTTTAATCACATGATAAAGAAATGTGTCTTATATATATGTATGTAACCTATAAATAAAGTATAGGTATATCTAGGTGAACAATCTAGAGTGTAAATAAGGATGGACATTCATAATAAAAATGTTTCTCATGGAAAAATCACAGGACATTCCAACATCATAACTATGGTATGTAAATATTCCTAGGAGGGATTAATGAGAGTGAAATTTGTCTATAATAACATGTAAATATTAAGGGTAGAAATAGGGATGTGTTAAATCATATACCAATATGAACAATTTGAAACCAAAGGGCATAATATAAAGGTGGTTTGGGAATAAGTAGGGGAAGAAGAGGATTCGTTACCTTGAGAGGGTGTTACCAAAAGATCAGGAGGAGCTTCCTAAAAACATGGGGACACCTTGGGAGGGATCTATAAATTTAATGGAAGATTAATTTTCTGATACAAGTGGTTTATATAAAGAGAAAATTGAGTTTTCATGGGTTTATAGAGAAATAAATGTGGATAATTCTTTACTAATTTCCAAAAATACGTTTTAGACTCTATATGATAAAGTAATCCAAAACAAAAATCAACCCATGTTTTTCCCATGATTCTTACAAGTTGGAGATATTTTCATTAATTTACATGTTTTATATCATATATCATTAAAATAAAACCCTTAGTGATGTGGAAGTGAGTCATGTTTACAATGAAATAATTTTAAAACCTTAAATTAAAATATTGTTTTTAGAGGAGTCATTAAGGGGTTATAAAAGTAATATAATAACATTAAAAATATTATTTTAAATGAAAAAAATACATTTTATCATGGATTCATTTATGGAATATATTACATCAGTTTTGGGTCCTTATGGTACCATAAATCACTGTATATTTATACTATAATTAATTTTGAACTAAAATTTGATTACCTAAAACATTTATGAAAACTCCAATGTTGGATAATTTTGAAGTGCGTATTTAGAAAATAGTTATTATTATATCCAAATAAATCTTTATGTATGACGATTTAAATTTTTAATTCAAAGATTCACACTTATAGAAAAATACTATTTTAATAGTTGTAGTTTTCTGACCCCTGTGAGAATTATTTTAAATTTCATACAATTATGTTATCAGGTATATTTAATAAAACTTATTTCATAACAATATGTAATGAAAATATCATTTATTTCAAAAATTCTTGAATTCATTAAAATAGTGTGTCTTGATTGAAACTATACATTACCAAAAAGTACAATTTGTGTTTCATCATATCAAAATATAATTTTTATCAAACTCGTTATCTAATCATAAAAGAGTAATAATAATAATAAATGATAAAAATAACAATTTTTTATTAAAAATATAAATAAATTCATACCCTTAGGGTATGGATAAATATACCTTTATTACACTGGTGAATACCCTAAGGGTAATGTGCGTGATAGTGGGATTTTCATGGGGTGGTTCGGTGTACATGGTTTGGGCAGTGATATCAAAGAGTTTAAATATCTCCTATAAATGGTTTAATTTGTGATTTAGATGTTGAATCTAATTTTGGTATTGATTAAGGGAAATACTAGTGATTCTATCACACTTGGAAGCTCTGATAAATTTTCTTCACAGGGTATATTCCCATTGGTTGAGGACACCACTTATTTTGTCTGTATCATTTTTAATGTTTCATAGCCATTAATATAATAATATTAATGGTCACCATATATTAACAATGGTTATTATTCATAATAGTATTTTAAATTTTACATACCGTATAGATTTTCTAAATATCCAAAGTAGTTCATGTGTTTTTTATAACTTTATTACATTATAATGAATTTACTTATTCAAAATGAGGGTATTTTAATTATGAATGTTTGGTACATTACAATACTTAACAAATTATGAAGGATTCATATTCTAAAGGTCTATGACACCCTGTATCCCTGATTTAATTATAAAAAAATTTATATTCATGATGGTTTCTAAAACCTATAATCCTTTCATATTTCATAATGGAAAAATATTCATAAAGGGTTTTGGAATCCTGTATCGTTGTTAGTACTTGTATGGTATATAGTTCAATGATGTAATGGATTTAAAATCCACACAGATAGTTCGGTGACGTATAACACAAATCACACCTTAAGGGGTTGGAATTGAGGATAATGAAATGGGATAGAAATGTGGGGGATGATCATAAAAAACACTGAGGTGCCGAGTTTTACTATGATACGACTAAGGATCATAGGGATCAATGTTACTCTTTGGTGAGAAAGGAAGCCTATCATTGATTGGTCGAGGCCCCTTATGAATTATAAAATATGGGATTAAACACATGGATAAGTAGAGATGTCCCCACTCTTTTCAAAGGGCTATGTAATGTTTGAAATGATTCAAACACTTGGTAGATGAATTAAGTTATAGAGACAAGACCATTCATAGAGATTTCTATAACCCTTTGGGAAGTTCAAGGACCACCCTAGAAGATTGGTTATTAAGTTTTTAGTCATAAATATTGGGACAATGTATCATGCTCTTTAGTTTTATTCACCGAGGGCCACCAAAAGGATCAAGAATAAGGTATTGAAATCCTACATCGAGAATGGGTACTGTACATGGTGAAATATGATTGAGGTTGTCAAATACACTATTATTGTTTGGTTATGAGACTTTTAAATCAAGATTTGGTAATATTGAAGTCAATTTGAAGTAATGACTGGTGGAAATAGGTCAACTATTAGTTTTGGTGAGAACCATCATGACAAATATTTAGTATAGTAACTTATTATTTTAAGGGGGGCATATCATTCAAGAAAAAATACCCTAGGAATAATATATGAGGAATTGTATTTTTAACCATTGAATCGAATAGGGTGTGGTTAAATTATTTTAGTCATTATTACCAATTTTCTATAGTGTATAACCAAGAAAAATCACTACAAACAATGGGATTCAAAGAGAATTATATCACGTCAAGGAATTTTTTGGTATCCACCCATAATTCAATGGAATGAATTTGGTTTGTGGAAAATGTAACATCCAAGAAGGGTTGAAGCATCCTAAAATCTATATCCTTTCATACTAAACACATAATTGTGATCAGGGGATGGAATAAATCATTGATTAAACCTTTTCTCCTACTCTAAGGGTCTAGAAAACCTGGATCGACTATTGATGGGATCATATGATTGGACCCAAGAGATTTAAGACTATTTTATTTATACTCTAAGATTGGGATAATATATTATGATGAATAGTTTAGAAAGTGGAGACTTTATATTTTACTCAGACTAACTTTTACAGGTTTTCAGCTTACCATGTTTTGTGTCTCTTTCACTAGTAGTTCAGGGTCTTGTGATAAAGACCATCCGAGGCTAGATTTTATGGCTATAAAACTTTAAAAAGGCCTAACCATGATCAATGTATCATTGGGAGGGGGAGGGGTGAATCATTGATATCTTTTTATTTTGTGATATATTTCTTGAATAACATCCTTTGTGTTCTATTAAAGAATTATCACATTGATGAAAACAAAAAAATTCACAAATTTGTAGGAATATACGTTTTTAAAAAGTTCACTACTAAAAAAGAGTAGATATTTTTTGGCATGGCATATAAATATTTTAATACCACAGAATCCACTAGGAAACAATAATTTTGTGTGGATATAGAAAGTAGGAAATTACTATACACTTTTGTTTCACTATTTTAAATATAATAATGCATGTTATTCTTATGGGACATATTAGGTAAGAAAAGAGTTTGTAACAAGTTAATAAACCTTCACCAATTAGTTCCAAACATGTCATTATGCTACTTCAAAAACTTCCTCCCTTTTCATTATTTGACAAAAAAATTATTCACATCCTACACAATACTAGATAGATACAAATGTTCTGGAATTTTTATAAAAACTCAATATGATGGAATAATACAATTCTTCAGTTTGATTACTCAGTCCATAAAATGGTTTTGTGATGATAGTATCAAAAAACCTATGAACATATTTTTCATTTCTAGGGACATTCCAATATGATTTCTCATTCTTATTTGGAAAAATCTAACCGCTATCTATGTCTCATGATTCTTTCATATGGAAAACTTCCTCAAGAAAAATATATCCAAACAAATTCTTTGATAAATTCCATCACAAAACTTTTAGAACTCTCTCTCTCCCATATGTGAATAGTTTCATAGTAATTTGTACTTTGGCCTCTATTTATAACTGTGCCAGAAATAGACAAGGTGTAAAATAACGTTCATTTTCCCACTCAACCAAAAATATTCTTTATTCTTTTGAAAAATTCTCTAATCTTCAAAAAACTCATCTTTCTATGAACTTATAAAAAACAATCCAGTCTGATACAAATTTTCATCTCAATATTGTTTATCACTCCAATTTTCCTGACACGATTGAAAGTATTAAGAACTCAGGACTTCCCAATCTGATTCTCCAAACCAAGTAAAACATTGAAACAATTTTTTCAAAAAAAAAGATAATTTTTTTGACTTCAACGTCTTTTCGTAAACATTTTTGAAACTCATACAGATTTTGGAACCCCCTTGAAAATACTTCATAAAAATCATTGAAACAATCATCCTTTTATTTAAAATTTCAATAATTACTGATACTGGTGAGAAATTATGTCTGATAAAGTCCTACATCTGATGAATTATTAGTGCCGACATGTGTTTGATAGTTAGTCTCTATTTCCCTAATGATGTATCAGTTTCCATGCTTATCAATTTACTTATAACCTAATTGGGAAAAAAATATCTTTTTTATATGAATTTTTTTAATACATTTCAGAACATCATCAAGTTGATCAGTCTTTGATATTTTCTAGTTCATCATTACCTATATTGAATTTGATTTATTATCCCCAAACAACTTAACAACTCTGGTATACCTGCAATATTAATCAATCTCCAATGGAATTATGGCACAACACATCTGATGGACCGTTGTTTCGAGTGACTTATTTCTCTCTGAAACTCTACAATTGATGGATCATCCATTGGATTAGTTCATTTTTTGGATTTTATTGTCTAATTGATCAATTAGTTTTATAAATCAATTGATCAGTACTTAAATAAAACTTTTGACAACAGAAGCATCAAACTTTCCAGCCATTATAAAAATTACATATCTAGTGATCCTCACACTAATAAACTATAACGAGAATAATTTGACTTCATAACCTATATTCTTCTAAAAAATCTTCCCAAAATTATGACTTCTTCATTGTGATGAAACCATTGGGATCAACAAAGAATTTTCATAAATTCAATTAATTTTACACTACATTCATTCACAAGATTGAATAATTTTTTTCCCAGAAAAATTATAATATTGAAAAAATACATAATAAAAAATCATCGTCATATTTATTATCAAATATCTCAAAATATATTCAAACATAGATACAAATTTTCACTCTAATTGAGCACATCATTGTGAACCTAATGTGATTATGAAAAGAACATCACCTATAAAACAGTTCTAGAAAGGAAAAATTAAACTTATAGATTTTATTATCAAGAATTCATTTGATATTAGAAGTATGGTAGCCCTTATTTATAATAATTAATACTTAAAAAGTGAATTGATTTATCATAATTATAATAAAATACAACAAAAAAATAGCATAAAAATCATTCAGCATCTGAAAATCATTTCTAGCCAACTTGGTCCAAATGCTCTCCCCTATTGGATTTTATTTTCTACCAAGGATCATAAATCATTGAAACTTTGTAAATCAATAAACGGATCACTAAAAAAACTCCTAGGGGTACATGAGAGAACTCATTGTAGGAAAAATAATCCTTGACAGAAAAACCACACTATCCAAAAGTAGTGACTTACATAAATTCAACATATGATTCAAAATTTCAAACATTCCACCTTTTCACAAACTTTTCACTTTCCAATGAAAAAACTCTTTCCTAAAACCACTTCAATAAACTGTTAGAACATTTAACACACTTACATGATAAGTTCACAAATTATCCACAACCCCCCCTTTAACACATTCTTCCTTAAACAGTTTAGCACATATCAATAGATAGATTTATGAAACATCATTTTCATTCCCTTGAAAACAATATCCAAAGACTAGATGACTGTGGGGAAGGAAACACATACCTAAACCTTGGAGATAAATAGGTTGGATTCCGATGTTCAACCTTAGTCATAAAAATGGTTCCTTTGGTAAAGGGTTTTTGAAAATTTCAGCAATTTGTTCCAATATATGGACATACTCATGATTTATTTCATTCTTAACCACGTATTCATTGATGAAGTGATATTTAATATCAAAATTTTTTAAATGAGAATTTTTTATGGTATTTATTGTAACATTTATATCACTCTAATTATCACAACCTAAGAGTAGAGGGAACTTCACTTAAAAAAGTAAGTCTTCAAACAAGGTATTTATCCATATAAGCTATATTGCAGATTGAATAGAAAAAATAATCATCTTAATTAATATTAAGTGTTATTTAATTTTGTTTCTTAATATTCCAACTTACACTAATTTCCCATAAAAATATAACTCCATCAAATTTGGATTTTCTATTATATACACTTCTTGACCAATCTGTATTTGTATAGCCAAACAAATCAATTCTTCCTCAGATATAAGACCTGATTCCAAAATTTGTTGTACCTTTTATATATTTGATAATTATTTTTATTTCCAAAATATGTGATTTCTATAGAGTACTTTTGAATATTTCTTATAAGTTAACAACAAAACAATATTTTTCTTGTGGTAGTTAGATAAAATATACTTATAATCAGCATCTGAAACTCTTTAGATTCAACTTCCTAACCTTAATCATATTTAGTAAAGTTGGATCCCACTGAAATTAGAATGGAAACAAGTTTTTAATACTGAATGAAAAAATTATTAAGAATTTCCTTAGTATACTTTTCTTGAGAAAGAAATATGTATTTCTTCTTTTAGGATATTTTCAACCCATGAAAGTATTTCATTTCACCATACATGGACATTTCAAAAAACATTTTCATTTATTTTGAATATATTTCATAATTTCTTTCATCATTCCCAATAAAGATAATATCACCAATATATACAATAATAATGAGGGAAATCAGCTAACTTTTTTTTGGGAAGAGATTACTATCAAATCTTCATTTATTATTGTTAAACTTTATTAATAAGGTATCTGATTTAAAATACCATTCCCCTGAAGCTTTATTTAACCCATACATGTATTTCTTAAACTTTAACACATAAATTTTATCCCTCCTAATAAAAATTCCACATGGTAGTTCAACATATACTTCTTCATCGAGTTCTCCATTCATAAATTCTGATTTCACATCCATCTAAAAAAATTTATAAATTCATTTTCTACAAATTACAAGAAATATCCAAAATGTTTTAGCCTTTCCACTAGAGAAAAATCCTCATCAAAATCAATGACTTAAATATATGAGGAAAAATTAAAAAATAATCTATTATTGTTTATTATCACTTCACAATATTCATCCAACTTATTTAGAACACCTACTTTGTAACAATAATTTTTTTCCATTTGGTTTGGGTATCGATTACCAAGTATCATTCTTATTAATATGATACAACTCTTCATTAATATCCTAAATCCATTACAGATTCTCAAAATATTCATTAACATCATTCAGCTCAAAAATTGAATACAAATAAGTTTGACTAAAACTTTTAATATTTTTCTTGTTTGAACAGTTTAATGTTGATCAAAAATAATTTTCTAAGATTCCACATATTTCCTCAACCTAGGATAAAATGTACAAAATTATTCCTTATCACCATAAATAGATGAGTAGGATTCCTATTCATGCATCAGACCTCCAATATTGTAATTATCTTCACAATTCTTAAAAAAATTATTCATCATAATCATATTCCTTATCTATATGTGATTCTTTCACATATTCCACTGGTTTTGAAGAAATTTTACATCAATAGAATCAACTACTCTTCATTAATCTTTTTTGAAACATCTATATCCTCTTCCATCCAGATAGTATCCCAGAAAGGTTCCATAATCACCTATATAATTAAACATTCCATGGTTTTCACCATAGTTTTTATGATGGATAGACTCCCAAAAACTGTTATGTGTTTTTATAGTAGCCCTATGTTTTCTTACTTTCATATTACATTATTTTAATGATAAACAACGTAATAGCATTACAAATATAGGACCCAAAGGTTTGATTTCTTGTGGAAATTAGGCTCATACATAACTTTTATATAATAAAACAAAAAATTTATTTAAATACTTATCTTTATCCTTATAAAATCATGAATTATCCTTAGTAAGTATAATCCCCTAAGGATATACATCAATGAAATGGGTGAGCTAAAAGCTGAGTAAAAAGATGAATATAGAACATGAATCAATATAACATGGGTGAGAATAATAATAATTATCATATCATAATCATAGGATCAACTTCATCATCATGAAGGAAGCATGTGATAATAGAATGGAATGTGTCAATGAATAAAAATGAAACATCTTGTCATATTGGTCAAATACTACACATATTTTTGAACAAATCTAGCTTCATGTTCATGTATACAATATTTTAATAGTCATAACATCAAATTGTGAAAAAATCTAGAATCATGTTCTTGTATAATATATATTATCTCATGATATACATCCCATTACCCATTTCATTATAGGTCTATATAATTATTGTCCCACCCATCACATAATGACATTTACATAATCATTCATTCCACATAGAACATATAACAATCACAGTCATGAAATAACTAATGGAAAGGAATGAGTTTCATAAGGATTTCATAAATCATATTGTCACAAATATTTTTTTATTTGTTAAATAAATATGGTAAGAACATATTTGTTATGAGAATCATCATAATTGAGTGAAGAAGAACCAACTCAAGGAGATTAAAAGATGTGTTTTGGAAAGAAAAATTCTTTTATAATTTTTTTATATTTTCCATAAAAGAAGGTTTATAAAATTTATATCCAAAAAAAATTGGAAGAATAATTAAATGATTTTTAAGGAAAATTAGAGGAATATTCATACAAAATATTTCATGAAATAGGGATTTCCCAAATAAAAGGAGTTAGATTCGTTAATCCCCTTACCTTAATTACCTCTTTAATTCATCAGTTTTGCGCCTCATGAATAATAAACATAAATTTATTAAAACATTTCAAAAGAACCTAATTATAATCATTTATTTAAATATTTATCAATTATAACCATTTTATTATATTTATCAATTTTCTTTTATGAAATATAAGCATTCTTATATGAGGTTTTCTTAAAAATTACCCATTTTTCTTTGATTTCTCTATTTTCCTTCAAAGTCATTTACAAAAAATTATGATTAACTCCAAAACATTATAATAAATATAATTAGTTATTAATATATTATATATAATTGATACTGTCAATCCATTAATGTGGTTATAATAATTTCTTTGGAAATGTATCCATAAGCGGTGAAAAAACCTTTAACGAGACATTGTTGGAAGATTGGGAAAGGGAAGTATGACATTTATATTCGTCACAAATATATTAATTAAAGTAGTTTAACATAATTAATATAATGTTAACTTATAGAATAAATAATATTATAGTATATTATTTTGAAATTAATTCGGAAAATAAGAAATAGAATAAGAATATAGGGAAGAGTTAACAAAGACTTACTATCTCCTTGGTGTAGATTCTCTTGTACAAAACTACAAATCCATTGGATTTTGGAGTTTGATTTCTCCGGAAAGTCCCTAAGTATTCTAAGTGGTTTTTGAGGGAGTATTTGGGTAGATATTGGGATTTTTAATGGGTGGTAGGAGTGGTTTTATTGGGGAAGGTATAAAGGTTATTTATACTTGAGGTGAGGAGTATTTTTAAAATAAAATATTGGATAAAATTTTATATCTAAGGTAAAAATTTTAATATTGAATTTTTGAAATTATTAACCATAAATTAATTAAATAAAATGTTTTTAAGACTATGGTTTACTTTATAATTTGAATTCATTATTTTAATCAAAAGGAATGGTGTAAAAATGAGAAAATTATATTTTAATGTAATACATTATATTTTTAGGCTTTGGAAAGTATTTTTTAGGTTTGGAAGTTATGTTTATCATGTTTTAATAGATAATTTTTGAAATAAAATATATATTTACCTAATATAAAGTTCTATAAATCATTATGTGACTATTTCATCTTGAATTATGTAATTTAAGATACATAGATTATGTGAAAAACCATATTTTACTATTCACAAAAAAATTATTGTGTTTTAGAAAATTACCAAAACATAAAACAAAGATAATTTTTATGCAATGATTTAAAAAATTAGTTTCATTTTATCAAAATAAATTTATAAAATTGGTAATTTTATTTTTTAATATAGAAATTATGATTTTCATGAAATACTTTAAAATACAGTTTATTAAAGATGTGCTTATATTTTCTTTGAGTTTTTAATAGGGATATTTTTTTGGAATTATAAAATTTATTTTTACATAAATTAATCACAATAAATATTAATTATATTACAATTTATTATTTTTGTGTTAAATTACTTTTTCGATGCTTAGGTTACTATTCTAATGATCACATTACTTGTCTAACGGTCACATTACCTTATATATAATTCTACTTTTCTTCATTCATTATTAAACTCAATTGTTATCAAGTTTCTATATTTATATTTCTTATAACATTGATTGGTTTACTGATATTTTGTTTCTTTTCTATATTATTGGCAGTGGGGGTGATGATTCTAGTGGATTATAAAAATCCATATTTTCCCAATTTATCTTTTCCATTATATATTTTTTATCTAATTATAATTTTTTTAATTTAGTCAGTTTAATTACTGATTAGTATAGTAAGTTTTAAAAAAATATTTTTTTGGTTTCTTTTTTTATAATAATATACAATGTATTATAAGACTCCTTTATTTCAAGAAATAGATACTATTTATAAACTCTAGGTTGTTACCTTCTCCTCTAACTTATAAATTTCACCCCCAAAAATTCAACACATTTATCAGTTGGGAATAGATGAGGGTACTTCTGTTTCATTGTTTCATATGGTTCCCTTGTCGCCTCTTCAAACTTATGGTTCATCCACAACAATTTGACAAGGTGAGTTTTCTTATTTCATAGAACATTGTCTCTATGACCGAAGATCATCACTAGATACTCATAATATGAGAGGTAATTCACCAATTGTACTACCTCTACATTTAGTAATTGTGAGGGATCAAGTATATACTTCCTTAGGAAGGATATATGGAACACGTCATGAACTTGATCCATTTTTGGCGTAACTGTAAGATGATAAGAAAATTCTCTTATGTAATCAAGTATCTCAAAGGGGACAATGAACCTTGGTCTAAGATTCCCTTTCTTTCTAAACCACTTGAATCTCTACCATGGTGACATTGAAAGGAAATGTTTTTCTCCAATATTTAACTTTATGTCCCTCATATGGTTTTCAACAGAACTATTTTTCCGACTATGAGAAACTTTTATATGTTGTTTTATGGATTGATACTTTTCTATCATGTCTTACCAAAGATCAGATCCAAGTAGATTTCTTTTCCCAACTTCATCCCAAAGGTTTCAGTTCTATCTAACATCCTATACAGAACTTCATATGGATACACTTGAATACATGAGAGGAAGATATTATTATATGATAAATCAACCAATGGGAGATGCTGATATCATCCTCCTTTAAATTCTATTGAGAAAGTTCTTAGCATGTCCTCAAGAGTCTGAATTTTCCTTTCAAACCGAACTTCATTTTGGGTGTGATAAGCCATACTAAAATTAAATTCATTACACGAAGCATGTTGAGGACTTAGCCATAATTTATTAGGGAACCTTGGATTATGATCAGAGATGATAAAAAGTGGAACCCCAAGCAACCTTACTACTTCCTTCACATATATCATTGCATGTTGTTCAAGGTATAAATCTTCTTGAATTGAGATAAATTGGTCATTCCTATTGATTTGATAATAGGAAACCAATATTTCATTATTTCCTTTAGATTTTTTTGAGAGACCATTGAAAAATTTTATAGTTACACAATCCAATTTTAATGTGGGTATAACAAATTCTTACATAATCCCTTTTTAATTTTTTCACTATGCTTTAACTTGACGACATACCAAAAACAATGGAATATATTTTTCAATCTTCTTAATGTTATCCAACTAGAAGTGTTTTTGGAGATTCATGTACATCTTGGTACATCCATGATGGATAGAGAAAAGTGAGATATAAGAATTTTCAAATATATATTTAATTATATCTGGTGATACACACACACAAATCCTTGCTCCAAACTAAATCACACTATCATCATCGATGTAGAAATTAGTTAGCTTCCCTTCATTTACTTCTTTCACTTTCTTTTGTAGCTCCGGATCATCCCTTTTGGACTCCTTGATATTCACTTTGATAGATGGTTGGGTAATCATTTGGGAAAGGTAGGATGTATTCTTACTATTATGAATTCAATAAAAACTATTTTCATATACATGAAGATATGGTCTTTCTTAATCTGCATTATGGATAGAGTATCAAGTTCTTTTCTACTAAGATAATCAACTACCTTCTTTGCCTTTCCTAGATCTTAGTTAATCTTTAAATCATAGTCATTCATTTTTTCTAACCATATTATTTGATTCATGTTGAAATACTTTGGTGTGAATATATATTTCAGAATCATGTGATAAATATATATATATCACACTTTTCACCATAGAGACAGCGCCAAAAAATATTTAGAGCAAAGATCACAACTGATAACTCCAAATAATATGTCAGATAGTTATGATCATGGATCATCAACTATCACGAGGAATATGATGCCACTTTACCATTATAAATGAGTATACAACCCAAGCCTTTCTTAAAAACATACCTGTATATTAGAAAACCTTATTCACTTATTGTTAGTTTGAGTACATGTGAAATGATTAACCTCTTCTTGAGATCCATAAATCTTTCCTCACATTATTCTATACATAAATACTTTGCCCATTTCATTATTAACTTAGTTAGGGTTCCATAAAATCATGATAAATTTCTCACAAAACATTTGTAGTTCTAGTTAAAATAAAAAAAATACATATTTCCATGAAACTAGTGGGTATGGTCCATTCCTAAATTGCCTTTATATTTGAAGGGTATATAAAAATTCACTCAATTGTGATCACGTGCCCAAAAAATGCAACATGAGGTATCCAAAAGTCACACTTTCTAAACTTATCAAACATTTTATCCTTTCTTAATATCACTAGAATAGTCTTTATATTCTCTTCATGATCTTCTTTTTTCTTGGAGTCAATGGGAATATCATCGATAAAGGAAACCAATTTTATTTTGAGGTAGTATCTAAAAATTCTATTCATTAAATCCATGAAGATTGTAGGGACATTGGTAAGTCCATAGTGAAACATAATGAAATCATAGTTCCCATACCTTATACGGACAACAATATTATGAATATATTTCCTTTTCGCCTTCAATTCATGATTTCTAGAATGAAGATCCACCTTTTAGAAGTACATATCTCCTCTTAGTTGATTAAATAATTAATAAATCATTGTAAGGGGATAATTTTTCTTTAGGGTGATCTTGTTGAGATCCTGGTAAATGATACAAAACTGCTTTGATTAATCCTTCTTATTGACAAAGAGAACTAGCACACCCCAAGATGGTTCACTTGGGTGAATGAACAATTTTTCCAAATGATCTTTTAGCCAATTCATTAACTCATCCAGTATAATCAAGGCCATATTGTAGAGGAATTTTGATATAGGAGTGTTTCCAGGTATTTTCTCTATTAAGAACTTTACCTCACGATTTTGGGGAATTCTGGGTTACTCTTCAAGAAATACATTAGTATATTCCCTAAAAATGTGTATTTCCTTGAGTTCGATGCATTATTTGACTGAACCATTTGGGAAGGGTATGATTCTCCATAAGGTATCAACACCCAAACCATTGATGGGTTTTACAAAGGACATACATGATATTCCTTGCATTTGTATAGGATCATGGGATGGTTTATAATATGAAAAGAGATTGCATCTTCCTAATAGTTTATGTGTTATCAATATAACGAGACCCATTCCATGCTAATATATCATTGAATTACACAAAGGGAAGTATTATGAGATTCACTGGATGAATCTTTCCATAGACTCTTACAGGATAAGATTCTAACACTTAGGCTGAAATTATTACATTTCTATGTGATTTTATAGATATATCTACTTCAAGGTATCATGGCTTATATTCAAAAGTCTGAGAAAACTTTCAATATATAAAGGAAATCATAGAACAATAATCAAATAAAATCTTCCATTATTTGGTTAATAGGTAGTGTACCTTGAATGACTACATTTTCAAACTCCACTTTAGTAGTAGTGATGACATAATCTTTCCATTTATTATTTGGGATTGGTGATGATGATTACCATCAAGGACCTAGGTTTTAATGTACTAGCTTTTATAGTTTCTTTTTCCCCTATTGTTGAAGCATTGTACCATGGGTGCTGCATTAGGAGGTTCATTCCTTTCATCCATCATGTTGTAAAACTTCTTCATATCTCTCCAACATTCATGATCTTAGTGGAATTATCTCCCACACTTCAAGTATTTCATAATCCTATTGAGGCAATTTCCATGATGTTTATTAGAATTTTTTTGACATGTGGGTAGTTCGATCCTAGTTCCTATTTTTTCATTTGACCCGCCACCTTGAAAAAATATTCTTGTCTTCTTATATACATATCAATGAGATCATTATCCAAAATCCATCTATAATTTGAGAGAACATCAAACAACTTATTAACAACTCCCAAATTCGTAGATAGATAGAGACTTTCAAAGGTGTTATTTTAATCCACTGAAGACTCTATCTATTTTTTTATAATTGTTTATAACAAATCCTAAGGAGTATTTTGAAATCATTTAGAATTTTCACTCATAATCAAATACAGATTCACCTTCCTTTTTCTTCATCTCTATAAATTATCTTTCTATATTTTTTCAGAGAGTTTGAGGTAAATACATAGTAAGAAATATTTTGTTAAAATCATATGAATATATCTCATACATTTCATCATTTGGCTTGGTGTTCTTTATCAACAACCAACATTTATCAGCTTATCTATATAGATGATAAAATACTAGAGTCACTTTATCCTTCTCTTAATAATGGATCATAGAAAATATCTTTTCCATTGAGTTAACACACTGTTCCATGACAAGTGGATGAGAAGTTCCACTAAATGTAGGTGGTTGTTGCAGTAAAAAGGACTTAATGGATAGTTGATCCTTCTTTGGTGAATGAGTTTGTTCTACATGGTTCAAGTTATTATTATTAGCCTGAGACAACTGGGTAAGAATTTCCATGAAGTTTTAAACTCAACCTCCCATGGAATTTGGTATGTCATTCAAAAAATCATTGTATTGTCCCTCACATGGGTAGTTGGAATGGTTTCTCATGGTTCCCCTCATTTTATAAAATAAAAATGGTTTTAACGCAAATAAATTCAACAAAGTATGGAAAAATTATTCTTTTATGAAATTAACACTAATAGAATATGTTATGGGATCCCTATGTTTATCATTTTCTAAATAGATTCTTCTAATATGTTTTACCTATACATAGAATTTTACTTATGGTTTTCACTCTTGTATTCTAATAAAAATTCCAAAACTAACAAAATTGTGCTCTGATACCAACTATAGAAACCTTTCTTTTTCTTAAATTATTATTACATCATTTTAAAGATAAACAACATAATAGCGTTACAAATCAAGGATCCAAAGGTTCAGTGTGTTGGGAAAATTAGGCTCATATATAACTTGAAAATTATAAAACATAAAAATTTATTTAATAAGTATTATCTATCATTCAGAAATATCTCATTCTTCTTAGTACATGTAATGACCTGATGATATCCATCACTGAAAGGGGTCTGCTAAAAGTTCAGTAAAAAGATGAATAATGAACACGGATCAATATAAAATGGATAAGAATAATAATAATCACCATATAATAATAATATAATAAATATCATCATCATTAAGGAAACATGTGATAATGTAACGGAATATGGAAATTCATAGAAGTGAATCATATTGTCATAGAGGTTAAATACCACACACAGTAGTGAAAAAATCTAGCATAATTTTCATGCATAACATATGCGCATAATCATAATAACATCTTGAGAACAAATATTATATCATGTAAACACATTATAAACATTATATAATGAGATAATCCACATTACCCAATGCATTAAAGGGATATGTAATTCTGGGCTCACCCATCACATTATAACATTTATATAATCATGTATGCCATAGAGAACATATATAAATTATAGTCATGAAATTAACCATAAAAAGAAATGAGTTTCATAAGGATTTAATAAAGTATACATTAATTAATAAACATTTTTTGGTTCTTAAATTAATATAGAGAAAATATATTTGGAATCATAATCTTTGTACCTGAGAGAAGAAGAAATAGATCCAGAGGATTCAAAGATGTGTTTTTGGAACGAAGGGTTTTTCAAGAAAATATTTGTATTTTTCATAAATTCAAGTTAGAAACATGTATATCCATGAAAATAAAAGGTAAAAATAATGAAATAACATTTAAGGAACACTATAGTAATATTCATAACCAATATTTCGTGAAATAGTGATAAACGAATGAAAAAGGTTGGGTTTGAGAATCCCCTTACCTTAATTATCACATTATTTCGTCACCTTGGCGCCTCCTGGATAATAAAAATAAAATTATTAAAACATTGATCTAGCAGTTAATTATAGTCATTGATACAAAAATTTATAAATTATAATCATTTTATTATATTTCTTAATTTTTGATGATGAACTAGAAGCATTTTGATATTGTGTACTTAAAAATTCCCCATTTCACTTTGCTTTCTCTATTTTTATTCAATGTAATCTATAGAGAAGTATGATTAACTTCAGAAGAATAAAATTGATATAATTACTTATTTATATATTATATTTAATTAATAACATCCATCCATGAATGATATTATAATAATTTTCTTAGAAATGTCTCTATAGGTGGTTAACCGACCTTTAACGAGAAGTTGTTGAAAGAGCGGGAAATGAAATAATGACATTTATATGTGTTATAAATATGATAATTAAATTATTTTAACACCATTAATATAATTTTAAATTACTGAATATATAATTTTACTGAATTTAGTTTTGAATGTAATTGGGGAAAATAAGAAAGGGAAGAAGAAAAGATAGAAGATTTAGTAGAGACACTCTCTCCTTAGTGTAGATTCTCTTATATAACACTATAAATACCTTTTTGATTGGAGTTGGATTGAATCTTAATGTCCCTATTTATTCTTAGGGGCGTAAAAGGGAGGATTTGGGAACATATTAGTCTTCGTAATGGGTGGGAGGAGTGGGTTTCCATGATAAGGGAGAGAGGTTATTTCTACTTGAGGAGAGGGGCATTTTTAGAATTAAATATTGAATAAAATATTATATCCAAGGTAAACCATGTAGTTGTGATTTTTTAAAAATATAAACCATATTTTAATTAAATAATCCATTTTTAAGACTTTTTTCACTTTATAATTTGAATTCATTAGTTTAATAAAATGGATGGGTGAAAAAATGAAAAAAGAATATTTTAATATAATAATTTAGATTTTTAGGCCTTGGAATGTAATGTTTTAGGTTTTAATATTAATTTTATAATATTTTAATTACTAATTTAGAAAATAAAATATATCACAACCAAAAAACAAGTTTTAGAAAGTATTATTTCTTTTTTACATCATGAATGATGTAATTTATGATACACCAGTTCTATGGAAAACAATATTTCTACTATTCACCCAAAAATTGAGGTATTTCAAAAAATTAATAAAAAATCACCCTAGAAAAATTTCTATATGATAATTTAAAAATTATTATTATTTTATTTTTTAATATAAAATAATATAATTTTTACAAAAAACATTAAAATATAGTTTATTTTAAATGTGCTTATCTTTTATTTGTGTTTTTAATCATGATATTTATTTGTTTGGAATTATAAAATTTATATTTACATAAATTAATCATAAAAAATATTATTAATATCACAATTTATTATTTTTGGGTAAAATTACTATTCCAACTATGATGTTATTATACCAACGGTCACATTACTATTCCAACTGGTACATTACCTACAATATATACTTATACTTTACTTAATTCACCATTCAACTCAATTAACCTCAATGTTATATATTTACATTTTATATAATTTTGATTGTATTATAAATATTTTGTTTCTTTTCTATAGTTTTGGTTGTGAGGGTGATTGTTCAAGAGGATATGAGTGATCCATATTTTCCTAATTTAGTTTTTTTATTTTATATTTTTTGTCCAATTGTAATGTTTGGAATTTTTATTGGTTTCATTACTAATTAATGTAATAGTGTTTATTATTGAAATAATTGTTTTTGGGTTTTTATGTGTATAATAAAATATAATATATTATAAAACTCATTTATTTCAAGACACAAATACAATTTATAAACTCTCGGTTGTTACAATTTTAAACATGTATATTTATCATAGAACATTTCATAAAGAGTCAAATCTTAACATGGATTGTAAAAACATCAATTGTGAATATAAATGTTTGTGCTCATTGATTTTCACTAGAAGTAGTGAGAAAGTACATGTTTATTAAACATTATACACTTATTTCAAGTAAACTTGGATTCTTCCAATCAGTAACACTATTTTTTTGGTGTGTATGGTGTACTAAACGCATGCTACATTCAATGTTTTTAAGGTAACTTATGAAATCCTCATGCATGTATTCACCAAAATTTTTAGTTTTCTACTTCGTTATAGAATACCCACATCCTTTGTCAAATCATCTCCTAATGCTCTTAAACATATTTAGATGTTTCGACTAATGCTTCGATTACATTATTAAAGTAATGCGAGTAAAATCATCAATGAAAGAAATATTGTAATTATATCTAAAATTTTATTTCTTACTCATTATATAACAAATATTAGAATTAATTATATATAGTGGTCAATTTTAATGAATGTAAACTTTTTTATACATTGGTTTTTTAATCTTTCCGTTTGGCAAAATTGAACTACACAAATATCTTCATCTTGACATATTGGGTGTAACACCCCAAGATTTTGAAAATAAATTTAATATTGAATGCATGAAACACCTAGTCTCTAAAAAATACCACTTTGTTATAACCTATCTAGTAAACATAATTTTTCTACCTCTGTGATTGGAATTTAGAAAAACTGACAGACACAGTTGTGTTCAGTAAGATATTTAGAGTATGATAAGACAAACTTATTTTTTAGTGAATAGTAACATACCCTTATGAATAGTAATATGAATAGTAATATGAACCTTATGAATATTAAATAAATTATTATTTTATTGTCTTAATATTTTAATATAATGATATCTTGATTAATTTTTCAAGGTGATATAAAATGAATTATAGTTTTAAAATTGTTATTTTTCGAATAAATTATGATTTTAATAAAAATTAAATTAATAATATTTTGAAAATTATTTTCAAAAAACTGAGTTCATTTTTTAATTCTACATGTTAAAAAATGGTTAGGGTGAAGTTTTGTGATTTTTCTGAACTACTTGAATTTTTTTGAATAGTAAAATACTGTAATTTAGAGTATATTTACATTATCAGTTAAATTAAGAATTACTAGAATCATGACTAATGTGTGAACTCTTGGTTATAAATCACATGAAAATATTACTATTCTTTGTCACAAGAATCAATACAATTATTCGTCTTTGGAAAAATAATAAAATAACATGTAAAATAATTGGAAAACCCTCCTCTCCTCCACTATAAAACCCCCTAACTCTCTCTTCTATTCACTCATCTCAAGCCTAGTTCCTTGTCAAAATTCTACTCAACTATCCTCCCAAGATCCTCCCCCACATCAAAAATCCATTGGTCTCCTAAAAATTACCAAACCATTCCCCTAAAGAGGCTCTCAAGGAAGATTATTTCAAGAGGTAAATTCCTCTTTTCATTTATTTTATTTGAATTTCCTTTATATTCCTTTTATTTCCTCACCACCTTTAACCCAAAAGGTGTGATGACTCCAGTAACTTTCATGTACGATAATTTTTTTATGATAAAGGAATAATTCTTCATCATCTCTTCTTTCCCATACTTTTATACTAGAAATGAAAACACCATCCAAGATGTGTTAATTTATAAATTCAAGGATGATGAGTTTTTAATTTTTATTACCATATTCAATTGTTATCGTTAAACTATTTTGATGATTGAACCAAAATATAATATATTTATTATAAATTATTTAATGTAATGTAATCCTTTTTTACACAAGATATTAATTAAAAATCAAAATGAGTTCATTGTGATCAAGAATCGCCAATTAACCTAAATAATTTTCAATAAAGTTTTATATAATGATTCATCTTCACTCCCAATAACCAAATGAATTTTGTGACTAAGTAATATAATGGTTGTAATCTAATAACATACATCTTCTATTCTGGAAAACCATTCTCATTCTACATGTTTATCCTTACATGAATATAAGTAAGCTGATCATGAAAACAAAGGAAGAAAACACTCCCAAACAATGAAATTGGATCTCCTAACCCATAAAAAGGAAATAAATGAACCTAATAAGGTTGTGATAAATAAATTAAATGTATAGGAGGTTCTGGAATCATTAATTTAAGAACCTAAAATTTATTATTCAGTTCATTATGATCATGTGAGTAACACCAACAGACTTAAGGTAAGGGTTTTCTACCCGAACCTCCATTTTCATTTAGGTTACTATTATTCTCTACTTAACTCAATTAAATTATTATTTATTCATATGTAATCCCCATAAATTCTATATTATTGTTCAATATATTTTTACCAAACATATTTCTACCTCCATTTAAGGGGAGTTATACATTTTAAAAGGATCTTTCATAATTTCTTCCCAAAATGTGAGCCCGATTCAAGAGAATTTCTCACATTCTTACTTATTTACTAAGGCACTATATTATCTATTTTTGGAAACCATTATCTTTCTAAAATATCTAATTTTATTCTCAAAATAATTTCTTAATTCACTTTTGGTTTTATACAATTATTTTTCCAAAAGAACTATTCTTTTCAAAGTAAATGAGTATTTGTCTCAAGAATTACTCCCTGATTTTAAAAGAGTATCTTCATCTATTTCAACAATCCTATTAATTCTTATGTATTATTCGGATTAATATTTTATTATATCATATTTCAAATTTAATTTAATGTTTTATGATTATTTTGACTGGGGATGTGCTATCTTAAAACCATCTCAAATTTACTCTAAATGGTTAGTGTATGTTCAGGGAAAGTTATTTATATTTCATATATTAGTATCAATATGAATGTATATGTTGTTAATTCTTATCCCTGTTTATTTGAGGAATTCATTAGACTAAGTAAGTGTCGAGTGGGAGCCTCTATAGCCTCTCAGTGCATCAGTAGGTCTCATTAGATAAACTACGGTTTTGGGACGAGTCCTTGAAAACATGGATATTTATTGTCTTGGAACAAGGCCTTGATAGTATGGTTGTGATGTACTAAACTATGAATTACCTCATTATGAAAATAGTATTTATGGTTCATGAGGTTATTATACTAGTATAATACCTATGATCATGTTTTATTATGGCACTGTTTATTCAACTCTTATTCCAGCCATATTTTGTTCAAGTTCATTTTTTAAAGACCTGGGTTTTTAAGTTATTCACTATGCCTAATGTTTATGCTTCTTGATATCTTCCACTATATTTCTTACCCTTAATAAGTGTTTGAGCTCACCCATTTCTTATTTTTTATTTTCCCAGGACATGAGGAGTTATATTATGAATGACATGTAGAAATTACCTAGGAGTTATGGATGTTGTCAAAGGATTTTATATGTTGTATTTATTTTCAAATTGTAATGTTGAACTTATGTTTATATCTTGTTTCCAAAGCTTCTAAACTACACAACACTTCTATATGAACATTCCTTTCTTTTATGCCAATGTAATTAAATAAGGCACCAACTTCAGGAAACTGGGATCGGGTCATTACACTTGGTATTAGAGAAAGTTTAGTAGAAAACATGGAAAATATATTTAGAAAATGTAGATTTGGGAACAAAACCCTAAGATAGTCTTTGAGGATAAGCATACAAGAACATCCTAGAATTTTTGGAAAGGAATATATTATTAGTATAGTTCTAGAAAATACTTCACTTTCTAGATACTACTAGTGGATGTGGTTATGAAACATAAGTACCTAGGAGTGAAAACTCTGATAAAACGTTTCAGGCTTTACTCGAGGTATCATGGTACATGATAACGAGCCTTACTTCATACCTGGCTTGACACTCTTGGGGGATATGATTAGGATAATTCAAATTTCCTTTACAAGCCATTATAAAGGATTTGAATGTAAAATGTTCCTCACAGAAACCATGTTTATGATTATGAGATTAGCTTTGTATAAAATTTTAATTAATGCCATGGATTTTTCTACATTGATATTATAAATTGTAATTCATAACCTAATATAGTGTATTCCATTATTTATAATTAGTGCCTAGTGGAAGGAATGGAAACTGTATGAATGTGCATGTCCCATGTAGGGATTTTCCTCCGATGAAATATAATGATGTTGGATCTGGTGTTGTGACTCGTGTTGGGAAACTATTAACTACACTGAGATAGCTGAATAAAGTTATGAATAACAACCTTACCTATATAGAGAATCCAAATCCACAACATGGGGGGGTGCTATTTTATATCTATTTATGTGACAACATCATATATTAGTTAATGGGAAACAAACTCATTCATAGTGGAATAGTAGATAAGTTCATTAGAGAAGTCATTTCTTTCTTTGGGATATAATGAAAGAGAGAAGGTTTTTATGGAACTTTATCAACTATTAGGAGATAAAGATTAGTGGTGGTCTTTAGTCTAAAACACAAAGGAGGATTAATAAATAGAATAAATGGAATGGAGTGATCTTAAGGAAATATTCTTAGAAAAATACCTCTTTCATGAACATCGAGAAGATATGGGATGATATTTTCTGAATATGAGCCAAAAAGAGGATGAGAATGTTAAAAAGTATGAAGCTAACTACACAAGGTTATAAAGAAATTCCAAAGACTACATAAATAATCCAAGGAGGAATATTTATTTATTATTTGATAGTTTACAACCATTCCTCTGAGGATATATAGTTTCCCAAAGTATCTCATCATATGAAGATATAATCTCAATTAATATCAAGATAGAAAAGAATTTTATATGTCTTATGATTTCAAAGAAAAATATATAAGAATGGGGATAATGAAAAATCTAGAAAAGGATATAAGGGAATTGGGAAGAAGGGGAGAGTTGAACTTCCATCCTATAGTAATTGTGGGGAGAAACACCCTAGAACTTTCTTGAAGGGAATGAGAGTCTATTACAAGTGTGGAGAAAAAGGCCACCTATGTTGGAATTGTAAAGGGAAGAAATAAGATACCTATGTTCAATGCTAAAATTGTAGAGAGATGGAACATTATTCACATAAATGTCCTAAGAGTCAGGTAAAGATTCCCCAAAGAATTTTAAGGGAGAAAGGAAAAGCTTATGCGGTCACAACTACAGAGGTCGAAGTTTCTAATGACATGGTGGAAGGTACATTAATAATTTCCTAAAACATAGACAATGATTTATTTGATTTTGGATCATCAAATTCTTTCATATATTCCTAGTTTTCTTAGAAAATTATATATTTCCAATTTTATTTAATAAGGGAGTGGTCATTAAAAACTCCCAAGGGAAGTACCATTGCAACAAAGTTGTGCCAGGTAGTCCCCATTATGGAATATACATGTGATTTATCTACTGATTTTATTATCATACCCATGATTGAATTTGATATAATACTCAATATGTATTGTCTTTCTAACCATGATTTGAAAAGTCATTACAATAATAAGGAGGTTACAATTTTTGAGGACGATGTGGAATCCCTTATCTTTAGGGAAGAAATATCAGCATCTGATTCTCATCTTGATCCACCCATAGTAGATCTACTGAATTCAATTATTGGTGAGGAAGGGAATGTAATATATATGGGTAAGGAAATTAAATTTCAAATAGAGTATGTACCTATTGTGCAAGAATATATTGATGTGTTTTCAAAGGATTTACCTTGACATCTTACAAAGCTGGAAGTTGTGTTTTCTATTGATTTAATTCATAGTTCAAGGCCTATATCAAAGAATACTTATAGAATTTACAATGTGGAATTAGTAGAACTGAAGAATCAACTAGAAGAATTTAGTGATAAATGATTTATTTTCGATAGTGTTTTCCCGTCAGGATCCTCTATTATTTTCGTCAAGAGGAAAGATGGATCTATGAGGTTGTTCATTGACTACAGAGAGATCAATTATATAACAATAAAGAATAGGTATCCCCTACCTCAAATTGATGATTTATTTGATCAAATAAATAGAGCCCAATATTTTTCGAAGATTTACCTTTGATCTAATATCATCAGTTTCTAGTAAAGAAGGAAGTCATTTCAAATAAAGCATTTCAAACCAGGTATGGGATTACAAGTTTACATTAATTCCTTTTGGACTAACTAATGAACCCTCAAGTTTCATGGATTTAATGAATAGAGTTTTCAAGGAGTATCTTGATGAATTTGTGGTTTTATTAATTAATTATATCTTGGTATACTACAAAAGTTATGAAGATCATGAAAATCACTTGCGCACTATTCTGAAGACTCTTAGAAGAAATGGATTATATGGGAAGTTTAAAAAGTGTTAATTTTGGCTTCAATTAGTTTCTTTTCTTGGCCACATTGTCTCTAATGACGATATATATGTTGATCCTATGAAGACAAGGGATGTGCATGAATGGACTACACCAATGAATATAATTGAGGTACATAGTTTTATTGGTGTAGTAGGTTATTATAGGAGTTTCGTTCAGCACAAGAGCCTCATCCTAGTTGGTGAGGGCTTGAAAAGTGTATCCAGGAGACCCGACTTCAAAATTGGGTGGAGACATAATTTTTGGGTACTATAGAAGTCACTGTAGCAGGCATTGTAGTAGGTATTGTTCGGTACTGTAGCAGCCATAACTATTCATTTTTTTGGGGTTTTGGGCCACTGGTTTGGGCCTCGGGTCCTTTAAGGCCTTCAGGAAACCCAAGGCCTTTAGGTCATTAAGGATTTTGGGAATCCTCAAGGCCATCGGGCCCCCTTAAGGACTTCGGGACACCTGATATTGTACTTAAAATGACTATACATACTCTACAAGGAGAAAACTTAAGATGAGGATTTAGAGCAGGAAAATTCACCATAGCAGAAGCTAAGCAGATTTTTCAAAAAGAGAGGGTGTGACATTGCCATCAGGACCATACTATGCATGAATGAGAAGGCTATACAAACAATCCATGAAAATTTGGAGAGCTGATATCACGATGAAGAAGTTGTGGAGAAGCAGTTCCAAGTATAGTTTGTATATTCCCTAAGACCTACGGGTCATGTAATCTCTAAGACTTTATGCATTTTAAGGGTTCCCCCTCATCCCTTGAAAGAGGGGTTATCTAAAATGAATAAAAAATGAAGGCCTTCCATCCATTGAGGATATGGTCATTTCGTTTAGAACTTAACCAATTTAGAAAACCCAATGACCAATCTTACACATAATGGGGTTAGGATCGTATGAACAAAATAATGTGAGGAATGTTTTGAGGAATTAAAGAGGATATTAGTAAATGCTCCAACCCTGAATCTACCATCGAGGAATGATGGGTTTGTGATCAACAGTGATGCACCAAAGAAAGGACTTGGTTGTGTCCTTATTTAGAATGATAGAAATATTTTTTATGCATCAAGGCAAATAAAAATTAATGAACAAAACTATCCTACTCATGATCTTGAGTTAAAAACTATAATCCTTGATATGGAGATATGAATAAATTTCTTCTATGGTAAAAAATGTGATTTATATATGGATCATAAGAGTTTGAAATATATGTTATCAAAGAACGAACTCAACATGAGGCAAAGACGATAGATCAAGCTACTCAAGGATAATGATTGTACTATACACTACAACCCATGAAAGGAAAACAAGATTTATAATGCATTTAGTAGGAAGAATCATTGAGTTCACAACCAAATGAAGATTGACAAGGATCCTCTATATATGGTTCTAGTGAGGATGGATATGGTAATTATCATAGAAGGTGAAACATCACTCCTTTTTTCAAATGGTTTCCCAACCGTCTTTATTGGAAAGAATTAAAGCTTCACAGTCTGATAGAAAAAATCTTCAAAAGAAAATTAATGTTGTGAAATATGGGTAGTTGGATGACTTCATGTGTGAAGATGGAATTCTGAAATTTGGGTAAAGGATATGTGTTCCCTCTCCACCAGAGACAAAAAGGGAGTTATTGGATGATGGTCATAGCTCTAATTTCTCTATACATCTTGGTAGTAGTAAGATGTATAGAGATTTGAAAGAACATTTCTGTTGGGACAACATGAAGTGGTAAATTTATTATTACGTATCAAGATATCTAGTCCTTCAATAAGTAAAGGACAAACGACAACATCCTAGAGGATTCATAAAACCTCTACCAATTACTACATGGAAATGGGATGAAAACACCATGTAAAGTTTCACTAGGTTACTCAAAACTACAAGAAAGAATGATGCAATATGGGTAATTATTGATCGACTTACAAAATTTGTAGATTTCCTCGCTATAAGGGAGGATTTTCCACTAGAGCACCTAGAACGACTCTGTATAAATGAAGTTGTGAGACCTCAAAGAGCACCTCTATCAATTGTTTCTGATTGTGATCCTCTATTTACATCAAAAAATTTGAATCGTTTTCCGAAAGCTTTGAATACTGAGCATCGTTTGAGTTCTGCTTATCATCCTCAAACTGATGGGAAATCAGGAATGATGATCCAAACTTTAGAAAACATATTGAGATCATGATTTCTTGACTTTCAAGGTATATGGGATTATTATTTACCCTTGGTGGAGTTTTCCTACAATAATAGTTTCTATTCCAGTATTAAAATGGCACCATATGATGAATTTTATTGAAAGAGATGTCGTGCACCAACATGTTGGGATGAAGTTGGTGAAAGGAAGTTAGTGGCCCCAGAGCTTGTGGAGGAAGCAATAGAAAATGTAAAGACTATTCAAACCCATATCAATTCATCTCAACGAAGGAAAAAGAGGTATACTAGTAATCAAAGGAAGGATCACATGAGCCTTAGCCCAATTGGTGAGGTCTCTCTAAGTGAATCCACATGACCCATGTTCAAAACCTAGCAGAGGAATAATTATAGGTTACTGTAGAAGCACTGTAGCAGGAACTATATCAGGAACTGTAGTGGTACTGTGCAAGTACTTTATATGGTGGTATAGTAGTTTCTGTAGTAGGTTTTGTTCAGTACTAAAGTAGCTAGAACTATTCACCTTGGGCCATAGGTTTTGTCTTGGAGTCCTTAAGGCCTTTGGGTCAGTAAGGCTTTCAGGCCACCTTTATGGCCTTTGGGCCACCTAAAGGCCTTCAGGACACCTCAAGGCCTTTAGGGCCACCTGATATATAGATGCCCAAACAGATTCTACAAGGAACCAACTCCAGATGAGGATTCAAGATCAGGATCATTCACCAGAGCAGAGATAATGGATTTGAAATAATGAGAGGGCATGGAATTACCATCGGTACTGAGCCTGTGCATCTCTACACATGAAAGTTTTCCAAACATCCATGCAAAGGTGGAGAGCTAATCATGATGTAGATGCTGGGTAAGGGGTGGTTTCATGTAGTCATAGTCTGTATGATTTTCTTAAGACCTATAGGTCTTGTAATGTCTCTAAGCCTATGGGAAATGTATTATATAAGCCTACAAGCCTTATAAGTGTTCCCCTTATCCCTTTATAAGGGGTTTAGGCCATTTGGGTAGGATAATAAAAGGAAGGATTTTGAATTTCATGTAGGAGATCACATTTTCTTGATAGTATCTTCATGGAAGGGAGTTATAATATTTTGGAAGAAATGGAAACTTATACCTAGGTTCATTGGTTATTTTGAAATTCTGAAGAGAATTGGAGCTATGGCTTATAATTTAGCTGTGCTACCAAGCCTCTCTAAAGTACAGAATGTTTTCCATGTCTCGTTTCTAAGAAAGTACATGATAGACCCAATGCATGTCCTCACTTATGAAGGATTAGAATTGGAACACGACCTATCTTACTGTGAAGATCCTATCCTGATTTTTGACACTAAAGAAAAAGTTTTGAGGAATAAGATGGCTTGACTGGTAAAGACACATTGGAAAAATCATAAAATCAAAGAGGCAACATGGGATCCTGAGGAGCTTATGATGAATAACTACCCAAATATTTCTATGAGGTAATATTCCGGTAATTTTGGGGATGAAATTTTTGTAGGGAGGGGATAATGTAACACCCCAAGATTATGAAAATAAATTTAATATTGAATACATGAAACACTAATTTTCTACAAAAAACAAATTTGTTATAAACTATCTAGTAAACATATTTTTTTCACCTTTGTAATTTGAATTTAAAAAAACTGACATACACAGTTGCATTCAGTAAGATATTTAGAGTCTGATAAGACACACTGAATTTTTGGTGAATAGTAACATACCCTTATAATTATTAATATGAATAGTAATATGAACCTTATGAATAGTAAATTAATTATTATTTTATTTCCTTAAGGATATAAGAAAATGAGATCTTGATTAATTTTTCAAGGTGATATAAAACGAATTATATTTTTAAAATTGTTATTTTTTGAATAAATTATAATTTTATTTTAAAATTAAATTTATAATATCTAGAAAATTATTTTCCAAAAATGGAGTACATTTTTCAATTCTACACATTGAAAAATGGATAGGGTGATGTTTTCGGATTTTTCTAAAATACTCAAATTTTTTATGAATAGTAAAATACATTAATTTGCCGTATATATGCATTATCAGTTAAAATCACTATTCCTTGAATAATGGCTGATTTAAGCACCATTATTTATAAATCACATGCACATATTACTTTTTTTGGTCAGAAGAATCAAAACTATTGGTTGTCTTTGGAAAAATAATAAAATAATGAGTAAAATAATTGGAAAACCCTCCTCTCCTCTTCTATAATCCCCCCTCACTCCCTCTTATCTTCAATCCTATCCAACCTTGTTCCTTGTCTAAATTATGTTCAAATTTCCTCCCAATATCCCCCAACGTCCAGCAGCCCTTGTTCTCATAAAAAGTCCAAAACCTCTCTCCTAATGAGGCTCTCAAGGAATATTATTTCAAGAGGTAAATTCCTCTTTTCATTTCTTTTATTTGAAGTTCCTTTATTTTTTTTCATATTTCCTCACCACCTTTCATACAAATATTTTGATAAATCTAGTACATTTCATGTTTTATAATGTTGTTATGATAAATTAATAATTCTTTATCATCTCTCCTTTCCCCTTCTTTTATACGAGAAATGAAAACACCATCCAAGATGTGTTAAATTATAACATTCAAGGATGATGAATTTTCATTTTCTATTATCATATGTAATTATGGACATGAATCCATTTTGATGGTTAAACCAGACTATAATATATTCATTATAACTTATTTATGGTTCTAGAATCGTTTTTTACATATGATATTAATTAAGAATCAAAATGAGTTCGTTGTGACCCAGAACCGCCAATTAATGCAAAAAATTGTCAATAATTTTTTATATAATGATACTTATTCACTCCAAATAACCAAATGAATTTTATAACCATTTAATATTATTATTTTTCACTAAATACATTAAAATTCTATTTTTTATTACCATTCTCATTCTACATGTTTATTCATTCATGAATATAAGTAAACCGATCATTAAAAGTAAGGAAGAAAACACTCCCAAACAATGAAATTAGATCTCCGAACCCAACAAAAGGCCATATATGAACCTAATAAGGTTATAATAAATGAATTACATGTCGAAAATGTTCTTTAATAATTAATTTATGAACCAAATTTTGATTATTCGGGTCATTTTTATTAATTGAGGAACACTAACAAACTTAAGGTAAGGGTTTTCTTCCCAAACCTCCATTTTCATTTGGGATACACTTATTCACCACTTATCTCAATTAAATTATTATTTATTCTCATTTACTACACATAAATTAAGTGTGAATGTTCTATATATTTTTACTAAATAGATTCTTACCTTCATTTATGGGGAGTTATACATTTTAAAAGGATCTTTGAAAAATTATTCCTGAAATGCGAGCTAGATTCAAGGGAATTTCTCAAATTCTTAACTATTTACAAGGGCACTATATAATATGTTTATGGAAGCCACTATCTTTATAAAATATCTCATTTTATTATTAAAATACTATCTTAATTTACTTTAGGTTTTAAACAAAGATTTTTCCAAAAGAGCTATTCTTTTCAAAGTAAAAGAGTATTTATCTCAAGAATTACTCGATGATTTTATAGAAGTATATTAATCTATTTCAACACACCTATTTATTATTATTTATTATTGGGATTAATATTTTATGATATAATATACCATATTTAATTGAATGGTTTATGATTATTTTGACTAGGGATGTGCTATCTTAAAACCATTCACCAATTTACTTTGTATGGTTTGTGTTTATGCTTAATATTTGAGGAAAGTTATTTACATTTCATATAATAGTTTCAATATGAATATATATGTTATTTAAGATTATCATATTTAATATGAGGAATGCATTGAACTTAATAACTATCAGGTGGGTCCTGCTATAGCCTCTCGGTGCATCGGTAGGTCTCATGAGACAAACTATGGTCTTGGCACGAGGCCTTGACAAAATGGATTTTTATAGTCTTGTCACGAGGCCTTGAAAGTATGGTTATGATTCCCCTCATTATGAATTCCATCTTTATAAAAATAATATTTATGGTTCATGAGGATATTCTACTAGCAAAGTACCCATGATCATGTTTTATTATGGCATTATTTATTCATCTCTTATTCCTTCTATATTATGTTCAAGTTCATTTTTTAAAGGCATGTGTTTTTAAGTTATTCACCATGCCTAATGTTTATGTTTATGATATATTCTACTGTATTTATTACCCTTAATGATCATTTTATCTCACCCCTTTACTATGATTCATTTTCCAAGGTCATGATGAGGTATATTATGAGTGAAATGCAGAAAAAACCTAGGAGTTATAGATGTTGTCAAAGGAGGTTCTATATTGTATTTATTTTAAAGTTGTAATGTTGAACTTATGTTTGTATCTTGTTTCCAAATATACTAAACTACTCGGTCCTTCAAGATGCATATTCCTTATTTATATGCCAATGTAATAAAATAAGGCACCAACTCCAAGAAACTGGGGTCGGGTCCTTACATCAAGAATATCACAGACACTATCTCTCTTTGAAAACTAGCTAATGTTTCTCTAACACATATGATCCTAACTTTTACTCCACAACTGACTTTCATAAATAATTTATAGGTAACATGCATTAAATACATCAAAATATAGAAACATGTTCTACTTTTTTACATTGGTCTCTCATAAAAACTTTTCCATCTTAAATTATTTTCATGAAAAACTATATTTTCTGAAAACAACTTTATTTCCTTCATGAGAAAGTTGTGAAAAAATAAACAAGTTCTGTTTCAACCCATCAACAAAAAAATCCTTCTTATATTTAAATTTTACATCCACAATAATAGAAGATACAACGCCATTGATGATTAGAGATTCATCATTGAAAAATATCATTCTTAATTCCTTAAAATATATCATAATCTTAAAAAACTTTCAAATATGCTATAATATATGAGGATAAACCATTATCCATGATCCAGGGGAATTCTATTTTTGTATATTTGAGAGATTTTTTTACAACAAGTGATTTTTATTTCTCTTTATCTTTTTTCAAATATGGATTTTGAGAATTATTATAAATATATTATTGTTATGGTAAGAAAACAAGAAACCCTTTTTAAATATGTATAGGTTTTTCACATCTTTGAAGAATAGTTTCCAAAGGTTGGAATCTATTTTGAACTCTCCAAATAGAATTCTCATAATTCTTTCTTTTAGAGGATTGGATCCCTGTTTGAATTTTTTCCTATAACTCATGGAATAATTTTAATGTTATTGATTAAAAAAAATATTCTCTATATGTCTGAATCCCCCAAAAAAGAAGCAGTTCCCAAAGAAAGAATATTTAACTCTATAAATTACTCATCATCCAAAACTATAAACATGTTTTTCAAAAACCTTATTATCTTTCACAGTGGAACTTTTTTTACACCCTATATTTCTGTTATTAGCTGGAATATTCTACTTCAATTCCGATTTCTTCCTAATTTAATCCAAATTAGAAGTAGTAACAACCATTGTTTCAGGCTCATAATTTTTAAATACATCTGAATTATTAACTTTGTTGATTTTGGACACATAAATTTTTTTCCCAACATTATTGTTATTAGGATCATTCTAAACTTTGTTTTATACCTTTGAAGATAATTTTTATTCACATTTATTAGGTTTACAAATTCCACAAATCTCTCTAACTTCCTGGATGGGGTTTTTGAAACTTTTACCTCACTAATCAACTATAGAAAACCTTTTCTGAAAAAGTTACAAATCATCCATCATTTATTTTATCTTTACATAAAGATGGTTATTAAATTATTTTATTTTTCAAGAGACTTATTCAGAAAATAAACCTCTTATAGTTACTTAAATTTCTCTTCAATAATACATTCATGATTGTTTAATGTAATAATATTATTTTTTAACTTCTTGGTCTCTCTTGAATGCCTTACTATCTTTCTAAGAAATTATTTTAACTCTATTTTTAGGTGAAACTCTAAATCATTTTATTATTCTTTAAAACTATTTCTTCTAAACACATCATCACTATCTATTACAATAAATGCATTTTCTCTAGGAACCTCAGTGGATTTTTTTGGCTTTATCTTCACTGTATTCATATTCATTATCTTTAGAAAAAAACTTCTCCTTTTAGATTTAGATAAACTTTTATCTTTTCCATTGTATAAGATTTTTATTAATCATTATGCTTATTCTAATACCTTCTATGCCTTATGTTATATTCATCACTATATTCTTCATTTATTTTTATGGAAAATTAATTGTAATGTGTTTGAAGGATTCACATTCAAAACATTTTTGGGGTTACCTTCTTTATAATTCCCTATACTGCATTTCACATTTTTAAAAATTTTGGATAAAAGTTCTTCAGGATTTTTAATAACCTCATTTACAGATTTAGAATTATTGTCTTTTCCATCTTCATTAATCATCTCAAACATTTTTTCTTATAATCCTTGAAGGAAATTTATCGATCCACTTTTTATTTTCATTTAATTTTTTCCATTATCATTTCCTAAGTAATGAAAGTACTATGAATGTCATCAAAAGATATAGTTTTTGGATATTTATCTCCCAAATATGATACTTTGGCAAAAAATATATCTGTAATATTTATTAATATCTTTTCAACAACATTTGAATATTCCTGCTTCTCACCAATACATAAAATGGTGTTTATAATATCATTTATAATTGTAAAAAAGTCAATAATACATTTATAATGACACATTTTGATGTCTTTATACTTTATCCCCTATATTTTTATGTTTTCATTCCCCACCTTCATGTTTCCTTTATAAATGATTTTCATATTTTCCTAGATACCTTTAACAACTATAACTCCCATCATTATAATTAATTGACATTCAAAAAGTGATGACAGTGATGCATTCTTATATCTTCCATCATTCTCTAGATCCTTCTTATCCAAATATGTAAGAGGTAGATTTTTAACTTGAGTAGGAAATCTATCAGTAGTAGATTCCAAATAATTATACCCAAGAGATATAAGATATAGAAGCATTATATATTTCCAGATATGATAGTTATTTCAATCAATGACTGTAATCCACTTACTATTCACATAATTCTGATTCTAAATTATAAATTATCTTAAAAAACTTCATCAAAGAGTACACAAAGGGAACCTTTGTTATCATAAAAATTGAAAAGGCCCCACTAGGACTAATGTATCACTGAGAAGAGGAGGGGTGGATCAATGATATATTTTTCTTTTTTGTTGTCTTTCTTGCATAATAAAATTCACTTAATATTATTGAATTATCACACGGTTGAAAGTAAATCATTCAAACATCCATAGGAATACAAGAATTTACAAGTTTTACAACTCAATAATACAATCTAGTCCTTTTCATTGTATGGAAATAATACAATACCATACAATCTACTAGAAAAAAAATACATTTACGTGGATACAACAAGTAGGAAATACCCTTACACTTGTTTAGTGTTATCATTATTATAATAGTGCATGTGATTCTTCTAGAAAAAATGATGTAAGACATGTTTGTGTAACAATTTCAAAAACCTTCACCAGTTGGTACCAAATATTTCACAATGCTGCTTCAACAATTTCCACTTTTGTAATTCTTTAGAAATAAATTATTTTCATTCCTACCTAGTAATAAGTAGAAACAAATCTTATGGAATTTATATAAAAACTGAGTATGATTCATCAGTATAATTATTTATTTCATTAAATAATTCTATAAAGATATTCTAGAAACAATTATAAAGTGATTTTTTACACAAAAATGTTAGTTTGATTACTCGGTCCAATCCCGAAAACCTTAAACACTATCTCCTTCTCACACTTCATCCATCTAGATAAATTCCTCAAGAAACCTCTCTATAGAAAATTTATTCGACCGATTATATCTCAAAACATTCAATTCCATCACTCTCTCCCACACATTAATAATGTCAGAGTGCTTTTAAATTTGATCCCTATTTATAGGTGTTCCATAAATGGAATGGGAGGGAAATCAATTTCATTTTCCTTCTTAAACAAATTCCGAAAAACTATAATTTGAATTTCATTTATAATTCATCTTTTACAACTTCAGGACTTCTCAAATATTTTTTATTCTTCTCAAAACTTATAGAATCTCCCAACAACATCATCCTTCTTAGAACATAAAAAAAATTATTCAATCCAATATAAATGTTTTATTCTGAAACTGTTTTTCACTATCATTTTTCTTATCATATAGAAATTATTAATAAATGAGGAATTCCTATTTAGATTCTCCAAACCAACAGAAACATTGAAACTATTCTGGAAAAACATTATTGAAAATTAATTATAGTTTTGATGATTTTTATAAACATAGTTGAAACTTATAAATATACCATAACCTTCTTGAAATCACTTCTGAAAAATATTCAAAAACAATTTTCCTTTTATTTAATGGTTATGAAATTCATCAGAAAGATGAGAAACTGAAAAGGATGTAGTCCTACAAAAAATGTCTTATCAAATCTTGCATGTGCATGATAATAATTCTTTGTTCCCCATCAGTTGTATCAATGTTCACACCTTATTAATGACTCTCAAACTAATTGAGAACAACATATTTATTTTATTCTATGAAAATGCTTTACTACATTGTTGAATTTCTCCCAGTTGATTAGTCTCTAATCTCATTTGGTTCATCAGTCCCTATGGATCATCAGATTCACCATCCCTAAACAACATAACAACTCTGATCTTCCTTAGATATAACTCTATCTCTAATAGAATGGTATCACACCCTATCTAATGGAAGGGTGTTGACAAAAACATTATTTATTTTTGAAACTCTATAGTTTATGGGATGTCTAATGGATCGTTTTTTTAGGGGATCAGATAGTTTTATTGATTGGTTAATTTGATGGATCAGTTGATCAATGGTTCAAAAAAACTTCTGACAATATAAACTTCAAACTTCTTAGTCTTTAGACAAATTTAACATCCGATGATCCTCCCACCAATGAACTATGACTAGAAGACATTGTTTTTTTTAAAATATTCTACTACAATATATTAATTTTATCATGAATTCTTCATGATTTTTCAAACATTGAGATCAATATAGAATTTCCAGTCGATCAAAACCTTTTCTATTTATTTCTTTCAAAAACTTGGAACAGAATTTTAACAGAAAAATTATGATATTGAAAACATAAAGTACAGAAAAGAATCATTATATTTAGTATTTAATATATCAAATTAATTTTAGACACTAATACATCTTCTCACTCTAATATAACACATCATTCCATACCCAATGTGATTATTTTAACCGCTTCACCAAGAAATACATCTCAACAAAATTAAACTAAAACTGAGGGATTTTCGTTTCAATAATGCATCTAATATTCTAAGTTTGGTACTCCTTTTATCCGATCATCAAAACTTAAAAAGTGAAATTATTTATTGTAATGAAAAAATATAGTAAAAGAACAAAAACATCTTTTAGAATCTGAAAAAAACTTCCAACCAACTTGTTACCAACACTATTTAGGAATCCCAAGGTCATGAGGACTTAAATTCTATTTTGAACATCGGATAAAGCAGTTGTAAATCATGGATCCTGGTTCTTGAATCATGAGTAATGGTATAAGACAGACTCCCTGAGGTATATCATGAATCAAACTAGGGTGATGAGTTCCATTGCAATTATTTTAGGACTGAAAAAGGTCATATAACTTTTTTGAAGTCAAAGACACATCTATTTGATGGGATAAATGTATTTATGCAGGAACTAGGAGATGAAATATAGAAAAAAATAATGGATCCCTTAAGTATGGATGTTAATTTAAAATTTCAATGGAAGGTTTATGTAAATCTATAATACTCCAAAAATAATGTGTGATTTATATATTGATTTTCTTAGAAATATGAGAGACACCCCCAAAACATTTTTTGACTCTTTTCTAGATTTTGGGGTCCTTTAATAAGGAGTTATGATGGATGATGTTTTCTGAAGTTTATTTTCATGTAGTAAGGATGTGTCTACCATGTATTTCAATAAAATTATATAAATAAATAATTATTCTTTACATCAACTTCATGAAATAAGAAAATAAATTTAGTTCATTTGAATTTCTTTTGATGATGATATAATTTTTGTGTAGTTTAATATCATTAAACATTGAATTAATTTTTGTAATGTGTAATGTTATTTGACAAGGAAGTTTTAAACCATGATGAAATTTTGGAATTCATTCTTAGAGACAACCTTTAATGGATGATTGAATTCATATTTTTAGGGAATTTTCATCCTTTCATAGGATGATGGGTAGATATCCATATGTTGGGAAACCTTTTTCAGTTTAAGGTCATGCAATGTAGACCATTTTCAATTAAATCCACCGAGATTATATGTAAGAGTTGGGAGGAAATTTTTCATTTCCCAAAATTACTTCTAAAATTAGGTTGAAGAATCTTGGCATCACTATGTGTCCAATAATGATATAAATTAAGTAATTTATATTTATTTATTTCTCCCTATGTAAATCAAACTTGTGCATAGAGAAGAATGGAATTTTTATCAAGCTGTGAACAACACTTTTGGGTCCTACAAAATATGAAAAAGACTATGTGGAGGTAAATATAATTAAGTGATACCTTAGTGTAGATTCATTTGGGTATTTTATTTTCACTATAAAGGTTCAAACACTATAGAGGATACGAAATTTTGTAAATTTGTGGATGGGACCCAGGATGGGTGATCCAAATGTCACCACATATCCTTTATGGACTAGAATCAATCTATCTATAGTTCTTAAAATAATATATAACCTATAAATAACTTTCTATTATATAGAGGAAATGAAGAGGGGATTCACCTTTGGACATGTACATTTAATAAGGTGATGGATGCCAATACATCAAGGTGAAATGAGAATCATCATACATTATTCTTCTGATAATGATTTAAGCAACTAAAATCCATGCTCCCCCCATATGTTTGTAGGGGAAACGAAATAGGTTATTATCATTCTTAGGAATCATATATGTTCCCGTAATAGGAAATTTGGGTGTCACTATGATCCTTTTCTGAATATAATAAATTCAGTTATAGTTCTAAAAAAATAAATATCCACTTCGTAGATATTTATCATGTGCATAGTAATTTAAAGGGGTTTTACCATTGGACATGGCCATTTAATAAGGTGATGGGGTCCAATACATAATAGTGAAAGGGGAATCATCCAACTTTATTCTTATGATGGTGATATGCATGACTATAATCCATGCCCCCTATCTATATGCAAGGGAATAGAAAATGGGTATTATCATTATTAAGAATCACGGTAGGGCCCAATATAAGGAATTTAGATGCTAATACATAACATATACTAACAAAAATAAATTCTTATGTTGTTCTAGAATAGTTAAGGGTCCATTACATAGATCTGACTCATCTATTGGATAAGGGGATTTTTAAACCCATGTTCTTAAACAATATAACCCATTTCAAAATATTCTGTGTATATCAAACACAAACAAAAAATTAGGGGGGGGGTTATGTTCTCATTTTTATTATAAGAACTGTGTACATTTCCATAGTATATAACACAAATGTCACTATATATCCCTGAGTGGTGGAAATCAAACATGCATATAGTTTATTAAGAGAGTATTCCTCACATAAATATGGGTCATGTGTAAAGGAAACCCCCCTTAGAATATGAATTACCCACTATATCCTAGGTACATATAACTATTGACTATATTGGGAATGTGATGGGACTTATATATGGAGATTATTTCACCTTTGGGGATATGATCGCAATATTTCTTCCAAACAAGGTTGACTGATTTTGATCAAGCACTGAGGCATGTTGTGATTGAATCAAACCTATAGATTGAAATAAGAAAACATACACATGCATCACTATGTTCCATGGTATTCTAGGAATCAAGACAATCACATTTCTCATAAAAAATATTTCCTATACATATCTAATTCATATGTAGGGAGGATTTATTTTACTTTCTATTTGAATTTTTGGATGTTCCCAGGATTAGGCCATCCAAGAATCACTATGTATCCTTTGATAGCTAGAATCAAGCCAAATGTAGTTCTTCCAGACAAAAATTCCATCTATGGCCTAACACATATAAAGGGGGAGGGAATTTATCTTGACATTGTGGAGAGTTTCAAGATTTGAGATATAAGAATCACGGTGTATCCTATGATAGAAGGAATCAATCCACACATTGTTCTTATATAGGAAATTGCCTACACCTACCTAGATCATATTCAAGGAATAAAAGGAATTAATAATTTCCAAAACATTTCGACAATGTGCTAAATACTTACACATAGATCTCTATCTCATAAAAGGGAGATAATTAGAAACATAGATTGATACGTTTTGAGATGTTTTGAGTCATTTAGAAAGGAATATCACTATTCAGTTTAATGTTATACAGGATAGATGATTGTGTCTTTCAATTTAAGTTAATGTGTTGGGTGTCTATGTTCTAACATTTTGGGGATATGAATCTTTGATCAAATAGGATTACTGAGAGGGATTAGTAATTCAAGGAATTGGGGTCTTCATAGGATATGAATCACACGAAATAACAGTGTATAAGAACATGATTTTGTAATATGTCATTGATAATGGGTTTGATTCACATATGTGTAACATTAGTGGTATGTGGGTCCACATGAATAGTTGGATTATAGGAAATGTAAATTATAAACAAAGAATATTTGAGTAAATGGTATGTGGATAACGATGGGCATAAGTCAACCATTAGTAGTGGTGGAAGCCTGTTTCACATACAAAGAGGTTAATAACTCCTGGTTTTAAAGAGGACCTCCCCTTTAGGACCCTAACACCCCATTTGAAATTATTTGTTGAATTTTATTATTCACCAGTGAATCCTACTAGATTCCATTTAGTTTAGTCAATACTTGTTACCAATATATTACAGGGGTGAACTAAGAGTACATGAGCTCAAGGTTCTAGGAATTCCAAGAGAATATGTACTCAAGAAATTAGTTGGTGTTAACTCAGATATCAAAGGTATGAAATTGATTTATGGGGATGATAATATTAAATAAGGGTTTGTGAATAATAAAGTTGTTACCAACATGTATTAAACAAATTCTTGGGGTGAAGGTATAAAACATATTAATATAGAGTACACAATCATTAGATATGATGATCTATTATGTATGAAGACCTCATTCAATGTTCTTTAACATCACATGAAAATGACTGGTTTCCCTATCATTGAATAAAAGTAATCTCTGTCATGCTAGTCAGAGTGACTTTACAAGTCCTCTATTCCCTCTTGAGTCATACTCAGTATGAGAAACAAAATAGGAATTTGATGTTGATTTTTCTATATGTTTTTTCATAATAGAAAAACACATAGGGGAGTTCATAGTGCATTGTAAGTAGAAATCCATGCACATATTTGGTTCTCATTGAGGAATATAGATAAAAGTAATGAGGATCCATGCCTGGGCCTTGAGTAGACAATCCAAGAATCACTATGTATCCCATTAATATGGAAATCAAGAAACATATTGTTTGAATATTGGTTTCCCTATATAGAGGTGACTCTTACATAGGGATAAGGAATTTTATTTTCTATACAGATCTTGCTCATATTATGTAGATTACCATAGAAGATATACCATGGTTTAAAAAATTTGTAAACCTAATATGGATGAGGTTTTAGTTCCAATTTGAATAGGACACTAATTTTTTATCATGTAGTGTAATGCCCCGAACCTAGAAGTATGGCGCTGGTGCATTATTTTATTACATTGTCATGATTACAAGGAATAAAATCACAAAGGACCGATCCATTTAGTAGTTCTAGAAAGAAAAATTACATACATGATGCCCATGATATACTAGAAAATAAAATAAAAACATGCTACAATAAAAAAAATTGGGTACAACCGCAAAAGCGACACACACACAAGGAAGAAAATTACATATAAATCGCAAGCCCGGGGACTTGAATGCTTATTCAAAGACATCATCCTCATAACCTGGGGGAAGAAATATAATAATAGTGTGCTGAAATTCTCAATAATGGAAATAAAATAAGAAGAAATAATGAATCAATAGGACTAAATTAATATGGAGAGGTAAATAACTGATAAAACATTCTATTAAAATAACTAGATAAGGAAATATCAATATGGCAAGGTAAGAAACTGAAACTCATGCCATATAAAACAATAAACTAAGAATAAAATGTATCCATAGATATATCGATGAAAAATAACATGTACAAAAATTTACTGAATCTAAATGAGGGAAACATTTAATTATTGGACACCATGTTTCCAAGGTATATGGTACCTTTACTGTCAATACCTTTGACAATATGGTTTACAAAATGTAGGGTAAAAACCCATCTTATTTGGACAAGTGATTCGTCTCGTGAGACTACCAATGCATCTAGGGGATATCTATAACTGTACCCCACCCATGTCATGATAACCCAAATCATTCCTCATATATCAAATAAATAGTTTTCCTTATCAAATATTCATAAGGAATATGAATTTTTCAATGATATCTCAAATGTGGATAAGTAACAATAAGGGTTTTTAACATTAAAACATTCCCAAGGAAAAATAATATTTAAACATTCCAATGTGTCCCATAAAACATTGAAATGTTTAAATAATAATTCCCAATGAATTGAATGAAACTTAAAATATCATGATAATAATTATATTCATGACATAACATATCAAATTGAATTATATTCACCAAATAAAATTGAATTTGTGTAATAAAAAAATAAGTCTCAATGGAAAGTAAACTGAGAGAAAATCCTTTACCTTATCATTCCTTGTTGTTTTGTGGTCTTTATACTTCTGTATTGTGGTTTAAAATATGTTAATAACTTATATAATACCCATATTAATGTTTATAATATCATATATTAATTACTTATACTATTTTATGATCCGTTTGAGAACATTGTTTCATTAATTTCTCTATTTTGGGTGTTAATTGTCTAGTTTGCTTGAGTAAGTTTTAACTTGTTATTTATTATTTTCATTAATTAGATCATAATTTAATCATATCCAAAATTTAACTCACAGATAAATTATCATATATAATTAGTATATATTTATATATGTATTTATATTAGTCCATTATATTTGGATATTGGAAATTAAGTGCACTATTCATAGAGACGGTAGGTCGCACATACACATGAACGCTACTTCCATTACATTGTTGTATTAAAATAATGAAAACTAAATGATAAATTTGAATATAATAATTCCATAATAATATCTATGTTATATATGTTACATGTGTTTATGAAAACCATCCTTTACAAGTTCCATGTATTGTATGAACGAGTCATATCGCTTTGAGGGGGTGGTTGTCTACACTTCTTCAAACAAAATTATCATATTTACACAATATAAAAACCTTAAAAGTATGTTCTAAATAAAAATTAAATAAGTATAAAGACATTATAAATATCACATATAACATATATAAACAAATTATCTGTCATAATTTCCACCATGATAGGTGATATGAAAAAAATGAACAATTATCATTTTGTGAGGAAGTAGTTCACCACACACAGAAACATTATGTTCGTTACACATTACATGGTGGTGTGTGTAAGGGTAGATTGAAATATTAAAGTGAAAACATATTAGTATATTTATGATAATATTTTTGTTATTTATTAATAAAATAATAATATTTTAGGGAGTGGATAATAGCAATGAAACTAAAAATATTGAGAGAAGACATTACCTATTAATCGGGTAACTTCTTTCGGTTTATAACAAAAGTCTTCCTTGGAAGGCTTTATTCCAAAAGGGCGGAATCAAGGTTGAGGGGAGGGATAGTGTTAATATATTTAGATAAATGTTTCACTATAAAATGTATTTTTAGAGGTGCGAGGAAGGGGTAGAGTGCCTGCCTTTTTATAGTGGAGGGGGGTGGCACTCTTGAAAATACAAAAACGTAGTCATTAATGGGTGGTTAACCTTAACTAAAGTTCCTTTAAAATTTAGAAATAATGAATTAATGGGTAATAATGGTTAATTAAAACCACCAACACTCAATAGTATCTATATTTTAATAATTTGGTTCCTTAACTTTAAAGATTCCCCAATTTTATCATTTTTTTATTAAAGAATCTAGTTTTCTAATATAAATAATTTAATCATTTTGAGTAAAATAAGTTGATATCTAATATAAAATATATAGAAACTGAATTATTAATAATATAAATAGTTTATAAAATAAAACTCCCTTGTAGTTTTTAAATTAATTTTAAAAGAAATGCTTGGGACGTGCAAAAACTCTCTTTAAACTCGGACCATGTTAACAATGTTTTTATAATATATCGGTAAAAATGTTAATTATAAAAGATAAATTGGTATATTAATAGAACATATTTAATATTTATTAACAATTAAAAAGAAATTGGAAGAATATATGACTTTTATTAATTTTAAATCATTTAATAAATTTTAATTTACTGTAAGATAAGAATAATTTCAATTTTGATATTATTTATTTAACATTAAATTTAAAATTTAAAAAAATATTTTAATTAAAATATATTACTTTTTTAGTTTTTTAAAAATATATAATCCTCTAAAAAAATAAATAATGGAAATAATTCAATCAATTATCTTCACTTTTAATATTTATAGTATCATTTATTTTAGTTAACTATTAACTAAATAATCACTAAATTGGCATTTCTTAATCATTCTAATTGACTGATTCATCTCTAAAAATTAATGATAATTTATTACAGTAAAAATAACCCTTTTATATTTAAAAATGATATTTTTAACAAAAAATATGATGGTTTTACCATATCTCAATGTTTTATAAATGTTAAATGTATGGAAAGTTCCCTTTTCGTCTTTTTCCTTACTTAACCTTTTATATTGGGAACATTCATTTAATAATATCCCAATAACCCATAAATTTCCAACGAAGAGGGTATATGGTCGAATTATTGACAGAAAATGGATTTTTGAAATGTTTCCAGATATTTTTATTTTTTAATATTAATATTTTGTCCCTTATTATGCTTAACTTTTCCATAATAATAGTAATTAATTTTAATCACTTTCACTAATATTTTTGGTCAAAAATTAAGTTTATATTATTAGAACAACAATATTATACTAATTAAAAATGTGTATTTCCATTTTTTATAATTAAAATCACAAAAAGTGTGAAAATTAACATTAATACTAATCCTGTAGACGTGACGAGAATGTGAGGTTTTAAAGTATAAACATTCAAAAGCACAACAAGTTTTCATATCTAATTTAAATATAAAGATAATTCCAATGAAAAAAATTGTATCAATATATAAATAATTGATCTATTGCGACATTAAAACCAACATATAATATAATTTATCATTAATATTTATTTAAATGAAAAATCTATTTCTAACTAAATTGTAGTATTTTTCCTCATTTATCAAAAAATGAAGTTTCTCAGAAAAATATCAAAAATCATCCCTAAGATAATTTCAAAATTCTAAATCAAAAAATTATGTTTTTCATTAAAAATAAAATTCATAATAGTGTAAATATTTAGTTTTAAAATAGGTTCAACATTAAGAGGTGGTAAAACATGGTCATGCACACAAGCTAATCTCGTGTTTTATATAGCATAAGATTAACATGGTGTTGCGTATAAATATAGATAGTTAAAAAATAAATTTTAGTCTAAAATTGAATTATTTTAATGTCTTGGGTGTTATATTCTCCCCACCTTATTTAAATTTCATACTCATAATTTAAAATTTATCTCAGTAATATAGGGATTGATATTTGAAAATACTATTTTTGAAAAACCGACATTGTGGAAAGGGTTAATAACACATCTTCTTAATAAGAGATAATGGAAAGTACAATAGTCATACAACTATGTTCCCGGGTAGGAGAACATATGTTGGAAATGAAAACATGGATATGAAAGAAAAATATAACAATAAAGTTATCATAGAGAGTGTTAAGGAACATGTTCAGATTAAGGTTATTGACCACAAAACCATAAACCATTTGTGTGAATAAAGGTTATTGATATCATCAAAAATGATGATAATAGGAATTTTTTGGTTTCGAAACACTTTTTTTCTATAATTAAATAATTCATTAACTCTATTAGAAAATAGACGTTTCTATTTCATAATATTATCCTTTGATTATGCCTTGAAATATTTATACTTCATATCATAACACATGATGCATTATTTGGTGAAGTAATACATTAAACTCAAAAATCTTATACAATGGTCAACCATTTCATAAATAGTTATCTTTTTATAAAGCTTACGATCCAATTATTTTGAAGGAAGGTCATTGAATTTTCAAAATGAACTTATCATTAGCATTGAATCAACATGAAGAAGCTCTAAATTTTCAAATTCCAAACATGTAAATATTGTAATCACTTGAAATATGGTAATAAATTGAATAAACATAAAAACATATCTGAAACATGCATTATTCCTTATTCACTAATTAAGAATCATGTTACTGGATATATTCCTTATATAAAATAGTGTTGTGAACTCTATCAAGGATATCATAGAACACTTGTCAAAAAGTCATTAATCAGTTCTAAGGTAGTCAACACTTTTCCAAATCAATCATTTATTCATCATTATCTAAACATCATGAACATATTAAGGGTTTTCTTTCCCCCAATCATTTGTTTTGAGAAATGTTTAACTTTATACGAAATAATGTTTCTTGGTACCAATAATCATATAATCTAAAATCCTTAAAGAAAAAGTACTAAAATACAATCCTCATATATTTCATAATTCATATAAACATTACATTTCTGATAAAATATTCAAATGAAATAATTAATTAAAAGAAATATTAATCAGTACTCTTTATCTAGGGTAGTAGCATAACCTGATCATTATACAATAGCATCATTTGGGGTATATTCCATTGATTCCTAGGATATTTATTTGCATAGTGTCCCATCTCTTTATAGTTGAAGCATTGTAAATCAGAAACCTTTTTCTTACCCTTGTAATAAAAAACATGGTGTCCATTTTCTCCAAACTTATAAAAAATTCCCATTCCATTCAAGAAAGTACCAGAGTGTTTCTTGCAATAATTATCACATGTGAAAAAATCCATCTTTACCATTTCTTCTTCAGATCATTCCATATCTTCATGGTGCTCAGATGACCTCTTCTTGTCTTGGATTCCTTTGAAGACATAGGACTTGGGGAATTCTTTACCCATCTCATTGGCACATGATACTTTGTTATCATACGATGAGAATGTTTGGGATACTATTTCCCTTTGGAAGATGGCTTAAGACCAGGGATTACTTGATCCTTTTTGCACATTGGATCATGTGAATTGGTGAGTTTTACATTCCTTTTCCTAGGCTTCATTTCTAAATAATAGAATATAATGGATTGAATCATGAAAAATTTTATAATTCCAAATATGTTATTGCACATAAATTTATCCATCATAAATCCTAGAATCATAATCTTTGGATACATTGGGGTAATATTTACTTCTAAATACTTTATAATTGTTTATAAAGAAAATAATAATCATCCTAAGAATATCCCCTAGGAGTGTCAAACTAGGTACAAAGTAAGGCCCTTTTTCATGTAAAAAGTTACCCCGAGTCTAGCTCGAAACACCTTGTCAGAGTTGTTACTCCTAGGTACATCAGTTCCAGAACCACGCCCACATGTAGTATCCAAGAATAGAATTATTTTTAGGAATACCCACATAATATTTACCTTACCTAAATTCTTGGATGTTTATATATAATTATTCACAAAGTCTATCTTTAGGTTTTTTTCCCTAATCTATGTTTTTCAAAATCTAGTTTCCAAGGTTGCTGCTACACTTCTTTTGATACCAACTGTAATGCCACGACCCTAGAATCCCAGAGATGGTGCATTATTTTATTAAATTTTCATGATTACAAGGAATAAAATCTTAAAGGACCGATCAGTTTACCAGTCTTGGTAATCCTAATTAAAAACATGATACCCATAATACATTAGAAAATAGAAAATACAAACATGATACATAATAAAATGAAATAAAAATCATCCTGTAATGCTTATTAAAAGGTCTCTTCTTTATAACCTTAGGGAAGAAACATAATAAGGGTTATCTAAAATGATTAGTAAGGATAAGTAAATAAGAAGAAGTAATGAATCAATAAGAATAAGTTGACATAGAAAGGTAAATAACTGATAACACATGCCATTAAAATAACTAGATAAAGTAATATAAACATGGAAATGGAAGAAACTAAATGAGTTAAATTATTAATTATTGGACACCATGTTTCCTAGGAACATGGTACATTTACCTTTAATACCTTTCATATGATTATTTAAAAAATGTAAAGTAAAAACCCATCTGATTTGGCCAAGTGATTCATCTCATGAGACTACTGATGCATCGATGGGATATTTATAACTGAGCCCCACCCATGTCATACCAGTCCAAATTATTCCTAATATATCAAAAAAATAACATTCCTTATTAAATATCCTTAAAGAATATGGATTTTCAATAATATCTCAGAGGATGATAAGTAACAATGAGGGTTTTTTCCATTAAAAGATTCAGGAGGAAAAATAAAATTTTAACATTCCAATGTGTCCCATATGACATTGAAAAATTTAAATCCTAATTCCCACTAAATTAAATGAATCTTATAATATCATGAGAATAATTAGATTCATGATATAACATATCAAAGGGTAGTATATACACCAAATAAAAGTGAACTGGTGCATAACAAAAATAAGTCTCAATGAAAATTAAACTGAGATGAATCTAAGTGTCCAATTCTAGATTAATTTCATGATAGAAATTTTTTTATATTTTTCTATAATCATATAATGTTCGTAAATTCTTATGCAACTCTCATAAAATTTTGCTACAATTAATAAAAAAAATATAAAATTATTTTAAAAATGAAAATCTAATATAACGTTAATGAGTTATATTGTTCTATGAATATTTTAGATTAATATGACATATCAATGTTATTTAAAATAAATATATTCAAATTAAAAACATGAATTTATGTATTTTATGTCAAATTCAAGAATAGTGTCTAAATTAGAAATAATGATATTTTATGAAAATAATATTTTATTAAAGTAAATTAAAATCAAAAATATTAAAAGTGAAAAAATGGGATATGATAGGGTTTAAAATTTCATGACATTCATATTTATTAGAAATGTGGAATGATTTTTCTTAAGAATGAATTTAATATATGTTAATCCTTTAATAAATTCTAAGGGTGTCCCTCAACTCAATTATAAAAGTGAACCCCTCATTTCTATTCTCCACACCACTTTAAGCCTCATACCTCAATAAAAATCTTCTAATTTATATTTTAAATTCACTTATCCACATTCTAGAGGTGTTGGTATTTCCAAAATACTATCCCTAGAGCCCCTTAGAGGAGATATAAATAGTTATTTCAAAGAAGATGTAATCACCATAACCAATCAATTTCTTTTTAATTATTCAATTAACTCCAAAAAACAATCATATTAAATTTAAAAGAATTAATTAAGTACCTAAATATACTGATTTTTTTAATAATTACATAACCACATTTATAGACCATCTTTCCATCAAAGTAGAAGTTGATATATCGCTCGTATATACGCACAACATACCATCTCTACATTGTGATACAATTAATTTCTCATCAGTATCATTTATGGATAGCTATGATGAGGGTTTTAATGCTTATATATGATAAATATGATATAATTATATATATTTAATGATAATATCATATCTACCTTCTTATCTCCCAAACCATTAGAAAATGATAATGTCGATTGTGCATACGTGTGGACTAACACACCCCACGAAGTGATGTCATTATTTTTTCATTTTCATTTTACTTGGATGATAATAAATATAGATGCAAATAATATATATGATATGATATAATAATTATTTTTGAAATATGATTTATTATTTTTGTTTATTTTCGTTTATCTATTAAAAAATTGAAAACAACATTCATGCGTACGTATGACCTACTGTCTACATTAATAGTGTTGTTAATTATTATATCTCTATTTTTATGAATACATATAAACATGTATATGATGAATATTTTGGATATTTATATCATAATCAATATTATGGTGATTATGGAACCATGATCAAAATACAAGGACTAAAACTACCAAATCAAAGCATATGTTAAAAATAAAGCAGATATCACCAGGGACAATGATTTTAATAAATAACTGTTAATAAATGTGTGAGAAAAGAATAATGTGGTACAAAAAATATAATTATATTTATTTAACATATTTATAATAAATATATGATTACTATACAAGTTATTTCAATTTGTGAAAAGGAATTCAGAATAAATATATGTGAATTTTGTCTCACTTTTATTTATGTGGCCCACATGAATTATATACCACATATTTCTTTTTTTTGGTGCATATAATTCCCATTAATGTAATATATTATTATTATAATAAAATTTATATGGATGTAAATATCTATATAAGGCAATTTATTTCATAGGAGTTTTGATTTAAAATATTTACAATGTGGTAAGAGTGTTATGTTACAATCTCATTATTTGATGACATTACTTATGATGAATTTTATAATGATAAAATAATATGACCAAACTATCTATAATCTTATAAATTTTTTATCCTCTAGTTATTTATTGAAAATTCATATTTTCTCTTCATTTTTATCACCTAAATTGTTCAATATATAATAAAATTCTTAAGTAAAGTTGACTTTATTTCAATCTTAAATCCAAAAATTTTTCCTCCACATCCATGTTTTTTTAAAATTGTTTAAAAATGGGTTTTTCTATTCTAAAATGATTTTAATTTCATTTTACCCATGTTTTAGTTTTAAAAAAATGGTTTGAAAAAAATATTATAATTATTTTTAAAACATGGTACTTTTGATTTTTTATTTGAAAAAACGAAAAAGGAATATTATGTTTTAACATATATGTGTGAAAGGAATTTACCACTATCATGAAAAATTAGTTACATTAATCTCCCTTTAAATTATTCCATTGTTACATTAAAAGATATCATTTTTTTACAAAATTTAGGAAATTTATTTATTTTAAATAAGTGATTTTAAAATGGAATAGTTATCTTCCCCAAGAAGGTTTTAATTATCTATTAATAGTATTTATATTCATAAAAGAAAAGAAAACATGATTTTGATTATTCTTTACTAGGGATATGATCCATGTATACAATATTAATTCATTATTTGTATGGTTTATGTTTGTGATATGTTTTTTATGAAATTAATTCCTTTTTCATGGGTTATTCAGTGATGAAATATTGAATGGATTATGAATCCTATTCCTTTTCAATGGGTTATGCTGTGATGAAATGATTATGAAACCTATTTCTTTTCATGGGATTATATATAATGAATTCTTTCTGATTTTTGGAGTAAATATGTATGATTTTAATTACGCTAAGTGTGTTACCTATATCTCCCTCCAATTAATTGGGTAAAATTGATATCTCATGAGTTAAATAATAGTATAATAGAGAGTCAATTCAATTTAGTAAGGGATGTTTTTTCACTTTGACAGTCATTGGATGGAACCTTGGCTACTATTATGGTTTGGGGGAGTGAACCCATTACAATATGATAGTCTTGGAAATGATCCTTATATATTAATAAAATGATTTTATATAATTATTTGTATGAACCAAAATTATGTATTCTTCCAATGTTATGATCCCATGGATCATATACTTTGAATTATTTTGGATTAATTTGTTATAAACTTCAAAGATTTATTCCATGACTCAAGATTATGATATATGATATGTAGGGTATGAATTTAAAATTTTGTGCTCATGTTATCATATCCTTATTCTCATTTTATACTTATGTGATTATTTATATATCTTTTTTACACTTATCGAGCATATTATCCCACAATTTCTTATGTTTCCTTTCCATAGCTTATAAAGAAAGGTTAATTTTATGATATATCTCATTGGGATTCTACTTACGAAGAACTTAGTGGGAGATGATTTAGATCATTTATGAACTAGTTGTTTATGTTTCCAAGATTCCAAATTCACTAGACCTATATGATTCTAACATGGATTATTATGTTATGTATTGAATATTAATTTATATTGATGTGATATCTATCTAAAAAAATTATGGGTCTCTATAGTTTATATCAAAGTATGGTTTGGGTATCATTTAAAACTAGGATGAGAAAAATTTAGTGAGAACCCTTTGGGATAGGGCTAAGTAAATGATACCATTATAATGTTTTATTAATGATCATAGATTACATATGTTATAATTAATGTTTCATGTATTAAAAAGAATATGTCTTGATTTAGATGTTTTAAAAATTATTTTTCATGACTCTATGAGTTTCCACTATGATTATTGTTTCCTAAATATGATTTTTAGCTTTAGTAAATAGTTGTAACATGATAGAATTTTGTTAATACTGAATTCAATGGACAGTTAAATGATTATATGTAGGATCGAATTAATGATGTAGATGCTCAATATACACGAGGGGGGGTGAATTTTACACTTTAAAATTTTCTTTAAACAAGGAAAGATCTATTTTTAACAAAGTTAATCTAAGTAAATTCACAACACCTCTAACCAATTGAATGATTATAACAAAGTATGAAGTTACAATCTTGTAGTTCTATACACTTTCTTAAATATGGAAAGTGGATCTGAAAAGATGGTTCCAGAAATATGGATCCAGAAATTGAAACTTAACCAATGTTTACAAAAATATATTCTACCTTAAAGCGTATAGAATCTAAGTGAATCCGAGTACAAGTGTAAGTAAATATAAGAAGGATATATTTTCCATACAACACAAAATGCAGCGAAAAAAACGTGTAACAAACACAAGTAACAAGATATAAATCTTTTAACCCAAAGATAAGGGTATCCAACAACCTTGGAAAAAGGTCCCTTGATTTATACTTTCAATAAAGTATGTATTACCCACACCCGGGTAAGCCCTCGATATGAAGATCGAAGTCTCTGTCTTACTATCCCCTCAAGCCCCCAACTGCAAGGTAGTTGGAACCTCTGTCTTCCTCAGCAAGGAAGCCCTCGAACTTTAAGGTAGTCGGCACCTCTGTCTTCCTATCCCCAGAAGCCATCGAATTTAATCACCAACATTCGGAGTCACACGAAGCAAGTCTACACAAGGAAAATTTTGAACAAGCTGTTCAAACTTTCTGCATGAAGCTTTGAGAATTGATAAGAGCCTCTCTCTCTAGAAATCACTTCAATAGCATATAAGCACCGATGTCAAAGTTGTTAAATTTGTCGCTTCTTTTCAAATGAGCTTCTATATATAGGCGAAGCTCCAACGGTCGACTCCCTCCTCCAATGGTCATATTTTCCTTAAATTTTGGATAGACCTGTACACGTGTTACTCAACCAACCGTTAGTTAGAAAAAGAAAGGACGACATTGTTTTATAAAAAAATATTTGTAACTGAAAGCACAACATCGTTTTAACAAATCAGAGTGTAAGTAAAAAGTTCGAAATGTAAGAAAATAAAAATTCGGAGTCTAACCAAAATGGAATTCGGAGTCTATACTAAAGAGATATTCAGATTATGTTTTGTAGGAATTCAGATCCTGAATTCTATAGAAATTTGGAGTCTGATATTCAGGGGGATTCAGATTCTAGTTTCATTAGAATTCAGAACCAGAACTTACAAAGTTCGGAGTCAAAGTTCATGTGAATTTAGATTCATAACCCATAAGACTTCGGAGTCTGAATTCATAGAACTTGGAGTCAGAACATAGATAAGTCCATAATCAGAATTCGAAGTCAAACTACATGAGAATTCGTATCCAGAATTAGGATTCAAACTATATGAGAGTTTGTATCCATAATTCAGAGTGGAACTTCATTACAGTTCACGTCCAGAATTCGGAGTGGAACTTCAATACAGTTCACCTCCAGAATTTAGAGTGGAACTTTATTATAGTTCACATACAGAATTCGGAGTGAAACTTCATTAGAGTTCACATCCAGAATTCTGAGTGGAACTTCATTACAGTTCACATCCATAATTCGGAGTGGAACTTAATTATAGTTCACATCCAGAATTCGGAGTGGAACTTCATTACAGTTCACATCCAAAATTCGGAGTGAAACTTTATTACAGTTCACATCCAGAATTCGGATCATAAAATAGAATGCTTCATATCTAAGTATTCATAGGATTCCAAGGTTACAAATATGAATCCAGATTTTAAACTTAGTCAAAATATGAACAATGAAAATATGATAAGAATAAATTTTTTTAGAGAAGGAAATTTTCCTTATCAAATCAAAGCATAGAATAAAAAACATTTGCTTAAATATAAAGTGTTTGTGATTTTCAAAACAAGAAGGAATGGAAAAGTCATAAGGTAAAACTTATTGAATCAACATTATCCTCAAGAGTAATATAATTTTATTATATTTGGAATGAAAAATATTATTGTTATAATCACTCAAGTATGTAATGATATGAATCACAACGAGCTTCCAAATGTGAAAAGGAGGGAGGAACTATATGTTGAGTCCATCATGAGGCAAGCTCAACCTTATTTTATTAAGTTCACTAATCAACAAGTCCCTAAAAAATTCATCAGTATCAACTCAAATATATATTAGGATTTTTAGTTTTCGGAAGATGTTAATATTATTTAGGTTATTAATCATTTAAAAGGATAAGAAATTCAATGGTAGAGTCTCATAAATAACACAAGGAAACATGAAGAGATTGACTCCATTAAGTGGGATGAGTTTAAGAGATTATTTTTCAATAAGTAAATTCATCATATTCTTCACCCAAAAATGGGAAAGTAATTTATTAAGCTAAATAAGAAGGATGATGAATAAATTAGTACATATGAATCAAATTTTACTAGACCTATGAGATATCTTCTAGAATTATCATCTATCCTGAAAGTAAGTTTAATCAATTATTTAGTGTCCTAAAATAAATTCTCTTAAGGGAATTATCTATAAAGGACTTTAATAGATATGAAGAAGCTGTTCAATTTTCTATCAAGGTGTAAATGGATATTATTATATTAATCAATCTCTGGGTTTTGATAAGAAAAGAAATATAGAATTTAAATGGAATTCGAAAAATCATGGACAGAAGAAAACTAACTTTCCTTTTAGCTCAAAGTGTGGATGAAAATATAGGGGAATGTATCTTAATGAAACTAGTATATGTTTCAAGTGTGGAAAGTAAGGTCATAGGGAAATTGAATGCAAAAATGATTTGAATATGTTTACTAATGATGAGAATTGAGAGAATTATCCATAGAATGAACTACCCACACCATATTGTTTCCAAAGAAATGTCAATGGGAATTATTCCAACCATTTCCCAAATCCAAAGAGTAATTATGATGACTAATGGAAACAACCTCATAAGCCTATAAAAAAATTGAAATATCATAAGAACATTATTTATAATTAGGGGTATAGTAAAGACATGGTGAAATGTACACTAACCATATAACCTATAACCGTTAATGTCTTATTTAATTATGTATCTAACCACCGTTTTATATCCAAATAATTTTTAGGGGTATTACTATACCGCCTTGGTGATAAGATGCTGAATTATAAATGAAAAATCTTAATGGTATTATGATTGCATATCATATCTATTATTCTTTGTTGGTTGTAGTTTGTGGGAATGGGATTCCTAAAAATATTTTTATTATTCCTGTGGTTGAGTTTAATATATTTTTGGGCACAGATTGGTGATTTACTCATAAATACCACATCAATTTTCATTGATAAAAAGTCACATTTGATATTTCAAACCAACCTATGATCATGAATTAGTTTGAAATGAAATATGATCTTTTGATGGAAATATAATATATTGTGTGGATCTTGACTCATATTTAAAAGGGTCGTGTATCATAGATGGTTTGGGATAAAATCAATATCAATTATATGCCTATTGTGTGGGAGTTTGTTAATGTATTTCTATAAGAATTTTCCATTCTTCCACCAAATAGAAATGTTGAGTTCTTGACAGAACTCATGCTTGGTTTAACACATATTCCAAAGATTCCACATATAATGGCCCAAATTGAGTTGTATAAACTGAAAATAAACTCTAAGAGATTATAAAAATGGGATTCATTCTCCCATGTTTGTCACCAAGGGATGCACCGATTATTTTTGTTAAGAAGAAAGATGTATCAATTCAATATTACATTAATTATCAAGAAAAAAACAGAATCACTATCAATAACAATTTCCCTCTACCCTATAGTGATATATTTTTTGATCAACTATAAATATGTGAATACTTTTCTATGATTTACCTTCATTTTGGATATAATAAATTTTTAGATAGTAAGTTCAATACTCTCAAGAAAATATTCCATATAATATATAGAGACTATGAATCTGTAGTGATTCCTTTTGGTCTTACTAATTACCATGTTATCTTTGTGGATTTAATTAATACAGTCTTTAGAGATAACCTCAAAAATAATTTATTTTTATTATAGATGATATTATTATATATTCAAATACAACAGAAGAGAATGAATTTCATGTGTGAATTATGTTAAAGACCAAAAAGAAGGATAAGATTTTTGAAAAATTTAACAAGTGTGAATTTTGGAATGAGAAACATTCATTCTTGTGTTATATAATTTAAGTGAGTCTATATTGGTATATCCCTCAATGATTGATGTTATTGATAGTTGGACCAAACCAACCACTATGATTGAGATCTATAGTTTTTATGGTTTTGCTGGATATTATTGGTTCTTTGTGAATAATTTCTCATGATTGTCTAATCCACTTGACTTGTTAACTCAGAAGGGTGATGAGTTTCTTTTTAAAGATAACTATGAATAAAATTTCATGGAACTAAAGATATGGTTTTTCAGTTCACTCGTGTATACTTTACCTTGTAGTGGAGAAGGGTTTGAAATATATAGTGATGTATCAAATAAGGGATTGGGTTGTGTTCTCATACAAAATATTATGGTTATAGCTAATTCTTTAAACCAATTTAATGTTCATGATAAAATTACCCAACTCTTGATTTAGAGTGAGCTATAGTATTTTTTCATTAATGATATGGAGGGAATATATTTACAGAGAAAGGTTTCATATATTTACTAATCATGAAATTTTAACGTATATTTTAATGTAGAAAGATTAACTAAGTTCCAAATAATATGGATGTAAATTACTAAATATTTTGACTACTAAATAGATTACCACCCTAGGAAATCAAAAAAGTTGGAAGTTTCTATGATTCTAAAGGATCATGCCATTTTATATATTTTGAGGCTCACAAAAAATCTAATATATCATGATTTTTAAAGGATAGATCTTTTTTATCGTGAAGGAAGGGAATAAATCGTATCTTTATTAAATGAGTGTTAAACCATTTATCCTAGAGACTATTACAGAGGCACAATAGGAAGATGTAGAACTGTTGAAGAAGGTAAGAAATATTCATGAGTTTAACCTTGATTATGATGGAATAATAAGGTCTAGGAATAGTGTATGTGCCATGTCCTTACCATATTAGATGGATTTATTTGATAAGGATAAAAATTAACTATTATTTATTTATCCTAGAAGCATGAAGACATATAGATATTTAGAATATGATTTTTGGTGGGAAACAATTTAGAGAGATATTGTAGAGTATGTTTCTAAGTTCTTGCTATGTCAGTAGGTTACAATTGTGAGAAGAAGTTATAAGGGTTTTTTTATTGTTACCCATACCAGAATCATAATAGGAAGACCACAACATGGACTTTGTTGTCAAACACCCCCAAAAAATCAAAAGGGTATAATGATATATGGGTTATAGTCGATATCTTTACAATTATAGTATAATTCATTTACATTAAAGATGCTTTTAATTTGGATAATATTTAAATAATTTTTAATAAAGAGGTGTAGAGTACCAAATTTAATTGTATCTAATCAAGATTCAATGTTTACCTCAAAGATATAAAATGTTATTCTGCAGGATCTAGATACAGAAATGAGCTTCAGTATAGTATATCATTCTCAGACCAATGTTCAATCCATAAGAATAATTAAAACCCTTGAGGATACAATGAGAAACAATTATACGGATTTCAATGATTTCTGGGATTCAAAACTTCTAATAGTTGAGTTTTCTTACAGAAATAGATTTCATTTGAGAATTCGGATGGATCCCTATAAAACCGTCAATGAAAATAAGTGAATAACTTGAAAATTTTGGCATGATATTGGGGAAATAAAGATAATTGGATCTAAATTAAATAGGTAAATGATAGAAAAAGTCAAAAACATTAAATAGAATATCATGATTACTTAGACTAAATATAATAGTTATGCACACAATCATCAACATGACCTTGAATATAAAGTTGGTGGGAAGGGGTTTCTATGAATTTCACTATGTAAAAAGGTCATGAGATTCAAAATAATGGAAAATCTTATCCATATGTATATTGTACCTTTTGATATTATTGATTGAGTTGGTATGGAAGGTTATTGCTTTGTTCTTCCACTAAACCACTCTCAATTTCATGATGTATTCCATGAATATATCATGACAATGTACATACCGGATCAATCACATTTACTGATCTCAGAATGAAAACTAATGGATCATGATAATTCATATTATAAAAAAATTAGAGATATTGGATCGTTATGATAAAGTTCAATAGAATAGGGTTACTTACCTAGTTAATGTTCCACGTATAAATAGGAAAAACTAAGAAGATACATGGGAAATTAAAGATACAATGACACAAAGATATCCTCATTTTTGTATCCGGGAGAAAAAAATTTAAAACGAAATTAAATTTATTGGGGTAAAATTTAAAACCTCGTGATTTTATGTAATTGTTTTACAAATAACATTAATTTTTTTTAATAGCATGCATTACATGAAACATTGAGTTTAAATAAACCATAATATACAATTAAATTATAGTTTTTCCTTTTCATTGGATTGACATGTATGAATAAGAATAAATAAATTAGGAAAAGTTTATTGTTTAATAATTATAAATGAATTATTTGGGTATGAAATAATCATATATAAAAATAAAAAAAATTTAAAGTAAAATAAATGTTTTTATATATATTGGTTTTTTGCACATAAAGTATTTTTATCATAATAAATTAAATTAATCACTTTTTGTGAATGAATGTTATCAAATGTATATATTATATATTAAATAAAAAAATTTAACATTCATTATTTAATTTATTCTAGGCATGTGAAAAGAATCAACCATGTTTTTTCTTAAAAATATATTTTTCTAAAAGGTGGTTTCCATCACATGTTGCATACTTATTTTGAAATTAATTTATAGTACTTATAGAAACTAGATTTGATAAAATTAGTTTCATATTTATATTTAGGAGGTTAATTTTTTATAAACATATTCCTTTTATTTTCTGTAAATATGAATTGTAAGCATTGTAGAATCTCGTGTTTTAAACTCGACTAAAATATGGATATTTTTGAACTTTTTTCATTTAATAAAATGGTAATTTTTAGAACCAGTCTCCAGAACTAAATTATGAGATTTTAATCACTCTTTTGCAATGTTTTTGGGCATGAGCGAAGGCCGAAGAAGTTTCTCAAGTGTCTCAAGAAGTTTTTGGGGGTGTCAGACCCTAAAAAAATCATGTTTTAAGGACAGCAGAGGGCACACGATTTTCTAAACCATTCGGCTCGCTGCTGTTAACCGTGCGACCCTATTTAAAAGGGACAGTGGCTTGTGCATGGCCTGCACATGGTTTCATAAACCATGTTCCTAGTCCATGTAGGGTGCATCTTGGAGGCAGAAGACTCCACAAAATTTGCGCATGGTTTGGAAAACTGTGTGGGTCAAAACGTGTGTGACGCCCATTTTTTAGATTTTGAGTTATTTTAATTAAATTAAATTAAAATAAAAAAACTAAACTAATCTCCCACTCCCCTCTCATATGCAATGCACCCATCCAAATGGGCTCTCCCCTTTGAAGCACATGACCCCTCCTCAACCTCATATCCTCACTTCAATTCTACCTGTATTTCTTCATGAATCCCCTTAAATTATTGAAGGTTTCTTTTTTCCTCACATCTCCTCCTATTTTCTAGTCTAAATTCGGCCTATTCATCACCCAGAATGGTTATTCCAAACCCTAGACTGAGGGCTAACTCGTTTTTCTGATTTCCCTTGGGTGCTCAGTTCTGAAAATGGTCTCTCGGGCATTGTTCATGTGTGTCTCGGAAATCACCGCCAAAGGCGAGGTGGTTTGGGTGGTTTCAGTCTGCCAACAATTTTTCTATGGCGTTGAGTTGTTACGGGTGGTTTCACTTTATTTTGCTTCTTCACCGAAGTGGACGACTTGGTTCCACCCCGAGGTAGGGTCCCTTTCCAAGTCATCAATCTTTATAAATGCATTAATAAATTTTCTTACTATACTTTTGATATAAATTAATTCATACAATGAAGTATTATGCTCAATGCCTCTTAAATGTGAATTAAGAAAGTTTCATGTTTTAAATGCTAAAGATGATAAATGATTTGTTGATAAACAATATCACGTTTTTATAATAAAACCCTTCTAATAGAGGTGCACTACCTTCAAGATAAAAAGTAGTGGTTAGACCTTGCTTGCATGACTTTTCATGTTTATAATCTTTATGATTGATGTTATATTGAGATACGGTATACATAGGACATAGCCCTAATGACATTAGAAACACTGAATTTCCCTTTTTAAAATGATTAAAGGATTGAATCACTCTCTATGTGTTTGGCCTTGTTTTGGATTGGAATTAACCACGAAGGTAATTTCCCTTTGGTATGGATACCCAGAGTCCTTTAAATTCAATTGACATGTTTTAGTAAATGGAATGAGTTGATTTAAATGAATGTTTAATTCTTAATGATTGACCCTCAAAACAAATCACCAATTGTTTTCAAATGTTTTGAATATTAATAAAAACTTGGGTGACTTGTGGGTTCCTAGGTAGGAATGCCATGATGGACTCAGTGGGTTTTCATGCTCATTCCTTGGGAGATAAATGGATTCCCATGTAGGAATTCCATGGATGGACCCCGGTTCATGAGACAAGGATTGGTTCAATGTCCATGGAAACACTTACTATACTAAGGGAAGGTGTTGGTGTGGACCTTTACCTTTGAAAATTCCTGAATGGTTTTTAGTAAATGGTTGCAGTTCTACTTGACCTTTCCAAACTAATGGAAGGAAAGGCTTGAACCAATCAATAAATGGTTACAATTCTACTTGAACTCTCCACACTAATGGAAGGAAAGTCTTGGAATAATAAATAAATAGAGTCAACTCTACTTGACCTATCCACACTAATGAAAGGAAAGTCTTAAACCAATAAATAAATGGTTACAACTCTAATTGACCTATCCACACTAATGGAAGGTATGTATCTAACTAGATGAATCATTACGTGACTTGTTTTTTAAATAAGAATGGGCCGAATCGAGCTTGCTTTGGATTCTGAGAGGAGAATACCTTGGGTATCAGGAACCCCATTCTGATTCAAGGATATGGTTTTCATAGGTTGATACCCACCTATAATTCGTTTATTATATATTCGTTGGATGACAGATATACTACTATTAGGTCTCTTCTTCTTATAGGATACCTCATATACACTCCATGGATCCAACATTGACTAGTAGGTTCCATGGTTAAATCCCATCGGACCCTATCTATGCTTATCCCTATTTTACCTTGGTCGATCACCTTGGACTCGGTAGGTGACTTATTATGGAATGCCTTGGATTACACTCTTTGGATTACACTCTTACCCCTTAGCTAGACTCAACTATTTTTGAGTTAGCTTTCCATGAGTTTACATTACCTTGGTGTTTTCTCTGGGACTCCCTCACCGGATATCATTTCTAGGTTCCCATGTTATGTCTTGGATCCTTCACTACTTTTACTACCACATGATGCCTTGCATACACTTCATGGGATCACCATTGACAAGTAGGTTCCATGGTTAAATCCCATAGGGTGCATTCATTTCTTAGCCCCATTTTACCTCTAAGGAAACTCCTTAGACTCAGTAGGAAAGTTATTCACATGTGAATTATAAATGAAATGTTAACACTCAATTAATGACTAGGTTACATGTTCAGACACCAGTCGAGGGATGAAGCAGGTAATTGGGAATTTAGTTACATTGTATTGATTAATTTATTTAGGCATGCTCGAACCCTGTTTAATTTATATTATATTTTAATGATTGGGTTAGACGCCGGTGGTGCTGGACGACTGAGATTTATATCTCACACCTTAATCGGGCCACCATTGAACTGGGGTACCTGAGTAGACCTTTCTTGTTCGTCGGGCCTTAGACCTTGCTTTTTGCTATTTACTTTTACCTGGGAGTTAGGATCAAAGGACTGAGCTAGAGATCAGGATGCTCACGGAGATCATATTTTGGCTTTTACATATTTCTTTACATGAATATTATATTGTATTGTAATGAAAATCATGTTGTACTATTTTCCTCTTTCAAATATGTATAAATTTCATGTCATGATTTCATCTATCGTATAAACTAGCATTGGCCACTTTTGTTCATTTATATGAAATCTGACTTTAGTTGCTTTTCTTATTACTTATATTACTGCTTCCATCGTTGATTGTTATTTACTCTAAAATTACCAATACACAACTCTAATAATAGGGTATAGTCTCCCCAATGACTATCCATACACCATCATTTCTAGTCGGTAACGTCTAGCATATGGGGAGTCTCTCTTGAGGTCACGTGGAGACCGGTCTGGCAACCGTCTTAGTGGTGAGTAGGGTTGGGATGTTACAAAGTGGTATCAAAGATGGTTTTTCTTTTTGTGTTACTATTTTGGGTTGGTAGACAAGAGACTAGGAAAGTGTCAGCACTTGGTTAATTTCCATGCATGGGACTGATCATCTCACGTATGGGGAATGACTAAGTGTCTAGGGTTGAGATTACTATTTATAATGTTTTCTATTAAAATTGATATGATTTCACATAGAGTGATTGGTGTACATTCTGATACTTATGATTTTGGGAATTTTGGGAATTTTGGAAATTTTCCTTGGCCTATTATGGAAAGTATGAAACATTCATGCATCATATTAAGAACTTAGAAATTCACATTCCATGCATATATGACATGCCAAGTAGTTTCACTAGTAAGTTTCCTACTAAGTATGATTCAATGCATTATTAATATGCCATGCTTAGATTTATACCTGTTTAGGTTATACACTAGCATGCCTTATGCTCTTAATTCTTGTTATAGCATGCTCCTATGATTAAAATACCATACTTCTATTATTTAAGTTTGTTTCTCTATGTCAGCTACTTATAGTGACATTCTAGCTTACTTTATTAATGTAAATGTTTGTGGTTATGATGTCAACCAATATTTAGTTATAAGGTGTATGGGCGCCTTATAGTTTAAAAAAGGTGACTCGGGTAATTGAACCATTATAAAAAGGCTGCTAAATTTAATTCTTAAGTGAAGACTGGTTTTGATTAAAGGGAGACAAATTCCAAACTATAAATTGTATGAGTTCTTCACTAGTTTATAGATAGAAACCCATATAATTAGACCATTATGTTTGACCATGTAAAATTATGAATTGACATTGGTACCGATTAATGGGAGCCAATTTTCAATCCATGGAGTGTATGGGCGCTTCATGAATTTGGAAATGGCAACCCGTATTAAATGGAATGGAATGATTCTTTGTGAAATGATTATAAATGTGAAAGATGTTTAGTGTTGATATGAAATCAAAATGGTTAGTTTCTAAAATTCAACTAGACCCAAGTAGGTCAGTTGGGGATTTTTTTATGAGATGACATGTTTGGATGTTTAAATTTTAATAATTGTGTGATTACTATTGAGTTTCTTTATAGAGAACCCAATTTGGTTCAAATGGGACCCTTATAGGTCACCTTTTTTATTAAAAAAGGAATTTAATTTGATATGTTTCTTGAAAATGATGGGATGTCAACTAACGTGAAATGTTTTAACAAATGAAGTTTTATAAAAAATCCCCGTGTTCCCCTGGAAAGTTAGTTAAAATTAAGTACCTTGTGATATGTTTTGGAAATTGAACTTTGAAGTTTTCATTAAATCTTTTGATGATTAAAGATTAAAGGTGATTTAATATAAGAGGTTTGGTAATGGAACCTATAGTGGTGTCCAATGTTTAAAACCCACATGTAAGGGTAGTCTAGAATTCTCATTATGTTGCCTTAGAATAGAAGCATGAGTAATTTATATAGGAATCCTTTTCCATATTAATGGATTTATGATCGACTTTTGAGCCTTGTGACATTTGTTTCACGAGACATGGCATCAGGGCTGAAACTTGTTCTTCGTAAAGGGATAAACCGTGGTAGGTAGTGCCCTCAAAACATAAATGTCTTTCTAGTGCTATTACTTTTCTCACTTTTGGTGCCATTTGAGTTCCATTGTCCCATGCAGGACTTTCAATTTTAAAGTGACACCCTTATTCAGATTGGTGGTCATGTCTTTCTTGACCTTGGTATGGGCTTGAGCATCGAGTAATGCTATTTTTCAGCTGGGTAGATGTGCCTCAGGAATGGTCTACTTCTTTATAGGTCATTTGACCCTTTCGTCTTCTTAGTAATGGACGACTGGTTATGGCATTGTCCAGGATGATGGTTGTTTGAAGCAATACGACTTCGAAATAAATCTTATTATACTGTTAAGTAGGGTCTCGGGTCATCTCCAAGTAGAGTGACTTGAGTGTTAAATAATTAGTTTGATTCTAATACTTGGATTGGTTTTTGAAGGACTCAGGTGTCTTGATATACCAGTCTCGTTGTTATAATCTAGAGCACTTATGAGCAGTTAGTTTTCCTTCCTTTTACAGCTGGGACCCTTCTAATGTGGGTAGTGTCGTCTTGAACTCGGTTAATGTTTCCTTCCATGTAGAAGGAGTTCAACAAAAAGAGACCATTGGAAAATGGTTGGGTTATCTTGAACGCCTTTGAGGATTACTGGTGTTACTTTTTTCAGTGCTTTCTCTACAGAACGACCTTGTTGTGGTTCAAAAGTTTTACCGTCCAATTTATGGGTGTGTGACTGGAAACCCTGTCTCAAATACTCTTAGTGTACTCTTCATAAGAGATGATCATTTCTACTATCTTTACGTTGTCCTTGATTCACTAAGAGAGCAAAAATCTTATGCCACAATAAATATTTAAAATCTGTTGAGCTTGTTGGATGATCTTTGTCAGTGTTGCATGATAAGCGTGGTTATTATTGAGGCTTGATAAGTTTTGTGTGATTTTTAGGGTTCCCATGTTGTAATGCCTAGTTTGTACTCATGGACTCCATCCATATCTTTTGAATTTCTATGGCCACCTAAGCCAGAGTTCTATGAGATACATCGACCAAGTGGCTTGAATCATTCTTTTTCTTTCATTTTGATGTTTAGAATTGTAATGGTCCATTTTAAAGAATGTTTATAGGTGATGGAAAGTGTGGTATCAAGGTCAGAAGTGTCTTATGAGAAAGATTTCTCGACTAGTTATATTAGGTTGTTTGGGATTGACCATTTCTTTTTAATGAAATAATTCCAAGAGTGTCATAAGAACACTTAGAGTTATTACTTATACAACAATTCCAACGATGGAGGTACCATTTCATGGAATTGTCCCTTTCTCATGTTGAGACCGATGGAGGAAAGTACCACCGGTCTAGTGTTTACTAATACTTTGATGTGATTGATTCTCTATCTAAATAGGATCATGTATGCTCTGTTTTTATGTTTATGTTGAACATTGAGCATTGGCTCGGGTGGTAAAGGCTAAAGTTTAGAGTGCATTGGAAATGGTTAATGTAACACCTCGACCCCAGCTACCCAGAGTCGGTGCATTACATCGTAACATTGGCATGATCACAAAAGATCAAGTCTCAAAAGACCGATTAGTTTAGTAGCCTTGGAAACACTAGATACATTCATAAATATTACATTACATCATAAAGTAAAAATCTACAATAACAAAGTCTCCATAGTCCACACTCATATCCTCTTCTGACTATCCCGACAGGTCATTCATAAAATACTTCTTCACATCCTGGAAAATATTAAAACATTGAAAGGGGTGAGCTCAGATGCTCAGTAAGGATAACAATATTGCGGAATCATTCATAAAAAAACATTAACATTTAAGGCAATGTATAAATAAAACAAAAGCCTTTTAAACATTAACTTCAACTTAATATGTCAAAAGTAAAATGAGATAATGCCATTTACTTATTCACATGGATATTCTACTGGTCGAATAATCACATGCAATATCAATAACCACTTTCATAATGATGGAATGCATAATGCCAGACTATCATAACAACGTAGTCAAGGCCTCGTGCCAAGACCAAAAATAAGATTTTATCAAGGCCTAGTTCCAAGAAACTAGTTTGTCTAATGAGACCTACCGATGCATCGAGGAGCTATAGCGGGCTCCACCCATCACTTATTAATTCCAATGCATTCCTCATATGAATAGGTTTAAACATATCATAAACCATAACATAATTGTATCACATAAAACATGCATAAAGGAAACATAACATTTCCACATTTCAATCACAAGATATCAATACAACACATTGATGTAATAAAAACACTTTCAAAACCATTTTTCAATACAAAAATTAAAGAAAATTAAAACTTTGTATTTATTTTTCATTTTAAAAAGTTATGGCTTGTAGAGGAAGATGAAACTCAAATAATGGTCACGGCGGCGGAGAATTCATTGTCACCACATACATACGACAAAAACATTCCCTTTGACATTTAGTAAACGTTCGTATAAAAAATATTCCTTTTGAATAAACGTAAAAGTCAAAGGGGTTTATACACTGTATAAAAGAAGGTTTTGTATAAAACAAAATATGCCTCAATGAAAGGAGATTGAGGGGAAGTCCCATATGAAGATCAATTTTAAAATAAAATAGATATATTATGTGTATTCACTATAAGTACACATAAATAAAGTACAAATACAAGATATGACATAATAATATCATGACATAATTTGAAAGTAGGAGATTAACCCAAAGAATGGAAATTGGGTTAAGAAATTCCCTTACCTCGTGTCCGACTTGACTCGATCGTTCTTTAACCTCCTGAATAATAAAATAGAGTTAATTTAAATTTACTTAAGAACCTTTTTCATGTTCATTATTCCTTTTATATCACTTATTACCATGTTATGAACATTATGTAATTATTTAAGTTAATAACGGTCATTTTGTCGATCTTAGGTACTTGAGTCAAAAATAAACTTCATATAATTACAAGTTGGTCATGTGGTGAAATATCCATTAAATACCTAATTATATTCATGATTTATATATCATATATCTCATATATATCCAGTATATACATGCATTTATAATATTCCATAACGTTTAGAGGTAAGAAACCAAATGCACCGTTCATGGAGACGGTAAACCGTACGTACGCATGAACACTACTTTCATTTCTATTTCATATTTAATGGAATGAAGTTATAATTATATAAAGGTATAATATAATTCCAGTATAATATAATGTATAATACCATTTACTCCATCCTTTATACATCCCACATATGGTATTAACGATTCAAATCACTTTGAGGGGGCGGTAGTCCGCACTTCCTAAAATGAAATTATCGCGTTTACCCATAATGGAAATCATAAATTATGCCACAAATGAGAAATAAAGAATCATAATGAAAACATAAACATAATATATATATCATATATGAAAATAGTTTCATCAAAATGGCCACCATTAGAGGTGTTATATGAGTGTTGAACAATCATCGTTTCATGAGGCAGAAATTCACCATCCACAGAAACAGTATGTTCTTTAACCATTAGATGTAGGTGTGTGTAAGTGTAGCTCAAATAATTCTTATAAAAACATCCTAGTATATTGAGGATACTGGTGTTGTTACAAATTAAATGAATAAAAAGAGTTTAGGGGGTTGGATAAGAAAAATAAAACAAAATAACATAAGAGAAGACATTACCTTAAAAACGGGTAACTCTTTTTGATTTGAGCCAAAGGATTCCTTGGGAAGAATTCTCCCCAAAGTTTGGATTCTAGCAGTAAGAGAGTGAAGTTGGAAGAGTATTTGGGAAGAGTTTGGTCAAGCCAAAAGGCTTTGGAAGTGTGAGTAAGGTGGTAGTGGTGGGGGCCTTTTATAAGTGGAGAGGAGGGGCACTCTTGGAAAGTAATGAAATGTCACCTTACTATACAATGATTTTAGGATTCTAAAGGTCCCACACTTATATAATTCGAGGATAAAGTGATAAGGATTCTAAATCCACTCATCCAATAGGTTTTTGACAAGTTTAATCCTTGGATTTTACATTATCTTTTCATTTTATTTAAATCATTAATTAATGAGGTAATCGCTGCATCATCATGGTGTCATAAATAATTTAATTTATTTAATGTCTAAAAATTATAAAAAAATTATCATGATGTATGAAATATTTTTATCTTTCTAATGAATATTTATAGTAAAAAATATTACTTGTATAACCCCATTTAAAAATTGTTTTAGTTAAACAACTTATGTTTGTGACATTTTAATTTTAACTTTAAATAAAAGTTATTTATGTCATTTTCCTACCAATGTGGCTCCATGGGGTACCCAAGTTGAACCATGGGTTTTCCTGGTCGGACATGACTCATCCAATAGGGGTAGGACAAGTGTAAGGGTCATTTCAATTTTTTATAATACCATTTTTACCTTAAATTTCACTAATTACCTTTAATCGCGATTAATTAAACTTAAAAGTTACTATTCACCAAAAAATTATTTTAATACCATTGAACCAAATTTTACTTCCTAATGAAAACAATGTATGTCGGATATTTGAAAATCAAATCATAGAAGTGGTAATGTTTCATTTAAACGAAAAATCTTTTTTTTTAACTACCACTTAGTGGTTTCACGATTCATCAAAAATTGAAGTTTTTCAGAACAATGCCAAAATTTCACCCTAAGATATAGTTGATATTCCAAATTCAAAAATGATGTCTATTTTAAAAAATTCCAAACATATAAGTTGCATTAATTAATTTTATAATTAATTCCCGCTGTCACAACAAATAGCGTGTTTTTAAGAAACAATATATATCAAAAGATTGACAATTGTTTATGTCCAATTTCAAAGTGAAATTAATTATAATGAACACCATTGGATAAAAGAGTAAAAATATAATCAAATTATAATTTAAAACCACTCAATAGTATAATTTATCACTATAAAATACTTTGATTAAAAAATTTGTTCTTAAGTATTTTCACTATTCATAAAAAATTGGAAGCTCTCAGAAAATTACAAAAAATTCAACTTTGGATAATTTCGATATTCCGAATACAAAAATGAAGTCCATTTTGAAATATAAAATTTATATAATTTCAAAAATTGGGTATTACTATTCATAACTATTACTTTGATTGGTCGCGGTGTGTTAGAATCTCGAACTTGCGTACAATGCAAGCTATTGCATTATTGAAAGAGAAGCATATCGTGGAAGCTCGAGGTGTTACATTCTCACCTCCTTCAATAAATTGCGTCCTCGCAATTTGAAAATTTTCATTGAAAATAAAACGTTGAAAATAGAAAACACCTTTGTGGAAAACCCACATTGGAAATAAGGTTAATAAAAATATAACATTAAAAGAAAGAAAGGGAAGTACAAAGGTCACCCAAGATAGCCCATACTAGGATTCTATGAAAATATGGATATGGAAGAAAAACAAACCATCAAGGTATGATGGAGAGTTGTAGAAAACTGGATTAGGAGAAATTTAACCATAAGAAAATCACAAACTTGTGATTGGTTAAACGGTCCTTGCATTCCCAGTTGGAAAAGTTAACCATCAACGTTTTTGTTTTAAGTTACCTTTTATAAAGTTGAGGAATTTATTTAGGAGATTTACTAAGAACGTAAGGGAATATAAATACTTGTTATGTATACTTTCATTCTTTAATAAATTTTTACCACAAACCCATCTTTCACTCTAAAAGGTAATAGAACTCAAAAATATTCTATTTATCCTAATTGTATAAGGTTCCGAATATTAACACATACCATTTAGATTAGTAAAACTATTTTTTAATAACCAGGGACTTCCTGTAGGCTAGTGGTAGGTAATAAAGGCCTGTCACATTATGGTTGTGGGTTCGATTCCTACAGCTTTGTCCGACGCGACGGGTTATACCCCACCCTGAAGGTTGTCCTTTTCTTAAAACTGTAGTATTATAATATTCCAATAATCTTCAGAAATGTTTTAAACTTAAACAATAATATCCATGGTTCAACTTAATCCATTCCAACCTTAATAGTTATCCAAAATACCTCTGTCCAGACTTTCTCTAAAAGGTATCTAAATTCCAAAATCAATTGTAACATTAGATTCCCTAAACAAAGTAAAGTTTCTCTTATTATCACATACAAAAATATGATTACCTTGATCATATTAAAACCTTAATGAAATCAACATGTACTGTAGTACAATCCTTATATATATCACATTATTCTTATAACCATAATCTAGTTCATGAGTCCAAAAACACAAATACAATAATTATTCAACTTCATCTGTAGTAACAGCATAATCTTGGCCTTGATCCCTTGGCCTTTTCTGAGGTAAGTTTCCCTGACGCTTAGGACATTCATTTTCATAATGCCCCATTTCCCTACAATTGTAGCATTCAACATTGATAGCCTCTTTCTTTCCCTTGCAATCACGATCCTGGTGACCTTTTTCTCCACATTTGTAACAAACTCCCATTCCTTTTAGGCAAGTACCAGGGTGATTCTTACCACAATTATCGCATAATGGAAAATCCTTCTTCCCCTTTTTCCCTTTATCTGTCTCTTGTTCCACTATTCTCTTCTTCTCTTACTTTACTTTGTTGTCATAAGACTTAGAGAATTCCTTTTCCGTCTTGATAGCACACAAGACAATATCTTCGTATGACGAGAAGGTTTGTGAGACTAATGCTCGACGAAGAAATGGTTTTAACCCATCAAAGAAATGATCAATCTTACTTCTTGGGTTACGTATATAATCTGCATCATGTCTTACTAACCTTGTAAATTTAGCCTCATACTTTGCGACATTATCATCCTCCTTTTGTCTCAGACTCAGAAATTGCCTTTCCATATCTGCTCGATGGTCACGAGGAAATTATTTTTCTAAGAAAAGATCTTTGAACTCTCTCCATTCCATACTTGATACTTCTTCATCTTCCTTTGTATTTTGAATCAATGACCACCATTGATCAGCATCTCCAGTGAGGCGGTAGACTGCCATGACAACCTTCTCCCTTTCGCTACTCCCCAAGGCATGGAATATTTTCTCTAAGGAGTTTATCCATTGCTCAGCTACTAATGGATTTGTACCCCCATTAAATTTTGGTGGTTGTTTCCTCATGAAGCGGTCTAACATTGATCCTCCACGTTGCGGATCAGGGTTCTCCATATGAGTAAGGTTATTATTCATAACCTGAGTTAGTTGTCCCAGTATGGTAATAAGTTGATCAGGACCAGTTGTATCTCCAGATCCACAATTATTATCTTGAGCAGGAGGGAAATCCCTACACGGAGTGCGTGCATTGATACAGTTTCCATTCCTTCCACTAGGCGCCATTTCTAAACAATGGCATAAACTAGATTAGTTTATGAATTAAAATACATAATTCCATAATTGTAAAATACTTAACATAAATTGAACTATTTATGGATATAATCCATAATAATGTTTTCTTTGAGGAATTATATACTCATTACCCTTCATAGTGGTTTGTAAAGAAAATGAGAATTATCCTAAGCATATCCCCCGGGAGTGTCGTAACCAAGAGTGCAGCAAGGCCCGTTGTCGTGCACCAGTTCCCGTTCGAGTCTAGCTCAAAGCGGTGTTTTCGGGTTTTACCCCTAGGTACATATGTGCCAGAGCCACCTCTACTTGCTCGTATCTAGACAAGGATGTATTGCTTAGAAAACTCACAAAACCTCTATAATACCAAAATTCTAGGAAGTTCTTCAATACTAATCCTCAAAGTCTATCTTAGGGCTATGTGCTCTAATAAGAGTTTATCTAAATCTAGCTTCCAAGGTTAGTACTAAGATGCCTCTGATACCAACTGTAACTCCCTGACCCTAGCTACCTAGAGTCGGTGCATTACTTCATAACATTGACATGATCACAAAAGATCAAGTCTCGAAAGATCGATTAGTTTAGTAGCCTTGGAAACACTAGATACTTTCATAAATTTTACATTACATCATAAAGTGAAAATATACAATAAAAAAGTCTCCATAGTCCACACTCATATCCTCTTATGACTATCCCTGCAGGTCATTCATAAAATACATCATCACATCCTGGAAAATATTAAAACATTGAAAGGGGTGAGCTCAGATGCTCAGTAAGGATAACAATATTGCGGAAGCTTTCATAAATAAACATTAACATTTAAGGAAATGTATAACTAAAACAAAATCATTTTAAACATGAACTTCAACTTAATATGGAAAAAGTAAAATGAGATACTTCCATTTACTTATTCACATGGATATTCTACTCGTCGAATAATCACATGCAATATCAATAACCACTTTCATAATGATGGAATGCATAATGCCAGACTATCATAACCACGTAGTCAAGGCCTCGTGCCAAGACCACAAATAAGATTTTGTCAAGGCCTCGTGACAAGACACTAGTTTGTTTCATGATACCTACCGATGCATCGAGGAGCTATAGCGGGCTCCACCCGTCACTTATTAAGTCCAATGCATTCCTCATATGAATAGGTTTAAACATATCATAAACCATAACATAATTGTATCACATAAAACATGCATAAATGAAACATAACATTTCCACATTTCAATCACAAGATATCAATACAACACATTGATTTAATAAAAACACTTTCAAAACCATTTTCAATACCTGAATTAATGAAAATTAAAACTTTGTATTTATTTTTCATTTTAAAAAGTTATGGCTTGTAGAGGAAGCCAAAACTCAAATAATGGTCACGGCGGTGGAGAAGTCATTGTCGCTGCATACGTATGATAAAAACATTCCCTTTTGTCGTTTAGTAAACACTTCGTATAAAAAACATTCCTTTTGAATAAACATAAAAGTCAAAGGGGTTTATACACCGTATAAAAGAAGGTTTTGTATAAAACAAAATATGCCTCAATGAAAGGAGATTGAGACGAAGTCCCATACAAAGATCATTTTAAAAATAAAATAGATATATTATGTGTATTCACTATAAGTACACATAAATAAAGTACAAATACAAGATATGACATAATAATATCATGACATAATTTGAAAGTAGGAGATTAACCCAAAGAATGGAAATTGGGTTAAGAAATTCCCTTACCTCGTGTCCGACTTGACTCGATCGTTCTTTAACCTCCTGAATAATAAACTAGAGTTAATTTATATTTACTTAAGAACCTTTTTCATGTTCATTATTCCTTTTATATCACTTATTACCATGTTATGAACATTATGTAATTATTTGAGTTAATAAAGGTCATTTTGTCGATCTTAGGTACTTGAGTCAAAAATAAACTTCTTATAATTACAAGTTGGTCATGTGGTGAAATATCCATTATATCCCGAATTATATTCATGATTTAGATATCATATATCTCATATATATCCAGTATATTCATGCATTTATAATATTCCATAACGTTTAGAGGTAAGAAACGAAATGCACCGTTCATGGAGACAGTAAGTCGTGTGTACGCTTGAACGCTACTTTCATTTCTATTTCATATTTAATGGAATGAAGTTATAATTTTATAAAGATATAATATAATTACAGTATAATATAATGTATAATACCATTTACTCCATCCTTTATACATCCCACATATGGCATTAACGATTCAAATCACTTTGAGGGGGCGGTAGTCCGCACTTCCTAAAATGAAATTATCGCGTTTACCCATAATGGAAATCATAAATTATTCCACAAATGAGAAATAAAGAAGCATAAGGAAAACATAAACATAATATATATATCATATATGAAAATAGTGTCATCAAAATGGCCACCATTAGAGGTGTTATATGAGTGTTGAACAATCATCATTTCGCGAGGTAGAAATTTTCCATCCACAGAAACAGTATGTTCTTTAACCATTAGATGTAGGTGTGTGTAAGTGTAGCTCGAATAATTCTTATAACAACATCCTAGTATATTGAGTATACTGGTGTTGTTACAAATTAAATGAATAAAAAGAGTTTAGGGGGTTGGATAAGCAAAATAAAACAAAATAACATAAGAGAAGACATTACCTTAAAAACGGGTAACTCTTTTTGATTTGAGCCAAAGGATTCCTTGGAAAGACTTATGACCAAAGTGAGGCTTCTAGTAGTAATAGAATGAAGTTGGGAGAGTATTTGGGCAGAGGTTGGACGAGCCAAAAGGCTTTGGAAGAGTGAGTAAGGTGGTAGTGGTGGGGGCCTTTTATAAGTGGAGAGGAGGGGCACTCTTGGAATGTAATGAAATGTTACTTTATTATACAATGCTTTTCGGATTCTAAAGGTCCCAAACTTATATAATTTGATGATAAGGTGATAAGGGTTCGAAATATTCTCATCCAATAGGTTTTTGACAAGTGTAAGCCTTTAATGTTACATTATCTTTTCATTTTATTTAAATCGTTAATTAATGAGGTAATCGCTGCGTCATCATGGTGTCATAAATAATTTAATTTATTTAATGTCTACAAATTATAAAAAAATTATCATGATATAGGAAATATTTTTATATTTCTAATGAATATTTATAGTCAAAAATATGACTTGTATAACCCCATTTAAAAATTGTTTTAGTTAAACAACTTATGTTTGTGACATTTTAATTTTAACTTTAAATAAAAGTTATTTATGTAACTTTCCTACCAAAGTGGCTCCATGGGATCCTCAAGTTGACCCATGGGTTGTCTCGGTCGGCCATGACTCATCCAATAGGGGCAGGACAAGTTTAAGGGTCATTTAATATTTTTATAATACCATTTTTACCTTATATTTCACTAATTACCTTTAATCGTGATTAATTAAACTTAAAAGTTACTATTCACCAAAAAATTATTTTAATCCCATTGAACCACATTTTACTTCATAATGAAAACCATGTATTTCGGATATTTGAAAATCAAATCACAGAAGTGGTAATGTTTCATTTAAACGAAAAATCAGTTTTTTTAACTACCACTTAGTGGTTTCACTATTCATAAAAAATTGAAGTTTTTCAGAACAATGCCAAAATTTCACCCTAAGCTATAATTGATATTCCGAATTCAAAAATGATGTCTATTTTAAAAAATTCCAAACATATAAGTTGCATTAATTAATTTTATAATTAATTCCCGCTGTCACAACAAATAGCGTGTTTTTAAGAAACAATATATATCAAAAGATTGACAATTGCTTATGTCCAATTTCAAAGTGAAATTAATTCTAATGACCACCATTGGATAAAATAGTAAAAATATATTCTAATTATACTTTAAAACCACTCAATAGTATAATTTATCACTATAAAATACTTTGATTAAAAAAGTTGTTTTTAAGTATTTTTCACTATTCATAAAAAATTGGAAGCTCACAGAAAATTACAAAAAATTCAACTTTGGATAATTTCTATATTCCGAATACAAAAATAAAGTCCATTTTGAAATATAAAATTTATATAATTTCAAAAAGTGGGTATTACTATTCATAACTACTACATTCATTGGTCACAGTGTGTTAGAATCTCGAACTTGCGTACAATGCAAGCTATTGCATTATTGAAAGAGAAGCGTACCGTGGAAGCTTGGGGTGTTATAGTTAAGGTGCATCGGGTGTTGGAAACATAATGCAACATCTTGAACAAAACATCATGACCCTTGTAGGTCGGGGGTGTTTTCGTTGTTCCAGAAGGCTTCTTGGGGATGAGAACATTTTAAGGTGGGTAGATTGTAGAATCACATGTTTTAAACCAGACTAAAGTATAGATGTTTTTGAACTTTTTCATTTACTAAACCGATTTTTTTTAAAACCAAGCTTTAGAACTAAATTTTGAGAGTTGAATCAATGCTATGTGATGTTTTTGGGAATGAGAGAAGGCCTGAGAAGTCTCCCAAGTGGCTCAAGAAATTTTGAAGGGTGTAAGACCCTAAAAAAATCATGTTTTTATGGACAATAGAGGGCGCACCGTTTTCACACTATCTGCTAAACCGTGTGACCCACTCCAGGTAATCATGCGACCCTATTTAAAAGGAATAGTGTCTTGCGCACGACCTGTGCATGGTTACCTAAAACGTGTGCCTATCCCATGTAGGGTGCGTCTTGGAGGCTAAAGACTCCGCACGGTTTGCGCATGGTTTGGAAAACCGTGTGGGTCAAACCGTGTGCGATGCCTAGTTTTTAGAATTTTATTTATTTTAATTAAATTTTATTAACTAAAAATAAAAATAAAAATAAAAACTAAACTACTCTCCCTCTCCTCTCTCATACTTAATTCACCCAACCCAAAGCGCTCTCTACTTTGAAGTGAATGACACCTCCTCGGCCTCCTCTCCTCACTTCTATTCCACCCAGATTTCTTCATGAATCCCCTTCGATCGTTCAAGGTGTGTCTTTTTCTCACATCTCCTCCTGTTTTCCAGCCACAATTAAGCCAATTCATCTCCCAGAATGGTTTGACCATGCCCAAGACTGATGGTTAACTTGTTTTTATGATTCCCCTTGGGGGATAGGTCATGAAAATGGTCTCTCGGGCATTGTTCTTGTGTGTTTTAGAAACCGCTAAAAAAAAGGAGGTGGTTCAAGTGGTTTCAGTCCGCGAAAATGTTTTAGGGGTGTTGAGTTGTTACGAGTGGTTTCACTTCATTTTGGTTCATTGTCAAAGTGGACGTCTTGGTTACACACTGAGGTAGGGTTCATTTCCAATTTATCAATCTTCATAAATGCATTAATAATGTTGCTTAATGTACTTTTGTTATAAATTAATTCATACAATGAATTATTATGCGCCTTGACTCTTAAATTTTAATTTAGAATGTTTAATGTTTTAAATACTAAATATGATAAATTATTTTTTGATAAACAATATCAAGTTTTTTATAATAAAACCCCTCAAATGGAGGTGCACTCCCTTCAAGCTAAAAATTAGTGGTTAGACCTTTCATTCTTGACTTGTCATGTTTATAATCTTTATGAATGATGTTATATTGAGATACAACATGCTTAGGAAATGGCCCTAATGGAATTATAAATACTGAGTTTCCCTATTTAAATTGATTAAAAGACCGAAGCACCGTCTATTTTTTTGGTCCATTTTTGTATTGGAATTACCCATGTAGGTAATTTACCTTTTGTGTAGATACTTGGAGTCCTTTAAATGCAATTGACATGTTTTGGTAAATGGAATGAGTTGAGTTAAATGAATGGTTAATTTTTAATTTTTGACCCTCAAAACAAGTTACCAAATTGTTTTTAAATGTTTTGAATACAAATAAAACCTTGGATGACATGTGGGTTCCCATGTAGGAATGTCGTGATGGACTCAATTGGTTTTAATTCCCAGACCTTGGGAGATACATGTATTTCCATGTTGGAATTCCATGGACAGACTCAGGTTCATGAGACAAGGATTGGTTCCATGTCTGTGGAAACCCTTACCATGCTAAGGGAAGGTAGCGGTGTGGACCTCCCCCTTTGAAAATGCCTTAATAGTTTTTAATAAATCGTTGCAATGAAACTTGAACTTTCCAAACTAATGTAAGGAAAGGTTTGAACCAATCAATAAATGGTTGAAATGCTACTTGAACTTTCAAAACTAATGGAAGGAAAAGTTTTAACCAATCAATAAATGGTTGCAATGCTACTTGACCTCTCCACATGAATGGAAGGAAAGTCTTGTACCAATGAATAATGGTGTCAACTATACTTGACCTGTCCACACTAATGGAAGGTAAGGCATGAACCAATAGATAAATGGTGTGAAATCTACTAGACCTATCCACAATAATGGAAGGCAATAATAGAACCAGATGAATCATTACATGACTTCTTTATTAAATAAGAATGGAGTGACTCGAGCTCACCTTGGATTCTGAGAGGAGAATACCTTAGATCTCTGAAACCCCATTCTTATTCAAGGAAAATCTTTGATTAGGTTGATACCCACATGGACCCCATTTCTTATTTATTCCTTAGATGCACAGTATACTACCATTGGGTCCCTTATTCTTACAGGATACCTTGGATACACTGCTTGGATCCAGCATTGAATAATAGGTTCCATGGTAAAATACCATCGGGCCCTGTCTTTGCATAGCCCTATTTTACCTTGGTCAATATCCTTAGACTCGATAGGCTACTTATTATGGAATTCCTTGTATTACGCTCCTTAGATGACACTATTACCCCTTATCTAGACTCAAATACTATTGAGTTAGCTTTCTGTGAGTTTATGTTACCTCAGTTTTTTACCCTGGAACTCCATCACTAGATATCTTTTCTAGGTTTCCTTGTTATGTATTGGAACCGTCACTACTTACACTAACACATGATGCCTTGGATACACTCCTTAGGTCTAGAATTGACAAGTAGGTGTGATCGTTAAATCCCATCGGGCCCGATCATTGCTTAGCCCCGTTTTACCTTAGAGGAAACTCCTTGGACTCGATAGGTGAATTACTCACATGTAACTTAAAAATGAAATGGTATTACTCAATTAAGGAACATGTATATGTTCAGACACCAGCCGAGGGCTGAAGTAGGTACTTGGGAATTTAGTTACATTATACTGCTTACTTTATTTTTGCACACTTGAATCCTTTTTAATTTATATTATACTGTCAGGATTGGGTTATAAATCGGTGTTTACAACCTAATATGATTTATATATCACACCCTACTCAGGCTGCCATTGAACTGGGGTACCCGAGTAGACATTTCTTATTCACAGGGCCTCAGATCTTGCTTGTTGCTGTTTTATTTTACTTGGGATTTAGGAGCGAAGGACTGAGCTAGATCTCAGAATGCTCATGGGGATTAACTTTTTTTTCTTTTAGATATTTTGTTAAATGATTCTTATATTGTATTTTATTGAAGATAATATTGTAAAATTTAATTCTTTAAAATATGTATAAATTCCATTTCATTCGTTCATCTATTGTAAAAACTGGCATTGGCCACTTTTGTTAATTTATATAAAATCTGACTTCCACTGCTTTGTTTATTATGGCTATTAATTCTTCCATTATTGATTGTTATTTACTCTAAAATAATCGATGTGCAACTCTGATAAGAGGGTATAGTCTCCCCACGGACTATACTTACACCCCCGCAACTAGTCGGTATCCTCTAGCGTATGGGGAGGCACGCTTGAGGTCATGTGGAGACCGGTTCGGCCACCGTCTTAGTGGTGAAAAGGGTCGGGACGTTACAAGCATTGTAAAATTTATCACCTCAGTAAAGGGTGAACTAGGTTAATCTAGGTCTAAACTAAGTGATAAAAACAAAAATTTTCATCCAAAGTCTTATTAGATTAATAAAACTCGACACTTATCACCTTAGGCTAGAAATTGAGACGTTTAATGGACAATTTTCCTTGAAAATTTCCAATATAATATTCCAAGAAATGAAAATTTGAAAATGCCACTATTTTAAACATCTCGTATTTTTCCACATAAGGACAAAAGAAAATTATGAATGAATAGAAGTGTCTCTTTTTATTGTAATGAAATTATTTTCATAAAATAAATATGTTTTTTAGTTTTTGTAATTATATAATGACCTTATTTTTCTTTGAAACACCAATTCTCAATTTCTCTAATTAATATAAAAATATATAATGATTTAAAAAAATTAAAACTAATAAATCATGAGTTCATTAATTTATTCTATCAATTTTTAGATGGTTACGGAATTTTAATGTTTTTTTAAAGAATTATATTTTAATTTCAACCTTATCTTTATTCATTTTATGTCATATTAAATGAATATTTTCTATGTTTCCAATAATGATATTTTATGAAAGTAGTATTTTATTAAAATAAATTATAAATCATAAATTTTATAAGGGGAAAACTGGGATAATATATTGAATAAAAGCTCACCTCTTTCTATTTGATAGTCCATTTGGAACAATTTTTCATGAGACTGACTTTAATATGTTATAATATTTTATGAAATTCCAATAGTTCCCCTCCCCTCAATTATAAAAGTGCACCCTCCCTTCTATTCCTCGCAATAAATTAAGTCTTATATCTTGACTAAACTCTACCATGTAACTGTCTCCACTCCGCTAAACACATTATAGAGGTTTTGGCCTTCCCAAGAGCCAAACCTAGATCCCTTAAGAGGATATCTAAAAGAGTTATTTAAAAGAATACGTAATCTCATTAACACAATGATTTCTTATTAATTATTATTTTAACTTAGTTAATATTTTATATTATTGATAAATTATATATTATATATTCTAAATATGATGTGATGTTGTTATTATTATGAAACTTCCTCTATTTAACCTCTTTCCATCAAATGGGAGGTGACAATGTCACTTGTGAGTACATACGACTTACCATGTCCACATAACTATAAAATTTGATTCTCATCACCATATTTTATGGATGGGTATTATGATGGGTTTAATTTTTATATATAATATATATTATATAATTATAATTTTGGAATTATAATATAATATCTACTTTCTTACCTTCCAAACCATTGGGAAACAATAACGTCTATCGTGCGTACGTGTGGACAACCACTTCCATGAAATGATGTGATTTGTTTTTAATTCTATTTTACTTGGATACCAATAAATATGTATTTATGAATATATATATGATATAATAATAATTCTATAAAGGTGATTTATTATTTACCTTTCTTTAGTTCCATCTGTCTGAAAAACTAAAATAATGTTCATGTATACGTACGACAAATCGTCTCCATGAATTAGGTAGTTCATTTTTCTATCTCTAAATTTATGAATGAATATAAACATGTAAAAAATGAATAAATATGATATTTATATAGTGATTAACATTCTGGTGATAGTGGATCCAAGATCAAAATACAAGGGCAAAAACTGCCTAACAAAAACATACATAAAAAATGAAGCAGATATCACCAAGAATTGTCATTTTAAAATGGAATTATTAATAAATAGGTTATAAATGGTTATAAGTAAATCATATATGGTATTATATATATGATTATTTTTCTATAATATATGTCTCATAAATATATAACTATTATACAAGATATTCCAACATGTACGAATAATGCCGAACCTATGGTAAGAGATTTTCCTGCCACTTTTATTTATACGGGACACATGCCTCATACCACACTTGTTTCTTTTGTGTGATGTATATAATAAAAATGAATTTATTCAATGATGATTATTATTAAAATTATTTATATTTACATATCCATAAAATTCTATTTATTTAATATGGCTTAAGATTCAAATTTTACCAAAGTGGTTAGTGTTTTATGTTAAATTCTCATTGTTCATAGAGATTGTTTTTGATAAATTTGTATATACTTAAATATTTATATATACCTATAAATAATATTATGAATTTTATTCCCCATTATTTATTTATTGAGAATAAAATTTTCCCATTCATTTTCATCACCATAAGTGATACAGAGACTAAAAATATGTTTTTATAGAAAATCAACATTATTTATCTCTTCAGTCGAATAACCTTTTTCTTACACATCCATGTTTTAAAAAAATGTTTTAAATAAGGTTTTTACTATTATCCTTAGACTATTTAAATTAATTTTTACATTTTTTATACTTTTTAAAAATAGTTTAAAAAGGAATATTCTTTTAATTTTCTGAATGAGGAAATTGTTTTTTTAATGTTTAAAAGGAATTTTTTCTTTAACTTATATAAAATGAAAGAAATTTAATGCCACAATGAATTATTCAAGAATTTAATATTTATTTAAAAGATTAAATTTTTATATTAAAATAAAATGGTTTCTATAATATTTTTATAGATTTTTTATTTTGAAGTTGTGATTTAAAAATGGAAAGTGTTTTTTATAAGAATGTTTTAATGATATATTAATGGAATCTTTATTCAATAAAGACAATAACCCTTGATTTCCATTATTATTTACTAGTTATATGATTCAAGGTGACCATCCTTATTATTTATCCAGATGGTTTATTTTTATGATAAGATGTCTATAAAAACCATTCCTTTTTCATGTGTTATGCTATGACGAAATGATGACACTTTTATGAAACCTGTTCCTTTTCTAGGGGTTATGAAATGATGAATTGTTTGCAAAACCATTTTAGTTTTATGGGTTTTGATATGATGAATGTTTAATGAACTTGTGGAAAATGTAAATATGTTTTTTATTATGTGATGGGTGGGACATATATCTACCTCCAATTCATTGTGTAATGATTGATTTCTGATGAAATAAATAGGATTGGAATGAGGAGTGAAGGCAGTTCAGTGTGAGATTTTTTACAATATTATATACATGGGATTGGACCATGAATAATACACTGGTTTTGTGACTGAACCCATTCTACTATGTATTTGAAACATACTTATGTCATGTTCCAAAATTATTCTCTCATTGATCATGCACTTTGATTCCTTTATGATTCATGTCTATAAAATACCATGATTTATGACATGAATCATGATTATTATCAATGATATGCATGAATGAATTTAAAATCTTATGTTTATTTTATCTTACCCTTGTTCCCTTGCTATCCTTATATAAACATTGATATCTCTCAATTTTACCCTTACTGAGCATCTAATCTCACAATTTCTTATATTTTCTTTAACTAGGTTATGACGAATTATAATCAATGTGATATGTCTAAGAACGGTGATAGATATGAATAACATAATGGGAATTTATTTAGATCTTTTATAAACTAGTTTTTTGTTTTTACACGTTTCAAAAGGCATAAGACTTATATGATTTTGGAATGAATCATTATTATATGCAATAAGTATTCATATATTATGATGTAATATTTATATATGAAATGTGTGGGTCACTATATCAATTTCTTAAAAATTCTATTTAATGAAATAAATGAAAATTATGGTATGATTAATATTCTAGAAAGGAAGGAACAATGACCCCTTTGACTATTTTAGACCTACTGAAGTTGTTTTATGAATATGAATCGAACATCCTCAAAATGTCTGAAATAAACTTAAATGACTCAATAACTATATATGAAAAGTTAATAAACATAATAAAAGGTATAATAATAAGGGAATATAATTGAAAATGGTTCTTAAACATAAATATTTTTAATATAATATTATTTTATATGATTTAATGCATGTACAATGCTAGTTGGACTTGAGTTAAGATATTTTTCAGAAAATCCATATTTTAAAAGTCTAAATGATTTTATTATATTTCCCTCTAAATCTAGATTCCATAAAATGAATCATGTATGTTGATAATATAGTGAAATTACTGTTAAAATTCAATTTAGACATCTATTTACAGTCGTTATGAAATTTTAGATGAATAATTTTAAATGTTATAAAAAATAGTTATTTTTGACAATGTTTACATAAGTGTGAAAGGAATTTTTTATATGGAATTAGAATGATTTCAAACCACAAATAATTTCATTATTTAATAAGAATAATTTATAATTTTTCATGGTTTTTAAAAATAATATCCAATTTCCTATTCATATAGGAATTTCTCTTTAAATATGTTTCAATGAAAATATAAATTTAACATTATTTTTACTAGAATCCTAAATTGATTATAATTATGTGTAAAATGTAATAATATATGTGATTTTATGATGAAAATACAATATTATATGTGTTTTATATATTTTATGGTCCTTTTAATTTGTTCATGATGATGGGTGAGCCTAATATATCTCTTCAATGCATTGGATAATGATAATGTTCATCAGAAAATTATATTGGAATAATATGAGTAGGATATTCCATTTGTCGGAGTTCTTGTAGGAATGATTATAAGAGTAATATAAAGATGAAGAACTGAAGTACCTTCCTGAATAATTTAAATATATAAATTATTTTTCATTGATATATTTTTATTTAAAAAGCTAATCTGATGATATTGTGTTAAAATTTACTTTTATGACCCTTCTATGAGAGAAAAGTATTTTTTTCAAGAAAATGATTTTACATGTACCCATGTTATACAAAAAAAAATCAATATGATTATGGGGTTTTCCATTATTATATATTTTTTTGATGTTTTATAGAAATATTTTTTCAATTAATCTTATTTCATGAGTAAGAATAAAATTATTTGAGATCAATATATTTATAAAAAATGGGAAAATTTCTTATGAGATTAAATGATTTTCAAAATAGTGTAACATGTTTCTTTCCATTGGTATCTCTTATAGAGATTTTTCGAATCATCTACACATTTAAAAAAAATGAGGTCCTAATAGTGATTAGAATACAATGAAAAGATCTAAATTTATTCTTTGGGGAATTAAATTAAGATAAGAGATCATGTTTTTTAATAAAACTTGAAAATAATGTAACATAACATGTTTTTGTCGAAACATTTGATATTGGGTGAATGATTTTACTTTTTAAAATAAGGGTGTGATTTGTAAAAGTTTTTCCTAATTATTTATAAATATATACCATAAATAATATCTTAATTTAATAAATTGAAACCATTGTAATAAATCATATAAGTATGGGTTATTTAAGGTATGAAGTGATATATGGTGTTAGGATGTTAAAAATATAATTTTATTTTTAATTATTCCAAATCACGAGTCAAATTTCACATCCATCATATCAAAATAAGAAAAAAGAGCAATGTGAATATAAGGATTAGTAGGAGGAGTTGAATAACAAGTATCTTATTTCTAAACCCAGCAATTTAGTAACCCATATGATTTTTTTCATAGTCTGTAGTATGTTTAGGATGGATGAAACCCTAGAAAGTCTTTCTGTGTGTGTGAGAGAGAGAAAAACCACACTATAAGAACACATCTGGTATTGTTAAAATGGTACAACTAACTCCTTTTAAAAATGATAGTTATTCAAAATATTTCATTTAGAAATCATTTTGGTCACAATCAATACATGGTGAATCCATTTGGATTTAGTGAAAATCCATTTTTATTCATGAAAATGATGAACAATATTATTCATTAATACAATAAAATCACATACCTTCTTGGATGACTTGGTTATGAATATTTATTTATGTTTGTGTTGGTTCCTTTGAGTCTAATTCCATATACATTTTATTGATTAAATATTCCTAATCCTTAATACTAATTAATATTCTCACCATCTATCATATTGCAAGTGTACCAGTTATAACTTCAATCCATTACCATTATTTCTCAATTTATCTCACCATCATTGAACCTATTTATTCAAGAGATAATATGACATATTTTTTAGTGTATTAATCTATTCTTCTTATTTCTTCTATCCATACTTCAATCAGAAGCAAATACTAGATTTCGGTACCTCTACCACCATTAGGTAGGTGGTATATACCATTTCCCTCAATGTATATCCTATTTATAAATATTTATGATGTTTTTAATGATGAAATCATCATGTGGTTCATTTTTATTAATTAATTTGTTAATTTGGTTATGGGTACTATGACCTAGAACCCTTATTATACCCATTCACCTTGTTGGAAGTTAGAACCATGCCAAGGATCCCCCTTTTGTGTGAGTTCTTATATACACCAGAATTTAACACCCATTACATTTATTTTATTTTAATTTAAAAGGGAAGTTGATTTACTTTTAATAATAGAATATTTGTGATATTGAATGGAAATTACTTTTCACTTGGACCCTTATTGTTTAAGTACAATATGATCAATATGAAAGAATACCCATATGAACCATTTTCATTTATAAATGGAAATAATATGATTGATTTAAATAAAAAGGTGATGTGGAATGGATTAATATGAGGAATATGATTATTTATAAATGGTTCCAACTTATTATGGAACATTTCCTATTAATGGAGTGGTTAGACATGATCCAACCATCAATTCATGAGGTAATACCTTGATTACTTAGTGGATTCCACGTAGATTCCTTGATAAATTTTCCAAGGGGGATACCCACATTGGAATTAGGTTTTTTTATTATTGTAAGAATTAATCACTATAGTACCAATGATTTTTCTCTTTATATGTGGATATTAAAATTCCTTGGGTTATCTCCTTCGATTCATTATGATGTCTTCAGACACATGATACATTGCATAATTGTATTAGGATTCAGTCATGCTTATCCCAATATTTAATTTTAAAGTACTCCTTGGAATATCTTAAAGACATTTTGTTAGTGTAATTCCATGGGTTTACCCATAAAATTACACTTAAACCCATTGAACTGGTTTCCTGGTTATTAATATTAGCTGGACTGGCCTTTTAGGATCAAGGATTCCTTGGTTTCACCTTGGGTCCTCTATCGTTTCTTCTATTAAATTAGCACTCTTGTCAAATTCTCGGGCATTTAATTCTTACCGAATACTTATTTAGAAAAATCCAGATGAGTTCAAAGAATGTATGGTCCATTGGGTATCCCATGAGGAACACAATCCTGACGTGGATATTATTTTAGTTGCTGAGTAATCTGATTATCATTTTACTTGCAAACTTCTATATTTATACTCATAGACTATATTCATTATATAAATCATTGGTGATGGATTATTGAGTTTTACTTACTCTTTCATTCCACTTATTGATAACCAAGAAGACGTCATGGATATAGGTTGCGACAAGGGAATGATTCTAGTAATGGATTCTTGATTTTAATTAAGTATTGGAGATTTGGGAAAGGGACTGAGCATTGAATCCTGATACTAATATAGTTCATCATTTTTGGTCCTTATAATTATTTTTGTATATCATCTACTTATGTTACCAATTTTTTGTTTTCTTTAGTATCATGACACCATCCCTATTTTTTGTATATGACTTGGATATTTTGGTAATTTATTAGTCTATTTAATTCTTCTTGATGATTTACTTCCTTAGTTTATATTATTGTCTTTACTTCTTCTATTGCATACCATTTTGTTATTTATTTGTTGTGTTACACTTTGACATGAGTTAATAGTCTCAAAAAATGCACACTATAGGCCATCGATGCTATTAGGAAGCCTTTGGTATATGGGGAGTCATGCATGATGCCATGTGACCACAAGTTAAACTACTATTATCGAGTGAACCAGGTCAGGAAATCACAATGTGGAATCATTTTTTCATTTTATCTTACTATTTGTGAATGTTTAGACAAAATATTTTAACATATATGAATTTGGTAATGAGAATGTTCTATGGAGAAGCTTACCCATGTACATGGAAAAATCCAAATTTCTTAGGATATATTTTCATGATTTGGGTGTTTCTGGTTATGGATTTACTGATTCCACCATTGGGTGACACACATGGCTTGTGGAATTTATTATCCTTGTAAAATTTATCATTACCTTTAGCATGTTTTGGAAATTAGGTAGTTTTATTGTATCATTATAGGAACACAAGGATTAATATTCCATTCATTATTCTATGCCATGTCTATATATTGAGTGCATTTGATTCTACATATTCATAGTGCATTGTAGTTATATATGAGATTATTCGAATGTTTCTTGTTGGGATAAAATAAATAGATTATTTAAATTTTATACATCAACCTAGAGACACGAGATCACATGATCATGATGAGGTCACATGAAGGAGTTGTGTGTAGTACATAATCTACTACCGATCTTGAAAATCACCTTCAGAGTGTTCCTTTGACTTTTTTTTAAGTTTCCTTGGATAATATATAGTCATGCAGTGGTTTCCAAATAACCACCCCAAGGTTACATGACATATATGCCAATAAGCGCTTGAAAACCCATCTAAAAATCTTCCAAAATATTGGAGTAAAATATCCAACAGGTGAGAGATCCTTGTGGTCGTAAAATTCATGTGGTACATCACTGATGGGTAGAATGTTCTTCCTTGGAAACATTCAAAAAAAATCACATGATCTTCATCCTTTGCAGAATAAAACAAAGGAAATAAAAGGGGAGGAGGCAGGGAGATCTTGTGGTCATTAAACAACATGGGACACGATCCTATAAACCATTAAGATTTCACAAGAACCCAACGATGTGCCCGTGTCATTTTGTGAAATCTCACTAACATGTCATCCTCAACATGAGATGATCCTCAGATATGTTTAGGCAACCTTAATCTCCCCATTTGTGTCTTTAAGGACATATATATGGGATTTTCCATGAAATACACATGCATCTCCACAAAACTTTTTAGATTGTGTAATGAATCACCAAGATGTAATGTTTTTATCCTCAAAAACACCATAACTACCATGTGAAATCTAAAACATTTTCTATAATAATCAAAGTAAATGAAAAGGGGACAAGGAGGGAGCCTCTCATGGTCATAAAACTCATGCAACAGGGTATCACAAGACTCCCCTGACTAGCCAGTATGGTTTCACGAAGGCCACATAATAATCCATCCTTGTCTCTCATAATGTAATGAACAAGTCACCTAAGTTCAAGTGAAGGCCTTTTAATAGGTATTCCAATCCTTTGAAGGAACCTATGCAAGTCAACTCGACAATATGCAAGCCCCTAAGCATGTCCATGGAAGAAAAAAGACCCCTTTAATTAGAAATAATCCAATAAAGGAGGCATTTATGGGATGATATTATTGTCAATGAAAGACATGTGAAAACCCTAGAATTATTTACAGAAGGACATCATGAAGACGTGATGTCGAGGCCCCCATCTATCCATCCAATAGCCCAAAGGCCTACAAATTTTTGTATTATAAAGATGATAAACCCCTTTTAATGGAATAAGGGGGAACTCGGACTTCAAGGACATTGGACATTACATGACCTAAAGTTCGAAGAGAGAAAAACCAGACTAACAACATGAAGTTTCCCCACCCTAGCATTTGATCATGAAAAAGTCATCCACCTTTGCATGGCAGTTTAGCAAGCAAGTGTCCTATGTCAAAGCACAGGCCCGATCCGATGGAAAAATCCATACCCTCTCAAACAACCAAATCCGAAAAGCTCTGCAAAGATTAACCACCTGCTTTGAATCCTCCTCTGGGGCCTATTCCATGCAATCAAGTACAACACATACCAACTTCGCACAATCATCCTCCATCAAGAGCAGCTCTCAGACGAACCCCACCATGCTCCATATCCTCTGCCACCATAACCATAAAAGCCACCAGAAGACAAACCATGGAACATGCAGTCGAGCCATTGTCACCTAGGACTGAATGGTCCAACACCACACTAAGGAATGTCTCCGATGAGGGGGACCGAGCCACACTAAAACAAAACCGCCACTCTGGGCATGGATCTGCTCAGATTTGAACTGCAGATGCACCCTCACCAGAGTCCGATGCTAGCCACGGGAAGCAGGGGAGAGCACCAGCAGGAGATCGAACTATGCCGCAATGCCACATTGTCATCAACCAAACCTCCAAATAAAATCCATCAAACAGAAACACAAAACGCCCCAAATTTCCAATCCAAAAAGTCACAAAAAAAACCTGCAAACTGATAATCGTTGTCGATCTCCCTGATCTGGCCGCTAAAACTCACATCTCAAAGAATCAATAAGACCACCGCACTGCTTCGCCTCGAAGAGAACAGAGGAATCTTGACACCAGAGTAGAGAAACACGCAAACATATGCAGGAATAATCGCCATCGATACACAACTCGGTACCATTATAACACCTTCGAAGACATCACAACAAATCGAGCATCAACATCACGAGGAATCATTATCAAACCATGGAAGGGAAAAACCAAAGGAGTAGCCCAAGAGCATCGACTGGATCATGATCGGGATTCCTATCAACAAAAATAAAACCAAAAACCAACCTTTCACACCGAAACAACAATAAACGGTTGCTGTGAAAAACAGATCTGCATCTACTGCACGAAACAAAGACGAATATGAGGGACCAGATCTCAACACCAATAAAAAGGACCTGTATCTGCTGTGCGAGATGAAGATGAGGTCGAGGAAGAACACCCAGTCGAACCCCACTTCCTTGCTCTACTGAAAGCCAAAAGACGAGCTGAGAATAGATGTCGTCGCCTGACGACTTGAGCCGAGTTGAAACCATGACGAGCCACGCTGGAAAGAAGAACCATTGCCGAAAAAGCAGCTGAGACAAGAAGACTTCCAAAACTGCCGATGCCAAACCACACGCCGCCGTAGAAAGCCATGCCGCGTCGAGATCTGCTTGAAGACCCGAGGCAAACCGAAGAACACCCTGCCACTCAGAACAGATGAAGCCGCCAAAGCATCCCGGACCAGCGCCTTGTACACGTCCAACACCACCAAAGCCCAAATCCACGAGGATCTACCATCCTCGCCACCAGGGAGCCTGCCAATGGAAACCCTAGGGCGCCCCCGAGAGTAGATCTCCTGAGAGCGCCCCCTTATCACTTCGAGTCCCCCATCCATCTCTATCCTAGATAATCGCGCTATGTGCCGGAAAAACAGTTAAAAACTGAGGTGGCATGACCTGTAAATATTTCATTACAGCATGGAAAATGCATTATTACACGGATGGAAACCCTCTTGACACCTCACACCAGTGCACCAAATAGTTAGATCATATTTCTAAAAGTGTATGATCTCATGACTAGTACGTTTTCCATCAGGTTAGATATTGGAAAAAAACTAGCCTGATCACAAAACATGCATAGGAAATTCAAGTGATCAATCCTAGATCATGAGAATGGCTTCATCCAGGACTTGAAAAGAACACCCACATAACTACTAAAACATTTTAAAGTTAATATAATTTAACATTAAAAAATATAAGGAATTAAAAATATAAAGGGAAGAATAAAGACTAAATATTGGATAATTAATTAAATAACAAATATGTTATTCTTCATTCCCTCTTCATGAACCTCACGGGTTATGAGACAACACTAGGACATGTCGCCTAAATCATGAAATTCACATCTAGAATACTATTTGGTTCATGTGAAGTCCTCTAGACATGTCCATAAAAGTCATATGGCACCCCTAGACATGCCACCCATGTCATGAGAAATCATCCAGGCTCACCATCCAATCCTTGAGATGTTTGTCAGATATGTTTCCTTACTCATATAACAACACCCACATATGATAGATGAGTTCAAAACATCACCTGGTGAAGTCCACTAGCTCCCATGATGACCTATGGTAATTCCATCCAGGTTTCATGATACCTTATAGAAACATTATTCAGGACATGCAACACCCCCTGAGGCATGCCACATTGACTCTCACAACACCCTACAAGTGTGTCATTCAACTCTTGCGATGACATTAGGGAAGTTTATACGGATCTTGAAACACCATCTGGACAATTCAACCAGGATCTCAAAGTGTCTTGTAAGACAAAGTATATAGGTCTTGCAATGTCCTTCAGAAATGTCAAACTTTATTATGCAACAACCCTCACACATGCCACCCAAGTTATGTGATGTCCCATTGGATAAGCTAGTGGGATCCTGAAATTATCCTTAGACATGTCAGGAAGATATCCAATGGCATGTCAAATAGGTAATCAAGGAATTATTTGCAGATAATCAACATATGTCCAGAAGAAAAGAAGGTCTCTATACAAGGGAATCCTTGAAATTCATAACCTTGTTCAATCCTCAGTGTGTAAGCCCTAGTTATATTAGAATCCTTAGTGTGTAAGCCCCGAACAACTAAACTATGATGAATTTGATTCCCACAATAACTAGGATACGTTGGGTGCCTTTCTATGGCCCAAGCTATATCTCAAAGATCACAAGGGATGTATCAATAACATAAGTACCAAATTCATAATCAATTAGACCAATTATTTACAATCCCTAGTTTCTGAAACTGATCTTAGCTCATAAGAGCTTATGGAGTTGCAATAATCATAATAATTGTGTTATAAACCTCAATAAAGGAAAAAGATACCTTAGCACATAAGCCCTAACAAGTGGAATAATGTGATATATCCCGCATATAAGGGTTACATTTGTGTGTACACCCCAATCAACTGAACTATGATGATTATGATTACTTCCATAACCAGTATTGGTAAGAATCCTTCCTAAGTCTTAAGAACCATATCAAACCTCAAAAGGGCTATCCCAATATGTACGTCACACATTCATATGAGATAAGACTGATTATCTAACATCCCTTATTTATCACATTGAGCATATCTCACATAATACAAGGGAGTTGCAATAATCATCACATTTTCAATATAAGCCTCAAAAATTGAAAGGGAAACCTCATCATGTATACCTCAACCAGTGACATAGTATAGTATTCCCACCATATAAGGGAAATGTCAGTGTGTAAGCCCAGACTAAATGAACTATGAGGACTCTGATTCCATCCATAATCATGAAATGTAGGATTCATTCATATGGTATGAGGCTAAACTCAAATGGGAATTCATATCAGTGTAAGTCCCACCATGTCTCTAACATTTTAACCATTAGTACCCAATCATTCCTAGGGGATGGTCATTATATCTCATCCATTAGTGTACTAAGAAACCAATTGAACTATGAGAACACTGATTCCTTATATAATCAGTATACATAGGTAGCCTTCCTAATGCCTGAGCCTGATCTCTAATGGGAATCCACATCAATGTATGTCCCTCTATGTCTCTAACTTTTCAACCATTGGTTCCCATTCATTCCTGTGGGATGATCATGTTTCCTCATCTACCTATAGACTGAGAACCAAAGAACTAAAAAACTATGATTTATGCTATAAATATGATGTTTAGTACTTCTTCCTAATATCTGAGATCCATGTAAAACATCTCTAGGTTTGTCCTATTACATAAGTTCTGCACCCATATTCAATGATGTTTATCCCTTGCTATCCCATGTCTCTCACAATGATCATAGCTCATATGGGCATAAGGAGTCCTAATGAACACATCATTGGAATCATGAATCTTTTCTAGTCAGGGAAATCAAAGTATGTAAGCCCCAATGTGTGGAACAATATAAACATACCCCATATAATGGAATCTACCTCGGGGCTAGTACTTAGGGTGTGATCGAACTATAAGGACTCTAATTCCTTCTATAACTAGGATATGTAGGACATCCCCTCAAGATTAGATTTCAAATATCTGATGAATAATTTCCTATGAATATGTCATTTTCACATGACATTAAACTACATGGGATTAACAAACTATATGATTTTTTATTCCTTCAATAACTAGGATATGTAGGATGCCTTATAATGGATCAATCCCCTCCTCAGAATATTAACTGACTCCCTACATAGAAAAAAATTCTAAAGTGGTAGGTTATATGGATCCAACAAATAAGAAGCTACCCATCATTGGGAAATAGATGAAGAACCTCCAATATATATAGACAGATTCAATGATGAGATCCCTTTTTCATTGTATAAAAAGAGATTAACCTATTTTTGTTTTGTTATGGTAACTGGTCCCATATCCGGAGTAGGAAGAGATTATAAAACATATCTTAAATCTATAAGGGAGTAAAAAAGTAGGCGGAAATTCCCCCTAAAAGGGTGAGATGATCCCAAACTCCCATCCACTCGACCAATGTGAGTCCCTATGCTTCATTGGGTCCAAAACCCCAATTTACCACCCACATTTAGAAGTCAGGTCTGTACCCAATTATGGATGAGGGAATCATTGGGAGTTTTCATTAAGAATGAAAGTCACAAACTGAAGTTATTGATTGTGTAATAAATCATACCCCCCATAATCAACCATCATGCCACACCAAACCCACCTCATCGAGGGTTCCGAGTTTCTCTTTCTTGTAGAACAAGAAATGGTGAACTAGAAAAGAATATATCAAATAAAACAATGATCGATTTATGACCCTTTAGACCATTTTTTCTACACTATATTGAAAATATAAATGGTGAACCTGATGTGATTCTCTCAAATAGAAATATTATCTGTTAATCATGTTTCATGACACTTTTTTTCAAATCCTATACAAACTAAGATGATAAGTCTTTCATAAATTCTACAACCAATCCTCTATAATTAGGGGTTCTCATGACATAATTTCATCCTTGTGTTGTCATGTCCATGAAATTAGAATGACCAGATTTCGAATAATAGGACAATTGTATTAACCCTAAAAATATGATTGAGCACATCATTCATGAGATATTTCAATAATTGGTAACATTGTCTCATGTTGTATGTTTCAATTCAGATACTTATCTCATAAATATAATCCTAATCAGAGATAATGTCATAATCTAATGTTGTTCTGGAAAATAATTTGTGGCTGCAACCCCCAGGTTTCACAAAAAGATCTCACTTAACCAACATCTTTAAGTTTAGTTACTGAACATTGTTGTCCTAAAGTACCATCAACATGGTACAATTATGATCCTATAAACTAATTGTTATGGCCTAAAACAATGAATCATATGAGTCCACATTTTCCAAAAAAATATGTAGCTAAGCTAGTGGCCCTCACCACCACAACCAAAAACTTTGACAGATTATCCCAAGAAAGAGATAACCACCACATTCTATATCTAATGAAGGTGGACCAGTAATCTAAAATAGATAATATTTTCATAATTATTATTATGTTTTTCAATGATTTAATCCATTCCAATTAATTAATTTAATCTAATTTGCATCATTTTTTCTATTTTTGTTCATTTTTTAGGCTTAATTGAATATTTCATAATTTTGGAAATTTAACTTTTTTCTAGAGCTTTTATATTGCAAGGATATCATTTAAAATTATGATCTAAATTGAGTGATTATTTTGGATTACATTACTATTGGTATTCAACATTGTCTTTTGGACCCAGAAAAAAAAAGGCTGGCCTATAAAAATCAATCACGTGGAAAAAGTTTTCTCTCTAAAAGAATGGACCCCACCTCAGTAATGCAGTCATATCTCAGCCTAGAGAAATCAAAATGTGGTGATTTCTGATGAGATACTAGGAATATGAGACTCATTATCACCTTAAATTTCATAAAGAAATTATATAATTTAGGCATCTATATAGTGTTCCAAAATGGATCAGTTGAGGAGTCTCCTCTGGCAGAAAACCTCTTCATCATTATTTTAGGCATAAAATTTTGGACACATATCTAAATTAGTTGAGATTTTTGTGGTAGCATGAAAAAAGATATAGGAACAACTTTTATAAAGACACCATTCTAATATTATAGCATTTATTATGTGTAATAAACTCAAACATTCATAGGAATGAATCTAGAGGGAACTTTTTCAACCTCTCATCCGTATAAATATGTGTGTTCACTTCCATTAATGGGTTTTGAAGAAAGAGAAGGAGGGGATGTGATAGAGAATTTAAATATTGAAGTGTTTTGTATTTTTTATTTTCTCTTTTATTAGTTTTATAATACTCTCTTCTTCCCCATTCAACTATAGTACCCATAACCTAGAGGGGTAAATATTTTGAGTGATTGGGGAAGGGGAAGTTTTCCTTTTGTAATGTATGAGTCTTGTACTTTATTTTAATTTTTTTTTCTGTGGAATGATTTCTATTTTATGCATTTCCTAAATCTTTTAATATGATCATATTTTGTGTTTTGGTGTAATTAATTATTAATATCTTTGGTTGAGTCTCTTTGAACTCCCTCTTCCTAGTGCGGTCTATCTCGATTGAGTAGATTGTGTTAGGTGGTGAGTGTCTAGTGATCATTGGAATTTGTGTGGAACAAGTGAATCATTTATATATTTATAAAGAGAAACTATTATAAATTTATACTTTTTTAGTTATTTGTGAATGTTTTATGAGTTTTTATTCACATAGAAGTGATTTTTATTGCTTCTTTCAAACAAGGGTAATTGACAACTTGATTGAGGAGTCATTCATTTATCATTCAATAGAAAGAGAGGTGGAATGATTTTAATGACCCTGATGAAATTGAAAAAGGTGATAATAACCTAACCCAATCACTCTCTTCATTAATATTATTTTAATATTTATTTTTAATTGCCTTATTTATTTTTAAAATCAATCAATTTCAAAAACAACCACTAATTCTTTATCTAATTTTAAGTGATAATGTGATGGTTGGATACTCCTCTCTAGATACAACCTAGGTTACCAATGAAACTAGATTTTAACTAAGGAAATGTTTTTTTTCATACCCCATGATAGGCACATGTCAAAACATGGAGCTGTTGTTGGGGAGGTAGTTTCAATAATATTTCATTTTCATTTCTTCTTTTCTTTCTAAAATTACATGACTAGAACCACAAACACTGAAACTTGACCCCTAGATCATGAAATTAAAAGAAACCTGTAAAATAGACATTGAAACCTTAATTTGGAATCTGAAATTTGAGGTAATATATCTTGAAAAATCTAGTGAAACTTCTTATTTTCACTCTAACCCTATAATCATGGCTGGAAATCAGATCCAGACATTTGGAGACATCAACGAACCAAAATTCCTTAATCAAAACAATCAAAATTCAATTAAAGTGTTACAAAATGATTTTGAGATGAAACCTAACATGATTACACTACTCTAAATTTTTCATTGCTTAGTACGATAAGACCCAAGAAAGCATAATAAAGAGTTCACACATGTTTGTTCTACTTTCAAACCCTGAGGAGTAGTTGAAGAGCAAGTAAAGTGGAAGGGATTCCCATTTTCATTAGTAGGATCTTCCAAAGAATGATTGTATGTCCTAAAACTTGGTGATTTGAATGATTGTATTTACTTAGTGATATGATTAATGAAAGTATTATTACCCACCTATAGAAGCACAACTATCAGGAATGAAATATATGACATCATAATGTTATCTGAAAAAACTCTTTAGGAGTATTGTGAAAGATTTTAAATGCTTTGTGCCAATAATTCACATCAAGAAATCAAGGAGCACGAATTTCTTTTAATATTTTACCGTGTCTTACAAGAATATTAAATAATCCTTCTGGATGCATCATCTTGAGGTGCATTGATTGAAAAGTCACAAGAAGAATCCAAGGAACTAATTGATAAAATTTACCATAACACAAAATAGTTTGGTACAAGAGTTATTAGGACAAGAGGAATTAATGAGGTAAGAAATTATTATCCATCAATTTTATAGGAAAGTACGGTTGAAGAGATAAACTAGTATGGAGAGATAGAAGGCCCTAAAACTAGTTGGTGAACAACAAGCATCAGCTAAGGTATATGGTTTATGCTCATCACCTGATCATTTCACTGAACAATATGATAAAATTTAGTGAATGAAGACTTGTGAAGAAAACATTAAGATGAGGCAGTTCCAAAAAAAATCAAGGATTGAGAGATCCTATCCATGTTCAATATGGATTTGGAAATTAGAATAATCAATAAAGACCCTCATACCAAAATTAGTTTGAAAACAATCCCCCATTCTAAAAAAAACTCCAAACCCCACCTCCATTTATAAAAAATCAATCCTCTAACCTGCATTCATACCACCAAATACCCACTTTCCAAAACACCTATGTGTATCCGTCCACTAGTGAACAACCAAAAATTCAAAACAAACATCATATATATGATATTCAGGGGTTTAAAGAAACTAAAAAATATTTTCCAACATGTTTGAAAGTCCCATGGGGTTCCTAACAAAAAAATATAAGGAAAAACATTCCCAAAAATCACAAACCCAAAGGAGAGTTTCATAATTATAAAAATTAATTGGAAAATAACTATCTCCATTAGTATCCCATGAACTTGAAACAAGAAACCCTAAGCTGATAGAAAATGAAGTTGGAAATTTTAAAAATTCATTAAAAATGCAATGGGAAGAAGATAATGAAGAGGAGAAGGATAAGGATAGGTCTAAGAAGAGTATATAATAAAAAAATTGAAAATTAATCAAAGAGATAATAAATACTTACACCCATTATTTCCATCAAGGATTATTGAATAAAAGAGATTGTGGGAAGATTCACTTCAATAAGAAATTCCGGACACCTTCTAGAAAGTGAAAATAAATACCCCAGATTGAAGCACTTAATTTTTTTAAATAATGCCAAATTTGTTAATGATATTTTCCCAATGTAGATAATACTTTAAGAGAATTAAAGTATAAACTTGGGAAGAAGTGTCTCATCCCTTATCACACAATAGTTTCCAACCAAATGTCACGATCCAGGTATGTTTTAAATTCCATGAGCCATTAGATATATAAATTTATCTATTACTTTTTGTAATATAGGTGATTTAATTAATGTATTTACTCACTCAGTATACACTTATTTGAAGACATGAGACTTGAATCCCACAAGATTTTTGGTCCATCTTGCAAACAGATCCATAGATTTTCCATTAGGAGTTTTAGAGGATGTCCACTTCACACTCAACCATAATTTTATTCCCATTTGAATTTTATTCCCATAATTTTATTATTCCCATATGAATTTTATGTTATAAATCATGAAGAAAGAAATATCCCTTCACACTCAACCATAATTTTTTGGAGACCATTTTTGAATATGGACAAAACCATCATCAATTTTCATAAAGGGATACTCACAATGGAATTTGGAGATATCTCTATACACTTCAATATTTTTGAATCAATGAGGCACCCTTCAAGTTATTATTCACTATTTGTACTCTCCCCAGAAGTATATATTGAACCAATTTAAGAATAAGGGATTTTCAACAAATTATTATACTTATGATTTAACTTTTCAATTAGAAATATCACTCAGCATGTAGATGAAAAAAATGGATATTCTGATTTCATGTGGGAACAAGAGTTAAAATATGATTTCATTTATAATTTCTTAAATAATGAGGAAGATAATATGGTTTCTTATGTTAATGAGGGACAAACATTAGAATTGGTAAATATTAGTTTAATTTAATCCCTTGAGTAGTTCCCTGATCTAGAATAAAAACCACTCCCCACTGATTTGAAATATGTGTAACTTAGGAAGGAAGAAAAATTACTAGTTATGATTGACAATAATCTATCTAAAACCCAAGATAATTATTTTACTAATCTTTAGAGAGATAATATCCAAGTAACAAGGAGGATTTTTGGTGATATCCCATGAATTAACCCAATAATATTCTTACACATAATTCTTCTTGAGGGAGATTCCAAACTTATTAGAAAACCCCAAAGGATGATGAATCCCACTTTGATGGAGGTTATGGAGAAGGATAATGAAAATATATTGAAATTCTATATCACATATCCCATATTGAATTCACAATATGTTATTCCCATTCTTATAGTTCAAAAAACATGCCTAGCCACTGTGAGGAATGAAAATAATGAATTAAACCCTCTCACAATTTAGAATACCTAGAGGGTGTGCATTGAATTTAGGTGTTGAATCAGGTCACTCTGAAACATAATTTCACCATCCCATTCATTGACAATATGTTAGAGATATTAGATGAGATAACTAATTATTACTTTTTGGATGGATTTTCATTTTATTTTGACGTACCTATTTCTCATGAGGATAAAGAGATGACAACAATTACCTATCCCTTCTAAACTTTTGCATATAAAAGTATTCCATTTGGATTATGTAATTATCCCATTACATTTTTGAGTAACATGGTATGTATTTTTTCTGATCACATTAAAAATTTCTTGGAGGTTTTCTTGGACTATTTAACAATTTTCTAAAAATTATTTTGACCATTGTTTGAAAAATACATAATTTTTTTTGTAAACATGGATTGAAAATAATCTTGTTTTAAATTTTTTAATGATTCATTTAATGGTAGATAAAATATGTTTCCATGGGAATTTTGTTTCAAAAGAATTTATTGAAGTGGATAAATCAAAAATTGAAGTGATAAATTCATTTCCATTCTAAATTTGTCTGAAAGATGTTAGATCATTTCCCTAACAAGTATGATTCTACATGAAGTTTATCAAATATTACATTAATATTTCTCTCCATCTCCCTATATTAATTTTAAAAGATTATGATTTTGATTTCAATGGTTTATATAAGGAATTATTTGATGAGTTGAATAAGAGATTGATTACACTACCGGTGATGAAGCTACCAAATTGGGAAGAAACTTTTGATCTAATTTGTTATTCTTCCAACCAAGCAGTTGGAGCAATCCTTTCATTATGAATTGAGGTAAGGAAACAAGTCATTTCATATGCCTGGATAACCTTATATACAGATCAATTCAATTACACAGCCACATAAAAAGAGCTTTTAGTAATATTTTATCTCTATAAATATTTAGATCATATTTTCTTGGAACTAAAGTCGCTATGTTTTCTTATCATAAAGCTCTTAGGTAATTGATGAAGAAGTTTGAAGATAAATAGAGGCTTGAGAGATAGATTTTTTTATCATAGATGTTCTATATAGAAATCAAGGACAAGAAGGAATCTAAGAACCAATGGGTGGATCACTTAAGTAGACATCTCAATACCACTGATGGTGAAATTCAAAAAAAATAACCACTAAATGATCACCATATAAAAGATTGGTTTCACTTAATTTATGAAGAAGTTACTTTCTATGTTTACATGGTCAACTATCTTGTAAAATCTCAGGTCCCCTATCATTTCAATTCACACAAAATTTAAAATCTGAAAGATGAATCTAGATATTAAATTTGTTATGATCCAATTCTTTGGAATATTAATAATTACCAAGAGGTAAGAGGATGTTTTCCTAAATGTGAAATTGTTTTGTATTTTATTTTTGTCACAATTTAGCTTATAGAGGCTACATTTTACATCAAATGATAGTAGGAAAGATTTTATAAGACTTTATTGTAACACCCTTTTAAAGATGCTCATGAATTTTAGAAAATGTATGAAAACTGTCATTTTTATTAAAACACTTAAAATAGAAAAGAAATTCCCAAAAATAAAATTAATTATATCGAAATTTTTTCATGTTTGGGGAATATATTTTATGGGACCTTTCCCAATGTCATTTGGAAATTTTTACATATTGATTGAAGTTGATTATATTTCCAAATGGGTGGAAGAGAATGCCACCATGACTGCTGATTCTAAATGTTTTTGTGATTTTTTCTGGGATAACATATTTTTTAGGTTTATAGTGCCTAGAGACAAGATTAGTGACCAAAGGAATCACTTTTTTAATACGAGAATGGAGGGTTTGTTGAAGAAGTTTGGGGTGAATCGTAAAACATTAATTTCTTATCATCTACAGACTAATAGTCAAGGTGAAGTGTCAAATAGGTAAATAAAATTAATTTTGGAGAAAAATATTTAACCAAATAAGAATTATTGAATCCATATGTTGGAATATACATTATGGTCTTACAAGAATACCTAGAAAACCCCAATTAGAATGAGTCCATATATGTTTATTTATGGGAAAGATGTTATCTGCTAGTGGAATTGGAACATATGGTGTATTTTGATATTATGGAGATGAATTTGAATCTTTAAATTTTTGGGATAGAGATAAGATTGTAGTTGTAGGATATGGATAAAATTATAATGGAAGTATTCGAAATTTTTTGGATTTACAAAGAGAGAACAAGAGTTGATCATGACAAGCTTATCTAACTGGAAGGTGTATATCCTAGAGATAAAGGGCTTTTATTCATCTTAAGACTCATGATGATTCTATATTATGAAGGATGGAGAGTAGGATCCATTCTATGTTAATAGACACTAGATGAATAAAATCCATTGGACCATTCCAACAGATCCACTACAGAAGATCACACTCTTCCAAACTTTTTATTAATGAAATTCATTAAGTCATAACTCTATTATAAACTTTATTACTTGCTATGATTTAATTGAATATATGTTTACATGTAAAATCCAATTGAATACACTGAGGACCCTGTATCATTTAATTATGGGGTAGGGAGCTTTGTATCTTAGGATTTTCATTTTTTTGTTTGTCTTCTTTAAAAAAATGTGTTTTCAAATTTTTATATTCTTATTTCTTATTTCTTTTTGTGTTTTTTAAACATTTAAGATTAAGTGATTATCATTTACATTGTTAAAACTCAAATAAATTAGTGAACCAATCTATTCCATGAAACTAGTCTTAAATGAATTTTAAAAATGACTACATTTTATGTTTGAATCTTTGGTAATTTCATGCAAAGTAAACTGTTTTTTGAATCCCATGACATATCTCACTATCTTTATCTTTGAATTCACTCTATTATGAGGCTTCTAAACCATATTCTCATATTATTTTTATTCACTCATTTCTTCATATAAGTACACCATTCTTTCTTTAAATAAAATTTTATTTATTCTTATAAAAACATGAGGTCTTGAGATTTTCATGTTTTAAATGATTGAGGAATTTCATTGGGTCCATAACCCCATTTTTAAAATAACCATTTTCATTCCAGACTTCCTTGTATATTTAATCCTTTTATCACTTATAATACATGAACATCCTATCATCTTAGCATCATTACATGCCACCTTTCCCTATAAAAACTTCTCTTGAAGTGAAATTTCATGATCTATTTGAAATTAAGTGTGTGTGGGGGGGGGGGAGCTGTCTTGTGTTGTACTACCTTATTTATTACAAATTTTGGTGGAAAATTAATTTCTTAAGGGATATTTTTTTTATAAAAATATTCATTTTGTTGAAAGATGTGCCTTTATGGAGCGTTCATGATAAAATAAATTGTTCCTTTCTAGGACTTCAGAAAAATAAATAAAGTTGTGCATATCTGGAGCATTCAAGAAAAATTATGATTGAGAGGATTAAAATTTTGTCAACTGAAACACTGAATGGTGTAATGTTTACTTTATTTTTCATGATTATGTGGATTATTTTATACTAAGGGGAGTGATAAGGATATAATACATGAGTGAAAATTACAATCTTTCTATTTTTCTTCAAAAAGTGCCAAACCCTCCTCTTTCAACCTCAAATTTTTTCACATGTAAATCCTGCCAAACAAATGCCATAGAACTTCCCTAAAAATTACTCATGATACAAACATATCCTTTCATCACATTGTGTGGATAATAAGAATTTATTAAGCCTATGGTGACTCGTGCAAGGGTTTGGATGAGAAAATACTCATTGAAAACTAACAATTGTGAGATTTGAGAAAATCCATGTGAGGTAAGTGTTTTGTGCACATGAGAGAAGAAAAGAAGTGGAAATATATTTAATGAGGTTAATGGAGAACCTGGAACAAAATTTTTTGATGAGGCATGATATCTTTTGTTTCTTTGTGTGAAATTGGTAGATCTTAGGGGTATGTGTTTTTCATTTTCTCTGATTTTATGTTGATGCTTATTTTTATATGAGTCAAAGTGCTAAATATGGGGGAATTGATAGATATAATATTTTTCATAATTATCCACATGTTTTAAAATATTTAATCCCTTTAAATTAATCAATTTGAGCTGATTTAAATCATTTAAGTAATTTTTTGGTGAATTTTGGGATGAATTGTGAAAATTTATTAATTCTTGAAATTTATCTATTTCATTGAGATTTTGTATTTTCAGAATATATTTTAAAATTATGATATAAATTGATGGATTAAATTATTTTAGTCTTATATATTTTTTTGATTAAACTTCGTCTACTGTACCTAGATCAAATTTGAAACAGACTGGCCTAGAAAAATCAATCCAGTGGAGAAAGTTTTCTGATCGACAGAATGGAACCCACATTAGTAATGAAGTAAAATATCATCCTATAGAAATCCAAATTTGGTTATTCCAACTAGAGAAGAAATATGACTCCAAGATTCATTTTACCATTATATTTATTAAAGAAATTATACCTATATTCTTCCATATAATTCTAAAAATTTGAGGAAATTTAAGAGTCTCCTCAGGAAGAAAAATTCTTCATCAGTAATACGGGATTAATTTATTTGGAACTTGTTCAAATAATCTTGGATTTTCTGAGATCATAGAAAAGAGAGAAAGGAATAACTTTTATGAATAAAAAAACCTAATATTTGGGAATTTAGTATGAAAAATAAACTCAAACATTTTGAGGAATGAATCTGAAGGGAAATGTTTTCAAATCACATCCCTATAAATATCTGAGTCCACTTCTATTCGTGGTTATTGAAGATTGATAAAGAGTGCATGTGCTAGATAATTTAAATAATAAAGTTATATTGATTTTCTATTTAATATTTTCTTAGTTTCATAGTAATCTCCTCTTCCCCATTCAACTATATTACCTTTCCCAAGGAGGGGTAAATGTTTTCTGTAATCATGGAAGGGGGAGGGGGGTTACCTTTTGTAATTTTGGACTCTTGAATTGTAATTTTAAACACTATTTTTCTATTAAATTACTTCTATATTTAGTGTTTCAATATTATATTAATGTGATCATATTTTGGGTGTTGGTGTAATTCATGTTTAATATCTTTCATTGAAGATCTTAGAACTCCCTTCACTTAGAGGATCTTGTCTTGATCGATAAAATTGTGTTAGGTGGTGTGTGTCTAGAGATCATTGGAATGTGTGTAGAATAAGTGAATAATTTCTAGATTTCTAAAGAGCAATAATTTATGATTGGGAAAAGCCTTAGTTTTTTGGGAATGGATTATGAATTTTCATGAACACATTAGTGATTTCCACTTCTTCCTTCAACCAAGGGTGATTGACAACTCGATCGAGTAGTCATTCATTAATTATTCAATATTAAGAGAGGTGGAATTATTTTTATAACCATGATGACATTGAATAATGTGATCATACCCTAAACCCATTACTCTCTTCTTCAAATTTGTTTTAACCTTTATTTTCAATTTCCTTCTTTCTTTTTAATGTTAATAAATTTCAAAAAAAACCTCTAATTATTTCTCTGATTTCAAGTTAGAAAATGATTATTGTGTGCTTCTATTTGAAGAAAACCTAGGTTACCCACTATACTGAATTTTATCTTTGGAAATATTATTTTTTGGCACACCCCATGACATGAATGTTTCTGAAGCCAAATATGGATCCCTTTCTATTCAGGGGCCAACCAGGAGGGATCTTGTCAACTACTGCCACTCACACCGTCCCACCAGAACCCACCAATCGCATGTTTAGGGTACCACCTAACGCACTAATTCCTCTGAAACCAATTCATGGGAATCAAAGAAGACATATCAGGTGAGGAAGGTTTTGGATAGCCATGAGTTAGATCATATCTCCACTATCACTGATGATATATGTTGGCATATTCTAGATTCATCTAGTTAGTCGATATATATCTCTACCCACTCAAAACAAGTCTTTGAGAATATTCCTACTGCTGAAATGGGGTATGAACATATCCCTACCCCCATGAAATGTCCATTGGCATATTACAGTGGCATAATTAGGATAGAAGTGGGATCAAATCCCTGCTTTAATCAAAGATATTTGTCAGTGTATAGTGGTGATGGAAAATGTGCAGACGTATATCCCTACACAAACTTTTCTAAAATGGAAATATATTTTAACAATAGTTGAAGAACTCCACCAACAAATTCCAGTACTGGTACATATACAAGATATGAAGATATTATTCTCCCTATATCCCGGACAAATCAACACTCTGATTCTTGTGAAAAAGTTGATGCTCTAGAGAAAGCACACATTCTTTCTCCCATCCTGGAGGATTGTCGGCATATTCTTGTAATAAAAGAGGTGCTGGGATATGATCGTACATCCATTCCAAATGGGGATCAGTAGGTGAGAGTGGCACATTCCTTGGTATAAGGTCACATGCATCTCAAAAAAGTACGGAAGAATATTCTAAAAGGCCATGATCAGGTTCATATCCCCATTATAGTTGTGGCATACCAAATGAGTGGGGCACATGCCTCAAGAGAGACTGATATTATTGTCGAAGATGTACAGTGAAATACTTCAAAGTCTTGGGATTAGGAACATATCCCCATTTCAGACGAGACTAACCAAGTCATAATGGAATATTCCTTTGGATAGACTCGTATTCTTATTAGTCAATCTTCCTAATATATCCATCATATCACAGAAGCCAAACACATATTCCTAATTCTTCCGATGAACAACTACACCAACATCATTCTGAGGCAATATAAGAGGAGGCTCATATGCCTTATCCCATTCTAGAGTCTTGTTAACATATTATAGAGATGAATAAATATTCAGAGAAGGCTCATATTCCTACTCGAACTGGGGCTCACCAAGTGAGAGCGGCTCATTCCTCGAGCTAGGATCATACTCATACCAAGAAAGATTAGCAACATATCCCAAAGGCTCATAATCCAGCTCAAATTTCCATCCTGGACGAGGATCAAGAAGTGAGAATAGAATATTCCTTGGGATAGGTTTATATTCTAGTCAAAAATGAAGGAAATCATTGGCATATTCAAAAATCTTCTCATTATTGGGCACATACTCCTACAACACAAGACAGTTATAAACAAGTTATGGAAACTGTCATACAATAAGCTCATATCCCTGCACAATTGCAAAAGCCATGCCATCATATTCCTACCACTATATATAACACAACCCATATTCCAAATAATCTCAATGATAGTGTCGTTGAGGTTGTTCGAGACACATTATCAAAACCACAGAGGTTCATAAACTCTACAACCGAAGTAGAAGATGATCATTACCATGATAATACTCCTCATTGTAGTGTGGATATGGATCATATTAAACTCTACTCCTAAAATCCACCATGGTCGACATCCACATTGTGATATTTCCCAAGGAAAAGGAAATCATAAACATTACATGAAACCTTCGTAGAGAGAGGTTTCCAAAACTCAGACACATTCATATAGGGAGGGGCTCGAGATATTGGGGTTGACCACCTATAGTTAGCCAACAACTTCTAGCAGCACTCCACTGCAGTTAGCAGGATACTCTCAGAATCATTTTCTATGGCATGGATGGATGGAGGCATGTAATTTTGATGAAGAGAAGGCCAATGTTGAAATATGGGCAGAGTTATCTAGAAACAAAATCCTATTATGTTTTGTCCCCTTGAAATTACATACTATGGGATCCCAGATGAGCTATAAAATAATTGCATGCCTAATATGCACCAAAATTTGTGGTCTAATAATCAGAGAGTGAAGGATAGACCCCTCCATTATCCATGATATATGGGGAACCTTCATAACATCTAGATAATTTTTTTAGATAACCTTATTACTATCTCCTTGGATTGGTATCCAAATCTAGAAAGTCACAACACAAATATGAAACATGCTTGACACTATTGTATCATAACCCTTAAAAAGATGATTTCTGAAGACACATCAAGCATCTATATCTGAGGATGGAGAGAGTGTGATGAATTACACTTCACCTCACTGATACATAATAATAACCGTTTAAATACAGTGTCATGTAGTGTTATTGCCTCTAGAAAAATCAATGGGACCGAGTAATGGTCAAGACAGTTGGTCACTAAACAGAATTACCCCACCTCAATGATTCCCAGACATAAAAAATAGAGGGTGAGGGTAAGAAACAAGTCTTTGAACTAGGTACCTTAAATCAATGTAAAATCATTTCAGATACGGATGCCAAATTTTGGAACAACCGGGAAACTTCCAATAAAGAATGATTCCCATCATGGGCTGCCATCACAACCAACTCTTATATGAGCATTGATGTGCCACATTAAGAAATATATAGTAGAAACTGCCATAGTATTCATACAAGAGTGAACTCAACCCACCAGTTTCGGGGGATATCTAACACCACCTCCACCTCTCAGATCATCAATTACTGTGTGGATTAAGGATATATACCCAATAGTTACAAAAAACCCCATACCATTGGGTAATAGAAATTTATATCTAAATCCCCACCACCATATCCATTATCTTTTGGGATGGTCCTAGGGAAATAAATGTTTATTCTAAATCAAACCCATCCCATCGAGCTGTGGCATTTATATCTCAATGCCATCCCTAGGAGTCATCAAATCCTATACTGAAATAATTTTATCCTCAATAATAAGACCATAAAATTCCAATTGCAGCCCTGAATAACCCTTAGTCCACAGAGTTGGATGAATTTTCATCATTATCATTACCACAGAGAGAATCAGCCTTCTCCAAGTTGGGAGGTAAAAATCAACATTTGACATCCCATTTGTTCCTCCCGCCACAAGACAATCCTTTTTTATTCACGGGTCATTCAACAAAAAACGACCAAAATCTTCCTCATGGTCACTATTCTTAGAAAAATATGGGAGTAACATAATAAAAATGAAATTAAACCCCAATGGGGTCGCAAGACAAAACTACCCAATATGGCTAGGGGTTCAAATAATTACCCTGATGAAGGTAGTACAGAATTTTTCTGTTGCATAAAAAGTAATCTTACAAAAACTATTTCCTGATATGACTTCTATGAATTTTCTCACCATCATTATGATATATATTGGAGATCAATAAAAAATTTATGAGGTTAAAAACATGGAAAACCTACCCTAAGAGGTGGGTGATCTGGATGCACTAGCCAAGGATTCACACAGGCAGAATACAATAAGGCTCTGACACATAGAACCTATGAATACTGAGTTCCCACATCTATAGAAGAGAACTTCCATAAAAAAATGGAAAGGCGTGGCATCATCTAAACCACCACCTTGAAGAATCAATGTTTCGTTCTTTAAGGAATAATTTTCACAATATCAGAGTGAGATACAAACTCTCAGACAACTCGATGGGGAGTTACTAAAGGGAAATATTCCTATTGGGTATCATATTCAGGAAGAGAAGACTATTCTCCCAACCATAACCAATCCACCAAAAAAGTGGTATCTGATTTTAATGATAGATCTAGATCTAGTCCGAGAGTCTACATAAATTAGGAAATTGAAAATGATCGTGACTTGTGTTGCGGCGACGACTTCTCCCTCTTCATGGTGATCATTTTATTATGCGATGAATCAAGAATAAAAGGGAGACAAATGTGGGGCCACATCATTGACCTTATCCTACTGCCTATAGATAGGTTACAAATTATAATATATTACCCCTAGAGTTGCTTAATGTCAACGAGTACTTGGCCACACGAATGGTAGCCATGGAAGGGAAACAACCACTTCTATTTCATAAGAGGAAGCCATATCCCGAATGGGTGAATGACACTTTTACCCTACCTAGTTTCAGAAATCCAACCTTCCCTGCCTTTGATGGTGTAGGAAACCCTGAAAAACATCTCACACACTTTGTATAATGATGTTGACTGATGATTCATCCTCAAGATCAATAGGATGTAACTAAATGAGCTGTTTTATACATACGTTGATAGGTACTACCTTTGTTTGATATAACAGTCTATCAATATGGTATGTTGTAGGACGAGAAGTCCATTGTGGGTAGTTTATTTATCAGTTTAGCTCCGTGCTAAGGAAAACGATGATCGTTGACTTGAAGAACTACATGAAACTTAAAAATGAGAGGGTTTATAACTTCATAACCAGGTGGAAGGGTTTAAAATATTCAATCAGTATCCCTCTATTGCACGAGAAACTACAAGAACTATATTTTGAAAATCATAGGGATGAGTTACAAACACCATTGATCCCAATTATATATTCTGGTGGGTTCTGTGAGGTAACAAAAATGCAACAACATCTTGACGATTCAATTCAACGAACCTGGTCCAAGTCTTAATTGATGACCTTAGCACATGGGAAAAGGCTAGGAAAAGAAGAAGCTGCCTCCGTCACCCTCAATCCTGGAGTGATGACCATCCAAGCACCTTGGAATGCCTTGATCCACTGAGAACCTCATGTAGAGTGGCGATAACTACAAAATATCCTTCATCTAGAAGAACAAAGGAATATGTGTCACCCATGATTTAAGTAACAAATGAATAAAGAATACTCTATCTGAAATGAAAAAGTCCCCAATTATTTCTTGGTAGTTATGGACAATAACCTACTTAAGCTACTGATACCCAGGAAGCCTGAGGAGGTCAACCTCATTGACCACCTCTATTACTGACCTTTCCATAAAAGGTTGGGTTGTAATATATTGGATTTTTTCATCTTTAATTACATATTTCAAGGCATGGTTGATTCTTTATAGGTAATGTTAGATAAACCTTCAGAGAAAGTGGCATACATAACCATTTCCTAGTCATAAGAGAAGGGTGATTGAAAGAAATATCCAACCAGGCATGAGCGGAAGTTCAATAATTTGTTGACTCGAAAAATAGTTGATTGAGATCGTTCCACCCTAATATAAAAATAGTGTAGACCCAAAAAATGTCCACCACCTAAGGAGGTAACATCAGATATGCCTATCAAAGGTGGGAACAATGACCAACATCTTGAATAAATAGAAGAGTATGAGTCATATTCTTCTCTAACACGAGCCGCGACTCTTGCAGATTTCTTCCCTACAACATCCATGCACGGGAACAACCCCAACAAATGGAACCCACATCAAATGAATAGCTCATATTTTGGTTTTTTAAATGTGGTACACATTGAGTACCCCTTCTTAAATGATGAATGTTTCTAAAGATATTATTTTACCACACCCAATCGGAGAACGATATGACACATGTGTAGGAACCGAGGATACAAGGGGGAAATGGGTGTGGAAATACCAAATATTTCAGTCAAATCCATATAAAGAAGATATATATGCACCTGAAACCTATGGTAAAGAACCCTAGAATGCCAAAAAAACTCATGGAGGCATACAAGAACCCTTTAGAGGTTGTCCTCCCCTAGTTGCCTTTCATGACTACATACTAGGGGTTCAATTATCCGATCATCCTTGGAAATGGGTAAGGCTAAAAAAACTTATACTGGTGGAAGCTAATTCTCATAGTACATCATCAAAAGTACCAGTACCATCGACCTAAAATGCCTTATCTCCTAATCCACATGTCACAGAGCAACCCCACATCAATAATTCCAACATTTGGAAAAGAATTATGAAATTCAGAAATAGATGGAAGTTATCCCATCTAAGATCTCAATCCTAAATGCACTCTGTATTTGAAAAGAACTTAGGAAGGCATTTTTTGTTGCCCTTCAGGGTCCATATGTGTTCAAAATAGAAATCTTTCCAGCTGAGGTTTACCAAGTGGAGACCATTTCTTCAGAATATCATGTCTCTATCTCGTTCACTAACCAATATCAATAATAGGTGATCCAAGTGCACATAATGAACCTATATGTTTCAAGAAAACTCAATAATGTAAACAACCACAGGGATCTAATTGATAATGGTTCCAAGATAAACCTCATCCTGGTTTGAACCCTCTACCCTTTGAGATATAGATAAGTGTATTTGTATCCAATAAATATTACTATTCAAGGGTATGCTAAACATGAGTAAAGACCTCTTGGGAAGATAAATCTCGAATGTTAGTTTGGGAATGTCACATCTGATGATGAATTTATGTTTATCTAGAAAGACACCACATATTGTGTCATTATTTTAATTTCATGTCCCAGTAGCCACTTGGTGGTACCTTTAACATTCCATCAATTTCAGAAATACCCCATTGATAGAATGGTCAAAAAATTGCATGGTGATAGCGCCCCCTTTGAGACATATAGAGTGACATATGTTGAAGAAGGTTTCCATAGAAAGTATAGTGACCCCGGAATTTTACATATAACATTACATGATTTTACGTATAATTATATATTAGAGTACAGTCCAAGGATCGTAAAGTCTAGTGTTTTGGAAGACTTGGTACATAAAATGGAAAACATTGGACTAAAAAAACACTTCTTTATTTAATCATCATAAAGAGCTCATACTTGCTTTGAGCCCTTAAATCTTCATAGGGTACCATAGTGATCACATACACTTAGGGATGATCTAAAATCCTAGTAAGGAAATAAACATAAGAACAATTCATTAGTACATGGGATAGAAGGCATGACATGATGATATGAAAAGACATGTAACATATGGAATCATAACATATAAAAATTAAATCATATAAACTAGGAGTCATAATAATATGGTAGTAACATAAAACAATAATTAGTACAATTAAATTCTAACTGTCGATACCTTTTCACATAGTAGCACAAGCCAAGGCTAACTGTAAAGACAGTCGCACATGGTAGCAGAAGTCAAGGCTAACCGCAAACACAATCACACATAACATTTCTTGAGACTCAAATTTACCCAATTAATTAATGGGATATCTGGGTGAACGCATCTAAAATTTTCATGAATATTTTTTCTACATAAATAATCATTCATAATCAATCTTACATAAACATAAGGGTTACCCATGGAAATAATTGGGTACCAAAATCATGTCATAAAGCATAAAAAATAGGCATATCATAAAAGTGTCCATGAAAGAAAGGAAATAATGTATACATGGAAATTAATAAGGTAAAATTGGCATGTATCATTGTATGTGACTTCAATAATAAGTGAAAAAATCTAAGAAAAGTATTTAAGAAATTTTAACATTAAAAGTTTTTTGTGTGGATTTAAGGAAAATACTATAGAGCCTTTAAAATAGAAAAGGGAACAATATTTTATACAAAGTTAAAAGTGAACAATAGGGTTTTAATAATAAAAATACTGATTTTATAAAGACAATGTTGGATTAAAACATAAGATATAGTTCACTTGAAATCAGATAAGAATTTGAGAAGTTCCCACAAAACAGTTTTCCTTATCGAGAATTATTGAGGAGGGAATCAATTAAAAAATGTATATCTGCAAAAGAAAATAATGGAAGGGTTTTTATAAATTAATTTTGTAGATGAAAATAGAATTTATAATATGCACATAAAAATATAAGATGACCTAATTTTGGTAAAAAGAACATAAGGCAACCCGATGGAACAAAAGAGGTTTGGGTATAATCCCTTACGGATTATCGATATGGTATCCGATGTCCTTAAGATGGATTAATGTGGGTGAAAGGGGTTTCTAATCACTTATATATCATTATTGAAGTATGATTAATGTGTTAAATTATACCCCATTTTTATATATTACATATAAAAGGTCATAACATAGAGGAAATCCTTGAATAAAAGTGAAATAGAGAGGACCCCTTACATTAAGTCCATTCATGTTCTACACTGGATATTAATGACCTGAATAATCAAATTAGGTTAATTAATTAATAATTAAAGAACCTATTTTACATGTAAAATATTTATTATATTCTTTTTATGTTCATTCATGAACTTTTTTATTGGTTAAGTGGTTTAATTTCATTATTTAAGTCCGTTTGTTTTCTTGCTTTTTTTTTAAAATTGATTTACTGATTTTCATAAATGAAGAAAAATGTATTATGATAATGTTTGTCCATAATTGAATTTAAAAAAAATTAGGGAAAACACATAAGATTACATGGTTGAAAATTTAATTTTATTACTTGGAGTGAAGTTGAATCACTATATAAAACTTTAGTGATAACCTTTTGGGTTTATTGGTGGTTTTTGATCACTATGAAATAATTTTGCATTATAATTTATTATCATGTGTACAAAGAGATTATATAATCTTAAATAGGATATATTAAATAATAATCTGGTTTAAGGATAACCAAAATGGTTTCATGACTAGAATCGAAGATGGTAAAAGAAATTGAAAACCCATCGTCCTTGAATGTGGTAAATTGACACATCTCAGATGATGTATTTTCTAGTAGTATACAATAAGGGTAAAGGAGAAATGATAACAAAATATTCCATTATAATAAAAAAATTAAATTAAATTTAAGGTACTGGAGTTGTCATAACATTTGGATGATGAGAGGTAAGGGTAGAAAAAAAACAAATGAACTGGAAAAGAAAGTAAAATAATTGAAAAGAGGAATTTACCTCTTGAATCAATCTTCAGTGAGAGCCTCTTATGGGGAGAGGATTTGAAATTTTCAAGAGACTAAAGTATTTTGGACATATAGGAGGAGGGTGGGGAGATATTTTGGTAGAATATAAGTAAGGAACAAGGCTTGATAGGATTGAATAGAAGAGGTAAGGAGGGGTGGTATTTATGGTGGAGGAGAGTTGGGTTTTCATAATATTTAATTCCTCAGTTTATTGATTTCCCTAAAGACTAGTAATAGTAATGATTACAAGACAAAAATAGTAGTTAGTGCATGTGAGTTCTAACTAATGGTTCTTACTGCAACAATGATGCTTGGAATAGTCCATTTAGCTTATATTGTATATATACAGTAAATTAATGTATTTTACTATTTACAAAAAATTCAAGTATTTCATAAAAATCCCAAAATTTATCCTAAATATTTTTCAATGTGTAGAATCAAAAAATGAAAGAAATTTTCCAAAAATAATATTCTAAATATGATTAATTTAATTCTTAATTAAAATCAAAGTTTACTTAAAAAATACTGATTTTAAAACTATAACAGATTTTACAATGCGTTAAAAAATTACATAAGGTATTTTAAAATTATATTAAAACTAGAAGACATAAAATTGTTAATTTATGAAAATATTTTCGGAAAATGAATTTTTTTAAATTTATTAATTAATTATAATTAAATATTTTTGACTTAAAAAAATACCAATACTTTTTCTATTATCATATTATCATTTATAAGATGCCTAATTTTTTTTATACACTCATGGATGAGGTTATTATTATTTTATAAAACATACTAATCATAGGGGTCATATTAATATTCATAAGGTTAGGTTACAATTCACTTAAAATTATGTTTATTCCATCAGAATCCAAACATCTTAATGATTGAAACTATGTAAGTTGGATTTTTGATATTCAAAACACAGGAGTGACAATATTAGGATCAAAGGTCTCCTAGTAAATAGTAGTTCATTGTTTTTTAATTTCATATGATTATATGACATAATTATAAGATAGTAATTTCCATTGATAAAACATTTATACATTATATTATTCCCCACTTATAAAATTTCTCCCTTGAATTGTTTTTACATTTTAAGCCATAAATATGTGTGGGTAATTATCCTTCATTGCCTACTCCAGTTCCCATGTTGCCTCTTCGTACATATGGTTCCACCATAATACTTTGACCAGGTCAGTAGTCTTGTAATGTGGAATATTAGCTATATAATCCAAGATCTTCACTATCTGCTCCTCATAAGAATGACTATCCTCTAACTTTACCACCTTTGAAGAGAGTTCATGTAAAGGATATGATATGTACTACCATAAAGGGGATACATAGAAGAAATTGTGTACATTAGACATGGTAGGTGGAAGTTCCAGTCAATAGGTCACAAATCCGACTCAATCAAGGATCTCAAAGGAGCCGATGTACCTCGAACTTATCTTTTCTCTCTTCCCAAATCTCATGACCTTCTTACATGGACATAACCAGAAAAATAAAATGTCTCTAACTTTGAACTCAAGGTCTTGTCGATGATTGTCAAAATAACTCTTTTGTTGAATTTGGGCTGCCTTGATGTGTTGCTGAATGTTTTTCACCTTCTCCACCATTTCATCGACCATTTCAGGTCCTAACAGCTTACTCTCACTGACTTCATCCCAACATGCCAGTATACTGCACCTATTTCAATAAATGACTTCGTATGGTGCCATTAAAATGCTTGAGTGGAAAATATTATTGTAGGAAAATTAAACTAGTGGAAGATGTTGGTCCCATCATCCTTTGAAGTCCATAGAAAATTCTCTCAACATATTTTCTAGTGTCTGAATAGTTCTCTCTGATTAACCATCAGTTTAAGGATGATAGGATGTAATGAAGTTCAGTTCAGTGCTTAGAGCATGTTGAATAAATTTTGAAAACATTGAGGCAAATCTCAGTTCTCAATCAGATACAATAGATAGCGGTACTCCATGCATCCTTACTACTTCTTTGAAATATATCCATGAAATGTTATACAATGGGGAGTCCTCTAAAATTGTGATAAAGTTTTCTGTCTTTGTAAGACAATCCACAATGACCCTTATAGAATTGTTTCCTTTGGATTTCCATTGTAGTCCAATGAGAAAGTCCATGGTGATGTTCTACCACATCCATGTTGGTATGGGTAGTGGTTGAATCATAAAATTAGACCTATTTATTTCATCCTTATCTTTTTTACATACAAGTAACTTTGAAGTATATTCAACAACCTCCTTATTCTTATTGTCCCACCAAAAGTTCTCTTGAATATCTAGATATATCTTTGTGCCCCGTGGGTTAATAGAGAATGTTGAGCTATGTGAGTCATTAAAAAGAACATTCATTATCTATTGATCAGATGATAAACATAATATTTATCCAAATAATAAAACTCCTTCCCCATCAATCATTAACTAAGAGGGTTATCCCTTTTTTATGGCATCCACCCTCTTTAGAATTTACAAATCATTTCTTTGAGCATCCTCAAATTTCTCCATGATGGATAGTTGAGCAATCATTTAAGAAAGTATTGATGATGTTACTTCATTAATTATTACCATGTCAATCCTCTAAAAATCAAAGAAGATTGGATCCTTTTCGATTCTCATCAATGATAAAGATGTAGGATCCTTTCTACATAGATCATCTGCCACCTTGTTTTCATTTCTGGGATAGTAGTGGATTGAGAATTTATAATCCTTGATGATCTCTATCCATCTTCACTAGCTCATTTTAATCTCTTTTTGTGTGAATATATATTTGAGACTATTGTGGTCAATATATATCTCATACTTATCCTCATAGAGATAATGCCTCTAGATTTTTAACACAAAGATCACAAGATCATGAGTAGGATAGTTTTGCTCATGGATTTTCAGCTATATTGATGAGTAGGATATCAATTTATCATTTTGCATTAGAACATATCCTAAGACATTCTTCGAAGAATCATTGTACAACACAAATATTTCTCCACCTGTTGGGAGTGTGTGTATTGGCGTAGTGATAAGCGTCTTTTTTAACTCCTTAAATCATTCTTCACAATACTTGGTCTAGAAAAACATCACTCCCTTGTGTGTCAGCTAGGTCATTTGGTTTGAAAATTGTAAAACGTTTTTTAGAAATCGTCGATAATACACGGATAGACCTAGAAATATTTGGATCTTCGTTGCAGATGTTGGCATGAGCCACTCTTCAATTACCTTCATCATGGAAGGGTCCATAGATATCCCTTTTCTAGTGATAAAATGATCATAGAATGATACTTCTTCTATTCATAACTCAAATTTACTATACTTTCCTTATATCTTCTCCCAACACAAAGACTTTATCATAGTATTCAATTGCTCCTCATGTTCATCCTTTATCTTAGAGTATTTTAGAATTTAATCGATAATGACTACCAAATTTTTTTAAGGTAATCTCTAAAGACTCTATTCATTAAATACATGAAAATTTCTGGAGCATTAGTGAGTCTAAAGAGAATTACTATGAACTCCCAATGTCCATCCCTCGTTTGAAAGGAAGTCTTGGGAATATATTCCTTCTTCACCTTTAGTTGGTGATATCTCGACTAAAGGTCCACCTTAGAGAAATAACTTGCTCCATGAAGCTAATCGAACAAGTAAACTATCCATGGAAGGGGATAGTTGTTATTTATCATGATCTTATTTAGATCAAAATAATCAACGCATAGGCACATTTATCCATCCTTCTTGATGAAGAGAACTAGTGCACCCCATGGTGAAGCACTCGGGCATATAAAACTCTTCTCTAGAATCTCCTGTAACTATTTCTTTAGCACTTCCATCTCTACACAGGACATTCTATAAGGTGTCTTTGATATAGGCAGAGATCCAAGAATAAGTTCAATTGGGAACTCAACCTCTCAATTAAGAGGATGACCAAGAAACTATTCGGTAAAAATACGTCAGTGTAGTCCCTCATAATGGGAATATCTTTGAGAGATATTCTCTCATTTTTCTCAATCATTTAGGCTAGATATTCTTTCTCATAAGGTATTAATATCCACACTTGAGATGATTATTCTAATAGAGATTCAACTTCCTCCTTACAATTGTAATGAACTGGAGGATGCTTTGGGATGTGAAGAGTGATATCCCTTTCTCGAAAGTTGGTGTTGGATTTGTATAAAGATAGACAATCCATGTCCAAGATAGCATCAAACTCCAATAAATGATGTATGAAATTTTTTTGGAGGTTTATCCCACAAACATTAACTGGGAATGAGTTATAAACTATAAATGAAATAATATCCCCATTATCTATTCTAATTATCCTTCACATTTTGTGGTGGTGTTGGAATAGTTATACAAAATATCAAGATATTAAAGAATGCGTAGAACTAGAATCAAAGAGTATGTTCACTATTATTGAATGAATAACTAGCATACCCATCACCACATCATTGTTCGGTTCCACCTCAGTAGTAGTTATAGCATAAACCCTTCCTTGTTACCTTGGGGTTGTTGTTGATTGCCTCTGACAACCATTTTCTTAGAAAAAATTGTTTGCATAATTTTCATGTTCCTTACACTTGTAAAACTGCACTTTTAGATGAGCGTTTATCTAAACCTTCCTTTATTTTTCCACATTAATGGGATTCTTCATATCCCGTCAGCATTTTTTAGCCAGATGTCACAACTTTACATATTTGAATCAAATCCTGGTTCCCTTTATACTGTTCCCAAGATGCATTTTCCAACATTTTTTACTCATGGGATGATTTATGTTCTTTCCATCATGGAATTTATTTTCGAAACCACCCACATTAGATTCTATTTTCCTCTTTTTTTTTTAATTTGGAAGATGATACCACTTAGAGTCTCCGATCTCTATTTCAACCTTAATAGAACAACAATAAATCTCCTCTTAACTATCAAAGTCTCGAATTTCCAACGTGTTTTGTAGACTGGACTTTAATCTACTAAATAATTGATAAATGTTGCTTTCAATTTTGAAGATGAAGCCAGTGGCGTACCTTTAAAACCTTTTGAAGTTTTCTACATACACCCCAATGGAATCATCTCCCTTCTTCTTGAGTTCAAGAAACTCTCTTTCCATATTGAAACTAAGGGTTCCGGGAAACTATTTATGAAAAAACATTCTCTTGAACTCCTCATAATCTGTGGAATCAATTTCCTCTTGGGGATTCATATTCTTGATCAGTGACCACCACTGATCAGCTTCCCCATCAAAATAATAGACCACCAATATGAATTTATCTTCTTCAGAGCACTAGAGGGCAGATAATATCTTTCCAATGGAGTTAATCCACTATTCCGCGAGGAGGGGATCAGATGATCCACTAAACATGGGATTATTTTTCCTCATGAAGGACTCAATCGAAATTTTTTCTATCTTTGGAGGAGGAGGACGTTCCGCAAAATTCAAAATATTATTCATAACTTCATCCAACTGGGCATGTACTTTCATGAAGTTCTGATTACCCACCCCCATCATATCAGGCATATCATTAGTACAATCATCACATTGCCTATCACATTGATTATTGGAATATGTTATTATATTTCCTAATATTAACTAAAAAACAATGTATAATTATAGGTCTTGAATATGTAGCTATTGAGAAAAAAAATAAACACTGAACATAAAATGAATAATATGTAAAATAGAAGTATATCCTTACTTATGATTACCTAAATTTAAATCTAGGTTATACTTTATCTATTTATTAAATTATATTTATATAGTATTTTTTTTATTCCCTTAATGATGGTTTGTACCAAGCTCATGAATTTACAAAAGCATATCCCCTAAGAGTGTAGAACCAAGAGTGCATCAATGGCCGTTGTTATGCATCAGTTCCCATTTGAGTCTTTCTCAAAGTGGTGTTTTCGGGTTTTTCCTCTAGATACACCTATGCTAGATCCACCTTTACTTATTTGTATACAGACAAGGATTTATTTTCTTGATAAACAACTTATTCAATACTAACAAATATTTAGGGATTTTTTCTTATACTTAGTCTCTTACTTAAGGTTCTTACTAAAGAGCTTTATTCCTAATCTCCAAAAATAACTAGACCATCCTATGATACGAACAGTAGAGACCCTTCTATTTTACATAAAACATCACATGATTTTAATCATAATTATAATCAGAGTGCATGCCAAGGATTGTAAATTATAGTGTATTGGAAGACAAGGTACATAAAATTGAAGACATAGGACTAAAAAAAACTTCATTATTTAATCATCATAAAGAGATCCTACTTTCTTAACATAGGGTACCCTGGGTATCTCATGAAATAAGGGACGAGCCAAAATTCTGGTAAGGAAATAACCATAAGAATAATGAATTAACACATGTCATAGAAGGCATGAGATGATGATATAGAAAGGAATGCAACATATAGTATCATGAAATATAAACATGGAGTCATAATAATTTTGTAGCAACATGAAAAATTAATTTTTCATGATTCAAGGCTAACCTCTAAGACTGTTGCACATGATTGCACAAGCCAAGTCTAAACTCCATGACCTTCACACATGGTAGCACAAACCAAGGCTAAACTCCAAGACCGACGCACATAATGTCTCATGAGACTCATCTTTACCCAATGAATTTGAGAGATATCTAGGTGAACCCATATTAAATTTTCATGAATATGTTTTCCACATAAATAATCCTACATAATCAATCGTACATAAACATACGAGTTAACAATAGAAAGAATTGGGTACCAAAATCATGTCATAAAGCACAAAAAATGGGCATATCATAAAAGTGTCCATGAAATAAAGGAGCTAAAATATTCATGGAAATAAATAAGTTAAAATATTCATGTATCACGGTAAGTGATGTATAGAAGAAGTGAAAACATATAAGAAAACTATTTAAGAAGTTTAGTATTAAAACATTTTTGTGCGGTTTAAGGAAAATACTATAGATCATTTAAAATAGAAAAGGAAAAAATCTTTTATATTAAACCAAACATGAACAAAAAAGGTTTTAATAATAAAAAAATAATTTTATAAAATCAATGGTGGCTTAAAATATAAGATGGAGTACACTTGAAATCGGGTAAGAAATTGGGAAGTTCCCTCAAAACAGGTTTTCTTATCGTGAAGTATTGAGGATGGAATCACTTAAAAACCTGTTTATCCCAAAATGAAAATTGTGATAGGGTCTTGATAAATGAATTTGGTACATGTAAACAAAATTTATAAGATTCACATAGGAAGATAAGATAACTTCATTTTGGTAAAAGGAAGATAAGGAAACCCAAAGGGACAAAGAAGGTTCGGGTAGAATCCCTTACGGATTATCAGCATGGTATCAAGTGTATTCTAGAAGGATTAATGATAGGTAAAGGGGTTTCTCATTATATATACATCATGAGGTAATTTTGGGGGAGGTGATAAATCATACACCATCATTATCAATTACATATAAAAGGGCATAACATAGAGGACATCCTTGAATTAAAGTGAAATAGAGAGGATCCATTACCTTAAGTTCATTGGTATTATCCACTTGATATTAATGAACTGCCTAATAAAATTAGGTTCATTAATTAATATTAACAAAAACTCATTTACATATAAAATATTTATTATAACCTTTTTATGTTAATTCATGACCTTTTTGATGGGTAAAGTGGTTCAATTTCATTGTTCGGGTCTGTTTGTTTTCATGGTTGTTTTACGACCGATTTACTTATTTTCATGAATGGAGAAACACTTATGATGATAATGGTTTTCTAGAATTTATGTTATATGAAATTTGGTAACATAAATAAGATTACATAGCTGTAAATATAATTTGGTTACTTTGAGTGAATTTTAATTATTTTATAAAACTTTAGTTATAACCTTTTTGGTTTTCAGTGGTTTTTGATCACTACGAACTCATTTGGAATTATAATTTAATATCACATGTACAAAGAGATTAAAAAAACTTAAATAGGATATATTACATAATAATATGGTTCAAACTTAACCAAAATTGTTTCATGACCATAATTGAATATGGTTAAAGAAATTGAAAACCCATCGTCCTTAAAGGTGGTTAATTAACACATCTCAGATGGTGTTTTTACTAGTAGTATAAAAGAAGAGTAAATGAGATATGATAATAACCTACTCCATTATCATAATAAAATTTCAATACATTTAAGGTACCGGAGTTGTCATAACATTTGGATGAGGAGAGGTTAGGGTAGAAAAGAAAACAAATTGCCTTGAAAAGAAAGTAAATGAATTGAAAAGAGGAATTATCCTTTTGAATCAATCTTCCCCAAGAGCCTCTTAAGAGGTGAGGATTTGATCTTTTTAAAAGAATAAGGGATTTTAGAAGTGGGGGAGGATCTTGGAAAGATATTTGGAAAAAAATTAAGCAAGGGACAAGGATTGAGAGGAGTGAAGAGGAGAGGTAAGGAGGGGTGGTATTTATAGTGGAGGAGAGGAGGGTTTTCATAATATTTAATTCCTTAGTTTATTAATTTCCCTCAAGACTATAAATAGTGATTATTACAATTACAAAAATAGTAGTAAGTGCATGTGAGTTATAACTAAGGGTTCTCACCATAGTGATAATGTTAGGAAAAGTCCATTCATTATATATAGTATATATACAGTAAATTAATGTATTTTAATATATCCATTATATTTGAAATTTTTGGTAAATTGTAATTGAACTCACCATTGGTAGACAAAGGTGATAGTGGTATGCGTGTTCCTCTATTCAACATATAATTCATTTTTACTGCTTCATATATTGTAGTAGAAAATATGTGATGATATGTTTTAGGTGAATTTCGTAGACATTAATGAACATGTTATAGAGTAGACAAATTTATGGAATCATTGGAAGAAGTTACATTTTTGTCAACATTTTCATCGTGCGATCATACATAGTCTCATTTAGAACCTTTCATCTCTCAATGTTGATGGTGTCTACATTTTTGTATTGGTGTTTTTGTTGTATTTTCATGGTTTGGAAGAAAATCATATTATGTTTATGGGTTGGTAGATTTAATTAAAAATATAATGGGAAGAATATTGTGTATCCTGCATAAATATCTTGAAACATATAGTTTTTTTGTAATTGCATTCTCCACCAGCTAAATCATGGTAGACAGTGAATGCATATTGTGAAAATGATTCTTACTGAATCAATAAAGGACATATTAATTAAAAAGGCATCAATACAAGTAAGTTATTTTTTGTAACTGCAATAAAGTTTTGAACTAGGTATTTAAGACAAATGAGAATTGTTTTACCTCTTAAATAATTTTGGACAGAATTGATTGAAATACCGTTGATGCTCATTCCGTATGTTTCACATGAAGAACATTTTCTCCGATGTGTAATATGGAGGTATTACACTTGAAAAAGATAGTGGATGTATAATTTTGGTATAACAGCATGATAAAAATAATCATATTTAAGATATTGTAACAATTTAAAACTATAGAAAGTGGGTTTGCCTCTTCTATGGTTTGTAATAACAAAAATTATCGGTCACTTCAAATTTCAGGGACCCGAATTGTGAGTTGAAGGTGATCATGTAAATGAAATGTGACTAAAATGGAGGTGTTGTTTTTTGTAGTAATTTCTTATAGTGGTAGAAATAGTTGTGTGAGATAGAGAAGTTTCCTGGAGTTGAAGCTAATAGCAGGTTTTGTAGCCAATGGAGATACTTTGCCGCTTGCTTTAGCAATAGAACACAACATGGTATATAGTCAATGAAAATAAGGAAGATTCATACGTGAGCAGACAAACTCAGTGGCCATAGCAGGGGAAGAAGAGTATGAAATTGTATGTGGGTGGTGATAGAATTAGGCCACAATATAGGTGAAGAGGTAGGTCCAGTGGGATACGTGAGATTATAGATAAGTGTGTATGTAGATGCAAGAAGATCATTACCAGATTAGTTGGTCATAGCTGATGCTCGGATACCATATGATGGAGGGAATATCGGGAATATAACGTGATATGTGAGAAGAGATATAGTAATAATGTTTCTTGAAAGAGGATTCATTCACAACGTCGACTGAAGGAATGACGATACACTAAGCTTCATCGAGGAAGTGAGGCTACGTGGTGGAAAATGGAAGCTTGTTGAGGGAATACTGACTGCGATGGGAGGATATGGGAGTAATTTGGATTGATCATAGAAGAATAATGAAGAACATAGGAAACCCTAATCTAGATGGAGGGAATGAGGTTGCACGGGGGATATGGGAAGTCACTCACAGAACGACCGAATGCATAAGGAGGATTTTAGAAATTTAGGTCACGTGGCCGATTTGTAAGGTGACACATTAGCTTAAAGAGCCAATTTTAGTATATATAATAGATTACATTGTTTTAATCATAATTAAACATTATATTACAAACTAAGGATCATAAATTTTAGTGTCTTTGAAGACTAGGTACATAAAACTGAAAACATGGGACTAAAAAACACTTCTTCATTTAATATCCATAAATAACTCTTACAACCTTTGATCCCTTACATATGCATAGGGTTCCCTTGGTATCACATGAACGAAGGGATGATCTAAAATCCTAGTAAGGAAATAATCATAAGAACAATGTATTAGCACATGGGATAAAATACATGTCATGATGATATAAAATGGCATGTAACATATGGAATCATGTCATATAAACAAGGAATCATATAAACATGGAGTCATAATAATGTGGTAGTAACATAAAACATGAATTTAGAATGATTTATGGAAAACTTCCAATACTATTTCACATGGTAGCACAATCCAAGGCTAACCGCCAAGACCATCGCACATGGTAGCACAAACCAAGGCTAACCACCAAGACTCTCACATAACATCTCATGAGACTCAACTTTACCCAATAAATTAGATAACTATCTGTAAAAATGATCTTAACTTTTCATGAATATTTTTTTCCACATAACGAATCTTGCATAATCAATATTACATAAATATAAGGGTTACCCATGGAAATAATTGGGTACCGTCATCATGTCATAAAGCATAAAAAATGGGCATATAATAAAAGTGTTCATGAAATAATGGAAGTAAAATATAAATGGAAATTTATAAGGTCAAATAGGCATGTATCATGGTAAGTGATGTCAATAAGAAGTAAAAACATGTAATATAAGTATTTAATAAATTTTATCATTAAAACATTTTTGTTCGGTTTGAAGGAAAATACTATAGATCCTTTAAAATAGAAAAGGAAAAATCTTTTATATCAAACAAGAAGTGATCTAATTAGTTTTTAATAATCAAAATAAATATTTTATAAAGATATTGGTGGCTTAAAATATAAGATGTAGTGAGCTTGAAATTAGGGAAGAATTTTGGAAGTTCCCTCAAAATTGGTTTCCTTATGAGGAAGTATTGGGGAGGGAATCACTTAAAAACATGTATATCCATGAAAGAGAATAATGAAAGGGTCTCAATAAATGAATTTGTTACATGTAAATAAATTTAGAATATGGACATAAAATGATAAGATAAATTTATTTTGTTAAAAGGAAGATAAAGCGACCCGAAGGAACAAAGAGGTTCAGGTAGAATCTATTACGGAATATCGAAATGGTATCAAGTGTACTTAAGAGGGATTAATGAGAGATAAAGGGGTTTCCCATTACTTATAAATCATCAGGGATGTATGGGGGAGTTGTGAAATCATACCCCATCACAGGGATTACACATAAAATCTCATAACGTAGAGGACATCCTTGAGTAAAATTGAAATAGAGAGGATCCCTTACCTTAAGTCCATTGCTGGTCTCCACTTGATATTAATGAGCTGAAAAATAAAATTAGGTTCATTAGTTAATAATTTCATAACCTATTTTAGATGTAAAATATTTTCTAAAACCTTTTTAGTCCATTAATGTCTTTTTATGGGTTAAGTGGTTTAATTTCATTATTCGGACCCGTTTATTTTGATTGGTTTAATTATTTTCATGAATAGAGAAACATGTATGATGAGAGTGGTTGTCTATAATTGATGTTATATGACATTAGGGAACATTCAGAATATTACATGGATGTCAATTTAATTTGGTTACTTGGAGTGAAGTTGAATAATTATATAAAACTTTAGCGATAACCTTTTTGGTTTATTGGCGGGTTTGGATCACTATGAACTCATTTTGAATTATAATTTAATATCATGTGTACAAAGAGATTATTGAACCTTACATAAGATATATTAAATAATAATACGGTTAAACCAAAACAAAAATGGTTTCATGACCAGAATCGAAGATGGTAAAATAAATTGAAAACCGTCATCCTTGAATGTGGTAAATTAACAAATCTCAGATGGTGTATTTACTACTAGTATAAATAAATAATAAAGGATATATGATAATAAATTATTACATTATCATAAAAACATTATATTACATGTAAGGTACTGGAGTTTTCATAAAATTTGGATGAGGATAGGTAAGGGTAGAAAATAAAACAATTGAACTTGAAAAGTAAGAAAATTAATTGAAAATAGGAATTTAATTCTTAAATCAATATTCCCTAAGAGCCTCTTAAGGGGAGAGTATTTGAGATTTTGAAGAGACTAAGGGATTTTGGACTTGGGTGAGGTGATTTGGGAGATATTTGGACAGAATGTAAGCAATTCACAAGGCCTGAGAAGAGTGAAGAGAATACGTAAGGAGGGGTAGTATTTATAGTGGAGGAGTGGAGGGTTATCATAATATTTAATTCCTTAGTTTATTAATTACCACCAAGACCAGAAATAGTGATGATTATAAGACCATAAAAAATAATAAGTGCATGTGAGTAATACATATGAGCTCTTACCTCAGCGATGGTGTTAGGAAAAGTCTATTTAGCATATATTGTTTATATACGATAAATTAATGTATTTTACTATTCACAAAATTCATGTATTTCAAAAAAATCCCAAAAATTATCCCTAACCATTTTACAATGTTTAGAATCCAAAAATAAAATTCATTTTTCAAAAATATCTTTCTAAATATGATTAATTTAATATTCAATTGAAATCATAATTTACTTTAAAAATATAAATTTTAAAACTATAACTTATTTTACAATGCATTGAAAACATACATATGGTCTTATAAAATTATCTTAAACCTAGAAGACATAAAATTATTAATTTATTAACTCATTTTGGAAAAAAGAATTTCTTTTAAATTAATTAATTAATTATAGTTAATTATTTATGACTTATTGAAATAGAAATACTTTTTCTATGGTCATATTATCATTTATAAGATGCCTAATTTTATTGATACAATCAAGGGTGAGCTTACTATTCTCTTCGATGACTTACTATTCATAAGGGTCATATTACAATTCATAAGTGTATGTTACTATTCATAAAAAATTATGCTTGTTCCATCGCACTCAAAACATCTTACTGATCGCAACCATGTATGTCAGATTTTATAAATTCAAAATGCAAGAGTGACAATATTATGATTAAAGGTCTCATAGTACTTAGTAGTTCACTATGTTGTAATTTCATATGATTATATGACATAACTATAAGAAAGTAATTTATATTTATAAAACACTGTGTCATTACATTATTCCCCCCTTAAAAAATTTCTCCCTCAAGATTTTGTTTTACATTATAAGCTATAAACAGGTGTGGGTAATTCTCCTTCATTGCCTTCTCTAGTTCCCGGGTTTCCTCTTCGTACTTATGGACTCGCCATAGTAATTTGAATAGGTGAGTAGTCTTGTATTGTAAAACATTATCTCCAGGATCCAAGATCTTCATTAGATCATCCTTGTATGCAAGATCATCCTTAAACTGCACCACCTCTAAAGAGAGTACATGTTAAGGATTTGGTATGTACTTAATTAAGAGGGATACATGGAAGACATCCTGTACTTTATACATGGTAGGTGGAAGTACTAGTTGATAGGCCACAGCTCTTACTCAATCAAGGATATAGAAGGGGCCAATGTACTTGGGAAATAACATTCATTTCTCCCCAAATCTCATGACCTTCTTCCATGGAGATAAGTATAGAAATACTATGTTTCCAACTTTGAACTCAATGTATTGTCGATGATTTTTAGCATAACTCTTTTGTCTAATTTGGGCTGCATTGATGTGCTACTGAATTGTTTTCACCATGTACACTATTTCTTCTACCATTTTAGGTCCTAGCTACATAGGCTCATTGACTTCATCCCAACACGCCAGTGTTCTACACATTTTCCCATTAAGTTCTTCATATGGTGCCATTCTAATTCTTGAACTATTGTGGTTAGATAATTCAACCAGCAGAAGATGTTGATCCTGTCCTCCTTTGAAGTCCATAGAACATGATTTCAACATATCTTATAGTTTATGAATAGTTCTATCAGAATGTACATTAGTTTGAGGATAATAGGACGTAGTGAAGTTCAGTTCAGTGCTTAGAGCAAGTTAGAGATTTTTCCAAATCATTAAGGCGAATCTTTGATCTTCATCAGATACAATAGATAGTTGAACTCCATGAAGACTTACCACTTCTTTGATATATATCTGTGAAACTTGATCCTATGAGAGGTCCTCTCAAATTGCGATAAAGTGGCAAGTATTTTTAAGACTATCCACAATGTCCCATGTAGAATTGTTTCCTTTGGATGTCCTTAGAAGTCCAGTGACAGAGTCCATGGTGATGTTCTCCAACTTCCATGTTGGTATGGGCAGTGGTTGCATCATCCCTTTAGACTTATGTCTTTAATCCTTAAATTTTTGACTCACCCGACACTTTGACGTATATTCAACAATCTCATTCTTCATATTTTCCCACCAAAAGGTCTATTAGAGATCTTGATACATCTTTGTGCTCCCTAGGTCAATAGAGAATGTTGAGTTGTGTGCGTCATTCAAAAGATCCTTCTTTATCTCTTGATCGGATGGAACACATAATCAGGACCCAAATCTTTCAACAACTTCATCATCAATCATGAAATTACAAAATTTCCCCCTTAGCTTCCACCCTTTTTAGAATTTTCATATATTTTCTTTGAGAATCCTTAATTTTCTCCATTAGGGATGGTTGACCAATCATTTGAGAAAGGATTGATGATGTTCCTCCCTAAATGATTCCCATGTTCATCCTCCAAAAATCTAAGAGTATTGGATCCTTTTTAATTCTCATTATTGATAAAGATGTAGGATCCTTTCAACATAGATCATCTGCCACCTTTTTTTCCATACTAGGATGGTAGTCGATTGAGGAGTCATAATACTTGAAAAGAACTATCCATATTCATAGGAATATATTAAGATATTTTTGTGTGAGAAAATATTTGAGACTCATGTGATTAGTATGTATCTCACACTTCTCCCCATAGAGATAATGTCTCCATAGTTCTAATTCAAAGATCACAACCGCATACTCGACATCGTGCCAGGGATAGCTTCTCTCATTGATTTTTATTATCCTTGGGGTGTAGGTTGTTACTGTATCATTTTTCATCTTCACATAGCCTAAGCCCTTCTTTGAAGAATCATTGTACACCACAAAGAATTCTCCACTTGTTGGGAGTGTGAGTATTGGCACAATGATAAGACTCATTTCAAACTCCTTAAAGCAGCATTCACATTATTGAGTCTAGAAAAACTTCACTCCCTTATGTGTCAACTTGTTCATTGGTTTTAAAAACTATTAAAATTCCTTCACAAATCATTGATAAAACCTATCTAGACCCATAAATTTATGGATCTTTGTTACAGATGTTGTCATGGGCCACTCTTCAATTAACTTTTTCTTGGAAGGGTCCATAGATACCCCTTTGTAGGTGATAACATTCCCCAGGAAGGATAATTTATCTATCAAGAACTCAAATTTACTTTAATTGCATACAACTTCTCCCTTTAGAAAGTCTTTAACATAGTATTCAAATGCTCCTCATATTCCTCCTTGCACTTGGAGTATATCAGAATATCGTCGATAATGACTACCACAAATTCGTCGAGGTAATCTCTAAATACTAAATTCATTAAATCCATGAAAATATCTAGATAATTAGTGAGTCTGAAGGGAATAAATAAGAACTCATAGTGTCTATACCTCATTCGGAAGGTAGCCTTGGTAACATCTTACTTCTTCATGTTTAGTTGGTCATATCCCAACCAATGGTCCACCTTAGAGAAATAAACGGACCCATAAATCTAATAGAACAAGTCATCTATCCATGGAATGTGATACACGTTCTTTATCATTATTTTATCGAGGTCATGATAATCAATGAAGAGGTGCATTGATCTATACTTCTTATTGATGAGGAGGACTGAAAAAACCCATGGTGAAGCACTCGATCATATAAAACACTTCTCTATATTCTTTTGTAACTGCTTCTTCAGCTCTTCCAGCTCTACGATGGCCATTGTACAAGGTGTCTTGGATGTAGGTAGATATCCAATAATATGTTCAATAGAGAAATCAACCTCTCCATCATGAGGAAGACCAAGAAGCTCTTCGAGAAATACATCATTATAATCACTTATAATAGGCATATCTTTGAGCAAGATTCTCTCCTCCATCTCAATCATTTGGGATAGATATGATTTCTCATAAGGTAGCAATATCCAAACTTGAGACGATAATTATAATAGAGATTCAACTTCCTCCTTACACTTGTAATGAATTATAGGATGCTTTGATATGTGAAGAGTGATATACCATTCACAAAAGTTGATGTTGGATTTGTATAAAGATAGCCAATCCATGCCCAAGATAGCCTCAAACTCCACTAAAGGAAGTATGGAAAATTTTTAAGGAGGTTCAGTACAAAAACATTAACTGGGGAAGAGTTATAAACCATGGATGAAATAAATTTCCCATTCTCTATTCTAATAGATAACTTATCGTTGATATTTTGAGGTGGTGTTGGAATAGATCTACTAAACTTGTAAGATATGAAAGAATGCATAGAACTAGAATCATATAGTATGATCAATATACTTGAATTAATAACTAGAGTACCTATCACCACATCCTTGTCCTCCTCCACCTCAGCAGCAGTTAAATCATAATCCCCTCCATGTTTCCTTGGAGGTTGTTGTTGATTTCCTCAAACAACCCTTGGCTTGGGGGAATTTTTTCTTTAATGCCCATGTTCCTTGTAGCATAACACTACACCAATGGTAGAGAATTTATCTGAACCTTCCTTTATTCTTCCACATTATCGGGATTCTTCATATCCCATTAGCAGATTTTATCCAGATTTCTCAATATTCTTCATTTGAATCAATTCTTGGTTCTCTTTAGATAGTTCACAAGATGATTCTTCACATACTTTTTACACATGGGAAGATCAAGCATCTTTACATCATGAATTTGACTTGTAGAACCACCCACATTAGTTTCTATTTTCCTCTTTTTTGTCAGTGGGACCACGATACCACTGATATTCTCTGATCTCCATTTCAACCTTAAGGGCACAAGAGACAATATCTTCATAACCGTTGAAGTCATGAATCACCAACACTTTTTGTAGACCCAGCTTTAGTTTGCTAAAGAAGAGATCCACCTTGATTTCAGTGTTCAAGACAAAACCAGATGCGTACCTTGAATGCCTTTTGATGTTTTCATCATATGCCCAAATGGAATCATCTTCCTTCTGCTTGAGTCTAAGGAACTCTCTTTCCATCTTGAGATTGAGGGTTCAGGGAAATTATTTATTAAAAATCATTCTATTGAATTACTCCAAATCCATGGAATCAATTTCCTCTTGGGGATTCGTATTACATATAGGTTTCCACCACTAATAAACTTCCCCATCAAAATGGTAGATGACCAATATGATCTTCTATTCTTCTGAGAACTAGAGGAAAGAGAATAAATTTTCAATGTAGTTAATCCATCTTTCCATGAGGAGGGGATCAGATGATCCACTAAACATGGGAGGATATTGCCGCCTGAATGATTCTACAATTACATTCTCTCTCCCTAGAGGAAGGGGATGTCCCACATGATTCAATATATTTTTTAGAACTTGATCCAGCTAAGAAAGTACTATCACAATGTTCTGAGCACACACTCCCATTATACCAGGAATATCGTTAGGGAAACCATCACATTTCCTATCACATTGATTGTTGGAACATGTTCATCTATTTTCCAACATTAACTAAGAGAAAGAATGTTCAATTAGAGGGCTTGAATACATATCTATTGAGCATAAAGAAACTTAGAACATAAAAGGATAAACTTTTAAAATAGAAGTATACCCTAACTTGTGAATCCCTATATTTCAATATAGGTTATCCTTGATATATTTCTCAACTTATATTCTTATGGGATTTTTTATTCTCTTTATATTGGTTTGTACTAGGCTAATGAATTTACCACAGAATATCCCTTGAGAGTGTCCAACCAAGAGTGCAACAAATCCCGTTGTCATGCACTATTTACTATTCGAGTCTAGCAAAAAGTGGTCTTTTCAGGTATTACACACATATATATATCTATGCTAAATCCACCTCTACTTATTTGTATCCAAAAAGGGATGCATTTTCTTGATAAACCACTTAATCTATACTTACAAAAATTTAGGTATGTTTTCTTATAATTAGTCTCATCCTTAAGGTTCTTACTAAAGTTCTATATTCATTATCTCCAAAAATAAATAGGACATCGTATGATACCAACTATAGTGACCCTATCCTTTTACATATAACACTAGTACTCGCCTGTGCGTATGCACAATGAAATTTAATAATATTTTTTTTAATAATATTACTATTTGTAAAAGTTGATAAGAAACAATAATGTTGAATGTATTTTAATCACAAATAAGTGGTTCATAATTTTGAAGTGGAAGTGATAGTAATATAAATACACCATTAAAATAGTTCAAATAATATACATTAATTTTAAAGTGAAGAAATTTATAATAGTCAAGGATTGAGACCTCATTTCAATATCAACTGCATTTATAAAAATAGTATTTCATATGGTGAAAGACATAGTTAAAGATAAATTACATAAAAAGTGTTATTCTAATAATAAATACGATATGTGTGAAGGATTAATTATAATGCACAACGATTTTTTTCTTTAACACAAACAATGATGTTGTGATGTTTAGATAGGGAGAAATTTTCCAGAAAGTAGAAGATGTACAGTATGTAAATCTACAACTATTCTATAAATGCAATATGTTGGGTTCTCCTCTTCCTTTACATAGTTTCTAAGAAACACAAGAATCTACTGTTGATATAATGGCCACTATCGTTTCCTCTAAATTGCTCCATACCAACCCTATAAAGGCTTATCAGAAAAATTGTCACAGTTATCATGGGAATCCTTGGTTTTTGGAAAACATGCATTAATATCCTACTATGAGAAATGATAGAAAATATGGTCTATGAAAATAAAAAATGAGATATTAACATATTAGACAATATAAAGGATAGGTCTCATACCTTGCTCGATCTAAGAGGCTGTAGGAATGACAGAGTAGTGAATTCTTCATGGTGATAAGTATTCTTCCAATTTTTGAAAGTGTTATTTTGGAAACCTCAAATTGGATGCATATTTTATGGGACTCAATAATCAAGGAAAATTAGGAAACTTTTGAGGGGGGAGCACATGTATTCTGGTGGAGATGGAGATAAGTTCAATATCATGTACATCAATTCTGATGGGGTAGCTCATGCATTCTACTAGAGAAACATTGGATTAGTAAGAGACCTTCTATTTACAAAATCATAAAGGCATGCACATAGACACCCTTGGAATCACCTAAGTGAATTGTTGGTAACAACACAATGGACATCAATGAACATACACTGATTCAATCATCCGTTAATAGTAGAGGAAGTTTGGGGAAAAGGGAATCTGGATACATGTATACATGGAATGATGGGATAAAGAGGGGCCATGCTATATGAAGATCTCTTCTTCTATCATTCCCCCCAGTCTGAAGAAAGAAGCTGTAAGTGAAAAAAGTCAGTCTGACGATGTTACTCCTAAGGCCATTCAATTGGAAAAATTTCTATCAATCAAAACCTATTATGACACCCTTTCAACAAGAAAAATTTGATCCCTACCTTAATTTATGTCCAAGGATGAAGATAAAAGAAAATTTATTCCTATTAAAAATGGTTCAACACTTCTTATTAACATGATCTGTTCATTTCAGTCATGTTCATTTAGCATGTTTTCATTTAAAAATAAATTTTCAAATGTTACTTTGAAATTACTGATATTTATGAAAGAAAGTATTGCAGTGATTCGAATTTCGTACCATGCCCCAGTAATAAGGAAGTATTTATTTATGAATATAGTGGTGAAAGCAAGTCATTGATTCATGCTACATAATAGAAAAATGTGAATGAAAAAACATAAGTGAGACCATTTATTGTAAAAAAAAATGATAAGAAAAATATAATATATTGAAATAATCCAATTATAAAAAATTGGACTCCAGTCCAATGAAATTTCAAGAATGGGGGAAAATGCACAAAAATAATGAATAAAAAACTTTCAAATATAAAAAATGATTAATGAAAGACTATGATAGTTATGAAATAACAAAGAAAAATAATTTCCTTAAGATGATTAAAAACATGAAAAAATGGGATTACCAAACATGTTTAGCATGTTCATTTTATAATCGAATATGTAAAATGAAAAGAATAATCAGAAAATGAATAAATTCATTTAAATAATCAATATTGTAGAGGTAGCAAGACTTCCTGCAACTAAAATCTTCTTAAACATAAACAGATATACCCACATACATGGATGTGGAAAAATGAAATAGGTAAGTTATACCTGCATAATAAGAGTCAGGATCACTATAATGAAGTTAAACACATTTAGAGGTAGTAATACTGCCTGAAACTGAAATTTTCTTCAACATAAATAGAAATACACACATACATGGACGTGTGAAATTGAAAAATGTATGCTATACCTACATGAAAAAGGCATGATCATTGTAATGAAATTGAACGCAGTTAGAGGCATTAATACTGATTAAAACTGAAATCTACTTCAATATAATATAAAATACACACATACATGGATGTGAGAAAATTTTAATTGTTAGATACACCTACATTAAAAGAGGTAGGATAACTGTAATGAAGTTGAACATATTTATAGGTAGTAAGACTGCCTGCAACTAAAATATGCTTCAACATAATCATAAATACACACATAAATGGATGTGGGATAATTAAAAAAAATCTAATCTATACATGTATAAAAAGAGGTATGATAACTCTAATGAATTTTAACACATATAAAGGCAGTAAGATGTCCTGTAACTAAAATATGCCTCAACAAAAATAGAAATACACACATACGTAGATATGGGAAAATAAAAAATTTAAGCTATAGCTATATAAAAAGGGGAAGGATGACTATAATTAACATTTCCAAATGGTGAACTACACCTTTGAATGGGTAATTTAAAAATTGAATAGTAGGAAATATAAAGCCCTTAGTTTAGAGGGTTGATAAGTCTTATAAAAGGCAATGGTCCAGTTTTGAAATACATGATTGAAAATTGATATGTAATACAAGTAGAATAAACTAATGACATAAAAATTAGTAAAAGTTCTACATCTCATGAATCCCCTTATAAATTTTTTGTTCAATGAAGTTTTATATCTCCAAAATGAAGATAATTTAATCCCTGTTGCATTAAATGTAGTAATGAAACCCTGAATTAATATTTATTATATTGAATGTAAATAAATGTTAAAAAACTATTAAATAATATAACTCTAAGAGTGTATTCCAAATATGAAAACAATAATGTTCTATACTGTTAAATTTAGAAAACATCAACAATATATGGTGTGCATCATGTATTTTTATAGTGTTGTTGAACACATATCACTCCACATATGTTTTTTACAGATTTGATTAAATTCAATGGTAATGTAAAATAAAAATAGAAATAATATAATTGAAAGTGATATTTAATCTGATTATATAGAAGAAAATAGAAGAATGAATTCCTTGATATAGTATTTCCTTTCATATCTAATGAAAATATCATTCATTATTTTCTGTTTTTTCTTTTAATTTATCATTCATTTGGATATCCATATTTATCACCTAGCATATTATACCCACACTATCCAATGGTAAGCAATGATATTGATAAAAAACATATTCACTAACAAATTAATTCAGTAGGTTTATATAGAATGTAGTTAAAACAAATAGTAGTAGTCACAACTACTGTGTTGAAGGATTAAAACAAGGGATTTTTAAACAAAATGTATGGAAGATAACATAAGTATAACTAAATTGTTAATAAAACCGTAGATGATGTTAAAAATCCCGAGTCAAACTTTTCCCTGAGTCAAAATGATTCAACACTCTAATGATCCTATGATGGAATGATAAAAGCAATAGCCTAGTTACATGTTATTTACTGGTAGGGAAATGAAAATGAAGATAATGGAAAATATTGCACCTCACTCTATTAATGCCCACTACTTACATTTTTACAATCAATGCTCTGATGATCCTTTAAAAAATATTAATAGGATTTATGTTTTCTAGTTTATCCATATTAATAAAATTAGGAATATATAATATCTAGTACATGATTTTCTGTGAAGCTGTCATTGAAATTGTTGATGTAGTTTTCATGGTCACTAATGAATATTACCTTATGTGTGTTTGTTCAGTTTAATGGTGACAATTTTGAATATTAAAATCTGATACTTCAATTTATAGAAAACACTTTTTTGATTTGAAATCATTTAATTCTATAAAAAAACCATACTCATCATCACCCTAATTTAAAAATGAAAGTAACTATTAGTTTAAATGAAGATAAAATATTTTCTAATCATGATATTTTATTTTTTTAGTAAAACCTGTATCAAAGATTCTATCAAATATGTATATGTTTTTCAGAAAAATTTCATTACTTTTTTTATCAAATAGGACTTCCGAGAGGAAGCCAGTGATATCAGTCACAAGAAACTGCACACTAAATCTGTTGATTTATAAATGTGATTGATAAGGGACTAAATAGTAGTAAAATAAGTCAGTACTATTAAAATATCAAATGACTAATAAAATATTAAGGAAAATAAAAAATAAGAACTATGGAGTAGTGCAATTTGGAAAAATATTGTAACTATTGCAGCCAATGTTTCCATCAACATTGGGCACTTTTTTCATGAAAGAATTGCAGGATTCGTAGAACAAGTTGTGAGTGGTTTAAATTTTTTGCATCATGAATGAAATTAATCACTATTTAGGATATGAAATATTAAGAATACAATAGTTAATTAATTCATAAAATACAGTACAAATACCCACAATATAAGAAAGTTCATAATTAAATTTATAATTTGACCATATATTATATACATGTTCACAATTATTGACTATAAAAATGGTTTTTTATGGTCCCAATAAATCATTGGTGTAGAGGAAGAAGTTGGTTATGTTGGTACTAGAATATGATACTTTGATTCCAATATAAAACCACATCTGAATATTGAAAAATAAAACTCAAATGTGAAATAGAATATTTACAGTAATGATACAGTACACATTTGGAAGGAGATATAAAATTCACACTTCAATAATGTATTTACAACACTTTTTTCTAAATTTTTCTACATCTTAAATATCAAGGTTGAAAAGGATTTTGGTCACATTAATGGTATTTGTTATTATAATAGAGAATGAAATAATTTTTGAAACCAATTCAAATGCAATATCGGTTGATAACATATAAATGTAATGAATAATAGAAAGGGAAATAAGGCATTGTGTTATTAGATAGAATACTATTCAATTTCTTCACTCTAACAAGTTGAAATACTAAAACAGTCGATGACCCAATATTTTCTTCCAAGTAATGCAATATATGATATGCATAGTCACCCCATAAACTACATTTAACTTGTAACCCACTATACGAAAATGAGTAAAACATAATGTTAAATGTAAATGGATGTTCAGATATACTAAAATTTTATAATGAATAAAATTTTATCCTCTAAGACAGTCTGTAACTTAAAATTGGAATTACCCAAAGTTTCAAGAGGATGTTACCAATATAAATGTCCAATTATTTTTAAAACAGATATGAAAGAACAAAATATTTTGTAATGTAACATAAAGTTAGTTCAAAGACTTCCATTAATTTATATAATTATGTATAGAGAAACTTTATAAACATTTAGAAACTATTACAAAAACCTCAATAAATCTATATCTATTAATGTTTCCCTAGAACCCTTATCCGATTTATGTCTTCAAAAGAAGTAAAATAAAAACATAAATGTGGAAGTGGTGCATCACATAGCCGAACATGCATTGTTGATGTGAATAGTATTAAAAAAAATGTCTAGTTCTTATGTAGTTACTTTGATTATAAATTATTTGGAAGTTTTGTATAAAATAGAATATTCCTTTACGCAAAAAAAATTGAACATAGAGGGAATTTGATAGACCCTAATAGTACAATGTATCTTTTTTCCCTGTAGAATTATATTTCTAATATTGTTAAAAATTGAGAAATAGACATATCAAGTTGGAAATGTTGTTTTATAGTTAAAATGAAAAGAAAAATACTATAGAAGAAAGAAAAACGTAGTATATTTTACATCTTAATTCACCTTTTTATCTCCAAGAATCATATCAATGGAAACAAAATCATTGGAGTAACTGAATGATGTGTTGAACCACAAATTGAAGATACAAAATTTTATCTTCAATGCCTCATCCGTCTCAGGGGTGATCTCATTCAAAGGGGTAATTTATCGGGACATGTTGGAAAATCTTTACATTTTGAATTTGTGTACAAAGATAATATATTTAGAAACATTAACATTCTTGAAATCATAGACAAATAAGAATAAAAAAACCCAACATTGAAAATTTAACATTTAATTTAAAATATATCTAACCCAATCTATGAAATATATCATTATAGGCAATATTTTTCATCGATTCAAATATGGGGGGATTATTATTACAAAGTACTATTTTAAAATCTAATTTTGATCTGACTCTAGATACAACAACATATAGTTGAACCTGACAGAACATAGGTTCTTGAAGATACAAGCCAACAAAAGATAGTGATTGTCATTGACTTTTTTTAATAATCATAGAATAAGATACAATAAAAGGATATTGAATTATTTGTAGATTCAAAGGCCATCGACAATCAAAGTGTGTCATATTTAGCCTTGGAATGAATGCAAGATATCCAGAATTACATCCACATAAAATTCTTGCTCCAATGACATGGTCACCCTATATTTGAGTGTAATTTTATGGGCAGGCATCCCTGAAACATTACTACTATATAACATATCATATGTGTAAATGTTTTCTAGCCTATCTGTATCAAAACTTTCATTAAAAACTAAATATGAGATTAAATAATCATTTCCTTTGGAACATGTGAGAGACATCATGTACTATTTACTTCTTAAAAAATACCACGAGTTGGAGCTTAGATAGAATGATATTTATGATAATTTATATCATCATAGTTACCCATGAAATTGTGATAAGTATGTTCAACAACTGAAGAAATCAGATCTCTAGTCCATGTAAGAATATATGATGATGGAATTGGAATTATAGATTCACCATCATTTGGCTCTCCAATGTGACCTTCACTAATATCTAAAGTCCATTTAGAAAATTCACGAACTTCTTATGAAATTTTAGAAGAATTAGAATAAGATCTCATGTTCTTTTTAAGTGTTAGAACACGATAATGTTGCCACAAGTATGAAAATTCTATACTTGAAAACACTATTTCATTTCTATTACCACTGGATACTATAAGTAGTATTTTCCTGAAATCACCACCCAACACAACCGTTATACCATTGAATGGTATGTTTGAAGTATTTTAACTTTTTACTGACATTATATCTTTTAAACTATGGTAAAAAGATTCAAAATTGTACTTATGAATCATAGGTTACTTCTCCCAAATAATTATCTTTGTTAACTATATAGGATCCAAGACATCAATACCTTGTTGAATATTGGAAATAGAGTTTCCAGAAATAGATACCAGAATTCAAAATTTGGATTTTGTTTTCCTCCCACTAGGTTAGAGTAATGACACAATTCCACTGGATGAAACTACTAGAAAGATATTACCTTTAAACCATAGTAGAGATGTCAATACTTTCCAAATGAACATCTTACCTTTGCCTCCCTGTCCATGCAAGAAAAAGAAACCACCAGCACAAGTAGTTAATGTTGACATAATGATAGACATCACATCTTTCTATTCATCAGTAAGTTTACATTACAAAGTCATATACTCATTCTGAAGTATGTATTTATTATATTTTAGTTCATATGCTACCAAATAATTTCATTGAAAAACAATTTAAGAATCTATAACCAGAATTGTTGGATAAGACTGAAGAGATCTACCATTCCTTTGAAGAAGGTTATCTATATCAAGCAAAGAATACATCTGTTTTTGATGATCTGTGAATGTAAAATCTACATGAAATTTAGAAATAGTGTTATATAACTATTAGAATGTTTTAATAAATTCATTATAGTTAACAGAATGAAAAATTACATAGGTAAGAAGCAACAGAATGAACACTTTGATTATATACCTGACATTTTTAGCCTCTATTGTTGCGCATAAATAATGTATTCACTGACGATCTTCTAGGTTTCATGCCGCACAATGTTTGGCCGATAAATATTGTTTGAGAAAAAAATGATGGAAAAAGGTCTACGCGTATACTATCCTCTAGCCCATGTTGATTCCTATTTTATTGCTTCAATAAATTACCTTTCATTAGCCCGAAGTCCAAATGCATAACCCGCCTCCCAAAATGTAACATGAGTAATGTTGTTAAAACTTTTAAAACTATTAAATGAAGTTGCACTTCTGATCTTTGTGAGCATTAACCGCAGGTAATATAGCTCTCCAGTTGTTGGCTGCACATAATAAAGTCAACCAATACCGAACCCCTACATTCTTGGATTCCTTTTTTTCTTATTGGTGGAATACAAATATTGTTGGAAATTCACCATATGTTAGACATCTACCTTCCTGGTAGGAAACATTATCTTGAAACCACACTATATGAATTTATTTATAAATGTTACCCTTACTCAAGAAATCCTCAATATGATTGGTGTCAGTGTACATAACACTCTTTTTCCATGTAAATAGAAATGCATCCTTTATACTGGAGGATATCTATTGTGGATATCATAAGAAAATATCTTCCAGGAAGCCTCACAAAGATATATGTATCGACAATCATAATAAATCTTAATCTCATCAACATTATTTCCTGAAAAATCTTTATTGTTGGTCTAATACAAAGTTTTTGTAACATGATAATTACCTTTTCTAATATATATAAATAGATATTTTATAGTAGTTTGTTGACTGAAAACTTCAATCTTCAGAGGAGCTTGGCACTTCATTAGCAGGAAAGGATTATACGGTACAACAAACTGATTATCGACAGGGAACCCATTTTCACGATTGTGCTTCCATCATTTCTTCGTCGGTATAGAACATACCCATCATCATCAAAAATTGTACTATCCACAAATTTTCATGGAAAACAATTAGTAAATTTGATATTCATCATATAAGGTGATCTACAATTTTCATCACCACAAGGTCCATGTGTCATAAACTTTTTAACAACCTCATGATGATTTGGGAATTCACCTTTATTTCGAACTTCAACACAATAATTTTTGTCAATGAATGTAGGATGACTCATTTGGTTTTCTCGACATAAAAATAGTAAAATGTGTAAATGAAGCAGTCCACGTTTTTGAAATTCCACTGTTGGAAAAACTACACCGAAAATATTTATGTTAATGACATCATTCAATAACTGATCCATTAAATAAGAAAATGTATAACTCGATAACTAATTGGTATAAAGTTAGTTACCTACTCGTGAATTCCCAAAGAAACATTCATCTCGTAAATCTTACAGTAACTGATAAACCTTAATATTGAAAATTTTGGATACAATGTGCAGACTATCTAATGGACGAATATTGTAATGTGAAACAAAACTACTAATTTTAGGCCATAGTGGATTGCATGTAAATGATAAAAACAAATATGGATATCCTGCCCAATTACATATTGACATAATATCTTGGTAAATTTGAATCATATACCCGGGACAACCAGTAAATGTAGACTATAAAATGATTATCTTCCTGCATTCAAACCCATCATGGTCACCTCGTAGAAAAGCATCTTGCAACCCATTGTACAACTCAACTCTCAAGAATTTTTTATTGAAGCGAATGAAGGATAGTCTCAGAGACTCTATCATTGTTTAAGAATCAAAAATAAATTGTTGCAAAATTCTTCATGAATGTTGTAGTGTAGATTTATCATTTAAAGGCACTGCAAGTGATAAGAGAAGTATTCTTACATTGTAACCTTCCGAAGCTTTGTACTTGTACTCAAATATGTAGAACGATGTAATGTTTTTTCAACATATCCATCTTGACCACCTGTGAAAATTAGTGGATATTGCAATGAATGATACATTGAATTAAGATATTAAATATGTAGTAATTCATCGCCTTTTCTTTGAATGATAATATCTCTTTCACAGTTGAGATCTTCAATGTCACTGACAATAAGCATAGAAATCTCTAATGTAGTAGTCAAGTTGTATGTCGCTGCATCTGTTTGTCTTCTCTTAAATAGTTGAAAATTTAAATTTGGAATTTCTTGAAGATCAATAACATCCCATGAACTTATAAAATGATGAGATAAAGCATTTTTTTTCATGAATCATATTTTTTAGGTTGAAAACAATATTAAAATCGAAATATTTATTTGAATTCACACCGTCATAATTTCACATTAAGTTAAATTAAAAATGAAGGGAAAATATCACAATCACGTCAATGTGTAAACTTACCACTGTAAATATTGTCTGATGTTATGAATCCTTTTTTGAGACTCATTAGCAGTATCACACACATATATTTGGGAACACCTTTGTGGTTGTAACTCAGGAGGACACAAAATACCTATGCGATGGTAGTTTTTCCCATTCAACATGAATATATTTAGAGCTATCCCATTATTGAGTTTCCTGTCAACCTTCCCACCCATTGATGTGAATCCAAACATATAATTGTAAATATGAATATATTCCTAGAATGATCTTTCCTCCATAGAGTTGTGAATGTAGACTAACATTCTAAGGTATTGAGGACATGATGAGAGTAATTCCAATGAAATTTTACAAGTGAACAACAAAGATAAAATTGTGGGTTTCCATTGGTGTTGCATTTTTTATTTATCTCATCAAACGAAAAGATATGCATTTTTTATTTCCCTCATCAAACGAAAAGATAGAACCATAGTAATGATATACATTATAATGATCTACACTATACAAATAATTTCTAGGTGAATATTGATTAAATAAAAGGATTTAATAAAAAAGGCATTATAAATTTCATAAATGTGTCATGAATTGAATCGTAGTATACTAATAGGTAAAAATAATAGAGTAACCTTCATTTTATTTTTTTTGAAGTAGTTGTGTTCTTCCTGCAGTAGTATTTACTAAAGTTAGTATGATAATGCATGAAAAATAATTTTACACTAACAAATGAATGTGTAGTAACTCATACCTGAAAAGTCTCTTGTGTGATTTCTTTCAGCAAGTATTTCAACAGTTATTGTTACATGTCTTTCTAATCTGACAAGAGGCAATGTAGTTGACACCTCTGGTTCTTGGGTATAATCTTCTTTACAACAACTACAGAATACCGAAAGCATGAAGATAAATATATATACATACAAATAAATAGTAAAGTGTGATTACAATTTATATCACACCTATGTCGGAAAAATAATATTTGTTTCCAATAGTTAAAGATGGAAAACAATATCTGTTGTAAAAGGAGTATGCAACAGATTACATTATGTTAAAATTAAAAATCATTTGAAGGCACTAATTGTGATCACTCTGATAAAGTGGTAGGCGATGAGAATGCGAGAATTTTTTCCTCAGTCGTTAGAGCTACCAAAAATAATGAAGATATAGTTAACTCTTTAATAGAAGGGGGATGTAACCTGAATATTGTTCACAAGAATAAGTTGATAGAATCCTTATGAAAGGGGAGATAATTTTCAGCATTGGATTATGATATATGCTTTCTCTTGCTACATTGCATAGATTTTTTTGATGAAGTTACACAATCATGATGATCTGTCAATGAAATATAATAGTTAACTAACTAATCAATGATATGACATAGTTAAAGAAAAATAATTAGTCAATGTACTGTGACATTTTAAAAGAACTCACTATTAAAAGATAAAAGTGATAATGATATGCGTGCTCCTCCTTTGGTGGTGCAGATTTGTTATAGTGGTTCAAATATTTTAGTACAACATGGGTAAGTATAGTCCAGAGGTGAATAGCTAGTACATATAGAAAACTGTAATAATGTAAGTACATGTATTTGAAGAATGAAAATAAGAAAAAATTATTTTAAGTACATTTAATACTATAATGAAAACCATTTATATTTCCTGTTCTAAAAAATATTGGTAAATAAGTTCCACATTCTTGAGGCACCTTGAATTCAATAGTATAATAGGTAAAGTAGTCACCATTATTTAGAATTAATATATCGATTTTATTTGAAATTTTTGGTAAATTGAAATTGAACTCACCATTGGTAGACAATGGTGATAGTGGTATGCGTGCTCTTCTGTTCAACTTGGAATTCATTTGTACAACTTCATACATTGTAGTAGACTATTGGTGATGATAGTATGTAGGTGAATTTATTGGACAAGTATGAACATGTAAAAGAGTAGATAGCATTATGGAATCATTAGAATAAGTTACATTAGTTGTCTACCTTTTTGTCATTCTAGCATACATCATCTCCTTTGTAACCTTGCATCTCTCAATGTTGACGATGTCTGCATCTTTGTATTGGTTTTATTTTTGTTGAATTGTCATGGTTTGTAAGGAAAACATAGTAAGTTTATGGGTATGTAGATTTAATTAAAAATATAATGGGAATACAATTGTGTATCTTGCATAAATATCTTGAAACAAATAATTTTTTTGCAATTGCATTGTCTAGAAGCTAAAGCATAGAAGACAATGAATGCATATTGGGAAAATATTTCTTGCTGAATCAATAAAGTACATATTAACTAAAAAGGCATCGATACTAGTGAGTTATTTTTTGTAACTCCAATAATGTTTTGAACTTGGTATTTAGAACAAATGCGAGTTGCATTACCTCTAAAATAATTTTGGACAGAAGCGATTGAAGTACCGTTGATGCTCTTTCTGTATGTTTCACATGAAGAACACCTGATCCGATGTGTAATAGGGAGGTATTCCACTTGAAATAGATAGTGGGTGTATAATTTAAAGATATCATCATGATAAAAATAATAATATTTTAGTTATAGTAACAATTTAAAACTATATAAAGTGGGTTTTACTCTTATATAGTTTGTTAAAGCAGAAATCATTGGTCACTTCAAATTTTAGGGACCCAAATTGTGAGCCTATGGTGATCATGTTGATGGAATGCGACTAAAATAATGGTGGTATTTCTGGAAGTAATTTCTTATAGTGGTAGAATTAGTTGTTCTAGATAGGGAAGTTTTCTGGCATTGAAGCTAACAACCGGTTTTACTACCGATGGAGATACTTTGACCGCTTGCTTTAGTAGTAGAACACAATGGGATATATAGTCGATGAACATCAAGAAGATTGATACACAAGAAGAAGGACTCAACACCCATCCTTAGGGATGAAGATTCAGAAATTGTATGCGAGTGGTGACATAATCAAGCTACAATATAGGCGAAGAGGTAGGTCCCGTGGGATCTATGAGATTGTAGATAAGTTTACTTTTAGATGCAATAATATCATTACTGGAGTAGTTGGTCACATCCAATTCTCATATACCCTAATATGGATGGAATATAGGGACTACAGTGTGATATGAGATAAAAGATATGGTAAGAATGTTTCTTGAAAGAGGATTCGTTCACAAAGCTTACTTAATGAATGATGATACCCTAAGCTTCATCAGGGAAGTGATGTTGTGCGGTGGAAAAGGGAAGCTTGTCGACGAAAGACCAAATGCGAAGGGAGGATACGAGAGGAATCTTTCTTGATCATTGAAGAATAACGAAGAACAGAGGAAACCCTAAGCTTTATGGAAGGAATGAGGTTGAATGGGGGAAATGGAAAGCCACTCACGGAATGACCAATTATGGTAGGAGGATTTTAGAAATTTAGGCAACGTGGACGATTAGTAAGGTCACACGTTAGCTTGTAGAATACATGATTAGTGTATATAATAGATTACATGATTTTAGTAATAATTATACATCATAGTACAATCCAAGGATCATAAAGTCTAGTGTCTTGGAAGACTAGGTACATAAAACAGAAAATAGGGGACTAAAAAACCCTTCTTCATTTAATCACTATAAATAACTCTTAAAACATTTTAGCCCTTACATATGTATTGGGTAAACTAGGGATAAAATTAACTAAGGGATGATCTTAAAGCCCTGTAAGGAAATAACTATAAGAACAATTCATTTTCACATGGTATAAAATACATGACATGATGTTATAAAAAGGCATGTAACATGTGAAATCATGTCATATAAACAAGGAATAATATAAAAATGGATTCATAATAATGTGGTAGTATCATAAAACATGAATTTAAAATGATTTAAGGCTAACTTCTAATACTATTTCACTTGGTAGAACAAGCCAAGGATAACCGCCAAGACCGTCATACATGGTAGCACAAACCAAGTCTAACCACCAAGACCATCTGACATAACGTCTCATGAGGCTCAAATTTACCCAATAAATTAGAGTACTATCTAAGAACACCCATATTAACATCTCAGGAATATGTTTTACACATAAAGAATCATATATAATCTATATTACATAAACAGACGGGTTACCCATGGAAAGAATTGGGTACCACAATCATGTAATAAAGCATAACAAATGGGCATATCATAAAAGTGTTCAAGAAATAAAGGGAATAAAATAAACATGTAAATTTATAAGTTCAAATAGGAATGTATCATGGTAAGTGATGTCAATAATAAGTAACAACATGTAATAAAATTATTTAAGAAATTTTAGCATTACAACATTTTTGTTCGGTTTTAAGGAAAATACAATAGATCATTTAAATTAGATAAGGGAAAAATCTTTTTTATAAAAAAGAAGTGAAATAATAAGGTTTTAATAATAAAAATAATAATTTTATAATGAAATTTGTGGCTTATATTATAACACATAGTGAACTTGAAATTAGGTAAGAATTCGGGAAGTTCCCTCAAAATAGGTTTCCTTATCGGGAAGTATTGAGGAGGGAATCACATAAAAACATGTATATCCATTAAAGAGAATAATTAAAGGGTATTGATAAATTAATTTTGTAAATTTACACAAAATTTAGAATATGAAAATAAAATGAGAAGAAAACTTCATTTTGGTAAAAGGAAGATAAGGCAACCCGAAGGAACAAAGAGGTTCAGGTAGAATCCATTATGGAATACCCACATGGTATCAAGTGTACTTAAGAGAGATTAATGAGAGATAAATGGGTTTCTCATCACTTATACATCATGAGGGATGTATGGGGGAGGTGTAAAATCATACCATATCATAGGGATTACACATAAAAGGGCATAACATAGGGGATATCCTTGAATAAAATTGAAATAGAGAGGATCCCTTACCTTAAGTCCGTTGGTGTTCTCCAGTTGATATTAATGAGATGAATAATCAAATTAGGTTCATTAATTAATAATTCCATAACATATTTTACATGTAAAATATTTTTTAAAACATTTTTAATTTCATTAATGTCATTTTTATGGGTTAAGAGGTTTAATTTCATTATTCGGGTCCGTTTATTTTCTTGGTTTTTTTATGATCGGTTTAATTATTTTAACGAATGAAGAAACATGTATGATGATAATGGTTGTCCAGAATTGATGTTATATGAAATTATGGAACATTGAGAATATTACATTGTTGTAAATCTAATTTGGTTACTTGGAGTGAAGTTGAATCATTATATAAAACTTTTGTGATAACCTTTTTGGTTTATTGGCGGTTTTTGATCACTACAACCCATTTTGAAATATAGTTTAATATCCTGTGTACAAAGAGATTATTTAACCTTAGATAAGATATATTAATTAAAAATATGGTTATAACATAACAAAAATGGTTTCATGACCAGAATCGAAGATGGTAAAAGAATTTGAAAACCATCGCCCTTAAATATGGTAAATTAACAAATCTTAGATGGTGTATTTACTAGTAGTATAAAAGAAGAGTAAAGGAGAGATGATAATAAATTATTACATTATAATAACAACATTACCATACATGTAAGGTACTGGAGTTTTCATAAAATTTGGATGAGGATAGGTTAGGGTAGAAAAGAAAACAATTGAACTTGAAAAGAAAGTAAAAGAATTTAAAATATGAATTTTCTTCTTAAATCAATCTTCCATGAGAGCCTCTTAAGGGGAGATGATTTGATCTTTTGAAGAGACTAAGGTATTTTGGAAGTGGGGGAGGAGATTTGAGAGATATTTGGGAAGAATTTAAGAAATTCACAAGGCTTGATAGGAGTGATGAGATGAGGTAAAGAGGGGTGGTATTTATAGTAGAGTAGAGGAGGGTTTTCATAATATTCAATTCCTTAGTTAATTAATTTCCACCAGGACCATAAATAGTGATGATTTCAGGACCAAAAATAGTAATAAGTTCATTTGAGCTTGAACTACGAGTTCTTACCTCAGTGATGGTGCTAGGAATAGTCCATTTAGCTTAAATTGTATATATATGGTAAATTAATGTATTTTACTATTCACAAAAAATCCAGTATTTCAGAAAAATCCCAAAACATTACCCTAACCATTTTTTGACGTTTAGAATCTAAAAATAAAATTCATTTTTCAAAAATAATTTTCTAAATATTATTAATTTAATTTTCAATTAAAATCACAATTTACTTTAAAAATATAGATTTTAAAACTATCACTGATATTACAATGCATTAAAAAATTAAATAAGGTCTTATAAAATTATCTTAAAACCAAAAGACATAAAATTATTAATTTATGAACACCTTTTAGAAAAATAAATTTTCATTTAAATTAACTAATTAATTTAAATTAATTATTTATGACATACCGAAATAGCAATACTTTTACTATAGTCTTATTATCATTTATAAGATGCCTAATTGTATTTATATAATCAAGGGTGAGGTTACTATTCTTTTAGATGACTTACTATTCATAAGGTTCATATTACTATTCTTAAGGGTAGGTTACTATTCATAAAAAATTATGCTTGTTCTATTGGACTCCAAACATCTTACTGATCCCAACCGTTTATATCATATTTTATAAATTCAAAACATAGGAGTGACAATATTATGATTAAAGGTCTCATAGTACTTATTAGTTCATTGTGTTGTAATTTCATATGATTATATGACATAATTATAACAAAGTAATTTCTATTGATAAATCATTAGGTCATTAAATTGTTCCCCCCTTAAAAAAATTCCCCCTAAATTTTTTTTTTGCTTTCTAAGCTATAAATAGTTGTGGATAATTTTCCTTCATTTCCCCCTCTAGTTCCCATGTTTCTTCTTTATACATGTGGTTTCACCATAGTACTTTGACCAAGTGAGTAGTCTGGTAACGTAAAACATTATCTCTATGATCCAAGATCTTCATTAGATCATCATCTAAAGAAAGATCATCCTCTTACTACAACATCTCTAATGAGAGTACATGTTAAGAATCTTGTATGTACTTAATTAAGAGGGATACATGGAAGACATCGTGTTCTTTAAAAATGGTAGGTGGAAGTGCCAGTTGATAGGCCACAAATCCAATCTAATCAAGGATTTCGAAGGGGCCGATGTACCTGGGAATTAGATTTCCTTTATCCCAAAATCTCACGACCTTCTTCCATGGAGATATGTAGATAAATACCATGTCTTCATCTGTGAACTCAAGGTATCATCAACAATTTTCGGCATAACTCTTTTGTCGACTTTGGGATGAATTGATGTGCTGCTGAATTATTTTCACCATCTATACTATTTCTTCAACCATTTCAGGTCCTAGCTAATTAATCTTATTGACTTCATCCCAAAATGCATGTGTTCTACACATTTTATAGCATCCCGCCTTTTTTCACATAAACATTCATTACATTATACAAAAATGAGGATCTTTAAGGTTTAGTGTCTTGGAAACCAGGATCTTAATACATGAAACAAAAAAAAACATTCTTCTTAAAAACTTGAAAGGATTCTCCTTATGTTCATCCTAGGTTCATTACTTCATCTCATAACCTGGGTACATACATCAAAAGAAAGGGTGAGCAGAAGTCCCAGTAAGGGAAACAAGGGGAAACATTTATCATGTGAACTTGAGATACATCAACAGTGTCATGAAAAAGAACTTGAAGGCATGAGAAAGAAATCATGAGGCATATCATAATAAAAATAACATTTTTCATAACTTGAATATGTGGCTACAATATTTAACAAATACAATCATTTCTGTTTCACCAAGGTCCATCCCCAAGGTGTGAATAAAAATAACCAAGGATATTCACCAAGGTATCAGTCTAAATGGTCATCTCTAGAGATTAAGTCTTTACCCAATGCATTGGAGCGCTATCTGGGCACACCATTGAAATGTATTTATTATCATGTGAGCCAAATATATCTTCATAAATCATTTCATAAACAAGACATATAGCATAAAAGAAATGGGTTTTATTTCATAATCATAACGTTTTAAAAACTGCTTTAAAGACATGATCTTTGTGTCACTTTAAACCCACGGAAAGGGAAAGCGGGTTTCTTGTATGTAAATACCAGAATTTAAAATAGAACATTTCGATATATATGTGAATACCCCTATAGAAATATGAGCTTTGAGTATTCACTTAATAACAAAAAATAATTTTGAGAAAAGAGAGAGGCATTTTGAGATGAAAATTCTGCATCATAACGGCTACGTTTCAGGGTTTTAGAAAACATTGAAAAGAGAGGGGACATAGGTAAACCACTCATAAATGATTCATAAAGAATTATAGGGACATAATATAAATGGTATAAGAACATGGTAATAAAATTTGAAAGATATACCATATGAAATGAAAAACATAGATGGAGGACAAAAAAATATTTCTCTTATGAAAATTCGGCAGTGTAACAGCGTCACTTAAACTTCAAAAAAAATGAATTGACGAGATCAAATAGGGTCTCTCATAATATGAACATAAAATATCAGTATGATAGATATAGATATCATACCCCAAAATAATAAAAAAAACTTGAAAGACTTAACATGAAAGTAGAACTTTGAAAAAGGAGAAAGGTGAAAGAAACCCTTAAAAAATCGGGAGCCTAACCGCGTCACTTAAACTTCAACAAAAATGAATTGATGAGATCAAATAGGATCTCTCATCATATGAAAATAAAAGATCATTATGATAGATATGGAGATCATACCACAACATAATAAAAAAGAACTTGAAAGAATTGATATGAAAGTAGAACTTGAAAATGAGAAGGGTGAAAGAACCACTTAAAAATTCGGCAGCCTAACGGCGCCACTTAAAACTTCAAAATACTGAATTGAAGAGATTAAATGAGTCCTCTCATCATATGATCATAAAATATCAGTATGATAGATATAGATATCATACCCCAACATAATAAAAAGGAACTTGAAAGACATGACATGAAAGTAGAACTTGAAAACGAGAAGGGTGAAAGAACCACTTAAACATTCGGCAGCCTAACAACGCCACTTAAAACTTCAAAATACTGAATTCAAGAGACCAAAAGAGGTCTATCATCATATGATCATAACAGATCAGTGTGATAGATATAGATATCATACCACAAAATAATAAAAAGGACCTTGAAAGACATGACATGAAAGTAGAACTTGAAAACGAGAAGGGTGAAAGAACCACGTAAAATATGGCAGCCTAACGGCACCACTTAAAACTTCAAAATACTGAATTGAAGAGATCAAATAGGGTCTAATAATGTGAACATAAAAGATAAGTATGATAGATTTAGAGATAATACCCCAACATAAAAAGAAACTTGAATGACTTTTCAAGGACATAGAACTTGAAAATGAGAAGGGTGAAAGAATCCTTTACAAACACTCGGCAGCCTAACGACGCCACATAAACATTCATAAAACAAAATGATGAGAGTAAGAGAGTATCTCTCATCATATGAAATTAAAAAGGGAAGTAGGATGAATATAAAATAACATCCCCAACATAAGAACATGGAGCTTAGAAGAAATGACATAAACGAGAGTAATTGAAAAGAAAGAGAGAGGTAGGATCCCTTACCTTAAAGCGCAACTCTTAAAACTCAAAGGTTGGGACCTTGAGGGCTCGGGGGAACCTTGGGAGGACTCCTTGGGAGGTAATGAGACCATAAATTCATTGGGGGAGATTTGGAAGTCGAATGGATGAGAGGATGTCTTGGTATTTATAGGGGAAGTGAGGGGACAAGGCATTAATGGCCAATGGACACCTCATTGGTGGTTTTGGAAAACCCTTGGGCTTTCCCATGGTATTTTCCCATGGTATTGGCCACTTGGGACACCTCATACCTTATATTACTATTCATAAGTCGACTATATTGATTACATACTTAATACATCATTTAATGATGTCATTAAACACCTGTAACTTAAAAACTGTATTTTCACTATTCATAAAAAATTCAACTTTCTCAGAAAAATACCAAAATTTCACCTTAACCAAATATTGATGCTCTGATTTCAAAAATTAACTCCATTTTATAAAAATAATTTTCTAAATATTTTTAATTTAATTTTTAAATAAATACATTATTCACTGAAAATTCATTTTTCTCAGAAAAATCCCCAAAAATTACCATAACATAATATCGATGCTCTGAGTTCAAAAATGAAATCCATTTTATAAAAATAATTTGATAAATATTCTTAATTTAATTTTTAATTTAAAAACACTATTCATTCGAAAAAACTAATACTTGACTAATAATTTATGAAACCGTTATTTAACCATTTTATTGAATCACATTACTTAATCAAGGCATCTAGATTATATTAATACTTTCTTTATGTGATATTACTAATCCATTTGGTCACATTAGTAATCTTAAGCATAAAATCACTATTCATAATTTACTATTCATCAAAAATTAAGTTGATCTTATTAGACTCTAAATTTTATACTGAACAAAATTATAGAAGACAATTTTTTGAAAATCATTACACATTTTTATTTATTTAAGGTTTACATAAACATTTTTAAAATATCCTTTCTATAAAATTCATAAAAAATATGCATACTATATTTATCCGGACATTTGAAAATTCATAAACTTCATTATAAGAAGAAATCAAAATTTTCATTTAAAACAAAAAATTACACAAGGCAGTTACGGTCTCCTAACATATCCCCTTATCACACCAGCATAGGACCTAAGTGTAAGGTGTGCTAAGGTGAGAGAATCCTAGGGAGTCTCGGCCAACATCACACGAGTAGTAATTTTTATTAGTTTGAACTTCTCGCGAAGGTGATTCCGTTCTAGCTTCACACGTTGAAGTTCGGCTTGGGTTTGGTCCAGAGCAAAGCCCAGTGGTGCTACCTCCTTCCCAAGTTCCGTTAGATGGGCTTCGATTGGTCCAAGACTATTAGGTGAGGCCATCAAATCTTCTTTCTATACCAATTAACCAATATCACTTGTATTTAGAGACAAATAACGAAATGTTTAGTTTCTCGTGGGTATATTGACCAATGATCATATAATAGTCAAAACCCAATGGTCTCATTTTAATTATACTCATGTTATCAACTGAAACAGTTTTTTTGAGTATAAAAAATAAAATAACACACAAAATTAAGAAACAAGATTTATTCAAAATTTCAGGTCGTTACACATTTTCCCATAAAGGTCTTCATATGGTGCCATTCGAATGCTTGAGTGGAAACTATTGTTGTAGGAAAATTCAACCTATGGAAGATGTTGGTACCATCCTCCTTTGAAGTTGATAAAACATTATTTCAAAAAATCTTATAGATTCTGAATAGCTCGCTTAGACTAGACATTAGTTTGAGGATGATAGGACGTACTGAAGTTCAATTCAGTTCTTAGAGCATGTTAGAGACTTTTCCAAAACATTAAGGTGAATCTCAAATCTTGATCAGATACAATAGATAGTGGAACTCAATGAATCCTTACAACTTCATTGATATATATCTATGAATGTTTATCTAATGAGAAGTCTTCTTGAATTGCAATAAAGTGACATGTATTAGTAAGAATATCTACAATGACCCATATAGAATTGTTTCCTCTGGATATCCTTGGTAGTCCAATGACAAAGTCCATGGTGATGTTCTCCAACTTCAATGTTGGTATGGGCAGTGGCTACATCATTCCTTTAGACTTATGTCTTTCAGCCTTCACCTGTTGACATACCTGACACTTTGATATATATTAAACAATCTCATTCTTCATATTATCCCACCAAAAGGTCTCTCATAGATCTTGATATATCTTGGTGCTCCCTAGGTCAATATAGAATGTTGATCTATGGGCATCATTCAAAAGATCCTTTTTTATCTCTTGATTAGATGATACACATAATCGTGACCCAAATCTTACAACACCTTCATCATCAATCATGAAATCAGAGGATTTCACCATTGGCTTCCACCCTGTTTATAATTTCCAAATCTTTTCTTTGAGCATCCTTAATTTTCTATATTAGGGATGGTTGAACAATCCTTTGAGAAAGGATTGATGATGTTCGTCCCTTAATGATTCCAATGTCCATCCTTATAAAATCTAAGAGGAATATATCCTTCTCAATTCTCATTATTGATAAAGATGTAGGATCCTTTCTACTTAGAGCATCCACCACCTTGTTTTCCGTACTAGGATGGTTGTGGATTGAGCAGTCATAATCCTTGATGAGAACTATCCATCTTCACCGACGTATATTAATCTATTTTTTTGTGAGTATATATTTAAGACTCATGTGATCAGTATATATCTCACACTTATCCCCATAAAGATATTTCTGCCATAGTTTTAATTAAAAGGTAAAACCCATATACTTCACATCATGCCTTAGATAGTTTTTCTCATTTATTTTTAGCTGCCTTGAGGTGTCGGCTATAACTGTATCATTTTTCATCATCATACATCCTAATACCTTCTTTGTATGATCACCATACACCACTAAGAGTTCTCTACCAGTTATGAGTGTGAGTATTGGAATAGTGATAAGCCTCATTTTCAACTCCTTAAAGCAGTATTCACATTCTTGAGTCTAGAAAACCTTCACTCCCTTTTGTGTCAACTTGTTCATTGTGTTTGAAAAATGTGAAAATTTATTCACAAAGCATCGATAATACCCAGATAGACCCAGAAATCAGCGGATCTTTATTACATATGTTGTAATGGGGCACTCTTTAATTAACTTCGTCTTGGAAGGGTCCATATATATCCCTTTGCTGGTGATAACATTCACCAAGAAGGATACTTCCACTATCCAGAACTCAAAATTACTTTACTTTCATACAACTTCTCCCTTTACGAAGTCTTTAACATTGTATTCAAATGCTAATAATATTCCTCCTTACCCTTAGAGTATATGAGAATATCGTCGATAATGACTACCACAAATTTGTCGAGGTAATCTATAAAGACTCTATTCATTAAATCCATGAAAATATATAGAGAATTAGTGAGTCCGACGGGAATCACTATGAACTCATAGTGTTTATACATCGTTTAGAAGTTTGCCTTTGTAATATCTTCCTTCCTCATCTTCAGTTGATCATATCCCGACAAAGGGTCCACCTTAGAGAAATAACTGGCCTCATAAAGATGATCGAACAAATCATCTATCTGTGGTAGGGGATAATTATTCTTTATCATGATTTTATCGAGGTCATAATAATCAATGAAGAGGTGCATTGATCCATACATCTTATTGATCTAGAGAATTGGCACACCCCATGGTGAAGCACTCGATCATATAAAACCCCTTTCTAGATTCTTTTGTAACTTCTTCTTCAGATCTTCCAGCTCTATGGTGGCCACTGATTAAGGTGTCTTTGATATAGGTAGATATCCAGGAATAAATTCAATTTTGAACTCAACCTCTTGATCAGGAGGAAGACAAAGAAGCTCTTCAGGAAATACATCAGTATAATCTCTCATGATGGGAATATCTTTGAGCGAGATTATCTCCTCCATCTCAATCATTTGGACTAGATATACTTTCTCATAAGGTAACAATATCCAAACATGAGATGATAATTATAATATAGATTCAACTTCCTCCTTACACTTGTAATTAATTAGAGGATGCTTTGAGATGTGAAGAGTGATCTCCCTTTCCCAAAAGTTGATGTTGGCTTTGTATAAAGATTACCAATCCATGCCCAAGATAGCCTCAAACTCCATTAAAGGAAGTATGAATTTTTTTTGGGAGGTTCAGTACAAAATCAATTACTGGGGTAGTGTTATAAACTGTGGATGTAATAATTTTCCGATTCGCTATTATAATAGATAACTTATCCTCTAAATTTTGAGGCGGTGTTGGAATAGTTCTACAGAACTTTAAAGATATGAAAGAAAGCGTAAAACTAGAATCATATAGTATGACCACAATTCTTAAATGAATAACTAGAGTACCTGTCACCACATCTATGTCCAGCTCCACCTCAACAGTAGTTAAATCATAATCCCTACTTTCTTTCCTTGGAGATTGTTGTTGATTACCTCCAAAATCCCTTGGATTAGGGAAATGTTTCCCATAATTCCCATGTTCCTTGTAGCATAACACTACACCACTTGCATAGAATTTATCTGAACCTTCCTTTCTTCTACCACATTTTTGGAGTTCTTCATATACCATCAGCAGTGTTTCCCCAGATTTCCCAACAATCCACATTTGAATCAATTCTTGGTTACCTTTAGATAGTTCCCAAGATGCTTCTTCCCATAATTTTTACACATGGGAAGATCAAGCTTCTTTCCATCATGAAATTTATTGGCAGAACCACACACATTAGATTCTATTTTCCACTTTTTTTTTCACTGGGACCATGATACCACTGAGAGTGTCTGATCTCCATTTCAACCTTAAGGGCCCAACGGAAAATCTATTCATAACCGTTGAAGTCTTGAATCAACAACACTTTTTGTAGACCCGAATTTAGTCTGCTAAAGAAGCGGTCCACCTTGATTTTAGTGTTCAGGGCAAAACCAGATGCATACCTTGAAAGCCTTTTGAAGTTTTCTTCATACGCCCTGATGGAATCATCTTCCTTCTTCTTGAGTCTGAGGAACTCTCTTTCCATCCTAAGATGGAGGGTTTGGGGAAAATATTTATTGAAAAACATTCTATTTAATTACCCTAAATCCATGGAATCACTTTCCTCTTGGGGATTCATATTCCAGATTAGTTTCCACCACTAATCAACTTCCCCATCGAAACAGTTGACCACCAATATAACTTTTTCTTCTTCTGAGCACTGGAGGATAGAGAATATATTTTCAATGGAGTTAATCCATTATTTCACGAGGAGGGGATCAGATGATCCACTAAACAAGGGAGGCTATTTACGCATGAATGATACTACGAAAACTTTCTATCTCCCTAGAGGAAGAGGATGCCCCACATAATTCAATATATTATTCAGAACATGATCCAGATAAGAAAGTACAATCACAATGTTTTGAGCAGACACTCCCATTATATCAAGAATATCGTTGGGGAAATCATAAAATTTCATATCACATTGATTGTTGGCACATGTTTTTATATTTATCGACATTAACTAAGAGAAAGAACATACAATTAGAGTGCTTCAATACTTATCTATTGAGAATAAAAAGGAAACCTCGAACATAAAAGGATAAACTTGTAAAATAGAAGTATATCCTAAATTGTGATTCCCTATATTTTAATATAGGTTATCCTTGATATATTTCTCAACTTATATTTTTTTGGATTTTTTATTCCCTTAATAATTGTTTGTACCAGGATCATGAATTTACCAAAGAATATCCCCTAAGAGTGTCAAACCAAGAGTGCAGCAAGTCATGTTGTCTTGCACCAGTTACTATTCGAGTCTAGATCAAAGTGGTGTTTTTAGGTTTTACACCAAGTTATATCTGTGCTACAGCCACCTCTAACTGTTTGTATCTAGGAAGGGATGTATTTTCTTGAAAAACCACTTACTCTATGCTTACCGAAATTTAGGGATGTTTTCATATAATTAGTCTCATCCTTAAGTTTCTTACTAAAGTTAAATATTCATAATCTCCAAAAATAAATAGGCCATACTATGATACCAACTATAGTGACCTGAGACCTTTAAATATAACACTAGTACTCACCCATGCGTATGCACATTGATATTTAATAATATTTTTTTAATAAGATTACTGTTTGTAAAATTTGCGAAGAAACAGTAACGTTGAATGTATTTTAATCACAAATATGTGGTTCATAATTTTGAAATAGAAGTGATTTTAATATGAAGAAACCATTAAAATAATTCAAATAAGATATATTAATTTTAATGTGAATCAATTTATAATAGTCGAGGATGGAGACCTCATTTAAATATCAACTACATTTATGGAAACAATATTTCATATGGTGAAACGCATAGTTAAAGATAAATTACATAAAAAGAGTTGTTCTAATAATAAATACAATATGTGTGAAGGATTAATTATAATACACAAAGAATGTTTTTATAACAAACAAAGATGTTGTGATGTTTAGATATCAAGAAATTTTCCAGCAAGTATAAGATGTATAGTATGTCAATCTGCAACTATTCTGTAAATGTAATATTTTGGGTTCACCTCATCCTTGGTGTAGTTTTTAAGCAACATAAGAATCAACTGTTGATATAACGACCACTGTAGTTGCCACTGAATTGCTCCATAAGAACCATATAGAGGCTTATCAGAAGAATTGTCATAGTTTTCATGGAAACACATGGTTTTTTGAAAACATGCATTGATATCCTATTATTAGAAATGATAGAAAATCAGGTCCATGAAAATAAAAAATGAGATATTAAAATATTAGAAAATATAAAGGATAGATCTCATACCCTGCTCGATCTAGGAATTTGTAAAAATGACGGAGTAGTGAATTCTTCATGGTGACAAGTATTCTTCCAATTCCTGAATATTTTATTTGGAAACTTCAAATTGGATACATATTCCATGGGACTCAAGAACCCAGGAAAAGTATGTTTCTTTCTAGGGGAAAGCACATGTGTTTTGGTGGAGATAGAGACATGTTCAAAACCATGTACATCTATTTAGAGGGTGTAGCTCAGGCATTCTAGTGGAGAAACATAGGATTAATAAGAGACCTTCTATTTCCAAATGCATAAAGTGTAACACCTCAACCCCAGTTTCCTAGAGTCAGTGCATTATTACATAACATTGGCATGATCAGAATGGATTAAATCCCGAAGTACTAATCAGTTTAGTATTATTGGAAACAAGATATATACATAAGTCCAACATTACAATTTTTAAATAAATACAACACTAATTTATTGCATTAAAAACATCCAAGCCTCCTTGATTATTCCTGAATGTCACTCATAAATGACTTCTTCATATCCTGGGAAAATGAAACATAAGAAAGGGGTGAGCTAAGATGCTCAGTAAGAGTAATCAATATAGCAGAAGATAACATAAACATTAAGAATGAAGAATAATTGAAAACACATGCTTTTAAAAATATTAAACATGTGAACTTTATGGTAGGAATATGAGCAGTATAAAAATGCTATAATAAAACACAGTCATCGGTATTCTACTAGTTGAATAACCACATGAACCATCAATATTATTTTAATAATTATGGAATGTATAATGCCGGACATTCTGAAACATCTTGTCAAGGCCTCGACCAAGACGTCTAAAAAATGATTTATACCTCGGCCCAAACTATATATCAAATTGGGAAAGGCCTCAGTCAATTCCATGTCTAATTGACTCATGAGACCTACCAATGCACCGAAGTTCTATATTGGGCTCCACCCATCACATAAGAATTCCAATATATTCCTCTTATAAAAAGGTTGAAACATAACATAAACATTCGTATTAAAAATACCATACAAAATGTCAATACTTTAACCATAATCCATGAATGGTATAAAAAAAAACATCCATAGTCAAACATATCAAAAGCCTTCAATAAAATATGGAAGATTTGTATCATAATAAATCAACTTCAAAAAAGATTAAAATCCCTCAAAGGATGTTGACATAGATGAAATGAAAACTATTTGAAAGAAATACCTCTTTCTATTTTGAAACAATTTAAGAGTTTCTTAATTGTAAAAGAAAAAAATTATTTTGAATATTTTCTTATAATCTTGTAAGGTATGCTTTGATGATGTTATAATGGCGGAAAATAGTCCCACCCATCGTATAAGATAAAAAAACATTCTTACCTTAATTTTGTCGAAAAAGTAATAAAGTACCTTATTTATAAAATGATGGAATTACTTTAAAAATATATATGGTTAAATAAGTGTATAAATGACTTTAACCCATTGTCTATTAAATAGTAAAAATGTTTAGAAATACATTTTTAATAAAACATGGATGTGGATGATAAAGAGGTCCTAGTAGATACTTACGTAAAAACAGGCACGGATAATAAAGAGATTGTGAAATTAACCCTTACCTTGTACTTTTACTTAGTCTATGGTATGTTAAACTCCTGTATAATAGTTAAAGAATTGTTATTAAATTATACAATAACTAAATACGTAAATATGATATCATATATTATCTTCTAATATTGATTTTTTAATAATATTTTAGTATTATCATTGTTTTGGGTGTTAACTAACTCTTTTTCCTTTATATGATTGGTTATGTAAGACATGTTTTTTATGGATATGATGTAATTGATTCATATCCAGAATTATATTAGGTTCTTAAACATTATTTTTAATCATAAAATGAAAATTATTCTTGAATGATTACAATGGGGAAATGAATCTCATCGCATTCGTGGAGACGGTAATCCATACGTACGCACGAGCACCAATATCATTGATAGAGAAATCATATATAATTTGATGGTTTATCATATATATAAAATCATTAACATGTAATATTTATTATTTGAATTAGTTATACTCATTGTTATACCCATCCAAAAAATTAAGTGTTTTAATAACAAACTACACCACGACGTGGAGACGGTAAGCCGTACGTACGCACGTATGATGACTTTGTCATTTATAGGATAGATAGATTAATTAATATGGTTGTAAAAATTTTATAATAACATAAATGTATATGGAAGATACTATATTTATTATTTTATAATGGAAAACCAAAGAAAGAGGAGGTGGAAGAAGAAAAGAACATGAAAGTGGTGGGGAAATATTTACCTCTACTTCAGGTTCTTCCTTTTTATTTGATCAAAAGGGATCCTTAGGTTGGCTTTATGACCAACAGAAGGCATCTAGGATGAATTTATGAAAGTTGGGAGGATATTTTGGCAGGTTTTGGCCGATCCAAAAGGCTTTGGAGGTGCGACATTAAGATAAGGGGAAATACCCTTCTATATGAGAGGTGAGGGTCACTTTAGGAAAAGCTAGAAATATTATTTTATAATAAACACATTTTCGGTTTATAATGGCTAAAAAATAGTTTATTTCGAGGATAAAGTGGATTTGGGTCTAAAACCTTTCAACCAATAGGTTTTGGACAGGTTTAGGTCACCATAATAAACTTATCCTTTAGATTTAACTCTTAGTTAAATAGTTTGACATTGACCATGTCTCTTTGTATTTTTATATTATATGGTTAATAAACTAACTATAAAAATACAAGATAACCCCATTTGGTTTACTACTAATAAATATAACCTTATCTAAGTCCTTTTTCCTAGCATTATATTTTTAGAAAAATTATATCAATTAATAATATAGTATTTGTTTTAAAAACTCAATTATGTCAATTTTGACATGATTTAGTATTTTTTTTGAAGCTTTAAAAACTTTATCACTTCAAATAAAATTTATTTAACCAACCCTAACATGTAATATTAACCTATAAAATTAATTTAATTTACCAGAAGTCTCAATTTAAATTTATTTGGATATTTATAATATCAATTATTTTAATATTTCATTATTAAGGTAATTGTTGTGTCATCATTGTGTCATAAATAAATTAAATTATTTATAGTCTAAAAATTATAAATAAAATAAAAATATATATTAAATAGTTTTTTTCCTTCTAATTAATATTTATATTCTAAGATATAAATTATATAACCCCATATAAATATGTTTTACTAAATGATACATGCTTTTGTTATTTTTTCTTTACATTAGATTAATTAATTTAAAATTTCATTATCACTCCCAAGTGGCTCCATGGGGACCCAAAATCCAAAAAATGATGCAAATGGTCAGAAATGTTTCAACCAATAGGAATAGGACACATGTTAGGGTAATTTAGTATTATTATAATATTATTTTTTACCCTTATTTACCAGATTTACCCTTTAATCGTGGTAAATAAAATATTTTCCGAAGTAATTATTCATAATGTATAAAACTAAAAGTTACCTATTTACACAATTTGGACCTCTTTATTCCAAATATAAAATCCATTTTCCTAAATTCAAAACATAGAAGTGGAAGAAATTAATTTAAAATTAATTCTCGTAGTCAAAACAAAAAGCATGTTTTTAAGAAATAATAACAATCAAAAGATCAACACTTGGTTATGTTTAGTTTAAATGTAAAATTACAAACATTTACCAAAATTATATTAAATGATAAAAATATAATATAATGATACTTTAAAATCAATCAAATTTATAGTTTAACACTACAAAAAAGTTGTTTTTAATTAAAATTTACTACTATTCATTAAAAATTAAATGTTTTTAGAAAAGTACCTAAAATTCACCCTAAGCTAATTTCGATATTAAGAATTAAAAAATGAAGTCCATTTTAAAAAATAAAATTTATAAAATCTAAAAAAAGTGGGTGTTACTACTCATAACGGCTAGTTTGATTAGTAGTAGTGTGTTAGAATCTTGAAGTTTCTTACATTGCAAGCTATTGCATTATTCAAAGGGAAACGTACCGTGGAAGCTTTGGGTGTTACATTATTCCCACATTCAAATAATTTCATCCTCAAAATTTCTAGAATACTACCACACAAAATTATTTGGGTGGTTCTTCATCATAAGTTCCTTCGGTTCCCATGATTCCTCATCTATATTATAGTTTCTCCATAGAACTTTTACCAGACGAGTCGTTCGGCTTCTCAACACTTGTTCTCTAATATCAAGAATCCTGACAGGATCTTCACAATAAGATAGATCATGTTCGAATTAATTTTCCTCATAGGTGAGTACATGCGTTAGGTCAGGCATGTATTTTCCCAATAGTGATACATGGAACACATCGTGAACATTGGAGAGACTTAGCAGCATTTCCAAATAGTAATATATAACCCCAATTCGTTCTAGAATTTTGAAATTTCCGATGTTCCTGTGACTTAATTTACCCTTCTTACAAAATCGTATAACTCACTTCCATGGAGATACCTTCAAGAAAACATGATCTCCTACCTGAAATTAAAAATCCTTCCTTCGGTTATCGGCATAGCTCTTATGCCTACTTTCAGATGCTTTGATGTGGGTTTGGATAACCTTCACCTTTTCCATTCTTTCCTCAACAAGTTCAAGGCCTATGAGTTTTCTTTTACCAACATTATCCAAACAAGTTGGTGTGCAAAATCTATTTCCATATAACATTTCATATGGTTCCATCTTAATACTTTAATGGAAGCTATTGTTATAGGAAAATTATACCAGAGGTAAATATTGATCCCACATAACTTGAAAGTCAAGTGAGCAAGATCCAAACATGTATTCTAAGGATTGAATAGTTTGTTCTGATTCTCCATCAGTTTGAGGGTGGAAGACAGTGCTCAAAAGAAGTTTAGTATCCATGGATTTCTGAAGACTTTTCTAGAATCTTGAAGTATAATGAGGATCATGATCAGAAACAATCAATAGAGGTATACAATAGAGTCTAAAAACTTCATTAATATATAGTCTTTCTAGATGTTCAAGTTGTAAATCTCCTCTTATAGAAAGAAAATGTGTTGAATTGGTAAGACAATCAACAATGAACCATATTGCATCATTACTTCTAGGAGTCTTTGGTAGACCCATGAAAAAGTCTATCATAATATTATCCTATTTCCACTCAAATATGGTAAGAGGTTGCATGAATCTTCTAGGTTATTTCCTTCCAGCTTCCACTTGTTGACAAACCATACATATTGACACAAAATCAACAATATCCCTCTTCATTTTGTCCCACCAAAAATGTTCCTTCAAATCTATATACATGTTGGTTCTCCCAGGGTGTATAAAGAAATTTGAGCTATGATCATCGTCCAACAATTCCATTTTTAGATAAGGTATATCATGAACACAAAGTCTCTTCCCAAATTGAAAAATTCCATCATCATATACAAAGTCACTCAATATCCCATTATTTAGAGCTTTAATCTTATTTTGAAACTCTTCATCATTAGTATGTGAATATTTTATCTTTACTAGTAAAGATGTTTTGGCAACTATTTGAAAAATTATTGATGTTTCACCTTCCATGGTTATTCCCATATCCGTATTTACTAGATCCATGAAAATAAGATCCCTTTAAAATCTCATCATGTTCAAAACTCCATGATCCTTTCTACTGAAATCATCTTCCACCTTATTTGTCCTCCCTGGGTGGTATTGAATGGTGCAATCATAATTTTTGAGTAGTTCATTCCATCGTCTTTGCCTCATGTTGAGTTCGTTTTGTGAGAAAATACACTTCAAACTCTTGTGATCAGTATAATTCTCACATTTTCACCATAGATATAATGTCTCTATATCTTCAGAGTGAAGATTACAGCTAATGACTCAAGATCATGCGTGGGATAGTTTCTCTCATGATCTTTTAGCTATCACGATGCATAGGAAAAAATTCTATCATTTTGCATAAGGACACAACGAAGTCCTTTTTTGGAATCATCACTATAAATAACAAACCCATCATTCTGTGATGGTAGAGTAAAGATAGAATAATTGAATAGTCTTCTCTTTGGTTCTTCAAAATATTCTTCACACTCTTTTTTTCAAACAAATCTAACCCCTTTATGTGTGAGCTTGGTTAATGGGTTAGCCAACCAGGAAAAATTCTGGACAAAACATCGATAATAACCAGCTAAACCAATAAAACTGCATAACTCAGTTATACTCATCGGTGATGGATATTCTTGGATTGACTTGGTATTTTAAGGATCAATAGATATTCCATCCTTAGAGAAAACGTGGCCAAGAAAAGAAATCTCTTGAATCCAGAATTCACACTTGCTAAACATCCCATATAATTCATTTCGTCTAATAGACTTTAGAATAATGTGCAAGTGATTTTCATGATCTTCTTAGATTTTAGAGTATACCAAGATATAATAAATAAATACCACTACAAAGTCATCAAGATATTCCTTGATAACTCTCTTCATTAGATCCATGAAGACAGAGGGTGCATTAGTCAATCTAAAAGGAATTACTGTAAACTCATAATGCCCATACCTAGTTCGAAATGCTGTTTTCAAAATGTCTTCCTTCTTCACACACAACTGATGATATCCATATCGAAGGTCAATCTTTGAAAAATATTGAGCTCCATGAAGTTGGTCAAATAAATAATCAATGCGAGGTAAGAGATACTTGTTCTTTATTGTCATAAAATTGATCTCCCTATAGTCAGTGCACAACCGCATAGATTCTTCTTTCTTCATAACAAAAAGGAAAGGGGCTCCCCATGGAGAAAAACTAGCGTGAATAAATCTATTATTACTCGATTCCTCTAGTTATTTCTTTAGTTCCACTAATTCCATAGTGGACATTCTATAAGTGGTCTTCGATATGGGCCTTGAACCATGAATTAAATCAACGGATAACTCAATTTCTTGTTCTAGAGGATGTCCAGGTAAATCCTCTAGAAACACATCAACAAATTCTTTCACAATAGGTACGTACTCTATTCGAACATTCTTTTCCTCACCCATAATTATTTCATTCTCATACTCCCCAATAATTGAATTTAGTAGAGAAGTTGGGGGTGGATCTAGATAAGAATCAGATGGTAATGTTTCTTCTCTAAAGATAAGGTACTCTTTATCATCATTGATAATTGTAACCTTGTTTTTCTTACAATAAATTTTCACATCAAGGGCTGAAAGCCTGTCCATAATAAGGATTATATCAAATCCAATAATGGGTATGATGATTAGATCAGCTGATAAATATTTTTTATATGCCTTAATGGGGACTGATTCACAAAAAAATGTTGCAATGATACTTCCCTTTGGAGTTTTGACTGACAACTCCCTTGTTAAATCAAATTGGAAACATCAAATTTTCTTAGCAAACTGGGAAGATATGAAACAATGCGATGATCCAGAATCAAATAAAGAATTGTATAATGTTGAGGAAACCATTAAATTACCTACCACCACATCTTTTGGAGCTTCATCCTCAACAGTAGTGATCACATAAGATTGGCTCTGATCCCTTGGCCTTTTCTGAGGTAAGTTTCCCTGACTCTTAGGAAATTAATTTGTATAATGTCCCATCTCCCTGAAGTGGTAGCATTAAACATTGGTGTCTTCTTTCTTCCCCTTACAATCACTACCAAGTTGGAATTTCGGTCCACATTTGTAGCACACTCCATTTCCTTTTTGACTAGCACCAGGGTTCTTCCTTCCACAATTATCATAGGGTGGAAATTCAACTCTTGCCTTCTTCCTTATTTTCTTATTTCCTTTCCCAAACTGTTCAACAATTCTCTTCTTCTCTTTATTAGCTTTAAAGTCATAATACTTAGATAATTCCTTTTCTGTCTTGATAGCACATGAGACAATATCTTCATACGATGATAATGATTTTGAGACTAATACTCGATGGAGAAATGGCTTTAACCCATCAATAAAACAATCAATCTGACTTCTTGGGTAACATATATAATATAAAAAATTCCTTTCTAACCGTGTAATGTTGGCTTCATACTTTACGACATTATCATCCTCCTTTTGTCTTAGACTCCAAAATTGTCTTTCTATATCCGCTCGATGGACACGAGGATTTTATTTTTATAAGAAAATATCTTTAAACTTCCTCCATTCCATACTTGATACTTCTTTATCTTCCTTTTTGTTTTTTATCAATGATCGCCAATGATCTGTATCTCCCGTGAGGTGATAAAATGCAATTAGAACTTTTTTCCTTTCACTACTCCCAAAGCATGAAATATTTTCTCTAAGAAATTTATCCATTGTTCAGCTACAAATGAATTTATAGACCAATTGAATGTTGGTGGTTGTTGCCTCCTGAAGAGATCTAACATTGATCCTCCAAGTTGTGGATCAGGGTGCTCCATATGGGTAAGGTTATTATTCATAACCTATGTTAGTTGTCCCAGTATGGTTATAAGTTGATCAGCAAAAGTTGCATCACCAGCTCTGCTATAATTATCTTGAGAATGAGGGAAATCCTTACATGGATTACGTGTGTTGATATGATTTCTATTCCTTCCACTGGTTTCCATTTCTAAACAATTCCATACAATAGATTAGTTTATGAACTGCAATACATAATTCCGAACTTCTAAAACACTTAACAAAAATTGAAGAGTTTATGGATATAATCCATAACAATAAAAATGTTTTCTTTGAGGAGGTATATACTCATAAATTCTTTATAATGGTTTGTATGGAAAATGAGAATTATCCTAAAAATATCCCCCGAGAGTGTTGTATCCAAGAGTGCAGTAAGGCCCGTTTTCGTGCTCCAGTTTCCATTTGAGTCTAGCTCAAAGTGGTGTTTTCAGGTTTTACACCTAGGTACATCATGCTGGAGCTTCCTCTACCTAATCGTATCCAGATATGGATGTATTTCTTGTAAAACTCACAAAATCTATACGGTACCTAAATTCTAGGATGTTATTCTATACTAATACTCAATGTCTATATTAGGGTAACGTGCTCTAATCAGAGTTTTTCTAAATCTAGATTCCATGGGTTTTACTAAACTTCCTCTTATACCAACTGTAAAGCCCCAACCCCAATTACCTAGAGTCAGTGTATTATTACATAAAATTGGTAAGATCACAAGGGATCAAATCCCGAAAGACCGATTAGTTTAGTATTATTGGAAATAAAATATATACATAAGTTCAACATTACAACTTGTAAAGAAATACAACACTAATTTATTCCACTAAAAACATCCAAGACTCCAAGATTATGCCTGCAAGTCACTCATAACTTACTTATTCATATTCTGGGAAAACAAAACATAAGAAAGGGGTGAGATTAGATGCTCAATAAGAGTAATTAATATTGTGGAATATAACAAAAACATTAGGCATGGTGATTAATTGAAAAAAATTCCTTTACAAATAAAAAACATGTACACTTTATGGTAGGAATATGAGTTGAGTAAATAATTCCATAATAAGACATAGTCATGGTTATTCTACTAGTCAAATAACCACACAAACCATCAATATTATTTTCATAATGAGGGAATGTATAATGCCAGATATTATGAAACATCTTGTCAAGGCCTCGACCAAGATGTCTAAAAAATGATTTAGACCTCGGCCAAAATCATATATCAAATTAGGAAAGGCCTCGACAAATTCCACGTCTATTTTTATCATGAGACCTACCAATTCCACGAGGAGCTATAGCGGGCTCCATCCATCACATACGAAGTCCAATACATTCCTCGAATGAAAAGGATGAAACATAACATAAAAATTTGTATTAAAACTAGCATACGAAATGTCAATACATTAACCATAAAACACAAATGGTATTACAATAACACATCCAAAGTCAAACATATAACAAAACCTTCAATACAATATGGAATATTTGTATCATAATAAATCAACTTCAAACAAGCTTAAAATCTATCAAAGGATGTTGACATAGATGAAATGAAAACTATTTGAAAGAAATACCTCTTTCTATTTTCAAACTATTTAAGAGTCACATAATTAAAAAAGAAAACATTTTTTTGAATATATTCTTATAATAGTGTAAGGGAAGCTTTGATGATGTTATAATGACCGAAAATAGCCGCACCCGCCGTATAAGTAAAAAAACATTCTTACCTTAATTTTGTCAAAACGGTCATAAATTAACTTGTTTAGAAAATGGCCGAAAGATTCCTTTCAAAACATATAAGGTCAAATAAGGGTATAAATGAATTTAACCCAAAATCTAGTAAATAGTAAAAATATTTTGAAATAAATTTTTTAGAAAACACATATGTGGATGATAAAGACGTCCCAGTATACATAAATATGATATCATATATGATCTTATAATATTTCTTTATTAATAATATTTTAGTTGTATCATCATTTTGGGTGTTAACTAACTCGTTTTCCTTTATATTATTTGTTACATAAGCCATGCTTGTTATGGATATGATGTATTTGATTCATATGCAGAATGATATTAAGTTCTTAAAAATTATTTTTAATCAAAAAAGGAAAATTATTCTTGAATGGTTACGATGGGGAAATGAATCGCATCGCGTTCGTGGATACGGTAATCTGTACGTATGCACGAGTGACAATATCATTGATGGAGAAATGGTAAGTAATTGTATGGTATATCATATATATGAAAAAAGTAACGTGTTATATTTTTTATTTACATTTGTTATACTCATTATTATACCCATCCGAATAATGAAGTGTTTGAATAACAAACTACACCATGATGTGGAGACGATAAGCTGTACGTAAGCACATATGGTGACTTTGTCATTTATAGGATGGATAGAATAATGAATATGGTTGTACCATTTTTATAATAACATCATAGTATATAGAAGATACTATAGTTATTATTTTAGAATGGAAACACAAAGAAAGTGGAAGTGGGAGAATAAAATAACTTGAAAGTGGTGGGGAAATATTTACCTTTTCTTCGGGTTCTTCCTTTTGATTTGATCAAAAGGGCTCCTTAGGTTGGCTTTGTGACTAAAGGAAGGCCTCTAGGATGAAGGGAGTAATGTTGGGAGGATATATGGGTAGGTTTTGGATAATCCAAAAGGATTTGCAGGTGTGAAATTAAGAGAAGGGGAAGTACCCTTTTATATGAAAGGTGAGGGTCACTTTAGGAAGAGTTTGAAATAATATTTTATAGTAAAATTATTTTCGGTTTATAATGGATCAAAAATGATACATTTCTAGGATAAGGTGGTGGTGGGTAGAAAAACTCTAAACCAATAGGTTTTGGATAGGTTTAGGTCACCATACTAACCTTATCTTTTAGAATTACCTCTTAGTTAAATAGTTTGACATTTACCATGTCTCTTTGTATTTTTATATTATTTTGTTAATAAAATTACTATAATAAGCCAAGAGAACCCCATGTGGTTTAGTATTAATATATATAACCTTATATAAGACCTTTTTCTGAACCTTATATTTTCTGGAATATTATATTAATTAACAAAATAGTATTTGTTTTAAAAACTCAAATATGGGAATTTTGACACTATTTAGTATTTGTTGTTTTTGAAAGCCATAAAAAGTTTATCAATTCAAATGAAATTTATTTAACCAAAAATAACATGAAATATTAACCTATAATTTTTTTTAATTTATCAAGAGTCTCAATTTTCATTTATTTGGATATTTATAATATCAATTATTTTAATATTTCATTATTAATGTAATTACTGCATCATCATTGTGTCATAAATAAAATAAAATATAAAATGTCTAAAAATTATAAATAAAATACAATTATGTATGAAATAATTTTATCTTTATAATGAATGTTTATATTTTAATATATCAAATATATAACCCCAAAAAAATGTTTTACTAAGAGATAAAATCTTTTGTTATTTTTATCTTTACTTTTGATTAATTAATGTGAAATGTCATTATCACTCCCAAGTGGCTCCATGGGGTCCCAAAATCGAACCAAGGATGCCCATGGTGGGACATGTATCAACCAATAGGAATAGTACACATGTTAGGGTAATTTAGTATTATTATAATACTATTTTACCCTTATTTACCGGATTTACCCTTTAACCATGGTAAATAAAATATTTACCGAAGTAATTATTCATAATATCTAAAAATAAATGTTATCTATTTACATAATTCGGATATCCTGATTCCAAATATGAAATCCATTTTTCCAAATTCAAAACATATAAGTGGTAGAAATTAAATTAAAATTAATTCTCGTTGTCAAAACAAAAAGCGTGTTTTTAAGAAATAATAACTATCAAAAGATCGACACTTATTTATGTTCAGTTTAAATGTGAAATTACCAACAATGACCTAATTTATATTAAATCCAAAAAATAATATCTAATAATACTTTTAAACCACTCAAATGGATAATTTAAAACTATAAAAATGTTGTTTTTAATTAAAATTTAGTACTCTTCATCAAAAATTGAAAGTTTTCATAAACGTACCAAAAATTCACCGTAAGATAATTTTGATATTCAAAATTCAAAAATGAATCCCATTTTGAAAAATAAAATTTATAAAATTTCAAAATTTGGGTATTAGTATTTATAATGGCTAGTTTGATTAGTCACGGTGTGTTCGAATCTCAAAGTTGTGTATAATGCAAGCTAATGCATTATTCAAAGGGAAATGTACTATGGAAGTTTGGGGTTTCACATAAAGGCATGCACATCGACACCCTTGGAATCACCTATGTGAAATCCTGGTAATAGCACAATGGACATCAATGAATATACACATATTCAATCAACAATTAATAGTAGAATATGTTTGTGGAAAAGGGAATCTGGATACATATAGACATGGAATGATGGGATGGAGAGGGGTTATGATAAGAGAGTATATCTTCTTCTATCATACCCCTAGTATAAAGAAAGAAGCTATATGTGAAAAAAGTCAGCTCGATGATGTTACTCTTAAGGCCATTCAATTGGAAAAAGTTCAGTCAGTCAAAACCTATTATGACATCCTTTTAACAAATTTATTTAACCCTACCTTAATGTATTTCGAGGGTTAAAGATAAAAGAAAATATATTCCTATTATAAAAGGTTTAATAATTTTTATTAACATGATATGTTCATTTCAATAATGTTCATTTAAAATGTTTTCAGTTAAAAATAAATTATCATATGTTACATTGCTATTAATAATGTTTATGAAAGAAAGTATTGGAGTGAATCAAATTTCATACCATGCCAAAATAGCAATGAATTCTTTATTCATGATGATGGTGGTGAAACTAAGTCACTGATTCAAGATATATAATAAAAAAATTTGAATGAAAAAACAGAAGTGAGACCATTTATTGTAAAACAAACTAATAAATAAAATATAATTGATTGAAATTATCCAATTATAAAAAATAAGACTTTGTTCCAATAACATTTAAAGAATGGGGGAAAATACAAAACAAAAATGAATGAACACCTTTAAAATATAAAAAAGGATTAAAGAGAAACTAGGATAGTTATGAAATTACAAAGAAACAGAATTTCCAAAAGATGATTAAAAACTGGAAAAACTGGGCTTACCAAACATGTTTAGCATGTTCATTTTATAACTGAATATGTAAAATGAAAGGAATAATAAGAAAATGAATAAATTCATTTAAACAATAAAAATCTTTGAGGCAGTAAGACTACCTGCAACTGAAATCTTCTCCAACATAAACAGATATACCCACATACATGGATGTGGGAAAATGAAATAGGTAATATATACCTGTATGATAAGAGTCGGGATCACTGTATGAAAGTTGAACATATTTAGAGGTAGTAATACTTGTAGAAAATGTAATTTTCTTCAACATAAATAGAAATACACACATACATGGATGTGTGAAAATATCAAATGTAAGCTATACCTGAATGAAAAGATGAAGGATCACTATAATGAAATTAAACACATTTAGGGGTAGTAATACTGACTACAACAAAAATATACTTCAATATAAAAAGAAATACACACATACATGGATGTGTGAAAATTATAATTATATGCTACACCTGTATTAAAAGAGGCAGGATCACTATAATTAAGATAATCACATTTAGAGGTAGTAAGACATCCTGCAACTAAAATATGCTTCAACATAATCATAAATACATACATAAATGGATGTAGGATAATTTGAAAATGTAATCTATACCTATATAAAAATTGGTATGATAACTGTAACGAAGTTGAACACATATAAAAAAGGTAAGACTGCATGAAACTGAAATCTTCTTCAACATAAATAGAAATACACACATACATGGATGTTGTAATATGAAATATTTAAGCTATACCTATATGGAAAGAGGAAGGATGACTATAATTAATGTTGTCAATAGGTGAACTGAACCTCTAATTGAGTAATTTAACAAATGAAAAGTAGGAAATATAAAGCCCTTAGTTTAGTGGGTTGATAAGTCTTGTAAAATACAATGGTCCAGTGTTGAAAAAATTGATTGACAATTGATATGTAATACAGGTAGAAGAAACAAATGATATAAACATTAGAAAAATTTCCACATATCATGTATCCCATCATATATTGTCTGTTCGATGAATTTGTATATCTCCAAAATAAAGATAAAGTAATCCTTGTTCAATTAAATGTAGTAATGAAACCCTGAATTAATATTTATTACATTGAATGAAAATAAATGTTAAAAAACTGTTAAAGAATATAACTCTAAGAGTGTATTCCAAATATGCAATCAATAATGTTCTATACAATTAACCTTATTAAACAGCAACAATATATGGTGTACATAATGTAATTTTTATAGCCTTGTTGAACACATATCACTCCACATATGTTTTTTTTTTCAGATTTTATTAAATTTAATGTTAATGAGAAATACAAATAGAAATAATATAATTGAAAGTGACATTTAATCTTATTATATAAAAAACAAATAAAAGAATGATTTCCATGATATAGTATTACCATTTAAATCTGTAGAAAATATCAGTCATTATTTTATATTTTGTCTTTTAATTTTTCCTTCATTCGGATTTCCATATTTATTGCATGGAATGTTCTACCCCCCAATATCCAGTGGTAAGTGATGAGATTTATCAAAAACATCTTTACTAAAAAATTCATTCAGTAGGTTTTTTTGCATATAGAATATAGTTAAAAGAAATAGTAGTTCTCACAACTACTGTGTTGAAGGATTAAAAAAAGGGCTTGTTAAAAAAATGTATGGAAGATAACATATGTATAACTGAATTGTTAATAAAAAATTATATGATGTTAAAAATATCGATTCAACTTTTTCACTAAGTGAAAATGATTCAACACTCTGATGATCCTATAATGGAACGATAAAATAAATAGCCCAGTTACATGTTATTTACTAGCATGGAAAAGAAAATAAAGATAATGGAAGATATTGTACCTGAATCTGTTTATACCCACTACTTACATTTGTAAAACTACTTCTCTAATGATCCATAAAAAATATTAATAGGATTAACACTTTCCAATTTATCCATATTAATGAAATTAAGAATATATAATATCTAGTACCTAATTTTCCATGAAGCAGTCATTGAAAATTTTTATGTAGTTTTCATTGTCACTAATTAATATTACCTTGTATTTGTTTTGTTATGTTGAACGTTGAAAATTTTGAATATTATAATTTGATACTTTAATTGATAGAAGAACCTTTTTTTATTTGAAAACATTTAATTTTGTATGAAAACCATAATAATAATAATCCTAATTTGAAAATTAAAGTAACTGTTAGTTTAAACGAAGAGAAAATATTTTCTAATCATGATATTTTTTTTATTAATACATGTATCCAATATTCTATCAAATATGTATATATTTTTCTTACAAATTTCATTACTTGTTAATCAAATAGGACTACTGAGAAGGAGCCAGTGATATCAGTCACAAAAAACTGCACTCTAAATCTGTTGATACATAAATGTGGTAAATAAGGGACTAAAGAGTAGTAAAATAAGTCATTAATATTAAAATATAAAATGAATAATAAACTAATAGGGAAAATAAAAAATAAGAACCAGGGAGTAGTGAAATTTGGTAAAAATTTTCAACTATTACACCAAATGTTTCCATCAACATTGTACACTTTTTTCATGCAAGAATTGCATGATTTATAGAATAAGTTGTGGGTGATTTTAATTTTTTTCATCGTGACTAAAATTAATCAATTTGTAGGCTATGAAACATTTATAATACAATAGTTAATTAATTTATACAATACCCTACTAGTACCTAAAATATATGAAAGTTCATAATTAAATTTATAATTTGACCATATATTACATAATTGTTTATAATTATTGACTTCAGAAATAGTTTTTTATGGTCCAATAAATCATTGATGTAGGGGAAGAAGTTGGGTATATTGGTGCTGGAATATGATTCTCTGATGCCATTATAAACCCACATTTGAATATTAAAATATATAACTCAAATGTGAAAGAGAATATTTAATGTAATGATACAGTACACATTAGACAACATATATAAAATTCATAGTTCAATTACGTATTTACAACACCTTTTTCTGGATTTTATACATCTTCAATATCAAGGTTGAAAAGGATTTTGGTCACATTAGTGATAGTTGTTATTATACTAGATCCTGAAAGAATTTTTGAAACCAATTCAGATGAAATACCTGTTTATAACATATAAAAGTAATGAATAATAAAAAGAAAAATAAGGCATTGTGTTATTAGAAAGAATACTATTCAATTTCTTCCCTCTAAGAAGTTGAAATATTAAAATAGCCGATGACTCAATATTGTTTTCCAAGTAAAGTGACATCAGATTTGCATAGTCACCCCACAAACTACATTTAACTTGTAACCCACTATATGAAAATGAGTACAACATAATGTTAAATGTAAATAGATGTTGATATATACTAAAATTCCATAATGACTTACCTTTTATCCTCTAAGACAATCTGTATCTTAAAATTGGAATTACCCAAAGTTTCAAGAGGATGTGACAACATAAATATCCAATTATTTCTAAAAAAGATAAGAAAGAACAAAACTGTTTGTAATGTAACATAAATTTAGTTCAAATTCTTCCATTAATTTATATAATGATGTACAGAGAAACTTTATAAACATTTAAAAACTATTAAAAAAACCTCAATATAGCTATACCAATTAAATTTTGCTTTGGAACCCTTTTATGATTTATGTCTTCAAAATAAGTTTAATTGAAACAGAATTGTGGTAGTGGTACATCACATAGCCGAACTTGCATTTTTGATGTGAACAGTATTTGACAAACATGTCTAGTTACTAAGTATTTACCTTGATTAGCAACTATTTTTATGTTTTGTATAAAATAGCATATTCCTTCAAGCAACAAAATTTTGAACATAGAGGGAATTTAACGGCCACTAATAGTACAATGAATCTTTGTTCCCTGCTGAAATATATTTCTAAGATTGTTCAAAATTAAAAAACAGACATATCAGGTTAAAAATGTTTTTGTATAGTAAAACTGAAAAGATAAATACTATAGAAGAATGAAAAATGTAGTATATTTTAAATATTAATTTACCTTTGGATCTATAAGAATCATATAAATGGAAAAAACATCATTGGAGTAATTGGATGATGTATTGAACCACAAATGGAAAATATGTACTTGTTTCTTCAATGTTTCATCCATCTCAAGTGTGATCTCATTAGAATGGGTAATTGATCATGACATGTTGGAAAATTTGTAATTTTTGAATTTTTGTACAAAGATATAATATTTAGAAACATTGAAATTCATGAAATCATAGATAAATAAGAAGAAAAAACCCAAAATTGAAAATTTAACATTTAGTTTAAAATATACCTAACCCAATCTATCAAATATTTCCTTATAGACAATATTTTTCATCGATTCACATGTTGTGGGATTATTATCACAAATTAATATTTTCAAACCTAATGGTGATGTGACTCTAGATACAACAACATATAGTTGACCATGACAGAACATAGGTTTTTGAAGATACAACCCAACAGAAGATAGTGATTGTCCTTGAATTTTTTTAATAATCATAAAATAAGAAACAAAAAAAGGATATTGTATTCTTTGTAGATTAAAAGGTCATCGACTATCAAATTGTGTCATATTTAGCCTTGGAATGAATGCAAGATATCGAGAATTACAACCATATAAAATTATTTCTCTGATGATGTGGTCACCCAAGTGCGTAACAATAAAGAGAGTCCCATTACATAATCCAACAGATTGACATACATCTCGAAGATATATGTTGGGCACCCCAATTTTTAGTGTAATTTTATGTGTAGGAATCCCATAAACATTAATACCATTTAACATATCGTATGTGTAAATGTTTTCTGGCCCATCTGTATCAATACATTCATCACAAAATAAATCTGAGATGAAATAATCTTCTCCTTCAGAACACGTGAGAGACATCATATACTCATTTAATTCTTCAAAAATACCATAATATGGAGCTTAGATGTAATAATATTTATGATAATTTACATCATTATTGTTACCCTTGAAATTGCGTTAAGTATGTTCAACAACTGCAAAAATTAGATCTCTAGTCCATGTAAGAAGATATGTTGATGGAATTGGAATTATAGTTTCACAATCATTTGGCACTCCAATGCGGCCTTCACCAATATCTAAATTCAATTTACCAAATTCATGAACTTCTTAGGAAATTGTAGAAGAATTGGAATGCAATCTCTTATTCTTTGTAAGAGTTAGTACACAACAATGTTTCCACAAGTATGAAAATTATATACTTGCAAACACTATTTCATTTCAGTTACCACTAGGTACTATAAGTAGTATTTGCCTGAAATCCCCACCCAACACAACTGTTATACCACCGATTGGTATATTTGAAGTATTTTCACTTTTTACTGACCTTATATCTTTTAAAGTTTGGTCAAGAGCATCAAAATAGTACTTATGAATCATAGGCGCCTCATCCCAAAAAATTATCTTTGTTAACTTTAGAAGATCTATGACATCAATCCATTGTTGAATATTGCAAATAAGGTTATCAGAAATAGATACCAGAATTAAAAATTTTGAATGTGTTGTCCCCCCATCAGGTTGTAGTAATGATGCAATTCCATTGGGTGCAACTGCTCGAACGATATTACCTTCCGAACATAGTAGAGATGTTAACACTTTCCAAATTAACATCTTACGTGTGCCTCTGTGTCCATGCAAGAAAAAGAATCCCCTAGAACATGTAGTTAATGAATACATAATGATAGTCATCACTTCTTTCTATTCATTAGTAATCTTACTCTACAAAGTCAGACACTCATTCTGAAGGCTCTCGCTATTATATTTTAGTTCATATGCTACCAGCTGATTTCTCTGAGAAACAATTTTAGAATCTAGAACTGGTATTGGTGGATAAGAATGAAGAGATCTACCATTCATCTGAAGAAGGTTCTCTATATCAAACAAATTATACATCTGTTTTTGATGATCCGTGAGTGTAAAATCTAAATGAAATTCTGAAATAGTGTTATATAACTGTTATAATGTTTTAATAAATCGATTATAGTTAACAAAATGAACAATTACATAGGTAAGAAGATGGAGAATGAGTACTTAGATTACATACCTCAAATTTGTAACCTCTATTGTTGTGTATAAATAATATATTCACTGAGGATTTTACAGGTTTCATGCTGCACAATTTCTGGTCAAGAAATATTATTTGTGAACAAAATGCTGGAAAAAAGTCTATGCAGAGACTATCATCTAGCCCATGTTTATTCCTCTTTTATTTCTTCAATAAATTCCTTGTCATCAGCAAAAAGTCCCAATAAAAAACACACCTCCCAAAAAGTAACATGAGTAATGTTGTTCACACTTTTAATACTGTCAAATGAAGTTTCACTTCTGATCTTTGAGAGAATTATCCGCTGGTAATGTAGCTCTTCATTTGTTGGTAGCACATAATAAAGTCTACCAATACTGAACCCCTGCCTTCTTGGATACAATTTTTTTCTTATTGGTAGAATACAAATATTTTTGTAAATTCTACATATGTTAGACATCTCCCTTCCTTGTAAGCAACATTAGCTTGAAACCACCCCATATGCATTGATTTATAAATTTTACCCTTACTCAAGACATCCTCAATATGATTGGTGTCAGTGTACGTAACACTATTTTTCCTGGTAAATAGAAATTCATCCTTTATACTGGAGGATATATATTGTGGATATCATAAGAAAATATCCACCAGGAGGCCTCTCAAGGAGATATGTATCGACAATCATAATACATCTTAATCTCATTAACATTATTTCTATGCAACTCTTTATTGTTGGTCTAATACAAAGTTTTTGTAACACGATCATTACCTTTGATAATATACATAAATAGATATTTTATTAAATTTGGTTGACTGAAAAATTCAATATTCATATGAGCTTGATAATTCATTAGCAGGAAAGTATTATATGGTACAACAAACCGATTATCTAAAGAGAAACCATTTTTCACGATTGTGATTCCATCATTTCTTCGTCAGTATAGAACATACCCATCAGCATAAACAATTGTACTATCAACAAATTTTAATGTAAAAAATTTACCAAATTTTACATTCATTATATAAGTTAAGCTACGATTTTCATCACCACAAGGTCCATGTGTAATAATCCTTTTAACAGCCTCATGAAGATTTGGGAATTCACCTTTATTTGGAACTTCAGCACAATCATTTTTGTCAATCCATGCAAGAGTACTCATTTTTTTTTCTTGAAATAAAAATAGTAAAATGTGTACATGAGGCAGTAAATTTTTTTTAAATTACACTGTACGAACAACTACACAGAAAATATTGATGTTAACGATGCTGTTTAATAACTGATCCATTAAATAAGAAAATTTATAAATCGACAACTAATTGGTATAATGTTATTTTCCTGCTCGTGACTTCCGAAAGAAAGATTCGTCTCGTAAATCATTCAATAACTGATAAACCTTAATATTGAAAATTTTGGATACAATATGCATACAGTCGAATGGATGGATATTTTAATGTGAAACAAAACTACTGATTTTAGGCCATAGTGGATTGCATGTAAATGTTAAAAAAAAATCTGGATATCCTGCTCAATTACATACTGACGTAGCATCTTAGTAAATTTGAATCATATACCTGGTACCAAAATTAAATGTAAACAGTAAAATTATTCTCTTCTCGCATTCATACCCATCACAATCACCTCAAATAAAAGAATCTTGTAACCCATTATACACATCAACTCTCTTGAGTTTTTGATTGTAGTGAATGAAGGAAAGTCTCAGAGACTCTATCATTGTATAAGCATCAACAATAAATTGCTTCAATAGTCTTCTTGAATGTTTTAGTGTTGATTTATCATTTAAAGTAACTTTAAGTCATAGGAGAATTATTCTCACATTATAACCTTCCGATGATTTGTACTTGGATTCAAATATGTAGAACGATGTAATGTGTTTTCAACGTATCCATATTGACCACCTGTGAAAATAAGTGGATATTACAATGGAAGATACAAGGGAGTATGATATTAAATATTCAGTAATTCACCAACTTTTCTTTGAATGATAATATCTATTTCACGTTTGAGATCTTCAATGTCACTGACAATAAGCATAGAAATATCTGAAGTAGTAGGCTATTTATATGCCGCTGCATCTGTTTGTCTTCTCTTAAGTAGTTGAAAATTTAAATTTAGAATTTCTTAAAGATCAAGAACATCCCTAAAACTTCTAAAATTATGAGATAAATCATTTGTTTCATGAATCATATTTTGTAGGTTGAAAACAATATTAAAATATTCCAATGTGTTTGAATTCACTCCATTATAACTGCACATTGAATTAAATTAAAAATAAAGTGTAAAACTCAAAATCATGTAAATGTGTAATCTTACCATTGTAAATATTACCTGATGTTCTAAATCCTCTTTTAAGACTCATTAGCAGTATCATACACATACAGTCAGGCAAACCTTGGTGGTTTTCCCTCAAGAGGACAGAAACTACCTATGTGATGGTAGTTTTTCCTATTCAATCTGAATATATTTGGAGCTCTACCATTATTGAGTGTCCTGTCAACCTTCCCACCCATTGATGTGAATGAAAACATATAATTGTAAATATGATTATTTTTATAGATTGATCTTGCCTCTGTAGAGTTGTGATTGAACACTAACATTTGAAGGTATTGAGGACATGATGGGAGTAATACCCACAAAAGTTTTCAAGTGAGCGACATAGAGAAAATCGTGGGTTTTCATTAGTGTTTCATTTTCTATTTCTCTAATCAAACAAAAATATAGAACCACAGAACTGACATAAATTATAAATATCTCCACTATTCTAATAATCTATAGGTGAATATTGATTAAATAAAAGGTGTTAATTAAAAAAGAATTATAAATTTCATAATTGTTTCATGAATTGAATCGTAGTATATTAATAGGTAAAAATAATAGAGTAACCTTCATTTTATGCTTGTTGAAGTAGTTGTGTTCTTTCTGATGCAATATTTTCTAAAGTTAGTAAGGTAATGTTTGAAAAATAATTGTACACTAACAAATGAATGTGTAGTAACTCGTACCTGAAAATTCTCCTGCGTGATTTCTTTCAGCATGTATTTTAGCTATTATTATTACATGTCTTTCTATTTTGACATGAGGCAATGTAGTTTACAACTCTGGTTCTTGAGTAGAATATTCTTTTAAACTACTTCCGAATATCAAAATCATGAAGATAACTATTTATACATACAAATATGACAACACTTTACATCAAACCTATGCCAGGAAAGTAAGCGTGGTTTCTTGTACTTGATGAAGGAAAACATTATCTGTTGTAAACGGAGTATGAAACAAATTATATTATGTAAAAATTGAAAATCATTTTAAGGAATGAATTTTGATCACTCTGATAAAGTGGAATGCAATGGGTAACAGAGAATTTTTTCCTTGGTCATTAGAGCTACCAAAAGTAATGAAGATATATTTAACTCTTCAATTAAAGAGAGATGTAACCTGAATATTTTTCACAAGAATAGGTTGACGGAATCCTTATGAAAGGGGACATAATTTTCATCATTGGATTATGATATACTCTTTCTCTTGCTACATCATTCATACTTTGTTGATGAAGTGGCACAATCATGATGATCATTCAATGAAATATAATAGTTAACTAACTATTCAATGTTATGAAATAGTAAAAGAAATATTATTAGTAAATGTACCATGACATTATATGGAACTCACCATTTAAAGATAAAGGTGACAATGATATGCATGCTCCTCCTTTGGTGGTGCAGATTTGTTTTAGTGGTTCAGATGTTTAATACAACACGAGTAAGTATAGTCCAGTGGTGAATAGCTAGTACATATAGAAAATTGTAATAAAGTAAATACATGTATTTTAAGAATGAAAAGAAGAAATATTTATTTTAATTATATTTAATACTATAATGAAAACCTTTTATATTTCATGTTCTAACAAATATTGGTGAAGAAGTTCTACATTCTTGAGGCACTTTGAATTAAATAGTAGAATAGGTAATGTAGTTGATGTTATTTATAATTAATACATCTATTTTATTTGAAATTTTTGGTAAATTGAAATTGAACTCACCATTGGTAGAAAAAGGTGACATTGGTATGTGTGTTTTTCTATTCAACTTGGAATTCATTTGTACTGCTTCATAAATTGTAGTAGAACATAGGTGATGATAGTCTGTAGGTGAATTTTTTAGATATGTATGAACTTGTAAAATAGTAGATAACTTTATAGAATCATTGGAAGAAGTTACATTGGTTTTCTACATTTTTTCGTTCTATCATACGTAGTATCCTTTGAAACCTTTCATCTCCCAATGTTGACAGTTTCAACATATTTTTATTGGTTTTATTTTTGTTGAATTATCTTGGTTTGGAAGGAAACCATAGAATGTTTATGGGTAGGTAGATTTAATTAAAAATATAATGGGAAGACAATTGTGTATCTTGCATAAATATCTTGAAACATGTAGTTTTTTTTTGTAATTTCATTATCCAGTATCTAAATCATGGTAGACAATGAATGCATATTGTAAAAATGTTTCTTGCTGAATAAATAAAGGGCATATTAACTACAAAGGCATCGATACAAGTGAGTTATTTTTTTAACTGCAACAAAGTTTGGAACTTGGTATTTAGAAAAAATTATAATTGTTTTACCTCTTAAATAATCTTGGACAGAATCGATTATAGTTCCGTTGATTCTCTTTCTGTATGTTGCACATGAAGAACACCTGCTCCGATGTGTAATAGGGAGGTATTCCACTTGAAATAGATAGTGGATGTATAATGTAAGAATATCAACATGATAAAAATAATCATTCTTTAGTTATAGTAACAATTTAAAACTATAGAATGTGGGTTTCCCTATTCTATGGTTTGTTACAGCAGAAATCAGTGGTCACTTAAAATTTCAGGGACCCAGATTGTGAGCCGAAGGTGATCATGTTAATGGAATGCGAGTAAAATGGAGGTGGTGTTTTTGGGTAGTAATATCTTACAGTTGTAGACATAGTTATGCAAGATGGAGAAGTTTCCTAGCGTTGTAGCTAACAACTAGGTTTATAGCTGATTGAGATACTTTGAATGCTTGCTTCAGTAGTAGAACACAATGGGATATACAGTCGATGAGCATCAAGAAGACTGATACATGAGCATAAGGACTCTACGACCATCGCAGAGGTTGTATAGTAGGAAATTGGATGTGAGTGGTGACATAATCAAGCTGCAATATAGGATAAGAGGTAAGTCTAGTGAGATCTATGAGATTGTAGATAAGTGTACATGTAGATGCAAGAAGATCATTACTGGAGTAGTTGGTCACAACTAATGCTTGGATACCATAATATAGAGGGAATATCTGGACTATAGTGTGATATGGGAGAAGATATATGGTAAGAATGTTTCTTGAAAGGGGATTCGTTCACAAATCCTATTGAAGGAATGATGATACCCTAAGCATCATCAAGGAAGTGAGGCTGCATGGCGTAAAAGGGAAGCTTGTCAAGGGAATCATGATTGCGAAGGGAGGAGATTGGAGGAATATGGCTTGATCATCTAAGAATAATAATGAACATGGGAAACCATAAGTTTGAGGGAGGGAATAAGGTTGCACAGGGGATATGGGAAGCCTTTCACTGAACGACCAAATGCGGTTAGAGGATTTTAGAGATTTAGGTGATGTGGACGATTTGTAAGGTGACATGATAGCTTGGAGAATACTTGTTTATTATATATAATAAATCACATGATTTTAATCATAATTATATATCAGAGTAAAATCCAAGGATCATAAAGTCTAGTGCATTGGAAGACCAGGTACATAAAACTGAAAATAGGGTACTAAAAAACACTTCTTCTTTTAATCTCCATAAATAAATCTTACTACCTTTGATCCCTTACATATGCATAGGGTACCTTGGGGATCACATGAACTAAGGGGTGATCAAAACTCCCAGTAAGGAAAAAATTGTAAGAGCAATGCATTAGCACATGGGATAGAAGACATGAGATGATGATATAAAAAGGAATGTAACATATGGAATCATGTCATATAAATAAGGAATAATATAAACATGGAGTGATAATAATGTGTTAGTAACATAAAACATGAATTTATAATGATTTAAGGCTAACTTAAAATATCGTTTCACAAGGTAGAAAAATCCTAGGCTAACCGCCAAGACCGTCGCACATGGTAGCACAAACCAAGGCTAACCACCAAGATCGTCTCACATAACATCTCATGAGATTCAACTTTACCCAATAAATTGGAGCACTATCTTAGCATAGCCATATTAACTTTTCATGAATATTTTTTCCACATAAAGAATCATTCATAATCAATATTACATAAACATAAGGGTTACCCATGGGAAGAATTGGGTACAACAATCATGTAATAAAGCATAAAAATGGGCATATCATAAAAGTGTTCAAGAAAAAATGGAACTAAAATATACATGGAAATTTATAAGGTCAAATAAGAATGTATCATGGTAAGTGATATCAATAAGAAGTGACAACATGTAATAAAATTATTTATGAAATTTTAACATTAAAACATTTTTGTTCGCTTTTAAGGAAAATACTATAGATCCTTTAAAATAGAAAAGGGGAAATAATTTATATAAAACCAGAAGTGAACTAATAAAGTATTAATAATAAAAATAATGATTTTATAAATATATTAGTGGATTAAAATATAATATGTAGTGCACATGAAATCAGGTATGAATTCGGGAAGTTCCCTCAAAACAAGGTTCCTTATCGAGAAGTATTGAGGAGGGAGTCACTTAAAAACATGTAAATACCTGAATGAGAGTAATGAAAGGGTATTGATAAATAAATTTTGTACATGTACACAAATTTTATAATATGAACATAAAAAGATAATACAACTTCATTTTGTTAAAAGGAAGATAAGGCAACCCGAATGAACAAATAGGTTCAGGTAGAATCCCTTACGGAATATTGACAGGGTATCGAGTGTACTTAAGGAAGATTAATGAGAGATAAAGGGGTTTCTAATCACTTATACATCATTAGGGATGTATGGGGGATGATTGAAATCATACCCCATCATAGGGATTACACATAAACGGGCATAACATAGAGGACATCCTTGAATAAAATTGAAATATAGAGGAACCCTTACCTTAAGTCCATTAGTGTTATCCATTGGATATTAATGAGATGAATAATAAAATTAGGTTCATCAATTAATAATTACATAAACTATTTTACATGTAGAATATTTTTTAAAACTTTTTTAAGTTCATTAAAGTCTTTTTTAGGGGTTAAGAGGTTTAATTTCAATATTCGGGTCCATTTATTTTCTTGGTTTTTGTATGATCAGTTTAATTATTTTCATGAACAGAGAAACATGAATGATGATAATGGTTTTCCATAATTTATGTTATATGACATTACAGAACTTTCAGAATATTACATGGTTTTAAATTTAACTTGGTTACTTGGAGTGAAGTTGAATCACTATATAAAACTTTAGTGATAACCTTTTTGGTTTATTGGAAGTTTTCTATCACTACGAACTCATTTTGCATTATAGTTTAATATAATGTGTAAAAAATAGATTTTAGAACCTTACATAGGATTTATTAAAGAATAATTTGGTTAAAACATAACAAAATGGGTTTCATGACCAGAATCGAAGATGGAAAATGAAATTGAAAACCATCGTCCTTGAATGTGGTAAATTAACAAATCTCAAATGGTGTATTTACTAGTTGAATAAAAGAAGATTTAAGGGGAGATGAGAATAAATTATTACATAATCATAAATAAATTAAATTATATTTAAGGTATTGGAGTTTCCATAAAATTTGTATGAGGATAGGCAAGGGTTGAAAAGAAAACAAATGAACTTGAAAAGAATGTAAAAGAATTGAAAATATGAATTTCTTCGTGAATCAATCTTCCCCGAGAGCCTTTTAAGATGAAAGGATTTGATCTTTTGAGGAGACTATGGGATTTTGTCTGTGGGGGAGGAGATTTGGGAGATATTTAAGAAGAATTTATGCTATTCAGGTGACTTGAGAAGAGTAAAGAGAAGAGGTAAGGAGGGGTGGTATTTAGAGTGGAGGAGAGGAGGGTTTTCATAATATTTAATTCCTTAGTTCATTAATTTCCATCAAGACCATAAATAGTGATGATTACAAGACAAAAAATAGTAATAATTATATTTTATTTAGAACTAATAGTTCTTACCTCAGCGATGGTGCTAGGAATAGTCCATTAGCTTATATTGTATATATTCGGTAAATTAATGTATTTTAAAATTCACAAAAATTCAAGTATTTCAGAAAAATCCCAAAAATTAACCTAACCATTTTTTGATGTTTGGAATCCAAAAATAAAATTCAATTTTCAAAAATAATTTTCTAAATATTATTAATTTAATTTTTAATTAAAATCATAATTTACATTAAAAATATTGATTTTAAAACTATAAATGATTTTACAATGCATTAAAAAATTACATAAGGTCATATAAAATTATCTTAAAATGAGAAGGCATAACGTTATTAATTTATGAACAAATTTTAGGAAAATAAATTTTCTTTTAAATTAATTAATTAATTTTAAATAATTATTTATGACTTACTGAAATACCCATACTTTTACTATAGTCATCTTATCATTTATAAGATGCCTATTTTTATTTATACAATCAAGGGTGAGGTTACTATTCTTTTGGATGACTTACTATTCATAAGAGTTATACTACCATTCTAAAGGGTGAGTTACTATTCATAAAAAATTATACTTCTTCCATCGGACCCCAAACATCTTACTGATCGCAACCATGTGTGTCAGATTTTATAAATTCAAAACACAGGAGTGACAATATTATGATTAAAGGTCTCATAGTACTTAGTAGTTCATTGTGTTGTAATTTCACATGATTATATGACATAATTATAAGAAAGGAATTTTCATTGATAAAACCATGGGTTGTTATTGAAATGGAGGAAAGAAACCAATTTTGGATAATGATACAAAAGTTGCAGACCACAATGGATTGTTGACCCCTTACCATACCTTGGATTATGCTTGATAGTGACAATTTTCTCCTCATACATCTAGTTGAGGTGATAGACATTACCCTATATGTCCAAGATCCTCCTATCCCCAAAAATAATGTAAAAGAAAATCAGCTTTGACATCTATCTATTATGACTCAGGAAGTAGGGGATGATAATTTATCTTCCCCTGGTCTCTATCCACTCTAAATTGATAGAGATGACACCATATTACTATTTCCATATGATAATTTCTCCATAATCTCAGATGTGTAAGAATCTATGGATGACGTTTGGAAGTCCCCTATCATTTTTGAGGAAGGATTCTTCAGTAACATTAACGAGAACAAGAATGTGAGTTTGGGAAGAGAAGAAGACTCTTGGCATATAATTATTAGTTCCATCATTCCCATCAAATAGAAAGATATGCATATCGCATTTCTATAGGAAAAAATATGTGTTTGCTTATAAATCTACAAATATTCCTAGTCTGAATCCATATGTGGATATGGATTATCTCATCTTACCTAATGATCATCGAGGCTTCATGTTGGAGGTTAGGAGGATGAAACCCTATAATTCTACCAATGTAGATGCGAATATTGAAAAATTGATCAAATCCAACTTTGTTCGAGAAGTGAAATATCCAAGATGGCTTTCCAACATCTTCCCCATCAAGAAAAAAAAACAGGCAGATTAGGGTCCTCATCAATTTCACATACCTTAATCTACACTGTGTAAATGATGATTTCCCATTTCCAATCAAATAACTCTTGATCAATTAAACTATTATCTTCCATGCCCTTTACTTTATGGATTGGTATTCTGGGTACAATCAAATAAATATGGACCATGAATATGAATAATACAGTGCCTTAAGAGTGACTTAGGGGATCTTTTTCTATTCAATCATGCCCCTTTGATTGAAGAACACTGGTTCCACATATCAACACACCATGCACCATATCATTAAGCCATTCCATGGAATAATATCTAAGTGTTATGTCAATGAACTAGTCGTCAAATCCTATGATAAAGGTGATCAAATCACAAACCATTAATCTATATTTGATAAGATGCGACAACATAGTCTGCAGGTGAATCCACTGAAATTATCTTTTGGGGTAACATCAGGGAAGTTCCTTGGCTTTGTGGTATGTCACCATAGAATCTAGGTTGACCTAGAGAAGACTAGTTCTATTTTAGTAATGTTGCCCTCATAAATCTCAAATAACTGAGGTGGATATAAGGGTACCTCACCTAAATTCAGTGTCTCATAGCCAACCAATCTAGAAAATATCTTCCCTTAAATAGGTTAATGAAGAAGGGAATCACCTATCGATGGGAAGATGGCTACCAAGAATCCTTTGAATATCTTAAGCTATATCTGCCACACCCACCAGTTCTGATGCCTCTGATGGAAGGGGGATACTCATATTACATGTTGCCTCTACATAACACTCACTAGGTTCCCTCAACACATAGAAAAATGATGAAGTGAGTGAGAACTATCCCTAAGATGTCATCCAAATAACTATAGGTACTAAGACTCAATATTTTGATGTTGTGATGACCTTCCTTTCACTAATCTTTGTTGTGAAAATACTGTGGCATTACTTGAAGCACCACAAAATCCATCTGGTCTCTCATATTGATCCACTCAAGTAAATTATTTTCCATTCCATGAAAATTAGGTGATTGAATTGATGTTAATTAACTCTACAACAATATGAAATTCAGTCTGTATCATAGAAATTGGTTAAATGTCAAGCCCTAGTTAGTTTCCTCACAACACATCCTGCCCTGGAGAATACATTGGTGGACACCCAGATATTCGATGAGGAGGCCTTATTTTCCCATAACAATCTTTGGACATGGGAGATGTATTTTGAGGATGCCTCTCATAGTCCCATTGACAATAGGATGGAAAATCTGAAGTTCAATCATGTGGACTTAGTGATTGTATTTTTCTCTATAGAAAAATTAATTTTTCCCTACTCTTTCTCACTAGCTGAAGACTGCATGAAAAATAATGAATATTATGAATCCCTCATAACTGGGTTGGAATTATCCCTTCAAATAAAAATAGCCTACATGAATACCAAATTGGATTCAGAGCTAGTGATAAAGAAGATCAATGGAGAATATTCTATAAAAATGAAAGAACTGGACCCTCAAATTGGATACATTAAGGGAATGATGGTAGATTTATATTTTAACCCCCATTACATAATTTTACCTAGTAATATAATAATCACACCAATTCATTTTCTAATGCACCCATAGTCATGGATGACCCTAATTAAGAGGGAATCACCTTTATTATCACGTACTAAAGAATGACCTCATCAATCATCATCTATGACATGAAAGAAATAAATCCAGTTAACACATCCGCAGAGCATGGTGGATCGAAATCCATCCATGGATGGATGTAGTACATAAATGGTTATCTTTAAAATGGATCTCCTCCAGCAGATCGAGTTGGAATGAAAAACATTCAGTGTCGTGTAGTGAGTTTTACCCTGCAGTATGGTCCAAATGAGAAGAAATACCTCTTAAAGTGAGGATTTGATGGAATCCTTCTCAAATTAATTTAAGAAACAGAGATTTCTATGTGATAAATGATGTCCATATAGGATCGTATGGACCTCATCAATCTGGAACTAGGCTATCCCACCAAATCAATAGGTTGTGTTACTACTGGAAAACCATGATGCTTGACTTTAAGGAATTCAATAGGAAATTTCATGCATGTGAGATATATAAAAACTTTATCCAACAACCCAATAAATTTATAAATATAAATAAATATTCCTTGACCTTTTCAATATAGGAAATGTATGTCATGTGGCTATATCCACTATCCACAAAAAATTAGTTCAATTACATATTTACTGATATGACCTTCTTTTCCAAATGGGATGAGGCCATACCCCTTATGGAAGTCCGGATGAAGAATATCATAAACATTTTAAAGTCCCATATCATCACTAGGTTCATAGTCCCTCACACAATATTGATGAAAAAAGATACCAACTTCAATTATACGGAGTTGAAGAAATTTATTCAAGGGTAGAACATTAAGCTAATCACTCATATCACAATCATGAAATGAAAAATTGATAAATAAAGACCTTCAATATGACTCTAAAAAATATAATCTAGAATATGGTGAATAAGGATACAAAGTCTTGGTCTAAAAAACTCTTCCATGTTTTATGGGACTATCTTACCACCATGTGTACTACTACATAAGAAATTCCATATTCAATAGTTTATGAGATCAAGGAAGTGTTAAACATAAAAATATAGCTGATTTAACTCAAAATAACCATTTGTGGACATCTATCATATGATGAGAAATCACAAAAACATATCGATGATTTAGAATTTATTTATGAGAATAGGTTACGTATATTAAACAATGATGAAGTCCATCAGAATTGGATCACATAAGACATTAATAAAAAGGTTCACCTCCATTCATTCCTCAATAGAGAGTTGGAGTTGGTACTCATGACCCAAATAATACTAGGAAAGAATCCCCAAAATATGTACAGTGAATTGGGAGGACCCTATATCATACATAGGGTCTATCATAATAGATATTACTCATTTTCCACAATGGATAAGGAGAGTTTAACACCACTAACAATGAGAGATTTATCAAGAAATAATTTTCATAGATATCATCAGATGGGAATCCACATTAGTGTATGTCCCACAGTTTATCCCGGTTATACGAAATTAAATTGGACTATCATGTCCTGAACACATGACTTTAAATTAGAGAAGTCCTGACAGAAATATGTTAAAATGAATGGCGTCTCTTGTCCTAAAATAAAGACGATAAACTACAAAACATCTGAGGTCCTAGTAGAAAGAAATTAAACTGAATGGTTTCCCATGCCCTGATCACATAATGATAAACTATACAGATACTTATTTTTATAAATACATTAACCTACATAGAGTCTATTGTCATTACAACATGATGTAAAACATCATAGATCCATGAAATCTATATTCGTTCATGTTGGGAGATCCCTATCCTTTCCAAATAAAATTAAACAGCTTGAGTTATATATAAGTACATGTGGATTGATTCCTACCATTACAAGATATATATTTATGGCTGAAACATTAGCCTTGTGTATTTCTGTAATATTTATTTTCTTTCATTCTAGGTGATCCATGTCCTTACCACATGATGCTAAACTATATGGGTTATTAACATTCTACATGACATTAAAATACTTGGGTTTCCTAGAACTATGTATGGATTGATTCTCATTTCCTATGAGATATGTAGGTATTCCTCAATACTTTATCTTAGTATATCTACCACATGATAAAAAACCCCTATTATATCAGTAAATTTCATCTTCATAGTAAGACTAATGCTTTCCATTACTAATTTCTCAAACCTAGAATAGATCATATGAGCTTATTAACTTTGATGAGAGATTCCCCATATAAACAATGCATATAGGAACATGAAAGGCTCATTATGGTCCTAAATGAGAGAATATATAATACATACCCCGAGTCCTTTACCCATGATGATAAAATTCCAGGATGATGTCTGTTTCATGACATAACACGACATATTCCCATGTAACTCTCTCAAAATGACTACTATTACTGGTGTTCGTCTCCCGACACACCACCACCCAAGAACTATGTGTGGCTTGATTAATGTCATCACACGATAAGGAGTGATTCTTGGTTCTCCAATACTGGGCCCAGATAGTACAATAAACAGAAACAATTCACACCTCTCTATATAGGTTAGACATGTGTAGAGAAAATACCATTTGAAAACTACATGTGACTTGATTCCTGTCCTCATATGATACATAGTGATGTCCAGATCTCTAGCTCCAGGCCCAGTCTAAGAAAACAAGTATAAAAATAACCCCTCTCTACATGCGGATCAAACATAAACATGGATATTTTTTAAGAACTATGTATGGATTTACTCCAATCACCACAAGATACATAGTGATACCCAGAATTCAATTTATGGGACCAGCCACAACATTTCCATTTCACATTAGGGAGCCCACATCCTTATCGCACGATGATAAACTTCCCGACCCCTTAAGAACTACAGGTGGCTTGATTCCACCCATCACATTATATGTATTTACTCCCATGTCTCCAATCCTTGTTCCATAGAAAACATCTAATAAGAAACAAAATGCACCCCAGATTGAAAAGATGATGATTCGTATAAACTAATTTTTCCAATTTTCAAGCTTGAACAATGTACAACTTTCTTTTTCATGTAATATATCATGCACAATTTTTCACATTAGTTCCCACTTCCTTACCACATGAAAATAAATTGAAATAAAAACATCCTAGTAGCATGACAGTAAAAATACACAACAAAAACAACCTAACCACATGCCGATAAAACTACAAGACAAACATCCTGACCACATAAAAATAAACTACACAGAAAGCATCCCTTCATTATGATGTTAAACTACACAGAAATAAGTAAGCCCCAACAACATGAAGTTAAATTGTGTATATCATCATCCATAAATCATCCCTTATCAAATTAATAAAATATCTTTAACCCATTAATCTAAAGTAGGGGGTTCATTCATCACATTTTAAAGAACCACAATCCACAAATCATACTTCATGTCTTAAACATCTTAGGTTTCCAAACACATGTCATAGACCTTGAAAAAGATAACCATCTTTAAGAGACCTTTTCTTGAGTATGCATGTATGCATATGGCTCATGAATGTGCACCTATGGTTTTTAACTAAATGGGTCACTCTATAAAATGTAATTTACTACCCTTGTGACCCCTAACATCACTACAGTGGAACCTAACACCTCATTGTATTTTGGGTCATTCTTGGTATGATTGTACCACATCGTTAATCATGGCCTGAGTAACTCGATCCATGATTTACAATGTTTTAATCCCCTATTCAAAAGAATATGAGGGTACTCTTGACATAGAGTATCAAAATTGGGCTCTTGTGCACCATCATCCATATTAGTTCCATTTACATCATGACCTTGAATTACCTACACTATTGGTTAAAGATATATGAACTTAATCCCTAGATTATAATGGTCGAAATTGAAAGACTTCAAAATTCTAGCTAAGGAGACACAAAACATGTCAAGTTGAAAACCCACAAAGGTTGGCATGAGAAAAATTCAAGTCTTCACTCGCTAAACTCTTCATCTCTAGAGATCATGCAAAAATTAGGGCTCAAAAAGTTAGGAACAAAGATTATGCGGCCTACTTAACAGACCTAGTAGAATCCTATCTAGGCTTAATGGACCCTATGGTTCAATAAAAATTTAGAGTAAATATTTGTCACATCTCATCACCATGAGAATATGTTCTCTAGGTGGTAACACAACTTTTAGGATGCTTGAACCATTTTTGGTATTACACCCTCCACAAATTAGACATCATGATTTTTGTGCCTCAGATCAACACAACCTTGCATGGACCTTGGAAAAGATAACTGGTTTCAAGGGACCCTTTTCATGAAAATTCATGTATGCCTATGGCTCTGGCATATGCACATATGGTCATCAAAAAATGTATCACATTACAAAAAGGTATTTCTGATCCATGTGATCCCTAACATCTTTGTGTAAGAACCCAACCCCTCAGTGTGTTTGGGGTATTTCTCTATATGACTATCCCATATCATCCTATAGACTAGAAATTTTTTGATATGATTTATAATGCCCATAAAAAACTATCTAAGTAGATTCAACATCCTTGAAATAACATCCCTGAGTTTTATACCCTTTCTCAAAATAGGAATGTGTTACTATATTCCCAAACCTTTGATGGCCCACACCTCATGATTTGAAACCAAAAGGCATAAGGATCGAGATTCAAAATCAAGATATGAATATCCCTAGAGTGCCTGAACCCAACCTGGATATCTTTTTTTCCATACCCAACCACATCACCTAGACGTTGGAGTCTTCATAAATCATTCTTGGACCTCGTAATGAATTGGATATCATCTATTCTTGACTATTATAAAAATACATAAGGGCCTTTAGCGAACAACTAATGGAATCTCATCCTTCCTAGAAAGGAGTTCCAATCCTACTGAGCTAGGGGAACAAATCGGGGGAAGCTAGAACCTCAAGGTGTTATGGGGCATCCTAATCATGTCTACCCCATCCCATATTCATAGACTCTTGATTTTGGGTTATGAATGATATCACCCATATCAAAACAATCCAGGAGGTCCTAGAGTCCATAATATTTTACCCCTAACTGATATTACCACCAATAAAATTCCATAAACCTTTGAAAAGAGTGGAGACACCTATATTTGGAAATGCTATTGACACATATGAGACCTAACCTACAGATAGAGGCACCTCCTCCTTCCAATAAAGGAGCTTTGATTCCCTTAATACTTAGAAATCCCATAATAGAACCCAATATCATAGAGGGTTTTGGGGGATTCCTAGCATGTGTGTAGTATATTCCATGATCATCAATAATGTCTAATCTAAAATACCCTACACTACAAAAATAGAAAGTCCAGTCTAAAAGACCCTAAACTACAATAGTAAAAGGTATGTGCTAAAAGACCCAAAAACATAAATATAGAAGGTATGAGGTAAAATAACCTAAATTAAAACTATATAAGGTATGGGATAAAAGACCCTAAAATACAACATTATATGACATGAGATAAAAACCATAAACTACAATGATTGAAGGTCCAAGCTAAAAGATGACAAACTATAGAGATACAAGTTTTGAGCTAAAAGAACCTAAAATACATCGATATAAGATCCTTCTAAAAGACCCTAAACTATATTAATATAAGGTTCAATCCAAAATACCCTACACTACATCATAATAATGATTATTCTGAAAAATGGTAGATCGTTCAAGGCCTATCATATAGACTTGGAAAAAATCAAGCTGCTCTCAGTAATCCTACTAGCATCAGAAAAAGATTGAGCACTCTCCCTCTAGGACTTGTATCATACCCAAGAACCCTTTTGTGAATTATATAATTTTAGGATTTATAGAGAAGATATATTAGTAAGGAATCTCATATTGGTGGAAAATCATGATCACTTCCCGAGAAGAGTCTATTATGATTTAAATACTCAGTTCTAGACCTTCAGGTTGAACTGATATTATAAAAAGGCTGGGTTTCATTGGATATTCATATAGTATCAAATTATTAAATAATCATGAACATAATTAAAGAAATAATACTAGATGAAAACATGAAATGTTCAAAAACGTCCATTCATTGATACCAGGTGATATGAGGAATCTCTAAAATTTAGAGTCACTCTAAGAATCTCATAAAATAGGTGCATATCGATGATAAAAATACAATATGATCTAGTCAGCTAAGATGTCTTGGCTGGAAAAAGCCTAACGAGAAGCATCAATTAAATGTTGAAGTGTTTCTCACCCTGTCTCTTATGCATATTCCATAGGATGAAGAGTCACAACCAAAATAGTATGCTCCTCAACTCTCTTTTGAGGAGTTTCCATCGAGGATGTTGAAGTTGAAAGGTCATATCTTAATAGAGCTATGATTTCCTCACATCTCCATATTTTTACAGTCTCGGAATCCTGCTAGGCCTATAGTGTAAAAACCAACTAGAGACCCTAATCCAAATCCTAAGATGCCTCCTTAATCTTCCAGGCAAGGGGATTTGCATTTGAAAAATCATTCAATTAACTCTCATTGATGGACAAATCTCATTAAGGAAAATTATATTTATTATTTTTAGAGTGGTTTTTAGTCAAAAATACCTACCCTCAAGTCATGAAATAGATTATGAAGATTCTCTCCTTAGTTTCAAAATGTTTCTAAGAAAGTATTAGTAATAAAGAAGTGAATCTGATGCCATAAAAACCTACGTTGTGTCTGAAATTCTGTGACTGATGGTATAGACATCCCATAAAGAGTAATAGTTTATTTATATGACAATAGAATAAAATAAGAGGCCTTATATATATTCTAAACTCAACAAAGTAATCACCCATTTATGATGTCTTTGGGATGATTTTATCAACAGAATTAGTAACACATTCGCGATAGTCATGCCAGGGAGAGGTAGCTTCCTCAAATTCTCACCCAAGTCCATAATTCAATCCATCATTTCAAAAGATATATGGGTTATTGAGGAAAATGGAATGTCCACATGAAGGATTACTTGGTTTAGCACACCATTCAAATAAGATGCTACCCAATCCTGTAACTAATATTGGGTAAGAAAGGTGGTATAACTAGTGGGATTGAGAACAATCTCATCATCAATATCTTCACATTAAAACATCCTCCAAAATTGGCAGATGATCCCAAGGAGTTTCTCTCCTCATACATAATCCAAAGGAATAGGGGTGACCGTTTGTGTGAATCCAAATTGACCAGAAAATTGATAAGGAATATAAGGCTCGTAGATGATAAGATCATCCACCATTTCTATATAAACCCCATCCTAAAAAGAGATCATATATTGCCTTTCATCAAGGGAGCTAGTTCTGTTTTCAATAATCGACCTAGTAGGTGCTCGATAAGGGGTGAAATAAAATCTATAAAATCAACTAAGTGCTTTTGTAACATTGTCATTGCATAGTAGAATTGATCCAAACCCTGATATATTCAACAAATAGATATGATATTGGGAGATGGGGATCCTAGTGGCATTATAGTATTCATAACAATGGAAATTATACCTTATCATGAGAAACAAAAACTAGAAAGAACCATTTATCCTGTAGGTGATGCTTCCTTATTGAATGTGTCCTAGGAGTTGGTAAAGACATTCAAGGATCGACACTATCAGATTAAGGTGATGTCCTTCCACTAGCCATGTTGTCATCATCAATGTGCTAAAATATAAATACACATCCCCATCCCCAAAAATCCATCCATTAAAGAACATGTCCATAATGTCCTCTAGCAGAAGGCTCAAAGAGATCTCTGACATCACTTGATATTCCATGTAAGTATGATACCAATTCTATAAAATTGACCAATACAATATGACACTATCAAGAACTAGTAGAGAATAGAATAGATGGGGGAATATAAAAATTCTTATGGCCTTGCTATGATGAAGTAAAATGTAAATCCAATCCGTAAGGGAGATATGTGAATGAATGATCATCCCCTTTCTCAGCTTCTCCTTGACAATTATTAGCACACACTTCACTATTATTAGAGTCTATAAATGGTCATCCCAAACATCTGATATTGGAAGTAACTCATCATACACCTCCCTGAGAGGGAGAATCCCACCAAATTGGTAGATTTCCCAAAGGATGATAACCACTTCATTGTGATACAAATGGATTTTTTTGGTGACATGGAACCAAAAACTGATCAGTTATCAAAGAATATCAGGTAGGGTGTAAATAATAAATTAGTAAATCCACATGGATTTATAAAGATGATCTCTGTATAACTGGTCAGTAAAATCAATGAAGATTTTTCTGAACTAGAGGAGCCAAGTCCATTCATTAGAGAATTTTCCTCCAAGACATATATCCCATTTGGAGCTCCATAATCCACTAAGGATATCTATAGAAGAAACAAATATACTTGATTAAATGTCATAAATAGGTTGATGAGTGAAATCACAACCATCTGGTCCCAAGGGAGAGTATTATAATATATAAGACAATCCTTGGGGTTGAGGTACAACCAATTGATCATCCGCAAAAATTTTATTTTGAATACAGTTAGAGGAAGTTGACACTCAACAAGACGATAGATTAAAATATAAATGAGGAATGAAAACTTCATCCAGTAATCTGAACCTATATAGAGAAATCATATGTGATATAGGATAATTTTGGAGCTCAGGCAAGCAGAACCACTTAAAACCCCTATAATCATCATTAAAATGATATCAGGGTTCAACATTGTGATTTATATAAATAACAGCCCTTTAATTAGCTGCATCAGAAAATATTTTATATGAATTGAAATCCTATGAGTTAAATTTAGTGGAATATGTCAGACATACAAATATAGTCTTTTAAAAATCAATACATAAATATCTGACAGCAACATGAACATTGAATAAATCAACAAAGGTGTTTTTGAATCACATAAATGGATAAAAAATCACTTGACCCTCAAAGAGCTCTCTAGTCGCATAAAACTATAGGGAACCACACAACTAAATGACCCCTCAGAAGAATCACAATTGTATGAAATTCACATGGTCAAGAAAGTTGCAGAATAGTGAAAGGATCATGTAATTAGGAAAACAAATCCCACAAAACCCTTAAGACGATTAAGAATATTCACAACCAAAGTTTGAATAATTAATAAATAATTTTTAGTAGTCAATTAAATCAGGAACTTGAGAAAACAATATTACAAATTTTATCTTACAAAACATTCTTGAGACAAGATCCCATGATCAAGTATTTTGGAGAGTTCTAGTGACAAGGTCATGCGACAGAAGCGAGGCGCAAGATATCTAAAGAATCAAGTAACTAGTTAATGAAGCCTATCTTTTCTCCCCTATATATAGGGTATCTTATAGAATAAAAAACATTGAATTACAAACTAAGTGTTTCCCAAGACACTGATTCACGACATCACCAAGGACTCTGGAAGGCATTTATTTTCCTTAGAACTGAGCCCTTTTCCAAGCAGACGTCACTCCTGGGGGGGGGGTGGAATTTGTTGATTCCCTTCAAATGAGAATCATCATAAACATAAAGGGCGAAATAATTGAATATGAGTACTATTTTCTATGCAATGAAATGTAAGATGGAGGTTTCCAAATACTCACAGATTACATAACCCCCCAAGGGATATGAAATCATATGACCATGATGAGGTTACACAAAGGATCTCTACATAGTGCATAATCTATGACTGATCCCATGAAACCCCCTATGAAAGTCCCTTTTGATTTTGTGAAGGCATCCCAAAAAATCACTGGTAAAATTATGTATACAAAATAATCACCCTAAAGTGATGTGACATGTCCACTAGTGAGTTCCTAAAAACTTATCTTGAAATACTCCAAAAAAAGAGGAAAATATCCAATAGAAGGGAACCTCTTGCAGTCATAAAATTAATTTAATGCATCACCGATGGGGATAATTGTTGTCCTTAATAATATTCAAGAAAACTAGAGAGATCCCAATTTTTAGAATAAAAAAAATTAAATTAGAGGGTATTAGTTGGGAGCCTCTTTCAATCATCAAACAACATGTGATTCTCCATGAGAGACCCTTAAAACATCGAAAGTACCCAGTGACCTACCTGCCTCATCTCAAGAAATTATACTGGCATGTGACCCTCAATGTCCAAAGAGTCTCATACATGTCTAGGAGAACTTGTGCTTCCACTTTGTTTCCTTAAGGACATATATCTCAGTTGGACATGAAATAATCACACATCTCCACATGACCATTTTAGGTTGCACAACACATAACCAAGAGGTTAGGTGATGGTCCATAACTACACCCAAATGTCCTTGCAAAATATATACCAATTGTAAAATAAAAAAAGGGAATAAAAAGGGGAGGAGGTAGGAGTCTCTCAAAGTAATGAAACTTATGCGATGCACTTAGTCTATCTGAAGAATAGTCTCACAAGACCCCCCTAATAATATAGTCCAATTTCATGAAGGCCCTTCAAAATCCAACCTTATCTCATAGAATGTCCCGAAAAAGGTTCCTAAGCTCATGAGAAGGAATTTTAATAGGTATTATAATATCATGAAGTCACATGTGATTGTCAAATTTACAATATTAATGTCCCTTAGCATGTCCAAAGAAGAAAAAATAACACTTTATTTGAAAATAATCTAATAAAAGAGGTATTGATGGTATGATATCATGGTCACTGAATGATATGAAACACCCCTAGTATGATTCCAAGCATGAACTCGTAAAGACACATGACAACGAAGTGCTCTTCCAGCCAAATCCTAGAAGTGTGCGATATGCATCGTTCATATTGGTAAAAAACTCAGGTGAGAAAAATCTATAAATCCCCCACCCATCATGAAAAATGAACAATGACATAGGCAGAAAAACTTTTAGAACCTTGCACTAGCACACCCAAAAATAGAGAGTATTTCATGGTGTGGATAATCTTGTGTCCAATATGTTTTCTATCATGTAATATATTAGAAAACAATTGGAGTGATCATTCCACATGTATAGGTGCTTCACATGATCAATCATAGATCACATGAAGGAATCATGATAGGACATGTGAAGAACACCCCACATAACTACTAAATCCCAAAAGTCATAATAAAAGTTAACACTGAAAAAATATTACCAATTCAAAATATAAAAGCTAAAATAATCAATATATATGTGATACATAAGAAAGTTGAAAATATGCATATCCTCATGTGCTTCACATGAACCACCTAGGTCATGTGACATAACCAGGGATTTTCACCTAGATCATGTGACACACCTTTGGCCTACAATTTGTATCATGCTAAGTCCCATGTAAATGTCATAGAAAGTTATATGGCACCCCCATTCATGCCACCCAAGACTTGAAAACCCCTATAGGATTAATGTAAAAACCTTGTGATGTTCTTCATACCTATTTCCTAACTCATAAAACTGCACTAGAATATGTGAGATTAGTCTCACAGAAGCACTTGGGCATGTATTTTGGCTCTTGTGATGCCCTCAGGGAACTCCAAATAGGTCTCACAATTTCCCCTAAACATGTCATCCCAGAAATGCAACACCCCCGAGATATTTCACACTGACTCTCACGATGCCCTCTAAGTGTTCCAAGCAACTCTTATGATAACACTAGGAATGTTAGCTAGATCAAGTGATTCCCAATGGACATGCCAATCAGGGTCTCACACTGGAATCTGGGATAAACCATATGGGTCATAAGATTTCCTTCAGGCCAGTCATCATTGATTATGAAACAACCCTCATACATGCCACCGAATTTATGTGATTTACCTCATAAAATCCAGTTGGTTCTTGTGATTATCCTAGGACATGTTAGGTAGACATCCTATGATATTACAAAGATGACATCCCTAGTTTCTCTCAACGAGCATAGCTCATGTGATCATAGGGAGTTGAAATAATCATAAAAAATTCATTATAAGCTTCTACAAATGAAAGGTCTAACTCAGTGTGTAATCCCTGACCAACGACATAATATGATATGTCCCACATATAAAGGAACTATCACTGTGTAGGCCCCAACAAATTGAACTAAAATAACTATTGTTTCAATCATAAATAGAATACATAGGATGCCTTCCATGGTCTGAGAACCATATCAAACCTCCACAGGGTTGTCCCAATACATAAGTCCTTCATTCATAAGTAATGAGACTGATAATATTCCATTCCATTTTGCTCACACTAATTATACCTCACATGATATTAGGGAGTTTCAATAATGATAAAATTTTCATTTTAATAATATAAAAATGAAAGGGAAACCTCATCCTATAATCCCTGACTAGCACCATAATATGATATGCCCCACATATAATAGAAACACAAGTTTTTAAGACCCGAGTAATTGAAATATGAGGACTCTGATTCCCGCTATATCCAGAATACATATGATACATTCCAACTATCTAAACCCAAACACAAATGGCCATGTAAATCAGTGTAAGTACTTCTATATCTTCAACATTTCAACCATCTGGACCCAATAATTCTCATGGGATGATTATTCTACCTCATCCATTAGTGAATGGAGAATCCAATTGAACTAGGAGAAATCTGATTCGTACCATAACTAGGATATGTAGAAATCCTCCCAAAGGCCTAATCATGATATCAAATGGGCATCTACATCTGTGTAAGTCCTTCCATTTCATTGATATTTCAACCATCAGGACCCAATCATTCCCATGGGCGGATCATTTTCCTCACCCACCCACAAACTATGAACCAATGAAGTATGAAAAATATGATTTGTTCCCTAACCAAGATATATAGGATTCCTTCTTATGCCTCGATCTCCCTATCGAAAATTTGAAGAGTTGTCCTAGTATATAAGTCCCCCACACTTCCAATTGTTGTCCATTGTTTCTCATATTAATCATAGCTCATTCGGGGTTTTGGAGCCACAATGAACACATCATTGGTATCATGAATCTCCTCTATCCAAGAATATATTATCATGTAATCCCTAATGAGTGGAATGATATAAAATCTCACATATAGGGGAATAGACCATGGGTCTAGTCCCAAGGTCCTGATCGAATTATAAGAACTCTTATTCTTGCTATTACCAAGATATATAGGATGTTTCCTCGAGACTCGAGATCAGATATCCAGTTCCTAAGTTACCATGCATGTGTACTTTACACCTGATGTTTTGTTGCATGGGATTAATGAACTACATGAGTTTAGATAAAAGAAATAACCAGGATATGTATGATTTCTCATAATGGCTCAATACACCCCTCAAAATATTAACTGCCTCCCAACATGGCATAAAATTCAGAATGGATGGTTATATAGCTCCATCATTTTAGTAGCTATAATAACTAACAAATGGATGAATAATCTCAGATACATATAGATGGATTCACTAATAAGATACCATTCCTTTGTATAAAAAGGGACTTAACCTATAATCATTTTGTTAGGTGAATTGGTCCCATATAGGGATTTGGAAGAGATTATCGAACATATCTTAAATCTATAAGAGTGTCATGCAGTAGGAAGAAATACCCCCCCAAAAGGTTTCCATAATCCCAACCACCCATCATCTCGACCAATGTGATCCCCTAAGTGTCATTTGGTCTAAAACCCCAATTAACCACACATATTTGGAAAGAAGGTCCATACACAATTATGGATAAGTAAATCATTGGTATTTTCCATTAATAATGAAAATTTTGACTCTATGGTAATGATTCGAAAAAAAAATCAAACCCCTAAAATCAACCATGGGTCCACACTAAACCCACCTCAGCGAGGGTTCTGGGCCATCTCTTTCCCATCAAAATAAACAACCACCAATGTTTTCAAGGGAGGGTTTCCCTAGGATGCCTAGTCCTATATAGATACAAAATAATATATTTCTATATATATGGATATTCCTGTATAAATGAGGGAAAATCAATTCACTTATATGCTTCATGGGTTTACCATGCAATGGTGGGATGTTCTAAACAAGGACGATCATTATCATGGTATGGCTTAGTGAGATTTCCATTATTGTTTCCAGGATTATTTAATTCTATTGATGTAAATTTTTGATCGAGTTAGAGATTTCATGCACATGGAGTAGGGAACTATTTAAATTACGAACTATTAAACATGTTTCACATCAATTTAGTGATTTGTGAAAACATTTTCTAGTGAAAAGCTATCCAAAGTGATATGTTGTGAGTATGGGTTCAAGTATTCCATCCGATCATAGTTAAATATCTTCCAAATGTCTACTATTTTAGTGATAGCGAACCAATAACTATTTTTTTAGAACACATTGATGTATTTTAAGGGTACATGGGATGGAGTTTCAATGGCAAGGTATGGTTGTTCATCAAGTAGAAGTAGCCTTTTTCTAGAGGGTTCTCGGTAGAGTAGTGGTGGAAAATGTTATTGCACTAGTAGTTTGGTTCTATGTCATTAGTGTTTATGGAAAGTTCACAAAATCCTTAGTGTTACTGAGACTTAGTTGAGTATCGATCTTTCATAAAAATGGGTTATCTTATAAGATTATACTGATTTGTTCGAGATTTTCCCAGTGGGATAAGATCCACACAAGATCCACCTTCCACAGTACGATCAGTAACACCATGTCAGAATGGGAGATTGAGTACTAAAAAAAGTATAGGATGCAAGGGGGGGATGTGGTTGATGAGGTTAGATTCAGGATATGCAGTGCCGGTAGAGTGGACCCACTCATACTAGTAAGGTTACAACTCTGTACTCTTGATCAACCTAGTGATATGAAGGATTCCCAATATCATATGAGTACGGTTCTAGAGCATGTATGGTGAGTGGTAAGATCTTATTATCCTTTACCTTGGTGCCCTGGTTATTTGATACAAGTAATTAACACTCTTTTGTCTATATGTCTATAATGGAAATCAATGGGATTGATGTTTTTTCTTCTAATGGGCAATAGATCTAGATATTTTTTTGGGAGTATGATATGAATGTGTATACCAATGATGGATACTCTATTTGAAGAATTATATGAATGTGTATTCCAATTCAAAGAGCCCCCCCCCTTGATCTTAGTATTAATCGTTTCATATTGGACCTATTCAAGCTTGAAATGATGAGATTAGATATCATTCACAGGATTTATTGGTTGGTTCCCTTTCATGATCAAGTTAATTTTTATCATTGAAGGGTGTCTTTCACATAAATAAATGGTGGTTCATATATACACAAAGGCGAATGGGATGTGTAGTCTAGTCGAGATGGACTTAAGCATCGTAGGATTGAATAAGTGAAAACCCAAATTTATATCACTTATATAGATGATCAGGGAAAGAGTCAAGATGAGTTCCATCAAGTTGTATGTCATTTAATGGATGTCTATCCTAAATTAATTTATGGATTACCTCTTCTGATGGAGGTAGAGTTTAAAATTGAGGTAGTTCTAGGAGCATCATTGGTAACCTTTCCTCCTTATAGGATAGATACTATTGAGTTATCAGATCTCAAGAAGAAGATATACAACATGAAAGCTATGATTTTTATACAATACATTAATTCTGTATAGGGTTTTACCAATCCTTTTCTCCAAGAAGGTATATGGTGACCCTATAATTTATTTTTATTATAATCAATTGAATTAACTTAAAATTAATAATTGGTATTCACTACCTGATTGAAATGACCACTACAACCAACTATGAGCAGATTGAGTTTTCTCAAAAATTGGTTTGTGTCAATGCTATAATTTGTTATGAGTTAGGCCTTTAGTCATACCTAATTCCATGTTTCGAGGTAGGAATGGCATTTATGACTATTTGGTGATGTTGTTTGGTTGCATGAATGCACCCAATATTTTTATGGCTCTAATTAATTGGGTATTCCACCCATTGTTTGATTCGTTTTTTGTAGTATTCATGGAATACATTTTGGTGTACTCACTTACTCAATACAAACATTACATGAATCCTTATATAATTTTGGGAACATTGAGAGAGCACTAACTATTTTATAATCCAACCATATTAATCCTATAGATCTATAAAGGTCACTTATTGGGACACATTATCTCAGAGACATTAATATACATTGACACATATAAAGTTACTTTGTATTTTCTTAGGAGTAGAATAAGTATGTATTTTCAAAATACATATTATCCTGGGGCTAGATGGATATTAAAGGTGATTCATTCAGAAAGTTTCATGCCTAGAAGCACTATTTAAATTTTTTTAGGAAGAAGGTTTTGAAATTTATATGGTCTAATTTCTATGAGGGGTCCATTTAGGAGTTAAAGGAATTATTGAATTTTGCACAGATCCTAATTATACCAAATCTAGGAATAAGCTTTATAGTTTACTGTGTTTCCCTAACCATCATAATAGGAGTAGTTCTGATGTAGGAAGATCGAGTCATGTGTATGGGTCTCATCAGTTTTGGACACATGTTAAGAATTACATGATGCATGATCTCGAGTTAGTATTTGTAGTTTATGCTTTGAGTTGTTGGATACATTGTCTACCATTAGAGAAGTTTTTTGTATATACGAACTAGAAAAGACTCAAATACATATTCACACAGTAAAATTTTAATCTTAGTAAGTGAGTACCTATAATTTTTGATTTTGATATCTCATTTACTTATGGGAACAAAGTTGTTGTGGCTGATGCTCTAAGCTAGAGGACTCAGACACAGCTAGTTCAGGAGGCCAATAATGAATACCAGTTGATGGTCCTATTTTTTTAGATACACATAGAGGTCTAGGAGAATAATGGGCATCCTATAATTATATCTTTAGAAGGGGCCTCTTCAATTTTTGATAGAGTGAATATGAGACAAATTTCAATACTTGAGGACTTATTCCTTAGAGAGACTGTTTAAGGTGGGGATCCACCACCAAGTTGGATCATTGATGCGGATGAGATATTGTGCATTCATGGATTCTTTTGGGATACTTCAGATGTTTATTGTAATTGATAATGAAGGTATTCCCTAGGATTACAAATATGTATTATGGATTACACAGATATTATTTAAAACCAGAGATGAAAAGGTAGATAACTAGAATTGTTACCTGGTGTTCCACATATCTATAGGTGAAGGTGGAACACATATGATAATATATGATTTTATAGTTATATCCCATTAAATAGTGGAAATGGGACAATAAGACCATGGATTTTGTGATATTCTTTCTGAGATGCCCTCAAGGCACTGATATAGTATGGGTGATCATGGATAGGATAACAAAATTCACTCACAATCTAAGGATTATAGAACCATTTTTAGTAGATAAACTGGGCAGAATTTTTGTTGATGATATCATCATATTTCATAATAACCATTATAAAATTGCGTTGTATGGATATTTCCAGTTTACATCATGATTTTGTAAGGGGTTTTAGAGAAACTTGGTCAAAATTATTTTGGACTACAACCAATCTCTTACAGACTAAAGGACAGTTTAAGTATATTATTTAGGTGTTTGAGACATTCATAGAGAATTAAACCCTCACTTTTGAGGTTCTTGGGAGAAACATATACATCTATCATAGATTTTCTATAATGAAATATTTACTTATGCTATACATATGAAAAATTATGAGCACTTATATAGTATGACTTTACGATCACCTCTGTGATGGTCAGAGGTAGGGGAGGTAGTGCTACTCGGACCTCATCTGATTCATGATTCTTCAGAGTATGAACAAATTATTCAAAAGTTAATGGTTATGAATCATTCTAGGAAAAATTGATATTCCAAAAACTATTGGAGACCAATTGAGCTAAAGGTTAGGGATTAAGAACTCCTTTGAGTTTTTCCTTCCATAAGTAATTAATAGATTCTGAAACAAGGGAAGTTATCATCTTGTTATTTCAGGACCTTTGAGATTTCAAAGAGAGTTAAGATGATTTCATGTTTGTTATAGTTACCTTAGAGGTACTCATCCATGCATGAAATATTCCACATATCTTAGCATATCTGCTACCACTCATATCTGACATATATCTTTTATCCCCATGATGATGAGTTAGAGGCTGATTCATATTTGGTGGAGTATCCTATTCATACTGTTGATCATATCTATTCATACTGTTGATCATAGAACAAAGGATCAATGAGGTAGGTGGGTCCCTTTAGGTAAGGTTTTATGGTATCATTGCCACATATAAGAAGAGACTTGGGAGAGAGAGGCCAATGTACATGCTAAGTGGAAATAAATTTTATCAGGTGTTAATCAACAACCGTCAAGGAAACTCAAGGATGGGTTGTATTTGGGAAGGGAGGTTGTAACATTCTAAATTATGGATGATGTATGAATTATTAATGGTTAATTCTTAATCTTCCTTTTTAATATTGTTCTTGTTCTTAAATGAATAAGGAAGGGTTCAAGAGCCTCCAGGGTTTGTTTCATGCATAGATCATTAGTTTTTTATGAAATATTATATGGTACATGGTTGGAGCAAGATTATTAGTTACCATACAACTTAATCGTGCATCCTAGTAAGAGGATGTTTATGGTTTATTAACCAGTGTATTGGAGACCACATGTTGATGCGAAAATTGTAGAATTGTTATAGAGGGGACCCACATGGGTTGTGTATGTTTTATAAAACTGTGTTCTTAGGCACACTAGAAGTTACACTTTTTTAAAGACCCATCATATTTGGATCATTTTTGGACAAAACATTCAACCTAACCATGAAATGGGTTTGCTCCTTTGGATAATGTTGGAACATGTTTGTTTAATGATTTTTTTCTTACCGTGATGCCAGACCAAGTGCCTCTTAATTGTTGGGTGAAATGAAAAATTTTCCGTTTCCTCTTTAAAACTAATATTCAATATTTTCCCTCACTTTTCAAAAAAAAACCTCACAGAGGGTGATACTTATTCATCCTATTCTAGGATTTCATTCCTCTCCAATCAGAATCTACTTATCTCAACATCTATCATATGGGAATAATAGAGGTAAGAGATTAAATATATTACCTTACTATCTCAATTTATCTCTCTTTCTTTAGCTCATTTTCTAAATGATATAATATGCCTCATTTTTTTTGTGTTCATATACTCTCTTGATTTCATCCACCATAGTTTGATTTTAAATCCAATACTGAATGAGTGTTTCTCTACAGACATAAGGTAGGTGGTACATACCATTTCCCTTAAAGTCATTCCCATTTATAAATGTTATCAATGCATCACATGATGAAATATGTTTAGGTCAATTTTTAATTAGTTAATTTGTAATTTTTTTGTGGGTATTATAAGATAGAACCCTTATGATACTCATTTACATTATTGAATGTTTAAAACACACTAAATATCACCATTTTAGATGAGTTATTATATACACGATCCTTATAAAACATTACATGTATTTTTTTGAAATTGAAATGGTAATTTGATTATGTTTTAATAAGTGAATATTTTTTATATTGAATGGAATGTACCTTTCACTTGGTCCCTTGTTGTTTATTTAGAAAATGATTAAAATGTAAGAACGTCCATATAATTTTTTTTCATTTATAAATGAATATTAGGTGTTTAAATTAAAAGAAAATATAGAGAAGAATGGATTAATAAATGGAATATCATTTTTTATAAATGGTTACAATTTATGATGGATATTTTTCCTATTAAATGAGTTTCCAGACTTGATCCATCCTTATATTCCTGAGGGAATTTCTTCAAAACATAGAGGATTACACCTATATTCATTGATCTAGTTCCCAAGGAAAATACCCACCTTGGAAAATGGCCATTGTCTTATTAGTATTATAATTCTTCATTGTAGTACTGATGATTTATTCAATTTATATAGGAAAATTATAATTCCTTGGATTATCTTCTTTGATGCAACTTGATGAATTCAGACACGGGAAAACATATGTAATTTCCTTGGTCTCTAGTCATGAATTTCTCGATATTTACTTTTGAATTAATCGATGGACTTGGTTAGATACTTATCACTAGTGGAATTCCAAGGGTGTACCCCTTAGAAAATGCTTAGACCATTTAGACAGAATCCATGGTTATTACTATGAGCTTACCTGGAATTCTAAGGTAATGGATACCTTGGTTTATCCTTGGGTAATCTATAATTATTACTATCACATGGACACACTTATTATATTGTTGTACATTAACTTACTGTAGGATTCATTTTCAAAGATATCCATAAGTGTTCAAAGAAGGTATGGTTGACTGGTCATCCTATGAGGAACCCAATCCCATCATGGTAATTATTTCAAATTTTCATTTATCTGATTATCATTTTACATGCATACTTCTATATTTACACTCACAATATAGATTTATTATAGACACCATTTGTGGTGGGCTACTCAGTTATTCATAACCCTTATTCAAGCCTTTAATTAGAACCTAAAAAAATCAAGGTTTCAGGTCAAGATAGAGTAATGATTCTACTCTTGGGTGCTTAGTTTTAATATTTCATTATATCCTAGAGCACAATACTGAGATTAGAATTATTATTCTATTGAGTTCAATATTTTCGATCTTTTTGAGTATTTTTGTATATCATGTACTGATGATTCATATCTATAGTTTTGTATAGTAACCTGAAATTATCTTAAATTTTGTATGTGTTTGGATATTAAGGTTAATTATTAGTATATTAAATTCATCAAGATGATTTAATGATTTTATTTATATTATTTTCTTTATAGGTAATATTTTTTACCCTTTTTCTATTAATCAGATGTGCAACACTCTTACATGATGGAATAGTCTCCCTATAGACACACCCTTGTCCCTCACTACTAATAGGTAGACTCTACCTTTTAGGGAGGTGCTCAAGATTCCATGTGATCATGGGTTTAGATACTGTTAACAAGGTACCTAGGCAAGGAACTCACATACTGTATGGATTACTCAAATTTGGTCAACCGTAACAGATCATTCACCAATTAATTTAGAGAATTTTGGGACTGAATAATAAGAAAATATTTATTCCTAAGGTGGATATTAACTATGTGAATATAAATTAATTATTTATTCTTATTTATTCACAAGGTAACATTTATTAATTTATGTTAATATTTTACTAATATTTATTATTTTGTATTGGGAATGTAATATTTTTATATTTATCTATGAATAATGGTGTGATATTTATTTATTTAATTATTTAAATATTCATTGTTTAACGTGTTGTGTTTTTTATGATCATATTATGATAATTTTTAGAGGATAAAATCCCAAAACATAGACATATCTATATTCATGAAATAACACATAAATAACTTTTTAAACAGAGTACTAGGTATTGAAAACTTGTGGTAGCTTCCATCTTCATTAGGCAGTGAGCGTTTGAGGAAGATAATAGGTAGCAGTGAACAAGATTACACTACCAACATGGGGTATACTGAATAAAGAATCCATGAATGCTTTATAAGGATAACAATAATCTGAAGGGGTGATATAACCTTCTAAATGTTAGAATAATAGTGTTTTATGTGGAAAAGATAGTTCATTATTCATCACACCCAACTAAATAAGATCTACCCAACTTTTATATCCAATGCTTATGTCTCCTCACATCATATGTGATATTAGATGTTAAGGATAATTCATTGAAAAGTTTCAATGAATTAATCAAACTCTCTAATCCACATATAATTAACTGTAATAGATGAAGAAACACCCTGAAGGAACAACAATAAATATATCTCAACTATAAAAATATATTATACCTTTTACTTGCATGCATAATAAATGTATGCTTAATTTTCCTATATTATATTGTACACCATATATATACATATATAAAATTTCATATACCATATATGTATACATATTGAATAAAATTCATGTCTACATTCATCACATGAATATACATTTTAGTGCACATCCAAAAATCTCCCAGCTTTACTAAATCCCATAAAGACATTTTAAAAAACATCACAACTCTTTGTGAATCCATACAAACTCTTTTTGATATTGTTTTGAAAAATACTCCATTCATTTGTAAAAATATCTTTTTTAAAAATTTAAGATTATCTTAGGGCCTAATTGGGTAACCCAACAAACCATAGTAGTATTGACAACAACTATGAGATCCCAATGTTCTATATTTAAGAAAATAGCATCCCCAAAAAAAGAATTAGTCTTAATCAAGATACTTTGTGGCCCTGTGTGATCTCCATCAAACACAATAATATATTTATACAAATATATCCACTGTGAAATATTACTAATAAATCATATGAATGTTATATAATATTTTTTATATGACATCATGTGACCATTAGAAATGGAACATGTCAATCTTGTATTGGCCTCTCATCATTTGTTGATTCTCTAAGAAAGACTGAAAAGTCAATGAATACATCACATTTCATTCATATATCTGACAAGAACATCACATGTCACTTATCCATGATGTTGTATAAGTCATATGTGAATTATATAGGAATTCCATACATTTACTTATCCAAATTAAATCATGATTATGATTTTTATTATTATCATACAAGTGGAAAAATACCACCATGGTTTCAATACAACTGATGACATGATTAGAAACATTCTAAACCACCCCTAATTTTCTATGTTCATATAGCGACTTTCATAAGTAGGGTATCAATGTATGAAGATTCTCATGCAAGGTATCTCAGCAAATTTCAGTAAGAAGGATTTATGATAAGCATACCACCATAATTATATCTATGACCATCTAACATTCCATGAGATACACTATAGTGGATTAAGCTATGTAATTTGTCTCTTCTAATTACATCAAGAATATATTTTTCTTATCTCATATTAAACCAATTATAATAGAAAAAATAATCTATTCATGATGACCTTTATATATCATCACAATTTATTATACTCCATAATGATCGTTGGTTAGGAAAAATTCAATGTAGTAATATAGTTTTCATTTTACTGCCCATGTAAAGTAATATTTTGTAGAATAAAATAAATGATAAAAGGACATTTACTTTATTATAATTACAATATATGGTTTGAACCTTTATAAACAATGTGTTAAGAGATTATCCATGTTTTTAATTTTTTGGTGTATAAAAGGTTTTTCAAAATTACATCTAAATATAATTCCTGTAAAATACCTATATTAAGAGTTGATAAAATAGTCCCACCATCCTCATAGTGTTAAAAATAAAAGAAGAAATCTATTTTGAAAACTAAGTATGATATTCCTTAAGTTTGAATATTTTAAATTATAATCAAACTTAACAACTTCATAATATCAGATTTAATGAGTTTATCTTTTTTTAAATATAAAACTCAATCAAAGAAAATCATAATAATCCATATAATCCTTTCCATCAAAGTTATTTCATTTTAATCATTTTTAAATAATATAACTATTTTAATTATCGCTTAACCATCATACCCTAAAATTTCTAATGAAAGGTATAAAAACTTTTTAGGGTAAAAAGTTTAAATTTTTAAATTTATATTTACCATTTTACCCTAAATATTGTTTGGACACTATGTGATATACGTTTTGTATTAGATGATATAAACCATTATCAAATAGTTATTTTGTCTTTTTATGGTAACTAAATACAACAAATTGTATTTTTCCCATCACAAATCTTAAAACTATTTAGGATAATAAGTAAAGAATAACTAAATTACTATATTTGAATAATCATTTTATTAATAGTCATATTCACTTTCTCACAAAAAAGTAAATATTTAAATTTGTATTGAATATCACTTATCCTAACTTTTACAATATAAATAAAATAATCTCTTAAAAAATATATAGTAGAATATTTTATTTTTTAAATTTTGACTACTATAAGATCAAAAATACTTTTTCTAAACTCATTTACATTATATTCCATTTGGGATATCTTTTTAAGACTAAAAAAAACCTTCTTTTTTAGGAAATTAAATTTACTTCCATTGAGTATGAGTATTAAACAAATAAACTATTATTTCCAAATTTGTTTTTCTTCGATGTTTTTTAACATATTGATTTTAATTTTTTTAGTAAAATTTATATCAAATGGGTGGTAGGAAAACATTCCCACATATTTTATCAAATACTTGGATAATTTTTTTTGTTTTTGATAAACACTTTTATCCATATTTTGTTATATGATATTTTTATAGAAATTAATGAATCATAAACCATTTGTATTCCATTAATCATAACAAACATGTTCATAAATTTTTTTTCGATCTAATATATTCTATTATCACATAAGAATGTTGAGGTGATGATACAAATCTTTTACATATATTTATTTGTTCATGATAAACGTTTTTACATTCAAATCCTCTATGTAGTGACTATTTACAACATCTCATGTATATAATCGGAAATCTCAACCAAATAATACTTTTATTTTGAACTCGAATATAATTAAAGAACATTTGTAAAATATACATTCAGTATCACATAACCATTAAATTAGAAGAATTAATTTTCATTACATTGATACATGATATAGAAATTCCATGGATTTTTCTGAACTATATCTCATATAACATGGATAATACAATAAAATTTAATTATTATTCCTCCTTTCTAATATCTCTAGGATTAAATTTCTATGATTTTATTCTTGAAGAATCCTTATTGAATAATCTAGATTTATCACTTATAGGTTTGATCCTCTACCTCCCCATAATATCTGTATAGTACCAAAACATAGATATAATATTCCTAAGTCATCTATTCTCAACACTTTGAGAATATTAGGTAAAATTTTCTAGAATTCAATAAATATTAGAAAAAATGTCCACAATTGGAAGTAGAATAAATTTATTGTCCATAATAACACTTATAGGAACTCTTCGGTATATCTAAACATGCTCAATGAAATTGAGTATCTGAGAGTAGTGTTTTTAGGTCAATTAGAATCTAGTTACTTTTAAATAGTAAAATAATCATTTCATGATTTCATAAGATTATTTATTTTATTGTTGAATCACTTTGACCCTTGGTTAATTAGGAATGAACTATATGAACACATAGAATAATTAAACATCCCATGAATTTTTTTTAATCTTTCAATATTTGGATTTCCATTCTTGGAGATTATCATTTGAAAGATTAATATAATTGTTATTTAGATGATAATGATTCATTTATATAGAAAAGAACATTTTTCATATGAGAAACATGTCCTCCATATTCTCATCATAGGATTTTAATGAATGTTCTCTCACTAAATATTAATACTCTATATATCATATCCATTTATTGGTAAAATATCCATAGTTCATCATAACATATGATGGTTATAATGTAATCATGCAATGATTATTTAGGTAGGGGTTCATATTAATAAAAAATTTGTGAATTATTAATAGATTAGTGGATAACCCTTTATCAAAATCCATCATATAGAGTCACTCAACTCTATTAATCTAGTATACGAACTGTTGGGACTTTTGAAGTAGTTTAACCCAAATAAAATGTCAATATTAATATAACTAATGAAAATTAAGGTATACTAATGATGATATTGAAAATACATATCATCAATATCATGATTACTTATAGATTTATTTACATACATAAGATAATTAGGGCAAATCTTGTGTAGATCGATAATACACGGTCAGATGATTGAGGTATTGAAAAGTGTTTCTTTGGATGTAATATCACAAATATTATTTTTGGGTTTTTAATTTAAAATCTCCCCCATTTAATATACATCATATTCATATTCAAAAATTACATATGAAATCACTATAATTTCATGTTTTAACTACCTTTTTGTATGAACTATTCTAAAAATTTTGTTTTGAAATTCCCTATTCCAACAACAAAATAATATGTTCATGTCATCTTAATGTGTAACACTTTTTACAACCCACAAGTATATGTTAATAAAAAAAACCTGAAGTCATGTATACTCACACATATCCAAATTAATCACATTAATATGTTAAAGGAATGCTTCATGTAAAGGTATATATTTATATAAAATTGACACACTCCACGGATGTAAGCCTATAGAAATTAATGGAAATACCCATTTACTTCCCTAGACAATGAAAACATACATTAAAGTAGGTCGTACAACCCAATTTTACTCTAACCATGGAGAATTTATTCAATAGATAATTAATTTCATGAAATCTATAACACCTAATATAAATAAAATACACCCAAAAATTAATCTCATGTTCGTATCTCAGATTACAAAATAAGAGAAAGGTAGATGGAAACCTAAGTTTATGATATCAAACCTATAATGATATTAATGGATCTATCCTAGAATAAATTAATAACATAAATGGATAATAATAAAATTCATATTTTAAAAACAATTTACAAAACAATAATATCAATGAAATTTAACAAATAAATAAATAATTTATTTTCCGTAGAAAACATGCTACATTTAGGAGCTATTAATAAATAATTACTAATTATAAATATTGTAAAATTTAAAAACAATATATATATATATATATTATATATATTTCAAAATGAAACTATTCTTATTCATCATTATATGGAATTTCTGTTTTAAATGTGTGATAATTTTTGAATTATAAAAAAATTAATCTAATTTATATTATGTAAAAAATTTACATAATGTAAATATACTATTTTTTTTATGTAAACCTTGATCAGATCATTCAAAATAATTCATGTTGATGTTTCTTAAATAATGTTCCTTATAGTTCTCATTTAGTTAGAGTAATTTCAAATTTATTAATTATAAGAAATCCAGAATTTTATATATAATCATTTTATATTTTATCCTTATTTAATTATTCATAATTATATATGAATTATATCTTAGGATTCTCAAATAAATAATTTTATTTCAATATCATAATAATTTATATATGTCATGCTAAAAGGTATTTTAAATTTTAACTTTTAATTTTTGGGAAAATGTTTTACAAAAAATTATCCAATTTAATGTAAATAATTTATAATTAATTTCTTTATTTATAAATTCACTATAAATTAAAATAAACCAAGATACTATTTATTGTTATTTAAGAAAATTTATAAACCATAATAACCATTTCATATGTTAAGAAAAATCCAAACAATTTTCTGCTTACCCTTACACTACACCTCATCTCTGTATAAGGGTATCCCCTTATTACCCATATAAAGACACTATAAATGAGGGTAATGATGTTTTTAGCCTATAGGTAAAGGTATTATGTAGATTATTTTCAGAAACTATCTTTCTTACAGGTATTAAATTTACAAAACTCTTTTTCATAAGGTAATTTTTTATTTTTCATACACTGCATAAAGGTAAACACCATGGAATTTTATGAATATTCATTACATTTACTTAAAAGTGTAAAAGATTTTATGTAAATTATGTAAATCTATTTCTTAGGAATACTTCCTTTAGATAAAACACACTTGTAAATGCTATCAATGATGTTAACCTTATAAAGACCATATGCATAAGGGTAACATGTAATGACAAAGTTTAACCAACCTTGACGCAATACACTGAATTATTGTGTAAGGTTAATAAATATACATAAATAATTTTCATTATGGAAACATAAAGATTATCCTTATAGAGACCATATAAATAATTATATTACCTTTATATAACCTCCATGTATAGTGGTAAATCATACTTACCCTAACCCAACTCATGTAAGGGTATGTAATGATATTCCGATTTTATGAAAATTTTTATTTTTGTTTTTCTTCAAAAACCAGTGATTCAAACAGATTAAAATCATTAAGAAACTCTCTCTATTACCAGTAATGAGGTATACATGATCATTTTTTTGAAGAAAAAATAATACATTAAGATACCAATCATTAAGAAATAAGAGGTAAATAATACTAATAATAGAGTACCGAGTATTTGATTGTTACAGTAGATTTTATCTTCCTTCGGTAGAGAGTGTTTGAGGAAGATCACATAAAAAAATGAACAAAATCACCCTACCTACAAGGGGATGAAATTGGAAAATGCATCCAAAAACAACATTTGAAGATACTTTTAATCTAAAGGGGTGTTAGAGCCCTATAAAAAAGAGAAAAATAGAGTTTCAGAAGGAAGATAGATTCCAATATTAATCACAGTCAATAGAAGAGGATGTCATCCTATTTTATAGCTAAAGCCTGAGGCTACTAGAATCATATTAATTTTAGACTTTTGGAATAATTCATGGACCATTTTAATGAATTATTGAAAACACATTAATACAATCATAATAAATTATTATATATGGAAAAACATTTGGGAGAAATAATAAAAATATATATCACATAAATATTTTTTATTCATAAGAATCACATTCATAATAAATATATTAATCATAATAATATATTAGAATCTACAATATATATACATATATATATAATACCATAAAGAATATATATATATATAAATATAAATATTCCATTTATCATAAGACTGTGTGTATACATCTTATCCTTGTAAATTTTTTTTCACATCCATCAATAAGATCTACAAATACCAAGGTGGAATGATGGCATAAGGTGATTATTCGATGAAAATGATAAAATAAATATAAATTGAAAAATAATAATTAATTTAATCATTACATTATATTTATTTATCTATGAGTTTAGAGCATGTTGGGTAAATAATAATAATATTATTATTATTTAGAAATTTGGTTCCTTTAAGATATTCTGAATCATAAGGTCCCATGTGCAATAATTTCACTCTAAACCAATATCTTTAAAACTTGATTTATATCATTTTCCACACTCTTGGTTATTTCATAGAATTATTTTTTAATGGATCCCCTCAATCATTAGATACCCATTCTCTTAATGATATATTAAGAATAGAGAGTGATACTCCTCACCATCCTCTATAACATAGAGAGAACCATATTGATTGCTTCTCATTTTAAAGTGTAATGTTGAAATAAGGGATGATTCATTGAATTGTTAGTATCTATCATGCAAGAAAATTAATTTTTTTTGGGGATATTTGGAGGTTTATTAATCTCATGTAGATCACTACTAAATGGAAAATACACTTTATTCATATAATGTAAAGAAGGTATGGTAATAGTTGTCAACAGAATCATAAATGAAAAAAAATAAAATGATAGGTAATTCATAATATAGAATCAATTTAATTATAAATTATATTGGAATAGTTGGTCTTTTGTATTTTGGGGATGAAATTTATTCTAATTGTAATGAGAAATCTAAATGTGTTGATTAAAATTTCTTTTTCTTAGGTTTGACTACTTTTTTTCTCCCCCAAACATTTATGTAGTATCAAATATAAAAGATAATAATTTATTATTATTATTTTCATATATTTATATAAATATTTTTTATTATAATTTTTTTCTTTTAATTTATTATTTTAATATTAATATTGAAATTATGAATTCATTCAACTTCTTATTATCCAGAATACATGAAAATTACAAAATTAATGACCAAGAGATCCATCATAAGTTGAGAAATATTTTGGACATATGATATAGTAACATTTAGTTTAATTTAAAAGTACATGTCGTATAATGGGGATCCCATATATCTACATTACATGGGATACATGACATTCCAAATCAAAATAAACATACCAAAAAAGTAATACACCATTGTTCAACTGAACATATTTGTATAAAAACATATAAGATACACCACAAGGAATATCCTTAGATACATTTTAGTTATAAAAATTTCACCTAGTGATTTTTAGAGTGATTGTTTTTTCAATGAACATGTCAAACAAAGAGTAAAGACTTATTGTCGATAAACCATAAATTATTGAGATTGGAAATTATATATATGTAATATATGTTTTCTTACTCCTTACTATCCCAAATAATTACATTACCACCTCCAAGTGTGTTCGATAGAGACATGGAATGATATATACACTTCATATGGATTATTAGTACATGTTGTGAAATTTTCCATAAATTGATAGAACTAAATTTAGAAAATAATTAATAAATTGAAACACCGAGAGAAAAAATCATAACTAGAGACAATTGTGATTCTATTTAATAGGGTTTTAATATTATATAAATATTCAATTAATTTCAAATAATTAATTCATAAAACTGGTTGATGTATTATATTTAGGAATTTAACGGATTACATTACCTATTGGTTAACACATCTCCAAAAACTATAAATGAAAATTTTTTATATGCTATTATGAAATTAATAATTATTATGTGTCTAAACCAAAAGACATTATATATACATTTAAATATCCTATGACTATTTAATACATGATCAAATATAGTGAAGTAGGTTACATGTCATGTTTCATCCAATAACACACTCTGTACTTATTTAATTTCAACATAAATTTAATTTGATTAAATTAAAATGATGTCATTTTAAGACTATTTAGAAACGATAAATTGAACTAATTATTTACTTTATCTAATTTTATTGGATTATATATTTGTAAAATAATTTATTTATGTGAATACTAGCTAGTTTATAAATATGATATCATTTCATTATGGATGTTCATTTTCAAAGGCTTACCATTATATGTTCTTTTTTTCTTTTAATTTATTTATTATTTCATGGGTTTTCTAATAATTTTTTTATTAAACTAAAATGATTACTTCTTATAATCTCCTCCTTTTTTATGTAAGGATCTTTTTGATTTGTTAATTCATTGATATTAACCCTGAAACCAATCCTTTTGTTCACCTAACTTGAGTGTCAGTTAAAATTATATAATGGATGGAGGTCTTAGGTGAGTATAGGTGATTCATGATCATATATATGGTTAATCATACATATGAGATAAATTTTAGTGTATGTGTAATTCTATAGTTTAAATCATGTTATGGTTTAATGTATTTTTTTACCAAGGCTGTGGGTTAGTTTATTATCCACCTGAAAAATTAATCATTAGATATATTCAAGATCATTTCACTTTAACTAATTTATTTCAATAACTTCCTTAGATAATTATTTTTCGATTCTTTATCAAGGTCACAAAATAAAAATATTAATAAGTTAATAATAAGGATGTAAAATTAATGTGACTATGGGTAAATATTATATAATCATAGTCAATCACATATATAAAGTCCACATAATATTAAAAACAATTTAATTTGATAAAATAGGAAAATTACAGATAATGATAATAATCTATCAATATAATTAATTTTTTGAAAATACTCCTCTTACAAGAATTATAATGAAACTATAATAAAAATTGTTTCCATAGAATAATTGTGGACACTTAATTTCATCATATAATTATAATAAGGGTTTCGGTTAACTTATACAAATATGTGTTATGTTTAATGCAAAATGTGTGTAAAAAATAATTTTTTGGCATGTAATATGGAAATTTAGGTCTATGATTTTATTATTGGGGAGTATAATTAATATATCAAAGAACTGAAAGATAATATAGTTTTAATATTACTCTTTACTAAACATTTTCAACTAATTTTCAGGGATAATGTATATATTATGATAAGATAAGATGAGTTTCTTCCACTATAATATCTATGAAATAGGATATTATAAAAATGGTGTGGGAAATTAGGTTTCAATAAATAAGGGGTATACTATGAAATAAAATTTATTACTCCTTATATTATAATAATCATGATAAACAATTAAAATATATTGTTAACTAATTTACATTATTGAATGTGAAATCAACATAACTATATGATCAATTGGTAGAAGGCCATGTCCACATAAGCACAAATTTCTAATGTTATTTTATTTTTTATACATAAAAGTACAAGAGTAATATTTATACTCTTTGTTGAAATACCGTATACATGCTCATCCACCTCACCAAAAAAGAAAAGCAGAAAGAGAATCCTAGAAGAGGTATGTGGGTATGATCCTACTATCTATTACATTAGATATTAGTTATTTTCAAATAATTGGTATTGAAACATAATGAAATATCTTCTTTTATTTTTTCAAAAGGATAAAAAATATACATTAGGAAAATGCTATATACATTGTACTATAGTAGTGTAAACTCAAATTGTATACTGGTCTATTGAACTTATGTTCAATATATATAATTTTATTGATCTATTATTGATTTTTGATCATCCATATGGACAATAAATTTTCTATTAATGTTATATTATAATCCTAACCTTAAATTTTATCCAAATTCTAATAGATAATGAGATGAAAATTATGAATAAACTACATTAGATAAATCTAACTAAGATTCACACGATATATTTGGGTTGTGAGGAACTTTGTTCCACAACCTAAATAGTGATTAACATTGAAAGAATGGTTAAAAATACAATTACTATTTTATAGAAAATGGTTATTTAAATCACCTCAAAATAAGTCAAAACATTTAGTTCTAGTTTGAGGAAAAATAATCTATTTTTATGTGGAAATAAAGGTCATATTGGAAAAATAATTCACAAAAAATTCATGAAGATATATCTGGATACATATAATTAAAATATACATTCATTATAATGCATAATAATTAATAATATTATGGTGACTTTTTAACTATGGAATTATCTCTTGTTTTAAGGGCAATTGAAGATAAAAGTACATACTCACTCATATAATATTTTGAAGAAATTTCCCATAAAAATGAGGTTTTTTATTCATGTCAACCATAAGTAGCATAGTGGGATCAACCCCTAAATAATATCTTAGTAGTAATATGTTAATCGTGTGAGGTAATCATGTCGAGTTATTAGTAGTTGGATCTACATTAAGTTGGATTCTATTGGAGCAGGTTCCCAAGAACCATCTACGATATACATTTGATCATCAAAATATTAATATTGTTATTTATTAATTAATATCTTACCATGTATTGATCATTATTATAAATGATAATTAACGTGATAATTTCCTTTGAGTCATTTTCATAATGATTGGTCGTATTAGTTCCCATTTGTGATCTGATACTTGAAATTCAATGAAATTATTTATAAATCTATATTTTGTGGCCATATGATGTAATTTTGTGGGACCTAAATAATAATGGATATTAGGGGAAGTGTGATTATAAGCATTGGTACTTCTTCTTATAATGTTCATCCTTGTTAATCTACATGTTAAGAAGGTTATGAGAACATTACCCTCTAGTAGGAAATCAAAAATTATATTTTTCATTCGAAATTCCAATCTACATATGTGTTTAATGATCTTATTTTTTTTATTTTATTATCAATGCACATCATGATCCATGTAAATTTATATCTTTATATATACTATGTTGACATATGTTCATGATAATTTTTGGAATATTTGGTGCATCATTTCTAATATTTCGTTAATTAATGAGTTGATAAATATTTTGGAATATTTATTTTTAATAGAAGCTAAAATATTTGGCTTTGATGGAAATATTATTCCCCAATTAATTTAATAGGCATGGTATTTAGTCAGTATGTTCATCTATAGAACATCAATGAAAGTGGCATCAAGCATCTAGGATCATGAAACCAGTATGTGACCTACTTAATTAAAAATATAAAAACAAAGGATATGTATTCCCAAGATTACATTCATATCTTGTTATTTTCATTAAATACTTTAACATATTTCTATATGGGATCCTTTTCATGTCTCTAGATACTGACCATTGACATTAGGAAGTATTTTTAAATATCAAGAAGAAGGAAGCCGAGAGGGATATACTATATGTGTATCCAAAACCTCTATAAAATTCAATATGAAATTAATATGTTGAAAATTTATTATTCTAGTAAATATTTTAATAAATATTAATGGTTTGTAAATTTCATTTATTAAATCCCTATTTGAGATTTTTAATTATATGAATATATAATGGTTATTTATTCGGGGTAATCCATAAGGGGAAAAATATTTATTTATTTGGTTATGTGAATATTTAATAAGGTATTAATCACTATTTCATGACTATAATATTTATTTATTTATCTATAAATAATGCTATAATATTTATATTTTTAACCAAATTTTCTTATTCAATGTTAAATTAATACCAAGGAGGACATGTGGAAAGACATGATAATCCAGTGAAAATTAAAAGTTAAATTTCAATTAAATTAATAATAATTTATTTATACGAGGAATTATATATATTTATCTGTGTGTTTAGTTCATGTCTATTAATGAATATTATTATAATTAGTATCTATACATTGGGTTCATTTATGATTTAGATAATTATAAGGCCCATATGAAATTATTACCCTCTAACCCTACATTTATATAAACACAATTTTATAATTTTCATCCAGTATGTTTTCCATGAATATTAAATTATAGAGAGAAGCCACTAAATCCTTGGGGATATAATATCTTAGAATACTCTCAAGAACAGAGATAAATCCTCCTCAAAACCATCTTAGTTCAATAGAGAACAATAATGATTATATCTCTCTTAAAAGGATTATGTTGCAATAAATGATGAGTAATGGAAGTGTTATAATATTTGTGAAATCACAATGATAATTCAATGGAGAAGTTTAGTTGTACAAATAGCATGTCTTGATCAATGCAAAAGGAAATATACCCTTTATCCCTCTAAAACAAAAATTTTACTATAAGAGGTGTTAACAAAATCATCAAAAACATTCCCATGAAATTAAATTCTAAAAATAGACTCAAATTATTTATAAATTACAGGTGATTATATTTTATCATGGTTTTTAGAGTTTCTATTTTATCTAATTCTAAGGATTAATTCAAAATAGATAATGAAAACAATAAATGGGTTTGGGCTCGATGGCTTCCACTATGCCCCTAAAGGTTTTCTTTGTCCATGATTTCTCAATTTTAGTCTCAATAATAAATATATTGAAAAAAATGACCCATCATAATAAATATTTTAGTGGTGTCCTTATATAACCAAACAAATGATCATGTTCTTAAAAAAACTTCTAATTAATTCTAGTTAATCTATGTAATCACAATTATACTATTTAGTTTTATAGAATGGGATAACCTTAAAGTATTCACCAGGTTGATCTAATTTACAACTGAATTTAAAAATTTCTATATTCTCAGAGTTATAAACCAATGATCTTACCCTAAACCTGAATGGTGGTGATACGACCATTGGATGGATTCTTGATGAAAACCCTATCTTGTTCTTTTATGACCAAATTACGGTTCAACTTTTCTAACCGAATTGTTTCTAAAAAAATTTCATTACTAAATTTAGACTATATATCTAGATATTTGAATTAGAAATATGATAATGATTAAATTCTCAAGTTTATATAAAATAGAATTTAGTAGAGAGTCTGTATTTCTTACCCATCAACAAGTGAAGGATAACCAATGTTGAGTGGTGGGTATGGTTCAATTTTTATACACAACTACAATATTGTGGTATGATATAATGATAGATTTTATCCCCAAATAGTATAATATAAATTATAAGCATTAATCAATTTTGTTAATCACTATGTTTGGATGATATATTCTATTTTAAGAGACTAATTTTGTATAGGATTTAAAAATGTTATTGTATATGGAGTGATGAAGATGCATAGTCTATTGATTTATATATTTTATAACATAGAATAAAGATTAACTTCGGTGTTTTGGTGGAAATTTAGTTATATGTTTAGACCCAAATTGACCAGGATAAGGTAATCTCAACATCATATATATATATATATATATATATGCTCATAGTGTAAATAAATCAAATTATGGAGGACATTCTTTGTGCATGTCCAATGAACCATATTATTTCATAGGACAATTTACCTTTATAAGAGTTTTTATTTTAATATTGACATTGTGAAATCCTTTATATTGATATTTTTATGATATTTTATTATCATATATATTTATCATCACTTTTTGGTGTTCTAGTTTTGGAAATGTTTTGTTCTTAGACCGAGTATTATGTAAGGGATTTTTGAATAGATTCTATAGATAAAGAAAATGATATGAATGGAAGAGAGAATCTATAAATATAATTAGTTTAATTTTTAACATTAATAATATTTAAATTTAGAGACCATGTATTATTTTGGGTATCTCAATTGTTGTGTAACCATTACATTGGATATCAAGGGTTGTTATATCACTTTTTGTGAATTCATTCAAGATTACCATGTGAATTAGAAATATCATAAAATATAAACAATTACCTATAAAATATGGCCTGATGCATGATGTTTTTTATATATAGAATTTATAAGGAAGGAATATGATTATATGGAGGCATTTTAATGGGAGAATCCTATGTAAGAGTGGGGTATGGCCTTTTCTAGATGTCACCAACTAATAGATTTCCAACTATGTGAATTCCAATCCCAGTGAGATTTTAACAACCTTAGTTTGAGGTATTTGTAGATTTTTATTTATTATTACATTATGAGAAGGTTTTCCTATTCATGATGTGGGTGATGAATTTTAATATAGTGTTTTTAGTGGGTCTCTATTAGGATCCATGATTTTACAAAGCTGCACAGTTTTTATAAATTATTTAATAAATGTTTGCAAATCTTACAGTCCTAGGGAACTTTTAGTTATTGATAAAATACCCAATATTTCATTGTTTTATAAACTACTAACACAAATTACTACAAGTCTATATAAAAATGAACATTTATTTTGAATAAAATAATTTTCCAAAACACAAATTATTAATCTTTTTTCTTGGGATCAAATACCATATGGTGTTTTTTGGTGTTTATTTGTAGTTATAATGATTCAAAATATCTCAAAATCTCTATATAAATGAATCAAGGAGTGTTTAGATATGCAATAAATGTTAATATATCCATATCTTCTTCAAAATACTTATCTTCTTATTTCTATAATTGGGAAAACTATATTTAATAGCCATCATTCATTGATATCTTTTTCAGGTTGTGTTTTGAGGGGGTATTATTATGAAACAACTTTTAGTGTCAAAATATCATTGATCTATAAGTGATTGGTGTCGTTTAACTGTAGAAACGTTATTTTATGTAGGTTACTTCTCTTATATACACTCATTCAAAAAACAATAATGATTATTATTTTAAAATTATAATTCTCATGTCAATTTTTCAAAAATGAATGTGACAAATCATTGCTGAATTTTCTCTTGGGGAAATATGGTTTTAGTAAGAGGATGGGGTGATATACTCAATGTGTGTGATGAAATTAAAAATTGGTTATTTAGTTCTATTTTTTTTATTTGGAATGGTAATAATATGAATTTGGTTTATAATTAGTGTGAGATCTTGTTCTCACTCGTACTGATAAAATAATTATTTTGTGATATTTTTCTGAAAGTATAAATATTTTTTAATAGTGACGCAAAATTAGTGTGATATGGATTGAGTTCATGATAAATATAAATGGGGCCTAATAACATCAATTTAATATTTAATTTATAATAATGGGTAACATTATTTAAACATCAAATTAATTATTATAGTGAATGGGGATCAGTTTCCAGTCCAATGTTTATTCTATACATAAGACCCATTAGATTTTTGATTCATTGGGTTGACAACATATCTTTTAAAATAGAGGGATTGGTGAATTTCAAGGGTTAGAGGTTTCATGAAATTGTTGTGGGATTTATTTTGTGGGTCAATTGGTTTAAATTATATGTTAAAAGGGTGTATTTTTAGTGTGAGTTTCATTATAAACACTATATTGTCCTAATTGTTATGTATTATGCTTATCCTTTATTTTTTTATTATTTTTTAAGGGAATTAATTATTATTAAGAATATTTTTTGTGATTTATTAGGGATTTTCCTACTTATTTTATATACTAAACCGCTTGTATATATTTATTTAGGCATATGAAGATAATTGTTTTTGTGATTTTGGTTAGGGTAAAACTATTCAATCTACTAGAATGGAATCAATATGTTGTAGTCGTTATAATAGATTTGGGTGATTAGAGTTATCTATGGTACAGAGCATGTGGTTTTCCCGTGATTAAAAAAATTTCAGTCCCTTTTTTGTTGAATGGTATAAATTTAATTCTCATATATATTGTCTATTGTTGTTTTTGGAAACATGTCATGTTACATTATTTGTGTTATTTTTGGTTTTTCTCATTATTCATGTTGATAAATTTCCATTGATGTTCTTATAGTATAGTTTATATCTTATACATGGGTAAATCAATCCTTTATTATATTGTTAAATGTATGGTTTTCATTGACAACCATTAGGGTTCAGGGTGATACACCATTAGCAATTGAAATTCATATCCTGTATATAGTTTTAGGTTCGTTTTAGATCTTAAAAATTGATATTTATATATTATTACTCATAGGATAATTCCTTGATAACTTCCATCATACAGAATGACACAAAAACTTATACCTGGTCGAATGGATTAGTTGGTAGAGATAAGAAAGTAGGTCCACCTTTCAATTGAAAAACCTATCATATTAGTAATCCACATTTATGTATTATTAGTTTATAGTATATTTATTATGGGTGGTCTCAAGGAATTTCTTGTGGTTTCTATGTCTCATTAAAGAAAAAGTAAACTGAAACAAAACATATTGGCCTATGATTTGGATTATACTACGTCTTGTTCAATGAGGGGTTTATTCTAGTTATATAATTTAGAAGTCACTAATATCACTATGAAAACTTAGTAATGGCCATTGTCCTCAATGATTCCATAGTTTTATTCATAACACATATGTGTTATATTATTCTTTAATACCTAGTTAACACTTTAAATTTTTCATATAGGGTTTGTGATATGACCTTGATCATGATTTGTCTTTTTTTCCTCATCCATGAATATATTTCCAAGGAATAATAAACCATGAATAATTTTTTGGTGTATTCCTTTAGTAATCTAATTGGTTATAATTATATATAACCTCACTTTTTATAAATTAAAATTACATCACTTTTGCAGAATACTAAATACATTACCAAAACAGATTCCCAAAGACCATATTAATTTATTGCCTTTGGAAACATGGAAAAGTAAACAATGGTACATGATCAAGAAATATTTTCTCCCATCAGGTTCTCCATGACTAGCACCCCTCTTAATCATATAAAATAATAAATATATATTTATAACTTGTGAAACTAGCGGAATATCGTCCCTCTCTCATAACCTCTTTACAGTATTGGAAGATAAAGAGAATCCTGAGGGTGAGGTAGGGGATGAGGAAGAGACGGATTTGGTTAGGGAGTCTGATTCTGAGTCCACAGAGGAGCCAATTTAAGTGGAACAGGTAGAGGATTATATCATATTATCCTCTACGAAAGGGAAAAATACCATAGTTGACCCAGAGGGTTTTATAAATCACTCTCGGAAGGTAATGAAGAGGAAAGATTATTCCTTATTGCATAGCCATACTGTCACTAGATCCTCAAGAAAAATCCAATTTCCTCAACAAGTTAGTGTCCTTGGTGGTATAGATAATGCCAAGGAGAACAAAAATGATGGGCCTCGATTGGTCGTTATGGAAAATCCTCAGGGGGATGATACGATGAGTTTTACGGCTTCGATGGAGGAACGGTGGGATGTTATCATTCATTTCGAGGAGGAAATGTTGGAGACAATAGTTCCATTCAATGCCTTATAAGACGATTGTGGGAAGTTGTATGAGAGAGTTCTTCAGGTGGCTACCAGTGAGGTGAAAACAGCGTGGATCGACAAGAAAGATTGAATAATAGAAATAGGTTTTAATGTAGGGAAGATAAACATGGAGGAATTCTTATAGGAATGGGATAAGTTTCTAACTTGGTTTGAGGATCTCATTATAGAAGATCCAGACAAAGAGGTAACATTGCTTTTTTGGAATCTTTTGCGGAGCAATACTTCTAATAGGCTTAAACCTGATTCCAATGGATTGTCTATCTCATTTGATGTTTGATGTTGTGTTTTCTAGTTAGTCATGGACTCTTTTTTTGTAAGGTTTCTACTCTCCCACAACGTGGTTTTCTGGAAATAATAAAACAAAATATGACTATGGTGGAAATGGCAGTGAGATTAGTTACTCGATAAGGTTAATCATGGGAGATGTGGAAGAATAATCACGAGAATATGGGTATGAGAACATGATCCTAAAAATAAGAGATCATACACTACATATAAAAGATCATAAACATGAATCATGTAGTAATTCTTGTATGTTTATAATACATGAATCATAAAGAAATAAAGAAAATAATTCATGAAAGCATAATATTGGAATAAAACAAGGAATTGTGGAACACACATAAGTATATAAAATTATTTCCATTGTAGTAAATGAATTGTTGTTGAGACCATATTTGTAAAAATATTATTTTAAGGAACTTGGTTCACACCCCATTTGAGCCCTATATTACTGAACCACATTCACCCCTTGTCCAAGCCCTGTTTTGTTGAATCATGTTCATTTCCCATTCTAGTGATATAATACTGAACAAAGTTCATTTCTCGTTACATCCATATTTATATCATGAGATATAAATCTTTAACCAATACAATGGTGGGAGATATTAGTACCACTCATCTCATAGTGAAATTATACATACAAGTTCCAAAAAATCATAGACAATAATATCATAACCAATGAAATGAAATGGGTATCATAAACATGTAATCACTTCCTAATATGTGGAAAAAGATACAGGTTTCATAATCTTTTAATCATAATTATAACTAGTTAAAATAAGCAGTTTTAAAAATCATCTAACTTGTGTAAGAGAAATGGGTGTCAAAAATCCATCAATTAAAAAATAAACCATTCAAGAAATAATATGAATGAAAACATTGGATTATTTCTTATAAGGGCATGAGTAACATCCACATATGTCATCTTAAAAGGAAACTTCCCGGTATGATATTTTGAAAACATTTCTTGAGGAAAATATACTTTCCTATTTGAATTTTTTTAAAGAATAAAACCTTTTGAAAACCATTTCCATTGAAAATAATTTTAAATCTTATAAATAATACTTGATAAAATTACGAAAACATTTTTCATTAAATACTTATAAAATAAGCTTAAAACCATTTTGAAAATCATTTTCCATGAAAAAATATAAAAGGATATTGAAAGTATTTTGAAAAACATTTTTTTGAAAACATATTTTTCAAACATTTTATTAAAAAATTATCCTTTAAATATGAAAAGAATTATTCAAAGTATTTGTGGTGGATAAATCCGTACATGTCATACGAGGTAAAAAGAAAATTTCTTTTTTATATTAAAAAGGTTTGAAAAATTCATAATTCATATTATGACATGAATATTCCATTGAAAATATTAGAAAAAGAAAAAAAATGAAAAAAATTCTTTTAATGATCATTTTTTATTAGAATAATTTTATTGGAAACCCTTTTAATAAAACATGGTTTTGAAGGAATATAGATTTCTTACCGAAGAGATGGTAAAGTCGAGATTTCCTAAAAAACACTTTATTAACTATATTATGTACAAAATAATGGTAAAATGGTATGAATTCATGGATATATCTTGAATAAATAGAGTATAAAGAAACTCATGAGTATTCATTATATATGTATTATAAGATTTCATCAAAGAAGCATAATCGTTAACAATCCCAGAAAGTGATGAGATTGTTTCAAAAAACTCTTACCACCTAGTTACATGGGATCATACTATATATATAAGAAAAATAAATTTAATGAAGCATAAAATATCATTAAAATAGGTATATTAATTATATAACATGTAAAATGTAAGTATATTCACCTTGAAAAATAATTTAGGTGCATAATAAAACATGAGTCTCTAAGAAGAAAAATGTAGACAAAACTATTTTACTGATTTTGTACCTTTTAAAACACAAACCCCATGAAATAAATATCATAACAAGGATATTTAAATACCCATAAATTTAAGTATAAGAATCAGTTATTTCATCCATGGGAATTATATACACCACACAAAAGGAATTGGTTGCGAATAAAGTATGTATCTCATGGAAATGAAAAGCGACTTGAAATCCCCTTACCTTGTGTCTTGACTCTCATCATACTCATTCAAACCACCTTTATAATAAATATAAATTTATTATGAATATTTTTAAACCAATATTCTTATATATAATAACATATATGGTTTTATTATGACCATATATTAACCTATTGTTAAATATCCTATGTTAAGGTTTCACTTCAGATAATATTTTCTTTGTTCTTCACCTGTGTCTTTATTTGATATATCATTGGTACATAAAATTATATCATGATTCAAGAATGTAAAACATGATATAAAAAGTAACCTATATCCTTAATATTAATATTATTATAATATATAAAATATATAAGTACAAAATGGAATACATTGTTCATGGAGACGGTAAGCCGTACGTACACATGAATGTTGTTTCCATTTTTATTTTCGTATTGAAAGAAAGAATGAAATTAGATTTTTTGTATATATTTATATAATATCATTAAATTATCATTATAATTTTATATATATCATATAATTTCATTAAACCCATCTTTAATACATTCCATGTTGTGTGTTAACGAATCATATCCCTTTGAGGGGGTGATAGTCCACAATTCCTCAAACGAAATTATCGTATTTACATTAAATGGAAAGTAAAAAAGATATGTGTTGTAAATTGAATAAAAAAGAATAAATGAATTATAAATATAATATAAAATATATATAAACATAGTTCCAATCATAATTTACACTATGATAGGTGGTAAGGAAAATTGTACAATCATCATTTTCTAAGGCGGATGTTCGCCGTACACATAAACAGTATGTTCGTTACCCATTAGATGAAGGTGTGTGTATTTTTAGGTTGAAAACTTATCATAATAAAATACTAGTATATGTATTATTCTATTGTTTTTATACATGCATTGAATAATAATATTGGAGTGTGTGGAGAAGGAAAATAAAATAAAGGAGCCTAAGAGAAGGTGTTACCTCTTAATCGGGTAACTCCTTTTGGTTTCTGCCAAAATGATTCCTTGGAAGACATTATAGAAAAATATATCCTTAAAAGATTAAGGAAGGGATTTTGGGATTTTTATTGGGTAGATATTGTATGGGCCTAATTTTGTTGATAGGTGTGAAGATGAGGGTGTGGTGGTGGCCTTTTATAGGAAAGGGGGAGAGACACTTTTGTTACAATTTGAAGAGAGACATCCATCCACATTTGTTATTTATAAAGTCGATAAAATAACTACCCAAATTAATTAAAAAGGTGTATAGGGTCAATATATTTCCATCAAATGGATTTTGGATAGGTTTATAAGTGTTTTTGGGCCTTAATGTTATGGTTTAGTCTCTTATTAGGCTTAATTTAACCTTAATCGATATAACTAATTTTAACCACATTCACTAATATTTTTGGTCAAAAATAAAGTTAAAATTATCATGAATTAAAAATTATATTTATTAAAAACATGGAATCCATTTTTCCAATTTTTAATCAATGAATTCGATGAGATTAATTTAAAAGTAATCCTGCTGTCAGGTCGACAATGCCAGGGTTTAAAGTATAAAAATCAAACATTTTCTATGTTTTCATATCCAATTTCAATGTGAAATTAATCTCAATGACCTAAATTGTATTAATTGAAAAAATTATTATTTATTTAATCTTTTAAACCAATTTAAAATATAAGTTAACCATATAAAAAATTTATATCAAAAAAAGTTTTGAACTAAAATTTTGTATTTTAACTATTCATTAAAAAATAAAACCCTACAGAAAATTACCAAAAAAATAATCCTTACTAAATTTTTATGTTTATCTTTAAAATATGAAGCTTATTTTGTGGTACTAAGTCTATAAAAGTCCCAAAATTTTGATTTAAAGTGGTTTCACCTTTAAAAGGAGGAAAAACTACATTTATAAAAATATATATTTTAATCCAAAAATTGGGTTTGGTATTTATCCTATGTCCATAAAATTTATTGAATGAATATAAATTTTTTTAAAGAAATATATTACATTAATATCACATAATTATTATATTTAATTTAATTTAATATATCAAAACATCTTTATGACCATAAAAATAGTTTTACTTGCTTTTATATTCAATGAGTTTTCATATTCATTTTTAATTTATTATTAACCAATGAATTCTTAATATATTTTGTAAAATATATATTTTTATAAATGAGTTAATAATGTTAATATCCTCTAATATAACATCTATGTTATATAATACTATATTAATAATCATATTCTAATAATATATTATTGTTTGGAAAACCTCATTCTTGCTTATTATGAAAGCCATCAAGGGAAGTCATTGTTGCATATAACGCAAGCTAACCTCAGTGTTCCATGTAGAGAAAGATATTGTTTATGTTGTGTGTAGTTCATGATTAAGAAGGTGTTGGGTATTATACAAGCCAAGCATAATTCTTTAATATAAAATAAACTATCTTTGTTGTTCATGAAATGAAATATATCAAAAATAATAAATTACTTTGAAAAAAATTAAAAAACTCTCTGTGTATCAGATTCTACCCCATTAAATTTAATTTCTACCTAGAAATGTTTCTTGATTATCAAAGGTTTAATACATTAAATTTTCATTCATAGGGACCCACATTGTGAAAATAAATACTAAAACTTCCAACAAAAAGGGAAATTTGAAACGATAATAGTTACCTAGAACTACATATAATTGGTTTTCGACCTGGGAGAATAGAGGTTGTGGGTGAATATTGGACATTGAGGAAAGATGTCAATATTTATTGTGATTGATTGAGGTCATCATTCAAAAAGAAGTGAATGATCAATGAAAATTTGAGGTCGAAAATGTAATAAACCTATGATGATTTAAAAGGCCACAGGTTCAACCAAATTAAGGTTTTAGGACAACCCATTTACTTTTGATCATCATCCTAATGTTGAGTAATTATTTTATTGACCAATAATATAAGGAAATATATGTATTTGAAACATTTATATTAAAAAAACTTCATTCATTGGTCGTGCTTTTAACTATTTATAATTCTTCAATTTATTCAAGAAATGGAGGTCTAGAAATTAACTTTGATGCCCAAAGCACTAAAATACACTTCTAGCAGATATTAAATCCCATAAAATAATGTAAAATATAAAAATTTATCTAAACAATATTATTAAAAATAAAAATTGTAAAGACATTAATATCTAAACATAACAATTAACACTACTATTTCATCATAAAAAATTATTCATAAAAATAATTATACCTTAACCAGGACATCGAGTTGCCAGTGGTAGGCATGAAACCCTTAACATCCTTTGGTCATGGGTTCAAGACCATCAGCCTTTCCAGACATGATCGGTTGTCACCTAACATAATGATGTCCTATTCTAAAACCAAACTAATATTATTTCCAAAATAAATAAGGTGGAAATACATGAAATAAGGTTAATTACTAAGTATACATTAATACCAGGTTTTCAGTACAAACTCATTGCATAAATACTTCCTCTGATGTTTAAGTTAAACATTTCATGAATATTTAACCTTATAACCCTTTTCAAAGGTGTATATCCAAGACAATATAAATATAGCCTTTAAATTATCATAACTTTGATCCCCCATATATCATTGAGTTGATCTTGGTTTTCACTTTCCAATAATGTGAATACCCTCTTAATATGTTCCCTTGAAACTTGTTAATTACCTGAATTACCAGAAATAAACCTAAAAAAATGCATTATTCCTTATTCCATAGGTTACTGGATATATTCTATAAATCCCAGAAGTTATAAACTACATTAATGATATCATAAAAAACTTGTCAATAATTCTTTAATTTGTTCCAAGGCAATCAATACCTCCAATTTACTTATTTATATATCACCTATATTTTATTCAAAAACAAATATCATAACATAAAGAAAATATCAAGGTTTATCTTTCACTTAATCATGTTTTTAGGGACATCACCTTATTATTATATCAATTTTATATTCTACCGGGACCTTTCTACGTGTTCTTGAAAATCAGTAGTGAAAAACATGAACTGAAAAATACTTATATATTTCATCTTTCAAATAACATACTTCTTGAATCAAAATACATAAAATATGTTTTTACACATAATAATTATGCCTCTAGCAAGGATACTTAATCCTATTACACAATACCTATTTACTTTCACATTTCATCTATAATGACATCATCATCATCATCATTATAACTAATACTCATGCCACCTTGCTGATCCACTTCAAGAGTTTTCCTCTTGGGACATTGAGTTTTATAATGAAAATTTATTACACACTTAAAACACTTAAAATTCGATGACAGCCTAAGGAGGCCCATATTCTCATCCATTTCCTCAACTAAACTCTTCATTTCCCCCACTAGTAACATTCTTTATGGACTTATTTACCATTGTAAAAACATCTTTTTTTCTTATAAGACATTGAATTGGGTGACTATTTCTACATTCTTGACACAAAATAAACAAAATCTTCTTTCCTCCAATGTATCTATTACCCAAACTCCCATAAAAATCCTTTTTTATATTTCATGGTGAGTCTGAGAGTTGATCAAGGTACATGTTGTTAATATTTTTCCATGAAATATGATTAGGCCTGATCACAATATTTCTCACTAAAGTGATCACCCACTTGACTTATTATCAGAAAATCATCCCTCAAATTCAATGTTAATCCATTTCTTTCTTGTTCCCACCATTTACTCAAACCAGAAGCATAGTGTGAGCATTACTTATTATAAAAGAAAACCACATAGTCGTGAAAACATTTAATTATAGGATGTCTAATTCGAGTAACCTTCCATTATATATGACAACCTAGGTTTATAATAGGTTATTCTTAACCGACTTATATCTAATTTCTTTCTAACGGTTATTGAAGAGTTCATGAATTCCCAAATCATATCACCCAGGATTGTTAAACTAGGTGTGAAGACAATCCTATTGTTGTGTACGATATTACCCTGATTCATGACTAAAAATTGTTATCTGATTTGTTACTCTTATGTACATTTGTGCTAGAGATATATCCATTTTTAATATCCAGATAGAGATCTATTGATAGGAAACCACTCACTCCATCCCTTACCAAAATTCTTGGACATTTTCAAATACGTTAACTCAACCTTATACATACCCCTAGAAACATCCCCATACATATCCTTAGAAATATAAAAAGAGATCTCACTACTTTGTTCTTGTCTTTGTTTCTAAATGTCAACTAAACCTTCACTTTGATACCAACTATAGAGACCCACATTTTTCGTACATTAACATTAAATCACTTTTTTGGAATACTTATCACATTACAAAAATATATTCCCAAAGACATATTTAGTTTTTGTGCCTTTGGAAACATGGAAACATAATCCCTTGTACATGAGGGAGAAAAATTACATCCCCCAAGGTTCTCCAAGACTAGAACCCCTATTAGGAATATCAATTAATAAATATATCTTCATAACCTAGTAAAGGAAGTATAAAAAGGGGTGAGCTCAGAAGCTCTGTAAGTGTAAACAATGGAGACATATAAGCATAATTATGAAAATAAGGTTATGATAAAATTATCATGAATATAGAAGATCATACCCTGGATATAAAATATTCTAAACATGAATCATGGAATAATTCTTGGAATTTCATAAGACATGAATCATAATGAAATAAAGAATATAATCCATTAATGTGATACATATAAATAAAACATGGAATTATGGATGACATATAAGTATATATATTGCATTCCATAGCAGTCAAGACATTACTTCCAAGACCATATTAGTGGAAAAATTCCTTTACTGAACCACGTTCACACCCCATTCTAGACGCATATTACTAAACTGAGTTCACCCCTCATTCGAACCATATAATACTGAATTGAGTTTATTTCCCATTCCATCACTAGAATACTAAAGTGAGTTTATTTCTAGATTTATCCATGTCAATATCATGAGATATATAACTTTACCAAATAAATTTGAGGGAGATATAGGTGCCACCCATCTCATAGTAAAATCATACATAAAAGTTACAAAAAATCATAAAAAATCATATCATTATCCATGAAATGAAATGGGTATAATAAATATGTAATAAAATCATAACCTGTGTAAAATGATACATGTTTCATAATCATTTTGTCATAAGAATAACCAGTGAAAATAAGTGGTTTTCAAAATCATATAACCCCTGAAAGAGAAACAAGTTTCATAAAAATCATTCCATCAAATCATAAACCATTCAAGAATTAATATGAATAGAACCATTGAATTATTTCCTAGAAGGACAAGAGTAACATCAACACATTTCATCTTAGAAGAAAAATAAATTAGAAGGATATTTTGAAAATAATTCTTGAGGAAAATTTCAATTCTTCTTTGAAAAACTTTCTTTATAACATAAAACATTTTGAATACAGTTTCCTTTGAAAATAATTTTAAAACATAGAATGAAGGCTTGAAAATATTTTGAAAAAATTTTTCCTAAAAAAATTATAAAATAATCTTAAAAACATATTGAAAATTATTTTATTTGAAAACATAAAATAATAGATTGAAACTGTTTTGAGAAAAAATTTATTTGGAAATATATTTTAAAAAAAATTTCTATAAAATTATCCATTAAACATGAAAATAAATATTCAAAGGGTTGATGCTGGATAAATCCATACATGTCATATGAGGTAAAAATAACATTCTTTTTTCATTGTAACATGGTTATAAAAAATCCACAACTAAAAAGAGACAAGAAGACTCCTTTTAAAAAATTGGAAACATAAAAAAGGTAAAACATTCTTTTAATGATCATTGAATATGTGTATAATTTTATTGTAAACCCTTTTTATAATACATTGTCTTAAAATAACACATATTTTTTACCGAATAGATATAAAGTCATGATTTATTAAAAAACCTTTATTAACTATATTATGTATCAAAGAGTGATAAAATGATACTAATGAATGAATATATCTACAATAAATAGAGTTTAAGAAAACTCACAAGTTATTGTGAGATATGGATCATAATATTTCATCAAATAAGCTTAATAATTAATAATCTCGAAAAGAAAATAGTTTGTTTCAATATACTCATACCACTTAGTTACTTGGGATCATACTATCAATTTAAGAAGATGAGATTAAATAAAGCTTAAAATATCATGAAAATATGGATATTTATGATATAACATGTAAAATGGAAGTATAAACACCTTGAAAAAGAATATAGGTGCATAATAAAACATGAGTCTCTAAGAAGGAAAATGTAGAAAAAATTGTTTTACCGATTTGGTATTTTTGAAACATAAAAACCATTGAATAAAGATCATAAAATGGATATGTAAATACCCAAAAATTTAATTATAACAATCATTAAAAAAATAAATGAGTAGTATACACAACACATAAAAGGAATGAGTGGTGAATAAATATTGAAACTCATAGAAATAAAAAGTGAGATGAAATCCCTTTACCTTGTATTTGGAATTTCATGGTACTCATACAAACAACCCGTATAATAAATATAAATTTATTTTATATCATTTACATAACAAAGTTATTGTATCAAATACCATATATGGTTTTCTTTTGAAGTTATTTTACCCTCTTGTTAACCACCCTATGTTAAGGTTTCACTTTAGATAATATTATCTTTATTCTTCACATGTGTCTTAATTTGTTATATTGTTTGTACATATACATATATCTTGATTCCAGAATGTAAACCATGATATAAATATAATTTATAGATAATATATTTTTATAATAATAATCTATAGTATATAGACGTATGAAATGGAATACACCATTAATGGAGATGATAAGTCGTACATAAGCATGAATGCAATTTCATTTTTATTATCTTATTGAAAGAAAGAACAGAAATGACTCACAAATATATATATATGTATGTATGTATATGTATATTATATGATTATATTATCATTATAATGATATATATATATATCATGTAATTTCACTAAACCCATCCTTAATACATTTCATGTAGTGTGTGAATGAATCACATCGCTTTGAGGGGGAAATAGTCCACACATCGTCAAATGAAATTATCATATTGACACCGAATGGAATGTAAAAAAGATATGTGTTGTAAAATGAATAAATAATAATAAATAAATAATAAAAGAAATATAATACATATATATAAAGATTCTTCATCATAATTTCTACCATGATAGGCTGTAAGGAAAATTGAACATTCATCGTTTTGTGAGGCGGAAGTTCACCGTACACATAAATCGTATGTTCATTACCAGTTAGACAAAGGTGTGATTAAGTGTATCTTGAAACCATAGAATAAAAACATCCTAGTATATTTCGGATAATTTATTTTTTATACAAGAATTTAATAAAGAGATTGGAGGGGTGTATAAGGAAAATAAAAGAAAGGATTTTCAGAGAAGGCATTACCTCTTAACCGGGTAACTCCTTTTGGCTTATGTCAAAAGGATTACTTGGAAGAATTTATTAAAAAATAGATGATTCAATGATAAAGGGAGGTATTTTACTAATTTTATTGGGTAGATATTGGCCGAAGCTATGTGGTTTGAGAGGTGTGAAGAAAAGGGGAATGTGGTGGCCTTTTATAGGAAATGTGGAGTGTCAATATTATAAATATTTGAAGAGAGAATTCCATCCACGTTTTTCATGTTTAAAGTGGATCAAAGAATTATCCAAAGTATCTACAAGGGAGTATATGGTCAAAATATGTACATAAAATGTATTTTCGATAATTTTATATTTCATTAAGGGCCTTAAGGTTATGTTTTAGTCACTTATTAAGATTAATTTAACCTTAATCGATGTATTTAATTTTAACCACTTTCACTAATATATTTGGTAAAAAATTATGTTGACCTTGTTAGAAATTAAAACATATTCTGATTCAAAATATTTAATCCTTTTTTATTAATTGTAATCATATAATTGGTAGAGATTAATAAAAAATTAATCTCGTAGTCGGGTCGGCAATGATAGTTTCTAATGTCAAAACATTCCAATGTTTGCTAAGATTTCATATCCAATTTTAATGTGAAATTGATCCCAATGACATAAATTTTTCATCATTGATAAAAATATTATATAATTAAACATTAAAACTAATTTATAATATAATTTACCCTTATAAATAATTCTGATGAAAAAGCAATTCTAAAATAAAATTTTTTATTTTTATATATTCATTAAAAAATGTATCCTTATATAAAAATTCCAAATAATTTATCCTTACATAATTTGTATGTTTCAATTTCCAAGGTGAAGTTTATTTTCACATATTATGTCTATAAAAGTTCAAAAATTTGGATTTAATGTGGGTTCTCCTTTAAAAGGTGGTAAAAAAACATTTATAAAAAAAATATATGTTTTTAATCATAAAATTTGGTTTGTTGTTTATCTTATGTCCTCAAAACATATTGAGTGAATATAAAAAATATTTTGATGAATATATAAAATATATATTACATTAATATCACTTAATAATTGTATTTAATTTAATTTATTATTGAAAAACAGCTTTGTGACCATAATAATAATAATATTTCCTTTTATATTCAATCAGTTTTCATATTAATTTAAAATTAACTTGTAACATATGATTTCATATTTTATTGTGTAAAATATAAATTTTCATAAATTATCTAATAAAATTTATATACTCTAATTTAATGCCTAGTTTATATCAAAATATATTAAATAGTTTTATTCTAAAAACATATTATTGATCAGTAATCCTCAATGTTGCGTGTTACACAATCGATCAAGGAATGTCATCGTTGAATATAATGCAATATAACCTTGGTGTTACATGTAAACAAATCTAATGTTTATGTTGTGTTTAGGGTAAGATTAACAAGTTGTTGTGCATAACTCAAGCCAAACATATTTCTTTAATATTAAATAAACTACATTCAGTTTTATGTGAAATGAAAAATATCAAAAAGGTTAAATTAATTTGAAAAATAATAATTTAAAAAATCTCTGGATGTTACATTCTACACCCGTTAAAATGAATTCCACCCTCAAAATTCATTTGGGTTATCAAAGGTTTAATAATTTAGTCTTTCATTAATAGAGACACACATGATAAAAATATATACTAAAATTTCCCATTAAAAAGGAAAGTTGAAACCATAAATATTACCTAAAGTAACATATAACTAGTTTTCCACCGAGGAGAACATAGGTTGGGATTGAAGATTGGGCATGGAGGAAAAGTGGAAATATTTATATGGAGTGATTTAGGTAATAAACCACAAACAAGTGAATGATCAAAGAAATATTTAGGGTCTCAAAGTTATAAATCTTGGATGATTTGAAAGGCCAGTGGTTCAAAAAAAATTAAGTATTAGAATGAATTTTTTTGATCATTATCTTAACGTTGAGTAATTATTTTATTGACGAATAATATAAGGAAATATAATTACTTGATATATTTATATAATACAAATTTTATTCTTTGGTTATGATTTTAACTATTTCTAATTTATCCATTACTTCAAGAAATGGATATTAAGAAATTAACTTTGATGCTCGAAGCACTAAAATAATCATTTAGTAGATATTAAATACCATAAAATAATGAAATTTATAACTATTTATTAATAACATATTCTTAAAAATAAATATGGTTAACACATTAATCTCTAAACATGAAATTTAACACAACTGTTTCATCATAAATGATTATTAATAAAAAATAATTACACATTAACCAGAACATCGCATAGGCTAGTGGTAGGAATGAAACCCTTATCCTCCTTCAATTATGGGCTCAATACCTATGGACTTTCTGGACATGATTGGTTTTCACCCAACATATATGATGTCCTTTTATAAAACCATACTAACATAATTTCCGAAATAAATAAGATGGACATCCATGAAATAAGTTTAATCACTAAGTATGATTTTAAAAAAGTCTTTCAATTCAAAATTAGTGCATCAATACTTACTCTAAAGTTTAACATAAATATTTTGTGAATATTTAACCTCATAACCCTTCTAAAATATGAAAAACAAAAACTTTTTAAAGATATTCATAAAATTATAATAACATTTCTCCCCCATATATCATTGTGTAGATCTTTGTTTTCACATTCCAAACATGTGAATACCCTCATCTGATATTCCCTTGAAACATGGTAATAAACTGAATTACCATAAATGATTCTTGAAAAAATTAATGCTTACTTATTCCATATATTACTGGATATATTCTATAAATCCAAGATGTGGTAAACCACATCCATGATATCATATACTACTTGTAAATAATACCTTAATTAGTTCTAAGGTAATCGGTTCCTTCCAATTTACTTATTCATATCCCACCTATATTTATTCAAAAAAAAAACTCATACCCTAAGGAACACATTAAGGTTTTTCTTACCCTTAATCATTTTTATAGGGTCATCACCTTTCCATTATATCACTTCTCTATTCCATCAGAAACATTCAACCTGTTCTTAGAAATTAGTAGAGAAAAACAAAAACTAAACAATACTTATATATTTCATCTTTCCTATAACATTATTTTGAATCCAAATACATAAAATCATTTATTGTTACACTTAATACATATTACATTAGTAAGGATAACTAATTATATTACCCAATACCTCTTTCCATTCACATTTCATCTATAGTTACTTCATCATCAGTATTGTAACAATTACTTATTATAACTTGGTAAACATATTCAAGAGTTTTCCTCTTTGGATTTTGAGTTTTATAATTACCATTTATTCAACACTTAAAACACTTAACCATCAATTAATCCTTAAGGAGTCCAATATTCTCATCCAATTTGTTAACTAAACTCTTCATTTTCCCCATTATGTCTCCTGATTTGTGTCCTTATTTACCATAGTAAAAACATCTTCATGTTCCTATAAGGCATTCAATTATCTGAAAATTTCCACATTCTAGACACAAATAAACCAAATCTTCTTTCCTCGCTGGTCTCAATTACCCTACCTCTCATCAGAATCCTTATTTTTATTTTGTGGTGAGTTTGAGAGTTTGTCAAGGTACAATTTGTTAATCACAATCCATGAAAATTGATTAGGCATGATCACAATATCTCTCACTATAGTGATCATCCTACTTAACTTCTCATCAAAAAATCATCCATCAGATTCAACACTAATCCATTTCTTTTTGGTTCCAAGAATTTACTGAAACCAAAATCACAGTGTGATAATTACTTATCAAATAAAAAACCACATAGTCATGAAAATAATTATTATAGGATGTCTAAATCATTACACATTCCATAATATATGAAACCCCAGATTAATTCTAGGTTATTCATAACCAACTTTCATTTAAATTCTTTATAATGCTTTATGAAGAGTTCATGAATTCCCAAAGCATATCCCCTGGGATTGTTATACCAGGTGTGAAGCCATATCCATTGTCGTGTACCATATTACCTCGAGTCAAGCCCAAAAAATCTTATTATATTTTTTACTCCTAGGTACATATTTTTGAGAGCTAAATCAAATTGTAATATCCTGAGAGGGATTTATTTCTAGGAAACCACTTACTCTTTCATTTACCAAAATTCCAGTAATTTTTCTTATATGTTAACTCATCATTATACTTATCCTACGAAACAACCTTATACATATCCTTAGAAATATACCTAGGGATATCACAAATGTTTTCAAATTATATTTTCCAAAGGACAACTAAACCTTCACTATGATACCACCTATAATGAACCACACTTTTCATACATTAACATTACATCACTTTTGTTTAATACCTAATACATTACAAAAATAGATTCCCAAAGATCTTATTTGTTTACTGCATAATGAAACACGGAAACATAAACTCTACTACATGATCAAGAAAATTTAACTCCCACTAGGTTCAACAAGACTAGATCCCCTCTTAGAAATATTTAATAAGAAACATATCTTCATAACTTGGGGAAGGAAGAAAAAAAAGGGATGAGCATAGATGCTCAGAAAGGGTAAAAAAGAAGACATGTAATAATAATCATTATCATAATGGTATGAGAACATGATCATGAAAATAGAATATCATACCCTGCATATCAAAGATCAAAAACATGAATCATTGTTTAAATATTGGCAGTTCATAAGACATGAATCATAAGTAAATAAATAATATAAGCCACAAATGCATGACAAAGGAATAAAACACGGAATTTTGGCATCCATAAAAGAATACATAATAATTTCAATAGTAGTAAAGGCATTGCTACCAAGACCATATTAGTGGAAAAATTCCTTTATTTAACCTTGTTCACACCTCATTCTCACCCTCTATTAGTTAAACATGTTCAACCCTCTTTCCATCCATGTATAACTAAACTGAGTTCATTTCCCATTCTATCCCTAGAATATTGAACTTATTTCATTTCTAGTTCTATCCATGTCTATATCATGAGATATAAATATTTACCCAATGCATTGGAAAGAGATATAGGTCTCACCCACCTCATAGTAAAATCATACATACATGTTCCACAAAATCATAAACAATCATATCATAACCCATGAAATGCAATGGGTATAATAAATATGTAATCACATCATATCCTATGAAAACATATATAGGTTTCATAATCACTTCATCATAATAATAGCCTGTGAAAAGAAGTGGTTTTCAAAAGAATATAACCCGTGAATGAGAAGGTATTTTCATAAAAAATCATACCATCAAAACATAAACAATTCAATAAATAATATGAATGGATCCTTTGGATTATTTCCTAGAAGGGCATGGGTAACATCAACAGATGTCATATTAAAATGAAAAAAAACATGAAAGGATATTTTGAAAAAATTATTATGGAAGATGTCCTTTCTTCATTGAAAAACATTCTTTTTTACATAAAACATTTTAAAAACAATTTCCTTTGTAAATACTTTGAAAACCTTGAAATAAGGCTTGAAACTATTTTGAGAACGTTTTTCCTTCAAAACGTATAAATTAATATTGAAAACATTTTGAAAACCATTTTCATTGAAAACATATAAAATGAGGTTGAAAATGTTTTGAATAACATTTATTTGAAAATATATTTTAAAAACATGTTATTATAAATTAACATTTTAACATGAAAATAAAGCTTCAAAGGGTTTATGGTGGATAAATCCTTAAATGTCATATAAGGTAAAAAGAACATTCATTTTGAAAAATAAATGGTTAGAAAAATTCTTCATTCGGAAAGAGACACGAAGATTCCATAGAAAACATTGGCCAAATAAAAAGGGTAAAAGTGTCTTTTAATTATCATAGAATATAGGTAGTGTCTTCTTGAAACTATTTTTATAATACATGGTTTTAAAGGAACACATATTTTCAACTAAAGAGAGTGTAAAGTCAGTATTTATTAAAAACACTTTCTTAATTATCTTATATACCAAATAGTGAAAACATGGTATAAATACATTAATATGCCTCTAATAAAACAATTTTAATGAAACTCATGGGTTATCATGGGATATGGATCATAATATTTAATCAAATAATCATAATAATTAATAATCTTGAAAAGAAATGATGTTGTTTCAATATACTCTTTCAACTTGGTAAGTTGGAAATCATGTTCTACATTTAAGAATAGAAAATTAAATGAAGATTAAAATATAATGAAAATAATTATATTGATGATATAACATGTAAAATGGACTTATATAAACCTTGAAAAAGAATTTTGGTACATTATAAAACATGAGTCTCTGAGAAGGAAAATTGAGACAAACCTAATTTACTGATTTGGTATATTTTTAAACTTAAAAACCATGAAATAATGATCTGAAAATAGAAATGTAAATACCCAGAAATATAATTATGATAATAATTAAATACATCAATGGGAATTATACACCACACACAAAAAGAATGGGTGGTGAATAAAGAATGTATCTCACAGAAATAAAAAGTGAGATGAAGTCCCCTTACCTTGTGTTTTGAATCTAATGATACTCATTAAAACCAACTATATAATTAATATAAATTTATTATAAATATTTTACATAATAATATTATTATATACAATACCATATATGGTTTTATTATTACCCTATAATTCCCTTTTGTTAACCATCATATATTAAGGTTTCACTTTGGATAATATTAGCTTTGTTCATTTCATGCATCTTAATTTGTCATATTGTTTGTCCTTATAATTATATCACGATTCAAGAATATAAAAAATGATATAAATATCATTTATATCCAGTATATTTGTACTATAACTATCTATATAATATAGACATATGAAATGGATACACCGTTCATGGAGACGACATGTCTTACGTACGGATGAATGTTATTTCCAATTATATTGTCGTATGGAAAGAAGGAAAGAAAATTAAATATATATATTTGTATATAATATCATTATAGTTTTATAATAATTATATATATATAATATAATTTCACTTAAATAATACTTAATACATTCCATTTAGCGTAATAATGAATCACATCACTTTGAGGGGCGGTAGTCCACACATCCTAAAACAAAATTAACATACTTACACCAAATGGAATGTAAAAAGATATGTGATGTAAAAGAAATATAAAATATTAAATAAAGAATAAATATAATATATAAAATATATAAAAACATAATATTCATCATAATTTCCTTTATTATAGGTGGTAAAGAAAAATTGAACAATCATCGTTTTGTGAGGAAGAAGTTCACCGTACACACAAGCAGTATGTTAAGTACCCATTAAATGGTGGTGTTTTTAAGTGCATGTTGAAACCTTAACATAAAAAACCCAAGTATATTTTGGATAAGGTGTTTTTATTAAATAATTGAACAAATATAGTGGAGGGGATGGGGAAAGGAAATAAATGAAAAAAAGCCTAAGAGATGGTGTTACCTCTTACTCAGGTAACTCCATCTGGTTTTGGCAAAAAACATTCCTTTAAAGACATTATTCAAAAATGGATTCTTCAAGGAGGAAGGTAGGTATGTTTGGAATTTTTTTGGGATGATATTGGCAAATCCTATGTTGTTTGAGTGGTGTGATGAAGCTGGGGAGGTAGAGGCCATTTATAGTGAACGAGGAGTGAAACTCCTATAAATATTAAATGATAAAATTACATCCATGATTTTCATGTTGAGAGTGTATGAAATAATTATCCAAATTAAATAAAAGGGATTATAGGGACTAAATATGCATAAAAAATGGATTCTGGATAATATTATAGGTCTTTTTGGGACATAAGGTTATGGTTTAGTCACTTATTAAGCTTAGTTTAACCTAAATCAATGTAATTAATTTTAATAACTTTCACTAATATTGTTAGCAAAAAATTAAATTGAACATGATAGACATTAAAAATTATTATGATTCCAAATATTTAATCATATTCTCTAAATTATAATCATATAAATGGCATAAATTAATTTAAAATTAATCTCGTAGTCAGGTCGACAATGTGGGGTTTTAAAGTAAAAACATTCAAAAGTTTGTTATGTTTTCATATCTAATTTCAATGTGAAATTTTTATAGATGACATAAATTATATTAATTGATAAAAATATTATCTAATTAAACTTTGAAAAAAATTAAATATAATTTATCCTTATAAATAATTTAGATGAAAAAAAAGTTTTGAATTGAATTTACTTATTTTTAAATATTCATTAAAAAAATAAACCTTATAGAAAAATACCCAAAAAAATATCCTTACCTAATTTTTATGTTTATGTTACAATAATGAGTTTTATTTGGACATATTATTTATCTAAAAGTTCCACGATTTGGATTTAAAATGGACTATCCATTAAATGTTGGTAAAACTACATCTGTGAACATATATGATTTAAGCATAAAATTTGGTCTTTTCTTTTTCATATGTCTATAAAATCTATTGAATGAATACAAAAAATATTTTATTTAATATATAACATATATATTACATTAATATCACTTAATAATTATATTTATTTTAATTTATTAGGGTAAAACATATTTGTGACCAAAAAAATAATAACATTTCTTTTTATATTAAATTGGTTTTCATATTCATTTATAATTAATTGGTAATCTATGAATTCATATTATATTTTTTGAACCATATATTTTCAAAAATTAATTAATTATAATCAAAACCTATAATTTAATTTCTAGTTTATATCTTATTTTATAAAATAATCACATTTTAATAATATATTATTATTCAATAAACCTTAGTCGTGCGTTTTATGCATGCCATCAACTAAATTCATTATTATGTATAATGCAAACTAACCTCAACATTCTTTATAGATAATTATAATGTTTATGTTCAATGTAGTTGTTTTCGACACTTTTGCCGGGGCACGCGCATCTGTATGTGGAGGAAACGCGGCTGTTGCCCCGAATTCCCCCTTTCCAAAGGAGGGAGACATCCGCCCCTTATTCAGGGATGTCTGCTCCTTGATAGAAATGAGATGATGGGATGTCGGTTCTTCCTTCTGTGGATTCCTCCTCGGAACTCTTCACCTAATCTGGGTCTCCCTCATAGATTTAATATGTTGTTCGTGAAACTCTTCACAGTGCCATATTTCCATGGACGTCGGTTAATTACACTGCTTCTCTCAGGACATTCCAAAGGGTCCGGTCAGGGCAGCAACCTTCAGTTGGGAGAGTAGTCACGTCGAGGCATCATTAACATGTCTGAATGCTAGGGGATTGGCGTGTCTGTTGTTGGTCCCTTATTATAGGGATTCTCGAGGGTGCAAAATCCCGGGGCATCCCATGTTGAACGCGGGGTATTGTATGCCATAGGCATTTATCTGAGGTTTTCCTCAGCTTCCCATGTTTAACACAGGGTATGCCGCAAGTTTATTTTCCAGCGGAGATGGGTTGGGCTGATCAAAACACTAACTTGGGTGGATCGGATCAAGGAATCCCCCTTTGAGGGGAACACCGGAGTCTGAACTAGCTCGTTGGAGGCTTCCCGAATGCTGTGGAAGGGAATGGGGTGGCATGATTTCCCCGGGATGTGGCGGGTTGAGTAAGAATTAGGGTGGATGATGGAGAATTTCATGGAATGGGTGTTACACTTTGAGGCGGCCCAAGGATATGGGGTTGATGAACCGACGTGAGGGGACCAGGGGTCCAGGTGGGCTTGAAGCTCGTGGAGGCTTCATACATTCCATGCCTTGCCATGGGTCAAAGACCATGTAGTTCAGATGGGATGTCGGAAGGCCGACGTGAAGGGAGAAGGGGTCCAGGTGGTGGTGGGATTGAACCTCATGGAGGCTTCCTACGTACCATGCCTTAGCATGAATCAAAGACCACGTAGTTCAGATTGGGGCATGTCGGAGGACCGACATGAATGCGGGCCTTAGTCCAGGTGGTCTTGAACCTCGTGGAGGCTTCCTACGTACCATGCCTTGACATTGATCAAAGACCACATAGTTCAGATTGAATACCGGAAGGCCGACGTGAAAGGGCCAGGGGTCCAAGTGGGTTTGAACCACATGGAGGCTTCCTACGTACCATGCCTTAGCATGAATCAAAGACCACATAGTTCATATGGGATGCCGGAAGGCCGACGTGAAGGGACCAGGGGTCAAGGTGGGCTTGAACCTCGTAGAGGCTTACTACGTACCATGCCTTATCACGGATCAAAGACCACGTAGTTCAAATTGGACACCAGAAGGTTGACGTGAAGGAGGACCAGGGGTCCAAGTGAAAGGGGTTGTTGAGTTGAAACAAAAGGGCATCAGAACAACTATATGGAAGGACCATAACGTCTTACCACTGGACCAGTATGCGGTTTAACATCATTCAGGATGAGGGCGTGTCAGAGAACTGATGTGGATAAGGACCTTGGCCTAGATGGTGTGGGGCTTACACTCTAGGTAGCCCAGGTGTTGGTGAACCGACGTTAAGGAGGTTGGAGTGGCCAACGGGTGGTGGAATTGAACCTCGTGGAGGCTTCCTACGTACCATGCCTTAGCATGGATCAAAGTCTACGTAGTTCAGATGGGGTTTCGTCGGCGAACCGTCGTAAAGGTGAACCCGGGGGGTCCGCTGGTGGTGGGCTTGAACTTCGTGGAGGCTTCCTACATACCATTCCTTGACATGGATCAAAGTCCTCATAGTTCGGGTATACAGTTTAACATCTTGCTGGACAGGGGAATACAGTTTAACATCATGCTAGACAAGGGTGGAACTCGACGTGAAGAAACGACCGAGTGGTGGACTTGAACCTCATGGAGGCTTCCTACGTACCATGCCTTAACATGGATAAAAGATATCGTAGTTCTCTAGAGGTTGGGGTCAGGGTCAGTGCTTACTCTAAGCTCATGTGAGTCATGCTCGGTGTGAAAAACAAGAGGTTGCAGGGACCTAAAGATCACATCACGAAGGGTGTGTCCGTTGGAAACGAAGAGGGGATTACGCATTAGGTGGCCCATGGTGCTGGAACTTACTACTGGATGGAGGCCAAGGGTGTGACAATGCGCAGCAGGAGAGGGATTTGAGACCTAATAAAGGAGGTGTCTCGCTTCCCTATCATGTCCTTCGCTGGCCTTGGAACCGAGGAAGTGGGGAAGTATAGAGGTGCATGGGTGCTACCTTCTGAAAGGGAGGCTAGGGGATTACGCTCTGAGGCAACCATTACCTCGTGGAAAAATGCCACTACAAAAGTGAGGATCTCATTCCATGTGAGGAAGATTCCATTCTCGCAGAGACGAGCGGCGTAAAGAATGTCTGAGATGGGGGGACCCTGCATGCAAACCACAGGGTCAGTTCAAAGTTTAACGTCATGTGTTGAGGACGGGGTGCTTGGCAGTTTAACGTCCTACAGCTCGGATGAGGTGGGTTGGCTCCGCACCCCTAGGTCTTACATAACTGGTACCCTCTGATCCTTGTGGGAGGGAAGGTACCGGCAAGGCCATGTAGAAGGGGGGTCGTAGAGTGAACAATCGAGGGGCCCATGTTTGCGTGGCTATGCGAAAAAGAAACATCCATTAGCATTCCTATGAAAAGAAGCATTAGGCAGAGAAACACTACGGATGGTGTCATCCAGGGTACATTGAAATCACATCGTGCAAGCCTAGAGGTCCACATGAGAAGAGATATTTCAAAGCAGAGGGATCCACAGGCAGGGGCCGTGTAGGAATCGGTTACTCTGCGTAATGGGAAACACTTGCGAATGTAGGTGCTTCGCGAAGTGGAGTGCCTTGGCCTTAGCATGGGGAAAAGGGTAGAGTGGGAGGTGCTTCGCGAAGTGGAAGGGTGTTCGCAGAGCATAGCCTCGTGAAGTAGGGATGCCTCGCGAAGCAAGGTGCTGCTCAGCAATGTGCTTCGCGAAGTATAGTGATCTTGCCTTGGCATATGGATCACATGTACATGATGGGTGCTTCGCGAAGCATAAATGCTCCGCAACTGCCTGGGTCCCCTTGGGGATCCCCATCCTTTGCGAATTCCCTTAGGCTTCGCGAAGGGCATCGCTCTCGAAAGAGGGGTTAAAGACGAGACAAGGCGAAGGCATCTCACGAAGCAAAAATTCCTCGCAGAGCTCATGATTCTTGGAGAGAAGGGTGCTTTTCGATTCAGGAGTTGAGAAGCCGAAAGGTTGGATTTTCCATCTGGAGGGATTAGGGGGAGCCCGGTATTTATAGGCAAGGGGCGCCGTGAAGCAGGGCTCACGTAGCGCGAAGGGGTTGCGGTTGCTTTGCAGCGGGTCGCGAACGTCAACTGGGTTCGTAGTGGGTTACCGCCTCCTTTGCTTCATGGAGGGCTCACAAACATTAGGGTGTTCATGGAGCATTAACATCTCTGGGGCTTCACGGTGGGCTCGCAAATGTCAGGTCGTTCACAGAGCGTTACTGCCTCTGGTGCTTCGCAGCGGCTGCGTTTCTCAGGGCGCTCCACGTCTGTGCTTCACGAGGTAGCACGCGGGCGTATTTTTCTTCTTCTCTTTGCGTCCAATATTTTGGCGCCAAAAAATTCCCACCCTCAGACTTGGATTAGTAGAGGGATCAAGGGTCGAAGTCTGATGGAAAATCTCCAAAATCATCAGCAGTTTGCGGTGCAGACTCACGAAGGGGGTGCATGGAGAAAACAGTGGTCGCACGGTCCGGACATGCTGTGATGCTCGGTGCGGGAGGGATGCACCGTGAAGCTCTGGGTTTTATGCCTGTAAATAGGGGGGTTGACCTCTCTTTTGTCCTCTATCACCTTTTGTCTTCATGCGCTCATCCAAGATCTCATGGCTGAGAAGATCCGAGAGTATGATTGCGGGCTCAGCATGGGCTGGCAGCGGAGGAAAGAGACAAACATCAAGAAGCTACAAGAGGCTGAAAGTGTGGCCCAACAACTGTAGATCCGGGCGGATGAGAATTCGGCCTCTCTCAATGCACAAAATGAGATGATCTTGCGACTGAAGGCCCAGCTGGCAGAGGCCGAAGAGGGCCTGAAGTGGGTTGCTGGGGAGATGGCCGACATTCAGGCTGACACGGAGAGGGCCTGAGCTGGGGTTGATGAACTGCGCCCCATCGCCGTTGAAGAGGAGCGGGAGCTTAGTCACCAACAACAATTCCTGGATTCCACCTGTCGAAGGGTGGAAGAGCTGCAAAGATCTTTTGACGGGGTAAATCCGTCCATGGGGGGAGTTCACCCCTGTTTGTTGTAATAATTACAAACCCTTTAATGGTACTCTCGTGCTTCGATTTTTTGTAAGTCGTAGCATGCGTAATTTTCACTATTTGCAGTGGTTCATTGCATCCTTACAATATTTGTGGAATGTCCAGTGACAATTCCCTAAGCTCATGTGGGTCGGGGCCCAATGTGAGAAACAAGAGATAGTCGCCTTATCACCCCACCCAATATAGGAATGTAAACCAGGTTTTGGGAATCTGGGGTTTGGATAACCAGTCTGGATTTTCGGGAAGTAGGAGAGACCTGACTGGAGAAATAAGTCCTCAGAACAGCCAAATTACTGTTTTTCAGTGTGCTCTTGTGCACGAACTGTGCAATTCCAGGGGGCGCTGAAATTGGTCCAAATAGATGGGAATGAGAAGTGTGAATCAAGATACCCCAGATTCGGAACACTGTGAAGGGGCGTGACAAAAAAGGACAACCATTAACCGTGGCGGAGAAACGGTATCCTTACTGTGTTAGCTTGAAATGGGGACAACAAATGAGGGCCGAACATTGACCATGCTTGAAACATAGGACCATGTCACAAATGTTTTCGATCAATTCTTTGGGACGTTGGCCCAGGATAGTAGGTGGACCATAGGCCAGGCATCCATACTGTTAGGGGGTCCTTCCAAACATGACCAATCTTCTAGAACGTTGGCCCAAGACAATAGGTGGACCATAGGTCAGGGATCCATACTGTTAGGGGGTTCCTCAGACATGATAGGGTATGAGAGTCCGAATAAGGGGCACGAGAATCGTGGGAATTGGAGTGATGGTTTGTCTGAACAGAATCCATCACTCATGAAATTACGCCACCGTGGTGGAAACACACTGGATGGGTGCATCATTTTGATCATGGACTATTCATTCTTTCAGACAGGGCATCTATGGTGAGGGGTTCTATTACTTCCCAATATTATCTTGGGGCATCCTGAATTGGTTCAGGGAAGATTTATGGTTGTTCGTTTCCCTACGAAGGGTCCGTCCATGGGGCCAGAAAAGGGGAAGAACGGTTTTTATAACTTCTGGGGGCTGGACCCTAGGAAAAATTCCGGGGTGTCTCTACGTATCCCATAAGGATGAGAATCAAGCCGTACGTAGTTCTAGAGGCACAATTTATCATCATGTAGGACAATAAGAAGCCTGGTTGCGTCAGTACATATCCCACCAAAACTACTAAGCCCACGTGAGTCAAACTCAATGTGGGAAACAAGAAGTAATGGAGAACATTCCTGACATAAACAGGGGCAGGTTAGGGTGAAGGGACACTCGGTGAATACCGGCCCAATGATGCTAACACATCTATGTGGCGCACCTAGATGCGTGAACAGGTAGAGCTGAATATGTCGAAATTTCACTTGAACATGATGAAGTGGAAATGTGTGAATCCTGATGCTTTGAATTTGGATCGCAAGTATGGCAGCGTGACGATGGAGGATAACTATTAACCATGGCAGAAAAGCAGCATCCAAATCGCATTAGCCTAGAATGGGGACAGACAAATGAGGGTCGACCGTTGACCATTTTCCAAACACGGGACCATGTCACAAATGTTGTCAAGAGTCTTCCAGGGCGTCGGTCTAGGATGGTAGCTTAGCCGATGCGGAATGGGACCAGGCCGATAGGGGGTCCCTTCAGACATGGAAGTAGATGAGGATCCAAATAGCGAGCACACGAATCTTGGACATGGAACGAGGGGATGTCCCCTTGGGAGTTCTGCACTTTTGCCTCTTTGTCAGAACACATACGGATACGTTAATGAGAGTATCAGACAGGGGAGTCGAGTCTGTTCCCATAGGGATATCTTAGTTTTGGGTCATAGAATTTGGACCATGGATGGGAGGAAACACAGTAGGCACGTAACGGGTAATTAGGAAAAACCTGACGTGGGTGGGAACCAGGGGTGTGTACGGTGCGGTGAACAACCCGGCGTGAATGAGGACGTAATCCCACACCACGCCGCACACCCCCCCCCCCTTGAGAGAGGTTTTAGGTCAAGGGACCAAAATGAGAGTTGAGCTGGGCATGAGCAAGGTGCAATGGCACTCTTACGTACCCCATGGGGATGGGGATCAAGCTGCACGTAGTTCTTGAAAGGGTCTTAGTTTAAGGTCTTAGAACTTGGAAAATGGATGGGTAAGGAGAGCAGGGGCACATGGTAAGGTGGTTGAAAATACCGATGTGAATGAGGACATGAGCCTTACCTACCATGCATTCTCTGGGGAAAATGCTTGAGTCGAGGGACCAAACACGGAAATTAGGCTAGGCCCGTGGGAAATACCCAGGTGATTTTACGTATCTCATAAAGATTAGAAGAAATCCATACGTAGTTTTTAGGGTAGAACGGTATGGTAAGGTACCAGTGCGAAGGATGAAAGGGGTTCGCGGGTCTATCCCTCGCGCCAATAGAAGCAGCATTTGATTGATCTTCTTTATCCTTTATGGTGAGTGGGTTTTTTTTGTGAACCGACCGACCTAGGGTAGCAAGTCCTGGTGTCACCACAAGAATCAATGTCGTAGTAGGCGTTGAAAAATGGAATGGCGTGTGACCAATACCCAACATGATGTCCTCTATGACGAGGTCATCACAATGCGGCAACATTTTTCATCGTGCGGACATGACGATAATGTCACGGTTTAGGGTCATGTGATGGGACCAAGAATGCATTTTAATGTCATGAAGCACATACATAACATAGGCGATGTTAGGCGGGGAATGTGCATGGTGTCATGAAACACAACCAATGTGAATAGGGACATGATCCCGCATCATACCGTATGCCACTCTGAGAGGGAGACCTCAGGCCGAGGGGCCTATATAGAGGTAAGAGGTGAAACAGGGGGGAGAGACTAGCTCCCCAAATGGGCTGGACCCAAAGACAAGGTGTATGGGCGGTCCTACGTATCCCATTAGGATGGGAGTCAAGCCACACATAGTTCTGAGAAGGAGATCTTAGTTTATGGTCTTAGAGCTCGGACCGTGGGAGCCACGAAGGACGCCATATTGTAGCTTCATCCCCCTGACATGCAAAGGTGCACTGAGGGATAGCACCAAAAGTGCCGAGGTTCCACCTGGACATGATAGGGGTGGAACATAATGTGAATCATGTAACCAACATTCGAGGACTGAAGGGGATGGCGTGATGACATAGGATTACTACCGACTGTGGTGGAAAAGAAGCATCAAAATCACATTAGCCTGAAATGGGAACAACAAATGAGCATCGACCGCTGACCATATTCGCAATGCAGGATTTTATCAATTTTTTGTCCAAAACCCTCCGGGGCGTTGGCCCGTATCGGTAGGAGAGCCCTTAGGCGTAGTATCCAGGCCATTCTTGGTGGTCCCGCTGGGTGTGAAAGATGATGGAAGCCCTGATGAAGGGAAACACGAAGCTTGAAAAGTAGAAGGAACTTGACCAAGTTGAATCTGAAACTCTTGGTAATAAACCAGAGTACTTTTAACACATAGGTGAACCACTGCAAGGGGTCGAGGGACTCAACATGAGGGTAACCGAGAGATGGCAGATTCCCAGGAAAAGGGGGAATATCTAAGAGGTGGGGCTGGACCCGAAGTCTAGACACTCAGGTGGTCCTACGTATCTCATAAAGATGAGAATCAAGCCACACGTAGTTCTGGAAGGTTCCTTTTAATGTCATGAGGGACATGAAATTGGAGGGCTAATTCATAGAGTGGGGTGCGAGTGGTGCAGCTATTGCAAACCTGACGTGAATGAGAACATGATCCCGCATTACACCATGCAATCCTGTAGTCAGGGTCCCGAAGGCAGGACATAAGAGACAAATTAGCATAACTCAAGCTGGACCCAAAGACAGAAGGTCTAGGCATTCCTACATATCCCATTAGGATGGGAATCAAGCCAGACATAGTTCTGAGATGATCTTAGTTTATGGTCTTAGAGCTCAAACCATGGGAGGATGATAACTTTCTGAGTAAGCGTAGACCTCAACCCAATCCCTAAGCCCACGTGAGCTAAACTCGGTGTGGGAAACAAGGGGGGGATCCTTACCACAATACTTGGGACTTCCACCTAAGGGAAGTCGATGAAGATCCCCTAAGGACACCATTAACATGGTTTTGTTCCCTTAACGTGCAGATGCACACTGAGGAATAATATCTAGAGTTTTAAAAATCTACTTCCACATGATGAAGTGAAGAAGGGTGTCAATCGTGTACCCGAAACTTCGGGCTTAATGGGGGTTGGCGTGGTGATGGAGGATAACTGTTGACCGTGGCAGAAAAACAGTATCTAGATCGCACTAGCCTGAAGTGGGCACAACAAATGAGCGTCGACCGCTGACTATATTTGCAAAGCGGTATTTTTCCGATTTGTTGTCCAAAACCCTCGGGGGCGTTGGCCCGTATCGGTAGGAGATCCCTTAGGCGTAGTATCCTGGCCATTCATGGGGGTCCCTGCGGGTGTGAAAGATGATGGAATCCTTGATGAAGGGATACAAAAAGCCTGAAAAGCAGGAGAGGACATGTCCGGGTAAAGTCCGACATTCCCGATAATAAACCAGAGTACCCTTAGGCACATTGGCAAACCACCAAAAAGGGTCGACGAAATAGCTCTGGAGGGAGAGGTACATGGCATGGTCATTACAAGACTGACGTGAATGAGGACATAATCTCGTACCATGCCATATACTCCCCTCGTGGAGGAAGGGTAGGACAAGGGGCCAAGGTGGGATGGAGACTCCCAAGAGATGGGGCTGGACCCGAAGCCTAGACATTTAGGTGATCCTACATATCCCATAAGGATGGGAATCAAGCCACACATAGTTCTCAAGATATAGTTTAACGTCATGCAGGATGAGGAGAGGGAGTAAGATACCCCCAAGCCAGGGAAGTGTATGGTACGGTGAACAAACCGACGTGAATAAGGACGTAATCCAACACCACACCATACAATTCAGGTCTAAATTGGGGCTAAGGGGCCCGAGAAGGCCAAAGGGCCTGAGGCTAAGCCTCAGTCAGAAAGGCCTGACCAGTTTTCAGTTTAACGTCTTGCAATGAGGACAGGGGCCGTGGGCCCGGAAAAGCCAACTGGTCCTCGGTCAGGAAGGCCGGACCAGTTTGTTGTTTAACGCCTTGCATTGAGGATGAGGGGGATAGGTACTTGTATCTCATCTGGGGATGTGTACAACATGGCAAGTAACCCGACGTGAATAAGGACGTAATCCCACACCACATTGTAAAATCCCCTAATATGAACCTGGTCTAGGAGCCCAAAAGGACAAGGGCCCTGATAATTGGTTCTTGGGTCAGGAAGGCGTGATCGGTTTAAAATTTAACGTATTGTAGGGAGGACGGTGCTAGGGGACTGAAAAGGCCAAGGGGATTGAGGCTGGGCCTCGATCAGGATGGCATGACTAACTTGCAGTTTAACATCTTGCAGCAAGGATCACACCAGGAGCCCGAAAAGGCCAAGGGTCCTGAGGCTGGGCCTCGGTGAGGGAGTGCGTATGGCATGGAATGCAACCTTAAGTGAATGAATACATAATCCTATACCACGCTGCACATCCTTTATAAGAGAATCGGGGCCGTGGGCCCGACCGTTGGCACCACCCGAAGGGAATTTTGTCACTTCGGGATGGGGCAGAACGAATCATTGCACTCGATGTTTGGGACATCTTGGGGTGGACCCAAAGATCCAGGACACTGTTGACTATGTTCAAAACACAGGGTCCCTATGGTGACCTGATATGGGAGCAACAAACGAGCGTCGACCGATGACCAAATTCGAAATGCGGGACTTGCATCAGCTTGTTTCTCAGAACCCCTCGGGGGTGTTGGCCCATATCGGTAAGAGAGCCCTTAGGTGTAGTATCCAGGACGTTCTTGGGGGTCCCTTCATGTATGAAAAGTGATGGAATCCCAAACAAGGAGTGGGTGAAGCATAGATGTACCCATCTATGAAAGAGGCGAACATCCCTAAAGGGGGAGACATATAGCCAGGTCGAGGCTTACTTGACGTAAATTGGGGCAAAAGTGTGCACCCTGCCATATGTCTTGACCCGAGGGGAAGATTTTGGCTTTTGGGCTGGGCCAAAGGACAAAATGTCCGGGCATTCCTATGTATCCCATTAGGATGGGAATCAAGCCACACATAGTTCTAGAAGGCCATGCAGTTTAACGTGGTGCAGTAAAGATGAGGGAGAATAGAAGAATGGGAGTGGACACATGGTGCAACAATTCTAATCCTCGTATGAGTGGGGCTAAGGATTCCTATTCCACACCATGCGAGGATCCTCTGAGGAAACTATACCCAGGGGGAATAGTCAAAGGAAAAAGCTTAGGGCTGGGATCAATACGAGACGTCTGAGCATTCCTACATATCTCATTAGGAAAGGAATCAAGGAATATGTAGTTATAGAAGCGTAGTTTAATGTCGTGCAGGAAAAAATGCAGTTTAACGTCATGCGGGACGGGGAACACATCTCGTTGTGGGATATGTACGGTAAGGCGGGTAACCCGCCGTGAATGAGGACACAGTACCACACCACCTCATACCATCCCACAAGAGAGTTTGAGTTGCGGAAGGCCGATGGGCCTCGGTCAGGAAGGCCTGACCAACTTGCAGTTTAACATCTTGGAGTGAGTTTGAAGAGGGGGAAATAGGATTCCCTGGATAGGGTAGGTGTACAACATGGTGAGTAACCTGACATGAATGAGAACGTAATCCCATGCCACACTGTACAATCCCATAAGGGGGCTCCTGTGCCGGAGACCCGAGGCTAGGCCTCGGTCAGGGGGGCCTTACCGGCTTGTAGTTTAACATCGTGTAGAACGAGTGTGCAGTTTAGGGTCATGCGGGACTGTAATGCGTAGTTTAGGGTCATGCGAGACCGTACAGTTTAAGGTTGTGTAGGACCATGCAGTTTAAGGTCGTGCAGGACCAAGGGGATCATGCAAAGTATTACTTGAGAAACTTGGTGTTGGTGGGAGGAGTTATACACTCACCATCCATTGTCACCAAGGAGTATGCTCTATTGGGGTAAACCTTATGAATGACGTAGGGTCCTTCCCATTTGGGCTCTATCTTGGGTGGTTACCTGCCAGGGATCATTGGCACTCAGAGGGCCAACAGCAGGTCGCCTTGTAGAAAAGAGCGAAGGCGAACCTTCTTGTTGAAGGCTCTGGCTATCTTATTCTGATGCCTTTCCAGATTGTGCAGGGCACACAACCTGTTCTCATCCAGTGCTTCCAATTCAGCTAGACGTATTTTGGCCACCTTATATGGCGCCTGCTGGTCATAGAACACAGTGCGTAGTGATGGTAGCTGGATCTTGATAGACAGGACAACCTCAGCCCCACACACCAGGGAATATGGAGTCACCTGGTTGGAATTGCGAGTCGGCGTCCGATAGGCCCAGAGAGTGTTGGGGAGCTTGTCCAACCAACTTTTCTTGTTCTGACCAAACATCTTAAACAGAATGTTAGAGAGGATTTTGTTGAACACCTTGATCTGTCCATTTGCCTACGCATGATAATGAGAGGTATGATTTGAATGAATATTGTACTTGGCATACAATTTCTTCAACTCGACTGCTCGGATGTTGGTGCCGTTATCGGTGAGGACAGCATGAGGGACTCTAAACCGGAGGATGATATTGGATCTCACGAAGTCAACGATGGAATGGGCCTTGACCTCCTTGAGTGGAACTGCCTCCACCCACTTGGAGAAGTAATCTGTTGCAGTCAGGATGAACTTGCATTGGCGAGCTGTCGCCGGTGGGTATGGCCCCACAACATCGAGTCCCCACATGACAAATGGCCATGAGTACTTGGTGGAGTGGAGAGGCTCTAGAGGCCGATGCAGGAAGTTGGCATGAACTTGGCACATGTGGCATCTCTTGGCCAACTCAATACAATCATGGATCATAGAGGGCCAAAAGTACCCCAGTCTCCGAATCTGATGGGACAACTTTGGCCTAGCTTGGTGGGAACCGTAGGAACCAGCGTGAACTTCTTGCATAACTTGAGAAATCTCGACTCCTTGAATGCAACGGAGGAGAACACCATCGAAGCTCTGCTTATAGAGGATCTGACCAAGACTGGGACCACTTTGAAGGGTAAACTGGAATGCGCGGCTTCAGATTCTCTCCCGCTTAGCCCGATCTTCCGAGAGGCAACCATTTTGGAGATACCCGACAAAGGGTTCCCCCCAGTCGGTAGTGGCCTCGACCACTGCATATGAATAACATGAGGCTCCTGGAGCAGAGGATCTGGTGGTAAGATGGCTTACCTGCGGGCCGGCGTCATCTTTTGGTGTGATGGGGGCAATGACTCTCCGGTGTGACACATGTATGATCAAATCATCCTGCTCGGGTTCTGCGAGTGACACAGCTAAGCTGGCCAAAGCATCTTCTCGACCGTTCTGTGACCGAGGGACATGGGTAACCTCTTTTCGAGAAGGAAACTGGGCCATTAGACAGAGGGTGCACTCCAAAAATTGCACGAGCTCTGGCTTCCTGACGACATAATCTCCATTGACCTGCTTGATGACCAGTTCAGAATCCCCTTTTACATGCAAATGGGGCACATCAATCTCAAGGGCCAGCTCAAGGCTGGTGATGAGGGCCTGATACTCCACCTCTTTGTTGGTGCAGCCTTCGGAAAAAAAGAATGAGTAAGGTGGGACGGCGTGTGCTAGGGTGATGAAGACGACACCCAGACCCACTCTGTTGTGATTAGGATCGTTGAGCCTCCTATCGGTGGGGCTCCGGGAGGCACCGTCGAAGTGAATTTCCCATCATGAGACGACATGATTGACTGAGAGGATTACCTCATCAGGAACATCCAGGTCTAAGGATTGATTCGTGGAGGTTGGATGGGCAGCTAGGAAGTCTGCTAGTGCCTGTCTTTTGATAGCCTTCTGAGGCACAAACCAGATGTCAAACTGCTGGAGTATCACCGCCCATCGAGCCAGTCGAACAATCAACATGGGGCGGTTCAGAATGTAACTCAGTGTGTCTACCCAAGTGACCAATTGTACCGCATGGTGTTGCAGGTAATTCCATAATTTATAGATGGTGAATACGAGCGCAAGGTAGTTCTTCTCTATGGGGGAGTACCTGGTCTCCTTATCGAGGAGCATGCAACTAAGGTAGTAGAGGTTGTTCTCTGTACCTTCATTATTCTTATGGGCGAGAAGTGCGCTGAGGGACCGTTCCAGGGTGGTCACGTAAAGGACCAGTGTCTTTCTGGGGAAGGGTGGCATCAGGACCGGAGGTTGGAGTAGATACTGCTTAATTCCCTCAAAGTCGGTCTGGCACTCTTCATCCCACTCATAGGCAGATCCTTTCTTCATGAGCCCGGAAAAGGGCTTACACTTGCCATCTAGATTCCCAATGAATCGGTGTATGTAGGCTAAGTGGCCTTGGAGACCTTGAAGCTCACAAATATTGCTTAGGGGAGGCATCTAACTGATGGCTTTGATCTTCTCCGGGTCAATCTCAATGCCTCGGTACCTGACAACAAAGCCAAGAAATTTCCTGGTGGTGACCCCAAAGGCACACTTCAGCGGGTTCATCTTTAGGTGGCGGGAATAGAGGAAGTAGAAAACTTTCTTAAGGTCCTTGAGATGGTCCTGGTGCTTACGAGATTTGACCACCAGGTCATCTACGTAGCACTCTATCAATGTCCCGAGAATCGGCTTGAATATGTGGTGCATGTCCTACTGATAAGTGGCACCTACATTTTTCAGGCCGAATGACATGACCTGGTAATAGAAAGTACCTTGGATATCCTTGAAGTTAGTGGACTCCTCTTCTTTGGGTGACATCTGGATCTAGTTGTATCCAGAATACTCATCCATGAAGGAGAGGTCTTGGAACCTGGCCGTGGTGTCAATCAACAACTATGTCACTGGGAGGGGAAAATCGTCCTTCAGACAGTGGCAGTTGAGATCACAGAAGTTGATGCAGACTCTAATATGTCTATTCTTCTTCCTCACTGGCACAATGTTGGCTAGCCACTTGGGGTACTGGACCTCTTTGATGAAGTTGGCTCTGATAAGTATGTCAACTTCGGCCTCAACCATGGATCCGTGAGAAGGGTTCATCTTTCTGGGAGGCTTCTTGAATCCACGATGGTTTGTCGGGAGACCAAGGCGGTGGACGGATACCTGAGGATCTAGTCCTAGCATCATGCCGTAACTCTAGGAAAACACTTCACGGTGCTACTTGAGAAATTCTACATACCGCTACTGCTCCTCGAGGGACATGGCGCCACTGATCAAGGTGGGTCTCGGATCTGCCTCACTACCAAGGTTCACCTGTACCAGTTCATCGACCATGGTAGCAATGCCATCTTCAAAGGCGGGGGGAGCATCCTCTGGATCTTCTTCTCCACTTGTGGAGGGATCTTCCGTGGAGGGAGTTTCTTCCAAACCACCAGGCTCTGATGGGAAGCTTATGCCGGCCTGAGCGGTAGTGGTCATAATTTCAGGAGACTCATGCACTACTGAGACCATGGCGATGAAAGTGGTAAATCTAATTCCATCCGGCCTTCAGCCCAAGGGTCTATGCTTGATGACATCGAAGTAGTGGTGGCGCGTCATCTTGATCCGGTTGATTCTAGACTGATGGAAGAGACACGTATGTCGTACTGCCATTGCCATGCGCCTGACGCTTCAGTACCGCATAGGGGTAGGAGGTTTCAGGATCACCTGAGCCTGGTTGGTGTAGGAGTACGAGGTGATTTTCCATCATCACTTGGAAATGGGAACATGCCTTCCTCTTGTACCTGAAACCACAAAACACTGCCCCATGTTAGGAGTCATGTCCTCCAACCGATGGATCGAGAAGATGTAGGGGTCATCCAGAGCTGCCTAGGGATCACTTATGGCTGGAGCAGGTTCAAACTCACTTTCCAGGATTTTCTTGTCCTTACTCTTGTAATAGTCAACATCCAGATAACGGGTTTCACAAGAGGTAAAAGGAGATGCATCTCCATAGAGCACGCCTACTCGACTATTGAGGGAGTATTTGAGGCACTGGTGATACGACGAGGGGACCACTGCATGAAGATGGAGCCATGTCCTGCCCATAAATGCATTGTACGCGTTGTCTTGGGAGACAACCATGAATTCAGTGCTAGCAATTAGACCATCGAACTGGGTCTTCAAATGGATCTTGCCGACTGGAGTCTGTTCGGTCCTGTCATATCCCTAAATTATGAGGTCGGAGGGAGTTAGATCATCCTCTGATAGACCCAGCTTTCGTAGTGTTCAGGTCGGAATTAGGTTAATCCTAGAACCCGTGTCAATGAGGTAGCGACAGACTTCCACGTCGTTGAACTGACCAGTGATGTACAGTGGGCGAATGTGCCCCTGTATGGGAGGGTCTTCGTCTTCACTAGAGAATGAGATAACTGCCTGGCATTCAACATTCTCAACTACCTCAATGTGGAAAGCTTCTGCAGCTGCTACATCCGCCTCAAACTAGAGGGGGATCCTTAGGGCCTCAACAAGGGCCTCACGCATTTCAGACGATAGGTGAAGAGCCTTAAGGACATAAATCCTTGCTGTAATAATGTAAAGGTTCTTTAAAACATCATACTTCTATGCCAGACGTTAGCTTCTACCTACAGGATGTCACTATGCAATTAGAGGCACGACGGGCCTTGCTGGCTGGACCGACGACTGACTGGTACTGGGTACATACCATTTCCTTCTAGTCGAGGCCTAAAGGGTGTCTGTCAGATGAAGACTGGACAACTGAGACTAGCCTGTAGTAGGGAGAGGCTGGCCCTAGTGCGGACGAGGCGGCTTTGCCTGATCTAGTAGCACAAATGGTGACAGAGGTAGATCTGAGGGCACGAGATGAGGTTGTGCATGCTGAGCTCTGCGCTGGTCCTGCTATCTAGTTTCAGAAGTGTGTATGGACAAGATAAAAGTACCCGTTGATGTACCTTGACGACCCATGTGGTCGTAGTTCTGCCGACGTTGATGACGACTAGGGACGTTGGGGAGGCTCGCCCGCCGTTCCCCCTCTTCGGGAGTCATGTAAAGATTTACCAGCTCCATGGTATTAACCGAAGCGTACCCCTAGCTGTCGCTTGACGAATCATCCACCAATGGGCGGGTTATGGGAGGAATCCCCATTTCAAGGGGCATAAATTCACCAAGAGTGCGGGATGAAGACAGCAGTGGGGGAGTATGATTCTTCTTCTTACATCACTGCTGCTTACTCTTTTGAGAAGAGGCCGGCTGAGATGACGACGCAGAGGTACTGGCTGCTTCCTCCTAGGGCTCCTGCTGATTCAGGCATGCCTGAATGATACCATGGGCACGAGCGACTATTTTAGGAGCCATCCAGTCATCATAATTCTGGGACCCGTGGTTTGGAACCTGCTTCCACTCACCTTTGTTATCACTACTGCTTTCTGATCTAACAAAGATGCCTGCTACCTATATCAAGGTCGGGCCCAGCCTGACTATGTTATTGTTGAACTGGTCTTGGAGACAGTCTTTAAACATAAAGCACTGCTTGAGGATGTGCCCCAGGATCCAGTGATAGGGGCAGTAGTTGGGACGATCGGAGAGATTCACCTCTGTCGGCCTTCTATATTTGGGTAAGCGCACGATCCCCTGCTCTAGGGAACATCAGAAGTAACAGGGGCCCTGATTCTCATTGAAAGAGTAAGTATGGTTCCTTATTTATATAAAGGGGGCCTTGGGAGCCTGGCCCAGATGAGGGGCCTGAGGGGCCTGTCGAGGAGGCGGAGCCTGATTGTCCCACCTAGGTGGTGGTGGCGCATTACGCGGGGGAACCTGTCGGTTCTGAGGCGGTCGCTGCTGGGCTGGAGGTTGTGCATGAGGCAGGGGGCCTCTGCGAGGTTGCAGAGCCAGTGAAACCAGCATAAACTCTAGCTACCTTGAAGCCTCTATTAGGTCCACCACAGCGGGATCAGCTCTGGCCCTCCTTACTGGGATCACAGGGGGCGGAAGACGCGCCTGAATAGCCTGTTTCAGAGCTTCCTCGAGGCACTGAGCCTTATATGAGAAGTCTCAAAACCCTCCAGGATCGTTCTGGGTGATCAGGGAAGGAACTATATCTGTTTTAAAATTCCCCACACACATCGTCAGTAATTTCTCTTGGGTCAGTGGAATGTTGAGGGAGTATGTATGCCCCTTCAACCGGGCGATGAAGTCCGCGACTTGCTCATCAGGCCTTTGTTTTCACTTGAAGAGGTCTGCGATGATGGTCTTTCACGTGGTGGAGCTGAACTGGTATAGGAACTGCTGGTGGAGGTCCTCCCAGCCGGTCACCGATCCAATGGGGAGCAGGTTGTACCAGATGAATGCAGGCCCCTCCAATGTCTGCACAACACATCGGAGTTTGGCGGCCTCTTGCTGCGCCGGGGTCCCCAACATGGGGCGAAACATGGATGAAAAGTGGGCCATGTGCTGCGGTGGGTCCCCTATCTCATTAAAGGGCGAGAATGTGTGGTTTCCAAATCCCAGAGGTGCAGGCATATCATCCACCCACGCGGGATACGGCTTGCCATCTGGTGGGACTACAACCTGCCGGGTTTCCAACACCAGGAGATGGGCGATGAGTACCACTATAAGATCATCCGGGTGGGGGTCCCTATCTTGATGGAGATCCCTAATCATTAGTGCATTGTCGGGCTCTTCGACACGGTATTCGGCTTCAGTGGATTGTGAAGCAACTGGCGGAATGGCCTGGGGGCGGCTGGGGGAACCCGAGCTGGATTCCTCAGATTGCCTCATCGTTCAAGAGGGTTTGGCGAGACCTATCACACCCTCTTGCCGTGAGTTCCGGGTTCTACCATTTCTGTGGGAGTAGCATGATCAGGGCTCCCCAGAGGCATCTCGCTCGGGGGAAATTGTTCCCGCCCCTACTGCCTCAGCTTAGGATCACCATAGTCGGGTCACCTCTCGATAGCACGCTTGTCCAGAAGTTCGTCGACCAACCTCTTCTGATCAGCGAGCTATTGGCACAACATGACCTTCTCAGGATCTTCGTCCGTCTTCTTCACTGAGGTGGATGGGTGGGTGTGCTTGACATTTCCAACATGCTCCTTACCCTTACCGGCCATCCGACTGAGTACCAGTGACTCGGTTGGTATGGGAAGGCCTAGAAGGTTTCACTACTGACGGACAATCCTACCTAATGGTTCCAGCAGGGGTGGTACGACCTCAGGGGGTAAGTCTCCATCAAGATATTCAAGATCCTCTGTTTTTTCCGCTACATCATCCATGTGGACCGCGACCCCTCTTGGGGGCTTTTCATCAATATCACATAACGAATCGGGCTGCCGCCAGATGGGACTGAAGTGGAGGGAGGCATACTGTCCCCAGCCATGGACATGCACATGGGGGTATCTCCCCTGATGATTCTGTAGAGTACTTTGAATCTCTGAACGCATTTGTGTTGGAGGGCACTCTGGAGACCTGGTGAGTCAGGGCGCTGGGCCACAGGGAGTGCGGCCAAATCCATCAGACGGCATTGCACACCGATTTCCTCAAAGTGCTCCTGGCTCATGGAGTACACTACCCGCTCATGACGAAGGTGGAAGTACATCGCCCATAGGGTTTAGAAGAATCACCCTACTTCCTCTGGGGTAAGGGACTTCGGCGCACAAAAGTTCGGCAATGCCGTCGACCATAACTTCTCTGGGAAGTTGTTCTCCATGAGAATGTTACTAAATCTTCTGGGCTCGGATTCAGGGTCTGGCCTCGTATTGCCCCACTCGTCAACCAGAGGTGGTTGAGAAACCGGTAGCGGTACCGAGGCGGACCGCTGGGACAGTATGATGGGTGGAAGAGAATACGACGAATAAGCCGACTGATCGCTGAATTCCAGGCCATCCTCCGAAGAGTGAGGTGACCTAACCACAATGTCGCAATACGATGTGCTGACCGTCATAGCTTCTGGTGCAGGGATTGCAGTCAACAACAATGGGTAACACTATTGCTCTACCGCTGTCGGTCCCCAAAATAGCTCTCTATGATCTCTGGTAGAGGTAGAGGGCGCTTCTGGTGACGACGGTGTTGATTGCATGGTCAGAACCTATGGGATTCCCAGAATTTCCTCCTCCTGAATATACCTGCAAAGAGAGGTGGGAATCCGGTGGAATTCGCATTCTGGGAGAATGAGGCTGACATGCCTTGTTCCTGCTCTGGTCCTTGACACAGAGGAGCGGGGAGAAGGTTCCATCGCTGAGTCTCATTCCACCTAAGAATCTGAGAAGCGGGTGGGTTTGATCTCCACCCGGTCCCTCCCAGGATTCTTATTTTGGTGGCGATGATCCGCTCTCCTGCCCTTGGATGGTTCTTCGGGACAAGGCTGTTTCACAACATGTAGTCTTGGGGCCGTGCTGGTGCCGGGGCGGAGAGGACTTCCGCTTGAGATGGCCGGGGTGCGAGGGGAACCGAGGCAGATTTCGAAGTGTACATGGGTAGGACCTCTATGGAAAGCATCCTTGTGGGAGGAACCTCCGTTGGAACCGGTAGGAGCATGGGGAGGACCTCCATGCTTGACGTGGGTGGAGCGAGGCTGACCGTCACCCCTCTGGTTTCCAGGTCGAGGAGGACCTTATCCAGTTTCAGAGAGGACACATCGAGGATCCCCACGTTGGAGAGGGACCGGATGGGTAATTCATTCACATCGACGGTCGAGGGTAGAAGGAGGAACTCAATACCCGATGTGGTGGGTGCGGGAGAGGCTTCCGCACCGAGTATCACTGTCGCGGGGCAGGTCTTCATTTTGGATGGGGGTAGTATGAGGCATACCTCCATGATGAGCATCAGAGCGGGGAAGGCCCACACTCTATAGAGTGGTGGTATGGGGAGGGCCTCCGTATAGGGTGACATCACCGCGAATTGGTTCGCGACAATCACCACTCAGGACTGCGACCCGGAGAGTCAACCCAGCCTGCCCATGGGGCGGTTGGGGCCTCGATCCTGGTCTGGTGTAGGAGTGCCCCTACTCAGTGCGTGTAGGGGATTTGTGGTTCATGTTAGTAGTGGCTTGGGCCATAGTAGTTGTTGACGTTAATTCCCCTTGACAGGCGTCCTCAGCTCAGGCCCGACACGGGCATCGGGTCAGACGAGACAGTGCAGGTGGTGCAGGGGCGTAGCCTCCCTACTCCTCTGGAAAAGCCGGACGGCGGCACTGATGTGGCTGGGTGGGGGCCCTTGCCTCGAGTCCTTGGGCCGGGGCCCCGGCCAGGTTGAGCTGGACATCACCCACTTCATTATAAAAAGCTAGGGAGTCATCGATGCGTTCCATGGATAGGCTCCCGAAATTATTGAACGTTGGGGTGGGGATCAGGGGATCCCTGCATGGCCCTCGAGGGCGGCATTGAAAACGGGGCCTGGACGCCTCCAGGTCCAGGCAGGCCATATCCCGAGTTGGGATGGCCCCTTCCTCCTTGTACCTACGTACGAGGTCATTGATCACCCTGTGTTGGATAATATCTGACGGGGAAAGGGGATGTGGGCGTCCCGAATACATAGATGTAGATGCCGTTGTGGTGACAGTGGAGCCATGTGGAGCAACTGTGCTGGTATTTCCCCTACCGCTGCGTAGGCGGGTGGGTGGCGATCATGTTCCGATAGCAGCAACATGATTCCTGAGAAGCAGGGAGGTTACTCATCAATCACTGTGAGGAAAAGTGATCAAAAACCAGTTCCCCAACGTCATTCCATCTTCTGTGGTCGGTGAGAGGAATCCATGCATACATGTTGCAAAACGGAATGCCCTACGTTCTAATGCCCCAACTTCTGGTGAGTTTCACGCCAGGCCGTCTATTTTCATAGCAGAGCCCAGTGCCTAATATCCGAATCCGATAACATGTCAATCTACAGATGTCTCAAGCTCTACTAATCTCTATGTTGAGGAGAAGAACTTGACATCAGGTTCACCATTTTTTTTCTCGACGCTTTCTCCAGGCCGCGTGCATCCGTCTGTGGAGGACGCGTGGCTATTGCCCCGCATTCCCGCTTTCCAAAGGCGGGCGGTATCCGCTCCTTATTTAGGGAAGTCTACTCCATGATCTAAATGGGATGATGGGATGTCGGTTCTTCCTTCCGTGGATTCCTCCTCGGAACTCATCACCTAATCCGGGTCTCCCTCATAGATTTAATATGTTGTTTGTGAAACTCTTCCCAGTGCCATATTTCCATGGATGGCGGCTAATTACACTGCTTCTGTCAGGACATTACAAAGGTTCCGGTTAGGGCATCAACCTTCAGTTGGGGGAGTAGTCACGTCGAGGCATCATTAACATGTCTGAACGCTGGGGGATTGGCGTGTCTATTTTTGGTCCCTTATTATAGGGATTCTCGAGGGAGCGGAAGCCCGAGGCATCCCACGTAGAATGCGGGTTATTGTACGCCATAGGCATGTATCTGAGGTTTTCCTTAGCTTACCATGTTTAACACGGGTTATTCTGAAAGTTTAACATCCAGCGGAGATGGGTTGGGATAATAAGAAAACTAACTGGAGTGGATCAGATCAAGGAATCCCCCTTTGAGGGGAACACCAGAGTCGGAGCCAGCCCATGGGCGGCTTCTCGAGTGTTGTGGAAGGGAATGGGGTGGCATGATTTCACCGGGATGTGGCGACCTGGGTAAGAATCATGGTGGATGATGGAGAATTGAATGGAATGGGGAATACACTCTGAGGCAGCCCAAGGATATGGGGTCGGTGAATCGACGTGAGGGGACTAGGTGTCCAGGTGGGCTTGAACCTCATGGAGGTTTCCTACGTACCATGCCTTGACATGGGTCAAAGACCACGTAGTTCATATGGGACGCCAGAAGGCCGACGTGAAGGGACCAGGGGTCCAGGTGGTGGTGGGCTTGAACCTCATGGAGGCTTCCTACGTACCATGCCTTAGCACTGATCAAAGACCACATAGTTCAAATTGGGGCATGTCGGAGGACTGACATGAATGCGGACCTTAGTCCAGGTGGTCTTGAACCTCATGGAGGCTTCCTACGTACCATGCCTTGACATGGATCAAAGACCACGTAGTTCAGTTTGGACACTGGAAGGCCGACGTGAAGGGACCAGGGGTCCAGGTGGGCTTGAACCTCATAGAGGATTCCTACGTATGATGCCTTAGCACTGATCAAAGACCATGTAGTTCAGATGGGACGCCAGAAGGCCGATGTGAAGAGACCAGGGGTCCAGGTGTGCTTTAACCTCATGGAGGATTCCTACGTACCATGCCCTAGAACAGATCAAAGACCATGTAGTTCAAATTGGACTCCGGATGGCCGACGTGAAGGAGGACTAGGGGTCCAGGTGAAAGGGGCTGTTCAGTTGGCACAAAAGGGCGTCAAAACAATTGGATGGCAGGACCATAACATCTTACCGCTAGACTAGGATGCGGTTTAACGTCATGCAGGACGAGGGCGTGTCAGAGAACCGACATGGAGAAGGAACTTCATCCAGATGGTGTGGGGATTACACTCTAGGCTGCCCACGTGTTGGTGAAACGACGTGAAGGAGGTCGGAGTGGCCAACGGGTGGTGGGCTTGAACCTTGTGGAGGATTCCTATGTACCATTACATAGCACGGATAAAATTCCACGTAGTTCAGATGGGGTTTCGTCAGTCAACCGATGTGAAGGTGAACCTGGGGGGTCAACTGGTGGTGGGCTTGAACCTCGTGGAGGCTTCCTACGTACCATTACTTTACATGGATCAAAGTCCTCATAGTTCGGGTATATAGTTTAACGTCTTTCTAGAGGGGGGCATACTGTTTAATGTCATACTAGATGATGGTGGAACTTGACGTGAAGAAAAGACCGAGTGGTGGGTTTGAACCTCGTGGAGGCTTCCTACGCACCATGCCTTAACATGGATCAGAGTCCCTGTAGTTCTCTAGAGGTGGGGGTCAGAGTCAGTGCTTACCATAAGCTCACGTGATTCATGCTTGGTGTGAGAAACAAGAGGTTACAGGGACCTGACGATCACGTCGTGAAGGGTGCGTTCGTGGGAAACGAAGAGGGGGTTACGCGTTAGGCGGACCATGGTGCTGGGACTTACTCCGGGATGGAGGGCCATGGTGCGACAAAGCGCAGCAGGAGAGGGATTTGAGACCTAAGAAAGGAGGTGTCTTGGTTACCTATCACGTCCTTCACTGGCCTTAGAACCGTGGGAGTGGGTAAGTACGGAGGTGCATGGGTGCTACCTTCCGCAAGAGAGGCTAGGGGCTTACGCTCTGAGGAATCCCTTCCCTCGTGGACAAACTCCACTCCAAAAGGGAGGATATCATTCCATTTTAGGGAGATTCCATTCTCGTGGAGACGAGAGGTGTAAAGAATGTCCGAGATGGGGGGACCCAGCCTAAGAAGCATGGGGTTGGTTCACAGTTTAACATCATGTGTTGAGGATGGGGTGCTTGGCAGTTTAATGTCATGCAACTCAGATGAGGTGGGTTGGCTCCGCACCCCTAGGGCTTACATAACCGGTACCCTCTGATCTTTGTGGGAGGGAAGGTTCCAGAAAGGCTATGTAGAAGGGGGTCGCAAAGCAAACAATCAAGGGTCCCAAGTTAGCATGGCTATACGAAGAAGCAATAGCCATTAGCGTTCCTATGCGAAGAAGCATTAGGCAGAGCAACACTATGGGTGGTGTTGTCCAGGGGACTTTGAAATCACATCGTGCAAGCCTGGATGACCGCACGAGAAGAGAGATTGCCAAGCAGAGGGGTCCACAGGTCGGGGCCGTGTAGGACTCGGTTACTCTACGTAGTGGGAAACACTTGCGAAGGTAGGTGCTTCGCGAAGTGGAGTGCCTTGGCCTTAGCATGGGGAAATGGGGAGAGTGGGAGGTGCTTCGCGAAGTGGAAGGGTGTTCACGGAGCATATCCTCGCGAAGCAGGGGTGCCTCAGGAATCAAGGTGTCACTCAGCATTGTGCTTCGTGAAGTACAGTGATCCTTCCTTGGCATAGGGATCACATGTACAGGATGGGTGCTTCGCGAAACATAAATGATCTGCGACTGCTCAAGTCCCCTTGGGGATCCCCTTCCTTTATGAATTCCCTTAGGCTTCGCGAATGGCATCCCTCTCAGAAGAGGGGCTCAAGATGAGACAAGGCGAAGGCATCTCATGAAGCAAACATACCTCACAAAGCTCATGATTCCCGGGGCGAAGGGTGCTTCACGATTCAGGAGCTGAGAAGCCGAAAGGTTGGATTGTCCATCCAGAGGGCTTAGGGGGAGCCTAGTATTTATAGGCAAGGGGCACCATGAATCAGAGCTAATGTGGTGCGAAGGGGATGTGGTTGCTTCACGGCGGGTCGAAAACGTCAACCGGGTTCGCTGAGGGTAACCGCCTCCTCTGATTCACAGTGGGCTCGCAAACGTCAGGGCGTTCGCAGAGCATTACTGCTTATGGGGCTTCGCAGCGGGCTCGCGAATGTCAGGGCGTTCGTGGAGCATTACTGCCTCTGGGGCTTCGTGGAGGCTGTGTTGTTCGGGGCGCTCCATGTATTCGCTTCGCGAGGCAGCGCGCGAGCGTCTTTTTCTTCTTCTCTTTGCATACAATATTTTGGCACCAACAGTAGTGCAATGTTAACATGGTGTTTCATATAACACAAACCAAACATAGAGATTTAAGATAAAATAATCTATCTTTAGTGTTTCGTGAAATGAAAAATATCAAAAAGGTTAAATTAATTTGAAAAAAATAACTCACAAAATCTCGGGGTATTATAATAATGTAGTTAAAAAATAAAAGGGTGAATTACAATTAATGTGTCTAATCACTAGAATGTACTTGGGTTTCCCATGCCAAGATGAATTTCTTGTTTTATTTTAGATAACTCTCATTCATGAAATGGTAGAGAATGTTAAGAAATATATGAAATTAGATCCTGAGGGACTTACTATTATGTTAATAAATTTTGGGGAGGTTATTTATGTGTGGATATTAGATGAAAATAATATATTCTATTTTTAGGATCGAACTATCTTGCATAATTTATTCCAGTACAGTTACTCTAGAAAGATGAAAAATCTAAGTAAATTTTCCAACCAGGTATTAGAAATATATATAAGGTAATGAGTGACTAGATTTAGTGGTTGCTTAAAAAAATAAAATATGTTAGAGCATATGTATCCTTCCTTTACCTGTTAATTATTTAAGGCAAAAAATCAATGAATAGTGGTCATATTGTAATTTTTACCAATACATATATAAAGTCAGATTACATTACACTGTATTATTTCATTTAATGTATTATGATTATTTGATATAATGATAACATTTTGGTGATTCTTGATTGGGTTACCAACTTAAAATTGTGAACACAAATTTATTAAATAATTCATTATAATAGTTTGGAAATGTTTTATATATATGAAGTGTTGATGTTTCATTGTTTACTATTTTTTATTTTCTATAACATAGACTGTAGATTTAATTCATTTTTTTGGTCATTGTAACATGATTTTTGAAACCATTTAACCATGATAAAAAAACACTATCTTTTAAATTTATGGGCTCATAGAGTGTGTAGTTAAAAATTTGGATGTCATTATCAAAACATGTGTAATAATCCATAATTGTTCATAGGAACACCATTTTACTCTATTAGAGTTTTCTAAATGAAATTAGTTATCTATAAATCTTTTTGTATATATATTTGAAACATTTTATGTTTTTAGATGTTAATATGTTATTTATTAAATATATATGTAAAAAAATATCTTATTGGACCATGTCTTTTTTTAGATATTACTGAAATTATTTTATTTTTAAGGAAAACATGGTAATGAAAAAATTCCGACATAAATATTATTAATTTATTTTGAAATTAATCATATTTTAATGTGGGAAACTATATATTCTTTATGGTATTTACATGGATGTGGAACTTCTCCCTAAAAACTCATGGAATTTTATCTCACTCACATGTCAAGAAACATATTATTATAGAGAAAAATGATAATGTCACTTAATGGATATCAATACATATATGGTCCACCATTGGGCATTAAATTTTTAATAGTTGATATTTATAAATTATTTTGAAGAATAAATTGATGCTTGAGAAGGGAATGATATTATATAAGAACAATGGGACTATTATTTCAATATATCTCAAATATTGTTTATTTTAAGGATTGAAATTACAATGGTGGAGAGAATTTAACACCACTAGTTTGAGATATTTACACTCTTTTAATGTAATTATATTTTATGCTGATTTTTAGTCTAATTGGGAATGCTTATCATGTATCATTTTAATTTTTACGGGTATTTATATTGGAGAATGATTTTGCAAAAACCATGAACACTACCTATGAAAACATGCATGAAACAATTATCATTCTACAAATTTTCATGGTTTTTTCATGTTTTAGGGATACATTATTACAACCATGTATCCAAGGGGAATTTAATATTAGTATTTAATTATGCTGGATTTGTTTCTCACAGGTCACCAAACTATTCATCTAAACCATGTAATGGATTTATAAAACCATAAAATTATATATTTAGTGCAATTTTACACCAAAATCACACTTTATTCTCCCCCATTTTTAGGTCTATCAAACCATGTCATGTTTAATTATCCACTTTTTCCATACATTAACATTGCATCATTTTTTGTAGAATACTTAATAGATTGCACATATAGACACCCAAATATCATAATATTCTAATGCCATTAGAAAATGGACACATAAAAACTGATATATAAGAGACCTAAATTATCTCCATCAAGGTTCTTCTTGACTATCACCCATATTTGACAATCAAACATAATACAAATTTTTTTAACCTAGTGGTAATGAAACATAAAAATATGATGAGCTCAGATGCTCAGTGAGGGTAAAAAATGGAGACATGTAGACATAATCAAGAGCATAAGGGTATGAGAACATGACCATAAAAATAGAAGATCATACCCTACATATAAATGATCATAAATAGGTACCATGGAATAATTATTGGTTGTTCATAATACATGAATCATAAGGTAATAAGGAACATAATCCATGAAATCATAACATAGGAATAAGACTTGAAATTTATGGAATACAAATAACCATATAAAAATGATTTCGATAATAGTTATGGAATAGATACCAAGGAATGATTTGTAATATGGGTTCACATCCTATAACAGGTTGGTAGTCATGGTTTAATCCCATTACAATCTTGGTTGTCATGGTTCACTCCTATAACCATCTTGGTAGTCATGGTTCAGTCTCAAAAACGTCTTGGCAGAAAAAGTCCTTTATGTTTGTCTCATGAGATATAAATCTTTACCCAATGCATTGGAGGGAGATATAGGTCTCATCCATATAATAATAAAATCATACATATGTTCTCCCCATGATCATAAATCATGTATCATATCATAACCCATATGATGAAATGGGTTTCATAAACATCATTCAATCATAACATACCCCACGGAAAAGAGATAAGTTTCATAAATATCATTCTATCATAGACATAAACCATTCATATAAAGAATATAAAGGGTAATATAGGAGAATATACCCAATGAAACATAAGTAAAATAAAATAATGTTATCTTATATGTAAAATAGCTTTGAGAGATTACTTGAAAACAATATTTGAGGAAAATACCCTTTCCTTGTTGAAATCATTTTATTTTCGTAAAATGCCATGATATTTTAATAGAAAACAAAATTTTAAAAAAAATTGTAATATTTTAATGGAATTTTAAAATAATTAAGGAATCATGAAAGTGTACAGATCCATTCATGCCATTTATGTTAAAAAAACATTCTTCTTTTACTTTTTCTTAAAATTTAAAAATGCACCTCATTAAAAAAACAAAAAAAAAGATTAATTTCAAATAGTTTAATAAAAAGTCAAACATAGGTAAAATTTCATAAAAAATATGTATATGAATAGTAAAAAAAAAATTGGAATACATTTCTATAAAACATTTACATCGATGATAAATATACCCCAAAAATTATTTTTATATTAACAATCCTAGATAATAATGAGATTGTAAAATTAACCCTTACCTTAGTTTGGCTTCCTTCATACGTATCCAAACCTCTGGTACAATGGTTTAAATAATGTTATTAACTTATTCAATAACCATATTCATATATATATATATATATGATATCATATATGATCACATTATCACATATTTGTTAATAATATTTCATTATTACTCTTCTTGTAGGTGTTAACTGCTTTCATTTCATATGCATGTTTTATCATATAAGTCCAAATTCATGGGAATTTGATATAGTTCCATAATTCAATGAATAATATTTAGTTAGTATATGTTATATACATTCATTATATACATTTATATAATCATTCATTGTTGGTGAATATGGAAAATGAATCGCGTCACGTCATGGAGACAGTTGGCCATACGTACGCATGAGCAACGGTTGGACGTACGTACGAACGAGCCCCCATTAGGCCACGGCGTGTTACCCTTAGAGATGTTTTTTAATCTAAACATGACTACGTTTTCCCCTGGATTTATCTCTTGATAGATCTCCTAAGTACGATAGGGTTTTAGCCCTTGGGGCTGCGGGTTTTAGTCCATTTCGGCCATGGCCCTTCCTGCGGCATCTTTCCCTGTTTTTCTCTTTGCCAACATTCATATGTTTGTTGTCCATCCTTTCAGTGGGAGTTTGTTCTATGATATCTATGGGCATTGGATCACCGAATTCCCTATTTCTCATCTTCTCCCTTCTTAGTGGAGTCTCTATTTCCACTCCATCCAATTTCAATTTCCCCTTCTTGTTTCTGATATGGAGGAATATGCTCAGTGGCAGCCTGGTGGGTTCCACGACTCTACCTCCTTCTCTTACGGTGGCGCTCCCTCCTCCCTTATGTTCTTCTGGAATCCACTTCTTCTTGCTATCACTTTCAGTGATGGTTCCTTATCAGTGAGGTCCTCTGTCATCCCCCTTATGCCATTATTGGCATCTCCCAACACCCCTGACCACATATTGTCCAGGTGCGATGGAGTTGAGGGTGATTTTGGATTGTGAAGGGTATAGGATGGAGGTTTCGTTTTTGCATTGTGGTGTTTTTTCTGTGTTTGTTTCCCGTGTTGAATCTTGAGTTTATTCCTTATTCTAAAATTTATTCTAGAGATGTAGTTCTACACACACTATATTGGGGTGTTGCAACGGTGTTTAATGGAGTTTTGGGATGTGAGGACGACCCCTCAGTAGTGTTCTAGGGCGGGGGGGGGGGGGGGGTTCGTTGGTTTCTTCCATCCTTTGGTTTCTTTCAAATTTTGGTTTCGGTATCTCTGGTGGAAACAGTTCAACATCCTATTGGATTTAGGAGTGTTGTCCCTATAGATGTATCTAGGGATTAATATGGTGATCGACGATGGTGTTTCCCTGATTTTGATGGTTTCATCTTGTTCCAGACAACTTTGGAGGTCTTCATTCGGTGTTTTGGTTTTGATTTCTATTGTTTCTTGGAAATATTTTGATTTCGTGGTGGCATGGTTGGATCTGTTTTTTCCCTTCTTCACTCAATCACAATGGCATGGTTTGATTTGTTTTTTCACTTCTTCACTCAGTCACTTTTAGGTGATGATGCAGATGTTGAGGGGACATGGCTGAAGTAGTTCAGTTGCCACGAGTCTGGTATCAGTGAAGTTTGTTATGTTTCATTCATGGTGAATTTTTTGCAATTTTACACTCTATTGAAATTTTCGCTTTTTGATGTTTTGATTTTGGTATTCATATATGATAATTTTGATGTTCCCACTAACCCAAAAGTGGCTTATTTGAAAATGGGGAAAAATGGGTTTGGGGATAAACCAAATGTACAAACGTGTGATACTTTAGTTTTTTATAGGATGAATAAAAGGTTAAATATGGTTATTCCATAATCATAATAACATCTCATAATATATTATATTCTATATTTATTACTATATAATGGAATCAAAATATGAAGAGGAACTAGAAGAAGAAAGAATTTTTGAAAGAGTCCGTAAGACGATTAAATTTTCTTTGTTGATCTCCCCTAGATATCATCTTAGTGAAACTAAATTTGGACTTTTGGGAATAAGAAAAACTATAATATTTCACTAGAGATCTTTAAATGGTAAATAGAAAGGTTATGATTGATATTTAAGGCTCAATTTGATGTGTATAAGTAAGAGAGGATGTACCCTTTTATAATTGAGGTGAGGGGTACTTTTAGAATTTCTAGAAATTTTAATTTATATAAAATTAAATATCCATCAAAATAGCTCAAAAAATCATTCTGTTCAAATATAATATTTTATAATATTGTAATATCATCAAGAAATAAATTTTAGATAGGTTTGTTTGTAATTCTAAACATTATCTTATTGATTAACCCTTAGTCAACCAATATTAATTTTAACTATGCTAAAAAAGTTTTTAATGTTAAGATAATATAATTTTTATTTATAATGTATAAATTGGACCGTAAATGGTCAAATAATTATATTTTAGAAAATATATCATCTCTTTATACTTATTTAAAATTTTTAGGATTTTTAAATAATTTAATAAAATATTACATTCATAAAATATCATTAGTGTTAATTTTGGCACTATTCATTATTTGTATTTTTAAAACTATAATAACAACATGATATATTCAAACCAACTATTTTAAAACATAATTAACTTGTAAAGGTAATTTTTAAATTTCATGTATGACATTAATTATATCAAATTATATTTATTTAAATATATTGAATATCATTTATTTGATATTTCCATTAAATAAAAAATTACCACAACATCATTGTAGAATCCTTTAAGGTATCACAACTAGAAAATGAGGCTACTTCCACAGACCTATAGCCATGATTTTGAAACTATGGCTATAGGCGGATATAGCCACGGTTTTTGTGGCCAATTGCCAGTGTTTTAAAACTATGGCAGTATGCTGTGGCTATATCCATGGTTCTGTGGCCTATAGCCACGTGTTTAGAACCATGGCTACAAGCCACTTTTTTCAATGGCCTATTGCCACGGTTTTTCAAAACCGTGGCAATAGGGTTCCCGCGCTTTGGCGGGAAAAACGTTTCCTGCCATAAAATTGGCAGGAAGACCTACCACCATGGTTTTGAGGATATTCCCATGGTTTATATTAATATATACATCATAATATATATATACCCGTAATTTAGCTCGGTGTAGTGGTAAGAACTTTGGTTCATAGAGCAAAGGTGCAGGTATTGAAACTTGCTGGTGTCATTTTGTATTAAGCCTATTTCCATGGTATATTAAAGATATAACCACAGTTAAAACAATGGAAATATCTTCTTATAGCCACGGTTTAAACTATGGTCGTAGGTCAACTACCATAACGGTAGGATTTAAGACCTATTGTCACAGTTTTCAAAAATATGGCCATAGGTAGCTATTTCCACAGTTAAAATCGTGGCACTAGGCTTGGACCTACTGCCATGGCAATAGCGGCCACAGTTTTTCAAAATTATGTTTGTAGCCTAAGGCCACGGTTTTGGGGCCTATTGCCATGGTTTTGAACTGTGGCAATAGGTATTTTTTCAAGTTGTGTGTTTATTTATTTTTTAAAAATTAAAAATAAATTACCATGATAAAGTAAAATATTTTATATTTTAAATTACTATTTTAATTCTAATTTATCTTTGGTATAAATCTATATTTAAAATGATATAGTTATTGAAAATATGAGTATGATATCTTTATCTTTTCTTGAAATAAAATATAATAAATATCTTTCTCTCATCTTAGTTGATAAAAATGGTTATAATTTTATCCCAAGGATTATTTTAGTAAAAATAAAATAATCTAATTAAATTATGACAACTTTTATTGTAATTTTATATTATTTATATTATTATTTTTTACCCTTAATTACCTGATTTACATGTTTTACATGATAATAAAATTTCTGAAGTAACTCTTCATAATTCTCAAAAATAAAATAACCCTATTTAAATAATTTGTAACCACTGATTCAAAATAAAAAATCCATTTTTAAAAATTTTAATCAAATAAGTTAGAGTAATTAATTTAAAATTAATCTCGTTGACAGGGTGAGAAAACCGGTTATTAATGTAAAAACTTAGAGAGGATTGATTTTTTTATAATTATATTAAATTTAAAATTTATTCCAATGAGATAAATTATATTAAATGATAAAATATTAACCAAATTATACCTTAAAACAATAAAACATATTTTAACACTATAAATTATTTCTTTGACGAAAGTTGTTTTCTATAAAAAATCAGTATATTTTTATTATTCATCAAATAATTAAAATTAATAGAAAAATGCACAAAATTCTTTAAAATTAAATTTTTTATATCCCAATTATAAATTAGAAGTTTATTTTTTGAAATATAATTTATAAAAGTGTAAAAAATTTGATTTAAAATGGGATCTCCATTAAAATGTGGTAAAATTACCTATTTTAAAAATATAGTTTTTTTACATAAAATTGTGTTGGTTCTTGTATTATCCCTATAAAATTTGTTTTTTGAATATAATTTTTTTGATTTAATATATAACATATATATTTCTCTAATTTCATTCACTAATTCTAATTAATTTAATTTATTAATTCTAAACGACTTTCAGAGCATAAAGAAATATTTCCATTAAATTCAATTGGTAAATATTTTCATTTCTAATATATTGGAAACAAATAAATTAAAATTTTCATAAGTTAGTGAATACTATTCATACCATGTGATTTAACAAATAGGTTATTATCTAATTTAAATAATAATACAAAACATTTATGTAGAAAATTAGTGTTGTGTGTAAAGCAAGCTAAGCTAGTGTTGCGTGTAGCGCAAGATTAAATTGATGTGGAATATAACAAAATACATAAAATAAATTAATTTATTAATTGAAATGTTCAAAATAACATAGTGTGTAACATTCTACCCCCATTAAATGTAATTTATCCCTCAAAATTTGACATTTTGATACAAAACAATTATGAAAATACTAACTCATCATATCCCCAAGTTCCCACATAGTTTCCTCTAATTAATGAGTTTTCGAAGAAACTTTGACTAGGTGAGTGGTATTAATTCATAGAAGTTTCTCTGTATGATCCAAAATTTTAACAGGTTTATCCTTGTAGGAAAGATCCTTTTCCAATGGTAAGACCTACGAGTTTAATACATGTAATGGTTTAGGTATGTACTTTCTCAAGATAGATACATGGATCACAACATAGACTTGAGAGAGATTTGCAGGAAGTGACCAGAGATAGGATATCATCCTAACATGATCAATAATATCAAAGGGTTCTATATACCTAGGGATTAGTTTTTGTTTCATCCTGAATATCATAACCTTTTATGTTGAGAACGTTTTTGAAACACCTTCTCAACAACATCAAAATTTGGATCACACCATCACTTATCAACAAAACGTTTTTTCTGAATTTGCATTACATTGATATGATACTAATTTGTTCAAACCATATCATCCATCCCTTCAGTGATCTTAGGTCCCACTAGATTGAATTTTCAAACTTCATTCCAGTATATTGGATATCTACATTTCTTCCCATATTTGGATTCATAAGGATCCATATAAGGGATTGATTGAAAGCTATTATTGTTAAGTAACTCAACTAGAGTAATGTGTTGATCCCAGCCACATTTAAAATCAATAGAACACAATCTCAAAATATACTACAGGGTTTTAATTGTTCTTTCAAAATGATAATCCATCTGATGATGATAAATAGTCATGACAAAATAATTCTATATCAAGATATTGTTGACGACTTCACTGAAATTATTAGGTAAACCTTATGTCGAGATTTGATATAGTAGAATTTTGTACTCCATGAAAACTTAACACTTCCATAATGTATATCCTCGAATTTTGATCCATAAAAAATTCAACTCTGATAGCAATGAATTCTGCTAACTTAGTAAGGCGATCGACTGCAACCCATATAGAATTAAACACTTTAAATGTTTTGGGGAGTCCAACCCCAAAATATATAGTGATGATCTTTCATTTCTATTTTTGTATGGTTAATGGATGAAACATCCCCTTATGAAAAAACTTCCACCCATAACTCTAAATCATGAGTTGGGTAATTTTTCTCATGAATCTTCAATAGTTAAAAGGCATAATTGATAAACATGTTATTCTGCATAAATAAACATCCCAATCCCTTCTTGTATTTATCACTAAATATTAAAATCTTTTCCACATTATGGGTTAATATTAGAATAGGTGCGCTGATCAATCATCTCTTTATATCCATGAAATCTTCCTCACAGTCATATGTCCAAAGAAACATGGAACCCTTCTAAGTTAACATGGTTAGAGGATTAAATATTCATGAGAAATTATTTAAACAATGTTGATAATATCCATCTAAAACATGAAAACTACTAACCTAATTCACCATAATTAGTCTATGAAAACATTCAATAGCCTCTGACTTTGATGGATCTACAACTATACCATCTCTAGAGATTATGTTACCAAAAAATGAAACCTTTCTCAACCAATATTCACACTTTTTAAATTTTCCATATAGCTTATTCTTCCTTATAGTCTTTAGAACAATTCTCTAGTAGTCTTCATCCAATTCCTTTCTCATTAAATGGATGATAATATCATTTAAAAAATAATACCACAAACTGAATGAGGTAATATTTAAATAATTTATTAATCAAATCCATGAATATATAAAGGTAATTAGTAAGACCCAAATAATTACTATATATTCACAGTGACCATAACATGTACATAAAGGTTTCTTGGGTATATCCTCTTTATTGAACATCAATTATTGATATCCCCAAAAAATTTCAATCTTGGAAAATTATTGATCTCCACATAGTTGATCAATCAAATCATCAATACAGGGAAGGGGATACTTATTATTGATTTTGATCTTGTCCAACTCCCCATAGTCAATACCGAGTCAAATTGATCCATTTTTCTTATTAAAAAAATGAACTAGTGCACCCCAAGGTGATAAACTTTTCCAAATGAATCCATTATTCATGTTATCAGAGATTCTCTTCTTCAATTTCTATAACTCAATTGGGTCCAGTATATTGGGGGTCTTTGAAATTTTTGTATTAGTACGTACGTGTTCTATTGAAAACTCAACATCACATTTTGGTGGAATACTAGGAAACTCTTCCTGAAAGACATCCAAAAATTCATGAACAATTAGAATATCATGAATTCCAATTGTATCTCCATCCATTTGAGATAAACCAACATTCTGAATAGGAATTAATACACATACAATGGATGTAATCTCCATAGGAAGTTCATACTTATTGTCACATTGATATAAGATCATTGGTCAGTTTGAAACATTAAATTTATCTTATCATTATTAATATTTGATGTAGGATTTATAGAGAGAAATCCAATATATTCATAAGAATATATCAAATTATACCATTGGAATATTTAAAAGATTTGCTGAAAACACATTCCGACAAACTTCAACCAGATAAGAATCATAGAATTGAGATACAATCCTCATACCATTATGGGTTTACACTGCTAATTCCACATCTAATAATTTCTTTTGAATCATAACACCCTTATAAAATTATTTATATATGAAATAATGGGTAGATATAGAATAAAATAATATATTAGCTGTTCTAGAGTGGATGGAATGTGTAACATTATCTAGGTGGTTATCAAACACCTCATTAGAAATTGTGATCGTATGATATTTTACCTTTTCCCATGGCTTTAGAGGTTTCTTACATTGATCATCATTAGTAGCCCTTAGTTTTTAACAATGGTAAACAAAATTCCCATTCTTGATACAATTGTATCATGGAATCGGGGGAGGTGCGTTTTGTGTACCTTTCTCTCCATTCGCATTTTTAGATAACTTATGCTCATATATTTGGAAATAAAATCATAAATAAACTCTCTTTACAAAATTAAAACATTTACTAGAACCCTTAATCTAATTTCACCCATGATACTTCCCATACTTATAACATAAATATAATCTTGTCATCTTTTATCCAGGGTTTTTATATTTTCCATTGAACTCCATTTTCCTCTTGTTGTCAAAATCATGATATTGATACTTAACTCAAACCTCCATTTTAACCTTGATTTCAAAAATCACAATATATTAATATATATTTATGTCTCTTATGTATAATTTACTTATGAGACTTGGCTTTAAGACACTGAAGAATCTATCAACTTTACTTTTGGGATGGATACTAATTCCAGAAACATACCACACTAGTCTTGAAAAATTTAATTCATAGGTACCAACGTATTCATAATTAATTTACATTAAATCAAGAAAATACATCTCAATTTTAATACGTAGAAGATAAGGAAATTACCTATTAAGGAATAAATTCTTAAACTCATCCCAATCCAGATATTCAATCTCATCTTTCGGCCTCATATTCTTGATCGGAGTCCACCACTGGTCCACTTCAACTTCTTACTGATAAACAACCAAAATGAATTTATCACATTTTTAAAATTGGAGACCATATAATTAATTTTTAGTGATACTAATCCATTGTTTAGAAATAAAATGGATCTAAATACCCTCTAAAAGAAGTTTGAAATTGCCACATGATGTACTTAACAAAATATTGTTCCCTCCATTTCTCATTTATAAGTCTAACATGATTCATCTCTTAAGAAATATGGGTGAGTTTAGCAACATGATTTTCCATTATAACCCGTATCATTTAGCTACTTTGGAGGAAAATCATTATATTTTCCTTCATAAGTTACATTAATGTGGTTCCTTTGGGTTTGAGTCGTTGACTAAAATAAAAACAATATAGAGTAACAAACATTTTTCATAGTGAGGAACCAGATAATCCTAAAAACAACTTATATGATGTATTAATTTTGAAACCTTTTTAAATTAATGAAAACTTATACTCATCCTTGGTTATTCATATCCAACTTATATTTAAATCCTTCGTGATAGTTCATGATGAGTTTTTGAATTCCAAAATCATATCACCTGCGAGTGTTAAGCCAGGTGTGCAGGAAGACAAATTTTCTTGCACTACGTTATTCTTGAGTCAGGACCAAAATACATTTTTAGAGTTGTTACACCTTGGTACATTTGTACCATATCCACATCCACTTGATGTATCCTAATAGGGATGCATTTATTGGAAACCACTCACTCTATCCTTTAACACTTTTTTTTTGAAATTTTCATTATCCTTAAGCTTATAATTAGACATGTACTTATGGTTCTCACTATGGTATTGTCATCCTAGTTTCCAATGTTACTAACATTTTTCACAGATACCAACTAAAACAACCCAATTTTTCATATGTTAATATTACACCACTTTTGCAGAATACTTAATACATTTCACATATAGATGCCCAAATTCCTTACTAGTATAGTGCCTTTGGAAACATGGAAACATGGAAACTAGTACATATGTGATCTACGTTATATCCCACTAGGTTCTTCTCAACTATCACCATTCTTAGAAACAACAAAAATAATATATATCTTTATAACCTGGGGGAAAGGAAATATAAAAAGGTGTTAGATCCAATGATTAGTAAGGGTAAACAAGGGAGAGAGGTAAAAATAATCATGATAATAATGGTATGATAACATGATCATGATAGTAGACGATCATACCATGTGTATCAATGATCATAAATAGTAATCCAGGAATAAATATTGGCAGTTCATAATAAATGAATCATATGTAAATATAGAACAAAATCCTTAAAATCAAACCATAGGAAGAAGACATAAAATTTGTGGTAGACACATGAGAATATAAAAATGATTTCCATATTTATCAAGGAGTCACTACGAAGTTCATGTTATTAGTATTAGTTCACTCCACATACCATCTTAGTAGTCATGGTTCACTCCCAAAACCATTTTGGTATTCATGGTTCACTCCCATAACCATCTTGGTAGTCATGGTTCAATCCAATAGTTATCATGGTGGAAAAGGTCCTTTATGTCTATCTTGTGAGATAAAAATATTTACCCAATGCATTGGAGGGAGATATACGTCCCACCCAAATCATAATTAAATCAAACATATATGTTACAAAAGATCATATATCATATATCTTTATCGAACTCAAGGAATTAAATGGGTTTCATAAACATCATTATATCATAGCATAACCCATAGAAAAGACATGAGTTTAATAAATATCATTCCATCATAAACATAAACCATTCATATAATGAATAATAATTTTAAAATTGGATAATATTCCTAGTAAAATATAAGTAACATAAAATTTATAATCTAAGATGGAAAATAATTTTGATAGTTTATTTGTGAATAATTCATGAGGATAATATCATTTCTTTATTTAAATAAATTTATTTAATTAAAATTCTTCACAATTTTAAAATAATTCTTTTTATAAAATAACCTTGTAATCTTGTAATAGTATCTTCAAGGAATTATGTCATAGTGAAATTTTAAAAATACATCCATGCCATAAATGTTAAAAATAAATCTTCCAACACTTTTACTGGAAAAGACAAAAAGTACCTCATTAGAAAAATGAATGAGATTACATTGAAACTGTTAAATAAAAATTCATAAATGGGTAAAAATGAATAAATAAATTCAAAAGAATAATAAAAATAGTATGTATTATATTTTTATGAAACATGTACATGGAAGATAAATATACCCTAGAAAATACTTATGTATAAACAATATCAGATAATAATGAGATTGTGAAATTAACCTATACCTTAGGTCTGGTTTAGTTTTTATGTATCCAAACATACTATATAATGATTTAAATAATGTTATTAAATTTTTCTAGAACCATATTTATATTTATTATTTAATATATGATAACCTTATAAATAGTTTGTTGATAATATTTCATTATGAATCTTCTCTTGGGATTTAACTTCTTTATTTTCTTATGCTTGTTTTGGCATATAAGTCACAATTCGTGTAAATGTGATATAGTTAAATCATTAAAAAAATAACATTTTGGATATATATCATATATATTCATAAAATACATTTAGATTATCATTCTTGATTGGTGAATAGTGAAAATAAATCACATTGCGTTGTGGAGACAGAAGACCGTACATACGCATGAGCAACGATATCATTCCTCTAATTGTGAAAAGGTAAGGAAGTGGATGAAATATATTTTCTTTAATAAAAAATATCATTTTATAATCATCATATATAATTATTATTTCCACTATTAAACTAATCCAAGTAAATTAGTTATGAAAAACATTTCACACCACAACATATAGACGGTATGTCATACGTACACACGAGTGATACCTTCACTTTTCATTGGTTGAAAAAGAGATAGAATATGGTTTCTAAATAATCATAATATCATCTCATAAGATAGGTTATAAACAATTTTTTAATTTATAAATGAATAAACACATTAATATTAAGTATAAAAGAAACAATTTTGAAAGAGTCGGTAAATAGATAACATCTTCTTCGACGATCTCCCTATTGATCAACTCTTAGGGACACTAGAGTTGGTATTTTGGGAATACCAGAACCTATATAATGTTTCTAGGGATTTTTATAATATAAATGGGAAGGGTATGGTCAATATTTATAGCTCAATGTATTTTTTATAAGTGATAGTGGAGGTTCCCTTTTATAATTGAGGATAGATTCACTTTTGAAATTTCATGAAATATTAATTTATAATAAAAGAGGCTCGACCACCATCATTAAAAAACATATATTAATAAAAATACCAAAAAAGCAAGTATATTAGAATATAATAGGAGATAATATTTTAATCTAATCAACTAATAAAATTTATACAGGTTTTTATGCAATTCAAAACCTTATCATTTTGATAAACCCTTAGTTAACATATTTTAATTTTAACTATGCTAACAATGTTTTTAATGATTTGAGAATGATATTTTTATTTATAAAGTGTCTATTGAACCATAAATGGTCAATTAATGATATTTTAGACTATATATAATCCCATTTTACTTATCTAATGTTTATATTATTTTTAGACAATTTAATAAAATATTACATTTATAAAAAACATTAGTGTCAATTTTGACATTATTCATTATTTTTATTTTTAAAATATAACAACAACAATATATCTTAAAAATAACTATATTAAATCATAACTATCATGTCTAATTAATCTATTATATTTTTTATGACATTAATTATATCAAAATATATTTATTTTAATATTTTCAATATCATTTATTTGATATTTTCATTAATTAAACAATTGTAGTTCTATCATTGTAGTAACCATTAAGTTATTAACATATTTCCAAAATATTATAATTTCCATCATAAATAAAAAAACTTTATCTTTAAAATTACCATTTATAGTTTACTTTATCTTCTGTAAAACACTAAATGGAAAATGATTTAGTTATTGAAAATATGAGTATGGAATTTCTAACTCTTCATTAAATAAAATATAATAAACATCTTACTATGATCCAAGTGGCTCGAAAAGGTTATAATTTCTGCCCAAATATTCTTTTTGTAAAAATAAAATCATCTAATTAAATTATTAAAATTATTATGGTAATTTTTTTATTATATATAATTTTAATTTTTTACCCTTAATTACCCGATTTACCTTTCTCCCATGTTAATAAAAATACTAAAGTTACTATTCATAATGCCAAAAAATAAAATAAAATTATTTTAATAATTTTAACACTCTAATGAAAAATATGAAATAAATTTTCTAAAATTTAAAACATAGAAGTTAGATTAATAAATTTAAAATTAATAATGTTGATGGGATGTGAAAATGGGTTATTAAAGTTAAAACATACAAAATATTGAAAAATTTTAATATATAAATTTAATGTAAAATTTATGCCAATGAACTAAATTATATTAGCTGAAAATATTTAATCTAATTATACTTTTAAACCAACAAAAAATATTATGAAATAATATAAATTATTTTGATGAAAAATTTTATTTTAAATTAAAATCTAGCATTTCTTATTATTTATCAAAACATTAAACATATCTGAAAAACAAAAAATTCAATAAAAGTAAATTTTATTTCTTGATTTAAAATAATAAGTTTATTTTTTGAAATATTATATATAAATGTGCCAAAATTATTATTTAAAATGACTTCACTATTAAGAGGAGGTAAAATTATGTTTTTAAAAAATATAGATTTTTATCCCAAAAAATGGGTTAGATCTTATCTTATGCCTATAAATTGTTTTTATTTAATATAAAAATAATTTATTCAATATATCAAAGATATATTTCATTAATTTCCTTCCTTAATTGTAATTAATTTAATTTATTAAAACAGAATGACTTTGGGAGCATAAAAATATTTACTTTATATTCAATTGGTAAATATTTTCGTTTCTACGTAACTGGTAACCAATGAGTTCACATTTTCATAAGTTTGGAAATAATATTCATAACCAATAATGTAATATCCATTTTATTATTTTATATAAATAATCAAAAAATGATATTTCATATAAAATTAGTACAACATGTAAAGCAAGATTAGATGGCGTTTCATGTAGCAGAAGCTTAAGTTGGTGTAACATATGACACGAGACATAAAATAAATTTAATTTATTCAAAAAAAAAGTTCATAAAAACATGGGGTGTTACAAGGTGTTCATTGATTATTTTGGTGGTTTTATTTATTCCATATCATTCCCACCCTCTAATTTATTCTTGGTTCTTTTTCCTAGAAATTAAATATAATACTATATTCTATCCTTTGTTATACTCACATTTCTCTATGTTCAAAGTCTAATTTGGAAGAAATCATTCTTATATATATTTTTTACAGTGTGTTTTAATGGTTTTTATTTTGTAAATCTATTATACTAAAGTATGAGAATAGTTCAATTTTTGAATGATTGGATGTTGTTTTATAATTTCAATGCATATGTTTATTTACCTTAATGGTTTTAAAAATAATAAATTACTTATTCTCCAAGTGTAAAATTGGTGTAGGATAAATATTTTTTTATGACCAAAACATGTTCTATAAAATATCTATTTTTTGTTATTTTTAAATATTTGGTTTGGGAAATGATTACTTGAAAATTAGTTTGGACTTAAATTGAGGGATTTTATTGAACCCTTTGATTGATAATGTTTTGAGTTTGATATAATATTTTGTAAAGAAAAAATAAGGTATTAGTTTGATCCAACATTGATTTGATTTGTAATGTGTTATTGATGTATATGGATTGGGACTTGTTGTTTATTCATGGATACTAGTGATTAATGTATGTCATGGGGATTGTACCAATGAGTTATAAAATTTGTGAGGGTGTATTGGTTTTTACTATAATATTTGTTCTATTTAGAGGAACCATTAGATGTGTAATGTATTTGGTTTTTCATATGGATCTAAGATGGGAGGTATTAGTGTGTTTTATGGGTGAGTGAGCTGATGATATGGGTATTTGAAATGTGGTTTGATTTTCTTATTGAAATGTTGAATTTGAATGTGTGTATTTACTATTGGTGATTATTTATATGCACCATATTTTTATTTTTTTATTTTTACTATTCTTCTCCATTATTAGTTATAAATTATTAAAAATAATGTTTTTATATTTCTATTTTGTCATGTGGGATGTTAAGGGTGTTTCCCTTGGCGGTTTGTATATTAACACACTATAAATTCATCTTGGTGAATATGTATATTATTTTAAATGTAATATATGTATAGGGAAGATAGAATACATTACTAGTAGAATATCCTAAAGTTGTGGTTTTTTGAAATGGAACTATGATAATAGAGGTTGTGGTCATTTGGAATGTGGGGTATCCCCATGATCAGATCCTTGTATTTTTTTGAGTTATTTGGCATTATAGTCTTTCCGAGGGATATTTTTTTCTTGTTTTTATTGTAATCAAATCATTTAAGGTAATTGGATTTCTTTCTTCATTTTCATATGCATCATATTATTATATTTATAATTTTTTATTTAGCATGAATTAATTTATTATGTAAGGGTAAACTATCCCCCAATGATATTCTTAAACAACATGAATTTATTACCAATATTTAATGTTCTGTAGATGCATATAATACTAGAGGAATTCCAATCCTATATATGGGGTCATATGGGGTCATATAGGGCTGATATTTTACATAAATCTTATTCTAATTAATTATAATTATTTATTGAAGCTACTGGCCATGCCACAACCCTATAAAAAATGACATAAAGTATTACCCAATGAAAATATAATTACTCTACTTGATACACTCTCTAATAGGCCACACTATAATTATTTTAATATCTAGTAGAGTCTTCCACTTTACTACATTCACAACAAATCTATCATTCATTAAACCATGAAATTATAATTCTAAAAAAATTATATTCTGTTAGCACGCTGTCAATTATTTTAGAACATAATTTTGTATGATGATATTTACCTTTATAATAAAAAGTCATCAATAATCCTTTAAAATCCTCAGTATGTCTAATCCAACCATAAAAAAATTGAATTTTACTAGATTATATCATTTATCAGTTAAATTCTTAATGAAAACCAATCCATATTTTAGATTTATCAGTATCCATCAATAAATGTATATGAATATTTTTTTCCTGTAAAATTTCACTACAAATTTTATCATAAAGGATAAACCATCCATAAACATCAATATTTAAACTCATTCCCAATGCATGAGATATAATAAAAATAAAATTCGAAAAGTCAAATTCAGACACCTAAATGATAAATCCAATCTATCCACCACCAAAAACCCTATTTGTATATGAAAACCATGAACATATCCCAATTACATCAACTAATTTGAGTGAACAAAAAAAGAAAAATGTTTATGTTTCCATGTTGGTGTGAGTATTAATACTCATTATTTTCATCCCATATAGTCAAATAAAAACCATTAATAAATTGAGTCCATGTGTATCATCAAAGTACAAATACAGAACAAAATTACTGAATCATTCACATATAATCAATTCCCCCAACAATTGAAGTATCACTATCGTGCTAGTTTTGTTACTCAATAATAATTTTATTTGAATACAATCAAGTATTCACATCATATCAAAACTATCTATAATAGAAAAGAATCATGTGGAAAAAATAATAATGTATTCATATTAGAACTAAACAAATACCATATAATTTCAAAGAAACAATTAACCATGTGAACTGTGTTCTACTAGAGGCCAATAAGAACCTAGCTGGATAGATGTTGCAAAACAACAGATGTCCCATAGAATATTCATCAATATCACCCATGGGAAATGAAATGGAATGATGATTCAAAATTTAAAAAACATTAAGTAATGATATATTAACACACATCCCACAATAATTTTTTTTTATTTTTATAATTTTTTGGTAATTGGTTATATATATACTATGTATTGTAGTTTATATGTTTTATTTATCTTCTTAGGATAAATTATATCCATGAGTATTATGCCTCTTTGGGGCTATTTTATAGATGTTAACCTATTAGAGGTGGTATTAAAGTGGAACAATTGGATTTCCAACAACCCATGAATGGTCCCAATGGGTTTGGGCATGTTATAATGCTTTCTAATTGGTTGAGTCTAACAGGTTTATTTTATAGATAAATGTCATATAAAGATTTTTTAGGATTTTTTATAATCATGTTAAAGGGTTTTTATTTCCATCATATTACCAAAAAAACCCATTATTATTATTGTAGTTACTAATGTATCCATTCAGAAGGATTCTACTAATTGTTTGTTGAGATGAAAATATTAGGTATAAGTTGTTGGTCATAGTCAGGATGGTATATGCACTATTAAAGGGTAAGTTGTAGTCTTCATGTCCTTCCTATAATATCACACAATATTGTTTCTTATAATCAATGGTTTATTCTATAGAATATATGATTCCACCTCTAAACTACCATCATATATTAGCAAATAGTTTCACAAAATCCTTATATTAGATCTTGAGCATGAAGTTTATAAATATTAGAGTAACTAAGAATGTATTTGGTCACATTATTGATCGGAATCAATTACCTATGAGATATTGGTGGATAATTTACCTTATTATATATTTTTGATCTTATTTTCAAGTATATGGTAGTTGTAATATATTTGAATGTGTTTCAAAAAACGTTTTTTATGATCCCTGAATTTTATTGGTAGATGTATCCTAGAGTTTAAGGAGATCATGAACATTGGGTGATAGATGTTTTAATAGAAATAGAGACTAGCCTTTTCCTTCCCATTTAAATGCCCAAAAAATGAATGGGTGTTCATGTATCAAGCTTGTAATAACACAATATTTTCATATAAAATTATTGTTTTTTTGAATAATAAATACATTAAAAGAGAAAAAACTTGAGGACTATAGTAGTTTAGTGTCTTTAGAGACAAGAAGCACAATCTTCTAATTTAATGTAATATATTTTTCGTCTCCTATACAGATATTCCCATTTAATAATCTTTATAAAAATACCAGACAAAAAACCTTTATTCATAACCTAGGATTGGAAACATAGGAAAAGGTGATGTCAGATGTTCACTATGGGTAAATAAGAGAGATCCATGAAAATAAAACAAGTATAAGGGTGTGAGAACATGAGACTAATATTTTAAAACCATACCCTCCATATAAAAGATCATAATGTTGAGGAATTAAATAAAGATCCGTTGTTCATAAGAAATTATTCATAATGGAATGAAAGAACATGAGCCATAAGCACATAAAATTTACAAAACACATTTAATTTTGTCATACACATAAACATAGAAAATAATTTCCTTTGTAGTGAAGCATCATTTCCTTAACTATCATAGTGAAATGGGTTCACTATGAAAACCATCATAGTAGTCATGGTTCACTCTCATAAATATCATAGAGGACAAATTCCATTTTGAAACTAGGTTCAATACATATTCCACTAATTTTATCATTTGAGATATCAATATTTACATAATTCATTGGAGAGAGATATTTTTTCCACCTATCATATAATTAAAATTATATGTATGTGTGCAAAACGTTTTTAAAACATTCATCATATCATAACCCATGAAATTTAACAGGCATTAAAAACATTTAATCATATCAAAATCTATGTAAAAGATACAACTTTAAAAATCATTTCATTATTTCATCATTGAATAACCCATGAAATATATGGGTTTTCATAAGAATTTTATCACGGAATATCCTATGGAAAAGGAATGTATTTCATAAAAATATTTTCATCATAAAAAATTATGAGAAATAATATGAATACTATCCTTGATTTATATCAATAGTAAATAATAATTTACATAATTGTATTTCATTTTAGATATAAATTTATTTTGAAACTAAATCCCTAGGAATATTTCATGAGGAAGATAAAATTTCATTAGACATGTCTTTTGAAAAATACAAATTCTTAAAATATTTAGGAAATCCATTTCATCAAATGAAAAAATGAAAAAGTATAATGGAATATTTTATACATTATTAGGTCTTGATGACTTAAAATTCCATATGTTCCATAAACATTAAAACAAATAATCCATTCATATTTTTGGTAAAATCTAAATGGGAATAGTTTTTTAAATGATAAGATTAATACTTTTTAAAAATTTCATAAAATGAAAAAAACTGGGTAAAATTAAATTTCATAAATCATTTGGAGAATTGTAAAAAAAATCTTTAATTTTTTATTTTAGAAAACATCGTTTTTAGTAAAATGGGATTTCGATTGAATATTGAAATATTGATGATTTTTATTTAAGATATTCTTTTGAAATATTTTGTAAATATAGAGAGTAAAATGAAATTCAAAAAATAACCAATATAAATAACAATAGTTTAATAAAATAAATGTGTTTCTCAAGAGATAGATCATATGATTACATAATCAGATGAATAATCATGAGCAATCTGGATAAACGTTGAGACTAAAAGATAAAACCCTTACTACTTTGGTAATAATGAATTATAATACCCATGAAATAATAAAGTAAAATGAAACATATACTATCATAATAATAAATAAATTCATGATATTACTTGTCCATGGGTCAGTATATAAACCTATAAAAGAAGATAACATTATATATGTCTCAAAGAAGGAAAATTGAGACAAAAAATATCTTACCATATGTCTCAACTCCTATCATACCTATTTCAATATGTTTTATTGTAAATATAATTTTATTATACATATATTATAGAACTATAAATAAATATATCACACTATATATGATTTATCTATGACCTTTTATTACCTTTTTAATAATAATTCCGTGTTAAAGACACATTTCAGGCAGTAACTACATTATTTTTTTGTGTATGTTTTGATTTTTTATTTTTGATCCTCTTAAATTTATCATGGTTTGAGAATATATATAAATTTAAACATGAAATAAATATATTTTATTTTTAGTATAGATTTATATAGCTTAATCCGTATGTGTAAGAGATATAAATAGAAATACATCGCTCATAGAGAGAGTAGGTTGTATGTACGGATGAATGATGTTTCCATTTTCTGAAAAGATTAAAATAAATAAAGGTAAATAATATATTTCCTTTAAAAAATATTTTATATTTCAAATATAACACATATTTTCATTAAACACATCCTAATTATCTTCCATGTAAAGCGTGAACAAATCACAACGCTTTGAAAGGTAATATAGCATTGTACACATGAGTGACATTATCATATTCACAATAAATAGAAAATATGATGTTTTATGTGAGATAATAATTCAATAAGTATAATAATATAATAAATATCAAATAAAAACATTTATTAAATCATGATATCCATCTCTGATTGGTTGTTATGGAAAATAAATAAAATCAAGATGAGAGGCGGTAGTCCTCCGTACACATGAATGAGGATTTCGTATCCAACATAATTAAAGTGGAGATGGATTTAGGTTATTAAATTAACATAATAAAAATAATTATAAAATATATAGTTATTTAATTATATAATAATTATTAATATATAATTAATTTCTTAAAATTAAGAATGAGAAAGAAGGAGTTTAGTGCATGCAATTAGTTTTGCTTTGAAGTACCTGAATTGGATATCTTATTTAGGGCCCTACTATAGTTATTTTGGGTAGAAACGAAGTTATATGAAATGTATAACAATTTTGGGGAGAGGTATTTGTAGGGTATGGCTGAACTATATGTCTTGGGAGGTGTAATGAAGTAAAGGGTGGTGGTGTCCTTTAATTAGTGGGAAAAGGAACCCATAAAGAAATTTACCAAAAGAATCCAAAATATTAAAGTCATTTATAAAAAAATCATTAAAATGGAAATTTCTTAACAATTTATAATGATAGTATTGAAAATTTTCCATCAAATCAAAATTTTACAATTGGTATAGTCATTTTAACAAATATATTCTTAGTTTAATTTCAAATTAAATAGATATTTACCTTAACCGCAAAAAAATACACTATTGGAAATTTAATCTCTTGTGGTGGGGGAGTTCATGCGACCACTATTTGGTGGTCGCTATATTTTTTAACCCCCATCAAAATTTTACCTCTCCACATCATTTAACCTTCCCCAACCTCGTGACCCTCTCCCCTCTCGTTCACTCTCCCATGTCCCAGGACACCCCCACAACCTCGAGATACCCCCACAACCCCGCCTCTACATAGCATTGTCGGATAGTCCCACCAATATCACACCCTCCCAGTACTGTTGAACCCCACCATCACGCCCTCATGTCCCACCTCCTTTGAACCCTATTGGTCCTTCTTACCCCCGCATAGAGCCATCCCACCTCTATCGAGACGTCCCACCCCCATCAAGTTATCCCTCCCTTATCAAGCCCTACAGTCGAACCCCTATCCTTGAGCTCTTGAACCATCATATATTTTCAATCCAGCCACCCCCTTTACCCGTGGTTGAGTCACATACACAAAAGTCTTTCTTTGAATTCCAAAATTCAGTAGCTCATTCAAGAAAATTAGTATTTGAAGATCTTCGGTTCTGGTATCAATAAACGTGATGTAGAAACCTAGAAACAATAGAGTGGAAGATTTTTCACCTAAAGTTATACTTGAAGAAGATGGAAATATATTAGTTATTATTATTATAATATATTTATAGACCAAGGTTGAGATCACATCAATACAATACTATCAAGAAGTTAATATTAAGCTCATCATGCGATATTCCATACACTTTTCTAGAATATCCTGAACCTACAATGCATTGTTCCCTAACATAACTGTCAATGTCATGTTTTAAGTGTCATATAGAATTTATCAATGAACTATATTATATTTAAAGAGTAAAATATTCTCCCTTTTTAATATGAAATCATTGAAATCTTGTAAGATTGTTCACAACACTTTTCCCAACATATTTAGGTCTTCAATCCCCAATTCATACAAATATTTCTTATTCTGCGACACATTTCCTTTGAAAATAAATATTTTCATGAACTCTGATCACTTTAAGTTGTCTCTCATAACACCCAAAACCAATATTACATATCACATAATCATGTTTAGTGATGGAGTCAGCTACGGACATACTTCATTTAAAACATACCATCAACACACCAACATTACTGCACATAGAAGCATTAATCCAGGATATCTACCTGCACCACCACATAGGTGATATCAAAACATGAACATGAAAATAAAACACAAAAAATACCACTATATTTATAACACATAAGACATGAAATAATAATAAATCAATATTTAATTTTCACATGTCAAATGGTTACAAGGATTATCCTAGAACTATGTTCACCATATTACATGAGTGAAGGATTACTATATAACACAAGTGATCTGATCTTCTCTGACACGTTTTTTATAATGGAATCACAGTAGTTTTAGAAATTCATTCATCCTTGTTGTAGTGGATCATAATATAAATAGAGATGTCACAATATCACCTAAACCAATCCAATTCACTTGTTGGTCCTTTAATATTACTTTGAACTCATTGGTTCATAAGTTTTAATGATATGAGTTTTTTTAGAATTTAATTAAGATATTTAAATTATTTTATTTCCAATATTTACAAATATATTTAAGATTTGGATAAATATGAAAGATAGGTTTTATGCTGAATATTATGAGGGGATTAAGTGACTTATTGATTTCAAAATATGATTTTACTGTAATTTGATTAGTTTTCTATACCTAAAATGTTGAAATAGATATAAATTTAGACAAGACAATGTTAGAGAACATCTGTTTTGGATTGGATTTTTAAAATACTATATGGCATGGCCAGGTCATAGAGAAGAATCTGTTTCATATCACCAATTAGAAATTATTCATATGGATGCGTATTTGAGAACATTTGATATGATGAAAATAATTTTAAATGATATGATGTGTTAGTTTGAACCTGAAGACAGTAATGTCATAAATGATGATGTTTGATGCAGTAATCCCCATTGTTCTAAAAATGGAGAATCATTGAAATTATTTGAAATTTTTGATGATGAATATACATAATTCTATCATGGATGCACTAAATTTAGTAAATTTTCATTCATCATATAATTTTTATACAAAAAGGCCATGAATCAGTGGTCAGACACCTCATTCAACATGTTGTTGGTATTGTTGTAGAAGGTAATACCTATTAGAGTGAAGATTCTAGAGTCATTCTATCAAACTCAGGAGTTGACCAATGAACTTGGTTTTTCATATGATACCATTTATTTATGCCAAAATAATTGTATTTTGATCAGAAAAGAGAGTCCACAATTAAATACTTTTATTTTTTCTATACATCCAGGTGGAAGGCCAATGCAATTAATCAAGGTAGTTAGATTATTCCTGGAATGGTCTTGAATCAAGGGAAAAAAATTTCCGCTAAGAAGATGGGTTATTTTCCACTGTAACTCAGATTTAATGGATTCTCCATGTTAGCTAAAATAGTTAAATTAATGACTTTGAATTCATAGATAAACAAAGAGTTTGAAAAATTAAATCACCTGAAATATTATTTAGTATCAATAGAGTTTGATCAAAGGCACCCAAAATTTTCCTAGGATGATCATAATGTTTGATTAGGTTTGGAAGTATATATTTTTAACCCATTTAGGTCCATGGTTTGTGTGGCACATAGTACGTGGCCAGTGGTGTTGGTTCTATACAACCTTCCCCCATGGTTGGTATGAAGCAACAATTTTTTTTACTTTAGAAACTAATAGATGGACCAAGAAGACATGGAGATAATATTTAGGTTTATATGTAACCGTTTATTGATGATCTACAAGAATTTTGGGTATATGGTGTGTTGAATTTTGACTCAGTATCTAATGAAATGTTTAGACTCCAAACAACTTTTTTTATGAACAACTAACAATTTCCCAGCGTATTCTAACATATCTAGTTGGAGTACAAAATAAGAATTCACTTTACCTTATTGTAATAAAAGTTAGAAATCTATATGTCTTGATCACTGTAGAAAGTAGGCATATCATGGTCAAAAATGAGTTCATCCTCAATTGAATAGGTTCAAAAAATACTATATGTCATTTGATGGGAATAGAGGGTATGAACCATCACTAGAAATAATGTATGGGGTTTAAATTCATCCACAAATTGATCAATAAAATATCCATATAATGTATGGTTTTAAAGAATTTTTTTCTCTTGCATTACCTTCTATTCCTGCTACGAATAGATAGAGCAGTCTTAATTGGAAGAAACATGGTATTTTTTTGAATTTCATTATTGGAAATATAATATTTTAAGAGATAATTTGGATGTGGTCCACATTGAAAAAATTTACATGATAATATATTATGCACCATTTTGGGCATCAAGGGCAAATCAATGTATTATTATAATGATTGATGTGATTTGATAGAAATGGGATTGTGAAAACCATTACATTTACATATAGGTGATAGTAATCAGGCATACATTCCTTCACCACATTAAAGAATGATTAAAAAAATAAACAAACATTTTTATTAATTTTTAAAACTATCAAGGTTTTAGATATTTATTTCTATAGTATTTACAAGAATGTCAATATGATAAGCATAAAATTTAAAGGGTTGAAAAGTCACAATTTCCATATTATTCTTCAATAGTAAATTCCTATAACAATTCTTGATTGCTCAGCTACACATATTGTTGAGCAATTGAATTAAATTTCTAATTTTTTTCGGAATATTTATTCGTATAATCACCACATGAGTGATTTAAAAATTTAGTTGGATAAGATTTTACTTGCACTATGTCACCTAGAGAAACCTTTTCCTCTGTATTTTTTCATGTCATGGTTCACTTGACTTTGAATTTAACTGGTGAAGTCATTGTTGGTGGTCCAATGTAATTCAAGTAGATGTATCCAATAGAGTGATACTTAAAAACATTAAAATGACATGTACAGAACAATGATCAACTAGAACCTTCAATTACCAAGGGATATTTAATCGATGATTATACAAATTTATATTATTTATATATTTATAAGGTTGAAGAAAAGTTAGATGGACCCTCCCAGAATGACGAGGGTACAATTAAATAAGGGATAACATTTGATATGCACAAAAATGAGTGGGATAAAGCTCATCGATATGTTTTTTTCAATACTCCAGCAGTTATTCCATTGATACAATGAGTTTCATAGTTGATGTGTTTTATGTTTCTATATTTATTTTATTAGTTAACTTTTATTGTGTTGCCATTTAGGTTGAATATTCATGAATTGAAATGTGAAGGGCCCTGTGCAACTGACTATCAAATCAAAAAACATCATTTCAACATATTTCACGAGTGTTTCATGACTCATGTATATATAAAAAATTGATTTAATATTTTTATAGTAAAAAATAGTTTTATTTTCACAATCTTTTATCCATTGAGCTATGTTAAATTTACATAGTCAAAATATGAAGATTTATTTACCCATATTGTGAGGGAAGAACTCAATGAACTAGCTGATGGTCCATTTATTACAGATCATCACTATAAGTCTTTGGATGCTTAGATATTTCAATTCTATATTAGTCATGTTGACATGAATCGAGACATGAAAAACAGTGGTGTAGGATATTCTACAGGGAGTCTCTCTGGGAATTCTTCCCATACAGTGGTAGGATTTGGTTGCATTTTGGTCGAGTGTGGCAACGATGTTAAAATTTATTTCTTTTTATCGATAAATGACTAATTTTTTATATTTATAATAACTGAATACATGGAATGTAGACTAAGTATTCTGGTCATTCACGTAATCGGGCAATGCACGATATGCCTTCCATATTTGGCACTCGACATGTGTCGCAACTCAGACGTGATTTAAGTTCCGAATTCACTATTTCTTGATATATTAAAAATATTTTTGTTTAAAATGAATATAAATATATATTTGGTGGACCCCTTTATTATAGTTACCCCAGTGAGGTGATCTGACCAATTAGATGTCAATAAGGGGGAGGAATATTAGGACCAGTGATCCCAATGTTGTTGGCGTTATAGTAAGAAAAGTATTGAGTAACAAGTATATTTTTTAAATATAAATTGGTCATATTTGATCATTAATTAATTATGTATATACAACTGGATAAATTTGAGGCTTAGTTATCAGAGCTTCCAGAGGAGCGACTTTGTAGTACAGTCTGCAGAGATGAGATATTTCTGCATGTCGTGGGGAATGAATTTCATGGTTATTCTTTTACTTATGGAAGTGGTGTCCCGTGATGTGAAAGTGTTGGAGAAGAGGTGATGGTGGAATTCAGAGATGTAGGGATGCACACACATACTTAGATAGATGCTTCCTTAAAGGCTATGCAGCGCAATACAGATGATCAATTTCAGTAGTTACATGCAGAGGATGAGGAGAGATTATCAAATATGTTAGCATGTATGGATTAAGTGAAAACACAATGTCTTGTTGATGGTACACAAGTGGTGAAACATGTAAAAAAGAAAAAAACCAAACTCATATTTACTTTTATTGATATGTTTATGATATATAATATTTATATATATTGTAGTCTCCATATATAGTTTGGGGACATCACAGGGAGATTGGTGATCCAGATTAATGATAAATCTCAAGCATTAGGTAATTTAAATGACTCGATTAATTACAAACATGTATTAGGAATTAATTATTATTCTTGAACTATTAGTTATATTTACACCTCTATGTTTTATTATTTTAATTCTTGTGATTTAAAATTTTCTTTTTATGTTTACTTGATTGTAAATGGTCAGATCTATAGAAAATATCCTCATAATGACTTGAAATCATAAGACACTAGTCTAATTATTATTTGTGATGTGTATGAGGAGACTACATGCCAATCATAAATTATATGTATATGATACAACTAAATATGTGTTTTTAAAGGTTTGGATCCATTTAAAAAGGTGCTTCTTGTGGTCAAAAGCAGAAAAACTTCACCATAATGCCATGAAATAAGACGACAACAACTATTGACTGAATTATAAAATGGTCTAATAGACAGTACATGAATTAGAGGTGTTATTTGACTGTGGTGAAGAAAAATACAATTCCAATGTCATAAAACCCTTAAACAGATGTTTATTGGTTATATCCATAGAAAACGTCCTCAGAATGACTTGAAATCACAAGAAAAATTCCTAATTATAATTTTTTGATATGTAAGAGGAGACGAAATGTAAATTAGATGTGTGGTGTTCATTGTATGCCTGAATATGTGTTTTTAAGGGTTTGATGACTTTTTAAAATGGTTCATCCGATGGTCAAAACTAACTGAACAACCTCAGAATTCCATGAAATCAAATGAAAAAAATTGTGTAGTGAATTGTGAAATGTTCAGGAAGAATTTATGTCAATTATAGGTGTCGTTTGACCATGGTTCTAGGAAACACTATTTCTGTATGATAAAACACTAAAACATGCATTTAAAGGTCATATCTATAGAAATTGACCTCATAACGACTTGAGATAACATAATAAAAATATAATTATTATCCATGAAGTGTCCGTGGAGACGATACATCAATAAGGCATGCGGTGTGCGCGATACGAATAAATATGTGTTTTTTAGGGTTTATTACTCTTTAAAAATGTTCATTAGGTGGTCATAACTAGAATAAAAACATCACAATTCCATAAAATTGGATGATAACAACTGTAGAGTGAATTTTGTAGTGGTTGGGTAGATGGTACATCAATCAGATGTGTCATTTGTCCACAGTGATGGAAAACACAATTCTAGTGTCATAAAACCCCAAAATGATTGTTTAATGGTCAGATACTTAGTAAATGACCTCAAAATGAATTCAAATAATAAAAAAACATTAAAATTATTATTCGTGATGTGTAAGAGGTGATTTCAAATCAATTAGACATACGATATGTGCGATAATACTGAATATGTGTTTTAAGGGATTATCGCCCTTTAAAAAGGTATGTCAGGTGGTCAAAACTATCTGAATGCCCTAGGAATGTCTTGAAGTCTGTTGACGACAACCATGGAGTAAATTTTGATATGTTAAGATAAACAATACATCAATTAGAGGTGTTGTTTGACCATGTTGATGGAAAACACAATTTCGATGTCATAAAACACGAAAACAGAAGTTTTAAGGTTAGATCCATAATAAACGACCTCATAATGACTTGAAATAATATGAAAAATATTTAATTGTTATTCATGACATGTATGAGGGTATGACACATCAATTGGAAATGCGGTCTGTGTGGCATGACTATGTGGATTTTAAGGGTTTTCCATCCTTTAAAATGGTGTGTCGGGTGGTCAAAACTAGCCGAACGACATTAGAATTCCATGAAATTAGACAGAAATAACTATAGAGTGAGTTATGAAATTGTCAGGTAGAATTTACATCAATCATATGTATCATTTTACTACAGGTAGGGGAAACACAATTCCGATGTCATAGAAAACCAACATGGATGTTTAATGGTCAGATCCATAACAAATGATCTCAAAATGACTTGAAATTATAGGAAAATCATCTAATTATTATTCTTGACAAGTATAAGGAGACTACACATCAAAAAAACATGAGATATGTGTGGTACGAATGAATATGCAACTTTTAAGGATTTTATTCCCTTTAAAAAAGTGTGTTTGGTGATCAAAACCATCCAAACGACCTCAGAATTCCATGAAATCAAACAAAAACAATAATTGTGGAGTTAATTTTGAAATGGTCAGGCATATAGTACTTTAATCGAAGGTGTTGTTTGACCATGGTAATAGAAAACACACTTTTCATGTCATAAAACATCAAAACATTGGTTTAATAATCAAATTCAAAGTAAACGATACCAGAAAGACATGAAATTAGAGTACAAATGTTTAATTGTTATTCGTGATGTGTAGTAGGAGATGACACAAAAATAAAATGTGTGGTATGCATAGTACGACTGAATATGTTGGTTTTAATAGTTTGGCGCCCTTTAATAAGGTGTGTATAGTGTTCAAAACCAGCCAAATGACCTCATAATTCCACGAAATCCGAAAAAAATAACCGTTGAGTGAATTTTGAAATGGTCACGTAGATATAGACTCAATCAGAGGTGTCGTTTGTCTACGATGGTGGAAAACATAATTTTGGTGTCATAAAACACCAAAAAGGATATTTAACTGTTAGATAAAAATAAAACTTCCTCATAATAACATAAAATAAATGGAAAAAAGTTTACATATTATTCGTGACAAATTTAAGGAGATAGAACATCAATCAGACATGTGATGCATATGATATGAATGAATATGTGGTTTTTAACAATTTAGCACCCTTTAACAAGTTGCATCGAGTGGTCCAAACTAGCTGAATGACCTCAAGAATTCCATGAAATAAGAAAAAAATAACTATAGAGTGAATTCTTAAATGGTTAGTCATATTTTATGTATATTAGAGGTGTTGTTTGACCAGGATGACAGAAAACAAAATTATGATGTCATAAAACAAAAAAAAAACATTTGAAGATAAGGTCCATAAAAACGACCTTAGAATGGCTAAAAATCATAATAAAATCATATAATTATTATTCAAAATGTGTATTAGGAGACAAAATGTCAAAAGTATTTGCAATCTACGCGATACAACTGAATATGTGGCTTTTAAGGGTTTGATGCCCTTTAAAAAGGTGTGTTGGGTGGTCAAAACCAGACGAACGACCTCAAAATTCCATGAAATCAGAAAACAATCACTGTGGAGTGAATTTTCAAATGGTTGGTTAGAAGGTATGTCAATCAGAGGTATTTTTTGACCGTGGTGACAGAAAATTCACTTTTCGTGTTAAAAAACGTAAGAACTTGAATTTAACAATCAAATTCATTGAAAACGACCTCTGAAGGACACAAAATCATAGGAAAACAATATAATTATTATCCGTGATGTGTAAGAGGATATAGAACATCAATCAGATGTGCAGTGTGCACGACATGACTGAATATGTGGTTTTTAATGGTTTGACACGCATTAAAAAGTTACATCGTGTGTTCAAAACTAGCCGATTTACCTCAGAATTCCACGAAATCAGACAAAAATAGTCATGGAGTGAATTTTAAAAGGGTTGGGTAGATGGTATTTCAATCATATGTTTCATTTGACCATGGTGACAGAAAATGAAATTACTATGTCATAAAACACCAAAACAGACATTTAACAGTTAGATCCATTGCAAACTTCCTCAGACTGATTTTAAATCATGGGACCATCATATAATTATTATTTGTGATGATCAAGGGGAGATGACACATTAATCAGACATGAAGTGTGCGTGGTATGACTTAATAAGTGGTTTTTAATAGTTTGATGCCCTTTAAAATGGTGCAACGGGTGGTCAAAAAAAGTTAAATGAACTCATAATGACATGAAACCAGACGATAACAACTGTGGAGTGAATTGTGAAATGATCAGAAAGACGATATGTCAATCATATGATTCATTAAGCACGGTGATCAAAAACAAAATTATGAGGTTATAAAACCCCAACACGAATGTTTAAAGGATAGATTCATAGCTAACAACCTCAGAGTTAATTGAAATCATAGGAATACTGACCAATTGTCATTCGTGAAGTGTATGAGGAAACAAAATGTCAATCATATGTGTTGTCTTTGTGGTACGACTGAATATGTGGCTTTTAAGGGTTTGACGCCCTATAAAATGGTGTGTCGAGTTGTCAACTCTAGTCAAACAGTATCAGAATTCCATAAAATCCGACAAAAACAACCGTGGAGTGAAGTTTGAAATGTTTAGGTAGATGATAAGTCAATCAGAGGTTTTCTCTTATCGGTGGGATAGAAAACTCATTTTTCATGTCATAAAACATCAAAAAATGCATTAAACAATCACAATGCATCGAAAATGACTTCATAATGACATGAAATCATAGGAAAACCATCTAATTATTATTATTTATTTGTTTTAGGAGATGAAATGTCCATATGAGGTGCAGAGTGTATGGAACAACAGAATATGTGGTTTTTAACGATATAATGCCCTTTAAAAAGGTGTGTTGGGTTGTCCAAACCAATCAAACGAGCTCAGAATGCCATGAAATGAGATAAAAAAAACCACAGAGTGAATTTTAAAATTGTCAGGCATACAGTATGTCAATAAAATGTGTTGTTTGACTATTCTGATAAAAAAATGCAATCTTGATGTCATAAAACACCAAAATAGTTGTTTAAAGGCCAAATCCATAGAAAATGACCTCAAAATAATGTGAAATCATATTAAAATAAATTTATTATTATTAATGATGTTTATAGGAAGATGAAATAATAATCAAACATGTAGTGTACAAGGTATGAGTGAATATGTGTTTTAAGGGGTTTTTGCCCTTTAAAAAGGTGTATCGGGTGGTCCAAAAAAGGAAAATGACTTTAAAATGTCATGAAATTAGATGAAAACAACTATGGAGTGAATTTTAAAATGGTCAGATAAGAGGTATGTCAATCAGAGTTGTTGTTTGACTGAATTGATTAAAAACGCAATTCTGATGTCATAACACACCAAAAAAGACATTTAAACGTCATATCCATGGAAAACGGCCACAAAATGGCTTGAAATCATACGAAAACCATTTAATTATTATCTATGACAATGTATGTGGAGATGAAACATCAATAAGACTAGTGGTTTATGCGGTATGACTGAATATGTGGCTTTTAAGTGTATGGTGCCCTTTAAAAAGGTGTGTCAGGTGGTCAAAACCAGCCAAATGACCTTAGAATGCCATGAAATCCAACAACCACAACCATGTAGTGAGTTTTGAAATGCTCGTCCAGCCAGTTTTTCAATCAAAGCTGTTGTTTGACCACGATGATGAAAAAAAATTTCATGTCATAAAACATCCAAACATGCATCTTACAATCAATTTCATAGAAAACCACATTATAAAGACATGAAATCATAGGATAATGGATTATTATTATTGGTTATGAGTGTTAGAAAATGAAACATCAATCATAAATGTGGTCTTCATAGAACGATAAAATAAGCGGTTTTAAATTTTTAAAATGTTATTCAAAATTGTTATTATATTTTCAAAATCAATTAAATTTGATATGTTGTACTAAGCTAGAATTAAAATATTTTATTGAAATTAAATTATTAGTTGGGTTGTTTTTTTGTACTAATTTTTTTATTAAATTTTGTCAGGATGTTATATTCGATGATGTATGTAGAGCTTGGAAGATGATGAGATAAATATATTTATTTTCCAATGAGTTTAGATATATTTTTTTAAATATATGGGTTCTTTTATTATTGTGTTTTTTATTAAAAACCCTTAGAGTGATCTCCAACGGGTGATCTCTATAGCATAACCTGAGGTGGTCTATAGAGACCACCCATTAGCAATCACTATATCCCATTCTTAGATTATCTATAGTATCCTCCAAAATGGTAGACAATATAAGTAACATTCATGGGCTTAAATCATCTCCCGTTTGGTGAATTTTGGGCATCCTTTATATCCCTTTAACGATGGATTTTGGCAGTTGCTAAATGCCTTTATTCTACTAGTGATAATTTGTAAAAAATTTTCTATTAATTTATGAAAAAATTTAACTTTACCTTATTAAATAAAATAAAATTTTCTAAATCAAAATATGGAATAAATTATTAAAAATTCCTTTCAAACAACTGGTATAGTTTAATTCAAAATTAATCCCATAGATGTGATGAGTATATGAGTTTCCAAAGAGAAAATTCTCAAACCATTAAATAGTTTTTGTATAAAAAAAGCAACATTAAAATTATTCAAATGACCCAAATTGAATTAATTGATAGATATTAGATCTAATTTTTTAAACCAATTTTCAAAAAAAGGAACCTTTTAAATTTTTTAAATGAAAAGGATGTTTTCAATAAATACTATAATTTATCACCATTAACTAAAAAATTAATCATTCTAGAAAAATCACAAGAAATTAAGATAAGATAATTATGAAATTCTTATTTTAAAATATTAATATAATTTTCTCAAATTAATTTTATATAATTGAAAAAATTTAGTTTATTATATTTCTAAAATAGATATAATAATTATTTTTTGAGAAAATATTATTTTTGAAAGATACAGACTTTTCTAAAAAATTATTATTATTTATTTATAAAAAAATATTATTCATAATATTTTAAAATTGGCTATTGTTTTTTATATCACTAATTTTAAAAGCTATGTAACAATGGACTTTTTTGATAATAATATTTATTGTTTTTCATGGTTATTTAATGCTCGGTGTATCATGTAACAAATACTATCAATGATTTTTAAAATATTTGAAAAAAATAAATTCATAAAAACAATGGGAGCTACATTATACAACCCATAAAATAAAATTTATATTGAAATGAATCAATTTGATACTAAAATGAGGGTTCTTACACCTCATCATTTCCATAGGTTCCCAGGTAGCTTCATTAAACTGGTGGTTTCTTTATAAAACTGTAACGAGGTGAGTGGTCTGGTTTGAAAGAACAATCTTTGTATATTATAGAATATCCATCCATTATTACTGATATGAAAAATTATTTTTATTGTGGTAAGGAATCTTGGGTTAGTTCATGTGAAGGTTTACGTATATACTTTCTTAGGAGAGATACATGGAATACATTATGAACTAAAGAGAGGTTTGGTGGAAGTACTAACCAATAAGACGCCATCCTGATATGATCGAGAATTTCAAATGGACTGATATACCTACGACTTAGTTTTCCCTCTAAAAATTTCAATACCTTATTCCATAAATAAATTCTTAGAAAATATCTATCACTAACTACAAATTATAGTTCACAACAGTGATTGTATGAATAAATTTTTTACGTCTCTATGCTTCTTTGATTTTTTGCTGAATAGATTTAATAAATTCCACAATTTCTCCAATTATATCAAGATCTAATGTATTTAGTTTTCTAACATCCTTATAGCATGTAATATCTCTACTCTTATTTACATATAGCTCTCTATAAGGATCCATCTGAATGCTCGAGTGAAATCTATTTTTGAAGAAAACTCAACTAAAGGAAGGTGTTGATCCTAACAACATTTTAAATCTATAGAAAAAGATATCAACATATAAACCAAGGATTGAATTTTTATCTCAGATTGGACTTCCTATGAATGAAATTCAGTTCTGAAACTTAACCCTATATCTAGTTCCTAATGATGACTTATCTAGAAATGTGTGGTAAAATCTGATCCCGATCATACATAATGAAATGTGATATTCCATTTAACCATAAAAAATTCAGAATATATATTACTAAAATATGATCACAAGAGAGGCCATATCTGATATTGATTATGTGTGCTGACTTTTTAAGGTGGTTGACTACGAACCATATAGTATTATTCCCTTTATAAAATTTGAATAGTTCTACAAAAAATAAAGGGTGATGTTTTCTCATTTCAATTCTAGTATAGTTAAGTGATATAACATCAATATATAATTTTTTCCCTCAGCCTTAACTTCTTGACATAACATGGAACCTGATATATACCTTTCAATATATTTCTTCATTCTATCTCATCAGGAATTTCCTTCAAATATCTATACATCTTCAAAAGTTTATGAAGAATAGAGAATAAAGAACAATGAGATTACTCTAGAAAATCTTACATAAAATCTGGTATAAAAGGAACACAAGCATGTTTCCAAAAACATAATATTCCATCATGATCACATTTAAACATAGGAACATTTCTACCCTTCTTTTTCATATCGAAGTATTCATAATGATCCTTTTTAATCATCACTTTGATAGATGGTTTGACATTAAATTTAGCAGAATAATATTATCCCATTTCTAAAGAATTTCCATAACCATCCTTTATAAATCTAGAAAATTTGGATCTTTTATGATCCTTATCATAGATAAGCTAGCCTTATCCTTTCAACTCAAGGAATCTTCCACTTTGTTCACTTTCCAAGGGTAGTAATGTGTTAAGAATTCATAATCAATATATGGTTCATATTAAACTCATTATATATTAATATATACATTAAATTATTTTGATTAGTCTGTATATCACACTTTTATCTATATATATATTTCTTTCATAACTTTAATAAACAAATTACACCACCAAACTCCAAATCATGAGTTGTGTACTTTTTAACATGTACCTTCAATATTTGTGAGGCATAAGCTCTAACCATGTCATTTTGTATAATTTAAAACATAAATCCATTATTGGATAAATAAATATAGATTATAAATCCTTATCTATGAAAAGGCATGTAATAATCTGAGCAATAACTAATATTCTCTCTGTTTCCTTGAAATTTGGATGACATTCGTCATGGCATCCCACCTTTGTATTACATAACTTTTCATTACATTTCAAAAATAGAAGTAGTTTAAAGGCTAGTGTCTTGGAAATCCGGAACATAAAACATTAAAAAAATAAAAAAATATTTTAAATCCCCTTGAAAATCTTCTTAAAAAGTTCATCCTATATACAATTACTATATCTCATAACCTGGTACATACATCAAAGGAACAGGTGAGCCTAAGGCTCAAAAAAGAAAACAAGTGAAACAGTTTACATGTGATCTTGAGTGATATCAATAATAACATTGAGTTAAAGAGGAATATCATGATAATAATAACTTGAAATATAACTTGAAAATGTGAATAAAACATTTAATTTAGACATTCATGAACATATCACCAAGGATCTTCCCCAAGGTGTCATAAAATTTACCAATGTTATTCATTAAGGTATCATGAAACTTGTCATCTCTAGAGATTAAATTCTTTAACCAATGCATTGGAGAGATATTAGGGGAAACCATTAATATGTATTTATTTTCATGTGATCCACATATATCATAATCATACATTTCATAAATAACCCTTAGAGAGTAATAGAAATGGGTTTCACTTCAAAATCATGACATTTTAAAAGTGCTTAAAAATATGATAATTATGTCATTTATAACTGATGGAAAGGGAGTGATGGTTATATTTATTTTAATTATAGAATAAAGTAGACAAATTTTATGTCTTGATTAATACCCCTATAAATGAAAATAGATTCGTGTATTCACATAAATGAAACAACAGAATTTCTTTAGAAAGAGAGAGATTTTGAGACGAAAATTCTGCAGCATAATGGTTATACTACCTGGTTTTAGAAAATATTGAAAAACGAATGGCCAAGGGTCACCCACTCATAAATAACTCATAATACAATATAGATAAAGAATAAAAATAAATAAGAACATGGTATGTGTTAGGTCCACTAGGCTGAATACCCTGAGAGGGGCGGGGGTGAATCAGGGTATCACTAATTAAAAAATAATGCCCGTTCTGATCTTGTTTCGCTGTTAAGCAAAACACTCTTCTCTCTCTTTCCAGCTGTACAATATAAACAGAAAGTAAAGAAAGCACAGGACACATCAATTTTACTTGGTTCACCGCTAAGGGCTACGTCCAAGGAGCATACGCCGACAGGTTGCCGTTCATACCCAATTCCACTAATCTTTACTAGCTGTGGATTACAAGGTTCAGGTTAGATCACTTCTATGCCTAGGATCACTGCCTTTACAAATTTAGGGTCAGCTCACTGCTTTCCCAAGGGTCACTCCCTGTCTCTCTCTCTCTGGCTCACCGCCGGTGGAGAGGATCACCTTCTTCCTCTTCCTAAGCTCACTACTCTTGGAAGGAATCCACTCACAGTTTATAGACCTGTAGGTCTCTTCATTTGCATGAAAGAATGCATCTTCTCTTGTATGTAGATGCTCTGTTGAAGTTCAACTTTCATCCGTAGATGAATCTCTCTTTGCACTGAATGTATCAGGCAAACCTCCAGCTTCCACATAGCCCGAAAATCACTGCTGGAAATAATCCTTACTTGGCGCGCAAGTCAATCACGACGCGCAAGTATCAGCGCGCAAGTCACAACGGGCGCTCAAGTATACCTCAGACACTTGCACGACTCGAGCTTCCTCAACTCCAAACGTGTGCGACTCTCTTCCTTTTACGCCCAAACCAATATTGGCACGCAACTGCCAACTGGCGCGCAACTTCTAACACCGGCGCACAACTGCAACTCCTGGCACACAAATTCACCTGCGCGACCCAAACTCACCACTTGCGCGACCACCACACCTACGTGACGGGAGATCTGATTTCTCAAAGAGTTGAACTCCGGTAAAGAATGAAGAGGGTTGGTCCAGTATTTATAGGCAAATTGACCACCCTGCGCGACGGCGCGCAAGTAACCTGCGCGACCCAGTCTCAGCGCGCAAGTCTTCTGTCCTTTTAGACACTTGCGCGACCAACTCCCAAACTTGCGTGAACCTATTTCCTTAGCCATATTTTGATCTTCTGATCTTGAAAAACATATGGCACACAAGTTTCCTATTCTCCAAGTCCTCGGCGCGCAAGTACCTTTGCAAAAAACACTTTTCTTCATTTGCCGATTTTCAGGCCCAAAAATTTGGCAAATACTGGAAAACGGCGCCACCTTGTATATGTTCTTTTGTACCGCCTCCAGATCATCCATTCCTTTTATCGACATTCTTGAATCAAACATGGATCATTGAACTCAGGTCTTGAACTCAACATTCCACCATGAAATCCTCTTTGTCATCAAAGTTGTATGTCATCGTTTTGCTTTGTTAACAATCACTACTCAGATTTCCACTTTGTCAACAAACAAAATCACCTCAAAAATGCTTCAATGACACCTTGAGGGATTTTTTCCCAACAATCCCCACCTTTGGGTTTGTTGAAAACTCTTCCAAAACAAAGATAAATCATTGATTCTTCAGCCTCCATTCGCCTCATTGCAATTCTGATAGCGATCAAGGATTTACTCAACACATACTCTAAGACCACATGAGCAATGCTCGACGTGAGAAACAAGAGTAAATGAAAAGTTCAACAATGAATCACTTCATCTCTGACATCCACTATTGACACCAAACTAATACCAATTTGTATTAAACTGATACCAATTGTTGATGGGCTTGTTGGAAGATCAATGTTTGGTTTGGAAATATTCTTACCACTTTCCAACACCACTCTTCTTCTTTCATCATGATCCTCAGCTTTCGTGATATCTATTCTTTGATCGACCACTTCTAGCATCGTCATATTTCATACGCTCCCCCTTTCTGCTCACAGCTTCAACACCTCTTTAGCCATATTTCCTATGTTGTCCAAGCTAAGCTCTGGATAAGCACGTTCAACTAGCTTCAACTCCCCCTATCTGGTTGCTCCACCTGTCCACTTCTCCCCATATCGTTTATGATTTATCAAATCTCCCCCTTGAACAATCACTATTTTCTCACCCTTTTTCAACGAACCCAAAGGCACTCCTTTGGAGTCTGTAACATAGTAGAGAACAAGTCAACACATTAGGGAAAAACACATCATACCTCAGGGAGAGGGGGGACGTTACACATCGACACGCTGTTATGTGCGGGGAATCGACTGAACTCCCAGAGTCAGTCGATGCCTTTCAAATGCTTCCTTGGGTAAGGCCTTTGTCAGAATATCTGCAACCTGTAATTCTGTAGGTACATACTCCAACTTCACAATCCCTGGCTCTACCTTCTCCTTGATAAAATGATATTTAATCTCAATGTGCTTTGTCCTTGAGTGATGGATGAGATTTTTGCTGAGATTCATAGCACTTGATTTGTCACACTGGATTCCGATTGGAGACTTCACTTCAACTCCCATATCTTCAAGCTGCTGCTTCATCCACAATAACTGTGTGCATACTTGAGTGGCCGCAATATACTCAGCTTCTGCGGTGCATAATGAATTGCAATCATGCTTCTTGCTCAACCAAGAAATACATAGTCTGCCAAGATAAAATGCACCTCTAGATGTTGATTTCCTATCATCCGCTGAACTGGCCCAGTCTGCATCAGTATATCCCAATAACTCTGTCTGGGATTTGTCGTTGTATATCAAACCTAAGTCTACTATGCCATTGATATACCAAAGTATTCTTTTCACTGCGAGCATGTGACTTTCCTTGGGATTACTTTGATATCTCGTTGTTTGACATGTGGTGAAGACAATATCAGGCCTTTTCGCAGTCAAGTACAACAAACTTCCAATAATTTTCCTATATTCAGTGATATTAACTGCCTTGACATCCTCATCTTTTGATAATTTCATCCGGGTAGCAACCGGAGTCTTCATCTCCTTGGAATTATCCACTCCAAACCTTCTTAGAACCTCCTTGGCATATTTGGATTGAGAAATGAAAGTTCCATTACTTCCTTGTGTCACCTGTAAACCAAGGAAAAATGTTATCTCTCCATTCATTGACATTTCAAACTCATTTTTCATGAATTCGGAGAACTGTCTGCATTGAGATTAATCTGATCCGCCGAATATTATGTCGTCAACATAAACCAGCAACATCATCCTTTGATTACTGTTTTTTTTGAAATAAATATTGTAATCAACTCCCCCTCGCTGAAAACCAAGCTTCTTCAAGTACTGATCGAGCCTTGAGTACCATTCTCTCAGTGCTTGTTTCAGCCCATATAAATCCTTGTTCAGCCTAAAAACTTTGTTCTCATCCTCGTGAATGAGAAAACAATCTGGCTGCTCAATGTACACCTCTTCTTCCAGAACCCCATTCAATAACGCGGATTTGACATCCATCTGGAACACTTTAAACTTTCTTTTTACTACTATGGCCAAAAATAATATGATTTTCTCCAGCCTTGAAACTGGTACAAATGTCTCATCAACATCTATTCCCTCGATCTGGGAGTATCCCTTGCACACTAGTCGTGCTTTGTTCCGAATCACAGCTCCATCTTCATTCATCTTGTTGCGATAAACCCATTTAGTCCCAATGACATTCTTGTCTGCTGGTCTCAAAACAATCTCCCACGTTTGGTTCTTCTCAATCTGATCAAGCTCTTCATTCAGAGCTTGAACCCAGTTTTCATCTTCAACTGCATTGGAAAAGCATTTAGGCTCCACCTGAGACAAAAACGACGTTTGCTGCAATGATTTCATTCTTCGAGTCTGAACTGGAGCTGTCTGATCACCAATGATATTCTGCCTATCAAATTCAGCTCGACTCTTTGGCTTCCTTGCAGACACAAACTTTACACTTTCGTGTTCATCATCAGTATCTTCTTCTGAGTCAGCCTCTACCACTTCTGCTCCCCCTGTGTTGCTTACTTCATCCTCACTTTCATCCAGGAACAGTTCACTAGGTCGTTGAGTATTCTGTTCATTTTAAACTATAGTGACATCATTGCTCTCAAAAACATTTCCCAGCCTTTTGTTGAAACGTTTATATGATTTTCTTTTCCCTGAGTATCCAAGGAATATTCTCTCATCTCCTCGTGCTTCAAACTTCCTATTATTTTCTTTGTTGAGAATGAAACACTTACTTCCAAAGATTCAAAAGTATTTCAGTGTTGTATTCTATTCGTACCATAGTCCATACGGAGTCTTCCCCTACTTCGGACACAACAGAGACCTGTTCGAAACATAGACCGATGTCAAAACTGCTTCCTTCCAAAATTTCTCTGGAAGGTCTTTATCAATAAGCATCATTATTACCATGTTGTTGATGATCTGATTTCTCCTTTCAACCACTACATTTTATTGGGGAGTTCATACTGATGAAACTTGATGCCTTATCCTGTGTTTCTCGAGATACTCTTCCACTTTAATATTTTTTAATTCTGTACTGTTATCTGTACGGAACATCAAAATTTTATACCCAAGCATCCTTTCTGATTCCATCCTATACTGCTTTATACAACTGAACACCTTTGTTTTATGGGTAATGATGAATACCCAGGTCATTCTGCTATAATCATCAATGAAAAGAACATAGTACCTTTTCCCATTTATAGCTCGTGGTGAAATAGGTCCACATACATTAGCATGAACCAATTCGAGCACTCTAGTTGATTTCTGTTCCTTTGGCATGTATGTCTTTCTAATGATTTTCCCTTGTTGACAAGCATCACACGTATGAGTGCGATCACGTGATAGTTTGGGAAGGTCTCTAACAACATCACATTTAACAAGATCCTCCATAGATGGTTGGAATAGATGACCAAGTCACTTATGCCACAACTGGTTTTCTTCCTCTCTGGATAAAAGACAAGTATCTTCTTCCCCAACTAAAAGGTAGAGATTTACCTTTGACCTTTTTCCCTGTAGAACAGCTGCTCCATCTTTTCCTTTCACAACACACATCTTCTTGGTAAATTGGATAGAGTTCCCAGAGTCACATAGTTGACTGACACTGAGTAAGTTATGACTGAGACCCTCTACTACCAAGACATCAGCACGTCTCATCTATTTGCCCCCAAACTTGGCTTTCCCTGAGCCAACAATCTTCAGGCCTTCATCATTTCCAAATTTGACAACTCCTTCTTTGTCATATTTGATGCCTGTAACAAGATCCTTATTACCTGTCATGTGGGATGTGCAACCACTATCAAGGATCCAAACACCAGATCGATCTGATGCTTTAAGGGCAATCTCCGCCACAACGGCCTTCTCATTTTTCTTCTTCTTGATCCATACTTTTTCTTTCACACTCGGCACGAATTAAGACTTCTGTTCTTTCTCAGAGTATGATGGGCCAACCTCATCGTGCAAAGATGCAAATCTATTCTGCATTTTTAACTCACCTATCGATTTATTGACCTGCTGCTTGAAAACATTTTGATTCTGCTTTGGCACATTTCTCTGAATGGTCGAAGTACAGTACCTAGCCATATGCCCAAATCCTCCACACCAAAAACAGTGTCCTTCGAAATATGTTCTGGAAATCCGTTCTCTATTTGGCTGCCATCTCTGTTCTTGTTCCCTTCGATATCTTTTGGCTATGTAACATACATACTGTGAATGTCCCATCTTTCCACAACAATAACACCTGATATAAGGTGCATTCCTTCATGTTACTTCAACACTACGAGTTTCCCCTTGGGATCTCTGAATATTCTGATTCTGCTTTGTGCCCAAATCCACCTTCAATCTCGGGACGGGTGCTTGTGGTCTGTCTTCAACTACCATAGATTTTTTTTTCTGATTAAGCCATGAATCGGCCTTAACTTCTAAGATCAACTGCGGCTTCTTTCCAGTTGAACTACTAGGATCTGCTTTCATCTTCTCTGTATTCTGAATGACCTTCTTTTTTGATTTCACATTGGGGGTTAAGAGTTTTTCTTGATCCTTAATTTTTTGTCGCAAAATGACCACTTCTTCTTCAATCTCTTTGATACGTCTAACCTGCTCCTTTCCTGTGTTAGTCAAACAATCAATTTCCTTCTTTTTTCCCTCAATTTTAAGCTTATACTCAACAATATTTTCTGAGCTCTCTGGTGTTGAGGATTTTTGTCTTTCAATTTCTTCTAACAGCTCAGACTTTTCTTCATCCTGTTGTTGCATATAGAGTTTGGCATCACGAACCACTTTATTGGATTTCTTCGTTTTGGCTCTCCAAACATCTATCTCATCAAGAGATGCTTCCAATTCGGCTTCCATATCAACTCTCCCTTCAATTTCTTCTTCTTATTTAACATCAGCTTCTTCTCCCTTTTGAGAACTACCAACAATTGCCACCAAGGCATTTACCCCACGATCTCTGCAATTTTCTATTTCCTCAACTTCTTCATCCTTAGACTCATCTGAACTTTCAAATTCTTGTGAAAGAAGATTCTTTTTCTTGAAGAAATTTCTGTTGAATTGCTTCTTCCCTTTCACAAAAGCTGAAGTCTTCTTTTTGGTAATTTCAACATCATCATCATCATCATCATCTTGAAACTTCTTGGGGCATCTTGCTGCAAGATGACCAACATTTCCACATCTAAAGCATGCTAGTGGAAGTTTACCTTTAAAATTTCCTCTTCCTCTTTATAGATTTGAAGAAAGGAATGACATCACCTCATCTGTCTCTTATTCTTCATTAGAATCTTCAATGGTGAGCTTCTTCATGGCCTTAAATGCCACATCTTTAGACTTCCACTTTTTCACAGCCTCATTATCATCATTCCTCATTTCATATGCAACCAAGGTACTGTGCAAATTGTCCAATGTCATCTCTTTTGGATCTTTATCTTCTAGTACTGAAAATTTCCGATTGAACCGAGGTGGAAGTTTCCTCAAGATGTGATTTACAATCTTTATGTCTTCAATGACTTCTCCAAGACCTCGCATATCTTCCACAACAATGTTTACCCAGTCAAAGAATGCGTCAACAGACTCATTCAGGTTCATTTTCAGATCTTCATATTTGTTCCACAACACCTGCAGCTTTGCCTCTCTGACTTTTGTGTCCCCTTCATATATATTCAAAAGCTTTTCCCACATGGCATGTGACGTTTTTCATGACATCACCTTCATGTATATGGGATTGGAAAGAGCTCACCCTAAGGCATTGATTGCTTTGGAATCAGCATCCAACTCGCTATGCTTAGCTTCTGATAAAGCACCACTATTAATATCAGCTGTGATACCATGCATAGCTGCTGAAAACACATCCATTCCCAAGGATCAGAAATAGTGTTGCATCTGATTCTTCCATATCTGAAAATTATATCCATCGAAGATCGGAATCCCTTTATGATTGGTTATGTCCATTGATAGAAGAACAACTTTCAACCTTTCCCTCTGATACCACTTGTTAGGTCCACTAGGCTGAATACCCTGAGGGGGGGGGGGGGTGAATCAGGGTATGACTAATTAAAAAATAATGCCCATTCTGATCTTGTTTCGCTGTTAAGAAAAACACTCTTCTCTCTCTTTAATGCTGCACAATATAAACAGAAAGTAAAGCAAGCACATGAAACAACAATTTTACTTGGTTCACCACTAAGGGCTACGTCCAAGGAGCATACGCCAAAAGGTTTTCGGTCATACCAAATTCCACTAATCTTCACTAGCTTTGGGTTACAAGGTTCGGGATAAATCACTTCTATGCCCAGGCTCACTACCTTTACAAATTTAGGGTCAGCTGACTGCTTTCCCAAGGGTCACTCCCTGTCTCTCTCTCTCTGGCTCACTGCCGGTGGAGAGGATCACCTTCTTCCTCTTCCTAAGCTCACTGCTCTTGGAAGGAATCCACTCACAGTTTATAGACCTGTAGGTCTCTTCATTTGCATGAAAGAATGCATCTTATCTTGTATGTAGATGCTCTGTTGAAGTTCAACTTTCATCCGTAGATGAATCTCTCTTTGCACCGAATGTATCGGGCAAACCTCTAGCTTCCACACAGCCTGAAAATCACTGCTGGAAATAATCCTTACTTGGCACGCAAGTCAATCACGACACGCAAGTATCGGCGCGCAAGTCACAATGGGCGGGAAAGTATACCTCAGACACTTGCGCGACTCGAGCTTCCTCAACTCCAAACTTGCGCGAATATCTTCCTTTTACGCCCAAACCAATATTGGCGCGCAACTGCCAACCGGCGCGCAACTTCTAACACCGGCGCACAACTGCGACTCCTGGCGTGCAAATTCACCTGTGTGACCCAGAATCACCACTTGCGCGACCACCACACCTGTGCGACGGGAGCTCTGATTTCTCAAAGAGTTGAACTCCGGTAAATAATGAAGAGGGGTGGTCCATTATTTATAGACAAATGGACCACCCTGCGCGACGACGCACAAGTCACCTGCGCGACCCAGTCTCGGCGTGCGAGTCTTCTGTCCTTTTAGACACTTGCGCGACCAACTCCCAAACTTGCGCGAACCTATTTCCTTTGCCATATTTTGATCTTCTGATCTTGAAAAACAAATGGCGAGCAAGTTTCCTATTCTCCAAGTCCTCGGCGTGAAAGTCCCTTTTCAAAAAACACTTTTCTTCATTTGCCGATTTTCAGGCCCAAAAATTTGGCAAACACTGGAAAACGGCGCCACCTTGTATCTGTTCTTTTGTACCGCCTCCAGATCATCCATTCCTTTTATCGAAGTTCTTGAATCAAACATAGATCGTTGAACTCATCTCTTGAACTCGACATTCCACCATGAAATCCTCTTTGTCAACAAAGTTGTATTTCATCGTTTTTCTTTGTCAACAATCACTACTCAGATGTCCACTTTGTCAACAAACACAATCACCTCAAAAATGCTTCAATGATACATTGAGGGATTTTTTCCCAATAGTATGGATATTTTAATGACATACCACATGAACAAGAAACATGATAGAAAAGAGAAGATGAAATTTCTTTTACAAAAAATTCGGCAGCCTAATGACATCACATAAAATTTAGAAAAATAATTTGATAAGATTGGAAAGGGTCTCTCATTATATGGACATAAAATGGATAGAAATAAAAATATATAATAACATACTCCAAAAAAATAAGATGGATAATAGAAGACATAACATAAAGGATGTCATGATATAAAAGAGGATGGTGAAAGGTTCCCTTAACTTTTAGAGTATCTTCAAAAACTCAAAGGTCTGTAACCTTGGGGGGATTGAGGGAACCTTGGGAGGACTCCTTGAGAGGTAAAATGACCATAGATTTGTTGAGGATAAATATTGAATGAATGGAATGAAGAAATGGGATGGTATTTATCACAACAGTGAGGGAATATGTTATTAATTTCCATGGGACACCTCGTTGGTGGTGTTTACAAAACCATGGGATTACCCATGGTATTTTCCCATGGTATTGGCCAATTGAGACACCTAATAACACATCTTACTATTCACAGGTCGACCAGAATTATTACATCATTATTACATCATTAAGGATGTCATTAATCTCACCAAAACTCAAAACTGTACTATTAACCGAAAAACAAAACATTTTAAAAAAATCTCATAAATTCACCCTAACGTAATATCAATTATCTGAATTCAAAAAATGAACTCTATTTTATGAAAATAATTTTATAATATTGAGATATTTAATATTTATGTAAAAATATTATTCCCCTGAAAAAACTAATACTTAACTAATAATTTTTAAAACATTTATTTACTTATTCTATTATATCACTTCACTATTCAAGATGACTAAATTATATAAATAATTTCTTAAGTGAGGTTACCATTCCATTGGTCACATTACTATTCATAAGGGTAATATTACTATTTATACTTTAATATTCAGTAAAAGTTATGTTGATATTATTAGAATCTAAATTTTTTACCCATCACAACTATAAAAGACCATTTTTTTTAAAATCATTTTTACATTATTAATTATTTAATGTAAAAAAAATATTTTAAAATACCCTTTTTTCCAAAATTTGATCAATAATATGGAAATTCTAGAAATTCATCGAATATTTATCCAGACATTTGAAATAAAAAAATTTTACAATAAGAATAAATAACAATTTTGATTTATACAAAAGGATTACATAATGTAACTAATGCCTTGTTACATAACACAGTATAACACCTTCATAGGAAATATGTGTAAGGTGTGCAATGGTGATAGAATCTTGTGGAGGCTCAGATAATATTTACTAAGTGGTGATTTCTATCAGCTTGAACTTCTCCTTTAGCTGATTCTGTTCAAGTTTACATGTTGAAGCTTAGCTTGGGCTTAGTCCAGAGCAAAGCCTAGTGCTGCAACCTCCATCCCATGCTCTAACAGATGGAATTCGTATGGCCCGAGTCTACAAGATGAGGCCATCAACTCCTCTTTTTGTTTTAATTAATCATGATTAATTGTACTATAAATAAAAATCATAATGGTTATAATATAGTTTCCAATGGTCTTATTGAACAATGGTTATATAACAATTGAAACCCAGTGGTATTATTTTAATTATACTCACTTTTTTAATTAAAGGATATAGTTTTGTTGAGTATAAAATAAAATAATACACAAATTCAAGAAACAAATATTATTCAAAAGTTTGGGTCGTTACATTCTTCCCCCTTAATAAATTTTCATCCCTGAAATTTCAACTCATTCCCTCAAAAGAGAAATGGTGTGGGTACTTCTGCCTCATAGAGTCCTCTGGTTCCCACGTGGCTTCTTCACATTTTTGGTTCCTCCACAACACCTCAACAAGGTGGGTATTCTTATTGCGTAGAATCTTGTCCCTATGATCCATGATCCACACCGGCTTCTCCTCATAAGAGTGGTCATGTTCTAGTTGTACCACCTCTTAATTTAGTACAAGTGAATGGTTAGGTATGTACTTCTTCAAGAGGGATACATGGAAGAAATCATGAACTTGAGCAAGATTTGGAGGAAGTGCAAGCTGATAGGCCACTAGACCTACGCGATCAAGGATTTCATATGGGCCAATATACCTATGGTTGAGCTTCCATTTCTTCCCAAACCGCATGACTCTCTTCCAATGTGAAATTTGAAGAAATACTTTGTTACCAACATCAAACTCCAAGTCCCTTATACTATTGTCGACAAAACTCTTTTCTCGACTCTGAGCAGCCTTAATGTGTTACTGGATTTCATGGACCTTTTCTATCATCTCTTGTACAAGATCAGGAGGAGTAATCATTCCCTCACCAGATTCATCCCTACAATTAGGAGTTATACATCGATTCCCATATAGAGCTTCATAGGGTTCCATTTGAATGATCAAGTGGAAGTTGTTTTTGTTGTTGTTAGAGAACACAACTAATGCGAAATGTTGATCCCATCCACCATTAAATTTGATTCATAATGTTCTCAACATTTCCTTGACTGTTTGAATAGACCTTTCATATTGTCCATCACTTTGGGGGTGATAGGACGTACTAAAACTCAATTCAGTTCTCAGATCAGGTTGAAGATCGTTTTATATTTTTTATGTGACCCTTGGATCAGGATCAAATACAATAGAAAGTGGAACTTCATCCATCCTTACCACTTACTTTATGTAAATCCTGTTATGGTGATAAAGAGATAAATTTTCTCGAATATAGATAAAATGGGAAGTCTTGGTGAGACGATCTAGAATAACCCATATCACATTTTTTCTATTGGATGTTCTCAGGAGACCAGTGAAAAAGTCCATTGTGATATTGTCCCACTTCCATGCTGGTATGGGTAGTGGTTGCAATTCCCCTTTTGGAAGTTGTCACTCCGCCTTCACTTATAGACATACCAGGCACCTTGAAGTGTACTCAGCAATATCTATTCTCATATTATCCCACCATTAATGATCAACACAAGAGCCTCAGCCTAGTTGGTGAGGACTCACTAGGTGCATCCAGGAGACCCGAGATCAAATACGAGTGGAGGAATATTTCGGGGTTACTGTAGCAGTCACTGTAGCAATACTATAGCAGGAATTATTCGGTACTGTAGTATCCAGAACTCTTCATCCATCTGGGCCTTCGGGCCACGAGTTTGGTCCTCGGGTCCTGCAAGGCTTTCGGGTCACCCAAGGCCTTTGAGCCAGTTGATCCTCAAGGCCTTCAGGCCACTTTAAGGCCTTATGGCCACCCTAAGGCCTTCGGGCCACATGAATACAGGCCCCAGACATACTACAAAAAAGGAGCAGCCTTAGAAGAGGATTCAGAGCAGGTTCACTCACCAGAGCAGAGCCAAATGGAATCTCAGAATGAGAGGGTATGGGTATGCCATCAGTACCAGCCTTTGCTTGCACGAGAAGCCTAGCCAGATGGTCTTGAATGGTGAGAGCTACTATCAGGATGAAGATGTTGGGGAGGGGCAGTTTCTTGTAGATAGTCTGGTTTAATTCCATAAGACCTTCAGGTCATTTAATCTCTTAAGCCTACGGGCCATGTAATATCTGAGCCTACGAGCCTTTTAAGGGTTCCCCCTTATCCCTTGAAAGGGGGGTTATCAAAAATCAATAAAAAATGAAGGCCTTCGGGCCATTCAAGATCCACTAATGATCACGAAGGCCTCAATAAATTTTTTTACTTCATGGATTTATTAAGAGAGTAGAGCTATGAGATTCATCCATCAGATCCTTATTTATTTCTAGAATAAATGAAACACATAGTCTTGTATGAAATTTTAGTACACCTTCAGGATCAATATTGAACTCAGGAAAATTCCTATCCTTCACATCCTCATACTTCTTCTGTGAAAATGGATCTTCTTTATAAGCTTTCTTGATCTTCTCTAGTAATGACTGTTGAGAAATCATTTGGGTTAGGTTTGATGATGTCCCTTCCCTTATAATTCCCATTTCTATCTTTAATGGGTCATTTATCAAAGGATCTCCTTGAATCCCCATCATGGAAAGAACAACCAGGTCTTTCTTACATAATGAATCATTGGCATTATTTTCTCCTCTGGGATGATAATTAATTGAACAATCATTATCTTTAATATGTTCCAATGATATCCTTTTCCCAATGTTCAATTCCTTTTGTGTAAAAATATATTTCAAACTTTGATGGTCTATGTATATATCCCATTTCTCCACATAAAGATACTGCCTCCATATCTTCAGATAAGAAACAACTGCAACAAGCTCCAGATCATGCGTAAGAATGTTCTGCTCATGAGTCTTCAACATTCGAGATGCATAAGAGATGACTTTGTTATTTTTTACAAGGATGCACCCAAACCCTTTTAGAGTTTCATCTTTAAAAATTATAATCCTTATCCACTTGGGGAAATATTTTACATGGGTGCAGTAACCAATATCTTCTTCAGCTATTTGAAACATTCCTCACTCTCCTTTTTCCAGATGAACTTGACCGCTTTTGGAGTTAACTTGGTTAACGGATTAGAAAGTCTCGAAAAGTTTTTCAAAAACCTCCTATAATATCCCGCTAATCAAAGGAAACTACGAATCTCAGTTATTGTTGTAGGCTAAGGCCACTCCTTTACAACCTTTTCCTTTACAGGGTCAGTTGTGATTCCTTCATTGGTTATAATGTTCTCTAAGAAACAAACATGTTGTAACAAAAATTCATATTTTCTAAACATTAAAAAAAATCCTCTCCTTCTATAGAGTTTTCAAAATAACTCTTAGATTATATTCAAACTCGTTGTGACTTTTGCGATATATCACAATATCATCAATAAAAACTACCACAAAGTTATCGTGGTAGTCCTTAATGACTCTATTCATCAATTCCATAAAAATAGTAGGTGAATTAGGCAGTCTGAAGGGCATAACAAGAAACTCATAATGCTTTTATCTAGATTAGAATGCCGTTTTTAGAATATCTTCTTTCTTTACCCTCAATTGATGATAACCAGATCAAAGATAAATCATAGAAAATAAGTGTGCCCCACAAAGTTGGTCAAATAAGTCATAAATTCTTGGAATATGGCATTTTTTCTTCACTGTGATCTCATTTAGTTCTCTATAATCAAAGCATAACCACATTGATCCATCCTCCTTCTTCACAATGAGATTAGGTTCACCCCATGAAGACACACATGGATGGATAAACCCCTTCTCTAATAGATATTTCATTTGCTTCTTTAATTCCTCCAACTCCATATTTTCCATTCTATATGGGGTCTTCAATATCATATGAGATCTAGGTACGAGTTCAATGGATAACTCTACCTCTCTTTCTGGGGGAGTTCTGGGTAACTCCTCAAAAAATAATTCAATGTAGTCCAGAATGATGGGGACATTTTCTATCCTTATACTCTCATTTCCTTCTTCTTCTTCACCGATCAAATCCTTAAATAATGATATAGGTGGTTCTTCTAGACAAATATCTGTTTGAGATATCTCTCCTTGGAAGATAATTGTAGGTTGTCCATTCAATACTACTGAGATTTCCTTTCTTATGCATTTGATCATAGAATTATACATTGAGAGCCAGTCCATCCCTAGTATAATGTTAAATTCCAGCATGGTAATGAATCCAAGATTTTCAATAATATTTTTCTCACTAAAGAAAATACTAGAGTTTATAAACACTGACGATGCTTGGATAATCCCATTATGATTCTCGACTGATAACTCAACTTTTAGCAATTCAGGGGTTTATTCTAAATTCTTTGAAACCATGGAGGAAATAAAATAATGTGTCGTACCAAAATCTGAAAAATTACTTGTGATATTTGAGAGAAAAATAAAAGTACCTACCACCACATCATTCAGATATTCAACATCAGCGGTCATGGTAGAAAAACATGACCTTGTTCACTAGATCCTTGCTGAGGTTGATGGTGGTTCCCCTCTACAGCCCTCAGATTTGGACAATGATTAGTAAAGTGGTCTAGTTGTCCACACATATATCATTGGACATTAGGTCGGGCTTGAACCATCTTCCCTTTATCATTAGTGTTGAGAAGTTGTGTCTTCCCCTCACTGCATCAATTCTGCGCAGTATGGAAATCTCTTCCACACTTGTAGCACTTCCCTCTCCCGAGCAGGAAGTTCCCCAAATGATTTTTCCCACATTTATTACACATGGGACGTTAAAATTTATTTCCTTATAGTCATTGATCTAAGTTCCTCCCTAGGCTTGAATCCATTGATATTTTCTTTTCATTGTATTTATGTGGCCACTGTGTCTCACCAAACTCAAATTTGACCTTCATTACACTCCGTACGATCTCCTCATAGCTGTCATAGTCTCGGTTGGCTAGATTCTTCCAAATATAAGGTCTTAGTCCACAAAATATTATATCAACCTTCCCATTAGTATCCATGACAAAGATCGATGTGTAATGGGAATGTCCCGTAAATTTTATCTTGTATCTTCCAATAGATTCCTTATCCTTCTGCTTCACCTCGAGAAACTCATTCTCAATTTTTGTTCTCATAGAAAGAGGGAAATACTTATTGAAAAAGATCCCTCTGAACTCTTCCCACTCCATAGAATCAAACTCCACTCTTGGCCTCACATTTTTTATCAGCTCCCACAGCTGATCATCTTCTCCCACTAAGCGGTAATCATCCAAGGTGACCTTCTCTTGTTCCGAATAGGATAGCATAGAAATCATCTTCTCAATAGTGCTGATACACTATTCATTAATTAATAGGTCAGTATATCCACTGAAGGATGGTGGTCATTGATGCATAAAATACTCAACATAATTTTTTTCTCTTTGTGGTGAGATCTATCTCTTAGCTTGATTCAAGTTATTTCCCATAACATGAGTCAGTTTGTTCACCATTCTCCAGAATGTTTCTATTCCGGCATCTATTAGAGGGTCTTCTGTGCATGGTCCATTACAGTCACCATTTTCAATGATCCTACTATTTCCCTCCATTTTATTAATTAATAAAACCTTAGTGAGAAGCTTATTTAATTTATAAATATTTTAACTATAAATTATTGTATTTCTTAAAACATCATGCTTAAACAATTACATTTCCCTATAAATCCTTCATAATGATTCATAAAAACATTATGATTAACCAAACATATCCCCTGGGACTATTAAACTAGGAGTGTAGAAATGCCCATTATCATGTACCAGGATACCCCTGGTCATGCCCGAAACTCCTTGTCGGAGTTTTCAATCCTAGGTATATCTATGCCAGAGCCGCATCAACTAATTCGTATCCAGACATGGATTTATTTGTCTGGAAACAACTTACTTAATTTTTCACAAAAATACCTGGTAGTTTTATTATATTTAAACTTTTTTATAGGGTTATTCCTAATGTTTTCATATCCCAATTTCTATAAATATCTAAACAATCATTTGATACCAACTATGGAATCCTGCTTTTTTATTACATAACTTTTCATTACATTTTACAAATAGAGGATCTTTAAAGTCTAGTGTTTCAGAAATAAAAAACATAAAACATGAAAACATAAAAAAATATTATAAATACAATTGAAAATCATTTTGAAATGTTCATCCTAGGTACAATTACTCCATCTCAAAACCTGGAGACATACATCAAAGGAAAGGTTGACCAGAAGGCCTAGTAAGGAAAAGAAGTGAAACAGTTTACATGTGATCTTGAGTGATAACAATAAGAACATTAAGATAAATAGAAATATAATAATAATAATAACATGAAGCATAACATGAAAATTTAGATACAATATTTAATTTCAACTTTCATGAACATATCACCAAGGTTCATCCCCAAGGTTTCATAAAAATTACCAATGTTATCCACCAAGGTATCGTGAAACTCGTCATCTCTAGAGATTAAATTATTTACCTAATACAATGGAGAGATATAATGGTGCACCCTTAATATGTATTTATTTTCATGTGATCCACATAGATCGTAATCATACATTTCATAAATAACCCATAGAGAGTAAGATAAATGGATTTCACTTCAAAATTGTGACGTTTTAAAAGTTTGTAAAAATATAATCATTGTGTCATTTATAACACATGGAAAGGGAGTGAGGGTTATATGTATGAAAATTATAGAATAAAATATATCAAATTTTTGTCTTGATGAATACTGTAAAGACCCGTAAATTTCAAGGAAATTTTTTTTCTTAATTTTCTTTGGAATTTAACAAGAACGCAGTTTCTGAAGGCACCTGATTCTGAGGCCCAGTGTGCCCGGAATCATTTTCTGAAGTTTGTCTTGGGTACGTTCAGTGAACGGACGAGCGGGTTTTTCTAACTTTTGAACCGGTGCCCGGAATCGAATTCTGAGGGCACCGATTAAATCGCAGCGTCGGTATTTTCTTAGAAACGCCTCTTCTGGAGTTGTGTTTTCTCAGGTGTGGATTTTAATTTTTGGGCTTAATGTTAAGAAATAAAATAATTTGTTTGACAAACTTTATTTTATTTCACTTAAGCCTAATGGAAGCCACTTGAAACCACTTAAAAGCGGCTTAAGCTGAGTTAAAATGGATAGGGTGCTATCCAGAAATATCCTACCCCCTTGGTAGGATATTTGAGAGGTGGGGCCCGCACGAGCCCTGCCGTTTCTTTCCGCTAAGTAACGCATCTGCGAAAACCCGTCTTTATGAAAGTCAACTGACGCGTTTTCTTAAATCCTTAATGCACCATTTAATTGGGCAGTTTGTTTCGTGAATTAAATGGGCGGTTTCTTTCGTTGAATTAATTCCACGAATTGATGGGTCATTACTTACCTTTTTCGTTTTTGGCATAATAATAAAATAAGACCAACAAGTCTTTTTGAAGGATTACTCGTTGAGAGGTTTGACAGAGCTCTCGAGCCTTCATCCTTCTTTGCAAAGAACGTGAAGAACGCGAAGAACGCCAGCCTCCGACGAAGAACGCCGAACCCACAGAAGTCGACGACGCGACGCCGTGTTCCACGACGCCGACGTTCCCTTCCTGCAACGTTCTTCTACGACATCTCTTCCTCCGTAATGAATCTTCGATCAGCTGTTTGAGTTAAGAGACTTCGGAATTCTCTTAAATATCCCTTGTGTTTTTTTATAACAAAACACAGATTTAATTATTTATAATTAAATCTGTTCTTTCTTGGTCCGTTGAGTTCGTCGACGCAACGCTGGATTCTGCGACGACGCGACGCCTTTCCGCGACGACGTGACGATCCCCTCCTCCCGCGATGAGAAAATCCGCGAAGATCGTGCGACGACGACGACTACGAGGTAGGGAATTATTTTGGAATTACCCCTTTTTAAATTCCCGTAAATGATTCTTTAAAAAGTTAAAGAACCAGTTTTGTATGAACAATTTTAATTTATTAAAATTGTTGTTTCCTGTGTGGAATAAAAATTTTCCCGTTGTTTATATCTAACGCAGAGGGTGCGGGCCAAATGAACACGGCCTGACAACCCTCTGCCGTTCTTCGTGGTTGTGCGGATTTGACGGGTGATGACGGAACGTGCCGCAACAGAAGTCTGACGATCCCGCAGTGAAGAACGGAACCCGGGAGGAGCAACGATGCAGACGGGAAGGAAAACGGGCAACCAGAGTGACTTCGGCGGCCCGCGGAAGCCGGCGGCGGTGCCCGGCGCGCCGCCGGACAAGACCGCCGCGGCACCGGCCGTGGCGGAGGCCCTCGCGGACCGGCGGCCGCGCGGGTCCGGCGCGCGCGGGACACGGCTGAAGCCGCATCCGGTCGCCAGGGAGACACACCGAGGGTGTCGCGGGGGTGTCACGCAGGGGCGGCGGCTTCCCCCCGCGTCACTCGGGACGCGGCTTCAGCCGCGTCCGGCTGTCTGGCCGACACCCCGCGGGTGCCGCGGGGGTGTCACGCGGGGCGGCGGCTCCCCCCGCGTCGGCCGCTCAGCTGAGCCGAGCCGGACCGGCCCTGGCCGGGCTGGGCCGGGCCAACCCGGTCGGACTGGGTTGGGTCGACCCGGTTCGGCCGACCCAGGGGGGGGGGGGGGGGGGTCGGGCCGGGTCGGCTCCGACCCGGACCCCCCGTCTTCGGACTGTTTTTGGTCAAATGCCATTAAATTGAGCTACGGGCCTCCAAACGACTCGTCGTCAGCGGAAAAGCGATCCTTGGATCGAGACGGTCGTTTCAGTATATCGCACTCAAGGTTTCAGAATACTTTGAGTTTGGCCGGGTTGGTTCGTACACGAAACCAACCGGGCCCTCGGAGCGGAAACGCTCATATCTTGAGCTACAGACGTCTGATTGACGTGCCGTCAGCTTTATTGTTTTCCTCTAAGTGAGACAGATCTTTTGGCACACTCCACCCAAGGTTTGGATGCAGGTGGAGTGCGGTCGGGTTGGTTTTTCCTTAAAAACCAACCGGGCCCCGGGGACGGAAAAATCAATAACTCTCAGACCGGGCGTCCGATTGACGCGCCGTCTGCGACGTTGAGTTCCTGTCGACGATACGGAACTTTTGGATACATCGACTTTGGACTTTGTATCAGTTGATGTATCAGCCTCTCGGCTCGTGGAGCGGACCCTCCCGAATGAGCTTGCTGTGTGCGGGAACCCTAGTGCTGGCTGCGACTTCGACGACGACGACTATACAGAGATCCTCGGTGGATTCGACTGCGACGATGATGAGAACACTACGGGAATCCTCCGTGTTTTCGGCAGTGACCACTACGGTACACCTTGGGATACATCAACTCTGGACTGCATGTCAGTTGATGCATCGACCCTTTAGCTCGTGGAGTGGACCCTCCCGGAACGAGCATGCTGTGTGCGGAGCCCTAGAGCCAGTTCAGTTTTGATGACTGCTGGTCGAATGACTCGGTGTGTTACGGATAGCCCAGTGGGGACCGCTTGGTTGTAGCGGCAGACCCACGACAGAGGTGCGCATGGTTGTAGCGGCACAGGGGAGCGCTTGGTTGTAGCGGCAGACCCACGACAGAGGTGCGCTTGGTTGTAGCGGCACAGGGGAGCGCTTGGTTGTAGTGGCAGACCCAGGACAGAGGTGCGCTTGGTTGTAGCGGCACAGGGGAGCGCTTGGTTGTAGCGGCAGACCCACGACAGAGGTGCGCTTGGTTGTAGCAGCACAGGGGAGCGATTGGTTTTAGCGGCAGACCCACGACAGAGGTGCGCTTGGTTGTAGCGGCATAGGGGAGCGCTTGGTTGTAGCGGCATAACCACTGTACTTGATGGAGAAGGAGTTTCCCAATAGCTTTGGGTCCAACATCATGATCGATCCTATGTGGGTCATTGCGTGGGATTAGTACCTTCAGATCCTTTATGGGTCCGACGGATTAGATGAATCAGTGGCTACATCTGATCATCTCTATCGTCATTTGAAGAAGTATATCTGTGTGAGCTGAATCCTGTTTTACTCTCCTTTGTGGATTGTGTTGTACTATCTTGTGTGGATTTACTATTTACTCTCCTTTGTGGATTATGTTGTACTATCCTATGTGGATTTATTGTTTACTCTCCTTTGTGGATTGTGTTGTGCTATCCTGTGTGGGTATACGTTTTCTTTCCTGTGTGGACTGGGTTGTTCTTGGGCTCGGACGTTGGAGCCGAATGGGAATTGATGACTTAGGTATATGTATGGGCATATACCTAAGCCGTGTCAGATGTTACTTCGTGATTGCATCTTTCCTTTTTGGTTTATCCTTTGTGGATTTCGGGAGACCTTCGGGGGTCTCGGGGTCCCTACTGAGTAGCTTGTACTCACCCCTGCACGGGCTATGCCCACACTACGTTGTGTTGGATGCAGACGACGGACAGTGCTGATCGTGGTGGAGGTGTGCGGAGCAGAATGGTACCTGGAGGTGGACCACTGGGCGGATGTGCTCGGAGCGGACGACGGGACCCGAGGGGTTGTGGAGCTATCTGTACCCACCCTTCAGGTGGGATTCCCAGTGGACCGCTCGGTGTAGCGGCTTTTACTTTTCAGTTGCTGTTTTTCCCTTCAGTTGTACTTTACAGTTGGGCTTGTATTTCCGGCCCCTTTTACTTTCATCACAGCTTGTTACAGTTTTTACTTAGTGTTTACTTTTCCGCTTGCTTACTCTGTGGTGCTTGTTTACTTTTCAAAGGCAATGCCTTCCCTTTCGTAGGGATTTACACCTTGGTGCTAGTCGCCAGCCCCTGGCCTATGGAAGGAGGGCTTGGGGTAGTCACGGAACGGGCCCCGAGGATGGGTCGTGACAAATACCCCAAGAAATAAAAATATATTTGGGTATTCGCATAAATAAAACAAGAGAATTTCATGAGAAAGTAAGATATTTTGAGATGAACAATCTGTAGCATAATGACTGTACAACATGGTTTTAGAAAATATTGAAAAGAGCGGGGCCAAGGTTCAACCACTCATAAATAACTCATAATAAAGTATGGGTATATAATAAAATTAAATAAGAAAATTTTAGTGTTATTTTAATGACATACCACATGAAAATAAAACTTGAAAGAAAAGAGAAGAAGTAATTTATTTTACGAAAAATTCGGCAGCCTAATGACGTCGCTTAAAATTTATAATAAAAAGTTGATGAGAGTGAAATGGTCTATCACAATTTGGACATAAAAATTACAAAAAAAGGACATAAAATAGCATACCCTAAAAAATAATATGTAAACTAGAAGACATAACATAAAGGACGCCATGACTTAAAAGTGGAGGGTGAAAAGTTCCCTAACCTTGAAGAATAACATCCAAAACTCGAAGGTTTGTGACATTGGGGGGATTGAGGGAACATTTGGAGGACTCCTTGAGAGTTAAAAGGATCAAAGTTTCATTGAGGATGAATTTTGGATTAATGTAATGAAGGAATGGGTAGGTATTTATAGAAAAAGTGAGGGAATATTTTATTAATTTCCAAGGGACACCTCATTAGTGATACTTGCAAAACCCTGGGATTTATCATGGAATTTTCCCATGGTATTGGCCACTTGGGAAACCACATAACATATCAAACTATTCACAAGTAGACAAGAATTACTACATAATTATCACATCATTAAGTATGTCATTAATCACACGGAAACTCAAAACTGTACTATTCATCAAAAATCAAAATATTTTATAAAAATATCATAAATTCACCCAAACCTAATATCAATGCTCTAAATTCAAAAAATTACTCCATTTTATGATAATAATTCTCTAATTATGAGATATTTAATTTTTAAGTAAAAAAATTATTTACCTGAAAAAAACTAATATTTAACTAATAATTTCTGAAAGAGTTATTTACATAATCTATTATATCACTTCACTATTCAAGATGCCTAAATTATATTTATACTTTATTAAGTGAGGTTACTATTCCATTGGTCAAATTAATATTCATAAGGTTAATATTACTATTCATACTTTACTATTCTCTAAAAGTTATGTTGATCTTATTAGACTCTACATTTCATACTGATCAAAACTGTAGAAGGCCATTTTTTGAAAATCATTTTACATTATTAATTATTTATCGTATACAAAAATATTTTAAAATACCTTTTTTTTCTAAAATTTCATCAATAATATGGAACTTCTATATATTCATCCAATATTTATCAGGTAATTTGTAATACACAAATTTTACTATAGGAATAAATAAAAATCTATTTATACAAAAGGAATAAAAAAAGTTACTAAGGCTTGGTTACATAGCCCCTTATAACAACTGAATATGACCTATGTGTAAGTTGTGATAGGTTGATAGAATCTAGGGGAGGCTTGGACAACATTTCCCTAGAGGTGATTTCTATTAGCTTGTACTTCTCCCTTAGGAGATTCCATTCAAGCTTCACATGTTGAAGCTCAGCTTGGGCTTGGTCTAGAGAAAAGCCTAGTGATGCAACCTCCTTCACAAGCTCTGTAAGATGGGATTCATATAGACCAAGTATACCAGATGAGGCCATCTACTCCTCTTTTATATTAATTAACCATGATTACATGTTTTTATAAAAAAGTCATAACGTTAAGAGTTTAGTTTCTAATAGTCTTATTGACAACAATCATATAACAATCGAAACCTAGTGGTATTATTTTAATTATACTCACTTCATTAATTAATGGATATAGTTTTTTTTGAGTATAAAATAAAATAATACACAAATTTAAGAAAAAAATATTATTCAAATGTTCAGGTCATTACATTAGTCTATCTATTAGAACTTAGATCCCAACCCAGTTAACTTGGTGAATAGATTGTATATTCATGGGAAATTATCAAAAATCCATCGATAATATACATCTAATCCTAGAAAACTATAGTTCTTAGAAACCATGGATGGTTTGGTTTAACATTCCAAAACCTCTTTCTTTGAAGGAACTACCGATACACCATCTATTGAGATTATATAAATCAAAAAAGAAACCATTTTCCGAATAAATTCACACTTTGTAAATTTTTCATATAAAATATCCCTCCTTAAGGACTTTCGTACAATTTTCATGATATTTTAATGATTTACCTTTCTCTATGAATATATAAGAATAAAATATACAAATACTACCATAATAAGATCAAGGTAATCGATAAATACTATATTCATTAAGTCTATAAAAATGAGAAGGTAATTAGTATGATGTAATGGAATCAAAATATATTCATAGTGTCCATATCTTGTACAAAATGAAATACTTGGTTTTTCCTACTTCTCTACCATCAATTGATGTTATTATGAGTGAAGTTCAATCTTGGAAAAGTATTAAGCTTCATGTATTTAATAAAATAGGTCATCAATATAGGGAGATGATACTTGTTCTTAGTTTCGATCTTTTTTATATCCCAATATTCAATGAATATTTTCATAGATACATATTTATTTTTAACAAAAGGAATATGTTCAACCGATGATGACACACTTGGGATAAGAATACATTTTTAAAGATCTGTTATATTTTCATTCTAAATTACTAAAACTAAAACAGTCCCATTCATTAAAAATTTAAAGAAATTACTATGGCACATGGTATCAGATATATTGAAAAATAAAACTTATATTTTTGTGGAAGGATAAGAAAATCTTCTATAAAGACATAAAAAACCTCAATAGAAGAGTGTTATTATCGATTTTGAGTTTCTCCCCAAAAATCATTGATAAACTCCCCTCTTGAATTGGAATCAAAACCCATACAATGAATTTGATTTCCATTAGAAGTTCATATTTATCATCTCACTAAAAAATGATCATACGTTGGTTTGGAATATCAAAAATGAATTCCCTTCCACAAAAATTGATGTTGGATTTATGTAGTGATATCCAATAAATTACTAAGATAACATCTAATTAAACCAGAGGAAGAATGAAAATATTTTTAGGAAGAACATTATAACAAATGTAAAATAGAGAAGAATCGTAGACTTAAGATGTGATCATCAAAGTAATATGGGGTTTACCTATTAATTATACATCTAATATATTGTGTGGAATCCTAGTACACTTAAAGAATTATTCAGATATAGAAGAAAGGTTGTATCTAGATTCTTTGATGTCTAAAACCTGAACAACCACCGGAATAGTTCTATCGGGTTGAGTGTTACTGACGTTAGGCACACCTCCCCAAACACCAAAGGCTGCTGACTAGCACCGAGGGTGTAAACATGTATAGTGGGGTGGTTATAACCTATGGGAGAAAGATAAAGGTACCAGTCTAAGCTTAATAACATAACATGTAGGGGAAAATAAATTACTCAGTAGACTCAAACTAGACACGCAGAGCATAAGCATATTCAATATCAATAAATAGTGGAAGAAATATAGAATGAACTGTAATAGAAACTAAATAGAATAGAATACTTAAAGCCACATGTAACTACCATTGAAACAAACAAGGCATACCTCCATAGAAGGTCATACATGCCAATACACAAAGGCCGCCCATGTCTAACCACTGTAGCTACCTAATAATAAGTATGCTTCCATAGGAATGAAAGATAAATAGAAGTAAAACTATAGATAGGCATAACCTCAAGGTCCATGAAAATATCCATACCAAATAGTACTAGAATCCATCTCTGATGGCTGCTTCTTTACTTGTATGTAAAACTATAAAGTCTAAACATGTTTCGAAGGGAATATGTAGGGTGTAAGATGAATCTCAATAAGATACCACCCAATGGTACGTACCGAACATAATTGTTTAAGATGACAACAGCACTAAGATATTTAAACAGAACAATTCAACAAATAAACATAACATCCACTAGTTCTCAATATCCTCTAGGGAGTGTCACCTGCTTCAGAAAACATCCTAATATCAGAAGTGAAGGGAGTCTTTGGCCCACAGCCTAGGGTACCCCTATAGACACAAAGTCCCAGTAAATTCATAGGTTCGACCTCAATCATATAATCTGACACCATGTGCCTCATAAAACTGTGAGTCTCAGTGTACCTGCATCTCAAAGGCATGCCCAAATAATATTAACCCGGTCTCATGGACGCCTCCTCTAAAGCTCATTCCCTTGGCATGAAAACCAGAGGAACATTGATGCCAATCCTCAAATAAAAATAAGAGGAACAATGATCTCTATCCTAAAAAATATATCCAGGCCCATGTATTCAATCATGAAGAGCCTCATTACCCAACCTAATGGCCTCACCTCTATCCCCCAATGGCTTATCACCTTCCATATGGCTTCCTATGTCATGCTCCCCCAAACCGATAATATCTAAACTGTAACAATCAGGGGCCTTTACCCACATGGGTAGTCAAAACCACTTCATCACAGAGTCTACCTATGTTCACATGACTCAATTCATCTCATTGGATATCACATGTGAGTGAAAATAAAAAAAATAACCAAAGCCACACCATCTACAACACATATTCTCCCTACTATCAGGTCGCTCAAATCCAATGACCATGCCATCCAAGTATCTTGGGCTATACCCAACCTGATAGACACATTGCCCCAAACTGATTTCCATGACACCCTATCCCATGATCAAACCACCCATGGAAATCCAACCATGACCAACCTATGATTAACATCACTTAAGAAAATCCTGACCATGCATGCCAGAACTCCAAGTGTTCCAACACATGCAATTCAGAAATTGCATATATACATAAAATTTAAACAACACATTATAATAAAGAAATTCAATTTAGAAGAATGAATTTCACGCATTAAACAATCATCATAATATAAAATAGAGATCTTTAATTACTCTAAACAGTTTAATCATGCTTCAAAAATTTATACATATCAATATATATCAAGAATATTCATTTAAAACCATTCTAAAACCCCCAGTAAAAATAACATGACGAGGAACGACCTCTTGCTCGGCCTTGATCTAGCATAATAGGTGAGGGAATACACATAAAATACCACAATGATTGTAACAGCCCAAGATTTTATAAAAAATATTCTTTTTAATTTTATTAATGTCTTGTGTTGTACGCTACACCAAAAGGAGCTTGCACAACACGCATCCTTGACTTTCCTTGCATTACACGCAATCACGAACTTCCTCGATAGCGTGTGTAGTACGCAATACTGAGTTTCACGAAACAACGATATGCTTTAAAATATTATTAAAACTAGCCGTTATGAATAGTAATAACCACTTTTTCAAATTCTGTAAATCTTATTTTTCAAAATGAACTTCATTTTTGGATTCGGAGTATCGAATTTAGCCTAAGGTGAAATTTTGGTACATTTCGGATAACTTTCATATTCTGATGAATAGTGAAAATTACTAAATTATAATTAAAAAAAAACTTTTTTAATCGAAATAGTTAGTAGTGATAAATTATTAATTTGAGTAGTTTTAAAGTATATTTAGAATATATTTTTACAATTTAATACAATGTTGGTCATTGGATGTAATTTCACATTTAAACCAGACATAAACAAGTGTCAATCTTTTGATAGATATTGTTTCTTAAAAACACGCTATTTGTTTTAACAGCGGGAATTAATTATAAAATTAATTAATGCAACTTCTATGTTATGAATTTGGTAAAATAGACTTCATTTTTGAATTCGGAATATGAAATATAGCTTAGGATGAAATTTTGGCATTTTTCTGAAAACCTTCATTTTTTGATGAATAGTGAAACTACTAAGTGGTAGTTAAAAAACTGAATTTTTCATAAAACTTAATTTTACCGCTTCTGTGAATGGAATTTCAAAAATCCGAGAGACACGGTTGATGTCAGTAAGTAAAATGTGGTTCAATGAGATGAAAATAATTTTTGGTGAATAGTAACTTTTTACTTTTATTTACCACGGTTAAAAGTAAATAGGGTAATTAAGGGTAAGAGTGATATTAATATTACCCTAACACATGTCCTAATTCTATTGGACAAGTGTATCTCGACCAAAAACAACCTTAAGTGTAAAATATTATCATTTAGGCCCACTTGGATTAGATTAGGACATTTATTATTATTTAATTCAAAGAAGAGTTAAAAGAGTTAAAATCAAAGTTTATTCACTAAAACATTTTTAATATGGGGTTATACATATGATAAATTCGACTATAAATATTCATTAGAAAGATAAAAAGATTTCCTACATAATGATAGTTTATTTATAATTTTTAGACTTTAAATAAATTAATTTATTTATGACACAACGATGATGCAGTAATTACCCTTTTAAGGAAATATTAACATAATTGATGTTATAAATACTCAAATGAATGTAATTTGGGACTTTTTATAAATTCCACTAATTTTCTAGGTTACTATGATATATTAGTGTTGATTTAATCAACTTTTTTCGAACATATAATTCTGTTATGACTTTCACAAAAATCATATATCAAATAGTGTCAAAATTGACACAAAATAGTTTTTAAATCAAATATTATATTATTAATTGTTATTTTATTCCTAAAAATCTAAGGTTCGGCCAAATGACTTAGATAAGAATATATATATTAATAATAAAAAATTTGGGGTTCGTTTGGCATGTTATAGTAAGTGTATTAACCATATAGTGAAAGAAAACAAAAAGACACGGTAAAAGTTAAATTATTTAACTTAGAGTTAAATCTAATTGATAAGGTTAAAATAAGAACCTAAACTTGTCTAAATCCTATTGGTTGATAGGATTTCGACCCATACCCACTTTAGCTTCGAAATAAGACCCTTTGGAACCATTATAAACCGATTTTTATTTTAATATAAAATAATATTTTGAGATATTCCTAAGGTGCCCCTCTCCCCCCTTATAAAAGGGCACCTCCTCCCCCTCCTCCTCACACCAATTTGAGCACTCAAGCTCGGCCAAAACCTGCCAAAATCTCTTATCCACTTCCCTAGAAACATCCTAGAGGTTCTGGTCTTCCTCAAAGACCAATTTTAGTTCCCTAAGAGGAGGTCTCCAAAAGGCGCTTCAAAGAAGAGGTAATTACCGTTACCAATTCTTTCATCTTTATTTCTTCTTCCACTTCTTCTTCTTAGGTTGTTTCATTATGAAGTAATAAAATCAGTATCACTCATATACGGATATGTTATTATAAGTATGAAACAACCCTATTTCACCATCTATCTATCCTACGGAAAAAGAAATCACCGCGCGTGCGTACCTACGGAATACCGTCTCCACGCCGTGGTGTAATCTATTTTCCACCACCACCTTACATGGATGGGTATAATGGTGTAAAGAATAACTATACATAGTTATTAAAACATCATATTGATTCTGATATATTGTATAATCCACTCCAATTCAATTCAATATTTATGGAAATGATATCATCGCTCGTGCGTACGTACGGACTACCGTCTCCACAACGCGATGAGATTCATTCTCCATGTTAACCATTTAAGAATGATTATAAAGTATATATAAGAAATAATAATGAAATATATGACATTATAAAGCTACTGGATTTATGTATATATATATATGTATGTCATCTACTTACTTCTATTCAATACAATAGGGAAAGGAAAACAGCGTTCATGCGTACGTACGGACTACCGTCTCCATGAACGGTGTTTTTCATTTCATTTATCTATCTATTATATATATATATATATACTGAATATATATGATATATAAATCATATTATATATTCTGGAAGTAAGTAAATCATGATATAAGTAATAATAATGTCAATAACAACAAGTCAAAACACCTACGATAAAAGAAACGATTTTACCCAAAACGCTTCTTTAACATGGAATTTACAAAAGAACGGGTAATATAATGTCATAAGTGAACCATATATGATATCATAACAATGAATATGATTCTTTAATAAGTCAATGACATTATTTAAACCATTATACAAGAGCTTCGGACACGTACAAAGCAAATCGGACCTAAGGTAAGGGAAATATCACAATCTCATTTTTATCCGAGATTGTTTATTCGTAAGTATTTACTGGGGTGTATTTTATCATCCACATCCATGTTTCATCAATATGTAATATTATTTCCATCCACCTACAATTGTTTAAATCCATTTTTACCCTTCGGTGAGTTTTTAGTAATATGTATGAAAGGAATCTTTTGTCGTTTTTCGTACGAGGTACTTTTTGACTTTTCCGACAAAAGTACGAAGAATGTTTTTTTTAACTTATACGGCATGAATGGATTTCTAAAACATTATTTCCAAGAAGATTAATTTACAAGTATTCAAGTTTATTTTTAATCAACCTCTTTTAGTTTAAAATTTCATGACATGTTAAGAAAGGAAAAGTGTTTTTGAAGTAGAAAGGATATTTTCCTCAAGAATAAAGTTCAAGTATTTTATCAAAATTATTTTCCATCTAAGATAATAAAAAGGGTTCTGTTTTTATCCCTATTATTACATGGATTTGATTATGTTGTGATGGAAATATTTTTATGAATTCCTTTATCTTATATGAATTGTTTTATGATGTCATGTTGTTTAAGAATCCCATTTTTATTACATGGGTTACGCTATGATGTATGGTTTATGATTATGTGGCACACATAAGAAAGGATTCATTATAAGATGGGTGGGACCTATATCTCCCTCCAATGCATTGGGTAAAGATTTTATATCTCATGAGATAGACATGGCTGGAACGGTAGGTTATACCGGTTCGGTGAAACAGGACTGGAACGAGGGTGACTCGGTTCAGAAAGGGACTTTGTCCACTAAGATAGTCTTGGCAATTAGTCTTGACTAACAAGAAATGATTCTCTATGATTATGTGTGTATGCCACAAAGTTTCATGTTTTAAGTTATGATTATTGGGATTACTTTTTCACTGCCATGATTTATCCCATGATTATGAAATTATGCTCTCTTTTGCAGGTTATGATTTCAAAAATGTTATGTTCTTATGAATATGATGTGATTGATATTTATTTTGTTTACCCTTACTGAGCATTTGAGCTCACCCTTTTATGTTTTCTTTTCCCCAGGATATAAAGAAAGGTTTTAGGTAAAAAAAGGAAGATCTTTATGGGAGATTTTGAAGATCTTTCACCACGATTAGAAGATTATAGTCCGAGTTTCCAAAGACACTAAACTATTACGGTCCTTGTGTGTGTGTTTTTTTGTAATGTACTAAGTATTCCGCAAAAGTAATGTAATGTCAATGTACATCAAGATACGGGTCTTTACAATGATTATCAATGAAATTAAAATTCTGTAATATGGTTCTTCTAAAAAACACACTATTACTCTAAAATCTGCAACCCCCAAATGTCCACGAAAATAGAAAACAAAGTATGAACCACCTACCTCGAACTGGTATGATGTTCCTCGTCCAATATTAGTATGTAATTTGGTCTAAAATATGGTGTATATATAAAACAAGAAAAAATTCTCAGACACCTATAACTTGTTTGAGAGATGAAATTATGAATAACGAGTCAATAACAATTGAGATCTTACCAAGGGGGTCTTAATGGATCTAATGGTGTTCGAATCCAACTTTGGACGAAGAATTGGGAGTAGAATGAATGTTCAAGCAGTGGTTTTCGATGGTTCTACCAGAACCAGAAAAATGAGGCTACTTCCTTTTTTAATAAATAATTACAAAACACATGGAATGTACTTGGGACTAAACACTATGTAGGTTCTTTTACTAATCCAAAGATTTTTGAGTTTCACCGACAAACATTCCAGGTCTTGCCGACATAACTACACAATGTGTAGAAGGAAATACATGGCGTGTACATGTAAAACCACTCACCCCTGCCGACAACCCCAAACACCATGTATGGCCATTACATGGCCAAGCCATATGCAGTGTGTACTCATAGTACATGGCGTGTAACCCAAAAATTCAAATAATTTCCCAGTTTTCCCATGTTTTCTCAAAACAATTGGGAAACAAAAATAGAGACCCACACCTAAAACGAAGAACCATGTTCTTACAAGAATCCCCCTTAAATAAATTCATCCATGAATTTCACTTCTAAAGGTGGTGAAGAAAACACTTTAGAATAACTCTAGCCCATAACTAAAATCAAACAAAGGTCCAATGACCTGTTTCTGGACCCATGGTCCTCCCATGATTCTTCATCACCTCTGCACCTCATCAGGTGCTCCTATATCACTTCCAACACCCAAACATATCCCACACGATATCATCACATACCTTGATCCCATGGAACCCATGTCACAACGAGGCCCTACATCCATTGGACGCTCAAATCAACCAACGCCTTTCACCACGATTATAACTACATCCTTGATGCCCTGATGTGCAAGGAACCTCAAACAACTTGCATCCAATGAAGCTTTAATGCCTCATCACCTCAAGTAACCTACTTCCCATGGATTCCCTGAGGTCTAATTACCTCAATTAACATGTATCCAATGATGCTCATAATGCCTAAGCACCTCAAGTAACCCATATCCAATAATGATAATAATTTGAAGCACCTCATACATATATAATCACACACTTGAGATGTTTCTAGCCTTCTAATCAATATCTGGTCAATCCATATATATCATATGCACCTTGTACACTCAAAAAAAAATTCATAAACAAGACATTCCAAAATAAGTAAAAGAAAATCACAGCCACGCCGGAAGTGTACCGCTGATAATTTTTGGATCACTAGCATGCTCAGCCTCTGCTAGCTCTACGGTGTGAACTTGGACTAAAACATGGTTTTTAGAAGCCTATCCTCCCTGTGTTTCTGCCCCAATCACCAGCCAATGACCCCTTATCTTGGACCCACTATCTCTACCACATCCTCTTTGTGTAGATGAACCTCAGCAACCCTCACGTGGTACTGATTCTAAACCAAATCCAGACAGAACAATCTGCCCCTGTCCCTAATTGCTGGTTGTTTGAGAAGTTTCCTACAAAACCTCTCGAAATCAGCGACCTCTCTATATGCTCAACACTCCTTCGGAGGACTATCATACTGCGTCTAAATATTCCATGGTTTACCACACTAAAATAAAACAACCCCTGAGCTACAACTAGGTGGTCTAGCTGAGTCGTTGGTCTTACCTTCATAATGGAACTCACACTGACCTCATTTCCTTCCATCTAAACCATCACCTAAAGCCACCGCCTAACCCAAGTAACACTTGTCTGTCAGGTTTCCCTCAGTTACGAGCACATGATTCACCACCTCTTAGATATAGACCATCCTAAAGATGTTTACTTACACCCAGATGGCATTCCATAAGACATCCACGAAGTGCCTCACCCTCGAGGTGTCATTGCTTACCATACTTGGTTCGAAGTGATATAGATTAGTGGAAGTAGCTGCATAGTCCATGATTAATATGTCACCCACCTGAAGTCTCAAGAACTCCCATGCTCACTCTTCCCTCAGCGTCTATGAGAAAATGTGCTTGAAGAATCTGTCCTTGAAGTCCTTCCATGCCAGTCCCTCATGTCTATGAGCCTAAACCAACACATCCAACTAGCACTTCATTATCCCTGTTAGCATATAAGTCTCCCACACGACCCTCCGCCCTGGAGGCATCACGAGTTCCTCGAAAATTATATGCATGTTATTTATCGAGTTCTCAGCCGTTTGCAGACCACCATCACCCAGAAAAAGTAGTGGGAGTTGTGACTAGAACACTTGGGCAAGATATGCCGTAGAGGGCTCTGTACCCTGAGTACCTCTATTGATCCCCTACAATACACATACCCGACTAGATCAGAAATGCCCTTCAAGCCATGACCCGGACATTTTCAAACTCAGAAACTCCACCACTTGCACTTGATCCTGAACCTGATCCTACCACTGAGCCTATACATATTTCTCTTGCTCTGCCTGACCCTCAGGGGTTTGAACATAATCGTGCTCTTGCAACATTGTACCATCAACATCCTGAAGTTTGATTGAACCATCTATGAGGAACCCACCGAATACAATAAATAGTAGGATATCCCACATATATAAAAATATATATAACATGAATAGGGAAACCAATAAAGAGGAAGAATAGAAAATAAACTGCTACTCTCCCACATCGTAGCCATGCCCACAGAATTTGGAACTCATGGCCTCCTTACCCTCCCTCAACAGAGCCAAGTATCATAATATACTTGGGCCATGTCCGTCCTGAAAACCAGTGTTTCCTCAAATTGATGACTGAGCCGAAGAATCCTAGTGATCATAATAAAGTCAACCATAATACCTGCCTACTCATATAGGGTCCATACCTAAATCCCATGACATGTGAAAATTCTAAAAATATATAAATCATGGAAGATCACATTGCATAAAACAATCAATTCTATCTGGGCTTTCACCTTTCACATTTCAAAATCATTTAAAGCATTCCATATGATATTATTCACTTGGAATTATCACTTCAAAAGGCACATGTGAAAATATGAAATTAAAATACCCTAAAAATGTTCCTATCAAAATCCAAACAACCCCAACTTGACTTACCAGTCCAAGGTCCACTTCTTCCCATATGAAACTGGGTCAAGCGTCACATATCACAACTAGTAACCTCACATACCATGTGGACCACCAAGGTGGAAACCATATAAACTGTAATTCGAGCAAATTAAAAACAATGATTCCCACCCAATACAACTTGGTACATCCCTCATACCTGAGGATTCAGGCACTAAAGCACAAGATAGAAACCCAGTTCCAATTACTAACTATCTCAAGTATACCATATCTAAAATAGTAAACCAATATAATATAAGCATAGTATTGATCTTATTATCTTCTAGTGAAACACTACTAATAAATCCCATTCAAAACCTCCCTCTGATACCACTTTGTAACTTTCCAAACCTAGAAGACAACCCAAATAGTGCTATCGGTCCGGGTGTTACGAACTGTAGCCACACCTCCCCAAACACCAAAGGCTTCCGACTAGAAGCGATGGATTAAAAATGTATAGTGGAGAGGCTATATCCTTGGGGAGAAAGATAAAGGTACAAGTATGATCCTAATATCCTAACATGCAGTGGAAAATAAATCACTCAGTAGACTCAAACTATACCCAAAGAGTGGACGTATATTCAATATCAATAAACAATGGAAGAAATATATAAACAATTGCAGCATAAAGTAAATAGAACAAAATGCTAAACTCCACTTGAAACTACCCCTAAATCAAACAAGTCATGCATCCATAGCAGGTCAAACATGTCAATACCCAATTGGTGCCCATGGATGAACACTATAACTACATAATAATATGCATTCTAATACAAGAATGAAAGAAAAAAAGAATTAAAACTCTATCGAGGCATAACATCAAGGTCCATGATAATGTTTATTCCCAATAGTAATATACCTAACTCCTAAGGCTGATCCTTTACCTATACATAAAACCATAAAGTCTACACGCATCCTGAAGGGCTTATATAGGGTGTGAGACAAATCTTAATAGGATACCACCAAATGATGTGTACGAAGCATAAGTAATTAAGAAGACAACAACACTAAGAATGGTTAATAGTAAAATGAAATAAATAAATGCAATCTATACTGGTGATTAGTAGCCACTATGGCGTTCTACCTACATTGACCAATGTCAAATTCTAAGAAGTGAAGGGAGTCCTCAGCCAATGGCCCAAGGTACTCCTACAGTCACAAAGTCTTGGTAAACCCTCAGGTTCCGCATCAATCATATAATCTACCACCATGTGCCTCCTGACACCATGTGTCTCAAAGTACTGATGTCTTGAAATAATGCCCAAATAATAGTAACTAGGTCCCATGGGCCCCTTCTTGAAATCTCATGCCCTTTTCATGACAACTATAGGAACAATGATTCTTGTCCTCAAATAATAACTAGAGGAACAATGATGTATATCCTCAAATAAATATCTAGTGCCACAGTCTCAATCATGGTGAGATTTAATAGCCAACCCAATGGACACATCGTTATCCCTCAATGGCTCCTCACCTTCCACGTGAATTCCTATACAAGAACTATGAAACTGATAATTCTTAAACAATAACTATCGGAAAAATCTACCAACATGATATATAAAAAACAACCTCATCATAGAGTCTACATGTGTGTAGAGAACTCAAATAAGCACTTTGGCTATCACAGGTGAGCGGAAATCCCCAAAAACGAACCATGCCACACTGTCACTGACACCTCATGTCCCTACAACCATGTCGTTCAAATCTGATGGCTAGGCCATCCAAGTACCTTGGGCCATTCCCAACCTATAAGTCCCACCGCCTTATACCAACGTACATGATTCCCAATCCCATGGCCATACCACCCAATGTAATCCAACCATGCCCAACCTATGATTAATATAACTTAGTAAAATCCAGACCATTCCCAATGCAACCCCAAGGGTCCAGCACATGAAATTCAACAATTACATATATACATACAATTTAAAAACACATAATATTCAAGAAATTCAATATAAAATATTTAATTTCACTCTATAAACAATCATCATAATATCTCATAGAGGTCTTGAATTCCTCTAAATAGTTTAATCAAGCTTAAAAAATTTTGTAATATCAATATGAATCGAGATAATTCATTTAAACCCATTTCATCACCCCAACCAAAATAACCTGATGAGAAACGACCTCCTTCCTATCCTTGCTCAACCATAATAGATAAGGGAATACCCAAAAAATACCACAAGGTTTAACAATAAAATTAAAATGAAATAATAGGGTTCTTCTCAAAAACCCCATCGTTGCACTAAAATCTGTAACCCACAAATGTCCTCGAAAACACAAAACAAGGTATGAACCACCTACCTCGAACTAGTATGATTTTCCTCATCCGGTATCAGCCTATAATTTTTTCTAATACAAGGTATATCTATACAATGGAACTAAATTCTCAAACTCCTATAACATGTTTGAGAAAAGAAATTACGAAGAACGGATGATGAAAACTCGAGAGCTTACCAAGGGGGTTCTAATAGATCAAATAGTGTTTGAATCTGACATTGGATGATGAATTGGTAGTAGAAGGAAGGTTTGGGTGCTGATTTTAGAAAAAGAAAAACGAGGCTACTTCCCATTTTTTAAAAAATTACAAAATACACAGTGTGTACTTAGGAATACACAGTAAGAAGGTTATTTTACTTTTCCAATGATGGATGAGTTTTGCAAACTTAATTTCCAGGTCTTACTGACATGACTACATGACATGTGGAAGGAAATAAACAACATTTTCATGTAAAACCTCTCACCCTTTCCAACAGCCCCAAACACCATGTATGGCCGTTACAGGGCCAAGACATACACGACGTGTTCTCGGAGTAGGTGGCATGTAACCCAAAAATACCAGTACTTCCCCAATTTCCACAATTTCTTAAAAAAACCCAAAAACATAACTAGACAAAAAGGAATGACCGGGTTCTTGCGGAGTGAAATAATACATTATAAGTTCTAGAGTTGATGGTAAATGTAACTTTCAGTATGTCATTATCAATCATCGTGTTAAAAAAATTGATCACATGAGATTTCCCTTTTATCTCCACTTAATTGGATTATAAAATTGATCATCATCATTAACCTTCATATAAAATAAATTGTAAGCATAATGACCACACTCTTTTCATTTGAAACACTAGTGTGTAGGTGGTACATTATGTAGAGTTCTTACTAAATTTTAATCTTTAGTTAACCTCTTCACATCACTCTAGAATTCTATTACCTGATGACATTCTCTTCCAAACATAAAACATTTACTACTACCCTTATGAGAAATTATTCCATATTTCTTCTCACCCGTTGATCATAATTGAAATATCGACTTCTTCTACCCATGGTTTTTAGATATTTCTTTGAAATACATCTTCCTTTTATTAACAAAACCATGAGAATGAAAAATATATCCATCCTCAGTTTCCACCCTGATAGCACATCAAACAATATCTTTATATCTACTAAAGTATATTATGGATAACCCTCTTTTGATACTTGGTTTTACACCCCTAAATAGTTTATCGACCATACATTCAGGTTGGATGACAATACCAGAAGTGCACCTCAGAAGTCATGTAAAAGTTTTCTCATAGGCACAAATATATTCATTATATATTTTCTTTATCTAAAGGAATTCCTTCTATATATTTGTATATAAAATATATTACATATTGAAAACTATGTTCTTGAACTTTTACCAATTAATTATGTAAAGTTTATCTTGTTCCCTTATATTCTTGACAAGAGTCCACCACTAATCCACTTCACCTTCCAAAGGATAGATAACCAAAATATCTTTTTTCATGTTAAGTGAATTAGATAAGAGAAAATATATATTCAGTGGTACTAATACATTGATCATAAAATATTTTATCAATTAGTTGGATAATGGTAGGGAAAATTTCCTCATAAAGGACTCAAAAGAACATTATTACCTTATTTTCCATTTTAGATGTTCATCTTGATTCATGTATTGAGAAGGGTTCATGATCTTATCAATTATATTTTTTATTACATCCCCAATAACATTTGGATTCTATGGAGGACAAACATTTCATTATCTATCTCACTCTACATTAACCTAGTTCCTTTGGATTCTATCTATTTACTTAAAGAAAAACGTATAATGTATGCAATGATAATCATAGTGGGGAACCAAATAATCATGAAAAATCACTTATAGGATGTCTAAGTAATGACAATTTCTTTTTAATATTTGACACCATTGGTTTATCCTTGCTCATTAATAGTAATCATCTAGTTAAATCTATCATGATGTTTCATAAAGAGTTTTCAAATTTCCAAAGCATATCTCGTGGGAGTGTCAAACCACATGTGAAGTAAGGAACATTTCTATGGACCAAGTGATGATTGAATCCATATCAAATTACCATTTTCAAATTTATTACCCCTGGGTACTTATGTTATAGATCCACATAAAATTTTAGTATCCAGATGGAGATGTATTTACTTAGAAAACAATAGACTTATCCTTTAGAAAAATTCATGTAAATTTTCCAATATATTGACTCATCCTTAGTTTTATCATTGGATACATTTCCAGAAATATATTTGGAAATATCCCATGTTCATTCTCTAAAGATTTATCATCCTTGTTTCAAAAGGTTATCCAAACCATTAATTTGATAAATAATATAGAAACGCTTGATTTTAATGGATAAATATTTCATATTTTTAGATAAATATTTAATAAATTACAAAATAACACATGAGATGACCATAATATTTTATTGTATTTTAAGACTAGAAACAAAATATTCTTATGTGGTGAATTATTTTAAACATCACCCATAATTATCTCCCCCTTTAGTAATTAGAATTATCATACCCAACCTAAAATATTTATTTATATTCTGGGAAAGGAAACATAACAAAGAGAGATATCAGATTCTCTCTAAGATTATACAAGGGATACCTGTATATATAAAATTAGAATATGGGTATGAGAATATGAGAATATTATTTAAAAAAATACACTTCATATCAAAGATCATAATAATAAGATGTTGATTAATTATAGTAATTTCATAAGAACTAAATCATAAATTAATAAAAGAACACGATCCATCAGACCATAAAATTAACATAATACATGGAATATTGGTATACACATAAGCATAGAAAATAATTCTACTAGTATTCAAGGATCATTTCAAAAACTATCTTAGTGTAATGGGATTACTCCCAAAACCATAATAATATTCATGGTTCACTCTACAAAATATCATAGAATAAAATATACCTTACTGAGTTAATTTCACTAATTATCCCAGTATAATTTAACTCATGAGATATCAATATTCACCCAATGTATTGATGAGAGATATAGGTTCCACTAGTCTTATAATGAAAAGTATATGTATGTGTACTACAAGATCATAAAACATTCATCATATCATAACCTAAAAAATAAAATAGGTTTCATAAACATTTAACAATATAATAACCTATGGAAAATAGATAGGTTTCACAGTCATTTCATCAATTCATCATTATAGAACCCATAGAATAAGAATGTGGTTTCATAAGAATGGTTTCATGGCATAACACAGGGATGAGGAAAAGTTTTCATAAACATATTTCCATTATAAAACATTTAGATAATTAATAATAATGGAATCCTTAGTTCATATCCCTAGTAAATTACAAGTTAAATTAAATTATTTCATCATAGATGAAAAATTATTTTTAAAGATATATAACTTGGAAACTTTATTGAGGAAGATAACATTAATTTGAAAATATATTTTGAAAACATAAAATTCCACAACAAATTGAAATAATTTTCATTTAAAATAAATCTAAATAGTTATAATGGAAGTTATAAAACATTTTTTGGTAATTTCATCGGAAAATTCTACAAATTCCATACTTGATAAAAAAATGATTCCTTTCACATTATAAGTAAATTTCAAATGGTCATTTTTTTGAAAATGAAATAATGATTTATTTTAAAAAATTTCATAAAAAGAAAACATGGGTAAAAATATCTTTAATAAATCATTTTTATAAAGATAAAACAATTTTTTTTGAAAACCTAGTTTTGGAAGAAAAATGATTTTTGAACAAAAAGAGAAATAAATGTAATTTTTATTAAAAATATTACTTTGATATATTTAGTTCATTAAGTGAAGAAAATGAATTTAAAATATGTATTATTTATAATAAAACAGATTATAAGAAAATAAATGAGTTTTTTGAGAGGTATATTATAATATTTCTTCATCATAAGAATAATCACTATAAATACCAATAAATGATGAGATTGTAACCTAAAACCCTTTCCATATTGGTAATATTAAATTTTAATCCCCATGGAAGAGTAAGGTTTAATGAAACTCATAATATAATGATAATAAATAAATCAATGATATTACATGTCAAAGGGGATGTATACGCACCTCATAAAAGAATATAGGTTTATAACATAACATATGTATAAAGTAGGGCTAATTGAGAACACAATCCCATAATTTAAGTCTTTACTTCCATCGTACATGTTATAAAAGTTAGGTATAGTAAATATAAGTTTATTAGTATATAATAAAGAACCATATATATATATATATCATACCATATATTATTTACATATGACCTTTTATTACTTTTTTATTAATAATTCCACGTTAATGTCATATTTTTGGGAAATAACCGTTTTTTTTCTTCTTGCAAGTTTTTATTTTTTTTTGTTCCTCATAATTTTATAATGGTTCTATAATATCAATTTTTTATAAAATATAGTAATATATTTTATATTTAAAATATATTTTTAATAGTAATATATAATAGTTGGAGATATAAAATGAAATACACTGTTCATGGAGATAGTAGATCGTACATACATCCATACATCCAAGTTTAAATTTTTATTAATCCATTTTGGGTAAAAATGGGAAACCAAATTCACATACAGGACCACTATGTGCTAAAAGAGCTCACAAAATTATTAAACACGAGACTTAGATTACCCAAGTTAGCTACCCTATAAAGCTCCCATTTCTGCGGACTAACCTGTGTTTTTGGGTCCTCTATAATATGCTCTTCAAGGTGGGTAAGCATCATCTCTATTGTCTAGATGAATTCCTCTGAGTTTATTATGCCCTGATTGAAGCCCTGGGCCATAATTTGGTCTTGTTTGTCTATCCACGGCTCTTTCTCCTCATCGGCGTCAACTTTCAACCTTTTTTCATAAATTCTTTTTATCTCCTCTTCTGAGACATTGGGATGAACAAATTTTTCTAACATTTCTTCGCTGGAGTGCAGAGTAAAATTCAAATACACCATAGGATCTTCACTTTCCCCTTTCATTAGTTCTTTGCTTCGATTTTTCTTTTCCTTCTTGGTCATCCTTGTCTCCATCGGCATTGGAAAATGGGGGTAATCCTTATATCCATTTGTTTTTTCCCTTGGACAACCATACATTTCTCAGAATCTCGAACTCCTTTTTCCACTTTTTCCTTTGAGGGCTATGAGGCCCTTTCCCTTGAATGCATTTCATGCTGTCCACCAAGAGTTGACTATAGTTTTAATCTCTTGAAGATACTTCCTATTGATTAAATGGGGTTTCTTGAACCTCTATGACCTCAAAGTGGTTCCCTATCTTAATCCCCGACCCTACTTTGATGACCCTCTGCTTTCCCAGATACTCCCCCTTTCCTGCTTGGTTCTCTCATCCATTATTCTTTCCCCCATTCCCAGCCTTTAACTGAGGTGTCGGGTTATCACTGAGTTTGTTAGGGTGTAAGGTCCCCAATATAGTCACTCCTATCAGCCTCTTTTGTCCACTTTGAGTCCCTGATTCAACCAACAAGGTGGTCTCATCCACCATGTCTGAACCAATGTTCAGTTCATATCCTCATCCCCTGAACTATAGATTCTTATTAGTGTCTTCCCATCCATCAACATGGGTGCCACCAGTAACCTGAGCATCCCCCACAGTCCATTCCATAACACCATTGGAATCCGATGTATCCAATGCCTTCGCATGCATTCCACCTCCCTGTACAACCTCCTTTATGCCCTCCTGTACTGGTTTAATTCTCTAATCCTCTTTGAGGTGGGAAAAAACATCTGCTACCCACGGTTCTACCATCTTCAACTTCACACACTTCTCTGCCTCCGAGGGAACCAAAGATAGTCGATCATCCTAGGAGCTCGGCTCCACTCTTGTACAATCCTGTTGTATGGCTGATTCCACTGCCTTTGAAATATCCCCACTCACCTCCTCATGTTCTCCCATGCCATTATTATCCCGGTCTTGTTGGGATACAGGTTCTACATGCTCTTCATTCCCCTCATCTGGATGTACCACTAGAGTTGTGATATGCCTACCTCTGAGACCTCGGCGACAACTAAAGACCAAATGGCCCAATCAGTGGAACCCTAGGCAGAACACCGTCCACAACTCAAAGACCACTCTGTGCTTCCATCTGAAATCTTCACCAACCGAGATCCATAGACATTCTATTAGGGCCTTCGAGATGTCCACCTCAATGCACACTCAATGGGTGATTGGATGAAAAACTGCAGAGGTGAAGATATCAGAACACAAATACCTTCCGACCAGATTACCCAACATATCGATAATCAAAGGGATCTAAAAAGGGATAGGAATGTTAGGGAAACATAGACAAACCATTGTCGTGGCCACATACTGATTCATGCTGAACTCAAAGGACCATCGAAGGAGGTGAAAACCAAAACCGTTGAAAATGAGAGGGGCATAGGACTAGGTGACAATCAAGTCATCCTCTAATGCGAAATGGATCCTCAAATGATGCCGATAAAGCAGACCCACCACCACACAATCATGAACCCCCCATGAATTAAAAAAAATCTATCAAAAGCATCCACTGATGGTCGAATACCCCTGAATTGAGCCACTAGAGTCAACATATGGAGAACCGATGCTGCTTTAAACTCTTTTTTTGAAAGCTCAAGTTAAGGCGAGTCGTTATGCATGTCTAGAACCTTAGGGCTAAGGGGGATCGACGAGAAAGGAGGAAGGAAATTCGGGTTAGTGAAGGGGGTAAAAGGCCTAGCCATCAGAGAAGAAGCATTCCCCCTACCCTTGTTGAGGAGGAGGGGGCCAGAACCACCGGAATCCCCACTATGTCATCGCTACCATTGAGGGTTCGAGCTCTGCTCCAAGAGATACCACAGTAATGTCCATTATTAGATTGTACTTACAGAAGAATGTTTTATCCAATTTTTTGGTGGATTGAACGAAAGAAAGTAAATTAATATATTAAAATTATTGCAAAATTATTATGTAATATATATCACCTATGTTTGTTAAAATCAACCTTATTTCCTTCTATCTGAAGGGTGGTTGAATCACATCACTTTATGAGGTGACAGTCCACCGTACACACAAGCGATGCTATCATATTACCATAGAATGGAAAGAATGAAGTTATATGTGATAAAATAATTACATAAGTATAATAATATTATGGATATAATATATTAACATTTAATCTTCCATTATATCCACATGTGATAGGTGTTGGTGGAAAATGAATAAGATCTATTCGCGAGGCGGTAGTCAGCCATTCACATGAATAATGATTTCATATCCAATTTTAAAGAAGTGGAGATGAATATAAGTTATTTAATTAACATAGTAACATATAACTATATAGTTTATACCATGTGTATTATATTATGAGTGTAAAAATCATTTACGGTTGGAAAAGAAGAATGAAAATGAAGGATCCTAGTGAAGACAATTACATTACATTAGAAGAACCTCCTTTGGATCCCTTATTGAGGACCCTAGGGTTGGTATTTTGGCAGGAAGATAAGTTATAGAAAAAGGACTAGGATTTTTATGAGATTTTTTATAGGTTTTATGAACTATATGGCTAGATATATATGAAGAAGTGAGGGTAGTTCCCTTTTATAAGATTTATCACCAATACAAAACAGGGATTTATCAGCACTAGAAACCACTTGTAACATCACTAGAAAAGCGCTGGTAAACGTAGTGAAGATAGTGGGGTCCCCTTTAACAGCGCTAAAAAAATCACTCATGAAAGACCCCTTTTAGGAGGGTTAGAAAAAGTGTTGATAAAAGGGGTCTTTTATAAGTGCTTTTTTAGTAATGATAAAAGAAAAAAAATATTAAAATGTTAAAAAGAAATATATAATTTAGGGAGATTTTAACAGTGCTTGACCCAATCTTTATCAGTGCTTTCCCCCCTTTTACCAGCGCTAGGTGGAGCCCCATTCCTCTCACTGCATGATGCAGTTGCCCACGCAACACCCTCCATTTAACAGCGTTATCCCCCGATGCACTTGACTGTACATGACCCTACTTCCACTAGAACTTGAACCCCAAACCTCCCCCTTCCACACCTTCACCTTTACTACTAATCCATTTAGTTGTTTTTTTCAATTTAATAAAATATCTATTTATATATATATAGTTGTATTTATTCGTATAATAATATAGAATCATATTAAAATAAATATAGTTAGTTATATTAATATATATATTTATTCATATATATATATATATATATTTTTATATTAATATATATATATATATTGTTTTATAAATTTTTAACTGTATATTTATTAACATATTAATATATATTTATAATATTAGGTTTGAATACATTTATAAAATATGTTTCTTAGTTGTGTTTATAAATACATAAATAAATACATTCATACAGGCATACGTACATACATATATAAAACACACCTAGACACACACACACACACACACACATATATTTACGAATAAATATATAAATATGTGTATCTGAAAAGCCATAGAATATTAAAAAGACCATGACATATAATCTTGATGTTCATTTCAACTCCATAAATATTCAAATAAAATTAAATGAAATGATATTTTATATAATTTGTTTTAAAGGCCGAACATACATCCGGAATAGAAGTAAAAGAAATTTTAATTTTAGAAAATCGGGGTATCCTGACTAAAAACTCAGTTTTAGAGGCCTTTTGGTCCATTTGTAGACTCAAAAAATGTGACAAAATGTTCCCTTGGGTCATTAGTGCATAGATATTATCAAAGGATTCAATTTTATATGCTGTAGAGCTCAAACAGACTCCTGGATCAAAGGTTCTGACCGTTTGATGTTAGAGTTTCATTTTCAACTTATTTTGTATTTTTATTATTTTTTTAATTAAAAATATTATTAAATGAAAATTAATTGATAAAAATTAAAAAATTATATATTAAAAATATTTGTAAAAATATTTTATAAAACTCTTTTTTTGAATATCTTATACATTAATTTTCTATTTTACTTTATCCTTATCTAAAACATATTTAAAAAATATATATTTTATTTATATAAATATAAAATATATTTATAAATTTATATATTAACATATAATTTATAATGTGTTTTTTTTGAAATTTTTACTTTATCAATGCTTTTATAAAAGTGCCGATAGGGGTTTTCTTTATCAGCTCTTTTATAAAAGTGCTGATAAAGGGGGCCACCTTTAACCACGGTAGTAAAAGATGAAGATAAAGGGGCACTCTTATCAAATCTTTTTTAGAGTTGTTAAAAGTACCCCTTTATGTGCACTTTTTTACTTGAGTTTTTAAAGGGGAATTGCTTCCCTAGCCCCATTTTGTAGTAGTGTATAAAGGAACCAACTTAGAAACTACTTGGATATTTCTCAAAAGAATCCATATTAATAATGTTATTCCAAACAAAAAATCTTCTTAATGACCACAGATTTTATCATGGGATGTATAAGACATCAATATGGAAATAAGATATCAATTTGGTAGGTTTTATAGTCATTTTAACCCTTATATTCTTAGTTTAACACCCTGTATAACCATTTTACTTACCATGGTAAATAATTTTCATCTTCTTTTTTTACTATTAATTTTCATCAAATATTATGTTGAACATATTAGTTAAAATAAATTATTCCAATTTAATCAATGAAATCGATTTTTTCAATATTACATTAATATAATTGGGAAAATATAATTTATAATTAACCCCACAGACGTGATGAGAAGGAGGGTTTTTAAACACAAAATGCTCAAAAGGTTAAAATGTTTTAATATCAATATTAAACATGAAGATTTTTAAAATGAAATAATAATATTTTTTGATATATAATTGAACTAATATTAACATTTAATCCATTTAAAAAAATGAAATATATAAATTCTTCTACTGAATAGACAATTTTCTGTTAAAACCATTATTTCTCACTATTCACTAAAAAAATAAACATTTTTGAAAATCCCAAAAAATTAACTCTATGCTAATTTTTTTACATTCTGATTTCAAAAATGAACATTATTTTATGAAATTTATTTTATAAAATTGTTAAAATTTAATTTAATTTTTATTTTCAAAAATAAATAATTTTGTTAGAAAATAGAAATTATGAAACATATAAAGACATTACCAAAAATTAAGTATTTATTTTCAATAATTTTTCTTTATATAAATAAATTATACTTAATATTTTAAAATAATTATTACTATTACTATTTAAATGTTAAAAAACATGGTAATAATGGTTTTTTAAATAATAATATTAATATTTATGTTGCAGATTGTTAAAACTCAGTGTTTCATGTAATGAAAAATGTTAAAGAAATTTAATTTATTGAAAAAAATAAATTTACAAAATATTAGTGTATTATAAATCCCACAAAATTTTATGATGCTTCATTGATTTATTTCAATTATGAAAACACATGATGGTATTACGCTACATTTTTTTGAGTGAAAGAAATAGGTTTCTAATGTTTTATTAGTTTTTATTTAGGATTGTTTGACTTTAGTAGATTTTGAGACCACATAAAGGTAGTATACCAATTACAAAGAATGGGTTAAGTATTATTGATACAATACTATTTTGTGGAGATTCAAATTTTTTTTTCTTTAATATTAGGAGATCAAGAGATGTATGTAGACTGAGATATACGTTAGGGTTATACCTTAGAAAACCCCGAGAAATTTAATATTATTTAATATAGTATTGAGAGTTTATTTTCTAAATAAAGAATCATACTAATTTTGGAATATGAAATCATTACATTGATTATATCTATAGAGTATATATAGGTCATTATTAATGTTAATGATACCCATGCAATCAATAACCTTCCTATTATATAGTCTATAGATGTCTAGAAGATGAAATCACCCAAGGTTTTGTAGTGAATGATTAGTTAATGATGGGGGACATTTATGGTCATCTCCACCACCACCTATAATTTAACATTGTTTGAATAAAACTATTTATTGTTAAGACAAGAATTTTTAAAGATGCTGAATGGTTTGTGTGTGGAGACACCCAATAAGGTTTGATTTATAATGCGTTCCTTATTCATTGATACTCATGATTTTTTCTAATGAATGAAATTTCATCATTATTTTGGATTTTTGTAATAGTGTGTGATAACAACAGTGATTCTAGATATATTTCCCTGTCCAAGAGAAAACTATCAGAGGTGGTGACTATAACAAACTGACCCAAGATACCCTCACAAATCGAAACTTGACCCTATGCTTCACAAAATTAAGGGGTGATACAGATACCCATAGGTTGGTAACTAGCTATTGGGAATCTAAAATATCATTATAAAATTAATTATCCCAACCATAAATAAACAACGTGGAATATAAAAACTACATAATGAAATTGTGGAAGGAAACGAGTATCATTATGTTTCATAACTACAAGATCTTGTCATTTATAGAGATTCCTTAAACTCATTTTATTGATTCTTTTACCCCTATTTGATTATAACTTGGTTGGGGTTTTCTTTTGGGGTTGTTTTAGGTGAATTTAGAAAACATTGGAAGCCGAAGGGGCTATGAAATATTGGTGAACTACTATGGAAAACCATGCGTTCTTTCTTAAGAAACCATGTTGGAAACCGTGTCGTTTTACCTAGGAAACCCTATGGGTTTCCCTAGGAAACCATGCAGTTGTTTTTAGGAAACCATGTTACCCTTTTTGGGCCTGAAAGTGGTTTCACATGGTTTGACCAAACTGTGTGGCCACCCCCCCAAACTGTGCACCCAAAGATAATGGGGGTTTTCATTGTTCACACATGGTTTGTAAAATAGTGTGTTACTTATGAACAAATATACAACCCATGATTAGGGGAGCATGGTTAAGGGGTAGAGTTTGGAAAACTATGTGGCTCCTCCTAGAGAACTATGCATATTGAAATTATATCACTACAATTTTTATAAAAAATTCTCAAACCCCAAAGGGCTTATTCTAATTCCACTACACTCAAACTAACCCTTTTTTCATAAATTTTTGATGCTCTTAAGAGGATTCCAAGGCTCATTGAACCACATTCTTGGAAAAGTTATGATTTTTTTGAAGGAGTCAGCACCTCTCTGGTATGTGATCTCTTCCTTATTTGGGTTTCCCTCTGAAGCAGCTTTCTCTCCCTAATAGGAGGAATGGTTTTATTTGTTATTGAAGGTTTAGATCTATGTAATGATGGATATCATTTCTTTATATCTTAATCCTAGGTTTTTATCCTATATCTCTTTCATTGTTGTGATTTTGACCATTCCACATCAAATTTATGCGTAAGGTTTAGAGATAATTCATCAATGATCTTGAGGTAGGTGGTCTAATTGCTAATTCCCACATCCTTAATTATATTTATGTGTATGAAATTATTAAATTGAAATTTACACATTATGAAATTAGATATTTTAAAATTTATTTAAATTAGTTGGTTCCCTTGAACTTTTGAGACCCTTCGTGTATCCCATAGACCCAGTGGAGTTTTAAGAATAGACTTGATACAACTAATAGGGCGTGGAAATATAATTACAATGATGAATTATGAATTATGAATGTTTTGTAGTGGGTTATGAAACTTGTTGAATAATGAGATTAATTTTTTTTAAATATAGGTTTAAGAATTTGGCTTAATAATGTGTTATGGAAATGGTTGATAAATAAGTAGTGAGTTTGGAACCATGATGGGTGAAATTTGTGAACGATATGACTATAGAGTTGTCGGTGGGACTACCACTCTAAATTCCCATAGGGTGCCAAAATGCGACTCTAGGTCCCTAAGATATATATATTTATTTTATATGATGTCTAAGTTATAGGTTAGTGAATCCTTTACTAAATACCCATATGATGGAAGAATACTACTCTAGGCCCCCAATGTATAATTTGAAATTGAAATTAAATGAATAACAAAATCCCATGAAAGAATCTGCAATAATCCATTATTTTGTATTTTTTAAAAAAACCAGATTATGGGTAAGTGTGAATCATATGAAGACTTTCACATTGTCACCAGAACATACCCCATTAATTCTTTCAAATAAAACATAATAAAATAATCCTCAAAAATCAAGAATCATATCGAAGATGATCCCACCACCACATAAACCAATTTATTGTCGACCATTCCACATTTCCACCACAACAAAACAGATTCAAAATGTGAAATTAAAATTTAGTAAAACTATCATACCCTTATTGGACCAAACCATTTCTAACCACTCACTAACTCAATTAACACATCACCAACCTAATTACCTCGATACAGTTGTGTCCATCATCAACTTCTAGTAAACTACATCAACAACATCAATACACATCATACCATACTCACAGGAAATACCAACCAGAAACCATTAACATTGAAAGGGAACCATCGCCATCACTATTGAGTCACTCTATTCGTCATTGAAGAGTCACTGTTGTCGTGAAACTGAGAGGATGGACATCAGTATCCCGAATGATGAACCTCCCCAAGTACCTCACCTCAAAGCGCCAAACTACTCATCACCAAGACAAAAAACCAGTAGCAATGTCTGACATCCACTAGAACCCAAAATCATGATGATATTCCTCAAAAAATAGTAGTCCACCCAAGTAACATCTCCATAGGCTCAAAAAAAACACCACTGACACAACCCTGAAGAAACCAACATGAACAAAAAGTGAGAAACATTACAGGACAATGAGGGAAATAACGAACTAGGTGAAGAAACTCAAAAGGAAACATGAGGGAAAGATAATACGGGGAAGATAAACGAGTATAAAATGTAATATTAATGAAGAGAGGATACCCAAGGGATGAGAGACTAATGGAAATAGAGCCAAAAAATGGAGAGAGGTGGAAACAGGACTGAAACCCTATGTGGCGATCAGAAATGGATCCCTAAATAGAAACCACAAAAGAAATGTAGGAACCAAAATAGGGTGCTACCTAGTGAAGAGTATCCTGCTATTCCACTCCGACCACCACAATCCCTAACCAATCCAGTAAATAAATACGTCCAACCAGTGTTGGGTTTTGTGCATTGGGATGGGTTGGTGTAGCCGGGGTGGGAGGGAAGAAAATAGAGGAACTCCAATGGGCCAGAAGAGAATGAACCTAAAAAGAGGAAAGACCTAAGATGGGTGATCCAAATATGGAATTTTAGGAGAGTGGGAATCAGAGAATAAGAGGCAATGCTGAGAGCCTGAGAAAGGAGAGACCAAAGTGGAGAATAAGAATAAGTGATTTGACACCACTGAGAAGGGAATGAATCCCTAAAACAAAGAAGCGGCGTCGAGAGCCAAAGAGAAGATTCTAGGGGAGTGAGGTGACATTTGCATGAGAGAATTAAATGTGATATCCCTGTTTTATATGGTTTAGACTCCAATATTGGATGAAGCATGTATGATGTTGTAGAATAAAGAATAATAAATGTGTACCATGTTTAATTTTCCTTTTTTTATTTATGATTTATAAAATGATATAAACTTCTATAGATTGGAAATTTCTTTAGACTCCACCAGTGGAGGAATACTGAGTTTTTCTCACACCCTAACCATGCATCCAGATTTTTAACTCAATATAATTTATGTTTTAGGATAAGATAAGGTAAAGTGCTTTATGTTAGACGGTTGTGTTGGGATTCAAAATGGGGCATCGACGAGGGATCGATAAATGATTTTACGGAATTCATAAGTGTTGTTAGTGTTTATTTTTTTAGGTTTTTTATACACTATGAAGAGATATGATGTTACATATTTATTTCTTTGTTTTTGGATTTTTTTTTCTATAATGGATTCATCATGTAATATATGGTCTTATATTGGTTTTGGTTTGATATTGGTTATTAATCATTATCATTTGGATATTATTTTTGATTTACATTATTTTTATTGTTTGATAGAGAGGGTATACTCTTACCACGTCATATATTATACCCTCACCACTATTTGAAATCCAATAGCATACAAATAGGAGAAAATATGGTCTGATAGAGAACCATCTTGAGGAATCAGTATGTTTCACCAGAGTTGAAAAACTACAAAGTTGTATCAAAGTAATTTTATTTTCTTATCATTCAAATTATTATTGGGTAAAGGTTTAAAAGATACTAGTATGATTTGGGTTTTTTTAGGAGCTTGTCAATAAGAGTATCTAACCCTTTTGGAGGGGAAAACCATGTAATTTGGGTATCATTGATGTTCTTGATATTTATATTACAATTGAATGTTTTTTCACATTTGGTGATGCACTTTTTTGTGATGTTTTTATTTTAAATGACTTTCCTTTTTCCCTAGAATAGAACAAATGTTTAGTATACATGAATTATTCTAGGAAATTTGTATTCTGTGTTATATGCATCGTTTTAAACATGAATGTAAAAGTAGTCTATAGTTAAGTTGTTGTAATGAAACAAATTTTCTTTATTTTTTAAAAATTAAATGGTTCATAATAAGCATTGAATTTTTTAAATGATGCTAATTTTTTTAATTTTAAATAGATAAATGGGTGTCTATTTAAATAATTTTAAATATTATTTTTTTACCCTATTTTATCCATTCACTAGATGAGGTATGGTCAAGAGTATTGGTAGTTATTAGGTTCTTATTGTGTAGAAGAGTATAGAGGATTACATGTTATGTACTTATGTGAATAAATATCATATAAAAGAATTAATGATGTGTTATGTGTTCTAATATGTGTGTTTGGAATTATAGATACATTCATCCATGATGGTGTTTCTTGATAGGAAAGCATGAGGATGTGGATGGAAATATTGCTCCACTAGTGGAACCTAAATATATGATTGTTCTTGGTAAAGGAGTTGGAGAAAAGTATTGTAGGAATATTTCTATCTTTATAATGTTTATGGATAGACACCCAAGGTAAGATATGTGGAATATATCCAAACTAACAAGGGAGTTCCAGTTGTAGAACCCTCCTACCTTCACATGAGAGGGTGGAACTGATGCAGCCAAGTACTAGATTGATTCTATCTAAAAAATCATTCACCATTTATATACTTATCTGCAGAAGAGAGTAAATCTGGATACTTATATATTGTATGGATCATCGAAGCATGGGTGTGTAATTTAGACTCAAGATGATAAGATAGAGAATACGGTATGGACATACATTCAAGAGAAGTTCATAGAAATGATTAACTTTGACATACTCAAGAAGGAGAGGGTAGTTGAGCTTATACTGTTGACTAAGGTGAGTATGTATGTTATTGAATATTCTAGCTGCTTCACCAATTTGAAGAACATTATCCCAACATTGGCAGGGTGAGGCAACTAAGATTATACATTTTCAGGACAAACATAAATGTTTGATTAAGTCATTTTTTATCATATTTTTATTGAAAATGTTTCTTGAGGTGGTGAATTAGGCTCACATTTCTAAGGGGAACCTAAATGAGAATTATAGTGGAATATAGTTATTTTCTATGACATCTAGGATTTACATATTTAGACAATATAAAGCATAAAAATGATAACATCAAACATAGAAATGAAAAATAGAGTATCCCAAGTGAGGGACTAGTTACTCATAGAAGTAATCAAGTATAAAAATACAAATGCAGCTGGTTGCGTCACACTTCTAGTTAGTGTCCCTAAACACTAGTAGAGTCTTGAGCCTGTGGTGGGATGGGACACTTATTGATGTTTTGAAGAAACCCTCAATCAGTGCATGGTGATAAAAGATCTAGGAAGAGTCAGAGTATTGTACGAGGGATTCTATAGTATAACAGTAAGGCGTTTGGATTTTATTTGGACATGGAGATTGAGGTGGTGTACATGGTAATTTGTGGAAGGCTATCCCATATGAGTATTTTGGTGTAGCTCATTGGAATCATACCATATTGTAGGGAAATGGGGAATGATAGTTTTATGTATATTATCCTTCATTTATTGATAGAGAGGCCTGGTCATTGATATGTATAGGTACTATTAATATGGCTTATAATACTCATAGTTCCTTATTTGATATAGGATCTTCTCATTGTTTTATATATTCTCAACTCATGAATGGTTTGAGTATGATGGCGGAGTTCGTTAGTGTAGTTATGATGATCAACACACTATTAGAATTATAGTTGGGGGAAATTTATTTATGTAATGGGTTTTATCTCATGGTTGGTGAGTATCGTATCTGTTGGTATATTTACATACCAGACATATAAGGTTTTTAATTAATTTTTGGTATGGAGTGATTTTTATCATATCAATCACACATATGTTGTTACCATAAGAGAGTGACTTTTATGTCTTCTGAGGGTAACAATTATGTTCATCATAGAGAATGAGATATCTAGGTAGACTTTGTTGGGCCAGTTCATCAGAAACTAGGGGATCTCACCACCTAGATTTCAATTCATTATTGTATGATGGGGATATGAAAACATGTGGCTTTAAACCCATAGTGTCCAGTTTAAAGATGTTATCCTAAGGAGTTATTATGAATTCCACCTAAGAGATATGTTTATTTAACAATCGAGCTCATTTATAGGGATGATCCAACTTCTATTCCACATTATAGGATAACACTAACATAGATTCAAGAATTTAAGACTCATATAAAAGACTTCATGGATAAGGTATTCATCCATATGAGTATGTCGCATTGGGGTTATCCAATTGTTTTGATAAGAAGTCTGATGTGACATTACATTTATGTGTTTATTAATGGAAGTTTAACTAGATGAAAATTAAAAAATGATATCCTCTTCTACATAACAATGGTCTCTTTAACTATTTGAGAAGATGTTTGTTTTATCTAATATTGAATTGAGATCTAGTTATCATTATCTAAGAGTTTGAACTTTTGATTTAACAAGGACTATTTTAAGAAGTATATATGGCCTATATGAGGTTGTCCTGATTTTGTTTGGGCTAAATAACACTCTGACTATATTTATGGACTTGATGAACTAAATAATTCACTAATACCCTGATCTGTTTTTGGTTTTTTGGATGAAATCTTGGTGAAATCCAAGTCTCAGGATGATCATTCCAATAATCCTAACATTTTCCTAAGTACACTAATGCATCATCGAATTTACACCATGTTATATGTACATTAATCCTATATTAACATTTTATATATCTTGGGACACATCCACTCTGAGGTATTTAAGATAGTAGACCCAGAGAAAATTGATACAATGGTTTCATGGGAGGATCCTATGTTTTTTTGATATATAAATATTTCTATGGATGGAGGGTAATTATCAAAGGTTTATGAATGTATTCTTCCATTTTCAAGCACAAATTTTAGGATTTACTAAGAAGGGGGTCATGTTTTAATGGTCTAAAACATGTAAAGACTCTTTCTAGGATTAGAATAAGCTTCTAAATATTACGTCATTTCTTATCCTACCAAAGCTTAGTGATGAGTATAGCATGTTTTGTGATGCATCAAGTATTAGAAATGAATCTTTTATGATATAGGGGGATAAAATTTTAGAATATGGTTCATGAATATTGGTGCCACCTGAACAGAATTACCATATGAATGATCATTATTTTTTGTAATGATTTGTTTATTTAATATGATGGCAACATTACTTTTTAGGAAAAACGTTTATTGTGTATACCCACTAAAAATTATTAACACAAATCATTTTGATGAAAGAAATGAATTTATAGAAGTATAGGTAGGTTGAGTATATGTTCTCCATTTCATTTATATATCATATATTCTTGGGAGGGAATATAGTTTTGATGAAAATTTGAATAGAAACACACATACTCAAGTTGTTAATGAGTCCATTTTTGAGAGGAAGATGATTAACTCTCTAGATGAAAATTATATTTATGTTTAGTAGGTCAAGGAGTATATTAATCACATATTATTATCCATTGAGTAAACACTTCTGAACCAGATGAAAGTAAAAAATTATCAGGATCTGATGTTTTTTTCCTTAAGAGAAATCCTTGGAAATGGGGAGTCACCTTCCTATTGAGCTATATATGAGGAGGAGATCATCTATGCAATAAACCACATTTTTTCCTAAATGCATGTTTGAGAAGATGATAAAAGAGTTTCATACCTCAAAGTAGGTGGTTCGCCATTATTTGAGAAAAATATACCACGATCTTTATAGAAAGTATTTTTCACCAGGTAGGAAAATGTATATTTTAAGTTTTGTGACACCTACACCTGGTAGCATGTGACGATCGTGTACCAACATTCAGGTGGTTTTATTTCACCTTTTCTCGTGCTTGTATGGAAATGGGATGATGTTGCTATAATAATTTGGGTGGGTCTTCTGAGTATCCCTTGAAATAATGATACGATTTGGGTAATTTTGGATTGGTTGAAAAAGGTAGCACATTTATTTCCTATAATGGACACTTTTACCATGGGCCAATTAGGTGAGATGTATGTTTAGGATAAGGTCCATTTTCATATGGTTCCATGGAGTATATGTTTGGTCCAAGAATCATGATTTACATTGATATTCTAGAAGGGATTGCAGAGGCTGTTGGGTAACAAGGTATTTTTGAGTACAACATTCCACTAATAGAGAGACAAGAAATCCATGCACACCATACATGTGATATAGTACATACTAAGAGAACTATTCCTTGATTTTGAAATGTCTTGGAAGAATAAATTTGTGATCATTGATTTCTCCTATATCTATAGTTATTAGGTGACTATATAGATGGAACAATATGGGATAATTTATGGTAGGCCATGAATATCACTATTGTGTTGGATTGAAGGAGAGTATGAGTTGTTGGGACAGAGTCTCATCTAGGACATATCGAAACAGGTTTAACTGATTTGAAAACATATTGTTATAGATTAGAGTAGTTTGATTTCATATATTGATCAACATCATAGAGAACTTGAGTTTATAGTGGTACATCCTATAATCCTTTGAGAGTCACCAAGACTCATTCACCATAATATTCAAAGGTTGGGAATGCTCGCACCCATGTTTATTGTACCTTTTGAGATTTCAAAGTGGATCAGATTGGTGGAATATTGATTGGATTTTCCACATAGATATAGGTCTATTCATGATGTATTTAATGTTTCATAACTTGAGCATTATCACCCTAACCCTTATCATTTGATTGATGTTGATAACGTTGAGATTGATATTAACATGCCCTTTAAGGAGAATCTAATACGTGTTGTGGATCACAGTGATAAAGTGTTTTGGGGAAAGACCATGTTGATAGTTTGGGTGTTGTAGCAACATTGACATGTTTAGGATAATACATGTGATATGTATTAAGATATGAAAATTTAATTTCCCAACCTTTTAACCTTGGAGGCTTAGTGATAAATGGGAGTTCATCTCAAAGACAATCGGTTATGATGTGGAGAGATTATAAAATACCTACCATTATAGAGATTCCTCATGCTTGTTATCAATAATTATTTTACCCTTATTATGGTTATACCTAAGTTGGGTTTTTTTGGGGTTGTTTTGGGTGAATTTAGTGAAATTTGGAAGCCCATGGGGCTATTCACAATAGGTACATGGTTAGGGAATGTTGTGTGGTTATCCCCAAGAAATCATGAACTCCTTTTTTGAGCTATAGAAAGTGGTACCCATTTTTACCAAGCCATTTGGACATCATACAAAAACAATGAACCCTAATATTGTGTGGGATTTCATAGTTAGTGTATCTTGTGTTAAACCATGCACCACATAGATTAAACTATGCACCCCATGAGTTGGGGTGCATGGTTTGGGAAAACATGCTCATCCGCCCAGGAAACCATGCATGCAGAAACTAAACATATGAAATTTTGATAAAAAAACCATAACCCCCTAGATTTTTTTTCAATTAACCTTTTTTAAGATAACCCATTTTACCTTGATTTTGGAGGCTCTAATGATAATTCCTAGGATTCTTGAACAACATTCATGGAAATCGATGATCCGGTGGAAGTAATCATCACTTATCAGGTATATGATCTCTTCTTTATTTAGGTTCCTCTATCTCCCTTATTTCCAGCTCTTTGGAGAAGAATTATTTTCCTTCATTGTCATCGGTTTACATCTTGATTTTGAAATATCTCAATTAATTTGATCTTGGTGGTGGGTTTTGACACTAGATGTCCTTTTCCATTGTGATTTTGGTTGTTTCACACCAAATTTATGGTTATTCTTTGGTGCGAATTCATCAATGATTTTGAGGTAGGTGGTGTAATTTTCAAAAACCATAGTCTTGATTATATTGTTTTTTGAATTTTATTTTTCAATGTCGATTTCCACATTGGAAAATTTTATATTTTAAAATTTATTTTAGTTATTTTCTTTCATTGTGATTATGAGACCCTTTACGAATCCCATGGAGCTGTTTGAGTTTTGAGACTGATCTTTATGGAAACCCATGGGGTGTGTCAATATAATTTAAATGATTATTTTTGAATTATAGGTGGTTGATAATCAATAATAAAATTTCATCAATAATGAGATTATGAAATTACTTTAATAATAGTATTATTATTTTTTTGAATAATGGGTTATGAAAATGGATGATAAATGATTTATGAATGTTGAGCAACAATAGGGGAAATTTTTGAATGATATGAAAATTGAGTTGTGGGTTAGGGACTACCACTCCAAATTCCCATGGGGTTCCAGAATGATATTATAGGTCCCTAATATATATATATATATATATATATATATATATATATCATGTGATCTAGAAGTTGTGGGTCAAAGACTGATGATCTAAATACCCATGGGGTTCCAGAATACTGCTATAGGACCTTGAGTTATATATATTTATTTTCACGTAATCACTATGAAGTGGGATAAGGATTACTACTCCAAATATCCATGGGGTTACAAAATGATGATTTAACCCCGAATGTATAAATTGGAAATTGAAATTCAATGAATAATGGAATTCCATGTGAGAATGAAATGTGAAATCCATGTGGTACATGGTTTAGACTCTCACACATGCTGAAGAAGATATGATGTGGATAATTAAAGAATAATAAATGTGTAATATGTTTAATTTGTCTTTGGATATTTATTATTTAAACAATAGCATACTCTTTAATAGATTTGATATTGCTTTAGACATCATTGGTGGTGTCCTAATGAGTTGTACTCAAACCATACATAGGATTCTCGAGCGATACCCAAATAGACTTCATGATTTCAAGACATGAAAAGGGAAAGATCCATTTTTTATATGGATGAGTTGGAATTCAGGATAGAGTTTAGTTGAGGTAACAAGAAATGATGTCGGGACCCACATGGGAGATGTTAGGGTGTCTTTATTTTTGGTTTGACTTGGACACTTAAAATAGATATGACAAAACAAATTGATTTATTTTTTTTAGGATAATTTTTTCCTATCATGGATTCAACATGTGATGTTTAGTCTTATATTGGTTTTGATTTTATCTTGATTATTACTTGTTTCCATTTGGATATTGTTTATATATTTCCTATGTTGTCATGGTTTAACAAAAATGGTGTAGTATCCCCACTTTAGATATTAATCCCACAATTCTAGTCGACATCATCTGGCATAGGAGGATGTTATCCTGAGGATACATGGAAAACCGGCTCAGGGAACCAGAATGTGGTACTTAAATCATGATATCCGTATAACTGATAAAAATGATAATAAACAATACAACACAATAGTAGGTAAAAAAATACAAGGTATGAGTCTAAAAGTGATGGAAGAACCCCAAAATAATAAATAGACACTCCATGGGATAAGTGAACAATGTCCCACTATCTCACCACTGCTTATTCAAGATGAGCTAACTAAAACCATTCCACCTCAATACGAGCCTTTACCTACACAACATCAAAAATAATTACAGGCTATACACACAGGTGAAGGGGTGTAAAGGGTGTGAGGTAAACATACCCAACAAGATCACACCCATATGTTCGATAACAAGTATCGGTAAAATAATATTTTCAGGATCAACTTTAAAGAAAAATAGTAGGATATTAAGATAAAAAATTAATATTTCAAAATCATTGTAACACCATACACTTTTCTATTTTTCCAAAAAAATCATTATAATAAAATTTTCATATGATATCACAAATATCAAATAAGCTAATAAATTCAATATTTTTAAAATCAAAGCACATATAAAATCACACCAAGGATAACTAAAGGTATGGATAACTAGAACACTAAAACTCAAACACAGAAAATCACACACATCCATACCATAAAAATAAGAATTGAATCAAGGGATTAGTTTAACAAATAAAAATTAAAACCTCTAAATAATGTCAAATACGACCACAAAACACATGGCCTAGAGAGTAGATAAGGAACATATGAGTTTACCCCACAATAGTATCAACAGATGATGCATATCCTTAATAATTCCACCAAGCACCCTAGGCTTCCCATTTGCTTCATTTTCCAAATCATTTCCTCAAAACTATTATTTGATAACCATTTCATAAATCCATTTCTCCATGATTTTACAATACCATTTATTTTACCAAAAAAGGGTAAAACCATATTTTAAAAAAAACTCATTTATACACACTCTAATAAATATCTCATTCCAATTCATCAATACAATAATTTATCAGATAAGATAATTCAATTTTAATTAAACATAGGCTAGAGGCGAAACCACCTAACTCCAAAGTAGGTCTCAAATTTTTGGAACGAGATCCAACAAAACTAAAAGAAACAAAAATACAACCAAGGAGTCCATGGAATTTCTTCTAACAACTTAGAATCACATTCCAAAAACAAAACATATGGTAGAAAGGATAGGTCAAAACATACCTCAAAGGACACACACCTACCATAATTTATCCAATAAAAAACCGACCCATGGATGATGATCACAAAAATTATATAAAAATGATCAAGAAGAACATCACCAAAATATTTAGAGATTGAAAAAAATACATTCCAATGGGAATTCTATGACCAATAACAAAAAATAAGAATAAAATCTCAGTTACATTAAGAGTTGTAGTGCAACCACCCATGAGATGAAGCACCAAATAATCCAATATAGAAAAAGTATATAAACCCAGAATCACCAATGAGAGAACATATAGAACAATAAATGAGTAGTAAATATAATAAAATGATTTTTATAATGTGTTCTAAATTAAAAACTATATTTCATGATAATTTGATGACATTAATTTGATATTTATTATGTAAAATATATGAAATCCATATTTGATGAAAAAGGAATAACCTCTAGTTAAAAGATTGATCTACCATTTCATGATGTGAGCCTTTACCATGGTATATAAACTTTTCATGATATAAACTCAAGTCATGAAATCTATTTGGAAAAGTATTCATTTTATATAACTGGTTCACAATTTGAATGCGTGTTACAGGTAGTGCAAAAACCAAGTTATATAGATTATCCCAAAAATAACTCCAAATCCCACAATACATTAATAATCACTCATAAGCATTAAAAGGGAAGTTAATTTTTACAAGGATGTTACTATATCCCCACCATAAGTATTTCCATACCTGGAAGGTCATGTTAAAGAAGGGATTTCTAGAAATATGTGAGGCCACCGCTCCCTCAATGATGATTCATGCTACCAAGTCTCATGAAAATCTTATCCACATTACCAAAATACTAAGTCTATAATAAAGAATTCCCATATAAGACATTCATATGGGAATCAAAGATGTACACCTGCTTCTCTATAACTGAAATCTATAGCTTTAACTCAATATCTTCCTAGATCAGAATGTTTGTGGGATTAGGATCATACTTCTTAATCTATTATATGTGGAAAAAAATCTTAAATGCATTTCAATTAATCATTTAATACCAAATGATATTCCACATTACCAAGCATGTTATCGACCAAAAATGGTCTAGAATATAACAAAGAAAACTTCCTTAATTTTCCTAGGTGACGGTGACCCATCCTAAGAGATACAAAAAATAAAACTCATTCACTAATAGAAAATTTTAATGGATGATGTTGATGGTAAGCATTTTATTTTTCCCTATAAAAGATATAACAAAATTTCAACGTATATCCCGAATCATCATCGACATGTCATCAATGGTACTTGATCCCATAAGAGATCCCTCTCACACCTCTACCCAATAGAAATGTGATCTACATGGGTTACCATAAAAAGACTTGAAGGGATCCATTCTGATCGATAATTGGTAACAATTATTATAATAAAACTCAAGATGTCCAAGATGGATATCCGATATTCCAAAAAAATACATGATGTTGGAATAAATTATATCCTTAATGATTTAAAAAAACACTATATCTGACTATCAATTTTTGGACAGTATGTTGTACGCAACCTAAACTTTGTTCGCATCCCCTCTTGTATACTCTTTGAGAATATAGAAGTAAAAAAAATATCCCTTTCCAAAATAATAATAGAGGGATCCCTAAGAAACTCCACTATTGTTTACATATAAATATCACAAAGATTACCAACATTAGTGGCTATCCTGATTAGAACAAAATGATAATACTTTGTCAACCAATCAATCACAACCTAGGTAGCATTATTTCCTTAAGAGAGTCTATGGTAGTCCCAAAGATATTTCAATGAACACATAATCCGATTTATAAACTATCTCTAAAAGAGACTACATTAAACTGGAAGGATTTAAATTTTCATCCTCTATTTTTTGGAAAGTGAATAGTATGAAAACTAATATTCAATTTCATGTTTATTAAATGTCCACTAGAGTCACCTTATCTGGTCATAATATATTTTCATAGTGATTTTTTTAGTGGACCATGAATAACTATGACGGTCCAGCCAAACTGATCTCCACAAAAATGATGGGATGAAAAATTGATCACTAAAATGGATATTTCAATTAGAAGAGATATACTAGCATAAGAAGGTCTCCACACCTTATTAGGTTTCTTTAATTCCCCTGAATTTATTATCCTACAACTATTCCTATTGAATATAATCAAGAAGATATGCTGATAACTAAAAATAGGTAAGAACTATTCCATAAACACATTCCAAAGTATCCAAATGAAACTGAGTAAATATGACCATATGGTTCCACTCTCCCATTTATTCCCTAATAGCTGATGATGGAACTTTCCTACCAATAGAATCTACAAAGACATAACCCTTTCCTAGGTTATTGATTATGATGAAGTATAACATCTAATGATATTCTACCCATCTCCAATGTCTGACATTAAAGTTTTTATGAGAAAAGATATATCTTAGAATCTAAGGGTTAGAAAAGTATATGACCCACTCTCCAAAGAGACAGTTCCAAAAATTTTTTTGTTCATGCATAACTCCAATAGGATCCCAATCATGAGTTGGGTAAATCATCTTATGCACTTAGAGATGAAAAGAGCCATATGCCACAACATGATCATCCTATATAAGAAAATAACTCAAACCATCACTATAAGAATCAAAATATACCACATACACTTTACCAAGCTTAGGAAAACTAGAGAAGGAGAAGATGACATATGTAGTTTTATTACATCAAAAGAATACTGGGATTTCATTTCCTATATGACCATCACTCTCTTCCTAGTAAGTGTATTCAAGGGTCATTCTAAATTTACGAATTACTTATTGAACCACTAAAAGTATCTAGAAATACCAAAGAATTTATAAATATCACATACATTTTGTGGATCCTACCATGATAAGACAAACATCACTTTCTCAAGATCAATAGATAATCCTTGATTAAAAATAAAATTCCCCAAGTATTAAACTTCATGTATCTATAAATTATATTTCAAATTATTCCAATAAAGATGGTGGTTCCTCAACATTACCAAACCCAAATTTAGATAGTGGTCATGCTCACGTTCATATCTCGAGTAAACCAAAATATCTTCCAAGAATATGATAAAAAATGCATCGAGATACTAATATAACATTAGGTTAATAAAATACGTAAAATTATACAAGAGTTAGATAGACTAAACATCATCAGAAGATAATCATAATGTATATACCTTCCCTGAAAGATGACTACAATATATCAGAATCATAAATTCTGAGCTGATGATATCCTAACCCAAGTTTTATTTTTGAAACCCGCCTCACACCCATTAATTGGTGAAAAAAATTATCCACATGGGGAAATGAAACTTTTTATTAATCACCATCCAGTTCAAATTATGATAGTCCATGTATTATCAATGTGAACCATTATCCATATTGGAAATAACATTAGGGATACCCACAAAAAAACGTGGAGAAAAAACATTTCTCCAAAAAATCATCCAATTGAATCTTGAGCTACTTCATATCTACTAGTTCTATATTATTATAGGACCTTGATATCAACTGAAAAATCAGTACTAAATCAACACTAAACTCCACCTCCTTCTCCGATTTATGATTTTAAATGTTATCTTAGAAATTATCAAGAACCTCATAACAACCAAGGGTGGATCACCAATATATGAATCAATATTAGCCTAAACTATAAAAGATGTTAAAAATTCTTAATAGATGTGTGTAAAGTTCCTAACCAACTAGACCTTAGATCCCACTCCTTATACTACACCAGAGAGCTCTTATTGGTATCCAGGATCAAGAAATTCAAAGGATAATAATAAACATCAACATGGAGAGAAAATATATCATCCATCCAAATGATGATGTAAAATATATTCAGATCGAGAATGAGAAAATCTTCAAATAACTACATGTCAGATATCTATATAGAACAAGATTTACATCAAAACCCTTTCTCTTTCCTCTTCCCATGTGGTGTCTGTAACTTGAAAATATAAGAAATGAGCTCTACAGGAAGTTTAAGAATTTAAAAAAATGAAAATATAAAGGATTGTGATGCCTTAGTATCCAATAAAATATTAAATACATAATATCCAATAAATATGGTAGCTCTCACTATTGTTGGTACTACACCAACCTCTAATCTAAAATAATCTCATATGTGAAGGTACATCACTCCTCAAGCACGTGGATTGATCCCTATTTACTTTTTTAGCAAATAACTATTCCATAATGGACTATGTATCCAAAATTCCTTAATCATAATGATTTTTTGACATATCCTGAAAGAACCATTATAAATGGTTGTAGTAGTCACAATAAGATTACATCATCACAAGTGCAGAACAAGAATGTCGAGTGTGGCCAATAATACAACACTAGATGTAATTTAGGGTGACAATACTTTCTAGAATTGATTGTGCAGAGGAGGTTTACAGATAAAAAAATCACCACATATCTTATGATTTTCATTCCACTTCCCATTCCTTACCTACGTACCATTGAAGCTGCTACTAGGTAGAAGGGAAGTAGAACAATGGATAATCTTTCCTAACAAGTCCATTTCAACCATCGTTTCCATGTCCACCATCTACACATAGATGGATTTTTTTTACATAAACACCTATTATATGAAATCCATTCAAAAAATCCAACATGTATTTAGACGATTTTACCTGATCATTCTTCACTACCTCAAGAGAGAAATTAAATAGCTTCATGAGTCAACTGGTCTATGCTAACACCAAATGGCCTCCCTTCTGAAAGGAGGTGAACTCTAGGTGCCTTTTTATCAACAAAGAATTGTTATTGCTTTAATGGGAGAAGAGGGTCTTGATACCATTCTTGTAAAAGCCCAAATTATATACCCGGGAATCCCTCTATCACTTTCGAGGACCCTCAAGGCTAAACTCTACACACATCACCTTAGAATTATCTTGTGTATGTAGGAAGTCGACGATCTTATCAATATGGTCCAGAAAGTCCTCCAACTCTTTGGAACATTTTTACCCTTAAAGTATTAGGGATTTAATGTATGAAATCTCATGATTGATACCTTTCCCAAAAAAATCATGGTTGTACCTCAACAACTATGTTCTAGGGTTTCATTACATTTTGGTCCATGCTATGGATAGATCACATGATAGCCTATATATGATTGTGAATTAAATTAATATTCCATTGAAGAGAATATATTTTACCCTCCTGTAGAACCCATTGAAGATGTCTTTACTATTTTTATAGCACATCTAAAATAGAAGAAATAATCAGGGGATAATAAAATATCAGTTGAAACCAAATAACCAAAATAAAAATTGATATTAAGATCAATAACTCCTAAAAGGATACATATATACCAACATCCAATGTTGACATGAGTATTTTCATGTGAGGATCCTTCCCAGAACTCAACACAACCTGCCTATCAAGTCCCAATAATCCTATGCCATTTCTTAAAAAATCAAAATACTGAGCATCGCCATCCTATAATACCAAATTATAATGAACCGACCCCTAATACCATTATAAACGTTCACATAAACTGATCTTCCACATACCCAAAAGGAGATCTGAATTCCCATGAACTAGTGACTAGAACTTGAGAATCAAAAAAAATTGATGGATTGATTTTACCCAAAAATGAAATTGATGACATAGAATATACATATATTTATAATTGAATGAATTAACAGAAGGAAACATGAAGAAAGATGTTTCATAAAATATAGACGGAAACCAAAATGATACAACTCAAAAGTAGCTAAAAAAATCCAAGGTAAAAGTCCAACAAAAGTGGAATATATAAAAAAATAGAAATAATTACTTCATGTGATGAGTGTATGGAATGCCAATATCCCACAACAAGCTACCTGAGTCAGACTAACTAAAACCTTTCCACCTCACAATAATTCCTTGACCATCCTTGTATAAAAAATATAACTAGGTATTTAAACTGTGAAAGGGGTGTGAAATGTGAGATTTTAACATGATATGTATGATCCCATCCATATGTACCATAATGAGTCTCTTTATAAAAATAAGAACATGGTCACCTTTAATAAAAAAGGCATGATAAATAGTTAATTAATTTTTATAACAAAAACATTGAAAACCCATCACCTTTTCCCCCACTTCAAAATAATCAATGTAAAAAATTTTAAAGGCATGTCAAAAATATCAACGAATTTAATCAAAGAACATGTAAAATCAAACAAAGGGTCAATACCTGCCGGTATAACTAGAAAACTCATACCCAAACATAAAAAATCATTTCTATCAATCACCTATACATATGCATCAAATATAGGGAGTATAGGAACCAAACATAATGTGAAAATCCCAATAGTGTCTAAAAGTACCTTGGATACTTGTCCTCGAGAGTAGAGGAACATCCCATGAATGAAATACAAGAAATATTCAACAAAAGAGGCCTATAAATACCCCTTCCACTAAATTACCCAAGGCTCCCATGTGATATATTTTCAGAATCATTTAATCAAAACCATTGTTTGAAAAATATATCAACAATACATTTCATAATTCTTTGCAAATAAATTTTTATTTACCAAAATAGGGGGGATCCCATCTTCTTTTTACAACCTATTCACACTAAAATTTTTAATCAAAAAAAATTCAATTATAAAAAAATTTATCAAACATGAGAAATAAGGGTTTATGAATCAAAGGCTTATACTGAACTAAGTACCTCAAACATGTGTGGTACATTCCAAAAATGGGATCGACCAACACCGGAAGGAATACATATACAACAATAGAGGCCCAATAATTAATTCCAATATCTTAGAATCACATTCCATTAATATTAGTAATGGTGTATTGGAGAAGATACAACATACCTCAAAGGACACACACCTTCCATATAGAAACCCACAAATGACCAGTTCCAGAAGATGATCACATAATAGATATCTAATGTATCATGATTAACATTACAAAAATATAAATGAATCAATACATACATGTCAATTTTGATCCTAAGTACATAATAAATAAATAATTATAAATATTTCTTACCTAGAGAGATACAGAACAACCACAACAGAGATCAAATACAGAATGATGTGATATGGAAGGAGAAGAGACACCCAAAATCTATTGGGAGAACACCAGGTTTTTGAGGTGGGAGTAAGAAACTAAATTAAATGATTTTTTTTGTAATTATTCAAATTAAAACCTACATGCCAAAATTAAAATATGAAATGAATCCTAGAATTGTTATGTGAAATACATGAAATCCATGTACTCTAAAAAATACATCACCTCTAGTTAAATTTTTTTTAAACCTTTTCATGATGTGAACTTATTTCAAATCCTATAAACTTTTCATGCTCTGAAAGAGTTTTATGGAATCTTCTTGGTAATATATTCACATCATATGGCTAGTTCATGACGTGAATGTGTACTACAGGTAGTATACAACCATGGTTCTACAAAACTCCCCAATCTAACACCAACACACTTAGAAACTTAAAAAACAATTAAACATTAAAAGAGGCCTAAATTTTTACCTATATGTTGCATTAACCCTATTCAATCATTCATGGAAAATTTTAAATCATTCCCAAGAGTGAAAAATTCTTTTTATAATGTCTATTTATTTTTGGGATGTAATTTTATGCCAGATTCATTATTGTGGATGGATATTACTAGTTTATTTTGATATGTATCTTATGTTTTGTGATATAAGGAGAAATAGAAACCATATATAATTGTATACCATTTTAAGTCTAGGAAGGATGTGTAGTTCAATACTTAAATGTTCACTTTATATTATCTATAAGACATTGAGTTTTATGTTTTGTGTCATTCCTTTTACAAAATAACAGTTTTCAGTAGTGTAAGTGAATCAGTTGTATATTTTTAAAAAATACATATTAGGGTATCCTCTAACATTATATTAGATTATTTATCCTCCCAAATCAATTGATATTCTAATATCTTATATTACTTCTTAGGTAGTCCAGTAGAGAAAAGGGAGTTGAGGGTGTTATAATAAGGCCGATTAGAGAAATGTTTCAAAGGGAACAATGTTGGAACTTTAAAATATAGGATAAAGTTTTTTATTAATTTTGGAGAAAATACCCGATTATGATAATCAATTATATCCTATTTGACTTATTCTATGGGTTTCATTTAGAAACAAATTGCGAATTTTTAATTTTTTTTTGTTGTTTTAGAGATTAAAGAATACCCCTAATTGGTTTTTGAGACCATAAATAATTCATGGTTTCATTTCATTGATAAAAAAATATTTTTAACTATGTAATAAAACTATTTTAGTATTGACTTAGAGGAATATTTTGTTAATTATTTTTGGGGAGAACACTTGGTGCTTTATTTTTGACTTAAGATATCTATGACATTAGATGTGTTTTCCTTGGACAATGGTGTCATGAATTATATAGATAAATTATGTGGCCATGTTGGAATATTTTATAATAGTTTTTTAGAGATATAATTACTATTTGAAGTCCTATAATAAATTATATAATGATTATATGAAGTGGAATATATATTATTAAACCATGTAGTGCCTAGTTTTGATGATGTAGTGAATCATAGCTCACCATTTACGGAATTTATATTTTTCTCTAACACTAAAATTTTTGAATGAGGAAAAACATGGAATCATTGATTATGTGATCATTTTTATTTTATATTGAAATGATTACTCCTGATAAATTGTCCTAAATATGGATTATATTATATCTTATTCAAATTTTCGATAGACATATTGCCTTAGGTATAATATTGGATATTGTGACATGTAGTATTTATCTATGGTCACTATATGGGGTATGTGACATTGGTAGAGTAATTATAACTAAGTGCTTATGTTCATAATGTGGATAATTTAGAAATATTCTGAATGATTTTGATCAAAAGGATTAGTGTTTTTAGTGGTTCAGGTTTTTGGTCTGTATAATCATGTTAGGAGTAATCCTTTGGTATAGAGCCAACATAATTAAATTATATAAATATGTATTCAAAATAAGTATAATATTATTTTATAAAGGGTCCTAGATAATCAATTAGTTTTTTCATTGTGTTTTGAGGAGGTTGGAACCATTTCCATTTCATTTTTTCAAATTATTTTTGAAAGACTAGTTATAATCCGACCAATTTATATTTGATTATGACATAACCACATTAATAGATAGAGGTATGGTAGTATTGTTTTGATATATATAATATAATGTACTAATATTTAAGACCTGTGGTATCATATGTTTTTTTGAAATTTTGATATTTATTCCTTTTTTGGTTCAAATGATAAATCATCATAGGCATCATGGTGGATCTCTCTTTGATCGCTTTTGGGGTATTTGTGGAATCCTTTGTTTAATCTACATATATAAGGTTTCAGTGTGAATTGAGGTTTTATATATTTTACTTTATACGAATCTCTCTTACTATATAAAATAAAAAAACTCATATATAGGCTACTATTTGTAGATAACCATGTTCTTGCATAGATAAATTATGAAAATTATTTATCATATTTTATGGATATGTATAATATATAATTAATTTTATTTTTATAAGGAATAATTATAAGAACTAGTATAATGAAAGTTTATAAACATGTTTTTTAATAAAATGTGTAGAATGGAACTATCCCTAGATGATATGGAAAACTAGCTAAGATCATTGCAATGTGAGTTGTAAAAATGTAAATGATTTCTTGTGTAGTTGTTTTATATGTTCAAAGGGATTATGGACCTCTCATGGTATATTAAATTCATACAAGGATGTGTTTTTTTCAATATTGGGTTATCATATTCTATTTTCTAATTTTCCAACCCAATTTCATCATCACAGATGTGAAGGTTAAAAGATTGGGAGGATGGTGTGACTCAAATTTCTCTATAGTCAGAAGATAGCTCATTATTTTTTAAAGATGTATCTAGTTATCAATTTGTGTAAAATTGTAAATTTACCCATGATAAAAAAAGAGTTCCTTAATGTTAGATCAATTAGTCTTGGGATGTTTTAGCTACCATAGGGCTATGTTTTAGTTGAATTTTGAGCTAGTTGGAATTTATGGGGTAATTAATATTTATCAAATAACAAAATATATTTTATCCTGGAAGTGTGAAAGTTAATATTTATTAGAAAGAGTCTAAAATAGAACTCTTTTGAATGTATTTGTGTCTATAACTAGGTGTTTTCACTATTAAATCTATATGTTATGTGCTAAAGTATCATGTCTGGGGATATGATGTTTGAAGGAAATGATTAAATGTTCTTCTAACCGAATTATTAACATATCAATATTATAATTATATGATTCCTTTGAGGGTTAACCACTTCGGTTCTCAAAAAAAATATAGGATAAATAATAATATTTAATTTCCACTATAAATTTTTGGTTTAATCATATATTGATTAGATGAATCCTGATTTTTGGAAATGTGGTGTTGAATCATGAATTGATGGAAAAAATATTGAGGTGTAGATATTTCTCCATTATGGTTATAAATTATCTTTTATCTCTCTAAACTCATTATTCATATAAATATATCATCATTTATCATTCTTAATTTATTTAAAATTTCATAGAAATATTATATTCATGAATTTTATTATAGTTTATGGATTGCATGCATTCTATAATCATTATGCATTTTTCTCCACATTGGGGAGATTTTAGCCACATAACCAATTGATTTATTGGAATTGAATACCAATAGATTACTCAATAATCTTTTTACAACTATTTAAAATAATTATTATTTGATATATTTTTTGTATTTCATTACTAGTTTATGCTCAATTAATGTTAAAATTAATAATTTTATAAGAATCATCCATTCATAACGAGATAAATTATGAAAGAACAATAATAATCAACTATCAGGAATATGTAACTTTTACTAACAAAAATTATTCCATTTATTGAAAATAAATTCATGTTCAACCTTTAAATTTTCTAGAAGTTTGTTATGGTATTATGGGGGTGATCATATATATGTGATTGGTGAGGTTTTTTTAGTTTAACTATTATACCCAGGGTGTGTTGGGTGGAGACCACTCTGTTTGGAAACAAATTGGATAGTGAAATGGGGAGGGAGCTTGATAAGGGAGAGGTAGTTGGGTGATGTAGTCCCAATTAATGTACCAATAGATTTTTTAGAGTATATTATGGTAAAAAAATTGAATTTTTAATCATGAATAATATTTTTGATGGTAGGGAAGAGGAGGCTCACATGAGACATTGTGATCAAACCAGATAAATGTAGATAGTGTCTCTGCATATAATGATGTATGGAATCATGAAGATGATCATATTATTGTTTTATATCAATGAATACTTAATTGTGGTGAATTTCCCAAATACATTTCACGTATTCTTATAGACAACATGTTATGTTCATCTTTACCATGTCATGAGAGAGTTTCCTTGGTGTTATAAATAAATTAAATGGTGTGACTATCAATCACACCCAATATATATTGGAACATGTCTCTTGAGAATTTTGTAGTGTACATTCCTATAAAATTTATATACTTACTTTCCTTGTGTTCCAAGGTATATATAATTTATTATTGTTACATGACATAGCATGTAGCTGTAGTTCAAGTCTTGGTAGTGCAGTGAGTTTCGCATAAAATGTATTATAATGTACATACCATGGAAATCAATTCAATAAATAGTATGGTTTATGTAAGAAAATTGATATCTATTAATCCTAAAATTATTTTTACATTGGATTACATTTCACATACTTGGAGATGTTGGGTGAATTTTAAAACTTCTGATCTAGGAATTAGAATATGAAACATGAGTAGTCCTTTTTTAGTATTTTTGTTGAAAAAAGTTGTAATTTATATTATAGTGGAGGGGTTTTCATGTAATTTTAGGTTAATATGATCAAATTATATTTATGTATATTATATTAGTGTTTGAGAAATACATTTATAGAGTCACAAAGTTGGAAACCCCCTGTGATATCTCGATGAAACAGTGTGGGTCCCGAGTATGTAGCGTCTAGTAATCCAACATCTCAATGAATGTAAAAACTAAGACTTTTTTACTCAGACAATGGGTCTTATATTTATAATTTGGGTTGGTATCTCATAGATAAAACAAAATGTAATAACCCCCATTACTATATGTGGGATCAATAGTACACTATTTTATGGGACCTGGTGCCTCTAACTATAAAGGGCATGTAAATTTCATTATGATACTTTCCTATTCATTAATTACATTTACATAGAAACCCTCAATAAATATTTATGTTATTGTGGTATGATTTCACCATTAGAGTGGATGATTTATTTTTTTACTCATACATCTTAGTAGGGAAGGAGTCCCCCACTATGACTTTAGATATGTATTATAGAGGATATGAGGTTGTGTAAATATGGTAATCTATGGTATGAATGTTTTTGGCTTTGTTCAATTAATAGAATACACAGTTTCACTTATGATATAACTTATAAAGGGGTGGACAAATTTATTTTTATGAGTTTTTTGATATTCAGTTTATCCCATTTTGTAATTAAGATACAATCCATCGAGGTAAAATGAGGTAAATATAAAAAATCTCCTTTTCTAAATATGGATTTATCTTAAATAATATCTAGGAAAATTATATTTAATTTTATTTAACTCAATGTTAGGGGAGGATGATTAGTTTTTTAATCCTTAATTTGTTCCTCTATGGTATCCAATAATTTTTTCAATACATTCCCTTTAATTATACTTATAACCAAAAATGTTATGTCTATTTAGTCATTTCATTATTTGGGATAATATTTGGTGGACATTGAAATTTTTAATCCAGATGATATAATAGATAGTGGCATATGATAATAGTTGATAGAGGTGTTTTTATCAATATTGTTTTTTCAATTCATTATAATGGGGATGTGTCTTCACCTACCTAGAGTTAGTAATGCCTACTGTGGAATTTTTAAATAACTATTTCCCTTTTATGGTATCCTATGTTTCATATTTATAGATGGTTGTTGTCTTATATATGTATCCATTAAAAAGATGTTAAATTTTTATACTGTTCTTAGGATGAATGTAAATAATTTTTATAGAAATGGACATACAAAAGCATGTTTAAATCCATTAAGGGTGATCAAAATATTGAATACCGAGAGGACTACACCTCAAAATACTGACACACTCTAGGGAAGGGATCCAAAAAATCATAAAAAATAATATCTCCACTTTGAGTGTGCCTCGAGGCCAAATAATTCTCGAATTTGTTGACTTCTTTCCATGAGTGACTCACATGTACTGAGTTCTTCAACAGGAGATAAATGATTTGGATGACATAACTAATGTTCCAAGGGTTAAAATCTAATTTAGGGAGAGCATTGAAAATGATCTAGGAATCTATCTCCACCTCTTCCAAGTTTATGTTTCTTTCTCCAAAAAACATGATGCCACTAAGAAGGGCCATGGATTTTTCTATAAGGGAATCACTATATCCCTAAATAGAAGAGAAGGAAATCCCAAACAAGAAACTATGTTCAAGAACCACTCCACCACCCGATGTAAATTTCTTAGTTTAGGAACAATTTAGTTTAATACCAGTCATATGTAGATTCTATTTCACCCACCTCCCTCAAGGATACAAACTGTGAAATAATGTATAGGAGAGGCTGTCATCAAGTAAGGTTATCCGAGATGGATATCTATCCCAATTTTCCAAAAGGAGGCCTAGCTTCACCAACATGTTGTGATACCTCCCCATCATGGTAGTTTGAGAACTGCAAATACCCTCATGGGGGTATTTATTCCTTACCTTCCAAATCATCCAGTAACCCACTTATATTATTCATAGTTGTAAGATTTATTTATTTTGTATTAGAGTATCGTATATTTAAAAGGTTTTTATAATGTAAATCCTACAATGAGTATTACGACTTATTTGTACCAATCACTATCCTCAAGATTATTAGAGGTGGGTTTGGGGTTTCACACAATACCTATAACCATCCCAAGAGAGGCTTCAGTGGGTCTCGTAATGTCAAAAACAGTATTCCTAAAATATTTCTAAATATATTTATATTCAAAACACCATTAATGATTTTAATTTTACAATATTAACTATATAAACTACATATTTTCACATAACAACATCAACCCAAATCATTATGTATGAAAATACCCTAAATTTAAAACTATCTCACTAATATCCTAGGAAATCAAGATGTCTAGTTTCTATAAAATAAAAATACTTTATCAATAAAATAAAATTTGATGACCCATTGGATAAAATAGTTAATATATTATATTATTAATATTTAACTAGTTAAAGAAGATATATGAAAATCCTGAGATGGAATATATGGGTAACTCTTCAAAATATACCCATGAGATAACAATATATGGTAAAATGGGAGTAGTCCTTCAAATAATAAATTTACATGGAATAATTGACTTCAAAAAAATTATTAATATTTTTTAAACCATATAGGTAAATCATGATATATCCCTTTTCATTGGTGAATATGAAAAATAATTATCACCATAAATAATTACCAAAATAGATTATAGGAAGATTGATAACAAAAAATATATAATTTATTCAACATATTACTCCAAACATTATTACTTTCTCCTCGACCATTTAGTACATGACTCACTTGAATAAGTAGGATATTTTTGAAAAATAATAATATATATTTTCTTATTTGTATTAAAAAAATTAATATATACAATGAAAATGTTTTCAAACATATATTTCCAATTCAATTTCATTGTCCATAATTCAAACTAATCAATTATTCCAAAGTAAAAATATAAACTATCCACTCATTTTTTTGACATTAAATAATTAATTACCTAAAAACTTTAAATTAAATATATTCCAAATATGGGGGGTATTAAATTTTTGATAAATATAATTTCCATCTTTTAAATTTTTTACATGGTATCAGATCGTTTTGTAATTGGGGATCCTAAAGGCGAAGCATTGAACAAATTTCCATTCCCAAAATAAATTTAATAATTATGTTCCTAAAATTGAAAATAATGAAAATGTGTTAGCCTCCAAGGACTTTTCTCCGAATTTATTAATCATTATTCTTTATAAAATCTCATAAAAGTAATAAATAGAGTCAAGTGATAATTTAAAATTTTCACAAATCCCCATTAGAATAGAAATACATTATCCTCATTAAAAAATTGGTGACTTAATGGATGTTATTTTTTATCAAGGATAATAATTTTCTAATTATACATTTCCATTTTTAAATATTCCAAACGAGGAACACCTTTTGGTTTATATGGATTCATAAATACCATTTCAAGAGTGTATTAACATTTTATCTAAAGATTAATTCACATGTGGATTCATAATTTAAAATAATTTTAATATTTCTTGACAATGATATGAAATTTATCAATAATAATATATAATACTAAGATTTGGGAAATCGTGATAATTCTTTTATTATTTCAAGCCTTATAACTTTACATGACCACTATAAAACCAAAATCAGTGTTATTTTAATGATCTCTTTTGATGGATTTTTAACATTATAAAACATTTTTTTTGCTGTAGTTAACTATAGATGATAGATTAACTCCATATTTAAAATTTAAATGAATTTATGCATCATGTTTGACTATGTATCTATATTGAGTAACTATTTTGGAGGCATGAAAATGTGTAATTTTGGAATGTTTTTTTTCTTATCATTGTAATGGACTAAAAAATTATCCCATTGATAATGATTATAAAACCACATGATTGAAATATTATATCATCGAATATTATTTATTATTTTAGTTGTGGTTTTATTTCTCATCTTGTATAAATGAATGTGGTTTCTATTATTTTTGCAAAATTTGTGACAATATTGACATCAATAAATATAAAATAAATGTAAAAATTATTTTTAGTTATAAATTTCATTGAAATTGATCTAAAAGTTTATTTATGGATTTAAAAACATAATATAATATAATATTATCTTTTAGGTATAATATATTATGGTTTTTTTTCATTTATAATCATATTTTAATTATTTTACATTTATTGGTATTTTATGTTCACCTATGAAAGTGTGAAAAAATTATTGATCCATGTCACGAACTATATTTGTTCATATATTTATATATTGCGATGGGAAATTAAGAATGTTATTTCACCCTCTACCTCATTGGTGCCCAATCAATAAATATTATAATGTTTTTTATAGTCTACAAGGATTGTTTTCTTACCCTGGTTGATATGGATGAGTAATGAATCCAATCATAATGTTGTACGTTGTCCATTTTTTCTACTCATTTAATATTATTCACTAATAAAATTTTACAAATACAATTTATATAACACCCCAGGCTTCCACGGTACTTTTCCCTTTGAATAATGCAATAGCTTGAATTGTATGCATCTTCAAGATTTCAACACATTGCGACCAATCAAACTAGACATTATGAATAGTAATACCCACTTTTGGAAGTTTTATAAATTTTATTTTTCTAAATGGACTTCATTTTTGAATTTTTAATATCAAAATTAGCTTAGGGTGATTTTTTGGTACTTTTATGGAAACATTCAATTTTTGATAAATAGTACTAAATTTTAATTATTTTTTTAAGGTGCTAAATTATACATTTGAGTGATTTAAAGTTTCATTAGATTATATTTTTATCAATTAATATAATTTATTTCATTGTGTATACTTTAACATTTAAACTAAACATAAACAATTTTCAATCTTTTGATAGTTATTATTTCTTAAAAACATGCTTTTTGTTTTGACAACAACAATTAATTTTAAATTAATTTATGACACTTTTGTGTTTTGAATTTGGAAAAATTGACTTCATATTAGGAATCAGGAATTCTAAATTGTATAAATTGGTATCTTTTATTTTTAGTCATTATGAATAATTACTTCGGTAAATATTTTACTTACCATGGATGAAGGGTAAATCCGGTAAATAATGGTAAAAAATAATATTATAATAATATTAAATTACCCTAACATGTGTCCTATTCATATTTTATGATACATTTATGACCATGGGATTCATTGGTTCAATTTTGTGACCTCATGGATCCACTTGGGAGTGATAATGACATTTAACATTAATTAATCTAAAGTAGAGACAAAAATAAAACAAGCATGTATCTTTTAATAAAACATTTTTATACGAGGTTATATAATTGATCTATTTGAATATAAATATTAATTATAAATATTAAAATATTTCATAAATAATTTTTTTTATTTATATTTTTTAGACATAAAATAATTTAATTTATTTATGACACAATGATGATGCAGTAATTACCTTAATAATGAAATAATAAAATAATTGATATTATAAATATCCAAATAAATGTACATTGAGCCTCGTGATATATGAATAAAAATTTACAAGTTAATAATACATCTTAGGGTTACTTAAATAAATTTTATTCGAAGTGATAATGTTTTTATGGCTTTCAAAAAAATGAAAAACTAAATAGTGTCAAAATTGACATAATTGAGTTTTTAAAATAAATACTATATTATTAATTTATATAATATTCCTAACAGTATAAGGTTCAGCCAAAGAAGTTATATAAGGTTATATCGGTTAATAATAAACCACACGGGGTTCTCTTGGCTTGTTATTGTACATTTATTAACAATATAATATAAAAATACAAAGAGACATGGTAAATGTCAAACTATTTAACTAAGAGTTAAATCTAAAAGGTAAGGTTAATTTGGTGACATAAACCTATCCAAAACCTATTTGTTGAGAGTTTTTCGACCCACCCCCACCATATACTTGAATAAATAATTTTTTAGAAATTAGAAACCGAAAATTATTTTATTATAAAATAATATTTCAAGCTTTTCCTAAAGTGACCCTCACCTCTATTATAAAAGGGTATTTCTCCTTCTCTTAATTTCACACCTCCAAATACTTTTGGATCACAAAAACCATGAAATAATATCCTCTCAACTATCCACCATTGATATTAGATGCCTTCTTTTGGTCATAAATCCAACCTAAGGAGCCCTTTTGATCAAATCAAAATGTAGAACCAGAAGAAGAGGTAAATATTTCACCACCTCTTTCAAGTTCTTTTCTTCTTACACTTCCTCTTTCTTTGTTTTTCCATTCTAAAAAAATAAATCCTGTAACTTATATATAATTTGATATTATTATCAAATGGTATAATCATATTCATTATTCTATCCATCGTATAAATGACAAAGTCACCCTAGGTGCGTACGTACGGCTTACCGTCTCCACATTGTGTTGTAGATTGTTATTCAAACACTTCCTTATTTGGATGCATATAATAATGAGTATAAATAATGTAAATAATAAATATAATATTTCAATGATTATTTATATATGATATACCATCCAATTAAATACTATTACTCCATCAATGATATTATCACTCGTGTGTACGTACGGATTACCGTCTCCACGAACACCCTGAGATTCATTTTCCCATCATAACCTTTCAAGAATAATTTTTATTTTATGATTAAAAACAATTTATAATAATTTAATATCATTTTGGATATAAATCAAATAAATAATATCCATAACAAATATTGATTACGTAACCAAGCATAAAAATGAAAACGAGTTAGTTAACACCCAAAACGATTATGCTACTAAAATATTATTAACAAAGAAATATTAGAAGATCATATATGATATAACATTTATGAATATAGTTATTTTATAATTTAATAATAATTTGTTAACTATTATACAAGATTTTAACAAACCATCTACTAAGGAAAAGTACAATGTAAGGGTTAATTTTACAATTTCTTTATTATTCAAGATTGTTTTTACGTAAGTATCTGTTAGGACCTCTTTATCATCCACATCCGTGTTTTCTTAAAAATGTATTTCAAAACATTTTTACTATTTACTAGAATATGGGTTAAAGTCATTTATACCCATATTTGACCTTATATGTTTTGAACAGAATCTTTCCGTTGTTTTTCAAATAAGGTACTTTATGACCTCCTCGATAAAATTATGATAAGTATGTTTTTTAACTTATAAGGCGGGTGTGGCTATTTTCCACCATTATAACATCATAGAATCTTCCCTTAGAAGTTTATATGAATATATTCAAAATAAATGTTTTATTTTATAATTATGAGACTCTTAAATGATTTCAAAATAGAAAGAGGTATTTTTTTCAAATAGTTTTCATTTCATCTATGTCAAAATACTTTGATAGATTTTAAACTTGTTTGAAGTTGATTTATTATGATACAAATCTTCCATATTGTATTGAAGGTTTTGTGATATGTTTGACTGTGGATGTGTTATTTTTATACCATTCATGGTTTATGGTTCAATTATTGACATTTTGTATGCTAGTTTTAATACAAATGTTTTTGTTATGATTCTACCTTTTCATATGAGGAATGTAATGGACTTAGTATGTGACGGGAGGAGCCCGTTATAGCTCCTCATTTCGTTGGTAGGTCTCATGAGGCAATTATACATGATATTGTCGAAGGCCATTCCCAATTTGATATATGGCTTTGGGCGAGGCCTAAATCATTTTTAGACGTCTTGGTTGAGGCCTTGACAAGATGTTTCAGAATGTTCGACATTATACATTCCCTCATTATGAAAATAATATTAATGGTCCATGTATTTATTCAACTAGTATAATACCCAAGAATTTTTTTATAGAATTATTTACTCAACTCATATTCCTGCCATAAAGTGTAATTGTTTATTATTTGTAAAGGCATGTGTTTTCAATTATTCACCATGCCTAATGTTTATGTTATTTTCCACTATATTTCTCACTCTTAATGAGTGTCTAAGCTCACCCATTTCTTATGTTTCATTTTCCTAGGATATGAAGAAGTTAGTTATGAGTGACTTTCAGGAATAATATTGGAGGCTTGGATGTTTCTAATGGTATAAATTAGTGTTATATTTATTTATGATTTGTAATGTGGAACTTATGTATATTTATTATTTCCAATAATACTAAACTGACCAGTCTTTCGGTATTTGATGCCTTTTGATCATGCCAATGTTATGTAATAATGCATCGACTCTAGGTAACTAGGGTCATGGTGTTACAGTTGCTATCATAGGAAGTTTAGTTCAAACCTAGGAAACTAGATTTTTAAAAACATTGATTATTGAACATTACCCAAAGATAGATTTTGGGGATTAGTATATAAGAAAATGAAAATATTTTGGTACTATAGATATTTTTTGAGTTTTCCAAGAAATACATCCATGTATGGACACGAGCAGGTAGAGGCGGCTCTAGCATAGATGTACCTAGGGGTAAAACCCAAAAACACCGCTTTGAGCTAGACTCAAACGGGAACTAGTTCCCGATAATAGGCCTTGTTGCACTCTTGGTTACGACACTCATGAGGGATATGATTAGGATAATTCTCATTTTCATTACAAACCATTATGAAGGATTTATGAGTATATACCTCCTCAATGAATTTTTTTTATGATTATGGATTATATCCATAAACTGTTCAATTTATGTTTAGTGTTTTATAAGTTCAGAATTATGTATTGAGGTTCATAAACTGATCTACTTTATGTCATTTTTTAGAAATGGATTATAGTGGAAGGAATCAATACCATATCAAAACACATAATCCATGTAAGGATTTACCTCCTACTCAAGATAATTATTGTCGAGCTGGTGATGCAACTAGTGCTGATCAACTTATCACCATACTAGGACAACTCACACAGGTTATGAATAATAACCTTACCTGTATGGATCACCCTGATCCACAACGTAGAGGATCAATGTTAGATCGCTTCATGAGGCAAAAAAACACCAACATTCAATGGGTCAACAAATCCATTTGTAGTTGAACAATGGATAAGTTCCTTAGAGAAAATATTTCATGCTTTGGGGAGTAGCAAAAGGGAAAAAATTTCATGGCTATTTATCGCCTCACAGGAGATACGGATTAATGGTGGTCATTGATTAAAAATAAAAAAGAAGATGAATAAGTATCAAGTATGTAATAGAGGAAGTTTAAAGAGATTTTAATAGAAAAATAATTTCCTCGTGACCATCGAGTGTATATGGAAATGAAATTTCTATGCCTGAGACAAAAGGAGGATGAGAATGTCTCAAAGTATGAAGCTAACTTTACAAGGTTAGAAAGGAATGTTGTAGATTGTATATGTAACCCAAGAAGTAATACTGGTTATTTATTTGATGGGTAAAAACTATTTCTCCATCGAGCATTAGTCTCGCAATCTTTCTCATCGTATAAAGATATTGTCTCTTGTGCTATCAAGACAGAAAAGGAATTCTCTATGTCTTATGACTTCAAAACTATGAAATAGAAGAAGAGATTTGATGAATACTCTTGGAAAGGAAATAAGGAAACGAGGTAGAAGGGAAGAGTTGAATTTCCACCGTTTGATAATTATGGAAGGAAGAACCCTGATTTCTATCTAAAAGGAAATGATGTATGCTACAAATGTGGATAGAAAGGCCACCTTGCTAGTGATTTTAAGGGAATGTAAGAAGTCACTAATGTTCAATGCTACAATTACAGGGATATGGGACATTATGCAAATGAATGTACTAATAATCATAGATACTTACCTTAGAAAAGGCCATGGGATCAAGACCAAGCTTATGCGATAACTACTGCTAAGGTTGAATCTCTTAAAGACGCGGTGGTAGGTAATTTAATGGCTTCCTCATGTTTAGCCAATGCTTTATTTGATTTTGGATCGTCCCATTGTTTCATATCATCCCAGTTTTCTAAGATAATTAGATATTTCCAATTTTATTTAACAAGGGAGTTGTTAGTCAAAACTATTAAGGGAAGTATCATTGCAACAATGTTTTTTGAATCAGTCCCCATTAAGGCAAATAAATGATATTTATCTGATGATCTAATCATCATACCAATGATTGAATTTGATATAATCCTTGGTATGGATTGGCTTTCAGACTATAATGTGAAAATTTATTGTAGGAAGAAGGAGGTTACAATTCAGGATGATTATAAGGAGTACATTATCATTAGAGAAGAAACGTCACCATCTGATTCTTATCTAGATCCACCCATAATATCTCTACTAAATTCAATTATTGGTGAGGATAAGAATGAAATAATTAAGGGTGAGGAAAATAATGTTAGAATAGAGGACATACCTACTGTGTAAGAATATGTTGCTGGGTTTCCATAGGATTTACCTGGACATCCTCCAGAACAAGAAATTGACTTTTCCAGTGATTTAATTCCTGGTTCAATGCCCATATCAAAGACCCCTTATAGAATGACGACTATGGAATTAGTGGAACTAAAGAAACAAATAAAGGAATTGAGTAATAATAGATATATTTACGCTAGTGTTTATTCATAGGGAACCCCTATCCTTTTTGTTATGAAGAAAGAAAGATCTATGAGGTTGTGCATTGACAATAGGGAGATCAATGATATAACAAAAAAGAACAGGTATCCCCTACATCTCATTGATAATTTCTTCAACCAGCTTCATGGAGATCAATATTTTTCAATGATTGACCTTCGATCTAGATATCATCTGTTGTGTGTGAAGAAAGAAGACATTATGGAAACATCATTTTTAACCAGGTATGGGCATTACGAGTTTACATTAATGCCTTTTGGATTGACTAATGCACCCTATGTCTTCATGTATCTAATGAATAGAGTTTTCAAGGAATATCTTGATGAATTTGTAGTGTTATTTGTTGATGATATCTTGGTATACTCCAAAAGCTACAAAGATATTGAAAATAACTTGTGCATTATTCTAAAGACTCTTAAAAGAAATGGATTATATGGGAAGTCTAGCAAGTCTGAATTCTATCTTCAAGAGTTTTCTTTTCTTGGCCACATTGTCTCTAAGGATGGAATATCTTTTGATCCTAAAGTAACCAAGGAAATCCAAGAACGGCCTGCACCGAAAAGTATAACTAAGATATAAAATTTTATTGGTTTAGTAGGTTATTATCGACATTTCCTCTATAATTTCTGCCGGTTGGCAAACACTTTAACCAAGATCAGATGTAAAGGGGTTAAATTTGTTTGGAAAAAATACTGAGAAGAATTTTTTGAAGAACTAAAGAGAAGATTAGTCGACGCTCTTATCTTGACTCTACCATTAGGGAACCGTGGGGTTGTTATTTATAGTGGTGCTTCATAAAACAGACTTGGTTGTGTCCTTCTGCAAAATGATAGAGTTTTTTCATATGCATCAGGACAGCTAAAAATTCATAAGTAAACCTATCCCACTCATGATCTTGAGTTAGCAGCTATAATCTTCTCTCTGAAGATATGGAGACACTATCTCTATGGTGAAAATTTTGAGATTTATACTGATGAAAAGTGTTTGAATTATATTTTCTCACAAAAAGAACTCAACAAGAGGCAAAGTCGATGGCTTAAACTACTCAAGGATTATGATTTCACCATACACTACCACCCTAGGAGGGAAAATAAGGTGGAAGATGATTTTAGTTGAAAGGATCATGAAGTTTTGAACAAGATGAGTGTTGAAAGGGATCCTATTTTCATGGATCTAGTAAAGATGGATATGGGAAAAACCATGGATGTTGAAACATCAATACTTTTTAAAATGGTTACCAAACCATCTCTACTTGAAAGGATAAAATATTTGCAGACTAATGATGAATATTTTCAAACCATTAAATCTAAAAATGATGGGATATTGAGTGACTTCATATATGATGATGGAATTTTGGAATTTGGGAAGAGGATTTGTGTTCCCGATATACCTAATCTAAAAAGGGAATTGTTTGATGATTCTCATAGCTCCAATTTATCTATACACCATAGGAACACCAATATTTATAGAGGATTTAGGGAACATTTTTGGTGGGACAACATGAAGAGGGTGATTTCTGATTTTGTGTCAAGATGTATGGTATGCCAACAAGTGAAAATTGGAAGGCAACTGTAGAGACCCGAAGCTTGACGTACATGTAAATTACATTACTTTTGTGGAATAATTAATACATAACAAAAACAGACACACAAGGACCGTAATATTTTAGTGTCTTTGGAAACTCTGAATATAATCTTCTAATCGTGGTGAAAGATCTTCAACATGTCCCATAAAGATCTTCCCCTTTTTTCTTACCTAAAACCTTTCTTTATATCATGGGGAAAAGAAAACATAAAAGGGGTGAGCTAAAATTCTCAATAAGGGTAAGAATAGAGAACATAAAACAATCCTTAGACATTTGAATGTAAAAAAAACATGAGCATAAAATCTAAACATCAAAATCTTGAGCAATGACATAAAACATAGCAGTACGTAAGGCATAGATCATGAAGAAACATTAATCATGATAAATTATCATGGGAATAAAACATGTAATTATGACAACCATTATTCACATGATATGATTTCCATAGTAGCCAAGGCATTTCTGACCAGACCATCTTAGTGGACAATGTTCCTTTCTGAATCGAGTTCACTCCTCATTCCAGTCATGTATTACTGAACCGGTTTAACATGTCGTTCCAGCCATGTCTATCTCATGAGATATAAATCTTTACCCAATGCATTGGAGGGAGATATAGGTCCCACCCATCTCATATTGAAATCATTCTTTTGTGTGCCACAATATAAACATAAATCATTCATCATAACCCAATAATAAAATGGGTTTCATAAAAATCATTCCATCATAACATTATCCATACAAAACAAATTGGATATCATTTCATTATAAGAAAAGTGAAACCATGTAAATCATAGAGACATGATACTTGAAACATATAACGACCCATACTTTACATACATTGTTAATACTTCAAAATTGAAGCACACTTATTACAACATATGACAAAACCACAAAAGACCGTATAGGTATAGTGTCTTTAGAAACTGGGAAACATAAACACTGGTTCATAAATCTTCTACAGTGTCTCCCATTTATTTCATCATATCTAGGGTCCCTTTTAGCATATTCTACTTAATATCCATCTTCCTGACCTGGGGAAAAGAAAACATAAAAGGGTGAGCTCAAACGCTCATCAAGGGCAAATAAAGGAAATAAAAATCATATCATATCTTTTTTGAAAATCAAAACCTACAAAAGAGATCATAATATCTTAACATGGAATAAATCATAGAAGTGAAAATGAGATCCCCATAATCATAACATAAAACTTGAAACTTTGTGGCATGCACACATAATCATGGAAAATCATTTCTTGTTAGTCAAGACTCATTTCCAAGACTATCTTAGTGGACAAAGTCCCTTTCTGAATCGAGTAACCCTCGTTTCAGTCCTGTTTCACTGAACCGGTATAACCTACCGTTCCAGCCATGTCTATCTCATGAGATATAAAATCTTTACCCAATGCATTGGAGGGATATATAGGTCCCACCCATCTTATAATGAATCCTTTCTTATGTGTGCCACATAATCATACATCATCTCATAACACATGTAACAAAAATGGGATTCTTGAAACATCATGACATCATAAATCAATTCATATAAGATAAAGGAATTCATAAAAATAATTCCATCACAACATGATCAAATCAATGTAATAATAGGGATAAAAATAGAACCCTTTATTATCTTAGATGGAAAATAATTTTGATAAAACACTTGAACTCCATTCTTGAGGAAAATATCCTTTCTTCTTCAAAAACATTTTTCCTTTCATACCATGTCATACAACTTTAAAATAAAATAAGTTGATTAAAAATAAACTTGGAAACTTGTAAAGGAAGCTTCTTGGAAATAATGTTTTAAAAATCCATTCATGCCGTATAAGTTAAAAAAACATTCTTCGTGCTTTTGTCGGAAAATTCAAAAAGTACCTCGTACGAAAAACGACAAAAGATTCCTTTCATACATATTACTAAAAACTCACCGAAGGGTAAAAATGGATTTAAAAAATTGTAGGTGGATGGAAATAATATTACATATTGATGAAACATGGATGTGGATGATAAAATACACCCTAGTAAATACTTATGAATAAACAATCTCAGATAAAAATGAGATTGTGATATTTCCCTTACCTTAGGTCCGATTTGCTTTGTACGTGTCCGAAGATCCTGTATAATGGTTTAAATAATGTTATTGACTTATTCCAGAATCATACATATTGATATGATATCATATATGGTCATATTCTTAGCTTCTTGTTAGTAATATTTCATTGTTACTTGTTACTCGAGTCTTTATTGCCTTTTGTTCTTATGCGTGTTTTGCCGAATAAATTCTTATTCTTCTTGTAAAGTTATAGATACCTTATATCCAGAATGGTATTAGTGTAACATATATCATATTTATTCATTAAATTCATTTATATAATTACTATGTAATGATGATCATGTAGAACGAGTCGCATCACATCGTGGAGACGGTATTCCGTACGTACGCACGAGTGATGATATCGTTCCTATGATCGTGGAACTGTATTGGAGTATATATATATATTATTTCAGTATCAATATTACTTTATAATAATCATAAATTGTTACTCATTACACCATTATACCCATCCTTGTAAAGTGATGGTGGAAAAATAGATTACACCACGGCGTGGAGACGGTATTCCGTACGTACGCACGCGCGGTGATTTCATTTTTCCGTGGGATGGATAGAAGGTGAATTAGGGTTGTTTCATATTTATAATAACATATCAGTATGTAAGTAATACTGATGTTATTACTTTATCATGAAACAACTAAAGAAGAATAAGTTGAAGAAGAAAGAAATTGAAAAGATCGGTAATGGATATTACCTCTTCTTTGGAATGCCTCTTTGAATCCTCCACTTAGGGAACTAAGATTGGTCTTTGAAGAATACCAGGACCTCTAGGATTATTCTAGGGAATTGGAGAGGAGAAAATGGCAGGGGTTGGCCGAGCTTGAGTGCTCAATTTGGTGTGAGGAGGAGGGGGAGGAGGTGCCCTTTTATAAGGGAGGAGAGGGGCACCTTAGGAATATCTCAAAATATTATTTTATATTAAAGTCAAAATCGGTTTATAATGGTTACAAAGGGTCTTATTTCGAAGCTAAAGTGGGGAAGGGTCGAAATCCTATCAAACAATAGGATTTAGACAAGTTTAGGATATTATTTTAACCTTATCAATTAGATTTAACTCTAAGTTAAATAATTTATCTTTTACCGTGTCTTTTTGTTTTCTTTCACTATATGGTTAATACACTTACTATAACATGCCAAACGAACCCCAAATTGTTTATTATTAATATATATATCCTTATCTAAGTCATTTGGCCGAACCGTAGATTTTTAGGAATAAAATAACAATTAATACTATAATATTTGATTTAAAAACTATTTTTGTGTCAATTTTGACACTATTTGACATATGATTTTTCTGAAAGTCATAACAGAATTATATGTTCGAACCAAGTTGATTAAATCAACACTATTATATCATAGTAACCTAGAAAATTTGTTTAATTCATAAAAAGTCTCAAATTACATTTATTTCGGTGTTTATAACATCAATTATGTCAATATTTCATAAATAAGATAGTTACTACATCATCATTGTGTCATAAATAAATTAAATTATTTAATGTCTAAAAATTACAAATAAAATACCATTATGTATGATATCCTTTTATCTTTCTAATGAATATTTATAGTCGAATTTATCTTATGTATAACCCCATATTAAAAATGATTTACTTATTAAACTTTGATTTTAACTATTTTAACCCTTCTTTAAATAAATTAATAATAAATGTCCTAATCTAATCCAAGAGGGCCTAAATGGTCATATTTTATTCCTAAGTTTGTTTTTGGTCGAATTACACTTGTCCAATAGAATTAGGACATGTGTTAGGGTAATAGTAATATCATATTTACCCTTAGTTACCCTATTTACTATTAACCGCGGTAAAAAAAGTAAAAAGTTACTATTCACCAAAAAATTATTTTTATCTCATTGAACCACATTTTACTTACTGATATCAACCGTGTCTGTCGGATTTTTGAAATTCCATTCACAGAAGCGGTAAAATTAAGTTTTATGCAAAATTCAGTTTTTAACCTACCACTTAGTGGTTTCACTATTCATCAAAAATTGAAAGTTTTCAGAAAAATACCAAAATTTCACCCTAGGCTAATTTCGATATTCCGAATCCAAAAATGAAGTCCATTTTGAAAAATAAAATTTATATAATTTCAAAAAGTGGTTATTACTATTCATAACGGCTAGTTTTAATAATATTTTAATAGCATATCGTTGTTTAGTGAAACTCGGTATTGCGTACGACGCAAGCTATCGAGGAAGGTCGCGATTGCATGTAAAGCAAGCCAAGCAAGTGTTGTGTAGAAAAAGATTCCTTTGATAACATAAAAGTCTCGGGTGTTACATTCTACCCCCCTTAAAAAGAATTTCGCCCTCAAAATTCGTCACTTTGTTACAAACAGATGAGGATACTTCTCCCTCATCATATCCTCAAGCTCCCATGTAGCTTCTTCAAGTTGGTGGTTCCTCCATAAAACTTTCACCAATCGAGTGGTCTTGTTTCGTAGGACTTTTTCGCTACTATCCAGAATCTCTATCGGCTGTTCTTCATAAGAAAGATCTTGCTCCAGCGGTACAACTTCTGAGCTGAGTACATGTGAAGGATCTGGTATGTACTTTCTCAGGAGAGATACATGGAACACATCGTGAACTTGAGAGAGATTCGGTGGAAGCGCCAATCGTTAAGCTACCTTCCCAACACGATCCAGTATTTCGAAAGGACCGATATATCTAGGGCTCAACTTCCCCTTCTTTCCAAATCTCATAACCCTCTTCCAGGGAGATATTCGTAAGAACACTTTATCACCCACTTCAAACTCTAGGTCTTTTCTTCGGTTGTCGGCATAACTTTTCTGTCGACTCTGAGCTGCTCTTATGTGTCGTTGAATAGATCTAACGTTTTCTGCCATTTCATCAACGAGATCAGGTCCTAATAGCTTTCTTTCCCCAACTTCATCCCAGCAAGTTGGAGTCCTGCATTTCTTTCCATAGAGAGCTTCATAAGGAGCCATCTGAATACTGGAGTGAAAGCTATTATTATAAGAAAATTCCACCAAAGGTAGGTGTTGATCCTAACCTCCTTTGAAATCCATAGAGCAAGCTCTCAACATATCTTCTAGGGTTTGAATTGTTCTCTCAGACTGACCGTCTGTCTGAGGATGATAAGCAGTGCTGAAACTCAACTCTGTATCCAGAGTATGCTGAAGACTTCGCCAGAACTTCGAGGTAAATCTCGGATCCTGATCAGATATAATAGAAAGTGGTACTCCATGCAATCTTACCACTTCCTTTACATATATCCTGGAAAGCTGATCTAGAGAGAAATCCTCTCTAATAGCAATGAAGTGTTCAGACTTTGTAAGACGATCAACTATGACCCAAATAGCATTATTGCCTTTGGATGTTTTAGGAAGTCCTGTGACAAAGTCCATAGTGATGTTTTCCCATTTCCATTCGGGTATGGGTAATGGTTGTAACATCCCCTTAGACTTCTGTCTCTCAGCTTTAACTTGTTGACAAACCAAGCATCGAGAGACATATTCAGCAACATCTCTTTTCATGCCATCCCACCAGAAGTACTCTTTCAGGTCCCTATACATCTTCGTGCTTCCAGGATGAATAGAGAATGAAGAACTATGAGCCTCATCCAGCAGCTCCTACTTTAATTCGGTGATGGGAGGAACACAAACCCGATTCCTGAACTTTATTATCCCATCACAATCAAGGTTGAATTCAGGAACATTTCTTACCTTCTTTTGTAACTCGACATCTTCTTTCTGTGCCTCCTTAATCTTCGCATGTATAGATGGTTGAACATTCATTTGAGAAAGATAATATTTTTCCCCTTCCATTATAATTCCAAGATCCATCCTTTGTAAATCCATAAATATTGGATCTTTTGTGATCCTCATCATGGATAAACTAGCATGGTCTTGTCGACTTAATGCATCTGCCACCTTTTTTTGCTTTCCCAGGGTGGTAATGGATTGAGCAGTCATAATCCTTAATCAGCTCCAACCATCTTCTTTGACGCATATTCAGATCCTTTTGTGTGAAAATATACTTTAAACTTTTATGATCAGTATAAATATCACACCTTTTACCATAAAGGTAATGCCTCCAAATCTTTAATGCAAAGATTACCGCAGCCAACTCCAAATCATGTGTTGGGTAATTTTGCTCATGGATTTTCAACTGTCGTGAGGCATAAGCTATCACCATATCATTTTGCAAAAGAACACACCCCAATCCCTTCTTGGATGCATCACTGTAGATCACAATCCTTTCTCCACTACAAGGCAGTGTGAGCACAGGTGCACTGGATAACCTTCTTTTCAACTCCTTGAAATTCTCTTCACATTCCTCTGTCCAGAAAAACTTAACTCCTTTCCGAGTCAACTTGGTGAGTGGATTAGATAATCGTGAAAAATCTTTTACAAAACATCGATAATATCCAGCCAAACCAAGAAAACTTCGGATCTCAGTTACTGTTGTTGGTCTCGACCATCTTTCGATAACCTCTTTTTTTGCTGGATCCACAAATATCCCCTCTTTTGAGATTATGTGACCCAAAAATGCAACTTTTTGAAGCCAAAATTCACACTTGGTAAATTTGGCATAAACCTTCTCCTTTCTCAAGGTCTTCAATATAATTCTCAAGTGATCTTCATGCTCTTCCTTGATCTTTGAATAGACAAGAATATCGTCTATAAAAACTACCACAAATTGATCAAGATAGTCTCTAAAGACTCTATTCATTAGATCCATGAAGATAGTAGGGGCATTAGTAAGACCAAATGGCATCACTGTAAATTCATAGTGTCCATACCTTGTACGGAAAGCCGTCTTTGGTATATCCTCCCTTTTGACCCTTAATTGATGATACCCTGAACGAAGATCAATCTTGGAAAAGTATTGAGCTCCGCGTAGTTGGTCAAATAAGTCATCAATGCGCGGGAGAGGATATTTGTTATTGATAGTGATCTTGTTAAGTTCTCGATAATCAATGCAGAGTCTCATTGATCCATCTTTCTTCTTAAGAAATAGAACAGGTGCTCCCCAAGGTGACGCACTAGGGCGTATGAATCCCTTATCAAGATTCTCTTGGAGTTGCTTCTTCAATTCCTGCAACTCAATTGGGGCCATTCTATAAGGTGTCTTTGAAATAGGCAAAGCATCCGGTACGAGTTCTATTGAAAACTCAACTTCACGATTTGGTGGAAGACCCGGTAATTCCTCCGGAAAGACATCATCAAACTCCCGTACAATGGGAATATTCTTAATCGTGAGTTTCTCACCAACCATTTGAGAGAAATAACCTTCATTTAGTGGAATCAAGACCCATAATATGGAAGGAATTTCCACTGGAAGGTTATGTTCATCATTGCATTGATAGACGATCGTAGATTGATCTGGAATATGAAATGTGACTTCCCTTATTTGGCAATTGATATGAGCTCCATGTAGAGAAAGCCAATCCATGCCAAGAATCACATCAAATTCCACTAAAGGAAGGATCACAAGATTTGCAGGAAGCACTTTCCCACAAACTTCGATTGGAGAAGAATTATAAACTTTTGATGTGACTGTTGTGCCATTAGGTGTTGTCACAGCTAACTCAACATCTAATTGTTGAGGTAATACGGTGATACCCTTAGAAAATTCTTTAGAAATAAAAGAGTGGGTGGATCCAGAATCAAATAAAACATTTGATACTTTAGAGTGGATGGTAAGTGTACCTTTCACCACTTCGTTATCGTACTCCACATCGCTGATAGAAATTGTATGTGACTTTCCTTTGTCTTTAGCCTTAAGATTTTGTTGACGTCGACCATCATCATCAACCCTTGGATTTGGGCATTGATTGGCATAATGCCCCATCTCCTTGCACTTGAAACATTGAAGTGTAGTAGGTTCATTATGTGTATCCCTTCCTTTGTTTGCATCATTAGACATCTTCTTCCCATTATCGCGGCATTCAAATGTCCGATGACCTTCCTTTCCACATTTAAAACATTTACTTGTCCCTTTAAGACAAATCCCTCCATGTTTCTTTCCACACTTTGAGCATAAGGGAAAGTTCATCTTCTTTTCAGTGTGCTCTTTAGATTTTCCTTTGAATTCTGTCTTCCTCTTCTTATCAAACCCATGTGACTGATGGGTTACTCCAATCTCCATCTCGACTTTGAGAGCACATCGAACGATTTCCTCGTAGCTATTGAAGTCCCTTATGGCTAACGCCCTTCGAAGACTTGGTTTTAAGCCACTAAAGAATCGATCGATCTTACTCTCAGGTTGGATAATAATACTAGAAGCATACCTTGCAAGTCTTGTAAAATTTGCTTCATAGGTACCAACAGATTCATCATCCCTTTGCTTCAGTTCAAGAAACTCTTTCTCCATCTTTGTTCGGAGAATACGAGGGAAGTACTTATTGAAAAATAAGTTCTTGAACCCATACCATTCCATAGACTCAATTTCATCCCTTTGCCTCATATTCTTAATAAGATTCAACCATTGATCAGCATCTCCTTCCAAACGATACACTGCTAGGATGACTTTATCATGTTCAGAACATTGAAGAACTAAAAATATCTTTTCAGTAGTACTAATCCATTGTTCAGCAACTAATGGATCAGTAGACCCGCTGAAAGAAGGTGGACGCTGCCTCATGAAGGATTCAACAGAATGTTGCTCCTTCTTTTGCTCGTTTGGAAGTCCTGCATGATTCATAGCTTGAGAAAGTTGTGTGAGCATGGCTACAAGATTTTTCATTCCATCTCCCATATCGTTTGGTTGCTCAGGGGGACAATCATTGCATTACCCATCGCATTCCTCATTAACATGGTTCCTTCGGGTTCCAACCATTAACTAAAACCAAGAAGAATAGTGTGAGAAACACTAATTATAATAGGAAAACCACATAATCAAGGATAAAATTTCACACTTAAGGTTTTATCCTAGGGTATTCATGGTCATTTCTAAAACACTAAGATTGTGTTCTATGCTTAGAATTATCCTTAGGGTTCTTACTAAGGCTTTTACATCCTAGTTTCCAAAGGTTGACTATAACCTTCCTATGATACCAACTATAACGACCCATACTTTACATACATTGTTAATACTTCAAAATTGAAGCACACTTATTACAACATATGACAAAACCACAAAGGACCGTATAGGTATAGTGTCTTTAGAAACTGGGAAACATAAACACCGGTTCATAAATCTTCTACAGTGTCTCCCATTTATTTCATCATATCTAGGGTCCCTTTTAGCATATTCTACTTAATATCCATCTTCCTGACCTGGGGAAAAGAAAACATAAAAGGGTGAGCTCAAACGCTCAGCAAGGGAAAATAAAGGAAATAAAAATCATATCATATCTTTTTTGAAAATCAAAACCTGCAAAAGAGATCATAATATCTTAACATGGAATAAATCATAGAAGTGAAAATGAGATCCCCATAATCATAACATAAAACTTGAAACTTTGTGGCATGCACACATAATCATGGAAAATCATTTCTTGTTAGTCAAGACTCATTGCCAAGACTATCTTAGTGGACAAAGTCCCTTTCTGAATCGAGTAACCCTCGTTTCAGTCCTATTTCACTGAACCGGTATAACCTACCGTTCCAGCCATGTCTATCTCATGAGATATAAAATCTTTACCCAATGCATTGGAGGGAGATATAGGTCCCACCCATCTTATAATGAATCCTTTCTTATGTGTTCCACATAATCATACATCATCGCATAACACATGTAACAAAAATGGGATTCTTGAAACATCATGACATCATAAATCAATTCATATAAGATAAAGGAGTTCATAAAATTAATTCCATCACAACATGATCAAATCAATGTAATAATAGGGATAAAAATAGAACCCTTTATTATCTTAGATGGAAAATAATTTTGATAAAACACTTGAACTCCATTCTTGAGGAAAATATCCTTTCTTCTTCAAAAACATTTTTCCTTTCATACCATGTCATACAACTTTAAAATAAATGAAGTTGATTAAAAATAAACTTGAAAACTTGTAAAGTAATCTTCTTGGAAATAATGTTTTAAAAATCCATTCATGCCGTATAAGTTAAAAAAACATTCTTCGTGCTTTTGTCGGAAAATTCAAAAAGTACCTCGTACGAAAAACGACAAAAGATTCCTTTCATACATATTACTAAAAACTCACCGAAGGGTAAAAATGGATTTAAACAATTGTAGGTGGATGGAAATAATATTACATATTGATTAAACATGGACGTGGATGATAAAATACACCCCAGTAAATACTTACGAATAAACAATCTCGGATAAAAATGAGATTGTGATATTTCCCTTACCTTAGGTCCGATTTGCTTTGTACGTGTCCGAAGATCCTATATAATGGTTTAAATAATGTTATTGACTTATTCCAGAATCATACATATTGATATGATATCATATATGGTGATATTCTTAGCTTCTTGTTGGTAATATTTCATTGTTACTTGTTACTCGGGTCTTTATTGCCTTTTGTACTTATGCGTGTTTTACCGAATAAATTCTTATTCTTCTTGTAAGGTTATAGATAACTTATATCCAGAATGGTATTAGTGTAACATATATCATATTTATTCATTCAATTCATTTATATAATTACTATGTAATGATGATCATGTAGAACGAGTCGCATCACATCGTGGAGACGGTATTCCGTACGTACGCACGAGTGATGATATCGTTCCTATGATCGTGGAAATGTATTGGAGTATATATATATTATTTCAGTATCAATATTACTTTATAATAATCATAAATAGTTACTCATTACACCATTATACTCATCCTTGTAAAGTGATTGTGGAAAAATAGATTACACCACGGCGTGGAGACGGTATTCCGTACGTACGCACGCGCGGTGATTTCATTTTTCCGTGGGATGGATAGAAGGTGAATTAGGGTTGTTTCATATTTATAATAACATATCAATATGTAATTAATACTGATGTTATTACTTTATCATGAAACAACTAAAGAAGAAGAAGTTGAAGAAGAAATAAATTGAAAAGATCGGTAATGGATATTACCTCTTCCTTGGAACGCATCTTTGAATCCTCCACTTAGGGAACTAAGATTGGTATTTGAAGAAGACCAGGACCTCTAGGATTATTCTAGGGAAGTGTAGAGGAGAAAATGGCAGGGTTTGGCCGAGATTGAGTGCTCAATTTTGTGTGAGGAGGAGGGGGAGGAGGTGCCCTTTTATAAGGCAGGAGAGGGGCACCTTAGGAATATCTCAAAATATTATTTTATATTAAAGTCAAAATCGGTTTATAATGGTTCCAAAGGGTCTTATTTCGAAGCTAAAGTGGGTAAGGGTCGAAATCCTATCAACCAATAGGATTTAGACAAGTTTAGGATATTATTTTAACCTTATCAATTAGATTTAACTCTAAGTTAAATAATTTAACTTTTACCGTGTCTTTTTGTTTTCTTTCACTATATGGTTAATACACTTACTATAACATGCCAAACGAACCCCAAATTGTTTATTATTAATATATATATCCTTATCTAAGTCATTTGGTCGAACCTTAGATTTTTAGGAATAAAATAACAATTAATAATATAATATTTGATTGAAAAACTATTTTGTGTCAATTTTGACACTATTTGATATATGATTTTTCTGAAAGTCATAACAGAATTATATGTTCGAACCAAGTTGATTAAATCAACAATAATATATCATAGTAACCTAGAAAATTCGTGTAATTCATAAAAAGTCTCAAATTACATTTATTTTGGTGTTTATAACATCAATTATGTCAATATTTCATAAATAAGATAATTACTGCATCATCATTGTGTCATAAATAAATTAAATTATTTAATGTCTAAAAATTACAAATAAAATACCATTATGTAGGAAATCTTTTTATATTTCTAATGAATATTTATAGTCTAATTTATCTTATGTATAACCCCATATTAAAAATTATTTACTTATTAAACTTTGATTTTAACTATTTTAACCCTTCTTTAAATAAATTAATAATAAATGTCCTAATCTAATCCAAGTGGGCATAAATGGTCATATTTTATTCCTAAGTTTTTTTGGTCGAATTACACTTGTACAATAGAATTAGGACATGTTTTAGGGTAATAGTAATATCATATTTACCCTTAGTTACCCTATTTACTATTAACCGCGGTAAAAAAAGTAAAAAGTTACTATTCACCAAAAAATTATTTTTATCTCATTGAACCACATTTTACATACTGATATCAACCGTGTCTGTCGTATTTTCAAAATTCCATTCACAGAAGCGGTAAAATTATGTTTTATGCAAAATTCAGTTTTTAACCAGCACTCAGTGGTTTCACTATTCATCAAAAATTGAAAGTTTTCAGAAAAATACCAAAATTTCACCCTAGGCTAATTTCGATATTCCGAATCCAAAAATGAAGTCCATTTTGAAAAATAAAATTTATAAAATTTAAAAAAAGTGGTTATTACTATTCATATCGGCTAGTTTTAATAATATTTTAATAGTATATCGTTGTTTAGTGAAACTCGGTATTGCGTACGATGCAAGCTATCGAGGAAGGTCGCGATTGCGTGTAAAGCAAGCCAAGCAAGTGTTGTGTAGAAAAAGATTCCTTTGATAACATAAAAGTCTCGGGTGTTACAAAACATACACATATGAAATAATGTCATCTTAGATGAAAAATGTTTTTGATAAAACACTTAAAATGAATTCTTGAGGCAAATATCCCTTTTTCTTCAAAATAATTTTCTTTTCTGAAAATATCGTGTAAATTTAAAAGAAAATGATTTTTTTGAAAATATTCATGAAATATTTTGGAGAAAGCTTCATGAAAATAAGCTTTTATAAAACTGAAAAAATCCTTTCATGCTGTATACATTAAAAAAAATTCTTCTCGTACTTTTGTCGGAAAAGTCAAAAAGTACCTTGTAGGGTAAATAAATGAAAGATTCATTCCATACCATGGGGTAAAATTCAAAATGGGTAAAAAGGACTTTAAACATACATGAATACACTTTTATAAAACATGGACTTGGATGATAGCAATAACCCTAGTAAATACTAACGAATAAGCAATCTCGGATAAAAATGAGATTTGCAAAATTAGCCCTTACCTTAGGTCTGATATGCTTCATACGTATCCAAACCTCTTGTATAATTATTTAAATAAGGTCATTGACTTAATACAGAATCATATTCATTGTTATGATATCATATATGTTTCACTTATGAATTTATATTACCCATTCTTTTGTAAATTCCATGTTAAAGTAGCGTTTTGGGTAAAATCATTTCATTTATCGTATGTGTTTCGACTTGTCGTTCTTGATATTATTACTTATATCCTGATTTACATAATTACAGAATTTAAAACACGATTTATATATAATATATATTCATCATATACATATATATATATAATAGATTGATAAAAGGAATGAAATACTGCGTTCATAGAGATGGTAGGTCGTACATATGCATGAACGTTGTTTTCGTTTCCTTATTGAATTTAATGAAACTAAATAGATGACATGGATATATATATAAATAAATCTAGTAGCATTATTATTTCATATATTTCATTATTATTCATTATATAAACTTTATGATCATTCATGTATGGTTAACATGGAGAATGAATCTCATCGCGTCGTGGAGACGGTAGTCCGTACATATGCACAAGCGATGATATCGTTCCCATAATTATTGAATAGAATTGGAGTGGATGGTATAATATATCAGAATCTGTATGATGTTATAATAACCATATATAGTTATTCTCTACACCATTATACCCATCCATGTAAGGTGTTGGTGGAAAAACAGATTTCACCACGGCGTGGAGACGGTATTCCGTACGTACGCACACGTGGTGATTTCGTTTTCCGTAGGATGGATATATGGTGAAATAGGGTTTTCCATACATATAATAATATATCAGTATATGAGTTATACTAATTTTATTACTTCTTAATGAAACAACTAAAGAAGAAGAAGTGGAAGAAGAAATAAAGTTGAAAGAATCGGTAACGGACATTACCTCTTCTTTGAAGCGCCTCTTTGAGACCTCCTCTTAGGGCACTAAAATTGGTCTTTGAAGAAGACCAGAACCTCTAGGATGTTTCTATAGAGGTGGAGAAGAGAATTTCTCCGGGGTTGGCCGAGCTTGAAAGCTCAATGTGGTGTTAGGAAGAGATGGAGAAGGTTCCCTTTTATAAGGGAGGAGAGGGGCACCTTTGGAAAAACTAAAAATATTATTTTATTATAAAGTCATATTCAGTTTTTAATAGCTCCAAATTGATTTATTTTGATGCTAATGTAGGGATGGGTTTAAATAATCTCATCCAATAGAACTTAGACAAGTTTAGGTTTCTATTTTAACCTTATCATTTAGATTTAACCTTAAGTTAAATAATATTACTTTTACCGTGTCTTCCCGTTTTCTTACACTATAATGTTAATAAAATTACTATAACAAGCCAAATGGACCCCACGTTTATTATTATTAATATATATAACCTTATCTAAATAATTTTGGCGAACCATATATTTTTAGGAATAAAATAACAATTAATAATATAATATTTTTTTAAAAACTATTTTATGTCAATTTTGACACTATTTGGTAATTGATTTTTGTGAAAATCATAACAGAATGATTAGTTAGAACAAAGTTAATTAAATCAATAATAACATGTCATATTAACTTGTAAAATTAGTGGAATCATAGAAAGTCTCAAATTAAATTTATTTGTGTATTTATAACATCAATTTTGTCAATATTTCATTAATAAGATAATTACTGCATCATCTTTGTGTCATAAATAAATTAAATTATTTAATGTATAAAAATTATAAATAAAATACCATTATGTAGGAAATAGTTTTAGATTTATAATTAATATTTATAGTAGAATTTATCTTATGTATAACCCTATATTAAAAAGGATTTACTTATTAATCATTAATTTTAACTATTTCAACCCTTCTTTAAATAAATTAATATTAAATGTCCTAATCTAATGCAAGTGGGCCTAAATGGTCATATTTTATTCCTAAGGTTGTATTTGGTCAAATTACACTTATCCAATAGAATTAGGACATGTGTTAGGGTAATAATAATATCAATTTTACCCTTAATTACCCTATTTTCTTTTCACCGTGGTAAAAAAAGTAAAAAGTTACTATTCACCAAAAATTATCTTCATCTCATTGAACCAAATTTTAGTCCTTGACATTAACCATGTCTCTCGGATTTTCGAAATTCCACTCACAGAAGCGGTAAAATTAAGTTTAAATTAAAAAAAGTTAGTTTTTTAACTACCACTAAGTGGTTTCACTATTCATCGAAAATTGAAGTTTTTCAGAAAAATACCAAACATTCATCCTAAGAATTATTTGATATTCTGAATTCAAAATTTATGTCTATATTTCCAAATTCATAACATATAAGTGGAATTAATTAATTTTAAATTTAATTCCCGTTATCAAAACAAATAGCATGTTTTTAAGAAACAAAAACAATCAAAAGATTGATACTTGTTTATATCCAATTTCAAAGTGAAATTAATTCCAATGAAAAACATTGGATTAAATGGTAAAAATATATTCTAATTAAACTTTAAAACCAATTAAAAAGATAATCTGACCATATAAATTATTGCGATAAAAAAGTTGTTTTTAATTAAAATATAGCATGTTTTTACTATTCATTAAAATATGAAAGTTATCAGAATAATATGAAAATTTTATCCAAAGTAAATTTTTATATCCTGATTCCAAAGAAGAATTTTATTTTGTCAAATTGAACTTATATACATGTCAAAAACAAGATTTAAGGTGGGTGCGCCATCAAAAGGCGGCCAAACTGCATTTTTTGAAAAATACTTATTTTACCCGAAAAATTTATTTTATTCTCATACCATGTTCTAGAAAATGAGTAAGATGAATAATAATGTTATAAAATTCAAAATTTCGTTAATACTATTGATAACGGCTAGTTCGCGATAATATTATAACCATATATCGTTGTTTACTGAAACCCGATATTGCGTACAACACACTTTATCGAGGAAGGTCGTGGTTGCGTGTAATGCAAGCCAGATCAGGGTTGCGTGTAGTGAAATCTCTCTTTGGTGTAGCGTACAACACAATACATCAAAGAAATTAAAATAATATTCTTCATAAAATCTTGGGGTGTAACATTCTACCCCCCTTAAAATGAATTTCATCCTCGAAATTCATCACGGTTATAAATCGTTTACAATTCATAGAAACCCACATCATAAAAAGGAATACTAAAACTTAATTTTAAAAACTAAAGTATGAAATGTAACGATTATGCAAAGTAACTCATCACTGGGTTTCTATATAGGAGAACATAGGTTAAAATATGGATATGGAACAAAAATCTAACCATCAAGTTCTGATAGAGAGTGGTAGAGAACATAGCTATGAAAAAGCCAACAATCACAAAGCCATAAATTTGTGATGATCTAGGGTACCATCTGATTCATTGGATATAAGAGCACTAGGACAACATTTTTGGTCTTCAATATCATTTCCCTAAATTTGAAAATTTTGAATTAGAAGAAATACTTTCTTGATTTTGGTACAATCTCACTGTTGTTCGTGCTTTGAACAATTTACACTTCATCTGTTAAAGAAATAAAGTTGAATTTGTTATTCATGAAGTGTTAACAGATCATGTGATAGAATGATGGGTCATTACATCTGTTTCAAACAAAAGGTTAGCAAAAGTTATCAAATATACATAAGTCAATCTATGGTGAGGTTAATCATATATGGTTCCTAAAATTGACTTATAATTTATATATCATACTTCATAATAAAATAAAACTAGTTTCTACTAACCAGGGACTTCTTGTAGGCCTGTGGTAGGTGATAAAGGACAGTCGCACTTCGGTTGTGGGTTCGATTCCCACAGCCTTGTCCGACGCGATGGGTTGTCGCCCGTCCTGCAGGTTGTCCTTTTTCTAAAACTACATTACTATAACATCCCATCAATAATATCAAAAAATGTTCTATCCTTAAACAATAATAACTTATGTCCAACATAATCCATTCCAATCTTTAGGCTTATCTAAAATATATCTGTCCAAGATCATAGTATAAAGAAAATTATTACTTGAAATGTCATATAACAATCACGTGAATGCCATCATTTATCCCCCATATATCATAAGATATATCTTTTGGGTCAAATTACAAACCTGTGAATACCTTAATCATGTATTCTCTTGAAGAATGAATACCCATTCAACCTTAGTGAAAACATGAATGTTGTTAAGTTTTAACTCTTTCCACATACCAAAATCCCAAATATTCTATATACTCAAACCATAATATCACTTAGTCCTTATATCAGCCATGAGCTCATGAATATAATCAAACATCTCATTATCTTCTTATCCCTTCATTATGCACGTATCATATACTTTCCAAAAATATCTGAATAACCTTTCATGGTTACCAGTACCATTAACCATATACTTTCAAATACGTTAGGAAAAACAATAGTCTTACAATCCTTAGATGATTCTTTATTCCATAGTACCATTAACTATACAACATAACTCTTGATAAACATACAATCATTCCACTAACTTCTTAAACAACTGAATGAGCTTTAACACTTCTTTCATATCATTTATCATTTTTAGTCTCCTCATCATCATCCACATAAATACTACCCATATGACCATGCTGATTCTCTTCATGATATTTTCCCTTAGGGAATTTGTTTTCATATTACCCATACATTCTACATTGAAAACATCTAATCATTGTTGATATCGTAGAAATACCATTATCCTTCTCCATGGTGTTAACTGAACCTTTTCCTTTGCACTTACTGGATTTATGTCCTTTTCTGCACCCAAAACATCTTTCAGTTCCATTGAAACATTCTCCTTGATTCCTCTTCCCAAATGATTTACATGAGGGGAATTGAACTTTCTTTCCTCTATGATCATCATGAAACTCCATCTTTCTCTTATTAGCTGAGTCGGGATACTTACCAAAGTTGAGATTATTGATCATATTATGAGATTGCTGATTAGGCATAATAACAATGTTTGGACTTCCAAATCCCATTTCATTTGGTTGCTCATGAAAAATATCATTCCATTGTCCATCATATCCTCCATTATCGTGAATCTTCCTATTTCCAACCATTTTCCAAAACCCAAAAAGAATAGTGTGAGAGGAAAAAATCATGCTAGGGAAAAAAACATAGTAAAGGGGGAGTACCCTCAATATCTAACATCTTAGGTTAAATTCTAATATCGTTATCATAGTTCTAGGACTATATCCTATACATATACTTATCCTTAGGGACATCCCTATACATACCTTAGAAATATCTCTACGGATCTCACTAACGTTTTCACATACTAGTTTCCAAAGGTTGACTAAACCTTTCCTCTAATACCAAATGTAGAGACCCGAAGCTTGATGTACATGGAAATTACATTAATTTTGTAGAATAATTAATACATAACAAAAACAGACACACAAGGACCATAATAGTTTAATGTCTTTAGAATCTCAGAATATAATCTTCTAATCATGGTGAAAGATCTTCAACATCTCCCATAAAGATATTCCCATTTTTTTTCTTACCTAAAACCTTTATTTATATCCTGGGTAAAAGAAAACGTAAAAGGGGTGAGCTCAAATGCTTAGTAAGGGTAAGCATAGTGAACATAAAACAATCCTTAGACATTTGAATGTAAAAAAAACATGAGCATAAAATCTAAACATCAAAATCGTGAGCAATGACATAAAACATAGAAGTACGTAAGGCATGGATCACGAAGAAACATTAATCATGATAAATTAACATGGGAATAAAACATGTAGCTGTGGAAACCATTAAGAACATGATATGGTTTCTATAGTATCAAAGGAATTTCTGCCAAGACCATCTTAGTTGACAAAGTCCCTTTCTGAATCGAGTTCACTCCTCGTTCAAGTCCTGTATTACTAAAACGGTTTAACATGACATTCCATCCATGTCTATCTCATGAGATATAAATCTTTTCCCAATGCATTATAGTGAGATATAGGTCCTACCCATCTCATATTTAAATCATTATTTCGTGTGCCACAATATAAACATAAATCATTCATCATAACCCAAGAATAAAATGGGTTTCATAAACATCATTCCGTCATAACATAATCCATACAAAAAACGGATATCATTTCATCATAATAAAAGTGAAACCATGTAAATCATAGATACATGATACTTGAAACATACACATATGAAATAATGTCATATTAGATGAAAAATGGTTTTGATAAAACACTTGAAATGAATTCTTGAGGAAAATATCCTTTTTTCTTCAAAATAATTTTCTTTTCAAAAAATGTCGTGCAATTTTAAAAGAAAAGGATTTGGTTGAAAATAGTTATGAAATATTTTGTAGGAATCTTTATGAAAATAAGTATTTATAAAACTGCAAAAATCCTTTCATGTCGTATACGTTAAAAAAAATTCTTCTCGTACTTTTGTCGGAAAAGTCAAAAAGTACCTTGTAGGGTAAATAAAAGAAAGATTCCTGCCATACCATGGGGTAAAATTCAAAATGGGGAAAAAGGACTTTAAACATACATGAATACACATTTATAAAACATGGACATGGATGATAGCAATAACCCCAGTAAATACTTACGAATAAGCAATCTTGGATAAAAATCAGATTTGCAAAATTATCCCTTACCTTAGGTCTGATATGCTTCGTACTTATCCGAACATCCTATATAATGATTTAAATAATGTGATTGACTTATTAAAGAATCATATTCATTGTTATGATATCATATATTTTTCACTTATGACTTTATATTACCCGTTCTTTTGTAAATTCCATGTTAAAGCAGCGTTTTGGGTAAAATCATTTCATTTATCGTATGTGTTTCAACTTGTCATTCTTGATATTATTACTTATATCCTGATTTACATAATTCCAGAATTTAATGCATTATTTATATATAATATATATTCATCATATACATATATATATTATAGATCGATAAAAGGAATGAAATACACCGTTCATGGAGACGGTAGGTCGTACGTACCCATGAACACTGTTTTCGTTTCCTTATTTAATTGAATGAAACTAAATAGATGACAAGCATATATATATATATATAAATATACATAAATCCAGTAGAATTATTATTTCATATATTTCATTATTATTCATTATATAAACTTTATGATCATTCATGTATGGTTAACATGGAGAATGAATCTCATCGTGTCGTGGAGACGGTAGTCTGTACGTACGCACGAGAGATGATATCGTTCCCATAATTATTGAATAGAGTTGGAGTGGATGGTATAATATATCAGAATCCGTATGATGTTATAATAACCATATATAGTTATTCTTTACACCATTATACCCATCCATGAAAGGTGTTGGTGGAAAAACAGATTTTACCACGGCATGGAGACGGTATTCCATACGTACGCACGCGTGGTGATTTCGTTTTCCGTAGGATGGATAGATGGTGAAATAGGGTTGTTTAATACTTATAATAACATATCCTTATATGAGTTATACTTATGTTGTTACTTAATAATTAAACAACTAAAGAAGAATAAGTGTAAGAATAAATAAAATTGAGAGAATAGGTAACAGACATTACCTCTTCTTTGAAGCGCCTCTTTGAGACCTCCTCTTAGGGAACTAAAATTGGTCTTTGAAGAAGACCCGAACCTCTAGGATGTTTTTATGGAAGTGTAGAAGAGAATTTTTCAGGGGTTGGCCGAGCTTGAAGGCTCAAAGTGGTGTGAGGTAGAGAGGGAGGAGGTGCCCTTTTATAAGGCAGGAGAGGGGCACCTTTGGGAAAACTAAAAGTAATATTTTATTATGAAGTCATATTCAGTTTTTAATAACTCCAAATTGATTTATTTAGAAGCTAATGTGGGTAGGGGTCGAAATACTCTCATAAAATAGAATTTAGACAAGTTTAGGTTTCTATTTTAAGCTTATCATTTAGATTTAACCTTAAGTTAAATAATTATACTTTTACCGTGTCTTCTTGTTTTCTTACACTATAAGGTTAATAAACTTACTATAACAAGACAAACGAACCCAAAATTGTTTTTTATTAATATATATAACCTTATCTATGTCCTTTGGCTGAGCCTTATATTTTTATAAATAAAATAACAATTAATAATTTAATATTTGTTATAAAAACTAATTTATGTCAATTTTGACACTATTTGGTAATTGATTTTTGTTAAAATCATAAAAAAATGACTAGTTCAAAAAACGTTACTTAAATCAATAATAAAATGTCCTATTAACCTATAAAATTAGTTTAATTCATAAAAATTCTCAAATTACATTTATTTGGGTATTTATAACATCAATTATGTCAATATTTCCTTAACAAGATAATTACAGCATCATCTTTGTGTCATAAATAAATTACATTATTTAATGTCTAGAAATTATAAATAAAATAAAATTATGTAGGAAATATTTTTAGCTTTATATTTAATATTTATAGTCGAATTTATCTTATATATAACCCTATATTAAAAATGATTTACTTATTAAACATTGATTTTAACTATTTTAACTCTTCTTTAAATAAATTAATATTAAATGTCCTAATCTAATACAAGTAGGCCTAAATGTTCATATTTTATTCCTAAGGTTGTTTTTGGTCGAATTAAATTTATCCAATAGAATTAGGACATGTGTTAGGGTAATAATAATTTCAATTTTATCCTTAATTACCCTATTTACTTTTAACCGTGGTAAAAAAAGTAAAAAGTTACTATTCACCAAAAATTATTTTCATCTCATTGAATCACATTTTAGTTCTTGATATTAACCGTGTCTCTCAGATTTTTGAAATTCCACTCACAGAAGCGGTAAAATTAAGTTTAAATTAAAAAAAGTTAGTTTTTTAACTACCACTAAGTGGTTTCTCTATTCATCGAAAATTGAATTTTTTCAGAAAAATACCAAAAATTCAGCCTAAGAATTATTTGATATTCCGAATTCAAAATTGATTTCTATTTTGAAAAATTCATAACATATAAGTGGAATTAATTAATTTTAAATTTAATTCCCATTATCAAAACAAATAGCGTGTTTTTTAGAAACAAATACAAATCAAAAGATTGATACTCTTTTATATCCAATTTCAATGTGAAATTAATTCCAATGAACAACATTGGATTAAATGGTAAAAAAATATTCTAATTACACTTTAAAACCAATTAAAAATATAATCTAACCTTATAAATTATTATGATGAAAAACGTTGTTTTTAATTAAAATATAGCGTGTTTTTACTATTTATTAAAATATAAAAGTTATCAGAATAATATGAAAAATTTATCCAAAGTAAATTTTTATATCCTGATTCCAAATAATAATTTAATTTTTTCCAATTGAACTTATAGACATATCAAAAACAAGATTTAAGGTGGGTGCGCCATCAAAAGGCAGCAAAACTGCATTTTTAAAAAAATAATTATTTTACCCGAAAAATTTATTTTATTCTCATACCATGTTCTAGAAAATGAGTATGATTATTAATAATGTCATAAAATTCAAAATGTAGTTAATACTATTCATAATGGCTAGTTCGTGATAATATTATAACCATATATCGTTGTTTAGTGAAACCCGATATTGCATACAACACATGCTATCGAGGAAGGTCGTGATTGCGTGTAATGCAAGCCAGACCGGGGTTTTGTGTAGTGCAATCTCTCTTTGGTGTAGCGTACAACACAATACATCAACGAAATTGAAATAATATTCTTCATAAAATCTCGGGGTGTTACAGCAAAAACCTGGAGGAGTCATGCAACCTCTTCCTATACCAGAGTGGAAATGGGATTATATTACAAAGGGCTTTGTCATGGGGCTGCAGAATACTCCGAGAAGGAATGATGAAATATGGGTCATTGTTGATCATCTTAACTAGTTAACACATTTTCATGCTATTAGAGAATATTTTCCTCTTCCAAGTCTTGAATGACTATATATTAATGATGTTGTAAGACTCCATGGTGTACACTAATCGATTGTTTCTGATATTGATCCCCATTTTACATCAAGATTATATAAATTTCTGCAAAAAGCCCTAGATACTGAACTTCATTTGAGCACTGCCTTCCACCCTCAAACTGGTGGACAATCAGAACAGACTATTCAAACCTTAGATGACATGTTAAGATCTTTCTCACTTGACTTTCAAGGTATGTGGGAATCAATATTTACCTATGGTATAATTTTCCTATAACAATAGCTTCCATTCAAGTATGAAGATGGTACCATATGAAGCACTATATAGAAGGAGATGTCGCACACCAACTTGTTGGGATGGTGTTGGTGAAAGAAAACTCATAGGCCCAAAACTTGTTGAGGAAACTATGGAAAAGGTGAAGGTCATCCAAACCCTCATCCAAGTTGCACAATTTAGGCAGAAGTGTTATGCCAATAATTGAAGGAAGGATTTGGAATTTCCAGTAGGACATCATGTTTTATTAAAGGTATATCCATGGAATGGAGTTATATGATTCGGTAAGAAGGGTAAATTAAGTCCCATGTAAATCGGACCTTTCTAAATTCTAGAACGGATTGGGGTTGTAGCTTACCATTTGGAAATTCCCCCAAGTCTCTTCAAATTTCACGATGTGTTCCACGTATCACTGTTGAGAAAATACATGCCTGACCCAACACATGTACTCAACTACGAGGAAATACAACTAGAACCTGATCTGTCTTATTGTGAAGAGCCTGTCAAGATTCATGACACCAGAGAACAAGTGTTGAGAAACCAGACAACTCATCTGGTAAAAGTATTATGAAGATACCATAAGATGGAAGAGGCAACATGGGAACCAAAGGAACTTATGATGAAGAACCACCAGAATATTTTTGTGTGGTATTATTCATGAAATTTCTAGGCTGAAAGTTTTTGAAGGAGGGAAGAATGTAACACCCCAAGCTTCCATGATACGTTTCCATTTGAATAATGCAATATCTTGCATTATATGCAAATTCAAGATTCTAACACACCGAGACCAATAAAACTAGCCATTATGAATAGTAATACCAAATTTTTGAGATTTAATAAATTTTATTTATCAAAATGGAGTTCATTTTTGAATTCATAATATCGAAATTAGCATAGGGTGAATCTTTGGTAATTTTCTGAAAACTTTAAATTTTTGATGAATAGTTATAAATTTTAATTAAAAACAACCTTTTTATAGTGTTAAATTATACATTTGAGTGGTTTTAAAGTATCATTAGATTATATTTTTATAATTTAAAATAAGTTAGGTCATTTTATGTAATTTAACATTTAAACTAAACATAAACAAGTGTTGATCTTTTGTTAGTTATTATTTCATAAAAAAAAGCCTTTTGTTTTGACAACGGGAATTAATTTTAAATTAACTTCTACCACTTCTGTGTTTTGAATTCTGAAAAATGGATACCATATTTGGAATCAAGAGTTCAATTTTTTTTAAATTGGTAACTTTTATTCTAAGACATTATGAATAATTACTTCGGTAAATATTTTATTTACTATGGTTAAAGGGTAAATCCTATAAATAAGGGTAAAAAATAATATTATAATAATATTAAATTACCCTAACATGTGTCATATTACAATTTGGTTGATACATATCATACCATGGTCATCCGTGGTTCGATTGTTGGACCCCATGGAGCTACATGGGAGTGATAATGACATTTTACATTAATTAATCTAAAGTAAAGACAAATATAACAAAAGCATGTATCTTTTAGTAAAACATTTTTATATGGGGTTATATAATTTATCTCTTCAACTATAAATAATAATTAGAAATAAAAAAATATTTCCTAAATAATTGTATTTTATTTATAATTTTTAGACCATAAATAATTTAATTTATTTTTGACACAATGCTGATGTAGTAATTACCTTAACAATGAAATATTAAAATAATTTATATTATAAATATCCAAATAAATGTATCTTGAGACTTATGATAAATTAAAATAATTTTATAGGTTAATATGACATTTTTGGGTTGGATTAATAAATTTTATTCATTATGATAATGTTTTTATGGCTTTGAAAATAATCAAATACTAAATAGTATCCAAATTGACATAATTGAGTTTTTAAAACAAATACTATATTATTAATAGATATAATATATCTAAAAATCTACGGATATTCCAATGTACATAGATAAGGGTATATATATTAATAAAAACCACATGGGGTTTTCATGGATTGTTATAGTAAGTTTATTTACCATATAATATAAAAATACAAAGAGTCGTGGTAAATGTCAAACTATTTACCTAAGAGTAAAATCTAAAATATAAGTTTAATATGGTAACCTAAACCTATCCAGAACCTATTGATTGAAAGGTTTTAGACCCCCCCACCTTATCCTAGAAATAAATCATTTTTTAGCCATTATAATCGAAAAATTAATTTATTATAAAATAATATTTCAAGCTTTTCCTAAAGTGACCCTCACCTCTCTTATAAAAGGGTATTTCCCCTTCTATTACTTTGACACCTCCAAAGCCTTTTGGATCGGCCAACCACTGCCAAAATATCCTCCCAAATTTCTTTCCTTCATCATATATTCCTTCCTTTGTTAGGAAATCAAACCCAAGGAGCCCTTTTGATCAAATCAAAAGGAAGAACCCGAAGAAGAGGTAAAAATTTCACCACCTATTTCATGTTTTTTTCTTCTTCCACTCCCTCTTTATTTGTTTTTTAATTATAAAATAATAACTCCAGTATCTTCTATATACAGTGATGTTATTATAAAAAATTTACAACCATATTTATTCTTCTATAATTCTTATAAATTACAAAGTCACCGTATGTGCGTACGTACGACTTACCGTCTCCACATCGTGGGGCAGTTTGTTATTCAAACACTTCATTATTTGGATGGGTATAATAATGAGTATAAATAATTTGAATAATAAATATAACATGTTAATGATTATTTATATATGATATACCATCCAATTACATACAATTTTTCCATCAATGATATTGTCACTTGTGCGTACGTATGGATTACCATATCTACAAACGCGACGAGATTCATTTCCCCATCGTAACCATCCAAGAATAATTTTCAATATATGATTAAAAATAATGATTAAGAACTTAATATAATTATGTATATGAATCAAATACATCACATCCATAACAAACATTACTTACTTAACCAATCATATAAAGGAAAATGAGTCAGTTAACACCCAAAACAGTGATACTACTAAAATATTATTAATAGATCAATATTAAGAAGATCATACATGATATCATATTTATGTATATAGTTATTGAATAATTTAATAACAATATTTTAACTATTATACATGAATATTTACATACAATATACTAAGGAAAAGTATAAGATAATGGTTAATTTCATAATCTCTTTATTATCCGAGGTTGTTTTTATGAAAGTATCTACAGTGACCTCTTTATCATCCACATCTGTGTTTTCTTAAAAATATATTTCAAAACATTTTTACTATTTACTAGACTAAGGATTAAAGTCATTTATAACCTTATTTGAACTTAGATGTTTTTAAAGGAATCTTTTCGTCGTTTCCCAAATAAGGTATTTTATTACCTTTTCGACAAAATTATGGTAGAAATGTTTTTTAACTTATACATCGGGTGCAACTATTTTCTGTCGTTATAACATCATCGAAGCATTCCTTACAATATTATAAGAATATATTCAAAATAAAGGTTTTATTTTATAATTATGTGACTCTTAAATGATTTCTAAATAAAAAGAGGTATTTCTTTTAAATAGTTTTCATTTCATCTATGTGAACACCCTTTGATGGATTTTAAACTTGATTGAAGTTGATTTATTATGATATAAATCTTCTATATCATGTTGAAGGTTTTGTGATATGTTTTACTGTGGATGTTTTAGTTTTATACCATTAATGTTTTATGGTTAAATTATTGAAATTTCACAAGGTATTTTTAATGTGAATGTTTATGTTATGTTTCATCCTTTTCATATAAGAAATGTATTGGACTTAGTATGTGACGAGTGGAGCCTTCTATAGCACCTCAGTGCATCGGCAGGTCTAATGAGACAATTAGACATGGAATTGGCCTAGGAATTTCCCAATTTGATATAGGTTTTTGGCCGAGGCCAAAATCATTTTTTAGATGTCTAGGCTGAGGCCTTGACAAGATATTTCAAAATGTCTGGTAATATACATTCCCTCATTATGAAAATAATATTGATGGTTCATGTGGTTAATAGACTAGTAGAATACCCATGCCTATGTTTTATTTTGAAATTATTTACTTATCTCATATTCCTACCATAAAGTGTACATGTTTATTATTTGTAAAGGTATCTGTTTTCAATTATTCACCATGCCTAATGTTTATCTTATCTTCGGCTATATTGCTTACTCTTACTGAGAATTTGAGCTCACCCATTTCTTATGTTTCATTTTCCCAGGATATGAAATAGTTAGTTATGAGTGACTTGCGGGCATAATATTAGAGGATTATATGTTTCTAATGGAATAAATTGCTGTTGTATTTCTTTACAAGTTGTAATGTTGAACTTATGTATATATCAAGTTTCCAATAATACTAAACTGATTGGTCTTTCGGGCTTTGATCCTCTGTGATCATGCCAGTGTTATGTAATAATGCACCAAATATGGGTAACTGGGGTTGGGGCATAACAATTAAATTTATTATTCGCCATATTTAAGTTGGAAATAGTATTTTATAATTTATTATTAAATTCTAATTATCTTATAATTATGATTATTTCATATATTTGTGCGTCGTAGTGGTGGTAATCATTTATTCCTTTAAACCTCTATAGTTTGGATATTTCAAGATTCCTATTTGGGTATCTTTATATATTTGGTCCATTTTATGCTTATGGGGATTGAATATTTTTTCAATAGTCATCTTCCTTTGTTATATTTATTTATTTTAGTTTTTCTAGTGGAATTTCAGTTTTCCTATTTTCTATTGGTTGGAATTTACTGATTAATGTATTTTGAATCTTTACTTCTCTTTAGAATATTATACTATAATTATATTCTAAAATAAATGTTGTTTTAATTATTTAGAAATTTCAATTTAACAATTATGTTAAATATCCACTAAAATGTGGTTTAATTTGACTTCTATTATCAAAAATATATTTAGATATAATACATACTTCCCACTCCCATAGTTTCTTCTAACCATGTACAGAATTCAATAATACATGCTCTAGTGAAACCGACTTACCCTTCAAAAGTTTCTCACCACAATCAATAACGTCCACCTTATAGTATATAATTAATTCATCCACCTCCAAATCTAAATTATATTAATTAATCACACAATATGGTTTGAATTTGTATTTCTGAAGAAATTTTATGTAAAACACATCACCCATTCCAATAATCTATAGAGGAAAATCTTTAAAATATATAATCGATCCAAAATTATAAAGTTTCTTACATATAACTATAAAACATGATACCAATTTACCATACTCTCTCAATATCTCGTGCCCTAGTTTAGGTTTAAGTAGAATTATAAAATAAAACCAAAAATAGAATATTTAATGTCATCATATAATTAATGTATATTATTTCAATCTATAATGAGTTTTATATAACTTTTTGTTAATTAATTGAACTCAAACTATAGTATCGAATATAAAAATTTAATCCCAAATGGTGACTACTCACCAAAATTTATCTAGAATAATATAGATCAATCTAGTCTCCTACACATAGCCCCAAATTGTTTTACAATGAAATAAATAATTATCTCATCACATTTATATACTAGAATGTAAAATGTGTAAAAAATGTCAACAAACCTCTAATCATTTGACTTTATCTACTTGAATACTATATATCATTAATCAATCCTAGAATTTTCCTTCAGTATCCCTTGGCCACTAAAAGTTTAATTAGATGCCATATATCTTGGCTAAACCTATTTTAACCATATATTGAGTGTTATGAACACATGTATAATGATATTCAATATGAATGATCAAACCATAAGTCTTATATGAAAATTGTGAAGAGAATCAACCCTAAACGATTAACTAAGAGCATATTTTCTACCATATATCATTAAAAAAATAACATGACACATATATTTGAAATACTAAACCTCCATAACATGATACATCATAGATGAATTAATTGTTAATGGAACTAATATTACACTAATTTAGTACATATGCATATTTAGACATAAATTAGAGAAGATAATCATGATCTTTATATCAAAATTATATCTCAAAAATACTTTATATGATATTTCTGTCTTTACAAAGAAGCCACAAGATTTCACATTCCTAAAGTATAAACTCTATTAATGATAAAGGATTCGATATACTCAATATTCCCCATATTCCTATATCTCAGATATTACTAGGTAAATATTACCTTAAACTCTTATGGTTGATGCAAAAAAATAACTCCCAAAATTTATAGGAAAATTTCAACATATTCTCTTGTAAAACCAACTAAATGTAAGGAATCAGATAATCCGTCTAATGAGGAAAAGGTATCTAAACTTTCTTATAAACATCCCACCCATATAAAATTAAACTCAATATAAATCTAAAAAAAGTAGCATCAAAATTTTCCTTATAATTATAAACCATATTTCCTAAAATAAGAATGAGTGATGATATCAATTTCCACTTTAATTTTTAAAATCCCACCACACATAAATTTCCCCATAACAATTTCACCCCATTCATGATCAAAGAAACCTTTAACATTGAAAAATGAGGAAAATATTGAATAATATAAAGATATTTCCTTTAGATTATTCAAAAACATTGAAACTTGAAGATATTCTTAAGTACATTTTATCAATGTAACATTATATTATTTTCATTCAATTTCACTATTATAATAATGATGTGGAATTTTTATAACATTATATAAATATGGTCGGATTTAAATTCCAAAAAATCTATAAAAAATGGTTATCATACTCCTCATGAGAACATAAATATATGAATTTATTATCAATAATAATAATAATCGTGAATGTGTTTTTATTGTGAAGAATTTATAATTCTTTAATTTTATAACGATGCCGTCAATATATCATGTGACATTTTAAACATTTTTAATAATTATGAATGGTGTTTCATAAATATACCCATCTAATTCATTGTAAATTGAATATATTAGAATTTAATATTATTCAATTAAAACAAGATAAAATGATTATTTTTAATGTTTTTTTTAGGAATATTTTTTTTTGAGAAATAAATAATGAATTTAAATGAATTTTTGGTAAACTATTGTCCAACCCTGTTGGGCCTTAACTAGTAGGATAATAAGATACATACCCATCCACAAAGGGTCTGATGACCAGGACAACCCACCATAGTAGCCATCCCTATGTGATAATGGAGAATTAGTCTCATATGGAGGATCCAACATAATGGTTTGGAAAAGTACTATATGGTCCATACATGCTGACATAACAAATATAATGTGTGTTAATAGAGTTATTGTAGAATATCCATGTAGCATACTTTTAATCCAATGTTGTTATGGGACTATATATTTTCTAGTTCTTGATACTATTGATTTCCCGGGTGGGAAAATTAATTCACTGAGATATTCATAAATTAATTGAAAATCCTCTATTCCATATTGTACATTTTCTCCCTCACCCTAAGAAATTTTCCTCATCGCAGATCTGCCGCCTTTCATCACTCAATAATGACTGTTGATGCATAAAATCATTGGGAAACAACATAAAAACCCTATAAAAAGACCAATATCAATCTTATGTCCACTATTGAGTCCTTGAAACACCATATAACCCTTATGATGTATTAAATTAATTCCAAGAATTCCATACATTAAAATGGGAATCTCCATTAGACCACATTGAAGGATAACTAACATTGATAATGATTTGTTCCGTGGGAGGTTCTTTGTACCATGTAATTTCCATATAAGAGGGCTCTACACCATGATTAGTAAGTTATTCCATGTATTGAATATCTAATGGGGGATGGTTTTAAGGATAATGGACCTATTCCATGGGTAACATATTTACACCATAACCTCATAGAAGAAAAAAAGTTGAACCAATTGTTGTGCCATGTGGGTTGGCATGCCCCATGGTGATTATCTATTTGAAAGATATGATTTTAATGGAAAAACATTCCAATAGGAGACTTTATCATAGTGTTTTATCTTCCCTATTATGATTCCATATATTTTAGTAGTAGCTTGTGAAAAGGAAAATGAATAACATAGAGGCTACCTAGTGGTATAATTTCTTACATCCTATAGATGACTATATAGGTTGTAGCATGATAATTTATTAAATATAAATAATGGATTTAAGATCCTGGAAGGTGGATCTATCCAACAATACATTAAGCTCCTTACATGGTGGTAGTGGATATGTCATAATAGATCTTCCTATGCCACAAAAGTGTTTAATGATGAATTTTTGAAACACCCACTTTTTTGGTAGAGATCTAAAATTGATATTTTGATTATTTGAATATATATATGGATAAAAGAATTATTATATTTCAATAACAGATATGTAAAGGTTTCCTCCCTCTATAAATATGTTGGTATTTCTAATAATAGAAAAATAAATCATAGAATTGGAGAATCAAATATTCATAGGATTGTAGAACCAAAAAAACCTCTATTTCTCTATTTCATCTCTATTTATCATTATTTTGTTTTTTCCATAAATTATACCCTCTTTCTCCCATTACATATTATCTATAAAAGGGATTGATTCCTTATGTTGTTGGGTAAAATGGATGAGACCTAAATTTTAATTTCTATATATAGTTTCTTATGAATTCAGGATTATATATTCTTTGTTAAATGGTTTTAAATTCTGAATTTTAAAATATAAAAATAATGTGAATTGGTTTGTGATTAATTATAAATTTAAACAATTCCATTGATTAAGAAATATTTTATCCCCCTAAATACCTTTTAATCATATCATTTTAATAGTTTATTTTTTGGTGGGGAGTGTTTTCTGATCACTAAAGATGTTATGAAGAAAAAGATGAAGTTATAGTATTATTGGGAATTTAAATACCTGATTTAGAACTTAAAAGGTTATTAAATGTATAATATTCATGCATTTCTCATATTGTAATGATAATAATCCTTGAAATGAAACTATGATGATTATTTTCATAATCATCGTACATGATCATCGGTGAAAATGGAAATATATTATCAATACATTCATTTAATTATTTAATAAAAAAATACATTAATATCTAAAGGAATATGATTTTTTTTAAAAAAATTGATTCCATGCATAACCCGTTATAACATATCTCTAATCTGATTTTCATAATCCTTGTTTCATCGTTTGATAGTCCTAGTGTTCCATTCAAATTATTTTATTATGCATGATGAAAAAAATATTAAATCACTACTCCTCAGAGAAAATTTTGGTTACTATGAGTATTACACTTCTTATATTGAGTTAAAATATCTTTACACACACCGAATTATAGTTTTTCATAAAAAAATTTCACCCTTACTAGAATGGGAGTTATAATATAACCAATAATTGCATGACTAGTACCTCTAATGAATAATTATTTTATTTTGATCCTTAGATAAGAGGTTATTTATAACTAGACATAGGAACTCTATCAATGTTGATGAATTAAATTTTGTAAACTCTACCAAAACCACAATTTATAACTCCAATCCCACCATAATGTCATTAAGTCAACAACAAGAATAATGGGACCTGTGTTCCCCCCAATTTTGCGAACTACAAAACTAGTTACCCATTCTTACACAAAAATATAGTTTTTAATTTTTTGTCTAAATGATTCATTTTCCACCTAATTTCAATATACTTGTAGGTGAAGATCCCAAATATCATTTTCAATAATTGTTTTTCATTTGTTCAAGCTTCAAGTCCGGAAGAGTATTCGAGGACCTATTCAAGTGGAGGGAATTCCACTTTTCAAATGAGGTAGCTACAAAATAGTTGTTTAAATCCAACAAACTGAAAATATCTATTAGTAGGATAATCACTAAAGAAGTTTCATGAAAAGATTATTCCATCATGATAGATCACAATGATAATAAATGAGATATAATCCATTCTAAAACCAACTATAGAACACTTAATGAGTATTGTGAATGGTTAAAGAAGATGTGTGTAAGATGACCCCACAAAGAATTTGGATACCACCAATTTATAGTCTTATTATACCAAGGACTACTAGAAAATGAGTGGAAGCTCTAGAATTCATCATCCAAAAGATCATTGAATGGAAAATCACTAATGGAAACCATGACTTTAATAAAAATTATTACACAGAATTCCTAATAGTTTGGAACCATAGGTATAAATACAAGAGTAGTTCAAGAGGTAAGAGATTAAAACTCATCTCTATTAATTAGAACCATGCATGAAGAGCTGAAATGTTTAGTGAGCCACATGGATATGAAGAAATTGAATGAGAAACATGTCCCACTTAAACTATATATATTTTGTTCATCACCCAACAATTCCATTAATAAATGTGTTATGATATAGGGTATGGATTGTTTTGTAGTCACATTCCATCCAATTGTTTTTTAAAAATCAACCAAAGAGACAAGTCAAGCCTAAAATGGAATCAGATGTCAAAATATATAGGATATAACTCCATTTTGTAATCAATACCCAAATTATACTCCTTTTTAAACAATATATAAGAAATTATACTAATAACAATATTATCAACCACCACCTATTAAAAACTCTATGGGGATCCATCAACAATTACACAATCATTTGTTAGAAAATAAGGTGCATAGAATGAGGATATAAAAAATATAGGGAAGGATTTGTCAAATTATTTTGAGGGTGTCATGGTTATGTTGTCCGAAAACAATAGAAAGATACCAGATTAGATAACTAAAAACCCAAAGGAGAGTCTAAGAATGATCATTACAAGGAGTTTCAAGGAGATTCAACCACATAATCCCAGGAATGTTATTATTTAAATAGATGAAGTTAAGTCTAAATATTCTTAATATAATCTAAAAGAACAACCCCACAAACTAGTAGAAGATGAAAAAAAATAGAAGTAAGTGAGGAAAATATTTTGAAATGAAATACTATAGAAACCATTACAGAGGTCAAAAAGGGATATAATGGATGTTCTAACATAATTACCTATTATTTTTTCTCTGTCAAAGAATATAGAAGAATAAAAACATCAAATATAGGTCCAGTAGATATTTCAAAAAATTAAATTAACATGACTTTCATGGAATCCATTAAAAAATTTCAAAATATAATAAATTTCTCATGTAAATTTGTATAAAAAGACTGAATCAGAATGAGAAAGATATAATTATCCTATGGATTATTTTCACAACCATGATCACACCACCATTTTAAAAATAATTCAAGATCTAGGGATATTTTCTATAACTTGTGATGTCATTTCTTTTATTTTTCTGATTTTATGTTTGATCTCCTGACATCTATTAATGTGATGTGTCACACTAAATTTACATATTTTAAAATTATAAAATTGAATCACACAATAGGGTTGTCCCAATAAAAAAAATATATCTACAATTTATATTGTGTAGTTTTAGAAGATTTTTCAATGGAAGTGGAAACATTAATTTTTTTAGATAACTTTTATATTCTCACAATAGAGGTAGACAATGTACAATTCCATTAACCCATAATATTTGGAATATCATTTATAAAAATGGACATGGAGATCATCATTAATAATGAAGGAACTCTCACTATGGAGAAATGATATTACAAGATGTATTTCAATGTTCATGACTCCAAGAATAACCCTTCGAGAAATCATTCCCTCTATGAAATATCCAAGTAGGATTGTATTGATCCCATTGAAGATGTAGGTATCTTTCAAGAAATTTTAGCCTTAGGATATAACTATTCTATTGAAAACACCAAAGAAAAAAGTGAATAATAAAAAATATAGAAATTTTGTTTTCTAATTTTAAGATGAAAGGACCTATAATTTAACTGTTAACTTATTATAAGAGGCTAACAAGTTTCCATTTACTTAAAAAATTCATCTTTTGGAAGATAAATCTAATATCATATATAGAAAAAACCATAATTTTATAATTGATACCTCTACCGTGAAGTTTACAATAAGTGAATTTTATGGAAGAAGAAAATTTTCTTATAATCGTATCTAACAACATATCAAAAGACCAAGAAAAATATTATTTGAAATTTTGAAAAGAAACATCCAATCCATAGGGTGGGGCATATTAGGCATCCCAAAAATTAACCCCATGGTCTGTTCCCTTTGAATATATATATAGGGTTTTTCTCTTGACCTATTGGGTAACCCTAAAGGCGGATAAATTATAAAATCATGTAGGTAGTAAAAAAAAAATATAAATATTGATTGTAGTTGATATTATTCACTAAATTTATGAATCATAATGGGTGTTCACCATCCATGTGGTTTTTTATAAAATTGGTTTGATGATCATGGAAAATGAGAATAATGAGTTAATTCCCAAGAGAGTTCATAACTGTTATAGAGTTTTCATTGAGAATATGAATATAAATCAATTCACTAGAAAAGACCATTTACATATCTCATTCATTGGAAAAATGTTTGAAATGTTGTAACTATTAAAAAATTACTTTTTATGAGATGAAATTTTTGGATACATTTAGGTATAAATTTCCCCAGAAAACCTGGAGAAGAAAACATTGACATAACCTTTTGGGGACTTCTCTTACAATAGGAATCATTTATGTAGTGAAACACTCTAGGTAAATTTCAATAGTGTATAGCATGTATATGTTCAAATCATATTTAATAATTTTTTGAGGTATTTCTCAATGAATTTAAATTTTTGGAAATTCAAGTTATCATTTCTTAGGAAATGTAATAAAATTCTTGAGAAAATTCATTGACAAAAATATTATTTTTAACAATGAGAAGTGTCCAGTTATAGTTTAGAAATGAATAATTATATGTCTTATCATTTTAGAAAATGGCACTACGGTAGATAAGTCTATAGTAAAATTGATCATTTTGTAACCATATCCCAGTTGTGTGAGACATAATAGACCATTCATGGGCTATGTGGAATTCTATAGAAAATTCATCAAATATTTTATTAATATTTATCTTCCTCTAACAAGATTTATTTCAAAAGTAGCTAAAAGTAATTTTATTGATGATTCCAAGTTATAATTTCAAGTTTTGTCAAAAAGGTTTATTACCCCGCCAATAATGAAACCCCTGAATTGGGAGTACACATTTGAGCTTCTTTTCAAGCATCAAACCAAGATATGGGATAATACCTATTTCAAATGATTTAAGAAAAACTGTCATGAACCCTCCCTCTAAGGATAAACCTATTTGGCAGTAAATGAGGAGAGAGATATAGTGACCCCCAATTATCGCATCCAATTGGCCCCGAGTTGGATACTAGAACCTAGGGTATAACAATCTCACAATATGAGAGGAATTACCCTTTATAACAAAACAAAATTATGAGATATTATGGATCATCCAAAGAATAACTCTAAGACATTTGTAAACAAAATCAAAATACCACCCCGGATGCATGAATAAAATAGAACTCGTAAAAATTTAATAAAACTCCTATGTAAAGAACCCAAAAATCAAGCTAAATAAGTGAGTCATCAACTGTCCGAAAGCCCGAGATAGTAACGCACAACACGGTCCTTGAAATTCCCATGGAAACCTAAAAGACGTTTTATATATGGGTGCATACATGTATACTCAGTAGGAAAACAAGTGTCTCTCTAGCATATATGTGGGAAACAAACTAATGCTCATATTGTAAAATAGTAGAACCAAATAGCATCTAACATGTATACTAACCATCCCAACCTCACCAAGGCCCGCTCACCAAATACAAAATGTAATATAAAGAACATTGATGATAGGTTACCCCTACCACATTCCCACTAATTAGCATCTCTCCCACCCTAACAGCAGACGTCCAGACACTCCCACCTCTTCTGAACATAACACATAACAACTCACACGTAGAAACCTAGGCCAAAAACCACATCAAATCTCACTCCTAGATACCCAGGAATCAAACCACATCACATCACCCCCCACAAACACTTGTCCATAACCATACCACAACACGCCCAAAGACACCTTCGCCAAAAACTACACCTAATCCCAACGACACCTGGGAAAACACAAAATATCTCATCCCAAAGACATTTATGAAAGAACTACTCATCTCATCTTAAATACCCTTGGAAAATAACATCTTGCTTCATCCTGAAGGCACCTGAGAATCCATAACTCACCCATGCACACCTGGGATTCACACCTCACCATAACCTGCCTGAATAACTTTTGGCTATCACTGCGTAGAAGAGGGAGAAGGTAAAAGTCTGTGTCTAGCAATCTATCCTCCCACTAGGATGTTTGATAAGGACACCCTCCCCCATGATAATGGTGGTGTTGGGTAAATAAGGATGAATTAGGGTGGTATTTGTATTGAAATAATAAGGAAAATACATGTATATACATTTATGATACCAAAAACATAATGGAAACCTATTGGTTCCTAGATAGAAATATTCCAATGAGACTACCACCTTTGTTTCTACCACCAAATGCACAACATCAAAAAACTACTCATAAAATCCATTTCATATTCCAAAAAATTTATTTAACCATCCCATTCATTTTATTTTTTAGCATAAAACAACATATAATGACATATCCCATCATTTATTTACCCATTAACCATTTCAACTCAATTATCCAATCTATCCAAAGTCATTACACACTATATTAATCAAATATATATTCATTAAATCACCACATGGTAACCACTATGCAAATCAAAAAACATGAAACATAGAAATAGTCATTTCAGAATGTGATGATTCTGATTAATTTTGATAGCTCGACATTTAAGAAACATATTTCCATGACATCCATGTTTGACACCCAATAATGATAAATCCTATATTTATCTCTACTCCTGGGGTGAAGCTTTCTGTATGTTATTACTGGAGAAAACCAGTACCAATCACTACTTTTGTTCTTAAAACATATCCTGATCAGTTCGCATATCAACAGAACCTACCCCCAACTCACAAACCATCTGGTTAGACATTACTATGCTACTAGTTCACAGCCCTTTTGTACAAAACTTCTCATCCACCCACAATCAATCAATCACTCAACCTAAGATTCCATTATGCCACCCAATCCATTCACACAACAAAAGCGTGCTCACAACCATACTACCACACAAACTAGAACACACCCACACCTCACCTCACTACATGTACTAAGGAAAAACACAATTCTAGATTTAATAAGGAATCAATTATTTAATTCCACTTGTTAATTCAGGGGTAATCACAAAAATGATATGAACATGGGGAATACATTATTTTTTCAATTATACCCAATTAAACAATTCCATATATATAAGTTTCTAAAAAAATATCATCATGGATTATATAAAATGCATTTAACATGAAAAATTCCTCCAATGTACATGATTTTTAGTGGCTATTTGGACTATAAAAAACATAATATCAACCAGACTAAAATTAAAAAGTAGGTGCACGTGTCACTTTTAACCAAACATCTATAAATGGATCTTAAAATAGTTAAATTATATATTTTAATTTTTATTAAACTATATCCAAAAGGAATTTTTTCTCCACCCCACATGATGCCAAAATTGGGCAGATGAAGCAAAACCTACCTTAAATGGGTTTGAAGGTTCTTTACATGAGAATGGATCATGTAACAGATCTCTGATAACCTCTCCCAGAAGAGCTACATCCATCCAAGGATGCTGGGACAACACCGCCCCCACAACAAACGAAGTGAACATCATTAGAACCAAGAGAGATCAACCAACATCACATGGTTAGAAGAACAGGATGAAAAATAAGATCAAACAAAAGAAAACCAAAAAAGAGAGGAAGAACACACCTTTGATCGAAGACATACAAATATGGATTGAATGAAATAAACTAAGAATAAATTTTTGTTACATTAATCCTTAAAATGCTAGAGTGGGGTCCCCAGGTAACTAGGGGTCTAAGAGGAGACACTGTAGTCATAGGGTTAGACAAACCGAATGGTTAGAAAATTCATAAAACATTATAGTAGTAGAGGATTACATGACATGTAACCCCCCTTCACGCCATGTAATGCCTAAAGGTTGGTTTCCCCCAAAAAACCCCTCACCATTCAATTTTTTTCAATCCCTAAAATATTACACATAGTGAAACACCTAGAGAAGAAGCGAAACCAAGATTTGCAATGTGTTATACTATTACATAATGTATAACCCATGTAGTAGATTTAATCCCCCCCACTCCCATGAAAACTCATGGGACCTTCTCTAAACATATCTAACAACAAAAATCTTTCAATGTAACGGGCCGGGATGGAATAAATTATTACATTAGATACCTATAAAATTATTATTATTTTCATCAATCCAAATCCAATCCCTAGTGGTCTGAACAACCACCTGGTGTGATACATCTCAACAGTCTTTCCATGCCTAAAACCCTAACTTCATCCTAACATGCCTACCTAAATGACCACACATACTCTTTTCACTACCACATAACCACAACCGAAAGTTACCTCCTTTCACACAACAAAAATATCATGAAAATACCACACAACAGCTATATCCAAGAACTATACTATCCTGAACACAATAATCCTAGAATTCTGTCCTCCAGGATAAGATACTATCAGCTCGGGTGGCATTAAATTTCTAATACAGATTTAATCACATTGCAGTTAATGTGTCTCAATTATAAATATTCTAGTACCCTCTTTATATGTCACTACATTTTCATATATCACACCACACATATCTCAAACCAAGGGAAACAAATCATTTCATAAAATAAGGTTCAGACACCATATTTCAAAAAAAAATTAGAGAAAATAAAAATTCAAGAAAACGCCAAGTGCTGGGAACACATATGCATTTCTTAATACCAAGTACTCTCCTCCAAGATATCATGCCTCCAAAACACATGATCCAAAGCAATGGTCATTCCATGAAGGGCCTTTTCATGATGATCTTTGATCTCTACAGGATTCTCCACAATTATTGCATTGTCCTCAATATCTAACTCTCCCCAATCATGTTCATGGGAGTCATTGTAAAGATACCGAAGAAGATCAGAGATGTGGAAGATGTCATGGATCCTCTCCAAAATTAGTGGAAATTATAACTAGTACACCACCTTTTCAACTCTCCCCAACACCTCAAAGGGTACAACAGAAATTGGAGAAGGATTAATCCCTCTACCCAACCCACGTTGCACATTCCAAGAAGAAAATTCAAGAACATGTGGTCCCCAACCATAAATTCCAACTGCCCACTTTTCCAATGGGCACACGAAATATTCAAGTCTTGTGCTTCTTTAGTCCTATCATATACAAGATAATCTTTCTCAATCATGATTTTAACCACATTGAGACCAAGAATTTCTACCCCCCCAACCACTATCTAGAAAAATTGATAATGGAACGACCTTACATACAAGACTTCAAAGAGAACCATGATGATGGAATAGTGGTATCGATTTTTATAAAAGAAATATATAAAATTTATGTTTCATACCCAAGATCTACCAATGTCCATGATGCATTCTCGAGTCTATCCTCTAGGGAATGGATATTCCATTCTGTTATCCCATAAGTTTGAGGGTGAAAAGCAGTGCTGAGGCATAAGGGGGTGCTAAAATAATCCTGCAATACCTTCTAAACTAATGAGGAAAAATAGGTGTCCTGATCTGAGACAATGGACATTGAAACCCCATGCTTCCGCACCACCTCATCCACATACCTCTTATATAAGGAAAGCACAATGTTTGACTCCTTGATTTCTATGAAGTGAGCCGATTTTGTCATCTAATCCACTATAACCCAAATAACATCACAACCTTCCTGAACTCTAGGAACCCCTATGATTAAAATCCATTAATATTTTATCCCACTTCCACTCAGGAACATCCCCGGGCTGCAAAAAACCACTAGGAACATGATGGTCATCCTTAACCTACTAGAAAACCAAGCACCTTACCGCAAACTCCCCCACCAACCAATTCATCCCAGGACAATAAAGCAGAATCCTCAAACCATGGTAAATTTTAGAAACAACTGTATGTACTACAAAATGTGAGTTATTAAACACACATAGGAGACAATCATTCATTTTTACTAGGACAAACAACCACCCATTAATCAACATATAATTCTGAATAACCATTGAACATCCCTATGGAGAATTGGAGCACTAACCAACTTCCCCTTTAGCCAGCTAAATGCTTCCTGAAAATGATCACTCCATAGAAAAAATGATCCTTCTAGGTCAGTGCTATCAATGAAGATGTGAATGAAGATAAATCAGGTAAAAACATTTGATAATATCGCACAAGACCAAGAAAACTTCAAACCTCTACCACATTCAGGGGTACTTCCCAAGAAACAACTCCATAAGCATTTCATAGGTTTACTGAAACACCCTTTTGAGACACCACGTGCCCATGGAAATACACCTCGCATGTCTAGAAATTACACTTTGATAACTTTCCATAGATTTGGTGGCATTGAAGAGCACGAAAGACAGTTCCGAGAAGCTCGACATGATCATCCTATGACATAGAGTAAATTAAGATTTAATCGATGAACATGATGATGAAATGATCTAGGAACTCAATGAAAATGGAGTTCATAAGTCCCATGAACATGGCTGGAGTGTTCATAACACCCAAAGATATGACTAGAAACTTAATGTGACCATATATGAATCTAAAATAAGTCTTCAAGATATCACCCTCCTTCAACTGTAACTGGTGAAATTCATACCATAGATTGTTCTTATAAACCCAAATCTCTCCTCTCAGTGGGTGAAGAAGATATTTTATACTTGAAAGAGAATAAGGTTTCTTGAACGTCACACGATTCAACCATCAGAAGTCTATGTAAAAACTCATTCCACTGACCTCCTCCTTTGAGAAACACATGGGAGCACCCCCTTAAACACACTGGGAAGGATAAAAAACTTCTACATCAGATATTCTATATGAACCCTCAACTCTCACTACCAAAAAATGTGGCATATGATAACGAGACATTAAAATCAGAGAAGAATAGGGTTGTAAGTCTATCCAGCACTCAACATCAAGTCAAGGGTGTAGTGTCACAAAATCCATAGGGAAAACATCCAATAACTTGCCAATGACTTTAGGAACCTCTACCATTTTTGTATCCATTGATTCCACTGATTGATCAACCACCAGAGAGAGAAGGGTCCACATTCCGACATCCCGTATAAGAACCCCTCTCACCAATGAAAACCCCTCTCTAGCCACCCACATCTAAAAACATGACTATCCTCCTAAATTAGTTGATGAAAGAATGTAAAAAATACAACCAATATATTATAAGGATGACATCATATGACTGCATTGGTAGTAAGAAGAGTTACCCATAGGACTGATATAGTCCCATCATCACTCTACACCCCCAGCATATGTCAAACAAGCTAGTATGGTCTCTGACTATTGTAATAAACACCAGTGTTACGAGAAGGCTCCCTATGTCTAGTCCCATATAATGGTCTAGAGTTGGTGAAATAAATTATTGTGAGGCTATTGAATAAAATAAAGAACAAATAAGAGTACTAAACAAACTGATCGTACTTATAATGATCTGAGGCCCCTCTAAAACTATTTTATCCACTATATGCAACTGACGATTCCCACCACCTCTTCCTTTGTACTAAAAACCACCTCTATGAACATTATTTGGTCGAGGTCCCTGTATATGAAGAATATCATGAGGTCTTTCTCTACCTACTCTATCTCACCTAGTTGAACATGATCATGCTTCCCCTACTACTGAAATGACCTGATTGGAATCTGCTGCTGAGTACGACGTTGAACCTTTCGACCTCTACCCAGCTAGGCTCGACTATACACATGGAACTGATTATGATGATTGACCCAAACTCCAAAAAACCAATACATCAGCTCAAATTTCAGGGGAAAGGCATGAGGATCATATGGTCGAAATGGAAGAAGTTGAGGTCGAATACCAACCAGAAAAAACCTCAAAGGTCATGGTTCTTCGGGCATTATGCTGCTAACCCTATCTATTAAATAACCACGATGGCTCCCCTCTCATGGTAGAACTCCTCACGAGTGCATCCACTTGATCACCTCTGCCTACGTATGAACTTATAGGTATGTTGGTAACATAAAATGAGTAACCACATATCTAATAGAAGGAAAAAGTGCCTCCTTAAGATGCCACACTAGAGACTCCTCATCTAGAAAGAGATATGCGAAAAAATGTAGAAGATCCTTAATCTTGATTCCCAACTCACATTCTAACATACTCTAATGTTGAAGGGAGAGTATGTCCAACCTCTTCTTAGCCTTCATAGTCGATGAATGGAACTCTTCTCGGAACTCCATATCAATGTTCACCCACAAAACGTCTACCTATTTCCCCTCCCCTAGATACAACTTCTAGCACAAATGCACATCTCCTCGCATCTGGCTCTTAACCATATAAGTTCAGTACTTTATTTGGGCCTGGATCAAACTGAATGTGATATCAGGTTCCTCATTTAGTATTTTTCTCTCCATGTCTGAAACACTACCCTCAAACATCCACAAATCATTTCTCTAAAAATAAAAAAACAACCTCTTCCACATATCATCTCCCTTATTGGGATCGACCCTATGAATATCAACCCAATTGGAAAAATAAACCTTCGATGCCTTAACCACATACAGAAGATGACTATGATCCATAACTGAATGGTGAATAAATATTTTATATGCCTAGGTAGTATGAAATTTTATTAAAATTTATTTAAATTAATTTTACTCATTTTATCCATTTTAACATTCAAAAAACAATATAATTAAAAAAACATAAGTAATTATGATTAATTTACCTTTACTAGGTATGTACCCGGAAAGAAGCTCCATATTACTTGGTTGCCCAATAAATTTAGATTCCGCGTATTGGATCATGGGGGGGAACTAAAATCTAGTTCCCTAGTTGGTATCTCTATCCTATGTCACACACCATGGTCAACTTGAACTTTTTCCATACTATCCCATCTAATTTTCACTATGTGTAACTTCAAAATAAATCACATCTCTCAACCATTAGCTCTGATGCCATTCAATCATGACCTCCCCCTCTAAGGATACCCCACTCGGGTTGGCAATGAATAATTGAAGATTTTGAACCCCCACGTCCTGCCTCCAATAGGCCCTGGGTTGGTGAGTAACACCAAGGGTATACGAATCTCACAATATGGGAGGCATTAACCTTTATATGGAATCAAGATTGGGAGATATGATGGATCATCCACCAAAAAACTCTAAGGCATATATAGAAGAAATAAAAAAAAACCATCCCACATGCATGTGTACAATCTAACAAGTAAAAATACAATAAAACTACAAAGTAAAGTACACAAAAGAAAGCTAAAGTGGTCACTCTAAAACTGTCCCAATTCCAATCTTAGTAACACCCATCACAATCCACATAATCCCCCTAAAAACCTAAAAGACATTTTATATATTTTGCGTGAGAATATTGGTATTCTCAGTAAGAAAATTAAAGTCTATTGTGTGTATGTAAGGGAAACATACTAATACTCTTGTGGGAAAACAAGAAAACCAAATAAAACCAAACACGTATACTAACCATCCAAACCTCGGCAAGGAACATGCATCAAATAATGCAAGTCATGTATTTTAATATAAATAACATTGAGGATAGGGTAGTCCACACCACATTAAAAATAATTTTCTAGTCTGACACCGAAATGATAGAAATCATGGCACTCCAACCTCTTATAAAAATACCACATCACAAACCACCTATAGACAACTAGGACATAATCCACATCAAATCCTGTCTGCTGACACCTGGGCCACCAACTACATCACATCTCGCTCGCATACACCTAGGCCACAACCACATCACATCCCACCCGTAGAAACCTGGGCCACACAACACACCTCAACCCAAATACACTTGGAAAAGAATAACACATATCATCTCTAAGGCACCTAGGATTGAAAAACTCAAATCATATTGAAGAACCCTGGTAAATCACAACTCACCTCATCCTAAAGTCTCCTGGGAAATCATAACACACCCAAAAAACCCGAGCTTCACACCTCACCACAACCTATGCAAATAATATTGGGCTATCACTACCTAGAAGTGGGAGAAGGGAAGAGAAAGTGGCCAACCATCACTCATCCCGCCATAATGTTTGGGAAAGACACCCTCCCCCAGGGTGATGGGGGTGTTTGGCACGTAGTTCTCAACTAGGGTGGGGTATGTATAGAAACCACAAGGAAAATATAAGAAAAAACTCAATCCCAACCTATGGGTTCCCACATAGAAATAAACTCACAATACTACGACCTTTTCTTATACCTCTAAATGCACAACATCATTGATCAAGTCAAAAAACAAATTTCTCATTCCAAACTATTTATTTAACCATCACATTAATTTTATTTTTTTATTATTAACGACATTTAATCACACGTCCCATCATTTATTCTTGCATTAACCATTCCCATTTCATTATCTAATAAATGAAAAGTTATTAAACACTTTATTAATCAATTCATTATTCATTCCATCACTACATAGGTATCCACTAAGCATAACACACAATAAGAAACACATAAATAATCATTTCAGAAGGTGAATGGATTGATAAATTTAGGTGTACCCACATTAGAGACACATCATTCCATGACCTCCACATTTAACACCAATTCATGATATATCATATATTGATATCTAAACGTGAGTTGAATCTTTCTGCATGTTATTAATGGTGAATAACCCATACCATTCACTACTATAATTATTCAAACTCATCCTACTGTGATCACATATCATTGGAAAAAATCCCCAACTCACAACCCCATCTGGTAACACATTAACTCACAACCAGTTCACAGCCTTGCTATACAACACTTCTCACCCCCCACAATCAATCAATCACGCAACCTGATATTCAATTACACCACATAAGCCCTTCCATGTCAAAAAACCATGCCCAAAACCGTATTACTAAACAAGCCCAGACAAACCCACACATCACCTCACCACATGTACCATGTAAAAATACAATTCCAAATTTGAAAACGTTTCCCTTATTTAATTCCCCTTGTTAATTTAGGGGTTATCACAAAAACATTATGATCCTGGTGCATCCATTAATTATCCAAATACACATGATTAAAAAATTATATATATTTGAGTGTCTAAAAAGAACAACAACAAGAATTCCATAAAAACCATTCACTATGAAAACAATGGTACCCAATAGAAATGATTTTCAATGGGTAGTTTGCGCATAAAAAACAGAATATAAACCGAAAACAAATAACAAAGTAGGATCATGTGTCACTTTTTACCAACCCCTAATAAATTGATCTTAAGTGGGTTATATTATATTTTTTAATTCATAATAAAATATATCCTCAATGAAAAAATTCATATCCCCACCCTTCAAGATGAAACAATTGGAGAGATGAATGAAAAACTACCTCAAAATGGTTTCAATGTTCTTTGCATGAGAACACATCAAACATATGATCTCTAATGAGCCCCCCATAAGATATTCATTCATCAGAGGATTATGAGACACCACTACACAAAAAAAAATCAATGATAACCCCTAGGATCCAAGGTAGATCATCCTCTATTACATGGGAGAGGAATGGGAAAAAATGAAGATCAACCCGAATGAAACAACAAAAATAGAGGAAGAACACATCTTGGATCAAATATGGACTATTATAGATCAAAGGACAATAGAATTAATCAATCATTTTTATATGAATATTAAAAATGATGGAGAAGGTATACTGTCTTGCTTGGGGTTTAGGGGGAGGCACTACTGTCATAGGGTTTGACACCCTGAATGACAAATAAATATTTAAACATTACAACAGAAAGGTATTACACAACGTTTAATCCACTTTCAGGTTGTGTAATTCCTCGAGGTTGGTTTCCACTGAAAAACCTTTCTCCTTTTGATTTATTTTATTATTCAAACCTAAAAATATTACACACCATGAAACATCTAGAACAAGTCATGAAATCACGATTCATGTTATGTACTCCACTTGTATGATGTGTAATCCCTACAACATCTTTTCTGCACCTCTTCCTCCTATGAAAACTCCTGGAACCTCCTCCAGACACCTCCAACAATTAAAAACTAAATAAATAATAGTTTATAATGGAATGAACCATTAAAAAACAAATGTAGAAAAATTATTACTCAATAACCTTGGATTCTACCCATATCCATCAAAAACCACTAAAAATAGTTCCTTTATGTTATATTTACATTGGATAAATAAAGATTTTATATACAAGGAACTAAATTCATTTTATTTTATGATCATATAACCCTTTGGTATGTAATTATGATGGATGATTCCAAGACAAGGCTTGTATAACGGATAATACTGATAAACATGTTTAACATTGAGATGAAGGACATGTAGGGAGATGAAAATCAAGTTTGAGATCAACTTAATATAGTAACTAACACTACTGAAATCAAAATTCCAAAACTAGACTACTCAATGATTACAAACTAAGAGAGAACCTCAATATAATGGAAGGTGATGTACCATTTTATTTCACAATAAGAAAATCATTTTCACATTTTATGTATCATTCTGATTAAAAATCATAAATATCCTAAACTCAAGTTTGAATCTAGATTTTATATTTGGGAGGATCAATTTCTAGGGAAAATATATAATAATAATGTCTGTAGAAGGTGCATATATGAAAATAAAATTGAAACTATATTTGAGTTTTATCATACACATGATTTTGTAGGACACTATGGACCTAAATGAATTGAGGGAAATGTATTGTAATCTATAATTTATTGGACCACCATGTCTAATGATGTTTACGAATATAGAGAGAAGTGTGAGAAGTTTTCAATTTCAATAAACACTTCTAAAATACTAGATATTCCAAAAAAAGAATCATTTTAACGAAATATTTTATGTCTAGGGGTAAAAATTATAGAACCATTTACCATAACATTTTGATATTATTATACCCTAATAGAATTATATTATCTCTCAAAATGGGTGGAGGACAAGGACACCAAGACTAATGACGGAAAAGATATCTTTAGCATATTTCTTGAGTGGATAATGGAAGGATTTGTTATCTAATGGTATATAAGACCACTAAACATATTATGATATTAAAAATTTGAAATTTTATTTGGGGAGTATTGTAAAATACAAAAAATAATAGTTTTAGAAGTTGGAAGGTATATGAAGACATGAAGTTGAGAATTCTCGAATTTACAAAGAGAAAACCTAAGTGTCCCATGAAAAAATATATTTACCCCAAGACCTTTCAACCCATAGATCATGTTTTTTTATATAATTATAGATTGAATATGAGTTTGTTTAATATTCAATCTAAATAGTAATAAACCTTTATTATTTCAAATTATTATCCTGTTTTTTCGATTTAGATTAATTGATCATAATAAAGAATCCCATTAACTATGATTGGGAAGAGGCTATAAACATCAATGGGAATCTACCCAAAAACTAATGGAGGAGCTCAAGGATCTGAATCATATATAACGGTTATTTCTCATGAGGTTATGTACATTATTCAACATATATTTTAGTTGGCAACCTAAGGTTAAATGTTTTCTATTATTTTGGTGTTTAGGACATAGTCACTTCTCCCTTTATCAATTTTATCTTCAATAGAATGGATCTTACATTGTCATGAGTTGTGTTGTATCTATAGGACCCTCATAAAAGGATGTCATATGGAAGACCCAAAAATGGAGAAGGTAGTGGAGAAAATGTTTCATATATAAATAGATGTTAAATATTTCATTTTTATCTTTCAAACCCCTATTTTTTTAAAAATCATTTTTTTGTGAAAATAATAGTAGCACTTTTGTGACTATAAATTCAATGCCCATAAAAGAATTCTTACTTTACATGACCAAACCTGGAGACATGGGTTATTTTTAAATCCAATGTTTCCATGTTTTAGGTTTCAATGGAAATAATATTGAATTATTATGATAGAGAATTAAATTATTATCATGAATAATAGATATAAATATTATGACTCGTGATATTAGGGAATTGGTTTATTCATTTATATGAAATTTCCTTTCCATTATTCATTTATTGAATTTCTAACGTTCTTTTTAATTGATTTATTATTATTATTCATTCCATGGGTGGTTATTCTAAATCATATGTTCCATTCCAAAGATCATTTTTAGGAAAAATACTTTCTATATTATCTTGAGCATATTCCTTGAGTGATCGTATTACATGAATCCATAAAGAACATGATCTTGAACTTGTAATATCTATGACTATAAAATAGTTATTTAAAATGATAGAGTCATTTTTAATGACAATCCATTATCCTTCAGCCCACAATTTACCTTTATCATTGTTTGGCCATTAGAGACCTAGAATTACCATATTAGGAATGATCCATATTTCAAGACATATTAATCCAATCATACCCCCTTTGAGTTTTTTTCATGGTATTTTATTATCTAAATATGGGGGTGTTGGAATTAATAGTTGTAGGTTGCATTTCATTGAATGGAAAAAGGGTTGGTGTGATACTTTTGGGTATTGCAAATGGTTGTTGATTAATTTATTATAATTTACTGTTTCCTATTTATGGAATAAATTTACAAAAGGGAAAGGGTTTGGACCAAAAAAATAAAACAAAATCACCATTACTAGATATATGATTTTAATCATATGTGATTCCGTTGTTGATGTGTGGCTTATTCAAAGTATGAAATTTGAAAGAAATAATAATAAGTAGTTTGAAAAAATATATATGAATTTATATAAAACATAAGAAACATAAATTCATTCATTATGTTATCACTGATCATGTCATTACATTGATCATGGGAAGTGGGGGATTTTTTGGAAGGGGATATCATCATTCCATTTTACATTTGATATCATGATTTATTCTTTAGGGATTAACATCCACTTTGAGATATAATATTTTTCAAAACATTCTATACCATCCTAAAGAATTAGAATAATTATATTTTTTATTTCAATTCCTCATTATTTCATTATCCTTTTGTTCTTTACATAGTGTATAATTTATTTCATTTGAAAGCCTATGGATAAAGAGAATGTTCTCAGGTAATGAGAATAACTCTATGTAATTTGAATCAGGAATAATGAGAGAAAATTGTATATAAATAAGTAGATACTGAATTGACCTATTTAATAATAATGATTTGAGGATCTTGTATAGATGAGAGGATAATATCCTCCCTTTTTGAATGGAAAAAATTGAAATTCTTGAGTTGATTATTTCTTTCAAAAAATGAGAATTTCAGTTAATGTTTTATGAGGAACCTGAAAATTTGATTCAACATTGATAATAATTTTATTTTCTTTCATTGATATATAAATATTGGTAACATGGATTTAATTCAATGTTTAGATTTAATGGTTGAGGAAAAACATAGTTAATATGTTTGGGTATTTTATTCACTCAATTTATTTTGTGAAATTTTAAACATGTTTTAATAATTATGATCAGTTTTTAATGAAGGATCCCATGTAATTCATTTTTAATTTAAAATATTTGATTTTAAAATTGGGGAATTCAAATGAGTTTAAATTGGGATTTGTAATTTTTAATTTATGAAGAATATTTTTTGGTTAAATATCTAAATTTTCTAAATGAATTTCAGGTAAAATAAAAATATAACTAGACCATCCCCAAACTAAAAGGGGATCAAATCACGTAGATTCCCCATAGGGGTAGCTGCTAATATTTTCCACTAAGAGGTCCAACCAACCGATATAGAGGATAATGCAACCCATTTAGTGTGTGTAAATATCATTTTTCGATCATGTCCCTGTAGTAGGCTTACAAGAGATAGCTTCTAAGGGGTCATATATATGCAATCATTGGACAAAACATGTTTATGATGTGGTACAAGTTATGTACCACACTATTTCTCAATTAACTAAAATTTCATCATTCTATTCTCTATTAAACCTCTCTAACCCTCATACATTTATCTCAATATATCAGAGATTCTTTACGACACATAAAAATGGACATTGTTTCATTTACTAATCAAAAAATAGTACAATAGACCATGGAAAAGCTTAGACTCAAGATTATGTCGACTAATGAGCCCCCAAACCACTATTGATAAATTATGATACCTTATACTACTTAAATGAATCCATGAATTAGGTTTAGAAGCTCCATCCAGACACATTGAAGTCTATATGTAATTGATAAAGCCCCGCGTTGTTGGAGGTGTAATTTATCTGGGGCTCTCCATATAGAGGAACATGCACTGCGGTTCCTCAAATGTGCCATGAAGGACTTGAATTTTGAAGTGGGGAGGGTTTTTAACTGAATGGATCTAGTTCGTGGGTAGCATGGCTGTTCCATATCATTACCAAGGAACGATATATTAGATAGTTGAAATGTTGGGCCAGTTTTCAAGAATCATGGTGATTCTCTATTTGGAATAATATATTTTGAGGAATATAAATCCCAATAGGAGGTTGTATCATAGTGTGAGAAATCCCCTATGGAAAATAAATATTTTGATGTAGTAGTTTGTAAAGAGGAAAGATGATAAATGAAGGCTATATCATATGCAATTTTATTTAATTTTTTAGATAGATATATTATAAGAATCATGATATTTGAATATATATAAATAATAGATCTACGACCAATGAAGAGGATGATGCCCTAAATATTATACATAGGAATGCATAGAGGAAGTGGATATGACACAATTGTTCTACCCACATCCCAAAATTTATCAATGTTGAAATTCGTAAATTCTATATATTTTTTAAAAAATATTAAAAATATATAATTAGACATTTTATTGATATAGAGAAAAGATATAATATATTTTAATTAGTGATATGGAAATGTTTCATCCATATATAAATATCAATGTATTTTTTCCACTAGAAAAAATTTTATAGTTGAATAATCAAAGAATCAACTTATTTGAGAACCACCACTGCTGTTGATGATCTATTTCAAAAATATTTATTTTTTACTTAGTTTTAGGAATTTAACAACCCCTATTACTCCCATTACATCTTCTCTAATCAAGCGGTATAATCATAATGTTTTTGGGAGAAGGGGATGTGACCCAAATTTTAATTCATGAGTCTTGTTTCATATGAATTCATGAATATTGTTTCATAATTAAATGTTTCTCAATATTTAAATTAAAAATCATATGTGAATTTGATTTCATTTGTGAATAATTATGATTTTTAACTATTTCCATTCCTAATAAATTTTTTCTCCCATTAACTAACTTTAAATTATAATGATTTAGTAGTTTAGAGTTATGTAGAGATACATTATTAGTTACTAAATATGTGAGGATAAAACTATTGTATTTCATGGATTCTTGGGAATATCATTAACTAATTGAGTATATCGTAAGATATTTAAAGATGCATCACTATGGATTTCAAACATTTTATATATAGTAATTTATGAGAAGAAAATTTGAGGATTATTTTCATAATAATCAAACATGGTCAAGGGTGAAAAATAAAAATGATTAATAATCCTATCATTAAAGTAATGAATAAAAAAAATTGATTAATTTCAAAAGGACTATGATAGAATTATGAAAAGGGAAACCAATATTAATCCCAAATCACTTATCTATAATCAAATTTTGATATAATTATTTTTATTTTAAAATTATAGTAATATCATTCACATTATTTTAAATTTCACTATGATAATAAGATAATATCACATATACATAAAGAATTATTTTTTACTACTAATAACACATACCACAGGGAGAGTTAAAATATATATTTCCACACCCTAAAATAGGTGTGCATTATATAAATAATTATAGTGTGTTTATCTGAAGAAATGGCTTTACCATGAATTCAAAAAACCAAAAATTACCCCCAACAAATATATTTAACACAACATCAGCCTCAGATCTATGTTGATGATAACATATTGGATGCTTGTGAAGGAATATATATGACCCGATTAAGACTATATATAGTGTATGAAGAACATAAAATCCCAAATCCCATAAAAATCCATGTGTTTGAAACTAGAAACATAAACTATAATTTTGAAAATACATACCTCATCTTCCACACCTTTTTCTACTGCTTCTATGTTTGATAAATATCTCCCAAGAATAATCCTATGATTCTTATTTTAAATGAATATAAATATATTTGTAAAATTAATATAATTATCTTGGATGGCATGTTCATTTCCTTTGTATGAGATTCTAGTATCCATGTAATAGATAAAGAATCAAGAGAAATATATGAGGAGGATATCGTCTAAGATTAAAGGATAGAAATAAATTCACACCAATATTGAGGGATTTGTTTCATTTATATAGAATATAAGGATGCACCCTGATTCATGAATCACATAAATTCTATTATTTTATTTTTTGATAGAAATATTAGTAATTAATTTTGTTACATCTCATGCATATTATGGCCATAACTCTCACTTTTTAATGAGAAAATAATGTGTGTGAGGAATTTAATATTATCCCTTAATGTTCAGGTGGATAAAAGGGTTACAACATTTCTAGGATTTTGGAATCTTTATAATGTCAACACTATGATTGGATTATATAGGAATCTATCAATAGATAAATTCCTTGTGGTTGTATTGGAGAACTGGGTGGGGTGGGGGTGGTTGATTAATAAACCCAATATTTCTCGAGTTTCTACTATATTTAGTGTTACCAACTAACACCTCAACATCTACCTCCGTTAATATATTTGGATATTATAATATACCCTTATCTTGGGTAATTGTGAGCAATGAAGAAATGGATTAGAATAACCACGTAATGTTTTCACATGGTGCTGAAAAGGATACTCTTTTATATTTCCAAAACAGTTTTGAGACATAGTTTTATATCACTAGATTTTTTTATGAACAAAGCTGTGATTCTAGTTGGACATATGTTTTTGGTTGGTGTCATTAATTTTTCCCAGTTTCATGTGTTATTGCATTCTATTTCAGTGCCATTTTTTTCAAGAAAATCTCTCTATAAAAGTTTCTATTATCTCATGGAAATAACCAATTTTTTTTATAATTCCAATGCATCAACATGAATGAGATACATTTCATCAAGAAGTATATCTTCAACTACAGAAGTAATAAATTCTAGAATATATTCACCTTATTTATATTTAATAAATTAACTAACTATGTATTTTGATCATAGTGGATTATATATTCTACAGTAAGCCAAATTATATTAATATATTAATGAAATCTATATATGTATTTTTTCATCAAAATATACATCTATGATGTTAAAATAACATGTGTTCCTTGCTATTCATCATCAATACTAAAATTTTCTTAAACTAGTTTAATTATTGGTTCATCTCCCTCTTCTAAAAATATATTTTTTTATCTACGATACACTAGTCATATAATATGTTTCAGTCATCCTTTTCTAATCATTTATAGATATTTCAACTTCCCAATTCCACACTCATGAAATGATTTCTATATATTAAATTATTGAAAATACACCAATATTGATGGAGTTGGTAAATAATTATTTTCATCTTCATCCATTGTAAATATTCATAGTGATTGAGGAATATATATTTTTTAATTCCCTCACATAAAATCATCATAAATGTTGGCCTTAATGATTCATGAAATATCTCTTATATACTTGGAGAATTCCATTAAGTCGTCCAAAATATTTATACAATTTTTCTCCTCAAACAACTAAAAAAATCTATTTAATTAAAATAAATCCATTTATACATCAAACTATTCATAATATGTTTATAGTTGTCGATGTATACCAATAATCATAATGGAATGAGAACACATATCATCTTATTTTATTAATAATTGAATCATGAGTAACAATACAATGACATTCCAGACATTAAAATTATATTAAGGTTTCATATGATCTGAAATTATATAATTATATATCTTATGGAGAACCCACCTTCAACTTTTGTGTGTTCAATCTCGTTTTCAGGCATTAATGATCATCTGAAAATAGGACAATAATATTTAATTTGATGAATTTTCAGAAAAAATAACCCTCAAGATGGTCCATCACATTTAAAGACTCACAATAACATCATCTTTCAAAAAATAGTTTTTTCTATATTCTTGTGAGACTCCCTGAATTTCTAGTATGAAAACACTATTAGATCAAGGTTATACATGATTCACCATATCCACAAATAATTTAATCCAAATATATAACTTCAATGAATAATAATTTCATGTTTAAGATGTGTTAGACATTAATTTTTTATAGAAACCCCCAATAATTTCAAACCATGAACTCATCACCCAATAATAAAATCCTTTAGGGACCTCGTACTCACTATGTCACTATGCCACCCCATATTGTGCTTCCATAAGAGTGATACCATGAAATCCTAGGTTATACCAACCATTAAAGGATACTTTACCCTTCACATCCACTTCCTATTAGCACAAACCATTGATCATGGAAAACAAACCTTATTAACATCATATTCTCAGGTAGTGGGACAACTTTGAAGGTTAGAATATTTTTTTCCCAATAAATAACCAGTTCATAAGAGTAGATTTCCCTAAATAAGTTACCTTTAAGTAAAATTCCTTTCTAAAAATCCAATATCTAAGTAATCATGTGAATTTATTTATAGGATTCAAGATCTACAATTTAAAATGATCCCTTGTTACTCATAGAAATTTATCTATCCACTTATATTCAATCACACGGACTTGAAAAATAAATCAAATCACAGTGGAAATTCACATTTATAATGTTACTAAGAGTGAATAAAACTTACATAACTATAATTCCTTTTTTAAACACTTATTGTATCAAAAAAAATTGATTATAGACTATTAAAACATAACTTAAATAAAAACACTCAACTCAGATTTAGGATCAATCACTTAATTGAATATCTAAATATTTTTTAACACTATAATATCAAAATGTATATTCAGAATAAAATATTTTTATAAAATTCAACTTTATAAAAGATATAAAATCTATTATTTTTCCTCAAATAATCAATATGATTCCAATAGAACATTATTTTTTATTTTAAACAACACATTTAACCATTATATTTCATGATATTTCATTACTTGTTTTCTTTTAAACTACCTTATTCTTATTATTTTTTGACTATTTAACTAACATACATGTTGTAGTAAATCCATATTAATACCATCTCAGTCACCGCTTCACACATTATCATCAAGGAACCCGTCCTTGTTAACAATAAATACCACCATTGACAAGAGATCATTAGTCTACCCTTTGTGTTTATTTTAAATAACATTTAATCAATTTGAGTAAAAATGTGTGTATTCTAGAATTTCATATAACTATTATTTAAAATATAAATAAAATTGTTTGTGGGATTAAATCTCAGTTATAATGATACAAATTGTCCTTCCACATATTTTTTTTTGTTTCAATCAATTGTTAGAATGATTAGAATAACATTTTTTATTATCCATGATCCAGTATTTAATCAACTATAAGTATATATGGGATATAATAGTGTAAAAAACCATGTTCAGTAACAAAGGTGTTGGAATCAGTCTATCAATGTGCTTAACATGCAATACAGTTTCCAGAAATCACTTTTGGTGGATTAATTCAACAATTTATCTATGAAAGTACATATACCCCAAAATCAACTCAAAAAACAGATTATAATGCTCTTGAACAAGATATATTACTCTAAAATGAAATAAATTTCAACATAAACCATCACCCCCCATTAAAAAATACTAAAATTCAAGAATTGGTAGAAAATTGTAACTTAATAACCTCAACAATAAATTTTAACGGAACAGTTAAGTAATTTAATATTTCCATTGAAAAAAATAAATTTGGAAGCACTTTATTCATGAATTATCCCACAAAGGGATGCACTATATTTATTTTCATCATGGTCTATTATTTTATTAGATATTCATTATGATATTCCATGATGACATTTCACCAATTTTATATTAATCATCCATAAATATAAAATACTTATTCAAAAATTATCCTTTTCTTATTATTGTTTATTTTTGATAGCATTCACTTCATATTTAGCTATTTGTAGATTCAATATAAATCCCATATATATAAATCCTTAAAAAAATCCAAATTTAATTTAATCTGGTTGAACACTTTATTCCTTAATTTTAATATAAACTTTAATAATTTATTATCACTCATCTTTTTTGTTTCCTTCTAACATTATCAATCTTCATTTATCCACTTCTTATTTTCATATATTTATTTACATATAGAAGATTCAAATATTTTACTACTTTATCTTCATTATTTCAGTTATATTAAATTTTATATTGTACCATTTAATATGTATCATAAGATATAGTCTTCAACTTCATTAAAGCTTCCACATTTTATTTTAGTGTAATTATAGATTATCTGTAACTTTTTCCATCCATCATGCACCTCACATATAGTTCATGTAAAACACATTGGTCATTATATAATGAAACAATCTCATTGAATTATTCATTATAAAATGTAATTACTTATCTATCATTTATACAATACATCACATGGAATTAATCAATTATTTTTTCATTTTTAAATTATTTTTTCTCAATAATTTAGAAATCCTTCGGAACTGATACATCCTTGTTGGATTTCCACATTGATTACTGGGAGTGATCTTTACCAAATTATAGTTATTCACAACTATATAGAAGGTTCCAATATTATTATTTAAAATAACTCTATTTATACATATATTCATCACTTCTTTGTACAACTCTATGGAGTCATATTTTTCTATAATATAAATAGATTATACTTTTTAGTGTAACTCACTCCTTTATATTCTTGGTCTTGTTGTGGGTATCATATTTCTTCAACTTATTTACCATGGTTTACTCAAATTCATACATTTTTTTCTATAGTATCCACTATTTATATATTTTTGGTACATACATTGTCGGTTTACACTAGAATTCATCTTTATCATAACCATAATGAATGAAAATTCCGTAAGACTTTTGTAGAATATAGAACGTGTTTATAGAAAATAGATTCTTAATATGTTGATATGTCATAATCTATAAATTAACCCCCATAAATGTAGGAAATTAATAATTTTATTATATTGTCATAGTGTAATGACATGAGGTATTAAGGATTATATCCCTTTAAAAAGTATTGTGTTTAGCATCAAATGTTTCATGCAATTACAGACCAAACCAAAAATAAAAAAAAATACAATATCTATTTAAATTAAAATAGATGGAATAAATAATGTTAACTACAATAAGAATTCATATATTTATAAATAATATAGAATTTTAATTTTTCAAATTAACTTCATTTTTAAAAATTTTATATCAATTTCAGATTATGATCAACTTATGGGTTTGTTTCAAAAATAATAGATTACTAGTTTACTGAGCACAATAACTATAATAATTATAAAATTACATAATGGTTTATGAGATACTTTTTATAAAAAAATATAAAATTATTTTTATTTTAAATATATTTTATTTAATTTTTAATGCTCATTTTTATCATTTTGAAACTCGAACATTATTATACACTATTAACTATTTTTACATACTTATATTTGAAATTAGACATTGATACATTAAAAAATTAAATATAAAAACATTTATTACCTAATTGAGTTCTAAGTTTCAATATTATCTATGAATTTAATTTTTTTGGCTTGAATATTAAATTAGTAAGACTAGTGTCAATTACAGTGATAATGGTAATTTGTTTTCCAATTTTTTTTTGTTAATACCATGTAATATTTAAATAATTAATATAATTGTTATAATATAATATATAACTCTAAAATTATTTTTAAAACTATATATAACTATATAAAAACTAATTCAATTGGTAATCTAAATTAAATACGAATAAAGGTGGCGAACTGGTTAAAATTCAGTTTTCTTCAAAAACCAATTTGATATACTATATATTTTAATTTTGACGATGATTTTATAACATTTAAAGTTGAATTAGATTAAATGGGGAATAAAATAAAGTTACAAATTTAAATTTTTTTCAATATAATTAACTTTATATTTTTTTAAGAAATATAAACTACATAGTAAAAAAATAAGTTTCCATGGTAAACATCAAAATGTAAAAACATATTGTAAAGGGCATGAAACATGTATAAAATATGTTTGGGAAGTATTATATGTGTATTTTTCAACTAATATATATCCACACTACATATTTAATATTCTTAGAGATATTTACCAATCAATTGAGTAATGTTATGATGGAGATGTAAAGGGTATTCCCAGAAGAGCACTTTTCTACACTTGTAAAAGGGGATCACTTCCACTACTCCTTGGTTACATATTCATTTATATTTTAATTTGAAAATACACCCAGGATACCTCAACATAAATCCTATTTCACATACGTTATTCCCTAGTCTTTAGAAGATAACTCAACAAATTTACATCCTAAAAAACATCAAAAGAATATCAGTTCTCCAACGTATGTATTAACATTTAGTAAACTTTTATCCTTAATCATTCAAATCCAAATAACTTATATCCATGATAATATAATGTCATATTTTTTATTATTATAAATATATCTTAATATATTGATGAAACAAACATTATTTATTCCTCTCTATCTGATAATAAAAACAAAATTACCGATAGTACATTATGAGGACTACAACCCCCCCCCCAATGTGACATCTTATGATTTCAAGCACCATCATTAATAGATGGTAAAAATGATTCAAAGTATTAATAAGATTGATATAAAAAATATAACTATTAAAATTTATAATTTATGTTTTTCACTTCTCAGTAATGGATAAATGTTATAACTAATTGTCCATATATAAAAACAATGACCTCAATGAGAAACAATTTATATTTGACACTACCATCCTATTTGTTTGGATTTAAAAAATATGTTAATTATATTAAAATGATTTACATAACACTATTAATATATAAGGTATTACAAAAATTCATTACAATTCTCACCACCAAGGTCATCATATATAAGGATTTATGATGAATTAACCAAAGGAACCTCATGTACACAATGTATGTAAGTAAACTATATTTTTAAAAAATAATATGTCATTATTAAAGTACCTTAGTATAAAAAAAATTTCTCATAAGTTTATTGTGTAAATATTAAATAATATTAATCTCTTTATTATGAAAGTTAAGTGTTTTAGACTAGGATGATTATAATGATGACAATGAAAATTTAGGGGTGGGGGTGGGGAGTGGTGAATAGTGTATTTTAAAAAAAATTGATGAATTCTTAACACCTCTCTAATTATAAAGTGTACCATTACTTATCTAAAAATTAATGATTAGTGTAAAATAAATAAATTAAAAGAACAGAATGATATATAGTGTTTTATGGAATAATGATCCCTTAGTCCACTCCACAAGTAATAACCTCAATGAGCTTGGTGATTTCACTATATGATCCTCTTATCCTAGTACATTTTTATCCAAAACTATGTATAAAAAGTTGACACCTTACCATAATATTTTTTAAAATACCTATAGTTCTTTTATAGGGAACCATAAATCAATAAATTAGTGAAATAATCTGACACTTAACCACAACTTAGAGTGATATTTTGAAACTCTAATAAATAAAAATATTTTTATTTGATTGATGGTATAGGTTGAACTTTACAGTCATGCAACAACTAAAAAATGAAATGTGATCATCAATATAGCACATTTTCAAATATATCTTCAATTTTGTATATACTATCTACAAATATCTTCATTGATAACACCAGACGAAATCTTAAACATTTTTGTCTTTAAAGTGTTTCTCCAACAAATAATTCATCATTCATATAATAAAATATGTAGTAATAAATTACAGTAGTAGTGACACAAACAAAATTGAGTCTATTAGATAGATAAATACATGTATGTCTTGAACGTGTAGCTCTGAAGGAAACAACAAACAAATATTCCTTATGTATATCTCTTTTATATATATATTTTTTATTTTTTTATTTATGTATGTATATCCATCAATTTAATTTATTTGAAGAGAACATTCATATTTATATAGCTGTTCAAATAAATCTAGGCCAAACCTACTCTAAAAATATCACAGAATAAATCATGAATATTTCAATTCAAAAATAATTCAATAACAACCTTACTTCCCATAAATATAAGAGTTCATTACTCCATTGAATATGTGTTTTTAAAAAATCCCAATGAGACTTTGAATTTTTCATATAATATCATTGAAACAATATATTATTTCCATAAAATTATTGCATAAATCACGGATAATATTGTGGAATTAAAACTCCATAATTTAATTGTAACACATAGGGTTTCTTTATGTGATGAAAAAATACCAAATGTATGGTTAACAATATAGGGTTAATAACAAAAGTAGGGTTAACATACCATACATTTTTTTCCCTCAAAAATAGGGTTCCATCCAAATATAGGGTTGATTGAACATTAATTCTTGATAATGTAGGGTTCTTGATCCTTACACAATGTTTCCAACATTGCGTTTACTTCTTATGTTAGGCTTGCACATATAGGATATGAAAAATGTGTACAGAATACATTCAATCACATTGAAAATAGTTTATTGAATATTAATCATGGATCAAAGATTTTAATATAATTATAGAATAAATATTATGATGAATAATAATTTACAAAAAAAATCACTTCATGTAAAATCATCCGAAACATAAATTTTGGAGTCTGTGATCGTCAAAACCAAATAAAATTTCTAATTTTTTTGAATTTGAATATGATCAACAATCTACCCCTTTTTAATGATCACAAAACCATTGATAAAAAAGAACCCATTTAAGAAAGATATGTAAAATAAATTTCGAAATAAATCTCTACCTATTAAAAAAATTTATTCTATAAAAGAAACTTCTCCCTTATTTATAAGAATAAAAACATTTCCCCATATCATTATCGGGATATTTACATCCTTCATTTTTATTATTCTAGAAATTCATGAGGTGTATTTATCTAAAACTATTAGGGAGAAAATAAACATTAAATATGTTTCTATTTTTAGGAAAACACTGATGTATTTCTTATGGACTTCCCTATTCTTCCCCCAGAATCATTATGTTGAGATTTCTATTGAAATATTTACGGGTACAACCCATATTTCAATGAATCTAAATATAATGGACCCAATTTAGTATAATTATTTTATTAATAAAAACTAGGATAATATAGTTTGGGGATTCATTAATCCCATTTTATAACTAAATTGTGTACATGTTCTTTTTTTAGAGGAATAAGGGTTCTATGTGACTTTACATTGATTATAAAGAGCTTAACAAATTACAATCAAGAATAAGTACTTTTTTCCCATATTGATGATTTTTTTGATCAATTTAATGACAAAATATTTTTTCCATGATGGATATTAAATCATGATATCATCTGGTGATGATAATGTAGGAGGATTAACTTAATATTTCATTCCATATAAGGTATGGAAATTATAAATTTATAATAACACCATTTGGACTTACCAACAATCCTGTTATTTTTTTTATTTAATGAGTATATTATATAAATACTAAATGTATCAATTTTTGTTAATATTTATAGATAATATTATTATATATAATAATATAAAAAATTATAATGAAGATTAATTTATAATTTCATAGAGGACCATGAGGAAGGACAACTTATAATATAAAATCAACAAGTTTGATTCTTTTATTCTGAATGTTTCATTATTGGTTTATGTAATCTCATGTGATGGTATATTCATTAATTCTTAAAAGATTAATTTTATTGGTAAATTACCAAGACCGACCATGATATCAGAAGTATTTAGTTTTCCTAGGTTGGATGGATACCATGACTAAATGGCGCAAAGACCTTCTCTGTTTATTTATTTTTGATAACCCCCCTCTCAAGGGACATTGGTAACCCTTCCTAGACCTAAATTATATCATTTTATAATTACATGAATCATATATCATAAAATAAAATAATCCAAACAAGACAAATTGTAACTTACCCTCCCCATAAAGTGTTGACTTGGAAGGGGGTCATATTCTAATAGAAAGGTGAATGTGATTAAAATTTCAATGAATTAAAGATAAGGTTTGTCTTTATAACTATTCGTACAGTTCCTTATTTTGAAAAGGGTTTATTATATATAGTGATGAATAAGAAAAGAGACATTTATGTTTACTCATGCATAATTACATGGTGATAGTATATGCCTCTCACCATTTAAAAATTAATATGAAAAAATACATGACTTATGGTTTGGTGTTTATAGTGGTATTTTTTCACAATAAAGAAATATTAAAAATTTTTATATGTTGAAATATGTGATATATATATAATTAAATCTCTAAGGATAAATATACATAAATATAGTTAATATTCACTAAATAAGTTTTCTAGAGTTGATAAACTATTATGATTTCTCAATATGTTACAACCCCAAGAAGGTGGAGAGGTGGATAATTATCTAAGTCCAAAATAACATTCTATTTTATCCATTATAAGGATTGAAAGGGAACTAATATTTATTGATTTATAAGAGATAGAACATGAAATCATGAAGAACCAAGACATATCATTTCATTATTAGATGAATTTTTAACCATAAATCCCTTAGAAGATTGTGAAGAAGCAAAAAAGAAAATGATGAAATATAGAAGATGGTAAGGAATGTATCGAAGTTCAAACATTGAAATGAGGTAATCATGAGGTTGAGTAACCAGGTATGTGTCTAATCAATAATATACTACAATAAGGATTTTTTGGATGAAGTACATAGTTCAACATTCTCTATTCATCTTATAATTATAAAAGCTATATAGAGACCAAAGAGAGTATTTTTGGTGATATAATACAAAAAGGAATATTGAAATGTATTAGTATTGATTCCTAGTACATCAAAATGTTATGGATGGTAGACCTAACTCTAAGTAGATGATAAAATCCTTACTAAAACAAGAATGGAAATGGGAAACCATTATCCTGTATTTTGTTGTTATAATCACAAAACATGAAAGTTTTATAATCCTATTTTCATTGTATCTGATCACTATATGAAGTCAGTAAACTTCATAAATATCATATAATATTGATCACTTGATGTGATATACAGAATATAGATAATTTTTTTTAAGGTTTCATAGAGAACCAAATTATATTGTATATATTTAGGATTTCACAATTACTTCAATTTTCTTATGATGTCTTCACCATGATCTAGAAAAAGAGTTGAATATCAACATTTATTGTCATAATAAGATAGAATTTAAGTATGATAAGAGTAGTAAAACTATAGAAAACTTTTTTAATTATTTATTTATGGACATCGAAGGTGGTTGGGATCAATTCCTTCCTTTGGTGGAATTATCTTAAAATAATAAATTTCACTGAAGTATTCAGATAGATCCTTAAGAATCCATATTTGAATAGATGTGTAGAGCTCCAACATGGTGGAATAAAGTGGGGGGAAAATATATTAGGACATGATCAAGCTATGAAAATTACAGTGGTGGTTAGAACCATTAAAAAAATAATGGTAGCTCATAGTTAAAGAAATCTTTTATACAGAAAATCATTGGTGTGGTCTAGATTTTGAAGCTGGTGAGAATGTAATTTTGTGAATATCTCCATGAATTAAGGTAATGAGAATTAGATATAATGGGTAACTATGTTCTATGTATATGTTCACTTTGATATTCATCGATCATATAAATATGATAGCTTATCTCTTGATAAATCATCCAAATCTCTCTCATTTTTATAATGTATTTCATATATCTCTCATGAGGACATACATACCCAATCAATCACGTTTTAAAAACTCAATGTTTGTACCATTGAAGGAAGATCCGACTTATGAGGAACAAATGGGGGATATTTTTGTTGTAGATAGAATGTTCTGTGAAGAAAGACCACTTAGTTGGTTAAAATTTTATGGTGAAACCATAAACTGAAGGTTGCTACATGAGAACCTAATAATTTGATAGGCTAAAGGTATCCGTAGTTGCTTGTATCAGAGTTAATGAATGTTGAGGAAGAAATTAATGTTATGGGGGGGGGGGGTGGAATATAACACCCCAGGATTATGTGAAGTATAATCATGTTATATTATAGAAGTATTAAAGTTATACTATTTTTGTATTAATATTTAATTTGATTTTTATTTCTTATCCATTGGATTAATGGGTATGGATAGAAATAACTAATTTATAAAAAATATATTATTTAATCATGTATAAAAATAATTCATTAGTTATTAAATGATTGGAAATAAAATATAAAAAAAACCTTCTAATGTAAAGGATGAGTTGTTATGAAAAATTGTATTTATGTCTGCAATGAGTTTTTACTATGATAAAATAAATTAATCACTATTTGGGAATGATTTTACTGTAAAATATATGTTATGTATATTCAATAAAATAATTTAATATTAGTTTAATATTTTTCTGGGAATGGAATAATTATAAATATAGTTTTATACTAAAAGTGTATTTTTTTGAAAAATAAGTTCTCATCACAATTTTCACACTTAATTAAAAATGAAAAATTTACACTTAATGAAATTGAATATTAAAAATGGTTATCATATTTGGTTCCAGGAGATTGATATTTGATAAATAGATCTCTTTTATTTTTTATCATGATTAATAGTAACCTCTATAAAGGTCCCCAACTATGTATAAAATATGTAAAACATAGTTAAAATTATAGGTTATGAACTTAAAATTCCCATAATAGTTGTCTTTATCTGATTTTATGAGTCCAGTTCAACCATTATCATCCAACTCTCAATGGATTGCCACTTATTTTCAACTTTATTTTAATATGACCTTCATTTTTTTAAACAAAATGATAAATATAAAATATCACTCTCTTGACTTTAATAATAACAATTCATTATTATGAGGATGGAAATAGGAAATTTAATGTTCTAAATTTAATTTTGTATGATTAAAGATTTTTTTATCATTATTATTTATTTATAATTTTTTAAAATAATTACCCAAAATTATTATACAACACCAATATAGTATTATTTATTTAATATAAAAATTGATTTAAATAATATTTAATGTAAAAACATTTGGTTTAATTATTATACTAAAAAATCTTATATTTAAATATAGCATTTTATGAATATGTAAAGGATTTATATGGGAATTAATTTGTTCTAATTTTATTATTCACTTCAAATGAGATGAATAGTGTCAAAATGAAATTAATGATAATTTTTGTTGAATATAATATTATTATGTTATTTAAAATGATAAAATTATTTAAAATGGAAATGTATAATGAGGAATGGTAAAAAATGAATACCATATCCATTAATGAGCTAATTATTACCCGATAAGAAATATTATAACCCCATTATATTGAAAATTTCATTACCATGTTTAATATTAAAAAAATTTAATCAGTGGTTGAACCAAAATATATGGTTTAAAATGAAAAAAACTATATAAATTTAATAATATTATGATATTTCAAAATTATCATACCTTTCATTGAATATATTAATTATATTTAAATTTTTTATGTAATTCAAATTTTGTCATATCTGTCCCATTTAACAGTAGACCCCACTATCTTATCTTTACACCACTTAGTGTAATCTATCTTGAACAAAGCCTATCAGACTCTCTCACTAACATCCTTATACAAATTATAGAGGTTCCGTTCTTCTCAAATGACCACCTAGGGTTTGTTAGAGTGGTTCTAATTTAATTCCTTCAAAGAAGAGTCAATCCAAAAAACTGATCACATTCATTTTAGTTCATCCATTACCAATATTTTTTGTATTTTTCCTTAAATAATATCATTAGAATCCTAAATATTCTAAAATGTTATTAAGATTATCAAACAACTATTATTCAACCTATATTCTATTAAGTACAAATTGATGATATTTATTCACATTATGTATGGTGTAGCATCTCCATGAAGTGATGTGATTCATTTTGTATATCAAAACCACAAGAGTTGTTCGAAAAATTCATCAAGTGAATAAATAAGATATTTATTACATAATTATTAATCATTAATAATAATATCACATCTACATTATTATATTAAAATATGATGGAAAACAATATTTTCCCTCATGTGTACATGTGGAATAAATAGTTGGAATAATAATTTATAAATTTGGTAATGAGGCCACATTATTTTTTAGTAACTATGAGTAGTAACTTGGTTAAAAAATGTCATTTACCACAGAAGGTTTTTAATCATGATACACTAGTTAATAGTAAAATTATGTGGTTCAAAATGACCTAGAAACTTATCTAGATCAAATTTTATTTTTATATTTAGAAAAATATCACATCCACCTAAAATATGTGTCAGTATTGGGAAATTTCATTTTAGGAAGAAATTAATTTTTTTAATCTTTTAAAAAATTCTATTTGTGTCATTTCCCAAACTGATAAAAGGAAACAAAACCTCATATCTACTACACAATTAATGAGCCTCTTTTTTTTCAATAACTACAAAAATAATTTCCTATATTCCTTCTCTTAATCATATATCAATTTTTCTTCTACTAATACCATTATTTTATGCATGAACTCATATGCCAAATGAGGTCTCTCAATGAAGAGGTATAAATCGTGACTAAGATCTTTTAATTTTATTTTTCCATTAAACATATCAAAACCTATTGAATTGATAATAAAATGTTGAATTAATTATCATAAACATATTAATATTTTATTACAATGAATTGAGGGATGATTTCCTCCCATTATAAATTTATATGGATGTGAAATTATCACTTATGTGTACATGTAAACTAACACATTCACAAAGGGATATGATTCCTTTTTCATCACTAACTCATATGGATAATTGTAATGTTAGATTTTATAAATATATATTTTATAAATGATATAATTTATATTCTATAATAAAAAAAATATTTTTATTAATCATTTTTAGAAGATGAAGACAATATTGATGTGCACGTATAAACTACAAACTCCATGAACGATGTAATTATTTTTTTATTTGTACCTTTTATAGATAGTTATAAATACTTATATAATGATTAATATATATATATATATATATATCATTAATAAAATCATGGAGGTGATGGAACCATGATCATTATGAAAGGATAAAAACTAATGAACAAAAACATACATAAAAAATTAAAGAGATGACAACATGAAACACTAATTTTAAAAAATACTTATCAATAAATGGGGTGATGAAATTTTGTGAGTGGATAATATATGAATTATAAATATTAATATGGTTTTGGTATATATATAATTAATTTAAATTTATTATAATATAGGTTAAATATGTTATGAAGGACTATTCTTTTATTTCATAGGTAGATAAGAATGTGTCATTTTTTAAGACATATTAGGAATGATTTTCATGATTATATAACCAGTAACTCTATTTGTTGGAACATTATACAAAATGTTTTTTTTGGGTTTGAGTATGTGGTTATAAAAAGAAAGAAATACTCTAATAATTAATTTGATGGAATGTGTAATGGTCTTCCTCCAACGAAATTTAATGTTAAGAGAGGTAGAATGGGCAATCATATTTCGATGATGCAAAAATTGTCAGGATAGGAATCATTTTTAGATTCTAAATAATCATTGGATAGAATAATGCACTATGTAGTATTTATTGAGGAAAAGTTATCCTTTTTTATTTGGTAATACAATCCACTAGAGGCATAGTGATGGATCAAAACCACTAAAAATCTTCAAATTCTGCAGTTTATGGATCATGAAAATTATTTCTTATCCATTTATCATTTGGATAGTGAAGAAGATCAATGATGGATTATTATTAAGAATATGAGATAATAGTATTAAATTGAAACTATGTAATGGGATGATTTAACGAATATATTTTTGGGTAAGAACATCCTTTATATGTTACCAAAAAGTAGAGAATGATTTTTTTATTATTCAAAAGGATGATGAATCCATCAGTATCTTTGATGAAACTTTTATAAGACATAAAAGGTATTCTTTGGGTTTAATCATCAGTCCTAATAGAAAAATTATCCCATTATTCAGTGTCTTAAAAACATTACTTAATGAGGAGTTAACTATATGATACACCGACATCTATGAAGAAAACCTTCATTGTTCTCCCATTATAGAAATGGAAATTAGAGATTTCAATCATTATATTGGGTTTTTTATGAAAATGAACATAAATTATCAATGAAACACGAACAAATAACATGGTTGAATGAAACTAAAATCAACATTACAAATAATTGTGGGGGTGAAACCCCATGTAAATTTATTTAATGCAATCAACAGGTTATTTAAATATGGAAGGGATAGAAAAAATATCCCATGAATTTTAAAGGGATATATGGAGGATGGTGGATACAATAGAGTAAATGAATATTAAAACTAATGAACCAACCACATTGTAATGATTCTATTCCAAGTATTATTGTAATTTCTATAATATCTTGAGATTTTATGACAAAGATCACTGTAAATTAATTTAATTTCTATTATTAATTTCTTTACATGAAATAATATGTTTAAAATAATTGTGATATATAATTGAAATGTTATTATTTAAAATAAAAATTTCACTAGAATATTTAGGTAGAGGATATGAATAGGACTAAAAAAATTGTGAATTTTTTTAAACTTGTATTAAATAAAATCATTATTTATCAATAGATTACAATTGAATAAAATCATTTGAAAGGAAAAGATATTTTTTCTGAAAATTTGTGATTATATATGTGATATGTTTGTATAATAATAAATTGAAATCGATAACTATCATTGAATTATCTTAAATAAATTGAAATATTATATATTTAATAATTTTTTGTATCATTCATATAAAATTTTTATAGGCGCTGAATAAGAATAAATCCAATTATAAGATTAAAAATAATTTTTTTAAAAAAAATTAGGGTTTATCAACGTTTTGAAATTTATTTTAAAATAAAATATTTCAACCAATAGAAATTGAATCATTGAAAATGGATATAATAAAGTAAATCAGGATATTAGTATTTAGAAAATAGTGTTCTTTTATTTTTTGAATTATAAATAACAACCTCGGAAATTTATTTCACCTTATTAAGAGTAAAATGGACAGAACATGTTTAAAAAAATTTGTTAAGGCTTAAAAAATCATCTAACACATGACATTAAAGAATTTTATGGGTGGAGTTCAATAATTATTATCGATTAATTGAATATACAACCACTTGGTTCCATTTTTCAGTGATTATGACCTTTGTTGTTCATAAAAATGATGAATAAAAAATTTCACCCTCTTGACATTAGTAACATAAAAATATTTACAATAAGGAAGAAATAATGATAAGTTCAGTTTGAAATATTTATTAGAAAGAAGAAATAAATTTTTCATCATGGTAATTTATTTCTGAATTTAACTGAATTATTAATTATAAAAAAAACATATGAAAAAAATAATAATATTTATTCAATTAATCAAAAAACAAACAAAATTATTTCTATAATATAAAAAGTAATAAATTTTGGGTGAATTATTATGTTATATTATGATTATAGATAAATATAACATATTATAAACGTTTGAAAGGATTATATTCTAATTCATGAGTTTTCATTTTTTATTTAATGTCAATTTTAAAAAGTGATAAGAATGAAATTAATGATATTTTATGAAAGATAATATTTTATTAAATTATGTAAAAATAATAAAAATCTCGAAATTAGACAATGATGATTATAAATGGTCTAAATTTTCATCCCTTTTCCATTTATGAGATAATAGTTACCTTATAAGTATAATTAGAACCCTTTTATATTAATAAATTCTTTCCACAATAGTGATTAAAATATGTTAACGGTAGCGACCCCAACCCTAGTATCCAAGGGAGAGTGTCTACATTATTAAATTAGAATAATATACAAGGGACTGTATCTTGAATGACTTAATAGTAAATTAGTATTAGAAACTAGATACATACATAATCCTTATATTATATTGAAAAAAATAAGTTAAAACATTATTCTTTCAAGAATAATGTTACACCATATAGTATATTATTACATATAAATCATAGAAAAATTCATGGTTTATTGGAAATGGTAATGAAATTAGGGTGAGGTTAAATACTCAGTAAAGAAAATTTTTAGTGGAAAATATAATGTACCAATAATATTAATCAACATGGAAAGGTATATAACTGAAAAACCATTCCATTTAATCAATAAATAGAAAATGGAATGAATATACTGATAATTTCCTTGTGAAAAATATCATCAGTAATAAGATAATGAATAATTAATAGGGAAAGTTAAATAACTAAAAAATATATATATAGTCAATAAAATGAGAATTAAATGTATCTAGAGATAAAATCATTTTGAATATATCATATATAATAAGAAAATGAATAATCAATATGGAAATATAAATAACTGACCAAACAAGTTATTTAATCAATAATACAAGAATTAAATGAATTCATAAAAAATCAAACTTTAAAAATCTCATGTATAATACTTACTGAATTATTAATGAAGCATGTTCCTAATCATTATACATGGTGATATCAGGAATAAGATACCTCTACTATCAAGACTTTTTACAAGACATTTTAAAACTATAGGTAGATACCCATTTAATCATATAATATGGTTTCACCTCTTTAGAATAACAATTAATCCAATGGATATCTATATCTAGTCCCCAAAATTATTTTCAGGCCCATATAATTCCTCACATATTGAATAATCTATTTAAATTCATAAATAATGATCCTTATCATTAGATTTCCGTATTGATTAATGATTACCTATTTAACAATATTTACCGAGTTAATCAAACTAAATTCCATGTAAAACACAATTTTTAGAAATAAGAAACATATTATTAAATAAGAATATACATGTTAATAAATATGGATATTTATGGTAAATTTAATATCCGATGATCACTAGAATGTGAATAATTTAAGTGAAAGTTAATGACTACAAAAATAAATCAAGAAAGTGAGTTTCAATACAATCCTTTGTCCAAATAATCATAAACTATCTCTATGAATGATAAGGGTGGTATAAATATAGAATATCCTCAGTCTATTATATATAAAATAAATGGTTTTTTTCATTGATGAATATAAATTCTTTAAATATTACATTAAAAAAATTCCTTAGGGAAAAATAATTTTCTTTTTGAAAGTCACCTTTTAAAACTATTAATTTTAAATTCATTTTGAAATAAATTTTCATTGAAAACAACCTTGTAATATTGTAATTTAATATTTGAAACATTCAGTGGTCATGATGGTATGAAATTATATTCATTACTTACACATTAAAACTATGATTCCATTCACGTTTGTTTTGTAAAATCCAAAAGAGAATTGTTTGAAAACAATACATGAAGATTAATTTAAATAATATTTTGTAAATAATGATAAATATTGGAAAAAAATTATTTATTAAAGAACTTATAATATTTATTATATAATTTTTTGTTTTTATAAAACTTCTATTTGGAAGAAAACATATTTAAGAATGGAGAGATTAATAATGTCAGCTTTTCCTAAAAATATTTTCTCAATCATTTTAAGTACTAAAGAGTATAAAATGATAACATTACCTAAAAAATAATTAAAAAATGAGTATAATAAAATTGAAGTGTTTTATATTTAAATGATCAAATAATTTCCTTATATGGAAACTCATGTATAATAAATCCAATGTAAAATGAGATTATGAAACAAAACCTCCCAAAGATCATAACATTGGATTGAAAATTAATAAATGAATTAATTAGGTGTATAAAATTTAAATTCACATAGAAATAGTTTAAATAGAATATTTGATAATAAAAATTAGTTACATGATTAATATTAGAATATCAATGATAATGAATAAGTAATATAATCTAATGAAATGAAATTGTGTTATGAAATTCATTACCACTAGGTAATTTTCAAGTCAAATCCCCTTGGATGAAATAATTACAAATTGAAACATAAAATACCATGCTAAATTAAGGATTAATGATATTATATATGAAAGGGGATGTGTATACTCTAAATAAATCAAATCACGATCAAAACATTACAACATCCCTCAATAATGGAAAATTGGGATGAAGTCCCTTACCACTTTGTAACATTCAAGAAAATACCCCATGTATGAAATAATTCCAATTAAAAATTCAAGTACCATTAATTATGAAGGATTCAAGATATTAAATGTAAAATAGTAAGTATGTATACTAGATAGAATAAATTTTGTGCACAATAATAAAATATGCCTCAAATAAGGGAAATTTTGAAGAAGTCCCTTACCTTGAGTCTCACTCATTACGTACGTTAATTCTCATATAAATTCATAAAAATATCATTATTATTTAATTTATTTTGAAAAAAAATCAAGTTATTATTTATCTTATTTAAATTTTCACCATGTAATATATTATTACTTAATAAATTAATTCTATATCATATTTTTAGAAGATATTTGGATTACATGTCAAAGATTACTTTTCTAGTTTGACTATGGGAAAAGATATCATTATTTAAAAATATATATAATTATAATAATGAACTAATTATCATATTTATACATAAAATAAACTTTTAAAACCAATCTATAATAATGGTCATGAAAAATGAACTATGTTTCAATCATGGTAATGGTATGTCGTTTATACACATGAGTAACATTTGAACATGACAATGATCATTATGGTAAAAATGTATGTTATATTTTATCAATAAATAATGATAATAATATCATATATAGTTTTTATTAAAATATACTCACATATATAGTATGTGTTGTGTGGTGATGAAAGAGAGTAACGTCGCTTTTTGAAGGCGGTAGTCCACACGTACATGAATGAAGTTATCAATTTTTAGTTTAAGAAACAAAAAGATATATAATAATTTTATAATTATAAATATAAAATTAGTATAATAATTTTTTCATTTATATCACATATATTAATTAAATATATCCTAGCTTCATTCCATATAAGAGTTCGTGATAAACGAATCACATCACTTCGTAAGGTGGTGGTTCATTGTAAATATGAGCGACGCTATTATATTCCCATAGAAATGGAATATAAAAAGGTATATATGATACAAGGAGTCTAGATGTATTATTATATAATAAATTATATATACATATATACATATATATATTGTTTAGATCCATCATAACACCCAATCATGATTGGCGATACTGGAAAACATGTCACCTTGCTTCTTGAGGCAGTAGTCCAATGTACACATGAACGACATTATCATTACTCAATTTAGGTAAGATGATATTGATAAAGGTCAAGAAAATAACCTAATTAAATATAATTATATGGCACATTATTTGTTTATTATATATTCATAAATTAATATTATTTGAATGATCTTTAAGAATAAATAAAAAATTCATAGTTAGGAAGTTTACCCCTTCTCCAACCACCTATTGGGTTATACCAAAAGTATTAATAAAATGTATTTATGACCAATAATATTAATCTAAGATGATGGTATAGAAGTTGAAAATTTATTTTTGCAGGTTTTTTATGAACCAGAATTGTATGATTTTGTGAAGAAGTGAGGATAAGGGGTGACATTTTATAGTTTAGGTGAGTGACACACTTATAATATTTGGAAAGAAAGAGATATACCCACCTTTTTACATGAAAAAGTGTATAAAGTTGATTATTTATGATAATTATAAATTATAATGCATAGATATATCTATAAAATAAATTTTAGACCAGTTTTTAGGTCATTTTAAACGTTAGCATTTTATTTTAACACCCAATAAACCCATTTTTACTTTAACCATGGTAATTAATTTTGTACATTATTTATTATTCATTATGATGAAAAATTAAGTTGGAAATATTATAAAATATAAATTATTCTTATTCCAAATATTAAATATTTTTTCACAAATTAAATTTATAGAAGTGGAAAATTTTAATTTAATATTAACCTCACGGAGTTGATGAGAAATCAGGTTTTCAAACAAAAAATATTCTAAAGATTAAATTTTATTATATCAAAATCCAATATGAAAATGATTCCTATAACCTAAATTTTATTAATAGATATAAAATTAAACTAATTTTACTTTAAAAACAATTTAAAATATAATATAAAATTATAAATATTTTAAACTAAAAGGCTATTTTCAATCAAAATTCAGCATTTTTAAACAATCATAATAAATTTATTCTTTTTAGAAAAATACGATAAATTATCCCAATGTAAATTTGGATGTTATAATTTCAAATAATTAATTTCATTGTATCATTTAAATTTTCTAAAATTAAAAAAAATATATTATAATATCAGTGTGAGAAGGGTGTAAAAACTACTTTTTTTGAAAAACATTGTTTTTCAGAGAAAACTTCTTTTAATTTTAGATGATTATTATTATTTTTATAATCAATATATTACAATTTAATTTATTTTATACATGTGTAAACCATAAATTTTTCATTATATTTTTTTAATACTCATACACTCTAATTTAATGGCTATGTTATTAGTGTATGATATAACATAATTTATTTAGACTTTGGGATGCGTATTCCACAAGAAATTAAAGTTATGAAATTTAAATTAATATATTTCATTGCTTGTTTAGGCTCATTTTTCTGTTTCAAATACACTATAGAATATAAATTTTCTATTTTATAATTATTGGGTGCTACATTCTCCCCACCTTAAATAAATTGAATTGTCAAAATTTCATATTGTGATCCAAAATAAAGAGTATTATATTTGGAAGTTTAATTGATGAAAACCAAAATTGTAAAAGGTTTAATAAAAAAAGACTCTTAATAATAAAGGCATAGAAGTAAAAAAGGCCACATAAAATAACATATAACTTGGTTTCTATGTATAATGACATTAGTGGCATGTGTGGATATGGACATGAAAGAAAACGTAAATAATTATATTGAGTGATAAAGGTTATTTATCGTAAGAAGGTGAATGATTAATTTAAAAATAATGACCCCAAAACCATAAATATTTGATGATTTAAAATATCATATGATTCATCATATATGAATATAATTGTATAACATTTTGGTTTCAAGATTTGTTCCATATAGATGAGTAATTATTTTACTATCTATTAATATAAGGACATATACATACTTGATACGTTTCTATTTCATAGGTATAATTTAATCCTTTTTTATTCATTGATAAATTCACAACTCATCAATTAATCAATGAATTGAATATCAAAAAAATTAATTTTTATTCTTGATGCACAAAAACTCACTTTTAATGGACCATTGGATACAAAAAAGATAGAAAAGTATATCCATAAATTCTGGTCTAGTTTCCAAAACCAATATGGTTGGTATAAGTTATCTAATATAATAAATTAATCTCTAAACCTTAGTAGTAAGAAAATTGGTTCACCATTAATTTATATTTTTCAAATCATTTAACTAATAACCATGAAATATTAACCATGACATCACGTAATTCATTGGTAGGAACTAAATCAAACCCTAATGCCTATCCAAACATGATCAGTATTCACTCGACATGTAGGTTTCCCTTTTTCTAAAACAATATTTTTATAATTCTTATAAACATTCAAAAAAATGATGACCCATATTTAGTAAAACATCAATGTGAAGATAAACTACAATGGTTACCAAGACATTGAATATTATGTCCAAAAAAACTAAAGGAAATATTCTTCAAATAACTACTTCATATACTAACCAAATAGGTTGTATTCTTGTAAATATTTTCCAAAAATATCCTTATTAAATTCAAAAAATGAATGTTTAATTATATTAAATAATGATAAATGTTAAACTCATAATCTAATTATGTCATCCTTAAACAATATTTTTTTGAAGACATATATGATTCTAAACTTTTAATCAAAGCAATGATTTTTGATATTTCATAAAACCAGAATACCATTGGTAAAAATACTTCTTATATTTAATTATTGAATCCCAATACATGAATAATTCATCGATTTTAATACAAAATGTGTTCATAACTATTCTAGGGGTATTAATTTTGAAGAAGGAATTGACTCAAATAATTCCAAGGTTCCCCATTTTTATGTAAAACAACTATAAATGCATCCCAAGGATGAGATTTATATCCTTCCCTCGTACTCTTAATTTACCTCTGAAATTATTTTCATTATTCCATTATTTTCTATTGATAAATAATTTTACCATCCCTTTGAGAAACTTTCTTAGGTATTTTTTTTACAATTTTGAAATTTTGATAAAAGATCCTTTTTACTACATGGTCTCCACCACTAGAGATCATAACAAACTCAATACTTATCTTCCATGGCGAGTATAGGATTTGGTTGTGTTATAATCTTTGAATCATATATTTTTATAACTAATTAGGAATAATCAATTTACCATTCACTCCAATCTCTATTCTATTTGGTCGCTTATAGGCACTAAATTTCCCTTCATGTTCAATGTTGACACGATTTATTTGGTTTCCTTACATTAACAAAAATAAAAAAAATCATAGTCGAAGAAAAAATAATTGTATTGGGAAAAAATGTAATCATTTATTGGATGTTTAAATCATGAAAACTTCTTTTCAATGTAAAACACCTTAGGATTAAGGTAATTCATTCACCGATATAATATATTAAAATGTTTCATAATGGTTTGTAAGAAAGATGTGAATTATACAATATATACCCCTTAGGAATGTCAAACCACATTCACATTAAGGCTCATTATCATGCACTGAGGGAAAACCTTTTCAATCCCAATAATCCATTTTCATAGTTATTACCCATAGGAAAATATGTTCTTGACTAACATCAATTTATATTATCAATACAAGGTTGTACTGATAGGATAATAGAAAAAAGTATTGCTTACCAACTTTTTATGATTTTTATCTATGCTTATCATCAATTTATATAATATAATTATATTTTTATGTCTATGTTATCATTAATATAGTTCCCAAGGTTTCTAATAAACATCCATTTATATGAACTGTAGTGACCTGAACCCTAGTATCCTAGAGCCACTGTCTATTTATTACCCTAGAATCAGATACGGGGAATCACATACCAAGGGACTAAACAGTTTAGTAGTATTGGAAAAAATGGATACAAACATGATTCCTATATTACATTTGAAAACATTTATTTAAATTTTTTTAAGAAAAAAATTATTCCCTCGTCACATCTTTTTATATCAATCATAACAATCTTCATGGATTCTTAGTAATGGAATCTAAATAAGTGTGTTCCTAAATTCTAAATAAGCGTTAAGTATAACAGAATATATAATGAATCAGTACACATAATCGACATGGAAAGATAAATAAAAACCCCATTCCATTAAATATACAAAATGAGAATGAAATGAATCCACAGATATTAACATTGTGCATAAATCATGGATAATAAAATAAGGCATAATCAATATGGAATGTTAATAACAAAACATGGATTCCATTTTATCAGCAAATTGTGAAATAAATGAATTTATAGATAATTCTATTTTGAAAATATTATTTATTATAAGATAGGGAATAATACACACGACAAGGTAAATAACATAAAACACATTCCATTTAATCAATAAACTGATAATAAAATGCATCCATAAATAATTTAATTTTGAAAACCTCATGGTTAATAATTATAAAATTCTTAATGAAGTAATTTCTTAACCATTGGATGTCATGATCTCTATAACATGATACCTCAACTATCATGAAATTTCAAAAGAAATTTTAAAAGTAGAGGTAGAAACCTATTTAATGCTAACATGTTGAATCACCTCATGAGAATACCAATGCATGGAAGGGAAATCTATAATTAGTTCCCAATATTATCTTCATATCAAAACCACTCATTATATATAGAGTAATCGATTTAATTCATTTACAATGTTCCTCATCATCACTTTTATTTATTTATTAATGAATACAGACTTATCAATATTTCCTCCGCGAGTGAAATAAAAAGTTAAATTATTACAGAAATATAGAAATGATAAATAGTTTATGAAATAATAATATCCTAGATGAATAATATATATATTTATTGGAAATTTAATTTCTAATAATCATTATAAACTGAATAATTAAAGGGAAATTTACTTACAAAAAAATCAAAGAAGTGAGTTTTAATACTATTCTTATAAAAAATAGTCATAAACCATCTAATGAAAGAATAAGTATAGTATACACACAATATATCCCTAGGGGAGAATATTTAATATAAAGTGTTTTTGATATTTATAAATAGAAAAACCATAAAAAGTTAATTAGAAATATTCTGGAGGAAAATATCCTTTTCATTTTGAGATTCAACTTTTATAAATAAATGTTTTAAAAATTTTATGAAAATAATTTTATATAAAAATAATCATCGATGCATATAATTTATTGGGTGGTGATCACATCAAAAAATTATATACATGTCGTACTCTTTAATATAAATATTCCTTTATCTTTTTTAGTAAAACCGAAAAGAGATTTTTTTGGAAAATAACATGAAAATTCTGTAAAAATATTTTATATAAAAAAGTGAAACATTGGTAAATATTTCATTAATAAATCATTTTTAATAACTATTAAATCATTTGTGAGAACATTATTTTATAAATAATCGGTGTTGATTGAAAATACATATCCGTCCAAAGAGAAGAATGAAGTCATATCTTATAAAAAAATTATCAACCATTTTATGTACAAATGCGTGGGAAAATCATACTATTACATGGAAAAATCATGAATAATAAAAGGAGTATAAATTGAAAGGGGTTCACAATACAATGATCAGATAATTTCTTTTCATTAAAACTCAAGTATAAAAACTCTATAGTAAAATGATATTTTGAAATAAACCCTTACGAAGATCATAACATTGAAGTGATAATTAATCAATTAATCATTTTTATGAATCAAATTTAAATCCACAAAAAAAAGGATAAATAAAACATAAGATAATAAAAAAGTATTTACAAATATATCTTTGAATATCAAAGGCAATGAAGAAGTAATATAAACTAATGAAAATAAATTGAGTCATGTCATTCATTAACACATATTAACTTTTATGTCAAATACCATTTAGAGAAATAATTAAAATTAGAATAATAAATACCATTAATTATGAAGGATTAATGATATTTCATGTAAAATGGGAATTATATACACTATATAAATTAAATTATGTGCATAAAATTACTATACGCTTCAATGAAGGGGAATTGAGGCGAAGTCCCTTACAACTTGGTAACTTTCATGTAAAATCCCCATGAATTAAATAATAAAAATTGAAACATAAAATACCATTAAAATTGATTTATTTATGATATTATATATAAAATGGAAATCATATAAACCAGAGAAAATAAATTAGATAGATAACAATAAAATATTCCTCAATAAAGGGAAATTTAGATGATGTCTCATACCTTGAGTCCGACTCATCACGTTCTTTCATTATCTTCCAGAATAATAAAAATATGAAAATTATTTACTTAACTAATAACCTTTATAAATTTTATTATTCCTTTTATTTATTGTTTTAAAAGTTAATATATTATTACTTAATAAATTATGTTTAAGTCAGATGTTTCAACGATATTTTTTTTATGTGTCCAAATTTAATTTTGTTGGCGGACTATGGTCAAAGTGGTAATTATTTATACATATTAAGAATAATAATGAATAAAAAATGTATGTATACAAAAATTTAAATTTCAAAACCAATACTTAATTATGGTTATGAAAAATTAACTCTAATACAATCATGGTTACAATATGCCATACGAACTCATGATTAAGGTTTCCATTTTTCGGTGATAATTTTGGAAAGAAGGTGTCTCATATTTTACCTTTTTTGAATAATAATAATATAATATATAAAATATTTTTTCATTAAATATACTTATATATATAATCCTTTTAGTGTGGTAATGTTAAGATAGTAACATCACATTGTGAAAGTGGTAGACCACATGTACACGAACGACACTATAATTTTTATATTTGAGAAAGAAAATGATATATTATCAGTTTAAAATGATAAATATGCCATGAATATAATAATTATTTCATTTATATCACATATACTCATTAAATGTATACCTATTTTGTTACATGTAAAGCGTTATTGATAAACGAATCACATCGCTTCACAACACAGTAGTCCACTGCACACACTAGCGATGTTATCGTATCCCCACGTAATGTTTAGTAAAAGGGTATATATTATACAATGAAATAATTAGTATAATTATGTTATATATATATATATATATAATATTTTTAACTTATATCCCTTATCATACCCAACCATGAGATGCGTTGATGGAAAATGTTTCAAATTGGTTCATTAGGTGGTAGTCCTCCAAACACAAAAGTGACGTTATCATTTACCATTTCAGGGAATATGAGATGTATATAGGTAATTAAGATAACATAATAGAAAATCAGTTTTCAAAAGATAATTTTTTTATTATATAATCATAAATGAAAAATATTTCAAGGATGTAGATGTAAAAATAATATAAAAAAGCTATTTAGGAATTTTACATCATCTCCGACCTCCTATTTTGGATGATGCAAAATTTATTCCTATAATGGGTTTATCAAAAAAACAAAATGCATCTATGATGAGGGTTTAAATTTTGGGAAGTGACTTTGGTAGTTATTTTTTGAAACAAAATGTTTTTATGGTGTGAAGAAGAGGAGAGAGGGGGTGTCCTTTTATTGGTGAGTTGAGTGTCACACATGTAATTGTTGAAAATATAAATTTGTAACCTTTTTTCACATGTAATAAGGGTCTAAAATGATGAATTATTAAAAATTAGACCTGATAAGGATGAAATATGACTATAAAATTGATTTTAGATAGGTTATTAGTTCATTTTAACCCTTATAATGTTAGTTTAATCCATAAAAGACATAATTTTACCTAAACCATTGTAATTTCTTAATTTTTTGAATTCATTATTTTCAAATATTTAGTTTAAACTATTAGAAAAATTAAATTATTTTTATTAAAAATATGTAATCCATTTTTCCAAATTCAGTTGATAGAAGTATGAAATTTTAATTTAAAATTAATCATGACGAATCATTGAGAAAGAAGGCTTTCGAAGTGAATATTTTCAAAATATTACAGTGTACTTTTATACAAAACCAGTATAAAAATTATTTTAATGAACTTAATTGGATTTATATATATATTATTTAACATATGTTACTTTAAACCCAATTTAATATATAATTTATATTTATAAAAAATTTAAATGAAAATGTATTTTTCAATTAAATTAATATATTATTAACTATTCTTCAACAAATTTATCTTTTAAGAAGATTTTCAAAAAATAACCCTAAAGTTATTTCGATATGATAAATTCAATAATAAATATTTTTTTAAAAAAAATATATTTTCGATTGATGTAAAAATTAATGAAAACTAATGTGTACAAAGTACTTCTAAACTGCCTTTTAAAGGACCCTAGTTTTTTAGAAAACATTTCTTTTACTTTTGAATGATTTTTATATTGTTTCTAATGAATAGATAAACATTTTTTTACATTATTCATGATTAGACCATAATATTTTCATAATTTATTTACTACAATTCATAGCCTCCAATTTAATAATGATGTTATAACGATACATGATATTATAGTTCATTTAAACTCAAGGATGTGTGTTCAAAAATAAAAATTTGATATTTAATTTATTGAAATAAATTTATTTACTTCTTATTCTTAGTGTTGAGTTTCGCATAAACAATCAAATAAAATGTTCCCCATTTAAAATTTTTGGGAGTTAAATTAACCAAGCAGTTAGAAAAAAATAACATGTTTAAAATAATACAAAGACTATATAAATTTCATTTATTGCAATTTATAATCCTTAGAATCCTTTTTTTGAATCTATATCCATTTAGAAGTATTTTTCTCTAAAATGGATTAATAATATATTAATTGTTATGGAAATTCTTTTTGTTTCATTCCTGTCCATTATAAAAGGACACCCATATCTCTTTTTATTATTGTAATTTTAGTAGACAATAATGAAAAAATCCTACTAAAATTACTCCCCAACATCCATAGCCACATTATAGATGGTCTAGGCATTTGAAAATACAAAACCTGGAATCCTTAAGGGGATTGTAAAGTGTATCTTTAAAAAAAGTGGTAATCACCTTAACTGATCACTTTATTTTTTTACCTATTCTTTTACATCATCTAAATTTTGTGTATTATTTATAAAATAATAGCATTTGTATCCAAAATATATTGAAATTTTATTATGAATTTGAAACCATAATTATTTAATATATTTTACATCAAATGGGATGTGAAACTATCAGTTGCGAAAACGTAAGACCTACTATCTCCATAATGTTATGAGAGTCATTTTCCACATCATCTGTTAAGGAATTATTCTAAAAATATATCTAATGAATAATTTTTATGTAAATATAATAATAATTATTCTATAATTATAATATCATATGTTCCATCTTACCTTTCAATCCATTGGAAAATGATAATGTCTGTTATGCATACAAGTGGACTGTTATACAGACAAGGTGATATGATTCTTTTTAAATTTCTTATTTACATGGATATTAATAAAGATATATTAAATAAATATATATTTTTAATTATAAATTTCATTTTCCTCTTTTTCATCTAATGAAAAGTGAAAATAGTATTCAGGCATATGTGTCGCCCAACATCATTATTAATGGTGAAATTCATTTTTCTACATCAATATTTTTTAGATGATCCCAAATATTTATATAATGAATATATATTATATTTATATCATTAATAAATTTTTTTAAATGATGGATTCATTGTCCATGTATAATGACCAAATATCAAATTACATCTTATATAAAAAATGAAGTAGTTAAAACCTTGAAATCTGATTTTAAAAAAGAATTATTAATAAGCAGATGATAAGAGGTTTTAAATAAATCTTATCTGGTATGATATATATATATATGATTATTATTTTATAATAAATTTATTATAATTATATATTTATTATACAGGTAAATTCAACACATATGAAGGAATTCATACCTGCAGTAATATTTTATTTTACAATATAATCAATTTTCATGATTGGCTATTTTTAAGAATCCACCTGGTGAATTAATTAATATTTCTCTTTAATTTTAAAATATATTATTTTATTATGGTTATTTATTTAAATTACATGTTTTTATTTGAAATAATCTACTTAAGTAATCAATATTTTTAAACATGATTTTTTCAGAAAAAATTGACTTTGTTATTATATTTAGTTGAGAATCCTTTTCCTGGATTTTTATATTATATAAATATATTAATTCTCTAAAATATTGTTATATTTTCAAGGTTCTGGAAAATTGGTCAGGCCTAAGCAGGCCCATCAACATAGGCCAGCCCACCATTTAGCGATCCTAGAAGTGGTCAGCCAGCTAGGCGAACCAATGGTGGGCCAACTTAAGTCGGAAGATCACATGGGAATTTTACCCATGAAGTGGCCCATGGGGATTCAAGATCATAAGGGAGAATAGCGGGCTCGACTTCCCTTATTGGAAACTAGTGGTTCATCCCATAGTCCATTATATGCGTGTTGTTTTTAGGATCCTACCCCAGTTTAGGAATCCAAGCTGAGAACTAGAGGCGTTTCATTATAAAAACACTCCTCTCCACACTATTGTTATGATGTGGGACAAGAATTTATAGTTAATATTAAATATATAACTTGGAAAACATCATCCATACTCGACAATTCCTCACTGTCCCTCGAACAAAAACCTCTCCACACTCCACCATATTACCACCATTGAGTGTTTCTACCACTACCTGTTCGCAATTGAGAAACACCATTGCTATCGTGGGGAAATCTCAGATCATGCTAGAGAACCACTACTAATAGCCAAAAGTGTCACTTGATCACATTTGACCTTTTCCAGCACCATTGAGTGCCATTTCAGGCTCCCTCACTCCCTATAATATACATAAGGGGTTGATGTTGATTTTATGAACCACTTTCAAACATCCTTGACACTTCAAAACACCCTGATCCACATGGAACCACCACATCGAGCCAAAGAACTATTTAAAAATTGTGAATGTGGAGGGGATCCACAACCTAGACAGCCAACACTACTACATTTGGACTTCTTTCATGTCAAAGAAGATATTTTCTAACGTCTTCAGGGCTAAATATGAAGCCCCCAAGTCATAGGGATTAGGATTAGAAGGATCCCATGGTTTTATTTTTTGAATGACAAAATGAACGAATCCTTTATATGTAGATGAGTACAAGACATTACCAAAGAGTTGACCATATATAAGAGGAAGGAGGTCATACTGCTCCAATTTAAATTCTTTTTGTTTTTATTATTTTTATTTTATTTTCATATATATTTTTTATTTTGTTTATTATGTAAATTAATTATCTTTTCTTATTATAATAATTCAAAAATGAATCTAAATTTCTTATGTGGTCCACCAATTCTCTTATTATTCTCTTATTATATTTTTCTTCTTCTCTTATTATTCACATTTATTTTTTTATTTTATGTGCTAAAATTTCTCATCCTCTTCTTACTCATTATTTTATTTCTATTTTATTGTATTTCTATCTCTCTCTTATTTTATATTATTTTATCTATTTTATTCTCTTTTTATATCTTTATATAGTGACCTCTTTCCCTGAAAAATGGGTTGTGACACTAAGGCTTGGCCCAATGTAGGTAAGGGGTATTTCTATCGTTATATTATTAAATTAATTTTTTTATTATTTTTGTAGTGAGAAAGAGTGATGTGAAGGAGTGTGGTAATTTCCTACCACAACACTGAACTCAAACTCATTTATATACTTTTATCAAATCTTTTTCCTCACTTATATTGAATAAAATTCCTTTATATTATGTAGTTGACCCATCCATTGGAGGAAAGTTTATTCCATAGAGCCATGTACTAGAAGATGTCACACTCTCAATTCATCTGTTCCACCAATATTAATTATTGGAGAAAGAGAAGTTTATATTGCTAAATGAATTCAAGATTTCACACCACTAAATAATATAATAGTAATTCATTCTTGATTTATTATAATTCAACTATCAATCTAAATTTAGTACAACAATATGGATAATTATGGAACCCATGAACAAATTTACAAAGGAAATGTTATTTATTTTTTCACTCATTATATAATTACCTGTTTGTATAAATCTTAACATTAAATTTATCTTCTCAATTTCATTATTTTAAAATATTATTTAAAAAAATAAGTAGTTTGGGTGATTTAGTTCAAATTTATGAACAACTATGAAGCTCCCAATTTGAGATTACTATGGTCATCCTCTATTCTATATTTATAAAATACATATTCTTTTTCTATACCCTATGATAGGTGTACATGAAAACTGGTGTTATTTCTGGGGTGAAAATGTGTAGTTTATTCACTTTCTTTATTTTCATATTTTATAAAGTTTTCAATTATTTTTAAGGAAACCACAATAAAATTTATTTTTCCATTATGTTTTTAAAATAACATTTTTTTTCAATACATGGAATGGTTATTCTAGTGTTTGGGATCAATAGAAGTTATGGAACAATTATAGAAACCCGACCGCATTAAGCCCAGAGATGGTGTTATTCTATCATTACATTGGCCTAAGATACAATTAAATCACATCAAAAAGGACCAAATTATTTAATAGTCTAGGTAAACTAGATACATACTTGGTTCTTGTATTATAGATGAAAACACTAACTATATCATAGTTTGTTTCTCTAAGGATAATAACGTTATTTCATAAAGTGTATCCTTCCATATCTATATTAGTACACTTTAGGGAATCATGGGGAAAGGAAACATAATTAGGGTGAGCTCAAATTCACAGTAAGGGTAAATTACATCAGAAGAACTAATGAATCAATGAGAATAATCAAATGGAAAAGTAAATAACTAAAAACACATTTCGTGATATCAATAAACTAAGAAGGAAGTATATAATAAATATTAAAATTAAACACCTAAAATCACATGCAATTTAAAGAACGAGATATGGTATAATCAATATTGGAATGTAAGAAACTTAAACATGTTCCATTTAATTAATCAAAATGGATTTAAATGAATCTATAGTTATCTCGATGAAAAATATCATGGATAAAAAATAAATAATTCTAAATGAGGGAAATGCTTAATTATTGGATGTCATGTATCAGGCACATTAAAACCAATACTATCACGACCTTTCACAGAATGGTTTAAAACAATAGGTAGAAACCTATTTAATTTTCACAACTATATTTTCTCATGAAACCTGTCAATGCATCAAAGGGATATATAACGTCTGGGACCCACTAATTAATTCTTGAGAAAAACATTCTATATATCAAATAATGGATTTAATTAATAAACAATATTCCTTATCAAATATCTTTATCTAATAATGAATTTGGATTTTTCAATATTTGACCATATTTTCAAGTAACAATCAAATTAAACACTATATGTAAAAATGATACGTGTTTTATGAAATAAACATATCCCTGATAAATGATATCGATTATTATGTGAAATTTAATGTTCAATAATCATAGGAAATTAAATATTTCAAGTGGACCAACAATGGAATCAAGGAAGTGGATGTGAATACTATCCCTAACCAAATCAATCATAAACCATCAAGAGGAATAATAAGGATAGAATCAATAAATATTACCCATAATGGAGTAAATAAAAAGGATTTTTTCATTGATTAATATAAATACTAAAAATGGATTTTTAAAAAAACATTTTGGCATAAAAAATCCATTTTATTTTGATTTTTTTTGAAAACCATTATCTTTGAAAATATCATTTAAAAATATTATAATTTAAAGAGAATAACCTATGATACATGAAATGGAATATTTAAAGAATTCATGGTGGGTAAATCTATACAAGTCATGCAAGGTAAAATGAACAACCCTTTGACTGAGTAAAAAGGATAGAAAAATGTCTTTTTTAGATAGTTACAAAAAGACTCTTTTAAAAACATTAGGAATGGGAAAAATGTATAAATAAATTTAATTAATAAATTTTTAATGGAAAAAAATTTTAAACATTTTTAGAAAAATAATTTTATAAGAAAACGGGTTCTCTAAATAAATTGAGAAATGAAGTCAAGTTTTATTTAAAATGTTTATAAAAAACATTTGAAACAGAAGAGCCTAAATTGGCTATAATACATGAAAATGTTCATGAATAACCATAGGAGAAGAAAATAAAGGATTTGTTTAAAATTGATAATATAATTTTTTCTAACGTAAATTCAACTGTAAACCATTCGGAACAAAATGAATTTGTGAAGAAAACCCTTGAAAAGACCATAATGTTAAAGTTAGAATCAATCAATGGATAGATTATTTGTATTAACTATAAACCCACATAAGATAATTTTAAATTCAACAATAGATATCAAAAATTATTTATACACATATTTATACAATATTAATGAACACGAGGATGTAATATCACTCAATGAATAGGAATTGAGTTATGAAATTTCTTTACCACATTGTACCTTTATGTCTAAATCCCCTTAGATGAAATATTTCAAATTTAAACTCAAAATACCATGAACAGAGAGTTATTATTTATATTAAATGTCAATATTGGGGGTATGAAAACCATATATAATAAATTATATGAATAATAATAATGAATTCATCTAGGAAAGAAAATTGAGATATGAATCCCTTACATTTCATTTCCATTGGGGAAAACATCCTTTAACCTCCTATATAAGTGGTTTAAACATGTTACTAAATTATAAAAAATATATCCCACCCCCTATCATTGGCTTCATAGGGAGGTGATATGTTACTTGGGATTAAGTAATATACCCAAGAAACCATTGAATGGTAATAAATGCCAAAGGTCTTAAGTAAACATGGGGGATGATTTTAAATTTGAACATAAAACAAACAACAAAACAAACCAGAACTAAATAAAAAACTACAAGATGCATGATAAAAAAATGAAAGACAACTCAGAAACATAATTTATATAAAAACCAACCAAATATTACCTTAACTAAATACAAACTAACATCAAAGTAAACAACATAAGATAAACTATGAAAACCTAAATACAACCACACTACTCCAAAGATATACATGCTCCAAGATCCAGCTTCACCAAAAAAGCCCTATTATCACGATGAAGTAATAAATATGTGTGGTAATTTATCTTATCTAATGACATTGTTTTTGAAATCTATAAAATAACAAAATTACCAATGTATAGGTGAGTACAAAAACACAATTTGTTTTCTCTAATGTCTTCCCTAAGCACACCAGTAGGATAAAACATGTTAGAAACATTTATATAGAAAGTTTCTAAAATAGTTTATAACTAGATATAAACAAGTTTCACTCAAACCATTTTCTCAAAACAACATGAACTTCTGAAGAAAGAAACCCATAAATACTTTAAATCATTTCACTGGTTCCTTTTTTTGTATAACCAATCCATTCCACATATCCACACAACTAATCATGAATGATTAATAATGAAAGTTCCATACCCATGAGTGGTTACTAAATGATATAGAAATTCATCAGATGGTAATTAAATCCTATTTTCCATTACACATTTGGCATATAAAACAAGGTCATATTTCAACCAAGCCTTATAATGAAATATGAACACACACATGAAGTATTCCCAAATACCATTCTAATATAATCATTCAAAAACTGTAAAAATAAAAAACCATTTTTTGAAACCCATTTTTTCATAAACCTAATGATGAAACTATTTTAAAATCATCAACTTAAAATATTTTTTTAGACCACTTCACATAACAAAGTTCCACAATTCTACAATTTCACTAAAAACCATAACTCATCACGAAAGAGGATTTATAACATGTTGTGCACCAAATTTCACCAAAAAAATCACGAAATTAAACTAATTTGAAACTAATACATGATGTTCTAAATAGATAAGTCAAGATTGAAGCCACCTACATTATATGATTTAGTGAAAATGATAAATGACATGAAAAATGTCAGAAAAACCAGGTTGAAATTCAACAAACCCACCTCATATCTCTTCCCCTATTATTTAAATGGACAAATATAATCATATTTTGAATCAATACCCCTATATCTACCCACAATAGGCATAGATAAATATAACCAAAGGGGATATAAAAGAATATTTAAGAAAACTAACATGAATAATGAAGAACTATGCCTTACCACAATAATTCGGCTTCAAATCGCCAAGAGAAGCCTTTTGATTGCCTTTGGAATTATGGGAGAACCATCATTAGCCTTTGAGAGGGAAAATATTGGGTTAGGTATGTTTTGTGGAAAAATGAATTAAAACACAAGGCCGAATTAGATACACTTTTTTAGGATCTTGTTTCTTGCTACACACAATTTAGAAACACAATTAGGAAACCTACGTGCTAACTATGTGCCATCCACTGCCCAAAAGATGAACCTCTAATGGTCATCACACATAGTTTCCAAACCATGTTCCAAACATTCTGAAGACAATATCTCAAAAATAAATATCCACTATTATAATGCGCCTGGTTTCTCTTTAGTGGATGCATAGTTTGGAAAAAATGTGCCCCCCATGCGTCTAACCTTTTTCACCTATCACACTGTTCACAATTTTATAGCGATGATTCATGGTTTTCTGAAACTCTGAACCAACCATGAACATATATAAATGTCCCAAACCCTCCAAATTTTCTCCAAACTCTCCCAAATTTTACCCATATAATTTATATACATAAGAAGTATAAATAAATGGTTACTTAAATGAAACTGAGGGGGGGGGGGTAAATTCTCTCCAACATTGGTCATTCCATCCTTGGGAAGTAGAAAAAAATATTCACCAAAATGAGTTTCTGACATTACTCTGTTATTTTGTTTCTCGAGTTCCCAAATCTCTTTCTAAATCTGAGCATGTTCTTATAGAACCTGCACTAGATTAATGTGTTTTACATGCAATAATTTATCTTATCTATGCGAAATATACACCGAGATATATACCAATGAGGCTTCCAGATCTAGGTCAATATGATCCCATATGATCACATGGCTAGGGTAAGGAATATACTTTTTCAACTAAGATACCTGGAATGTATTATACAAAAACGTAAAACAAAAACTGCCACCTTCCTTTTCATTCCAACCCACAAAAACTGTTCTTTCAACGCCTTATACATCTTAAGTATTTCAAGATGAAAACCCCATATAAAATGGTGGTAATCAAGGAGACGTTTTTCTTGATGATCAATAGTTTCAACCTTCGGATCTTCAAACCACAAAACTGAACTGTCTTCCACCTTCTAGCACCCACTGGTCTCCCCACCATTGTGTTTTGAACTCGTTGAAACACATTCTGAATTAGACATATGTCCCTCTTTAACCATCTTTACCAAATAATGAAAAAGATAGAATAGAAATAAATAAACAATATCACCTCAGTCTTCACATTCCACATGAATGTCAACTAGGACCAACATTAGCTACCACTCCTATGAAGATTCTTTTTCCAACTGAGCATACAAATTCTATCTTAATGCATATGGTACCTAATTGCCTTTACACGATGTATAAATTAAATCAAAGTTAGAAATTTGGAGATATTAAATCCATATTATTTATGCTCAGGTTTAAATATAATTGTGATAAAATATGTTATTAGCTCTTATGATCATTCAAAATAGTAAATTTCTCACCCAAGAGGTAATAACAGAATGTTTTCAAAGCATGGACGTCTACAGATTGATCCAAATCATGTGTGGGTTATTTATTCTCATTCACCAATAACTTCTATGAGCCATTAAAAATAACATAATGTACTTTCATGACAACACATCCCAACCCACATCCTAATGCATCAAAATATACCACATACCCTAGTCTTGATTCTTGAAAAATCAAGATCGGTGTGGATGTAAGGTGAACATATAGCTTTTGAAAAGAATTAATGAATTATTCAGCCCATTATAATGGAACATTATTTGATGTTAAAGATGTCATAGGTGAAGATAAACATGAGAAGTCATGAACAATGCATCATTAATAGCTAGATAGAGAAACAAATCTTAATATCTCAAAGGCATTCTTCAGTTATTTACAAGAGATAACAACTAATATGTTTTCTGAATCCCTTGAAACACCTCCTTCTGAATTTACATGCCCACGAAAGGGTACCTATTGTATCCAAAAATAAAACATTGATAATTTGAAATACAACAGATGGCCTCTCAAGATTTCTAAAACTATCACCAAGTGTTAGTCATGCTCATCCCTTGTCCTCGAATACACAAATATGTCATACTCAAAGACTATAATAGAAAGAATCCAAATATTTATGAAATATCCAACTCATCAATGTCATAAATACCACTATTGAATTCTAAGACCAAAAGGTATTTCCAAATATTTATAATGTCTATATCAACTTATGAAATTTGTCTTCAGAATTTACTACTTATAAACTCACAATTAGTGATATCTTGATCTCAAGTTAATTTTAGTGAACCACTAAGCTCCCATCAAATGATCAGATAGATCATTAATTCATGAATTTTGATACCAATTCTTTATCAATTTTTTAAGATTACAATAATCCATACAAAACCTAAGAGTTCTATCATCTTCATTAATGGTTAAAGAAAATTACCTATATAAAAAGGATCTATATTCACTTTGACTAAGAAGAGTTTATTGTTTCATAACTGAAGGAATAAAATATTATTCTAAAATTAGAAAATCAACATCATGAGAAGAAATAACGGAATGTGATGAACTAGTATCACACAAAAATTTTATGAGTGTATAATTCAAAATAATCCCACCAATCTCTATCGATAGTCATACATAATCATCCACAATCACCTACACAACTCCATATAATTTCTTATGTTATTCACTTTTTTTGTTTCCCTGTTGAGATTTCTCTTTATGAGGAGTCATAGTATTCCTAGAATCACCATGGCTAGCTCTGTTTTTCTGACGAGATTGATTCTCTTTCCCTCACGCCATCAAAACACATGGCACCTGTGATACATGAGAAGTTTCTCAAGCACCTAACCTCAGAGTAAAATTATAATATCATTGAAGATTTCCCATAGTGTTTCAATTATAAAATTATTTTGGTGGTTCTATACACTCTCGCTTCATGTGATCGAAGGAACCATATTTCAAGAATCCCACTTTTTTCATGGGTCTTAGAGGGAGATTCACTAATCCTGCAATTTGATTCTGATTCATGCCCCCACCTTGAAAGAAGGCATACCTCTTTATTTTTTCATTAGTATTCGATTTCCCACTGGTTCCCATGGGTATCGAAAAACAGACTCTTCCCATAGCTCCAGATATATCCCTTATTTCAATTATCTCTCTATCGACCATCTCGGTATAGTGCATAATATAGAGCATGAAAATATTTGAGTGAAGATCCAACCTTATCACCGATTCAAAGATTCGTTCCTTCAAGGATACACTAGCAGAAATCTCAAGAAAGAAGAACACTAAATTTATGAATTTAGAAACACATTCAATGGCATAATCATTTTCCTTCTTCATGACAATAATATTAACCATTCACTAAATCTAGAACATGGGGATGGAATTATTTGTTGAAAAATTCATTAAAATCTTTCCAATTAAGGCCTTGATACAGTTTATCCAATACCACTATATCCCACCAAAGGAATTCGAGATCCTCTAGAATATATGTAAATAGCATGAATTTTAGCTTTGCTGGTGAACTGATGAAATTGATTATATGATTCACCTTGTTCATTGGAGCATGGCTGTCATGGGGCGTGGCAAAACAATATTTTATTTACCTAAGTATAGTATAGCAGTTGATCCTAGGTAGTCTCCCGAAGAGGAGTGCACACAAAACAAGGATTTCACTTTTTGATGGTTTTTGTAAAAAGATTGGTTTTAATTAATTTTAATGACTATTAGAGAAACAAACAACAGAAATTGATTTATTTTAACAAACGATAATGACGGTGATCAGATTGGGTTCGGCAAGATTTAGTGTTGTGCCATCAGGGTTTCCAAATTTTATCTCTTCTTCTTCCTTTAACTGGTAAGAGAGATGTGACAAGAATTTTCCTTTCTAAAACCGTAGATTGGTCTATCCTCCTTCAAATGTGTTTCGGGTTGTAGAAGGTCTCTTGATTAGTTAGAGCAATCCCAGACCTGGAATTGTTGTTTCCAAATAAACCCAGATTTCAACATACAATCATACACACGTTCTTGACAACCGTCGAGCAATCACCACCCAACCCTAATCATGTTCCACTGTATACAGATTAGAATTGGGTGGAGGGAGATGTGATCATCAACCAAAGGAATTTATAATTTCCGAATCAAAAACTTAACACAACTGCATTCGGAATTTAATATTGAATTAAGAATTGGAATCAGAAGAAGAAAGAAAAACAAATTTTATTCATTTCAAGCACAAAAACTCAAACACAACACATAGGTCCAGCCTCCCCTCTTTCCGATCACTCAAATGAAACTACCCCTCCATGGATGGGGTAAGAGAGATAATGCGGGAGAGGAGAGACATTTTAAAGTGAAGAAAAATAAAATAAATAAAATGGAAAGGTGAGAAGTTCTTCTCCTTGGTGTCCTAGAAGGAATGATATGGAGAATGAGATGTTTTGAGGAGGAGGAGCTCTCCTCCTTTTATAGCCAGATTTCCATCCTCCAAATATTGTCGCGTTTTTGACCCAATAAATGACCTCTTCACACGTTTCTCCCTTCTTAAATGTTGTTCATAATTGTCTTGGAAGTGTCCCCTAAATATATCATCGGATTTGGATAGGTATTCCGAGAGTTATGTCCCTTTTACTCTGATCATTTATTCTGTCCAGTCATACTCTCCAAAACGACAACCCCCGGATTAGGATACTTTAATGGACCCTCAAACGGCTGAATCCCGTGACCTTCCCTTCATAAAAGATGTGCTAAAACGCCTTTTGAGTCTACCCACTGAATATCACCACATTTGGACTCACCATGAATGATTTATGTATCCCACACCAAAACAAGGCAGAACTAAAAACAATTTTCTTTCTCCCACTTGTGAGCTTCTTTTGAGCTTCCATATGGCTGATTAATCTTTTTTTCCAAAAATAGTAAATGAAGACCTGGATGTGTAGAATCTGGAAAAGAAAGAATTTTGCAATTTTGATTAGTATAGATAATGTTATGGTCGAAATACAGAAATAATTTTAAACTGTTAAAAATTCAAAATGACCAATTTTTACTATTCAGCTCAGAATAACACCAAAATCATAAAAATGAAACAATTCATCTTAGAGGAACACATTTGTGAGTTAAAAAATGATATTCAATATAAATTAATTGAAAATATTTTCCCTATCATTCATCCACCTAATTAATGGCTCATAATAACCCTATAATACTGGTGGATTATGATTTTAGAACTGGATTGAAATATCTAAATTTCCTGGATTATTCCTCTAGTTCACAATGTTCACAACATGAAACACTTGGAAGATACTCTGAAATAATTTTTTTTCTCTTGTGGATCCAGTAAAATATCATTCTCAGTATCTTCTTCTAGTTAGTTTCTATGATGCCTATAGGGTTCCCATTTTTTATAACAAAAAATGGCATAAGTCTCCCTCTCTATCAACTAAATTCTTATAATTTAAAATTATATCATATTAAGTATCACAAATTTTTTTTCCAAATTAAACCTTTTCCACATTCAACCATTTTTGAAAAATTTCAACGTACATTTGAAAATCGAACAACTTTCAAAATACCCACACCGATGATATTTTTCAAAATCATTCATTTGAAAATATTTTCAAAAAGATTCAAAAATTTCACATTGACAAAAATTATATATCATTACTAAATATGAATTAAAAAATCATAATGGGGAATCATTTTTCTAATGAATGTCATGATCGACCAATTGGAAAAATCCATGAAAACTAGATTTCAAAATACTATAAGTGTCTCCAAAACACTTATGTACCCATCTCCCTAGTAACATGATGTTCGACATAAAAAGGTAATATAGGTCTTCTTATACTCCAAATTTAATTTCCAAATAATCCTACTCCTTTCTATCATCCAAAATCATGGAATATACAATAATAAATTTCAACTCCATGACCGACAACCAATACAAAATAAAAGACCACTTGTTCTAGAAAGATATTTTAAAGGATCAAGATGATACCACTTTTAACATATCACCCATTTTGAATGTCTTGAGAGGGTGTCGAGGAATTTCTTGTCCCTAAGAGACAACCCCAAAATTACTAAGTATGAAAATAAATTTTGAAGGGCTTCAAAATATGTGGGGGATGATTTTCCATTTGAACATAAAACTACCAACCAAACGAACCATAACCCAATAAAATAGTACATGATTCATGATAAAAAAAATTAAATACAACTCAAGAATTTCATTTATATCAAAACCAAACCTAGATTACCTTAGTGTAAGACAAACTTACATCAAAGTAAACGATAAAAGATAAACTATAAAAACACAAAGACAACCACATGACTCCAATGATACAAATTCTTTTGTCTCTAACTCCACCAAAAATCACAAGTATCATAAATTATTGATAAATATATGTTATACAATAACTTTTCCCATGTCTTGGTATATGACATTAGAAAAGTACTCAAGTACCAAAGTATGGGTGATTAATAAAACTCAATAGTTTTTCCCTAATTACTTCCCCACCCACACTACTTGGATAGAGTATGTTAAAAACAATTATATAAAATAATTTATATAAATTTTTTATAAAATAGTTTATAAAAAATATAAACATAGTCCAACAAACCCATTTTCTGAAAACAACATCAAGTTCTGAACAAAGTAGCCAATGGATACATTAAACCATTTCACAAGTTCCAGTGTTGGCATAACCAATACTTTCCACACATCCTCATAACCTACCGTCCATGCTTCGTTATTATTGTTCCACAATCATAAGAGGTTTCCTATTGATCTACCATGTTATCAAAAGGCAATTATATCCCATGTTTCATTACACCTTTACGCTAAGTACAAGGTCATATATCAACCTTGCCTCAAAAGGCTATACGAACAGACACACCATGTATGCCCAAAAACCATGAAATATAATCATTACAAAAAAATTCTAGAAAAAAAAATATTTATTGTAATAAATTTTTGTATAAACCAAATGAACCAACTATTTTAAAATCATATTTCTAAAGTTTTTTATCAAATCCCTTTGCATAACAAAATACCACAAATATATAATTTCACCAAAAATCATAAATCATCACTAAAGAGGATTTAAAACATTAATTCCACCAAAATTTCACAATAATAATAAATAAATTAAACAAATTTGATAATAATCCTTAATATACTATATAGAGGAGTCGAGAATGAATCCACTTACCTTAGGAGTTTTTGAAAAAATGATAAAAAATATGAAATACGTAACAAACACCATGTTGAAACTTCCAAAACCCACCTTAGTTCTCTTAACCTCTCTTAAAAAAGGACATATATATCCATATTTTTCATCCTCACCCTTACATATACCCATATAGCTCATAGATATTATAAACCTAGGGAGAGAAAGAAGTAGATAAAAGGAAACCAGCATAAACAAGGAATAATGAAGCCGTACTACAATAATCCACATTCAAATCTCCATGAGTAGCCCTTTTATTTCCTCCAAAACAATGGGATGAAATTAATAAACCATTTAGATTGTAAAATCCCCATTTAGGGCCCTTTGAGGAAATAGCGAGGCATCAAAACACAATGACGACCTAGTTTTACATTTTAATGATCTAGTTTCTTACCGTTCATGGTTTTCCCCCAAGGTTTGGAAAACCATGGACGAGACGTGATACGACTACTATACCAAGGATTAAACTCGCACGATCTCATTTCATGGTTTCCAATCCATGTTCCAACAATGTCGAAGACACTATCTTAAAAATCCATAACTACTTTTACAAAGCGCACAGTTTCTCCTTAGTCGATGCAAGGTTTGGAAAATCTATTCTCCACCCATGCACCTTCCCTTTTTTCCATTTATCACATAATTCACAGTGTCTTGGAGGTGTTTCATGGTTTTCCCAAACCTTATACCAACCATGAACCTCTATAAAATCCCAAAAACACTCCAAAAGTTCTTCAAAATTTTCCAAACACCACCCCAATATTTCATATACATAAAAATAATAAATAAAGAGTCACTTAATTGAAACTGGTTGTGATATAAGAACTATAAAAATATAAAAGATATCATATATTAACTTCTTATAATAAATTATTACCATTTTATTAACAATCTTTAATTATATCCAATATTTCAAGTGTTTATTTATCATTTTTTTGAGTATGTTATGGCTTCATATTTTTTTCTTCTTAAATAGATCAAGATTTCAACATCTCCAAGATGTAAATAATTATTTAAGTATCATATATATTCAATATATATGTATTTATAATTATCCATAACATTATAATATATGATATGAATTGCTGAATTCATGGAGACAATATGCCATACATACTCATGAACACTACTTTTATTCCGTTGTCGTATTAAAAGAATGAAAATTATTATGATATATATCTATTTTATTATCATATTATTATATTTTTTTAATATAAATCACATTGATTTATCAAAATTATCCTTATACATTCCATGAATAGCGTGAATGAATCACATCGCTTTAAAGAGGCGGTGGTCCACACTTCCACAAATGATGTTATCACCTTTAGAAAAAATGAAATATATAAAGTTATGTGTTATAAAATAATTAAAGAGTAATAAATACATAATAAAATATCACATATTTATATATCATATATAAAAAGTGTGTCCATCATAATTCTCAACCATAAAAGGTCATCATGAAAAATGAACTATCATCATTTTGCGAGGCATTAGTTTGTCGTACACAAATATTAAGTTCATTATACATTCGATGGAAGTGTGTGTATGAGTAGGAAAAACAATTATAATAAAAAAAATCACTATATATATATATATGATATTGGTGTTATTATATACACATGGTGTAAGATTATTTTAGGGGGTGTATAATGAATATAAAACAAAATAAATTGAGGAAGGATGTTACCTCTTCTTGGGGTAATGTCTTTTAGTATGCTCCGGAGGGATTAATAGGATATCTTTATTACTAAAGAGAGTATTATGGGATGATGGGAGAGATTTTTAAGATCTTTTTTTAAGATCTCTCTTGAGCCAAATTGGATTCATAGAGGCGATGAAGTGGGAGGGTCGAATGCATTTTTATAGTGGAGGAGTGACATTATTGTAAATTTTTTGAAGAGGAATTGTACACATATTTTTTCCATTTCAATTGGATCAAATATTAGTCCAAAATATAGAAAAGGGATGATAGTTTATAAATATATAAATCCAAGGTATTTTGGAATATTTTATAGGTTATTTTGGCTTTTAATTTTAGTGTTTAGTCCCTTGTTAAGCTAATTTTTCTCTTAATCATTATAATTTATTTTAATCACATTCTCTAAACTTTTTTTTAAAAAACAAAGTTTAAATTATTAGAAATTTTAAATTATTATTGTTAAAAATATACAAACAATGTTTCCAAATTTAAATCATAGAAATGACATAAATTAATTTATATTTAGTCTTGTATACACGATGACAAAGATAGTATTTAAAGTACAAATGTTCAAACGTATCCTAGGTTTTTATATCCAATATTACTGTAAAATTGGTTCATATGAGCTATAGTATTATAATTTTATTATTTATATAATTTAAATTTAAAACCAATTAAAAATATAATTTAACCTTATAAATAAATTTGATGAAAATTTATTTTTCAATTAAAATTCTACATTCTTCACTATTCATCAAAATATAAAACTTTATAGAAAAACACCTTAAATTTACCATAAAATAATTTTTTATGTTCTTATTTAAAATATTAAGTTAATTTTTACTTACAATACTTATAAAAGTTACAAAAATTATATTTAAAATTGGTTTTCTATTAAAGTGAAGCTAAATTCCCTTTATAAAAATATTGATTTTTATACGAAATGTTGGTTTTGTTCTTATCTTATGCTTATAAAATCCATTAGATGAATATAAATAACAATTAATTGATTATATAATATATGTGTTACATTATTACTAATAATTAATCTCAATTTCATCAATTTTATTAGGATAAAATATCCTTACAAAAATAAAAATATTTATATTATATTTAATTGGTTATTATCTTAATTTCTAATTGATTGGTAACCTTTGAATTGTAAATATATTTTTATAATCCATTTCTTTTCAATTATAGTTAATAATATTCATAACCCACAATCTAATACCTATTTAATATCATAAAATATTAAACAATAATGTTTTAATAATATATTGTTGTTCGGTAAAACTCTGTCTAGTGTGTTACACAATCCATTAGAGAAACTAGTTGTTACATGTGACACACACTAAATCTATATGAAATTCATTTCAAGATATATCATGGATTAATTTTATATAAAATATTAAATATATTATAATGTCTTGGGTTGTTATATTACCTTACGCGCTTGGTGTTCTGTGTTATACATGCTATCAAGTACAATGTTCTTGAATTAAAATTTTAGGGCATTAGAACAATGCTATGAAGTCCCTCATACAAGAAATTGGTGAAATCATTGAGCTGGAACATTATATATTGATTGTAAATAACATATCAAATTAATTTTAATAGATTTCATATATGGTTGATGAAGTCAGTGTTGATTATCAAATATATGAGTATGTGATAGTGGACGTTCCTAATTCCATAGATGAAATAAAATAGGTGGAGGCCTAATTCATGTAATATAAAAAAACCAACCATTTTAAGAATCAGATTTAAGAGAACCATGAAGAGTGAGAGAGTGAGGATTAGGAATAACATGATGATAGGACAATAGGAAAATATTTAGATTGGTTTTGAGGTAATTGGGAAGAATATGAAAGGAAACAAGATCTGAGCATATATAGTGTTGATAAATAAACAAATGAATACATATTTACTGCCATGGAAGATGAAGAAACATCCAATATGGAGACATTTAATGAAACGATGCAGGGTCCCAACTACCTAACTCTATATTACACCATCTAACTCCATGAGGTACTCACCACTGATGTAGTGGTTGAACTAGAAACAACTCATGAAAATGATCTTATTTTAAATTATTTAATTTTTTATATCATTAAATATTAATTTAGTTTCCATCCAAAATGATTTTAATTCTCATGTTTTTTCAATCCTTTATTTTCCTTTTATGAATATGAAGAAACTGAACCTTCACTTCTTGAGGAACACATTGAGCTCCCGGAATTTATTGAACATAAATATGACGAATCCCATGAGGATGTCCACTGAAATTAGACTATGGAAATCAATAAACATGCTACTTATATTGAAAGGGAGAAATTTCATGTTAGTAATTCAAATTTAAATTTTGTTTAAGTAAATATACCTAGTTACTTTCATTTTAATTATTCAATTCATGTATCCCATGTTGAGCCAGCACTAGACAAGAAAAAGGAGGTTTCACAAGTAGCAACAATGGAACTGGATGAATCATACTACATCCTACCCTCCATACAAGTTGTACCTAATTGAGAAGTGTATGGATCGGGTATAATCTATCCATTTTTCATTAATCACCAATAATGAAGAAATATAAGCTGGAAAAAGCCACATATGGTGGGTCTAGTAAACATAGATCCATCCAATATTAGACTATGGATAAAAGAAAACACTACCCTCTAGAGGCATAAAATTATCAGGACCCAATTAGGTGATCATAACAGTACTTACCCCTTTTACATTCTTTCTATAACTTTAAATTTCTTTTATTTTCTTATTCCATCATGAATCCTAATCCCTCATATCTTTTTTTGCTAAAATGAGAAGATTTGTTTTCTTAATTGAGTAGTTATTTTTTTAGGTTCACAATGGAACAAAGAAGATCTGAAAATTTGAATGAATAAAACTATATATTTATTTCAAAAGGGATACACATTGGTTATTACCTTTTAAACTAACTACATTTTGATATTAATAACCTCTTTTCTGCTTTAAATTGAATATTTCATGACCTTATTTAATTCATGATTTACTTGATTTATCTAGGAGAACTGAGATTCATAGGAATCCTATGATAGAATGTTTTATATCAATGATAATAATATTGAATTATTAAAATAGAGGATTAGATTATGAAAGTGAATCATGGACACTGAAATGAGGACTCTTGATTTGAGGGAATTAATTGATTCATCTAAATGAAATTTCCCTATCATGGTTCATGCTGTGAAATTTATGAATTTAATGTGATTGGATTTTATATTATTAGAAATTCCAAGTGTGATTTTACAATATCCAATTTACCATTATCAATATGATTTATAGACTATGTAATTCCAATTTATTCTTGAGAATATTTCTTAATCGAGCGTGGGACATGCCACATGATAGTAGTTGAATTTGAAATTTTCAAAGATAATGACTATGAAAAATCAAATTCAAAATTATTGAGACATATTTTTAAAGGACCGTATCCTTAATGTCCACATTTACATCAGTCCATCCTTATCCCATAAAGACCATGAATTCCCTTGTTATAAATGATCCATGCTTCTATCCAGTTTTATACATTCATATGACCTATTAGTATTTTCATGCAATTTTAATGTTTTAGAGTAGGGGTGAAGGGAATCATAAATAAAGAGATGATTTAAATTGTAAGGAATATTTTTTGGGGTGATAAATGTGTGGTGAGAATTTTTTATATTCATTGGAAATTTTTTTCACATATTAAAAAACAAGTGAGAAGCACACAAAGTGCAAAAAACGAAAATAATGGGTTGTGACATAGGGGAATAAATAATCACCATCACTGCACAAAATATTTTTATCATATGTTCTTAAGTGGTGGCTGTGAGTTTTGTTCTAAAAAATGAAAATTTACTATTGAAAATGGGGAAAAATAATAGAGAAAAATTAAATAGGGTGTTGAAAAAATTAATAATGATTTATTTTAATCATAACATCTACATTGTGTTTTGGGGGGTAGTGGGATTTGTAACCATTTAAAGGGGAGAATTTCATTAAACATTAATTCTTATATCATGCTTTATAATTTAAGATAGAACCCACTTCCTTGAGACTCAATTTTTAAAAATATATTACGTTAAACTTATGCATAAGATATATATTAATCTTAACTAAAATTACTCAATATTTTATATACCATTTGTTATTACAATGTAGGGAAAGTAGAACCTTTACAAGCATATGGATACAGATCATGTTCTCATGATACGAGCATGAGTCTACGTAAATTGTATCTTCAATAATGAGAGAAAATAATACATTGTGAGAAATATCATGATTAGGAATGTTTAATAATATGGAATTATGGAACATGAATAAATGATAAAATATATTCCATTCTTTTGAAAATAGAGAAAGTAAAATACATGAAATTATTGTTTATTAAAAAAATTAGAAATTGAATTGATATTTTCTGTGTAATTTCGAAAATTAGATTTGACAATGATAATTTTTGTATTTTTATTTTTTTGAAATTTGAATAATGGTAACATTGGTTCACTTTAATCTTAATTTATGAGATTTTATACCTAAGGGAATGAATTTTATAAGGGTATAGGTATTTTAGAAACTCATTTCTTTGTTCATATTTTTAAACAATTTTCAATGGTTTTAAATCAAATGTTAACTTAAATTCACATGTGTTCTGATGTTTTATTAAATTGAGGTTAATTATAAATGTTGAATTAAACTGGGGTTTGAATAAATGAAATGAGATTTTTTTTAATTTTAATTTTTCTTTATGAATCTATGAATGATATTATATAAGTGTTTAATTTTATATGTGTTTATCATATTTTTTTGGTTCTAAAAAATTGGCTGGACTCAAGATTTCCAATCAACCAACTCCAGTCCTCCATTTATCCATTCATAATGGGGGTAACCGACTAGGATAGCCTTCAAAGGGCCTTCTTGAGTCGGCATTGAATGGGGGTATCAATCTTATGTGGTTGACCATGGGGAGTCAAGCCCATAAGGTGACGTAGTTGTCTTGAAGGCATACACGGTACGCATGTCATGAAACCTTAATTTCATTATCTGTGTGTGGTTTCTAGGATCCCACTATAGTGCAGTCTTCTGAGCGGAGCACTAGAGGCATTTTATTATGAACACTCACCTCCCCACACACGTTTTTCAATTTGGGACAAGAGTTAATAGTTACTATTCATCATTTAACTATGATGAAGTCTTCTCTGATCAGTTGACCTATGATCTCCCTCAAACAAAAATCCCCACCACTCACCCCCACACATCCACCTTAGTGACTCAATGCCTCCTCTTTTATTTAAATGAGAACTACCATTTCCACCATAGGACAATCTCCACTGGAGCTGTAGAACCACTGAAGACACCCAAAAACTCCACTTGATCTTCTTTGACCTTGATTAACACCCATGAACATAACTTAGATCTCCCTTTATCCACATTGATTAATGGAGGGGTTGAGGTTGACTTTAGAAGCCACTTTTAGAGTTAATCTCCTCATAAAAGAACCCAAATCCACATGGAATCACCATATCAAGCTCGTTCACCATGCACAACTCATGCATTATAATTTGAGCTGCAAGAATCCATCCCACATAGTACCTTATGGATTTATTCAACTCTAATGAACGTGATTAGAAAGATATTCAGGTGTAAATATGAATACCCTGTGTATTATTGATTTGGATTACAAGTAACTGATGTATTTTTTTAAATACTGATGGAAATCATCCTCTATAAATATAGAAGTAATCATCATTTAAAAGGAGTTCACCATACATGATAGGAATGTGTTTGTGCTTCTCCCATTTTCGTTCTTCAGTTTGGTTTCTTTTAACTCTATTTTTCATTTATTTTTTTATTTTAGTTTCATTTCATATGTAATTTTATGTTTCTTTTCTTATAATAATTATTCATCCATAAATTTTAATTTCATTTATGTTCCACCACTTATCTTCTTTTTCACTTATTCATTTATTTTATTTTATTATTTTAGGAGTTTAATTTTATCATCCTCTTCTTGATATCTTTTTTATTTTATTTTCATTATTTTTATATCTCTTTATATATCCAATTATTTTTATTTTATTTCATTTCTTGTCTTCTTATTTCTTTCCACAGTGAAATATTACCCTAAAAAATGATGGGTTGACCCAAGGTTTGGCCTTTGTGATGTAAGTGTTATTTCCCATTCACTATATTCCACAATTCATATATTTGACTATGTTTGTGGTGGAAAAGAGTGTAGTGCATGACTATGTTGATTCCCCACCATGACACCAAACTAAAACTCATTTATATACCTTTTTTAAATATTTTCCTTCAATTCTTCTGGATACAAGCTCTTTATTAGATGATGTTACACTATTAAGTGGATGAAAAAAAATATGATAAGCCTGGTCCTAGAAGATGTCACACCCTCGCATTTATGAATTCCATTATCCTTGTTTAAATAAGGATGTGGAATTAATATTTCTAATGAAATTAAATATTTCACAATACAAAATAAAATAATAGTAATTCAAGCATGATATCTCACAAAACAATTATCAAACTAAATTTAAATTACCAATAATGAGAATTATAAAACCTATGAACCAATATACAAATTATACGTTCTTTCTTTCATAACTCATTTTGTCTTTGAATGTTACTATAAATTTTATCATTTCAATTATATTCACAATACCATATTTTTAATTAAATAATAAAAACAATAAATAAGAAGTATTTTTAGTGACATAGATTATGTAGCATAACAATAGTGAATATACTCAAGTGGAAGACGCTATTCAGCCTATATTCCGCATTATGAAAATTAATTTACTTTTTCTACACACAATGAGATGTGTGTTTAATCTTCCAATGGAGGAACAAATAACGTTTTACTAAAAATTTGATTGGAATATTTTTTTGACATACATGGTTGGAATAGAATTTTGAACCATCAAGATATTAAAATGTTTTGAAGATTCTATTAAACGTTTAAATGGTTTATTTCAAAGAAAATGTTTTTTCAAAATATTTTGGATAATTTTATAATTAAAATATACAATTTCAAATTGAAATGTTTTATTTTTCAAAAAACAAATATATTGAACATTTTAATTTATTTTCAGAAACATCAAAATCCATTATTGAATATTTTACATAAATGAGGATAAACTCTAATGATACCATTATCTATACATAAATTAATGGTTTATGATTAGTTTGACTAGGGATGGTATTGACATTCCATATTCCCGTTCGTCCAACACGGGAAGTTGTTATTTTTTACAACTTATTGATTATGTTGTTTTTTTATTCATATGTTGAATTCATTGAACTTATTATGTGATTGGTGGGGACTATAATTAAAATTCCCCTCCATGAATCTATTGGTAACATAATAAAAGAAATGTAGGTTATGTGGAACTGGCCTTACACATTTATATAAATGTCTTGGAATGAGGCCTTGTGAGTTATTTTAAGATGTCCAACATTATAAATTACACCATTATGAAATATTTTTTTATGTACATGATATTATTTGAATTTATTTGTTATCCTAGGATAAGACTCAATTTTATGTGTCTTTTAAATGGTATTATTTTTCCACCACATACTCCAACCACATTATTCTCACCTTATTTAACTTCTATTGTATGAATTACCTTAATGAGTATCTAAGATCACATCATTCTTTTTTTCCTTTCACCAGGATTATAGGAAGTGTAATATCATTTATATACTGGAACATTATAGAAGAAATAATTATTTACCCAAAGTAAGTACTATTTTTTATATTATGTTTCCAAATGTATTGTGAGGTTTATCTATATATAATATTTTCTATGAATACTAATATATTAGGTCAATTGGGATGAAATTATTTATACGTAGTACCTATTTAATCATGTAACCAATGGGTTTGATCAACTATGGTCAAGGACAATGCAGTTTTTATTAGAGAAAATTTATTAGAAACATTAAGAACAATATTTTAGAAAACAAAAATTAGGGAAAACCCATTTGACTATCTTTGAGGATAAGTTTCTATATTGGGTGACATCCAAAAGATTTTTTAAGGTAGTGATTAGGTTTTTTTATTATAAATACATCAATTATTATATAATACAAGTGGATATAGTTATAGAACATATGTTTCTAATGGTAATAACCCACAAAATATTTGTCAGGGTAAATGTTTTCCACCATTATGATTCACGGTGAGTGTTCCCTTGCAGTATACCATGATTGAAACTCTTGAGTGATATCCATGGGTTTATAAATATTTTATTTAAACCATTATGAAATATTTGAGAATATTTTAGTGATTTTTGAATATTCTAAAAGAAACCAATTTTTTAATACTTAGATTTTTTATGCATAACTTTTGGAATAGTTTCAATAATTTTAATTGTTAAAAAATTATACATTCTGATGCATAATTTAGGATATTTTATACACTATTGCAGTTTTATAAATGTAACATAGTTAATGGAATGGAAATGGTATCAATGTACATAGTCTATATAGGGATTTATCTCATTGGAAAGATAATAATATGGGAGATGGATCTAAAGAAAGAACGACAAAAATTATAACTATATGGGACTAAATCAATCTAATTATCACAAAAATACATTCCCCTATAGAGAATCCAACTAATCCACAATACATTGTAAGATTCCTATCCACATCATGAAAAAACATCAACCATGATTCAATTGTACCATAAATCTATTTTGACCTAATAAATGGACATGTTCCTAAGAAATTTATTTCTTACAATAGGAAGTAATTTAAGGGATAATTTATTCATAGAAATTTATCTTTTTTTGGGGATTCAAATCATTTGTGGTCAATGATTAAAAATAGTAAGGATGATGAGAAAATATTAAACACAGATATCGTGGATTTTATGGTACTTTTCATTGAAAAAAACATTAATCGGGAATAATGAGAGGATATAGAGGTAAACTTCATGATTATAAGAATAATTTATGTTACAAAAAATTCAAAGAAAGAAGCCACCATTACTTGTTTTTAAGGAATGTTATACGATATATACATATCCCAAAGAGAATTTGGCCCGCACTTTGATCCTGCATGTAGGGAGCTGGTCGATATGGCAGGCCAGGAACAAACTGTGGTATGAAGGAGTTAAATCTTCTAGTTACTAGATTATTCTCAAAACATATAATATCCTCCTCGACTTGGCTCATCTCTCCTAAAAATGGCGTGAGGCCCCCTCCCTTCGTTGGATGAGTAGGCCGTCACAAGACACTCACCCGAACAACAACAGTTCAGGCGGCCATTGGGTTCGGTGGAATACTCCGCCCTTGGGCCTCACTCTCAATACTGACGGGTCTCCTAGAAATGGGGGTTTTGGAGGTGGTGGCGCTGTCTGGGACTCGCATGAATTGGTGATCCTGGCATTTTCTGCTCGCCTTGGCCATGGCACATATCTTCAGGCCGAAGCCATGACTATGGTGTAGGGGATGATTCTGTGCCAATAGAAGGACATTGCCATCTCAGAGATGGAAACAGACTCAAAAATTCTTCATGATGTTATGCATGACCTTTTCCCAATTCCATGTTCAATATTCTATATCATTAGAAAAGGAAGAAAGATGATTAACAATAACATAAAAGTAAGGCACTTTTGGAGAGAGGGAAATCAAGTGGCAGATTACCTAGCTTTGCTTGAGTTCGTTGGGCCTGACCCGGTTGGTTTACATAATATGATCACTTTGAAACCTGAAGGGGTCAATTTGATCAGAGGGGATGCCCTTGGTCTTCATCACTTTCAACCACCATAGTCTCTCCATTTCAGGTGGTCTTGTTTTTGTCTTTGTTTCTTTTTGTGTTTTTGTGTAATGTTTTTGTCCCTTCATTTAATAAAAATTTAAATGATGATGATGATTAATCTTTTATTATGTTCTATCTTGATAAATATGATATTCTATAAGTAGTTTTTTAATGAAATAAGTGGAATAATAGGAAAGTATATCAATTTTCCTTTATGTTAGATGCGTGCATTTAATTTGGGAGAAAATTATCTAAAGGGGAATGATAAATGTTTTAAGTGTAGAAAAGATGGCGACTAGGAAATTTAATGTTAATTTAATGGCAATATATTATCTAATGTGGAAAATGGAGATAAATCTATATATAATTCCCAACCCACACTCTAATGTTATAATTTCAAGGAGTTTTAACATTATGCTAACTAGTGATCAAATAAATGAGTTAATGATGATTATTGATATAAAAAACATCATAATTCCAGAGAAAAAATAGGATATATAATGAGATCACTATTTCATATAATTTCTGCAAGATCAATGTGGCTAAAGATAGACATACCATGAACTCTAGAGCACCTAATGTCTTATTTGATACTGGATCTACCCACACTTTTATAATTGAAAATTTTATATGGTATTATATTACCACCTTAACAACTATATGTTCAAATAATAGTAAAAAATGATAATATTATTTTTATCATACATCATTTCAATTAATCTTCCCCAATTTATATTTGATGGAATGTTCTCTTTTTAAATAATGTTCTAATTCCTATAGTTAAATTTGAATTAATTTTAGATATAGGCCTGATTTATTTATATAAATCCTATACCAATTATCATGGAAGGGAATTAAAAATTGATATTCTAAATAAAACTATGATTATTTATAAGTGTGATAATTAATATGAAATCCCAAATGAATTTATATACAATTTATGGGAATTGATATTAATTAAAAGAGGTAATTTATCTAAGATTGTAGGAGATAAACTCCACATCAAATATATTCCTATTGTACAAGAGTTTTTTGTTTCCTTTTTAAATTATTTATTTAGTCTCCCTATAAATCCTGAAGTCCAGTTATCAAGATAACACATAAAATCAGTATGACAATTTCACAAACTACATATAGAACTGCACTTATTGAGTAATATGAATTGATGAAGAAACTCTAATAGAATCATGATAAGAGATTCATTCAACCAAGTTCATATATGTGGGGTGAACTCGTATGTTCTATAATGTTAAAAGATGGATCAATGTGACTCTTTATTGATTATTCAAAAATTATTAAGGTCATTTTAAACAAAAACTATCATTAATTCCGTATTAATTATTTGTTTGATAAATTAGATGGTGTTTAATATTTTTCCAAGACTAATATTCACTATGGATACTATCATTTGATGGTTGAAATTGAATACATATTAAACTAATATTCAGTATATTCTATGGGAAATATGAATTTATTGTGATTGTATTTGGTCTTAATAAATTCCTCTAATATATTTATGGATTTAATGAATAAAGTCTATTGATATTACTATGATTTATATTTGGAATCCTTTCAAGATGAAATTCGTATATATTACATGATGAATAAGGAGAATCAAAATATAAGGGTAATTTAATGAAACACCCCATTTATATTGATGTTACTATTATTTATCTATTTATATTCTTTCATTTCTCTATAATATTTTTGAATATAGAAAACCAGAATACACAAACAAAATAATAAGAACCATTCCATTAAAGAATTAAAAGATAAGGGTAAGTTAATTTTAAACATTTTAAAACCATCATACAAATTCCAAAAAAAATTTCCTAATAAAGAAGTAAAAAAATTCAATTTTCCTCTTATAAGTTCATTGTTCGATTTTTTAATGTTATTAAAGAACCAAATGGATTTTTTGATGAGTTTTTTATTAGTTTTCAATTAATAAAAACACCAATGGATAATGATAACTGTAAATTTTTTGAGTGAATTGAATTAGTATGGAATGAAAAAAATGACAAATTATGTTCAAATGAATGTGCAATAGGGTGTTTTTAAAGTTAACACCTTATAATTAAAAAAGGATCCTATTTTAATTTTAGATGTTAAAATATCATGAGATTGGGATTTTGGATTATTCATCAATATATGGAAATAGAATTGTTTTAAAGATGCAATTATACTACTGACTAAAGATGGGTATTTTAGGAACCAAAATATCTTATGATTTTTAGCTCAAAATGTATAATATTTGAAAATCATTGATGTTTGATGAAGGTAATACTAACTAAATGTTCTTATTGAAGTTCAAGATACTCCACCCTTATGTCTGCACATCGTGAAAAGTGATATGAACTATTTTCCAACACACATATGGGGTTTAATGAGATATTTTGGTGGCTTATGTTTATCCAGAAGTTATAAATTGAATTCCTAGAATATATGTTAGTTGGATGATACCCTTATGTAAGATGAACTATGAATAATAACAATGAGTGTTTGGAATTAACAAACAAATTCTTGGATATTGAGTTGAAGTGTATCTAAAATATAATATATGATGGCGGGTACACATTTGAAATATATGTTTACCTGAAGGAATAAAAATAAAAATTTGAATGATAAGTTGTGGATACAGACAATGTGCATCTAGAAAAAGAATAATTGAGGATTCAAATAGAGTAACAAAGTTAAACCATGAAGAAGGATTTTTTTAATGGGACCAAAATGTATAATAATTGGTAAATTTAAAAGTAATGGATCATATATTTGTACGTCATATATATTTTACTAATAGCATAATAAAGGTGACTATTTGAAAAATGAAAAATCCTAGTGCAATATATAAGATTATTTATTGCATGGATACTAGGAATTTGGATAAGCTAAAATGTATATGTAATTAGTAATGTTCAGGCTCCCTATAAAATTAAATATGTTTTGATGACCCATAATAAACTATAAAATTAAATAAGATTTATATAAAGGTAAACTAGTTTTCTAAATATAAGAAGATGAAGGTATTTTGGATGATTTTAGAATGTTGTGTCAAACATTTTTTTGATTATAATTTAATATAACAACCCTTAAGGTGATTTAACATCTAGCTACAATTCAAGACAATTTGAGTTAATTAATGAAGAAGAATAAAAAAGTGTCTTTGGTTTTTTTCAAAAAGTGAATTCAGAAACTAAATCAATATAAGTTAAGGATGTTCTATGAGTATGATTAAATGAAAGATGAAATGGAGTAGAAAAAAATATGAAGGATGGGGATAATAAGTGTTTTTTAAAAAAATCATTAATATTGATAATGTTGGTTGATTATAATGTAAATGTGACATTATGATGCCAGTTTTATTGACTGATCCAATTACTGAAGAAAGATAGGATAAAAGGTGATGTCCCAAAGACTCATTAATGTGGATGAATAACGATAGAAAATATAGAGGCCTATAAAAAATATAATGATTTTACTCTGGAAGGTTTTTTGGGATGAGAAGTCAACAAAGTGAAAGAAATCAAATGTTATGAAGTGTGATATATGAGAATGTTTTCATTTGTTATGTCTATGGTAGTTGGAAGATGAGATGTGAATTCTAAGAAGTTGAAGCTAGGTTAAATGGACGATTAGTTGATTGGAATAAAAATATTGGAACCTAGAATAAATCAGATGATTAGATTTTTTGATGTTGATATTATTAAAATATTATTCCATATGAAGCTTAGTGATAAGAATATAAACTAAATCATGAAATTTTTAAATCTGGTGTTTCCAAAATTCATTTGAAAAATATTGTATAGAATCAAAAAACTTGGGATCAATCTTAGTGTTTCATTGAAGATTTAATGGATTCATATGATTAGTTACTAAGATGTAATGGAAAAAATGAGGAAGCATAATGAATCTCATGGAAGATATATAATTGAGAGATGAAGATAGATTTCACATAATAATTATTAGTAGAGGTCGTTATTTTGGTGAGGTGATATTAGACATCAAGATATAAAAATTACAAAGTTGAAGTAATAACTATATCCATGATTTTTAAAAGCCTCAAAGATGGAAGACACTGAGTTTTATAGAGGCATAAAAAATGTCAAATTTCGATCTCTTTAATGGAATTAAATCCAATTGACTGATGTATAAGTATGATGAAATATATGTATCATAAAGACCATATATATAAGAGAATATTTGTATTCATAATTAGTGAGTGCATATAGAACTCGAAGATGATGAATTTGAGATGCATCAAGAAGAGAGGTAGTATACAACCTATATGTTTTGATGTCCATTTTGTATGAAGAAGTTAATGATCCTAAAAATGAGGTTCTAAAATATTAATGAGAGGGTTTATAAATTTTGGAAACTAGATGTTATTGAGAAATAAAAATATTTTTCAGTAACCCACATAAGTTCCATGAGTTAAAATACTTTAAGGTGATGGTGATATGAAAATAGATTTTTTATGATATAGATTATTAGACCAATGTGAATGTTATTGGAGTTTATTTTTCACTGGAAATAATTAACTTCTCCTTTGGAATAAGATCATTTGGTTGATGAATATATATACTAAAGAAAATGGAATAAATTTTTTAAGAGTTTGAGAAGGCTCATTGAATACTAGAGTGATCAAATATAATAAAATCTATACCATTCAAGATAATATACATCTATTGGGAGATATATTAGGGACATGGGTGATTCGTTCATTTACTATAGGGTTATGTGTAATTCCCTCCCATTCCACAGGAAAAATTTAGATAACTTTCCACTCCACTGGTATTCATTATTAATATTATATTAAAAAATTTGTTTTATTGTGGAACCGTAAAAGCTAGAACTAGCTTCCAAAATTAGGGTTGAACATTTTAAAAAAACTACATTTTCTCCCAATTTATTATATATATATCATGTGGTTCAAATTTATTTTTTAACATAACAGATCCATTCTTCCCAACATGTTTGAAGTTAATAATAATAAAACGGGGTAAAATTTTAAGATTAAAGGATTCAATAAAATTGGTCTACATTATCTCCCCAACCCCCAATTAGTGAAACAACATGATCCAATAAGAATATAAAGTGGTATCTATTGGAATCCTATAGTTTTAATCATGTTTTAATGATAACAGATCCTTTTAATCATATTTAATATATCTCAAAAAATGTTTAGAAATAGTTAGTTTCAATATGCTTTCAATAAAATTACACAAGATCTTGGTTCCTGTAAATCATTTTTGATTATTGTAAACTATATTTAATTTTGTTCTATAATGATTTATTATATGAATGATTAATTCTAATTAACTCTATCAATAATACATCTTAATAATATTTATAGATATTTGGCAATGTTAGAGAAACCACGAGTCTACAACCGGTTCTCATTTTGTAGAAAAGGACCGAGACATTGTGACCCAGACAACGTGACATAGACACAATAATACAGACACCGTAATCAAGATATTGTGATCCAGACACCGTGTCCCAGACACCATGTCCTAGACACCATAACTAGTTTCAGATCTCATGAAGTCTGTGACACCGGTTCCTTACTACAATCATCAAGACATCGTTCAATGTTTAGAAAAGGACCAACCACTATGATCCTAACATCGCATATGTGCTTCCAGTTTCTGATCTCAATAAACTATAGCATCATGACTGTTTCACCATTAAAAGGAAAATAAAAAGACACCATTTCATTATGACACCATTTCCAAGTGATGTCGTTTCAAGACAGACTGTGACACCATTCTAGAATCTGTTTTTTCATTTTAAATTTAATTTATAACTGTCATATTTTAGTCATTTAAAGGAACTGACATAATCAATGTTTCTTTATAGCCATGCCACATGAAAATACGAGGTACGAGGTATTGAATACATTCATCTAGTCGGATCCAACATGTTCACCTGTAATTAAAAAGGAAGATAAGATGGGCTACAAAAAACAAACAGAAAATTCTGAAGATGGGAGAGCGTTTTGAAAAATAAATCTTATGAATGCAACAATAAACAACTGAAGAAAACATGAATCAATCTCGATAACAATGGTATGGACTACAGTAGATCAGAATCAAAATCATCTTCGCAGTACCAACTCCATGATGAACATGATCTAGATATAAATTGAAACCAGAGCACTAGACTTGAGATACTCTATTTTTTTACAAGAGGAATTGATACTTGCATCTGCTTCATCCTACAAGTCCTGAGATGCATAGATTAATACTCAGAGCACTTCTAACCCTTTATCATCATATTTTCTCTATTGTGTACTATTTTTAGCTTTGAAACAGTGTTAGTGGGTGTTTTTATTAAAACACACAGTGTATCATGTACCAAACTGAGGGATACCAAATATCCTTCCTCTAATATATTTTTACAAATGTTTACTCTAACAGATTAGTGTGGAAGTGGTGCTTGGGAGACCCAGTATTTTATACCCACAAAGAATATTAGAATATGCCGGGTCACCTAGAGAGTCTTGTTCAATGTTGTTTACCCCAATTTGGGGTATGGATCAAGCATATTAATATAAACTAATTGGGGGTCAGGTGATCACTAAGTGGATTGGATTAGGTCTCGGCTTGAGACTGAACCACTTGATTTACCCGCTGTGTTATTTAATTTAGTTTTTCTTTGCTTTATTGTATATTTCAAAAAACCCTAGATTTTACATTGATAGTTTGTCTTTGATAGAAATTATAACTTTTATTCCTTATTAGAATCACTTCAAAAGTAGTATCAATAACTCAAATTTATATTAATGAGAATTAATCAATCTCCTCAAACTTTATATGAATAGTCAAACTATTATAATTGAATTATCTTAATTAATATGTATATATTCATTTTTATTAGGGATGATTTTTAAGAAAACCTTATAACAGAAATTTTAATAGATACTCAATTGACCGCCCCTCTTTAGTACTCTACTCTGAACAACATTTGGTATCAAAGGAATTTTATTCTTTTTAAGGCTCTTATTTAAAATATGTTCATCTATGATTTTAGTGGTAATTTAAAGGTTAGTAAATTTCTGATAAATATAAAATTCTTTCCCATTAAAATAATTTCTTTATTATGGATAATAGACTCAAAAGATCTGTAATAAATAGACCTCCATTCTTTAATGAAACTAATTATTCCCAACAGAAAATTAAAATGAAAATGCATCTATAAAGTATGGGTTTTTAAATTTGGTATTTAATTATTGATGAGTATAAGATTCTTGTTACTGATAGAATTAGTTGGGATGACCCAACTAAAACTGCCTACAATATCAATTTCAAAGCCATGAATGCCTTATATTTCTCTTAAGGAGATGAGTAATTTAATAGAATATCTGCATGTAAAATTACCCATGAAATTTTAGATACCTTGTATATTTCACATTAAAGAAGTTATAGTGTGAAATAAATGAGACTCAATAATTATAATATTAAATATTATAACATTGAAATGAATTCTGATGAACCTTTTTCTGATATGTATCTCAGGTTCAATGAAGCTATCAACACAATGTTATCTCTTGGAAGAGAAGTTACAGCCAAAGATGAAATTATAGGTATTCTCATAGGCCAACCTAATATATGGATGGGAATATATGTCTCTATTAGAGAGTCGTATGATATCAAAAAATTACATATAAAATAAATCATTGGGAAACTAATGTTGAATTAAGAAGAAATAAAAGTTAATAAGGAAGAGGAGGACGAACCCGAAAGAAAATCTGTGGCATTCAAGACCACCATCACTAAACACAAAGAAGAGGAGAAACTGTATGTTTCATTAGAAAGTTATAAAAGTGAAAAATATTCACCTGAAAATGATGTGGAATAGCTCAATTAGCCAAAAGGTTTAAGAAATTTTACAAAAGGAAGAAATTTTTCAGAAAGCCTATCATCAATGGAAGATGTTATAAAAAGGGAAGCTGGAAGAATGATTGCAAAACAAATGGCACGTATGATGAGATAGTATGTTATCAATATAAGAGAAAGGGACATGTAAAGGCTGACTATCCAAAGCTCAAATACAAAAATAAATATGATGAAAAAGATATAAATAATTAAAATGCACTGAAATCAACTTTGAGTTCTTCTGAGGACAGTTCAAGTGAATTAGTGTAACACCCCGACCCCTCAGGACTAGAGACAGTGTGTCACTTGTGATATTGGCATGGATAGAAGGAATAAAAATCCCAAAGTAACTATTATTTTATTAGTACCGAATAAACTAGATACATAGATGTTACTCAAATTACATTTTAAATGTTTACAAAATACAATACATGATGAAACTAAAAACTGCATCCACAAGAACTCAATAAACAATATCATCTTTGTCACCTGTTGAAAGTAAACAATGAAAGGGGTGAGATAAAATGCTCAGTATGGGTTAAAAATAGTGCAAGAATGAGTACAATAATAATTAAATCATAATCAATCTAACATAATCAATATGGCATGGTGAATAAATGAGAAACTAAATCCATTAAGAAATTGAGAATGAAACTGCATCTATATATTTTTTCATAGTGAAAACCTCATGGATAATAATAATAACTGATAATGAATAAAGATAATTCTTATTAACTTCATGTCATGTATCTGGCACATGAAACCATAATACCATTAAAACAGTTTAGTTCTATGGGTAGAAACCTGTTTGATTCTTGGAAACAAACTCAAACGGTTTGCCTCCAACTGATTTGTCTCATGAGACCTACCGATGCATCGAGGGACTATAGCGGGCCCCACCTTCCACTTCATGTCCAAAATATTGTTTATACATTGATTCAATACAAGATCAATATTCCTTTTCCAAATCTGTATAGATTAGAGTATACAGATTCATTAATATTACTATAGTTAAAATAACTTTCCAAATAAACACCATATGTAAAATGGTATAGTCTTCAGACAACAAAAATATCCATGATATGAGATTATGGATATTTAATATAAATATAATTTCAAATGAAAATTTATCTCAAATTGGCTATAGGTACACCACATAAGGATTATTAGGTCCATAATACAAAGATAGTCACAACAAAATAGTAGTTGATACAATGTCTCTTACCACAATGTAATCGGTCGGATAATATGACCCGAAATTAATAACCCTAAAATGAATAATTTAATAACATGAATATAAATAGAATACTATTATTATAATCAAATAGAAGTACACATATACCACATACAAGAAATAATAGGCGAACAATGAAAATCTCACAGAAATGAAAGTGAGATGAGAAACCCCTTACAAACATTTTGGCATGGTAATGAGTGTTATTGCGATGGATTAATGAGAGATAAAGGGGTATTACATTATTTATATGACACAAGGTAAGTGTGGGGGAGGTGAGAAAAAATACCCCATCATTAGTAATTAAAAATAAAATAGCACAACATAGGGGAGATTCTTGAACAAAAGTGAGAGAGAGGATCCCTTACCTTACGCTCATAGGTGTTCTTGTTTGTTCTTAAAGACCTGAAAAATAAAATTTAGCTACATTAATAAATAATTCCCGAACCTCATAAACTTTTAATTGATATGTTATAACCTTATTATGTTTTTAATGTACTTTTTGATGGGTTTAAAAGATTCTATTTTATTGTTTTAAAATCATTTTCTTACTTGGTTTCATGATTTGTTTACTTGTATTCATTAATGGAAGTTCATTTGAAATGTGGTTAGTACATCCATAATTTTTAATATACATTATTAGTGACATGAAAGAGATATAAATTTTCTTATAATTATTCTGGTTATATACCATGAGGATGACTCATTCGATGAGTTAAAATAAACAATTGGATTTGGCTTGGTGGTTTTGTCCACAATAAACTTGTTTGGTATTATTATTCCATATTATGAACGTGTAAATATTACAGAACATTAATCAAGATAAAATAAATATATAATGAACTGGTTCAACCATTTAAAAGGTTTCATGACCAGTATTGAAGATTTTAGTGCAAATTGAAAACCCGTCTTCCTTGAGTGTGAAAAATTCACACATCTCGGATGGTGTTTGCATTTATTGTATAAAAGGAAGGAAAAAAGTGAAATTATGATGAAATTTTCCATTAGTACAATGAAAATACAGTACATGTAAGGTACTGGAATTATCATGGCATTTTTATGAGGGGAGGTGGGAAATGAGAACAATGGAATGGAACTTTGTAAAGGAATTTGAGGGAAAATGGAAGGAAGGTTTAGCTCTTGAGTACACCTCCTTGAGAATCTCCTTAAGGACTTTGTTTTTGGCCTTTTGGTGAGACCAGAAGGTCTCGGACGTGGGGAGAGTGATTGGGAAGATTATTTTCCCTAATTTAGGCAATTATTGAAGCTTGAGTCATGTCGGAGGAAGAGGGGGTGAGGGGTGATTTATATAGTGGAGGGGAGAGGAGTTTTCTTGATATTATAATCATTAATTTATTATTTCCTCTCAAGAAAACCAATAGTTAGTATTCGATGACCAATAATAGTAATATATTATTGTGAATTCAAACCAATTGGGCTTATATTAGCATATCATCATCAATGACTCAGTAAATTCCTTATTTAGAATTTATTGTGAATTATCAGATTTTACTATTTATAAAAAATTCTTGTATTTCAAAAAAATCCCAAAATGTATACATAACCATTTTTTGACATGCATAATCCAAAAATGAAGTTCATATTTCAAAAATAATTTTCTAAATATGATAATTAAATATTTAGTCAAAATAATTATTTAATCAAAAAATATAAGCACTAAAAATATTCATCTTCATTTTTAAGGGGCCTAAATTCATTTGTACATTCAAGGGCATAGATACCATTGATAAGAGTCATATTACTATTCATAAGGGTAAGTTACTATTCATAATGGTAGGTTACTATTTATAATGGTAGGTTACTATTCATAGAAAATTACGTTAATTCTATCAGACTCTAAATATCATCTTGAACACAACCGTGTATGTCATATTTTTAAGATTCAAGTCGTAGAGTTGGAAAATTTAATTGTAATGGAAATGTTATTGACATTTCCTATAATTAAACATGCTTTGTTCCATATAGGCTCTGTGATTCATGAAACATAGGCTATGGCTAGAATGTATTTAATAGAAACATATCATGATGTGTTTGGGGTGATACATTATTCCCTCTTTTGGAAAACTCATCCTTGAAATTATATGTATGAGGCCCACCAAAAATATGTGGGTGGTTCTTTTTCATGAAATCCTATGGTTCCCATGTTTCTTCTTCCATATTTTGTTTCCTCCAAAGAACCTTTACTAGACAAGCTGTCCTATTTCACTAAACCTTCTCCCTTGTGTCAAGAATCCCAATAGGCTTTTCCAAGTATGAGAAATCAGGTTCCAGTTCAATTTCTTCATAGGTGAGTACATGCATTGGGTCTAGCTTGTATTTCGTCAAAAATGACACATGGAACACATCATGGACTTTGGAGAGATTTGGAGGCATTGCTAAATGGTAAGCTACTACTCTGATTCCTTCTAGAATTTCAAATGATCCGATATACCTGGGGCTTAGTTTACCTTTATTATCGAACCTTAATACACCCTTCTATGGAGATACATTCAGAAAGACATGATCTCCCACGTAGAATTCCAAATCCTTTCTCTGATTATCTGAAAAACTATTCTTCCTACATTGTTTTTCTTTAATATGGTCTTGTATTGTCTTCACCTTTGTCGTGGTCTCTTCAAAAGATTCGGTGCCTATAAGTTTCCCCTCACCAACTTCGTCCCAACAAGTTGGAGTTCAACATCTATTTTTGTATAATTCTTCATATGGAGTCATTTGAACACTAGAATGGAAAATATTGTTGTAGGAAAATTCCACAAAAGGCAATTATTGATCCCACATACCTTGGAAGTCAAGAGAGAATGACCTCAGCGTGTATTCTAATGTTTGAATAGTCCTTTTAGACTGACCATCAGTTTGGGGGTGATAAGAAGTACTCATATGAAGCTCAATATTCAAAGCCTTCTGGATACTTTTCCAGAATTTTGATATAAACTGGGGATCTTGATCAGACACAATCGATAGAGGTTCATCATGATGTCTTACAACTTCATTAATATATAGTCTTTCTAAGCACTCAAGTGAAAAATCCTCTCTTATAGGAAGGAAATGTGCTCATTTTTTGAGACGATCAATGATTACCCATATTTCATCATTCCTTCTAGGTTTCCTTGGTATTCTAGTGAAAAAATACATTGTAATGTTATCCCACTTCCACATAAAAATAGGTAGAGGTTTCATAACTCCTTTGGGATGTTGTCTTTATGCCTCCACTTTTTGACAAACTAGACATCTTGACATGTAGTCAGCAATTTCCTGCTTCATATTATCCCACCAAAAATATTCCCCCATAACTCTATACATCTTTGTCATACCTAAGTGTATAGAGAAATGTGAGCTATGAGCATCGTCTAATAGTACCCTTTTTAGCTCGGGTACTGATGGAACACATAACCTCTTCCCAAATTTCAGAACTCCTTCTTCATACACGAAGTCAGCCAGTCTCCCATCCTTAACTGCATTACGTTTCTTGTGCAGTCTCTAGTAAATATTTTTTATCAATCATTTGAAAGAGGAGCGATGTTTTCCCTTACTTAACAATTCCCATATCCATCTTTATTAGATAAAAAATATAGGATCTCTCTCAATCATCATTTGAGTCAGAAGGCCATGATCATTCCTGATTTAAGCATCCGCCACCTTATTCACCTTTCCTGGGTGGTAGTGTACTGAACAATCGTAATATTTGAGTAACTCGAGCCATCTTATTTTCCTCATGTTGAGTTATTTTTGTGTGAAAATGTATTTCAATATCTTGTGGTCCGTATAAATCTCACATCTCTCTCCATAGAGATAATGCCTCTATATTTTTAGAGCAATTATTACGGCTGCTAACTCAAGATCATGAGTTGGACAATTTTCCTCATGTGTCTTCAACTGTATTGAATAATAAGCATTAAATTTATCATTTTTCATAAGGACACAACCCAGTCCATTATTTGATGCATCACTACATATTAAAAATCCATCACTTCCAGATGGAAGAGTCAAAATTGGAGCATTGACCAATATTCTTTTCAATTCTTTGAAGAATTATAGACATTATTTTCTCCACACAAACATAACTCCTACATGTGGGCTTGGTTAGCAGGTTAGATAGTATGGAAAAATTCTGAAAAAAAAATTCCAATAGTAACCTGCTAAGCCAATAAAACTGTGTACCTCAGTTATGTTTGTTGGTGTGGGCCAATCCTAGATTGCCTTTCTCCTCGCTAGATCAACTAGGATTCTATCTTTAGAGACAATATTTCCTAGACAAGAAACTGATTGAAGACAAAATTCCAACTTTCTAAACTTCCCATATAATTTATTTCTTGTATGATTTCTCATAATAACCCGCATGTGATTCTCATGGTCTACATAGCTTTTTGAGTACTCGAGGATATAATCGATGAATATAACAACAATGTTATCAAGTTATTCCTTGAAAACTCTATTCATTAATCCATTAAAACATAGGGTCCAATTTTCAGTCCAAAAGGCATCACTGTAAACTCGTAATGCCCATACCTGGTCTGAAATGCTGTCTTTGGAATATCTTCCTTCCTCACACGCAACTGATGATATCTGAATCAAAGGTCAATCTTCTAAAAGTATTGAGCTCCATGAGGTTAATCAAATAAATCATCAATATAGGGTAGAGGATACTTATTATTTATTTTAATAGCATTGATTTCCCAGTAATCAATGCAAAGCCACATGGATCCATCTTTCTTTTTGACAAAAAGGACACAGGCTCCCCATGGAGAAACACTAGGTCGAATAAATCCTTTTTCACTCAAATCCTCTAGTTTTTTATTTAGATATACTAATTCCACAATGGCCATTCTATATGGAGTCCTTCATATAGGTCTTTCATCAGTAATTAAATCAATATAGAACTCAACTTCCAGCTCTGAAGGATGTCAAGGAAAATCCACTGGAAATACATCAATGTACTCTTGCACTATGTGCACATATTCAATTTGAAGATTTCCTTCCTCGCTAATAGATATTGGTTTATCTTCCTCTCCATGTATTTCATTCTCTAGAGCTACTGAGGGTGGTTCTAGATAAAAATCAGGTGGTGAAGTTTCTACCCTAAAGACAAGGGATTCTACACCATTTTCAAAAATTGTAACTTCGTTCTTCTTACAATAAATCTTGGTATCATAATTTTACTACCCATCAATAACTATAATTATATCAAATTCATTCATTTTTATTACAATAAGGTTAGAAATTAAAGCACATTTTAGTGTCTGGAGGGGGACTAGTAAACATGTCTTGGTTGCAATGATACATACCCTGGGAGTTTTGACTAATAAATCCTTTATTAAATCAAACTAGACATATCTAATTTTCATGGAAAATTGAAAAGATATAAATTAATGTGATGATCTAGAATCCAATAAAGTGTTGGCTATGTTTGAGGGAATAATTAAATTACCTGCCACCATGTATTTAAGAATTGTAACCTCCATGGTTGTAATCTCATAGGCTCTCCCTTGTTCTCTTGGATTTTTCGGATACTTGTTACCTTGGCGATTAGGAAACTCATTTGAATAGTGTCCCATCTCTCTAAAATTGTATCTTTTAATATCATTGAATTGTTTCTTCCCCTAGCATTCATAAGATCGATGACCCTTTTCTCCACAGTTATAGCAGACTCCCATGCCTTTAAAGTATTTCTCGAGATGATTCTTTCCACAGTTCTCACATAATGGGGATAGATTTGTTCCTTTTCTCTTCTTTGGTTCTTCTCCTTTTCCTTTGTTATCAGAGTACCGCTTCTTATCTAGGGTTCCTTTTAAAATATTTGATCTAGCAAATTCCCTCTCTATTTTGATGGCACCTGATACAATTTCATCATATGATGAAAATGATTGAAAATTATGTTCCCTTCAAAGACTTGGCTTAATACCATAAAATATATGATCAATCTTGCCTGCTGAGTCACGTACATTATCTATGGTATACCTGGCCAACCTTGTGAAAGTAGCCTAATACACTGCAACATTGTCTTCTTCTCTTTATTTTATGCTAAGGAATTTCCTTTTCATTTTAGTTCGTTGCTCATGAGGGAAATAATTTTTGAATAATATTTCCATAAAAGTCCTCTATTCCACATCATTTATTTCTTCTTCCTCTATGGTATTCTGAATCACGGACCACCATTGATCAACTTCTCCCTTGAGACAATTTACTGCCAATACTACCTTATCATTTTCATTGCATCTTAATGCCATGGATATCTTTTCAAGGGAATTGATCCATTTCTCAAGAACCACTAGGTTAGTAGTCCCACTAAAAGATAGGGGACTATACCGCATGAAACGATCCAACACAGGTGTGGAATGGTTATTCGTTACATCCTGAGTTAGTTGTCCCAATATGGTCATGATCTGATCTGCTCCAACATTGACTGTCTTGACTTGATTAGTATGGAGATCCCGAACTTCCCCATGAGTATTGATTCCCCATATTTTGTTAGATTCCATTTCTAAATAATGGGATACACTAGATTAGTTTATGAATCTCAAATAGAAAAGAACTCAACATAGATTGAAATTCTATTCATAGCTATTCTTATAAAAATGGTTATCTGGTAAAATTTACATTAAACTCCTTCAAAATGGCTTGTGTTGAAAATATGAAGTTTCCTAAGAATATCCCTTGTGAGTGTCGTCACCAAGAGTGAAGCAAGGACCATTTTTGTGCAGTAGTTTCCGTTCGAGTCTAGCTCAACGTGGTGTTTTCAGGTTTTACCCCTAGATACATTTGTTCCAGAGTTGCCTCTACCTGCACATATCCAGACTAAGACATATTGTTTAAATGATCCACATAATATATTCCTTACCAAAATACCAGGAAGTTATTGAACATTTATCCTCAAATACTACCTTTGGGATTTTTCCCTACTGTACATTTCCCAATCTAGTTTCTAATTATTCTACTAAACATCCTCTAATACCAATTGTAACACGTAGACCCCTCTAGACTGGATCCGGTGTGTTACATATGATATTTCGATGGTTAAAAGAAATGAAAATACCAAATTAACGATCAGTTTAGTAGTCTTGAAGAAACTAGATACATAGATGTTAATCAAAATATATTGGAAAAGTTTACGAATTACAATACATAACGAAACTGAAAACTGAATCCACAAGAACTCAATAAATGATTTCCTCTTTGTCACATGTTGAAAGTAAACATCAAAACCGGTGATCTCAAACACTCATTAAGGGATAAAAAGAGGGAAATAATGAGTACAATAATAAGTGAATCATAATCAATCTGACATAATCAATATGGATTGGGGAATAAATGAGAAACTAATGCCATTAAGAAACTGATAATGAAACTGTATCAATAGATTTTGTTATAGTGAAAACCTCATGAATAATAATAATAACACATAACGAATAAATAGAATTATTATTAATTTTATTTCATGTCTCTGGCACATAAAACCATTATACCGTTAAGACGGTATAGTTCTATGGGTAGAAACCCGTCTGATTTTTTGAATCAAACTCGAAGGGTTTGTCCCCAACTAATTTGTCTCATGAGATCTACCGATGCATCGAAGGGCTATAGTAGGCCCCACCCACCACATAATGTCAAAATAATTATTTAAACATTGATTCAATACAATAGAAATATTCCTTTTCAATATCGGTATATAGTAGTGTATATAGATTCAATAATATTTCCATAGTTAAAATAACATTCCAAATAAACACCGTATGTAAAATGGTATACGGTTTAGAAAAAAACATATCCATGATATGAGATTCTGGATATTTGTTATAAATATAATTTCAAATTAAAAGTGATCTAAAATGAGCAATAGTTACACCACATGAGGATTATTAGGTGCATAATACAATGTTAGTCACAACAAAATAGTAGTTGAGACAAAGTCTTTTACCACGATGTAATCGGTCGACTCATATGACTAGAAATTAATAACCCTCAAATGAATCATTTAATAACATAAATATAAATAGAATCATGTTATTATAATCAAATGTAAGTAAACATATACCACATACAAGAAATAAGTGGTAAACAATGAAAATCTCACAAAAATGAATGTGAGATGAGAAACCCCTTACAATCATTTCATCATGGTAACGAGTGTTATTGTGAGGGATTAGTGAGAGTTAAATGGGTATTAAATTATTTATATGTAAAAAGGAAAGTATGGGGAGGTTTTAAAACATACCACATAATTAGGAATTAATAATAAAAGAGCACAACATAGGATAGATTCTTGAACAAAAGTGAGAGAGAGGATCCCTTACCTTACGCCTGAAGGTGTTCTTGTTTATTCTTAACGACCAGAATAATAAAATTTAGCTATATTAATAAATAATTATAGAACCACAAAATATGTAATTGATAATTTATAACCTTATTATGTTCATTAATGACATTTTTTATGGGTTTAACAGAAACAATTTTATTGTTTTAGAAGCATTTTCTTACCTGTTTTCATGATTTTTTTACTTGTATTCATTAATGGAAGTCCATTTGAAATGTGGATAATACATCTAGAATTGTTAATATATATTATTAGTGAAATTAAATATATATATAAGTGTTCTTATAATGATTCTGTTTATATACCATGAGGATGACTCATTCGATGAGTTAAAATTAACACTTGGATTTGGCTTGGTGGTTTTCTGCACAATAAAATTGTTTTGTATTATTACTCCATATTATGAACATGTAAAGATTCCAGAACATTAATCAAGATAAAATACATATATTATGACCTGGTTCAATCATTGAAAAGTTTTCATGACCAGTATTGAAGATATTAATGCAAATTGAGAACCCTTCTTCCTTGAGTGTGACAAATTTACACATCTTAGACGCTGTTTACATTTACTCTATAAAAGGAAGGGAAAAAGAGAGATTATGATGAAATATTCCATTAATAAAATTAAAATAAAGTACAGTTAAGGTACTGGAATTATAATGTCATTTGGATGAGGGGAGGTGATATTGGATAACAAAATAATGGAACTTTGTAAAAGAAATTGAGAAAAAAGGGAAGGAAGGTTCACCTCTTGAGTACACCTCCTTGAGAATCTTATTAGGGCCTTTTTTTGAGTTTTGGTGAGAATATAAGGTCTTGGACATGGGGAGAGGTCTTTGGATGAGAATTTAGAAGAAGTTAGGCAAGGATTGAATCTTGAGGGGTGTGGGAGGAAGAGGGGGTGAGGGGTGGTTTACCTAGTGGAGGGGAGAAGAGTTTTCTTGATATTATAATCATCAATTTATTATTTCCTCTCAAGACAACCAATAGTGAGTATTCCATGAAAATAAACAGTAATATATGGTTGTGACTTCGAACCAATTTTTCTTACATCCGCATGCCATCATCAATGACTCAATAAATTCCTTATTTAGCATCTATTGTGAATTATCAGATTTTACTATTCATAAAAAATTCAAGTATTTCAGAAAAATCCCAAAAATTATCCTAAACAATTTTTTGACATGTAGAATCCAAAAATGAAGTTAATTTTTAAAAAATAATTTTATAAATATGATTAATTAAATAATTAATTAAAATAATTATTTAATCGAAAAATATAAACACTTAAAATATTCATCTTCATTTTTAAGGTGCCTAAATTCCTTATACATTCAAGGGCATGGATACAATTCATAAGGGTAATATTACTATTAATAAGGGTATATTAGAATTCATATGGTAGGTTACTATTCATAAGGCTAGGATAATATTCAGTGAAAATTAAGTTAATTCTATCAGACTCTAAATATCATCTTGAACACAATTGTGTATGTCAGATTGTCACGCCTGGACTCCGCTCTAAGGTATGACATTAATTTAAAATTTTTATTTCATGAGTTTAATCACTTGTTTATTTAATTACTGGTTTTAAGTGTGGGCTGAACCTGAAATGAGGCCTTTGTTGTGGCGCAGATAAATGCGCATTAGCTCTACACCGCTCGGTGCACGGGCAGAGCATGGGCATAGCCGCATGACCTTGCCTTTTTAACATGCGGCGCTCGCTACGTGAACGTTCTTTTGTCGGACGATTAACTTTAGTTTCAAAGTATTATTATTATATTATTATTTTTATTGTTATTATGATTTTTTTATTGTTATGATATTTTTATTATTATTACATTTATTATTATTTTTATTATTTTTATTATAATTATGATGTTATTATTATTATTATTATTATTGCTAATAGTATTATTATTTTTATTGATTATTATGTTACTAGTATTATTATTATTATTATTATTATTATTATGATATTAATATCATTAATTTATTTTAATTATTTTGTTTAACTCTCCCCCTCTCCCTCCAAAACCCTAGCCGCCACCCTACTCTTTTTTTATTTTTATTTTTCTTTTTTCTCCCCTTTACTTCTCCCCCACGTTTCCCCCCTCTCCTTCTCTTCTTCTCTCCCTCATTTCTCTCCTTCCTCCGCGGCGCACCCCACCCTTCCTTCCTCCTCCTTTTCCTTCCTCTCCCTTGCGGGCTCTCCCCTCTACCCATCTCTCCCGTCATGCGCGCGCCTCCTCCCTTCTCTCCCTTCTTCTTCTTCTTTTCTTTTTAACCTCCCTCCTGCATACCAGTGCACCTGCCTCCTGCTGCCCGAGCCCCCTCCCTGATTCCACGGTCGGCACATCTCCTTCCTCCTCCGCCCCAGCCGGTGCACCCCCTCCTGCTCGGCCTCCATCCACCAGCAGACCGCCACACCCCCTGTCTTGTTCGGCCGCCCTCCCTGCTCCCACGGCCGACACCCCTCTCCGTTTAGCCGCTCCTCCTCTGCTCCACCGGGCAACGCTCCACTGCACCTCCCTGCTCGATCGGCGCCCTTCTCCTCTGCTCTCCGGCAAGGTTGTGTTCTTTTTTTTATTATTATTTTATGTTATCTAATAAGATATTAAAGTTTTCTATTGTTATTATTAAAATATTGTTAGGTTATTATTATTACTATATTAATGTTATTATTATTATTATTATCATTTTAATATTATTATTTTATTATTTTTATTATTATTATGTTATTATCATCATTATTATGATTATATTATTATTATTATTATTATTATTATTATTATTATTATGTTAATGTTATTATATTATTAGTGCTATTATTATTATATTATTATTAATATTATTGTGTTATGCTATTATTATTTTGATATTATTATTATTATTATGTTATTATTATTATTATTATGTTATTATTGAGATTATTATGATGTTATTGTTATTATTATATTATTATTATTATGTTATTATTGTGATTATTACTATGTTATTATTATTAATATTATTATTATGTTATTATTGTGGTTATTATGATATTATTATTATTATTATATTATTGTTATTAATATTATTATTTTTATGTTATTATTATTATTATTGTTATTACTGTTATTATGTTATTATTATTAAACCGGTTTAACGATCTGCTGTTTTAGGACCTGTTTGACGGCTCGATACGGTTCGACTGTTGCGCAACATGAGTTTTGCGCCATGTCATTTTCTGTTCCTATTTGAGGTAGGTGGTTTCGCATACAAGTATTTGAATAAAATCATTTGCTTTCTTATTTAATTAATGTAATGCTTTACCAATTTTTTTACAAACTATGCAGTGTGTGAGTTAGAAAGTGTAGATGACGCAGTTTATATTTTGGCGTGTGTCAGCATATATTCTATTTAAAAAAAAGGATTGAGTGAATTTTTCCCCTCAAAAACTTTTGCGACCTGTTTGAAACTGTTTAATAATTTCTTTTAGTGGGTTGCTCAATTATCAAAGTGTTTTTTACAGTTTTGAAGCTAGTTTAATTTAATGTGTAAGGGGTGCATATTTAGTTTTTTTTTTAAAAAGTTTTGTGAGCGTGTGGTTTTCAAAAAGGATATCACTGTGCCGGTGACATGTTATGTGAACTTTGAATTTAGGTGAGCACAAGGAGGGAAGCTGGGGTATTAGGTGGGGAGACTAGGACTCGTGAGCTAGTGTTCCGAAGATGACCTGACGCAGTTTCACTGGCAGGTTTGACGATTGCAACACTAACTAAACATATGATATCTGAGGTTCGTGGCCTTCTAAGCCACGTGTTCTGAGGGTTGTGGCCTTCTAAGCCACGTTATCTGAGGGTCGTGGCCACCTAAGCCACATTTCACCGAGACACAACATTATAGGGTCCCACATGCTCTAGTACCCTTTTTGGGCCTCTCCCATCCTTTGGTGCTACCGGTTACTTTGCACGCACAATGATACGTGATATGTCACTTGAATTACTACCCTAGTGTGTTTATCTTGAACTGTCTATCTTTGAAGTCGTTTTATGAAAAACATTTCTTTTTTTGCACATTTTTCTTTCTTTATTTAGCATTGCAAATTTTTTGTCTTTTGATATTTGTGCGTGGAATCTTTTCTTGGTGATATCTTTCTGGGTGATTGCTCACACCCTACTTACACCCTTGGGTGTAAGTAGATTTTTTTACTTCGGATACAGGTAAGGCTCCAGATTTTGGGAGCAGTGGTTCAGGTTGTTAGCAGGCCTATCCACATGGCGTTTTGGTGGTGGCTTAGGGGCGGTGTCCTCACACCGGCTGACAGTTCTTAGGTTGGTTTTTGGTCACCTTGTTTTTAGTGTTATTTGGATTTTGAATACTTGTGGCTCAAAAACCTGTTTTGGTTGAATTCTCGTCTGGCTTCCACTTTTGCTTTTGTTTGGTTTATTTTGGCTGACCGCTTCATCTGTTTTACTCAGGTAAATTGTTCCCAAGGTTTAAATTGATACTCGGGAACTTGTGGCAGCCCGTGGGGATCGGGGACGCCCTTCGGGCCTTGCCGCGGGTCGGGTCGGGCGTCGAGTTGATGGAGACCCGATTCTGTTCATGACAAAATGGTATCAGAGTTAGGATAGTTCATGGTTTATGTTATTTGGTATGAGTTGGATTATATAGGAGTTGGGTCGGTCGGGGATCAGAATTCATGTAGCGAGTAGGGTGCTTGGCCAGCACTCCTCGTGACAGATACTGAGTCAACATGGGATGTCAGGGTGCTTGTTTCACTTATTTTCTAGGTGGTACGTGTAGGCTGCAGACTGTACGTGAACACCAGGAAAGAAAGTAGAGTTTTTGCACGAAGTCGTTTTTTACATGTTTGGTTTACTGATGATTATTTATCTAGTTTAAAAATATAGTTACTTTTGAGATATGTGATATTGATGGTATTCCTTCTTGATTGTTGGCCTTTGCAATAAGATGCCTCCCCAGAGAGCTCCCATGCACCCAAGGGAGGAAGCCAGAGAGAGTTCTCCCACGCCGCTTGATCAGAGATTGGTAGAGGCTATGGTCTGAGCCGTTCAGGCTTTGGAACAAGGGGCGACTCCTGCCCCTGCCCCTATTCCAGCTAGAGGGGAAGAATTTGGCTCCAGGAAGGATAGAGCTCAGGAGTTTCTGAAGAACAAACCTACTTATTTCTGAGGTAGTTCAGAACCTCAAGAGGCAGAGGAGTGGCTTGAAAAGATAGAACACATGTTCGATTTCCTTGATACGCCCGAGGAAGTCAGGGTGAAGTGTGTCTCGTTCCAGCTAGAGGGCTCCAGTCATAAATGGTGGGAATCAGTGATCCAGGCTGGGAGGCATGAGAACATGAGTTGGAAATAATTCAAGGTGATCTTCAATGAGCAATATTGTCCAGAGTTCCTAGCCTATGCTAGATCTCCGGAGTTCATGGACCTTTCTCAAGGAAATATGACAGTGATGTAGTATGAGAACCGCTTTGCTGAACTGGTACGGTATGCACCTGAGATAGTTTCGAGCGAATTCTTGAAATCTCAGAAGCTTGAGAAGTTCCTTCGACCAGATATCCACTCCCAGGTTTTCTTATTCAAGATAAAGACTTATGATGAGGTGGTCGATCATTCTTGTATGGCTGAGATTGACCAGAAGGGAAATTCGGGGTTTTCTGGATCAGTGTTAGGGCTTGGTAGTGGCAGTTCATCTGAGAAGAAGAGGAAGCGTGATGAGAAATGGAAGAAGAGTGATGGCAGCTCAGGTCATCCTCCTAAGCAGTTTTCATCTGGGGATTCTGGTTCAGGGTCCGTAGTGTGCCATCAGTGCGTAAGGGTAGGGCACATCTGACCTATTTTTGCATACCCTCCCAGACCATTCCATGGATGTGGAGTTGTGGGACATCTACAACACTTCTGCAGGACTGCACGCCCTTACCAAAGTGGGGCTGGATCTGTGGCTTCCAGAGGGGTATCAGTTCAGTCAGAGCCAACCAGGACGACTGGATCTCGGTTCGGTGGGCATGGTGGTAGGACCTGATCATCTTCAGGGAATAGCCAGATCAGGGAAGAGCCTCAGGCGAGTGGTCGTTCTTAGGAAAGGACCAGGCAACTGCATGCTGTGGATCAGGCACCAGCGGGATCTGATACAGGACCTTCGATGGTTCGAGGTACTATTCTAGTTTCATATTCTATAGATGCAGTTTTATTTGATACCAGTGCTTCAGTTTCTTTTATATCTTCTTGTTTTGTGATTCTGTTGAACCTACCAACTGAGCTGTTATCGTTTGCTATGGAGTTAGTAACACCGATGGGGAAAAAGAGGGAGCAAGGCCTTAAGTGCCGATTATGCGCACTCTCTATGTTAGGAGTCGAGATGAAATGGGATTTCTTGGTCCTTGATATGGACCTATTCGATGTGATCCTCGGTATGGACTGGCTGGTGTGTTTTCAGGTGCACATTGATTGCTATCAGCACTGAGTCAGTTTTACAGCACCAGATGGGACTCCCCAGTTACTTCATGGAGAATGGGATCCTCGGTCGGGACGCGCGGGACCTCCACTCCTTGAGTTGGGAAATCATTCTTATCAGTTGTCGTCGCTCGCGCTAGAGGACGGTGGTGGTGTTTTACAGGGTGGGTTACCCCGTGTAGTGGATGAGTTCCTAGAAGTCTTCCCAGATTATTTTTCTGGATTACCCCCAGAGCGGGACATGGAGTTCTCGATTGAGTTGGCACTGGGAACACCGCCTATATCTCTTTCCTCATATCGCATGGCCCCCAATGAACTGAGGGAATTAAATATACAGCTGGAAGATTTGGAATCCAAAGGATTCATTCGCCCGAGCGTCTCTCCTTGGGCCACCCCGATTTTATTTTCAAAGAAGGCCGATGGAACCCTTCGATTGTGAATTGATTACTGCAAATTGAACAAGGTAACCATCAAGAATAAAAACCCTTTGCCCCGGATTGACGATTTTTTCGACCAGCTGAAGGGGGAAAAGTGGTTCTCCAAGATTGATTTGTGTTCGGGATACCACCAACTCAGGGTGAGAGAAGCAGATATTCCGAAGACGGCTTTCCGAAGCAGGTACGGTCACTTCGAGTACTTCGTCATGCCTTTCGGACTGACGAATGTTCCTTCAGTTTTCATGGCACTCATGAATAGGGCGTTCCACCAATATCTAGACTCATTTGTTGTGGTATTCATGGATGACATCCTGGTTTATTCTGGATCTGAGTAGGAGCATGATCATCACCTACGCATTGTTTTGGGCACTTTGCAAGATCACCGCCTGTATGTTAAACTCTCTAAGTGCACGTTCTAGATCAGGGAAGTGATGTTTCTGGGGCATGTTGTCTCAGAACAAGGGGTTTTAGTGGATCCCGAAAAGATCAGGGCAGTTATGTCATGGGAGCAGCCGAGAAATGTGTTTGATATCAAGAGTTTTCTGGGCTTGGGCAGTTATTATAGGTGCTTTGTCCGGGACTTCTGGCGGCCTGCCTCCCCCATGACCGCACTCACCTGGAAAGAGGTGAAATTTGAGTGGATCCCACAGTGCTAGACATCTTTTGAGGCGTTGAAGCGGCGGTTGACCACCGCACCTGTGTTGACCTTACCAGAGTCAGGAAAGGGCTATGTGGTGTACAGTGATGCTTCAGGTACGGGCCTAGGATGTGTGCTCATGCAGGATGACCATGTTGTGGCTTATGGTTCTCGCCAACTCCGACCGCATGAGAAGAACTATCCGACTCATGACTTGTAGTTGGCAGCAGTGATGCATTCCTTGAAGACGGGGCATCACTATCTTTTTGGGGAGAAGTTTGTGGTCTATTCTAACCATAAGATCTTGGCCTACATTTTCTCTCAGAAGGATCTCAATTTGAGGTAGTGACGTTGGGTCGAGTACCTGCAGGGTTTTGATTTTGATATTTTCTATACCCCTGGCATGGGTAATGTGGTAGCTGATGCTTTGAGCAGAAAAGTACCAGTGAAGGCATTGAGAAAGTACAGCGATGAGTGGACTTTGATGGGGATCTTCACTCAAATGCACTTGGAGAACAGGGAGCACAGTGTAGGTACCTTCTTGGCTAGCATTCAGTTGACTCCTGCTCTTCTGGAGTTGATTCAGTGGGAGCAGCCTGGTGATGAGTTGTGTCAGCTATCTATGTAGTTTCTTCATGGTGGGGAGACTCCTTCTGATTGGTCTTTGTCTTCCTAGAGGGTCTTATGCTTCAAGGGTCGTGTTGTAGTGCTGTTGTCTCTGCAGAAGGTGGTGATGCAGGATAGCCACCAATCTCAGTGGGCTGTCCATCCAAGTACCACCAATAAGTATTATGATGTTCGTCGTCAGTTCTGGTGGCCAGGTATGAGACGGGACATATCCTACTTTGTTTCCAGATGCTATACTTGCCAGCAGGTAAAAGTAGAGCATCAGAGACCATCTGGCCTACTCAATCCATTACCCATTCCTACCTAGAAGTGGGAAGAGGTCGCCATGGACTTCATTATTGGTTTTCCTCATACACCTCGGGGGAGGAATGCTATCTAGGTAGTGATTGACTGCTTAACCAAGTCAACTCACTTTATTACAATTAGATATACAACGAAGATGGAGGAGCTGGTCCACTTGTATGTTCAGGAGGTATTCAGACTTCATGGTGTGCCGTCGGCAGTTGTTTCTGACAGGGACCCCCACTTTACATCTCGATTTTGCGGAGGCCTCTAGAAGGCATTGGGGTCGCAGATTAAGATGAGCACGACATACCATCCTAAGACCGATGGCCAGACGGAGTGGGCGAATCATATTCTGGAAGACATGCTACGACCCTGTGTGTTAGATTTTGGAGGCTCATGGGATAGCCATTTGGGATTGGTCGAGTTTTCCTATAATAATAGTTACCAGTCTTCCATCAGAATGGAACCCTTTGAGGCGCTCTATGGCTATCCCTATCGGTCTCCTCTATGTTGGGCTGAGGTAGGAGAGGCCTCGCTCTTGGGACCAAGCCTTGTTCAGGAGACGTCTAAGAAGATCAAGCTGGTTAGGCAGTGATTGTTGACAGCTCAGAGTCGCCACAAGTGTTATGCAGATCAGAGGTGGAAGGATCTTGAGTTTTTAGTGGGGGATAGAGTGTTCCTGAAAGTGGTGCCTCACTTGGGTCACCATCGTTTGGGGAAGCAGGGGAAGCTGACACCGAGATATGTCGGACCCTTTGAGATTCTTGAATGGATTGGAAAGGTGGCATATAGGTTTTATTTTCCCTCGCAGTTGACATTAATTCACGATGTATTTCATGTCTCCCAACTAAAGAAGTACAACCCCGACCCGTCACATGTGCTGCATTGGGAGGAACTGGAGATAGAGTCCGACTTGTCTGTGGTTGAGCGACTAGTGCGTATAGTAGATTCTCAAGAAAAGGTGTTGCGTGGAAATTCCATTCCTCTGGTTCATATTCTCTGGCAGCACGGGAATGATGAGAATGAGACTTGGGAGCGGAAGTCGTGGATCGAGCAGGAGTACCCTTTTTTATTCTCTGATCAGGCATTGAGCTGACTTTCCGAGGGGGGAAAGTTTTCATTGTGGGGAGAATTGTCACGCCTGGACTCCGCTCTGAGGTATGACCTTAATTTTAAATTTTTATTTCATGAGTTTAATCACTTACTTATTTAATTACTAGTTTTAAGTGCGGGATGAACCTGAAATGAGGCCTTTGCTGTGGTGCTGATAAATGCGCATTAGCTCTACACCGCTCGGTGCACGGGCAGAGCATGAGCGTAGCTGTGTGACCTTGCCTTTTTAACATGCAGCGCTCGCTACGCGAACGTTCTTTTACCGGGCAATTATATTTAATTTCAAAGTATTATTATTATTATATTATTGTTATTGTAATTATGATTATGATTATGATTATGATTATTATTTTTATGATATTATTATTATTATTATTATTATTACTATTATTATTACTACTATTACTATTATTATTATTATTATTATTATTATTATGTTATTATTATTATTATTATTGATAATAGTATTATTATTTTTATTGATTATTATGTTACTAGTATTATTATTGTTATTATTATTATTATTATTATTATTATGATACTAATATCATTAATTTATTTTATTTATTTTGTTTAACTCTCCCACTCTCCCTCCAAAACCCTAGCCACCACCCTACTCTTTTTTTTATTTTTATTTTTCTTTTTTCTCCCCTTTCCTTCTCCCCCACGTTTCCCCCCTCTCCTTCTCTTCTTCTCTCCCTCATTTATCTCCTTCATCCGCGGCACACCCCACCCTTCCTCCTCCTTTTCCTTCCACTCCCTTGTGGGCTCTCCCGTCTCCCCATCTCTCCCATCCAGCGCGCGCCTCCTCCCTTCTCTCCCTTCTTCTTCTTCTTCTTTTTCTCTCCCTCCTGCTTACCGGCGCACCTGCCTCCTGCTGCCCGAGCCCCCTCCCTGCTTCCACGGCCGACACATCTCCTTCCACGTCTACCCCAGCCGGCGCACCCCCTCCTGCTCGGCCGCCCTCCACCTGCAGACCACCGCACCACCTGTCTTATTCAGCCTCCCTCCATGCTCCCATGGCCGGCACCCCTCTCCGTTCAGCCGCTCCTCCTCTGCTCCATCGGACAGCGCTCCGCCGCACCTCCCTGCTCGATCAGCGCCCTTCTCCTCTGCTCGCCAGCAAGGTTGTGTTCTTATTTTTCTTATTTTATTTTATTATTTTATGTTATCTAATAAAATATTAATGTTTTCTATTGTTATTATTATTATAATATTGTTAGGTTATTATTATTACTATATTAATGTTATTATTATTATTATTATCATGTTAATATTATTATGTTATTATTTTTATAATTATTATGTTATTATCATAATTATTATGATTATGTTATTATTATTATTATTATTCTGTTAATGTTATTATAATATTATTGCTATTATTAATATATTATTATTATTATTATTGTGTTATGCTATAATTATTTTGATATTATTATTATTATTATGTTATTATTATTATTATTATGTTATTATTGAGATTATTATGATGTTTTGTTATTATTATTATTATATTATAATTATTATTATTATGTTATTATTAGTATTATTACTATGTTAATATTATTAATATTATTATTATGTTATTATTGTGGTTATTATGATATTATTATTATTATTATATTATTGTTATTGCTATTATTATTTTTACGTCATTATTATTATTATTATTATTAATATTATTATGTGATTATTATTAAACCTGTTTAAGGATCGGCTGTTTTAGGACCTGTTTGACGGCTTGATACGGTGCGACCGTTGCGCAACGGGAGTTTTGCGCCATGTCATTTTCTGTTCCTATTTGAGTTAGGTGGTTCCGCATACAAGTATTTGTTTACAATCATTTACTTTGTTATTTAATTAATGTAATGCTTTATCAATTTGTTTACAAACTGTGCAGTGTGTGAGTTAGGAAGTGCAGATGACACAGTTTATATTTTGGCGTGTGTCAGCATATGTTCTATTTTTAAAAAAAATGCATTGAGTGACTTTTTCCATTAAAAAACTTTTGCGACATGTTTGAAACTGTTTTAATAATTTCTTCTATTGGGTTGCTCAATTATCAAAGTGTTTTGTTATGTTTTGTAGCTAGTTTAATTTAATGTGTAAGGGGTGCAGATTTAGTTTTTTTAATTGTTTTGTGTGCGTGTGGTTTTCAAAAAGGATATCACTGTGTAGGTGACATGTTATGTGAACCTTGAATTTAGGTGAGCACAAGAAGGGAAGTCGAGGTATTAGGTGGGGAGACTAGGACTAGTGAGCTAGTGTTCCAGATATGACCCAACCCGGTTTCACTATAGGTTTGACGATTGCAACACTAACTCAACATATGATATCTGAGGATCTTGGCCTTCTAAGCCACGTGTTCTGAGGGTCGTGGCCTTCTTAGCTACGTTATCTGAGGGTCATGGTCACCTAAGCCACGTTTCACCAAGACACGACTTCCTAGGGTCCCACATGCTCTAGTACCCTTTTTGGGCCTCTCCCATAATTTGGTGCTACCGGTTACTTTGCGCGCACAATGATACGTGATATTTCACTTGAATTACTACCCTAGTGTGTTTATCTTTAACTGTCTTTCTTTGAATTTGTTTTATGAAAACCATTTCTTTTTTTTACACTTTTTTTTCTTTATTTAGCTTAGCAAATGGTTTGTCTTTTGATATTTGTGCGTGAAATTTTTTCTTGGTGATATCTTGATGGGTGATTGATCACACCCTACTTACACCCTTGGGTGTAAGTAGATTTGTTTAATTCTGATACAGGTAAGGGTCCAGCTTTTGGGAGCAGTGGTTCAGGTTGTTAGCAGGCCTATCTATGTGGCGTTTTTGTGGTGGCTTAGGGGCAGTGTCCTCACACCGGGTGACAGTTCTTAGGTTGGTTTCTGGTCACCTTGTATTTAGTGTTATTTGGATTTTGAATACTTGTGGCTCAAAAACCTGTTTTGGTTGAATTCATGTCTGGCTGCAAATTTTACTTTTGTTTGGTTTATTTTGGCTGGCTGCTTTATCTTTGTTACTCGGGTAAATTGTTCCCAAGGTTTAAATTGATACAAGGGCACTTGTGCCAGCCCGTGGGGATCGAAGACGCCCTTTGAGCCTTTCCGCGGGTCAGGTCGGGCATCGAGTTGATTGAGACCCGATTCGGTTCGTGACACAATTTTTTCAAAATCAAATCGTAGAGTTGGAAAATTTAAGTTTAATGGTTAGGTTATGGATATCTCTTATATGTAACCATGTTTTGTTCCATATATGCTCAGTGATTCATGAAACATAGTCTATAACTAGAATTTATTTAAGAGAAACAAACCATGAAGTGTTTGGGGTGCTACAATTAGTGTATTCACAAGAGGAACAGGATAAAAAATCCAATATGTGTTTCATGACAAACACATCTAAGGTAACACTGGAATCTCTTGTACAAAATTTCTATTATTCTAAAGATTTAAGTGACTCTAAAAATATGTCTAAATAAGAAATTTTAGAGTATTTAAATATTCTTGATGATACATTTAACAAACTAAAATATAATTATAAGTCCACAAAGAAACAGTATGTTCTTACCTCAATTGTTAAAGTTTCACTTACTATAAAGATAGAGAAAAATATTCAATTACTCAAAGAAAACATTGAATTAAAGCTTTAAAATGAGAAATTGAAAGATGAACTTTAATGTTTTACTAATGTTAAAGATACCTTGGTATAAATGCTGGAAAACATATTTCCCCTAAATACACTACTAGTATTAGCTATCAACCTGGTAAAATAATGTTTCGAAATTTTTTTTTCTAAATCTTGAACATACAACTTCACTCAAAGTTCAGGAAAACAATTTTCTAGTTCAAATAATGATAAACTATCCACTTTTTAATGATTTTATCGACTAAATAGTGGTCATTTTTCATATACATTACATAATGCTTATAGGACACCTATGAGGCAGATGTGGGTTCTTAAAGCACTAGTTATTAATATAAATAGACCCAAAAAAATATGGGACCAAAGCTTGTTTTAATTTGACTACTCTGTAGGAAATTTATTTGAAGACCTCATGTAAAAGCTTATGGTACATGGATAGTGGGTTTTCAAGACACATGATAGGAGACTATTCATGATTCAAAAACATAATAAATATTGATAGTGGACATCTCACCTTTGGTGTCAATGCCAAAGGAAAAATCATTTTCCTTATCCAAATTGGTAACTCTAACTCAGTCTTAATTTTGAAATCACTTTTTGTTGATGGACTGAAATGTAACCTTCTTAGTATTTCAGAACTATCTGATGATGGATTTCAAGTTAAATTTGAAGTTGATTATTGCAATGTTTTTAATTCTAAAAATTAATTTGTATTTTATTTATTATGAAGTGAGAATCTATATACTGTTAACATAGATTCTTTATTTTCTAAAAATTCATCATATTTAAGTGTATTTCAAAATGTGTCTTGGCTTTGGCACATAAGACTATGACACTGAAATATTCACTCCCTTGGTAATTTATGTAGAAAACGTTTTGTCAAAGACCTACCCAAACTTGAGTTGCCAAATGATAAATTTTGTAATACTATTCAAAAGGGAAAGAAACAAAACAAAAATTCTTCAAACGAAATAAAGAAGTGTCAACTTCTTATCCACTCGAGTTAATTCACATGGATTTGTTTGGACCATCTTGAGTTTTTAGTTTAAATGGTATACACTATGTTTATGTTCTTGTAGATGATTTTTCTAGATATACTTGGACCTTTTTTGGCTCACCAATGTGAATTCAACTCTCATTTCACAAAATATGCTAAAATGTAGGAAACCATAGTGGACATAGAATTTAGTCTCTAAGAGCTGATCATAGTTGTGAGTTTAAAAATCAAGAGTTTGTATCCTTTGTCTCACAAATTGGGTATAATAATAACTTCTATGCAACCAGAACACATTAACAAAATGGAATTGTAGAATGAAGAAATATGACATTGCAATAGATTTCAAGAACCATTCATAGTGGATATAACCTACTTGATTTATTTTTGGGCTGAAGCTGTAAATACGGCATGATATATTATTAATTGAGTATTGATTATACCTAATTATAAAGAAACTCCCTATGATTTATGGAATAATATAAAACCTAAATTAAGATACTTAAAATTATTTGGTTTGAAAGTCTATATCAATAATACTAAGGAAATTCCGGAAAAATTTGCATCCAATAGTGACGAAGGAATTTTGCTGGGATAGTAAACCTCTATTAAATCCTATAGAATTTTTGAAAAAAGAAATAAATTTATGGAGGAATATTTTCATGTAATGTTTGATGAGACATACCCACATGATCCTAAAACCTCTCTAGAGAATCTAGAGGATGATATGTCAAATCTAGAAATCAATACTAAATATCCAACCATCTAGTAAAGGAATCTATGAAAACATAAAGTTCTATAAATTATCCAGATTCAAGTCAAAATGAACCCAAAACAGTTGAATAACCTTAAATCACTAGCCCCTCTTTTTCTAGAGCTATTTGAACCCTTGAAAACCATCCATTATAAGCTATTATAGGAGATTTTGATAAAGTAACTCAAACTAGAGATTCAATTAGAAATAAGGGTGATCATCAAGTATTCTTTTCACAACATGAACCTAAAAACTATATTATTCTATCAATAATGAATTTTGGGTGATGGATATGTAAGAAGAACTAAATCTATTTGAAAGGAACAATGTTTGGAAACTTTTTAACAAACCCAAATACATATTTTCCATAAAAGAAAATTGGGTGTTTAGAAATAAAGTATATGAAGTTGGTAATATAGTTAGAAACGAGTCTAGATATGCTTCACAAGACTATACTCAAGTGGAATAAATTGATTACGGGGAAACCTTTTCACTAGTAGCTAGACTTGAAGCCATCATAATCATGATTGCTTATGATACAGATCAAAATTCCAATCTATATCAAATGGATGCCAAGAGTGCATTCCTAAATGGGTATACATCTGAGGATGTTTTTTTAACAACCCCTGGTTTCACAAATACTCACATTCAAAATCATGATTTCCAATTATCAAAAGATTTGTATGGTTTGAAACAATATCCAGTGTTTGGTATGATACCTTATGCACTTTTCTTATTTCCAATGGTTTTAAAAAATTAATAGTGGATCCTACCTTTTTATAAAACAAATTCCCAATGATGTTTTAGTAGTTAAAATTTATGTAGATGAAATTATTTTTGGATCTTAAAAAAAATCTTTATGTATTGAATTTTTTAAAATGATGAAAAATGAATTTGAAATGAGTTTAATGGGTGAAAAAAAATATTTCTTGGATTTAAATTCTTTCAAAATAAATATGGAATTATTTTTCATCAATGAAAATACACTAAAGATCTTCTAAAATATTTTGGCATGGATTGAACTTAATGTAGTGATACATAAATGAGTACTACTTGTATGTTGGATATTGATAAAGATGAAAAATATATTGATCAAACCACTTATATAGGTATGATTGGAAGATTACACTACTTAACAGCTAGCCAACATGATATTATGTTTAGTGTATGTATTGTTATTTTTTTCAAGAAAACACTTAGGAATATTATTTAAATGCTGCTAAAATTATTTTCAAATACCTCAAATATACACCCAACATAGGAATGTTCTATGTTAGATAAAATTAATTTGAGTTGGTTAGGAATTTGTATGCTGATTTTGGTGGTGGTAATTTAGACAGAAAAATCACCTCTGGAACATGTCACCTTTTAAGCAAGTCTCTAGTATCATTATGTAGTAAGAAACAAAACTCTGTTGAATTATCTACTGTAAAATCTGAGTACAAAGATGTTGGTAGTTTTTATGAATTAGTTTTGTGGATGAAACACACATTACTTTATTTTGGATTACAATTAAGGCATGTACCTATAAATTGTGATAATACAAGTGCAATTAATATTTCAAAAAATTCATTTTCACACACCAGTACAAAGAATATTGATGTAAGACATCACTTTTGGAGACACCATTATCAAAAAGGTGATATCACTTAGGAATTCATTGGAACTGAGTATCATCTTTCTGATACATTCACCAAAAAATTAAATTTTTAATGGATATATTAAATCATAAGTGAGTTAGGACTGATAAATATCAAGTAGAAAATGTAATATTTCAAAACATACTATCTCACAACCTATTGTTTCACTATTTATGGTTTCACGAGTCCTTTGTTTTGAATCACAAACTCACTCTTATAGTTCTACAAGTTACTATCTTGAAGTTATTGTTTCACATTTACAGTCTCATGGTTATTGTCCCTCGATCACTGTCTTGTACTTACTATCTAGTATGATACGGTCTCACCGTTTAGATTCACACCATAAAATATGATATTGTGAAAAACACTTCTGATCTCATCAGGGAAAAACATTTTTTTGTAGTCTATTACCCGTATTGTTGTGATTGATTATTTTATTATTTTTATCCAATGCTTTTGAATTTACGACAATTGAAATCCCTAAATTATAAAAACATAATATCTTCCACTCTTTTCTTCACATGATATATCTTTTCTCAAAATATAAATCCTTAATCTATCTCTCAGGAACCCCCATTGATTTCCCAAAATGAAGAGGCCATCTTCATCAACTCCTAAGAAGAAAAAATCTAATAAGAAAGTGAAACGATCACCGAAAATAGTTCCTGAATGACTGTTGAACCCAAATCTTGTTGATAGAATAGTAGTACGAAAAAAGTAAATCTATCCTAAGTTGATGTTGACAAGAAAGTTTTTAGTTTGTGTATGTTATGGAAGAGCATGGATGGATGGATTAGTTCTTGAAAGAGAAAAGGCTGATTTATCCAAAGCTTGTTTCTAAGTTTTATCAGTTTGTCCAATTTTATTTCAGTGATAAATATGGTTTTGTTGTAAAGAGCTGGATCAATGGCCAAAGATACACATTTTCATTGAGGTTATGGGATTCTTACCTAGGGATACCCCATGAAAGAACTTTTTAGGACTACCAGAGATGTCCTCCACCTCCTAGTGATGTTTTTGTTTTGCAAGAAGCCCTTGGAAGATTGATTGGTAGTAAAAAAATTATATAGGAGAGGTTGGTACTGAGTTGTATAGTGAATTGAGGTTTCTATTTAAGTTTATCCAAATTCTGATTATTCCATGGAAATGAGATTTTTCTACCCTAATGTATCAAGATGTATTCTTAATACATCTTATAAAAAATGGATAGAAGATTTACTTGTGTATGTACTTTATACTACACATGTGTGAGTTTATTAGAAAAATTCAAATTCTACCTCCTTGTTTTATTCAAGATTAATATTTGCTATAATTTATGTTAAAGGAATCATTGGACCCAATGAATAATTCATCGAAGACTATGAATTCTATATCTCAAAGGTTATTGTCCAAAGGAAGAAAATAAGTTGGAATCTGTGGAAAAATTCTTGGGTGGATGTTAATGAAAGAATATATGAAAAGGCTAATCCTATTGAGCTTTCTTCAGGATCAAAGAACCTATCTAATCCTAGTTTGGAAACCGATGAAATTGTTCAATATCATGTTGAAAAAATTGAAGCTACATTTGTTGAACCTATGGAAGAAACTGTCTTGGGTAAGGAAGATAGTGGTATCCCTATTCTTCCAAATATATTTTAGAAGGAATAAATTGTTACTGAAGAAAATACTATGTTAGAAGAATAAAATTCTTATAAAAATGAATATATTGTTTGTATAAAAGAAAAGTCTATTCCTGGGGATCATCTAGAAGAAGAACACTCTATTGAGAAAGAGGCTGTAGTTGAGGAATATTTAAAGGAACAATCTGATACTAAAACAATCCAATTTGTTGAGGAATGAATGGAAAAATCCTTCAAACATGCTAGAAAAAAATGGGTGAGGATATTGGAGACGTACTGGTAGAAACTGATCAAGGAACTGAATCTCTTAGTCTTATAAGATATGAACTTGTTGAGGGGGGAGCAGCACCCCGGTCTAGAAAGTATTAAAGTTTCCATTCCTGTTGATCAAAGCATTGTGGATAATTGGTATATGTTTCCTAGCTACATTGATGTGCATCATTCCCTAAAATCCTCAGTTAAAGGAATAGATCATTCTACTATGTATTAATTGAGACCAGTTTTTTCTCTAGAAGTAATCTCTACAATGGAACATGAGCATGTCTTAGCTCATATTCCAAAACCTTCACAAGAACCTTCTACTTCTATAAGTCACAGTGATTTAGAATATTTTTTAGTTACATTATTGGATGAATTGAAAATATCATGAATACACAACCTACTCCTATATCAAATCTCAGTGAAAGAGATGTTGTCTTTCTTTTAGAGAAATCCATATGGCAGATTCAACCAGAAATGCTTCATGAAATACAAGATCTTAGAATTGAGTAATAGCAGTGGAGTGGTTAGGTGAACTCTCTTCGATCTATATATGAAGATATGGAAAAAGTGTTTCAATAAGTACATGCTCCTCCTACTCATTATATTGAGGATGTTAGTTATCAGATTCCACAGAAAGTATTCTCTATGATTAAACCAAAATTGAATTCAATAGTTGACAATGTCGATGAGTAAACATTCAGATAGTCAATGAGATATGTGAGCTTCTTGTTGGTATCAAAAAATTGACTGATGAGTACAAGGGATGTCTATAGAAAGTTCTCATTCACCTCAACTCCCTCATGTTAGCTGTTAAGGATTCGAAAGCCTCTTGATAGTCATCTCAACCCATTGATAGTGGACTTCTCAGAACTATAGTTAAGGAGAAACATCAGTCAATGTTATGTGGTTTTGAAAAGGAATGTTTATCTATAGTAGTAAAGAATAGTGAGAATGTCCATGATTTATTGTGGATTTATTCAAATATTTAAAATTATTCCCAGAAAGAAATTACTAAGAATGTTAATTTCTAATTTAATAGGATATTATTTAAGAATGACATGACCAGTCACTTAAAATATCTTGTAGAGAATTTGAAAATTCCACATGTCAATCCAAACCTCAAGACTCAAGTTCAAAAATTTAAATATTTCACTCCTATATTGGAAATGTTCATGGATAACAAATATTATTTCGAGAAAGAACTTTATTATGGTGGTGAGATCATTACTAACTTCATTCAGTTGTTCAAGCATTATCTTCATGTGTAGAGCACTGCAATCGTGGCCCCTATGGCTAAAGATTTGTGACTTGGTTTACCTCCTTCCTCATCTACTTCATTTTCCTTTACCTCAATGTATGTATCTTATAATCTGAGCTAGATCAGGACTATTATCCTTGATTAAAACAAGGCATGGTCTTCCACTAAACCCACTTTGGAACCCTTTGTTTTTGAAGGATTCCCTATTCCTTATCTGGTAGTTGGCTCTCTCTCTTCTTCAACTTCTACTTCTGCTCCTAGGGCTCCTTCTGATGTTGCTACCAAGGGAAAAGAGAAGGCAACTAATACTATAGAAATGGGAAAACTATATCTTCATAGAAATGTTTTTTTTAATTTTTTCTACTACTTGTAATGAAATATCTTTCTTCATATAATACACTATGAATTGTTGTTTTCCATTCTCTTATTTACATTTATTTTTTCTTTTTCCTTTCTTTTTTCGGTAATCCCGAAAGGGGGAGAACAACACAGCACACTAAGGCACTAAGGGGAAAACGCACACTATGCATAGAAATGTAATTCATAAGATTTGTGATCATCCAAAGTGGGGATATTGTTGGACTCCTCATGTTTTAATCATGTTTTAATAATCACAAATCCTGTTAATCTTATTTCATATATCTCAAATCATGTGTAGAAATGGTTGGTTTCTCTATTCTTTCAATCAACATCCACTAGATATTGATTCCTATAAATCATGTCTGATAATTTTAAGCTATATTTTATTTTGTTCTATAATTATTTCTTATATGAATGATTATGTTTAACTCACTCTATGAATATTACTGCTTAATACTGTTTACAGATATTTGGCTAAGTATGTGAAACTGGGAGTCTTCCACCAGCTCTCGTTTTCTGGAAAAGGACCCAGACACCGTGACCTAGACATCATGAACCAGATACACTAACCCAGACACTGGAATCTAGACATTGTGATCCAGAGACCATGACTTAGATACTGTGACCCAGACAACGTGACCCAGACATCGTGATTCAGACACCATAACCTGTTTCAGATCTAATGATGTTTATGACACTGGTTCCTTGCTATCATTCCCAAGACACTTTTCAAAGTTTGGCAACAGACTAGACACCATGATCCTAACACAACATATGTGCTACTAATTGATGATGTCAATTCAACTGTAGCATCATGATTGTCTCACCACTCAAAGGCAATTAAGAAGACTACATATCATAGTGACATTGTTTCCAAGTGATACCATTTCAAGACAGACTGTGATACTATTATTTAATCTATTTTTTCGTTTTAATTTTAATTTATAATGGTCATATTCGAGTCATTTAAAGACACTAACAAAACCAATGTTTCTTTTTAGACATGTCACCTTACAGTATGAGGTTCGAGGTGGAGAATACATGCAACCTATTGGCCTCAATGTGTTCACCCATAATTAAAAATGAAGATAATATGTGCGAAAAAAACACACCGAAAATACCAAAAAAGGGAAAGCGTTTTTAAAAAAAGAATCTTATGCATGCAATAAAAAACAAATGAAGAACACATGAAGAAATATTGATTCCAAAATCCTGGACTACTGTATATCCGAATCAAAATCCTCTTCGCAGTACCAACTCCCAGAATAACACGAGCTAGATCTAACTGGAAACCAAATCACCAGACTTGCGATACTATGTTTTTTAGAAGAGGACTCAATACTTGCATCTGCTACATCCTACAAGTATAGAGCTGGATAGAATAACACTAAGAGAACTTCAAACCCTTTCACATCATGTTTTCTCTATTGTGTACTGTTTTTAGCTTTCGAGTAGTGTGTGTGTGTGTGTGTGTGTTTGTATTAAAACACACACTATATCCTATATTAAAATGATTAATACAAGATATCCTTCTTCTAATTTCTTTTTTACATATTTTTACTCCCACAGATAATTGTGGAATAGTTCCTTGTGTGACCTGGTAGTTTATACCCATGAAGAATAGTGGAAGAGATCGTGTGACCTGGACAGTCATGTGCCCTGTTGTTTACCATGATCTAGGGTGTCGATCAATATTATTAATTTAAACTGATTAGTGGTAGGTGATCACCATGTGGATTGTATGATGTCTTATCTTGAGACAGAACCACTTTTTTATCTACTGTGTTATTTAATTTTGTTTTCTCTGCATTATTGTATATTTCAAAAAACATTATATTTTACATTGATATTTAGTATTGGATAGAATTTATAACTATTTTTCATTATTATAATAACATCAAAAGTAGTATCAATAACTCATATTTATATTACTGAGAATTAACCAATCTTATAAGAGGTTAATTTAACCTTCAAACTATTATAACTGTATTACCTTGACTAAATGAGTTGTATTAATTTTTATTGGGGAATATTTTTAAGAAAACTTTTAAAAAGAAATTTTAATAGATACTCAATCCCCCCCACTTGAGTACTCTAATATGATAAAAAATATCATAGGTAATATATATTTCCAATGATTGATATTTTTATCCAATTCATTTAATCTAATTTAAATGGCATTGTTATATAAAGAAGTTAGTGAAATTTCCTAGTAAAATAAAATGATTGTTATTCTAATTAATTCCAACATGGTGGTTAAAACAAAAACTCTTAAATCATAAATAATAGAGAATCTATGAAGTTAAATAATTTAAATTATTAGAATACATATCTATATGGTTCAACACTACAAAATGGAAATAAATGATTTGGGTGTTTTGATAATTCTACAAAAAAATCATCATATGTAAGAGTCTTATTGAGGCTATGAATACTATGTATCTAATGAATCAATTTAATAACAAAAATATGATGTTAAGGTTTATTTAAATAAAATTTTTATTCAATTCTCTGTTATATATTTCTATTTATCAGGAAAATACAAGATTAAAAAACATGGTTGGAATTAGGAGCTGATGAAATGGAGAGGATATTGGTAAAACATTCACTTGGTAAATTAGTGGTGATCTGCTTATTCTTAGTAAATTCAACATAATATTTTTATTCCTTTTTTCTGATCAATTGTTTTTATTATTTAGGATTCATGTAACTTTTATATGTGCCCTCATCACTCACTACCACATGGAAAATTTTAATTTCAAGTAAAAAACACATAGTGATCTTTACAAGGTTTGGCCCAAAATGGGAAACTTACACGTTATTGTGACAATTATTATCTATGTCATAGATTTTCACTATTCTCAAAACTCTTAAAATAGGAAATATTATTATTATTTACTCACAATCATGATTTAACCAATTATTTGATACCAAAATATTTTTCATGTCTTTGGGAAATAACTCAAGAATATATTTATTCCTAAATGTAAGAATATTGGTATTTATTATAATGAAACGACCGATCAACAAGGGGTTTTAAAAAATACACATCATGGTTTAGAACATTAGTTGCCTCCAAAATATCCACTACATCCATAATGCACAATGGAATATCCCTTATTTTTTAACTTAATTTTGAATCTCTCACTACAGCACATCAAGATTTAGAACATCTATAGGTTTTTCTGATGATAGTATGACAATCCTCATTCCATTCTTATAAATCCAAAATACTCATAGTTCTTCATTAGAAATACATGTTTTAGGCTTATAAAAAATATTTACCCTTCTAATGTTTTGATGGATGTTGATCAGAATCCATCTAAACATCATTTTTTCAATAGCCCTTTCAATTATTATTCTTAACCTCAATAGTTATACCTTACAATATATAAAATGAAAAACATTTATAGACTTAGACATTCCAAAAAATATCAATTTTTTGAGATCTATGATTTCTTATACATCTTCACCATTAAATTTTGAAATGATTCAAAAATAATTTATGATATTAGAGTCAGGTAATATCTCAAATAAACCTGGAATCAACTCTCCTATAAACTCTACCAAAAATCATGTATTGAATCCTAAACATGATCTTCATGATTAATGGATGTATAACTCATCTTATCAATGTTTATGATTTCAAATTGTCAATGTAAAATCACTCAACATCTTACAATGATCCTGCTTTTGTTGAATCCACTTAGTATATTCTGACTCTGCTTCTAATTTTTCCTAACTAAAGAGTTTGTTGTCATTAATACTTCAACAAAATCTAATGTAAATCATTTTATTCCCATGAAATTCATTTATTTCACTAGAAAATGAACATAGCCTCCTATATCTAATGCTTATAACATCCATGTATCCAGGATTCCATATTATCATTCATAAAATTATTAATATATTGTTTCATACCTTTTACACTTATTTTTATCATCACTCTACATCATTAATATTTATGAATATTTAAAATCCTAGTTCTTCATCGCATGGAAGATCATCTAACTTGATCAACCTCTACATTAAAATCTTTCTAGAACCCCATATCCTCTTCTATTACTTTTTCACATCTACTGCTTCTTGAGTATCTATTTATTTAAAAAATAGATCTTAATTTATTATCATCTTCTGAATAATTCATTATTAAACTTTATTCATGATTCTTTCGATCAAATTAATCATTAAATATGGTCTATTGGAATCATAATTGAACTTCCACAAATGTGATGTATTCTTGATGAATGAACATTATAACATCATCTAAACTGTTATAAATCCTTTAAATTATCTCTACAATATATACTTACATTGTAGGTTCGTATTTTAGAGACCTTTCACACATTACCATTAGAATATCTCCCAGTTTTAATTAATTACCCCACTTTAAATCAGATTTATAGTCTCTCCTAACTGTCAGTATTACTATCCAAATTAATTTACTTCAATATACCAATTTTTCTCTCTCAAATATGCATTTACCAAAAGTTATATGCAGTACCTTTGAAAATATTTAACAATTTTATTTTTCTTGAATAATTGTTTAACAAACATCAGATGTATTTGATTTTTTGGGATATAATTAGCCTAATAAATTTCTAATTTATCTTTTAGTAATACTTAATTCATTTTACTACCTTTGTTATGATGACATGAATTCATTTTTTTATCCAATCAGATTAGATTGTATTATTTAGTTTCATCTTCTAGTAGATGAACATGAATATATAATTGTCATTATTTTAATCATTTCACAATATATATAATATAATTCTAGTGATCCTACATATATACAACCTTAGGAAAAATCACAATCAACTTATACGTTGAAATTTAAAAAAAAAATAGTGGCAAAAAATATAATTCATCATCATCCTCATTTTTTGGTTGCATAAACTTCCCCATTTGGATTTTATTCAGTAGAGATTAAAAAGTAAATAAAATAATATTTATCCTATTTATTGACATTAAATTCAAATCCTCTTATATATCCATTATACAAGAACATTAATTTAGGTACCTTCTGTTGGTAGTAGGCGCCCAATGAAAGTAGAATAATCAAGTATATTAAATTTTTATTAGAAGATAGATTCCCTAATATTTTGTATATAAATGTACATCCGAGTAAAAATTCTAAGTATCCCACATTAAAGTAATTATCTAATGAAATATATTGAATCATTAACTCAGTAAATTTGAAGATGCTGGCATGTTATACTCATCATCAGTATTTTTTTGATCCAAGAAATTTACATTAGATCCCTTTAAGTCATCAAAATGCACTTGTGATTCTCATTAATGCATCGATAATCAATATCAAGATTTTAATATAGAAAATTAACATACCATTTTTAATTCCAATGATCAATGAGGATGTTACATGTTAATCTAGGAAGAAGTATTTTTTGGGGGATATCTAATTTCACCCTTCTCTATCTAGAAATTGATTGAGTGATTTATGATTCACTAAAAATTCATGGTAGGAATTGGGTGGGAAAATAGTGGCCCAAATTTCTTTATATATGTAGATTTTTTTTACAAATATTTAATTTCACCCATTCTAAAATACCATTTAAATTTAACCATAACCACCATTTATTCCATAAAATACATTTAAAGAATGTCACAAATATTTTTATCAAAGACTTGAAATATTGAAACAATATTACCTGATATAATATGAGAAATTATATCAAACCCTTCACTCATAAAATATTTAATGATCCTCAAATAACACATTTATTTATAAAATATAATTTCTCAAATTCATTTAATTATTTTGAAGAAACTATTTAAATAAATTATCTTTTTGTTATTCTATAATCGAATAAAAAAGAATTCATTTATTTATTTTAATTATTTAATCATGAACATATCTCAAATGCTGATTTGGATCCTATTATGTACTAAACAGAAATTAACCTTAATTTTCCTACCATATGAATATACCTAGTGTGTAACTATCTAGGAAATTATCTCAATAAATGTGTTAATAACTTATAGAAATTAAGTAGATTCTTAGAATCCATGAAGTCCCCTATGGAGATAAGTTATAGTTAGATTAGTGAAAACCTGTCCTATAAATAGACATCATTTAATGTCATCTCATTTTTCATATGACATATAATAAATCTAGATTCCCAAGATTTTTTATTGTCATTTTATAATTTTTTTATTTGTGATCATTATAGGTTGACTTACCTTCAGCTATCATGGCCATGGATTTAGTGTTGGTACTACCATCCAATTCATCTATCATGAGATATTTCTTTCTTCAAAAAGAAATAAATCATATCATGATCATTCCCATAATGTAATGCAAAAAATGAAAGCCCCAATTCAAGATATTAATTCATAAGTAATGTGAATTTAAAGGACTTAATCTTGCATCAAAATAATGGGTCAAATGGTATGCACTGATAAATATACATTTCTTAGGAAAAAATATGTGTTCTTCTATATAGGAAGAACTAATGACACCTGTGACATGTGGTGTTCCTATTGGAGGGTTATTTATGATGATATTATATATATTAGATCACCAAGTGGAAAAATTATGAGATGATGTCAAAATGAATATTATACCCTAGAACATGATAGTCAAACATCATATATTCCATGTTAACCTGATGTATATATACCAAAGGAAATAATTTGAAGTCCACTTTCACAGTATCATTAGATTCTTACTAAAACTAGGAAATTCTATAACCATTTTATATGGAATGAAATCTAATGAATTTACAATTATAAAGTACCCACCAATGAAATGCATCTATAAATGGTTTGTGAAAAAACATTTATATATCAAATTGTATACAGGTTTTGTTAATCAAAGTACATTATTGAGTTGATTTTAGGTATCCCACTCCCTATACTCCCACTTTCAATGAATGCAGCCAATAAAAACTCCCAACCCACTATATATCACATGAAAATAATTATTCTGAAGAGATAAAGGTTCAAGAATGGGTTCTAACATGTTATCCTCTATAGAAACTATGTTAACTATGAATTCATGTCTTTGTGTAAAATCCATCAATATAGTAAATTTATGAAGCATATTCTTTATCATACAGGGTGACACGGGCTCCTTAGAATGTTCCACCATAGTAGAATTACCATAAAAAAATTTACAAAGTATGAACGACTATGGAAAACATAAACATATGAGGCAAATATATGTATCTAGCCTTCCTATTTAGATACATCGATGATTGCATCATCAAGCAAATCAATATAGATGATTATAATTTCAATATACAATTTTCAGTATAGTAGGAACCCTGTGTAATGCCGAGACCCCAAAAGTCTAGAGTTGATGCATTATTACATAACATTAGCATGATAAAAGGAATCATGTCCCAAATTCCATATCAATTTATTAGCCTTAGAAGTACTAGATACAAACATAACTTTTACATTACATTATAAAATGAAAAACAACAACAAAATTTTCTCCTTTGAACACATTCATATCCATTAGACTATCCCTATCGGTAGGTCATAATATAATTCTTCACATCCTTGGAAAAGTAAAACATAAAAAGGGGTGAGCTCAGGTCCTCAATAAGGATAACAATATAGAAGAAACTTTTATAAATAAGAATAAACATTTAAGGAAATGTATAAGACTAAAACACATGACTTTTAAACATAAACCTCAACATAATATATAAAAGATAAATCAAATAATTTCATTTTCTTATTAACATGGATATTATACTAGTTGAATACTCACATGCAATATCAATAGAAAATTTCATAATGATGGAATGCATAATGTTGGACATCATAAAAACATTGTCAAGGCCTTGTGCCAAGACTAAAAATAATATTTTGTCAAGGCCTTGTGCCAAGACACTAGTTTTTCTAATGAGATATACCAATGTATCGGGGAGGTATAACGGGATCCACCAGTCACTTACGAAGTCCAATGCATTCCTCATATGAAAAGGTTTAAACATAACAAAAACATTATTATTAGAAGTAGCAAACGAAATGTCAATACTTTATCTATAAACCATGAATGGTATAAAAATAGCACATCCATTGTCAAAGATATCACCAAACCTTCAATAAAATATGAATTATTTTTATCATAACAAATCAACTTCAAATAAATTTAAAATCCTTTATAGGATGTTGACATAGATGAAATGAAAAATATTTGAAAGAAATACCTATTTCTATATTGAAACCATTTAAAAGAAACATAATTATAATATAAAAAATTTATTTTGGAAATATACTAATAAGATTGTAAGGGAAGATTCGAAGGTTTTATGATGGCATAAAATAGCCGCACTGGCCATATAAGATAAAAAACAGTCCTTCCTTAATTTTTTCGAAAAGGTCGTAAAGGGCCTTGTTTGGAAAATGATAGAATGATTCCTTTATAGTCAACTTAAAAAAGTAAAACAAGTTTATAAATGATTTTTAACCCATAGTCTATGAAATATTAAAAATGTTTTGAAATAAATTTTTTAAGAATCGCGGATTAGGTTGGTAAAGAGGTCCCATTAGATACTCACATATAAACAACCTCGGATAATGAAGAGATTGTATAATTAACCCTTACCTTGTACTTTTCCTTGATCTAGGGTATGTTAACCTCCTGTGTAATAGTTAAATAAATTTTATTAAATTATACAAGAACCAAAAACATAAATATGATATCATATATGATCTTCTAATATTTCTTTGTTAATAATATTTCAATAGTATCATTGTTTCGAGTTTCAGCTGATTCATTTTCCTTTATATGTCTTGTTATGTAAGTCATATTTTTTATGGATAGAATATGTTTGATTCATATCCAGAATGATATTATGTTCTTAAACATATATTTTAATCATAAAATGAAAATTATTCTTGAATTGTTATGATGGGGAATGAATCACATCGCATTCTGGGAGACAATAATACGTACATACGCACAGACGATAATACCATTCTATTAATGGTGAAATCGTATGTAATTTGGTGTAATATTATATATAAATAATCCTTAACATGTTATATTTATTATTTACATCAATTATAAATCATTATTATTCCAATCCAAAAAATGAAGTGTTGAATAACAAATACACCACCACGTGGAGAGGGTATGTCGTACGTATGCACATAGGGTGACATTGTAATTCATAGGATAGATAGAATAATGAATATGGTTGTACCATATTTATAATAACATAAAATTATATATAAGGTACTGGATTTATTATTTTTCTATTGAACAAACAAAGAATGAGGATGTGGAAGAAGAAGATAAAATTGAATGAGGTGATGAAATTATTACCTCTTCTTCAGGTGATTCATTTTTATTTGATCAAAAGGGCTCTATTGGATGGTTCTATGATCAAAGGAAGACCTCTAGAATTAAGATAGGGTATTTGGAAGGATATTTGATCTAGGGTTGTCTGAGCCAAATGGCTTTGGAGATGTTATTTTGAGAGAAGGGGATGTGCCCTTTTATAAGATAGGTGATGGTCACTTTAACAAATGATTGAAATATTATTCTATTATACAATAATATTCAGTTTATAATGGCTCAAAAATAATTTATTTCAAAGATAATGTGGGTATGGGTCGAAAACCTCTCAACCAATAGGTTACAGACAGGTTTAGGTCACAATGTGAACCTTATCTTTTAGATTTATCTCTTAGTTAAATAGTTTAACTTTTACCATGTATTCGTGTATTATCATAATAAATAGTAAATAAACATACTATGAGAAGCCAAGGGAACCCCAATTGGTTCATTAATGACATATTTAGAATTATATAAGTCCTTTACAAGAACCTTAGGTTTTTAGGAATATTATATAATTTAATAATATAACATTTTCTTTAAAAACTCATTTATGTCAATTTTGACAGTATTTGGTATTTTGTTTTCGTGAAAGTCATAACAAATTTATCACATCAAAAAAAATATTTAATAAACCCTAACATGTCATATGAACCTATAATATTATTTTAATCCATCATAAGTCTATATTTAAATTAATGTGGATATTTATAATATTAATTATTTTATTCATTCATGAATAAGGTAATTACTACATCATCATTTTGTCATAAATAAATTTAATTATATAATATCTAAAAATTATTAATAAAATAAGATTCTGTAGGAAATAATTTTATATTTCTAATGAATATTTATATTATAATTTATCTTATGTGTAATCCTATATTAAAAATGGATTAGTTATTAGAAATTTAATTTAACACTTTTAACCCATCTTTAAATAAAATAATAATAAGTGTCCTAATCAAATCCATGTGGACCAAAACGATCATATTTTATTCCTAATGGTGTTTTTGGTCGAAATACACTTATAAAAAATAATTAGGACAAGTGTTAGGGTAATTATAAAATCATTTTTTTTATTTAATTACCCTATTAACTTTTAACTGTGGTAAATAAAAGTCAAAAGATACTTTTCACTAAAACATATTTTCATCTTTTGAACAACATTTTACATACTGATGTTAACCCTAAAATTTGTGAAATTCAATTCACAGAAGTGGTTAAATCTTGTTTTATATAAATTTTTAAATGTGCCTAGAAGGTGGGTAAAAGACGGTAAAATGTTCAATAACATTATATATATATAAGATTATTCTAAAATGAATACATTGAATTAAATTGAACATAAATAGGTATTATGTATCTATTTTTACTTAATATAAATTTAAATAAAATTGTTAATTATTTAAATAAAAAGTCAGTTTTAATCAATAACGTAGTGTTTTTCACTATTCATCAAAAATTGAATGTTTTTAGAAAAATACCTAAAATTCACCCTAATCTAATTTTGATATCCCAAATTCAAAAATAAATACCATTTTGAAAAATATAATTTATAAAATATCAAAAAGTTTGTACTTCTATTCATAACGGCTATTTTGATTGGTCGTGGTGTGTTAAAACACCAAGTTACGAACAAAACAAGCTATTGTATTATTCAAAGGGAAACATACCAAAAACTCTTGGGGTGTTACATTCTCTACTCCAAAAAATTTTGTGCTAAAAAATTCTTGAATATTACAGTATAAAAAGATTCAGATGGTTCTTTATCATAAGTTCCTTGGGTTCCCACGTTGCATCTTACATCTTATTATTTCTCCATAGAACTTTTTCCAGATGAGTCATCCAGTTTCTCAACACTTGTTCTCTTATATCAATAATCTTGAAAGGATCTTGACAATAATACAGATAGGGTTCTAGTTCAATTTCTTTATAAGTGAGTACATGCATTGGGTCGGTAATTTATTTTCTTAACCGTTATATGTGGAACATATCATGAACTTTGGAGATACATGGAAGCATTGCCATACAATAAGCTACAACTCCAATTCATTCTAGAATTTCAAAAGGTTCGATGTACCTGGGACTTAATTTACCCTTCTAACAGAAACATATAACACCCATCAATGGAGGCACCTTTAAGAAAACATGATCTTCTACTTGAAATTCCAAATCCTTCATTTGGTTATCGACATAGCTCTTCTTCCTACTTTGAGATTCTTTGACGTGGGTTTTGATAATAATTACCTTTTCCATTATTTCCTCAAAACGTTCTAGGCCAATGAGTTTTCTTTCACCAACATCATCCCAACAAGTTTGTGTGCGACATCTCTTTCCATATAATTCTTCATATGGTGCCATCTGAATACTTTAATGGAATATATTGTTATTGATAAATTCTACTAGAGATAAGTATTGATCCCACATACCTTGAAAGTCATGTGAGAAATATCTCAACATGTCTTCTATGGTTTGAATAGTTCATTCTGATTGGCCATCTGATTGAGGGTGGTAGGCAGTGCTCAAACAAAGTTCAGTATTAAGGCCTTCTGAATAATTTTCCAGAATCATGATGTAAAATGGGGATCATGATCCTAAAAAATATATAGGGGTACTCCATGAATTTAAACAACTTATTTAATATATAGTGTTTCTAGACGTTCAAGTGGTAAATATTCTCTTATAGAAAGAAAATGTGCTGATTGGGTAAGACGATCAACAGTTAACTATATTGAATCATTCCTTATTATAGCCTTTAATAGCCCCATGACAATGTCCATCGTAATATCATCCCATTTCCACTCAGGTATTGGAAAGGGATGCATGACTCCTTGAAGATGTTGTCTTCCAGCCTTTACCTATTTAAAAACCATACATCATGAAACATTATAAAAAATATCTCTCTTCACTCTGTCCCAGAAAAAATGTTCCTTTAAATCTATTTAAATATTAGTGCTGCTAGGGTGTATAAGGAAATTGGAGCTATGAGTATCATCCAACAATTCCCTTTTTAAAATAGGTTTGTCATGAACACAAAGTCTCTTTCAAAATTTCAAAATTCCATCTTCATATACAATGTCACTCAATCTCCCATTATTCACAACATTATCCTTCTTTTGAAACTCCTAATCATCAGTAGGAGAACTCTTTAACCTTTCTATTAGTAATGGTTTGTAAACCATTTGAAAAAGTATTGATGTTTCACCTTACATGGTTATTCCAATATCCATCATTTTTAGATCCATGAAAATAGGATCCATTTCTACTCTCATCTTGTTCAAAACTCCATGATCCTTTCTGCTCAAAGAATCTACCACCTTATCTCCCTTCTCTAGGTGGTATAGTGCAATCATAATCCTTGAGTAGCTCGAGCCATCACCTTTGCCTCATGTTGAGTTCTTTTTGTGACAAAATATACTTCATGCTTTGGTGATCGGTATATATCTCACATTTTTAACCATAGAGATAGTGTCTCCAAATATTCAAAGAAAAGATAATATCTGATAACTCAAGATCATGAGTGGGATGGTTTTGTTCATGAGTTTTTAGATGCTGTGATCTATATACAAGAACTCTATTATTCTGCAAAAGGACAAAACCATGTCCTTTCTTTGAAGTATCGCTATAAATAATAAACCCAACATTCTCCTATGGTAGATTCAATATATGAGGGTTGACTAATCACTTCTTCAGTTCTTCAAAAAATTACTCACACTCTTTTTACTAAACAAATTTAAAGCCTTTACATGTGATCTAGGTTAATGGGTTAGCCAATCGGGTAAAATTATGGACAAAGTGCTGATAATAACCAAGTACACCATTACAACTGCATACCTCATTTATACATGTCAGTTCTGGCCATTCATGGATTTACATGGTATTTGAAGGATCAATATAGATTCCATACTTATAGAAAATATGGACAAGAAAATAAATCTCCTAAATCCAAAATTTAAACTTGCTAAACATCCCATATAATTCATTCCTTCTAAGGGTTTTCAGAATAGTGCGCAAGTGATTTTCAGGATCTTCGTAGATTTTTTAAGAAACCAAGATATCATCAATAAATACCACTAAAAAGTCATCAAGAAATTCCTTGAAAACACTATTCACTAGATCAATGAAAACAGAGGGTGCATTAGTTAGTCTAAAAGGAATTACTATAAACTCGTAATGCCCGTACCTAGTTTAAAATGATTTTTTCGTTATGTATTCCTTCTTTACACACAACTGATGATATCTAAAATGAAGGTCAATCTTTTAAAAATATTGAGCTCTATGAATTTGGTTGAATAAATCATCAATTCGAGGTAGGGGATACTTGTTCTTTATTGTTCTAGCATTGATCTCCGTGTAGTCAATGCAAAACCTCAAAGATCAATATTTCTTATTAATAAAAAGAACATGGGCTCCCCATAGAGAAACACTAGGGTGAATAAATCCATTATTAATAAATTACCCTAATTGTTTCTTTAGTTCCACTAATTCCAAAGTGGTCATTCTATAAGGGGTCTTCGATATGGGCCTTGAACTAGGAATTAAATCAACGGAAAACTCAATTTCTCGTTCTGGATGACGTCAGGGTAAATCCTCTCGAAACACATCAACATATTCTTATACAAAAGGTACGTCCTTGATTTGAAAATTCATTTCCACACCCATAGTTTTTAATTATCTTCCTCCCAAATAGTTGAATTTATTAGAGCTATTGGAGGTGGATCTAGATAAGAATCATATTGTGACGTTTCTACTCAAAAGTTAAGGTACTCGTTATCATCATAAAAAATTGTAACTTCCTTCTTATTACAATAAATTTTTGCATCATGGTCTAAAATCAGGTCCATTTCGAGGATTATATCAAATTAAATCATGGTTATGATGATGATATCAGAAAATAAAGAACATTTATATGCGATAATGGTAACTAATTCACAAAACATTGTTTCATTGATACTTTCCTTAAGGGTTTTGACATATAACTCCCTTTTAAAATCAAATTGGAAATATCTAATTTTCTTAGCAAACTGGGATGATATGAAACAATGCGATGATCCAGAATCAAATAAATCATTGACTAAACTTGAGGAAACCATTAAATTACCTTCGACCACATCTTTTGCAGATTCAACCTCAGCAGTACTAATCACATAATCTTAGCCTTTCTCCCTTGTCCTTTTCTAAGATACATTTCCTTGGAACTTAGGACATTCGTTTGCATAATGAACTTTTTCTCTATAATTGTAGCATTCAACCGTGACATCCTCTTTCTTTCTCTTGCAATCATTATCTTGGATGCCTTTTTCACTACACTTGTAATAGACTCCAATTCCCTTCAAGAAAGTACTAGGGTGTTTCTTCCCACATTTACTACACCATGGATATTCATATTTTCCCACTTCTTATTATTTCTATTTCCAGAGTGTTCGACATATATATTCTTCTATTTCTTTTATTTAATGTTATAAGACATAGATAATTCATTTTCTGTCTTGATAGAACATGAGACAACATCTTTGTATGATGTGAAGGATTGTGAGACTAATGTTCTATAGAGAAATTGATTTAACCCATCAACAAATCTATCAAACTTACTCGTTGGGTTATGTATATAATCTGATTCATTCCATGCTAATTTTGTAAAGTTAGCATCATACTTTGCGACATTCTCATCATCATTTTCCCTCAGACTCAGAAATTTTCTTTCCATATCTGCTCGATGGTCACGAGGAAAGTATTTTTCTAATAAAATATCTTTAAACCCCATCCATTCCTTATTTGATACTTCTTCACCCTCCTTTGCGTTTTGAATTTGTGACCACCATTGATCTACATCTCTCGTGAGGCAATAAACTTCCACGATAACTTCTTCCCTTTCGCTACACCCCAAATCATAAAATATTTTCTCTATGGAACTTATCCATTTTTTATCTAAAAATGGATTGGTAGTATCATTCAATGCTTATGGTTTTTGTCTTGTGAAGCGGTCTATCATTGATCCTTCACGTTGTGGATCTGGGTGCTCTATATGTGTAAGTTTATTATTAAAAACCTGAGTGAGTTAAACCAGTATGGTGATAAGCTGATCTGCACTGGTTGCATAACCAGATAGACGATAATTATCTTTAGTAAGAGTTAAATCCCTTCATGTATTTCATGTGTTCATATGGTTTCCATTCCATCCACTAGGCACTATTTATACACAATTTCATACACTAGATTAGTTTATGAATCGCAATACATAATTACAAACATGTAAAATACTTAACATAAATTGACTAGTTTAAGGATATAATCCATAATCATAAAAAAAATTTAGGATGTATATACTAATAAATCATTGATAATGTTTTTTAAAAAAAAGTGTGAATTATCCTAAGCATATCCCCCACAAGTGTCATAACTTAGAGTGCATCAAGGCTCATTGTTGTATACCATGATACCCTGGGTCAAGCCCGAAACTCCTTGTCAGAGTTTTCCAGAGCCTCCTATACCTACTCATATCGAGACATGGATTTATTTTCTGGAAAATACACAGAATAAATATATTACAAAAATTCTAGGAAGTTCTTCAATACTAATCCTCAAAGTCTATCTTAGGGAAATTTTCTCTAATCAGAGTTTTTTCTAAATATAGCTTCCAAGGTTTGTACTAAACTTTCTCTAATACCAATTCTAACGCCCCAACCATAGAAGCCTAGAGTCGGTGAATTATTACATAACATTGGCATGATACAAGGAATCATGTCCTTAAATACCTCTCAGTTTAGTAGCCTTGGAAGTACTAGATGCATACTCAAGTTTTACATTACATTATAAAATAAAAAACAACAATAACATTATCTCCTTTGAACACAGTCATATCTCTTAGACTACCCCTGCAGGTCTGTCATAATATACTTTTTCGCATCCTGCGAAAAATAAAACAAAGAAATGGGTGAGATCAGATGCTCATTAAGGATATCAATGTAGAGGAAGCTTTAAAAAAATAAGCATAAACATTTAAGGAAATGTATAAAATTAAAACAAAATACTTTTAAACATAAACTTCAGCATAATATGGCCATGATAAATCAAATAATTCCATTTACTTATTCACGTGGATGTTCTTCTAGTCAAATAATCACAAGCAATATCAATAGCCAATTTCATAATGATGGAATACATAATGCCAGAAATAAAAACCACATAGTCAAGGAATCGTTCCAAGACTACAAATAATATTTTTTCAAGGCCTTGTTCCAAGACACTAGATTGTCTCATGAGACCTACTGATGCATCAAGGAGATACAGAAGGCTCCACCCGTCACTTACTAAGTCGATTACATTCCTTATATGAAAAGGTTTAAACATAACATAATCATTCGTATTAAAACTATCATATGAAATGTCAATACAATATCCATAAACCATGAATTGTATAAAAATAACACATCCACAGTCAAACATTACACAAAACCTTCAATACAATATGGATGATTTGTATCATAATAAACCAACTTGAAACAAGTTTAAAATCCATCAAAGGATGTTGACATAGATGAAATGTAAACTATTTGAAATAAATACATCTTTATATTTTTAAACCATTTAAAGTCACATAATTATAAAATAAAACATTAATTTAGGAAATATTCTTATAATCTTGTAAGGTAATCTTAAAAGGTGTTATAATAGCGGAAAATATCTTCACACTCCATATAAGTTAAAAATCAAATCGTTCCTTAATTTTATTTGAAAAGGTCGTAGAGGAACTTGTTTGGAAAACAACGGTAAGATTCCTTTATAAACATAATATAAAAATTAAAACAATGGTATAAAAGAATTTTAACCCATAGTATAGGAAATAGTAAAAAAAATTGAAATACATATTTTAAGAAACATGGATGTGGATGATAAAGAGGTCCTGGTAGATACTCACGTATAAACAACCTCAGATAATAAAGAGATTGTAGAATTAACCCTAACATTGTACTTTTCCTTGATTAAGGGTATGTTAAACTCATTTATAATAGTTAAATAATTGTTATTAAATTATACAAGAACCAAATAAATAAATATGATATCATATATGACATTCTAATATTTCTCTGTTAATAATATTTCAATAGTATCATTGTTTTGGGTGTAAACTGATTCATTTTCCTTTTTATGTCTTATTAAGTAAGTCGTGTTTGTTATGGATAGGATGCGTCCGATTCATATACATAATTATATTTTTTTCTTAAACATTAATTTTATTCATAAAATGAAAATTATTCTTCAATGGTTATGATGGGAAATGAATCTCATCGGGTTCGTGGAGACGGTAATCCATACATACCCACGAGCGATAATACCATTCTGTTGATGGTGGAATAATATGTAATTGAATTTTATATCATATATAAATAACCCTTAACATTTTATATTTATTATTTACATTAGTTATACATCAATATTATACCCATCCAAATAATTAAGTGTAGAAAGACAACTACACCACGACGTGGAGACGATAATTCGTACATAAAAATGTATGGTGACTTTTTAATTCATAGGATAGATAGAATAATGAATATGGTTGTACCATATTTATAATAACATCATAGTATGTGTATGTAACTGGATTTATTATTTTGTTATCAAAATAACAAAGAAAGAAGAAGTGGAAGAAGAAGATAACTTTGAATGAGGTGATGAAAATTATTACCTCTTATTTGGGTGATTCATTTTTATTTGATCAAAAGAGCTCATTAATTTGGATTTATTATCAATGTAAGGCTTCTAGGATAAATGGAGGGTGTTTGGGGTGATGTTTGAGTATGGTTTGGTAGATCCAAATGGCTTTGGAGATGTTATTTTGAGAGAAGGGGAAGTTTCCTTTTATAAGAGAGGTGAGGGTCACTTTAAGAAACATTTGAAATATTATTTTATTATAAAATCATATTTTGTTTCTAATGGCTGAAAAATATTTTATTTCAAGGATGAGGTGGGTATACGTTGAAAAACATTCAACCAATAGGTTTTTGATAGGTTTAGGTCACCATATTAACCTTTTCTTTCAGATTTAACTCTTAGTTAAATAGTTTAACTATTACCATGTATTCTTGTATTACTATAATTAATGGTTCATTAACTTTCTATAAAAATCCAAGAGAACCCCAAGTGGTTCATTAATGACATATATATGATTATATAGTTCCTTTCGTTGAACATTAGATTTTTAGGAATATTATATCATTTAATATTACAGTATTTTTTTTAAACTCATTTATGTGAATTTTGACACTATTTGGTATTTTTTTTGAGAAAGTCATAACAACTTTATCACTTTTAAAAAAACATATTCTATAAAGCATAACATGTAATATTAACCTATTAAATTAGTGGAATTCATCATGAGTCTTAATTTACATTTATTTGGATATTTATACTATCAATTATTTTAATTGTTCATGAATAATGTAATTACTTCATCATCATTGTATTATAAATAATTTTAATTATTTAATGTCTAAAAATTATAAATAAAATACCATTATGTAGGAAATTTTTTTAGATTTCTGATTAATATTTATAGTCAAAATTAACTTATGTATAACCCTATATTAAAAATGGTTTTGTATTTAAACCTTGAATTTACCACTTTTAACTCTTCTTTGAATAAAATAATAATAAATACCATAATCTAATCTATGTGGATAAAAGGGATCATATTTTATTCCTATGTTTTTTTGTTGAAATACACTTATCCAATAGAATCAGGATATGTGTTATGGTAATTATAATATCATTTTTACCTTTAATTATCCTATTTACTTTTAACTTTGTTAAATAAAAGTCAAAAGATACTATTCATCAAAAATTATTCTCATCTTATTGAACCAAATTTTACATACTGATGTCAATCGTGTCTCTAAGATTTTTTAAATTCAATTCACAGAAATAGTAATATTACGTTATATGCAAATTTTCAAATGTGGTCAATGAGCCCGTACCCGAGTGGTAGGGGCTCTTGCTTGGCATCCAAGAGACCCAGGTTCAAAACCGGTGGAGGAAAATTTTCGGGATACTATATAAATCAATGTAGCAGTACTGTATCAGTTACTGTTCGGTACTGTAGCAGTTGGAACTGTTCACCTGATTTGGGCCTTCGGGCCACCGGTTTGGGCCTATAGGTCTCCAGGGCCTTCAGGTCATCAAAGGCCTTCAGGCCACAAGTATTTCAGGCAACATATACCATGGAGTATCCTAGTTCACATAGAACATGCCCCAGAAGATGATCAGAGCAATATGAGTAACAACCACCAGAAGCAGAGCTAACTGGATTGGAAGAATGAGAGGGTATGGTAGCCGCCATCGAGACCAGGCACTGTGCAGCAATGCATGGGGAAATGCTAGTCGATCTGCAATTCAAGGTGGGGAGCTAGGTGATCAATGATGTAGAAGCTGAGGAGTGGTAGTTCATGTGGGCTAGGCCTATGGGTTATGTATTGGGCATGGTATGGCTTTGGGCCTTCAGGTCATGTATTGCGGGTCAGTCGGGTCTTGTACCTTGGGCCTACGGGTCATGTAAGAGCTCCCATTCCACCCTTAAAAGGAGGATTATCCATAATAAAATAAAGAATAAGGCCTTCAGGCCATTCGGGCCATTTGGGACAAATTTTCAAATGTGCCTAAAAGGTGGGTAAAAGATGGTAAAAAGTTTAATAAAATTTTACATATCTAATATTATTATAATATGACTCCAATGAATTACATTGAACATAAATATGTATTATGTATCTATTTATACCTAATATAAATTTAAATAATATAACTAATTATTTAAATAAAATGTTGGTTTTAAACAATAACATATTGTTTTTCAATATTTATCAAAAATTGAATGTTTTCACAAAAATACCAAAAATTAATTCTAAGATAATTTTTATTTTGAAAATTCAAAATAGAATTCCATTTTAAAAAACAAAATTTATAAAACTTCCAAAAGTGGGTATTACTATTCATAACGGCTAGTTTGATTGGTCGTGGTGTGTTAAAACTCCATATTGAATACAAAACAAGCTATTGTATTATTCAAAGTGGAACGTACCGTTGAAGCTTGGGGTGTTACACCCTGGGTCATATCATAATGGAGTTGTAGATCATTAATTTTTAATAAGTTAAAATTTATAGAAAAAATACGGATTTCAATGATTGGAGGATTTAGTGGTCACTATAGAAATCATCCATGAGTGATGATTTGTGATGTTCAAAAGAATGATTTTGGAAAGTTTAAGAAATTGAGATAAAAATGGGTAATGGAATTTATGTTCATCCCCCATAACTTCATTTTAGGGGGAGATATGTTTTAATCCATTAATTTAACTTCTCATAATATATTTTTATGTGATATTTGTGTAATTTAACTTTCAATACTTGAATAATACCATGATAATTATTATGGGGGCCACATGAAATCAATTCAAGTGTGATGATGTGATATCTAAAATCATCAAAGAGTGTTATAAATGATGTGATGTGATTACTAGAATGAGATCCTTTTTGAAATTATTCCAATGATAAAATTCCTTTATATTCTTGGGTTATAATTATTTTTTCTATCTTCCTATGAAATTTCTAATATTTTTCATGAAATAGAATTTATGAGAAAAGTTGAAACTACACTCAAATCATCACATGATCTAGGTTATTCATGGAAGAATGAGGATATATGATCCTATTATTTTTGTGTATTAAAAATAGAATAAATAGAATAACTAGTGAAAATTTTTATAAATAATGTAGTATATGGTAGGTCCACATGGCTGAATACCCTAAGAGGGGGGTGAATCATGGTATGACTAATTTAAAATTAACGCCCATTATGATCTTGTTTCACTATTAAGAAAAATACTCTTCTCTCTATTTTCTGTTGCACATTGTAAGCAGAAAGTAAAGAATGCACAGGACCCAACGATTATTACTTGGTTCACCCGCACTGCGCTACGTCTAAGAAGCATACGCCGACAAGTTTCCGGTCGTACCAAATTCCACTAAACTTCACTAGCAGTGGATAACAAGGTTCGGGTACAGTCACTTTGTCCCAGGCTCACTGCCTTTACAAGATTTAAGGTTAGCTCACTGCTTTCCCAATGGTCACTCCCTGTTTCTCTCTCTCTAGATCACTGCTAGTTGAGAGGATCACCTTCTTCCTCTTCCTTTTCTCACTATGTCAGAATGGATCCACTCACAGTTTATAGACCTGTAGGTCTCTTCATTTGCATGAAGTAATGCATCTTCCTTTGTATGTAGATGCTCTGTTGAGCCCACTTTTCACTCGTAGATGAATCTCTCTTTGCACCGAAAGTATCGGAAAAACTTTCATCTTCCAGGTAGCCTGAAAATCACTGCTGGAAATAAACCTTAATTGGCGCGCAAGTCAATAACAGCGTGCAAGTATCGGTGCACAAGTCAGAACAAGCGCTCATGTCTTCCTCAACCACTTGCGCGACTCAAGCTTCTACAACTCCAAACCTGCGCGACTCACTTCCTTCCTCGCCTAAACCACCTCAGGAATGCAACTAACACTTGGCGCGCAACTTCCAACACTAGTGCGCAAGTCCCACTTGCACGAGACACCACTACTTGTGCGACCACCACAACTACACGATGGGAGATCTGATTTCTCAAAGTGTTGAACTCCGGTGAAGAACGAAGTGGGGTGGTCCAGTATTTATAGGCATTTGGTCACCCATGCGCGACAGCGCACAAGTCTCTCCTCGGCGCGCAAGTCTCGGCGCGCAGGTCTCTTCTCCTGCAAGTCACTTGGACGACCCAATTCCAAACTTGCGCGAACCTCTTTCCTTTTCCATATTTTGATCTTCTGATCTTGAAAAACCACAGGCGCGCAAGTTCTCAAGCTTCAAAGGAATCGACGTGCAATTTTTTTTCACGGCGCCCAATTCACTTCGCGACACCACCAATACTTGCTCAAAACTTGTCCCTTTGCCATATTTTGATGATCTAATCTTGAAAAACATATGGCACGCAAGTTTCCAGGCCTTCAAGTACACGACACACAAGTTCCTTTGCTAAAAACCACTTTTCTTCATTTGACGATTTTCAGGCCCAAAAATTTGGCAAACACTGGAAAATGGCGCCACCTTGTATCTATTCTTTTTGTACCACCTCCAGATCATCCATCTCTTTTATCGACGTTCTTGAATCAAACATGGATCGTTGACCTCATCTCTTGAACCAGACTTTCCTTCATGAAATCTTCTTTGTCAATAAATTCGTATGTCATTGTTTTTCTTTGTCAACAATCACCACTCAGATGTCCACTTTGTCAACAAACACAATCACCTCAACAATGCTTCAATGATTCCTTGAGGGATTGTTCCCCAACAGTATATACATGGAATTAAAGCATCCTTATTTTTATTGAAAAATGAATGTTGGGATTGCATCACGATTCCTCCCCAATTGGTCAAAATTTGTTTAAAACTCCATAGAATGAGAAGGAATAAAAATATGAATAAATGGATATCCCATACTATACAATACTACAATTTTTTTTAACATTATCTAATAATGAGGGAGGTGGGTAATTTTATGGAAAAATATATAGAAATTCTGATAAAAGAGTTCATGTTTCTAACGGACTTTGTTACTATTCATGGGATGAATTTCTCCGGATTCATTGTCTGGATGGTTGAAAAACACAAATTACTAAATCTTGACTAGAATTTGGGTGGATAGGTTGTAATTTAAGTAGCTATCCAATTGAGGTTGAATCAACCTAATTGGAAATATGAACCCCAAGTTATAGTCCTATAACTACCGGTATATCCAATATGTCTCACTCATAATTTATTCAACTTGTTGGAATATTATGATTAGATCTAGACATTGTTCCAATTGGATTAATTTAAGCTGCATGATCATAGAAGCCAATAAAAAATTTACATTGGGATGAGTGTATATAAATTCATGACAAAAATAATGATCGTCTATCAAATTTGGATATTCAGCCATTATATCTTTTTATCCATGCTTTGAACACATGAAATCAAAATATAAATTGATTTATAAACGAAAAAATTGGATTCTAAAACCTATAAAAATGATATAGAATTATATGTGTGGTAATATATAATACATCATCGTATGACCTTACCCCCACACCTAAACCATTGTACGCTTGGGAATGTCTTATATCCTAATCGAGTCACAATCATAAATAAAAGTTAATAAAAAAAATTCAATAATATTTTTGAAATTAAATATAACAATCCACATTTAAGAAATAAATTTTCCTATAATTATTATTCTTTAATATTAAAATTTTTAAACTTAATTTGTTTAACCATTCAACATATCACAACCTACCTCATCTATAAATTTTCTCACTTCACTATAGGAATATATGAAAGTGGTTTCATGATCATTTACTAGAGTTCATGTGACCATACCATATACTTTATGATATCATTTTTTATCTAATAGTATAAAATATTTTGATACTCAATAGGACTACCATTGAGTTTTTATGAGGTTTAATCGTTGGTAGGATTTGATTTTTAAAAGGATTAGGTAGAAGATGATTGATTGATTTATTATATACAAAGAATATCAAAATTCATAAAGAGTTCAAAAAAACTCTTCTTGATCAACCCCTCCTATAGTGTATCACCTCTAACTCACTCTATGAATTATTCTGTTTGTGTAGGTCAAAGCTAATCTGTGAATAATAACGAGTAAACTTCCTCTTTTCTCCATTTATTTTTTTTTTCTGTTTATTCTTTCCAATGTATAGCCTTTTTTTAATAATATAATTCTCTTAAACTATAACGTTTAAAATCATATTTATAATAATGATATATTATTTCCTTTGAACCCACTACCAAAAATAAATATAGAAACCATTTCTCTTAAACCAAAGAAATGAGTGTTTCCTATGATTTCACATAGAAACACCCTCTCCCCTACAGTTGCTGAAATTAAAATAATAATGTAAATATGATATGTATAGTTAGTGATAAATTATATTTTAATTTGGGTACATATAAGGAATATTAATGTTTATAAATCTTATGAGGTCTCAAATGTTTTGGTGGGAAAAAATATAAGCTACATTTATAAGGGTGTCTTTAATTTTATGATTCCCTCATTCATGGATGTTACACTATAATTTTATGGTTCCAAATATAATCGAGGAAAAATCTAGTTTATTTACATGACACGAATCAACCAAGAAAGTTATTAAAATTTATATTATGAAATAAATTAATTATAATTTCTCTTATGCAAGGTATTTAAAATATTTAATAGAGTTAATGAGGCATGTGTTTCAAAATTCCATTAAACTCTTATGAATTTTTTGATAATATAAATTTAAAAAAAATATTCCCTGTCAACATGCATTTGAAATAATTTTTCAAAAAAAAATTAATTTTGGAACAACCAACTCAATAATGAAAATTTATTTTGGATATTTTATGTATGATTATTCTTTATCTAAAAACAGAAAACAAAAAAAGAAATAAAAAACGGTATCGTAATGATTTTTTTGAAAAAAATATGCATACACATTCTGTAAAAGGAAATACATGAAGTTTGATTTTTTAATTTAATTCCTATAAATCCTATTTCACCCTACCCCACAACATAAAAATAATATTTTACTTACTGCATGAAATTTAAATAAATAGATGACTAAACCAATGTAGGGAGAAGTGACAGGCTACTATGTGGTGTTATATATGTTATCCATAAGATGAATTTTATACCCAATAAGGTTTGGAAAATAATTATATGGGTTTACAAGTCTCATCCAATTGACATTAATCATACAGTAACCCTACTCATGAAATTCCTTTATAACACTAAATGGGTAAAAAATATTAATCATATAAGTATCAATTTATAGATATTGAAGCTTACTTGGGGGATCTTTTTCAAGGAACTTCACATGAGGACCTTAATTAAAATAAAAACCTTCCAATGATAAATCATCTCATCATGGATATTCTTTTTCATATATTTATATATCTGAGGGTTTTCATATTCATCATGCTGAAGTTATTCCGACTCCTGAATCTGTATCTTTCTACACTCAATAGTACATAATACATTCATATTACATTGTTTATCATCCCAAGATATAAAATTATCTACCTTTATAGGGAGGTGGAAATAATTTATAAACATAATTATATATGGTTACATTTTTATTGGGGTTTTAAAAGATGTGAAATACACCCAAGGTGCATCATCCAAGCATAAACTCTAATATTTAAAATTGGTTTACGCTTTTCTCCTATAATTTTAATAGTATTTTAATTCTATACATCATCATTTCTGTTAGTTAGTAGTGATATGATTTGGATAATTTATGAACAACCCCATAATTTTAGAGTAAATTTTTTATATTATTGTAAAAGAATTTGAACCCTGGTCACTATCATTGAATATTGGAAAACTGAACCTGCTAAAAATATGAGATCTCATGAAATTGAAAAACACTTGATAGTCATCGGTGTTAGTATATATAACTAAAAAACTCTTTATTTCACACTTAAACATGATTTATTTCATAAAAATACACTTAATACAAGTCTAAGGATTGAGAGGTCTAGTGTCTGGAGAAATTAGTAACATTACATAACATTTTAGAACATAAAACTCAACATCTATATTGAAAATTTCTTTAAAATGAGCACAACATTACTTCACACATAGCATTGCATGGGATGACTTGAGGACATGAATAAGAAAAGGGTGACCCATAAATCCCAGGAAGGGAGTAAACAAGGCCTAACATGAAGAGTATAATACATTTTAAGAAGTAGGCGTTACAGTGGAGAATAAAAGAAGCATTAACATAAAAGGCATGATATTGAATGATTATCATAAGAAGGAAATGTGGAAAAAACATTTAACCCTAAATTAGCATGCACCAGGCCTAATTGTGCATTGAGCAAGAGTAAACACTCATTGCACATGAATTAGCATGAGTAAACCCTCATTACACTTGAATTATCATGAGTAATGTAACAACCTGATATTTTATGATAGGTATTATTTTTAATTGATTTCATGTGTTTTACGCAACAACAAGATTATCTTGTGCTATACTCAACACCGTATTAGCTTGTAGTATATGCAACACTATTCTTAGATTGTGTTACACACAATTTCAAGTTCATTTTATAATAGTCATTATACGCAACATTGAGTGTATATATATATATATATTTAATGTATAAATGAAATATGGTTGTAATCTTTTATACGAAGAAATGAAATATTATTGCACAACACGTAACCCTGACTTGGCTTGCATTACACGCAATCACGACTTTCCTCGATAACGTGTGTTGTACGCAATATCAGGTTTCACTAAACAATGATATATGGTTATAATATTATTATGAACTAGCCATTATGAATAGTATTAACTTAATTTTGAATGTTATAAAATTATTATTTCATCTTACACATTTTCTCGAACATGGTATGTGAAGAAAAAAAAATTTCAGGTAAAATAAGTATTTTTCAAAAAAATGTAGTTTTGCCGCCATTTGATGACGCACACACATTAAATCTAGTTTTGACATGTTTATAAGTTAAATTTGACAAAATAAAATTCTATTTTGGAATAAATATATAAAAATTTACTTTGGATAAATTTTTGATATTTTTCTGATAACTTTCATATTTTGATGAATAGTAAAAATACGCTAATTTTTAATTAAAAACAACTTTTTTCATTGAGATAATTTATATGGTTGAATTATGATATTTAATGGTTTAAAAGTATAAATAGAATATATTTTTACCACTTAATATAATATGTTTCATTATCATTAATTTAACATTGAATTCATAGGTAAACACATTTCAATCTTCGGCAATGTTTAAACTTCTAAAACCCATTTTCTTAACAATGAGATTAATTTTAAATTAATAACTGCAACTTATGTGTTTTGAATTCTGAAAAATGGATTCCATATTTGGAATCGGTGGGTCCAAATTACTTTAATAGGCTACTTTTTATTTTTGGGCATTATGAATAGTAACTACAGTAAATTTTATTTACCATAGTTAAAGGTAAATCGAGTAATTATGGGTAAATATAAGATTATAAAATTACCCAAACACCTTAAAAAATCCTATTTTATGAATAAAGGTCGAACCATATCACCTAAAGGTCGGATTAGATTCATTTAATGGACGTGTTTCTGTGAAAATAATTTAATTATTATTAAAACCTAAGAAAGTGACAACATGCCACTTTCTTAAATCTTATAAGTATAATAATTTTAATTTAGTGATAAACTTAATGAAATTTAGAACATGAATATTCTCCATAAATCTATGAACATTATCTACATCATATGAATTTGTTTAGAATTTTTAGGGATTATATAATTATCATTAAAGGTGACATAATAGTGATGTTGAAATTATTTTATTAAGAGAAATATCAAATAAATGGTTATAAAAATATTAAAATAAATATTATATGAACTATTTAATATGCTCCACTAATTTTATAGATAAATATGACATGTTATGAATCTAATAAATCTTTTATTTCTGACATATATTCTGTATATTGTTTATTTAAATTCAAATAAATGAATAGTGTCAAAATTGACACTATTGTTATTTGATAAAAATAACATATTATAAAATTGTTTAAAAATCAAAAATATATTTAAAAAATTATAAATTTAAATTTATATGGTCTAAAATTTCATAAAGTGTCAAATTATGTAAAATTCACAACACATATTCAATTATTTATAATAATTTAAAATTTAGAATATTATTACCACAAATAAAATTAAATTGATAAATAAGGATAAATCAAGTTGATAATGTTTATAATAAATTCCTAACATGTCTAAATTTTTTTTTTCATTCTATTACCACCTTATCTCATATAATATTTATATATGAGTCATTTTGGAAGTTTTTAAGTGGGGTTGGGATTTAATATAAACTAATATTTCTTATATTTCCAAATATGCCCCTCTCCTCCCTTATAAAAGGGCACCTCCTCCCTCTCCTCCGAACACAAATTTGAGCCTTCAAGCTCCACCAACCCATTAAAATTTCACTTACCCACTTCCTTAGAAACCTACAAGAGGTACTGGTCTTCTCAAAAGATTAACTCTAGTGCCCTAAGAGAAAGTTTAAAGGAGGCACTTCGAGAAAGAGGTAATACCTTCTACCGTTTTCATCAAGTTCTATTCTTCTTCTAATCCCTCTTATTTAGTTGTTTCATTATGAAGTAATAACATCAGAATCCCTCATATACTGATATGTTATTATAAATATAAAATAACCCTATTTCTCCTTCTATCCATCCTACGGAAAACAAAATCACCGCGTGTGCGTACGTATGGAATACCGTCTCCACGCCGTGGTGTAAACTGTTTTTCCACCAACACCTTACATGGATGGGTATAATGGTGTAAGGAATAACTATATATGGTTATTGTAACATAATAGTGATTCTGATATATTATACCATCCACTCCAATTCTATTCAATAATTATGGGAACGATATCATTGCTCGTGCGTACGTACGGACTACCGTCTCCACGACGCGATGAGATTAATTCTCCATGTTAAACATACATGAATGATCCTAAAGTTTATATAAGGAATAATAATTAAATATAAGAAATAATAACTCTACATTATTTTTGTATATATATATATGTATGTCATCTATTTAGTTTCATTCAATTCAATAAGGAAACGAAAACAGCGTTCAAGCGTACGTACGGCCTACCGTCTCCATGAACAGTGTATTTCATTCATTTTATTGATCTGTAATATATATGCATATGATGAATATATAATATATATAAATCATGTTTTACATTCTGGAATTATTTAAATCAAGATATAAGTAATAATATCAAGAACAACAAGTCGAAACACATACGATAAATGAAATGATTTTACCCAAAAAGTTGTTTTAACATGGAATTTACAAATGAACGGGTAATATAAAGTCATAAGTGAAACATATATGATATCATAACAATGAATATGATAATTTAATAAGTCAATGACATTATTTAAATCATTATACAGGAGGTTCAGATCCATACGAAGCATATCGGACCTAAGGTAAGGGATAATGTTGCAATCTCCATTGTTTTCTATCCGAGATTGCTTATACGTAAGTATTTACAGGGGTTATATTTATCATCCATGTCAATGTTTTATATTTTTTTTTCAATTATTTTGAATTTCCTTTTTAACCATTTTTTACTTTTACTACATGGTATGTAAGGAATCTTTTTTTACCATACGAGGTACTTTTTGACTTTTCCGACAAAAGTACGAGGAGAATGTTATTTTTAACTTATACGGTGTGAAGAGATTTCTAAGGTTTCATAACGCCTCATTTTCATGAAGCTTACTATACATTATTTCATTATTATTTTCAACAAAACCCTTTTCTTTTAAAATTTCATGGAATTTTTTGAAAAGAAAATGATTTTGAAGAAGAAAGGATATTTTCTTCAAGATTTAATTTCAAGTGTTTAATCAAAAATATTTTCCATCTAAAATGACATTATTTAATATGTTTATGTTTCAAGTATAATGTCTTCATTATTTACATGGTTTGATTCTTCTTATGATGAAATTATATCCATTTTTTAAATGGATTATATTATGATGGCATGATGTTTAAGAATCCCATTCTATTACATGGGTTATGCTATGATGTATGATTTATGATTTTTTGGCACACGAAAGAATGATTTAATTATGAGATGGGTGGGACCTATATCCCCCTCTAATTCATTGGGTAAAGATTTATATCTCATGAGATAGACATGGCTGGAATGGTAAGTTAATCCGGTTCAGTGTTACAGGACTGGAATGAGGAGTGAACTCGATTCAGAAAGGGACTTTTTCCACTATGATGGTCTTAGCAGCAGTGCCTTGGCTACTATGGAAATCATATAATGTGCTTAATGGTTTCCATAATCACATGTTTTATTCCCATGATATTTTATCATGATTAATGTTTCTTTATGATCTATGTCTTATGTACTGCCATGTTTTATGTCGTTGCCCAAGATTTTGATGTTTAAACATTATGTTCATGTTTTTAAGTTCAAATGTATATGATTTGTTTTATTTTATCCATGGTTACCCTTACTGAGAATTTGATCTAACCCTCTATATGTTTTCTTTTCCCCAGGATTTAAAGAAAGGTTTTAGGCAAGAAAACCAAAAGGGTAAGATCTTTATGGGAGATGTTGAAGTTCTTTCACCATGATTAGAAGATTACGCTATAAGTTTCCAAAGAAACTAAACTATTACAGTCCTTGTGTGTCTGTTTTTGTTATGTATTAAGTATTCTGCAAAAGTAATGTAATGTCCATGTACGTCAAGATTTGGGTCTCTACAGTTGGTATCAGAGTAAAGGTTTAGTTAACCTATGGAAACTATGATGTGAAAACTTTAGTGAGATCACTAGAGATATTTCTAAGGTATGTATAGGGATGTTCCTAAGGTTAAGTATAAGTATAGGTTATAGTCCTGGAATTGCGCTAAAGATCTTAGAATTAAACCTAAGATGTTATCTGTCGAAGGTACTCCCCCTTGATTATGTTATTTTCCTTGTATTATTTTTTCCTCTCACAGAATTCTTTTTGTGTTTTAGTCAATGGAAGGAACCATAAAGAATTCGGTTAACATTGAATCCAATGGACAAATTGGTGACTATGAGCGACGAAATTGCATAATTCCTAGGGATAAAGATATTGTGATTATGCTGAATTAGACATCACAATATATGATTAACAAGGTGAAATTTAGTTGTATTCATAATTCATAAAATAAGAGGAAGATAGACTTTTATGCATGTTCGCATGTTGAGGAGCATAAAGAAAGGAAGATTGATATTTCTAAAGAAGGGAAGAAGAACCTTGAGTAATACCTCAAATGGAGAGAAAGATGTTATCTATGTGGAGAAAAGGGTCATAGAGTGACAGACTGTTATGGAGTTCAAGTCTTATTTGTGGAGAACATGGGCATTACCCAACTCAATGCCCTGACCTAAGAAGTTACTTCTAAATCAAGGAAGGACTTATTCCATGAAAATCATTGAATAGGATGGATTGAAGTGTTTATGTATTGGTATTCATGAATAATGTTGTTGAGGTACTTATATGGTATATAGGAATATTTTTGTATTATTCTATTGTGGTTTTCAATAATTTTATGGTACCGGTAACCATGAAAAGTGATTCAAATATTTTGGAAAGTAGATGATATGCGCATAATGAAGGGATAAGGAGAAAATGAAAATTTTTCATAGTATTCATGAGCTCATGACTGATGTAAGGACTAACTGATATTATGGCATGAGTATATAGAATTTTTGGGATTTTGGTATGTGGAAAGTGTTAAAATTTAACAATATTCATGTTTTCACTAAGGTTCAATGGGTATTCATTTTTCAAGAGAATACATGATTGAGGTATTCACATGTTTGTAATATGACCAACACGATATATATTATTATATATGGGGGATAAATGATGGCATTCACGTGATTGTTATGTGACATTTCAAGTAATCATTTTCTTTATAACATGAGATTGGTCTAAAGTATTTTAGATAAGCCTAAAGATTGGAATGGATTATGTTGGAAATAAGTTATTATTGTTTAAGGATAAAACTTTTTTCGATATTATTGATGGGATTTTATAGTAATGTAGTTTTAGATAAAGGAAAACCTTCAAGATGGGTGATAGCCCATCGCGTCGGACAAGGCTGTGGGAATTGAACCCACAACCGAAGTGCGACTGGCCTTTATCACCTACCACTGGCCTACAGGAAGTCCCCAGTTAGTAGAAACTAGTTTTATTTTATTAAGTGGTATGATATATGAAGTATATGTTCATTTTTGGAATCTTATATGATTAAACCCACCATAGATTGACTTATGTATATTTGATAACTTTTGATAACATTTTTTTTGAAACAGATGGAATGACCCATCATTCTATCACATGATCTGTTAACACTTCATGAATAACAAATTCAACTTCATTTCTTAAGAGATGAAGTGGAAACTATTCAAAGAACGAACAATAGTGAGATTTTACCAAAATCAAGCAAGTATTTCTTCTAATTCAAGATTTTCAACTCTAGGGAAATGATATTGAAAAAAAAATGTTTTCATAGTGCTCTTATATCCGATTAAGCAGATGGTACCTTAGATCATCACAAATTTATGGCTTTGTGATTAATGGCTTTTTCATAGCCATTTTCTCTACCACTCTCCATCAGAACATGATGGTTATATTTTTCTTCCATATCCATATTTTCACCTATGTTCTCCTATATGGAAACCCATCAATGAGTTACTTTTCATAATCATTACGTTTCATACTTTAGTTTTTAAAATTAAGTTTTAGTATTCCTTTTTATGATGTGGGTTTCTATGAATAGTAAACAATTTATAACCCCGATGAATTTCGAGGTAGAAATTCATTTTAAGGGGGGTAGAATGTAACAAACTGATATTTTATGATAAGTATTCTTTTTAATTGATCTCATGTGTTTTATGCTACAACAAGATTGTCTTGTTCTATACGCAACACCGTATTAGCTTGCAGTATACGCAACACTATTCTTAGATTGTGTTACACACAATTTCAAGTTCATTTTATAATAGTCATTCTACGCAACATTGAGTGTATATATATATATATATTCAATGTATAAATGAAATATGGTTGGATTATGTTATACGAAACAACTATGGATTCTTTCACAACAAGTAACCCTAACTTGGCTTGGATTACACGTAATCGTGACTTTTCTCGATAGCGTGTGTTGTACGCAATATCAGGTTTCACTAAACAATGATATACAATTATAATATTATTATAAACTAGCCGTTATAAATAGTATTAACTAAATTTTGAATGTTATAACATTATTATTTCATCTTAAACATTTTCTAGAACATGGTATGTAAACAAAATAATGTTTTCGGGTAAAATAACTATTTTTCAAAAAAATTCAGTTTTCCGCCATTTGATGGCGCACACACATTAAAAATTGTTTTTGACATTTTTATAAGTTCAATTTGACAAAATAAAATTCTTCTTTGGAATCAGGATATAAAAATTTACTTTGGATAAATTTTTGATATTTTTCTGATAACTTTCATATTTTGATGAATTGTAAAAATACACTAATTTTTAATTAAAAAAAACTTTTTTCATTGAGATAATTTATATGGTTAAATTATAATATTGAATAGTTTTAAAGTATAAATATAATATATTTTTACCATTTAATATAATATATGTCATTATCATTAATTTCACATTGAATTCATAGGTAAAAACATTTCAATCTTTGGCAATGTTTTAACTTCTAAAACCCATTTTCTTAACAACGGGATTAATTTAAAATTAATTACTGCAACTTATATGTTTTTAATTTTTAAAAATGGATTCAATATTTGGAATTGGTGGGTCCAAATTATGTTAATATGCTACTTTTTATTTTTGGGCATTATGAATAGTAACTACGGTAATGTTTATTTACCATAGTTAAAGGTAAATCGGGTAATTAAGGGTAAATATAAGATTATAAAATTACCCTAACACCTGAAAAATTCATATTTGATGACTAATAGTTTACCCATATCACCTAAGGGTTGAGTTAGATTCATTTAATAGACTTTTTTCCATGAAAATAATTTAATTATTATTAATACCAAAGAAAGTGGCAACATGTCACTTTCTTAAATCTTATAAGTATAATAATTTTAATTTAGTGATAAACATAATGAAACCTCAAACATGAATAGTCTCCAGATATCTAATACAATTATATACATCATATGAATTTATTTATAATTTTTAGGGATTAAATAATTATCATTAATGGAGACATAATAGTGAAGTTGAAATTATTTTATTAAGAGAAATATCAAATAAATGGTTTTAAAAATATTAAAATAAATATTATATGAACTATTTAATGTGATACACTAATTTTATAGATAAATATGAAATTTTATGAATCTATTAAAACTTTTATTTTGAACATATCTTCTGTATATTGTTTATTTAAATTCAAATAATTGAATAGTGTCAAAATTGACACTGTTGTTATTTTATAAAAATAACATATTATAAAATAGTTTAAAATCACATAAATATTTAAAAATTATAAATTTAAATTTATATGGTCTAAAATGTCATGAAGTGTCAAATTATTGAAAATTCACAACACATGTGTAATTATTTATAATAATTTAAAATTTAGAATATTATTACCACAAATAAAATTAAATTGATAAATAAGGATAAATCAAGTTGATAATGTTCAAAATAAATTCCTAACACGTCTAAATTTTTTTGGTTGATGATATTACAACCCTATATCATCTAATCTTCGGATATGAGTCATTTTGGTAGTTTTTATGTGGGGTTGGGATTTAATATAAACTAATATTTCTTATATTTCCAAAGGTGCCCCTCTCCTCCCTTATAAAAGGGCACATCCTCCCTCTCCTCCTCACACCAATTGGAGCCTTCAGGATCGGACAACCCCTACCAATTTCACATCCCCACTTCCTTAGAAACCTACAAGAGGTACTGGTCTTCCCAACAGACCAACTCTAGTTCCCTAAGTGAAAGTTTAAAGGAGGCACTTCGAGAAAGAGGTAATACATTCTACCGTTTTCTTCAAGTTCCATTCTTCTTCTACTCACTCTTCTTTAGTAGTTTCATTATGGAGTAATAAAATCAGTATCCCTCATATACTGATATGTTATTATAAATATGAAACAACTCTATTTCACCTTCTATCCATCCTACGGAAAACAAAATCACCGGGCGTGCATACATACGGAATACCGTCTCCACGCCATGGTGTAATCTGTTTTTCCACCAACACCTTACATGGATGTGTATAATTGTGTAAAGAATAACTATATATGGTTATTATAACATCATACTTATTAGGATATATTATACCATCCACTCCAATTCTATTCAATAATTTTGGGAATGATATCATCGCTCGTGCGTACGTATGGACTACCGTCTCGACGACGCGATGAGATTCATTCTCCATGTTAACCATACATGAATGATCATAAAGTTTATATAATGAATAATAATGAAATATATGAAATAATAATTCTAATTTATTTTTGTATATATATATGTATGTTGTAGAGACCCGAAGCCTGACGTACATGGACATTACATTACATTTGCGGAATACTTATTACATAACAAAAACACACACACAAGGATCGTAATAGTTTAGTGTCTTTGGAAACTCAGAACGTAATCTTCTAATCGTGGTGAAAGATCTTCAATATCTCCCATAAAGATCTTTCCTTTTTTTTACCTAAAACCTTTCTTTATATCCTGGGGAAAAGAAAACATAAAAGGGTGAGCTCAAATGCTCAGTAAGGGTAAGCAAAAGAAAAAAATCAATCACATCATATTCATAAGAACATAACTTTTGGAAATCTTAACCTACAAAAGAGAGCATAATCTCATATCATGAAATGAAATCCCAATAAGCATAACTTAAAACATGAAACTTTGTGGCATACACACATAATAATAGAGAATCATTTCTTGTTAGTCATGACTCATTGCCAAGACTATCTTAGTGGACAAAGTCCCTTTCTGAATCGAGTCACCCTCGTTTCAGTCCTGTTTCACTGAAATGGTATAGCCTACCATTCCAGCCATGTCTATCTCATGAGATATAAAATCTTTACCCAATTCATTGGAGGGAGATATAGGTCCCACCCATCTTATAATGAATCCTTTCTTATGTGTGCCACATAATCATAAATCATACATCATCGCATAACCCATGTAATAAAAATGGGATTCTTAAACAACATGACATCATAAAACAATTCATATAAGATAAAGGAATTCATAAAAATGTTTCCATCACAACATAATCAAATCCATGTAATAATAGGGATAAAAAACAGAACCCTTTTATTATCTTAGATGGAAAATAATTTTGATAAAAAACTTGAACTTCATTCTTGAGGAAAATATCCTTTCTACTTCAAAAACACTTCTCCTTTCTTAACATGTCATACAATTTTAAACTAAAAGAAGTTGATTAAAAATAAACTTGAATACTTGTAAAGGTAGCTTCTTGGAAATAATGTTTTAAAAATCCATTCATGCCATATAAGTTAAAAAACATTATTCGTACTTTTGTCGGAAAAGTCAAAAAGTACCTCGTACGACAAAAGATTCCTTTCATACATATTACTAAAAACTCACCGAAGGGTAAAAATGGATTTAAACAATTTTAGGTGGATGGAAATAATATTACATTTTGATGAAACATGGATGTGGATGATAAAATACACCCCATTAAATACTTACGAATAAACAATCTCGGATAAAAATGAGATTGTAATATTTCCCTTACCTTAGGTCTGATTTGCTTCGTATGTGTCCGAACCTCCTGTATAATGATTTAAATAATGTCATTGACTTATTACAGAATCATATTCATTGTTATGATATCATATATGGTTCACTTATGACATTATATTACCCGTTCTTTTGTAAATTCCATGTTAAAGAAGCGTTTTGGGTAAAATCGTTTCATTTATCGTAGGTGTTTTGACATGTTGTTCTTGACATTATTATTACTTATATCATGATTTAATTACTTCCAGAATATAAAATATGATTTATATATCATATATATTCAGTATATATATATATATAATAGATAGATAAATGAAATGAAAAACACCGTTCATGGAGACGGTAGTCCGTACGTACGCATGAACGCTGTTTTCCTTTCCTTATTGTCTTGAATGGAAGTAAGTAGATGAAATACATATATATATATAGATAAATCTCGTATCTTTATAATGTCATATATTTCATTATTATTTCTTATATATACTTTATAATCATTCTTAAATGGTTAACATGGAGAATGAATCTCATCGCGTCGTGGAGACGGTAGTCCGTACGTACGCACGAGCGATGATATCATTTCCATAAATATTGAATTGAATTGGAGTGGATTATACAATATATCAGAATCAATATGATGTTTAATAACTATGTATAGTTATTCTTTACACCATTATACCCATCCATGTAAGGTGGTGGTGGAAAATAGATTACACCACGGCGTGGAGACGGTATTCCGTACGTACGCACGCTCGGTGATTTATTTTTCCGTAGGATGAATAGATGGTGAAATAGGGTTGTTTCATACTTATAATAACATATAAGTATATGAATGATACTGATTTTATTATTTCATAATGAAACAACCTAAGAAGAAGAAGTGGAAGAAGAAATAAAGATGAAAGAATTGGTAACGGTAATTACCTCTTCTTTGAAGCGCCTCTTTGAGACCTCCTCTTAGGGCACTAATGTTGGTCTTTGAGGAAGACCAGAACCTCTATGATGTTTCTAGGGAAGTGGATAAGAGATTTTGGCAGGGTTTGGCCGAGCTTGAGTGCTCAATTTGGTGTGAGGAGGAGGGGGATGAGGTGTCCTTTTATAAGGGAGGAGAGGGGCACCTTTGGAATTCTTAAAAATATTAATTTATAATAAATATAACCCCACTTAAAAACCTCCAAAAATGACTCATATTCGAAGATTAGATGAGATAGGGTTTTAATCTCATAAACCAATCAAATTTAGAAATGTTTGGATCTTATTTTAAACTTTATCATTTTCATTTATCCTTATTTAATCTATTTAAGTATATTTGTGGTAATAAAATTCTAAATTTTAAATTATAACAAATAATTACTTATTTGTTGTGAATTTTCCATAATTGTTTACTTTATAACATTATAGACCATATAAATTTAAATTTATAATTTTTAAATATTTTTGTGATTTTTAAACTATTTTATAATATGTTATTTTTATGAAATAACAATAGTGTTAATTTTGACACTATTCATTTATTTGAATTTAAATGAAATATATACAGAAGATATGTTCGAACTAAAAGCTTTAATATATTAATAAAAGGTCATATGTATCTATAAAATTAGTGTATCACATTAAATAGTTCATATAATATTTATTTTATTATTTTAAAAACCATTTATTTGGTTTATCTCTTAATAAAATAATTACTACATCATTTTTGTATAATTATTTAATATACTTATTTGTTGCATAAAAATTTAAAATAAATTTCTATGATGAAGATAAATATATTACCTTTCACAATAATACTTTTACTCGAATTTATCATCACAATATTTAAATTGTTCTATTTATTAAATTATGAAGGTGACAACTTTGGCATCATTTAAAATAAAATAATATAAGTGTCATAATTGATTGTATAAGACTCCAAATGGTCAAATATTCGACCATTGGATGATTATAGTTTATATTTACACGACCAATAAGTTTTGGTCTGGGTTTTGTGCATTTTAATGTCACTATTAGTTTAATAAAAACTATATTCTTGATTTTTCACTAGATAAATAATTTCTGCATCACTATTGTGTCACAATTAATGATAATTATTTAATCCCAAAAAATTATAAATAAATTCTCATGATGTAGATAATTTTTTTATCTTTCTGGAGACTATTCATGTTTGAAATTTTATGCTGTTTATCACTAATTTAAAATTATTATACTTATAAGATTTAAGAGAGTGACATGTTGTCACTTTCTTTGGTTTTAATAATAATTAAATTATTTTCATGGTAAAAAGTCCATAAAATGAATCTAATCCGACCCTTAGTTGATATGGGTTTAATGTTAGCCATCAAATAGAATTTTGGCATGTGTTAGGGTAATTTTATAATATCATCTTTACCCTTAATTACCCTATTTACTTTTAACCGTGGTAAAAAAAGTAAAAAGTTACTATTCACAAAAAATTATTTTCATCTCATTGAACCAAATTTTAGTCCTTGATATTAACCGTGTCTCTCGGATTTTCGAAATTCCACTCACAGAAGAGGTAAAATTAAGTTTTATGAAGAATTCAGTTTTTTTTAACTACCATTTAGTGGTTTCACTATTCATCAAAAAATGAAAGTTTCCAGAAAAATACCAAAAATTAGGCCTAAGCTATATTTGATATTATGAACTCAAAAATGATGTCTATTTTACCAAATTAAAAACATATTAGTTGCATTAATTAATTTAAAAATTAATTCCCGTCATCAAAACAAATAACGTGTTTTTAAGAGATAATAATTATCAAAAGATTGACACTTGTTTATGTCTGGTTTAAATGTAGAATTACATCCAATGACCAACATTGTATTAAATTGTAAAAATATATTCTAAATATACTTTAAAACCACTCAGATTAATAATTTATAACTATTAATTATTTTTATTAAAAAAGTTGTTTTTAATTAAAATTTACTAATTTTCACTATTCATCAGAATATGAAAGTTATCCGAAAAGCACCAAAATTTCACCTTGGGCTAAATTCGATACTCCGAATCCAAAAATGAAGTCCATTTTGAGAGATAAAATTTCTAAAATTTTAAAATGTGGTTATTACTATTCATAACGGCTAATTTTAATAATATTTTAATAGCATATCGTTGTTTAGTGAAACTTGGTATTGCGTACTACACACGCTATCGAGGAAGGTCGTGATTGCGTGTAATGCAAGGCAAGTCAATTATGCGTGTTTTGAAAGCTTCTTTTGGTGTAGCGTACAACACAAGACATTAATGAATATTTTTCATAAAATCTTGGGGTTTTACATTCTACCCCCCTTAAAATGAATTTCGCCCTCGAAATTCGTTGGGGTTATAAATGGTTTACTATTCGAAAGTTTCTTTAATAGAAACCCACATCGTAAAAAGAAATACCAAAACGAATCTTTAAAAAACAAAAGTATGAAACATAACGGTTACCCAAATAAACTAATCACTGGGTTTCCACATAGGTGAAAATATGGATATGGAAGAGAAATCTAACCATCATGTTCTGATGGAGAGTGGTAGAGAACATGGCTATGGAAAAGCCAGTAATCACAAAGCCATAAATTTGTGACGATCTAGGGTACCATATGATTCATCGGATATAAGGGCACTAGGACAACATTTTTGGTTTTCAAGATCATTTCACTAAAGTTGAAGAATTTGAATTAGAATAAATACTTAATTTATTTTGGTACAATCTCTCAGTTGTTCGCGCCTTGAACAATTTCCACTTCATCTCTTAAATAAATGAAGTTGAATTTGTTATTCATGAAGTGTTAGCAGATCTTGTGATAGAATGATGGGTCATTTCATCTGTCTCAAACAAAAGGTTAGCAAAAAGTTATTAAATATACATAAGTCATTCTATAGTGAGATTAATCATATATGGTTCCTAAAATGGACTTATACTTCATATATCATACTGCTTAATATAATAAAACTAGTTTTCTACTAAACAGGGACTTCCTGTAGGTCAGTGGTAGGTGATAAAGTCCAGTCTCACTTCGGTTGTGGGTTTGATTCCCACAGCCTTGTCTAACGCGATGGGCTGTCGCCCGTCCTGCAGGTTGTCCTTTTTCTAAAACTACATTACAATAACATCACATAAATAATATCAAAAAAAGTTCTATACTTAAACAATACTAACTTATGGTTAACATAATCCATTACAATCTTTAGGCTTATCTAAAATACTTCAGTCCAAGCTCATAGTATAAAGAAAATGATTACTTGAAATGTCGTCAACCAAGCATGTGAATACCATCATTTATCCCCCATATATCTTGTTGGTCACATTCCAATCATGTGAATACCTTAATGATGTATTCTCTTGAAAAAAAATGAATACCCATTAAACCTTAGTGAAAACATGAATGATGTCAAAAGTTAACTCTTTCCACATACCAAAATCCAAAAATTCTATATACTCAAACCATGATATAACCTTCTCCTTATATCAGTCATGAGCTCATGAATACTATCAATCATTTAATTTTCTCCTTATCCCTTCATTATGCGCATATCATCTACATTCCAAAAATATATGAATAACCTTTCATGGATACTGGTAACATTAATCAGACAATAGTGTAACAATCCTTACATGTATCTTTATTCCATAGTGCAATGAGATTACTTATACAACATTACACATGATAAACATGTAATCATTCCACTACATTCTTAAACCATTGACCGAGCTTCAACAATTCTTTCATATCACATATAATTTGTAGTCTCTTCATCATCATCCACATAAATACTTCCCATACGACCATACTGATTATCTTCATGAGACTTTCCCTTAGGGAATTGGTTTGCATAATGCCCATACATTCCACATTTAAAACATTTAACCATTGTTGATGTCGTAGCAATACCATTATCCTCATCCATGTTGTTAACTGAACCTTTTCCTTTGCATTTACTTGCTTTGTGTCCTTCTTTTCCACACCCAAAGCATCTTCCAGTTCCTTTCAAACATTCTCCTTGATGCCTCTTCCCACATGATTTACATAGGGTAAATTGAACTTTCTTTCCTCTATGATCATCATGAAACTCCATCTTTCTCTTATTAGCCGAGTCAGGAAACTTACCAAATTTTACTTTATTGATCATATTATGAGATTGTTGATTCGGCATAATAATGATGTTTGTACTTCCAAATCCCATTTCATTATTAAGAATATCATTCCATTGTCCATCATATTCTCCATTATTGTGAATCATCTTGTTTCCAGCCATTTTCTAAAACCCAAAAAGAATAGTGTGAGAGGAAAAAATCATAATAAAGGGGGAGTAACTTCAATATCTAACATCTTAGGTTTAATTCTATGATCGTTAGTGTAATTCTAGTACTATAACCTATACGTATACTTAACCTTAGAGACATCCCTAGACATACCTTAGAAATATCTCTAGGGATCTCACTAAAGTTATCGCATCCTAGTTTCCAAAGGTTGACTAAACCTTTCCTCTGATACCAAATGTAGAGACCCGAAGCCTGACGTACATGGACATTACATTACATTTGCGGAATACTTAGTAAAAAACAAAAACACACACACAAGGATCGTAATAGTTTAGTGTCTTTGGAAACTCAGAACGTAATCTTCTAATCGTGGTGAAAGATCTTCAATATCTCCCATAAAGATCTTCCCTTTTTTTTACCTAAAACCTTTCTTTATATCCTGGGGAAAAGAAAACATAAAATGGTGAGCTCAAATGCTCAGTAAGGGTAAGCAAAAGAAAAAAATCAATCACATCATATTCATAAGAACATAACTTTTGGAAATCTTAACCTGCAAAAGAGAGCATAATCTCATATCATGAAATGAAATCCCAATAAGAATAACTTAAAACATGAAACTTTGTGTCATACACACATAATAATAGAGAATCATTTCTTGTTAGTCATGAATCATTGCCAAGACTATCTTAGTGGACAAAGTCCCTTTCTGAATCGAGTCACCCTCGTTTCAGTCCTGTTTCACTGAACTGGTATAACCTACCATTCCAGCCATGTCTATCTCATTAGATATAAAATCTTTACCCAATGCATTGGAGGGAGATATAGGTCCCACCCATCTTATAATGAATCCTTTCTTATGTGTGCCACATAATCATAAATCATACATCATCGCATAACCCATGTAATAAAAATGGGATTCTTAAACAACATGACATCATAAAACAATTCATATGAGAGAAAGGAATTAATAAAAATGTTTCCAAAACAACATAATCAATTCCATGTAATAATAGGGATAAAAAACAGAACCCTTTTATTATCTTATATGGAAAATAATTTTGATAAAATACTTGAACTTCATTCTTGAGGAAAATATCCTTTCTACTTCAAAAACACTTTTCCTTTCTTAACACGTCATACAATTTTAAACTAAAAGAAGTTGATTAAAAATAAACTTGAATACTTGTAAAGGAAGCTTCTTGGAAATAATGTTTTAAAAATCCATTCATGCCGTATAAGTTAAAAAAACATTATTCGTACTTTTGTCGGAAAAGTCAAAAAGTACCTCGTACGACAAAAGATTCCTTTCATACATATTACTAAAAACTCACCGAAGGGTAAAAATGGATTTAAAAAATTGTAGGTGGATGGAAATAATATTAAATTTTGATGAAACATGGATGTGGATGATAAAATACACCCCAGTAAATACTTACGAATAAACAATCTCGGATAAAAATGAGATTGTGATATTTCCCATACCTTAGGTCTGATTTGCTTCGTATGTGTCCGAACCTCCTGTATAATGATTTAAATAATGTCATTGACTTATTACAGAATCATATTCATTGTTATGATATCATATATGGTTCACTTATGACATTATATTACCCGTTCTTTTGTAAATTCCATGTTAAAGAAGCGTTTTGGGTAAAATCGTTTCATTTATCGTAGGTGTTTTGACATGTTGTTCTTGACATTATTATTACTTATATCATGATTTACTTACTTCCAGAATATAAAATATGATTTATATATCATATATATTCAGTATATATATATATATATATATATATATATATATAATAGATAGATAAATGAAATGAAAAACACCGTTCATGGAGACGGTAGTCCGTACGTACGCATGAACGCTGTTTTCCTTTCCTTATTGTCTTGAATGGAAGTAAGTAGATGAAATACATATATATATATATATAAATCCAGTAGCTTTATAATGTCATATATTTCATTATTATTTCTTATATATACTTTATAATCATTCTTAAATGGTTAACATGGAGAATGAATCTCATCGCGTCGTGGAGACGGTAGTCCGTACATACGCACGAGCAATGATATCATTTCCATAAATATTGAATTGAATTGGAGTGGATTATACAATATATCAGAATCAATATGATGTTGTAATAACTATGTATAGTTATTCTTTACACCATTATACTCATCCATGTAAGGTGGTGGTGGAAAATAGATTACACCACGGCGTGGAGACGGTATTCCGTACGTACGCACGCGCGGTGATTTATTTTTCCGTAGGATGAATAGATGGTGAAATAGGGTTGTTTCATACTTATAATAACATATCAGTATATGAATGATACTGATTTTATTATTTCATAATGAAACAACCTAAGAAGAAGAAGTGGAAGAAGAAATAAAGATGAAAGAATTGGTAACGGTAATTACCTCTTCTTTGAAGCGCCTCTTTGAGACCTCCTCTTAGGGCACTAATGTTGGTCTTTGAGGAAGACCAGAACCTCTATGATGTTTCTAGGGAAGTGGAGAAGAGATTTTGGCAGGGGTTGGCCGAGCTTGAGTGCTCAAATTGGTGTGAGGAGGAGGGGGATGAGGTGTCCTTTTATAAGGGAGGAGAGGGGCACCTTTGGAATTCTTAAAAATATTAATTTATAATAAATATAACCCCACATAAAAACCTCCAAAAATGACTCATATTCGAAGATTAGATGAGATAGGGTTTTAATCTCATAAACCAATCAAATTTAGAAATGTTTGGATCTTATTTTAAACTTTATCATTTTCATTTATCCTTATTTAATCTATTTAAGTATATTTGTGGTAATAAAATTCTAAATTTTAAATTATAACAAATAATTACTTATTTGTTGTGAATTTTCCATAATTGTTTACTTTATAACATTATAGACCATATAAATTTAAATTTATAATTTTTAAATATTTTTGTGATTTTTAAACTATTTTATAATATGTTATTTTTATGAAATAACAATAGTGTCAATTTTGACACTATTCATTTATTTGAATTTAAATAAAATATATACAGAAGATATGTTCGAACTAAAAGCTTTAATATATTAATAAAAGGTCATATGTATCTATAAAATTAGTGTATCACATTAAATAGTTCATATAATATCTATTTTATTATTTTAAAAACCATTTATTTGGTTTATCTCTTAATAAAATAATTACTACATCATTTTTGTATAATTATTTAATATACTTATTTGTTGCATAAAAATTTAAAATAAATTTCTATGATGAAGATAAATATATTACCTTTCACAATAATACTTTTACTCGAATTTATCATCACAATATTTAAATTGTTGTATTTATTAAATTATGAAGGTGACAACTTTGGCATCATTTAAAATAAAATAATATAAGTGTCATAATTGATTGTATAAGACTCCAAATGGTCAAATATTCGACCATTGGATGATTATAGTTTAAATTTACACGACCAATAAGTTTTGGTCAGGTTTTTGTGCATTTTAATGTGACTATTAGTTTAATAAAAACTATATTCTTGATTTTTCACTAGATAAATAATTTCTGCATCACTATTGTGTCACAATTAATGATAATTATTTAATCCCAAAAAATTCTAAATAAATTCTCATGATGTAGATAATTTTGTTAGCTTTCTGGAGACTATTCATGTTTGAAATTTTATGATGTTTATCACTAATTTAAAATTATTATACTTATAAGATTTAAGAGAGTGACATGTTGTCACTTTCTTTGGTTTTAATAATAATTAAATTATTTTCATGGTCAAAAGTCCATAAAATGAATCTAATCCGACCCTTAGTTGATATGGGTTTACTTTTAGCCATCAAATATAATTTTGGCATGTGTTAGGGTAATTTTATAATACCATCTTTACCCTTAATTACCCTATTTACTTTTAACCGTGGTAAAAAAAAGTAAAAAGTTACTATTCACCAAAAATTATTTTCATCTCATTGAACCACATTTTAGTCCTTGATATTAACCGTGTCTCTCGGATTTTCGAAATTCCACTCACAGAAGCGGTAAAATTAAGTTTTATGAAGAATTCAGTTTTTTTTTAACTACCATTTAGTGGTTTCACTATTCATCAAAAAATGAAAGTTTCCAGAAAAATACCAAAAATTAGGCCTAAGCTATATTTGATATTATGAACTCAAAAATGATGTCTATTTTACCAAATTCAAAACATATTAGTTGAATTAATTAATTTAAAAATTAATTCCCGTCGTCAAAACAAATAGCGTGTTTTTAAGAGATAATAATTATCAAAAGATTGACACTTGTTTATGTCTGGTTTAAATGTAGAATTACATCCAATGACCAAAATTGTATTAAATTGTAAAAATATATTCTAAATATACTTTAAAACCTCTCAAATTAATAATTTATAACTATTAATTATTTTTATTAAAAAAGTTGTTTTTAATTAAAATTTAGTAATTTTCACTATTCATCATAATATGAAAGTTATCCGAAAAGCACCAAAATTTCACCTTGGGCTAAATTCGATACTCCGAATCCAAAAATGAAGTCCATTTTGAGAGATAAAATTTCTAAAATTTTAAAATGTGGTTATTACTATTCATAACGGCTAGTTTTAATAATATTTTAATAGCGTATCGTTGTTTAGTGAAACTTGGTATTGCGTACTACACACGCTATCGAGGAAGGTCGTGATTGCGTGTAATGCAAGGCAAGTCAATTATGCATGTTGTGAAAGATTCTTTTGGTGTAGCGTACAACACAAGACATTAATGAATATTTTTCATAAAATCTTGGGGTTTTACATATGTCATCTATTTAGTTTCATTCAATTCAATAAGGAAACGAAAACAGTGTTCATGCGTACGTACGGCCTACCGTCTCCATGAACGGTGTATTTCATTCCTTTTATCGATCTATAATATATATGTATATGATGAATATATATTATATATAAATCATGTTTTACATTCTGGAATTATGTAAATCAAGATATAATTAATAATATCAAGAACGACAAGTCGAAACACATATGATAAATGAAATGATTTTACCCAAAACGCTGCTTTAACATGAAATTTACAAAAGAACGGGTAATATAATGTCATAATTAAAACATATATGATATCATAACAATGAATATGATTATGTAATAAGTCAATGATATTATTTAAATCATTATAAAGGAGGTTCAGATCTATACGAAGCATATCAGACCTATGCTAAGGGATAATGTTGCAATCTCAGTTGTTTTCTATCCGAGATTGCTCATACATAAGTATTTACTGGGGTTATATTTATCATCCATTTCCATGTTTTATAAAACAAATTCATGTATGTTTAAAGTCATTTTTAACTATTTTTTACTTTTACTACATGGTATGTAAGGAATCCTTTTTTTTACCATGTGAGGTACTTTTTGACTTTTCCGACAAAAGTACGAGGAGAATGTTATTTTTAACTTATATGGCGTGAACAGATTTTTAAGGTTTCATAAAGCCTAATTTTCATGAAGCTTCCAATACAATATTTCCTGATTATTTTCAACAAAACCCTTTTCTTCTAAAATTTCATGACATTTTGTGAAAATAAAATGATTTTGAAGAAGAAAAGATATTTTCCTCAAGATTTCATTTCAACTGTTTTATCAAAAATATTTTCCATCTAAAATGAAAATATTTAATATGTTTATGTTTCAAGTATAATTCCTCCATTATTTACATGGTTTTATTCTTCTTATGATGAAATGATATCCATTTTTTATATGGATTATGTTATGATGGCATGATGTTTATGAATCCCATTCTATTACATGGGTTATACTATGATGTATGATTTATGATTTTGTGGCACATGAAAGAATAATTCCATTATGAGATGGGTGGGACCTATATATCCCTCCAATACATTGGGTAAAGATTTATATATCATGAGATTGACATGGATGGAATGTTAAGTTAATCCGTTTTAGGTTTACAGGACTAGAACGAGGAGTGAACTCAATTTAGAAAGGGACTATGCCCACTAAGATAGTCTTGGCAGAAATACCTTGGCTACTATAGAAATCATATCAGGTGCTTAATGGTTTCCACAATCACATGTTTTATTCCCATGCTATTTTATCATGATTAATGTTTCTTTATGATATATTCATTATGTACGGCCATGTTTTATGTCGTTGCCCACGATTTTGATGTTTAAACATTATGTTCATGTTTTTAAGTTCAAATGTATATGATTTGTTTTATTTTATCCATGGTTACCCTTAATAAGCATTTGAGCTCACCCTTTATATGATTTATTTTCCCCAATATTGAAAGAAAGGTTTTAGGGAAGAAAACCAAAAGGGGAAGATCTTTATGGGAGATGTTGAAGATCTTTCACCACGATTAGAAGATTACGCTATGAGTCTCCAAAGACACTAAACTATTACGGTCCTTATGTGTCTGTTCTTATTATGTATTAAGTATTCTGAAAAATTAATGTAGTGTCCATGTACTTAATGCTTTGGGTCTCTACAAATAAACCATCCTTTTACTAGACATATCATGATATTATTCTTTACCCAATACTTTGGAGTGATATAAGGGAACAACCTTTATAATCATTTCATTTCATGTATTAATGTTCCAAATGGATCATACACATGGGTTCATTAAACATCATAATTTATTCAATTGATCGAATGAGATCAAGCATCTCAAAAGGTCTGATGTACCTTGGACTAAGCTTTCCATTCTTCTAAAATCTCATAACTCTCTTCCATGGTGATATTCAGAGGAATACCATGTATCCAACATCAAACTATAGGTCTCGTCAACGATTATCAGCATAGTTATTTTTTAAACTCTATGAATATTTAATGTGCTACTTGATGGTCTTAACTTTATCCTATATTTCTTCAACCATTTATAGACCTAGGTGTTTTCACTCCCCAACTTTATCCCAACAAGTCAATGTTCTAGACCACTTCCCATAAATGGATTTATAAGGATTATTTTGGATGCTTGGGTGGAAACTAAAATTTTAGGAGAAATTAACTCGAGGAAGATGTTTATCTCAAAGTACATTGAATTCCATTGAGCATGATCTCATAATGATATCATGTTTTTTGGTAGTCCGCTCAGATTGTCCATCAGTTTGAGGATGATAAGCCATACTGAAGTTCAACTCAGTATTTAAAGCATGTTGCAGACATTTCTGGAACATAGTGGTGAATCTTGGATCGTGATCTGATATAATAAATAGTGTTACCCCATGCAGCCTTACCACTTATCTAATGTATATCTATTCCAGTTGATCCAGTGAGAAATCCTCTACAATTGAAATGAAGTGTGCAGTCTTTGTAATATGATCCACAACAAACCAGATAACATCGTTTCCTTGGGATATCCTCGAAAGTACGGTGACCAATTCCATGGTGATGTTCTCCCATTTCCATATTGGTATGGGTAATGGTTTCATCATCCCCTTAAAATTATGCCTCTCAACCTTCACTTGCCGACATACCTTTCACTTTTATATATACTCGGTGATATTTTTTATTATGTTATCCCACCAGTAATGTTATCGGAGATATCAATACATTTTTGTATTTCCTTGGTGAATGGGGAAATTTAAACTATGTGAATCATGAAAAAGTTCATTCTTTAACTCTAGATTTGAAGGAAGACGAATTCTTGACTGAAATCTCACAATTCTGTATTCATTAACATTGAACTCCAAGGATTTCTATTTTTGAATAGTTTTCACTTTCTTTTGAGTTCCCACATCATCATTTTGAGCATCCTTTAACCTTTCCAAAAGAGATGGTGTAGCAATAAATTGTGAAAGTATTGATGATGTTACCTTCTTTATAATTACCATGTCCATCTTCATTAAATCTAAAATGATTGGATCCTTTTAAATTATCATCAATGAAAGAATGGTTTCATTCTTTCTTCTTAAAGCATCTTCCACCTTGTTCATTTTCCCAGGGTGGTAATGGATTGAGCAATCATAGTCTTTGATCAAATCTAACCATCTTCATTGGCACTTGATAAACTCTTTCTAATTGAATATATACATGAGGATTTTTTGATTCGTGTATATTTCACACTTCTCCACAAATAGGTAATGTATCTAATTTTTTAAATCAAAGATTACTAAATCCAACTCCTGATCATATGATGAATATTTTTGCTTGTGAAAATTCAATTTACATGAAGAATAGGAAATGAATTTGACATTTTTCATCAACACACAACCCATAACCTTATTCAAAGGATCACTGAATACCAAAAATAGTTCTCCACTTGTGGGTAGTGTGAGCACGGGGGTAGTGATAGGCCTTTTTTTCAACTCATTTAAGCTATCCTCACATTCATCACTCCAAGAAAACTTGACTCCCTTCCATGATAGCTTGGTAAGACGGTTGGACAATAATGAGAAATTCCTCACAAATCAATGATAATATCCAGCTAACCCCAGGAAGATATGGATATCCATCACAGATGTTGGCCTCAACAATCCATAAAATGCAGCTATCTTGGAGGGATACATAGATATCCAATTACCTGTGATGATATGAACCAAGAATGAGACTTCCTTCAACCAGAAATCAAAATTTCTATACTTTTCATAGATATTCTCTTTATCATGATCTCCAGTATAGTTATTTGGTGATCCTAATGTTCCTGTAGCTTCTAGGAGCAATGGAAGTGCGTTGGTGGGTGTACCCAACATTAATGTTTCTGTTAACAATGATTAATATGAGATCCTTCACGATAATAAATCGTTGGATCACCAAAATATAATGAAGAATGAAAGAAATTATGGGAGTATCATAACCATTTAGAGGATAATATTATATAGGTTATAATTAATTTAATTAAAATATTAGAATTATATTGATAGAATTCTCTACCTTTTGATGTTTCCGGTCAAGATCTGATGTGATCTGTTGTTGCGTCGTAGAAGTCTTGTGTAGACTTCCTCTAGCGGTGATCCACAAACTATCCATGTATTTCTGGACATCACTGAAGGTATCTATGGGTTCTAGCATGGATGTTCCTTTTGTTTCTATTCCCACCTTTGATTTCCCTAAGAGCCCCATCCATAGTGTCCTCCTTGATCCAGTGTAGTGGATCTCTCTCGTAACATGAGAGCATTCTTGGTTGAATAAGAAATATCTCTTGGCTTGAGTAATTTTTTTAGATCTATTATGCACAACCAATAAAAATTTCTAGGATAATGATAATTATATAATTTGGATTTTAATTATTAAGAATACTAAAATTAATTAATTACTCGACTGTACTTATTCTTTTTAGTTAATTCATAGTAAGACCACTTGTCTAATAATAATAGTTGACTATTATTATTACCTGACATGCACCCATAGAATTAAACCTAATATTAATTAATTAAATAAATTATATTATTTCTCACAAATACGATGAAAAATCACACGGCATGTATATTAATATACACAGGGTGTACTTTTTTTTATCTATTTTCTTTATTTCCTCCACAACATTTATTAGGCCTTGAATAATGCCTATTTATTTCTCAAATAAATATCTATGCATTACCCACAAATAAATATATATTTTTCCCACAATATATTCTCTCAAATAACTAGTGTCAAAATAAATGTGATATGGCATCCTTGAATAATTATTAATCCACAATCGGGAATAATCATTATTACACTTGTTAAGTTAATATTTAACTAAGATACATGAACACACTTATTGTGTGACCCTCTAAGACTCTTTCTCAGTGGAATTAGGTGGATCCTGCCTAAAGTCCAAGGTTAGCTTCTAGAAACTTTCCAAGGCACCCGTAGAGAAAGAAGTTAATGCCACAATGATGTATCACCTCTTATGAATTCTTATCAAGCAATGTAATCCCTTTTTCTCAATATCTCAAATCAAATGGTTTCATGCTAGTTCCATCAACCCATGTCCTCGATTATTATTTCTTTGAATTTCTAAAATTGAACACTCCCATTTCTTACCATGGACATGGATATATTTAGGCTATATTAATTCCATCAAAGGGCCTGAGATATCTACTTCTATTATGGAATAGTAGGGACAAATCCTTTCCCACATTATCTTTTAATGCAGTATTACTCATGAAACACCCAACATATCCTACCTTGCTGCAAATAGTGTGTCCTCATATTTTTCAAAAATACATCTAAGTTCGCGAGTTGTAATACCCATTAATAATAATCTTAAAATCTAAGGACCAACACACACGTCCGCATATAGGAACATCCAATGACATTATCAAATGTGGATTTACTACCGGTGGGTCTCATTCTCATAATATATTTCTAGATATTACCAAGGGAACACACCATGATAATTTGGATCAATGTTTTATGAGTCCTCACAACTAATGGCCTATATTATTTGTGTACATAAAATAACATCACCCAGATAAATAACCAATATTCAAGAACAGTGTTATGGAACTTCTAGGTTCTCATCATAATAGGGGTCTGTTAAGACCCTTTAATGAAACAGTTATCCATAGGGAATTATTTCATTCGTTATCATGAAGAAGAAGAATCAATATGTGATAATTTATTTATTAATGAATAAAGTAAGAAGTAGTTGGTTCTAAGACACCAACTCCAACATAATCCCACTTGGACTAGATCCAACTGCTAGTAATATTTAACCCGCTATCTCTCACATGATATTCATACATCTACCAAGATAGGCCTTTAGACATGGGTTATACCATGTTCTCTTCCATGGAAAATCTACTCACTACAACATCACCCCTTTGATAGAAATTCCTCAATAGGTAATAATTTCGGAGAATGTTGTTTTTCCATTGATATGACCTTGTTTCTGTTGAAAGAGTCTCCACTTTAGTACTATCACAATACAATATGATAGGATCTTTACTGCTAGGATCCACATCAAGATCCCGGAAAATGTTCAAAATCTTGATGTCTTCCTTGGCCGCATCAGAAGCCGCTATATATTCAGACTCTGTTATAGAATTAGCAACAAATGGCTGCTCAAAAATCTTCTAGCTCATAGCTCCTAAGTTGAGACAGAAATCACATCATGATTTCTACTTCAGATTGTTCTGATCTATCTTAAATCCAGTGTCAGCATACCATCAATGACTTGCTACTCATCTTCTCTATACACAAAGAACATATCTTTTGTTCTTCTCAGATACTTAAGGATGGTCCTAACTGTAGTCCAATGTTGTTCTCCTAGATCTGATTGATATCTTCCTACCATGCTCAGTGTATAGGAAACATCAAGACTAGTACATAATATGGAATACAAGATGGATCCAATAGCATAATAATATGGGACCATACTCATCCTACCATTCTCTTGTTTTGTCTGAGGAAACATTCTATTAGAAAGATATAGGACTTGTGGAACCGGAACCAATCCCCTATTGGATTGTTCCATAATAAATATCATTAGTATCTGGTCAATATATGTACCCGGGCATCATCCAAGAAACCTATTGAATATATCATGAATTATATTGATCTCTATAATGTAGGCTGCTTCACCTATGTCCTTCATGGAGAAACACTTGTTCAACCAGTCCTTAACTGAATGTAAGACTAGTACATCATTTCCAATAAGTAATATTTCATCAACTTATAGTACAAAGATAATGATTGGATTCCCATTAAACCTCTTATATACACATGGATGACATTCGTTATTAATGAAACCAAATTATTTATGGATTTATCAAATCTAATGTTTCATGACCTGGATGCTTGCTTTAATCTATAAATGGATTTATGCAACTTTCAAACTATTTTGGATTCGGCTTTTGTCCCAAACCCTTCTGGTTGTGTCATATAGATATCTTCATGAAGGTTCCCATTAAGGAATGGTGTTTTGACATCCTTCTTCCAAATCGCATAGTAATGATAAGCTACTTTGGTAAATATGATTCTTATGGATTTAAACATGGAAACTGGAGAAACATTTCCATCATAGTAAATTCCTTGACACTGTCTAAATCCTTTAGCCACTAGCCTTACCTTATCGATTCTAACATGACCTTCAATGTCCATCTATCTCTTGAATACCTATTTGTATCCAAATGGCTTAACATCAAATATCTCATCGACCAGAACACAAACAAGGTTCTGATACATGGAATTAATGTCAGGATTCATAACTTCTAGCTATCTTGAAGCTTTTAATCTCTTTATTGATTCCTTTTAGGAGAGAGGTTCATCATTATCCAACAATAATGATTCCTCATCCTCGGTGACTAGAAATCCAGATCTCCCTAGTTCCCTTACATCTCTTGATCTCCTACTTAGTACTTTTTTTTTGAATCTTTTCCACGAGGACCTTTAGAACATGTTAAATTACTAAATCATATGTATCTTGAGCATCCACTTTATCAAAGTCAATATTTCTCCCATTATACTTTTTGAGGATGTGCTCCCTCTCAAGAGAGACAACTTGTATGGCGATAAATACTTTCTTATCTGAAGAATTTTATAGGTAATATCCTTTCGTTTCCTTGGGATATCCTATAAAGATACACTTCATGCCCTGGGGTTCTTGTTTGTTGTCTGATAAGGCCTTAACAAATTCCTCACATACCTATACATGTGTGTGTGAAATCATGGGTTTCTTTCTCTTCCATATCTCGGAGGGAATTTCATTTTTCGCCTTAGTTGGTACTTATTTTAATGTGTATGATGCATTTTGCAATGCATATCCTGAAAAGGATAATGGAAGATCTTCCTGACTCATCATCAACCTCACCATGTCCAAAAAGGTGCAGTTTCTCTATTCAATACCACCATTCCACAGTGGTGTATAGGAGGATTGAGTTGAGATATAATCAAAGACTCCCAAAAATGGTGGATGAACTCTTGTTTCAGATATTCTCTACCATGATCCTGTTAATGTTTCCTTATCTTCTTATCAATCCGATTCTCTACTTCATTCTTGAATTACCTAAATTTATCTAAGGTCTCTTACTTATACCTCATTAAGAAGAAATATACATATCTACTCAAATAATTAGTAAAAGTAATGTAGTATGAATATCAACCTCTAGCTTATACTAGAAATGGTCCACACACATCCATGTGCACCCATCCTAGAAGCTTTGTGGCCCTTTCACCCTATCCTCTGAAATTCAGCTTGGTCATCTTAACTTTTAAACAAGCATGACATCTATCAAGTTATTTTAGCTCAGTATAGTCTAAATAACCATCATGGTAGAGCTTTTTCCATCGCTTCTCATTTACAAGACTGATATAGTGATGCCAAAACTGGGTGATTTAGGAGTCATGTATGTTTTTTTAGTTATTAATATCAAATACTTGGTTTTCATAGTTTAATATATACAAACTATTATTCAAATGCGCCATACCATAACATAAGTTGTTCTTATAAAGGAAACAACCCTTATTTCCAAACAAGAAATTAAATCCATCCATATCCAATCATGATTTGAAATTAGGTTTTTAGTAACACTAGGAACATAATAACAGTTATGTAAAACCAAAGGAATTCCAGTTGGCAATGAGAGATTGTAATCACCAATTCCCAATGCATCCAGTCTCACACCTTTTGCATCTCGAAGATCCACGTCTCCTCTATAAATTGTTAAAAATATACTTGTTTCTTGTATTTGAATAAATATGTGAACCCCAAAAGCTTTATCTAGTACCCAATGTGTAGAAATGAAAAATTACACTTGATAATGAACACTCCTTTAGCATGAACATGCTTTTGGGTGCAGTTCCACTCCCAGTTTCCTAGTATGCCACATGAAAAACATATCATGTCCCATTCCTTTCCCTGCTTATGGATATTATCCTTTTTGTAGGGATGGTTCTTAGGGGATTCATACTGTTTATGAATCCTTGGCCCCTTTTCGTTGTCCTTCCTTTTATTATTCACCATAAAGAATGCTGGTTTGTCATGCCCCATGTCCTTATGTTCCTACATAATTATAGTCTAAAGTTCCAATATAATTTTTTCATTGTTTCTTATGTTTTAGTTGACAATAAAAATAGATATGTTCTTGGGCAGTGATGATCCGATGGAATATGTACGTAACTCATCCAAGAACATAATCCCTAACATGTACAAGCATTCAATGTTGCAAATAAGCTTGACTACATGACGCCCAACTAATGAAAATTCTCTAAGCTTAGTTTTATACAATGAGTTGGAGGTCTTATATATCTCATATCTTGTTTTCTATTGATCTTGATCTTTACGGTGAGACATCATGATATACACATCCATGTTTTCATATTGCTTCAAGATCCCATTAGACATGGATGAAAGCATGAAACATTGGAAATATGTGGAATAATCCATATGTTTCATATAGAGAGATATTTCATCATCATTGGCCTCTTTTTCCCGGTTCAACTAGAAAAGTCTCCTCCATCACATAAAATTTCCTCTTGTGGCATAGGACGATGCGTAAACGCCACTGCCATTCCTAGAAATTCGGTCATGTGAAGTGTTTTTCATTCCCATATTTGGTTCGAAATGATATGTTTGAAGTCATTTTTCAACTTATTTCTACAAATTTAATATGAGAAACAAATTTAGTACTTTATCATGATAAAACCTAGATAAATAAATAAATTAATACTTATTAGTATCCCACTATTTTATCGAAATCAAATATCCCTCACCATTGACTTAGGAATATTATGCTGGCTGAATATTCTAGTATAAAGGATCCATATTTCGCTTCCCATTACCATAAATAGGGTTGGTCAAGAAAATTAAGGGTTTTAGGTAGGAATTACAATTGAAAACATCATTAACTCATAGTTCCTTGATCCTTTGGAAGGACTCCTCAATAATGAAACCCTTTTATTTTGGATTTCGTCAAACTTTGACTCTTGGTCACACCAAGTCATGTTCTGGCAGTCAACCCTTGATGTGAACCCAGTCATGTCAACCTAAGAACATGAATTAAAATTGCTTGATAATTGATAGGACCCCAACTAGGGTTGGTCAATCACAATGAACTATGGTTCTATTCTAACCATGATTATGGAAGTCTCTACGAACTTAATATTTATTTGAGGGATTTTCTCATTACACGTAAATTGAAATTTTATATTCTTTGATTATAGGCTTGTTAATATTATGTGGGATATAAATAAGTGATTAACCATGTCTAAGATAATATTTACACATAATCTAGTCTTATATAGTTCTATATTGCATGATTGTTTAATTAATTAGTTGTTTTATCGTGACAACACACTCACAAAAAATAAACAATGCAACTGAAATAAATAATAAAAATTGTATGATCGTGCGCTTGTTCAATTGGTTTTCTTATCTAGCTATTGACAAACTAACCCAATACTTAGGGGAGAAACACCTTGAACCTTTTGGGTTTGTTTTTACAGCTTTCACCTATCTACCTTTGTATCTCCTTAGATTATTTTTACCTTGGATCCGAACTGGAGCCGCCTCTACTAGCTTGGGATCTCCATCCATTATATATGATTTTATCTCACTTATAGATAAGGGGTAAAATGGTGTTTTACATAAAAGAATCCTTGGGAATACTGGATCTAAATATTAATGAGGAGAAGCCTCACAGGGCCAAAAAATTAATTTAAATAAATAATTTAAAATAAAACATTCACATACAAAGGTTTTAGTATATATTAGGATCATCCATACATGCAACGATATTTACAGATAAATAAAACTAGTATTCAATCCTCTAATCATTCTTGTTTAAGATAAATCAAACTTGAATGAATTAATTATTTTTAATTATTCAATCATTTTATCTTATACCCTTTTTGAGTTTCCTTGAGATTCTCATCCATTATATTTTTATACAAATAAATTCATTTAAAATTATCATTGTACATAACTTGTACCTTAGAGGTAATGTAGAGAATTACCATTCATAAATACCCATTGAGTACAAATTAACATTACACATAAGTTAAATTAAACCCACATATATAAAACTCCTATCACGTGTTGTGCCTCAGCTTTACACCCACATTACGGTACACGTCTCAAGAGTTTGTGTAATATAATAATAAATCATCATAAATCATCAAAATTTGGATGAGTACACGCCTTGTACTTCTGGCTACATGGTGTGTACTTTTGTTCATCGTCTATCCGAAGTACACACCCGGGGACATTACGTGTAGATGTTCTTCCGGTATCTTCAGAGTACACAACATGTTTAGTGGGCCACACACCATTTTGTATCCATGTTACATGGTTTCCAGCAGGGTAAGCCATGTACAGGGTACACGGTCTAACCCTCACCCAAAGGGACTACATGCCATGTCTAATGGACCACACAACATGTAATCTGGAAACTGTGTGCCACATGTTCCTATGAAACAGATAGAGTGATTTAAGACCTAAAAAGACTCTAACAAACGACCTAGTTTAGCAGACCTTCCCAATGCGCGGAACCTAGACTAGATGGCATGAACTACTTAATACACACCGTGTGTTTTGGTGTTGTACTACTACGAAACTTTCTCACCTCTGGATGAGATCCTCTGTTGTATTTTATTCAAAATTTAAAGAAATTTTTTTTTTATTAAGGTGAATGAGAAATGGAAGATGAGGAACAGATCTTGAGATTCATATTTTTAGAATGATTAACATGAATTAAAACTACAAAATTATTAAACGCATAAATCATCAACAAAAAACTAAATACTTATAAACTATGATATAACCACCCTTTGATACCACTTGTAGGTTCTGGGCACAGTGTATGTGTGTTGGTGGGTGTACACAACATTAATTTTTTCTTTCACAATGATCAATCCTAGATCCGTCACGATAATAAAATTTCAGATCTTAGGAATAGAACAAAGAAATAAATAAAGGGAGTCCCAAAATCATATAGAGGATCATGATATGTTTGTTATAATTAATTTAATTAAAAGGAAAGAATTACCTTGATGGAATTATCTCTCTATTGATGTTTCCTGTCACAATCTGATGTGATCAATCATTGTGTCATATAATCCAAGTGTAAGCTTCCTCTAGAGGTGGTACACATGTGCTCCACGTATATCTGGAGGTCGCTAAAGGGATCTATGGGTGCTATCACAAAAGAGTCTTCTTTTGTGATGTCCGCCTTCGATTTCCCTAAGAGATGCCTCCAACGCACTCTCATTGATCTGGTGGAGGAGGATCCCTCTCATAGCTTGAGAGCATTCTTGGTGGAAGTAGAATTCTCTCTTAGCTTGAGAGGTTTTTTAATTCCACAATGATGTGTCACATCCTATGAAAGCTTATAGTGTAATGTAATATATTTGTCTCAATATATCGAATCAAGTGGGTTTCATGATAGTTCCATCAACCTATGTGCTTGATTATTCTTTCTTTCACATTCTGAAATTGAACTCACCCATTCCATACCATGTACATGATTTTATTTAGGTTATATCAATTCCATCAAGGGGCCGGAGATATCTACATCCATTATGGAATAAAAGGTATAAATCCTTTTTCACGTTATCTATTAATGTTGTATTACTCCTAACCCACCAAATATATCCTACCTCGCTGTGAATAGTATGTTGTCATATTTTTCATCAATACATCTAAGTGTGCAAGTTGTAATACCCATTAATAATAATCTTAAAGTCTTTGGACCAATACACACACCCGTCGATAGGGAAATCCAATGACACTATGAAATGTCGATTTCCTGCTGGTGGGTCTCATTCTCACAATATCCTCTTGGATATTACCAAGGGTGCACACCATGAGAAGGTGCCTCAATGATTTTTTATTTCTCACCCCTATGTGAATGTCTTATTTGTGTCACTCAAATAACATCATCTAGCCATAGAACATATATTCAAAAATAGTGTTATGGAACTTTCAGGTTCTAATCACTGTAAGGATCTGCTATGACCCTTTAATGTAACAACTATACATAGGGAATTATCACATTAATTTTCAAGAAGAATAATAATCAATACGTGGTAAGGTATTTATTAATGAAGAAAGTACAAAGAAGTTGGTTCTAGAGAAAAAATCCAACAACTCCTCCTTGGTTTTGGAGTATATTAGAATATTTCCTATAAATACAACCACATATTTGTCGAGTTTATCTCTAAATACACTATTCATCAAGTCCATGAAGATTTTTGGGGCATCAGTGATTCAGAAATGCATTACTATGAATTCAAAGTGCCTATACCTTGTACGAAAAGCAGTCTTGGGGATATCCTCCTTCTTCATCCTCACTTGGCAATGTCCCGACTGAAAATCTACCTTGGAGTAATGTTTTTCTTCATGTATATGATCGAAAAAGTCCTCAATTTGTGGAAGTGGATACTAGTTCTTTATTTTGATTTCTTTGAGCTCATGATAATTAATGCAAAGGCACATTGACCCATCTTTCTTATTGATGAAGAGGACTGGTGCATCCCATGGTAATGCCTTTCGCCATATAAAACCTTTATCCATATTATCATGTAGTTGTTTCTTTATCTAATCATTCTCCAAAAAACCCATTCTATACAAAGTCTTGGATATTGGAAAATCCACGGGTATAAGACCTATCCGGAATTCAAAATATCTTCTAGGATGAAGACTAGACAATTACTTGGGAAACACTTCAACGAATTCCTTCACAATAGGCATGTATTCAAGGATGGTTTCTTCCTTAGAATTAATAATATAAGAAAGATGCACGTGCTCATAGGGAAGTAATATCCATGCTTGAGATGATGGTGCTAATGAAAATTCCTGATCCTCCTTACACTTGTACAGAATCGAGGGACGATTCTCCATAAGGAATGTGATTTCCCTCTCATGGAAATTTATGTTGGCTCTGTATAGGGAAAGCCATTCCATTCTAATAATTGCATCAAATTACACAAGTGGTAGTATGAAAAGGATCGCAAAGAAGTTCAATCCCCATATTGTGAAAGAGGATGAGTTATATTCATGGGATGAAATAATTTTCACATTTTCTATTCTCACTAAAATCTTACTTCCATGATTTTTGGTGGTGTGGGGATTATTCTACTAAACATTCAGGATATAAAAGAATGAGTATAACTAGAATAAAAAAGTATGTTTTCTATTATTGAATGAATAACTGGAGTACCTATCACCACTTCATTGTTGGGGATCTCTTCGGATGTAGTGATAGAAAAATCTCTCCCTTGCTGCCATAGAGGATGTTGGCTGCCTCTAAAAACCATTGGATAGGGACCTGCTTGGCAAATTTCCCTGGTTAATTGCATTTTTAGTAGTGAAAAATATTTTGAGGGTCAAACCGAGCATTCCTCTCCTCTTTTAGAGTATCAGGTTTTTAATGTTGGTATTTAATGGCCAGGTTTCCTTCTCTTCCACACCAAAATCATTTCCTCATCCCCTTCAAGAAATTTTTTGGGTGCTTCTTTCTACACCTTTGGAAAGTGGGGTGTTGGAATATTTTAACACCATTTGATTTTTCCATCAGAACACCAGAAATAAAGTCAACATTTTTTTTCTTATCACTATGATACCCATGAGATTCATGGATATCGATTTTGAATTTGAGTGTCAGCAAATTTTATCATTGCTATTGAAGTCACGGAATGTTATCACTTTCTGTTGGATAGGTTTTGGACCACCAATGAAGTGGTCAACCATGCATTCAGGGGTAACGGAAAATCAAGATGTGTCTACGGAAATCCTTTTGAAGTTTACACTATACACTCCGATGGATTCTTCATCTTTTTCTTGAGGGCAAGAAATTCCATTTCCATCTTAAGTAAGAGGGTGTACAGAAAATATTTATTAAAAAACTTTTATTTTAAATCTTCCCATTCCAACACCTCGATCTATTACTCAGGCTTTGAATTTTTTTCACTTCCCCCCATTGATCAGCTTCACCATCCATACAATAAGCATCTATAATAACATTCTCTTGGTCATAATAGTGATGTATGGAGAAGATATTTTCAATGGAGTTGATTCATTATTTGAATATTGAGGGATAAAATGATCCCCTAAAAGTAGGAGGCCTTAGTCTCATGAAGCTCACGATTGCGGCTTTTTATTTCATGGGGGGGTGTGACGTTCCTCTTGACCCATGTTTCTATTCTAAACATGAGTTAACCGAGAGAGTATCATGATAATGTTTTTGATTCCCGCTCCCGTTGGATTGAGAATCTCATTATAACAGTCATGTAAGGCCCAAGACTTAAACATTACATAATCATGAATTAAGTTAATAATTCATGTTGATGATCATTCCAGGTTTAGATATTTAATGAATTATGTCATATCTTATACATACCAACTTGAATATTAAAATTATACACTTCAAATAACTTTCCATTTTTGTCATTAATAAAAAACACTTAGAAAGGAAAACTTGTTTAGTTTAATGTTTTAGACAACATGAATTTTCCTTGATCCCATCCATGACCCTATTCATATTTATGTCCTGTGAAATACCGTTCAAAACTTGGTATGATCATAAAAAAGCTCAATAAGGGATACATAAACTAGTAAAATTAGTATTTTTTTCAGTACAACATGTAAACCATGAATAATTTATCATAAAGAAATACTTTTCCCCTTAAAGAAGTAGAAAAAACACTTCATTGGATATTAGCTCATCTCTTAACCTTTTTGTTACAAAAATATTCCCATAAATCTCATAGGAAAAAATGTATAGAATACAATGGTAAATTGGGACATAAACATACTTAAATTGAATAATCATATGGTCGGCTTCCACAAATCATTCTTACAAATGGAATATCCATATGGATGACTTCCACACCCAATGAATGGAGGTTATAACGTAACCACCCATCCCTGTTTTATCATGTAACCTCCCATCATTTGGTTTACCATGTAACCACCCATAAACATTCTAAGTACCATTATAAAATCATCGCACATCATGTTTTGAAAATATCAATATTTCAATCATAAAATTTCATTTGAAATCACAATAAATAATTACAAGATATTGAAATGTTAATTCCATTTTCAAAACCATTTTCAATACCAAAATCTGTAAAAATGGTATATGGTATTTATTTTCTATTTAAAAATATCACGCCTAGTTAAGGAATCCAAATATAAAATAATTCTCACAGTGGTGGAAAGGTCGTTGTCTCCGCATACATTAAAACATTACTTTTGTAGGTTAGTAAAATGCTACATCAAAAAAATATTACATTTGAATGAAAACAAACGTTTAAGGGGTTTATTATACACTGTTTAAATTAAAGAGGAGTATATTATCAAAACATGCAACAATGAAAGGACATTGAGACCACATCCCTTACCTCATGTCCGACCTGACTCATTCTTTTTTTAATTTCCTGAATAAAAAACATAAGTTTATTTCTACATTCTACAGAACCTTTTTCACGTTTATTATTATTTATATATCATTTATTGCCTTGGAATAAAAATTAGTTAATTATTTGAGTTTATATCAGATATTTGGACGATATCTGGAACTTGAGTCAAAAAATGAACTTGTTATAATTATAAATTGTCAATGTGATCAAAATTAAATTATCTTCAAAATGATATTCATGATTTATATTTCATATATATCATATATAACCAGTATATATGTATTTATAATAGTTTATTTCATTTTGATATAAGAAATGAAATGCACCGTTCATGGAGATGGTAAGTCGTACGTATGCAAGAACGCTACTTTCATTTATTTTTCATATTTAAAGGATTGAAAAATAAAGGATACATCAGTATATTGTAATTATAATATAATATCAATGTTATATATGTTACATGTGTTCATTAATTTCATCTTTTATACGTTCCATGTATAGAATGAATTAGTCATATCACTTTGAGGGGGCAATAGTCCGCACTTCCTCAAATAAAATTATTGTATTTATACACCATTAAAAGGAAAAAGGTATGATAAAAATTATAATTATAGAAGAATATATATAAAATATATATCATATATATCATATATAATTACAGTTCCATCATAATCACCACCATGAGAGGTGGTTGGAGAAAATCAAACCATCATCGTTTCGTGAGGCAACAGTTCACCGCACACAGAAACATTATGTGTATATCCATTAGATTGATGTGTGTGTCAGTTTATTTTGAATACTTATCATAACACCATCCTAGAATATTGATTATAATGTTGTTGTTATGTAATCATAGAATAATAATATAATTGGGGGTAAAGAATTAAAATATTGGAAAGGAACTTCAGAGAAGATGCTACCTCTTAAAACGGGTAACTCCCTTTGATTTGAGCCCAAAGGATTTATTGAATTTCCTTATTCATAATGTATGTCTTCTTGGAGTAATAGAGTGATTTTGGTAGCATGTTAGAGTAGAGTTTGGATGATCCTAGAGGCTTTAGAGGTGTGACTAAGGGGTTAGATGTGGTGGCCCTTTATAAGAGGGAGGAGGGGTACATTAGGAATGTCTTGAAAGCTTGTTTTATTATAAACTAAATTTCTATTTTCAAAAGGTCCAAAAATAATTTGATTATAATATAATATGAGTATTTTTCGAAATAATCTCAACCAATTTGTTTTATACTTGTTTGGGTTTACATGCAACCTTATCCTTTAGCCTTAACCCAGAGTTAAATAATTTAACACTTTCCATGTCTTCTTATGTATTCATACTATATAGTTAATATAGTTACCATAAAATTACAATAGAACCTAAATTGGTTCATTAATGAAATTTCAAACATTATCTAAGACATTGGATGAATCTTAGATATTTAAGACTATTATATCATTTAATAAAATAGTATTTGTTTTAAAAACTCATTTATGTCAATTTATATACTATTCAGGTCATGACTTTTCAAAAAATCCATAAAAACATCATTACATAAAAAAACTTCCTTAATTAAAAGATAAAAATTCATATTTATCCATAAAATTAGTGGATGGCATAAAAAGTTTCAAAATAAAATTATTTTATTATTTATAATCTCATTTATTAAAATCGTTCATTAATAAGGTAATCACTACATCACCATTGTGTAATAAATAAATTTACTTATTTAATATATAAAAAATATAAAAAAATTACGATGATGTAGGAAATTTTTTTATCTATATAAGTAAAATTTATAGTCGAAATGATAGCTTATATAACCCCATATAATATCTTTTTTACTAAAAGATACAATTTAAGGTTATATTTTCTGTAACATTAAATTAAAAGTAATTAAATGTCATTTTCACACACTAGTGGCTCCATGGGGTCCTAAAAAATACCCAAGGATACCCATGGTCGGACATATCTCATCCAATAGGGTTTTTACAAGTATTATGGTAATCTAATATTATTATAATATAATTGTCTACACTTATTTATCGTATTTTCCCTTTAACCGTGGTAAATAAAATATTTACTGAAGCTAATATTCATAATTTATAAAAATAAAAGTTACCTATTTACAAATAATTGACCTCTTGATTCAAAATATAGAATCTATTTTTCCAAATTCAAAACATAAAAGTTTCAAAAATTAATTTAAAATTAATTTCTATTGTCAAAACCAAAAAACATCTTTTTAAGAAGTAAAAACTACCAAAGGATTGAAATTCGTTTATATCCAATTTCAAAGTGAATTTACTTAAAATTTCTGAGATTAGTTTAAATGAAAAAAATATAATAAATTTACACATTAAATCATATTAAATGTAAAATCTAACTATAAAAATAAATTATATTAGAAAGTTGTTTTGAATTAAAATGTAGTATTTTTCACGATTTATTTAAAAATGATCTTTAGCAGAAAAACAAAAACCTTTCATCCGAAGTAAATTTTTATGTTCCGATTCTCCATAAGAATTTTATTCTTTCAAAATAAAACATATAAAGGTTTCAAAATGTATATTTAAAAAGGGTTCTCCATCAAAAGGCGGTAAAACTACATTTTTAGAAAAATACTTCTTTGGTAAAAAAAATGAATTTATTCATATATAATATCTAGAAAACACATAATATGAATTTCAAACATTAAATTGAATATATATCATATATGTTTCCTTAAATAAAAATCCATAAAGAGTGATATGATAACAAAATTATTCTCTTTTAAATTGGTTTTCATAAAAACACATCAATTATATTCAATTGGTTTGTATTTCCATTTATAATAAATTTGGTAGTCAATGAATCATTATCTGAAAATGTGTAAACAATATTTCAAAAATAAGTTGATATTATTCATTACTTACATTCCAATGGCTAGGCGTTAAGGAAAATTTATAATAATAATAATAATAACAGCAATAAATGGTAGTATTTTTCTATATAACTCAATGTTTCGTGAAATGTAAGATTTCAGAGTAGCCCGTTGTTGTTTGTCATGTATGATATGAAACAAAGCATCCCCATTAACATAAAATTAAAATATTTTTCATAAGTATTAATAGAAATCAAAAAGTATTATTATATAAATATCTGGGTCATTACATCCTTCCCCCCTTTTGGAAATTGTATCCTCACAATTTTATAATTGGGCTTGGAAACATCCTTGGAAGTCCTATATCAGAAAGAGTCAATAAAACAATCACTTTAATAGAAAGAAAGAGAACTAAAAAGGTTATATGAGATAACACATACTAGGATTACATGTTTGAAAACATTGATTTGGAAGAGAAACCATGTGTCAAGTTTAGATGGAGAGTGATAGAAAACATGATCAGGGGAAAGTTAACCACTAGAAAAGCACAAACTTGTGATTGGTAAAACGGTCTTTGATTCCCCAGTCGGAAAAGTAAACGGACAGTGTTTTTTGTTTTATGTTCCTTTTCATAAAGCTGTAGAATTTATTTATGATATTGACTAAGATCATAAGGAAGTATACTTACTTTTTATGTAGAGTTTCATCCTTTATTAAGTTTCTACCAAATACTCATCTTTTCTCCAAACAATGATTTTTCAAGATGACTTGGTCACACCTGAAGCACTAGAATCCACTTATAGAGAAAAACATGATCCAAAAAAGATGAACCATATATTTCCATTATCTTTAGAAATTATCCAAAACCAAAATGGACAGTATAAGATCAGATAATCCACAGGATGGGTAATCATTTATAAAAATAAATAATACTATTAATCACAAAAATTGAACAAACAATACCCAAAGTTCAACAAATAACATTCAATAAAAAATTGTCCTTAAAATTCATCAATGTAATCCAAATTAAGATTGAAACCAAAAAACTCAGAAGGATTTAATGAGATAGTCTTCCATAAAAATCTTATAATTTATCTCTAAATCACATTGACTACTCTTAAATTCTCATAATGAAAAGTAATCAACCTAACAACATATTTTCTATGATAGGTCAATCATTTCCATTAATAACCCAAATCACTATATTTCCACAAAAAAATTTTTATTCTTCCAAAATAGAATTTCATCCATTACTCCACAAATGAGATCCCATGGTATTCTATTTTCCTTAAGAATATAGTGTTCTCAAAATAGATAATGTCTTCAAAAATAACCTTTATCACTTAATCACCAATTAATTTTTCTATAATAAGGATATCAATTTTATAAAACATAAGTTCCAAAAATCAACATATTGTTAATCCATAAAATCATTTAACTAAAAATAATTAGTCATACTAACCAGAGATGTCACGTAGGCTAGTGGTAGGTGATGTGACTTAGTCACCCTCAAGTTGTGGGTTCGATTCCCATGGCCTTCCAGGATGTGACCAGTTGTCACCCATTATGTAGGATGTCCATTTTCTAAAAACATATCATTATTATAAAATTCTCAAGAATAATATAATTTATTAAAAAATAACCATAACCTATTTTATCCTCAAAGGTTATCTAATACCTTTAATTTTTAATCCCAAAAATGTAATAACCATTTATCACATTAAAACAATAGATATTATGAACCCCTAATGTTATCCATTATTCCTACATAAGAAAATAGAATTTTTTCTTGAATAAAATTTTCACATATCAAACTTCAGGGTTACACATACTAGAAAAAGTCTTCCAATGTAATCCTATCATTAATATATATAAATAATATCATCATCCATAGATCCTATATAACTCATCAATTCCTAAAATGTAGACATATTAATCATTGAACATTCTTCATGATACTTTATCCATGTTTTGTCATCTTATGTTTATATACTTCATTCCTAAAAATAAAATCATGCATAATTTCACTAGATTTGAGTAATGTCAAAACATGAGAAAAGAAATAATACATACCTTTCATAGGTCATTTTCATTCTTCTCATCCTCAATTGGAAGGGAATGAGGTATTGGTAAACATATATTTGTACAGCCCTTCTGATCCCATTTCCAAACCTTCTTCATAGGAAATATATTTTTATAGTGACTATGCCCACCACATTTTAAAAATTCAATTATTAATTCGAAATAGACTTCATTCCCTTTCCTAGAGTCAAAATGATTCTTCCTTTGTTCATGGAAGTTTATTGTTTTATGATCTTTATTACCACATCTAAAAAAAATTCTCATACCCTTAAATCATTTTTCAAGGTGTTTATTTCCACATCCTTGACTCATAGGTTTTTGAATATACTTACTTTTATGATTATAACTGGAACCCCTAATGGGATTCATTTCTCGCATATGTAATTCCTTAGAATAATCACCATGGTTCAAGTGGTAAATCATGGCTCTATATAGTTGTTTAAGAATAACCAAAAGAGTTCTCATTGTAGCTCCAATTTCATTTAGTTTCTCATTCAAAAAACCACCACAGTTTCCTTTACATCAACTGTTACTTTGTTGGCTGCTAGATCGATCCTTTAACTAAAACAAAAAAGGACTGTGTTAGTATTTCATAAAAATCATCATATAATATCTTATGAGGAGGGTAAACACTAAGATATATTTATTCATGTTATCTTAAACTCATTATATATATCTAAAATAATTTCGACTCTTTCTAATATGTTAACCATTATGGTTATGTCACTTATTATCAATATCTCCTAAACATCTAAAGTTATATAAACTAACCTCTGAGACTAACTATAAGGACCCAACCGTAAACATTTCATACTATTGAATTTTGTTAATAATTCACATTGAGAGTATTTTAAAGTTTAGAGCTTTAGAGAATTAGTCATAACTTATATATAACAACTTGAATTTTACAATTTGACACTTCTACTCACTATCCATTTTTTCATTAAACAAAAACACTAAAAAAAAGGAAACATTTTTAGTTCCATGTTTTAGAATGCATGAATTTTTCTTGATCCCATCTGCCACCCTATTCATCTTTAATTTATGTAGAAAACATTACAAAACATGGGATGAGCATAAAAAAGATCATTAAGGGTTACATAAAGAAAGAAAACTGTTATTGTTTCATAAAAACTTGTAAACCATGAATACATTATCAAAAAAGTAATACTTTTCACCTTAAATAAGCAGAAAACAAACTTTACAGAATATAAGATCACTGCTTACCCTTTTTTAATCTAAATATTAACATAAAACTCATAGAAAATGACGTATAGGATATAAACGTAACTTGGGACATAAACATACTTAAATGGAATAATCATAGGTTCGACATCCACAAATCATTCTTACAAACGAAATAATTATACGGCCGACTTCCATACACAATGAGTTGGAGGTTATAATGTAACAACCCATCCTTAGTTTATCACAAAACCACCAAACATTGGGTTGATCAGATGACCACATGTCAAATGTCCAGTTATCATTATATAATCATCACACATTAAATATTTCAAATATCAACATTTACATCATAAAATTTCATTTTCAATCATTTGAAAAAACATCAAGATATTGAAATTGTAAATACACATTCAAGACCATTTTAAATTGTAAAATTTGTAAAAAGGGTATATGATATTTATTTTCTATATAAAAACATCAATGTTAGTTAAGGAATCCAAATATAAAATAGTGCTCGCAGCGGCATAAAGGTTTTTGTCTCTACATACGTTAAACACATTCCTTTTTTCGTTTAGTTAAATGATACATAGAAAAAATATTCCCTTGGAGTGAAAATAAAAGTAAAAGGGGCTTATTATATACAGTGTAAAAGACGTAGGTGTATATTATCAAAACATGCCTCAATGAAAGGATATTGAGACAAAGTCCCTTACCTTAAGTTTGACTGAACTCGTTCATTCATGAATTTCCTGAATAATAAACTTAAGCTAACTTATAGTTGCTTCAGAACCCTTCTCAATGTTATTATTCCTTTAATATCACTTATTACCTTGATATAACAATTAGTTAATTATATGAGTTCATATCAGACATTTTGTCGATATTCAGATCTTGAGTCAAAAGTGAACTGGTTATAATTATAAATTTTCCATGTGGTCCAAATTCTATTATCTCCAAAATGATATTAATGATTTATATATCCCATATATTATATATATCCAGTTTATATGTACTTATAATAGTCATTATAATTTGGATATAAGAAATGAAATGCACCATTCATGGAGATGGTAAGTTGTACGTACGCATGAACGCTACTCTCATTTCATTTTCATATTTAAAGGATTGAAAACTAAATGATACATAGGTATATTATAATTCAATAATAATTTATATTTTATATATGTTACATTATTTCGTTAATTCTATCCTTTATACATTCGATGCATAGCATGAATGAGTCATATCACTTTTAGGGGGAAATAGTTCACACTTCCTCAAATGACATTATCATATTTATACAACATGACAAGTATAAAGTTTTGTTAAAATGATAATTAAAGAAGAATAGAGAAAAATTAAATATCATAAATATCATATATAATTAATTTTCCATTATAATGGAAACACTGAGAGGTGGTAGGGGAAAATCGAACAATCTTCTTTTTATGAGGCTGGAGTTCTTCGGACACTGAAACTGTTTGTTCGTATCCATTAGATAGATGTGTGTGTAAGTGTAGTTTGAATACTTATCATAACAACATCCTAGAATATTTTTGATACTTGTTTTGTTATGTAATCAAATAATAAGAATAGAATATGGAGTGATGGAGTAGAATATTGTATAGGAACTTTAGAGAAGACACTACCTCTTTAAACGGGTAACTCCCTTTGATTTTATCAAAATAGCTCTCTTGAATTGACTTCTTCCAAAGGTAATTATTTTAGGAGGAATATAGGATGTTGTGAGATTATTGGACTAGATTTTTAATGAGCCAATGGGCTTGAGTTATGTGAGTAATGGGTTAAAGGTGGTGGCCTTTTATAAGAGGGAGGGGGTCTACATTAGGAATGTCTTGAAAGATTATTTTATTATAAACTGAATTTAAATTTTAAAAAGGTCCAAAATTCCTTCAATTTGAATATAAGATGAGGATTCTTTGAAATCCTTTCAAACAATAGGATTTAGATATGTTTTGGTTTCAAATGTAACCTTATCATTTATCTTAAACACTTAGTTAACTAATTTAACTCTTACCATTTCTTCATGTGTATTCATAATATATGGTTAATATAGTTTCTATAAAATACCAATAGTACCCCATGTGCTTCTTAAATGACATTTAAAACATTATATAAGTGGTTTGGATGAATCTTAGATTTTTAGGACTATTATATCATTTAGTAAAATAGTATTTGTTTTAAAAACCCATTTATGACTATTTCTATACTATTCAAATCATGACTTATAAAAAAATCCATAACAACCCGATTCCTTAAGAAAACCATCATTACATCAATGTAAATAAGTCATATGTGTCCCTAAAATTTCTGTATGGCATGAAATGTTTCAAAATAAATTTATTTTAATATTTATAATCTCATTTATTTAAATCTTTCATTACTAAGGTAATCATTATATCATCATTGTGTCTTAAATAACTATATCTATTTAATCTATAAATATAATAAATAAACTACCTTGATGTATGAAATATTTTTATTTTTATAATGACTATTTATAGTTGAAAATATAACTTATATAACCCCATATGAAAATTGTTTTACTAAATATACATTTTTAGGTTATATTTTCCTTTACTTTAAATTTAATGGAATTAAATGCCATTTTCACACACAAGTGGCTCCATGGGGTCCTTAAATTGACTCAAGGATGACCTTTCTTAAAAATATCTCATATAATAGGGTTACGAAAAGTGTTAGGGTAATTTAATATTATTATAATATTAGTTTTTTACCCTTATTTACCAGATTTACTTTTTAACCATGGTAAATAAAATATTTACTAATGTTACTATTCATAATATATAAAGATAAAAGTTACCTAGTTACACAATTTTGACCTACATATCCCAAATATGGAATCTATTTTTTCCAAATTCATAATAATGATTTTTCAGAAATTAATTTAAAGTCAATTCCCATTGTCAAAACCAAAATCGTGTTTTTATGAAATAAAAACTATCAAATGATTGACATGTGTTTAGGTCCAATTTCGAAATGAGAGTAATTTCAATGACCAAAATTGGATTAAATGATACAAATATAATCCATGTAAACTTTAAAACCTAATAAAAAGTATAATATAACTGAATAAATAAATTATATTTAAAGGTAGTTTAGAATTAAAATGGAGTATTTTTCACTATTCATTAAAAAAGGAAGTTTATCCAAAAAATACCAAAATTTCATCCAAATTGAAATTTTGATGTTATTCATTAAAGAAAAAGTTTCTTTTTTCAAATAAAACATATAAAGGTGTCAAAAACTAGATTTTGAAAAGGGTTCTCAATTAAAAGGAGGTAAAACTGCATTTTTAAAAAATACATCTTTTTTCTAATAAAAAATAATTTATTATTATATAATATCTACAAATCATATAAAATGAATTTGAAAAATTACTTTGAATATATATCATATATTTTTTCATTAAATAAAAATCCTTAACGACTGATATGAAGACAAAAATATTCTCTTTTAAATATGTTTCCATAAAAACACATCCATTATATTTAATTGGTTTTTATTTCCATTTCTTATAATTTTGGAAATTAATGAATCATAATTTAAACATGTGAAAACCATATTTCAAAATTCAGTTGACATTATTCATTCCTACCATTCCAATGGCTAGTAGATAACTAACATTTAAAATAATAATAATATTGTTGTATTTTTTCCCAGTATAACTCAATGTTGTGTGCAATGTTTGATTTCAGAGAAGCCCGTTATAGCTTTTCGAGTACTCTATCAGAAATAATCATCCCCTTAAACATAAAATTAATATCTTATTCATATGTATTAATATAAATGAAAAATTGTTATTTGATAAATACCTGGTTCTTTATATGTCATCAAATTGATCTTAGAATCAGTTGTTAGCCTAAGTCCTCCACTTATCATCCAATGGAAAGAATAAAAGGAAAGTTAGGGAAAACACATAAAGGGGAATCCATTGAAAAAAATGCATTACATATAAATTACATATATTTCCTTAACTTATATGCTTCAATCTATGTTATCCATTATTGACTTCCCAACATATATTTTTAGGGGATTTTTATTTTATTCACTTTATGATTGTTCATACTAAACTAACGATTTTACCAAAGCATATCCCTGGGGAGTTTCGTAACAAATATTGCAGAAAGGCCTATTGTCATTCACCATTTCCCCCTTGATTCTAGCTCCAAGTAGTGTTTCCTGGTTTTACCCATAGATACATCAGTTCCATAGCCACCTCTACTTGTTCGTATCCAGACATGGATGTGTTTCCTCAATAAACAACTTACTCTATAATAACAAAAATTTAGGGATGTTTTTATTGTACTTTGTATTATCCATAAGGATTTCACTGGGGTTTTCAAATCCAAATTTGAAAAATAAATAAACCTATACTATGATACCAACTATAACAACCCTTCTCTTTCTTACATAATTAAACGTCATTTATTACATAAAAATTCACTTTAGGCAACTCTAAATATCAAGCGGTCTAGTGTCATATGAAATTAGGAACATTAAATAAAAACATAAAACATAAAATATAACATCTTTATTGAAAACATCTTTTACATGACCACATCATTCCTTCGTACTTAGCATTGAATGGGATAACCTGGGCACATGCATAAAAAAAGGGTGAGCTATAAAGACCAGTAAGGGAGTAAACATGGAATAACATGAAGAATATAGTTCATGTTAGGCAATAGGAATATCAATAGAACATAAGAGAAACATGAACATAAAAGTCCTGATAATTCATGATTTTTATAACATGGAAATGTGGCAACAACATTTAACATGATATTTGCATGATCCAAGGTTCATTGCACATGGAGCATGTGTAAATCCTCATTGCACATTAATTAGCATCATTAAAACCTTATTTCACATGAATTAGCATGAATTAACCCTCATTGAACTTGAAATATCATTATACTACTCTTTACCCAATGCATTTGAGCACTATCAAGGTGCACCCTTTATAAACATTTCATTTCATGCATAAGTGTGCCATATGGATCATACACATGGATTCATTAAATATCATAATTTATACCAAAAATAAGAGTTGTGGAAAAAATAAATTTATGTCCTCAATATAAAATTATATTTTCATAATGGTGAATACCCATGATAGGTAAATGGGTATGGTTTCACTTACATGATGATTTTGGCATAAGAAATTTTGGTGCAACTTCAGCAGCATAATGATGCCAAATAGAAATTGTAAAATGGGTTAATGAGAGTGAAATTGGGATCTCATAATTTATACTTGAAATATATAGTAAGGGGGTCATAGAACATAATATAACAACATATTTAATGGAATTTAGATGCATAATACAGAAGATTTGGATGAATGTAAATGAGAAGAGAGAAATTACTTACTAAATTTTAGCATGGAAACATGTGTACAAGGGAGGCATTAATGGTAGAGAAAGTGGTGTATCATCATTAAATCACAATTTTGGAAGTATAGGGGAGGTTTTAAATCATACCCTAACTTTTTTAATTGAAAATAAAAGGGAATAACAATATAAGGAAATTTGAACAAAAATAAGAAAGGAAGAAATTCCTTACGGGGAAGTGTGACCCGAAAGGCTTGGGAGAGGATTAAGAGGTGTATAAGTAGCCTGGGGTGCCCTGGGAGGATTATATAAATATTATGGTATGGGTTGGTCTATCTCAAAAGGGTTTTAGTGAAGATAAATGGGAGATTGAGTGGGTTTATATAAGAAATGAGCAGAAATTCTTTATTATTTAGGTTTCAGACAGTACACATTAAACTAATAAAAACCACAAACCATCCCATCATTTTTCCCAAGGTTTTTGATGATTTGGAGTGGAAAAAACATTTATAAGGATAATAGACAAACTTATTAAAATATTAGGCTTTTTATGTGGAGGTGAGTCACACTCTCAAGGAAATCATTTTAAAAGGTTAAAATATTTTATAAGTCTTGGAGGGTCCACTAAGGCACCATAAATTTAATCAATATAATAAAAAATCACATTCTTTTAAAGGTAAAACATATATTGGTATAATATACCTTTTATATTATTTTATTACATCATTATTGGGTCATTATGATGTCATAAAACACATTATATATTTAAATAGTATTTAATTTTTATCCAAAAATTTGACTGTCTTGGAAAATTATGAAAAACTCACTGTTAGATAATTTTGATGTCATGAATCAAAAAATAATATTTTATTTATCTAAATAATTTTATAAATAATTGAATTTTTTCTTTTATAATAAAAACCGACTTTTATCAAAAATTCATGGTTTTTGACAAAAACAGCTTTCAACCCTTAATAAAAATTACAATTGTATTCATAGAAATTATAAGATCATTTAAATTTAACGAAAAATAATTTTATAAAAATATTTTATTAAAATAATATTTATTTAAAAAATACATTAATTCATCAAAACATATTTTTAAGTGAATATTAACTAAAACTACAATTTGTTCTTTAAAACCCATTTTCAAAGTAAAAAATAATAAAAATGAATGTTTATTATTTATTCTATACAAAAATAATGAACATAATAATAGTTCAATGTTCTTGTTACATAACCCCTTATAACACCTACATAATACCTAAGGGTATGGTGTGCGATGGTGAAAAACTCTTGGGGTAACTCGGATAACATCGCTCAGGGTGGTAATCTCTATTAACTTTCACATATCCTATAGGGAGTTCCATTCAAGATTAACTTGTTGAAGCATGGCTTGGGATTGATGAAAACGAATCCAAGTGATGCTACCTTCTTCCCAAGCTCCAAAAACAGGCTTCATATGGAGCAATTCTACTAGATGAGGCCATCACTTCCTTTGTTTGAGTAAATTTGATATGTTAAAGATATATTTTTACAATAATATGTGATCACTGTTCAATGACTATACTAGAAATAGTAACAATTAATAAAGGTATTTTTAAATCTAAAAACATAAAACCAGGGAAGTTCATATTTCTAATATAACAATTTTACATAATAAGACATTCAATCAGATCAAGAGAAATTTTCATTAATAAAATCTTGGGTCGTTAGAGTGTCATTTTTTTCCACCCATTTAGATTCATAATAAATATACACTAAGATTTATACAAATCCTTGTTAATTTAGAAATGGTCCCATGAAGTAAATTATCGATTAATGAAAGATCTCACAAAATAACATGGGTTGTTGGGTTATTACATTCCTCTTAGGGATATTCCTTAAGAATTGAAAGCTACTGTATGGATTAAAAAATGATGGAAATATCTATGAATGGTTTTCTAATAAAGTACAGAATCACAGAACATTTAATCTAGATATTTATATCCAAAGTGGACTCCAAAATATAGTGTGTAAAAAAACTCAAAATAGAGATGAACTCATGGACCTGGACAATCAAACGAACAACCAAGTCACTACAAATTCTCCACCATTATGGGATATAGAAAATGCACCGTAATGAATCATGATTAATTATTTGGGATTATGATGTTCGAAAATTTCTTGGGATTCCATATACTAATAAAAATCACAATTTATTCATATCAATGGGTTAGGTACACTAAATCACAAAGGTTTTCATTAAGGGATAATTCTCCCAATGAAAGGGATTAGTCTACATTATGGTCCCATATTGGGGAAATGAAACTAATTTGTTCATCGATTATATTTTACACTCCTCTCATATTTTTAATCTGTAGGTCAAAATCCTAGAGGAGGATAATCCACTATATCAGTCAAGGATTGGATTTGGGTTTCTTAAGGGAAAAACAAACAGCAACATGATCAGATTAGACAATGAATTTTAACCTATAGAGATATGAATAAAATTTTTCTAAGTAAATTACTACATAAAGAGGTGATTTTTAGTGGTTTTGTACTTGTCTTAGGAATTTTCAATGGTAAACAAGGTATATAAAATGCCATGGGGACCAATCTCAACCCTTTATGATGAAACTACCCGAAATTCAATGTTAGTAGAATCACACATAAGTTTGATGGGTAAATCCGAACATCATGGTTGGATGATGAAATGTTATGTGATACTAATTGTTATTGAATGAAATGAATCATTAAATTTTTTTTCAAATAGAATATTTTTTCTAATAATCAAGTCATGATATGTATTATCTCACAAAAATATTTAAGTAATTGATGATATAAAATAAAACAAACCAAGAAAGAAAACACCTCGTGAACACATTTTGGAAATGGAGTTGAGGAAATTATTTCAATTTTTAATTTATCATCTTGAATTACATTAATCAAAATAAAAGTCCCACTAAATACCCCCATATTACCATGAAATTATATTTCTCATAATATATTATGAGATCTTTTTCAATTAAATGACACGGGATAGAAAAACGGTATGTAACAAATTCTGAAATGATGATTTGTAGACTGTGAATTTTTTCACACTTATTTCTATATAATAGTAAGAACCTAGATCTTATTTTCAGGTATGTCTTTTTTTTCTAGTTGTTTTTGAGAAAAAAGGAGTTTTTGAAAATTTAAGGAGTACATGTCGTGTTCTTATAAGTACACAACGTGTTCTCAGTAGTTGTGGGTAGTTGTGTGTTGGTCGTGTAACGGCCGAACACATGAACATGTGGGGTGACCTGGAAACCACCTAAAGTGGAGCATCATAAAAGAAAGTTCAAGCCATGTACTTTTAAAAGACATGATGTGTACTTTCTTTTTATTTCATTAAACTGACCGGGCTCGTTTCTAATCGACAGAACCTCCTCCTTCTAGACATGTCTCATCCAGGAACATCTGTACGACGCGAATCTTCTCCAAGCCACTGACTCGCCATTCGCTCACTGAATCTAGCACCACCAATTGCGTTGGAATCACTATGATCTATGGTGTACTAGGGCGATTCAAGGCTTGAGTTTCACGTATGTCGATCGTACTATGCCGAGGTAGGTAGTTTGTGCCTTTTTGCACATAGTCTTTGAGTTATATGTGAAGAAGTTCCCAATACCCATGTTTGGGGTATTGTGTGATTACAGATTTTTACCATGTTAATTCCATCCATGCTTTTTATGTTTGAATAGAGCTTTATGATTGTGAATAAAGATAATTTCAATGAGATGGATGTATTTTCCCATTCTGGTTTGTTTTTAACCGTTTGGTCTAGCTTTACCAGTTAGGATACTTTTTTTTCTCTTCCTAGAGTTTTTAAGATGGAGTGATCATTTATCTAATATGATGTTCCATAACTTGTGTCTATTTAGCCAAGTAGTACTTTGAGGTTTACTTTGGATTCTAATTATCATTTTGGTACGATTTAATTACACTGGGCTGCGGGAACATGGTGTAATGAGACTATAGGGGAAATTGACGTTGAGGGCTTTCCTAGAGTGTCTATAATTTTTTTCACACTGCAAAACCATATGGGAGATTGATGTTGATTTATTCCTCAAAGAGTCTTCGATTACAGCAGACTATAAGGGGAGTTGATTGTGAGTTCTTCCTCCGAGAGTATTCATTATATCCATTTTGTAAATTAAACCAGAGGGGTTAGTCCATTAGAACTACCCATAGGGTTACTTGAGATTGTTGGATGAACAAGAGGGGATAGGATATGATAACATTCCCAGTGGGTTGCTTGTTTTTTTTTGTGTTTGGTTGATTAAATTGTTAAATGTAAATGATGTAATGGAAACTATAGGATTGTTTACTTTTGAGTACTTCCTTATTTATTGCTTTGTTTTTCTTATTGCCTGCCATAGATAAATTCACTGACTGTTAGGCACAAATCTTTGGGTGGTTTCCTATTGGGATTTGTCTCACTCCCTGTTTGGGTCATTCTTTTGAGCCCGAACAGATTATATTGCTTCAGTTATTTATAAGGTCAAGCTCCCTTATACTTCAGGTACTTGTTTACTGTGGAGATGGAGAGCATGGGACCGAGCTCAGGCTTATGATGCTACTGGAGTTATTTTTCTTCTTTGTACATTTTTTTAGTACTGTATTCCAGTGTTGTGACTTGTTTGGCTACTTTCAATGAAATACATATCATGAATCATTTATATATGTGCTCCAGTTGTTTATTTCTTTAGTATTCCATTCTATATTTTTGTATGGTATTATTACTACTTCCTCTATTGTTATCAGTTTATTTAAACTACATTACTCTTACAATGAGGGTATAGTTTTCCCACTATCACACCCAAGGCCCTCACTGCTTGTCGGTAGCCTATGGTGTTTGGGGAAATGTCCTTGAGGCCATGTGACCAACTTGGTATGGGGCACATCTGGGTGGATTCTTAAACTGGGATGTTACAAAGTTGTATTAGAGGGAAGGTTCTATTCTTCTTGACTTACTGTTTGGAGCCTATATCTAGGGAGATGAAATAATATGTACATGGTAATAAGTTGTTCCTGGGAGTATCTTATCTGTGTACATGTAAAATCCAATTTACCTAGTATTTTATGATTTTTATGGTTTTTCAATTATTACAGTTGATTTTATTTCACCATTGGGTGATTCACATGTTTTGTTTGGTTATTGTTGAAATTATTGAGGTTCTATTTCTATTGCAACCCAATGATATGAGGGTGTTCCATCTCATGCAGCATATAGGAACTTTCTATGGATCACATGTCATGCATTCTTGCCATGCCATTTAGGGTTCATTAATGATTGCATTCTATTTTGATAGATGTTGTGCTAAATATTCATGTTGTTGTGATAGATTCCTTGATATAACACCTTCTATTCAATAGGGTATAGGATTTCATAGAGTTTCATTTGAATGAACGCCATACTATGGTTCTTGAGGTGTTATCAACCCTCATGAACTGGAATTTGGAGGAACATTGCTTTGTTATGCTTGTATATGACATGTTTAAGATTACAAGCTTTGATTTTAGGGTATTATGGACCCTCACGGATCGAAATTTGGAACATTAATGTTTTTTTAAGTGCTTTCTGGGTTCTGGAGTATTTTCTAAGGCTTACTATCTTGAAAAACCCAGAATACCATGTGTGTAACGATAAAGAAACTCAATGAGTTCTTCTTTTTAGGAAGGAACTATTTTTCTTAAGTATACTTCGTGTACTATATGCACACACCGTGTAGTCTCTCACCATGTCACTGGATATGTGGGCAGAAGCACAGTGTTCTGAATCTTTTGTGGGATACGTCGTGTACTGAATATACACGTTGTGTTGTGTAGACCATGTGTCCTCCCATGTGACTAATGACATGGATTGATAAAACATAGGTTATACAGGCCGTGTCAATCTTGAACACGACATGTTGAATAACCCTTGTATATAGCCGGGAATCAAACAACACAATGCATTGGAATCCTCCTAGTAAACATCGTTTCTGGCATAAACACACTATGTAGAGTCCACCGTGTGTCCACCCGTGTGACTATCAACATGTGCAGTTGAACCCTAAGTGGTACACGTTGTGTCAAGCACAAACATGTCATGTAGTATTGTTCAAGGAGAACCATTTGGGTTGGTCGTGTAGAAGAACTCGGGTAGTGAAAATAGATCAAGTACACTCCGTCTATTTGAGGAACATGTTGTGTGTATTGGGTGTTACACGACCAGTTTTTGAAGAAGTATACGCCCTTATGAAGGATCAAAGGAACACACCATGTAAGGGTTGTACACAACGTGTATCCATGTTTGGAAAAACATGAATTATTTCTTTATCCTATTCCTTTCTTGAACTTATAAGTTTCAGTCCTTGATAAATCTTGATCCTAAGGTGTGTAATTGACCTTGTAGATTCATGCCACCAAGACTTCCTTTGATTTTATGCTAGATACAAGGTAGTGATCAGAAACTGAACATGGCTAATCAAGGACAACCAATATATCCTCATGTAGTGGCAGTCTTGGCACCAGCCGTCATCGTGACAAAGGTGCTGACACACAGTAGCAAGAGGTCTTTATGAGGTTCATTCAGACCTTCCAAAGAGCACCACATCCTACCCTATTAATGTCAGACTTGGCGTGGGTCTTTCAGTAGCATCATCCTCCCACTTTCATTGGGGATGGAGGATCCCATGCTGCGGAGTCATGGCTAGAATCCATGCTTACGATCTTCGACCATATGGATATTTCTATGGAGAGGAGGGTCAAGCTAGCTATGTGTATGCTTTGGGATTCCACCAAGAGATATTAGGATGTGATCGCATATGCGGGATGCCAAAAAGTTATGGATTGAGAGGATTTTCAATGTACCTTCTATGATTACTTCTACCCGGAGACTTTGAGGGACAATCAAGATCGAGAGTTCATGAGTCTGGAGCATGGTACTTTTTCAGTTATGGAGTATTCTTCTCACATCACAAAGATGTAGTGATATACACCCTTTATATAGGGAGGATAGTTATTCCTCATGAGGATGTTTGAGGATGGTCTCAAGAAAGACATTTGAGGTCAGGTGAATATTTTCAGGTTAACTACTATATCTTCTATAGTCAACCAATCATTGATCACAGAGCACAACCTAAGGGATTCTGGAGCTGTGGGCTAGGGTGGTTCAACAACCAGAGTTAGTTCTTCTCTGTCTGATAGAAGGAAGCACTACAAGGAGTCTACATGTAGATATTTGAGTAGGATAGATAAACCTTCAGGTAGCCAGGTGGTATGCTACCAGTGTGGGAAGGTTGGTAATACGAGGCCACATTGCCCAAGAGACCCTGTCGAATGCTGATCTTATGAAAAGATGGTCCATCTTCAATGCTTCTGTCAGTTCTTCTCACTTTTAGCTGTCGATCAGACTTCCCCTATGACTCTGCAATAAAGAGAAACACCACTAGTTCCCCATCATTCTGGTTACTAGAGTTTTTCTGGCTGTTCAGGTTGAGGTGGAGGTCATTGTTGTGGTAGCCAGTGGGTAGGCTTTTAGCGACTACAAGGTGGATCCGCTCAGGGTAGTCAAGAAGGCTCACAGGGCCACTGTACATGACATATTTTTTCTGTGGAGAAGACCATGTTGGAGCAGGATCCTGGCCCTTCTACAGTTCGAGGTACTACTCTTGTTTCCTCAGTTTTAGATTTTGTACTCTTCGGTACAGGGGCTTCCCATAGTTTCGTATCTGTTGCTATTTTGGAGAGCCTTGAGCTCTGTATATTTTCATTTGCTGAAGTCTTAATGCTAGAAACTCTGTTGGGGACATGAACAAATAGTGTATGATAGTGCAAGGAGTTCCCTCTAGAGGTTGGTGGGTGTCACTTCTTGTGGGATATATATGTCTTAAAGATGACGGTCTATGATTTCATTCTTTTAATGGACTTGTTAGTTCCCTTCTAGGCCGTTGTCGCCTACTATCACTGTAGGGTGAGTTTCACATCACCATATGGCATATCATTTCTTCATAAGGGTGAATGGGATGTCCAGGTGAGCAGAGAGTGACTCGATCATCATGCGTTGGGAGGAGTTATAGCCCAGATTGCTAGTCTATATTTGGATGACCAGGGGGCTTCATATTAAAACTTTCTTCCAGTGTTGGATCATTTCTAAGATATCTTTCTAGATGACTTGTCAGGTTTTCCTCCCGAGTGAAAGGTAGAATTCTGTATTGTGCTCATTCTAGGAGCTGCATCAGTGTCTATTCCTCTTTAGAGGATGGCTACACCGGAGTTATAGGATCTCAAGAAGTATTTAGAGGAGTTACAGACTAAGCATTTTATCTGACCCAGTAATTGTCCTTGATGTACATATGTCCTATTTGTAATTAATTTGGATGATTCCGTCAGAATTTGTGTGTATTATAGGATGTTGAACCTGTTTACAGTCTGGAACTGATATCCCTTACCGAGGATTTATGTTCTCTTTAAGAAACATTGAGGAGCCCAAGTGTTATCAAAGATTGACTTGAGATCTGGATGACATCAGTTGTGTGTTATAACATTTGATATACCTCTTACAACCCTACAGAGAAGGTATGTTCTATACAAGTATGTGTTTATGACATTCATTCTTACAAACGGGCATGTTTTTTTCATGGCATTGATGAACTGAGTGTTCCATCCATACCTAGATTCTTTCTTGGTAGTTTTTGTGGATGATATCTTGATGCACTCTCATACTCGACACGACCATGAAACCCATCTTGATATATTTTTGGTTACTACATACTTTTCATATATGACTTCTCACACTTAGTAGCGCTACTAACATGCCTAACTAAGAAGGGTGAGAAATACTTGTGGTCAGATTCATGCGAGTCATACTTCAAGGAGCTGAAAGGGATGTTTACTTCATCCCTAATACTAGTATTTAAAAAGATAGAAAATATCTATAATGTTTATTGTGATTCATCAGGTATCAGGCTGTGAGAAGTGCTAATGCAGGGGGAAGGAGTCGTTGCATACGGGTCTCCGTAATTGAATCCACTTGAAATAAATTACCAGACGCACGATCTCGAGTTGGCTAAAGTTGTTCATGCCTTACGCTATTGTATACATTATCTGTTGGGAGATCATTTTGTGGTTTTCACCAGTCAAAAAAGTCTCAAATATATCTTCACTTAGTGCGACCTAATTTTGAGACAATGATGGGGGGATGAGTACCTTCAGTACTTTGACTTTGAACATGCCTACACTCTTAGGAAAGGAAACATAGAAGTTGATGCACTGAGAAGAAGGACTTTGATATAGGAAGTTCAGGAGGCCAGGAGTGTGTGGTAGCTTATACCTATATTCTCTGAGATGCATTTAGAAGTCCACGATAGACGGGGGAAGATATTCCTTTCTTCTATGGTTGTTACCTCTACTATTTTTGATAATGTTTGAATGAGTTAGCTATCAGATTATGAAGACCCAGGCATATGGGAGAGTGTGTCTTGGGAGTACCCTATTTCTAGATGGACCATTGGAGAGGATAAGATCTTGAATTTTCATGGACTTGAATGGGTGTTAACAGATATGCGTGAGGAGAAGATGGAGGAATTTCATTCATTATTATGGTTAGTTCATCCTAGTGTCACCAATATGTATCAAGAGATACACCGTCAGTATTGGTGTCCAGGTATGAAGAGAGATGTTGTTGGTTTTGTCATGAAGTGTTCCATCTGTTAGTAGGTGGAGGCGGAGCATGAGCGACCAGTAGTGCTTTTGCAGTAGTTACCAATTTTCGATTGGAATTGGAATGATGTCATGTTGTACATCGTGACAGGGTTACTAAAGTCTCCTTGAAAGAATAATGTAGTTCGGGTTCTCATTGACAGACTCATGAAGGTTTCTCTCTTCTTACCGATCAAGGAGGACTTCAATGTTGATGAGTTAGGAAGGTTTTACAATCAAGAGATTGTATGTTTACATGGGGTTACATACTCTATTATTTCATAAAGAGATTCTCATTTTACTTCTTGGGTCTGGAAGGGTTTATAGAGGGCTTGGGGTACACATGTACTTTTGAAAATATCTTACCACCCCCAGAGAGATGACCAGTCAGAGCGTACGATTCAGGTGCTGGAGGACTTGCTTCGAGCATGCACCCAAGATTTTGTAGTTTTTGGGAGAAGAACATACCTATTGTGTATTTTTCTTATAATAATACTTTTTAAGAAACTATTCAGATGGCTTGTTATAAGGCTTTGTATGATAGGCCATGACGATCACCCCTATGTTGGCTAGAGACAGGAGAGGCAACTATGCTGAGATCTCACCTTGTTCAGGAGACCACGGAGTTGATAGAGTTGATTTGGAAGAGGATGGATATTGGATAGTCACGTCAGAAGTATTATGTTGATCGATAGAGATGACCTCTATATTTCAAAGTTGGAGATCAGGTTTTCCTACTTGTCACAACGAGGTTGGTACACATGAGGATTATGAGACAGGGTAAGCATTCACTGAGATATGTTGGACTGTTTGAATTTTTGGAGGGAGTCAGTCATTTTTCCTATCCCTTGCAGTTTCCTCAGTGGTACAAGGCTATTAATTGCCTCTTTCACATTTCTTAGCTATGAGGTTACTTCTCATACACGTCTACTGTCTTTCATCCCGAGGAGGTTGAGCTAGAGGAGGACACATCGTTCGAGGAGCATCTTATTCGGATTGTGGATCGCAGTGCAAATTTTCTCTGTGGCTGGTCTGTTCCTCTGGTACAAGTGCTATGGCAGCACGGGCAAGTACATGAAGAGAATTTAGAGAGGGAGGCCGATGTACGATCACAATGGCGGGAGTTGTTCGAGGATTTTTTTCTACGCCACCTTCTTTGGGATATTTGGGGGCGAATTTCTTTAAGGGGGATGTTTTTAATAACCCGGATCTTCTTTTTTAGGTATGTCTTTCTATTCTAGTTGTTTTTGAGAAAAATAGGAGTTTCTATTAATTGTAGGAGTACACACCATGTTCTGATAAGTACACGTCGTGTACTCGGTTGCTGCAGGTAGTTGTGAGTTGGCCATGTAACGGACGAACACATGGATGTGTGGGGTTAACTAGAGACTTCCTAAAGTGGAGCTAGGTATTGTAATGTACACACTGTGTACTTTTAAAAGAAACATTGTGTACTTTATTTTTATTTCATTAAATGGACAGGGGTCGCATCTAATCGATATAACCTCCTTCTTCTTGACTTATCTCATCCAAGAGTGCATGTACAACATGAATCTTCTCTAAGACTCCAACTCGCCATTCGTTCTCCATATCGACCATCATCAGTTTCATTGGAATCACATAGATCTACGGTGTTATAGGGAGAATCAAGGCCCGAGATTCACGTATATTGATTGTACTACACCGAGGTATGAGGTTTGTTCCTTTTTTGCAGATAGTCTTTGAGTTATATGTGACAAATATCCCTATACCCTCGTTTGGGGTATTGCGTGTTTAGGTATTTTAGCCCTGTTATTTATTTCCATTCCTTGTATGTTTGAATTGAGGTTTTTGATTTTGAATAGAGATAATTTCAGTGATATGGATGTGTTTTCTCATTCTTGGTTGTTATTGATAGTTGGTATAACCTTTCCAGTTAAGATAACTTTTTTCCATTCCTAGTGTTGTTAGGATGGAGTGATCATTTATTTGATATGTTGTTCCATACCTTGTGGATATTTATCCATGTAGTACATTGAGGTTTACTTTGGTTGTTAATTATCATTTGTGTATGATTTCTTTACATGGGGCTGTGGGAACCAGGTGTTGTGAGACCATATGGGAAATTGACATTGCGGTCTTTCCTAGAGTATCTGTAATTATTTTCATGCTGAAAGACCATAGGGGGCATTGACGTTGAGTGATCCCTCAGATTGTCTATAGATACATTATGAGACCACAAGTGGAATTGACGTTGAGTGATACCATAGAGTGTATGTACTTTACCACTAAAAGGCTATAGAGGGAATTGACGGTGAGTGCTTTCTCAGAGAGTCTTTTATTACAGAAGACTCTAAGGGGAATTTGTGGTGAGTGATTTCTCAGAGAGACTTACATTCTTCTTATAAATTGTAACAGAGTGGTTTAGCTAGGAGAACTACCCAGATGGTCACTTGAGAATGTTGAAAGAACCTGAGGGGATAGGCTGTGAGAACTTTCCTAAAGGGTTCCTTTTTTGTGTATTTGGTTGATTAAATTGTTAAATGTAAATGATGTAATGGAAATTGTAGGGTTGTTTACTTTTGAGTAATTCCTTATTTATTGATTTGTTTTTCTTATTGGTTGTCATATATATATTTACTGACTATAAGGCACAGATCTTTGGGTGGATGCCTACTGGGATTTGTCCCACACCCTGTTTGGGTCATTCTTTTGGGCCCAAATAGATTATATTATTGCAGGTATAGATAAGGGAAAGCACCCTTTTACTTCAGGTACTTTATTGTTGTAGAGCTAGAGAGAATGGGACCAACCTGAGTCATGTGATGCTGTTAGAGTTATTTTTCCTCTATTTACTTTGGTTTAGTACCATATTCTAGAATTATGACCTGTTTGGATGCTTTCCTAGACATACGTATCATGCATAATATATATATGTCCTCCAGTTATTTATTTCTTTAGTCTTCCACTTTTTATTGTTGTATTGTATTATTGCTGCTTCCGCTGCTATTATCTGTTTATTTCCACAGTGTTAATCTGCCAATGAGGGCATAGTTTCCCCACTATCACACCCAAGGCACTTGGAACTAGTCAGCAGCCTCTAGTGTTTTTGGAAATGCGCTTGAGGCCATGTGACAAACCAATTACAGGGCACCTTTGGGTGTATTCCGGAACCAGGATGTTACAATAATTCTCAATGTACTCATAACTTTTACTCAACAAAGAACACTGATAGTTATTAAGAGCATTACTCAGAACAAATAGCATCCTATTGTATGGAAATGTGCTGAATTGACTTGTAAACTTTTTATTTTCATGATCCTCCTAGAATATATGGATTTGAAAATAACCAAAATAGCCATGAAGGAAAATATTAATTTGCCTTAGAAGCCAATATTTCTAAATTTTCTCACTGAATGGTAGAGTAAATAGGACATTCTCTATGTATTGATTTATTCTAAGGTAGTCAATAAAGACTCATGAATTATTTTATACATGTTTTGGAACCAATTCATTATTTTCATTTTAGTATACCATCATTCAAATTTTTCAGCACATTTTTTCCTTGGCTAACCCATTTAATTTCAGATATTGTATATATTATCCAAACAATAATAAATTTTTTGACATCCAATTTTACCACATCAAGGTGGGTTGAATTTAACTAGATAAAATATTGACACAATGGTTTAGACACATCATCTAAAATTATATACAATATTAAAATAGATTAGTTAATCTTAGTAATATGAACTAATGGCTATCCTATTTACTTTTAACACTCTCTGTAATGGTTTTTTTTAAATTGTATTCATGTCCTAGAGAGTTTTTCAGAATATAATGATGATAAATTGGTTTGTAACCCTAATAAATTAATAATATAGATTGTATGGAAGTTGTTTTACATTAAATAAAAAATAAACTACATGAAAAGAGTCTCATAGCGGCGGTTTAAACCGCATCTATATGAATCTATGACAGTTTCATAAAACAACTGCTAAATTAGGTATCGGTGTCCACCACATTGTAGTTTCTTTAATTTAGTGGTATTTGTTTGATAATTGGTTTAGTAAACATATTTAGCGGTGGTTTTTTTTGTTTATTAGTGGTTTTATATAAAAAAATAACATTTTTAGCGGCGGTTTAAACCTCCCCTAGTTTTTTTCCATTTTTTAACATTAAAACTGATGCTAAACCCCCACAAATGTCACCAAATTACAAAGTGTAATTATTTAGAGACAATTTTAACAACTGATAATATGAAAATATAATGATATAGTATTAGTTTAAACTTCCATGAAATAATGTCCATTTCATTATTGGCCGTTTAAACTGCCGTTAAATGTAGATTCACAAGTAAAAAAAGGTAAACAATTTTACAACCCTAGTACTAGTACCCTAGAAATAAAAAACATATGCAGATAACATATAAAAAATAATATAAACCACATAACTTTGTTCAGTAATCAACAATCTAATAATGTTTTTTAAAAAACCTTTTACAGAGAACATATAACATAATAATCTAAACCATAACATCTCAACCATCTAACAATGTCTCTTTGATATAAATCAAACACTTTAAACAATATTGGAGCATTTTCTAAGCTGTAAGACTTCAAAATACATATCATGAACTTATAAGATGTATCCCTGATCCATCCAAATAAGGATGATTTATACTAGTTCTCATGATAGCATTGTAGAAGTAGTTGGTTCTGACAATACTACTGATTAGTTTTAGTTTGTACTATATGTTGGATACATAAAAAGTTATTAAACATGAATTGGTAATAGAATCATACATGCGTCAATGAGAAAACCTATACTATAACCCTTGTGTGAGGATGTTGTCTTTTTCAATTTAGGTTTATGTTTAATATAATTGTGTTATCTGATATTTGGGACCATATTTAGTAGTGGATGAATCATGTTCCATGTAATGTTTTTTATTTCAATAAAAAGTTTCCCAAGAAATTCCTAAGGATGGGAGAATGATGAGTATTATGGTAACTATGTCCTTTCATGTGGAGGGAAATACTGTAATGGACCAATTAGAAATGGTCAGTATGACTTCTTGAAACCAATGAGTTGGTATATTCAATATTTCATATCTCAAACATGATGATGAATTTTAAAAAATTGGTTTGAGTTGAAACTAATTTTGGATTATAGATGCATGCTCAAGATAAATAAGTGACCCATGAGTGTTGCCGGTCGGTAGTCTGTCTATGAATTCATAGAATCACGATGGAATGGTGGTTAGTTGATTAAACAACCATTGATGAATGATGAGAGTCATTGTTGTAATTTTTTGGTTATGCATGAAATAACATAGTATCATTGGGATCTTAGGATATAGGATCAATACCATTATTAAAAAATAACTATTAAGATGGTATCTCTTAAATAAGTAAGTTTAGGGTGGATTTTTTAATGCTTTAGTGATCAAAAATTAAAGGGGAGTTGATCCATAGATCTATGCATCATGTTAAATATGATGTGATCTTTTTGGGGGTGGAACCCTTTAAAGATATACTATAGATTTTCAATGAGGTTTTTTGGGTTCACTGAGTTAGTTAAACCATTTTTGGACATATTCAAACATCATCTAAAGACATAGCATCAAGGGTTGGTTCAAGGACAGTATAAAATGTTTTGATGGAGCGTGTATCGGAAGATCTAAATGGGATATCAATATATTTTTTCCAAAACTTCAAGATATTTTTATTTATGGACCTGTAATGGGTAATGTTTAGCAACATGGTGTAGTCTTATTCTATATTCAGTCATTCCAAATATATTGAATCCATCCAAAGTATGTTGGGAGAGCATCTATATACCAAGATAAAGTATTAAAACCAATGCCTTTTTATTTTGATGGATGGAATCCATGGGAGGTTTACAAAAGGATTGATTTATACAAAGACTTAAGATAAAGATTAATAATGTCAAAATTGAAGGGTAACACTCATGTTAGTGTTGTACCGATCATTGAATGGTTGTTTTAATTTTTTAGTTTCGAGATAATGGGAACTGTGTATTATTGTATTCCATAGTGAATGACAGCTACGGGTTCAAATACATACCTGTGAGAAGCTTGATTCCATGCACTAGTCCTGGGATAACATTTGATTATCTAGGTGTGTAGGATAGGGAATGCACTAGAATGATTTTTTTTTGGAATGGTGACATAAATGCATAAGATTTGGTAAGATCGAGAGAAGTCCCTAGATGTTGGTTACAAGCATTGGTGAGAATGCTAAAAGTGATATTTGGGTACCTTGTATAAAAGGAGTTAATATATGGCTTTAGATATGTTGACTATTAAAGTTTAGTGATTTAAAAAAATACTCAACCAAAAGTAGTTCAATATGAGTTATTTCTAAAAGTATTATGTGGTCAATGAGGAACCACTTCAGGCGCATGGTGGGTTGAGTTAGGTTGATTTTAAAGGTTTCTGATAGCTTTTAAAGGAAAATATAGTGTGAATGGTTTGAGATTAGTCAATTGGATTTTAGACAATTCAAAAAAATAGAGGTCCAGCGGTAATATCCCCCTAAGTAACACATTAAATATCTTGGGAGCACCGTTATGACATTGAGGTCTTACATAAATAGGAAATTGTGATAGTGGGAGTACCACAACTCAGAAATGAACATTAAAATTTAATATTTATTGTGGATATATCTATAATATTGTTGATAATAGGATGGTTACATGATCATCTGTCTTATATATTGGTTCACTCAATGAGCTCAATCACATAGTGGTGTAGCTCCTAATATGGATCTCCATCATCCTCTAAGTATTAGTCTCCCATGTATTGATGGTGTGTGGCCAAAATAGGCTTGACGAGCATCTAGTATAGACACCCTAAAAGATATATTGTGTGAAGAGATCATTCTGATTTTTCGAATGTGGTCAATAGTTGATGCAACATTTATGGGTCCCATCCCTAAATGAAATGGTTGTGGGGCTTATATCTCCAATATGAATAAAATAAATCAAATAAAAAACATAGTAGTTAGTCCAAAATAATAATATACACATCCTAAGATAACTCAAATGAAAATATTAAATATATATATATTCCATATGGAACATAGATTACTTCATAGTCCACCAACATCGTACTTCACCATTTATAGACTCACTTTTATACTATATCATCAAGAAGAATCAAATTCCAACGCCTTTATCAAACATGGGGAATCAATAAAAATTTAGGTCATGAAAATTTTATGTGAATAATCTATGCCAAAAAATTTACATGATACATGACACATGATACATGAAAAATCCCTCTCTGTCCATATTTTTACAACATATCATGAAGACCACTAATCACTTTCCGATGATGAACATATCTTGTCACCCTCTTCACCTCCATCTCTACTTCCTACTATCGACACCTATCAGATAATTATATTGAAATTTAAACAGTGTTTTATATTTATATTTAAACATAAAAATAATAAATTTTTTCAAAAAATATGATTTTTATGTTGTGTGATTTACCTGCTCACCGCCAGACATCAATGTAATATCACCAAGGAAAGATCTGGTTGTCTTCTAATATAAATCGGCCCACTCTTTCTGCAAAGAAGAAATCTGAGCCCCATGTTCCTGAATTGTGTTTTTCATAGAAACATAATCTCTATGATACTCTCAACTATAAGTAGGAGTTGATTAATATTTATTCCTCGATGGCTTGATGAATACCTTAGATGGTAAGGGTCCCAAACCTATCCTGCTCACTTGAATAGGATGGTCCTTCCCAATAACTTTAGCAACTAGATTTTCCTCAGAGAATGAGTAGGACTATGCGATATTAGCATCCCATATTTCTTTAATTATTAAGTATAAATAAATTATCATTCATATTAGAAGAAATTTATCTTAACATACTGACAACTAATAATAAGTTATTATAATGAAAACTGAATTCGTACCCCAACTTCTTAGTAAGGATCATTAACAAAACTCCCATTAAATTTTTTATAAACATCCAACCACACTTCTTTTTGGGATTCATGGAAAAACATATGAACAAAGAAATGCATTTCGAAAATATTAAAATTTAATAACATAATGACATTAAATTACTACATAACCTATTAAAATTGCCTTTATTTTTTAATAAAAAACATCATTCGTCCAAGATTAAGGCATATGCCTCCAATCATCATACATAATTTGAATTGAAACCAACTCCGTGGACAACTAACCTAGAATATGTCCAAGTAATCATGTTGTGTCATCTGTAGGGACCCTATAGAAATCAAATGTGACAACTATCATTAGTCCTATAAGATTACATACATATGATCTTTTCATATTTTTCTCCATAGTTTAATTGCTTTCATCTTTTATGAACAAAGAGATGATATAAAAAAGTGAAATAAATTTATTCATATTAAAATGTGCACCTATAACAAAAATTATCATGTATCCACATGAAGAACTAGGAGTGGCACCCTTCTACCTCACTAATGAGGCTTCTGAATGGGATATTGTCAACTAAGATACAGATGGGACCCTCATAGAGGGAGTGACAGATGGTGTACGGGGGGAGATGGTGTCTCAAATGACATAGGGATGGAAATAGATAGATCTTCATCTGCTAGGGTGGTCAATGGAATAATATAGTGTTTCCTCCTTGTAATTCCTATCATTTAGTCAAATAAAATTAAACTCAAAACATATAATTCAAAAAATTCAAATTGTGAGAGAGTTTGGATATTGAGATTCTATCCTTAAATATCATCTTATATGTGATTAATTTTCTATATGATAATCACTAGATATTATGATGACCTTACCTTATGCTTTTTATTATGGTTAATACTAGATATTGGAATTCCATACTCTGATGAAACAATAATGTCTTTTGGCAACAATAGATGTATAACTGTAATTGATCGAAATTGGTGAGCTTAAGTGTTGGGGTAACCTGGTTAGCACCTAGTGACCCAACATGGATTCTAGAATACAAGTTTCAAGATGAAACCAGTAAGATAATATTCAAATGATTCATATGATATTGATAATAAAATCATGGTTATACATGTGAAATTTAAAATAAGAAGACCTATGGAAATCACAATGAAATGAATTAATGACAGAGAAACACAAAGTTTTCTATATTTACATACTAAAAATTCCATACATAATAACCATAAACATTCTTCATATCAAAATAATAAAAATTCCCACTATTAAATTATTTTAAATGTTTAGTATCAAAACAATATATTATTATAAATTATTCATATAAAAAATAAACATGCTCCGGAGGAAAACATAACGCACCTTTATTATGCACAATATAATTTATTCTATCATCCATTTATTTCAATCCCTAATTGACATAATACATGTGAAGTTAATTTAATTTGAAAATGAGAATTTTCAATAAATCTATAAATATAAGGAGACAACAAAGACAATAAAAAAACCACATACCTAATTCACATACTAACTTCGTGCTCTTGCATCAAACATTATCACAAAAAACTATGATAATTACTCAATTATATCACACATCATCCAACATCACATATCATTCCAACAAACCATTTAATCACCGAAAAACACACTCTAACACAAACACAATTACCACTACTAATGGTAAAATCCCCACAGGGACCACATTAGGCACAAAAAATGCATCAATCACATAAACATATAAATGATATTTTAGCATGCACAATACCACATTTTAAAGGAACCTCCCATGTGTCTAGATAAGAGTGGGATTAAGAGAGAAAGGGAGAAATGGATCAAGATAGGGAAATTGAAAAAAAAATCCCCATATTCACAAAAGTATATAAATTACATTTTATGGGTCTATGGGGTTTCTGGATTCAATGTTAAGAAACCTAGGACTCTTAAAAGTGCATAAATAATTATTTAACACCATCCAGGTACCCAGTGTCACCTATAATTGTAAATCATATGTGGAAACCCATTATTGATACCCTAAATCCCTAATTCACACACCAAATCACAAACATAATTAAAAACAGCTTAAAAAGTAAACTCAATAACTTAAATAAATTTTGAATACATTATCAAAAAAATACCCCTCAATCAGAATAAATAAATAAACCATCAAACGATTTTTCCACTCATATTTCCAACATAAGTCCTTAATGACACCATAATAAAGGTAAAAAGGTTAAATAATTATATCCTACCAAAAATAACACTTTACAATATAGATAAGTCTCAGGAAACATATATCAAAAGGATCATTGCCTCTATATTGGCAATAAATGATATTAAAAATATATTATATCAATAATAATAGTCTTTGAAACTCACATGAAGTCCCCAATAAAAACCATATCTAGAACCAAAATAAGTAAACAAATATCATATAACTTATAACTAATTTTAAACACACCTTGAACCATATCCAAATTCATCCATACCATGTCTATTTCATAGCTCCTTAATCTAACCCAAATCATTAAAAATACCAACACTTCAACTTCCAAAAATATCACACTGAAAAATATCCCTAACATTACAATACACTTCTAATAAATGACTCCAAAATCCAAAAAAATACCAAACCATCTAGAAACATCAATACAATACCATATGAACTCATCCTTATAATCCATTATTTTATATAGAAATCATAATATAGGCCATGATACAATCCATTATATTATTCCATTGGGATTTTATTTGATTGGCATAATTTTAAATTATATATTGTCAAGGAAATGAATTTATCAAAATGTATATAGAAAACCCATTCTTATTTTCAAAATCAATATATTAATTCAGTTTTTGTAAATATCAGACAATAAATAGGTGTGAAAAGTTAAAATTTGAGTAATAATAATCCCTTACCACCATACATTTTAAATCTTCATTAAACATGGAATGTGTATTATAACTAATTCCACACTAGGTTCAATTTTACCTCCAAACTATAAACGAATTACAATTTAAAATTACGTTCTTATTTCATTTTAAAAATTTAACTTCATGTTTTAACATTTATTACCCAATTTAAAACACAATTAAGTATTAAATAGTTTTTTTTTCAAATCCCATTCGAGTTCAATATACAATAAAAAATTTCTATGTTAGAAACACAAATTTTACTTTTGTTCCCCACACTGAATTGTTTGAAAAACATGTTTTAAAGGACACATTATCCATTTTTAAAAATATATCACAATTTAGATCATATTTTGATTAAATAAAAACTAATGAGTTATAAAACACACCATTATAAAATATTTCCATTTACTAGATGAAATTAAAAAAATCCACATTTCAACTTATATAATGTGATAGATGGTTCCACAAAGAATTGGCCCAAAAGGTTAGGATTATCATGATAAAATGATTTATTTTCAAAAATAAATCTATTAGAACCTTAGTACACATAGAATAAGTAACATACAATTTATTAGTATTTTAACATGATGAAAATATAAAAATTAAAAACAAAACATTCTCAATAAATAGAGGGGATCACATTAATTAACATCCAATCAAAAAAGATGGGTTTACTGGAATTAACATCCAAACAAAAATAGAAAACGATATATAAAAATGGCCAAAGAAAATACCTCTATTAATGGGTAAGTTTGTTTAATGATAGGTTTATTTATTGGTCATATGAATATTCCAACCCAAGAACATAGAATTATATTAGGAAGATGAAATTATTAACTCTCATTAGGATTCCATCAATCTCTCCCATTGGGCGTGGTGTACTTCATTTTACATTTTGTAAGATGATTCTAAATGTTTAATCTTATTCTACTTGTAGGGAAGCATATGTAGAGGGAGTCATCACATAAATAAAAATACTTCAATAAATAATTCCATTAAAAATGAATATCTCCCATATGGTGAAAAGTATCATTAATGTTTCTAGACCATTTCATTTTATTGGCATCACTAGTTTTATAAATCCCATTATATTACTTCCATGGTGGACTCTCTCATTACCCTTCATTCATCATCTATGGAATATGGATCTTTAAGAAATTCATCATCACGTGGAATTTTTTTAGCTGCATCAAAGATTGGAATGTCAAATTGTACCTTTTTAAATTAATCCTTGATCTCTATATCAATTTCAATTTAAAATTTGTTATTTAACTTAGATAGTATTTGGGGAATATAAAGGGGAATAAATTATTTTAGATAATACTCACTGAATATGTTTTAATACATTTTTTTTCTTATTTACTTATATAATTCGAGGGTTGAGATAGAGAGTTTTCAAGCGGTGGGGATAATTGTTTTGTAGAATCATTAAAGGGAAAAAAATTCCACTACTAGTTTTGATAACTGATACATTAGATTGATCATCTGGATTTGAAATAGGTTGGGGTAGAATTTTACTATATCCTTTTATATTTATACCCTCAATGGTGTTATCTAATTATCATACAAGATTTTATAGGCCTTAAATATCCAACTGTGTGGTCTGTTGGAACTTGGGGTTCTAGGATTACCTTTTATTTTCCATGTCATTGATCCTTGGTTTACATTTTGGAGAAGGTGTGTTATTCATAGAAGTTTGAAGATAAGAATGATGTGTACCATTTCATTGTGGATGTTAGTTCTATTTGGGTTAACTTGAGATGAATTTTTTTAGTACTATTCTTGTGATTTCACTTAAGGGTTTTGAATAGACAAAATATTTCTTCATTGATGGGTGAATCTTTCTAAGAAATTATCCCATGGAATATTGCTATCTAAGAATTAGTAGAATCCCAATGACAGGGGTACTGATTATAGAAATTATTGTTACCAGAAAAATACCATAATTAAATGGATCATGGTCGAGTGTGTTAATTTCCTTGATAAGGAGTAAATTTTTATATAATGGTATCCATTTCATCATTTTTTTATAATCCTTTTTTTCTAGGGATGAATGGCTTACCTCAGGGACTCCTAAAGTGTGTGAAATTTCTCACATACCAAATTGTTGGGAATTTTATGCAAGGTTGGATATTTGGTCATGGGAAGAAATAAGGGTTTGATCCATTAGAGGACCACCAAATAAAACATGAATCATTACATGATCCAAGGGAACAATTACCACATAGATGTATTAAATTATAAACATTTCACAAATTTAATGTTTTGGGAAACATGAAAATATTCATTCAAATATCTACCAGTGTTTATGAAGAGTCTCTCCTTGTGATTTCTTATTTTAAAATATTTCTCATTTAATGTATGAAATTGATGAGGTAAGGAATAAGTTCCTTAAAAAGAGACATTTTTGTTTATTTAAACCACCAATTGTTGTGGAAAGATATTATAGCTAGATTTTGGTTATACCATATTGGGAGAAAAGGAAGGCCCAATAATTTATGATCCTCTCAATAAAATTTTAGATTTTTATAGTGAACTAAAAATTATAAAAAACTATGAATTATTTTCTATATTATTGACAAGTAAGACCGTGGAATTTAAAAATATGGTGTATGATTCCTGATAAAATATCAAATTTGGTTGCTTCCTCATGGTATTTGATGTATGCTAGTTGGTACTCCACATTAGGGGTGGTCTGTTATTTTATGGTCCAGCTATTTTCATCATTTTTTTGACCGTTTGTTTTGTTAAATCTTATATAGGTCTAGGAGAACTTGAGGTTTCACATGTGGCTCCTTAGTGTACCTTGAATTTCACACTCTTGATAACCAAATGTGGGATGGAAGATTCATTTCAATTTCTCAGTCTATTTAAAGACAATTTTTCTTTTATAGACTTAGTCATGGAAATATTTTGTCAATATTTTCATTGCTTTTTATATTAGTAAAAATTTACATAAGGAACCTAAAAAGGGGAAAAATATACTAAACTAAAAAATATTTGGAGAAAATATAATGAGAAATAGAAAGATCGATAGATAAAAAACACTGACAAATAAAAACGATCATAAAAAATACATGGAGGAGATAAAGATTATAGGGAAAATTAATAGTCTAGGAAATATAACTAGAATCTAAATTAATCATAAAAAGATCTTAAAACACTAGAAATTGGGTAATGATTTTATCACATTTTCATGCACATCAAATTATGCATTTATATTTTTACTATATATTATGCTATATAACAGGATCCATAAGTCATATTTTGAATGATCCGTACATCAATAATTTAAAAAAATCTAATTTATAGAGACATATATGGGTTTTTAATGAAAAGGGGAAAGGGATCACTGTTGAAAGATCACATGAGTTCATATTTATGAAGTCGACAAGTAGGATTTTGAAGAGTTTATGAAATTGTGATCGCCTGTGGTAATCCCCTTAATGGTCATCCATCACTACTTCATGTTAAAGGTATAGATTTTTTAATCAATAAAATTATACTTCTTAAAGTGTATTTTATAGAGATTTATTACTATTATATACATTAGATGTTATCAATCACACGAGATTGATAATCAATTACTGCTCAAAATAAATAAAAGTGTATTGATGTGATACTCAAACTCATGATGACATCTTATAAATTATGAGATGTGATACCCACATTTGGATACTCTTTTAAATTAATCACATGAAAAAGAATTTAAATATTCATGAGATTTAATTTTGAATTTTATAAAGCAAAAAAATCTATAATATTACCCAATAAAGGGTGGGGAAGAGAAAATAGGCAAAGGAACTCATATCAACACAAAATTAGGGTTATGCGTGGAAGCATGTGAATTATAATACACTGATTTTTTCATGTAGTCAAATTAGAAAAGAAATGGTAATTAAAAAATTGATGAAAATTGTAAACAAAATAATTAATTATAATATTATTCTACATATTATAGAAATATAGAAACATATTGCACCACGGTTCCCCCATTGGTGAACACAAGTAGTTCAGAAGACCATGGAATAGGAATGAAGAAAATAATGGTTAAATGGATGCCCCAAATCCCTGAATCCTACCCTTTAGTCAAACATCCTTAGAGAAATATAGAGAAATGTACCTTTTATACATTAATATCAAATATTAATACCTGGATATTCATTAATAAAACTCGTTATCCATTCCATAATTTTATACGTATAGTTTATTTATGAAACTCACACATAAACATAATGATCATAAATGATCTACATTGATTCCCAATAATTTTTTCATAACTAACATCCTTCTTAGATATATCCTTTATAATATCATTTTTCATACACATGTGAAAGAAAGAATAATAATTTGTGAGATCGTATTCATGTAAATGGTAAAAAATTAGAGATATTAATGGTCTCATTGACCAAAGTGTGTGAGAACCTAATCTTAACATTTTATATCCACTCCCTACATACCATATGTCATAATATAGATTCAAGAAATAAATTTGGATAGTTCATATGTATGTCATCATAAAATAAACAAATAACAACACGCATGAGAGTATAATGTTGTCATTAGATATGGGAAGGTGTAGTACACATAAAATTACAACTTTGTGAACATGTATAAATAGAAACACATTCACTAAATAATTTATGTACATGAATGAAGGCCCTAAAAAAAGTATGAACATGAAACCATGTCCTTTAATGATCTTATCGACATGAAATTAAAATCCCTGCATAAAATTATGGCCAATAAAACTAGTTCCCTGCATAATATTATTGAGATGAAATCCAGGTCGGGGCCTGAGCTTATGTAGATGAAATCAGGTCCACTCATAAAATTGTGAATGTGAAATTAGGTTCAAGAATAAAATATTTCCATCATGATTTATCTATATTTACCCAATTAATTTTAAATAGATATAGGTATCACCCATCACATAATGAAAATAATAAATATTTGTTTCCACTATATCATAATACTTTCATCAACTCAAAACCTATTAATAGATTTAGATTTCATTAACATTTTATCATAGTATAACACATGGATAAAATGGAACGGGCTTCATAAAAGTAATGTCATCATAACTATAATCTGTAAAGAGAAATAATAAGGACTCGATCATGGGATCATATCTCCATTAAATCTTAACTAACATCAAAGGATGTAATCTTAGATGGAACCTTATTTTGGAAGATGACATAAATAATTTCCCAAGTAAAATAGCCTTTCAAATTTAAAATCAAATCATTAAAATTAAATTATTTTAAAAAAATTATGGAATATATTTTCAAGGGTACTTGTAAAGTAATTTTTAGGTCATTAGATAATATTACAAAAAAAAAGTAATACATTTTTTTTAGAAAAAAAATAGATATAAAAAGAAATGGTTTTATCAACCAAAAAGAAAAATGAAGTAGATTTTCCGTAAAAACATGTTTTCAGTATATTGATTACATATTGTTAGGAAAATGGATGGAAAATATGTATTATCTTGAAATAATATGTGGATAATAAAGTTAATGATTTTATTGAGATATATATCGTAATATGTCATCATTAGAAAATCAATCATTAAGAATCCTAATAAACTATGTGATAATAGTATAAACCCCTTAACACATTGGTAAATGTTTTATCCCATGAAAAAAATAATGCTAGATGAAAATTTATATCCCATTTTTGTATTAAAAGAATAAAAAAATGAATTCATTGGTAGTATATACACTGTGGTGTACAAGGCATGTATCCCATAGAAAAAAAAGTTAGAAGATAATCTTTTACCATGGGATCAACTTTCTTAAAAGGATATTTAACCTTTTGTATAATAAATTAATATTTTCTATAGATTTATAGTATAATAATTAAAATTATTTTTTCAAAATATATATAATATATATATATATATATATATTTAGAGTCATCCATAATGGTAGAGATAGAAAAATGTACTACACCAATCATAGAGATATTAATTCGTACATATGTTAAACCCAATTTTCATTTTTCGATGGATAAAATAAAAGAAATGGAAATAAATATTTACCTATGAATATTAATTATTATATCATATATTACATATGTATTCATTAATTACATCCTTATTATTATTCATGTAAAATAGAAATTAAAGAAGAATCACATCGCTTCGTGGATGTTGTAGTGTTTATGTGCGTTTGATCGACGTTATCATTTTCTAATGGTTTGAATGATATTAGATATGACACCATATTTATAGAATCATAGTTAGATGATAAATACCTTATATAAACATTCATTATATCATAAAACTATTCCATAAATGATGATAATGAAAAATGAATTGTACCTCACTATGGAGACATAAAGTCATACGTATGAACGAGTGATACTTTATCTTATCATTTTATGAGAAAGAGGATGTATAATTATAAATTTTTTTATAATAATTATATTTAAATATATTGATAATACAAAATATATTATTTTATGAATAAAATAACAAACTTATATGAGTTAAATTAATAATTAAAAATAAAGTGTTTGGTTACAGAGATTATCACTTCTTTAAAACAAATCCTTTATATCTCAACTTATGGATCATAGAGATGATATTTTGGGAGGAAATTGACCACTATAATGTATATAATCAAGTTTATAATGGATTATTTTAGGATATTATAAATCTATAATTCTCAATATGGTTTGAAGAATATAAAGTATGGGTACCCTTTTATAATTGGGGGGGGGGAACTTTTGAAATTTCATAAAATATTAAATTAATAAAAAAATAGTGTTCGTCTCCAAATGAATCAAAATATATAAGATTACAGGAAATATGGGTATGAGCTTCATGTATCTCATCAAATAAAATTTTTAATTGTTTATATCACATCTGTACATTTTGTTTTTTAAACCTACATTAACCTTTTTGAAAATTACCATAGTGGTAATGTTTTCAACCAATTAAGGGTTAATAATTTTACTATAAAATGAAGAAAACCCATAAATAGAAATTAGATGATATTTATAACCATATATAATTTATTTTTCATACTATTTTAATCTTTTAAAATTAAAATCATTTAATAAAATATAATTTATTATAAGATATCATATTTATGAGTTTTAACACTATTCATTTAATTTGTATTTAAATAGATTAAGAAAATGTGATAATTAAAATATAATGATTTAAATAATAACTAATGTGTCACAAAGAAATATAATTTATTTTACAAACATTAAATCATTAAAAATATATAAATTTTTATATTTTTAAAATAATTTATTTTATTTTTTATTTAGTTAAATAAATACAATAATTTTGTCACATAGGCATTGAAGGTAATTAGATTAAAAAAATAGAAATAAATTTGTATCATGAAAATAAATTTATTAATCACTAAATAGACATTTATATTCACACATCAATTTATTTTGTCATTATGTGGACATATAAGAGATAATTGAAACGAAGAGTCTGATAATCTGTAAATTTATTTTCATTAATTATTAAATATGTAATATTCATAAAAAATGTCCATTAAAAATATATTTAGAGTCTATGTTTACAATTATATAATTAAATTCATTAAATAACAGTTATAATTAAATATTATTGTCTTATTACTTAGTTTTAACCCAAATTAATCAAATTTACCCTTTAATGAGATGATAAAGTTTACCATAGTTACTATTCATAAAGCCAAAAAGGGTCATATTTAGAAATTTTGAACCTCCTGATTCATAATATGATATTTATTTGGTCTAATTCAAAAACTATATGTGAAATAAATTAATTTTAAAATAAGTATTAAAAATCAATGAACCGTTTTTTATATAAAATAATTCTTTTTTTCTGAAAATTCTTTTTGGGTAAGAAAATATATTTATAGAAAATTTAAAAAAAATTAACATAATTGTATATTAATAATTTAGTATGACTAATTTCACTTTTAAACCATTTAAAATAAAATATTATTTATAAATTCATGAAACACAATTTTAAATTTCGATAAAAATTCGTATTTTCACTATTTGTTAGAAAATAATTATATTTAAAAAGTTACCTAGAATTCACCATAAGATAATTTTGGTGTGCTGATTCAAAATTGGACATTATTTTCATTTGATAAAATTTATTAATTTCTATAAAATAATTATAATACATTATCACATAGAATGATAAAAATAATTTTTAAAGAAAACATATTTATAAAGCCTAATATGTCTTTATTGAAAACAGATTAATTAATTCCTATGAATTAATAAATGAATATTTATTGAGTAAATCATTTATAAATATTTAAAAATTATATTTATATTATTCATACTAGATAATTTGACATCTAGGTTATAACATATGTATATAAATAATAATATTTTGGGATTTATGCAGCCTCATTGTTTCATTTCAGATATGATGTTAAACATAGTGTCATTTTAAAATTGATAATTTCTTCATTATCCCACCATCTAAATATAATTTTCCATTGAAATGTTAAATTTTTTTAATTGAGGGTTTTAAAATTTAAAATTCCATTTTTATAAAACCCACATCATAAAAATGTTAATAAAACATCCTCTTAAAAAGTGGGAAAATGATATATGAAGGAAATCATAAAACTGTATTTTATACTAAAAAACATTTGGGAAATGTAAAAATATGGATATTAAAGAGACACATTACACTATATTATTAATAGGGAGTTATAGGGAACATTTCCATTGAAAATTTAACCATTAAAAAACAATAAACCTGTAATGGTTTAAGAAAACATTGATTTGTCAATGAAAAAAGTAAATGGATAATCATTTTATTTTAAGGCTCTCTTTTTAAAGTTGAGTGATTATTTTACTATATAGATAACGACGTTGATAAAATAAACTTTATTTACACATTTTTATATCAAAATCATAATCTCATTATTTGTTTGTGATATGAAAAAATTCCACTTCATTTATTACACATAGAGGTGGATATTTGAAATTATTTTTTCATGCCTGAGGAACTCTAACAAATCATAAGATCCATAATTCATTTATTTGGACTCTAAATATTTACATAACATAAATGGTTAGTTATATTTATTATGTCTATAACATGAACCTCATAAAATAATATCCAAATTTTAACATAATCCATTCCATATGTAGTGAACCATATAAATCCTCCAAAATATTACTTACCATATTCAGAGGTTAAACATTATTTGATCTCATATAATTTAATCATCAACATAAACAATAATTCATTCATAACTTATCATACCAATATTTATATACCTTGAGTATATATTTTCCAATGTGTAATAATCATTTACTAAAAGGTTACAAAAAATCATATATGGTTCAAATAGATAATAAATATATTATTTATTAAAAATGCTCATATCATAGCCAAAACTATTTCTTTTAGTGGTTTGGCTTAATGATTTCACTGATAGATTTGATTCAGAATATAAAATATTATTTCTTTATTCTAGAGAAATATATGGAATCTATATTGGGAGGGAAAATAAATTCTTCGAAAGACCCAAAATTTCATTAAAGGATAAGATTTTCCATGGGATTTTTCATGAAAACATAAAAACAGAATACCCAATTCTAGAGTGGAGTATATGTGTGCCTTAACTATCATTATTCACTTCAACTATGGTAATTTAATATTCTTTCGCTTTGAAATATGACTTTATAGGTTTATGTGGCCTGAAATCTATTTTATTCCTTGTATTAAGGAATTTATTTGAATAATAACTAAACTATTTGAATTTTTAGTACTAGAGTGTGGGTGGAATATTCTATTGAGGTATATCCCCATTAAACACATTTATTTCCCTCTTTACACAATATCAACATAATTGTACATGGTGAATAGGCTTCCAACTCTTGAAATATATTATTATTCCATTTATACATTCACCTAAGTGCTCCTTTACACATTTTTGGCATGTTGGAGGTTGAATCATTATCTTTCATCCATGTGACAAACCACTAGAGATTCGAGGAATCCCATTTTTCCCTTTCTTAGCACTAAAACATTGAGGGTTTCCATCTCCCATTTTCACATTCTGTGCAGATCGAATTATTTTTTTAAAACACCAAAATTCATAGTGGTTAATTAATTTTTATGACTTGGTTTCAAACCACAGAAGAATCTATCAGTTTTTATTTGATGGTCGATGATTAAACATGAATTATATCTTGAATGTCTTGAAAACCTCTCTTGATAGGAACCAGTTAATTAATCATAATTTTGATTAATATCAAGAAAATACTTCTCTATTTTTGTATTTAGTATTCATGGGAAGTATTGAAGGAAACATATTCCATTAAATTCATCACATTATATAAAATAGATTTCTACCACATTCATTGTATTCTTAATAATATTACACCACTGATCAGTTTCAACTTCAAAATGAAAAACATTAAGGAACCATATTTCATGGATTCAAAATTCAATAATGAATAATATCTTTTTGATTACATTGATCCATTACTCAGTGAATGGTGGATCAGTAGATCCATAGAGGGATGATGATTTTATTCTTATAAAAGGATATGTATCATGTTTCTCACTTCTAGGTGAATTCATAAGTTAAATATGAGCTATGTTACCATAAATATGTTGGAAGAGGAGAGTGATAATAATAAAAAGAAAATTGGATCCCATCTCTTAATCCATTTGGTGGCTCATGAGGATGGTGTTTACATTGAAAATCACATTTATTATAAGATGATTCCTTAGGGTTTCACCCATTGACTATAACCAATAATCATAGTGTGAGGACTGATAATCATAGTAGAAACCTTATAATCATGAAACATCATTTAGAGTATAACTAATTAAAGAAATATTTTTTTCAAAAAATGAAACCTTAGGTTTAACCTAAGTCATCCAGGATCATTACCAAAACATTAGGATGTCATCATATACTTAGGAATATCCCAATGGTTCTCACTAATTGATTTTCATCCTAGAATCTATATGTTATGAAATATTTTATCTGATACCAACTATAGTGACCTATACCATTAATAAATAGATAATACATATTAAAATACGTATATTAATTACGAAACATTATGATCCATGATATATATGTAAATGTATAGTTCCATTGTAAATTTAGACACATAAGAAACTGGTTGTTAAAAGATATTAATCCCCCCAAACACATACAATTATTTAATAACGATAACCCTCAACAGATATATCTTTTCTAAAACCTTTATACATAACATGTGGAAAGGAAAAATAAGAATGGGTGATCTCATATTCCTAGAAAGTGTAAAACATAGTTATCAATGATCATATAATCATAACATGAACATCACAATGTGAGAACATGAGTGTAACATTTAAAATACACACCCTTCACATCATTGATCATAATCTTGTGTCATAAAATAGATATTTGAAATAAAGAAGACATGAGTCATAAATTAATCAAAGAAAATGAGCCCTAAGATCATTAAATTTTCCTAATACATGGAACTTTGGGATACACATAATCTTAAAACTTTATAAACATGTATAAGTTGAAACATGTTAAATCATTAAGTTATTGATATGAGATCAGGTCTTCGCATAAATATATGTACACGAAACCAGGTCCATACATGATCTTATGGACATGAAATCCAGGACCATGAATAAACTTATGGACATGAAAACTGGGTCTATACATAATCTTATGGACATGAAACCCAGGTCCATATATAATCTTATGCACATGAAAACAAGGTCCACATATGAAATTGTGAACTTGAAATCAGGTTCATGCATAAAAAAATTACTTCGTGAATTATCCAATATTACCCAATTCATTAACTAGAGATATACGTCCCAACAATCACATAGTAAAAATCATATATGTGTTTTACAAAATTCCATAAAACGTTCTTCATTTTAGAACCCATGAAAAGAAACTGATTTCATAAACTTTTTAAAATAATGTTACCAATAGAAAAAGGAATAGTTTTTATAGACATCATACCATTATAACCCTAAAAAATCTGGAGATATAATAATTATGGTATACATGGATCATGTCTCTAGTAAATATTTTGTAACATGACATGATATCATCTTATATGGATAATAATTTGGAGATATCACTTCGAGAATATCATGAGGAAAATAAGAATTTCATTTTGAAATAAAAAATTAAAAAATAAAATTTTCCAAAATATTATGGGAAACATTATACATAAAAGTAAAAATGTTTAATTTTAAATGAATATTAAATTTATTGATCATTCATTCTATATAATTTAAAGGAATCATTATTTTAATAGTTTTTTAAAATATTAAAAAGTACCTCATTCATAAAAAGATAAGAAAATTGCATTTAAAGCAATTTTTTAAAAAAAATAAATAATTTGTAAAAATTATTTCAACAAAATCAAAAAATAATATTAGAAAAATTTATAAATAATTATTATAAAACATAGATTTAGAAGAAAAAAATTCGACCTAAGAATTAAATGAAGTATATTTTCCTTAAAAAGATGTTTTAAGTTTATTGAGTACGTAAGTTAATGAAAAATGAATGGAAACACATAATTTTTGGAGTTTAGCATAGGAGAAATATTTTCATGTGTTTCTTGAGATATTTATTATAATATTTCTTCATTATAAATATAATCATTAAAATCCTAATAAATGATGATATTGTAACATAAACCACATACCACATTGTTAACTTTTGAATTATAAGGAACAAGAATTATGGAACAATAGATGGGTATTTATATCCTATAAGATTCACAATAAGAACCATAAAATACATTCAAGAGTAATATATAAACCAAACAAAATTAATGTGGTGTATAAGGCCTGTGTACAACAGAAATGGAAATGAGTTGATAATCACCTACAATGAGATCGACTAGTTTCGTATATTCTTTAACCACTTGTATAAATAATTTAAATTTATTATAAAACTATACAAGAGTATTTAAAATGATTAGTATATCATATATATTCATTAAATAAATTTATATTCATTTATAAATGGAGATATAGAGAAATTAAATACGCAATTTATTGAATTTGTTGGATGTATGTATACATGGACATTATTTTTATTTTTAAACGAATGGAATAGAAGAAAGGAAAATAAAAATTAACCTTTATAGAATAATTAAAATATCATATAAAACATATTTATTCATCAATTCCATCATTAGTACCATTAAAGTAAAATATAAATGAATGATGAATCATGTTTCTTCATGGAGCTGGAAGTCTACATATACGCATGATAGATGTTATCATTTTCCAACAGTTTGAAATATAAGAAGCTAGATTTTTCATTGTCATTATAAAATCACAATAGGATTATATATATCATATAAAAACATTAAACCCATCATAATAGTTATCCATAAGTTATGGTAATGAAAAATAAATAGTATCATTACACAGAGACGGTTGGGAGTACATTTGCACGAGCGATGCATTCACTTCTCATTTGATGAGGAAGTGGGAGGATAATAGTTGTTTAATAATCATAATAAAATTAATTTATATTTTTAAAACTGAATTTTTTATTTTATGAAAAATATATTATATTTAGAGGATATTAAATAACAATTATAAAGAATGTGTTGGGTTATAGAAATTACATATTCGTTGAAATAACTCATTTAGAAATCCTCTTTATGATATTGGGGTTGGTATTTTTGGAAGAAAAAAATTATAACACTTATATGATGTTTAAGAGGAATTTAGGCAGGGGATGATCGATATAGAAGGCTAAAAGTGGTGTTAATATGATAATGTATGAGTTTCCTTTTATAATTGATGGGATGAGAGCTTTGGGAATTTCTTTATGTAATAAATTAATAAAAACGTATTTTGATGTAAAAATTGATCATATTTGAATATATGGTATTATTTTGAAACACACTCATCCAGTCAAATTTGGACATGTTTCAATCACATTTTCACATTGATCATTTTTTTAATATTCATTAACCCTTTTGAAAATTATCATAATATTAATGTCTTATACCCATCAAGGTTTAATAATGTTAAATTAAAATGAACAAAAACTCATATATAATCCATTTTTTATGTTCAAACCCGTATCCAATTAATTTGGGTAAATATAATATCTATTGTAATTTTAAATCATTTAATACATTTTTTATTTTTACAAATATCATTAATACCATGTTTAACACTATTCATTTAATATGAAATTATATACATCAAGGAAAAATGATAATTCAAATTTAATGTTTTAATACCTTTTTAATATGTCTCATATCTCTAAACGTCTATGGTATACATTAACTAATTCATGTTATATAACTTTTAATATCTTTAAAATCATTTCTTAATAATTTAATTAATATTGTATTAGTGTTGGAAATGATTTTAATGAAATTATATAATTTATAAAAATTATAAATAAATTTAAATCATTAATATCAATTAATGAATATCAAAAAATACATGTATATCCATTCATAACATTGTTTTTTCATTATGTTGATATATACGAAATATTTAAAATCAACAGAGTGATAATTTTTAGATTTATTTACATCAAATATAAAATAAGTCATTTTAATGGAAGAATGTCCATTAACAAATAGAATTCATTCCTAAGGTTATATGTGTTGAATTAAATCCATCTAATAAGAATTAGGATGAAATATTAAGGTCTTATCAATTGGTTTCATGATAGATTAACCTGATATACCCTTTACTGGTGTGGAAACATTCACAACGATTAATATTCATAATGCCCATAAAGGGTTCTATTTACCAAATTTGAACCTCCTAAATCAAAATATAGAATCAATTTTATATAATTAACTAAATATAAGTGGATTAAATTAATTTAAAAAATGTATTAAAAATGGGATGAGGCTGCTTTTTAGAAAAAATAAAGTTCTTCTGAAAAAATCGTTTATATGTATGAAAACTGTTTGGATACCAAAAATAATAATAATAAAATTTATTCCAATGAACTAAATTGTACATTAATGATATAAGTGAACCAAATTTATTCTTAAAACACTTAAAATAAAAGTTATCATATTATATTATGGAAACATAAATATAATTTTTGATAAAAGAGATTGATTTTCACTATGGAATGGATAATCATTCTTCTATAAAAAATACAAAAGATTCACCCAAAGATAATTTTGATATGATTATTTTAAAAATTATATTATTTTAAAAATAAAATATATAATATTTAGCGATATTTATTATAATACTTTATGGAATAAATAAATAACAATATAGTTTGAACAAAACAAATTTCTGAAGCATAAAATAATTATACTAAAAATTACATAATTATGTCGTAAAAATTAATCAATTATTTTTCATAGATCGGGTCCTTTATATATGTTTCAAAATTTTATTGATATTATCCATACCCACATATTTAACGATAAGGTTATTACAAAAGTATATAAATAATTATATCATGGGGTTCATTTAGGCATGTTGTTGTGTTTCATATATGATATCTAACATAATGGTATTAAAAAATATCAAGGTCTTACAATAATAATGGTTAAGAGTAATTTTATAGACAATTTCATAAAAATTTCCCTAATAGTAGTCATGTGTATAAGGGACAAGGTGACTATTCATGACAAACTATCTCTCTCTTCTTTATCTGGATGGATGACTGACTATATAAAGAAATATTGAATTCACATTTGGTAAAGAGGTGGTAATTTTAGTTAAATTACAAATAGAGGATGGATCACCCCAATTGGAGTTTTGAAGTTGGATATATTCCCATTCACTACAAGTATGTCTGATCTATCTCGCCAAAAATTTCTCCACAATGTGAACCTCTTATGCTCAGATCCATCCTTTTATCCAGTTGGATGAATTAAATCGCTATGATAATAAAATCCTAAAAAATAAATTTTTAAAATTTTAATGACTGTTTATGAAGTTATTATACAAAATGTGTACTACTATCAAATTGGGACATTGTTCAACTACATTTTTTAATATTTTTCTAAAATTAATGATTTCAAAATACAAATTTAGTGATTTTTTTAATAAAGGGATAATAAAAACCATAAAAAAGTTAATAAAAAGTATAAGGTTAATAATATATAATATATCATTTTGAGATCAGTCAGAAGTCACTATATGCTTGGATTACTCTATAGAATTAGCATCCATATGTTTTATTCGTGATTCTCCATCCAATACACCACCATTTTGGAAAACTACATATCATAAATATGATTTTAGTTCACCATGGTATATTTGGAAACTATAATTAGTGTATCACCTCACTACTTGAAATTTTTTCCCCTATACACCAGGAACATATCGTTTATATGCCTAAAATATATTAAGATATTTTTACGGGTTCATAATTAATGTCTCTAGGATTAGTTAGATTTCATCCCACTAGGATTAAAGAAGAGGAAATATCAAACATATTATATATGATGTCATAAATTCTAGGACTCAATTAAAAATAATAAGAGATTCTACTCATCCTTTTAGTCACCTCCTATGTTTTTGGAAACATTTCCATGGAGATATTATTTATTTATGGTATTGGGAAACACCCCCATTGGATTTTTTCCATATTATTTCTTTTTAGTAACTTGGTAATATATATACTTCGACATATCCATAGTATCCATTGATATATATCTCAATAGATCAAGATCCCTAGAATATAGGTAATTCCCCATAAGACTTCCACGGAGAATAATTCATTTAACATTGTCCTAAATAACTAAAAGACTTGAACTGCATTTACCATAACAAATATATCATAAATATATAATTCTAGGAAGATGATTGTATTTACACTATCCTTATTACATGGATAATAATTTCATTCATTCTTCAAACACCAATATTCTGTTGTGGTCTAATGAAAACAAACATTCCCTAATCATGACTATTTTTCAATCAATGAATGATTCTCTATAGATTGCATACGTTTTTTCTCTCCTTAACAAGATAAATGAAATATCTAAAAATTTTAAAGAATGTAAAAAAACATTTTAGTTAATAATTTATGTGTATTTTTATGTGAAAATGCAATTTTTCAATTAAAATTGCTTAATAAATGTTTTAAAGGCTTTACATATTAGTATAAACCCAGTTAGAATCTTGGAATATTTAGCAGTATATTTTCATAGTTTGATGTCGAGATAGTGTGATATTCTAATGCCTATAGATTATTAGTGCCTAAAAAATTAAAATAATAATGATATTATTTTACGTTCACTTGATTTATTCAAAATAATTCAACATCTCCCAAACGGTGTGTTCTGTGAGAAATATGAGACCACCAATAGGTATATAATGCGGTTTTTACTCTAAGAGGGGTAAACGATATGTGAGTGTCAGAATTATGTTGTGATCATAAGTGAGGATAAGTTATTTAATATTTTAATTATATTATTTTTCAATAAATAATTGAATATCAGAAAAATTAAGCAGAATATGAGAAATATTAGACCACTGTTAGGTATGGAATATGGGTTTTATCCTAGATGTGACATAATATTTTTATGGATTTGTTTTTTTATAAAATCACACATAACGTTAATAATAATTATATTTTTACAATTATTTGTATTGATGAAATTAAAATAAAAATTACATGTTTAATTTCATTCACTTAATTAATGAGATACATTTCACCATGAGTACATATTTTTTGTGGGGTTATATAATAATATAAAAATTATTACTTATCCCACATAAATTCTATTTGGTGGTAAATTTATTATATTCTTGGGTTTAATGAATGTTATTGTTGAAATATTCATTGTGATAGAGATGAAATAGATTTAAGAATAATAATTATAATATATTTTTAATGTTATTGTTATTATTAAGTTGTGAAAAATAATTTTTGCATTGTTAAACTAAATTATATATACATATATATGTCAATTAAAATATATATGTATATATATGTGTGAGTCTGTATATATATAATATGTGTGTGTATATGGGTTAAAAAATTAAATAAATAAATGTATGTGTATATGTTCTATGGTGTATATATGAATATATGAGTGTGTGTTTATATATATATATAATGTGAATATAAATGAGTTAAATATATATTATATGGATAGATGAAATGATATTTTCAATTAATGGTTCAAACATTAATTATGATTGGAAATTATGAGTAGATGGCTGTCACTTAATGCCTTATAGTTTCTAAGAGTTACTCAATGCCTTTTGGATTCTAGGTAGGTTATAGATAGTTGACACCTTATGGATTATGAGCGTTACATGATGCCTTGTGGATATCAGGAAGGTTGCATTCACGTGGTTCCTTTTGGATTCTAAGTGACTCATTGATAACCCTATGGATGGTATGGATACTTATCAACATACAATAAATTATTAACATGGAATTTAATTGGGTACAGACGGGGGTTTGTGGGGTCTTGGTTAGCGCATAACAACTCAGTTTTGGATTGTATGTTTATTCCTGATACACATTAATTTTTATTATGGGATAAAATTGTATGATTGATGACATCTTGTTAAGGAAACATTGGGGGAGTCCTACTGAGTCTTTTACTCACACCCTACCTAGGGATTTTAGTGCTCATGTAGATTATATGATGGATCCCGTGAAGGGAATGGGCAATTTGGTGAATAGTTTATCTATAGAATGTAAATATAGTGGTAGGATAGGGATTGAACTATTGTGACCTAAACTTATTATTTTTTTGTTTATATACTCTATTTACCATGGACATGGTTGTCACTTTTTAGATATTCTTTTTTTACTTCACATTTATGCCATTATTTTAGTTTTCTGAATTTTTAATATGACGATTTATTAGTATGTTATAGTTTATTACTGATCATATGACAAGATACTATGGGTATATTACCCCAATAGTAAGGCTGTCCCTCACTTCTAGTTATAATCCTCTTTCATATATGGAGGAATCCTTGTGGTCATATGGCACTCTATCTCAAACTAAGTGTTTCAAGTATGGATATTTTAAAATGGTATCAGAGGGAGGTTTTATTACCTAAATTGGTATTTATTTATGTTTTGGAAAGGTTACACAAGAGATATGACATTGCGATTTTTGAAGGGGAGTTACTATAGTGTCTGACCCATAATGTATTGAGTTCTTTCAGGTGTCTATAATGTGGGGAGTTTATGTTTTTCTATTACTGTTGATTAAAATCACCTTGGGTGATAAACATGATGTTGATATGTTATTTATGAGATTTTTGGGGAATTAATGCATCATGAATAGGCACATAGATTCACATTCCATATATATACTTTATTTTTTACTATATTGTTGTTCTTAATTAAATTCCTTGATTAGTGACATCTGTTTAAGACAATTTCTCCTTGTGCGACATATCTTCTTCCATGCTGTTGTGATATTTCATTATTTTAATTGATATGTATAATTGATCATGATTTTGTTTTAATATATATATTATAATTGTGACTAATGTGTAGGCATAAAATCAAGGATTATTTATAATAGGAGTATACCTTGGGTTAATGGTAAACTCCTATGTGGACCTTGTGTGATCCCATAAAATAGTGAAGAGAAACATTTTGTGTTCCCATAGAGATATTTGTGATTATCCTAATGAATCTATTTATTTTTTTGAGATGTGTTTCTTGAACTAAATAGAATGTTAACAACTTCTCTGGTACTCACCCTCCCTAATTCTGGTATTCATTATGTAGTGTACTATAATGCCTCAGTCATTGATCTGGGAGTGGTGACGATGTAATAAAAGCAGGTATAACATATGGTTATCTTTAGCTATGACCCAATGATATGATCTACACTACACATGACAAGGATCTGGATGTGAAGGTCCACACCCTAATGTGTTGGTGACATTATCGCTTTGGAGAGATATTGTTTATAAACAGAATGCAATAGTTTTATCTAAATTTTCACTTAAGGGGACCTATAACTGAGAAAAATGAAATGGGTTGAGCATCTAAAAATCTTAAACCATGAGATTATGTATGAATGATTTAAAGGTAACATCATTTTATATACTCTTGGACCAAAAACATAGACTAATCTGGATCTTGTGGAGAAGCATTCAGAGGAGCAGTAACACATGGTGAGCTTGTTGGTCGACTGGATGATGGAAGCTCACTACCACAAAACCCCTATTAATAGCTCTATAAGTCACTTCTATCATCTCTATAAAAGTGATGAAAATCCATGTTTCATTAAAATAAGGGTACCTTTTATCATCACTAATAATAGTGTTGATATAGAATAATTTTATCATTACTAAAAAATATTATAATAAAATGGGTCTTCCATCTATGCTAAAGAAATTGCTATTAATAGTTAAAAAATTAAATTTTAAAAAAGATATTTTTTAAAATTTAAGGGTGGAGACCACCCCACACCGCTATTATCATCAGTCCTACTCCTTTTTAATAGTGCTCTTCTAGACCCCCCTTTAACAGCATTTCCCCTCACACTTCCCACACTTTTGGGCCCCTTCTTTAGCAAGTTTCGAACATGAGATCTCTTTTAACATCCTTGATCCGGGTGACGCCCAAAGGCTCCCTATACCTGGTTAGTCACTTGGCCTAAAGTGCTTTTCCCCAAATTCCAGAGGCTGCCAACTAGTAGCAAGGAATTTGGTATGATGGTGGGGAAAATATGCCCTCATTGGCAGAGTAACACAACAACAAAAAAAGAAAACAGTGGGAGAAGAAGTAATACCAAAAAATTAAATAAACAGTAGAATAATGATATTAAATTATCAACTAGAGCACAAATATTAATGATACATGACACATATGTCTAGGAAAACAACCAAACAAGACACAATGCTAGAAATAAACTACTAAACCAAAGTACAAATAAAACAAGTAAACTCCTGTAGCATCACGAACCTCATCTTGCTCCCAAGATCTCCAGCTCCACAACAATCAAGTACCTGATAAAGAAGGGTGATTTTCCACATATATACCTGCAACCATATAATCTGTTTGGGTTTAAGAGAATGAAAAAATAGGGTGTAAGATGGTTCCCAATAGAAAGCACCAAAATATATGTTCCCTTCTATCAGTAAATATATATATAGTAGGCAATATGAAAAATGAAACAGTAAGGAAGGAATTTCTCAAAAGTAAACAGTCCTACAGTTTCCATTTACATTCATTTAAATTTATTTATTATTCAAACCGTATAATAATAAAATCCAAGTTTCTAGCTTAAAATATTTATCCCTTGTGTAATAGAGAAACAGATGTTTCATAAGACTATCTAATAATCAAATAATACAGAGTCCAAGCTTGTGATTCAGATTGGCACACTCGTCACAATCAATCAATCATTAAAAGGAATCCATATGAGAATGTTCCCACAGTCTAACCCCAATGGTTCAACATATCATCAATTCAATAAAGATAAAACTACCTTTTGAGAAAGCTCACACAGTATAACCCCTTTGGTCCCACAAAGACAAAGAATCTATGAGGAAGCACTCACCATCAATACCTCTTGTGGTCTTTTAACAATAAATTATTGAATCTATAATGAATCACTCAACATAAACTCAACATGGGGTCTCATAATGGTATAATTTAGACACTCTGAGGGATCACTCATTGTGAACCCCCCTATGATCTCATAACATTATCATAACAGACACTCTGGGGAAGCCCTCAACGTCAATTCCCCCTATGGTCTAACTACACCAGGTTCTCACAAACCTGTGTAATAGAATCGTACACAATGATATCCAGCAGCGCAATGTAGTCTCAACTACTATAAATCTAAGCATCTAAAATTCTAAACACAGGCATTTAACAAGAAGTAATAAGAAATCAATTCCAACCTATCAAGCAAGGTAATGAAACAAGGTCTCCCTAATATGCTACCTGGACCAAATGACCATAAAAATCAAACAAGGAACGCACCCAATGGGTGACCCCTAACCATAACATTTAGCATAAAAAACATTGAAAACCCTAAATCTATAAATAAATATAAGGTATATGATAACAAGGTTCAATTACATAACACAGAATACTTGAATTATGGGTAATCAACACTTTGTTGTACATAACTCAAAGACAAACTCTGAAAGGAAAAAAACCACCTGCCTTGACATTGTATGATGAGAACCCTCGAACTTTGCCCCTTGAATCGACATGGAACATCATATATCTGTTAAAGGTCAAAAAAGATAAAAAAAGATCAACCTTAAATAAATCAAGGAGGAGAAATCAAGAAGAGTGGCTCTAAAGAAATAGATAACTCATCGGTGGGAATCCAACACACCGGGGGGGGCGCCTCAATCAGAGCTCAGATGGAGGAATGAGATGCACACGAAGATAATCAGCCATACGTCACACTCCTGTTTGAGATACATGAAGTAGAAGACTTTTATGGGGATTAAATGTGGCTATAGTCTGATGAATCAAATAAAACAAAAAGTACATGGCATGTTCATTTAATGTACACAATGTGTACTAGCCTCAAATGGACCCCACTTCAGATGGTCACCCACAGAGCCATGTACATAGTCATTACATGGTTAGTATAAGGTAATGTGTGGTAACCGGATTAATGGAGTGGACTCCAAAGTAAACTATGTGTACTTATAAAATTCCCAACACTTCCCTCTTTCCTCAAAACAACATGAAATAGAGATCCATGCCTGAAAAGAAGATATGAATTCTTAAAAACATCCCCCTTAAAGAAAGTTTCACCATATTTACCTTCCAAGTGTGGTGAATAAGAAACTTCAAACAACTTTGGCCATTGTGATCATACGTCATCCTACCTCTCCCAAGTATTATACTTTCTCACCTGTGCTGCCATAAGAACTGTACTAGAGAAACAAACTGGTCATGGAGAACCTTTGTGTTGTGATCCAAAATCTTTATTGGGTTATCATTGAAGGATGAATCCCCATCCAACTAAACCTCCTTTAGTCAAAACAATTGAGACGGTTCTGAGAAGTAACATTGTAGCTAAGAAACATAGAAGATGTCATGCATAGCTCGATACCTCAGAGTTAATGACAACCGATAGGCAACCGACCCGACTCTCTCCAAAACCTCAAATGGTCTAATGCATCTCTGTGAAAGCTTTCCCTCTCTCCTAATCCTCCTGTGTCCCAACATCGGTGTGATACGCAAGAAAACCTAATCTCCGACCTCAAACTCTAGAGGTCATGTCTGTCGATTAGCATAATATTTTTTCTATGACTGTGTAGTTTCCATCCTCTTTTGAATCAAATACACCTCTTCAATAGTCTCTTGGACAGGACGAGGTCCTAGAATAAATGTCTATCCTACCTTCATCCAATATAGGGGTGAACGGAATGGTCTACCGTATAAATCCGCATAAGGTGTATTCTAAATCATCACATAGAAACCATTATTATAGCCAAAATACACTAGGGCTATGTGTCTCTCCCAAAAACCCCTGAAATCGAGGATGTATGCTAGGAGCATTTTCTCCAAAACATGAATTGTGCGCTCGGACTGGCCAACTGTCTTGGGATGGTAAGATATACATAGAAGTACGTGTGTACCCAAATCCATCTTTAGTCGCTGCCAGACACGGGAAGTAAAATAGGAATCTCTGTCTGAAAAGATAGAGAATGGAATCCCATGAAACCGTAAAAGCTTTCAAATGTACAACCTTCCAAGATCATTAACATTGAAGGTCTCCTTGATCGATAAAAAGGGAGAAGTTTTCAGGAGTCTATCAATAAAAATCCAACTGCATCATTCCCTCATGGAAACCTTGGTAACCCTGTCATGAAATCCATTGCAACATCCTTCCACTTCCACTTTGTAATGGGTAAATATTTTAAATTCCCTACTAGTTGTTGATTCTCTGCCTTGAAAATCAGACAGGTAGAACATCTAATATCAAAAATAGAAACAACCCTATTTATACATAGACACCAATACTGATGATGTAAATATCGATACATCTCGGTGATACCAGGATGAACTGATCATGCTGAGGAATGAAAATCCCACACCATATCCTTGAGTATGTCTGCTAACACCCATAGATGTCCATGAAATCCCAAGATCTCAACCTTGCCTATAGTTTATCCAAGAGTAGGGTCCTCTCCCAACATGATATTCTATAGGACTAAGAATTTAGAATCTGATAACTGCCTCATTCACACCTGATCTAGAAGAGTAGAGGTAACAAATATAGAAGTGTTAAATGTCTACCCCTATAGGTCGTCAACCTCCAAATGAATCTGAGAGAATAGAGCCATAATCATCCACTCACCACTGGCCTCTTTAACTACTTGTATCTGAGTCTTCCTGCTCAACGCATCAGCCACCTTTTTTTCCTTTCCCAAGTGTGTAAATAATATCAAACTCAAAATAATGAAGGTACTCGACCAACCATAACTGTATCAAATTTAGATCACACTGATAAAATATATACATGAAAATGATCTGGTCAATGAACACCAAAAAATGGTCTCCCAAAATATAATGTCTCGAGAAGCGTAAATCATGTAGAACTAAAGCTAACTCGAGATCATGTGTTGGGTAATTCCTCTCATGTGGACACAACTATTGAGACCCATACACAACGACTCCTTCACATTACTAAAGAACTGCTCGCAGCCCGATACCTGATGCATCACAGTAAAGAGTATAACTATTTCCCAACTTTAGAAAAATTAGTATCGGTGATGAATTGAACAACCCTTTCAACTCCCGAAAGGATGAATCACAAGAATCAGTCCACGAGTAATTCACACCCTTATTAGTGAGTCCCATAAGTGGCATTCCTAATCATGAAAAGTCATGTATGAAAATTCTATAATAACCATCTAGACCAAGAAACCTCCAAACATCAAAGATGTTCTTTGGCTGGTCCCAGGAAACTACTGCTCCCACGTTCTTTGGGTCTACTAAAACTCTTGTCTCTAAGATAGCATGAATCCAGATGTGAATCTGATCCATCCAAAAGGGGAATTTTCATAGCTTAACATATAACTATTGCTCTCTTAGTGTACTCATAATTATCTCAAGATAGATGGAAAAATTGTGTCATTTGTGAGAGTACACCGAGATATCATCCATGAAAAAATCAAAATGTAGTCCAAGTATATATGGAACACTTGGTTCACCAGTGCCATAAAAACTACTGGCACATTCATGAGATTGAATGGCATAACCACACACTAGTATAGACCATACCTACTACGAAAGTTTGAAAAGGTATATCTGATGGTCTAACATGCAACTGATGATAACCAGATCTCAAGTACCTCCTCAAGAAACCTCGGGCTCCAAAAATACGATCAAATAGATCATCAATCCTTTGCAAGGAATATCAGTTCTTGACCATCAGTTGGTTCAAATTTCTATAATACACACAAAGTATGAGGGTACTGTCAACCTTTTTTGCAAACATGATAAAAGACACCCAGATAGAAGTAGTAGGTTGGATGAAATTTATTTCTATTAACTCATATACCTACTTCTAGAGCTCCTTTAACTCTGGTGTAGCCTTCCTATAAGGAGGAATATACACTACTTCCACTCCTAGAAAAAACTCAATAGAGAAATATACCACTAACTCTAGAGGTAAAACTAAAAATTAATCTGGAAATACATCCCTGAAATGATCCACCACTAGGAGAAGTCCATATGTGAAGTCCCATAGTCATCTAGATATAATCTAGAAATCTGGGCTGTAATTCCTCTTAACCCAAAATGCATGAGTCCAGATATGCTTGACAGACCATCACATTAACCCTTGTGTAGAAAATGCCCTCGCTTTGGTGAGGTGAAACTCACCCTATGAAAATAGCAGTTAGAAAAGACTTGGAGAGAGACTAATCAGTCCATTTTGAGAATGACATTGAAGCCTTCCATCTATATGACATAGGTGTCCCATGAGATGTGACACCCACCAAACATAAAGAGACACTCCTTACATTGGAATACACTAGACATCCTAATCCACAATGGATTTTCTAGTGTCATAACGTCCTGATAAGTAAAGATACAGAACACCCAGCTCTCCACAACAACAACAACAGATATAAATTTATGGGAATCCCTTATACCAAAAAGAGTAAAAACTTAAAATGAGGCAACTACAATCGTACCTCTAACTGTAGAGGGCCTGAGATCCTTTTTTTATTGGATCATCTCCACTAAAAAAGTCTAACATGTACCATATCCCTATGAACCTACCTGACTACTCTGAGCTCATCAACTCTAATGTAACTTAAAGCTTGCCAACATTCTACCACGACCACAACCTCCTCCTCATCCAGAACGGCCGAATTAACTACAGTTCCTAGACTGATGAGAAGCTGGTCGTATTGGTCATGAACATGGATTCATATCAGAACTCCTACCACTGGCTACTAGTGAGAAAAATTGGGAAATATGATAAATATGGCCCATCATGCCGCCAGATCGGCACTCGACGACATCTCTCCGACACTGAGGTCTTGTATCCCAAGTCATACCACACATGTAGGATACCACATGGATACCTGAAGAAATATCCGATCAACTTCGATCTCCATGTGTAGACTCCCAAAAACACATCCTACAATCAATTGGAGGAGTACCATCTCTGTATGCCAAACCACCCATGCTCACTTCTATAAACTCTCCCAGATTACACTCAGTAATCAACGCATGGTTAACTATAGAAGATAAGGAATTCAACTTGAATTTGTTTACATGGGATCATATGTCATGTTAGTGACCATCCTCAAACTTCCTAGAAAAAAATAAATCATCACTCTCAGGAAGAGTGTGAAGCACTACAGTTATGGGAAGCGAGAAGAATGCCCCATGACTGAAAGAGTACCATATTATAGACCCAAGAACTCTCAGGCATGGTCGGACCTCAGGGTATCCAGGTAGAAATATTCCTATAAGGTCTGATCGAACTCATCTGAATTCATAACTCATTGGAATCCCACTGTGATATCACATCCCAACATCTCTTGGCAGAATCTTGAAGAATGTATGTAGTGAGATTCACACTCTTCTCTAGAGGTGTCTCGAGATGCTCGAAGATAGATAGTATGGCTTCCACCAATGACTTTGCAGCCTGAGGTCCTCCATCTCCTGAGAATGTGGGAGAATGCTGCTACTAAACAAACCATGTCAACTCTGCCATAGATGGGGTAGGATGTTGTGCTCTATGGAAGGTCTTCCTAAACCTCATTAAACCTTCTCATAAATTTTCATCAACATCTATGTTCCATATAATAACTAGTTCCAATATGGGAACGATATAAGGATTTGTTGGTTTTCCCTGTTCTACCATTTACAGTGTCTGATCATTGACCTATATCTACCATACTACTGGATGATGTCACACTGACATGACTATACAAGGTCAAGCGCACAACTCAATTCAAAATTATCAAGGATTAAAACTTACAACTGAAATAATGAGAGGATAAGAAAAAATCATGTTGTTCAAAATAGGGGTACACAGGGTGTATACCCTCCACACGACATTCTCTCTTAGGATTGAATGTGGGAATGTATCTCTGCCAAACCTGGTCTTGTAACACCCCTACACATAGTGTGTTCATCCTCATTCATAACATGTACTTGAATTTTCCCTCTCGCAATGTTCTTTTACATGGATAAACCACACAGTTCCCTCCTTGGTAACACTACATGACATGTTCACCGTAAACACGATGTGTGCCACATATGTTCTGACCAACCATGTCATTAGACACATGGTGGAAGACAGGGTTCACCCTACATGGTGTGTGAGAGCAGAACACGGCGTGTAAATCCTAACTTTCATCTACCTGTGTCGTTAGTCACGTGAATGAATACACGGTCTTTACAACATGACATGTACAATCTACACATTGTGTGTTCTACCAAAGGATTACCAACCCTATATACCGACTCGCACAGGCAGTCACATGGTTAACTAGTACACGATGTGTACATATAGTACACAATGTGTACTTCAGAAAAAAAAATTCATCATGAACAGAAGAACACATGGCGTGTGTTCATAACATCACACACCGTGTTGTCTGGGTTTCCAGATTGTAGACCTATAAAACTTCTCCAGAACCCATAAAATATAAAATTTCATCTAATGAATGATAGTTTAGGACTCATGTGATCCCATACTTATGTGAATAATAGTTTTTCATTCTTATTCAAATATAAAACTGAAAAAAAATTCAATTATAACATGGTCCACCAAATTCCGATCTAGGATGGCCCATTACACCACATGGACCAAAGTTTGCCATACATCCAAATTAACTATTATATATTCCAATACCATATCAAAATAGAATTTATTATATCATGGAATCTATCACATAAAAATGAATTTCTAGCAATACATCTATCAAAATAGCATGCAATTAGTAATCCACCATAAATGGAATGACATGAATGGATGACATGTGATCCCTATCATGTGCCTATATGATGCATGAGATGGAATAACATCATATCATCAAGTTATGATAGAAAAATATAATCACAACAATATAAATCATAACACTAAAAACAGTTGTGTCACCCAATGATGAAATCAAATCAACTGTAATAATTGAAAAACCAGGAAAATTTCAATATTTGAGGTAACATGGAATTTCCAAGTATACATGTTTGCTACTCCCAATCACAGCTTATTAATAACTACTTATTACCTACAATACCTATCTACAGGCTTCAACAGTTAGACAAAGTAGAAAAGAAACCCCTCTAATACCACTATGTAATGTCCTAAATCTGGGTGTCGCCCAAAGGTTCCCCGTACCCGGTTGATCACCTGGTTTCAAGCGCATTTCCCCGAATGCCAGAGGCTGCCGACTAGCAGTGAGGGGCTTATGTGTGATGGTGGGGAAACTGTTACCTCATTTTCAGAATAAAACAATGGAAAAAATAGTAAATAGTAACATAAGAAGTAATACCATACAACAAAATAAACAATAAAAGACTGATAGTAAATAAACAACTCGAGCACATATATAAATGACGCATGTCACATATGTCTAGTAAAATAGCCAAAAAGTCACAATGATTTAAATACAGTACTAAAGAAAATTAAAAAGGGAAAAAAGTCAACTCTTATTTCATTGCAAGCCTTAACTTGTCCCCATGATCTCCATCTCCACAATAATCATGTGTCTGATGAAGAATAGTACTCACCCTTATCAATACCTATAACCAAATAATCTGTTTGGGTCAAAAAACATGACCCAAACAGGGTGTGAGAAGATTAACAGTAGGAAAACCACCAAATCATCTTTTCCCTCATGTCAATAAATATTTATAGTAGGGAATTTGATAAATTAAGCAACAAATAAGTTATTTCTCAAAAAGGAAACAATCCTATAGTTTCCATTTACATTCATTTAAATTTATTTATTATTCAAACCATAGAATAATGAAATCCCTCAATATATCCAAATCTTTATATCCCATAAGTAATATAAAAATATATGTTTCATAATACCATCTAATAATAAAGTAATAATGAGTACAATCTTGTGACTCATCTTGGAAGACTCGGCACAATCAATCATTCATTCAAAAGCATCCCTATGTGAATATTTTCACAGTCTAACCCTCTGGTTCAAAATATCATCAATTCAATAAAGATATTATAACCCTCTGGGAATGCTCACAAAGTCTAACCCCATTAATCTAACAAAGACAAAGGTTCTCTGATGAAGCACTCACATTTAATTCCTCATGTGGGTTTTAACGATAAAATACAGAGTCCCTAAGGATGAACTCAATACTAATTCCCCAGTTGGTCTCGTAATGGTATACTATAGACACTATGAAGGAGAAAACACCGTCAATCTCCCATATGATCTTGCAACAAAAACACAACAAACACTCTGAGGAATCCATGAACGTCAATTTCCCCTATGGTCTAACTACACCAAGTTCTCAAACCCGATGTAATCTAATTGCACACAACGATATCCACCCGCCCAATGTAATCTCAACTAATTCAAACTAAGAATCTACAATTCATAAAACATGTATTTAACAATAATAAATAAGTAATCAATTCAAACATATCAATCTAGGGAAGGAAACACGATTAGATTCATAATCAACCTTGACAAAATAGTAATAACATTATAACAAGGAATGCAGCCATGGGGTGTCCCCTAGACAGGAAATTTAGCATAAAAGATCCACGAAAACCCTAACTCTATCAATATATCTAAGGAAGATGATAAAAAGGTTCAATTAATTATCAAAATATACCCGAATTATGGTTAATCGGCACATTATCATATATAAATCTTATACAAACTCAAAAATGAAACAAACCACCTACCTCGACGTTGTACAATGAGAACTCACGAACGCTACCCATTGAATCGGCCTAGAACGTCATAGATCTACAAAAGGTCAAAAATGTTCAACCTCGAATAACTATAGATGGAGGAGAAATCAGAAAGAGGGGCTCTAGGGAAAGATAGAACTCACCTGTGGGAATCCAATGCATCCAATATCCACTCAATCAGTGCTCGGATGGAGGAACGAGATGTTCTCTAAGATAATAGGTCGTACATCGCTCTCTTATTCGAGAAACAATAAAAAGAAGAAATTTCTGAGGATTAAACATCAGCCCAGTGTGATTAATCTAATAAATCAAAAGGTACACAATGTGTTCATTTAATGTACACAATGTGTACTAGCCTCAACTGGCCCCCGCTTTAGGCGGTCTGCCAGGTCACCCACATGGCCCTGCACTCGACCATTAAACGGTTAGTACATGGTTATGCACGGTAACCCGATACACAACGTGTACTCCTAAGTAAATAGCGTGTACTTCTAAAATTCCCAAGACTTCCATTTTCCACAAAAACAACCCAAAATAAAGATCCATACCTGAAAAGAAGAACCGAGTTCTTACATCTCTCTCTCACAGATCTCCACCTTTGACAATCCTCAATATTCTTTTTGTTCTATGTTTTATGATATATCTATTTATGTATATATATTTTTTAACATTTTCTATTTATATATTTTTATATATATAGTTATATAATTTCTTTTAAATACATATTTAAAATATATTTTGTGTCTATGTTTATAAATATATGCATACATATATACATATATATATATATATATGAGAATTTCTATAAATATAAGTATAAAAATGTATATTCATTTACATATACAATATATTAATATTTATATACATATATTATAATATATACAGAGAGATATATATATATATATTTTTATCACTATTTAGACAAATATATTTTTATATATATAAACATTATATATTCATTAATTTTATATGTGTATCAATATTTAAACATGTTCATTTTAAGTGAAATGGATATTATTATTTTTAAATATGGTATATATATGTTTACAGACATTTTTTATGTAACTACAATTACATATTTATTTATAAAATTATATTTTTTATGTGTGAATATGTACAAATATGTATACATGTGTATATATTTGATAATAAATAAAACTACATTATATTAAATGATAAAATCTAAAAACCATAATATCTATATGAATATAATCCAAATGAATAATTACAGTCTCCACATGAAACAAGAATGATGAATCTCTTAAAAAAGTTGAAAGACTATATAATATTACAAAAAAGGGTACGACGACTAAAAACTCATTTTTTGAGGCATTATGATAATGTTTTCCCACTAAAATCTATTTTGGTTTTCCTAGCCACCAAGGCATAAATATCTGCACAGGCTTCAATTTGATATCAGTAATAGCCCAAATAGACACCTATATTAAAATTTTTGGCTGTTATAATTTCAAGTTACCTTTTAAACATTATCTATAAAATTTATTTATAAATTTTATTTTTATGTAATCCTATTGTTATTAAATTAATATTATTCAATAATAATTAAAAAATTGTCAATTAATATTATATGATTACCCATTTCCACTAAATAAATTAAATATTTAGTGTGATTACATAATTAATGTTATATAAATCATATTTTAAAAATATTTTATATTAATATCAATATAAATATATTTGTATATTAATATATGAAATTTAATGATATATAAATTGTTTTATGAAAAAACATTTTATTAATGGTAAAAACATTTTTTTAGAACTAGTAAAAGGCATACTTTTATCATCACTAAGAAATTATCCTATAAAAATACCCATTATCAATAAAAAAAATAACTGATAATTGGGGAATCATTTTCACTGCTAAAAAATTTATGATAAAGGGGTTATTTTACAATCTGTTTTTTTAGTACTCGTAAAATAGCTTTTTCATGGTGCTTTTTTAACACAGATAAAGGTACCCACTTAATACTTGTTTTTTATTACTGATAAAGTTTAACACTAGATAAAGCCTATTTTGTGGTATTTGTTTATGAGGATCATGTATCTATGGCTTATTCCCCTTTTGTGATCATATCCTCACTTGGGAAAAGGGTCAAAACTGGTCAGAAAATAGAACTACAGTGACATGTGATGAAGAAACAACTAGCCAGTGGTGACTCAATACCTGAATTATTAATGGATGATAATGATGTTATCTTTGTACATGGGACAATAGTAGTCCATAATCTCATTGAAAATGAGTTGATAAGGGATTACAATGATACTCTATGAGTTATACGTACTTGTTCATGAAATAGTTATCAATATTTCAGGTAGAAATTATGTGGCAAGGGATAAAGGGATGCATTTATCATTTCTTCTTTCAATGACTTACCAGTCAATGGGTAATGGTCTTAGTGAACTATACGCATATTTAAGAATATACTTATATCTTGTGTTCTATACGACAATAGATCACGAAATAATCACCTTGTATTTAATGATTTCTCAATGAAAAATAGTTTCCAAACATCAGTTTAGAAGAAAACATACGAGGATAAATATGAGGGACCATGTAGATCACTGCTTTTTGGTTATGAGGAAGGGGAGAAACTGGTTTTGGTCCCACTTTGGTTCAGTAGTAATCTGAGAGAGTATAGCTAATTGTGAAGTGGTTGATCACCACTCAGAGCATACATATATCTTATGACAAACTTATGTAGAGACCCTTGGTGTACATTTTGGGTGATAAGTTTTTATTATGCGTGACTCCTCGGGGATGATGTAAAACAAGATTTCACATTTTTTTGTTGGTCCCTTTTAGATCACTAAGCAGATAGGTGCATTGGTGTTTCTCTCAAGCCTCCCTTCATTATATCAAGGTATGCAAGACGTGTTCCATGAGTCCAAAATTAAGAGTTACATACCAAAACATGTGGATGTTATTGATTGTGAGGTCATTGAGCTAGAAATGGTATATATTAGTAGAGAATATAGTGTGTATCATAGATCAAAATGATAAGGCGTTGTGAGGAAACATGTTTTCACTATGTCAAATGTGGTGGTGGCCTGGATATATCCATGAGAAAATGTGGGAACATGAGTATGATGTTCAAGAATAGTAGCTTGAGTTGTTCAAGAGAACTACTTGAGATACTTCTAAAAAAAATATTTTGATATAAGGGGAAAATTATTGTATCCATAATTTTTGAAAGATAATAAAAAAACTGTTTTAAATAATTTATAATGTTTTTTATTTGAAAATGTAATTTTTCAATAAAAATAACTTAATAAATATTTCAACGGATTTACATAAGGCTATAAAAACTAGTTCTCATATTAGAATATTAAATTGATATTTTCAGAGTAATGGACTGAGTTAGTGATAGATTATAAATACATTAAAGTCTCAATTCAAACAAAATAAAAATATTTAATAAATTATATTAAACAAACATTATTTATTCAGTATATTTTAAAATTTCTCAAACTGTGTATTGTATGAGAAATCCAAGACACCTATTAGGTCCAAGGAGTGGTGAATACCCTATGAATGGTATACCATTTGTGATCTAAATACATTTGGTCAGATCACATGTGATAAAGAGTTTTTTTTAATATTTTTATTGTGTTAATGTTTTATAAATAATTTAATATATCTCAAATGGTGCATCATTTTAGAAATATGAAACCATTCATTGGTCTGAAGTATCTTTTTTCTGTTAAGAATAACATAATCATTATGAGATTTAGGTTCTTAGTAACATCACATATATGGATAATTATTATTATTATTATATTTTTTTTGGAGAAACTGAAATGAAAAATACATGTTTAATTTATTTCACTTAATTAATGAGAGATGATTCAAGATAAGTGTATATTTATTGTGGGGTTAGATAAAAATATAAAAATCATTACTTGTCCTATAGAAAATCTATTGGGTAGTGAATTTTTTAACTACACGGTTTTAATTAATTTTATTCTTGAAATATGCATGGTGATAATGATGACATAGATTTAATAATAATAAAATATTTTTGATTTTAGTAATATTATTAAAATGGGAAAAATATTTTTTTGTGATTAAACTAATTTTTGTATATATATGTGAAAGTAGGTATAAATATAATGTATATATATATGGGTTAAATTAATTAAAAAATAAATATCAATGTATGTATATACTTTAGTTTATATATGTATATATGGGTTTTTGTGTTAATATATATAATGAATATATATATATATATAAGAGTTATAAATATATTTATTGGATAAATGTTATGTTATTTTAAATTAATGATTTAAAAAAGAATTCAAATGGGATATTAATTATAAAAATGCATAAAATTCTTTTAAAAAGGATTTTGAAGGGAATTAATGAGTATATATTAATAATAGATGTAATAAAAAATGGGGTGGAATTGGAAGAGTCCATGTTCGGAAAACATGGGTTTCCCCCCAACCTCACACACCTATCTCTCTCACGTTATATTTGTTTTATTCTTTTCATTTAATTTATTATTATTATTAATTTAAACTTTTAAATTCTATATAATTTTCAATATTAATCAGAATTGCACACCATCGATGTCAATGGAATAATATTGACAAAAATATTTTTAATCCATAAATTGTTTTCAAGGAATCATTTTATGTTATGTCAAATGTTTCAAATTTTTTTGATAATTAAAAAATAATTTCCATACAATAAATTAATAAAATTAACATTTTATAATTGATTAATTCTAAGAAATATAATTGTGGAATATTATTAAATAATAATTTCAAAATTTTAACAATGATAATTATGGGAAATTTTGAAATTATAATTATTCAATTTTAACAAAATAAAAATGTCTAGAGTTATTAAATTACTATTATAATGAATTAACAAATTATAATTGTGTGAGACTATGGGAAAATAATAGTATTGAATTATCAAATAGTAATTTTTAAAAAATTTAATAAGATAATTATCAAAGAATAATTTAGGGAAATGGTTGAAGGATAATTTATTATCGTAGGATTATTGTGGGAATCATTAAAAATAATTGCAGGAAATTCAGAAAGAAATTATAGGAATTATAAAATGAAATTTTCATCAGATTATCCAAATATGATTATAGAAAGATAATTCCAATAAAATATTAAATGATTATTTATAATTAAATTTTTCAACGATAATTTTGAATTATGAAGGATAAACATCAAATAAAAGTAATAGAAGATAATTATAAAAATTATCTAAGGACAATTATAAGAAAAATTATCAATAAACAAATATATTAAATTATCGGAGGATTATTTTGAAATTTTTAGGGATGATTATATGGTTCTACAAAATAATAATTATAATGAATACCACATGTGTTCTTGAATTAATTTAGATATGTAAAATATAGATTGTGATTTTATAATTATTCTTAAGAAGAATATTGAAAGCTCATGTCCAGACCAATAATTCAAAAATTGTCTTAGAGAGAGAATGTATTATCACTTACAATATTTTATTTCATTTGAAATAAAATAGTGGTTTTTTAGGAATCCTTGGTGTGTGATCATTTTTTTGGTTGGTGTGTGAATGTGGTTTGGGTGGATAGACCTTCAAAATACATTTCATTGATGTCAATGACATTGAGGTAAGAATTTACTTTTCAATGTGCTCTTTCCTTATAGTTGTATTTCCATGTTATGATTTATGAGTGCATTAATTTATATCCATTCATCAATTGTGATCACATGTGGATGTGTGTGTTTAGACCCTGATATGGTATGGATTGATTCAAATAGTCTTATGTTATTTCTAGATTCTGGGATGATGTTTTATTCACATGTTGATATATATGACGATTCTATACTTCTCATTATGTGTTCTATGGTTGTAACCATTCTATGAATTATCATGTTTCCCTTTGGAGGATTGGTTTGTTTGTACTTTAATGGTGGCCATCATGGTTTGGTTACTTTTTATTTTTTGTACACATGGTGTATCATGATGATGGAAACCCATCATGATAACCTTTAATCCTGGTATCTACTTGTTTTTTTAGATTCCAAGTGGATTTTTGAAACATTTTTCCATCTTGATTTTGAGTGTTACACAATGACTTGTGGATTCTGGGTAGGGTATATATACATGATTTCTTTTGGATTATGGGGACTACCTAATTCCATGTGGATTTAGGGTAATTTGATTTCACTTCATCCCTTTTGTATTTTAAGTGAATCATCAATAACCTTGTTGTTGGTATGGATACTTATTGAAAGACAGTATATTTCTTGCATGGAGGTGAAGCAGGTATGTACAAGGGTTTGTAATAGCTTGGTTAGAACACAAATTCTTGGTTTTGGATTGTATGTTTATTCTTGTAATACATTTATTATTTTTATGTCGCACATCTATATACTTGAGAAAATCAGGTTATGGATGCATTGATGTAGTCTTATTGAGTCTTTTACTCAAACCCTACTCGGGAATTTTTGTGCACTTTTATATTACAGGAGTGATCCAGTGAATAGAAATGGACTATTGATGAATAGATGAGTTGAGGAACATGAAGATAGTGGGTATCTAGGATAGACAGAGGTTTAACCTATAGTTAAATTTAATTTATTTATCAACTCTATTTTCTGTGTAAATGATTGAAACTTTTGAGAGATTATCTAATTATATAAAATGTATGCCATAATTTATGTTTTATGCTTTTCTAACCAGATGATTAATATGCCAGTTATTGTTTATTATTGATATCATGACACAAAACTAAGGGTATAGTCTCCCAAATTTCCGAATCATACCCCCACTACTACTCGGTAGCCTCTTGAGTACAGAGAAGTGGGCATGAGGTCACGTGGAACACTAAATCGAACTTAATGTTTCATGATGGGATGTTACAATAACCTTATTAGTTGTGCCATGTATAAATAATTAACCGAAATATCATTTATAAAAGTAGTTTTGACATCCATGTTACAAATATCATAATCCTAGAAGGATTAAACTATAAATAATATTATAATAGATTATAACATTACATCTATTGATAAGGTATTTTCATAGTTTACTCCTTCATGTTTCCTAAAAACCATTTTAGGTAATAATTCATTATAGGTAAATTGTTTTATCATCAATGTATAATTATTTTAAATAACCACTTACACCAAATATGTTTTCCTTCAGTTAGAGTGTATACCAAAATCCTAACTAGGTTTTTGAATAAGGTATCCATATCAAAATGCATGGATTCTTTCCATTTATTATAATCTCCGGAAGTTATTACCTCATTGTATATTGGAGGTTTATAATTTTCTATTATTAATGTGTTACCTGACTTAGTGATAAGAGTACCATATCTATATGGTACATTAACCTCTCTTGTACACCTGGAATATAATAATCTTCAACTATCTATTATGGATATTATTCTCCTTCCAACACTTGTGGATCTTGAGAACTAACTTCCTAAATGAAAATATTTCTTCAACTACTTACATGTTAAATGGGTTATCTTTCTTGAAATTTAGAATGTATCACTATAATAACTTTTATATTTAAAGGGATGTATAAGTAATTCTGTTTTGTTTTTTTGGGATATTCAATTAAAATGAATTTGTTACACTCAAATACCAAATTTAAATTCATTATTATCATGAAAAATATCTCACATCCTAATAAATGAATCTTTGATAGAGTGTGTTTCTTTCTATACCATAACTGATAAGGAGCCTCATTTTTTACATTAGTTAAAACTCAGTTTAGAGAATAAGTCATTTTTTATAGAGTATATCCCCAGAAGTAATAAGTTAGAGTTTCATTATTCACTATTTTTCTTAACATTCTAATATGGTTATGATTCCTCTATTAATTGTTGTTATTCCAATGATGTGTATAAGTAGTATAGAGTTGGGATATTATCCCAAAATCCTTCAAGTGATCAGTCAAAACCATGTTAAGATGTTTTTCGACATAGTATGAGTAAAATTTATTTATATTCTTATCAATATGGTTTAATATATTATTATTATATTTCATAGACATCATGATGGATTCACACTTATACCCAATTTAATTAAATATACTCATACTGACTATATTCATCAATAAAAGTAATGAAGTATGAAAAACCAACCCTTGTCTCTACTATAAATGGATCACATACATCATTATGAGTCATTTTCAAAGGTTTTATGGACCTTAATAATTTTATAGTAAAGGATTATTTGGTAAATTTCAATTATAAACAAGTGTTACAAACCTTAAAGTTTTTTTAACTAAATAGTGTCTAAAAACCTCTTTTTCTAATCTAATGTAAATTATTCTCATTTAAATGACCAATCTAGCTATTATATAGGAATGTATAATATACGCAATCCCCATTGGGTTCATCAAGGATTAATAATATGATCTTTTTGAATTTAAAACATATATAACTCATTATCAATATGTTTTTCCTAAACTAACCATTTTTTATTTTCATAAATCCACTTTCAAGGGAAGAGTGGAACCCTCACAGTCCAAATTATACCGCTTAAATGATCACAGATTCAAAATTCAAAAAGCAAAAGCAAATTCATGGACCAGAATCAGATTTTATGTTAGATCATTCAAAGTTGTGACGTCATATCAATGACCAACCATACAAATCACTCTATCAGCTGAAGAAACCCTAAATCGAGGTTTGACAAGTCGATTCCACTATGTCATCAACGTCATCACTGCCATCAACACGTCACCATTATTATCATCTTATAACCACTATCCATGCCAAATGTTGTTGTTGAAATATTCTTTGGTTGAGATGGACCAACCTGTCATTGGACCCCAAAACCTCCACTGAAAAAACACATAAACCGTCACCGGAAACAAATCGAGAAGGCAGAACATCCAAACATTCCAAGATCACCCAAAAAAACACTTGAACTAGAAATCTGAAAGAAGGATTGCCACTGAGGTCCCAAAGGGGGATAATCCATGCCAGACAAGCCTCCTGAAAAACATATTATGGCTAAAAACACATCCCAAAATCCCATTATAAACAACCGCGTCAGACCGCCTGGGAAAGGAGTGATAGACTAGGACATCAGAATAGAGTTGGCAGACGAAGGCCTCAGTAGAGTCGATGCATTCAAAAATCTTCATCCCTTTCTTTGGTGAGCCCTTAGAAGTCAAATAGAAAATCCAAAAGAAAACTAAAGAACGTCCTCAGAATGAAACTCCACACAAAGCGCATCAAAATTGTAAGAAAAGAAGAATCCACCTCCAAAGAGAAAAAGAATGAGACTGTCGCCAGTCCCCTTCCAACACCATACCAAGATGCCCAGAAACCCTCATCGAACCCAACCAAAATGGGGCCATTTTAGATGGGTTAGCCAGCAAGGGTAGTGGAGAGGAAGGGTAGCATACGCCACCACTGACGTTGACCCAAACATCCTGAAGTACCAGCATAAATACCTTGGTATGGAGCTCCAAAGCACAGGGGTAGATAGAAAGAGGGGCGGTTGGAGGTGAATGGTACCCACACCAGTGAGCGACATAATTCAATAAGGGGGGAATGAGAAATCGATACAATAAAGATAAAATGAATCCATGAAAATCAAGGAATCGTCATTGAAAACGAAGGATTGAAAGAGACAGGGAAGATGAGACAAAGCCAAGCGAAGCGAGGGGAGAGAAACCCACAGATGAAGTGGAAGAAAAAGGATCACTGAGGGCACTAGGAGAAAGAGAGGATCTGGAGAAACCCTTGGAGGAATGGTGGAATGCGGAGCGCTGAGAGCGATGGGAGCCTCGGGTGACTGTGAAGCCATCTCATTATTAATATGTTTCATAATATAAAATGTGTTATCCTTATAAACAAGATAAAATTTATTTCCAAACGTCAAATAAAAACCCATAGTTTCTAAACATGACACTATGATTATTATTTTTGTAACTGATGTAACCTAATAATAGTTAATTATTCGAAGAACTAAACCAATAAGAAAATCTAGATTATACTCTTTCATTGTCAAGGAAAATAGTATCATGCCATTTGTGTCCCAGAGATCCACCTCTCCCTTTCAATTCTTATGGAATATTCGTGGTTCCTTTATGTGAATTGAAATTTGGGTGACATATTTTTTAACCAATAAATAAATTTGGGATAAAAATTGATTTCATCCCCTGAATAAAATGTTTAAGGTACAATCATCACCTTGACTCTTCTAACCGACTGTTCAATTCTTCATCCACTAACCCTTCTAGGAAAACAAATATAATAAAAACTTTATTTTTTCTTCACTATATAAATTTGGATTCTTGGTGGACTGGTGAATTCATGTCTATGTCTTATACTCATCCTTATACCCTTTTTCATTTACCTTCATAATTGATTTCTCCGTAAGGAAAAAAGAGTTGATATCCAATATATCATTGTTGGCATCATGAATTAAAGTCATTAGATCACAGAAAGAAATTTTCATTTTATTAATTTTGTAGTTAATAAATTAATTTGGTAGACAAGGTGGTAAATATGAATGAAAGTCTTTGGTCACTAATTCATGTTTCATATTGAACCAAAGGGATTGAATTCTGTCAATGTTCCCAATAACCTTGAGTATATGAGGCCCCTCCAGACTACCGTCATCTATAATTCACCTATATAGTGAACTGGATATCTCATATCATTCATATCAGTCTCCCTCAAGATAAATATCATTGAGATAAAACAACATTTTATTGGAAACTACATCCTCATTAATTTTTTAGTTCATCAAACATATATGAAAAAAATAATTCACTTCACATTTACCACATCATCTTAATACATCTAAAACATGGATTTATCCATATTTATTTCTCCAATGGGGTATATGTAGGGCTTTTGGATTCCATCAGATAGAGATTCCTCTATTTGAATATTAAAATTAATAAGTTCCAGTACCACTCCAATAGGTTATTATCGATAAATATATACTCTATATGTAGTATTGATTTTAGTTATTATGAACTTATATTGGTGTTTTTAATTCTATCTACACCGAAAAAATTAACTCCTTATTAATTTATTCTAACTGTTGATATACATTACTAATTATATAAATCCTTAAAATTATCCCACTATTTTATCGAGTATTAGTAGCCCATGACTACTATATTTTGAATAATGTATCAAATGATTATTTTGGTGGATATTATTATTGAAACTATTCCTTATAGTTCAATATATGGTATTCTAATAGTTAAAGTCTTTCAAGATAGGATTTTGGATTTCCAAATGCATTCACTCTTAACTCCATGAACTATTTACTGAAGTCCCATATTCTTGAAATCATAACAAAGATTTTCTAAATACTATTCTTCAAAATATATATAAGCTTGATATGACATACTTTTTTCAACCAAATTTAGTTAAGTTGATGAAACCATCCCATATGAATTCCATATAGTAAGAGTCCCCATCAACGTGTGATGAGAATCACCCTACACATATTGTTTTTTCCAATTTTAATAGAGGGAATGCGTTAATGAAAAAATAAATAATTTTGAGAAATTTTTAATTATTCTCACAAAAAAATAGTCATTTTCTATTTGACATGATTTTTATATGTGATTTCACTAACATCATAACCATGAATAATAGGATTAAATTTCATCATGAATTATATTCTATAATTCATGCATGATCATTTATTATTTTATGATTTCCCATAGAAAAAAACAAATGAAAAATAATTATAATTATAAGAAACCATGCATAAATTAAGAAATAAATCAATTGATCATGATTGTAATATTAATATTGATCCATTTAAAAAATAATTTATCAACTGGGCCCTTGGGGGTAACTAAATAATCTATAAATGATTCAAATTATTGTGCACACCCCATATCAATGTATCCATAAATTGTTTGGTACATTCCAAACTTGTGAAGTGGTCCATGACTAGTTTTCTTCCTTAAAATTATACATAACACCTATTGAATGTAAAATATTCATTATAAATATCACTTAAGGATTCATAAGACTATATATATATAATGTGACAGGTGGATGATTTACAAACAATAACTCATGAATTAGTGAATAAAAACATCAATACTATGTTAATAATTAAAAACAAATTTTCAAACATTGAATGGTCACCACTCATGATCTATTGACATGAAATAAAGTTTGTAATAAATTTTAATTTGTAAGGAAATCTACTTAAGGTAATGAAATATGGATTAAAATGGTTTAACTTAATTATTTTTCTCAAATTAAAATCTTCATGGTCCCATATGGTTTTTATAATTAAAAGAAAAATATTTATTTTTGGAAATATTTTATAATCTTTGCACACTTGGGAGGCCCAAAAACCCACATGATAGGTTATAGGACTTATTGGGCCCATATAGTGTTGTGAATGTCTAGAGGCCACATATGGATAGTCGATTATAGTTGATAACAATACCTAACATGAATATGTGTGAGACTTGAAAAGGGGTTGGTTGGAAGTAGATATCATCACCAGTTCTTAAAAAAACCATTATTATTATCCAACACCAATGGTTTAAGAAAAAATGGGGTGGGATCTTCCTTTAGTAAAGTGGTAGTGACTAATGACCACATGAAGAATTATCACCATTATATATATATATATATTAAAATCATTATTTGTTGGATCAGATATTCTCACCCCAAAACCCAAGTTTGATTCTTTTAAAAAATTTATTTCCCATAATAATTAGGGAAGATATGTCCAATTATAAATTATATATTTTTTCTAAATTATATTCTTATCCATTTTTAGTGATATGTCCACATATTAAGACAATATAATATTTACACTATATTTTTCAGCGATAAATTTCTATCCATGAGTACTCGATTAAAGTCAAAAAAACCTCCACCCATCATCACTCTGAATTAAATATGTAGATATATATATATATATATATATTATTTTTTTGAAACCTATAATCACCAAATTTGATGGCGTTCAATTTTGTAGATGGTCATGAACTGGAAATATAATATTTAATCTAAAAATGGGATTTTATTATGGGAATTCTATATATCCCTCTCATTATATTAATGTAAATTTAATATAAATTATCCTCAGATAATCAGGTGTTCTCTCTGATAATAATTATAAGTATTGGGTGCATTATGGAAGGAAAAACATGTTATTTCAAAATGTTATAACTGGTTCTATGTCGTAACATCATCATTAACAATGTGTATTCCATTAAATAACATGATTACCCCACATTAATGGATTTAACCACCAAATTAAAACAAACGACTATAAAATTTGATTTGAAGATGGTTTTTTGTTCTACTCATTTTTGGTAATTTCTTCTTGAAGGATCCAATGTTATATCCATTGAGATCATCCACACATTCTATAGAATCTCAAGTAAGTGTTTTTTGTTAATATTCATATGCAATCATGGGGAATCTAAAATACCCAAACATTTCATACATAGATATCACATATTAATAGAAAAATAGTAATTACATACCATAATTATCCATGTAATAATATTATAGGTTGAGTACCTTTATAAACATGGATATATAAACAAATGGTTCATGAAATGTCTATTTCTTCTCCCACTATGTTCAAAATAACTATTACCCTTATTGGAGATTTCATACATTGTATCCTTATTTATAACAAGGGGAAAGGAAACATCATGGTGAGCTCAAATGCTTAGTAATTGTATACTTGGTAGATACCAATGATAATTTGAGAGAAATATGAACATAATTTTATAAACACATGAGAATAACATTTCAAGATCATAACCTACATGTAATATATCATAATCTTGAGTCATGGACTAATGATTTATAGTTCATATGACATGAATCATAATGGAAGCAAAGAACATGATCCATGAGGGAATAACATTTGAAAAATACATAAGCTAATGGAATAAACATAAGTAAAGAAAATCATTTATATAGCAGTGAAGTATTGTTTCTAAGACTAACATAGTTGAATGGGTTCACTCCCCAAATAATAATAGTATTCAAGGTTCTCTCCCATGACTGTCATAGTAGACAACTTACATTATTGAACTTGGTTTACCCCTCATTCCCATCAGGTTTACCTTATAAAATATCATATTTTCCCAATGAATTAAAGGAGATATAGGCCCTCCCCTCATATATTGATAATCATACATTTTTGTTCCAAAATATCATTGAAAATTCATCATATCTAAAAAAATTAAAATAAATATGATTCATAAAAAGTTCATCATAGCATCACTAATGGAAATGGAATGGTTTTCATAAACATTTCATCATTTTGTCACAGTATAAACCATGGAATAATATCATTTTTCATTAAAAATATTATCATAAATAGAAACCTTTAAGAGAAAGAATAAGAATATAATCATTGGGTAAAAACCTCAATAAAACATAATTAAAATCAATTATTATTTACTTTTATGAAAATAAATAGCATTAATAAATCATTAAAAATTTCTTAATGAAAAATAATAATTCCATATTGAAATAAAAACATTAAAATATAAAGATTTCCAAAATGTTATAGAAAAAAATTTTATTTTAAAATAAACAAATAAACCTATAAAATGAATCTTCAAAGCATTGAGTATTCACAATAGTTATAAATTTCATTAGTTCCATTTAAGTACGCATTAAAGATAATTCTTTACTATTTTTTAAAAACATTACCAAATTTTAAAATCCATAAGAAGATAATTTTTAAAAATAAATTAAAAAAATAATACATGGGTAAAATGAATATTAAAAATGAAAACAATATTTGTAAAAACATTCCTTAAAAAATTTCTAGAGTACATGGATAAGGAAGAACAATGCTTTTTGATCGAATTGTGAAATAAAGATGATTTTCTATTAAATAATTTTTTTTGGATTCATGATAAAATAAGATGATTTAAAAAATACAAAATTTCTTTTCAATAAATACTCTGAGTATAAGAAAAATAAAATGTTTCTTAAGAGGTATACCATAATATTTGGTCACACGAAACTTATTCATAAAATTTCCCAATGAACAATGATATTGTAATTTAAAACAATTACCATTTTGGTAAAATTTGAATACTAATTCCCATGAAAGAAATAGATATATATGGATATGTAAATACCAATAATTTTCATAAAAAGAAACATAAAATGACATTCATAATTAGTATATACATAAAAAAATAAAAAATTGGTGTATAAGGCATGTGTTCCCTAGAAATAAAATTGACCAAAATAACTTACCTTTGGTCTTACATCCTTTGTACATGTTGGAATATCATGTATAAAAAATAACACTTTATTATAAATTTATTAATTAACAATAATAATATATATAATACCATATATAATATAATTATTATATTTTATAAAACATTTATTAACAATTATTTATTAAAATCACTAGTAAAAGTTATATTTTTATTTTTTTAGGAATCACTTTGTTCAGAAGTTTCAGTAGTTGTATTTAGATCATTGATTTTTAGTCCCAAAAGGTTTTCTTATATCACTAAGGTGTAATTAAAATAAAAAATTATTAAAATCGTAACTATGATACATAATTTATTAAAATAAATATAGCAGGAACATCAATATTAATCCCATAAAGTTGTCAAAATTAGTTTGATGAGGTTTGTAAAATAATTTTTTTTATTAAATTTATTTTCATGAATGATGTGATAAAAATAATGGGTTAGTTTGGGTTTGTCAAATAGTTTTTGGAGAAAAAAAAGAAGAAATAGAAGCTCAGAAGATTGTTTTTTAATTAGATCTGAAAGGCGGTACATGGTTTTTTAATATCAATGTTTTTGGGAAATTAGATATTATAAAATAAATTTTATTATTACATATTTATGTTAGATTTAATTTTTTGTTTATGTAATGGTCATTATATCCCCTCTGCAACACAAAAATCCCAGGTTTCCCTTACTCTAGAAATCAAGGGTTTAGGAGAATCGATTTTGTCTTGGTATAATATTTAAAAATTATAACATTGAATAAGAAAATAGGCATTACAAAGTTAAGGGTACCCAACTGCATAATTATATTGTTATTTCTGTATTAATTAACCAATGGTCATGATTAAATGGAAATAAAGAGATTGTAATTGGTTATTGATATTTTAGAGAACTAAATAAATGAATAAGAGTGACAAATAGATCCAATGAGTCCTTCCCCCTTTGAGTAGATAACCCTATTAGAAGGTGGGTTTTACACCCTCATCATATTGAAGAGGAAGTAAGGTGGGAGGAAGAATGAAAATTTAAACCAAAATGAAATACGGTGAAGAAGCATGTGAGGAACCTATGTAGTGTAACTTCTCACGCCAAGATTTTATCTAGGGATATCCCCTATAGAAGAAGAATACATCTCTATTAATATACTCTCAAATGGATTTTGAAGCATGTAATTGTTTTAAAACAGGTAATAAATTAGTCATGTGTGGTCTCAAGGACATTAAAATTGTCTTCGCATTAAAGCCTCAATGACAGTACCACAAAATCAAGTCTTCCCAATGGGTACGTGATGTGTATTAATTAAATTTTTTGTACTTAGTGGTGGAAGTGTACTTCCTAAAATATTTTTCTCCTAAAAAAACACATGTAATTTATTTTGTTACATAGTGTGTAAGGTCACAGGCTGTGAATCTTCATTTCAGGGATTGATGGGGAAATAATTCTCTTGATACTATCTCGTCCTGTATTTTTACAATGTGTATAAGTAATTTGTTTCTCATCATATTCACCTACTTTGGTCCCTTATCTAATTTTTTGTTGTATCCTTCCATAAATTACAAAATGAGTTAAATAGATAAAATATTGGTAAGAATATCAATTATATTACACAAATTAATACATTAAACCCCATAACATATATGCCTGAAATATATATATCATGGTTCCATAAAATATATAATTTTATTTAGGTGATAAATATCATAAATATTAATTATATATATGTTTATAGTCATGCATAAAATTAGATATAGAACGTTGACCTACACTATTCATAGAGATATTTGGTCGTACGTATCCATGAATATTTTTTTTCACTTTTTTGAAAGATCGAAAGCAAAACAAGTTAATAAAAATCACCTTTAAAAATAAATATTATATGATATATATCATATATGTTCAAAAAATCCATATTAATTTCCATTCTATTATCATAGAAATAAAAACCCAATCACATAACTTTGTGGAGGTGGTAGTCCACACGTACACATGATTGATGTAATCGATTTCCAATTGTTTGGAAGGTAAAGAAGTGGGTATGATATTATACTTTAAAAGTATAGTTATATATTAAGAATAATATATAAACATTATACCAACATTGTAATCATCCAAAAATGATGGTGATGTGAAATAAATTATTTATCTACATGAGGATGCTAAGAAATAATTACACACAAGCGATATCTTCACATCCAATTTGATAGAAAGATGGAGAATAAAGGTGATTTCATAATAATAATTACAAATAAATAATTTTTTTGTACTCAATATATTACTTTATTAATAATATTTCATATTTATAAGAGTTATAATAATTATTAAAATGAAACTGATCAGTTATGGTGATTACATATTCCTTGAAATAATGCATATAAATCTCCTCTGATTCACTATAAGGTTGGTCTATTGGGAAGTACAAAAAGTTAATAATATGTCTGTGGGATTGGGAAATATAATGTGGGAAAACTTTTCCAATATAGAAGGCTCAAATTGGTGTGAAAAAGTTAAAGGAGGGGTACCCTTTTATAGTTGAGGGGTAGGGTGCCCTTCGAATTTCATAAAAGAATTCGATATATTAAATCCATTATTAAGTTTTATGGTTCAAAATGGACTAAAAATGGGAATGTGATAGAATATTTGACTATATATTATCCCAATTATTCTCTTTTCACATTTTAATTATTTTAATGAACATTAATAAAATATTATTTTCTAAAGTATCATTATTTCCAATTCAAAAATTATTTATTTAATCTCATATAAAAAACATAAATGTAATGATATAATTTGAATTTAATATTTAACCTAACATAAATAATTCCTATTAATATATAATTTTTTTGGAACTAATTAAATCACTCAATTATATTGATTTTAATATTTTTAATATTTTTTTAAAATTTTAGAAATACCACGTTGGTGTATCATAATAATATAAGGTCCTTTTATAAAAAAATGAAATAAATTTATTTTATGAAAATAATTTCATTAATATAAAAATATAAACTTATACCCATTTATAACATGAATTATTCCCCACATGGCTATGAAATAGATATTTAAAACTAAGAGAGTGACTATTTTTAATTTTCTTTACTTTAAATATTATGTAGAATATTTTTTTGGACCATTTTACATTTAAAACAATTTGCGACGAAGATGATATGTATTAAAATACCTTCACACATTATGAATTAGGATGAAAATTATGTCTTTATTACTTAGTTTTAACCTATATTAACTCTATTTACCCTTTACCATGGTCATAAATATTTACACATTAACTATTCATTTTCCAAAAAAGGTGGTCCTATTTAACTAATTTTAAACTCAATATTATAAATATGAAATCCATTTTACCAAATTCAATTTCTATATGTTATATAAATAATTTTTCAAATAATAATGCAAAACGCAACAAAAACTTATTTTCATACATATATATGAGGAAGCAAGAATCATTGATTATTCTTATCCCATGTCTTAAAGAAATTTTAAATTAATGTCCAAAAATATGATTTAATATAACAAATATATATATATATATATATCATTAAACTCATCCATCAATAGTGATTAAATTAATTTATTTAGAATAAAATAAAAGTTCTCTAATTTTTCTAAATATATATTTTTCATTCAAAATGTTTTTATTTTTTTAATTCGTATCAATTGATACAAAAAATATTTCATTTATATGTAACAACACATTTTTGATAATAGTTTTAGTATAATTATTGACATTCAATCAAATAGATAGTTGATAACTATAATTTAATATTATAGAAACATTTTTCAAATATAGTGTTGTGTGTGAATAAAGATATCAATGAAATTAAATTTATTTGAAAAATAATGTATACATTATATGGTTTTCATTCCCCCCCCCCCTTAAAATGAGTTTCTCCCCAATGAATTTTCAATTTGATACAAATAAACGAGAATATATTTTATTCATGACACCCACGAGTTAACACATAACTTCATCAAATTTGTTATTTCTATAGAGAACATTCACCATGTAAGTAGTCTTATTTTTAAGAACATTATCTCTATGATAGTTGATTTATAATTGATTTTATTGAATTTTAATATAATGTTTTAGGGGCATGAGCTATGATTTTTTTACATTTTATTGATTATGTATGTACTTACTCAAGAGAGATACATGGAACACATTTTATACTTGAGAGAGGTTCAGTGGAAGCTCCAAGTGATAAGATACCATTTTTACTCGATCAGGATTCATGAAATATGAAATCTACATAGGGTTTAGTTTTAACTCCATCTTGAATCTCATAACCATTTTCTATGGAGAAATTATTATTAATACCATTTCACCATCTTTAATTTATATATCTCTTAAATGATTGTCAACATAAATTTTATGTCTAATCTGAGCCAACATGTTGGGAAAATGAATGATTCGGACTCTTTCTCTCATTAATTTAGCAACATGAGGGCCCAATTGCTTTATTTATCTAATATCATCACAATATGTTAGATTTATGCACTTAGTCCTATATAGGGATTCATAAATATCCATATGAATTCTTGAGTGACAACTATTATTGTAATAAAACTCAAATAGATGTCGGTATTAATCCCCAAACAGAATTAGAATTTATAGAATATGATTAAAACATATCCTATTTGATTTTATTTGTTCTCTCATACTGACTATCTTTCTAAGGATGATGAAACATTGTGAAACTCAACTATGTATATAAATCCTACAGAAGGCTTCACCAAAACTATGAGTAAATTCTTGGATCTGAATCAGATATAATAGAATATATTATCGAGTTAAAACATACCACCTCTATAATATAAATTATAGAAAGATTGTAAAATTTTAAATATTCTCTAATGCAAATTAAGTGTGATTCCTTTGTAAGTCCATCGATTGCATCCCATATATTATTATACATTTTTTATGTTTTGGTGAGACTGATGAGAAAATAAATGGGTATGTTTTCCTATTTCAATTATGGTTTGGTTAATGGGTGTAACATACCGTTGGACCTATGACTGTCATCCTTAACTTTCTAACATACCAAGCACAGAGAAACTTAATCTACAATAGCTATTTTAATGATGTCCTTTCAAAAGTATTCTCTCAAGTATTTATACATCTTCATACCTCTAGGATGAATAGTAAGTCATAAACTCTGAGCCTCATCAAAAAATCATTCTCTAAATTCGGAATATATGGGAAACATACACATTTCCTAGCAGTTTTCATTACATAAAAACTGAGGTTAAAATCATGATCATTTATAACCTTCTACTTTATTCTATATCTTACTTCATTGACTCTTTAATATCCACATAGATATATGTTTGAACACTTATTTATGAAAGTTAATATTTCTCCCCATCATTCAAGATTTAAAGAGCCATACTTTGGAAATATAGAAATAATGGATCCTTCATTACCCTAATTAAGATAATCTATCATGATCCTTTTGACTCAGATCATCATCCACCTTGTTTTCCTTCACAATGTAGTAATGTGTTCATCATTCAAAATATTAAATTAGCTCCACCATCTTATCCATCATATATTAATCTCTTTCTATGTTAAAATATAAATTAAACATTTATCATCATTATATATATCAAAAATTTCCTAATAAATTCAATATTTCCATACCATTAATTCCAAACTTATGGAAACTTACTCCAAATCATGAGTTGGGTAATTTTGCATACGAATCATCAATTGGTGTTAGTACTATGCTATAAACATATCGTTCATCCTAAAAATTCATCCCCATGCCTTATTTAATATGTCACTGTAGATTAAAAAACATTCTAAACTATTGGGTAATGTAAGAATAGATTCACAAACAATCATTTTCTATAGTTCATTGAATTTTTCCTCAAATTCATCTTTCTAAGGAAACATTGCTCTGGTATGAGTCATCTTAGTAAGTTGATTATAAATTCATAATAAATTATCCACAAATCATATATAATATCCAAACGAACCAAAAATAATATAGATCTCAATCACAGTGGTTGGACTGGGCCAATATTCAATAACTATTATCTTTGAAGGATCTATTTATATACCCTCACTTGAGATTATATAACCCAAGAATGAAACATTCAAAATTCAGAATTAATAAATGCTAAATTATTTATAATGATTATCCTTACATAGGGTCTTCATTGCAATTTGAAAATGTTATTCATTCTCTTCCTTTATCATTGAATATATAAGAATATTATCTATAAAGGCTACCACAAACTTTTCAACGTAATATTTAAATACTATATTTATTAAATACAAGATGATAGTGTGGGAATTAGTAACTCAAAAATGAAAAACAATAAATTCATATTTCCTAGACATTGTATATAATTAATTTTTGGTTATTTATTTATTATTGAGACTCAATTGATGTCACCTAGAATGAAGATCAATCTAATGTATTGAGATCGAAAAAGATGACCAAAAAAATCATCAATATGATATAATGTATACGTTTTAATGATAGTGATTTTTTAAGTTCTTGATAATGAATGCAGAGTCTCATTGAACCATATTTTTTATAAAAAAAACTAGTTTACCTCATGTTGATACACTTGGTCTAATGAATACCGTATAAATATTCAATTGGATTTTATTATTCAACTAATACAACTATACTAATTCCATTCAATTTGGAGTCATTGAAATAGGTGTATAACTAGGTATGAATTCTATCAATAAGTTATCATCACAATTCATTTGAAGAACCAGAAATTATTCATGAAAGACATCAACCCCCCCCCCAAATTGGAATATCATTGATATTTAGTTTATCTGAAACTATCTATGATACACACCCATTTGGAATAGGAACCAAGACCTTTATAATGGATGTGATTTCCATAAAAAGTTTATATTTATCATCACAATTATAGAAAAACATAGTTTGGTTTGGAATATCACATGTGAATTCCCTTGTTCTATAATTGAATTGTTATTTCTTTATATATATCCCATCCATGATTAAAATAACATAAAACACAACCATAATAACATTAACATGATTTTCATGAAGAATATTCCCCTAAAATAAACTGAATAAGAATCATTTACTTAAGACACGATCATCATACCACTAAGAGTTTACACTACTAATTAAATATATTATCGTTGATGTGGTATAGTTATACCATTTGAAAATTATTTGGTTATAAAATAGTTGGTATATATAGAATGAAATAATACATTATCAGTTCTATTGTTGGTATTGGGATTACCTTTCATCAAGTTGTTATCATACCCCTCATCATATGTGGTGATATCATGAGATTTCCCTTTGTCACTAGGTTTAATAGATTTCAATATTGATCCTCACAATTAACATTCATATTTTGTTAGTAGTGGGAATAAAGACCATTCTTCATTCATTTTGGACACACATGTCTGGGTAGCGACTTCTATCAATATTATTCACTATTCTAATCATTGGTTAACTCTAGAAGTGTGCATCACATGAATTTTAAAATTTCCCCAATACGTTCAATGGATTCACCATCCTTATACCTTACCTCAAAAAATTCCTTCTATATTTCATGCATTGAATTTAAGGAATGTACTTATTCAAAAATAATCTTTTATAGTCATCCCACTTTGTAGAGTCTATTTATTCATATTACCTCTTATTTTTAAAAATATCCCATAATTTATATTCTTTACCTTATAAATGATAAATTGATAAAAAATCATTCTCATATTATGACAACTGAAGAATTAAAAAAATATTTTCAATGGTATTGATCGATTTCCCAGAAAATTGTAAATCAACATTTTGATAAATAGAAGATGGTTGTTATCTCAAGAATGATTCAACATAATGGTTTTCCATCCATTACTCCATTGGATGTTCAATATATTTCATACCTTGAGAATGCTATGTGAGAATAACAATGATAGTTTTCATTCCAACTTCCATAAAATTGGGTGTCTTAATAAGACAATAATTTCATTATCCTTCACATTAAATATTATCTAAATTTATTCAGGTACCATCAATTAACTAAAAATAAAATAGATATTGTGGGTAAAAATATTCATAGTGGAACATTATATTTTAATTAAAATTCTTATATAGGATTTCTAAGTCAAGACACTGTCATTTTAATATATGGCCCCTTAGGTTTAAACTATTTCATCCATGATCAACAATAATGATTTGTGATGTTATATTATAAATAGACTAATCCCTAGGGTTGGCACAAAATATTTCCCATCATATTTTTCTAATGAAAAGAAAAACATTATCTAATACCGAATATAGTGAATCAATGATATCATAAATAGATATCACATCCTGAAAGATGAATATTCCTTACAGAACATTACCGTCAGTGCTAGAATCATATAGGTCGAGTTCTTATGAAAAACTGGACACATAAACAAATAGTTTATAAAATATCAACATTATATCCCTATATGTTCTTTATAAGTATAACCCTTATTAAACATATCATACTTAGTAACTTTCTTCATTTCCTGGGTAAATGAAACCTATAGAAGAGTGATGTTAAATACTCTGTAACAGTAAAAAAGGGAGATATGATTATTCAATTGAGAATATCATTAACACAAGGGTATTCAAACAAGGGCACAACATTTTAAAATAATAACCATCATATAAAAATCTTAATATTATGTTAGGGAATAAAACAAGGAAGTACATAGATATGTATCACAATGGAATAAAATAACATGATCTAATAGAGAATCAAATTGGAGAAAATATAATTGTGTGGAATGCACATAAGTATATAAAATAATTTCCCTAGTAGTCAATTTTCATTTCAAATACTCTCATAGTTAAATGAGTTCACTCCCCAAACTATCAGAGTAATCAGGGTTCATTCCCATGACTGTTATAGAGTAAAAAGTCCCTTATTGAACTATGTTCAATACCTATTATATTCCTTTTTATCTCATTATATATAAATTATTACCCAAATTATTGAACTAAGATATTGGTCCCACCGATCGAAAAATGAAAATAAAAAATATGAATTTTGTAAGATAATAAAACACTCAATATATCAGATCCCATGAAAATTAATTGGTTTCATAACAATTTAATTATAGTATAACCAATGGAAAAGGAACAGGTATTATAAATATTTTATCATTTCAGCATAGAAAAAATGATAGGAATGGAATGGGTTCCATAAATGTTTTATAATAAACATAAACCATTAAGATAGAGAATAATAATGGTATCCTCTAATCATATCCATATTAAATAACAAGTTATATCTGATGTTTATTTATATAATGTATAAAAATATGTTCAAAATATCACTAAAGTATCTTAAGGAATTTTAAATTTGATTTTTTATATCACTTATTTATATTGTAAAAACATAAAAAATTTATAATAATAATTTTTTTATAAAATAACCATTTAAACATGAAAATGATTATTTTTATCATTGAGTAGGTAGGATGGAAATTATTTTAAATTAATTAATAATATGTTAAAAGAAAAATAATCTTTTTACACTTTTTTAAAAAAATAAAACAAGTTACCTCATTTAGAAAATAAATAGAAGATTCCTCTTGAAATGTTTTTTTTTAATTCTATAATTGAAAAAAATGACAATTTAAAATCATAGGATAAAATAAAAAACCTTCTTTAAAACTTTTTTTTGAAAACAAGGATGTTGACGAAAAATGTTTTTTGACTGAAGAAAAAAATAAATTTGATTATCCCTAAAAACAAAATTTTAGTCACTTATGAACTTATGGTGATAAAAATGTAATCAAAACATTTATTTTCAAGATATAACTATGTAATAAAAAATCATTATAGGTAGATTATATTATTTCATTATTGAAAACCTAATCCTAAACAATCCTAAAGAACAATGAGAGTGTAAAATAAAACCCTTACCACTTTTGAAACTTTTGATTCGTAAGTCATTTGTATGAAATAGAAATATATTTATATGTAAATCCATATAATTATCCTAATAATAATTATTCAAGATATTAATTGTAAATACATACACCACAAAAAATTAACACATGCTTCATCAGGCATGTGTCCCATATAAATAAAAGTGAGAATAAAATCCATTAGCTTAGGCCTAACATCTTTCATATGCATTGGAATATCATGTATAATAATTCTTGATTTATTATAAATTTATTATAGAACTATACACATATATATAAAATACCATAAATTATTTACTTATAACATTTTACCCACTATTTTTAAACAACACTTTTTTAAAATCATTGTTCCGGGTTTTATCTGATCCGTTTTTAATGTAAATTTCGGTTTAGAGGTATTGATCGTTGATTTTGATCATGGTTCCATAATATATTTAATTTAAATTAATATTTAATTGTCATAATACCCATTATATACATGTTTATATTCATTCATAACGTTATAGATATAAAAATGAACTACAATATTCATAGAGATGTTAGGTCGTACATATGCATTATTTTTATTTTTCATATGGATTGAACAAAAGAAAATAAAATAATAAACAAAATTTATTGAATCACTAGAATATAATATATAAATAATATATATTCATTAAATCTGTCATTAAAACCATAAAAGTAATATTGAAATGAAAAATGAATCACATTGCCTCGTAGATGTGGTAGACCACACATACATATGATCAATGTTATTGTTTTACAATGGATTGGATGGTAAGAAGGTGGATATGTTAATAATAGTCAAGGAGTATAATTGTGTCATAATTTATACATATAAATATTAAACCCAAAATAATACCCATCGTTAATATATGGTAATGAGAAATGAATTTTATCGCCAAATAGAGACAGTAATCCATATATATGAACGAAAGATATTTTCACTTACCATTTTATGTAAACGGAGTTAATAAATGTTGATTAATAATAATAATAAAATTTTAGTATATATAGTATAATAAATTAATTACATTATAAATAATAAAATTGATTTATAGGATGTAAATTAATAAATTTAAATAATGTTATTGTTTAAGAGATTACCTATTATTTAAAATAACTCCTTTATATCTCCTCACAATGGCACCAGGGTTTGTATTTTTGGATTTAGAACACCTAAATAATTTGTAAAAGGTAGTGGGGAATAGAACATGTCAGATTTTGATTAGTATATAAGGCTCAAAGTGGTATTAAGATGAGAAATGAAGGGCACCCTTTTATAGTTGAGGGGAGGGGAAACCTTAGAATTTATTAAGAGATTAAAATATATTGAATCATTATATTAAAAAATGAATCCTAATGTCCTATAAATGGAAACTAGAAAACATTTTCTACCATATATTGTCCTTATTTTCCACTTTTAATATTTTTATGATTTTTATGTAATTTAATCAATTATTATTTTCAAAAAATATCTTTATTTCTAATTCTAAAAGCATTAAATAAATTTGACTTCAAAGACATAAATACATGGTTAGAATAAAAATATAATTCATAAAAATAATCTATATTAATATAAAAAATTACTTCCACATAATATGTGATTCAAGTTATTACCTTAAATAGTTTTAAAATCATTTTATATTTAATTCAATAAATAATTCACCTGTAATGAATAATAATTTTGGGTCATTATATAATTAGAAAAAAATAGAAATAAATTTATATCATGAAAATAATTATGTTTATCTGAAAATAGACTCTTTTATTTATTCATAACATTCTTTTTTACAATGGGGACACATAATAGATATTTAAAACTAAGTGGTTGACATATTGTAACATTTAATGATTTAAATATTATATAGTTCAATTAAATTGGAATGTGTCCTTTAAAAAATTAAATTTTGGGTATAAGGTGATAACTATTGAATTTTCATCTTCTAATTATAATTTGTATGAAATGTGTTGTCTTAATAGTTGGTTTTAACATAGATTATTTGTATTTACCCATTATCGGGGTGATAAATTTTATTATAGTTATTATTCATATTAACAAAAAATAAAAGTTACCTATTTACTTAATTTGAACCACCTCATACCAAATATAGAATTATTTTTATAAAATCTAATTTATATAAGTGGTATAAATTATTTTTAAAACAAACATGAAACACATGAAAAAAACCATTTTTTAGAAAATATATATTTTTAGGCTTGAAACATGGTTTATTGTTATCACATGCCAACAAAAAACATTAAATTAATTTAAATACATTTGATACAATATATATATATATATATTATTAAAATAACTTATTTTTAATGATTAATTTAATTGATTATAATAAAAATACATTGTGTGCATAAAAAATTATTTTTCATAAAAATATGTCTTTTAAATTATAATTTTTTTATTTGTTATTTAAAAATAATTGATTCCAAAAAAATTAAATTATTTGATGAACCATATACCAAAAGGATTTGAAAATTTGGGGATATTTTTAAAGTTCTCATATGAGATGTTCCCAAATAATGTTTATAACCACATTGTTTGTCATAGGATACAATGTTTACTCTAGGATGATATTTTTGTCGAGATATGAAATGTTAGAATTTTCATAAAATATTTAAAATTTAAATAAGAAAATATTAATTTATTCATGAATTTTATTTTAGTTGTATATTTTAAATAGATAATTGGGTTTATATTTTGTCTTCTTAGTTGATTTTGGAATAGGTTTTTTTTCAAGGTCAGAAATAACATTTCACTTTTCACATGGTCAAGTATGACCTCTTTTTCATTTTACTTTTCTTTTATTTTTTCTTCCTTTTAGTTATTTCATTTTTCTTTTCTTTTCTCCCCTCTATATTATCACATATTTTTATGGGGATCTCCACATGGGAGAGTGATAGAGAGAGGGAGAGGGATAGTAGGAGGCACTATTAAGGAGCTCGGGTCTCACCAAATAATCATGTGGAAAATGAAAATTTCAGATTGGAACAAAGTGTTGGTGGTTTCCACACATAGATATTTATTTTGTTTCTTCACCGTAAACCCTAATTTTTTTTAAATCCTTATCTGGGTTGATTAGGACAACATGTGGCTGAATCTGTGGATTTTTTGGGGGAAATTATGGGGCCTTGGGAATTTTTAGGGATTCATATTCAGGGAAACCCATAAACATGTCTTTTTGTTCAGATAAAAAACATATTTTTTACTATTTAGGGATATTGAATTTTTAGAAGTTCACTACGTGTTCTTTAAGTACGTGTTGTGTATTATTACTTTTCCATGTTCCTGAACATGTGTTCGATTACATGGGTAGTTGTAGTTTTGGGAAGTACATGTCATTTCTATTTAGTGCATTCCATGTATATGGAAATGGACATGTGGGCATGTACATGGGAAAACACACCATTTAGGGGTACATGTCCATGTAGCGGTACACAATAAGACCCCAAGTACAACTTGAGTGTCTAGTAGACATTGGTAAGACCTTGGGTGTTCCCTAGCTGTGTAGAAGTACATGGTCAGGTGAACCTTTGAGAGTGTATGTTGTGTAACTGAATGTACACACTTTATACTTTTTCATGAAAGGAATTTTAGGTGTTTTATGCACCATAGACTAAATCATACTTTTGTGTAGTCCTCATTGATCATTTTTCTATGTATATCATGATGGAAGGATCCATTTGGTGTTTAGAGGTGTTTTGGTTAGTTTTTTGGAATGATAATGCTTAGTAGGATGATTTTATTAATGTTTGGTTTCAGAATCCTCCAGTGGATTGGATTGTGAGCTGTGAGGACCATGTGGGGATTCTCAACTCAGTGATAAAACATGTTTGTGTCTTACATGGTGATATGTTTGAGTTTATTTTGAAAAATTCATGGAGGTGTTATTGTGTATTATCTCAAACGATATAATGGTTTGTCCCATTGTGTTGGGAACAATTTTTAAGTTTAGAATTATTGATTTTCAGATCTTGTGTTGATAATCATAGCTATTAGATCCAGTGGTATGGGTTTACACCATTGGATAAAATTTATGGATTCATGTCATAGAGCTAATGAGATTTTCTTAAGAGACTTTTGGGGATGCCCTTGTGTTATGGTTACTGATCAAGTGATAAGTGGCTATTGTAGTTTACAATTAAGGTTTCCTGTGTGGCATGGTAATTTTTGAGTTTCCCTTATGGGAATTTTGGTACCCTTGTATGGGTTTTTTTCTTAGAAGTACAGTTCATGTTTTCTTACATGTGATTTTCCCTAAGTTATTTTTTATTCTTATGAGAGAATGTGGATGATGTCCTTCTTTTTAGGTTGTCATGCAGACCATTGTGAATTCCCTTGTTGGTGGGATTTTGATTTTTGTTTCCCATTTGAGTGTTTTGTAGATCGATTATTAGATGGACGACACTAAGAGATATTTGGGATATTTCGGCACTGAGAATGACCCAAAAGTTTTATGAACTTAAGGATCCCGTCGTAGGATGTCCTACTCGTGTTTTTTATGATGGGACAATTGATGATTTTATTGTCGGCAAGGATTGAGATATTGGAAGAAGGAGAGGATTCCCTATTAGGACGTCACCTTTTTGATATGATCCAAGGGATCATGGGAACCTTGAGTTTGGTTGGACTCTATAGGGGTTTATGGAGAACCCATGGTGTCTACGATTTTGTATATTGAGATTCAAGTGATGAGAGGGGCCACATTATTTATTGGGTAAGAGTTGATCAACACAATTATTTTACCTCTTTAGATGGTGGGTTTGAGTTGGATCGTCCCACATTCAATTGTCATTTAGCCATGATGTTTGAGACATGTTGTACTCGGGATTGTGGTTTTAAAAAGAGAAACTTTTGATATTGTGGATTGATGGTCGACCCTTTATTGTGATATAGTTATCTCATCCCTTGGGTGGTTATGGTTAGATGTGATATGGGGGATAATGGATGATCTGAGTGGGGTAACACTTTCTGGATTAGATTTCCCCCAATATAGAGGTTATCGTATCAAAGTGGATACCCTTGGGCCTCTTTAGTTTAGGCCTCCTTGGGCCATTTCTCCCCCATTTTTCTGTCAATTGTGTCCTATTTTGACTTATTATGCTCTCCCCTTATTAATAAATAAATTAATTTGAGAGGATAATGATTTTAGGTTTACGGATCCCTATATAGTGTATATGTTGGGTCCATGTGGATGAAGACTATAAGAAAATGTATCTAAAAGGACCTTGGTAGAGCCCATGTTGTTTTCATAAATTTAGAGACATTAAAGATATCTAACATCGAGAGGACAAGTTCTATTGATTGAAAATTGAAATAAGATTCCAAGATATTGGTAGAGGTGGATTTTTTTATGGATGCCTATGGTTATGCCTAAGGTTATAACACTAGTGAATTCAGTATTAATGAAAATATATTTTTAGGTCAACCCCTAGGGGTCTCATATTAATATTTTTTTCAACCCCTTTTATAGAAACCTCACTGTGCTTTCAGAACCGATGTATGATTTCATGTAGGAGAACTTGTTTTGTGATGGGTGTGTTCGAGGACTCATATCATTAGATTGAGCATAACTACTCATGTGGAGTCTTAGGATCATGATGGTGTATCTCAAGCATCATAGAGAACAAGTATTTGGTTTTTCTTGTCATTGGTTCTAAATAATTTTTTTTTGTTTTAGTTGAATTATTTTATGTTTGTTGTCAAATATGTGGGATAATGTTTTTATATGTTATGTATGATAGAGTTTTTATTACAATATGACAAATTTTATTTGTTATATCATGCTTCTTTTTTTATGTTAATTATTATTTGTACTTTGATTCTCATCCTTATGTATGACTTTGTGTTTTTCTACTCTTATTATACTATGAAAAGGTGGAATAATATCTCCACTAGAACTTTTATAACTTCAACGCTAGTCATTAGCCACTAGAATGTTAGGAGGCAAGTTTCAGGCCTTGTGGTGAGCTAGATCGGGTAACCTATTATTTTGAACTAAGATGGTTTGTTACAAAATGGTATCATACCTTTTTGTTTTATAATTTTTAGAGTTGATAGACATGCGGTCTAAGAATGTTTCAAAAATTATTAGGGACATTAGAATGGTGTTTCGTGAACACTTTTCAGAATGGAATTCCATGTTTCCATTGTATGAGATTTCTATTCTAGGATTTCATTTTTATGGTAGTGTGATTTCACCTGTAGTGATGCACTTGAGTTTGTGGATAAATGGTTAATTATAGAAACATTTTTTATCCTACAAGAAATAGACTAGTGTTCATGCATCATTCTGGGTATGTATGATTCACATGAAATATATTTTATATAGAGGTTTACTAAAGATGGGATTTTAGTTTAAAAATATGCCAACAACTATACATATTAATATTCGTCATTTTAGTACTTGGTGGAATTAAACTCAACCTAAGAAAATGTTAAATTTTATTATGAGGATAGGTTATCTGGATCAAGTGGTGATAGGTGTTATTGTGTTAGAGATGAAATCCCTTCATCGAGGGATTCATAGAATCCCTTGAGAGTCTATAGTGGGATTAGATTTCCCTATAGGTGGATTATTGAGGGAATGGATTCCAGATGGATATTTGGATTGGGATTTAATTTCATTGAGGTGTTGGTTTCCTTAATGTCCCTATATTTTGTTTTCTTCTGAGTGTGATATTCTGGCCACATGTTTTATATCAGTTCATATGATGGGGACAATGTGCCTACTGTCAATGATGTATTTTTTTTGAATGATTGTTATTCCATTATATGGTATATAAGGATTTTTACCATAAGGTTGTGGTAAGGCATGATGATTATTATTGTTTGAGAAGTGGATCACTATGAGTTCACCCTATATCTAGGCTATCAGTAGTTGTATGTTTTGAGTGTACCCCATGACCTACTCATTTTTGCATTTTTATTTGTTAGTGTTATGAGAGAATGTTTATAAGATTTTTTATTTGGATTTTTTCTTCAGTAGAAGGTGGTTTTGTGGTTGATATTATAGTGAGGAATATTCCTTAATGTTGATGATAAGTTTTGAGGGTTCTCTCGTTTTTTGGAATTGACCTGTGTGGGCAGTATAGTAAATTGTTTTAGGCACATTTGTCTAGTTTTTTTGGACTTTTCCTATTAAAGAGTAGAACATTACACTAATTTGGGAGTATATTAAATAAATTATTGTGTTTGGGAGTGAACCGTAAGCATCTAAAGGTTATGAAACTCGTTTAAGATATTTTTTATGTATGGAGGTTGCGGATTATGGGATGTTGCTCAGTTGTGAGTAGTTTTTCTATGTCTATAATTTTGGTTCGGTGATAAAAATATTATTGTATGAGCAGTTATTATTTGATTAATGTAGATATTATTAGGATAATCATGTGGGAGGAGAATTATGTTGGTCATAGTTGAATGTTTCTCATGTTGGGATAGAGTTTGGTACATTGTAAGAACAGTTGCTTGATGGTCAAGATATCAATGGTTGTTCCATATATTAGGTGATAAAACGAATTACGGTAGTCCATTGAGGCTTCATGGGGATGAGAAGAATTTATAGTAGGGCTTTTGTGACATCCAATGTTTTCCTATGTTTTAGAAATTAGGAGAAATTTGAAAAACAATATTCCTGAGAGCGTTCAAGTGAAAATGGTAAACCCTCATATGAGATGATTTCAGATAATTTTTATAATTTCATTGTTTATCATAGAATACAGTGATTATACTATTATATTATTTTTGTTGAAATATTATCCATTCAAATTTTTCGTGAAATGTTATTAATTAATTAGTTAATTATATATTTATTCATGTGTGTTCATTCTATCATATCTTTTAGTCAGATCATAGAATTGATATTTTGTCTCAATAGTTGAGTCTGAAATGGGAAGAGTTTTCTTGGTGATGCATAACATTTTATCAGATGAAAAGACAAGACTAAATCCAAATTTAATTTTTGTTTTATTTTTCTATTTTCTGAATTTTTAATTTTAACCGATAATTTTATTTTCTACAATTTTTTCATTTTTCATAATCTTGTGGGGCTCTCCACTTGGGGTTCTTCATCCAATATAAGAAGAGTGGAGAAGAAAGGGATAAGGAGAGGAGGTGGTGACATAATGTAGTTTGGGTGTCACCAAATAATCATGTGGTAACTACAAATCACAAATTGAAATGAAGCATCTATGGTTACCCATAGTGTTAGGACTATTTTATGAGTTCATATGTAAATAAAAATATTTTAATTATTTTTATGATATAATGCCTTTTATGGGTTGATAGGGTACCCATGGGGGTCAATATGTGGTTTTTTGGGAGATATTGATGGGTTCAGGGCGTTTTGAGGGGTTCCTGTTTGGGAAAAATAGGTAAATGGTGTTTGGTTAAGAGAATATATGTCGTGTGTTCTTCCTATTTGGGGATTATTTGTTTTTAGAAGTAAATAACATATAATATTAATTTTCTTTGTACATGTCCATATGGATGAGTACATGGGTAGTTCTAGTTTTGGGAATTGCACATCATGTGCTCTAGATGAACGTTTTATAGTGGGACACGACCATGTACTTAGGAAGACACTCCATGAATGAGTACATGTCCATATAGTAGTATACTGGTAGACCCTAATTATCCATGTCCATATATTAGTATTGGGAAGACCACATGTGTTACATGGTTGTGATGAAGTACATGGATAGGTTCACCATTGCGAGGAGCCATTCTATGCATTTTTATGCCTAAATAGCGATGGTTAAATACATTCTATGCTTAAAGGTTTTCTTGGTTTTGTTTTGGATTTAGATGGTTCATCTGGAGGATTTAATCGTGTTTTGGTTTTAGAATCCTATAGTGGGTTAGGTTGTGAACTATGGGGCCATGGTGTGGATTGTGAGCTCAGAGATCAGTCTGGCTCAGGTGTCTATTCATTATCTATTTTAGTTTCTTTGTATATATTTAATAAATATTTATAGTGAATTATATATAAGAATATATTGGTTTATCCCAATCTATTGATACTAGTTGATCTAGGTTAGAGTAGATTTGGTTTAACTCATGTGTTGTTGATTAGAGTTATTGGTGTCAGTTGGCTAGGTTGATGTTGTGGGATAGTGCTTACAATTAGTCATCAGGGAGATTATAAGAATAGTTTGTTGGAATCATGGGGATAACATTGTGGGATGGTATTGATTATGGCATTATTGGTTTCCACAACTGATAGTTTAGGATGCTCTTTTATTATGGTAATATTTTGGCTACCCTTTTTGGAAAGATGGTACCCGTGAATGGGTTATTTTCCAGGAAGGAAGGTTAAAGTTATCCTATATTTGATATTTCCATGAGGTTTTATTTTTTGTAATAAGTCATTATGGAGGGTATAATGTTTTTGAGGTGGTCATGAGGGTCATTGTGAATTCCCCTATTGGAGGGATTATTCTTTTGGATGCCATTTTTGGTGCGTTACTGATCGAGGATCAGTTGGAGACCATTGAGAGTTGTTTGGGAATTATCGACACTCAGCGTGATATGAAATTTTAGATAAGGATGTGGAAAACCTCAAAGGGTGTCCTACTCCTGTCGTAGCCTTTTGGAAATTTCATCATGTTCGGTGAGAAACCACCAAGTGATTGGGTGTAGTAGGTGTGTCCCATGTAAGAAATATCCTTTGTTTTTGGACCCTGAGTGCAGTGGTAGCCCTATGTTTGGTTTGACCGGGATTTGGTTCCTGGAGATACCATGGATACTATTTTTTTAGATGATGATACCCCAGGTACTGGGAGAGTTCACATGATGTTTTTTCGAATAGTTGATCAACACTGTTAGTTAAACTGTTTGGATGATGGGTTTGAGTTTTTATCATCGTGGGATTAGTTGGAATTAGGAAATGATGTTTAAGATAGTTTCTTCTAAGAATAATCATTTATAGAGACGACCCTTAGTATATTTTGGATTGGGCACTCACCCTCAGTTGTGATCCAGTTCTCTCTACCATTGGCTTGTTGTGGTTAGATGGGATTAGGGAGAAAAAGGAAAATCTGAATGAGTTAGGTCTCTCTAGTTTAGTATATGCTTTGGATATTGGGTTTTGTTAGTAATGGATATTGTAGTGATCCTAGTTTTTTATAGATCCTTGTGTAGACCATCAATTGTGTCCATGTGGATGGAAACCAAAGGGAATTGTATCTAATAGTTCTAAGATAGAGCCTGAGTTATTTTTCAATACTTTCAAGACATGATAGTTATATTATGTATGGAGGGGAGGTTATTTTTCTAATTAAGATGAATAAATTGAATTCCTTAATCCCATTATATGCACCTTGATTGTGAGGAATCCTATGGTTATTCCCTGGGGTCTGATATTTGTGGCTCATTACTTACATGTCTTGGAGCTCCTGGGTAGATCTGCTAGATGTGACTATTTTACTATGGTAGGGTGAGATAGATTTAGTAATTCAATTGGCACTGGCCATAGTGGCGGTAGATTTACCTCATTTGCTGGAATAGAACCCCCAATAGTCTTTTTGCTATATTTTTATCCCCCTTTTTAGTTAGGTTTTAATTTCACAGAAGCTATAATTAGTATTAGGATAGGGTTTTAATATTATATGTTCATTAACTTGTAGATACCAAAAGCTTGACGTACAAGGACATTACATTACTTTTTTGGAATACTTATTACATAACAAAAACACACACACAAGGACCGTAATAGTTTAGTGTCTTTGGAAACTCGGAACGTAATCTTCTAATAATGGTGAAAGATCTTCAACTTCTCCCATAAAAATCTTCCCTTTTTTTCTTACCTAAACCCTTTCTTTATATCCTGGGGAAAAGAAAACATAAAACGGTGAGCTCAAATGCTCAGTAAGGGTAAACAAAAGAAATATCAATCACATCATATACATAAGAACATAACTTTTGGAAATCTTAACCTGCAAAAGAGATCATAATTTCATAACATGGGATAAATCATAGTAGTGAAATGTAATCCCAATAATCATAACTTAAAACATGAAACTTTGTGGCATACACACATAATCATAGAGAATCATTTCTTATTAGTCAAGACTCATTGCCAAGACTATCTTAGTGGACAAAGTCCATTTCTGAACCGAGTTCACTCCTCATTTCAGTCCTGTTTCACTGAACTGGTATAACCTACTATTCCAGCCATGTCTATCTCATGAGATATAAAATCTTTACCCAATGCATTGGAGGGAGATATAGGTCCCACCCATCTCATAATGATACCATTCTTATGTGTGCCATAAAATCATAAATCATACATCATTGCATAACCCATGTAGTAAAAATGGGATTCTTGAACAACATGACATCACAAAACAATTCATATAAGATAAAGGAATTCATAAAAATATTTCCATCACAACATAATCAAATCCATGTAATAATAGGGATAGAAACAGAACCCTATATTATCTTAGATGGAAAATAATTTTGATAAAACACTTGAACTCCATTCTTGAGGAAAATATCCTTTCTACTTCAAAAACACTTTTCCTTTCAAAACATGACATACAATTCTAAAATAAAAGAATTTGATTAAAAATAAACTTTAAAACATGTAAAGGAAGATTCTTGGAAATAATGTTTTAAAATTCCATTCATGTCGTATAAGTTAAAAAAACATTCTTCTCGTACTTTTGTCGGAAAAGTCAAAAAGTAACTCGTATGAAAAACGACAAAATATTCCTTTCATATCTTTTACTAAAAACTCACCGAATGGTAAAATTGGATTTAAACAATTGTAGGTGTATGGAAATAATATTTCATATTGAGGAAACATGGATGTGGATGATAAAATACACCCTAGTAAATACAAAAGTATAAACAATCTCGGATAAAAATGAGATTGTGATATTTCCCTTACCTTAGGTCCGATATGCTTTTTACGTGTCCAAACCTCCTGTATAATGATTTAAATAATTTTATTGACTTATTACAGAATCATACTTATTTTTATGATATCATATATGGTCATATTCTTAGCTTCTTAGTAGTAATATTTCATTGCTACTTGTTATTCGGGTGTTTAAAACTTGTTGTTCTTATGCGTGTTTTGTCGAATAAATTCTTATTCTTCTCTTTAGGTTATAGATACCTCATTTCCAGAATGTTATTAGTGTAATATATATCATATTCATTTATTCAATTCATTTATATAATCATTGTGAAATGAAGATCATGTAGAACGAGTCACATCACATCATGGAGACGATATTCCGTACGTACGCACGAGATATGATATCGTTCCTATGATCATGGAATTGTATTGGAGTGTATGTATACTATTTCAGAATCAGTATTATTTACACCATTATACCCATCCACGTAAGGTGGTGGTGGGAAATAGATTACACCACGGCGTGGAGACAGTATTCCGTACGTACACACGCGCGGTGATTTCTTTTTCCGTAGGATGGATAGATGGTGAAATAGGGTTGTTTCATACTTATAATAACATATCAGTATATGAGTGATACTGATGTTTTTACTTCATAATGAAACAACAAAAGAAGAAGAAGTGGAAGAAGAAATAAAGATGAAAGAATCGGTAACAGACATTACCTCTTCTTTGAAGTGCTTCTTTGAGACCTCCTTTTAGGGTACTAAAATAGGTCTTTGAAGAAGACCATAACCTCTAGGATGTTTCTAGGGAAGTGGAGATAAGAAATTGGCAGAGGTTGGCAGAGCTTGAAGGCTCAAAGTGGCGTGAGGAAGAGAGGGAGTGGTTCCCTTTTATAAGGGAGGAGAAAGGCACCTTTGGAATAACTGAAAATATTATTTTATTATAAAGTCAGGTTCGGTTTTAAATAGCTTCAAATTGATTTATTTCGGCGCTAAGGTAGGGATGGTTCTAAATCCTCTCATCCAATATAATTTAGACAAGTTTAGGTTCTTATTTTAACCTTATCATTTAGATTTAACATTAAGTTAAATAATTTTACTTTTACCGTGTCTTCTTCTGTTCTTATACAATAAGGTTAATAAACATACTATAAGAAGCCAAAAGAACCCCAAGTTGTTTATTATTAATATATATAACCTTATCTAAGTCATTTGGCCGAACCTTATATTTTTAAAAATAAAATAACAATTAATAATATAATATTTGTTTTAAAAACTATTTTATGTCAATTTTGAAACTATTTAGTAATTGATTTTTTAGATACTCATAACAGAATGATTAGTTCGAAATAAGTTAATTAAAGCAATACTAACATGTCATATTAACCTATAAAATTATTGTAATTCATAAAGAGTCTCAAATTACATTTATTTGGGTATTTATAACATCAATTATGTCAATATTTCATTAATAAGATAATTACTGCATCATCATTGTGTCATAACTAAATTAACATATTTAATGTCTAAAAATTATAAATAAAATACCATTATGTAGGAAAGCTTTTTAGATTTCTAATGAGTATTTATAGTCGAATTTATCTTATGTATAACCCTATATTCAAAATTATTTACATATTAAACATTGATTTTAACTATTTTAACCCTTCTTTAAATAAATTAACAATAAATGTCCTAATCTAATCTAAGTGGGCCCAAATGGTCATATTTTATTCCTAGGGTTGTTTCTGGTCGAATTACACTTGTCTAATAGAATTAGGACATGTGTTAGGGTAATAATAATATCATTTTAAACCTTAATTACCCTATTTACTTTTAACCGTGGTAAATAAAAGTAAAAAGTTACTATTCACCAAAAATTATTTTCATCTTATTGAACCACATTTTACTTACTGACATCAACTGTGTCTCTTGGATTTTTGAAATTCCACTCACAGAAGCGGTAAATTATGTTTTATGAAAAATTCAGTTTTTTTAACTACCACTTAGTGGTTTCACTATTCATCAAAAATTGAAAGTTTTCAAAAAAAATACCAAAAATTAGGCCTAAGAAATATTTGATATTATGAACTCAAAAATTATTTCTATTTTACAAAATTCAAAACATATCAGTTGCATTAATTAATTTAAAAAATTAATTCCTGTCGTCAAAACAAATGGCATGTTTTTAAGAAATAATAACTATCAAAAGATTGACACTAGTTTATAACTGGTTTAAATGTGAAATTACATCCAATGACCAACATTGTATTAAATTGTAAAAATATATTCTAAGTATATTATAAAACCACTCAAATTAATAATTTATCACTATTAATTATTTCGATTAAAAAAGTTGTTTTTAATTAAAATTTACTAATTTTCACTATTCATCAGAATATGAAAGTTATCCGAAAAGTACCAAAATTTCACCTTAGGCTAAATTCGATACTCCGAATCCAAAAATGAAGTCCATTTTGAGAGAAAAAATTTATAAAATTTTAAAAGGTGGTTATTACTATTCATAACAGCTAGTTTTAATAATATTTTAATAACATATTGTTGTTTAGTGAAACTTGGTATTGCGTACTACACACGCTATCAGGGAAGGTCATGATTGCGTGTAATGCAAGGCAAGTCAAGGATGTGTGTTGTGCAAGATCCTTTTGGTGTAGTGTATAACACAAGACATTAATGAAATTAAAAAGAATATTTTTCATAAAATCTCGGGGTGTTACATTCTACCCCCCTTAAAATGAATTTTGCCCTCAAAATTTGTCGCGGTTATAAATGGTTTACTATTAAAAAGATTCTTTAATTGAAACCCACATCGTAAAAAGGAATACCAAAACCAATATTTAAAAACAAAAGTATGAAACGTAATGGTTACCCAAATAAACTAATCACTGGGTTTCCACATAGGTGAAAATATGGATATGGAAGAGAAATCTGACCATCATGTTCTGATGGAGAGTGGTAGAGAACATGGATATGTTAAAGCCAGCAATTACAAAGCCATAAATTTGTGAAGATCTAAGGTACCATCTGATTCATCAAATATAAGATCACTAGGACAACATTTTTTTGGTTTTCAAGATCATTTCCCTAAAGTTGAAGAATTTGAATTAGAATAAATACTTATTTTATTTTGGTACAATCTCACTTTTGTTTGTGCCTTGAACAATTTCCACTTCATCTCTTAATGAAATGAAGTTGAATTTGTTTTTCGTGAAGTGTTAGCAGATCATGTGATAGAATGATGGGTCATTCCATCTGTGTCAAACAAAATGTTAGAAAAGTTATCAAAAAATACCTAAGTCCATCTATAGTGAGATTAATGATATATGGTTCCTAAAATGGACTTATACTTCATATATCATACTTATTAATATAATAAAACTAGTTTATACTAAACAGGGACTTCCTGTAGGCTAGTGGTAGGTGATAAAGGTCATTCGCACTTCGGTTGTGGGTTCGATTCCCACAGCCTTGTCCGACGTGATGGGCTGTCGCCCATCCTGCAGGTTGTCCTTTTTCTAAAACTACATTACTATAACATCCCATAAATAATATCGAAAAAACTTCTATCCATAAACAATAATAACTTATGTCCAACATAATTCATTCCAATCTTTAGGCTTATCTAAAATACTTCGATCCAAGCTCATAATATAAAGAAAATGATTACTTTAAATGCCATCAACCAAGCATGTGAATACCATCATTTATCCCTCATATATCTTTTTGGTCACATTCCAATCATGTGAATACCTTAATCATGTATTCTCTTGAAAAATGAATACCCATTAAACCTTAGTGAAAACATGAATGCTGTCAAAAGTTAACTCTTTCCACATACCAAAATCCAAAAATTCTATATACTCAATCCATTACATAACCTTCTCCTTATATCAGTCATGATCTCATGAATACTATCAAACATTTAATTTTCTCCTTATCCCTTCATTATGCGCATATCATCTATATACCAAAAATATCTGAATATCCTTTAATAGATACTGGTACCATTAATCATACACTTTCAAAACTCAAGGAACGAAAAAAGTGTAACAATCCTTAGATGTCTCTTTATTCCATAGTACCATGAGATTACTTATACAACATTACACTTGATAAACATGTAATCATTCCACTACCTTCTTAAACCATTGACTGAGCTTCAACAATTCTTTCAACTCACAAATCATTTGTAGTCTCTTCATCATCATCAACATAAATACTAATCATACGGCTGTACTGATTCTCTTCATGATACTTTCCCTTAGGGCATTGGTTTGCATAATGCCTGTACATTCCACATTTAAAACATTTAACCATTGTTGATGTCGTAGCAATACCATTATCCTCATCTATGGTGTTATGTGAACCCTTTCCTTTGCACTTACTATCTTTATGTCCTTCTTTTTCACACCCAAAGCATCTTCCAGTTCCTTTGAAACATTCTCCTTGATTCCTCTTCCCACATGATTTACATAGGTGAAATTGAACTTTCATTCCTCTATGATCATCATGAAACTCCATCTTTCTCTTATTAACTGAGTCATGAAACTTACCAAATTTTAGTTTATTGATCATATTATGAGATTGCTGATTCGGCATAATAATGATGGTTGGACTTCCAAATCCCATTTCATTTGGTTTCTCCTGAAAAATATCATTCCATTGTCCATAATATCCTCAATTATTGTGAATCATCTTGTTTCCAGCCATTTTCTAAAACCCAAAAAGAATAGTGTTAGAGGAAAAAATCATAATAAAGGGGGAGTAACTTCAATATATAACATCTTAGGTTAAATTCTAAGATCGTTACCATAGTTCTAGGACTATATCCTATACGTATACTTATCCTTAGGGACATCCCTAGACATACCATAGAAATATCTTTAGAGATCTCACTAACGTTTTCGCATCCTAGTTTCCAAAGGTTGACTAAACCTTTCCTCTGATTCCAACTGTAGAGACCCGAAGCTTGACGTACAAGGACATTACATTACTTTTTCGGAATACTTATTACATAACAAAAACACACACACAAGGGCCGTAATAGTTTAGTATCTTTGGAAACTCGCAACGTAATCTTCTAATCATGGTGAAAGATCTTCAACATCTCCCATAAAGATCTTCCCTTTTTTTTCTTACCTAAAACCTTTCTTTATATCCTGGGGAAAAGAAAACATAAAAGGGTAAGCTCAAATGCTCAGTAAGGGTAAACAAAAGAAATATCAATCACATCATATACATAAGCACATAACTTTTGGAAATCTTAACCTACAAAAGAGATCATAATTTCATAAAAGGGGATAAATCATAGTAGTGAAATGTAATCCCAATAATCATAACTTAAAACATGAAACTTTGTGGAATACACACATAATCATATAGAATAATTTATTATTAGTCAAGACTCATTTCCAAGACTATCTTACTGGACAAAATCCATTTCTGAACCGAGTTCGCTCCTCATTTCAGTCCTGTTTCACTGAACCGGTATAACCTACCGTTCCAGCCATGTCTATCTCATGAGATATAAAATCTTTACAAAATTCATTGGAGGGAGATATAGGTTCCACACATCTCATAATGATACAATTCTTATGTGTTCCACAAAATGATAAATCATACATCATTGCATAACCCATGTAGTAAAAATGGGATTCAACATGACATCATAAAACAATTCATATAAGATAAAGGAGTTCATAAAAATATTTCCATCACAACATAATCAAATCCATGTAATAATAGGGATAGAAACAGAACCCTATATTATCTTAGATGGAAAATAATTTTGATAAAACACTTGAAATCCATTCTTGAGGAAAATATCCTTTCTACTTCAAAAACACTTTTCCTTTCTTAACATGTCATACAATTCTAAAATAAAAGAAGTTGATTAAAAATAACCTTGAAAACCTGTAAAGGAAGCTTCTTGGAAATAATGTTTTAAAAATCCATTCATGCCGTATAAGTTAAAAAAACATTCTTCTCGTACTTTTTTCGAAAAAGTCAAAAAGTACCTCGTATAAAAAACGACAAAAGATTCCTTTCATATCTTTTACTAAAAACTCACCGAAGGGTAAAATTGGATTTAAACAATTGTAGGTGGATGGAGATAATATTGCATATTGAGGAAACATGGATGTGGATGATAAAATCCACCCCAGTAAATACCAAAGTATAAAAAATATCCGATAAAATGAGATTGTGATATTTCCCTTACCTTAGGTCCGATATGCTTTAAACGTGTCCGAACCTCCTGTATAATGATTTAAATAATGTTATTGACTTATTCCATAATCATACTTATTTTTATGATATCATATATGGTCATATTCTTAGCTTCTTAGTAGTAATATTTCATTGCTACTTGTTATTTGGGTGTTTATAAATTTTTGTTCTTATGCGTATTTTGTCGAATAAATTCTTATTCTTCTCTTTAGGTTATAGATACCTCATTTCCAAAATGGTATTATTGTAATATATATCATATCCATTCATTCAATTCATTTATATAATCATTATGAAATGAAGATCATGTATAACGAGTCGCATCACATCATGGAGATGGTATTCCGTACGTACGCACGATATATGATATCGTTCCTATGATCATGGAATTGTATTGGAGTGTATGTATACTATTTCAGAATCAGTATTAATTACACCATTATACCCATCCAAGTAAGGTGGTGGTGGAAAATAGATTACACAACGGCGTGGAGACGGTATTCTGTACGTACACACGCATGGTGATTTCTTTTTCTGTAGGATGGATAGATTGTTAAATAGGGTTGTTTCATAATTATAATAACATATCCGTATATGAGTGATACTGATGTTATTACTTCATAACGAAACAACTAATGAAGAAGAAGTGGAAGAAGAAATAAAGATGAAAGAATCGGGAACAGACATTACCTCTTCTTTGAAGTGCTTCTTTGAGACCTTCTTTTAGGGTACTAAAATAGGACTTTGAAGAAGACCAGAACCTCTAGGATGTTTCTAGGAAAGTGGAGAGAATAAATTGGCAGAGTTTGGCCGATCTTGAAGGCTCAATGTGGTGTGAGGAAGAGAGGGAGGGGTGCCCTTTTATAAGGGAGTAGAGGGGCACCTTTGGAATAACTAAAATTATTATTTTATTATAAAGTCATGTTTGGTTTTAAATAGCCCCAAATTGATTTATTTAGAAGCTAAGGTGGGGATGGGTCTAAATCCTCTCATCCAATAGAATTTATACAAGTTTAGGTTCTTATTTTAACCTTATCATTTAGATTTAACATCAAGTTAAATAATTTTACTTTTACCGTGTCTTCTTGTGTTCTTATACTATAAAGTTAATAATCATACTATAAAAATACAAAAGAACCCCAAGTTGTTTATTATTAATATATATAACCTTATATATGTCATTTGGCGGAACCTTATATTTTTAAGAATAAAATAACAATTAATAATATAATATTTGTTTTAAAAACTATTTTATGTCAATTTTGACCCTATTTAGTAATTGATTTTTGTGAAAATCATAAAAGAATGATTATTTCGAAAAAAGTTAATTAAATAAATACTAACATGGCATAGTAACCTATAAAATTACTGGAATTCATAAAAAGTCTCAAATTACATTTATTTGGGTATTTATGACATCAATTATGTCAATATTTCATTAATAAGATAATTATTGCATCATCATTGTGTCATAAATAAATTAAATTATTTAATGTCTAAAATTTACAAATAAAACAACATTATGTAGGAAATATTTTTATCTTTCTAATGAGTATTTATAGTCGAATTTATCTTATGTATAACCCTATATTAAAAATGATTTACCTATTAAACGTTGATTTTAACTATTTTAACCCTTCTTTAAATAAATTAATAATAAATGTCCTAATCTAATCCAAGTGGGCCTAAATGGTCATATTTTATTCCTAGGGTTGTTTTTGGTCGAATTACGCTTGTCCAATAGAATTAGGACATGTGTTAGGGTAATAATAATATCATTTTTACCGTTAATTACCCTATTTACTTTTAACCGTGGTGAATAAAAGTAAAAAGTTACTATTCACCAAAAATTATTTTCATCTCATTGAACCACATTTTACTTACTGACATCAACCGTGTCTCTCAGATTTTTGAAATTCCACTCACAGAAGCGGTAAAATTATGTTTTATGAAAAATTCAGTTTTTTTAACTACCACTTAGTGGTTTCACTATTCATCAAAAATTGAAAGTTTTCAGAAAAATACCAAAAAATAGGCCTAAGCTATATTTGATATTATGAACTCAAAAATGATGTCTATTTTACCAAATTAAAAACATATCAGTTGCATTAATTAATTTAAAAAATTAATTCCCATCGTCAAAACAAATGGCGTGTTTTTAAGAGATAATAACTATCAAAAGATTGACATTTGTTTATAACTGGTTTAAATGTGAAATTACATCCAATGAACAACATTGTATTAAATTGTAAAAATATATTCTAAATATACTTTAAAACCACTCAAATTAATAATTTATCACTATTAAATATTTCGATTAAAAAAGTTGTTTTTAATTAAAATTTAGTAATTTTCATTATTCATCAGAATATGAAAGTTATCCGAAAAGTACTGAAATTTCACCTTAGGCTAAATTCAATACTCTGAATCCAAAAATAAATTCCATTTTGAGAGATAAAATTTCTAAAATTTTAAAAGGTGGTTATTACTATTCATAGTGGCTAGTTTAAATAATATTTTAATAGCATATCGTTGTTTAGTGAAACTCGGTATTGCGTACTACACACGCTATCGAGGAAGGTCGTGATTGCGTATAATGCAAGGCAAGTCAAGGATGCGTGTTGTGCAAGCTCCTTTTGGTGTAGCGTACAACACAAGACATTAATGAAATTAAAAAGAATATTTTTCATAAAATATCTGGGTGTTACATAACTTATTATGAAATATGATTTATAGGTTCACCATTGGGGTGTCCTAATAAGAATTATTTATCACCCCCTAGTGTGAATGTAAACCGGATTTCATCATTCAGGTCAGAGAATAGTTTGCATGATTGGTAGGGTCATGGCATAATGTAGCTTGATTATGGATATCCACTCAAGTGAATTCTCAGGATTTGGGTGGTTCTTCTCAAGCATTATGTAGACCAGTAATATGTCTTCGAATGATATTGGTTTAAATCAAGGTGTATTTTTCTTTAGTTGGTTTATTTTTTGTGGGTGGTAGGCCCAGTTCGTGAGTATATATTGTATTTTTTCAAGATAGAGTTTGTACGACTATATACTTCATTTAATTTATTATATTTTTCATCTATAATAGTTAAGAATTATGTAAAATCTGATTTTTTTTTCAATGTATTAGTTTGGTTTCTTTCCACAGTTATTTAACTTTGTACAGAGGGTACCATCTCCCCACTCCACCATTTAAAACCTCGGTTCTAGTTGAAATCATTTGGAATTTAGGGAGATGCGATTGAGGCCTTATGTCAAGACAGTTTAGGTGATCTTTCCAGTAGAACTGGGATAGTTCATTAGAATTTATATGTAACCATTTTTTTAATTTACTTTGTCCTATTCAAATATATCAATCCAACAGCAAGGTGATAACTATAATTTTATTCTATATCACAGTTTTTTAAACTCAGTATTGCATGTAATGGATGCTATCAAATAAATTAATTTTATTTGAATAATAATTCATAAGATCTCAAGGTGTTATAAAGTCAATATACCTTTCAATGTTTCAAAAATTTATGGAGCTTGATATCATTGATTCAGGAATGAGGCTTTGAATATGGAACTCTAATTACACCCATCTATATTTGTGATTCAGAAGAGATATCATACATGCACTACAAATCCATGGGAGGAATTGTATGCAAAGTAGAGGCTTAAATTTCATTATATATCCATGTTTTATTTTCTAAAATTTTATTTTTCAATTTTAAAAATGAAACCCTTTAAATTTATTCATTTTTTTCATGTATGGAATAAGGAACAAGTGATAAAAAATATATATATTTTATCATAATCTTGAAACACAAAATCTATGTTGTGGGATAAAATGTATATCATTATCTCAAACTAGATCTCTAGAAAATATTTAATGAACCTTGAATAACATATACATTCCTAAAATATTATTTTCCGTATCCACTTAATTTTTATTAATACACCATGTTAATAAATTCAAATTCTACTTTCTTAAATAGAATTCACTTTCTATTATTTTAAATAGAAATAAACATGATTTATTAATTTTTTTCCATCATTTAAGCAAATATATATTCCAATCCTCAATGTGGATACCACTATATACTAAACACTAATTCAACATAATTGGTAAAGTATTTTATTATTCTTAGTGTCTGGCCCTCTATGCCCTTATCTCTTTAGCAGTGAGTATTACTCATAGACTAGGAGAAGAATCTCACATCTCATCAAGGACCCTATAGAGATAAGGTATATTATAATCAACAACAACATCCCCAATCGAATCACACAATGTGATTTATTCTCTATGAGTTTTGATATATCAAAAATCAGGTCATAAAATGTGTTTCTCCAACATTACTTTATTTATTCATAACCATTAAAAATAGACATAACTTATTCTACCCTGGACATGTATTTCGTGAATGTATTTTCATCATGCTCAACTTCCCTAACATATCTCTTTATTTTATAAGTTATAAACCCTATCTTAAAGATTCATCCAATTCCATACCACAAATGACATACCCAACGCAAGCTACATATTCAAAAACATTAATGTGATTGTTTTAATCTTGGATCAAGACATGTAATCAAATGATATAAATTGAAAATGATCTCAAATATAAATACTAACACACATGTTCATAGATAGGAATAACCAATGACATGTGAAACACGTGGTGTTCCTATTAGAGGTTTGGTATTCATGATTGAATATAATTGAGATAAAATTTTAAAAATTTATGATATGAAGTATAAATTCTTATAATCATCTCATATTTGATACTCAAACATCATATGTTCCCTATCTGAATGATTTATCTAGACTATATGACATATGTTTAAGACTATTTTCATTGTATGTAATAGTTATCATTATAGGTGGGAATTATTATAACCTTTTGATATGAAATTTAATCAAAGGAAATTACCAAATATATATAATATGAAGAATTATTTTTATTATCATGGTAAGATAAAAAACATGTATATATAAAATTGTATTCATGTAATGGTAATCAAGGTATTTATCAGACTTCAGCCGTGGGAACACACTAAAAACACCCTTATCATTATTCATAATATTCCCTTGACTTATTTTAACAAAACATAATAATTTAATTACTTATCATAATGATGGATTCATATATCTTAAATAAATGATTCCAAAATAAACCAACTCTAAGTCTACACGAGCAACAATCAGTGCTGAAAACAATAGTGAGTATCTCAGCCACCAAATTTATCTTTTTTTTTCAAAGTGATACCAACACAAAAAACTACCTCTTGGGATATATTCAATGGATTTTCATGAAAATTGTTTCCCAAAATCATCTCAATTGGAAAACGAATTCAACAACAAATACAATTTCTCCGAATTTACAAGATGATTTATGCTTTGTCACAATAGATCAATTATCCCCACATTTCATTTATACATATGTTTTTAAATAATATTAGGATCATATAGAAAACATAAATTATAGATAAATGAAAATTAATCATCTAAATTTACAAAATCGATAACATCATCATCTTCATTTGAAGAATTTATCTCTTAAAACATCAATTCTTCAATATATTATATTTTCATAATCCAATGCATGTCATCCTTAGTTTTTGAGATTTTTGGATTTTCAATATTAATATTCATAATTCTATAGATTCAATAGATTTATATTCACTACCCCCAAACATGCAGAAATTATTACTCGTAATTTTAACGGTCCCCACTAAATTGAATCACCTTTAATTACATTTTAAATAAATATTTGAACAGATTTTGTCACACCTGTCATCTTTGAATTAATTATTTTATTAATCTTCTTCACGTCGGGTGGTTCAGGTTGATACCCAACATTAATTTTTCGAGTATTTATTTTAAAAACGCATGTTAGTCATTGACAGTGCGTAGCATGCCACTATTGAAGTCGTGTGACTTCTCCTAGGCCACCGTGCAACAGGGTAACATTCAATCAATAAAAAAAATGAAATTTTAATAATTAAATAAACATAAGTAAGTTGTAAAATAATAAAAATATACTTAGAAAGTGAATTTCCACACCTTCGGTATTTGACTTAATTATTTTATTAATTTTCTTCATGTCGGGTGGTTCAGGTTGAGACCCAACATAAATATTTTGAGTATTTCATTTAAAAATGTGTTTTTAGACTTGATAGTGTTTAGCACGCTGCTATTGAATTCATGTGACCTCTCTTAGGTCACTGTGTAACATGATGATATCCAGTCAACTAAATAAATTGAAATATTAATAAAGAAATAAAATTAAGTGAGTAGTATAATAGAAAAAATAAATAAAATTAGAAAAATGTGTTAAAAAATTAAATGATTTTTTTAATAATAATAATAATGTTTTTGAGGATATTGTTATTATTAACTATTACCATTATTAGTATCCCCCCTCTTTGTGTGTTAGGGTATCAAACCCCTCTTTCCCCCCGTATCCTATCGCCCCCCCCCCCCCCTTATGCCTTAACAGGTCACCACTGAGATCCCAAGAAGACCCCCTAAGCATTGTACCCTACCATGCCAGACCACCCACCACCCCAACCTCATGCTCGAAATCCTGACAGACCTACCCTACTCCCCTAGGCCCTCTGCTATCGCACACCCCTCCACCAACCTCCTCGATTTTCCTGCTCCCCATCCTGGTCATGAGGTGCCAGAAACTCAGACCCGTCGGTGCACCCCCCCCCCCCACGACCTACTATGTTCGTCATGTCCCTCATCGGCCAGCCGCTCGCTCCCTCACCCATACCCTTCCTGCCAGCCGGAATCGCGACACACTCTCCTCCTTCCGACCAGTGTTTCTGATCCCTTCAGTGTGTGGCTCTCCTCCGGTAATCACTCTTCCCATCCTTCATTAGTGTGTCGATCCATGCAATTTTTGGGGGTTTTAGGTTTTCAGTGGGAAGGGTGTCCAATTTTGGGTTAATTCTTGATGTTTTTGGTTCAATTGTCTGATTTAGGGTCAATTTAGGTGTTTTTACTTGTGATTGGTGTGCGATGGTCATTGTGAACCATATTTGTGAAGTCTTCTACACTAAGGTAGGTGGTTCCATGTCTAATAATTATTTGATAAATTGATTTTCATGTTTAATTTGTTTAGCACATCACATAGTTACTTTGTGTAGTATGAAGTTGGTTTTTTTTATGTTTAATATGCATTGAACTATTTAGTAGCATGCCTAATTTATTTGTGTTGTTTATGATTTAAAATCATATTTAGTTTGTTGTTGGTGATTTTTAAATTGTGCAGGTAGCTTTTTAATTTGTTCAAGTGGTGTGAATTATTATTTTTTGACATGGTGTCATGTGATTCTAGTTTCCAAATAAGGTTTTCTGTGGGTTTAGTTGGTAACACCGAGTGATTTCTTTTGGATTGTTTTGTAAGATTTCATTTGTGGCTTATTAAACTATGTGATTTGTGAAAAGTTGTTTTACATATGATATAAGTATTTCCATCAAATTATTTGTGGGGTGCAGGTCATACTTCAAAATTTTATTTGAGTGTGTGTGATGTTGGAATGCGTTCAAATTTATAAATGGTTACTTTAGTGTGTGAAAATCCATGTATCACTCTTTTACTACTACTTTATAATTTTTTTTCTAAATGGTGCATTAAAATATTACAATGGTGTGAAACATGTTGGAAAAATGTTTAGGTGTGTGTCTTATTTCAAAAATGGTGTTTATGTGTGTAAGTAGTGGTTTGTTTAATGATAAGCGTATTTTTAAATTGTGAATATGTTTTAAATGACTTTGTAACCTATGCAGTTTGAGTTTTGAAAATACTTTTGGTGTGTGTATGGTTTAAAAAAAGGGTTTGGTGTGTTATGTCGTGTTATGTTTCTATTTTAAAATTTTGTTTCTGTGTTAGGGTTTTAAACCCCTCTATCCCCATGTATCCCGTTGCGACCCCCATTCCGCCTTAATAGGTCCCCGCCCAGATCCCAAGCCAACTGCCTGCGTGCTGCAACCTCCCACGCCGGACCACCCACTACCCCTGCCTCCTGCTCGAAATCTCTCCAGACCTCCCCTAATCCCCTCGGCCCTCCTCTATCACTCACCACTGCTCGGCCTCCTCGCTTCGCATGCTCCCCATCCTGGTCATGAGGCACCAGAAACTTAGACCTGTCGGTGCCCCCCCCCCCCAGCATGCTATGTCAGTCATCCCCCTCCTCGGCCAGCCACTCACTCCCTCACCCTTACCTTCCCGGCCATCCAGACTCGCGACACACTCTCCTCTTTCAGGCAAACGTTTCCAATCCATTCTATGTGTGGCTCTCCTACAGTAATCCCCTTTCCCCTCCTTCTTTAGTGTGTCGATCGATGAAATTTTTGGCTGTTTTATATTTTCAGTGGGAAGGGTGTCCAATTTTAAGTTATTTCTTGATGTTTTTGGTTCAATTATTGTATTTAGGGTCAATTTAGGTTTTTTTGAGTTGCGGTTGGTGTGTCACGGTCCTTTCACGCCATATTTGTGAAGTCTGCTACACCATGGTAGGAATTTCCATGTATAATCGTTATTTGATAAATTAATTTGGAAGTTTAATTTGATTTTCACATCACTAAGTTAATTTTCATAGTGTGAAGTTGGTTTTCTATGATGTTTGATATGTATTGAACTGATTAGGATCATGTCCAATTTATGTATGTTTTTTCTGCTTAAAAATCATATTTAGTTAGTTGTTGGTGATTTTTAAACTGTGCGGGTATCTTTTTAATTTTTGAAAGTTGTGCGAATTATATTTTTTTACATGGCGTCCTGTGCATATGGTTTCCAAAGAAGGTTTTGTGTGGGTTCAGTTGGTAACACCTAGAAATTTCATTTGGATTGTTTTGTAAGCTTTTATTTTTGGCTTTTTAAACTATGTGATTTCTTCAAAGGTGTTTTACATAAGATGTAAGGCTTTCCATAAAATTATGTATGAGGTGTAGGTTACACATTAATATTTTATTTGAGTGTGTGTGATGTTGGAATGCATTCGAATTTATAAATGGTTACTTTAGTGTGTGGAAATACATGTACCACTTATTTACAACTGATTTATAATTCTTTTTCTAAATGGTTCGTAAAATTATGAAAATGGTGTGAAAAATGTTTGAAAAATGCTTTAGTGTGTGTCTTATTTCAAAATGGAATTTAACTGTGTAAGTAGTGGTTTGTTTAAGGATAATCATCTTTTTAAATTATCTAGATGGTTTAACTAATTATGTAACCTATGTAGATTGAGTTTTGAAAATAATTTTAGAGTGCGTATGGTTTTAAAAGAGGGTTTGGTGTGTTATTTCATGTTATGCTTCTGTTTAAATAATTTTATTACAAATAATTTAATATGTTTTAATCAAAATGTTTAACATTGAAAATTTAATATGTTTTAATAAATAATAATTAACTATCAATAAAGTGTTTGAATTGAGTTGGGTAAAATCGTTTGGTGTGAATACTATTTTCAATGGATTTTGTGTGTGAGTGAAAGTGTGGTGTTGGGTTGATGTAGCACCTTGTTTATTTAATTCATCTGATTTTGACATGAAATGTGAAATTGGAACATCTTGAGCATAAAATGGGAAGCCTGGGTACTAGGTGGGCTGACTAGATCTAGCGCGCTAGTGATACAAAAGTGGCTCTGGCCCGGTTTCACATAGTTGGTTTGATGATGACCACACTAACTTAACTTTGAAAGATGGTTGGATACCACTAGGTTATGGATGTGTTTCCCTACTAGTGGCTCGTGCATGAGAATATATTTTTTTGCGATTCCTATACTACTGTTCAATGAGACGTGATGTTCTAGGGTCCCATTCTATTTTCTAGTACCTATAGGGAATCTCCTTCTTTTGGTTCTCATGGACTGTTGTACACTCACTGTCGGCATACAGTGTAGCTTCTGATTTTTCTTGAAGGTTTGGGTTTTGAACATCAAGGGTGTTTTTTTATTTAAGTTGTTTTCTTTGAAATTGTTTTCATTATAGAACATTTTTCTTTAAAATTGTTCAAGATTTGGTGACCTTTCATTTATTTAGCCTGCAAATGCATTTGTAATTTAATGTTTATATATGGAAACTTTTTTTTGGGTGACGTCCTATAGGGATTTTGGCTCACACCCTATATACACCATTGGGTGTATGTAGACCTTGTTCCTTGTGTATTCTAGGTTTAGGCATCCGGCTTAGTGGTAGTGGTTCTAGATGATGTTGGTCTTCGCGTGTAGGTAGGTGTTGGTATCTTGGGAATACATCTTCTCGTGTCACTTGGAGGTTAGTATTATAGTATTAGTTCTTTATCTTTTTTTTTGTTCACTTTAGGTTCTTAAATGAATTGTGGACTTAAGCCTTTTTTTAGTTTAAGGTCTTGTTTGTTAGTCTGTATTTAGTTTTAGTTTATTTATCTTGTTAGTTGTTTTTTGTATTCTATTTTTGGTAAATCATTCCCATGTGTTGGTTTTGTTACCCGGGCACTTGTGGGAGCCCGTGGGGACCGGGAATGCCCTTCGGGCCATGTCACGGACCGGGTCAGGCGCCGAGTTAGATGGTGACCTGGCGTGGTCTGTGGAAAAATGGTATCAGATCTTGTTTTCTCTCTTAGGTCCTTTTCTATTGGAATTGAGTCACGGGAGACTACAATTAAGGTTTTCGGGACTCGACGTCTTGTCTACAAGTAAGGTTCTTGGTCAGCACACCCCATGGAGGGACACGAGTTTCCAAAGTAAGTTGAGGTCAGTTTAAATCTTTGGTGCATGTGATTAATCTTGTTTAGATGAAATGATAAGGGAGTAGGTTCAGTTGTCCTAGCGAGCTCACAGTTTTTGGAAATCCATGTTTAGTCGAAGACTCTATCCTAGAATACTATTTGTAGTGGTGGAGTGATTGGCATATGTCCGCCAACCATATGTTACAGGTACCCATTGGCTCCAGTTTTCTCTTGCACAATTCCTTTTTTCTTTGTTTTGGAATTGTGTAAATTTGGTTTCTAAGTAAAAATGGTTTGGTCTGGGAAAATTTGATGAAATTAATCACTTTAAAAAGAAATTTCTATTTGAAGTTTAAAAATCATGGGTTGAATGTTTTGGGTTTTGAAAAAAATGGGTCTGTTTTTTATCCTTAGCGCTCTCGTGGGAAACCGCATACATGAGTGTATAGGAAAAGAGGAATGGTTAATGGCACGAGAAGATGAGTTTCTGAATGGATATGAGGTGGGCGCTAGGGTGGCATGGGAACATACATGTGTGAGGCCCATGGGAGGCCATTTGTGTTTGTGCAACCCACTAGATTAGCTCAAATTCAAAAAGATTTGTTAAATTAGAATTCAGTGTGTTAATAACTGGTGATTGTGTGGTGTGTCCTTGTGTTTTAGAAATGTCTTATGTGAGGCATTTTGAGCTGAGGATCCTTTTCGAATGATTTGTGTCTTATGTTTGAATTCTTATTTGTAAGTTGGTGTAAAAGTGCGTGGTTTGTAGTTTATTTTGAAAAATGTATTGGGAATCCCTTGTAGAGGTCCCCCTACATGTTAAATGGTTTCTTGTGGTATGTCATGGCCATTGGACAAGTTTTATTGGGTCCATGGTTTTCTTTCTTGACTAGTGCACCCCCATAAAGTGTTGACATGCGATTGAAGTGCAGCCACAAGAAATTCGTCGTTGGGTGGCCTTCTATTTGATCAAAATAATCTTCTAGAATTCTAGGATTCAACCCACCTATCTTTATAATCAAGCAGATCCTCCTGTATCTGGAGGGTGATGTTAGAGGGTATGAATGAAACTCGGGTTTCGTTTAGTCATTTGATTGTCAAGGGTGAAATTTTACACTGTCGTGTTTGAAGGTTCCCCCTCAAAAAAGGTGAAAGGAATTCTAGTGGGGAAGGGTGAAGGAGGTTCAAAGATATCGGTGCTGACCGACATCTTGAAAGGCTTATAGTTCTTTTATCGGAAGCAAGGTTCATGTTTGGTGAGGTATCATGGCCTGAGTTCTCTTTGAAGAGAAAACATGGATTTCATAGAATCCTTCGGGAATCCCGGTTTTCCTAGGGGTGTGTCCTCCTCATGAGTAGTTCAAATTATTTTTTTGTTCAAAGGGGAGTGGTTTTCATGCATCATTCCCTTCTTATGTTTCATGGTTAAGATGAAGTGTTGATGTATGTGCACTATCTAAAGCCTTATTTTAGTGGATATACCGCGATTGAGTAGTTGGACGTCGTGGTGTGTTGTGGTTGTCAGTATTTTCTTGGTTGTGAAGTGGTCGTGTATGTCACCAAAAAAGAGAAGATCTATTTGGGAGTCTTCAATACTTTACTACAAGGAAACAAATGCTTCAAACATTTGGGCTACAGTCATAGGCCTCGGAGTGAAGCTGGTGCGTGGTTAGGAACCATGGAATGTATGAGTCCCTGACTTTATTTATGTCATCAGTAATGAAAGTACAGTCTGTTTGAATTTTTTTGTGGTTATTCCATTCCGAATGAACCGTTTAGGTGTGTAAGGATTCCATGACTATGTGGAGGTGTGGTCGCCTTGTTACCTTCAAGTCCTGGGGGTTGCATCCCACCGGATGAAATCACTTTTAGCGGTCCTCATGGGGTCTATTTGGGAAATTTTTCCTCAATGTTGAATGGTTCCCATCGAGGGATTTTGAGATATTGGTTTGTCTTCAGATGTGGTTTTGACCCCCAATGGTTGGGCCCCACCCTCCCCACCATTTTGGTGGGGTGTTGGGTCAGTGTCGGGAAGCCTCTGAGTTCTTGTGTTTTCGTTGGTGCCAACGGTTGTGAGACCCATTGGGGGACTAACTAAAAATCCCTGGAAATAAACCAATATTACCCCATTCTTATGGTGGGGAGCTCATTCGGACCTCCCCATGTCAGTTTCTCCATCTCATCTTGAGCATTGATAAAATTTTTTATGGTGGGGAGCCCCTTCGGGCTTTCCTATATTGACCTTTTTGTTCTGTTCCTAAAGATGTTTTGATGATAGGTGATAAGAGTTCTCCTTGGACATGGTTGGTCTTGTTTGTTCATTCTAGTCAAATGGTTTTGTTTTCATTTAATAGTTCTTGTGGTGTTTTGGTTTGTGAAGTTATTTTTTGTAGGTGCAAGATCCCATTCCTTGATCAATCAACTGGAGGTGCTCTAGCTCTTTGGGCCAGGTGATGCATTGAAGAATTCCTTTTATGTGTTTCTTGAGGTTTTCAAATAAGTCACATTCTCTAAGAAAGGAACATTCACCTCTTTTTACTTTTTTTTCGTGGTGATCCTCTTTGATCCTTAAGGGGGTTCCATTTTACACTTTGGGATCAGTCTTAGTTTTGGCTTTATTGGGAAAAAAATCCCTATATTGGGGAGAATTGTCACAACCTTCATCTTTGAATTAATTATTTTATTAATTTTCTTCAGTTGAGAGGTTTAGGTAGAGACTCGACATAAAAGTATTGAGTATTTCATTTAAAAATGCATGTTTGGACTTGACAACATTTAGTGTGCCGCTATCGAAGTCATGCGACCTCTCATGGGCCACCGTACAACATGTCGATGTTCAATCAACTAAATGAAATGAAATATTAAAAAATAAATAAAATTAAGTGAGTGGTGAAATAAAAAATTAAATTAAATAAGAAAAAATTGATAAAAACATAAATTATTTTTTTATAATAATAATAATAATATTGTTTTTGAGGATATTATTATTATTATTAACTATTATTATTGTCGTTGTTTTCCCCCACTCTTTGTGTGTTGGGGTTTTGAACCCCTCTTTCCCCCTATATATCGTCGCAACCCCCCCCCCCCACCCTCGGCCTTAACAGGTCACCGCCCAGCTCCTAAGCTGACCCCCTACGTGCTGCACCCTCCCACATCGGACCACCCATCGCCCCTACCTCCTGCTCGAAATCCCGACAGTCCTCCCCAACTCCCTTCGCCCACTACTTTCACACACGCCACCCCTAGCCCCCTCGCTTCACCTGCTCCCCAACCTGGTCGTGAGGCGTGAGAAACTCAGACCCACTAGTGCACCCCCCTCGGCCTGCTACGCTGGTCATCCCCCTCCTCGTCCAGCCGCTCACTCCCTCACCCTTACCCTCCCGGCCATCCAGACTTACGGTGCAGTCTCCTCCTTCCTTCTAGCTTTTTCGATCCCTCCTATTTTTGGCTATCCTTTGGTAATCCCCTTTCCCCTCCTTCGTTAGTGTGTCTAACTGTGCAATTTTTTAGGGTTATTGATTTTCAGGGGGAAGGGTGTCCAATTTTGGGTTAATTCTTGATTTTTTTTGTTAAATTGTTTGATTTAGGGTCAATTTGGGTTTGTTTGAGTTGTGGTTGTTGTGAGACAGTCCTTGCGCACTATATTTGTGAATTCTGCTACACCAAGGTAGGTGGTTCCATGTCTAATCATTATTTGATAAATTAATTTTCAGGTTTAATTTGTATAGTACATCACTTAGTTAATTTTCATAGTGTGATGTTGGTTTTCATTGATTTTTGAAATGCATTGTACTGTTTAGTAGCATGTATAATTTATGTGTGTTGTTTCTACTTAAAACTCATATTTAGTTAGTTTTTGGTGATTTTTAAATTGTTAAGGTAGCCTTTTTATTTTTATAAGTGGTGCAATTTTTTTTGGCATGGCGTCTTGTGCGTCTGGTTTCTAAAGAAGGTTTTTTGTGGGTTTAGTTGGAAACACCTACTGATCTCTTTTAGATTGTTTGGTAAGCTTTTTTTGGATTTTTAAACTATGTGATTTGTCTAAAGGTGTTTTAAATATGATGTAAGGATTTCCATCAAATTATTTGGGTGGTGCAGGCCTCACATTAAAATTTTATTTTAGTGAGTGTGATTTTGGAATGTGTTTGAATTTATAAATGGTTACTTTTGTGTGTCCAAAGCCATGTAACACACATTTACCACTTCTTTATAATTTTTTTAAATGGTTCATTAAATTATGAAAATGGTGTGAAATATGTTCAAAAAATGTTATAGTATGTGTCTTATTTCAAAATGGTGTTTATGTGGGTAAGTGGTGGTTTTCTCAATGATAAGCGTCTTTTTAAATTGTTATGATGGTCTAACTGAGTATGTAACCAATGAAGATTGAGTTTTGAAAATACTTTTGATGTAAATATGGTTTAAAAAGAGGGATTTGTATGTTAATTCGTGTTATGTTTTTGTTTAAATAATTTGTTAACATATAATTTAATATGTTTTTATAAAAATTATTAATGATTCGAATTTAATATGTTTTAATAAATAATTATTAACAATGAAGAAATTGTTTTAATTGAGTTGGGAAAAATCATTTGGTGTGTGTACTATTTCCAAAGGATTTTGCGTGTGTTTAAATGTGTGGTGTTGGGTTTAGGTAACACCCTTTTTATTTTATTCATGTGATTTTGACATGAAATGTGAAATTTGATCATCTTAAGCACAAAAGGGGAAGCTTGGGTACTATGTGGGTGGACTAGATCTACCGTGCTAGTGATACGAAAGCAGATCTAGCCTGGATTCACTTAGCTGGTTTGACAATGAAAACACTAACTAAACTATGAATTATGGTTAGAGACTACTAGGATATGGATGTGTTTCCCTACTAGTGTCTCGTGCACGAGAACAAATTTTGTTGTGATTATTATACTACTATTCTCTGATACGTGATGTTCTAGGGTTCCATTATTTTTTCTAGTACCTATAGGGCCTCTCCCACTTTTGGTCTTCCTACACTACTATACACTCCCTGTCGACATACTGTATAGATTTTAGGTTTTCTTGAAGGTTTGGTTTTTTAACTACAAGGGTGTTTTATTATTTAACTTGTTTTATTTTAAATTGCTTTCTTTATAGAAACTGTTTTATTAAAATTGTTCAATATTTGGTGACCTTTCATTTATTTAGCCTACAGATGTATTTTTCATTTAATGGTTATATGTGGAATCGTTTTTGATGGGTGGCGTCCTACTCGTATCTTGGATTACACCCTACATACAACTTTGGGTGTATATATACATTGTTGTTTTTGTATTTCAGGTTGAGAAATCTTGCTTAGTTGTAGTGGTTCTGGATGCTATTGGTCTTTCCGTTCAGGTTGGTTATGGTATCTTTGGGATGTGGATTACCATGTCACTTATAAGTTGGTATTTGATTTTTAGTTCTCTATCTTTGTTGTTGTTCACTTTGGGTTCTTAGTTAAATTGTAGACATAAACTTGTTTTTAGTTTATGGTCTTGTTTGGTCGTCTTTTTTAGTTTTAGTTTATTGATATTATTAGTTATTTTGTGTATAATATTTTCGGTAAATAATTCCCATGTCTTAGTTTTTATACCCGGGCACTTGCACTAGCCGGTGGGGATCGGGAATGTCGTTCAGCCCATGCCACGGACCAAGTCGGGCACCAGATCCGGTGGCGACCCGGCTTGGTTCATTAAAACTTTTGTGGTAACAAGGTTGGTATTCTATTATCCTTAATTAGAAAAATAGGGGTGAGAAATATTTCTAAACCCAAAAAACCTCTCTCACATTATATATAATTTTCTTTATTATTTCACCCATTAATATTTGATCTCTTGCACTCTTGGGGAACATGTAATTCTTTCACTTACATTCACATTAAACATTATGTCTAGTTTTTTATTTACTTCTGAAGGAAAGGTACCTAAACACTTCTTTTATTTCTTTTTTACCATCCTTCTTACATCAATATTTTCTAGAAAAACTATCCTGAAAACATTTAGAACATGTTTATCATTATATTTCCTCTGAGATTAAAATTTTTCAGCTATCATTGTATCTTTTATTGCATTTTTCCTCTTATTTGAAATATTTTTCATCCCATGTATAATTATCACGACATTCAATAGAGTGTGTGTAACCTTTATACATCTTCCAAATATTTTATTAATGTTTTATAAGTTAAAATTTTATGATAACTTCTGTTGAACCACAACATCTACATCAGAAATGTCATCCATCAGCCTAACTCTCTTGTGTAGTTCTTGGATTGATTCAATTTTTTTCATGATATTGATTCTGTTAAATTGAAAATTCACAATGACTATAAAATGATCCATTAAGTGTTATTTTCATAAAACAAATGTATAATTCTTTTGTGTGTGTAATATTTTTTACCATCTTCTTTGGTGTTTTCTTCTTAGTGGATTGGGATTATGTGAACCATATTGTGGAATGAAAACGCATTTCCTATTTAATCATCTCCAACTAGTGTGGAATTATTACATTGATTGAAGTTGTAATAAAATGGGTAGATTTAAACTGGAACTGACCAATCACATGACCACTTACATCAAAATAATCATTTTACTTTTAAATACATTCACATCTAATAGATATAAATATATTTTCCAACTTCCATATACTTTTTTTGTACTTAGCAAAATTTATTTTAACTATTGTTTTTATTCACATTAATGTAGACCATATATTCTTTGAATAACTTCATATATTATTCCATAATTTGATATCCATATCGATAAACTTTCTATATCACTTGTAATATTTGATAATCCTTTTTTTATCCATCATGTGGTAGTTTTGCCGGTCAAAGGAACTTTCTGAACATTTTATGTGACATCCTAAGATTCAATATAATATATTAGTTGAAATTTGTTTAATTTTTGAAAGATTATATTGCACACAATAAAATGTTCATATTGAATCACATGCAACACCAATTTTATCTCTCATTGAAATAAACATCTTGGTCCATTGATGACTTTTGTTACACACAATCACAGGTCCTACTCAAAAAAATATAAATAAATATTATTATGAAATATACCACATAACAATTAGAATGTTCAGAATAAATTAGATTAACTGTGTTATGAAATTATAGTTTACACATGTTTATAATATTAATTCATTGGTTAACAATTAATTTTAAATGTAAATAAAGGGAAATTCAATATAAAGGATTTGTTTTTGTGACCAGAATTGACTTTTGTCATAATAAATACAATTAATTTATAATAGTCAAAAATATTATTGATATTTATATCTCATATATTTATTCAAATGTTTTTATATTCATCCAATATGTTTTATATTATTAAGATAATAATAATTGAAAATTGAAGCATAAAAATTGTATCAATTTAAAAGGTTGTTTTACCTCCATTTAAAAGGGAACAAGTTTTAAAACAATTTTTCTTACATTTTTATAAATTATATTTAACAAAATGAACATAAAATTTTAAAGAGGGTTATCAAAATTTACTATGGGTTGATTTTTGGTATTATTATGAGAACATTCATATTTTGATCAATAGTAAATAATGTTGGATTTTAATTGGAAACTAATTTTTAATATAAATAATTTATAGTGTAAAATTATAATTTTAGTTGGTTATAATTTACAATTAGATAAATTTTATGTCAGTTAAATCAATTTAGTTATTTTCAATAAATTTTAGAATTAAATTTTATTTAATGACATTTCAAACGTTTGAACTTATTTACTTTAAAACCCGTTGTTTCTTCCCACCCAAGAGATTAATTTTAAATTAATTTCTACATATTATATGATTTGGAATTAAAAAAATAGATTCCATTTTTTATTAAAAATAATTTATAATTTCTAATAAGGTCAACTTAGTTTTTGAACGAAAATATAATAGTTAAATCTATTACAATATTTATAGTTATTAAGGTAAAAATATGTTTACTTAGTGGATAAAATTTAATCTTTAGTGACCAAATAACATATAAGCATATAAAAACCCATTTATGGTCATAATTATACAATATAACCCTTTTATTGAATTCCTATCATTATTGGAGGCACATTTTATAAGGGATACTATTTAATAGTGTTTACCTTTTTGTATTTGTAGAATCCCAGCCCCCCTCTACTATAAAGGGTCACTCACCCTCCGCACTTATTCACACCTATCAGGACCATTCTCTCATCAAATCCTAGAACAAATAATACACAAAACTCCATCCTATTATCCTAGTAAACCCAGTTTTGAAAAAAACTAAATATATACTTTAGTTCAAAACAAATGGAGTTTCCTAAAGAAGTGGTACCATTTTTCAATGAGAACTTTAATTTATTTATTTCTACACCAATAAATTTATTATAATTACATGATTTTATATAAAATCTCAGTATAATAAATATATTTAGATGATATTATGACAATTTTTCTATATAAACCTATATACAATTCCATCACGTTGGTAATGAAGTCACTGTTCTTGTGTACGGAAGAATGCCACCTTGCAAAACGATGTCGTTAGTTTTTCCTTTACCACCTATAATAGTAGGGATTTATGATGTACATACAATTTTTATATTATATATATGATACTTATTATATTTTAATACTTATTTAATAATTATATAACACATATATTCATGCTTTCCATTTTTTTGAATATGATAACATTAGTTGTGGATGCGGGGCCTATCGTTGATTCACCCATTTTTTGTGTATACATTTTTACATACTATATTAAAAAAATAAGAACCAATTTTCAGAAAATACTGATTTCTTAGTGAAAAAATACTTTTATTTTGATGATCTTGTCTATTTTTAGGAGATTCATGGCCAAATACACAAAACTGTGGAGAACTGAGAAAAAAATTACAACTACGCGACATGTACTGATATACTTACCGTGTACATTCAAGTTCAGACACAGGTTGAACAGGACAAGTACATTCCCCAGTCACCAAAAACTGGTACATTCCATGTTCACACCATACACGCCATGTATTCCATTCTAGAAGAAGTTGGTGGATGAGAATATTCAATGCACCCATGTGGCCAACTTAAGGGGACAGACCGTTTTCCAATGATACACGATGTGTATACATTTCTAGAAGCGGTTGGTGGCAGAAAAATGAGACTACACACCATGTAAGGCAGCATGACACACCGTGTATATTAACCTACCAGGCGGTGCCGAGTTCCAAGTACAGGATGTCATGTTGGGCCGCCTACCAGTGTAGAAAAACGAAGGAAAAAACATGTTTACAGAAGTACACAACGTGTAATTTTCCCACACACCGTGTAGTTAAGTTTTCTATAAAAGGAGGCATTGGCCTCCAGTTCAATAAGAGGGTTTTTTGTTAAGAAAAGGGTTGATGTTCCGGAGGAGATAAGTTCTGCCATTGTACTACCATCATTCTACCATTTATCGAAGAATCACTTCCTCCTCGAAGTTCCAATCATGATCACATCAGGTATCAAGAGTTTTGTGTTTATCAATTTCTATGTACGTATCTAAACACCCAATGTGTTGGGGTTGAGGGAGACGATGAGTTGTAATTTAAATTAGGTTTCTGTTAATGTTTTTGTTATATTAACTTTTCTTATTCTTATTGAATCACTTCATCTTATCACTGGAAATTTTGTACCAGACCAGGGGAAGAATATTCAGGGATTCAAAAGAAGAATACCGATGAATAATTTCAAGACCATTAGATGTACTCGTCAACTCAAAATGGACTAAGCCAAATAAAGATCTGTTAAAAACTAACTACCAAACCATGGAGTTAGTTTCTTCAGCTCTAAATATAATGTTTACTAGACTAAGGAAACTTTATTAAAAATTGTACCCTAAGTGTTGGGTTATTATGAACAAAACAACCTCATAAGCAATTTGATTTAATAATCCACTTCTCATTAATCCATAACCCCAACGCAGTTCTATCATTATTTGCATCAAAACCAATTTCCCCATATTTACTTTCATTTTATTAATTATTTTTTTAAATTAAAAATAAAAACCAATTATTCTTTTTGTATCCAAACATTCAACAAAAATAAAATTTAATTTAGCAGACTTTTCTAAAACATAAATACAAACTAAGATAAGAAAGATAAAATAACTTCTTAATTCCCTGTGGATCGACCCCTTACTAGTGCTATACTTGTTAGGGTAAAAATAATTTGGGACATCGATAACACACCTTCAGTGAAACAACTCGTCAAATTTTGGCACCATTTCCAGGGAACTTAAAGAAAAGTTAATTTTATTCTTTTTTTAAATAAGTTTGTATCAATTTTTTATGAAAATAAAAAACAAAAATTCAGAAAAATCCCTTTTCTAGTATAATTTCTATTTATCTTTTTCTTTCCTCGTTTACACTTGGTGTTTTGTTTTGTTTTGTGCAGGTCATTAGGAGTATTAGTGGTTACCTCACACATTCCAAGAATGCTGAGTTGTCAGGGTTTTTTCCAACTGACCCAAAGATCGAATGAACAATTTTGTGGCACCAACGAGCACTCATGGACAATCACAATAAAAAATGCCCCATAGCATAGAACGAGGAAGGAAATCAAGATGTTGTCCAAGGAGATGGACAGCCACTAGGACCATATTACAACCAGAACCAGCAAGCTCCACTTGCTACAGGATACAATCTACAACAGCTTCAAGAATTCCAACCGGAGCGAATTCCATTTCCACATCCTGGCCAGGGGCCTACTACGCCCCTTGAAACCAACAATTAATACCGGTTCCCCTTCCTCAGTAGCCACCTCCATGTCGTACTCTTATGGAGTACAACCATCCATCAATCCACGGAGCTGATACGTTCCTCGTCTGTCCACCAGTGTAGGCCCAATACATAGAGATCAATCATGCTATCATGTAGCTAATCCAAAACACCATTCAATTCAATGGCCTACACAACAAGGATCCCAATGCCTTTCTCTCCAACATTCTAGACGTCTGTGACACATTCTGCTACCACGGAGTGCCTACAGATTCCATATATCTTCGCCTCTTCCGCTTCTATCTATGGGATATTTTTAAAGACTCAATTAAAGGATTCCATCAATGATCCATCCTCACATGGGAGGAGCTATCCTAGGAATTCATGCCCAAATACTTCCCACCCTCGAAGACGGTGACACTGCAGAATGAGATCCACAACTTTCAGCAGCATGACTCAGATTCATTTTTTGAATCATATGAGCACTTCATGGAGATGTTGTGCAAATGCACACACCATGGACTTACACATTGGATGTAGGTAAAAAACTTCAATGGAGGCCAAAAACTAATACCAAGTACATGGTGGATGCTGCTGTTGGAGGTACGGTAATGAGGAAGTCCCCTAAAGAACTCTTGGAACTACTGGAATACATGTCTGCCAATAGCTTCCAGTGGAATTCTGAGCGGGGCTCATAGAAATGAGGTATGCATAACAATGATGAAATATCCATTCTAGCTACTTAGTTGGAAGATGTTTCCAAAAAGATCGATGCACTCAATCTGAAGGGCACATCCCAAGTACATGCAGCAAACCATCTGGCATGCAGCTAATGTAGTGATAACCACATCATGGGAGAATCCCCGAGTTCTACAGGAGGCCCGTCGACAAGCGAGGTGAGTTATGTTTCCCAAAACCAAGGTCCAAACATGTACTAGTAGTACCATAACCCGACATGGTGTGATCAACAAAACACAGGATGGGGCCAACAACAGCAAAATCTGCCGCCCCAGTGACCGCCCGACTACAACCAGCCTCTTTATCAGAACCAATAACAGAGGCAGCAATAGCCCCAACAGGGATCTTATCAGCCGAAAGGGTTTCAGAACCCTCTCCCACAGGCAGCCACCACCTCCACCAGCTCAACAACCACCTCAGTAATAGAACACCTCTAGGTTATAGGATCTCATGAACAAATTCATATTTACTGCTGAGACTAGGTTCCAAAATCGGGAGGGTTCAATTCAAGGACGGGGGAACCAAATTGGACAATTGGAAAATGAACTATTGGAAAGAAAACCTGGTAATTTACTGGGTAACACAGAGAAGAACCTGAGGGAGGTGGCCCATGTTATCATGCTCATGAATTGAAAATAGATCCAACAGAACCAACCAGCATAGCCAGGTGCATCCACACCCCCCTTTGATGAAGAAGGTACTGATACAGAACACTCATTATCCTAAATACCCTAGAAGGAGGATTCATAGAATAAATGGAAGGAGGTTGTAAAAACCATTGAACCTACCTTAACCTTCCAAAAGAGATTGAATCCAAGAAATCTGGACCACCAGTTCGGAAAATTTAGGGACGTGTTCAAGAAGCTATAGATAAATATTCCATTTTCAGAGGCACTAACGCAGATGCCCACTTATGCCAAATTCCTGAAGGAAATACTCTCCTATAGAAGAATGTTGGAGGATCTGGGCACCATTTCCCTAACCAAGGAATGCTCTACAGTCATCCAACACTCAATTCCTCCCAAACCCTAGGATCTAGGTAGTTTCACAATTCCCTGCACCATTGGACCATGTGAGTTTGGGAATTCCCTCTGTGACTTAGGGGGAAACGTGAACCTCATGCCCTAGGAGTTTTCAAGAAGCTAGGGATCAATGATTTGAAGCCTACATGAGTACCCATTTAACTTTCTGATCAATCCATCAAACATCTGAAGGGACTACTAAAGGATATACTGGTCAAAGTGGGTAGGCTGATCCTCCCCACATATTTCATCATCCTCGACATGTAGGATGACCAAAAAGAACCTCTTATACTTGGAATACCTTTCTTGGAAACTATGAAGGTATTGATCGATGTACACCATAGGGAGTTGATTTTTTGGGTAGGGGACGAAAGATTCTCTAACAATGACCTCAAGGCTATCAAACATTAATCATTTTCTGAGCATGAATATTGTTACACTATAACCACCATGGATGTTCGATTGAGAGAAAAAGGGAATGTTCTAGTATGTTAATTTACTTCAGATATCTTCATTATTCCAAACATTCCAGATAAATTAGCACCAAAAGACATTCAATTCCTAGAAGGCTAGGGAGGCCACTATTGGAAACATGCAGTTGTTCATAATATTATGAAAAGGGACAAGGTGAAACCACTTGTGCCTTCATTTTTAAAGGAACCTGAACTAGAACAGAAGCCTCTTCCATATTCTATAATGTACGGGTATTTGAGACATAATCAAACTTTTCATGTCATACTTAACACTGAACTATCACAGGATCAAAAAGGTGAAATTCTATAGGTTCTGAAATAGTGGAAGCATGTTATTGGGTGGACAGTTGCTGATTTGAAAGGCATTAACCCTACCATTTTCACCCATAATGTGCTAGATGAAGAAGGTTCCAAGCCAACTTGGTAACCACATCGATGCCTGAATCCCCCCATGAAGGAAGTTGTAAAAAAACAGGTGATAAAATTGTTGGATGCTGGCATCATCTATCCCATCTCGGATAGTTTGTGGGTGAGTCCCCTACAAGTGTGGATTACTGAAAGATAAATGATTCCATAAGGATCATTTACCTCTTCCATTCATGGATCAAATGCTAGAGAAACTAGAAGGGCACAACTTCTATTGCTTCCTCACTGGTTATTCAGGCTATAAATAGATTTCCATTACTCTAGAGGTTTAGGAGAAGAGCACATTCACTTACCCCTATGGTACATTTGCTTACCAGAGGATCTCTTTTGGAATTTTCAACTCCCCCAACACCTTCCAGCACTATATGCTATTTATCTTCCTTGACATGGTGGAATAGATCCTGGAGGTATTCATTGATTATTTTCTCATTTATGAAAAATAATTCACCACTTGTTTACGACACCTGAAGCTAGTTTTGGAATGATGTGAGAACACTTACCTAGTCTTGAACTGAGAAAAGTTTCATTTCATGGGGAATGGTGGCATCTTCCTTGGCCATAGAATCCTAGAAAAGGGGATAGAGGTGGACCCGATGAAGATAGAAGTCATTTCACGACTACCTATATTGACTTCTGTCAGATCCATCCGCAGCATCCTGGGGCAAGCCGGTTTCTACAAGCGGTTTGTCTGTGACTTCTCTAAAATAGCCCATCCCCTCACCAATCTTCTATCCAAGTATACCATATTTGAGTTTGATGAGACATGCGCCATAGCCTTTGAGCATTTGAAGCATCACCTGGTGGAAGCTCTGGTAATGATTTCTCCCAACTGGGGGGAACAATTTGAGGTGATGTGCAATGCCATTGACTATGCAGTGGGAGCAATCTTGGGCCAGTGTCTTGATCATATTTTCCGACCTATATATTATGCCAGCAGGATGCTCAACGAGGAATAGATCAACTACACCACCATAGATAAGGAGATTCTTTTAGTGGTTTTCGAATTTGATAGGTTATGTTCTTACTTAGTGTTGTCTAAAGTTATGGTTTATACTGACCGTGCAGTACTAAAGTACCTACTGAACAAGAAAGATGGGAAGCCCCGATTGATCTGTTGGGTACACCTCTTACAATAATTTGATATGGAGATCTGAGATAAGAAAGGGAGTGAGAACGTTGTTGCTGGCCATCTCTCTTGTCTCGAGCTGTCTCATTTAGAGAAATAGGAAGATCAGGAGATTAGGGATGATTTATTTGATGAGAACCTCTTTTTAGTTAACAAAAAACCTAGAAAATGGAATGCTGATATTGCTAATTGTCTGGTTACAGGTGTCATTCACCCTAACCACTCCTTCCAGCAAAGGAAGAGATTTTTCTTTGATGTGAAGAAGTACTTCTGGGATGATCCTCTGCTATTCTGATCCTGTGGTTATGGGGTGATCCGTTGATGCATCCCGCAGAATGAATTCCGTGACATTCTAGAGTTATGTCATGCCTCACCAATTGGAGGATATCATGGGATTGATCGTATGATAGAAAAGGTCGTGCAGTCTGGGGTTTTTTGGCCCACTATGCATAAAGATGCTCGGACCTTTGTTTTCTATTGCAATCGGTTCTAGAGGACCAGTAATGTGGGATGTAGAGATGAGATGCCCCAGCACCCAATCCTGGAGGTCGAGATTTTCGACTTTGATGGCATATATTTCATGGGTCCCTTTCCCCCATCTTTTGGGAACACTTACATCCTGTTCTACGTCGACTACGTCTCCAAGTGGGTGCAAGCCACTGCTATAGCACACGACACAACCAAGTTAGTCATGAGATTTTTAAAGAAAAATATTTTTAGCAGGTTTGGAGTTCAGTGAGTACTGATCAGTGATATAGGGGCCCACTTTGACAACACATTGATGATAGGAATACTGTCAAGGTATGGGGTAAAGAAATAGATGTGGACACAATATCATCCCCAATCCAGTGGAAAAGTGGAGCTATCCAATCGTGAGCTCAAGCTGATCCTGGAGAAAACAGTGAACACTTTGTGGAAAGACTGGTCCAAAAAGTTATATGATGCTTTGTGGGCATATGAAACTGCTCTCAAAACACCACTGTGAATGTACCCATTCCACCTCATTTATGGAAAGCCATTCTATCTTCCAGTATAGTTGGAACACAAATCCAACTGAGCTATTAAAGACCTGAATTTTGATCTAAATGCAGCTAAAGAGAAGCGAAAGAGACAATTGTCGAAACATGATGGACTCAGATTAGAGGCATATATGTATGCCAAGATATACAAAGAGAGGACGATTTCCATTCACGGCCAGATGAATTCATGTATATATTTCTATCCTGGTGATCAGGTACTTCTCTTTAACTCATGTCTTCAATTATTCCCAGGGACGTTAAAATCATGATGGTCAGGACCATTCCATGTTATACGTGTATTCCATCATGGAGCAGTGGAAATATTCATAGATGATGGTCAACCATTCAAGGTGAACGGACATCGGTTTAAGTCTTACCATCACATAAAAGACACGGTGGGAATATTTTCCACCATACAACTTCAGTAAGCAAAGAGAACTAGGTTAAGCCAACACCCTAAAATAAAGGATCTTCTTGGGAGGCAACCCATATGATACATGTCGTGTCCCACCTATATACACGACATGTACCTTTTTCTTTTCATTTATTTTATAACTATTATAAATATATAGTTTCACTAATAAATAAACAGGGATGATGTCTGTGCTGATGGTAAGGTCACTGGAGTTTATTCGAGCTATCATAGGTTTGAGTCCTCCCAACCTACCTTCGGTACCAGGTTCCTCCTTTTTTATCCACGTATTCTCTTACACGGAATGTGTGGTAGGTTTTTATATATATGTATATTTGCTTATATGAAAACCCATGATGCGGATGGATTAGTTGGCCAGGGTCCTAACCTGATTCCAAAAGACTCGGGTTCGATTCTTAACAACCGCCCCATTTCCATCGTTTTTCCATTTAATAAAACCACATGGTGTTTCATTCAATATATGTCATGTGTGTCATGTTTTTCCATAATAATTTGAAAAGTTTTTCTACATAAAGAACTTCATGTGGGTAATGTTGGTAGATTGACAGATTCTCAACCCTAGATCCAAAAGACCCCGATTTGAACTCGGCTAATCTATGTACATCATCCCCTTTTGTACAAATAAAAACCCCATGCCGTGCATTTTATTATTCTCATTTAGTATAGGTCGTATACATTAAAAAAATATAAATGATAAATTATAGCAGTAGTACAACCTTTTCTCCAGTGGTTGAGGGCATCCGTTCGGAGCGGATTATCGCCGTTTCGAACCTCGCCCCAAGCACAAGATCAAAGGTTGTACTTCTCTTTTTCCACTTTTAAAACACTTGACGTGTATTTCCTCATACGTTATGTGTATATTTTTATTTTTAAATTCTGTATATACATATATATATACTTTTACTATTTTAATTATTAATATTAATTATTATATAGTTTACTATAATAATTATATATCTATATATATATATATAACGAGATACACGGCGTGTAGTTTGGATGTACATGCCATGTACCTCGGCTATATAAGTCGGGGACCACCCGACTTCAGACCATGTCGCGCGGAGCCTCTCCCCTCTTCCCGTTTATTCCCCATACGACACCTAAACCCCCTTTTCCCAAATCCATGGATTTTGTTCATTTTTACTTTTGAATTCTGTCGCATTGCGATCCTCTGCCTAGGTACGCCCTTTTACACCCTCTCTTTCAAGTTATTAGTAGCGTTTTGGTTGATTTCTGGATCAACCAACCGTTCATCTTCCGCTATACATGACAATGATATGAAGAACACACATCATGTACTTTTTTAAACGGCCACACACTGAATGCTTTTCAATTTGAATATACACGGTGTGTGTGTTTGGTACTCACTGTATACCATCCCCCACAGTGTCGGGTATCTTTTCCACACAGCCTCGCACACCATTTTCATGAACACAGCATGTGTGTGTTGGGTACATGTCAGGTATACCATTTATTTTTTCCCATCCATGTGTAGCACTTCACATGGACATTTCACCTATGTTCTTACAAATGTCGTGTTTTCATCCCACACGACGTGTCTTGAACCATTCAAACTGGTAAAATGATGGTTGTGTCTTTTCTAATACATGACTTGTCCACTTTACATGAACACAGTGTGTATGTTTGGTACACGCCATGTACCCTTTACCAGTATCCCATGATCCCTTGGAGTGTTTATCCAGAGAACCTGAGATGCAACCCAGCTTTCACTACATGCCGTGTACTATGGATGTACATGTCGTGCACTTTTATTTTCTAATTTTCTCACTTTATTTTGTTTCTTTTTCTTTTCTTTTTCTTTTGTTTGGTTTTTCATTCTCTTTCATTTTATGGACAACCGAGAACCTTCTCATGGGAAGTGGCCACCTCTTCCAATGAGGGCGAGCGGCCCATCTATCATCGGATCCAACATCGGACTGCGATGTAGCTAGACCAAGATGCTCTGGTATACAGGCTCCCTCCGTTGGCCATCCTTACACCAACCACTACCTCAGTGGAGGCTGGGCATAGCACCACCGCACCATCTCCATCCCGCACAGAGCCTATGAGCACCATAATTTCTTCTCCACCGGCTACCACACTTCCTGTGCCCCCTTCAGTAGTCGCTGGCCCATTATCGACCGCCCCATCCAGCGACCCTCCGTCTACTTCATCAGATCCAACCCCAGTGCCAATTCCTGTTGTAGCACCTCCAACTACGCTGGGGGAATGTAGGTGTTCTCTACCCTTTCATGGTGCTCCTGGTCACTGACATGGAACATGACAGTGTTCGGAATTTCTCTTTCCGCCTAATTCCGTTGAGCAGTCTCTATCTGGATAGCAGCGTCCCTCAACAGCTGGGCATCTGGGGCGAGTTAGAGGATCTCCTTGGACACACACCATTTCTCGCGATTTTTTACGTCAGAACTTCTATTTTCTATGATTTATTTTTGGATTTCCCTATTTTATTCGTGTTCTATGGAGCTGAGTACCGGGAGACACCTGGTGATGCGGTACCTGTGGTTCAGTTTCATCTAAGCGGCTGATGCTTTTCCCTTACCATGACTGAGTTCGGCCAAGGGTGATGTTTCTATCATCATCCTATCAACCCAACCCTTGTCTCTTCCATGACCTGACCCGAGTGTTCTGAGATCATTTCTATGTGGTAAGGGATTGCTCGGTCTAACCTCCGTTATACCCCAACCTCCTAGAAGAGTATTCTTATCACTGACCCCACCCTTCTTTTCACACATTGGTGCTTTAGCGCCATTCTTGTCCCCTTCCATGAGGATATGGGGGTTGTGACCGGTCATGACATGGATCTTATTACCTATGTCTTCTGGAAGGACTACCCGGACATCCCTTACCTTGCCACCTCCTACTTCCAGGCCATGTTTATCTTCCGTTAGGGCAACATGAACGGTGGATTTTATGCCACTCGCATTTCCCACCACCTTGGGGTTTTGAGACATCTCTACCCTATGAACTATTAGGTTCCCCCATAGCATATGGACTATCTTATACTTATTCTCATGGGATTTGTCCGGAAGCATGGGGTTCCTACGTCATTTCCCAGGCTCCACCTAACCCATCTGCTGACCCTCCTGCACCCGCCAACGCACCTGCTCCTCCTTCCCCACCCCCTCCAGCTTCCCCACCCCACAACCTTCTTATGAACCCCCTTATTCTAGCCTAACGTCTTCAATTTCACCACCTTCCCCCTACCCCCCGCACCCTCGGTCGGTCTCACCCTTTCCCTCCGCTTCAATACGATGGAGCAACACTTGGTTCGTATCAATAACCACTAGAACCACATGGAGAAAATGTTGGGGCTTATTCTTCAATTTCATGGTATTCCACTTCCTCTACCTCAGTTCATAGCCCTTCTTTCGTAGCTCCACCACCCTTTACTACACTGGCCACAGATTCCGTTCTCCTATCTAATGTGAGCCCAGCTGCTGCTACTACTTCTTCCAACACTACTGCCAGTCCATGGAGTGTTGTCAAGAATCCTATACCGAGTCTAGCCCATGTGGCTCCAACTTCTACGGCTTCTCTTTCGGGTGCAAATTTCGAGCCTCCAGTTTCCACAACTCTTGAGCCTTCTCTCTCGGTTGGGTCTGTACCAGATGACTCCTCTTCTGAGGCAACCCCCTGACTAGTTTTTTGAAACATTTTTTTCGTTATATATATATATTTGTTATATCTTGTGTCTGTGTATGTTGTGTATGCTTGTATTGTTCTCTTTCTTCCCCCATTACAGGTACTCTAGCATGTTTGGGGTTGCACTATTACATCACATTCCATTTTTCATCACATAGACACGAGGGGAGTATTCTTTTTATATTTTCTTTTTATCTTTCCTAGTTTACATCTTTCCTTCCCCTCATTCTGGTCCACTATTGTGTCCCCACCTTAAATTTTTCATCTTTTTGGGAACTTGGAGGACCACGTGCGATTTTATGTAGGAGGTGGGTGTCTCTAGACCTCTTTAGTCGTTTCCCTTTTTAGATTCTGGGAGACATCATTATTAGAAGATATATTTGAAAATGTTAAGAAATATATTTAATCGTATTTTTAAATAATAAAGATGAAAGTAGGAAATTTTTAAGAGTTCCATGTTCATTTTTTTTCTTAAGTGTTTTAAAATGATTGTTGATATAATTTAAATTTAAACTTTTAATCCTTGGACAATTACATCGATTAGGCTAATCAATTATTTGCAAGTAATGACCAGATTGTCTCTTTATTTATTTTTCCCACACCTGAGAGGTATTATAAAACCTTTGTCATATTCATTCTAATACCCTCTTTCTTGATAGATTCTTAGAATATACATAACTACTAGAATTTTCAAGTTTTCTTTTCGAAACATGATGAATTTTTTAATTAAATTAAAGTGATTGAGGTATTAGATTGTTTTAACCCTTTTATCCTGATACCTACCCTACATGTTATCATCAGGAATCCCCTAGAAACCATGAATATCCTTTAGAGGAATCCATATTCCAAGCTTATTTCCCTTCATACCCTAATTCTTTTATAATTTTGAATTTTTTTAAAAGGTTAGGGCTGAAGCTGAATTTATTTTTAAAGAAAAGCAAAAAACCACTTTAACTGGGTAGAGGGAGACCCATTACATAGCCCAAAGGCCCAGTCGGAACTTAGCCCATTATATGGCCCAGAGAACCATTCTGTGAATAGTACTACTATAGTACCTGCTGCTGCAATAGTGACTGTCACCGCTACAGGGACCGTCGCCTCTACAGTGACCGTCACAGCTACAGTACTACTACACTACCTGCACCCAATGGGTTTTGAACCCCCAATTTTCATGTAGAATTAAGGGGTGATTACCACTAATCCAAACCCCAACTAAAATTCTATAATTTTTCATGATTATTCATTTGATCTCAAAAGAAAGGACTAGAAACACATGGCCTACATCTGGGAATTGTTCTGAATTTAATTATAGGGGAGAGCCTCTTGATTATTCAGGGAAAAAAGGGTTCCAAACCTCTATTATTTGAAATTCTGAAACGTCCCCTTTGTTCTAAAAAAATGTTACAAATAAAGGGACCTTATACTCACTTGTTGGTTTGTGTTCACTAACTATCTATCTAAAGGAGATGGTGGGATAATTTGTTTGAGCTTGTTGAGGACACTTTTAACATGTGCTTATTTTTGAATATAATGCATTGTTATTTAAAAATTTAGCCACCTTATTCAATCATCATGGTTATTTTCACATCTTTACCTTCCAACCTTTAGTCACAGAAACATTTGATCCTTATTTAAAATCCCACATGATTTTTGTAAATCAATATTCTGAAGTGGAAACTATATTTCTTGAAAACATAAGGTAGAGTGTATATTACTTTGACTGAGAAAAACTTTTATTTAAAATGTATTGAGTGTTGAGTATATTATTGGTGAGGTAAATCATCAAGTGGCTTGCCTGTTTTTGAAAGGTTGGAACTTTTGTTAAAAGAGGATGAAAGTTTCTAATTAAATTATATATGAAGAATGATTAGAATATCTCTTGAATTGAAACTGTTTTGTATTCTTTTTGGAATTTTTTCATGTAACTTATTATTTACATTTATGATCAACTGAAATTATTCCTTTTAAAATATAGACACTTTTAATTAGATGTTTAGATTTTCTTGAGGGAGAGAAAAGGACTAGGTATGGGGGACTTTAATTCACCCAATTTTTGTATACATTTTCCTATACTCTATTGAAAAATAAGAACCAGTTTTAAAAAAATACCTACTTATTAGTGAACAAATAAATTGATTTTGGTGATCTTGTCCATTTTCAGGAGATTTATGGCCAAATACACAAAATTGGGTAGAACTAAGCAAAAATTTACCACTACACGGTGTGTACTGATATACACACCATGTACATTCAAGATTAGACATGGGTTAATCAAGATAAATACATGACCAAGTAACCAGAAACTGGTACACACCGAGTTCACACCATACACACTGCGTATTCCATTCTAGAAGCAGTTGGTAGATGAGAAGAGTCGACACGCCCATGTGGTCGGCCGAAGGGGGCACGTCATGTTCCAATGATACATCCCATGTATAAATTTCTAGAAGAAGTTGGTGGCCTAAAAATGAGACTACACACCAAGTATGGTGGTGCTACACACCGTGTATATTTACCTACCAAGAAGAGTCATGTCCCATGTCAAAGACAACGTCTTAATCTGCCTACTAGCGGAGAAAATGTTGGAAAAAACGTGTTGAAAAAAGTACACGGAGGGTACCTTTTCCACATACCGTATAGTTAAGTTTTCTATAAAAGGATTCCTTGGCCTCCAGTTCAAGAAGAGGGTGTTGTGTGGAGAAAAGGGTAGAAGTTCTGAATGAGAGATGTTCTAACACCGTACTACCATCATTCAGCCATTTACAGAAGAATCACTTCCACCTCGAAGATCCAAGCATGATCACATTAGGTATCAACAATTTTGTGTTTATTGTTTTATATATGTGTAACTAAACACCTAGTGTGTTGGGGTTGTGGGAGATAATGAGTTGTAATTTAAATTATGTTACTATGAATGTGTTTGTTCTATTAACCTCTTTTTATTCATCTGAAATCACTTCATCTTTTCCAAGAAATTATGTACTAGAACAACGGTAGGATTTTCCGGGATTCAATGGAAGCATACTGATGAATAATTTCATGACCATTAGAAGTACTCATTGACTCAAAATGGATTAATCCAAATAAAGATCTAATAAACAGTTACTACCGAACCAAGGAGTTAATTTCTTCCACTCTAAATATAATTTTTACCGAACCAAGGAATCATTATTACAAATTGAACCCATAGTGTTGGTTTATTATGAACAACACATTCTCATAAAAAATTTGATTTAATAATCAACTTCTCATAAATCTATAACCCCAATGCATTTTTAGATTTATTTTCATCAAAAACAATTTTCACGTATTTACTTTCATTTCATTAAGTAGGGTGTTAAAAGAAACTTAAAAATCTATTATTCTTTTTGTACCCAAAAAATCAACAAAAATCAACTCTAAATTCACCATACTTCACTAAAAAAATACAAACTAAGATAAGAAAGATAAAATAACTTCTTAATTCCCTGTGGATCGGACCTTTAGTGGCGTTATACATGTTAGGGTAAAAATAATTTCGGACATCGATAACATACCTTCGGTGAAACTACTCGCCCATCGCCTCCTCAAAGCAATGTGATACATTCACACTTTTCATATACTATATTAAGAATGGGTTTAACTAATAATATGTGACATACATGAAATTTGTATGATATTATTTACATAATTTCCTTTTTTAAAATATAATATATCATTTTCCTTAATGTAACACCCGAGACTTTTATGTTATATAAATCATCAAAGGAATCTTTTTCTACACAACACTTTCTTGGCTTGCTTTACACGCAATCGCGACCTTCCTCGATAGCTTGCGTCGTACGCAATACCGAGTTTCACTAAACAACAATATGCTATTAAAACTAGCCGTTATGAATAGTAATAACCACTTTTTGAAATTTTATAAATTTTATTTTTCAAAATGGGCGTCATTTTTGGACTCAGAATATCGAAATTAGCCTAGGGTGAAATTTTGGTATTTTTCTGAAAACTTTCAATTTTTGATGAATAGTGAAACCACTAAGTGGTAGGTTAAAAACTGAATTTTGCATAAAACTTAATTTTACCGCTTCTGTGAATGGAATTTCAAAAATCCGAGAGACACGGTTAATATCAAGGACTAAAATGTGGTTCAATGAGATGAAAATAATTTTTTGGTGAATAGTAACTTTTTACTATTTTTACCGCGGTTAATAGTAAATAGGGTAACTAAGGGTAAATATGATATTAATATTACCCTAACACATGTCCTAATTCTATTGGACAAGTGTAATTCGACCAAAAACAAACTTAGGAATAAAATATGACCATTTAGGCCCACTTGGATTAGATTAAAACATTTATTATTAATTTATTTAAAGAAAGGTTAAAATAGTTAAAATCAAAGTATAATAAGTAAATCATTTTTAATATGGGGTTATACATAAGATAAATTCGATTGTAAATATTCATTAGAAATCTAAAAAGCTTTCCTACATGATGGTATTTTATTTGTAATTTTTAGACATCAAATAATTTAATTTATTTATGACACAACGATGATGCAGTAATTATCTTATTAATGAAATATTGACATAATTGATGTTATAACCACCAAAATAAATGTAATTTGAAATTTTTTATGAATTCCACTAATTTTCTAGGTTACTATGATATATTAGTGTTGATTTAATCAACTTGGTTCGAACATATAATTCTGTTATGACTTTCACAAAAATCATATATCAAATAGTGTCAAAATTGACACAAAATAGTTTTTAAATCAAATATTATATTATTAATTGTTATTTTATTCCTAAAAATCTAAGGTTCGGCCAAATGACTTAGATAAGGATATATGTATTAATAATATAAAATTTCGGGTTCGTTTTGCATGTTATAGTATGTTTATTAACCATATAGTGAAAGAAAACAAAAAGACACGGTAAAAGTTAAATTATTTAACTTAGTGTTAAATCTAATTGATAAGGTTAAAATAATACCCTAAACTTGTCTAAATCCTATTGGTTGATAGTATTTCGACCCATCCCCACTTTAGCTTCGAAATAAGACCCTTTGTAACCATTATAAACCGATTTTGACTTTAATATAAAATAATATTTTGAGATATTCCTAAGGTGCCCCTCTCCTCCCTTATAAAAGGACACCTCCTCCCCCTCCTCCTCACACCAATTTGAGCACTCAAGCTCGGCCAACCCCTGCCAATTTCTCCTCTCCACTTCCCTAGCAACATCCTAGAGGTTCTGTTCTTCCTCAAAGACCAATTTTAGTTCCCTAAGAGGAGGTCTCAAAGAGGCACTTCAAAGAAGAGGTAATTACCGTTACCAATTCTTTCATCTTTATTTCTTCTTCAACTTCTTCTTCTTAGGTTGTTTCATTATGAAGTAATAACATCAGTATCACTCATATACTGATATGTTATTATAAGTATGAAACAACCCTATTTCACCATCTATCCATCCTACGGAAAAAGAAATCACCGCGCGTGCGTACGTACGGAATACCGTCTCCACGCCGTGGTGTAATCTATTTTCCACCACCACCTTACATGGATGGGTATAATGGTGTAAAGAATAACTATACATAGTTATTACAACATCATATTGATTCTGATATATTGTATAATCCACTCCAATTCAATTCAATATTTATAGAAATGATATCATCGCTCGTGCGTACGTACGGACTACCGTCTCCACGACGCGATGAGATTCATTCTCCATGTTAACCATTTCAGAATGATTATAAAGTATATATAAGAAATAATAATGAAATATATGAAATTATAAAGCTACTGGATTTATGTATATATATATATGTATGTCATCTACTTACTTCCATTTCAAGACAATAAGGAAAGTAAAACAGCGTTCATGCGTACGTACGGACTACCGTCTCCATGAACGGTGTTTTTCATTTTATTTATCTATCTATTATATATATATATATACTGAATATATATGATATATAAATCATATTTTATATTCTGGAAGTAAGTAAATAATGATATAAGTAATAGTGATGTCAAGAACAACAAGTCAAAACACCTAAGATAAATGAAACGATTTTACCCAAAACGCTTCTTTAACATGGAATTTACAAAAGAACGGGTAATATAATGTCATAAGTGAACCATATATGATATCATAACAATTAATATGATTCTGGAATAAGTCAATAACATGATTTAAATCATTATACAGGAGGTTTGGACACTTACAAAGCAAGTCGGACATAAGGTAAGGGAAATATCACAATCTCATTTTTATCCGAGATTGTTTATTCGTAAGTATTTACTGGGGTGTATTTTATCATCCACATCCATGTTCCCTCAATATGTAATATTGTTTCCATCCACTTGCAATAGTTTAAATCCAATTTTACCCTTAGGTGAGTTTTTAGTAAAGAATATGAAAGGAATCTTTTGTCGTTTTTCCGTACGAGGTACTTTTTGACTTTTCCGACAAAAGTACGAAGAATGTTTTTTTTAACTTATACGGAACGAACGGATTTATACTGTTTTATAAAGCCTTATTTTCATGAATATTCCTCTAAAATATTTCATGACTATTTTCAATAAAATCTCTTTCTTTTAAAATTGCATGATGTTTTGTGAAAAGAAATTGATTTTGAAGAAGAAAGGATATTTTCCTCAAGAATTCAATTCAAGTGTTTTATCAAAATTATTTTCCATATAAGATAATAAAGGGTTCTGTTTCTATCCATATTTTTACATTGATTTGACTATGTTGTGATGGAATTATGTTTATGAATTCCTTTATCTTATATGAATGGTTTTATGATGTCATGTTGTTTAAGAATCCCATTTTTGTTACATGGGTTATGAAATGATGTATGATTTATGATTTTGTGGCACACATATGAATGGTATCAGTATGAGATGGGTGGGACCTATATCTCCCTCCAATGCATTGGGTAAAGATTTTATATCTCATCAGATAGACATGGCTGGAATGGTAGGTTATACCGGTTTAGTGAAACAGGACTGAAACGAGGATTACTCGATTCAGAAAGGGACTTTGTCCACTAAGATAGTCTTGGCAATGAGTCTTGACTAACAAGAAATGATTCTCTATGATTATGTGTGTATGCCACAATGAGTAATGTTTTATGTTATGATTTCATTTCACTACTATGATTTATCCCATGTTATGAAATTATGCTCTCTTTTGCAGGTTAAGATTTCCAAAAATGTTATGTTCTTATGAAAATTATGTGATTGATATTTCTTTTGTTTACCCTTACTGAGCATTTGAGCTCACCCTTTTATGTTTTCTTTTCCCCAGGATATAAAAAAAGGTTTTAGGTAAAAAAAAAGAAGATCTTTATGGGAGATGTTGAAGATCTTTCACCAGGATTAGAAGATTATATTCCGAGTTTCCAAAGACACTAAACTATTACGATCCTTGTGTGTGTGTTTTTGTTATGTACTAAGTATTCCGCAAAAGTAATGTAATGTTCATGTACGATAAGATACGGGTCTCTACAGTTGGTATCAGAGGAAAGGTATAGTCAACCTTTGGAAACTAGGATGTGAAAGCCTTAGTAAGAACCCTAAGGATAAGTCTAAGCATAGAACACAATTTTAGAAATGGCCTTGAATAACCTAGGATAAGACCTTAAGCATGAAAATTTTATTCTTGAATTATGTGGTTTCCTATTATAATTAGTGTTGCTCACACTATTCTTCTTGGTTTTAGTCAATGGCTGGAACCCGAAGGAACCGTGTTAATGCGGAATGCGATGGGCAATGCAATGATTGTCCCCCTGAGCAACCAAACGATATGGGAGCTGGAATGCAAAATCTTGTAGCCATGCTCACACAACTTTCTCAAGCTATGAATCATGCAGGATTTCCAAACGAACAAAGGAGGGAGCAACATTCTGTTGAATCCTTCATGAGGCAGCGTCCACCATCTTTCAGCGGGTCTACTGATCCATTAGTTGCTGAACAATGGATTAGTACTACTGAAAAGATATTTTCAGTTCTTCAATGTTCTGAACATGATAAAGTCATCCTAGCAGTGTATCGTTTGGAAGGAGATGCTGATCAATGGTGGAATCTTGTTAAGAATACAAGGCAAAGGGATGAAATTGAGTCTATGGAATGGGACGAGTTCAAGAACTTATTTTTCAATAAGTACTTCCCTCGTATTCTCCGAACAAAGATGGAGAAAGAGTTCCTTGAACTGAAGCAAAGGGATGATGAATCTGTTGGTACCTATGAAGCAAATTTTACCAGACTTGCAAGGTACGCTTCTGGTATTATTATCCAACCTGAGAGTAAGATCGATCGATTCTTTAGTGGCTTAAAACCAAGTCTTCGAAGGGCGTTAGCCATAAGGGACTTCAATAGCTACGAGGAAATCGTTCGATGTTCTCTCAAAGTCGAGATGGAGATTGGAGTAACCCATCAGTCACATGGGTTTGATAAGAAGAGGAAGATGGAATTCAAAGAAAAATCTAAAGAGCACACAGAAAAGAAGATGAACTTTCCCTTATGCTCAAAGTGTGGAAAGAAACATGGAGGGAGTTGTCTTAAAGGGACAAGTAAATGTTTTAAATGTGGAAAGGAAGGTCATCGGGCATTTGAATGCCGTGATAATGGGAAGAAGATGTCTAATGATGCAAACAAAGGAAGGGATACACAGAATGAACCTGCTACACTTCAATGTTTCAAGTGCAAGGAGATGGGGCATTATGCCAATCAATGCCCAAATCCAAGGGTTGATGATGATGGTCGACGCCAACAAACTCTTAAGGCTAAAGACAAAGGAAAGTCACATGCAATTTCTATCAGCGATGTCGAGTACGATAACGATGTGGTGAAAGGTACACTTACCATCCACTCTAAAGTAGCAAATGTTTTATTTGATTCTGGATCCACCCACTCTTTTATTTCTGAAAACTTTTCTAAGGGTATCACCGTATTACCTCAACAATTAGATGTTGAGTTAGCTGTGACAACACCTAATGGCACATCAATCGCATCAGAAGTTTATAATTCTTCTCCGATCGAAGTTTGTGGGAAAGTGCTTCCTGCAAATCTTGTGATCCTTCCTTTAGTGGAATTTGATGTGATTCTTGGCATGGATTGGCTTTCTCTACATGGAGCTCATATCAATTTCCAAAGAAGGGAAGTCACATTTCATATTCCAGATCAACCTACGATCGTCTATCAATGCAAGGATGAACATAACCTTCCAGTGGAAATTTCTTCCATCTTATGGGTATTGATTCCACTAAATGAAGGTTATTTATCTCAAATAGTTGGTGAGAAACTCACGATTAAGAATATGCCCATTGTACGGGAGTTTGATGATGTCTTTCCGGAGGAATTACCGGGTCTTCCACCAAATCGTGAAGTTGAGTTTTCAATAGAACTCGTACCGGGTGTTTTGCCTATTTCAAAGACACCTTATAGAATGGCCCCAATTGAGTTGCAGGAATTGAAGAAGCAACTCCAAGAGAATCTTGATAAGGGATTCATACGCCCTAGTGCGTCACCTTGGGGAGCACCTGTTCTATTTGTTAAGAAGAAAGATGGATCAATGAGACTCTGCATTGATTATCGAGAACTTAACAAGATCACTATCAAGAACAAATATCCTCTCCCACGCATTGATGACTTATTTGACCAACTACGTGGAGCTCAATACTTTTCCAAGATTGATCTTCGTTCAGGGTATCATCAATTAAGGGTCAAAAGGGAGGATATACCAAAGACGGCTTTCCGTACAAGGTATGGACACTATGAATTTATAGTGATGCCATTTGGTCTTACTAATGCCCCTGCTATCTTCATGGATCTAATGAATAGAGTCTTTAGAGACTATCTTGATCAATTTGTGGTAGTCTTTATAGACGATATTCTTGTCTATTCAAAGAGCAAGGAAGAGCATGAAGATCACTTGAGAATTATATTGAAGACCCTGAGAAAAGAGAAGCTTTATGCCAAATTTACCAAGTGTGAATTTTGGCTTCAAAAAGTTGCATTTTTGGGTCATATAATCTCAAAAGAGGGGATATCTGTGGATCCAGCAAAAACAGAGGTTATCGAAAGATGGTCAAGACCAACAACAGTAACTGAGATCCGAAGTTTTCTTGGTTTGGCTGGATATTATCGACGTTTTGTAAAAGATTTTTCACGATTATCTAATCCACTCACCAAGTTGACTCGGAAAGGAGTTAAGTTTGTCTGGACAGAGGAATGTGAAGAGAATTTCAAGGAGTTGAAAAGAAGGTTATCCAGTGCACCTGTGCTCACACTGCCTTGTAGTGGAGAAAGGTTTGTGATCTATAGTGATGCATCCAAGAAGGGATTGGGGTGTGTTCTTATGCAAAATGATATGGTGATAGCTTATGCCTCACGACAGTTGAAAATCCATGAGCAAAATTACCCAACACATGATTTGGAGTTGGCTGCGGTAATCTTTTCATTAAAGATTTGGAGGAATTACCTTTATGGTGAAAGGTGTGATATTTATACTGATCATAAAAGTTTAAAGTATATTTTCACACAAAAGGAGCTGAATATGCGCCAAAGAAGATGGTTGGAGCTGATTAAGGATTATGACTGCTCAATCCATTACCACCCTGGGAAAGCAAACAAGGTGGCAGATGCATTAAGTCGACAAGACCATGCTAGTTTATCCATGATGAGGATCACAAAAGATCCAATATTTATGGATTTACAAAGGATGGATCTTGGAATTATAATGGAAGGGGAAAAATCTTATCTTTCTCAAATGAATGTTCAACCATCTATACATGTGAAGATTAAAGAGGCACAGAAAGAAGATGTCGAGTTACAAAAGAAGGTGAGAAATGTTCCTGAATTCAACCTTGATTGTGATGGGATAATAAAGTTCAGGAATCGGGTTTGTGTTCCTCCCATCCCCGAATTAAAGAAAGAGCTGCTGGATGAGGCTCATAGTTCTTCATTCTCTATTCATCCTGGAAGCACGAAGATGTATAGGGACCTGAAAGAGTACTTCTGGTGGGATGGCATGAAAAGAGATGTTGCTGAATATGTCTCTCGATGCTTGGTTTGTCAACAAGTTAATGCTGAGAGACAGAAGTCTAAGGGGATGTTACAACCATTACCCATACCCGAATGGAAATGGGAAAACATCACTATGGACTTTGTCACAGGACTTCCTAAAACATCCAAAGGCAATAATGCTATCTGGGTCATAGTTGATCGTCTTACAAAGTCTGCACACTTCATTGCTATTAGAGAGGATTTCTCTCTAGATCAGCTTGCCAGGATATATGTAAAGGAAGTGGTAAGATTGCATGGAGTACCACTTTCTATTATATCTGATCGAGATCCGAGATTTAACTCGAAGTTTTGGCGAAGTCTTCAGCATACTCTAGATACAGAGTTGAGTTTCAGCACTGCTTATCATCCCCAGACAGACGGTCAGTCTGAGAGAACAATTCAAACCCTAGAAGGTATGTTGAGAGCTTGCTCTATGGATTTCAAAGGAGGTTGGGATCAACACCTACCTTTGGTGGAATTTTCTTATAATAATAGCTTTCACTCCAGTATTCAGATGGCTCCTTATGAAGCTCTCTATGGAAAGAAATGCAGGACTCCAACTTGCTGGGATGAAGTTGGGGAAAGAAAGCTATTAGGACCTGATCTCGTTGATGAAATGGCAGAAAAGGTCAGATCTATTCAACAACACATAAGAGCAGCTCAGAGTCGACAGAAAAGTTATGCCGACAACCGAAGAAAAGACCTAGAGTTTGAAGTGGGTGATAAAGTGTTCTTACGAATATCTCCCTGGAAGAGGGTTATGAGATTTGGAAAGAAGGGGAAGTTGAGCCCTAGATATATCGGTCCTTTTGAAATACTGGATCGTGTTGGGAAGGTAGCTTACCGATTGGCGCTTCCACCGAATCTCTCTCAAGTTCACGATGTGTTCCATGTATCTCTCCTGAGAAAGTACATACCAGATCCTTCACATGTACTCAGCTCAGAAGTTGTACCGCTGGAGCAAGATCTTTCTTATGAAGAACAGCCGATAGAGATTCTGGATCGTAGCGAAAAGTCCTACGAAACAAGACCACTCGCTTGGTGAAAGTTTTATGGAGAAACCACCAACTTGAAGAAGTTACATGGGAGCTTGAGGATATGATGAGGGAGAAGTATCCTCATTTGTTTGTTGCAAAGTGACGAATTTCGAGGGCGAAATTCTTTTTAAGGGGGGTAGAATGTAACACCCGAGACTTTTATGTTATATAAATCATCAAAGGAATCTTTTTCTACACAACACTTTCTTGGCTTGCTTTACACGCAATCGCGACCTTCCTCGATAGCTTGCGTCGTACGCAATACCGAGTTTCACTAAACAACAATATGCTATTAAAACTAGCCGTTATGAATAGTAATAACCACTTTTTGAAATTTTATAAATTTTATTTTTCAAAATGGACTTCATTTTTGGACTCAGAATATCGAAATTAGCCTAGGGTGAAATTTTGGTATTTTTCTGAAAACTTTCAATTTTTGATGAATAGTGAAACCACTAAGTGGTAGGTTAAAAACTGAATTTTGCATAAAACATAATTTTACCGCTTCTGTGAATGGAATTTCAAAAATCCGAGAGACACGGTTAATATCAAGGACTAAAATGTGGTTCAATGAGATGAAAATAATTTTTTGGTGAATAGTAACTTTTTACTATTTTTACCGCGGTTAATAGTAAATAGGGTAACTAAGGGTAAATATGATATTAATATTACCCTAACACATGTCCTAATTCTATTGGACAAGTGTAATTCGACCAAAAACAAACTTAGGAATAAAATATGACCATTTAGGCCCACTTGGATTAGATTAAAACATTTATTATTAATTTATTTAAAGAAAGGTTAAAATAGTTAAAATCAAAGTATAATAAGTAAATCATTTTTAATATGGGGTTATACATAAGATAAATTCGATTGTAAATATTCATTAGAAAGCTAAAAAGCTTTCCTACATGATGGTATTTTATTTGTAATTTTTAGACATCAAATAACTTAATTTATTTATGACACAACGATGATGCAGTAATTATCTTATTAATGAAATATTGACATAATTGATGTTATAACCACCAAAATAAATGTAATTTGAAATTTTTTATGAATTCCACTAATTTTCTAGGTTACTATGATATATTAGTGTTGATTTAATCAACTTGGTTCGAACATATAATTCTGTTATGACTTTCACAAAAATCATATATCAAATAGTGTCAAAATTGACACAAAATAGTTTTTAAATAAAATATTATATTATTAATTGTTATTTTATTCCTAAAAATCTAAGGTTCGGCCAAATGACTTAGATAAGGATATATGTATTAATAATATAAAATTTGGGGTTCGTTTGGCATGTTATAGTAAGTTTATTAACCATATAGTGAAAGAAAACAAAAAGACACGGTAAAAGTTAAATTATTTAACTTAGTGTTAAATCTAATTGATAAGGTTAAAATAATACCCTAAACTTGTCTAAATCCTATTGGTTGATAGTATTTCGACCCATCCCCACTTTAGCTTCGAAATAAGACCCTTTGTAACCATTATAAACCGATTTTGACTTTAATATAAAATAATATTTTGAGATATTCCTAAGGTGCCCCTCTCCTCCCTTATAAAAGGACACCTCCTCCCCCTCCTCCTCACACCAATTTGAGCACTCAAGCTCGGCCAACCCCTGCCAATTTCTCCTCTCCACTTCCCTAGCAACATCCTAGAGGTTCTGTTCTTCCTCAAAGACCAATTTTAGTTCCCTAAGAGGAGGTCTCAAAGAGGCACTTCAAAGAAGAGGTAATTACCGTTACCAATTCTTTCATCTTTATTTCTTCTTCAACTTCTTCTTCTTAGGTTGTTTCATTATGAAGTAATAACATCAGTATCACTCATATACTGATATGTTATTATAAGTATGAAACAACCCTATTTCACCATCTATCCATCCTACGGAAAAAGAAATCACCGCGCGTGCGTACGTACGGAATACCGTCTCCACGCCGTGGTGTAATCTATTTTCCACCACCACCATACATGGATGGGTATAATGGTGTAAAGAATAACTATACATAGTTATTACAACATCATATTGATTCTGATATATTGTATAATCCACTCCAATTCAATTCAATATTTATAGAAATGATATCATCGCTCGTGCGTACGTACGGACTACCGTCTCCACGACGCGATGAGATTCATTCTCCATGTTAACCATTTAAGAATGATTATAAAGTATATATAAGAAATAATAATGAAATATATGACATTATAAAGCTACTGGATTTATGTATATATATATATATATGTATGTCATCTACTTACTTCCATTTCAAGACAATAAGGAAAGTAAAACAGCGTTCATGCGTACGTACGGACTACCGTCTCCATGAACGGTGTTTTTCATTTTATTTATCTATCTATTATATATATATATATATACTGAATATATATGATATATAAATCATATTTTATATTCTGGAAGTAAGTAAATCATGATATAAGTAATAGTGATGTCAAGAACAACAAGTCAAAACACCTAAGATAAATGAAACGATTTTACCCAAAACGCTTCTTTAACATGGAATTTACAAAAGAACGGGTAATATAATGTCATAAGTGAACCATATATGATATCATAACAATTAATATGATTCTGGAATAAGTCAATAACATGATTTAAATCATTATACAGGAGGTTTGGACACTTACAAAGCAAGTCGGACATAAGGTAAGGGAAATATCACAATCTCATTTTTATCCGAGATTGTTTATTCGTAAGTATTTACTGGGGTGTATTTTATCATCCACATCCATGTTCCCTCAATATGTAATATTGTTTCCATCCACTTGCAATAGTTTAAATCCAATTTTACCCTTAGGTGAGTTTTTAGTAAAGAATATGAAAGGAATCTTTTGTCGTTTTTCCGTACGAGGTACTTTTTGACTTTTCCGACAAAAGTACGAAGAATGTTTTTTTTTAACTTATACGGCACGAACGGATTTATACTGTTTTATAAAGCCTTATTTTCATGAATATTCCTCTAAAATATTTCATGACTATTTTCAATAAAATCTCTTTCTTTTAAAATTGCATGATGTTTTGTGAAAAGAAATTGATTTTGAAGAAGAAAGGATATTTTCCTCAAGAATTCAATTCAAGTGTTTTATCAAAATTATTTTCCATATAAGATAATAAAGGGTTCTGTTTCAATCCATATTTTTACATTGATTTGACTATGTTGTGATGGAATTATGTTTATGAATTCCTTTATCTTATATGAATGGTTTTATGATGTCATGTTGTTTAAGAATCCCATTTTTGTTACATGGGTTATGCAATGATGTATGATTTATGATTTTGTGGCACACATATGAATGGTATCAGTATGAGATGGGTGGGACCTATATCTCCCTCCAATGCATTGGGTAAAGATTTTATATCTCATCAGATAGACATGGCTGGAATGGTAGGTTATACCGGTTTAGTGAAACAGGACTGAAACGAGGATTACTCGATTCAGAAAGGGACTTTGTCCACTAAGATAGTCTTGGCAATGAGTCTTGACTAACAAGAAATGATTCTCTATGATTATGTGTGTATGCCACAATGAGTAATGTTTTATGTTATGATTTCATTTCACTACTATGATTTATCCCATGTTATGAAATTATGCTCTCTTTTGCAGGTTAAGATTTCCAAAAATGTTATGTTCTTATGAAAATTATGTGATTGATATTTCTTTTGTTTACCCTTACTGAGCATTTGAGCTCACCCTTTTATGTTTTCTTTTCCCCAGGATATAAAAAAAGGTTTTAGGTAAAAAAAAGAAGATCTTTATGGGAGATGTTGAAGATCTTTCACCAGTATTAGAAGATTATATTCCGAGTTTCCAAAGACACTAAACTATTACGATCCTTGTGTGTGTGTTTTTGTTATGTACTAAGTATTCCGCAAAAGTAATGTAATGTTCATGTACGATAAGATACGGGTCTCTACACTTAACACCCGTTCACACACTAAAAAAGTGACAACATCGTTGGTGGACGTGTAGACTAATTGCCCTCGAAGAAATGTGATTCATCTTACATCCCACGAATTGTAGGTATATGTAAATATGATTAAATAATATGGTATTTATGATAAATGAAAATTATGGAATGATAAATGTTAATTACATTCTTCTAATACTGATCATTGAAAAATGGGAACGTTTCATATGCGTACGTACAACCAACCGTCTTCATGATTGTAACATTGGTTCATTTTTTATAACTATATTTAATGATTGTTTTTAAAATTATATATGACGTATAAATATTATATTTATGTCATTATAATTATTATTTATTTGTTTTTATAATTTTACCTTTTATGATAGTCACCAACCTTAGTCGTTTTGACACATAAGACGAATATGGAAAAACATCAGACATTAACCTAATTAATTAATTAATGGTATAAAACACTTGAATAAGTGAAATAATGAAATGATAAACTTGAAAAATATTTGGAAAAAAATTAAATAATTTACATCTGATTATTATTCATGAAGATAAAAAACATGTGACAATTCGACCTCAAGGTAGGGTACTTCATTTCAATCTCATTTCATTGAGGCATATCATGATGTTGTGCATGTGTTTTCTTTTATATGATGTATATACACCCTCTTTGATAGGATATATCAATAATTTATTCTATTCTTATTATATTTAACTTTTTTTAATCTTATTCATTTAATTTATTTTTTGGATTCAAATATTTCAAAGTTCTATAGGATATTTTGATTAAACAATATCTATTAAAAATTTCATAGATTTAATATCAAAATATTTTACTCCGTGTAAATATTATTTATATTATTTCACATGTTTATTTATATGAAATTGATATAAAGGATATATTATTTCTATTTTAAATTTCATTCAAAGGTTTAAAAAATGATTCTTTTTTACATGTTTTACACTAAAATTTTTAACAAATGAAAAAAATCAATATTCTATTCTTAATGATCAATGTGATAATGAAATTTTAACCCCCATGAAATTATTATATTTGTGTATTACTTTAAAAATATTTCATGGTCTCTTAAATCAAAATACCATCTTTATATTTCTGGTTATTATGGTATTGATTATGGGATTTCAAAGAAAATGGTGTTTTGGTATTGAAAATGTGCTTTCAAAAGAAAAGGGTATTTGTATCCTATTGTGTTTTCATATGGGATTAAAAAGTGTTTTGAAAAGGATTTAATGATTATATTTTTTAACTATTGATATTTTACTTGAGCATTATATGAAACGGGTGAGCCAGATCTAACTTATTCATAACGTTGTTCCCTATTATAGATCTTTAGCGAACCCGATATAACTTATATAAAGGCTTGACCCTAATTATAGCTCACGAGTGAGACTTATATAGATTATATGAGTGGTTTAGCCCTAGAATTGTTCATTAGTAATGGTTTAGTCCAATATATCTTATGCAACGTTTCGATCCGCATAATAGATCATGGGTTAACCCGATATAGCTAATACGAAGGGTGATCCCATTTATAGATCTCCAATGAATTGGTTAATGATAATGTTGAATGTTTATCTTATAGTTATTCTAATTTAAATGGTTTTGAATGGTTTTAGAATTTGTTTTCTGAGTATTATTTTCTAATTCACCTAAATGAAATAATGTTTCTAAATATGGGTTTTAATGATTTGTTTTGAGAAAAATGATTGTTTTTTTCATTTGACGATGTTTTATTTTTTATTCTCAATGAACATTGAAGAAAATGTTATATGTTCTATGAATATTTATGTTTTTATTGAATTGATAGTTTCATTTTTTTATATCCCTTAATGATCATTTGAGCTCAACAAAATATTTTAAAATGTTTTCACAAGGTTTAAAAATATGTAAGGGAAAGGAATAAGTTAGGTTAGAAGTCGTATAGATTTTTCTTTAAAGGAATTCATAATTTATATTAAATTTTTTTTATTATGGGAGTAATGAATTCCATTTATAAGTGTCCAATTTTTATTATATAATTTTGTAATATATAAGTTATGGTCTAATTTTCTTACACTCAAAACCTGAAATGATGCTCAATGTGAAAGAAATTAATATATTGAATACAAATCATGATTATGTCATGTTTAATGTTGGATACTTATAGTTAGAATAAAATGAAAATATTAGACCACATTAGAGGTTAGGAGAGTATAAATAGAATTCCATTATAATATTTTACATTATGGTTAAGTTGAAAGGATATAGAATTTTATGATTTTTATCTTTCCTTATCTAATGAATGATTGTTCAGAATGGTTTTTTGAAAAGGAAACATGAAATATGTAGTGGAAAGGAATCAAGAGGTAAATATAAATATAGATCAACATCCTGAATATGTTGGAAGTGGAATGGAACAATTTTTTGTGGTGATTGATCAATTGACAGAAGATCTAAAGTTTAGTGGTATCCATGCTAGAGGGGAACCTGATCTACCATCAAAGAAAATATCATTTGTAGAACATTTCATGATGCAACATCCCCCATCATTAAAAAGATCATCTAACCTAGTTGAAGAGGAAGGATGGATAAATTACCTTTAGAATGTATTTAATTTCATGGGCTATTAAGAATGTAAAAAAGGTAAGTCTTTATATAGTTTTGATGTTGAATCTGGTCAGTTTTTGTCATTGGTTACGAATACTGGAGAGAATGATGATCTTGATTCCATTGAATGGAGAAAATTCTATGATATTTTCATTTTGAAATATTTTCATAAGTTTATTTGTATTATTATGGAGAAACAAATTCTTTTAATTGAGAAAAATAAATGAATAATTTTTGGAAATATATACAGAAAACATAAAATTATGGGTACGGTATGTTCCACATTTTATTGAGATATTGATATTAAAATTAAAATATTTTACATAGGATTGAAACAAATTCTATGACGATAATTGGACTCTCTAGAATTTCAATGTTATGAATAATTTGTGTGTTGTGTTGAGAATGTTTAAATGGTGTTTTCTAAAATTTATGTTCCATCAGATGACCCAAGTAGGAAATTTACAAGGTGTTTGGAAATAGAGGAGAGTCAAAATAATAATTACATATGTAAACATAAAACATTTTACAATTGTGATGAAATAAATTTTGGGGAATGTAGTTTTGGATATAGAAAGTGTTACTAGTTTGTAATGTTTGTTCACAAGGTTCATGATTATAAGGAAAAGAAGAATGAACAATTGAAAAATAAGATGATAGATATCCAGTCAAAAGTAAGATCCTTTATATATAATGTGTTTTGACATTATGATAGTGTATGTCCAACTAAACTTACATAGGGTGGAAATATTCATGATTTAATGAAAAACATTGAGGGTGAAATAATTTTCTACTTCTACATTTGATATTGGGATATCTAGAGAAGTGGTGAGATGCCAAGGTATCATTGTATTTTTTAATCGTTAACTATAAGATGAATATATTAGGAACACCTCCTTTAATGTTTTAAATTATATAAATACATTAGGAGTCATTTGTTGATTTTCGATAGAAGTTTTAGGTACATGTTAAAAGATTAATTAAGGAAGAATACCACTACTTGTGTGGACGTAAGGTTAATTTTATGGGTGAACACTACTTTTATTTATGTATTGGATAATTTAGTTGTATATTTGGGTTTTAAGATTGAACTTTAGAAATTAATTTAATATCTCGTCACATGAATGTTTGAATAATATTACTATGTGATAACTATTTTGGTCTTGGTTAATATCTAGAGATTAATATAATATTGAGTTATCTTTTTTAGGAATATGTGATCCATTAAATTTTATTACAATTATTTAGACATGAAAAGTCATATTGGATACTCATTGTTTTTAGAAATAGATGCATTTGTGATAGAAATTTATTAAATTATGAATCGCTTCTCATAAATTATGTATATTTCCTTATTCTCTAACTATATATGGTAAAGGGGTCCTTTATCATGAGGGAAATGATCTGGAAGTAAAATTTTATCATATTACAAAATTTTTTGATGATATCAATGAATTTTTTCAAACCTATTTGTCATGTGGTTATGTCATCATTTATTTCCTATTAACCATGTTCTCTATCATTCTATATTAGTCAATGCGATTCATTTTTCCTGTTCAAAATCATTTTTTAATTTCTACCAATGTTCACCATATATGGATTAATAGATATTTGTATCTTTTGGAGAACTTTTTGTTTCCCAAAAAACCTTATAAAGGGGATTTTTTTTAACCCTTCGTACAATTTGGGTTTAATAATGTAATTCTAAAACTGTTAATCATTTGATAACCCAGAAAAAATTTGTGGAAGAAACTCATTTTATGGGGGGGAGGGGATAGGTTATAAAAACCTGGTATTTTATAAAATATATACTTTAAAATTAATTTTATTTCATTAATATAGTGTGTTTTAAAAAATATATAATTTATCTTGCATCACAAAGACCAAAAATGTTATCTTACATTGCACGCAACATCGAGTTCTATTAAGGACTTTTGTTAAATGCAATCCTAAAACTTACAAGATAAAAATATAATATTAATACTATTAATATAGTTATAAAATAACTTTTTGAATATAATTAATAAAATAGATTAACACTATTGTTAAATTATATTTTATAATTTTTTTAAATCAATTCGCTGGTTAACAATTAGTTAGAAATTAAAATAAAGTCTAATTGAATATAAAGAACACGTTTTTATGATAATAAATTAAATTAATAACTATTAATTAAAGATGTTAATGAAATTTTTATGTTATATATTTAATAAAATGTTTTCTAAATTCATCCAATAATTTTTATAGGCCTAATATAATAGTAAATAAAATTCTATTCCTGAAAAGTTGTATAATATTAAAAGGAAGTTTTACTATCTTTTAACGAAACACATGTTTTCAAACAAAATCATGAAAATTTTATAACTAGTATTTGGAATACTAAACATAATTATTTAAATCTTTATATTAACATTTACTTTTTATTAATATTTTTTATTATTATAAGAATTTTCAGATTTTGATTAATAGTAAATAATAGTGAATTTTATTTCAAAACTGATTTTCCATCTAAATTATTTATATTGTTAAATTATGTTTTTATTTGGATTTAAATTATAATTAGACATATTTTATATCTTTTAAAACAATTTAGGTCATTTTAATCAATTTTACATTGAAATTGGATATGAAAACATATCAATATTTACGGATTTTTACTTTAAACAAATGTTGTTTCGTGCCGCCTATGAGATTAAGTTTAAATCAATTTCAGAAAATTATATGACTATAATTTTCTAAAAAGGATTCATTATTTGGAATTATAATAATTTATAATTTCTAGTAAGTTCCAATTTGTTTTTACCAATATTATTAGTAACTAAAATTAAAATTAATTACAAAGGTTAAGGTAAATATTTGTCAACAAAGTGGTTAAACATTACTCTTAAAATAAAAAATGTCATATAAAATTGTATAAAAAATAATTAATGGACATATTTAGAAAAAATAACATATTTTATAAAATTTTATCATTATTGGATGCACATTATTGAAGGTAAACCACCCAATATTGTTTTCCTTTTTATATTTACCAGAATACCCCTCCATATTAACGATAAAAAGTGACTTACCCTCCCCACATTTTCAAACCTATAAAGCCCTTTTTATCATAAAAAACATATAAATATAATCTCAAAACATACCTTATTTTAACCTGTAGTTCTCAAGTTTTCTATAAATAAATCCAATGGAGGCCTTTGGTTCAAACCCAAAGGAGTTGCATAAATCAAAGAAAATATTTTCGAACGACCACTTTTGTTTTATTTATTTCTGCACCCATTAAACTATTATTATTTCATGATTTTATAATATCATATGTATATAAAATAAAATATTATTTTTTTATTTTACTAGGTAAAGCTATACATACACACACATCCATCAAATGGGTAATGAAATTATTGTTCGTGGGTATGACAGACTACCACATCGGGGAATGATGTCATTTTTCCCCCTTAACCACCACTCATGGTTGGTAATTATAATGTAAACAATATTTTTATACAATATTTATGATGTATTAATAATTTTTTAATCATAACATAACACCCAATTTCTTGATTTTAATTTTTTGGGAATACAGTAACAACATTTGGGGATGCGTGGACTACCCCTCCTTAAAGCAATGTGATTCGTTCAAACTTTACATGGAAAACAATAAGGATGGGTTTAATTAAAAATATGATTAATAAGTAAAATATATATGATATTAATGACATATGTACACTTATTGAAAAATAATATATCATTTTTACACCTTTTTACTCATTGAAAAAGAGGTAACATCATTCGTGGGCATGTGGACTACCTTCTGTTGAATGTGATATGATTCCTTCAAATCACAAGAATAATAGTTATAAGTACATATTATTAATTAATATTGTATTAATAATATAATTATAATTCATTAATTATAAATTTTACTTACCTTTTTTCATAATGGTTATTGAAAAATGGAAACACTACTCATGTGTACATATGACCTACAATCTCTATGATTGTAATGTTTGTCGATTTTTCATTACTATATTTATGATTGGTTTAAAAAGTGTAGTATATGTATAAATATGATAATTATTTCATTATTATTATTCTGGATAGGTTTTAATAATTATCCTTTTGACCATATTCATACAACTGTAGTTGTTTTGACACATAAGTCGAATATGTTCAATACATTCGACATGACATTAATTAATAAACTCTATAGAACATTTTAATAAGTTAAAAAAGTAATGATAAATATGAAATAGTTTATAAATAAAATAAATAATTAAAAATAGATTATTATTCAGGATGATAAAGAAACACTTCAAATTTCAAGCTCATGGTAAGCTACTTTGTCTCAATCTTGTTTCATTGAGGCATATCTTGATATTATACACCCCTATTCCTTTTTAATGTTTATATAGAGCCCCATTGACATGATATATTAATAATTTTATCTATTATTAAGATAGTAAATTTATTTTAATTTTATTCCTTAATTATGTTTTTGATTCCAATATTTCAATGTGGTATGGGGCACAATGATATAAAAATATATTTTGATAAGTTTTAGGATTTATTTTAAAAAAATTCTCAAAGTTAATATTCTGTATATTATTGTATATATATATATAAGTATTATAATGTATCTTTTATGACTATTTTAAATTTCATTGAATGGTTTTCAAAACTGAATCTTTTTTCTTATTTTATATGGAACATTTTGATAAACAAAAAAAAGAATGTTTCATTCATAACATACACAAAGATAATGAATTTCTCACAACCATGTACATTATTTTATTTTTTTCTTCCTTTCCAATATTTAATTTTTTTGTTAATGAGAAACCATATTTATATGTTTAGGTGTTTTTTTATTAAAAATGTGTTTTTAATGAAAATTTTATTTTGATATTGAAAATGGGTTCTCAAAGAAAATATGTATTTTTATTTTTATAGCGTTTAATATGTGTTTAAAAAGAGTTTTTAAAGAGTTTTATTATTGGTATTTTTAATCTTGATATGGTACTTAAGAATTATATGAAATTAGTGAGACAAATACAGATTTTATGAACGATTAGTCTCCATTATAACTCATGGGTGAGCTCTATATAGCTTATACAAAGAGTTCTTCCCCATTATAGCTCACTATTGATCATGATATAGATTATAAAAAGGATTTTCCCCATTATAACTCATGTAACACCCCAATATTTCATAGTACATTATCTCATTAAAGTAATTCAATAACTTGCGCTACACGCAACACTGACTTCGAGCGCACCACAACATACCAAACTAGTCGATCAAAAATAGGTTATGAATAGTATTAACTGAATTTTGAATCTTATATAATATATATAATTTTAACATCCATATTATGTTTTATTAGATATAATATAAGAATACATTCATCTTTCAGATAAAAGTAGTATTTTAAAAAAAGGCTATTTTACAACCTTTTATTGGACAACCTTTTTAAAACCAATATTTAGCAATTTTATATATTTAATTTATTGAAATTAAATTCTTCATTAGAGGAAATAAATAAAAATTTAGTTTGGAAAATTTTATGGTACTTTTTTGATAACTTTCATAATTTTATGAATAGTTAAAAATACTATGTTTTAATTGAGAACAATTTTTTTAATTGAAATAATTTATACTGTTAAATTATGTATTTGATTTTTTTTGAAGTATACATAGATTATTTTTTATCATTTAATACAATGTAGTTAATTATAAGTAATTTCACATTTAAATTTGAAAAAAACACCTATCAATCCTTTGATAGTTTTTTACTTTTTAAAAACCCACTTTTGGCTTTGACAATGTAAATTAATATTAAATTAATTTTTTCTTCTTTGATATTTTGAATTTGGAAAAATGGATTCCATATTTTGAATCAGGAGGTCTAAATTGTGTAAATAGGTAACTTTTATTTTTTAAAACATTATGAATATTTACTTCAGTAAATATTTTATTTACCATGGATAAAGGGTAAATCTGGTAAATAAGGGTAAACAAATGTTTTTATAATAATATTAAATTATCCTAACAAGTGTCTTATTCCTATTGGATGATACATTTCCGACCATGGGCATCCTTGGGTCTATTTTGGGACCACGTGGAGCCACATGAGAGTGATAATGACACTTTATATTAATTAATATAAAGTAATGACAAAAATGACATAAACATATATATTTTAGTAAATATATTTTTACAATGTGTTATATAAGTAATTCCTTTGACTGTAAATATTAATTAGAAAGATAAAATGATTTTATACATAATGGTATTTTATTTAATTTTTTTAGAAATTAAATAATTAAATTTATTTATGACACATTGATGATACATTAATTACATTATTACTGAATGAATCAAATAATAAGTATTATAAATATTAACATAAATATAAAATGAACATTTATATGAAATAAACGAATTTTTTAAGTACATATGACATGTTAGGATTGATTAAATGTATCTTTTTTGATGTAATCAAGTTTTGATGACTTTCACATAAACCAAATACTAAATAGTGTCAAAACTCACATAAATGAGTTTTTTAAACAAATATTATATTATTAAATTATATAATATTACTAAAAATCAAATGTTCTTTAAAAGGGATAAAATAATATTATATATTTAATTAATTAACCAATTGGGGTTATGTTGTATTTTTAGAGTATGTTTATCAACCATATAGTGTAAGAATACAAGAAGACAATGTTAAAGTTAAACTATTTAACTAAGAGTAAAATATAAAAGATAAGGTTAATATGGTGACCTAAACCTATCTAAAACCTACAGGTTGAGTTTTTTTCAACCCATACCCACCATATCCTAAAAATAAATCATTTTAGATCCATTTGAAACCGAAAATTATTTAATTATAAAATAATATTTCTAGATTTTCATAAAATGACACTCGCCTATCTTATAAAAGGGACCTTCCCCTTATCTCAAAATCACACCTCCAAATCCATTTGGCTCAACCAGACCATGCCCAAATATCCTCCCAACTTCTCTAAAATAATTCTATAGTACTTAAATTTATCATAAAGCCAACCTAAGTATCCCTTTGGATCAACACAAAAAGAAACACCCGAAGAAGAGGTAATAATTTCACCACCCTCTTTCAAGTTCTTTTCTTCTTCCACTTCCTCTTTCATTTGTGTTTCCATACCAAAATAATAACTCCATTTCCTTATACATACTATGGTGTTATTATAAATATGTTACAACCATATTCATTATTCAATCCATCCTATGAATGATAATGTCACCATGGGTGCGTAAGTACCGCTTACCGTCTCCACGCCGTGGTGTAATTAGTTATTCAACACTATGTTATTTGGATGGATATAATGATGAGTAATATTAATATAAATAATGAAAATAACATGATAATTTCTCTGTAAAATTTATATACCATCCAATTCCACACCTTTTAATCATTAAGTAAATGACATCATCGCTTGGGTGTACGTACGACTTACCGTCTCCATGACGCGATGAGATTCATTTCAACATTCATCATTTCCATCAATGATTATAAAAATATATATTATTAATAAGAATGTAATATATGACATAATATTTCTAATTAATAGATAAATATATATATATATATATGTACTTAAATATATTTTATTCACTTACATCCATTCAATATGATATGAAAACGGAAACATCGTTTATGCATATGTACGGCCTACCATCTCTATAAACGGTGTTTTATATTTCATATATTTATATACTATACATATTTATATTATAAATATATATGATATATAAATCATGTGTTATATTATATAAGTATTTAAATCATGATCTAAATGATACAATCAAGAATAACAAGTTAAAACACGTACGATAAAGAAATCGAATATTACCCAAAATGTAAATATAACATGGAAATATTTATTAAATGGGTAGTATAAGGTCATAAATGAATCATATATGATATAATAAATATGAATATGGTGATGGTATAATTTTATAACATACTATGGTCATTATACAGGAGACTAAACGTACCCACGACCAAAGGAAAGTGCAAGGTAAGGGTTAATTTCACAATCTCTTTATTATCCAAGGTTGTTTTTATGCAAGTTTCTAATGGGACCACATTATGATCCAAATCCATGTTTCTTAAAAATTTATTTCAAAACATTTTTTACACTTTACTAAAATATGGTTTAAATTCATTTATACCCTTTTTTGACTTTTTATAAAATTGTTTGAAAGGTATATTTCTGTCATTTTCCAAACAAGGTACTTTATGACATTTTCAACAAATTAATATAAGAATGTTTTTTTAACTTATATGGTGGGTGTGGTTATTCTCTGTCATTATATCACCTTTTAATCTTCCCTTACAAGATTATAATAATATTTTTAAAATAAATGTATTATTTTATAATTATGAGACTCTTCAATGATTTCAAAACAGAAAGAGATATTTATCTCAAATAGTTTTGATTTCATCTATTTTAATATTCTTTGATAAATTTTACACTTGTTTGAAGTTTATTTATAATTATAAAAACCTTTCATATTGTATGTAAGGTTTTTTTTTATGTTTGACTATGTATGTGTTATTTTTATACCATTCATGTTTTATGGTTAAAGTATTGACATTTCGTATGCTAGTTTTAATATGAATGTTTATGTTATGTTTCAAAATTTTCATATGAGAAACGTATTGGACTTATTAAGTGACAGGTGGAGCCTGCTATAGCTCCTCGGTGCATCGGTATGTCTCATGAGACAATTATACATGGAATTTTCCAAGGTCATTCCCAATTTGATATATGGATTTGGCTGATGCCTTAATCATTTTTAGATGTCTTGGCCGAGGCCTTGACAAAATGCTTTAGAATTTCTGGCATTATACATTGCCTCATTATGAAAACATTATTGATTTTTCTTGTGGTTATTAAACTATTATAATATCCATGTGTATGTTTTATTATGGAATTATTTACTCATCTCATATTCCTTCTATAAACTGTACATGTTTATTATTTATAAAGGCATGTGTTTTCAATTATTCACCATGCCTAATGTTTATATTATCTTCTGTTGTATTACTTACCCTTACTGAGCGTTTGAGCTCACCCATTTCGTAGGGTTTATTTTCCAAGGATTCTAAGAAGTGTATTATGATTGATAAGCCGGGTTAAGCTAGGGTATTAATGGAATTCTCAAAATATCATTTATATTGTGTTCTATTTTTCTAAAGTGTAATGTAACATTCATGTATGTACTCTGTTTTCCAAAACTACTAAACTAATCGGTCCTTCGGAACATGATTCCTTATAATCATGCCAATGTATTAAAATAATGCACTGGCTCTAGTCTTCTGGGGTCGGGGCATTACAGTTGGTATCAGAGGATGCTTATAACAACATCAGAAATACATTTAGATAAACTCTTATTACAGAACATTACCCTAAGATAGATATTGAGGATTAGTATAGAATAACTTCCTAGAATTATGGTAATGTAGAGATTTTTTGTATTTTCAACTAATACATATTTTTCTAGATATGAGCATGTAGAGGAAGCTCTGGCACAGATGTACCTAGGAGTGAAAACTCTAACAAGGAGTTTCGGGCTTGACCTGGGGTATCTTGGTACATGAAAATAGGCGATGTTGCACTCTTGGTTATGACACTCTGGGGATATGCTTTGGATAATTCACATTTTTATTACAAGCGATTATGAATGATTTAGGAGTAAATACATCCTCAAGGAAAACATTATATGATTATAGATTATATGTGAAAACATTTCAATTTACGTTAGGTATTTTACATGTTTGGAATTATGAATTGTGCTTAATAAACTAACCTAGTGTATGATATTTTTTTTAAATGTGGCGTAGTAAAAGGAATGATAATTCCAGCAATACGCATGATGGAAATATTAAGAAGGATCATATCTTTCCTTGTATTAATCCAAAATTTAAAAGGGATATAGTATCCCACATATTCTCATCATATGATGAAATAGTCCCATGTTTAAATAAGATAAGTAAATAATTCTTTGAGACATATGGATTTGAAGAGAAGAAAGAGAAGAAAAGGATAGAAAAGAAAAACATGGATAAAGGGAAGAGGGGAAAGAAGTATATTCCCATATGTGATAATGGTTGAAAGAATAACCTTGGTGAATGCTTGAATAGAGTGAGAGTTTGTTATAAGTGTGGAGAAAATGGACACTGAGTACATGATTGTAAGGGAAAGAAAAATGTTTCAAATGTACAATGCTTCATCTGCAAGGTGTTTGGACCCTGCATGAATCAATGTCCAAATCATTAGAGTATACCACAAATGATTCTATTTAATAATAATAAATTTATGATATTACCACATATAAAGAGTAATGAATAGTGTTCTTATGTTGATATTAAAGTATTGTGTCATTTGAGTATTTTATTAGTGATGTAAATGTTATAAAAATTACAGAGTATATAAGGGTTATATTACAACAAAATTTAATTAAGGATTTGATATTGTATGGTACTGTTTCTGATGCTTTCAATGGGGAGTGTGCTTCCATCTCTTTTGAGGGTATGGAGGCACTAGTTTGTTTCCCTGCATTCTATCTTTCCAAAGGCGGGCAACATTCACTCCTTATTCAGGGACGTCTACACCTTGATAGAAATGGGATTATGGGATTTCAATTCTTACTTTCATGGATTCCTCCTTAGAACTCGTTACCTAGACTGGGTATCCCTTATAGATTTAATAAGTTGTTCATGAAACTATTCCTAGAGTCATATCTTCATGGACACCAGTTAATTACACTTCTTCTGTTAAGAAATTCTAAGAGGTTTGGTTAGGGAAGGAACCTTCAATCTGGGGAGTGGTCACGTTGGGAATCTAATTAGTCACTAAAAGTGGCTAATATTCATTGTTAATATATTTATATTCATTGTTCCAAAGTCCATAAATATTGTTTTTAGTGCATTACATAAATATAACTTCATTTCTCATCTTAAATGAAATTCATTTTTAAAATGAAAATTTGGGCCCAATCATTCATCTGTTTTTTTATTGCACTATATTCATTTTTTGAATTTTATATTTTGGGATATGATTTATCACTTTGTTTTTAACATTTTATTTTTTAGGTCTGATGGATGAATCACAAGGGAAGATAGATATTTTTTCACCTCAATGCAGAAATATGCTAGAAACAGCATAATGGGCCTAAGACCCATCAAACAAATGTGGGGCCCAACAAACAAGCCCAATGAAGATCAAATTTGTACATTAGAAAGAAAAAAATATTAGGATAATTTTATTCAACTGTGGCTGGAGCTAATTCTGAGGTTTTCATGATGATAAAGGGATCTGAAGTTGAGATTGAAATGGTGGACTTGACATTAATGCACATAAATCTGTCCCACCATTTCGACCATAACTTCCAAACGTCTGCGCCAAAATTTCTGAACTTTTTACAGCTCATATAGGACAGATGGAAAAATATATTTCTCTTCTATGACCTTTACGGATCTGGCCTTCTGCAATTAATAATTCACATGTCAATATGGTGGACGAATCTGGATAGTTTTACGGGTCAACTTCGAAACGTCAATTTCCTTTTGATAATTCACCCCCCTTTTGATTCAATTAATTGTTGGGGGGTAAATTGATTGTGGGGGGTCGATCTGAGTCTCCTAATATACCTATATAAGAAGCTGTTGGTGAAGGGAATAGGATCAGATATTTTTTTCTTATCATCTTTTGTTGCTTGTTTCATTGTAAGGTTATGCTGCAAAAGTTCCTTTGTAATGTTTTCAATTTCCATGTAAGATTCCTTTTTTGGTTATTAATCAACACCTTTCTCTTATATATTTTCCATTCTTTTATTAAAACTAAATTTTCACAAAGCACAGTGATATCTCTGCATTGTGGTGAATTAGTTCACACATATGTGTGAATTTCATTCACACACACGGAGTATTGCTCATTATTTCTGCGGTTTTAATTTCTTCAATCCAAGTCTTGTAAGCCATCTTCCCCCCACCATTGATAGTATACCATCAATGGAGGGATAAAACTTTAATGGTTTGATCTTATGAGGTTGAAAAGTCTGGATTGAATGTTATTTTATGAATGAATTGTTGTTAATTGGATAATTAATTTAAGACATCCATTCTTCAGTTATTTCTACTATTCATCTTTAATGTGTTTGAGCAAACTAAATTCCATTAATAAATGACCATATAACTTGTAGAGATCATGAATTTGGTTATCTAAGTGTATAGGGGATTATTAATTGTGTTTATTAAGCACTAAACTACAAAATGATGATGGTAGTGTTATTTTTGAAGAATGGATTCATCAAGAATTAATAAAACCAAAATTGTCTAAAGAAGTAAAATTAATTCAATCCACCCCAATCATAATCCTAAGATCATCCATTTTCTTTGAATTGGTTTCACTTCATTTTCTTAGTGATCTTTAAAACCATCCAAAATATATACCAAAGTTGGCTACTTCATAGCCCATCCTTCACCAAATCATAGCATCTCAAGGTTACTTCTTCGGTCTATGTGGACTCGACCCCTACATGTACTACATAGACCGCTTTTTACCAGTAGGGTAAATTTGGGTGCAACCAAATTTTGGCAATTTTGTCAGGGACCCAAGTAAGTACCTTATGCCATCATCTTCTTTTCTCACCCCAACTTCTCTATTCTCACCCTAATTTCTCTTCTCTTTTCCCATTTCTATTTCTGTGTGTCCAAGAAAAATCCCAAAACCAATTTTCAATCAATTCTAATGGATTATCCTCCAAAATACCCCTTCATAAACCAATGTTGTAATCAAGTCAGAAATCAATATTGGGAAACACCTCACATAGAGAATTTCATTGACCAAACTTTAATTGAATACACCACACCAGATGAGATGTACAATCAATGGGATGTCGAATGTTTAAAAGATCAATTTCCATTCCTATAAAAAATGATTGAAAAGATAAATAATGTGAAATTACATGATATAAAAACATATATCAACCCTAATCTTGAAAAAATTCTTGAATCATTTTGTGAACAAATGGATAAAATGAATTCATAAGATTCATCTTTTAGATTAGAATTACAAAGCTTTAAGACTTTTGAGGAACCCGTTTTCACTCTAGATGTTCTTTCATCATCATTGATAGATGAATATTTTATCCCAAAAACCACCCATGAATTGAAAAATGAACTAACCTTTGGATATGGGATAACTGAAAAAAAATCAAGGAAATGTTGAAGGGTATTTAAATCAGGAAAAAATTAATTTTTTGGATTCACAAGGGGAAAATTTGTCTTCATGGATTGAGTGTTCAGAATATTACTCCAATAACATTTTTTTAGAATCACTGATCATTGACCATTTGGAGATATAACGAATAGTGAGTCCATACCCACTTATGAAATTCAAATGGAAAATTTTAGGGATGAATAATATTTTTAAAAGGAGCAAATTATTTCAAAATGTTTTGTAAAAGAAACAAATTTGGATTCAAATTTCCATTCGTCTTTGGGAAAATTCAATGAAACTGAACTCAACATTATAATAATTCCTTCCCCACTCAAGAATCCCTCTATTTATGAAAACCTAGACCATTCAATTATCATCAATTTTCATCAAGAATTTCACAAAGTATGAATGAACTGTAAAATCTTAGTAAATACTCCAAATGAAACTCAATCAACCATTACCAAAATTCCTTGGACTTTCACACTCATTGTTAATCATGGGATTTCACATGTAAAAAATTCTAAAAAAATAATTAATCTAAATCTTGTCGAGGTGGATAAAAATGGGGTGCTAAAAATTTTGAAAGATGGAATTGGATATGTTGGGGGGTTCAAGTCGAGCTAACGACGTTAAACAAAAGTGCTAAATGGGAGGCAACCCATGGTTTTCATGTTTCTAATCATTTTGAATCATTTTCTTTTTCAAATATTAAATTACCATAAACTGTTGACATGTTCTTCTTTTATGAGTAAGGATGGGTATGAAATGGGAGTGCCATATTCATCCGTGTCACGTGGCGTGATCTATGAGTAATACCTTACCAAGAAATCTAAAAAGAAGACAATGTATCATCAGTTTATTTTTATGTTTTTATAGGTTAATAAAAATAAAAGGACATGTCATAAGTCATAAGGAAAATCCATTCACCACCATTCAAGCCACTGAGACTCAAATCCAGCATTGAAGGGAGACTATGGCATGTGCTATCATCATCAACCACCAGGAGACTTTATTCCATGATTATCATTTTAAATTTCTTCTTTGAACAACTCTCCTACCCACATTCTAACTTTTCTTTTCTTTAAATATTGGGGACAGTGTTATTCTATGTTGGGGGGAGATGAAAAAAAATGAGTTATTTTTTCTTTTTAATAAGAACATGCATGGAAAGAAAAATTCCATTAACCTTGAACATGATAACACACATTCCAAACTATGAAATTTTATATTGAAAAATTTGGATGCCATGATTGTGATTTTAATGCACATTTATGTTCATGAGCATAGTTTTTGGAAAGTGTGGTTATACAATGTAATTTTTCAGGGTTTACAATTAAAACCTCTTAATAACAATGCCATAATGGACGCCTACTAGATCGTGGGTGTAAATTTGAGTTATTGGGTCCATTTCATTATAGCATAGGGTTCTGGGGTCACTTTTAGTTTAATTTGAGTATCAAAAAAAGAAAAAAAATTGAAAAAATAATAATGACCACATAGAGAAATGCTTTGTCCAAATGTGTTGCATCCGGAACATGGGGATCGTGACTCCATAGTTGTCTTTCCCAGAGTTAGGATTTATATCTCTATTGTAGAGCATAGAATTGACAATATGTGTGGCATCCGGCACTTGGGGATTGTGACTCCATAGTTTTCTTGCACAGAGTTAGTCTTTTCATATCTATTCTGGTTTAAAAAAATTCATCAAAAAAAGAAAATTGGATACCCATCTTAAGGTTTAATGTGATTCCCGTCTAGCGCTTCCATTTTTTCCCCTTGAACAATAAAATGGGCCCCTATATCTTTTGTGATGCACATCACTTTTTTATGCTTAATTGAAATTGGATAAAATATGACGATGAATTTGAACAAAGTAATGGGCTTGGGCTTGGGATATGCTTATGGAACTAGCTTGTTTTAAATGATTTTGATGGGTTTCATAATTTTTTTTGGTATCAGGTCTTTGGGTGAGCAATGTGTATTAAAATGTTTTTGGAAAAGGGGATTTGAATTTCATATTTGTAATATATTTTTCTCGGGACTAGAAAAACTCAAGTTGGGGGGTGTGATTAGTCACTAAAAGTGGCTAATATTAATTTTTAATATCTTTATATTCATTGTACCAAAGTCCATAAACATTTTTTTAGTGCATTACAAAAATAGAACTTCATTTCTCATCTTAAATGCAATTCATGTTTAAAATGCAAATTTTGGACCAATCATTCATCTTTTTGGGTATTGCATTATATTGATTTTTTTAATTTGATATTTTGGGATATGATTTAACACTTTGTTTTTCACATTTTATTTTTTAGTTCCAATGGATGAATCACAAGGGAAGATGGTGATTTTTTCACCTGAATGCAGAAACATGCTGGAAACATCATAATGGGCCTACGGCCCATCAAACAAATGTGGGGCCCACCAAACAAGCCCAATGAAGCTAAAATTTATAAATTAGAAAGAAAACAATATGATGATAATTTTATTCAACTGTGTCCAGAGATAATTCTGAATTTTTCATGATGATAAAGGGATCTGAAGTTGAGATTTAAATGGTGGACCCGACATTAATGCACATAAATCTGTTCCACCATTTCGACCATAACTTCCAAACGGCTATGCCAAAATTTCTGAAATATTTTCTGCTCATATAGGATAGATGGAAGAAGATATTTCTCTTCTACAACCTTTCCAGATTCAGAATTCTGCAATTAATAAGTCACACGTCAATATGGTGGACGAATCTGGACAATTTTTCGGGTTAACTTTGAAACGTCAATTTCCTTTTGATTATCCACCCTCCTTTTGATTCAATTAATTGTTGGGGGTGAATTTATTGTGGGGGGTCAGATCTAAGGCTCCTAATATGCCTATATAAGGAGATGGGGGTGAAGGGAAAAGGATCAGATATTTTTTTCTTATCATCTTTTGTTGCTTCTTTCATTGTAAGGTTATGCTGCAAAGTTCCTTTGTAATGTTTTCAATTCCCATGTAAGTTTCTTTTTTTTGTTCTTAATCAACACCTTTATCTTCTATATTTTCCATTAATTTATTAAAACTAAATTTTCACAAAGCACAGTGACATCTCTGCATTGTGGTGAATTAGTTCACACATAGGTGTGAATTTCATTTACACAGACGGAGGAGTGCTCGTTATTTCTGCGGTTCTAATTTCTTCAATCCATGTCTTGTAAGCCATCTTCATCCCACCATTGAGAGTATACCATAAATGGAGGGATAATCCATTAATGGGTTGATCTTAGGATGATGAAAAGGCTGGATTGAATGTTATTTTATGAACGAATTTTTGTTAATTGGATAATTAATTTAAAACATCCATTCTTCAGTTATTTCGACTCTTCATCTTTACTGTGTTTGATCAAACTAAATTCAATTACTAAATGACTATATACCTTGTAGAGATCATGAATTTGGTTCTCTAAGTGTATGGGGGATTATTAATTGTGTTTAGTAAGCACCAAACCAGAAAATGATGATGGTAGTGCTATTTTTGAGGAATGGATTCATCAAGAATTAATAAAACCAAAATTGCCTAAAGAAGTAAAATTCATTCAATCCACCCCAAGCATAATCTTAAGATAATCCATTTTCTTTGAATTGGATTCACTTTAGTTACTTAGTGTTCTTTAAAACCTTCCAAAATCAATACCAAATCTAGCTACTTCATAGCCCATGCTTCACCAAATCATAGCGTCTCAAGGTTACTTATTTGGTCCCTGTGGACTCAACCCCTACATGTACTACATAGACCGCTTTTTACCAGCAGGGTAAATTTGGGTGCAAACAGCATCACTGGCATCTCTAGGCACTGGTAAACTAGTGCGTCTGTCTTCTTTTTCTTATTATAGGGCTTTTTGAGGACACAGATGCCCGAGGCATCCCACATTGAATATGGGGAATCATATTCCATTGGAATGTATCTGAGTTTTTTCTCAGCTTCCCATGTTTAACATAGGGTATGTCACATGTTTAACGTCCAGTGGAGATGGATAGGACTGACCAGAACACTGACTATAGTGGATCATATGGGTGCAACCCCCGTAGGGAACACTGATGTTGGGGCCAATGCATGGTGGACTTCCCGGTTACTATGGAGGGGAATGGGGTATGAGGTGGCACGATCCCACCAGGATGTGGCAGCCTAGCTATGAATTAGGATGGATGATGAAGCAGCTGAATGAAATGGATGGCGAATGGGATGGAATCACCATGAGGATGATGATGGTTTTGGGATTGAGCATTGAAGAGACTTTCTACGTATCCCCATGGTAGGGAATAAAATTCTACGTAGTTCATCTAATGACAGCTTATGGCTGATTGGGGTTCTAATCGCTTACTTCTAAAGGGAGTGACAACAGCTTACCGCTGAATGGAGTGACCATGGATTACCGCTGAAAGAGTGGCAACAACTTACCACTGAAAGAGGTCCATAGTTTAACGTCATGTGGGATGGGGGTGAACTGACGTAATAGGGGTCAGGATGACCAATGGATGGTGGCATGTACCTCATGGAGATTTTCTACGTACCCTTCCTTGTCAAAGATCAAATACCTTGTAGTTCCAGTGGTGGGAACCGATGTGATGGTGGACTTGGGGTCCAATGGTTTTTGGGATTGAACCTCATGGAGGCTTCCTACGTTCCCTGCCATGGATAGGATCAAAGACCACATAGTTCAGGTGGTGGGAACCAACGTGAAGGTGGGCCTGGGGTCCAATGGTTATTATGATTGAACCTTGTGGAGGCTTCCAACATACCCTATCTTGGCAAGGATCAAAGACCTCATAATTAAGGTGGTGGGGGTTTGGGGATTATGCTCTGAGGCGGACCAAGGAATATTTCATGGTCTATGTTCACTCTAAGACAACGTGAGTCATGCTTGGTGTGAGAAACAAGAGATAGTAGAGACCTGATGATCACATCACGAAATGTATGTCGGTGGGAAGTGGAGTGGGGCTTATACGTGATAGGAGCCGAAAGATAAAAAGGGTGCTTATGCGTGGTTAGAGGCCCGATAGGTTTGGTACATACTCCAGGATGGAGGGCCGGTGGAGACAAAGACCTTCGGGAGAGGTATTTGGTGAAAAAGAAAGGAGGGGTCCGGTGTCCATTCCCCCCCCCCCCCCCTTGGTACTTGGGACTGAAGAAGAAAGGAGGAGCAGGGATACTGCCTCCTATAAGAATTCTAGGGGCTTGCACCAAGATGCTGGCCCTTTCCCCATGGAAAAATTCCACTCCAATAAGGAGGATATCATCCCCTGTGAGGGAATATCTCATCCTCGTGGAGACTAGTGGGCAGGGAGAATTTCCAAGGTGGGGGCACCCTGCGTGCGAGGCATGGGGTAAGACCACAGTTTAATGTCAAGTGCTGAGGACAATAGTGCTTGTGATTTTAACGTCTTGTCACTCAGACGAGGTAGGATTTTTCCACACCCCTAGTACATAACTAACCGATACCCTCTGCACCTTGGTGAAGAGAAGGGACAGGCCACGTCGTGGCGAGGTGGTGTTATGGAGAGAACCATTGAGGGGTCCACGTTAGTGTGGCTATGTGAAAAAGAAATATCCATAAGCGTTCCTATGCAAAGAAGCATGAGTAGAATCAAAGAAATGGGCAGTATCTTCCAAGGGAAATTAAAATCACATCATTCAAACTTGGAGGGTTTCATAGGAAAAGGAATTTAAAATCATAGGGATTCATAGGCAAGTGCCTTGTGAGGCTCTGCTACTCCACATGGCGGAGGGTGCTTGTGAAGGGGTGTGATTTGCGAAGTCAAACGCCTCAGCCAAAGAACTCGGGTGAAGTGCATATAATAGGTGCTTTGTGAAGAGGAAATGCATTCGTGGTGCACTGACTTGCAGAGCAGAGGTGCCTCCCGATGCAAGGTATCGTGAAGCAATGTGCTTTGTGATGTACAGTGACCCAACTTTGGCATGTGGATCATGTGTACATGAATGGTGTTTCGTGAATCATAAACACTCTGTGATGACCCAGATCCCCTTGGGGATCCCCTTATTTTGTGGATTCCCTTAGGCTCCATGAAATGCATCCCTCCCGAAAGAGGGGGTTAAAACAAGGAAAAGGAGAGTCACTTCGCCGAGAAAAACTACCTTGCACAGCTCATGGATCGCAGAGCCAAAGGTGCTTCGCGATTCGCGAGATAGGAAGTTGAAAGGTCAGATGATCAGCCCCTAGGACTTGGGGGGAGGCCAGCATTTATAAGGGAGAGGTGCCGTGAAGTACAGCTCGCTCGGTGTGATGACAGAGATTGCTCCGTGGCGGGCTCGTGAATGTCAAATGCAGTCGGAAAGTGTTACAGTCTCCTTGCTCCACGGCAACTCACAAACATCAATGGTGCTAGAGAAACATTACCACCTCCTTGCACCACAACAGGCTCGCAAACATCAAGGGCGGTCGCAGATTGTTACCGCCTCCTTGCTTCGCGGCGGGCTTGGTGCGATTGGGGCTCCTCAAATGGGCTTCGTGAGGTAGCCCCTTGAGGCTTTCAGTTTCTTCATCTTCTTCTCCCATTTTGGTGCCAAAAAATGCCCCCCCCCCCTCAGACTTGGAGATGTGGAGAAATCGAGGGTCGAAGTATAAGGGTCAATCAACAAAATACTCGGTCATTCACCAAGCTGTATCACGAAGAGTGATCACGAGGGGGATGGGCAACGCACAGGCCGAGCACACCACGAAGCTCGGCGTGAAACGGACGGGCCATGAATCTTAGAAGGTTTTGCCTATATAATGGGGAGCTGAACTATCTTTTGTCATTTCCCCTCTCCACGAAATTGTCTTTTTGCACTCTCAATTCACGAATCTCCACGTACTCCGTGATTTCTCTCTACGAATCTGGTCTTCGCTTCACGGCACATAGTGAGTTTTTGACTCCACATCAGCGCTTTGTGATCTTGTGCTTGAAGGTGTAGGCAGGACTTCATGAACAGGCTTCACGAATGCCCTCCACGAATGTTCTCCACGAATGACCTTTGCGAACCAACTTGAAAATCGTCCAAGTTCTAAAACTCACTGGCTCATTAAGAAGCTGTCAAGGGGGTTCTTGCGGATTCCACCTAGAGAGATGAGATGGAGAACAGTCTGGTTCTATGAGAGTTAGTCCAACGCCACTCTGAACATGACTAATTGGTAGCGCTGCTATCGGAGATCCAGAAGAACTACCCACTATGTAAGATGATGCCTCTATATGGCTTCGGGCTGAGGGATGACATCTTCATCCCTAAAGCATGTAGGGAAAAACCAGCTTATTGGTTCAGGAGTACACTATGCTTGTGCCAATGGTTCAGGGCGGCTGACGGCCATGCCCGGGAAGAAAACACATCCATCATTGCTGACTACCTATACAACCACCTGAATAATGTCGACTGGAAGGCATTGCAGCCAGAGATGTCTCCTCCCCTATACCACACTATACTGATGACAGCATTGAGGATCCCGAGGAAGGGGTGGTCTGAGGAATGGGACCTGTGCCAGGGTGTCAAATTCATAGACCATTGGGCTTAGGCCTACTGGGTAGGCACCTCGTGTGAGGATTTTGGGGCTGAGCTGGGGAGAGTTGGTTTCTACGAGGTGGCTTGGGCCTCCCAATTCCACATATATCTACCAATATAGATAATGATGGAGTTGTTGAGAAAGTGGTTGTCGAGGACCAATACCTTCCATTTAAACCATGGTGATGTTTTTATTATCTTGTGGGATGTCCACCAGCTTTCAGGGGTCCCGATACTGGGGGCTATGTACAATGAATTCTTCCCTGTCATGAGCGTGTGGGGGGATCTGGAGCAGATGTTGTGGCTGAAAATGGCTTTGATGGAGCTGTTGCCAGGAGAAGACAAAGATGCAGTGAGAGATGTCCACATTAAGCGGTGGTTCAAGAAGTTCCTGAATTTCCTGGTAGACCGACAGTTCCTAGTGAGGCCTTGGACTTGCCCAAGGGGGCTCAACAGGGCAAGGAGCACTTGTACTGGCGGCTCTTGGAGGATAGCCAGTGGAAGACCTAGGGGTTTAGTGTCAGCACTGAGCAGCAGCCAATATTCAGGCTGGAAGCATTCATCACAGCTCTTATCTGAGGTTGGATCCTGCCAGTAAGGTATACCAACATGGGAGTACGCACAAGCACATTTATCATGGTGTCCACATTGGTGACAGGAGGTTGGGTCAACCTAGGAATCCGGATGCTGGCCAAACTCTATAAGATGTTATGGCATATCAGCGAGGGGAAGAGGATGTAGAGGGTATGTGATCCATTACACCTCTTGTATGGGTGGATAAAGGCACATATCATGGGGGTTTATGAATACTCAAACCCTATCCCTCCTCCAGGCTTGAACTTCTCCCCATCAATCCTGAATGCCACAGGTAGCTCTCCGGCCAAGTTGACCACACTGTTTATATTGAAATGGGTGTGGAAGGCATAAGAGTTCAATTTTCACCTGTTTCAGTTGTTGATGGGGGTATTCACTGATGATGGCCAAGGAACAGAAGAGCACTTGGCATATCTCCTGGCCTTTCGAGGTAGATTATTAGTGGAAAGGGTGGATCGTGAGCCCCTCTGTGAGTCGTACACCCCACACCAGCTTGCAAGAAATTCTGGTGCATGTAGTGACTGACCCCACGGGTCTATTTGTAGGTGCGCCATGAGGAACACTCATGTGTGATGAGGTAGATTTGGCTCATGTTCACATGGGAAAATGAGAAGATGTGGAATGAACTTCCTCTACCTACAGCCATCTTTGGGCTGGTGAAAGAGTATGATATAAGGTGGGAGGCATCTTATCTAGAGGATATGATGAAGCAACCAACCTCTCGGGTTGGCAATGGAGAACCTCCTTAACCTCGGGGTCGAGGCTGTAAGGCAACAAGGGCATCCCATGGTGGTGGGGCTACCGAGCCGGCGAGGCCCGCACTGGTTGAGGGTGAGGCAGCAGGCATAGATCCAGTAGTGTTATCAGACCTGACGGTCCCATAAGAACACAACCATCCAGAGGAGAGGCCACCGAGAGGATTCTCCAGGATACCCACCCAGGCTCCAGGGAAGCGGCTACACCATATCGACATGCCAAAGGATGATGTCTTATCAAAGGCCTAGGAAATATGGGTAGTCAATAGGAAATTCCTCGGCCCCCGTCGAGTTTTGGAAGCACCTGAACCACCTTGGGATGGATTTACCGGGGATAGGGAATATCTGGGACGGCTTTGTGGTACCCTAGGCAGAGGAAGATCTGGAGGACATTGTGCATTCCTAGGGTACCCCTGCTCTAATGACAGACCATGTGAAGGTGTTGTTGGACCGCACTACTACCCCACAGTTGTCGGCCGCTGATTTAAGAGAACGCTTCCCTCTACCGAAAGAATCAGAAGAGACCTCTTAGGGAGATGAGGCCAGAAGAGGGATCCCATTAGAGGAGGGAAAAGTTGGAGATCAAGACTCGGACCTTGAAGAGTTTGAAGAGGCCCTTGAAGTAAAAAATATGAAACCCCCTTCTTCGGGACATTCATTGAGGACATTATGAACTCCTTGTTAACATCTGAACCATGCAAGAGAGTTTTATTTATAGAACTCGTTCTCGTCCCTTAGTGGATGCAGATGCGGGACCTTCGTGATCTACACCTGCAGCCACATCTATTTCTGCGTCCAGTGGGGCTAGGACACATGAGATGACCCCTCTGGAGTTTCAGACCTTTCGGCCATATATGGGGGGCCATGCATCGGGGTCCTGATGACATCAAACCAAGAACGAGACCTGGAATTCGATCTCTGTAAGTACCCTCTACCAATTTTATTATTGTCATCCCCTAACCATATTTACTGATGTCCATGTCCTTTTTTGGCACATACAGTTCTTCAAATAGCGTGGGTCTTCTTGGTGAGGTTGGTCGGGGCTTCTTAAGGTGTTCTTCCTAGGGGAATGTCGATGATCGTGGAGGCGGAGCACCAAACCGACCAAGCTGCAGTGCTCCAGATCACTGGTGCGACCGTTAGTGGGGATGAACCTGAGATCATTGAAGTAGGATATTATGATGATGATCAGTCAAATATTCCACGTCCCGCCTTTCCCGATCAAACACCATACATGGTACCTACTAAATAGTTTCTGGGGGTGTTCCTCGCATATGATCCTACCAATCATGCCAATTGGGAGGAGACAGCCTCTGATGATGAGGATAGAAAGATGTTCTTTCACCGATCGTGGAAGCTGGTCATGCGCTTCATCAATGACCCCCCCCCCCAAGCACTATGGTTGGATGAGATGGATAGACTTCTCTCGTGACTACACGAACTTTGTGCTGGGGGAGTGGATGCCCAGCGTCCCCACATGCTCATCTGAGATCTTATGGCGGAAAAGATTTGGGAGTATGATCGTGACCTCAGTGCGGACTGGCAGCATAGGAAATAGGTAAACATCAAGAGGCTCTTGGAGACTAAAGATGAGGTTCAATAGCTACAGGCCCAGGTAGATGAGCATTCTGCTTCCCTTTATGCGCTATCAGATCTCATATCACGGCTAAAAGCCTAGGTGGAGAAGGCCGAATAGGGCATGAATCGAGCTTCCGAGGAGATGACCATCATTCGGACCGACTTAGAGCGGGCCCAGATTGCGGCCAAGGAATTGGGCCCTATCGCTGCCAAGGAGGAGAGGGAGCTGAACAGACGACAGAAACTCCTAGATGCCACCATCTAGAGGATGTCGGAGCTGCTACGCTCTGTTGATGAGGTTAACCCATCCATGGGGGGAAAACAACCCTCAGGTATAGTAATGATTACTAAACCTCAAACGTACTTTAATTCTATGATTTTTTATGCCATAAAATGCATGAGTTTCGTTGTTTACAATGGTTTATTACATTCTCGTGATATTAGTGGAGGGTCCAGCGATCATTCCTTAAGCTCACGTGGGTCGGGCCCAATGTGAGAAACAAGGGATGACCACCTTCTCACCCATATCCAAATGTAGGAGTGAAAACCAAGATTTGGGCATCCAGGGTTTGAACAACTGACCTGAGATTCCGGGAGGAAATGGGAGAGCACTGACTGGATAATGAATCTCTCAGAACAACTGAATTACCCTTTTCCCAGTGTACTCTTGTGTACGAATGGGGTAATGCCAAGGGCGCTGGAACCAATCCGAACAGATGGTAATGGATGTTGTGAATCATGATACCCAGAATTTCGAATACTATGGGGGTGGCATGACAATAAAGAATAACTATTTACTGCATTCGTAACACTGTATCCTTATTGTGTTTGTCAGGAATGGGGATAACAAATGAGGGCCGACCGATGACCACATTCGAAACATAGGGCCTGCCTCAAAATGTCATCCATTGGTCTTCTGAAACGTTGGCCTAGGATAATAGGCGGGCCATAGGCTGAGCATCCATACTATTAGGGGGCTCCCTTAGACATGAAAGAGGACTAGGGTCTGAATAAGGGGCACGCAAAGCGTGGAATTTGGAGTTATGGTTTGTTCAAACTGAATCCAACACTCTCCAAACTACGCCACTATGGGGGAGGCACATTAGATGGGCACATCGGTTTAATCATTGGTCATCCCTTATTTTAGAGAGGACCTCTCTGGTGAGGGAGTTTTCGCTTCTCAATGCCATCGTGGGGCATCCCAAACCTGTTCAGGGAAAAGCTGCAATTACATGGTTCCCCACAAGGGGTTAGGCCATTGGGATGGTACTGAGGAGGAATAGGATTTACCATTCTTGGGGTTGGACCTACGGCAAAATGATTGGGTGTCTCTACGTATCCCATGAGGATGGTAATCAAGTCATACGTTTTTCTGGAAGATGTCGTGCAGATTAAAGTCATGCAGCAAGGACACAAAGTTGTATTATTTTATGGTCATAGAGCTCGGGCCTTGTATCGGTAAGGAGTGCAGGGGACACATAGTAAAGTTATTACAAAACCTGACGTGAATGAGGACCCGAAGTCTAGATTACCATGTGTTCCCCAAGAAGGTTTTAGGTCAAGGGAATGGAAATGAGAGTTAAGTTGGGCCCATGGGGGAAGCGCTTGGGTGTTCCTACATATCTCATGAGAATGCGAATCAAGTTTTATGTAGTTATAAGAGGTGGCACAGTAAGGTACCAGTGCTAGAGATAAAAGGGGCGTTCGGGTGTGGACCTCACACCAAAATAAGCGGTATTTGATGTATCTTGTTTTTCTTTTAAGGTGAATGGGTTTTTTTTGTGAAGTGAGAGGCCTAGGATAGCATGTCCCGACATCGCCACAAGAATAAAGTCGTATGAAGGTGTTGATCGATGGTATGGCATGTGCCCGATACCAAACATCGTGTCCCCTTGAACGAGGAAATCATGATGCAGTTCCGTTTTTCGTCGTGTGGCCAGGACGATAATGTCACAGTTTAGGGTCATGTGATGCGACCAGGTGTGTATTTTATTTTCATGTGGCACAGATGTAGTAGAGATGAGGCTAAATGGGTAATGTGCATGGTGCAACAAAACATACCCGATGTGAACGAGTGCAGAATCCCATACCACACCGTATGTGATTCCATGAATGAAACCTCGATCCAAGGGGCCAAAATATAGGTATGACGGTAAGGGGAAGATAAAACTAGATCCCAATTGAGATGGACCTGAATACAAGATGTCTAGATGTTCCTACGAATCCCATGAGGATGAGAATCAATCCACACTTAGTTCTCAAATATATCTTAGTATATGGTCTTAGAGCTCGGACCATGGAAAAGGGAAGTCAGCGCGGATCCCCGAATGACTCCATCACCACGGCTCGGTATTCCTAACGTGCAAATGTGCACGGAGGGATATTGTCAGAAGTGTCAAAATTCAACTTGGACATGATGGGGTGGACAATGATTTCGATCATGTAACCAAAATTCAAGGCTTAAAGGGGATGGAGTGACAATGGAGGATAACTATTGACCGTGTTTGAAACACATTATCCCTATCGCATTAGCCTGTAATAAGGACATACAAATGAGCATCGGCCGGTGACCACATTCACAACGTGGGACCTGTATCGATTTTTTTTATGAAACCTTTAAGGACGTTAGCCTATGATGGTAGGATATCCCTTAGGCCTATAATCCATTCCATTTGGGGTACCTTAGAGTGTGGAAGATTATGGAATCCCAAATGAAGGGGAGGACGAAGCTTGAAAAATTGGCGAAAGCATGTCCACGTAAAATTCGACACTCCACAGGCTGAACCAGAGTACTCTTAAACAGATTGGTGCATCACTGAAAAGGATCGAGGATGGTGCTCAAAATGAGATTAACCAATTTGAAGGGATGAGTATAGAATAAGGGTATAGATAAATCTCAGGAGGGAGAGGTACATGGCGTGGTCTTTACAAACCCAACATGAATGAGGACATAGTACCATACCACACCATATACTCCCCTCCCCGGGAAAGGGTAGGCCAAGGGGCCAAGGTGAAAGGTGGATTTCTGAGAGATGGGGCTGGACCCAATGTATAGACATTCAGGTGATCCTATGTGTCCCATGAGGATGGGAATAAAGCCACACCTAGTTTTGAATGGGTAAATTACAAAAAGATCTCAGTTTAAGGCCTTAGAACTCAGACCATAGAGTAGAGGGACTACCCCAAGTAAAGAAGGACCATGGCCCAATCTCTAAACCTACATGAGTCGAACTTGGTGTAGGAAATAGGGGATTTGAAAATTTTTCCTCATAACGTGTGGGTGCACACTGAGGAATAGTACCAATAATTTTGAAGTTCTACTTGGACATGATGAGGTGGAGAAGGATGTGAATCATGTAACTGACATTTTAGGTTTAATGAGGTTGGCATGGAGATGGAGGATAACTATTGACCATGTTTGAAACACATCATCCATATCACATTATCCTAATATGGGGAAAAACATATGAGCATCGACCGCTGACCAAATTCGCAACGCGGGACATGTATCAATTTTTTGTCAAGAACCCTGGAGGATGCTGGCCCGTAATGGTAGGAGGGACCTTAGTCCTAGCATCCATGCCATTCGGGGGGTCCCTTTGGATGTAAAAGGTGATGGAATCCATATTGATGGATAAAAAAAAGACAGAACAATGGGTAAAAGAAAGTCTGAGTGGAGTCCGAAATTCCAGTTACTAAACCAAAGTACCCTTGGCCACATTGGTGTATCGCCGAAGAGGGCCGAGGGGTTCATCTTGAGATAAGCTGATTTGAAAAGACAAGGATAATAAAAGGGGATGGAAAACTCTCTGGATGAGGAGGTAAATGGAATGGTTGTTACAACACCCGATGTGAGTGAGAACATAATCCCATGACACACCATATATACCTCTCTTGGGGGGAATGTGGGCCAAGGGGTCAGGATGGGGCTGAACCTAAAGACGAGATGCTTGGGAAGTCCTACGTATATCATGGGGATAGGAATCAAGCCACACGTAGTTCTAGAATCTCACATAGGGGTTAGATACCCTAACAAGTGGTGTGTACGGAATGACGAGTAACCCGATGTGAATGAGGACATAATCCCATACCGCACAGTACAATCCTAAATAGGAACTTGGGCCAGGGGCCCGAAAAGGCCAAGGGGCCTGTGGCTGGGCCAAGGGACCTAAGGCCGGTCGTCTCTACCAAAGGTAGCCATACGACCTCTTGTGCGATTACCACATCATCACAACTCCTAAGCCCATATGAGCAGTGCTCGGTGTAGGAAACAAAGAGTCAGATTTGGCTCTCCCTGACATATAGGGGTCTAGCGACTGGAATCTCCTGATGGGAGTTCATCACATGGATATATAGTGGGGCAGAATGAACTACGACACTCAATGTTTTTGACATCTTGGGGTTGTCCTAACGACAAAGGATAACTGTTGACTGTGTTCGAAAAGCAGCGTCCTTATAGTGACGTGGAATGGGAACAACAAAAGAGCACCAACTGCTGACCATATTCACAACACGGGACTTGTATCAATTGTTTTCTCAACAGACATGAGGGAATTGGCCCGAAATGGTAGGAGAGCCCTTAGTACTATCATCCCTACCATTAGAGGGCCCTTATAGATGGGAAGGATGATGGATTCCCAGTCAATCGAGTGGGTGAAGCATAGTTGTACCCATACATTTTAACATCATGTAGTGCGATAAAAGTGGTGAACACCTCTGGGGAGTGGGATATAAGGTGTAATCGAGATGAGATCAATGTGTACTGGGGAGAAAACCTATACCACACCATATTTCTTGACATGAGGGGGGATTCTGGTGTTTGGGTTGTGCCAACAGACAAAATTTCCAGGTGTTCCTACATATCCCATAAGTATGGGAATCAAGTAGTACATAGTTCTTGAAGGCCATGCAGTTTAACATCATACAGTGAGGATGTGGGAGGACAGAATAATGGGGAGTGGGAACATGGTCTGACCGTTATAATCCTAGCTTGAGTGGGGATAAGGAAGCATACATCATATCATGCAAGGATCCTACGAGAGAACTATACCCATGGGGGATAGTCAAGGAGAAGAGTTCAAAGGATGGGCTCAAGATAATATGCTTGATCATTCATACGTATCCCATGAAGATGGGAATCAAGCCACACATAGTTCAAAGGGCGTAGTTTAACGTCTTGCAGGATGATGAACATTTTCAATTCATGTAGGACTGAACAGTTTAAGTTCATGCTGGATAGGTTGGCTCAAGAAAAGTATCAAATGAGAAACTTGGCATTGGTGGGAGAAGTTATATTCTCACCATCCATGGTCACCAGGGAGTTTTCTCCATTTGCGTAAACCCTGTGAATTATGTATGGTGCTTCCAATTTGGGCTCTAACTTGGGTGGTTTTTTTCCAGGGATCATTGGTGTCCATAGGGCCAATACCAAGTCTTCTTGCAGGAAAGAGTGGACGTGAACCTTCTTGGGGAAGGATCTAGCTATATTTTTCTGATGCCTTTCCAGATTGTGCAGGGCACAAAGCCTACTCTCATAAAGTTCTTCCTATTCAGCTATACGAATTTCAGATACCTGATCTGGTGCCTACTGGTCATAAACCGCTGTGCGTAATGAAGGAAGTTGGATCCCGATGGGTAGGACGACCTCAGATTCGTACACTAGGGAATATGGGGTCACCTGGGGGGAATTACGAGTAGTCATCTGATAATCTCATAGGACGTTGGAGAGATTTTCTGGAAACTATTCTTATTCTGACCTACTATCTTCTGCAAAATGTTAGAGAGGGATTTCTTGAATGCCTTGATTTTCCCATTTTCCAGCACGTGATAGAGGGAGGTATGGTTCGAAAAGATTTTGTACTCGGTGTAAAATTTCTTCAGCTTGGTTGCTTGGAAGTTGGTGCCATTATCGGTGAAGACGGCATGAGGGACTCCAAACCGGTTGATGATATTGGAGCTCATGAAGTCAATGATAGAATGGGACTTGACCTCCTTAAGAAGAAATGCTTCTTCCCACTTGCAAAAAGAAATCAGTGGTGGTCTGGATGAACCTGCACCGGTGACCTGTTGTAGGTGGGTATGGTCCCACAACATTGAGTCCCCATACCACAAATGGAGAAGAGTACATGGTGGAGTAGAGAGGCTCTGGGGTCCAATGCAAGAAGTTAGCAAGAATTTGGCATGCGTGACATCTCTTAGCGAACTCAATGTTTTCATGGATCTTGGAGGGCCAGAAGTACCCCAGTCTCCGGATCTGATGGGATGGTTTCGGCCCAGTCTGGTGAGCGCTACAGGAACCAGCATGAACCTCATGCATGACCTGAGAAATCTTGACTCCTTGGATGCAACGGAGGATAATCCCATCAAACTCATAATTGTAGAGGATCTTCTCAAGACTGGGACCACTCTTTAGGGTAAACTAGATCCCACAGCTTCATATTCTCTCATTCTCGGCCCGATCAGAAGGGAGGTAACCATTTTAGAGATACTCGAAAAAGGGGAATCTCCAGTTGGGAGTCGCTTCAACCACTGCATCTATAGAACCTGGGGGGTCCTAACATAGAGGCTCTGATGGTAAGATGGATTACTCGTAGTCCGTAGTCATCCTCTAGGGTGACGGGAGAAATTACTCACTAATCTGATACATGTATGATCAGATCATCCTACTCGAGTTCTGTAAGTGATACAGCCAGGGTGGTTAGGGCATCGGCTCGACCGTTCTGAGATCTAGCTACATGAGTAACTTCTGGCCGAGATGGAAACTGGGCCATTAGTTGGAGGGTGCACTCCAAAAATGGTACTAGCTCCGTCTTTCTAACGACATAACCACTGTTGATTTTCTTGATGACTAGTTCGGAATGCCCTTTTACATTTAAATGGGGCACATTGATCTTGAGGTCCAGCTCAAGGACATTGATAAAATCCTGATACTCTGCCTCATTGTTGATGAACCTTCTGACAATAGGAATGAATACGGAGGAATGGCTTGTGCCTGAGTAATAAATAAAATACCTAGGCCTACTCTATTGAGCCTAGGATCATTGAGTCTCCTACCGGTGGGGCTCTGGGAGGCACCATCAAAGTGCATCTGCCAACATGGGATGACAGGATCTACTGAGAGGATTTCCTTATTGTGAAAATCTAGGTCAAGGGACTGGTCATCAGGGGTTGGATGGGTAGCTAGAAAATCTTCTATTTCTTGTCCCTTGACAGCCTTCTAAGGCACAAGACTGATGTCGAACTGCTAGAGTATTACTGTCCACCGTGCTAGACGACCATTCAAAATAGGGCTGTTCAAAATGAACTTCAGTGAGTCTACCATAGACACCAGTTTTACCTCGTGGTTCTGCAGGTAATGTCGCAACTTCTTCAAGACAAAAACAAGTTCAAGGCATCTTCTTTGGATGGGGTAGTATCTAGTATTCATATCGATGACCATATGGCTAAGGTAGTAGAGGATATTTTATGTCCCCTCATTGTTTTTCTAGGTGAAAAGGGAACCAAGAGATCATTCCAAGGCAGTTACATACAAGATTAGTGGTTTTCTAGAGACTGATGGCATCAAGACCAGAGGCTGGAGTAGATACAACTTGATTTCATCGAATGCGGTCTGGCACTCTTCGTCCCACTTGCAGGCAGAGCATTTTTTCATGAGCTGACAAAAAAGGGATTACACTTTCTGATAAGATTCGCAATGAATCGGCGTATGTAGGCTAAGTGGACTTGGAAACCTCAAATCACCCAAATATTGCTCAGGGGAGGCATCTGGTTGATGGCCTTGATCTTCTCTGGGTTGATCTCGATGCCTCGGTACCTGACAACAAAGCCAAAAATCTTCCCGGAAGTGACCTTGAAAGAACACTTCAATGGGTTCATCATCATGTGGCGGGAATGGAGGAAGACGAACACTTTCTCATGGTCCTTGAGATGGTCTTGGTGTTGGTGGGATTTGACCACCAGATCATCCACATAGCATTCCACCAATGTGATGAGGATTGTCTTAAATATGCATTGCATGGACTGCTGATAGGTGACACCTGCATTCTTCAGGCCGAAGGGCATAACCTGGGAACAGAAAGTACCTTGGGGCGCCCTGAAATCTATAGATTCCTCGTCCTGAGGGGCCATTCAGATATGGTTATATCCAAAGTAACCATCCATGAAGGAGAGAGCTTGGAACCTAGTCGTAGCATTGATCAACAATTCTATCGCTGGAATGGGAAAATCATCCTTCTCATAGTGACAATTGAGATCTCAGAAGTCAATGCGAACTTTGATCTATCAGTTATTCTTCTTAACTGGCACAATGTTGGCTAGCCACTTGGGGTACTAGACCCTCTTGAAAAAGATGGATCTGATGAGCTTGTTAACTTCAGTCTTGACCATGGCACCATGAGAAAGGTGCATTCTTCTGGGAGGATGCTTGAACCTGTGATGATTTTCAAGCAGACTGAGGCAGTGGACGTCTACCTGAGGATTAGTCCTGGAATCACATTATAACTCCAAGAAAACACATAATGGTGCTATTTGAGGATGTCCACATACAGATGTTGCTCTTCGAGGGACATGGAGGCACTGGTCAATGTGGGTCTCAGATCTTCCTCACTGCCAAGGTTCACCTGTACCAGTTCATCGACCGTAACGGAGACGCCCTATTCCAAGGTCGGGGGAGAATCCTCCAGATCATCTTCTTCGCTTATAGAGGATGGATCCCTGACAGGGGAAGCTTACTCTGGGTCAGAAGATCCTAACGGGTGGCTGGTATCAGCCTGGATAGCAGTGGAGAACATATTAGGATATTCACGTGCTGCTGAAATCATAGCAATGAAGGAATTTGATCTAATCCCATCTGGTCTTCGGCCCAAGGGACCGCACTTGATTATATCAAAGCAATAGTGGTGTGTCGGCTTGATCCAGTTAATCTTATCCTGGTGAAACAGACATGCGTGATGTAAATATGTTTCCATGGGGCAGACATCCCGATACCGTACGGGGGTAGGAGGCTCCAATATCACCTGAGCCTGATTTGTGTAGATGTACGAGGTGATTTCACGTCATCACTTGGACTTGGTAATATGATTTCCTCATGTACCAGAGACCAAAAAACATTTCCCCATGTTGGGGTTTGTGGCCTTCAACTGGTGGATTGGGATGATGTAGGCGTCATCTAGACCTGCCCAGGGGTCAGTTGCGACTATGGCGGGATCAACCTCACTTGCCTGAATCTGCTTATCCTTGCTCTTGTAATAGTTGGAATCTAGGTAGCGGGTCTCAAAAGAAGCGAAAGAAGATGAATCACCATGGAGTATGACTACTCAACCATTAAGGGAGTACATGAGGCACATGTGATATGATGAGGGGACCGCCGCATGAAGGTGATTCCATGGTATGCCCATCAATGCGTTGTATGCGGTGTCCTGGGAGACAACCATAAACTCGGTGCAGGAAACTAGTCCACCGAATTGGGTCTTCAAGAGGATCATACCGACTGGGGTCTTCTCTATAATATTGTATCCCTGTATTTATAAATGGGAGGGAGTGAGGTCATCTTTGGATAACCCCAGCTTCCGTATTGTTTGTGTTGAGATAAGGTAAATCCTGGAGCCAGTGTCAACAAGACTACGGCAAAAATCCATACCGTTAAATTGGATGGTGATGTATAGTGGGTGGATGTGCCCCTGTATGAAAGAGCCTTCATCCTCTCTGGGGAACAAAATAATGGCCTAGAATCCAGCATTCTCGACTACTTCTGCATGAAAGGATTCTGCAGTTTCTACCTCCATCTCAAACTGGATGGGGCTTCATAAATCCTTAGCGAGGGCCTCACACATATCTGATGATAGAAGAAGGTACATGAGGATGGAAAGCCTCACTGGGATGCTGGAAAGGTGCTTGAGGACATCATATTTCTGTGCAAGGCAAGAAATTTTGCTTACAGGAGGCCACTCTGCAATATGAGGAATGGTGGGCCCCACCGGCTGGACCGGTGGTTGGTTGGTGCTAGGCATGTCCCGCTGCTTGCTAGTCAATGACCGGAGAGTAGCTGTCTGATGAGGAATGAATGATTGATATCAGCTTGTAGTAGGGTGTGGTAGGTCGCGGCATGGTTGAGGTAGCTCTGCCTGATCGAGTAGCCCAAACGGTGGTGGAGGTGGTCCTGACGACACCAGATGAAGAGGATGCGCATGATAATCTCGGTACTGGGGCTATTGTCTGGTCTTAGTGGCATGCACGGCCTGGCTAGAGGTGCCAACTGATGTGCCCCGACAACCCATATGGTTGCAGCTCTACTGACATTGGAGTCGGCTGGGGACGTTGGGGAGGTTCGTCTGGCACTCCCCGTCATCGGGCGTCATATAGGGATTTACAAACTCCACGGTATTAACAGAAGAAAACCCTATACTTTCACTTGATGATTCATCCACTACAGGGTGGATTCTAGGAGGAATCCACATCTCAAGGGGCATGAAGGTGCCTATAGTGCGGGACGACGATGACTTTGGTGGTGCATGTTGTTTCCCCTTGCGTCGTCGATGATTTCTCTTCTGGGAAGAGGTCAGTTGAGATGATGATGTAGAAGTGGTCGCCGCAGCTTCTGAAGGCTCCAACTGATTTAGGCATTCCCGAATGATGCCATGGAATGGGAAAACATTTTGTGACCTGTCTAGTCATCATATTTCTGGGACCCGCAGTTAGAAACCTGCTTCCACTCAGCTTCGATGTCACTACTATTGTCTGGACATACAAAGATACCTGCCACTTGTTCCAAGGCCGGACCCAATCTGAATATGTTTTTATTGACCTATTATTGAATCCAGTCTTTGAACACATATAACTACATGAGGGTGTGCCCCATAATCCAATTATTGGGCCAGTATTTGTGGCGATTAGTGATATTCACCTCTTTCGACCTTCTGCACTCGGGAAAGTGTGAAATCCCTTGCTCTAAGGCTCTACGGATGTAACCAGGGACCTGATTCTCATTGAACGAGTAGGTAAAGTTTCTCTTTTCCAGAAAGGGGGCCCTTTGAGCCTAACCGTGACGAGGTGTTGGGGGCCTGTTGAGGAGGCAGAGCCTGGTTGTCCCACCTGGGCGGTGGCGGTGCATTCTAGGGGGGCACCTGTCGATTCTGAGGAGGAAACTACTGAGCTCGAGGCTGCACCGTAGGTGGAGGGCCCCTACGAGGCTACAGGGATGGTTCCACTGGTAGCAATTCTAGTAGCCTGGGGGATTCTATTTGTGCCACTGTGGCGGGCTCGGCTCTGCCAACCCTCCTTGCTGGAATTACATGGGAGAACGGCATGCCTGGATGGCCTGTTACAGGGCTTCCTCAAGGAACTAGGCCTTATCAGAGAAGTATCAGAATCCTACAAGGTACTTCTGGGTGATCAGAGAAGGAACAAGTTCCATCCTGATGTTCCATACACACATCGTCAGTAATTTCTCCTGATTCAGTGGAATGTCAAGGGTGTATGTGAGCCCTTTCCACTGGGCGATAAAGTCTGTGACTCACTCATCAGGATTTTTCTTTCACTTGAAGAGGTCTACAATGCTCGTTTTCCAAGTGGTAGATCTGAACCAGTAAAGGAATTTCCAGCGAAGGTCCTCCGAGCTAGTTATGGATTTGACGGGGAGCTGGCTGTACCAGACGAATGACGACCCCTCCAGTTTTCGAACAAAGCAGTAGAGCTTCATATCCTTCTCCTACACTGGAGTCCCTAACATGGGCCCACACTTTCAGTTGAAGTGCGCCAGGTGCTGCTGCGGGTCCCCCATCCCGTTAAAGGGGGAGAAGGTGGGATTCCTGAAACCTGGTGGTGATGGAATATCATCCATCCATGCCGGATATGGCATACAATCAGGTGGTATTTCCACCAATCTTGTTTCCAATTCCTTAAGGCAGGCTATGATCACCACCATAGGATCATCTGGGTGGGGGTCCCTATCTTGATTTGGATCCCTATCTACGAGCGCATTGGCAGATTCTTCAACATGGTAAACAGGCTCAACGGCTTGTGGAGCGGATGGTGGAGCAGCCTGCGGGGCTGCTTGGGGAACCCGAGATGGGTTCCTTGGATTACTCCACTATTCAAGAGTTTTGGTGATACATACCTCACCCTCTTGTTGTGAGCTCCGGCTTCAGCCCTTTCTATGGGAGCAGCATAACCAGGTTTTCCAGGGGACAGCTCACTGAGGGGAAGTTCTTCCTACCCCTACTGTACTGGACTATGATTTTCACAGTCTGGACTTCGCTCTGGAATGCGTTCATCCTAGAGTTTGTCAAGCAACTTCTTCTTCTCAGCAAGTTGTTGATGCAACATGGCCTTCTCAGTGTCCTTGTCTGTCTTCTGTAGTGAGGCGGATGGGCTGGAGTGCATGGAAACTCTGACGTGCTCTTTTCCCTGACCAGAGTTCCGGATGAGTACTAATGCCTCATTGGGCGCAGAGAGACCTAGTAGGTTCTTCTACTGGTGAGTAATCCTTCCTGATGGGTCCAATAGTGGTCGCACACCCTCGGGGTGTAAGTCTCCATTGAGAAGCTCCAACTCGTCATCCTTGTCCACTATGATGGCCATGTTGACCGTGACCCTTCATAGGTCAATGTCCTTGATATCGCCTAGTGAGTCGTGCTACCGCCGGATAGGACTAAAGAGGAGGCTTGAATACTACCCCTAGCCATGGATTTTCACGTGGTGGGTAGCCTCCTTGATAATTTTTTGGAGTACCTTGATAATCTGAATGCATTTCTGGTAGAGGGCCTCACAGTGACCTGGTGACTTAGGGCACTGGGTTGTAAGGAGTGCGGCCAAATTGACTAAATGGAATTTCTTGCTGATGTCTTCTAAATTCATTTGGCTCCTAGGATAAACCACTCCCCAGTGAAAAATACTAAAATATAACTCCCAAACGGTGTGGCGGAAACACACAACTTCCTCCGGGGTGAGGGATCCCGGTATGCAGAAATTCGGTGCTGCCACGGGTGAGAACTTCTTGGGGAAGTGGTCCGCAGTGAGGATGATCAAGAAGATCCTTGGCTTAGATTCAGGGTCTAACCCTAAATTTTCCCAATCGTCAACTGGGGGTGGATGTGTAATTGGAATCGGTACTGAGGTGGACCGCTGGGAAGGTAGGCTGGCCGGTGGAGAGTACGGAAAATGAGCTGACTGGATGCCATTCTCGGGTTGTCCTCCGAAGAGTGTAGCGATCTGGCTGCTAAATCATGATAAGACGGGATGACGGACTCCATTCCTATTTCATAGGTTAGGTCTAATGGTGATAGGTCTTGATGTTGATCTCCTGCCATCGATCCCCAGAATAGTTCTCTGTGATCTCCTGTCGAGGCAGAGAGCGCTTCTGGTGACGATGGTGGTGATTGCATGACTGTAACCTGTGGGGTCACCATATTTTCATCCTCCTAGATATAATTGTGGAGTGATGTGGGAATATGATGATCCTCGTATTCCGGGAGCACCAGGATGATGCGCCTCATCCCTGCCCTTACCCTTGGATCGGATGAGCGATAGGAGGGTTCCCACACCGATTCGTATTCCGCCTCGGAGTCCGAGAAGAGGACTGGTCTGATCTCTATCCATACCTTCTCAAAATTTTATTTATGGGGTCGATGACCCGCCTTCCTGCCCCTGGGTTGCTCCTCAGTACAGGGAAGATTTCTGACACTGGGTCCTTCGGTTGCACTAGTGCTGGGGCGGAGAGAGTCTCCACCCAATAAATCCAGGGTCCGAGGAGCACCAGGGCGGATACCAAAGGGGATATATAGAGTACCACCATGGGTAGCATTGGATTTGGAAATCCTTCCACTGGAACAGGCAGAAGCATGGGGAGGACCTCCACACATATTTTCCTTGGTTACCTTAGTACGAGGAGGGTCCTTGTACTGGTCTAGCTAAACATGGTTTGGACCTCTATCCAGGGTGTGGGTGGAGCAAGGCTGGCCCTCACCCCTCTTGTTTCTGAGGAGAGGAGGACCTTCACCAATTGCTGAGAGGACATGGGGGATCCCCACATTTAAGAGAGACCAGATGGGTGATGTACCTACACCGGGGATCGGGGGCAGGGGGAATGACTCCATAACTAGTGTAATGGGCACTCGAGAGGCTTCTATGTTGAGTATCACCACTGTGGGGAAGGCCTTCATTCGGATTAGGGTGGAACAAGGTGGACCTCCATGCCTAGCCACGAAGTGGGGGAGGCCCACACTCTCTGTGGTAGTCGTACAGGGAGGACCTCCATACTGGGTGGCATTACTGCAGGTTAGATTGTGGCGACCACTGCTCGTTCCTACAACCAAGAGAGTCGACTAAGCCTTCCCGTGGGGTGGTTGGGGCCTCGATCTTGGACATGCATATAAGTTCCCCTGCTCAGTGAATGTAGGGAACATATTAAATGTGTCGACGATGGCTCGAGAAATAGTAGATACCGACGTTGACACCCCCTAGTGGGCATCCTCCTCAACTTGCGCCCGACACTGGCATTGGGTCAGCCGAACTTGGGATGGTGCTGCAGGTATGCATCTTACCTTCTCCTCTTCCAGTAAGACTGGGCGGCGGCGATGACGTGGCCGAGTGGGAGTCCTCACTGGGAGCTCCGGGAATGGGACTCTTACCGGGCTGGCTCAGACCTCACCAACCTCATCAACGTAAGGCAGGGAGTCGTCAAAGAATTCTAGATAGAGGCTTCTGAAACGGTTGTATGTCGGGGGGAGAGTAATGGATCCCTACGCGGCCCTTGGGGATGGCGTTGGCGATGGGGCGTAGACGCCTCCAGATCCAGGTGGGCCATATCTCAGGTCGATATTATGCCCTCCTCCTTGTAATGGCGCACAAGGTCATTGATTACCCTTCTATGGATGACCTCAAAATAAGAGAGGTTGTGTGGGAGCCCCATGGTCGTAGATGTAGAGGCCATCATGGAAGAGGTTAAACCACGTGGAATGGTCGTGTGGGCGCTTCCCCTTCCCTTGTGTAGATGGACAAGCAGTGATCACTTCCCTAAAGCAGCAACTTGATTCCTGAGAGTAGGGAGATTACCTCATCAGTGATGAAAGAAAAATGAATCGATGACCAATTCCCCATCGTCGTCCCGTCATCCATGGATGGTAAGAGGGATACATGCTGACAACAACATAGAATAGGATTTCCAACGTTCTACTACCCCAACTTCTGGTGAGTTTCACGCCAGGCCTGCTATTTGCTTAGCGGGACCCAGCACCGGATAACTGGATCCGGTGACACGTCAATCCATTGATGCCTCGACCACTACTAATAACCATATTTAAAGGAATAAATTCACATCAGGTTCACCATTTCTGTTTCCGACTCTTTCACCAGGGTGTGCATGTACAACACTTTTGGGGGTACAGTGGTGCTATTTTGTTTCCCCGCATTCCCTCTTTCCAAAGGTGTGCGATATTCACCCCTTATTTAAGGATGTCTACTCCTTGATCAAAATGGGATGATGGTATGTCAGTTATTCCTTCAGTGGATTCCTCCTCAGAAATTGTTACCTAGTCAGGGTCTCCCTTATAGATTAAATATGTTTTTTGTGAAACTTTTCCTAGTGCCATATCTTTAGGGAAACAAGTTAATTAAACTGCTTCTTTTGAGACATTCAAAGTGGTCCAGTCAAGGTAGAAAACTTCAGTCAGGGGATTAGTCACATTGGGCTTCACTGGCCTATCTGGGTGCTGGGACAATGGAGCGTCTGTCTTCTGTCCCTTATTATAGGGATTCTCGAGGGCACAAAATCCCAAGGAATCCAACATAAAATTCGAGGAATCATATGACATGGGCATGTATCTAAGGTTTTCCTCAGCTTCCCATGTTTAACACAGGGTATTCCACATTTTTAACGTCCAGCAGAGATGGATCAGACTGATCATAACACTGACTAGAGTGGATCAGATGCGTGTAACCCCTAGAGGGAACACTAATGAAGGGGCCAATGTGTGGTTGACTTCCCAGTTACTGTTCAGGGTAATGTGGTATGAGGTGGCATGATCCCACCGGGATGATGTGGCCCATGTAAGAATCGGGATGGATGATGAAGCATTTGAATTAAACGGATGGCGAATGGGATGGAATCACCCTGAGGATGAAATTGGATTTAGGGTTGAGCATGAAGAGGATTCCTACGTATCCCCGTGGCAGGGAATCAAAGTCCATGCAGTTCATATGAAGACAACTTACATCCGATTGGGGTTCCAATGGATTACAGCTGAAGGGAGTGACAATGGCTTACTACTGAATGGAGTGACAACAGCTTACTGCTGAAAGAGTTACAATGTATTACTGTTGAAAGAGGTCTATAGTTTAACATCATGCAGGACAGGGGAGAACCGAAGTAAATGGGTTGAGGATGACCAATGGATGGTGGGATTGAACCTCGTATAGGATTCCTACATACCCTTCCTTGACAAGTATCAAAGACCTCATAGTTCAGTTGGTGGGAACTGATGTCAAGGTGGACCTGGGGTCCAATGGTTGTTGGGGTTGAACCTCATGGAGGCTTCCTACGTAACCTACCTTAGAAAGGATCAAAGACCTCATAGTTCAGGTGGTGGGAACCGACATGAAGGTGGAATTGGGGTTCAATGGTTGTTGGGATCGAACCTTGTGTAGGGTACCTACGTACCCTTCCTTGGAATGGATAAAGACCGCATAGTTTAGGTGGTGGGAGTTTGGGGCTTATGCACTGAGGTGGCCCAAGGAAGATTTCATGGTCGGTGTTCACTATACACCCATGTGAGTCATGCTCAATGTGAGAAGAAAGAGATAGCAGAGACCTGACTATCACGTCACGAATGGTGTGTCCGTGGGAAGTGGAGTGGGGCTTACATGTGATCACAGCCCAAAGAGAAAACACGGGCTTATGCATGGTTAGCAGCCCAAAAAGGTTGGGACTTACACTAGGATGGAGGCCTGGTGGCGACTAAGCCCAACGAGAGAGGGATTTGGTACTAAAGAAAGGAGGGGTCCGGAGTCCATCCCCCCTGGTCCTTGGGACCGAAAAATAATGGAGGCATAGGGACACTGCCTCCTACAAGAAAGCTAGGGTCTTGCACCAAGATGGTTTGCCTTTCCCCACGGACAAACACCACTCCAATAAAAAGGATATCATCTCTTGTGATGGAATATCTCATCCTCATGGAGACCAGTGGGCATGGAGAATTTCCAAGGTGGGGGCACCCTGCGTGTGAGGCACGGGGCGAGGCCATAGTTTAACATAATGTTCTGAGGAGGACAGTGCTTGGATGTTTAATGTCCTACAGCTCAGAATAGGTGGGTTTGCTCCACACCACTAGGACATACATAACCATTACCCTCTGCACCTTGGTGAAGATAAGAGACATGCAATTCCATGGCGAGGGGGTGTTATGGATCGAACCATCAAGGGGTCCACATTAGCGTGGCAATGAGAAGAAGCCATAGCCATTAGCGTGCCTATGCGGAGAAGCATGAGGTGAAGCAAAAAAATGTGCAGTATCATCCAAGGGACTTTGAAATCAAATCGTGAAAACATGGAGGGTTTCATGGGAAAAGGAATTACAATGCAGAGGGATTCATATGCATCGGCCTTGTGAGGCTCTACTGCTCCCCATGGCGGATGGTGCTTGCGAAGGGGTGTGATTTGCGAAGGGGGACACCTCAACCTAAGCATAGGTCAGAAGTTCATATGGCATGTGCTTCGCGAAATGTAAAGGCATTCACCGAGAACTTCCTTGCGGAGAAAAGTTGCCTCATGAAGCAAGGTATCATGAAGCAATGTGCTTTGGGAAGGACTATGACCCCGCCTTAGCATGTGGATCATTAGTACATGAAGGGTGTTTCGTGAAGCATAAACGCTCTGTGATGACTCAGGTCCCCTTGAGGATCCCCTTCTTTCACAGAAGCCCTTAGGCTCCACAAAATGCATCACTCTTGAAAGGGGGGTTAAAACAAGGCCAAGCAGAGGCACTTTGTAGTACATAAGTATGTCACACAGCTCATGGTTCGCAAAGTAGAAGGTGAATCGTGATTCGGGAGCTAGGAAGTTGAAAGGTTGGATGATCCACCCTTGGGACTTCGGGGGAGTCCAATATTTATAAGGCATAGGCACCGTGAAGTAGAGCTCACTCGGTGCAAAGACAGAGCCTGCTCCGCGGCGGGCTCGAGAATTTCAATTGTGGTCGCGGAGCGTTACCGCCTCCTTACTTCACATCGGCTCACAAACGTCAAAGGTTCTCATGGAGCCTTACCACTTCCATGCTCCATGGAGGGCTTGTGAACGTCAAGGGTGGTCACGGAGTGTTACCGTCTCCTTACTCCATGGAGGGCTTGGAGCGATTGGGGCTCCACGAATGGGCTTTGCGAGGCAGCCCCTTGAGGCTTTCCATTTCTTCCTCTTCTTCTCCCATTTTGGAGCCAATAGGTAACAAATAATGTGAAAATATTTCAGGTTAAATTTTTTGGAAAATACATGGTTGAAGGAAAGGTGAACCATAATATGGTCCTGATACTGAGATAGTGATTTTAGAATAAGAGACGGTTGATTTGGATAAATTATAATGGCTATTCTTGACTGCCTTGGATATAGAGACCCAACCTTTTCATAAATTACAATTACATCATATTATAGATAAATATCATAACAGTATTACAAATATAGGATCCAATGGTTTAGTGTCTTGGGAAAACTATGACCATATATAACCATTACAACATCAAGCATAAACATTTATTAAATTTCTTATTCTCTAACATCGTTCTAGCACTTGACCTCTCCTTAGTACATGTAGTCACATGAGGATAAAAATCAATAGGGGCGAGCTAGAAGCTCAATAAGGGGAAAAATAAGAACAATATTGCATGGGTGAGCATAATAATATCATAGGAAAAGGATCATAAACATAAGAGGAAGCATATATATAAGACTTGAAATGTGGAAATGCATAAAAATGAAACATCATGTCTTAGTGGTTAACTAACAGACATACTTGTGCAACAATCTAGTATCTTGTTCACATAATTTCACATTTAATCGTGAGATTCATCACTTTACCCAATTCATTGGAGCACCATATAATTCTGGGTGTACAAGTCACATTCAAACATTCATATAGTTCTATATAATTCTGAGCACACATGTCACATCATAACAATATCATTATCATGAATTCCACATAGAACATATATCAATAATTAACATAAATAACCCATGTAAATGAATGGATATCATCTCATAAGAACACATTCATAAACATTGGTTTCCCAAAAGAAATAGGGATTAACATACTTGATACAAGAACCATCAACCTTGAAAGAGAGGTAAAATGTTAGTTCATAAAAGAAGAGTTCTTTTGGAAAACATTTTGTGTGCCATAGACATAATTATATAACATGTATATCCCATAAATGGTAAGATAATGATGAAAAAACGATTATTAAGGATTGACCATACCAAATTTGGAGTAAAAGAGGGAGAACCCGAAGAAATAAAATTGGGTTCTAGAGTTTCCCCTTACCATATATCTGAACGCTTCCTTCACATTAATTTCCTATATAACCACACTATATTCATTAATTAACAATTATAGAACCTTTTTTACATTAATATAGTTCATTATGGTTTCATTAAGTTATTTTATGTTCCTTTTTATGACCAATAGAGTTTAAAAACATTGTTTGGGAATGTTGGTTTTTACGGTTTTTCTTGAGCTTTTCACATGTATTCATGAATTGAAGTTCATGTAAAACATGAGTAAAAATCCTGAAATGATATTACATTTTATTAATGATATTACAAGAGTTTTAATTAATTATATTATATACCATGTGTATGAATCATTCGATTGGAATTAAATGATGATCGTTTGGGTTTATTTGGGCGGTTTTTCAACCACAACGAACTTGTTTTGATGAATTATATAGTAATAGGTACATAAGTTTGTTGAAGAACCTTAAATAATTTGTAATATACATAAAATATTATGGTTAAACTATAAAAATGGTTTAATGACCAGATCTGAAGGTATAAATTAAAAAAAGAAAACATGTCGTTCTTGAAGGTGATTGATTAACACCTCACGAACAACGTTTTCTTTTATAAAATAAAAGGAAGGGGAGAAGGAGGTTGGATGGTATAATATCCCATTAGTATCATAAAATTACATTATATGTATTGTAATGGAGTTACCATACCATTTTTACATGGATAGGTGGGGATGGATTAAGAAAAGAACTTAAAAATGAAAGGGAATTAAAGGAAAAGAAGGAGAGAAATTACCTCTTGAATCCTCCTCTTGAGATCCTCCTTAAGGGGACTAATATTGGTCATTTGACGAGACCAGAAGATTTTGGATGTGGGTGAGAGGATAGAAAATATTATTGGGCAGATTTTAGACAAGGCTTGAAGCTTGAGAGGTGTGAGGGAATGAGGGAGTGATGGGTGGTATTTATAGTAGAGGGGAGAGAGGTTTTCTAAATATAAAATTCATTAATTTATTATTTCCCCACAAGACAAAGAATAGAAAGTAATCCATGATGAAGAATAGTAATTTTATAATTTAATCCAAAACCAAGTGGGATTACATCATCAGAACATCATACCTTTCCTTGTAATTAACTTATTTAATTTATTTTGTAAATTAGGGAATTTCACTATTCATAAAAATTTCATGTATTTCAGAAAAATCCCAAAATTTTACCCCAACCATTTTTCGACATGTAGAATAAAAAAACGGATTCCATTTTTGAAAAATATTATTAATTTAATATTTAATTAAAATCTTAATTTACTTGAAAAAAACAGTTGTTAAAATTAAAACTGATTTTATAGTACCTTCTAAAATTACATAAGGTCTTATAAAATTATCTTAAATATAGAATACATATATTTGTTAATTTATGAAAACCTTTTAAGAAAATACATTTTATTTTAAATTAATTAATTAATTATAATTATTTATTTATGATTTACAAAAATACCAATACTTTTACTATGTTTAAATTGTCACTTATTAGATACCTTATTTTTTTTAATTATTCAAGGGTAAGGTAACTATTGATTAGGGAGATTTACTATTCCTAAGGGTCATATTAATATTAAAAGGGTTGGTTACTATTAATAAGTTTATGTTACTAATCACCAAAAAAATTTTTTTTGTTAGACTCCAACAAACATCTTGAACCCAACCTTGTATGTTAAATTTTTGAAATTCAAAACATAGAAGTGAAAAAATCATGTTTAATGATCACATAATATTTAGTATAATTATATGTCATTGTGATTCATAATGTTATTATACTATAAAGAGTAATTATAAGAAGGTAAATCCATTGATAAAACTTTGGGTCATTAAATTTTCCCCCCTTATGAAATTTTGCCCTTGAAATTTCATTTTACCTAAACCGGTGAGGGTACTTATCCTTCATCACCTCTTTTGGTTCCGAAGCAGCTTCTTCAAACTTATGGTTTCTCCACAAAACATTGACAAGGTTGGTTTTCTTGTGGCATAGAACCTTATCTCTCTAGTCCAGAATCTCTATTGACTGCTTCACATAGGAGAGATCATCTTCCACTTGTAACGACTCTGAGTTCAGTACATGTGAGGGATCAGGTATGTACTTCTTCAGGAGTGATAGATGAAAACATCATGAACCTAAGATATATTTTGTGGAAGTGAATTTTGATAGGCGATGGCTCCTATATGGTCTCGTATTTTAAAGGGGACAATGTACTTTGGGCTTAGCTTCCATTTCTTCCCAAAAAGCATGACTCTCTTCCATAGTGATATTCAATGGAAGACTTTATCTCCAATGTCAAACTCCAAGTCTCTATGACGGTTGTCGCACATCGTTTTTGACATCTCTGAGTATATTTGAGGTGTTTATGGATGACTTGAACCTTCTCTATCATTTCTTTCATGAGATCAGGTCCATGTAGCTTTCTTTCTCTAACTACATCCCAACAAGTTGGAGTTCTACAACACTTTTTATATAGAGCTTCATATGGAGACATCTGAATACTCGAGTGTAAGCTATTGTTGTATTAGAACTCAACCAATGGGATATGCTGATCCCATAAACATTTGAATTCTAGAGATCATGCTCTTAGTATATCTTAAATCTCTGAATAGTCCTTTCAGATTGGCCATTGGTTTGGGGGAGATATGATGTGCTGAAATTTTATTCAGTTCTCAAAGCATGTTGAAGGCTCCTCCAGAATTTAGATGTGGAATTTGGATCACGGTTAGAGAAAATTGAGAGTGGAACACCATGTAGTCTCACCACGTCCTTCACATATATCTTTGCATCTTGTTCATGCGATAGATCTTCCCGAATAGCGATAAAATGGGCAGTCTCAACGATTCGATCAACCACAACCCATATCACATTATTTCCCTTAGACATCTTCGAGAGACTTGTGACAAAGTCCATAGTACCATTTTTCCATTTCCACATGGGTATAGGGAATGGATACATCATCTCTTTAGACTTTTTTTGCTCTACTTTAACTTGTTGACATACCAAGCAGGTTGATATATATTCTGCAATCTTCTTCTTCATGTTATCCCACCAGAATTGTTCTCGGAGATCACGGTACATCTTGGTGTTTATAAGATGGATAGAGAATGTTGAGCTATGTGCATTTTACAATATCTCCTTATTTATCCAAGATGATGCAGGCACACAAAGTTGCATTCCAAACCGAATCATATCATCATCATCGATATGGAAATCTTTCTGCTTCCCTACATTTACTGCATTCACCCTCTTTTGAATCTCCACATCATCCCTTTGTGCTTCCTTAATGTTCTCTTAGATGGATGGTTGAACAATAATTTGGGAAAGGTAGGATGTATCCCCTACCCTTATGATTTCTAAATTCATTCTTACAACATCCAAGAAGATAGGTTATTTCTCAATCCGTAACATGGATTGAGTATCAGGTTCTTTTCGGCTTAGAGAATCACCTACCAAGTTCGACTTTCCTAGATGATAGTGAATAGAGCAATTGGAATCCCTGATTATCTCTAACCATCTCCTTTAATGCGTTTTGAGCTCCATCTATATGAATATATAATTTAGGCTATTATGTTCAGTGTATATGTCACAATTCTCACAATAAAGGTAGTGCAAAAAGATTATCAAGGAAAAAATCACAGTGGCCAGCTCTAGATAATGCGGCAAGTAGTTCTACTCATGGATCTTCAACTACTGTGAGGCGTATTCTATCACATTATCATTTTCCATGAGTACACAACCCAATAATTTCTTTGAATCATCACTGTATATCACAATACATTCTCCACTTTTCAGTAGTGTGAGTAGAGGTGTAGAGATCAGCCTTTTCTTTATCTCCTTGATGCTTCCCTCACATTCTTCCATCTGGACATAATTTACCCCTTTCCGTGATAACATAGTTAGTGGGATTGACATTAATGATATGTTTTTCAAAAAAATGTTGGTAGTACCTAGCTAATCCAAGAAAACTATGGTTTTCAGTGACACTAGAGAAACTGGGACATTCCTCAATCTCCTTTGTTTTTTAAGGATCCACAGAAATTTGCTCACTTGTGATCACAAGTCCCAAAAACGTGACTTGCTTCATAAAAAATTCACACTTTTATGAACATGGCATACACCTTCTCATTTCTCAATGTCACCAACACAAGTCATAGATTTTCTTCATGTTCCTCCATACTCTTGGAGTAGAAGAAAATTTCATCTAAAAACACTACCACAAATTTGTAGATGTAATGTCTAAAAACTCTATTCATCAAATCCATAATGATTTTAGGGGAATTAGTAAGTCTGAATGGAATCACCAGAAACTCATAGTTCCCATACCTTGTACGGAAGGAAGTCTTTTGAATATATTACTTCTTTGCCTTTAGCTGATGATATCCAGAACAAATATCCACCTTTGAGAAGTATTAAGCTCCTCTTAACTGCTTGAAAAATTCATCAATCCTTGGAAGATGATACTTGTTCTTTATGGTGATCTTGTTGCGTTCCCGACAATCGATACACAACCGTATTGTTTTATCCGTCTTCATCGCAAGGTGCACTGGTACACCCCATGGTGATGCACTAGGGCTATGAACCCTTTTTCTAGATGCTCTGGAAGTTGCTACTTTAAATCCTCCAGTTCGATAGGAGCTATTCTATAGGGACACTTTCAGATAGGATTAGCTCTAGGTATAATTTCTATTTATAACTATACCTCATGATCTGGGAGAATTATGGGTAACTCTTAGGGAACTACATCACTGTATTCCATCACGATGGTAATTTCAAAAAGTTTGGCACTTTCCTTCAGCACAACCATTTGGGTTAGGTATGATTATTCATAGGGAATAAACACCCAAACAGATGAAGGATTTTTCAAAGGAGATTCATGATCATCCTTGAATTTGTAGAGGAGCATGGGATGGTTGGGAATATGAAAAGGTTTTCCTTTTCCTGACAGTTGATATTGCACTATAAACAAGAGCCAATCTATTCCCATTATAGCGTCAAATTCCACCATGGTAAGTATTACAAGATTTGCTAGAAGAATCTACCCACATACCCTAATAGGTGAAGAGTCCAAAACCTGGGTTGCAATGATTTCACCACTTGTAGTTTTTACAGATATCTCTAATTCAAGGTTTCAGGGCTTAGATTTTATAGTTCAAGAAAACTTGTATGATATAAAAAAATGTGTAGAACTATAATCAAATAAGAATTTTTCCATTCTTCAGTGAATAAGAATTATACCTTGTATGACTTAATTATCTTGATCCACTTATATAGTAGTGATGGCATAAGCCATCACTTGTTCCTTTGGCTTTGGAGGCTGCTGAACCTGATTACCATTGAGAACTCGAGGTTTAGTGCATTGGCTTGCATAGTGCCCTAGATCCCTACAGTTTTATCATTTAATGATGGGTGCTTCTCTCCTTTCCTCGGATACATACTCCTTCCTTTTCATGTCCATTCGATGCTCTTAAACATGGTGTCCTTTCCCACACTTTAATAACTTTCACATCCCTTTGATGCAATTCCCATGGTGAAAAGTTTTACATTTTTGGCATGTGGGTGGTTGAGTTTACGTCCCACCTTTGTCATTGGATCCACCAGCTTGAAACTCCATATTTCATTTCTTATGACTATATTCATGGGACCAATCTCTAAACTCCATCTCCACTTTTATAGCATGCCAAAAAATTTCTTCATAACTCTGAAAGTCTCAAATTTCAAGAGCCTTTCAAAGGTGAGGTTTTAATCCACTAAAGAATCTATCAATTTTTCTATCATTGTTGATAACAAAACCCGAAGTGTATCTTTCATGCCTTGTTAAATTTAATCCATATGTTTTAATAGATTCTCATTCTTTTTTCTTGAGCTCTATGAATTCTCTTTCCATCTTTGTATGCAGTGTTTGTGGGAAATACTTATTAAGAATCATGATCTTAAAGTCTTCACATTCCATCTCTTCAATTTCCTCCCTTGGCTTGGTGTTCTTAATAAAACCCCCTATTGATAAGCCTATCTATCTAGAAGATAAATATCTATTGTCACCTTCTATGTCTCAAAATAGTGAATAACAAAAAAGATCTTATCCATGGAGTTGACCCACTGTTCCGAAACTAGTGGATCAGAAGATCCACTAAATGTTGGTGGTTGTTGCCGCATAAAACATTCGATAGCCAGTTGATATCTCTTTGGTGAAGGAGGACATTCCCCATTATTATATTCATTCTTCATAACCTAATATAATTGGGTACACATCACTATGATGTTTTTAACTACCCATTCCAAATAATTAGGTATGTCATTCGGGCAATCGTTGCTTTGGCCCTCGCACGGGTTGTTGGCCTGGTTTCTCCTGGTTCCCACCATTTTCTAAAATAGAAAAGGGTAGAACAAAACATAAGTCAACAAGTCATGAATAAATTATTCATTTAAAAACTTTATACTAAAATCATAACATATGGGATCCCTATGAAAAAATTCTTGTGTGCATATTTGTACTTAGCCTCATGCTAGTGGGTTTCTCTATGGTTCACTAATCCTAATTATCAAATTAACTAAACCTTTATTTTGATACCAACTATAGTGACCTAGCCTTTCCATATATTACTCATACATCATTTTAATGATAAATAACATAATAGTATTACACATAAAGGATACAATGGTTTAGGGTCTTGGGAAAACAAGAACTATAAATAACAATTACAACATCAAGCATAAACATTTATTCAATTTATCTTTCTCTAGATTCTTACTGGAACTTGACCTCTTCTTAGTACAGGTAGTCACCTGAGGATATACATCAAAAGGGGTGAGTTATAAGCCCAGTAATGGTATATATAAGAACAGTATATAATGTGTTGAGCATAATCATAACATAGGCAATGGATCATGAACATAAGAGGAAGCATAAATATAAGACTTGAAATGTGGCATTGCATAAAAAGAAAACGTCATGTCTTAGTGGTTAACTACCACACATACTTGTGAACAAATATATAATCTTATTCATATCATTTCACATTAACTCATGAGATTCATTAGTTAACCCAATGCATTGGAGCACTGTATAATTCCGAGCGCACCCGTAACATTCAAACCTTCATATTGCGCTATATAATTCCAGGCGTACTCGTCACGTCATAACATTATCATTATCATGCATGACACATAAAACATATATCAATAATGAACAAAAATAACCCATGAAAATTAATTGGTGTCATCTCATAAGAACAAATTCATAATCTTTAGGTTCCCAAGAGAAAGAGGGAATAACATACTTGATACAAGAACCATCAACCATGAATGAGAGGTAAAAGGTGAGTTCTTAAAAGAAGAGTTCTTTTGGAAAATATTTTTCTTGAAATAAACTTTCGTAGAAAAGATTCATATCCCAGAAAGTTTAATATAACTATGAACAAATTATTTTTAAGGAGTGACCATAACAAATTTGGAGTGAAAGAGGGAGAACACCAAGAATGAAAATTGGGTTCTAGATTTTCTTCTTCCTTTATATCCGAATGATTCCTTCGCTTTAATGTCCTGTATAACCACACTAGATTCATTAATTAAAAACTATAGAACCTTTTTTAAATTAATATATTTTATTATGGGTTCATTAAGTTATTTTATGTGACTTTGGATGAGTTATATAGTTTAAAAACATTATTCAGGAATGTTTGTTTTTATGGTTTTTCTGGAGCGTTTCACATGTATTCATAAATTGAAGTTCGTGTAGAACATGTGTAAACATCCCGAACTGATATTACCTGTTATATATGATATTATAAGAGTTTTAATGAATTGTGCTATATACCATGTGGATTAATCATTATAAAGTAATGTAATGATGATCGTTTGGGTTAATTTATGTGGTTTTTCGACCACAACAAACTTGTTTTGATTAATCATTGAGTAATATGTACATACGTTAGTTATAGAACATTAAATAGGACTTAATACACATAAAATATTTTTTTCAACAATAAAAATGGTTTTATGACCCAATCTATCGGTAGAAATGAAAAAAATAAAACATGTTGTTCTCAAAGGTGATAGATTAACACCTCACAAACAACATTTTCTTTTCTAAAATAAAAGTAAGAGGAGAAAAAGTTTGGATGGTATAATATCCAATTAGTATCATAAAATTCAAGTATATGAATGTTAATGGAGTTAGCATACCATTTTTACAAGGATTGGTGGGGAGGTAATAAGAAAATAACAACAAATTGAAAGGGAATTAAAGGAAAAGAAGGAGAGAAATTACCTCTTGAATCCTCCTCTTGAGATCCTCCTTAAGGGGCCTTAGCATGGTCTTGTGAAGAGAACAGAAGATTTTGAATGTGGGGGAGGGGATAGGGAATATCATTGGTAAGGGTTTAGACAATTCTTGAAGCTTGAGAGGTTTGAGGGAAATAGAGAGTGAAAGGTGGTATTTATAGTGGAGGGGAGATGGGTTTTCTTAATATAAAATTCATTAATTTATTATTTCTCCACAAGACAAGGAATAGTGAGTCTTCCATGACCAAGAATAGATATTTTATAATTTAATCCCAGACTAAGTGGGCTTACATTATCATAATATCATAGATGAATCTATAATTAACTTATTTAGCCTATTTTGTAAAGTATGGTATTTCACTATTCATAAAAAAATTCAAGAATTTTAGAAAAATCCCAAAATTTCACCCCAACTATTTTTCCACATGTAGAATCCATAAATGAAGTCCATTTTTCAAAAATAAATATCAAAATATGATTAATTTTATATTTAAATAAATTAATAATTTATTTGAAAAAAACTCTTTTTAAAATTAAAATTGATTTTATAATGCTTTCAAAAATTACATAAGGTCTTATAAAATTATATTAAAACTAGAAGAAATATATTTGTTAATTTATGAACACATTTTAAGAACATAAATTTTCTTTTAAATTAATTAATTAATTATAAATATTTATTTATGATTTACAAAAATACCAATACTTTTACTATGTTTAAATTGTCATTTATCAGATACCTTTATTTTATTTAAGTATTCAAGGGAAAGGTTACTATTATTTTGGGATATTTACTATTCATAAGTGTAACACCCGAGACATTTATGTTATCAAAGGAATCGTTTTCTACACAACACTTGCTTGGCTTGCTTTACACGCAATCGCGACCTTCCTCGATAGCTTGCGTCGTACGCAATACCGAGTTTCACTAAACAACAATATGCTATTAAAACTAGCCATTATGAATAGTAATAACCACTTTTTGAAATTTTATAAATTTTATTTTTCAAAATGGAATTCATTTTTGGACTCAGAATATCGAAATTAGCCTAGGGTGAAATTTTGGTATTTTTCTGAAAACTTTCAATTTTTGATGAATAGTGAAACCACTAAGTGGTAGGTTAAAAACTGAATTCTGCATAAAACATAATTTTACCACTTCTGTGAATGGAATTTCAAAAATCCGATAGACACAGTTGATATCAGTAAGTAAAATGTGGTTCAATGAGATAAAAATAATTTTTTTGGTGAATAGTAACTTTTTACTTTTTTTACCGCGGTTAATAGTAAATAGGGTAACTAAGGGTAAATATGATATTAATATTACCCTAACACATGACCTAATTCTATTGGACAGGTGTAATACGACCAAAAACAAACTTAGGAATAAAATATGACCATTTAGGCCCACTTGGATTAGATTAGGACATTTATTATTAATTTATTTAAAGAAGGGTTAAAATAGTTAAAATCAAAGTTTAATAAGTAAATCATTTTTAATATCTGGTTATACATAAGCTAAATTCGACTATAAATATTCATTAGAAAACTAAAACTATTGCCTACATAATGGTATTTTTTTTGTAATTTTTAGACATTAAATAATTTAATTTAGTTATGACACAATGATGATGCAGTAATTATCTTATTAATGAAATATTGACATAATTGATGTTATAACCACCAAAATAAATGTAATTTGAGACTTTTTATGCATTCCACTAATTTTCTAGGTTACTATGATATATTAGTGTTGATGTACTCAACTTGGTTTGAACATATAATTCTGTTATGACTTTCACTAAAATCATATATCAAATAGTGTCAAAATTGACACAAAATAGTTTTTAAATAAAATATTATATTATTAGTTGTTATTTTATTCCTAAAAATCTAAGGTTAGGCCAAATGACTTAGATAGGGATATATATATTAATAATAAACAATTTGGGGTTTGTTTGGCATGTTATAGTAAGTGTATTAACCATATAGTGAAAGAAAACAAAAAGACACGGTAAAAGTTAAATTATTTAACTTAGAGTTAAATCTAATTGATAAGGTTAAAATAATACCCTAAACTTGTCTAAATCCTATTGGTTGATAGGATTTCGACCCTTCCCCACTTTAGCTTCGAAATAAGACCCTTTGGAACCATTATAAACAGATTTTGACTTTAATATAAAATAATATTTTGAGATATTCCTAAGGTGCCCCTCTCCTCCCTTATAAAAGGGCACCTCCTCCCCCTCCTCCTCACACCAATTTGAGCACTCAAGCTCGGCCAACCCCTGCCCTTTTCTCCTCTCCACTTCCCTAGAATAATCCTAGAGGTCCTGGTCTTCTTCAAAGACCAATCTTAGTTCCCTAAGTGGAGGATTCAAAGAAGCGTTCCAAAGAAGAGGTAATATCCATTACCGATCTTTTCAATTTCTTTCTTCTTCAACTTATTCTTCTTTAGTTGTTTCATGATAAAGTAATAACATCAGTATTACTTACATACTGATATGTTATTATAAATATGAAACAACCCTAATTCACCTTCTATCCATCCTACGGAAAAATGAAATCATCGCGCGTGCGTATGTACGGAATACCGTCTCCACGCCGTGGTGTAATCTATTTTTCCACCATCACTTTACAAGGATGGGTATAATGGTGTAATGAGTAACTATTTATGATTATTATAAAGTAATATTGATATTGAAATAATATATATATATACTCCAATACAGTTCCACGATCATAGGAACGATATCATCACTCGTGCGTACGTACGGAATACCGTCTCCACGATGTGATGTGACTCGTTCTACATGATCATCATTACATAACAATTATATAAATGAATTGAATGAATAAATATGATATATGTTACCCTAATACCATTCTGGATATAAGTTATATATAACCTTAAAATAAGAATAAGAGTTTATTCGGCAAAACACGCATAAGAACAAAAGGCAATAAAGACCCGAGTAACAAGTAACAATGAAATATTACTAACAAGAAGCTAAAAATATGACCATATATGATATCATATCAATATGTATGATTCTGGAATAAGTCAATAACATTATTTAAACCATTATACAGGATCTTCGGACACGTACAAAGCAAATCGGACCTAAGGTAAGGGAAATATCACAATCTCATTTTTATCCGAGATTGTTTATTCATAAGTATTTACTGGGGTGTATTTTATCATCCACATACATGTTTAATCAATATGTAATATTATTTCCATCCACCTAAAATTGTTTAAATCCATTTTTACCCTTCGGTGAGTTTTTAGTAATATGTATGAAAGGAATCTTTTGTCGTTTTTCGTACGAGGTACTTTTTGAATTTTCCGACAAAAGCACGAAGAATGTTTTTTTTAACTTATACGGCATGAATGGATTTTTAAAAAATTATTTCCAAGAATATTCCTTTACAAGTTTTCAAGTTTATTTTTAATCAACTTCTTTTATTTTAAAGTTGTATGACATGGTATGAATGGAAAAATGTTTTTGAAGAAGAAAGGATATTTTCCTCAAGAATGGAGTTCAAGTGTTTTATCAAAATTATTTTCCATCTAAGATAATAAAGGGTTCTGTTTTTATCCCTATTATTACATTGATTTGATCATGTTGTGATGGAATTATTTTTATGAATTACTTTATCTTATATGAATTGATTTATGATGTCATGATGTTTCAAGAATCCCATTTTTGTTACATGTGTTATGCGATGATGTATGACTATGTGGAACACATAAGAAAGGATTCATTATAAGATGGGTGGGACCTATATCTCCCTCCAATGCATTAGGTAAAGATTTTATATCTCATGAGATAGACATGGCTGGAACGGTAGGTTATACCGGTTCAGTGAAACAGGACTGAAACGAGGGTTACTCGATTCAGAAAGGGACTTTGTCCACTAAGATAGTCTTGGCAATGAGTCTTGACTAACAAGAAATGATTTTCCATGATTATGTGTGCATGCCACAAAGTTTCAAGTTTTATGTTATGATTATGGGGATCTCATTTTCACTTCTATGATTTATTCCATTTTATGATATTATGATCTCTTTTGCAGGTTTTGATTTTCCAAAAAGATATGATATGATTTTTATTTCATTTATTTGCCCATGCTGAGCGTTTGAGCTCACCCTTTTATGTTTTCTTTTCCCCAGGTCAGGAACATGGATATTAAGTAGAATATGATAAAAGGGACCCTAGATATGATGAAATAAATGGGAGACACTGTAGAATATTTATGAACCAGTGTTTATGTTTCCTAGTTTCTAAAGACACTATACCTATACGGTCCTTTGTGGTTTTGTCATATGTTGTAATAAGTGTGCTTCAATTTTGAATTATTAACAATGTATGTAAAGTATGGGTCGTTATAGTTGGTATCAGAGGCAAAGGAGGTAGGAATGTATCTGATCCTTGGGAACTCTCACATGTGAGCGTTGGACGAAGCATGGCTCTCCGCCCAAGGGCTTCATGAGGAAATGGCTTCCACTGGGGAAGGTGGTGTGTCCCGCCCAGGGGGTGTACCCGCCCATGGAGTGCCCTGATAGGTATCAATTATAGTCCACTGGACGTAATTCCAGACCGCTACAGTTGGTATCAGAGGAAAGGTATAGTCAACCTTTGGAAACTAGGATGTGAAAGCCTTAGTAAGAACCCTAAGGATAAGTCTAAGCATAGAACACAATCTTAGGGTTTTAGAAATAGCCATGAATACCCTAGGATAAAACCTTAAGTGTGAAATTTTATCCTTGATTATGTGGTTTTCCTATTATAATTAGTGTTTCTCACACTATTCTTCTTGGTTTTAGTCAATGGATGGAACCCGAAGGAACCGTGTTAATGCGGAATGCGATGGGCAATGCAATGATAGTCCCCCTGAGCAACCAAACGATATGGGAGCTGGAATGCAAAATCTTGTAGCCATGCTCACACAACTTTCTCAAGCTATGAATCATGCAGGACTTACAAACGAGAAAAGGAAGGAGCAACATTATGTTGAATCCTTCATGAGGCAGCGTCCACCTTCTTTCAGCGGGTCTACTGATCCATTAGTTGCTGAACAATGGATTACTACTAGTGAAAAGATATTTTCAGTTCTTCAATGTTCTGAACATGATAAAGTCATCCTATCAGTGTATCGTTTGGAAGGAGATGCTGAGCAATGGTGGAATCTTATTAAGAATACGAGGCAAAGGGATGAAATTGAGTCTATGGAATGGGACGAGTTCAAGAACTTATTTTTCAATAAGTACTTCCCTCGTATTCTCCGAACAAAGATGGAGAAAGAGTTTCTTGAACTGAAGAAAAGGGATGATGAATCTGTTGGTACCTATGAAGCAAATTTTACAAGTCTTGCAAGGTACGCTTCTGGTATTATTATCCAACCTGAGAGTAAGATAGATCGATTCTTTAGTGGCTTAAAACCAAGTCTTCGAAGGGCGTTAGCCATAAGGGACTTCAATAGCTACGAGGAAATCGTTCGATGTGCTCTCAAAGTCGAGATGGAGATTGGAGTAACCCATCAGTCACATGGGTTTGATAAGAAGAGGAAGATGGAATTCAAAGGAAAATCTAAAGAGCACACTGAAAAGAAGATGAACTTTCCCTTATGCTCAAAGTGGGGAAAGAAACATGGAGGGAGTTGTCTTAAAGGGACAAGTAAATGTTTTAAATGTGGAAAGGAAGGTCATCGGGCATTTGAATGCCGCGATAATGGGAAGAAGATGTCTAATGATGCAAACAAAGGAAGGGATACACAGAATGAACCTACTACACTTCAATGTTTCAAGTGCAAGGAGATGGGTCATTATGCCAATCAATGCCCAAATCCAGGGGTTGATGATGATGGTCGACGTCAACAAAATCTTAAGGCTAAAGACAAAGGAAAGTCACATGCAATTTCTATCAGCGATGTGGAGTACGATAACGAAGTGGTGAAAGGTACACTTACCGTCCACTCTAAAGTAGCAAATGTTTTATTTGATTCTGGATCCACCCACTCTTTTATTTCTAAAGAATTTTCTAAGGGTATCACCGTATTACCTCAACAATTAGATGTTGAGTTAGCTGTGACAACACATAATGGCACAACAGTTGCATCAAAAGTTTATAATTCTTCTCCGATCGAAGTTTGTGGGAAAGTGCTTCCTGCAAATCTTGTGATCCTTCCTTTAGTGGAATTTGATGTGATTCTTGGCATGGATTGGCTTTCTCTACATGGATCTCATATCAATTGCCAAAGAAGGGAAGTCACATTTCATATTCCAGATCAATCTACGATCATCTATCAATGCAAGGATGAACAAAACCTTCCAGTGGAAATTCCTTCCATCTTATGGGTCTTGATTCCACTAAATGAAGGTTATTTATCTCAAACGGTTGGTGAGAAACTCACGATTAAGAATATTCCCATTGTACGGGAGTTTGATGATGTCTTTCTGGAGGAATTACTGGGTCTTCCACCAAATCGTGAAGTTGAGTTTTCAATAGAACTCGTACCGGGTGCTTTGCCTATTTCAAAGACACCTTATAGAATGGCCCCAATTGAGTTGCAGGAATTGAAGAAGCAACTCCAAGAGAATCTTGATAAGGGATTCATACGCCCTAGTGCGTCACCTTGGGGAGCACCTGTTCTATTTGCTAAGAAGAAAGATGGATCAATGAGACTCTGCATTGATTATCGAGAACTTAACAAGATAACTATCAAGAACAAATATCCTCTCCCACGCATTGATGACTTATTTTACCAACTACGCGGAGCTCAATACTTTTCGAAGATTGATCTTCGTTCAGGGTATCATCAATTAAGGGTCAAAAGGGAGGATATACCAAAGACGGCTTTCCGTACAAGGTATGGACACTATGAATTTATAGTGATTCCATTTGGTCTTACTAATGCCCCCGCTATCTTCATGGATCTAATGAATAGAGTCTTTAGAGACTATATTGATCAATTTGTGGTAGTTTTTATAGAAGATATTCTTGTCTATTCAAAGAGCAAGGAAGAGCATGAAGATCACTTGAGAATTATATTGAAGACCCTGAGAAAGGAGAAGCTTTATGCCAAATTTACCAAGTGTGAATTTTGGCTTCAAAAAGTTGCATTTTTGGGTCACATAATCTCAAAAGAGGGGATATCTGTGGATCCAGCAAAAACAGAGGTTATCGAAAGATGGTCAAGACCAACAACAGTAACTGAGATCCGAAGTTTTCATGGTTTGGCTGGATATTATCGACGTTTTGTAAAAGATTTTTCACGATTATCTAATCCACTCACCAAGTTGACTCGGAAAGGAGTTAAGTTTGTCTGGACAGAGGAATGTGAAGAGAATTTCAAGGAGTTGAAAAGAAGGTTATCCAGTGCACCTGTGCTCACACTGCCTTGTAGTGGAGAAACGTTTGTGATCTACAGTGATGCATCCAAGAAGGGATTGGGGTGTGTTCTTATGCAAAATGATATGGTGATAGCTTATGCCTCACGACAGTTGAAAATCCATGAGCAAAATTACCCAACACATGATTTGGAGTTGGCTGCGGTAATCTTTGCATTAAAGATTTGGAGGCATTACCTTTATGGTGAAAGGTGTGATATTTATACTGATCATAAAAGTTTAAAGTATATTTTCACACAAAAGGAGCTGAATATGCGTCAAAGAAGATGGTTGGAGCTGATTAAGGATTATGACTGTTCAATCCATTACCACCCTGGGAAAGCAAACAAGGTGGCAGATGCATTAAGTCGACAAGACCATGCTGTTTTATCCATGATGAGGATCACAAAAGATCCAATATTTATGGATTTACAAAGGATGGATCTTGGAATTATAATGGAAGGGGAAAAATATTATCTTTCTCAAATGAATGTTCAACCATCTATATATGCGAAGATTAAGGAGGCACAGAAAGAAGATGTCGAGTTACAAAAGAAGGTGAGAAATGTTCCTGAATTCAACCTTGATTGTGATGGGATAATAAAGTTCAGGAATCGGGTTTGTGTTCCTCCCATCCCCGAATTAAAGAAGGAGCTACTGGATGAGGCTCATAGTTCTTCATTCTCTATTCATCCTGGAAGCACGAAGATGTATAGGGACCTGAAAGAGTACTTCTGGTGGGATGGCATGAAAAGAGATGTTGCTGAATATGTCTCTCGATGCTTGGTTTGTCAACAAGTTAAAGCTGAGAGACAGAAGTCTAAGGGGATGTTACAACCATTACCCATACCCGAATGGAAATGGGAAAACATCACTATGGACTTTGTCACAGGACTTCCTAAAACATCCAAAGGCAATAATGCTATTTGGGTCATAGTTGATCGTCTTACAAAGTCTGCACACTTCATTGCTATTAGAGAGGATTTTTCTCTAGATCAGCTTGCCAGGATATATGTAAAGGAAGTGGTAAGATTGAATGGAGTACCACTTTCTATTATATCTGATCGGGATCCGAGATTTACCTCGAAGTTCTGGCGAAGTCTTCAGCATACTCTGGATACAGAGTTGAGTTTCAGCACTGCTTATCATCCCCAGACAGACGGTCAGTCTGAGAGAACAATTCAAACCCTAGAAGATATGTTGAGAGCTTGCTCTATGGATTTCAAAGGAGGTTGGGATCAACACCTACCTTTGGTGGAATTTTCTTATAATAATAGCTTTCACTCCAGTATTCAGATGGCTCCTTATGAAGCTCTCTATGGAAAGAAATGCAGGACTCCAACTTGCTGGGATGAAGTTGGGGAAAGAAAGCTATTAGGACCTGATCTCGTTGATGAAATGGAAGAAAAGGTTAGATCTATTCAACAACACATAAGAGCAGCTCAGAGTCGACAGAAAAGTTATGCCAACAACCGAAGAAAAGACCTAGAGTTTGAAGTGGGTGATAAAGTGTTCTTACGAATATCTCCCTGGAAGAGGGTTATGAGATTTGGAAAGAAGGGGAAGTTGAGCCCTAGATATATCGGTCCTTTCGAAATACTGGATCGTGTTGGGAAGGTAGCTTACCGATTGGCGCTTCCACCGAATCTCTCTCAAGTTCACGATGTGTTCCATGTATCTCTCACGAGAAAGTACATACCAGATCCTTCACATGTACTCAGCTCAGAAGTTGTACCGATGGAGTAAGATCTTTCTTATGAAGAACAGCCGATAGATATTCTGGATCGTAGCGAAAAATTCCTACGAAACAAGACCACTCGATTGGTGAAAGTTTTATGGAGGAACCACCAACTTGAAGAAGCTACATGGGAGCTTGAGGATATGATGAGGGAGAAGTATCCTCATCTGTTTGTTACAAAGTGACGAATTTCGAGGGTGAAATTCTTTTTAAGGGGGGTAGAATGTAACACCCGAGACTTTTATGTTATCAAAGGAATCTTTTTCTACACAACACTTTCTTGGCTTGCTTTACACGCAATCGCGACCTTCCTCGATAGCTTGCGTCGTACGCAATACCGAGTTTCACTAAACAACAATATGCTATTAAAACTAGCCGTTATGAATAGTAATAACCACTTTTTGGAATTTTATAAATTTTATTTTTCAAAATGGACTTCATTTTTGGACTCAGAATATCGAAATTAGCCTAGGGTGAAATTTTGGTATTTTTCTGAAACGTTTCAATTTTTGATGAATAGTGAAACCACTAAGTGGTAGGTTAAAAACTGAATTTTGCATAAAACATAATTTTACCGCTTCTCTGAATGGAATTTCAAAAATCCGACAGACACGGTTGATATCAGTAAGTAAAATGTGGTTCAATGAGATAAAAATAATTTTTTGGTGAATAGTAACTTTTTACTTTTTTTACCGCGGTTAATAGTAAATAGGGTAACTAAGGGTAAATATGATATTAATATTACCCTAAAACATGTCCTAATTCTATTGGAAAAGTTTAATTCGACCAAAAACAAACTTAGGAATAAAATATGACCATTTAGGCCCACTTGGATTAGATTAGGACATTTATTATTAATTTATTTAAAGAAGGGTTAAAATAGTTAAAATCAAAGTTTAATAAGTAAATAATTTTTAATATGGGGTTATACATAAGATATATTCGACTATAAATTTTCATTAGAAAGGTAAAAAGATTTCCTATCTAATGGTATTTTTTTTGTAATTTTTAGACATTAAATAATGTAATTTATTTATGACACAATGATGATGCACTAATTATCTTATTAATGAAATATTGACATAATTGATGTTATGAACACCAAAATAAATGTAATTTGAGACTTTTTATGAATTACACTAATTTTCTAGGTTACTATGAAATATTATTGTTGATTTACTCAACTTGGTTCGAACATATAATTCTGTTATGACTTTCACAAAAATCATATATCAAATAGTGTCAAAATTGACACAAAATAGTTTTTAAATCAAATATTATATTATTAATTGTTATTTTATTCCTAAAAATCTAAGGTTAGGCCAAATGACTTAGATAAGGATATATATATTAATAATAAACAATTTGGGGTTCGTTTGGCATGTTATAGTAAGTGTATTAACCATATAGTGAAAGAAAACAAAAAGACACGGTAAAAGTTAAATTATTTATCTTAGAGTTAAATCTAATTGATAAGGTTAAAATAATACCCTAAACTTGTTTAAATCCTATTGGTTGATAGGATTTCGACCCTTACCCACTTTAGCTTCGAAATAAGACCCTTTGTAACCATTATAAACCGATTTTGACTTTAATATAAAATAATATTTTGAGATATTCCTAAGGTGCCCCTCTCCTCCCTTATAAAAGGGCACCTCCTCCCCCTCCTCCTCACACCAATTTGAGCACTCAAGCTCGGCCAACCCCTGCCATTTTCTCCTCTCCACTTCCCTAGAATAATACTAGAGGTCCTGGTATTCTTCAAAGACCAATTTTAGTTCCCTAAGTGGAGGATTCAAAGAAGCGTTCCAAAGAAGAGGTAATATCCATTACCGATCTTTTCAATTTCTTTCTTCTTCAACTTCTTCTTCTTTAGTTGTTTCATGATAAAGTAATAACATCAGTATTACTTACATACTGATATGTTATTATATTATGAAACAACCCTAATTCACCTTCTATCCATCCTAATGAAAAATGAAATCACCGCGCGTGCGTACGTACGGAATACCGTCTCCACGCCGTGGTGTAATCTATTTTTCCACCATCACTTTACAAGGATTGGTATAATGGTGTAATTAGTAACTATTTATGATTATTATAAAGTAATATTGATACTGAAATAATATAAATATATACTCCAATACAGTTCCACGATCATAGGAACAATATCATCACTCGTGCGTACGTACGGAATACCGTCTCCACGATGTGATGTGACTCGTTCTACATGATCATCATTACATAGTAATTATATAAATGAATTGAATGAATAAATATGATATATGTTACACTAATACCATTCTGGATATAAGTTATATATAACCTTAAAATAATAATAAGAATTTATTCGGCAAAACACGCATAAGAACAAAAGGCAATAAAGACCCGAGTAACAAGTAACAATGAAATATTACTAACAAGAAGCTAAGAATATGACAATATATGATATCATATCAATATGTATAACATTATTTAAACCATTATACAGGATCTTCGGACACGTACAAAGCAAATCAGACCTAAGGTAAGGGAAATATCACAATCTCATTTTTATCCGAGATTGTTTATTCGTAAGTATTTACTGGGGTGTATTTTATCATCCACATCCATGTTTCATCAATATGTAATATTATTTCCATCCACCAACAATTGTTTAAATCCATTTTTACCCTTCGGTGAGTTTTTAGTAATATGTATGAAAGGAATCTTTTGTCGTTTTTCGTACAAGGTACTTTTTGAATTTTCCGACAAAAGCATGAAGAATGTTTTTTTTTAACTTATATGGCATGAATGGATTTTTAAAACATTATTTCCAAGAAGCTTCCTTTACAAGTTTTCAAGTTTATTTTTAATCAACTTCTTTTATTTTAAAGTTGTATGACATGGTATGAAAGGAAAAATGTTTTTGAAGAAGAAAGGATATTTTCCTCAAGAATGGAGTTCAAGTGTTTTATCAAAATTATTTTCCATCTAAGATAATAAAGGGTTCTGTTTTTATCCCTATTGTTACATTGATTTGATCATGTTGTGATGGAATTATTTTTATGAATTCCTTTATCTTATATGAATTAATTTATGATGACATGATGTTTCAAGAATCCCATTTTTTTTACATGTGTTATGCGATGATGTATGATTATGTGGCACACATAAGAAAGGATTCATTATAAGATGGGTGGGACCTATATCTCCCTCCAATGCATTGGGTAAAGATTTTATATCTCATGAGATAGACATGGCTGGAACGGTAGGTTATACCGGTTCAGTGAAACAGGACTGAAATGAGGGTTACTCGATTCAGAAAGGGACTTTGTCCACTAAGATAGTCTTGGCAATGAGTCTTGACTAACAAGAAATGATTTTCCATGATTATGTGTGCATGCCACAATGTTTCAAGTTTTATGTTATGATTATGGGGATATCATTTTCACTTCTATGATTTATTCCATGTTAAGATATTATGATCTCTTTTGCAGGTTTTGATTTTCAAAAAATATATGATATGATTTTTATTTCCTTTATTTTCCCTTGCTGAGCGTTTGAGCTCACCCTTTTATGTTTTCTTTTCCCCAGGTCAGGAAAATGGATATTAAGTAGAATATGCTAAAAGGGACCCTAGATATGATGAAATAAATGGGAGACACTGTAGAAGATTTATGAACCAGTGTTTATGTTTACCAGTTTCTAAAGACACTATACCTATACGGTCCTTTGTGGTTTTGTCATATGTTGTAATAAGTGTGCTTAAATTTTGAAGTATTAACAATGTATGTAAAGTATGGGTCGTTATAATAAGATTCGTATTACTATTAAAAAGGGTAGGTTACAATTCATTAGGGTTTATTACTATTCACCAAAAATTATTTTTGTTTTATTAGAATCCAAAAATCATCTTAAACACAACTGTGTATGTCGGTTTTTTGAAATTAAAAACCTAGAAGTGAAATATTATGTTTAATGGTCACATAATATAAATATAATTATATGTAATTGTGATTAATAATGTGATTATACTATAAGGAAAAATTATTATAAGGTAATTCCATTGATAAAAAATTAGGTCGTTACATTGGAACTAATTAATGGTTTGTTTATTCTATCATTGCTGGAATATTTAAAAATTTTGGATATAAGGAATAAATCTAATATTATGTAATGAGTAAGGGATCATGAATTCAATAAATAAGTTTTTATGGTAATTCAGGGTGTTAGTGTGTTTTAAAAGTGTACATGATGAAGGTATTCATATGTTATTTCGTGGAAAAAGAGATCATCATTTTGTTTACCTTCCTTATAAATTTTGGACTGTGAGTTTGGAGAGAAGTATTTTGGATAAGTCTAAATGTTGGAATGTATTAAGTTTGATGTTGGATACTATTATTAAGGATAAATAATTTCTTAAGATTATTTTTGGATTGTTATAAAAAGGATAACCCGGAGGTCGGGCGACAACCCATCATGTACGACAAGGTCGCGAGACTTGAACCCACAACTGTAGGGTGACAAAGGTATATCACTTACAATTGGCGTACATGATGTACTGGTTTGTGTAATGTAGTTTTTCTAAATAGTTTGACAATTTAATTATAAATTTATTATTATTGGAACCCAATACGATTATAATAAATAGAATATTTCTGAATTCTATTATCTTTTGAAGTGAAAGTTAAGTTTGTGGGAGGAATTAGTTGAAGGATGAAACTCTACTTATCAAGTATATTTTTTTCCTCCTATTATATAAATAAATTAATTCTAAAACTTTAAGGAGGGATCTTAAAACAAAAAATGAATTATTATAATACCTTTTGTTTTTTTGAACGGATGATATTTTAAATCACCATATATTGATGGCTTTGAGGCCCTCAATTTTATACTTATTTGTGATTGATGACCTCAATCACTCCATATAAATATTTACATTTTCCCTCCAATTATGTTTCTCAAATTTCCACCAATGTTCTCTAAAATTAGATCATAATTTTGTGGTGACTTTTTCATTTCCTTTTCCCTCTTATTAAGACTAAATTTTATTAACCAATTTCCAATGTGGGTTTTCCACAAAGGTATATATCTATTTTTAACCATTTATTTAAGAAGAAATATTTCAAATATCAAGGATGAAGTTTATTGAAGGAGGGTAGAATGTAACACCCCATTATTTCATTGTACGTTATCTCTTTAAAGTAATTCAATAACTAGCGCTACACACAACACCATGTTCGATCACCCCACAACTTACCAAACTAGAAGTTCAAAAAGCGGTTGTGAATAGTATTAACTAAATTTTGAATCCTATATACTATATATAATTTTTAAATCTATATTATGTGTTTCTTAGACATAATATAAGAACAAATTCATTTTTTCAGATAAAAGAATTGTTTTTCAAAAAATCTTATTTTACTGCCTTTTAATGGAGAACCCTTTTTAAAAATAATATTTGACACTTTTATATATTCAATTTAATGAAATTAAATTATTTATTTGAAGATGGAAATAGAAATTTAATTTGTATAAATTTTTGGTCCCTTTCTGATAACTTTCATATTTTGATGAATAGTAATAAATATTATGTTTTAATTGAAAAAAACTTTTTTAATCGAAATAATTTATAGTGTTAAATTATGAATTTGAACTGTTTTGAAGTGTAATGATATTATATTTTTATCATTTAATTCATTATAAGTCATTATAAGTAATTTATAATTTAAATTTTACATAAACACATGTCGATCTTTGGATAGTTTTTACTTTTTAAAAACCTACTTTTTAGCTTGGACAACGGGAATTAATTTGTAATTAATTTCTGCCACTTCAGTGTTTTGAATTTGGGAAAATGGGTTCCATATTTAGAATTAAGAGTTCTAAATTTTGTAAATATGTAAATTGTATTTTTACCCATTATGAATATTTACTTCAGCAAATATTTTATTTACTATGGTTAAAGGGTAAATCTGCTAAATAAGGGTAAAAAAATATTATAATAATAATATTAAATTACCCTAACATGTGTCCTATTACTATTGGTTGATACTGGTCTGACCATTGAAATCCTTGGGTCGATTTTGGGACCACATGGAGCCGCTTGAAAGTGTTCATGACACTTTATATTAAATAATTTAAAGTAATGATAAAAATGACATAAACATAAATCGTTTAGTAAAACAATTTTTACATTGTGTTATACAAGTTATATTTTTTACTATGAATATTCAATAGAAATATAAAAAGATTTCCTACCTAATGGTATTTTATTTATAATTTTTAGACATTAATTAATAAAATTTATTTACGACACAATGATGATGCAGTTATTTCCATATTAATGAATGAATCAAATAAATGGTATTATAAATATTAAAATAAATATAATTTTAACGTTTTTATGAAATACATGAATTTTATAGGTTAATATGAAATGTTAGGATTGATTAAAAGTATCTTTTATGATGTAATCATGTTTTTATGACTTTCACAAATACTAAATACTAAATAGTATCAAAATTGACATTGATGATCTTCTAAAACAAATATTATATTATTAAATTATATAATATTCCTAAAAAACTATGGTTCCTCAAAAGGGATTAAATAAAATTATATATGTCACTAATAAACCACTTTAGGTTCTCTTGGAAGTTTAGAGTATGTTTATCAACCATATAGTGTAATAATACAATAAGACACGATAAAAGTCAAACTATTTAACTAAGAGTTTAATCTAAAAGATAATGTTAATATGGTGACCTAAACCAATCTAATACATATTTTTTGAGTGGTTTTCGACCCATACCTACCGTGTCTTCGAAATAAATCATTTTAGAGCCATTAGAAACCAGAAATTATTTTATTATAAAATAACCTTTCAATATTTTCCTAAAGTGACCCTCAAAAGTGACTTTTTATATAATATGAAAAAAATGGATTACCGATAATGAAAAGGGAACTTCCCCTTCTCTCAAAATCACACATACAAATCTATTTGGCTCGCCAAAACCCTGCCCAAATATCCTCCCAACTTCCCTCACATAAACCTAGAGTACTTGCTTTTATCAAAAATCCAACCTATAGAGCCCTTTTGATCAACACAAAAGGAAACCCTCGAAGAAGAGGTAATAATTTCACCACCCACTTTCATGTTATTTTCTTCTTCCACTTCTTCTTTCTTTGATGTTTCCATACCAAAATAATAACTCCAATACCTTCTAAATACATTGTTGTTATTATAAATATGGTACAACCATATTCATTATTCTATCCATCCTATGAATTAAAATGTCACCATGCGTGCGTACGTACGACTTTCTGTCTCCACACCGTGGTGTAATTTATTATTCAACACTATGATATTTGGATGGATATAATGATGAGTAATATTTATATAAATAATAAAAATAACACGCTAATGTCTCTATCAAATTAATATACCATCCAATTCAACACCTTTTAATCATTAAGGAAATGACATTGTCACTCGTGTGTATGTACGAATTACCATCTCCATGATGCGATGATATTCATTTCCCCATTCACCATTAAACAATGATTATAAAAATAAATATTATAAATAAGTATGTAGTATATGAAATAATAATGCTACTGAATTTGATATATATATATATATATGTATATATATCTGTGCGTGTGTGTGTGTCTGTACTTACATATATCTTATTCACTTACTTGCATTCAATATGATATGAAAAAGAAAACAGTGTTTATGCGTACATACGACCTACCGTCTCTATAAACGGTGTTTTACATTTCATATATCAATATAATATACATATTTATATTATAAATATATATGATATATAAATCATTTGTTATTTTCTAGGTGTATTTAAATCATGATCTAAATGATACGATCATGAATAACAAGTTAGAACATGTAGGATAAAGAAAGCGATTATTACCCGAAATGTTAATTTAACATGGAAATCATTATTAAATGGGTAGTATAAAGTTGTAAATGAATCATGTATGACATAATAAATATGAATATGGTTCTGGTATAATTTAATAACATACTATAGTTATTATTCAAGAGGTTAAACGTACCCTCGACCAAAGGAAAGAGCAAGGTAAGGGTTAATTTCACAATCTCTTTAATATCTGAGGTTGTTTTTATGTATGTATGTGCTGGGAACTCTTTATCATCGACATCCATGTTTCTTAAAAATGTATTTCAAAACATTTTTTTACTATTTACTAGACTATGGTTTAAATTCATTTATACCCTTGTTTTAATTTTTATAAAATGGTTTCAAATGAATCTTTCTATCATTTTCCAAAGAGGGTACTTTATGACATTTTTGACAAATTAAGGTAAGAATGTTTTTTTAATTTATATAGTGGGTGTGGTTATTCTCCACCGTTATATCACATTTGAAGCTTCCCTAACAATCTTGTGTTAATATTTTCAAAATAAATGTTTACTTTTATAATTACGAGACTCTTAAATGATTACAAAATAGAAAGAGATATTTCCCTCAAATAGTTTTGATTCATATATTTCATCATCCTTTGATAAACATTACACTAGTTTAAAGTTGATTTATTGTGATACAAATCTTATATATTGTATTTATGGTTTTGTGATATTTTTGACTATGGATGTGTTATTTTTATACCATTCATGGTTTATGGTTAAAGTATTGACATTTCGTATGCTAGTTCTAATACGAATGTTAATGTTACGTTTCATCATTTTTATATGAGGAATGTATTGGACTTAGTAAGTGACAGGTGGAGACCACTATTTCTCCTTTGTGTGTCTGTAGGTCTCATGAGATAATTAGACGTTTAATTTGCTGAGGCCTTTCCGAATTTGATATATGGTTTTGGCCTAGGCCATACTCATTTTTAGACGTCTTGAATGAGGGCTTGACAAAATGTTTCAGAATGTACAACATTATACATTCCCCCATTATGAAAATAATATTGATAGTTCATGTGGTTATTCGACCAGTAGAATACCCATTACTATGTTTTATTATGAAATTATTTAAGCAGCTCATATTCCTACCATAAATAGTACGTGTTTATTATTTGTAAAAGAATTTGTTTTCAATTATTCACCATGAATAATGTTTATGTTATATTCCACTATATTTCATACCCATACAGAGCATTTTCTCTCACCCATTTCTTATTTTTTATTTTCCTAAGATTCCTAGAAGTGTATTTTGATTGATAAGCAGGGTTAAGCTAGAGGATTAATGGAATTCTCACAGGATCATTTATGTTGTGTTTTATTTTTCTAATGTGTAATGTAACGTTCATGTATGTAATATAGTTTCAAGACTTCTAAACTGGTCGGTCCTTCAAGATTTGATTCCTTGAAATCATTCCAATGTATTAAAATAATGCACTGACTTCAGGGTTCTAGGGGTGGGGTGTTACAACTCATGAGAAATTAGTGGGTCCAATATATCTTGTAAAAGGTTTGATAACCATTATAGCTCATGATTGAGTCTGATATAGCTTATACAGAGGGTGATCCCCATTATAAATATCCAATTCATTGGGTTATGATAATTTTGGAAGTTGGAATTATGGATATTCCAATTAAAAGGGTTTTTAATGGGTTTTATGTATATTATTCTCTAAGTAACCTAAAGGAGTTTTAATCTCTTAATATGTGTTATAATTATTTTATTTTTGAAAAATGTGTTTATTTCAAGTGAAAATTAAATATTCCATATTCTGAAAGAACATTTATGATAAAGGATAAAGTTATATGGGTTTTCATATTTTTACAAAAAAAAACATTTTGCTTTATTTTTATACCCCTTACAATGATTTTGTGATCATATAATGTTTTTTAAAAAAATTCACATGGTTTAAATATGGGTAATGGAAAGAAAGAATTCAAGTTGTAACTTAAAGAGATTTCCCTTGAAAAAAATCCATTATTTATTTTAATTATTTTATATTATGGAAAAATGGATAATGATTGGACGTGTCCACATTTTATTTTATGGATTCGTTATTTATTGATTTATAGAGGAAATGTCAAAAAATCTAAACATGAAAATATCCGTTGATGTTAAAGAAAGTAATTTATTGAATAAAACTCAATATTTTGTCATTTTTATGTTCAAGGAATTATATTGTACTTCCATACATATTATTGTGAATAAATTTTCATTTTATTCTTTCACCAATCTCCATAGATGTGATGGGTTTATCCTTAATTTTATCCACTCATATTTATACTGAATTGAAACATTTAATTTTAAAATTATCAATATTAATTCATAAATATTCATTGGAATGTGGGGTTTCATTTCACATCAACTTATCAAAATATAAAATTTATGATGATGCCTCAATTATTCTATTTTTTTATTGAGCCTTATATTAGGTAAGACTCTATTATTGAATTTTTTAAGTCACTAATTTATCTGTATCAGGTAATGATTTATCATAATAAACTTTTATGATTCCAAATTTAACTATGATCCCAAGGAACATTATATTTAATGTAAAATTATGATCTTTAAGAGTCATCACATATGTTCTCATTAAAAAAAACTTCTATATTTTCTATATGAAACTTAATCACCTATTTTATGTACTGATTATGTTCCTTTCAGTAATAATGATTTCTCACAAAAAACTTAAATATCAATATTCTACTATTTGGGTGAACATTTATTCATATGTTTTCATTTATTAATCATTATTCTCAATGAGGTTTATGACAGTTTCATGAACAGGTACATATTGAGTATTTTGCATATCCATTTTACTCTAATTCAGTAGTGATTTTTCAAGATCATAAATCCTTTTAATTTTAACTTCCAACCAAGATTTCATGATTTCAATACTACATTTTATCACATGTGAAGATTCCAAAAATATTTCAGACTAATATCCTTCTTACAGTGACTTCATTGTAATTATTTTTAGAATATGGAAAATATTTCATTATCAATTTTGAAAGAGTAACCCTTTTTCTTCTCTATGAGGGTTTTTTATTTTATGATCTTTAGTCCAAGGTATTTTCTTTCACTTGAAGTTATGGTTCAACTTATTTTTTTATTCAAATTTTTCCTTCATAAAAGAAAATATATAAGAAACAAAAACATGATATATTTTCTCCAAATAATCATTAATTCAGTGTAAATTTTATAAATTGGATAAACTAACATAAATTCAACATAGATTATACATTCATCTTGTAGAGGAATGATTCAAAATTAAATATCAATAAAACATCTAATCTCACTGTCTTCAGGTAGTGGTGGATCTTCTATCTACTTATTCTAAGAGGCTAACTTTTACTACTTAAGAGATTAATTATTCTTATGGATATTGAATTTTTTAGTTGATACTCGTATATTAATATAATTGGGATAAAATTCTTTATTTATCTTCTCAGGTATACCTTTATTATATTCTGGTAGAAGAGTATATTTATCTTATGGAAATATTCACTTCATGTGTATCATTGGAAAATAAATTAGACCGATATAGTATATCTAAATTGAGGGAACCATTGTCTTAGATAGCTTATTCATCTTCGTGGACCATTCAATCACCCTAATAGAGGGGTGAAATAGGGGTGAATAAATTTTACCAATCAAGTTCAAATTTAAAATTTTCTTCCACTAAATTAATAAAACCAATTGTATGGGTTTTGATGTTTAGATCATTTATATGTTCCCGAAACACTTAATCCCACATGTAAAGAAGATAATTTAATGTAGAAAAAACATGAATATTTTTTAAATTTCCATCCCTTTAATGGGAAGAATACTCAATTTTATTCTAAATATTATCCAATTCATATATTTTTAATGTTCTCATATGTGTTACAATGGGGAAAGTTGTTATAATTTCCCTAATAAAATGATTCATCATAAACTCCCAAACCATACTATTACACATGTTATTAAGATATCCCCTGGTATGATCCTAATATATATATGTAGTAATGTTTTATTTATTTATACTTTAACCATAATTATTCTATGGTTCTCTATGAAATTATTTCTAGATGGAACATAGACTGGCTTCTATACTTCCATTATACTTACCATCCAAATCAACCTATTTATAAATATTTTAACTTAATTCCAATTATCAAACTAGAACATATAAACATTTATTACTTATTTAGGTTCCATATTTTCATTATTCTATCTCACCTCCTTTTTTCATTTTGAATATATATAAATTAATCTTCTTCTGTAGAACAATATGCTTTGGTTTTGTTTAAAAATTGACACCTTTGATATTATTATGTATGTAGGTTAAAAATATCTCTCATAATGTCTTTTTTAGTTTCTCTATTAGTTAATATTATAGTAATTAATAGTAATATATTTCAATAAATTATAATTGTATTTTTTATAAATGTACCTTTTTTTAAATATCAGTGATTTCAGATCTTTGAATTTTGATACTTCAACAAAATTATATTTTGATTGCCTTTAAAAACAATCTATGATTCTACATTTAAGAAAAATCTCTAAAAATTGTGTAAAATTAATGTAAAAATACCATATGAAATCAAAAACATTTTTAGGACTATTTGATATCTATATAATTTTATACATTTCTGTGAATTCATAATGATCACATAAAGCCACTTGTAATTTTATAATGGTCTTACATATAAATACTTCACTCAACATCTTCTTGTTCTTACTATACTTTTTCATTACCCAATCATCTATTACTTTTAGTATTTAAATCTAGCACGAATCTTGTGCATCCCATAGAAATCATCTATTTCAATATCAAATGATCTCACCCTCTTGAATCTAATACTTATAATATTTTTATGCCTAAAATTCCTCATTTCTATTCACTAACTATATTAGATATTCTTCCATAAAATTGACATTTAATTCTAACATCACTCAGGGTTATCAACATGTATTATTCTTTTAATAGTAAATGATTCATATCATATTCAATCTTCATACTCTATAGTACCCTACTTTGAACACTTCTTAGGAACCTCAAGTTACAATGCTCTAAATTTTGTCTCTTCTACCACTTCTTCAACCTATATTGACATCACCAATGTTTCTTCATTTTTTATTATATTTTGAAACCATTATAATTATATGGCCCCGACCATAAACCTTACTTAATCTTGAGTTATTAAAATATTACACATTGAGGATCTTTTCAGGTTTAGAGTTTTAGAAAATTATAACATAAAACATGCATTACATTCCACATATAAACAAAGTGGTTACATAAAGATAGTATTCATTTTTCCCATCAATGGAAAAATATTTTAAATAAAACATGGATTCATTCTTGACACTTCCTTGACACTATCATCATATCATGTACCTTTCCCTTGACCTGTGAAAAATATTTCAAAAAACTTGGGATGAACATAAAAAGCTCAGTATGGGTTATAAAAATATTGAAAGGAAACATGGGTACATATATACATAAGAATGAAATCATACTTTACCCATAAAACATAAGAACTTTATCATACCTCATCAAATCATGAATAAATCATAGAAATCATAAGACATAAAGGTAAGTTGAGGCATTCATAACATTCTTACGTAGGGAGTCACCCTCTTGGTTAGGTTTGGAATACCCATCATAGTATATTCCCTAAATCTCTTCGGATAAACCTTAAGATTTCACTCCTTCGCGTTACCCAATGCATTGGAGAGCTATATCAGGCTCACATGCCCTTAGTTTATCATGGAACAACCCGTCTTCAAAATAATGCCCAAGAACCTCAACATAATCGTATCACATAAAACATGCATAAAGATAACATAACATTTCCACCTTTCAATCACAAGATATCAATACAACACATTGATATAAAAACATTATGAAAACCGTTTTCAATACCAAAATAAAAGAAAATTAAAACATGGTATTTATTTTTTTTTTTAAAAAGGTATGGCTTGTAGAGGAAGCCGAAACTCAAATAATGGTCACGGCGGCGGAGAGGTCGTTGTCTCCGCATACATACGACAAAAACATTTCCTTTTGTCATTTAGTAAATTTCTTCGTATAAAAAAGATTCCTTTTGGATAAACGTAAAAGTCAAATGGGTTTATACACCGTATAAAAGAAGGTTGTGTATAAAACAAAATATGCCTCAATGAAAGGAGATTGAGATGAAGTCACATACCTCGGGTCCGACATGACTCGGTCGTTCTTTAATCTCCTGAATAATAAACTTGAGTTAATTTCTACAAGCTTAAGAACCTTTTTCAAGTTCATTATTCCTTTTATATCACTTATTACCATGTCATGAACACAATGTAATTATTTTAGTCAATAACGGTCGTTTTAACGATCATTGGTACTTGAGTCAAAATATGCTCTTTATAATTACACTTGGTTCATGTATCCATTATATCCAGAGTTATACTCATGATTTAGATATCATATATATCATATATATCATATATATTCAGTATATACATTCATTTATAATATTACATAATCATTTAGAGGTAAGAAATGAAATGCACCGTTCATGGAGACGGTAAGCCGTACGTACACATGAACGCTACTTTCATTTCTATTTGGTATTTTATAGAATGGAATAATAATTATATAAAGGTATATTATAATTCCATTTTAATATAATATATAATATCATAACTCCATCCTTTATACGTCCCACATATGGTATTAACGAATCAAATCACTTTGAGGGGGCGGTAGTCCGCACTTCCTTAAATGAAGATATCACGTTTACCCATAATGGAAACCATAAAGGTATGACCAAAATGAAAAATACAGAACCTTAAGGAAAACATAAACATATTATATATCATATATAAATATATTTTCATCTTAATGTACACCTTTGAAGGTGTTAAAATAATGTTGAACAATCATCGTTTCGGGAGGCAGAAATTCGCCATCCACGGAAACAGTATGTTCGTTAACCATTAGATGTAGGTGTGTGTAAGTGTAGCTCGAATCCTTATTATAAAAACATCCTAGTATATTTAATATACTAGAGTTGTTACAAAATAAATTAATAAAAATAGTTTAGGGGGTTGGAGAAGAAAAATAAATCAAAAGGACTCAAGTGAAGACATTACCTTAAAATCGAGTAACTCCCTTTGGTTTGAGCTCAATGGCTTCCTTGGGAAGCCTTCTGCCCAAATTGAGGCTTCAAGCAGTAAGAGAGGGCTGTTGAGAGACAAAATGGGCAGGGGTTGGCCCAGCCAAAGGCTTTGGAAGTGCGGGTTAGGAGGTAGAGGTGGGGGCCTTTTATAAGAGGAGAGGAGGGACACTCTTGGAAAGTAAAGAAATGTTACTTTATTTTAAAATGATTTTCGGATTCAAAAGGTTACACATTGATATAATTCAAGGGTCCAATGATAAGGTTTCTAAATCCACCCATACAATAGGTTTTGGACATGTGTAGGTCATAGATTTTACATTATCATTTGATTTTATTTAAATCCTTTATTAATGAGGTAGTCGCTGCATCATCATGATGTCATAAATAATTTAATTTATTTAAAGTCTAAAAATTATAAAACAAATACTATGATGTATGAAATCCTTTTATATTTCCAATGAATATTTATAATAAAAAATCTGACTTGTATAACCCCATGTAAAAATTGTTTTAGTAAAATTACTCATGTTTGTGTCATTTTTACTTTAACATTAAATAAAAAGATATTAATGTCATTTTCCTTCCAAAGTGGATCCATGGGGTCCCCAAGTAGACACATGGATTTTCTTGGTCGGACATGACACATCCAATAAGGGTAGGACATGTTTCTAGGTCATTTCATATTATTAAAACGTTATTTTTACCTTAAACTACACTAATTACCACTAATCTCGATTAAAAACATATAAGTTAATATTCACCAAAAAATTATTTTAATCCCATTGAACCAAATTTTACTTCTTAATTACAACCATGTATGTCGGATTTTTGAAATTCAAAACACAAAAGTGGAAAAGTTTCATTTAAATGAAAAATCAGTTTCTTTAACTACCACTTAGTGGTTTCACTATTCATCAAAAATTGATGTTTTTCAGAAAAATTCCAAAACATCACCCTAAGCTATATTTGATATTATGAATTCAAAAATGATGTATATTTTAAAATATTCAAATCATATAAGTTACATTAACTAATTTAATAATTAATTTCCGCTGTCATGACAAATAGCGTGTTTTTATGAAACAATAAGTATCAAAAGATTGACACCAGTTTAAGTCCAATTTCAATGTGAAATTGATTCCAATGAACACAATTGGATTAAATGGTAAATATATATTCTAATTTCACTTCAAAACCAATTCAAAATATAATCTAATCATATAAATAAATTAGATTAAAAAGCAGTTTTGATGTAAAATGCAGTATTTTTCACTATTCATTAAAAAATGATCATTGTCAGAAAAATACCAAAAATTTATCCAATGTAAATTTCAATGTCCCAATAATAAAGAATATGTTTATTTTGACAAATATGGATTATAAAATTGTCAAAAGATTGATTTAAAAAAGGTTTTCCATCAAAAGGCCGCAAAACAATCATTTAAGAATATTAGTGTATTCCATGCATAAGATTGGATTTATTCTCATTTTAAGCCTCTAAAACACTATCTAAATCATTAATTGACAGAGATAAAAATATATATTGTTCATTACTTACTTGGGATGTTAAATCCTTTCCCCCTTTATAAAATTGCATCCCCGCAATTTATTTACTTACTGAATACGTGGGGGTACTTATCCCTCATTGCATTTTCAAATTCCCATGTGGCTTATTCAATCATGTGGTTTTTCCACAAAACCTTTACCTGATGAATCATCTTATTCTGTAACACTTTCTCCCTGTGGTCAAGAATCTGGACAGGTTGTTCCTCATAAGATAGGTTCTCTTCCAGCTGAACTACCTCCGAACTCAAAACATGAGCTGGGTCTGGTATATACTTTCTCAACATCGAAACATGAAAAACATTATGTACCTGAGATAAACTCGGAGGTAAAGCCACTTGGTAAGCAACTGATCCAACTCTCTCTAGAATTTCATATGGTCCAATGAATCTTGGACTCATCTTTCCTTTCTTACCAAATCGCATTACACCATTCCATGGTGGTACTTTGAAAAAAAACATGATCACCTACCTCAAAAGATAGATCCTTCCTCCTGTTGTCTGCATAACTCTTCTGCCTACTCTGATCTGTTCTCATGTGTTTCTGAATCAATTGAACTTATTCTGCCATTTCTTCTACCAATTCTGGTCCCATCAACTTCCTTTCACCCACTTCATCCCAAAAAGCTGGAGTTCGACACCGCTTCCCATATAACGCCTCAAATGGTGCCATATGTATACTGGAATGAAAACTGTTATTATATGAAAATTCAACCAAAGAAAGATGTTGGTCCCAACTTCCCTGATAATCCATCTAACATGCTCATAACATATCCTCTAAGGTCTGAATTGTTCATTCTGACTTCCCATCTGATTGAGGATGAAAAGCTGTACTAAAATTTAATTCAGTACCCAACAACTTCTGAAGGCCTTTCCAAAAGTTAGAAGTAAACCTGGGATCACGATCGGATACAATGGAGAGAGGAACTCCATGTAACCTGACTATCTCTTTAATATACAAACGGGAAAGTTGATCTTGGGAAAAAGTATCTCATATAGCAAGGAAATGAGCAGACTTGGTCAGGCGATCAACAATAACCCAGATTGCATTATTACCTCGAGTGGTCTTCGACAATCCCACAACGAAGTCCATGGATATATTCTCCCATTTCCACTCTGGCACTGGTAAAGGCTGAAGCATCCCTTTTGGTAACCGCTGCTCTGCTTTAACCTGTTGACAAGTCAAACACTTCATAGTAAAATCAGCAACATCTATTTTCATTCCATCCCACCTGTAATACTCCCGCAGATCTCTGTAAATCTTAGTACTTCCAGGATGAACTGAAAACGGAGAACTATGAGCTTCACAAAACAACTCTCTCTTCAATTGTGATTCACAAGGCACACACAATCTCTTCCCAAATCTCAAAATGCAATCATTATCAATGTTAAATTCAGGCAACTTACCTTTTTTAACTAGCTCTACCTTTTTCTGCAACTCACTGTCTTGCTTCTGCGCTTGCTTGATTCTGTCTGATAGAGAAGATTTCACTGATACCTAAAACAAAACAGAAGAACATCTTGCACCAACAACTTCTATGCCAAATTTCATCAAATCCTTAACCAAAGGATCACATTCCAAATGCAACATTGCTAATGAAGCATTACTTTTTCAACTCAAAGCATCATCCACTTTATTTGCTTTTCCTGGATGGTAATGAATTGTACAATCATAATCCTTGATTAATTCTAGCCATCTCCTCTGTCTCATTTTTAACTCTTTCTGAGTGAATATATACTTTAAACTTTTGTGATCAGTATATATTTCACACTTTACTCCATACAAATGATGCCTCCAAATTTTTAAAGCGAAAACAAGAGAAGCTAATTCCAAATCATGTGTAGGGTAATTTACCTCATGAGTTTTCAACTGTCGTGAAGCATAAGCAATTACCTGATCATTCTGCATTAGGACGCAACCAATTCCTTTCAATGAAGCATTACTGTATATAACAAACTCACCATTCCTGGAAGGATGTGCCAAAACTGGAGCATTCACCAATCTTCTTTTCAATTCCTGAAAACAATCATCACATTCTTTTGTCCAGATAAACTTAACACCCTTCCGAGTTAGCTTAGTCATTGGACTAGATAACCGTGGAAAATTTCTAACAAACCTTTAGTAATAGCCTTCCAAACCAAGGAAACTACAAATCCCTGTTACATTTGTGGGTCTTGGCCATTCTTCAACAACCTTTGTTTTTGTAGGATCAACGGTTATCCCATCTCTAGAAACAATGTGACCAAGGAAAGAAATTTGTTGCAACCAAAAATCACACTTGCTGAATTTCCCATACAATTTCTTTTATTTTAAGGTTTCCAAAATAACCCTTAAATGTCTTTCATGCTCTTATTTACTTTTAGAAAACACCAAAATATCATCAATGAAAACCACCACAATCTTATCCAAGAACTCTTGGAAAATTCTATTCATTAAGTCCATGAATATAGCAGGTGCATTGGTTAGCCCAAAAGGCATTACTACAAATTCATAATGGCCATATCTTGTACGAAATGCAGTCTTTGGAACATCTGCTTCCTTTACCTTCAACTGATGGTACCCCGATCTCAGGTCAATCTTTTAAAAAAACTGAGCTCCCTGGAGCTGATCAAACAAATCATCGATATGAGGCAAAGGATATTTGTTCTTAACAGTGATGTTATTCAAGGATCTATAATCAATGCAAAGTCTCATAGAACTATCTTTATTTTTAAAAAATAAAATAGGAGCACCCCATGGTGACGTGCTAGGTTGAATGAAACCTTTCTCTAATAAATATTGCAATTGCTCCTTCAACTCTAAAAGTTCAATTTGAGTCATTCTATAAGGGGGTTTTGAAATTGTCCTAGAAATAAGAACTAAGTCAATAGTAAACTCAACTTCTTGATCTGGTATTATTCCAGGAAACTCATCAGGAAAAACATCAGGATACTCATTTACCCCTGGCACATCATTAATCTGAACAGTTCCTTTATTTTCAACGATGTGTGCAAGGTAACATTCATTTCCATCTTTTACAATTTTCTCGGCCTCTTGATATGTTATCAACAGTAAGGGTTCATTCTTGTACACAAACTGAAAGTCTTTCTAAAAAGAAACTTCTTTAGATCTACATTCAATCTTATCATGGTAAATATAGAGCCAATCCATACCCAGGATAACATCAAACTCTACTAGAGGTAGAACAATAACGTTTGCAAGTAGGTTCTTTCCACAAATAAGGATAGGAAGATTCTTATAAATTCTTTTTGCCTCAAAATTTCCCCCAGGTGTTTTTACCAAAAGTTCAGGAGTCATTTATTGAGATGGTATTCCCATTTTACTAGAAAAGTTTTCAGAGATGAAAGAATGTGTAGACCCCGAATCAAACAACACACTGGCATAATCTGAAAAAACAAACAAAGTACCTGATACAACTTCATTTGATTGCCCGACATCTTATAAAGTAGTTGCAAAGGATTTCACCACCCCTTTATTCTTGTAGTCTAACTGCTTCACATCACTCGAGCTCTTTGTCGGACACTCATTTGCATAGTGACCCATCTCATTACACTTAAAACATTCTGCTAACTGTAAATCAAATTTGTTCTTACTATCACCCTGCTCTTTTTCAGTGCAATCACGAGCCTTATGTCCCATCTTACCGCATCGGTAGCACTTTCCAGATTTCATAAGACATTCCCCAGCATGCCTATTCCCATATTTATCACAAACTGGAAACTTAGTTTTTTTACCATCAGACTTTTTTGAAGAATTCTTCCCTTTCTCCTACCACCTCGGTCTCTTCTTCTGTTGGTTGTTATAAAACACTTGATCATCAGAAAACTCCATTTCCACCTTCTCGGCACATCGAACAAGCTTTTCATAACTTTTAAACTCATGAGAAGCTAATGCCCTTTGATATTTTGGCTTTAATCCTGAGTAAAAACGATTGATTTTACTATCAAGGTCTCGGATAAAATTTGGAGCCTACCTTGCCAATTGAGTGAACCTTTCTTCATAGGCATCCACTGAGTCTTCCTCTTGCCTCAATTCCAGGAATTGATTTTCCATCCTAAGTCGAACATCCTTAGGAAAATACTTCTCAAGAAACATACCTTTGAATTCATCCCAGTCAAGAGCATCAATCTCATCGGCGTCCCTGATATTTTTAACCATCGACCACCACTGATCTGCTTCACCCTCCAAATGGTAAATAGAAAGACTAACTTTTTGATTGTCTGAACACCCCATGACCTCGAAAATCTTCTCTAGTGCTTTAATCCACCCTTCAGCTTGCACAGGGTCAGATGATCCTCTAAATGATGGGGGATGTTGCCTCATGAAATGTTCCACCACTGACATGTTCATCTGCGGTTGATCTGGCTGATCTCGTGCATGGATACCCCCACCATTTATCGCTTGAGTCAACTACTCCATTACTACAACAAACTATTCAGTTCCAATTCTGACCATCTCAGGATGCTGATTCGGAAGGTTATTTCCTTCTGTATGCCTTCCTAGCACTACTTCCATGTTTCCTCTGCGGAAAACCATTCTGAACAAACATGTATGAAGCAACATGGTAATCTTCAAATGCTATATCATTTCAAAAAATATTTTTGGATAATAATTTAATAGAATTCTAACTCCTAAAGTTATCTAAACCGACCTCTGATACCAACTATAAGGCCCAGGCCTTAAACCTTACTTAATCTTGAGTTATTACAAGATTACACATTGAGGATCTTTTCAGGTTTAGAGTTTTAGAGAATTAGAACATAAAACATGCATTACATTCCACATATAAACAAAGTGGTTACATAAAGATAGTATTCATTTTTCCCATCAATGGAAACATATTTAAAATAAAACATGGATTCATTCTTGACACTTCCTTGACACTATCATCATATCATGTACCTTTCCCTTGACCTGTGAAAAACATTTCAAAAAACTTGGGATGAGCAAAAAAAGCTCAGTATGGGTTACAAAAATATGGAAAGGAAACATGGGTATATACATACATAAGAATGAAATCATACTTTACCCATAAAACGTAATCACTTTAACATACCTCATCAAATCATGAATAAATCAAAGAAATCATAAGACATAAAGGTAACTTGAGGCATTCATAACATTCTTACGTTGGGAGTAACCCTCTTGGTTACGTTTGGAATACCCATCACAGTATATTCCCTAAATATCTTCAGAGAAACCTTAATGTTTCACTCCTTCGCGTTACCCAATGCATTGGAGAGCTATATCGGGCTCACCTGACCTTATTTTATCACGGAACCACCCGTCTTCATAATAATACCCAAGAACCTCAACATAATTGTATCACATAAAACATGCATAAAGGAAACATAACATTTCCACCTTTCAATCAAAAGATATCAATACAACACATTGATATAAAAAAATTATGAAAACCATTTTCAATACTAAAATAAAAGAAAAGTAAAACATGGTATTTATTTTTCTTTTTTAAATAAAGGTATGGCTTGTAGAGGAAGCCGAAACTCAAATAATGGTCACAGCGGCGGAGAAGTCGTTGTCGCCGCATACGTACAAAAAAAATATTCTCTTTTATCGTTTAATAAAATGCTTCGTATAAAAAAGATTCCTTTTGGATAAATGTAAAAGTCAAAGGGGTTTATACACCGTATAAAATAAGGTTTTGTATAAAACAAAATATGCCTCAATGAAAGGAGATTGAGACGAAGTCCCATACCTCGGGTTCGACTTGACTCGGTCTTTCTTTAATATCCTGAATAATAAACTTGAGTTAATTTCTACTTGCTTAAGAACCTTTTTCAGGTTCTTTATTCCTTTTATATCACTTATTACCATTCATGAACACGATGTAATTATTTTAGTTAATAACAGTCGTTTTAACAATCATTGGTACTTGAGTCAAAATATGCTCTTTATAATTACAAGTTGTTCATGTATCCATTATATCTAGAGTTATATTCATGATGTAGATATCATATATATAATATATATCCAGTATATACATGCATTTATAATATTACATAATCATTTAGAGGTAAGAAATGAAATGCACCGTTTATGGAGACGGTAAGCCGTACGTACGCATGAACGCTACTTTCATTTCTATTTCGTATTTTATAGAATGGAATCATAATGATATAAAGGTATATTATAATTCTAGTGTAATATAATATATAATATCATAACTCCATCCTTTATACGTCCCAAATATGGTATTAACGAATCAAATCACTTTGAGGGGGCAGTAGTCTGCACTTCCTTAAATGAAGATATCGCGTTTAACCATAATGGAAACCATAAAGGTATTCCCAAAATGAAAAATAAATAAGCTTAAGGAAAACATAAACATATTATATATCATATATAAATATAGTGTCATCTTAATGGCCACCTTTGAAGGTGTTAACATAATGTTGAACAATCATCGTTTCAGGAGGGAGCAATTCGCCATCCACGGAAACAGTATGTTCTTTAACCATTAGATGTAGGTGTGTGTAAGTTTAGCTCAAATAATTCTTATAAAAACATCCTAGTATATTGAATATACTTTAGTTGTTACAAAATAAATGAATAAAAAGAGTTTAGTGGGTTGGAGAAGCAAAATAAAACAAAAGGACTCAAGTGAAGACATTACCTTAAAATCGGGTAACTCCCTTTAGTTGGAACTCAAAGGCTTTCTTGGGAAGACTTCTGCCCAAAGTGATGATTCAAGGAGTAAGAGAGGGATGTGGAGAGACAAAATGGTTAGGGGTTGGACGCGCCAAAGGCTTTGGAAGTGTGGGTATGGAGGTAGAGGTGGGGGAAGAGGAGAGGAGGGGCACTCTTGGAAAGTAAAGAAATGTTACTTTATTTTAAAATGAGTTTCGGATTCAAAAGGTCCCACATTGATATAATTCAAGGGTAAGGTGATAAGGTTTCGAAATCCACCCATCCAATAGGTTCTGGACATGTGTAGGTCATAGATTTTACATTATCATTTCATTTTATTTAAATCCTTTATTAATGAGGTAATCGTTGCATCATCATGATGTCATAAATAATTTAATTTATTTAAAGTCTAAAAATTATAAGAAAAATACTATGATGTAGTAAATATTTTTATATTTCCAATTAATATTTATATTCAAAAATCTGACTTGTATAACCCCATGTAAATTTTTTTTACTAAAATAACTCATGTTTGTGTCATTTTTACTTTAACATTAAATAAAAAGATATTAATGTCATTTTCCTACCAAAGTGGCTCCATGGGGTCCCCAAGTTGACCCATGGATTTTCTTGGCCGCCCATGACACATCCAATAATGGTAGGACACATTTCTAGGTCATTTCATATTATTAAAACATTATTTTTACCTTAAACTACACTAATTACCACTAATCGCGATTGAAAACATAAAAGTTACTATTCACCAAAAAATTATTTTAATACCATTGAACCACATTTTACTTCTTAATGAAAACCATGTATGTCGGATTTTTGAAATTCAAAACACAGAAGTGGTAAAGTTTCATTTAAATGAAAAATCAGTTTCTTTAACTACCACTTAGTGGCTTCACTATTCATCAAAAATTGAAGTTTTTCAGAAAAATACCAAAACTTCACCCTAAGGTATATTTGATATTATGAATTAAAATATGATATCTATTTTAAAGAATTCAAATAATATAAGTTACATTAATTAATTTAATAATTAATTCCCGCTGTCATGACAAATAGCTTGTTTTTATGAAACAATAAGTATCAAAAGATTGACACCGGTTTAAGTCCAATTTCAATGTGAAATTGATTCCAATGACCACCATTGGATTAAATGGTAAAAATATATTCTAATTTCACTTCAAAACCAATTCAAAAGATAAGCTAATCATATAAATAAATTAGATTAAAAAGTAGTTTTGATGTAAAATGCAGTATTTTTCACTATTCATTAAAAAATGAACATTGTCAGAAAATACCAAAAAATTATCCAATGTAAAATTAAATGTCCCAATAATAAAGAATATGTTTATTTTGACAAATAGAGATTATAAAATTGTCAAAAGTTTGATTTAAAAAGGGTTTTCCATCAAAAGGCAGTAAAACAATCTTTTAAGAATATTAGTGTATTCCATGCATAAGATTGGATTTATTCTCATTTTAAGCATCTAAAACACTATATAAATAATTAATTGACATAGATAAAAATATATATTATTAATTATCTACTTGGGATGTTACAATAATCATCCTTCCTTCTTCCTTCTTCCTAACGACATAATCATTCATTCAAATTTTCTTAAATCACAATTTGTCTTTGATAAAAATGATTTATTCTTTATTAATGTATGGTAAAACATAATGTAACATAACTCCAACCCTATAATATATATTTGAATCCTCTACTTAATTTAATTATTATCATTTTAGATATTATCCAAATAATTACCATTACCATAAATCTATTTTAACTTATTTTCATTAACATTAACTCCAATCTAAAATATCCATATCATCGAGATTTACTAATACAAGGTATATCTTCAATATCCCATTTAATGGGATCTACAAACATCACACAACTACTATTATAGATACTATATGTAAATAACATCAGTTATATACTTTCTATTTATAAACAATTCGACAATGCTCATATCTTTTAACTTCTTCCAGATATAAGCACTCAAATGAATTCTTCCATTATCTGTAAGGATTATTTACATTATTTTATAACCTAAATTTTAATTAAATGTGTTTACATTATACTCTAGTAAGATTATATGATATTCCTCATATCCATAATCCTTTATTATAAAATACATATATTATGATATAGCTTCAAATAATTCCCCCGAGCTGTATATGAACTTTTGGTGGACTTAATTCTAGAACACTATTGTAAATATCACATTCAACATACTCAATGTCTTTTTAAAAACCTTTGAAAAAAATATAACACTTCATTATCATCATACATTTGGTACTTCAAAGTAAAAATTTAATTAAACTTATAGATGTCAGGGAATTATTTTTAATACATTTAAATGAAAAATTATTATATATTTTATAGTAAATAGAGAAAAATGTATTTGATAAAATTTGAATTAAAATGTGTTTTGAGGATATGATTCACACACTGAAAGAACCTCATAGAGTTATCATTGAAATCATGGAAATTCATTTGAAGGAAAAGGATAAATAATAAAGGATCATGATCATCCATTTTAAGAAAATATATGTATAATTAAAACAAATAATAGAATATTAATAAATATTAGGATGAAAGAATGTGTTTTGTGAAGGCTAAGGAAAATAACATCTATATATTATTCCTTATAATTGAAGTTAAACTGATAAATCAGGGAGAAGTTAAACCTATTCTTTGATAATATAGTGAATAAAGAATTAAATCCATGTTGGCTAAAAAATAAAGTATTACTTCTAAAAAGGCACATTTGTATGAAAAAAGTATCATGAAATTATTTGATGTTAAATCCAATTCAATACTTCAGAAGGAAATAATAAAAATTTCTTGATATTAGGTATATACTTATTCTTATTTTTATAATAGTTCTGGTTACAATTCATGTTTTAAACATATGTGTTTGAAGAAATATATATTAAACCCCCACACTTTAAATAATTTTTTTGTGGAAAAGGTTCATACCATTTGTTCGTAAAGAATATTACAATTGCAAATTTTATTTATATGGAAGCAGAAAGGATATAAGGTTGAATAAAATGATTCATACAGGAAGAAATCAAGATTAATTAGATATTTTTTGGATATTAAATGTTTTGAAATAAAGTAATTTACATTAGGAGTAAAATTTCAATTATTAAAATTAAAATAATCTATTCCTTAAGGGGGAAAAATAATTTTATGAAAAATCTTGTTGAGTACAAGGAATTTACATCGGAGAAGGAAAAAAATTGAAATATAAAAAATTTAAATATCATGAGATAATTTTTTATATCAAGATAAAAGTTTTAATTATTATCAAGAGTGTTGGTTAAGATTTACTAGGAATTATTTATTTATCAATACAAAAGGCCTCTTTAGAACTTTACTTTTAAGAAACACAATCCACTCTTTTTTGTTTACCTATTTCTAGCTATTCTGTATCCAAAGATAAAAAGAAATTTTTATTGGAATAACTAAATTTTAACCAGAAGAAGTATATCAGATCCAATTGGTGGATATTTATCATGTTTACCATATAGAAATATATAATTTACATAATATAGAAATATAAAAAGATCATCGAATAATATGTTTATAAACATGATTAGATGATGTAAAATGAAGTCCATCTGAAAGAGGCCTATATAGTTCACTCTACAGAGTTCTAAAAATAAAGATATACATGTTTACTAGATAAATGTATACTAAACCTACAAGATAAATAAAAGTAATTTCATCAGATGAATATTAATCTTTTTACTAGACATAACATTGGACCATTAAAATGTGTCACTAAAAGTAATAATCATATGGAATGTTTTTGCGCTTAACATATTAGTCAAAGAAGGATATCATCATATGTGGTTATAACTACTATTGAGAAATGAAGAATATTACTGTTGGAGATCATTTATAGATATAACCAAACCTTTAGGAGAGTATTTTTCTAATTACCAATGATAAAAGTCTCTTACAATGTGTTTGTAACTCATTTTTTCTTTGAGAACTAAATTTCTACATTGTTACTATTTTTCTTAAGGTATCTTTTGTGAGACGATCATTGTAAATTCATTAAGATATATTATTTTAATTTTTTATTCAAATAAAATAGACTGAGGTCCCTGAAGGATATAAAGACATATTTTTTCTGATAAGTTTTAATGATGGTTCTCAGGGATAGGGAAACATAACTTATGATGGGTTAATTCATGGATACCTAAATTACGGATGAGATAATTCTTTAATACATGAGGCGACAATGTAGTACTTTCTTAATAAAGTGTATATATGTTCTTTAAGTCAATTTAAATTAATTTTGTATAACATTATTTCCTTTGTTTTAAATGTTTTTATGTATTTTGTAGGAATATTTAGAAAAAAATATATTGTGAATTACAAACAGTTTCTAACTCTGTTTACATAGTGTATCGGTAAAAATCATTGTATGATAAAAATTCTAAAATTGGTTTTAAATTTTAAAAGTTTCAATTTATTACTAAAATTAACCCCATTATACAATACATTGAATACTACTACAGTATAACATTTTTAATAAGACTCAGGTTCTACGTATATTTCTTCAACAATAACATTGTTTCTAGAAAATGGTGCTTCTAATTTAAGATGATAGGTTAATTTTCAAGGATATTTGATAACATTAATCATACTTGGAAACTAATCATTAACAGTTTTGATTACGAATACTAGTGTGACCATATGAATAATTTTTTTTATCAATACTATTATAGATATATTTGGTATTATGATTTTGTTCATAAGATTATGGATAAAGAAGTTATATATTTCAGTATAGAGGAGAAATATGAATAATAGATAAATTATAATTTTTAAGATAATTTACTATGTTTTATGATGAGTAATGTATAAAATAAAATTTAAACATGTTAAATGAATAAAAATATGTGGAATAAGTTGGATGTTACTAATTTTGGATGTTCTAATGTTTTATAAAATATAATAGAAATGTTGTAAGAATTTAATCTGGTGTTTGATTTCATAACTAGAGAATCAATAAATCAAATGTGCCAATGTTTTATGAAAATATTGAGTATTTTATATCCTCTTAGAGAGAAATACATGTCAGGTTAGCAGTTTATTGATAATATTACCCATATAAGGCATAAGTGACTATAATCCAAGAATTAAAAAATTGATGACCCAAAATATCATACCTAGTTAATAATATATTATTTTATTATAAATCTTATGGTGTTTGAGAGTAGGCTAAAAAGAGATACTGATAATGAAAATAAAAAACTGGTTTTTCTTTTTTTCCAATATCAATATCTATAGATTAGAAATAAAAAGAGTGTGAAAAGGTTTCTAAATGTATAAATAATAAAAAGAAGGTTACAGATAGAATAAGAAGAAGTCCCTCAAAGAACATGGGTATGAGTTTTCTCTACTTTCTATGAAGATGAATTCAATTAATATAATGAAATAATTTCATTAAAATTATAAGAATACTCGATGGGAATGAATTTGTAAGAATGACACTTATGGAATGATTTTTAGGGCAATTAACCATGACATTTCAATCCAGGTTGTGTAAGGTTGAAGAAGAAGGAAAAAATCTCATGGAAATACAATATGAACTATGGAAGGAAAAGTTTGATTACTTCATAGACATTGAGTTCTAGTGGAGAAGATATTTATTATAAATGTTCTTCTCTTGAATTCACTAATGATCATACATTAATGGGTTTCAATATTGGAATTCTAAAGAATAACGAATTATATATAGAAAATATATTTACATAATCCCTTATTTATATAAATATGAATTCTAACTGTCTAGGATCTAATGATGAATAATATTTTAATTAATTTGAAGAAAAAAATGTTGTTATTTCTTTTGACGAGTATAAAATACTATGTTTTCAAAAAGTAAATAGATATGTTTCTTTTCTAGAGAAAAATATCAACAATGTTATAAATATCTATGAATATGTCAAAGTAGAAAATTATAAATAATACTCTATAATTTCTAATCATACTTCAGAAAATTTGAAATATACATTATACAAAGATAGGAACATTAATTATAGTTTAACTGAATGTTATAAGAATATATTTATCAAACCAAATTATAATATATTGATTCTAAAAATACATTTGTCAAATTTTAATTATGGGAATAAAAGTTTTGATAACATTTACAGACCGTTGAAAAAATATCTAAATATTTCTAAAACATACAATAACTCCACAACACCACATTATCAATAATAATATTTTATTATAAAGTCTCAAACACTGTGAAAAAATTATCAATGATGTTGAAGTTTGAAGAATAACTATTCTTTAGAAAAAATTCAATCATTTGGATTTCAATATTCTTAAATTTATAAATAATTTATAGTTTTTAAATATAATAAAAATGCTATGATTTGGATTTCAAAATATTTATGTTAATATATTTCCGAACCAATGAAATTCATGGTACTAAATTCTTGGTGTTATCAATTTTAGGGAAAATAATGAGTAGAAAAGAAAAAAAATATAGTACATTGATAATTCATTCTCGTGGAATATGTTTGGAAAATAAGTTCTTCGAAAAATTCATCAAGATGAAATGTGGAAAAGAATCATTCCAAGAATATGATCATGGTGAAATTTATGACATTTTTTATATCTATTTTTTTGGAAAAGTTATTATTTCAAATAATTTTTTATTGTATGACTTTATTACTATTTTCTTCGATGAAGTCAATTATATGTTATAGGTTATCTACTGAACTTATAGAACGATAAATGTAATGTTAAAAGTTTAAAAGGAAAATTTATTATAACTACTTATAGGTAAGGTAATTATTAAAACTTAAATTTTCAAATAATTAGAATCCATTAAATACCTAGAGTATGTGTGGTGGAAAATAAATATTGGTTATTTGAGAGAAGTTTAGGAAAATTAAATGTGTGAACTTTAGAAAAAATAATTAAGAACGGACTTGTTATAGATCTATATGATCTTTGGTTTAATGCTTCTAAATTCAATTACACTTTTTAATATAGAAATAAAAAAAAAACAAGATTTAAATATATTAGTGAGTATCAAATTCTGATGCTTTGTAAATATTGTAGAAGGATTTATTTGGTCAAACAAAAACTTGATGTATTTGATGAATATAATATTTATATTTATTTCTTGATGACTACAATAGATATATATGGTTCAAATCTATATTTAAAAAGTATAAATATTTTTTTTGAAATAAAACTTTATATTTCATAATAGAAATGAGAAAAAAAAATTCCAATGGTAAATATTTTTAGTGATCCTAGTGATCATCTGAAAATTCTTATCCTGAAACTTTTTATATTAAAAAATTAATTATACATAACTTCTCAGATCCTATAAGAAAATTTTCAAAACGGTGTAGTTAAATAAAGAAATATAATTCATCAAGATATTACTATAACCTTGTTGACTGAATAACCAATGGATAAATTTTTTTGGGCTGAAGTTTTCAATAATTTGGATTAAATAGAAATTCCAGTTTTACTCCCAAATTTTATTAAATTAACTCCATATTATTTGTGTAATCGAAGGAATACAAAAACTTATTACATCATATATTTAGGATATGAGGTATTTATATTGAATAAAAATGTTAATTTTCATAACAGTTCTCCAGAAGTTAGAGAATGAATTTTTCATTTTTATTCCAAAAAAGTAATCCTTATCATTATTTAAAGAACAAAAACAAACACAATTGGAGAAATAGTGCATGTTAATTTTGGTGAAACTAGTAATTTTAATTTAAAATAACCCAAAACCACATATTTGGAGGATCTTTTCAAATATAGTTTTCAAGTCATTTTATAAATTTATTCAAATATAATAAAAACTAAAGAATTAATTTATAACAGATTAAATCTAGAATAATATAGAAATTTTATTTATTAATAGTGACTAATAAACCCATGAAATTAGAATATCATAATAAATCATCAGTTTGGAAATTTTTTCAATGATGATGATCTACCACGAAAAACTAGAATATCCTTAATAAATGGATGTGAAAATTTTAAATTCATATATTAGTTCGAATAAAAAATTCATGTTGAGGATTTTGGTGAGGAATATTAGATAAGAGAAATTTAGGAAGAACTTAATAAATTTAATAGAAACAATGTTTAGAAATATGTAGAACATAATGAATATCTTCCTATGATTAGAATGAAATTGGGTTTCCATAATAAACACTATTAAAATTGAATTATTGTTTGAAATAAATAAAGAATTATAGCTAATGGATATAATCAAAATGAATGGAAAAAATAACAAGGAATCCTTTTCTCTAGAATCTTGACATGGGTCCATTCTTATACTTCTTTTGTATAAAACATTCTTTAATTTCACTTTTTTCAACTAGATGTGACATTTGATTTTCTAAATGTATATTATTTATATGATGTTTATGTAGAAAAAATACATGGGTATGAAAGAAAATATTTGTATTATATTTATAAACTTACTAATGCACTCTATCAACTAATACATGACCCAATATCCTAGTATGAGAGACTTACTATTTTTAAACATCATAAGGAATTTTCAAAGGGATCTATTTATCCAACACTTTTTGTTTAGAATTGTTTCATATAAATAATCCTTGTTTAGATTTATATATATGAAATTATATTAAGTTCAATGTAGAAGTCACTTTCCAAATCATTTGATAAAATTATAAAAAAATGTGTTTGAAATTTGCATGATGGTTGAATTATCATTTTTAATTGGATTTCAAATTTCTCAAAATTAGAAGGAAACTTCTTACCTCAACAAAATAATAAAATAGATTTACTTAAATGATTTGGTTATGGATGTATTATATTTATAAGTACTTCTATTATAACCTAAAAATATATTTCTTGATGAATTTCTAAGATTATTAAATCAAAATAAAATAAGGGGAATACAGGTAGATTAATTAATTGTGGATCTATTCATCTAGAATTAATGTTTTATATATTCTTATCTGTGAAATTTCAATAAAATTTTAAATAATCACATCTAAATGACACTAATTTTTTTATCTTACATTTACTTTAGATCTTTAATGATTTTATTCTTCAGGAAATGATTTTGAACACAAAACGTTTTTCAGATACTGAATTTGGGGGATATAAATTGGATAGGAAAAATACAACTAGAACATCTCAATTATTATTCAATTTATCTTCATGATATTTTAAGAAACAACACTGAGTATCACATTCCACAAATCGAGATGAATATGCAGAAAATGAAATTTATTATGCTTAGGTTTTGTGGATACCATAAAATGTCACTAAATTTGGAAGGATTTTTAGGGAAACTCTATTTTTGTGTGACAACACAAATTCTATATCATTATATAAAAATCCCCCACAACACTAATGAGCTAAAAACATAGATGCAAGACTCCAATTCCCACAGGATAACATAAAAATGGATTTATTTATTTATAGCTATGAAAACATAAGATCAACATGATGATAAATTTAAAAAAAATTATATGTTTTGTTAATTTTAATATATTAGATAGATTCTTTGAATGATTAATATAAAATGTTCACTTATCTAATTCTTTTTACCACACTCCAGGTAGAGAAAAATCATTTAAAAATGGGTATAGAATTTTAATTATTTTTTCAATCTCATTTTTATAATTTTATGTTTTGTTATCCTTCTTGAAAAAATAAAATAACAATGATTTTATATGAAACTTATGAATTTTCAATGGAATTAATTTTTTCAAATAATCCTCATAGAGACTCCTTCCTCTGACTTTTTTCTATTAATCCAAATTATTTATATCAGTAGTCAAAATATTGTAAGAATGAGATTTTAATAATTTTTATACGGCTCATCCAAAAGGTAAATTATTATTATATTTATTATTATAATATTTATTTTGAAGATTCCATTATAATATTTTTAATAAAAATTTTATTTTTATTTTTTTGATGTTTTTGTAATAAAACAAAAAATATATTTTCAAGAAACATTACAAGAATTTGTGAGTTAGTTGTCTATATAAATTATATTTCAAATTTTTATTGAATTTTTAGATTTAATATCATCCATATAATAGGTGAAAATAGAATCAACTATCTAACTATGGATATATATAATAGCAGTAGATCACCTCTTCTTCCTTGCTAATTGAAATAAATAAAATATTGTGAGGGGGGTTTTCCCCTAACATTTGTTTCAATAATTCATTTGATCCTTTTCAAGTTGAACAAATCAATTGTCATGGAATACATAGATTATTTCACCACTAAAGAAGTTTTTAATGGGTGATTTATAGTATGTTTATAGAGTTAATGCTATGAAACTATTCTGATGTGAGCCATACATTTTCAATTTTTGGAATCAAAGTACATTACAAAATAATATGTTGATTTCACAGAAATATCCAGGGTAAGTGAATTTTATATAACATATTAGTTAAATTAGGTGAATGGTTTGAAGAAAATACACATTACACAATTTAAAAAGACATATAATCTTAATATCAAATAGATTTCTGAGTTGTTTGAATTATCATTGGTAAGAGAGGCACTATTTATAACCCACAAACTTCATAAGAGGGTTGGATCTTTTGAAAAATCTTAATAAAACACATTTTTAATTGTTTTTTATGAAAATATTAGCATGATATCAGACCTTGCATCATATGATGTGATTTTTTCCCTTTAGATTTATAACATTCTTATTCTAATAGAAGCTAGTATGGGAAGCTAAAAAGTTCAATGAATATATGTTTCAGAAATTCTTTTTAACATTAACAAGTTTAATATAGTAATGATAATGTGTTGATATATTGAGGCTATTAATATAGTTTCAGTTAATCCAATTATTCTTTTATATATAGGGTTTAACAATAATGTATTGGTTTACTTTATGAAAGAGAAAAACACTATGAAATATGAAGAACTGATATGTGATAAAACCTCTTACTTTAGGGATGAGACTATCAATGAGATGATATTTTTTATTTCATCATTGAATATTTTTATATAAAATTATATTAATGATTTTATAGTCGATGATGTGGAAGAACATAAGAATAAGGTTCTTGAAAAAAGAATAGATGGCGATTCCTCTAAAAATTATAAAAACATGACCAAGAAGAGTAAAAAAACAATGCATGATAATGAATTATTTAAATTCATGAAGAAAATAATGAAAATAATGAAGTAGGTACATCCTCATATTTTGATATGAATGAAGTTAAAGATTTATAGTAGAAAGTATTTGATAATCTAAAGGAAGAGAATAAGAAAAAGAAAAAAGTAATAAAATAAAAGAAATAAATGGTTTCTAAGACTTCCATATTTAAATCAATTTAGTTCATGAAGAGGTTTAAAGAAATAAAGAAGTTGTTCCTATATCCATTAATATAGAGATTAATAGGGGATGAATCCTTTTTCCATTTCCCACATATCAATTTGACCTTTATCTAGACACCTGATAGATATTTTTTCAAAACATCCTCCTAAAAATACTCTAGAATATGCTTCAACCATTATTGTTGAATTTATTCCTCTATCCATTTGTATGGAAATTGGTAATCAAATTTTTGTGAATGATCAAACTAGTTTTGTTAAAGCTACTAAGAATGTTGTTGTAGAAGTTTTTTTGAAACCCAAGGATGTTTATGTTCCATACAATCATCCCAAAAGAGATTCTTTAGTACCTAAGATAAGAAAAATAACAAATAAAGATGTATTAGTTCAATAATACCTAAAATACTTAGATAGAGGGGATACCTTGGCTCGTAATTCAATTAAATTATCATCTCATTCAGAAGAAAGGTTTTTTTTAGTTCCCAAGAAAATTATTCTTAATAAGGTGAATAGTTTGAGTCAAAGGATACACCATAAGACCATGTAGGGACTAATAAAGAGGTTTATGTGATGTAAATTTCTCATTCATGCTTTATTGAGAGAGGCATCTTCACATCGATAATCTAGAGAGTGTATTCTACTTAATGTTTCAGATTAATCAACTAATTCTTCTTTCAATACTATGTCCATGCAGCTAAAGATAAAGATGGATTATTTTTATGGGGGTATTAAAATCCTCTAAAGAGTTATTTTAATTTTTTCATATATTCAAGATAATTCCACATATATTTAAGTAAAAAATGATGTGTTATAATATTTTAGTTCATTGACATACCTTGTAGAATTAATTATTGTGATTTAAGTTGAGTTTAAAAATTTGGAATTAAAATCCAAAATTTTGTTGATAATGATGGAATCTATAACAATATGGATTAACTATACCATGGGAGATATAAATTTCATAGATTTATTGGTTCATGAGATAAAATAGGAAACAAAATCCATTTCAATGTATACTGATAAAATTAATTTTGATGTTTGAGATTTCACTAAATCTAAGGTTCATATAAAATATCTTACCATGCACCAGTATTATGAAGATTCCTAGTAGATTAAGAAGATTTATGTGATAGAGGATAAATTAGATATGTATGATTCAATTTTAAAATAATTTAATAATAAAAAATATTTTTTAAGGATTATTAAGGAAATCATTAAGAAAATTTTAAATAAAGAATTCCTTTTTCTTTAAGACTCTTGAAATTTTTTCAATAACTCAAACACTTTAGTTATTTTTTACTCAAAGTTATTACTTTCGTATGGTTTTGGATGGATGTTATGATTTATCTTATTCAGAAAATTTGTTTTTCTAGAATGTTTTTATGAGATTTTACGGAACAGTTTATATCTAATATCTCTTTCCTTTATGTCTTTTTCAAAAATTATAATGGTGATGAATGGGAGCCTAAAGGTGGAATTTAAGAGTTATGAATATTTATAATAGATATAATAATAATTATTGAATGTTATTTAAATTATTTGGAGTAATTCTTTCTATTTTTTCTCATTATATTTTTCTCTCAAGTCTCGGATATAGTCATTTTAATGAATAGAGAGATTGTTGGGTCAAAATACCTCCTTTTACCATTATTTTTTACAAAATGAACCACCTTTATATGTGTACATGTTATATTCATTTTTATATATCACATGTTTACAAAATTATAAATATTTTTTATTTTACAATAAATAGTATATCAGATATATAAAATGGTTATTTATTATGTATACTAGAAATAAATTTTAAATTTATATTGGATGAAAATACAAATATTTCAGTTGAAGGAATGTTTAAAATTTTTAATAGGTGATTTATAAAATACTACATTTAATATAGTTCTACAAATTCTATCAGAAAAACATCATTGGATGGAGACATACAAGTCTAGAAAACAAAATCATATAAAACCTGCTTGATAAAGACAAATATTTCTACCCGATAAATATTATTATTTCTACTCGATTAAATATTCACTAATTGTAATGGTAATTTAAAAAATTAAAATAAAAAGGAATTTTTTTTGGAACCTATCATGGGAAGAAGGAGATCATATGATGTCATTGTAACTACTCCAAAAATATTAAAATATGATAATTGGATTTTTTTTTTCTATAAATATTCGACAACTTCAAAGTAACATGTTTTTGATGAACAATATTCTTAAGGTACATATAATTTCTTTACCCCTTAGTTCTCAGAGTACTGATTTGGTATCCCTAGGTATTGTTTCATAAGGAATTTATTTCCTGGTGATCTTTGAAGATTCCTTATGAAAGTTTTTTAATAGTAATCTGTAAAATCTAGTGGATTGAGGGATCATGGGTATAAGGAGACATACTTTTTATGATCAACTTTAATGATAGTTCCCAAGGATAAGGAAACAGACCTTATGATGAGTAATTCATGTATACCTAATGACTAGTTAAGAGACTTCCTTAACATTTGAAGTTAAAGTGTATAAAATTATTAAGAATACTTTTGTAATCTTATTACATTCATTTTAATAAAATTGTAATTACTTTTTTAAAAAAAATTAAAAGTTATATATATGCATTATTAAATATTCAGAGAATCTAATATTGTCTATTATAACTTATTTATAATTAAATTAATATAGTTTAACTTTAAAAATCTTCATTTGATAAACATTCATAATGTGGTTCGAACAACTTAAAATTGAATCATTTAAAAAATAATTAACTCACCCCCACTTATAATACACTGAATACTATTATGATATGATATCAATTTCTATTAAAGGAATAAGGCCACTAAATATGAAGAAAAATAATATAAAATAAGGTGGTGAGTGACTCTTGGGGAGTAATCCAAAGTATGATAATAAAACCAATCATCCAAGAAGGAGGAAAAGGAAGATGTTACTCCACATAAGTGGTTATTTTATTGTGGAAGGAAATTCCAACACATTGATTATTTCAAGAAAGATAAGAATATAAAGGATGATGGATAAAAATAAGAACACAAAATATAATAAATCTATGAAATAAGAAAATAATTAGTTTGTTGGAACAAATATCTGAAGAGGAATCTAAAATTTAGTAGAATTATACATAATTTAGTAACATATTGATTGGTCAAAAATTTATATAATATGAAAAGGGCTAGTCACACTCTGAAATATTGGGGATATTCCATCCCTTATTATAAGAGGTCATGAATAAATGTAATGTAAAATTTTGTGGTTTATATACTAAAATTTTGGTTGTGTATAAGAAATTTTCAAACAAGTAGGATGTTAAAAAGTTCATAATGTATGTATATTTATTTTCTAAAAATAATTTTCAAGTATAAAGGAATAAAAGGGAAATGAAAAATAATGAATGTTATTTACTATAATAAGTAAAAAATTAGGATCCATAGAAGGTAAATGTTTAAGTAATTTAAGTTTAATGATGACTATTGAATTTAAAATTTATATAATTACACAAAAAATTGAATCATATTTTGTTCTATGAAATGGTAGGGAACTCTATTACCAACTAAATATTTATTTAGAAGTAGGTGAAATCTCTATCTTGTGTAATTTTTTGGAGAGAGGGGAATAAAACTCACAGAGAAAAGGATATAGTTTCAATGTAAGGGTATTCACTTAAAAAGATGGTGGAGTACTGTATAAGATTTGAGTAAGTATGTTCCTTTCATTCAAACCATATGGAAACATACGGTATGATGGTTTAAGAGTAGGAGGAAGAAAATAACATCTTATGTTCTAATGACATGGCTAAAAATGTAGAGTCTTTTTTAGATGATGATTTTACAAAAGATGATATTGGGTTAGGTATACATATTCTTTCTATTTTTTATAGAAAGAGTTATATGACGATATTGAGCCCCATATTACATCTACCACCACAATTTCCATTGGGATTACATTAAATAAGGATCTGGAATGTGTTGTTATTAATAGCACTTCACCATGAAATTCATACCTATTTGAATGCAACCCGGAAACTTCAATCCTTCCTCCCAATTAGTAGGTTTATTTTGGGATTGAAAATATAATGTTAAAGGAAATGTGAATGATTTTATGTAGTATTCAGAAACCTATATCCTTATTTAATCTCTTTAATATACTGGGTTGAAAGGATATTATCACTTATTAGCATCCTTCTGGATCATGGTATACGGATTTGGTTATCATAGTTGCTATCTAGAATGTATTTATTTTGGGAAATAGGATCCTAGACTTATTTCCAAGTACTAAAATACTCATTATTTTCATGATTAGTTTCACTTTAAACTAAAAATAAGAGATTAATGGGTTCTTTTGTCAACTCCTCTATAGGTCATGGTAAGAATAACTCTGATATTTTGAAATAAATCATGGAAAAATAGAAGGAATAAAAATATCATCTTGAATAATAAACAATGGGTGAAATGAAGATGGAAGATTGACCCCCAAACATAAAAAATATCAAAATAGATTTTCAAAATTATCAAGGTATGTGAAACCCATTTATAGTTCATACACATAGTTTACCCATTAAAAATCATAAACCCAATATACATTCATATTCTGAACTTAAAAGGGTATTTTATTCAATAATTTTCTCTTCAGATAGATTGGGCTATTAACTTCTAGAAAAAATTCAGTCATCATTATAGGTAAAAAGGGTTTGTATGTTATCACATATCAATATGGTGGAAACATAAATTGTTAGAAATAGTGAAAAGATGGTCATTTATATCATGAAAATGTGGAAAATAAAAATTTATATACACTAATATATAATTTTAATAAATTTCATGATTTTATAGATTCATAAAATGAGATTAATTTTTTATTAAGAACTCTCAATGGACCATATATTCTTTAGTGGGTCTTTAAAAAAATGTAATTATGTTGAAAAGATGGGTGTAGTTAATTATTAAATATCTTTAATGGAATTTTAGATATTTTCTAGATGATTTTAATATCTTTTATGTTAATATCATTGGAAAAAATATATATTTTGTATATAAAATACATTAATAAAATAATTACCAGCATGTTGGATAGATCCCTTTTAAATAACGCATCCCTAAATGTTTGGGCTATAATCTCCATCAATAGATAAGAAGAATTAATTTTTATCATCATCATATCCCAGTGAAATTTAAATACAGATACATAAATCCTTCCTTCACTTTTATATTTAAAAATTCATGGTATTTACACTGATATTAGTGAAATATTATTCTTAAAATAATAGATTTTGTGGAATATTGGGATGTTTCCATATCTTTTATTGTTAGTATTAAATTTCATATGAGGAAAATAAATGATTATATTAGAAACCTATTAATCTCTATTGATAAATGCATTTCTTCTCTTGATTACACCTTTCTAAGAAGGAAACAATTTACATGATTTCTCTACTGATTATAGGCATGAAGCTGAAGAATCTATTGAGATATCATAAATATTTTCTAGAAAATAGAATATTCAAAAATAATCATTCCAAAAAAATGACTTATTTATATTTCTAAAAATTCAGAATTTTCCAATTATCTCAATAAAAAGGTAAGAAACCCCATGCCCTTTCACAAGGATGTTGATCATTTCATTAATAATAGGAAATCCATTTTCAATCATCTTATATCTTATTATTTAAATATTTTCAATGGTCTTTACATTGATTCATATTTTTTAGAAGGTATTATTCCTACACTTGTATGTAATGACGACAATGAGATGATCACCAGTTTTCCATTATAGTTTGAGATTAACGATGTTTTATATAATCTTAATGTTGTGAGTTCCCCGAGTCTTCATTACGTTATAAATTATGTTTCCATGTATTTTTAAATACCATACAACATGATGTTTGTTGTTAGGTCTTACACTTCATTATCGGTGATCCTATTTCCTATGGTATTAATTGCTATTTCATTGAATAAAATCCAAAGGATTATAAAGATATTGAAATTAGTCTATTTAGAACCCTTTCCAATATCAATATTGTCAATTAAATCATTTGTAAAATTTTTACTACAAAGATAACTAGAATATACAATAAAATCATATATTTGAATTAATATGGTTTCATTAAATAGAGTAATATCAAGGATTGTTTCATTGTGGATTCCTTCTATTTCAATCTCTAAAGAAGATACACTAGAGGTGGAAATATTTACCCGAATCTTTTCAAAAGAAATTACATTCCCACAACATAGTACAATTTTACTTACAAGGATCCTAGAATGTTTTGATTTGATGATACATTCATTAATTGGGTCAAATCTATTCTTATCGTGCCTTATTTTTATGTTCCGACTAATGCATCTTTGGAGGGATACTTCAATTTCTCGAGATGGATGAGGCTGGGTGACCCCCTCTCAAACCATTATTTTTCCATTATAGAGGACTAATCAAACATATTTATTGTGAATTTGGTTGAAAATAAAAAAACCCTTCCCATTAGGGCTACTAGATGTATTCATGTTTCATCCCATTTTTTGTATGTTGATGATAGAATTGTCTTAAAACAATGAGACAAGAAGAATATGAGTAAAATTCAAGATCCTTTTTTACATTATGAAGGGGTTTCTGTTAAAATATTAGAAGGAATAAATACCTTTTTACCTTGGGAATACCATATCAACTACTAAAAATAATGACATGATCCATGAGTTTTGTATTATACATGGGGTTCATCAATTAACATACCTTGGTTTACCCTTGTTCTAGGGAAGACCTAAAGCATCAAAATATAATAATATTATGTGTTAGATTAGAAGGTAATTGTATTCTTGGAAGGGTAAATTCCTTTAATTGGCTTGGATGGTATGTCTTGTGAAACATATTATTTTCTCTAAGTTTTTTAACCCATTCATAGTCTAAAAAAATCATTTTTTGTTGTTAAAAAATATCAGCATATCAATTTTTTTTGTGCTGGAAAATCTGGATTGTATAATTATATCAATTCACTTAAAGAAATACTATAAATTTATTGCGCTTCCATTCCATGGAATAATTAATATTAGATAATTTAATAATTCTCTATGAGAAAATATTATATAGAGGAAAATCAATCAGATGTATAATACTGTTGGATTTGATGGATCCAGGTTATTATAATTTTAATGGGTGGAATTCTCCTTTACATATACTCTTCTATTTGTTCAAACATTATGGATTCCTTATTTAGTATCACCTATCAATACCACTTGTTAGTTAAAAAAACAATTCCCTTAAATTTTAGTTTGAAAATTGGATTAGAACACCCTTGTTGAATCTCCTTAACTCTGATGATCTGATGATGGTTATCAATTCCATGAATAAAGGGAATCTAGACTCCACACCCATTGATCTTAAAAAATAGGATAAAATTTTTATTTGTAAATATAATTTCATTAATCATGATGAAATTCATATCTGGTAATGAGTATTCCATTTAATTATCTTATTAAATATATTTTATCAAAATTAAATGGATTGGATTAATAATGGGAGGATTGCAAAAGGTAAAAATAATAGATTTCTCCATCTTGATTTATGTTGTTATGAAGAATTACACACTAAAAATGTCTAGTTCAATCTTATCTACAAGCTATTGGTATTTCATTCTTTTCTAGATGTGTTGTATTTTATCAGCATTGGGAGGATTGCAGTCACTTCTTCTTTATCTATTCCACTTCCTCAAAGCTTTGTCACTTCATCTTTTACACATTTTAAATGCCAATCCCAATTAATTTTTTATAGGTTCTTATTATATCATAAAATTAGATTTTTATTTAACCATAGCCATTCAAATAATTTCAAATGTCTTGTAGTGATCATATGACCTCATCTAGAAGATCCAAAAAGGAGGGATTCATGAACAGATCAATTTCAATCTTCATGCTTCTCAGGTTTAACATATAATTTCAGCAATGAACACTAATCCTTTTTAACATATTTGTTCCAATAAATCGGTACATGAAATTATTATTCTTATGTGGATGATAATTCGAATACGTTTTTAGCTAATTCCTAGAAATATTAATGTTCATTGGAATTCCTCATACATTGGTTGTATTAAATTCAAACCCTATGTGGAATATAGAGGCAACCTAGCAACATATGGAATTAAAGGTGTTTTCAAAGATCATAATCTTTTTAGCACTGGATGTCTTTATGTCCAATGGGGTAGTGAATCTTCATTTAAGGATAATTTTTTTTGGATGAATAATGCAGTTAATAATGGAAAATAAAGAGCATAGAATAAACATTATCTTGAGTTTTATTATAAAATAATTGTGAAATCTATAAGAAATGGTCGACCGTATTGTTCATGGAAGATTAGTTCCCATTGTATTAGATTCTTGTAAATTCTCTCAACCATTATTTACTTCATCACACATTCATACCGTAAATAAAATCTCTTTTCTAAATGACTTAAAAATAAAGGGATAAGTAGTTTTGTTTTCATTATTTGATATTATTTACTTGATGAGATTGTAACCCTTTTTCAATGTTATTTTTGTAAAATTTGATACTTCGTATTGTTATAATTTTATTCATCCTAATAAATATTTTATTACCAAATGTTAATGATTTCATAATTATTCAAAAAAACTACTACCTATAAATTGAAGTGGGTTTCATGGTTGAGATATACCTTTCAACAATGTTCCCATAACTGATAAAAAAATGATAATCCTCTTTATTACCATATATTTTGTGTCTATATTAATTATTCATTTAACTGAAGGTGATGAAATTCAAGTAAAACATAAGGAGAACTGAAAATCAATGAACAAAGTACTACAGGAGGATATATCTATCATGTAGAACTTTACATCTAATGTAATCATATTTCCCTCTCACAACACTTCAATTGGGGTCAACCATGATGAAGAATAATGATGGATTTTACTCCTCTAGGGGGTGTAGAATTGAATAACATATAGAAATTTATATTAAATAAAAATATGAAATTAAAAAAAAGTTTTGGAAGGTGTTGTTATTAAAATATATTAAGATTATGTGATTGAGACTAAATTTTGAAAAATAAAAAATTATGTTACAAACATTATATATTTAGATCTTATATATTTCAAAAGCAGAGGTTCTATATGATTGGTGAAATTTTAAAAACTGAATATTCTTTCATTGATAAAGTATATTGACTACATAATCCAATTATTCGGAAAAAATACTAGGGGTAGAAATTTCTTGTATGATGTCAAAGAGAAAACCAACTTAAAATGAGAGAAACCTACTTTCTCATTGAAGGTTTTTAATCGTTTAGTTCTGATGAATATAGGAGATTACATAAAACATATTTTAACAATATCTAAAATATTTGTATGTTTGTATAAAATGATAAATTAATTATGGACAAATATGATGTCTATGTTATAAATTGTTGTTTTCCACACTATGTTTCACTCAAAAAGACTAGCAGTTTGTTAACGTGTAGATCATTTAGTTGTGAAAAGAGATTTCCTTGCCCCTCTAATGAAAATAGAATTATTTATACTACAAAGAAGTGAATATCAGGTTATGGAGGGAGGATCATGAGATGATTATAACTTTTCTCTCTCAATAATCAAGAACTGTTGAAATTAAAGTAATTTTAATTTATTGTTTTTGGAATAATAAAATGTGTTCCACAAACATTTCTATAAAATCAATGATATGGTCTGTCATGACCTGTCATGACCTGTCCCCTAGGGCCCTTATTGTGACTACCCCAATCCCGCCTTCCATAGGCCAGGGGCTGGCGACTAGCACTGAAAGGAATATCCCCTAAAATCGAGAAGGAATTTCATTTATATCCTGTAAACACACGCAACCCAGCACACATCAATATTCGAACAAAAGTAAACTGTATAGAAAAAATAGTGATGAAAGTAAGAGGGGTCAGAATACAAGAACAAGAGTAAAGGTACATGTACAAATGAAATAAAATACAACTAAATAAAGAGAATGACAGCTACTGGGTCATCCTCTAAGGTTCCTTCTTGAAGTGTAGGTACAGATCGCCTCCTCAGAACTCCACTTCCATTCGTCTCCTCTGTGTACCAACACGCCATATGGTCCACCTCTAGGCACCTTCCAGTCCTGTTACCCTCGTCCTCAGTCAGCGTTTTCCATCGTCTGCACTAAATACAACAAGGTTCAGGCATAGCCCGTGCAAGGGTGAGTATAACGATACTTAGTAGGGACCTTGAGACCCTCAAGGTCTCACAAAATCCACAAATCCTAAACCACATATCATAAAATCAACATAAAACCCTACTTAGATAAATTTTCATACATATACATAAGTTATCATGTATGCCCATCACCTTCATGAGGAAACATAGAGTCCAACTCAAAATCCCATGATCAACTGTTCCACAAAGAAAGGAGTACCACGAAGGTAAGTACCACACAGGCATGCCACACTGAAGAATTCCACCAAGGTATTACCACAAAGGAAATTACCACCTAGGTATGGATTAATCTCACACCAGGTATATCATAGGTACAGTTGTAACGCCCCGACCCCAGCTGCCCAGAGTCGGTGCATTACTTCGTAACATTGGCATGATCACAAGAAAGATCAAATCTCGAAAGACCGATTGGTTTAGTAGCCTTGGAAACACTAGATATATTCATAAGTTTTACATTACATCATAAAATGAAAAACTACTACAACAACATAATGTCTCCATAATCCACACTACTATCCCCTCATAATATCCCTGCAGGTCATTCATAATTTACTTCTTCACATCCTGGGGAAAAATAAAACATAGAAAAGGGGTGAGCTCAAATGCCCAGTAAGGATACCAATATAGCGGAAACTTTCATAAATAAGAATAAACATTTAAGGCAATGCATTACTAAAACAAAAGCCTTTAAAAATTGAACTTCAACATGGTATGGCAAAAGTAAAATGAAATAATGCCATTTACTTATTCACATGGATATTCTACTAATCGAATAATCACATGCAAAAATCAATAACCACTTTCATAATGTTGGAATGCATAATGCCAGACTATCATAACCACATATCCAAGGCCTCGTGCCAAGACTACAAATAAGATTTTGTCAAGGCCTTATGCCAAGACACTAGTTTGTCTCATGAGACCTACCGATGCATCGAGGAGCTATAGCGGGCTCCACCCGTCACTTATTAAGTCCAATGCATTCCCATATGAAAAGGTTTAAACATAACATAAACATTCGTATTAAAACTAGCATACAAAATGTCAATAATTTCACCATAAACTATGAATGGTATATAAAAAAATAGCACATCCACAGTCAAACATATCACAAAACCTTCAATACAATATAAAAGTTTTGTATCATATTATATCATCCTCAAATAAGCATAAAATCCATTAAAGGATGTTGACATAGATGAAATTAAAACTCTTTTTAAAGAAATATATCTTTCTATTTTGAAATCATTTAAGAGACATATATTTATAAAATAAAACATTTTCTTTGAAAATATTCTTATAAGCTTGTAAGGGAAGCTTTGACGATTTTATAATGGCGGAAAATAACCGCAGCCACCGTATAAGTTAAAAAAACATTCTTATCTTAATTCTGTCGAAAAGGTTAAAAAGCACCTTGTTTGGAAAACGATAGAAAGATTCCTCTTATAAAAAGTCAAAAAAAGGTATAAATGACTTTAACCCATATTCTTGTAAAAATGTTTTGAAATACATTTTGAAGAAATATGGATGTGGATGATAACGAGATCCCAGTAGATTATTACGTATAAACAACCTCGGATAATGAAGAGATTGTGAAATAACCTTACCTTGTACTTTTCCTTGGTTGGGGTAGGTTAACCTCCTGTATAATGGTGAAATAATTGTTATTAAATTATACAAGAATCATATACATTAATATGATATCATATATGATCTTTTAATATTGATTTGATAATAATATCTTAGTATTATCATTATATCGGGTGTTAACTTACTTGTTGTCTTTTATATGTTTTGTTACGTAAGACATGTTTGTAAAGGATAGGTTGTATATTATTCATATCCATAATGATATGAAGTCCTTAAACATCATTTTTAAATCATCAAATGATAATTATACTTGAATGGATACGATGGAGAATGAATCTCATCGCGTTCATGGAGACGGTAGTCTGTACGTACGCACGAGCGACAATATCATTCTTTTGATATTAAAATAATATATAAATGGATGGTATATCATATATACAGAATCATTAACATGTTATATTTATTATTTATATGAGTTACACATCATTATTATACCCATCCAAATAATAATATATTGAATAACAATTACACCACGACGTGGAGACGGTAAGCCGTACGTACACACGTATGGTGACATGTTATTCAAAGGGTGGATAGAATACTGAATATGGTTGTACCATATTTATAATAACATCACAGTATATGTAAGATACTGGAGTTATTATTTTATAATGGTAAGAACAAAGAAAGAGGAAGTGGAAGAAGAAAGGAACTTAGAAAAGGGTGGTGAAATCATTACCTCTTCTTCGGGTTCTTCCTTTTGATTTGATCAAAAGGGCTCCTTAGGTTGGCTTTCTGATCAAACTAAGGCCTCTAAGTTGTAGTGAGGGATGTTGGGAGAGTATTTGGGAAGAGTTTGGCCGAACCAAAAGGCTTTGAAGGTGTGAAGAAATGGGAAGAAGGAGTGCCCTTTTATAAGAGGGGTGAGGGGCACCTTTGGAAAAGCTAGAAATATTAATTTATAATAAATTCATATTCGGTTCCCAATGGCTCCAAAGTTGACTATTCAAAGGCTAAGGTGGGGATAGGTCGAAAACCACTCAACCAATAGAATTTAGACAGGTTTGGGTACTTATATTAACCTTATCTTTAAGTATTAACTCTAAGTTAATTAGTTTCACTTTTACAATGTCTCTTTGTATTTTTATATAATATGGTTAATAAACTTACTATATACATCCAAGCGACCCCCAAGTGGTCCATTAATGATGAACCTATCATGATATAAGTCTCTTGGCCGAACCTTAGATTTTTAGGAATTTAATATCAATTAATAATATAATATTTGTTTTAAGAACTCTTTTATGTCAATTTTGACACTATTCAATAGTTGATTTTTTTGAAACTCATAACAGATTGATTACTTCGAACAAAGTAAATTAAATCAATCCTAATATATCATATTATCCTATAAAATTAGTTTAATTCATTAAAAGTTTCATATTATATTTTTTTGGGTATTTATAATATCAATTATTTTAATTTTTCACTATTATAGTAATTACTGCATCATCATTGTGTCATAAATAAAATAATTTATTTAATGTCTAAAAATTATAAATAAAATATCATTATGTAGGAAATATTTTTAGCTTTCTAATGAATATTTATAATCTAAAATCCAACTTATATAACCCTATGTAACAATTGTTTTGCTAAAAGATATATGCTTGTGTCATTTTTGTATTCATTTTAACTTAATTAAAATAAAGTGTCATTATCACTTACAAGTGGATCAATGGGGTCCCAAAATTGACACAAAGATGCCCATGGTCGACCATGTATCAACCAATAGGGTTAAGACACGTTTTAGGGTAATTTAGTATTATTATAATATTATTTGTTTAACCCTTATTTACTGGATTTACCCTTAACCATGGTAAATAAAATATTTACCGCAGTAATTATTCAAAATGTCTAAAAATAAAAGTTACCTATTTACACAATTTGAACATCCTGATTCCAAATATAGAATCCATTTTCCTAAATTCTAAACACAAAAGTGGCAGAAATTAATTTAAAATTAATTCCCGCTGTCAAAACAAAAAGCGTGTTTTAAGAGATAATAAATATCAAAAGATTGACACTTGTTTATGTTTGGTTTAATTGTAAAATTATGTCCAATTACCAACATTATATTAAATGGTAAAAATATATTCTAAATATACTTTAAAACCACTCAAATTCATAATTTATCAATATTAATTATTTTGATTAAAAAAGTTGTTTTTAATTAAAATTTAGTAATTTTCACTATTCATCAAAATATAAAAGTTATCCGAAAAGTACCAAAATTTCACCCTAGGCTAATTTTGATATTCTGAATCCAAAAATGAAGCCCATTTTGAAATATAAAATATATATAATTTCAAAAAGTAGTTATTACTATTCATAACGTCTAGTTTAATTGGTTGTTAGAACTCGGTGTTGCGTACAACACACGCTATCACATTATTCAAAGAGAAGCGTACCGTAGAAGTTTGGGATGTTTCATTTTAAATTTTTGATGTCCCCATTTAGTCAAAAAGTTTAAAATATAGTATTTAAAAAGGGTTCACTATTAAAGTTGATAAAAGTGCAATACTGAAAATGAATTTGTTCTTGCATTATATCTAAGAAACTCATAATATGGATTCTAAAATTATAAGGATTATATAAACATTAAAATTTATCTAATACTATTCATAACCTCTTTTGAACGACTTGTTTGGTAAGTCATGGTGTTCTTGAACTTGGTGTTGCATGTAGTGAAAGTTATTGAATTATTTTGAAGAACTAACACACTTATGAAATCTTGGGGTGTTACATTCTCTCCTCCTTCAATAAATTGCGTCCTCGCAATTTGAAATTGTTCTTCGAAAATAAAAGGTTGAAAATAGATAATATATTTGTGGGAAACCCCACATCAGAAATTGGGTTACTAAAATTTATTCTTAATATGAGGAAAAGAGAAATGAAAGGGTCACCACCAAATTATGATCTCGATTAGGAGAACATTGGTGGCAATTTGAGACATATAATTGGAGGAAAAACGTAAATATTTATAGGTAGTGATTGAGGTCATCAATCACAAACAAGTATAAAATTGAGGTCCTTAAATCCATCAATCTATGATGATTTGAAATACCATCGGTTCAACAAAACATAGGGTATTAGGATAACACATTTTTGACGTTTCAAAATATCTTAGTTGAAATCCCACATCGAAAAATGAATTAATGAGGCCTCTATTTAAAATAAAGAGACGAAAGTATGAAGATTACCAAAAATAACACATACTAGGGTTCCATGTAGTAAAATATGGATATGGAAGAAAAATCTAACCATCAATTACCTGATCGAGAGTGGTAGAGAACATGGCTATGAAAAGGCCAACAATCCCAAAGCCATAAATTAGTGATGATTTAAGGTACCATCTAGGAAAACATTTTTGTTCTAATTTTCTTTTCTTAATATTGAGGAATTTTTTTTATGAGATTGGCTAAGATCATATAGGGATATACTTAATTTATAATTAGAGTTTTATCCATTAATAAATTTCTACCACAAACTCATCTTTCACTCTAAAAGATAATAGAATGTAAAAAAAATTCTATTTACACTATTCGTATAGGGTTCCAAAATAAACGAATTTATAATTAATCTACATGATCTTTTAATAAAAACTACATTATTTAATCCAGGACATCTCATGGGCCAGTGGTAGGTGATACACCCTTGTCGCCCTTCGGTTTCGGGTCCAAGTCTCGCAGCCTTGCCGGACGCGACGGGTTGCCGCCCGACCTCCGGGTTGTCCTTTTATGGCAATCCAAAATTAATCTAGACTAGAACTATCCAAAATACTTCTGTCCAAACTCACAGTCCAACATTTATAAGGAAGGTAAACATAATGTAGATCCTTTTTACCCCGTAATAGCATATGAATACCTTCATCATGTATTCTTTTAATACACTGAAACATCCTGATTTACCATAATATTTATTGATTACATTCATGCTCCCTTATTCCATATAGAATGCTGGATATACTTCATCAATCCAAAAATGTTTTAAACCCCAACAATGATGGAATAGACAAATCATTAACCAGCTTCAAGGTAGTCAAGAATATCCAATATAATTTATCCAAATCAATCATGTATTATTCTAAAATCACTACCTCGGTATCAGAACCATATTATGGTTTATCTTTCTCTCAACCATATATTTTCCAGACATTTAACCTGCTACTGAGTCACTTTTCTTTGTTCCACACCATCTCAAGTCCTTAATGAAATAGTACTGCAGTACAATCCTTATATACTCCATAATTATTATAACAAGTACATTGTTGATACAACACTCAATTGATATAATCAACATAATAACTCTAATCATTCCTCTTAATCTGTGGTAGTATCATAACATGATTATTATCCAATAGCATCATTTGCGGCATAGTCTGATGACTGGGACATAGGTTCGCGTAGTGTCCAAACTCCTTGCAAATGAAGCATTGTACATTTGAAACCATTTTCTTACCCATGCAGGCATGTACTTTGTGCCCTTTTCCTCCACACTTATAACAAACTCCCATTCCTTTCAGGCAAGTTCCAGGGTGTTTCTTTCCACAGTTACCACATATGGGAAAATTCTTCTTTTCCCTCTTACTTTTATCCATCTTTCTCTCTTCCATCCTTTTCTTCTATTGCTTCCCTTCAAAGCCATAGGACTCAGTAAACTCTTTACTTATCTTATCAACACATGATATTATTTCTTCATATGATGATAATACATGGGAGACTATTTCTCTTATAAATTCTAGCTTAAGACCATGAAAGATATGATCCTTCCTTCTCTTTGGATCATGTGCATTTCTGGAGTTCTCATTCCTTCTACTGGGTTCCATTTCTAAACAATGGCATAAACTAGATCAGTTTATGAATCAAAATACATAATCCCATACTTATAAAACACTTAACATAAATTGAACTATTTATGGATATAATCCATAATCATAAAAATGTTTTCTTTGAGGAAGTATATACTCATAAACCCTTCATAATGATTTGTAAAATAATGAGAGTTATCCTAAGCATATCCCCCGGGAGTGTCGTAACCAAGAGTGCAGCAAGGCCCGTTGTCGTGCACCAGTTCCCGTTCGAGTCTAGCTCAAAGCGGTGTTTTCGGGTTTTACCCCTAGGTACATCTGTGCCAGAGCCGCCTCTACCTGCTCGTATCCAGACAGGGATGTATTGCTCGGAAAACTCACAAAATCTCCACAATACCAAAATTCTAGGAAGTTCTTCTATACTAATCCTCAAAGTTCATCTTAGGTCTACGTGCTCTAATCAGAGTTTATCTAAATCTAGTTTCCAAGGTTTGTACTAAACATCCTCTGATACCAACTGTAACGCCCCGACCCCAGCTTCCCAGAGTCGGTGCATTACTTCGTAACATTGGCATGATCACAAGAAAGATCAAATCTCGAAAGACCGATTGGTTTAGTAGCCTTGGAAACACTAGATATATTCATAAGTTTTACATTACATCATAAAATGAAAAACTACTACAACAACATAATGTCTCCATAATCCACACTACTATCCCCTCATAATATCCCTGCAGGTCATTCATAATTTACTTCTTCACATCCTGGGGAAAAATAAAACATAGAAAAGGGGTGAGCTCAAATGCCCAGTAAGGATACCAATATAGCGGAAACTTTCATAAATAAGAATAAACATTTAAGGCAATGCATTACTAAAACAAAAGCCTTTTAAAATTGAACTTCAACATGGTATGGAAAAAGTAAAATGAAATAATGCCATTTACTTATTCACATGGATATTCTACTAATCGAATAATCACATGCAAAAATCAATAACCACTTTCATAATGTTGGAATGCATAATGCCAGACTATCATAACCACATAGCCAAGGCCTCGTGCCAAGACTACAAATAAGATTTTGTCAAGGCCTTGTGCCAAGACACTAGTTTGTCTCATGAGACCTACCGATGCATCGAGGAGCTATAGCGGGCTCCACCCGTCACTTATTAAGTCCAATGCATTCCCATATGAAAAGGTTTAAACATAACATAAACATTCGTATTAAAACTAGCATACGAAATGTCAATAATTTCACCATAAACTATGAATGGTATATAAAAAAATAGCACATCCACAGTCAAACATATCACAAAACCTTCAATACAATATAAAAGTTTTGTATCATATTATATCATCCTCAAATAAGCATAAAATCCATTAAAGGATGTTGACATAGATGAAATTAAAACTCTTTTTAAAGAAATATATCTTTCTATTTTGAAATCATTTAAGAGACATATATTTATAAAATAAAACATTTTCTTTGAAAATATTCTTATAAGCTTGTAAGGGAAGCTTTGACGATTTTATAATGGCGGAAAATAACCGCAGCCACCGTATAAGTTAAAAAAACATTCTTATCTTAATTCTGTCGAAAAGGTTAAAAAGCACCTTGTTTGGAAAACGACAGAAAGATTCCTCTTATAAAAAGTCAAAAAAAGGTATAAATGACTTTAACCCATATTCTTGTAAAAATGTTTTGAAATACATTTTGAAGAAATATGGATGTGGATGATAACGAGATCCCAGTAGATTATTACGTATAAACAACCTCGGATAATGAAGAGATTGTGAAATAACCTTACCTTGTACTTTTCCTTGGTTGGGGTAGGTTAACCTCCTGTATAATGGTGAAATAATTGTTATTAAATTATACAAGAATCATATACATTAATATGATATCATATATGATCTTTTAATATTGATTTGATAATAATATCTTAGTATTATCATTATATCGGGTGTTAACTTACTTGTTGTCTTTTATATGTTTTGTTACGTAAGACATGTTTGTAAAGGATAGGTTGTATATTATTCATATCCAGAATGATATGAAGTCCTTAAACATCATTTTTAAATCATCAAATGATAATTATACTTGAATGGATACGATGGAGAATGAATCTCATCGCGTTCGTGGAGACGGTAGTCTGTACGTACGCACGAGCGACAATATCATTCTTTTGATATTAAAATAATATATAAATGGATGGTATATCATATATACAGAATCATTAACATGTTATATTTATTATTTATATGAGTTACACATCATTATTATACCCATCCAAATAATAATATATTGAATAACAATTACACCACGACGTGGAGACGGTAAGCCGTACGTACACACGTATGGTGACATGTTATTCAAAGGGTGGATAGAATACTGAATATGGTTGTACCATATTTATAATAACATCACAGTATATGTAAGATACTGGAGTTATTATTTTATAATGGTAAGAACAAAGAAAGAGGAAGTGGAAGAAGAAAGGAACTTAGAAAAAGGTGGTGAAATCATTACCTCTTCTTCGGGTTCTTCCTTTTGATTTGATCAAAAGGGCTCCTTAGGTTGGCTTTCTGATCAAACTAAGGCCTCTAGGTTGTATTGAGGGATGTTGGGAGAGTATTTGGGCAGAGTTTGGCCGAACCAAAAGGCTTTGAAGGTGTGAAGAAATGGGAAGGAGGAGTGCCCTTTTATAAGAGGGGTGAGGGGCACCTTTGGAAAAGCTAGAAATATTAATTTATAATAAATTCATATTCGGTTTCAAATGGCTCCAAAGTTGACTATTCAAAGGCTAAGGTGGGGATAGGTCGAAAACCACTCAACCAATAGAATTTAGACAGGTTTGGGTACTTATATTAACCTTATCTTTAAGTATTAACTCTAAGTTAATTAGTTTCACTTTTACAATGTCTCTTTGTATTTTTATATAATATGGTTAATAAACTTACTATATACATCCAAACGACCCCCAAGTGGTCCATTAATGATGAACCTATCATGATATAAGTCTCTTGGCCGAACCTTAGATTTTTAGGAATTTAATATCAATTAATAATATAATATTTGTTTTAAGAACTCTTTTATGTCAATTTTGACACTATTCAATAGTTGATTTTTTTGAAACTCATAACAGATTGATTACTTCGAACAAAGTAAATTAAATCAATCCTAATATATCATATTATCCTATAAAATTAGTTTAATTCATTAAAAGTTTCATATTATATTTTTTTGGGTATTTATAATATCAATTATTTTAATTTTTCACTATTATAGTAATTACTGCATCATCATTGTGTCATAAATAAAATAAATTATTTAATGTCTAAAAATTATAAATAAAATATCATTATGTAGGAAATATTTTTAGATTTCTAATTAATATTTATAATCTAAAATCCAACTTATATAACCCTATGTAACAATTGTTTTGCTAAAAGATATATGCTTGTGTCATTTTTGTATTCATTTTAACTTAATTAAAATAAAGTGTCATTATCACTTACAAGTGGATCAATGGGGTCCCAAAATTGACACAAAGATGCCCATGGTCGACCATGTATCAACCAATAGGGTTAAGACACGTTTTAGGGTAATTTAGTATTATTATAATATTATTTGTTTAACCCTTATTTACCGGATTTACCCTTAACCATGGTAAATAAAATATTTACCGCAGTAATTATTCAAAATGTCTAAAAATAAAAGTTACCTATTTACACAATTTGAACATCCTGATTCAAAATATGGAATCCATTTTCCTAAATTCTAAACACAAAAGTGGCAGAAATTAATTTAAAATTAATTCCCGTTGTCAAAACAAAAAGCGTGTTTTAAGAGATAATAAATATCAAAAGATTGACACTTGTTTATGTTTGGTTTAATTGTAAAATTATGTCCAATGACCAACATTATATTAAATGGTAAAAATATATTCTAAATATACTTTAAAACCACTCAAATTCATAATTTATCAATATTAATTATTTTGATTAAAAAAGTTGTTTTTAATTAAAATTTAGTAATTTTCACTATTCATCAAAATATAAAAGTTATCCGAAAAGTACCAAAATTTCACCCTAGGCTAATTTTGATATTCTGAATCCAAAAATGAAGCCCATTTTGAAATATAAAATATATATAATTTCAAAAAGTAGTTATTACTATTCATAACGGCTAGTTTAATTGGTTGTTAGAACTCGGTGTTGCGTACAACACACGCTATCACATTATTCAAAGAGAAGTGTACCGTAGAAGTTTGGGATGTTTCATTTTAAATTTTTGATGTCCCCATTTAGTCAAAAAGTTTAAAATATAGTATTTAAAAAGGGTTCACTATTAAAGTTGATAAAAGTGCAATACTGAAAAATGAATTTGTTCTTGCATTATATCTAAGAAACTCATAATATGGATTCTAAAATTATAAGGATTATATAAACATTAAAATTTATCTAATACTATTCATAACCTCTTTTGAACGACTTGTTTGGTAAGTCATGGTGTGCTTGAACTTGGTGTTGCATGTAGTGAAAGTTATTGAATTATTTTGAAGAACTAACACACTTATGAAATCTTGGGGTGTTACAACAGTAGTAAATATGATTAGATATAACTACTGAATCATCTTACTCTATTAATAGGCAGACCCACGAAGAATCCTAAATCATCATCAAACCCACAGAGGAGCATAGTTTATCATCAGACCCACATAGGATCTTTATACCTCGTCAGAACCAAACAAGATCCAAGTACATCGTTTGACCCACACTGGATCCTAGTAAATCATCAGTATGTCATCAAACCCACACATGATCCTAGAACATCGTCACTACATTGTCAAACCCACACATGATCCTACTATATGTTCAGTACATCGTCAGACCCAAATAGGATCCCAGTACATCGTCACTACGTTGTCAGACCCACACCGGATTCTAGTACATCGTCAATATGTCGTCAGACCCACACAGCATTCTAGTACATCGTTAGTACATTGTCAGAGCCACACACGATCATATTGCATCGTCGGTATGTCGTTAGACCCACACAGGATCCGATTACATCGCCAGTACGTCATTAGACCCACACAGGATCCTAGTACACTATCATCACGTCGTCAAACCCACACAGGATCCTAGTACATCGTCAGTACATCGTCATACCCACACAGGATCCTTGTACATCATCACATCCAGCTACAAGATTCCCGCACTAAGCTTGCTTGTCTTCGGGAGTGTCCACTCCTCAATCCACTAGTTGATAATCAATATTCCATTAAGTCCCATTAATAATTATCTCAATGGACTTCCAAGTCATATGGGTCTCAACGCAATAGACAGTGTGTCAAACAGATGTTCGGTCTGTATGTTATCAGCCATTTAGCCACGAGGGCCCGATTGGATTCGTGCTTGATCCAAAATTACCATTCCCCAAATTTATCCAAATCTCTATTGGGTTATACCAATGGGACTGTCTTACTTCAAGGATCCCAGCGCAGCAAACGGTTCGTCAAACGGACACTCGGTGCCCAAGTTATGGCCAAAAGAGACGAAATGAGTTGAAGTTGGTTTGGGACCGGTCTGACCTGACCTGTGCTGACCTGACCCGGTTCGGGTCGATCTGGCTTGATGGGTCCGTCCTGGCCCACATTGGGTTGCCGATCCTGACGGTCTGGGCTATCATTCCGGCCTGGCGCTGGGGTTTCCACAGTGTGGCAGAGGGGGGGGATGCGGGGTGGTGTGCGGGTCGTGGGGTGGGGTGGCGCGCGGGCCGTGGGATAGTGAGGGGGACGCAGTTCAGAGTAGGGGCTATGGGGGCTACGGTGCAGCTGTCTGTCAAGGCTGTCTGGATGGATGACCTTCTTCTCCACGCAGAGCGGCCACGCGCCATGCCTTCTCCGGTGGCCGGCTCGTCCAACCTTCCTCCCTTTACTGCCGCGACACAAGCGGTAGTTCTCTTCCATTGGGCGGTGTGGTTGTGTCGACGTCTTCGCTGTGGTCGACTGTTGTGTCGGCTAGTGTTCTCATGCCCCACCAGTGGTGGATACCATCCTCCTCCATCACGAAGAACCCAACAATTAATCACAAGGATTGTGGAGAGGTCTGGTCAAGTTTTTTTGGCCCGCACTCTCCGTGTTTGAGCGGTAGCAACCAGCTATAATTTCTTCTTGATTTACAAATAATTGTCAATAATGGGTAAGGGGGAAATTCAGACAATCTCCCTACCTCAAATGTTCCTTGTTGTTGGTACGAGAAATAATTAGAATATATCGACATTTGTCACGCCCACCACACGCCTCTGAACCTGGGCTCGTTCGTCAGTTCGTCAGATAATCGTTCTTCAATGGAGGCTGTTCTTCGTTGGAGAGAAGTTCTCCAAGTTCTCCCCGTCTCCTTCACTAGCCAAATCCTCCCAAAGGAAAGAGGTTCCAATATAATTTAAATTGGGTAGATTAATTATGTTGGAACATTGGCATAATTAATTGGCTGAATTAAATGAAAATTGTTGGCGTAATTAATGTGGAGGATGTTTAAGAGACTTCTCCACATTAAAGATGGTGTTGAAGTGTTTCTCCCATTATGAGGGTTCCATTGGTCCCCACCAATAGAAATACGAAATGGTGGTTTTAGGCTCGGTGGTCCCCACCTCCATAACATACACGTGGGTGGTTTTAGTTTAGGTGGTCCCCACCTTTATAACATCCATATTGGAGGTTTAAACAAATTAAAATGGTAAACATTTTTATTTTATTTTATTCTTTCAAGAAAAACACTAAAACTAACTTTCACCCTCAACCAACTACTGTCGAGGTGAAGGTCTCCTTAAAAGAATACTAGCACTGTGAGTTCAATAGTGTCTTGAGATTTCAATTACGACCACTGATTCCAAAGTTACAAAAAACCCCTCGTACATTTACTGAACATACATGAAAAAAAGATCAAAAATTTATTTCAGGCACACTCGTCCTCAGAATAATGCACTGTCAATTTTCACAGACTCTTAAAATTCCTATATAATTAAAAAAATTACATGGAAATTCTAGGTCTTTACATTCTCCCCACCACAGGGATTTGCGTCCTCGAGACCCACAACACCAAACTAGGGGGAAAAAGTGGGGGTACTGAGCACATATCTGAGCCTCCCACTCCCATGTTCTATCCTAGAGGTTATCATGCTACCAGCGAATGCACAACAGAGGTATCGACCACCCACGACGGACTCACTCCTGTCGATCCTCAGTCTCCACTGGAACCTCCGTAAACGTCGCCCAATTTACAATGTCTAGATCACTGTGGTCGATGATTTGAGAAGGGTCGTGCATGTATATCCTCAGTTAGGAAACATGAAAGACGTCATGCACCCAGTGCAACTGAGGGGTAAGTTCTAAGCGGTAATTCACCTCGCCAACTCTGCTGAGTACCTTGAAGGGTACAATGAACCTTAGTGATAACTTGCCGCCTTAGCCCAATCTCAGTAAACCGTATCAGGGTGAGACACGTAGAAAGACGTGGTCACCATCCTCGAACTCTAGAGGTATCTGTATCCTGTTGGCATAAGACTTCTTCCAGCACTGTGTAGTCGTCATCTGCTCCTGAATGATCTGAACTTTCTCTATGGTAGCACGTACCATCTCATGTCCCACGAGTGCTGACTCCCTTAGGTTAGTCCAGCATAAATGTGATCTGCATGGTCACCCGTACAAGGCCTCAAAAGGTGTCATCACAATGGTGGAGTGATAGTTGTTGTTGTATGAAAACTCCACTAAATTAAAGTGGTCCTCCCAGCTGCGACTGAAGTCGATGATTCAAGCATGCAGCATGCCCTCAAGGGCATGAATGGTCTACTCAGTTTGGCCATCCTTTTGAGAATGGGAGGTGGTGCTCAAACTAATTTGCATCCCAAAATCCTCTTTCAACCCCTTCCATAGTCGGGATTTCAAATGTGCATCACGATCGGAGAACAACGTCGAGGGTACTCCATGTATCCACACAATATTTTGCACATATAGGCGTATCAAGCTCTCTACTGAACCCTGCTCTCTGATCGGTAGGAAATGGGCCGACTTGGTGAGTCAGTCGACAATCACCCATGTAAAATTATGACCTCTAGATGTATGTTGAAGTCCTGTGACGAAGTCCATGGATATACCATCCCACTTCCACTCTGGGACCTCTAAATGTTAAACCAAGACTACTGGTACCTGATGCTCTGCGTTCATATGCTGAAAAGTGAGGCACTTAGAGACAAACTCAGCTAATACTTTTTTCATTCCAGGCCACTAGTGCTGTCGTCAAAGATCCTAGTACATCTTTGCCAGTCCTGGATGTACCGCTAGTGGGGATGTGTGGAACTCCCTCAACACTTCCTCTAGAAGAGACACTAGTACCCCAGTATGTCCTCTAAAAAGGATGACGTGCTCCCCACCTTTAGAAAATCCATCAGGTGCCTACCCTGTGCATATATGAGCACGTTGAGCCTCGCAATCAATTTCCCCATACTATGCCTCCCTGACTCACTGAAGAAGTTGGGGAGTGAGTGTAAGAGACTAAAGATAAGTTTCTCCATCTCGATGCACAAAGGATATATGCAAAGCGGCCAGCTGCTTTGTCACCTCACCTAGCAGTTTTATACCATATCTCCTGCTGAGTGCATATGATACTACGTTCCCCTTCCTAGGAGTATAGACTATATCAAAGTCATAGACCTAGAGGAATTCAAGCCAACATCGCTATCTCAGGTTCAGGTCCTTCTGAGAGAAGATAGACCTGAGACTCTTGTGATCAGAGTACACTCTAAAACGTTCGCCCATCAAGTAATGTCGCCACATCTTCTAGGTGAGGACCAATGCAGCTAACTCCAGGTCATGGGTAGCATAGTTCTTCTCATGGTGTCTCAGTTGTTGAGAACCATATGTGATACCTTCTCACTCCTGCATTAGGACACATCCGAGCCTGGTCCCTGATGTGTCGTAGTAGACTACGTACCCAACACCCTCCTCTAGAAGCCTCAATATGGGGGAACTAGTCAGCCTCTACCTTAGCTATTCAAAACTACGCTGGAATCTCTCCGACCACACGAAGGGTTTCCCTTCTTTGTCAACGCTGATAAAGGTGATGCAACTCTGGAGAAATCTCACACAAACCTCCAGTAGTATCCAGCCAAAACCAGGAAACTCCGTACCTCCATCACACTCTTGAGTGGCTCTCAAGAAAGTTCCACCTCAATCGTCACTGGATCCACTGCAACTCCAGCCTCTGAGATGACCTATCCCATAAAGTGAACCTCCCGGATCCAAAACTGGTACTTCAAGATCTTACCATAAATATGGTGATCTCAGAGTGTGCTCGGTACTACTTGTAAATGATAGGCTTTATCCTCCACATTAGATGAGTTGATCAGAATATCATCAATGAAGACCACCACAAAGCAATCAAGATATGGCTAAAAGATACTATTCATGAGTCCCATGAATAGTGCATGAGTGTTTCTTATGCCGAATGGCATGAAAAAAAACTTATAATGGTCATACCGACATCTGAAAGTCGTCTTCTGCACATCCTCATATCGTACTCTAAGCTGATGATAGCCTGATCTGAGGTCTATTTTCGAGAACCATCGTGCTCTCTTCCACTGATCAAAGAGGTCGTCAATCCTTGGGAGTGGGTACTTGTTCTTCACGGTCACCTAGTTTAGGTGTTGTTAGTCAACAAAAATCCTCAATCTCCCTCCCTCCATCTTGGAGAACAAAATTGTGGCTGCCCAGGGAGAAACAATGGGTCATAAGAATCCCTTCCCCTGTAAGTACTCTAGTTGTACCCGCAGCTCACGAAGCTCCGCAGGAGACATCCAATATGATAGTTTAGATATCAAGGCCATCCTGGTGTACAAGTCATTGTAAAATTCCACCTCTCTGCAAGGAGGTAGACCCAGAACATCATCAAGGAAGACATCCGCATACTGCTCCACTACTATAGGATAACTCAGACTCTCCACATCAATCGCACTAAGGATAAGGCTGTCCAACTGATGAGTGATTGGATACACTCTTCTCTGAGTAAGTTTATCCTGTGATGCCAAGGATCCCTTCTCATCGATGAAGGAAAACCTGGTCCCATCCATGCGGACACACCACACATTGCACCTAATACAGTCAATCTGAGCATGGACTATAGATAACCAGTCCATAACCAAGATGACGTCATAAGGCCTCGAATCCACTACTAGGATATCCTAATTGAAGTTCTTTCCTCCTAGAGTAATATCCCACTGCCAGAACTAGTGTGTAATTATAAAATACTCTCACGTAGAAGTCTCTAGTTGTAAGGATCGAGCCAACGGCTCCATCGGAATCTCCGAGCTCCAAACAAGGGAAGTTAAAATAAAAGAATGATTGGAACTTGTGTCTATAAGTATTGCAGCTAATGTTGAGTAGTCATATATCGTACCTCATATCATCTCTTGAGCACCGTGGTCATAGGACTCAGCTGCCTAGAACTGATCTCTCCCCTGTCCACTTGATCCCTATGGTCGGGGTGGACTACCTGTTGGTGGTGGCGGTAACATCTCGAATCATCGTCCACTGCCAGCTACAAGACCAGCTCCTCTCCCACGTGTGCCTTCTCCCTACAAACCTCCATGATAGAACCTCTATCTTTGCCTAGGCGGTCCCTTGACTGTCATCTGATCATCTGTATGTTGGGTCGGACAGTCACAAGCCATGTGACCCTGCCCGCTGCATGTGAAACACTGCCTATTCCTCGGATTATTGGATATGTCTCTGGTACCCCACACAACCGATCCTGAATCATGTGATCGTCAAGGTGTATGCTTGGTCCTCTTGGACCTCAGTGACATATATCTTCTTCCAGCTGTAGAAGAATCCACTATATGAAGACTAGTGGTGGGTCTCATTGTTGATGACTTCTCAGCAAGAAAAGTCTCCACTATGAGGGCTCACTCTAACACCCCCGCCTGCGTCGGGATGCTGGGTGAGATCATCGAAGCCCTGATCTCCCTCCTGAGTCCCTACTCGAAGGTCCATGCCTTGAAGAATGGCTCTTGTACCATATCATTGGAGCATTGTGAGAGGTCAGTGAACCTCTTTGAGTACTGATCCATAAGCATTCTTCCCCGCTATAGATTAAGAAGCTCATGTATGCGCAATACGCGAAGAGTCGCTGGGAAAAACACTGCCTGAAACAAGCTCTCGAAGTCTTCCCAGAAAAGAATCACCTTGTCATGAACCTAGAGCATCAATCTCCACTATCTATCTGATGTTTCCTATAGAAGGCTGGCAGTAAGGATCACCATGATATCAGCTGGTGTCCCTACCAGTCGTAAGACTCTCACCACGGCCTCCAGCCAATCCTCATCCGCCTGTGGGTCCATCTCTCTCCTGAACCTTGGTGGCCTCTAGCACTAGAACTCGTGCAACATGATCAATCGATGTGAACCCTCTACTATTGGGGCTGGTGGAATTAGTGTACCCACTACTAATGGTACCGTTGGTGCCTCCGCTGGTGCCTCTACTGGAAGAGGGACCTGTTCTGAGGCCTCATCGCTCGGTGGGCTATCGGAACGTACTATATCTGGAACCCTAGTTGGCTGTCTGCGTGGAGGCATCCTGAAAAGAAATAGGTGTTCCACAGTCAATAAGGTATACCTAGTGAGCTGAATCAAAGAGTTCACAATGATGATTCTTAAAAACACACACATAATTAGTGCTTTTGTGCAATGAGTCGGAAATCGGAAGTCAGGGTCCTATTATATGGATACGTCGGACCCCACACCAACACTGGATTCCCTAAATCGATAACCACACTCACTACACATAACAATATTTCCTTTAAAAAGATCAGAGTCCAATGTTCTATTGTATAACTGACTCCTTTGATACCAATTTTTCACGACCTATCCCCTAGGGCCCGTGCCATGACAACCCCAAGCCCGCCTTCTATAGGCCAGGGGCTGGCGACTAGCACTGAGAGGAGTATCCCCTAAAACCGATAAGACATTGCCTTTATATCCTGTAAACACACGCAACCAAGCACACAATAAGTTACAAACACAAGTAAACTATATAGAAAAAATAGTGCTAAAAGTATGAGGGGTTGTAATACAATCCCAATAGTAAAGGTACAAGTACAACTGAAATACAATACAAATGAAGAAAGAGAAAGACAACTACCTGGTCATCCTTCAAGGTTCCTACCTGAAGGGTAGCTACAAATCACATCCTCAACCCTCCATGACTGCCTATCTCCTCTGCATACAGACATGCCATATGGTCCACCTCTGGGCACCGTCCCGTCCTGGTACCCTCATCCTCTGTCAGCATTGTCCGTCGTCGGCACCAAATAGAAAAAGGTGCGGGAATATCCCGTGCAGGGGTGAGTATAACAATACTCAGTTGGGACTCTGAGACCCTCAAGGTCTCACAAAATCCACAATGGATAAACCACATAGCATGAAATCAACTTACTAACCTACTGAGGTATTTTTCGATACATATACCTAAGTTATCAAGTATGCCCATCTTCATCACGAGGAAACATAGAGTCCAACTCAAAAGCCCAAGCTCAACTATTCCACAAACGAAGGTGTACCACGAAGTTAAGTACCACACAGGTATGCCACAAAGAAGAATACCACCAAGGTATTAACAAAAAAAAGTACCAAACAGGTACGAACTCCGCTCACAATAGGTATATATTAGGTACAGTAGTAAAGATGATTAGATGTAACTACTGAATCATCTTACTCTATGAAGTGGAATACCCACAAATGATCCTAAATCATCATCACACCCCCAGAGGATAATAGTACATCATCTGACCCACACAGGATCCTAGTACATCGTCTGTACATCGTCAGACCCACACAGGATCCTAGTACATTGTATGTATGTCGTCAGACCCACACACGATCCCAGAACACCGTCGGTACGTTGTTAGACCGACACAAGATCCTAGTAATTTGTCAGTACATCGTCAGATCCACACATGATCCTAGTACATCGTCAGTACCTCATCAGACCCACACATGATCTGAGTACATCTTCAGTATGTCGTCAGACCCACACCGGATCCTAGTACATCGTCAGTACATCGCCAGACTCACATAGGATCCTAGTACATCATCAGTACATCGTTAAACCCAAAAAGGATCCTACTACATCATCACATATAGCTACAGGATTTCCGTACTACGCTTGATCATTTCTAGGAGGGCCCTCTCCTCATGCCATTGGACAATAAACTAGCTGCCATGATGTCCCACAAAGAGGTATCCCAAATGATCACCACGTCATAGGGGTCTCAATGCAACATATGGTGCATCAAACAGATGCACGTTCTGTATGTAATTAGCCTTTTAGTCCCGAGGGACCGGTTGGTTTCGTGCTCAATCCAACCTGACCATTACCCAACTTTATCCAAATCATTAGAGAGGCATACCAAAGAGACAGTCTTGCTCCACGGTTTCAAGTGCCATAGAAGGTTCATCAAACAGACACTCAGTGCAAAAGTTATGTCCAAAAGAGAGAAAATGGGCGGAAGATGGTCCGGGTCCGATCTGACTCGGTCCTACGTGGACCAGGCCAACCCGACCTGGTTCCGGTCGACCTGGCTTGCGATGGGCAGTCCGACCTGGCGGCGGGGTGGCGCGGGGGCCGCGGGGCGGCTCGGGGGTCATGGGGCAGAGCGGGGGCCGCGGGGCAGCAGTCCTTCGTGGCTGGCCGGAGGGCCAACCGTCCATGCCACACGGTGACGACAGATGCCACGCCCTAGCCGATGGCTGGCTCGTCCAGCCGTCCTCCCTTTTCTACCGTGACACAAGTCATGGTTCTATTTCGTCGGGCGGCGTGGTTGCACCGACACCTTCGTTGCGGTCATCCGTTGTGTCGGCCACCGTTCTCGTGCCTCACCCATGTTGGTTTCCATCCTGCTCCATCGTGAAGAACACAACAATTAATCCCAAGAAGTGCAGAGAGGTCGGGAAAAGTTTGTTTGGCCTGCACTCTCCGTGTTAGAGCGGTAGTAAACAGCTATAATTTATTCTTGATTTATGACGAATTGTCAAGAACTGGTAGGGGTAATTCAAACAACCACCCTACCTCTATGTTTCTTTGATGTTGGTGCGAGGAAGTATTTGAAGATTTCAATGTTCGTCGCGCCCGCCACACGCCTACGATCCTGGGCACATTTGTCTGTTCGTTGGATAATCATTCTTTGATGGAGGTTGTTCTTCGTTGGAGAGAAGTTCTCCATGCTCTCCCCTTCTCCTTCACCAACCAAATCCTCCCATAGTAAATAGGTTATAATTTAATTTAAATTGGGTAGATTAATTATGTTGGCATATCGGCATAATTAATGGGCTAAATTAATTGACTGAATTGAATTAAAAGTGTTGGCATAATTAATGTGGAGGATATTTAAGAGACTTTCCACATTAAAGAGGGAGTTTAAGGGTTTCTCCCATTAAGAGGGTTCTATTGGACCCACCACTAGAAATTCAAAATGGGGGTTTTAGGCTCTGTGGTCCCCACCTCCATAAAATACATCTGGGAGGTTTTATTATAGGTGGCCCCCACCTATATAACATCCACATGGAAGGTTTCAACAAATAAAAATGTTCAACATTTTTATTTTATTTTATTCTTTCATGAAAAAAACCTAACTTTCACCTTTGACCAACTGCCATCGAGGCAAAAGTCTCCTTAAGAGAATACTGGTACTACGAGTTTAACGGTGTCCTCATATTTCAATTCCATGCACCGGTTCAAAAGTTACAAAAATCCGCTCGCACAATTACTGAATGTACCAGAAAAAAAGTTCATAAATTCATTCGAGTCAGACCTTGCCTCAGAATCAGGCACCGTCTATTTTTGCTGACTCATAAAATTCCAATATAATTAAGAAAATTACCTAGAAATTCGTGGTCTTTATATGGTCTCCATTTTGATAACCAAAGTCATGTTTGAGTGGAGAAGTATCATTTTTTCCAAAATAATACACAGACAAGATCTCCATATGATTTATGATTACTAACACACTTTGGGGTTGATAACCTCCAAACTATTTCCCTATCTGGTTATACAGTATTCAGAAACTCCCACCGATGAAGCCTGTGTATTTCATCTATTTTAAATGAAAAGGGGTTTCATTACCATAAAACCCATTTTTATGGTTTTATCAGTATTTTTTCACTTCAAGAACAATAGATATAATGTGAACCTATATATTGGGGCATTATTAATTTAACATGCATCAATTTAACTACTCATGGATCCAAAAAATTAATTATATATCGAATGTTAAGATCATTTGAAGTTGGAATATTATGATGGATTTTTGATGAAGTCCATGAATGTGCTCATCTTTTGACACACATGTCTTGTTACCCAATTCATGTTTTACCAAGCCTCTCAATACTCCTAGGTAAATTGTATGAGTTACTACACACTAAGTCTATACATATTGGTCTTTTATCCTTGGAACATTTTCCATGGGAATCACCCAACCCATGTACATTACTTATAATCCCAGCTCATTCTATATACCCACCATTGAACTCCATACTTATGAGCCCATCTTGCATACCTTGGTCCCCTATGCTAACTACCATAGTGCCAATATTTCACACTCCCATGTTACCTAATGTTCCTATTAATATATCATCGAGGGTAATTATTTGATACAATTTTACATTTTATGTTAGGAGATATGAGTTAATAATCCCAATTTTTTCTTACTCTACACACCCCATCAATTAACATAATTATGTTTTAAATTTAATGGAATTGAACAAATCATAGAGTATATGTTTCACTAATAGTATTAGTACACAAAATATTTCTAAGAAGACCACTTATCCCCAAGACATAAAACACTAGGGTGAAGGACCCCCTCTTAAGGATACCACACTAATTTTCCACTCACCCAAGTTATACCAAGAGTCCTTTACACAAGGTAAACTATTTCCTAGGTATTCTCTCTAAATAGACACTATGCCATTCCATATAATTAGGGATCTCTATTAAACCACCTTTGAACTAAGGATAACCCCAAAATAGGTATCATTATTATGGTAATCTATTATCAACTCCCAACTCTGACTAGCCTGGAAACATAACTATATTTTCATAATAAGGTGAAAAATATTTCCATATTTCTACTTGGGTGAACCATTTTCCCTTTTACACTTCTTCGGTTCCCCATTAAACCAAGTCTTCCACTATAATGACCTAGTTATCTCTAGGGTAAAAATTTTCCATACCTTTACACTTGGGAGAACTATCTCTAAAGCCACCTTTCTAGGGTGACCACTCATCTTTACCACCAAACAAGTGTGAAGTTATATTTGAGTTTCACCCCTAAATTACATTAGGTCAAACTCCTACTTAGATGTCATATGTGGTCATATATTATTCCCTATAGTCTAATGGTTATCTATACCTTCACTCATGTCACCTACCTAGGTTCCCATTCACTAAGTCCTCTTTCCAACCCTATAAATAACATGGTTGGTCTTTTCACACTAGTGTGAACCCCTTATATCATGTATTGTTTTATTAGAAGATACATCCCACTTATTCTCTCTAACTAGTAGGGCCCTCTATAGATTTATGTTCTTTTATACCATTGATATTTAGGATATTTCTTGTGAGGAAATCAGTAAAATCTACCATGGAAGAGGGTGCTCATTTTTGTAGTTGATGTTTTTTGTTAGCCAACCTGGCCTGCTTAATGAACCATGTATGCATGGAATCCCTCCTTATGTACACTATGTAGGAATGTTCTCATTGATGATTTCATCACTATAACACATAAATAATCTATATAAATTTATATATGGGTGGTCTATCTGCAATCCTCAACATCTTACTCATGTGACTGTATTCTCGAAGTATCCTGACATCCATCATTTTTCAAAATCTAATCAATAGGAATATGATACATATTTTGTCCTATAATTAATTTTAAGCCTCTTTGTATCCTCAAAGGGCAGGACATGTGTAAGACCAATCTTATTTTCATGGGGATCTACCCTCCATGAGATATTTCTTGAAGGTATATATTTATTTTGATCTATCATCCTAAAAGGGCCATATTCCCTATGATTCATCTTCCATAATAGATTATATTCCATGTGAGTCTTACAATAAGGCCATCCTTTGTGTAATCCCCAACTCATTTTCATGGGGACATATCCTCTATGAGATATTACTCAATGGGTCATATTCTCTATGATCCATATTAAAAAATGGTCCATTTCCCAATCAAGTTATCTTCTTCAAAGATACATATTTCCTATTAGCCTTACCATTACGGATATCCAAGAGTAATTCCCACCAAATCCTTTATTACCAACCCTTTCATGATGCATGTATTTATCACATGACATAAAAATACATGATAATGTCCCTACTATAGGATATTATGATTTTTGATATAGTCCAATTATATGAACTTATAATATTTTCATAAAACGTTTTGGGAATTTAGTGATATTTATTAGTGTAACATCCTCATATTTTGTGAATTAATATTCATGAAAATTTAACCATTTTAAAATAATGGATTTCTCACAACACTAACGATAGTTTATTTTATATTAAAGAAAATTGGTTTTCTCATGATATATACAACACAAAGTTAACCATTCACTTCATGAAACATATACATTGGCTTCCTCTACATGGAACAACAAGGTTATCTTATGTTATATGTAATGCTGAATTTCCTCGATGACTTGCATAACATGCAAGACCGAGGTTTACCAAACATTAATATATTATTAAAATATAATTATTTAATATTATAATATTACACATTATGATAAATTATAGGTTCTTAATTGGGTTAAATAATCTATAAAAAATATTGTTTACATAATATAATATGAATTCATCAGTTACCAATTAATTATAAATGAAATGAAAACCCATTGAATATAAAAAGAAATATTATTTTGGTCATAAATATGTTTTACCCTAATAAATTAAATATTAAATTATGCATTCAAATGAACTAATTAAATAATACCTTTTACATGGAACTTTATTTTGTGTATGTTACATTCAACACGTACTTGTCGTATGACTTGGCGTACATTGCACGCAATAATGACACATCGTATGATTCACAGAACACTGATTTTCTACGAAATATCTTTTTTATATAATAATTTTAATGATATAATTATAACATATAATTTAAATTTAGTCATATGAATAGTAATAACTAATTTTTCATTATTTATCTATAATTAGTGTATATAAATGAAAAATATTGATGATTAATTATATGATTTTTGGTAATGACGTTTTTTGTTAAAAATACCATTTTTTGGAATAAATTGTTTTTAATAGTAAAAATTAATTTTAGACACATTTCTAAACTAAATTTGATAAAATAAATTTCCTTTTTTCATTCAAAACATTAAAATTATCCCGGGTAAATGTTTTGGGAATTTTCTTGAGAGACATCATATTTTGATGAAGAGTGAAAAAAACTGCTTTTTAGTTCAAAACTACCTTTTTGTTTAACTAATTTTTTTTGTTAAATGATATTATAAATTGTTTTAATGTAAAATCTGATAAATATTGAATATATTAATACTATTTAGTTGATTATAATCAATTTTACTTTTAAATTTAGTGAAAAATCTTAAAAAACATTTGAACATTTTCTACTTTTAAAACCTGTTATTTCATTCTGTCTGTGGGATTAGAATTAATCATAAAATTTTTATATACTATTGTTTATATTTTAAAAAACATAAATAAAAATTAATCATTATAATTTAAAGATTATAATAATATCAAGTTATTTTTTGACTTAAACTATTAGTAAAAGTGATTAAAATTAATCATAGTGATTAAGGCCATATTAAGCTTCATTAGGTACTCAACTGTAAATTTAAGGGCCCAAATGATCTTGAAACTTTTAAAAAACCCATTGGATGTCCATATTTATTCCATACACCTTCTAGTATGGTGTTTTACGGTTTTTAATACTTTCTAAGGTAAGATCATGTGTATACATAACTTGTTTCTAAAAAGTCCTTGTGAGTCCTTCTCCTTCCATATAAAAAGAAACCACCTCTACCACATACTCAAACCACAAAAACCTGTTATGTTCAGAAAATACCTTCCCAATATAATTTTAATAAATATTAACATACTCTTATACACCTTCCCTTGGTTATAAGTCATTCCATGGAATCCCATTGAAAAAACCAAAAAGAGTTACCTGATTAAGTGGTAACATCTTCCCTCAAGTCCTTGCTTTTATATTCCTTTTCCACCCCTAAAACTGTCTTTATTATATGATTATTTGAAAAAATAGTATACTAAATATATTAGATTATTTTTTTGAAAATATTTCAACCTAATCTTAAACTCATCACCATATAATGGGTAATGATCATTCTTTTTCTATTTATGACTAACTACAGCCTCTCCAAAAAATGATTGTTCATTTTTTCCATTAGAATCTATCATGGTTTCCATTATTATGGAAAAAATGTTTATATATGATATATATTATATTTATAGTTTATTTATTATCATTTAATTTTTATTTGGAACATATCATTATGTTTTCTGTCTTATTTAAATACAATAATTTCGTTTGAGGAAGGGAGGACTACTACCCCCTCAATGAGATATGATTCATTAATACACTACATGGATTGTATTAAGGACAGTTTTAGAGAATATATATTATATATATTATATCATAAATATTTTTTAATAATGATATATATATATATATATATATTATTCCTTTATATCAACACAACAATTAAATGTAAATAGTGTTCATTCGTATATACGATCTAACGTCTCCAGGAACAGTGTATTCCGTTTCATACTTATATATTCTATATATTTTTATAATAAAAATATTATGATTATAAATTATATTTATATCATGTTATATATTCTGGATTCATGATATAGTTATAAGGACAAACAATATAACAAATTTAGACACATATGAAAAACAAAGAGGATATTACCCAAAGTGAAACCTCAACTTAGGCTGGTTAACAAGTGGGTAATATAAGGTTATAATAAAACCATATATGTCATTAGATATAAGAATATGTTTTGGAAAAATATTTTTAATAAAGTTATATTTACTATACCGGCAGTTTTAATGAGTATAATAAGATTCAAGACAGAAGGTGAGGGGATTTCAGCTCACTTTTTATTTTTCAGGGATAAATGATACGTTTGCCACTATCCCCTTTTTTAGTGTATGTAATTCCCATGATTTTATTTTATGTATCTTATAAATAAATTTATGTTTATTAGTATATCCATTTTATGACCTTTCTTACTTGGGGTTTAAGTTTCAAAAGTTTTGAAATCGGTAAAACTAATTTTGCCTCAATTTCCCTTCATTGAGACTCATGTTTTGTTATGAGACTAGATTATTTTTTGAAGTATATATACTTCCACTTTACATGTTTTATCATGAATATCATACTTTTAATGATTTTTTATAATTAATTTAATTTTCATTTTCTTAAATAGAGAGTGTGATCCCATGTTACCAAGTTATAAGTATTTATTGAAATAATAACACAGCTTTTTGAGATTGCTTATGTTTTTGATTTATTTGATGAAATCATATGATCAATATGTCAATTAAATTTATGAATTTTCTTATCCTCTGGGTATTCATAGTATAATCATGTATTGGTATAATTTTTATACTCTTTGGAACATAATATTGTTAAGAAAGTGTTTTTAGGAAATCTATGCTTCGCCCTCTCTTCAGTCAGAAATCTGTGTTCATTCAAAACCATGATTTCTAAAAAGATTTTCCAATAATATAATTTTAATATCTTATGGTAATTAATATATGTTTTTACTCATTTTGGACTTTTACTAATTTTCAAAGGAATCTTTTTATTGCTTTCTGATCATGGAATTTCTCTAACCTTTTTAACTTGAAATAAGAACATTTATTTTACCTTGTACATCATCTAGGGATTTACCCACCATCATTTCTGGGAAGCATAATTTTCATATATAAATGGTTCAATATTAAGAACATTTTTTTAAATTATTTTTATGAAATTTTTTATTCAAAAAATTTTCAAGTTTATTTTATAAATATTCATGTTCAATGATTTTCAAAACATTTTGAAGCATAATTTAAAATTTTCAACGTATTTTCAAAGAAATGGTTTTCAAAACATTTTTAATATTTATTCATATGTGTTCTATTTTTTTCAAGAAATGGTCTTCAAAATAGTTTCAAGATTTTTTTATAATCATTAAAATTAATTTAATTGAAATGGTTTTTAAAATGTTTTAAAAATTTATTTATAAGTTTTCTTTGTATTTTTAATGAAATTGTTTTCAAAACATTTACAAGAACTCATTATATGATTTCAAAGTGTTACAAAGAAATTTTTTTTTGAAATATTTAAAATTTTATTTTATAAGCTTTAAAGGAAAAAGGTTTTCAAATGATTTCAAGGATTATTTATATATTTTAATGTTGTTTTATTTGAAACTGATTTTAAATGGTTTTATTTATTGAAGATACGTTTTCCAAATATGAACTGATGTTTCGCTTAGGAAACATTTTTAATGGTATTTCAAAATTATTATACATATATGATGGTATCTGTTTATGTTACTACTTCTATTTTAGGAAAGGATCTAAATGTTCAATTAATATAATTTCAATGAATGGGTTATTCTTAAGGCCATGATATTTATAAAACTTGTTTTTATTGAATGGGTTATAGGTTTATAAAATCTATTTATCTTCCACAAGTTATTCTTTTAAAGAAATATTTATCAAAACTATATATTTTTCCATATTTTATTATATTTTTACATGTATATGATACCCATATTATTTCTTGGGATAAGTTATTATTGCTTAAGATTTTGTGGAACATGTAAGTATGATTTCACTAAGATATAGGTGGGACATATATCTCCATACAATGTGTTGGTTAAATATCTATATCCCATGAGATAGACTAAGATGGTCTTGGGAATGAACCTTGACTACTATGATGGCCATGAGAGTAAACCATGACTACCGAGATGGTTTTAGGAGTAAAATCATTCTACTAAGATGACCATGGGAGTGAACCATAACGACCAATATAGTATTTGGAGTGAACTCATGCTACTAAGATGTCTATTGGAGTGAACTATTTCTATTTATGGTACAAGGAGTGAACCCATACTACCAAGATGGTCTTGGCAGTGATTCCACAACTATAATGGGAATTATATTATATGCTTATGTATCTAACACAATTCCATGTTTTTTCTAATGTTATGATTTCATGGATTATGTTCTTTATCTCTTTATGACTCATGTCTTATGAACTACCATTATTTATTCCATGATTAATGTATATGATCATTAATATTTGGGGTATGGTCTTATATTTTTATAGTCATGTTCTCATACCCTTATGCTCATGATTATGCTTACGTATCTCCATTTTTTATCCTTACTGAGCATTTGATCTCACCCCTTTCTTATGTTTACTTTCCACAGGTTATGAAGAAATGTTTTAGGTTGAAGTACTAAAAGTGGAGATCTTTAGGGATGTGGTGAAGATCATTCACTAAGATAGAATGATTGTTTTTCCATGTTTCCAAATACACTAAACTAGTATGGACATCAGGAAGGTATTTTTATAATGTACTGAATATACATCTAAAATGTTGTTCTATTAATGTATATTAATCCTGGGTCAGTATTGTTGGTATCAATGGATAGGTTTATTCATCCTTTAGAAACTAGGATTTGAAAAGTTTAGTGTGATCCATAGGTATATATTTAAGGATGTCTTTAGGGATGTCTCTAAGGATAAGTATAAGGATTAGTCAATGTTTAAGAAAATTTACTAGAATTTTGGTAAAGGATAGAGTGAGAGGTTTCCTTGAAATAAATCCATGTCTAAATACTAAATGTTTATTTGTATTTAGAATAGATGTAACTATGAGTAACAACTTCTACAAGATGGTGTGGGCCTGACTCAGGGGAATCTGTTACATAAAAATAGGCCTTGTTGCACACATAGTTTGACACACCCGAGGGATTTGATTTTGGAAATCACAAACTCTTCAGAAAAAAAATCCTTGAGGATTTAGTTATACGTTGTCTATGAATAACCTAATATGAAACTAGGGTGTTATATATTAAGGATGGTGTCATTATTTAGAAATACCATATTAAATTTTTTTCATGAATTTGAAATTTCCTACTATGATACGTAATTCTCACACTATGCTTTTGGTTTTACTCAATGGTGGGAACTGGAAGGTACTGGATTAATTATGAATTTTATGGACTATTTTCTGATGGGAGTTCAATTGGGATGATCACTGTAGTGATAGATGTTGTAATCAGTCCTAATTGGTTTTCATAGAACATGATTAACAACATATACCTTCACGAACTCACAGACTCACTAAGGAAGAGATATAATGTGTTCACTGAGAGTTCAGCTAATGGAGACCATGTAGTAATGGAGATTTTGTTTCCTCTATGTCAATAATGTGGAAAGAATCACCTATATGATTGTCTTAGAGGAACGATAATATGATTTGACTATGGTAAAAGTCACTATGCAAGTGACTATATGAAAAAAAATGAGGAGTTCAATTAATAAAATGGATGATAATATTTTCCTCTAAAATAAGTCATTGAAGGTTAAGTGTATTAAGTGTGAATTAAACATTCATTATGCAAATAATTTTCCCGAGATGAATACTTATGATGGGTACTAACAAGGGGGTGCAAGTAATGAATTCATTGCTGCTGCTGATGATACTATAGATGAAGTGTGAAATGAAAGTGGTATTGTATAACAGGATGAGGTATCATTGTTTGTAGCATAATTATGAAGTTGGATAATAAATTTTTATTTATTGGGATGCAAGAAGTATGTTATATTAAAGGTGAAATATACATGATTGTTTAGTTTATGTTTTTCAAAATATATTTACAATAACACATTGAATGTTTCCAATGGAATATAAAAGTGATATAATGGAAAGATGATGTCTATGGAAAAAACATGATTAATAGAAAGATAACTCTTAATATTTTCCTTGTGTTATTATAATTTAGTTTGGATAATGATATATGTGATATTAATAACTAAATTGGAAGGTTTTGATTACCGTGGAACTAATTATGAACTTGTTGACATGAAGTTCTTTATATCATGGATGAGGTTTAAAAAATATTGGATTTATGAGACATATCTTTTAATATATGGAATAAGGAATAATGAATGTTTTCCAAAATGGATTTATGGTAATTTATGTCATTACCATGTCCCAAGAGAATATATCACATGGGTATTCAAATGTTTTGAATGTGAAAATTAAAAGATAATTTATGATATTTGGGGTATAAATATTAATCCAAATTCATGAAATTTTATATATGGTTTTTATACTATCATATTTTTTTATGATTATAAGGTTATCCACTAAATAAATGTTTATGTTAATCTTCAGAGGAGGTATATGGGTATTGAGTTTGTATTGAACACCATGGATAAAAGGATATTTAGTGATTAACCATATTTCAAGGTTTTATGTCATATTTGCTTTGGAAATTATATTAGAGTAGTTTTAGAAAAATATATCATGTATATCATACGACATCCAATCATGTCCGACAAGGCCATTGGACTTGAACCCCTGACCGAATGACGCTATGGGATTTATGCCTACCACTGGCCTATAAGATGTCCATGATCATGAATAATTATTTTCTGATGAATAATTATTTATGATGAAAAATTTGTGTTACATTTTATGTTTAAAGATTAATGTTTTACATATAATAACTTTTAATAGTAGTTATATATAAATATTAATACATTTTGTTCTTTTATGGGCCTTAATATATTCTAAAAGTGTATTTTATTTCTTTAGGCATCCATGTTAATTCATGGATATTGATTTATTAATTTAATGGATGAATTGGAAATAAATAAAATGATAAAAAAATAATGAAAATTTTGATGTATTCATAATCAATAAAATAATTAATCAAATATCAGATAATGATCAAAAAATAAAATGTGTTTTCGTAATACATTATTTTTTTGAACTGATGGCCTTTTAAATCATCATAGATTTATGAAATTGAAGACCTAAACGTTTCTTTTATCCTTCACTTATTTTTTATTGATGACCTCAGTCACTCCCAAAAAATAGTTTTTCTTTTCCTCCTAGACCAATCTTTACTATAAACCTATCTTCTCTGATGTGAAAACCTAGTTATATGTTACATTGTGTAACTATTATGGCTATAACCTTCCCTTTTTGAAGGAAGAGTTAGTATTCTTTTTTATGATGTGGGTTTCTATGAATAAAACATTAAAATATTAAACCTTTGATAACCTAGATAAATTTTATGGGAGAAATTATTTTTAAGTGTGGTAGAATTTAACACCCTGATATTTTGTGATTTTTTTTTGAATTAGTTTAACCTTCTTGATATTTTCAATTTTAGGAAAAACTAAAAATATTTTATTTTATATTAAATAACTATGTTTGGACATCATTATAAGAATAAAATAGTTAAGTGTACACTACATTCTACATTAACATAGGCTTTTTCTATATGGAATGGAGAGGTTATCTTGCGTTATACTCAACAATGACTCCCCTCGATGACTTATGTAACATTAAAGACCATGGTTTACAAAAAAATAATATTTTACTAAAATATGATTATTTAATATAATAAGAGAAAATCATGAAGTTAAATTTGAGGTTGTGAAGAGTGTTAGCTAATCAACGTAAATATTTAGTTTACACAATATAATATGAATTTCATAGTTTACCAATTAATTTTGAATGAATGGAAACCGATTGAAAGTAAAAAAAATATTATTATGGTCACAAAGATGTTTAACCCTAAAAAATTAAATTTTCATTTCTGTCTTGAAATGAACTAATTAAATCATTCCATTCATATGGAACCCACGTTATATACATTACATGCAACACTGACTTGGAATAAATGTAGGCATATGTTACACACAACATTGACATGGTGTACGATGCACACAACTCTGAGCTTCTACGAAACATATATTTTTATATAATTATTTAAATGAGATAATTTTAACCTATCTGTTAAACATAGTTATAGGAATTATAATAAACAAATTTAAAATATATTTTATAATTATTTTAAATAAATAAAACATATTGAAAATAAAATATACTCTTTTTGGTAATGTTCCTTTATGAAAAAAATATTGTTTCCTTGAATAAACGTATTTTAATAATAGAATATATTTTAAAGTAATTTAAAACCTGAATTTTATAAAAAAACATCATTTCTGAATTCATAATATAAAAATTATCCTTGGTTTAATTTTTTGATTTTTCTGAAAAAAACATCATTTCTTGATGAACAATGAAAAATACTGCTTTTTAGTTCAAAACTGCAGATATGTTTAATTAATTATTATTGTTAAATGATATTATACTTTTTTAAGGTAAATTATATAAATATTAAATCAATTAATATAATCTAATTCATTATAAAATAATTCACAATGAAATTGAATTGAAATTCTTAACAAGATTTTGAACATTTTTCTACTTTAAAAACCCTTTATTTCACATAGTCTGTGGGATTAGCATTAATATTAATTTTTAAAATTCTATGATTTTAATTTAGGGAAGAAAATATACACCATTTTATTATATATACTATTTTATGTCTAATAATACCATGTTATATTTGGACAAAAATTATTAGTAAATTTCATTTTAATTAATCACAACAACTAAGTCCAAAATAAGCTTAATTGGGGACGAAACCTTGAAATTAAGGGCCCAAATGATCAATTACATTTTCAAACACGCATTATATGTCCATAGTTCATCTATAAACTTTACAGTTTTGAGTTTCTTTGTTTTCTACAACTTTGTTAAGGTAATATCATGTGCACAACTAACTTGTTTCAAGAAATTCCAAGTGAGTCCATTTCCTTCACTATAGAAATAGACAACCTCTCCCACTTCCTCAAAGATCAGAAAACAACTATTTATTGAAAATACATGACCAATATAATTCTTTCAAATCATCACTTCTTCCTAGAATCCTTCTCTTGGTAATAATGAAATCCAATGAAGCCTTTTGGAAAGAAAATGTTGTTACCCGATTAAAACATAGTGTTTTCTCTCAAGTCCTTTAATTTATTTTATTTATCCATCTCCCAAATATCATTATTATATGATTATATAACCAAAATATTGTCCTAAATATACTATTATTCTGGTATTTAAATGGGTTGACCTATAATTACACACATATTCTTCTAATGGGTAATGAACATACTGTTTCTATGTATGGCGAACTATTGCCTCATGAAATGATGATTATTCATTTTTCCTTTAACACCCATCATGGTGGCCATTATGATGAAAAATAGATTTATATAAGATATATAATTTATTTATAATTTATTTATAATTTATTTATAATTTATTTATTCTTATTTAATTTTTATCTATAACATTCATTCATGCTTTCTATCTTATGTAAAAATATTAATTTCATTTAAGTACGGACTACCGCCCCTCAAAGTGATACGATTTGTCCATACCCAGCATGGATTTTTTAAAAGGATAGTTTTAGTGAATATATATAATATAAATGATATCATAAATATACATTAATATGAGATATATATACACACATATATTTCTTTTACTATCTTTCTCTTAACAGGACTATTAAACAGAAATAACATTAATGCGTATGTACGGCTTACCATCTCCATGAATGATGTATTCAGCTTCATATGTATGTAATATTTAGATTATTATAATAAAAATATACCCTATTTTAATTATATTTATTTCATGTTTTTCATTTTGGAATCATTATATAAGTATAAAGACCAATAATATAACAAATTAAGACACATATGAAAAACAAAGTGAATATTACTCAAAGTGAAATCTTAACATAGGTTGGTTAACAAGAGGGTAATATAAGGTGATAATAAAAACATATATGGAATTATATAAAATAATTTTATTATTTAAATTATTTATAATAAATTTCTATTTATTATAGAGGTGGTTTGATGGAGTATGATGAGAGTCAAGACACAAAGTAGGGGGATTTATTCTCACTTTTATTTTCGTGAGATACATGCTATGTTCTCCACTCTCTCATTTTGTGTAGTGTATATAATTCAAGTGATTTAATTATATGTATATCATAATAAAATTTATGGGTATTCACTTATAAATTTTATGACCTTTCTTTTAAGGGGTTTAATTTTAAAAATTTACCAAATTTGTAAAAAAGTTTTATCATAAATTTCTTTCTTTGAGACTCATGCTTTTTGTACACCTAAAGTATTTTTTTATGTTTATATAATTCCATTTTACATTTTATATCATGTGTATCATAATTTTAATGATATTTAAAAATTAATCTATTTTCCTTTTTCTTACATGGAGAGTATGATCCCACATAACTATGTTATAATAGTTTATTGAAATAATCTAATTTCTTCTCAATATTTCTTTTGTTGATGCTTTCTTTGATGAACTTTTATGATCAATATCTCAATAGAATTCATTAATTTTTTAATCACTTGGATATTCATAATATAATCATGTATTGGTACCATTTTTCTACTCTTTGGTACATAAGATAGTTAAGAAAGCATTTTTAGGAAATCCATATTTTACTCTAACTTTGGTCAGAAATATGTATTCTATCAGAACAATGTTTCTAAAAAGGGTTTACCGGAATATTATTATAATATACTATGATCATTATAATAAATTTTTACCCATTCTTATTTTAACAGTTTTCAAATGAATAATTTTCTCTCTTTATGATCAAGGAATTTTTTAAACATTTTTACCATACAAAAGGAATATTCATTTTACATCATACAACATTTAAGGATTTAACCGCCATCATTTTTGTAAAGATTCACTATCATGTTTAATGGTTTAATTTTTTCATTCTGTGTTTTAAAAACTGTTAGTTTTAATAAAAATTGTTTCCAAAATATTTTCATATTTCTTTTATAAATTTTCATAGAAATTTTTTTCAAAACATATTCAAGCTTTATTCATAAGTTTTCAATGTATTTTCAACGAAATGGTTTTCAAAACGTTTTGAAGCCTTATTTATGTGTTTTCAATTTAATTTCAATAAAATGGTTTTAAAAACGTTTTTAATCATTATTTATATGTTTTCTTATTATTTTCAATGAAATTGGTTTCAAAACATTTTCAAGAATTATTTATACATTTTAAAAATATTTTTAATGAAATGATTTTCTAAACATTTTCAAGCATTATTTAAAAATTTTCAAGGTATTTTTAGTGAAATGGCTTTCAAAATAATTTCAAGCTTCATTTATAATCTTTCAATGTGTTTTAAAGGAAAAAGTTTTTAAAATGTTTTGAATCTTATTTTATATGTTTTCAAGGAAAAATGTTTTCAAATTATTTCAAGTATTGTTTATATGTTTTAAAGTTCCTTCCTATGAAAATTATTTTTAAATGGTTTTATGTATTAAAAATCCTTTTTCAAAAAAGATAAGATATTTTCATAATGAGTTGTTTTAAAATATATTTGAAAATTATTTTCCTTGTAATATGACATTCATTGATGTTACTCGTTCCCTTTTAAGAACAGATATAATGGTTCCATTCATATTCATTCCATGAAAGGGTTATGATTATTTTCATGGACTTTTTAAAACTAGTATCTATTTCATGGTTTATTGGTTTATTAAATAAATTTATCTTTCATGGGTTATGATTTTGATGAAATGATTATGAAACTTGGATCTTTTTTTTCACAGGTTATACTATGTTTACATGTTTACGATACCCATTTAAATCCATCAGTTAAGAAATGATTTCTTACTAATTTTGTTGCACATGTCTATATGATTCAATTATGGGGTGGGTTGAACCTTTATCTCCAACCAATTCATTAGGTAAAGATTAATATATCATTAGATAGACTAAGATGGTCTTGGGAATGATCCTTAACTACTAAGATGGCCATGTGAGTGAACCAACACTACCAAGATGGTATGAGGAGTGAACTCTTGCTAATAAGATAGTCGTGTGAGTGAACCATGACTACCAAGATGGTATGATGAGTAAACTCATGATACTAATATGTCCAAGGGATTGTACCTTGACTAATATGATGGTATGGGGAGTGAACCCATACTACCGAGATGGTCTTGGTTTTGATTCCTTGGCTACTACAAAAATCATGTTATATACTTATGTATCTTCCATAATTATATATTTTATTCCTTTGTTATGATTTCATGGATTATGTTCTTTATTTCTTTAGGACTCATGTCTTATGCAATTCAATTATTTATTTCATGATTCATGTATATGATCTTTGATATGCATGGTATGATCTTATATATTCATGATAATGTTAGAATACCATTATTCTTAGGATTATGCTTACATATCACCCTTGCTTACCATTACTGAGCATTTGATCTCACCCATTTCTTATGCTTCCTTCCCAAAGGATATGAAGAAATGTTTTAGGTATAAGTACAAAAGGTGGAGATCATTATGGAATATGTTGAAGATGTTTCACCAAGATAGAATATGTTTTTCTAAGTTTCCAAAGACACAGAACTATTATAGCCATCGTGAATATATTTTGTAATGTACTGAATATACATATAATATGATGTAATATCCATGAATTTTAATCCTAGTACTCTATAATCATAATATGTAGGTTTCATATCCAAGGTTTCAATACAATACCAAAAACTATACTTTCGTCATCAAATATTCTTCTGTAAACTATAAAATCATTCTCATCAGGCTATATTCCCCATGTACTCTATGATTCAATATTGCATTCTCATTTAACTCGTATTTCCCCGATAAAACCCCAAAATGATTTCCTATCTAGTTACTATTAAACAGGGAAATATATAAATGGAATCTCATACATTTGACTAACATTGAACATTATTAGGAACCTTTTTCATTGTAGTCTAGTCCTCGTGACTTTAAACATCATGGAAATTGTCGTGGTTGTATGAACACAAAAGGTACCATGTGTATTTTTTCACATAGTCTTAAATATTATGGTGTGTCATGTTAATTGGAACCAAAATACATGATTATAAGTCACCTTATCAGTATTTATGATAACAGTCTCAAGTGAGGTTTCCAAGACCGACACTCCTAAGTCTAGTGTTCTAGACGCATTCTTTATACATTAGCATTGATATTAAGTAAACTGGACCAATATAAACTTAAATATATCTTAAATATTTAACTATTTCAACTGTAAATAATCATATAATCCCAAAAATGGATGTTTTCATGTATTTTTAGATCAGCTATATAACTGATTTTTTCTATGATACATGTAATCATTTTTCCATAATTGAACCCCACTAGACCCCATATAGAGTTATGTAGTTATATACTTATATTCATAACCTAGGGAATAGAAACCTGTAACAGTGGTGTGATAATGTTACTATAAATATAAAAACTAATCAACATGTTATTAGTGGGAGATCATAAGTTTATGAGAGATCATTAGCATGGGAGAAATATATTATTAAAAATAACATGGAACTAAAATATTTTTCTACAAGTAAATATAGAAAAACATGTAAAATGAATTTAATAAACACATATATATTGAATATTATTTTCATATAATGAACTTGATAAATATAGAATTATCATAGGTAAATGACATAAAAATATTGCATAAGTATAGTCATAAAATGCGTGATATTGTGAGAAACGGTAACAAAAATCTTGTACATGTAGAGTATTTAAAATAAATAAATGTGTTCATTTTAAAACAACTTTATTTAAAAAATATATATATAGGATCATGTCCAGGATGCATTGGGTGAAAAAATTATATGTGATAATTTCCACACACTATCAAGTAAAAAAACTATACATGATCGTGTCCATGCTCTATCTTGTAAAAAAGATACATGTGATCATTTTCACCCATCATCCTATGAAAAAATCAATATAATATCATATCCATCAAACATACAATGAAAAAATATTTTTATGATGAACTCCACAAAAAAACTTAAAAAAATCAAAACAAATTTAGTTCAATCCATAACATTCTCATCTCATGAGATATAAAAATTGACATGTTCATTGTATAGTGATATAAGGACCTACAGATCAAAAAATAATCATACACATAAGAAATAAATAATTAATATTGTTATAATTAAACCATGTAGTAAAAGGATTTATATAACATTTCCATGTGTTATCTCATAATAAATATGAATAATTAGATCGACTGATACCAAACATACAATCACCCAATAGAACAATTTTTTAATATGATTTAGAAATTTATTCGTAGAACATAACATTATATGGGATAAATAATATAGGGATAAAGTGTCAAAATATAAGGAAAACCTAACTATATCATTATAAAATATTTCAAATCATTGTTATAAAAATAACTTAGGAATCACTTTCGAAAATATTATATTTCAGAAATCAAAAATAAAGAATTTCAAAAAATAATTATTGGAATTAAATTTCAATAATGAAACCTAAAAACAGAATGGTTTCATAAAGGATAAATGAATACATTTTGAAAAAAAATTATTTTATAAATATTCCTCATTCATGGATCCTTCAAAAATAAATAAATTATTGAAAAAAGATTAGTTAAATCATTTTGATTTGAAATAAATATCTTAAAATATCTTTGTTCAAAAGAAATCATAAAAAGTGTTTTAAAACAACCCTTTGAAAAGAGGAGAAGGAAAATATGAATGTCACATTAGTTAAAAAGTAAATGAGTGTCAAAATATAAATGAGGATAATGAAATTAAATTAAAATAATAACCATAAGAGGAAACCATCATTAAGGATGATGGGAACTATTCTCAACAATGATAGAAATTTTTGAGAAACAATTCATAAAGTATAAATATATGAATTTAAAATTCATTCTCTTTAGAGTGACAAATAAATTAACATTAAATAAAAGCATAGGGTAGATCCAATCAATAATGGAAGAAAAAATTTCATGATGAATCAGTATAACTCAATGAGGATAATGGAATTAATAAATGACCTTAAAACATAGGAATCTTTTTAATCAAATGATAATGAAAGATAGAAGGTGATGTAGATTTTTAAATCCCATTAATTAAATAATTATTTTAAAATGTAATTAAGTTTCCATTATATAAACCATACAAGGAATCATTCAGTGAATGAAAATCATATCCCTGTGATGAAAAATTGATTTTAAAAAACCCTTATCTTTAATCTCACTTAACCAAACGAGATTTGAACTATATTATAAAAAAATAAATATTTTAATAACATATTTAAAAACATTTTTATTGAAATAACCTTTTATAATATTCATTTATAATCATTTTATAGAAATATATCAGTTATTTATATTTAATATTCATCACTGAGTGTTAATATATTTGAGTGTTCATTTAATATAATCGTCATAACCAAGATATTGATTCCAGTTTATAATTTCAAATTTAATCATTCTGATTTCATTATAGGTATGATAATTTATTTTTTATAATTATTATTAATCTTATAATTACATTTTATAAGTAATAGTTTGTGATTTCTGATGACCAAGTTCATTATGAGCTTATTTTGGAAATATATAATGAAAAATTCTCGTACAATAATAATATTATTAATATTGATATCACCATTGAAAAACCTTAAGAAAATTATTTTCTCATTTTTTTCTAGTAAAACTAGTATTTCATATTCCATTTTCTTTTATGATTGATATTTATAGCATTATTTATGTAGGCTATTAAACTAAATCAAACAAGAATAGGCTATAATATATGGGTAAGTATGGTTTAGAAAGTTTTTTTCTTTTAATAATGATACTATAATGAATTATTAATTATATAATTAATATTTAATTATGTTTTGAGTCATATTTTTTGATATATTGGAACCTAATGAAATACTGTAGTGAAAAAAATAAATATATAATATTTGTCGAGGTAGTAGTCTACACATATGCAAAGATGAAAAGTTCATTTACCTAGAATGTAAAGGAGGTAAAAATTAGATTATATCTTCAAAAAAATAATAATGTTTTATATATATTATGTATTCATTAAATAACCCATTTTAATCAACCATTTAATGTTTTTATACAAAATGGATCTTGTAGCTTATAGAGGCTCATTTATACACTTAACAAAAGCGACAATATCATTTTTCAGATGGTTGGGATGATGATAAAAAATGGATATTAAATTAGTTTAATAAAAATTTATAATACTATTAATACTTAGGCTATCATTATTTCATGTATAAAATAGGCTTTTGGTTCAATAAGAATAAAATAATTGAGAGAGGTCGATTGAGAACATTACATATCACTTTGGTTATTTTACCTTGGATAACATTAAGGCTTCTTAAAATGGTATTTAGAAAGACTGAGGATTATAAGACATTATTAGATACATTATAAACAACCATGGAAGAATTTTTTTAATCTATGGGTTCAAAATGGATTAACAAATGTGACTAAAGTGGTCTTCATTTATAAATGAAGGAAATGAAATTTCTGTAAATATCCATTTCTTTTTAAAGGATAACAAAAAACTATTAAATAATCAATATCTCAACAACTTTTTACTAATGATTTTTTTAGAGATAAATATTTTAAAATACTCTATCACTCATAATCACACAGTTTTTAAACATGTTTCAATTCTTTTACAACTACATTTTTAATTTTATAATTTTGCTTTTTTACTTGGTAACATGGGTAGAACCAACTAACTTATATTTTATTAAAAGAATAAGGTAACACATATTAAAAAATTATTATTATATTATCCCAAATTTAAGCTCAATATAATTTAAAATATTTTTTATTTAAGATAAAATTAACATTTAATCTAATAAATTTAAACAATTGAAAAACAATATCTGGTAGAAAAATGTTTCTTTTACCATTAGGGTTTCATAATAATATAAATAAATAATAAACAATAATAATAGTGATAATATATTTTTATTCATGATTAAAAGTTATATTAATGTCATTATATAAATTAAATAAATTTATTTTATTAGAATAAAAATTGCACAATACTAATAAAAAAATTCGTTGAATGTAACTCTCTCACTATCGTAATGGTCATTATCTTTAATCATATAAATCATAATTTTATTCCTAAAAATGATGATATAATTATTAACTAAAATGAAACTTTTTATTTAATAATTAAAACATATTTTGTTATATTTAATTTTTACATGTGATGAAAAATATCTTTTAATATAAAAAAATAAAAAAATATTTTAAGAGTAAAATATTAATTGAGCTTACCAATCGTTATAACATGAGTTTTAAAATATTAAAATATATTTTTTTAAGTTAATAATTATAATCCACAAATAAATATTTTATATTATTAAAAAAACTATAAATTTTTAATTATTACATACTTCATGATAAATTTATATACATTATCGTATTGACAAATATGGTATTTTCACTATTCAACTGAAAATGAATTATTTTAGAAAAATATAAAAAATTACCATAAGATAAATTTAATTAATAAATTAAAAAAAACAATGTTCAATTTTAAAAATTTAACATCATAATTATTTAAATTTATCTTTCAAATGAAAACAAAATATATAAAAAATTGGGTGTCTTGAATTAAGTGTTTTTCATCCTAATTTTTATGAATTTATAATTGATTCAATATGGTTATTTACTTGAGGATTTATTATTCCTCTATTTTTTAATAATATTCATTCAATATGTAGCAGCTTATTTTAGATTTTTCTTACATATGGATGATGCTATCAAACACAATATTTTTTTTATAAATGAAATATAGGTAGTAACATATTAGGGAGTTACATTTACCCCACCAAGAAAAATAAAAAAATGGTTCCCCATTATTTTAATTTCTACTCACTAAAGAAATACTTGAGGGTTTATATAAGATAGACATGACTCATGATTTATTTTCTAAAGTGATTTATAACTTATTATATTAAATAAAACTATAATATGTTTTTCCAAAACATAATTATTTTAGATTTTCTAGATACAAATCAGTCAGGCTTTCATGTTAACAATCATATTACCAAACAAATAATAAATCAAAAATAGTTATGATACTATCTAATAAAATTAAAATAAATGATCCTTTGAAAAATCAATCTTATGTTGTATTATCTAATAATACCCTCATTTAAACCTATGACACTTTCAATTCATCTATGGAATATGGATCAATCTATCTCTCCTTCCATTAAACCTAGGTTGACGATGCTCATATTCTTATAAGGATTTCATGAATAATAATTTATCATCAAATTTTACTTAAATACATTATAATGGATTATAGAGAGAAAGTGATTGAAAAAATTATATCCCATAGGAGTTTCTATCTTGGTTAGTAGTCTTAGGACCACTCATCATGAACCATATGAAGATCGATTTGATACTAAACAATCCCTTTTTAGGGTCATTACCATGAGGTACATATATTCAATACTAACTTCCACTTACTAGAAATGAGAGAGATATATAATTTAGAAGAAATCCATATACACAAAATATTAAGAATCATTCAATATGTTATCTTATAGAAAGAATTATACATAGGCTTTTAACTGAATTAATCTAATACTAACCCAGAAAAATAAAAGAACCAATCCCCAAAAATATCTATAACCTAATCTGATACCAATTGAGGTTCCTCAATCAAGCACTCCCAGGTCCAATGGTAAAAACACATTTTTTATACAATAGAATTTATACCATGTGTGATTAACCAAGATAAAAATAAACATATGTAAAAAATTTCTAAAACTATATATCATAATAATCACACAATCTCACAAATGGATGGCTCAATGTCTTTGGACATCATTTATATAAGATCTATTTTGTTATACATTCAATCATTTTTCAAAAATGGAACTCCTCTATACCAATATCTAGAATTATCAAAAGTTATACATATGTTCACATATTTTTAAATGGAAACATAAATAATTGGTGAGATAAAATATTTATTAATGAAAAAAATTATTTACATGTCATCATGGTTTATATCTTAAGTATTTGAGAAAACATGAGTCGAAATGAAATATATTATTTTAAATAACCTAGTATAATAATAGTTTCAATATGTTATTATAGAAAAAACACTATATCAAATCAAAAAAAAATTTACTATGGAAAAGTATTGTGATATAATAAACATGTTACATAGATCATAATTGTAGGTATATGAAACAAATATGGAATAATCATAGGCTTAATATATCATAACATTTTGAACAATGTTAAGAGAAATCATGTCCCAAAAAATATTATTAACAAAGAAAACCAGAATATGTTCTTGTAAAATCATGTAAATAAATATATATAAGATCATTTCCATGAGAAATCATATGAAAGAAGTTATATGTGATCATATACACAAACCGTCAAGTAAAAAAGATATATGTAGTCTTGTTTATGCACAATCCTATGAAAAATGATATATTCTATCATATCTACACACCATTCTTTGAACCATGATATATGTGATAGTTTCCACAAATAACCTTGTGAACAAATCCTAACATGTTGATGTCAACAAAGAACATTCTTTTGTCAAGATATATAGAAACATAACCAAATAATTGTGGAAAATATTCCAACCTACATATCAAAAAATAATCTTTCACACATGAAATAAATTATTCATCCCAAATTAATTAAAATATGTAATAAAAATGGGTTTTATAAAATTTATAAGTGATACTAAATAAATAAACATCAATATTTATATCCATTGATAGAAAAAATATCAATTTCATAAAAAGAGTATTTGTGAATTTAATTTTTAAAGTGATTTATAAAAACAAAATTCAATATAATATAAACATTTTAGATTTATAGGGGGAAATGGAAGAGAAGCACAAAATATTCTTAATAAAAATTTTATTAAAATTCTAACAAAAAGATAAAGTTATTATTCACTTTTAAAAGACCACTTCTGAGAAATTGAATAATGTTATTTTTAAAATTCATAATTCTAAATAAACATAAATACCGAATCCTTAATGAAAAAAATGTCTCAAAAGATCTTATGTGCCAAAAATTTATAAATTATTTACTTTATGAAAGAATATTCTATAATTTTTCCTTTAAAATAACATATTTGTTTCAAAAATTATTAGTGAAATTTTTTTATTAAAGAGATTTGTATTATTTTTAAATGAAATTTTTTTAAATAAAATCCATACAATTTTAATAAAATATAATTTTGAAACTTTATCAAGGGAAATATGAATCTCACATGAGAAAACACCTAATTGGTTTTCCAAATATAAAGGATAACATTGGTAGGATAAAAAATATAGATAATTAGGGGAGATTGTCAATAAAGATGATGATAATTATTCTCAACAATGATATACTTTTTTGGTATGAAACTCATCATGGTAAAATATTTGATCTAAAAATTAATTCTACCTATAGAGGAATAGTAAATACCATGAAATAATATATTATTTTTTATTAAACCAATCTTGGAAGAAAGAAGTTCAAGAAGTAGAAGTATAAATCAATTATGGGAGTTGAGTTAACAAATATCCTTAAACCATTGCTATATTTTGAACTTAATCCTCATGAAATATGTAATTTTCTGTGGATTTTTAAATCCAATTAATTGAATAAAAAGTTTGAAAAAAAAATATTTCTAATATATACACTGTAAATGTAAACTACTGGGGGAAATGAATCATATATAAATAAATAAATAATGAGATGTGAAAACCCTTACTTATAATAAAACTAAGATTAACACGATCTAACCACTTGTATAAAAATTATAATTCTTAATCACATATATTTTTTTATACCTATAACCATTTATGAAAGTAATTTACATTAAATTAATGAAAATATACTATTCAATAGTGTTTTATTTTCATCATGAGACGCTACTAGCATTGATTGTCAATTTAAAACAAATTTTGTAATGGTGGTGTTAATTCCTTTTTTAGATTAAAAGTTCCTCATTTTTTTATCATTATAGGAACTATAATATATTATTTTTAATGTTTTTTAATTTTCAAATTTAATTAAAGAATTAATTTGGTTATGATTCCTGGTTATAAATTTGATGAGGGGTATGTTTCAGTAATTTATAATAATGAAAACGATGGTGAAAAAAGGAATTTGTTTAATATTTTTACAACCATTCCAAAAAAACCAAAAATTATTTTATAAAACAATTTCTGATAAAACATATATTTTAATCTCTATATCCACTCATGCCATAGATTTATATCCTTTTCATTTGGTTGTATAAACTGACTCAAAAAAGAAGAAGCCAAAATCACCCGGTGAGTATGGCTAAGAAATTGATTATTTTTTAATAATATCAAAATTATTTAAGAATATATAATATATACTTATTTATTTATTTATTTATTTATTTTATTTTACTATATTTTATTTTATTTATATACGTAATAAAATAAATGTGTGAAAAATGAAATAAATATCTTTTTTGAAAGCGGTAGTCCGCACAGACACATGGGTGACATGTTTATTTAAAATGAATATAAATTCTATGATAATGGATTTATATTTTTATATTAATTATAATGTTTTATATTTAATATTTATTCCTGATATACCCATTTTAACTAGTCTTGTAAGGAAGATTTCAAATGCATATAATATTACCTATAGAGGCGGTAGTTTACATGTTACATGAGTGTGATTTCCATTATTCAGATGGTTAGGAGGGTATATTTTTTTATTAAATTTTTATAATAACATTTTATAATTCTAATAATAATTATATTATCATTAATTATTGTATATAATATATTATAGTTGGTAGATTAAGAAATTAATTAAGAGATCTTGGTTGTGCACATTTCCATATCCTTTGGATGTTATCCCTAGGGTAACAACTTCAATCTCCTTTGATTTTTATTCTTGGAAGGAAAATAAATTTATGATGGTGGGGTGTTTATAGGATATTCCATGGAAGAAGTTTGGTTAATATATTAATTTTAATGAAGATAATAAATTGGGGGAAACTGATCTCCTTTTATCAAAGAAGAAAATGGAATTTTTATAAATATTAATTAATTTTTCAATGATGATATGACAATATTTTAGTGTAAATGGATAGAAAATAGGGAATTAATAAATATATTAGTGATAATAGGTTTATCAATAATCTACCACTAATTTTATCCATGTTTTACACAAATTTCAAATATTTATGTATTTTCATTTCAGTTTTGACCTAGATAACTAGTTTTAACATGAATAATTTATCTTTCACATAAAATATAAGGGAATAATTACTAAAAATATTTTTTCATATAAACCTAAAATTTAGATCTATATATTCTAATTTAATTTATAAATAATATAAAATTAACTTTTTAATTAAAATATTTAATAAATAAAAAATTGTATTTAAAACAAATTTCTTACTATTAGGTGTGTAACATCCCAAATAAGTAATGAATAATATATATTTTTATCTATGTCAATTAGTGAATTTGATAGTGTTTTAGAGGCTTAAAATGAGAATAAATCCAATCTTAAGTATGAAATACACTAATATTTTTCAATGATTATTTTACAGCCTTTTGATGGAAAACCATTTTTAAATATATATTTTGACAATTTTATAAGCTATGTTTGTCAAAATAAACTTATTCTTTATTATTGGGACATCAAAATTTACATTGTGTGAATTTTTGGTATTTTTCTGACAATGTTCATTTTTTAATGAATAGTGAAAAATACTGCATTTTCCATCAAAACTGCTTTTTAATCTAATATATTTATATGATTAGATTATATTTTGAATTGGTTTTAAAGTGAAATTAGAATATATTTTTACCATTAAATCCAATAGTGGTCATTGGAATTAATTTCACTTTGAAATTGGACTTAAACTAGTGTCAATCTTTTGATACTTATTGTTTCATAAATACACGCTATTTGCTCTGACAACGGGAATTAATTATTAAATTAATTAATGTAACTTATATGTCTTTAATTTTGTAAAATAGACATCATTTTTGAATTCAGAATATCAAATATAGCTTAGGGTGATGTTTTGGTATTTTTCTGAAAAACTTCAATTTTTGATGAATAGTGAAACCACTAAGTGGTAGTTAAAGAAACTAATTTTTCGTTTAAATGAAACTTTTCCACTTCTGTGATTCGATTTTCAAAAATCCGACATACATGGTTGTCATTAAGAAGTCAAATGTGGTTCAATGAGGTTAAAATAAATTTTTGGTGAATAGTAACTTTTAAGTTTTTAATCGCGATTAGAGGTAATTAGTGTAGTTTAAGGTAAAAATAATGTTTTAATAATATGAGATGAGCTTGAAACATGTCCTACCATTATAGGATGTGTCATGGCCGACCCATAAAATCCATGGGTCAACTTGGGGACCCCATGGAGCCACTTTGGTTGGGAAATGACATAAATAACTTTTTATTTAATGTTAAAGTAAAAATGACACAAACATGAGTTATTTTACTAAAAAAAATTTTACATGGGGTTATACAAGTCATATTTTTTATTATAAATAGTAATTGGAAAAATAAAACTATTTCCTACATCATAGTATTTTTTTTATAATTTTTAGACTTTAAATAAATTAAATTATTTATGACATTATGATGATACATCGATTACCTCATTAATAAAGGTTTAAAATAAAATGAAATGATAATGTAAAATCTCTGACCTAAACATGTCCAAAACCTATTGGATGGGTGAATTTCGAAACCTTATCACCTTACCCTCGAATTATATCAATGTGGTACCTTTTGAATCCGAAACACATTTTAAAATAAAGTAACATTTCTTTACATTCCAAGAGTGCCCCTCCTCTCCTCTTATAAAAGGCCCCCACCTCTACCTCCTTACTCACACTTCAAAAGCCTTTGGCTCGGACAAACCCTACCCATTTTGTCTCTACACATCCATCTCTTACTCCTTAAAGCCTCACTTTGGGCAGATGTCTTCCCAAGGAAGCCTTTGAGCTCAAACCAAAGGGAGTTACCCGATTTTAAGGTAACGTCTTCACTTGAGTCCTTTTGTTTTATTTTTCTTCCCCAACCCCCTGAACTCTTTTTATTCATTTATTTTGTGAAAACTCCAGTATCTTCAATATACTAGGATGTTTTTATAATAAGGATTCTAGATACACTTACACACACCTACATCTAATGGTTAAAGAACATACTCTTTCCGTGGATGGCGAATTTCTGCCTCCCGAAACGATGATTGTTCAACATTATTTTAACACCTTCAAAGGTGGCCATTAATATGACACTATATTTATATATGATATATAATATGTTTATTTTTTCCTTAAGCTTCTTTATTTTTCATTTTGGGCATACCTTTATGGTTTAAATTATGGGTAAACGCGATATCTTCATTTAAGGAAGTGCGGACTACCGCCCCCTCAAAGTGATTTGATTCGTTAAATACCATATGTGGGACGTATAAAGGATGGAGTTATGATATTGTATATGATATTACACTGGAATTATAATATACCTTTATATAATGATGATTCCATTCTATAAAATATGAAATAGAAATGAAAGTAGCGTTCATGTGTACGTATGGCTTACCATCTCCATGAACGGTGCATTTCATTTCTTACCTCTAGATGATTATGTAATATTATAAATGCATGTATATAATAGATATATATGATATATATGATATTTATATCATGATTATAATTCTTGATATAATGGATACATGAAAAACTTGTAATTATAAAGGGTTTATTTTTGACTCAAGTACCAATGATCGTTAAACCGACCGTTATTAACTTAAATAATTACATAGTGTTCATGACATGGCAATAAGTGATATAAAAGGAATAATGAACTTGAAAAAGGTTATTAAACAAGTATAAATTAACTCAAGTCTATTATTCAGGAGATTAAAGAACGACCGAGTCAAGTCGGACCCGAGGTATGGGACTTCGTCTCAATCTCCATTCATTGATGCTTATTTTATTTTATACACAACCTTCTTTTATACGGTGTATAAACCCCTTTTACTTTTACGTTTATCCAAAAGGAATATTTTTTATATGAAGTGTTTTTCAAAACAACAAAAGGGAATGTTTTTGTCGTACGTATGCGGCGACAACGACTTTTCCACCGCTGTGACCATTATTTGAGTTTCGGCTTCCTCTACAATCCATACCTTTTATTTAAAAGAAAAATAAATACCATGTTTTACTTTTCTTTTGTTTTGGTATTGAAAATGGTTTTCATAATGTTTTTATATCAATGTTTTGTATTGATATCTTGTGATTGAAAGGTGTAAATGTTATGTTTCCTTTATGCATGTTTTATGTTATATGATTATGTCGAGGTTCTTGGGCATTATTATGAAGACGGGTGGTTCTGTGATAAACTAAGGGCGGGTGAGCCCGATATAGCTCTCCAATGCATTGGGTAACACAAAGGAGTGAAACGTTAAGGTTTATCCGAAGAGATTTAGGGAATATGCTGTGATGGGTATTCCAAACATAACCAAGAGGGTTACTCCCTACGTAAGAATGTTATGAATGCCTCAAGTTACCTTTATGTCTTATGATTTCTATTATTTATTCATGAGTTGATGAGGTATGTTAAAGTGATTATGTTTTATGGGTACAGTATGATTTCATTCTTATATATATATGTACCCATGTTTCCTTTCCATATTTTTATAACCCATACTGAGCTTTTTATGCTCAACCCAAGTTTTTTGAAATGTTTTTCACAGGTCAAGGGAAAGGTGCATGATATGATGATAGTGTCAAGGAAGTGTCAAGAGTGAATCCATGTTTTATTTTAAATATGTTTCCATTGATGGGAAAAATGAATATTATCTTTATGTAACCACTTTGTTTATATGTGGAATGTAATGCATGTTTTATGTTCTAATTCTCTAAAACTCTAAACCTGAAAAGATCTTCAATGTGTAATCTTGTAATAACTCAAGATTAAGTAAGGTTTAATGTCGAGGCCTTATAAGGTGTTCTCAATGTTATACAACATTACTAACCAATTAAATGGGTAATAATATATTGGAATACATGTGTAAATATCATAAAAATTAATTATATAAAATAGATCAATTTAATTTGTAAGCTAAACATTACACACCATTAATAAAATAATTCCTTGAAATAACCCTATCACAATTGACGTGCCCATTAAATATTTTCATAGTAATCATACATTTATGAATAAAACTAAAATTGTAAATATTACATAATATGAACATGTTGACATAAAATATTTAATCCAGTTTATTAGAATTTATTTATATAAGTGATTAAAACTGAATTTAAATATAAAATAAAAAATTATAGCGAAATGTTACATAATTTTTCCAAATAATAAAAATTGGTTTTATAAAGTCAAAATGGTTTTTAAAAATGAATCTGATTACTTAGGAAATAAATATTTGGTCTAATATGTTTTTTGATTAGTTTTAATTAATACGTAACTCATGATAAAGTTATAAACATTCTCATATTAGTAAAAATGTTATTTTTTTCATTATTCATATTAAAATCAAATCTTTTATAAAAATTTAAAAATTCACCAATTTTTTTACACTGACTCAATAATATATTCAAATTTTAAAATATTTAAATTATAATTTTTTTAATTTATCATTTAAATGAGAATTTAATATGTAATGAAAAATTATTTATAGTGAGAAATAACCCTTTAAAAATATAAGTGTTCTTAATCCTATTTTGTTTGAATTTATAATTGATTAAAATATATTTACTAACTAGTGGTATTATTATACATAAATTATTTTATTTATATTCATCTATAATTTTATGGATAATTTTATATCAATCATTGCAATCTATAAATCTATCTTGAACAATATATTCATTTAGTAGAAATATATGTGGTAAAATCCTAGGGAGTTGCATCATCTATCAAATCCCAATATCATAAACACGTACCGACTCCATGGACAGTGATAAACCCTAGACCTCCCAACTACTAAACTATAAACTATAATAAAACTAATTTATTAATGAAATATAGGGAATCTACAGTACCTATAGATATCCACATCATTAAATTCCTCGATTGATAATTTGCATGAATATAATGAGTCTCTCAATGGGGTTTGGTAAATATTAATGAACATATATTAAATCTATAAAAGTAACCTAATGTAGGTTAAAATCCCACCACAAAAGGGTATAAAGGGATAGACCTCCCATCCTCTCAAATAATGTGCATTCCCAATGAATCATTGTTAAAACCCCCAGAGACAACTTACCTTTGGAAGGAAGGTACACTACATCATCAAAGAATAATTAAGCTAGAATCCATCATATTTTCTATAAGAAAACTAACAGTGAATCAAATGTGAATTAATTACACATGAAATTGATTGATCAACCAATCTTTACTTATGATATTTCATTGACAATTTTTATTGTTTATGGTAGTTAAAATTTTCCAAACTTATCAATTCCTTAGGTAGATTTCATAGATTTTCCTTTGATCCAAATGGAATTATCCTGGTATAATTAGAATTAAGGTGGTCACTATCAGTTGCCTCAGGTGACATCAATTCATTCAACATACCTGATGTACGCCTTATAAGTAATGAAACTTTTCACTTCACCACCCATGAAGAAGTTATCTCCAAACCAATTCATTCAATACTAGGTGATAAATGATCAAAATTGAGAGTATCAACTCAATAATTATGTCTAAATTTTGTAAGAAACTTGTAATATCCTATAGGTGGAAAAGCTTTCATCATCATCCCATAAAAAATCCATAGAGAAGAACATAACTCCTACATCGATGCCCAATAACTTCATGTTGGTTTCCCTAGAAAACAAAAAAAATTATATATTTTTTATTAAGTAGGTGGATGAGGATATTATCCAAATTCCTACTACATTCTAGGATCGACACATGTGGGGTAATGTTATTCTTCATTTCCACCTCTAGTGTTATACAACAACATATTATTTAAACCTATTCAGGTTTCCACCTTGAAATAACATGCCTTAGGAACTCATACAGGAGTTCCAATGAGGAGGAATCATAGGGGAAAATAGAACATTGAGGAAAGAGATCATGAAAATACTTTCATTCCTAGAAAACATGTCCATTAACATATGATGGTTGAAATAGAAGTGCATGATTATATTCATTCCCTCACCTTCCAATACTTCGGGTATATTTTATTATAGATAGAATAAAATATTTTACCTATTATATAAGATACCATGTGGAAGTCCCATATTATTTCAACTTCTGATAGTAAAGTAGTTTATTTGAATATCCTAGAAGCTACATAGGAATGGGAAATTATTTCAAATAAAAATCTAGAGGTCACTGGTTGATCCCAATGTGGATTTATGAATGGGATCAGTCCTATATTCCCACACAAACAAGAGTTTTATATCATGTCAAAGATACCACATTGGTGTAGGTTTATATCTCATTAGATACCATAAGGGATCATCATAATATCCTGACATTCACTCTAGAGCAAGTATATATCCCCAATAATTCCAAGTGAGTTTGTAGAGATATTCTGTCAACCACTCAGGGGAAGGATGACATTCCTACACCAAACTCATAAGTTTAAGAAACAAATTGGTGAAAACATTGAGTTATGTTTACATTCATCACTAAAAATATCAATACAATCACAATATCATAATGGAACCCAATAAGTAACCAGCTCAGGTTGACCAGATGGGTCACTTGATCCAGCTTTCAAGAAGTACTCAAATACTGCTACCTATATTCTATAGGCCAATAACTAGTTTTGATGGTATGAATGATATAGTGGTAAGACTAAATCCTCAAGTCAAATTACAATAATATAAAAAACATAAAAAAGTTGATACATAATGTAAATAGTAGAGTGCGTATAATATGTAAACATCAAAAATAGAATTCCATATACAACTAAATGATACATATAGTAAAACTGACTCGCTTACATTCTAAAAAATAATTGATCTCCCACCTTCCCTGATCGCAGTTACAAAATAAGAAAATAGAAAATCAATACATCCATATCTAGTCCCAAAAGTGAGTCAAACCACATAATAGTCTCCATAATTGGTAAACTACACCAGATTGATCCGAAGATACCATGTGTGTCATCCCACTCAGTCATACAACACTGGGACTCATCCCAATCTTGTGTGTATCCTTGAAAAACTAAAAGTTGATAAATGACCTACATGAATTCAAATGTGGACATATAGGGGGTGAAAATTATTCTTTGGCGGCCACCCTAATAGTGAACCTATAATCTACTATTAGATGAAATTACATAAACACTAGATATGGTCCTCTCATTCAATAACTAGTAAAATTTGGAAGAAACAATTATAATGGAATTAAAATATATAACTTACATAAATAAATTTGTATAAAAAATAAATAAAACATTCATCCTATGGTTCTACCCTACAACATAAGGTGAACCTACCTCATCTCTAAAAGAATCTAGAGAGATTATATCATGTGGCTCACCCATCCATAAGAAATTAGGATAATATTGCAGATCTACACAGGATCTCAGTGATTTCTAATACAAAACATGCATTAATTTCAGACCATAGGTTTGAATTCTAGGTATCCATGAACACAATATAGAAGTACCTCAATCCCTAACACTCTAATGTCATGATTTGAATAGAAGACATGAACTCTATGAACACTCTGAGAGCCATCCAAAATAATTATAGTCCTACAGAACTGACTGTATCCATAAAATATACATTTGGGGCATGGATCAACCTACAACTCAGGTCCTCAAAAACATATGGTTCCACATACTTGGAAATCATAGCTGGAAAATATCTATCGGTCGAGGATATATATGTACTCCTCTAGATCATTCATCATATCCCTACAATCATCTAATAATAACTAGCTATAAATCTTTGGAGAACACTAGATTGGTATTAGGGTCAATTCCATATCCATATGTATTCTAATGTTTTCATCCTATATTCATTCCTTTGTACAAACTACCAAAGCATCTATGGTAAAATCCATAAGACATGAGAGGATCAACTATTGATCCCATCTTTCAAACTACTAAATAACCATCCTGAAACAACATTGATCAACAAAGATCTGGGATTCCAACTAACCAATGAATTAAAAAACAGTCACCATAAACTCTCACCACTAATCTTTGGGTTGGTTGGTGACATATGAAGTCAATAAGGATAAAATTGAAATGACCCCCACATGGGGTTAGTAAACATGGACCTCCCACATTCCCATATATAACATCCATCTCAGACCATGAGCCTCTCCCAATTTAAGGATACTCAACTAGAGACCTAGAGCCCAACTAAATCCCTAGAAACCATTACATGAACAAGGGAACGTATAATGATAGAACATTACATACTACCAAGGTCTCCTCTATAACAACTATGATCATAGACTAAATAAGCACAAGAGGCATCCTAAAGTGTCACATAAGGTAATATAATTTATCTAAGATAAAAAACACACCTGGAATGGGATCCAAAATATTATCTATTCTAAAAGGGGTTTCTCAATGGTTATTTGGACCAAATCAAAAATAGGAAATCCTATAAGGGGATCCATCATCAAAGAAACACTTCTTGCGGTTCTTATATCTAGAAAACCTCAATCAATCATTACGATATACAACACATAATATATTGTTAACTCTCCCAAAATATAATCCATATTGGCCCCCTAAAGGCAATATTAACATCTAAATTATAGATCCAATACATACCTAAGACCCCATGGTTTCAACCCAACCTGAAATCGCTAACCAATATAATCTTAAAACGTAGAATATAAACTCTAAATGTTATATCCTCAAGGAACTGGTCTTGATATCTATGGACTATTCAAGACCTGATAAAAGTTACTACTAAATACCACCTTACTAAAATCATATAGAATAACCTAAAATAAAACCTACTTAGCATCCATAAGAAAAGTTATCTAAAACATTTTCACCCCTCACATGGGCCAGACATCTCACTAAACGGTTTTGAATGAATCTAATAATGATTATCATTTTATGTGGAATATATTTAAAACACTATTTTCTAGATTCCCTGTACAGGATATATAAACCCAGTGTTAAAACACTAATGATGAAATACTATAAATAAGGTGGAATTTACACTAAATAACATCTATATAATCTTGATCACAAATGAAATGGGATTAAGAGAAATCACTATTAGAAACCAGAAGATATCCTCTCTCTGAATGTATCCCTCAGTTGAGCAGAATCACAAATTGCATGTGTAGGATTCTCCATATTCCATGATGTGCTATTATATTATGTATAAAGGAGGTATATGCAGTGTTCTTTGTTTAGAATAAATTGCAGTTAATCATAAATAATCATGGATACCCACTCCCTTTTATGGTAGTGGTTTATATAGGAAATCAAGGATGGTACTTAATTGTTCTATCATTTATTCATATGATGCGATGTGTGAATAAATTATATGGCTAATAAAGAATTTTTTGTGGATGAATAACTTTATATACCACTCATCTTATGAAGATGTTTCTAAATAAATGATGGATTAGTTGGATTAAGGCTCAAGTGTCTTGAAAATAATTCCAACATTATTATTATTAAATAATATGTCTCATTATACAGGACGATCATAAAGTGAATACAAGACCCAATATTATATATATAAGGCTTTAGAGAATATATCCCCTTTAATCTCCCACTTTCTCTAAGTCCAAATATATTTTGTTCCATTTAAACTTATATTATATTTTATATAATAACGTGTGAAACTGTTTCCAAAACTCCTTATTGATATCTTATAAAAAACATTTGGGAAGATATCATTAACATAACCTTGTATCATATCAAACTGAGTTTCTTGAGAATACCCATCTAGAAAAAATTTCCTTAAATCCAAAATACTTATAGAGTATCTCTATGATTCAAACTCAACCCATTCTCATTCAACCATAAAGTGTGACCCCTTGGGACTTTATAGTTTTTACAACAAATATGAATCCCAAGATCCATATATGTAATCAAAGTGTATCCTATGTTAATGTATTAGTGATAATAAAGCTATAAAATAATATTTAATTACTGGCATTAAACATATGTATCAATATACCATTTTAAACATGTATGCATTATATAAATACATGAATTATTATATTTTCCTTTTTCTAATAAAAAAATGGACCATGAGACATCAATAATGTCAATCTGATATATCCAACACATCTATTATCATTTCTCTTAGTATGGACTGATATGATCAATGAATGCATAATATGAAATTCATTTTTATGGATAAGTACATCTGATAGCCCTTATTATAATATGTATCTTATATCTAAGTATGGATTCATGATCCTAAAATCTATCTCATTCAAGGACATGTATTTCATATTAATCATATAAGGGAAAAAATCCAATCTTATTTGATTTCGAACTGATGAAATGATTTGAAACATTCCCAACCAGCCTTGTATTATGTAATTCAATTTGTTTCCTTCTGTAAGTATGGTATCAATGTATGAAGGTACTCATGATAGGTATCCTATTAGCCTTAGTGTATTGGGACTCAAATAAGATCCATCCACCCATATTATACCAAATAAATCTGTGTGCCACTCCATTTAGTATATTTGTTAGGTAATATATGTGAATATTACTCATGCTAAAGTTTACATCTAATTATAAAAAATAAAACCCCATGGTGAGAGTCAGATTTAGATAAGATATAAGTAATTATTTGAGAGATGAATTATCATTGAACGCCATGAAATGTATATCTATAAAAACCCTTTTGTAGTCAATGTGAAAAAATGATAAAAGGGACGTTTCCTTTAATATGACACATTTTAGTATTCTCAGACTCTATGAACATTTACTAAAACCAATATAATCACTAGTTAATCATATCAAATATAATAAACTATCATATCAATCCTATGTTTGATACATTTTTGAGGTTATTTAACTAATTACATCATGAAATTCATTTCACATATCTATGTTACCATCTGAAAATGATCTCACTAAACCATTTTAGGGAGAAGAATCTATAAAGAAATCCCTTTTGGATAAATTTGGGACATAATAATTATAATCATTATTCCTTAACTAATTGAACATATTTAAACCTATAAGTTTCTATCAGTCCTCTTAAACACTTATACAAAAATGAGAAAATTATTTTAGTAAGGTAATTAAATGTAACTCTTCAATTTCTATTTACCTACATACCAAAAACAATTTATTTGACAAAGTGATGACAAATTTTTTAAGGTAATTAATTTAAGTATTTAAATTTATCATTAAATCCAAGCCCAAAAATCATTTTTGGATATCAAGTTTTATTTTATATTTAATGTTAACTGATACAATCCGTCATGATTGTGTCCTTCAATTTTTATGACAATTATATGTACCTCGTTTAATTTTTATTTATTGTCACATATCCTAATTTTTTATCATATTGAGTAAAAAAATCTCTAATTTTAGACTATTATAATCCTTTATTAAATAGAGATATTCACTTTCAAAATTTTACCTTAAAGTAACACTTAATATTTTTCTAAGACCACATATCATTAAAAAAGTAATGTTTTGTAGTGTAAATCACTTTAACATTATATTGGTGTGATTATAAACTTTTTAAAATTCAAATTCTTTAGTTCTAAACATTATCCTACTATGCTATTAGACACTATATTCTTTTCATAATATCTTATAGGATACACAAACCCTTTATTTTTAAAAAGCAACATTTATTTCCAATTTTGATGTAATATTTTATAAATAAACTTTTTTTTTCAAAAATGACCTTTTGTATGTGTTCATATCCTTTTCTATGTGAGAAAAAACTATTGTTAAATTATATAATTTATTGGAGGAAGGAACACTTTCCCTCATATTTTAAAAAACTAGGAGACAAATTCCATTATCTTGGACAAACACACCTATACATATCATCTTTTATGAACATGTTATAGAACCCAATGAATTATAAACCATGTTTATAAAATTAACCATCTCCTTTTTTTATAAAAAAATATTATTAACAGACATAATCTATTATAACATAAGAAAAGTGAGACAATGAGATACATATTTTACTTATATTCATTTGATCTTGATAAACCATTTACACTAAAATCCTCAATGTAGTAACTATTTAATTAATATCTTGAAAATAAAATATAAGATATGTTAGTTATTCTTTTGAATTTTAACTCTTTTATATTTATAACACTTTTTATAATATAAATTTTGGGTCACATACCCATCAATGTCAACGTATCAATCCATATAACAATTCTACCAGACACATAAATTCAAAGGATTTTCACAGAATCCTTCGTGTATATTTTAGAAAATCTAATCAAATTGAATTATTACCGTTCCTTTATAAAAACCCAAGGTTTCAATGGTCTTGGTGGGATTCCTGAAGAAACATTTTTAAGATTTTAAACCAACTTTTATTCTTCCAGTTTGACATTTTACCTTCTTGTACTCTCAATTGAGTACATTTAAACAAAAAAATAATACTCCTAGTTAATATACATTCCCAAAAAATTGATAATATATGTTCAATGACCTATTTATTAAATAATATTATTGGAAAAGTTCCATAGATGATAATTGGATAAATTTAGCAACCAGAGAAAACCATTTTAGTCTCCCCTTAAATAATTTTATGAAATTAAACTAATCATATAACATGTGTATTAAAAATACCTCATCTAATTTTAGTAAACAAAAAAATCCATGATATTCCCAAGATAAAAAATATATAATAAACATATTGTGAAAAGTTCATCTAAGAAAGAATTTTCTTACTTATCAATGTAGAAACACGTTTACTCTTTTACTTGAATGATAGCCACTAGCCCCAAACATCCATTCTATTTCATTTTAAACCATTTTTATATTTACAACACTTGAAAATCATATAGTCGATCTCATATTTCAATCAAAATAATAGAATGAATATATATATATATATATATATATATGATAAATATATATAGAAACCATTAGTCACATCTACTCATTGAAATATTAAATCATATTGAGTATTATTTTGTATAACCAATAATATTGGGCATATTAGATTAGAATTACTTAAGTCATTTTTAATTTAATTCCTTTGAAACCAAAATTGTATCATTATACTTCTATAATCATCAATATTCACTTGTTGAAAATTTTCAACACTTAATTACATGGGAAGGAATATTATGTATCATAAAACTTTCCATAAGAATTTTTTTAAAGTCACTAATCATTCATAAGAATATTTATTATGTTTCTAATTTAATAAAAGATTACATTAATATTACCATTTAAGTAATTAAAAAATAATAATAATTTGATGATGATTATTATGTTTTTAATCTAAAATATAATATTTTATCGCATGGGAGTCATGTTTTATAGTTATTTTTCAATGTTTTATATTTAATGTGATCCAACTAAAATAATGACTAATGTTTTTTGAAATTTATCATACCCATTTGTGGTATAAATTCCATATTATTATATAATTTCGAAATAATTAATATCCATAAAAGATAATAAAAAAGAACCCATATTTTGTTTGAAACTACCTGGTTGGATGATCAAGGTCTTGAAAAGTGTATCTTTGGAAGGAATGTTTCCCTAAGTATTTGAAAAAACTGATTAATCGCAAATTATTATATTTTGTAATTTTATTCATGTATGAATTCATCTCCTATTATTTATTTAATACTATTACCTCCACAAAATAAATATGTTCAATCCTTATTGATGTGTAATACTTTAAAAAACCCACTAGTTTGTGTTACTCTGCCAAAAATATAAGTCAACATATTCATATATATCCAAATACATCATATTTATAAGTTATATGGACTCTTAATGTAGTGGTTTATAATTAAATAATATTTAAGTTCTCCAAATGAGTAATCTTGGTGTGATAAATAGCTACCCTCGTTCACTTACATAGACCAAAAATTGGTCTATAGGTATGTAATTAATCTTACCCCATGTCCATCCACCCGAGGATTATTTAATGAATGGATTATTCAATTTATCATATCTCAAACACCAAATATTCATAAACTCTATTCAATTACTAAATTAAATATCATAACCTAGATAAAAATACTTGGGTAGGGTAGATGAAAAACTATGTCCATTAATATAACTAGCATGTAATTAAAGGCTCAATATTCTATAAGTAGTTTGATATTTAAACTAAATCACACACCATTAATTATATAGAAATATTATAATTATTTAAAACCATTAAATTAATTTAAATATATGAATGACTAAGATATTTAAATAAGAAATAATTTTTTTCGAACAATTTATAAAAAAATATTAATTATAAATATTTTAAAAAATTATCTTTAAGACTATTGACATTCAATAATCTTGAATATGAACCCTTTATATTCATTTCAGTACTAACCATTTCATATTCTTCATTATATATAATTAAAAAAAAGTTAATAGTTTTTTATGAATTATGTACTATTTATAATCCAATAATCTAATATAATATATCTAATCCTTACTTAATCTGTAATAATGTCACTCTTAAAAAACAATGGATGTGGCATAAATAATGTGAAAATAAAGACCCATTAAATTGGATAATTCAATTTAATTAATCAGGAAAAATTCATACATTAAACATAAATTCTTTTATACTTCTCCCTTATTTCATAATTTATATCCATATATAAATAAATTATTAGTATTTAAAAATATATACTTTTTTTCTAGATCATAACTCATGCTATATAATTTGATTAAAATGAATTTTAAATATTATCATTTAATATTTTGGAATATAATTTTTCATAAAATTTAATTTAATTACAATCAATTACTAATTAATTAATATGTATAACATTTATAAATTAAAATATAGAAAAATACCTTTTATAATGATTTGTAAATAATATATAAACCATTCAAATCCTTTAAAAATGTTAAAAAATAATTTTTAAAACATTTATTTTTACCCTCTTATATAATTTATTTTAGACATAAGGTTATACTCGAAAAACCTTTACATAGTTAAACTACTCATGGGTATTTATCCATAACCCTTCAATATCATATATAGTATAAGGTTACATGATTTACTAGCATTATATATAAAATATTTGAGTTGTTTATGTATAATAAATTTACAGATAACTTTTACGTGAGCTCCCACGTATATGTAATAACTTGGTTACATTAATATAAAACATTTTCATAATGGTAAATCTTTTTTAGCTTTTACATAATAACATCTCAATGAATTGGGGTATCTTGAAGTAATCCCTACACATGATTTATAATTTTTATATAAAATTTATAAAACAACCTTTACAATGCTTATGGAAATATGTGATTACCCCTATATAAATCCCTTTATGTAAAGGTAATTCATGAGTTTCCTTCATGTGGCCATTCATGTAAACATTATTCCATAGTTGACATTGGTCATAACATTTTTTTAAGGATATAGAATTGTTAACCATTATATATCCAAATAATATAATGGTAAACCATTTAGAAAAAGGGTTTTTTTAGAAACATTAAAGACATATATATTTTTATTTTCTTTATCATTTCATGTGAGATTTCATAAATTGAAATCATGGGTTCCCTCAAATACCATTGAAGGGTTTTGAAATAATCTGATAAATATTATCAAAATCAATTAATTTGATTTAAAACAATATTTCCAAGATCTCTAATAACTTATATATGAACCTTATGTTAAAATATAAATAAATAAATAATGTAGATATAATATATCTTAAATAAAATAGCATCTCAATCATCCCAATCACCGTCTCATGGGATTGATATAGATCACGACGAGAAGATAAAAGATATCATCTTAATAAAGGCATCCATAGGTCGAGCATAATCACACAACAAATGTGTGAGGTTATCCATACACAATAATGTTCAAGAATCTCATGAATAAAGGAGGTACTAGATGATATATTTGGATAGATGGAGTTTTTTTCATGAATATAATTATTTCACACTCCATATTCCATGAAATAACAATGGGTTATATAGAAAATCAAGGAATCTATTTTATTTTTGTCTCATATATTTAAACATTAAAATTTATTAATAAATTTTTTTCCTAATATATGAATTCATCATATTAATACATAACCTCATATATGTTATATATTATGGAATAGCTTCTGAATAAATGATATCTTAGGTGGAAGAATGCATGTCAATCCTTCCAATACTTCCAACATAGCCATTATAGAATAATATACCTAATTATGAATGAAATTCACAAATTTCATGAATTCCTAAACATAATATATATACACATATAATTCTATAGGGAATATATCTCCTTCACTCGAATTCCAAACCATATGTAGATTCTCAATCAAAACATTGATGAAATCCTCCAACTAAAATTCACAATGTCTATAAAATCCCTCAAATAGCCATTAAATACTAAAAGGATTACACCATCATGATCTATATGAATAAATAATAAACATGGACCATTAAAAGGTATAATTAGGATTCTAGGGAAAGCGAAAAAATAAAAATGATTATACAGTAGAAGTACATAGCGTGTAACTTGTGTACAAGGCATGTACCTACAATCATCATCCTATGCCATGCAGCACTAGAAAACCTTGAATGTACATAATTAATTACATGTAGTGAATCAAACTAAGAAAAAACCCACATCAAATGATGTACATTAACATGTACCTTACGCGAGGTCTAACCAAGTACCCCCACATAGCCCATGTCCATGCACTACACACGGGCACAAACTCTATACCTAACATAGATATGTGCTCCCAACATGGAATTTTTTTCCCTGACCTAAACCAAAATTGGAGTCATCCCACGAGGAATTACCTAAACACACATATCATGTGACCCCTTCTTTTACACATCTCCCAAGAAGAAGAACACGTCAAATGTTTTCTATGAATTTCATGCAATGAAAATGGGTTTCTAGAATTGATGTACCTTGTGATATTCTCAAAATCCATGTTTCTAAAAAAATAAACTAGTTAGGGATATCATGGAACCATTTAAGACATATATCATTATTTAAAATTTTATTGAAACTATTATCTAAGGATTTTTAGTTAACAATTACATAGTAACCTAGTTTGGTGCATAAAACAACAAAGTGACACTCTTGGATAAACATCATAATACAAGTGAGCATAAATCTACCTCTATAAAATATCACATGTGGTTTATAGTCCTTTATCTCAATATTTTATCCCTCACCCTGTCTCAGAAATATTACCTACAAGGGGGAGCAGAAAATGTTAGAATCCAATGGGGAATATATAAAAAGAAAAAAGAAAAAAATAAATGAAATAAAAAAGAAAAGGAAAAGGGCATAGGGAATTACCCTAATACCCCTATTGTCATTATTTATTTTCTAAGAAGAAATACCATTCTTAACAAAAGTACCAATTCGAAATCTGTATATGATTTTCTGTTCAAAATATATCTCAATTTGAACATGCACAAAAAATTAATATTTATTTATTTATATTTCTATAACAAGTAAACTGCTCATAATTCCACTATACCACTATCCTAGGGTGGAAAAAATATTTTAGGTCCAAAAGGGTAGTTAGAAAATGCTATTTGATAATAAGATATAATAGAAATTACATTTTATTCCTTAAACCAAATTTTGAAAAAATTAAATTCATCTAGATTTTCTCAACATATAATGACACTGGTCATTACTAATTACACACCATAACTCCTCTATCCCTTGAAAATCATCAATGTTAAACTAGAATATATTATCCCATAACAATATCAATAATAACAAATGTTATCATGACCAAACATTGACCATCCTCATGATTTTCATAACTCCCCCGACATAGGGTATATTCTTTAATGAAAGACGATTTTATTTTCATCATAAGAGTATTATAATCATAAAATATCATGAATAAAACTTTTATACATAGACAATGATTCAACCATTGTCATATTTAAGTGAAGTATGTGGCCAAGCTGCTCACAGCAGAGCACCGACATGAAAACTGCTACCACTACCAACACTTTGGATATCCATGAATGGAATACTCTATGTTCAGGAAACAACTTATAAAGATGACCGCATCCCCTATTATAAAATGTTATTCTCTCCACCATATAGATTTATATAAACTGATCCTCAAGTGATTTCCATAATAGGTCCCTCGTGGATATGCCTCTTAGGTTTTACAATACCAAACATAACCTCATCTGACCCACACATGGACCAACCAAAACTATACATATCTCATGGGCTCATGAACATAACCAAAATTTATTCATAAAAAACCATTCCCACCACTACCCCCTTCTCATGGTAGAGTGATTCTCCTATAACCTATCACATGCTCCCACACACTCCAATTATCTATAGTACTTATGCTCACATGGACCATGTTTTAATGACCTTCTTAAACAAACCTAAACTACATACCATGATTTTCAAATAGGTAAGTTAAAAAATGTTAGAAAACCGTCGATACTCCTCTTTAATTTCATATAATCTTCCATATTCTATGATTAAACACATGAATACCCTCCACTCAGGAATCAATTCAAAACCATGGCCACATAACTACCCTCTCACAATGCCACCAAAAGTTAATCTAATAAATGAAAATTCAAAGTATTCTATAGAACCTTACCTCCCAAACCAAACATGATACCGTAATCACTCCAAATTCATTACCTCTAAAAAAATAGGGAATCTTCATTCATAACCACTGAAGTTCCCTCTCATGTGGAAAACCCCTGGTGATAAAAGACCTCGATGTGCTTCACTAAAATAAAGATCAATGACACCAACCAAAAATTCTAGTGATATTTGGCACACTGGCCCCACCATAAGACCTCGTAGTCACAACATGGTAGGAATAGACCCTTCTACCCAAGAGGGCCCTCAAAAACCATCATCATAGATTAAACAAGGAACATCATGGAAACCTCATTATCAAGGAGACTCGATCCCGATAAAATTAACTATCTAGTATCATTTTCCCCATTAATCAAACACTAGGGTATCCAATGAACCTAATGACCCACAAGGGTCTCCACCAAACCCACAAAGATGATAATGAATTTCCATCACTAGTGCACATATCACCATCATATCTATAAGACCTATTATCAAAAGTAAATTCATGTGTTTCTATAAATTATATATCCATCAATAATATATATAGAAAAACACCATATATTTTATTATTGATACTTTAAAAAACCGAACCTCCAAACCAATTGAAATCAAGAATGAATGTCATATGTAATGTGAATATTATCTTCCCAAAATGATGCATAAAAACTAGTATCTGGATCTGACGACAAGATAAAAAAACTATAAATTCCATAAATTCATTGATGTATGTGCCTCACAGTATTTGAAATCATAGAACCATTGAAATGAAAACAAATAATTTCAATTTCATACCCGAGAAACATGGAATTATTACAGTAAAAGGTGTTCATGGAACTCTATTTCAAATTCGGTAAAAAGATAAAACACATATCAAATCCACTTATCTACATACTCAATAAATTAACAAAATAATATAGGCTCTGATACCATTTTATAACAAATGGGTTCAACAAGACATATTGCCTGATCTATCTTTCCACGAGGCCTAAATGGAACTTTCCCAAATTCTATAGGCCACTGGCTATATGTGGGGGTTTGAAACATTGACTTTGGAGACTATAAATTATTGTAATAGTACAATAATAGTGGAAATAAACCAAACTCATACATAGCATATAAATCAAAATAAACATAATAATTAAACTAAATCAACTGAATACTATATAAAATAAAATTCAACATATAGTTATACAAACCCAAAATAATTCTAAAACAAAAAATTGTGGATTTCCCATCAGTCTGACCACATATAGAAAAGAAAAAAAACATAAAATAAATAAATCATCCTCTAATTACAACTCTAAGAAAAACTCTCTAACTGGTCTCCGTAATAGATAAACTACACCATCTCAATCCAATGAACCCACATGATTTTCACTCTCTATCATGGAACATTATGCCTCATAACCATTAATATTGTGTCATAGGATAAATTTAAAATAAATTATATGGAATGACCACACAATAGTTTAAACATAAAAGTAGTTTTAAATATACCACAAGAGGTCACCCCCAGTGGTGATCCAATAATCGACTATCATATATAAGTTTATGCACATGTGATATACCCAGACCTATTGAAAAAAATAATAGATAACATAAATACATAAATAAATTAGCAAAATAAATAATTTTAACAAATAAAAAAGTATCAACATCAATAAATAAAAGGGATAGTATACTATTCTAGCATGACACTTGAGGTAATTATACCCTCCCTCTAACACGTGCTAGGGAAATTATAGAACTTGGACCACCCAATCATAGGACATCATGATTTTACACCAGATCTATAAATGAGATTCTAGATGAATAAAATAGAAATTTTATGACTATAAGACCCTAGGATCTCATCTTGAGAATCCATGAGAAAAACATGCTTGTATACTGAGCTCTAAGACTCCAATGTCATGATCTGAACTAGCGACAGGAACTCTACAAAGACTGAATGAACTCATAAAAACGTAATATTCCCACATAACAAACATTATATATAAAATATAAAACCAATGATAGGACTAACCTATATTATAGCTCCTCCAAAATTTCTGATACCATTATCACACAACCCATTGCCTAGTAATACCATATTTTCCTAGGAGAGGTTTTTTTCCATTTATCTCATACATTAGCCCCCTAGAACCATCTAACAAAACCAAGACATAAAATATTAGAGATCACCATATTAAACTCATGGTTTATTCCATGTTAAAATATATCCCTACAGTATTCTCATATATCAAATCTTATTTATAAACTTCCAAAATAAAATTTGGTATAAGTTATAAATAATGGGTTGATCAACACTTGAACCCATCATCCATACTACTGAATCATCCTCACCAACCATCACACAGTCAATAATGATTGGGGATCCAAATATACCTAGAATTACCAAGTACTGAATATATAATCCAATTTATGGTATCTAGGTTATTAGGAGACACCTGACATCACCGTAGACGAAACAGAAAAACCCCTAATTCAGAGTCATTTATTAATAGGTCACCCATTGTCCCCTTGATCACATATGTCGCAAACCATGGGTCACATCTAATGCATTGATCCTCAATTGGTGACATTGAAATCAACCCAAACCCATGACGCCATTTCTCCCACCAAGTAATCAAAAAATACATAACTTCAATCCCAAACAAGGGCTCCTAAATCTCATTTACAACTCATTTTATGCCAAACATTAGGATCATCTGGAAGTGGCCCTCAAAGGCCCCTAGAAAATCCTTAATTAGTATCTAGAATTCAAGGGAATCCAAAATAATTTCTATGCCAAAAATGAGATTTATCAATGGTATTAGAAAACATAAGAAATAGAAAACCATTAAATGGTCTCTTTTAGCATTAAAAACCCTCATGGAAGATCCCAACACAAAAAATATCCAGTTGGATGTTCAAACATACAACCCACCATCAATTATTTCTTCAACTACAAGGGAATAGTTAACAGGAACCACCGAGGTATTTCAACATCAACATGGTGTCTATTAACTATGACCACCACAACATTATTTCAAACTATCATGAAGTCTCCAAATGATCTAATCCTCAAACACATCATTTAATCTTCATCTACTGTAACCATGACCAACTAGTGTTAGTATAAAAGGATTATCCAAAGTCTCCTTAGAGATACTGCTCAATCCATCCTTCCTATAATCATATGAAAGAACCTCAAAAATACTATCTAGGAATACACAATCCAAGTTAATCAATAAGTATTTCCCCAATAATCAGTCCTCACTTATTTGAACCTAGCCCTCAAGAGTGTTTTTAATCAAAACCTCTAAGAAACCCTCCTTCAAAAAATGACACAGTCCAAAATATCCCACAAATGACCTCAAAATGATGAAACAATTCCTGTAACATGACCTATGCTGAAAACACATTTAGAGAACATCTCATAGGTATAATTATGATTCTAGGGAGAGAAAATAGGAAAACCACCTCTAAAAGGGATGTCCAAGGTTCGTACATCATGTACACATCATGTACAAGCAAACATCATCCCAGACCATGTATTTCCATCCAAAAAATCATATAAGTCATATAGTTTATATCATTTACTAAACCTAAATGGTATTCACTTCACATGAGGTGTCTGGTCATATACCCTTGTCGGTGTATATCCATGTATCACACACAACATCTATCCATACACTACATTGGGGAATTGATCTTCTGTTTCACACAAACATGTGTCGCCAACCCAATTTATCTAGTAATTCCCCATGAAACACCCCATTTTATCCCACATTTCAGGTATCTAATACACACATCATGTAACCCCTTCTTTCTTACTTTTCCCAAATTGAAGAACACTAGGTATTCTCTAAACTATAAATTGTGATAAGGGGTATCAAGAATAGAAATCCCTTGAAATCTTACTATGATCATTATTTCTACCCAAAAAAAACTAACATGGGCTCTAATGTCACACTATTAATATAAAATATTCTTTATGGGTTAAATAAAACTATTCTACTGGGATTTATGGCTGAAAATGAAACAATTTACTTCACTGAGGTGTAAAAGGATGATGTTTTTTCTCTTAGCATTTCATGCCACAACGATCAGTACCCGATCTCCCTCATGAGGATATCCTCTTTGGAACTTCATCCTCTCTAACCCTCATCTCTCCCACTCACTATCTTGTCCATGTGACCCAAAATGTGGGGATTGGAATCTGTGAGAATCCATGGTGGAGGAAAGAAAAGGAAGTTGAAAAAGGATAATCAGTTTAGGCTCAATCTTGGTTATTGTGATAGTATTATGCCTCACCTATAATAATCACCCCATTTTGGACTTAACGATGTAATAATAATCTCAATAATATACTCTATTCATATAAATTCATCATTCAAACACTAGTTAAAAATTAATAATTGATTTATTAATTATTATTAGTCCTTTTAAAAACTAACACATTTTAGTTTCAAAAAACCCAATTACTAGGGCAAACCCCCATATATAGGTAAAATAGTGTTGTGAAAAAAATTAGGATAAAAAATGAAGTAAATTTCCCTTTTCCCCTTAAAACCACTAGGAATAAAAAAATAATCCTTTTTTATTTCCATAAAATGTAATTTTATTGGTCATTAAGCACCCATTAAGGAGTGGGATCACTTCTCTATCATCAAACAATAAGAATTTTGAAATATTCTAGTAGTGACATAAAATTTGGAATGTGATTATATCCACATACCTTCAAACACTTATGAATCATGGTGGAATATTCTAGTGATCCTCTTAGAAAGCATTTGGCATATTCACATAAAATAAAAGTTTTCTATTATGATGGATTCTACACAAGAATGATATTGTCCATGCTCTGATAATACCATCCTAATTTATGTTATTACATTGAAAAAATGACAATTATAATCCTAAAATTATTTTCAATGGTATTATGCAACATGGGAGTAGTCATATATTCCTTCACCAAGGAACACAAATGGTCTTTAGTCCTATTTTAATGGTGAGCAACATTATTTTATGTCCTTATTAATGAAAGAAGGAAGTGTTGAACATTGAGGTACTCAAAACATAACAAATTTTATCAACTCTATAGGTCATCCCTATAGTATTATCAACCTTTTAAGTCCTCCTCATGGTTCATACTATGGATTACCTCCACATAACATCAATATTATCAGACAAGAGGGTATTTTAATTTCAATCCAATAAAGGTCTAGTAATCCAAAAACTCATCCACCGTCAATTCAATTAATTAACCATAGAGTCTCTACCAATGGTTAAAATTGTGAAGTTTATCCCCATAATCACATTTCAACTCAGTTAGAGTGATCTCCCCATATTTAAGCCACTCCATGACATATTGAGATTAATTACTGAGTTTATAAATTTTTCTGAAGAAGATGATATTGGGGTAATCATTTTAAGACCTGTTATTAATATTATATAATTAAATGTTAAATGAGTTAATTTATTATATGGAATTTGTATATATTTAAATGGTTGGAATAGATTTAAGTAGATGTGGTCAATGTGTTGGACTTTATTAATAATTTAAATATATTTTCAAAAATCACATGAAATAAATTATTTTATGTGAGGTGAAGGCTATATGAATGTTTGAAAGTGTTTAAAAATTATTTGGATAATTTTTCAAGAAGCATTAGGATTTTAGGAAGTTTTGTTAAATTTGGAGTCAAGATGAATAAATTGGATAAGTCTGTAGGTGTGTATGTGTTATACAAATTTTTATATGAATCATGCAGATCTTAATGTTTCTTCATAGAAAACCGTAAAATTTATCAAAGAAAAATATGTGTAATAGTCATTTATACTTTGATTATGTGTATTTTGATTCCGTGTATAGATATTTTGATCCTATTTATGAATCATACTACCCTAAATATGAGTCATTGAGTGTGATGTAAGAGTTATATGGCATTGTTTATGTGACACTGTCTTCTTCAAAAGAGTGGTTTGGATTTTTAAATTATGTGAATAGTAATTTAAACATAATAAGTTTAGTAGAATTAAAAATAAGAGATTTAGTAGCTATTTATTCCGAAGAAATAAATAATGTGATTCATTTGGATTTGATCATCAATTAAATAAAACAATTATGTAGAATTTATATAATTACATGTATTTAATTATTCTAATATATATATATATATAAGATATATATCATTTTCTAAATGTATTCATTCTTACACGAACACTTAAATAAAAATTAAATAATCATTGAAATAATCTTGGAAATTTTTAATAGTTTTTTAGATGAGTTTTGTGGAATAAATTATGGTGAGGAGCGTGGTAAAATATAAAATGGAATTTAAAATTCAAATATTTGAGATCCAAAACCCTAATTATATAGAATAATTCAAGTGTTATTGACCTGAATTTTAGAGGTGGAATAAATTTATGATATTCATATAATAGATTTATGAAAATAATAGTCCCATATATTCAGTGAATATAAAATATATAAAATAAGCAGAAGAAGTGTGTTGAGAAATTTTGAGAGTAATTGACATGCTATAGAACTAGATATATGTTCTATCAAAGAGGGGGAGAGGGGAATATAGAATAAGGAGAGAAATATGTTCTTGATTGATGATCATTAAGATATTAAATGAGAATAATATTAGATTTGGGAAATTATATATTGAGGAGAAGAAAGTAGAATCGTTATAGTTCATATGATTTCTGGAGTAATAGAATACTCTAATGTTATATCAAAAACTCTTTGAATTATTTTTATTATGAAGGAATAATTTAAACCATCAGGGGACTATAATGTATCATAAGATTATAGATATCTCATACAATATATAATCTGTAGTATTGTGTCGAGTTGATGTTGTGATGATGGTAATTTATAAATTATGAGAAATATTAGATATTTTTATGATTGGATACTATAAATTAGTTTTATTATTTGGAACACCCATAAAACATCAGGAAACTATAAAGTATCATATGTTTAGGGTAATCTAATAATATTTAAAATATTTAGGACTGTTTTTAGTGGACAGTGTGTTAAATGTTGTCTCTAGATCATTAAAAATATCCAATACTAAATGTTAACCCCCATTGATTCATTTGAACTTTTGGGATGATATTTTATTATAATTATATCCAATAAATAATTAATTGGGTTACTATTATTTTATAGGGAAAAGTGAAGGTGTTTATATGTTGTTAAAAATTGAAAAACTCAATAATTTTCCCTAAGTTATGCACAAAAATTGTAAATAGAAAAAGTATTCCCATGTTTTATTGGGAGAATGATCACATATGGAAGGATTAGATTTTTCATATCTCTAATAAATAAGTTCAGATATTTTGTAAGATAAAAGTTACATCTTTAATCCTTGTGTTAAATGTAATTACCTGAATTAAAATGAAATAAATAATTTTGATAATTATGGGAATGCTGAAACATCCATAATTTATTCCATATCATAGAATGAATCCTAAACAATTAATGGGATAACTACACCTATATGATAATGGGTTATGAATGAAAATAAATATATAGAAAAAAAATTTAAAATAGAGAAAATTTTTAGGTTTGGATATTTAAATATAAATATACATACATGGAATAAGGATGAGTCCTTATATAAAAGTTAATGATGATTGTAATAGGTAAATTTTTTAAGTTGTTTTATCCCAATGAACTCGTTTTGTTTTATTATTTAGTATTACATATTAATGTTATCTCTAAAACATAAATATAGTGGTGAAATAGATTTTACAATATGTTCCAACCATTATAATGGTTTTATGAACATCCTTGAAGGCAAAAAAGGAAAGTTCATTGCCCACGATGTTTGTAAATTTACACGTCACGAGTGATGATTCAATTTTTTTTAATAAAAGAGAGATAGTGAGGATTTTAAAAATGTATATTCCATTAAAATGATTGAATTATAGTATATCAAACATAATTTAGTTATCTTTCCATCTAAATAAGAGAATGTGATGATAAGATAACAAAATAAGTGGAATTAAAAACAAATAAAAAGTAAATGAAGAGGATATTACACCTTAAAACTCTCATCATTGAGAACATCCTTATGGAAAAGGTTTTGTTATTTTTATTAGATCAATAGCTCTTAGATGTGGGGAAGGGGCTAGTGAAGAGATTATTTGGATTAATTTTGGAAATCCTCAAATCATGATAGGTGTGAGGATAAGAGGGGGTGAGGGGTGGAATTTATAATGTTGAAGAGGGATGTTTTACCATTATTTTATTCATTAGTTTAAAATTTTGGCTCAAGAATATTAATAGTTGGAGCCTTGTGAAAGAATATATTAAAAATAATTAAAGAGTGATTGAGATTTTTTTCTTGAATCATCCATACATCATCTATGATTCCATAAGTCATGTATGTGAATTTTATTGTAAAATATCATCCAATAACCAAAAGGCTATCAAATTGTTTAATTTATTAGATAGAGCCTCGTTTTATAGGAAGAAGGGGGAACTAAAAAGGCATCAAAGACATAGAAAAATCATACATGAAGGAAACAAAGGAGTAAAACCATACTAAAAACGGGTGCTTCACCTCCCCAACATTTGATCATGTTGAAGTTCGCCATTGTTGCAAGGCTAATCGGCTTGCAAGTGTCTAGTGTCAAAGCACATACCCATTCAGATGGTTGAAACCTCACCCTCTCTAACAACTGAATCCAAAAATCACAGAAAAGATGAACCACCGGCTCTAAATCCTCCTATAGAGCATGTTCCTATGATTTTGTCTGGATGGACTAACTTCCCACCTTCATGATCAAACCAAACCCCCAAATAACATCTACCAGTCACTCTTGGGATTCATTCCAACAAAAAATCCTTTAACATAGAATTATATTCAAATAATCAACCAAAATCAAATCCAAAAACAGATATTTAAATAAATCATCCATCCAACATCAACAATTACATTCTCAATAAAATCAAAATCACTATTAGAATCTTCAGAAGACAATCTCGTACACTATAAGACCTGGACTAGTCACTCGAGCCACCACCTAGAAACAAACCCGAAACTATATTTACATAGATTATGATATAATTATACCATTTTTTCATTTATAAGGTGCCTCAATTTTATTTATAATTTCAATGGTGAGGTTATTATTCATTTGGAAAATTCTATGTTCATAAGGTTCGTATAAATATTCCAAAGTTCAAGTTAACATTTCATCAGTATATGTTCCTTAACTTCTATAAATACTTATTATTTCATTAATAATTCATTTATAAAGGCTTTATTTTTGTTTATAAGTGTTTCTATGTGATTTATCCTGTATTAAATTCCAATTATAATAGTTAGATTACACTATTAAAATTTAGGGCCATTACATTCTCCCCCCTCATTTTGAAATTTCACCATAGAAATTTCATTTTAAAAAAATAGGTGAGGGTACTTCTACTTCATCACCTCCTCCAGTTCCCAAGATTCTTCTTCATACATACGATTCATCCAAAAAACATTGACATGGTGGGTTTTAGTGTTTTGTAGAACAATATCTCTCTAGTCAAGAATATTTGTTGGATGCTCCTCATAAGAGAGATCATTTTCCATCTATATCACATTTGAGTTCAGTATATGTGACTGATTTGGTATGTACATCCTTAAGAGTGATACGTGAAACAAATCCTAACATGATCTATATTTATTGTTATTGAAGGTCGATAGACCATAGATCTTATGTGATCAAGGATCTCAAGGGGATAATGTACTGTGGGATTAGCATCTATTTCCTTCAAAACCACATAACTCTCTTCCATGGTGATATTTAAAGGAAGACTTTAACTCCAATGTGGAACTCAAAGTCTCTTTAACAGTTGATAGCATAGATCATTTTTCTAACTATAAGAATATTTTATATTTTGTTGGATGGATTGAACCTTCTATTTCATATCTTTCACAAGACAGGTCCATGTTTCGTTCTTTCACCAATTTCATCCCAATATATTGGAGTTATACATCGATTACCATATAAAACTTCATAGGTATCCATCTAAATACATGATTGGAAGCTATTATTGTATGAGAACTCAACCAATAAAAGATTATGATCCCATCCACCATTGAAATCTAATGATAAAGCTCTTATAATTTCATTGAGTGTTCAAATAGTCATTTCAGATTGGCCATCAGTTTGGGGGTGATAGGTCACGCAAAAATTTAATTCAATACTCAAAACAAGTGGTAGACTACCCAAAAAAATTTAATTCAGTACTCACATAAATGATTGAATTTTTTTCAATAATAAATCTTCACATATAGAGATAAAGTGGGTTTTCTTGGTGAGTTGTTCCACCAAAACACATATCACATTATGTCCTTTGGATGTCTTTAGGAGTCTTATGAGAATGTCCATTGTGACATTCTCACATTTCCACATTGATATTGGAAATGGAGGCATCATCTCTTTGGACTTCTATTACAAGACTTTAACATTCTAACATATCATGCACACTAAGATATACATGGTAATCTCTTCTTTATGTTGTCCCACCAGAAGTGCTTTATAAGATCATGGTTTATATTTTTACTCCCATGATGGATAGAGAAGGTTGAGATATGTGAATTTTCTAAAATCCCATTGCTTATCCCAATAAATTAAGTCACATAGATCCTTGTTCCAAAGAACTTCATACCATTATCATCGATATAGAAATCCTACAGTTTCCATTATTTTAATGCATTCACAATATTTTTTAACTCTGGATCAACCCTCTGTGCCAGCTTAAACTTCTCCAAGATTGATTGTTGGGAAATAATTTAGTAAAGGTATGATATATTCCCTTACATTGTGATTCCCAAATCCGTCCTTTTCATATCCATGAATATAGGGTCATTATTAATTGACAACATAGATATACTAGTAAGATGTTTTCTACTAAGAGCATCAGCTACCCTGTTTGCCTTTCCCGGATGATAGGGAATTAAAATATTCTCAACTTTGATTATATTGAACTCTCTCTATTTAATCATGTTTATCCTCTTTTATGTTAGTATAATCATTTTCTCTTGGGATCATTATTTATGTCACACTTCACACTATAGAGGTAGTACCTCAATATTTCGAAATCAAAAATCATAGTTACTAACACCAGATCATGCGTTGGGTAATTATGCTCATGGATATTCAATTACCATAAGGAGTAGGCTATCACATTTTCATTTTAAATGGGTACACAACCCAATAATATTTTATAAGAATCACTTTATATCACAAAAAATTCTCTACCTTTTGGAAATGTGAGTACATATGTAGCTATCAGCCTCTTTTTTAGCTTCGTGAATCATTTCTCACATTATTCTATTTATATGTACTTTACCCATTTTCATGTTAATTTAGTTTGTGTGCTAGATAATACATATAAATTTCCCAAAAATCATCGGTAGTACCCATATAATCCATGAAAACATCATATTTCCCTAACACTAGAGGGTTTGTGGTATTCCCAAACTGACTTTTTTTAGGGGTCCATAGAAATTCCCTCACTTGTGATCAAATGTCCCAAGAATGTGACTCGTTGCTTCCAAAAAGCAGTCTTTCTAAAATTATCATATAACTTTTCATTCCATAATATCGTCAACATAATCGTTCAATGTTCATAATTTACCTCCTTTCTCTTAGAGTAGACGAGAATGTAATCAATAAACACAACCAAATATTTATTGAGGTAATTGATATATACTCTATTCATCAAATACATTGAAAATAATGGAAATTAGTAAGCCCAAAGTTCATTAATAAAAGCTCATAGGCCCCATAAATTGTAAAGAAGGTAGCCTTCTGAATATATTATTTTTTCACCTTTACCCGATGATATCTAGAATAGGGATCCACCATTGAGAAGTACTGATCTCATTATAGATGACTGACCATTTCATCAATCCTTGGAAGAGGATACTTATTCTTTATAGTGATCATGGTGAGTTCTGGATAATTGATACACACCCCCATTGATCTATCCTTCTTCTGTAAAAGAGCACTGGTGCATGCCAAGGTGATAGTCTAGGGAATATGAACCATTTTTTCAAATGCTCTCACAACTAATTCTTTGACTCCTCTAGTTTAATAGGATCAATCCTATAAGGACACATTTGGATAAGACTATCACCGAGTGTTAGTTATATTGAGGACTCTTCATCATGATCCAAGGGAAGTCTGGGTAACTCTTTAGGAAATACATCAAGGTTTTCCCTTATAAAAGATATTTCCCCTACATTAATACCTTCAGTTGACTCAACCATTTGAGGGAGGTATGATTCTCCACAAGAAATTAAAATCCATAATGTTGAAGTATTTTCAAAAGGCGAATCCTGGTATTCAATGAATTTGTAGTGGGGCATGGGATGGCTTGGAAAATGAAAAAATATTTCACATTCCTAATAGTTTATATGTTCTATATATAATTAGAGACAATAAATTCCAATTATAGTATCGAATTACACTATGGGATGTATCACGAGATTCGTTGGATGAATATTCCCACATACGTCAACATGAGATGATTCCATCACTTGGGATGTATTGATGGAACTATTTAGTGGTTTTATAGATTTTTATACTTCATGGTTAAAAGTAATTAATTCAATAGTTCTAGAATACTTGAAAGATATAATTCAATGCCTAGATCTATAATTGAATAATAATTTTTCCATTTCTGAGATAATAGGAAATATACCCTATACAAAATCAATTTCTTGCTCTACTTATGTTATAGTGATGGTATAAAACATACCTTACTCGCTTGGAATTGGTGGTTGATGATGTTGATTACCCTAAAGTACTCGAGGTTTTGTGTGCTAGCATGTATAATTCCCTTGATCCATAGAGTTGTAGCGTTGGACCATGGGTGGTGAACTCCTTTCAACCACAACATTATCCTTCTACCTTGGGTATTTTCGACATTCATGAGCTTAGTGACCTTCTCTCCCATGCATGATGAATCTACTCTTCCCTTATATATATCTCCCATGATGCTTCTTCCCATATTTTTGACATGTGGGTGGTTGAGTTTTTTTCTATCCTTATGAATAGATCCTCCAGCTTGAAACTCCCTCATTCACTTCTCATCACCATAGCCATGGGGCCCTTATCTGAAATCTATCTTCATTTTGAGATCACATAAAACAAATTCTTTTTAACTCCCAAAATATCTAATTTCTAGACCCTTTTGATGGTGTGGTTTTATGTTGCTAAATAATCAATCAATTTTTCTATCATTGTTGATAACAAAACCCAAACTATACCTTTCATGCATTGTGAAATTTTATTCTTAGTCCATAAATGATTCTACTTCCATTTTCATCAGCTCTATGAATTCTCTATCCATATTTTTTTCAATATTTTTAGGGAAATAGTTGTTAATAAATAGTATTTTAATGTCCTCCCACTCCATCTCTTCAATTTCGTCCTTTAACTAAGTGTTCTTAATCGAATCCACCCATTTATCAGCCTCATCATAAAAATGGTAAAGGCCCAATATAACCTTCTCTATCTCAGAATATTAAAGAATAGAAAAGATATTCTCTATTTAGTTAACCTATTATTCCATGACTATTGGATAACAAGATCCATTAAACGTCAGTGGTCGTTGCCACATAAAAGACTCGATGACCAGTTGATCATTATTAGTGAAGGAGGAAGTTCCACATTATTCAGGTTATTGTTCATATACTGAGAAATTTGGGTAAAAATCTCCAGTAAAAGTTTAAATCCACCACCAAAATAATTAAAGAAGTTTTTTGTGAAATCAAAGCATTGTCCCTCGCACAGGGTTTTTTCATGGTTTCTCATGGTTACTACCATTTTCTAAAATAAAAAATGTTAGAACAAAACATAAATTCAACAATTCATCAATAACTTATCCCATTGTGAAAATAACTCTACAGTAATATATAATGGGATACATATTTTTAGTAAAGCTTCTTGTGTTCTTACATATGCATAGCCTCATATTATGTGTTTACACTAAGTTTCCCTAATCCTAATTTGCAAATTAACTAAACCATGATTTGATACCAACTGTAGATACTCTGTTTTTTATTAAATTACCATTACATCATTTTATTAATAAGAAGCATAAAAGAATTACATACCTAGTGTCAAAAGTTTTAGTTTTTTGAAAAAATCAAGACCATAAATAACATTTCAAAAATAAAACATAAACATTTATTTATTTCGTTCTTCACTAGATTTTTATTTATCCATGATTTCTTCTTAGTATAAGTAGTCACCTGATGATATAAATTAATGAAAGGGGTGACATAAGATCCCAATAAAAGGATAGATAAAAACATAAAACAATACAAAATAGGGTGAGAATAATCATAAAATCATAATCTTAATCATTAACGGATTTATTAGATAATGTCATGGAATGTGGAACTGCATAAAAATGAAACATCATGTCTTAGTTATCAATTACCACACATAGTTGTGAATAGTGATATAATCATCTTCACATATATTTATCTTTTACCATGAGATAAATCACATTACCCAATTCATTAGAGTGCTATATAATTTTTGTCCCACCCATAACATCATAACAATTACATTGCACTATATAATTCTGGGTACACCTGTCACATCATAACATTTACATTAACATGAATGACACATAGAACATATACCAATATTGAACAAAACAATAACCCATGTAAATGAATGGGTTTCACTTAATAAGGCATACATTCATAAAAATTGGGTTCCCAAATGAAAGTGGGTATAACATACTTGATATAAGAATCATCACCCATGAGTGAAGAAGGAACAATCTCTAGATGGAATCGTTATGTTTTTTCTGAAAGAATAGTTCTATTGGAAAACATTGTGTTTGTCATAAACTCATGTAGAAAAAATATATATCCCAAAAAAGGAAATTTAATTATGAATAAATGATATTTAAGGAATATCCATACTGGAAATGGTTGGTGGATGTGGTAAACCCCAAATAAATAATATTGGGTTTGATAATACCCCTTACCTTATGTCTAAATGTTTTATTCACATTAATGTCACATATAAAAACATTAGATTAATAAATTTAAAAATTAAGAACCTTTTATACAAGAATTTAATTCACTGTGGTTTTGTTAAGTACATTTATTGGCTTTTAGATGAGTAATAATGTTTAAATTCATTGTTCGTGATATTTTTCATGGTTTTCATGATTATATTTCCAATATAGATTAACAGATATTCATGTAAAATGAGGATAAATATTCAGAATTGTTACTATGTTATTAAATACCATTTATCTGTTTAAATGATTTTATAAATAATTTGGTTCTATTACATGATGGTGAATCATTAGGTAAATGTTAATAAAGATAATTTTAAAATAATTTGGGTGGTTTTTCAATCACAACAAACTTGTTTTGTTTTATAATTTAGAATTATGTATAAATGTTAGTTCCAGAACATAAAGAGGGATGTAACAATAATTTTATAATATTTTTAAACTATTATAACCTTTTTATTAAAATCCATAAAGGAGTTAAGGGAAAATGAAAGTGCATTCCCCACGATGTCGGTAAATTGACACATCATGGGTTGCGATTTTATTTTTTTAATAAGAGAGAGGGAGAGGGAGGGATGTGTTTAATGATTGATATTCCATTAACATGATTTAATTCTTCTATATCAAAAAATTTTGATTTATAATTCCATTTGTATAAGACAAGGTGAGGATAAGAGAAGTGATGAAATTAAATGGAAAAGAAATTAAAAGAAAAGGAAGAGGATTTTACCTCTTAAATCTCTCCTCCTTGAAAACCTACACAGGGAAAAGAATTTGTTCATTTGATGACACTAAAAGCTCCTAGAAATGTGGATTGGGATAGGGAAGAGTATTGGGCATAATCTTGGAATGTATCAAAGCTTCAGAGGTTTGAGGATAATAACGTGTGTGGGATGGTATTTATAGTTTAAAATAGAGGTGTTTTCTCATTATTTTATTCATTAGTTTTTTATTTTGGTGTGAGACAATGAATAGTTTGGTAAAAAATATTAAAATAATAAATATTAGTTTGATATTATTTTCTTACATAAGCCTTAAATCTTCTATGACTCTATATTTCATGTATCTTTCATTAATTTTATATTATCATATTTTTCTATTCAGCCAAAATTCAAGTATTTTTGAAACATCCAAAAAATTCACTCTAACATTTTTTTGATTTGTAGAATTTAAAAATGAATAAAACTTTATGAATATCATTTTCTAAACATGAAATATTTATTTTTTAATAAAAATCGTCATTTACTTGGAAAATATTGATTTTATAAATATTACTGATTTTATAACACATTTAAAATTTAATTTTGGTCAAATAAAATGATATTAAAATCATAAAACATTAAAATATTAATTTAAGAATACATTTTTTAAAAATATATTTTCTTTTAAATTGTTAAACCAATCATAAAATTTTAATTAAGATTTTATAACTTACAAAAATACCAAGACTTAATTAATAATTTTGAAGACATTTATTTACTTATAATATTATAAAATTATGCCATGCATTCATCTATAAGATGCCTAAAATTTATTTATACTTTGAAGTGAGAGTCACTATTCATTTGGCCAGTTTACTATTCATAAGGGTTATATTACAATTCATAAGGATGAGTTACTATTTCATTGGTATAGGTTCTTTAACATCTATAAATTATTATTATTTCATTAATTATTCATTTATAATGTTTTTAATATTGTATCTAACTGTTTTTATGAGAATTATTTCACATGAAATTACTAAAAGAATGGAGAAATCCCAATGATAAAAGTTTAGGTCATTATAGGGATGGAACATTTTTATATTGGTTAATAGTGGCATGTGGAAATTCCAATGTGGTAGTGAACTATTGAAATTTAATGTTGTGGACAGATAAGTGAGGTAATATGAGTGATGATGTTGGTTTTGTGGAGATATGAACAACTGAACATGTGAATGAATGATGAATCTCTTGGAAACAATTTATTTTTAGAGGATGCTATTAGGGTTCCAATTAGTTCCTTTATTATTTTATTAATAACTAAATAAATATAATAATATAAAAATTAAATTAGAACAAAAAAAATATTATAATTAGAATAAATATTTAAGAATTGAATACATCGGAAACAGAGACAAGTTCCATTATTTGAGAGGTGGGATGACAAAATATCTAAATATAGGGAATAATTTCATTATTAATATAATAATATAACACTATAATAGTAAATATAAACTTTTTTATATTAACATGTAAATTAATGGCTAATTATAATGACCATTAAAGTGATAAATCAAATGTTATGGTTTAATAATTATTGTTATTAAAAAAACTAAAATGATAAAGAAGCATATATTTTATTTTTTTTATAATTAGGAATGTGGCTAAGCCCACACCCACATGGTCTTAACCTTCCTTGTCTCTCATCTACATGGATGCAAACCTCATTGCCACATTCTCCTTGAAGTCAAATGTTTTAGGCCCTCCCCAACCCACATCCACCGCATACCCATGAATCCCATAGCTCGTGAGCTTGTTTTACATCACTACATCTTGTGGGATCCAACATCAATGGGAACTTACCACTAAAAAATAAATTTTAGTTGAACAGATATAGGGATTTTATCTATCATTAAACTCTATTGTATTTGATTTTATTCAATGTAAATTTAGTTTTAATTCCTACTGTTTTGAATATTTATATTGATAAATCATTTTTCCCTTAGAGGAATATAGAGATTAAGACGATGCACATATTGAGGAATTCATGGAACTCCCTTATTTTATTGATAATGAGTTATAGTAGGACTATAAGGGGATCAAATAAATGAACCTTAGAAACCTAAGACATTGTAATCCCATATTGAAAGGGAAAATTTGAATATTCATTATTCATGTTGGAATTTTCTCTAATTTAATGTATATTTAAAACACCCCTTTTATCAGAAAATTCATTCAACCCATATTAATAAAGTACTGGAAAAATAATAGGAGATTTCAAAAGTATAAACCAAGAAGGATCATATACAAACCTCTCCCTACCCTCATATTTAAATCTATAAGATATTACCAAGGGGATTTATTTGGAGTATTCTATCCATAGATTGTTTCTCACCAACAAGAAGAAATAGAAGATGGTAAAATCTAATGTTGTGGGACAAATCCATGAATCTCCACCCACCTAAAAATTATAGATATTTGTTGGAATTTACCTTCTTGGGGAAGTATAAATATAGGTACCTACTTGGTTGAAGTTGAAAAAATATTCATTCGAAAAAGGAGATCACTTTTAATGTCTATTTTTTTAAAACTCACTATATTTTTTCTAAAATAATGTTTCGATATTTTAGTAGGAATTTTTGTTAGTATGCTCTAGATTTTTGATTTACTTGACTTATCTAAGATACATGTATTTATTAGTAACCATTTGATTCCATGTTTTATATTACAATGTTAATGATATTGAATGAGTAAATAAAATAATTGAAATATTTCAGAGAATGACTCTTATAAAAACGATGACTCGTGATCTGAGGGGATTGGTAGATTCTGGCTAAAAACATTTCCCTACCATTATTCAGGATTTAAATTTATAAAAAAAAATTAATTTATTTTATATTATTATTCATTTATGAGTGATTATTAAATATCTTATTTCCCATTCTATTGACAATTTATTGACTAATTACATTATACTTTATCTTGATCACATTTCTAGAGTGATCTTGGGGCATTACACCTAAAAAACATGCATTAAAACATGTCTAATATATGATAATGGAAAACCAAATTTAATATGATTGATGAAATTTTATTTATAATACTTTGTGCTTGAGAACATATTTTACATTAATCCTTTTTTATCATTTAGATACCATGAGTTCCCTTATTAATAGTGATCCATATTTCAATCCCTTTTTTTAATTTATTAGCTCCTATCGTTGCTTTCTATGACATTTTAATGTTAATGTGTCAGGGTAAAGGATGTTATAGTGAATGGTATGCTCTATATTATAAGGAAAAATTCTGGGGGGTCTTAATTGTGGGTATTTAGATTGGTTTATGGTACATTAACTATACATTTATTAGTTTCTCTTTTGAAAAAAATAAAAAATTATGATTTGGTTGTAACTAGTGGAACCAAAATACCATTACTAGACTAATGGTTTTATAATATGTGGATAGGTTTTGGATTTGATTTATATTCATAGAATTAATTTAAAATAAAAAATTTTATTTTTTGGGTTTAAAAAAAGAAAAATTAGAAAAATTTCAAGAAGGTTTACATCATTCATTATTCTTCCACTTTTATTGAACATTGCATGGTTTTTGGGATGTGGGTTTTTTTCTTTTGAAGTATAGAAATAAATTGATCTTTTACTTTTTAATATCATGAAATATGCTTTAAGAATATAAAATCATCATTTGAGCATTAATTTTGAACATCAAATCCAACCAACCTTAAGCCTCATAGTCATTTGAACCTTTATAGTATTTCCTTATGATTTCTTATATATTTTATCATATGAAGGTGTTTAAAGTAGTTCCTTATCTTGAATATGGATATGGAGAATATATTTTTGATATTAGCATAAATATGCTTCAATTTTTATTGTTAGTGATGAGAGAAAATATTCATAAGAGAACTAGATCCTGAATTGGCATGTTTAATAATAATAAATTAAGGAACATGAATGAATGAAAATATAGTATTTAACATTATAAAAAGGGATAAATTAAAATACATGTATTGGTTATTTCCTTTTAAATTTAAGAAGTTTAATTTATATTTTAGGTTGAATTTTTTTTACCATTTATAATTGTTGAATTTTATTTCTTTGAGATTGAAATATTGGTAGTATCAGTGTTCTCTTTAATTCAATGTTGAAATTTAATGCTTGTAGAAAATCATTATTTAAGTGTCATAGTATTTAATGCACTTATATATTAATGTTATTATTAAAACAAATTTTAATGAAATTTAAAATAAATTAATGAATATTCTCATGTATTTTATTGTTTATTTCGATAGATGTTATTTTGAAATAAAAAATTAAAATTAATTTAAATATCATTTCTAATGATTTATTTTATTGAAGTATATTTTGTAGATTATAATTATGAAATTTTAATGTTATTTAGGTAAATAATTGGCTGAATAGGCTATCTATAAACCTCATAGGCTAGAAATCCACTTAATCTAGAACAAGTAGGTACATCTAGAAAAGAGAGCCCAATGTATGGACTTCCTAGTGGTAGGTGTGGAGTGAGCTTGTGGGGAGGAACTCGTGAGCATAAGGGGTTCCTAATCCTGCATCGGGAACATGTGTTAGTGCAACCCAATATATGTGTCTATGGTGTAACCATGATCCCACCCCGGAGCATGATTATGAGCTACTAATTTAATGAGTTAATCAATAAAAAAGTATCTGAATAAACATCACATCAAACATGGGACAATATTTCATAGTTATTGTTCTTTTGAAATAAAACACTTTTATTTCATGTTGGATGCAGGCCCCTCACACTGGAAATAATTCTCCTCTATTCTCAAAAACTATTATATGTATCAATGTCACTGTTTCTACTATAACACCCTAGACCTTCCATGGCCGAATCTTTTATAGCTCACACCCGATCTCAAAATCCTTTACTAAGGTCCCATACCACCATAGATCAACTCAAGATCCTGTAACGCCCTTAGTGATTCCCTTCAAAAGATTACTAATTTGATTCATCATAATATGAGGTTCCTCAAGACACTATGAAGGCCACGTGACTTGATATGGGCCTTTTTCTCTTGTATCTCACATACCAAGTACCATAATGAATGAAACATTAAATTGAGGCATTCACAACCCAAGAAAATGACATATATATGAATAGATGATTCCCTACAACTTTTTAATGCCACTGCATAATAATGAGAAAACCCAATATCATTGAGGGTATTTTCAATGATTACACAACCCATATCTCAGTATTATTATGATGGAAATGGATAAAAAAGTAACAATAAATAATTAGTATTTTATTGTTATATGGAGAATAATGAAAAATAAAAATAGCCCACCTCTATAAATAGAGGATAAGATTCCCAATATCGAGAGAGGGGAACCAACTATAGGGAGGTTTCTCTAATGCTACATTCATTGTTTTGTTTTTTTTTCTATTATTTATTATGTAATTTTTTAACTCTTATTGAATTTAATTTATATATTTTATATATTTTAATTTTTTCTCCACAAATTTTTAATACTATCCATTAGGGAGGTAAGAATTTATAGAATATTTCACGTAATTTTATTAATATATTGAATATATTTCTTGTGATTAAGAGTGACATGTATGGGTGTGGTAGTTTTTTACCACAAAATTGATATAAAATTATTATATTTCCTTTTTTTAAATAATTTACATCCCTTATTTTGAAAATATGATTTTTAGATAGTGGAGTTGAGCCATTCAATGGGTAAAACAATAAATGATGGAGTGGTGTCCTGGATGGTACCACACACTCGGTTGAGGTTTATCATCAAACATTATTAAAGGTTGAGTAGGAATTTAGTTTTCTAGGAATTTTATACTTCACAAAGAAATAAAAGAATTTTATTTTAATGTTGAGGTTTGATAATTAATTTTTCAAAGTGTATTTTAAATAAAAAAATGAATAATGAAGGAACCAAAAACAAAACCCTTATATAAGATATTTATTTTCTAAAATCATTATGTTACATTTAAAAATTGGTATAGTATTATTTTATTTCATTATTATTCAAAAAAACAAATAATGAATATTTTAATAGAGTAAAAAAGAAATATTTTATGTTTAATAGAAAATAGTGAGTTGACAACTATGAAGCTCCTCATGTCAGACGACTCTGGTCAGCTATTGTGTTCCATTATGAAAACATAATTTGTTTTCTCAAAACCCAAAAATAGTTTTATTTTAGTATATTTGATATTTATATTCCAAAAGTATAATTGTTTCACAATTATAAGATATAAATAATAAACCAAGCACAATGACCATCCATGAAATCTTGTGGTGTAAAATGAATTTTATGACTATGTGAAGTCGGTATATCATATGTACACATGATAGATACATTCAACTAACATTTTATGGAAACAAGTTGAATAAGGATGGTTTCAAAATAATATATAATTCATAATATTGAGGAATATTAATTTATTATTTTATGAACAATATTATTTATTTAGTGGATGTTAAATAATAATTAAAAAAATTGATCGGTTAAGGTTATTACCTCTTCATTGAAGAAACAACATTATATATCCACTTATGGGACATAGGTTTCAACCTTATGGAAGAAAATCACCTCTAGAAAGAGTATATATGAGTTGGTAATAGAATGTAATAGGATTTGGATGAGATAGAAGTTGTGAAGATTTGTAAATAAGAGAAATGAGTGGTTCCCTTTTATATGTAAGAGGAAGGTAACTCTTGAAATCCCATAAAATATATAAATATAATAAGGTCATTATCTAGACAAAATGACTCAAAAAGTAAATTTATCCAATATTTGATAATATGGGGATCAAATCACATCACAAACTAGAATTTGGATTGGTGTATGTGTTGTTTTAATACTTATATATTGGATTCAACCCATAGTTATCCTAATTTAACATTAACCACAATGTCAATGTTTTCACTATAAATGGGTAATAAATTTAATTATAAGTTAAATAATGAATCATAAATGATAAAAAGATTAAATTTGGACAGTATCTCATCCAAACTTTCCTCCTTTAATACATTTATAATAATAAATAATTTAATAAAATATGATTTTGATAGATGTAATTAATTTAAATTTTGACAACAATCATTTAATTTGACATAAAATTCAAAAATAAAAAGTCAAAATTAGTATAAAATCCATAAAAACTAGTATATCATTATAATCTATTAAATATTTGGAACATTATAAATCACTCAAATTATGTTTCTTTCCATAGTTCTCAAATAATTTATTTTATTTTTTAACAATTAAATGAATTTTACGTCGATGTTACATAAGTATTTAAGGCTATTGTATAATTTTGAAAACTATAAATAGATTTGATCAAAACAAATAATATCATTATGCTGAAAATAGAAATTTATATTCATTCATAACTTCCCTTTTACCTATTTGGACATGTAAGAAATATTTAAAAATTAAAGAGTGACATTTTGTGATATTCTTTGATTTAAATAGAATATTGGTAATTTTCATGGGAAAATGTCCACATGAAAAGTCAATTCCTATAATAAGGTGATAAAGGGTAGAATTATCATGATCCAATATGAATTTAGTCGAGAATTTATAGCTTTATCACACAGTTTTATCCTTGACAGACTTGGTTTCTCCTTTACCGAGGTGATAAATTCTACCATAGTTACTATACATATTGTCAAAAAATAAAATGAAAAATTTTTAAAAAATTAAATCTTTTTTCATAATATTAAATCCGTTTTATGAAAACCAATTTCTATAAGTGGAATAAATTGTATTTAAAATAATCAGACAACATACAAAAAACCTGTTTTTCAAAAAAATACAATCATTAAGTATAAAACCGGATATACTCTTATCCCATATATTGTAAAAATATTAGATAAATGTAAAAGTATTCTATTGATTGTGTAATATATTCATTATATTCATATCACTCACTAATATTGATTAATTTTATAAAACAATATTTCATTTATGAAGACAAATGTTTAGAAATATAATTTATTTACATTCAAATGATTTTTATTTTTATTTATAATTAATTAATTTCAAATTATGTAATTTTATACATATATAAAAATATTTGTTTTGAAATTTATTAATTCCAATTCATAACATCTAATACAATATATTGATGGTAAATTTCATATAATAATATTTTAATACTATATCAAGGTTTGTTTAAACTCAGTGTTACGTGCAACACAAGTTATCGATGAAATGAAATTCATTAGAAAACAATATTCCATAAAATATTTGGGGTTTGTATTCATACATACATAAATTTAATTTTCCATCAAATCACATCGTTGTGATATAAAAAAATGAGGATATCTCCCTTTCATCACATCCTTAGGTTCCCATGTATCTTCTTCAGTTTCTAATTCTTTCAAAGAACTTTCCCCATGGGATTAGTCTTCTTATATAAAACATTATATACAAAATAAATGGTAATTAAAAATTATTAATCATTAGAAACATCATGTTTGAATGGAATAAACATTAATTTCAGTACATGTGATAGATCAGGTATGTACTTCCTCAGGAGAGATATATGGAACATGTCGTAAACTTGATAAAAATTCGATCTAAGCTCCAAGAGATAAGATAACATCCCTAATTGATCAAGAATATTAAAATGGTCAATATATATAGGGCTCAACTTTCCCTTCCTTCCATGTATCTACCCTTATTACAGAGAGAAATTCAATGAAAATATTTCTCACTGACTTCGAATTTTAGCTTACTCTGATAATTTTTGGCATAAAGTTTCTCTCAACTACGAGTTCCCTTTATGAATTAATGAATGGATATGAATTTCAATATTAGTACCTCTACTATATTATGTAAAATTTTTCTATTTACTGAATCTTATCTCATCATGTTGGATTTATAAACTATTTTTATATAGTCGTTTATTAGAATACAAATGAGTGCTCAAGGGAAAAATATTATTTTAAGAATACTCAATCAGGGGAAGTTGTTAGTCTGAACCACCATTTAAATCCATAGAAAAGGATCTCAACATATCATTTAGGGTTTTATTTTTTCTATCATACTGAGAATATATATAAGGATGATAATAATTAGGGAATCTCAACTCTATATCCAAATCTTGCTGAAGAAGTCTCTAGAACATATAGGTCGACCATAAATACTAAAAAGATATAACAAAACGTTCTACTCCATACAATTGTAATGCTTCCTAAATATATATTCTATAAATATGATCAAGATAGATGTCTATTTTTATGTAAATGATGTTTTTGTAATTCATAAGTTGGTTGATTAAATCTAAATGGAATTATTGTTCTTAAAATATTTTGGATGTCTAATGACAATGTCCATGGTAATTCATCTCGATTTCTATTCTCTTATTGGTGGTGGTTATAATATCCCCTTTTAATTTTGTGTCTCACCCTTCACTTGATGAAATAATAAGTACATAGATACATACATAGAAATATATCTACTCATGTTATCCAACCAAAAATAATCTTTTAGATATCTATATATATTTATAGTTCCCGGATGAATATAGATGGATGAAATATGGAGTTAATCATATAGGTACATTATATATGTTTTGGAAGGAGCACATACATATATCGAAAACATTAAAATTCCATCAAAATCATAGTTAAAATCAGGCACATTTCTTATCTTCGTCTATAGTTATACATCTATATTCTTCACTTCTTTAATCTACACATTGATATATGGTTAAACACTCATTTGAAAAAGAAAAAATTTCTACACATTCATCAGGATTTCATGATCGATCAATTTTTAAATCTAAGAATATTGGATATTTTTTCATCCTCGTCATAGATAATAATTCACGATACTTTTGACATAGATTTTTTCCAATTTTTTTCAATTTCCTAGGTTTTAATTTATTGAGAAATAATTTACTTTAAGAAACTATAACTATCTTCTAAATAATATATTAATATCTTACAAAGTGAATATATAATTTAATATTTTGTGATTAAAATATATACCATAGTGTTACCTATAAAAATAGCTCTTCCATGTCATTATTTTAAAAATTACCATAACTCACTCCAAATCATTAGTTGGTTAATTTAACTCATGAACCATTAATTGGATTGGGGCATTAGAGAACCCCATATATTGTTTCATGATAATGCATCAATTTCCCTTCATCGATGCATCTCTATAGATTTTAAACCCTCTCTACAATAGTTTAAAGTAATTATAGGTGAACTGAATAACCTTATCATTAGTTCCTTGAAATTTTATTCACATTCATAAGTCTAACTAATTTTTTCTTTCATCCAAGTTAACATAGAATGTGGATTAGATAGTGGTATGAAATTATCCAAAATGAAATGATAATATGTAGAAAAAAATGAAAACTGTGGATCTTAGTCATTGTGGTTGGCCTAGACCAGCATTCAAAAACTTTTTTATTCAAAGGATCCACTAATATATCTTCACATGAGGCTATATAATACACTAATGAAACTTCATGAATAATAATTTCTCACTTGGTAAAATTTTGAATAAATATTATCTTTACATAGGTTTTTCATAATTGTAAAATTATCTTCATACTCTTCCTTGATATGTTAATATATAATAATATAATCTATAAATACTACCATAAATTGGTAAAGGTAATATCTATAGATTTTTTTAATTAAATCCAAGGAGATAGGTGGGGAATTAGTAAGACCAAATGGAATCAGTATAAATTATCAGTGTCTATACCTTTTACACAATGTTTCCTTGGGTATATCATCGTTCTTTACACTCAATTAATGATATCTACAATGAATATCAATTTTAGAAAACTAATAATATCTTCACAATTGATCAATCAAGTAATTATTATAGGTTATATGATAATGTTTCTTGATTAGGATATTGTAGGGTTCTAGAAAATCAATATAGTTTCACATTGATCCATCTTTCTTCTTAACAAAAATAATTGGTTCCCACCATGGTAACACAATTGGTAAATAAATCACTTCTCAAGATTATTTGATGGTATCTCTCTTAATTACTTCAACTAAATCTAGGGAATTATATATTGATCCTTTAAAATAGGTGAATAATGAGGAATGAGTTCTATTGATAACTCAATATAATGATTTGGTGGAAGACCAGAACATTCTACTAATAATAAAACAACAAAATCCTTAACAATAACCATACATTTAGTGGTGTGTTTCTACCAAATCACAAGATATAGAAACCACTTATGTACATGAATCAAGGCTCGTTAATTATATGTGATTTCTATCAAAATCTCATATTTATCGTCACAGTGATAGACGATTATTGTTTGGTTGTGAATATCAAATGTGACTTCCCTTCCTCAAACATTGATGTGGTGGTTTTTTAGAGAAATACAATTCATTCCTAATATATAATAACTTTCATCCATTGTTATAATAAAATGATTTTTATGTATAAAATTCTCAAAAAAAATCAACTAATTAAGAATAAAAGACATGATATGAAACAATCATACCATTATGGGGTTTTAATGAAATTTAAAAATTTAAACATTGAGGATATGAATTAACCTTCTAATAGACATTTTCATATATACATGAATTCATATAAAAATCTCAAATAGGGTACTTCAATACTTGATCATACATATTACCATCATAACTTTATTTTTCTATCCTTAAACCTTTATTAAAAACCAAATGACCTTCATGACTATCAATCATTGTTACATAAAGTGATTAATCATAAAATAATGAAAAATACTTCACATGATGTCTAAATCATTACACTTTATTTTAAATCTATGGGAACTTCAGTTTAAACTATTTTATCTAATGTCATTACCAAAACACTAGGATATTTTCCCATATATAGACTTATCCCAAGGGATATCACTAAATTATTCTCATCCTAGTATACAAAGATAGAATAAACCTTTCAATGGTACCAACTATAATGACCCATACATTTCATAAATTGTAATTATATATTATTAGATGAATATTAATTTCATAACATAACGATCCATGTTAAGATCATTAAGGTCTACTATCATTTGAAACTTGGAAACATAACTAACTAGTCCATAATTTATCTAAATTGAGTCCCACTTATTTCTTTATAAATAGAACCCTTCTTAGGCATATCATACATATAATGATTCTTTATAACCTAGGGAAAGGAAATTCAATAAAGTGTGACCAATATTCTTAGTAAGGGTAAACATGGGAGATATCAAATATCACATAACCATAACATGATAATAAGGGTATAGTAACACAAGATTAGCATTTGAAACCCATACCATGCATATTGTAGATCATAATATGGAGTCATGTAATAATGATTAGTAGTTAATAAGATAGTAATCATAAAGTAATAAAATATAATGATCCATTAGATCATAATACTAGTATAAAACATAGATATGTGGCATACACATAATCAAAGAAATTTATATACTTACTAGTCTATTCTCACTTCGAATACTATCTTAGTGGATTGAGTTCAATCCCAAAAACATCATAGTAGTAAAGGAACACTCCCAATACTATAATATTTTATTTTATTCACTACCTAAACCATTAGATAAATCAACATTTACTCCTAATAAAATCATAGTGGAAAAAGTCTCATACTTAACTCGGTTCAATCTTTATTCTAGTCCTATTTTTCTCATGAAATATCAATATTTTTCAAATGCATTGGGGGGGTATATAATTCTGGAAAAAAATTCGAATAATGAAAATAATACATAGTTGTTCCATAATATCCAAAAACATTGGTCATATTGGAATGAATGAAAGTAAATGTGTTTCAAAAACATTTCATCATAGCATAACACATGCAAAAGAAAAGGGGTGCTTAATAACTTCCTCGTGTCATAATAGTATAACCTGTGAAAAAGAAACATGTTTCATAAAAATAATTTCATCATAGAAATAATACATACTAACCAATAAAGTGGTTGGAAAACATGGATCATATCCTCAAAAAACCATAAGTGAAATCAAGGGATTCTTCTTTTGATGAATAGAAATACCATTAAAAGATCATTAAAACATTCTTGTGAAAAATATATTCTCCACTTTGAAAATTACATTCCAAAAACTAATAATTCAAAAAATATTGTGAAAATCCTTTTATTTGAAGAAATTCATGGAAATATATAATGTAATCTCTCTAGTATATGTCATTCATGATAGTGATAAATTTATTTCTATCTATATATGTTTAAAGAAATCATTCGTTCCATTTTTTTGTATTATGTCAGAAAGTTCCTCATTCTAAAAAAGACAATAAGATTAATTTTAAACCATTTTTATAAAAATTATAAAAAGGGTAAAAATTAATTTCAACAATAAGATTATAATAGTAAACACCTCTTTAAATCATTTTTAAAAAACATGGATATGGAAGAGAACTAATTTTTTGACTGAAGAGATTGGTGAATTTGATTTTACCTAATAACATATTTTAAAAGATAGTAGCACTTAAAAAAATAATTTTAGATGAAATCACATATTATAAATAAATAAATATATATATATAAATAATGAATAACATGAATGGTAGATCAAAAGAATCCATCATCAAAATCCTAATCCTAAACAATCTTCATAAACAATGAGATTGTAAAATAAAACCCTTACTGACTTGGTAACATTTGAATTGTATGTCCCATGAAATGAACATCCATATATGGATATGTATATACCATAACATACATGATTAAAATCATAAAATGAATTCACAGGATGTATATACACCACACAAAATAAAAAATTTGTGAATATGGCATGTGTCCTGTAGAAAAAATAGTTAGCTGAAAATAAATTATCTCAAGTTAGAAATCCTTTAATGAATTAATAAATTGTGTATAATAAATATATATTTATTATAAATATATTCCAAAACCTTGAAATATAATACAATATATGGTTTACTCAGAACCATTTATTACAAATTTATTAACAATTCTTCATTAAATTCACTATTCTGGGGGATATCTACATCAATATTCATGAAGGATTTTGTTTGGATGTTTTGGTCAATTAACATTGATCAAGGATAAATAATATATTTTTTTCATAATAGTATAATTATTATATATATTCATTATATTCATATTTAGAGTCATCCATAAAATTAGATATAAAAAATGAATTACACTGTTCATGGAGATAGTAGCTCGTATATACGAATGAACGTTGTTTTCGCTTTATGATGGTTAGAAAGAAAGAAATGTGAACAATAATTATCCATTATAGAATCATTATTATATCACACACACACATACATATATATATATATAATTTTTATTAAATTTATTCTTATGAAAATCCATATAGATTGTAAATGATAAATGATTCACATCACTTCATGGAGGTAGTAGTCCATATGTACACAAAAGCGAAATTATGATTTTCCAACGGATTGGAAGGTAATTAGATAAATGTGATTTTATAATTTCATATGATTAATTATATAAAATCTACTATACAAAAATATTTAACCCATCATGATAATCTTTCCAAATATATGGTCGTTGAAAATGAAGTGTATCGTTACATGGATATGGTAATCCATACATATGCACGAGAAATGTTTTCTCTGCCCATTTGATTAAAGGAGTACGAAGGAAGGTGGTTTCATAACCATAAAAACAAATTAGTATATTTTAAATTTTTTATTTTTTATTTTAGGAATAATATGAAATATTTAGTGGAGGTAAAATAATAATTAAAAAGAAACAAATTGGTTAATGCGATTACCTCTTTTATGAAACAAAACATTTATATATCATATGAAGGGACATAGTGTTGGTCTTTATGGATGTCCAACAAATCTATAATGTGTATTGAGGATATGTAAAGATAATTATTTGGTTTTGGAGTAGATATAAGGCTCATAATGGTACAAATAAGAAAAAAATGAGAAGTTCCTATTTATAAGTTAGGGGAGGGGAACTCTTGATATATATTGAATGATTAAAATTCAATGCGGCCAATAACTAACGAAATTTTTTCCAAAACACCATTGATATGAATCTGATATATTACGTGGTTTAAATTCCATAGAAAAAAATTGAATAGATTTATTACTTTTTTAAAATTTTATCTTTTGGTTTAACCCCTTAGTTGACCCATTTTATCTTTAACCATGATAACAACCTTTTAAATATTAAATGGTATTTATTTTAGACACATGGTGACTATTTAATCTGAAATGGAATAAGGTTGAAATTTTGGACCACATATTATTCTAATTTTCCTCTAGAATTTTTTTTATTATTTTTAAATAATTTAATAAAATAATTATTTTTTATAAAATAACCTTAATGTTATTTTTGAAACTATTCATTTAATTTGACATAAAATATATAAATAAAGATATTGAATTCAAATATAATCCTTTAACATAACTCTAATATGTCATAAAAATCCCTAAAATTTATGGAACACTATATATCACTCAAATTATTCTACTTTTAATATTTTAAATATCATTTACTTTATTATTTAACAAAATTAAATATATATTACATCAGTTTTTTATAAGTATTTGTCGTAATTATATAATTCGTAAAAATTAAAAATAAATTTATATCATTAATATGGTTTCATTATTCTGAAAATAGATAGTTATATTTATTCATGATATTATTTTTTCTTTTTAAGCCTCAAAGTTGTTATTTAAAACTAATATAATGACGATATTTTACTTTCAGTATATTAAATAAAAATATAGGTCCTTTTCTCAAAAAAAGTGGTCATTAAGAAAGATATTTCGACCCTAAATTAATAGATTCTGAATTTTATTCATTAAATAATAACTATAAATAGTAATTATAAAATTATCAATTTTTAATCCTTGATTAACCCTATTTACTCTTTATAGTGATAAATGATTACAAGGATACTATTCATATTGTTAAAAAATAAAGGGGAACTATTTTTCGAAATTCAAATAATATTTCCGAATATGGAATATATTTTTTAGAAATTAAATTTTTGTTATTTTAATTTAGTGACCCAGTATTCTCATACATGGATATTAAATATTTTTATAAGAAAATTCAATACAATACACAAAACAGATGTGTGAGGACTATAATAGTTTAGTACATTTGGAAATATAAAATATAACTTTTTAACTTACTAAAGATACTAAACATATCTATTAAAGATATTCCCATTTGTATCTCTTCATGAACATTCTATACATATAATATTTCTTCATAACATGGGGAAATGAAACATAAGAAAGTGTGGGATTATATTCTCATTAAGGGTAAACAAGGGAGGTACATAAGCATAACATGAACATAAGTGTGTGAGTACATGAATATAATAATTGAAAATCATATCATACATATGAAATAAAATAATAATAATTCATGGAATAAATATTGGTAGTTTATAAGGCATGAATCAAAAAGAAATCAATAACATGATCCAAGAGAGCATGACATTAGAAGAATAGATTTTCGGAATACACATAAGCATATAAAATCTTATATTAAGGGTACCCACAATGACATTAATAACATGTATTACTTATTCTTAACATATGTGTACCTAAATCTTGATTGGGCTAACCACCAGTGTACTATTCTTTCTGATATTTAGAATACCACCTTTGTAACCTGCATTTTGTGAATGGTTTGACCAGTCATGTACAATCTTAGCTCAAAGATCATATATCTTTATCCAATGAATCTGAGGAATATATATGTCCCACACATAATTTTTTATTAATTTAACAATTTTAACATAATGAAAATCATACATACACGTGCCAAAAGATCAAAAACCATTCATCATATTTGAACCCATGAAATGAATTTAGTTTCATAAACATTTCAACATAACATAATCTGAATAAAATAAATATTTTTTACACTAATTTCATAATTTCATCAAAAAACCATTAAAAAAACTGGGTTTCATTATCATTTTATCGTGGTATAATCCATTAAAGAGAAACAAGTTTCAGAAACATCTTATCATCCTAAACATATACCATTCAAAGAAATAATTTGAATAGTGTCCTTGGATCATATCCCCAATAATGTATTTGTAACATCAATAGATGTAATCATATATAGAAAACTATTTTTAACATTTAAATTATTTCCTGAGGAATATATCATTTCCAATTCAAAATATGATTTTTAAAACATAGAATATTTTGAAGATGTTTTTATTTTAAAATTACCATAAAATATTATAAAATAATATTTGAAATTATTTAAAATAATTTTTTAAAAATAAAAAAAATCAAATTTCATTCCTTGAAAATGATATTAAAATATCATTTGAAAACATTTTTTATTTTTTTATAAATAAGGTTTTGGAAGAAAATAGATTTCTTATTGAATAAAGATATAAATTAGGGCATTATCGAAAACATTTTCAAAATTATCATGAATAATAAAAAGTGGAAAATGGTAAATTTAATAAAATATATCATGAAAAAACATATGATAAAATACTTCTTTATAATTCTTGAGAGATAGAACATGATATTGAAACATTGGAGGCTTAATCATAAACAATCCTGTTAAATGATGTGATTGTAACATAACATCTTTAAAACATTGGTAACATTTAATCATAAGAATCATGAGGGAATAACATAAATTGAAACATAAAATAACAACAGGAAGAGAAAATTCATGATATTACATGTTAAAATGGTTTTTATATACACCTCTTAAATGAATATAGGTTCATATCTTAACATTTTACTCAAAAACTGGAAAATTTATAATAAATACATTACCACTATGGTTGTGTTTAAACTATAAACCCCATGAATGAGAGATTATCAAATGGATATTTAAACCCAAATAGTTTTCAGAGGAATAATCATAATATTCATTCATGGTCAGTATACACACTATATAAAAGAAATAGGTGGTGAATATGTAACGTGTCTCATGGAAATATATAGTGATGAAAATCCCTTACCTTAAGTCTTGACTTATGTCATCCTCATTTAGTACTCATTTATAATAAATATAAGTCTATTATAAATCTATTAGAGAACCATATTCATATATTTCATTTCATATATGATTTTCTCATGCCCTTTTATTACCAATTTTTTTACTATTCCATGTTAAAGCTATGTATTGTATATGTTTTGATTTATTATTTTTTGGTCTTCTTATATTGACCAGGGTACTATAATCTCAAGAATTATAACCATGATATAAATATCATATATATTCATTATATAAATATTTTTTTGTAATTTATAAGGTTTAGAAATAGGAAATGAAATACGACATTCATGGAGGCAATAGTCCGTACATACACATGAACATTTTTTCTTATAAAATTGAAATAAATAAGAGTAAAAGATATATATGTATATATATATATATATGTTATCATTAAAATATGATTTTTATTTCACATATATAACATGTTTTTTTTAAATTATGTTTTAATACATTCCATGTAAAGCGTGAATGAATCAAATCACTTTGTGAGGAAGTTTTTATTGTACACACAACCAATGTTATCATATTCCCGTAAAATAGAAGGAAAGAAAATATGTGTGATATAATATTTTAAAAATAATAATAAAATTTTAAATATAACATATATCATATATAAACTATAAATACATCATTATGTTCAACATTTAAAGGTGTTAATGGACAAACAAATGACATCGATTTGCGAGGAGGTAGTTCTCCAATCACACGAACAATGATTTCATAACCCATTTGAAGGATGTATTTGCATTTGTAGGTCCTTAACTTAACATAATAATTTTTGATATATATAATGTTAAGAAGATTTTATATATCCATGGGGTAATGATAATTGAATGGGGTGGAGGAAGGAATAAAAAACACTTATTGATGAATGGTACCCCTTATTTGAGTATCCTCGTTAGGTTTTCACTAAATCCTTGATTGGTTGGATTTCTAAAAAACTAAAGATTCTATTATGAGAGTATGGAAATTGGGATTTTATATTGGAAAATCCTATTCAATCCTTATATCATTAAATGTTAGAAACATTATAGAGAGTGAGTGCCCTTTCATAATTGAGGAGAAGTTATGTTCTAGTAAATACTCAAAATTAATCACTATTGGGTGGTCCATCATATCTCATGTGGTCCCAAATAGTATAATTAAAATTTTGGAGGGATGATATGGTTGATACCAAACATTAACACATAATAAAACTCCTCTTTTAAATATTTCATTCCTTATCTTCTATGTATCCTTCTTTTTACCATTTTGGTTTTTTTCACTACAATGTCTAGTTTTATAACCATGGTAATTTATCCCTTAATAATAAATTAGATTTATATATTTTATAAAATTTATAACCACTGATTATAAATATAATATATAATTTTTAAATTAGAAATCATATGAGTGTTGGAAATTAATTTTAACACTAGAACACTTAAGGTTCAAAAACACCGCGTTAACCATAACTATACTAAAAGTGTCTTTCTATTTAAAGTTAAATATATTAATTATAAAAGATAAAACTTTTCAATTAATGGACTATAGATTATATTTATTACAATTTAATTATTAATTAATAGAATATTAACTTTTTAATAAATTTAAATCAATTAATAAAATAAAATTTATCATAAAATAACATTAATGTCTGTTTTTACGTTATTTATTTAAATTAAGTGTTACAAAATATCCTAAAATAATGAAATTATATTATATTATGTTCAAACCTATGTAACACAATATATTCCTCTAAAAAATTGTATAACATAGAAATTCATTCAATTTAGTTCACTTTTAATATTTTCAGTATCATTGGTTTTATTTTTATTATTGACTAAATAATTAATGTGTTGGAATTTCATAAGAATTTCAAATAATTATTTGATCTATAAAATTGAAAATTAATTTATTATGATAAAGAAAACTCATTTAGATTTGAGAAGAATAATTATAAAAAACCTATTTTTTCATATCTGGATGTTTTATTGACATTAAAGGTAAAAAAGTCTCATTTATGTCTCTTTATATACATAACATATTATATGGGTCATATTAAAAATAAATTGGAAATAAATTGAAAAACTTTAGATAATTTTAGGTATATGGTTGAAAATATTCACATTAAATAAAATTAATATTAAATTTGCAGGCATTTTCACTCTTATCAATCTTGTTTACTGTAATATCCATTAATTTTTGGAGATGTATCATATATTTTCATGTAGTAATTATCCTTGGTTCGAGTATATCTAGGTTGGGTTTTTTTGGGAATCTTTTTGGTGAATATGGAAATTTGTGGATGTTTTTGGAAGAAAAAGAGGTCGTTCATGGTTGGTTATTATTTTTCCCAAACCATGTGGCTATCCCCAGCAAACTATGCATTCTTAAATAGATGGAAATTTGAAAGTTGAGGAATGGTTTTTCTAACTGTGCATCCACTTCAAGGAAATAGTGACCCCAAAGTAGATATGAAAATTCATGGAGAATTGTTTTGAATAATGTACCTCACTACCAAATAAATTGTTCGTGGTAGATTTATTCCTCTAAAAACATTAATTAAAATTTTTGATCCCCTGGTTTTATTCCAAAATTGTCCCAACCTAGGCATTACCCAATTCCTTCATTATTGGGAAATCCTGAGAGGATTCCAAGTCTCCTCAAAACCTGTTTCATAGAAAATTGAAGATCCATTTGACGGATCGTCTCTCTATTGGTAAGTGAATCCTTCACCATTTGGTTTCCATTTTCTCCCTCATATTCTTCTCATATTTTGGAAGGATGTTTTCCTCTATCAATTTTTGTTTGGATATAGTTTTTTATGTGAATCCATTTTAACATGATATTAGGTATTTTTTATATATCATACATGTAATTTGGGTTTTGTTCTATCCAAATCAATTTTTGGATTTCAGGTTTAGAAAGCATCAATCAATTACATTGAGGTATGTAACAAACCAGGCATACCATACATGTATATTACATATTTGTATATTAATATTCATTTAATTACACAGACTCATGCCTGAAGACTATAATATTTTGTATCTTTGGAAACTATGAACTTATTATTCTATTATGGTGAATGGTCTCCAACATCTCCCTTAATGATCTTACTCTTTAGTACAGCTACATAAACCCTATCTTTATAACCCAAGGAAAGGAAACATTTGAAAACAGTGATCTCGTCTACTCATTAAGGGTAAATCTAGGTAGATAAAATAAGTATGAGGGCATAAGAACATGAAAATAACTTTTCAAAATTTTATCATGCATGTCAAATATCTTGATATCATTTCATTGAATAAACCATAGAAGTTCAAAAATAATAAAAGAATATTTTTGATGAGATAATAAAATAATACATGAAATTATGGAATAAACACAAGAATATATAATCATTTCAATATTAGTAAAATCTCATTTCCAATACCATTAAAATAGACAAAGTGCCTTAAAGAATCGGGTTCACCCCCAATTCTATATATGCATTTCTGAACTGAGTTTACTCTCATTCCATTCCTATATTACTAAACTAAATTCACTTTCCATTGTATTCCTATCTATCTAATGATATGTAAATACATACCAAATTCATTGGAGGGAGATATAGGTCTCACCCATCACAGCATGAAAAAAATACATATGTGCTTCACATTGACATAAATCATTCAATGTATCTAAGCCCATGAAAAGAAATGGGTTTTATAAATGATAATAATTCATAACACAACCCATGTAATAATGTGGGTTTCATAAATATCATTCCATCATAAAAATAATCAAACCATTAGAATAATATTTGTAATATACTTGAAAAATTCCCCCATTAAAACATAATTAATAGAAAATAATGATATTATAAGTGGAAAATATTCTGGAGATTTAACATGAAATAAATTCTGTAAGAAAATATCCTTTCTGCATTGAAAATATTTTATTTTATTAAAATGATGCACAATTTTAAAAGAAAAAAATTCTTGTGAAAATAAAACTATAATATTTTAATGGTAACTTCATATAATTAAGGTTTCATGATGGTGGAAAACTCCACTCATTCAATATAATTTATAAAACCATTCCTTTCATGACTTTCCAAAAAAATCACTAAGTGCCTAAATTGGAAAATGATAAAAACATTCCTTTTAAACCGTGTTGTAAAAAGGGAAAAGATGGTTAAAATGGGATTCAAAACAAGAAATGAGAATAATCAAAAAAATCGAAAATATTTTATAAAAAAATGGATATGGAAGTTAAATCATCCTTGATGGAGACTTAAATAATAACAATCCCAAACATTGGTGAGATTTTTAAATAAATACTCATCACTTTATCATCAGTAGTATCACATTCCCCATGAATAAGAGAAATTAATATGGATATCGAAATACCAATATCTTTATGATAATACTCTTAAAATTAATTAATGTAAAATATATAAATAATGTAAATGAAATAAATAGTTTATAAGGCATGTGTCCCATAGAAATAAAAGTGATAAAAAAATCTCTTACCTTATGTCTTGACTCTCAGCATACTAGTGAAAGTATACTATATAATAAATATATGTTTATTATAAATCTATTAAAAAACCATATCCAAATATATAATACCTTATATTATTTACATATGAATTTATATTACACTCTAATTAACAATTCCACATTAATGTTATGTTTCGGGTAATAACCTCTTTGTTTATCATTTATTTTTTAACTTGTTATATTTGGTCATATTACATAGATCATGATTTCATAATCCCCAGAATGATATTAATTTTAAAAATATCATTTATATACATATATATTAATTATATATGTATTCATGGTGGTTCATAAAAGGTAAATATAAAAAAATATAATGCAAAGCTTATGGAGATGGTAGGTCATACGAATGCATGAAAGTTGTTTCCATTTTATTATGATATTAAAAGAAAGAAAATAATATGATATATTATCATTAGAGAATCTTTTTTATGTTATATAGGTCACATATTATCATAAAATTCATCGTTATTACCATCTATGTGAAACAGACAAGAAAAACTAATACTATTTGTCATAAAGATGGTACATGATACGTACACACGAGACACGAAATCATTTCCCAAAATATCAGGTGATAAAAAGGTAGATATGATGTCATCATTAAAAAAGTATAATTATGAAATAAATATCAAATATAAAAATCATACCCATTTTAATTCCCATTCATAAAATATGGTGACAGAAAATAAATTATATCGCTACCTGGAGACGGTAAGTTGTATGTATGCATGAAGGAAACTTTCATTTCTTATTACATTGTAAAAAAGCATGTATAGTGGTATGTTAAAAATCATAATAATTTTTTTATTAATTTTATGGTGAATTAAATATGTAATGATATATAATAAAGTTTTAGGAGTTATAGATGAGTATAAAAATAGAGTGATTAGTTTGGTCAATTACATCTTCTTCAAAACAACTTTTTTAGATCACTTCTAAATGACTCTAGGGTTTGTCTTTTGGGAAGACCAGAACTGCAATAATTTTTATAGGGAATTGCAGAAGAGAATTTTGTAGATTTGGGTTAATCGGGAACGGTGAATGTGATGTGAAGTAGTGAGGTAAGAGGTGGCCTTTTGTTATTGGGGTGAGGGGCATTTTTGGAATTTCAAAAAATATTATTTTATAAAAAATAAATCTAAATAAAAATACCTAAAAAGGGATAAGTATTAGAACTTTTGAACATATAATTTTTTAATATCGTCAACTAATAGATTTATTATATGTTTTTGTATTATTTTAATCTCTATAATTCTGATTAACTCTTAGTAAACCTATTTTACTTTTAACTAATTTAATAACTTTTTCAAAATAAAAATGTTTTAAATTTTATGTATGTTATTCAAATTAAAGAGTAAATGAAAAATATATAACATTTTAGACAATATTATTATATTTTCTTATTTTATAATATGTTTTATAATTTTTAAATATTTTTAGAATATATTATTTTGATAAAATGCCTTTAGTGTCAATTTTAACTTTATTCATTACATGAACGTTTAAAATTATCAAGATAATAAGTTAAAATTGAACCAAATATTTAATTATTTCTTCAGGAGTTCAATTGCATCAATAAAATTTGTTTATCACATTAATTATCTCAATTTGATTTAATATTTGTACTAACATTTATCTGATATTTCAATTTATAAAATAATAATTACATGTGTGTTTTATAATTATTTAATGTAATGACCTGACCTAGAAGCCCAGATCCGGTTCATTATTTTAATACATTGGCATGATTACAAGGAATAAGTCCAGAAGGACTAATCAGTGTTGCAGTCTTCTAAACAAGATACATATATAGGTTCGACATTACAACTTGAAAATAAATACAACATTAATTTATTCCATTAGAAACATTGAAGCCTCCTAGATTATGCCTGCAAGTCACTCATAAAAAACTTCTTCATATCCTTGGAAAATGAAACATAAGAATGGGGTGAGCTCAAATGGTCATTAAGCATAAGCAATATAGCAAAATATAACATAAACATTAGGCATGGTTAATAATTGAAAACACATGCCTTTACGAATAATAAACATTAACACTTTATGGCAGGAATATGAGCTGAGTAAATAATGCCATAAAAAACATAGTCATGGGTATTCTACTAGTGGAGTAACCATAATAACCATCAATAATATTTTCATAATGAGGGAATGTATAAAGTCATACATTCTAAAACATCTTGTCAAGGCCTCAGCCAAGACGTTAAAAAATTATTTAGACCTTGGCCAAACCCATATATCAAATTGGGAAAGGCCTCAGCTAATTTCACGTCTAATTGTCTCATGAGACCTACCGATGCATCGAGAAGATATAGTAGGCTCCACCCGTCACTTACTAAGTCCAAATAATTCCTCATATAAAATGGTTAAAACATAACATAAAAATTTGTTTTAAAACTAGCTTACAAAATGTCAATAATTTATCCACAAACCATGAATGGTATAAAAATAACACATCTACAGTCAAACATATCACAAAAACTTCAATACAATATGCAAGATTTGTATAATAAATCATCCTTGATCAAGAATAATATCCCATAAAGGATGTTGACCTAGTTGAAAATGATCGGTAAAAATCTTTGAGAGAAATATCTTTTTTTCATGAAATCATTTAAAAGTCACTTGATTTATCAAGAAGCTGTTTAAAAAAGATTTTTGAATCAAATTGTCACATGTCACTTTGAAACTTTTTTTCAAGACTCGTCCCCTGGGGCACGTTCCGTGACTACCCAAATCCTGCCTTCCATAGGCCAGGGGCTGGCATCTAGCACCGAAGGCATATTCCCTAAAACAAGAAAGGCATTTCCTTTATAACTTATAACACACACAACCAAGCACACAGCAAGATATGAACTCAAGTGATCTGAATAGTAAATAGAGTGAGTAAAGTAATTAAAAGGGGCCAGAATACAATCCCAACTAGAAAGTACAAGGAAAACTGGAAAGTACAAGACGACAGATATGTTAAATGCAGCTCATGGACCATCCACTATGAATCCTACCTAAAGGATAGGTATAGCTCAAGAACAGACATCTTAGTGGTCCACCTCATCTAACGTCCAACTCTGGGCCACCTCTATTTCATGTACTCTCATCCTCAGTCAGCGCTGTCTGTCGTCTACACCAACCCCAATGGGGTGGGGCATAGCCCGTGCAGGGGTGAGTATAACGATACTCAGTAGAGAAGCTGAGACCTTCAAGGTCTCTAAAAATCCACCAAGGATAAACCACAGAACATGAAATCAATTGACAACCCTACTTAGGTATATGCCCATACATATAACTATGTTATCAAGTATTCCCATCTCAATCATGAGGAAACACAAAGTCCAACTCAAAATCCCAAAGAAAAAATGTCCCACAAAGGAAGGAATAACACAAAGGTAAGTACCACATAGGTACGGCACACAGAATAATACCACCAAAGTATTACCATGAAGGAAAGTACCACACAAGTATGAACTCAGGTCACACGAGGTATGACATAAGTACAGTAGTATAGATGATTATATGTAACTACTAATTCATCTTACTATGTTATGAGGCTCTGCTACTGACCCACATAGGATCGCTCGGTGCGGATCCACACAGAATCGCTAGGTGCTGGCCCACATAGGATTGCTCGGTGATGACCCACACAAGATCGCTCGGTGTTGACCCACACAGGATCACTTGGTGCTGACCCACATTTGATATCTCGGTGATGACCCACACAGGATCGTTATTCATAATTCACATCACAACCAGCTATTGGGTCCCCACACTAGGATTGCTCGTCTCTGAGAGGGTCCTCTCCTCAAGACACTGGTCGATACTCCAACTTCCACAAAGTCCCATGAATAAGTATTATAAAGGACTTCCATGTCATAGGGTCTCAACGCAATAGATGGTGTGTCAATCAAACGCAGGGTCTGTAAGTTATTAGCCTTTTAGTCTCGAGGGCCCGGTTGGATTCATGCTTGATCCAACTCGACCATATACCTACTTTATCCAAATCTCCAGTGATGTATACTAAAAGGGACCATCTCACTCCACGTTTTTCACCGTTGTAGATGGTTCGTCAAATGGACATAGGGTGCCAAAGTTATGGCAGATATGGTGTAAATGGGTCGAAGTGGGTTCAGGTCTGGTCTAACACAATCAGACCGACCCGGCCCGGCCCACGGTGTGGCCCGACCCACACTGGGCATCCTGGCTTGGACAGTGTAGAGGGGTCGCGTGGGGGGGGGAGGGGGGAGGTTGTGGGGGTTATGAGGGCGGGGTGATGTCGTAGGGGGCACGAATGCCGCGGGGCCTAAGAGGGCAGCGCGAAGGCATGGAGCGGCGAGGCTCTGGGGCCACGAGGGAGGTGAGAGGTGGAAAGGCCGAGGGAGGGGATCTAATTGTCGAGAGGCATCGAGGTCGTAGGGCAGTAAGGTCGGCAAGGCCCTGGGGCGGCACGGAGGGCCGCGATGCGGTGAGGTCATGGGGCGGCGTGCAGCGGCGAGGTTGTGGGGCGGATTGGAGGGCCGCGAGGCGACGAGGCCATGGGTCGGTGAGTGCAGCGCGAGGTGTTGAGGCCACGGGGCGGCGCTGAGGGTTGCGGGGAAACGGATGCCGTGAGTGGTGCGGTGACCGCGGGGTTCCGTCGTTGGGCCATCGCGGCTGGCAGTGATGTCAGTCACCTTTCTCGTTCATCACTGTGGCACAAAGCCACCTTCTTCCATCACAAAGAACACATCATTCAAGAAGAATGGCGGAGAAGTCGGGCCATATTTGTTTGGCCCTCACCCTTTGCTTTAGAGCAGTAGCAAGCAGCTCAACAAAAACATGAATGATGAACATCAAACCTTAAAACCCCTGACAATGATTATTCCCTATCCTGGAGAAAAGAAAACATCTTCGGATCAACTAGTTAGAGAGTATATCCACATTCTTTTTTTAGAAGCTAAGAACATGGGATTCTATAATCACATATAATAAAAACCCTACCTTGGAGATTTGTTGATGGAGGTCTCAAGGAAAGAGACGAAGTCATTTTGGATAGACATACATCGATGACATCTATGTTTCCCTGATCGTCGGTTCATTGATATCGAAGACGTTCCTCTTTGGCACAAGAATTCTTCATTGGGGAGCGCGTTCTTCATTAGATGATTTGTTCCTCCAATTTCTTCCAAATTCTTTTCCATCCCTTTACCCAACGAATGCTCTCAAAAGAAATAGCCAACCAAAATAAAAAGTGTTTTTCCAATTTTAAATTGTTGGCACAAAAACAAGTTGGGAACATTAATCAATTGAAGATGCATAATTAAATGGGAGAATACTTAATGGGGAGGAAGTTCATGGGTTAATTACTCCTTAATGAGGAAGTTCAAGGGGTTTCACCCATTAATAATGTTTGGGTGGTCCCTACCATTATGTTAAAATAGGGGAGGTTTTAGGCTCGGATGGTCCCCATACCTAGTATTCAATTTGGAGGATAAACTCTTGTGGTCCCCACCTCCATAAATCAAAGGAGGATTCAAGAATAGAAATAAAATGGTAAATAATTTTATTTTTATTTTCCCATGAAAAATTGAAAACAATCTTTCACCCTCGACCTACTGCGGTCGAGTTAAAGGTCCACTTAAGAAAAAATTGGCATTGCGAGTTCAACGGTGCCCTCAAATTTCAATTCTGAGCACCGTATTAAGAGTTTAAAAAACCGCTCACACGTTTACTAAACATAACCGAAAAAATTTCAGAAATTCATTCAGGGGACACAGGGCCTCAGAATCATGTGTCATCAAGTTTCACAGACTCATAAAATTACTAAATAATTAAATAACAATTACATGGAATTTCTAGGTATTTACATTCTCCCCACCTTAGGTCTTTGCGTCCCCATATTCCATAACTCAAACTAAGGGAACATGTGGCGGTACTGAGCACACATCTAAACCTCCCGCTCCCATGTGCTCTCCTTGAGATTCTTGTGCTGCCAGCGAATGCGCACCAGTGGTATCGACTTCCCACGAAGGACCCACTCTTGTCGATCCTCTATCTCCACTGGAACCTCTGAAAACGTCACCCCATCGTCGATGTCTAGCTCACAGTGGTCAATGATGTGAGAAGGGTCGTGCATGTATCTCCTCAGCTAGGATACATGGAATACGTCGTGCACCTGGTGCAACTGAGGTGGAAGAGCTAAGCAGTAAGCCACCTCACCAACTCTGCTGAGGACCTGGAAGGGTCTGATGATCCTTGGAGATAACTTTCCACCTCGGCCAAATCTCCGTAAAACTCATCAGGGTGAGACCCGTAGAAGGAAGTGGTCGCCATCCTCAAACTCTAGAGGTCTCCATCTCCTATTGGCTGAATACTTCTTCAATATCTGTGTAGTATTCATCTGCTTCTAGATGATTTTCACCTTCTCTGTAGTAGAACTTACCATATCTAGTCCCACAAGTGCTAACTCAGCTGGGTCAGTCCATCATAAAGGTGATATGCAAGGTCCCACGTACAATACCTCAAAATGTACAATCCCAATGGTGGAGTGATAGCTTTTTTTGTATGCAAACTCCACCAAAAGAAAGGGATCCTCCCAGCTATGACCGAAGTCAAGAATGTAGACACATAGTATTTCCTCAAGGTTCTGAATGGTCCTCTCAATCTGACCATCCATCTGAGGATGGAAGGCGGTGCTCAAACAAAGTTGCATCCCGAAAGCCTCAAGAAACCCCTTCAATAGCTGGGATGTAAAACGTTCATCACGTTTGTAGACAATAGTTGAGGGTACTCCATGTAGCTGCACAATATCCTTCACATAGATGCATCGCAAGCCCTCTACTAAACCCTACTCTCAAATCAGTAGGAAGTGGGATGACTTGGTTAGTCAGTTGACGATCACCCTGATAGAATCATGGACTCTGGAATAATGTGGAATTTCGGTCATGTAGTCCATGGATATACCATCCCACATCCACTATGGGACATCTAAATGTTGAACCAAGCCTGATGATACCTAATTCGTCTCTTTCACTTGCTGACAAGTGAGGCACCGATAGACAAACTTTGCAACTGCTTTCTTTATTCCTGGCCACCAGGGATGTTTTCGGAGATCTTGTTACATCTTCACCACTCCTGGATGTACCGCGAGAGGGGATGTGTGGAATTCCTTCATCATTTCATCCTATAGTGACACTAGTCCCATGGTACATCCTCTAAAGAGGATGATGTACTCCCCACCTTCATAAAATCCATCAGGTGTCTGCCCTATGGATATTTGAGCATGTCGAGCCTTGTAGTCAGCATACCAATGTTGGGCCTCCCTGAATCACTGAAGAAGTGGGGGAGTGACTATATTATATTGAAGGAAAGATGATCCATCACGTTCCAAGAATGATATCTAAAATGTGCCTAACTGCTCTGTCGCCTCACCTAGCAGTTGTATACTAGACCTCTGGGTGAGTGCATCTGCTACAATGTTCCCCTTTCAAGGAGTATAGACTATCTTAAAGTCAAAGTCCTGGACGAACTCAAGAAAACATCATTGTCTCGTGTTCAGGTCCTTCTGAGAGAAGATATACCTGAGACTCTTGTGATAATAGTACACTATAAAATGCTCACCCATCAAGTAATGTCACCACATATTCAAGATGAAGACCACTACTGCTAACTCTAGGTCATGGGTAGCATAATTCTTCTCATGTTGTCTCATCTGTTGAGAACCATATGCGATCACCGCCTGATCCTACATCATGACACAGCTGAGTCCGGTCCATGAGGCCTCACAATAGACTATGTACACTATGCCCTCCTTCGGATGCCTCAAGATAGGGGCACTAGTCAGCCTCTACCTCATCACTTGAAAACTATGTTGGTATCTCTCTGACCACACAAAGGGTTCCCCTTCATCGTCAATGGTAATAAAGGTGCTACAACTCTGGAGAAATCTGTCACAAATATCTGGTATTATTTTCCCAAACACAGGAAACTTCATATCTCCATCACAATCCAGGGTGGATCCTAAGAAAGTACTCCCTCAATATTTTTTTGATCCACCTCAACTCCAGACTCTGAGATGACATGTCTCAGAAAGTGAACCTCTCAGATCCAAAACTGGCGCTTCAAGAGCTTACTATAATGCTGGTGCTCTTGGAGTGTGTCCCGTACTACATGTAAATGATCGACATTCTCCTCCTTAGTAACCGAGTAGATTAGAATGTCGTCGATGAAGTCTACTACAAAGCGATCAAGGTATGGCTGAAAGATCTTGTTCATGAGTCCCATGAACATTGCTGGAGAGTTGGTTACACCGAATGGAAAAACCAAGAACTTGTAATGTATGTACCAGCATCTATAAGATGTCCTCTGATACCAATTTTTCACGACCCATCCCCCGGGGATCGTGCTATGACTACTCCAAGCCCGTCTTCCATAGGCCAGGGGCTGGCAACTAGCACTGAAGGTGTATTACCTAAATCTGGGAAGGCATTGCCTTTATAATGTGTAATACACACAACCAAGCACACAGCAAGATACAAACTCAAGAAAAATGAATAGTAAATAGAGTGAGTAAAATATGTTATAGGGGATAGAATACAAGCCCAACTAGAAAGTAGAAAAAAAAATTGGAAAGTAAAAGATGACTGATAGGTGAAAAGAAGCTCTGGGATCATCCACCAAAAATCCTACCTGAAGGGTAGGTACAGCTCACGAACGGCCTTCACGGTGTTTCATCTCATCTAACATCCACCTTTGAGCCACCTCCAGTCCTAGTACTCTCATCCCCAGTCATCATTGTCCGTCGTATGCACCAAACACAATGGGGTGCAGGCATAGCCTGTGTAGGGGTCAGTATAACGATACTCAGTAGGGACCTCGAGACCCTCAAGGTCTTTCAAAATCCACCAAGGACAAACCACACAGTATGAAATCAACTAACAACCCTACATAGGTATATGCACATACATACACCTATGTTATCAAGTATTCCCATCTCAGTCATGATAAAATAAAGACTCCAACTCAAAAGCCCAAGTCTCAACTGTTACACAGTGGAAGGAATAACACAAAGGTATATATCACACAGGTACGCCACATAGAAGAATACCACCATGGTATTACATGAAGGAAGTACCAAACAGGTATGAACATAGCTCACACCAGGTATAACTTAAGTATAGTAGAAGAGATGATTAGTTGTAACTACTACTTCATCTTACTCTGTTAAAAGGCTCTACTGCTGATCCACATAGGATTGATCGGTGCTAACCCACACAGGATCGCTAGGTGCTGACCCACACAGGAGCACTCGGTGCTGACCCACACAGGATCACTCGGTGCTGACCCACACATGACCGCTCAGTGCTGACCCACACAGGATCGCTATTCATTCTTCACGTCACAGCCGGCTACTGAGTTCCTGCACTTAGCATTCTCCTCTCCAGGAGGGTCTTCTCCTCAAGCCACTATTTCATACTACCACTACCATGAAGTCCCATGAGGAATTATCACAAAATATTCCCACGTCATAGGGGTCTCAATGCAATAGACGATGCATCAATCGGACGCCCGGTCTGTAAGTTATTAGCCTTTTAGTCCCGAGGGCCCGGTTGGATTCGTGCTCAATCCAACCCGACCGTATCCCAAATTTATCCAAATCTACAATGGGGTATACTCAAAGGGACCGTCTCCCTCCAATGTTTCCATCACAATTTACGGTTCGTCAAACGAACGCTTTGTGCCAAAGTTATGGCCGATAGAGAATAAATGTGTCGAAGTGGGTCCAGGCCCGGTCCGACCCGGTCCGACCCGGCCTGTGGTGTGGCCCAGCCCACTGGGTCCAGCCTGGACCACACTGGGTGGCCCATCCCATGTCGGGTTGTTTGGCCTAGGTGGCGTGGTGGGGCCGCAGGGTTGTGCGAGGCAACGCGGAGGCCGTGAGGGCCGTGAGGGGATGCGGGGGCCTCAAGTCATTATGGAGGCCACAGGGGGTCATGAAGGCTGTGGGGCGGAGCGAGGATATGAGGGGCCATGGGGGCAGCGCGAATGATATGGGGCCACAAGGGCCATGCGAATTTGTGGGGCGTTGAGGCTACAGGGCAGCGAGGGAGGCGTGAGGCAGCGAGGCCACGGGTTAGCATGGGGGGCCGTGAGGCGGTGAGATCGTGGGGCGCTGAGGGAAGCGAGGTCATGGGGTGGCACGGAGGGCCAAAATGCGGCGAGGATGCAGGGTCGGGAAGGCGAGGTACGGTGGTGAGGATGAGGGGTGGCGCAGAGGTCCGCGAGGCGGTGAGACTGTGGGGCGGTGAGGGTGGCATGAGGTGGCAAGGCCATGGGGAAGCGCGGAGGGCCGCGGGGCGGCACCGTTGCACCGTCACATTCGTCGCGACCGGCGGTGGTGCTGGCCGCCATCCTTGTTCGGTGTCGTGGCACAAAGGTACCTTTTTCCATCGTAAAGAACACAACATTCAAGAAGAACGACTAATAGGCTGGGCCATGTTTCTTTGGCCCACACCCTCCATGTTTGAGAGGTAGCAAGCGGCTCAACAAAACTTGAATGAAGAACGTTAAAACCTAAAACACCAGGAAATGATTATTCCCTATCCTACAGAAAAGAAAACATCCATGGATCAAATCGTTAGAGAGTTTATCAGCATTCTTTATTTAGAAGGAAATAGCATTGGAATCCATAATCACACATAATAAAAACCCTACCTCGAAGATTTGTCAATGGAGGTCGCGAGGAATGAGATGAAGTCATTGGGGATAGACAGACATCGGTGACGTCGAGGTTTCCTCGATCGTCAGTTTGTTTTCGTTGAAGATGTTCCTCGTCAGAGTGAGCGTTCTTTGTTGGGGAGTGCTTTCTTGATTAGAGGATGTTTTTCTCCAAGTTCTCACAAAATCTTTGCCAACCCTTTTCCCCACAAATGCTCTCAAAATAAATATCCAACCAAAATAAAAATTGTTCTCCCAATTTTCAATTTTTGGCACAGAAAAAGTTAGAAACATTATTCAATTGACAAGGCATAATTAAATGGGAGAATAATTAATGGGGATGAAGTTCAAGGGTTAATTCTTTATTAATGAGGAAGTTTAAGGAGTTTCTCCCATTTTGGGTTCAGGTGGTCGCCGCTATTAAATTCAAATTGGGGTAGGTTTTAGGCTCGGGTAGTCCCCACAACTGAGATTTCAATTTGGAGGACAAACTCCTATGGTCCCCACCTCTATAAATCAATGGTTTTTTCACGAATAAAAATAAAATGTAAAATAATTTTATTTTTATTATACCACAAAAATGTGAAAAACTATATTTCACCCTCGCCCTACTGCGGTCGAGGTAAAGGTCTCTTTAAGAGAAAAATGTTGTTGAGAGTTGAACAGTGCCCATAGATTTCAATTTCGAGCACTGGTTTAAATGTTACAAAATCTACTCGCACATTTACTAAATGTATCCGAAAAAATGTTCAGATATTCATTTCGGGCACACCGGGCCTAGGAATCACGCGCCGATAATTTTCGTGGACCCGTAAAATTCCCAAATTATTAGAAAACATTACATGTAATTCTTGGGTATTTATAATTTTAAAATTAATTTTAATTTTAAAACATTAATGTCCTTATATATAAATAAAACCATAAAACCATTTTTAAAACATGGACATTAATGAGAATGATTTTGAATAATAAATTTTTAAAACATTTAAAATGATTTTTTAGTTAGAGTTTCTAACCAAATGAAAGATGATTGAATAAAAATAATTGAGGTAATCAAAAATTTATAATATCATGATAATAAAGGGGTTCATGATATACTATTTCAAAGTGCAGTATATACACCAAATAAAAGTGAATTGGCGTATAACAACAAAGAAGTCTCAAAGGAATGTAAGTTGAGATGAATTAATTTATAAAGACTGTATCATTAGGTTAACGATAAATCAATGACGTAATTATGTATAAAAAATAGTAATAAACTCAATATTATTGGATATTCAGTGTAAATCAATCAGAGGACATTCACACATATTCTTGTAAAAACAACACCAATGACTAGGATGTTTGACTCAATGAATAGAAATTGAGTTAAAATTATTCGTATCAAGTTTATATCAATGAATTGAGATTTTATCAATGGAGATATTATGTGTATTAAAAGTATATCCACACAAAGGGGAGTGAAAATTACTACATAATTAAATAAATAGTGATTTCACACATAAAGTTAGAGTAAAGTAACAACTTAATTTTGCATAAAATTGAATGAGGGGAAATTGAACTTATAAATTCCCATACAAATTTTGTAACTTAATAAAAATAAACCCCATGAAATAAGGATCATCCAATGATATTTTAAATACCCATATATTAAATTATATTATGCAAACAATACAATCATGTGCAGTACATACACCACAAAAAAGTTAATAGTGTCAAATATAGAATGAATCTCACGGGAATAAAAGTGAGATGAAAACCTTCTACCTTGTAATTTTCCTTGGTTGAGGGTATTTTAACCTCCTGTATAATAGTTAAATCATTTTATTAAATTATACAAGAACCATATACATAAATATTATCATATATGATCTTTTAATATTTATTTGTTAATAATATTTTAGTATTATCGTCATTTTGAGTGTTAACTAATTCGTTTTAATTTATATGTTTTGTTACATAAGAAATATTTGTTATGGATAGAATGTATTTGATTCTTATCTATAATGATATTAAGTTAATAAAAATTATTTTTAATCATCAAATTAAAATTATTCTTGAATGATTATGATGGGGAAATGAATCTCATCGCGTTCATGGAGACGATAATCCGTACGTCCGCACGAGCGAAAATATCATTATTTTGATATTAAAATTTTATATAAATAGATGGTATATAATATATAAAGAATAATTAACATGTTATATTTATTATTTACATCAATTATACTTCATTATTATATCCATCCAAAAAATAATGTATTGAATAACAACTACACCACGACGTAGAGATGGTAAGCCGTACGTACGCAAGTATGGGGAATTTGTCATTAATATGTTTAATTGAATAATGAATATGGTTGTACCATTTTTATCATAAATTCAAAGTATATATAAGATACTGGAGTTATTATTTTAGAATAGAAACAAAAAATAAAGAGGAAATGGAAGAAGAAAAGAACTTGAAAGAGGTGATGACATATTTACCTACTCTTCGGGTTCTTCCTTATGATTAGATCAAAAGGGATCCTTAGGTTGGCTTTATAACAAAATTAAGGACTCTAGGATGATTTTATGGAAGTTGGGAGGATTTTTGTGCAGGGGTTGGCCAATCCAAATGGCTTTGGAGGTCTGAAATTAAGGGAAGGGGAAGTACCCTTTTATATGAGAGGTGAGGGTTGCTTTAGGAATTACTTGAAATATTATTTTTTAAATGAAATAGTTTTATGGTTATAATGGCTCAAAAATGATTTATTTCGTGTCTATGGTGGGTATGGGATGAAAAAATCTCAACCAATAGGTTTTAGACAGGTTTTGGTTACCATATTAACCATATCATTCAGATTTAACTCTTAGTTAAATAGTTTGAAATTTATCAGGTCTCTTTGTATATTTATATTATATGGCTAATAGACATAATATAACAAGCCAAGAGAACCACAGGTGGTAAATTATTAATATATATAACCTTATCTAAGTCCTTTTTCCTGACCTTAGATTTTTTGGAATATTATATTAATAAATAATAAAGTATTTGTTTTAAAAACCCAATTATGTCAATTTTGAAACTATTACATATTTTATATTTTTAAAATACATAAAAACTTTATCACTCAGAAAAAAATTTATTTAATCAACCCTAACAGGTCATATTAACCTATAATATTAGTGGAATTAATCAAAATTCTCAAATTACATTTATTTGGATATTTATAATATCAATTATTTTAATCATTGATTAATAAGGTAATTACTGCATCATCATTGCGCCATTAATAAATTTAATTATATAGTGTCTAAAAATTATCAATAAAATATAATTATGTAGGAAATATTTTTATATTTCTAATTTATATTTATAGTCGAAGAGATAACTTATATAACCCCTTGTAAAAATAGTTTTACTAAAATATATACGTTTTTGTCATTTTTGACTACTTTAAATTAATTAATATAAAGTGTCATTATCACTATCATGTGGCTCCATGGGATCCAAAAAACGACCCAAGGATGCCCATGGTTGGAAATGTATCAACCAATATAAATATGACACATGTTAAGGTAATTTAATATTATTATAATATATTTTGTTTACCATTATTTACTGGATTTACCTCATTAACCATGGTATATAAAATATTTACTGAAGTAAATATTCATAATGTCTAAAAATAATAGTAACATGTTTTCTAAATTTAGACCCCCTAATTCCAAATATTGAATCCATTTTTCCAAATTCAAAACATAGAAGTGGAAAAAATTAATTTAAAATTAATTCATGTTGTTAAAACAAAAAGTGTGTTTTTGATAAATAATAACTATCAAATGATTTACACTTGATTATGTCTATTTTAAACGTGAAATTAAATATAATGACCAAAATTATATTAAATTATAAAAATATAATCTAATAATACTTAAAACCATTCAAATGTGTCAATTAACACTATAAATTATTTCGAATAAAAAAGTAGTTTTTAATTAAAATTTAGCATTGTTCAATATTCATCCATGTATGAAAGTTATCAAAAAAGTACCAAATATTTATCCAAAATACATTTTTATGTCCTGATTCTAAAAAAATTAATTTCATTAAATTTAATATATAAATGTGTCAAATATTTGTTTTTAAAAGGTTTTTACATTAAAAACAGTAAAATTTCATTTTTTGAAAAAATACATTCTTTTATCTAAAATAATGAATTTGTTCTTATATTATGTCTAACAAACACATAATATGGATTATACAAAATTATACAGTATATTAAATTGAAATTTTAGTTAATAATATTCATAAGTACTTTTTGAACGGCTCGTTTGGTAAGATGTGTTGCACTCGAACTCGGTGTTGCGTGTAACGCAAGTTATTGAATTAATTTAAAAAGATAACGTACTATGAAATCTTGGGGTGTTACATTATTCCCCCTATTGTAAATTGCATCCTTGAAATTTTAAAATTGGGCTTGGAAACATTATTGAAAGTCCCACATCGGAAGAAGAGTCAATAAAACTATCACTTTAAAAGAAAGAAGGAGGAGTACAAAGGTCACCTGAGATAACCCATAATAGGATTCCATATATGAAAACAAGGTTATGAAAGATAAACAAAGTGTCAAGTTCTGATGGAGAGTGCTATAAAAAATGATCAGGAGAAAGTTAACAATAATAAAACCACAAACTTGTGATGGGATAAATGGTCATTAGTTTCCCAGTAGGGGATGTTAATAGACAATGTTTTTTGTATGTAAAATTTCATAATGTTGAGGAATTTATTTGTGAGATTGATTATGAAAATAAAGAGATATACTTACATTTTAAGTAGATTTTCATCCTTTAAAACATTTCTTCCACTAACTCATATTTTTTCAAACAATGAGTATTCAAGATAACTAGGTCACACCTGAAGTGCTAGAATCAACTTCTAGAGAATCACATGATCCAGAAAGGATAAACTATATATTTACCTTGTCTTTAGAGATTAACCAAAACCAAAATGGTTAGTACAAAATCAGATGATCCCCAAAAATGATAATCCTTTAAGGAAATAAATACTAATAAAAATTTCTAAAATGAAACCCACAATACCCAAAGTTTAATAAACAACATTAAATAAACAATTGTACATAAAATCCTTTAATATAATCTAAACTAATATTTAAACCCAAATCATAGAATAATTTGATTACGTAGTCTTCCAAGTTAAATTTTATATCCAAATAACATAGACTACTCTAAAAGTCGCACACTTAAAAGTAATTAACCAAATCACATATTCTCTATGATAGGATAATCATTTCCATAAATAACCTAAATCGCTATAAATACATAATAAGAACATAGATAAAAATCCACCATTACTCCTAAAATGAAATCCCATAGTATTCTATTTTTCTCAAGGATATAGTGTTCCCAACAGATCGAACGTCTTCCAAAATAACATTTACCACTTAATCACCAAATCATTTTCCTATTCTAAGGATATCAATTTGATAAAACATAAGATCCCAAATCAACTTATTATTGATAAATAAAATCATTTAACTAAAAATAATTAGTCATAATAACCAGGGACTTCACGTAGTCCAGTGGAAGTTGATAAATCCCAATCTCACTCTGATTGTGGGTTTGATTCCCGCATCTTTGACCGATGCAACGGGTTGTCACACGGTCTGTGTATTGTCCTTTTTCAAAACCAATATTTTATAACATTCCCAAGGATCATACAATCCCAAATGGTTATTTATAACTATATCAACAATAGAAAAGATAATTCTTCCTAGAATAGCATTTTCACATAACAAACTGTAGGGTTACACATAGAAGATAAAATTCATTCAATGAAATCCCATCAACAAATACCACTAATACATTTAAACATTTCTCTATACATTTATTTCCACATAGGTTCTTCTTTGACCAAGAGGTTATCATATAGACTAGGTAATTCACTCGAGTAATGCCCAGGTCCCCTACATTTACAGCAAATTACTGTAAATGGATTCTTGGGATAATTTTTATTTTCTTCCATAGTACTATTCATTTTTCCTCTGAAATTATTTACTTTATGTACTTCTTTCCCACACATAAAGCATTTCTTTCTTCCATTGAGACACTTTCCTAGGTTCCTCCTTCCACATTTCCTGCATGATGGAAATTGAGATTTCTTTTCTCCATGGCCTCCAATACTGGAGCGCTTGTCATTCGTTGTCTTTATCTTCTTTGTTGAGTCTGGGAGTTGGTTAATATATATATTCTTGATCATATTTTTGGAAAACTGATTCGGCATGAACACAATATCTTATACACCTATCAAAATTCCATTTTTTTCTCATTTACACCACTGTGACCACCTTGTACATCATGTTCAATTTTACTATGACTTCCTTGGAATCCAAACATTGACTAACACAATAAATCATAGTGTGAGTCATAAAATCATTTAGAGAATATCATAACACCTTATTTTCAATCTAACAAACCTTAGGATTAACCAAGTCTTTTTATTCTCATCTTATATTAAAATCCTTCAAATCGATTTGTAAAGAAAATGTGAATTATCCTAAGCATATCCCCTGGGAGTGTCGTAAACAAGAGAGAAGAAAGGCCCATTGTCATGTACCAGGATACCCTGGGTCAAGCCCAAAACTCATTGTCAGAGTTTTCAGTCCTAGGTACATCTATTCCAGAGCTACCTCAACCTACTCGTATCCAGACAGGGATGGATTGCTTGGAAAACACACATAATATTTTCATTACCAAACTTTTTGGATATTATTCTATACTAATCCTCAATGTTTATATTAGTATATTGTGTTGTATTTAGAGTTTTTTCTAAATATAGCATTCAAGGTTATTGCCACACTTCCTTTGATACTAATAGTAATATTCTGAACCTAGAAGCCTGGAGCTGTTGCATTATTTTAATATATTTGCATGATTACAAGGAAATAGTCTCAAAGGACTGATCAGTTTAGTAGTCTTGGAAACAAGAAACATACATAACTTCAACATTACATCTTGAAAAGAAATACCACACTAATTTATTCCTTTAGAAACATCCAAGCCTCCTAGATTATGCCTGCAAGTCACACATAACTAACTTCATCATATCCTGGGAATATGAAACATAAGAAAGGGGTGAGCTCAAACACTCAAGAAGGGTAAGAAGTACAGTGGATGAGAACATAAACATTATTCATGGTGAATAATTGAAAACTCATGCCTTTACAAATAATAAACATTAACACTTTATAGAAGGAATATTAGCTGAGTAAATAATGCCATAAAAACATAGTCATAGGTATTCTACTAATCGAATAACCACATTAACCATCAATAATATTTTCATAATTATGGAATGTATAATGATAGAAATTCTAAAACATCTAGTCACTGACTCATCCAAGACATCTAAAAATGATTTTGGCCTCGGCCAAACCCATATATCAAATTGGGAAAGAACTCGACCAGTTCCATGTCGAATTGTCTAATGAGACATACCAATGCATCGAGGAGCTATACCAGGCTCCACCCATCACATACTAAGTCTAATAAATTTCTCATATGAAATGTTTGAAACAATACATAAGCATTCATATTAAAACTAATATACGAATTTTCGATACTTTATCCATAAACCATGAATGGTATAAAAATAACACATCCATAATCAAACATATCACAAAACATTCAATACAATATGAAATATTTGAATAATAAATCAACCTAGATCAGGAATAATATCCCATAAAAGATGTTGACATAGTTGAAAATGATCAGTAAAAATCTTTGAGAGAAATATCCCTTTTTCATGAAATCATTTAAAAGTCACATAATTTATCAAGAAGATTCTTAAAAACGAGTTTTGAATCAATGTGTCTCATACCACTTTGAAACATTTAAAATAAATTTCAATTATAAAACATTAATGTCCATATATATAAATACAACCTTAAAAATATTTTTAAAACATGGACATTAATGAGAAACATTTAGAAGAATTAATTTTTAAAACATTTAAATTGATTTTTTAGTTAGAGTTCCAAACCAAATGATAGATGCTTGAATAAAAATAATTGAGGTAATTAAAACTTTATAACATCATGATAATAATGGGTTTCAGGATATACTATGTCATAGTACAGTATATACACCAAATAAAAGTGAATTGGTGTATAACAACAAACAAGTATCAATGGAATGTACGTTGGGATGAATTTCTTTTTCAAGACCATATCCTTAGGTTAAGGAAAAATCAATAACATAATTATGTGTGAAAATTATAAATTCACTCAATATGATTGGATATTCAGTGTAAATCAATCAGAGGACATTCACACATATTCTTGTAAAAACACCACCAATGACTTGGATGTTTAACTCAATGAATAGAAATTGATTTAAAATTAATCTTATCGAGTTTATATCGATTACTTGAGAATTTATCAGTGGAGTAATTATGTTTATCAAAATCATATCCACACAAAGGGGAGTGTAAATTACTATATAAGTAAATAAATAGTGATTTCACATATAATCTTGGAGTAAAGTAATCAATGAAGTTTGCATAAAATCGAATGAGGGGAAATTGAAATTTTAAATTCCCCGATTTCGTAACTTAAGAAACATACACACCCTAAAAGAAGGATCATACAATGATGTATGTAAATACACATATATTAAAGTATATTATGAAAAAAATACAATCATGGGTAGTACATACACCACAAAAAAGTTAATAGTGTCTGTTGATGCTCTTTTCCATCACAGAGTCTAACAAATGGAAAAGGGGAATACCTTAAGCACAAGAAGAGTCATCCTTTGAAGACCATCAAAAATTGACAAATGCATGAACTAGGAACCCTTTAATAAGAGGTTATGCAAGTTTTATTCTGGTCATGAAAGTCACTAGTGTGCCACATATGTGTCATGCAAGTCACTTGCGTGCCCTATTCCTTTTTTCACCCAAGGTGCCCAGGGGCCTATAAATAGCCCCTATGGGCCCCACATTTCAAGGAGGAATTTTCCAAAACTCAGATTCAAGATCTAATAACCCAAGTCTTTTTCTAAAATCTTCCAAACACTTTTTAAGGTAATTTTTTACCTATAATGGAAGATATAAAGAGGAAGAATAAAGCCTTACTATTATAACTCATCAATACTTGTGCGCCTAAGTGTCCAGCCCTTAAGGGAAGTGAAGACACTTGTGGCGCCACCTTTTCCCCTCAAGGGATCTTGTACGCAACCCTTCTGGAATCCTCTAGGGATGAACTAAGGGTTTGAGTTCAAAGTCACCAAAGTATTACCCTATGGATTCTTCGTCGCTCAAGGTGACTCATGACGCGCAAGTATACTTACGCGACCCGGACTTGCGCGCCAGAACTATATTTCCACGCCTCATTACTAGTCACCTATTTTCCTCAAATCCACCTCTCTTATTCAATATATGTCCTTCAAAACCCTCTTCAAATCCATTTATGGCATGGTTCTTTCATTGGATTCCTTATCAGAGAGGAATTCATATGGTCCTCCTTCTTAGGAGTAAGTCCCAATCAAAATTTCCCTTACTTCGGCCTCCTTCTTAGGAATAATCCCAAGCATTAATTTCTTTTGATTTGGTCTTCCTTTTCAAGAGTAAGTATTGAGTTAAAATAAAAAATCTTAATAAAGTACAAATACCTTTATGAACCCTGCTCTTGGGAATTCATGCATACGTAAGCCCCACATCATAACTTATGATTGCATCTTTCGTGGCACAATCGTCAGTTTTACTAATACCTCTTTTTTCTCACACCGATCATGACTCACGTGATCTTAGAGTGTAAAAGTAATTACAACATCTCTCTTTGGGACATTAATCATTCATAAACATCATACTTCTTCACCTGAACTACATGGAATTTGATCTCTACCTTAAAAGTAGAGTACGTAGGAAGCCTTTCTAAGGTTCAAGCCCATCTTTCATTAATTATTTTCTGTCCCATATTACATTAAACTATATCCTTCTTATCAAACTACGTGGATTATGATTCCTTTATTTTATATAAGGATATGTAGGTAGACCATCTGCAGATACGATCCCAACTCTGAAATAATCATGTCTTTTTGAATGACAATAATCATCAAGTGCCACACTGAGTGGATTTAAAACCATTATGGTCATCATAATGACCAAGATATTTCTATATAATGTATGGAAGGATACCATTGAATATGAATCTCTAATTCATATGGATGATTCTCTATTGATGAAGAACCTCAAATACATATAAAATACTCTCTAAATTCCCTACATATCAATCAATGATTGAAAGATCTAAAGGAAAAAACTCTTTTTCATGCTTGGTAAATTAATAAGGATTCATGAACATAAATTAAATCTATAAGAGAGTCCCAGAGTAGACAATAATTCCCCCAAAAAGGTGTGATAAGTCTGAACTCCCATCCTCTCGACCAATGAAAATTCTTAAGCCTCATCAGTCCACAACTAATGGGCACCTGCCATTGGAAAGTAGGTCCAAATGGATATAGAATCATTGGATGTTTCCGGTTCTATGAATAAACCAGTTAGAAACTGATTGGAAATTTTGAACCTTAAAACAAACATGGTAATACTTATTTATAGAAGGAAAAAAATGGTGAACCTGACGTGAATCTTTAACCAAGTTAAATGATGTTTTACTTATTTTTTAGGACCATATTTAACTCAATGTGAGGGCCAACAAAGCAATAAATCACATATGTGTTCTTCCAAAAGATGTAGTCTAGCCAAGATTATCTTTATTATGTCTGTTATATCAAATAGGCACTTTTTTCTAAAGATCTCTCTGCAATAAAAAATGGATTCTTTAATGTTCACACCTGTGAATGCCTCGGCTGCTACTCCTACTGGATCCTCGTCCCCTCTGAGGACGACATCACCTATTCAACATATTCAATGCTGGGTCTTAGATGAATTGGTGAGGGAATACCATCAACACGATACCATCTTGACTCTAGAGGCCTCTCGACAAGCCCTCCATGTTAATAAACCACCCTGGTTATCCGGATAGTGATGACCATTAGTCAAGAATCAGGTGGTTCCAATCACCATCTCCAACCATTTCAGGTCGTTATACCAGGAACGCAATCACCAGTCTCTCCATATTATAGGGAGGTGAATGAAGAGGTCACCCAAGGCCACAATTCAAGAAGACAGGAGCCCTTTACGAGGGCTCCTATCAACAATCACCGCCAGACTCATGCAGTAGTGTACCCTCAACATGATGAGGGTATCGCCTTTAGGGGTTCGGCTCAGGTTCCTCAAACCCGAGCATGCCAGACGAACCACCAAATGTGAAATTTCGGACAACATGGAGCTGGTTCTTACTTTTTCCCCCTCTAGATAAGTCCATCAAGCTAACTTGATGGAAAAAAATGCACAGGCATATACAGCCATCAGTCCTAATTTCACTGCCCAGCAGACTCATCGATCAGAAACACGCTAATCCCTCCAGGTAATTCAGGCGGAGTCTTATAGGCAGGAGTATACACATGTTTATAATTAATCAGTTACTCATCAAGCTCGTATGACTGCAACCAAATAAACTCACCAATTAAATATCGTGGAGAACAATCAGCAGGCACGTACACCTGCAATTCATCAGGCTTACCAATAGTCTCATTTGGTAGCACCCGGAGATATCAATTGGAATGCTCCAATGACAAGTAGGAGTCAGACACAATTTTCTTCCCCCAAATATGAGTACTGTCAGAATTCATTGACAGGAAAAGGAGGACAAGAGCAGGAACATACACCTACTCCAGACACGTAGTGGACATATTTTCCCATTCCAGCAGCTGAATTCACCAAGCACATTCTGACAATAGTGAAACAGAAGAAACAAATCCCTTCCCATATTCTGGATACCTCTTAAAATATTATAAAAATTATAGGAGTATCATAGGGAATGAATCATAAATCTATCCCTATCAGTGGATTGACTCATCAACATATCACTCCGGAGCAGATACACACCTCTCTCCTAGTCTAGGAGGGTTGTGGGGCATACTCCCCCATGTCATACAGATAATCATGTTGGGCACATACACACGATTTGAATAGAGATAATCATCCTAACCGGACCATTTCTCCTGAGCAGGCACATACACCTGCCCATAATAACCACTTTTGTCAACAAGTGGTTTCCAAAGTGAGTAAGAAGGTGTCTAAGAAAAATACTCCTCCAGCACAGTAGAGAAATCAATAACCAATCTGTAATAAGGCCTTGCTCGATGCAGGAGTTCATGAAGACCTTAGACAATTGTCTGTTGCAACTCAACATTCTACTCTCTCATTTCCAGATTCTGGAAGTAACAACAACAATTCCAAAGGTATTCATCAGACATTTCCTCATGAATGTTTTATTCATGACAATTCGGTCGATCTCAAAGTATCATCCTCAGATGAGATCCACAATAACCCTCTACATGGCCAGAAGACCAAGGATCAAGAGGTTTTATCTTTTGTTGTAACCTACCATCCCCATGATGATGAATTTAGCTGAGAAAGTCCTCTCTGCAATAATAATTTGAATTTCCTGGAAAATTCTTCAATGGAAAAGGCATTAATGAGAAAGACCTCTTATCTTGAGGCACTTGTAAATGTGAAGCCATTCATGTATAATGCTTTACCTCTAGCAAGTAAAATACTTTCTCAATCAGAAGATAGCATAGGGTGTAGGTCATTCTCCAACCCACTCATGGGTAATTCATCTTCTAATTTGATAAATTAATTATCTGCCAATCTTGTTGAATTTGATGAAGCAACAAAGAAGCACTAGATTTGGTCTAATCAGGTAGAATAATCTTAATCCAATGATAAAGAGGAACTTAAGAAAATGGGAAAACAACTGCCGAAAGGTGATGTACCAGTCATGTTTTGGCCTTTGGTGGCTGACTATCAGTATGATATTCCATAAATGTTGACTGAATATTCTATTCACAATATTCATCTCAACATGTTGAAAACTCTTTGTCACTTAAAAGGTAAAATATTATCTAATGATGGATATGAAAATCATGTCAAGATAATAGAAGGGTTACAACACCAAATTGATTTGAAATCTCTCTCAGTTTCCTGATATCCAAAGGTGGAAAAGAAGCATCGAGCCCTTCAGCCTGCATGGTTTGGCGCACTAAAAAGGTTATGCCAGTTAATTACCAATTCCCCATCTGGTATTCATATCAGAGGATGGGGTGTTCATGGAGCACTGCATTTCACTGTACTCTCTAGTCAACAAATCCTACCATATGTGGTCTCATGCAATGTTATTTCCCATGGCTGGCCACATCTAGCAGGTTTTGTGAATAATCAAAAGCTATCCCTAGAACAGGCCTCAAATAGTTCTTCCAAAAGTCATGAATATAAAGAACAATTTTTAGAATTACTCTTGTATCAAGCAAATGAGAATATCGAACAAGATTCTCATTTAGAGCATGCACATCATCAGGTGACAGAAGTGTCAAAAATAATCTAATGGTCATCTGAGCCAGGTGATTTGAGTGGATGTAGGATTATGCATCTTACTAATTTTTGGACTAATGTCCACAAAATTAGGAGAGATTTCAAGAAAGTTTCAGATGTAGCAGCTCAAGATCCACCTCATCTTACTAGACTGGGGACTCTTTTAATCTAACCCTTGGGAACAACATATAAGATTTGAGGTGTTGAGCAGGAACAGTAGGAATAGCCCCAGTCCACCAGACTGGGGTCTTTTTCAAATTCTAAATCTCCTCCTTAGTGAAATTCAGTGTTCTCTCGATTTGGGAAGAAGCCACAAGAGGAATGCAGAGCCAAATTATCATGAGATTCAATCCAAATTAGATTTCATCTAGAAGTTCCTGAGGGATCAAACAAACAAAAGGCAATTTCTCATCAAGGACATGGAGGAAGACAGTATCACAGAAATGCCAACAGAAGGGATGTAATGTGTTATGCATCGATAAATGTCATCATTTCCATTTTCACTAATCCCCCATAAAATGAGGCCCACTCAAAGGGATCAGATGAAAAAGTTCCTGTACAAGAAGCTGTACACACAGAAATAAATAAAGAAGGTCTGCGTACCAGAAGCCAGAGGGCTGCCCAAAGGAAAGATATTCCTTCATGTAATGCCCTTCCATACTCCAGAAAGTCACATGCCAAGGAAAAGGGTAAAAGTCAGGTTACATCCCACCCTACCTCTGGCAGCAATCCTTCGTACAGAATAATGATGAATTCATTTCCCATTTGATGGATGATGAATATAGATATTGTTAATTAAATTGACATAATAAAATAATTTTATAAATCTATATAGATGATTTTAGTTTAGTATTTTTGGAGAATATACTTACGACGTGGAAGAATAAATAAATTGAAAATGCTAGGTTAAGAACTATACCTCTTAATCAGATAACCTCCTTAGATTTACACCTTCTGGCCTCTAATATTGGAATTATGCCCTAAATAATACATCTAGAATTTGGCGAGGTATGTTAAGATATCATTTTGGTAGATGTTGTCTAAATAAATTTATTCTTCAGCTGTAAATAAATGATAAGAAGTGGTTCTCTTTTATAAGAGAGGATATGGACACATTTGAAATTTCATAAAATTTTACATTAATATAAAATAACATTCATGTAAAAATGGAACCAAATAGATAAGATTAAAATTTAAGATTATTAATATTCTAAAAATTATCATTAAATATAATTTGGACATATTTGGATCATATTTTTTCCTTATCATTTTTTATCCCTTCATTAAACCTTTTCACACGTACCAAGATAATAAGGTTATTTACTATTTTAGGGTCTAGATAGTTACTCTAAACAAAAAAGGCCCATAAATGGACCATGGTTGATAGTATAAACGATATCCATTTACATGGTTGATGATTATATTTTTGTTATTTTTAAATATATTAATAATTCATTATTTTCATAAAATATCAATAATGTCAACTCTAGAACTACCCAATTACATTAACATTAATAACATAAAAAATAAATGAAATTAAAATTAAATCTTTAAATACATATATAAAATGATATATTTTTTCTTAAAATTTGTGTATTATAGTAAATACTTCAAATTATATTAAATCAAGTATTTTTACTAGTATTTACTTTATTTTTTTGTTAATTGAATAATCCATACATTAGTGGTGTGTAGGAATTTAAAAACATTATTTCTTAACAAAAAAGTTAAAAAAAATTCCTTGATGAGAATAAGTAATTTATTTTTCAAAATAAAATTTATAACTGAACATGTCCTTTGGTTATCTCCATGTTAAAAACTCTATAATTATGAAAATATAAGTTTGATATTTTTGACATTTTTTACATAAAATATTATAAAGTTCATAATCATATTAAAATGAAATAAAAATGTCAAATAACTGAATATCTCATGATTATGGATGAATTAAACCTTAAATAAAATTAATTCAACAGATATTGACATTTTATAGTCCTTATAAAATTAGTTTTAATCATTAATTACTTGATTTACCCTAACCTAGGTAACATATATTTTCAAAAGTTATTATTGTTAATGAATAAAAATAATAGGGGAATATTTAAAATACATTGACCCCATGATTCTAAACATGGAATCCAGTTTTCATGATTCATAACACATAAGTGATAAAAAGTAATATAAAATTACACATGAAAAATGGAAAGAAATAATGTTCTCTAGAAAATACCCTTATACATATAAAATGTTTTTCTACAAAATTAAAGTATAAAGATTAATTCATAACTATTAATTGTATTAATAAAATTAAAAATAAACCTATTTAATTTTCAAACCTTCCCAAAATATTATTTTTCATTATAAATACATAAAAATAAAATTCAATTTTCAATAATAAATAAGTATATTTCACTTTTAATTAAAAAAATCAATATTTTAAGAAAATATGAAAAATATCATCATAATATAATTTTGACATGATTATTTCAAAAATTATATCATTTTTATAATATAATATTTATAAAATTATAAAAAATTAATTATAATAATCATTAATAAAAATGAATAAAACCGATTTTTAAGAAAACATATTTTTGAAGGTAATTTTTTTCTAAAATTTGTGTGATTTTTTACAAAGAGCTAATAAATATATTTTTATTTATTACTACCATTTTATATATTTTATAAATTAGTTAACCATATTCATACCCTCTACTTTAACGTCTAGGTTATTACATTAATATTTAAAAAATATTTTGTGGTTATTTTAGGTTTGGTGTTGTGTATCATACATTATATCAAAGATAATATTTATTTATTTCTAAATATCAAGATATTACATTCTATCACCCTCCCCCCAATAATTTTTTTCCCTTGACATTTGAACTGGGTTTTGATTATCAAATTTTTAAAATTTTAAAATACCTTTATCGATATCCTACATGATAAAAAGGTTTAATGATACATCTACTTAAAAGGGGAAAATAATCATTTCAATATTACCTGAAATAACATATAACTAGGTTTATTAATTGGATAAAATTATTGGGATGTGAAATTATGGATATGGATGTTAAAAATAACACTCATGGACTGATATAGAGTGATATATAACATCATCACGAGAAATTTAACAAAATAAAATAAATCTATGATGGGTGAAGAGACCATCGATTCATAAAAAATAATATAATAGGATAAATCTTTTTACTTCATGATATATTTCTTTAAATATCAAGAATTCCTTTACAATCTATACTAAGAACATAAATATATATGGGTACAAAAAAATATAATTTCATCATTTAATAAATTTCCACCCTAATGTCATATTTTTCTCCAAATGATGAGTATTCAATTTGAATTTTATGTGCATGAAGATCATGAATCATGTTCAAATAGATAACATAATATATAAAATGATTAAAATATGTACCTCTTTCCTATGAAAATGGAGAAAATACATAATGGATTTTGAAAGGTAAGATAGTTCCCAAGATTAATAATTCTTCAAATGAAGAAAAACAACCTCAATCTCAAAAATTAAAAATTAATGGCCAATATTAAACTTATATCATTGGATTAATAATTTTCTATAAATTGTTTAAAGAATTACAGACTTAGATTGAACCCCAATAAAAATTATTACATATTATTCTAAGATAAATTTATAATTTATCTCTATATAACATCAATCAATATTTAATTCGCATACCAAAATATATTTTACCTATTCATATAATCTTATAAATATATAAATAATCTTCATACATAACTAGAACCACCATAATTCCACAATTAAATTATATATGTTTCCAAAATAAATTTAATCCATTTTTGCTCAAATAAATTCCCATAATATTATATTTATCTTAATTTGATAATTTTCCTCAAAACATATGGTGATATTATTCCAAAATAAAATTAATAATTTAATAAAGAAATCACTCTTCAATCCCATGGTTATCTATACTAAAAAAAATGTGTTCCCCAAAATGTAATATGACAACCCTGCTTTTTATTACAACTTAAACATGCTTTATTACATAAAACTTCACTTGATACAACAAAGAAGATCAAGAGTTTTAGTGTCTTTGGGGCTTAGGATCATTAAATAAAAACATTAAACTTGAAATACAACATATTTATTGAAAACTTCCTTTACATGACCACTACATTCCTTCGTACTTAGCATTGCATGGGATAACCTGAAGACATTCCTAAGAAAAGGGTGAGCTATAAAGCCCAGTAAGGGAGTACACATGGAATAACATGAGGAGTACAATACATGTTAGGAAATAGGCATATCAATAGAGCATAAGAGAAACATGAACATAAAGGCATGATAAAGCATGATAATCATAACATGGAAATGTGGCAACAACACTTAACATTGAATTAGCATGAGCCAAGGCTCATTGAAGATGGAGCATGAGTAAACCCTCATTGCACTTGAAGCACGATTAAACCCTCGTTTCACTTGAATTAGCATGAGTCAACAATAATTGCACATGATGTATCATGATACTATACTTTACCCAATGCATTGGAGCGTTATCAGGGCGCACCCTTCTTAAACATTTCATTTCTTGCATAAGTGTGCCACATGGATAATAAAACATGGATTCATAAAACATAATCATTTATTCCATGATAAAGGAATGTGTAATTCATACATGAAAATTTATAATCAATAAGTAAATTTGCATAAAGTTGAATACCCTTGATAGAGAAATGGGCATGGTATTCACTACACAATGATATTGGCTTAGAAAATCGGTGTGATTTCAGCAGTGTAACGGCGTGACATAAGAATTCATAAAAATGTTTGATGAGAGAGAAAGGGGTTCCTAATCATATTTACATGTAATGGAAAGTAAGGGGGTCATATAGATACATGTCCCAACAATTGAAAAGGAATTTAGATTCATGATACAAAAGTATTGCTTGAATATAAAAGAGGAGAAAAAAAGTTCCTTTCGGAATTTCGGCATAGTAACGGGTGTACATGGGAGGGATTTAATGAGAGAGAAAGGGGTCTCCCATCATTCAAAAAATAAGAGGGCAGTATGGGGGAGGTGAGAAACTATACCCCAACATTCATAATTGAAATTAAAAGGGCAATACAACTTAAAGAAAATTGACAAAAATGAGAAAGGTACAAAAAATCCTTACTTGGAAGTGTGCTTCCAAAGGCTAGAGAGAGGCTTGTGAGAGGCTTATTGGGAGCTCGGGGCACCTTTAGAGGATTCTAGAGAGAGTAGGGCAGAGTTTGGATGAACTCCAAGGGCTTTGAGTGAGGAGGAAGTGGGAGCTTGGGTGGGTTTATATAGGAAAGGTGAGAGAATTCTTTATTATTTAGGTTTGGGACCCCTTATATTAAAATAATCCAAACCACAAACCACCCCATGGTATTTGCCCATGGTTTCTGGAAAAAGAAAGGGGAAAAAATATTTTACAAGGCCGAGGTATGAACTTATTAAAAATTAGGGTTTCTTATGTGGAGGTGAGTCACACTCCCAGGGAAATTAATTTAAAAAGGCAAAGTGTTGAATAAGTCTTGAGGGCTCCATTAATGCTTTGAAAAGTAAGTCAAACAAACCCAAAACCTCATTATTTTAATGATAAAACATATATTGGCCGAACATAAGGTTTATGGTATTTTATTACATCACCATTGGGTCATTATGATGTCATAAAACACATTATATATTTAAATGGTATTTATTTTTACCCAAAAATTTGGCTGTCTCAGGAAATTATGAAAAATTCACCGTTGGATAATTTCAACGTCCTGAATCCAAAAATAATATTTATTTTATCTAAATAATTTTTTAAATATGTGAATTTTCTCTTTTAAAATAAAAACCGACATTTATAAAAAAATTCACAGGTTTTGACAGAAATGGCTTTCAAACATTAATAAAAAATTTAATTGCATTAATAAAATTATAAGATCATTTATATTTAATAAAAAATTAATTTAATATTAATAATAATATTTTATTAAAATATTATTTAATTAAAAAATCCGTTAATTTAATAAAATATAACTCTTAATTAAATAATAATAAAAAACACCATTCTTCTTTAAAAACTATTTACAATGTACCAAAAATGACTAAAAATTGTATTCATTATTATATACAAAAATAATGTACATGAACATGATACTACTTATTTGTTACATAACCCCTTAAAATAGCCGCATAAGACCTAAGGGTAAGGTGTGCGATGGTGACAGACTCTTGGGGCGGCTCGGATAACATCGCTCGAGTGGTAATCTATATCAACTTCCACTTTTCCCGTAGACGGTCCTGTTCAAGCTTGATATAATGAAGCTCATCTTGGGATTGGTCAAGGGCGAAGCCCAAAGACGCCACCTCTTTTCCGAGCTCCGACAAATGGGCTTCGTACGGGAAAATTCTACTGGATGAGGCCATCGCTTCCTTTGTCTGAGTAAAATTGGGTTCGTTAAAGCCTTATATTTATACTACTCATGTTATCACTATTAAATGGCTATAAAAGTAACAGTCACAAATCTTAACATAAAACCAAAGAATTTGACATCTTATAAAAACATTTTTCATAAATAGACATTTAACTGTATCAAGAGGGATTTTCATTAATGAAACTTTGGGTCGTTACAATATTCCCCCCTTAAGAAATTTCGTCCTCAAAATTTTCCTTTTCCCACACTAAAACAAATGTGGGTAACTCAGCTTCATCATATCCTCCGACTCCCAAGTCGCTTCTTCAAACTTGTGGTTTCTCCACAACACCTTGACGAGTGGCATTGTCTTATTTCATAGAACTTTTTCTCTATGATCTAAGACCTTCACTGGTTTCTCCTCATAAGAAAGATCATCTTCCAATTGTACCACCTCGGAAGAGAGTACATGTGAAGGGTCCGGTGTGTACTTCCTTAAGAGAGATACATGGAAGACATCATGCACCTTGGCCATAGTAGGTGGATGTGCTAGTCGATAGGCCACATCCCCAACACGATCAAGAATCTCGAAGGGGCCGATGTACCTTGGACTTAACTTCCCTTTCTTTCCAAACCTCATGACCTTATTCCACGGAGATATGCGTAAAAACACCATGTCTCCAACTTTGAACTCAAGGTCTCATCGACAATTATCTGCATGACTCTTCTGTCGACTTTGGGCTGCCTTGATATGTTGTTGAATGGTTTTCACCTTCTCCACCATTTCTTCAACCATTTCTGGTCCAAGCAGCTTACGTTCACCGACCTCATCCCAACATGCCGGTGTTCTACACCTTTTCCCATGCAGGGCTTCATATGGTGCCATTTGGATGCTCGAGTGGAAACTATTATTATAATAGAACTCAACCAGAGGAAGATGTTGATCACATCCTCCTTTAAAATCCATTTAGAACGCTCTCAACATATCCTCAAGTGTTTGGATAGTCCGCTCGGATTGGCCATCAGTTTGAGGATGATAGGCCGTACTGAAGTTCAGTTCAGTATTCAGAGCATGTTAAAGAATCTTCAAAAACATAGAGGTGAATCTTGGATCTCGGTCAGAAACAATAGATAGTGGTACTCCATGAAACCGTACCAATTCCCTGATATATATCTGTGCCAGTTGATCCAAAGAGAAATACTCTCGAATAGAAATGAAGTGTGCAGTCTTTGTAAGACGATCCACAACAACCCAGATTGCATTGTTGCCTTTGGATTTCCTTGGAAGTCCAGTGACAAAGTCCATGGTGATGTTCTCCCATTTCCATTCTGGTATGGGCAATGGTTGCATCATCCCCTTAGACTTCTTCCAGTCTGCCTTCACTTGCTGACACACCAGGCACTTTGATGTATATTCAGCGATCTCCTTCTTCATATTATCCCACCAAAAGTTTTCTCAGAGATCTCGATACATCTTTGTGCTCCCTGGGTGAATAGAGAAATTTGAACTATGTGAATCATCCAAAAGTTCCTTCTTCAGCTCCGGACTTGATGGAACACATAGTATTTTCCCAAACCGCACAATTCCTTCTTCATTAACATTAAACTCTGAGTATTTTCCCTTTTTGATAGCTTCCACTTTTTCTTGAATTCCCGCATCATCCTTTTGAGCATCCTTTAACCTTTCCAAAATAGATGGTTGAGCAATAATTTGTGAAAGGATTGATGATGTTCCCTTCTTTATTATTCCCACATCCATCTTCATCAAGTCTAAGAAGATTGGATCCTTCTCAATTCTCATCATTGATAGAATAGCTGGATCCTTTCTACTTAGTGCATCTGCCACCTTGTTCGCTTTCCCAGGGTGGTAATGTATTGAACAGTCATAATCCTTGATGAGCTCTATCCATCTTCTCTGGCGCATATTAAGCTCTTTCTGTGTGAATATATATTTAAGACTCTTGTGGTCAGTATATATCTCACATTTCTCTCCATAGAGATAATGCCACCAGATTTTCAAGGCAAAGATCACCACCGCCAACTCCAAATCATGCGTTGGATAGTTTTTCTCATGGATTTTCAACTGCCTTGAGGCATAGGATATCACTTTATCATTCTGCATCAGCACACATCCTAAGCCCTTCTTCGAAGCATCACTGAATACCACAAAAATCTCCCCACTTGTGGGTAAAGTGAGCACAGGTGCATTGATAAGCCTCCTTTTCAACTCCTTGAATCTTTCTTCGCATTTATCACTCCAAGCAAACTTTACTCCCTTTCGGGTTAGCTTGGTAAGAGGGTTGGACAATCGTGAAAAATTTCTCAAAAATCATCGATAATATCCAGCTAACCCCAAGAAGCTACGGATATCAGTTACCTATATTGGCCTCAGCCATCCCTCAATTGCATCTATTTTGGAGGGGTCCACAGATATCCCATTTCTTGTGATGATATATCCGAAGAATTAGACTTCCTTCAACCAGAACTCACACTTGTTGTACTTTGCATAGAGATTCTCCTTGCGCAAAGTCTCTAGTACAGTTTTTAAATGCTCTTCATGGTCCTCCTTGGTTTTGGAGTATATTAGAATATCATCTATAAAGACTACCACAAATTTGTCAAGGTAATCTCTAAAGACTCTATTCATCAAGTCCATGAATATTTCTGGAGAATTGGTGAGTCCGAAAGGAATTACTATGAATTCATAGTGCTCGTACCTTGTACGAAAAGCAGTCTTGGGGATATCTTCCTTCTTCACCCTTACTTGATAGTATCCCGACCGCAAGTCCACCTTGGAGAAGTATTGTGCTCCACGTAGCTGATCAAACAAGTCATAGATTCTTGGGAGAGGATACTTGTTCTTTATCGTGATTTTGTTAAGTTCACGATAATCTATGCAAAGCCGCATTGACCCATCCTTCTTCTTAACGAAGAGGACTGGTGCACCCCATGGTGATGCACTTGGGCATATAAACCCTTTATCCAGATTCTCCTGTAGTTGTTTCTTCAGCTCTTCGAGCTCAACAACAGCCATTCTATATGGAGTCTTGGATATTGGTAGCGCCCCAGGTATAAGTTCATTTTAGAACTCAACATCTCTTCTTGGAGGAAGAACAGGAAGTTCCTCGGGAAACACTTCAGCGAATTCCCTCACAATAGGCATTTCTTCAAGGGTGGTTTCTTTCTTGGACTCAATCATCTGAGCTAGAAATGCGTGCTCATAAGGCAGTAATATCCATGCTTGAGATGATGGAGCTAAAGTACATTCATCTTCCTCCTGACACTTGTAAATAATCGGGGGTCGATCCTCCATATGGAGTGTGATTTCCCTCTCCCGACAATTTATGTTGGCTCTATATAAGGAAATCCAATCCATGCCAATAATTGCATAAAATTCCACCAGAGGGAGTATGATGAGGTTTTCTGGAAAATTCAATCCACAGATTATAACAGGGGAGGACTTATACTCATGGGATGCAATGATTTCCCCATTTGCCGTACTCACCGACATCTTTACTTCCATGATTTGTGGTGGTGTTGGGATTGTTCTACTAAACTTTCGAGATATAAAAGAATGTGTAGAACCTGAATCAAAAAGTACGTTCGCTATTCTTGAATGAATAACTAGCATACCTGTCACCACTTCGTTGTCGGGGTTTACTTTGGCAGAAGTGATGGCAAAAGCTCTTCCTTGTTGTCTTGGAGGTTGTTGGTTGCCTCCGAAAACCCTTGGATTAGGGCACTGATTTGCAAAATGACCCGGTTCTTTGCATTTGTAGCATTGAACAATGCGTTGAGGTTCGAACGGAGCGTTCCTCTCCTCTGTCGCAACCGCGGGTCCTTCTTGCCGACAGTTAACAGCTAGGTTCCCTTCTCTTCCACACCTGAAGCATTTTCTCGTCCCCTTAAGGCAATTTCCAGGGTACTTCTTTTCGCACTTTTGGCAAGTGGGGTGCTGGAACTTCTTAGACCGTTGGATTTATCCATCGGACCACCAGCATTGAAGTCCACCTTACGCTTCTTGTCCCCATGATACCCCTGTGATTCATCGATCTCCATTTCAACCTTGAGGCCACATCGGACAATTTCCTCATAATTGTCGAAGTCCCGGATCGCTAATGCTTTCTGCAAACTAGGCTTCAGCCCACCAAAGAAGTGGTCAAACTTGCATTCGGGGGTAACGACAAAGCCAGAAGCGTATTGTGCAAGCCTTGTGAAGTTTGTCTCGTACGCTCCCACAGATTCTTCATCCTTCTGCTTGATGGAAAGGAAGTCCCTTTCCATCTTAAGAAGGAGGGTGCGCAGAAAATATTTATCGAAAAACATCTTCCGGAATTCCTTCCATTCCAAAGCCTCGATCTCCTCCTCAGGCTTCATATTTTTGATCAACGTCCACCATTGATCAGCTTCACCCTCCATACGATAAGCCGCCAAGAGAATCTTCTCTTTTTCAGATCATTGGAGGATGGAGAATATCTTTTCAATGGAGCTGATCCATTGTTCAGCGATCGTGGGATCAGATAATCCACTAAAAGTAGGAGGCCTTTGTCTCATGAAGCTTTCAATAGCGACTTGTTCTTTCTTAGGGGGGGGGGGGGGTTGAACATTACTCTTGACCTATGTTTCTATTAAAAACTTGAGTTAGCTGAGAGAGAAGCGTGACAAAGTTTGCGATTCCCGCTCCCATTGGATTGGGCATCTCATTAGTACAATCATCACACTGATCTTCACAACGGTTGTTAGCCCGAGTCCTCCTATTACCAGCCATTGGCTGGAATAAAAGGAAAGTTAGGGGTAACACATAAAGGGTAATCCAAAGACAAAAGTTGATGAATTATAAATACACTTTAGTCTCTTTAACTCATGAGTCTATAGGATTAAATCCAGGCTTTTCATGATCTACCTTCTAACATATATTCTTAGGGGAATTATTCCCTTAATAAGGGTTCATACTAAGATTGTGAATTTATCAAAACATATCCCCTGGGAGTGTCGTAACCAAGAGTGAAGCAAGGCCTGTTGTCGTGCACCAGTTCCCGTTCGAGTCTAGCTCAAAGTGGTGTTTTCGGGTTTTACCCCTAGGATACATCTGTGCCAGAGCCGCCTCTACCTGCTCGTATCCAGACAGGGATGTATTTGTTTGATAAACCACTTACTTAGAATTTACCAAAACATAGGGATGTTTTTATTATACTTAGTCTTTTATCTAAGGCTTTACTAGGGTTTCCTAATCCCAAAAATAACTAAACCTATCCTCTGATACCAACTATGACAACCCTGCTTTTTATTACAACTTAAACATGCTTTATTACATAAAAATTCACTTGATACAACAAAGAAGATCAAGAGGTTTAGTGTCTTTGGGGCTTAGGATCATTACATAAAAACTTTAAACTTGAAATACAACATCTTTATTGAAAACTTCCTTTACATGACCACTACATTCCTTCGTACTTAGCATTGCATGGGATAACCTGAAGACATGCATAAGAAAAGGGTGAGCTATAAAGCCCAGTAAGGGAGTACACATGGAATAACATGATGAGTACAATACATGTTAGGAAATAGGCATATCAATAGATCATAAGAGAAACATGAACATAAAGGCATGATAAAGCATGATAATCATAACATGGAAATGTGGCAACAATAATTAACATTGAATTAGCATGAGCCAAGGCTCATTGCACATGGAGCATGAGTAAACCCTAATTGCACTTAAAGCACGAGTAAACCCTCGTTGCACTTGAATTAGCATGAGTCAACACTCATTGCACATGACGTATCATGATCCTATACTTTACCCAATGCATTGGAGCGTTATAAGGGCGCACCCTTCTTAAACATTGCGTTATAAGGGCACACCCTTCTTAAACATTTCATTTCATGCATAAGTGTGCCACATGGATCATAAAACATGGATTCATAAAACATAATCATTTATTCCATGATAAAGGAATGTGGAATTCATACATTAAACTTTATAATCAATAAGTAAATGTGCATAAAGGTGAATACCCTTGATGGAGAAATGGGCATTGTATTCACTACACAATGATATTGGCTTAAAAAATCGGTGTGATTTCGGCAGCGTAACGGCGTGACATAAGAATTCAAAAAAATGGTTGATGAGAGATAAAGGGGTTTCTCATCATATTTACATGTAATGGACAGTAAGTAGGTAATATATATACATTTCCCAACAATTGAAAATGAATTTAGATTCATGATACAAAAGTATTGCTTGAATATAAAAGAGGAGAAAAAAAGTTTCTTTCGGAATTTCGGCATAGTAACGAGTGTACATGGGAGGCATTTAATGAGAGATAAAGGGGTCTCCCATCATTCAAACAATAATAGGAAAGTATGGGGAAGGTGCGAAACCATACCCCAACATTAATAATTGAAATTAAAAGGGCAATACAACTTAAAGAAAATTGACAAAAATGAGAAAGGAAGAAAAAACCCTTACTTGGAAGTGTGCTTCCAAAGGCTAGAGAGAGGCTTGTGAGAGGCTTCTTGGGAGCTTGGGGAACCTTGAGAGGATTCTAGAGAGAGTAGGGCAGAGGTTGGACGAACTCCAAGGGCTTTGAGTGAGGAGGAAGTGGGAGCTTGGGTGGGTTTATATAGGAAAGGTGAGATAATTCTTTATTATTTAGGTTTGGGACCCCTTATATTAAAATAATCCAAACCACAAACCACCCCATGGTATTTTCCCATGGCTTCTGGAACAATAAATAGGAAAACAATATTTTACAAGTCCAAGGTCCGAACTTATTAAAAAATTAGGGTTGCTTATGTGGAGGTGAGTCACACTCCCCTGGAAATTAATTTAAAAAGGCAAAGTGTTGAATAAGTCTTGAGGGCTCCATTAATGCTTTGAAAAGTAAGTCAAACAAACCCAAAACCTAATTATTTTAATGATAAAACATATATTGGCCGAACATAGGGTTTATGGTATTTTATTACATCACCATTGGGTCATTATGATGTCATAAAACACATTATATATTTAAATGGTATTTAATTTTTACCCAAAAATTTGACTGTCTCAGAAAATTATGAAAAATTCACCGTTGGATAATTTCGACGTCCTGATTCCAAAAATAATATTTATTTTATGTAAATAATTTTCTAAATATGTGAATTTTCACTTTTAAAATAAAAACTGACATTTATAAAAAATTCACGGGTTTTGGCAGAAATGGCTTTCAAACCTTAATAAAAATTTTAATTGCATTAATAAAATTATAAGATCATTTATATTTAATAAAAAATTAATTTAATATTAATAATAATATTTTATTAAAATATTATTTAATTCAAAAATCCTTTAATTTAATAAAATATAATTCTTAATTAAATAATAACAAAAAACACCATTCGTACTTTAAAAACTATTTACAATGTACCACAAATGACTAAAATTTATATTCATTATTATATACGAAAATAATGTACATGAACATGATACTACTTATTTGTTACATAACCCCTTAAAATAGCCGCATAAGACCTAAGGGTAAGGTGTGAAATGGTGACAGACTCTTGGGGCGGCTCGGATAACATCGCTCGAGTGGTAATCTCTATCAACTTCCACTTTTCCCGTAGACGGTCCCGTTCAAGCTTGAGATAATAAAGCTCAGTTTGGGCTTGGTCAAGGGCGAAGCCCAAATATGCCACATCTTTTCCGAGCTCTGACAAATGGGCTTCGTACGGGGAAATTCTACTGGATGAGTCCATCGCTTCCTTTGTCTGAGTAAAATTGGGTTCGTTAAAGCCTTATATTTATACTACTCATGTGATCACTATTCAATAGCTATAAAAGTAACGGTCACAAATCTTAACATAAAACCAACGAAGTTGACATCTTATAAAAACATTTTTCATAAAGAGGCATTTAACTGTATCAAGAGGGATTTTCATTAATGAAACTTTTAGTCATTACATGTAATAACTCATTATTACCTCAATTAAAATGATCATATAAATCATAAATGATATAAATTAATTCAAAACTTCTGTCCATAAAATTTATTATCATTATTACTTAAATAAAGTTTCATCTTAAAACCAATGGTTACATATATCTAAACCCTAAAAAAATATTTCAAAATATCATTAACCATCTAAAATTTCTATAAATTTAAACCTTAAAAGTCATGTATATGACATTTATCTTATGATCAATATGAACCTTATAGATCGATGATGATATCCATAACTCTTAAGATAACCTCACATTAAAACAACCTAATATAAAAAGTTATCTAAACCATGCTCTTATACCAACAGTAACATCTGTGACCTGATACTCTTGGATCTGGTACTAAAAACAAAATCATATCAATTATGGCCTTAATATCGATATATTTTACCGAATTTTTTCTCATATTTACCATCCAAAATTTTCAACATCAAAAGGAAATATCGGATCACAAAAATACCCATGTACCATTTAGGTTAAGTGTTTTACAGAATTGGGATAAAATCGCATATAAACAACACTGGTAATTTCAAGAGATTAAATTTACCAAAATACTTATATTTCCATATTCTATATTAAGTATACAATATATAAAAAATATTTCTTCACATATGAAATATTTCATGTATAAAAACATTTATCATAATTCTCTTTAACATAGGGAAAATTAAACCTAATAAGGGTTATATAAAATGCATAGAAAAGGTAGTCATAAGGATTAATAATTGAATGTCATATGTGTAAATAAAATTATTATAAGGGTATGATGATATAACCATAGTTCATGAGCATAATATATTGGAAATTCATTCCTGATAATAAATGAATCATTAATAATGGGGATCAACCATTCATATAAGATATATCAGTTTCACCAATTCTTTGTCAATAATTTCCCATTAAAATTTAGGAATAACAACAATAAATGTCTTTACTTTTAAACAATAATAATAATCAATTTCCTTTAATTTATTAGTTTATCCATGGAAAAGAAATGTCTTCCATATAAATCTCAGAATCTTTATAGATAAAGAATAAATATTCTATCATTACTATATATCCCAAATGAAGAATAAGTAACAACAAGGGTTTTTTATTTTGATGTATTTTAATACCATAAAAGTAACATTAAATTAAATTTTGAGGAAAATTAACATTTCAATTTGAAAATATCTTTTAAAAAATAAAATTTCAAATAAAATTTTCAAAATAATTTTCTTTGAAAAAACATGGAATATTATAAAAAAATATTGAAATAAAATATTGTTCATGACAGTAGGGAAAACTATTCATGTTATAAACATTCAAACTAAAAATTGTTTTCAAACATTTTGTAAAGTGAATCAAAAGGTAATCCATTTGGAAAAAATTAAGAAATTTACATTTTAAAACAACATAAAATATGTATAAATATCTTGTTAGATAGATTAATAAGAAAATTAATTAAACAAAATATTTCTATTATTTAAAAAACATTTCCATGGAAGTGAAATAACCTCAATCTAAAAATTATGCAATATGAGTATCACTTACAAAAGACATTAATGATGATTCTTTATTTAATAAATATATAAACGAAAATTAAACATGTAAATAACTTTCATATAAATAGTATAATAAAATATATGTGGTTAAACAAAATAAGATCATATGATTTCCACCAAAAAAACATGAACTTAAATAATCTCCTAAATAAATGATATTGTAAAATAAATCCCATTCCAATTTGGTAACATTTAAATAATAATCTCCATGAAAGAATAATTACAAATGATACATAAATATCCAGAAAATAAGAATATTCATGATATATCATGTCGAATAGAAAGAATATACACATCATTAAAGAATATAAATTTATATTACAGACATATATTCCAAGGAATGGGAATTTGAGATGAATAAATCTTACAAATATCATATCATTGAATTGAGAGTTAATCAATGGACATATTATCTGTAAAAAATTTAAATACACAAAAATTATTAGAAATACATAATAAAAAAAATATAGATCAATCCACACATAATCATGGAATAACAAATTCATTGAACAACGGTTTTAACCCAACAAATGGAAATTAAGTGAAGAATCCCCTTACCAGTTGGTAGCTTTTATGTTAAATCCCCTTGGAAAAATAATTAAAATTTTAAATTAAAATATCATTAAGCTTGAATAATTAAGGATATAACTTAAAAAAATGGAAATTATATTCATAATATATAATAAATTAGTTTCCAAAAAATATAATATTCCTCAATGAAATAAAATTGAGGTGAAATCTCTTACTTAGAGAACATACCACTATATATGACCTTTAAGACGTACATAATAAAAATATAAAAATTATTTTATTAATTAAGAACATTATCTGGGTTAAACATCTTATACATATTAGATTTATTCCATATATTTAAATTTCATGTTTAATTACATAATAAATTAGGTCTATGTCAGTTGTTTTGAGGACATTTAGTTTGTAGTTTCAAAACAACATTAGTGTGTTGACTGTGATTAGAGGGTTACTTATTCCATAATAACCATGATAATAATAATGAAATAATTTTAATTTTTACCCACTAGTTATACTTTTATAACCAATAATTAAATATTATTATAATTAAATAACCATGTTAAAATCATAGGGATGGTAGAAAGTACATACCCTTGAGTAACGTTTCTATTTTTCTATGATCATTATGGAAAGAAAGTATGTTTTATTTTAACTTGATAGAATATTAATTATATCATAAAGAAATTTTATTTAGTTAAATATATATATATATATATATATCTTCCATGTGATGTGGTGATGAAAAACGAACTGTGTCAATTCAAGGAGGTGGTAGTCCACAAGTATGCATGAACATAGTTATCATTTTTTAGTGAATGGAAATGTAATAAAGTAAATGATATTTCATATTGGTATAATGATAAATATTTATTGAATATAAAATATATACATTAATAATTTCTTTACAAAAATATGTGGATGGTGGTTACGGAAAATGAATTACATCGGTCCAGGACGTGGTAGCCCGCCGTACACACTAATAAAATATTTCTTTCCTATTTGATAAAGGTTGGATATATATTTTGTTTATTAAACTAATGTTATAAAATTATATTATATATAATATAATTATTTTATTAATACATAATGTTTTCATAATAACGGAAGGTATTGGAAGAAGAAATAAAATAAAAATTCACAGCTGAGAACTATACCTCTTCTTTGGACAATCTCTCTTGATTTATATCATAATACCTATAAGGTTCATATTATGACCAAAAAAATACCTCTTAATATGGATAGAGATGTTAGGATTTTTTTTAATATATATTTTTTAAAAAGGGTTCATTTAGTCGTAAAAATTGAGAATGAGAGGTTCCCTGTTATAAGAGGAGTGGGAGACAATTTTGGAATTTCTTAAACTTTTAAATTAATATAAATTAATTTTAATTTCTAAATGACTGAAAATTGATAATATAATGAAATATAATTATTTTTACTCAAAAAAATATCATTAAATAATATTTTTACAATTTCATATCACATTTTAACCCATCTATTTTTGTTTTAACCCTTCGTTAAACATTTTCACACTTACCGTGGTAACAATTTTTTTTACTCGTTGAGGAATAAGATAATAATTATAAATGAATAAATAAAACATAAATAGGTAATTTTTTATTAGAATAAATATGAATTTAAATTTCATTCTGATAGTATTTTTAGTATTTTAAAATCAATTAATAAAATATTATATTTATAAAATACCAATGATTTCAATTTTTAAAATATTTATTTAATTTGAATTTAATAACATCAATACAAAAAATGAATTTAAAAAAAATAAAACATACCTAACATTTTATTTTTATATATAATATTTTTGGATCACATTAATATTTTATATTTGGTTATTTTAAATATTTTTACAATCAATTATTTTGTTTTCAAATAATTGAAAATTATTGCATCAACATTGTGTCACCATTTAAGGTAGTTATTATTTCACTAAAAAAATAAAAAATTACTATGATTTAGATAAATCATTTAGAATTAAAAATAAAATTCATAACTAAACATATAATTTGTTTATAATCATTTTAAAAATATTAAATTTATTAACAATAATACTGTGACATTTTTCACTTTTCTTTATATAAAATATTATAAAGGTCCTAATCACATCCAATAGAAATGAAGTCCATATAACCAAATATTACATCATTATTGAAGAAATTGTCACTTGAAATTAAATATATAAAATCATTATGGCCATTTTATAGTCCTTATCATATTATTTTTTACCCTAAATTATCTGATATACCCTTACAAGGATAACAAATATTTACTATAGTTATAATTCTTAATGACCAAAACTAAGAGGGAACTATTTACCATTTTTAGACCCCATAATTCTAAATATAGAATAAATTTTTAATGATTCAATACATATAAGTGGAAGAATTTAATTTATAATTTTACAAGAAAAATGAGACGAAAATAGTTTTACAGAAAAAATTCTTTTTAAAATTAAAAACAATATATAATAAAATAAAGTATTAAATTTAATTTTAAAATAATAAATACATAATATTAAATCAAAATAAACTAAATAAATTCATAAAACCAATAAAAAATATAATTTTACTTTATGGATACTTGAAAAAAAATTCAATAAAAAAGTTATTTTCTCTATCTATTTAACAATTAATAATTTCAAAATGTTCTAAAACATTCATCCTAATATGTATTTTAAATTATGAGTTGAAAAAAGTATCCTTTTAATAATATATCATTTTTAAAATATCCAAAAAACAATTATACAATTCAACCATAAAAATCAATAAAAAACATTTTCGAAGAAAATATATTTTTGAAGAATAATATGCCTTTTCTAAAAAATGAGTTATTATTTTCTAAGAATTAGTAAATATATTATTATTGGATATTACCTTTATATATATCATAAATTATTTAATTATATTTATAAACTCCAATTCAATGTCTATTTTATAGTGGTTTAAATTTAAATAATAATATTTTTTGGTTTTTTATGCTATATGTTGTGTATTTCACACCCTATCAAACATATTTATTTAAATATAAAAATATTATAAAAACTCTTAAAACATCCTCATCTTAATTTTTTTAAACCTCTATTTTTATATAAAAATTTATTCTAATAACAATTATAACTCCCTATTACTGAAAAAACTCATAATTTTATGATTTATGAAAATGGTTTCTATTAATTACATTTTAGTGACCTTTTAGATTGAGTTTTTTAGTGAAAAATGTAAAACACTACACAAAATAGTGTAAACTTCCAAATAATATCCAATTTTTCTATAAAATATGTTAATTATAAAGACATACATAATTTTTTCCATGCATATTTCCTTTATTCAGAGTTATAATTCATATCATTTCATTTTCATATTTAAGAACTATTATAAATATTCAAAAACATAGGGAATTTAAAATTAAATTTAAAATCGTCATTCCATTTTAAAATTCTTTAAAACCCTCTAAATGTTTTTATATTTTCTTTTTATTCATTTACCATGAAAATTAAATTACTTACCCATGAAATCTATGTTATTATCAAAATAATTAACCAAACATATAAAAATAAATATTAAAGAGGGCATAAACACCAATTGAATTTTTTTCTTCAAAACATATTTTTCACCATTAAAGGGGGCATAAAAATTCTTATAAACATAATCTTATTAGATTATTTTATGAACTAAAAATATATCCATGAAAACTCATTAGAAAAAATAGATTAATTATGTAGATACATTGGGACATCATGTTTATATAAGTATTACAATCACACTTACATGCACTCTTACAAATGGAATAAATTACTCAGTTAATTCCAGCATATTTTCCTAGAGAACAGAATTATTAAACAATGAATTGGAGAGATACATTTGGCTCATCCAGCATCATGAAAATTTTCCAAGGATTATAACATACGTAAGACATATAAACAATTTCATTTAAATCCTAAAATATAACATATTATTTTACCTAACACATATGAAAAATAGATTTTGGGATTTACGTGATAATAATGGAAAATTCCCTTTTTCATTGAAAAATATTTAATAAAATCACCAAATTAGGGGAAATGGTTTATTATTTTGAAAAAACATTTAAAATTATTTACGAATATTATTATATAATAATGGTCCTACTGGTGGGAAATTCTTCTCAAGCCATATGCATTTACAAAATCTTTTCACACTAAAAAAGAATATCAATGATTTCACATTTGTAAAAAGTTTAAAAGTATTATTTTAAAAAAATTATAAAAAAATTAAAACATGGTATAAAATTACCATGAATATATATTTTATTTTATCAACATCATATATAAATCATTATTAAGAACATGGATATGGAGGAGAAACAGAAGATAAACATTAAAATAATGCTTTAATGAAAAATCCCTTACCTTGAGTTTGGCCCACCACCTATCTAATTTTACTCCTATATAATAATTTATTTATTAAACATTGGGTTTTAGTATCATATTATTAAGATAATAATTTTATCTATTCAATGGTGTTGAGAGTAAATCCATACATAGTGGACATGAAAAACGAATCAAATCTTTTTATGGAGGTGGTTGTCCACACGTAAACCTAAACGATGTTGGCATTTTTAAATAGATAGTAAGGTTAGAATATTGATAATATCATATAATTGGAAAATTATAATTATGAAATTACCAACACATGTATATATAAAATGAATTATTATAAATATCCATGAGAGGAGGTGATGGAAAATGAAACACATGTTGGGGTTAAAGTGGTAGTCCATACATACACAAGAATTATGTTTTTATTCCCAATTGGATGAAAAAAGGAGATTAAAAAATGTTTCACCATAAAAATAAAATTTCACTGTTTTTAATATTAGAAGTTTTTATTTAATCATGGTAAGAGAAAATGTTCAGGGTGTAGAAGATGAAATTAAATGAATATTCTTGATTAAGAGTTATAGCGCTTATTTAGAAAACAACCTTTGGCTTACACCTTAAACCTTCTCCGATTATCATTTTAAGACATAAGATGATTGAGGTAATGGTTATGAATTTTTGGGATATATTTGTTTTGGGATTTTATGATCTACAATTATAAAAAGTTGTGATGAAGAGATTGTGTGAGGTTCCCTTTTATATGTGTGGGTAGGGGAACCCTTGAAAGTATATAAATTATCAAATTAATATAATTTAATATTCATATTCATGTTGAACCAAATTGTAGTATTTTAGAGATTTGATGAGTATTAGTCAAAATAACCCCATCCAATAGAATTTGGAAAAGGTTAGGTGATGTTTTCACCCTTGTATCTTGGTTTTAGCCCCTATTTAACCCCTTTAACGCTTACTATGATATCAACGTTTAAACTATGTATGAGTCAAAAAAATCAATAAAATGAAAATTGAACCATTATTCAAATATGGATCACATTATATAACATATCCCATTAAATTGGATAAATATACATTTCTGATGAATTTTAAACCAGTAAATAAAATATAATCTAAAATAATATACCATTAAAGTCTTTTTCAGGGATATTAACAAAGTCTAAATTTAATGGAATAAAAATAGTAATGAAATTAGATTATAAAAATATTAATTATAAATGTAATTTTAGATTTATATTCAAAATATTTTCAATATAATAATGTATCGAAATTGTGTTATGCAAAATGTTTTAAAAATTAATTATTATATTTTTCAATAGCTAGAATAATTACTATGTCGGTGTCATGTATACATTTAATGTAGTTATTCCTCCATTAAAAATTAAAAATAAATTAAGACAATAAAAATACATTTATATTTAAAATATCTATTTAGGAATTAATATAACCTTCATTTATCACTGTGAAGAAATGTTAGATTTATGAAAACAATGAGAGTTACATTTTTTTATTCTTGAAATAAAAGAATATAAATGTAATTATCATAGTAAATTAGTATGAAATTGAAATAAATTTGAATCATGTGTGTTTATAGACATAAAACTTATAAAAATACATAAATACATGGTTTAAGGATATTATTAGTCATTATCTCATAGTTTTAACCCTATTTACATTTACTAATGTGAAAAATATTTATTACGATTAATATTCATTTTGACAAAAAATTAAGAGGATTTATTTACCAAATTTTAACCTCCTGGTTCCTAATACATTATTATGTCTTCTATGTCCAATTTTAATAAGTGGAAAAATCAATTTTAATATAAATTCATAAAACTCAAGAAATAACATTTTTTCGTAAAATGTGTTTTTAATCATATAAATTAACTTATGCCAAAATCATGAGTAATGATAATTAATAAGTTAATAATTATATTATATATAATTGAATGATAATTATATTACATTATGATCAAAATCAAATCATATTTAGACTTTTAAATCACTAAATTTATTGAAAAGAAATGTTAGTTTTTATAAAATCAGTATTTTTACTATTAAATTAAAAACAATATTCTAAGAAAAAAATACAAACACCCTATGTTGACCTTGAAATGTTATTTTGGCAATATTACATACCTTTTTTAAAATTAAATTTCTAAAAGTGGTTAAGATTCATTATTATATTCTCTCACATTATGTAAAAAATTATTTTTGAAGAATTCATCATTTCTTATTATAAAATGATATTAATAAAAGTTTTGTTATTATATATTAATAAATAATATTGATTTATATAAATCCATTATTAATGTATTTTATAATGTGGTTATTCCTATACATACCACCAATTTAAATGCTATGTTATAAAACTCTCATTTAAATTATAATATTTTTATAGTATATTGTAATTCACTTAAATATTGGTGTCACATGTTATGAAATCTAACAAGAATAGTATTATTAATATCAACATTTAAAACAAAACGAAAAAACCCAAGGGTTATATTATGAAAAATATCTCACAAAATATTCATAATTAACATAAAATCACAACACATAAAACATTAAAAGGGGTATATATGCTTTTAAACTTATGATTAGAATAAGGATTATCATCCCTTGATGGTATCTAGAACTCATGAAATAACCAAATCCAAATCATCCTAACCTCAAATGTTCTTTAATAATTTCCACTTGTACCAACTATAATTACACATTAGATAATCAATATATAATTACATGACTTATAACAACAGTCTCAATTTCATTCATTATGATGATCTTTTTGGTTTTGAGTTTAACATAATCATATAAAGTATTATATAAAAACCTAGAAATTTCCTCGTTGATTCCAATTTTTCAACAAAACATTCTATTAAAAAATAAATACTTTATTTATTCCAGGATAATTTATAAAATTCTATGTTAGACCTAATATTAGTTCATAATAATCCTTAACCATATTAAAAAAATTAAAAAACATGGGATGAGAAAAAAACTCATGTCATGAAATATAAAAATAAACAAATAATGTTAGTCTGTATAAAAAGATATGAATGTAGGATTGAAATAATGATGTAGATGCTCAATATACAAGAGGGGGGTGAATTGTACACTTTAAAAATTCCTTTGGAACCTTTAAAGTTAGTTATTCATAACTATAGTTTCCTTAATCAAAGGAAAGGGCTAAGTTTAACAAAGTTAAACTTAAGAAAATTCACAACACCTCTAACACCAAATGAAAACTTGGAAAGAGATTCTGAAAGTAAGTTCCGAAAATATGCTTCCGGAAATTGAAACTTAACAAAAGATTACAATATGAGATTCTACCTTAAAGCATATAGAATCTAAATGAAACAGAGTACAAGTAAGGAAGTATAAGAAAGTTATACTTTCCTTACAATACAATATGCAGTGGAAAATAAAAAAGTAGTAGAACTACAAGTAACAAGATATAAGTCTTTTAATCCAAAGATAAGGGTATCCTACAACCTTGGGTAAAGGCCCCTTGATTTATACTTTCAAGCAAGTCTGTCTTACCCATACCAGGGTAATCCCTCGATACAAAGATCGGAGTCTCTTTATTGCTATCCCCGCAAGCCCTCAACTTCAAGGTGTTGGAAACCTCTATCTTCCTATCCCCGTGTAGAGACCTGAAGCTTGACGTACATTGACATTACATTACATTTGCGGAATACACACACACAAGGATCGTAATAGTTTAGTGTCTCTGGAAACTCGGAATATAATCTTCTAATCCTGGTGAAAGATCTTCAACATCTCCCGTAAAGATCTTCCTTTTTTTTTATACCTAAAACCTTTCTTTATATCCTGGGGAAAAGAAAACATAATAGGGTGATCTCAAATTCTCAGTGAGGGTAAACAAAAGAAATATCAATCACATCGTATACACAAGCACATAACTTTTGGAAATCTTAACCTGCAAAAGAGATCATAATTTCATAACATGGGATAAATCATGGTAGTGAAATGTAATCACAATAATCATAACTTAAAACATGAAACTTTGTGGTATACACACATAATCATAGAGAATCATTTCTTGTTAGTCAAGACTCATTGCCAAGACTATCTTAGTGGACAAAATCCCTTTCTGAACCGAGTAACCCTCGTTCCAGTCCTGTTTCACTGAACCGGTATAACCTACCGTTCCAACCATGTCTATCTCATGAGATATAAAATCTTTACCCAATGCATTGGAGGGAGATATAGGTCCCACCCATCTTATAATGAATCCTTTCTTATGTGTGCCACATAATCATAAATCATACATCATCGCATAACACATGTAACAAAAATGGGATTCTTGAAACATCATGATATCATAAAACAAATCATATAAGGTAAATGACTTCATAAAAATAATTCCCTCACAACAAAATCAAATCAATGTAATAATAGGGATAAAAACAGAACCCTATATTATCTTAGATAGAAAATAACTTTGATAAAACATTTGAACTCCATTCTTGAGGAAAATATCATTTCCACTTCAAAAACATTTTTCCTTTCTTAACATGTCATACGACTCTAAACTAAAAGAGGTTGATTAAATATAAACTTGAAAACTTGTAAAGGAATCTTCTTGGAAATAATGTTTTAAAAATCCATTCATGTCGTATAAGTTAAAAAAAACATTCTTCTCGCACTTTTGTCGGAAAAGTCAAAAAAAGTACCTCGTACGAAAAACGACAAAAGATTCCTTTCATATCTTTTACTTAAAACTCACCGAAGGGTAAAATTGGATTTAAAAAAATTTAGGTGGATGGAAATAATATTAAATATTGAGGAAACATGTATGTGGATGATAAAATACACCCCAGTAAATGCCAAAGTATAAACAATCTCAGATAAAAATGAGATTGTGATATTTCCCTTACCTTAGGTCCAACTTGCTTTGTAAGTGTCCGAACCTCCTGTATAATGATTTAAATCATGTTATTGACTTATTAAAGAATAATATTCATTGTTATGATATCATATATGGTTCACTTATGACTTTATATTACCCGTTCTTTTGTAAATTCCATGTTAAAGAGCGTTTTGGGTAAAATTGTTTCATTTGTCGTCCGTGTTTTGACTTGTAATTATTCATATGATTACTTAGATCTTGATTACTTAATTCAAGAATATAAAACATGATTTATATATATATATATATTCATAATATAAATATATATAATAAATCAGTAAATGGAAAGAAATACACCGTTCATGGAGACGGTAGTCCGTACGTACGCATGAACGCTGTTTTCGTTTCCTTATTGAATTGAGTTGAATTAAGTAGATGACATACATATAAATATTAATAAATCCAGTATCATTATTATGTCATATATTTCATTAGTATTTATTATATATAATTTATAATCATTCATGAATGGTTAATCATTGAGAATGAATCTCATCGCGTCGTGGAGACGGTAGTCCGTACGTACGCACGAGCGATGATATCGTTCCCATGGTCGTGGAATTGTGTTGAAGTGTATGTATACTATTTCAGTATCAATATCACTTTATAATAATCATATATAGTTACTCATTACACCATTATACCCATCCTATTAAGGTGGTGGTGGAAAATAGATTACACCACGGCGTGGAGACGGTATTCCGTACGTACGCACGCGCGGTGATTTCATTTTCCGTAGGATGGATAGATGGTTAAATAGGGTTTTTTCATACTTATAATAACATATCAGTATATGAGTGATACTTATGTTATTACTTCATAATGAAACAACTAAAGAAGATGAAGTTGAAGAAGAAAGAAATTGGAAATGATTGGTAATGGATATTACCTCTTCTTTGAAGTGCTTCTTTGAGACCTCCTTTTAGGGAACTAAAATTGGTCTTTTAAGAAGCCAAGGACCTCTAGTATGATACTAGGGAAGTGAAGAAGAGATTTTGGCAGGGGTTGGCCGATCTTGAATGCTCAAATTGGTGTGAGGAGGAGAGGGAGGAGGTGCCCTTTTATAAGGGAGGAGAGGGGCATCTTAGGAAAATCTCAAAATATTATTTTATATTAAGGTCAAATTAGGTTTATAATGGTTCCAAATGGTCTTATTTAGAAGATAAAGTGGGGATGGGTCTAAATCCTCTCATCCAATAGGATTTAGACAAGTTTAGGTTATTATTTTAACCTTATCAATTATATTCAACTCTAAGTTAAATAATTTAACTTTTACCGTGTCTTTTTGTTTTCTTACACTATATGGTTAATAAACTTACTATATGAAGCCAAAAGAACCTCAAGTTGTTTATTATTAATATATCTATCCTTATCTAAGTCATTTGGCCTAACCTTAGATTTTTAGGAATTAAATAACAATTAATAATATAATATTTGTTTTAAAAACTAATTTATGTCAATTTTGACACTATTTGGTACATGATTTTTATGAAATTTCTAACAGAATGATAAGTTCGATCCAAGTTACTTAAATCAACAATAACATGTCATATTAACCTAGAAAATTAGTTTAAGTCATAAAAAGTCTCAAATTACATTTATTTGGGCATTTATAACATCAATTATGTTAATATTTTCTTAAAAAGGTAATTACTGCATCATCGTTGTGTCATAAATAAGTTAAATTATTTAAAGTATAAAAATTAAAAATAAAATACAATTATGTAGGAAATATTTTTAGATTTCTAATTAATATTTATAGTCGAAATTATATTATGTATAACCCTATATTAAAAATGTTTTAGTAAATAAACTTTGATTTTAACTCTTTTAACTCTTCTTTGAATTAAATAATAATAAATGTCCTAATCTAATTCAAGTGGGCCTAAATGGTAATATTTTACACTTAAGGTTGTTTTTGGTCGAGATACACTTGTCCAATAGGATTAGGACATGTGTTAGGGTAATATTAATATCATTTTTACCCTTAATTACCCTATTTACTTTTAACCGTGGTAAATAAAAGTAAAAAGTTACTATTCACCAAAAATTATTTTCATCTCATTGAACCACATTTTACTTACTAACATCAATCGTGTATCTCGGATTTGTGAAATTCCATTCACAGAAGCGGTAAAATTAAGATTTATGAAAAAATTAATTTTTTTAACTACCACTTAGTAGTTTCACTATTCATCAAAAATTGAAGCTTTTCAGAAAAATGCCAAAATTTCACCCTAAGATATAATTGATATTCCAAATTCAAAAATGATTTATATTTTAAAAAATTTCCAACATATAAGTTGCATTAATTAATTTTATAATTAATTTCCGCTGTCACAACAGATAGCGTGTTTTTAAGAGATAATAACTATCAAAAGATTAACACTTGTTTATGTCTGGTGTAAATGTGAAATTACATCCAATGAACAACATTGTATTGAAATGTAAAAATATATTCTAAATATACTTTAAAACCACTCAAATTAATAATTTATCACTATTAATTATTTTTATTAAAAAGTGGTTTTTAATTAAAATTTAGTAATTTTCACTATTCATTAGAAAATGAAAGTTATCCGAAAAGTACCAAAATTTCACCTTAGGCTAAATTCGATACTCCGAATCCAAAAATGAAGTCCATTTTAAGAGATAAAATTTCTAAAATTTTAAAAGGTTGTTATTACTATTCATAACGGTTAGTTTTAATAATATTTTAATAGCATATCGTTGTTTAGTGAAACTCGGTATTGCGTACTACACACGCTATCGAGGAAAGTTGTGATTGCGTGTAATACAAGGCAAGTCAAGGATGCATGTTGAGAAAGCTCCTTTTGGTGTACCGTACAACACAAGACATTAGTGAAATTAAAAAGAATATTTTTCATAAAATCTTGGGTTGTTACACCCCGGATGTCCTCGAATGTAATCACCAACATTCGGAGTCGCACGAAGCTTTGAGAGTTAATAAGAGCCTCTCTCTCTCTCTCTAGAAATCACTTCAACAGCATGTATACACAATGTTGAAGAAATCATTCATCAGTCATCAGTTCATCCTCGAGCTCTTTCAAATGAGCTCCTATTTATAGGCAAGGTCGACCTCCTTTCCAACGGTCATATTTTCCTTAAAAGTCGGAGGGACCTATACACGTGTAACTTAACCAACGGTTAGTTTATAACAGAATAGACGACATCGTTTTATAACAAAATAACTGAAACAGAATGTACGACATCGTTTTAAGTCTTAAAAAGTTCGGAGTGAATATTCGGAGTGAATGTTCAGAGTGAGAGAAAAAATATTAAAGAGTAGATAGATTATAACAACGTAAGCAAAATGAAATTTCGGAGTTTAACCAAAAATTATTTTCGGGGTCTAAATAAATTCAGAGTGTATAAAACAAAGATGATCAGATTCTGTTTACTAGGTGAATTCGGAATGAGAATTCGGAATGAGAATTCGTCATCAGAATTCGTAGCGAGAATTCCTCATCAGAATTCGTAATGAGAATTCGTCATCAAAATTCGTAGTGAGAATTCCTCATCAGAATTCATAAGGAGAATTCATCATAAGAATTCGTAGTGAGAATTCCTCATCAGAATTCGTAATGAGAATTCATCATCAGAATTCGTAGTGATAATTCCTCATCAGAATTCGTAATGATAATTTGTTGTCGAACTTCATAAGGATTCGTATCTTGAATCTAGAGTAGAACATAATCAGAGTTCGTATCCGGAATTCAGAATGAAACTTTATCACAGTTCTCATTCTGGATTTCGGAGTGAAACTTTATTACAGTTCTTATCCAAAATTCGGATCCTAAAACAGAATAATTCATATAAAAGTTTCAAACAATTCCGAGAAAATAGAAATGAATCTGAATATTATACTTAAGAAAATATGGATGAAAATATGATAAGGATAATTTTTCTTACAAAAGCGATTTTCCTTATAAAATCAATTTTCCTTATAAAAGCAATTTTCTTAAAGATAAGGTGTTTGTGATTTTTAAAACAAGAAGGAATGGAAAATTCATAAGGAAAACCTTATTGACTCAACAATCTCCCCCTTTTTGGAAAGCACAAACATCATTTCGAAAAAGAAATTCTAAGAAGAAAGAAAAACATTAAGGCTTATCTCCCTTTGCTTTAAGGATATTGATGAATACGACTAACTCCCCCTTAGGCTTTGAATCTATAAGGATCGTATTCTAGATTTCCGGAATGATATTTTATTACGAATAAGAATGCCTTCTTTAATGAGAAACTCCCCCTTAGATAAACTCTATTGGAGTTTATTTTCTTTCTCACCCTTTGTTAAGATTCTTTTTCCCTTTCATTAGATTTATTTTCCTTCTCCCCCTTTGTGATTTTCAAAAATAATTCGAGGGAATGGAAAATATAAAAAAGTACCTGAAAAATTAGTAGTAACAAGAAAAAAAATAGGCAAGCACAATTTCTATCAAGTTTAAAAATTTCAACAACAAAATAGTTAAGGTACAACAAAAGATCAGATCTGTCTATTTAGGATCTTTCTCCTTTACCATGAGACCCTTTAGAATAGTCTTTATCTTCTTTAAGTCGTTATGATCTTATTCTTCTTGCTTCTCTAACACAACAATTCTTGCACTTTGAGCTTCAATCTTTTCTTCCTGGGCTTGAAGCTTTTCTTCCTGAGCTTTAATCTTTTCTTCCTGAGCCTTCAATTTCTCTTCAAACTCAATCTGATGATCCCTTTCATACTTTTAGTTTTTAGAAACAGAATTTATCTTCCCTTTCAGATCTCTGCCTTCTTGAATCTGGAAATTAATTTCATCTGTCATCTTTTCTTCAAAGGATGAAGTAATCTCATTTATCTTCCTGTCTTCTGTCTCAGAGGCATCCTTCACATTGTCTTGGAATTCATCAAAGTGCCTCATCTCTTCTGCGGTCTTCCTCGACCAACTAGTCATCCTCTTTCAAGATCTTTTGTGGGATTCATAGTCGACAAAGAAAGTTTTTAATTGAGCCTCTATTTCAACACACTTGTCCATAACCATAGATACGGAGTCTGTCTTCTGATTCAAAGCATGTTGGAGCATATGGCATCTTGAATCAATACTTGAGAAAGTCGGAATAGTACCTACCAACCTCTTTAAAGACTGAACAACAAAGTCATGCCCCAACGAAGATGACTCCGAATCCGAAACTTTTCTTGGAGAATATTCTTCTTCAAAATGATCAACCTTATTCTTAGATGAGTCACCAACTTCCCTTGTCTTTACTACCACAGAGCTCAGGTTATCAACAACAAGTTGCTTTCCCTTGTCCTTTTTCGGAATGGATTCATGTTCCAGAGTTCTCTATTCACTATCAGAAACTTGAACAACATTGGCTTCCTCATCAGCAACTTTCTGAGCACCAACCTCTACGTTCTCCATTTGAGAAATATCATATAGAAGTTGTTCTTCCTCTGCATGATAAGCTACTTCTTCTTCTCCTTTCTCCTCATCCATCGCTGGAGTGACTAGCTTCGATGATTCAGCTTCTGAAGTTCGGAGCAATAAATGTTCCTAAGGTGTCCCCTTATAATCATCTACTTGCATTAAAACATCTCCAGTTTCACCACTTCCTTCAGAAACAACTTCTTCTTCTTCCACTTTCTCAATCTACTCTACTTCTTCAACAGCCTTAGCTACTGCCTCTTCCAGAGCAACAAAGTTCCTTCCTGGAGTCTCAGGTATAGATTCCAAAGAAAAAGATCTCAGAAAAGAAATATTTGCTGAAACTATCTCATTGAACTTCAACAATGCCTGAGCTACCTCTACTTCAGACAACTTCTTTTTAAGCTTGTTTTCTTTGACTTGTTTTTCTAGCTCATCCGTTGTTCTTTCCTTCAAGGCCTTAGCCTCCGTAGGATCCAAGACAAACTGAGGCTCCCCTTTCACTCTCTTCTCTTTGATCTCCCTCCATTTAGCAACTACCTCATATGGGTAAGCTTTCTTCTTCATTGGTTTTGGAGGTTTGGAGTGAACTTCCTTAGACTTGGGATTCTCTACTTCAACTTCAACTTCTTCCAACTTTTTCTTCCTTACTGGTTTAGAGGATTCCAGATCAGCAACTTTCGGAACCGTTTCTCCTTGAGCAGGTAAATCGATAAACTGACCAGTCTTCTTATCAAAGACTACATCCATTCTTTTGAGTGTACCATCACTCACCAGAATAATTTTGAAAACTCTTGTCTTAGACTTGCAAGCCTCCTTGAAAGACTCAAGGCACCTAACTATCAACTTTGAGAGGATTGTTGGATACATCAAGATCTGATCTCTCAGATTCCCTTTCTTCACATTCTCAAGAGTAATAAAAATGTGTTTCATCAAATTAAACTTCCTCAGATTTATCAGAAAATCTAGGATATAAATCTCACTCTTCTTCAGACTATCTTTGTCACCCTTTCTCGGCACGATAAGGCCTTGTACCCATAACTCTAGAATTCGAAAATTCATAGATAAACTAGCAATCTTCGTAGCCTTGTCATCTGCCAGTCCGAGAGTTTCTAATGCTTTTTCCTTGTCGAAGCTACCCTTTGAATCTAGCAACACATGAGATATGAATTCGTCTTCACCTTCATTATTCAGCCCTACCAAGCTTGCTGCCTTGGCAAATGAAAGATTATAAGTCTTTCCATAAGACAAAAAAGACAACTTCTCCCTTCGATCTTCCTTAAGAAAGGAGATTGTTTCATAGAACTCTATAAGCAAATCTGAATACACTTCATCTTGATTCCTAGGTTTTGACACCACAACATCTTCCCATCTATTGAGCTTAATATTCTTGGAAATAATAGAATCATAATTGTTGAAGAAGTCAGGATGAACCAACCTTTCTCTATATACCAACCACTTCAAAATCGGCTTAGGGGAAGACATGTCTTGAGAAGCTACTTCCACAGACATTCGGATCTGAAGACCTCTGAGAAGTTCAGAATGGAGAAAGCTGAAGTTCGGAACGGTTTTAAAACAAAGAGGCAGAGCTTCGGGATGCTGGAGCTTTAAAACCAATGTGGGACAACCATTTGGGGTCCTCTTTATATAGGCAATGAGAAAACGGTTCAACTTCCTCATTTGATCAAATGGTTGTGACAAGCAGAGATAATATCTGATGGTTGAAAACCAATTATAAAGAGAACTTGAATCCAATATTTTGAGGTTTTTATTAAAACAAAAATTTAAGAAAATTATAATCCGAAAAAAAAATATAAGAAAATGCCAGCAAGTAAAGTATGACTACGGAAACTTGAGTAAGGAAATCATACCTTTCGGATTGGCTTAGGAGGATTATTCGTAATGGGTAATATAAAAATGAATACGAAAAATATTTATTACGAAAAGACATAGTTCGCAAAACTCATGACAAAAAACAAACTCATTGCGGAAAACATAGTATGAAAATTTCATTACAAAATTTGAAAACGAAAAACTCATTATGAAAGATTCGGTACTAAAATCCCGTTATGAAAATACCAGTACGAAATTTTCCATTCCGGAAGTTTTAAATACGAAAATTTCCATTCCAGAAGTTTTCTATACGAAAATATCCATTCTGGAAAATTTTAGTTCCGGAAATTCCCATTCCGGAATTTTAGTTCCGAAAAGTTTGAAAAACTAACTAACTTTGAAAAATTTAGTTACTCTAACAATCAAATGTACCCCCCCTGTGAAAAGGAGTTTATTATTGTAAGGAGATTTTTTCAACAGAAAGTTAATGAAGAATGATTACCTTATAGTTATCATTCCTAACTTTTGTTTAATGTATTCAAATCTATCAGAAGGCAACGATTTTGTGAAAATGTCAGCAAGTTGATCTTGCGTTCCGATAAACTGAAGAATAATATCTCCTTTTAGTGTGTGTTCCCTAAGAAAGTGATGCCTAATATATATGTGTTTTACACGAGAGTGATGTGCAGGGTTCTTCCTTAAGGCAATGGCACTTGTGTTATCACACAAAATTTGAGTTTTATTAAAACTCAAGCCATAGTCTGTGAGTGTGTGTTTCATCCACAACACTTGAGCACAACAACTTCCAGCTGCTACATATTGAGCTTCAGCAGTGGAGAGTGCTATAGAATGTTTCTTCTTGCAAGACCAAGAAACTAATGAATCTCCTAATAAATAAAAATTTCCGGATGTACTTTTTCTATCCATTCTACATCCACCAAAGTCAGCATCAGAAAAGCTTTTTAGGATAAAATAATTTTCAGAAGTATAAAATAATCCTAGATCCATGGTTCCCTTAAGGTAGAAAAAAATTCTTTTTACTACCTTTAAGTGAGATTCCTTAGGATTGGATTGATATCTTGCACATAAGCATACTGAGAACATTAAGTCTGGTCGACTAGCTGTTAAGTAAAGTAAACTTCCTATCATACCTCTAAAATATGTTTGATCTGCTGGTTTCCCAACTTCATCAAGATCTAAAGAGTTTGAGGTACCAATAGAAGTACTTATACTCTTAGTGTTGTCGTTACCATACTTTTTGTGAAGATATTTAATATACTTATGTTGCGATATATAGGTTCCTTCTGGTTTTTGAGAAATTTGAAAACCAAGGAAAACATTAACTCGCCTATCATAATCATTTCAAACTCAGATTTCATTAGACTTGCAAAAGAGTCGGTCAAAGATTGCTGAGTTGAACCAAATATGATGTCATCAACATAAATTTGAACAATCAAAAAAAATTTATTATCTTTCTTTATAAAAAGGGTTGGATCTTCATTTCCCTTAACATAGTTATTTTGAAGCAAAAATCCAGTAAGTCTATCATACAATGCTCGTGGGGCTTGTTTAAGACCATACAGAGCTTTGGTAAGTCTAAAAACTGAATCAGGATGTTTTGTATCTTCAAAGCTAGGAGGTTGTTCAACAAAAACTTCCTCTTGAACATAACCTTTAAGAAAAGCACATTTCACATCCATATGGAAAAGTTTAAAATTAAATAATGCTACAAAGGCAAGTAGAATACGGATAGATTCAAGTCTAGCTGCTGGAGCATAGATTTATTCATAGTCTATTCCCTCTTGCTGATTATAACCTTTAGCAACAAGTCTATCTTTATTTCTTACTATGACTCCATTTTCATCACATTTATTTCTAAAAACCCATTTTACTCCAATAATAGAAGTTTCCTTAGGTCTTTCAACCAAGGTCCAGACTTTATTCCTTTCGAATTCATTTAGTTTATCTTGCATAGCTTTGATCCAATCATCATCACCTAAAGCTTCATCAGTGCTTTTAGTTTCTAATTGGGAAAGAAATATTAGATGTTCTACTTCATTTCATAAGGAACTTCTAGTCCTTACAAGTTTATTTACATCACCAATGATACTATCACTGGGATGATTCTTAAGAAACACTTGATTTGGGTTTTGAAAAGCATGTTCATCAATATAGGGTAGAAAGTCTTCCGGGGTAAATGTTTCAGAATTATCTTCTTGAACATTATCCTTATCTGAAGGTTCTTCTGTTGAAGGTTGACAATCAGTTTTTTAAAACACATCCGAGTATGTAGGCTGGGATGGTTTAAAAATAAAAGGATTAGACTCATCAAATTTTACATGTATTGTTTCTTCAACAGTACAAGTATTTTTATTAAAAACTCTATAAGACTTAGAATTTGTGGAATAACCTAAAAAAATTCCTTCATCATATTTTGGTGCAAATTTATATAGGTTATCTTTAGTATTAAGAATTAATACTTTTCAACCAAAAACCTTGAAGTATGATAGTCTTGGTTTTCTACCATTCCATAACTCATAAAGAGTTTTATTAAGAAAAGGTCTAATCAAAACTCAATTTATAGTATAGCAAGCAGTACTTATAGCTTCAGCCCAGAAATGTCTAGCTATAAAATATTCACTCAACATGGTTCTAGTTATCTCTTGAAGAATTCTATTTCTTCTCTCAACTACACCATTCTGCTGAGGAGTTCTAGGTGCTGAGAAATTGTGAGTAATACCTTTTTTTACTAAAAAAAGTTTCAAAATCATAATTTTGAAATTCTCCTCCATGATCACTATGAATAGTTTTCAAAGTAAGGTTTTTCTCATTTTTAACTTGACCTCTAAAACTTTTAAAATAAGAAAACGATTCAGACTTCTTTGCTAGAAAATAGACCCAAGTAAATCTAGTGTAATCATCAACTAGAACAAACACATAGTATTTGCCTCCAATACTTCTAGTTTGTGTTGGACCAAAAAGATCCATGTGCACTAACTGTAATGCATCAGTTGTTGAGACTTCACTGATTGATTTAAATCTAGATTTATGTTGCTTTTCATATTGACAAGGATCACAAACTTTAGAAGAATCAAATCTAAGCTCCGGTAGATCCTTAACTAGTTTCTTCTTAGAGAGTTTACATAGGTTTCTAAGATTACAATGACCTATTCTTCTATGCCATAACCAGGAATGATCTTCCATTGCACTTAGACAAGGTAAATCTTGACTCATGAGGTCTTCTAGGTTCAAGTTGTAAACATTCTCTTGCCTATTGGCTGAGAGAATAAATTCTTCCTTGGAATTGTGAACTAAGAACTTATCATTCCTAAAATTCACAAGGTAACCTTCATCACATAACTGACTTATGCTAATGAGGTTATGCTTAAGACCCTTAACAAAAAGAACATTTGAAATCAAAGTTTTACCTAAAAGAACAATATTACCAATACCAACAATCTCACCCTTAGCATTATCTCCAAATGTTTCCTTTCCTCCTTTCGTTTTGATAATCTTTTCAAAATAGCTTTTGTTACTAGTCATGTGCCGGGAACATCCATTATCCATGTACCATGTATTGTTGCTGGTACTCTCTTTATTTTCCTGAAATCAAGAAGATAATTAGACTTTTGGAATCCAAACTTGCTTGGATCCAAGATTACCTGATAACAAAATTTTAGGAACCCACATCTTCTTAGAAAAGTAAGCTTTATGAAAACCTAAGGATTGGGTTTTGTTTAAGGAACAATTCTTTGCCCAATGACTACCACATTGACACTTGGTAAAAAATGGGGCACTCTGAGGAACAAAATAATTGTTACTAAAAATTGGTTTTGCATGGGAATAACCAAATCCGGATTTATTTCTTAAAGGTCATATTTGGGAATAAATTTTATCAAAATTTTCCTTACCATGGGTAAAGTTTGATAAACACTTCTTTAAGGAAACAATTTCGGACTTGAGTTTTATAACCAAGTTTGTATCCTCAAAATCATTATCTTTAGAACTAGATCTAGGCTCGAAAACATTTTTCTTATAAATTACATTTTCTAATTATTTAGAAAGTTTGTTCTTCTCAGAACTTACTTCCTCAAGAATTTTTGAAATACTTTCAAAATCAGCATTTTTCCTATCAAGATCTTTAGAAAGATCTGATATCTCTTTTGTAAGAATAGAATTCCAAGATTTTTTTTTATCAAGTTCTTTATTGAGTTTGGAATTCTCAATTTCAAGAAGTTCAGCAAACCTACAGACTTATTCATAAGTAGGTAAAGTGTTTTCTTCATCAGAAGAATACTCTTCATCAGAAGAGTTATAATACTTACTATCATTAGAATTTAAAGAAACATTGGTCAATGATTCAGCATTTCGTACCTTATCCATAAAACAATGATTATCAATAGGTAATTTGGCTATAAGACCAAGATTCTTCTATCCTGAAGATTCGTAATCAGAAGATTCATCTGAAGAATCACCACCACTGGCACTCCAGGTATCATTAGCTTTCAGAACTTTGTTAGCTTTGTCTTTATAATACTTCTTTCTATTCCTGTCTAAATGCCTTTCTTTCCTTTCTTTCTATTTTAGCAAAGGGCAATCTGGTCTAATATGTCCATCTCTCTTGCATTCATAACAAGTAACTTCTCCATCTTTCTTATCTTTCCTGTCCTTTTTCTTATACTTGGATTGGAAATTTATTTGGCCAGCTATCTTGTTCATCCTTCGAGCAAGATTTTCTAATTCATTTTCTGATATTTCACTCTCACTAGATTCTGATTGGAAAATAAATTTCTTAGACTTGGATCTGGTTACTCTCTCAGAATTCTTAGCTTTCATATGATTTGATGTTGTTGTAAAAGAAACAGTTCCATTCCCATTTTTCTTTTTGATGTTTTCAGCATCTCTCTTCATTCTGGCTTCATGTTAGAGAAGTGTTCCAAATAACTCATCAAGAGAAATTTGAGTGACCTTCCTGTTCTCATCTATAGCAGTTCTTTTGGATTCTCATTCATTGGGCATAATATCAATTATCTTGTCCACAAGTGCTTTATCATCTAACCTTTTTTCTCTCATAGACTGTAAGCTATTGACTATAGTCATGAACCTCTGTTGAACTTTACATATTGGTTCACTATATGGAAAATTGAAGCCATGATATTCAGCTCTAAGCATAGCTCTAGTAGTCTCAATCACTTTAGAAGTTCCAAAGTGTGTAACCTCTAACTTCTTCCAGATACAATTAGCTGCTTCACAAGAAGAAATTTGGCTATATATATTTCTTGTCATTGAACAAAGTAAGGTATTGCGTACCTTATAATTGAGTTGATACTCTTTCTTTTCCTGGTTAGTAAAAGTTCTAACTTCCCTGACAGGAATTTTATAATCCCCAGTAAGCATAACAAAGTTTTCTACTCCAGTATTGATAACAAAAGTATTCATTCGATCTCTCTAGTACTCATAATCATTACCATAAAAGATTGATGGTCTTGTAGGATTTAGATTATCAATGGAACCAACATTAATTCCTGCCATACTAGAACAACCTTTGGCACACAAACTTGTTAGTAGAACAAAAATAGTAATAACAAAGTTTGGAATGAGAAAGTTCAGAATGGGAAAGTTCGGAATGATAAAGTGATCAAGAAAAACTTATACGAGAGAAAGTATTTCAGAAACCTTCTTTGATACCAATTGTAGGATCGAAATAATGATGTAGATGCTCAATATACAATAGGGGGGGTGAATTGTACACTTTAAAAATTCTTTTGGAACCTTTAAAGTTAGTTATGAATAACTATAGTTTCCTTACACAAAGGAAAGGGCTATTTTTAACAAAGTTAAACTTAAGAAAATTGACAACACCTCTAACACCAAATGAAAACATGGAAAGAGATTCCAAAAGTAAGTTCCAGAAATATGGTTCCATAAATTGAAACTTAACAAAAGATTACAATATGAGATTCTACCTTAAAGCGTATAGAATCTAAATGAAACAGAGTACAAGTAGGGAAGTATAAGAAAGTTATACTTTCCTTACAATAAAATATGTAGTGGAAAATAAACAAGTAGTAGAACTAGAAGTAACAAGATATAAGTCTTTTAACCTAAAGAGAAGGGTATCCAACAAACTTGGATAAAGTTCCCTTGATTTATACTTTCAAGAAAGTCTGTCTTACCCACACCAAGGTAAGCCCTCGATATGAAGATCGGATTCTCTGTCTTGCTATCCCCACAAGCTCTCAACTTCAAGGTAGTTGGCAACCTCTGTCTTCCTCAGCAAGGAATCCCTCAACTTCAGGGTGTTGGAAACCTATGTCTTCCTATCCCTGGAAGTCCTCGAATGTAATCACCAACATTCGGAGTCGCACGAAGCTTTGAGAGTTAATAAGAGCCTCTCTCTCTCTAGAAATCACTTTAACAGCATGTATACACAATGTCGAAGAATTCATTCATCAGTCATCAGTTCATCCTCGAGCTCTTTCAAATGAGATCCTATTTATAGGCAAGGTCGGCCTCCTTTCCAATGGTTATATTTTCCTTAAAAGTCAGAGGGACCTGTACACGTGTAACATAACCAACAGTTAGTTTATAACAGAATAGACGACATCGTTTTATAACAAAATAAGTGAAACAAAATGTACGACATCTTTTTAAGTCTTAAAAAGTTCAGAGTGAATATTCAGAGTGAATGTTCGGAGTGAGAGAAAAAATATTATAAAGAGTAGATAGATTATAACAACGTAAGCAAAATGAAATTTCGGAGTTTAACCAAAAATTATTTTTGGAGTCTAAATAAATTCGGAGTGTATAAAACAAAGATGATCAGATTCTGTTTACTAGGTGAATTCGGAATGAGAATTCGGAATGATAATTCTTCATCAGAATTCGTAGTGAGAATTCCTCATCGGAATTCGTAATGAGAATTTGTCATCAGAATTCATAGTGAGAATTCCTCATCAGAATTCGTAATGATAATTCATTATCATAATTCGTAGTGAGAATTCCTCATCAGAATTCGTAATGAGAATTCGTCATCAGAATTCATAGTGAGAATTCCTCATCAGAATTTGTAATGAGAATTCATTGTCGAACTTCATAAGTATTCGTATCCTGAATCTGGAGTAGAACTTAATCAGAGTTCTTATCTAGAATGAGGAATGAAACTTTATCACAGTTCTCATTCTGGATTTCGAAGTGAAACTTTATTACAGTTCTTATCCAGAATTCGGATCCTAAAACAGAATACTTCATATCAAATTTTCAAACAATTTCGAGAAAATAGAAATGAATCCGAATCTTATACTTAAGAAAAATATGGATGAAAATATGATAAGGATAATTTTTCTTAAAAAAGAGATTTTCCTTATAAAATCAATTTTCCTTATAAAAGCGATTTTCTTAAAGATAAGGTGTTTGTTATTTTCAAAACAAGAAGGAATTCAAAAGTCATAAGGAAAACCTTATTGACTCAACAATGAACTCCCAAAAAACAGTACTTTTTAATATAAAAAACATAACTTAAAATATCATTTCATACCCAATAAATCTACTTTGTTTAAAAAATATTTTATAAAAAAACTCAAAATAAATAATAAATTGAAAATCATACTCTTGTGGGTTTCTTCTGAAATATGGGTACTCGTAAAAATATTTTCTTGAAAAACAAATGTTCTACCCTTAAAAGTTGTTTAAACTTTCCATTAAACCTAATATCATTTTATTACCATAGGAAATTAAAATAAATCACTTAAAACACATTAAAAATTCTATAAAATTCATGTAGGTACCTTGGAACGTTGTCTTTATATCGTATTTACAAGAACTCTTACAAATAGAATATCATACTAGATTAATTCCAACATAATTCCCTAGAGAGAAAAATAATTTCCAAATTCATTAGAGGGATACGTTGGGATCAAATGTCATCATGAATTTTTTAAAATGATCAATCCATTCAAAAAAATTATTTAATAATTATTTTAAATATTAAAATCTCATAAGTTATTTCTCTTAACACATATATATAAGTGATTTCAGGCTTCGTGTAAAAATAAAGATAAAAAACATATTTCATTGAATAATCTTTAAACAAAAATACCCATAATGATGAGAAATGGGTTATTATTTTGAAAAAAGGTTAAACATATTGAGTAATCATCTAAAATAATAATATTTTTAAAGGTAAAAAATTCCTCTCGTATTGTTTTTGTTAAAAACATTTCATTCACACTTTTCTATTAAAAGTCATAAATAACCATTTTCTAAAATGAATAAATTTATTCATTTAAAATCATCATGAATAAAGTAAGGCATGTTGGAAAATTTATTTTAACATAAATATAATTATATCAATAACATACTTTAAAATTTTTTAGGAACATTGATATGGTGTCTAAATATAAAAAAAATGTTCAAATTGGGTTTTAATGATAAATTAGTTACCTCAAGTATGAATCACCACATACAAAAGTTAAATCCATTTTAATAATCTTTTGTTAATTTTTAACATTATTAACAACATTTTTAAATTTTATTCCCTTATTAATTTTCCTTTTAATTAATTTATTATAAAGTCGTATATAGTTATAAAATTAGTTATGTTTATGGCAAACGTTTTTAGATAGTTCGGTTCATAATTGCAAAACAAATTCAATGGGTTGAACATGGTCAAAATGGTATTCATTCCATATTATTAAGAATATTAATCACTAAATGATTATCATATTTATACATTAAATACTATTTTCTAACCATATAATAATGTAATATGTGAAAAATTAATCATATTGCATCATGGATGTGGTAATCCACACATATGCATGAATAATATTTTGATTTTTCAATAGATGGGAAGGTTAGAAAATATATGATATTATATATATATATAATTATATTTATTAAATAAAATATATATATATATATATTAAATCCATCATTATTAAAATCTACTAAGAGTGATGGTTGAAAAATAAACACACATATTCCTAGAGCCGGTAGTCGAGAGGTACACATGAACGATGTTTTCAATGGATGGAAAAAAATATAAAAAAAATATTGTACCATAATAATAATTATTATATATATATAATATTATAATGTTATTATTTAATAATGGTAAAATAATCTTTGATGTTTTTAGAGGAATAAATAAAATAAAAATGATTCATTATGAGTTATACCTCTTCTTTTGAAAACCACATTTGGATTACACCTTAAGCTCTCTAGGATGGTATTTTAGTGAGACCAAAGCCTCTAAGTCATGGGTGGGAAAGTCAGAGATACATTTAGTTAGTTATTAGTTGAACTATGTTCCATAAAATGTGTGAGGAATATAGGAGAGACAGTTACCTTTAATATGTAAGGGTAGGGGCACCCAAGGAATTACATAAAGTATTAAAATAACATAAATTAATATTCAAGATAATGTAAAAAATTGACATATTTATAATATAAGATGTGTATTATTAAAAATAATCTCATCTAATAAAATCGTTAATATTTTAGGTGATTTTTTACACTTATCACTTTCCTTTAACCCTTTTTATCCCTTTCAATTATTATCAAGGTATCAATTTTTTTTCTCAATATATGTCAATAAAGTTCCTATAAAATGATAAGTTACCCATAATTGGACCACGATTGATATTATGGACCATATCCCATTCACATAGAAATATATAATATTTTTATGAGTATTAAATCATTAAATAATATATTATTTAAAAAAATACCATTAATGTTAATTTTAGGACAATTCAAAGAGTTTGACTTTGGTAAATCAAGATGGAAAAATAATTATAATATAATATTTTAACACTTAACTAATATTCTATATTTATCTAATAATAATTTGTAACAAAATAATTCATTCAAATCTAATTATTTTTAATCTTTTTAAAATCATTTACATGATTTTTTTATTAATTTAACAATCACTTTGTCGATGATGCAATTGTTTAAGGTTTTTTTTCAAAATATTTAAAATGATAATAAAATTAAAGTGATAAATAAATTTAATTCATATTTCAAATAAACTTTTAAAACTGAACATAATCACTTTTTATCAGTATGAAAAAATATTAGATATATTAAAATAAAGATAGAAACATTTTGTTATCATTCATTACATAACATCATATTATGGTCATTATCAAATGTATATTGAAGAAAATATCCATAATTTTTAACCTCAGATTTGTATGGTTGAAAACAAGTGTATCCCATAAAATAAAAAAATTGTTTTTGGGATATTTGATCCTTTATCTCGTAGTTTTAAATCTATTTTACATATTTCACACCTAATGGGGTGAAAATATTTATTAATATTATTATTAAAAATAAATATAAATAAAATCGATAAATTAATAAAATCTGAACCTCCTGATTGAAAATATTTAATAAATTTTTTATGATTCTATTTATATAAATGTTGGAAATCAATTTTAATATAAATTTGTATAAAATAATAAAAACCAGTTTTTAAAAAATATGTTTTTAAACAAAAAAATGAACTTAAACCTAGATTGAGTATAGTTATTATTAATATATAATTAATTAGATTACATAAAATTAAATGTAACTTAAATTAAATTAATATAAAATTAAAAAAATGAGTATTTTAAATTACTTCATTTAATGAAAGGAAATGATTGTTATATAAAACAATTTATTTTCAATATTCACTTAAAAGTAATTATTTCCCCAAAATCCCAAACATTCACTATAGGATAATATTGACATGATAATTTCAAAACAGATATAGTTTTTAATAAATATAATTTATAAAACTGTTATAAAATAATTATAATATTATCTCAAAAAAATTAATAAAAACTAATTTTGAATAAAACATATTTTTGGATCATAAAATGGATTTAGTAAAAATTGTGCATATATTTATTAGTCAATATGTTTTCAATATATAAAAACATTATACATAATTTTCATAATTTTTTTATTCTTATTCATTCCACTAATTTATCATCTAGGTAATAATAGTAACATTTAAAAAGTAATAATTTTATATTATATCACAATTCACATAATACTTGGTGTTCCATGTTAAGAAAACTACCAAGGATAATGTTACTTTAAACTAGACATCAAGGTTTAAAACTGCCTGATGGTGAAATAATTTTTTGAAAAATATTTAGAAAAGGATATTTTATTTTAGTTAATGAAGGATAATCTAGATTTTAGATATTACAAATAAAATAGATATGTTTTTCGGTGTTTTCCAAATTTTGGGGTGTGAAATATTGGAGGATTTATCATTATCACACGGTGAAGACTAGTTGTGTTATAGTAAATTTAGAATAATTTTAATGGTAATGGAAAATCATAGAAGATTTATTTTATTATTTTATAACTTATAGAGGTCACACCATAAACCATGTATCCTTCCATGTTGATAATCTTCATAGTGTTCATTTGGAACGTCATAGAGTTCATTCACACCACATGTCTAGAGGACATTCCATTAATGAATTTTTTGGGTGTATAATAGAAAATTGGTTTAATAGGTTATCATTTGGTAACTCATAAAATCACCCCATAAATAATTCTAGGATTTTTTTATGAAACTAAAAAGGATTTTTCCACACTATTGCACATTAGATCACACCATGTAAGAATCATGGTATATTATAGTGATTTTTATTTTTTAGTACATATTATGTGAATATTATATCTCACTACACCATCTAAAATAATTCATTTTGTGAAGTTAGGGATAATGGTATGATATTTATAGAATGTGAAGGATGTTATAATGAAACAAACACATGACACCGCAGAGCAACAAGTCAGTCCTTCAATGATGGAATCTATAGGATTTGAGTACATTGGAAGATATGCAAGACTAATGATGACATGGTGTTAAAATTAATAACTAATAAATAATATTTATATTATCACTAGTTTAGAACAATTTTGTGGTGATCTAAAATATAAAAGTTATGTGGGAGAGGATAGAATTTATTTATAGTTTGATTTTGAAATGCAAATTCCATGTGTATATATATATGAATTTGGTCTACATATTTTAAAGCGTATATAGAGAATAAAAATATCTATAGACTATATGATTGGATGAGAGATCATAGATTAGAGAATAAATGAGGGATATGAGTGTTATGAGGGTAAGAGAAATAATGGTTAGTATCATGGTTTCATTGCTTAAATATAATCGGTAAATTGATGTGGTTTCTGAATAGAGTTTTCGTTTAAGTTTTGTTTTGACATAAATGAAGTGGAGATTGATGTATATATCCAATAAAAATTTTTGTGTAATATCATATAAGTATTAAATATAATAACTTAATAAAGAGTACATATTGAAGAATAATTCCATTATTGTAATTATTACATAGAGTTTTGGGATACTACTATATAAATTTTATTTAAAGATCAAATCCTCATCCCTTACCACAATGTTTTATCTATATTATGTATTTTCATTAGGAGTATTATTTTTAGTTTATTCAAGCATAAATATCTAGTTTAATGATTCATAATTCACATATTAAACATGTAGTGACCTTTCTGTCATTCAACTAAAAATTAAGTCCTACATATATTTAAATTGATACCTTCACCAAAGTAGTGTATAGAGGAGAAGATGGTGGATTTTTTATTTCAAATTGGTGTATTATCCATGAATCATCAATAGGTAGTGATCCTTAGGAGGTAGTGAGATTGTCCCAAAATACTTTTACATGTAATGATCCTTTTTCAGTAGGTATATTAACTAATATTATACCAACCAAATAGTGGGTTATAGTGGATTCCAATACAGAAACATAGTCTCAAGGGTAAGTTACATAGAGTAACCTTTTAAAAATGAACCAATAAAACCAATTTTTTACTTTATTTTATATTTTTTAATCTTTGTGACTAGGGTGTATTGTAAGAGAATGTAATAAAAGTATAAATTGTGTTCTTTCTAAAAATAAAATATGATCCTAATGAAAGGGGGTTGGTTTCAAAGAAGTTAAAATCTTTTAACAATATAATTCAACCCCCTCTCATGTTGTCATACATTCCCATAAATTGGTATTAGAGATAATATATGTTTTAATATATTCAACATTTTATGTCTGTATTTTGGGGGTTTGGGGTTTAGGTAGGATGTAGACACTAAAATTAATGTTCCTTTATTTTATGGAAAAAAATTCTCAAACTGAAATATGTTGTTTATATCATATTTTTTAGATAATTTTGGAATCAATTGAAATTTAATATTCATTAGATTTTTTTCAAAGTTATCATGGAATAATATAAAATATAGATTAAAGAAATATGGAGATTTGTTCTTATGTAAAGACGGCGTCAAAAAAACTATATAAGAAGGTTTATTCATGATAATATCCAACTAAAAAACGTTAATGGAATATGGTTAATGTTATAAGAGTTATATATTGAAGAATATATGGTGGGAGGAGATGACCAGGTGCAATATATTAATTAAGAGTTCTATATTTAAATAAGAAAGAAGAAGAATAATAATAAAAAGTCATCAAATAAATAGTGTATCCTTATGGATATGAATAAAAGTAATTCATTATTTATATATAACTCTATATTAAGGTCATATGTTACTTCTAAATTTCAAAATGTAGGTTACGTATTGTCATAAAATTTTGTTGATTATTTTAGAAATGAGTAATACATTTTATTATTTAAACATAGATATTTTTAGTCCAATAAACAAGTGAGTTTCAAGCTTTCAGTATTGAAGGGTTTTCAAACATCGTACTTGTGCACCCATGGCTGCTCCCACTCCCGCTTGGGCTCACGTTCCTACTCCGGCTCTGGCCCCTGTTTCTGCTCCGACTTCGGCTTTGGCTCCGACGCCTGCTCTTCGGCTTCCAAGGGAGGTTGGCATGGTTGAGGGTTCCGAGAAGGCCTCCTTCAAGGCTGTTCTGTATGGCTCTCCTTCGTCGGTGGCCATTGCCAGCCCTTCCTCCATGCCTCCGGTGGTCCGTCCTCACTTGGCTTCTATCCAGGTTGAACGTCGGCCCCCCAGGCAGGTTGACGGGTTCCCGTCGGCGGATCTCTCCGCTCATGAGCTCCGCGAGGCGGCTTATCTTCTTGACCTCTCTTTGGTGGCCCGCTTCGGTCGTAGCAAGCCCTCGCTGAACTTTTTCTGGGGTGTGGTGAACTCTTGGGGTCTCTCTTGCCCGCCGGTGGTCTCGGAGCTTTCCAGAGTGGCCTTCAGCATACACCTTGGTTTCAGGCTCGACTTTGTGAGAGCTTGGTCCAGTGCTAGCAGAAGGTGTGGCAACTAGAACTTCTCCCTTTCGCGCTGGTCATGGGACTGTCATTTTGGCCGCGAGTCCTCCTCGGAGGCGGTTTGGATCTCCTTCCGAGGCCTCCCTCTGCCTTTCCAAAACCCCTCCATCCTGCAGGCCCTGGGGAACTCCTTTGGTTCCTTTCTCTGCATGGACGAGATGACTCAGTCCCTCTTGTCTACGGGAAACCCCCGCATCTGTGTTGAACTCGACCTGGCCAAGAATATACCCTCCATGGTTATTTTACAGGCTAGCGATGGTTTTTCATGGAGGAAACAGGTCAGATTTCACCACCCCTTGAAGTTCTGCACCCTTTTCGGGCTGCATGGCCACCGGGATTCGGCTTGTAGGAGGAGGAAGGACGCTGCTAGCTCGTCCCGGCAAGCTCCTCAGGCGGGTCCGAGTCAGGCGTCGCCCGGTCGAGGGCGTATGGGGTCCCCGGTTCAGCCCGTTACGTTTTCAAATTTGTATTCTTCTAGGAGGAACGATGCGCCAGAAGAGGTTTGCATGGGGGTGCGGTCTCCAGTATCGGACAGGTTGTCGGCCCCTCATGAGCCTCGCGACCTGATTTCATGGTCTCCCTGTCTTATTTCCGAGACTTACCCTTGACAGGATCGAAGAGCAGTGTTCAAGCATGACCTTTTCCAAGATCTTCTGGGGAGCCCTCCCAGGTATCTCTCCCCTTCACCCCCTTCTTTCTGCATCTCAACCCAGCTTTCCCCAGAGTTCCTCCAAAAATCCCTTGTGAGTAGCCTCACTCTGGATGTGGAGGGGCTGGCCAAGAAGAACCTCCCCTCGTATGGCCTGGAGAAAGAAATGGCGCTCGCTCGTCGCTCCCTGCAACATCGCCTGCTGTCTTCCTCTTCTAAGGGATATACGGGCCTGTTTTTTGATGATGTTGCTCAAGGCAAAGGGAAAGCTCCGATGGAGGAGGATTTCTTATCTTTCAAAAAGGTGGTTCTTTCTCCCAAATCAGCGCCCCTCAAGGCAGTGTTTTCAGGTCCTGTCACCCGCTCCAAACTCAAAGATTCTGGCCATTTTGCACCCGCTCTTCTTTCCTTTTCCTCCCCGTCTAGAGCCCGGAAGGGACTACCTTGATGCTACCCATCCTCATCTGGAATGCACGTGGATTAGGGGCTAAAGCCAAACGTGCTTTCCTGGCCTCTGAGGCCAGGAGTTTTCATGCTCAAGTTGTGGTGATCCTGGAACCAAAGCAGGTACATAGTAAAGGCGCTACTCTCACAAGGAAAATGGGTTTCCCCAACTTCTTCCATGGAGGCGATGTGAACTCCCACATCTGGATTGGCTGGAAGAACCACGTTTCTGTTGAGATTTTGAGTCTCTCTTCTCAATGTATCAATGTTAAGATCTCTACATCAAGCCACGACTTGGTGTTCTCCTTCGTTTATGCGGCCACTTAGGTTCTCAAGAGGAGGGAACTTTGGCATTGTCTGGGAAACTTTCAAACGGGGCCTCTCCCTTGGTTCGTGGGAGGTGATTTCAACGTGATTGCGGATGTATCTGAGAAAAAGGGGGGAGTCGGATATAATTTTGGTGGCATGGATGATTTTAATGAATTCATGAGGAGCGCTGGGCTTCTGGACCTTGGATTCTCTGGACCCAAGTTCACCTGGTGCAACCATCGCAAAGGTGCAGATCGCATTTGGTGCCGGTTGGACTGTTGCCTCTCCAACCTTATTGGGTGGGACTCTTTCCCAATGACGACAGTCACTCATCTCCAGCGGGTGTTATCTGATCATAACCCACTCCTGATCAACATCAAGAGGGAGGAGGCTGTGCATTCCCTCTTCTCCTACTCGACTACATGGCATGGGGACGATTCTTTTCTAAACGCTATTAGGATGTCCTGGTCTAAAGATGAAGCTGCCAGATCGTGGGGTGGCCTGGTGAACCGCCTCAGGTGTCTCAAAATGGATTTTCAAAGCTGGGTGAGCACCAGACCGGATGTTACCCAGGGTATCAACTGCCTCAGGTTGGAAGTCGACAGGTTGGAGGAATCCCTTCAGAACTGTTGGGATGAGAATTTGTTCGTCGCTCTGTGTGACAAGCAGCAAAACCTGTCCGAGAGGCTTCTTTCTCTGGAGAGATATTTCCAACAGAGATCACGGGTTAGATGGCTGAAGGAAGGGGATAGAAACAGTGCTTTTTTCCGTTCTTTCATCAAAGACAGGAAACGCTCAAGGATGAACCTGAGAATGGAGAACGGGGGCTACACGTCGGACGTGAACACTGCAGGGAAGATGTCTCTGGACAACTTCGAAAACCTCCTTGCAGGGGAGAAAGTTTCTTCCTTAGTGAGGGGGAATCAAGACACTGAGAATTTCTTCAACCATATCCCCTCAATGGTTAACCAGGTGGACAACTGCGCTCTCTCCTCCATCCCCTCGGTCGAGGAGATCCGGGTGGCTGTCAGGATCATGCCCCAGGACAGCGTGTCGGGTCCCGATGGCTTCCCGGCTAGCTTCTTCAGCTTCGCTTGGGGGATTGTCGGCCATCTTGTTGTGGAGTCGATCCAGGACTTCTTCCTCTGTGGCCCTCTCATCTGGGGCATTTCAGCCTCCAGACTAGTCCTCATTCCGAAGATCAGAAATCCCACCCTTGTGAGCCAGTAAAGGCCAATCTGCCTTTGCAACGTTGCCTATAAAATTCTATCCTCTATCCTCATCAGAAGGCTCGACAAAGTTATTCCTCACCTGGTCTCATTGGAACAGCACGATTTCATCATGGGAATGAGTATTCAAGGGGCGGTGGGCATCGCTAATGAATTGGTGCAGGACATTAACAGAAAATCGGTTGGACACAATGTCATCTTCCAAGTCGACATGAACAAGGCTTATGATATGTTGGAATGGAGTTTCATCATCCAGGTCATGAGGAAGTTTGGGTTCAGTGAGGTCTTTTGCGATATCTGCTTCAGATGCTATTCATCACCATGGCTCTCCATTGCCTTGATGGGCAAAACTTTTGGCTTCTTTAAGACTGTCTGTGGTGTTCGCCAAGGGGACCCCTTGTCTCATATCCTCTTTGTTCTCGCCCAGGATGCGATCTCAAGAAATTTGAAATATGGGATGGATTCAGACCTCATGTTCCCTTTCCGTGGAAGGAATAGTGCTACCATTTCCCATCTTATGTTTGCTGATGATATTCTTATCTTTATCAACGGCAGGAAAAGGTCGCTGAAGGCTCTCATAGACACCTTAACCACCTACGGCAGATGGAGCGGGCAGAGTGTCAACTCTGCAAAAAGACATTTCTTTACTTCAGACAAATGCCCGGCCTCAAGGAACAAGGAGATTCAAAAAATCCTTGGTTGCTGTAGGATGACGTTTCCCATTTATTATCTTGGGGTACCGATCTCCTGTGGCCGCGTCAAGAAGGTGCACTTCTCTGCGACCCTGGATCGCATTCTTGTCAGAATATACAACTGGAAGAATAAGCTCCTCTCCTTCGGTGGACGGATTACGCTGATCAACAGCGTCCTCACGTCCATCCCCATGCACGTCTTCTCGGTGATCCATCCTCCTAAGGGTACTGTGGAGAGAATGGAAGTTATCCTCAATTCTTTTCTGTGGGACGCCAAGGAGGAGGGAAGGTCCCACTGGGCCTCCTGGAAGCGCCTCGCCAGACTAGTGGAGGCAGGAGGAGTGGGCCTCTGTGATATTCAGGTTACTCTACAAAGCCTCCAGGCTCGACTCGCTTGGGAAATTATCATCGGGGATTCACTGTGGGCAAAAAATTTTAGAGCACGGTATCCGGGTATAGAAGCACAGGGCCTCTACAGGTCCACGCGGTTGGCAAGGTGCATGTTCTCCTTTATGGACACGCTATCAGGTCACACAAGATGGATCATTGGTGCTGGGAAGATCAGTTTTTGGGACACCAATTGGTCCGGGGAACCCTTGGGATACCCCAACTGCCCTTCTCCGGATATCACCTTCAATAGTGCATGCGAGGAGTTCGGCTTGATCAATACCTCTTTGAACGCAAACCAGATGCCTATGCTTGAAAATATTTTTATGAGTGAGGATCCCGATAGGTGTTGCTTCTCGGCTACTAGCTCGGGCAGATTCACCACGCAAGGCTTCATAAGTATCGCTCTGCCAGGAAGCACCTCCAACGCTTGGGATCCAGCTCCCTGGTGCAATGAAATTCCAATCAGAATGAATTTTTTACTATGGAGAATCAGGAACAGGGCGCTCCCTATAGAGGACAACATCCAGCGTCGGGGCGTCGCTCTGGCCTCTAGATGTGTCTGCTGCGCTACTCATAGGTGCGAGTCGGCGAAGCACCTCTTCTTTCAAAGTCATTGGGTGCTTCACCTCTGGTCACTGTTCATGCATAACCCATGCAGAAACGATGGAGAGCCTTCTCTCCAGGAATATATGGAGTGCTGGTTTTCTGGATCGGGTTCTTCTGGCCAGGAGCGGATAGTTAGAATGATCATCCTTGTGGCCTTGTGCTGGGTGCTTTGGGAGGCTCGCAATCAAGCTAGGTGGGGAGAAGGCTGTTCGCTGTTGTTCCTCCAGGAAAGCCTCAAATCCCACATCTTCGAGATTGCTTCCCAGATCAAAGGTGGTTCAACGTCAACTGTCATTAACAACCTGCTCAATCGCCCCTGTTTTCTGAGAAAAGGTATTGTTCAGTGGGTTAAATGGCGCCCGCCGATCATGGGACTAAAACTCAACGTTGATGGCTCATGCATGGGGGGAACCATGAGAGGGGGAGAGATCCTGCGAGACTCATCAGGCTCGGTTTTCCTCGCCTTTAGTGCCTTTTATGGGCCAGGAAATTCTCTGAGTGCGGAGGTCCATGCACTGGCCTCGGGTCTGTTGGTGTGTAGAAGGAAGAGGTTGACAGCATTCGAAATTGAGACAGACTCGGAAACCCTTGCGAGGATCATGAATGGGACTATTGGGGTTCCTTGGGAGCTCACTTACATCATTAGAAGGTGCAAGATCGGTACCGCACATGGGAATATTGTTCATCATAGTTGGAGGGAGGCCAACTTCGCGGTGGACTCCCTTGCCCGCTTGGGTACGCAGGATGTGCCTCTCATTATTTATGACTCACTTTCTTCCCTCCCTCCAGAATGTGCTTCTTTTGTGCTGGGGGATGCCCTTGGACTCCACCACTTCTGACCCCCTTGAGGGGTGTTGTCTCCCTTTCCCCTTGCCCTTTCCTTTTGAATAAAAAATATATGAAGAAGAAGTATTGAAGATATTTTTTTTAAAAATAACTTTGAAAATAATTGTGGTCATATATTACATTTATAATAATTAAAGAAAAATTTAATGGATAAAGAGAAGGATTCAAATTATTTTATTAAAAATATAAATTTGAAAATAAATAACCAAAGTGATGTAAGTGAACAACATATTCATAATTCACTATTAATCTTAAAAAAGGGGACATTCCATGAAGCATCAAGATATTTAATGAGAGGGTAGTGTAAACAATATATAAATATTTTTTATAATGAAAAAAATCCCACATTTAGGATTTTAATTTCATATTGATGGAGAAGAATCTAATTATTGAGAATTTGTAGGAAAATATTTATGTTAAAAAAATGTATTCGCTGATGATTCATTTATGGAAACATCAGTTAGTGGTGAGAAGAAAACAAATCTGGAATTGGTAATGAACTTTTTTTATGTTATATCAATAAAATAAAAATTGAAAAATATATTGTTGAAGGAGTTTTATTTATGTCGAATATTTAGAAACATAATGGATTAATACAAGAATAAAAAGAGGATATATAATGAATTCATGGTTATAAATTGCTTCCTATGAAGTATTTTAAAAGGTATGAATACTTTATTGGGGGTCATTAAAATTATAATAACCTTAGTCAGATGGAAAATTACAATGCAAATTAGTATAATGGTGGTTTTAAATAGATATCCCCCTCTCATATGATAATGATTGATGAAATGTTTGGTGAAAAACCTATTCGAGTAAAAAAACCGATGTAGTTTGATTTTTACCACATTGAAAGGAAACATAGGATATCCCTTGTATTATTGATGGATTTTTCATAGTATGCATCATGTAAAGAAAGTAATAATGTTTAAAAGAGGAAACAAGTTAATAATTATCACATTTGAAGAAGTCCTGAAAGTGGAAACAAAGGGAATATTGAAATGTGATATAATATGATGAGAAGAGAAACATGGATGATGAATTTGACTTCTCCTATAATCTGTATAAATAAATTTGATATTAATAAAGCATGTATTTCATTCAATAACATATTCATGTGAATAAAATAAAAAAATATATATATATTATCAAAAAGTTGTTTTTTAAATATCAAATCTTATTTTTTTATAATGTCCTTCCAGTAAAGAATAGAATCATGTTTTTATAGAATCTAAGAAATAATATATTTCCTTATAATAATAATGGATTATTGGAATGTTGAATGATTAATTAATTTCGTTAATACCATTACAAATAATGATCATAATATTAGAGAATTATCTATTTCTTAAAGAAATAAGTTTGATAAATAATGAAAATATGACTCAATGTGTATCATCTTGTCCTAACTTTCTCTAATGAGTAGCTAAAATGGTTCCCCACATGAAATTTGAAATTCCTCCCTATAGACCAGAGGATATCAACTCTGAGTGAGGGTCTAATAAGGAACATGAGGGCCTATACACCTTTATCAGAGTAATAATATATCATATATCATAATATATAGTAATTAGAAATAATCAGTTTCCAATAGGTAACCACATATCAAATGAAAAATTCCCCAAGTGAGAAGTATTCGCATAAATGAATAGAGTAAACATTACATGTCCAAATACCTTAATTCATTGAATAAAACACCAAATAATGTTACAATAAAAATCCCTAAAAGAGGTCTCAACATCGTGTCTAGTCCTCTCATCAATGATCCATCCCAATTCCCAAATCATTTATCTAAAATAGGGCCTTCTCCATTATCTATATCTATTTCCATGAAATCTTATCAGGCTCTAATGGAAACCCAAGAAGGGTGTGAGTATAAATCATTAGGTCACAATGAATAGTTTCTAAAGTAATATCATGTATAATGAAAATGTATTAACATATCTAAGGACATAATAAACAATTAATTAATAAAAATAAGTTTTTATAAATAAAAATTATTCAATTAACATCGTTGGCCCTTATGTTCCAAATAATAACTAAGTGAATAAAACATTCTTTGGCCCATGAAATTCATCTGAAATATATAACATAGGGGTCCCATATTTTAAACAAGGAGCATCAATACATGTATCAAAAATCGTGATGCCAAGAACCATGTATGATAATCCTAATCAATGATTTAGAGTGATCTATCTAATATAATAAATTATGGGGTATGGAGAATAATATCATAAAATCTGAATAAACAATGTAGAGACCCATTCCAAACACCTTTAACTATTAAATAAAAATAAATCTCGATGGTCAAACATACTTGACCTTTTTAACATATTAAAATATCAAGGGTGAACCTTATTTATCTATCATTAATCTCTTGGTCTATTAATATCCACCTTTAACCCAATTTCGATATTAAACAACTGGACCATTTTCTCTTATAACGAAATCATTAAATGTTACATAAAACCATTTAACAACTTGAATATTCCCATTTAACCTTTTAATATTTCTTCCCTTCATCATATCATAACACATTTAGTTCTCCAAGTTTGGAAATATCTCCCCTTATGAAATTATAACATTCCAAACATCTAGTATGACCAATATAACCTAAATAAAACTGATTCCACTATTCACACACAATTTTATCATTTTAATGGGTTGTAACACTCCATGGGTGGCTATAGGCCCAGTCTCATAGTCATCAATGGGCCCAATAGAACCATGAAGGGTATCACACATCATTTATTTTTCTAATCTATTTTTTTAATCATAGAATGATTCTATGGCTTGGAGGTCAAATAGATCTTACCAAAAACACAATAACAATAACAATATTATGGGATATGTCTTACATACCACCACCCTCATTATCATAGAGAAACACTCATCCAACCATAACCTTTAATTCAAGTTTAAATGGCCTCATCTACAAAATAAATGAACTACCAATAAATATAGATCATGACAATTAAAACAATAGTAATAACCAAGAAATTAATCATCTAGAGAATAGAAGACAAAAAACTCATAGACTTACCTGTATATTTTAATCACAAAAAAAATGGGACTTCAAAATGCCATAGAATCGAAGGAGATCAACCCTTGGGAGAGGAGGGGGGAATTAGTTCACACATTAAGCTTTTCGGAGTTAAATGAAGAATAAAATTTGTTCAAAAGGTGTAATATAGAGAGGGAAAAAGAGTAAATTATCTAGAATAATTGAGTTCAATGGTTTTTCCACATATTTTGTCAACCCATGAACCAACTATACATGCTCCTCTATCCATAGAAAAATTAAATCACATTGTTTTGTTGGGTCACCTACATAGTATGGGAAACTATAAAAAGTGGTGTGGATAACTACAGGCCAATGTATCATGAATTCCCTACTACCTCATACAGTATCCACAACCACTAATTCCCCTCAACTATATCACACTATTAGGGTTTATGGCTTGAACTAAATTTTCACTATCCATGCATCATGCAACTTAATCCCTATTTTCCATCTTTTTCAAGTCATGAACCCCTAAGAATGCACCTAATACATTCCCTACTCCCACAAATAATTCAAAAACCCATTTTAAAGGGTTTTAACCAATATTTAAATGGGAACATACCTTGTCAAAGCATCATGATCTTAAAATATCTCTACCATACAATATCATATCATTTATCTTCACTCCACACCATCACTAAGCCTCCAAGGAAAATAGATCATGCCACTAGTCAAATATTTCAATTTCCCTCTCCCCATTTTCTTCTTAAACATGATTATATTGTCATAACACTTGGAAAATGATATTTTCTTTCTCCAAAACAATTATCACTATGATCCACAATACTAATCAAATGCTCTATAAAGGATGCATTATACTCATGTACAACATTTTCCATAAAAACACATTATAAGTGTTGTGGTGATACTTATTGTGTTTTGCAACAAGTAAAAAATCATTCATGGAATAATACAACTATTGATGTTAAAATAATTATTCTACTTTAATGATCCTATAAAAAATATCATACGATCTGACATATCTAGGCATTAACTTATCCTGCTTCTAAATCTTACAGTGAACTTATACTAGGGACACTCATAGGAACACCATGTAACCTAATATAAACTCCATATATTGATAACTTTTATCATAGTAGTTCTTATACAAACTTTAGGCTATGTCTATAAAATTTCGGATCAACTAACCCTTCTTCAGCATCTCCTACACAAGGCTCTTCCCCAAAAACTCTGACTCTCATTCCTCCAATACAAATATGATTGGATTTTTCTCCCATAGAGTCCCTCTTATGGTTCCTTTTGATTAATCTCATGATAAATATTTCAATAGGTGAACTAAAAACGTTTCTAGTTTCTTTTCCCAAGTTAAACAAAAATCTTTGATTCATTCTCTTAGCATATCCTCTAACACTAGAAAAATGTACTTTTCAATTTCATAACCATGTGATGGTGGTAAAATGTACTCAGAAACACCTAAGTAATAAGAAAATTCTACAACGATTTCTAGAAACATGATGCAATATATGGATAATGATTTGAAACAATACACTGAGGCAACCAATGCAAATATTCTATATCATGGACATATAATTCATTCAATTTTTCAATAGTGAAATTCTAAAAAATCTGTAGGAAGTTGTCTACCTTTGTCAACTAATCCACAATCACTAATATAACGCCATTATTCTGATTATTTCTCTGTAGACCCACCACAAAATCTATAGTAACATCATCCCACTACCACTCTATAGTGGGACAAGGATGTAAATACTAGAATGTCTTTGATGCTAATCCTCCCCCTATAAATTGGTGTAATATCAAGTCAAAAAAAATGTGATATCCTTCTTCATTCTTGTCCACTATCCCTATCAATAAAGATCAAGGTACATTTTGGTCAAAAAAAGGTGCACTTACTACGGTGAAGCCAAAACACCATGCATCATCTACTCCCATATAAAATTAGACATGTAGACATTAACGCGAATGTGAATAATCTCATTTCAATCAATGGTCTACTTAGAAGGTAGATCACCTCCATCAATGTTTTCCCTCAATGCCATACACTTTGGATGTTTATATTTCCTCCTCTTAACATGATTCCAAATAGAGGATAAACCAAAATGTATTTGAGCATAATTTGTTCATTATCCTCCTAAACACCTATGTGTATCTCATTGAATAGATCCATCATCTTCCACTAAGGACTTGATTTATAAACCTCCTGATTCTATGTATTATGAATCAAAGAATCAGTAATATTTTTTCCACACCTAAATATAATCTAGATAAAAGTTTAAATACTGCATATACTCAACTATTCTATACTTTCGGAAATTTATATTATGTTGAGAAAAGATATACTAAAGGATCTTATGATCAGTATAAATAATAAACCTCTAACCTAAGAGATCATGCCTCCAATATTATAAGGCATGGAATACGATTGATAACTCCCATATACCACAACTCGATCTCTCTACATTAACATTGCCCCAACTCTAATCTCAGATGAATCATAAAATAATGTATACTTATTACATGATTTATAATAATATCCAAAATGGTTCTATAGTAAAAAATCTTTAGTTCCGGGAAATCATTCTCACAGGTTTTAAACCACTAACTATTTAATCCCTTACTAGTAAGAAAATGTCAGGAACATTCAGTCAAGAAAAGAACTCCATGAAAGTTTTGTACTAACTTCCCATGATCAAAAAAACATCAAATGTCAAATACATTTTGGGGATTATCCAAATAAGAATCTACTTAAACCTTTATTGGGACCACTGAAACACATTTTTTTGAGATAATGTTACCCCAAGAATGCACCTTTTGATCCATAAGTGATAATTTGATTGCTTGGTATATAACATATTCTCTCTGTGTATACATAATATTATGTCAAGAATTTTGTAACTATCATATCAAGTCTATGAGTATAAGAATATGTCATCAACAAATAAAAAATAAATTAATTCATGCATGGGTGGAAGGTTCAGTTTTTTAAGGACATAAATATAGTATGAGTTTTCATCATCCCAAAGGACATCATGGGAAACTCATATAATCCATACCTGATTTCGAAATCCATCTATGATATATTAGAAGGTATAAATTACAATTTATGACAAACCGATCTAAAATCAATCATGGTGAATATATATTCACCCCTTAGCTAGTCAAGAAATATCATCAATTCCTGGAAGTGGATACCATTTCTTGATTTTCATCTAGTTAAACCTATGATAATCGACATATAAGAATAACATTATTTCAACCATTATAGAAAATAGAATAATAGATCCTTAAAGTGGTATACTATTACAAACGAACCATATATCCTCAAATTCCTCTATCTGATTCTTATACTCATGAATCAATATTACTATAATCTGATAAGGTTGGATAGAAACTGAATTAGATTAAATCATCATCTCAATATTGAACTAAATTTATCCCTAAGATAAAAACCCTTAAAAATAATTAGGAAAGACATCCTAAAATTGATCCACTACAAGAGAGAATATATCCTCCTCTACTCCCCATCATCTAGAATAATATATGAATCCATGTTTACGATCTCACCTAGTTGTGAATGAATTGGAAATCCATGGCCTACATTGATATCTAATTCTATATGATAAAGATAGATGTCACTCTTAGGATCCAAGAGTGTCAACCTATAATTGTAAAAATCAATGTGATCTTGATGTGAAAATGAATATTCTATAACCAATTTCAACTGAAAACCTTAAATCTCGAAAACAAAAAATTACCAATGTAAATTGTACTCACCAAACTCAATGGTAGTCCCCTTACAAATAAAATTTCCCTTCGATCATACCTCCAATGGTGCGTCGATCAATATAAATAAAAAAAATCTCCATTGAAAAACTAAAACCATTCAAATGATTTGAATATATGAAAGAGTGTAAAACTCTTATATCAAATGAATATCATTAAATAATATAAATTATAAGATTCCTACATCAAGCAGTCAACAACCTAGCCTCACTACCGATGGGTGCAGTTTAACTTCATGCAATTGACAAGTACCTCTAAATTGAGATCCTATGTGAGTCCCATACATTGAAATTCCTTGATGAATCATTCTCTCATGTCATAGAATTCCTTTCCCCCACCCTGACTGTTATAGAAAAAATAAATCTAACATCTATAATGATACAAGATATAAAATCCCCTTTTATTGTTCTACATTTTCATAAGGCCACCGACACTACCCATTTGATGAGGGATCTTTTGAAACCTATTTATATCTCCCATACTACAAAAATTTTGGAACTCCATTATTTTTCAAAGATAATAGAAACTCTTGTGACCAGGATTTCTACACTAATAATTGATCAATGAATCACAACTGTGAGAGGCTAATCATTTCCAATGGGTACTTTGTCTACCAAAACCATGGAAATAGTTCAAAAATTTTTTCTTGCAACTATCTGATGAAGTGACACATGATTACCTAACTGACAACACCTATCAATAACTTAAACTATCCTTTAGTTCCCCCCCCCCTGGGAAGTGAGTTTATGGTTTACCAACTCAATAAACTTCTTCAAACAGATGATATTTACCTGTAACTTGATCTGACATCTCAATCCATCTTTAAAAAGTTTATCTCTAGATTTCATGGAACCTTGCAACATTGGGGGGAAATGTTATGGGATAGTAAAATGCCTATAATACTCATGCACTGACATATTCCCCTAGTTTAACTTTATAAAATCCACAAAATTATTCGATCTATGATTTTCTAGAGAGAAAAGTCCTGAGAACATCTCATGCAAATCTTTCCAAGCCAATCCCTCTAACTTCTCTTTCTGAACCAGAATATCCCACTATCGTTTCACTAGACCTCAAGACATACAATCTTCCAAAATTACTTACTTATCCACAGGGGTCTCAATGTGATCTAAAATAATTTGGATAGACTAAATCTAAAACTCAATTTCCTTAGGACCACCCTCTCTGATGAATGTCATATGGTGATACATGTGGAACTCCCTATTCATTTTAATCATACTCATAACATCCCACATTAGATCTCCCTATCCATAAACTACATGAATCTTGTCAATTTCATAATGAACTGATCCAAATCCATCTCAAATAAAATTAAAGGATGATTTGGCTGCACTACAGGAGTTACATTCTCACTAATTTCCTCTTGTTTCCTTACCATAAAATGGAATCATGGAGGCATCAATGTACAATTACAAACACATGTTTTAGGGAACATAACATATCATTTTCATAGTTACACAAAGTGGTTTCACATCAAGAAATATAAAACTAATCTACATACACTATGCCAATATACATAACTAAAACACTATCAGTACCCCCTACTATCCCTATCCAAGGCCATTGACTAAGTCATATTACAAAAACTTCCAAACTACAAGCCAAATTTTGGACACCATTTTAACCATTTCAATAAAAATTATTCCATTTAATGCATCTTAATCCTCTTTATTAGTCTATATAAGTCCAAAAAATAAAGAAAATGTATTTAATTTCCCATAACCCATCAATAAGGTTATTTTTTTGTGAATCTATGATAAAGCATGTCACATAAATTCTTGAGTGCTTAAAATGATTCATACATGAAAAATATATTTCCCTACTAGCCAGTGATTAAAACCTAATAAATGAGTATCATAATAAGATAATAGATTCACCCAAGGTGAAATAACATTATACTGTAACTAGCTGATATGGAGGGAAACAATTCATACCCTGTAAACATGGGTTTACCCCAATATATGGATCAGTTAATCCCATAAATGAGTACATTATCTAGGCATGACACATCATAGTCATCTATTTAAATATCCAAAATATTAGATCAGATGAAAATAACCCATATAATACTACTTTTTAAAATCCAATCATAAATCACTCTAAATATTATCTTTACGGTTTCACCACATTTCCTGGGGCGCTCATCCTTATACACCATAGGCTATTGACTTGTTGTGAGTGTATAATGTGGTATGTGGAGAGAATACACCCTCATAATCAAGGTAATTTAATAATAGAATGAATAATAAATATTATCACGTTATAAGGTAAAACCATATGGTAAGAATATATCATATTAAAATTTCTGAAAACTAGGTAAATGGACAAGAAGTAATAAAATAAACATTACATTTCATAATAGTTTCATGTGTGAGATGAAACACAAATTAAAGAAACTATTACAATTCATAAAATGTTTATGACATCATTTGTGGTCCCCTTAACCATGATCTATCCCAATTCCTAAATTATCCATCTAACACAGGTCAATTTCCCTTATCTAGACCTGGAGACATGAAATGTTCTCAGATTGCAACAATGTTTAGAACAGGGTGTGAGTCAAACATAGTAGGACACCATCAATGGTGTCTAAAGAAATATCTATTATAATAATAGTATATTATTTTTATAAGGAAATAATAAATAGGTAAATAATAAAAAAATCATATTTAATAGTGTTTAATTAACTTCATTGAACCTCAGATTCCAAATAACACAAGTTCCAATAGATACAACTTTATCCCATTCCATTTATCAAAAATGTATACCATTGGGGTCAAATATTTTAAACTAGTATCAGGAGTCCATGAATCCAAACTAAGGATACAAAGAACCATGTCTAGAAATCACATTCAATTACATGGAGAGCCATGTCTAATGTCCTAAATCCTGTAGTGTGGAGCTTCATGTCTAAAAATCTCAATCACCTTTGTTATGAATCGTGTACAATACCATAAACTATTACATTAAAATATATTTATAAATTCCAAAATACAAAGAATTTTTAGAAATTAAAACATCAATGATGAACCTATTTCATCCATAATTAATCTCCTAGTCTTTTATATTACACTTTTGACAAAATTTCATAATTTATATATTTAATCATTTACTTATATAAAAAAACTGTGAAAGGTTACTTAAAACCAATTAACAACATGAATATTACCCTTTAACCATTTACCATTTATTCCATTTATCAAATCATAACATGTTAAATGCTTTATATTATGGAAGATATCCGCTTCTACCGTGATAATATTCCAACCAACTATTATGACTGGTTTAATCTCAAAACTGCTTAACTATACCATTAACAACACATTTTATCATTTTAATGAGAGTGAAACACCCCATAGGTTACCATAATGATAGTCTCATAGGCATTAATGGACCTAATAGGATCCGTGAATAGTCTAACACAACATTTAATTTCCCAATATACTTTTCTTAATCAATGAATGAATGAACAACATGGAATCATAATGGAACATACCACATTCACATGAAAAAAATCGATTCAATGAGATAGAGATTATAGAAAACATAACATATTCCCATTGGAATACATACATCTATCCCTAGGCTTTGATCCAAGAAAAAATGGCCTCAAACACAAAACAAAATAACTCTCTAGAAATAGGAATCAAGATTCTTAGATGAAGAGGAAAAACCAAAATGTGAATCATCAAGAAAATATAAGGAAACATGATCATATAATTACCCAAGGCATTGAATCATAATAAACTACACTTTAAGTTCCAGGATAAAAATGGTTATACACTATTGGAATAGTATGGATGCTTTTTTCTTCACCTTAGGATATTGTGAGTGAAATGAAGATGCAAAAATACTATAAATGGTATAATCTCATGAGGGAAAATGTTGAATTCTTTACTTTTAATAAGGAATATAGATTTTTCAAGAGATTGTCTAAACCTTTTTCAAATCATTCTTATTATTCTATCTCTAGGAAACCCAAGTCACACAATATTCTATGTCACCATAACATTTTAGCAAACCATGAAGAATTAATTAAAATAACTCCAACCGAAGTTTCCATAGTTTTCAGGACACCTAGAAAAGTTTTCACAATCATGGTTCCCCCTAAAACATATCACTTGGTCATGGTTCTTAGTTAGAACTAACTATTTATTAACCACACTTAATTCACATTAAATCAAATTTTCTATATTTTTCAAGTCATAAATCCCTAATGTTCTCCTAATACCTTCCTTACTCTTGTGAGGCATTTCATAAACCATTTAAAAAAGTTTAACGAAAATCTAAATGGAATCATACTTCTGAAAAGGGTAGAGATCTTACATAAAGAGTACATTTACTTGTAATAAAGAGAATATTAAAACTAGATAAATCAATACCAATAAATATAAGAAGTGGAATTTATCATCAAACTTTTAGAGTTATGTGTACAGAAGAGGTTTTTTTCTGAAAATGTTTGTGATTCATATCGAAACTAGGGGTTTGTTTTTCATGGAAAACAATAACACATTAAATAAGGATGTATGGATTAAAAAATATCCATAATATATTTAAATATATTATTATTTCATGATTAAAGGGGATATATGATCCACATGGAATATGTTCACTGCGTTCATTGATTGAAAAGGTATATGTGCTATGTGTTTGTTGATAGAAGTTATATATGAACCTTTAAATAAATTGGAATAGGATTAAATGATTACATTGTTAGTGTATTATAAATATGAAATATCATTCCATAAATTGAATCAAATTTGGTAAATAATAAAATTTTAAAATTGAGAAATGGTTTATAGATTTGACAAACATCATTAAATATAGGGATACTTACAATGATAGAGTAGCATCTAATTTCATGGAATAGTATTTTTTATATTTTTTGTGAACTAACAATGTGGTATTATCTAATTGTATTTTAGGATAATTAATGATTTATATTTGAATTAATAATCATCAACAACTAGATCTTATATGAAAAATTTTGAAATAATATTTGTTGTTCATAACTGAAGAAATAAAGGGGATTTTTGATAAACTCTCAAAGTGTTTTTATCCTTATATGGGAAAGAAGAAGTCCAATGGATACATGAATATCTTATAAATTATGTGATATAAATAGTTTCCCATATATAAGTGGTGTTAATTGATTCATCACTTAACAGCTTATACGATATTTGTATTTTTTTAATGTCATTGAGTTCATGCGAAGTTTGTCGTTAAAGGATTTGATATTGTTCATGTTTAAATTATTTCATGGAATTTAGAGGGTGGAATGGAACAAATTAATTCCATTTCAAAATAATATTGTTTTCTATAAAGATTTTTCACTTAGTAATCTTAATGGAATTTTTAATGGCTCGTTACTAATGGGTAAAACACAAATAGTGATTATATTGTAAAGAATGGGGTTATTAGTGAGAGTGGTTTTCAAGTTCAATAGACACAAGATAATAATATTTCAAAGGTACTAAAAATGTTCCAATAAGTGATATGATAAGATATTTTATGTTTATTATAAATAGAGAGCATTGTCTCCCTTAATTTATATTTATTAGATATATGAAGAGATAATTTCCCCCCAACAAATATTGTGCAAATGGATTATGGAAAAAGGAGATAAAATAGAATAAGTTCCATAAAGTTTATTAATAAATAAAGAGAGTGAACAGTTTTATAACATGTATATATATAAATGATCTATGATTATTAACTAAATCGGGAGATATTATCTCTATATCTTATCGTCATTTGATGTTATGGAAGTACTGTAAAAAAATACAAAGTGGGATATTATTACAAAAAATATTTTATATATTGGATTTGAAGATATCAACTAAGATTCCATTAACCAATAATATTTAAGTATTAATGATATTTTTCTATTAAAAATTATTTTTTATTGGTTTTCTAACACCCATATATTTTATGAAATATTTTTTTCGAATAAATTAAATTTCATTGATTTCTTCTGTTACATGCAACATTATGTTTTAACAAACCACAAAAAACTATTAATACTATTATTTAAATAATACCATTATTACTTAAACATTAAATTGTACACATAAATTTGAATAAATATATTTTAATTATTAGGTATAATGATTTTATATAAAAAATTATAAAAAAGTATTTAATTTTCCATTGTCTTTATATGTTTCGAAAATAATATTTCCAAAAATATATATATAATTTTTGGAATACTAAAATTAATTTTGAAAAATTTCATTAATTTAATTTTCCAAAATAAACATCATTTTTAAAATTATAATATCAAAAATACCTGATGGCGTATGTCTTACAATTTTCTTAAAAGCATAAAAATTTGATGGATAGTAAATAAATATTGAAATTAATTAGACAATTTCCTTTTTATTTAAATTATTTAAAAAATTAATTATATTTTAGATTTAATTTAAAATAAAATTTGTAATTTAATATATATATTAATATAATTTAGGTCATTAGAATAATTTTCATATTTAATTTTCATGTAAAAGTTTTATAAACTGTTGAACATTTTCTCTATCAAAACCCACTTACTCATCAATTCTATGGGTTTAATTTTTAATTAAATTTTGAAAAACCAATGAATTTAATTTTTTAAAATTTAATCCATATTTTCAATGAGATTAAATTATATTTTTTGTTAGTTCAACATAATTTTCACCAAAATTAATAGTGAAAATAATAGAAATTAATTATCATGATAAGGTAAAAACAAGTTTACGATGGGCTAAACTAAAATGATAACTATTAAAATGGCCTAAAACCAGTATAAAATATATTATAATGAAATAATTCAACCATATAATGTATAAAACACATAAATAATAAATTTTTTGACCCTTGTGGAATATGAATAATGTGTAAACACCTATTTCGTTTCCAAAAATTACATGTGTTCCACTCACCTCAGTTATCAAAATCCACCCCTCTCTGATCTTATTAAAAAATTAAGACCCTTTTTATTCTGACAATACCATACCAAATCAATTTAAATCTTCCATAATATCATCTTAAAATAAATATTTAGGTCATAAATACATCCTAAAAGGATTTTGGTTCTAACATAGTGAGGTTACCAGATAAATAAGAAACATTCTTCATCAAGAATTTTTTTATTTCTTCCAGGACATCCTTCAATTATTATTTAAACATACTGATAAAATAAAATAAACATGATAACAATAAAAAATTGTTTTTATAATTTCATTACATAAATCCATCTCCACTTACATAAAATGATATAAAAAATCATCATTTGTGTGTACGAAAGACTACTGCCTCACGAACTGATGTTATTCATTTTTCATCACCAACAGTCTTAAAATTTTATAAAAATGGATTAAATATTTATATATGTTATTTGTGATATTATAATTCTTATGGAATTTTTATTATGGAATATACCTTATTAATTTCAATTTTGTGGGAATATGATATTGTCACTCATGTGCACGGTGGACTACCGTCTCGTGAAACGATGTGATTCATTTACGCTTTACATGTAAGGTAATAAGGATGTATTTAATGAAAATATATGATATATATGACATAAAAAATAATTTTCATTAGTAAAATTATATTTAACTTTATTTATCTCAATCCTTTTAGAAAATGGGAATAATGTTCATGTGTATGTATAAATTATTGTCTCCATGAATGTTGCATTTAATTTTCTATCTCTAACATTTATAGAAAACAATAAATAAATATATATTAAATATATATGATATTTATATCATTTTAAACACTATTTATATGATTAAAAAAAGATCTACGTGTGATAACAAAAAATATATTAAATAAAAACAAGAGTGAACATCAAAGTAGTTATTGCCCAAAACATGACTATAATAAGGAACTGTTAATAAATGACCAATAAAATTTGTAGTTAAATCATATATGGAATGATATATATAATTATTAATATTTAATATATGTATAATAAAATTATATTTTCTATAAATTATTTTTTAATGTGTACGAAGGAAGTCGAGACTTACGGTAATGGAATTTTGTCACAACATTCCTTTTTTGATGCATGTCATGTTATGAAACTATCTTATTTTATGAGATATATATACAACATCTTTGAAATATTATATATTAAATTTAATAATTTTAATGATATTTTAGGTTTCATTTATTGTTAATACATTATGGTTCTTATCATTAAAAGATACCATAATTATACAGATTTTCTGTCACAATCTCATTGTTTATCAGGATTTTTTGTGATTATTTTTTCAATGGTGAACTCTTATGATCCACCCTCAAATAAACTCAATAATTTCATTCCCTTATGAAAATTTCATTATGATACTTATTTTCATTCATTTTCCTCTATATATGTACAAAAGGTTATAATTTTTTATTTTATAAAATTGTTTGTATTTCTCTCTTCGGTCAAAAAACCACTTTTATTCCTCAATTGTGTGTTCTAAAAGTGTTTTATAATATTTTTTTAACATTATAATAATTATTTATTTAAAAAAATTTCGCATGTTTGAGTTTTTTAAACAATTTATTTATATTTCTTTTCATATATTTTTTCAAAAAATTTCTATTTAGCTTTTACCAAAAAATGTGTAAAAAATATATGTTTTAATGTGTACATCATGAATCAAATTTTCCTCCATCTTGACCATTATCTTCATTGAAGATTACTTTAAAAATTTTCTTGGTTATTTTCAATGAAAATTATTTTCTAATTTTTTTAAATGTTTTATTTTTTAAATCGTAAATAATATTCAACTCAAGAAATTTATTATATAGTTTTTAATGTTTCATTTATAATATTTGACATTTATTTTCAACGAAAATTATTTAGAAATGATTTTATTTTTTTTTTATTTTTAAAAATAGTCATTCAAGAAAAATTTATTTTCATCATGAAACATTCCAAGTGATTTATCATTCAAAATCCTTTCTTATATAAGATGAAAAACATTGATGTAACATGTGAATTAATGGTGATATGAACAAAAGATACAATTATTATTCATTATATAATTTTTTTATGATGAAAATATGTTTATAAAACCCATTTACCATCCACAGGTTGTACCAAGATAAAATTATTTTAAACCCTACTTCTTGTTTCCATTGATTATTCTATGGTGAAATGATAAAATGATTATGAAACCTATCTTTTTCTATAAGTTATGATATGGTTCATTTTTTATGAAACCCATTTCATTTAATATATTTTGATACAATGAATGTTTTTTGATCTGGTCAAACAATTACATATAGATTTCACTATATTAAAGGTGGGACCTATATCACCCTTCAAATCATTAGGTAAAAATTTATATCTGAAGAGATAGAAAAGATTTGAACAAGAAAAAAAACCTGGTTCAATAAGGTACTTTTTCTGCTATAATGGTCTAGGGAGTAAATATTGACTACTATGATGGCTTGGGGAGTGAACATGTTCCACAATGATAGCCTTGGTAAAGACCCTTTACTACTATGTAAATTATTTTCAATACTTATGTGTATGACACAATTCCATGTCTTATACCAATGTTATCTCTCATAGACCATGTTATTTGATGCCTTTATAATTCATGTCTTATAAACTCCAATGATTTATTCAATGACTCATGTTTATGATATATTATATACAAGATATGGTTTTAAAATGTTATTCTCATTTTCTTATACCCCTATACTCATGATATAAAAATATATTAATTTTTAACCCTTACTATACATCTAAGACCACCCTTTCATATGTTTCCTTTTCGTAGGTTATAAATAAATGTATTATGTATGATATTTATAAGAAGGATTCTATTTATAGATAACTTAGTGGGAGATGATGTAGCTTACTTATGGATAACGGTTTTTAGTTTCCAAGTTCAAAAATAATCTAGATCGAAACAATTTTTTCATGGATTGTTATATTATGTAATAAATATTCATTTAATAAGAAGTAATATGTATGTCTAATATGTTTGGGTTGTTATAGTTCATGTCCCATGTTCATTGATTAAATTACGATTCATATCTTATTAACTGCAAAAATTTATTCCATAACTCAATTTTATGATCTATGATAAGTTGGTTATGGTTTTCAAATTATCTTCTCAGGTTTTCATACATCTTATGCTCATGATATGTCGATATCAACCTTTTTTATCCTTACTGATGATCTGATATGACACATTCTTATGTTTCATTTTCCCATGTTGTGAATAAATATATTATGTATGATATGTCTCAGAATTATTCTAGTTATGAACTATATAGTGATAAATTATGTAGCTCACATATAGACAAGTTTTTCATTATTTCATGTTTCTAGATTTACTAGAAATAATTGATTATTTCATGGATCATTATGTTATGGAATTTATTTTCATCTATTCATATGTCATAATTATTTATGTGATGTTTTGGTAACTAAAATTATTATTAGAGCAGGTTGTAGTTAAACATTGGAATCTATGATGAGATAACGTTTGTCAGATCCATAAGGAAGTATCTATAGATAATTATAAGGATGAGACAAGGTATAATAAAATATCCTACAATTTTGTTAAAGGATAGATAAAGTGGTTACAATTAAATTATATCCTCATATAGATAGTATTAGTGGATGTGGTTGTAGAAAATAGGTACCTTGGGGTAATAACTCTGAAAAGGATACATTGATCTACAATCTAGAATCACCCGGTTGACAACAACAAGCCTTATTGCACACCTAGAAAGACACTCCAAAGGGTTATTGTAACATCCCAAGTAAATAAATAATAATACATTTTCATACTTATTACTAATGTTTAATTAAATATTAATCTTACTTTAAATAGGATGCTATGTTTGATAGCTTACCTGATACGCAACAACAGGTTTCTTTGAAATCTTACATTACACACTAATAATATAATAATATTATTTTAAATGGTAGTTAACGCCTAGATGTTGTATTGACGAGAATGGACAGACCTAACTAAAATATGAATACACATGTTTGTTAAATGTTTTTACATTTTTGCAATTAAAGTTAGAGGCTTAAAATGTGAATAAATCTAAGTGTAAGAATAAATACTATAATATTCTTTAAAAGGCCGATTTACCGCAATTTAATGGAGTACCCTCATTAAATATAGTTTTGGTCACTTTTATATGTTTTATTTGAAAAAATAAAATTCTTATTTTGGATCGAGGCATCACAATTTACTTTGGATGAAATATTTCTGATAAAATTAGTTTGTAAATGAATAGTGAAAAATACTATATTTTAATTCAAAACTGCATTTTAATCTAATTTGTTTATAAAGATAGATTATATTTTTAATTGGTTTTAAAGAATAATTAGATTATGTTTTTAAAATTTAATACAATTTTGGTCAATGTATGTAATTTCACTTTTAAATTAGACTTAAATATGTTTCAATCTTTTGATAGTTATTATTTCTTAAAAACACACCTTTTGATTTGACAATGGGAATTAATTTGAAAATAATTTCTGCCACTTATGTGTTTTTAATTTGGAAAAATTTATTACATATTTGGAATCAAGAGGTCTAAATTTTGTAAATAGTTCATTTTTATTTTTTGACATTTTGAATATTTACTTCATTAAAAAAGCTTTTTATCATGGTTAAAGGGTACATCTGGAAAACAGGGGTAAACAATTATTATTATAATAATATAAAATTAAGCTAACATGTGTCCTAATTCTATATTATGATACATATATGACCATGGGCATCCTTGGGTCGATTTTAGGACCCCATGAAGCCACTTGGGAGTGATAATGATGCTTTATTTTAATTAACTTAAAGTAATGGAAAAAATAACATAAACAAATATCTTTTAGTAATTCAATTTTTACATGGGTTTATATAAATTATCTATTTGACTATAAATATTCATTTTAAAGCTAAAACTATTTCCTACATCATGATATTTTTTTATAATTTCTATACATCATATATATATAATTATTTATAACATAATAATGATGCAGTGTTTACCTCATTAATGAATGATTTAAATAAATAAGATTATAAATTCTAAAACAATATCCAAAACCTATAAAATTATTTTTGGATGATTTTATTTAGATCATTAGTAATTTTATCTTATACTATAATGATTTTTGGACCTTTTGAAACTGATTATATGTTTATAATAAAATAATTGTTTTAAACGTTCCTAAAGAGCCCCTCCTCCCCCTTATAAAAGAAAACCACTTCTATCCCATTCCTGACACCTCTAAAGACCCTTGTATCATCCAAACTCTTCCTAAATAATCTCACCACATGCCTCTCATCCTCCTAGAAGCCTTACCTTAGGATGAAGGCTCTACAAGTAAACCTTTTAGTTCAATCCAAATGGAGATGCTCGATTTAAAGGTAATGTCTTCTTTTAAGTTATTTTCTTTTTTTACTTCACCAACCCACTAAACTCTTTTTATTAATTTATTTTATAAAAAAACATATATCCTCAATATAATAGGTTTTTATGATAATTATTCAAACAACACTTACACACTCCTCTATTTAATGGGTAAAGAACATATTGTTTCTGTGGACGATGCACTACTGCCTCACGAAATGATGATTGTTCAAGTATCTCCAACTGCCTCTCATGGTGGCCATTATGATAAAACTGTATTTATATGTGATATATATTGTATTTATATTGTCTATATTCTTCTGTATTTTTCGTTTATATCATATCATTATGGTTTCCATTATAGGTATATGTGATAATTTCATTTTAGGAAGTGCGGACTACCGCCCCCTCAAAGTGATATGACTCGTTCATACCATAAGTAGAACATATAAAGGATGGATTTACTGAAATTAAATATGATATTATAATTGAATTATAATATAACTATGTATCATTAATTTTTCATCCCATTAAAATACGAAATATAAATGAATGTAGCATTCATGTGTACCTACAGCTTACCATCTCCATGAACGATGCATTTCATTTCTTATCTCCAAATGTTATGTACTATTATAAATACATATATATACTAGATATATATGATATATATGATATCTAAATAATGTATATAATTCTAGATATAATAGAATTTTGAACACATGAACAAATTGTAATTATAAGAAGTTCATTTTTAACTCAAGTAACAAATATCGACAAAAATACCATTATTAACTAAAATGATTACATAATGTTTATAACATGGTAATAAATGATATAATAGGAATAATAAACAAAAAAGGGTTCTTAAGAAATTATAAAATAACTTTATTTTATTATTCATTAGATTCAAGAATGACTGAGTCAAGTTAGACACAAGGTAAGGGACTTCGTCTCAATCTCCTTTCGTTGAGGAATATTTTGTTCTATACACGACTTTCTTTTATAAGGTATATAAACACCTTTGAAGTTTCATTTAATTAAAAGGAAATAATTTTATATGACGTGTTTTACTAAATGGATAAAAAATAATGTTTTAACGTAAGCGGTGACAATGACCTTTTCCGCCGTTGTGAGTATTATTTGATCTTTGTCTTCCTTAACAAACTGTAATGTTTTTAAAAGGAAAATAAATACCATATATTTCTTTATGTATTTTGGTATTGAAAAGGGTTTTGATAATTGATTTTTTATATCAATATATTTAAATGATATATTGTGATTGTAATGTTTAAATGTTATCTTTCCTTTATATTTGTTTTATGTGTTATGATTTTATAATGGTACTTGGACATTTGATAGGTGGTTACATGATAAACCAAATGACGGGTGGTGCCATGATAAACATAGATGGGTGGTTATGTTACAACCTCCAATGAAATGGGTATGGAAGTCAGAAGTATGGCTATTACATTTAGTGATATGTGTGGAAGTCGACTGTATGCTTATTCTATTTAAGTATGTTTATGTCCCAAGTTACCTTTATATGTTATGTGTTCTTTCTATGGGTTTTATTGTAATATTTTGGTTACAAAAAGGTAATCAATGATCTTTTATTCAGTGAAGAGTATTTACTACTTCATAAAGGCAAAAATTATTACTTATGATTGGGTATTCATGGTTCACTTGTTGTTTTGAAAATATAATAGTTTTCCTTCTTTTGGTATCCTTTACGGAGCTTTTTATTCTCATCCCACATTTTTTAAATATTTTTCACATGGAAAAAAGTGGAATAGTGTCAAGGATGGGATCAAGGAAAAGTCATGATGTCTAAAACATAGAACTAGACAGGACTATTTTTTTAAAAGATTTTTTATTTTATGAAAAAATGGAATCTGTGTAGAAGTGTATACTTTGTAATTTTTTTAGATGAAATTTAATAGTTATGGAATAACTCTCTAAAACTCTAAACCTGATAAGATCCCCAATGTTAATTATCCATTTAATTCACATGAGACTTAGCCGGATTGGTAAGGACTCTGTAAGTGCATCCAAGAGACCAGGGATCAATTCCAGGCGGAGGCAGAATTTCTGGGTACTATAGTAGTACTGTAGCAGGTACTATAGCGTGATCTATGTAGTAATGTAGTAGGTACTGTAGCGGTACTGTAGTAGGCACTGTTTGGAACTATAGAACACGGGAATATGCCCCCGTTTGGGCCTTCGGGCCACTGATTTGTTCCTTGAGTCCTTTAAGACCTTCGGGCCACCCAGGCCTTCGGGTTAGTAAGGTCTTAGGGCCACCTCAAGGCCTTCAGGCCACCTTAAGTGTAGATGCAAACCAGAAAACCTACAAAGAACAAGCTCTACAAGGAGGATAAGCAAGGAGATTTCACCATAGCAGAAGCTAAACAGATTGCAATAATGAGAGGGTATGGCACATGACATCGGGATAAGCCTGTGCATGCACGAGAATGCCTAGCCGAACAGCAATGCGAAGGTGGAGAGCTGATTTCATGATGAAGATGCTCGTGAGGAGGAGTTCCAAGTAGTTAGTCTGGGTTGTGTGTAATGTTTGAAGCCTACGGGAAATGAATTCCTCTAAGGCCTATGGTCCATGTAATACTTATGCCTACGGGCCTTGTAAGGGTTCCACCTCACCGCTTGAAAGGTGTATTATCAAAATCAATAAAAAAATGAAGGCCTTCAGGCCATTGGAGGAATTATTCATTTAATTCAATATTATGTAATGTTTTAAGGTCGGGTCCTTATATTTGGTATTAGAGGTTAGTTTAGACAACATTAGGAGTTATGATATTGTTAAATTAATATCCATAATTGTTTTTAGTTTATGTTATGATTGAAATGATATATCATTTATAGATTACCATGTTACTTATCCTAAGATATGTTTGTCTTCGGAATGGTTTTCTATAGAGGAAACAGAGTAGTTGTGATGGTATGAAATCAGGAGGAAGAAAACCTTCCAAATCAGCAACCTGTGATGGTCATAATTAGAATTGAACAGTTTGTTGCAGTGATGTCACAGTTTAATCAGGCTATAAATGGTGGTGGTATCCATGCATGAGAGTATCCAAATCAACCACAGTGGAACATGTCAGTAGTGAAGCATTTCATAAGGTAGCATACTCCATCATTTAGAGGATCATCTGACTATGTGCTAGTTGAAGGGTTGATTAAAGCACTGGAGAAAGTATTTTAAGTCATGGGGTGTTCAGAAAACCAAAAGGTTAGTCTAACTGTTTACCATTTTGAAGGTGAATCTGATTAGTGGTGGGCGGTGGTGAAAAATATCAAGGATAGTGAGGAGATTGATACTCTTGATTGGGATGAATTCAAAGGTATGTTTCTTGAGAAATATTTTCCTAAGGTGATTTGTCTTAGGATGGAAATACAATTTTTGGAATTGAGGTAGGAGGATGACTCAGTGGCTGCTTATGAAGAAAAATTCACTCAGCTGGTTTCATTTCAGAAAGATTTTTAGTTTTGGTACAAGAATGAACACTTACTTTAGATAACATATGAGGAAGCTAAGAAACTAGTAATAGAAGGAAATGAATGTTACCTTTCACATATTGTTGAAAACAAATGAACTATCTAGATTAATGATTTCCTAGTTCTAAATGACTGTATGGATGTTTTTTTGGATGAGTTGTTTGGTATTATACTTGATCGAGAAGTTTAATTTATATTTGACTTAGTTCTTGATGCTAAGACAATTTCAAAACCCCCTTATCGAATTGCTCAAATTGGAATTTTAGAGTTAAAGAAGCAATTAAAGGAGTTATTATATAAAGGTTTCATTTAAAGTAGCACATCACCATGGGGTGATCATATCATGTTTGTTAAAAAGAAAGATGGTTCAATGAGACTTTTCATTGATTATATAGCATTGAATAACCACACTATTAAGAACAAGTATCCTTTGCCTCATACAGATGATTTGTTTGATCAGCTCTAGGGAGCTCAGTATTTTTTGAAGATTGACTTGAGGTCGGGGTACCATTAGTTCAAACTAAAGGAAGAAAACATTCCAAAGACTACATTTTATACTAGATATGACCATTATAAATTTTAATTTATGCCTTTTGGTTTAACAAATGCGCCTTTTGTATTCATGGACCTTATGAATATAATTTTCTGTGAGTTTTCGGATAAGTTTGTGGTAATGTTTATCGATGCTATTTTGGTTTATTCTAAAAGAAAATAGGGACATGAAATTCATTTAAGGGTTTTCATGAAACCTTAAATGAAAATAAACTGATTGGGAAATTTCGTAAGTGTCAGTTTTGGTTAAAAAAAATTTCATTCCTTGGACAAATTGTTTGAAAAATGGAATAACTATTGATCCTTCTAAAACAAAAGTTGTTGAAGAATGGCCAAGACCCACAAATATAACCGATATCCATATTTCTCTTGGTTTATTAGGTTATTACTAGAGGTTTGTTTATAATTTTTCATGGTTATCTAGTCAAATGACTATGTTAACTCAAAAAGGTGTTAAGTTCATTTGGAAAAAAGAATGTAATGATTGTTTTCAGAAATGGAAAAGAAGATAGGTGAATGCTTCTATTTTGGCATTTTTTTCCAGAAATGGTGAGTATTTATCAACAATGATACTTTGTTGAAAGGAATTGGATTTTTTCTTACACAAAATGATCAAGTAATTGCTTATGCTTCACGACAATTGAAACTTCATGAGTTAATTACCCTACACAGGTTTTGGAATTAGCTGATGTTGTTTTTGATTTAAAAATTTGGAGGCATCATTTGTATGGATTAAAGTGTGAAATAAATACTGATCACAAAATATTGAAGTATATATTTACTTAGAAAGAAGTAAACATGATACCGAGGTGATGGCTAGAATTAATCGAGGATTATGATTGCACGATACTTTACCATCTGGGAAAGGAAAATCAAGTGGTTGATGCTTTGAGTCGAAAATGTCATGCTACATTAACCATGATATGTTTTGAAAGAGATCCTTTATTTTTTTTTTTGGATAAACTTTTTCATAGAATTTGTTTGTGCAAGATATTACTCTATTTTTTTAGGTGTCAGGGAAATCATCTCTATCAGACAGAATTATGCAAGCGGAGAAAGAAGACAATGAGTTACAGAAAAAGTTATAGTTGGTTCAGAAGGGTAAGATTCCTTATTTTAACATTGATAATTATTGAGTATTGGGGTTTGTGAAAATATTATGCATTCCTTGTGATTCACATTTGAAGAATGAGTAGTTATCTAAAGCTCATAGTTCACCATTTTCAGTTCATCCTGGAAGAACTAAGTTGTATAGAGATCATCGAGAGTATTACTAGTGGGATGGAATGAAATGATATATTGATGATATTACTAGGAAGTGTTTGACTTGCCAATAGGTTAAAGAAGAGAGATAGTTACCGAAATGAATGATTTAGTATTTACCGGTGCTAGAGTGGAAATGGGAAAATATATCCATGGACTTCATTGTGGGATTATCGAAGACATCTTGAGGTAACAATGCAATATGGGTTATTGCTGATCCGTTGACTACATCTACTCATTTCCTTCCAATTCGAGATACTTTGTCTATAGATCAACTTTCTTGACTGTATGTTAAATAGATAGTCAGGTTGCATGGAGTTACCCTCCCCATTTTATATGATCGTGATCCCAGGTTTACTTCTAACATTTGGAAAGTCCTTCATAATTCAATGGGTACTAAGTTAAATTTTAGTATAAATTTACATCCGCAATCATATGGACAGTCAGAACGAACAATTCATACCTTAAAGGATATACTATGTGCTTGTTCACTGGATTGCTAGGGAAGTTGGGACCAACATATTTCTTTGGTTGAAATTTTCTTATAATAAAAGTTTTCATTCCAGTATAATGATGGCTTAATTTTAGGAATTATATAGGAAGCAGTGTCGAACTCTATCTTTTTGGAATGAAGTAGGTGAAAATAAGTTTATGGGACCATAATTGGTAGAAGAGATGGCAGAAAACGTTCTGTTGATTCAAAAGTACATGAGAATAGCTCACAGAAGGCATAAAAGTTATGCAAATAACTGGAGGAAGGATATTTCATTTGAGGTAGGTGATCATGTCTTTTTCAAATTTTATCCAGGGAAAAGTGTGATGTGTTTTGGTAAGATGGGAAATTTGAGTCCAAGGTTCATTGGACCTTAAGAAATTTTGGGGAAAGTTGGATTTGTTTCCTACAAAGTGGTTGTACCTCCATGTTTATCCCATGTACACAATTTTTTCATGTTTCAATGTTGAAAATGTATATGCCAGATCCATCTCATGTTTTGAGCCCAGAGGTAGTTCAATTAGAAAGGAATCTCTCTTATGAGGAAAAACCCATTTAGATTCTTGACTTAAGAGATCAAGTGTTATGGAATAAGGTAATTAATCATTTAATGGTTTTTTGGAAAACCGATATGGTTGAAGTGGCGATGTGGGAATCTAAAAATTATATTTTGGATAAATACTCCCACTTATTTGATATGTGAATAAAACTTTCAAGGATGCAATTTACAAAAGGGGGGAAATATGTAACATCCCAGGCAAATAAAGAATAATACATTTTCATATTTATTAATATTTGTGAATTAAATATTAATTTTACTTTAAAGAGGACGCTATGTTCGGTAGCTTACCCAATATGCAACAACGAGTTTCTTTGAAATCTTACATTGCACACTAATAATATAATAATATTATTTCAAATGGTCGTTAACGCCTAGCCATTGTATTGGAGGGAATGGACAAAACTAACTACAATATGAATATACATGTTTTTTAAAAGTTTTTACAATTATCCAATAAATTTTAGAGGCTTAAAATGTGAATAAATCTAATTTTAAGCATAAATACTCTAGTATTCATTAAAAGATCGATTTATAGAGTTTTGATGGTGAACCATCATTAAATCTAGTTTTGGTCATTTTTTTTATTTTATATTTGACAAAAAAAATTCTTCTTTTGAATTGGGACATCAAAATTTACTTTGGATGAAATATTTGGTATTTTTATAACAAAATTCATTTTTCAATGAATAGTGGAAAATACTGTATTTTATTTCCAAATTGCCTTTTAATTAAATTTATTTATATGGTTATATTACATTTTTAATTGGTTTTAAAGTGTAATTAGATAATATTCTTATTATTTAATCCAATATTTTTCATTGGAAGTAATTTCACAATTAAATTGGTCATAAATATGTGTCAATCTTTTTATAGTTATTATTTCTTAAAAACAGGCCTTTTGTTTTGACAGCGAAAATTAATTTTAAATTAATTTATAGCACTTATGTGATTAAAATTTTGAAAAATGTATAACATATTTAGAATTAGGAGGTCCAAAATTTTTAAATATTTAACTTTTATTTTTAGACTTATGAATATTTACTTCAGTAAATAGTTTATTAACCATGGTTAAAGGGTAAATCTGGTAAATAAGGGTAAACTATAATAATATAAAATTACCCTAAAATGTGTCCTAATATTTTTGGTTGATACATTTCCGACCATGATCATCCTTGGGTCGATTTTGGGAACCCATGGAGCCACTTTGGAGTGATAATGACCCTTTATTTTAATTAACTTAAAGTAAAGGAAAAAATAATATAAACAAATATCTTTTAGTAAATCAATTTTTACATGGGGTTATATAAGTTATCTCTTATAATATAAATATTTATTTGAAATATAAATTGATTTAAAACATCACGGTATTTGTTTATAATTTTTAGACAATAAATAAATAAAATTATTTACGACATAATAATGATGGAGTGTTTACCTCATTAATGAATGATTTAAATAAATAAGATTATAAATACTAAAACAATATTAAATAAATTTACAATACTTATTGGAAGATTTTATTTCAAACATGATTCATTTTATCTTTTACTTTAATGATTTTTGGACCTTTTGAAACCGAAGATAAGTTTATAGTAAAATAATTGTTTCAAATGTTCCTAAAGAGCCCCCCTTATAAAATGACACCACTTATAACTCATTCCTTACACCTATAAAGCTCTTTGTCTCATCTAAACCATGCCTCAGTAATCTCACCACATACCTCTCCACCTTTTAAAAGTATTACCTTAGGCAGAAGGTACATCAATTAAACCTTTTGGTTGAAACCAAAGGGAGATTCCTGATTTAAAGGTAACATCTACTATTATGTTCTTTTCTTTAATTTTACTTCTCTAACCCCTAAACTTTTTTTATTAATTTATTTCCTAAAAACACCAGTATCCTAAATATACTAGGTTTTTTTCTAAAAAGGATTATAATTACACTTACACACAACTCCATCTAAAGGGAAAAGAATATACTATTTCTGTGGACGGCGAACTACTGCCTCACGAAACGATGATTGTTCAACTGTCTCCAACCGCCTCTCATGGTGGAAATTATGATGGAAATGTATTTATATGATATATATATTATATTTATACTGTCTTTATGCTTATTTATTATTCATTTTTATCAAACCTTTATGGTTACCATTATGGGTAAACGCGATAATTTCATTTGAGGAAGTGTGGACTACTGCCCCCTCAAAGTGACATCACTCATTCACACCATATGTGGAACACATAAAGGATGGATTTACTAAAATTATATATGATATTATAATGGAATTATAATATAACTATGTATCATTATGTTTTCATCCAATTAAAATATGAAATATAAATGAAAGTAGCGTTCATGCGTACGTACGACTTACCGTCTCCCTGAACAGTGCATTTCATTTCTTATCTCCAAATGTTATATACTATTATAGATACATATATATACATGATATATATGATATATATGATATCTAAATAATTATTATCATTCTGGATATAATGGAATATTGACCACATGAACAACTTGTAATTATAAGATGTTAATTTTTGACTCAAGTGCTAAATATCGACAAAACGATCATTATTAACATAAATGATTACATAATGTTTACATCATAGTAATAAGTGATATAAAAGGAATAATAAAATTTAATAGGGTTCTTAAGAAAGTAGAAATTAACTTTAGTTTATTATTCATGAGATTAAAGAAAGGTCGAGTCAAGTTAGACACAAGGTAAGGGACATCGTCTCAATGTCCTTTCATTAAGGAATATTTTGTTTTATACATGATATTATTTTATACTGTATATAAATACCTTTTAAATTTCATTTCATTTAAATAGAATCTTTTTCTATGAGGTTTTTTTCTAAACAATAAAAAAATAATGTTTTAACGTAAGTGGTGACAACGACCTTTTCCACCGCTGTGAGTATTATATAATCTTTGTCTTCCTTAACAAGCCTTAATGTTTTTAAATGGAAAATAAATAACATAAACTATTTTACGTGTTTTGGTATTGAAAATAGTTTTGATAATGGATTTAATATTTCAATATATTTAATTGATATATTGTGATTGAAATGTGGAAATGTTATCTTTCCTTTATATTTCTTTTATGTGTTATGATTTTATAATGGTACTTGTAAATTTGATGGGTGGTTATGTTATAAACCAAATGATGGGTAGTGTCATGTTAACATGGGACGAGTGGTTACGTTATAACCTCCAATGCATTGGGTATGTAAGTCGGCTGTATGGTTATTCTATTTAGTGACATGTGTAGAAGTCGACCATATGGTTATTCCATTTAAGTATGTTTATGTCCCAAGTTACCTTTATATGTTAGGTGTTCTTTATATGGGTTTAATGGTAATATTTTGGTAACAAAATGGTAAGGAATGATTTTTTATTCATTGAATAGTATTTTATACTTCATAAAGGTTAAAAGTATTACTTATGATAGGGTATTCATAGTTTACTTTTTGTTTTGAAAAACTTACAGTTTTCAATCTTTGTTTATCCCTTACTGAGATTTTTATGCTCACCCCATGTTTTTGAAAAGTTTTTCACAAGACATAAAGTTGAATAGGGTCAAGTACGAGATCAAATAAAATTAATTCTATCTAAAACATGGAACTAGACATAACTCTTTTTTTCAAATAGTTCTTATATTATGAAAAACTTGAAACTGAGTAGAATTGTATACTTTGTAATATTTTGAGATGAAATGTTATAGTTTTGGCCTAACTCTATAAAACTCTAAACCTGAAAATATCCTCAATGTGAATTATTCATTTAACTCAAGATTATTTAATGTTTTAAGGTCAGGTCCTTATAGATATTCTTTAGAAATTCAAAAACTCATTATAAACCATCTTGAAGGATTTAAATAGAACATGACTATGAATATACTAATTTAAAACTACATTTTCAAAGATTAAAAAAATGTTTGATGATTGAGATATCCAATAAGTTATTTTCATGATTATATGGTTTCCCACTATGATTATTGTTTATTACAATATTATTTTTGGTTTTAGTCAATTGTTGGAACCCAAAGGAACCATATTAATGTTGATTGTAATGTAAATTTCAATTATTGATTTCATGAGCATCAAAATGTTATGGGAGTTGGAAAAAAATCTCAAATATGTATTACAAAAAATTATAATGTTGTGAATCATGTTGGAATTACTAATGAAAAAAGGGAACAACATATAATTGAGTCTTTAATGAGGAAATGTAAACCTTATTTTAGTTGGTCTTCGGATCCAGTAGTTGTAAAATAATAGATAAGCACCACTGAGAATATATTTTCTGTTCAACAGGATTCATAACAAGAAAAATACCTTTTGGGTGTCTACTATTTAGAAGGTGAAGCAGATCAATGGTGGACTCATATCAAGAATGGGAGGCAACATTATGTAATTGAATCCATGGATTAGGACAAGTTTGTGTTCTTATTTTTAAATATTTACTTTCATCATACTCCTCATACAAATATTGAGAATTTGTTTCTTAATAAAAAGAAAATAGAATAGAGATCCTATTGTACCTTTGACACAAATTTTAAACGACTTCTGAGGTACAATTCTAGTAATATCAAATAACCTTAATGTAAGGTTTATTAATTATTTAATTGATTAAAACCAACTCTTTAAATGGAGTTATACATAAAAGGATTCATTAGCTATGAATATATTTTTTGATGTGTTTTATTGGGGGAAATGAAGGTTGGAGTTACGTATCAATATCATAGTTTTGATAAGAAGAGAAAATTGGAATTCAAATAAATATTTAAGAACAATTTATAGATGAATATATATAAATTCCTTTATTCTCAATGTGTCGGAAGAAAAAGTGGGGAATATTTCTTAAGCGGACTGGTAAATTTGTTAACTGTAAAATTGAATGACATCAATCAATTTATTTCCAAAATAATGGGAAAACGTTTTCTAATGATGTGAATAGAGAGATAACTGTACTGAATTCACCAACCACACTACAGTGTTTCAAATGAAAGGAGTATGGAAACTATACTAATCATTTACCAAATATAAAAGTTAATGATTATTCTCTATTTTATAAACCTCCTAATAATTTTCAAATGGTATCAAGATTACACCCAAATGGTTATATATAGAATTAGTAGGGAAATCCCTTAATGGTATTATGATCACATCTTGAGTATTTCATTCTTCTCTAGGTATCGTTGGTTAGAAAGGGATTCCTGAAAATCTATTAATTCCTGATTTGGATAAATTTTATGTCATTTTAAGAATGTATTGGATTTCTAGACATAAATCCCACATTAATTTCCTAGAAAAGAAAGTCACATTTGATATTACAAATGAACCCAACATAATCTATTAATGTGATGATAACTATGAACTTCCAGTGGATATTACATACATTTTATGGTACTTGATTCCTATTTAGAATAGTTTTAATTCTCAAATGGATGCAGAGACACTTGATATAGATGATATTCTAATTTTTCATATGTTTCATGATGTCTTTCTAAAATATTTACCTATTCATACACTAAATTTTGAAGTTGGGTTTTCGAAAGAAGTAATACCTGGTTCAACACAAATTTTAAAAACTCTCTATAGAATGTGCCCAATTGAGATGTTGGAATTGAAGAATAAACTTAATTAATTCCATGATATGGGATTCATTATCACAAGTGTGTCACCTTTGGGTTACCTGATAATTTTTTAGAAAAATTAATATAGAAATATGTGACTCTACATTGATTATTAGGAGTTTAAAAAGTTCCGGATCAAGAAAAAGTATTGTCTACCATTTATTGATGACATATTTGATCAAATACATGTAACTAATTTCTTTTCCAAGATTTAACATAGTTAAAAATATAATCAATTGAGTTTTAATAAGGAATATATACCCAAGAAATCATTTCATACAAAGTATGAACACTATGAATGTGTAGTGATGTCATTCGGTGTTACTAATACCCCTGTTGTGCTCAAGTATTTAAGGAACAAAGTCATTATAGGTTATATTGATCATTTGTGGTAATAATTATAGATTATATTCTTATCTATTCAAATATAAAGAAAGATAATAAAGGTCACATGATTATTTTACTAAACATTGTAATGAAGTAGAAACAATATGAAAAAATTTTAAAATGATTTTTTTGGCTACATAAGGGTTTCTATTAAGGTTATATAATATCAAGATACGGTATTTCAACAGATCAATCAGATAAAGAGACTATTGAAAGTTGTACTAGATCAACAAAGGTGAATGATGTCCATAATAGTCATGGTCAATCTTGATATCATTATTGTTTTATTAATAGTTTATCATGACTATCTAATCCAATCACCAAGATAACATAAAAGGGATCCATTCTCTGGACTGATTACTTTGATAAAAATTTCAAGGAACTAATGATGATATTAGTTAGTTCACCTATTCATACATTACCCTATAGTGGAGAATTGTTTCATTCTATAGTGATTCATCAATGATGGTATTGGGATATTTTATTTTTCATAAGGACATGGTTATATATTATGCCACATTAAATTTAATGCTCATGATGAAAATTACCCAACTTAGGATTCAGAGTTAGTTGTGGTAATTTTTTTATTAAATATATGGAGGCATTATCCTTATGTATAATAATCTGATATATATACCTATCACAAAATTTTGAAGTATATATTCACACAGAATGAGTTGAATATGATCTAGAGTATGGTTAGAGAATATTAAATATTTTGACTACTATAGGAATTATCATCCTATAAAACTAAATAAGGTGGCCAATGATTTGATTCAAAGGGATAATGTAAGCTTATATATGATGGGGATAAAAAATATCAAATATTTCTTGATTTTTAATTGATGTAAATGGAAATACTAAAGGAAGGGGATAAAGATTATATTTCCCAATTGAATGTCTAACCATCTATCCATGTAAATATTAAAGAGGTGTATAAAGAAGATGTAATGATACAAAAGACGGATTCAAATTTCCCTAATTTTAAACATGAACATGATGGAATGATAAGGTTCATGAACCATTTATGTGTATCATCTATACTATATTTTAATAAGGAGTTGTTAGAGGAAGCTCGTAGTTTTTTGTTCTTAATTTATCCAGGAAATATGATGATGTAGAGTGATTTGAAAGGGTATTTCTTATTAGATGAAATTATGATAGATATAACATAGTTTGTATAATAATTCATGGTATGTCCTAATGTTATGGTTGAGTGAAAAATATAATTGGATGTTACATCCATTACGCCTACTATAATGGAAATGGGAAAAAACACCATGTATTTTGTTTTCGGACTCCCCAAAACGTCTGAATGGAATAATAATATATGGGATTCAGTATATCGCTTTAAAAATTCATAATACTTCTTTTTAATCAAAAATATTTATATCTGTATTAGGATTCTATGATATACATTATGGAAGTGTAATGGTTTCATGGGCTACCACATTCAATTGTTCTTGACCGGGATCTGAGGTTTACCTCAATGTTTTAGTGAAATATTCAGAAATCCATAGATAGATAGTTGAGTTTTAGCTCTATGTATAATCCTCAGATAGATGGTTAGTCTCAAAGAAAAATTCAAGCCCCATAAGATATTTTTACAACATGATCTCTGTATATCAAATGTGGTTGGGATCAACACCTACGTATAGTTGATTTTTCAAACAATAATTTCTTTTAAGAAAGAATTTAGAGGCATCCTTATGAATCCCACTATGGAAATAAATTAATATCTCCAAAGAAATAGATTGAAGTTGGATTAAAAAGAATATTGGGACTTGAGATAGATTAATATATGATAGATAAGGATATATCCATTCAACAATATAAAAGGGTGGTATAATGTCAATAGAAATGATATGCTAATAATCTTCATCGTGATTTAGAATATGAAATTTGTGACAAGGTGTTACTATGAATTTATCCATAGAAATATTTTATTGTATTGTAGAATAAAGGTAAAATAATCTAAGTGTATATCATTCAATATAAAATTATTGAACATATCAAGAACATATCATATCACTTGCTTCTTGCACCGAACATCTATCAAGTACACGATGTGTTCCATATATCTCTGTTGAGGAAGTACATTCATATAACTTAAAAATTTATAAACTCATCGGTCATACCAATAGAGAAAGAAATTTATTATGAGTAAAAAATGGTGGTGGGTCTAGATTATACCTAGAATATTCCACGAAACGAGACCATACACCTAATCAATGTTTTTTCGGTAAAACGACATATTTGAGGAAGCAACATTGGAACTTGAGGATATGATAAAGTATAAGTATCCTCATTTGACTGAATTAGAGTCATGAAATATCAATGGTAAATTATATTTTATGTGGGTATAATGTAACACTTATATATTTTATGAAATATTTTTTCTAAATAAATTAATTTTTAGATATATTACATTACACGCAACAACGAGTTTTAGTGAACTCTAAAAACTATTAATATTATGGTTTAAACAATACTATTATTACCTAGACGTTAAATATGGGAAATAAATATGAATAAACCAATTTTAAATATAACATATACTTGTTTTATATGATGAAAACATATTGATAAATAATACATAATTTTTTTAATGTCTTCATATGTTTTGAAAATAATATTTTCTCAAAAAATACATTTTATTTATTTTGCTGAAAAATAATAATATTAATTTTTACCAATTTTATAAAATAAATTTGGAAAAAATAAAAATAAATCTTTTAATCAGTATATCAAATTTATCTTAAGGTGAATTTGTTAGAATTTTCTGACATTATTGATTTTTAATGAATTGTGAAATACTAAATTTTAATTGAAATTTTTATTTTCATTTAAATTATTTATCAAGATGACTTTTATTTAAAAATGGTTATAATGTAAAATTAGTTCATTAATATATATATTATTCTAATTTAGGTTATTGGAATCATTTTCATATTAATTTTTATGTAAAAACACTGTAGTCTTTTAAACAAGTTATCTTTGTAAACCAGCTTTACGGGTGCATATGTTGGATTAATTTTTAATTAAAATTTATACATTTGTGAATGGAATTTTGAAAAACAGATTCATTATTTTTAATAAAAATAATTTATATTATTAAATAATTTAAACTTATTTTTTGACCTAAATGAGTAGTGAAATAATAAAAATTATTTACTGCGATTATCGTAAAAATGGGTTTGATGGGGGGTTAAACTAAATTGATAAGGTTTAAAATGACCTAAAAACTTGTCTACAATATATTATCTAGCAAAATTATTAACTTAACAAGTCTAAGTTTCTATAATACACTATTTTGGACTCTTGTGTCATTTGAAAAATGAGGGTACACCTTTATCTTTTCCATAATTTACAAGTGTGTCACGCGCCTCACTTATAAAAGGCCACACCATGTTCTATATTTTTCACACATAAAAACAATTTTTTCAGATAATGTGTTCTCACATAAAATCCTAAAATCCAACCTCTCATCCTTGAATCATTATTTTTTTTCAAAAACCAAACTGCTAAGGCATTCAATTCCAACCTAAGGAGGTTATTCGAAGAAGAGGTAATGTTCTTCATCAAGAATGTTTTTAGTATTTATTCATCTACCTGCTTAAATTATTATTAAACCCTGATGATATAATAATAAAAGTGTATTATTTATACTAATATGTTGTTATGTTATGTTCATGACCTATAACCATCACTACTTACATCAAATTGGAAATGAAATCATCATTTATGTGTATGGAAGATTACGACCTCATGAACTGATGTTATTATTTATCCATCCCCACCTCTCATTGAAGGTTATAATGATAGATTAATTTTTTATATATGATATTCATGATATTTATATACTTATGTAATAACAATTTCACATATTTCTTCTTACTTTATAATTTTTTATAATATTATAATATTCATAATGTATACGATAGACGATCATCTCACAAAGCGATGTTATTCATTCACACATTACATATAAGTTTATAAGGATTTTTTTAATAAAAATATGTGATATATATGACATAAAAATGATTTTTTTTATTAATAAATTAATTATCATTCATTCTTTTAATCTTTTGAAAAAATGGGTACAATGATCATGCGTGCTTACGACCTACCGTCTCCATGAATGAGGCATTTCATTTTCTATCTCTAACATTTATGGAATACTATATATACATATATAATGAATATATATGATATTTATATAATGTTTAGAATAATATATATTATGTAACTATGATCAAAGTATTAGAATAAATATATAACAATTAAAAACATGCATGAAAAACAATGTACATATTTCCCAAAACATGACTTCAACATGGAATTTTTAATAAATCATTATAAATAGTCATAAGTAAATCATATCTTGTATGATATATGTAATTATGGATATTTAATATATATTTTATAAATATATATTTATTTTATCAAGGATTTTGAGATTTAAGGTAATGTATTTTTTTCCAATTTTTCATCTTTGATACATATGTTATGTTATGAACCCATCATATTTTAAGAGGTGATTATATAGACCCATTGACATCTATTATCATGAAGTTTTTTATAATCATGATATTCTATGATAGATTAAATTTTTTTCCTTCATGGGGACTTATGATTCAAATTTATAAAAGTGGTAAATATTTTATGCTACAATCTCAACACTTATAGGGATTGTTTATGATTATGTTTATGGTGATACAATATAATGAAACTTCTCTAAAAAATCATGAATTTTCTTACCCTATATTTATTTTATTTGAATTCATGTTTTCCCTTCACTTTCTACTATCTATGTACACTATAGATCTAAATAATATTTTAATAAAATAATCATTACTTCTCTCTTCGGTTAAAAACTGATTTTTCTTCCAATACCATGTTTTATAAAAGAGTTTTCCAAAATGTTTATAAAATTATACATATGATTTATTAAAGAAATTTATAAAAATATTTTAATTTTTAAATAATGTTTTCAAAAGAATCATTATGTCATTTCCCAAACAATTCATGTTTTTCTTTTACCAAAAATGTTAAAGGAATATTTTTTTAATGTGTTTGGAATGAATGGAATTTACCACCACAATTACAATTATTTTCATTCAAGATTATTTTATATGTTTTCAAGATTATTTACCAATAAAATAATTTTCAAAATGTTTTATGTTTTAAAAAGTTTCATTTTTTAAAGAAGAAAGGATATATTTATCAATAAACGTTTTCAATGATTTTTCAAACTTCCTTTATATGTTTTCAAATTTATTTTCTGAGAAAACAATTTCAAAACCAATTATGAATTTTTATCTTTAAAAATACATTTTCAAAGAAAAACATTCATCTTCTAGAAACAATGATAGAATAAAACATTATGAGTGATTTATCATGTATAATAATTTTCTATATAATATGACATCCATTGATGTAACTTATACTTTACTGATGATATGAACCAATGATAGCATTCTTATTATGTCTCAAAAAAATTTATGATGAAAATATTTTTTTGAAACCTATTTCTCTTCCATTGGTTGTACCATTATAACATTATTATGAAACCCCTTGTTTCTTCATTGCTTTAGTAATGATGAAATGATAAAATGTTTATGAAACCTACAAATTTTTCACATGTTTCGGTATAAGAATATATTTATAAAACCCATTTTATTTCCCAGCTTATGATATGATTAATATTTTATGATATTCCGGTACACATTCATATCATTTTAATTATATGATAGGTGATACCTATATATCCCTATAATGTACTGGGTAAATATTTATATCACATGAGAAAGACAAGGCTAGAATGGGGGAACCTAATTCTATAAGGGGCTTTGTTCATTATTATGGTCATCGGAGTGAACCTTGACTACTACTGTTGTTTGGGGAGTTTACCCTATCCACTATGGTATCCTTTTAAATAATCCTTCACTACTACAGAAATGATATGTTATTGTTTTGTGTATACCTTATCTTAAGATATTATTTCAATGTTATGCTCTTGTAGACCATGTTCTTTGATTCCTTTATGATTCTTGTCTTATGAACTCCAAATAGTTTTTCCATGACTAAATGTTATGATCTATGATATGAAGGGTATGGTTTTCAAATGTTATTCTCATATTTTCATGACCTCATTCTCATTATATATTAATATCTACCTTGTTTACCCTTACTAAGTATTTGATCTCACACATTATTATGTTTCCATTCTTCTGATTATGAAGAAATGTATCATTTATCATATTTTTAAGAAGGATTCTAGTTATGAAGATATTATTGGGAGATTACATGTTTCACTTATTGAAAATTTATTTATGTACCCATATTACCAAAGGAACTGGAACAAAACAATTCTTGTGTGGATGATTTTTTATGTAATTTATTTTCTACTAACAAGATGTAATAGTTATGTAAGTGAAGTTTGGGATGCTACATGTTCACACTCATTTATGTTGGATATTTAATCACATATGTGAATATATTTAGGAAATATTTGATGTAGTTGTTCTTAAGTAAATACAATTCTTTAGAAGTCATTTTAATAGGTGTAGATAATGATGCATGATAATGAAATCTTTGGATAATGAATTGTTTGAAAGGATGTAATAAGTTAGAGAATGAGGGATAATATATATTCTAGTTATTATATATATAATGGAATTTTTTTAGTGGATTCTAAATTTTTGGGTCTATAATTTTAGAGGATTTTTCATCATTATTCCTTGGTGAAGAATAGTTTTTATATGGTGAATTTTGATAATTTGTATTAGTCAGTGAATATCACAGAATATCTATTATAATAATTATAGAATTTAAAGTGGTCATGTTGTGAACCATGTTTCATGGTATGTTTATAATATTTACAAGTTTTATTGAGAACATAAAATTATATTTGAGGGATTCTCTTCCATCATGACGATTTCTTCTCTCAGAACCTGACCTTGGGTAGATGGATGTAATGGAAGCTCCTCATATGCTAGAGTGGGAATGACCTCATATGACCTTCATGGGGACCACCTCTTCTCGTTATTTCTCTTTTATAACCCCTAATATATCCCCTTTCCTCTCTATTCATCTAATCCCTAAAGAAATATTTTTTTAGGGTTTTCTAATTTTATCAATCTCAGCATCAGAATTTACTTCCACCTCATCCCATCATATCTTCATGTTGGTTGAATTATTAAATCAGTGATTGAATATAATGGACTCATTTTACTGGTTTGTTATTGGTTCATGTGTTTTGCAAAATCGAGAAATAGTTGGTCTCCTTAACAACATGCACATAATAATTTTCATCCTATCCGAGAGAAATATGATTCTATCCTGGTCTAGTTCCCCACATATATATATAATAGATATTAATTATTATTTTTAAATGGTCACATGATTTCTATATGATGTTTGACTCTCCATCTATGGTGCTTTAGGTTTGTTTTTATGAACTACCACTTATTTTGTAGAATCCCTTAATTATACGAATATTGGGAAATTTAGTTGGTCAAATTATCTTATCTAATAGTAGAATAAATGATATTTGTGACCCTATATTACCATGTATCCATATTCATGTTGATGTTTCAATAAAGAAAGTATAATTAATATGGATTTCTATAGGGCATAATTATTATACAAGAAACTTATTTTCATTGATATGTGGGTTGATTTATGTTATCATATAAGAAGTTGGGACACTAGAAGGTAGTGTGTAGGTGAAGGTTTGTGAATAGATACCAGATGATAATGGAATATGGGTCAGGTCCTATTGATAATGGTTTAGTTCTTGTTTATAATGAATTTTTGAAGTAACAATCAGGATGGGATAGGAATGGTTTCACCACTCTGAAGGAATCACAGCCTAGGGAGTCAGATACAGAGGTGGTGGATGTCTATGTATAGTTGAAATGGGAAATGGTGTATAAAAAAATAGAAATTCATGTTCTAGTAGGCTCATAAGATATAGAGGGGTCATTTCTATCTAGGCTATTGGTTTCTTGTATTTTTTATTCCATGTATTTCACACGTGGGGAGGCTGAGATGATTTGAAATGAATGTTACTTTAAGGATCTGTTTCTTTGGGTTAAGGATTTGAAACCAAAACATAATGAAAAGGATTTGAAGTAATCTTCTAGTTTATTGGAGTAGGTTAATTTGACAGCATTATGAAAGGAATAGGGGGTCGAAGAGGGTGATTTCATTGGGTTCCCTATACATAAACACTATATTCCTAAAGGCCTCACCATTCATGGAGTTTTTTTGAAATGGATATTTTTTAAGACAATAGGTTAGGTGTAATGTTCCATTTCTTCCTGAGTGTATACTTCGAGAAAAATTAACGTGGTTTTCTAATGATGATAATGATGGATGGGTGAAGTCCCCGAGTAGGACTATTCCAAGAAGGAATTGTCTGGTGAAAATATGGTAAACTGTTTTGGTGTTTAGGATGCCAAATAACCATTACGATAACTATATGAGGTATAATTGGGTGTTGACAAATTTAGTCATATCCCATATGATAATTTGGAGGGAATTCAAGGGAATGGATTTCACACCACAAGGTGCAGAAAGGGGGAAATAGAAAATGAGACTCGAGAATATAAATTATTTCTAAGGGGAATATCCAAAGGGCTAAAATACTATTCATACTTTCCCTAACTTGTTGAAACAAGGTCAGCCAAAATAAGTGAGGCCAACAAGGAGTTAATGACAAGATACTATGAATGATCAATATAACAAGAATAAAATTAAGGTTTGTGGTGAAAATATAATGGAGCAGTCTGGTAGTCCTAAGGGACAAGTTAAGACTTGTGGAAATATGGAACATCCACCTCATAAATAAGGTAAATTTGATAAGAGAATGAACTAAAGTGAATAGTAAGAAAAAGGAAAATACTTCAAGCCCAATCGTAACTCTGTGGAATAATTACATGAAGCAGTTTTCCAGATCAAATATAAAATGGAGGGGGGAAATTGAATTTATGAAATAATGGCCCAATTTGATATAAATAAAGATAAAAGGGAATGTATTGAAAAACAATTCTATATTTTATCAAGGAAAATCAATGAAAGAAAGATCAATCTCGAGGGATATATCCAAACATGGAACATGATGGAAAATCATTTAAAATGTCTTATCAAGATTGCTCTAGATGAAAAGGTAATTAGAATTTATAGGGGGATATATTGGGCTAGTGATTCTAATAATATAAGTCTTTTATTTAATAATTGTGTGAATTATTTCTAGGTTTCATAACCTTGTGGTTTGAACTTGTATTGTTTCCCGCATTTCCCTCATAAATTAATTTCAAATAAAAATTTAATGTTCAGTCTAATCTAGAAAATTATAGAGTTTATTCACATAACATGTTAAAAGTCCATGTTGCAAATGGGGTTTGAGAAAATATTATTAAATAAGATTACTAGTTTATCACATAAAGACATATAATATCAAAATTATTATGAATTTTTTATATTTTTTAGTGAATCTGTAATGGTTTTTGTCAGTTCACAGCACATCATATCACACTATAAGTGTTTCTAGGAATATTTAAGTGTTTTCTATTTCTTGAGTCTTTGAAACATGAATCTTATGTTGATCTAAATCAGGTGATTGTCTTATTACCATGAAGGTATTGTTTTTATTGAGAAATATCTATAATCTTATGGAAGTTACAAATAAACTATCATGTTTCACCATGATGCATCATGTTACACTTTGAATGATAGAATCTATAGGATTCAAGTAGATTTAATTATTTTCGATAATAATGATGATTTAGTGGTTAGCTTAACTCTTTATAACTATCATTTCTAATCACATTAGTGGATATAATTTTAAATCAGATAAAATGGGTTAAAATGATATGGGAGAAGATAATTGTCATTTATAGTTTGACTTTTAAGTGAAAATTCCGTATAAATAGATTAATCTGCTGTAAAAATTTGAAAAATGAGATATCAGATAAAAAAGGAACATAATAAAGAATAATGGGAAAATTATTGTTCCTTACAAGATAAAAATAAGGGGAAACAATTTCTGTGAAGATAAGAAGGAAGGGTTAGCAACATGGTTTCATTTCATATATAAAACAATGAAATTTAAGTGCCTATTGAATAGAATTATCATTGAATATTATGATTGATTGAGATGAATTGATGTGTTTTTTTCATATTTAGCAAAATTTATTTCCCTGGAATATCATGGAGGCATATAGTTTACTAATATAAGAAATACAACATATTCTCATTTCTGTAAATATTATATAGAGTTTTTAGTTGATGTTGTGTAAATGTTGTTTGAAGAGAAAAGTCTCACCTTCTCTAACAATGATTTTTCTATATCATGCAGTGTAATTAGGAGTAGAATTTTTAGTGCATTGTAGAATAAATATTTTGAAGCATGATACAAAGTTCAATTACAAGAATTTAAGTGACATTCATGTCATAACCTAAAAAAGAGGGCTCATAATTCTATAAATCGATACCTTTGTTAAATTTGTACGTATAAGAGAAAAAGTGGGAGTGACCCTTGGGGAAAGTTTCTTATCAGTAATGTAAATATATGTAGAAATATTATCTTCAGGATCTTTTACATGCAGTAAACTCTGGTGAAGAGTGAACTTCCCTAAAATTGTATACACCGAGAAATGAGTTGTTGTGGATATAGGTACACCAACACAATGTTATGTGTATGGTTCTTGGAGTTTCCTTTTATTGGTTAACCAAGTAAAATATCATTATGGATTTCATTTATATTTATACATTTTTTGACTTGGGTAGATTGAACATGTAATTAAAGGTTGAATTTTTTTCAAAAAATGGAACAAGATCCTAAAGAATGATATTATATTTGAATGAATTTAAAATATTCCAACACCCATTTTTAGCCACTCCCCCCTCTGGGTGTCCCAGGGTTCCTACTTTTTGTTATAAAAGATAGTAGGTTCTAATATATATTCATCATTAAATAAATATTTTTAATGTATTTATTTTATGAAATATATGCCCTCTACAATGGAGATTTCAACATTTTATGGTAGTAATTTATTAAAATGGAAAGTTTTTATTTTATATTTCCAATTTAATGTTTAGATCACTCAAAATTTCATGTTGATTGATTTTTTTAGTAATTTGGTATGGAATGGTATATGATATAAATTAATTGATTATAGTGATTGATGATTTTATATAGAATACATTGAGGGATACTCTGTAAGATATTTTAAAAATGATGATATCCCACTGTAAAAAAAATGATATGTGGTTAATAAGAAAATTAGTTTTCATATATTGAATAATACATTAATATGTCAGAAATTATGAAGAGAAATAAGAACAAGAAGATGGTAATAAAGAACTTGGGCATCCCCAAGGTGATGAAAAAAAATGATTCACTCTGTATATTGGAATCTAACTCTATAATAGATGTTACTTCTAAATATGAATATGTCATTTAAAAATAATCTTCACTTTTTTAAGATGACTTTAAAAAAAGAATAAACAAAATTATATTTCAAAATGATATGTTTTTTTTTTGTAATAAAGAATTGGATTTTTAATATTTGAATATTAAAGCCCAATTCATTAAAAAATGGTGCCCATAAGAGCTCTATTTATGTAATATATTTGGAAGAAGTAAACATAAATTTATTGGATCAATAGAAGTATTAAAAGTATTTCATAGTAAATATGAATAGGAAAATAATGGAACAAAGCGATGTAATTGAAGAACATGTCCATGATTTGGAGATCAGCACGCAGAAGTTGTAATTCCATGATGGATCAATGTTTATCCTCAGATTAAAGTTTAAAGAAAAGATAAAGAATTATTAAAATTAATCTAATTCACATATTGAGAATGTTGATGACATATTGAATGAAAATAAAATAAAGATTGAAAATATTGATGAAGGGATTGATTTGATGTTCAAAATTTTAAGCAATTAATATTATTATGTGGAATCATAGTTTAGTTTGAAGAAGAAATCAAATCTATAATTTGTACATAAAAATATGGATATCATATCTTGAAAAGAAACATTAAAAAATTTATTGATCAAGAAGAGAAATTTATGTTCCTTCATAGGACATACAATTGATGAGTGCAAGAATAAATTTAACAAATATAATAAAATGAAGAAGGTATATAAATTTCATCCCAGTAAGTCTATTAAATTGTTTGAATAATTAGTTAAGATAAGTTACATTTGTAAATACCATGGTCACATATCAATGTACTACAATAATAAATGAAATTGAGGTTTCAAGAAGATATTCCCATCTCTTATGGCAAGAAGCAGTCATGAAAAGTATAGAGAAAAATATATTACAGTAAAAAATATGTGATGTTATAAATATGGTAATAAATATAATATTATAATGTATTTATTATAATTATATGAGTAGGAAGGATGAGTTATATTAATCCTATTATAATCATTAGAAATCAAGTTGATATGGTAGGATTTTATCTTAAATTTAAGAAATGATTCAGGATCTTTAAGGAAGAAAAAATAGATTATAAAAATGGTGTGTGTCAGAAACCAATATCTATTTTGGTATAGTATCCTTTATGGAAGGAAAAGAAATAAGGATTGAGATAATAGAGGAAATAACTGAATAATCTCATAGAAATCATGGGTGATAAGAAAGTGGGGTTCGAAAGTGGTTTTATCTACACCACTATATAGAAAATTAAAAATTCTAGAGGAGTTTTGGATTAATAGATAAATAAGTCCAGTATAAAATAAATATATTAATTAATAAAGAAGGATCCCTACACTAGTGAGGTTATTTTCAGTAAATAAATTAATAATAATAAATTTTATAAGAATAATTTAACATCTCATATTTAGAGGGAAGTGTGCAAAAGTGGTGTTTTTCGGGGAAGTATGTGAAGAATAAAAATTCTAAGAGGATGGATTTTTATGTCTAACCATAATCCTATAAATGGGTTTTTCTAGAGGAACCCCTTTCCATGAAGGGTTTATATTGTTTATTGATTCAGTATAATAGTGAGATGCAATCCATTGGTAATATTCACTATGTGTGGATTAATGAAAAAATAAAATGCATTAACTTTACATTGATTGAATATTTAATGGACACAGTCATTCATTAAAAGATGATGAAATGATTTTATTTGAAATGGATGATAATGTTTAGATATATTTCAATAAATTATATCACTAGTTGAAGGAGAATAAATGGTTCCTATTAACATATTGTTGAGAGATTGAAGGAAGATATTTGTTAAATCTGTGGATACTTGCATTGACAGATAATCATAATTTGTCTCAATTACTAAAATGATATATAAATGGAATAAAAAATTAATATCATATATTCAAAATGAATAATCTTAACTAAATAGAATTATTCATGATGGAATAATGAAATAAAAAATGTATTGAACATGATTAATAAGTTTTTTAGATTTCAAAGATGTATCTGGGTTTACCTAGGGGTATAAATCAAAATTTTGAACTCTATATATTGATTTCATGCCTCACCAAGTGGTTGTGGTCCCTTCATAAGTATATATATAACTTAATAGAGTATGAAGTGTTTTCATAGATTAATATTGATTATAATTTATTGTGAACTAATGATATGGTATCATATGAGTATATTTTAAGATGCATAAATCTACCTACTTGAATTAATTTTCAACTATAATTGGTTTCTATATAATAAATATTAAAAAAGTATATGGTCTACATAATTGAAAAAAATAATGGGGATTTTCTATGATAATATAAATCTTATTTATACTCATCTGATTATGATGAATATCTATGAATAAAGAGAGATCATATATATTAAGTTGTATTATTTGACTCATATTGTTTCATATTTTAAACTCTTTCTTCTAATAGATTATGCACTAAAAGTTTTTTTGTGAATGTGTTTAAGATCACAATAAGTTTGTAGTTAATGAAATTTTAATTGATCACGTTATAAGTATCTCACAGAATTTAGAGAGTGATGAGAACAATAATGATATCATTGAAAAAGAGTCATGTTTCCAACATCAAGTTCAGAGTCACTAGGCTTAATGAACATATTAGTGGATGATTTATATGGATTAAAAAACATTATATAATTTTGTTGAAAATAATGTATATATTAGTTACATTGGTTTGGAATTTGAATTATGGTTTGTTTAAAATATTTAAAATGTTTTGAAAAAATTATTATAAGTGATATGACAATGTATTTGATGTTCAATATGAAGGGAGATCATAGTCTCTATTAATTTTTAATTCTTGGAATTATAAAAACATGATTTTTTCCTCATATAAATATGGTGCAAAAATATTTATGACAAATAGGGAGTGATGATGGTATGGTCCCTCATAATTATATTTCCCAGGGGGTAAAGAAAAAAGGCCTATAAAATCATTATGTATAGAGGTCCCTTGATTATGAAATAAAGGGGAAGATATTATCTCTATCCATTATATTTATATGAGGTTGTAGAAGTATTGTAAACAAATTCCAAAGGGGAATATTGGTACAAAAAAATAGTTTCTATGCTCGATTTTTTTATCAATAACCAAGATTTATATAACATAGAGTAATTAATGATTAATGAATGTTGTTTTTTTATAATAATATTATATTATTTGAAAATTAATGATATTTGATATTTCAGGGTAGATTTGAAGATATTGATGGAATATTTGGAATAAAATTTCTCATTGAAAGACACTGATTTGAAAGAGTTTTTAATAAGAAATAATGAATCTGGAAGATTAAAAATCAAGTGTTGAATAATTTTTTGAAAAATGATATCATATTTTATAGAAATAAGTTTAATCTAACTTTAACTAATTTCCAAAAAAACTTGTGTAAATTTTAGGGGGATTTTATCTCCATCATTACTTGGGGTATACTAGTTATAATGTAGTGAATTTGGATAAGTCATAATGGTCATGGAAGATCTAAAATATCTATTTTTAAAATTATTGAATCTATATAGGTAATAACATGAAATATGTGTCACACAATGTTGGTAATCTTCACAGGGTTCATTTAGAACTTCATAGAGTTTATTTATGCCACCTGTTAAGTTGTCGTGTTGTGAATAGGATTTAAGGAGATCATCTAAAATCTTTTTAATATGTTTTCATGTTGTGACACATTAGATTATTCTTCATATAATTATGGTAAATTTGTTTATTGAATATTGATAGGTTTGTTTTCATTATGGAATATTAGATTATGTCCTGAAATAATTTGGAAATATTTGAGTGTTTTTCTATTTATGAGTTCTTTTATGATGGAGATTATATCATGCTGCACATGTTGAAATACTTCCCTCTATAGGTGTATAGGTTTTCTCAGAACCAATATTTTTTTAGAGTGAGTTTATAAATAAATTGACCTATCTCATTGTGAAGAAACAAGTCATTCAACGAATGATGGAATCTAAAGGTTTGGGGAAAATTTAAATATGTAGTTTTCAAATGAATATTCGTTTGTCACTTTTACAATTTATAACTAAAATATATAATCTCATTAGTGGATATCAATTTAATAGTGGTTCAAGGGATGGAAATGTAATAGAATAAACTTGATGTTATTTATTCTTTGAATTTGAAATTGAATTTCAATTTTCACCCAAATTTACCAAATAAGAAAAAATTATCATTTGAGTAAAATTATGGGTCAAATCCATTGGTACCATATATGGAAACCTAGACACATGAATTTGTTAAAGTTGTTATCTTGTAAGTGGAAAAATATTAAGGGAAAATCATTATAATGATGAATTAATTAACTTAAAAATATTAGAAAATTTAGAATGACTTTTATTTAAAAAGTTTATTAGTATGATTCAATCCTAGGTTGTTTCTATGAATAGTTTGGAAGTTTTTTTCCCATAAAAAAAATCACTTCACTCATTGAATATGTATTCAAACAATGTGATTTTTCCCCAACATCATGCTCCAATTTTGATGTTCTTAAGGATCAAAGAACAATATGGGTTATAATTAGTTTTTTTCCTTTTTATGAATTTCTACTTTACACTACTAGAAAATGGTAAATGTATGATGGGATCCCGTCCCAAATGACCCCTTGTAGAAAAGTGTGTCGCAAATAAAGGTTTTTTGTGATGGTCTATTGCGAAAAGAAAATATTTGTAACGCTATACTCATCTGTCGCAAATATCTTCCTCAAATAACTCGGAACGACTATTTGCCTAAGGGCTACCACCACTTTGAAAATACTATTTGTGATGGGACCCATCATAAAGAGTATAAATAAATAAATAAGTTAAAACCAAATAATATAATAATAAAAATAATAATAATGAAATAATAATATTAATGAAATAATAATGTTAATATAAGTAAAATATAATAAATTATAAAATAAAAAATAATATTCATATATTTATAATAAAACAAATATTGAAAATATAATAATATTATTTTTAATAATATTAATAAAGTAATAATATTAATATTAGTAATTTAAAAAAAATTATAAAATAATGAAAACCTCAATATTATCAAAAAAAATAAAAATATAATCAAAATATAATAATCAAAAATAATAATTAATAAAATTATAAAAATTATAAAAAAAATAAAGTAATAAAATAATTAAAAATAAAAAAATAATAAAAAACGTAAGATTTGAAACAATATAAAAAATGAACTATATAAAAATGTAGAAAGTTAATATTACAAAAAAAACACATTGAAATGTTTTATCATAAAAAATAAATAGATCACAAAGGAAACACATTTCCATGAGGTAGTAGTGTTTTTACCAATTGACAATATCTAATCAAAATATTTATTTGACATTCCATTATCTGATTTAAAAGCCATAAATTTAGGAACTGCTTCAAATTTTCTAATCTTGCAACCACGATATAAAGAATCCTTATCGGATATCATCAACTCATAAGAAATGAGATGGTTCCAACTCAAGAGTTAAATTAATATCACCCTTAGTTTCAGCCTGTTGAAAAGATAGTCCCACCATATCACGTACTAAATTTTGAAACATTACTGGATTCGAAATGAACTTATTAGTATATTTTTTGAAACTGTGTTTAAAATGTTGATAAAAACATAATCTGGTTGAAAAAAATGAGTCAAATGACCCCCAACATTTTCAGAAGTGTCAAACGTCCTCAGAGCACATTTTTTACCGATACACTTAATTATCCCTTCAAAAAAATGGTTTTGATGATGTAAATGATATGAAATCTTCAACACCCTAAATATATATAGGATTTAAACCACAACTGTTTGGATTCTTATTCTAATTTATCCAACCATGGTCAAATAATAATGACTGTTGTCGACTTCTTTATTCCTTATTCCATATTTTATGAAAAAATATATAATAAATAGTTTTTTTGTATAATTTGATATAAGAAAAAAACTGTCCAAAAATTGAATATAATTAAATTCCCTTATCTATAATATTATAATAATTTAAATTATTTCATAATTATTTATAGTTTTTTAAACACTTATAATAATCTACACTATGTTAAAATAAGTTGTACTAATTACCACAAATTATTATTAATTATTGTTAATTTTTTCTAAAAATTTTTATTTATTAGAGACACAATTTCAAGCAGATTGGCGAAAACACATTTTCCCAATGACTCATCTCCACTGTCTTTGACTGAAAATCACTCTGAAAAATCGGCTCAGATGTACGAATATCAATTTTTGTATTCATGGAGATGGATACCATGGAGGTCTCATTGCACTGCTCTACATTCTCCTGCACACATAAATGGATATTCATATGTCTACGCATATTTTTCATAGTGATTTCAGTTGGAGACAGTGTAGACGAGTCGTCGGGTGAAAGAGGCACTTTGGCCTGATGGTTCATCTCTATGCAAATTTATTCGATTGAAATCAGTATAAAACATCTACTGCGATGTATTCATATCCATTTTTTGTATACATGGGAATGGAGGGAAGGAAGGACTTCCCACACTGCTCTCCATTGTGGGTTGTGACTTTGACAGCATCGCTATGAGGTCTGGTGGGTTTTTGGATCTATAGGATGAGTGAAGTTCTGTGGCCTGTTGAAATCTGGTGACTTCTCCGGAGAATGGTGATTTCTTGAAGTCTACTGCAAAGGATCATATCTAGAAAACATCCATTGATCTGGTGATGGATGTGATGCCACACGACGCTTCTTATAAAGGATCCTCGGCTAATCGCTCATTTTCCTACTTTAAAGGTACGTCTAATTCTTTCATTAGATGGAAAAGAAACATTTATCACATAAAATAGGACCCTCATGATGTTTTGAAAAGACTAAAAATGGGATAATTTTCAATCATATCAATGTTATGTTTTCCCAAAGGCTCTCAGCCTCTGAAAATTGAGGATCTCAAGGACCGAATTTCATCTTATTGGGGATTCTCATCCTAGAAATGTTTTTTGTTAGGAAAAAAGGATACTTCCCCCTGCTTTTCCCAAAGAAAAATTAAAATTAAAGCTTGGGGTTTTCGTTTCATTGTTCTGAAACCCGGAATTATTCACCTTCATGAATGGAATAAGAATTTCAATCCATTTAAATTGGGGAAATATACAACTCAAGAATGGGTTAGAGTTTATGGATTAGATTGGATTTTGTGGCATCCCAAAATTTTATATGATATTAAAATACCTATTAGAATTCCAACTAAAATAAAAAATGAAACAAAAGTAGCTCACTTTGGACACTTTTCTAAATTCTTGGTCGATGTTGAACTGGGTTCTACTCTAGTGGACAAGGTAATCATTGCAACGGAGGAATACATTATTGAGTGGAAAATCATTTAGGAAAAAATGAAAAAAAAATTAAAAGGATTGTATTATGATTAGTCATGATCAATCTACAAATAGGCACTCCCTTTTTGGTAGCTTCTACGATTTGTGGGGACAAGATGAAAATAATTGTTTTAAGAAACAAAAAACCACATAGTCTCAAGAGTCTACTGACAACAGGAAGTGGTTAGAAGGAGTAAATGATTTTGTACCAAAGGAAGTGAACAAAGCCATGGGTGATGAGAAGGGGAAGTCTCATGCACAAAATCATGGGCTGACATATTTTCAACAGAGAAGAATTATTTCAATGAAAAAACTTCATTAAACATTAATGATGATTTGATGGCTAAGAAAATAGTTGAGGATAATCATCAAAGAGAGATTGAGCATCAACTATCATTGGAAAGTATGGTTTCTTCAGGTAACCGAAAGGGAAAGAAAACTTTAGAATATAACTCTCTTGTCATTTCTAAAAATTTGCATGCATCCCAAAACCATTTTTTGGATAATGATGGATTTCGGCTTGTTTCCAATAAAAATAAAAATGCTCCAGTTGTTCCCCCAATGGTGGTTCAGCAGGTTACTACAGGTAATCTTACTCCCCTCCCTAACCAAAATTTCAATGTTGTAAATAGTTTGTAGGTCTCCATCCTAGGCATAACTAAAGAGTTGATGTTGAAAAATATTATTGCTCCATCTTAAGAAATTAACGATAAAGAAGAGGTGAATCTAGTGTCACATGGAGTCTGTCCAGAGAAATGCAATGAAGACATCTCTGATGATAGCACTGATGCTAAAACATTATTGGAAAGGATTCAGTATCTACCCCCAAATAGGGGAGAGCAAGAGGTCAGGGCAGAGTCAAGGGAGAGTGGTATTGCTTTTTCTTCAAGAGGGAGACATAAAACTCATTGAAAGGATGATGAAAAATATAGGCAGGTAACTTTTGGTTGTGGACTTTGTTCATTGTGATTCATGTACTCTCTAGGACATTTCTTTTACTTGTTTTTTATAAAAGAGGTGAAACCTCTAACATTTTCAAAAAAAATAATATTTTATTACTAATTATTAGAAATTATTAGTAATTATTACAAATTATTAGAATTTATTACTAATTATTAAAATTTATTAATAATTACTACTAATTATTAGAATTTATTACTAATTATTACTAATTGTTGCAATTTTTTACTAATTATTTCAATTTATTACTAATTATTCGAATTTATTACTCATTATTAGTATTTATTTGTTATTATTACAAATTTTTATAATTTATTAAAAATTATTAGAATTTATTACAAATTATTAGAGTTTTTACAAATTATTAGAATTTATTACTATTTATTCGAATTTATTAATAATTATTACAAATTATTAGTGATAATTAATAATTATTACTAATTATTCTAATTTATTAAAAATTATCATTAATTTTTCAATTTATTACTGATTGGCGAAATTTATTACAAATTATTATATTTTATTAAAAAATATTAGAATTTGTTACAAATTAATAGAATTTAATAAAATTTATTACAATTCATTACAAATTATTAATGTTTATTACAAATTTTAAAAATTTATTACAAATTATAAGATTTTATTCCTAATTATTTGAATTTATTACTAAGTATTATAAATTTTTACAATTTTTTAGAATTTATTTTTCATTTTTAGAATTTATTACTAATTATTACTAATTATTATAATTTATTAGTAGATATTTATAATTATTAGAATTTATTACTAATTATTACTAATTATGATATTTTATTACTAATTATTACCAATTATAAGAAATTATTACTAGTTATTACTAATTGTTGAAATTTATAACTAATTATTAATAATTATTAATAATTTTAACAATGTATTACTAATTATTATAAATTGTTACAAATTGTAACTAATTGCTACAATTTGTAACTAATTAATAAAATTTATTACTAATTATTAAAATTTATTAGTAATTTTTACAATTTAGGACTAGTTAATAGAAATTATTACTAATTATTAGAATTTGCTTCTATTTTTTAGTATTTTTACTAATTAATAGAATTTATTAATAATCATTACTAATTATTAGAATTTATTACTAATTATTACTAATTATTTAAATTTATTACTTATTACTACTAATTAATAATTTTTTTGCTAATTATTACTAATTGTTTCAATTTATTAATAATTGTTACAATTTATGTCTAATTATTACAATTTATTATTAATTATTACAATGTATTTCTAATTATTATAATTTATTACTAATTATTATAATTTATTACTAATTACTACTAATTGTTAAAATTTATTAGGAATTGTAAAAACTTATTTTAAAATATTACAATTTATTACTAACTATTAATATTTCTTACTAGTTTTAAAATTTATTACTAATTATTAGAATTTATTACTAATTATTACTAATTATTTGAACTTATTAGTAATTATTAGTGATTATTTGAGTTTATTACTAATTATTAATAATTTTTAGAATTTATAACTAATTTTTACTAATTTTTAAAATTTATTACTAATTATTAAAATTTATTACTAATTGCTGCAATTTATTAGTAATTGTTTCAATTTATTACTAATTGTAGCAATTTATTACTAATTATTACAATTTATTACTAATTATTACAGTTTATTACTAATTATGACAATTTATTAATAATTATTGCAATTTATTACGAATTATTTTAATTTAATACTAGTTTTTACAATTTATTATTTATTATTACAATTTATTACTTATTATTACAATTTATTACTAATTATTACAATTTATTACTAATTATTACAATTTATTACTAATTATTGACATTTATTATTAATTATTGTAATTTAATATTAATTATTATAATTTAATACTAATTATTTCTAATTCATATAATAACTAATAATTAATACTAATTCATAATAATCACACGTAATTATTTGTAAAAGTAAACATAAACAATGATAAGTAAAACTATCTAATTCTAATTTCATTTAACTACAGCTAATTAAAAATAATTATAAATAAAATAAAATTAAAATAATTAAGTAAAAAATAGATAAATACCTTAAAACTAACTCTTTCGAAGAATATCAGGTGCAAATAATGCCCATAATTAAAATTATAAACTATGAAAATTTTTTAGCGAAAACTTTCCACTAGAGGGAGGGAGTAGAGAATTGAGTGGAATGAGGAAAAAACGAGTGGGTGTATATGTTGGTTAGATTAGTATTGAAGAGTGTATTTGTGACGGTATTCCCATCACAAATTATAACATTGGCGACGGGTCCCGTCGCAAATACCCACCGGTAAAAAAATATTTTGTGACGGTGCCCATTGCAAACGACTACCTGCTGACATATTATTTGTGACGGGATATAAATCTTATCGCAAATACAAAAACATTGTTTGGTATTTGCGACAGTCCTCTATAGCCTGTCGCAAATACCCTTTCTTTCATTTTGGGGCACATGGTGTGCCAAACCTTTTGGAACGAGAACCATCGCCCCGTCAGAAAAACCTAATTACTTCCAATTGGATGGTTTTCCTGTCACAAAAAAAACATTTCTGATGGACTATCTGCAATGGGACACTGAACCGATGAAAATGGGCCATCGCAAATACACACTTTCCCATATTGTTAGGAATTTAAAACCTAAAAATTATTATAGTTTCTTTCTTTTTCATCTTTTAGTTAAATCAATTGCAGGAATAATTCGAAAAGTAGACAATGAACCGATAATTTACAAGGTTTGGCCTTAGTGTGAGAACCTATATCCTTACTGCCACTCCCATTGGTCTATGAAAATTTAATATTATAAATAGATGAATAAAACCTATGTCATATCCTATAATACACCTTATATATCTTTATAAAAACAATTATACAAAATCCCTTTAATTTATAATTAATTACTAACAAAAATAGATTCATAGAATAATGAACAACTAAGATTTCTTCTCCACAAATGTCTATCCAAAACCCCGTTTCCAATCATCCTATGTCTGATCTGCCTTCATTGGATAACCTATGTTTGATAGCCTCGAACCAATTTCTCTTTTCTAAATCTATGATGTTCTAGACTTTCTGAACTTCTTGAATAAAAAAATCAATTTTCAAATAACTACTCAAAACATTGACAGATACCTGTAATCTTATTTTCTCTATTTGGTAATCTGAACTTCCGTTAGTCCAATATTTTATTCAAAATCGTATATTTGAAAACACTTCGTCAACATAATAAAACATTGGTATGAAAACAAACTTTTTCAACCAATTATGCAATGTAAAATCACTTATGCATGGGTGAAGAGTGTCATGTACCGATGTAATTTCCTACATTATTTACTAGTTCTCCATAAATAATAAAGGTACGAATCTAAAATGTTTTCTTACTCATCCAAATTAAAACACTCTGAATTTATCATTCATTTGATATTCATTTTTACAAATTCAAATCTCCTCAAATCATCTGGTGCATTCTCAAAACATATTGATTTATCCCAAATTTCCTATTTGTATACATGATTAAAAACTTTTTGAATTAGAAAAACATCAATTCCAAAATTATGATCAAGAAATTATTAGTCTCGAAGATGTTATTTATTCTAATTTTCATGAACCAAATTTAAATACCAAACATTTATTTATTCTGATCAATTTTTCTTAGATCAAACAATGAAAAAAGATTATGTCTAATAGATATTGGTAAAACATCAAAACCCCTTATTTTATAATTCCATTTTCAAAGACTCTTGACCTAATAACTCACGTTTTTTTCTCTTGATCTACTGACAAAAATATTAATTTCATAGATGCTCCAAGATAAATGAAAATATTTGACTACATTGTTGCAACTTCAAAAAAAATTAGAAACCTGCAACGTCTATCTATTTGTTAATTCAACCTTTCAACCATTTTATTTGTTCAGAGACATTGAACTCTTCTACTTATCTCTTCAAAATTTTTCAATAAATCTCTTGTTATGATCAAACTGTATATGATGGAACTCTTCATCTGATGAATTTATCACTGTTAAATCTTGTATGATAGATGGGTTTCATCATATCATCTAATGAATTGGCACCTAATGCCTTGGGTCAAAACTCTTCTTTGTAAACTCAGCAACTGCCTCCAGACCGATAAGGTCTTTAGGTTGGTAATCTTGAACTCTTATAACATCTTCCTCATCAAATAATCTTTTGTGGTAAAGCAACATCAATCTTTTATATTTTATTATTCAAATAAAATATGTTCTCTTCTTTTATATTCAATTAGATTTAAAAAAATTGATTTCTTGAATCATCACATTTCTACAATAAGTCATCTTCAATTTTCAGAAAATATATATTCTTAATGATTTTGTATCTTCATCTCATATAGTGTATTGGTATCTACATCTCTTCTGGTCAACAACATTCAAAACTCTTCTAATTTTAGAAAAACAAGTTTCCAGTATTCTAAAAACATATGTTACCAGTGCTTCTCAATCCAGTGATCTACATCCAAAAAACCATGAGATCAAAAAACTATGACTAAATAAATACAACATATCCATTTATTTAATAGATTATATCATGATATTTTCCATGATTTTAATAAAATTAAGAACAATAAGTATCATATGACTAGTTTTTAACCACTTCAGTCATTAAAAAAACTCATTCCAATGAAATGAGTATAATGGATCATCTGATTGCCAATTTTTCAACACACATTCATTATATAGAATCCCAAAAAATTCTAAGAAAAAAAGTTGTAAAATTATAGAAACACATATTTCACCTTATGTGTACAAAATAATCCTTAAGAAAAATGTGATTTTTGAACAAAAAACATTGTAAAAACAAGAAAGCACATTAGAAAAGATATTCAATCTCCCCCAATGGATTGGATGAAAACTTTTGTTTACAAATTTTTCAAATCATCATTTCCAACGCTAATACTTTTTCCAAAACTCATTTTGAACAATTACCAAAACAAAACCATTATCAAAATAAAGTGTCCTCACACAACACTTATAAATAATGTAATTTTTCTAATGGAATTCCCTCCCTCAGTGATAATAAATTTTCATTCCATGTAATGATAAATCCCACTTTAATTTTATCTTTTACTCTCACATTTCATTCTCTCCTCCTTACTTTCATCTTCTCCTCTAACTTTTCTTTAAATCCCCCATTTTATAATGACTGCATATTCAGATTCATTTAAGTAAGAGACATTATTCCTCCCCCTTTATGTGATAATGTCATTCAAATTCTCCATGTTTTTCAATATAATATAAATAATTGTGGGGACCTTCTTAATATGATTATAAATTCCTTAGTGGATATTGAACATGATTTTGTAGTCTCAATTTCACATATTTTTATTTCAGTATTACTTTTTTGAAGTTATAATAAATTTAATACCTCATTTAATTATATTCCAGTAAATCATCTGCCCTAAAAACATTTTATTTTATGTAGTAAAACATAATATGAATTTGTTTTGGTCTTGAATGGTGGAAAATATTTTTAGAAATATCAATGCACTCTAAATTTCATAAATTATCTTCAATGGTTTGAAGACTTCAACTTTTATCATTTCCAACATAACATTGAAACTTAATATTTGAGTATAATCATGTTTAGCTAAAACTTATACTAATTCATCTATGCTCAAAAGGATGCCACTATATTTCATATTATTCAAACTCACACAAAATTCTCTCTAGAAAAATTTTACTCTTGAACATTATTTGTATCCTTACAATATCTATAACAATCAGCATAAGTATAAATACGGAAGATCATATCACAAATTCTTTTTTATAAAATCCGAAATGAAGTTGTTATATTAACATATTTTATAATTCTATTAACATAAAACATATGAGATTATTTCAGATCAAATTGGTATCTAACACACAAAGTCACAAAATAAGGACTTGATGTTGTAATGTAAAACAAACTTCATATTAAATTTAAAAAATCATTCTGATTCACATTTTTCAGCTCTATATTTACTAATATTTATCAAAACTAAAAAAGGATTATAAAATTATTAATAATTTTCCATTCCATGCATCTTTAATAATTCCGTGGAACATTTTTTCAGAAATAGAATGATCTATTCTTCTATTCATTAAACATGAAAACCTAGGATGAAATTTAATTCTCCCAACATTGAAATCCCAATGTTCTTCTTCATTTCCTAATAATCATATTTACCCCCTATTTGTTCATCTACAACAAAAATTATATCATCAACATGAATAAATATAATTAGAGTGATGGAGTTAACACCTATCATATACATGTTTCTATCATCTATTCATTTATAAAAACACATATTTCTCAAAAAAAATAATGTTTAGAATACCAAGAACATGTGTCTTATTTCAACCCATACAAGGATTTCATCAATTTAAAAACCACACATCCATCATAATCTTGTGGAAACCCATAAACTTAGTCAATGTAAAACTCATTTTCAATCTCACCATTTAAAAAATATGGCATTGCATTCATCTAAAATTTTAGAATTTTTAGCAACTCTACAATCATTATAATAGTTTCTAATCCTGCAATAGGGATAATGTTTACATTAAATTACACACCATCTATAATTGAAAATCATTTTCAAACAAGTATTTATTTGTTTATTGAAACTTATCAATGTCCAATTAACATGATTCAATAGATCTATTGTGTTCCAATAATATTTTTATTTATGGGAAATGAAACAAGTTTCCATGTTTTTTTCAATCTGATCCAACTCTTCATTCATTTCATCAACACATTATTTTTGTTCAACTACAACTGAGACTAATTTAGGTTCAATTTCTAAAATTATTGATATCTGATTTTTTTAAATCTCAACTTTCTTCTTATATGAACTATATTATTATGATTATAAAAAAATTATGTTTCTACATAAATATGTAAATTAGTATATTAAAAAAAATTCTTCAAGCCTCAATTTCATCATCATGCGATTTATCTGGATTTTGATAAGTATGTTTTCACTAACATTCACTTTTATTAGAAATTTTTTTTCCTCAACATTTTCAACTTCATTTCTTAATCAATTCTTATTTTCAATAACCTTTTCATTATATGATTCCACCAATTTTTTTAATTATTTATTCCAATATTAATAACTTCTTATATAGTGTGAGTATCCCTTTAAAATTCATCCTTCATCTTTCTCATCATGTTTTCCATGATATGGATTTTTTATTTTTTGTAAACATGGACTTCCAAAAATAATGAAGTATATCAATGAGGGTTTTTTTGTTATACCACTTTTTTAGGAAGTCATGTTATATTTCAGACTCAGTAAACAACTATTTTGTTCATGTACAACATCACAAACATATTCTCTGGAATATAACCTTAATAATTTTTATCTTTCTAACATTCTTATTCCCCTTTCCACTAAACATCATTTTTTCCTTTCTATAACTCCATTTTTTTAGGGATGTATGGATCATTTTAATGGTGTTTAATTTCATGTTTCTATTAATTTTTTTGAGATTCATTTCATGGGTATTACTTTCCACTACTAGTTCTTAACTACATTATGTAAACATTCATATGTCTCTCAACTTCTATTATGAAAACTCTATACATTTATAATTCATCTGAAGTTTACATTAAGAAAATAATGTTTGTCATCTGATTGAAATTATCAATACAGGTGATAATATAAAAATAACATTTTTTAATGATGTATCATTGGCCAACATAAATCAAAAATGGATAAGTTCAAGAAAACTGGTAGACAGAACCTCAAATTACCTATGACACTTATTATCCATTTCCCATTATGAAAGGTTATAAAAATAAATTATATTCTTCTTTTAAATTCTATAAAATTTCAAACATCATCAACTATTAATTTTTTTTTATATTTTTATATCTAATATTCCCATTTCTATAGTTCCTCATCTTGTTTGTATTATCATCACTCTAGTAACTGGAGTTCTCAAATTATCTTATTTTAAAGATATTTTCACTAGTTCATTCTCCCATTGTTACAACTTTACCATCCTCCGCACTATTGATGATTAAAAATATTTTCATAATATCATATATTTTCCATCACCATAATTTTTACACACCCTATGTAAGTTATGTTTGATACCCAAAAAAATATAACCTCTTTAGATTTTATTTTTTTAGGTTCTATCTCATATGTCCCTATTCCTCTTAATTTTATGGAACTATCATTCCTGAAGGTAACAGATCCCCCATAATGATTTTCAGTATCTTATAATATTTTAAAATAAACTATCATGTGTGTTGAAAAATCACTCTCATCTATACAGGGTTTGTTCTTTTTTCAAGCTTCAAAATATTCCTTAACAAAATGTTATATTTTATCAACATTCTTATTTCCTGCATCTTTTTTTTTATATTATAAGAATATTTTTTCAGATTCATTTTCATAAATATTTTATAAAATTCAGTCGTAGGATCACATCTCCTAAAACCTTCACCCATAAAATCATTCTGATTTTTTTGGAAATTTTCTAACATCTTGATATTTTACTTTTCTTACTTCATATGTCATAGAAAAGTTACTATTTATGCTTCCACCATTTCATCAACTTTAATGAAACCTCTTTCATGGTAATGAAATTTTATTCAAAAAGTTATAATATATGATCCAATAAAATCTAAAATACCATCAAAACCCATAATATTAGGTTTTTCTATTGAATAATGATCTTTCTATGTAATAATATTGTCAAGGTTCATAAATAATTTCTACTTTAGGTAGCTTTGGGCATGTAAAAAAAATCTTCTTGGAGTAATTTTATTCTCTAATTGATTTGATTTTTTTCAGTTCTTCTCAAAAAAATAATTCCCAATACATTACTTCACACATAAAATTTTAGAGATATAAGAGGAAATTTTTAGTTTTTTGGGTGTAGAATTCACCTCATTCTTGGAGTAAAGTTTTTATATAGATTTAGATGATTCTCCTTTTACTTATAAATTTGTATTGAGATTTTCTGTTAACTTTCTTAAATTACATTTGGTATCAAGAACTTTGGATTGATATTTTTTCTTATGACACTTTCGGTAGGGGTGTCTCCACCTCTATGTGCTCTTTGCTGGTTGTGCATGGCTCGAAGTCATTGGATCACAGATGCATTGTACCCTATATTCCTACTTTCTGAAGGGGGGGAATTGATCACTTTTTCCAAAGATTTATGGTCATTGATCAAAACATGATGATTGGATGTCGGTTCCTCCTTTCAATGTTTCCTCATCAGAATTTATAGCATTGCCTGGGTCTCTCTCATATATTAAGATGTTTTTTGTGAATCTAATTCTTGGTTCCATCTCTTCATGGATTTCTGTTAATTATGCTACATAAATCTAGAAATTCCAAGGGGTCTAGTTTGGAAAAGCCGTTAAATTAGGTGATTATTCACATTGGGAATCAATTTCTTGTCTAGATGCTGGAACATTAGAGAACCCATGTACTTCTTCCTATGTGGGTTTCTCAAGGGAGTGGAACATGATGCATCATGTGACAATAACAATGTACATTATGCCATGGGCATGTCTTATGAGGTTTTCCACTAGCATCCCATGTCTAACACATGGTAGTACATGAAATTAATGTCTTATGGGTATGGATAGGGGTTGATCAGGATTCCATATGATGGTGGATCAGAGAGGTACATGCTAGGGAGGAAACACCTTCAAGGTTTACTAGATTGGTGGATCATAGCACCATTAGAGTAGAAATTGGATGGTATGTCTCATAAATATTAGATTTCACACCATGATTGGGTACAAATCGATGAGGTAGGCACGTAGTATTACCATTTCATGGGTGGAAACACCTCTAACAACAAACCTAGGTGATGTGTCCCAAAAAGGAAGAGATATCACACCATGAAGGCTAACTTAGACACCATTGAGGGAGGATCATAGAGTTGGAACCGAACGAGGGGGACACCAAAGTTTACTATTGGTTGGTATTGAATCTCAATGAGGCTTCCATAGAAAATTTTTATATGTCATGGATCCAAACCTATATATTATGAAGGGGTGGTTTGGGGCTTACGCACTGAGACAGCCTATCACAATTAGATTTCTCTTTGTTGGATACTATAGATTGTGTACTGATTAGGAACTGACATTTCTCGAGTGTTACTTGGAGATAAAATTACATGGATAGGTCTTATGTGTTGAGACAACCCAGATGGATCGCATGATACTACTAAAATGTGATGGCTCGGGTAAAAATCGGGATGTAAATGGAGAAAGTGTTGAAATGATGTTGATGGAATTGATAGTGTAACATCCCAGGTAAATAAAGAATATGAAATTTTCATATTTATTAATATTTGTGAATAAAATATCAATATTACTCTAAAGGGGATGCTATGTTCAATGGCGTACCCAATACGCAACAATGAGTTTCTTTGAAATCTTATGTTGCACACTAATAATATAAAAATATTATTTTAAATGGTAGTTAATGCCTAGCCATTATAATGGCAGGAATAAACAGAACTAACTACCAAATGATTATATACGCTTGTCAAATATTTTTTCATTTATCAAATAAATTTTAGGGGCTTAAAATGCAAATGAATCCAATTTTATGAATAAATATTCTAATATTCTTTAAAAGGATGATTTACTACCTTTTGATAGAGGACCCTTTTTAAATATACTTTTTGTCACTTTTATTTGTTATATTTGACAAAATAAAATCCTTCTTTAAAATAAAGACATCAATATTTACTTTGTGTAAATTTTTGTTATTTTCCGATAAAGATCATTTTTAATGAAAAATGTTGTATTTTAATTCAAAACCTCCTTTTAATATAATTTATTTATATGGTTATATTATATTTTTAATTAGGTTTAAAGTTTAGTTAAAATATATTTTTACCATTTAATACAATGGTGGTCATTGAAATTAATTTCACTTTGAAATTGGACATAAACAAGTGTCAATCTTTTGATAGATTTTGTTTCCTAAAAACACGCTATTTGTTTTGACAGTGGGAATTTATTATAAAAATAATTAATGAAACTTCTATGTTTTAAATTTTATAAAATGGAAATCATATTTTAATTTGTAATTTCAAATATATATTAGGGTGAATTTTTGGTATTTTTCTGACAAATGTTCATTTGCAATGAATAGTGAAATTGCTGCATTTTAATTCAAACTGTCTTTTCATCCAATTTATTTATATAGTTATATTTTAATTTTAATTTATTTTAAGGTGTAATTTAATTTTTTTTATCATTTAATAAAATATTGGTCATTGGATGTAATTTCACTTTTAAATTGGATGTAAAAACAAATCAATCTTTTGAAAAAATTTACTTCTTAAAAACTCGTCTTTGGTTTTGACAACGGGAATTATTTTAAATTAATTACTGAAATTTATGTTTTTTTAATTTGATAAAATGGATTCCATATTTGTAATCATAATGTCCAAATTATTTAATTAATACTCTTTTGTTTTTGGACATTATGAATAGTAACACCGGTAATTATCTTTAATTATCGTGTTTAATTAGTAATCGGGTAGATAAGGGTAATAAAATAATATCATAAAAATATAAAATGACCCCATAATGTGTTATAATGCTATTTATGGTGTCATTGCCGACCATGGGATGCCTTTTTCCAACATTGGGACCCCATGGAATCATATTAGTGTGATAGTGACCTTTTATCATATTTTTTTTAAATAAAGGAAAATGTAACCAAAGTATGTATCACCTAAGTAAAACAATTTTAATTTTGTTTACATAAATGATCTCTTTTACAATAAAAATTCCTTGGGAATATAAAAATATTTCCTACATGATGGTAATTTTATTATAATTTTTAGACATTAAATAAATAAATTTATTTATGACACTGTGATGATGCAGTGATTACATCACTAATGAATGATTTAAATAAAATGAGAAGATAAGGTAAAATCTAAGACATACACGTGTAAAAAACCTATTGGATGGGTTTATTTCGAACCCTAATCACATTATCCTTGAAATATATAATTTTGGGACCTTTAATATTCGATAATAATTTTATAATAAAGTAACGTTTCACGAATTTCCAAGAGTGCCCCTCCTCCCTCTTATAAAAGGCCCCCACCTCTACCCCCTTACCCACAACTCTCAAGCCTTTGGATCAGCCAAACTCTGTTCATTTTATCTCTCCAAATCCCTCTCTTCATCCTAGAAGCCTTATCTTAGGCAGAAATCTCTTCAAGAAAACCTTTTAGTTCAAACCAAAGGGAGTTACCCGATTTAAAGCTAATGTCTTCTCTTATGTTCTTTTGTTTTATTTTGATTCTCCACCTCCTAAAACTATTTTTATTCATTTATTTTATAAAAACACTAGTATATTAAATAAACTAGGATGTTTTATGAGAATTATTTTAACTACACTTACACACACCTTCATCTAACAGTTAAAGAACATACTGTTTCCGTGGATGGTGAATACGGCCTCACGAAACAATGATTATTCTATCTTCTCCTACAACCTATCATGGAGGTCATTATGATTGAACTATATTTATTTATGATATATATTATATTTATTTACTCTCTATTCTTTTGTATTTTACATTTAAAACATACCTTTATGCTTTGCATGTTGTGCAAATGCGATAATTTCATTTGAGGAAGTGTGGACTACCGCCCCCTCAAGTGATGTGACTCGTTCATGCAATACATGGAATGTATAAATAATGCAATTAATGAACTTATATGACCTATATAACATATATATTATACTGTAATTATAATAAATATACATATATATATCATTTAGTTTTAATTCCATTAATGTGACAAAGAAATGAAAGTAGCGTTCATGCGTACGTACGGTCTACCGTCTCCATGAACGGTGCATTTCATTTTTTTTATCTCCAAATATTATGGAATAGTATAAAATGAATATATAATTGATATATATGATATTTAAATCTTTAATAATATTCTTGATATGGTTTAATTATAACTACATGGAAAATTCTTTTCAAACAAGTTCATTTTGACTCATGTACCAAACATCAACAAAAACATCTGATACGAACTCACATAATTAACTAATTATTATAACATTATAATATGTGATATTAATTTAATAATAAAAATTTAAAAGTAGGTCCTTAATAAATTATTAATTGACCAAATTTTATTATTCGTGAATATAACTAAACGAACAAGACAAGTCGGACTTGAGGTAAGGGATCCTACCTCTCTTTTTATTTTTAAGTACTCTCTTTTATGTCATTTATTTTAAGATCCTATTTATTATGTTTGGGGATGTTCTTTTATATTTATCTTAATATAAATTTTATGTTCATATGATTAGAGACCCCATTTTATTTCATCAATCCATTTTTTTGGATGTTTTAAGTGGCATCGTTAAGCTCCTGAGTTTTCGTAAGGGATTTTTCATCTCACTTTTATTCCCGTGAGATTTATGCTACATTTGCCACTATTTCCTTTGAGTGGTGTATGTACTTCCCATTATTATACTCTTTGTGTAATATACTTTCGTTTATGGGTATTTACATCAATGTTGAATAGTCCTTCATTCATGGGGTGTACGTTTTGAAAGTTACCCAAGTCGGTAAGGGAACCTTTCACCCTCCTATTTTTAAAAGACTTTTTTGTTATGTATTTTAATTTAAATCTTCTTGTGTTCGGATATGTTCTTATATATCTTTATTGCTGTAAATTTTATGTCCAAGTGATGATATACCCTTTATCTCTCTCATCAACTCTTTTTCTAGAATTTGATGTGACGTCGTTTGGCTATCGAATTTTTGCAAGGGAACTTCTTAACCCAATTTTGATTCTTTGGGTTAAACTTATACTTCTTGATTATGTCGTGATATGAATATGTGTGGATGACATCTTATTTTTTTACACTTAATATCCACTTATATTGGGCGTATTTATATTTTCCACACATAATCATGTAATTGATTTATCCTAAATCTAAGGATACCGACTTTGTAAGGGACTTAGTCTCAATCTCTTTTCATTGATGCATATTTGCTTTTATACACAACTTTCTTTTATAAGGTGTATAAACCCCTTTTAATTTTCCATTTATTCAAAAGTAATCTTTTCTCTACAAAGAGTTTTACTAAACGACAAAAGGTATGTTTTTTTAAACATACGCGGTGACAATGACCTTTCCACCGCCGCAAGTATTATTTCATCTTTGGATTCCTTAACAAGCCGTAATGTTTTTAAAAGGAAAATAAATACCATATAGTATTTTATGTATTTTGGTATTGAAAATGGTTTTGATAATGTTTTTATTATATCAATGTGTTGTATTGATATCTTGTGATTGAAATGTGGAAATGTTATGTTTCCTTTATGCATGTTGTATGTGATACGATTATTTTATGGTTCTTGGGAATTGTTTATGAAGATGGGTGGTTCCATGATAAACTAAGGGTGGGTGAGCCCGATATATCTCTCCAATTCATTGGGTAACGCGAAGGGGTTAAACTCTAAGGTTTCTCCGAAGAGATTTATAGAATATACTGTGATTGATATTCCAAACGTAACCATGAGGGTTACTCCCTATGTAAGAATGTTATGAATGCCTCAAGTTACCTTTATGTCTTATGATTTCTATGAATTATTCACAAATCTTATGATTTCATGAGGTATGTTAAAGTGCTTATGTTTTATGAGTAAATTATGTTTTCATTGATTATTATGTATACATGGACTAATGTTTCCTTTCTGTATTTTTATATCCCTTACTGGGCTTTTTATACTCATCCCAAGTTTTGAAATGTTTTTAACAGGACATAAAGTAGAATAGGGTCAAGGATGGGATCAAGGAAATGTCATGCTGTCTAAAACATGGAACTAGACATGACTCTTTTGTTCAAGAGTTTTTATTTTGTGAAAAAATGGAAACTGAGTAGATGTGTCTACTTTGTAATCTTTTGAGATGTAATAGTTATGTCATAATTCTCTAAAACTCTAAACATAAAAATATCCTCAATGTGAATTATTCATTTAATTCAAGATTATGTATTGTTTTAAGGCTGGGTATTTATATTTGGTATCAAAAGTTGGTTTAGATAGCTTTAGAGGTTATAGTGTTTTTTATGCATAAGTGACAAGTTTTATATAACCACAATGGTTAGTATATTAGATAAAGTCATTTTTGTTTTTGAAAGTTAGAATGAGATTGAGATAACTTGGATAAGTATATCTTGGTTTTTATTTTCCTCATTAGTACATGATGATTTTGTTGATATACTCACACTAACCTTTTTGGTTTTAGTAAATGGATGGATCTAGCAGGCACCAAAGTGAAAATGGGTTTGAAGGAAATTGTGGTGGTTCTCTCATTATGTGGCTGGATGAAATGGGTGATTCATTGAGAAATTTCGTGGTTATTCTAAACCAATTACCAGGAGTCATGATTAACCACTTGAACCTTAGTGAGTTCTCTAATGCATCATGTACGAGATAACCAACTCGATGTGGAATTTCAGGTAATAATTATAAAGGTAACCATTAGGGTTTATATGATCCTTACTTTTGAGGTAATTATGGGTTACTATATGTTATGATGGAAAATGAAAGGCATGAGATAAACTTGAGGTTTAATTTTGTTATGGTTATTTTTGAGGATTTTATATCTTTTTGGGGAATGTTTTAAGAATTATATAGTTTTGGAAAAAGGACAACATTCAGACCGTGTGACAACCCATCATGTCGGACAAAGCTATGGGAATCGAACCCACAACCAAAGTGTGACTGGTATTTATCGCCTACCACTGGACTACGTGAAGTAACTGGTTAGTATGATAAATTATTTTTAGTTAGATAATTTTATGAATTAAGAATAAGTTTATTTTGGGTTATCTATGTAAATGACTAACCTATCAGGGAAGATATGTGATTAGGTTAACTACTTTTCAATATGAGACTTTAAGAGTAACAGATTTTATTTGGAGATAAATGTTAAGATTTATCTTGGAATACTCTGTGATTAAATCCTTCGTAGATTTGGGTTTAATTCTTAGTTTGGATTACTTCGAATAATTTTATGGACAACTGTTTATTGAATGGTCTTTGTTGAACATTGGATAATGTTTGACAAATTTTGGAGATTAAGAGTAGTATTTATTTTTTTAAAGTATTACCCTTTTGGGGTATTATCTGATCTCGTACTAACAATTTTGGTTTTGGTTTTGGTCTAAATACATCAGAAATATATTTTTCTCTTTTTTGGATTAGGTTTTTCTCTAGAAGTTGATTATAGTTCTCTTAATGTGAACAAGTCATCCTAAATACTCGTCTTTTGGAGAAAAAATGAGTTTGTGTAAGAAATCTAGTAAGAGATGAAAGTATAAATGACAAGTAAGTATGTTTCCTTATGATTTAGTTAAGTTCTTAAATAAATTCCTCAATGAAATGTAACTTGAAACTAAAATGTCGTATGTTAACTTTTCATTCTGGGGAATCAAATATCGTTTAACCAATCAGAAGTTTGTGATTTTTCTGGTGGTTAACTTTCTCCTAATCATGTTTTCTATCACTCTCCATCAGAACATGACCCTTTTTTTCTCTTCGATATCCATGTTTTCCTACATGGAATTCTAGTATGGGTTAACTTCAGTTACCATTGTACTTTTCTTTCTTTCTTTTAAAGTGATAGTTCAATTTACTCCTTTTCTGATGTGGGGATTTCAATGAAATTTCCAAGACCAATTTTAAAATTGCGACGCAATTCCTAAAAGAGGGGAAGGATATAACATCCCAGGTAAATAAAGAATATGAAATTTTCATATTTATTAATATTTGTGAATAAAATATCAATATTACTCTAAAGGGGATGCTATGTTCAATGGTTAACCCAATACGCAACAATGAGTTTCTTTGAAATCTTACATTGCACACTAATAATATAATAATATTATATTAAATGGTAGTTAATGCCTAGCCATTGTAATGGTGGGAATGAACAGAACTAAATACCAAATGATTATATATTCTTGTAAAATATTTTTTCATTTATCCAATAAATTTTAGAGGCTTAATATGCAAATGAATCCAATTTTAAGAATAAATATTCTAATATTCTTTAAAAGGCCAATTAACCGCCTTTTGAGGGAGAACCCTTTTTAAATATACTTTTTTTCAATTTTATATGTTATATTTGAAAAAATAAAATCCTTCTTTATAATCAAGACATCAATATTTACTTTGTGTAAATTTTTGTTATTTTCCGATAAAGATCATTTTTAATGAAAAATGTTGTATTTTAATTCAAAACCTCCTTTTAATCTAATTTATTTATATGGTTAGATTATATTTCTAATTGGGTTTAAAGTTTATTGAAAATATATTTTTACCATTTAATCCAATGGTGGTCATTGGAATTAATTTCACTTTCAAATTGGACATAAACAAGTGTCAATCTTTTGATAGATTTTGTTTCATAAAGACACGTTATTTGTTTTGACAGCGGGAATTTATTATAAAAATAATTAATGCAACTTCTATGCTTTGAATTTGGTAAAATGGGCATAATTTTTGAATTTTGGATATCAAATATATCTTAGGGTGAATTTTTGGTATTTTTCAGACAAATGTTCATTTTCAATGAATAGTGAAAAATGCTGCATTTTAATTAAAAACTGTATTTTCATCCAATTTATTTATATAGTTAGATTTCCATTTTAACTTTTTTTAAGATGTAATTTAATTATGTTTTTATCATTTAATACAATTTTTGTCATTGGATGTAATTTCACTTTTAAATTGGATGTAAAAACAAATCAATCTTTTGATAAATTTTACTTCTTAAAAACCCGTCTTTGGTTTTGACAACAGGAATTATTTTAAATTAATTACTGAAATTTATGTGTTTTTAATTTGATAAAATGGATTCCATATTTTTAATCATAAGTTCCAAATTATGTAATTAAGACTCTTTTGTTTTTGAACATTATGAATAGTAACGACAGTAATTATCTTTAATTATCGTGTTTAATTAGTAATCTGGTAGTTAAGGGTAATAGAATAATATCATAAAATTATAAAATGACCCCATCATGTGTCCTAATGCTATTTATGGTGTAATTTCCTACCATGGTATGCCTTGTTCCATCCAAAGGGACCTCATGGAATCACTTTAGTGTGATAGTGACCTTTTATCATATTTTTTTAAAGAAATGAAAATGTAACCAAAGTATGTATCACCTAAGTAAAACAATTTTAATTTAGATTACATAAATGAAATCTTTGACTATAAACACTCATTTTAAATATAAAAATATTTCCTACATGATGGTAATTTTATTATAATATTTAGACATTAAATAAATAAATTTATTTTTGACAGCATGATGATGCAGTGATTACCTCATTAATGAACGATTTAAAAAAATGAGAAGATAAGGTCAAATATAATACTTACACTTGTCAAAAACCTATTGGATGGGTTTATTTTGAACCATTATCATCTTATACTCTAAATATATAATTTTTTGACCTTTAATATTGGATAATCATTTTATTATAAAGTAACTTTTCAAGACTTTCCAAGAGTGCCCCTCCTCCCTCTTATAAAAGGACCCCACCTCTACCCCCTTACCCACACCTCTCAAGACTTTGGCTCGGCCAAACTATGATCATTTAATCTCTCTAAATCCCTCTATTAATACTATAATCCTTACCTTAGGCAGAAATCTCTTCAAGAAACCCTTTTGGTTCAAACCAAAGGGAGTCACCCGATTTAAAGGTAATGTCTTCTCTTATGTTCTTTTTTATTTTGCTTCTCCAACTCCTTAAACTATTTTTATTCTTTTATTATGTACAAACACCAGTATATTTAATATACTAGGATTTTTTAATGAGAATGATTTGAGATACACTTACACACACCTCCGTCTAATGGTTAAAGAACATACTGTTTCCGTGGATGGTGAATTACTGCCTCACGAAATGATGATTGTTCTAAATTATCCTACCACCACTAATGGTGGACATTATTATGGAAATATATTTATTTATGATATATATTATATTTATTTCCTCTCTATTCTTCTGTATTTTACATTTAAAACAAACCTTTATGCTTTACATGTTTTGCAAATGCGATAATTTCATTTGAGGAAGTGTGGACTACTGCCCCCTCAAGTGATGTGACTCGTTCATGAAATACATGGAATGTATAAAGAATGAAATTAATGAAATTATGTGACCTATATAACATATATATTATACTGGAATTATAATATATATATATATATATATATATCATTTAGTTTTAATTCCATTAATGTGATAAAGAAATGAAAGTAGCGTTCATGCATACGTACGGCCTACCGTCTCCATGAACAGTGCATTTCATTTTTTTATCTCCAAATGTTATGTAATAGTATAAAATGAATATATACTGGATATATATGATATTTAAATCATTAATACTATTCTCGAGATGGATTTATTAAAACTACATAGACATTTCTTTTCAAACAAGTTCATTTTGACTCATGTACCGAACATCGACAAAAACGTCTAATACGAACTCACGTAATTAACTAATTATTATAACTTTATAATATGTGATATGAATTGAATAATAAACTTTAAAGGAATTCCTTAATAAATTATTAATTGACCAAAGTTTATTATTCAGGAATATAACGAAACGAACAAGATAAGTCGGACTTGAGGTAAGGGATCCTACCTTTCTTTTTCTTTTTAAGTACTCTCTTTTATGTCATTTATTTTAATATCCTCTTTCTTATGTTGGGGGATATTCTTTTATATTCATATTACTGTATATTTTATGTTCATATGATGAGAGACCCTATTTTATTTCATCAATTCATTTTTTTGGAAGTTTTAAGTGGCGTCGTTAGGCTGCCGAGTTTTCGTAAGGGATTTTTCATCTCACTTTTATTCCCCTGAGATTTATGATACATTTTACACTATTTACTTTGAGTGGTGTATGTACATCCCATTATTCTAATATTTGTGTAATATAATTTTTTTTATGGGTATTTACATCAATGTTTAATAGTCCTTCTTTCATGGGGTGTACGTTTCGAAAGTTAACCAAGTCGGTAAGGGAACCTTTCACCCTCCTATTTTTAAAAGACTTTTTTTGTTATGTCTTTTAATTTACATCTTATTATGTTGGTACATGTTATTATATATCATTATTGTGGTAAATTTTATGTCCAAGTGATGAGATACCCTTTATCTCTCTCATAAACTCTCTTTCTAAAATTTTATGTGACGTCGTTAGGCTATCGAATTTTTTGCAAGGGAACTTCTTAACCCAATTTTGATTCTTTGGGTTAAACTTCTCCTTCTTGATTATGTCATGAGATTAATATGTGTAGATGATAACTGATTGTTTTACACTTAATATCCACTTATATTTGGTGTATTTATATTTTCCACACATAATCATGTAATTGATTTATCCTTATTCTAAGGATACCGACTTTGTAAGGGACTTCATCTCAATCTCTTTTCATTGAGGCATATTTTGTTTTTTACACAACTTTATTTTATACGGTTTATAAACCCCTTTGAATTTTACATTTATTCAAAAGGAATATTTTCTCTATGAAGCGTTTTACTAAACAACAAAAAGTATGTTTTTTTAACGTACATGGTGACAACGGCCTTTCTGCCGCCGCGAGCATTATTTGATCTTTGGCTTCCTTAACATGACATAATGTTTTTAAAAGGAAAATAAATACCATATACACTTTTATGTATTTTGTTATTGAAAATGGTTTTGATAATTTTTTTATTATATCAATGTGTTGTATTGATATCTTGTGATTGAAATGTGAAAATGCTATGTTTCCTTTATGCATGTTTTTTGTGATACGATTATGTTATGATTCTTGGGAATTGTTTATGAAGATGGGTGGTTCCGTGATAAACTAAGGGCGGGGGAGCCCGATATAGCTCTCCAATGCATTGGGTAACACGAAGGGGTTAAATGCTAGGGTTTCTCCAAATAGATTTAGGGAATATACTGTGATGGGTATTCCAAACGTAACCATGAGGTTTAATCCCTATGTAAGAATGTTATGAATGCCTCAAGTAACCTTTGCGTCTTATGATTTCTATGAGTTATTCATAAATATTATGATTTAATGAGGTATGTTAAAGTTATTATGTTTTATGAGTAAAGTATGTTTTCATTGATTATTATGTATACATGGACTAATGTTTCCTTTCCATATATTTATATCCCTTACTAAGCTTTTCATGCTCATCCCAAGTTTTGAAATGTTTTTCACAGGACATAAAGTGGAATAGGGTCAAGCATGGGATCAAGGAAATTTCATGCTATCTAAAACATGGAACTAGAGATGACTCTTTTGTTCAAGAGTTTTTATTTTGTGAAAAAATGGAAACTGATTAGATGTGTCTACTTTGTAATCTTTTGAGATATAATAGTTATGTCTGAATTCTCTAAAAATCTAAACTTGAAAAGATCCTCAATGTGAATTATTCATTTAATTCAAGATTATGTAATGTTTTAAGGCTGGGTTCTTATAGATAGAGTGTGAGTAGTTATTGGGATTGAACCTCATGGATTATTCCTACATACCCTATGTATAATATTAGAATCAAAGGCCATGTATTTTTTATGGGGCGATGAGAAACATAAGGAGGTAACTCATGAGAATGGATCTCATAGATAAGGACTTAAAGGAAGTGTAACCTCTGGGTAGGGGCATGATCATATCAAGACATAATTAATCAAGGGAAAGATAAAGATGGAAATGGATGATGTGATTGAACCTTGAGGAGGCTTCCTACATATCCTAGTGGATGGGAATAAATGTTCATGTAGTTCGTATGGGGGTATTGGGGCTTACACGCTGAGGCTGCCCATGTGAATATGAGGTGGATGAAGTGATCTCACTGGGATAAGGGTGAGGTCATCGATGAAGTAATGAATGATGGATTAAAACACCTCAGATATGTGGATTCATGGGATGTGTCCCATAAAGGGAAGATTCCACATCGTGAGGGTGAATCCTTATGAGAGAGAACAAGAGTTTACTTTTAGTTTGGATTGGACATCATGGTGGATTCTTACATACCATGTGTAGAAGATATGGGTAAAACCCATGTAGTTTGGCCTTCAGGTGTATGGGTATTATACACTAAGAAAAATCAGGTGTATTCTTGGTCAATTTTATTCTCTAATCCCAGGTTTTTCATCCTTGGTTTGATAAATAAGATGTTGAATTTGACTAGAAAATCATGTCACCGAAGGTGCGGCCACCAACAGTTATGTGGGGCTTACAGAATATGGCGGCCCATGGATATAGTGATTGAGGATTTCTCAAGGAGGGATTACCAAATAGGATCTCATTATGTGTGAGGATTATATCATTCCCTTTGTGTAGGGAGAGTAAGATATCACACCCATGGAGATGAGTTGGTGTGGGTAATGCCCGATGTGTGACACCCCATGTGCATTGCATGACGAGAGACTATAGTTTAACGTTGTGTACTAAGGATGATAGGGACTTTTATTTTAACTCCCTATAGCTTAGATGTCGAGGAATCACTCTTCCACCCTTATACATACATAACTAACACCCACCCACACTTGAATAAGGGAAGGCATCAAACATTCTCAACGAGAGTGGTGAGGATGTGTTTTTATTCATCAGGTATGTGTTAGCATGGCTATGAAAAAAAGGAAAATCCATTAGTGCACCTATTCCAAAAAGTAATAGGTAGGGAATCAAATAAAGTTATATCCCGTGAGGGACTAGGAAATCACATAGAATATCCTAATAGGACCACATGGAATAGGTATACACAAGACATGGAAGATGTGTGCAATAGGTGTCGAGACATGATGCTTTATAGTAAAGCCATCCCATAGAGTATTAAAGAGAAGTTTCTCGCAATATTTCAAGGTTTTGTGAAAAATGAGGGGGGTGAGTGGAAGATTTATTCCCACAAGGGTATGTGGTTCATGAAATAAGGTTCTTTTATGTGCACTTACATTAAGTTAAAAATAAAATGGGTGAGGTTGAATCCCTTGTGGTCCCATATGAAGGGGGACATGGGGGCTTGTCAAGAAAGATCCCATGGATTATGAATGGTCTAGTAATGGGTATTCTTGTTCACATGGGACTGACAAATAATCATCTGAATCATCATCCCAAAAAAGGCTGGGTGAACTACTATTTGTAGGAAAATTTCTCGATGCCAGTGCATAAAGAGATCTGCCTGAAAGTGGGTGCTCGACATCGCATTAGATGAGAAAGATACTTACGTGTAGGCCATCCATTTATGCATCATTATCTCCACTCTCGTGAAACTTTCTTATATATTTTAGATTTTCAATATCATAAAATGGTTCCATGATGTCACATTAGGAATGTAAGACCCTTTTGCATGGATTTCCTTCTTACACACAACCATTTAATATTTCGCACGACTCCCATGAGATTATTTTAGCAGTCTATTTATTCAAGGGGAATAAAGTTGCTCAAAGATGATCATTTTTAGAATCAGGTGGAATTTTTCACAAAATATCCCCCCACCCATAGAAATATGATCAGAAAGGGGACCATAAGGTTGGGTTTATAGAGGAACATCGAATTGGACTATGCACTCTTGGAGGTGCACCCAAAATCCTACAATTGTCATAGAAAGAAACTTATGAATGAGTGAATAACATAGTCCATCCCTATAAATACATAGTGGGGGTAAATAATAGTCCATTGACATTGGATATGATAAGAAAATTTTCTCTCATACCTGTAATTTCATGATTCATGGTTGAAAAATCTGAATTCTTTCAATGCTTTACGTGAAACTGTTGAATCCTACATGCTTGGGACTTGGTAGGATTTTATTTGTCCATTATCCACTCTTAGATTTAGGTACTCATGTTTTGCGCTAATCATCAATATTTCATGAATCAAACATAGTTTTTTCAAAACTCTCTTAACATGGCCGACAAATAAAATGATGCTGAGAGGGAAGTTTCCATTATCGCGAGGAGGGAAGAGATTGTAGGGAATCCCCCAATAAATAATGTTGAATGGTGCTATTAGATAATCTGATTCTCTTGGGAATGATTACATAGACTTATATGGATTATGTATTTACATATAGTCTCCCTCTATGGAATTTTGGGATACTAGATGAAGTGGTCGTCTCATGGTTTGAAACTAACTCACCATGGTCTTGGGTTATGTGAGAAAATAACCTCTAGGGATGAAACGTCACCAATAATGGCCATCCTTCTAGGGTGACTCAAGGGATGGTTTTCTATTATTTAAATTCGAATAAAATTATGTTCATTTAGAATGAACAAGTTGTTGAACAATTCCCCGCCAATTATTCAACCACTTTACAAAGTAGCATAATGGAAGAAAGTGTGGGATGGAAGTATTATTGGGAACTGAAGTCTATTTGAACAATTATGAGTGAATGGGTATGAGCATATTGGGTGTTCCACACATGATAAGATTTTTCATAATAGTTTTTGATATTGGGTTGTTTAACCATATGGACATCGCAATTTCACTTCTAGTGGAAAAATAAACCGGTTCCAGAGATGTTCAATCAGTGGTCTCATGACACAAAAAATTTACACCTCCACCATGTGGAGGTCGGTAACTATCTTAAGGAAATAGATTTCATCAGGGTAATTCCTATATAGGGTCTTCAATATGATTAATTCCTATAGATAAAGAATATCTTGGTAGATAGAGAATGAACCCCCACCATCCATGTCCTCTTATAGACATGCTGATTGATAGGTTTTGGATCGATTATATCATGAATGAAATACAATATATGGTGCGGTTCAAATTTTTCTTAGATAGAGACAAGAAGGTGATGATTCCAAACCGAGGGAAGTAGTTCCCAAATGCATTCCAATGGGGAAATGCATGATCATACTGGGTGGTCCTAGAGGTGGGACAATATCATATTTGGGGGGTTCGACATGGATGAAATTTGGACCCCCAAGGATATGATACATTGCCTTTATCGATGCCTTTATGAGTGTATGTTTGTTTCCAGTGAGGGATATAAGCATGGGGGTCCACTCAGAGATGTTGGTAATGGATAGGATCATAGAAGACCACAATAGGATCAATCTGGAAGTGCCTATATGGGGGATGATATACAGTATTATGGGGCACATCTCAAGGGGAGTAATGCACAGGTGAATCTTTGTACTATTCTAGATCCTCTATGGATGGATCCCTGCCAATTTTGGTGGACATGAATTCAAAAATGTGATCCTTCCTCCAAGAAAATATTATACAGTGATCTTCGATGATCATTGTCAGGGTCAATCCACTAATGTCTAATCATGAAGGGGGTCAAGATACGGATTGAAAATCATGAAAATTTCTATTTCCACCCATTCCAAAATCTTGTTGGCTATGTGTTTGATGACATATGAGGCCTATTAGAGTATAGATAATTTTTTTAGAGTGTTGGGGTGGTGTGATGGTAGCTCGGATTGATGGAAATATTCTTTGTGAACCATATGTCCCATCCCTCTCTGCTAGAAAGTTCTTATGACTATAATTGTTTTTTGAAGAATATATATACAGAGGTCCATAAAGTGTGGCACCCATATATCTTCCATTAGTTTGGGTGCATATTTATGACTACTAGTTTGGATGAAATAATCACACTTCCCCCAACTAATTCTAATGTGGCCCATTAATGGAATATTCTAAGAACTTTGTGGCAACATATTCAAATGAAATTCTAAGAAAACTCAATTTTCATATCTCAGTGGTAAGTGTAGAATCCGGGTGGTTAGAAAGTCAGAAAGATACCACCGAGGAAGAATGAAAAGAGGCAAGATATGCAGTTGGGACTACACCAGATTGAGCTTCAATATTAGAAACGTCACAAGGTGTAGCCACACCCCCGTCTTTTGAGGAAGCCATAAGGTGGCCTCGTAGGACAGCCGGAGATTACCCAAGAAGAAATTGAGATACATGTTTAACCTAATACTGATGCAATATTCCCCAAAAAAATTTCTTCCTATAAATAAATATGAAAATTGATATATATAGAATATATGTAGAAAACATTAACGTGGGACTGGATCCAACTTCCAAATATTTTGTTTATCCGAGTCACAGATAGGGTCTAATTTCAATGATGGTATGTGTATCTGATAGCCATATAAATATATACATGCCAATGGTAGAAATATAAAGAGCCTAACATCCTGGTGAAAGTCATTTTTTTCAGGAAAATGATCCAGAATAACTTTTTACAGAGGATGAATGTGAGTATGATGATAAGGAAGATGTATAAATAAAAGAAAGAGAGACTGGGGAAGTAGAATAATAATAAGAAGAAGAAGAGGAAGATAATGTGGAATAATATCTTTAATTTAGGGAATATCATGGGACAATGACTCATATAGGGATTCTATAAGAGTGCGGTTAGATCACATTCCTTGATGATAGACTCACTGAGAATCTATAGGTATGTATTACTTACATCATCCTGCCCCCTTCTCTCCTTCCACTCAAATCCAAAAATCCAAACATTTCATATACAGTATCTTATCAGTGATGATTAGGAATCCCCTATTTTCGAGGGTGAAATTTGGAAATGGGTTTGGGGAGATGTGTCCCTGATCTCACACCCAGGGTTATACAGGGAAATGAGTTGGTTACGGATGAGGCATTTAGTAGTGGGCCTCATAAAGGGGACAAGGAAATGAACACAAAATCCAAGATTGTTCTCATCAATCCTAGGGAGGAAGCATTGATCATATAAGTAACAAGTGATGAAGGGTCTCCATTGGTGGAAGTCCATATGGTGAATTAGGCACTTGATCCAATTTCACTTAGGTCTCGTAAGTTTCTAACTTTTTAGATTCATATCCATCAAATGAGGATCTAGTTTACTAAGTTTACTACTCCATGTAGTGATTTTGAGACTACAAGCCTAGAAAACCAATGAGTCTAAGACATCTATGGGAGATATCCTTATAAATTCACCTATCTATGAGGATCAAATCACTCAAAATTATCCGTCTTTGGCACCCACTAAGAAGAAGGTTGTGGTTATGAGTGATGCCACTACCATGGAATAGCCGGAAGCTAACAGATGTGAGGTTATTGAGGATCAGATGAGTGGTGAAGGAGTCCTTCATGTCATATAACTCAGTTCCTCATAGATGAGGATATAGGAATATCCTACCACTAAAATACTATCCATCTTTTTAGAGTACAAACCCACTGACCCTGAGGAGATAAGCAATTCTAATCTGGATGCAACTGAGGATAGTTGCATGATTGGGAGAAGAGAATAGAGGTGCATCAATAATTTACATGATTCCCCTAAGGAAAAATGGATTATTTTAATAGGATCACACTTCACTTGGTTGTGTTGTCTCTATTCCAAAGGGGTGTATGCTCTCATTTTTAATGTGTTGATCTGTGATTACCTTGCTGAGAAGATGGAAGAAAGTAGTCAGCACTTAAAAGTCACATGGTTCCTGAAGAATTATGAAAACATATAGACCCTCCAGGAGGTTTAATAAGTGATTTTGAACTGATAAGTATAGGAAAACGATCATTCCACCTTTTTCACCAATCAATTTGAACTTGTTTCCCAATTTTAGGTCCAATTGGTGGAGGCCTAAGAGAATCTAAAACAAGAAAGTGAGTTGTCAAGTGGATCTCCTCCAAGATGAGACACACCAGATGAAGATCACAGTTGATGAGCTACATACTGAGGCCATTGAGGAATAGGGGGATCTCAAGTGGTGACAACAGACTCTGGAGGCCGCACATCAGATAGTGGAGGAGCTGAAGCACTCCATTGAATGGGAAGTTCCATAAGGGATGTGTTTTACAAAACCTTTGAAACATATTTGTTTGGTTGATTATTTTGAACTGTGTGTTGGGACACATTCCTTCTTTCATTAATTACTACACCTCGATCATATCTTTGAAGAATATAATGATCAATCTCTAAGATCTCGTGGGTAATACCTGGTGTGAGAAACAAGGGACAACCACATAACTATTCACTTTTATATGAGATAGTCAGCTAATAATTGAATACTCAGGGTATGTTTTTTTGACTAACCACCTAGAGTATTCGAGATGAGAGAGGCTGAAAATGGAGAATGGGTCTATTAGAGTATCCAACATTCCTTTTCCCATGTATTCTATGGCATGAGTGGGATAAATCTAGAGATGTTAGAATCATTTCGAAAAAAGGGGAATGAAAAATTTGAATCGTAATGCCCAAAATTCAGAACACATTGAAGATGGAATGCGTATATGGGATGACTAATGACCATGTTTAGAAATGGTATAAGGACCTCTAGCCTGAAATATGGACAAAAAAATGAGGTTTGACCACTAATCATGTTTCAAGCATTAGACCTAACTTGAAATGTAGTCAAAAGTCTTTAGGGGCGTCGACCCAGATGGTAGGCGAGCCAAAACCTAATGGGACTAGGCCATTACAGGGACCCTTCAAACATGTATGAGGATGAGGATGAAAATGAGGGGCACACAATTCATGGGGTGGAGTGATGTAATGTTCTAAAGGATTCCAACATTCTTAAAAGTATTCCACCGTGACTTAGAAAACATTGGTGTAGGTGCATTGGGCTGATCAAAGATCAAACACATCTTCTAGGAGGACCTCTATGATGAAGGCCTAGTAGATCTTGCAGTTTTACATCATTGAATATAATATATATATATATATACAGTTTAATTTTAGACATTAAAGAAGATGCATGAAATATTCTAACATCAAATGATTGGGATGTGTCTCGTAGATTAACATTGTGCGATTAGGACGTTTCATGTAGTTTACGGTTACACTTCCTGGACCCTAGAAAAAAGTTTAGATGCATTTTTTTTGGATTGTTGAAATGTCTGTTCCAATAATATTTTAGTGGTATGGTGGAAATAAACCAATCATGAATAGGCCAATGAAGACTTACCGACCACATAGGTATCAGGGAACAGATGGGAATGAACCACATGTGATATAGCAGTGGAAAATATCATAGTGAGGATATTAGTTTAAGGTCAAAAGTTTTAGACTGTAACTGAGGTTAAAGTTCCCAAAAAAGGTTTACAACCCCATGGATAGGCCCAAGAATAAATGTTCAGGCATCACTTTGTATCCCACAAGGATGGGAGTCTAGTGAACATAGTTCTTGGAACATATTGTAGTAGGATACCAACACTAGTGGAGACCATCATCTTTGGTGATGAGATGGATGAATCCCATAATTATCATGGGGAATCCTTAAATTTTTTTAGGTAAGGTTGAAATTTAACATTGTGCATTGAGGATGATGGGTTCTTAGTTTATGTATATAGAGTTCAGACCATGGAGGAGTCTCAAATGGGTATATATTTTGAAGTTTCCTAACATACCTAATGTGAATATAGACCAAAGAGTCCCATAACACACATCATATCCCAAAATATTCCTATGCACCGTCTAAATTCATGGTTCTTGGACATGGGTGTCTAGTTTAAGGTCATAGAACTCAATCCATGGGGGAGGCTCTCTATGAGTAATGTAAATAATGTGATGACATAACAAACAAGACATGAATTAGGACTAGAAGGCCCACATGCACCAAAAAATCATTCTTGAGGAATATTACATACAGTTTAAAGTCATGAGGCTTGGACTATAAGGAGTAACAGTCATCCCAAAGGTCCATAGGTGATATGTATGGGGGCCAAGAGATCCCACATGTCACCTTATGATGAACTACATATAGTTTAAGGTCATAGATCTTGGACCATGTTGATAGAATGGGGATGAATATTTGAAGTAATTTGTCACTGGGCCTAAATACGAAATGTCGAGGTGTCCCTATGTATCCCATAAATATGGGAATCGTGACATATGTAGTTCTTGAATTCCAGGAAATTTAATGTTATGTGGTAATGGTAAAGTTAAATAATTGTTAAAGGGGACATAATGTTGCAGTTGGACTCGATATCAATGATCTGGATGTCACTAAATATCACATAAGGATAGGAATCCATCCATGCATAATTATTAAAATTAAATTTACATGTGTAGGTCAGACCCATACATATAGAGAGTGAACATTAGATATCTCATTTTTTTGAATTTGTTTATTATATTTTTTCTGAGTGTCTGGACTAGAATCGAAGGTATGGGAGTCACTGCTAGAATTAAGCCATATAAAGGTCTTAACAGGTAGTATAGTGGATGACCCATTCCATGGGTGTTGTTATCTTGAGAAAGAGAACCATAACAATGCTCTGTTTTTTTCAGGTGTCTAGGATGATGATGTTGCAATTTTAGATCATGTGGTAGGACCGGTCCATGCATTTTTACATCATGTGGTAAGGAAGATAGTTGGTACATATCTTATCATCAAGCGGATAAGACATTGAGAAGAGGTATCCCAGGGGGAATTGAATGAGATAAAAAAATTAACAAGCATTAATGAGTAATAGGAAAGTCTACACCACACTACACACTCTTGAGAAAACCATGAAGGGACTCTTAGTTTAAGGTTATAGATTTTGGACCATATTCTCGTAGTATAAACTCATAGAGTTTGGACAATAAGGCTGCATAGATCCTTTATGTGGGTACAAACCCTACCAAAAATTTGAAGACCACGTGAGTCATTCTTGTTGTGGGAAACATGGAGTGATGTTAGGATTTCCCCATAGTATGAATAATTTTACAACATAGGATCTTCTCACTTTCCATGAGCAGATGCATTGAAGAGTAACACAAGTTGTGTTAGAGTTCCACTAGAACCTAAGGATGAGGAAGGATGTAAATCGAAGCTTCTATGGTCCAGATTAGGGATGAGGAGAAGGATGGGTAGATTCACTATTGACCATGATCGCAACATAGGATCACCAACTCTACTAGTCGAGAGAGAGGCATGCAGACACAAAATTAACTACTGATGAAATTTTAAACATAGGATTCAATTTTTTTTTCTGAAAATCCATTAGGACTTTGGCCCATGACAGGAGGTGAGCTGAAGCAGCGTGATACCATCACTGTTATGTGTCCTTATCGATGTGAAATATGTTGTAAATTAGAAACCAGAAAGACTAAAAGTGTAGGGACATGTTAGGGAGATATCTACATGTAACATGACACATTTGGTCTCCCGCCCCAGTGCATTAGGGAATGTATATGGTAGAACCTAGATAGACCCAGGATAAAAGACCCTGGTATTGTAAATAGTTTATGGTCTTATTTCTTATAGAATAGTCTCTTTGTTTAAGGTCATAGATTATGGACCATAGGGTTTCACATATTTTTTATGTGGGTAAAAACCCTACCAAAACTCTTAATGCCACATGAGACACACTTGGTGTGGGAAAAATGGATTGATGTAAGGATTTCCCCATCTAATAGGAGGAAACAATAATGGAAAGTAAATATCATGTGGGAAAGTCCAAAAACACTAAAATTTCCACTCTACATGCATGGATGGATATAGGTTAAACACTAGTGGTGTTCGAGATCCACCAGAACCAATGGAGGTGGAAAGTGTGAATCACCTCACCAAATATCTGGAACATAATGAGGGTGACAAAACTATGGAGGAAAAATTATGAATTTTTTTTGAGACACAACATCCATATCATGTTACTAGGGATGGTTACAAACACATGAGGGTCAACCACTGACTATGTTCAAAACACAGGACCTGTCTCAAAAATGTCATCCAATGTCTTCTGGGGCATTGTCCTAGAATGGTAGGTGAGTCAATGTGGCATAGCTAGGACATTAGGGGTCCCTAAAAATATTGAATAATATGGGAATATAGGTAAAGGGAATCATGAAGAGTGGAGATAGATTGATGTAATGTTTCTCTGGAATACAACACTCCAGATATTACACCACCACACATTCAAACATGACTCTCTGGAACATTTGTAGGAAGGATCAGATCTATCTTCAAGGATCAGGTTCTTAAGGGGGATAATGGCCATGATGGAATTCAGGGTAAATGTCATAGCGGTTACGAACAGTTTAAGGACTTGTTTCTTGGGAAAAAATCTTTTAGTTTAAGGTAATTGAATCTAGAACATAGGTTCCTATTTTAAAATTGTCTTCTAAGGATGTATTCATATAGTATAATGTCATGCAGTAAGGATGAAAATGTCTCACAGTTTATCATAGGGGGAATTGGACATGGACCATGAGTTTGAGGAGTTCTTTGAAATCAACATTCAAGGTGAGACTACCATAACCCGCCATGAATGAGGACCAGAAGAGAAACAACACACCACACAAATGCCTAGGAGGAAACCCAGGCTGATGAGTAAAAAGGATTGTGTTTCTAAGGATTGGACTCAAGATGAAATTTCCGGGCATCGCTATATATCCCCCAAGGATGGAAATCAATCCACACATAGTTCTATAAATCAACATGGTAGGAGTACAATGCCAAGTGGAAACATCATCTAAAATGAAAATATTATGTTTTTACACATTTTATCATTATGCTTCTAAGACATCAGAGATCGTATTTTAAGGTCAAAGATCTTGGATCAAAGGATGAACCTTCGGAATTGGGTATGTGTAGTGAAGCATGATGAAGCAACCCATTGTGAATGGGGACTAGTGGGTTTCACCACTTTACACATCTCATAAGAGACCTCAGGCCATGGGGCCAAAGTGGTTTATGATTCTATGGCTAGTTTCAAAGGCAAAATGTGCAGGCATTGATATGTATCTCAAAAGGATTTGAATCAATCCACACATAGTTCATGAAAATGGAATAGTAGGTGATCGATGTCAGGGGAAATGTTGTCTTGGGAGAGAAAATTGATGTTATGAAATTTTAGTGTCAATTAGATAATACATGAGGGGAAACATTTCAAACCAATAAGAAATACATGCAGAGAAGGAATAACCCATGTGATTGAGTCCAAGGAGGCTCATGTCATACCACACAATCATGAGGTGACTCATACACATTTTAGAATCATGTTGTTTGGACTAGGATTCCCAGATTAACTTTATGCAACTAGGAAACTTTAGCACATTTTTCCATTATGTTCCATGGATGGCAAGGGCCTTGTGCAGTTAACCATCATGCAACCTATACGTTGATTTTTTATGCAGTTTAACATCTTACAATGAGGACGTAGTAGTGGATTAATTTCATGCAGTACCAAATAAACTTTCTATTTATGTTCAAATAGAAATGTCCATAAATGTTGTGTATTTTAGTATATTGTATCTTGGATGAAACATTCATCCAAGACATGTTTAACAATTTAACATAATGTAGGAGGATACAACATAGAGTTTAAGGTCACGATTCCTACCACATAATGGAGGAATGTTTCAAAGGGGACATGTAGTGTCGTACTATACCTACATGAATAAGGGAAAAAGAATCCCAACACCACATTATACATTCTAAAGAAAATTCCACATATAGTTTAATGTCATATTAGTATTACTATGTCAAAGACTATGGGACAAAAGGATTTTATTGATCTATGGAAGGGCCCGAATAAAAATATTTATGGACGTTAATACGTATCCCACGATAGTAGAAATCAAGACACATGTAATTCTTGAATTTTATACAGTTTAATTTTATTCAGTATTAAAAAATGACATTGTTTAAGGTAATTTTACTAGACCAAAGGTATGAAATTGAAAATTTATGGTGTGACACCATTAAGAAACCTAACGTGAATGAGGGACAAGGAAGACCACATACCACACGACACAATTCAAAATGGAACTAAGGCTAGAGTACCAAATATGGATGGATCTAAAGACAAAATGTTAGTGAATCACCACGTATCTCACCAATATAGGAATCAATACTTACATAGTTCTTGAAAGTGTCATGTTAAGTGATCGATGGTAGGATAAATGTACTCTTAGGAGAGGACATAATGGCACAATTCATTTTAACATCATACATCCAGGACGATAAATATGTTTTTTAACATCATATGATAAGGATGATTGTTTTTTAGTTTAATAGTTTCCAAAATGGACTATAACTATTCTTTACGTTATCTTCATGATATATAGACATTTCACATAGTTTAAGGTCATACAACCTAGACCCTGTAGCTTTTTAAAGTCATGCAATATAATATTGTTGTTTATAAGAAATACTGTATCAGAAACATTGAATTGTTGGGAGGAGTGATTCAATCACAATCTATAGTGACCAAATAGTGTACACTGATGAGATAGTCCTTGTGAATATTGTAAGTCCCCTCCCATTAGGGTTCCGACTTTGGAGGATTTTGGCTGGGTATCATCAGCATTTGTATTGCCAAAACTATATCAACTTGGAGGAAGGATTAGAGGAAAAAATTATTTTCAAAAGATATGGATGTCTTGTTATGGTGCCTATCAAGATTATGCAAGGCCTAGATCATGTTCTCATCAAGATCTTCTAGTTAAGCTAGACAAAATACTTCTACTCTGTATGATAATTGGTTATCATAAATAGTTGTATAGTGTGATGGAAACCGAATCTCGATGGGCATGACTACCTCTGTTCTATATACCAGGAAATATGGAGCCACCTCGGTGTAAATGAGAGTCGCCATTCGATGATCCCAAGGAGCATTGAGAAGAATTTCAAGCCAAATATTCTTGTTCTGACCCACCATCTTCTGTAAAAAAAATTAGAGGGTCTTATTGAATGACATGATCTGTCCATTTTTTCCATTGTAGTGAGATGTTTTTTTGGACCAGATGTTATACTTTGCTTACAAATTCTTCAACCCAACTGACCATATGTTGGTGCCATTAATAGTGAGAATAGTGTGTGGGACTCCAAATCGATTGATGGTGTTAGATATCCTAAATTCAATAGTGGAATGGGACTTGAATTCTTTTACTGGATTATTTCCTCCAACTTGAAAAATAAATAATTTTCAATTAGGATGAACCACCACTAGGTAGTTGTTGCTGGAGGGTTTGGTCCCTCAACATCAAGTCCCAGACCGTTAAGGTCCAAGATTACTTTTTAGTGTGGAAATGCTATGTAGATCAATGCATGAAGTTTGAAAGGTTCAGAAATGTGTGGAAGCTCTGGTCAAACTTGATACATTCATGGAATATGGAGGGTAGATGTAGCCAATCCATCGAATCTGGTGGGAGATATTCATCCCTTCCTAATGAGAACCAAATGACCCATCATGGCCTTCTTAAATAGAATAGGGAATATCATATACTTTAATGTAATGGATGATAATTAAATAAATCCCACGTTTTTATAGATTCTATCATAGGCTATGACTTCTCTTTAGGGTGAACTGAGCTGCACAGTGACAGATTCACTCACATTAATCTCTATCTAAAAGGAGATTGTTGTGCTTGAGAAACTTGACAAAATGAGCCCTCCAATAAATGGTTTCCTCAGCTATAGGGGGGTCTTGATGTAAAAAATGTGGAAGCACTGGTGGTTAGATGATTTATTAGCTGGATTTCATCATTGTTTGAAATTCCATGGGTGATGACTATTTGGTGCACCACATGAATGAATATATTTTCCAAGTTTGATTCTATAAGAGATGTGGCTAGACTAGACCAAGAATCAGCTTGACCATTCTGTGATTGAGGAATATGATTCACCTATTAATGAGAATTGAACATGGATATCATATGGAAATCACTCTTAATAATGTATAGGAGCCTCAGCTTCCTGATGATTCATTCACCGTTAATCTATGTGATGAATATATCAGATCCCCCCTTCACAAGTAATTGTGGAACCTCAATCATGAGAGCCAACTAGATACTAGTGATGAGAGACTAATACTCTTCTTCATTGTTTGTGAATCTCTATAATAGTAGGAATGAATAAGGTTGGACAGTCTATATAGGAATGATGAAGAAAAACCCCAAGGCTACTTTATTGAGATTTAAATCATTGAGCCTTCTACTGGTACCACTCATGTATGCAGTGTTAAAGTGAATCTGCCAATATGTCATGGCCAGATCCACCAAGATATTGGTCCCATTTTCAAAATCAAGATACATATAATATTCTATGGAGGAATATGAGAATCCATTAAATCATCCATTGCATGACCCATTAATGGACTTTTACTGAAGAAATCCTTTGTCGAACTGTAGAAGAATCACCAGCCAACAAGTTAGTTAGCATTTAAACTAGGTGAATATATTAATCTATATTTGGGTATCTACATGTGAAACCATATATATCTCATGATGTTACAGGAAATGTCATAACTTTTTCACTATAAAACCTATCATGAGGCATATTTTCTTGATGTGAGAATATATGGAATCTGTTTCAAGGAGCATGTGACTGAGATGGTACAAATGTTTTTTCTCCCTTTATTGTTATAATGGTAGATAAGGGCACTGAGGGATCATTACAAGGTGTTCATATAGAGGACCAATGGATTCCTGGAGACTGGTGGCATCAGAACCAAAGGCTACAACACATTCTGCATGATCTCATAAAAATTTGTTTGCAACTCTTCATCACACTAGTATAAAAAAACTTTCTTCATGAGACTATAAAATTTATTACACTAGGAAACTAGATTCATGATAAATTTTTGTATGTAGGCTAAGTAAAATTTAAAACCTTGAAGAACCAGGAGGTTTCTTTGAGGTGTATCTAGCTGATAGACTTGATCTTCTCTAGGTCAATCTCGATGCCTTTGTATCTAATAATAAAACTAGAGAACCTTTCATAAGTCACCCCAAAATCAAATTTAAGGGTTTCATCATCAAATTCTGAGAGAAAATGACACAAAATAGTTTATTAAGATCTTATATATGGTCCAAATGTAGATGGTATTTGATAGGGTGGGATAATGTGTCAGTTCCAAGAAGCTTTGGTAATGGCTGGAGTCAGGGAAGGGGTGGAATCATGCAATATTGAATCATTTGATGTTCTTTCTGCCCCTATTCTAGTGGATGTGGGGAAATTGGTATCTTATAAATGGGGTCCTGCAAATTAGAAAGATTCAACGATCATTACGGATACTAGGAAAGAAATCCACAATACCCTAGCACTGTCTAATCTTCAATGAATGGAGATATGGGTTTAAGATGACGATGTCATAGACTAGATATCTCAATGATTATGTTGGCGCCAAAATGTTGGATGAAAAGAACAAAGTAAAAGAGGCCTTGCGACCTACCTCGTGAAGCCACGGCGCGAAGTCCCCCCAAGCAACGCGGACGCCATAAAGCAAAGGAGGTGGGCCGCTCCGAGAACACCCCTGACGTTCATGAGCCCGCCGTGAAGAAAAGGAGGTGGGACGCTCCGCAAACTCCCCTAACGTTCACGAGCCCGCCACGAAGCAATGGAGGCGGTATTCTCTGCCAATGCCCTTGAGGTTTTTGACCCACCGCAAAGCAACCGACGCACTCTTCGCACCGCGTCAACTCTGCTCTGCGACACCTCTTGCCTATAAATATCGAACTCCCCTTGAGCCCAACAGATGGACAATCCGACCATTCACCTTCCTATCTCCCAAATCACAAAGAACCCCTTTCTCTACGAATCTTGAGCTATGCGAGGTATTTTTGCTTCTCGATGTGCCTCCGCATTGTCTCATTTTGATCCCCTCTTCTGAGAGGGATTCCCTTCGCGAATCCTAAGGGCATTCGCGAAGGAAGGGGATCCCCAAGGGGACCCGGGTTGTCGCGGAGCGTTTATGCTACGCGAAACACCCTTCACGTACACATGATCCACATGCCAAGGCAGGGTCACAATACTTCATGAAGCACATTGCTTCAGGACACTTTGCTTCGCGAGGCTCCTGTGCTCTGCGAGGCAGTGCTCCGCGAACCCCCTTCCACTTCGCGAACCACCTCCCATTTACACCTATGACCCATGCTAAGGCTAAGGCACCCCATTTTGCGAAGCACACCCCTTCGTAAGTGGCCTCCACCATGCAAAGCGACCGAACTCCACAAGGCCCCCACCTATGGACCCCTCTGCTTGACAATTCTATCTTCCGTGCAACCCTCCAGGTTTTCAAGATGTGATTTCAAAGTCCCCTGGACAATACCGCCCGTGGCGTTGCTTCGTCTAATTCTTCTTCGCATAGGCACGCTAATGGCTATTGCTTCTTCACATAGCCATGATAACATGGACCCCTTGATGGTTTGCTCTGCGACCCCCCTTTAGTACGGCATTATCGGTACCTTCCCTCCCACAAGGAGCAGAGTGTACCAGTCATGTAAGTCTGAGGGGTGCGGAGTAAACCCACCTCATCCAAGCTACAGGACATTAAACTACTAAGCACCCTCATCCTCAACACACAACATTAAACTGTGACATCACCCTGTGCCTCTCACGTGGGGTGCCCCCACCTTGGACATTCTCTATGCCCCCTGGTCTCCACAGGGGATGATATCCTCCTTCTGGTAGTGGCGTTTGTCTGCGGGGAAGGGCAGCCTCCTTGGTGTAAGCCCCTAGCCTTTCTTGCAAGAGGTAGCACCTATAAAACTCTGTAATTCCCCTCTCTCTCTACGCTTTGTTGCACCCAGGCCTCCATCCTAGAGTAAGTCCCAGCACCAAGGGCTTCCCAACGCGTAAGCCCCTCTTCACTTCCCATGGATGCACCCTTCGCGACGTGATTGTCAGGTCTCTTCCACCTCTTGTTTCTCACACCGAGCATGACTCACGTGGGCTTAGAGTAAGCATCGACTATGACACCAACCCCGTACCGCATGACATTAAACTGTACGCTTTTTGAACTATGAGGTCTTTGAACCATGTCAAGGCATGGTATGTAGGAATCCTCCACGAGGTTCAAGCCCACCGCCTGGTCATTTCTTCATGTAAGGTTCCACCCTCATCCCGCATGATGTTAAACTACATCCTAATCCAGCGGTAAGCCATTGTGATCCCACCATACAGTTGTTATGACACCCGTTCATGTCAGTTCAACAGCCCCCACACCAACCTGAACTACGAGGACTTTGATCCATGTCAAGACATGGTACGTAGGAAGCCTCAAAAGGTTCAAGCCCAACACCCATTGGACCAAGGTCCTTCTTCACATCGGTTAACTAGAATCCATTCTGAAAAATGTGGTCTTTGATCCATGTCAAGTCATGGTATGTAGGAATCCTCACGAGGTTCAAGCCCACCACCCGGTCGTTCTGACCGCATTCACATCGGTTCAACCACCACCTTGGGCAGCCTAGAGTGTAAGCCCCCCACATCCATTCTGAACTATGTGGTCTTTGATCCATGTCAAATCATGGTACGTAGGAAGCCTCCCTGAGGTTAAATCCCACCATCCACCTGGACCAAGGTCCATATTCACGTCAGTCCTCCGACATTCCCCAGTCTCGCATGACGTTAATCTGCATTCTGATCCAGCGGTAAGCCGTTGTGATCCATCCTGAACAATGTGGAATTTGATCCAGGTCAAGGCATGGTACGTAGGAAGCCTCGTGAGGTTCAATACCAACACCCATTGGACCAAGGTTCTTCTTCATGTCGTTTCACTGGCATCTATTCTAAACTATGTGGTCTTTGATCCATGTCAAGTCATGGCACATAGGAAGCCTCACAAGGTTCAAGCCCACCACCCGATCGTTCTGACCTCATTCACGTCGGTTTACCCACCACCTTGGGTAGCCTAGAGTGTAAGCCCCACACATCCATTTTGAACTGTGTGGACTTTGATCCATGTCATGGCATGATACGTAGGAAGCCTACCTGAGGTTCAAGCCCACCACCCATTGGTCGCTCCGACCCCCTTCGCGTCGGTTCTCACCAATAGAACTACACGGACTGTGATTCCCTGCCACGGGGATATGTAGGAGGTATCTTAGAGGCTCAAGCCCATATCTACCGTCATCTCCATGGTAGTCCCATCTCATTCCTCCTCCAATCCATTCAACTTTCCATCACCCATCCTGATTCTTACCTGGGCCACCACATCCCGGTGAGATCATGCCACCCCATTCCCCTCTACAGAATTCAGGAAGCCGCCCATGCATTGGCCCCAATATCGGTGTTCCCTGAAGGGGGTTCCTCAATCTGATCCACCTTCATCGGTGTTCTGATCAATCTGATCCATCTCTGCTAGACGTTAAACTTGTGGAATACCCTATGTTAAACATGGGAAGCTAAGGAAAACCTCAAATACATGCATAGGGAATATGATTCCCCATGCTCGATGTGGGATACCTCTGGCTTCCGCACCCACGAGAAGCCCTATAATAAGGGGAAGAAGACAGACATGCCAATTCCCCATCATCCAGACACACCAGTGATGCCTCGACGTGACTACTCCCCCAACTGAAGGTTGATGATCTGACCAGACCCCTTGGAATGTCCTGATAGAAGCAGTGTAATTAACCGACATCCATGGAGAAATGGTACTGGGAAGAGTTTCACGAATAACATATTAAATCTATAAGGGAGACCCGGACTAGGTGATGAGTTCCGAGGATGAATCCACGGAAGGAAGAACCAACATCCCATCATCCCATTTCAATCAAGGAGAAGACATCCCTGAATAAGGAGAAAATGTTGCCCGCCTTTGGAAAGCAGGAATGCGGGGAAACAGAGCCACATCGACGTCCCCCGAACGTGACGGATGCGCGCTCTCTGGCGAAAGCGTTAGAAATAGAAATGGTGAACCCGACGTGAAATTATTTTCCTCAATGTGGAGATTAGTAGATATCGATACATTAGTAGAGTGATGTGTCACCAGATCCAGATATCCGGCACCATGTCCCACTAAGCAAATAGCGGGCCTGGTGTTAAACTCACCAGAAGTTGGGGCAGTAGAACGTTGGGCATCCCGTTCTGCGATGTTATCAGCGTGGATCCCTCTTAACGGCCATGGAAGATGGAATGACGCTGGGGCACTGGTTGTCAATTTCTTTTCCTAGCAGTGTTGATGAGTTAATCTCCCTACTTCTCAAAAATCAGGTTGCTGCCACAAGAACACAATCACCGCCCACCCGCCTACGCAGGGGAAGGGGCAACGCCAGCACAACCGCTCCATGTGGTTCCACTACTGCCACAATGGCGTCTGCGTCCATGAATGTGGGGTTCCCACACCCCATCTCCCAATCAGAAGTCATCCAAATAAGGGTGATTAATGACCTCGTACATTGTTACGAGGAGGAGGGCATAATCCCAACCTGGGATATGGCCCGCCTAGACCTAGAGGCATCCAGGCCCCACCGTCAACGCTTCCCCTGAGGGCCGCAAATGGATCCGCTACTCCCCACTCTAACCTTCAACTATTTTGGGAGCCTCTCCCCGGAATGCCTTGACGACTCCAAACCCTACGCCGATGAGGTAAGGGATGTTCGGGCCAGCCCGACCAGAGTTCCATCCCAGGGGTTCCTAGCGAGGGCCCCCACTAGGTTGTGCCAGCGCCACCACCCAGTTCCCCGACCTGAAGAGCAGGTAGAGTACCTAACTGCTCCACCGGCACTGGCCCAGCTGACCTGACGCCAACGTCAGGCACAGGCTGAGGAGGGCGCTCGTCAAGGGGCGTCGACATCAGCGGTTACTGTGGCATGAGCCACCACTGACGTGCATCACCACCCCCTGCATACGCCAAGCAGGAGAAGCTGTATGCCCAACCCGGATCAAGGCCCCAACCACCCCATGGGTAGGCTGGGTCGACTCTCCTAGTAGCAGGCATAGATGGTGGTCACCGTGGGCTAACCCGCAGCAATGCCACCCACTACGGGGGCCCTCCCCGTGCAACCACCACGGAGGATGCAGACCTTCACCACTCCTAGGCCCAGCTTGGAGGTATGCCTCATGCCACCTTCAACCTAAATTAGGACCTTCCTCGTGGTATCAACACCTCATATGGGAGCCTCTCCCATGCTCATTACACTGGGTATGGAGCCATCCATCCTTCCATGGACCGTCAGGGTAGGTACGTTGTACATCCAGTCACATTATGATGTGAGGACCTTCCTCACATCCTTGTAGCAGCTGACAGAAGTCCTATTCATCCTATCAACCCGAGGGGTGGAGATCAACTTCACTTCACCAACACCCAGCAGGGAGGTCCTACCCGTGTTTGGTCTGATCAGTACGGGGACCTGCCTCGCACTGACGTCACCAAGGGAACCAAGCATGGAGGTCCTGCTCATGCTCCTGTTAGTTCCAACAGGGGTCCTACCAGCACTAGCATCTAGCACGGAGGTCCTCCCCGTGTCCCCATTGACATCTTCCCTGGTGCTCCATGCACCCCATCCCACTCAGGCAGAAGCACTCCCCACCCCAACACTAATACGGCTGAAGGACCTCCTCGTGTCGGGAATTGTCCCATCCCCGAAGAGCCATCCCGAGATAGGAAGGTGGGTCGTCGCTACCGTAAGAAGAATACTGGAAAGCTTCAGAATAAGATCAAACCAGTCTATTTCTCAGATTCTGAAGAAGGGTACGATTCAGCGGTGGAACCCTCCCCTAGGTCCTCTGTGTCAATGATCGGGGCAGGAACAAGGTGTATCATCCTCATACTTCCAGAGTGTGATGTACGCCGGATTCCCTCCTCTCTTCGCAGGTACATCTAGGAGGAGGAAATATTGGGTGTCCCACAGGTTCCGACCGTGCAGTCACCACCATCATCAGTAGAAGCACCCTCTACCTCGACTAGAGATCATGAAGATCTATTTTGGGAACTGATGGTGGTTGATCAACAGTGCTACCCATCACCGGTAACTGTTATCCCTGCACTAGAATCTATGGTTATCAGCCCGTCGTATCGTGACATTGTGGTCAGGTCACTGCACTCCTTGGAGGATGGACTAGAATTCGGTGGCTAGTCGGGCCATTTTCTGTATTCTCCGCTTCCCAATATATTGTCTCAACGGTCCGCTTTAGTACCACTACCAGTTCCTCAGCCACCTTCGGTTTATGAGTGGGGAAATATGGGGCCATACCCTGAATCTGATCCCAGGAACTTATGGAAAATTCTTGTGGTGGATCACTTCCTGGAGAAGTTCTGGCCGGTGGTGGAATCAAACTTCTGGGCGCCGGAATCCCTCACCATAGAGGAAGTCGAGTGCTTCCGTCAAACCCTATGGGCGACGCACTTCCGTCTTCGTTATCATCGGGTGGTGTACCCCAGGAGCCAAGTGCACTTTGAGGAAATCAGCGAGCAATACAGTCTAGTCGATTTGGCTACACTCCCCATGGCCCAGTGCCCTGAGTCACCAGGTCGCCATAGGACCCTCCAACAAAGATGCGTTCAGAGCTTCAGGGTACTCTAAAAAATCATCAAGGAGGCCACCCCCCACGCACATGTCCGTGGCTGGGAGAAGTACGCTGCCCTCCTCTTCATCCCTATTCGACGATAGCCCGACTCGATATGCGATATTGAGGATATGCCCCTGAGAAGGGTCACAGACCATATGGCCGATGTCATGGACAAGGAGGACGAGTTGGAATTTCTTGATGGAGACTTCCCCACTAAGGGTGTGCCACCATTGTTGGACCCATCAGGGAGGATTACTTGTCAGCAGAGGAACCTCCTGGGTCTCCTTGTTCCCACTGAGCCATTGGTACTCAGTCGGAATGCCGATAAGGTTAAATATAATGTTGGAGCTATCAAGCACTCCAACCCATCCGCCTCAGTGCAGAAAATAGAGGAAGACCCTGAGAAGGCCACATTGCAGCAGAAAATTGTTGACCAGAAGAGGCTGGTCGACAAACTTCTGGTCAAGCGTGTTATAGAGTGGCGACCTGACTATGGTGATCCCAGGCCAGGTTAGTAGGGGATGGAACAACCCCCCCCCCCCCCCCAACAAGATTCCTCCGGGAAACCCTAATCATATCGCTCCCACGGACAGGGTTGAAGCCGGAACTCACAGCAAGAGGTTGTGATACGTCTCACCAAACCTTCCCGAATGGTGTGTCAATCAGAGGAATCTGGCTCGGGTTCCCCCAGCTGCCCCGCAGGCCGCTCCGCCAGTCACTCCACGAGCCTCTGAACCCATCTACCATGTCGAAGAGCCTGAAAACGCACTCATGGTTATAGATCCCCACCAAGATAGGGACCCCCGCCCAGATGATCCTATAGAGGCACTCATCGCCCACCTCAAGGTGTTGGAAACACGATAGGTAGAATTCCCACCCGATGGAAAGCCATATCCCGCGTGGGTGGATGATATTCCTGTACCCCCAAGTTTTTGAAATCCCACTTTCTTGCTTGTTAACAGGACAGGAGATCCGCTGCAGCACCTAGACCACTTTTCCTCAAGGTGTGGCCCTATGTTGGGGACCCCAGCACAACAGGAAGCCGCCAAGATTTGATGTTTCGTGCCCATATTGGAAGGCCCTGTGTTTGTCTGGTACAGCCAGCTCCCCATTGGATTAGTGACCGGCTAGGAGGATCTTCTCCGGAAATTCCTATATCAGTTCAGTTCCACCACGCGAAAGACCAGTATCGCAAAACTCTTCAAGTGAAAACAAAGGCCTGATTAGAGAGTCGTGGACTTCATCCCCCGGTGGAAGGGGCTCACATACTCCCTCAACATGCCACTAACTCATGAGGAATTACTGAAGATGTGCGTAGAGAATGTCAAAACAGAACTGGTTCTTTCCCTGATCACTTAGATCTACCCTAGAGGGTTCCAAGACATCTCAGATAAGGCCTAGCGCCTCGAGGAAGCTCCGCAACAGACTAGTCGGGCACGTCCGCTACCCCCTGTGATCCTAGAAAGGATGGATGCCAGAGCCGAGCCCACCACAGTGGCCCAAATAGAAGCCCCCAGGCAGCTATAGTTGCTACCAGTAGCACCAAATTTGCAACCTCGCAGAGGCCCACCACCATAGGCGTAGCTTCCTGCCCAGCAGCGACCGCCTCAGAATCGGCAGGTTCCCCCGCGCAACATGCCACCGCTGCCTAGGCGAGATAATCTGGCACCGCCTCCATGGTAGGCTCCTCCAGCCCCTTGTCAGGGCCAGGCTCCTAGAGCCCCCTATCTAAAAAAAGACACCAGACTTACTCTTGTAGTGAGTATCAGTCCCCTGGTTACTTCTGTAGTGCCTTAGAATAGAGGATTGTGCACCTACCTGAGTGCAGAAGGCTGGCAGAGGCGAATCTCACCGATCTCCCCAACTACTTCCCCTGTCATTGGATTCTGGGGAACACCCTCAAGCAGTACTATGTGTTTAAAGAATGTCTCCAAGACTACATCAATAACAACATAGTCAGGCTGGGCCCGGCCCCGGCACAAGTGGCAGGTGTCTTTGTAAGGTTAAAAAGCGGTAGCGATGATGAAGGTGAGTGGCAGCAGGTTCCCAGCCATGGATCCCAGAAGTACGACGCATGGATGGCTCATAAAAAAGTCTCCCATTCCCATGGTATTATTCGAGCATGCTTGAACTAGCCGAAACCTTCATAGGCTGCAGCCAGTGCCTCTGCTTCATCATCTCATCCGGCCTCTTCCCAGAAGAGAATGCATCGGCGGCGTAAGAAGAAGCAACTCACTCCACCAATGTCGTCATCATCCCGCACTCTTGGTGACTTAATGCCTCCTGAGATGGGGATCCCAACCAGAATTCTCCTAGAGGTGGATGATTCATCAAGCGATAGTCAGGGGTACATTTTGGTTAATACCGTGGAGTTGGTAAATCCCTATATGACTCCAGACAAGGGGGACCGCCAGGCGAACCTCCCCAACATCCCCATCTGACGTCAACGTCGGCGGAACTGTGGCCACATGGGCCGTCAAGGCACGTCATCTGGCACTTTCAGTCAGTCCGTACATGCCACTGAGACCAGACAGCAGGCCCAGCGCAGAGCTCAGCACGTGCAACCTCCTCATTTGGCATCCTCAGATCTACCTCTGCCATCGTACATGCTACTAGATCAGGCAGAGCTACCTCGTCCATACCATGACCATTATTGCCCTGCTGCAATCCGATCTCAGTTTTCTGGTCCTCATCCGGTAGCTACTCTTCAGGCCTCGACTAGTGAGCAACGGGGCGTACCTAACACTAGCCAGCCACCGAGCCAGCCGGCGCGGCCCGTCATGCCTCCAATCGCAGAGTGGCCTTCTGTAAGCAGAAGTTTTCACCTGGCACAGAATTATGATGTTCTGAAGGACCTTTCCGGCATCCCAGAGAGCCTTTCTATCCTCGAGGCACTTTTCCTGTCATCAGACATCTGTGAGGTGCTTGCCGAGGTTCTAAGGAGCCCTCTCTAGTTTGAGACAAAGGTAGTAGATACAGAATCCTTCCACGCTGAGGCAATTGAGAACGTCAAATGCGAGGCAGTTATCTTGTTCTCTAGTGAAGACGAAGACCCTCCCATATATGGGCACATTCATCCACTATACATCTCTGGGTAGTTCAATAGTGTGGAAGTCTACCGCTGTCTTGTTGACACAAGTTCTGGGATTAACCTAATCTTGACTCGGTCACTGTGGAAGCTGGGTTTTTCTGAGGATGATTTAACTCCCTCCGACCTCAGGATCCAGGGATAAGACATGACCGAGCAGACCCCGGTCGGTAATATCTATTTGAAAACCCATTTTGGGGCCTAGTTCCCAGTACCGAGTTCATGGTTGTCTCCCAGAACACCGCGTACAATGCAATGATGGGCAGGACATGGCTCCACCTGCATGCATCAGTCCCTTCATTGTATCACCAATGCCTCAAATACTCCCTCAAGGGTCGAGTAGGCATGCTACAAGGAGATGTTTCACCTTTTTCCTCTTGTGAAGCCCTTTATCTGGATGCTGACTATTACAAGAGAAAGGATAAGTAGATTCTGGCAACCGAGGTTGAACCCGTCACTGTTACAAGTGATCCATGGGCAGGTCTGGATGACGCCTACATCTTCTCGATCCATCAGTTGGAGGCCACGACCCCCGACATGGGGCAATGCTTTGTCATTTCGGGTGCGAGAGGAAGTCATATTCCCAGGTCTAAGCGATGGTGAAAAATCACCTCGTACTCCTACACCAACCAGGATCGGGTGATCCCGGAACCTCCTACCCCTATACGGTATCAGGATGTCAGGATCATGGCAAATACAGTACATCATACGTGTCTGTTTCACCATTCTGTAATTAACCGGATCAAGCCAACACGCAACTACTTGTTTGATGTTATCAAGCATGGCCCCATGGGCCGAAGACCAGATGGTATTGGATCAACTGGCTTCATTGCTATGGTATCAGTGGCGCACGAATACCTTGATGTGATGACCACTGCATGTAAAGACCCAAAAATTTCAAGGAAATTTTTTTCTTAAATACTTTGGAATTTTACAAGTCTGTGGCTTCTGACGGCACTTGATTTCGAGGCCCAGTGTTCCCGAAATAAATTTCCGAAGTTTAGCTCAGGTACATTTAGTTAACGAACGAGCGGGTTTTTCTATCTTTTGAACCGGTGCTTGGAATTGAAATTCGAGGACACCAATGAATTCGCAGTGCCAATATTTGCATAAGGGGACCATTACAGCAGTTGCGTTATAAGTAGGTTGAGAATTAATTTTTGGGATTTAGAATAAAATAAATAAAATTTGTCATGTACAAATTTTATTTAAAAAAGGCAGTTAAATCCTACCAAGGGGAGTTAGTGGTGGGGCCCACAACCACCTAACCTCCCATGAGAGGATTTAGTGTGGTGGGGACTACATGAGGCCCTAACTTCTCACCTCCCCTTAACTCTCTTAAACTTCCCTTTAATACCCCTTTTTAATTAACTTGTTAACTCCTCAACTTCCCTATTAATTGTATAACTCTTCACCTCCCTCTCTCCCTCTTAAATGCATGACAACACTTTGTAATTAAGGGGTACAACCGCTTTAATTAATTAAGAGTTTGATTGTTTCATTTTGAAATGGGATGTGTTGAATAAAATAATATAGGTAGCTTATTATTTTATTTGGGGGGAGACTTTTGGTGTGGAAGCTCTTGAGTTTTGGGGAAGAACACCAACCTTCCATCGATGAACGTTCTTGACGAAGAACAACGTCTCCCCAACGAAGAGGGCGAAGTCACGGATGACGTGCCTTCTCTTCTTCTTCCTACGCGACATGGGAGGAGACATCACCGTGGGGAACGTCGCCATCGATGACGGATCTTCCTCCGACGTCAATGGAATCGGCACCAATCTTTTGCGACATCCGATCATCACGACGCTTGCCTCTTTCCACGGCTCAACGACGTGTGGCGTCTATTCGAGGTAGGGGGAATTTATGTTGGTGTATTCTTCTCGACCTCCAACGTTCTTTTCATAAATTTATGTTATGCCAAGTGTTATCAATATAACATGCTGAGGGGTTCGGATCGCACGAACATGGTCTATCCTTCCCCTTTGTGGGTCTTATTTGATGACGACGACATGGAAAAGAGGTGGTGGAGATGAAGACAATGAATGAAGGTCACGCTACCCGCGGCCTCTGCAAACTGCACCGTCGGCCAAGCAGCGCCCGACCCACGCCTCGCTGGCGGGCTGCCCGCACCCCGTCGGTGTGCCGCCCGGTGCCCTGCCCGCGCCCCGCGGCGGCCTGCCCGGTGCTGCCCGCACCCCGCGACACCCTGCCCGGTGCTACCAGTCCCCTGCCGACTGCCTGCCCAGCATCACGACGCCCTATCGTCGCCTCGCGGCGCCTTTCCTGGTGCCCTATCGCACTTCCCGGCGCGCCCCCGCGCGTTGCCCGGCGACCTTCCGCGCTGCCCGGTGTGCCACCGCGCACTGCCCGGTGTCTGACACCCTGTCTGGCACCCACGCACCCTGCCCAGCACACCCGCACCCTATCGGGTGCACCCGCGGACTGTCCGGAGTCCAGTCATCCCACCCGCACCCCGCGCATCCTAATGCTGGCCTCCTGGCCTCCGGCCGGCTGAGCCAACACATGGCGCCCCTGCAGTGTCGATAAGCGAACCGGCCTACTCTCCCGGGCTGAGTTACCGAGTCACCTATGTGGCGACTAATGGGTCAAACCGCCCTCACAGTCCGTTGTGCCGGGCCCTGCGGACCGGGATAAGGCTTAGCAGGTTGACATGCCAAATGGGCTGGGTTAGACCCAGCGAGTTTGACCAGGTCAACCCAGATCGGGTCGGCCCAGTTTGGGTTGGGCCGAGTCGGTCTGACAGGGTCGGACTAGACCCAGGCCCCTTTACTGACCCATTACTTTCTTGGGCCATATCTTTGGCACCGGACGTCCGTTTGATGAACCATCAGCGGCGCCGATATTCTTGGAGCTTTTCTGATCCTTTGAGTAATACACCATGGGAGTTCGGGGTATAGTTGAAATGTGGTCAAGTTGGTTCATTCATAAAACCAATTGGGCCCTCGGAGCAGAAACACTTATAACTTGAGCTCCGGACGTCCGATTGACGAGCCGTCGACTGTGTTTGATTTATCTTGGTGAGACGGTTCTTCTGCGATACTATAAGTGAGTTTTGGATGACTATGGATATATTCCAGGTTAGAAATGAGCATATTTCTAACCGGGCTCCTGGAACGGAAAAGCCTTTATCTCTCGGACCGGGTGTCCGATTGACACGCCGTCTGTCGCGTTGAGTTTATATTGACGTAACAGAACATTGGGATACATCAACTCTGGACATTGTGACAGTTTATGTATCGACCCCTTGGCTCGTGGAGCAGACCCTCCCGGAATCGAGCATGCTGTGTGCAGGAACCCTAGAGCTGGCTGCGACTGCAACGACGATGACGACTGTACTTGGATCGTATGTGGGTTCGGCAGCGAGTAAGACTGTACTTGGATCCTCCATGGGTTTGGCAGTGAGGAAGACTGTACTTGGATGCTACGTGGGTTCAGTAGTGATAACAACTGTACTTGGATCCTACGTGGGTTCGGCAGTGATGGTTACTGTACTTGGATCCTACGTGGGTTCGGCAACGATGACTTCTGTACTAGGATCCTACATGGGTTCAGTAGAGGAGATGATTTAGAGTCTACATCTAATCATCTCCACCCCTCTTCGTGAGTAGTATACCTGTATGAGCAAAATCTTGACTTTCAATCATTATCATCGATGTGATTGACATGTGAATTCCTGTGTGGACTAGTTATGATTTCCTCTGTGGACTAGTTGTGATTTTCTGTGTGGACTAGTTGTAATTTCCTGTGTGGACTACTTGTGATTTCCTATGTGGAATGGGTTGTACTTGGGCTCGTGAGTTGGTGTCGAACTGGAATTGATGACTTAGTATATGTATGGGCATATACCTAATTAGAGATGGTTGATACTTTGTGTTTGTATATTTTCTTTGTGGTTATCCTTGTTGGATTTAGTGAGACCCTGAGGGTCTTGGGGTCCCTATTGAGTAACGTTATACTCACCCCTTCACGGGTTATGCCCACACCTCGTTGTGTTGGGTGCAGACGACGGATAGTGCTAACAGAGACCGAGTATACGAGGACTGGATGGTACCCAGAGGTGGGCCTCACAATGAGTCAGTACCCAGAGGTGGACTTCACGACAAGATGGTACTCGGAGGAGGTTGGAGGGCGAGAGCGTTGAGGAAGCTATTTGTACCTACCCTTCAGGTAGGATCCGAGGTGGATGACCCAGGAGCTGCTTCTGTATTCCAGCTGTTTGTCTTTTCTGTTGTACTTTCATTCAGTTGTATTGTACTTTCAGTTGGGTTTGTATTCTGGCCCATTTAATTTTCAGCACTTACTTTTGTACTCAGTTTACTTAGTGTATAATTTAGCTTGCATACTCTATTGTGTTGTTTACTTGTATAAAGGCAATGTCTTCCCTTTTTTATCAGGATTTACGCCTTTGGTGCTAGTCGCCAGCCCATGGACTATGGAATGCGGGCTTGGGGTAGTCACGACACGGGCCCCGCGGGCGGGTCATGACAAATTGGTATCAAAGGAGTCGGTTCTACTGTAGAACTCAAGACTCTGATATTTACTTTCTGTGAAGAAATAGTGTTAAGAGTATTGAGTGTGTTTTTCAGTCCAGGGAGTCCAGTGATGGTGCGGCGGCCGACGTATCCATACACCAGGACCCTGACCTCTGACTTCCGACTCGGTACACAAAAACACTGATTGTGTGTGTGTTCCAAGAGTTTCATTTGTGGTCTCTTTGTGTTAGCTCACCAGGTATATTGTTTGATCATGGCACATCTGTTCCTTATCAGGATTTCGCTACGAAGACAGCTAGCTAGGGTTCCCAGGAGGGTACACGATGAAGGCCCACCGAGCGTCGAGGCTCCTGTGTGGGGCCCTTTTACTATGTTGACACCTTCGAGTGGTTTACCAGCAGCACCACCACCCATTGGGTAAAAGATTCCATCAGCCGTAATAGTGGACGGTGCATGCTGACAGATCACGTTGCATGAGTTCCAGCAGTAGAGGTCTCTGAGGTTACGAGGAGAGACAGATTCCCAGGCAGCAGTGGACTGGATGGAGGTGAATTCTAGAGTTTTACACCAAGTTTAGACACTAGTATAGCGGATGGTGGACTTAGCTACTTTTGTTTTCTAGTGAGAGACCATGAGGTTGGTCCGTATAGTGATGGGGCTTCGACACGTGGACCTATTCCTGAGATAGTACCATCGGGTAGTGTTCCAGCTGTATCACTACTTGTTGGTCAGTAGACACTATTGGCGGTACCGGTAGAGGATACTTATAGGCTTAGTGCCTTACATATGTTTTAGCACCAGATATCCCTCAAGTTACGAGGTGAGCCCGACTCACAGGCAGTTGAGGACTGGCTTGAGGAGGTAGAAGAGAGTTTTTTTTAGAGCTTGTACAGCCTCGGCAGGACGACATGTCGGTAGCTGAGAATTCATCGGGGCGTACCAAACCATTCCTGGTACTCGATGAATACGATGCGATCAATTCTTCGGGGCTCTGACTTCGGAGTGAGGTGTGTCTAAAGGAAATCTGATCCAACACTTATTTCTCTATATATTCCTACTTATACTAGAGTGTTAGAGAGAACCTTTTTGATTGATAATTCTTTGGCTGAGTGGATGCATCCAGTGAAGGATAGCAGTGGGAAAGCAGGAAACCAGCGTCAGTCTCAGAGACTTGGGCATGTAAAATGTTTCAAGAAGAGGAAGTGAAAAGGACAGATGAATCTGCAGGGCAGAAGACGTGGAAGCAGAGCTAGGAGAGCAGCATGGGGTGGTGAACATTTTGACATGTTGCAACCACCCGCCTTTGTAATCCCCGCTAGGCTCAGGGAGCTGGAGGGCAGGGGAATAGAGTAGCTACATGCGGTCAAGGAGTGTGACCGAAAGGCTCTAGGGATGATTCTACGTACAGAATATGTCTTCTACTAGCTGCCGTAACAACGAACATTGATACGAATCATCCCTTCCTTCCATGAATCTTGTACCAGACCTAGAGTTCTGGTTAAGCCGTTGACTTGACCCTCACATATGGAGATACCTTTTGGAGGAGACTCAATAATCACACTTACGCCAACGGTGTGATCTGACCCTTGAGCTGATAGTTTCGGTTGGAACCTCTTGGTGGAAACGTCGAGGCCTTACGACGTTAGTTTGAGTATGGACTGGGCAACCATAGTTCATACAGAAATTGACGATATTAGGAAAAAGGTTTGTGGTTTATCTACAACGTTGGGATGGGGTTTTTCCTTGGTCGGTGAAAAGGAAAACCCAGGAAGCACAATATAAACTCATGCTTAGGAGGGTGTGGCTGATCACTTTTGAGTCGGCCGTCCTTACCCTCGTGACAGCAAGATTTTTCAGTTTTCAGTTCCTCCAGGACTATGACTATGAGATAGTCAATACTCTTGGGAAGGGGAACATTGTCGTAGAAACACCCAGCAGGAGGACTGATATTCAGCTGTTAGGAGTGGCGAGACAACAACTGGCCAGGTTTCAGGTATCCTATGTGGATAGTGAAGGAGTCAGCACATGTAGAACCAGAGATGGTTCACAGGAATTGAGACTGCATAGCATAGATAGATGTCCTATTCTGATAGGATACAGAGACCACTGGAGTTTGAGGGTGGTTACCATGTTTTCTTACGGGTCTCACCTCGATGAGGTCTACGGAGAAGTGGTCGAGGTGGTAAGTTATATCTAAGGTTTATCAAACCCATCTAGGTCCTCAGCAGGGTAGGCAAGGTGGATTACTGCTTGACCTTCCACCGCAGTTGCACCTGGTGTACGATGTCATCCACGTATCTCAACTGAGGAGATACGTTCACGACCCTTCACACATCATCAACCACAGGGAGCTGGACATCGATGACAGGGTGACATTCATAGAGGTTCCATTGGAGATCAAGGATCGACAAGAGCGGGTCCTACGTGGACATTCGACTCCTCAGGTGCGCTATCACTGGCAGCACGAGAACCTCTAGTAGAGAACATGGGAGCGGAAGTCTCAGATGTGTGCTCAGTACCACTTTTGGTTTCCCTAGTGTGTGTTGAAGCTTTATGGGGACGTCAATCCCTGATGTGGGAGTAATTTAAAGACGCATAAATTTCAAGGAAATTTTTTTATTAAATACTTTGGAATTTTACGAGTCTATGGCTCTTGACGGCACTTGATTCCGAGGCCCGGTGTGCCCGGAATCAATTTTCGAAGTTTAGCTCAGGTACGTTTAGTTAACGAATGAGCGGATTTTTCTATCTTTTGAACCGGTGCTCGGAATTGAAATCTGAGGACACCGATGAATTCGCAGTGCCAGTATTCTCTTAAGGGGACTATTACTGCAATTGCGTTATAAGCGGGTTGAGAATTAATTTTTGGGATTTAGAATAAAATAAATAAAATTTGTTGTGTAAGGATTTTATTTAAGGAAGGTAGTTAAATCCTACCAAGGGGAGTTAGTGGTGGGACCCACACCCACCTAACCTCCCATGAGAGGATTTAATGTGGTGGGGCCCACATGAGGCCCTAACTCCTCACCTCCCCTTAACTCTCTTAAACCTCCCTTTAATACCCCTTTTTAATTAACTTGATAACTCCTCAACATACCTATTAATTGTATAACTCTTCACCTCCCTCTCTCCCTGTTAAATGCATGACAACACTTTGTAATTAAGGATTTCAACCTTTTTAATTAATTAAGAGTTTTATTGTTTGATTTTTAAATGGGATGTGTTGAATAAAATAATATAGGTAGCTTATTATTTTATTTGGGGGGGGAAGCCTTTAGGTGTGGAAGCTCTTGAGTTTTGGGGAAGAACACCAACCTTCCATAGACGAACGTTCTTGACGAAGAACAACGTCTCCCCGATGAAGAAGGTGAAGTCACCGACGACGGGCCTTCTCGTATTCTTCCTCCGCGACATGGGAGGAGACATCACCGCGGGGAATGTTTCCATTGATGACGGCTCTTCCTCCGATGTCAATGGAATTGGCACCGATCTTCCGCGACGTCCGATCATCACGATGCTTGCCTCTTTCCACGGCTCGACGACGTGCGGCGTCTATTCGAGGTAGGGGTAATTTATGTTGGTTTATTTTTCTCGACCTCTGAAGTTCATTTCATAAATGTATGTTATTACAACTGTTATCAATATAACGTGGGGAGGGGTTCGGATCACACGAACACGGCCGACCCTTCCCCTTTGTGGATCTTATTTGATGATGATGGCATGGAAAAGAGGTGGTGGCGACAAAGACAACGAAAGAAGGCCGCGCTACCTGCGGCCTCCGCGAACCGCAACGCCGGCCAAGCAGCGACCAACTCGCGCCTCACCGGCACACTACCCGCACCACGTTGGCGCGCCACCCGGGGCCCTGCCCGCGCCTCGTGACGGCCTGCCCGGCGCTGCCCGCGCCCCGCGGCACCCTGCTGGTGGGCTACCCAGCATCACGGCGCCCCGCGGCACCCTTCCGCGCTGCCCGGCGTTCCCCCGTACATTTCCAGGCGCCTTGCCGCGCTGCCCGGCACGCCCCCGCGTGTTTCCCGGTGTCTGGCACCCACGCACCCTGCTCGGGGCATCCGCACTCTACCGGGTGCACCCGCGGCCTGTCTGGAGTCCAGCTAGCCCACCCGCACCCTACGCGGCCTACCTCTGGGCTCCCAGATGTCGGCCGGCTGAACTGACACACGGCACGCCTGCGGTGTCGATAAGTGAACCAGCCCGGTCTCCCGGGCCGAGTTACCGATCACCTATGTGGCGACTAATGGGTCGAACCACCCTCGCGGTCCGTTGGGTCAAGCCCTGCGGACTAGGACAAGGATTATCGGGTTGACCTATCCAATGGGCTGGGTTAGACCCAGCGAGTCTGACCAGGTCAACCCAGATCGGGTCAGCCCAGTTTGGGTTGGGCAGAGTCGGTCTGACCGGGTCGGACTTGACCTAGTCCCCTTTATTGACCCATTACTTTCTTGGGCCATATCATTGGCACCGGACGTCCGTTTGACAAACTGTCAATGGCTCCGTTATTCTTAGATATTTTCCAATCCTTTGGGGAATACCCCATAGGAGTTCAGGGTATAGTTGAAATGCGGTCAAGTTGGTTCATTCATGAAACCAACCGGGCCCTCGGAGCGGAAACGCTTATAACTTGATCTTCGAACGTCCGATTGACGAGCCGTCGACTCTGTTGGATTTCTCTTGGTGATAAGGTTCTTCTGCGATACTCTAAGTGAGTTTTGTATGACTATGGATATCGTCCGGGTTAGAAACGAGAATATTTCTAACTGGGCCCCTGAAATGGAAAATCCTTTATCTCTCGGACCAGGTGTCCGATTGACGCGTTGTCTGTCACGTTGAGTTCCTATTGACGTAACGAAACTTTCAGATACATCAACTATGGACTTTGTGAAATTTGATGTATCGACCCCTTGTCTCATGGAGAAAACCCTCCCGTAATCGAGTGTGTTGTGTGCAGGAACCCTAGAGCTGGCTGCGACTGCGACGACGATGACGACTGTACTTGGATCCTACGTGGGTTCGGCAGCGAGGACGACTATACTTGGATCCATCATGGGTTCAACAGCGAAGATGACTGTACTTGGATCCTGCGTGGGTTCGGCAGCGATGAAGACTGTACTTGGATCCTATGTGGGTTCGGCAGTGATTGTTACTGTACTTAGATCTAACGTGGGTTCGGCAACGACGACTTCTGTACTAGGATCCTATGTGGGTTCGGCAGAGGAGATGATTCAAAGGCTACATCTAATCATCTACACCCCTCTTCATGAGTAGTATACCTATGTGATCTAAATCTTGAATTTCAATCATTATCATCGATGTGATTGACATGTGAATTCCTGTGTGGACTAGTTATGATTTCCTGTGTGGACTAGTTGTGATTTCCTGTGTGGACTAGTTTTTATTTCATGTGTGGACTACTTGTGATTTCCTGTGTGTACTAGGTTGTGTTTTCCTTTGTGGACTTGGTTGTACTTGGGCTCGTGAGTTGGAGATGAACTGGAATTGATGACTTAGTTATATGTATGGGCATATACCTAATTAGAGATGGTTGATACTTCGCGTTTGTATCTTTTCAATGTGGTTATCCTTGTTGGATTTAGTGAGACCCTAAGGGTCTCGGGGTCCCTACTGAGTAACGTTATACACACCGCTGCACGGGCTATGCCCACACCTCATTGTGTTGGATGCAGACGACGGAAAGTGCTGACAAAGACCGAGTATACGAGGACTGGACGGTACCCGGAGGTGGGCCTCACGACGATTCAGTACCCAGAGGTGGACTCCACGATGAGATGGTACTCAGAGGAGGTTGGCGGGTGAGATCTTTGAGGAAGCTATCTATACCTACCCTTCAGGTAGGATTCGAGGTGGACGACCCAGGAACTGCTTCTATATTCTAGCTTTTTATCTTTTCTATTTTACTTTTGTTCAGTTGTACTGTACTTTCAATTGAGTTTGTATTCTGGCCCATTTACTTTTCAGCACTACTTTTGTACTTATTTTACTTATTGTATGCTTCATCTTGCGTACTATGTTGTGTTTTTTACTTGTATAAAGGCAATACCTTCCCTTTTTTATCGGGATTTACGTCTTTGGTTCTAGTCGCCAGCCCCTGGCCTATGGAAGGCGGGCTTGGGGTAGTCACGGTACGGACCCCGAGGGTGGGTCGTGACACTACCGCTCAAGCCGGCACCAGCCTCCCGTCAGAGTCTGGTATCTCGAGGAAAACTCCCCCCACAGAAGATCCCTCCACAAGTGGATAAGAGGATCTAGAGGATGCTCCCCCTACCTTTGAAGAAGGCGTCTCAACCACTGTCGATGAACTGGTACAGGTGAACCTTGGTAGCGAGGCAAATCTGAGGCCCACATTGATCAGTGCCTTCATGTCCCTCGAGGAGCAGCAGCGATACGTGAACCTCATTAAGCAGCACCGTGATGTATTCTCCTGAAGTTACGGTGAGATTCCAGGACTAGATCCCCAGGTAGTTGACCACCTCCTTGGCCTCTCGACAAACCATCGCAGGTTCAAGCAGCCTCCCAGAAAGATTCACCCTTCTCACGGTGTTATGGTTGAGGCTGAAGTTGATAAGCTTATCAAATCCAACTTCGTCAAGGAGGTCCAATACCCCAAGTTCCTGGCCAACATTGTGCTAGTCAGGAAGAAGAACAGGTAGATCAGAGTCTGTATCGACTTCTGCAATCTCAACCACCACTGTCTGAATGATGATTTTCCCCTCCTAGTGACAAAGTTATTGATTGATTCTACGGCCGGTTTCCAAGACCACTTCTTTATGGATGGGTATTCTTGGTACAACCAGATCCGGATGGACCCCTAAGACGAGGAGTCCACCACTTTCAGGCCCCCAAGGTACTTTTTGTTACCAGGTTATGCCCTTCGGCCTGAAAAATGTAGGTACCACCAATCAGTGGGCCATGCACCACATATTCAAGCCAATTATCAGAACATTGGTGGAGTTCTATGTGGAAGATCTGGTGGTCAAATCTCACCAACGCCAGGACTATCTCAAAGACCTTGAGAAAGTATTTGGCTTCATCCGTTCTCACCACTTGAAGATGAACCCATTGAAATGTGCCTTTGGGGTCCCCTCCGGGAAGTTTCTCAACTTCATTGTCAGATATCAGGGCATTGAGATCGACCCAGAGAAGATCAAAGCCATCATCAAGATGCCTCCCTCGAGTAATATTCGATAGATTCGAGGTCTTCAAGGCCACTTAGCCTACATACGCCGATTCATTGTGAATCTAGCTGGCAATTTTAATCCCTTTTCCTGGATCATGAATAAAGGCTATGAATGGGACGAAGAGTGCCATACCACTTTAGAGGAAATCAAGCAGTATCTTCTCCAGCCTCCGGTCTTGATGCCACCCGCCATCAGAAAGTCACTGGTCCCTTATGTGACCACCCTAGAACGGTCTCTTGGCGCCCTGCTCACCCAGAAGAACAATGAGGGGACAAAGAACAGCCTCTACTACCTCAGCCGCATGCTCCTTGATATGGAGACATGATACTCCCCCATCGAAAAGAGTTTCCTCGCACTCGTGTTTGTCGTATAGAAATTGAAACATTACCGGCAGCACCATGAGGTACAATTGGTCTCTCGGGTAGACCCGCTGAAGTACATCTTGAACCACCCCATATTGACCGGCCGACTAGCGCGTTGGGGGTACCTCTCCAGCAGTTTGACATCAGGTTTGTGCCTCATAAGGCTATCAAGGGGCAGGCATTGGTAGACTTTATATCTTCCTATCGAACCCCCGTGGATCAATCCCTGGACATAGATTTTCCTGATGATGCAATCCTCTCAGTCGATCATGCCATCTCATTTTGGAAAATTCACTTTGATGGTGCCTCCCAGAGCCCCATTGGTAGGTGTCTCAATGACCCTAGGCTCAACAGAGTGGGTCTGGGTATCTTATTCATCACCCCGGTGCAATCCATTCCACCACACTCATTCCTATTGTCAGAAGGCTACACCAATAACAAGGCAGAGTATCAGGCTCTAATCACTGGCCTCAAGCTACCCTTTGAGATCAATGTGCCCCATTTGCACGTGAAAGGGTATTCCAAACTAGTCATCAAGTAGGTCAATGGAAACTATGTTGTTAGGAAGCCAGGGCTTGTGCCATTGTTGGAGTGCACCCACCATCTAATGGCCCAACTATCCTCTAGGCCAAAGGTTACCCATGTCCCTCGGTCACATAATGGTCGGGCAGATGCTTTGGCTGGTTTAGCTGCGTCACTTGCAGAACCCAAGCATAATGATCTGATTATACATGTGGCACACCGGAGAGTCAATTCCCCCATCATCTCGTAGGATGATGACGGCCCGCGAGTAATCCATCTTACCGCCGGATCCTCTACGTCAGGAGCCCTAGGTTCTTCAGGTGCATTTGTTTAAACGACTCCCAACTAGAGAGCACATTTTGTTGAGTATCTCCAAAGTGGTTGCCTACCAGATGATCGGGCTGAGCGTGAGTGAATCCAATGCCACGCACTGCATTTTACCCTCCAGAGAGGTCCCAATATTGAGTATATTCCATATAATCTTGGTTTCGATGGTGTTCTCCACCATTGCATTCAAGGAGTCGAGATTTCTCAAGTCATGTAAGAGGTTCATGCTGGTTCCTGCAGAGTCCACCAGGCTGGGCCAAAGCTGTCCCATCAGATCCGAAGACTGGGGTACTTCTGGACCTCTATGATCCACAATTGTATTGAGTTCACCAAGATATGTCACACGTTCCATGTTCATTCTAACTTCCTACATTGGCCGCCCGAACCTCTCCACTCCACCAAGTACTATTATCCCTTCATGGTGTGGGGGCTCGATGTCGTGGGGCCATACCCACCGGTGACAGCCCGCCAGTGCAGGTTCATCCTGACCGCTATGGATTTCTTCTCCAAATGGGCAGAGGCAGTCCCACTCAAGGAAGTCAAGGCTCGATCCATTGTTGATTTTGTGAGCTCCAATATCATCCACTGATTTGGATTCCCTCACACCGTGCTCACCGATAACGGCACAAACTTACAAGCATCTGAGATAAAGTAATTGTACGCTAAGTACAATATCCGTTTAAACCATACCTCTCGCTATCACGCGCAGGAAAAAGGATAGATCGAGGCATTCAAAAAAACCTTATCTAAAATTTTGTATAAAATGGTTGGTCAAAACAAGAAGAGTTGGTCGGACAATCTCCCCAACGCCCTCTGGGATTATCGGAAGATGACTCGCAATTCCACCCAGGTGACTCCATATTCCCTGGTGTAGGGGGCTGAGGCCATCTTTCCCATCGAGATCCAACTGCCATCGTTACGTACTGCAGTCTATGACCAGAAGGCACCAGATAAGGTGGTCGAAATCCATCTAACTGAATTGGAAGCACCCGATGAGAGTAGGCTTTGTTCCCTGCACAATCTAGAAAGGCATCAGAATAAGATAGCTAGAGCCTTCAAAAAGAAGTTCTGCATCTGATGTTTTCGGAAAGGTGACCTGGTGTTGGCCCTCCGAGCACTAACAATCCCTGGTAGGAAACCACCCAAGTTAGAGCCCAAATGGGAAGGATCTTACATCATTCATAAGGTTTACCCTAATGGAGAATATTCCTTGGTGACCATGGATGGTGAGCGCATAACCCCTCCCACCAATGCCAAGTTCCTCAAGAAATACTTTTCCAGAGCCCCTCGGTCCTGCACGACCTTAAACTGTATGGTCCAATATGACCTTAAACTGTATGGTCCAACGTGACCTTAAACTGTGTGGTCCTGCATGAACTTAAACTGGATGGTCCCGCATGAGCCTAAACTACACAATGGTCCTGCACGACATTAAATTGTACGGTCCATTATGACCTTAAACTGTATGGTCCTGCATGACCTTAAATTGGACGGTCCTGTATAACCCTAAATTACACGATAGTCCTGTATGACCTTAAACTGTCAAGTCCTACATGAATTTAAACTGCGCATCATTCTTCATGACATTAAACTGCATCTTGATAACTATGTGTGGCTTGATTCCCTACCACGCGGATACGTAGGAATGCTCAGACGCCTCGTCTTGAGCCCAGCCCCGAGCTCTTCTCTTTTATTGTCCCCCTAGGTATAGTCTCCTCAGAGGGTCATTGCATGATGTGGAGTAGGTTTCATTAACCCCACTCATATGTGAATTATAATGGTCACACCATGTGCCCACTCTCGTTCTTCTATTATCCCTCTTCTTCACCACACACCGTTAAACAGCATGGCCTTCAAGAACTACGTATGGCTTGATTCCTATCCTCATGGGATATGTAGGAATGCCCAGACATTTAGTTTGTTGGCCCAGCCCAAAATCCAGAATCTTCCCCTCAGGTCAAGACATATGGCAGGGTGCATATTTTTTCTCCAATTCACGTCAAGCTAGCCTCGATCCGGTCGTACATCCCCCTCCCTGGAGATGTTCGTCTCTTTTGTAGATGGGTACAGATATTCTTCACCCACTCCTTGACTGGGATTCCATCACCTTCCCCTTCTGAAAGGGCCCCTGAATGGTATGGATGCTAGGCCTAGAGGCCCTCTTACTACTTTGGGCTAACACCCTCAAGGATGTCGAGCAACAATCTGATACAAGTACTACATTTCGAATGTGGTCAGCGGTTGATGCTCATTTGTTGCTCCCATTCCAGGTCACTATAGGGACGCTGTGTTTCGAACATGGTCAAAAGTTGTCCTGGATTATTAGGACCACCCCAAGATGTCCCAAACATCAAGTGTAGTGGTTCATTCTACCCCGTCCCCAAGAAAAGAACTCCCCTTGGGCGATGCCAGCTATCGGAACCCGTTGGATAGAGATAGCCAAGACTGGATCTTTGTTTCCCACACCAAGCATTGCTCATGTGGTCTTAGGAGCTGTGATGAGGCAATAACTGTACAAGGGGGCGTATGACCTTCCACCTAGCCTAGGTTCTCTCTAATAGGATTGTACGACGGGGTGTGGTATTATGTCCTCATTCACGCCGAGTTACTCGTCGTGCTATACATATCCTAGGATGGGACCTTCCCCTGGCCCTTGTCCTTACTACAAGATGTTAAACTGCAAGCCGGTATGGCCTTCCTGACCGAGGCCCAGCCTAAGGCTCCTTGGCCTTCTTGAGCCCTAGCACAAGTTCTTCCCCGGACGGTACGGTGTGGCATGGGATTATGTCCTCATTCACGTCGGGTTATTCATCATGATGTACACCTCCCTAATCTAGGGTATATTACTCCTCTCCTTGTCCTCACTACAAGACGTTAAACTACAAGCTGGACAGGCCTTCCTGACTGAGGCCCAGCCTCAGGCCCCTTGGCCTTTTCAGGGCCCCGGCCCAGGTACACTCTTATGGGAGTATATGGTGTGGTGTGGGATTAGGTCCTCAATCACATCGGTTTATTCATCGTACCATACACCTCCCTTATCTAGGGTATCCTACTCCCCTCCCTATCCTGAATGACATTAAACTTCATCTTGAGAACTATGTGTGGCTTGATCCCCATCCTTATGGGATACGTACGACCACCTGAATGTCTAGGCTTCAGGTCCAGCCCCATCTCCCGGAAATTTCCATTTCACCTTGGCCCCTGGGCTTACCCTTCCCTGGAGAGGGGATTATATGGCATGTCATGGGATTATGTCCTCATTCACGTTGGTCTTGTAATGACCATTCCATGTATCTCTCCCTCCTAATCCACTTCATCAACCCATTTTAGCGGTTCACCAATGTGCCTAAGGGTACTTTGTTCTAGTACCTAGAATGTTGGACTCTGCTCGGACATGTTCTCACCTACTTTTCATGCTTTATGTTCCTCTTCATTAGGTATTTCATCACCTTTCACACCCAAAGGGACCCCCAAAAACGGCATGGATACCACGCCTAAGGGCTCTGCTACCGTTAAGTGCCAACGCCCCCGAGGTTTTCTGACAACTAATTGATATAAATCCCACGTTGCGAATATGGTCAGTGGTTGATTCTCATTTGATGTTCTCACTTTAGGATAAGGCGATATAGATACTGTTTTTCTGCTATAGTTAACAGTTATCCTCCATCACCATGCCAACCCCATTAAGCCCAAATTTTCAGTTACATGATTCACATCCTTCCCTATCCTCTCATGTCCAAGTAGATCTTCGACACTCTTGATACTATTACTTAGTGTGAATCTTCATGTTAGGGGAACAAAGCCGTGATAAGGGATTCCTTCGAGGCTCTGCACCGATTTCCCTTTGATGGAAGTTCTAGGTATTGTAAAAGAAATCTTCCTCCCTTGTTTCCGACACCGAGTTTGACTCACATGGTCTTAGGGATTAGGTCGAGGTCTATACTTACTTGGAAAGCTTCCATCCCTCCATGGTCCGAGCTCTAAGAACATAAACTAAGATCACCCCAGAATTGCGTATGGCTTGATTCCCATCCTGTTGGGATACGTAGTAATGCCCTGACCCCTTCTCTATGGGTCCAGCTTGTGTTTAGCTAATTTGTCTTTTTTGTCCCGCCTTCGGGACCTTGACTACGGGACTGTGTGGCGTGGTGTGGGATTGTGTCCTCATTCACGTCGGGTTTTCAAGAGCCACACCACATGCACCTCATTCTAAAAATTAGCCCTCCTGTTTCTTGTCCCACATGAAATTAAACAGTATTTTTTCCCACACGATGTAAAAAGGCACCCCTAGAACTACGTATGGATTGATTCCCATCCTTATGGGATACGTAGGACTGCCCAGACGTCTCATTTTTGGGTCCATCTCATTTGGGAGCTAGTCTCTCCTCCCCTTTACCTCTTACCTCTATGTAGGCCCCTTGGCCTAAGGTCTCCCTCTCGGAATTGCGTACGGTGTGATGTGGGACCATGTCCCCATCCACGTCGGATATGTTGCACGGCACCGTACACATTCCCCACCTATAATCGTCTCTACTATGTCTGTGTTGCATGACGTTAAAATGCATGCTTGGTCTTATCACACAACCCTAAACTATGACATTTTCTTCATGGCCACATGACGAAAAATGACATTGTATTGTGATGACCTCATCATAGAGTACATCACGTTGGGTATTGGTTATATGCCATGCCATTTTTCAACGCCTACTACGGCTTGATTCTTGTGTCAATTCCAGGGCCTACTACCCTTGGCCTATCGCTTCACAAAAAACCACTCACATTAAAGGACAAACAGGATTTATCAAATACAGCTTCTCTTGGTGTGAGGGCTAGACCCGCGCACCCATTTCAACAATTTCACTGGTACCTCACCGTGTCATGCCACCCTCCAAGAACTACGTATGGATTGATTCTCATCCTCATGAGATACGTAGGAGTGCTCGTGCACTTCCTTGTGGGCCCAGCCTAACTTTCATGTTCGGTCCCTCAACTCGATCACTTCCCCAGAGAACACATGGTAGGTTGGGCTTATGTCCTCATTCACGTCAGATTTTGTAACTGCCTTACCGTGTGTCTCCTACTCTCCTTACCCATTCATGGTCTGAGTTTTAAGACCTTAAAATAAGACCATTTCAAGAACTATGTGCAGCTTGATCCCCATCCCCATGGGGTGCGTAGGAAAGCCTTTGAACTTTGCTTCAGGCCCAGCTCAACTCTCGTTTTTTGTCCCTAGACCTAAAAAACCTCTCCCCAGGAACATGTGGTGGTCGGAACCCCCGATTCCCATTCACATCGGATATTTGAGTTACCCCACCATGTGCCTCCTATGTTTCCTCCCATCCATGGTCTGAACTCTACAACCCTAAACTAAGATCTCCCTATTGGAATGGACTCAACTCTCTCTATCTAATACATCTCAATAACTTATTCATATGTGTTTTGACAAAGATCCCAAAGTGTGGAGTTTTCATGGAGAAATTCCCCTCGTTCCATGACCAAGCTTCGTGAGCTCGCCATTTGGATCCTCATCCTTTTCCACATCCCAAAGGACCCTCAGATGACATGGATTCTAGGCTTAAGGGATCTCCATGGATGATGGGCATAAGGGCTCTCCAACCGTTTTGAGCCAACATCCCTAAGGATCTCGGATGATATCTGCGACAGGTCCTGTGTTTCGAACATGGTCAACGATCGACCCTCATTTGTCTGTCCCCATTCCAGGATAACGCGATATGGATGTTGCGTTTCCGCCACAGTCAAAATTTATCCTCCATCGTCACGCCGCCATCATTGTGATCCAAATTTCGAGCATCATGATTCACACATTTCCACTTTATCATGTTCAAGTAGAATTCCAACATACTCAGCTTTATCTTTTCTCACATCTAGGTGCGCTACATAGATGGGTTAACATCATTGGGCTGGTATTCACCGAGCATCCCTTCGCCCCACCATGTCCCTTCATGTGTCGGGAAAGTCCCTCCACTAGTTATTGTTTCCCACATCGAGCACGACTCACGTGGGCTTAATAGTTTTGGTAGGATGTGTACCGGTGTAACCAGGCTTCTCATCGTCCTGCATGACATTAAATTGTGCCTCCAGAACTACGTATGGCATGATTCCCATCCTCATGGTATACGTAGGGACACCCTGGTATTTTTCCTAGGGCCCATCCCCCAGGAATCATAAATCTTGTACTTCCCCCGTTCTGGCCCCCTGGCCGGACCCCTCGCAGGGAATCGTATAACTGTAACTCTTCCTTGAACAAGTTTAAGATGCCCCAAAATGACACTGGGAAGTGACAACCCCCCTCTCCAGAGAGGCCATGTCTAAAAGAAGGAATGATCCATAATCAAACTGATGCGCCCGTCTAGCATGCTCCCACCATGGTGGCATAACTTCATGAGTGTTGGATTCTATTAGAACAAACCATCACTCCACATCCCACACTTCGTGTACCCTTTATTCGGACTCTCGTCCTCTTTCATGTCTGGAGGAACCCCCTAACCGTATGGATTCTCGACCTATGGTCTGCCTGTTGTACTGGGCCAACATTCCAGAAGACTGGTCATCTCTGGAAGGACCCCCTAATAGTATGGATGCTTGACCTATGGTCTGCCTACTGTCCTGGGCCAATGTCCTGAAAGAATGATCAATGATATTTGATTTAGGCCCCGTGTTGCGAACATGGTCAGCGGTTGGCCCTCATTTGTTGTCCCCATTTCAGGCTAATGAAATATGGATGTTGCGTTTCTGCCACAGTCAACAGCTATCCTCCATTGTCACGCCACCCCCACAATATTCTAAATCCTGGGTATCATGATTCACACTTCCCACTTCCCTATGTTCGGACTAATCCCAACGCCTCGGGCGTTACCCTGCTTGTGCACTATAGCACATCGGAAGAATGGCTCATCGATTGTTCTGAGGTCCTAATCTTCTGATCGGTCCCCTCCCATGTCTTCCTAGAAGATCCAGATTGGTTACTTAAACCCCGGATACCCAGAGATTGTTCGACACGTTATGTTCAGATGGAATATCATGGTGATCACCCCTTGTTTCTCACATTGGGCTCAACCCGCGTGATTTTAGGGACTAACCATAGGATATTTCACGAATACAATAGACGCATGTGTAACCAACCTCAATAACAAGACTCATGCATGCTATGGAATCAAATAAATCAAAACATGAAAGTACATTTGAGAGTTTGTGATCCTTACAACACTCTGGGGTTTATTCCTCCCATGGACGGGTTTACCCCATCAAAAGAGAGTTGCAGTTTTGCTACCCTTCGACTTATGGAATCCAGAAGTTACTACTGCCTGCTCAACTCCCACTCCTCCTCATCATTGATGGGGCACAATTCATCAGCCTCAGTTTGGACCTACTCTACATCAGCCTGAATGAAGGCCATTTCTTCAGAAGCTTGCCTTAGATGCCCTTCCACCTCTACCAGCTGGGCCATCAATTGCAAGATCAGCTCTGATTGTGAATTAAGATAGGTTTAGTGCTCATACACCCAGATCTGTAGCTATTGGATCTCATCTTAAGCCTCTCGGAGTTTCTTGATGCTTGTCGCCTTCCTATGCTGCCAGCCCACGCTAAGATCGCAATTATACTCCCTGATCTTCTCTTCCATAAGATCTCAGATGCGCATATGAGGGCACTGGGCATCCACCCCCCCAGCACACAGTTTTCATATCCACGAGAGAATTCTGTCCATCTCATCCAGCCATAATAACTGGGGGGAGTCTTTTCGATAAATTTCATGATTAGATTCCATGATTGGCGGCGAACTATGTCATTGTACTCTTCATCAGAGACCATCTCATCCCAGTCTACGTGGTTGGAAGGCTCGTATGCAAGGTACGTCCACAGGAAATCTTTAGTGGGATCTGCATCTGGTGTGGGATTAGGCGCAGCATCTGGCACTGGATCAGACACAGCGGGACATGGGTTGACTGGAATATCCTCATCATCAGACCCCACCTCAATGACCTCGGTCACGACCCTGCTGGTGGCCCTGCCAATGATGGGGGAAGCTGTAGCTCGGGTGGGCTGGGTAACTATCTCCATGATTACTGGCATTCCTCTAAGAGGGGCACCACTAGAAATCCTGACCAGCCTCGCCATAGCGGCCCATTCCAGTCGAAGAACTGTATGTAATAGAGAAGGTCATGGATGTCAGTTTCCACGATCAACATCTGGCAGTAATGAATTCAGTGGAGAGGACTTACAGAGATTAAAATCCTGATATTTCTCCTGATTTGATGTTTACGGGACCCCAAAGCGTGGCCCTCCATATATTTTCAAAAGGTCTGGAGACTCTAGAGAAGCCATCTCGGGTGTCCTAGCCCCGCCAGATACAGAACTGAATACGGCCACAGGTGCGGGTTCCAAGGGTCCTGCATCATCACCCACTGAGGGGTGAGAGTGAGGTCTGTGTATAAAGTCCTCCTGTGCGGTTCAAACATTGGTAAGAATTCCATAATGTCTTGAGAGCATACCCTGAGGAAATAAACATGGAATGTTACCTCGAGAGCCTCCACGAAATCGTCGAGACCCGAGTCTTGATCTCCGACTTCACCTTCCTCCAATGGGCTCCCTCCACCGGCCTCATCCTCCCCAGAGGATTCATCTAATTATTCAAGTAGGGGGAAGTGCTCTCTCAGCTCAGCGGCTGATAGCTGTGGGGGAACCATCTGATCCAGCAGTACCCTCACTCGGTCTGTCATCGGACGTGGGGCACCCCTGGAATGCACAAAGTCCTCCAGCTCATCCAGATATTGCTCCGCCTCCTCCTGAGACACTGAAAAACCGGCCCAAATAGGGCCTATACCCAGAAAATCCATCTTGAGACGGTTCAGGTGTTTCCACATCTCGAGCAGGCCAAGGAACTGCCGGTTGACATCCCAAATGTCCCAGAACTCTAGGAAAACAACATTCTCTGGCATGTCGATATGGCGCAGACATTTCCTCGGAGCCTGAGTAGATATCCTGCTGAATCCCCTCAGTGGTTGCCCCTCTGGATGGATCTGCTCTCTTGGGACCATCGGATCTACTGCTACTGTTGAATCTACCACCGCTTCCTCACCCTCAGATGGTGCAGGTCTTGCCGCCATGGCAGCCCCTCCACCACAAGAGGCCCTTGCCACCCTCTGACCCTGACCTCGGGATGGGTAAGGCCCGCCATCACCAGCTCAAACAGTTGGATGCTTCAGCATTTCCCCTGGATAAGCTATCTCCCAGCTTATGGCATACTCCTTCACCAGTCCGAAGGTGGCAGTGGGCAGAGGAAATGCATTCCGCATTTTCCCGTCCTCCCGTGTGAACATGAGCCACAATTTCCTCATCACACATGGGTGCTCCTCATGGAATACCTCCCAGTAGACATACGGAGTCAGCTGCTGCAGGCACCGGAATTTCCTTTCAAACTGGTGTGGGGTGTACGGCTCATAGAGAGGCTCACGGTCTACCCTTTCCACTAAGACTCCACCCTGAAAGTCCCGGAGATAGGCCCGGTGCTCCTCTATCCCCCAACCATCATCGGTGAGTACCCCCATCGGCAAAGGAAACAGGTGGAAATTAAACTCGTCCACATTCCACACTATGTTTAGTACCAACGGTATGGTTAACTTGGCTGGAAAGATCCTGGCATCATTCAGAATGGATGGGCGGAAGTTTGACCCCGAAGGTGAGATGGGGTTCGGACATTCATAAACCCCCCTGATGTGCATTGTGATCCACCCATACCGAAGATGGAATGGCCTGCATATCCTTTGCGGCCTCTAGCCCTCGCCAACATGTCGTAGAATCTTGTACAATCTGGCGAGCATCGGAATCCCAAGATTGACCCGCCCTCATGTGGCCAGCATGGATTCCATGATGAATGGGCTAGGCCACACCCCCATGTTTGTATCCCTCACTGGTAGGACCCAACCACATATAAGGGTCGCGATAAATTCTGCTAGCCTGACTATCGGCTGCTGTTTAGTATTGACACTGAAACCCCATGTCTTCCACTGGTTGTCCTCCAAGAGCCTCTAACATGAGTGCTCCTTGCCCCGTTGATCCCCCTTAGGGCAAGTCCGAGGCCTCGCAGGAAACTCTCGATCCACCGGAAAGTTCAGGAACTGCTTGAACCACTTCTTGAAGTGGACATCCCTCACCGCTTCTTTGTCTTCTCCAGGGACCAGCCCCATCAGTGCCAGCACCAACCGCAACATATTCTCTAGATCCTCCCACACACTCATGATGTGGAGGAACTCATCATACATAGCCCCCCAAGATCGGGACCCCTGAAATTTGATGGACATCCCACAGACTGATGTCAACCTCCCCATGGTGTAGGTGAAATGTGTTGGTCCTGGATGACCATCTGCTCAGCAGCTCTGGAATTAACTGTTTCGGTTGATATATGTGGAATTGGGAGGCCCAGGCCACCTCGTACAAACTCACTATCCTCATCTTGCCCCCAAAATCCTCGCATGAGGTTCATACCAAGTAGGCCCATGCCCAATCATTTGTGAAGTTGCCGCCCTGGCGCAGGTCCCACTCATCAGACCACCCCTTCTTCGAATCACTCAAGGTTGCCTTCAGTATTGTTCGGTACATGGGAGGGGATGTCTCAGGCTATAATGGCTTCCCATCAACATTGTTTAGATGATTGTACAGGAAGTCGTTAGTGATAGGTGTGAAGTCTTCTCGTGCATAACCATCAGCCACCCTGAACCATTGGTGTTGGCACGACGTGCTTGTGAACTAACAAGCTGGTTCATGCCTACTCGCCTTAGGAATGAAGACGTTATCCCTCACCTTGAATCCATACATGGGAAGCCTCTTACACAATGGATAATTCTTTTGGCTCTCTGATAGTAGCCCCATCAAAGAATTATGATCTGAATGGCTACGGACCAACTCTCCTAGGCCTAGAAAATTGGCCATATCTTCCCTCCGGGCGGCACCTGCAAGCACCCTAAGGGTAGCTTCTCGATGGGCCATTAGGTTTCAAGACTCGGAAAAATTTTCAGCTCAGGCCGCGAAGCCTATTTACGGAGCTCGTTTGTGAAGCCGAATCGTGGAGCCTGGCCTCGACCTGCAGGCTCACGGTCGCATAGCGCTGTCGCAGAGTCAAAGACTCACGGTTTGCCATGAAGCTCGATTCACGGTGAACAGTCATGGAGTACGCGGAGCTTCACAAATTGAGATCACAAAAGGACAAATTCTCAGAGGAGGGAAAGGAAAAAAGAGAGGTCGGTCCCCCTATCTATAGGTGGCGGCCCTCGGAGCTTCGTGGCGCGTCTAGCCCTTGCGGAGCTTCACGACGCGCCCGGCCCGCGTGGCCCCTGTCCGCCTCACACACCCTCTTCGTGAGTCAGAACCAGGAACGACCAATGATTTTGGTGATTTCCCTCAGAGTTAGACCCTTGATCCCTCCACGGCTCCAATTCTGAGGGGGAGTATTTGTTGGTGCCAAAATGTTGGACGAAAAGAACGAAGAAAAAGAGGAATTGCAACCTGCCTCATGAAGCCACAGCGTAGAGTCCCTCAAAGCAATGCAGCCGCCACGAAACAAAAGAGGCGGGCTACTCCACGAATTCCCCTGACGTTCACGAGCCCTCCATGAATAAAAGGAGGCGGTACACTCCAAGAACGCCCCTGACATTCATGAGCTTACCGCGAAGCAACGGAGGCGGTACACTCCGCCAACGCCCTTGATGTTCGCAACCCGCCAAGAAGCAACTGACGCACTCTTTGCTCCGCGTCATCTCTGCTCTGCGGTGCCTCTTGCCTATAAATAACGGACTCCCCCCAAGCCCAATAGATGGACAATCTGACCTTTCACCTTCCTAGCTCCCAAATCGTGAAGCACCCTTTTCTCTATGAATCATGAGCTACGCGAGGTATTTTTGCTTCATGAGGTGCCTCCGCATTGTCTCGTTTTGATCCCCTCTTTTGAGAGGGATTCCCTTCATGAAGCCTAAGGGCATTTACAAAGGAAGAGTATCCCCAAGGGGACCCGGGTTGTCGGGGAGAAATTATGCTTCGTGAAACACCCTTCACATACACGTGATCCACATTCCAAGGCAAGGTCATTGTAATTCGCAAAGCACATTGCTTCATGACACTTCGCTTCGTGAGGCTCCTGTGCTCCGTGAGGCAGTGCTCCGTGAACCCCCTTACACTTTGTGAAGCACCTCCCATTTCCATCTCTGCCCCATGCTAAGGCTAAGGCACCCCATTTTGCGGAGCACACCCCTTCGTAAGTGACCTCCACCATGCAGAGCGACTAAAATCCACAAGTCCCCCACCTATGGACCCCTCTTCTTGACAATTATTTCTCCCGTGTGACCCTCTAGGTTCGCACGATGTGATTTCAAAGTCCGCTGGACGATACCGCCTGTGGCATTGCTTCGCCTAATGTTTCTTCTCATAGGCATGCTAATGGCTATTGGTTCTTTGTATATACATGCTAATGTGGACCCCTCGATGGTTCGCTCTGTGACTGCCCTTTAGTACGACATTTCTGGTACCTTCCCTCCCACACGGATCAGAGGGTACCGGTCATATAAGTCCTAGGGGTGCAGAGTAAACCCACCTCGTCTGAGCTACAGGACGTTAAACTGATAAGCACCCTCATCCTCAACACATGACGTTAAACTATGACATCACCTCGTGCCTCTCACGCGGGGTGCCCCCACCTTGGAAATTCCCCAGGCCCCCTGGTCTCCACAGGGGATGATATCCTTCTTCTGGGAGTGGTGTTTGTCCATGGGGAAGGGCAGCCTCCTTGGTGTAATCCCCAAGCCTTTCTTTCAAGAGGTAGCAACTATGCACCTCCATACTTCCCCTATCCCTCTACGCTTTTTCACCCTCGGGACTCCATCCTGGAGTACGTCCCAGCACCATGGGCTGCCCAACGTGTAAGCCCCTATTCACTTCCCACAGATGCACCCTTCGCGGCGTGATCGTCAAGTCTCTGCCACCTCTTGATTCTCACACCGAGCATGACTCATGTGGTCTTAGAGTAAGCATCGACTATGACACCGACCCCCATCCAGCATGACATTAAATTGTACACCTTTCTAACTATGAGGTCTTTGATCCATGTCAAGGCATGGTACGTAGGAAGCCTCTACGAGGTTCAAGCCCACCGCCCGGTCGTTTCTTCACATGAGGTTCCACCCCCATCCCGCTTGACGTTAAACTACATCCCAATCCAGCGGTAAGCCTTTATGATCCCACCATCTAGTTGTTCTGACACCCCTTCACGTCTAATCAATAGCCCCCACACCAACCCGAACTATGAGGACTTTGATCTATGTCAAGGAATGGTACGTAGGAAGCCTCACGAGGTTCAAGCCCAACACCCATTGGACCAAGGTCCTTCTTCACATCGGTTCACCGGCATCCATTCTAAACTATGTGGTCTTTGATCCATGTCAAGTCATGGTACGTAGGAAGCCTCACAAGGTTCAAGCCCACCACACGGTCATTCCGACCGCATTCACGTCGGTTCACCCACCACCTTGGGCAGCCTAGAGTGTAATCCCCACACATCTATTCTGAACTACGTGGTCTTTGATCCATGTCAAGGCATGGTATGTAGGAAGCCTCCCCGAGGATCAAGCCCACCATCCACCTGGACCAAGGTCCATATTCACATCGGACCTCCAACACTCCCCCATCCTGCATGACGTTAAACTGCATTCCAATCCAGTAGTAAGCTGTTGTGATCCATCCTGAACTACATGGACTTTGATCCATGTAAAGTAAAGGTATGTAGGAAGCCACACGAGGTTCAATCCCAACACCCATTGGACCAAGTTCCTTCTTCAAATCGGTTCACCGGCATCCATTCTGAAATATGTGGTCTTTGATCCATGTCAAGTCATGGTACGTAGGAAGCCTCAAGAGGTTCAAGCCCACCACCGGGTCGTTCCGACCTCATTCACGTTGGTTCACCCACCACCTTGGGCAGCCTAGAGTGTAATCCCCACACATCCATTCTGAACTGCATGGACTTTGATCCATTTCAAGACATGGTATGTAGAAACCCTCCCTGAGGTTCAAGCCCACCACCCATTGGTCGCTCTGACCCCCTTCGCATCGGTTCTCACCAACCGAACTATGCGGACTTTGATTACCTACCACAGGGATATGTAGGAGGTCTCTTAGAGGCTCAAGCCCGTCTCTACCATCATCTCCATGACGGTCCCATCTCATTCCTCCTCCACTCCATTCAACTTTACATCACCCATCCTGATTCTTAACCAATCTTCCACATCTCGATAAGATCATGCCACCCAATTCCCCTCTACAGCATTCGGGAAGCTGCCCATGCGTTGGCCCAAATATCAGTGTTCCCTAAAGGGGGTTCCTCAATCTGATCCACCATCATCAGTGTTCTGATCAGTCTGATCCATCTCTACTAAAAATTAAACTTACAGCATACCCTGTGTTAAACATGGAAAGCTGAGGAAAACCTTTGATACATGCCTAGGGAATATGATTCCCCTCGCTCGATATGGGATGACTCGGGCTTCCACGCCCACGAGAAGCCATATAATAAGGATAAAATGATAGACACGCCAATTCCCCAACATCCAGACACGTCAATGATGCCTCGACGTGACTTTTCCCCTAACTGAAGGTTACTGCTCTAACCAGACCCCTTGGAATGTCCTGACAGAAGCAGTGTAATTAACCGGTGTCCATGGAAACATGGTATTGGGAAGAGTTTCACGAACAATGTATTAAATCTATAAGGGAGACCCAGACTAGGTGACGAGTTCTGAGGAGGAATCCATGGATGGAAGAACTGACATCCCATCATCCCGTTTTGATCAAGGATCATACATACTTGAATAAAGAGAGAATGCCGCCCGCCTTTGGAAAGCGAGAATGCAGGGCAACAGAGTCGCGCCGATGTCCCCCGAATGTGACGGACGTGCGCGCCCCAGCGAATGTGTCGGAAATAGATTAACTTCCCCAAATTGAGGTTTCTTTCACTCTAGGCCTAATATTTTCTTGTTTTTACTTGGAACTGTATTTATAGATCAGGTGACATAATCATGTACTTATGTATCAAACACTACTAATCCTCTATTGAGGATATGAATTCAAGTCAGGTTCACCATTTCAATTGGTGGTCCGACATCAGCATTATTTGAGAAAAATACCTGATCAGATAAGCAACATGGCTAATCTCCATGGTTTAAGGAGAATATAATAATAAAAGGCTTAACATTTCTATTTTTAGTTCTTTTCTCTTGGGCGCATTCACATCCACATGCTCTTTGCTAGCTGTGCGTGGCTCAAGGTTGTTGGCTGATAGGAACATTGTACCATGCATTCATGTATTCCAAATGCAGGATACATTCATCACTTCTCCAAAAATTTCTTCTCCTTGATCAAAATAAGATGATGGGATGTTGGTTCCTCCTTCCATGGATTCCTCCTTATAATTTTTTTCCTAGTATGTGTCTCCCTCAGAGCCTAAACTGTTGTTCATGAATCTCATTCTTTATAACATCTCTTTCTAGACACCAGTTAACAACACTGCTTCTATATGGATATTCCAAGGGGTCTAGTGAGGTAAGAAACCTTCGGTTAGGATAGTATTCTTGTTGGTCATTAGTGGCATGTTTGGATTCTGTAAGATTGGGGAATAAGTATTATTCCTCATAAGAGGGCTTCTCAATGGCTTGGAACCTGAGGAATCCAGTGGTGATCACCAGGTATCTTATTCCCTAGGCATGTATTCTAAGGATTTTTCAGGACTCCCATGTTTAACACAAGGTAGGATATGAGTTTAACATACTTTGGAGATGTAGATGGGCTGCTAAGGATGCTTGTTAATGGTGAATCATATAGGTGAATCCATATGAGGGATTACATGGAAGGTTTACAAGATGGCTAGATCAGAATTCCCAATGAGAGTGGACCCGAGATGGTGCATCACATAAAGAGAATATTTAACACCATGAAGGGGTATGTCCCATGGAGGGGTAACTGAGGTTTACCATTGGATGGGATGTAATTTTTTTAATGAAGAACATGGGTTATGTGTCTAATAATGGGGGAGATTTCACATTGAGAAGTCTGATCTGGACACCACTGAGGGTGGATTTGGGAGGTGTATCCCAATGATGGGGACACCAAAGTTTACCATTGTATGGGATTGAACCTAGATTAGTTTTACTACATACCCTATTTAGAAGATGGGGATCAAAACCCACATAATTTAATGGGGTTGGTTTAGGCTTACACACTGAGATATCCTATCATAAGAGGATTTCCCCTATTTGGATACTGTGGATTGTGTGGGGATTATAAACTAAGACCACATGAGTGACTCTAGAAGAAAATTATGATGTTGATGTGGCTTACCTATTGAGATGGCCTATATGGATTTCATGATCAAACTAAGATGTGAAGGCTCATGTAAGAATCATTATTGAAATAGATGAATTATTGAAATGGAGTAGATGAAATGGATATAGTGGGGGGTTCTTGATCTTGAACATCAGGGAGGCTTCTTATGTACCCTATATAGAAGACAAGGATCAAAGTACATCTACTTAGGATGGGGTGATGAGACACCAAAGGAGAAAACTCATGAGAATGGAGTGAATGGAAATGGACCCAAAGTAAGTTCAACCTCTAGGTTGGGGCATGATACTCTCAAGCTATAATGACTCGATGGAATGACCAGGATTGAAATGGATGATGGGATTGAATCTCGAGTAGGCTTCCTACATATCCCAGTTGATGGGATTCAATGTCCACGTAGTTTTAATGGTGATATTAGGGCTTACACATAGAGGTCGCCCAAGTGGATATGAGGTGGATAATAGGATCTCACGAGGATAAGGGTAAAGTGATGGATGAAGTGATGATGGATGGATTAGAATACCTTGGAGAGGTGGATCTAGGGGAGGTGACTCAAAAAGGGAAGATTCCACATCATGAGTGTACATAAATTGGAGGGAGCACCACAGTTTACCATAGTTTGGTCTTTGAACTCATGGTGGATTCCTACGTATTGTGGGTAGAAGAAAGTTATCAAAATACACATCATTCACTATTGAGGGGAATTAAGCTTACACATTGAGATGACCCAGATGGATTCATGGTCACTATTATTCTGTAAGACCACATGAGTCATTCTTGGTGTGTGAAACAATTGGTAGAAGTAGACCTTATTATCCTATCGTGAAAGGTGTGACCATGAGAAGTGATGTGTTTATTACGCACTGAGGTGGCCCAGGGAGAATATTGGTGCTTACTCCATGAGTGATTCTTTAAGAGGATCACATTTTTATGTGATGAGGCTATATATACTAGGGAATATAGAGAGGAATATCTCACTCACTTGGAGATGAGTAGGCATGGATAATTCTCAATGTGAAATAACCCATGTGCATTGCATGAGGAGAGAATAAAGTTTAACACCTTGTGCTAAGGATGAGGGGGCTTGGCAGTTTAACGTCTTATATATCGGACTGGTTGGACTCACCCGTCATCCCTTGTACTTACATAATTGATACCCACCCACACTTATGGAAGGGAATTCATCAGTAATTTCTGATGAGAGTGGTGGGGAATAGTAGTCAATTACGGGGTCCATGTTAGATTAACTGTGCCAAAAAGAAAAATCCTTCATCATACCTATGCCAAAAATCAAGAGGTAGGGTATCACAATGATAGATCTCCCATGAGGTACCCTGAAATCACTTAGTATAATCCTAGAGGGCCCCACTGAAGAGCTACACACAATACATGGGAGATATTCCCAAGAGGGTCTTAGACAATGTTATTTATAGTAAACACAACCCATGGTGTCCTAAAGAGGAGATGTGAGCAAGATCAGAATATTGAGTACAAAAGGAGGGGGCTGAGTGAAATATGGATGTGAATAATGGTACGTGGTATGCACAAGAAGATTAATATATGGGCACTTGACTTATGATGAAAAGTAAATGGGAGAGGGTCATGTCCTTATGGGCCCACATGAAAGGGGACCAATGGGGGAACTATTGCACACAAAATCCTGTACCTCTAGGGCATGGATTTCACACAGTCATGGAAGGGGTTTTCTGCATAAATGGGAGAGATAGTTTGAATTCCAGATAATTTCCCCGAAAGAGATGGGTGAACTTCTACTTATTGGAAACATTCTTGGCGGTGTCATGTAAAGAGATCGGCATGGAAGTTGACATTTGGAATCTTATTTGGAATGTCAGCTACTTATGTGTGGTCTATCCATTTACGTGGAAGAATCTCTACTCTCATGCACCATCCATAGCAATTTTTTGTGTTTCGAGAGAGGAAAATAGATCTTTGATGTTGTATTGGGTGAATAAGGCCCTTGCGTGTGGGTTTACGTCTTGTGTGAAACCTTGGAATCTTACACATGACTCTTTTAGTCTTTTTAAAATATTATGTTTAGGCAAGGGGTTGAATCTGGTTTCTCAAAGATTTTCATTTTTGGCCTCACATAGTATTTGGTGCCAAAAACTTTTATAACATTCTCTTCTTTAGCTTCCAACTTATTACTATGATGTTAAACTATTTTCCCTATTCAATAATTCTTGTTTTGTAAAAAAAAATCTCCAAGATATATTCCTCTTATTTCATGACTGATTTTTTCTACCATAAACAACTTTTCCAATATCGTTCATCATCTTTATAATTTCTTTCATGAGATTTTTTTTCTCAACAAATACAACTTGTTCTGATCTGAGCTGATTCTATCTATAAGATTCATCAACCCATTCTTCATATATACTATCTAAGGAATCTTTTTTATAAAATTATTCAATGAGTGTTTTAAACATTTATAAAATATCATCATCTAAATAATTTTTTTAAGTGTAATTTGTCTTTCTTACTTAGAATACCTCTTTTGATCCCATTGAACTTATTCTTACATTTTTTGGATGACTTTTTATCTTCAGAACTTCAAATACACTTATTCCATCGAGGTTTTTCATCACAGGCATCTCAATATTCTCCAACATTATTCTTTGATAAAATCGTATTAGAGTGTCTAATTCCACCACACTTGAAACATTTTAGTGGAAGCTTTCCATTATACTTTCCTCTTCCTCTTGTATAATTCTTAGAGATGAGAGAGATGATTTTTTCATTCAAATCATCATCCAATTTATCTTCGCAATCACTGGGATAAACATATTTAACATCTTGAATTTTAATATTTCTCATGTCTTTGAATGATATCTCATATTTCATATTATTTTTTATCACTAATGATTTTCTAATTTTATAATAAACAAGAAATTTATCAAATTAATCTGGAAGTATATCATCTTTATATTATAAAACATAAATTTTAGAATCAATCCCATCTGAAAATATTCTCCTGAGTTTCATGAATTTTTTTTGGAATCTTTCAGGACATGTCCAAAACCTCCAATGATGTAAAAAACATCATTTACTATAGTAATGTACCCATCAGTAGTTTCTTCATCTCTCATTATTTTTTCTTCTAACTTTATGCAAATAATTTCTATCTTTGTTTCTTTTAATTTATTTTTTCCATCAAAAATACTATTAAGCTTCCCCAAATAATCATTGTTGTTTTGAGAACCACTGCCTTCATCTAGAAGTTTTATGATAAATACATAAGGATATCATTTCTATATTTTCAATAAAATTAAATATTTCTCTTATCATCAAATGTCATCATGGATTATTTCTCAATGGGTGGTATCCGAATTATAATAGCATCAAAAACCTCTTATCCATGATATAAGAGATATCAAATCACGTTTTTTGTACCACAAAGATAATTTTTTACAAAAATGTAGGAATTTATCTACATCTAACAGAGTTGTGATTTTCCATGATAAGGATTCCATGAGGGAACCTCAATCTAATACCATTTGGAGTTCCAAGGGATCTAAGAACAAATTCGAAGTGGTGTGGTAAAATTAGATTCTTCTTTTTCATGAATTTTATCTTTTGGAATCATAACTCGAAAAAAAATTATATTTTCTTTCTAATAATATTTTAGTAATCTCAAGTGCCTTAAGAAATAGAAAATTAAATATAGATCACAAAACTTACAAGGTTTTCCCATAGTGTGAGAACCTATATATTTTTCATAGACACTCTCATGGGTATAAAAAATTAACTAGTTTGATGAAGTGAATAAAACTGGTGACAACTATTATTAGAGACATTATCTCTCAATATATGAATGAATATATAGAATCCCATAAATTTACAAATTTTTTCTTACAAAAATGGATCAACAACTAAAATGAAAAAATCGTTCTACTCCATAAAAGTTAGTATGGAACCCTTTATCTGATCAGCCTCTATATGATCTACCTAAGTCCAATGTCTTGAATTTTATATCCTCGTACCGATGGCCCTTTTACTGATATACAATATTGAAATCTTTTATAACATCCTAAATAACAAACTGAGATAATAAAATAACTACTCAAAATTCAGACTAATAACATCAGGAAGATTATATATGTTAGGTGTTCTGAACTGGCCTTTGTCTCATCTTTTAATAAGTTCCCTCTGTCTAAAAAATCATCCTCAAAATGAAATAGAATTGGTTTTGAAACTCACTTATGACACCAATTTTTCAATGTAATATATCTTTTTAATGGGTGAAAAGTATCAAGTACCACTGTACATTTTTCTTCTATTTATAGGTGATCGATACATAGTAAATAAGTAAAACTAAACTATATAATTATCACCCAATATTATAAATCTCTAAATTTATCTTCCATTTTATATTCATTTTTAACACTTCAAAAAATATCAACTCTTCTAGTGGATTCTCAAAAATTATTGACTCTACTTAAATTTATTATCTCTAAACAAGGCCAAAAACCATTTAAATGAGAAGAAATTATGTCAAAAAATATTGATTAGGAAATTCTTAGTTTGGAAGTTGTTTATAATTAGAAATATCATCAACAAATTGGAGCATATAATATTTATTTATTCGGATAAATGTTTCTAAGTTCAACCATTGTAAACAGATTCTGTCCGATGGATATTTGTAAAATGTCACAACTTCTAACATCGACATTCCATTTACTGGAAATCTTGACCTAATAACAAACATTTGTTCAATTGATCTAGTAAAAATAAAATAAATTATTTATTAAAAGAAAGATAAATGTCAACTGAAATTAGTTCACTACATTGTTTCATCAATTAAATACTTTTGAAACAGGTAGCTTCTATCTACTGACAACTTCATCCTTTCAACAATATTCTTATTTGGAGACATTTAAATCTTCTAATTCTCTCTCTAGAAGTATTAAAAAACTCCCTCCACCTTAAAAATAAATGTTTAATGGTACTCTACATCTAATGAATTATATGGTTCAAACATCATCTAGTGTATCAAAACCATCCACTCATCCGATTAGTTGTTATCTGATGTCATGGATCAAAAATCCTCTTTGAAAACTCATCAACAGCCTCTACTCTGATGAGGTTCTCCTGATGAAAATCTTGAACTATTATAAAAAATCATATATAAAAATAACCTATTCTATGAAGAAACCTTAAAAATGTTTTTTTTAATTCAATTTAATATTGTTCTCCTCCTTTTTCATTTCGTATATTAAAAAAATTATTTCTTGATTCATATAATTTCTCTAACTGATCATCTTCAATATTCCTGTCATATGTATAAATGATAATTCAATATCAGAATCATGCATTTTGGTTCAGTATTTGTTTCTCATACAATAATAAACACTAAAAAATATTTAAATTTCGTCAAAAAAATATTCCAGTCATCTAAAAACATTCATGCACGGTGCCTCTCAGACCGATGATCTGTATCTAGAAAACCATCAGACTGGAAAAATGTGAACAAAGAAATAAAACATATTCCTTTCTTAAATACCTTATATCATGTTATTTTTCATGATTTTTAGGAAATTTACTAATAGAAAAGAATCATTTGGATATATTTGACTGTTCTATAACTTCCCATTTTTGTAGTCTCAACAGATTTCAAACTTACTACATTTCCACAACTTCTAACTTTTCAAAAAAATATAAATATGATGAACTTATTCATATGGATTATTTTATTTCTAACATGTAAACACGCATTAATTACCTAAATTATCATAAATTCTCAAAAAAAAAGTTATAAACTTCCCAGAACACGTCTTTTTTCTAATCTACAAAAATCATTCTTTAAAAAAATTGATTGTTAAACAAATCAATACATTGTAAAAATGAAAAAAAATGCATCAAAAATTTAACTTCAAATTTAATAACTTCATAATTATAATTCTAATAAATAATTAATGTTGAGGATTAATTAATGAACACACCAAGGAATTGCAAGGTAGTTGCATTAAAAATGTGTCATTGTCAAAAATTGGGGGAGACGAAGAATAAAATAAGACATCGAATGGAAATATTAAAATAATGAATTCTTTTAAATTATAATTCACATGAAATAAATCCAATCCATCCCAATTAAACTCCCTATAATCAATAATAAATTTTCACCCTTCCATTTATGAAATTATTTTAATGTAATATATAATTGACTTTAGGATGTGGGATTAAAGATGAGGAATGCAACCGTATAAAAAACACTTTCATTATTGTGTTAATGAATTCAAACCATTAAATGAGTAGATATATAGTGAAAATGAAGAGCGTAAGAATAATTTTAATTAAGGAAGAACATTAAATTAGAATAATATAGTGAAATTGAACAACCTACTTGTAAAGAGAACAATTAAGTAAACAAAATCAAAACATAATGTTATAATTAAACACAACTAAACAAATACCCCCATTTTTATCCCAAAATATACTATAAATAGACCAAAAGTTATCATTTGTTTGATCTTTATCCTTATAATTTAAACCATTCAATAGGTAGTCTAAAGAGTTTGGAAATTTTTGTAGATAATTAATCATTCATCATTCCCAAGGTAGCATGCCTCATTTTTTCCCTCCTACTGGATGCACTTAAAATCATTAATTGATACTAAACTATGTCATGTCATAGAAGAGAAAAATATATATCTATAACCCTAATAAAATATTCTAAAATATTATACCAATTGTTCATTAATAAGTGTTACACCAACAATGGTGAGATGGCTTTTTGGCCTTAGAATCTTTCCAAGAGTATAATCATCCAATTGGGAAACATAGATCACCCTCTAAATGGATGAATTAGTTTTGGGCCTAGTTTAATGAAATTTTCGAAATTAAGTGTCAAAAATTTAATTAAATTTTAAGAATCATTAAATTTCTATTGTTGGATCCATGTCCATTTTAATAGGATGAGTTAAAATATGCATTGATTAAAACTTTCTATGTTTGAGGCCCAATATGTTCCACATACCTTATGAATCTATAATTTATACATGGAGAAAAAATGTTCCTTTTATAGTTATATTACTCATGCTATAATTTAACCTTAAAATAATTTATAATATGTTTTTCAAAATACCAAGTAAAAATGGACTGATATTAATACATTTTAAACATTAATTTCACAAATTATGAGATATTATATTGAAATTTTATAATTAATTAACTATATATTATAAGAATTATGAAGAATGTGAAAATTCATAGAAATGTAATAAATGTATATAATTTCAATGCAAAATCACACCGCTCCCTGAAACATTACCTCTTCAAATCCCTTGAAAACTATTAATTATAAAAAATCAATAACATAACAAGGCATGTTTTAATATAAAATTTTAGACACCATCACATAATATTAAACAATCAGAATCCAATCAAAATAAATTATAAAAATCCAAGTATATGAGCATATCCTATGCCTAATCCCGTTACTTTTCTCAAATTCACCCCACCCTTCTTCTTAATCAAATTTTTCATGATTATACATTTTAAATCACAAAAGTCTTGGGTCCCAATTTATTATTCAAGTGGAAAACAAATGGAATCCTAGGGTGGGAATCACATTCACCCTTAAGAAGTGTTTCCAATTTTTTCTTTTTTATTTTGTTTTTATATTATTTTTTTGACCACAATAGAGTTCAAAATAGTATCTTTGAAAATGAAAACTATGGTGTTATGATCCTCAAGTGTTTAACCCCACACATGTTATTCAATTCGATTCTCTACACTAGATATGAAATGCCTAAATATTGGTTGGACATCTATGGAGTCATTATTCCACATTATAGACACCATGCATTAGAGCAGAATAATTATCTACATGGCCATTATTTAATACTAAAATTATAATAAATATGATCCCAAATCATATGCTATGATCAGTTGGATTAAAGCTGTCAAACTTCCACAAAAAATCTATTAGATGTGAATTTTTAAATTTTGATTTATTGAGGAAAAATTAAATGGTGAAGAAACATCACACAACCATTCTAACCAAATTTATTCGTGCGATCCTAATCATGAATAAATATTAGAATCAGTCCTTCAAAACCATTTAATATTTAGTTTTCATATTTGAAAGAAATGAATTATAAAAATAATGGATAAAGAAATTCAATTTTCTATATAAACCAAACCTTTTTCATAAAGAATCGTCAAAATTTTAGAAATTCCTATTTAACCCCCCCCCCCCCACACACACACACACACACACAAAACATATAATGAAACTACAAGTATTGATGAATGAGAGAAGAAATTTGTGTGAATAATTGGAATGAAATTAGGGGAAAGTAATTTAAAAAAGGGATTTGAAATAAAAATATAGAGAAAAGTAACCATGTTTTAAGATGAATATCTAATAGTATGTAATATACCATTCCTAATCCATGTCATATATAGGCACCACAATGGTTATTGAAGATAGCGATTGAACTTTGGATGAAATTTTGTTCTATTAAAAATATAAAACATCTTCATCTTCAAAATAATACACTCAAACAAAATATATTAAATAATAATTATAAACTATAGGTATTTAATATACTAAAAACAATCAAGGACTAAAATAATGATTACAAAAAAAATTCATATTTTTAAAAAATGTAAATATAGAATAAAAAAAATGATAATAAAAAAAAGTAATCCAGGTTTCCTCTAGGAAATATATTACTTTAAAGTCATTAAATCAATATATAATACCAAAAAAACAACACCAAATTTTACAATCCTAATGATTATAGTTTTCACCACTTCTATTAGCTTATTGTTGATTCTGCATTAGGGTTTGTGTGAAGGTTTTGAAATTGATTCATGAAAAATCACATAGGTCCTAAAAATGGGCTAATTCCATGAATATAAAAAAAATCCATTTGATTTCATTCTTAATATTATATATGATGTTGAATTTTATCTTTATAAGATTAAATAGAGGATGAAATGAAAACATAAAGGTTTAAGTTTTTCCAAGTGAAGTAATTCAACAAAGGAGAAGGATGGACTCTGAGTTGGAGCTTTGGTTTGATGAATGAAAATAAATTGATTTTTAATAATTTTTATAAATAATTTGTTACTTATGAAATGATTTTTCAACACCATAATTTCCCATATCAGTGTAGGGATTGGTACAGATAGAGCAATAACTATTTTTCCAAATGGTTTAAGAATTTTTGTTTTTGAAAAATCAAAAATAGAGAAATATTCCGGACACTCCATACAAAATGTGAAACTACACTCTTTTAAATATTGAAAATTAAATTCTTAATGATTTAAATACCCATTAACAATTATATCTTATTTATTAGGTTTACTGTCATAATTCCCTAACCAATTCCCCTTAATAGAATACACTAATTTTTCATATTCTAATGATGGTTTATAAATATTTTTTTTATGATTTTGAAGCCTTTAATCATTTTTTAAATAAATAATTATTGTGTTTTAATTTTTTCCCATCATGGAAATAGTTAAAACGTTGAGTTATTTATGAAATTTCTATGTTTTATATGATCCTTCGATAAATGTTGACGAATGTATGACATGAGTGGTAATTAGGTCTATTACTATTTCAATGATTTTTATTTATAATATCAATTAAAAAATCCCAAATTAATTTTATCCATGTTCCACATATTTTTTCAAGTAATTTATGTGGAACTGAATGGATAGGAGGTTGAGTGGTCTAGGATTGAAATTGGTCATAGTTCTAAATGTTTTGTGGATTATTATGATTCAGACCTTATGGTGAATGTTTCATTTTATTATCCCAAAAATTGAATTCATTATTTTCATTTTAAATAAGATTGAATTTTTTAAATTCTTTATAATTTTGAATATTTATAAAATTTAACTCCATTAATGGTCCTCTAAAAATAACTTCTTCGATTGATTAAATTTTTAATCAATTTTTAGTCTTATGGTCATGTTTATCATATAATTTCTAGGAAAGCTCAATAATTTAAATTCATGGAATTTCCTATGGTAATTTTCTTTGACCTTCCATGATATGGATGAAGGATTAGCCTCAAATCATTCATTATCAATTATATTTTGAGACCTAACATGTGTACGGTGGCCATTATATGTTTGAACAATGAAATTATCCTTGTTAGGGGCTCCATCATTTTGATTTCCTATTTTATTCCCACCATGGATTAAGATGGCATAATATTAATGACATTCCATTATAGTATACTCAAATTTTGATATATATGTTTCATAAATATGATGAACTAAATAAATAAGAACCCAAGGTCTTCCAAACTTACACAACAAAATTATTATCAACCCTAACATAGTGGTTTGAATAATTTTAGGTATCAAAAGACATACATTGAAACAATAGGGGAAAGATATGAGAATATGGTGTGAGAATAAATAAATTTGGGTTTAATATAAGATGAGTACATAATTCACTTACTAGGGTCCTTGAAAAGTTTCCCAATATTTTTTAGTTCTAAAATTTACCCTATAGGTAGAAGAGTTCATTGAGTGTAAGTAAGGGTGGAATCCATAGGTACTGAATATGGAAACCAAGGAAAAAATATTTTTTTAATGGTTTTCTATAAAGGGGAACACTATTGAGAGAACATTGATTTAAAATAAGACTTCATTTAAAAAAACAAATATTTATTTCAATTTAAATAGCTTATGAAATGAGTTATTCCTAGGTTGTTTCTAGGTAAATATTAGATTTATATGTTTTATTAAAAAAAATTCTCAGTAATTATATAAGCATCTTATCAATGAGAAAAATACCAAACCAAATTAACTAATTTAATTCCTAACCTTTTTGTGGATAGTAATAATTTTACTTAGATTTTCACATTAATGATAACTACAAGGAATTGGATCCCACTAAAACTCAAAAATTATCATCATAAAAATTAGAGATGATAGAGAAGAAAATAATTCATCAAATGGAACTCTTAAAATAATGAATAGATATTAATTTTAAAGAAGATTAAAACACATCAAATTTATCCACATTCACCCCCCTGAATCAACCCACAAAATTTTTGGCCTTTAATTGATTAAATTTCCACAATTGATGGTGAAATTTGATATAAATAAGCGGGGTTTAAAAAGAGAAATGAAATAAAATAAAAATCACTTCTATTATAGTGTTATTTGATCAAGAAAATAAAATGAATATATCTAAGCAATAAATATTATAATACCATGAATTAAGAATAATTAATAATGTTAAATTATAAAAATATAGTGGAATTGAATAACTTACATTGAAAGAGAACACTTAAGATAAAAAAAATGCATCATACCATTACATTTAAAGACTAAAAACTAGATACCCCTATATTCATCCTCAAATACTCCATAAATAGATCATTGGAGTCCATTTATTTTATCCACAATATTATAATTAAATATATTAAATAGTTAGTCTAAAGTGTTGTATAAATTTAGTGGGGTATTAATTGTTCATCTTTCTTAAGGTAGCATACCCCCTTTTTTCCCTCTTACATGACATGATAATACAACTTTTATGAAGAAAAATTTAGGTAGGGTGGTATAATTAAAAAAATTTGATCTAAATTCCATATAAAATATTTATAAAATTTATCCCAATTTAATAGTCCACGTATAAGTTAATCTTGAGATGGTGAGTTGGCAGTTTGGGACATTGAATGTAGTTGGGAATGAAATCTTCAACTTGGTCTTCCCTGATATCCCTCCAAAGAACAAAATTTTCCTTAGAACCAATTTAATGACATGTTATAAATTAAATAACCTATATTAAGGTAAATATTTAGCTTCATTTGACAGACATTTATGTATCCATATTCATTTTAATTGGATGAGTTCAAATCTACTTTCCCCAAAAAAATTATGTTGGAGTCCAATGTGATCAAACATCATTTTTTAATCACTAATATCTCCAAGAATAAATATATTCCTCATATAATTATTCTCCTGATCGAAAAAATTTCAAATTAAAATAATTAATTGTGTTTGTTTTACAACATGATTTAAAAATGATCTGAAATTAATACATTTAAGTATGAATTACAAAAATGATGAGAAATAATGTTCAAATAGAAAAATGAATTAACCGTGGAATTTAAAAAAAATCACATGAGAATTGATCAAAATATAATGAAAAATATGTAATTTTAGTGTAAAATTAAGTTCATTAGAAATATAGTATTCTCTTGTGCATATTTGAAATAGGGGATAAATTACAATAAAAGGTATATAATAAAAAATGATGATGAACTGAATATTCCTTGACAAGAGAAGAATATAGGTAACTGTGTGTTCCACTAGGAAAAGAAGGAATTAATATTAGCATGGATTCATTGCATATATAAAATAGGTAAATACAAGCAGTTTTTGTCATAAATATCATTTTAGATCGGGTTTGATAGAGATGATGCGGAGTGTTTTCTGCACATATTGGAATATTTGTTTTTTGGAATATTTTGGAAGAATATAGTTTCTTAACTTAATAAAGATATAATATTTAATAATAATTCCATTTCTAGAATAACTATGTAGGGTTTTTGGTTTTTAATGTTTAAAGGTTGTTTGAATATAGAATTGTAAACTCTTCTTGAAAGGACTTTTCTATATCTAGTTGATCCATTGAGAGTAGAATTTAGAGTTCATTAGAGATTAAATATCTACAAACATGACAAAAAATTAATGTTATTAACTTCTAGTGACCATCATTTCATTAATCTAATAAATAATTCCCACATTTATATAAAATGATACCTTCAAAAAATTAGTTCACAAAGGCGACGAAGTTGGAGCAACCTTAGGAAAGTATTGTGTTATCCCTAAACCATCAAAAGGTAGCGATGTTTGGGAGGCTATGAGATTATCCCTAAAAACTCATTCATTAAATTTTCATTGATGAGGAGTGACCTTATTAAACATGTATCCACTAAATAGTGATATATAGAGGACTATGGAACACTAGTAAAATGTTGAGTGTATTCTCATTGGAGTAACCTTCTTTTTGTTTTAAATTTATATTATTCAATATGAGTTACTTGGATGGATTAAACATGAAATTAACTAATGTTATAATAGTGTCCCTTTTAATAAGTGAATAAGATCCTAAAGAAAGTTATTGTATTTTAAAGAAGATAAAATTCATTATCACCCTAATTCACCCCATATCAATGTGTCATAGGGTCACAAGATATATCTCATATACAATAAATAAGATAATCATTGGAAACTAAAATAATTAAGACCTTCCAATTTATGTGATTGAGATATTAATTAGTCTCAAATTTGCAATATATCTAACAATTTACATTTTGAGGGATTTAAAGATCTCATCATATTTCATATGTATATTATGAAAATTGAATATTATGTAATACCTACATGATTTCATGATTATAATTATTTAAATTATTCAATTCATGTTTTTAACAAAATTAACACATTTAAATCTCATTAATATATAAATTTTAAACAAAATATTTTTTTTGTGAATCTTCAATAAACATTTTTATATAATTTTTTTAATACATCTACTAAAAATGGTATAAAAATTACATTACATATAATTTATGAAAATTATATGAAAACAAAATCCTACTCAATAGAACATATGATGAAAAGATAGTCAACCCTCACTTTTATAGGCAATTGTTAAGCTAATATAAATTTTATAATTTAATCCCAAATCCTCATTGTCCATAGTCCCTTATTCAATAGTTATTTTCAATATATTTTTAATTTAAAATATTAAATAATAATTATAAAAAACATTTTACTAAAATTTTTAGGGCCAAACCATTAAGCCTTATTGCACTAAATTAAATCCTCTAAAAGGGTTAGTTTGAAACTCTATTAATCCATGATATAAAACTTCCATGATTAATTTAATTATTTTAAAATATTCATCGATAATAAAAGTTGATTACTTCAAGAAAATATCCAATAAAATCCCATAAAAACGGAATATAAATTAAATTTTGTTGATTTTGTGTTGATTCAACAATTTCACTATTTTCTTTTGGGTTTTGGGGAAAAAAATTCCAACATTTATGTTACTATTGAATTTTATATTATGTCAGTTTAAATAAATTATTATTCATCAGAGTATTTATTCTGAAATTATATTCAAGTTATTAATCTATGAGGAATGTTTGTAAGATTATTCAAGATATGTTTTAATGTATTCTAGAAACACATCATACCATATGTATGAAAACATAAGAGAGTATTGAAGACCCGATGTTTATAAGACCACCTTTGGTTGATATACCCTACACTGTAAGGAAAGTATGGTTAAATAAACCTACATTTGTAAGGAACCCTAAATTTTATGAAAAAATATAGGGTACATAAACCCTACTTTTGCATTCAACAATACATTTTCAACCCTAAATTTGACTATTCAATGATATATTTTTAAATCTTTAGTATTATATGATATTTATAAAATGTTATTTATGGGAGTAAATATCTATTAAAATATATTTTATGATTTATTTAATGGATCATTATGATTTTTTAAAGTCTCATATTCAACAGAGTAAACCATTTCTATTTTTACAGGTTGTTACAACTCTCTTGAATTATTTTGAATAAAAATATTAAGGATTTATTGTGTGACATTTCTAGAGCTAGTTTGACCTAGATCTGTTTGAAATTTTGTATAAATATTGGTACGTTCTTCAATGAAATATATACATAATATATAATATAAGGTATACATAAAGAAAAGATATGTGTTGTTTCCTTTAGTGCTACACTTTAGAGGAATACATGTTTTGATCTATCTGATCGACTCACTGCTATTTTTATTGTCATTTCTACTTCATTTCACTGTTACATATTCTTTTGTAAGAATAATGAATTATTTATTAAAGATAAACTTTGGAGACATACATGTTTAAACATTTTTTGAGGTTTTCTTTACTATTGTAATGACTTTGTAACATTGAAGATCTATTTGTTGTTGTGAAATATTAAATATATGAATAATTTTGTTAGTTGATTATAGAAATGAAAAGTTTAACCTATTTTCTAAACAAAATAGAACTCTATTGAGTTTTATATTTTTGACTTCCTGTAGTCATTTATGGTTATGTTTCAGCTTCCTGTACTAGGTTGTGGATTTAAAGTTACATATTAAAGAACCAAAAGAATTTTTAAATTCTTGATGTAAGGTTTCAACTTCCTGCACTCAGTTGTTGTTTTAAATGTCATAGGATAAGAGGAACTATTTTTAATATAACAAATCATATGGAGTCTAGCATTGGTGAAGTGTACTAAGGAATCATTGTTCCCTGAACCACTATGCATCACTATGTTAATTTCCTTTATTAATTTGTGTTGCTCGCTCACCTTTAAGAGAGAAGGAAATGTTCTACACATAATAAGAGAGGTGTTCTAGATTCATCAATGTTTTTTATGTTCACAATTCACCCCCTCCCCTCTTATGTAATTATCATTTTCTTCCTAAACTAACAATTTATATCAATGGATGGAGTCTATTGGAGATAATTCTGATTCTAGAAATATGTTTCTACTCAATACAAAGAAGTGGTATCAAAAAAAGTTCTCCATTTCTATAAATCCATGAATTTTTTGTTAGTTTTATTAAATTCTAACAATTAATATCTGGGGAATGGCTCTAACAATTTTGAGTTACATATTCATACATAGATATCATTAAATAGATGATTCTAAAGAAGGTATGTTAATGAATCATGATTCTTATTTTAATGGGGACAAATATGGATATTGGAAATCCCTCATTATCATTTATTTGAAAAATCTATGAATTTGGGTTTATTTAAATATTTTATAATACTTCTAATATTCTTAATGAGGACTTGGAAAATCAAATTAATTATCATGAAAAATAATATGATATCAATTCAACTGCAACGAATTATATTGTGTTCGGTTTAGGAACTGATGAATTTAATCGAGTAACTCAATGTCATACTAATTAAGAATTGAGGAAAAAACATTTTTTGAATATGAATAAATTGATAATTTCATAGAGTTATGATAAACTACTGTAATACTAAATATTGATATGTTTATAATGTGTGGAGATGAATCAATCAGTAAAATGATTGGAATATTGATAAATATTTTCAACAATGTTTCTTCCATGAGATATCAAATTTCACAATTAGATCAAGTATTAAAAGTAATCAAAATACTACACTCTAAATGGAATGGAATATCTACAGCTATACATCAATCTACACCGTGATTAATTTATGTATGATGGAATTTATTGGGAATTTAATGATATATGAAGCTAAGATATAGGCTGAATATGAAATTTCATTACAATGTGAGGAAGTTTCACTCAAAAATAATATGGATGATTTAGCTAATTCGTGCAATCCAAATTTAGAAAATTAATTACCAAATATTTTTAAGAGGTTTGAAAAGTTTTATAGAAAGAAAAATAAAGGGTTTATAAAATATAAATGTTTGAGATGGAAGTAAAAAGGTTATACAAAGGATTAATGTCCATTTCTCAATGTTCAATGGAAATATGATTAAAAAATAAAAGGAAAGAAAATTGTAAAAGCTACCTATATTTGTAATACTTCTTGTTCACATGATGAATCTTCTACAGATTCTAAGGTTGATCATAAAAGACAAATGGTATGTCTTATTACTCAAACTGATCATGAGGTACGGTCTACTTGATCTCATAATTCAATTGGTGACAAATTGTCTTATTATGCATTAAATAAATATTACATTATGCTAAATGAAAAATATAAATCCTTAAATAAATATCATCGAAAATGTAAAAAATATTACGATACATATCAGTTAAAAATAAATTTGATTATAGTTTTAATGCATAATTATTATAAAATTTCATACTATTTTCATGATACTAAGATTAAATAATTATTTTATTAATTTAATGACTTAAATAAAGACTCTATTTTGATGGTAATATGAGAAAATTATATAAATAAAATACTTGTAAAAATAAAATAAAGAAATAAAAACATAGAATAAGAGGCGATGATAAAAGACTAAAAATTTATAAAAATTATTTTGTACTAGGTTAAAATAGAATAAATATGACTGAAACAAAATATTTTTATTTTGCTATTAATGGTAATTATGAAAATGACTACTATTTTATAAAACCTCTAATCTATAGTCTTAAAAAAGTTTATAGTTTAAAAGAATTGTTTAATATGAATAGTAGAATTCCAACTCAAAATAAATGGGTTTGGTTACCTAAGAATTTTATTTCTAACACTATTGGACCCAAAAGTATATGGGTACCAAAACACACTTAAGTTTTATGTTATTAATGATTACACCATTAAGATTTATTGTTACATAATTATGTCTTTGAATAGTGGATACATAAAAGTCTCTACGAGAATAGTGGAAAACTATGAAGTAGTTTGACATAAAAAATACTCATAACTAAAAATACTGATCCAGGAAGTATTTGTTTTTATATCTACATGCTTATGGATCAATAACTATTCTATATAGGGGAAATATTCATATATATTAAAATTTAATTAAAACATTTAATTACTCTTTAAAAAAAGTATTAATCTATTTTGATTATATTACTAATTTGTTAAATATCTTTTAATGAAATGTATTAAATATTTTTGGAAAATAAAATATTTCTTTAAATTATGAAATGTTTTTCATCCTTAATCAATTTTGAAATATATATAATTTTTATTTTCTTTGTTTATAAAATATAAACATCATTCTTAAGTAAACTTATCTAATAAAAATTTAAAATATGTAATTATTGTTCTATGTTTTTTCGGTAAATAAATACGAAATATTGTCTGTCTTATGGTAAAAGATGTATCATATTCATCTTAAAATTATTTTATTTATTAGTCTTCTTATTTGGAATATATTTCTTAAAACATTCTGGAAAACTAGAAACATAAAGACGGGGTGATCTGGTTCTTTATGTTTGGAGGAAACTCTTTCGCATAAAATTTAAAAATATAATACTTTTAATCTATTAAAAAAAATTTAGTTTAACATATTTATGATTCATTTGGAAAAACATATGAAATAAATAATGATGTTCCTAGTTATTGAGAATTGAAAGTCCCTTTATCTCAAATATCTAATTAAATGATTCTATTAAAAGTTAACACCTTCAAGGAAGAAAAAATGAAGCTATAAGATTCTTTGGATGTGTCTAAAAAGTCATATTAAGGAATAGAAAAATAATCTATATCAAAAATGTTTTTTGATTCATTAAAAATCAATATAAGGATAAAATTGGTATTTTGATCTAAATGGAATATTTTGGCACTTTCAGTGTGGAAATGGTATGACAGGTGGATATACTCTGAAATAAGGTAGTTACAAAACTAGATCTTGGTAAATTGAAATTGTATCTTCTTGAGCTAGGTTCACAATCCTCATAACAAAGAAAAACATATGTTAAAAAACTACAATTAGAATTTTCAGGAGTTTTATAAGCCTTAAGTGAAATGTTTGAAATTTTTAAATTAAAAAAACAGTCTACTTATTCTTAAACCTTCATTTTGATTTTATGTTTATTTTAAAAATATCTGTACCATTTTTAAATACATTTTTTAGTGAAAAATATGTTTGATATTTTGTTTTGTGATTTATATTAAAACATTTTTTTCTAACGTATAAATGAATTAAATATTTTCTTATCTTATGAATATGTTAATTACTATTAGTAAAAATAATAATTTTGTTTGAGATATTATTTCTACAAAAATGTGTTAAAATTACTATATTTATTTAAAATCATTTATGATTTGATTTAGGGGTATTTCTATGAAACAAATCATTTTATTCAATAAATATATTATTTTACACCATATTTAAAAATTTATATCATTAAATAAGGGTTGAATTTTGGGGGATTTAATATTACTTATCTTATCTTGTTGAGGCCACAAAAAGGGGGAGAGGTATATAGTTTTACATTACTAGAATGGTGATCCATACCAACACACCTTTCCCAAAAGTTTCATAAACCGTTGGGATCAGTTCCCTTTTCCAATGGTTTTCTTGGAACTATTGGTAAAGGGTATTTTATACTATGTTTTCCCAATAGTTTTTGAAAACCGTTGGCATACGGTTGTCAAAATATGGTTTTACTAAATGTTTTTGAAAACCATTGGTATATAGAGGTTAATCCCAATAGTTTTTGAAAACCTTTGGTATAGAAGATATATTCAAATGGTTTCTAAAAATCATTGTGATAGGTTCCCTCTAAATAAAGTGGTGAGCACTCCTCATTCTAGATTCGATTGAGTTTTCCCCTACAGTGGTGTTACTCTCTTCCAAGTTGGATACTCCTCCTCCTCACAAACGATCTATCCTCATTTAAATCATTTATTTTCTTCCACTTCCTATTGGTGATTTTGAGTTATATCTTCAAGCTACATCTACTTTTCGATTTTTATATACCACCTTTAGTTTATTTCCCTTGTTTGGATACAATCTCTATAATTTAGGGTTTTCATTTTATTATTATTAAATGTGAGACTGGCATGTTTAAAAAATTGCCTCCTACACAATCAGAATGAACGTCCCTTCATGAACCACTACCAATAACTCTAATTTTTTAAAGCATGTTACACAATATTAGTGTTTTACGGGAACTATATTTCCCCCTATTGATCATGTAGACATTCATATTTTGAGGTATTTTATGTTTCAAACTAATTACTTTCCTTGAAAAGGTAGTTCCAACAATTACTTATTGAAATTTTTTTATAATGCTTTCGTTTTTAAGATATAAATAGAAAATACATTATTTACTAATACAATTGTCTTTATTCCTATATAATGAGGCATGTATTACATAAAAATTTGTAAAATGTTCTTAAAGGAAAATAATTTTTAATGTATTAATACAACTTGACCTTTGGGGACTCTCTCGACACACATTTCTCAATTTCATTTTCATTGATCACTACACATTCACAAATATCATTAGTGCCCTTGTGATTGTTTTATATTACCAATATTCCATATCTTGTTTGTTGTTTTCACATTTTTAATTATATGTTTATCCTTGTATGTTTGACACATGGGTCACTATCATGTTTAAAAATTGTTATGTCTACTTGATATCCCCCCATTATAGTTGCACTGATTTGGGTGAAGTGAATCCACTATTCTCGTAACTCTGAAATGCATCAATTATATATGAATTAAAATTATTGGTTAAGTAATGGTAAGTGAGTTCCAAAAAGAATTTGGGTAAAGTGATATGTGTGAGTCACATGGGCTTAGTGACCTCTGTGAGGCCTATTGGTGAAGTGACCTATGGGATGCACATTGAGGAAGTGACCTTTGTGAGGAACCTGGTAATAATTCATGAATTTTCAAAATTCATGTCCAAGGAAACACAACCCACTTGATATGGATTTAACAAAACTTTTACCCAAAATATCCTTTACTCAATGATATATTATAATAATTATATTGTTACTAATAAAATATTTTCTGCCTACTTCCATAATTCCAATGACTTGGAAAACTATTTATATTTTTGATGAAGAATTTGATGCATGAATCTATGAGATATTGGATAATTTTGTACCATGATATTGCCTATTATATAACCCCATACTTCTAAACATTGTGAAGTATTTGAATAAATACAATTTTTTGACCTAAGGGAGAACAATTACTATTATATAGTCAGAGAGTTATAATGAAGTTATCATCCTCAAGTGGGGTGTCCCTTGAATATATTGGCATGTATTAATGTAAATATAACACATTGGGAAATACCATGAATTCCTTCTACCCTTCAATAACTCATCATTCTGGATTTATGTCATTTTCCCTGAGCACCTACATGTTTCTAGTTCATGATACCAAGATTGATACCTTTCAAATAAAACACTCTATAAAAAATATCATTGATAAATAAAATCACAATGAAAATATTTATTAGAATTATATCATTAATTATCCAATACAATGATCTCTATTAATTTATACTTAATGCCAAATTTTTTCTCATAATTATACTAGAGAGATCATTCTTTATACAATGATATTCCATCACATCCACCATGTTTCAATTATATATCATGGTTTTATATTTATAGTATTTTGTTATATATATAGTATTTTGATGTCCTTAATATTATAATTCTTCTATTTAGTAGTGTTCCAATTATGTTTTCATATAAACTAAAAAATTCTCATTTACTTAAATATATATTTGATTGAACTTCAATATTATTGAATTTCTTTAATGAAATGACTTATTATAATTTTCATATAGAATGGATAGAAGTTGAATGTATGAAACTGATCAGATCTAAATAAATTTTCAAAACAATTTGGAAGTATTTTTAGAATTTTCATTTGGAAATGATTCAGATAGTGGTCAAAAATGCTGCCTATAATGTAATTTTATTGGAATAACTTGGTTTAGCCATGACGAAGTAATATACCATATAAAAAAATATGGTTTTCAAATAAATAACTATGTGTGGCATCACAGTGGGGATAAAATGGAATCTCAAAATGTTGATGATCCAAATGAGTGGACGAGATTAGGGAATTTGATATATGACTGGTTTCCACCTGTTCATCATCATGAGAAGGAAAGGATGTTAACCCAAGAATTATTCGATATAGAAAAAAATAATGCATCAAATGAAAATTATGTGGCTGACAAAGTGAAAATATTGAATGATGTTGCGGTGACTCCAGTATATCAGCAATGTGGTAAAATAAAAAAGATCAAATTTTTAATCTGATTGTTATATGGGAAAACCATATATGGGATTTATAATACTTCTGTTGATTACTTTCTTAACTTATTTAAGGATTTGATTCTAGATGATGTATATATTCCCTTAAATCACTATGATTCATGGAAGTTAGTTGAAGAAAGTGGATTTCAAAAAAAAAATTATTGCTTTCCCTAAATATTGCAACTTATTTTGATAGGAAAGTGCTAAAAGAAATGATTTTATAAAATGTGGAACATCCCAATGGATGAAAAAAGCCGATAGAACACCATCCCATGTGACACCGAATGTAATTTGGCACTTTCCATTTATCCTTAGTCTCCATAATATTTTCATGTCTAATAAAATATCAATAAAATGAGATGGCATGATACTGAGATAAATAAGAATAATGAAGAATTGGTTTACACTGCATATGGATTTTCATGGATGATATTTTATGCTCGATATCCTATTTTTATAGTTTATGTACATAATGTGAGACTAGGTCTTTCATGTGATGTTTTTAATCTATTTGATAAGATTATTATTATTCACAACACATGGAAGGTTTTCATAAACATTTATAACCATACTATATGGTTTTGTATGAAAAAAAATTCACTTTTAGGTGTATACTTATATCCGTACATTCTGGTCCAAGCAATGATATTTATGTATACATGAAACCTTCAATAAAAGAGTTGAAAATTATTTGGGATGTGGGTGTGCACACATATTATGCATGTTTGAAAAATATATTTCAAATGTGTGTTGTTCTTTTGTGTAAAATCAATGATTTTTATACTAATAAAATGATGTCTGTATAGATCACGAAGGGAAAACTTTCATGTCCTATTTGTATGAAGAATATTCGATCCAAAATAATGAAATATCAATGAAGTTTTAGTTTTATGGGACATCGATGATTCTTTCAATTGGACCATCCATAATGAAATAATCATTGAATATTTGACAGTACCATGGAGACTGACGATCCACCTCAGCATATGTCTGGAATTAATATGCTTGATGAATTTCAAGATTTCAGTTTTTCATTCAAGGAGAGTCAAAAGAAATCTAGAAAGAGGAAGAATGTTTCCAATGATACCTATTATAATTGGAAGAAGATGAGTATCTTCTTTGAGTTGTATTTTTATCCAACCAATTTTTTAATACATGTATTAGACGTAATTCACATTGAAATGAATATATGTGAAATGATTCTTTTGATTAATCTAAATTCCAAAGGAAAGAGAAAATATGATTTATGATCTCTGTGTGACTTAGTGGGTTGGGAGATCAGACCAGAATTTCATCCTATGTGTATTAGTGAAAATAAATATAAAGTTCCATGTGCTTCTTATGTGATGACACCTACATAAACAATTCAATATCTAGATGTACTAGAGACTATTATTGATCCTTTTCTCTAATCAAGCAATATAAAAAATGGGTCAACAAAAGAGAGTTGGAGTTAAAGTATTTGAAGAATCATGATTATCACATCCTTCTCCAGGATTTGATTACAATAAAAATCTGTCATATTTTTCACAATAATATATGGGTGTCAGTTATTCTATTTTTCCATGTGTTTATAGATCTTTGTGCTATGAATTTTTCCATGTATTTCTTACAAAAGAATGTTTGTGAAGACACCATTAATTTTGTGTGAGGTTGAGAAACTATTTCCTCCATTATTGTTCACATGAATGTTATATCTAACTGTCCATCTACAAACTAAAATCATTATTGGAGGAACTATAGCTTTTAGATGTATATATCAAACAAAAATAAATATGTACACATTTAAATCTTATGTTTGGAACATGAATTGTCTCGAATTTTCTATAGTGAATGGTTACTTAAAAAAGAATCTATAGATTTCTACTCAATGTATTTGTTTGATCTTACTATGAGAATGAATATAACAATGAGAAATGAAGAAGAAAAATATGTGAAAATTGAATATAGTTTTCCATCACTTCCACAAATAGGCAGAATTCCCGGATCATATACATTGACAAAATTAATCCTTGAAGAGAAGGATATGACACATCACACAATGTTCTTCAACTGTGATTTGTTCAATAAACACATCAAGTATGTAAATTGGACATGTATATCTTATCTAAACTCTTGTAATTAACATATATGTTACACTATTTCTATTTTTTCTATATTTAACATAAAGAATAGATAAATAAAAAGCATCTTTCTTTATATTTGATAATGAGAGAGACTTCTCATAGAAAATTTTTTTCTATTTGGTTGAAATTGAATGTAGAAATATTTATATAATACGTATATAAAATCAATATTTAATTAAGTTTAATATCCATTTAAATTTTAGGTATTAACTTTTCCTGCTAAAATTGTCTCTGAGGAAATAAGAGCTTTGGATTTTGGTCCTAATTTCTTGGTTTGTGAATGTAAATAAATTGTGATCAATGGTTATATATTTATTATCACTAAACATGCAAGGAACATGAGAACACAACATGATGGTGTTATGATAACATCCGAAACATATTTTTATGCCAGTGTAGTGGATAATAGACATTGTTTTCAAAATGTAGCTTATTATTGGGTCATTGAAAAAATAATAATAATGGATTATTACTGTCATGGCCGAGTCACTATGATGAAATGTAAGTGGTTTGATTCGATGAAGAGTGAGGTCACATTTTTTATTATTATGGATTTTGAGTTATTAACATGACTTTCAATCTTGATACTGATGAACCATGTGTATTGACTTTAATGGAGTAACATTTTTTATGTCAAAGATCATCTTCAACCTGAATTTTCTAGAATTATTTATGTAATCCTAATATATATTTTTAATGATGGTGATGATGAAATTGACCCCATACATAGTCCCATTGGACACAGTCCATTTATTATTTATGATGACTCCAATACTTCAATTGTTAGAGTTGATTACATACCTGAAGTTGTGGAGGGAAATATATAAAAGCATTTGTTTGTGTTCTCAGTTCTTTTGGTTTAGCTCAACTTGATATGTTGAGGTTTATGCTATAAAAATTGAATTAACGTTGATTATAAAAATTTATATCCAACTAGATCATCATGTGCATTTTCAATATTTTCTGGTTTCCATTTTATTTGAGTTTTAGTTTATTATATTGAATTGAATTGTATTCAGACCTACCAAACCAAAAAAATGGAAATAGTTAATTTGTAACAAAAAATAGATGAATTGAATTGAACATATTAAAATAATTGACATGAAAATCAAAACCAACGAAATTAATAACCTAACCCAAAAAAAAAATTAACTAACCGAAAATATGAACCAAATGACCTAAGACCAATATGCCATGTCTCAAATGTTTTGTTATTTTCTTTACATGGTAGTTAGCCTTTTCTAATTACTTTCATATTTGTTTACAAATGAAGGAAATGAACCATATGAGGAGCAGTGAAGAATAAAGATGAAGGAAAACAATCATCGAATGGATGAGATGGTCATTCCTCCATTAGTGCCAGCAGTTAGTATTTTATTTCAAATATATATATATAAATAACATATAATGTCATGTGATTAATTTTTTTAAATATTTTTTGAAGAATCCACCAAATAAGTTCCAGTTATTCGATGACCATCATGGTATTGGTCCCAATACTTAGGCCGGTGGTACATGGGGGTGGTATGAGATCTATGAACTCCAGTCAGTGTACCCGTTTAGACCCTAACCCTCCCACTGATGCACCATCTTCCAAAAATTCTGATACCACTATATTGTTAGGGAAATATTGGATATTTAGGCCTCCCATGATTTCACCACCCATCACATCTGAGCCTCCTCACCCATATTTACAGTATCCCATGATTATTACCACTCATCAACCATATTATACAGTTGTTCATTCATCCATTCCATATTCTTTACCATCTAATTCTTTTTCTCCAAGCTTCTACATTCCTTATTCAACTCCTTATCTGATATATTTTGTGCCAATAAAGAATACATTGTGACCCACTCCACTTTTAAAGGGTGATGTTCCTTTACTGGAAACAGATCTAGAGGCTCCCAATGAGTAAACTACCATTGGTATATTTTAGAACCCTAACATTTTTTTACCATAATTTAGTTTCATTAAAACATGTAATGATATAATATTTATTTTTATTTCAAAACATATACATATAAGGATGGTCAGTAGGGGTGGCGGCATACCCATATGTTTTCAGTGAGGAATCACTACACATAGTTTATGGTGGACTACAATGAATAAAATCAAAAGATAAAAAAATAGGGCAGCAATGTTTGAGTTTTTTTGTGACACTTTACAAATACTCCAAAATCATTCATGTTAGCCTAATCTGATAGAGAAGGTTTTCAAATGAATTCAAGGATAATTCTTGGGCATATGTATGGGTAAAAAAATCTGTTTTATTTAATGTAATATTATTTTGTATTTATAAGAATTAATATTTTGGTGTGAGCTTCGGTTTAATTTACCCGATGGTGAGAGAGCATGACCAACACGTCAAAAGGGGTTAGGTGATATTTGGAGAGACTATAATCATGTGTTGTAGATTTTATGGTGTGCTAGAGTTTGAACAAAGTTAGAGTAGGGACCAATTTTAGATGAATTTCTGATAGAACATTATTGGAAAATGATTACTCATTAGATGACTATCAAGTTTAAGGTATTAATAACATCTGAGGTATTAAAATGAAAATTTTCTTGTTTGGAATTAATACTATATTATTTATAGTTGAATTTTATTTAGTAATCATCAGGAATAAATAAAAAAACCTAGATTCTAAAAAACACCTCCACGCATTGGGACGTACTATGATGTCAAATCAAGAGAGGAAGAAGGTATGAAATTTGTTTATAAATTTTCTTTAGGACTTTCTATTTATATTATTTCCTCTATAATTTATTAAATTTATAATGTTTTCATATAATTTTACTTATAAAATTTATTTTTGGTAAACTATATTTAATTATGGTTTCCTACAATTAATTTCATTGTAGATGCAGGAATTGAATATTGAAGGACAAGTGCCTTGAGAAAAACTAGTTTTCTCAATTAGAAGGAAAAAAGATGGAAGTATGGTTAACGAACTGACACAACAGCTAATTATAAGTTTTAATCTGTTGATTTAAAATTTTAATATCTAGTTTATAACATAATTATAAATTTATATTTTTTAAAAGGTTGAATTAGAGTCCCTTGATTCTGAATAACATGACAATTTTGGGACAAATGATAACTTACACCAGGTGTTGGGAGATGAGAACCCTGGTAGAGTACGTTGCCTACCTGGGAAGAGTTTAGTATCGATGAAGTATTGGCCCTATTCATGTTGCAGTTGTAGTTCCACTGAGTTTGAATATGTTAAGATATGGGTAGAATAGGCTGAAGATTTTCCACACAGGTAGAAGAATGGTCTTCTAGGGAAAACACTAAATCTATTAAAATGATGAAAGTTTTATGTCAATCACATACACTATAGGTCAGAACAGGTTGTTTTGAATATATTTCATCAATGCATTCAATATATAGTTCACTGGGTGGAAGTTCTAGTAGTGGTTGAGAGGATTCCATTCTTGGGGATGATGATGGAAAGGTAGTGGTCGAGGATGAGGATGATGTTGACACCGATGTCGAGGAAGAGGATGAGGCTGAGGGATAGATAGAGGTTGTGGTAGAGGATGTGGGTTAGGATGAGGATGATGATGAGGCCTATAATGGGGCTGAGGATGAGGATAAGGAAGAGGAAGGGGCAGGGATGAGGATGAGGACGAGGATAATGATGATGGTGGTGATAGTGAAGGTGATGATGACAAGGGAAAAATTGATCCATTACATTTGTGAATGATATTACTAACATTCTATGTTTTCTGATTTTTTGTGGCTGAATATATGCGTGATTATGTAGCTCACTACAAATCATTTTTTTTTTCATTTTCTAAAGTCCGGTTTAAGGGTTTTTGGTACCCATTACACAACATCCAGTTCCAAATCACATTTTAAATTTCAAAATCAAGTAAACCAGACAGGTGCCCTCGATCCGCACGCCATCAAGCCACACACCTTTCCATGCACCATCGAGCCACTCACACCCTTGAGATGCACACCTATCATCGAACCCATCAACGTCACCACGGGCCTTTGTCATTCATCGCCATCGAGAACCCCTCTAGCGTCGTCGCGACATTAACACAGACTCACAACCCATCGTAGATACAAAATCAAAACTTAAAACAACCGCCGTCAACACCTTGAGTCACGAACCACCAAAATTCTTGATCTACGACATCTCAAACCATATCCAGTCTCGTCCTCAACTGTGCCTTCAGCAACTCAACTCAATAGAAAATTTCTTCTTCAACCACTGGATCAGAAAAACCCAGTGCAAACTCCTCAATCCTCCTTTAAAACCATACAACTATCCTTCATGCTCCACCATTGTTGGAACACTCCACGACCACAATGCTGAAATAGTCCAAACACAAACCAAAAATCCAGATCCAAATCTAAACCAGAAAACCAATATCACATCCAGATGCAATCAAGCATAAACCTGTAGAAAATGAACATCAGCATGATTAAAAAACCTCCCCCCTCCAGAACTGAAGAACGATGCAGCGCCCCACAGAAACCCACCGGAACCACTTGGGGCAACGCTATGATGCGGTGGCAGAACTGAGATGGAAACAAGATCCGAAAAATCTGTAGAGGCATCACTAAAGGAGAACACCGGAGCAGAGACTTTGTCAACGCACGCTGAGCCGCAGGCTGGAACACCACCGATATGACGCCACCGGGAGCGGAAGCCAGAGAGGCGAACATCGGACGCATGAAGATGCCACGCCGAGCCGAGGCCCGAAGGAGACGAGCTGAACCAGGCTGGAGGGGGAAGGGTAAAAGGCGAGGAGGTGGAACCCTAGATGTCGCGGGAGCTTGGGAAGACGCCGCTCAGAGGTCGGATCTCTCTCAATCCAACACACAGTGTGAATATGGTGCATTAATTTCAGGTAGCTCACATTATTCTTGTATCTTTATTTTTTCTATAATTGGATTCTATCAATTCTATTTTTACATAATTTTAAATATTTTTCACAACCCTGCTCATACTTATCCCTAACACCCTCCCCAACACAATGCCCTCCCTGCCAAAAGCACCTATATCCATGGCCCCTCCATGTATCCCATTCCATGTTATCTCCATACCACCCTATCATAGTTCCATGAAATCTTTTCAAGGACATAGTGGTGTTCCCTATTTCACTTCTCATTTAATTGCACGTGGAAGTGTCTATGGGTTCATTTTGAATTATGTAATGTATATTTTATTTTTTTCAATGTAATTTCAATTGGAGTTCATTTTGTTTTCAAATGGATGTCATTTTTTATATGTTATATTTTTTATAATTAAATTGTATTGTTTGTTGTATCATATATTTTATATTGTATTAGTTTCAATTTGAATTCTATATTAGTGTCATTTTGAATTTTTTATTGTCTTCATCGGTGTAATTTTTTTTTAATTACAAGTAATTGGGGAAGTGAGTTAGTTGTGGGATGCTATCTAAAATTGTATAAAACTATCCCAGTGGTTTTGAAACTATTGTTATAGATCTCAAAACCATATCTATACCAACTGTTTCATTGTAACCATTAGTAATAATCTATAAAAATAGCACTCAAACCACTAGTATAGAGTTAATTACCAGCATATATAAATAGTATTAAACTATTGGGAAAGATCTATTCCAATGGTTTTAAGAAACCATTGGAATGAAGTAATAAATAGTGCCATATACAAATATTTACTAATTAACCATTGGTATAGAGCTATCCCCATGCCTCAACAACCAACAGTTCGAAAAAAAAATTGGTATAGGTTATACCAATTGTGTTCCATCTTTTCCCAACGGTTTGAAACCATTGGTGTACCCTATGTTTCCAGCATTGTTAATTTACTAATTAGGGAAAAGTTTATAATTTTAATGTCTTCATTATTTTAGTTTAGTTTAATAAATTTATCATTATTATCCTTGTCAGGGAGTGATGTTTTTATTCATATAGGGGAGATGTCATCTGCAAATGAATATTTATAATAGAGAAATGAATATTTATGGTACTAATGAATTTTATTTTAATTGAATTTCAGGAAATTATTTTTCATCCAAATAATAATTCTAGAATTTTTATCAAGATATTGATCAATGGGGAATATTATTTAATGTATTTGAGACCCATTTTAACATATTTTGGAAACACTTCATACCCCACATCGATAAGCATAATTCAAGTATTGTAAACACAATATTTGTAGTAGAACATCTAGATCATATACCCTATGTTGGTCAGACAGTACTATTAAAGAACCCTACAATTTTATGGAACCCTTAATTTTTTTGAAATAAATGTATTGTACAAAAACCCTAATTTTTTGTTCTACCATACGTTTCAACCCTACATTTGGATTTTTTTCATCACTTGAAGGAACCCTACATTTTTCTATTCAATGAGGGTGTTTAAAATATCTGATATTATATGATATTTCTTAAACGATCCAGAAAGAAGTAAAGATATATTCAAATCTATGTTATGATAGATTCAAAGGATTGTTATGATTGTTTTAAAGTATCATATTCAATCGATTAATTTGTTTCTATTCTTAATGAAAGTTATGAATTTCTTGAATTTTTTTTATATTCAAATATTCCAAATTTGTTGTACAATATTTTTGGAGCCAGGTTAACCTGAATATATTCAACCATCTGTATAAATATTGGGGAATTATTCATCAGAATGTATACATAATATATAGGATAAGGGTTATGTATGTAAAATCATTGTTTCATTTTCTTTAGATCTATACTTTGGAAGAATAAATTTTTTGATCTATCTAATTGACTCACTACTACTACAATTTTATTTTCTACTATGTTTCATTTTAATATCTTCTTCTACAAGAATGATAATGTATTTGGTAAAGATAAACTTTAAAGACATACAAGTTTAAACATATGTCAACCTTTTTCTTTCATTCTATAAATCCTATGAGATATTGATGATAAATTTTTTGTTGTGCATTATTGAGGATCTAAAACAATTTTTAATTTTCTACTACAACAATTATGTTTAACCTATATACTCAACAGAATAAAACTCAATTGATTTGTTTGAGTTTAGACTAATCTTACCCAGTCTAGTTTAGGTGTCAAATTTTTTCCCAAAGATGTGGAGTTACGGTTCCCAATAAAATAACTATGAGGCATTGTAAAGTCTTGTTGTAAGGTTTCAACTACATGCACTCATTTTTTGTTTTTATGGTCATAGGATTAGAGGACCTATTAGTGAAAACACCAAACTCATAGAGTTAAGAGTTGGATGATTGGACTCAGGATTCATTGTTCCCTAAAAAAATATACAACATTGTGTCTATTTCCTTTATTTATTTCCACTTCTCAAAAATATTTAAGAGAGAATGAAAGGTTTTCTGCATAATGAGAGGATTGTTCTGCATTTAAAAAGTTTTAAAATTTCACAATTAACCCCCCCCCCCCCTATTGTGTAATTTTTATTGTCTTCCTTACTTAACACTTTTAATAAAATGTATGGAAATTATATAAAATGAATATCCTACTTATGTAAACATATGATGTTAAAGATAGTAAACCCTAACTTTTCTAAATAATATTAATCCCTCATTAATTTGAGAAGTTTGACTCAAAGTCACATTATCCAAATATCATTGATTAATACTGGTTTTAAACATAGTTTTAATTGAAAATATTAAATAATTGTTATAATAAATCATTTTTTTGAATTATAATAAATAAATGATTAAGTTTGACACGATAAAATAAAATCTTTTTAAATGATAACCATGAAAGTTGTTAAAAACATTAAATGAAGTCTAAATATGAAATTTAAACAATTCAAATTAATCATGTAATAATTTATCATATAAAAACATTCATATCCTGAATATTATATGGTGTAATTAAAAAAATAAATTATTATTTCATTAATGTAAACATGGGACTTCAACCTAAGACAAAAATTTCGTCTCCAAAAAAAAATTGGTACATTTTGATATCTTTCTTTTTTATATTTTAAAAATAACATTTTTATATTGATATTTTTTTATTAGTTAAAAAATATTCTTCATTTATTAGATAAATAATCTTCAATTTCTATATTTATCCATGAAAAATAGTTTTAATTTATGATGATATATAACTTTATTTTATATCATAGTATGATTATCAATGTAAAATCACATATCAAAACTAAACATACATAAAATGTTATTTCATATCACTTAGGGAGATTTCAGGTTATAAAATATAATAGTTTTAGATAACACCATGGGATATACTTAAACTATATGAATGAACTATACTCTATTATGTGATTTCACTATAAAGTATAAAGTGATAGAATGTCTTGTTTTAAGAAACTCATTCATATCATGTCACTCCCTTTAATATGATCTATTGTATTCTATGATTGATCATCAAAAAATCAAGATTTTAGATGTTATATTGGACATTGTAATGTAACAATATTATTGTGTCTAATATCATCCCATATAGAGTTATATCCTATATAACTGTATTTTATATCATTATTTCTTATATATAAATGTTTTCCTTTAAGTGAACAAAACACCAAATTTTCATTGAAGTCCCTCGGATAATACTGATGTTAATTTAAACAAAAAATATGATTCAGTGCTTTCGAAAAAACTATACTTTTGGACCAATAACATTCTAACTAAATTTTTAAAAAATACAGTATGAATATAAACAAAAAGTAGAATCTATTTTTTATATTTAATTTGTAACAAAATTTTATTTAATGGTGATTGCTAAATCAAAATCAAATTATTATTTTATACATGGATAATCCAACATCAATTGAATAAGGACACTTAATTTATAGACCAAATTTGAATTGATTATGTTCTAAAACCACTCAAAAGTGATGAAAGAAGATAGAAAAAGAATTAATACATGTGGTGTTCTCACATTATTGGATAATATATATTAATAATTTATTGTTTATATATATCACTCCTTCATTAGATGAAGGAATTTCCAAATATTTTAAATTTTAATAAACACATACTTAGTGCTCAACTAATTAAGGATTATTTTATAACACATTATAACATATTGTTTCAATAATCTATGTCATTGTTTTTTCATTGAAAACTAAAACTACAAATTCAATATATTAACCTCCTATAAACACCCCAAATAATGGCATGAAAGCTAAATAATATGATATATTATGTGGAATATAAAATCATCAATGGAAGTACCATATTATTTCCGAATTTCATATGTTCAAAAACAGTAAATTTTTAAAAACACATGTCTAATTAAAAATTATATTATGTGACTTTATAAAATATTTCCTTATTAATTCATTTCATAATTTATCTAAAAAACATAAATTATAACTATAATATATTAAATTCTCATAAAAACACTAGAAAATAATATGATAACTGACTGATATGGTATGTTATATAGTACTAAGAATCATCCTAGATAGTATCATATTCCATATTCCTAAAAAACACTTGTTGATTTGTGTACTTAAGGAATATCTATCTCATAAAATAATTTTAATTTTTTAAAAATATTTTATAAAATCACTTTTGATGCAGATAGAAATGGGTTAGGTATCTATGTAAATTAAAACATTTTAACCGTAACTCATTTATTTTTACTAGACATAGTTTCTTGAATAATTTAGTTTTTTAACTCATTATTATAACCATATAATGTTATGTTTTTAAAAAAAATATTTAACCACAATGAACCATTTAAAATATTCTATTAAAATTTGAAAAATCATTTATAATATAGATGGATCTCAAATATATTTATCGGGGTCTAAAGAACTTCAATATTTTTGAGTCAATTTTGCCTTTGAAATTATTAAATATACAACATGTGGTGGTCAAACGCCTCTCATTTAAACCCAATTTTATGTCCCTAAATTACCCTTAGGATGTTTTGTGGGTACAAAAGTAAATCGAGCGTCATTTTAATCTATAGGTGGAGCCCAATTTTATTCATATAGGTAAATTTTAATTTAAAAATATAGAGTAATCCATGTGAATTTACTAATAAAAAAACAAAAAAATAGTATAATAAAAAAATTATATTCTTTAAAAAAAATTGGGTTATAAATTTTATACATTCAATGTTAATTATTAATTTTTCAAAACATTTAAAAATAATTTATAATTATATTATATAAATTAGTAATTTAAACTCAATTCATTGAAATTGAAAAAAAAATATATAATTGATAAATAAAACATTTAAAATGATTGAAAATATTAATAAAATTTTATCACCATAAAAAAATTCATTTTTACAATTAATCAGTGATTTTCAAAAACTATAAAAAATATAGAAAATTATTTTAAAAAATTGAAATAAATTCATTTTTGAGTGGATCCTTATAACTTTATTCATTTAGGGTTTTATAATTACAAATCCCCACTTTAATATTTTATATTTATTCCCTCTAAAAAAATTCTTATGCTTGAAATACTTATAAAAGAAAGGAATGATTGGCCTTTAAATTGTTTATTATTTTCATTAATTATTCTTTTAATTTTTAGGTGTTTTGTGAACTAATTTTGGATAAAATGCATCAAAATATGAGTTGGGTTATGACTCATATAATGAAGTATTTGATAGAATTTTTTATAAGTGTTTAATTATCTTTACACACATTATAATCACTCATAAAAATGTAAAAATGACTCATTTATAATGCCAATTGACTTATATATACCAAAAAATGACTCATGTATAGCTTCAGAATGACTCATAAATGGATTAATATGAATCATATCCAACTTAAAAAAGGCTCATAAGATAGTAATAATAACCCATATATATATCATATGTAAAACCCCAAGCTTCCACGGTATGCTTCTCTTTGAATAATACAGTAGCATGTGTTGTACGCAACTTCGAGTTCTAACACACACCACAACCAATCAAAGTAGCCATTATGAATAGTAATACCCACTTTTTGAAATTTTAAAAAATTTATCATTCAAAATGGACTTCATTTTTGGATTTGTAATATTGAAATTATCCTAGGATGAATTTTTTTTATTTTCTGAAAACGTTCAATTTTTAATGAATAGTGAAAAACACAGAGTTATAGTTTAAAACTGATTTTTTATTTAAATAATTATTTATTTTATTTAAATTTATTTTAGGTCAAAATAGACACATAATACCTATATATGTTCAATGTAATATATTGGAGTCAATTTATAATAATTTTAGATATATAAAAATTTTATGGAACTTTTCACCGTCTTTTACCCACCTCCTAGGAGAATATAAAATTCACATAAAGCTTGATTTTACCGCTTCTGTGAGTGGAATTTCAAAAATACAAGAGACATGGTTAATATCAAGGAGTAAAATGTGGCTCAATAAGATAAAAATAATTTTTGGTGAATAGTAACATTTTACTTTTAGTTACCATGGGTAAAAGTAAATAGGGTAATTAAGGGAAAAAATTATATTATTATGTTGAACTCTATGTGAGATGGTTATTTTCATAATCAAAAATCATTGTTTTATTTATGTCAATTAAGTCTTTGTTTAAATTTATTCTAAATGTGCTTATATATATTTAAATTGTTTCTACATATGTTTATCTATGTTAATTTATGGCTTACTGTTGACCTGGAAGTGTTCTGGATTAAACAGACACTTTGTGAAGCTTTCATATTTCTTGTCTCACCGTTAGTTATATTTACGGTCACACCGATGAGAACGGCCGCACCTATGAGAACGGTGGCACCGATGAGAACGGTCGCACCAATGAGAACGGTCGCACCGATGAGAACGGTCGCACCAATGAGAACGGTCGCATCGATGACAACGGCCACACCGATGACAACGGTCGCACCGATGATAATATTCACACCGATGAAAACGGTCGCACCGATGACAATGGTCGCACTGATGAGAATGGTTTCCCCAATGAGAACAGTATTAAAGGACTTACCGATACTGATTTTGATCAAAGGACCTATCGATACTAATGCTGATCAAAGGACCTACCGATACCGATGTTGATCAAAGGACCTATCGATACCGATATTAATCAAAGGACCTACCAATACTAATGTTGATCAAACGACATACCGATACCAATGCTGATCAAAGGACCTACTAATACCGATGCTGATCAAAGGACCTAACGATACCAATGGTGATAAAAGGACCTACTGATACCGATGCTGATCAAAGGACCTACCGATATCGATGGTGATCAAAGGACCTACCGATACCGATACTGATCAAAGGACCTATTGATACTGATGCTGATCAAAGGACCTATCGATACCGATGCTGATCAAAGGACCTAACGATGCTGATCAAATGACCTACCGATCTCATGACTCACCGACAGTCATGAAATCTGTTTGAATTTCTATTAACTCTTATTTAATTCCAACGGTCATATTTTCTTAATTTAATGCAACTGCCATTAATTAATGTTGGTTTTTGGATGTCAGAGAACCGTACCTAGTACCAGTCAAAAAGGTAGTCATTCCTTTTTCCAGATCAGAAGGAATAAAAAGGAAGATCGATTTGAAGACAAAGCATGGGGACATGACACAAATTACATATATAGAGACACACAAGCAGAAGAGAAGATACGAGGGTGTGAAGATCCACGAAACAAAAAGAAGAACTCGAAGAACACCTGTGAAAACTGGAAAGATTCAAGAGGATTTTTGACCTGGAACAAACTCTAAAGCCAAGTTTCTATGCCCACTGAACATCGTATGAACAAGGCTAAACAACTATAGCTGAGAGGGGCAACGACACTCTGTTTTGTGTCATTCTCACCTGAAAGGACTCAAATACCATCTGCAACATCCAAACAAGTCCAAATCATGTATACGATCACTCAAATCATTCTAAACTCATTATCCATTAACTCTTCTCTATAGTGAACTTTTGTTTAACTTGTTTGAGCAGTGTGTGTGCATCTGTCTATCTAGACACACACTGACTCCTGGGATGAATTGGAGGATACTAAATCCTCACTCCAAACTTATTACACCTTATTGTTTCCTACTGTGAATTGTGGAAGAGGTCAAGTGTGACATGGACAGCCTGTGTGCTGTTGTTTTGTTTTCCCACAGAGAATTGTGGTAGAGGTCTGAGGACCTGGACAGTCTAAACACTGTTGTAAAACCCTCAATCCTGGGTTTCGATCATTGTTTATATAAACTGTTTGAGAGGACTAAGTCTAGGCTTGATACTGAACCTCTTGGTTATATCCGCTTTTCATCTTAGTCTTAGTTTAAGTTATTTTATATTCCGCTGCTAGGTACTTTGAAATATAAATATATTTTAAATTAACTCTGATAGTTAAACTATAAAGTGTTTTTATTTATTGGAAATCATTAGGTTAGCTTCAAAAGTTAATTAATCTTCAGATTAGATTAACTGAGAACTAATCAATCTCTTGAGAACCTAACTGACCCTTTTCTGTATTACAAATTTACTACAGTTTAGCTTGTTCTATAAATTGGGAGATTTTATTACAGATCTTTTTAACAAAACTTTTAATTGTAACTCAATTCACCCCCTCATTATTTTCCACTCTGACCAACATTTGGTATCAGAGGATTTCATTTTTGTTTAAAGGTTTTCAAAACTACTATGTTTATAAAACGTTTTCAACTGTGACTTTAGTTGTATCTTAAAGATCTTAAATTTATGTTAGTTATAAATTTTATCTCTTTAAATATATTTTCTAAAATCTAACTATGGACAATATATTAGAAGGTGCTGCTACCAACAGACCACCTTACTTTAATGGTACAAATTATTCCCAGTTGAAGTTGAAAATGGAAATTCATTTTAGAATGTATCGGATTTGATATCTGGACTATTATAGAGACTCGGTATAAGATTCCAGAAACTTTTAGAACTACTTGGGATGAACCTAATAAAACATATTACAATAATAATTGTAAAGAAATGAATGCCCTATATTGGGATTTAGGAGATGAAGAATTTAATCGCATATATGCTTGTAAAACTGCTTATGAAATTTGGGACACTTTGGCGATTTCCCATGAGGGAACAACCAATGTTAAAGAAATGAGACTGAACACCTATAATATTAAATATGATAATTTTAAAATGAAGTCTGATGATCCTATTTCTGATATGTATCTCAGGTTCAATGAGATTGTCAACACTATGAGATCACTTGGAAAAGCTGTTCTTGCAAAGGAGAAGATCATGAGGATACTAAGATGTCTGCCAGACAAGTGGATGGGCACATCAGTTTCAATTAGAGAATCTTGTGATATTGGTGCTTTTCCTATTAAGGAGATGATTGGTAAGCTTATGATGTATGAATAAGAACTGAAGGTAAACAAGGAAGAAGATTATGAACCAAAAATTAAGTCAGTGACTTTTAATTCTACAGCCTTGAGGAGCAAGGATTAGGAGAAAGTTCACTTACCTACTAAAATATCAACAAGTGAAAGTTCAGATTCTGACAGTGATGATGACTTGGATCAGATATCCAGAAGATTCAAGAAGTTCTATAGGAAGAAGAAATTATTCAGAAAAACAAATTACAAAGGAAAATATGAAAACAAAGGTCATTGGAAGAAGGATTGGAAAAAGTCTGATAAAAGTGATGAAATTGTCTACAATGAGTGCAAAAGGAAAGGACATGTGAAAGCAGACTGTCCAAAGTTAAAGTTCAAGAAGAAACATGACTACAAGGACAAAAAGTACAAGAAATATTTGAAAGCAACTTGGAGGGCTTCAGAAGACAGTTTAAGTGATTCTGATTCTACTCAGGATGAGGAATCTCAAAAATTTAACATGTGTTTTATGAAAAACACATCTGAGGTAACATTGGATAATCCTAATTTAAATTCATATTATTCTGAAGTTGATTCTGATTCTGAGTCTGAAAATATGACTAGTGAAGAGTTATTTGAATATTGTAACATGCTAGAAGAAACCTGTAATGAATTGAAGTAAAAGTATAATACCTTGAAGAAACAGCATGCTTTGATCAGCTCTGTTAAATCTGTACTTGATATAGAAAAGTAAAATAATTCTCAATTACATAAGGAAAATACTGAACTGAAATTATCTAACGAGAAATTAAGGAAGGACTTATAAAAATTCACAAATGTAAAAGATATACTTACTCAAATGCTAGGAAAGCATGTGGCACCAAAATATACCACTAGAATAGGCTATCAGGCTGGACAGAGACAGATTACTAAGAATAGATTTATTCCTAAATCTGGATAGAATGGTGCTAGTTCAAGTTCTGGAAGTTCATATGCCTCAACTAGTTACTCACATATTTATAGACCAAATAGAGTTTATCTTTCAAAATCTATTGATTCTATAAATTATATGAAACCCATTAGAAAAATCTGGATACCGAAAGTTTTGCTTGCTAACCTGTCTGGACCCAAGAAAATCTAGGTACCAAAATCATTTTCTATCTAACATTGTTTTGTAGGAAACTTACTTGAAAATTTCCTATAGGAAGACATGGTATTTGGACAGTGGATGTTCAAAATACATGATAGGAGATTTTTCATGCTTCAAAAGCTTAATCAAAGTTGATGGAGGATATGTCACCTTTGGTGATAACTCAAAAGGAAAAATCATCGGCCTAGGCTGGATTGGTAAAATTGATTCAATATTAATTTCTAAATTATTATTTTTTGATGGATTAAAATACAATATGTTATGCATTTCTCAGTTGTGTGATGATGGTTTCAATGTTAAATTTGAAAATGATGCTTGAAATGTATTTGATTCTAAAACTACTTTGGTATTTACTGTCTTGAGAAATGAAAATATATATATTGTAGATTTAAATTCTTTAGCCAAACAAAAAGTTACTTGTTTAAATGATTTTCATAAAGAGTCTTGGTTATGGAACAGAAGATTAGGACACTGCAATATACACTCACTTAGAAAACTGACTGGGAAGAACTTAGTTGGAGACCTACCCAAACTAAAATTCCCATCAGACAAAGTTTATACTCCCTATCAAAAGGGAAAACAATATAAAGTTTCTTTTAAATCAAAGAAAGAAGTTTCAACTTCTCAAACTCTCGAGTTGGTCAACATGGACTTGTTTGGACCTTCTAGAGTTTCTAGTTTAAATGGGAAGCACTATATCTATGTCTTTGTAGATGACTTTTCTAGATACACTTGGGTATATTTTTTAGCTCACAAAAGTGAAGCTTTCTCTTACTTTATTAAATACTCCAAGTCTATAGAAAACCTTAGTGGACTTAAGATTAATACCCTGAGAAGTGATCATGGTCATGAGTTTGAAAATCATGAGTTTCAATCTTATTACTCACACAGTGGCTATAGTCACAATTTTTCTACCCCTAGGGCACCTCAATAGAATGGTGTAGTAGAAAGAAGAAATAGAACCCTTCAGGAAATTGCAAGAACTATGCTAAATGAATATGACCTACCTATTTATTTTTGGGATGAAGCTATCAATACAGCTTTTTATATTATAAATAGAGTCTTGATTAGACATGTTCTTAAGAAGACCCCTTATGAATTGTGGAATAATAGAAAGCTTAAATTTATTTACTTCAGAGTCTTTGGTTGCAATTTATTTATTCTCAATACTAAGGATAATCTAGACAAATTTTCATCCAAGAGTGATGAAGGAATCTTTTTAGGATATTCAATTACTAGCAAAGCCTATAGAGTGTTTAATAAGAGAACCAAGTGTGTGGAAGAATCTGTTCACATCAAATTTGATGAAACTGATCCACATGAACCTAAACCTTCTCTTGAAAATATTGAATAAGACTTCTTTGTTCCAAACCTTAGTGATAAAATCAATGAACCGGTTGTAAAGACAACCAGTTCTACAAATATTCTAGAATATTATCCTAGTGAACTAGAACCTAGAGAAGAACCTGAAATTTCTAGTCCTACCTTTACTAGATCAACTAAGATTCTAAAGAATCATTCTTTAGATGTTGTTGTTGGTAATATTGATAGAGGGACACAGAATAGAGTTTCTCTAAGAAATCAGGTTGAACATCAAGCTTTTCTTTCACAGTTAGAACCTAAAAATATCAATGATGCAATCAATGATGAATTTTCGGTAATGGATATGCAAGAATAAGTAAATCAATTTGAAAGAAACAAAGTTTGGGAATTAGTTTATAGAACTAAGGACACTTTGACCATAGGCACTAAATAGGTTTTTAGAAATAAATTTGATGAGTCAGGAAATATCATTACAAATAAAGCAAGACTAGTTGCACAAGGTTATAGTCGAGAGGAAGGAATAGACTATGAGGAAACCTTTTCACTTGTAGCTAGATTAGAGGCTATTAGGATTCTACTTGCCTATGTTGCTCATCTGAATTTCAAGTTATATCAAATGGATGTCAAAAGTGCATTTCTAAATGGTTTTATAATTGAAGACGTTTTTGTTGAACAACCACCTGGATTTACAAACCCCCCATTTTCAAAATCATGTCTTTAAACTTTCTAAAGCTTTATATGGTTTAAAACAGGCTCCAAGAGCTTGGTATGATAGACTAAAAAATTTCCTTATTTGAAAAGGATTTACTAAAGGAATTGCAGATCCCACTCTCTTCATTAAAATAATTTCTAAAGATATTTTGATTGTACAAATCTATGTTGATGATATTATCTTTGGATCCTATAAAAATTCTTTATGTACTAATTTTTCAACGATTATGCAAAATGAATTTGAAATGAGTTTAATGGGATAACTTAAGTATTTTATTGGATTTCAAATTTTTCAAAATAAGGATGGTATTATTTTAAATCAAAGTAAATATATGAAGGATCTTTTAAAATGCTTTGGTTTGGATAGAAATAAGGGAAGTGAAACACCTATAAGTACCACCTGTAAGTTGGATGATGATGAAACTAGGAAACTAGTTGATCAAACCAATTATAGAGGTATGATTGGAAGCTTAATTTACCTTACTACTAGTCGACCAGATATCATGTTTAGTGTATGTGTGTGTGCAAGATTTCAATCCAATACTAAAGAATCTCACTTTCTTGATGTTTAAAGGATTTTCAAATATCTAAAAAATACTACCAATTTAGGTTTGTTTTATACAAAAGGATAACCCTTAAACTTAATGAGTTATTCAGATGCTGACTTTGCTAGTTGCAAGTTAGATAGGAAGAGCACATCTAGAACATGTCATCTATTGGGAAAGTCCAGGGTATCTTGGTGTAGTAAGAAAAAGAACTCTGTTTCATTATCTACTGCTAAAGCAGAATACATTTTTGCTGGTAGTTGTTGTGCACAGATTTTGTGGATGAAACACACACTGTTGGACTATGGATATCAATTTAGACATGTGTCTATAAATTGTGATAACACCAGTGCAATTAAAATCTCTACGAATCCTATGTCTCACTCTAGGACTAAGAACATTGATTTTAGACATAAATTTTTGAGAGATCATTATCAAAAGGGTGATATTTCTCTGGAATTTATTGACTCTGAACATCAGTTAGTGGATAGTTTTACCAAGTCGTTAACCTCAGAAAGGTTGGATTTTATTAAACAAGAGTTGTGAATGATCGATTTGTGAAACCGGTCTGTGAAACTGATCTATGAAACTGATCTGTGAAACTGATCTGTGAAACCAGTTTGTGGAACCGATCTGTAAAACCGATCTGTGAAACCAATCTGTGAAACCGATCTGTGAAACCGATCTATGAAACCGATCTTTGAAACCGATCTGTGAAACCGATCTGTGAAACTGATCTGTGAAACCGATCTGTGAAACTGATCTGTGAAATCGATATAAGATACTGATTGACTATTACAGTATATGAAACCATTAGTGTTTTTCAAAACGACGTTGTTTTACTAAATTGTTATTATTGTTTATTATAATTGTAACCCTAAATGATAAGAATTTATGACGCGCGGCTATTTCTTTCTCTAAAAACTGTTGACCTTCCATCTCCCGTCGAACTCTACTTTTTCTGAATCCCAAACCTTTCGAAGCTTTCCAGCCTCTCAATCCTCTCAAACCTCCAAATGGAAGAGAAAAAATGAAAAAGCAAGGAATATGAAGGTTCCTCTCCTGTGAAACGCGCACAAGGAAAATCGAGCAGCACGACTAAAAGGTCAGTAAACCCAGAGTTGGAAACTCGGGTGGTTACCGTAGAAAAGGAAGTGAGTTCCGAATGGGTGTTATCCAGCCAGTCTGCACTTTTAAAGGTTTTTGAGATGCAAGGATGGAAAGACTGGTTCTGTGATAATAACCGAGTATACTACCCAAAGCTACTACAAGAGTTTTATCTGAACTTAAGTATTGTATTGGATGGATCAGAAGATGCGAGATTATCTTCACTAATCAAAGGGAAAAAATATAACTTTTTCATTGATGCAATGGGATGAATGTTTGAGAGTACCTCATAATGGTAGATATGAGGATTATACTGGTAATATCCCTCCTACCCCTGAATATTTCTCTTATGAGCTTGGTCTGGAGATGCTGACTGGAAAGTCTGAATCTAGAAGAATAACAACTGCTGAGTTGGATGGAGAAAGTAGAATCCTATTTAAGTTTATCCTACACCAAATATGTCCCAGAAAAGGTGATTTTCCTGTTGTAAAGTATCATGATGTTTTCTTGTTATTTTTATTGCTAAATGGTGAAAATATCAACTTGTGTAGATATTTTACTTTTCACATTGTTGAGATGGTAAAGACATCCAAGAACGCTAAAACCTCGTTCTATTCTAAGAAAATTTCTGCCATTCTAAAGTTCTTGGTCTATGTTGAAGGTGGAGATGAGTGTATCTCATACAGTAGTAGCTTTTTTATTAACAAGGAAATATTCAAAAGAATAAAAATCAACTAGAATCCATGTAATAAGGCTTGGATTGCTGATGAAGATAAGTTCTATGACTCCTTTAATCCTTCGGATCATCCTAAGAGACCAAAGGGGATGAAAGATATCGGTTTAAAATCTGATGAGGAAGTTGTTTATTCTGATGAGGAAGAGGAGACAGAAGCTCCAAAGGACACTAGAGAGTCCAGAAAGGAGAAATTAGGGGAAGCCATAGCTGATAATGATGTGGATGCTGAAAAGGAACCTGAGTCACCTCCTGATAACAGGAGTGATCCTGATATAGTAAGTCCTAAGAAAATAAGAATGGAATTTGGACCAGCTAGTCCACCTCTCATGTTACCAGTGTCAGAACCTCTTCTAGGTGATGAATAAGAAGATGAAATTGAAGAATCAAATTCTGAGCAGTATGAATCCAGTAGTAAAGACAGTTCAAATGAAAAATTAGTCAACAATGATGGTGATAATGGTGATGATGGTGATGATGGTGATAATGGTGATGACATTGATGATGATAGTAGTTATGATGATGATGATGCAAGTACTCGACCAGAAGATGGTCACAATGTGATCCAAGCTAATCATCAACCTCAATTAGATGAGAAAGAAACTATACCTGAGGCAGAAAGGACAGTGCAGTCAGTGATTGATGTAGATGAGCAAGTCTCACATGAAAATTCTGGAAAATCTAGTTTTGTGAAACCCCTGTATCTTTCATGAAAATATGCATGGGAAGAACACCCAGGTCTTATGGTTCTAAGTTTAGATTATTCATAGGAAGATGAAGAAGTAGTGTATTTTACAAGAGTAATATTTTTAGTTAGGGATAGACCAGTTTCTGAAAATGTGCAAGTGACAGCAGAAAGACCTGGTCCTTCAGTTTCACAATCTGATTTTGAAAGATTTAAATTTGAGTTGCTCCATGCAGTTAGAGAGACAATGAAAGAGGAATTGTCTAATGATTCTTCTCTTGCTCCTGTGAATCTATCCGAGCCTGCTATGTATGCTTTAACTCAAAGAGTGGTAAGTATCATTAAGCTGGACCTATGCAATACTGGTGAGATGATTGGCAGGAATATTACCTATCTGAATCAAACGCTCAAGGATTTAAGTTGTGGATTAGTGTCTCTATCAGGTTAATTTAGACCAACCATCACTGGTATTACGAAAGTTTTGAGAAACTTGATAGAACACCTGAGGAAATCTGATTTGAGAAAGTTGAAAGCTGAGATAACTCATATTGTCAATCAGGATATCTACTCCAAAGTGACCAAGATCACTGGTCATGAGATCAATTCCTTAAAGAATGTTATAAAAGAAGAGTTATAAGCTTTTGGGATGATTCTAGATTCAGACACCTTGAAAAGGATGAAAGACAATAGTGATCATATTCACAAGATAGTGAAGTTGTATTCAGCTAATGCTACTAAGGCTTAGAAAGAGATCAAGGATAAAGTGGATCACTACTTTTCTAAAATTTATACCAAGCATGGGTTGAATCATCAATTTAAAGTCTTGGATGAGAATTTGTGGCTTCCTACAGTCACTCAATCCTTTAAGGATCAAGTTCAACAGTTGAAGTATTTTACTCCTACTCTGGATAGTTTCATGAGGAACAAAGATGACTTTGAAAAGGCCATGAAATATGGTGGTGAAGCAATTCATGATTTAATTAATCTGCTCAAACCATATCTTCATGTGCATGTGAAGGAAATTGTTCTTCCTACTATAGAGCCTCTCAGTCCATCAAATGTTTCTCCTAGTCATATATCAGTCTCTCAATCTCTATCCAATATTCATCCAGTCATTCAGCAGCCACCTTCAGATAGATCTTCTACTCCTCAGTAAGTCACCTTACCACCCGCTATGCTACCAACTCGAGCTGTGCTACCTCCTCTCACCATTTTTCCAGATCAACCTTCCACCAAAGCATCCTATGTCCCATCTATTCCTCCATATGCTAAAGGGAAGGATCCTCTGCACCCCAAGACATAGCTGTGTCGGTTATTTTTTATAGGGTGTCTATTCCTTGTACTTTTTCCTTGTATATGATTCTTGTACCTTTTCTTTTAAGTTTATTTATAATGGAATCTTATTCTTTTTTATTATCTTCCTTCTCCTCTTCTATTTGATAATCCCAAAGGGGTATAATAGAATCATATCATATATATATCTAAGTGGGAGAATCATATCATATATATATCTAAGGGGAGACCTTTATATAAGCTTTGTTTGTTATTCTAACCTTGTTTATGATCTTATTAGCTTTTGGCATATATTATTTTTATATAGGGGGAGCATATTGAATGTCATACCATCTTCCTTTTTCTTTTATTCCATCGATTTTTTATTATCAAAAAGGGGGAGATTGTTGAACTCTCTGTGAGATGATTATTTTCATAATCACAAATCATTGTTTTATTTATGTCAATTAAGTCTTTGTTTCAATTTGTTCTAAATGTGATTATATATGTTTAAATATTATCTCAAAATGTTTATCTATGTTAATTTATGGCTTACTATTGACCAGGAAGTGTTCTGGATTAAACAGACACTTTGTGAATCTTTCATATTTCTTGACTCACTGTTAGTTATATTTACGGTCGCACCGATGAGAATGGTCGCACCGATGAGAATGGTCGCACCGATGAGAACGGTTGCACCGATGAGAATGGTTGCACCAATGAGAAAGGTCTCACCGATGAGAACGGTCGCACTGATGAGAACGGTCGCACTGATGAGAACGGTCGCACCAATGACAACGGTCACACTGATGACAATGGTCGCACCAATGACAACGGTCGCACCGATGACAATGGTCTCACTAATGACAACGGTCACACCAATGACAACGGTCGCACCGATGAGAATAGTATCAAAGGACCTACTGGTACCGATGGTGATCAAAGGACATACTGATACCGATGTTGATCAAAGGACCTACCGATACTGATGGTGATCAAAGGACCTACCCATAGAGATGCTGATCAAAGGACCTACCGATACCGATGCTGATCAAAGGACCTACCGATATCGATTTTGATCAAAGGACCTACCCATACCAATGCTGATAAAAGGAACTACCGATACCGATGCTGATCAAAGGACCTATTGATACCGATGCTGATCAAAGGACATACTGATACCGATGCTGATCAAAGGACCTATCGATACCGATGTTGATCAAAGGACCCATCGATACTGATGTTGATCAAAGGACCTACCGATACCGATGCTGATCAAAAGACCTACCGATGCTGATCAAATGACCTACCGATCTCATGACTCACCGACAGTCAAGAGATCTGTTTGAATTTCTATTAACTCTTATTTAATTCCAACGGTCATATTTTCTTAATTTAATGCAACTTCCATTAATTAATGTTGGTTGTTTCATGTCAGGGAACCATACCTAGTACCTGTCAAAAAGGTAGTCATTCCTTTATCCAGATCTGAAGGAATAAAAAGGAAGATCGATCTGTAGACAAAGCATAGGGACAAGGCACAAATTACACATATAAAGACACACAAGCTGAAGAGAAGATAACAGGGTGTGAAGATCCAAGAAACAAAAATAAGAACTCGAAGAACACCTGTGAAAACTGGAAAGCTTCGAGAGTGTTTTTCACCTAGAACAAACTCTAAAGCCAAGTTACTATTCCCACTAAACATCGTATGAACAAGTCTAAACAACTATAGCTGAGAGGAGCAACGACACGCTGTTTTGTGTCATTCTCACCAGAAAGGACTCAAATACCATTTTCAATATCCAAACGAGTCCAGAGCTTATCTAAAATCACTCAGAGAATTCTGAAATCATTATCCATTAATTCTTCTCTGTAGTGAACTTTTTTTTAACTTGTATGAGCAGTGTGTGTGCATCTGTCTATCTAGACACACACTAACTCTTGGGCTAAACTTGAGGATACTAAATCCACTATCCAAACTTCATACACCTTATTGTATCCCACTGTGAATTGTGGAAGAGGTCAAGTGTGACCTGGACAACCTGTGTGATGTTGTTTTGTTTTCCCACGAAGAACTGTGGTAGTGGTCTGAGGACCTAGACAGTCTGACCACTATTGTAAAACCCTCGATCCTGGGTGTGGATCATTGTTTATATAAACTGTTTGATAGGACTACATCTCGGCTTGACATTGAACCTCTTGGTTATATCCGCTCTACATATTAGTCTTAGTTTAAGTTATTTTCTATTCCAATGCTAAGTAATTTGAAATATAAACGTATTTTAATGTAACTATGATAGTTAAACTAGCAAGTGTTTGTATTTATTATAAAGCATTAGGTTAGCTTCAAAAGTTAATTAATATTCATATTAGATTAACTAAGAACTAATAAATCTCTTGAGAACCTAACTGGCCCTTTTTTGTATTATAAATTCACAACATTTTATTTGGTTCTATAAATTAGGGGATTTTATTACAGATCTTTTTAACATAAATTTTAATTGGAACTCAATTCACCCCCTCTTAAGTGTCCACTCCGACCAACATATTATAACACTAACACATGTCCCAATTATATTGGATAATTATAATTCGACCAAAAAAACCATAGGAATAAAATATGAACCTCTTTGGTCCTCTTGGATTAGATTTGAACATTTATTATTATTTAATTCAAAGAAGAGTTAAAAGAGTTAAAATCAAAGTTTAATAACTAAAACATTTTTAATACTGAGTGATAAATAAGATAAATTCTATTATAAATATTCATTATAAAGATAAAATGATTTCCTACATAATAGTATTTTATTTATATTTTTTAGAAATTAAATAATTTAATTTATTTATGACACAATGATGATTCATTAATTACCTAATTAATGAAATATTAAAATAATTGATATTATAAACATCCAAATAAATGTAATTTGAGATTTTTAATGAATTACACAAATTTTATAGGTTAATATGACATATTAGGGTTGGTTAGATGAATTTTGTTTGAAGTAATAATGCTGTTATAAATTTTGAAAAAACAAAATACCAAATTGTGTCAAAATTGACATAAAAGAGTTTTTAAAACAAATATTATATTATTAATTGATATTCTATTCATAAAAATCTAAGGTTTGGCCAATGGACTTATATAATGATAGGTTTGTCATTAATGAACCACTTGGGGTTCTCTTGGAAGTATATAGTAAGTTTATTAACCATATAATATAAAAATACAAAGAGTCATCGTAAATGGCAAACTCTTTAACTAAGAGTTAAATCTAAAAGATAAAGTTAATATAGTGACCCAAACCTGTCCAAAACCTATTAGTTGGGTGGTTTTAGACTCAACCCCACCTTATCTTTTAAATAATCCATTTTTCAGCCATTAGAAACCGAAAATTAATTTATTATAAAATAATATTTCTAGCTTTTCCTAAGGATCCCTTCACCCCTCTTATAAAAGGACATTGCCCCTTCACTCTAATTATCACCTTCAAATCCATTTAGATCGGCCAAAATCTACCCAAATACCCTCTAACCTGTCCTCAATTTATCCCAGAGGCCTTCTTTCAGTCATAAATCCATATTAAAGAGCCCTTTTTATCAAATCAAAAGGAATAACCCGAAGAAGAGGCAATAATTTCACCAACCTCTTTCAAGTTATTTTCTTCTTCCACTTCTTCTTTATTTGTTATTTCCATTCTAAAATAATAAATCCAGTATCTTCTATATATTATGATGTTATTATAAATATGGTACAACCATATTCATTATTCTATCCATCCTTTGAATGACATGTTACCATACGTGCGTACGTACGGATTACCATCTCCACATCGTGGTGTAATTGTTATTCAATACATTATTATTTGGATGGGTATAATAATGATGTGTAATTCATGTAAATAATAAATATAACATGATAATTATTCTGTATATATGATATACCATCCAATTATATATTATTTTAATATCAAAATAATGATATTTTCGCTCGTGCGTACGTACGGATTACCGTCTCTACGAACGTGATGAGATTCACTCCCCATCGTATCCATTCAAGACTAATTTTCATTAGAAGATTAAAAATAATGTTTAAAGACTTGATATCATTGTGGATATTGATATGATACATTCCATCCATAATAAATATGACTCACATAACAACTAATATAAAGGAAAACAAATCAGTTAACACCCGAAACAACGATAATACTAAGATATTATTAACAAAACAATGTTAAAAGATCATATATGATATTATATTAATGTATATGATTCTTGTATAATTTAATAACGATTATTTCACCATTATACAGGAGGTTAACCTACCCTCGACCTAGGAAAAGTACAAGGTAAGGGTTAATTTCACAATCTCTTTATTATCCGAGGATGTTTTTACGTAAGTATCTACTGGGACCTCTTTATCATCCACATCCATGTTTCTTAGAAAAATGTATTTCAAAACATTCTTACTATTTTATAGACTATGGTTTAAAGTCATTTATACCCTTGTTTGACTTTTTAGAAGATGTTTATAAAGGAATATTTCTGTTGTTTTCCAAATAAGGTCATTTTTAACCTTTTTGAAAAAATTAATGTAAGAATATCTTTTTTTAACTTATATAGTGGGTGCGGCTATTTTCCACCATTATAAAATTGTTGTAGCTTCCCTTACAAGCTTATAAGAATATTTTCAAAGTAAATGATTTCTTTTATAATTATTTTACTTTTAAATGATTTCAAATAAAGAGATATTTCTCACAAATAGTTTTGATTTCATCTATGTCAACATCCTTAGATGGATTTTAAGCTTATTTGAAGTTGATTTATTATGATACAAAACTTCCATATTGTATTGAATGTTTTGTGATATATTTGACTGTGGATGTGTTATTTTTATACCATTCCTAGTTTATATAGAAATTATTGACATTTTGTATGCTAGTTTTAACACGAATTTTTATTTTATGTTTAAACATGTTCATATGAGGAATGCATTACACTTAGTGAGTGATGGGTGGAGCCTGATATAGCTCCTCAATGCATCAGTAGGTATCATGAGACAAACTAGTGTCTTGGAACAAGGCCTTGACAAAATCATATTTTTAGTCTTGGCACAAGGCCTTGACTATGTGGTTATGATAGTCTGGCATTATGCATTCCATCATTATGGAAGTGGTTATTGATATTACATGTGATTATTAGACAAGTAGAATATCCATGTGAATAAGTAAATGGAATTATTTCATTTTATTTTTTCCATATTATGCTGAAGTTCAAGTTTAAAAGTATTTTGTTTTAGTTATACATTTCCTTAAATGACTATGCTTATTTATGAAAGTTTCTTCTATATTGTTATCTTTACTGAGCATCTGATCTCACCCCTTTCTATGTTTTATTTTTCCCAGGATGTGAAGAAGTATTTTATGACTGACCTGCAGGGATAGTATGAGGAGATATGAGTGTGGACTACGGAGACTATGTTGTTGTAGTTTTTTACTTTATAATGTAACGTAAGACTTATGAATGTATCTAGTGTTTCCAAGTCTACTAAACTAATCGGTATTTCGAGACTTTGTCTTTTGTGATCATGCCAATGTTATGTAGTAATGCACCGACTCTGGGTAACTGGGGTCAGGGCATTACAGTTGGTATCAGTGGATGTTTAGTACAAACCTTGGAATCTAGATTTAGATAAACTCTGATTAGAGCACATAGCCCTAAGATAGACTTTGAGGATTAGTATAGAATAACTTCCTAGAATTTTGGTATTGTAAAGATTTTATGATTTTTCCAAAAAATAAATCCCTGTTTAGATAAGATCAGGTAGAGGTGGCTCTGGCACAGATGTACCTAAGGGTAAAACCCGAAAACACCACTTTGAGCTAGACTCGAATGGGAACTAGTGCACAACAACGAGCCTTGCTGCACTCTTGGTTATGACACCCCCGGGGGATATGCTTAGTATAATTATCATTTTCCTTACAAACCATTATTAAGGGTTTATGATTATATACTTCCTCAAAGAAAACATTTTATTGTGATTATGGATTATATCCATAAACTGTTCAATTTATGTTAAGTGTTTTATAAGGTTGGAATTATGTATTTTGATTCACAAACTGATCTAGTTTATGCCATTGTTTAGAAATGGCGCCTAGTGGAAGGAATGGAAACTGTATCAATGCACGCACTCCATGTATGGATTTCCCTCCTGCTCAAGATAATTATAGTGGAGCTGGTGATGCGACTGGTGCTGATCAGGTAATCACCATACTAGGACAACTCACTCAGGTTATGAATAATAACCTTACTCGTATGGAGCACCCTGATCTGCAGTGTTGAGTATCAATGTTAGATCGCTTCATGAGGAAACAACCACCAACATTAAATGGGGGTACAAATCCACTAGTAGTTGAGCAATGAATAAATTCCTTAGAGAAAATATTCTACGCCTTTGGGAGTGGCGAAATGGAAAAAGTTGTCATGGCAGTTTACAGCCTCACTGGAGAAGTTGATCAATGGAGGTCATTGATTCAAAACATCAAGAAAGATGATGAAGTATAAAATATGAAATGGAGGGATTTTAAAGATATTTTCTTAGAAAAATACTTTCCACATGACCATCGAGCGGATATGGAAAGACAATTTCTGAGTCTGAGCCAAAAGGAGGACGATAATGATGCATTGTATGAGTCTAACTTTACAAGGTTAGCAAGGCATGCTGTAGATTATATACATAACCCAAGAAGTAAGATTGATCTTTTCTTTGATGGGTTAAAACCATTTCTCCATCGAGCATTAGTCTCACAATCCTTCTCGTCGTATGAAGATATTCTCTCATGTGCTATCAAGACAGAAAAATAATTCTCTAAGTCTTACGACTTTAATGCAAAACAAGAGAAGAAGAGATTGGATGATCACTCTGGAAATAGAAATAAGGGGATGATGGGAAAATTTGAATATCCATCCTGTAGTAAATGTGGGAAGAAAAACCCTAGTACTTGCTTGAAGGGAATGGGAGTCTGTTACAAGTGTGGTGAAAAAGGCCACCAAACTCGTGATTTCAAGGGGAAAAAGAAGCTATCAATGTTAAATGGTACAATTTCAGGGAGATGGGACATTATGAAAATGAATGTCCTAAGCATCAGGGGAACTTACCTCAGAAAAGTCCAAGGGATCAAGGCCATGCTTATGTTATCACTAATGTAGAGGTAGAAGCTCTGAAAGATATAATGGCTGGTAATTTAATGGTTTCCTCAAGTTTAGCCAATGCTTTATTTGATTCTGGATCATTGCATTGTTTCATATCTTCTTAGTTTTCTAAGAAAATTAGATATTTCCAATTTGATTTAACAAGGGATTTGTTAGTCAAAACTCCTAAGGGAAGTATCATCACAACAAAGTCTTGTGAATCTATTCCCATTAGAGCATATAAATGTTCTTTATCTACTGATCTCATCTTCATACCCATGATTGAATTTGATATAATCCTTGGTATGGATTGGATTTTGGACCATAATTCAAAGATTTATTGTAAGAAGAAGGAGGTTACAATTTTTTATGATAATGATAAATAAAACCTTATCTTTAGAGAAGAAGCATCACCACCTAATTCTTATCTAGATCCACCCCCAGTATCTCAACTAAATTCAATTATTGGGGAGGAAGTGAATGAAATAACTGTGGGTGAGGAAAGTAATGTTCAAATATAGGATGTACCTATTGTGAAAGAATATGTTGATGTGTTTCTAGAGGATTTACCTAGACATCCTCCAGAATGAGAAATTGAGTTTTCCATTGATTTAATTCCTAGATCAAGGCCCATATCGAAGTCCCCTTATAGAATGGCCATTGTGGAATTAGTGGAACTAAAGAAACAACTTGAGGAATTGAGTAATAAGGGATTTATTTTCCTGAGTTTTTCTCCATGGGGAGACCTTGTCCTATTTGTTAAGAAGAAAGATGGATCTATAAGGTTATGTATCGACTACTGAGAGATCAATGCGATAAAAATAAAGAACAAGTATCCCCTAACTTTCATTAATGATTTATTTGATCAACTGCATGGAGCTCAATACTTTTCAAATATTGAACTTCGATATGGATACCATTAGTTGTGTGTGAAGAAGGAATACATTCCAAAGATAGCATTTCAAACCAGGTACGGGCATTACGAGTTTACAGTAATGCCTTTTGGGATGAATAATGCACCCTCTGTTTTCATGGATCTAATGAACGGAGTTTTCAAGGAATATATTGATTACTTTTTAGTGGTATTTATTGATGATATCTTGGTATACTTAAAAATATATTAGGATCATAAAAATCACTTGCACATTATTCTAAAGACTCTTAGAAGACATGAATTATATGGGAAGTGTAGATATTGTGAATTTTGTCTTCAGGAGATTTCTTTTCTTGTCCATATTGTCTCTAAGGATGGAATCTCCATTGATCCTTCTAAGACAAGAGAAATCCAAGAATGGCCAACACCGATGACTATAACTGAGGTACACAGTTTTATTGGTTTAGCATGTTATTATCGACGTTTCGTCCAAAATTTTGCCTAGTTGGCTAACCCATTAACAAAGCTCACATGAAAAGGGGTTAAATTAGTTTGGAAAAAAGAGTGTAAAGAATGTTTTGAAGAACTGAAGAGAATATTATTCAATGCTTCTATATTGACTCTACCATCGGGTAATGATGGGTTTTTTATTTATTGTGATGCTTCAAATAAAGGACTTGGTTGTGTCCTTATGCAGAATGATAGGGTTATTGCCTATGCATTACAACAGCTAAAAATTCATGAGCAAAACTATCCTACTCATGATCTTGAGTTATCAGCTGTAATATTTTCTTTGAATATTTGGATACACTATCTCTATGGTGAAAATGTGAGATATATACTGATCATGAGATTTTAAAGTATATTTTCTCACAAAAAGAACTCAACATGAGGCAAAGGCGATGGCTTAAGGATTATGATTTCACTATACACCACCACCCGGGGAAGGAAAATAAGGTAGAAGATGCTTTGAGTAGAAAGGATCATGGAGTTTTGAACAAGATGAGAGTTGTAAAGGATCCTATATACATGGATCTAGTGAAGATGGATATGGGAATCACCATGGAAGGGGAAACATCAATACTTTTTCAAATGGTTGACAAACCATCTTTACTAGAAAGGATAAAGAGTTCTCAGACCGATGATGAAGAGTTCCAAAAGAAGATTAAAGCTATGAATGATGGGATATTGAGTGACTTTGTGTATGAAGATGGAATTTAGAAATTTGGGAAGAGACTTTATGTTCACGATATACTTGATCTAAAAAGATAATTTTTGGACGATGCTCATAGTTCCAATTTCTCTATACACCCTGGGAGCACCAAAATATATAGAGATTTAAAGGAACGTTTTTGGTGGGACAACATGAAGAGGGAGATTTCTGATTTTTTGTCAAGTTGTATGGTTTTTCAACAAGTGAAATATGGAAGGCAATAGCCTGGATGAGTCATGAAACCTCTTTTCATACCTGAGTGGAAATGGGATAATATCATGATCGACTTTGTCATGGGTCTACCAAAGACTCCTAGAAGGAACGATGCAATATAGGTCATTATTGATCATCTTACCAAGTCAGCACATTTTCTTGCTATAAGGGAATATTTACCACTTGAACGTCTAGAAAGACTTTATATTAATGAATTTTTGAGGCTTCATGGAGTACCCCTATCAATTGTTTCTGATCGTGATCCACATTTTACATCAAGATTCTGGAAGAGTCTTCAGAAGGCCTTGGATATTGAACTTCATTTGAGCACTACCTACAACCCCCAAACTAATGGAAAATCAGAACAGACTATTCAAACCTTAGAAGACATGTTGATATCATGCTCACTTGACTTTCAAGGTATGTGGGATCAATATTTACCCTTGGTAGAATTTTCCTATAACAATAGCTTTCATTAAAGTATTCAGATGGCACCATATGAAGCGTTATACGGAAAGAGAAGTTTCACACCAACCTGTTGGGATGATGTTTGTGAAAGAAAACTTGTAGGCCTAGAACTCGAAGAGGAAACGATGGAAAAGGTGAAGGTAATCCAAACCCACATCAAAGCAGCTCAAAGTAAGCAGAAGATCTATGCCGATAATCGAAAGAAGGATTTGGAATTTCAGGTAGGAGATCATGTTTTCTTGAAGGTATCTCCATAGAAGGGTGTTATATGTTTTGATAAGAATGGAAAATTGAGTCTCAGTTACATCAGACCTTTCGAAATTGTAGAACGAATTGGGACTGTAGCTTACCATCTGGCAACGACACGAAGTCTTTCCAATGTTCACAATGTGTTCCACATATCACTTTTGAGAAAATACATGCCTGACCCAATGCATGTACTCACCTATGAGGAATTAGAATTGGAACACGATCTGTCTTATTGTGAAGATCATGTCAAGATTCTTGATACAATATAACAACTGCTAAGAAACCGGATGACTCGGCTGGAAAAAGTTTTATGGAGAATCCCTAAGATGGAAGAGGAAACGTGGGAACTTGAGGAACTTATGATGAAGAACCACCCGAGTCTTTTTATGTAGTAATACTCTAGAAATTTCAAGGACAAAATTATTTGAAGTATGGGAGAATGTAACACCCCAAGCTTCCACAGTACGCTTCTCTTTGAATAATACAGTAGAGTGTGGTGTACGCAACTTCGAGTTCTAACACACACCACAACCAATCAAAGTAGCCGTTATGAATAGTAAGACCCACTTTTTGAAATTTTAAAAATTTTATCATTCAAAATGGACTTTATTTTTGGATTTGGAAAATTGAAATTATCCTAGGATGAATTTTTTGTATTTTCTGAAAACGTTCAATTTTTTATGAATAGTGAAAAACACTGAGTTATAGTTTAAAACCGAATTTTTATTTAAATAATTATTTATTTTATTTAAATTTATTTTAGGTTAAAATAGACACATAATACCTATATAAGTTCAATGTAATTCATTGGAGTCAATTTATAATAATTTTAGATATATAAAAATTTTATTAAACTTTTTACCGTCTTTTACCCACCTCCTAGGAGAATTTGCAAATTCACATAAAACTTAATTTTACTACTTCTATGACTGGAATTTTGAAAATCCTAGAGAAAAAGTTATATCAGGGAGTAAAATTTGGTTCAATAAGATAAAAATAATTGTTAGTGAATAGTAACATTTTATTTTATTTACCATGGTTAAAAGTAAATAGGGTAATTAAGGGTAACAATTATATTATTATTAACCTAACACATGTCATAATTATATTGGATAAGTATAATTCGACCAAAAAAACCTTAGAAATAAAATATTAACCTCTTTGGTCCGCATGGATTAGATTAGGACATTTATTATTATTTAATTCAAAGAAGAGTTAAAAGAGTTAAAATCAAAGTTTAATTACTAAAATATTTTTAATATAGGGTGATACATAAGATAAATTCTATTATAAATATTCATTAGAAATATAAAACGATTTCCTACATAATTATATTTTATTTATATTTTTTAGACATTAAATATTTTAATTTATTTATGACACAATGATGATGTAGTAATTACCTAATTAATGAAATATTAAAATAATTGATATTATAAACATCCAATTAAATGTAATTTGAGACTTTTTATGAATTCCAATAATTTTCTAGGTTAATATGACATATTAGGGTTGGTTATATGAATTTTCTTCTAAGTAATAATGCAGTTATGAATTTAGAAAAAACAAAATACCAAATAGTGTCAAAATTGACATAAAAAAGTTTTTAAAATAAATATTATATTATTAATTGATATTATATTCATAAAAATATAAGGTTCGTCCAAAGAACTTATATAAGGATATTTGTATCATTAATGAATCACTTGGGTTTATCTTGGAAGTATATAGTATATTTATTAACCATACAATATAAAAATACAAAGAGACATGGTAAATGTCAAAGTATTTAGCTAAGAGTTAAATCTAAAAGATAAAGCTAATATAGTTACCAAAACTTGTCCAAATCCTATTTTTTGATTGGTTTTCGACCAATACCCACCTTATATTTTAAATAATCCATTTTTGAGCCATTATAAACCAAAAAAAATTATTATAAAATAATATTTCTACCTTTTCCTAAGGATCCCCTCACCCCTCTTATAAAAGGACACTCCCTCTTCTCTCTAATTCACACCATCAAAGCCATTTGACTCGGCCAAACACTACCCCAAATACCCTCTAAAATCTCCTAAATTCATCCTAGAGGCCTTCCTTCAGTCAGAAATCCATCTTAAGGATCCCTTTTGATCAAATAAAAAGTAAGAACCCGAAGAAGAGGTAATAATTTCACCACCCTCTTTCAAGTTATTTTCTTCTTCCACTTATTCTTTCTTTGTTATTTCCATTATAAAATAATAAATCCAGTATCTTTTATATACTTTGATGTTATTATAAATATGGTACATCCATATTCATTATTCTATCCTTCCTTTGAATGACATGTCCCCATACGTGCATACGTACGGATTACCGTTTCCACGTCGTGGTGTAATTGTTATTCAATACATTATTATTTGGATGGGTATAATAATGATGTGTAATTCATGTAAATAATAAATATAACATGATAATTATTCTGTATATATGATATATCATCCAATTATATATTATTTTAATATCAAAAGAATGATATTGTCGCTCGTGCGTACGTACGGATTACCGTCTCCACGAACACGATGAGATTCATTACCCATCCTATCCATTCAAGACTAATTTTCATTAGATGATTAAAAATAATGTTTAAAGACTTTATATCATTATTGATATGAATATTATACATCCCATCCATAGTAAATATGACTCACATAACAAATAATATAAAGAAAATGAATCCTTTAACACCCGAAACGACAATAATACTAAGATATTATTAACAAAACAATGTTAAAAGATCATATATGATATAATATTAATGTATATGATTCTTTTATAATTTAATAAAAATTATTTCACTATTATACAGGAGGTTAACCTACCCACTAACAAGGAAAAGTACAATGTAAGGGTTAATTTCACAATCTCTTTATTATCCGAGGTTGTTTTTAAGTAAGTATCTCCTGGGACCTCTTTATCATCCACATCCATGTTTCCTAAAAAAATATATTTAAAAACATTATTACTATTTTATAGACTATGGGTTAAAGTAATTTATACCCTTGTTTGACTTTTTATAAGATGTTTATAAAGTAATCTTTCTGTGATTTTCCAAACAAGGCCCTTTTTAACCTTTTCGACAAAATTATGGTAAGAATGTCTCTTTTTAACTTATACGGTGGGTGCGGCTATTTTCCGCTGTTATAAAATCATCTAAGCATCCCTTAAAAGCTTATAATAATATTTTCAAAGTAAATGTTTTCTTTTATAATTATGTGACTTTTAAATGATTTCAAAAAAAGAGATATTTCTCTCAAATAGTTTTGATTTCATCTATGTCAACATCCTTTGATGGATTTTAAGATTATTTGAAGTTGATTTATTATGATACAAAACTTCTATATTTTATTGAAGGTTTTATTATATATTTGACTGTGGATGTGTTATTTTTATACCATTCATGGTTTATGGAGAAATTATTGACATTTCTTATGCTAGTTTTAATACAAATATTTATGTTATGGTTAAACTTGTTCATATAAGGAATGCATTGGACTTAGTAAGTGACGGGTGGAGTACACTATAGATCCTTGATGCATCGGTAGGTCTCATGAGTCAAACTAGTGTCTTGGCACAAGGCCTTGACAAAATCTTATTTGTAGTCTTGGCACAAGGCCTTGACTATGTGGTTATGATAGTCTGGCATTATGCATTCCATCATTATGAAAGTGGTTATTGGTATTGCATGTGATTATTTGAATAGTATAATATCCATGTGAATAAGTAAATGGAATTATTTCATTTTATTTTTTCCCTATTATTCTGAATTTCAAGTTTAAAAGGCTTTTTTTTTAGTTATACATTTACCTAAATGTCTATGCTTATTTATGAAAGTTTCTGCTATATTTTTATCCTTACTGAGCATCTGAGCTCACCCCTTTATATGTTTTATTTTCTCCAGGATTTGAAGAAGTATTTTATGACTGACCTACAGAGATAGTATGAGGGTATATGAGTGTGGAATATAGAGACTATGTTGTTGTAGTTTTTCACTTTAGGATGTAATGTAAGACTTATGAATGTATCTAGTGTTTCCAAGGCTACTAAAATAATCAGTATTTCGAGACTTCATATTTTGTGATCATGCCAATGTTATGTAATAATGCACTGACTCTGGGTAACTTGGGTCAGGGCATTACATCATATGTCTACATATTTTTTTCTACAAAACACAAAATATGAACTATTTTCTTATATTTCTATAATTTGATTCACTGCATATTATTTAATTGTATTATTTGTTTTAATAATTTCAAAATTGTTAATTAATTTTACTTATTCTATGAAATGTATATTGGGATATTTTTTTTAAATAATTAAATTAACCTCATGTGGGAAAAGTGTGTATTAATATTTACACTACAATATTGAAAATTTTGAGATTAAAATTTATGTTATTGGAAATATGAAGAAGTTGTATCACTTGGTTTTTTAAAAAAATTACATGGACATTAATATTTAATATTATGAGAAAATATTCTACTGTAATAATTTTTTTTTAATTATTTATCTACACAATTGTTTTTTATTTTTACAGATTATCAATGTTGCTTCCACGTCTGAAGTATTTTATTATAATTAAGATATAAAATTGTGGCTTTTGGGAAATATAACTATAATATATATAAATGAGAATATCAATTTTAAATGTTCATATGAAGAAACTCTATAAATATATTTTGATAGAACTAGTACAAGTTAGTTTTGTGAAATATGCTTGAACCTTGAGTTTTATAGAACTTATTTATCTTATATTACTGTGTGATTATTATGGTTGAACTTATTAATTAAATTACTCACTTTAAATGATATCAAGGCAACATATCCCTCGATATTCATAACATCATTATCTAATAATGTTTTTTCATTAATATTTTTTAAATATTTTCTATGAGAATTCATTTTAGATTATGATTTTCTATTAAAATTAAGTTCTTTATCATTAGATTATACCTCCCCATCAAAAGGTATGTCGTGTTATTCCTTGGTCTAGTAAAAGGAAGATTTTCTCATTGTGACCTGGCCTAAATAAAAGAAAGTTTTTTCTTTTTCTTATTTAAAAGGAAGGTAATGGGTTATGCCTCAAGGATAAATAAATCAGGGTTATTGGGTTATTCTTAAAGATGTGAAAAGGGATACTGTAATTATTTGTGACTCTATTTTTGGAAAATCCATTTTTAATGGACTTTAACTCCCCTTAAAAATTCTTGTGTCATATATGGTGGATTCAATACAATCATATGGAGAGCGGGAAGGGTATACATGGGATCACTTTGATCTAAAGTACTATAAAAATATGTGTGTTCACTTTTTATTTTCCTGCTATATAATTCTATTTATTGTAATTAATATTTAGTATTTTCTAAATAAGTCAATTCAGTCCTCCCTTTAAGCCATTATTCCATCCTCATACCATTAAAAAACCATTGGTATTTTATTAGGTCCCTAAAAATATTTTTTAACCTGTTATATATATTTATATTTTTTAATGATAGATTTCACTGTCTAAGGAAAGGGTCAATTTAATGATGGAAGGTATAATTTCTATCGATGGTTGATTCCTTAGAGATGACTATTTTAATGGAGTTGACTATGGTTATTGGAATTGGTGGACGGAAGATAACCTTAAGAATCTTATAATTGAATATTATACCATTATCTTTTAAATTTACAAGTTACATGATATTGATCTATAAACCTTTATTAATACAAATTTTCTTAATTATGTATTAAACTATAATATAATTAATAGTTTTTAATATACAATTAGATGAAATGTTTCTAGTTATATACCTGCATAAAAAACAACACAAGACTCTGGGAGAATACTACAGGTCACTCATTGTGTAAATAATAAATATAAAAAACTAAACATGTTATTCTTAGATCTGGATACCAAGACTTTAAAAGGGGTGAAGATGAAACTATTAATCAAATAATTCATCAGTTTACTAGTATATTAATTAGTATGAGAGGTTTATGATAAGCATATAATAATAGAGTTCTTACTGAAAAATATCATAGATCATTAACTAAGAAGTTGAATGATAAAAAATTAATTTTAATGATATTAATAACATTATTGAATATAAACATGATGAAATTATTTTCTCTTTTCATCAATATTTATTAGAACCTTAGAATATTACTAAAGAATAATAATAAAAGAAACAAGTTTCATTTAAAACTATTAATGTCTTTAAATACTCATCAAAATTAAATCCAAAGGGAAATGATACATATGAGGGTTATCATGTTTTTAATGGAGTTTAAAAAAGAATAATGTATATTATATAAGAAAAAGAATGTATTATCATAGGTATGACCATTATGGGAGTTGAAAAAGTAATTTTATTCCAAATGCTATTTCATAAGTAGTTTTTTTGAATTCAAAAGAAATGGGATAATTAAACAAAAATTCCTGAAGTGATATAAATAATGAAATAATTAGAGGCTGAAAAAAATATTAAAAAAATTATTTATGGATAGAACTATAACGAGGTATAAAATTCAAGTAAATAAACTGGTTTGGAAAGGATTTTGAAAATGTGTAATTAATAAATTATTCAAATTAGGTTAGCAAAAAAATTTCCTACTCATCTAAAATTATTTCTAAAAACTATTCAATTAATGATTTATATGATAAAATTGAATATTTAAAAAATTATATGCTTTGAATTTGAAAAAAAAAATACGGAACACCAAAATAAGCATAATAAACATGTTGAGGAAAATAATGTCACTCTTTAAAAAAATTAAATTATAAGGAATATTTATTCTAGAACCAATGATAAAATATATATTTAGATTTGGAAATTATTCAAAAGTAAAGTAATAAACTTAAGTATTATCATTCATTGAATAATGAGGTAGAAGAAAGTAAATTTAAAATATGTCCTAGATGAAATTAAAACTAAAAAAATAAATTGGGATATTAAAATTTAATCTATCAATATTTATAAAAGGTAGATTAAATAATAATAAAATGTTTTAAAATGATTAAATGAATAAAAACAAGGCCAGAATTTGTTATGACAATCGATTACCTTAAATGTACAAGAATTGTTTTGTTGAAGTTAAAACTTGTTCTTATCCACAACTACTTGTTTTACATGTATGATTAAAGTATATTATGATTATGTGTTTTCTTTGAGAGTTCCAAAATATATTATACACATGAAAGAATTTATTTATAAATCATTATCCTCAATATTACCTATGAATAAATGTCTGAAATCCATTTGGATTCCTATAAATTCTTTTTCTAACATGATTACACCCATGTTTTCATAAGTACAAAAAGTATCCTAAATCTTTATTTATAAGTTATTTTTCTTGGGAGTTTGAGAAATGGAAATTTGTACATGAATAATATAATTTATAGATGCATTTTAGGTAATGCATCAAATTTTCTATCATTTAATAAATTTTATGGAGTAAATATTACATTTAGTGACAATTCCAAAGAAAACTTTAATGGATTTGGAGAGGTATGAATTTAAAAATATATTATTATTTCAAAAGTATTATATATTGAATCCATAAAACATACCTTTATTATTATTTCTAAATTTTTTTACGATGTAATTTATGTAAATTTTTAATTGATAAGTACATAGTTTATATAGATGAATCTATCTTATGTTATGAAATCTAAAAAAGATAATATTTATTATATTAATTTTTTTGAACTAATAACCCAAAATTATATTTTTTTATGCTTTATTCAGTCAAATAACATTTTATGGTATATTATGGTTGGAAATTATAATTTTACGTTATTTTATAAGGTGTATTAACACCAAAAATTCCAAAATATTCTTGAATTAAAAATGTAAAACACCTATATTTATGAATATGACAAGAATAGTAAATTGTAAAATGTGATTTTTAGATTTATCATAGGAGATTAAACTATATGACATCTACGACTCATTAATATTTATTTATTTGGGCTCATGACTTCTAATAGTCTTGTTGGTAAAAAGAATGTTTTTTAAATTCTTAATTTTTTTAGTAGAAATGTGTTTTCTAACACATAAATACAAACTGAAATCTCATATTGGTAATTGGATAAGGTCCAAAACATAATTGGTATATTATATTCAAAATAAATTTCCTCATAAGTAATGCATCCAATTCACCTTTTGATGAATATTTCTCCAAAATGTCTAACCTAAGCGGGCATTTATTAGTTTATTTGTCATCAAAATTGGGGTTATGATGGATATAATCTTTTATGTTGTAAGTTAGATGATCCATGATTGGTTCTTAGAGGGACTATTTACTTTTATTTTCTTCTAGTTGTAAAATAATATCACTTTTCAATGACAATGCACCTGGCATAACCATACTTATCTTCCCAAGGACCTCATGATATGAATTATTTCTCATCATTGGTTTGTAAAGAGGAGGACCTTCTTTTCAAAATGATGTATTATTTTGGAGAGAAACATTGTAGAAAATTCCATTATGGGGTGGAATACCATCACAGCTTAACATCTGATCACCAAAAAAAAATTATGATGCATAACCTGGGTAGGAACCTCATGGTTGATGTTGGAAAGTGGAAAACCTTTTTTATGTTTCATCTTTTAAACATGAGTAGGGTATCTATGGAAGTCATTAGAGGATATATTTCCATGATTGAACTTTTTTTCAAAAATGAGTAATTCATGGTTAGTTTTTTGGCGAGGACCTCTATAGCTGTTGGAAATAATGTCATGGGGATGACCATTAAAATTTCAACTATTGTTTATATAACTTGGTGTAGAATTATTTGGATCTTGGGACCCCAATGATAAATGTTTCATGGACTCAAGAACACCAGCCTCATGAAGAGTAGGATTGTGGGACTAATTTTGTTTTTCAATTCACCTTTGGAGAGAATTATTTTTGGGTTCCCTACATTGTGATACTAGAGTCACATGTTGTGAATATCATCTTTAATTATTTTTAGATAATTGTAATGGATCCTATATTTATACAAGTATACTCTAATGAGCTTCTATTGACTTGATAGGGATATATTACTACACTAGATTTCTCATCAGAGTGGAACAGTGACCCCTGGTTATAAAGAGGATATATGTCAGATCAAGTAGTCTATTTATCATGGAACATTTCCAATGACCCTCCTAGATGGGAACAGGGATGTGTTCCTATTCTTGAGTGACTCGTATTTCATTCTAGTGAGTCACCCTAATTGAGGATGTGGGGTTATGCGGCTGACTCCTAACTATTTTTGTTTACTTGATTATGTCTTGGAAGTTTTGTAGGATCTGGTAAGGAAAAGATGGTTTTCCTTCCATCATGGTCAATACATGTTGAGAAACATTCATCATGGGGTTGATGATATATCCCCATTATGATATTGGAGTGAGGAAAACTTATTCTCATGTTATCCATTTCATGTCGATATATACAAATATTAATCATGTGTGGGGTTTACATATGGGTCTACCCTCGATTTTGTAATAGAATTTCCTGGTTGTTTTCTTTGAGTGGATACAAATCATTCGAGTGGGAATGAAATAGAGGATTATATAATTTAAAATTCTCATTGGTTTCTATCATTTGTTTTGTCGGGTTCCTTTGGTTACTGAAAAACTATGTTGGAAAGTTTGAGGGGTATGAGAAGAAATTTTAATCTACTCGGAAGTTTCCACCTTGATTCATTAGTGATTTTTTGTGGGAATAGGGATGTGATCCTATCCCCATTTTTTAGATTTCCACCATCTACAGGCCTTCCCCGATGTCGAGGTCTAAATGACCTAATCTATAGCACATGGGGTGTTGTCTGAAACATTAAAAGGACTTTATTATGCATGGTTTTCACAGCAGTGACTTCTATTAGGAGACCCTTGGTGGACCCCTATGTTTCCAGGATTAGGTTTTTTGTGTCCTCTTGATCCAAATCCCTAAGATAAAGAATGAATTGGTTTCTTCATTCTTAGGGGAGTCTCTAGAAATGGTTTGAAATAAACACTAGTTCCTCTTACTTCTTATCCACCAACCATTGTTTGGAAAAAAACTAGTGGGGATTCATATCCAAACTAACATCACATGTTCCTTATAGTGTATAGACTATACCACTGTGGTTTTACTACCAAATAAGTTAATTTTATACCCAGCACTAAATACATTGTGTAGGTGATAGGATCCTATGAATAGTTGACTATTTATCTTAAGAAGTGGTTGATGCATGTGTTCGTGTCAATTGGTATAATTCCATTGGATTTGAGAGTGTTTTTATAAATATTTTTGAGATATATACATATGAAACACAAACAATAGAACTTATCAAAGAATAATAATAATAAATGAACTGATGTTCAATTTTTTTTAGGATCCATGTTTGGCCTACCCTCATTTTATAGTTGTATAAATGAGTCATGGCATGTGGGAACTATAATTGTTTTGAATAATTTAGGAATTCACATATATTTCACCATCCTTTCAAAATAATTTAGAATATGTGATTGATTGTGGGGAACTGAATATATTTGTATAATATTTCATGTTAGGCTACCATTTTTTCCTTTTATTTCATACTCACTTTCAGGTTGTTTCTGAAGGGACTTATTTAGGGAACTAGAAACACCCAGTTGTTCCCATATTCATGACGAATCTTGGGCCTACTTTCCAAAGGTATATGGTCATTGGTAAATTTGTATGACGACACTTAAGAACTCACATTGGTCAATAGGATGGGTGGTTGGGCTCATCACACACTTGTGGGGGGGAGTATTACCCACTATGGGACTCTCTTAATGATTTAATACATAATCATGAACCCTTATTTTCTGTCAACAATATTTAACCGGTGTCCCATAAATTAAGAATCAATTATAGACAAGTATTATTGTGAAACCATTTATATGTACTAGAGGTTCTCCATTGATTGAACCATCTGTATGTGTCCACGGTTTTGCATAAATAGAACATTCATAAATGTCATAGGTTTTCCATATTGGTCACATTTCTTATTTTGTGATGCTTGTTTTAATCCACACATTGGGGTACTCTAGAATTTACCATCATCCCGGGACATGGGAGTTTTTTTATGGTAGGATAAATTCCATTAGAGGGGATTCTTGTGTATCCTCGTGAGAGGTATTAGAACCCACATAGATTGATTCTAGTTAATTGGATGCATCATACCTTTGAATGTAATTTGAAAAGGACAATACCATGAATTTTAACATCATGTGGAATGGAAATAAAGCTAAAAGGGGTCCCATAAAATTTGGTTTGAGAATTATGTCGAAATGGCTAGAATGGCATGGAAGGTGTATAACCCTCCACGTTAAATACAACCCTACATATAATGTTTCCAAAATAATATTATGAAGAGTTTGATATCAAGGGTTTGAACCTTATTGAAGCTTTTTACGTATCCCTTTTGGAAATAAATCAAATCCCTTTTAGATCAAAATAGTTGGGGATTTCTCCAACGAAGGAGGACCAAGTGGTTGATTCATCAGCAATATGAACATTGGACGATTTTACTAAAAGGGAATGTGTCCCCTTAAGGGGGTAATAACATGGTTGGGTCTTATACTGAGTTGGATTCATATTTGATCACACTAATGGAATCATCATCACTAACCTCTAAACCCCCTTGAGCCATGGTCAAAGTGGGAAAATAGAGTAAGTGAATCATCTAGACATTTCAAAATCTATTTCATTTATTGGTGGATGATGGAGAGGGTATATAAGGGAAATATATGAGATATAAAAAGGTTATGATATTTATCTATGAGGAAATACCTAACGAGTCATTTTTTTCTTATCATCTGGTAGATGAGGATAAATTCATGGTGGAAAAGTATTGAAACGTAGAGAGGATTAGGTGTACCCATATCCTCTATTTTTTTCAATCCATGGGTGTTTGGGATTATGTATTCCTATGGTGTCACGACCCATCATCGGGGCTCGTGCCATGACTAACCCAAACCCGCCTTCCATAGCCCAGGGGTTGGCGACTAGCACCAAAGGTGTAAATCCCAATAAACTGGGAAGGCATTGCCTTTATAAAGGTAAATAAAACACCATAGAGTACAAGCGGAAGTAAAACACTAAGTACAAAAAGGAAGTACTAAAAAGAAGTGGGCCAGAATACAAACCCATCTGAAAAGTGCAGCTACAACTGAAAGGAAGTACAACAGAAAAGACAAACAGCTGGAAGAAACGTAGCAGCTCCTGGGTCGTCCACCTCAGATCCTACCAGAAGGGTAGGTACAGATACTGCAGCTCCTGGATTGTCCACCATGGATCCTACCTGAAGGGTAGGTACAGATAGCGTAGCTCCTGGATCATTGACCATGGATCCTACCTGAAGGGTAGGTACAGATAGCCTCCTCAACACTCTCTCCCATCAACCTCCTCCAAGTATCGTCTCGTCATGAAGTCCACCACCAGGTATCGTCCAGTCCTCGAACACTCGGCCTCCTTCAGCACTGCCCGTCGTCTGCAACCAACACAATGAGGTGCGGGCATAGCCCGTGTAGGGGTGAGTATACGATACTCAGTAGGGACCCCGAAACCCTCAAGGTATCACTAAATCCAACAAGTATAACCACAAAGAAGGATCTCAACAGATAACCCTTACTTAGGTATAAGCCCATACTTATACCTAAGTTATCAAGTAACCCATCTCAATCATGAGGAAACACAAATGTTATGAAATCAACGGATAACCACTACTTAGGTATATGACCATACATATACCTAAGTTATCATGTGACCCATCTCAATCATGAGGTAAACACAAATGTCATTGACTCAGCTCAAACCAGGATTTTCATTATCGAAACTGTAAATGCTGAAGAGCTCCGTATCTGGAAAGTATAGTGATCCTGTCATGACTCTGAGGTACTTCTCACTAACCTAAGACTTCTGAGGTACTCCTCCTGTCGAGTACCGCGGGTCTGCCACCTCACATAGTAGCGATCCTCCTCCATGGGTCTGCCACATCACACAGTAGTGCTCCCCTCATAGCCTACAGAGGCAATCCTCCTGTCGAGTACCGTGGGTCTTCCACCTCACAAAGTACTGCTCCTCCGCCATGGGTCTGCCACCTCACAAAGTAGTGCTCCCCACTGGGTGATGCTAGTCACTCTGAATTGAATCGAACAAGCAGTCATCAGGTCTTAGCTAGCTACATGGTCTCCGTACTCCGTATGCTCGTCTCCAAGAGGGTCTTCTCCATGAGCTACAGGTCGATACTCCAAGTATCACAAAGTTCCAAGAAGAAGTATCTCAAAGTACCGCCTCATTATAGGGGTCTCAACGCAACAGACGGTGCGTCAAACGGACGCCCGGTCTGTGAGTTATTAGCCTTTTCGTCCCAGGGGCCCGGTTGGTTTCGTGTGCAAACCAACCCAGCCATATCTCAACTGTACCCCCAACGCCGCTGACGGTTCGTCAAACGGACGTCCAGTCCGAAAGTTATCAGCTTTTCCGTTCCAGGGGCCCGGTTGGATTTCGGGTACAATCCAACCCGTCCACTAACCAACTGCATCCAAAACTCAGGAGAAGCATGCCAAAAGTTTCGTCTCATCAAGAGGAATCCAACAAAGTCGACGGCATGTCAATCGGACGACCGGAACTCGAGATATAAGTGTTTCCGCACCGAGGTCCCGATTGGTTTCGTGATTGAACCAACCCAGTCGTACCCAAATTTCTCTAAAACCCTGAGTGTAATATACCGAAATGACCGTCTCGATCCAAGTATCGCATTGCAACTGACGTTGCATCGATCGTAGGTCTGTAGCCCAAGATATGGGTGTTTGAACAAAATCTTCCCGAGAATAGGGGGTTTGGCCCCGGACCGACCCAGCCCGAGACCCCCTGGGTCGGCCCGAATCGGGTCCAGGTCCGGCCCGCTTGGGCGCAGCCTCGGCCGGCTGGCGTGGCCTAGGCGCGGCCCGGCCTAGCGCTAGCGCGGTGCCCGCGTGGCCAGCTCGGCTGGTGCCGAGCTGAGCGGACAGGGGGGGAGGCGCGTGCCCCCCTGATTGAAGCCCCCCCCCCCCCACGTGGGGGCCGCTCCCTTGACCACCGGGGGTTACGACCCCCGGTCTCCCCTGGTCCCACGCGGTGGCGGGACCACCGCCTACTGCCGTGGCTGAAGCCGCGGCGGACCCTCCCGAAGGCTCACCAGCAAGCTCTTCCGCGGACCACCGGACGCGCTCTGGTGGTCCATTTTGCTTTCTGTCTTCACTAATGGTCCTCCCAGAACCCAACCTTCACTACGGAGGCTTCAAGTTGACTTTGTAGCCCCGTTTCATCATCGTCGTCAATCCGTGCATCAACAACAATCTGTGGAGGTTCTGGGCTTCATTTGTTAGCACATTCCCTCCGCGTTAGTGGTTTTTCAATGAATATCAAACTCAAACCAAACCCGATTATTCACCCCGCAACCAACCCGCATGAAGGAGTGATCCGCAGATCAATCGGGAAGAGATTGATCCGCGCTCGTCATCATTTTCTCAAAAGCTAAAGAGAAAATCAAATATAATTCCTCTACCTTGAAAAGACGTCACACGTCGTTGAGCCGCGGAAAGAGGCAAGCGTCGCGATGATCGGACGTCGCGGAAGATTAGTGTCGATTCCGTTGACATCGGAGGGTGAGTCGTCATCAATGGAGACGTTCCCCGCGGTGGTGTCTCGTCCCTTGACGTGGAGGAAGAAGAGGAGAATGCATGTCGTCGGTGTTTTCCCGATGAAGAATGTGGCGTCTCGCTTCCTTCGATGTGGAGAGAAGATGCAAGATGAGACGGCGTTCTTCGTCGAAGATTCGGTGTTCTTCACATTCTTCAACAAAGGAGATGAAGCGTTCTTCTTCGGAGGAAGAAGTTCTTCAAAACTCAAGAGCTCTCTTCCCTTTCTCTTAACACAAAAATTCCAACCAAAATAAAATAAGGCTCCACCTTATTTTATTTACCCATGCCATGCATTCAAATTTACAAAATTCAAATCCAATTCACTTAATTAATTAAACCATGAGTTGTTTAATTAATTAATAGGTAGGTTGGAAAATTAAAAATGAATTGGAATAGTTACTTAAAAAAGGGAGTTAACAAGTTTAAAGGGGGAGTTTAAAGGGGAAGAGTTATGGGGGGTTAGATAATTTGAAGGGGTGGAGTTTGTGTGGTCCCCACAACCCTCTTAACCTCTCATGGGTAGTTCCCCAACTTCCACTCAAAGGATATAACCACTTAAAAAGAAGTAAAATTGTAGCTCAATTTTATTTTTACTTTCCACAATTTTTAACATCTCCTCCCGAGAAAACGCAACCCCAAAAAAGGTGTTCTTAAGCAATTACCGGCACTGCGGTTTCATTGGTGCCCTCGGATTTCAATTCCGAGCACCAGATCAAAAGTTAGGAAAACCCGCTCGTTTGTTCACTAAACGTACCTGAGCTAAACTTCGGAAAATTATTCCGGGCACACCGGGCCTTGGAATCAGGCGCCATCAGAAACTGTGTTCTTGTAAAATCCCAAAGAAAATTAAGAAAAAAATTTCCTTGAAATTTTTGGGTCTTTACATTACTCCCACCTCAGGGCTTTATGTCCCCATAAAGCTTTAACACAAACTAGGGATACAAAAGCGGTACTAAGCACACATCAGAGTCTTCCGCTCCTAGGTGCTCCCCTGGAGGTTCCTGTGCTGCCAGTGAAAGCGCACCTGAGGAATCGATCATTCACGTAGGACCCGCTCTTGTCGATCCTCGATCTCCACTGTAATCTCCATGCATATCTCCCTTTCATCGACGTCCAACTCCCTGAGGTCGATGATGTGTGAAGGATCATGCACGTATCTCCTCAGCTGAGGTATGTGGATGATTTCATGCACCCGGTGCAACTGAGGTGGAAAGGTCAAGCGGTAAACCACCTCTCCTACCCTGTTAAGGACCTTGAAGGGTCTGATAAAGCACAGAGATAACTTGTTGCCTCAGCCAAAACTCCATAATTCCACGTCGAGATGAGACCCGTAAGAAAACGTGGTCTCCATCCTAAACTTCCAGCGGTCCTGTCTCCTATCAACATAATACTTATGTTGGCTCGGGTTGTCCTCATCTGCTCCTGGGTGACTTGGACCATCTCTGTCGTGTCCTGTACCATCTCTGGTCCCACAAGAGCTGATAAGATTTCTTCTTTTCCAAAAATAGAAACTCGGTCTCATCCCTTGGATGAACCACGTTCTTTTCCTAATACAGTCAATCCGGACATGAATGATGTATTCATGCCATGGACGATGTCGTAAGGTCTCGAAGTTACTACCAAGAGAACCAACTGTCACTCTCGCCTCTAAGGGTCAAGTCACACTGTCGGAATCAGCATGAGGTAACTGGGTCTCCTCCAGTAGGAATCTCGAAAGTGAGGGTCAAGTCAACAGTTTAAACTGAAACCTCTTAGTACTCAAAAAGGAAGGAAGCAGAAGTCACAAAGGTAAGTGTATTTTTATTATTGCAGCTCATAGTACAAAGACACAAATGTAACAACAACATGGAACTAGAAGTAAGAAGAACAAAAGGAAACCACTAGTTCTGCTCCTGTCCACTTGCTTCCGGAGCTCCGTAGTCGTATGCTTCTGCTGCCTGAAGCTGAGATCTCCCATGTCCACCTGTTCCCTACGGTCGGGGTGGACCTCCTGGTGGGGCTGGTGGCAACACCTCGAAGCATCATCCACCTCCAGCTCCACGGCCAACTCCCCTCCCTCGTCCTTCTGCTCCTAGCGGTCCGCCTTGATCGAACCTCTGCCTCTGCCTGGGAGGTTCTTCATTTAACTGCTGGTCATCTGCATGGCTGGTCAGACAGTCACGTGCCATGTGACCAATCCTGTCGTAGGAGTAACACTACATGGCAGGTCTGGCTCTGTCATTCCCCTTGGTGCCTCTCACTACTGACCCTGAGTCATGCGGTCAACCACCTGTAGGTCTGGTCCTCTTGGACCTCTACATCATCTGTCTACTGTCTGCTACAGAAGACTCTGTTGCATGCCGGCTAGTGGTGGGTCCTGCCACTGGAGACTGCTCAGCAATCAAACTCTCCACTAAGAGGGCTCGCTCCAACACCCCTTTCTGTGTCAAGATGATGTGAGAAACAACAGAAGCTCTAATCTCTCGCCTGAACCCCTGCTTGAAGGTTCGTTCCCAGAAGAACGAGTCTCGTACAATATCTGTGGAGTAGCGCGAGAGGTCTGTGAACCTCGCTGAGTACTGCGCCACCATCATGCTACCCTGGTGTAGATGCAGCAGCTCCTGTATACACACCGCTCGAAGGGTGGATGCTACAAACTCTGCCCGGAACAGGCTCTCGAATTCTGACCACAGAAGTGTTGCCTCGTCATGCATCTGGAGCATCAGCCTCCACCATCTGCCTTCTGCTTCCTGAAGAAGGATGGAAGTAAGGATCAACATGAAGTCTGTTGGTGTCCCCACTAGCCTGAAGACTCTCACCACAGCCTCCAGCCAATCCTCAGCCACCTGCGGGTCCGTCTCTCCCCTGAACCTGGGTGGCCACTGGCGCTGGAACTCGTGCAGTGTGCTCAAGCGACATGCACCCTCTGCTGTTGGGGCTGGTGGCATTAGTGTCCCAACAGGTAGTAGTACCGCTGGTGCCTCCACTGGTGCATCAACTAGGATAGGGCCCTGTACTGAGGCCACATCGCTCGGTGGGCTGTCAGAACGTATAACTCTCGGGGCTCTAGCTGTTCATCCGTGGGGAGGCATCCTGAAAGAAACAAACATGACACGGTCAAACGATTTACACATGGTGATCTGACCTGGTTTGATCTGACTTTTAAAACTTTTGAAAGCACACACGCAATCATTGTTTTTGTGCACAAAGTCGGAAATCAGTTGTTAGGGTCCTGGTGTATGGATACGTCGGCTGCCCGCACCAACACTGGACTCCTTGAACTAAAAACCACACTCGGTACCCTTAGCAATATTGCTTCACAAAAAAGAAATATCATAGTTACAAGTTTTGCGGTAGAACCAACTCCTCTGATACCAATTTGTCATGACCCGTCCTCGAGGCCCGTGTCGTGATTACCCCAAGCCCGCCTTCCATAGGCCAGGGGCTGGCGACTAGCACCAAAGGTGTAAATCCCGATAAAATGGGAAGGCATTGCCTTTATAAAGGTAAATAAAACACCACAGAGTACAAGCGGAAGTAAAACACTAAGTACAAAAAGGAAGTACTGAAAAGAAGTGGTCCAGAATACAAACACATCTCAAAAGTGCAGCTACAACTGAAAGGAAGTACAACAAAAAAGACAAACATCCGGAAGAAACGTAGCAGCTCCTGGGTCGTCCATCTCGGATCCTACCTGAAGGGTAGGTACAGATAGTGCAGCTCCTGGATCGTCCACCATGGATCCTACCTGAAGGGTAGGTACAGATAGGACAGCTCCTGGATCATCCACCACAGATCCTACCTAAAATGTAGGTACAGATAGCCTCCTCAACGCTCTCACCCGTCAACCTCCTCTAAGTATCATCTCGTCGTGAAGTCCACCACCGGGTACCGTCCAGTCCTCGAACATTCGGCCTCCGTCAGCGTTGCCCGTCGTCTGCAACCAACACAATGAGGTGCGGGCATAGCCCGTGTAGGGGTGAGTATACAATACTCATTAGGGACCCCGAGACCCTCGAGGTCTCACTAAATCCAACAAGGATAACCACAAAGAAGGATCTCAATAGATAACCCTTACTTGGTATAAGCCCATACTTATACATAAGTTATCAAGTAACCCATCTCAATCATGAGGAAACACAAATGTTATGAAATCAACGGATAACCACTACTTAGATATATTCCTATACATATACCTAAGTTATCATGTGACCCATCTCAACCATGAGGTAAACACAAAGGTCATTGACTCAGCTCAAACCAGGATTTTTATTATCGAAATTGTAACTGCTGAAGAGCTTCATCTCTGGAAAGTACAGTGATCCTGTCATGACTCTAAGGTACTGCTCACTAACCTAAGACTTATGAGGTACTCCTCCTGTCAAGTACCACGAGTTTGCCACCTCACACAGTAGTGCTCCTCCGCCATGGGTCTGTCACCTCACACAGTAGTGCTCCCCCTCAGAGCCTACAGAGGCACTCCTCCTGTCGAGTACCATGGGTCTGCCACCTCACAAAGTAGTTCTCCTCCACCATGGGTCTGCCACCTCAAAAAGTAGTTCTCCCCACTCGGCTATGCTAGTCACTCTGAATCGAATCGGACAAGCAGTCATCAGGTCTCAGCCAGCTACACGGTCTCCGTACTCCGTACGCTTGTCTCCGGGAGGGTCCTCTCCATGAGCTATAGGTCGATACTCCAATTATCACAAATTCCCACGAAGAATTATCTCAAAGGACCGCCTCGTCATAGGGGTATCAACGCAATAGATGGCGCGTCAAGCGGACGCCCGGTCTGTGAGTTATTAGCCTTTTCATCCCAGGGGCCCGGTTGGTTTCGTGTGCGAACCAACCCGGTCGTATCTCAACTATACCCCGAAATATCATAGGGTATACTCATAGGGGCCGTTTCTCAATGAGATCACTAGCACCACTGACAATTCGTCAAACGGACGTCCGGTCTGAAAGTTATCAGTTTTTCCGTTCTAGGGGCCCGGTTGGATTTCGGATACAATCCAACCTGAACACTAAACAAATGCATCCAAAACTCAGGAGAATCATGAAAAAAGTTTTTTTCTCATCAAGAGGAATCCAACCAAGTCGACGACACGTCAATCAGACGTCCGGAGCTCGAGATATAAGTGTTTCCGCTCCGAGGGCCCGATTGGTTTCGTGATTGAACCAACCCGTCTATACCCAAAGTTCTCTGAAACCCTGAGTGTAATATACCAAAACTACCATCTTGATCCAAGAATCGCATCTCAACTGATGGTGCATCGATCGGAGGTCTGTAGCCTAAGATATGGGTGTTTGAACAAAATCTTCCCGAGAATCGGGGGTTCGGCCCCGGACCGACCCAGCCCGAGACCGCCTGGGTCGGCCCGAACCGGGCGACCCGAACTGGGCGACCCGAACCGGGCGACCCGAACCGGGTCCGGTTCCGGCCCTCTTGGGCGCGTCCCAGCCCAGCTGGCGCGGCCTGGCCCGACCTGGGCGCGACCCGGCCTGGCGCTAGCACGGCGCCCGCGTGGCCAGCTCGGCCGGTGACGAGCTGAGCGGACAGGGGGGAGGCGCGCACCCCCCTGATTGAAGTCGCGCCCCCCCCCCCCATGTGGGGGTCGCTCCCTTTACCGCCGGGGGTTACGACCCCTGGTCTCCCCTGGTCCCGCACAGCCATGGGACCACCTCCTGCAGCCGCGGCTTCAGCCGCGGTGGACCCTCCCGGCGGCGCGCCGGCAGGCTCTTCTGCGAACCACTGAACGCGCTCTGGTGGTCCATTTTTTTCTATCTTCGCTAACGGTCCTCCCGGGACCCGACCTTCACTACGGAGGATTCAAGTTGACTTTACGGCCCTGTTTCATTATCGTCGTCAATCTGTGCATCAACAACAATCTGCGGAGGGTCCTGGCTTTGTTTGTTAGCCCATTCCCTCTGTGTTAGTGGTTTTTCAATGAATATCAAACTCAAACCAACCCCGATTATTCACCCCGCAACCAACCCGCATGAACGAGTGATCCGAGGATCTACCGGTGCAGAGATTGATCCGCGCTCGTCGTCCTTTTCTCAAAAGTTAAAGAGAAAATCAAATATAATTCCCCTACCTTGCAAAGACGTCACACATCATCGAGCCGTGGAAAGAGGCAAGCATCGCGATGATCGGACGTCGCGGAAGATCGGTGCTGATTCTGTTGACGTCGGAGGTTGAGTCGTCATCAATGGCGACGTTCCCCGTGGTGGTGTCTCCTCCCTTGACGCGAAGGAAGAAGAGGAGAAGGCACGTCATCAGTGTTCGCCCAATGAAGAATGTGGCGTCTCTCTTCCTTCTACGTGGAGAGAAGATGCAAGATGAGACGGTGTTCTTCATCGAAGCTTCAGTGTTCTTCACATTCTTCAACAAAAGAGATGAAGCGTTCTTCTTCAGAGGAAGAAGTTCTTCAAAACTCAAGAGCTATCTTCCCTTTATCTTAACACAACAATTCCAACCAAAATAAAATAAGGCTCCACCTTATTTTATTTACTCATTCCATGCATTCAAATTTACAAAATTCAAATCCAATTAACTTAATTAATTAAACCCTGAGTTGTTTAATTAATTAAGAGTTAGGTTGGAAAATTAAAAAAGAAGTGGAAGATTTACTAAAAAAGGGAGTTAACAAGTTTAAAGGGTGAGTTTAAAGGGGAAGAGTTATGGGGGGTTAGAGAATTTGAAGGGGTGGAGTTCATGTGGGCCCCAGCACCCTCTTAACCTCTCATGGGTAGTTCCCTAACTTCCACTCAAAGGATATAACCACTTAAAAAGAAATAAAATTGTAGCTCAATTTTATTTTTACTTTCCACAATTTTTAACATCTCCTCTCGAGCAAACACAACCCCAGAAAAGGTGTTCTTAAGCAATTACTGGCGCTTCGGTTTCATCGGTGCCCTCGGATTTCAATTTCAAGCACCGGATCAAAAGTTAGGAAAACCTGCTCATTCGTTCACTGAACGTACCCGAGCTAAACTTCGGAAAATGATTTTGGGCACACCGGGCCTCAGAATCAGACACCGTCAGAAATTCCGTTCTTCTAAAATCCTAAAGAAAATTAAGAAAAAAAATTCCGTGAAATTTCTGGGTCTTTACATATGGATACATCCCAATTATCATCACATTTCATGAAAAAGTTGATATAGCATGGATTAAGAAGACATCTATCATTAACCCTATGGTTCATATCCTTATCACCACCAGAATGTATATTTTAGGAAAATTTGAAGACACTAACAATTATGAATGATAAATTTGTAACTTACATTCACAAAAGAATTTATATTTGAGAGGATACACCATGTTTCCATGTGTTTTAATCATACATATTTGGAGGCTTTAGGGGAGCTCTTAGAAGTTATCCCCTCAGATGAGGGACCAAAGAAAAAAAGGTTCCCTAAAATTGGTGATATCAAAGATATCTCTAAGGTGGATCACCTAGGTGAGTCTTGGGGGAGATGAAGAAATATTATCCCATGTGATACCTAGGTGAGTTTAATGGTGCATCACCCAAGTAGGAAATGGGGAAGCTACATGTTCCTTACCCAATTAAGACATATGAGAGTTGGATGTGGCTCTCCCAAAGAGAACAAGGGTTATATAGAGGTAACCCTTGAGAAAATCATAAACTTGAAAAAAAATATTGAATAAGAAATTTCTCAAATCTCCAATGGTCTCCTCAAGTGCCTATGGGTGACTGGTGCTCATGTTTTTTTGCTATTGGAATTCCCTTCACCCCAATGGGTTTGACTACTGTGGATGTTTCTTCTCATAGTTCCTTATATTTTATACCATGATTAACCTCAATTATTTTAACCATACTATTTACAACTTCTTTTCTCGATTGAGGACACTACTTGAGAGTTTAGAGGTCTTCTGAGAGAAGCCTGGGAGAGAAGATCTTCAAGGGGCCTCTCTATCTTCAATTCATGTTAAATAAGTTATCCAAGGGTCTTATTTATAGGAAAACTCAGGACCCTAGGAAAAGGTGGTTTTCCAAACAAGTCTTCCACAAAAATATATCCTGATATTATTCTTTAAATATTTCACTTTTTCAGGTGTACCATGAAATTTCCTCGCACTAACAAGACCTGAATGTGATTCCAAGTTGCATAGGTATCCCATGATTCTCACCCTAGGTGACTTGGATCCCTTCATTGTTTTTTCTTAGTTTTTTCATTCATTATGTAAATTTATTTTTGTATTTTATTCCTTTTTTTAAAAAGGTAGTATTTATAGTCATATATATATATTATCCTTCTGGTTGAATGTTGTATTAGTAATATTTAGTTTCATTTCTATAGTGATGTTTGTGAGTTCATTTATTCTAGAGGATCAATAAGATCTAAATTTTCATATTATAGTCATCTTGTATTATATTTTTTATCCCATTGTAATAATTTCAATTATTTGGACCATATTTTTTTTAAATATGATGTTAAAATTTATATAATAAAATATTATTGGTTTTACCCTATTTTGTGAGAGAATTACTACATATTACATATTTATATAATAAAAAGAAAAAATATATGGATAAAATTATAGGTTGTTACATTCATTCCACCTTATAAAATTTTTCCCTAGAAATTTCACTCCACCCAATATGATGGGAATAGATAAGGAAACTTCTGTCTCATTGCTTCCTCGGGCTCTCGTTTATCCTCCTCATAGTTAAGGTTCCACCATATTAATTTGAATATGTGATTTGTATTATCGCATAAAATATTACCTATATAGTATAAGATCTTCCCAAATGGTTCCTAATAAGAGAGATAATTTTCTAGTGTTACCACCTATGAATTTAGTACATGAGAGGGATCCGGGGTGCGCTTCCCTTATATGGGTATATGGAACCCATCAAGTACTTGAGATGGGTTGGCGGGGGTTCTAGTAAATAGGACACAACTCTGATGTGATCAAGAAACTCAAAGGGGTCGAAATTACTAGGTATTATATTTCCCTTTTTCCAAAATCTCATTACTCTATTCTATAGAGATATTGAAATGAAAAAAATTATCTCAAACTATAAAACTTCAGGTCTCTCTGATTACTATCGGTATACCTATTTAATAGACTCTGAGCATTCCTGATTCATTTTTGAATATTCTTTTCCTTTTCTACATGTATATCATCCATTCCATTCCCTAGTAACTTTAATTTACTTAAATCATACCAAAACATAGGTGATACAAATTTCATAATATAAATATTTTCATATAGATCTATTTGGATTCTTGAGTGAAATATATTATAGTATAAGAACTCTACCAAGGGATGATGTTGATCCGATCCACCATTGAAGTTTATTGAGAAAGATATAAACATTTACTCAATTGTATAGATAGTTCACTTAGATTTTCCATCAGTTCTAAGGTGATAAGTTGTACTAATGTTTTACTAGATGTTTAGATCATTTTGGATACTTTTCTAGAACTTGTAGGTAAAACTTGTATCTAAATCAGATATAATTGATAGTTGTGTTTTGTGTATCCTTACTTCTTCTCTTATGTATATCCTTGTATTTTATTGACTGATAATTCTTATCAAATTTAAATGAATTTATAATACTATTTCATAAGATTTACTACAACCCATATAGAATTATTTCTTCTATATTTTTCCAGAATAGTGGTGACAGAATCCAAGGTTATTTTATCCCATTTACATATTGGTTTGGGTAATGGATACATAATCCCTTTAGTCGTTTTCCTCTACACCTTCATTGGATGACATACCAAGATAAATGATTTATATTCTATGATATCCTTATTCATGTTATCCCACCAAAATTGATCTCAATGATATCAATATATATTCATACACCCTAGGAAGATGGATAAGGTCGATTTATTTGCATCATTGAACTGATCCTTCTTTATCTAGTGATTATATGGTACATATATTCATGAACCATGTCTTACAAATCATTAGAATCAATTTTTATCTCTTAGTATTTATCTTTTCTTATAGCTTGAAACTTTTTCGGAATTTCTATATTATCCCTTTAGGTACACCTTATCTTCTCATAAATGGATATTTGAGAAATAATTTGAGAAAGGATTGATGGTGTTCCTTACATTATGTCTTCCATGTCCATCCTCTGAATGTCTATGAATATTGTATCATTCTCAATTATCATTTCAAATAATGTTGAGGATTACTTTATACATATAACATTTCTTACTTTATTTTCTATCATTTTATGGTAATGGATTTACTAGTCATTATAATTTATTGGATCTAACCATATTCTATGTTCTATATTAATTTCATTCTATATGAATATATATTTTTTCTCTTATTATCCATATATTTTTCATGATTATCCTTTTATAGATAATTCCCCCAAATCATTAATGGTATGATCACTACTTATAACCCTAGATCATGCATTGGGTATTTTTTTACACCATGATGGTTATAACGAAGACAAAGACACAATAGGGGGTGAATTGTGTTCTTCAAAAAAATTCATAGATTTATAACACCTCTCTTGTTATACATAAAACCTTACAATATCTAAAATATAAGTGTGTGGTGGAAACAAATAAAGGAAATGAACACGGTGATATATTGTGGTTTATGAAACAATGATCCCCTAGTTCACTCCACCAATACTCAACTCCACGTTCTTAGTGATTTTCACTATCACTTCCTATTATCCTAAGACCTTTATAAGACAATATGACTATAGTAATTTGACACTATACAATAATACATTAAAAGGTACTTATAGTTATTCTATAGGGAACCATAAATCTACAACTTAGTGCAAGAAGGAAAAATTCTAACCCCGACTGAGTACGAGTAGTCAAAACTCTATCATATCAATAGAGTTAGATTTTTTTGAGAAACAAAGGTTAAAATTCATATTTCATGTAGTAACTAAAGAATATATTCTAATATTCGGTAGTTCATAGTAGCAGAAACGTCATCAATGTTGCAATGGCTTTCTTCAAATAGTGATAAAGAAAATAGTAGACATACGTTTAAAATTTTATGTCTCCAAAATGTATCTATGAAAAATTATTCATCATTCTTGTAGAAGAATATATAACAATAAAATACAGTAGAAGAGACAAAAATATTAGGGAGTTTATGTGATATATTAAAACATGTTTGTCTCCAACTTATATTTCTAAAGAAAAGGACACACATCTTTTCCTAATGTATCTTTCCTCTCCCTTTTATTTATAATTTCTGATAAAAAGAATCTCTATATTAATACAGTTGGTCAAAAAGCTCTAGGTCAAACAAGATTTTTAAATATTGAACAATAGATCATGAATATTTGAATTTGAAATCATTAAAGAGAGTCATAACTTCTCATAAGAATAATAACAATTTAATCTATAAAAAATGATCATTTGAGTCAATCATAACAATCCTTTTAATAATTTGTAAAATTGCCTTCAATAGATATTTACTTTTATCTAGAATATTATATAAATATTATAAAATGTCATATATTTAAAACTCTATTGTTGAATAGTCAAATATAGGATTACATCATGTGATAACAAAACTCAATACCTTGGTTTAAAAATAAATATTTGAACTCAAAATTAGGTATGATGCACCATATATTTGTTTCCTCCAATGTAGGATTCTTCATAAATATAGGGTTTCTTAATCATAATTTCCCAACAGAATAGGGTACATGATATATATGTGTTATCTCAAATGTAGGGTTTCTAAACCATACGCTATGCTTACACTTATAAACATAGTATATGAAAAAGGAACTAGAATATGCTTAATAACATACTGAATACATGAAAAAATATTTTCATTTGTTCAATAACAATTATATAATTCTAAAAAAATTATTCTAAGAAATAATAATTTCCAAAAATTAACATCAAAGTATATTCATTAGTAACATAAATGTGGTCATTTGTGAGCATCAAGAACAAAAAGAAAATAACAAAGTTATTGAATCAAAATATTCTCAATAATATCCCCTTTTTATAATCACCATTCCCATGACAAAAATAAAGGTAGAATTACTAAAAAAATTATAAAATTCTAAAAATAAATTTCTCCCTCTTTTTCTCTTTATAATAATTTTAATAATAGTTTTCCTTAAAAAAAACTTCCCCATTATATAATTTTTTTACATAAAAAAATTTCAGCATCAGGACATCCCCACAATATTATGTTCTCCCTATGTAATGTTACATTTTCTACATTATAAGTTTTTTAACATTCCAACATCCTTCCCCATAATTTTGTGGCTTCAAAAAAAATATAATAGTAGTAAAATTAACTCCTACCTAAATTCAAAATTTCTTAAAAAAAATAAAATCAAGGTGTACAATAAAATATCTAATGAATAAAAGGATTATTTTCTTTAAATACCCCCTATATCATAACATAAAATATATTCAATGAATTGAAAAGATAATTGTATAAGAAATGAAAAAAAATTATTTTTATTTTTACATAGAGAAATAAAATTATTTATGAGATAATAAATTATTAAGTTCTTGATTATGTAAGATAACTAATAAAATATTAAAAATAAATTATTAAACAACTTAAAAAATTGTTTCTAGTAAAAAATATATTGAAAACAATACATAAAACATTCTTTTTAATTAAATAAGAAATAAAATATAAGGGTTAAGAGGGAGTAGGATATTCGTCTAAAATTTCAAAACATTTACATTTTTAACAAAATTTAGATAAATATCTTGAATGTTATTCTAATATTCTTTGAACATATAATGTTATTTGATTTCAATAATATAAAAAATATTTAATCAGAAAAAATTTTAGCTTGTCAAAATATTACTTTGTAATATCTTCTCTTCAGATAAAATCCATTTTAAATAGAATTTGTATTCAAAAATTTTCAAAGTCTTATTTAGATATCTAAATATCCTTCATATTATGATATTATTTTTGTGATGAATCAAAACCCTTTTTAGATAAATATTATTGTTTTATATCATCATATGACTTTCTAAACTCATCTAAATTAACTTGGAGTTTTAATTTTTCTTCATTCAAGGTGATATCATTGAACATAAGCCTTTTATAAGACATTTGATATGAGACTTCTAGTTTTTCATGAATTTGAACTTATTTATTTAATTCAGAAGATTCCTCAAATAAATCTTCCACATACGAAACTAAACATCCTTTTTAGAGATCATAAGGATTACCTTTGATCGTTTTTTAGAATGATTTTCTTCTGAAAATGATGTAATTGATTGTTTCATCTTGTTGTGTCTACTTTTTCAGAATATTTTGAACATGATATTCTAAAAAATTGGAATACATGTAAATAAAAAAAAATTGAGAAGAGGATGATATGTTAGGTTCTGACAAAATATAAATAATTCTTCATGTTCTTTGGCCTAAAAATACTAAATAATCATTACATATTTCAATTTTTTTTAAAATACATGTTATATAAGAATTTTTTTATTTATGTAAACAAATAATGTTTTCAATATAAAATATTAATATCTAAAAAAATTTAATGATATAAAATACAAACATTTCATAAAAATTATGGTTTTTATCTTAATTGTAAATTTTTTTTTAAAAATATGTGAAAATTTTTATTAAATTATTAATATAGTCATAATAGAATCAGAATTCATTTAAAGAGTAAAGAGGATACTTTATTAAATTAAGATATATCACTCTCTCCCTATATAAAATAGTTAATGAACCAGAATAATATATATATAAATATATATATATAATTCATGAATCATTTATTTTAGTATTGAGAATTGTTTTTATCATAAACTGCTTCAAAGTAGTTCCCTCCTTTGGTAGATATTTTCATATATCAATCGATCGACCACTTAAATATTCTAGGATACAACTTAGTGGTGCAATTCTGAAAAACATCTAATACAAGTTTTTTTTGGTACCCATGTTATTTTGGGTCTAGTAATGTTATAAATTAAATTTATAGGTTACCAAACATGATAATCTTGAGTATGAATTCTAATATTCAGTTTAACCAATTATTTGGAGAAATAATAATTTTAACGCGATAAATTTGAGGTTTTAAATAGTAAAAATCATTCACATAATGTTCATTAATACCTAAATAAAAACTTTTAACATTATAAATGCTTTTAAACAAACAAGGAATAATATAGTACTTATATAGTTTTTTTCATTTACCATTACATCTTATTCAAATTTTTCCTTTTTGAATTTTGTTTTTCCAAAGAATTTTTCATAAATATTTTTATCCTTTTATCCAAAAACTAGAAGCTTTTTTCAAATTATCAATGTCATTCAATAATAATTTAATCATAGTATCATTCAAATCATAAGAAATTTTCAAATAATTAGACTTTAAATCTATATTTTATTTAGATGAAGTTTCATTATGTAATAAAAAGGTATCATAAGTTTTTATAATAATTATTTGGAATTTTATTAAGGAATAATATTTATCTTGTACCATAAAGAAATACCTATTTAATTAATCATCAGGACATTTTTCACAGCTAGTGTTTTCAGGGTAAAAAGATTGTACCTCATCAGTATGAGACATGAGACATACTATTTTTCTTTTATTTTGATCCTCTGAATCTATAAATGATTCATCATATGAACCAAAAGTATTACTCTATTTTTATTTTATTAATTTCTTTATGTTTCCCTTATAATCAACTTTCCTATGACCTTTCATTAAATGAATATTATCCTTTGTATGTACTTTTTCCTTGAACTTCTAGAATCTATTTTCTTCGGTCCCTTTATTTTTATTTCTATATAATTTCTCAAATATTTTAGCAAGATACATTAATTATTTATCCAAATATAGATGAATTGAATCATATGATTCATAAATAGTAGTATTGAGAGGATCTTCTTTATGTTTTTTTATTTTTGGCTTTATCCTTCTTCTCATCATCAAACATCATTAATGTTCTAATCAACTCCTTCATAGATAAATTCTTCCCTATTGTAGATTTATGTATAGCTGTAGATATTCAATTACATTATAGGGTAGTACTCTAAGTAATTTTAATTCTTGCTATATTTGTAAAATTGGATCTCCCAAATAAGCAACAATATTGACAATCTATGTCAATATTCAATTTTTTGTCTAATATTTTCATCATCATTCATTATAAACGTATCAAAAATTATTTTTGTGGTAGTATAAATTAATTATCTAGAATTTATAGTTCCTTTATATGAAATAAAAAATTTATAGCACATTTCTTTAGAAATAGGATATTGAAATACTCTATTAAATTCTTTAGTTCCTAAATCGAACATAATAGCATTCATTGATTTTTAATTGAGATCATATATCCTTTCTTGATAATTATACCAATCATAAAAACATTAATTATGAATCTCATAAGGCTTAACCATCTTCAAATAAGCCCTTATTACATCATATTTAAAAAAAATAACTATATGGGATTTCCATCGTCTATAATTATCACCATTAAAATAAGGAGCATTGATCAATGACAAACCATATCATGAATTAGTCAATTCAATATGTCTTTTTTAGAATCATTATCTTATTATTGTTAGATCCATGCCTCTAATATTACTTGTTTGTATCGGATAGAGATAAAATAATAGTCAAGGATTCCAATTAATGATAAATATTTCAATATCACTAACTTTGATACCAATTGACAGGTCATGAAAGTTATAATGATGAAAAAGAAACAAGAGGGGTGAATTTAATTGATCAAAAACATTGATAGATTCAGAACACCTCACTTTTTACACAATAAACATTTCCTTCTCTCAAAGACTAGTGATTAGTGGTAATAAATAAAGTAAATAAACACATTGATGTATAGTGGTTTAGGAAACAGAGATCCCCTAGTCCACTCCAACAATGCTCAATACCATGATCTTGTTGATATGAACTATAATATCCTCTTATAAATACACATTTACAATAACAACTTAGTTTACGAAGTTGAAACCATACAATAAGAATTTTAGAGGGCCTTCAAGTTCTTTTATGAGGAACCGTAAATCCACAGCTCAGTGAAAGAAGATGACACTTTAACCACAACTGAGTACGAGCAGTTAAAACTCTAACTAATCAATATAGTTTAATTATTTTTAGAAACATATATTCAACATCACAGTTGTTCTAGAAATTGACAAATTTATTCTGATCTTTAATAACACCAAACATATGATAGATCATCATTATTTCCCAGGATTTCAACAAATAACGATAGCGAAAACACTTAATATATGTTTAAACATTTATTTATTCAAACTATATACCTGAAAAATTCATTTTCATTCTTGTAAAAGTATTTATAACAATAAAATGTAGTAGTTGGGATATCAATAGTAGTGAGTTGATCAGATAGATCAAAACATGTATGTGTCCAATGTGTATCTCTGAAGGAAATGAAAAACTTCTCTTACATAGGTATATTTCCTCATCATTTTATATATTTTTTCTGATGAATATTGTCTCTATATTTATAAAGTAATCCGAACATCTCCAGATCAAACCAGGTTCACAAATATCTCATAATAAATTGTTACTATTATAATTAAAAATCATTCAATAGAGTCATATCTTCATGTAACAATATTAATGATTTACTCCATAGAATATGATCCTTTAAAACAATCTTAAGAAGCCTTTGAGTCAGTCATAAAATATATTTGAATATATCGTTACTTCCATAAATATTTTTCAATATATCATGAAATATATCATACATTTAAAACTATGACATTGGATAGTCAAACATAGGATTCATTCATGTGATGAAAAACTATAAATGTATGATTGAAAATGTATAGTTGATCACAAAAGTAGGTTGGTGGAACCATTCATTTGTTTCCTGAAATGTAGGGTTCTACATGAACATATTTTTTCTTAACCATACTTTCCCGACATTGTAGGGTACATGATCCATACATATTATCTCAAACATAGGGTTTCTAAACCATATGGTATGTTTATACTTGAAAACATAGGGTTTGAATATTTTTTCTAGAATATGCTTCAACGTTCCCCTAATACTTCAAAAAATCCAATGGATCAATGAATTGAATATAATTCTAGAATAAATATTCCGAAAAATAATAATTTCTTCAAATTCAATTAAAAGTAAATTCATTTGTGACATAAATGTGAAAATTTTTTAGCATAAAAAACAAAGAGAGTTTAATGAAATTATTGAATCAAAACATTCTCATCATTTTTTTCCATGAAATTTCAATTTCCTAGAGGTTTGGGGTATCACTTTATAATTTTCCATGAGTACGCATCTCAATCTATTATTTAAAGAATCACTATATACCATAAACAATTCCCCACTTGAGCGTTGCATGAGGAATTGTGTAGTGATAAGCCTCCTATTTAATGCCGTGTAGATTCTTTCACATTCATCAGTCTTCAAAAACAATAATCCATCTTGATTCAACTTGGTTATATATTTTTAAAATAATAATTTTTTTAAAATCATCAATAATACCTACATAGTCTAAGGAAACTATGGATATCCATTAAAGATACTGGTATTGGATACTCCTTAATTTTCATTTTTATAGAAGTGTCTATGGATATATTTTATTAGTGATAACTTACCCCTTGCAAGATACATCCAATATCCATAACTCATATTTACTACACTTTTTTATTGCATCTCCTTTCACAAATAAATTAGCCCATTTTTCAAATTCTCTTCACACTGCTCCTTATTCTGCAGTATATCAAAATATCATCTATAATGAATACCATAACATTTTCAGGGTAATCTCTAAAGAATCTAATCGTTAAGTCATTGAAGATTTTTTTAGAATTAGTGAGTCCAAATGGAATAACTAAGAACCCATAGTATCCATACCTTATTAAAAATATAATATTGGTATGATCTTCCCTCATCATTTTTTTAATAATACCTGGACTGAAGGTTAAAGTTATAGAAATACATATACCCACATAGTTGATAAAACAATTCATCAATTTGTAGTGGGATATACTTGTTCTTTGTTTTATTTTTATTGTGTTAATGATAATCATGATAGAAGTGCATTGAAATGTTCTTATTTTTTACAAAGAGGACCATCACACCCCATGGTGAACCACTCGAGAATATAAAACCCTTGTCCAAATTCTCTTATAACCTATTATTCATTTCCTCAAACACAACATTGTCCATTGTGTATAGAGCCTTGGATAAGGGTTGATATTCAGGTATGAATTCAAATGATAACTTATCCTCTTCTTCAGGGGGAAGAAAAGGAAACTCTACATGTAATGCATCATTATAGTACCTCTCAATTTTATTATACTAAATAAATATTCTCTCATTTGTCTTAGTCATTTGAACTATATATGATTTCTCATAAGGCAATAATATCCATACTTGAGAAAAATATTCCAAAGGTTATTCATGAACATCCACGTGCTTGTATAAAATTATAGGATGACTTGGGATATAGAGGGTGGTTTACCTCTCCCAAAATTTGATGTTGGATTTATGGAGGTAAATCTAACACATGCCCAAGAAAGAATTAAATTACAATGAAGGAAGTTTAACAATGTTATCTGAAAGTTCAAACCCAGAAATGTTAACTGGGGAGGAGTTATATACTTGGGATTCAATAATTTCCCTATTTTTTGTGCTCATATATAACCCTTCCACAATGCTTTAGGGTGTTTCTTAATAATTATACTATACATTCATGATATGAAATAATGTTTACTGCTAAAATGAAATATTTCCTTCACTATTCTTAAATGGGTGACTAGAGTTCTATTCACCATGTCATTGGTGGGATCCAACTAAGTAGTAGAGATATCATTTAACCTTCATTTTTCTCTTGGAATTATAAGTTTTAGTCATTTATTGTCTCCAATAACCCTTTTATTAGATAATTTTATTGCATATTGTTCATGTTTCTTATAGTTGAAGCATGGGACAACAGGCTGAGTGTTGATTAGAAAAATTTTTCCTTTATCTCATTAGTGGGATTTTGCATCTCCCTTTAGTATTGATTTTCCAAATTCCCATATTTTACACACTTGAAGAATATATTGATTCCATTGAGATTGTTTTGGGTATGGTTCTTCCCACACTTTTTACATAAGGACAAATGAGTTTTCATTCCACCAAGGGATTTATCTATTTATCATCCTAAAAAAATTTATTTTCCATTTTTTATTTCTATCCCCAGGAGACCACTGAGAGTGTCCAAATTAAATTTTTACCTTATGGTAATAACACACAATCTCGTCATAGATATCAAAGTCTTTAATATCTAAATATATTCATAGAATCATTGTTAATTCACTAATTATGTGGTATTTCTTAATTTTAGTGTCAATGATAAAGCCAAAGGAATACCATGCAATCTATGAGAAATTTTCCACATACACCCTAATAGACTCTTATTCCTTTTTCTTTAACCCAAGTAAATCATTATCTATTTTAGGATGGAGAGTTCATGGATATTATTTATTTAAAAACAAATTATTAATTACTTATCATTCTATACAACCAATTTTTACTGTGGGATTCAAGTTCTTGATCAGTTTCAAAAACTTTTTGGCTTCCACTCCATAAGATAAATGTCTATCATAGATTTATCTTGTTAAAATAGTTATATGAAAAAATAATATATTCTCAAGGGAGTTAATCCATAAGGATATTATGATGTGATTTGAATTTCCACTAAAATTAGAAGGCATTTTTTTATAAATGACTCAATTGAATATTTTTTTCTTAGTAGAAGGAGATTGCTCCACAGGATTACTATTAGTTTTCATTACTTGAGTCAGTTGTGAAAGTACTAGCATAAATTTATCTGCTTCCACTCTAATCAGATAGGCATATCATTAGTGAAATCATCACATTCACTATCACATTGTTTGTTTACACTATTCCTCCAATTTCTTTACAGTAACTAAAATTAAGGAAATAAAAATTATGGATGAGAGTATTGAAATTAATAAACATATAAAATGGAAAATATAAAATTATGAGTAATAACCTAAAAAGAAAATGTACATTTGATCTTATGAGTCTCTATGTATCAATTTAGGCTATATATGGTAATTTTCCTATTATTTATACTAAAATATCAATAAAATTATGTCCATCATAATGGATTACAAATAGAGTGTGAATTTTCCAAATCATATCCCCTAAGAGTTCCAAACCAAGTGTATAGTAAGTCCACTTTATTAGGAACTAGTTATAGGTTATGTTAATACCCAATGATCCCTTTGAGGTTATTCCCCCTATGTAAATATTTTCTATATCTGCATTCAATTATAGTATGAAAATTAAGAAACTACACTCTTTATACTTCACTAAAATTTTATGATATTTTATTATACATAAAAATATATCATTATTTTTTAGTAATATATTTTTTTAATCCCAAAAAATTACTAGACCATTATATGATACTGACTAAAGTGACCCAAGTCTTTTACACAAATTATTACTTGATTTGTTTAATAAATATTCTATAAATATGACTCAAATATTTAGAGGAATAGTTTCATTGGACATGTAGGTTCATAATACACCAAAATTAAACTAAAATATAAAAAAAATATTTTATTCTCTATAATGATCTCCAAAATATTTTTTATCTCATAAAACTACTTAAGATAATCATGGGAATACATAAGAAAGGGGTGATCTATAATGTCTTGTAAGGGGATAAACCTGATAAAGAAGACGATAATATATGTAAAAAATCATAACAATGCCTGCAAATATTTTTTTCATTTTCTAAAGGCCGGTTTAAGAGTTGTTGGTACCCAATACATGACTTCACCACTACCAATCACCATTTAAAGACATCCAGTTCAAATTCAAAATTCAAATTCAAAACCGAAACCGAGACAGTTTCCTCGATCCGCGCACCCACCATCGTACAGCGCACCTTGCGCCTCGATCCGGAAACCAACACCACGCACCACCATTCCAAGATGCATTTTAAAATGAAAGGCTCATTAATAATGATATGGAAGCATGAAATAAATAATATGGAATCATAATATAATAGAAATATTGGATTGTAGCAACAACCTAAAACATTACCTAAGAATATCTTGTAACACCCTGACCCCAGAAGCCCAAAGTCAGTGCATTATTTTAATACATTTTCATGATTACAAGGAATCTGGTCCTGAATGACTGATCAGTTTAACAGTCTTGGAAAATATATTACATACACGAATGTTATATTACACATTAGAAAATAAAACACAACATAAATTATCCTTTGAGAATGCTATTAATCTTCTAGCTTAACCCATATTATCAATCATAATACACTTCTTTGAATCCTGGTAAAATAAAATATAAGAATGGGGTGATCTCAAATGCTAAGTAAGGGTAAGAAATACAGCGGAAGATAACATAAACATTAGGCATGGTGAATAATTGAAAACAGATGCTTTTACAAATAATAAACATGCACACTTTAAGGCAGGAATATGAGATGAGAAAATAATACCATAATAAAACATACCCATGGGTATTCTACTAGTCGAATAACCACATGAAAAATCAATATTATTTTCATAATGAGGGAATGTATAATATCAGACATTCTGAAACATTTTGTTAAGGCCTCATCCAAGACCTCTAAAAATGATTAAGGCCTCATCCAAAACTATATATCAAATTTGGGAGAGGTATCATCCAATTCAATGTCTAATTGTCTCACAAGACCTACCGATGCACTAAAGAGCTATAACGGGCTCCACCTGTCACTTACTAATTCCCAAACATTACTCGTTTGAAAAGGTTGAAACATAACATAAACATTCATATTAAAACTAGCATACGAAATGTAAATACTTTAACCCTAAACCATGAATGGTATAAAAATAACACATCCATAGTCAAACATATCACAAAACCATAAATACAATATGGAAGATTGGTATCATAATATATCAACTTCAAACAAGTGTACAATTTATCAAAGGATGTTGACATAGATGAAATCAAAACTATTTAAGAGAAACATCTCTTTCTATTATGAAATTTGATAAAATTCACATAATTTATAAAGTAAGTCATTTAAAATATAGTATTTAATCTAAGTGTCCCATACCACTTTGAAAGTTTTGAATGGAATTAACATTTTATAACATCCATGTCCTTATATATAAACCCTTAAAACCATTTTAAAAACATGTACATTAACGAGAAAGGTTTAGAAGAATAATTCTTTAAAATGTTTAAAATTATGTTTTAGTAAAAAAAAGTACCTTAAAAAGAATCCCTTTAAAATATTTTTTATGAAACATGGACATGGATAATAAATATGTCCCAGTAGATACTTATGTAAAAACAACCTCAGATAATAATGAGATTGTGAAATTAACCCTTTCCTTACACTTCCTTTTGGTCCAGGGTACATTAAACCTCCTATATAATGACCATGGTATGTTATTAAATTATACCAGAACCATATTCATATTTATAATATCATACATGATCCATTTATGACTTTATACAACTTATTTAATATTGATTTCCATGTTAAATTAATATTTTGGGTAATAATCGATTTCTTTATCATATGTGTTTTAATTTGTTATTCTTGATCGTATCATTTAGATCATGATTTACATACTTATAGAATGTAACACATGATTTATATATCATATATATTTAGAATATAAATATTTATAGTAGAAATATATATGATATGTAAAACACCATTTATGGAGACAGTAGGTCGTACGTACGCATAAACATTGTTTCTGTTTTCATATCGTATTGAATGGAAGTAAGTGAATAAGATATATGTAAGTAAATACATATATATATATATATAAAGTATCATTATTATGTAATATATTACATACTTATTAATAATATATATTTTTATAATAATTTTTGAATGGTGAATGTGGAAATGAATCTCACCACGTCGTGGAGACGGTAAGTCGTACGTACACACGAGCGACGATGTCATTTCCTTAATTATTAAAAGGTGTGGAATTGGAGGGTATATTAATTTTACATATACATTTGAATTTTATTTTCAATATATATATACATATCAATCATCATTATATCCATCCAAATACCATAGTGTTGAATAACAAATTACACCACGATGTGGAGACGGTAAGCCGTACGTACTCACGCATGGTGACATTATCATTAATAAGATGGATAGAATAATGAATATGGTTGTACCATATTTATAATAACATCACAGTATTTATAAGGTACTAGAGTTATTATTTTTCCATGGAAAAAATAAAATAAAGAGGAAGTGGAAGAAATAAAGAACTTCAAAGAGGGTGGTGAAATTATTACCTCTTATTCATGTGTTTCCTTTTGAGTTGATCAAAAGGGCTCCTTAGGTTGGATTTCTGATCAATGTAAGGACTCTAGGTTTATGTGAGGGAAGTCTAGAGGATATTTTGGAAGTTTTTTTCTAAGAAAAATGGATTTGTAGGTGTTATTTTGAGAGAAGGGGAAGTGCCCTTTTATAAGAGAGGTGAGTGTCACTATAGGAAAAGCTTAAAATATTGTTTTATAATAAAATTATTTTCGGTTTCTAATAGCTCAAAAATGATTTATTTATAGGATAAGGTGGGTATGGGTTGAAAACCACTCAACCAATAGGTTTTAGAGAGGTTTATGTCACCATATAAACCTTATCTTTTAGATTTAACTCTTAGTTAAATAGTAAATCCTTTACTGTGTCTTCTTGTATTCTTAAACTATATGGTTAATAAACAAATTATAAACTTACAATAAAACCTCAAGTGGTTCATTACTGACATATATAATATTATTTAAGCCCTTTGTCCAAACCTTAGATGTTTAGGAATATTATATAATTTAATAATATAATATTTGTTTTAAAAACTCATTTATGTCAATTTTGACACTATTTAGTAATTGGTTTACGTGAAAGTCATCATAACTTGATTACATTGAACAGGATACACTTAATCAATAATATAATTTAATATTCACTTATAAAATTTGTGTATGTCATAAAAACTTTGAAATTATTTTTATTTTAATATTTATAATACCATTTATTTGATTCTTTCATTAATAAGGTAATTACTACATCATCATTCTGTAATAAATAAATTTAATTATTTATTGTTTAAAAATTATAAATAAAATACCATTATGTTGGAAATAGTTTTATATTTCTAATGAATTTTTATTGGTGAAAATATAACTTATATAACGCAATGTAAAAATTATTTTACTAAAAGATATATGTTTATGTCATTTTTTTTACTTTAAATTAATTAATATAAAGTATCATTATCACTCTCAAGTGGCACCGAAATCAACCCAAAGATGCATATGGTCGGACATGTGTCACCCAATAGGAGCAGAACAAATGTTAGGGTAATTTAATATTATTATAATAATATTTTTTTACCCTTATTTTCTAGATTTACCCTTTAACAATGGTAAATAAAATATTTAAAGAAGTAAATATTCATAATGTCTAAATATAAATGTTACCTATTTACAAAATCTGGAAATCATGATTCTAAATATGGAATCAATTTTTCTAAATTCAAAACATCTATATGGAAGAAATTAATTTAAAATTAATTCCAATTGTTAAATCCAAAAAGTGGGTTTTTAAAAAGTAAACTATCAAAAGATTGACATGTGTTTTTGTCAAATTTAAATGTAAACTACTTATAATGACCTACATTGTATTAAATGATAAAAATATAATCTAATTATACTTTAAAACAATTAAAATTCATTATTTAATAGTATGAATTATTTTGATTAAAAAAGTTGTTTTCAATTTAAATATAGTATTTCTCATTATTCATCAAAATATGAAAGTTATCAGAAAAGTACCCAAAATTTATCCAAACTAAAATTTTATGTCCCTCTTCTAAAGAAGAATTTAATTTCATTAAATTTAATGTATAAAAGTGTCAAATATTTGTTTTAAAAAGGGTTTTCCATTAAAAGGCGGAAAAATATCATTTTTTGAAAAATAATTATTTTATCTAAAAAAATGAATTTGTTATTATATTATGTCTAGGAAACACATAATATTGATGTTAAATTTATATATAATATATAAGATTCAAAATGCAGTTAATACTATTCATAACCGATTTTTAAACGACTAGCTTGGTATGTTGTGGTGTGCTCGAACTCAGTGTTGCGTGTAGCGCAAGTTATTGAATTACTTTTATAAGATAATGTACTATGAAATCTTGGGGTATTGCATTCTTCTATTCTTCAATAAATTGCATCCTCACAATTTGAAATTGTAGTTCGAAAATAAAATGGTTAAAAATAGAAAAATATATTTTTGGAAAATCCACATCAGAAATTTGGGTTAATAAAATTTCTCCTTAATTAGAGAGAAAGGTAAATGAAAAAGTCACCATAAAATTATGATCTCGATTAGGTGAAAGTTGGTGGAAATTAGAGACACATGATTGGAGAAAAATGTAAATATTTATAGGGAGTGATTGAGGTCATCAATCAAAAACAAGTGTAATATTGAGGTCCTCAAAGCCATAAATCTATGATGATTTAAAATATCATCAGTTCAACAAAACAGAAGGTGTTAGGATAACACATTTTTCGTTTTAAGATCCCTTCCACAAAGTTTAAGAATTAATTTATTCATAGAATAAGAGGAGAAAAATATACTTGACAAGTAGATTATCATCCTTCGACTAATTCCTACCACAAACTCATCTTTTACTCTAAAATATAATAGAATTCAAAAATATTATATTTATTCTAATCATATCGGGTTCCAAAAAATAGTGAATTTATAATTCGTTTTTCAGACTATTTAAAAAAACTACATTATACAAACCAGGACATCATGTAGTCTAGTGGTAGGTGATGCACCCTTTTCACCCTACAGTTGCGGGTTCAAGTCTCACGGCCTTGCCAGACGCGACGGGTTGTCGCTCGTCCTCCAGGTTGTCCTTTTTATGACAATCAAAAAATAATCTCAAGAAATGATTTAACATTAACAATAGTATCCAATGTCAAAATTAATTGATTCAAACCTTTATAATTATCCAAAATACTTCTTTCCAAACTCACAGTCCAAAATTCATAAGGAAGGTAAACACAATGATGATCTTTTTTGCCATGAAATAACATGTGAATACCTTAATCATATATTCTTTTCAAACACTGTAACACCCTGAATTACCATAAAATCTTATTGATTACATTCATGATCCCTTATTTCTTATAGATTATTGGATATACTCCTTCTATCAAAAAATGTTTTAAACTTCAATAATGATGGAATTTTCAAATCATTAATCAGTTTCAAGGTAGTCAAGAATATCCAATATAATTTATCCAAATCAATCATATATTATTCCAAAATCACTACCCCAGTATCAGAACCATATTATGGTTTATATTTCTCTCAACAATATATTTTCCAAAACATTTAACCTGTTATTGAGTCACTTTTCTTGTTTCCACACAATCTCAAGTCCTTAATAAAATAGTACTATAGTAAAATCCTTATAAACTCTATAATTATTATAACATGTATATCATGAATACAATACTCAAATGACACAATACTTTAATATCAACATAAGAACACTAGTCGTTACTCTACATCGGTGGTAATATCATAATTTGATTATTATTCAACAACTTCATTTGTGGTATACTCTGATGATTTGGACATTGATTCACGTAGTGTCCAAACTCCTTGCAGATGAATCATTGTACCTTTGAAACCTTTTTCTTACCCTTGAAATCACGTACTCGGTGTCCTTTTTCTCCACACTTATAACAAAATCCCATTACCTTCAAGAATTCACCAAGGTGATTCTTTCTACAGTTATCACATATGGGAAAATCCTTCATTCCCCTCTTCCCTTTATCTGTATTTCTCTCTTCCATCCTTTTCTTTTCTTGCTTCCCTTCAAAGCCATAGGACATAGAGAATTATTTACTTATCTTATTAACACATGATACTATTACTTCATATGATGAGAATATGTGGGAGACTATTTCCCTTTTAAATGTTGGATTAATACCAGGAAATCTATAATCCTTCATAATTTTTTGATGATGTGTATTTCTTGAAGTCTCATTCCTTTTACTAAGTGTCATTTCATAACAATGGCATACACTAGGTTAGTTTATGAATCACAATGCATAATTCCAAATTTGTAAAACACCTAACTTAAATTTAAAACGTTATGAATATAATCTAAAATCATAAAATGTTTTCTTTGAGGAAGTATTTACTCAAAAATCCATCATAATGGACAGTAATGAAAATGGGAATTATCCTAAGAATATCCCCCAGGAGTGTTGTAACCAATAGTGCAACAAGGCTTGTTTCCATTTACTAGGATATCCAGTGTCAAGCCCGAAACTCCTTGTCAGAGTTTTCACTCCTAGGTACATTTTTTACAAAGCCGCCTATACCTACTCATATCCAGAAAGGGATGTATTTCTTGAAAATACATAAATTCTCTTTATTATGAAAATTCTTGGAAGTTATTCTATACTTATCCTCAAAGTCTATCTTAGGGTAATGTTCTCTAATCAGATTTTATCAAAAACTATTTCCAAGGTTGTTTTTAAACATCCTCTGATACCAAATGTAACACCCAGACCCCAGAATCCTGGATCCAGTTCATTATTTTAATACATCAGCATGATTACAAGGAATCAAGTCTCCAAGAACCGATCGGTTTAGCAGCCTTGGAAAATAGATTACATACTTGAATGTTACATTATACATTATAAAATAAAACACAACATAAATGATGATTTGAAAATGCCATTAATCCTCTATATTAACCCTAATTATCAATAATAATACACTTCTTGGAATCATGGTTAAATAAAACTAAATAAAGGGGTGATCTTAAAATCTCAGTACGGGTAAGTAATACAACTGAAATAACATAAACAGTAGTCATGGTGAATAATTAAAAATGTATGCCTTTACAAATAATAAACATGTACACTTTATGGAAGGAATATGAGATGAGAAAATAATCCCATAATAAAACATAGTCATGGGTATTCTACTAGTCGAATAACCACATGAACCATCAATATTATTTTCATAATGAGGGAATGTATAATGTCGGACATTCTGAAACATTTGGTTAAGGGCTTGACCAAGACATCTAAAAATGATTACGGCCTTGGTCAAAACCATATTACAAATTTTGGAAAGGCCTCATCCAATTCCACATCTAATTTTCACGTGAGACCTACCGATGCACCGAGGAGCTATAAAAGGGTAAACTTGTCACTTACTAAGTCCAATACATTCCTCATGTGAAAAGGTTAAAACATAACATAAACATTCATATTAAAACTAGCATAAGAAATGTTAATACTTTAACCCTAAACGATGAATGGTATAAAAATAACACATACATAGTCAAACATATCACAAAACCATAAATACAATATGGAATATTTGTATCATAATAAATCAACTTCATACAAGTGTAAAATTTATCAAAGGATATTGACATAGATGAAATCAAAAATATTTTAGAGAAATCTATCTTTATATTTTTAAATCATTTAAAATTCACCTAATTTATAAAGTAAGTCATTTAAAAGATAGTTTTTAATCAATGTTTCCCATAACAATTTGATACTTTTGAAAGGAATTAACATTTTGAAATAGTCATGTCCACAAAAATAAATCCTTAAAACCATTTTGAAAACATGGACAATAATAAGAAAAGTTTAGAAGAATAAATCTATAAAAAAATTAAAATGATGTCTTAGTAAAAAAATTACCTTAGAAATAATCACTTTAAAACTCTTTTATAAAACATGGACATGGATAATAAATATGTCCCAGTAGATACTTACATAAAAACAAGCTCGGATAATAAAGAGATTGTGAAAATAACCCTTACCTTGCACTTTCTTTTGGTCGAGGGTATATTAAACCTTATATATAATTACCATAGTATGTTATTAAATTATATCAGAACCATATTCATATTTATTATATCATACATGATTCATTTATGACTTTATACTACCCATTTAATAATGATTTTCAGGTTAAATTAAAATTTTGGGTAATAATCACTTTCTTTATTGTACGTGTTTTAACTTGTTATTCTTGATCATATCATTTAGATCATGATTTACATATTTATTTAATGTAACACATGATTTATATATCATATATATTTAGAATATAAATATGTATAGTAGATAGATATATGAAATGTAAAACACTGTTTATGGAGACGGTACGTCGTACGTACGCATAAACCATGTTTCCGTTTTCATATCGTATTGAATGGAAGTAAGTGAATAATATATATGTTTATACATACATAAATACATATATAAATATATATATATATATATATTCAGTAGAATTATTATTTCATATATTACAGACTTATTAATAATATATATTTTTATAATCATAGTTAAATGGTGAATGTGGAATGGAATCTCGTCGCGTCGTGGAGATGGTAAGTCGTACGTACACACAAGCGAAGATTTAATTTAATTAATGATTAAAATGTGTGTAATTAGATGGTATATTAATTTTACATAGACATTATAATGTTATTTTCATTATTTATATACATATTACTCATCATTATATCCATCCAAATAACATATTGTTGAATAACAAATTACACCACGGTGTGGAGACGGTAAGTTGTACATACGCTAACATGGTGACATTATCATTAATGGGATGGATAGAATAATGAATATGGAGTACCATATTAATAATAAAATCACAGTATGTAGAGGGTACTGTATTTATTATTTTGGTATGGAAACAACAAATAAATATTAAGTGGAAGAAGAAAAGAACTTGAAAGAGGGTGGTGAAATTATTACCTCTTCTTCAGGTGTTTCCTTTTGAGTTAATCAAAATGGCTTCTTAGGTTGGATTTATGATCAAATTAAGGACTATAAGTTAATTTTAGGGATGTTTTAAGGATATTTGGGAAATTTTTGGCCGATCCAAATGGATTTGGCGGTGTGATTTTTAGATAAGGGGAAGTGCCTTTTATAAGAGAGGTGAGGGTCACTTTAGGAAAATCTTGAAATATTATTTTATTATAAAATTATTTTGGGTTTATAATGAATCCTAAATTATTTATTTCTAGGATAACGTGGGGATGGGTCTAAAACCACTCAACAAATAGTTTTTAGGTAGGTTTAGGTCTCCATATTAACCTTATCTTTTAGATTTAACTCTTAGTAAAATTGTTTAACTTTTATGGTTAATAAACATTCTATAAACTTCCAAGAGAACCTAAAGTAGTTAATTAATGGAATATTTAATATTATTTAATCCCTTTTTCTGAACCATATATTTTTAGGAATATTATAAAATTTAATAATATAATATTTGTTTTAAAAACCCATTTATGTCAATTTTGACACTATTTAGTATTTTGTTTATGTTAAAGTCATCACAACTTGATTACTTCTAAAAATATACATTGAATCAATCCTAACATGTCATATTCACTTAAAAAAAATTATTTTACAAAAACTTTGAAATTATATTATTTTAATATTTATAATACAATTTATTTGATTCTTTCATTAATAAGGTAATTACGACATCATCATTGTGTCATAAATAAATTTAATTATTTAATGTCTAAAAATTATAAATAAAACACCAAAATATAGGAAATAGTTTTATATTTATAATTAACATTTATAGTTGAAAATATAACTTATATATCACCTTGTAAAAAATTACTAAAAGATATATGTTTATGTCATTTTTGTCTTTACTTTAAATTAATTAATATAATGTGTCATTATCACTCTCATGTGGCTCCAGGTGGTCCCAAAATTGACCCAAGGATGACCATAGTCGAACATGTATCAACCAATAGGAATAGGACACATGCTAGGGTAATTTAATATTATTATAATAATATTTTTTATCCTTATTTACCAGATTTACCCTTTAAACATGGTAAATAAAATATTTACTAAAGTAAATATTCATAATGTCTAAAAATAAAATTTATCCTTTTACACAATTTGGACCTCCTGATTCCAAATATAGAATCCATTTTTCTAAATTCAAAAAAAAAATTGGCAGAAATTAATTTAAAATTAATTCCCGTTATCAAAGTCAAAAAGAGGGTTTTTAAAAAGTAAAAACTATCAACAGATTTACATGTGTTTATATAAACTTTAAATGTAAAATTACTTATAATAACCTAAATTGTATTAAATGAAAATAATATAATCTAATTATATTTTAAAATAATTTAAATTCATAATTTAACATGATAAATTAATTCGATTAAAAAAGTTTTTTTTAATTAAAACATAGTATTTTTCACTATTCATCAAAATATGAAAGTTATCAGAAAAGTACCAAAAATTTATCCAAACTAAAGTTTTATGCCCCTATTATAAAGACAAATTTAATTTCATTAAATTGAATATATAATAGTGTCAAATATTGGTTTTAAAAAGGGTTCTCCATTAAAAGGCGGTAAAATAGCATTTTTTGAAAAATAATTATTTTATCTAAAAAATGGATTTTGTTCATATATTATGTCTAAGAAACATATAATATGGATGTTAAAATTATATAGAGTATATAAGATTCAAAATGTAGTTAATACTATTCATAACCGCTTTTTGAACGGCTAGTTTGGTAAGTTGTGGTGCGCTCGAACTCGGTGTTGTGTGTAGCGCAAATTATTGAATTACATTAATGAGATAACATAATATGAAATCTTGGGGTGTTACATATGTTAATTATCACTGACAATACAACATAACCATGTGAAAATAGTTTCATCACTGATTATCCTAACTCCATAATCCCATACATATCATCTCATCATACATAAGCATTACATGATGTATTGGAACATTATCTAGGTGAACCCATCATAAAATGTCACGAATATGTGTTTCGCATAAGGAAATCATACATAATGCACATGAATGAGTGCTTTTAATGAAAATTGGGCCTTCTGACTGATTTTGGAGGGAGGGATGAATATTGTTTCAGAATCTTTCATGTAGGGCTAAAAAAATTCTTTTCATACTCACATTCAAGTAGTTTCCAATGAGATTTATTCAGGGAACCAAAAACAACCAAATGATCCCATATCCATTATAGCAGATGGGTCTTCTTTCCAAAGGTAGGTATCCATATAGATATTTGGATAAAGACACATATTGTAACAGCCCGAGATTTTATGAAAAATATTCTTTTTTATTTCACTAATGTCTTGTGTTGTACGCTACACCAAAAGGAGCTTGCACAACACGCATCATTGACTTGCCTTGCATTACACGCAATCGCAACCTTCCTCGATAGCATGTGTGGTACGTAATACTGAGTTTCACGAAACAATGATATGCTATTAAAATATTATTGAAACTAGCCGTTATGAATAGTAATAACTACTTTTTAAATTTTAGAAATTTTAACTCTCAAAATGGACTTCATTTTTGGATTCGGAGTATCGAATTTAGCCTAAGGTGAAATTTTGGTACTTTTCGGATAACTTTCATATTCTGATGAATAGTGAAAATTACTAAATTATAATTAAAAACAACTTTTTTAATAGAAATAATTAATAGTGATAAATCATTAATTTGAGTGGTTTTAAAGTATATTTAGAATATATTTTTACAATTTAATACAATGTTGGTCATTGGATGTAATTTCACATTTAAACCAGTTATAAACAAGTGTCAATCTTTTGATAGTTATTATCTCTTAAAAACACGCTATTTGTTGTAACAGCGGAAATTAATTATAAAATTAATTAATGCAACTTATATGTTTGGAATTTTGTAAAATAGAAATCATTTTTGAATTCGGAATATCAATTATAGCCTAGGGTGAAATTTTGGTACTTTTCTGAAAACTTTCAATTTTTGATGAATAGTGAAACCACTAAGTGGTAGGTTAAAAACTGAATTTTGCATAAAACTTAATTTTACCGCTTCTGTGAATGGAATTTCGAAAATCCGAGAGACACAGTTAATATCAATGACTAAAATGTGGTTCAATGAGATGAAAATAATTTTTTGGTGAATAGTAACTTTTTACTTTTTTTACCACGGTTAATAGTAAATAAGGTAACTAAGGGTAAATATGATATTAATATTACCCTAACACATGTCCTAATTCTATTGGACAAGTGTAATTCGACCAAAAACAAACTTAGGAATAAAATATGACCATTTAGGCCCACTTGGATTAGATTAGGACATTTATTATTAATTTATTTAAAGAAGGGTTAAAATAGTTAAAATCAAAGTTTAATAAGTAAATCATTTTTAATATGGGGTTATACATAAGATAAATTCGACTATAAATATTAATTAGAAAGCTAAAAGGATTTCCTACATGATGGTATTTTATTTGTAATTTTTAGACATCAAATAATATAATTTATTTATGACACAAAAATGATGCAGTAATTATCTTATTAATGAAATATTGACATAATTGATAATATAAATACCAAAATAAATGTAATTTAAGACTTTTTATGAATTACACTAATTTTATAGGTTACTATGATATATTAGTGTTGATTTAATCAACTTGGTTTGAACATATAATTCTGTTATGACTTTCACAAAAATCATATATCAAATAGTGTCAAAATTGACACAAAATAGTTTTTAAATCAAATATTATATTACTAATTGTTATTTTATTCCTAAAAATCTAAGGTTCGGCCAAATGACTTAGATAAGGATATATATATTAATAATAAACAATTTGGGGTTCGTTTGGCATGTTATAGTAAGTGTATTAACCATATAGTGAAAGAAAACAAAAAGACATGGTAAAAGTTAAATTATTTAACTTAGAGTTAAATCTAATTGATAAGGTTAAAATAATACCCTAAACTTGTCTAAATCCTATTGGTTGATAGGATTTCGACCCATCCCCACTTTATCTTCGAAATAAGACCCTTTGGAACCATTATAAACCGATTTTTACTTTAATATAAAATAATATTTTGAGGTATTCCTAAGGTGCCCCTCTCCTCCCCTATAAAAGGACATCTCCTCCCCCTCCTCCTCACACCAATTTGAGCACTCAAGCTCGGCCAAACCCTGCCAATTTCTCCTCTCCACTTCCCTAGCAACATTCTAGAGGTTCTGGTCTTCCTCAAAGACCAATTTTAGTGCCCTAAGAGGAGGTCTCAAAGAGGCACTTCAAAGAAGAGGTAATTACCGTTACCAATTCTTTCATCTTTATTTCTTCTTCCACTTCTTCTTCTTAGGTTGTTTCATTATGAAGTAATAACATCAGTATCACTCATATACTGATATGTTATTATAAATATGAAACAACCCTATTTCACCATCTATCCATCCTATGGAAAAAGAAATCACCGCGCGTGCGTACGTACGGAATACCGTCTCCACGCCGTAGTGTAATCTATTTTCCACCACCACCTTACATGGATGGGTATAATGGTGTAAAGAATAACTATACATAGTTATTACAACATCATATTGATTCTGATATATTGTATAATACACTCCAATTCAATTCAATATTTATAGAAATGATATCATCGCTCGTGCGTACGTACGGAATACCGTCTCCACGACGCGATGAGATTCATTCTCCATGTTAACCATTTAAGAATGATCATAAAGTATATATAAGAAATAATAATGAAATATATGACATTATAAAGCTACTGGATTTATGTATATATATATGTATGTCATCTACTTACTTCCATTTCAAGACAATAAGGAAAGGAAAACAGCGTTCATGCGTACGTACGGACTACCGTCTCCATGAACGGTGTTTTTCATTTTATTTATCTACCTATTATATATATATATATATATATATACTGAATATATATGATATATAAATCATATTTTATATTCTGGAAGTAATTAAATCATGATATAAGTAATAATTATGTCAACAACAACAAGTCAAAACACCTACGATAAATGAAACGATTTTACCCAAAACGCTTCTTTAACATGGAATTTACAAAAGAACGGGTAATATAATGTCATAAGTGAACCATATATGATATCATAACAATGAATATGATTCTGTAATAAGTCAATAACATGATTTAAATCATTATACAGGAGGTTCGGACACTTACAAAGCAAGTCGGACCTAAGGTAAGGGAAATATCACAATCTCATTTTTATCCGAGATTGTTTATTCGTAAGTATTTATTGGGGTGTATTTTATCATCCACATCCATGTTCCCTCAATATGTAATATTGTTTCCATCCACTTTCAATAGTTTAAATCCAATTTTACCCTTAGGTGAGTTTTTAGTAAAGAATATGAAAGGAATCTTTTGTCGTTTTTCCGTACGAGGTACTTTTTGACTTTTCCGACAAAAGTACGAAGAATGTTTTTTTTACTTATACGGCACGAACGGATTTATACTGTTTTATAAAGCCTTATTTTCATGAAGCTTCCTCTAAAAGATTTCATGACTATTTTCAATAAAATCTCTTTCTTTTAAAATTGCATGATGTTTTGTGAAAAGAAATTGATTTTGAAGAAGAAAGGATATTTTCCTCAAGAATTCAATTCAAGTGTTTTATCAAAATTATTTTCCATATAAGATAATAAAGGGTTCTGTTTCTATCCATATTTTTTTACATTGATTTGACTATGTTGTGATGGAATTATGTTTATGAATACCTTTATCTTATATGAATGGTTTTATGATGTCATGTTGTTTAAGAATCCCATTTTTATTACATGGGTTATGCAATGATGTATGATTTATGATTTTGTGGCACACATAAGAAAGGATTCATTAAGAGATGGGAGGGACCTATATCTCCCTCCAATGCATTGGGTAAATATTTCATATCTCATGAGATAGACATGGCTGGAATGGTAGGTTATACCGGTTCAGTGAAACAGGACTGAAACGAGGATTACTCGATTCAGAAAGGGACTTTGTCCACTAAGATAGTCTTGGCAATGAGTCTTGACTAACAAGAAATTATTCTCTATGATTATGTGTGTATGCCACAATGAGTAATGTTTTAAGTTATGATTTCATTTCACTACTATGATTTATCCCATGTTATGAAATTATGCTCTCTTTTGCAGGTTAAGATTTCCAAAAATGTTATGTTCTTATGAAAATTATGTGATTGATATTTCTTTTGTTTACCCTTACTGAGCATTTGAGCTCACCCTTTTATGTTTTATTTTCCCCAGGACATAAAGAAAGGTTTTAGGTAAAAAAAAAGGAAGATCTTTATGGGAGATGTTGAAGATCTTTCCCCACGATTAGAAGATTTTATTCCGAGTTTCCAAAGACACTAAACTATTACGGTCCTTGTGTGTGTGTTTTTGTTATGTACTAAGTATTCCGCAAAAGTAATGTAATGACAATGTACGTCAAGATACGGGTCTCTACAGTTGGTATCAGAGGAAAGGTTTAGTCAGCCTTTGGAAACTAGGATGCGAAAACGTTAGTGAGATCCCTAGAGATATTTCTAAGGTATGTCTAGGGATGCCCCTAAGTATAAGTATACGTATAGGATATAGTTCTAGAACTATGGTAACGATATTAGATTAAACCAAAGATTATAGATATTTAAGTTACTCCCCCTTTATTACGATTTTTGCATCTAACACTATTCTGTTTGGGTTTTAGAAAATGGCTGGAAACAAGATGATTCACAATAATGGAGGATATGATGGACAATGGAATGATATTCATCATGAGCAACCAAATGAAATGGGATTTGGATGTCCAAACATCATTATTATGCCGAATCAGCAATCTCACAACATGATCAATAAAGTAAAATTTGGTAAGTTTCCTGACTCGACTAATAAGAGAAAGATGGAGTTCCATGATGATCATAGAGGAAAGAAAGTTCAATTTCCCCTATGTAAATCATGTGGGAAGAGGCATCAAGGAGAATGTTTCAAGGGAACTGGAAGATGCTTTAGGTGTGGAATAGAAGGACACAAAGCAAGTAAGTGCAAAGGAAAAGGGTCGGTTAACACCATGGATGAGGATAATGGTATTGCTACGACATCAAAAATGGTTAAGTGTTTTAAATGTGGAATGTATGGGCATTATGCAAACAAATGCCCTAAGGGAAAGACTCATGAAGAGAATCAGTATGGTCATATGGGTAGTATTTATGTGGATGATGATGAAGAGACTACAAATGATATGTGAGATGAAATAATTTTTGAAGCTCGGTCAATGGTTTGAGAATGTAGTGGAATGATTACATGTTTATCATGTGTAATTTTGGAATAAAGAGACATCTATGGATTGTTACACTGTTGTCTTTCCTTGTGTTTTGAAAATGTATGATTAATGTTTCCAGTATCCATGAAAGGTTATTCAGATATTTTTGGAATGTAGATGATATGCGCATAATGAAGGGATAAGGAGAAAATTAAATGTTTGATAGTATTCATGAGCTCATGATTGATATAAGGACTAAGTGATATCATGGTGTTAGTATATAGAATTTTTAGGATTTTGGTATGTGGAAAGAGTTAACTTTTAATAGAATTCGTGTTTTCAATAAGGTTCAATGGGTATTCAAGAGAGTACAAGATTAAGGCCTTTGAATGTTTGGAATGTGACCAACAAGATATATCTTATGATATATGGGGATCAACGATGGTATTAAATCTCTGGTAATCGTTTTCACTATGTTATGAGAATGGACTGCAGTATTATGGATAAGCCTAAAGATTGGAATGGATTATGTTGGACATAAGTTAGTATTGTTTAAGGATAGAAGTTTTTTCGATATTATTGATGGGATGTTATAGTAATATAGTTTTAGAAAAAGGACAACCTGCAGGACGGGCGACAGCCCATCGCTTCGGACAAGGCTGTGGGAATTGAACCCACAACCGAAGTGCGACTGGCCTTTATCGCCTACCACTGACCTACAGGAAGTCCCTGTTTAGTAGAAACTAGTTTTATTATATTAAGCAGTATGATATATGAAGTATAAGTCCATTTTAGGAACCATATATGATTAATCTCACTATAGAATGACTTATGTATATTTAATAACTTTTGCTAACCTTTTGTTTGAGACAGATGGAATGAACAGTCATTCTATCACATGATCTGCTAACACTTCACGAATAACAAATTCACCTTCATTTATTTAAGAGATGAAGTGGAAATTGTTCAAGGCACGAACAACAGTGAGATTGTACCAAAATAAAGTAAGTATTTATTCTAATTCAAATTTTCAACTTTAGGGAAATGATCTTGAAAACCAAAAATGTTGTCCTAGTGATCTTATACCTGATGAATCAGATGGTACCTTATATCATCACAAATCTATGGATTTGTGATTACTGGCTTTTCCATAGCCATGTTCTCTACCACTCTCCATCAGAACATGATGGTTAGATTTCTCTTCCATATCCATATTTTCACCTATGTGGAAACCCAATGATTAGTTTATTTGGGTAATCGTTACATTTCATACTTTAGTTTTTAAAGCCAAGTTTTGGTATTCCCTTTTTACGATGTGGGTTTCTATTAAAGAAACTTTCGAATAGTAAACCATTTATAACCCCCGACGAATTTCGAGGGAGAAATTCATTTTAAGGGAGGTAGAATGTAACAGCCCGAGATTTTATGAAAAATATTCTTTTTTATTTCACTAATGTCTTGTGTTGTACGCTACACCAAAAGGAGCTTGCACAACACGCATCATTGACTTGCCTTGCATTACACGCAATCGCAACCTTCCTCGATAGCGTGTGTGGTACGTAATACTGAGTTTCACGAAACAATGATATGCTATTAAAATATTATTGAAACTAGCCGTTATGAATAGTAATAACTACTTTTTAAATTTTAGAAATTTTAACTCTCAAAATGGACTTCATTTTTGGATTCGGAGTATCGAATTTAGCCTAAGGTGAAATTTTGGTACTTTTCGGATAACTTTCATATTCTGATGAATAGTGAAAATTACTAAATTATAATTAAAAACAACTTTTTTAATCGAAATAATTAATAGTGATAAATCATTAATTTGAGTGGTTTTAAAGTATATTTAGAATATATTTTTACAATTTAATACAATGTTGGTCATTGGATGTAATTTCACATTTAAACCAGTTATAAACAAGTGTCAATCTTTTGATAGTTATTATCTCTTAAAAACACGCTATTTGTTGTAACAGCGGAAATTAATTATAAAATTAATTAATGCAACTTATATGTTTGGAATTTTGTAAAATAGAAATCATTTTTGAATTCGGAATATCAATTATAGCCTAGGGTGAAATTTTGGTACTTTTCTGAAAACTTTCAATTTTTGATGAATAGTGAAACCACTAAGTGGTAGGTTAAAAACTGAATTTTGCATAAAACTTAATTTTACCGCTTCTGTGAATGGAATTTCGAAAATCCGAGAGACACAGTTAATATCAAGGACTAAAATGTGGTTCAATGAGATGAAAATAATTTTTTGGTGAATAGTAACTTTTTACTTTTTTTACCACGGTTAATAGTAAATAAGGTAACTAAGGGTAAATATGATATTAATATTACCCTAACACATGTCCTAATTCTATTGGACAAGTGTAATTCGACCAAAAACAAACTTAGGAATAAAATATGACCATTTAGGCCCACTTGGATTAGATTAGGACATTTATTATTAATTTATTTAAAGAAGGGTTAAAATAGTTAAAATCAAAGTTTAATAAGTAAATCATTTTTAATATGGGGTTATACATAAGATAAATTCGACTATAAATATTCATTATAAAGCTAAAAAGATTTCCTACATGATGGTATTTTATTTGTAATTTTTAGACATCAAATAATATAATTTATTTATGACACAAAAATGATGCAGTAATTATCTTATTAATGAAATATTGACATAATTGATAATATAAATACCAAAATAAATGTAATTTAAGACTTTTTATGAATTACACTAATTTTCTAGGTTACTATGATATATTAGTGTTGATTTAATCAACTTGGTTCGAACATATAATTCTGTTATGACTTTCACAAAAATCATATATCAAATAGTGTCAAAATTGACACAAAATAGTTTTTAAATCAAATATTATATTACTAATTGTTATTTTATTCCTAAAAATATAAGGTTTGGCCAAATGACTTAGATAAGGATATATATATTAATAATAAACAATTTGGGGTTCGTTTGGCATGTTATAGTAAGTGTATTAACCATATAGTGAAAGAAAACAAAAAGACATGGTAAAAGTTAAATTATTTAACTTAGAGTTAAATCTAATTGATAAGGTTAAAATAATACCCTAAACTTGTCTAAATCCTATTGGTTGATAGGATTTCGACCCATCCCCACTTTATCTTCGAAATAAGACCCTTTGGAACCATTATAAACCGATTTTGACTTTAATATAAAATAATATTTTGAGGTATTCCTAAGGTGCCCCTCTCCTCCCCTATAAAAGGACATCTCCTCCCCCTCCTCCTCACACCAATTTGAGCACTCAAGCTCGGCCAACCCCTACCAATTTCTCCTCTCCACTTCCCTAGCAACATTCTAGAGGTTCTGGTCTTCCTCAAAGACCAATTTTAGTGCCCTAAGAGGAGGTCTCAAAGAGGCACTTCAAAGAAGAGGTAATTACCGTTACCAATTCTTTCATCTTTATTTCTTCTTCCACTTCTTCTTCTTAGGTTGTTTCATTATGAAGTAATAACATCAGTATCACTCATATACTGATATGTTATTATAAGTATGAAACAACCCTATTTCACCATCTATCCATCCTATGGAAAAAGAAATCACCGCGCGTGCGTACGTACGGAATACCGTCTCCACGCCGTGGTGTAATCTATTTTCCACCACCACCTTACATGGATGGGTATAATGGTGTAAAGAATAACTATACATAGTTATTACAACATCATATTGATTCTGATATATTTTATAATACACTCCAATTCAATTCAATATTTATAGAAATGATATCATCGCTCGTGCGTACGTACGGAATACCGTCTCCACGACGCGATGAGATTCATTCTCCATGTTAACCATTTAAGAATGATCATAAAGTATATATAAGAAATAATAATGAAATATATGACATTATAAAGCTACTGGATTTATGTATATATATATGTATGTCATCTACTTACTTCCATTTCAAGACAATAAGGAAAGGAAAACAGCGTTCATGCGTACGTACGGACTACCGTCTCCATGAACGGTGTTTTTCATTTTATTTATCTACCTATTATATATATATATATATATATACTGAATATATATGATATATAAATCATATTTTATATTCTGTAAGTAAGTAAATCATGATATAAGTAATAATGATGTCAAGAACAACAAGTCAAAACACCTACGATAAATGAAACGATTTTACCCAAAACGCTTCTTTAACATGGAATTTACAAAAGAACGGGTAATATAATGTCATAAGTGAACCATATATGATATCATAACAATGAATATGATTCTGTAATAAGTCAATAACATGATTTAAATCATTATACAGGAGGTTCGGACACTTACAAAGCAAGTCGGACCTAAGGTAAGGGAAATATCACAATCTCATTTTTATCCGAGATTGTTTATTCGTAAGTATTTACTGGGGTGTATTTTATCATCCACATCCATGTTCCCTTAATATGTAATATTGTTTCCATCCACTTGCAATATTTTAAATCCAATTTTACCCTTAGGTGAGTTTTTAGTAAAGAATATGAAAGGAATCTTTTTTCGTTTTTCCGTACGAGGTACTTTTTGACTTTTCCGACAAAAGTACGAAGAATGTTTTTTTTACTTATACGGCACGAACGGATTTATACTGTTTTATAAAGCCTTATTTTCATGAAGCTTCCTCTAAAAGATTTCATGACTATTTTCAATAAAATCTCTTTCTTTTAAAATTGCATGATGTTTTGTGAAAAGAAATTGATTTTGAAGAAGAAAGGATATTTTCCTCAAGAATTCAATTCAAGTGTTTTATCAAAATTATTTTCCATATAAGATAATAAAGGGTTCTGTTTCTATCCATATTTTTTTACATTGATTTGACTATGTTGTGATGGAATTATGTTTATGAATACCTTTATCTTATATGAATGGTTTTATGATGTCATGTTGTTTAAGAATCCCATTTTTATTACATGGGTTATGCAATGATGTATGATTTATGATTTTGTGGCACACATAAGAAAGGATTCATTAAGAGATGGGTGGGACCTATATCTCCCTCCAATGCATTGGGTAAAGATTTCATATCTCATGAGATAGACATGGCTGGAATGGTAGGTTATACCGGTTCAGTGAAACAGGACTGAAACGAGGATTACTCGATTCAGAAAGGGACTTTGTCCACTAAGATAGTCTTGGCAATGAGTCTTGACTAACAAGAAATGATTCTCTATGATTATGTGTGTATGCCACAATGAGTAATGTTTTAAGTTATGATTTCATTTCACTACTATGATTTATCCCATGTTATGAAATTATGCTCTCTTTTGCAGGTTAAGATTTCCAAAAATGTTATGTTCTTATGAAAATTATGTGATTGATATTTCTTTTGTTTACCCTTACTGAGCATTTGTGCTCACCCTTTTATGTTTTATTTTCCCCAGGACATAAAGAAAGGTTTTAGGTAAAAAAAAAGGAAGATCTTTATGGGAGATGTTGAAGATCTTTCCCCACGATTAGAAGATTTTATTCCGAGTTTCCAAAGACACTAAACTATTACGGTCCTTGTGTGTGTGTTTTTGTTATGTACTAAGTATTCCGCAAAAGTAATGTAATGACAATGTACGTCAAGATACGGGTCTCTACACATATCAACTAAAATTATTTTATTGGATGGTTCATTAGGTTCATTTCATCCTTTTTAGGGGTAATTATTTCCTACATTAAAACTCTTATATATTTTTTAAATATTAATAAATCCTTATTTGAAGTCCAATATATTTAATATATGAACCTTAAATTATCAAACAATTATAGAAATGTATTGATGTGAACCCATCTATATTATTATGAGGTTCTCCATTTTTTGAACCATCTATTGTATTCATTGTTCTCCATTGTAGGTATTTCTCAAACGAGTCATTGTTTTTACTTCTCAGTTACATTTATTTTTTATGCTTATTTTAAACCACATAGTGGGGTGCTATAGAATTTATCATCATACAAGGATAGATCAATTTTTTTGAGATTTTTATTGGGCCTATGATATTGGATTACTACATATCATCATGAGAGGAATTATAAATCATTTATTTTGTTTACATATAATGCGACATATCATACCTTTTGAGGTCAAGTGATAAGGACCATACAATGAATTTTAAAATCACGTGTCATAGATATATAGTTAGTTGATTCCTAGAAAAAAAATAGTGTGGGACTTGAGCTGAAAAGGCCTGAGAGACCTGGATGTGATATATATTCTCAAGTTAGGGGAAATGATCTAATAGGTAATATCTCCTAATAATGATGGTAATGGATGGATTGAAAAGTAATATGGTTATTTAGGTTGGATTTGACCCTATTGGAAAATTTCCAAGATAATATTATGGAGAATTTTAATGTGAATGGTTTAAACCATATAGAGTCTTCCTATGTATCCCATTTAGAGAAAAATAAAATAACATTTATTTTTAAATGGTTGGGACTTGAACCTACTACGGAGGCCCAAGTGGTTTCATTATTATGAATACAGACCTTTTAATGTTTTCTTCCATTGAATATGGCCCTTTAAGGGTGTAATAACAAGGTTATGGATTATACTGAGTAGGATGACCATTTTATCGCACAAATGAAAATATCATAACTAATCTCTAAGACCAATTGAGTTCTTTTTAGTGTGATAAACCAGATGATGTAGAATATCTGACACTTCACACAATATTGTTTTTTTTCTTGTGGATGAGGGTGGGGTATGGAAGGTGGGGGTATCCCACAATAATGAATAAGAGATTATTCTAGTAGGGATTCCTCAAGGATCCATTTAGTCCTCTTCCACTGGTATTTAAGGTTGATGTCATGGATTGGATTTCCGCAAGAGAGATGAGGTTTATGTGTGTCCATCTCCTCACTTGTTTTCAAACCCTTCGAATTGGGGCTTACATATATATATGGATACAGCCTAATTCTATTCACAATTTGGGAAACATATGTTGTTTCCATGTCCTAGTGTTCATCCCTAATCATCCCTATGTTTGGATTCCTTATTACCATGTGAAATTATATTCAAGTTCATTTTGGGGATCCTACCTATTGGGTAGGATAAATGTGGGACTTACATTACCATAGTAATTTATATGTGAGTGGATTTTCCAGTGTTCCTTGTGCTCTGATCATACATTTCTATAGGATTTATTGGATTTATTGGCTTGGCCCCCATCAGGAATGGGATCTATGGAAATATTTTCCCTTCCATTGGGGATAAGAAATAGGTCTCAAAGGATGGATCCCCTAGGTGTGTCATGGGTAATCCGAATAGCACTTTTCCTTGGTGGTACCTAGGTTGGTTGACTAGTGCCTCACCAATGTACGACCTAGGAAATATGAAGGTTGCACTCCCAGGTGGTACCTAGGTTTTTTGGACGATGCCTCACCCATGTATGACCTAAGTGAGAAGAATTTACCTCGTCTAGTTGGTACATGGGTGGGCCGATTGGAACCTCCCGAAAGTATGACTATGGTGAGATGGAGGTGCCTCACCCAGGTAAGACCTAGGTGACCTGAAGGTTCCTTTCCCAAATAAGAGTTAGATGTGATGTTGGTGTATCTTGGGTGATGGATAACCCAGGAAATAACTTCTGGTTGATTGTTTTCTAATATCCTCAAGGGTTTCCTCATATGTCATTGTGTGACTGTCATGTAAGATTTGATCTAAGAGATGTCCATTCTCCCTAGTGGGTTTGACAAGGGGGTATGGTTATTCTCACGTGTCCTCATATTTTAGACCATGAGGAAACTCAATCCATTGAACCGTACTATTTCCCCCATGTTTTATGTGTTTATAATGTTACCTGATAGTTTAGAAGACTTGGGTGAGAGACGTGGATAATAAGATCTTCAAGAAGTCGCTTCGTATTCTAGTCCATTCAAATGGGGATATCAATGGTATTATTTATAGGAAATCTTAGGACCCTTGGTGAAGGAGCTTTTATGTGAAATGCCATCATGAATATAGAACTTGTTAGTCTACCTCACAAGTTTGATTTGTATGGGTGTGCTACATAGTTTTCTTATGTTGAATAGAATTGTGTGAGATTTGAGACCTCATAGGTGGATCACTTTTCACAACTTTGGTGACATGGATACTTTTTTGAAATGTTCTCCCTCTTTTTATTGAGGCACGTTCCTTTTAGGTTTTTCATACTTTTGTGAAAAATGGATTTTCAAAAAATCCACTCCCCCAGGTTTGGATCTAATTGAAATAGGTAGGTATAATTATTTAGTAAAGATATATATGGCCATTGATTGATTCTTCAATTATTGTAATTCAAGTATCTATGCACATTTATGCTCAGGAACGGAGGTCATTATAGATTTTACATCACACAAGGTAGCGGTAAAATGATGTATACATGCTCATCATGCAGGTCAACTATTTAGGCTAACCATATAGTCAGACCACACAAGTGGACCACACTAGTCTACCATTCATGTCGACCACATAGATCCACCATGTATATAAATAGGGTTTCATTTCCCTTCATCATTCACGCTCATCCATTTTTCTCCATCTATATTTATGCTAGTGACTCATATGAGTCTTTCTTATTTCACATTTTTCACCTCACTTTTGTGTACCTATATAATGAATGAAATCAGGGAGATTCCTCCACCAAACCTATTTGGAATGTGTCCTATGCAAGGTTACATACAAGAGTGGTCCAGGCGAGTTCACTTGTGTGAGTTACCCATGCGAGGTCCCTGGTGCAATTGAACTACATGAGGTCTCAAGAAAGAGCGACCTATGCAACATCACTGGCACAAGTGACATGCATGAGGTCACTCCCTTGAAAAAATACCCCTTTACAATTTAGTTTAAACCCTTTAATTTAATTACATCCTTTGTGTTTTCTTGTAGGTTTCCAAAATTTCTTCTCAAGTTGTTTATATTTCTAATACAAAAAATATTCCATGCATCAAGGAGATATTATAAATAATCATGCAAGTATATTTGATAATATATGACCATGTAATTCTAAAACATTCAAAACATTTAAAGAAGAACTATCTGGAATACCCTAGGAGTGAATACTTGTCACTGTATAGTTGTAGAATTTTGAAAGATGTTCCAATCCCAAGTTCGATAAAAAGAATTCCAAGGTACTAGTTCAATGAATTTGGGAATACATTTATTGAAAATATTTCTATATGATTTTCATACATCAATGGAGGAATTATTCCATTAGTATATCTAATGTTCCATGATTTGAGTAGTTTAGACATGAAACTTTACATACAAAAATCAAAAACGCAGTGTTATGCAACCATTTTCTATAAATCGTTGAAGTACTACCCAAAGGATGAATGGAATGATGAGTCTTTTTTGATGGAGTATGGGTCAATCATAAATTGATATGGTATTACTCAATTCACAAAATATGAGTTGAATTTAAGAGTGATCTGTAAAACATTGACATTAATGAGGCCATATGGGTGCTGCAAAAGTACATGTACAAGACTATTAATATGGTTCCGGTTTTTCTAATTCATTTCATCCAAAATTTTAATACATTCCATATAATACATAGGTATGTTTTAACCAGTATTTGGGAAATTTGAAAAATCTCTATATTTCCTATTCTTGGGGTATTGTAGGATGAATTCATCAAACCAAATGTGACATGTAGTGATCTTGAAGGAACACCTGTGCTGGACTATGAGTGATTCAGTGTGGATAAATATATTAAAAAATAAGTCCCTTAACCTAGGGGTGAAATCGAAATATAGGAATGGATGAAGATTTTATTATCACCCAAGGGATGAACCACATGAAAATTCCCCACGGGATGTCCTATAATTGATAAGCATGGAATTTGAGGTAGATGTTGTCTTGTGATAGACTATGGTGAATACACCAAATGGGTGTATTCCATATAGTCTTAAATTTCTTATAAGAACCATCCTTCATAGTTTCTTTCCTTGTGGATAAGAACCAATATTCTATCAGTCCTAAAATCCTATGGTTGTGTGTCCTTGGGGATATTTTTCATGGTACCCAAGTTGGAAGAATGATTACATGTATAGTTGGAAGCCCGAAAATTGGTGAAGATTCACTGGTGCATGATGAATGTGTACAAGGATAATTACCACTTCCTAAATTCATGTAATTTCCAAGTACTATGGTTTTGGATAACATCACACTTTAGATCCAATGAGGTGTTGAGCAGGGTCAACATTTTAAAGTTTTTTTCGTACATTTGTGAAAGTTGTATCTGGTATTAGACCACTATAAATGAAACATGAGGTGGACTCCTAGACTCTGATAATTTCAAATGACTTTAAATTCTTACCATATGGTGATTATAAAAACACAACAATCACTAATAATGGCCATAAAACTTATAATCTCATGTCTCAAATGATATCCTTCAGATATTATTTAAAGATTATAAGAGTTGATGGTGAAATTATCTTTGAGGAGTACATCCCCTACATATTTTCATAGTAATTAAAATTTTTGAAAATTCATAAAATCTCTCCTAATATATATTTTTAATAGGATATAAATCCAATGGTTTCCTATAAACATTGGGTGATCAGGGCTTAAGAAGCATCTAAGGTGGTCATTGAGTTACCTTCCTCGAATTCACCTATCAGGCTAACTCAAAAAATACGACCACTCATAGATCTAATATTTCCATTAGGGGTGTCATTTAATGACATCCCTTATGTTTAGGAAACTATAAATACTTACAAAAAGTCCACATGGGAATATAGGTTCACTCTGAAATTAATAGTGATGAGGCTCCTCCACAACCCTGGCCCAGAGGAATTTGGTAAGATAAAACCTAAATGAATGCCTCAGGTGGTACTAATATATGGAGATATATTTTCCATCATTAGGAGATGATTTTTTCTTCATCTACCCAGACCCTAAATTTGTTATAAGGACCAACAAATATTTCAAATTTGAAAGAAATTAGATCCTCATCATAGCCAGATGCAATGAGAATTGATTATGTGATGCGTGAAGTGGCCTAAGTCTAGAAAAGAATAACCCACGACATAAAGTATTTATGGATTTTCTTTCATAATGGAATACATATATGAAAAAATCGAGATATTCGAGGATCCCAATTCTTAAATTTTATAAAAATCCTACCAAGGTGGGGAATCATGTTTTTTAGTAAGATATGTTGATATATGCTACCGAGGAACGAATCTAATCCATGGGATGAGTTTCTGGAATGATAGATTATGGTAATATTAAGGGGTGTCTCATAAAACCAATGATGAATGGGATGAATCATTCAGCACTATTGATATTACCATATTCTCTTTTTATTTGAATCCCACATGATTTATTTTAGTAATTGTGGGTACTGATTCTATGGAACCACTTTGGTATGTTGAAGGGAGAAGTTCTACCAAAACTATATTCTATGATATATACTAGAATGGGAACATAAATCATGGTTGATAGTCCTACCCATAAGCTCAGGAATTTATCTCTATGATAGATATTAATTTAGAATATATGGTGAAAACCCCTTACCACCCTTGGTACCTAGGCTTGAGAAGACTAACATGGGCCACTAACCAACTCAGGTGAAGAAATGAAAGACATAAAAGATGTTGGATTGGAATATGTGACACATTAAGTATTCAAAATTTCATTTAGTCCTTCAACATTATTGATGTACCCATATGGATATTCTATTACTTTGTAGGATATTCTTTACATTCCTCCATCAAGGGGTCTAGTTCCAATCCATCAAGAGTTGAAGAAGGTAGTCATGATACGGTGATAACTCTTATTGATAAGTATTCCCCCTTGATGTAAGAAGTGTTGGGAGAACATACTTCATCTATTATTTTAATTATAGAGGAATAATAACAAACTGATAATGTCGTTCATGCATAACAAGATATCATATGTAAATTTTTGACTATCATCTTCATAATTTTCTTATCTTTTACATACATCATGGGACCCCATTATGACCATTTTTAGCACATTAATTACCTCATAATGAGCTGAAAATATATTTATGACATGTGATGAAGGATGATATAGTGGATTTTTGGTGATGTGACTCAGAAAGAGGTTTAATTTCGAGGTTATGAAGGTCGTAGTCATTGGTGGAGCCAATTTTGGTCCTAATCCAGATTTCTTGGATATCTATACTGGTGAGGATACCACCATGATTGGGACATTAATTCATGAAATGAGAACTCGTGATATGAAAATTAACAACAATCTTTCACATATTAATATTTCCTACGCCCTATAGCAGTTTAAGGATTTCAATAAAGAGTTATTCAGAAGTGAGTATTTATTTTTTAACAATAGATACTTTCTTTCTGGTGTTTTAATATCAAATTCTTAAATTGTGTAGAATTTTCTGTAGATAAAATTTACTAATTCATTGAGAATTGGGGTACTGAAATTCCTTATACTTCTCAAGAAAAATAGGTACATGTCTTGGAACCATTTGATTAGAAATCCTTTTATCATTTTATCCTAGGCTCAGGAAGTGTCTCTCATCTAGAGGTTATTTCTCAGGCTATTAAAACTATGGAAGCAAGGGATACCCACAATCGAGTAGTTGATCCATGAAAAGTTTAATATTATTATGTTTTTATATTGTATTCATATCCATTATATTTATCATTTCCACTATTAATGATGAGTTCAATATGTCTTTCTACCCCACCAAATTCGTTATTTGGTCTATAGGGGGAGGCCTCCATGCCCATTAAACCAATGGTATTAGGTGAGGATGATGCAACTCAAGATAGAAAAACATGGGATACCACAAATAGATATTGATTACAATTCCCTATATGTATTAGGTCCCTTTTATGGGAGAGAAAGTGGAGATAATCTCATTCATGGTGGTTGGGCCTATAATGAGAAGTCCAATAATCACTACATATCATATTGGAATGAGAATAAATCAATATGTAGTTCTAGGTATGAAGTTGTGATATGAGATCAGTACTAGGAATAATGGTCCTATTATGATATGGCCACAATAACATGTAATTTTATATCATATGATTGGGATGTAAACCCTGTAGTTTAACATCATGTGTAATGTTAGTTACCCTACTATTTAACTTAATGTGAAAAGTATTTATGTAGTTAATTTTATTCTACATCTAGTATCATCCATTTACTATTGATTCATCCAATACTGCCCAATAATTATATGGGTGTGATGGGGGGGTTTTAATTCATGGACACAGTGTTCTAGGATTTGAAAAAATGAAGTCAAACAAGTTTTCAAGGTTTGATCACATACCATAGTTAAAAAGAGGAATCCATTAGGATTTTTTAGGTCATATATAGATAAAATTACTCTTTACTTGAGGATGATGATACCTCTGGTTTCCAGACTATATTTGGAGGTGTATCGTGGAAATTCGTGATTGAGGTGTATCATTTATTTTCAAAACAATGGTTTCCTTCTAAGTTGATCTCCTTCATCAACACTATCCAAGGAAAGATTATAGAGATCCAAACTTCACAATTAATTAGGTATATTTTATGAAAGGAGGGTGTTATATTATGAAGGGTTCATTTATGTGGGAATTAACCATGAATTGGTATATTTTTCCTTGAAAATGTCTAATTTCTAACATTAAATAAGTGAAGGAAACATTTGCATGTAGACTCAGGATTTGATTCAAAGGCATCATTACATTTCCTATAGTAATAATAAGAAATCCATACATAGTTATAGATGAAAATATCACTATGTAGGATTGATTATTATGAAAGGGGGTCATGTTTTTAATATAGGATCATGAATGAGGTTACCACCCATACTGGACTCTCCCATGAAGACATTTCTCATACGTATGAGAGTGGGGACATCCCCACTTTTTTCTATAGCTAGGCCAATGTTGGAAACACTATGAATCACTGTATATCTCATTAGAATGGGAATTAAGACACACATAGTTCTGGGATAAAAAATACCCCACACTAGTCTCATTTATTTCTAAGGATGGCATTTTTATCATAATGTGGCTAGACTATGATGTATGTTCTAGATGTGACTAAATATCCCATTGGAATTAGAATCAATCCACATGTAGTTCTTGAGTAGAGGTTTGGTGGGAGACCACCACCTAGGATAGTGATCCTCTTGGGTGAGGGCCATAAAGAGGAATATTTTTACATCAATCAAGGGATGTAAACAATATATACTATCATTATATTATCAAGAAATTGGGTGTGAATTTTGAGTTATTTCATCCAAGACTAAGATAAAACAGACGTAAACTAATATATTTTGATCATGTGGGAATCCCTTACCTAAATTCTTAATCCCATGTGAGATATTATAAATGTGAGAAACAAAAAATAAAAAATATTTCTTTCCCCACACAAAGGTGATTAAAATAAAAGATAATACTCTTTTTATAATGTTGTTTATACGCAAAGATATAATATCTATGAGTCTTTGTGTATCTCATTGAAATGTAAATCAAGATATATGTTGTTCTATGAGCATCATAACATCAAATTAGAGAGATTTAAACGATGTAATTTAACATCATGTGGTAAGGATGGAGGTTTTCAGATGTGAAAAAGAAGACATGATTCCAAAAAAAATGTTGTCCAGATGTTCAAGAAATCATCTCACTAGAGGAATCCCATTTTCTGGACACAAATGTTATTAACCTATAGTCCCAAGGCATCTAATTCTTGGTAAAAAGGTTAGGTATACATTTTAATGTTGGGTAATGAAGATGTGGTAATATATTTTAATGTCTTTACACTAGGATTAAATGTGCCATGCCTTTGAGAGTCATGTGACAAGGACATATCCATGAAGTTTAGAATCATTTGGTAAGGAAGAATGGTTCCTTTTAGTTTTACAACATAATACTATGAACATATGCGGTAAATTACATTAAATATTTCTTTATAATTGTTGCAATGAAATGTGTCATCATATACTCTTTATCCATGGTGATCATTAAATATAAACTGTTGGAATAGACCATATGAATTGAAAAATGTCCTTCCTATTTTGGTTCAACCATTAGGTGTTTCATCCTAGATACCATCAAGGTTCAAAAGGAATAAAACTGGATCCCCTTATAGGAATTAATGAAGGTGAACATTCTTATTGAAATCTCAAGCTATCTAGTTTTAGTAAACCTATACATGATTAAGAGTGTGGTTTCTCTTCTCATTAAGACATTACAGTTCATGTAAATGTTTCTAGGACTTTCTTACAAACAATAGATCACAAATATAAATGTCTAATGAAGTAAATTAAACTTTTATGAGAAAGGAAATTTCTATCACAAATACCACTGAATATAGTATTTCCTTCACATTAATACAGGTTATTGGACAGTGGGCCAACAAATAATGTTGGAGATTTTAGGATCAGATGTATTATCATTTTCCACCACTTATATAATATATATGATAGGTTTTTTTTTTGTAAATCCTATATCTATCCATTTTCTAATGCATGATAGTTAGATGAATGGATGGGTTCAATGTTATATTCCTGGTACAAACTTTTCAATTTATATGAACTGAATTTGGTTCTATTGTCCCTCATTATTGTATGAGGTACACCAAATCTTGTTATAATTTTAAACTTCATAAAGTTTATAATATTTATAATCTAAAATTCTTTGAAAGGTATTGAATCATCCCATTTTTGAAATAATTTATTAGTAGTGATGATATAATCAAACTAATTTTCTATAGTGGTTGGGCGTGGCCCCACTACTTCCATTCCCAATATGTCAAATGGACAAGATTTTTTGGAGGTATACAACAATTCCTGGGGTTGGTGGATGAAATTGGAATGCAATTGACATGTATGTAACTTCTTTCAAATTTGGGTGAAATCTATTTTCTTTGAAGGAAATATATATCCAAGCCTCCTAGTTTGGTGAAAAATGTTGGTTCTTGATATGTGGACACTACAAACACCAGCGTCAAGTTCTCACATAATGGAGATAGCCTCGAACTAATCAATTCATCTAAGGATAATACCATTAAATCCTCATTTATAAAGGGACTTTATAATACTAGGGATGTCATAAATAATGAACTTGAATTCCAATAATTATATTTTAACATTATTGGACCTATTTGTTAAAATAATTCCACTCTAGTGGTATTCCTAATGGGGGTCATCCAACCATTCATATGATTATGTGATTCATGGGTAGAATTGACCTTGTTGATCACTTCCCTAATATTCTAAACAAATGTCAATACAATTCTATAATTTGAAATGATGATGATTGTTTTGTCTCTATCTAGATCTTTTAATGTTGTTGTTATGTTTTCCAGTTCATCATCCTAAGAATTTTATAAATGTGGGATATGATCCAACTTTTCATCCAAGGGGAACTCAGCCGTCCATACTCATACATAGTCAAAAATTGGATCAAATCTTACTTTTTTATAGTATTATCAGCATTTAATTGTTCTATTATAAACTTTTAGTCACATTTGATGTTCAAGTGGGACACTAGTATTTACGGTCTGAGTTCTATACCTTCAATAATGGATTTGTATTATACTATATTATTGGTGCAACATTATGACAATATGAAGTAATTTGGAAATTATGAATTTACTGGATAAATAAGGATGACTCCCAATCCATATTTATTAGGTTTTGGGTTTTCCATAAATTTTTTTATTTGGAATCTAGATTCATGATCAAAGTACATCTCTCTTGTTCTATGGGATCTTAGAGGGAGTGGGTTTATTTTTGTGGAATTTTGGTTCTCAAATGAATTTCACATAAAGAATGATGAACCATGAGTAAAGTTTCATAAAATTACCCCTTTATTTCCTTATATGTCATGAGGCTTATTTCAAACTGCTTATAGATGACTTCACACCTTTCCAAACATCTATTCAATATAGGATGGTTGAGGATGTACTTGAGAATGTCAGTTTGAGAGACCAAATAGACCACATGATTCAGCAATAAGTGCCTAAATTTCTAAACTGTAAAGATAAATTCCAAATATATTATCTTGATATATAAATAATGAGCCTTGGTATTGAGTATAGTTTTCCTGAGAAAATATAGAATGATTTAATTTCCTACGTCATTCTTTTTTCCAAGTAAAGAACCAAGTGATCTCATTGAGGCTTTCATGAATAAGATGAGTGGGATTTCATTTTTATGAGGAATTATCACTAGTGGAATCAATAAATACTTCTTTATAATATCAAATTCTTCTTAATAGTCATGATTCATTAATAAATAATCCTTTCTTTACTCATCTTGGTAAATGGAAATAAATCACCAGTAAGATTTCCTATAAATCATCGAATATAGGAAAGGTGTCAATATAGTCCACTAAATTATTTTAGATTTCTAGGATGTATCATTTCAAGGATATCCTTTGTCTTCATAGGATTAACTTTGACTCCATTATGGCATACTACAAACCAAGAAACTTACTAAAGGTTACACCAAAAGAACATTTCAGGAGGGGTCACTTTCAAGCTATGTTGCTAGATTTTGTTGAAAACTATTTCATGGTTAGAAATATTTTCCAAAGGTTTCCATGATTTCTCCAATGAATCATCAACATAAAAACCAAAATACTTTCCTAGAAAGGGTATGAATATGTGGTGAATTGTGAGTGGGTATGTGACTCTAGTATTCTTTAGACCGAAGGGTAACAATTGATAGCAATATTATCCTTAGGGTTTCAGGAAGGAAGTGGATTATTCATCAAAGTGGCCATTTAGATTTTTTATATATCTTGAATATCCATCCATGAAGGGTAGATCTTGCTAGTTATAGATTGCATTAATCAAATGTTCTATAATAGGAACTAGAATTGAACTTTTTCTTAGTTCTTTTTGTGATCTAAAAAATCAATAAACACTCTGATATTCACATTATTTTTATTAACTAGGAAAATATTGGTGATCAATTTTTGGTATTGGACTTCCTAAATGAATTTTTATTTGATGATATTATCAACTTCCACCGCAACCATAGTAGTGTTTTTCATATGTGCTCTTCTGGGTTTATTCTTGTAACCATGATTATTTTATTGAAAAACTAGGGGTTTAAGGCCTTTAATTACTATATAGTTATAGGAAAATACATAATGATGATTCTTTAATAAGGAGGTATATAGAACTTGTTATTTCATGGAAATTTTTATAATGATTAGTGTAGGTCTCATATTTTCTTCTTTTCCCAAATTTACCTATCAGAGTTCATCAAAAATGGTGGATACACCTTACATGAATGATGTTAATGCATCATTAAGTTCATATTCCTGCTCCTCTTCCTATTACTTTTCTAATTCCACTATACCCACTTCAATATGGGTAGGTGATAGGAGGGATCGTTAGAGATAACATAATTATTAATATTATGAGATTCATATGTACATATATCTTTACTCTTCTATGGAGACACAACAATTTCATCAAATTAATTTGAAAATGTTTGGGTTTATTAAACTTAAAGTGGTTGAGAAAGGGTATTATCAAATTAAGAGTCATTACTTACAAGAGTACTAAATAATATTTTATAATTTTTCAGTTAAGATAGAATGACCAATACCATAAGGACTTATGAGTACATGTCTGACTTTGAACTGATTTCTTTGATCTGGAAGATGGGAAGTACATACTAATTTCCTTGTTCTTTGAATAGATTGTTCATGGTCATTTATATATAATTTGAGGCCATAACCTAAGAAACACAATCAGTTAGGGGTTGTTTACATTCTCTCTAATAAAACTTTGCATCAATATGTTGAGTTTCACAAGACTCAAAAGGATATTTTTCACCATATAGTTTCCAACATTGACCATTGATGCAGTAATTGAGATATTGATGATATGGTGAAGGGATTTATTCATGTCAGGGAATATAATCCCTTAATAGTAGGTCCTTGATGTTTTTATCCTACAAGGCCTCTAGAAATTCATATTCATATATTTTCTCTCCAAAATGAGATTTGATATTAATCTAGTGAATATGATATTGATTTATATTATATTACCCTTTTAGAGTCAGTGTGGAAGGTAAAACCCATCTTTATTGAATCCTTTCTAACATAGAGATCATATTGGAATGAGGTTGACTCTCAATACATTGTCAATGAAATCTTGATGGATGTTAATGACATCTAGTCCTTGATACACATATATGTCCTAATGTTCCTGTATATCACAGGATCGTTTTCATGTTTTTTAAAAGAGATAATTGTTTGATATTCCATAGAGTCAATATCTATGTGATATACCTCATTATTACTAACATCGGATTTGAAATCCTAAGGTATTAGAGTGGCCTCCATAAATGCTTCTTGGAGATCCTTTGATAAGTTAAGACCATCCAAAATTGATAGTTTTTCCTGTTCTATGTTCAAATTATTTAATATTTCGTTTTTTATTAAAATTTATTTATATTATTATATGGATATATTTCCTAATAGTTTATATCATAGTTGAAGTGAGTGTAGCAGTCCAATCAGGAAGTTGAACAGATTTCAAGGGTAGTTTTCCTATTGTTTGATTTAATTGACTTTTCCTGACCATTTGTTAGAGATAACAAGACAATTGTACCCCTTTAAATTGATCTTCCATAATGATATGGAATGGAATATTATAAGTAGGTATGGTCATATTCCACTACTCTTCATGTGCTCACTAAAGGTATTTTCAATGATTCTTATCCACATAAATGCCTTCATTAGGTATGTCGTAGGAATTTTGAGTTCAATCAGCCCTACATCTCGCCTTGCCTACATGGCCTCTACAACCTCTCCTATGGTTCACCAATTTAGAAAAGTTAATATAGGTTCATATGTATCCTCATAATTAGATAAATAATCCATTAAATAATGGACAATAATAAAACTAATGATAAATTCTTCATCTGATGGGGATTCTTTAGGGATGCATATTTACTATGATAATGTTTGGTGGGATGATGCTCATGCTTTTAGTGTACAATTCTTAATGTCTAAGGGATTTTAGGCTAGCATCATAGTTTCATCGAGTTAATCCTCTTATATTTTATTTCTATTCTTCCATTAATTGTTTTTTATTGGAAGATTATATCCTAGACAACCGATCTGTCAATAAAGTTGACATTAAAATGGTAGAAGGAACTGAGGGCAGTATTGGTTGATTTAACAACACTGTAAGGATAATGTGAGTCTTTTGGTTTTTTTTCAGGTCTTCACTTCTCTTAAAAAATTTTCACCCATTCTCATGAATTCTTTCCATTAAACTTCTTATTCAAGAGTGGCAATGGAAATTCATTCCACTTGGGTCGGTGGTTAGCCTAGATTTAACTTTCCAAAATAAACCATATTTTATAGGATTTATTTAAATAAAAAACAATATTTGATGGTATTTCCCATCATTTTATGAGAGGAGAAGTATTATGTGAGGTCATAAAGGCCAAATTTCTCACGTCAGTTAGGCTCCAACAATTTTAGTAATTTATTTCCCATGGCTGAAAAAAACGTAATAAGGAAATTTATCATATCAGAAAGAATTAAATTTATTCATCCAGTTTTTAAATTGGGAATGTTTTGTTTACATTATATATTCCTTATGAGTATATTACTACTGATGTTTCCATTAAAGAGGATTTTATGCACGTTGATATGTGGGGATTGTAATTGGAGCTAGTGTAGTGGATTTTTTTAAATTAATTATTTCAGTTTCCACTCTACCCAACCTCTTCCATTGAGATGATGACATGGGACAAGATTTATCCTTGGATTGAAAATAGAATATTCTATCTATTTTTATATAATGTTAAGATATTTAAATTCACATTGATACACTAGGGGGAAAATATTTTTCTTAGTTTATTAGGAATATTCCCAATGAATGTACCCAAAAAATCTTCTTGAGGAAGCTACAAGTTTATGTAATAAGTCAAACTCTTCCACCAAAAAATGAAATCTAAAAATCTATCATTTTTTATTGTAAATATTTTGTGAGATAAAGGAATATTTTCTTCTTAAATATTGAGGTGAAATGATAGAGTAATTTTTGGTGAATATCTTCACACATGTTGATTGATCTAGATGGTAGAGTAGTATATCAAGAGAAAGATGGTCCCTCTAAAGTCTGTATGAAACATTTGAGATTGGAGACCTCTTGTTACTTTAGGTTCTATATCATGGATCCACACCATGACATGAAGTTCATCATATGCTATTCTAGATCCCCTAAACCACTAAATGTTGGCAACATGGGATTCCCAATGTTTTGTAGGGGATGAGTTGCATCCACCCATTCAGGGTTGACTTGCTATCTATTTTTACTAGTGTGAATAATCCTTCCATGTATTATAATCATGTTTCCAGTGACTAAATATTGTTGATGATCTTTGAAGGAATAACCAACTTGGTAGTATCCTAAACAAGGGGAATAATTTGTTGGTATGGTTCTGGAAGATCTTCTAGTACTCACAGTGGGTAACATAAAATCATTGGCCTTTGATAAATTGCCTAAAGAGTGATAATTGTGTACCCAATGAAGGGAACATCTAATATCATGATACAATGGGGTCTAAATATATTGTTTTTAGTTTCCCCATATGTAAAATACATTCTGAATCCATTTCTAACACTAAAATGAACCATATTGGCTGAGGTATGTCGACTGGGAGGTGGTACTGGAAATTTGAGGGATTCTCGAAGTTCATAGCTAGCCTATGTTTTTAGGTATACATGACTTCATTATTAATTCCATTGTGGATAGTATTATGAATATAATCCTTCTACTTTTATTCCACTATGTCGGCCACATTTTTAATAGTGTCCATAGGGGTGGTGATAATGATGTTCAGCATTGAATAACACATTGAAAGTTTAACATTAATACCAGAATGATAAGAGGGGGTATTGTCTCATGTATAAATATTGAAATAATTGTGATTTACAAGAGATTAAATACCCTTGAAGGATTGGTTTTTTTGTGCCTTACACGGTGCCTCATCCTCTAGTTCTATTGGAATACATTGACAAATAGTGATCTGAAATGAATCGATAGACAATTTGTTATATGTATTCCTAGAGAGAAATTCGGGACATGAGATAGGATTAATAGAGAAGATTCACTTCGCTTCACTCCCAAAAATTGGAAAAGACAGTCTTATGTTGTTGAAAATATTGATATAGAAATTCCCCTAGACCAATAGGATAGGGTTGTTCCCTATCCACTACTATAGTATTTTCTATTGTATTTTTCAGAATTGTATGGGAGGGATGTGTTAAAAATTCTCCTAGTCCAATGTGCATGAGATGCTCCTATACTACTGTAGCTATAACTTCCATATCCTCTATATTGACCTTATGTATCATTGTTCAAGCATGATTATGATTAATCATATGATCTAAAGGTGTACTACATTCCTTTGAAGTAAGTGTAATTACTTGAATATTTTATGTCCTTAATTTACAATCAATAACAACCTTCACAGATGCCTTTTGCAAGAGTATTTTAATGTATCAATCTCAATGGCTCAAATGTTTTGGAGATTTATTTGAGGATAATTCCTGAAGATAATTACATTGGTTGTAGAAAAAAATTTCTTATGATAGTCTCCTAGAAGTAATTATCTTGTATGAAGTAACTTTTTGTTGTACCTGTTGATTGAGGAACAATATAAAATTCAATGATCTATTTTCTCCCCATCGTATGATTTAAAAAATGGTTATGGAGCTATAAATTAGTTGATATAGATTTCTTAACACCTCATTCCATGAGCATTGGTGACCCACTATTTATTCCTGATTTCATGCATCGCATAGCTAGGAGGGTAGGTAATCCAATTTGACAATGTAGTGGTTCGAATCCCTTGACATGATTTCCATATTCATCATAAGGTGATAATTTAGTACTCATGTAATGAAGAATATTCTATATGTTCACTTGAATACTATGAAAACATTATTATGACAGTGTTTCTAGAATATTATATAGAGAATTATCTAAGGGACAAGACATGGCAGATATATTAACTTCATCTAATAGTTTCCTCGTAATTAATTCTTCAACATTACCTTCTATGGAAGATTCCACCACCTGGTCTGAACAATGTGATGGTTTCTCAGACACCTTGTTGTAAGAATTATAATTATGAGGGATCTTCTCTATTATGTTGGTAGGTATATGATACAATGCTAGTTCAAAATAACCATTGGCTTAGACTTTCTTCAGGTTGAGAAGGAATATCACACTAGTGTGATAAGGGATCTGATAGGACTATCCTCATCTTCACAAATTCTTCATGATATGAGGACTTTCTCATCACTGGTTAGGCTAGAGGTGAAAATTATTTTTGAAATTATGTATCACAATAATGAATAACATCATAAAAATTTCAATTATTGTGAGAACTACTATCGTGGATTAACATTTGATCACTAAAAGTTTTTTTTTTTGATCCATACCTTAGGGAGTACCTTTAAGGTGGATTATGTTAAGGGGAGGACCCTCTAACCATTTGATCTTATGACCATTAGGAGGGTTTCATAAGAACTCATCTTGATATTTCTTCCCATTATTGGTCATTTATTTTAGCATGATGTAGGACTTCATTGTTATATTTCCAGGGAGTACCTTCAAATGTATTGGCAGTAAAATCACATGGAGTATATTTTCAATTGAAAGAGACTATTTCAATAATTTTTTAATGGATCAATAGAATCTTGGGCCACTATTTATTGAATATTGAAGGCCACGAGAACTCTATCCTCTAGTAGAGTAGTATTGTGGGTCTGCTCTTTATTTTCAATTCACCTTCAAAGATATATATTTTGGGTGCTCTCCTTCGGGATACTAGAGTATTATTATATTAATAACACCATTAATTTTGGGTAGAGAATTTGAATAACTCTTTTATTACATATGATACATTCTGATGTGATTATGATGTCTTGGAATGGATATGTGCATTCCCTAGAGTGTCCAATGTAGTTGATCGGTGACCCCTATTTATAATGAGGATATATACCCTATAACATTTTTGAGTTATTGTGTAACTTTTCCAAAGAACCTATTGGATTGGAGAAGATATATTTTTCTACTCTAGGGTGACTCTTTTTTCATACCATGAGTCACCCTAATTGAGGTGGTGGGGATTTGGTCCAAACTTTTAACTATTTTTGTTGACATGATTATGTCTTGGAAGGTTTCCTAGGTGTGTCCATAAATATATTATTAGACTTAAATCATTACTAGGACATGTTGAGGGACATCATTTTTTAGAATATAGATATAAGAGTATTCTGATGTTATATAATGTAAATATTTCTACTCATGCCATATTTACCAATATTCTTCATGTATGGAGGATGAGATATGGGGTTTCCCTTGTTTTCTACTAGAATTTTCTGATTAGTTTCTTCAAGTGTTGTATGATCTTGTTTATAGGCTTTATGTATATGAGAAAATATTGTCATCTATTAATTTGTTACCACTATGTTTTTTATATTTTCAATTGGTTGCTTCAAAACTATTCCAGTAGGTTTGAGTGGTATGAGTAGTAATTTTCATCTCATAAGATTCATTAATTTTGTTTTGAAATATTTTTGGTGAGAAAAGGGATGTTAGTCTATCACATGTTGTTTTATTACCTCCCCATATTAGATTACTTGGGTTCCCCAGTCTGAATGACCTAAGATGCAGCTTGTGGAAAGGTTTCCTCATCATGCCAAGGATTTTGATCCATGTGACATTAATAGTAAATGCTACAGGAAGGATCCCCTTGGAGGGACCCTTGTGTTTTTATTATGATGGTTTTAGTGAACTCTTGATATGAACCACAAAGATAAGGGAAGAATATATTGATTCACTCTATGGAAAGGATTCTAAAATAGTTTGAAACATCAACCAGTTCTGTTTCCTTCTTCACCACCAACAGTTCTTTGGTGGCCGATTGTTTGGGATTTTTATCTTGAAGGGATTCATAGGAGGCTTCGAATTTAGGGTTAGTACCATTGTGGTGTTACTCCTTGGCCATATCATTTGATACCTAGTGTTCAAATATCTGTGTAGTTGATAATATATTCTAATTATGTGAGGATCTGGTTTTTGTAGTGAATATAGTGTGTATTTAAGTCAATTTGTAGGATTCTATTTGATTTTAGGGAGTTATTGTTAAAAAACTGCATGTAGTCTAAAAGTGAAAAACAAAGATAAGAAAAATAATCAGTTAAGTGTAATAATAGAAAAATACATGTGAAATTTATGGTTTTTAAGGGTCTATATATGGACCTCTTGTATTTTATAGTGGTACACAAGTGGCCTAATATGTAGTAAATACTGTAATTTAGGTTAATTAAAGATGCATTTTAGGTTTACCATTTTTTTTTCAATCAAAATTTGGAATGATGATTTATTATGGTAGGACAGAATATAGTTCCATAAAATTTCATATCAGGTTACCATTTATTCCATAATTCTTTTTGGGAATTTTCTAATGGGATTTATTCATGGAACTAAAAACACCCAAAAGTTCTCATATCCATGATGAATCATGGGCCTTCCTTCCATGGATATGTGTTCATTGGGGAATTTTTCCAATGACACTTAGGAAGACATATTTTTCAGGAGGATGGGAGGTTGGGCACATCAAACCCATTTTGGGGATAATTTTTTCCTACTCCAAGAATCACTTATTGATTTAAGAAATATCCATTAATCCTTATTTTAGGTCAAAAATATTGAACAGGTCACCCTTAAATTAACAACCAATTATAGGCATGTATTGATGTGAAATATATGTATGTATCTAAGGTACTTTATTGATAGAACCATCTAAATGTATCTGAGGTTCCCCATCAATGGAACTATTCATACATGTCATAGGTTTTCCATCATTGTTATATTTATTTATTTGAGATGCTGGTTTAAAGACACATAGTGGGAACTTTGTAATTTATCATCATATGTGGATATGGGATTAGTTTTAATGATGGGATTTTCCCCATTAGAGGTGATTACTATGTATCCTCATGAGTGGAATTAGAACCCATGTAATTTAGTGTTATATAATGTAATACATTATACCTTTTATGGTCATGTGACTAGGACCAGACCATGTAGTTTAACATTATGTGGAAAAGGTGTCTCGAAAAAAGATTCCTAGAAGTGAATGGTGATGGAATTAAACCCAAAAGTTCTATAGACCTCTAAGGGATATAACATACTATGTAGGGTACATGATATCATTGGGAATATGGCCTATTAAAGATGGACATAGAGGTATCTTGAAGGAATATGGTCCTCTGGGATGGATATGACTCTTCTGGGAATATGGACCAAAGAAGATTTGGATGATTTTTAAGTTAAGAGATTTGAACCATAGAGTGGATTCCTATGTATCCAATTTAGATATGAATAAAATACCATATATTTAAAAATGTTTGGGTCTTACACCTATGGAAGAGGAACAAGTGGGTTCTTTATCGAGAATATAGTCTTTTTATAGTTTGTCTCACTGGGATTATTTTTCTTTAAGGGTTTTATAACATGGTTGGTGTATATAATATTTAGGTGTCCCATTTTATCATATATATGACATGATCATCACTATCCTATAATCCTACTTGAGTCATGTTTGTTGTCAAAAATAGAATGAATTGCAATATATGGGGTTTTGAACAGTATCCTTCGTCCGTAGTTTGATGAGGGTGAGGGTATGGAAGGTAGTGGATATCCAATATGAAAGACAAGGGTATTACTACATGTGGGATTCCATAATGAATTATTTTATCTTCGTCTTATGTTAGATGAGGATGAAGTTATGATGGGTCAATCAGAAAGAGATAAGTCAATTAGGTGGGTATGTCCCCTCTCTTTTTTTCAAACCCTAGGGTGAGGGCTTATGTATCCATATGGATAAATCCCAATTCTCATAAAAGTTTTTGGAAAAATTTCACATCCTATCCCAATATATTATATTTTATCATCCATAAGGTTGGGTTCCTTATTACTATAGGAATGTATAATTGAGGACATTATGAGGAAGTTACTTATTGGGTAGGATAAATGTTGGACATTCATTTTCATGCGAATTTATAATTAAGATTCCATGATGTTTTTTCCTATGAACTAATCATACAATTATAGAGGCTATTGGGGAGGTATTATAAATTTACACCTTGGAAAACAGATCCAAGAAAATAGGTTCCTTACCATTAGGGATATGGAATAGGTATTATAAGGTGTCTCACCCTGGTGAGTTTTGGGAGAGCTAAAACGTTCTTCCCGTTGGTGGTACCTAGGTAGTTTGACTACTAACTCTACCTTATATGACCTGACTGAGCTAATGGTTTCTTTAACAAGTTGTACATGGGATGTTTGATAGGCTCCTTGGCCATGTTTTACTAGGGTGAGTTGATCGTGCCTCACCCAAGTGGTACCTGTGTGGTTTGGCTGGTGCCTCACCCAAGTATGACCTGTGAGAGTTAAAGGTGTCTCAACTAGGTAGGACCTGATCTAGATAAATGTGAAATAGACAAATAAGACATTTTAAAGCTAGATTTACCTCTTGGTAAATAGAAAATTCTAGAAATAGTGCTTGTGAGATACCTTTCTTAAAGCCTATAGGGTTTCCTTAGGTGCCTTTGGATAATTGGGGCTCAAGTTTCAAGCTATGAGGAAGACCATTTACCATGTGGTATTATATAGGGGGTGGTTATTCTAATGGTTCCTTGTATTTTAGTCCATGAGGAACCTCAATCAATTGGAACATACTATTCCCCTCCTGTTTTGTAGGTTTAGGATGCTACATGGGGGTTCGGAGGACTTCGGAGAGAGACTTGGGAAAGTATAGCTTCAAACTGTCGCTTAGTATTCTATTCCATTCAAATGGTGAGACCAAGGGTAATATTTGTAGTAATACTTGGGACCCTAGGTGAAGGAGTATATCTATAAAATTTCACCATGCAGACATATTATTCTAGTCTTCCACACAGGTTAGACGTGCCGGGGTGTGTCGTGCAGGTTGCTCCCACTACCAAGACTTGTGCATTCCAGACCATGTAGGTGGTTCACATTCCTAAGCTTCAGTGATTGGGTCCATTCATGAATTATTCTTCCCTTTTAATTCATGAGGTACCTTAAATTTAGGGTTTTAATCCTTTTGGGAAAAAGAGAGTTTCAACAACAAAAAACCCATAGAATTGAAATTGTTTACATAATAATGTATTATAACATAACTAAATTAAATGTCTTATAGAATTCCATGAAATAAGGGATTAAAATATTATATGAAACTATTATACTCATAAATAATCATAATTCTTGAAAATTAAGTCCAATTTAATTTCATAAATTAAAAGGTGTGTAGAAATAATTTTTGTAATATTTTTTTTAGAAGATTTTTTTAGAAAAACATAAAGAGCTATGAAATTGGGTGAGGTCATAATAATTTACATATACCATTAATGAACTAAAAAAATTATATAATAAAATGTTAATTTTTGGAAACCATTGGTGTTTTAAAACATGTTATATAGTGGTACTTTAAAAGGGTTAAAAAACAAAGAAGTTCCCCTTAATCGGGTTCACATAAAGAATGAAGATGAGGGGTTCCATAGAAAAATTTATATCCCCAAAAAATTAATTCCATGATATCTTTATATATATGTTATAAACACATATATATATAATATATAATTAATAAATTACAATAATAGTGTGATTATGTGAGTTTTATAAGGAAAATTCATGACCCAAAATAAAGGAGGGTGGTTTCAAATTTCATTTACCTTAGGTTATGGAATCATTCTTCATTTTCCTCTAACATCAATAATAATAAAATTAGATTAATTAATTATTTAATTCATAACATTTTACATATATTTTTTATTTAACATAATTATATTATATTCATTTACAACCATTTCAATGAGATATAAATTTTAATTTTTATGTTTTAAGGATGTCTATTTCATGATTCTAAAGTCGCATCACTTCTGGTAATTATTTTGTTTATTTTACAATGGGACTAAAACTGAAGAAATGAACTGAATTTATTTTAATTTGCTTGTATAAATTAAAATGATTACAAATATAAAAAAAATTACATAGGGATTATTCATTTAGTATAAATATTATCGTTAAATGATTAGATCATTTAAGGTAATTTTCGATCAATGATGAAATTTATCATTTACTTTAATATTATTGATATATTATCCTTATAGAATATTTAGTAATATATAATATACATGTTTACTTAATTTTAATCCTTGATAAGTAAATTTAAATCTACCATGATGGTGGTAATGGAAAATATAAACTCATATTCCACAGAGGTGATGAGCCTTCCATAATACTGATGATGTTTCTTTTTTTAGAATATTAGAAGATAAAAGGGGATATTGCATTGATGAGATAAAAATTAATTATATTTAAAATATTATTCCATCAAGGATAAGAAGGTACTGATGAGGTAGAAGTAGGAAGGAAATAATTAATCCTAGGTTTAGAGCATTACCGTCTCTTTTGGATGTCTCCTCTTAGACTTCCACTTAAGGAACCTTAGGATTTTTATTTTTAGGGGAAAATCAAAAATAAAAATAGGGAGATGGATTATGTTATATTTGGGAATATAATTTTAATTATACAACACTTATAAGGTGTGAGAATAAGGGTGGTGAGAAGTTCCATAAATAAAGGGGGGAGATTAGTGTTTTTAAATATTATATTCATTTGTTTATTATTTTGGTTCCTGACTAAAAATAGTGATTAATATTGGGACTATATATAGAAAATTATTAATTTTATTTTCAATTAATGGATTCTTATATCATCCCATATGTGATAAATTTTTTAATTATCTTATAGTTTTAAATCTCATATATTGCAATATTTCATTATTCATAAAAAATTCATCTATTTTACAAAAACACCAAAAGATAACTATAACCATTTTTTATATTTAGATTCAAAAAATAAAATCCATAATATAAAAATAATTTTAAAAATTTGATAAATTTCATTTTTATTTAAAATTCATATTTAATCAAAAAAATAATTTTAATATTATGATCAATTCCCGAAAACATTGAAAAATTAATTATGGTCTAAGAAAATTTTATTATCATTATCATAAAACATAATATAAATTTATAAAAAACATTATGAAATTAAAATTATTTAATCATTATATTTTTTATAAAATTAAAATTAAAACACTTATTTTATCATTTTGAAAATAGTTATTTACTTGTATCATGATTTAAATCTATCATTTTTTTATTTTATAAAGAATGAAAATATTATATTACACTATCACAAGTTAGGTTACTATTCTTATGATCATGTTACTATTCATAATGGTCATATTACTATTTTAAGGGTTGAACAGCTATTCCAACTATCAGACTACTATTTCAGTGATCGTATTTTTAATGGTCATATGTGTTCCCTGTTTTTTATAAATAACATATATTTCATTCATTATTCATTTAGAAATATTTCCTATAAGGTTTATATATATATTTACTTTCAAGATAAATATTTTATTAATAATATTTTGTTTCAATTCTACAGTGTTGTTCATGAGTAAAGTTATTCTAGTGGATTAAAAATATCTAAATTTTTATATTATAATTATCTTTTTTTATATTTTTTATCCCATTTTAATATTTTCAATTCTTATGGACATAATTATTCACTGAATATAATTTTTGAAATTAATAAAATAAATTTTTATTGTTATATCATGTTTTTCATATGAATTAATAAATATGACACACTTATATAATGATAAGAAAAGTTTTGTGGGTAATATTATATGTCATTACACAAAGAAAAAATAAATCTCTTTTATTCAAATAGAATAAATATACTCAAAAATAGTGTATCTGTGAGCATTTTTATTGGGTTTTTATAACTTTATATTAATAAAAGATGTTATCCTCTTATTTATTTGATCACCTCATCAATTCAAATGGAATTTTGTAAAAAGACTAGAGAAAATAGTAAAAATTAATTTTCTATCATTTTCACGTGAATTTTTCTCTATAGTTAAAAAAGGTGTTCGTTTTAGAGAAGTAGTGGTCTTTCTCACAACTGTACTATTTCATGGAAATATATGTTTTATATAGATCCTTTATTCTCCATTCAGATATCATTGCTTTTGATTATACCAAAGGAGAATAACTTTCATTAAATAATGATATGGTAATAAGATTATATAATCTATAATAAAATATACATTAAATAACATGCTTTAGAATATTTTATTTCCATTGGTCTTTAGGTTTCATATGACTTATACTTCAAGGTGCTTTTGACTTTATGTAAGACTTTAGAAAAATCCTTTATTCTGATCATTATTCTTTTTCTGAATCATATGAATTTATCTTGATCATAAATAATTTACTATAATTTTATGTTTTTCATTAAAACATTAGTCTTTTCATCAAAATTTTATTATTTTCTTCAAAACAGAGGTCTTTTTCGTAAGTATTTTTCTGGATGTAATTCTTCCAAATATAGAGAAATTTCCAAAAAAATAGATCTTTGTATTTTATTTATACGAAACATATGTCATTGAGCGTATGAATTTATAATTAGATAATATTTATTCAACCATATTAAAAGAAAATTATAGAAATATTTAGAACTTTATATGAATATGTATATATAGTTCAAGAAAAATTATTATTAATAAAATGTATGGTTTTATGATCATTAAAAAATAGGATAAACTATGATATATTGGAATAGAATTAATTTCTACAACATAAATTGATTTTTATAGTACTCACTACTATAAATGGGGCCTTTAACAGCACTAGTAAGAGGGAGTTATCAGCATTATAGAATCAGTGATAGTGTAATCAATTTTAAAGGGATATCTTTAACAGTGATCATAAAAATCAATGATAAAGGACCCCAGTAAAAAGTGTTGAAAATGCTGATAAATGGGTCCTTTATCATCACATTTTTAGCATTGACAAAAGGGGGCACTATTAGCACTTTTTTAGTGTAGTTAAAGTCCCCATTATTAGTGATATTTTTATCGTTGTTAAATGGGGATATTAAGAGCAGTAAAACTTCATTGATTAATGCATTGCTAGTAAAAGGGACAATTTTTTTTCTCACACCCCCACTATTATCAGTTCTTCCCCCACCCATTTTACAAAGCTTTAGAAAATCAAACCCTCATGTTATGCCCCTACATCCAGTGACTTCCAAATGTGAGACCTCCAGCTTATACACTTGGGCCTTTTCCACTCCCCTATATTGTTTTGGTTCACATATTATTATTTTATATATATATATATATATTATTACATTTTTTATCCATATATTTATATATTTATTTATTTATATATATATATATGTGTGTGTGTGTGTGTGTGTGTGTGTGTGTGTGTGTGTGTGTGTGTGTGTGTGTGTGTGTGTGTGTGTGTGTGTGTGTGTATGTACTTATATATATTTATTTAAATATATATATAATATGTTTTTTTGTGTGTGTGTTTATAAATACATACAAGCATACATATATAATATATAAATATATATACATCTTTATAATATTATTATACATTTTTTATTTATTTACATACATATATATATATATTAGGTATATAAATATTCATACATTTTTATTTCAAATAAAATGGAAGTTTTTCTTTATTTAAATATGGTTTATATATTGAGAAATATATTTTATATTTAAATATGTTTAATTATTTATTTCTAAAATTAAATTTTTATGATTGAGAACATAAAAATATATTTGTATTATTGTATATTAATTATAAATAATAGTAAATTGTGAAAAATTAAAAAATTTCAAATCCAGAATTTCAATATTAATTTAATATATGGGAATAAATTTTTTTCCCACTGAAAATGGAAAACATTTTCCATAAACGAGCTTAGAAATCCATTGAATGTTAACAAATTTGGGTACCCTGACTAAAAACACATTTTTTGAAACCTTCTAGGACTTTTAGAGGGTTGAAAAAACTGTAAAGATATCAAATATCTCATTCCAGACCTCTGTGACATAGAGATCATCGCGATATTTGATTTGATATGTGGTAAAGCTAAAATAGGAAATCAGATAAAAAGTTATGGTCGTTTGAAGTATGAGTTACATTTTCAAGTTATTTTAGATCATTTATTAATTTTTAGATTTTTATATATTTGAATTTTTAATAAATGACTATTACTCAATAATAATTAATCAGTTATTAATTAAAAATATTTCTTAAATTAATTTATATTCCATTTTCACTAAATATGTTATGTATCAAGTGAAAATTCCTATTTAAATTATCTAAAACATATTTGAAAAATACATATTATTATTATATCAATATAAATATATTTATATATTAATATATTATTTTTAATGAAATATAATTTTTTTAATATAACCTTTATCCTTACTAGTAAATAAGTGATATTAAACACCCCCCTTATCAGATTTTTTTACAAGCACTAAAAAGACCCCATGTTTATCATTTTCTTAGAAGTGCTAATAAAGGACCATTATTATTAGCTCTTTTTTACTAGCTCTGATAAAGTAGGGAATTCATCAGTGCTTTTTATATTCAATGATAAAGTGGGTTCTCTATCATTATTTTTTAGAAATCCTAAATACCACCATTAATAGTGCTAAAAAAGTCCTATTAAAGACCCCTTTTAATAGCACTTTTTCTAGCACTGAAAAAGGGAGTTTTTTTAGCACTTTTTACTTGCACTAGATAAAAATATTTTTATATCAGTGAGTTTATTTTCCATAATCTTTATATGATTGTTCTTTTTTATTTATAATTTATTATTCAAAAGTAGGACCTTAGTGTCGGGTACCTTCCCTTCAAAAGGTACATCTAGTTGTTCCTTTGTCTAATAAAAGGAAGGGATTTTCAATTATTCCTTAGTCAGAATAATGGTATGTTTTGATCTTCCTCCAATTTAAAAGAAATATATTTGATTCTACCTTTATGTGACAAAAAATTAAGGTTATTGGGTTGTACCACCACGTGTGATAATGGTAATTGTAATTAGGTTGTGACTCTATGTTAGAAAATGTCTATTGTAAAATGTTGTGACTCTCATTGAAAAGTAAACTACCTTATATTAGAGATTTCATACTCACATGTTGAGAGTTTTAGAAGTATACATTGGATTACTTTGGTCTGAACTACTATAAAAATACTTATTTACATTTTTTTATATTAGTTTTCATAATTATCTTAGCTTCAGTAAAAATTAAAAATTTTATAAATAATCCATTTCACTATTACCCAACTTGACCAATCGGTCATTATAATATTGGGACAATACTTTAATAAAGATAAGTGATAATTAATTTGAAAAACAATAAAAAAATAAATCACATAATTAATTAATAAATGTGTTATCACAATAAAAATTATTTTTATGTTTATAATTAAGTAAAAAATAAAAATGCATTTATATTTATATTTCAAAGAATAATATTTTTTAACTCAATTCATATATTAGGAAAGAAAATTAATTTTCAAAAAATAAATAATTATTTTTAATTAATGAATTATATGTGTATTTTTACTAAAATATTTTTTATTTTATAATTAAATACCAATTTTTGAAATTTTTTAAAAGTTATTTTGTATTTAAATTTATTAAAAATTGTATCAAATCATAAAAATAATGGGGAAATTATTTTTAAAATAAAAAAAATTGAATCATATAAAAAATTAATAACTTTTTTATCATTATAAAAAATATTTTCTTTGTTACAATTAAATATACTTAAATAAAATAAAACTATCATATATATTTCAAATAAAATAAGGATTTATCCCTCAATTCTTAAAAATAGAAAAATAAATATGGTTTCAATAAATTTAATAAATTTAAATCATTTAAAAACTAATAAATTTTTCACTCATTAAATTTATCATTAAAAATAAAACAAATAGAAAAATAGAAAAATAATTGAAAAATATATTTCAAATAATCATAATTCAAAAAAATAGATATTTTTGTTATGTATTCCATTAAAAAACTAAATATTAGAATTTTCATTTTTATTTTTTAATTTGATTTTATGACTCTAGTTGAAAATTAAAATAAAAAACATCCACCATAAAATAATAATAGTAATTTTTATTAAAAAAATAACTCTGTTAAATTTTATAAGAAATAATAATTGTCAATTTCTACACCAAATTCTCTGAAAAACTACACGGGGTAATTTCAATCAAAAAAAATACAGAATACTAGGGGGAAATTATACAAGAAAAATCTATTGAAAATTATAACATAAAATTTAAGTGGAAATCCCACTAAAAACCACCCTAGATAATTTATTACAAAATCTTTGTTGAAAATTTTAGTATTAAATTATAATTGAAAATTCCAATGAAAATTTATTCTATTAAATTCCCTTGAAAAAATAATCAATTAAATATGATGATAAAATTTGAATTGAAAATTTTATTAGAAATTACAAATTTATATTTTTAAAGGAAATTTGATTCATAATTACACACTTTATAATTACTTCGGAAAATTACTTTTCAAATTTCGGGGGAGAATTTTACTTTAAAATTCAAGAAGCATTAGTGGGAAATTTAATTAAAAAGTATAATAGAAAATTCAGATAGAAAATCGTAGAGAAAAATTCAATATAAAGTTGTAGTTAAAAAACCCCGGAAAACTTACTGTAAAATTTCACTGAAAAAAATATTCGGTAAAATATACATAGAATTTTCTTAGTAAATTATCTATCAAATTTTTCAATAAAAAATATACTAATAATTTTCATTGAAAATTTCAGTGAAAAATCCACATGGTCAAGTTTTCAATTAGTTTTTATATATTAATTATTTAGTATCTTTTGTTTATTATAATTTATGTCCATTTCAAAATAAAAAACCATTTTAGAAAAAAATTTCATTTCATAAATTTTTAGAGAAATATTTAATTTTTGTTTCATAAAAAATTAAGTGGAATTTTCTAGTTGAATCACTAAAATATTTCAATTTAATTTTTCAATGAAAATTTTTATTTGAATTTATCAATAATGTTTTCCACAAATCATTTTTACTATAAATTTTTTATTAATTTCTCATCCAAAAAAATATAATTAACTTTAAAAAAATATCAGATTAAAATAAAATAGCTTATTATTTTTCAATAAAATGTATAAAGTCTTCAAAAAAAATATTTTTTGATAAAATGATTATTATGTTTTTTAATTACTAAAAATATATTTCTTTATATAAATGTTTTTCTAATTTTCTTATTTCATAAAAAAAATTCATTATAAATAGAAAAATTATAAATTTTTAATTTCATTAAAAATCTAATACATTTTATTAAAAAAAATTAGGGATTTTAAAAAACATTATACCTTTAAAAATATTATTAGTTATTGTAATACAAGGACACCTTCTTAGTTGTTTACAATGAATAAAAATGAACATGGGTAATTTTTATGTGTTTTTATCATTTTTGTTGCATTATTTTTTTTGTGTGGGTTATATGGTTGGGTTATTTAGCTTTGATTTCCCCAAATATGTTTCAATTTTTGAATTTAGTTAGACTTTGTAATGACTCAAAACATTATGGTTCAGTGGAACTAGAGACTCTTGAATTTTTTATAATTTGGATCCTATAGTATTTTTGGAATTTTATATTCAATATTGGGACATGTTGTATCTCTATGTAATGTTTTATATATGTTTAATGGTCTTTAGGAAATTTTAGGTGTTCAGGTAAAATTTCACAAACCAACTTTGGGCCATCACTGCACTAGGCACTCTCTCTAGACAGCGATATATCAAAGGAGATTTACCAATCCCCATGGGTATGATATAAGCACCAGGGCATCATATGTCATGAGAATGATTTATCTTACAAATTTAAAATACTACCTAGAGGAATTTTTTCCATAATTAAGATATGACCCCTTTATGTACATTAGAGTTCCATACACCAACATAAAATAAAAAATTAATAATTTGAAAACAAATAGGACAAAAAACATATTGAATTTATAAATTTCCAATCCAAATAAAAATTTACAGCTAATACAGAAATAGACATAGTAAGGGTAGTATTGGTTGATACAAAAAGAAAAAGAAAAATAAGATAGAATGCAACCTGATATCCATGTGACTTCAAAATCCACCATCCAACCTCAATACTATAAATTAATTATTAGTGACCTGAATCTGGACCAAGAACCTAAAACTGAAATTTATAGATAGGCATAACCAAAAATCTTAATAGAAATGATAAAGAAACCAAACCCTGTGAATTGCCATTAAAAAAATATCCAACATATTTTGGTTAGAACTATAATTAAAAATCATAGTTTTTTCCTCTTTTTTATTTTAAAAAATAAAAATACATTTCTATTATTTAATTAAAAATAATTTTATTTAAAACACAATATTTTAAATTTTATTTGAAATATTCCTTTAAAATACCCATTTGTTAGAGTTTGTGAAGAAATATCTAAAAACATTCAAAAGTGTTTCACCTTAAATTGTAAAGTAAAAAAACTAATTTGGTGTAATAAGGTAGAAGAAAACTCAACAAAGACAAAAAAACAAAATAATGGAATAATAAATCATAGGAAATGTAAATAGTAATAACTATCACAAATACAAATGAAACACAATTAATATTATGAATCAAAGTACCTGTGATCATGTGAATAACTAAAAGATGCTGGAAAATTCTAGAACATACTAAATGTGATTCATCATATCATCATTCCTGATGCAATCCAACCACCCTAACACATAGTTGATCACTACCTAGCCTATATAAGGGAAAATATTAGGGTGTCTCTATACTAAGGGACTACTACTAGAGACAAATCCCAAGTTAGTGAAGTAGGTGTTTCCATAATCTACATTAGATATTATTGGTTCCCATGACATATAAAACGGGGGTGATAAATTAAGAAATAATAAATAATAACATAAAAAATAGATAAATGCCATTATATAAAAATGAAATCATATGAAAGCATCACCCCCAATTACTCCTCTTATAAATTTCCCCTTATAAATTCAAATAAAATTTTAGAGACCATTTTGAAGAGAAAATCACCTCTTAAAATTCAAAAGTCATTAATGAAGGTCGTTTGGGAATTTTATCAATCATCTTATATGAATGTTTAAGTATTGAATATTTATGTTGGTAATTAAAATAGAGAAACATCGTTTAATTTATTGTAAACCAAGTAAAACCATAGTTTTTTATTTAAAAAATATATCAAACACATTTTAATTAATTATTTTATATCTAAAACATGAACTAAAATGATCAATGAAAATATTGAAAGGATAACACCTGGGATAACCTCACTCAAATAAAATATCACTGGTATAAAACATTGAATCTAATTTGAATACAACCTATAATTCAATCCACACATCGTAGACATGAATAATCACTAGGTACATGGTCCAACCATAACTATATGGTTCAAAAAAAAAGATAAACGTTGTAGATAGAGAAGAGGAAAACAAGAGAGAATGGAAGGGAGAGAGGAGTAAATAATTACCTAGAATAACCTACCACAAAACATGAATAAATCATATAAAACCACCAAGAGGGTGGGGGAGAGGATAGAGGAGGTGTGCATGGTGAGTGGGAATTTATGTATGGGATAAATGAAGGCTTGTGTATTGAATTTGAAAAAGGGTACAATATAAATTTCACCATTTTAAAATTATGATCAGATTATATGATTTGACCAGATGGTTTACCTAGACATGCCCAAATTGTGCACTATTCAATGGACAAAAATGATTACATATATGGTTTAGTTATATATTTAGACAAATCAAGTACCTAAAATTTGATATGTCTATATTAGAAATATATAACAACTCACAAACTTATCATATGATTTCCTCTTTTCATCTAACAGTACCCTTATACATAATGAGATAACCATGTTTTCCTGATTTTTTGACATTTTGGACCAAACCATGAATTGTCCCATGTGGACTAAACATATAAATAGAAAAATAAATTAGAAATAGACCTTGTATAAGGGTAACCACATGGTTTCCCAAAGACTATGTGCACTAATGATGATATAGTAGGAAAACTATCCAAAACTATAAATATACACCAAAACTTTAAAAAACAAGTAATATTCCAAAAGAATATAAATATAATCAAATAAAAACAAAAAAAATATGAATTGTGATAATTATACCCTATATAATTTTTTACCCTTAGAAATATTGGGTTAATTTAGTTGTAAATTTGAAAGGATAAGACTCAATGTTTACAACATGACTTGCTTCTAAAAACTATAATACACAAATACCACCCCCAAGACATAGCCTAAGACTCTAACTAAAATGAACTATAGACATCCCCTAAAGATACTCTAAATCCAACTTCAATGCCTAGATACTCCCTCACAAATATAAATGTAGGTAAACGCCCCTAGGATTGATCATTGAGAGATACAAGATTAAATCATTTATCATGGTATCCCCGCTATATTAGAATTCCTCTAAAAACTGATCCTTTATTGACATTCAGTCACAAGTAAATACCTAAAAAAATTATAAACAAATGATTTAATTATTCTAATTTCCATAATAACTAGAACACATGAGAATAAACATTTCCTCAAAATACAATAGAATTATAATCACTATAACCCTAAAAAATGAATAAGGGAAAAAAACATGATTTTATGAATAATTATGAACTAATAATACCACAGGTTTAAAATCCCAATATTTTATATGTATTTCCTTTAAAATAAAAATTTAAGTTTTCAGTAGATTGCCTAACACATAACCCTGAGTCTATATGTACCTTGATATAGTAAATTGTTATAAATTAGCCATTCAATTGGTAGGTATGAATAAAAATTACTATTTTGTAAGGAATATATTTTATAATAATTAAAATGGAATGATTAATTCATAATAAATAAGTACCCATTTTTCAATAAAGTAATTTTACACTTTAAAAATATATTTTCTTAAAAAATGGGTTTTATCCTATTTTTTAATCATGTTAATTTAACTAATTTCTAAAATGTCCATAAATTTTTTTTTTAGTAAATCTTTATATAATTTTTTAAGTCATCATGTCAATACTTGTTTAAGGTGAATTTTTAGGATTTTTCTAAACATATTTATTATTATTGAATTGTAAAAATACCAATTTTTAAAGTACTATAATTTATTTTAAAGTAATGTCACGCTATATTAGGTATTTAATTAAAAATTAAAATAATAATCCTGTAATTATAAATATTATAATTAATTATTTTATAATCATCATTATACTTGACTTTGATAAAAGTTTATTTATGGGTTTAAAAACACAATTTTCTTAAAAAATTGTTATAATCACAATGTGTTTTAATCATAATAATTTAAATTGATCTATATTGAATAATGTTGTTAAGGAAATTTATGTCTTTAATAATATATTTTCACATTAAACTAATTTTTTTACAAGGAAATTAATGTAAGTAAGTTATGGTATATGCATAAAGATACATTCTACTAAAAGGGGTCTTTGTTACAGGTTGCACGCTTATTTAAAATTAAATTATTCCACTAATAGAAATTTAATTTAGATTAATGGATTAAATATTTTTAATTATCATTATTAACATAATCTAATATGTTCAACTTAATTTTTGGTCATATTTAATCTTAAAAATAGTAAAATTTTGTTACTACGGTAGAGGATAGAATAGGTTTATCAGGGGTTTAAACTAAGAGATAAGGGTATTATTTCTTCTAAAAATAATATAATTATTATTGCTTGATTATAATGAAAACCTTTCTTATACTACCATCAAATACCTACCCATTTGGATCTAGTTTACAATGAAATTTACCTCATATGGTGGAAATATTTTAATAAATTTCATGTGTGTCCCTCCCCTCACTCATAAAAGGGAACATCTTCTCCCACATTATTAACACAATTTTAGCCTTCTAGGTTAGAAAATATCTACTCCAAAATCATCCTAGAATCATTTTCATCATCATAGATATTATTTTACTCTCTTAATATCAATACTGCAAGGATTAAGGTGGAATCCAAAGGGCGTCCCTCAAAGAAGAGGTATAAATTTTAACCAAGATCTTTCAATTTTATCTTTTCTTATAATTCATATAAGAAATTTGTATCCATAAAAACATTATTAATATAGTATCATCAATACACTGATATGTTATTATAGTGATATAAAAACCATTTACCACATTTTCACTTTTAAATTGGAGATAGAAGTATCGGTCATTGGTAAATGTTTACTATCTCCTCCACATAGTGATATGATTCATTTTCCATCACCATATTTCATGGGTGGTTATAATTAAGGATTTCATGTTTATATATGATATTTATAACACAATTATTCTTATATAATTATAATATATTATCTATATTCTTACCTTTAAATCCATTGGTAAATGATAAAGTCACCCATGCAAATGTGTGGATGACCACCTCTACAAAACAATGTGATTTTATATAATAAAAATTCTAGAAATGTAAATTATCAATTAATTTTTATTCATTCCATCCATCAAAAATTTGAAACATCACTCATGTGTATGTATGGATTACCATATCTCTGCGGTGATGTAATTCATTTTTTAGCACCACTTAATATGAATGGTTATAAATATTAATATAGTGATTTTAAATGATATTTATATCATGATTAACATTCTAAATATAGTGTATCCATGATCATAGAGCAAGGACCATAACTTATGATGTAAAAAACACCTAAAATGATGTAATTAACACGTGAAACACGAGATTTAATGAATAATTATTAACAAAAAAGGTGTAGAAATTATATAAGTGGACCATATATTATTTTATATTATTAAATATCATTATTTTATAGATTTATAATTTATCAAAATTTATTATACATGATGTTAAAGCACTTAAGAATCATGTCAGATATAAGGTAATGGTTTTATCTCAATTTTTCTTCAATGAAACATATTTTAATTTTATACAACAATTTGTTATTTCTATATTGTATATAATACCCAAAGAATGTATTTTTTTCATACCTATTATTTAATTAAAGTTATTTATAGAACCATATAATTTTCAAGATTCCAATTACTTTTGATTTAAAAATACTAAAGTTGAAGGGGTTCTTTGTCTAAATTTTGTTTCATTGATACATTTTTTATGTTATACACAAATATTCATTTATGAAGTGTATCTAAATCCCAATTAATATCTTATATCATTAATATCATTATGTTCATGGAATTTAAATTCTCATATGATTTTATTTCATTTATCGTGGTTGTGATTCAAATGTTACAACAATTGTAAGGGTTTTATGTTAAAATCTCATTTTTACCAAGATTTTTGTGATTAAATATTTTGATAATAAACTTTTAAGACAGATATCTCCAAAATAGTGTATAATTTCTTATCCTATTTATATTTTTAATAATTAAAAAAAATTCAATCATTTTCCTCACTTTATTTACTCAAGACACTGAAAGATTGTTTTTAAGGAAAACTGGCCTTGTTTTATCTTCAATCGGAAATCTTTTCTCCTATGTCCATATTTTCTTAAAAATATTTTCAAAAGTGTTTTTACTATTCTAAAAATATTATATAAATTCTTTTTAACTATATTTTACATTCTTTAACCAAATTTAAAATAATCCATCATATCGTTTTCCAAGCATGTTGTTTTTTACTTTTTTAATAAAAATGTGAAAGGGATTTTTGTTTTGACATCCAATCCATAAAACAGATTTTCCCTCCATCAGAAAAACTATATTATTTAATTATTACATTATAAATTTCCTTTAGTATTTTCAAATAAAACTATTACTTTAATTTTTTGTATATTTTTTTATTTTAAATATTTTATTTTAAATTAAAATTACATTTTCCTCATGAAATTATCTAGTTAATTTTGAATTTATTTTAATCTATAACAATATCCTTTGATGTTTATTATGATTTTTAGGGATATGATTTAATTTTACTAGATTTATTATTTTTCTAGATGATTTATTATTATGATGGTGAAAATTTTATTAAACCTATATCCTTTCCACAAGTTATAATAATATGATGAATGGTTTATGATCTTGTGGAACACATATGTATGGTTTTGATTGTTTAATGGGTGGGATCAAAATTATATATCCTTCAAATGCATTTGGTAAGGAAGGATATATCATGATATAATCAGGACTGGAATATGGGGTGAACCTAGATCAATAAGGTACTTGGTTCAATAAAATAGTAATTTGAGTGAACATTGAGTAAGGGAATGATAGAATAGGGAGTGAACCCAATCCACATTGATAGCCTTTGTAGTGATCCTTGTATAAGGAAATGATTTTCTATTCTTATGTGCTTACCAAAAACGCATGACTTGTGTTTGTGATATGTTTTGATAGGTCATGATTGATTATTGCTGATTTTTAGATCTTATGTCTTAGGTCTTTTGATTGATAAAATTGTATTCCATGTTTCATGGTTATGGTATATAAATTGATGTGTTTGATTTTCTAATGTTTAGATCATATTTTAATTTTTATCCTATATTAATATGAATTATAATCATTGATTTATATCTATTATGTTTACCCTTACTAAGTCTTTGAGCTCACCCATTCTTACGGTTCCCTTCACTAGGTTATGGATATATGTTTTATGTATGTAATGTCTTAGAAGGGTTATAGGTGTGAACAAATTAATGGGAAATAATATAGATCATTTATGCACCAATATTTTATGTATACATGTTTACAAAGACACTAAAACATTATGGTTCTAGTATGAATAAAATTTATATATAATGGATATTTTCACTAATAAAATGATGTATTGATATAAGAAAACTATGGGTCACTATGGTCTGTATCATAGAAAGGGTTAGTTACTTTTAGAAACTACTATGGGAAAACATTAACAAAAACCATTTGGATAATCCTATGTTTATGAGAACATCATATTTTATGATGAATAAAGGAGAGTGTCTATCCCTAAGACAATAATTATCTATTTAGATACTACATGTGGGAATGGTTTTGGAATAGATGCATCTAGGGGTGATATGATTGAAATGAGTTGGTTGTGTATATTTCAACCATTATTCAAGTGCACATTGAATAAGCCCTTACCGCACACCTAGTTTGACACTCCATTTGGGATATTCTAAGGTTAATTTAGATTTTCTTTATAAACTATTATGAATGATTTAAATAGAGAATTAACATGAATGAGATAGGTTAAAATTATGGTTTCATATATTGAATGAAATGTTTTAGAATTTAGATATCCTATGAATAATTTTAAATATTATATAATTGGTCAATCTAATTAATGATGATTAATGGTTATGGTGCCCATTTTTGGTTTAAGTATGGGATTAAAGATATAATGAAAACATTTAGGTGGTAATAGGTATGATAAAATATTTAATTACAATATTTTAGCTGAGTTAAATGTTTTAATATCTATAATAAAAAGTCTCAAGGAATATTAAATCATATCCTTAATTATAATAAATTTAAATAACATTAAAAACTCACAGTTTTAAGATGATCTGATCTGAAGATTATGAATCTTCCATAATTTCTGTTTTTGGGAATGTGATCCATGAAAATCTTATTATTATTACACTAATTGAATTTGATGTAATTTTGGGAATGTAATTGATTTATTTATATAAATTTCATATCAATTTACATAGAAGGGAAGTGAATTTTGATATTTCGAACCAACCTATGATTGCTTAGCTGCAAATCATTTTTTTCATTTTCTAAAATCTGGTTCAAGGGTTGCCGGTACCCATTACATGACTTCAACACTTCCAAATACTCACTTCACAACATCCAGATAAAATTCAAATTTCAAATTTCAAATTTCAAAAAAAAAAAGTTAACCAGACAGCTGCCCTCGATCCGCACACCCCGCCAGCTCCTCGAACCAAACACCTTGCCATCAAGAACCTCCACTGAAGTATATCGCCGAAGCAATTTCACCAGAACATCAATGCATCTCCGTTCAAACAAACCATTCAAAATCATCCCAGAGAAAAAAACAACCAGAAACATCATGCATCACTATAGTCTCACAAAATTTCATCAGGCCGGAAACCACATGGCAAAACAACAACCGAAAAGCAAAGCGCAAACCAGCAGGCAGGTCAACTTCTAACCAGAACAAAAATCATAAAAATCAAGCTTCAATCGTAGATGAGATCACAAAACGAAACCAGATCCAAGAAACCCTTGAGAAGATTCACGAAAGAAAACAAGAAACAAGTGAAGTCATACCGTGAGGGATTATCCAAACCCTGACCTCCAAAATCCTTGGGTAGCATCCGATTAAGCAGAAATTGAGAACCAAGATCCAAAACCAAAGCATTCTCAAACTCAAACAACATCCCGTCACCGCCGACCAGAAGATCCACGAATCAATGCTCAACCTCCAAAGCACAGGGAGAAGGAGGGGTAGTTCTTCAGCCGCCAAGGAAGAGCTCAAGCGCAGAATCAACACCATGCTGCCTTGAAGAGACAGCCACCAGTGCGCGCAAGGCGAGCCAAAATGAAGCCGCCGCAACAAAGAATTCACCGCCTCAAACCACCGAGCAAGGGAGACCAGCGCCGATCCGGGGTGAGGGAAGGTGGCACGAGAGAGAACCCTAGCGGAGCTATGCCCCTTACGGGCTCATTGACCTTATACCTATGATTTCTTAAATGTGTGAGGATAAATATGAACATTCAATAGAAATTAAATCTATTTCATGGGTATTGATTCCTATTAAAAGGGGGTATTTATATCATATTATTAGGGAGAAATGTAACATTAATAATATTCCTATTATACAAAAAAAATTGATTTCTTTCCAGAAGAGTTACCTATACTTCCTCCAAAACATGGAGTAAATTTTTCAATATAACTCATACTTGGTGGTACAACTATTTCAAATAATCTATATAAAACTTCATCAATTCAGTTATAGGAATTGAAGAAGAAACTCCTCGAGAATCTTGATAAGGGATTCATTCAGCCAATTTCCCTGACATAGAGTGAACTAATACCTCTCTCATGAAGAAAGATGGACCAATGTGACTCTATATTCATTAACGGTAACTTAAAAATGTCATAGTCAATAATAAGTATCATTTTCCCCATATTTATTATTTTTTCATTAAATTATGAGGTGCACAACATTTTTCCAAAATTGATCTTCCATATGGATACTATTATTTCAAGGTAATAAGGGAACAAATAATAAAGGCAACCTTCCATTTGATGAACGAAAATTATGAATTTATAGTATTTTCATTTGATCTTAATTGTTCCCAAATTATCTTCATTGTTATATTGAATATAGTCTTTAGGGGAATACCTTAATTAGTTTTTGGAACTCTTTATTAATGATATTCTTATATATTTTTAGATAATGTAAGTTTTGGAATATCACATGAGGATTATACTAAAGTACATACGGAATGATAAGATATATGAAAAATTGAAAATGTTTGAATTTCGGATACATATTATTTAATTTTTGGGTCATATAATCTCAAGTTATGGTATATCAATACATCCCTCAGAGAGGAATGTCATTAAACCTTAGCCCATACCAACCATCGTGACTAAGATCTATATTTTTTTAACTTGATTGAAATTATAATTGAATTGTGAATGAATTATCATGAATATATAATCCTATAACCATTTTACCGTGGAATGAAGTTAATTTACTTTGTACTAATGAATTTGAATAATATTTCAAGGAACTAAATAGAAGGTTGGTTAGTGAACCTATACACAAACTATTCTCTGGTGAAAAAAGGGTTTGTGACATAAATTGATTAATTTATGAAATTGTTGTGTTATGATATTATATAATATTATATGGTGATATATTATGCCTTGAATAAATATGAGGATTATGATAAAAATTAACCGACTCATGATTTTCAGTTAATATGATTAATCGTTGCATTAAATATATAGAGTCATTGTCTTTCCCAAGAAAGGTGTGACATATATAATAATCATAAAAATTAAATTATATATTCACTGATAAATAGTTTAATATTAACCAAAGAAGATAGTTTTTGTTGATTAAATATTATTACATCCCAATACATTGCCACCCTGAGAAAGTGAACAAGGTGGTTGATTCTTTGAGTTGAAAGGATCATGCTAGATTATCTATGATGAGGATCATAAAATATCCAATATTTAGGTATTTTTAAAGGATGTACCATAAAATATTGTAGGAATATTATAAATCTATTCTTTATCAAATGGGTGTTTAACTATTTGTCCTTACAGTGATTAAAAAGGTACATAAGGAGGATTTGTAAATGAAAAAGAATGTGAGAAATGTTATCAAATTTAAACTTGATAGTTATGTAATGATACATTTCAAGAACTGAATATATGTCTCATAAATACTAGAATTGAAAATTGAATTATTAGAATAACCTAATAGATAATAACTCTCTATTCACCCTACAAGTATGAATATTTATTGATATCTGAATGAGTATTTCTTGTTGGACAACAAAAAGATAGGTATTGTGGACTGTGCATCTCAATTCTTGGTATGTCATCATGTTAATGATGAGAGATATAATTATAAGGGTATTTTATAAATTTTACCCATAACATAATGGAAATGGGAAACCATCACAATGTAGTTCATCAATAGACTCTAATAAATATCTACAGTCCATAATGCTATTAGGTTGTAGTTTATCACTTGAAAAAGTCAACCCACATCATTTATATTATAAAATATTTTTATCTTGGCCATTTTTTCAAGATATACATTGAGGAAGTGGTTTTATTTAATGTAGTTTCATATTAAAATATATCTGATCAATATCCAAGGTTAACCATTATGTTCTTGGATACAATTTAGTGAGTTTTTTCTAGAGAGTTCTGTTTTAATACTACTTATAATCCTCAAAAACATGGTCATCCAGAGAGAACCATTCAATCCATGTAGGATATTTTGATATCATATTTTTTATATTTCAATGCTGGTTGGGATCAACACCTTCCTCTAATTTTATTTTCTTAAAACAATAGATTTTACTCAAGCATTCAGATGGATCCTTGTAAATATATATAAAGAAAGAATTGTAAAACTCTAACATAATAGGATGAATTTAGAGAAATATTGATATTGGGACTTAGATAGATGATTAAAGGGGATATAAGGTTAGATTAATTTAGTTTCATTTCATGGAAACCTAGAGTATACAAAAGAGTAATGCTAAAAATTGTCAATGTCATATAGAATTCAATGTTAGTGAGAAGGTTTTCATACAAATTCCTGAATGGGTGAAGGTTATGAGACTAATATGAAAGGAAATATGATTCCTAGTAATATTATTCCCTTTTATATTCTTTATTGACTTGGACTGTTGTTTACCAAATGGAAATCCCCCCAAAACCCTCTCAAGTACACGATTTATATGATGTGCCTCTTCTGAGAATGTAAATATTTGATCAATTGCATATAAAAAAAATTAGTGGTTATATTACTAGATCATGATCATTACTATGAAAACCAATAGGTATAAATCTTTGATTATTGATATAATTCTCTACAAATCAACGATACTCACCCGGTTAAATATCATTGGAAAAATCATAAATTTGGGGAAGTTATATGGGAACCCAAGGATACTCTGGATAAAATGTATCCTCTTTTGTTTATATTAGAGGGATATAATATTTGAGGAAAATTTAATTTCATTGGGGGGTATAATTTAGCTACCCTATATATTATATGTATTTCCTTTGAAATGAGATTTAAATTATTTGACAACTTTCCTTGCATGCAACCCAGAGTTAATATGAACTGTGATATAGTAAATCATTATAACAAGGTATTTAGATTAGTAGGTATGAATATTAATGACCAATTTATGATAAATATGTATAAATATTTTGAATAATTAAATTCTATTGATTCATTCATAATAATTAGGTACCCAAATTTTAGCAATATTGTTTTATGCTTCAAAAATATGTTTTCTTCAGAAAACATTTTTATCACATTTTTCAACAGAAAATTATAATTAATTTTTACCATTTTTAGAAGTTTAATTTTACTAAATGAAAATATTTTTTTAAATATTCATTTCATCTTTATCATAGGGTGTTGTTTTAATATTTTTCAAAAAAGATTTATTTTTCATGCCATTGTAAAAAATATTGATTTTTTTAAAATATATCATTTCTATCCAAATAAATGTAAAATTATGTTTCAGATTTTATTTTAAATTATCATATGAATCCTTTAATTATGAATAATCTAATTAGTTACTTCATAATTATAATTATTCTTTTTTTATATAAGTTTAATTTTCGGATTAAAACATATTTTTATAAAAACTGTATTTATGCCCCTAATGTGTTTTTGTATTAATAAATTAAATTAATATGTATTTATTAATGTTTTTAAGGGAAATTATAGATTAGTTATTAAATCATATATTTTAACATTAATTTTATGGTTTATAAAATGAATGGAATTTTAGTAATTTATGTTTTATGATTAATGTTTTTTATTCTAAAATGGGTCTTCAATACTGGTTGTGTGCTTATTTAAAATTATATTAGGCCACCTTTAGAAATTAAATATGGTGAAATGAATTCGATATTTGTAATAATAATATTTAATATAATATAATAGTTTCGTCTAAATTTATTGTTACACTGAATAGTAAAAATATTAAATGTTTCTTACTGCGGTTAATGTTAAAACAAGCTTAATAGGGGTAAACCAAGAAATAAGGGTATTATTTCCACCAAAACCTATATAATTATTATTTGTTTAAGATATTTCATCACTATAATATCATACCTCTTATAACATTTATCCATTTCTTACCATATTCTCATAAAAGTGACCTTATATCATGAAAATGATTTAAGAATTTCCATATCTATTCATTTCCTTTCTTATAAAATAGAACCTATTATCCTCCATTATTGACACCTTTTAACCTTCTGGATCAAATATTCCCTACTCAAGAACCATCTTATAATCCTTAACTTAATCTTATATATTCTTTTCTTCTTTTGAGACTAATCATTCAAGGCTTAAGGTGTAAGTCAAAGGAGGTTAATCAAAGAATAGGTATTGATCATAACGAAGCTCTTTCAATTTTATATCTTATTATACTTGCACTAATGATTTTTTATTAATAAAAAATATATAATTAAATTTTAATATTGTGATTTTACAACCATTTACCACATATTCTGAATCAAACCAAATATTGAATTATCGATCGGGAATTTGTGTGGACTATAGCCTCTAAGCAATGATATGACTCATTTTCCATCACCATAATTCATCTGGAATTATAATAATAGATTTAATATTTAAATATGATATTTTTTAGTTCACTAGTTTTAGGGAATTATAATATCTTATCTACCTTCTTACCTTCCAATCCATTGGTAAATGATAATGTCAGTCAAGTGTGTATGGACTACCACCTCCATAAACTGATTTGATTTTTTATCATTTTTCCTTCATATGGATGGTAAAAATCATATATTTAATTAAAAAATATGATATATATTTTATATAATAAGGTTTCTATAAAGATTAATTATCAGTTAACTTTCTTCTATTCCATCCATCAAAAATTAGAAACATCACTCATGTGTGTTTACAAATTATCATCTCCATAAAGTAATGTAAGTCATTTTTTATAAAAGCATTTTATGAATAGTTATAAATTGGTATATATTGATTCAATAATATATTTATATCATTATTTACTTTTTTGATATGTATTAACCATGACCCATGTTCAAGGACCATAATTATCATTCAAAAACATACCTGAAAAAGAAATTAGTTATCACCAAAAATGGACTCTTTAAAAGAGAATTGTTAATAAAAAAGAGTGGAATTTATATAATTGGATCATATATGTAATTATATGTATTAATATTGTCATTTAATATAATTACAATAAATATAAATTTATTATATATGAGTTTAGAGTGCTTACAAATCATGTCTGATATAAGGTAATGGTTTGATCTCAATTTCACTTTTTTGGGAGAGGTTTTAATGCCATGAACCAATTTCTCATTTATATGGTGTATATTCTGAATAATAATATATTTTTATATAATATATTATTTTACTCAATTTATTTTTATATCTTTATGCTTTTCAAGCTTCCAATGACTTTTGATTCAAGAATTACTAAATATGTAATGGTTCTCTATCTCAATTGTTTTCCATTGAGGCGTGATTGAAGCTATATACCTCTATTCCTTTATAAGGAATATCTAATACCCCATTAATGTATTTTATCATGAATATAATTATTTTTATTGTATTAAAATTTTAATGTTATGTTATTTCTTTCATGGTGTTTATGATTCAAAATGTAACACAGTGGTAAGGGTTTTAGGTTACAATCTCATTTTTACCAGGATTGTTTATGCGTAAATTTTCTATTGATGATATTTTAAGATATATATCATGAAAATGTATTTTATTTTCTAAAATGTTTTTTATTATTTTTGTAGATTATTTTTTTATAAATATTTTTTCTCTTTATATACTCAATATATAGAAATAATGTTTTGAATGAAACATGGCCTTGTTTTCTCTTCAATTAGGAATCATTTCTTCTATGCCTATATTTTCATGAAAAATAAATAATTTCACTAATACTATCAAAAGATAAATTAAATATATTTTAACTATATTTGAACTTATTTAACAATATTTAAATGCATCCTTCTTATCATTTTCCAAATGTTGTACTTTCCAATTTTTACAAAAAATGTGAATGGAATTTTTTTTGACATGAACCACATGAACATATTTCCCTATCATATTGAATACTATTTTAAATAAATTATCCTCTTATAATTTTAATTTTTTAGTTTAAAATAATTTTTTTTATTTTTTGGTATATTTTTATATTCTAAATAAGTGACTTCAAACAAAACAGGTATTTTTTTAAGAAATGTTCATGAGATATTTTAAAGTTGTTTTTATTCATAATAACAAACATTTATGTTCCTTATGATTTAATGGAGATATGATACAATGAAACCATATTTATTATTTATTTGGATAGTTTATTATTATGATTGTTAAATGTTTATGAAACAAGTATCCTTTCCATAGGTTAGGATTTTATGATATGATAAATGTTTCATGATTTTTGGAAACATATATGTATGGATTTAATTATGTGATGGGTGGGCCCAGAATTATATTTCCCTCTAATGAATTTTGTAAGGGATGATATATTATGAGATAGTAAGCAAAAGAATTGGTAGTGAATACATTTTAGTAAATTAATTTATCCAATAAGATAATTGTGAGACTTGCCTCTAGAAATGGTGGAATGGTTAGTGAACCCAATCCACTATGATTGAAATTTCATTGATCCTTGACTAAGAAATTATTTTCTATGATTATGTGTATAAAAAAAGTTATGAATAATTCTTATGAAATTTTTTCAATGCTCGTGATTGATTGTTAATTATTCCCCACACTTATGTATAAGTCTTTTAATTGATAAATATTATTCCACATTTCGTGATTATGATCAATGTATTAATGGGTATGATTTTATAATGTTAATATGATATTAACATATCATTATTCTTACCTTATTCTCACTTCTGATCATTGATTAATATCATATATATTTAAAATTATTGAGAATCTGATCTCATCATTAATTATGATTCCCTTGCCCTGGTTATAGAGTTTTTTTTAAGTATCTTATCTCTAAAAATCATTCTAGTAGTGAATAAATTAATGGGAAATAAAGTAGATCATGTATTTACTAGTTGTTTTTTATCCATGTTTCTAAAGACACTAAACATTTTTTTCTCATGTGGATCATAATGACATGTAATAGATGTTTACAATACTAATATGTAGTATCTATATATGAAACGTTTAGGTCACTATGTCAAGAATCCACTTAATCAAGATCATGATCAATAGGTTGGACCTGGGAATCCTCTGATTTGGTAGATATAAATCCACTCCTTTTAAATTTGGAACCTTTTCAAAACCTTTATTGATGACCACAAACATGACGGGTCTTTAGAACATTATAACATGAAGGATTATTTAGACTTTACTTGACACAATAATGGCACACGTGTTTCTTACCTTCATAAGAAGCTAAGGATGATATACTAGAAGGCTTCTTGATACCACTGACTATATACTCTGAATTAGATTGTCCCCCTTTCAATTACTGATGTTCCCTCCCCCAATTCTAGGAATAGAGGATGTAGAATTTTCCTAAATCACTCTTTCCAAATTTTATTCAACCCAAAATTCCTAATTTTTTTATTCTACATACAAGAAAAACTTTAACTCAAAAACCCCCTTACTGAAGAGTAGGATAAATACCTCCTTCAAAATACTAATCTTTAAAAGAATCTTCCACTTCGTACTCTAGAATATAGAGAAATAAAACGATGAAATGGAGAACATACACTAACAACGATCAATCACTCTATTTAAGGTTGTAAAACTCCATCACCCTTTAAACCTCAAAAACCTTTAAGAATACTGATGGATAAACTAGGCCTTACAACCTTCTTATGAAAAGTTCCCTCTTAGTTCCATTAAAATAATGGAATTCCTCCCCTTCCAACATGGACCTTCCAGTATAAAGGTTGTGGACCTGATCTTAAGAGACTCAAGAATCCCAAGAAATTCAAATATACACTCAGTACTTTTCAAACACTCTTCATCCTCATAAGGATCTGTTTTTATATAAATGTGTGGAGCATTTAATTAACAATACTCTTAAAGGAAATCTCTATAATGATCAACCGAAGGGTTTACTTGTAGAAAACTACATATAACTTCCCTATGGAAATCCATCACATCTTATGGGGGTGTACTCTATGTAAATATGAAAATAAAATATGACAAAACTTTAATCAAACCCAACCAATACCCAACCTGATGTAAATTTCTACATTAGAATATTAGTTCATCAATTCAAATCACAGTCACATAAATAAAGTTAAAATATTTATTTTCAAACTATCCTTAATTCACCAATCAATTTTTTTTAAATCATAACAGTCATGAGGAATAATTTAATTTGAAAAAATACTCATTAAAATTATTAACCCACTTTTAAAAACTAATTGTAGTTAATTGAACCTAGTAAATATCTTTTAAAATCATAAAATTTCACATTTTACCCATAAAAACCAATTTCTATCATAAGGAATCATTTTAAAATTTTAAAAACCCAATTCCATTCTTTTACTACAATAATTAAAAATTTTAAATACTAAATTCATTCCAACCCATTTTAAAAAACTTTCTTTTTTAATACCATAGCTTATCATCACTACATAAAAAAAATTCAAAATCGCTTTGAAAATATCAAAAAACCCAATGAAAATAGATCAATACCCCAAATAACATAAAACATTATTTATGAGGAAATACAGTTCATGTATGAACTAATTACAAGGCTTGGAGAATCATGATTCAATCTTGTAATTTCCACATAGAGTTATATTAGAAAATGCACTTAGGTTGAACATGTTTTAACATACTCTACGATCTGACCATGTACCACCCATTCAAATCTCATTTTCATCCCTCAAAATATAAAAATTATATAAATAATCAAAAAATAATTAATATACATTATGAACCACCAATACAGAGCACAACACACCAAAAATAATTGATGAAAACACAAAACAAATGATGCACAACCAAACATCCCTTGGTAATTCGAGGATTAAATTGAAAAAGAGCTTGTGAGGCTCTCTACACACCTACCTCTTGAGTTCCAACATCCATATCTCCAATATATCATAAATTAAAAATTAAAAAACATGAATCTAGAAAATAATACCTCTTAAGAAGTTATGGTTTGATACCATTTTATTACAACCCAATTGCGGGTCATCTATGAATCAGGCACCTGGTCTGGGCTGCGACATACCTATGGGGATTCCAAATCCCCATGGGTTGGAGACAAGCACCAGGGAATCAGTTGTGAACTTGTGGGAATTAATTCAACCAAATAAAAAAATAATACACAATATAATCTTTCTCAAAATTCTTTCATGGCCACTTGAGACACCTGAAGTCCATGTTCCAAAATACAATAAATAGAAAATGAATAATAAAAAATAAGAAGAAAAAAATGAAGCATAATGAATAAATAAAGAACCAACCCAAAAAAATACAAAAGTAAAAAATGAAAAAAAAAATGAGGGATCATCTTGGATGATATGAAAACAAATAAAAATAAATTAAAACAAAATTCAGTCTCCATGTTACACCATTAGTCACAATCTAACCTTTACACCATAAAAGATCCCCAAGTGACTAGAAGAGTAACTTGAAACCTTAAAATAAAATATATATAGATATTTGAAGACAAATTTTAGTATTCATTTCGAGGAAACCACACACTATTTATTACTTTCAAACAAAAGATCCAATTCAATTTGGTATGAACTAAAATTAAGAAAAATGGAGTTTTCCTCTTTTAATTTTAAAAACTAATACCATTAATTTCCATTATTCCTTAAATATATTTCCATTTAAAACTTAGAATATAAATATTTCCAAAAAACATCATTTAAAATACTCGTGGGAAAGATTATGAAATGAATTTTTTAATACACTTCTCCTTTTTAATATAAGATATTGGTTATTTTTAATAATATAGAAGCAGCAACAACAACAAAAATAATAGTAATGACCTAGTAAATATTGAGAAATGTAAATTTAAATTGACTATCAAGGAAATAAAGGAAAAATAATCCATATGATAAACCCAAGTATAAATAATCATTGGAATCCATAGTAGATGAGAGAAAATTATAGAACATACTATACATAATCTATCATATTGGCATGCTGATGTAATCTGTCCACCATAAGGATCATCTGTACCGTACCTAGCCTAACTAATGGTTAAACTCCTAAATAAAGTTGTGCTCATACTATAATTCATTATCCATTATGAAATCCTAAAATAATGCAATAAATTGTTCTATAAAATTCTATTAGCTACTATTGGTTCTAATGATTTATAAAAATATGGTTGAATAATGAACAATAAAAATTTATAAAAATAGATATGTGACAAGATATACAATATTAACCATAATCAAGACTCTCCCAAGAGAACCCCTCTTAGGAACATTCACTTACTCACGAATTCATCAATATAATAAAAGTGTACTATATCTGGGTCATTCTCATCTATTTGAAAACAAAATAAAACTATTTTAATATTCTAAGTGTGTTTTGATAAATAAAATCATATTTCAATAAAAAACTAGAACTCCCAAACATTATTTAGAAACTGAGTTATAATATATCTTTTTAAAAGACCAAATAAAACCTTAAAAATTAAAATAATCATTTGGAAACTAGTTTTATGATTATAACACCTATTATAATATAAAAACTCATTAAAAATATATTCATGTGTTTTATCAAACATATGTTCTGCATGTTTAAATAATTTATATTTGGAAACATATTTTTAATGGGAAACTCCTTGGAATTCAATGAAGTCTATGCAAAAATATTTTTCATTCTAAATAATTATCAAAAAAATTTAGGAGCGTAATTTGATATGAAAAAGATGAATTTAAAAAAGAAATTAATAGTGGGGAAAATATTTAAAGGCTAATACATGGTGAATCCTAGTTCAAATTGAATATTAATGGTCTATAATTTTAAATAAATAGTGACCCTGACCAGGAAAGAAATATGAACATCCTAAACATGAATAATCAAAGGGTGAAAGGTCAAACTCCCATCACTGGGTTTGTCTAAAGAGATACATAGTAGGGGGAGAAGATGAAAACAATAGAGAAAGTAAATGAGATATGAGTGGAGACTTTATCTTGAATAACTAGACTCAAAACACCAATAAATTATATAAAACACCATTCAAGGGAGTATAATGGATGGAAGATTTGAATATAGGGTATGGGAGTTGTGTGAGGAGAGGTAGGATGGATTTGGGGATAAATTAGAAGGTAGGAAGAATAGTAATTTCAATATTTTGAAATTCTAGTAATGATATAAGGTTTGGTCACCTAAGATTCCAAAATTTTAACCAAAAATACTCTCTCTATTAGAAAAAACTAGGAACCTATATAGTTTGGACACACGGTTAGAGAAACTATTCCTTAAATAGGTGGAATGATTTTTTTAAAACTATAAAAAAATTGTATTCATTCCCTATGATTCCTTCAACCTATAAAAAAAATTATATGCAAGTCTTATGATTTCATCTAACCATCTAGTACCATTACACTCCTAAATCTTATATGTGTTTTTATAAGTTTCACAATGTTTTTACCCAACCATGTCTTACTCAAGATAACTAAACCATGAAAGAAAATAATGAACTTCATAATGGTAGTTTCATAGTTTCCAATAAAAATTTTATACTAAATATAAGATAATGGGAAAAAATTCAAAAATAGAAAATTTAAACATGAAAATCTCAAAACTCAAGAAAAAACCATAAAAATAAATAAATAAAATAATAAGGGAAAACAATTTGGGTGGTGAAAATTCTCACAACCATAATTTTTTATTCCACCAAAAGAAATTAATGAATTTAGTTTATCATTAGAAAGAATAAGACTCAACCTCCACAACACAAATCGATTCTCAATATCATGGAACACACTAACCATTACTAAAAAACATGAAAGATAACATTTTATTTGAACTATGCTCATGTATTGAAGAATAACTATATCTAATATCAATAACTTAGTACTCCCTCTCCAATTAAGAAATCTATAAAGGCCTTTATTCCAGATCATTGGAAGAGGTAAGGTCAGACCAACAATGGTGGTATCTTTTCCACATTATAATTCATCTAAAAAAATTTCCTTTTAGGAAAATTAGTCATACCCAAAGACCTAAAAAAATTCTAAATATTTCATTAAAAAAGTTATAATTTTGTTAAAAAGACACTAGATCTCATGAGGTTAAAAATTTCTCAAAATTCAAAAGACATAGAATTAGTATAATAGAAAATAAAGAATAAGGGATACAAATTTGATATCATTAATCACCATTAATATTATTATTGCCTTGTAAAAAAGGTCAAAATAAACAAGCAACAAAAAGACCCATGAATGGAGAACACCCCTCCACCCAAGGGCGAGTTCAAGGTGGCCTAAAGTAATGTAACCCCATCGCATCCCCTTTGATGAACTCCATCCCTTTAGGCTGAATGGTATGCGATGTGTGAATGAGCACTGCCTCCTCCCTGGGCATTTCCAGGGCAGCTAGGTGGTCAGCTACTTTGTTCCCCTCCCTCTAGGTATGCAGCACATGAGTCAGATTGCCAAGAAGATTCTTGCACCTCCTAATCTCATAGCAGATCGACCATGGGGGAGTCTCGTAACCTATAAGGGAATTTTAAATAATGAGGGAGTCGGTTTCCACCTCTGAGGTTGTGATCCCTTTCTGGTGGCAGATGGTGAGGCCGGTCAACAAGGTTTTAGCCTCCGCCTGAAGACAGGTACCATTTCCTAATCTGGCAGAGAAGGCCAGAAAGGCAGAGTCGTGATAATCCCACACCACTCCTCCCCCCTTCATAGTCCCCTATAGACAAGATCCATAGGTATTCATCTTTAGGCCCGTGAGGGGAGGCCTCCACTTTACCCAGGAACCTCTCCTGTCCCCATACAGATCATGATCCCTGGTTGCACCCTGGAATTGGTGCAAGGAAGGAGCCGCTTTCAGAGACTTCACTGCTTTTTTGAGATCCACAAGCAAGTTCATAGCCCAGGTGATAATAAGGCGGGCCGAAACCACTGAACCCTTATGTATGGATGAGTTCCGAGCCCTCCAAATGCTCCAGCACCCCGCCTGGAAAAGAACCGAACGGGTCGTCCTCTCTGGTCCTCCTCCTTCAGTACCACGATACCATTGATCCGGGAAGCCACCAATATCCTCGTATGGAGGGTTGGTTGCCGTGAATTCCCCTAGATCCTCCCAAACCTCTTTGTCCCAATCGCTACCAATGAAAAGGTGGACAGAGGATTCCTCCCTGTGTACCTTGCAGCAAACACACTTCGAAGTAAGTTGAATACCACATTTCCTCACGTTCTCATTTATCGGGAGGGCTCTGTTCCTGAGTCTCCAAGAAAGGAAGTTGAACTTAGTGGGAATACTTTTGATCCAGAAGATCTCGTCCCATCCTCCCTGAAGGCTCTGTTCATGGACTGCACGGCGAAAATCTTTTAAGGAGAAGCACCCCAAAGGATATGCGGAGAAAACGCATCTGTCGTCCTCTAAGTTTTTGATAATGTCGTTGAATAAAGCCTGCTGCTCCTTGTACAACATGGCCTCAATGAAGGGGGAAAAGAGGTTGGCTTCTTTGAAGGAGATCAGCAGGGTCGGGCACCCAGGGAAGCCCAAATCCGAGCCGCACCAGTTCTAATGCCAGAAGGAAATGTCCCCTCTCCTAATCGTCCAACGAGAAAGAGGGCAGAGGATATCCACGATGGGGGCGATGACAGGCCAAAGGTGACTCCCGCTCTCCGAGTCATTGCAGCGGCTAACGTACGAGTTCATGGAATCCCCCAAAAGTGTGCGACCTTCTAAAGCACTCTATGCAAGCCTAGCATGAAAGCAATAGATTGAATATTTCAGGTTTCGCACGCCAACACCTCCTTCTTCCACCGGTCGCGACAGCTTGCTCCACGCCACCCATTGCTTCTTCCCATTTGATTGAGGATACCAAATGAACCTAGCTAAAGAACTGTCGATGGACTTGATGACCCCTTTGGGAACCTTGTTGGATGCAAGGGCGTGGAGGGGCGACGTCACCAGGACACTATTAACCAGGGCGATCCTCCAGCCAAAGGATAGAAATCGATTCTTCCAGTTAAAGACTTTGTCGTTAATCCTTGCAGATAAGGCGTCGAAGTCCCGGATCCTGATTCTACTCGCTGAGATGGGCGTGCCCAGGTACTGCATTAGAAACGCACCCCTGGCCATCCCCAGGAAGATACTGACTGACTCCATCTTTTCCGCATCACACCCACTACCGATAAAGAACTCGCTCTTATCTTTATTAATCCTCTTCCCACTCCATCGACAGAAGGTCTCCAGCACCTTGAGGAAGCTCCGAAGGGAACTCTGCCTTCCATTGATAAACACGAAGGAATCATCGGCAAACATCAAATGGGAAATCGGTTGTACCCTCAAGCGTCGACGGAACGGCATAATTCCTCTTCGATCAATACTATTCTTGAGGAGACCACTCAGAACGTCCTGAGTAATGATGAAAAGGGATGGGGAAAGGGGGTCTCCTTTCCTGAAGCCACGAGTGGTCTTAAAGAAGATTAAATATTTACCCATGAACAGCACCGAGAGCCAGGAGGAGCTAAAGTAGCGGAATATTAATTCGACATTACAAGAGTTAAAACCCATACATGTGAGAACCTTGTTGATGAAACTCCATTCCACACAATCAAATGCCTTATTCATGTCAAGTTTGATGTCCACGTTGGACCCTCTCGTTTTGCGGTTGATGTTGTGCAGCATCTCCTGAGCAAGGGCGACCACTTCCTGGATATTGCTCCCCCTGAAGAACCCGTGTTATTGAAGGGAGATCCAGTGAGGGAGATGTAGGGCCAATCTGTTGTTGATAATACTCACAAGGATCTTGTAAGGCACATTGCACATGCTAACAGGACGGTAGTAGGAGATCTCGGACAGGTTCTTGGTTTTGGGAAGAAATAAAAGAGTGGTTGCGCAGACTACTCTGGGTAGGTAACCCCCGCGAAAGAAGTCTTGAATGGCTTCAGTCACAGACTCTTTCACCAAGGACCAAGAAGACCTGTAGAAGGAAGCAGGGATGCCATCCGGGCCCAGGGCGCTCTCCGGATTCAGGTGCATGAGCGTATGGTGGATCTCTTCCTCATTAGGCATTGCACCCATGCTAGCATTATCATCATCTGAAACACGACTCTGGATTGAATCAAAGATCTCTGAAGGCTCAGAGGGATACCCCTGTGGGAGGCACTCGTTCGGGCTGGCGAGAAGGTCGTGGAAGAAGGAACATGCCATGCTCCCCACAGTGTCTCTGTCGTTAGTGTAAGTGCCATCCTCTATCAGGATGTTCGGCCTAGCTCGCTTCTTCCTTTCCTTGATACATACGTGGAAGAATGATGTGTTCCGGTCGCCCTCCTTCAACCACTTGATCATGTCCGCCTCCCTGTCCAGACGCTCTTGTTTAAGAAGGAGTTCCCCCATTAGTTCTTTCTTCCTTGTGAGCTCCTCATACACACTTTCCCCCCAAGCACTTTCCAGGGAGGCCTCCAGCGTTTCGACGTCTTTCATGGCCGCACATAGATATTCATCTAGAGACCTTTGATCTTTTTCCCACTCCCTCAAGTATGAATTAGTTTCCCTCAATTTCCCATGAAGGATGATCCACTTTTTTCTAGCAAAAGGAGTCTCCCAGGCCTTAGAAACCTGGTCATGATAGCCCGGTAATTCAATCCAGAGCTTGCTAAAGCAGAAAGAAGCAGGAGGCTCGGCCGTTGAACTCAGAGAAATAAGCAGCGGGGAGTGGTCCGAGATCCCCCTAACCAGATGAGTGACCTTAGTGTTTGTAAAGAGAGAGATGGCATGTAAATTACCCAGACAACGGTCCAGACGACCCCACGAGTGCCGAGCACCCTACTGATTGTTGCACCACGTGAAGTTGTCCCCGACAAACCCCAGATCTGACAATCCCATGTCGTCCATGAAGCTAACAAATTCTGAACTTGCCTTCCTAGGGAAGGGGCCTCTCCCCTTCCGCTCACTCGGGTCCGCAACCACGTTGAAGTCCCCTCCCACAATCTAGGCCTCTAGTCTCGGGTCGAACTTTGCTATCTCTTTCCACAACCCTTCCCGGATATGGAGGTCGCAGCTCCCATACATAAAAGACGCGAGAAAGGAAGCATTCCCAGTACTCACTTTAACTGTGAGGAACTAGTCCATGGATTGAACTAAGGATACTGAGAATTACTTGCTCCATAATACCCATATATGTTTGTTGGTAGAGTCATCTTTCATAGAGCCATGCATGCGAAGCCTTCTGGAGAACTCAGCAAATTTAGAGGGTTTCTGCTTGTGCTCAAGGACGGCCACCACTGCGACCTTGTGTTTAGAGATCTCAGACATGAGGAAGTCCATTTTAATATGAGCTCTAAGCCCCCTTGCGTTCCAGACAAGTAAAGGAATCATTGAAAAAGTGCCTCCCTGGAAATGGTGCCAGAGCGTTTCACCTTCAAGCCATTTCTAGGAGATATGATGCGATCTCCCTTGGAATGTGATCTAGTGTATACCCATGACCCTTGATCTCTGGGCACCACCGGAGAGGGGGGGGAAGCGAGGCCTAGGAGTTTTTTTATCCCACTCGTGATGAGCCGAGGGGGTGGATACACCCACCCCTTTTTCTCCGAGGCTGTCTAGATTAGTGCGTGAAGAGGAAACCTCCACCAGAGTTAAAGGAGCACCCGCCTCTGGAGGTTCCCCTAAGAACCTTACTAAATCCGGCCTCGAGCTCAGGAGTTCCTCAGAGGCCAGGACGCCTGACAACCCAGAGGGAGGGGTCGATAGATAAGAGACCAGAATGCACTTATCAAGTATCGGGTTAAAAGACTGCAGGAAGCAAACCAGAAAAGAGGTGGAGGAGAGGGGTCTTCCTTCCTTGACCCATGAAACCCTGTCCCTACTTAGGACTTGTCGGGCGTTGCCAAAAGGCGACGGGGGGGACGCCGGTGAGATAGCAGTAGAGAGAACTGGGGGGAGATCCACCTGGAGAACCTCTGCAACCTGCTCCGCCTGAACCTAAGAAGAGGGATGTGACGGAGCTCCCACATCCTCCCCACTATTATTGGCCCTCCTTGTGCCATTTCTCCCCTGTTGACGACAGACCTGTAGCGAATTCCCCTGGAGATAGCACTGCGAGTAGAAACTAGGGAACACTGGGTAGACCACCTCTTGAGTCCAGTACAGGACATCCTCAACGAGAAGATCCACTTTCTCGGGGACCGGGCGCGAGAGATCCAACTCTACACAAATACGAGCCTCCGAGGCTTAGCATCCCATCTTCATAGTTGTAGCCGAGCACAGAAAACCCCCAATGGAGTCACCAATCGCCCGTAAAAGGCCTTCATTTTGGAAGGGGAGGGGCAGCCCCGGCATGCAGACCTAGACGGCCGCGGAAGGGCTTTCCTTCCCGCAGTGGGCATCAAGCGACCATCTGGAGAGGCTGAAGGACCAATGACCACAAGATCAAGGAACCCTACACCATACATGGAGGAAATCCTCCTCTGAGGCAAGGATGATGCTGAAGGAACACCGGTGGAGAGCCGAGACCTGCACCGGAGACTTAAGGCCCCAGGACAAAACATAGCACCTAAAGGACTCGAGCAGGGGTTTCGCCGCCCCAAAACGCGCCACCAGGGTCCATTTCAGGTAGGCTTCAGCCTCCGCGAACGCTGACCCTGGCACTCGTAAGGAGACACGAGCCCCTTCAGATGACGACTGGACTGAAGCCACCTGGACCGACTGAAAGCAGAGAGCAAGAGGGAAGTTGTTCGAACTGTAGAGCGCCTCCCAAAAGGAGAGTGAGAGATCCACTCCAGCGGGAAGAACAAACAAAATACAGGCCGCCTGGGAACCACCGGGGGGAGCCGAGGATGACGCCGGAGCCTAGGACGACGTCGGGGCCGCCGGGGGGCCGCCGGGGGAAGCCAAGAATGTCGCCAGAGCCGAGTACGAGGTCAGAGCCGAGTACGACGCCAGGACTGCCGGGGGACCACCGAGGGGAGCCGAGGACGAAGCGAGGGAACAAGCCACTTGGGAGCCATCGGGGGGAGACGAGGACGACGCCGGAGATGAGGACGAGATGAGGGCGTTGGGCGCCGGGGGAGGCGGGGGAGGCTCAGATGAGAATGGTGTAACGGTCCGAAAATTTGAAAACGAGGACGGCGCGTAGGGCGTGTACTCCCTTGGTTGTTTCTGCATCCTTTATATTTAGTATTATACATTACAAATTTGATATAATGAATGAATAAGAATGATGAAATAATAAAAGAGTAACTTAATCAAGAACAATCACAATAGTTTGTAACTAGGAATCCTCAAAAGTGGTAGTCCTTGATCTACTCATTTGATGCATAAATCCTTTATAAACCCACTTAAAATGACCGAAATATCCAAAAAAAAATTGGTTGTTTGATGTTTCTTAAGACCCTGCCCACCCCCCTAAGGGTAAAACATTGTCCTACATCCAGAAAAAACATGTGAAGAAATACCAAATGTCCTATTGATAGTGATACATGTTTCCATAGATTTATAATGATTCCTATTTCCTTTACTGGAATTCTCATCCCTACTTCTAGGGATAGAGGAAGTAGAATTCAGTAGAAGGACTCCCATAAAAATAGATAGAACTAAAACTTCCAACCTTATTATTTATATGTATGGGAATAACTGAACTCCAACACCCATGAATAAAGATCAGGATGATGGCCTATTTTAGAATACCAATCCTTTATAGAATCATCAATGACCAGCTCTGAATGATATGAAACTTATTTAAAGGAATTGTGAACACACTCAAACACTAATTGATCAAACTATTGATGGTTGTATAACTCCATCACCTTTACACCTTCACATACTCAGAGAAATATTGTTGGATGAATAAGACTACACAAGTCCCAATAAAATTCCCTTGATGGTTCCATATAGATAAAGGAATTCCACCACATCCATCTTATACCTTTCATCCAAATGGTTGTGAACTTGATCTCGAGTGACTCAGTAATCTATAGAAGACCAAATATCCTATAACTATATCCAAACCACTCTTTATCCTCATAAGGAACAATCTATCTATAAAAAGGGAAGAATTAAATTTTTGAAAATTTGGAAGAATATATACACGATGATCAGTGAAATTGTTCACTTGTCGAAATCCATATATAGCTTCACTGTGGGAATCCATCAAAGCTAGGTGGGGTGTACTCTATGTACCATTAAAAAACACAATTAGAAATTAATTCAATGAAAATCCTGACCAACTAGAAGTAAATATTAAAATAAAAAATATCACTCCCAAAAAGCAAATCATAATCCCTTAAACAAAAAGAAAATCATTATTTTCAATCTATTTTCATATTTCCACATCCCAGTTTTTAAAATCCTAAATCATAACTAAGAAACCATTTCAAATTTTCAAATAATTCATTATTAATATCATTTAACCACTTCCAAACACCAATTTTATTTAACTTTCCTTAGAAAACCACTTTTAAAATCCCAAATTTTCACATTTTACCTATATATCCTGATTTATGTCATAAATTCCCTTTCAAAATTTTCACTCCCCAATTTATTTCTTTGTAAAACAATTATTCCCATTTTTAAAAACCCAATTCCCAACACCCCATTTTGGTAATTTTATTTATTAATTTTATAACTAACCCCCTTCATTTTAAAAAAAGCCAAAATCACCTTCCAATTTTCCTAAAACCAATGAAAATTGGTCAGTAAACAAAATAATATACAACATTACATATGACGTACTAGATTCCTTGAATCACCTGACTATATGGTTTTTGAGGACCATGAGTCATTCATGTAATTATGACCAATAGTTATATCAAACTATCACTCAGGATCCACATGGTTTTCCATACCTTTTGGTCTCACCATGTAACACTACTTCAACTCGCATTTTTTTACCCCAAAACATAAAAATCCATTAAATAATCCACACATAGTGAACATAATTTTGAGAATCACTAATATAGGGGAGAATATACTAAGAATAAATTAAGAAGGTTCAAAAACAAAGACTCAAACCCCAACTTCCCCTAGTAACTCGAGGATACGAACAATATAAAGCATGTGAGGCTCTCCCTACACTTACATATTAAGTTCTAACATCCCAATAATTAATATAACATCAATGAAAAAAAATAAAAAAGAGAATCTAGAAGCTCATACATTTTAGGACCTAGGATCTAAATGTTACTATCCATGTCAAGAAGGTGAACCTTTCATTTTGAGATCATTTCTGATAAGTACTCCATAGTTAATGTTCTTGTATTGGAGTAGTGTCAGGTTGGGTGACCTACTTGGAAGTTTCCCTGTGTGTATATGTGATTTAGGAGAAAACATATGAATGATAATGTGTTGTCCATTGGGGGAAATCAATAGTCTATTAAGTGACTATATTGGTTAATAATGAGTGGTGTACTATGAAGTTAACCAAGGTATTATAGGATACCCTTGGGGTCAAATGATCAACTTCATGGACTAAGTAGGCCAAGTCATGAAAACTATAATTAGAGCCAATACCCATCTAGAAGTGTAGTGACAACACCTATGTTTGAGGTTTGGGGTGCACAATGAGGTCGCTGTGATTTAAAGGAATAGAGAGTTTAAATCCAATGGAAAAGTTATAATTAGAAGACTAAATTAAACTACCCATGTTCAAAAGGTACACCATTATTCTCAGGAATATTTTTTATAAGAACTCAATAGTTAATCATGCTTGATTTAGAGTAGTGTCTTGATGGGTGAACTCCTAGTGATTTTCATAGGGTCTTTGTGAGTGAGTAAAAATAACATTGAAAGAAAATGTATTGACCAATGAGGAAAGTCATTAGTCTAATAAGTGGCATCATTGGGTAATAGTCAGTGGTGTGATGGGAAGGAACCCAAGGTATTTTAAGAGACCCTAGGTGTCACGCGATCAGGTTTATATCTAGTGAAGGTGAGCTCATGACAAAGAAAATAGACCCATTATTAATCTATAGTTAAAAAAGTTTAAATTCCACTGGGTTCCCAATGAAGGTAACCTGAGTACACTATGTAGAGGAAATAAGTCTCAGGTGAAACATCATCCACCTAGTGTGTAATGACCCATAATTTCATAAAATTAATTACCTTATAAATAAACAATTGTGTATTATATCTTGTAATATATAATATTATAAAACACAATCACAAATCCCAAAAAAAATAGTTACATTTAAAGGATAATTATGGCTACAATATGACTATTAGAATAATAACCCGACCACTAAGAATAGTTAAATCATAATTAGAAAAGTAACTAGACTAATGGAATGGTAAAATAATATATTTAGTTGTCTTAATAAATAATATAAAATGAAGGTATATTAAATAAATTTTATAAATGTAAAAAATTAATGATTGACCTGAAGAATGAATAATTTTATTTTTGGTAATATATATATGTTTTTTTCATTAAAATACATTTTAATAGTGAATTTAGAAATATAAATAACATTTTATTTAATAAAATAGTCTCATAAAATAATATTTATTTTTAAAAATATGATAAAAATATTATGAAACCATAAGTAATTTCTTAAATTGTAAATAGTTAGACTCTCTCATAAAAACATTTATTTCCCATCTAAAAATAATTTTATTTAAATATCAAATTTCCAATATTTAGAAAATTATTTTTTTATAATGAAGTTTATTTTCAATATAAGAATCTAAAAATGGTAAGGTATATGTTTTTTTATTTTTTATAAAAAATAAAAAACCACATGTTAAATAGTAAAATACAGTTTAAGTATTGTTTAAGTACCATATTTTATAATATTATGTATAAATTAATTATTGATGTTTATAGGGGTTATATATATTAGATATATTTTTTTTTTCTAATTTTGGAGTATATATGTCTTATTTATTTTTTATTATTTTGAATATTACAACTACCACAAAATATTATTATTATTTTTCAAAAAAATATTTATTTATAATTATATTTGATTGCTCTAATTTATTTTTCCCACATCATATAATACTAAATATGAAATTTAACATTATTGTGATTAATTTAATTAATTATTTATTTATTTATTTATTATTTGAATATTTATTTTTTTCTATAAAACTACTTTTTATTTTTTATTTTATTTCCAAAAAAATACATACACTTACACATGTCTTAAGAATATGTTTCTACCACTATATGAATTTTGAAAAACAAATCTACCCTAACACAAGTCTTAAACCTTTATCCTTGCACCTAAGAAAGTTTTATAAAACCTATCATACCATTACGTGATACTTAAATTGCTGTTCTAGAGCATTAAAAAAATATGTTATACCTTAACACAGTTCATTTTATTACCCTTACATAGTATATATAAAATGTAAGATTCCCTTACACAACCTATAGATTTTATACCTTACCTTTACAAAGCCTAATGGATTTCAAAATTATCCTTACAGAAGGTGGAATCTTACCCTTACACAGTGTTTAATCTTACCATTTTGAATGGAATTAAAATATTTCACATATCCTTACACATAAAATAAAATCTTTTTGTTACCTTTACACAAGCTGGTATTTTACTTCTAAGAAAATATGGAAATTCCATGTTACTCTATTTTCATATATTTCCTAATATTATGATTTGATGAATTTTTATTTAATGTGTTTAAATTGTTATAATGATAATTTAAATTCTTATTAATGATATAAAACCTATGAAAAGTATTTTTATAGTGTGTTTATCACATTTATATAATGGTCAAATCTATTCTTATTTTCATGCATATGTATGTACAGTGAATCTGAAAAATTATAATTTATTATTTTTAGCTGAGTTTTTTTGTTTTTAATGATTATAAATTAACATTATATGTGAAAAAAAACTTAATGAAAATTGTTTTATAGTTTTAGTATAGTGTCATGCTTTTTTGTAATTTTTATATATCTAAATGCATCTTGTTTGTATGCTTTTTAATTTTGAATTTTAAGGAAAATATTATGTTATTATTGTGTGATCTCTTTGACCTATTATTTTATAGTTTATTTAAATTCATTAATGACATTTTCAAATTAGTTATAATTTTTCTTTAGTGATTTAATTTTGAATTATTATCATGTAACGATTATATATATGTGTGTGTGTGTATGATAGTTTTTTAACTATTATTTTAACTTCCAATTTTCTAACGAATGGTGTGACTGTGTTGAGTTTCAATCTTATTTACGAAAATTCATTAACTACATAAAAATAGATATAAAAAATAAACATTGACACAATATTCCTTTGATGTGATACTTCACATTCTCATGTGATATTACACAAAAAAATTATGGTGTTATGTAGTGAAGTACTGTGTATTTATAGTTGAGTAAACAATACTCTATTCTATTGGACGTCCTCTAAAGAACTATACCTGAACTACTTTATCTTCTACTACCTTGATGAGATTATAAAATTCAATACTCATGACTATGTACAAGTGCTTCTCATGTTCATCTTCTATCTATTTTCTCCTGTTATCTTATGCTTGTAACACTACTTCCCATCTCATCTTTGTGATCCCACAATATTTTTACACTTTTTCATAAAAAATCAACATATTTCATAGTATTTTGACTCTTGGAAATCATGATCATTTGGGTTATGACTTCATAATTATATATTTAGTTTTGTAATCAGGTTATGACCCCCCATACAAAATTAAGGTGCCCTAGTTATACCTCTACTAGAAAACATAAGTTGTTATAGGGTTATGATTCCCATTCAAAAATCAATATTGTTCACAGTTTATCTATCACTGAGTATAGAGGTATGAGAGTTGAGTAGTTCTAATTTGGACCAAATGACTCTAAAAACTCGTTGGGGTATTTATTTTACTTTCCCTAAAAAAATTACTGTATTAATTTACTTTTATAATTTATACATATATTTGAAAATTTACTATGGTAAATTAATCCCCCCCACCTAAACCATATATCATTACCATTCCAATATAAAAATTGGTATCATAGGTTAGCCTTTTAGGGATAGAGTAGTAAGATGCTCAATACGATACTATTACAATTAGTATTAGTAGTTGGACCTAGTTAATGATATATTTTCTCTACTATATATTTTACTAATATCAAACACCTTGTATTAAAAACATATTCCTATTAGATATAGAGTATTATATTTATAATTTATTATGATTACTTGTCTGGCCGAGACCACACAATATAAGGAATAATATAATTGTAAGAAATCAAGAATGAATGTAAATGATGCATGGATTCCCTAGATGCAACTTAACATTTATTGAAATGATTGTGCTTACTAGAAATCTTGAATAGAGGCGTACATAAAAAATTTAAGCATAGAGCACTAGTCAATCATGGTAAAACAATAAAAATTACCAGAACATGGCCTAGATTATCTTATAGGAAATGATACTAATAAATTTTTTTAATTACAGAGTTATAAATATTTTACATTCTGCTATTAACAGAATTTTTTAGTCATGTGTCTACAAGTAAAACATCTCATGGGATATGGATGATTCTATAGGATACTCACCTGGGATTAGATAAGGTGATAAAAAACAAAACTTTTAATGCATTGTGTAGAATATCAAGATTTCAATATGGGTGAAGATAAAATAATAATTCGAATGTTCCACTGATTCAAAATAACAATGAATATAATAAGTTATATTGGAAAAAAATTAGAGAAACACGTACAAATCAAAACGGTATTAAGATATCTACCTAATAATTTTCATGGGAATAAGGTTTTAATCGATAAGAGTAATGATTTTAGCGAATAAAAATTATATGAACTCATCAAAACACTTCTTCAAATTAAACATGAGGTAAATAATATTGTGGAAGAAGATAGTTTTATGAAGAAATGTATTTCTTTTATTTCACATATAAATTAGGATTATTTCACTTTTAATTAATAGGTATAGGAAAGTAAAAATACATAAATTATGAATATAATTAAAGGTATTTATAATGTGATTAATAAATTTAGACTATTTAAGAAGTGGAATTGAAAATAATATAAGGATGAGGGAAAAAGAATGAAAGGTGCCTCCAATAAGAATAATAGTGTTTTATAACTAACCATTTATGAATATAAGAAAATGGGATACATAAAATCCAGTTTTCTATAGTTAAAACATTAATAAAATGATATGAAATGCAAAAGGGAGTAACATACATACAGTATATGGGGATGGATAGATGAATATGATTCTAGTAATAAATCTTTAAATGAAAAAGAGCTAGTAAACCTATGATTGATGGAGAAAAATATAAATGAGAAAAAATGAAACTATAATGTCAAAGATATATAGTATTTGGATAGTGGATGCTCTAAACATACCAATAGAGATCCATTGATGTTTTTAATATATAATTAATACGGTGGTGGCTATTTGACATTCAATGATAACTCAAAAGGAAAGGATAAAGGATTCAATGAAGTGTTTATTTCTAAAATTTATTATATTCATAAATATTTATATGATTATGGTTTGAAACATAACCTTATTAGTTTTTCAGAATTATCAGATGATAAAATTAGTGTTAAATTTGGAGGTAATAATTTTTTTGGTTCTTAGAAATAGAAATATTTTATTTTATAAAAGTAAAAAAGGGAATATTTATTCTTTTGATTTTTATAAATTAACTTACTAGAATGTAAAGTTTTCTAATGTTATATAAACATATGATACATTATTCTATTAGAGTCTTGGGCATGTGAACTTTTAATTGTTTTAAAAAATTTAAAATAAATGACATGTATGTTAGCTACCCATTTTGGAAATTAGTGATAATTTAACTTCTGGTTCCTATTTAAAAGTAAGAAAATATAAAATTTGTTTTAAATATCTAGATGAAGTCAGTACTGATAAACTACTAAAACTTATTCATTAATAATTATTTTTTCCTATGTATGTTTCTATTTTTAGTGGTAGAAAATATGTTTTTGTGATTGTTTATGATTTCAGATGATTTTTATGGACTTACTTTATGTATAATGAAAGTGAACGATTTTATATATTTATTTATTTTTGTAAGATATATATAAATAAATAAATATAATTTAGTTGTTTCAGTTATAAGTGATATTATAGGTAGATTTATTAATTTTTGTTTCAAACAATTTTGTGAAGAAAATGGTTATTTTCAAAAAAAATTATGTTCCTAGAATACCACTATAAAATAGTGTTGTTGAATAAGAAAATTTAACTATTACATTAATGGATGCGACTGTATTAAATTGTTATAGTTTAACTAGGTATTTTTGGACTGAATCTGTTAAAATAGTATTTTAAATTTTATATATAGTTTTAATTGAAGAATTTTTATAGAAAGACTCTCATTATATGGTTAATGATAATAAAATATTTTTTTATTTTAACATTCTTGGGGTAAGGTTTTTAACAAAAATACTAAGGATAACATGGATAAATTTGACTCCTAATGTGATTAAGGTATTTTTAATGGTTATTATATTAAATGTAATGATTTTCATGTTTATATAAAAATAACTATGGTTAAAGAATAAAATATTAATGTTAAATTTGTTGAATATGTGTTGATTTAAGATTCTATTTTGTAATATTTTCAACATGGTTTAAATGTTTTTTATTTTGGTGAAGAAAAAAACTAAAAATTATATAACTGTTGAGGTGGAGATTACTCTTTCTCATTATATTCATATGTCTTGGAAGGTTTATAAAAACCATTTAACATCCTTTTTAAGGTATTATATCTATTTAAGTTTAACTTGTTGTTGTTTAGGTTTGGGAGGTGTCAGAGGAGTTCTATAGTTTCTTAAAGAGTCTAGGATGAACAATGGTTACATGGAGCTGAAAACTATCTAGTGGATTTAGAAAGAACAACATATGGTTCATGCTCCCATCAACTATCTTATAAGCATTCAAATTAACATTTCATGATCTTAGTGGCCACTAACTTTCTAGTGGTAGCCACTAGATGGCTTGTGGTGCCCCAAATAAGAAAGGGCCTAATTATAATTTTTAGACCTAAAAAATGTAATTAACACTATAATCCAATTTTTTGAACATAATACTATTATATATCCTAGGTAAACCTACCCTTTATATTCAATTATTATTTTCTCCTCTCTTCTTGGTGATTTAGTCATGGTTTAATCATTTTTCAATGTCTTGGGTAAGTTTGATTAATTATCTCTTGATATCTTCTTATTACACCCTTTATTATATATTTTTAGTAGTAGATTCATGATTCATTTATTTGATCCATTGATAACTTGATGATCTATTCTCCATGTCTTGTAAATCTATTGTGTTCTTTTCTTTTGGAGGCTTGATCTCAAGTTGGTTAAGTGCAGTGTGTGTGAAATGTGATGTATGTGTTGATCTGACTTGTCTAATAACCCTTTTATTATGAAAACTATATTTTATGATTTTAAAAATTATTATGGAGAATTTATTCATTTTTTATTCATTCCTTTCATTTTAAAGAGTGTGGATCCCATTGTGGGTGGTCTAAAACCCGAACATAAGGTAGGTGGTTCCTTCTATAGCCTATGTTATATGAACCATTGTGTCTATTTATATAAAAATAGTCTTATAAATAAATTTGAATATCTATGAATAGATTAATTTTGTGTGTGAAAAGGGATTTTGATAAAAGATGGTTTTCCTCATTATTTTGGTAAAAAATTGATGGTTTTCAAAGTATTGTGACATGGTTTTTCAAATCATGTTTTTAGTGAAAATGGATTATTGGAATTTTTTGTGAAATAGGATTAACCCTTTAATAATTTATTTGATATGTATCGCACATGGGAGCCTTGGGTACCAAGGTGAAGGGTTTGGTATTGATCCTTGACCATTGATTTTTTTTGTGATTTCACTTCCTATGGTTTTTTTCTTTCCAATATCATTTTCACATTTCTATAGGAACTTGATTGACATTGTAGGGGGTTCACTTTATAGGGTGTTCCTATATTCCAATTTTATGATTGAATTGACTATATGGTCTTTAGTTCTCACTTGTCATTATCATGGATTTGGTTACATGTGACCTAGTTAACCCAATATTTTTTATCTAAGGGGTAGTTAACATTTTTCTATGGATTTTTAATGTTTTGTATTTGATATGATATAACACATTCTTTGTTAATTATAATGAATTTATGGAAATTATTATTTGAAATGTATCATCGGTTTTTTGGAACTATGAAAAATGGGAACTATTTACTATTATTTTGATATAAAATTGTAATTATTTATAATGAATTGTTTCCTATAAATTGAGAATATTGGGATTATAATATATACCTATTATGGAACACATGTGTGGGATCATATTTATTTTTTTACCTCATACCCCACACACTCGCTCTAGGGTGTGTAGACCTTGTTTTATATAATTAAAGAAAGGGAATGGCATCATATTGAGGTAGAGAGGTTTTTTTCAAATGGGTATGGGTGGATGGTGGTTAGATGGTGAGATGTTTCTCACATGTCACATGTATTTGTAGTTTTTATCTTGGGATATCATTTCATATTGGTTGTTTTATAGACATGTACTTGGGTTTTTATCTTTTTACTTTTTAATATATCATTATAGTTTCAACTATTTTTAATGGAATATTTAATTCTATTTTTTTCTATATAAACCATGTATCTTGTTTTGGGTTGGGAAAACTGTTCAATATATTCATTAATGATTTAATAAGTTGTAATCACTATCCTGTGGGCATTAGGAATGCCCTTTGGGTATTGTCGAGGTCTAGTACAGAGCCTAGTTGGATTAGTTTTATGGGCTAGGTCATGAAAATTTAGTTCTAGAGAATGGTTATGACCAGTATTTGGAAGATTTTATATAAGAGATAAGATTTTATGGACATGAGGGGTTAGTGGCGATGAGTACCAGGTCAGCATTTGTTGTGACAAGACTTAAGTCATTATGAGACACTAAGATGTGTATTTCCTGTATCGATTTTTTACTTTTATCTTAGTTTTTTCTTTTGTTATTTAGGTTTAAAATGATATTACATTATTGTGTGATCATTTATTTTTGCTATTGGTATGTAAAAACATGCCTCTAAGACATTTATTGTGTGTTCTATAATAGGTTTTAGTGAGACATAAACCTCAATAGAACAATCCACTAGATCAGAATCCATTAGAGGTAATCATAAGGTAACATCATGTCATGGTCCAAAATATACAATGGGTTCACGGCCTTATTGTTGAAGTGTAACTAGGAACTAGAGTAGATAATAATCGAGAACGAGAGTTCCTATGCAAGAGTCCTTCATTTTTTAATTATAAAAATAAACCCCAAGGGGAGGAGTACTGTTTAGAAATTATTTATTATGTATTCAACTTACATGAAATAATGAAATATTTAAAGGTTAAATATTCACTATTTAGGATAAAGGGTCCCAAAAAGTTTTGGTGGGATTCCATGGTTCATGAAAACCGGTATACAATCATAGAGTGAAATGACTTAAAGAACCTTTTCATTATGAAATTCTACCTAGAATCTATAATGATATTGATGTCCTTGGAATTATATTCCTTAAATTATAAAGAACCATCAGTCTCAAAGTAAATTAACAATTTTGAGAAGATGGTTCATTTTTCTCTAGAGGTGGTGATGAATAATCAGTTAAGAGATCAAAAATAGAAGAAGAGTTTCTAAAGTGACATATAATTATAGGTATATATACTGATGATCACCACTTATAATAAGATGTTTTAGTTTAATATAATGGAAGAAATGGATGTTTTAGGAATGATTGGATTGTCTTGATCTTATCTCCCCCCCCCCATTGGTAGTTTCAGTAGAACACAGGGAAATAAGATGAAGTGGCATTAAAACTCCAAGGGTAGAATAGGTTATTCTGAGTAGAAGGACTCTACATCACCATCAAAAGAATCCAATAGTCTTCCCCTAACATCATATCATTGTGTCAAGGTAGGGAACACCTAGTTGTCTAGTTCTATTTTTTTGTCATTGAAGTCATCTGTATAGTTTCTTCCAGGCCTTGTCAACACACCATTACAGTTAGTGATCTTTAGCTCTAAAGTCCAATGAAAAATCTTCACAACATTAAAATTTTATATGGATCTGGCCAAAATCCCTAGGATTAAAGTACCTTCACATTGTGGATTAGCTTCCGATGGAGGTTGATGTCAGCCTAACCATAGTGAGAGGTACCATATTTGTTTCATCTTCAATATAAACTTTTCAGTTTGATACAGTTTTTAGAACATGTTTATATCTTCTCATTCTTTCCATTGTGTGAATCCTCATGATTAATATCATGTTATTTTTTTATTGAGATGTTTGTTCTTATTGGAAAGATTAATTATTATGGATTTTAATTTCCTTCTGGTCCTATTTTGATAGTTGATTCATTGTTGTTCAAGTATTTCATGGTTCGTGATCTATATCTTTTTAACATCATAAATGTGATAGATTCTATTATCACTCACTGAGTAGATATTGATTATTACTATCATCATATCATGTTTTTAATACTTATGGGATCTCACAGGTATTCCAATGCTGGTATAATCTATGGTTCATTCATGAGGGGCCTTATTTCCTAGAGCTAAGTAGTTTATTTTCATCCATTTTAGTTAAGCTTGATGATTTTTCATCTCTTAATAATCTTACATTTTTCTATAAGGATTTTTTTAAGGTATTTCCATATGAATTCACTAGTCTATTATCTGGGAGGTAGGCGGATTTATCCATCAATTTATGGTTGATTACATAGTCGATTTCATTACCTTATTAACATATGTCACCTTTTTAGTTGAAATAGTTCGAGATCAATTTGGAAAATCTTCTTGATAATAGCTTTATTCATCTTAGTTTTTCAGCTTAGTTAATCCCTATACTCGTTTCCAAGATGTTTGATGGTTTATTACATCTCTCTATAGACTATAGAAAGTTAAACAGGGTGAATACTATAAATAAATACATATCACCCATGTCAATGATATATTTTATCAATTAAAGGGGGATAACTGGTATTTAAAAATTGAACTTTGGTCATGTTATCTCCTGCTTAGATTTTAGGATTCAAATATCCTAAATAATTATTTTAGGATAAGGTTTGGTCATTATGAATATATTTTAATTATTTTTGTCCTAACACGTGATACTATGGTGTTTATGTGTTTGATTAACTAGATATTCGGTTAGTATCAAAACACCTTGATTGTGTTATCCATGGCTAATATCTGAGTTTATTTGAGATCTATTCATGAATATTATAACCTTATAAAAAAATTGAATGGCTTTAGTAGTCATTGAATTTATGGGAAACAATTTAAATGCAATTTTTATATACATAAATTTATGTTTTGGGGCTTGTTATTAAAAAAATACATTATTTCATTTGATAGTAATAAGGTTAAGTAAATCTTGTAGTGGGAGGAACCACAAAACATCTTTGTGATACATATCATCCTCAGTTTGGTTGAATAATATATACTATATTTCTAGAATTTTTTATATAAATGAACACCTTCAACTTTTCTTACCATGAAATGGTAAAATTAACTTTGGATGATTTGTTCTAGGATTAATTTGTGGAGTTGAAATGGATTCTGACATCAAATTCTATTATAATCTTTCTAGAATCTAATATGTTCTAGGTATTATATTATGATGCTTCTAATTTTGGTCTAGGATGCTTTCTTATGAAGGATTATCATGTTGTTTCATACAAATATCATCAACTTTGACCAAATTAAAATAATTAACCCACTCATGATTTGGTGCTCACCACTTTTACTAATGCACTTAAGTGATAGTGACACAATCTCTATAGGGATAGGTTCACTATACTTTATGATCATAATATTTTGAGTTATATCTTTTCATATAAGGACTTGAATAGTAGTTAGAGGAAATGGGTAGAACACCTATAGATGATTCACATCGATATGGATTAAACCCTAAGGAATGTAAATGTTGTTGTAGATTCTCTCATTAGGAAGTACCCATATCATGCTATTTTAGAATCTAAAGGGGAGTGGAACCTTAATCAGATTTTTTATCAGTTGAATCTAGAAATGCAAGAGGATGAATTAGATATTTTATTCCTAGTATACATTTTTCATAATCTCTCATTGACTCTATTATTTATGACTATTAGCATAACATTAATTTCAGTAGAATAAGGGAAACCTTATATGGTGGGAAGATTGTTTTTGGTTTGTATCTCCCTTATGATGGGATTCACCACTTCAAGAATCAGATTACTGTCCCATCATCTGTCATGATTTTATTGCTTCATTATTTTCATAGTTATACATTTTTTATTCACCCAATCACTATGAATATGTATCACAACATGAGATTGTAATTGTGGTTGTCGGGTATAAAGGGAGGGATTTATAATTATATTTCCCACTATAATGCATTTTAATAGATAAATGAAGTGCACCTAAATCCTTATGATATCTTTCATCCCCTTCTAATTCTTGTATTAAAATGGGAATATTGGTCTATGTACTTCATTGTTAGATTTCTATGGACACATGAATAAAAAATTCAATCTGGGTGGTGGTTGACCAGCTAATGAAATAATCACATTTTATTTCGATCATGACACCAATAATGATAAAGATATGGGTAATATGTACATAAATAATATTTTTTGGTTTCATTGGGTTCCTGGAACAATTATTTTTGATAGGGTTCCCAGTTTTACTTCCATATTCTAGGGGAGTCTCCAAGAGGAGATGGTGACTTATGTTAGATTGGTTACAATGTAATATTCTTATACATATGGTAAGATAGAGTGTTCCATAAAAATTCCAGAGGATATACTCCATGCCAATATCATGGAATTTAGTGGATAAAGGGATATCCATCTATTACTAGTCTATTTTTCTAATAACTACATGCATCATTCATTGTTAATAATATAAATTGTCACAAACTTTTATGGTCAGGATTGTATGTCACCTCTTTAATGGTAAGAAGCAGGAAACTCCTCTCTAATAGGACCAAGACTCATTAAAAAGACATCTATTAGGATTCAAGATATATGTTGATTCTTGATTATAGATTAGAGCCAGCAGAAATCATATATGGATTGTCGGTACCCTCATTTGGAGTTTTCCATTGGAAACAAGGCCTTATTGACAATTTTTCCTCATTAGGTTTAGTTTAGGATTAGGAAACATGGGATACTCGCTATGAGATATATTGGAACATTTGAGATTAAAGATTTGAATGGTTAGGTATCTTATCTGTTGGTATTACTATCTTAGTTAATTGGTATTCTTTTTTTTGGGTCTATAAAAGTTTTCATGGAATATCATAAGGATTTTTAGGCGTGAGAAACGGATAATCAATCTACGCATGGAGATTAAAAAAGGATAAGTACTATGAGACACAGTAGAGCCAGGTTTTCCATATAATGTGCTCGATATAGGATTTGATCCTCTATATTTCACCTCTACATAGATACCCCATTAACAAAAACACTTTTTGGGGTAAGGGTGTCTAATTTTTGACCCTTGAAAATGAATTTCACTTTGCGGGGTGATATTTGATTTAAATGCCCCCCACAGATGAATATTAATTTTTAGGGTGAGGCATATTTTTTCAGGCCTCAGCAAATAAATTAACATTTTAAGGTGAGGTATTACACTTTTCCCCCAAAAAAAATTAATTTTCCATTGAGGGGTGAGGCATTGTTTTCAATCTACTATAAAAACTAAAATACTTCAAGGGAGGAGGTTTTCCTATCGATCAACCCAAGAGAGTGGTTATATCCATACACCTATAAACACCCCACAAAGGGAATAATGAGGCATATGGAATTCTTATGCATTACATTATGTGTGATAAATGAATAGATAAATATAGAGAGATAGTAATAGAAATCGGTTTCATCATGTCATCTTTTACAAAACATCGCAAATTAAAATATGTAATATGAATTGGTCCACCTAGAAAAGTAGGGGTATATGTAGAAAAAATCCCTTTATCATCATCCATCCAAATAGAAAAGTACAGTATGTAACATCATTCCACAAACTACATGTGGATTTAATCTTTGAAGAACACCATCAAATTTAGAAAATAGTAGGAAGGATGGGGTTCATCAGCCTTGGTACCCTTCTATGTGGACTTTTTCTTTATCTCTTACCCTCTATAAACTGCTCAAAAAATCCCACTCCATCAACCTCTCCTATGAAGTGGTAAGACCCAAATGGGACCTGTCATGAACTATCCATCCAAGACCTCAACCAAAGCCTCCAAATATGTATGATCATAGTAAAGGGAAAACTACTGTGACCTCTCGATCATACATTAATATGGTAAATGAGGTCCTATTGGAAATATAACTCACAAGTGGAATCCTCATAGTGTTCTCAATTATATATTCTAGTGGTAACAATGATACCAACCACACAGGTAGTGATAGGGGCCTCCCTATTTTAGATAGTGAGAGAAACCATTTGATTATATTTTTGATGTGTTCTAGTTTTTTATCCTCCTATCATATTCTATGGAATCGAGATTTGGGAATCAATCTAAGAGTAATCCCCTAGACTTATTTGTAGGCCCCATCAATATAGGTGTGTATGTTCAAATCTAGTTTACAAATATAAGAGAGAAAACCGGCACTATATCCCATTCTCTCTCTCATAACATTATCCTTGTTATGAAAATATAATGGGAGAATGGATTATCGATTCCCTTTGACTCTCCCATAAACCTAGACTTATCCACCAGAAGATGAAATAGATCTATAATACCACAAAATCTCCTTCATCTATAAGTGGATGAGGCCAGGGTTATGGGATGGTGAAAAGAAATTGTTCTACCCTTATCCTCATTTATTTTTGTAATTAGGATGAGGTTACGGGAGAGAAAAAGGGTTATGGAGCCTATTTCCTCTCTTTTTTCTTTAACTTAGATCATGACATATGAACCCATATTTATAAAACCCATAAGAAAGGCATGGGTCTTACTCTAGGATGGATTCCCTACTCCCTATTTCGGAGAAGATTAGTGGAGGATCCTGCTCTAGCCCATATCAATGGAAAAAGATTGTGATCAACCTCACTCTCTAAAAAGGGGTGGTCTGGGGAACTACCTTTTAGTTTGGGATCCTAATTAAAACTATAATATATGATTGAGAACATTCTAAGGATTCCCCTAATTATGTAGTTTTCCAATAAGTCATAATTTAAAACATAAATGTATGATCAAGAGGAAACGTTGGGTTCCTTATACTGTGATCATATATATCATGAGGCTTTGGAAGATTCCTTAACTTGATTATTTATTAAGGGGTCTATTTAGGTCCTAGAACATCACATGAGAGGCTGACAGATAGGGTTGTTTGAACAGTTCATGGAGGGGCCATGATAAGTCCAAACACTACATGGAAGGGTGCTGATACTAAAGGACCACATCCCACAAACTATTTTCTATGTGGGATGGTGGTCCACAATGTTTCCATCCGCATATAGTTCATGGAATACTAGTCCAAAAGGTACTTTCCTATGTGGATTTCTTTCAATAAAGGACTTTTTCTAGGTGGAATGAAACTTTTTTATACAAACCAATTATTATGAAATATTTTACATTGTAATGTGTGTTAAAATATTACTTACTAAAATTTCTCTCTCAGAATGTCTCTCTATATTTAACTATTCATTTCTCACACACTGAATATCGAAAAATAATTCAACACCCATAATTATTCCATGTGTGGGGTTTTTATAGGGGTATGGATGTAACAACTCTCCCATGTATATCGGGATGAAAAACACCACCCATGAATGTTTTTTATTTTGATAAAACTTGAAAATAATTCCTCACCCCATAATGGAAATTTAATTTATGGTGGCTAGGATAAACCTCACCCAATAATGAGAAATCTTTTATGGGGGGTGAAAAATGGTGTCTAACCAAGTAAACAATTTTTTTGGTAGGGGTATAATCACAAATCATTCCAAAATGTGAAACACATTTTCAAGAGTGATATTACATGTGTCCCCAAAAAGTGATTCCTCTTTGTGTGGGTGCTCTGTAGAGGCACTATTTAGAGCAACAACTAACATAGAGATCATGTAATGAGGATGAAATTTATCCTTTACCAATCCTAGTAATTATCCATTTTAATCTTCCTGGCTATACTGATTAGCCTTTTCACACACATTAAAATCATTTTTATCATTCATGAGAAATTTTTCCATACCCTATAAAATGACCCCATTAGAATTGGGTCTTATCAGCATGAAGAGGAATCCATTCTAAGGAAGAAATAGATCTAGTTTAATGATTTACGAGATACTTTGTAGGGTTAATGGGGACCTAGATTTGGGACCACACCTATAGAAGACGTATGACTTGAAAACAGATTCTTTGTGGTCGGTCTTAGAATTCCTATATAGCTTCTCTCTACACGTAGTATTTCCTTTGAAAACAGTTATTCCATCATAGAGAAAAATATTTTTTGTGAGTTTGTATTTTTGAAAAAATTATTATTATTATGGTTGAATTATTCCTTTGTAGTAAAATTTCTATAGCATATTAAATTAATTGATTCACATAGTAGCTCAGGTGCTTCTCATGTTGAATAGTGGCTATGTGATTCACTAGACTTTTCATTTTTTTTATTTGATGAATCAGACACGTTTTTATATTTTTTTCAAAGAGATAAAATGTATTCTAGAAAATGACCTTTTTATAGTTGGAAGAATTCTTATTTCTCTTTTGAGAGATGAATTTCTACTGTTTGGAACATAGAAACTGATCCTTGACATTATATCATTCATTGGGAGGGTATTCTAAATATTCTTCCATCACTAGAACTTTTGGATTATCCATCTTCAATCAAATTATCTTGGTATAACTTTAGGATTAACGATGACACTATAATTCCACCAGCTAATCAAAATCCTCCATCCACTTGGTTTGACGTGTCCTTGGATCATGTTCAAGTGAACATTTCTACTATGGGACGCATCATTTATGAATAGGTTCAAGAGAGGTTTTTCACTCTGAATTGTTCCTTGTGGACATAGAGTGGTAATCATAGTCACAAAAAGTCCATTCAGTCTACTACTCAAGATTATCCATCCATTTGTAACCTCTCATGAGGTGATCCCAATGGAAGTTGTAGTTCAAAGTGTGATTAATGATTTGGAAAGAGTTTTCAAATTGAATGGGCCTATACATTCTAGATGTACTATAATTGTATGGAATTTTTCAAACATATGGAATTCATCATCTCATATCATGTGACTAAGATTTCCCAGTTTTTTGAGTATTCATCAACCACTATTTTAACTGAATTAATTAGTCTTTAGTGTTCAATCACCCATACATTCCACCTATCACATGGAGAAGTTAGAATTAGTTTGTGGGATGTATAAAAATTAATGGTAATTCAAATTATTGGAAATATGTATGATGATTTCCTTCCTATGGATAACACTTGGAAAGATATCGAACATGGTTCTCCATTAGAAGAAGACTTATTGATCATTGTAGAGAAATCAATAGTTTATCCCCTTCAAAGTCGTTAACTTATTCCATTCAATGGAGGGATAAATCTATATCTAAAATATAGTGGTCTAAGGAAGATGGTTTGGAGTACTAGAATCCATCTAAATCAATAATGTTGAGGTTTCCTGGGTTTATATTGGTCCAATCTCGAGGTTTGAGAGCACACAACATGGGGTTATAAGAACCAACCAGACATATCTCAAAACTTAAGGGTTGTAGGATTATGTTCCATGTTTTTTAGTGGATGGATCTTTCCATCTAATGATACATATGTTTTTGTTAGGGTATAATATTTGATAATGGAATCCATATGGTTGGAGGGAAAACCCACCAACCAAGATTAACCTAGCCTCACTCAACTTTATGTGTTACTTAGGCATATACCAGAGGCAATATCCCAACATCACCTTAGAAGAACCATTCATTTTTAATATGGTTGGGTAGCAGAACATGTTTGATGTTAAGAATATCAGTATACCAGAAAAAGACCACATTTTACCATTTTCCCCATATTTCTCAGCATTGCGGCCATTCTCCCAACATCTCTAAACATCAATGGTTATATTGAGTTATTAACAAATCCCACCCATTCATATGCCATTACTTATCTAGAACCTTCCTGAGTGTTGGTAGATAATAGTAGAGTAAACATGGGAGAATAGTCCTACATAATCTTACAGTGAGATTGGATTCTCACTAGTTGGGTATATGGGGTGTCCATTTAAAATCCTTATTCTCCATACAGGTTCTCTTGAAAAACTGGATGTATGTAACATGATACATCTTTACCCATTATTAGGATTAAATGGGAATCACACCCATTCATTATCTACCAACTATGGCTGATGATGATGTGTGAGGACATTAGAGTTGAAATTTATTTACCTTATGGGAAATATCTAACCAACTTGTCAAGGGGTTATACCAAAACATAGGTGGAATAATACCCATACGGGATGTTGGTGAAACTAGTATGATGTGTGCATAAACCATTTGTTTCTCTCAGTTCCTTGATTTTCATGATTTTCTCCCCAATTTCTAAGGTATTAATACATATATACTGATATTCTAAATTTTTTTGGGGAGTTCATTATTCCGACTGACCTTTTGATGGGAGTTGTGTAGATCCATCATTTTTTACTGACAATGTTTCCATTTATACCAAAATTGGTGTCAACGAGATGGTTTTGGGAACTCTTCAAATTAATTTCAAAATTTCTAGTTCAATCTTTGAAATTAAACAGGACGCATTTATGGAGGACCTTACCCCAACTACACTATAATTTAAAGTGGGTTGTCTATTGAAAATACCATCTCAGAATATATACCCATAGTAGTGGGTGAACAGGATCTAGAGCCTAGTGTTTCGATCAAATATCAGGCCATGAAAAAGTGGTCATGGCTCTATGTTTAGACTATCATCATTGAAACTGGTGTATTAATGTGGGTGGGTCTAGTTACCAACACATTCATGACCTCATATTAGGTGTATGTGGGTTTGATTACCAACACTTTTATGTCCTTCATCAAGTTCTAATTTCTCAAAAAGAGTAGGCTAATCGTGAATGCACTCTCATCCATTTTAATCTTTACAACCGCCACGTAGATGATTTGAAGGATATTTTTATTAAGCCTTATAACTTAATTAATTAGACAATAAAACATCATGGTTGTATTACTATATAATTTTTACAGTTACAATAATATGTGGGTTATGTGGCTTGAATAAAGGCACAGTTGTTATCGTGAACTAAAAGGATAGAAACTATAAAAAATGTTAGGAGGTAAATTCTGTCATTGAGAAAATGCATCCATTAGAATATTTTGATTCAGGTTAGAGAACCAGTATTGAGAAGGCCCTTAAAACCTCAAGTTAGTTATTATCTAACCTATTAAATAAATAAGGTCAAATTTCATTATATACACTTCATTTTATCCCATTTCTCGATAATATCAAGTAGATACACTGGTATGCGGATACTCCTATATCTATTTAATATATGAAATAAAAAAAAGTGTTTTGTTCTCAATTATATGTCTCTTTGTTCAATAATATGCTTAATATTTTAATAGTAATATAGGAGTTCAATTACTTGTTATAATGACTATGTATTAGTCAATTTTAATTTAAATAATCGGAATAAGAAAATTCTATTAAAATTTTCTTAGGTCGTATAACTGATAGTGCATAGACTCAGATTTTTCCTAAGTTTCATTTTTGGGTTTTAATCTTGGTGAGTTTTATGTCCCTTTTTATTAGAAGTCTTAGGATCTTATAGGAGAAAAATATTCTATCAGTGTTTTAGGTCAAACAACTTTGATCCCTAGTTGTAAGAGTAATAATATCAAACTAGGTTTGTAAGCCCTAAATGTGAAACTCCTTACACATATCTAACTTGCATGCTAGGAGAAGGGAATTTTATTCAAATCATGTATCTATAAACTAGAGGAAATGTTTTAGAATCTCCTTTATAGATAAAACTCATACACAAGAAATGGTTTATTAATACTTTGAGGTACAAATAGTTTGTGTTCCAATAATTTTACAGAGATCAAGTTATTATGTAGGAAAGAAAGATGTCACAATAAATGGTCCATGTGGAAGAGATTCCAGCTAACCAAATTAAATATATGGATCCTCTAAGATCACATGATTCATGATCAAAATGAGAAACAAGTGGAAACTAAAGAAATAATTTAAATACACATGATAATTCATTAGAGGGAATATTTCATGGAATGTTTCCTAAATTTTATTTCATATTAGGACATAATTAATAATAATGAAATATCATGGTTGTCCATTATGGCCAGGGCCAAATAATCCTTGAGAAAGTATGGTACCCTTATATAAATTGAATTCTTAAATAGGGAATGACATTTTCATATTTCATACTAGTATGGGATTGGAACATTATGAGTCTCTAAAGCCATTAATAGATGACTTTGCATGGATCAAGCTCTCATATAGGTAACAGGTCATATAGAATTCATCATGAGTCACAACGTTTATCTTCATTCTATAAGGACTTATGTTTTCTATAGTTTAAGGTCATGTGATGTGCACCTTGTCTTAGATTTTAATATCACATGGCTGGAATAAATGTCATAAATTTTAATTTCATTATGATAATAACATTTCCACATAGTTTAATATCATATTGTGGGGTTGTATAATTTTTCTCCTAAGGTCACATGTATTTGACCAAAATATTAAGGATTATACATTCCATGGTGATTTAAAAATGAATTTTCCCTCATCCTTGAGGCCTGAATATAGGGGGTTATAAGATGTAATTTAGTATATTTTTTAATTTGGGAAAAGTATGCAAGGAATGAACACATACCTTGTTTAAAAGGTGGTTTCCATTATATAGTTCTTGGGGAATACAGTGAGAGAAGAGGTCTCTCTTGAGGACAAATATGCCTCTGGTTGACAGTCCTTTTAAGGGTGGATTATGCAAATCCAAATTTGGTAATATTATGCATAGTAAAAACCAATATGTCCTTAGGAATCTGAAATTCTACTACTGATTTCCACAGGATGTGTATAGATATTCATATTTTTCTAGAAATTTATTTTCATTTCTTTAAGGAAGGTTCCTGAATAGAGAAGGATCATTTCATATTGAAATTGCCCAAGAATGGGGAAGAAGTCTCTTATGCATGTCTGAACCATGCATAGGGAGAGGGACATATTTTTAATTTTTAGGCTAGGAATGAGAAGTAGGGTCTGGTTATTGGAACATATCTTTTCAACATGAGGATCAATCCATACATAGTTCAATAAATATTACCCATACTGATCCATTTTTTTGTGTGGAGAGATATAATTTTTCTTTGAATACGGGCTCATAAGTGAGGTGAGAATCCATACTAGAAAATCTGTTAAATATTTGGATCATACCAAGAAGTGTGGGGTTATTTTAATATTAGGTTGTATCTATAAGAGGATGTTGGATCCATGTAACAAATCGAACATTTTGAATGATATTTTTTCCTATAAATGTATGTTATATTATTTTATACTCAACAAAACTATATCTCTTTAATAATAAAGTGAGTATAATTTGAAATGTCACCATGATGTGAGTATTGGTCAATTATGACCATTAGTCAATATGACCATGGGGAACTATTCTCTTGATAATAATGTTAACATTATAATTAGTGTTAATAAGTTAAATTTTTAATATATGATAATTAATATAGAAAAAAAGGTTGACGACCTCATCCAGTAGAGTCAAGTTGTACAAAGCCCATTTTTTATAATAGGGGATGGAGGTAGAATATTTGGGATTCTCTATTTACCATGCCCAAGAAGCTTCCATAATTGAGGCTTTAATGAAATCTTTTATTGTAGAAGTTCAAGTTCATGGGGATTACCACTCAATTGATATTATTTGAGCCTCCCCATGAGTATATCACCATCTTATACCCCACCCTTTATTCATATATGTGTTTTATAAGGGGTTATGTGTTGATTTATTAGTTACATAATATGTAATCCCTTTGTATAAATAAATTTTTCATTTTTTCATTTCCATTTTGAGATTACATTTTCTTAAAATTATTATAAATTTGATAAATTGTTTTTTCAGATTGAAATTATACTTTTCAAAAATGATATAATTATTACAATAAATTATTTTATTAGGGATAATTATAATTTTAATTAAATATAATTATTTAAATTATCATTTTTAAATATAAATGATAAAATTATTTTATTTTTTCAAGTGTCAAAAATTTCACTTTGCATTTTCTCTATACATTTTCTATCTATTGTTATTTCTAATAAATAAGGATTATTATATTTAATATTTATAATTATAGTATTTGGAAAATTATTATGATAATTTAAATATTATTTTTTAAATAATATTTTGGAAATTAGGTTAGGGTGAATTTATGTGAATTTTCTAAAATACTTATGTTTTTCATGAATAGTAAAAATGAATTTTGAGTTTTCAGTATGTTTATTGAAATCTTGATGATATAATATGTAATATAAAATTATGTTCTAATATTTTGTATTAAAATAACAAAATATGTGTTCCATGAGGCCAATACCATGGAAAAAAACCATGGGCAATCCCATAGTTTTGAATTTTACACTACCTAGGTTTCCAAATCAATTAATAAAGAAATCATCCACTCTTGCTATAAATACCCACCAATTTATCCTTTTCCATTCACTTACAATTCATACAACATGAATATCTGATATTTTTACCTCCCAAGGAGTCCTACCAAGTTGTTCTCAAGCCCCCAAGGTCCGGATACTCTATTTTTTAGAGTTACTCTTCAAGGTAATGGAAATATCAACTTCTCTTTTCCCTTCACATTCACTTTTTATATGGTATATATTAAAAATTTGGAAGATATGTTATTATATAGATTTTATTATATTACTTTACGTTTTTAAGATTATTTTTTTAAAAGGATACCCCTTCTCTTCTCTTTTTAATGTTTTTTAAAACTGTGTTTCATACACGTTATGCTGCAGAATTTTCTTCTCAAAATTTCTCTATTTTTCTCAAGAGTTTTTCTTATTTTCTTTTGTGAATACCAAAAAATATTCTTTTATCAGGGTATTAAACTATATTTAAAATTTATCTATTTTATTATTGGATTAATATAGATTAATACCATATTCTTCTTTCATGATTTAATAATGTCATAAGGATCTTGTCTTTAAGCAATTCTAAACACCATGATTTTAAAATGAATCCCATTTCTTTTATTCTCCATGAATTATTTATGAAATATTTTATTTTGATATATGTGGATCACATTAACTAATACATATAAATAATGTTCCCTTATAGTGGTCCAATTCCTTAGGTAATGAATTTAATATCTATATATAACTTTTTTTACGATAGCTTGGTGAATAACCTTGGTAATTTTTACAACACCATGGTGAAAAACCTTGCTAATATGATTATTAATGTCAAAATGAAATGTGGTAGCCACCTTTTAAATTTTTTATTCTTATTATTATTACTATTATATTACTCTATCACATTACTTTAATATATTCCTAATGTTCTTAATGATATCCCCTGATATCACATGTAAATCGTTTCCATTGATTTCCCTTATCGGGCCTTACGCTCACCATTTCCTTTTGATGTATATCCCTGGGTTATGAGATACAGTAATTTTATAGAGAGTGAACCAATTAAGAATAAATTTATGTGTATTAAATGAATGTTTCATGTTTTAATATATTAAGTAACTTTTTCCAAGAAACTAAACATTAAAAGATCTTATGGTTATAAAATGTAATGTAAAGTTGTGTAATAAAAAGGCGGGATACCATAGTTCGTATCAAAGAAGGTTTAGTTATTTAGGGAAATTAGGATTTGAAAACATTATGAAGATCCTTATAGAAAATTTTAAATATAATAAATCACCTTTTTATTTTGGGGAAGTGTAATGTTAATGAGATCCAAGGAAAGAAATTCATGTCTGGATATGAACAAGTAGTCATGGTTCTAGAATATATGTTCCTAGGGGTAACAAATCAGACAAGGTGCGTCAGGCCTGACTTGGCCTAACTTGGTACATGACAATGGGTCTTACTTCACACTAGGCTTGATACTCCCAATGGATATTTTGGGTAAGTAACAATCAATTTATGAACCACTGTGAATTATTTATAGAAAATGAAATTTTTGTTAAAAAATAAAATATTTAAGAATGATGTTTTAAGACATGAAATTACATTATAATTATAATATTAATAAATGAAACATGTTTCTCACTATGGTTTTCATATTTCAGTATATGGTGTGAAATATGGGAAACTACATAAATGGTGAGTGAAACGGACCATGTGTAGACAGCCTTCTGATGGAATCTGAATGGTAAATATCTTGAGAATGATGAATCAACTTACTTGAGTTGTGAATATTAACATTAATCATGATGAGAAAATATATTCCGCGTGAAGGTAAAAACATTTCATTGAGTCCTTCATGATTCAACGGCCACCTTGTTTATGTGGATCAATGGATCCATTGATTGTTGAACAATGTATAAGATCTATAGAAAATATATTTTCTGTATTTTATTTTTTGGAATAAGAGAAAATCACCCTAGTTGTGTACCACTTAGAGGGAGAAGCTTATCAGTGGTGGACACTGGTTAAAAAAATCCAAGAGGGGATATTAATGAAATGGAGTGAGAAGAGTTCAGGGGAACATTTTTCAAAAAATATTCCCCTTGTTCAATGTGAATGAAATTGGAGAAGGAATTCCTAGAGCTAAAGCAGATGGAAAATGAATCTGTGAGAAGCTATGAGATAAAATGAAAAATAATTTCTTGTTAAACCTTTATCTTTGTAATGGATGCTAATGGTAAGGTTGATAGATTCTTCGGTATACTAAGACCCCATCTAGAGAAGAATGTTTCCAATCAAGACTTTGACAGCTATGAGGAGATAGTGAGAATTTCTACGAAGGTTGAACGAGAGTTTGGATAGAAGAAGTGGTCCCATAGATCAAATTAAAGTAAGAGATCCATGGATCCATGCATGGGGAGAAACTTTTATCATGGAATAGCAGGAAATAATGTGCAACTTTCCAAATGAAACAAATGTGGAATAGGAATTCAGGGAACTGATTTCTTAGGAGTGGTAAATGTTACAAACGTGGAAGAGATGTCCATATTGCTCAGAACAGTCATAGTGATGTGGAGCCTCGAATTATTGACACTAAGGAAAAAAGAAATATATAGTAGGACAGGTCTGAAGTCCAATTCCTCAAGTGTGGACAACTTGGGAAAGTTTTCAATCATTTTCCAAATTTGATGTTAATTAAGGGGAATCACCATAAACCTCATCATAGTCCAAGGGAGAACGGTCTACCTTTTGACATCACGATAGCTGAAGTTGATGCTACAAATTATTTGGTAGTAGGTACTCTCATTTTTCTCTCAAATCTAGAATGTACATTGTTTTATTCTATTTCTATCCAATCCTTTATTTCCTCCATATATGCAATATATATATATATATATATTAAATCCGTAAAAATAGCTTGAAGTAGAACTATCAGTCAAGACATCTGGAGGGATTATCTAGGAATCAACATTGTATAGAAACTCTAATATTTACATTGGCGGGCATAATATCATCTCAAATCTAGTATTCATTCCCATGCTATAATTCAACATTATACTAGGGATAAACTGGATATTAAATTATAATAATAAGATTAACTAAAAGAGTAAGGAAATATCAGTAGTATTGACTAGAAAACCTACTTTTTTTAAAGGAGGGATATCTCGACCTGAGCTTTTTGTAGAAGCACCTCCTATAGCCTTATTTATGGAAATGATCTATGAAGATGGAGAAGTAAATAAATTTATACAAATAGAAAATCCCCATCATTCAGGAATAAATTGATGTATTTTATGAGGAGTTACTTGGACCTCTCCCATAAAGAGAGGTAGATTTATCCATTGAACTCATTTTAGGTTCTAAGATGATTTCAAAAATCCTATATAGAATTGAAAATGTTGATCTTGAGAAATTATAGACACAACATCAAGATCTTTGGGATATGGGTTTTATCTGACCAATAATGTCTTCCAAGGAAGCACTTATTCACATTTTGAAGAAGAATGATGGATCAATGTGGCTATGAATTTATTATAGGGAACTTAATAGGATCATAATGAAGAATAAGTACCCTCTTTCTAGGATTGATGGTTATTTTTAACAACTTTATAGAGCTCAATTTTTCTCCAACATTTATCTTCAATCTGGTTATCATTAATTGATGGTGAATAAAGAAGTTATTCAAATGACCTCCTTCTAATCAAGATATGGTAATTATGATTTTGTGGTTATTCCCTTAATATTGACTAATTCACTTACTATTTTTATGGATTGGAAGACTAGATTCTTTATGGAATACCCTGATAACTTTGTGATAGTTTCTATTGATGATATTTTGATGTATTCTAATAATTTTGAGGAGAATGAGGATCATCATAGGGTTAAAATGAAAACTATGAGTAAGGATATGATATTTGTAATGTTCAATAAATGTGAATTTTGGTTATAAAAGTTTCATTCTTGGGGAACATTATAACTAAAGAAAGAATCTCAATTGACCGTATCAAGATAATTTATGTGGATGAGTGGCCTCATCCTACAATAGTAACTCAGATTCTTAGTTTCCTTGGTTTAACAAGATATTATATGAGGTTTGTGAAAAGCTACTGAAGACATTATAATCCATATAACAAGTTAACTTGAAAATTTTCATATTTCATCTACACAAAGGAGTGTGAAGAAAGTTTCTTAGAGCTAAAGAATATATTGTTTACTACACCCATGTTATCTCTACCCTCTATCAGATATGGATTCATTTTTTTTCAGTGATGTATCTCTAAAAGGTATTGGTCCAATCCTCATGAAAAAATTACAAGGTGATTTCTTATTCATCTAGAAAGTTTAAGACTCATGAGATGAACTATCTTATGCATGACCTACAACTAGTTGTGGTTATTTTTTCTCTAATGATATGGCAGAACAATCTCTATTGGTATAAATGTGATATATACACAGACCATCAATGTTTGAAATATGTTTTCAAGAAAAATAAATTGACCATGAGATATAGGATATGGTTTGAAAATCTTAATGACTATGATTGTTCAATTCATTATCAACTGAGAATATCAAACAAATTCACTGAAGCATTAAGTAGGAAATATCCTTTTTTTCTAGAAACGATGAGGATAAAAGGAGTTCTTTTGATCATAGACATAGTAAAATTGGACGTGGGAATCATAAGAGAAGAAAAATCATCAACCCTATCCCAAATTATTTATCAAAAATCATTTCTAGATAATATCAAGAAATATCAAAGATAAGATCCTTTATTACAGAATAATATAGAGGCTATAATGGATGGGATATTTCTTAAGTTCAATATTAATCAAGAAGGTGTACTAAAATTTCAAACAAGGATACGTGTTCCATCTATTTAGTAAATATTGAAGGATCTTATAGATGATACTAATATCTCTACTTTCTCTATACATACCAGAAGCACGAAAATTTATATGGACCTTTGTGATCAATATTGGTGGGAAAACATGAAAATGGAGATTTCATACTACACAATAAGGTGTTTGGTGTGTCAACAAGTGACAACAGAGTGAAAACTTTCTAAAGGGATATTAAAAACAATACTCATGCTAGGATAGAAGTGGGATAATATAATCATAGACGTTTTCACTGGTCTCCTAAAAACATCCAAAGGAAATAATGTGATATGGGTAATAGTGGACTATCTCACCAAGAATTCACATTTCATATCAATTTGGGAATATTTCTCTATTGACCAACTCGCTATACAATGGCCTGAATATAATGACCCATACTTTACATACATGTTTAATACTTCAAAATTGAAGCATACTTATTACAACATATAACAAAACCATGAAAGGACCGTATAGGTATAGTGTCTTTAGAAACTGGGAAACATAAACAACTGGTTCATAAAGCACCTACACTATCTCCCATTTATTTCATCATATCTATAGTCCCTTCTTGTCATATCTTACTTAATACTCTTATTCCTGACCTAGGGAAATAAAAAATACAAAAGGGTGAGCTCAAATGCTCAGTAAGGGTAAACAAAAGAAATATCAATTACATCAAATTCATAAGAACATAACATTTTGAAAATCTTACCCTGCAAAAGAGATCATAATTTCATAACATGGGATAAATCATGGTAGTGAAATATAGTCACAATAATCATAAATTAAAACATGAAACATTGTGGCATACACACATAATCATAGAGAATCATTTCTTATCAGTCAAGACTCATTTCCAAGACTATCTTAGTGAACAAAGTCCATTTCTGAACCGAGTTCACTCCTCGTTTCAGTCCTGTTTCACTGAACCGGTTTAACCTGTCATTCCAGCCATGTCTATCTCATGAGATATAAAATCTTTACCCAATGCATTGGAGGGAGATATAGGTCCCACCCATCTCATAATGATACCATTCTTATGTGTTCCACAAAATCATAAATCATACATCATTGCATAACCCATGTAATAAAAATGGGATTCTTAAACATCGTGACATCATAAAACAATTCATATAAGATAAAGGAATTCAAAAAAATAATTCCATCACAACATAATCAAATCAATGTAATAATAGGTATAGAAACAGAACCCTATATTATCTTAGATGGAAAATAATTTTGATAAAAAAACTTGAACTCCATTCTTGAGGAAAATATCATTTCTACTTCAAAAACATTTTTCCTTTCTTAACATGTCATACAATTTTAAACTAAAATAAGTTGATTAAAAATAAACATGAAAACTTGTAAAGGAATATTCTTGGAAATAATGTTTTAAAAATACATTCATGTCGTATAAGTTAAAAAAACATTCTTCTCTTACTTTTGTCAGAAAAGTCAAAAAGTACTTCATACGAAAAACGACAAAAGATTCCTTTCATATCCTTTACTAAAAACTCACCGAAGGGTAAAATTGGATTTAAAAAATTTTAGGTGGATGGAAACAATATTACATATTGATGGAACATGTATGTGGATGATAAAATACACCCCAGTAAATACCAAAGTATAAACAATCTCGGATAAAAATGAGATTGTGATATTTTCCCTTACCTTAGGTCTGATTTGCTTTATAAGTGTCCAAACCTCCTGTATAATGATTTAAATAATGTTATTGACTTATTACAGAATCATACTTATTTTTATGATATCATATATGGTTATATTCTTAGCTTCTTATTAGTAATATTTCATTATTACTTGTTATTCGGGTGTTCATTACTTTTTGTTCTTATGCGTGTTTTGTCGAATAAATTCTTATTATTCTCTTTAGGTTATATATACCTCATTTCCAGAATGGTATTATTGTACTATATATCATATTTATTCATTCAATTCATTTATATAATCATTATGAAATGAAGATCATGTAGAATGAATCGCATCACATCGTGGAGACAGTATTCCGTACGTACGCACGAGCGATGATATCGTTCCCATGATCGTGGAATTGTATTGGAGTGTATGTATACTATTTAAGATTCAATACCACTTTAAAAAAATCATATATAGTTATTTATTTTCACCATTATACCCATCCAAGTAAGGTGGTGATGGAAAATAGATTACACCACGGCGTTGAGACGGTATTCTGTACGTACGCATGCGCGGTGATTTCATTTTCCGTAGGATGGATAGATGGTGAAATAGGGTTGTTTCATACTTATAATAACATATCAGTATATGATTGATACTTATGTTATTAATTCATAATGAAACAACTAAAGAAGAATAACTGGAAGAAGAAATAAAGTTGAAAGAATCGGTAACGGACATTACCTCTTCTTTGAAGCGCCTCTTTGAGACCTCCTCTTAGGGCACTATAATTGGTCTTTGAAGGATACCAGGACCTCTATGATGTTTCTAGGGAATTGGGGAAGTGAAATGGGAAGGTATTGGCCGATCTTGAAGGCTCAAATTGGTGTGAGGAGGAGAGGGAGGAGGTTCCCTTTTATAAGGGAGGAGAGGGGCATCTTTGGAAATATAAGAAATGTTAGTTTATATTAAATCTCAACCCCACTTAAAAACTTCCAAAATGACTCATATACAAATATTAGATGATATAGGGTTGTAATATCATCAACCAATAAAATCTATACATGTTAGTAATTTATTTTAAACATTATCAACTTGATTTATCCTTATTTACCAATTTAATTTTATTTGTGGTAATAATATTCTAAATTTTAAATTATTATAAATAATTACATATGTGTTGTGAATTTTCCATAATTTGACACTTTATGACATTTTCGACCATATAAATTTTAATTTATAATTTTTAAATATTTTTGTGATTTTTAAACAATTTTATAATATGTTATTTTTATAAAATAACAATAGTGTCAATTTTGACACTATTCATTTATTTGAATTTAAATAAAATATATACAGAAGATATGTTTGAACTAAAAGCTTTAATAGATTCATAAAATGTCATATGTATCTATAAAATTAGTGGATCACATTAAATAGTTCATATAATATTTATTTTGATATTTTTAAAACCATTTATTTGATATTTTAATTAATAAAATAATTTCAACATCACTATTGTGTCATAATTAATGATAATTATTTAATCCCTAAAAATTATAAATAAATTACTATGATGTAGATAATTGTATTATATTTCTGTAGAATATTCATGTTCGAAGTTTCATTAATTTTATCACTAAATTAAAATTATTATACTTATAAGATTTAAGAAAGTGACATGTTGTCACATTCTTTGGTTTTAATAATAATTAAATTATTTTCATGGAAAAAAGTCCATTAAATGAATCTAATCCGAACCTTAGGTGAAATAGGTCGATTTTTAGTCATCCAATAAGATTTTGGTAGGTGTTAGGGTAATTTTATAATCTTATATTTACCCTTAATTACCCGATTTACCTTTAACTATGGTAAATAAAATTTACCGTAGTTACTATTCATAATGCCCAAAAATAAAAAGTAGCCTATTAACATAATTTGGACCCAATAATTCCAAATATGGAATCCATTTTTCAAAACTCAAAACATATAAGTTGCAGTAATTAATTTAAAATAAATCCCATTGTTAAGAAAACGGGTTTTAAAAGTTAAAACATTTCCAAAGATTGAAATGTTTTTACCTATGAATTCAATGTGAAATTAATACTAATGAAATAAATTATATTAATTGGTAAAAATATATTCTATTTATACTTTAAAACCATTAAATAGTATAATTTGACCATATAAATTATCTCAATGGAAAAGGTTGTTTTTAATTAAAAATTAGCGTATTTTTACTATTAATCAAAATATGAAAGTTATCATAAAAATATCAAAAATTTATCCAAAGTAAATTTTTATATCCTGATTCAAAAGAAGAATTTTATTTTTTCAAATTGAACTTATAAACGTGTCAAAAACTAGATTTAATGTGGGTGCGCCATCAAAAGGCGGCAAAATTGCATTTTTTGAAAAATACTTATTTTACCCGAAAAAATTATTTTGTTCTCTTACCATGTTCTAGAAAATGTGTAATATGAATAATAAAATTCAAAATGTAGTTAATACTATTCATAACGGCTAGTTCATAATAATATATCATTGTTTAGTGAAACCCGATATTGCGTACTACACACGCTATCGAGGAAGGTCGTGATTGTGTGTAATGCAAGCCAAGTCCGTATTATGTGCTGTGAAATATTAATTTGGTGTTGCGTATAACATAAGACATAAAAAAATTCTCATAAAATCTCAGTGTGTTACATTCTACCCCCTTAAAATTAATTTTTCCCTCAAAATTCATCACTTCATTACAAACAGATGAGGATACATCTCCCTCATCATATCCTCAAGTTCCCATGTAGCTCCTTCTAATTGGTGGTTCCACCATAAAACTTTCACCAAGAGAGTGGTCTTGTTCCGTAGGACTTTTTTGCTACGATCCAGAATCTCTATCGATTGTTCTTTATAAGAAAGATCTTGCTCCAGCGGTATAACTTCTGAGCTGATTACATGTGAAGGATCAGGTATGTACTTTCTCAGGAGAGATACATGGAACACATCGTGAACTTGAGAGAGATTCGGTGGAAGCGCCAATCGGTAAGATACCTTCCCAACACGATCCAAAATTTCAAAAGGACCGATATATCTATGGCTCAACTTTCCCTTCTTTCCAAATCTCATGACCCTCTTCCAGGGAGATATTCGTAAGAACACTTTATCACCCACTTCAAACTCTAGGTCTTTTCTTCGGTTGTTGGCATAACTTTTCTGTCGACTCTGAGCTGCTCTTATGTGTTGTTGAATAGATCCGACCTTTTCTGCCATTTCATCAACGAGATCAGGTCCTAATATCTTTCTTTCCCCAACTTCATCCCAGCAAGTTGGAGTCCTGCATTTCTTTCCATAGAGAGCTTCATAAGGAGCCATCTGAATACTGGAGTGAAAGCTATTATTATAAGAAAATTCCACCAAAGGTAGGTGTTGATCCCAACCACCTTTTAAATCTATAGAGCAAGCTCTCAACATATCTTCTAGAGTTTGAATTGTCCACTCAGACTGACCATCTGTCTGAGGATGATAAGCAGTGCTGAAACTCAACTCTGTATCCAGAGTATGCTGAAGACTTCGCCATAACTTTGAGGTAAGCCTTAGATCCCGATCAGATATAATAGAAAGTGGTACTCCATGCAATCTTACCACTTCCTTTACATATATCCTGGAAAGCTGATCTAGAGATAAATCCTCTCTAATAGCAATGAAGTGTGCAGAATTTGTAAGACGATCAACTATGACCTACATAGAATTATTGCCTTTGGATGTTTTAGGAAGTCCAGTGAAAAAGTCCATAGTGATGTTTTCCCATTTCCATTCTGGTATGGGTAATAGTTGTAACATCCCCTTAGACTTCTGTCTCTCATCTTTAACTTGCTGACAAACCAAGCATCGAGAGACATATTCAGCAACATCTCTTTTCATGCCATCCCACCAGAAGTACTCTTTCAGGTCCCTATACATCTTCGTGCTTCCAGGATGAATAGAGAATGAAGAACTATGAGCCTCATCCAGCAACTCCTTCTTTAATTCGGGGATGGAAGGAACACAAACCCGATTCCTAAACTTTATTATCCCATCACAATCAAGGTTGAATTCAGGAACATTTATCACCTTCTTTTGTAACTCGACATCTTCTTTCTGTGCCTCTTGAATCTTCACATGTATAGATGGTTGAACATTCATTTGAGAAAGATAATATTTCTCCCCTTCCATTAAAATTCCAAGATCCATCCTTTGTAAATCCTTAAATATTGGATCTTTTGTGATCCTCATCATGGATAAGCTAGCATGGTCTTGTCGACTTAATGCATCTGCTACCTTGTTTTCTTTCCTAGGGTGGTAATGGATTGAGTAGTCGTAATCCTTAATCAGCTCCAACCATCTTCTTTGACGCATATTCAGCTCCTTTTGTGTGAAAATATACTTTAAACTTTTATGATCAGTATAAATATCACACCTTTCACCATAAAGGTAATGCCTCCAAATCTTTAATGCAAAGATTACCGCAGCTAACTCCAAATAATGAGTTGGGTAATTTTGCTCATGTATTTATAACTATCGTGAGGCATAAGCTATCACCATATCATTTTGTATGAGAACACATCCCAGTCCCTTCTTGGATGCATCACTATAGATCACAAACCTTTCTCCACTGCAAGGTAGTGTGAGCACAAGTGCACTGGCTAACCTTCTTTTTAGCTCTTTGAAATTTTCTTCACATTCCTCTATCCAAACAAACTTAACTCCTTTTCGAGTCAACTTGGTGAGTGGGTTAGATAACCTTGAAAAATCTTTCACAAAACGTCGGTAATATCCAGCCAAACCAAGAAAACTTCGGATCTCAGTTACTATTGTTGGTCTCGACCATCTTTTGATAACCTCTGTTTTTGCTGGATCCACAGATATCCCCTCTTTTGAGATTATATGACCCAAAAATGCAACTTTTTTAAGCCAAAATTCACACTTGGTAAATTTGGCATAAAGATTCTTCTTTCTTAGGGTCTTTAATACAATTCTCAAGTGATATTCATGTTCTTCCTTGCTCTTTGAATAGACAAGAATATCATCTATAAAGACTACCACAAACTGATCAAGATAGTCTCTAAAGACTCTATTCATTATATCCATGAAGATAGCAGGGGCATTAGTAAGACCAAATGGCATCACTATAAATACATAGTGTCCATACCTTATACGGAAAGTTTTCTTTGGTATATCCTCCCTTTTGACCCTTAATTGATGATACCCTGAATGAAGATCAATCTTGGAAAAGTATTGAGCTCTGCGTAGTTGGTCAAATAGGTCATCAATGCGTGGGAGAGGATATTTGTTCTTGATAGTGATCTTGTTAAGTTCTCGATAATCAATGCAGAGTCTCATTGATCCATCTTTCTTCTTAACAAACAGAACAGGGGCTCCCCAATGTGACGCACTAGGGCATATGAATCCTTTATCAAGATTCTCTTGGAGTTCCTTCTTCAATTCTTGAAACTCAATTGGGGCCATTCTATATGGTGTCTTTGAAATAGGCAAAGCACCCGGTACAAGTTCTATTGAAAACTCAACTTCACGATTTGGTGGAAGACCTGGCAATTCATCCGGAAAGACTTTGTCAAACTCCCGTACAATGGTCATATTCTTAATCGTGAGTTCCTCACCAACCATTTGAGATAAATAACCTTCATTTAGTGGAATCAAGACCCATAAGATGGAAGCAATTTCCACTAGAAGGTTATGTTCATCCTTGCATCGATAGACGATCATAGATTGATCTGGAATATGAAATGTGACTTCCCTCCTTTGGCAATTGAGATGAGCTCCATATAAAGAAAGCCAATCCATGACAAGAATCACATCAAATTCCACTATAGGAAGGACCACAAGATTTGTAGAAATCACTTTCCCACAAACTTCAATCGGAGAATAATTGTAAACTTTTGATGCGACTTTTGTGCCATTGGGAGTTGTCATAGCCAACTCAACATCTAATTGTTGAGGTAATACAGTGATACCCTTAGAAAATTATTCAGAAATAAAAGAGTGGGTGGATCCATAATCAAATAAAACATTTGCTACTTTAGAGTGGATGGTAAGTGTACCTCTCACCACTTCGTTGTCGTACTCCACATCACCGATAGTAATTGCATGTGACTTTCCTTTGTCTTTGGCCTTAAGAGTTTGTTGAAGTCTATCATAATCATCAACCCTTGGATTTGGGCATTGATTGGCATAATGCCTCATCTCCTTGCACTTGAAACATTGAAGTGTAGTAGGTTTATTCTGTGTATCCCTTCCTTTGTTTGCATCATTAGACATCTTCTTCCCATTATTTCGACATTCAATTGCCCAATGACCTTATTTTCCACACTTATAACATTTTCTTTTCCCCTTAAGACAATTTCCTCCATGTTTCTTTCCACACTTTGATCATAAGGGAAAACTCATCTTCTTTTTAGTGTGGTCTTTAGATTTTCCTTTGAATTCCATTTTCCTCTTCTTATCAAACCCATGTGATTGATGGGTTACACCAATCTCCATCTCAACCTTGAGAGCACATAGAAAAATTTCCTCATAGATATTGAAGTCCCTTATGGCTAACGCCCTTCGAATACTTGGTTTTAAGACACTAAATAATTGGTCGATCTTACTCTCAGGTTGGATAATAATTCTAGAAGCGTACCGTGCAAGTCTTGTAAAATTTGCTTTGTAGGTACCAACGGATTCATCATCCTTTTTCTTTAGTTCAAGAAAATCCTTCTCCGTCTTTGTTCGAAGAATACGAGGTAAATACTTATTGAAAAATAAGTTCTTGAACTCTTCCCATTCCATGGACTCAATTTCATCCCTTTGCCTCGTATTCTTAATAATATTCCACCATTGATAAGCATCACCTTCCAAATGATACACTGATAAGATGAATTTATCATGTTCAAAACATTAAAGAATTGAAAATATCTTTTCAGTGGTACTGATCCATTGTTCAGCCACTAATGGATCAGAAGACCCGCTGAATGAAGGTGGACGCTGCCTCATAAAGGATTCGACAGAATGTTGCTCCTTCCTTTGCTCATTTGGAAGTCCAGCATGATTCATAGCTTGAGAAAGTTGTGTGAGCATGTCTACAAGATTTTTCATTCCAACTCACGTTTGGTTGCTTAGGGGGAAAATCATTGCATTTCCCATCGTATTCCGCATTAACACAGTTTCTTCGGGTTCCAGCCATTGACTAAAACCAAGAATAATAGTGTGAGAAACACTAATTATAATAGGAAAACCACATAATCAAGAATAAAATTTCACACTTAATGTCTTATCATAGGTTTTTCATGGCCATTTCTAAAACACTAAGATTTTGTTCTATGCTTAGACATATCCTTAGGTTTCTTACTAAGTCTTTCACATCCTAGTTTCCAAAGGTTGACTATACCTTTCCTCTGATACCAACTATAACGACCCATACTTTACATACATGGTTAATAATTCAAAATTGAAGCATACTTATTACAACATATAACAAAACCATGAAAGGACCGTATAGGTATAGTGTCTTTAGAAACTGGGAAACATAAACAACCGTTTCATAAAGCATCTACACTGTCTCCCATTTATTTCATCATATCTATAGTCCCTTTTTGGCATATCTTACTTAATACCCTTGTTCCTGACCTGGGGAAAGAAAACATACAAAAGGGTGAGCTCAAATGCTCAGTAAGGTTAAACAAAGGAAATATCAATTACATCAAATTCATAAGAACATAACATTTTGAAAATCTTACCCTGCAAAAGAGATCATAATTTCATAACATGGGATAAATCATGGTAGTGAAATTTAGTCCCAATAATCATAACTTAAAACATGAAACTTTGTGTCATACACACATAATCATAGAGAATCATTTCTTATCAGTCAAGACTCATTTCCAAGACTATCTTAGTGGACAAAGTCCATTTCTGAACCGAGTTCACTCCTCGTTTCAGTCCTGTTTCACTGAACCGGTTTAACCTACCGTTCCAGCCATGTCTATCTCATGAGATATAAAATCTTTACCCAATGAATTGGAGGGAGATATAGGTCCCACCCATCTCATAATGATATCATTCTTATGTGTTCCACAAAATCATAAATCATACATCATTGCATAACCCATGTAATAAAAATGGGATTCTTAAACATCGTGACATCATAAAACAACTCATATAAGATAAAGGAATTCATAAAAATAATTCCATCACAAAATAATCAAATCAATGTAATAATAGGGATAGAAAAAAAACCCTATATTATCTTAGATGGAAAATAATTTTGATAAAAAAAACTAGAACTCCATTCTTGAGTAAAATATCCTTTCTACTTCAAAAACATTTTTCCTTTCTTAGCATGTCATACAATTTTAAACTAAAAGAAGTTAATTAAAAATAAAAATGAAAACTTGTAAAGTAAGCTTCTTGGAAATAATGTTTTAAAAATCCATTCATGCCGTATAAGTTAAAAAAACATTCTTCTCGTACTTTTGTTGGAAAAGTCAAAAAGTACTTCATATGAAAAACGACAAAAGATTCCTTTCATATCCTTTACTAAAAACTCACTGAAGGGTAAAATTGGATTTAAAAAATTGTAGTTGGATGGAAAAAATATTACATATTGAGGGCACATGGATGTGGATGATAAAATACACCCTAGTAAATACCAAAGTATAAACAATCTCGGATAAAAATGAGATTGTGATGTTTTCCCTTACCTTAGGTCCGATTTGCTTCGTAAGTGTCCGAACCTCCTGTATAATGATTTAAATAATTTTATTGACTTATTCCAGAATCACACTTATTGTTATGATATCATATATGGTCATATTCTTAGCTTCTTATTAGTAATATTTCAGTATTACTTGTTATTCGGGTGTTTATTACTTTTTGTTCTTATGCGTGTTTTGTCGAATAAATTCTTATTCTTCTCTTTAGGTTATAGATACCTCATTTCCAGAAGGGTATTAGTGTACTATATATCATATTTATTCATTCAATTCATTTATATAATCATTATCTAATGAAGATCATGTAGAACGAATCGCATCACATCGTGGAGACGGCATTCCGTACGTACGCACGAGCGATGATATCGTTCCCATGATCGTGGAATTTTATTGGAGTGTATGTATAATATTTCAGAATCAATACCACTTTACAATAATCATATATAGTTATTTTTTTGCACCACTATACCCATCCAAGTAAGGTGGTGATGAAAAATAGATTACACCACGGTGTGGAGACGGTATTCCGTACGTACACACGCGCGGTGATTTCGTTTTCCGTAGGATGGATAGATGGTGAAATAGGGTTGTTTCAAACTTATAATAACATATCCGTATATGAGTGATACTGATGTTATTAATTCATAATTAAACAACTAAAGAAGAATAATTGGAAGAAGAAATAAAGTTGAAAGAATCGGTAACAGACATTACCTCTTCTTTGAAGCGCCTCTTTGAGACCTCCTCTTAGGGCACTATAATTGGTCTTTGAAGGAGACCAGGACCTCTAGGATGTTTCTAGGGAAGTGTGGAAGTGAAATGGTCAGGTATTGGCTGAGCTTGAAGCCTAAAATTTGTGTGAGGAGGTGAGGGAGGAGGTGCCCTTTTATAAGGGAGGAGAGGGGCACCTTTGGAAATATAAGAAATATTAGTTTATATTAAATCCCAAACCCACTTAAAAACTTCCAAAATGACTCATATCTGAATCTTAGATGAGATAGAGTTGTAATATCATCAACCAAAGAAATTTAGACATGTTAGGAATTTATTTTAAACATTATAAACTTGATTTATCCTTATTTACCAATTTAATTTTATTTGTGGTAATAATATTCTAAATTTTAAATTATTATAAACAATTACATATTTGTTGTTAATTTTCCATAATTTGACACTTTATGAAATTTTCGACCATATAAATTTTAATTTATAATTTTTAAATATTTTTGTGATTTTTAAACAATTTTATAATATGTTATTTTTATAAAATAACAATAGTGTCAATTTTGACACTATTCATTTATTTGAATTTAAATAAAATATATATAGAATATATGTTTTAACTAAAATCTTTAATAAATTCATAAAATGTCATATGTATCTAGAAAATTAGTGGAGAACATTAAATAGTTCATATAATATTTATTTTAATATTTTTAAAACCATTTATTTGATATTTTAATTAATAAAATAATTTCAACATCACTATTGTTTCATAATTAATGATAATTATTTAATCCCTAAAAATTATAAATAAATTACTATGATGTAGATAATTGTATTATATTTCTGGAGACTATTCGTGTTCTAAGTTGCATTAAGTTTATCACTAAATTAAAATTATTATACTTATAATATTTAAGAAAGTGACATGTTGTCACATTCTTTGGTTTTAATAATAATTAAATTATTTTCATGGAAAAAGGTCCATTAAATGAATCTAATCCTACCCTTAGGTGATATGGGTCGACTTTTAGTCATCCAATAGGATTTTTGCAGGTGTTAGGGTAATTTTATAATCTTATATTTACCCTTAATTACCCGATTTACCTTTAACTATGGTAAATAAAATTTACCGTAGTTACTATTCATAATGCCCAAAAATAAAAAGTAGCCTATTAACATAATTTGGACCCACTGATTCCAAATATGGAATCCATTTTTCAAAATTCAAAACATATAAGTTGTAGTAATTAATTTAAAATAAATCTCGTTGTTAAGAAAACGGGTTTTTAAAGTTAAAACATTGCCAAAGATTGAAATGTTTTTACCTATGAATTCAATGTGAAATTAATGCTAATGAAATAAATTATATTAAATGGTAAAAATATATTCTATTTATACTTTAAAACCATTCAATATTATAATTTTACCATATAAATTATCTCAATGGAAAAAGTTGTTTTTAATTAAAAATTAGCGTATTTTTACTATTCATCAAAATATGAAAGTTATCAGAAAAATATCAAAAATTTATACAAAGTAAATTTTTATATCCTGATTCAAAAGAAGAATTTTATTTTGTCAAATTGAACTTATAAATGTGTCAAAAACTAGATTTAATGTGGGTGCGCCATCAAAAGGCGGCAAAACTGCATTTTTTGAAAAATACTTATTTTACCCGAAAAAATTATTTTGTTCTCTTACCATGTTCTAGAAAATGTGTAAGATGAATAATAAAATTCAAAATGTAGTTAATACTATTCATAATGGGTAGGTAATATATCATTGTTTAGTGAAACCCGGTATTGTGTACTACACACGCTATCGAGGAAGGTCGTGATTGCGTGTAATGCAAGCCAAGTCCATATTGTGTGCTATGAAAGATTCCTTTGGTGTTGCGTATAAAATAAGACATAAAAAATTTTCTCATAAAATCTCAGGGTGTTACACTGAAGGCCTTAAATTTTTTTATAACATAATACCCCCTTTTAAGGGAAGAAGGGGAAAACCTAGACAGACATCATGGACATAAAACATACACAACCTGAAGATCATAGAAAATAAAACTCAGACTGACAACAAGAGGTGTCCCTCCCCAACATATGAACATGATGAAGATCTCCACTAGTGCAAGACTAAACAACTAGTAAGTGTCCTATGTCAAAGCACAAGCCTGATCCAATGGCTGTCGCCATACCCTATCAACCTTCCAAATCCACAAAGCCTGCAAAGGTGAACCGTATGATCTTAAACTTCATTTGGGATTATTCCATGTGATCGAGTCTAGTTGAAACTAAATTCTAGGCCTTGAAGACCAAACAACATCAACACACAAAACAATCACTAATGAAAATCCTTCCAAGCCAGATCCACCTTTATTCAATAATCGTGAAACCCAAACATCGGAGCTAGACGAACACCCCACCATGACCCAAAAGTCTCCATCCCACCACAACCATAGAGGGAAATCGAAGAGGCATACAATCCTGGGGGCACAAATCCAGGTCACTACTTCCTAGGACTAGAAGGCCCAATATTTGCACCTATGGAGCATCACTGAAAGGGGGTACGAGCCAAACTGAACCTAAAGAGCTGATCTTTGAATGAGACCGTGTACATATGAACCACATAAGAACCCTCACTAGAGGCCAAAACATCCAAACTGTGGGCAGACAGAGAGAAACAGTAAGGATTAGTGGGAGATCCCAATGACACCAACTCCCCAATAACAGCATCAAAACAAAAAAATAGAAAAAACCAAAAAAAATTCCATCAAACAACACAGAACCTTCAAGGAAGTTGATGCCAAGATAAGAGATCTATTAGGTCCACTATGTCGAATACCCTGAGAGGGGAGGGAATCATGGTATGATAGATTAAAACTTTCTCCCATTCGGATCTTGTTTCGTTGTTTAGAAAAACATGATTCTCTCTTCCTTCCGTATAAATATAAAAACAAATATGAAATCATGTACAAGAAAAAATGATTTTTACTTGGTTCACCTGTATTGGGATACGTCCAGGGAGCATACAAATAAATTTTCTGATGTACCAAACTCGCTAAGGATCACTACCATTAATGAGTACAATGTTTGGGCTAGATCTTATATACCGAGGCTCACTGCCTTTACAAGGTTTGGGGTCTTCTCGCTACATTTCCAAGGGTCACTCCCCATGCCTCTTTCTTTGGCTCACTGTCAAGGAAAGGGTCACCGTCTTCATCTTCCTTTTCTCGCTGCTCTTGGAAAAGAATCCACTCAATGTTTATTGACATGGAAGTCAAACACAGTTTATGGACATGTAGTTCCCTTTATTTTCATGAATTCCCTCATCCTCAACTATAGGTAGATGCTTTGTTGAAGTTATTTTCTCACCTATGGATGAATTCCACCTTCTCAGGTACTTCTAGGGACCAGAAATGTTTTTTGAAAACTGATTTGAAGCTTTTGAAAGCTTCCTTGTGAAAATTGAAAACCACCTTTTCCACCATGTATGGTGTAAAAGGTTTGGTATGTGGAACACCTCCTTCACTTACTGCATCCACCTCTACGAAGAACCCTCCATCCGCTGATAGTCTCCACCTTCGCAATTGCATACCGCTACCACGTACCGACTCCACAAACCTCCTACGTGAAATCCCACCTATCCGCGAACTATTCACTGTTCACGGACTGTCTTCGCCTCCACGTACTGAAGATCTCTCTCTGTAAACTACTTACAGAACTCTCCATCTCACATATTAGATATTCCTCCTCATTGCACCAATACAACTCCTTCTATGTATCGTACTTCCCTCTCTGTGTACTAGACTTCCTTTGCATGTTAAGAATCCCCACAAACACCTTCAGCGTGCACTACTTTCAGACTTTGTCGAATTACTAGAGAAAAATATGTTTTCTAATGATATTCAATCTCTACAGTAATCGGTGGTATTAAAAAATATCATATAGGAAATGATATCTGCAAAAACCACTAATCCAAGATTTACCAAATCATTGATTCATCCTCCACCGCTTACTGATCCCTCTACTGCCGTAAACCGCAAGCCTCCCCACGAACCATTTTTCCTCATCATCCACATAATGCATTTGCTCTTATAGGGTCAATTTCCTCCACTAACATCAATCCATCCACGTGTCATGTCGTCGCTCATCCGTGCACAATTTTTGGTTTCACTAACCTCATCTGTTTACCGTTCCTGTCACTCCACGTACCGTTCCTGGAACATGGTACACGACCTATTAATTATGATACATGGTTCTCAGCCTTTGTTGATTTTCATAAATGTTATTTATACAATTCAATATTATGAATAAATCCTTCCTTTTCCAATATCAAACTCCCGATTTTGAGCCCCAAAAACTTGGAAAACATAGGGAAATGTGCCACCTTAAAAACCTATCTTTAAAAAACACAATTGGTACTCATTTTCGGTCACATGGCTTCTTCAACAAACACAACCACACCCAAACCATACCGAGAGGACACATTGGGGGATTGTTTCCTGATAATATCCCCCTTTGGGTTTGTTGACAACTCTTCTCATAACAATTCTTTATATTTGTATATCTCGTTAATACTCCTTCCAACTTCAACCACCATTCTCTTCATGCGATTAAAATAGTGAACAAGGATTTACTCAACCCATACTCTAAGCCCACATGAGCGATGCTCAGTGTGAGAAACAAGAGTATTATGAGATTTTTATTAATGAATCACTTCATTTCCAATCACCAATTACGGATACCAATAAGCTACTTTCATCACAAACCTCATCCATCGTGATATCTAATCATAGATCGATCACTTCTAGAATTGTCAGATTCAATGCTACCCCTATCTTATAGCTCTTCCAAACAGCTTCAGCTCAACTTCAACTCCCACTATCTCACTGCTCCACTTAACAGCTTCAACCCGTGTCTTTTCTCCCCTAGAAGTCACACTTTCTCCCCCTTTATCAACGAACCTGAAGTGTACTTCAAGTTTTTCTGAAACAGGGTAAAGAACACATATCATCGCATTAGGGAATGACACATCATACCTCAGGGATAGGGGGGACCCACATCCACACTTTTTCAAGTGTGGGGATTCAACTGGACTCCTAGAGACAGTTTATGCCTTTCAAATGCTTCTTTGGGTAAAGCCTTCATAAGAATATCTGCAACTTGTGGTTCTGTAGGGACATACTCCAACTTCACAAGCTCTTGATCTGCCTTATCCTTGTTAAAATGATATTTTATTTCAATGTGATTTTTCCTTAGGTGATGGACTATATTTTTTCTAAGATTTATAGAACTTGAATTATCACAATGGATTCTGATCAGAGATTTCATTTCAATTCCCATATCTTCAAGTTTTTGCTTCATCTATAATAGTTGCATGAATGATTGTGTATCCACAATGTATTCTACTTCTGTTTTTCCCAATTAAATGCAATCTTGTTTCTTTCTTGACAAAGAAATACAAAGACCTCCAAGATAAAAGGCACCTCCTAGTGTTGATTTCCTATCATCTATTGAACCAGCCCAATCCGCATCTGTATATCCCAATAACTCTGGATGAGATTTTCGTTGTACATTGGGAAAAAATCCATTGTTCCCTTTATATACCGAAGTATTATTTTTACTACTATCATTTGGATCTCCTTGGGATTGCTTTGATACCCTGTTGCTTGGCATGTGAAAAATACAATATCAAGCCTTGTTGCTATCAGGTACAATAGACTTCAAATGACCTACCTATATTATGTGATATTAACTGGTATGCCTTCATCATCTCATGATAGTTTCAACTGGGTGGAAACCAGAGTCTTCATATCATTGGAATTATCCATTACAAACCTTCTCAAAACCTCCTTAGCATATTTATATTGGGAAATAAAAGTTTCATTCTTTCCTTTAATCACTTGTAAGCCAAGGAAAAATGTTAGCTCCCCAATCATTGACATTTCGAAGTCTCTTTTCATGAATTTAGAAAATTTCATATGTTGGGCTTCATCTAATCACCAATGATTATGTCATCGACATAAACTAGCACCATCATTCTTTGACTATTGTCATTGTTGAAATAGATATTGTAATCAACTCCACCACGCTGAAAACCAAGATTCTTTAAAAACCAATAAATCCTTGAATATTATGCTCTTTGTGCTTCCTTCAAAACATATAAATCCTTTTTTAGAAGACAAACACTATTCTCATATTCATGAATGAAAAAACAATCTGGTTTCTCAACATAAACTTCTTCTTCTAGAACTCCATTTAGAAATGCTGACTTGACATCCATCAAGAAAACATTAAACTTTCATTGCATGGTTATAGACAAAAATAATCTAATTGTATTCAGCCTTGCAACAGGTGTGAATGTTTCATCGTCTTCTATACCCTATATCTGGAAGTACCCTTTACACAAAAATCGTGCTTTATTTTGAATCACAACACCGTATTCATTCATTTTTTTTCAAAAGGCCCATTTTTTCTCTATGACATTCTAGTCTTCTGGTCTCAAAATGATTTCCCACGTTTGATTATTGTCACTTTGGTCAAGCTCTTTATTCATTTTCGGAACCCAATTATCATCTCTAGTTGCTTCATCAAAACATTTAGGCTCCACTTCTAATAGGTATGATGCTTGTTGTAGGGAATTCATCCTTCTTGTCTTCATTGGTGCTATCTGATCACCAATTATGTTATGACTATCAATTTCAGCTCTTCTTTCTAGTCTCTGGGAAGACATTGATTTATTCTTATCATATGAGTCTTCTTCTAAATCAATCTCTAGAGACGGAGTGTCTACTAGTCTACTCATCTCTTCATCGCTATTCTCCTGGGTCTGATCATGTATTTTCTGATGATTCTGTTCATTATCCACTATAGTCACAACATGACTTTCAACTATCTTTCTGAGTCTCTTATTGAATCATTTATATGATTTTCTCTTCTTTGAGTATCCATGAAACATACCCTTATCTCCATGAGATTCAAACTTCCAATATTTCTCCTTATTGAGAATGAAACACTTACTTCTAAAAATTAGAAAGTATTTCAATGATGGATTATTTCCATACCATAGATCATATAGAGTCTTCTATTATTTTAGGTATAATAAGGCTCTATTTAATGTGTAGACTACTATCATCACTGCATATTTCCAAAACTTCACTAGAAGATCTTTCTCAATGAGCATTGCTCCATCCATTTTATTCACAATTCGATTTATTCTCTCAACTACTCCATTTTATTGTGGAGTTCTTACTTCTGAAACTTGATGCCTTATCCCATGTTTCTTGAGATAATCCTCTACTTGGATGTATCTAAATTCAATTCTATTATCTGTTCGAATTGTTTGGATTTTCTGACCAAGCATATTTTCACATTCTCGTCGATATCTTGTAATGCAGCTGAATACATCAGATTTGTGGGTGATTAGATAAACACATTCCATTCTGCTATATTCAATAATAAAGTGAACATAATATCTCCTCCCATCAATAGCTCTCGACAAGATTGGCCTACACACATCAATATGTACCAATTTAAGCAATCTTGTGGACTTCTTATCCTTTTACTTATATGTATTTCGAATGATCTTTCCCTATTGGCATGAATCACATGTATGATTTTTATCATGAGATAATACAGGGAGATTTCGAGTTGTATTATATTTCACCAGATCTTCCATGGAACCTTGTCTTATATAGCCAAGACGCTTATTCCATAACTTTTTTTCATCTTCCTTGGAATGAAAAGGCATATCTTCTTCTCAACTCATGAGGTAGGGATTCTCTTTTGTACACTTTTCTATCAACATAATAGCACCATCCTTTACTTTGATGATACATAATTTCATGGAAATGCTTATAGAATGTCCTGAGTCACACAATTGACAAACAATAGGCAAGTTGGGACTAATCCCTTCAACAACCAAGACATCTGCTCATCTCAGGTCTTTTCCTCCAAATTTGGATTTTCCTGAAACAATAATTTTCAATCCCTCTGAATTACAAAATCTTACGATAACTTCTTTATCATACTGGATTCCTGTCACTGGATCCTTATTTCCTATCATGTGGAAATTGCATCCACTATCAATGATCCATATCCAAGGGCAATCTAATGCCTTGAATGTAATTTCTGTACCCACCACTTGCTCATACCTTTTCATTTTGACCAATGTATTTGAAGTTATACTCATCATGGAATGATAATCTTGATATACCTCAGCATATGATGTACCTTCAACTTGCTGGGCTGGAAATCGATTTTGATTTTTCAGCTCTCTTAATGATAGATTTGGCTACTTCTTATAAACAAATTCGGTCTTGCTCAGAACATTCCTCTTCATTATTGATGTGCAATATAATGTCATATTCTCAAGTACTGTAATCCTAAAACAATGACCATTAAATGATGACCTACATTTTTGAGCTCTATACGACCATCTATATTAGTATTATCCCCTTTGGAACCTCTTTTCTATGGAGCATACATTTGGAGAATTTCCCATCTTACCACAACAATAGTATCTTATGGGAGGTATATTATTATTTAGTAATGATTCACCACTAGTTGTGCCTTGTTTTCTATGAATCTTCTTAATCATCTTCATAGAAAAATCAATCTTTAATCTTGGATTTGGTTCTTGTGGTCTGACTTGAACTATAAAATATTTCGGCTTTAGATCAAGCCCCATACCAGCCTTATTATTCATAATTTATTGTTTATTTTGTTTTGTTGAACCATTTTTATCAAAAATAATCTTATCTATTGCCTAAAAGATCTTTTTTTCTGATGTCGAATAGAGATTTATCAGTTTCTCATGATCTTCAATTATTCATCGTAGATTGACGACTTCCTTCTCTAGTTGTTCGATACATTTGATTTGATCTTTTCAAGTTTCAGTCAAAATATCAATTTCTATTTTATGTTATTAAATTTTGAGTTTGTACTCAACCACCTTTTCAGAGAATTCTTGCATTGAAGACCTTATCTTTTCAATTTCTGCATTCATATTAGAAATTTGTTCTTCCTGCTATTGCATAAAGATTTTTGCATCATGAACAAAGCTGTTAGATTTCTTTGTTTTAGCTATGAGAATATCTACCTCTTTAATGTAATATTCTAATTCATCATGAAAATAAAATATTCCTTTAATTTCTCCTTCATCATTGTCACTTTCCCCTCTAGTTAATGAATTTCCAACAACTGCCACCAAAGCATCTATTTTATGATCCCTATAATCATCCAGCTCTTCTGCCTCAGATTATTTCGAACTTTTATCCTCATTTTAAAGTAGAATTATTCTTTTTGAAGAACTTTTCCATGGCACTTATTCTCCCTTTTTCATTTGATGAATACTTATTTTGGGGAATTTCATCATTTTCTTCATTTTCATCATCAAACTTCTTAGGACAATTTGGTACAAAATGCCCTATCTTCCCACATCAAAAGCAAGCAAATGGAAGTTTACCTATGAACATCCATTTTCCCCTTTGCATATTAGAGGAGATAAATTACATGACATCATCCATATTTTCCTCCTCAGGACTATCTTCAACAGAGAGATTCTTTATGGCCTTGTATGCCACTTCCTTAGACATCCCCTTTTCCACTGCATCGTTATCATCATTTCTCATTTTATACTGTAACTCCCTGACCCCAGTTACTTAGAGTCGGTGCATTATTTAAATATATTGGCTTGATTATAAGGAATCAAGTCCCAAAGGACCGATCAGTTTATTAGTCTTGGAAAATATATTACATACATGAATGTTACATTATACATTCAAACAAAAAACACAACATAAATAATCCGTTGAGAACACCATTATTCACTCTAGCTTAACCTTTCATATCAAACATAATACACTTATTATAATCCTAGAAAAACAAAACATAAGAAAGGGGTGATCTTAGATGCTCAGTAAGGGTAAATAATTTAGCGGAAGCTATAAACTTTTAAGGAAAGATGTGTAATAAAAACAAATACCTTTTAAACATAAACATGAACATAATATAGAAAAAATAAATCAAAATTTACCATTTAAACATGCACAAGGATATTCTACTGGTTGAATAATCACATGTAATAATTAATTTCATAATGAGGGAATGCCTAATGTCGGACATCATTACCACATAGTCAAGGCCTCATTCCAAGACTACAAGTAAAATTTTTTTCATGGCCTTGTGCCAAGACACTAGTTTGTATCATGAGACCTATCGATGCATCGAAGAACTATAGCAAGCACCACCCGTCACTTACTAAGTCCAATGCATTCCTCATATGAAAAGGTTGAAAAATAACATAAACATTCGTATAAAAACTAGCATACGAAATGTCAATACATTAACCATAAACAGTGAATGGTATAAAAATATAACGTCTATAGTCAAACATACCACAAAACAATCAATAAAATATGGAAGATTGTATCATAATAAATCAACTTTAAAAAAGTGCAAAATCCAACAAATGATGTTGACATAGATGAAATCAAAACTATTTGAAAGAAATATTTATTTCTATTTTCAAATAATTTAAAAGTACTATAATTTTAAAAGAAAACGTTTATTTTGAAAATAATCTTATAATCATGTAAGGGAAGCTTAAAAGGTGTTATAATGGCAGAAAATAGTCGCACCCACCGTATAAGTTAAAAAACATTTTCCCTTAATTTTGTAGAAAAGGTCATAAAGGACCTTATTTGGAAAACGATAGAAAGATTCCTTTATAAACATCTCATAAAAAGTTGAAAAAGGGTATAAATGTCGTTAACTCATAGTCTAGGAAATTGTAAAAAAAATTAATACATTTTTTAGAAACACAGATGTGGATGATAAACAGGCCCCAGTAAATACTCACGTAAAAACAACCTCAGATAATGAAGAGATTATAGAATTTACCCTTACCATGTACTTTTCCTTGATTGAGGGTATTTTAAAGTCATGTATAATAGTTAAATAACTGTTAATAAAATATAAAAGTACCAAATACATAAATATGATATCATATATGATCTTCTAATTATGCTTTGTTAATAATATTTCAGTAGTATCATTGTTTCAGGTGTTAACTGATTCATTTTCCTTTATATGCTTGGTTATGTAAGCCATGTTTGTTATGGATAAGATGTATTTGATTCATATCATGATTTATATTAAGTTCTTAAACATTATTTTTAATCATAAAATGAAAATTATTCTTGAATGGTTATGATGGGGAATGAATTTCACCGCGTTCATAGAGATGGTAATTTGTACGTATGCACGAGCGACAATATCATTCTATTGAAGGTGAAATCATATGTAATTGGATGGTATATCATATATACATAATAATTAACATTTTATATTTATTACTAACATCAGTTATACTCATTATTATAAACATCCAAATAATTAAGTGTTTGAATAACAAACTACACCACGACGTGGAGACGGTAAGCCGTACGTACGCACGTATGGTGAATTTTCATTCATAGGAGGGATAGAATAATGAATATGGTTGTAACATATTTATAATAACATAAAAATATGTATAAGGTAAAGGAGTTATTATTTTGGAATAGAAACAACAAAGAAAGAGGAAGTGGAAGAAAAAAATAACTTTGAAAGAGTGGGTGAAATTATTACCTATTCTTCAAGAGTTTCCTTTTGAGTGGATCAAAAGGGCTACATAGGTTGGATTTATAATAAAATTAAGGCCTCTAGGTCTATGTGAGGGTAGTTGGTAGGATATTTGAGCAGGTTTTGGCTGATCCAATTGGCTTTGGAAGTGTAATTTTGAGAGAAGGGGGAGTACCCTTTTAAAAGAGAAGTGAGGGTCACTTTAGGAAAAGTATGAAATATTATTTTATTATAAAATAATTTTCAGTTTCTAATGGCTTGAAATTGATTTATTTCAAATATAAGGTGGTTATGGGTCGCAATACTCTCAACTAATAGGTTTATACAAGTTTAGGTTACCATATTAATCTTATCTTTTAGATTTAAGTCTTAGTTAAATAGTTTAACTTTTACCATGTCCTCTTGTATTATTATAATAAATGGTTAATATTATTACTATAAAAATCTAAGAGAATCCCAAGTGGTTTATTATTGATATATATAACCAAATATAATCCCTCAAGCCGATAATTATATTTTTAGAAATATTATATCAATTAATAATATAGTTTTTGTTTTAAAAACTCATTTATCTCAATTTTGACACTATTTGGTATTTTGTTTTTGTTCAAGTCATAACAACTTTATCACTTCAAACAAAATATATTTAATCATCCCTAACATGTCATATTAAACTAGAAAATTCTTGGATGGAATCAAAAGCCTCAATTTACATTTATTGTTATATTTATAATATCAATTATTTTTATCTTTAATTGATAATGTAATTACTGCATCATCATTATGTCATAAATATATTTAATTATTTAATCTATAAATATTATAAATAAAATACCACTATGTAGGAAATATTTTTATATTTCTAATGAATATTTATAGTCAAATTTATCTTATGTATAACCCTATATTAAAAATTGTTTAGTTATTAAATATTGAATTTAATACTTTTAACTCTACTTTAAATAAAATAATATTAAAAGTCCCAATCTAATCTAAGTGGATCAAAAAGATTATATTTTATTCTTTAGGTTTTTTTGGAAGAAATAAACTTATAAAATAGAATTAGAACATGTGTTAGGGTAAAAGACATTAAAAAGTGTCTCTCGTATTTTTTGAAATTCAATTCACATAAGTGGTAAAATTATGTTTTATGCAAATTTGCAAATGTGACTAGAAGTTGGGTAAAAGACGTTAAAAGGTTCAATAAAATTTTATACATATATTTTTATTATAAAATGAATCCATTGAATTAAATTTAACTTATATAGGTATAATATATCTACTTTTACTTAAAATAAATTTAAATAAAATAAATAATTATTTAAATAAAAAGTTGGTTTTAAACAATAACACGGTGTTTTTCCCTATTCATCAAAAATTGAAAGTTTTCAGAAAAATATCAAAAATTTACCCTAATATAATTTTGATATTCTGAATTCAAAAATTAATTCTATTTTACCAAATCCAAACATAGAAGTTGAATTAATTAAATTAAAATTAATTCCTATTGTCAAAACAAAAAAGCGGGGTTTTAAAAAATAAAAACAATCAAAAGATTGATATGTGTTTATGTCAGATTGAAATGTTAAATTACTTATAATTACCTCCATTTTATTAAATGATAAAAATATAATCTAATTATACTTCCAAACCATTCAAATTCATAATTTAACACAATAAATTATTTCTATTTAAAAAGTTGTTTTCAATTAAAATTTGGAATTTTTTACTATTCATCAAAATATGAAAGTTATCAGAAAAGTACCAAAAATTTATCCAAACTAAATTTTTATGTACCACTTCTAAAGAAAAATTTAATTCCATTAAATTTAATATATAAAAGTGTCAAATATTGGTTTTAAAAAGGGTTCTCCATTAAAAGGTAGTAAAATTTCTTTTTTTAAAAGATACCTCTTTTATCTGAAAAAATTAATTTGTTCTTATATTATGTCTAAGAAACACATAATATGTATTATAAAATTATATGGAGTATATAAAATTTAAAATTCAGTTAATACTATTCATAACTACTTTATGAACGTCTAATTTGATAATTCGTGGTGCGCTCGAACTCGGTGTTGCGTGTAGCACACGTTATTGAATTACTTTGAAGAGATAACGTACTATAAAATCTTAGGGTGTTACATTCTTTCCTCCTTATATAAATTAAATTCTCTAAATTTGAAATTTTTCTTCAAAAAAAAAGGTTAAAAATAGAAAAATACCTTTGTGGAAAACCTACATCCAAAATTGGGTTAATAAAATTTAGTCTTAATAAGAGGGAAATAAACTGAAAAATCACCACCAAATTATAATCTCGATTGGTAGAACATTGGTGTACATTAGAGACACATAATTAGAGGGAAAACTTAAATATTTATAGGGAGTGATTGAGGTCATAAATCATAAACAAGTGTAAAATTGAGGTCCTCAAATCCATCAATCTATGATGATTTAAAATATCATCAGTTCAACAAAACATAAGGTATTAAGATAACACATTTTTTGTTTTCATATCCATTCCCTAATTCTTAAGAATTAATTTATTAATATAATAAGAGAAAAAAATATAATTACAAGTATAGTTTCATCCTTCAACTAATTCCTACCACAAATGCATCTTTCACTCCAAAAGATAATAGAAATAAAAAATATTCTATTTATCCTAATCGTATAGGGTTCCAAAAATAATGAATTTATAATTCATTTGTCAGACTATTTAAAAAACTATATTATACAAACTAGGACATCACATAGGCCAGTGGTAGGTGATGCACCCCTACCGCCCTTTGATTACGGTTTCAAGTCTCACGGCCTTCCGGGACACGACGGGTTGTCTCCCGACCTCCGGGTGGTCATTTTTAGAACATTCAAAAAATAATCTTAAAAAATTCTTTAACCTTAATAATAGTACCAAATTTCAATCTTAATCCATTCCATCCTGTAGACTTAACCAAAATTATTATGTCCAAACTCATATTCCAAAATTTATAAGTATGGTAAACAAAATGAAGATCTTTTTTTCCACGTAATAACATTTGAATACCTTCATAATGTGTTATTTTAAAACACAGTAATATCGTGAATTACCATAAAACATTGTTGATTACATTCATGATACCTTATTACTTATATAGTATTGGATATACTCCTTATATCCAAAAAAGTTGTAAACTCCAATAATAATGGAATAAACAAACTATTAATTAGTTTCAAAGTAGTCAATAATATCGAATATAATTTATCCAAATCATCATATCTTATTATAAAACCATTGACTCAGTATTAGAACCATATTAAAGTTTATATTTCCATCAACCATGTATTTTTCAAAGAGTTTTACTTGTTATTGAGTCACTTTTGTTAGAAACATATAATCTAAAATACTCAATGAAATAGTACTGCAGTACAATCCTTATTTATTTCCATAATTCATATAAACAGTACATAGTTGATACAACACTCAAATGAAATAATTCTTTAATAACAATATAAGAACACTAGTCATTCCTATTAATCTGTGGTAGTATCATAACTTGATTATTATCCAATTGCATCATTTGGAGCATACTCAGATGATTTGGACATTGATTTGCGTAGTGTCCCAACTCATTGCAGATAAAGCATTGTACATTGGAAACCTTTTTCTTACCCTTGAAGTCACGTACTTGGTGTCCTTTTTCTACCCACTTATAACAAACTCTCATTCGCTTAAACCATTAACCAAGGTGATTCTTTCCACAATTATCATGTATGGGAAAATACCTCTTTCCCCTCTCCCCTTTATCCATCTTTCTCTCTACCATCCTTTTATTCTTTTGCTTCCTGTCAAAGCCATGGGACTCATAGAATTATTTACTTATCTTATTAACACATGATACTATTTCTCCATATGATGATAATATATGGGAGACTATTTCCCTTCTAAATTTAGGATTAATACCATGAAATATATGATCATTCTTACTCTTTGGATCATGTGTATTGTTGAAGTTCTCATTTCTTCTACTAGGTGCCATTTCTAAACAATGGAATACACTATGTTAGATTATGAATCACAATGCATAATTCCAAACATGTAAAATACCTAACATAAATTTAAAATATTAATTCATATAATCTATAATAATAATAAAATCTTTAAGGAAGTATTTACTCTTAAATCATTCATAATGTCGTGTAAAAAAATGTAAATTATCCTAAGAATATCCCCTGGGAGTGTCATAACCAAGAGTGAAGAAAGGCTCATTGTCATGTACCAGGATACCCCAGGTCAAGACCAAAACTCCTTGTCGGAGTTTTCACTCCTAGGTACATCTGTTCCAGAGGTGCCTCTACCTGCTCATATCCAGACAGGGATGTATTGCTTCAAAAATACACAAAATCTCTACATTACTAAAATTCTAGGAAGTTCTTCTATAAAAATCCTCATAGTCTATCTTAGGGTAATGTTCTCTAATCAAAAATTTTCTAAATGTAGTTTCCATGTTTTGTACTAAAATTCATATGATACCAACTATAACGCCACGACCCTAGTTACCCAGAGTCGGTGCATTATTTTAGTACATTGTCATGATTATAAGAAATCATGTCCCGAAGGACCGATCAGTTTAGTAGCCTTGGAAAATATATTACATACATGAATGTTACATTACACATTCAAACATAAAACACAACATAAATAATCCATTGAGAACACCATTATTCTCCTATCATAACCCTACATATCAAACATAATACACTTCTTGAAATCCTGGGAAAAAAATATAAGAAAGGGGTGATCTCAGATGCACAGTAAGGTTAAATAATTTATCGTAAGATATAAACTATTAAGGAAAGATGTGTAATAAATACAACAACCTTTTAAACATAAACGTGAACATAATATTTCAAAAATAAATCAAACAATACCATATAAACATCTACATGGATATTCTACTAGTCGAATAATCATATGTAATAATTATTTTCATAATGAGGGAATGCCTAATGTCGAACATCATTACCACATATTCAAGGCCTCGTTCCAAGACTACAAATAAATGTTTTTTCAAGGCCTTGTTCCAAGACACTAGTTTGTCTAATGAGACCTACCTATGCATCGAGGAGCTATAGCAGGCTCCACCTGTCACTTACTAAGTCCAATGCATTCCTCATATAAAAATCTTGAAACATAACATAAACATTTGTATTAAAACTAGCATAATAAATTTCAATAATTTAACCATAAACCATGAATGGTAAAAAAATATCACATCCATGGTTAAACATATCACAAAACCTTCAATACAATATGGAATATTTTATCATAATAAATCAACTTCAAATAAGCATAAAATGCAACAAAGTTTGTTGGCATAGATGAAATCAAAATTATCTGAGAGAAAAATCTCTTTCTATTTTGGAATCATTTAAAATTCATGTAATTTTAAAAGAAAACATTTATTTTAAAAATATTCTTTTAATCATGTAAGGTAAGCTTCGAATGTGTTACAACGGTGGAAAATAGTTGCACCCGCCCTATAAGTTAAAAAACTCTTTCCTTAATTTTGTCAAAAAGGTCGTAAAAGACCTTGTTTGGAAAACAATGGACACAATCCTTTATAAAAATCTCATAAAAAGTCATACATGGGTATAAATGACTTTAAACCATATTCTAGGAAATAGAAAAAATGTTTTGAAATATATTTTTAAGAAACAATGATGTGAATGATAGAGAGGTCCCAGTAGATACCCACTGATTCACGCTCAAATTTACCCAAAAGAATAAGGTTGGACTGTCCTTGTAGTCTATTTTGGGTTGTCGAATCCTCAGAGACCTAAGAAGTACCTACAGAAACGTGCATTATATGGATTGTTTTTTGCTATTAAGTGGCCATATTAGGTTGATTTAAGATGGTTTTAAAGGATCACTAACAGATTTAATTTAATTCAAATTAAGGTAATGAGTTGATCCTAGGTTATCGCTTGGGGTGGATTGGATGAATTACTTTTTTAATGATTTCAATTTCTTATAATTGAGATGGATTAATTTAAGAAGATCAAACGAAATCATCACTTACTGGTTTAATTCCTACACACCCTAATACTAATCACCTATATACTTAAAGGATCAAAGTTTTGAGAACTCCAAGGTAGAGGTTCGTATTAGCACTTGAAATGTGTGACCTTAAATTCAATAAGGATGAAGAGGTTTTAAAATCATCAAATAAAAATCTCATTTAAAAGAAGTGATTAGCAATTAATATAGTGATAAATAACATAAAATCCAGCCCCTTGCTACTCCCTTAGATCAACCCATAAAAGAGTTAGCCCTCCATTGATGACATGTCTTCAAAGGAAGCGGAAAGTAGACTTATGAGGGTGGAATTGAAGAAGTAAAAACAACAACAAAAATCGATCACTCCTCCGTTGTGTGATAAATATCACAAGGTATGGTGTGAATAAATTCAAACCTTGAACCAACAGTATCAACGTGATAAGTAGTAAAACATAATAAGAGTAAAGGAAGAACTTTTATTAAGAAACTAAGGTTAATTAAACAACTTACATGAGAAAGAAATGCGATTACAAACACAAAGCGGTAGCATAATACTATAATAAAACCAAGCACCAAAGATCCTTCAATACTCCAACACCACTACCTTAAATAGGAATTTTTGATCCCTTGGTTCGAGCCTCCAACAGTCCAAGTCTCCTTAATTAATTGTGGTAGGCCATAGGTAGGTGGAAAGTAAGGGAGAGTTGATTTTTCCACCCTTGACCCGAGGTGGCATCCAGCTTTCCTTTACCGAACAGACGCGCTTGGAAGACCTTCTATATGGCTGAATCAGAGTGATCCATAGAAGAAGAAAATTGATCCCCGGATGTATTCTAACCTACTGTAAAATTTGGGCCCATTTGGAGTTTTGGATTCCTAGATATGATCATATTGGTGGGCTATTTTTCTGGGCTGCAGAATCTGGCCCAGAATTTTATCTCTAACTTGGGCCGCCTAAATGGACACCATGGAGGCCGAATTAGCATTGGATCATGAAGAGTGATTTGTTCCTATACATTTATTATAGCATCCCACGAAACTTGGGATTCATTGGGCCTGTATGTTAGTCCCCATATTCTCATCAGTGGGCTGGTGTCCGATCTTCCTTCTCCAGAATTGCTTCCTTTCATTGCCAAATATCTCCATCATCCTTTATGAATCTTTCATTGATCCTTTAATAAAAAAATTTCATATTGAAGTGAATATCTAGTTCAAAAGAATATCAAATTAAAATATGTATAATTATATTCCTTAAAATTAGATGAATCATTGGGTACTTTAAATGATGTTCAAAAATGTACCACATAATAGTGCATTTTAAGAAGGTATTACAATCATAATGTGAAATGATATTAAAAGTATAAAATGCACTAAAATTTTGTTTATGAATAATAAATAACATTAATATTATGTATATTAACAATGAATATTGGCCTCATTTAGTGGATAATCACCCACGTATAAACAACCTCGGATAATGAGGAGATTGTAGAATTAACCCTTACCAAGTACATTTCCTTGATATAGTTATGTTAACCTATTATATAATAGTTAAATAATTTTTATTAAATTAAATAAGAACCAAATACATTAATATGATATCATATATGATCTACTAATAATGCATTGTAAATAATATTTTTGTACTATCATTGTTTCGGGTGTTAACTGATTCATTTTCCTTTATATGCTTGGTTACGTAAGCCATGTTTGTTATGGATAGAATGTATTTGATTCATATCCAGAATTATATTAAGTTCTTAAACATTATTTTTAATCATAAAATGAAAATTATTCTTGAATTTATATGATGGGGAATGGATGTCATCACGTTCGTGGAGACGGTAATCCATACGTACGCACGAGCGATAATATCATTCTATTGATGGTGAAATCATATGTAAATGGATGAGATATAATATATAAAGAATAATTAACATGTTATATTTATTATTTACATCATTTATACTCATTATTATACCCATACAAATAATAAAATGTTTGAATATCAATCTACACCACGACGTGGAGATTGTAAGCCTTACGTATGCACGTATGGTAACATGGCATTCATAGGATAGATAGAATAATGAATATGGTAGTAAAATATTTATAATAACATAAAAATATGTATTAGGTACTGGAGTTATAATTTTGGTATGGAAACAACAAAGAAAGAGGAAGTGGAAGATGAAAAGAACATTTAAAGAGGGGGTGAAATAATGACCCCCTCTTCAGGTGTTTCCTTTTGAGTTGATCAAAAGGGCTCCTTGGATTGGCTTTATGGTGAACTTAAGGCCTATAGGTAGAAGTGAGGGTAGTTGGTAGGATATTTGAGCAGTTTTTGTCCAATATAAATGGCTTTGGAGTTGTGATTTGGAGAGAAGGGGAAGTACCCTTTTATAAGACAAGTGAGTGTCAATTTTGAAAAAGTTTGAAATATTATTTTAAAATAAAATCATTTTCGGTTTCTAGTGGCTCAAAATTGATTTATTTATTATCTAAGGTGGGGATGGGTCGAAATAATCTCAACCAATAGGTTTTATACAAGTTTAGGTCACCATATTAACCCTATATTTTATATTTAACTCTTAGTTAAATATTCTAACTTTTACCATGTCCTCTTATATTATTATAATAAATGGTTAATAAACATACTATAAAAAGACAATAGAACCCCTAGTGGTTAATTATTGATATATATAACCCTATATAAGTAATTTTTATGAAACTTAGATTTTCAAAAATATTATATCAATTAATAATAAATTATTTGTTTTAAAAACCCATTTATGTCAATTTGGACACTATTTGGTATTTTGTTTTTGTTAATGTCATAAAAAATTTAGAACTTAAATAAAATTATTTATTAAACCCTATCATGTCATATTAACCTAGAAAAATCGTGTATGGCATAAAAAGCATCAATTTACATTTATTTTTATATTTATAATATCAATTATTTTAATATTTGATTGATAATGTAATTACTGCATCATCATTGTGTCATAAATAAATTTAATTATTTAATATATAAAAATTATAAATAAAATACCATTATTTAGGAAATATTTTTATCATTCTAATTGATATTTATAGTTGAAATTATCTTATGTATAACCCTATATTAAAAATTATTTAGTTATTAAACATTGAAGTTAATACTTTTAACACTTCTTTAAATAAAATAATAATAAATGTCCTAATCTAATGAAAGTATACAAAGAGGATAATATTTTATTTATAATGTTAGTTTTGGTTGAAATACAATTTAAAATGGAATTAGAACATGTGTTAAGTAATTATAATATCATTTTTACCTTTAATTACCCTGTTTACTTTTAATCGTGGTAAATAAAAGTGAAAAGTTATTATTCACCAAAAAATATTTTTATCTTATTGAAAAAAGTTTTACTTACTGATGTCAACCGTTTCTCTTAGATTTTTTATATTAAATTCATAGAAGAGGTAAAATTACGTTTTATGCAAATTTGTAAATGTGCCTAGAAGGTGTATAAAAGACGTTAAAAGGTTCAATAAAATTTTATACATCTATTTTTATTATAAAATGACTCCAATGAATTAAATTGAAATTATATAGGATTTATATATCTATTTTTACTTTAAATAAATTTAAATAAATTGAATAATTATTTAAATAAAAAGTTATTTTTAAACAATTACTCGATGTTTTTTACTATTCATCAAAAATTGAAAGTTTTCTGAAAAATATCAAAAATTCCCCCTAAGATAATTTTGATATTCCGAATTTAAAAATGAATTCTATCTTACCAAATTAAAATAATAGAAGTTTCATTAGTTAATTTAAAGTTAATTCTCTTTTGTCAAAACCAAAAGGCGGGATTTGAAAAAGTAAAAACTATCAAAAGATTGACATGTGTTTATGTTAAATTTAAATGTGAAATTACTTATAATGACCTATATTGTATTAAATGATAAAAATATAATCTAATTATACATCCAAACCATTAAAATTCGCAATTTAACACTATGAATTATTTCTATTAAAAAAATTTATTTTCAATTAAAATTTAGTATTTTTCACTATTCATCAAAATATGAAAGTTATCAGAAAAGTACCAAAAATTTATCCAAACTAAATTTTTTTGTCATGATTCTAAATAATAATTTAATTTCATTAAATTGAATATATATATATATAAGGGTCAAATATTAGTTTTAAAAAGGGTTCGCCATTAAAATATGGTAAAATTGCATTTTTTGAAAAATACTTCTTTTATTTGAAAAAAAAATGAATTTGTTCTTATATTATGTCTATGAAACACATAATATGTACTATAAAATTATATGGAGTATATAAAATTCAAAATTTAGTTAATACTATTCATAACTACTTTCTGAATGACTAGTTTGGTAAGTCATGGTGAGCTCGAAATCAGTGTTGTGTGTAGTGCAAGTTATTAAATTACATTGAAGAGATAACATACTATGAAATCTTGGGGTGTTACAATACTCTAAAAGAGTACTATGTAGGTTATCTAGTGTCATCTATTTTGGGTCTTTTTCTTCCAACACTAAATCTTTCATATTGAACAACGGTGGAATTTTCCTCAATATACATTTCACAATCTTTATATCATCAATAACTTCTCCAAGACCTCACATGTATTCCACAATAATATTTATCCTATCAAAAAATGAATCAACAATCTCATAGGATTTCATTCTGATGTCCTCATACTGGTTCCACAGAACCTGCAGCTTTGCTTCTCTGGCTTTTGTGTCGCCCACATAAATGTTCAACAATTTTTCTCACATTGCATGTGATGTTTTATAGGACATCACCTTCGTGTAAATTTTATTTTATAGGGCTCCCCCTAGAGAATTGATTACTTTATTATCAGCATCCAATTCTCTTCATTCAGCTTCGGATAAATCACCACTATTAGTGTTAGCTGATATTCCATGCATAGCTACTGTGAAGACATCCATCCCTACTAATCTGAAGTAATGCTGCATTCGATTCTTCCATAGTTGAAAATAATTTCCCTCAAAGATCAGAATACCTTTATGATTGACTACCTTCATTTCTTCTTCTTGAGAGATAACCACTAAAATTTAACCTTCCTTTGATACCAATTCTTAGGTCCACTAGGTCGAATACCCTGAGAGGGGGGTGTGAATCTTGTTATCATAGATAAAAACTTTCTCCCGTTTAGATCTCGTTTCATTGTTAGACAAAACTCGATTCTCTATTCCTCCCATAGCAATATACAAACAGATATGAAATCATGCATAGGGCACAATAATTCTTACGTGGTTCAACCTCACTGTGCTACGTCTAAGGAGCGTAAAAAAATAATTTACTAATGTACCCAATTCACTAAGGCTCACTTTCAATAATGAGTACAATGTTCGGGCTAGATCTTCTATGCCCAGGCTCACTACCTTCATAAGGTTTAAGGTCTTCTCATTGCATTCCAAAGGTTCACTCCCTATGCCTCTTTCTCTGTCTCACTACTAGTGGAAAGGGTCACCGTCTTCCTCTTCCTTCGCTCACTGCTCTTGGGAAGTAATCCACTCACATTTTATGGACGTGTAGGTCAAACACAGTTTATGGACACGTAGGTCCCTTAATTTTCATGAATTCATGCACCCTCAACTATAGGTAGATATTATGTTGAAGTTACTTTTTCACTCGTAGATGAAATCCACCTTCTCAGGTACAGTTAGGTACCAGAAATGTTTTTCGCAAACTGATTTGAATCTCTCAAAAGTTTCCTTGTGCAAATCGCAAACCACCATGTCCACCACATACTGTGTACTAGGTTTGGTACGTGGAACACCTCTTTTGCATACCACTTTTTCCATTGTGAACCACCCTCCATATGTGGAATGTATCCACCATCACGATCGCGTACCGCTACCTCATACCAACTCTGCGAACCTCCTCTGCAAAATCCCTCATGTCCACAAACTGTTCTCTGTTCGTGAACTATCTTCACTTCCATGTATTAAATCTATCCCTCTGCGTACTACTTGTGGAACTCACCCTATCGCGTACAGGAGATTCCTCCTCGGTGTACCGAGACAACTCTTTTCACGTACCAGACTTCCCTCTCCTCGTACCAGACTTACTATAGGATTTAAGAATCCCCACAAACACCTTCAGTGTGAACCACTTTTGGACTTTTCTGAAATCCGAAAGCAAATATGTTTTCTAATGATGTTCAATCTCTACAGTAATAAGTGGGATTAAAAAATATTATATAGGAAAAGATATCTGCAAAAACTGTTATTCTAAGATTTACCAAATCTTCGATTTAGCCTCTACCGCTTACCAATCCTTCTACCGTCGTGAACCGTAAGCAACCCCGTGAATATTTTTTCCACACCGTCTGTATACTACCTTAGCTCTTACATGGTCAATTTCCTCCACTAATATCAAACCATCCGCATATCGCATTGTCTCTCAGCCAAGAACCATTTTTAGTTTCGCAAACCTCATCTGCGTATCATTTCTGCCGCTCCATGTACCGTTCACGGAACATGGTATGCGGCACATGATTTATGGTACGTGGTTCTCACCCTTTATCGATTTTATTCAACATTCCATATACCATTCAATATTATTAATAAATTGTTCCTTTCCTAATATCAAACTCTTTATTTTGAGGGAAAAATCCTTCCAAACACTGGGAAACTATGCCACCTTAAAAACATGTCTTCGGAAAACACCAACAATAGTCATTTGTGGTCACCTGGCTTAGTCAACAAACACAACCACACAAAAAACTTACCGAGAAGACACTTTGGGGGTTTTTTCCAACAAGATCACATCCCTCCCCCTCTGATCCACACTAGAACCGACACCAATCCATACCAATAGATGAAGTTTAGGCCATGTCGGAGCTGACGTTGAGCCTCACACCACTGATAACCACGCCAAACCTCTCTGAAAAAAACTTGTCATGCCACGCCGGACTGAGGCCACACTGGATCTATACCAAGAAAGTCAAGGCTACACCAGATCCATAACCAGGTACCAACCTGAGGCCACGCTGAGACGACGCACGCTAAACCTCCGTGGAGATGAGAGCCAGAGGTAGGCAGGAGCTGGCGACGATCCACCCCAAGGACAGTTGAGAACTGGGAAGCTGACGGCGAGTCACACAGGGTTGCACTGGAGGAGAAGAGGAGATAGATGCCGATAAGGAACCCTAGAACAGAAGAGGGGAAAGGCTCCACTACTTAAAGGCTCCCATTTTTCTTCCTTTGATCCTGATGAGACAAACTCACCAAGATATACATGATGAATGCAGTAAGTTTGTACAGAGTTACACTTTCTATCATTTCAGATCGTTATCAAACATTCACATCAAAATTCTGGAGAGGGTATTCAACATGATCTAAATACTGAATTAAATTTCAGTATGTCCAATCACCCTGAAACTAATGGAAAATCTAAAAAAACTTTTTAGAAACTCAAGGACATGATGAGAACATGCATAATGGAATTTAACGAAGCATGGGATCAAAATATCCCATTAGTTGAGTTCTCATACAAAAACATTTTTCATTTGATTATTCAAATGGAACCCTGTGAAGATCTATATGGAAAGTGATGTAAAACACCTAATTGTGGTGACGAATATTGTGAGAGAATGCTTCATGGACCTGACCTTATGAATGATAAGAAATAAAACATTCATTCCATCAAACAACACATAAAGGTTACTCAAATTCAGAATAAGAGCTATGGTAACAACCATGGAAGGGACTTGGAGTTTTATGTTCATAAAAATATATTTATTTGAATTTCTCTTTATAATAGAGTAATTTGGTTTGGGAAAAAAGGGAATCTTCTCCCCAATTATAATAGCCCATAATAAATCCATGATCGCATAGGGGAAGCCACCTATCAGCTTTCAATTCCTCCAAATCTATATCAAGTTCATGATGTATTTCATGTATCTATCTTGAGAAAGTACATACCAGACCCTTCACATGTACTAAATCTAGAGGTGGTACAATAGGAACATGATATCTCTTATGAGGGGAAGCCAGTGGAGATCATTGACTATAGAGACAAGGTTCTATAGAAAAAATACTAACCACCTCATCAAGGTGTTGTATAAAAATATTATATATGAAGAAGAAATGTGATAACAAGAGGAAATAATGATGTAGAAGTACCCTCACCTTTTCCCTACAGAGAGAATGAGAGGAAATTTCATGGATGAAATTTATTAAGCGGTGAATAATGTAATTACCTGAACATTTTTATTGATATTTGTTTCCTGTAAATGTTTGTTGTATTATTTTATACATAAAAAACTATATCTATTTAACAATGAAGTGATTACAATTTTAAATGTCATCGTTAGGTTTCAATCAATATTATGACCTTTTTTTAATATGACCATTTGGAACTATACACATGATAATAATTTAAACATTATAATTAGTGCTTATAAGTACAATTTTGACAAACAAAAATGGGTACCGAAAGAAAATTTCATGGCATCATCAATTAGAGTCGTGTCATAGGAAGTTCGTTTTTCTTAACTATGGAAGGAGTTAGCATATTTGGATTTTTTATTGACTAATACCAATCTGATCTTCAATAAGTGAGGCTTGAACGAACCCACTTACTGGATAAGTTCAAGATAGTGGCGTTTACCACTATGGCAATATTAGCCAAGCCACCCCATGAGTCTATCACCATCACACACATCACAATTAAGTCATATTTGGATGTTATATGGGGTTATGTATTGAGGACTTATTTACATAATTTTTAATCCCTTTTTATAAATAAAATTTTTATTCCTTTAATTACATTTTTAGAATACATTTCCTTAAAAATATAATGAATTTGAAAAATTGAATTACCAAACATAAATTGGACTTTTCAGAAATAATATAATTACAATAATAAATTAATTTGTTATTAATTATGATTATTTTGATGAAATAGTATTATTAAAATATTACTTTTATAATATATATGAAAAATTAATTTTAATTTTTCTAGTATTATAAAATTTATAATGCAATTTTGCTATGTATTTTCTATCCGCTATTATTTTCAATAACTAAGAATTTTTAATATTTAAAAGTTAAAATTATCATATTTAGATAAAAAATATTATAAAAAAAATATAAATTTTTAAATCATCTTTTTGAAGTTAGGTTACGGTGAATTTATGAGAATTTTCAAAAATACTTTAGTTTTTCATGAATAGTAAAAATATAGTTCGAGTTTTCCAGTATGTTTAATGATGTCATAAGGATGTAATATGTAATATAATATTCTAGATGATTATTTTTTATTAAAATATCATAATAGGTTTCCCAAGTGGTCAATACCATTGGAAAATACCATGGTCAAGCCCTTGGTTTCAAATTTTCTACTACCTAGGTGTCTAAGGAAATTAATAAATCCTATTATTTCTTTATAAATACCCACCCATTTATTAATTTTCCTTCAATTAAAATTCATCCTCTACAAATATATGATATTTTTACCTCCAAATAAGTCCTAAAAACTTGTCCTCAAGCCCCCAAGGTCCCAATCCTCATGTTTTAGGAGTTACTCTACAAGGTAAGGGAAATCTCAACTTGTCTATTCCTTTCAAGTTGTCTTTTTATATTTTATGTATTTAAAATTTCCAAGATATGTTATTTTTTATATTTTATTATATTTCATTAATGTATTAATATTATTATATGAATGTGAGACCATTTACCCTCTATTTTTAATGTTTTCTAAAATTGTGTCCCATGCATGTTATGCTTCTGGATTTTCATCCCACATTTTCACTTTTTTTCTCAAGAAATTATCTTATTTTCTTTTGTAAATAATAAATCATCATTCTTTTCCAATTGTATTCACCTATATTTCAAAATGATCTATTTTATTATGGGATTAAAATACATGAAACCCACCTTCCTTTTTCATGGGTTAATATGTACATAAAATATTTTCATTCAGTATTATTTTTAACACTGGGATTTTGATATGAAATCCATTTCTTTTATTCTCCCCAGGTTATTTAAGAAATGTCTAATTATTATATACATCACATAAACTAATTAATACATATAAAGTATTAACCATGAATTTTCTTTATTGAATTGGGTAAATAATTTTATTTCTAGAGATGACACGTTTTACGATACCTTAGTGAATAACCTTCGTAATTTTTATGACACCTTAGTGAAAAACCTTGGTGATATTCTTATTATTGTCAAAATTAAATGTTTTATCTACATTCACAATTAATATTCATGTAGTTATTATTATTATATATCACTATATCATTCCTTTATTACATTCCTTGGGTTTTTATTGATATTCCTCAAATACACATGTAAATTGATTCCCTTTCTCTCCCTTACTAGGCCTTATGCTCTCCCTTTACTTTGATGTATGTTTCTATGCAATGAAATTCATTAATTTTTCATAGGATTAACCAATTAATAATGCATTCAAGTGAATTAAATGAATGTTTTATGTTTTCTTTTATAATTTACCTTTTTTTAAGGAACTAACCTTTGATATATCATCTGATTGTACAATGTAATTTAAAGTTATGTAATAAAAAGGTGGGATGCCATAATTCAGGAATCACTATGTATCATGTAAAATATAGAATAAACCCACATGTTGTACTGTGTGTAAGGGTGGTGGGATACCAACACTCATAATAGTGTTCCTCTCAAGTGAGGGCCATATACGTTATGCGAGTTATGTCAACCACACAGTTTAATGTCATTTGTAAATGACATTTGGTGTGACATTTAAGGCCATGCATCCAAGACCATGTTAACCCTAACATGAATAGATATTCCTTGATTATGTGAGGAATCCTTTACCAATAATCCAATTCCCAAATGATTTATTATGGGTGTGTGAAAAAGGAGCAGAAAAGGTTTCTTTCACCACACATAGGTGATTAAATTCATTAATAGGGTATTCATGTATCATGTGGTGGATGGGAATAAATATATGATCTAAGAATCACTAAATATCTCATAGAGGTGAGAATCAATTCTTACGTAGTTCTTATAAACATTGTAGTTTAATTTCATACAGAAAGGATGTTGGTTACCTGATATCTAGGAAACAATGGGTGATATACATCTTATAAGTTCATTGATGTTCAGACATGTTTTGGACTTGAGGAAGGAATTTTTAATCCATGATATTAGGGTTTCTCGGATCAAGATAAATGACATGGGACATGCATGCAAGGTGTGACAAAAAACAATATTTGAATAGTGGTTTCCCAAAAGGTTTTTCTAGGATTAAGGAGATTTAAGAGGTCTTTCATGATGATAAATATGCCTCCAGTTGATATCACTATTAAAGGTTACATAGGCAGAGCCGAACTAGGTCATTTTATGAATATTCAAAACAATGATTTCCTCAGGAATCTATTAATCTATTATTGATATCCACAGAAATTTTATGGAGATTTATTTTTCCCTAGGAAAAAGAGTATAATGTTTGGAATAAATTTTTTCAAGTATCAAGGAAGCATTTGAACCAGCATTGGCCATGGGATGTGGAGTTACCTACACAAATATGACTCATATATAAGGAAGGGGCATTTTTTCCCATAATAGGATCCTGAAGGAGGGGGGATTGAATAGAGGTTTCTTACATAGAATGTGGTCATGTGAAAGAGGAAAGGGGTGCATGTTCTTTTTTTACTATGGTTTGGCCTATGTTAAGGGACTAAAGCGTCACTACAAATCATATATGTATAAGAATAAGGACACAAATACTTCCTATATGAAATCTCCATGTACAGGTTTGATCCATAGAGAGGGAGGGGAAATATATTTGTATAATGTTTTGGATTGACCAATGATTGTATATATGGGCATTACTACATAACCTATGATGGTATGAATTAAGAATATAGTTATTTAATGGGAGTGTGGTTGGATAACAAAACCAAGGATTTTTATCCACTCAATCATGGATCAAAAGGTTATACAGTTTTATGTCATGCAATAAGGAAGTCAATCATCCCATATTTATCATATGAGGCATCTCTAATTTATATGGGTTAAGGCTACAGTTTAGCTTCATGTTCCTAGGACTTGTGGATTGGGTCTTAAACAAATATATGAGGACTATGTTTCTATAACAATGTGAATAATCTCAACTCTTGGTAATTTGGTGATTTGGTTGGGGGTTACACCTATGAGGATACCCTTTTTCTAGGTCGATGAGGAGAATCTCAACTAATAGTCATTTTATGGTTTTGGTTTGGGCTTATTCTTATGGAAATTATCATAATATCATTTTGGTGTGTTAACAAAACGGTTAATAGATAAATTTGTGGGGAATCTATATCTAGGCTCTGAGGTAGATTTTCTAGGAGTCACTATATATACCATGAGGGTATGAATCATGCCACGTGTAGTATGGAATGAATGTGTGGTAGGATTCCAACACCAAAGTTTTTGATCTGGTCAAGTAATGACTGAAATGTTATGTAGTTAAATTTCATGGGACAAATACTTAAAAGGGGAAACCCTATAGTTTAACATCACGTGATCAGGATGATGGTTTTATGCATACACATATATAGTAGGGCCATTATTGTTTTATCACATGATGTTTATCTGGGGAAATTTTACATTGGTAAGGGGGATAGTGTGTTTACCATCCATTTTTATTAACAAGTAAGCCCCATTGGGGTAGAATTTAAGTATGAAGTAAGGTCCTTGCCACTTTATTCATGCTTTGGGTGTTTATTCCATGGTATCATTAGAGACTTTATATCGAAAACCAATTATCCCTGAAGTAACGAATATAGACATAGCATCTTGTTGAAGGATTGTCATATCCTATTTTTCTATACATCCAAATGATGCATGGTATACAAAATTTTTCTCCTCAAGTCAACATAAATCAATAAACCACTTATTTTATTGTTCATTATCTGATATTTGTTCATAAATAACTATTTGGAGTGATGGAAATTTAACATCGATAACCATCACTCCTTTTATTCTGAAAATTATAAAATATGGTGTTGCTTGAGAAGCAGTACGAGTTGTGGTTTGGTAGGCCCACAAAGTGTATAGAATCTTTTGAGGCCAAAATTTCTATTATCTATCCACCATGTTTTGGAGAATGTTCAATAGAGTTTTTTTGAAAGCACCTATATTTCCATTTTCCACTACATGGTATTAGGAAGAAGGGTTGGATTTTATATTGTACATTCAATACAAATTCTTCGATTTAGGAAAATAAAAGTTAGTGCCATTTTTTGACTGTATTGTGTGAGGGACACCAAATCTATTGATGATATTTGACTTCACATAATTGATGATATATTTTTTTATTCTTTAAGAGGTATCACCTCATCCCATTTAGAGAATAATTCATTATTAGTAAGGTTGTACTTTAATTGTGTGGTTGTAAATGGAGGGTTAGACCCTATGACATACATCCCCCATACAAAAAAATGTCTAGGAGTATTTAGCTTTATGAAGAAACTATAGGGGTTGATAGATGACGTTAGAATTAAAATGGAAGGAATTAGAATTTTTCAAAAACTGTGTACAATCATGCATCATTGATGGATAGAAATATCATAATCTCATAATTTGGTGAGAAAGCTTGGTTCCTGACTGATGGACACCACAAGTTCTAGCATGAACTTCTTCTATAGTGGTTGTCATCTCCTCCCCATAAATGAATCTAAGGAGAAATCTATCAAATATTCTCTTATAAAGAGCCTTCTGATGAACCAGGATTTCATAATGGTTGAAATTGACTACACATCATCAAAAAAATTATTTTTCATCTACATATAGAGGAAGGGCCCCATCTTGGAGATATTACACGATGGGTATCATCCAATGGTTCACTGCATTACAGGGTTTATGGGTAGAATTGATATCATTGATATCTTCTATGCCACTTCGAAAAAAATGAAATATTTTCATGTGATGTGTGATGCTGATGAATATTTCATCCTTGTCTAGATCTTCCAAGGAAGAAAAATCACTTGATAACACATCTACCAATGAAATTTTTGAACACATGACCTGGGTTAGCATTGGATCGTTGGGGAATTCTTCCATCATCCCGCAAACATAATTAAGCAGTGCAGTCAGCTCACCTTTTTGGATGGAATAATCATCGTTTATCAAATTAATTACAAACTCAGAATCACCTTTGATTCTAAAATTAGTCCTTGGTATTTTCAAATCCAACTCCAAGACTACGATGAGGGATTGGTTTTTTGACACACTGTTGGTGAAACCATTAGAAAGTAGAAAATAGTATGGTGGTATTGTCTTTGTTGGTAAAATGAGAATCATTCCCAACATGACTTTTTTGAGCATGGTGTCTTCCATTCTTTTTCAAGTTGGGATTTTGGATGAACCATAATAGTACATTTCCCATATTCTGGTAGAATCATAAATAGAAAATATTTCATTATCTTGTAGATTGGTTATCATTAGCACATATACCAAAGAGGTATGTTCTTCTAGGAAATTTTTTAAGGCATTGACATATATTACCTTCATCCATATGAATCAGTTTAAAACTATTTTAGATTGTGTGTCCATCACTAAAAAATTCTAGTAAACATGGAATGATTGTGTATATATTTGATATAGTCAATTCATGAAATTTAATAGACCTCATGATGTTGTAGTTAATTCCTAAATTTATAAATTTCAAAAAAAAATCAATACCAAATATTTTATCTCGATATATAAATACTGAGTATTAGTGTTGAGCATAGTAAAACAGAGATATTAAATTCATTTTCACTACTAACATCAATTTTTTGTGCAATAAATTCACTTAGGGGTCATTCTATGGTCATCACATATAGGAGGATCATTTTTCAATGGACTAAAGGCATTAACACTAATGGGATTAAGAGATATTTCTTGGTGATATTGAATTATTATTGATAGTCATCAGTCCATTAAAACAAAAACCCTTTCTTCATCAATCTGGTCAAGGCAAAACACTATCACATGATGTTTTTTATGAAGTGGATAATTTTATCAAGGTATCCTTGCATTTCTATCAACTCATTTATTTTTAGAGGATATGAAATATCGTGAATTTAATTATTATTCTCAAGGAAAACTTTGACTCAATGATGGAATATGATGAAGCCAAAAAAAATTCCTTATGTAACACTGAAAGAATATTTTAGGGGATTCATCTTTAGACTATGTTGTTCAAGTTTTTTGAGGATTATTTTTAAATCAGCAATGTGATCAGAACATTTCTCAGACTTAACCAATTAATCATTGACATAAAATTTGACTAATTTTCACAAGAATGGTTTGAGGAGGTGATACATGGCATGTTGATATATAGAACCATAATTATATAAACCAAAAGAAATCACACAGTAGCATAATACACCTTAGGTGGCCCTAAAATCATTTCCTTCTACTTATTATGGATCAATTAAGATTTAATTACCCACGAAGTATAAATACAAGAAGAAAATGTCATGATATTTAACTATTGCATCAATCTTAAATTTTGTGATTGGAACCATGATTTCATCCTTCAAACAGTGCCATTTGAGGTCTTTGAAATTGATGCAAAACTAGAATTTCCAATTCATTTTCCTAACATGGACTATGATGGTGAGACATTTCAGGTATTCACATAAAGAACTAATTTGTCTTTTATGATCTTATGAGCTTCCTCTTTGGCCTTAGAAGCATGAATCAGATGTGTCCTCCATCTTGTCTTCTTGTAGACATTGTTTTTTGATAGTAGTCAAAGTTAATGGGTAGAAACATCCAGATCCAAACTTGGAATCTATTTTAAATTATAGGAAAACACATATTGATACTACTTCAGAAAAAAAGTGTAAATTTCCTATTCATCTAGGATCATAGATTCACTAATCATCATTTGTCACAGATCTTATTTTGTACCCAGATTTATATATCATAGTGCATTTCCAGTTGTGGAGACTCCTCCCTCTAATTCTAAATGAGAATCTCTGAGGTATTTTACTTAATATTCTTCCTTTTCATATTCATGTTCCATTATATCTATATCCAGATGGTTGAGAGATGAAGGTGAATCAATGAGGTTATGAGAGGGGGAAATAACCCATGAGCTAGATTCCAATTGTGATATCATGATATATATAGGTTCAACAGATGAACTGGTGTCCTGATGATGTTCTGGGGATAATGTAGGATCATTTCCATCTAGGGTACCACTTCCAATTAATGAATCAATGATTTCTTCAACACCCTCAAGTTTAACAGATGTGGATAAAATCATGAAGACCAGTGAGCACGTCTCTAGATCTGAATTGTTGTATTTGACCTGGCTAATTTGTAGAATGTATTCAATATCTAGATCTATGAATGGATTAACTAAGGCAATTTCCAAAATATTTGGAGTGGTATCCAAAGCAGCACCATTAGTAATGGGTTTCTTCCCTTCTCTCTTATAGAGTCATGTATCAGTCTATTGAGATTCCCCACTCTAGAATGGATATTTGTCACCATGTAATGTCCCAATATTCTCATTTCTAGAGTATTTGAGTAATTAAGGTTATGATGAAGATATTTTTTCATTTTGATCAAACCAATTCCTTACTTTTAAGGAAACTTAATGTTATACCTTTCTAGACAACCAAGAACTCAAAATCAAACACTAAATCACTAAACTAGTCTCTGAGATTGATGTAGTTTGTAATATCTCTTATTTTCCATATAATATTTTTATATATTATATAGATTATTTTTGAGACTAGGTGCTGAGATGGTGTGAGATTCTATGACCTAGTGTTCCCAGAATAAATGTTGGAAAATGTTAAATAACTTTTAACACACATTCGTAGTTTTCTTGAAAAAGGTAGAATAAATCAAAAAATCCCAGATTAAAAATATTAGGGAACCATTGAATTCAAAAAGGTTTTTTTACCTTAGGTTTTACCTATAATTGGTTTTCATAGGTAGTTTGTGAAAAACGTTTGTTGGGGGTGCGTAATTAATAAAATAAATTAACATAAAGATTTATTTTATTTTCTTCAGCACATCGGCCTACTCCCTATATTAGTTTCGAACTAAGGAAATTGTATTAGGGTTGGCTGCTAAACCCTGGATACCTAGATGATATTTAGGGAGACAATTCTTTGCAGACAACAATGGATCAAGATCAGATTTTGGATTGTCCCACTAGTAGTGCTGGAGGATCTCATCAACGGTGACAACACAATTGTTCTTCATCAACGGTCGATACAAACTATAGGAAGGGTGTTTTGTTTTTTTAATTTCATCCTTTTATTAATCCTATATGAATTTGAGTTGATTCAATAAAAAATAATTGACTCTTTCATCTTTTATTGATTTAAATTGGATAGAATTGATTATTTATGGTTCATTGATTATCCCTCATTGATTATCCTTCTATGATAACAAATCATGAACTAATGAACAATGGATGAGGTTTATTCTTTACTTATTTTCTTTATGGATTCCTCCTTATGTTCTTCACAATTTCATCATGGGAGTATCCTTTTAGCACATGATTAATTGAATACATGATGATCGACTATTGCATGAACATTCTTCATTGGAACGGATCGACGTCGTAGGTATGGTTTGTGGTCAGTGATGCGATCGAGGTGTGACGACAATAGTGGATGAACATATGTTGATAAAAATGGTTTTACGATATCCATTAAAACTATTTGTGATGAACCACATGTTTAGCTCAGCGGTGGTGATTTTGAGTAGATTTGAACTTGAAACCCAAAGATATGGTGACTAGAGGCATGGGAAATCCCTTATCTATAGATTATTACTATATCTAAGGTTCTGGTGGTGCACATATCGACGTGGAGGAGATCCATCACTGATATGGAAATTCCCAAGCAACACGGCATGTATCATAGAAGTTTGTGCCATGTTGGGCCCCTAGCTACAATGCTAAGGTTTGGTCCGAGTTAAGGATCACACGATATGTGACCTCTGTCACATGGAATGTGACCCTACCCAATTGACTGGGCATGTACATTGGATTACACAGACTTAGGTTGAAGTACATGGTCATGGACACCTCATGTGCTCCTATATGGACATGGCTTGGAATACATTCACCGATAAAAGGGCATTGCTTTAGTACATGGACACAGCCACATGACACAAGTAGGAAATTGTGTGTCTCTACATGTTGTGTATATAGAGACTACATTTCATGTTAGGTTCTTCCACATGAGAAAGATTTGGGATAGTTGTAAACACTATGGGCCCAATGGGAAAAGTTGTGTACTCACATCAAGAGTTCTTGAGCCTCTTAGTTTTCCTAGTTTGGACCAGTATATGTTGTGTGTGTTACCATATTCCATTCCTCATGTGTACAATGTGACATTTCATCCATATAAATGGATTTGTATCCCCCATAGAGGTTGTATCTCAGATAGAGTTGTGGTGTCCCTCTGTGATCCTAGAGTGAGATCCTATATCACCCCTAGTTAGATTTCTAGAATTATGTTGGCCTCCTTGAGTAGGGATTTTATCCTCCATTTATTAGTCCAAAATAGTAGGGTTTTGGAATATTTTCCATGTGATCCCCTATGGAGTAGTTTGATCGAGATTTGGTTCGAGGTGTCCCCTAGCGGTTCTTGGAGTTACCCCCTCTCGGTGTATCATCATCTTCTTTGACCAATGTGACCTCATTGGTTGGTGCCCAAATGAAATAATCCTATTCATCGAGTGTCTTAAATGATATCATGCCTTGAGAAGTTAGTTCTCCTAGAACGAGTGTTCTTTGAGTACAATTCTATGGTTTACAATTGATTATGACACCCCGGTGGCATGGTGTCTTGCCTGAGTATATCTGAGTTCTTATTGTACCTGTTAAACATTGTTACACCTTGTATTGTGGTGAATATACTAGGAGACTCATTTTTATTATTTTTTGGGTTTCCTACTGAGTATTATTATACTCACCCATGCATGGGATTCGCCCACACGTGTCGTTTCTTGTTCATAAGGAGGCCCTTTTATGGTGTACTATGAGGATAGGGAGTGAGTGGAGAATAGATAAAGCTGGGAAGGATGAGGTTTTTACCACGAGTGTACCATAACTTAGTCTTTAGCCTTAGAGTAGGTTTTGATTCTTACAGTTTCAGATGGACCTATGTACTGACTCTTTGGAGTAGGCCTATATTTGGTCCAATTTTTTTTTCCGTTACTTCTTCTCACACTCTGGTTGTGGGATCATAGTTGTATTCATGCATTCTATAAGTTATTTTAAATTTCATCATTGTGTGTTATGGATATGTGTGCATTTGTATAGGTAATTTAGGATAATGCCTCAAATTTTTGAGATATGCCTACTCAATGTTAGTCACCAGCCCCTAGCCTATTGGAGACGAGCTTGGGGTAGTCACAAAATATGCCCCTCTAGGATGGGTCGTAACAGAGTGGTATCATAGGAGGTCAGTTCTACTTTAGGGTCGGGTGATTGTGTTGTTGGTTTAGCAAAATAGTGTTAAGTGTTTTGAGTTCAACTTATAGGAAAGAGACTCTAGTGTTGGTACGAAGGCCAACATATCCATACACTGGGACTCTGATTACCTTCTTTTTCAACTCATTACATGAGAACACTGGTAGCAAGGAAAAACAACGATACATGCATCATATAAGAATGGTTTTGTTTTCCATTTCCTTCTTTAGTCAACTCTACAGATATAATCTATTGACCATGGTACATCTTGTTTATTTTAGGATGCCTCCATATATACAACCAGCTATAATTCCACTATGTGGACCGAAGGATGATCCACTCGGTGATGAGGAATTAGTACAGGGGCATGTTCTAGAGATAGAACCTCTGGGTTTTTACAAGCTATACCACTACCTGTCGAGCAGCATCCACTACTATCACTACCATCTAAGTATACACACAAGATGAGTGCATTTCATGAGTTTCAAAGGAAGAAACCTCCCTGGTTTTAGGGTGATCTAGACCCCCAGATAACTGAGGATTGTCTTGAGGTAGTCACTTGTGTTTTTTATCTTGAGAGGATGTCTACCGATCATATGGAAGTATGTGCCACTATTCCTCTTATGGGCTCTATGGGGAGATGGTGGTGCTTGGAGACCAGTAACATGATGAGAAAACTCTCTCCCAAATATACTTTGAGTGTCTATTTAGGGAGAATTTCTATCCAGACACATTGAGATCGATACACATATAGGATCTTCTACACTTACTTCAGGGTAGTATAACTGTGACATAGTATTCAACAAAGTTTAAAGGTCTCTCAAGCTACTATTTTAATATGGTATAAAACCAATTCATCAGGGCTCAGGCCATTGAGTAGGTCTTGTGGGGAGGCATCTAGGAATTAGTGGTATACCTTAGCATTTCTACCTATGTTGGGAAAATTAATTAAGTCTTATTAGAAGAAAGTTTCTATAAAAGCATACACCAAACATGGGAGCTAGTAATGGGGACTCGATAGCTGAGACCTCGATAATATGTAGCCACCAGCAGTCACAGGGATCGAAGTGGGATAGGTGCTTTAGGAGGCCATCCCAGGAATCATGTTCAACTGTTCAGGTCTCTCAGGGTGCTTCAATTATCAACGGGATAGGTGGTATTTTTCATGTGATGGTTGGGTACATATGGCATGAGATTACCAGATCTGACACAGAACTAATAGAGAAATGGTTGAGGGACCTCCAAGATAGGTACATCGATAGGTTATGGGTGTTCTATAGGGTATAAAATATAGAAAAGTGGAAATAAGTTTAGTATGATGTGGTTGGAGGTTCAAACGATGACCACCACCACCCCCAGGTGGCCCACTCCGAGCTCAGGAATCTGGTGGGAATCGATGAGGATATATGCAATCTATGGTGGCCAATGAACCCAAGGCTATAGGGATGATATGAGGTATGATCTATGTCTTTTCCACTTCATCTACTATTTTTTAAGACAGAGGTCCAAGTCTTTTTTTCATTCCATAAATCTTTTTTGAGACTCATATATTCTCGTTTAACTGTAGACTTGACCCTTACACTTGGAGACGCCTCATTAAGGATACTCGATGATAACACACTAGTTACTGAAGTGTGAACTGACTCTTGGAGGTATGATTTTAGGTTGAGATCTCATGATAGTGGAATTAAGGCCTTATGACATCATTCTTAGAATGGACTGGTTATCCATGGTTCATGCTCATATTTATTGTTTCAAGAGAAGAGTATGGTGTGTCTTTAGTGACAGAGCTAAGTTTTAATTGGTGAAATGGAAATATAGGCAGTGCAATATGGGCTCAAACATAGGAGGGTGAATTCGATTACTTATCAATTAGCTTGCCTGACCCTCGGTGCAGTGGATGTTATGAGCCCTCAGTTTGCAGTAGTGGTGGCGGAGTATGAAGACATCTTTCCTAAAGATGATCCAATTTTACCTTTCTATAGAGAGATAGACTTATGTACTAATATATTCCATGGGAAGACACTGATATCTACACCTGCATATCATATGTCTCCCGTATAGTTTCATGAGATGAGGCTATAGTTGGAGGACTTACAGAAGAAGGGCTTCATGAGACCAAGTGTTTCACACTGGGTAGCTCGAGTTTTGTTTGCCAAGAAGGTTGATGGGAGATTGAGGTTATGTTTGGTTTTCTGGTGCTAGAACCAGGTGACCGTGAAGAACAAGTATCCACTACCAGGGATCAATTACCTCTTTGATTAGTTTAAAGGGGTGTGATGGTTCCCAAAGATTGAACTTAGATCAGGCTATCACCAGCTCCGAGTATAGGATAATGATATACCAAATATGGCCTTCAGATGCAGTTACAGTCATTATGAGTACTTGGTGATGATGTTAGGAATTAATAACTCCTCAGTAGTTTTCATTGGGCTCATGAATAGGGTCTTTCAAAATTTCTTAGACCAGTTCATGGTAGTCTTCATTGATGACATCCTAGTGTTTTCAGCATCAACAGAGGAGGACGCGAGACACTTGAGAATGGTCTTGGAAAAACTTTAAGAGAACCAATATTACTGGAATCTCTCAAAGTGATAGTTTTAGATTCGAGATGCCTATTTTCTAAGACACTTCATCTTGGAGTCTAAAGTTATAGTGGACCCATCGAATCTTGAGGTAGTGGTTCCTGGGGAACCACCCAAGAGTGTTACCGAGGTGCAGAGTTTTCGTGGATAGCTAGTGTTCAATCGGATGTTTGTACCCAAATTATTGAGAGTGGAAGTACCCTTGAAAGAATATACAAAAAATTGGAAGCCTTTCATGTGGATGGAAAATTTATAACAGTGATTTCAGGAGATGAGGTAGAGGTTATGGCTGCGAATTCGTTGTGTACGCACAAATTTAAAATTTATAAACCCTAAAAACTACTGGTACTGTGGTAAGAAGGGTGTCGAACCACAGAGAATGACTTACATTGTGCTAGAGCAAATTAAAACTAAAACAAAAAAAGATAAAATAGAACAATAAAAGAAAATAAATGCAAAAATTGAAACAAACACTGATAGTGGGTGTAAAAAATGAAGGTGAAATAGGGAAATGTGTGGCTTGAACAGAGAACAAACAGTAATGATGACTTTAGGGTCCTCGGGATTCTTGGAACTGAATAAAAAGATATTCTCCACTTTTTCTTGGTTTAATTCAATTACTCAGTGCATAGAAAAATGGTACTAATCCACTGAGCTGCCACTTTAGTGGATCAACATAACTTGATTAACTTCCTTGAGTCTTGATCTTTTGATCTTGACCCTTGGATAAATCCGCTTAAATTGGAGAAGAAATGCATTGACCTTTTCTAATTCTTAGTACTTCAGTCAATGATTTATGGTGCAATGATTCACTACTACACCTATCAATCATTAGGTAATGTGAAATGATACTCAAAATAAACAGAATATAAAACTGAGCAATGAAATTACACTGAGAAATCAAACTAACAAAACATGACAGATAGATGGATAATCAATTCTCTACAGCCCGATTCCCTGAATCAATTTAACTACACATTAAAACTATAAAACAGATAAAAACTTATAATGAATCAAGAAACATCTCCTGGGAGATTTCTCCTCTCTCCAGTAACTGCTTTGATGCTGATCTCCTACTCAGTGTCTGTCTGCCTTTATTTTGGTGATGATATGGATTGAAGGTTGATCACGATGAAAGAATGGATGCTTTACCCCATAGAATGAAGTTTTGGAATCCCCATGCTCCGCTCTCCCTCTCTCTGGATAGATCCTCAAATATGTCCTGCTTTGAATGCTAATTTCCCAGTCGAAGTCTTTGGAATCTCATCTAAATTGTCCCACGACCTCCACGTGGAGCTTTCACAGTTCCATGTCTCCCACACTGGTCACTAGAGCAGTTTCTCCAAACAGAATGAATAAGTCCACGTGTGCAGTTGTTATTGAAAAAGATTCCCCCATCTACACGATCTCCCTATACCAAAATAATGGAAAAGACAAAAACAAACGCACGTGAGTGAGACAAAATAAACAAACTACATCAATATATATATATATATAATATAAAAATATATACCTATACTTATAATTATTATTATTAATTGTATTGTTAGGTATATATAAATATATATAAATATATGGAAATATATTTATTGATATTATATACACATATAACATATAATTAAATAATTTCTTAAAACAGAATAAACAAAATAAATAAATTTAGAATGTAAAATATTTTACTATATATTGGTTAAATTAATTATTACATATATAATATATAATGATTATAATAAAATTTATATTATTTATATTATATATATGTATGTTAATATTATTATATATGTTATATATGTTATTATATATAATAATGTAATATAAGAAAAAAAGAAAAAAACAGTGGAATTGGGGGGGGGGGGTCGGTTCGTGTGGCGCAGGGAAGAAAGGTAGAGGGAGGAGCATTGGAAACGATGGTGGTTCCTCAGTGTGGTTTGAGGTGGCATGGAAGAGGGCACGGTGGTGGCGCAGACTTAGAACACAGAGAGAGGGTTATAGTGACATGTTAGGGTGACTTTGGCACACAACAGATTCAGGAGGTTCGGTGCGCAGCGGTTTGTGGCTAGAGGCGGTAGCGGGTTCGTGCGAGGGTTATGGTAGAGCAGAGTGGTTGCATAGACAAGGGTGAGGGGAAGGACTTGACTCGCACGGCGTTGTGAGGATATTCCAGCAGCATGCGGTGGGGCAGCGCGATGTGGGGAGGCACAACGACTAGGGCTTGCGACGGTTCAGGGTAAGGATTTGGGGTATTTAGATCTCCAGTTTGATTTTGGGAATTTAAGTTTGGTTTATGTTTTTTCTTGATGGATTCATTACTACCACACCTCAAATCTACGATTGAATTTGTAATTTGTTTCTTATTCTGCTGCGAGTTCTGTTGTGGGATTCGTTTTCTTTTATGATGTTTGTGAATACTATGTGTTGTTACGTGATTGCTGTGGGATTTTTCTTTTTTGTTGTGTTATAGATGTTAGAAGTAGAATAGAGGTAGGGAGGAAGCGGTGGCTATGAGAAATAGTGAGAAGACATGTTGCACCACCGATTCTGAAACAGTGCCACAATTATATGGGGATGGAACAGTTCGACGTGCCACCTTTCTTGAAATTGTGAGATGGGTTGGAGGCAAGACAGTGGCACGGTGACCGTGAAGAAACCATGGCATGCAGCATCACCTACAAGTAAAACAAACAAGACAAAAAAAATAAATTAAATTAAAACTTTCATAAAACCAAAAAAAGATTAATTAATTAATTAATTAAATTAAATAGAATAAAATCAAAATCTAAATAAATAAGACAAAGTTAAATAATAAAATTAATTATGCTTAATTTAAAAGAATGAATTTATTTGTATTAAATATTATAAACAACTTAATCAAATTTAAACATTTAAAGTCACTAACATAAATTAATCAACTAATTTATTAACCAATTAATCAACTAAATAACTCATTAAATTTAAGAATAAAATTATTAATGGAATAATATTAAAATGTTAAAAGTAATTTAATTCTTAAAGAAATTAAAAACTAAAATGAGTTATTTATTTACAAATTACCAATAAATAATTAATTAATTAAATTAATGAATTACTAAACTAACTAGAATGAATAATTGTAAAAATCAAAGAATAAAAAATAAAAATCAAGTTCAAAAGAATAAAGTAAATTAAAGAATTATTTAAAAGGACAATAATGCACATTAAAACACATTATTTAAACTAAAATTGCTTATTTTACACAGTAAGGCACAAAAGCACAACAATTATCAATTATTTAACCAAAAACAACATTTTGGTGTAAAAAAAGTCAATAAAAATTCAAAAATGATGTGGCAAAGAGTGTGAAAACATTTCCACATCAAACTCCCCCACACTTAAAACATCGTTTGTCCTTAAACAAGTACATGTATTTGAATTTAAAACAGGAAGATGATTTGTGAGTTTCAGTTCAAAAAGTGCATGATTAAACTTTAATAGTTAGAGGACATTTACCAAATAGTGGGTTTGGCTTTTCAAAGGTGTTCAAAAATGATGTCCTGCCTAGCTTCAGAAACTCACTGGAAGTCACGAGCATCACAAATTCATATACTGTCAAGTATGTCATGCCTCCTATATGTACACATTAACTTTCCTACATCAATTTTCAATTTAAGTTCTGATTCAAGGAGTGTTGATAGGTTTAATGAAGTGGAACTCAAAACATAACCAAGGGCACCTTCCTTTCTCACCTTCCCCAAGGTTTCCAAAATCAAAGTACATTAATTTCATCACTTTTTTGATTCAACTTAAATAAATTTTAACCAAGTCAGTTTCTCCCTTCATCATCTGGGTTCAAAACTCCCCTCACCTTAAGGGTACTTTATTTTAATTTTTCCCAGCCATATTCCATGTGCAAAGCACTGTGCATAGCACTTATTAAGATTGAAATGGCTTTATTTATCCGCATAAATGTACTCAATGCACCTTGTCTCAGATACTCACTGTGGGATCCCTTTTTCCCATTTTACTCCAGTTATAAAGGACTTAATTAATAATCAATCGAGTTGACTTCCTAAAGTGATTGAATATTATTATTTTTTAAAAAGTGTGAGTCCCCTAGGTTCCAGTGAGAATTTCTAGTTACTCTAAGTCATGATCATCATCCCACAAAACCTATCCTCTCACACTCCCATTCTAAGTTCCTAAAAAATGTTCATAGAGATAGTGAACAATTTCACTCAACAATCATTCATGATTAACCGTTTCTGAATAAGTGCCATTGTCAATATCTAGTGAGAAGTTATTCACTAACTGGACATAATTGAAATACCATTGAACCTCCAATGACCATCATGTTATGAAAGAAATTGATTTTTTGAAAGAATTTTGAACCATTGTTTTGAAAAAATTTAACCATTTTTGTAAACCAAACACAAACTTCAGGTTAAAGAAAGGGGAATTTGAAATGACACTAGTTTGACCCCTCTCACCCAAACTTAAAACCAAACATTGTCCCCAATTATTAATTCTAAGGTGGAAGACAGTTTAAGTTCAAAACAAATATACATTTCATCTAAAAAAGGATATAGAGGGGTAGCAATGAGGTTCAAAAAAATTCTTTGCCACAAAAAAAGTGAAAGAAAATAAAAACACAAACAAACAAAAACAGAAGAATCCAACCCCACAAACCATCACCAGAAAACAAGTGTATTTCCTTTTGAAAAGTTCATGCTTTGAATTTTTAAGAGCAGACAAAAGATTACTCAATATACTTCAAATAGTAGCATGATTAACAATGATGTGCGGCAACAACATAATGAAATTGAAATCAATGGGTGCAAGCATGTTTAACAAATCAGCTTAAAATAATTTTTCAACTGAGTAGATATTTGAGAACTAAACACCCAAGCAAGAGAACATATTCACTAGTTTCCAAAATAATTGGGAACTCCCCCACACTTAATTCATAGCAGCATGAAATAAAAATGTGGAGATTAAAACAAATGGTAGTATAAAAACACTACTCCCCTGAATGTACCGCTTCTTAATTCATTTTTTTAATTACTCCCTTTATTCTCCTTATGCATGAAATCTGGATGTGATGTTTAAATACTTGCAAGATAAAACAATTTAACAATAGTGTTTATGAATTCAAAACTTATGTAAAATGAAACCCAGAGCTTGAGTTTCAGAGTGTTATCTAGTGTTCTCCAACGATAGCCTCCTTTCACCATGAATGTTCCAAATAAGGCTACCACTGAAACATGATTGTGTTAGCAAACCAGGACCACCAGACCACTTGCATCATATGATAATGAAATGCATGCATTATTTTTCACCAAACAGAGAGAAATAACTGAGCAAGGAGAATTTACTCAAACTAAAAATTACAAGTAGAAAACAAGGTAAACCATGGGTTTCCTCCCATACAGCGCTAGGCTTAAAGTCCCTAGAAAGACCTTATTCCCCTAAATATTTCTAACCATGATCATTCAATGGGAATGGGTTGTAAATGGTGTGGAATTCACAAATGTCTAAGGAATCAGGAGAAGGACAACTCGAGAACTTTTCATCTTCAACACCAATCAGAATTCTCCATAATTCACCCAGATCACTATGATGATTCATGTTGTCCAGATCAACTGGGTCTCTAAAAATAAGTTCATTGGCTCTAAGTTTAACAATTGCTTATGAAAATCACCGATCTGATCAAGAATAATTCCAGATCTTTCACCGCACATAGAGTTTTTCTCAAAACCAAAAAAAGAAGATAGCACATCGATAAAACCTTCAGCAAGTCCCAGAATAGCTCACAACTCTGACAACTCAGAAATCTCACAGAAGAAGTTATCAAATTCATATTCCAACAGATTATTCTCAATGTCCACAGAGGACTCAACTGATGTTAATCTTTCAAGTTCAGGTTTGAAATCATCACTCACAACATTAAACTGGGCAGTTAAGAAGACATTAAGGAAATCCACTTGTTCATAATGGTAATCATCAAGTTTTTTAGTAGGGCTCAACCCAGAACTTTCTCTAGCTTTAGGAACTCTTAGACAGTCGACTTCACAAGGGAAACTTTCATAAATAGGTTGAGATAGTACATGAAAAAGTTGTGACTCACTCTCCAGAATGGGTTCCAAAGAGAGAATTTGCTCATCAACATCAGGGTGTGGGGAAAGAGCAGCAGCCAAGGATAAATTTTTAGTGGGTTGGGGAATTATTATCTCTGTGACCTCAAGTGGGTAAGACTCATACTCAGCTCTAACCTCAATTTTGTAACATTGATTCACATCCACACCAATCACATCATTAGTATCCTCATGTTTGGGCCTTTCAAACACCAAAATTCTTCCACATCATCTATAGCTTGGAGGGTGAGTTTACCTTTGGAGACGTCAATGATGGCTCCACCAGTAGCAAGGAAGGGTCTGCCTAAGATGATTCAAAAAATTTTATCACATTCCAGATCAAGGATCGGGAAATTAGTGGGCAATGTCAGTTTTCCTACACTTATTAATAGGTCATCCACTCTTCCATAAGGGTGTGTGAGTGACCTATCAGCAAGCTGAAGACAAACAGAAGTTGGTTGGATATCCTAAAGACCCAACTTTTTAAACAAGGAGAAATGCATAAGATTGATACTCGCTCTTAAGTCACACAAAAAATTCAGTTTCCCACTTCCTCTTATTTAGCACTGAATGATAAAGCCACCAAGGTCCTTTAATTTGGGAGGAAATTTTTTTGGACAATTGCACTACACTCTACATTGAGATCAATTTTATCTAACTTCTTACGATCATTATTTTTCTTTATAATCCTTTTTGTTAATGAAACATATGAAGGGATTTTATCTATGGATTCTAAGATAGGAATGTTGATGGTGAAGCTTCGGATCAGTTCCAAAAATCTCAGGTAATCGGGTTCATCACTTTGATTTACTCTTTCAGGGAAGGGAATGGGAGGGTCATAATGTTTTAGAATAGATAGGTTATTCAACTTCTCCTTAGACCCCACTTTCTTCTTTGCTTCCTGAATCAATTCCCACTTCATTTTCTTTGGTTTCTTAGCTTTCTCAGGTGTTGTTTGCACAATCTATTCAGTTTGTAACTTTCTTTCTAGATTTCTTGAATTGGGATTTTCTGGATTTTCATTTTCAATTTTATCTTGAACATTGTTTTCCTCTTGCCAAGGTGGTTCCTTAACTGGTTCCTTAAGTTTAAGCCCTGACCTGGTTTTTACAACCATCACATTTTCTCTTAGATTGGGAGTTGAAGTGATGGGTGGTTTTCTCTTTTCCTTACCATCTTGAGTCTTAGCCATTTGACTCATTTGAAGTTCAAAATTATGAATGTTAGAATCTGTTCCCTTCATAAATGAGGTGAACTCACTTAACACAAGTTGCAGTATCCCCTTTAACTCCCCTTGAGAATTAGAATATTCAACTCATATTGATTCTAGAAAATTTGTTTGGGTTGTGGGTGGAATGTTGGGGCAGTGGGCTGCTTGTTTGGGGCAGTGGGATGCTTGGTGACCCCTTTCTCACTCCATTATTTATTGGGATGACCTAGATATCCAGATTGGTATGGATTTGAGAGTTGAGCATGGACACCTTGATTCCTAGCCCTGTAATCAACAAACAGGGCACTCTCTTCACATGAAACATGGAGATAAAAGATTATACAATATCTCTGAGTTTGACCAAACATCCCATAGTGATAACACTTCTCCCTAAGAACCCTATCATCATCAACATTAGCTTGAGGATTTGTATCTGCCCTATGGATGACTCTCTTCCTCATGCACTTGTGTTGAGATTTCTAAGCCAACTTATCAAACAATTGTTTCAGCTCATCAGTAGTGGAATCAGAGAAATCACCTCAACAAGATTGATCAAATAGGTTCTGGTTGTCGAGGATGAGGGCATTATAGAAAGTATCCATGTGGAAATGGGGATTTAATTGATGGTTGGGTCTCTGTCTAAGAATACCTCTAAAACTATCCCATGCTTTGTGAAAGAGTTCTTCCTCATCATGGAAAAATCCAGTGATCTTATGCCTAACCTCAATGGTGGTGTTCCTGGGATAGAATTTAGATACAAAGGCATTGCACACATCTTCCTCAGGTTCAAATATTTCCTCATCTAAATTTTGAAACCAAGTCATAGCCCTCCCCTTTAGACAGAATGGAAATAGCCTCAACCTGAACTCCTCCTCACTAAGATCTTGCAGAGGAAACTGCTGGACAGAACCATAAAAATCTTTGATAAACTCTAAGGTTCCCTTTGCTAGAAGACCATTAAATGATGACAGTTGAGAAAGATGAGACTGTTTGATGTCATAGCTCCTAGACTTAGGGGAAAATTTGATACACGATGGATTTCTTGACACAATAGGAATTTGAAACTCCCTAAGCTTAGGTCTCTCAGGGGAAGGAACTAAGGGTTGTGGCCCATTGACATTTTGATTTCCAGCAAAATTTTCCAAATTTTCCATTTCAAGTTTCTTTTGTTTTCTAAGTGCAGAACAATGCTTGTCGATTTCTTGAATAGGCTTTTTAAGTTTTCACATAGAATCTCTAGTGTTCATACCGCTTCAACAACATGCTGCTCTTGAGATTTTTTTGTACATTTTTTTAAAACTTGGTCGCACGTGCCTTCCCCGGCAATGACGCCAAACTTTGGTCACGCAGTCGTTGAGTACGCGCAAATTTAAAATTTATAAACCCTACAAACTACTAGTACTATTGTAAGAAGGGTGTTGAACCACAAATAAGGACTTACGTTTTGTTAGACCAAATTAAAACTAAAACAACCAAAAGATAAAATAGAATAATTACAAAAACTAAACGCAAACAGTGAAACAAACACTGATAGTGGGTGTAAAAAATGAAGGTGAAATGGTGAAATGTATGGCTTGAACAGATAACAAACAATAATGAAGATTTTAGGGTCCTCAGGCTGCTTTAAACTAAGTAAAAAGATATACTCCGCTTCTGCTTGGTTTAATTCAATTACTCGGTGCATAGAAAAATGGTGCTAATCCACTGTGTTGCCACTTTAGTGGATCAACATAGCTCGATTAACTTCCTTGAGTCTCGATCTTTTGATCTTGACCCTTGGATAAATCTGTATAAATTGGAGAAAAGATGCATTGACCTTTTCCAATTTTGTACTTAGGTTAATGATCCACAGTGCAATGATTCACTACCACACCTTTCAGTCGTTAGGTAATGTGAAATGATACTAAAAATAAACAGAAGAGAAAACCGAACAATGAAATTGCACTGAGCAATAGAACTTACAAAACATGATGGATAGATGGATGATCAGTTCTCTACCGCCTGATTCCCCTAATTTATTTAACTACACATTAAAACAGTAAAACATATAGAAATATATAATGAATCAAGAAACATCTCCCATGAGATTTCACCTCTCTCCAGCAACTGCTTTGATGCTGGTCTCCTGCTCAGTGTATGTCTACCTTTGTTTCAGAGATGAGATGAATTGAAGGTTGATCGCGATGAATGAATGGATATTTTCCCCCACGGAATGAAGTTCTGGAATCCCCCTACTCTCCTCTCCCTCTCTGGATGGATCCTCAAATATGTCCTGCGTTGAATGCTAATGACCTAGTCGAAATCTTTGGAATCTCATTTGAAGTGTCCCCCGACCTCCACATGGATCTTTCACAGTTCCATGTCTCTCGCGCTAGTCACTAGAGCAGTTGCTCCAAACTGAATGAATGATTGCGTGTGCGTAGTTGTAACTGAAAAATATTCCCCCGCCTACACAATCTCCCTGTACCAAAATAATGCAAAATACAAAAAAAATTGCACGTGAGTGAGACAAAATAAACAAATTACATCAATATATATATATATAATATAAAAATATATACCAATACATATAATTACTATTATTAGTATTGTTAGGTATATATATAAAAATATATAAAAATATATTTATTGATATTATATATACGTATAACAAATAATTAAATAATTTTGTAAAACAGAATAAACAAAATAAATAAATTTAGAATGTAAAATATTTTACTATATATTGGTTAAATTAATTATTATAAATATAATATATTATGATTATAATAAAAATTTATATTACTTATATTATATATATGTATGTTAATATTATTATATATGTTATATATGTTATAATATATAATAATTTAATAATAAGAAGAAAAAAAGAAAAAAAAAGTGAAATTTGGGGTGGGGGGAATCAGTTCGTGCGGCGCAGGACAGAGGAGAAAGGCAGGGAGGAATAGTTCCAGTAATGATGGTGGTTCCTCGGAGTGGTTCTAGGGGGCATGGAAGAGGGAACGATGGTGGTGCGGACTTGGAACACAGGGAAAGGGTTGCAGCGACTTGTTGGGGATAATTCGACGCACAGAAGATCGAGGAGGTTCGGTGCGCAGCGGTTTGTGGATAAAGGCCTTAGCGGGTTCATGGGAGGGTTACAGCGGAGCAGAGTGGTCGCGTGGACAACAACAAGGGTAAGCACTTGACTTGCGCGGTGCTGTGCAGATGTTTCAGCAGGAGGCGGTGGGGCGGCACGAAGCAGGTAGGCACAACGGCTAGGGATTGCAACGGTTCAGGGTAAGGATTTGGGGTATTTAGATCTCCAGTTTGATTTTGGGAATCTATGTTTGGTTTATGTTTTTTCTTGATGGATTTGTTGTTACTGCGCCTCAAATATGTGGTTGAATTTGTAATTTGCTACTTATTCTTCAGCGAGTTCTACTGCGAGATTCGTTTTCTTTGATGAGGTTTCTTTCTACCACTGTTGTGAATACTCTGTGTTGCTGCGTGATTGTTGTGGGATTTTTCTGTTTTATTTTTGTGTTATTGATGTTGGAAGTGGAATAGAGGTAGTTATTTGGTCACGGTTGTTGTGAGACGGCAATGTGTTGGAGCGGTGAGTGATAGCCGCCGTGATGGAACTGGTGGTAAAGGAAACAATGAGACAGTGAGGGGATACAGAGGTGGCACCGTAAGGAAGCGGTGGTTGCGGGAAACAGTGAGAAGACTTGTTGCGCCACTGGTTCTGAAATGGTGCCACAGTTATATGGTTCCACAATTATATGGGTGAAGTCCCCTTTAAATAGGCTAAGGGTTTCCATCCTTCGGTCTTCAAATTTAATATCTTCAGAATCTCTCTTTATGATTTCATGCAGATTCTGTCCACCGAATGTTTGACCATGGTAGGCCAATTGAATGGCCTAATTTTGGAATAGTTTCTTCTTTAAAGATATTCCAAAATATCTTTTACGTTTCATCCCAAAATTTCATATTCCTCCTCCCTATGTATCATGAGATATGGCCAATTAAATCTGAGCATTTATTCTGGATGAATGTTTCCTTTTTCCTACCCCAAAATTTGAGCATCCATGAGCCACCTTAATGAAGGTAAATCTTCGTATTCTTCAATAGTAGAACTCCCCATTTAATTCTCTTTCCATTACAATTGGAATCACACCAATTGGATGTTTTTGACCGATTTATGACCAATTAATTGAGGTGGGGTCCATGCGGTTGTCTAGAATAATTTTCCAACTTGATTGAATTTTGTGGACCCTTTGATGGCCGAATTAAATCCTGGTTTAGAAACAAAAGATGAATAAAATAAACATATGAACCCAATAAAAAATAAGTCACATCAATTGGATTTATATTTTAAAAGATATGTATGAATTACCAAAGTGATTAAAATATGTCAATATTTCCAAATTAAGCAGTTTTCATATTTAAGCTCAAAACACCTTATAAATCCAAAATTGATGTAAATAACACAAATTGATGAATTATTATTGATTAAATCATTGAATTTCATATAAAAATGATGAAAATATTATCTCTATCGTGGCTCTTGCAAAATAACCAAGGTCACATCAACTGACAAAACACATTCTCTGAAAGTATCACCTCTTGAGGGATTTCTATCAAAGGGGTGAAGTTGCAGTGAGTAGACTGTCCACAGAAGAGAACGTGGAAGACCCCATGACTAAAGGCCTATCTCAACAGAAGTATAAATATCATGTGAGAGCTAGTGGATTAAATGTTGTTAGCAGTTGGCTCTAGTCCAAGTGGGAGTCTGTTGGAGTTGGTGGCCTATAACCAACTACTTTGTACTTTATTCATTAATAAATACCTTATTACATCTTGATTTTTCTTATGCATGAAAATGCATGTGATAATGTCGTAATAATATTTGTTTTATTAAAGGGTCACAGCGAATCCCTGATATGATGAGAACCCAGAAAATCCATAACATTGTTCTTAAATATATGTTCTATGGCCGGATGGTGTTATTTGAGGGACACAAATAATACAGTCCATTAGGGGTGAGGACTCGTAAAACTTTGAGGTACCTTCTCATTGTGTGTTCTCTTGGTAATATCCAGGAGAATATTATGAGAACGAGACCCACTAGCAGGAAATCCATATTTCATAGTGTCATTGAATGTTCTTATCCGCGGACGTGTGTATTGGTCCTTAGACTTTAAGATTATTATTAATGGGTATTACAACTCACGCACTTAGATGTATTGACGAAAATTGTGATGACACATTGTTCACAGTGAGGTATGATATGTTGGGTGTGTCATGAGTAATACCGCATTAATAGATAATGCGAGAAAGGATTTTTCCCTTATGTTCCATAACGGAAGTAGATATCTCAGGCCCTTTGATGGAATTGATATAGCCTAAATAAATCCATGTCCATGGTAAGGAATGAGCGAGTTCAATTTCAAAAAGTCAAAAAAAAAGAATAATCGAGCACATGGGTTGATGGCACTCGCATACAACCTTCTTGATTTGAGATATCGAGACAAATAGATTACATTACACGGTAAGCATTCGTAGGAGGTGAGACGTCATTGCGGCGTTAACTTCTTTTTCTATGGGTGCTTTGGCGTGTTTCTAGACGATAACTTTGGACTTTAGGCAGGCTTCGCCTAATGCCACTGAGAAAGAGGCTTAGAGCGTCACACACTAAGTGTGTCCAAGTATCTCGGATAAATATTAATTTAACAAGTTGAATAAAGATTATTCCCGATTGTGGTTTAATAATTATTCAAGGATGTTTGATCACATTTATTTCGACATTAGTTATTCAAGAAAATATATTGTGGGTGAAATAATAAATTTATTAGCGAGTAATGCAGTGATATTTATTTGAGAAATAAATAGTCGTTATTCGAGGTTTAATAAATGTGGTGGAGGAAATAAAGAAAATGGAAAAACAAAAGTACACATCGTGTATATTAATATACACGCCATGTAATTTTTCTAGAGATTTATGAGAAGTAATATTATTTATTTAATTAAATAATATTAGGTGTAATTCGTTGGGCGCATGTCAAGTAATAATAATAGTCAACTATTATTATTAGACACGGGGTCTTACTAAGAATTAAATGAAATGAATAAATGTTTTTGGGTAATTAATTCATTTTGGTATTCTAAGTAATTAAAATCCCAATTATATAATTCTTATTAGCCTATCCATTTTTGGTGGTTGTGCACAATCGATTTTAAAAAAAAACTCTCAAGCCAAGAGATAATTCTTTTTTCACCAAGAACGCTCTCAAGTTACGAGAGAGATCATCCTCCACCAGATCAAGGAGAGCGCTTTGGAAGTGGCTCACAGGGCAATCGAAGGCGGACATCGCAAACGAAGGCTCTTCTGTGCTAGCACCCGAAGATCCCTTCAACGACGTCCAGAGATACGTGGAGCACGTGTGGATCACCGTTAGAGGAAGCCTACACTTGGGTTCTACGACGCAGCGATGGATCACATCGGTTCGTGACCAAAAACATCAACGGAGAGAGAATTTCATCAAGGTAATTCTCGTCTTTTAATTAAATTAATTATAACCAATATATGATGATCCTCTATATGGTTATGAGACTTCATTCCTTTCTTTCGTTCTTCATTCTATTCCGAAGATCCGGCGTTTTATTATCGTGACGGATCTCAGGTTGATCGTTGTTAACGAAAAAATTAAAGTTGGGTACATCCACCAACGCACTTCCGCTGCGTCTGGAACCTACAGCTATAGCCTGGGCAATGAGTCAAGATATGTGACACACTGGACGTGTGAGATGTTAGTAGAGATCTACGGTTTAGACTGTGTATGCCTTATATTGTTTTTGTTTATTGTTTTGACCTGAACGTGATGTAGTGTGCTAGCGAGGTAACATCGATTAGTTCCAAGTGATGACTTACATGTCAAGGGTCAGTTGGTGTTTGTCACTTATAGCGCGGTTCTTTCCCAAGAGTTTGGACATGTTAGGCCTCTCCCATGTTTAGATGCTTTGCAAACCGATGACATGTTTCAAGTGGGTGATGCTTTACGAGCCAACAATGTTTTTCGAAGAGGGTGGTATTTTTCAAGCAGGTGGCGTATTCCAGAGGGTGATGTCTTGCAACCCAACGACGTGCTCCATAGGGTAAGAGTTTGCAACTCGTCTGAGTGTTCCAGAGGGCGAGAGTTTGCGGCCCGATTACGTGTTCTGATGACTTGGAGTTGTGACTCAACTTTGAAAAACAATATTTCTTATGTTTTAAAAAAAATCGAAGTTTTATACATTTAAAAGCTATTAGTCTTTTAGAGACGAATAAAATTTATTAGATTTTTTCAAATGATTAAAAATTATATTTCTTTTAAACTAAATTTATTTACTTATTTTGTCAAAAGGACTTCTCTTAAAGGTTGGTTACAATCGTGAAAGCAACACACGTCACAACAAAGCAAATGGCAAGGAACTGATGGCCTGGGGACTCGATCCCGCAACCACGCCCCAAATTCCTACCCACCCTCACCACCCCAACCGACCACCGGAGGTGAGACTTAAAAACACTTTTATTTAAACATAAAATAATTAATATTTATTTCAAAAATACTCGAGTGAAGGGACCCACGAGTTGGAGTGAAATCATGATCGAAGCACACGGATACCCGCTCGAGGAAGTCCGAGGGTAAGCTCAACGAGCTCCTGGGCCAGGACAACGCATGACAACTCTCCTCGTCGCTTCGCCTCTTCTCGTCTGAGCTCGTCGCATCGCAGCCTCGCCTCGGCTCTCTCTTCCCCATACGCCTCTTTGCCTCGCAATCTGTGGCGGCGCCGACGACGTATCCCTCTCCTGCTTCTCACCTTTCGATGCCACCCTAGCCCAAACCACTTTGTTGGGGATCCGAACTCCCTCAGGTTTGTTTTCAGTAAACCCCTCAAGTTTGTTTTCAGTTAATCCCTGAAGCGGAGAGAGACAGATCCGAACTCTTTAACCCAGCTCAGGTTAGTGATAAGCAATTTGATTTGGCTGAGGAGCAAGATGATTTTCTTTATGATCAATATTGATTATTGTATTTTTTTTTGAACTTTTGTTGATGATTCCATGATTCTGGGAAGTGGGAAGCACCAATCTGAACAATGTGCCTGATGAAATGATACCTCTTATCGTGCAAGACAAATGTAAAATTCCCTCTTTCCGCATTGTATAACTCTTTTCTTTTTGTTCAATATAAGAGCCTCTGTGCTCACTTTTCTAAAAAAAAAAACTGATCAGTTTGGGTTCATCTCGTATTTATCAGATGGTTTTGGATAACAGTTGCATATCGGATTTTATGCTAATTTTGATCAATGAAGTGCTCATTTGATGGTGCAGATGGGTTCTCCTCAATGACAACTAAAGAGGGCTGGGGACCTAGAAAAGAGTTTATATGATCTCCTTTGCAATTGTTTTACTTGATTTGTAGATGTTGCTGAGATATTGCCTTTTGATGAATCAGTTTTTGCTGCCTCTGTTGGGCGAGGGTTCTCGGCATTAGGAATGATGCTCCGGTTGAGCTTTCTACATCACACTATTCTGATGCAAGCTGATGTCTTGGTATGATAACATCAATGCTGAAGTTTGGGTATGAACCTGTTGCATGATGAAGCTCTGGTGTCTTGATGCTCGGGTGTTTTATGCAAATTCATTTGCCTGTCGATGCATTGTCACCATGCTTCTCTCCTTTCACTCATCGTCGCCGATCACGTCGCTTTCATGTCGGTGGTTGTCCTCACCGCTCTGGAGTCTGCTCTTTCCCAACCTCTCCCCTGTAATGATCTGGCACTGATCGGATCCCTGTCTCCCATTGCCCGATTTGAGTGAAATGTGAGTGATCCTGAAGAATTGAATATTTCTTTTCTTCACACACACACAGATATTGTTTGATTTTGCAAATATATCGTCTGTGCCCTCCATCCTGTAAGTGCACATGATACTCTCAATTCATTTCATTTAATTTTATAATTATTTTATTTGCAGATTTTGTTTTCTTGTTGTTTGAATGATTAATCAATTTTTCATTTGAGTAGAGTTTTGATTTACAATTCAAGCATATGTTTTTCAATTTTTATTGATTTTAGTTTCTTTTTTTAAAATGTGTTGCCCACGTTGCTTGCCATCAAACTTCATCTTGTTTTCATGCTTCTCATCAACATCCTCTTATATCCCGGATTGCCTTTGGATCTTGCCCCAATAAAAGTGACGCCCCTCGAAGTTGATTGGGATGGATAAAACATATGGTTGATGGAAGAATGTTCATGAAAGTCTCATCCTAGCTATTTCCATATGTTAAAAAGCATTAAGGTAATTGACACATGGGATGACCATGATTGTAAAAATTTAGTTCCAATATTGCCAACCAAAGGCTTCTCCTAGATTTTTTGAATGAACCCCAAGACAGCCCTCGGCGCAAGTCGGCTAGCGCGTATAAATCACACACCTTTGGTCCCGTGGGAAAACAAATCAAGGTATTGAAGTGATTTTAGTTTATTCTCTTAGATACTAGATTCTAGAGACCTGTTGTCTAGTGATGGAAGTATTCTTGGGAGCTCACAGTGGACCTGGTTTCAGGATGAGATGTATGTTTTTGCATCAGCCATCTCCATAATTGCATCATCTATTCAGGTGATGCAAATATTTCACTTAGTTATTAGGTTTTCTGTTACAATAACAGATCATTATTTAATTGCAGTATTAATCATTTATGAGTAAAGAAATATTATATAAAAATATGTATTGCGATTTGAGGATTTTTTGTTTTGTTTTAATATGCATATCATTATATGAGAGAGCAGCATTTTTAAGGCTACTCTTTGGCAATAAAATTGTCAGGGCCGGCCCATGAAGAGAGAGCTGACATCAGGATTTATTGGTTCACCGATCATTGTCTTTGCTGAGATTCTCCCCTGCCTGTTGAGTTTCCAGTGTTTCCATTGATAGATATTGTTTATGTTTTTCTCACCTCTTGACAGCCACCATTCTAATTTTAACCACTCCTCTTCCAAAGCGTCAGAGCCCTAGCATTCTGGAAAAATTTCAGACTTTTTCATTGTTAATCTTCACAGAGAAAGCTTCCTCATTCCTTAATTTCACATCGATTAGGATGTTCTTGTGATATCACTTGCTTCAAATGACGCCCCAGGTAACCCTGCAGCAATACTATTCGCTAATTCAGTATACTGATGAGGGAAATAAATCTAAGCCCTCAAATGAATGTTTTGGCAAACTCGAAGCCCATTGTTGGTTGGGAGGCAGTTTTCTTGTTGTGCATGTTACTACTATTTTGGAAAATGGCAACCTTTATTCGTAAATATACTTTCCATGGGTTTCCTTGCAAGAAATCATGAAGCTTTTTTTTTTAATCTCTTTGTGGGTGTTCTAATACCATTTATCTGTTTTGAGCAATTTGTGCGTGTTTTTATGTTAGGATACATGTTTTTATGGGGGAAGTTTATGATCATCTTGATATTATTATTTTGCTGTTTTCTGCAATATAAAGATATTACCATCCCTCAATATTGTCTACCCTTGCCGCCTTTGCAGACACTGAACTGGTCTCAAAAATCACTTTGTTGGCTATGATACCATAGAAGTTGCAGTTTTGGTCACAATCTGATTAGTGTCCCTCTAATGAAATGGGCCACACAGGAAGTAAGAAAGTGGGCCTCTTCAAGTTTTGGAGCTTCTAGTTTCTTTTTAATGGACATGATTTTTCTTTTTGGAGACGACATGGATCCCTTGTTTCAACCCTGATTGCCGCATCTCTGCCATCCAAAGCAGGAAAAGGAATGTTTAGTTCCTTCCCTACCTGAAGAGAATTAGGATCTCATGAAGTATTTGCAGCCGCACACTTATCTTCTTCAACAGTTTCTTCACCAACAAACCTGCACACATTTCAAGCTCCCCTCCATCTTCCATGCCATTAAATCACTCCATACATCCTCTCCATCCAGTGGAGTTGAAGAAGCCTCCACCCTCGCAAAATTGCCGGGGAAGTTTACATACATTTCTGATTCCGCATCTTACTCCAAGCTCCTGTCTGAATGCTGCAAAACCAAATCTCTAAGACCCGGTATGCAGATTCATGCTCAGATAAAAAAATCCTCATTATGTGAGAATCCAATATTCCATAACCATTTGGTCAATGTATATTCAAGGTGTCAGGCTTTTCGGTATGCTCGTTCACTGATCGATGAACTGGTGGAGCCAAATCTGGTTTCTTGGTCTTCTCTTGTTTCTGGTTATGCCCAGAATGGGTTCGGTGAAGAAGCTTTTTCAGCTTTTAAGGAGATGCACTTGTTGGGTGTGAAGTGCAACGAATTTGCCTTCTCAAGTGTTCTCAAGGCATGCTCGCTGCTTCAGGATTTGGAGGGAGGGAAGCAGATTCATGGCCTTGCAGTGGTCACGGGGTCTGTGTGTGATGTTTTTGTCACTAATACATTGGTTGTGGTCTACGCGAAGTGCAGTGAGTTCTTGGACTCCAGAAGGATCTTCGATGAAACACTGTTGCCAAATGTTGTCTCATGGAATGCCTTGTTTGCTTGTTATGTCCAGAGCGACCTTTGCAATGAAGCGGTGCTGTTTTTTCAGGAAATGATGATGAGTGGAATTAAACTGGATGGTTTTAGCCTGTCAAGTATGGTGAATGCCTGTGCCAGTCTTGGGGATGCAGGTCTGGGGAGGAAGACACATGGATACATGGTAAAGCTCGGTTGTGAATCAGAATTGTTCTCTGCAAATGCACTCATCGATATGTATGCTAAGGTGGGCGATCTCGAGGCTTCGATGACAGTTTTTGAAAATATAGAGCAACCCGACATTGTTTCTTGGAATGCAGCCATTGCTGGTTGTGTTCTTCATGAATGTCACCATTCGGCATTGGAGCTGTTGGGGCGGATGAGGTGGTCTGGAACATTCCCCAACGTGTTTACTTTATCAAGTGCTCTGAAGGGTTGTGCTGGATTGTGTGACAAAGACATGGGCATGCAACTGCACTCCTGCTTCATAAAGACAGTCAGGAAACTGGATCCGATGGTGAGTTCTGGTCTTATTAACATGTACTCGAAGTGCAGATTAATGGAGGATGCAAGAAAGGTTTATGAATTGATGCCAGACAAGAACAACGACTTTATCTCATTCAACGCATTAATTTCCGGGCTTACACAGAATGGAGAAGATATGGAGTCCCTGCTTGTATTTATTGACATGCACAAAAAGGGAACTGGGTTTAACCAGACAACTCTATCTATGGTTCTCATATCTGCATCTTCGATGCAGGCTGCTGTGGTCTGTAAGTATGTTCATGCAGTTGCCGTGAAATCCGGGTTTCAATCTGATGCGTATTTGGTGAACAGCCTGCTCGATTCATACGGGAAATGCGCTTGCATGGGAGATGCTTTGAAGGTGTTCAATGATTATCCGATCAGAGACTCCATCTCGTTCACATCCTTGATCACGGCTTACTCTCTGGATGGACAGAACGAGGAGGCTTTGAAGCTTTACGCGAAGATGCAGGATTCCAGGCTCGAGCCCGATGAGTTCGTCCATGCTTCCCTCCTGACAGTTTGTGCGAATCTTTCAGCTTACGATCTGGGGAAACAGATACATGTCCACATTTTGAAGTCTGGGCACCTGTCGGAGACTTTCACCGGGAATTCCCTCGTGAACATGTACGCAAGGTGCGGGAGCATTGTTGATGCTGGGCTCGCCTTTTCCGAGATACCTGTCCCAGGACTGGTTTCATGGTCGGCCATGATCGGGGGGCTTGCCCGTCACGGGCATGGGGGTGATGCCCTGAGGCTGTTTGGCGAGATGGTGGGGGCCGGTATCATGCCCAGCTATGTCACCCTGGTGAGCGTCCTCCATGCATGCAGCCATGCAGGGCTGGTCGATGAGGCCAAGCACTATTTTGGATCGATGCACCAGTTGTTCGGCATCCGACCGGGGAAGGAGCACTATTCTTGCATGATTGACCTCCTTGGCCGGGCCGGCAAGATGGATGAGGCAATGGCTATCGTGGGTTCAATGCCATTCGAAGCCAATGCCTCTATATGGGGCTCCCTTCTCGGTGCAGCCAGAATCCACAAGAACATCGGGGTCGGCCGCCAGGCCGCTGAGATGCTTTTTCTTCTTGAGCCCGAGAATTCCGGGACCCACATGCTGCTTGCAAACATGTATGCGTCGGCTGGCATGTGGGGGGAGGTTGCTGGTGTGAGGAGGCTCATGAAGGACCGGAGGGTCCGGAAGGAGCCCGGGATGAGCTGGGTTGAGGTTCGGGGCCAGACCCACACTTTCATGGTTGGTGACACGGGCCACCCAAGGAGTGAGGAGATTTATGCGAAGCTCGATGAGGTTGGTGAGTTGATGAAGCGGGAAGGGTATGTGGCGGTGGTGGAGGCGGTGCTCCATGATGTCGGGGAGGGGGTGAAGGAGCGGTATCTGCAACACCATAGTGAGAGGCTTGCGGTGGCCTTTGGGCTGATTGCCACTCCGGCGGGTGCCCCCATTCGGGTGATGAAGAACCTCCGAGTGTGTTTGGATTGCCATGCGGCTTTGAAGTTCATATGTAGGATTGCGTCGAGGGAGATCATTGTGAGGGACTTGAACCGATTTCACCATTTTAGGGATGGTTCATGTTCTTGTGGAGATTATTGGTGACCGGGGTGAATTTTGTAGTTAAACATTTATTGGAAATTGTTTGGAAGTTCCACAATTCAAAAAAACGTTATTTGTAAGTATTGCCAAACATAACCAGTGGTGTTGGCCCTTAATTTTATTTGAGTTTATTTGTAGGTTGCTTATTATTATTTTTTCCAATACCAAATTACAAACGCTTGTGATGATGAGCTCAATATTGTGCTTTACTAACAAATGCTCCAACTTAAGCTTATTTAACATTCAGGATTTTCCGTGCCCCGCGTGCGTGACCGAGGGTTTTAAGCTTGTAGCTTCCGTCAGGGCCCCTTGCCCATGTCGCTTGTGCATCTGAGCCTCGAGCCCCGCTCACCCAACTTCACCTAAACCTTCAGCCACCGCCTTCGGTGACACGAGCTCGTTCGCTGCCTCCAACTGGTCCTCCAGCCCTCATTGCCAGCGGCTCAAGCTTCACTTGGTGTCTCTGCATCCCATCCGGCTCCCATCTCTTGCACGCCTGTGGCTCATGCTTTACTTGTCGCCTTTACCTGGTCATTCAACCTCCATCGCCTGCACTCCTGCACTCCTGCGGCTTGAGCTCCACTCGTTGTCTCTGCTTGGTTCTCTGGTCCCCATCGTCACCTATGGCTTAGCTCTGCTTGCTGTCTCCACTCAATTCCCCAACCTCGTCCTCTGCCTGGTCCTCGGACCCCTGTTTCCTGCGTGCTTGTGGCTCGAGCTTTGCTTGCCACCTGATCCTCTGGCCTTGTTGTTTGCCCGGTCCTCACCCTTGTTGCCTGCGCGCCTGCGGCTCAAGCTTTGCTCCCAGACTCCACTTGGTCCTCCGACCCCATCCTCCACTTAGTCCTCCGACCCCTGTTGCCTTCGCGCCTGTGACTCAAGCTCCGCTCTTCATCTCCACCGTAATACCCCCACATCCGCATGAGGCCAAACCTTGTGCACTTTAGCTAATTATTAGTGTTTGAGGTGTCTGCGGGGGACTCAGGGGGCCGCTTCAGGAAGTCAGGTCGATGCCGAGGCAACTGTCCCATGTGACAGATGACAACTAGTACCCGGTAGGCCCAGCAGGGGAGGTGGAAGCCTTTGCAGGGCCACCAGGTGTCCGGTGGGCCTAGGTGGGTACCCGATGGGGGGCTGGGTACCCAGTGCTGGCAGGGCGGGGCACCCTCCTGGCTGTTTTCTTTAGGATTTTTAATTTTAATTAATTAATTTTAATTTAATTCTATCAAATGAGGGTTTTATTCCATCTTTTGGCCGGCCAGTGGTGCAAGCCCTTCTCTCCCTCTTGGTTCTCTTAGTCTCCAAGGGATTTCTCCCTCATTTCTCTATGGTTTTATTGCCGCTCGTTGCAGGAGGTTGCCTACGGTAAGGTTAAGTTTCTTCTTCCCATATTTCTAATTTTCTCTCGCTGTTGCAAAACATTCCATCTTCTATGCCATAATTTAGGGGGTTTTCCAGATTTTGTGAACTCTACCGATTGGAGTCGATTCATCCAAAGTTGTTTGGCTGGTGGACTCCCAGTGAATCAAGGTTGGTGGTCCCTAACTAATCCCTAGGGTTTTCGCTCATTTCATGCGACGTGGGATACACAACCTCTCTGCCCGTGTGCGATTGACCTTAAATTGGTCTAAGCTGTTTTCCTTTGACCTAATCGAGCTAGGTATGGATGTTTAGGATCACGAGGGACCCTTCCTATGCCTTAGCAAGTTGGTTGTTGACGACCATACTCTTGGCTTAAAGTGAGTTGGACCACTACGCTTAGGACCCCGTGGAGGCTCCCTTGAGTTTTGTGATGACATCGTGGATCTAGTTTGGTGCCTTTTGCCTCCATGGACATAAGAGTGGTTTGTAATTGAAATGTGTTGGTGTGAGACTTGGTCATGTGGAACTTATTGTTGAAACCAAGGGTTTTCACAAAAATGGAGTGTGTTTTATGTTTGTTGTCAATCCACTATAGGGTTGATATGGGAGTTTGCGAGACAAGATATCTTATGGTGCAAATGACTTCAGTGTTGAAGGCGGCGTCATTTCCCAGTGTTTGTCAAATTTTCGGAGCTCAAAATCAGGAGGAATGAGCAAGTTTCGTGAAAAGTGGATTTCTTGGACTGTCTCTTCATAAATATGGTAAAGACATGAGTTTCGCGAAGACTTGGTTTTACAAAGGTTGGGTTTTCACGAAGGTATGGAGCATCACGAACGCATGGTGGAAAGACAGTGTTCTCACGATTACGATAAGCTTCACGGATGCACGATGGTGTGTGACATTAAATCTACGCGACTATGAGAATGTTCACGAACGGGTAAAATATCACTAGAGCTTCGTGAATAAAGGAGCTTCACAAAGATGAATATGGAGCTTTGTGAAACGGCTGATGGGAGCATGGGATCTTCGCGAAAGACAGTCTATAAATAGGCGGCCACCCCCTCATTTGAAAACACAAAGAGAATTGAAGAAAAGTCCGAATTGCTTTGATTTCGAGAAGGTTTACCTAATCAGGAAATCTTTGCGAATTAGGAACCCATCGCAAACTTAAGCATCACGAATGGAATGGATATGAACTGATTGATGCTAAGCCATATAAGAAAAGGTTATTTCAAGAAGACTGGGGTTTCACGAAGTCTTAGTGTTCCTTGAAGGCTGAGAGCTTCGTGAAGATTGGAAGCTTCGCGAAAGTGTTTTGGTCGTGAGCGCTGATATTTCTTTGAAACATAAAGGGGGTTTCTCGAAGGTTGGGAGGTTCGCGAACAGTATTGTTGAACATCGGGTTTTAATGAATAGTGCTTTCATGTGCATCAACTCAAGACTACGATGCAAGTAGAGTCTCATGCTAATCAGGGACAAAGACTTGAATGCCTAATCTACTGATGCTACCTATAAGTCGTTAAACTGAGTAAGACCTATTCCAAGATAGTGAGCTAGTGGAAGTCGATGGAAGTGTTCCGATGGAGGTAGTGTGCTATCCCTAAAATTCTTGTAAAGATAGTGTGCATGACACAGTGACTGTGTTTGATCTTATATACTCCACGATAACTAGTGAAGCTTAGTGGATTTAGGTACGACCGACACATTGTCGGCGTATGCTCCTTGGACTAACCCTTAGTGGTGAACCAAGTAAAACTGCTTTTTTGTCTCTCTGTATGTGAACGTTTAATACTGCATGATTCCATCAGACATGTTTTACAGGTTCCTACCAACATGAGAACAAGATATGTAGCTTTAAAAGAAAAAGTTGACACCCTGATTCATCCATCTCATCTCATGGTGTTCTAGGGTCCTACAAGTGGTATCAAAGTGTACAGGTTTTTGGTATTAAATATGTCCTCTCTTGTGTTCATGGAGAATATAGTGAATGTCAAGGGAGTTCCCCTCTTTGATGGAAGCAACTTTCAGATATAGAAGAATATGATGAGATCTCATCTATGATCCCTTAGTTGAAAGTTCTTTTTGCCACAACTCGGGGGATTCAGATCACTGATGCGACAGGTCTTTCTATGACTGAAACCGACAGGAAAATGCTTGATGTAGATGCCAAAGCTCAAAATGCTCTCACTACAGCACTATCTGATCAAATCCATTTGAAGGTGATGAGTTGCACTATAACAAAGTCCATGTGGGAGAAACTGAAATATATATATGAAAGCGATAACAAAGTAAAAGAGACCAAACTTCAAGTCTTGCACAATTAGTTCGATGATCTGGAAATGCATCCAAATGAAAATGCATATAGTTTCTTTAATCGCATAACTGAATTTGTTGGAGCTTTTCGAGGACTTTGGGAAGAAATTAAGAATATCGACATTGTGAAGAAAATCCTGAGAAGACTCCCACCTCTGTACAATCCAAAAGTGTCAGCCCTTGAAGAAAGAGATTTGTCTAAGCTGTCTCTTGATGATCTGGTGAGCAGTCTGGTGACTTATGAAATGAGAGTCAAATCAGAAGATGCATCAACTCGAGTAAGGAAATGACATTCAAAACCATGAAAAAACTTGAGATTTCTAGAGTTAGTGATGATGAAGACGTTGAGGAAGATGAACTACTTTCTCTTTTCACCAAGAAATTGAAGAGAGGAAAAAGGAGATTTGAAGGTAAACTTGAAATTATGAAAGAAACTACAGAGAAAGTTTTGTCTGCAAAGAAGAACAAGATGATAATGACCTTTTCAAGGATGTATATATAGAGTATAAATATGACCCCGAAGCGTCCATGATGGCTACCTCCTCAAAATATTTGTTTTTTATTATTAAGAACACACTTTTAAGGAAAAGTGGGAAACCATTCAAGTACACAAAACAATCAGTCAACATGATAAGTCATGGCCGAATCTAGGATTTGCAATTTTAGCCTGTTAGAGATCGTACCTCTGTGAAGACTCCATTAAGGAACGATGGGCTTCTTATCTGAATCCTCTTTGAGTAGGTTTTCCCAATTGTATGCCATCTTGTCCCAGGTAAGAATGAGCTCTACCACAGATATCTTATTCCCGTTCAATCCACGAGCCAGTATTCCAAGATGTTTTTGATACCAGTCACGTTGCTCCTTGGAAAGGTTACCCTGAAGGCGCCTGCCAACCAGCCTGTCAAACTCCTCTTGTGTAGTGATGACCTGTAAGCCTTTGTCGGAGAATTCTTCATTGCCATCGATGATGGTATCCCACTCATCACACTCTATCAGTTCCCTCCCGTTCGGGTGGAAATCGGATTCAGAAGGCTCCTTTCCAGCACGCGACGGGTCAATGACCGAAGATTCCCCTGCTGATGGATCAAGCTCCTTAGTAGACTTTGCCTCTACCTGCTTGGGACCCTTCGGGGGAAGATTACCTTTACTTTAGGATCTAGTTACGGGAGGACTTGGTAAGGAGGAATAGTCTTTCCTCCTCCGCGGCCTCCGAGAGTGCTTAAGAAACCCATCTGAATCAATATGGTGTTCTTACCCTTCCTTGAAGAGGATCTAATATAGTCTTCCGCAATGTCCACTTCCTTGGACTCAACGACGGAGTCCAAATCAGAATCCTTATCCTCCTGAGAAGCCTCCACATCATCCCCTTCCTCGGGTGCATGACACTCCTCTCCCAGCACTGTGAAACGATTGTGGGACTGAATAGCCATTCCTCCTGACTTCACTACCTTGACTTAGGATGGTCTTTCCAGCAGTTCCAGTTTAGACAGATCCGAACCTCTGGGCTGCACAAATCCACGTCCCATGAATTGGGCATGCTGGTTAGTGTCCTCCCAAACCGAACTTTGAAGGGCACCAACACCCGGTGCATTGCAGGCTTCCTTATACGCCCCAGCTAAAACGAGCTGCCTGGCCAGAACAACATCCAAGGTCACTGCATGGCCCTCAACTGCAATTGAGGTGGAGGGAAAATCCTAGAACTCACAGACCTGCGCAGTCTTCCCTGCAATGCTTGACAAGGGGGGAACACCCAGAGCACGCCTCAAAAGGGAAAAAACCTCCGCAACCCTCGGCTCAGAGACCTTAGGCTTTGCGCCTTTCACCACACCTGAAGAAATACCCTGCCCCGAACCCAATGTTATCTCCGTCGAAGGAATCGAAACCTCACCCGAAGATTTAGGAGCCTCATTGCACGCCCCACTATCAGAAGGCGTAACAACAACCTCAAACAAACCTCGAGGGACCCTTCCGTTATCAACCGAATGAGAAGGTTTACAAAGCGATGAACGACATTCCTGATGAAGATAACCCAGTCGACAACATGAAGTACAGAAATCGTACCAGTTCTCAAATACCACTGGCTGGAGGCATCGAAGTTCGTCTTCAACCTCAATCCAGACTTCTTCAAGAGGGGGTTTGGAGACGTCGACTTCCACACAAATCCAGGGTTCAATTGGATGGCACAAAGTCCTCGAACGCTCGTCGAAAGACAAAAACCTTCCGACCATATTGCCTAACAATTGAAGGATAGCTGGATTTTGAAAGGGCAGGGGAAGTCCCGGAAAGCTTACCCAGATCGCTGCTGAGGGGGAATCCCTCTTCCAATGGAAATCGTAGCTCCATCACATAAGAAAGAAGTGGTGCCCTTCACAGGAATGAAGGCCTTTGGACCAAACAACGACGAGATCATCATCATTGCAGAACCACATAAGGAAGTGCCGAGGGTTGAGGAGCCTGACGGTTACACGATCTTGCAGGGACCAAGAATCATTGACGAAACGGGAAAAACTATTGAGAGAAGGACGTCGTCGGCTGAACCGAGCTATTAGAGAAAGCCCATGGAGAGAAGACGCCGCTGAGAACTCCTGGAGGGAGGGGGGGAGAGATGGGGCCCCTCAGTGGAGTGCCATGACTTTAGGGCAAAGATGAATCCGAGGAAAGTCAGGGAGAATGGATGGATCAGAGAACGGGGAGCGGCGGTGCCGGAGAAGGAGGGAGGGCGGGACGACCATCGCCGCCACCTGAAGGGGCGAGCCGCCGCTAGGGTTCCATGGGGGAGCGCGCGATTAGGATCGAGTCACTCTCCAATATATTTAGTCCATGATGGCTACAATTGAAAAGAAAGAACCTACAAAAGATAAAAATGACCAGTTGATTGGTGCTGTTGATCTCAGGGTAGAACTTGAGGGCGCTCTTAATGAGCTTGACGTTCAAAGAAAGAAAAACAAAAAGATGAGAGCTATTCTAAAAGAGTCATCAGAGTATGTTTGATCGGTTTGAAGCAGAAATTGATCGGTTGGAAGAAAGGGAAGAAGAACATTTAACAACTCTTAAAAGATCGAAAGAAGTTATGGAGTTTAAGCTCAGGATTGAAGAGCGAACAAAAGTCATCAATGACCTTACATCCAGATTGGAGGAGAATGTAAGATAATTGAGGGACTTGAAGAAGAAGTTGTTACTCTAAGGAGTAAACTGGAAACCGAATAAAAAATCAAGAGAAACAAAGAAGAAATTACAATTTGGAAGATTTTCAGATGCATAGTTGTTAGAAAGAGCTAAACGTGGTTCTGAAGGAGTAGAGAAGGCCTTGATGATTAGAGATCCTCATGTATGGGGAAAAAGTGGAATTGGCTGTGATGTAGAAACATCAAAGGCTGGAAACAGGATGAACCAAAATAAAGGGAAGTAGAAAGTTGGACACATCACAAAGGTGCCCGATGTCCCAACAAAGAAAGCTTAAAACCAAATAGAAAAGAGAGTTGAAAATAATCCTAAAGTATCCAGAAAGGATCACCAGTCAAATACCATTACAAAAGGAGACATGTGGAGGAATGGAAGTGAGAAGATCTTCCCCCTCATTAAGTATTAATTCTGTGGCTTTCTGGGCCATACCATGTCTCACTGTGAAGATGTAAGGAGCTATCTGAACGGGGAAACACCTGGAAGTCAACAAAGGAGAATTAGACCACATCCTTCATCATTTAGAAGAAATAGTTTCTATGAATATTGTTTTCACTGTTCTAGCTATGGTCATAAAACTATTCATTACAGACAGATGAAAAGTGAGAACAATACCTACATAACTCAGAGACAAGTCAATACCCACCAACCAAGCATAGTTACTTTTCAAAATAGGTATTCTCTTATGGAAGAAGAATATGAGTATGATGAACCCATGCATGTTGAAAAGAGATTGGAAAGAGCATCTTTTACCGTCACTCAATCAGGTATCTCATGGAAGGAAAAGAAGAAAATCGAGAAGGCCAACCTTGTAGAAATAGCTCTCAAAGCTGCAAAGAAGAGTAACACCTGGATTCTTAACATCAGATGCTCATCCCACATGACAAGAAATGCAGATTTGTTGAAAAATGTTAAGAAAAGGGTTGATGGAACATTGAGACTCGACAACGACGGTGCTTTAAAGATCAAAGGCAGTGGAAATACAGAACTGACAAATGGCGAGCTAAGGAAAAATGAAGTTCTCTACGTAGACGGTTTACGTCACAATCTTCTGAGTGTGAGTCAACTATGTGACTCATGATTGATAATGACATTTAATCAAAAGTGGTGCACTATCAAAGGAATGACAAGTAATTCTCTCATGAAAGGATGCAGAACAGATAACAATTTATACTAGGTTGACAACAAAGAGAACATTTGTTACTTAATAGTTGAAGAAGAGAACAACTTGTGGCACCAGAGGTTCGGTCACATTAACCAACAGAGCATGGAACAAATATCTAAGCTTAAGATAGTTGTTGACATTTCCAATCTGAAGCGTGATCGAGAAAAGACATGTGATGCATGCATGTGGGGAAAGATGGTCGGGAGTTCATATCGACCTAAGAACAAAAGGGCATCAAATCTATTACTGGAAAGAGGCTATTCAAGTAGCGGTATATAATCAAAATCGAACATGGATTTTTATGGGACAAATCAAGACACCATATGAGATTTGTTGTAGAAGGAAGCCCTCTCTGAAGTATTTTTGTGTTTTTGGAAGTAAATGTTTCATCCAAAACAAAGAAGACAATCAAGACAAGTATGGTGATTGCTGCGGATAATATTCCTTAGATATTCAATGAAGAGTAAAGCCTACAAATGTTACAATAATCACCTTAGAAAGATTGTGGAAATCAATGATGTCAAGATCATTGAGGATAAAAACATAGATACCTTGAGGAGCTCATATGTTGATATGATTGAAGATGAAGAAGAAAGTAGACACGGGACAAACTCAAGTGCAGAAATAGTGGAAGGCTTGCAAAATATTCAGGGCTCACAAAATGATGATGATTCAGAAGAAGAATTAGAAGAGGAAACCATTGCTGAAGAAACTTCATCAGAACCTCACATGAGAAATATAAGAGCAGAAATTGATCAATCCAACATCATTGGGGATTGAACTGCACCTACACAGACAAGGAGAATGAGGAATGAAGCACATTCTGCCTTCCTATCAATTGTGGAACTAACCTCATTTGAAAAAGCAGCGAATAATGAATCATGGGTTAAGGCCATGAATGAAGAACTGGATCAGATTGACAAGAACCGAACATGCAATCTTATTAAGAGACCCAAAAATCACAATGTGATTGGAACAAAGTGGATTTTTAAAAACAAATTCAATGAGCATCAAAATCTAATCAGAAACAAGGCACGCTTGGTGTGTAAAGGCTATGCACAGATTGAAGACATTGATGTTGAAGAAACGTTTGCTCCAGTAGCTAGACTGGAGTCGATCAAGCTTTTCCTTGCTATGTTAATTCAAAGAGGGTATGAAGTTTATCAGATGAATGTCAAAATGAAATTCTTAAATGGATTTCTTAAAGAAAAAGTCGACATTAAACAACCTGTGAGATTTATTCTTGGAAATGATGAGACTAGGGTTTGTAGATTAAAGAATGCTCTCTATGGTCTGAAGCATGCACCACGAGCGTGGTATTCTTGACTGGATGCATATATGAAGAAACTTGAATTTAAAAGAGGCATCAATCATAATCTCTATGTGAAGAATTCTCCAAAAGATCAATTTATGGTGCTTGTGTATGTTGATGATATTGTTTTTGGCGAAAGCAGTTGGAGATTAGTGGAAGAATTTGCTAATCACATGAAATCTGAATTTGAAGTATCTATGATTGGTGAATTCACATACTTTTTGGGGCCATTGGTGGTTCGAAAGAAGGATTATACCTTCATTTCTCAGGCAAAATATACAAGAGAGCTACTGAAGAAATTCAGTAGGCATGACTCCAAACCAATGTCGACTTCGATTGCGGTTGGGACAAAACTTGGAAAGCACAAGGATGAGACATTTGTGGATCCCACCCTGTACAAGAGAATCATTGGAAGCTTATTATACTTGGATGCAACATGACTGGATATCGTCTTTGCAACATGCTTAGTAACTCTCTTCCAAAATAATCCGAAGGAAGAACATTTGGAAGCAGTTAAAAGAATCGTGAGGTATATTCAAGGTACTCTCAATTCTGGATGATATTTTGCAACAGGAATATATAATGAATTATTAACATTTTCTGATGATGACTGGGCTAGAGATGCGGTGGATATAAAGTCCACAAGTGGCAGAACATTCTTTATTGGAAACAAATGTGTAGGCTGGTTGAGTAAGAAACAAGAAAACACTTCTCTTAGTACTGTTGAAGCAGAGTATATCACCATGACAAAGACATGCACTCAACTATTGTGGATGAAGCAACGCCTTACTGATATTGGAGATGAGGTGAAACAACCAATGGTGATACATTACGGCAACAATAGTGCGATCGATCTTACGAAAAAATTCAGTTCAACACTCTCGTACCAAATATATTGAGATCAAATATCACTTCATCAAAGAAAAGGTTGAACAAGGTGTGATTCAAATGGAACATGTTGGAACTAATGATCAAGTGATTGACATTCTAACTAAGCCGTTGGCAACACAAATGTTCGAGAAATATCGGTTGAACTTAAGTGTTTAGCCACCTCCCATTGCATGAGGAGGTTTTGACTGTTCCCTTCTCCTCATTTGTGTTAACTGTTTTAATTTGTTTGTGGAAGTGATGTAGGTGTATGAGAGAGATATGATCTAGAGGGAGTTTGTTTTGAGCACTAAAAGTTCACATACCGGTTCTTTGGGTTTATTAACAAAGGGGGAGATAAGTGGAAAGTGGAATTCAATGATTGACCTATAGGTTTACAGGGTTGGTTTGCAGGATTGGTTGGTGGTCTATGGCGGTATGAAATTCAGTGGTCTATGACGGCATAAAACCCTCTTTTTTCCATTCTTGTTTTCTATGCTAAGCTTTGCTCACATAGACTTAGAGTGATAGATGAGTTATTTCATACCTATCAGGTTTTTGATCAAGGCTAATGTCTATTGAATTTTCTCTAAAGATTGTCAACAAACTCAAAGATGGAGATTGTTGGAACCAAGACTTTTCACAGTCGAAAATGAAGTGCGTTTTGTGTTTGTTATCAATCCACTATAGGGTTGATCAAGAAGTTTGCAAGACAAGAGATCTTACGGTGTAGATGACTTTAGTGTTAAAGGTGATGCCATTTCTCAGTGTTTGCCAAATTTTTGGATCTCAAAATCAGGAGGAATGAGCAAGCTTCGCAAAATGTGGATTTCCTGGATTGTCTCTTTATAAATATGGTAAATGTTGCAGAAAACGGTGGTAACAATGAAGTGACAAACGATTCAAAGAAGAGTAAAAGGGAAAAACAAAAGAACAAGAAGAAGATCTTGAGACACATAGATTTACGTGGTTCGAGAATAATCCCTACGTATACAAAGAGGCAAGACCACTTCATTATGAAATTCGGGAGCACAATTATAGGATCTCAGAGTTTCTCAAACATGTAGAAAACCTAGCCCGAAATGAGCTAATAAGGAGGACGAAACACCATTCCACCAACCGCACAGAAAGTATGCAGTGCTACAGTGAAAGGTGGCTGGAAGTCCGCACTACTACAGTGTTGCACCCACCCAAGTCCAAGTTGCTACAGTGGCTAGTGGCAAGAAGTTCGTAGAGCTATATTACCGCTGTCTCCAAAGTCCGAGCTGCTACAGTGCCATGTCGGTGTCAGTCGGTCAACTCTGCTACAATCGGTCAGAGTTGCTACAATGCACTAAAATTGGGTCGGCCCCCTTCTTCCCCCGAACCACCAAAGTAGGGACACGTTCTCCCTGCAACCCCCAACAAGCTCACTGCGAAGCTCAACTCGCAGAGTTGCGGCTTTGTACGCAGTATGAGACGCAAGCATTCAGACCAACAACATCCAAAACGGATCGGGCCACACCAATCCAATAATAAAAAACATGATTTTTGCAAAGACTGGGTTTCACAAAGATTGAGTTTCGCAAAGGTAGGGTTTTCGTGAAGGTATGGAACATCGCGAACGCGCGATGGAAAGACCGTGTTCTCACAACTACGAGAAGTTTCGTGAATGCGCGATGCCGTAACGGTAAATCTATGCGACTACGAGAATGTTCGTGAACAGGTAAAATATCACTAGAGCTTCACGAATAAAGGAGCTTTGCGAAGATGAATATGGGGCTTTGTGAAATGGCTGATGGGAGCATGGGATCTTCACGAAAGGCAAAGTCTATAAATAGGCGGCCACCCCCTCATTTGAAAACATGGAGAGAATTGGAGAAAAGTCGGAATCATTTTGATTTCATGAAGGTCTACCAAATCAGGAAATCTTTACGAACCAAGAATCCTTCACGAGCTTAAGAATCATGATAGGAATGGATATGAACTAATTGATGCTAAGGCATATTAGAAAAGGTTGTTTCGTGAAGACTGAGGGTTTCGCGAAGACTTAGTGTTCCACAAAGGCTGAGAGCTTCGTGAAACCAGGGAGCTTCATGAAGGCTGATTGCTTCACGAAGATTGAAAGCTTCGTGAAAGTGTGTGGGTTCGTGAACACTGATATTTCTTTGAAACATAAAGGGGATTTTGCAAAGGCTGGGAGCTTCACAAACAATATTATTGAACATCTCGTTTTAGTGAATAGTGATTTCAAGTGCATTAACTCGGGACTACGATGCAAACAGAGTCTCGTGCTAATTAGGGACAAAGAATTAAATGTCCAATCTACTGATGCAACCTTCAAGTCGTTAAATTGAGTAAGACTTCTCCCAAGATAGTGAGCTAGGGGGAGTCGACGAAAGTGTTCCAGGGGAGGCAGTGTGCTATCCCTAAAATTCTTATAAAGACAATGTGTCCGACACAAAGTGACTGTATTTGGTCTTCTGTACTCCACAATATTAGCGAAGCTTAGTGGATTAAGGCACAACCGACACACTGTTGGCGTATGCTCCTTGGACTATCCCTTAGTGGTGAACCAAGTAAAACTGATGTGTTGTCTCTCTGCATGTGAATGTTTAATAACTGCATGATTCAATCAAACAAGTTTTACAAGTCCCCACCAACATGAGAACAAGATCCATAGCTTTAAAAGAAAAAGTTGACACTCCTGATTCACCCCTTCCCTCTCAGGGTGTTCTAGGGTCCTACACTTATTAGTTTCCCTATAGCCTTGGCGAGTTAAATTGAATTAGGTCGAGTGTTTCTTCCCCTACAACTAGTGCAACCAGATGGGTTGTGTCTCAATTACCTTTATGGAACTAGGTCGTGTGCGTAGAGATCGACCTAACTAAAATTTAAATCATGTTTGATGATATGGCAACCTTAAATAGAGATGTTTTTATGTTGATATTAAATTATTAATTATGTCATGTTATGATGTTTTAGCTATATTGATGGGACAATCTGCCCTTTGTGTTTGTGATGGACAAAGTGGGGGTGATATTCCCACTTTTGATATGTTGTTCATGAGAAGGGATGCTATGCCCTCTAGTCCATGTGGTTGTGAATGGGACGCTATGCCCTAAATGTTGGGATGTAATGCCCACTAATGGAAAGTTGGCTATGATGAGGGACACTATGCCAATTATGATGTGTCACGACCCGACCCACCAGGCTCCGCCTGGCCAGCGGTAAGCCGAGTGAGACATCCCAAACTCATCTCCATTAGGCTAGGGATGACGACAAGCACCAAGTAGACAAAACTGAAATGGGAGGCCTTAGCCTAAGTACCTGCACGCACGCACACAACCACCTAATGCATGCAACAACCTATAGGAAAGCATCAAAGTACAACAACATAGTAAAAAAGATATAAATGAACAAAATATACAACCTACCAGAAATGAGGTCCCAACTTGAAAACAACTGAAGAGAGGGAAAGATTGAAGAGAGCTCAACTCACAATCTCCAAGGCCGACCACCGAACACAGTCAACTCTATTAGGTACAACTATGCTCCTCCGAAACCTGGTCCACCAAGGTCATCACCGATCTGTCTTTCGTCTAAATAAGACACAACACATGCAGACAAAGTCCATGCAGGGGTGAGTATATACATACTCAATATGATTCCCCGAAAACCAAGAATGAAGAAATATAAAGCAATGACAGCCAGCTCAACCCATAAACAAGAGGGAAACAAAACCCAACACATATGCTCATAAGAAACCCAAGCGAGAGAGAAATGACATCTCCATCTCCACAGTTCAGATAAAAATGACGAGTCAGCCTGTAACTCCAGAGGTCCATCTACGATGCCCTCACGCGCGACCTAAACAGAATCAGTGTGGAGGGCCCACACCTTGCCACTACGCTCCACAACTAAGGGGGAATTAACTTCAGTGGAGGACCTGCTCCCTGCCGGAGCTCGAAGACAGGGGTACCACTCCATAGATACATGAACCACACCCTCAATAATTTGGGGGGGGGGGGTACCAACTCCACCCGTGTAAAGAGTATGAGGGACTCACATCCTAGTGCGACATGAGGTACCGTCCCTGGTGCCTCTCTGCTGATCAAACCCAATCACTGTCACTGGCCAATCGTCACTGAAGGAAGCGTTACACTTTTAACACCTCATATTGTATCTCTGATGCCAAAATGAAGACTACCATCATGTCCTACGCAGAAAACCACTCAGGATACCCTGATTGTGGGCCCAGATTCGAGTCTCGGAGAAGGAGATACACAAGGTGGAGGTCCATGGGAAAAATTACCCGACATGTATAGGTTGTACATGATGTATCTTGGCTACCTCGAGTCTTCTCGTGTCTTTCGGCCCATGCTCGTTTCATCCGGCCCATACCCGCGTACTTCGACCCGTGCCCGTGTACTTTGGTCATGCCCGTGTACACTGGCCATGATCGGGTGCCCTGGTCGTGTCTAAGCACATGGCCATGCTCATCTACTCTGGCCATTGTTGACGCCAAAATGTGCAGAGGAGAAGAAGACACGAACCCGATAGCCGCCTCACGAAGCCCCTTCGCGGAGTCCCCCTGGCACCGCGGTGCCCCACAGAGCTAAGAGGCGAGACGCTCCGCGGACACATTTGACGTTCACGAACCCACTGCGAAGCAAGGAGGCGGGACGCTCCGCGGACGCATTTGACGTTCGCGAACCCGCCGCGAAGCAAGGAGGCGGTAACGCTCCGCGACCGAAGTTGACGTTCGCGACCAGCTGCGAAGAAAGGAGGCGGTAACGCTCCGCGATTGTAGTTGACGTTCACGACCCGCCGCGAAGCAAGGAGGCGGCAACGCTCCGCGACCGCAGTTGACGTTCGCGACCCGCCGCGAAGCAAGGAGCCGGTAACGATCCGCGACCGCATTTGACGTTCGTGACCCACCATGAAGCAAGGAGGCGATAACACTCTGCGACCGTATTTGACGTTCGTGATCCGCCGCGGAGTTGACTCTCGCTTCGCGCAGAGCGCGCGCTGCTTTGCGGCGCCTCTCCCCTATAAATACCAGCCTCCCCCCAAGTCCAAGGGGGATCATCTGACCTTTCAACTTCCTAGATCCCGAATCGCGAAACCCCTTCTGCTCTATGAACCATGAGCCGCGCGAGGTACTTCTGCTCTGCGAAGTGCCTCCCATTTGCCTTGTTTTAACCCCCTCTTTCGAGAGGGATGCCTTTCACGGAGCCTAAGGGCCTCCACGAAGGAAGGGGATCTTCAAGGGGATCCGGGTCGTCGCGGAGCGTTTATGCTTCGCGAAACACCCCTCATGTACACGAGATCCACATGCTAAAGCAGGGTCACTGTACTTCGTGAAGCACATCGCTTCACGATACCTTGCTCCGCGAGGCACCTTTGCTCCGTGAGGCAGTGCTCCGCGAATGCCTTTCCACTTCGTGAAGCACCCCCTATATGCACCTCTGCCCTATGCTTAGGCTGAGACACTCCACCTCACGAAGCACACCCCTTCGCAGGTACCCTCCACCACGCGGGGCACCAGAGCTTCACATGGCCCCTGCCTATGAACCCCTCTGCTTTGCAATTCCTTTTCCCGTGCGACCCTCCAGGTTTGCACGATGCAACTTCAAAGTCCCATGGACGACATTGCCCATTGCGTTGCTTCGCCTCATGCTTCTTCGCATAGGCACGCTAACGACTATTGCTTCTTCACATAGCCACGCTAACGTGGACCCCCCAATGGTTCGCTCCATGACACCCCCTAATCACGGCGTTGTCGGTGCCTTCCCTTCACCAAGGTGTAGCGGGTACCGATTATGTAAGTCCTAGGGCTGCGGAGTGAACCACCTCGTCCGAGCTGGAGGACGTTAAACTGCTAAGCACCATCGTCCTCAGCACATGACGTTAAACTGTGACCTCGCCCCATGCATCGCGCGCGGGGTGCTCCCACATTGGACATTCTCCACACCCACTGGTCTCCACGAGGATGTGATCTTCCCTCATAGGGGATGATATACTCCTTATCAGAGTGGTGTTTGTCCGCGGGGAAAGGGCGACCACCTTGGTGTAAGCCCCTAGCTTTTCTTGTAGGAGGAAACACCCTTGCCCCTCTTTTCTTCAGTGCAGAATCCCTCTCCCGCTGGGCTTTTTCACCACCGGACCTCCACCCTGGAGTAAGTCCCAGCCTCTTCGGGCTGCTAACCACGCTTAAGCCCCCTGTTTCCTCTTTGGGCCGCTAACTACGTGTAAGACCCACTTCAGTTTCCACAGACGCACCTTTTGCGACATGATCGTCAGGTCTCTGCTGCCTCTTGTTTCTCACAACGAGCGTGAATCACGTGGGCTTAGAGTAAGCACTGATCATGACATCCAACACCCTGGGCGGCCTAGAGTGTAAGCCCCACACCACCCCCTTTTCACCTGAACTACGAGGTCTTTGATCCTTGCCAAGGCAGGGTACGTAGGAAGCCTCCACGAGGTTCAAGCCCACCACCCATGGGACCCCAGGTCCTCCTTCACGTCGGTTCACCGACCCCCCTGAACTACTTGGACTTTGATCTTAGCCAAGACAAGGTACGTAGGAAGCCTCTCTGAGGTTCAAACCCACCCCCATCCATTGGTCTCGACCATCTTCACGTCAGCGCACCAAGACCCCATATCTGAACTACGTGGTCTTTGATCCTTGCCAAGATGAGGTACGTAGGAAGCCTCTACGAGGTTCAAGCCCACCACCCATTGGTCGCTCCGACCTCATTCACGTCGGTTCACCAACACCTTGGGCTGCCTCAGAGCGTAATCCCCAAATGCCCCCCCATACATGAACTACGAGGTCTTTGATCCTTGCTAAGGCAAGGTACGTAGGAAGCCTCCACGAGGTTCAAGCCCAACACTGGTCGTTCCGACCCCCTTCACGTCGGTTCGCCCCCGTTCTGCATGACGTTAAACTATGGACCCCAATCAGCGGTAAACCGTTGTTTCCCCAGTTAGCGGCAAGTCGTTGCACACAAACCCATCCGAACTACGAGGACTTTGATCGTTGCCAAGACAAGGTACGTAGGAAGAGGCCCAAGCCCACCATCCACCTGGACCAAGGTCCTTATTCACGTCGGTTCACCGACTCCCGCCCCATATAAACTATGTGGTCTTTGATCCTTGCCAAGACAGGGTACGTAGGAAGCATCCCTGAGGTTCAAGCCCACCATCCATAGGTTGTCCCGACCATCTTCACGACGGTTCAACCTCATCCAGCGGTAAACCGTTGTCACTCCGTTCAACGGTAAGCCGTTAGGACCTCGTCCAACGGTAAGCCGTTGTCACTCCGTTCAGTGGTAAACTGTTAGGACCTCATCCAACGGTAAGCCGTTGTCACCTCATCCAGCGGTAAGCTGTTGCGACCCCACCCAGCGGCAAGCCGTTGAAAGTCCCAATCGGCGGTAAGCCGTCGCCAGATGAACTACGTGGACTTTGATTCCCTTCCACAAGGATACGTAAGAAGCCTCTTCAAGGCTCAAGCCCAAAACCATCGTCATCCTCACGACGATTCCATCCCATTCGCCATCCACTTCATTCAACTGCTCCATCATCCATCCCGATTCTTACCCAGTCCGCCACATCCTGGTGGGATCATGCCACCTCATACCCTGTTCCCCTCAACAATGGTCGGGAAGTCAACCACGTGTTGGCCCCAACGTTAGTGTTCCCTCCGGGGGTTGCACCCATCTGATCCACTCTAGTTAGTGTTCTGATCATTCTGATCCGTCTCCGCTGGATGTTAAACTTGCGGCATACCCTGTGTTAAATATGGGAAGATGAGGAAAACCTCAGATACATGCCCATGACATATGGTTCCCTACGTCCGATGTGGGATGCCTCGGGCTTTCGCGCCCTCGAGAAGCCCTATAATAAGGGACAGAAGATAGACGCGCCAGTGTCCCAGCGCCCAGACACGCCAGTGATGCCCAACGTGACTACTCCCCTAACTGAAGGTTGTTGCCCTGACCGGACCCCTTGGAATGTTCCGACAGAAGCAGTGTAATTAACTGGTGTCCATGAAGAAATGATGCTAGGAAGAGTTTCACGAACAACGTATTAAATCTATAAGGGATACCTGGACTAGGTGATGAGTTCCGAGGAGGAATCCACGGAAGGAAAAACCGACATCCCATCATTCCGTTTCGACCAAGGAGCAGACGTCCATGAATAAGGAGCGGATGCCGCCCGCCTTTGGAAAGCGGGAATGCGGGGCAACAAAACAGCCGCGCGTCCTCCACAGATGTGAAGCACGCGCCCCGACGAAAGCGTCAGAAACAGAAATGGTGAACCTGACGTGAAATTATTCTCCTCAACATGGAGATTAGTAGCGCTCGAGGCATCAATAGATTGACGTGTCACCGGATCCAATTATCCGGCGCCAGGTCCCGCTAAGCAAATAGCGGGCCTGGCGTGAAACTCACTAGAAGTTGGGGCAGTAGAACGTTGGACATCCTGTTCTGTGATGTTGTTAGCGTGGATCTCTCTTACCGGTCACAAAAGACGGGATGACACTGGGGCATTGGTCGTTGATTCCTTTTTCTTTCAGCACTGATGAGTTAATCTCCATGCTTCTCAGGAATCAGGTTGTTGCACCAGGGACGTGATCACCGCCTGCCCAACGACGCAGGGGCAGGGGCAGTGCCAACATGGCCGTCCCACGTGTCTTCACCTCTTCAACTACGACCTCTACGTCTACAACCATGGGGCATCCACACCCCCTCTCCCCGTACGAGTTCATCCAATGAAGGGTGATCAATGACCTCGTGCGTCGTTACGAGGAGGGCATAATCCCAACCCGGGATATGGCCCGCCTGGACTTGGAGGCGTCCGCGCCTCGCCGTCAACGCCGCCCCCGAGGGCCGCACAGGGAGGCATTGCTCCCCACCCCGACATACAACCATTTCAGGAGCCTGTCCCCGGAGCGCTTCGACGACTCCCTACCCTACGCAGATGAGGTAGGTGAGGTCTAGGCCAGTCCGGTTAGAGTCCCGTTCCAGGGGCTCCTAGCGAGGACTACCCCCCGACCACGTCAACGCCGCCGCCCGGTCTTGCTGGAAGAGGAGCAGGTAAGCTACATGCCTACACCACCGGCCTCGATTCGTCCGACCTGACGCCAGCGTCGGGCGCAAGCTGAGGATGCCCGCCAAGTGGCGTCAACGTCGACAACTACTATAGCATCCCGCCTTTTTATCACATAAACTTTCATTACATTTTATAAAATTGAAGATCTTTAAGGTTTAGTGTCTTGGAAACCAGGAACTTAAAACATGAAAACATAAAACCATTCTTCTTTAAAACTTGAAAGGCTTCTCCTCATGTTCATCCTAGGTTCATTACTGCATCTCATAACCTGGGGATATACATCAAAAGAAAGGGTGAGCAGAAGGCCCAGTAAGGGAAACAAGGGGAAACATTTAACATGTGAACTTGAGATACATCAACAATGTCATGAAAAAGAACTTTAAGGCATGAGAAAGAAATCGTGAGGCATATCATAATAAAAATAACATTTTTCATAACTTGAAGATGTGGCTGCAACATTTAATATTGAAAATCATTTCGTTTCACCAAGGTCCATCCCCAAGGTGTCATTAAAAATTACCAAGGTTATTCACCAAGGTATCAGTCTAAATGGTCATCTCTAGAGATTAAGTCTTTACCCAATGCATTGGAGCGCTATCAGGGCGCACCCTTAAATTTGTATTTATCATCATGTGAGCCACATATATCATCATCAATCATTTAATAAACAACTCATATAGAATAAAAGAAATGGGTTTCATTTCATAATCATAACGTTTTAAAAATTGCTTTAAAGACATGATCTTTGTGTCACTTTAAAACCCACAGAAAAGGAAGGTGAGTCTCATGTATGTAAATCCCAGAATTTAAAATGGGACAACTTGGTATATATGTGAATACCCCTATAGAATAGAGAGCTTTGAGTATTCACTTAATAAAATAAAATAAATTTAGAAAAAGAGAGAGACATTTTGAGATGGAAATTCTGCAGCATAACGTCTATGTTACAAGGTTTTAGAAAACATTGAAAAGAGAGAGGACATGGGTCACCCACTCATAAATGATCCATAAAACAGCAGGGGAACAAAATATAAAGGATTTAAGAACATGGTAATGAAATTTGAATGACATACCATTTGAAATGAAAAACATGGAAGGAAGACAAAAATTAGATTTCTCTTATGAAAATCCGGCAGCCTAACGGCGTCACTTAAACTTCAACCAAAAATGAATTGACAAGATCAAATAGGGTCTCTCATCATATGACCATAAGAGTTCAGTATGATAGATATAGAGATCATACCCCAACATAATAAAAAGGAATTTTAAAGACTTGACATGAAAATATATCTTGAAAATGAGAAGGGTGAAAGAATCCCTTAAAAATTCGGCAGCTTAACGGCGCCACTTAAAACTTCAAAATACTGAATTGAACAGATCAAATAGGGTCTCTCATCATATGAACATAAAAGATCAGTATGATAGATATAGAGATCATACCCCAACATAAAAAGGAACTTGAAAGACTTGACATGAAAATAGATCTTTGAAAAAATGAGAAAGGTGAACGAGTCCCTTAAAAATTCGGCAGCCTAACGGCGCCACTTAAAACTTCAAAATACTGAATTGAAGAGATCAAATATGGTCTCTCATCATATGGACATAAAAGATCAGTATGATAGATTTAGAGATCATACCCCAACAAAATAAAAAGGAACTTGAAATACTTGACATGAAAGTAGAACTTTGAAAAATGAGAAAGGTGAACAAATCCCTTAAAAATTCGGCAGCCTAACGACGCCACTTTAACATTCTTAAAATGAAATGATGAGAGAAAGAGGGGGTCTCTCATCATATGAACATGAAAAAGACAGTAGGATGAATATAAAAGAACATCCTCCAACATAAGAGCATGGAGCATAAAAGAAATGACATAAAAGAGATTACTTGAAAAGAAAGAGGGAGGTAGGATCCCTTACCTTAAAACGTAACTCTTAAAACTCAAAGGTTGGGACCTTGAAGGCTTGGGGGATCCTTGAGAGGACTCCTTGGGAGGTAATGAGACCAGAGCTTCATTGGGAGAGAGTTGAGAGTGAAAACTAAAGGAGGAAAGGGTGAATATTTATAGGAAATTTGAGGGGACAAGGCATTAATGGCTAAGGGACACCTCACAAGTGGTTTTGGCAAAACCATGGGCTTGCCCATGGTATTTGCCCATGGTATTGGCCACTTGGGACACCTCATACCTTATCTTACTATTCATAAGTCGACCATATTGATTACATACTTAATACATCATTTAATGATGTCATTAAACACCTGTAACTTAAAAACTGTATTTTCACTATTCATTGAAAATTCAACTTTCTCAGAAAAAACCCAAAATTTTACCTTAATCAAATATCGATGCTCTGATTTCAAAAATGAACTCCATTTTATAAAAAAAAATTTCTAAAAATTTTTAATTTAATTTTTAAATAAATACAATATTCACTGAAAATTCATTTTTTTTTCAGAAAAATCCTAAAAAATTACCTTAACATAATATCGATGCTCTAAGTTCAAAAATGAAATCCATTTTATAAAAATAATTTTCTAAATATTTTTAATTTAATTTTTAATTAAAAAACACTATTCACCCGAAAAAAACTAATACTTGAATAATAATTTATGAAACTGTTATTTAACCATTTTATTGAATCACATTACTTAATCAAGGTGCCTAGATTATATTAATACTTTATTTAAGTGAGATTACTAATCCATTTGGTCACATTACTAATCCTAAGCATAAAATCACTATTCATAATTTACTATTCATTAAAAATCAAGTTGATCTTATTAGACTCTAAATTTTGTACTGAAAATAATTGTAGAAGACCATTTTTTGAAAATCATTACACATTTTTAATTATTTAAGGTTTACATAAAGATTTTTAAAATATCCTTTTTCTAAAATTCATCAAAAATATGCATACTATATTTATCCGTTCATTTGAAAATTCATAAACTTCATCATAAGAAGAAAACCCAATTTTTATTTAAAACAAAGGTTTACACAAGGCAGTTACGGTCTCCTTACATAGCCCCTTATCACACCAGCATAGGACCTAAGTGTAAGGTGTGCTAAGGTGAGATAATCTGAGGGAGGCTCGACCAACATCGCACGAGTAGTAATTTCTATTAGTTTGAACTTCTCGTGAAGACGATTTTGTTCTAGCTTCACACGATGAAGTTCGTCTTGGGTTTGGTCCAGATCAAAGCCTAGTGGTGCTACCTCCTTCCCAAGTTCTGTTAGATGAGCTTAGATCGGTCCAAGACTACTGGGTGAGGCCATCGAATCTTCTTTCTATATTAATTAACCAAGATTACTTGTATTTAGAGACAATAATTGAAACGTTTAGTTTCCAGCGGTCATATTGACCGATGGTCATATAACAATCAAAACCCAATAGTCTCATTTTAATTATACTCATGTTATCAAATGAAACAGTTTTGTTGAGTAATAAAAATAAAATAACACACAAAATTAGGGAACCATATTTATTCAAAATTTCGGGTTGTTACAGCTACAGTGGCTCGAGCCACCGCCGACGCATATCATCAGTTCCCTGCATACACTAAGCAGGGGCCCTTATACACCCGACCAAGATCGAGGCCCTAACCGCCCCACGGGCAGGCTGGGTCGACTCTCTTGGTCGCCGACACAAGCAGTGGCCGCTGTGAGCTAACCCGTAGCGATGCCAGCTAGTACGGAGGTCCTCCCCGTACCACTACCATGGGGAGCGCGAGCCTTTCCCACGTCGAGGCTCAACATGAAGGTCCGCCCCGTGCCACCCTCAATCCGAATGAGGGCCTTCCTCGCGACAGTGACACTAGGTATGAAAGCCTCTCCCGTGCCCATTACACTGGGTATGGAGTCATTCCTCTTACCCCCGACTGCCGGTGCATGGACATTGCATATCCAGTCTCTCCTCAATGTGGGGATCCTCCCCGCGTCCTTTTAGCAGCTGATGAAGGTCCTCATCGCCTCGGCAACCAGAGGGGTGAAGGCCAGCCTCGACTCACTAGCACCCAACACGGAGGTCCTGCCCATGTTCAGCTAGACCGGTACAAGGAGCCTCCTCGTACTGTGGTCGTCCGGGAAAACAAGCGTGGAGGACCTCCCCCTGCTTCTTCCAGTTCTAGTAGAGGTCTTGCCTACTCCAGCCTCATCCATGGAGGTCCTCCCCATGTCCCCTTCGACATTTGTCCCAGTGCTCCTCGCACCCCGGCTTTCTCGGGTGGAAACCCTCTCCACCGCAGCACCAGTGCAGCCGAAGGATCCTGTGTCAGAAATCATCCCTGTCTCGAAGAGCCACCCAGGGGAAGGAAGGCGGGTCGTCGCCGCCAAAAGAAGAATTTTGGGAAGGTCCGGGCGGAGATCAAACCGGTCCGCTTCTCAGACTCTGAAGCGGAGTACGACTCAGCACGGGAACCCTCCCCTCGCTCATCCGAGTCATGGGATGGGGTAGGAACAAGGCACATCATCCTAGTACTCCCGGAATGCGAGGTCCATAGGATTCCCGCCTCCCTCCATAGGTATATCCAGGAGGATGAAAATATGGTGACCTCGCAGGTTACAATCGTGCAATCACCACCATCGTCACCAGAAGCGCTCTCTACCTCAACAAGAGATCACAGAGATCTATTCTGGGGACCAATGGCAGGCGAGCAGTATCGCGGCCTGTCACTGGTAGCCCTAGCCCCTGAGCCGAGAACTGTGGCCATCAGCCCGTCTTATCGCGATGTAGCGGCCAGGTCGCTACACTCTTCGGAAGACAGCTTGAGAATCAGTGGCCAGTCAGCCCGCTTGCCGTACTCTCCATCGACCCGCCTACCGTCCCAGCGGTCTGCCTCAGTACCGCTGCCAGTTTCTCAGCCACCCCCAGTTGACGAATGGAGCAATCAAGGGAGAGACCCTGAATCTGAGCTGAGGAGCTTATGGAACATCCTTGCGACAGACCACTTCCCTGAGAAGTTCTGGCCCGTGGCAGCACCGAATTTTCATGCACCGGAATCCCTCACCCCAGAAGAGGTTGAATGTTTCCGCAAAAACCTATAGGCGACGCACTTTCACCTTCGTCATCAGCGGGTGGTTTATCCCAGGAGCCAAGCGCACCTGGAATACATTGGCGAGCAACGCCGTCTAGTCGATCTGGCTGCGCTCCCCGTGGCCCAACGCCCCGAGTCGCCAGGTCACCGTAAGCCCCTCCAACAACAATGCGTTCAGAGCTTCAAGGTACTCCGCAAAATTATCAGGGAGGCCACCCCCCATGTGCAAATCCGTGCCTGGGGGCAGCATGCTGCCCTCCTCTTCAGTCTCATCCAGCGGCAGCTCGACCTGCTAGGCGACATCGAGGACATGCCCCCAGGAAGGGTCACAGTCAATATGGATGACATAGTCGACGAGGAGAATGAGTTAGAGCTTCTTGATGGAGACTTACCCCCCAAGGGTGTGACACCACTATTGGACCCGTCGGGGAGGGTTACACGCCATCATAGGAACCTACTTGGTCTCCCTGCGCCCACCGAGGCATTGGTACTCAGCCGGAATTTCGGTAAGGGTAAAGAGCACGTCAGAGCTGCCAAGCACTCCGACCCGTCCGCCTCAGTGCAGAAGACGGAGGAGGACCTTGAAAAGGCCACATTGCGCCAACAACTTGCTGAGTAGAAGAAGTTGGTCGACGAGCTCCTTGCCGAATGTGTTGCGGAGCGACGACCTGACTAAGGCAATCCTAGGCCGACACAGTAAGGGCAGGAAAAACTTCCCCTCAACGAGGTGCCTCCAGGAAACCCTGATCATGCTGCTCCTGCGGACAGGGTCGAAGCCGGATCTTACGATAAGAGGGCACGGTATGTCTCACCAAACCCTCCTAAACGGCGCGAAAATCCAAGGAATCCAGCTCGGGTTCCCCCAGCTGCCCCACAGGCCGCTCCACCAGCTGCTCCACGAGCAGCTGAGACTGTTTACCGTGTTGAAGAACCTGCCAACGCACTCGTAGTTAGGGATCCCCTTCAAGACAGGGACCCCCGCCCAGATGATCCTATGGCGGCGCTCATAGCCCGCCTTGAGGCATTGGAAACACGACAGGTGACAATCCCACCTGATGACAAGCCATATCCGGCATGGGTGGATGACATGCCGACACCTCCGGGTTTTGGGAATCCCACCTTCTCCCCCTTTAACGGGATGGGGGACCCGCCGCAGCACTTGGACCACTTCAACTCAAGGTGTGGGCCCATGTTAGGGACTCCAGTGCAGCAGGAGGCTGCCAAGCTCCGCTGTTTTGTCCAGACATTGGAGGGGTCGACATTCGTCTGGTACAACCAGCTCCCCGTCGGATCCGTAACCAGCTGGGAGGACCTTCATAGGCAATTCCTCTACCAGTTCAGCTCTACCACCTGGAAAACGAGCATCGCAGACCTCTTCAAGTGCAAACAAAGGTCTGATGAGCGAGTCGCGAACTTTATCGCCCGGTGGAAGGGGCTCACATACTCCCTTGACATGTCACTGACTCAGGAGAAACTACTGATGATGTGCGTAGAGAACGTCAAGACGGAACTGGTTCTTTCTCTGGTCACGCAGAACTACCCTGGAGAGTTCTAAGACTTCTCCAATAAGGCCCAGCGCCTGGAGGAAGCCCTGCAACAGGCCAACCAGGTACGTTCGTTACCCCTTGTAATTCCAGCAAGGAGGGCTGCCAGAGCTGAGCCCACCGTGGTGGCCCAAATAGAAGCCCCCAGACAACTAGAATTGCTACCAGTGGCACCAGACCCGCAGCCTCGCATAGGCCCTCCACCTCAAGCACAACCTCTAACTCAACAACGTCCTCCTCAGAATCAGCAAGTTCCCCCGCGTAATGCGCCGCCACCGCCCAGGCGGGACAACCAGGCTCCGCCTCCTCGACAGGCTCCTCCAACTCCTCGTCAGGGCCAGGATCCAAAGACCCCCTTTCCAGACAGAAGAAACCGGACCTACTCATTCAATAAGAACCAGGTTCCCAACTATTTCAGAAGTGCCTTGGAACAAGGGATCGTGCGGTTGCCTGAGTGTAGAAGGCCAAAAGAGGCGAACCTCACTGATCGCCCCAACTACTGCCCCTATCATCGGATCCTGGGGAACACCCTCAAGCAGTGCTATGTGTTTAAAGACTGGCTTCAAGACCAGGTCGATAACAACATAGTCAGGTTGGGCCCAGCCCCGACACAAGTGGCAGGTGTCTTCGTAAGGCCAGACAGTAGTAGCGACGACGAAGGTGAGTGACAGTAGGTTTCTAACCGCGGATCCCAGAAGTATGATGACTGGATGGCCCGCAAAACGGTCACCCGTGCCCATGGCATCATTCGGGCATGCCTGAATTAGCCGGAGCCTTCAGAAGCTGTGACCACCACTTCTGCATCATCGTCACAGCCGACCTCTTCCCAGAAGAGCAAACATCGACAGCGCAAGAGAAAGCTACGCGCCCCGCCAATGCCATCATCGTCCCACACTCTTGGCGACTTCATGCCCCCTGAGATGGGGATTCCTCCAAGAATCTGCCCAGTAGTGGATGACTCTTCAAGTGATAGTCAATGGTACGCTTCGGTTAATACTGTGGAGTTGGTAAACCCCTATATGACTCCCGACAACGAGGAGTGCCAGGAGAACCTCCCCAACGTCCCCAGCCGACGCCAACACCGGCAGAGCCGCGACCATATGGGTCGTCGAGGCACATCAATTAGCACCTCCAGCCAGGCCGTGCATGCCACTGAGACCAGACAGCAGGCTCAGCGCAGAGTTCAGCACGCACAACCCCTTCATCCGGTGTCGTCAGGTCCGCCTCCACCGCTGTTTGCATTGCTAGATCAGGTAGAGTCACTTCGACCATGCCGCGACCAGCCTCGCCCTGCTATAGGCTGTTCTCAGTCATCCGACCCTCATCTGGTAGCCACTCTCTGAGCTTCTACTAGTGAGCAGCATGATATTCCCAGCACCAATCAGCCGCCAGTCCAGCCGACAGGGCCCTCCATGCCTCCTGACACAGAGCGGCCTCCTGCAAGCAGAAGTTCGTGCCTGGCGTGGAAATATGATGTCCTCAAGCACCTTGCCATCATCCTAGCAAGGCTTTCCATTCCGAGGCCCTTCGCTTGTCATCATATATGCGTGAGGCCCTTGCTGAGTCTTTAAGAAACCCCCTTCAGTTTGAGACAGAGGTAGCAGCCGCCGAAGCTTTTCATGCTGAAGCTATTGAGAATGCTGAATGTACGACCATCATTTTGTTCTCTAGAGAAGATGAAGGATCTCTCGTACATGGGCACTGAAATGCACGGCCGATTGTCGCCTATCGACCGGTCAAAGTTCCGGTGCTCTGCTAATGTGTATAGTAGCACTCGGGTCGAATCCTCGGCGATGATACTTTGAAATAGTCGTTTGTTTTTAGTTGATTGTATTTTGATTGGGGGGGGGTTTGTTTGTAGAGCTTAATTGAAATGTTTAATGGATGATGTTTAATTTAACAATTTGATAAAGATTGGGGTGATTTCATCATTAGGTTATTTAAGCTTGTGATATCCTTGAGCTTTGCTTTATATTGCATTTAAATTAACACACATGTCACAAGTTGACGTTGATTTGAATTCCCAAGTGTTAAGGCTTTAATCCAAGCCTTAACTTAACTTAAGATTCTAATCTTTATCATATCTTGTTTATGGTAGTGTATTTATGGTTCCAATAATCCATGGAAACCACAAGTTAAACAAAACAAGTCATTAATCCATGACATGCTAAGTCCAATATACACAATGTTAATTCAACGAATACTCATCGAGCAAAAGCTCTCAATCGCTTAACATAACTAAATTAAAACTCACCCCAATGAGAGATTTACTCAGCCATTATGATGTTTATTAATCTGGTAATATATGTTTATGGTGATGAATTACAAAGAGAAGAAAAAGAAAGGGACAAGATAAGAGTAGTGTGCCGAACACACACACGAAATATTTTGAGAATCAAAAATGGAATTTCGATTGAATGAGGAAGAAAAATAAGGGAAGGAGATTCAACTGAATTTAAACTATTTTAAGAAAATTAATATTAAAATACAGAAGGTGGAGGATAATAAGAGATATTGAAGAAGAAACTTGCATTAAAACAGAATTACAAAAGAAAGGACTTACAAAATTACAAAAACGAAGAACACAAAAGTAAGTGAAAACAAAGAGAGGAGGAAAGGTCTCTCAAGTGAAAACTTGAGTATGGAAGGTCCTCCCAAGCCTTTGGCAAGTATTTGTCCGTGCCAATATGTTCTCTTATCTTCTGAAATGCCAACCCCTCTCAAGGATAAAAGGGTAGAGTATTTATAGCCCAAGGAGTGGACTGTTTGCATTCCCAATATGTCCCTCCACTTGCATCACCAATTTGGCTATACAGACAGCCGAATATCCAAATATCTCCTTCTTCAAAGTTTTAGATAATAAAGTTGGCCGACTACTGTAAATATTTGGAGGCCTTTGGACAAGTGAAGCCAAAGTTATGTCGGTTTTATTAAACAAAGGTAAACTGTCCATTTCTATCCATGCTTTTTCGATGGACAAAATGTGAATGGATTTTGGAATAGGAATATGCCTTCAAATCTGAATTAATTCTTCAAAAAAGTCGGACACCTATATCCCCTATTTCACACTGAAAAATCTCAGCTCGATTTGATGCTTACATCATGAGATATGTCATGAATACTATACTAATTTTATTTCTCGGCCAGAATGGTAGGTTGGACTTCAAATCTTCATTTGGGCCCCTTGTAATTGGATTTGGGCCTTGAAATTTTTATCCAAGATGACATGTAGTGTCCCCAGAATTATGGTGGAGAGTTAATGTTTTTGGACTTCTGGATTGAGCCCAGTAAATCAATCTTCAAGACTGGTTCAGTTTGTTCACAGATTCTTTAGTCTTGTTTGTGAGGACCATATGACCCTTCAAACGGCAGAATTGGCTCATGGTACCTTCTAATGAAATGTTGTATATTGAAAGGAGAATCCTAAAAAACAAGAACCACACAATTTGGATCAGTATAGTGATAGTTATTATTAAAACATTAAACTGACTCAATTGGACTACTTCTAAAAATGCTCAAAAATTATACTTAATATTAAAACATTAATATTTCACACAAATTATGCATATTTCATATAAAATTAGTAAAGAGAGAATATAAAAAGTCATGAAAATATTAATGACATCAACTCCCCCACACTTAGTTTTGTGCATGTCCTCATATGCAACAAATATAAAAACACGACAAAATCATTTTTACTCACCAACATATTTTAAAATTTTGTTTTCTCCAATCAGGGGAGGTTTAGACTATTTCACTCATCCATTTTGAATTCCACCACAAGTTGTTACAGAAACAATGTTCCAAAACTAATTCATTTTTTTCATGCTCAAATTTAGAAATGGAAAATGTGGACACTCAAAACTCACACCTCTCAAGATGATAAAATTCATTTGTGGAGGTTCACTCTTTCACCAACCAAAAGTGAAAATCTTAGAGTTTGAAAAGAGCTCTCAGCTTCCAATCCCTATCCAAAGTGAACAAGAATCAAGAGGTCTTTTAAAGGGGTTTTTCTGTGGCTATGAGACGGTAGGAATATAATGTCCAAGAGAGAGAAGAAGAGGGTTAAAATACCAACATAGAAAAAGCAATGCACATTTTTTGAAATAAAACATGGAAGGAAATGAAAACACATATTTACAAGGGAATGATTGTGTGAAGAAAGACACAATAGAGGAAGAAAATATGAAGGTAATGAGAAGATGAAATATTTACAAAACAAAAAACTTCTCTCAATAAGAATATAATGCAAGTGTTCTTTTTTTTTTCTTTTCCTTTTTTTTCTTTGTTTTTTCGAAAATTGACCTTGAAACAGATCTCACACTCATATCCCAACCCATGTTTGATCTCCTCATGACACTAATTGTAATAGTTATAACAAGATCAAAGGTTGAGGAAGAGTGATTTTTGACCTACCCAAGACACAACCCATTTTTTTCATTTTTTTTTTCATTTTTTTTATTTTCATTTTTTTTGAACACTTTTCAATATCATTTGTACAATACATTCCCAAATACCACTGAATGACAACCTCCCCCCCACACTAAAATGGATGCTTGCCCTCAAGCATATGATAACACACCAGAAAGTAAGGAAATGATACCCAAAAATGGAATCCATTCCCCCCACACTTAAATTTCAAAAACTTATGCAATGAAAATCCATGTTGATATTGGGTGGGATAAGGTATTGGGATTATAACGTGGCAATCAAAGAAAAGGTTTTCATAGGCTTGAAGGGGCTTTCAAAAGAAGGATTAATGTAAGGGAAATGGGAGGCTATTTGGCTATTGTGATTCTCATGTGGTTCAGAAAATGCCTCTATCATATTAATACACACTAAGGTAGGAAATTCAGCTCGAAGGTCCAAAAACTCAAGACTCACAAATGGGGGTGAAAACACACATTTTGAAAAGATGGCCATAGGTGGCCTTGGCATGAAAGCAAATGTTTGTTCTCACGGTTGGGGAAAATCATTTTCCAAATCAAAAATTGAGCATTCAAAATGTGTTGGTTTTGACACAAAATTCTTTATCCAAAGTCATAATGAAAATACAAAATTTTTGAGATGAAAACATGTCTGTTAACTCCCTAAAATGGTTGTACAAAATTTCAAAACTCGATGGTGAGTAAGCATGAATTATAATTTTTTTGTATTTTTTTAAGTGATTGTGTTTTGTGATTTTTTTAGTTTTTAAGGTTTTTTTAAAATACACACCCTCACAAGAAAGAAAAAAAAGGGTTTGAAAAAAAAAGTGGTAAAAAAATGAAGGAGAGAAGAAGAATAAGAAAGAGGTAGAGAGATGAAGAGATAGAGAGAGAGTTAAAGGTAAAGAGGTGCCCCCTGGTTTGGATTTGGTGGGTCGCCATCTCCATCTAGTGGTTGGTCGATTGGAGAAGTTGGAGATCCAGGGGAAGTCGATGATGATCCAGGATTGTGTGTCCTCTCATGGTGATTCTTTAACCGATGTCCATTAACCGTGAATGTCCTTTTGGAAGAGGGGTCTTGGACTTGCACTGCACCAAATGGGTAAACATTAGTAATAACAAAAGGACCTTCCCAATGAGAATTAAGCTTTCCTGGGTGAATTCGGAATCGAGAATTGAAGAGCATTACCTTTTCACCTTCATAAAATACCTTTCTCAGGATGTGTATGTCATGGAGTACCTTAGCCTTCTCTTTGTACAGATTGGAATTCTCATTGGATTCAAGTCGAAGCTCCTCTAGTTCATCCAATTGCAACAATCTTTCTTCACTAGATTTTTCACAATCAAAATTACAGGTTTTCATAGCCCAAAAAGACTTATTTTGGATTTCAACTGGTAAGTGACACACTTTACCAAAAACTAGCCTAAAAGGAGACATCTCAATGGGTGTTTTATAGGCAGTTCGATAAGCCCAAAGGGCTTCACCAAGTCTCTCAGGCCAGTCTTTTCTGGTGGGCTTAACAATTCTCTCAAGTACCATTTTCACTTCTCTATTAGAGAGTTCAGCCATGCCATTTGTTTGGGGGTGATATGCAGTTGAAGTTTTATGTACAACCCCATTCTTTTTCAGAAGAGCTTCCATAGTTATATTACAAAAATGGGTTCCTAAGTCACTGATCAAGGCACGTGGTGTGCCAAATCTTTGGAAGATGTGGGTCTTTAGGAACTCACTAATAGTATGAGAATCATCCTTCCTAGTGGGTTTGGCCTCAACCCACCTTGAAACATAATCGACCGCAAGAAGAATGTATGAGAATCCATTGGAAGGGGGAAATGATCCCATGAAATCGATGCCCCAAACATCGAAGATTTCACAAAAGATTAAAGGCTTTTGGGGCATTTCATTTCTTTTGGAAATTGTGCCAAACTTTTGGCAAGTGGGACATGATTGACAAAACTCATGTGAGTCCTTGAAGAGTGAAGGCCAGAAGAATCCAGAGTCTAGGACCTTTCGGGAGGTTCTTTGTGGTCCAAAGTGGCCACCTCCGGGAAGTGATTGGCAGAATTCTAAGATGGAAGAATGCTCATTTTCTTCAACACATCTCCTAATTACCATGTCAGCCCCGGTTTTCCAAAGTTTATTTTCTTCCCAAAAATAGTATTTTGAATCACTTTTCAACTTCATTTTTTGTTCTTTTGAAAACTTATCAGGAAAAACACCAGAAACCAAATAATTTACAATTGGGGCATACCATGGTAAATTTGGAGTGAGAGAAGAAAGGTTCTCAATGGGGAATTCAGGATCAATGATTTCTGAATGAGAAGAATTAGAAATTCTACTCAAGTGATCATCCATAGGGTTTTCTTTTCCAGGTCTATCTTTGATTTCAAGGTCAAACTATTGGAGCATTAGGATCCATATTATTAGCCTCAGTTTGGAATCACTTTTCTTGAGTAAGAACTTTATAGAAGAATGGTCTGTGAAGATTATGATTTTGGCACCTAAGAGATAGGGCTGGAATTTATCTAAGGCAAAAACCACTGCTAGAAGTTCCTTTTCAGTCACAGTGTAGTGAGATTGAGTTTCATCCAATGTTTTTGAGGCATAATAGATGACATGAGGAATCTTTTCTCTTCTTTGACCAAGAACAGCCCCAACAACTCTATCAGAAGCATCACACATTAACTCAAAGGGTAAGGACCAATCTGGGGGTTGGATTATTGGGGCAGTTGTAAGAGAAGTTTTGAGTTCAACGAAGGATCTCTTGCAAAACTCATCGAAATGGAAAGTGACATCATTTTGGAGTAACCTAGTGAGTGGTAGGGCAATTTTACTGAAGTTATGGATGAATCGTCGATAGAAACCGGCATGACCAAGAAATGAACGGATGTCTCGAACATAAGTGGGTGGAGGAAGTGATTGGATCACTTCAATTTTGGCAGGATCAACTTCAATACCATCCTTTGAAATTATGTGCCCTAGAACAATCCCATTTGCAACCATGAAGTGACATTTTTCAAAATTTAACACAAGGTTACACTTGACACACTTTTGGAGGACTATAGAGAGTGAATTCAAACAAGATTCAAATGACTCACCATAAATAGTGAAGTCATCCATGAAGACTTCCATGCAGTGTTCAATGAATTCTGAAAATATACTCATCATACATCTCTGGAATGTTGCAGGAGCATTGCAAAGGCCAAAAGGCATTCTTCTATATGCATATGTTCCAAAGGGGCATGTGAAAGTAGTCCTTTCTTGGTCCTGAGGTGAGATTGGGATTTGAAAATATCCGGTGTATCCATCAAGAAAGCAATAGTGTGACTTTACGGCTAATATTTCTATCATTTGATCAAGGAATGGAAGAGGGTAGTGATCTTTTCGTGTTTCAACATTCAATTTTCGATAATCGATGCATACACACCATTTGTTCTTCACTCGAGTTGTGACTACCTCCCCATGTTCATTTGTGACAACAGTTATCCCACCCTTCTTTGGTACAACCTGAATTGGACTAACCTATTCACTATCAGAAATTGGGTAGATAATACCATCTTTAAGAAGCTTGGTGATCTCTTCCCTAACTACCTCAAGGATGAGTGGATTGAGTCTTCTTTGTGGTTGTTGAATTGGTTTGGATAACTCCTCAAGATGGATGTGATGCATGAAAAGGGTAGGTTTGATTCCTGGTATGTCATCTAGGGTCCAACCTAAGGCCTTTTTGTTTTCCTCTAACACTTGAACAAGTTTGGACTCCTCGGTTTCAGTAAGTGTGGCAGAGATAATGACAGGATATGAGTGATCATAGAAGAGGAATGCATATTTCAGGTGTGCAGGAAGAGGATTCAGATCAGTCTCATCTTTCACTTTTGGGCTCGACAACTCAGGAATGGAAGAAGGGACTTCAGTTGCTTCAGGTTCATTTTCCTTAATACTGTCCAAGGTGGAGCAGTAGAGATCAGATTTGAGATGGGATTCAAGAGAGTTTTCAAGATCCTCTAAATTGATGGAGTCTATGAATGAAAGGTCCACATCAACTTCACCATTTATGACTTGGTTAATCTTAGTACATATTTCACAAGATCCTATCTCTTCAGAACAGGATGAACATGATGGAATGGGGTTCAATTGACTCTTAGAAGTGTCCTTAGAAGCATGGATTGAGAATGCATAGTGATCCTCAGATGGGTATCGCATGGCTTGGAAAATGTTGAAATTGACCAGTTGGTCACCGAATTCCATGGATAGGATTCCTGAATGGACATCAATCTTGGTCCTCGCAGTCATGAGGAATGGTCTTACTAGAATTAGGGGAGATCAAGAAGAGTTCGTCTCACCTTCCATGTCAAGGACATAGAAATCAGCAAGGAAGATAAGATCATTGACTCTGACAAGGACATCCTCAATTATTCCCTCAGGATTAGCTGTGCTTCAATGGGCTAATTGAATGACAACACCCATTGGGTGTAAAGGACCTATACCAAGGTTGGAGAATATGGATTTGGGCATGACATTAATTGAGGCTCCTAGGTCTATGAGTGCATCATCAAAGTTCGAACATCCAATTTGGCATGTAATCGTAAAGGTCCCTGGATCTTTTCACTTTATGGGAATAGACTACTAGGTGGAAACATTTTTGAAGGTCCTAAGTTTCCTCTTGTGGGTACACAACTCCTTAAGAAACTTGGCATACTTAGGAATTTGTTTTATGGCATCTAAGAGGGGAATGTTGACTTCAACACGTCTAAACATGTCGAGCATTTCAGGATTGGGTGCAAAGGACTTCCTTGGTTTAGAAACAACTTGAGGAAAAGGAATTGGATTCCTAAGTGGAATGGAAGGAGGTGAGGGAATGGATTCAGGTTCCTTTTCAATTTTCTTTTTCTTTTCATTTTCTAGGTCATCATTCAAAGTAGGGTTTGAGGATTTATCTTGAGGCATAGAAAGTTACTTTCCTGATCTAAGTGCAGTTGCACTTACATTACCCTTGGGGTTGGGTAATGGTTAAGCTGGGAGTTGGGAAGAATTTGATTGTTGTTGCTGGCTCAGGTGGGATGCAAGTTGACCTATTTGAGTTTCAATGTTTTTAAGGCTAGAACGGGTGAAGGAGGCAAGATCTTCCACTGCACTTTCCCATGGTTTCTTAGAAGAAGAGGCTTGTCCCGAATTGGGATTACCTTGAGTTTGGTTCTTGGGAAATCGATTGTATTGGTTTTGGAATTGGGAAGACTCACTAGGATAATGGAATCCAGGAGGAGGATTATTCCTTTGAGGTTGAGGAACAAAAGGATAAGGTTGATGGAAGTTACCACCACCTTGACCATATTGGAATTGGTTTGGGTTTTGAGGAGGGAATTGAGGGGGGTGAGATATGGGATTACCATACCTAAGGCCTTGGTTATAGGAAGAAGAGAAGGGCTCGGAGTGAGGTTGGTTAAAGTTTCTAACAAACTGACCTGATAGTTGAGGATTGGTGTTCCACTGAGCATATGCTGCATTGAGCTCCATTGGTCCAGATGAATCGGGTTGATCCTCTTGAAGTTGTGGACATGTGTCAGTTGGATGAGATGGAGAGTTGCAGATTCCATAGTTTTTGACAGGTTCAGGAAACATTGATTGTGGAGAAGATGAGGTTGGGGATTTGGTAGCCACAACTAGTTGTCGCACAAGACCTGTAAGTTTACTCATCCACTCGGTCATTTTGTTCGACTCAATTGATTGATTATCTTGGGCTTGTTTGACTTGAGCATGTTTTCTAGTATGGAATTGTTGTGTGTTTGCAACCATGTTACTTATGAGATCTCTTGCAGCTGCAGGAGTTTTATCAACAAGAGCACCGCCACTTGCGGCATCTTTGAGAGTTCTCTCCATAGCCAATAACCCCTTATAGAAGTATTGGATCAGGAGTTGGTCAGGAATTTGGTGGTGTGGGCATGTTGCAACAATCTTTTTGAACCTCTCCCAGTACTCATGGAGTGATTCACTTGGGAATTGATGGATACCACTTATTTCCTTTCAGATAGAAGCAGTACGAGAAGCAGGAAAGAATTTCTCTAAGAAGAGTCGCTTCATGTCATTCCATGTAGTTATGGAACCAGGAGGTAGGTAGTAGAGCCATGACTTAGCAGTGTTATCTAGGGAAAAAGGGAATGCTCGGAGTTTGATTTGTTCTTCAGAAACCCCTTGAGGCTTCATGGTAGAGCACACTACTTGGAACTCTTTAAGGTGGAGATGTGGATACTCACCGACTAGCCCGTGAAAATGAGGGAGAAGATGAATCAAACCCGATTTGAGTTCGAAGTCAGCTTCTATGTTTGGATATTGAATACCAAGAGGTTGATAATTCATATTAGGGGCAGCGAGTTCTTTAAGGGTTTGTTCCCTAGGATTGGCCATTTCAAATTCAAATGGTTGGACAAGGACTGGTTCTTGAATTATTTGATTATCTCTTATGTTCCTCCTAAGTTGGCGAAGTGTTCGCTCAATTTCAGGGTCAAAAAAATCTGAGGGATTGTTTGGAAGGCTATGGGGCATTCAGAGAGATGTTGGAATAAAGAGGAAGACGAGTTTTTCTTTTTATTTTTTTCGTTTATGATTTTTATGAGAAGACGGGTTTTTCTTTGTGTTTTTTTTCAATTTTTTTTCAATTTGTTTTTTTTGTGTTTTTTTTACAATAACCAGAAACTAATGACTAATTAAAGAACCATCCCCGGCAACAAATACATTTGAAATGCACGTCCAATTGTCGCCTATCGACCGGTCAAAGTTCCGGTGCTCTGCTAATGTGTATAGCAGCACTCGGGTCGAATCCTCGGCGATGATACTTTGAAATAATCGTTTGTTTTTAGTTGATTGTATTTTGATTGGGGGGGGGGGTTTGTTTGCAGAGATTAATTGAAATGTTTAATGGATGATGTTTAATTTAACAAGTTGATAAATATTGGGGTGAGTTCATCATTAGGTTATTTAAACTTGTGATATCCTTGAGCTTTGCTTTATATTGCATTTAAATTAACACCCATGTCACAAGTTGACGTTGATTTGAATTACCAAGTGTTAAGGCTTTAATCCAAGCCTTAACTTAACTTAAGATTATAATCTTGATCATATCTTGTTTATGGTAGTGTATTTATGGTTCCAATAATCCATGGAAACCACGCGTTAAACTAAACAAGTCATTAATCCATGACATGCTAAGTCCAATATACACAATGTTAATTCAATGAATACTCATCGAGCAAAAGCTCTCAATCGCTTAACATACCTAAATTAAAACTCACCCCAATGAGATATTTACTCAGACATTATGATGTTTATTAATCTGGTAATATATGTTTATGGTGATGAATTACAAAGAGAAGAAAAAGAAAGGGACAAGATAAGAGTAGTGTGCCGAACACACACACGAAATATTTTGAGAATCAAAATTGGAATTTGATTGAATGAGGAAGCAAAATAAGGGAAGGAGATTCAACTGAATTTAAACTATTTTAAGAACATTAATATTAAAATACAGAAGGTGGAGGATAATAAGAGATATTGAAGAAGAAACTTGCATTAAAACAGAATTACAAAAGAAAGGACTTACAAAATTACAAAAACGAAGAACACAAAAGTAAGTGAAAACAAAGAGAGGAGGAAAGGTCTCTCAAGTGAAAACTTGAGTATGGAAGGTCCTACCAAGCCTTTGGCAAGGCTTTGGTCGTGCCAATATGTTCTCCTCTCTTCTGAAATGCCAACCCCTCTAAAGGAGAGAAGGGGAGAGTATTTATAGCCCAAGGAGTGGACTGTTTACATTCCCAATATGTCCCTCCACTTGCATCGCCAATTTGGCTATACAGACATCCGAATCTCCAAATATCTCATTCTTCAAAGTTGTAGATAATAAAGTTGTCCGACTACTGTAAATATTTGGAGGCCTTTGGACAAGTGGAGCCAAAGTTATGTCGGTTTTATTAAACAAAGGTAAACTGTCCATTTCTATCCATGCTTTTTCGATGGCCAAAATGTGAATGGATTTTGGAACAGGAAGATGCCTTCAAATCCGAATTAATTCTTCAACAAAGTCGGCCGCCTATATCTCCTATTTCACAATGAAAAATATCAGATTTATTTGATGATTACATCATGAGATATGTCATGAATACTATACTGATTTTATTTCTCGGCCAGAATGGTGGGCTAGACTTCAAATCTTCATTTGGGCCCCTTGTACTTGGATTTGGGACTTGAAAGTTTTATCCAAGATGACATGTAGTGTCCCTAGAATTATGGTGGAGATTTAATGTTTTTGGACTTCTGGATTGAGCCCAGTAAATCAACCTTCAAGGCTGGTCTAGTTTGTTCACAGATTCTTTGGTCTTGTTTGTGAGGACCATATGACCCTTAAAATGGCAGAATTGGATCATGGTACCTTGTAATGAAATGTTTTATATTGAAAATAGAATCCTAAAAAACAAGAACCACACAATTTGGATCAGTATAGTGATAGTTATTATTAAAACATTAAACTGACTCAATTGGACTACTTCTAAAAATGCTCAAAAATTATACTTAATATTAAAACATTAATATTTCACACAAATTATGCACATTTCATATAAAATCAGTAAAGAGGGAATATAACAAGTCATGAAAATATTAATGACATCAGGAACATCCGCCCACTGTACATCATCGGTCAATTTAACAGCGTGGAAGTTTGCCGCTATCTTGTTGACACCGGCTCCGGGATTAACGTTATCCTGACGCAGACGCTGCAGAAGTTGGGTTTATCCGAAGATGACCTATTTCCCTATGATTTAAGAATCCAGGGATACGACAGGACAGAGCAGACCCCAGTTAGTAAGATCCGTTTGAAGACCCAGTTCGGTGGCCTAGTTGACAACACCGAGTTTATGGTTGTCTCCCTGGACACCGCGTACAATGTATTAATGGGCAGACCATGGCTCCACCTGCATGGGGAATTCCCCTCTCCGTATTACCAATGCCTCAAGTACTCCCTTAATGGTTGAGTAGGTGTACTCCAGGGTGACGCGTCTACTTTCACCTCTTGCGAAGCCCACTACCTGGACGCTGACTATTACAAGAGTAAGGACATGCAGATTATGGAAAGCGAGGTTGAGCCCGCCACGGTCGCAACAGACACATGGGTAGGTCTGGATGATGCCTACGTCTTCCCAATACACCGATTGGAGGCCACGGCCCCCGACATGGGGCAATGTTTTGTCGTCTCAGGTACAAGAGGGAAGCATATTCCCAAGTCCAAGTGATGGAGGAAAATCACCTCGTACTCCTACACAAACCAGGATCAGGTGATCCTGGAGCCTCCTACCCCCATAAGGTATCGAGATGTCTGCCCCCTAGCAATGACAATACGTCATACATGCCTATTTTTCTGGGATGGAATTAACCGGCTCAAGCCGACACGCCACTATTGATTTGATATCATCAAGTGTGGCCCCTTGGGTCGAAGACCAGATGAGATCGGGTCAACTGCCTTCATTCCTATGGTCTCAGCAGCACGTGAATCTCTAGATATGCTGTCCACTACTGCCCAGGCTGGTACCATCCTCCCGTCGGGATCTGCCGACCTAGAGGAAGCTTCTCCCACTGAGGATCCCTCCTCTGCAAGCGAAGAAGAGGGTTTGGAGGACGCTCCCCCCGCCTTCGAAGAAGGCGTCTTCACCACGGTCGATGAACTGGTATAAGTGAACCTTGATAGTGAGGCAGATCCGAGACCCACATTGATCAGTGCCGCCATGCCTCTCGAGGAACAACAACGGTACGTAGACTTCCTGAAACCACACCGTGACATGTTTGCCTGGAGTTACAATGAGATTCCAGGACTAGATCCTCAGGTAGCCTTCCACCGCCTCGGTCTCCCGACAAATCATCGTGGGTTCAAGCAGTCTCCCAGAAAGATGCACCCTTCTCACGGTGCCATGGTTGAGGCCGAAGTTGAAAAGCTCATCTGAGCCAACTTCATCAAGGAGGTCCAGTACCCCAAGTGGCTAGCCAACATCGTGCCAGTCAGGAAGAAGAACATCCAGATCAAGGTCTGCATCGACTTCTGCGATCTCAACCGTCACTGTCTGATGGATGATTTTCCCCTTCCTGTGACAAAACTGTTGATCGATGTTATGACTAGGTTCCAAGCTCTCTATTTCATGGACAATTACTCTGGATACAACCAGATCCGAATGGCCCCCAAGGACGAGGAGTCCACAGATTTCAAGGCGCCCCAAGGTACTTTCTGTTACCAGGTTATGCCCTTCGGCCTGAAGAATGTAGGTTCCACCTATCAGCAGGCCATGCACCGCATATTCAAGCCAATCATCAGGACATTGGTGGAATGCTATGTGGACGATCTGGTGGTCAAATCTTGCCAGTGCCAGGACCGTCTCAAGGACCTTGAGAAAGTGTTCGGTTTCCTCCGTTCTCACCACCTGAAGATGAAGCCGCTGAAATGTGCCTTCGGGGTCACCTCTGGGAAGTTCCTTGGCTTTGTTGTCAGGTACCGGGGCATCGAGATTGACCCAGAGAAGATCAATGCCATCATCCAGATGCCTCCCCTGAGCAATATTCGGGAGCTTCGAGGTTTTCAAGGCCACTTAGCCTACATACACCGATTCATTGCGAATCTGGCCAGCAAGTGTAAGCCCTTTTTCTGGCTCATGAAGAAAGGCTCCGCCTATGAATGGGACGAAGAGTACCAGACCGCATTCGAGAAAATCAGGCAGTATCTACTCCAGCCTCTGGTCCTGATGCCACCCATCTCTGGAAATCCACTAATCCTGTACGTGACTTCCCTAAAATGATCTCTTGGTGACCTTCTCGCCCAGAAGAACAATGAGGGGACGGAAAACAGTCTCTACTAACTCAGCTGCATGCTCCTCGACATGGAGACCAGATACTCCCCTATCGAGAAAAGCTGTCTTGCACTCATATTTGCCGTGCAGAAGTTGTGACATTACCTGCAGCACCACGAGGTACAACTGGTGTCTCGAGTAGACCCACTAAAGTACATTCTGAACCACCCCATGTTGACCGGCCATCTAGCACAGTGGGCAGTAATCCTCCAACAGTTCGACATCAGGTTCGTGCCTCAGAAGGCTATAAAGGGACAGACATTGGCAGATTTTCTTAATGCCCATCCAACCCCCGCGGACCAGTCCCTGGACCTGGATTTTCCCGAAAATGCAATCCTCTCGGTAGATCATGTCATCCCGTGTTGGCAGATGCACTTTGATGGTGCTTCCCGGAGCCCCACCGGCAGGAGACTCAATGATCCCAGACTCAACAGAGTAGGCATGGGTATTGTCTTTATTACCCCGACGCAAGCCATCCTGCCATAATCATTCCTGTTTTCGGAAGGCTGCACCAACAATGAAGCAGAGTATCAGAATCTTATCACTGGCCTCGATTTGGCCCTCGAGATCGATGTGCCCCATTTGCATGTGAAAGGGGATTCCGAACTAGTTATCAAGCAAATAAATGGTGACTACATCGTCAGAAATCCAGATCTCGTACCATTGTTGGAGCGCACTTTCTAGCTCATGGCCCAGTTCCCATCTCGTCCGGAAGTTACTCATGTCCCGCGATCTCAGAACAGTAGAGCGGATGCCCTGGATGGCCTGGCTGCATCACTTGCAGAACCCGAGAAGGATGATATGATTATACACGTGGCACATCAGAGATTCATTTCTCCCGTCACCCCAGATGATAACGATGGCCTGCGGGTAAGCCATCTTACCGCTGGAGCCTCCACGTCAGGACCCCCAGGTTCCCCAGATGCAGTGGTTGAAGTGACTCCTGACTGGAGAGCTCCCTTTGTCGAGTATCTCCAAAATGGTTGCCTCCCAGCTGATTGGGCCGAGCGCGAGTGAATCCGACGCCGTGCGCTGCAGTTTACCCTCCAGAGTGGTCCCAGTCTTGAGCAGATCCTCTACAAGCGTGGGTTTGATGGTTTTCTCCTCCGTTGCATCCAAGGAGTCGAGATTTCTCAGGTCATGCAGGAGGTTCACACCAGTTCCTGTGGGGCTCACCAGACTGGCCCGAAGCTGTCCCATCAGATCCGGAGACTAGGGTACTTCTGGCCCTCCATGATCCATGATTGCATCGAGTTCTCCAAGAGATGTCATGCATGCCAGATTCATTCTAATTTCATGCATCGGCCTACAGAACCTCTCCACTCCACCAAGTACTCTTGGTCATTTGCGGTGTGGGGGCTCGATGTCATGGGACCGTATCCTCCAGCGATAGCTCACTAGTGCAGGTTTATCCTGACCGCCACAGATTTCTTTTCCAAGTGGGAAGATGCAGTTCCACTTAAGGAGGTCAAGGCCCATTCTATCGTTGACTTCATGAGCTCCAACATCATCTATCGGTTTGGAGTCCCTCACTCCGTCCTCATCGATAACGACACCAACTTCCGAGCAGACGAGCTGAAGAAATTGTACGCCAAGTACAACATCTGTTCGAACCATACCTCCCGCTATCATGCACAGGCAAATTGAAAGATCGAGGCGTTCAAAAAAACCCTCTCTAACATTCTGCAGAAAATGGTTGGTCAGAACAAGAAGAGTTGGTCGGACAAGCTCCCCAACGCCCTCTGGGCATATCGGAAGATGACTCGTAATTCCACCCAGGTGACCCCATACTCTCTGGTGTATGGGGATGAGGCTGTCTTGCCCATAGAGATCCAGTTGCCTTCATTACGCACAGCGGTCTATGACCAGTAAGCGCCAGATAAGGTAGCCAAAATTCGTCTGGAGGAATTGGAATCACATGACGAGAATAGGCTTCGTGCCCTGCACATTCTGGAAAGGCATCAGAATAAGATAGCCAGGGATTTCAATAAGAAGGTTCGCCTCCGCTCTTTCCTGCAAGATGACTTGGTATTGGCCCTCCGGACGCCAATGATCCCTGGCAGGAAACCACCCAAGTAAGAGCCCAAATGGGAAGGACCTTACATAATCCATAGGGTTTACCATAATGGAGCATACTCCCTGGTGACCATGGATGGTGAACGTATAACTCCTCCCACCAATGCCAAGTTTCTCAAGAAATACTTTGCCTGAGCCAGCTGGTCTGGCATGACCCTAAACTGTTTGGTCCGGCATGACCTTAAACTGTTCGGTCCCGCATGACCCTAAACTGCATGATGGTCCAGCATGACCTTAAACTGTTCAGTCCTACATGACTTTAAACTTTGCATCGTCCTGCATGATGTTAAACTGCATCTTAAGAACTATGTATGGCTTGATTCCCATCCTTATGGTATACGTAGGAACACTCAAGCGTCTCGTCTTGAGCCCAACCCCAAACTCTTTTCTTTAACTATTACCCCTGGGTATGGTTCTCCCAGAGGATCCTTGCATGATATGGTGTAGGCTTCCTTAGCCTCACTCATGCCAGGATTATAACGGTCACACAATGTGCCCACTACCCGTTCTTCTATCCTCCCACGTCCTCACCATACGACACTAAACTACATGGCCTTCAAGAACTACGTACGGCTTGATTCCCATCCTTATAGGATACGTAGGAACGCCCGAAAATTTCGTCTATTGGCCCAACCCAAACGCCATAATCTCCCCTCGGGTCAAGACATATGGTATGGCGTAGGCTTTTGCCTCAATTCACGTCGAGATCATCTCGATTCCTCTATACATCCCACTCCCCAGAGGTGTCCGCCTCTTTCACCACCTTGCTTGACTTTAAGATGTATGAGTACAACTATGCTTCACCCACTCCTTTGATTGGGACTCCATCATCATTTCCATCCAGAAGTGCCCCCGAATGGCATGGATGCTAGGCCCAAGGGCTCTCCTACCACTTCGGGCCAACGCCCTTGAGGATGTTGAGCAACAAATTGATACAAATCCCACGTTGCGAATATAGTCAGCGGTCGATGCTCATTTGTTGTTCCCATTCCAGGTCACTATAAGGACACTGTGTTTCGAACATGGTCAAAAGCTATCCTTTGTCATTAGGGCCACCCCAAGATGTCCCAAACACTGAGTGTAGTGGTCCATTCTACCCTGTTGTATCTCTAAGCAATGAACTCCCTTCGGGTGATGCCAGCTATTAGACCCCCATATGGCCGGGAGAGCCGAGTCCGACTCCTTGTTTCCCACAACGAGCACTGCTCACATGGGCTTAAGAGCTATGATGAGGTGGGAACCGCACAAGAGGTCATATGGATACCATTGGCTGAGACGCCTAGCTTCTGAACCCTTAGCCTTTTCATGCCCCTCAGCCTTTTCGGGCCCCCGGACCAGGTTCTCGCTCGGGGTTGTACGGTGTGGTATGGGATTATGTCCTCATTCACGTCAGGTTAATCACTGTGCCGTACACATACCCGGATGAGATACCTTATCCATATTCGTCCTCACTGCATGACGTTAAACTGCAAACTGGTCGGGCCTTCCCGTCCGAGGCCCAGCCTCAGGCCCCTTGGCCTTTTTGGGCCCCCGTCTCAAGTTTCTATTTAGGATTGTATGGTGTGGCATGAGATTATGTCCTCATTCACGTCAGGTTACTTGTCGCGCCATACACCTCCCTTATTTGGGGTATCTTACCCCTTTCTTAGTCCTCACTACAAGACGTTAAACTGCAAACTGGCCGGGCCTTCCCATTCGAGGCCCAGCCTCAGGCCCCTCGGCCTTTTCTGGCCCCTGGCCCAAGTTCTCATTTAGTATTGTATGGTGTGGCATGAGATTATGTCCTCATTCATGTCAGGTTACTTGTCGCGCCATACACCTCCCTTGTTTGGGGTATCTTACCCCTTTATTTGTTCTCACTGCAAGGTGTTAAACTGCAAACTGGTTGAGCCTTCCCGTCCGAGGCCCAGCCTCAGGCCCCTCGGCCTTTTCTAGCCCCTGGCCCAAGTTCTCATTTAGGGTTGTGTGGTGTGGAGTGGACTTATGTCCTCATTCACGTCGGGCTATTTCTCCATGCCACACATATCCCATTGAGACATCCTTACCTTCATTTATCGTCCATACTGCAAGCATAGTCCCTATCGTGCTTCACATGCCCAGTTTCAGGCCCCTGGCCCAAAATCTCTTATGGGATTGTATGGTGTGGTATTGGATTATGTCCTCATTCACGTCGGGTTACTCGTCGTGCCATACACCTCCCCCTATTTGGGGTATCTTACCCCTTTCTTTTTCCTCACTGCAAGACGTTAAACTGCAAACTGGTCGAGCCTTTCCGACCAAGACCCAGCCTCAGGCCCCTGGCCTTTTTCGGCCCCTTGGCCTGCTTGGGCCTCGACCCAAGTTCTTACCCAGAGTGTACGGTGTGGTATGAGATTATTTACTCATTCACGTCGGGTTATTCACCGTGCCGTATGCCTCTGGTATGTGGGGTATGTTACCCATTTGCGTTCTTACTGTATGATGATAAACTGCACATTACTCCCTTTAAGAACTACGTGTGGCTTGATTCCCATCCTCATGGGATACGTAGGACCGCCCGAATGTATAGACTTCGGGTCCAACCCCATCTATCAGAAATTTACCTTTCACCTTGGCCCCTTGGCCTACCCTTTCCCGGGGAGGGGAGTATATGGTGTGGTATGGGACTATGTCCTCATACATGTCGGGTTTGTAATGACTACGCCACGTACCTCTCCCTCCTGAGAGTTCTCTATCCCCTTATTCTATACTCATCCCTTCAAATTGGTTACTCTGAAGTTGAGAACCCTCCTCGACCCTCTTCGGTGATTCACTAATCTGTCTAAGAGTACTCTGGTTCAACGTTTGGAGTGTCGGATTTTACGTGGACATGCTTTCACCCATTTTTCAGGCTTCATGTCCCCCTTCATTTGGGATTCCATAATCTTCCACACCCGAAGGGACCCCCAAATGGCATGGATTCTAGGCCTAAGGGCTCTCCTACCATCACGGGCCAACATCCTCGAGGGTTTTCAGGCAACAAATCGATACAAGTCCCGCGTTGCGAATATGGTCAGCGACCGACGCTCATTTGTTTGTCCTCATTACAGGTTAACACGAAATGGGTGCTGTTTTTCAAACACAGTCAACAATCATCTTCCATCATCACGCCGACCCCTTTAAGCCTTGAATGTTGGTTACATGATTCACATCATTGTCCACCTCATCATGTCCAAGTGGAATTTTGACACTCCTGACACTATCCCTCAGTGCGCATTTGCACGTTAGGGGGACAAATCCACGGTAAAGGCGTCATTCGAGGCTCCACACCGAATTCCCTTCTCTATGGTCCGAGCTCTATGACCATAAACTAAGATCTCTTTTAGAACTACGTGTGGCTTGATTCCCATCCTCATTGGGTACGTAGGAACACCCATACGTCTCGTTTTCGGGTCCAGCTCAATCGAGAGCTCATTTCTCCTGCCCCTTACCCTCTTACCTTTATTGTGGCCCCTTAGCCCAAGGTTTCTTTCACAGAATATCATACGGTGTGGTATGATATTATGTCCTCATTCACGTCGGGTACGTTTTATTCCACCGTACACATTCCCCCTTTAGCCTCGTCTCTACTACGTTTGTGCTGCATGACGTTAAAATGCATGCCTGGTCCCATCACATGACCTTAAACTGTGACAATATCGTCCTGGCCGCACGACAAAAAAATGGCGCTGCATTGTGGTGCCCTTGCTCAAGGGACATCATGTTTGGTATCGGTCAAACACCATACCATTTTTCAATGCCTTCATTTGGATTGATTCTTGTGGCGATTTCGGGACTTGCTATCCTAGGCCCGTCGCTTCACCAAAAAAAACCATTCACCTTAAAGGAAAAACAAGATACATCAAATACTGCTTCTTTTGGTGCGAGAGCCAGACCCACACACCCCTGCTATCCCCGAAACTGGTACCTTACCGTACCACCTTCCAGAACTACGTATGACTTGATTCCCATCCTCAAGGGATACATAGAGACACCTAGGCATTTCGCCTTGGGTCCAGCCCCAGGAATCATAAATCCTATTCCTCCTCATTTTCGGCCCCTGGCCTGACCCCTTGTGGGGAACCGTGTATCTGCAACTTTGCCCTGAACAAATTCGGGATGCTCCGCGATGACATTGGGAAGCGACGGCTCCCTCGCTAGAGAGGTCCTGTCTAAAAGAATGAATGATCCATGATCAAATCGATGCACCCATCTAATGTGCTTCCACCACGGTGGTGTAATTTCGATAGTGTTGGATTCTGTTCGAACAAACCATCACTCCATATTCCACGCTTTGCGTGCCCCTTATCCGGACCCTCGTCCTCTTTCATGTCTGAGGGAACCCCCTAACAGTATGGATACTCGGCCTATGGATTGCCTATTGTCCTGGGCCAACACTCCGAAAGGATAATGGATGACATTTTGAGTCAGGTCCTATGTTTCGAACACGATCAATAGTTGGCCCTCATTTGTTTGTCCCCATTTCAGGCTAACGCGATATGGATGCTGTGTTTTGAACACGATCAATAGTTATCCTCCATCGCCACGCCACCCTCATTGTGTTCTGAATCCTGGGTATCATGATTCACACCTTCCATCCCCATCTGTTTGGATTGATTCCAGCGCCCTTGGAATTACCACGTTCGTGCATAAGAGCACACTAGGAAAATGGTAATTCGGCTATTCTCAGAGATTCATTATCCAATCAGGTCTCTCCCATTTCCTCCCAGAAATCCGGGCCGATTGTTCAAACCCTAAATGACCGAATCTTGGTTTGCACTCCCACATTTGGATGTGGGTGATAAGGTGGTCATCCCTTGTTTCTCACATCGGGCCCGACCCACGTGAGCTTAGGGAACGATCATTGGACGCTCCATGAATACCACGATAATGCAATAAACCAATGTAAACAATGGAACTCATGCATGTCATGACATCAAACAATAAAAGCATGAAAGTACGTTTTAGGGTTTGTAATCGTTACAATACTCGAGGGTCGATTCCCCCCATGGATGGGTTAACCTCATCAAAAGAACATAGCAGCTCTGCCACCCTCTGGCTGGTGGCATCCAGGAGTTGTTGCCGCCTGTTCAGCTCCTGTTCCTCCTCAGCAGTGATGGGGTGCAATTTATCAGATGCAATCTGGGCCCGCTCTACGTCGGTCTGAATGACGGTCATCTCCTCAGAGGCTTGCTTCATGCCCTCTTTGGCCTCCGCCAGCTAGGCTTTCAGCCATGATACCCTGATTGCGTGTCAAGGGAAGCAGAATGCTCATCCGCCCGAGTCTGCAGTTGCCGAGCCTCATCCTCAGCCTCCTGAAGCCTCTTGATGTTTACCGCTCTCCTCCGCTGCCAGCCCACACCGAGGCCCCGGTCATACTACCAAATATTTTCTTCCATAAGATCTCGGACGAGCATGTGAGGACGCCGGGCATCCACTTCCCCAACACATAGTTCACGCAGTCGCGAGTGAAGTCTGTCCATCTCATCCAACCATAGTGCTTGGGGGTGTCATTGATGAAGCGCGTGATCAACTTCCATGATCGGCGATTGACTATCTTACTATCCTCTTCGTCAGAGGCCGTCTCGTCCCAGTCGGCACGATTGGCAGGCTCATACGCGGGGAACACCCCCATGAACTCTTCAGTAGGGTCCATGTCTAGTATTTGATCGGGCATGGCGGGACCTGGACTATCTGGTCGATCCTCATCATCAGATCCTACCTCAATGATCTTAGGTTCAGTCCCACTGACGGTCCCGCCAGTGATTGGGAGAACCGCCGCTTGGCCGGTTTGGTGCTCTGCCTCCATGATCATCGACATTCCCCTGGGAAGGAAACCACAAGAAGCCCCAACCAACCTCGCCAAGGCGGCCCACGCCATTTGAAGAACTGTACGCGCCAAAAAAGGGGGTATGAGTGTCAATTGGAATGGTTAGGGGGTGGCGGTCATGAAATCGATAGGAGGGACTTACATAGATCGAATTCCTGATCTCGATCTTGGGTTGATATCGTCGGGACCCCGAATCGTGACCCCCTGTATAGGGTTGGAAGGTCTGAAAACTCTGGAGGGATCGCCTCAGGTATCCTAGCCCCAGTGGACGCATCAATAGATACGGTGGCAGGTGCAGATCCCGAAGGTCCCGTATCTGCATCCAATGAGGGATGAGAACGAGTTCTGTATATAAGACTCTCCTGCACGGTTTGAATGTTAGCAAAGGGTCCAGAATGACCTCAAATAAAGTCTCAGAGAAGGGGGTTTTAGATTTTTTTACCTCAAGGGCCTCTGCGAACTCTTCAAGATCCGAGTCTTGATCTCAAACTTTGTCCTCCTCCAATGGGCTCCCTCTCCCGATCTCATCTCCCCAGGAGGACTCTTCTGATTCTTCCGGCAAGGGGAAACGCTCTCTTAAATCAGCGGCCGACAACTACGGGGGAGTAGTGCGGTCCAACAACACCTTGACACAGTCTGTCATTGGGCTAGGGGCATCCCGAGAATGCACAAAATCCTCCAGCTCTGCCAGGTACCGCTCCGCTTCCGCCTGGGGCACCGCAAAGCCGTCCCGGATAGGGCCTATCCCCAGTAAATCCATCCCGAGACAATTCAGGTGCTGCCACAACTCGGCGGGGCCGAGGAATTTCCTGTTGACTTCCCAGATGTCCTAGGCCTCTGGGAAAATGACATTCTCCAGTATGTCGATATGGTGAAATCGCTTCCCCAGAGCCTGGGTGGGTATCTTGGGGAATCCTCTTGGAGGCCTCCCCTTTGGATGACTCTGTTCTTATGGAACCGCCGGGTCTACTACCACTGCTGAATCTATGGCTGCTGCCTCACCCTAAATTGGTGCGGGCCTCACCGCCACGGCAGCCTCTCCACCGCGGGATGCCCTTGCTGCCTTCCGGCCCCAACCTCGAGGTCAGGGAGGTTCGCCATCACCGACCCGAACGGTTGGTTGCTTTAGCATCTCTCCTGGATAAGCCGCCTCCCAGCTTATGGCATACTCCTTCACCATCCCAAAGACGGCGGTAGGCGGGGGAAGTTCGTTCCACATCTTCCCATCTTCCCGTGTGAACATGAGTCACATCTACCTCATCACACACGGGTGTTCCTCATGGCGCATCTCCAAATAGACCCGCGGGGCCAGTCACTGCATGCACCAGAATTGCATTGAAAACCGGTGTGGGGTGTACGGCTCGCAGAGGGGATCATAGTCCACCATTGCCACCAAGACTCCGCCTCAAAAGGCCAGGAGATATGCCCGATGCTCTTCTGTTCCCTGGACATCATCAGTGAATACCCCCGTCGACAACGGAAACAGGTGAAAATTGAACTCTTTCGCCTTTCACACCTGGTTCAATATAAACGGTGTGGTCAACTTGGCCGGAAAGCTCCTCGCAGCGTTCAAAATTGATGGGCGGAAGTTCAAGCCCAAAGGAGAGATAGGGTTCGGGTATTCGTAAACCCCCCTGATATGTGCCATTATCCACCCATACAGAAGGTGAAATGGCCCACATACCCTCTGCGTCCTCTTCCCCTCGCTGATATGCCACAACATCTTATACAGTTTAGAGAGCATCGAGATTCCTAGGTTGACCCGCCCTCCTGTCTCCAACTTGGACGCCATGATAAATGTGATTGGGCGTACTCCCATGTTGGTATCTCTCACCGGCAGGATCCAACCGCATATAAGAGTCGCGATAAATGCCGCTAGCCTGACATTGGCTGCTGCTCAGTGCTGATGTTAAACCCCCAGGTCTTCCACTGGGTGTCCTCCAAAAGCCGCTAGTACGAGTGCTCCTTGCCCCGTTGAGCCCCCTTCGGTTAAGTCCGAGGCCTCGCCGAAAACTGCCAGTCTACCCGGAAATTCAAGAACTGCTTGAACCACCGCTTAAAGTGGACATCTCTCACTGCTTCTTTGTCCTCTCCCAGCACCAGCTCCATTAATGCCATTTCCATCCACGAAATCTGCTCCGGATCCTCCCACACGCTCATGACGGGGAGGAATTCGTCATACATAGCCCCCAGTATCGGGACCCCCAAAATCTGGTGGACATCCCACAAGCTAATACCAACCTCCCCATGGTGTAAGTGGAAGGTATTGGTCCTCGATGACCACCTGCTCAATAGCTCCAGGATTAGCTATTCGGTTGATAGATGTAGAATTGGGAGGCCCAAGCCTCCTCATACAAACCCACTCTCCTCAGCTTGGCCCCAAACTCCTCACATGAGGTGCCTACCCAGTAGGCCCAAGCCCAGTCATTTGTGAAGTTGCCACCCTGGTGCAGGTCCCATTCCTCGGACCACCCCTTCCTCGGGTTCCTCAAAGACGCCTTCAATATCGTGTGGTACAGGGGAGGAAACGTCTCCGACTACAACGCCTTCCCATCGACATTATTCAAGTGGTTGTATAAGCAATCAACATCGACGGGTATGAAATCCTCCCGGGCATGTCCATCAGCCGCCCTGAACCGTTGGAGCTGGCACGACGTACTCCTGAACCAGTAAGCTGGTTCGTCCCTACTTGCTTTAGGGATGAAGACGTCATCCCTCAGCCCGAAGCCATACAAAGGCAACCTCTTACACAGTGGGTAGTTCTTCTAGATCTTTGACAGCAACGTCACCAACGAATCATGGTCATAGTGGCTCCGGACTAACTCCCCTAGACCCAGACTGTTTGCTATATCATCCCTCCGGGTGGCATCCGCAAGAACCCCCTCGGCAGCTTCTTGATGAGCCATTAAGTTTTAGAACTTGGATGATTTTCGGGTTGGTTCATGAAGATCGTTCGCGGAGAGCGTTCACGGAGAGCATTCGTGAATCCTGTTCACGGAGTCCTGCCTACGCCTTCAAGCGCAAGATCGCGAAGCGCTGTTGTGGAGTCAAAAACTCGCTGTGCACCGCGAAGTGAAAACCCGATTCACAGAGAGCAATCGCATAGTACGCGGATCTTTATGAATCGAGAGCGCTAAAGTCCAAAATTGCAGAGACGAGAAAAGACAAAAGAGAGTTCGGGTCCCCTATTTATAGGCGAGGGACCCTCAGAGCTTCGCGGCGCGTCTCGACCGAAGCATGCTTCACGACACATCTAGCAAGAGCTTCACTTTCCGGCTTGGTGAGCCCTCTTCGCGAGGTAGCTTCGCGAACCACCTAGGATTTTGGCGATTGACCCTCAGACTTCGACCCTTGATTTCTCCATGGATCTAAGTCTGAGGGGGGGGGGATTTGTTGACACCAAAATGTGCGGAGGAGAAGAAGACACAAACCTGATGGCTGCCTCGTGAAGCCCCGTCGCGGAGTCCCCTGGCACCGTAGCGCCCCGCGGAGCTTAGAGGTGGCATGCTCCGCGAACACATTTGACGTTTGCGAACCCTCCGCGAAGCAAGGAGGTGGTAACACTTCGCGACCGCAGTTGACGTTCGCGACCCGCCATGAAGCAAGGAGGCGGTAACGCTCCGTGACCGCAGTTGACATTCACAACCCACCGCGACGCAAGGAGGCGGTAACGCTCTGCGACCGCAATTGATATTCACGACCCGCCGTGAAGCAAGGAGGCGGTAACGATCCATGACTGCATTTGACATTCGCGACCCGCCACGAAGCAAGGAGGCGGTAACGCTCCGCGACCGCATTTGACGTTCGCGATCCTCCGCGGAGCTGACTCTCGCTTCACGCTGAGTGCGCGCTGCTTCGTGGCACCTCTCCCCTATAAATACCGGCCTCCCTCGAAGTCCAAGGGGGATCATACGACCTTTCAACTTCCTAGATCCCGAATCATGAATCACCTTCTGCTCTGCGAACCATGAGCTGCGTGAGGTACTTCTACTCTGCGAAGTGCCTCCCCTTTCCCTTTTTTTAACCCCCTCTTTCGAGAGGGATGCCTTTCGCGGAGCCTAAGGGCCTCCGCGAATGAAGGGGATCCCCAAGGGGACCTGGGTCATCACAGAGCGTTTATGCTTCACGAAACACCCCTCATGTACACGAGATCCACATGCTAAGGTAGGGTCACTGTACTTCACGAAGAACATCACTTCACGATACCTTGCTTCGTGAGGCACCTTTGCTCCACGAGGCAGTGCTCCGTGAATGCCTTTCCACTTCGTGAAGCACCCTCTATATGCACCTCTGCCCTATGCTTAGGCCGGGACGCTCCACCTCGCGAAGCACACCCCTTTGCAGGTACCCTCCACCATGAGGGGCACTAGAGCTTCACATGGCCCCTGCCTATGAACCCCTCTGCTTTGCAATTAGTTTTCCCATGCGACCCTCTAGGTTTGCACGATGCAACTTCAAAGTCCAATGGATGACACTGCCCGTTGCGTTGCTTCGCCTCATGCTTCTTCGAATAGGCATTCTAATGAATATTGCTTCTTTGCATAGTCACACTAACGTGGACCCCCAATGGTTCGCTCCATGACACCCCCTAATCACGGTGTTTCCGGTGCCTTCCCTTCACCAAGGTGCAGTGGGTACCGGTTATGTAAGTCCTAGGGGTGAGGAGTGAACCCACCTCGTCCGAGCTGCAGGATGTTAAACTGCCAAGCACCATCGTCCTCAGCACATTACGTTAAATTGTGACCTCTCCCTATGCCTCGCACGCGGGGTGCTCCCACATTGGACATTCTCCACGCCCACTGGTCTCCACGAGGATGGGATATTCCCTCACAAGGGATGATATCCTCCTCATCGGAGTGACATTTGTCCGTGGGGAAAGGGCGACCACCTTGGTGTAAGCCCCTAGCTTTTCTTGCAGGAGGCAACACCCTTGCCCCTCCTTTCTTCGGTGCCAAATCCCTCTCCCGCTGGGCATTGTCACCACCGGGCCTCCACCCTAGAGTAAGTCCCAACCTCTTCGGGCTGCTAACCACACATAAGCCCCCTGTTTCCTCTTTGGGCTGCTAACTACGTGTAAGCCCCACTTCACTTCCCACAGACGCACCTTTCATGATGTGATCATCAGGTCTCTGCTGCCTCTTGTTTCTCACACTGAGAGTGACTCACGTGGACTTAGAGTAAGCACCGACCATGACATCCAACACCTGGATGACCTAGAGTGTAAGCCCCACACCACCTTCTTTTCACCTGAACTACGAGGTCTTTGATCCTTGCCAAGGTGGGGTACGTAGGAAGCCTCCACGAGATTCAAGCCCACCACCCATGGGACCCCAGGTCCTCCTTCATGTCGGTTCACTGACCCCCCTGAACTACATGGACTTTGATCTTAGCCAAGGCAAGGTACGTAGGAAGCCTCTCTGAGGTTCAAGCCCACCCCTATCCATTGGTCCCGACCATCTTCACATCGGCGCACCAAGACCCCATATCTGAACTACGTGGTCTTTGATCCTTGCCAAGGTGAGGTACGTAGGAAGCCTCTACGAGGTTCAAGCCCACCACCCATTGGTCGCTCCAACCCCATTCACGTCAGTTCACCAACACCTTGGGCTGACTCAGAGTGTAAGCCCCAAATTCCCCCCATATATGAACTATGAGGTCTTTGATCCTTGCTAAGACAAGGTACGTAGGAATCCTCCACGAGGTTCAAGCCCAACACTGGTCATTCCGACCCCCTTCACGTCGGTTCTCCCCCATCCTGCATGATGTTAAACTGTGGACCCCAATCAATGGTAAGTCGATGCTTCCCCAGTCAGCGATAAGCCGTTTCACACAAACTCATCCGAACTATGAGGACTTTGATCGTTGCCAAGGAAAGGTACGTAGAAAGCCTCCTTGAGGTCCAAGCCCACCATCCACCTGGACCAAGGTCCTTATTCACGTCGGTTCACCGATTCCCGCCCCATATGAACTACGTGGTCTTTGATCCCTGCTAAGGCAGGGTACGTAGGAAGCCTCCCTGAGGTTCAAGCCCACCATCCACAGTCGTCCCGACCATCTTCACGATGGTTCGACCTCATCCAGCGGTAAGCCGTTGTCACTCCGTTCAGCGGTAAGCCGTTAGGACCTCATCCAGCGGTAATCCATTGTCACTCCGTTCAGAGATAAGCTGTTAGGACCTCATCCAGTGGTATGCCGTTGTCACCTCATCCAGTAGTAAGCCGTTGCGACCCCACCCAGCGGCAAGCCGTTGAAAGTCCCAATCAGCGGTAAGCCATCATCAAATGAACTATGTGGACTTTGATTCTCTGCCACGAGGATACGTAGGAAGTCTCTTCAAGACTCAAGCCCAAAAACATCATCATCCTCACGACGATTCCATCCCATTCGCCATCCACTTCATTCAACTGCTCCATCATCCATTCTGATTTTTACCCGGGCTGCCACATCCTGGTGGGATCATGCCACCTCATACCCCGTTCCCCTCAATAATGGCCGGGAAGTCAACCACGTGTTGGCCCCAACGTTAGTGTTCCCTTCAGGGGTTGCACCCATCTGATCCACTCTAGTCAGTGTTCTGATTAGTCCGATCCGTCTCCGCTGGACGTTAAACTTGTGGCATACCCTGTGTTAAACATGGGAAGCTGAGGAAAACCTCAGATACATGCCCATGACATATGGTTCCCCGCGTCTGATGTGGGATGCCTCAGGCTTCCGTGCCCTCGAGAAGCCCTATAATAAGGGACAGAACACAGACGCACCAGTGTCCCAGCGCCCAGACACGCCGGTGATGCCCAACATGACTACTCCCCCAACCGAAGGTTGCTACCCTGACCGGACCCCTTGGAATGTCCCGACAGAAGCAGTGTAATTAACTGGTGTCCATGAAGATATGGCGCTAGGAAGAGTTTCACGAACATCGTATTAAATCTATAAGGGAGACCCGAACTAGGTGAGGAGTTTCGAGGAGGAATCCACGGAAGGAAGAACCGATATCCCATCATCCCGTTTCGATCAAGGAGCCGAAGTCCCTAAATAAGGAGAAGATGCCGCCCGCCTTTGGAAAGAGGGAATGCGGGGCAACAAAATAGCTGCGCATCCTCCACAGACGTGACGCACATGCCCCAGTGAAAGCGTTAGAAACAACCATGCATGTGTACCTGGACATGTCTGGGCCCTTGTACTCTTGGGTTACACGTCAAGCCACCAACACTGGGTCACACAACGTGTATGGCTCATACATGACATTTTATATTTAACTTCACCAAAAACCTTAGCCACCGCAACAAGAGGACTACACGACGTGTGTTCCTGGACTACACGCTGTGTATGTTGGGATTTTCCAGAAACCGAAGAACTCTTCACACGTCTCGCCCGCTCGTCCACCGCCACCATTTTCATCTTGAATTGCGTCAAGGAACTCAGATATAGGGCTGATTATGATCCGTCACCGATGGCCGGATTCCGGCCACCCGAATCACGTGCAGATCATCCTCGTTGCACCAAGCTGTCGTGTCGCCTCTCTCGTGGACATAAACTCACGATCCGACCTCCGATCTATGTTTCTGACATCCACATCCCACATCACATCATGATTAAATTGCAAAACGCCGATCTCCAACTTGTTCACGCATCCACCATGAATCCGGGGGATTCGATCGCGCTTGAATTCGGCCCGAAAATGTCGAATCTTGACCCCATGGGCCAACAATGAAGAACATGAAGAAATGTGGGGGAAAACACAAGAACAAATTGAAATCCCAATGTTGGATGGTGCAATTCCATCCAACGATTATATAATTCGGATTATGGGTGAAATCAAGGGCACAAATGATATAAACCAAAGGGTTCCAGAAATCAATTTAAAATCAGGCTCATGCGAAGAACGAGAATCACCAGAAATCAAAAGCATATTAAAATACATACTTGACCAATTAAAAAAAGGGCATAAAACCATGAAATAGCATGTCCTACCTCGAGATTGGATCGATTACTGACGAAGAATGAGTCTATGTTGTTTCCATTGGCGAGATCTATGAACTTTGTTGGTGAAGATGGATCCTTTGAAAAATGATTGCTGCTCCACAATCCATTCTCATTCATCAACGATCTTCCTCCTCGTCTCCTCTAATCTCTAGGGTTATGCAACCCCTTGATGTTTTTCCATAAAGAATAATATATAGAGGAGAATTAGGTTTTTGGTGTTTAACTAAATCAATTAAACAAATTAATTAATTCACTTAACGCACTCGCCAACGACCGCCTTTGATCAAGCGTTCAACACTGACCAATTTTATGCCGCGCTTAGGGTAAACCTCGCGTTTTGAAAATAATTGTTGTCTTAGATTTCCTATATGATGTCTCAATCAATGAGAAATCCATTTATTCTGAAAATATGTGCACGCATGCTTCAATATATATTAATATTTTTAATATATTAATTCCGGGATCCTACGACACCCAAACACAGCGCCATCTCTGAGGAAAAAACCCGAGATAAATATAAAAATATTTAATGGATTAAACCAATAAAACTGAAGTTGTTACATTCCCTCCTCCTTCAAGGATTTTCACTCCAAAAAGCACAATCTATACAAAAAGGTGGGGGCACTGAACCCGCATTTGGATCTCACGCTCCTAAGAACTCTCTTGCACGCTCCCATGTTGCCAAAGCAGTCAAACCAAAGAGATGATATGTCCACATAGAGTCCTCTTCTGCTGATCCTTGATCGCCATCAGGTACTCTGAGAAGGTGGATTTTTCCTCGACGACGTCCAGCTCTCCCCAGTCAATGATGTGCGTCAGGCCGTGCACATATCTCCTCAGTTGCGACATATGAAAAGCATCATGCACTCTGTCCAATTGAGGGGTTAAGGCCACATGATAAGCAACCGCTAACCCTCCATAAGATCTAGAATGATTCGATGAACCTCAGGGATCGCTTTCTTCCCTGACCAAACCTCCAAAATCTTCATCATGGGGAGACTCTTATGAAAACATGGTCTCCCTGCTCGGACTCCAAAGACTTATGATGTTGTTCCACATAAGATTTTTGTAGACTCTGAGATGTCCTCGTACGCTCGTGGGTCACCTGAACTTCCTCTGTCATTACCTGCACCATCTCTGGCCCAATAAGTGATGTATCACCAATCTCCATCCAATATAAGGGTGACCTGCATGGTCTCCTGTACAATGACTCAAAAGGTTCCATGCTAATAGTAGAGTGATAAATGTTATTATTGTAATGGTACATACCTTCCGAGACATTACTTTGCGGGAATTCTGGTGGTAGAGTTGTCCATAGGAGGTTCTGTGATAGTTGGAGGGTAAAAGGAGGGGATAGAGCTGTGTCATGCCCCCTCCCTCCAAAGATACTATAATGAAGGAAGAGAGATAATGATCCATGAGTCCAACCTTCAGTAGGCCCTGGGTTGACGACTTGCACCGAGGGTATAAAAATCTCACATATGAGAGGCATTACCTTCTATAAATAAAATAGGATCGAGAGATAGAATAATCAACCACTAAACAACTCCAACAGATAATATACAAGTAAACTCAAACCATCCCATAATGCATGAATAAAAATAAACCAATATAATAAAAGTCTCTAATATATATATATATATATCAAAAGATAAGTCCTACGACAATGACTCAACAAAAGTTCCAAAACCCAAGCTAATAATGTCTATCTCGGTCCCCAAAGTTATAGAAACCTAAAAAAATAGTTTATATACGTATGGTGAACATAACATGTATACTTAGTAGGGACATAACCAAGGTTTCAAGTGCATATGTGAGAAGAGCATGCTAATGTGCCAGTGAACAAACAACAAAACCAAAAAGCACCTAAACAGGTCAACTAACCAATCCCAGCCTCATCACGACTGACTCACCAAATCATGCATCCAATATAGTAATATAACATTGAGATCATAACAAAGCAAGGCATACCATTTCCGCTTCCTCACTGATTTGCCGCTCACACCTCACGTTGAATGTCATGTGCTCCCATCCTTTCCATAAATACCACACCACATCACATCACATCTCATTTCATTACAATCGCCGCCACCACTATATGCAACACACCACACAACCACCACACAAGCCACACATTTCCATATTCATTTACAAAGCCATTTTATTCACATTTACACTTCCCATTCATTTATCGTTCAATTCATTTAATCCATTTATCACACATCCATTTTAGGCCCATCTCATTTATTTACAAGTATATTTTGTTTCATTTTATCATCACAATTTATTCCATGTTTACAACACCTCAAGATTTTGTGAAATATATTTTTTCAAAGAAATTTAATCTTTTTGATATTTCGTGTTACACGCAACATTGAATTTAGATTGCGCTTCATGCAACACCGAGTTTAGCTTATGTTACACACAATACTGAGTTTAGATTTCGTTACATGCAATATCAAGTTTAGATTGCGTTACACGCAAAATCGAATTTAGCTTGTGTTACACGCAACATCGATTTTAGCTTGTGTTACACATAATATCAAGTTTAAACAAAACATGACATACTATTAAAATATTATTATGATAGTTGTCACATGGTCGTTGGAATGATGGGTATGAATAAGATTAACTAAATTATGAAAATATATGGTTTACACATGTATATAAAATTAATTCGTTGGTGATCAATTAATTAGAAATGAAAATAAAAATTATTTGAAAATAAAGAAAACGTTTTTAAAAAAAAAATATTTTTATTCACACAAAAGTGTTTTACCTCAATAAATTAAGCAAATCACTTTTGGTAAATGATTTTAATGAAATGTATATAGTATATATTCAATCAACCGTTTAACATTCATGTTATGTGTTTTCTAGATAAGTGATAATAATAAATGCAATTTTTATGTTTAAAAACTGTATTTTTTTTAAAAAATGATTTTTTTTGTCTTTTACGCACTTATTTTAAAATTAATTTTTGATACTTTTAGTGAATTAATTTGTCAAAATAACATTAATTTTTGAAATTATCGTGTCAAAATTATCTTAGGGTGAATTTTTGAAAATTTTATGAAAATATTAATTTTTTGATGAATAGTGAAAAATATTACATTTTAATTGAAAACCGCCTTTTCGTTTAAATTATTTATAAAGTTAAATTACATTTTATATTGTTTTTAAATTTACCTTAGTTTAATTATATATCTATTTATACAATTTAGGTCATTGGAATCATTTTCATATTGAATTTTGATATAAAAACTTTGTAAACTTTTGAACATTTTATCTTTGAAAAACATGCTTTCTCATCGCGTTTATGAGATTAATTTAAAATTTAAAATTTATATTTCTGTGAATAGAATTTGGAATAATGGATTTCATATTTGGAGTTATTATAATTTATATTATCTAATAAGGCCAACTTAATTTTTGACCAGAATGAATAGTGAAAATAATAAAAATTAATTATCGTGGTTAAGGTAAAAATGTGTTTACCGATCAGTTGAACTAAAAAGATAAGAGTTAAAATGACATAAATACTTGTCTAAAATCTATTGGGTGACCATATTTAGACCTATAATGTTTAAGTCTTGAGAATAATATATTTTGGCGTTTTGTGGCATGTGAAAAATGCGAGTACATCTTTTTCTTTTAAAAAACTTACAAGTGTGTCAGTCACCTCACTTATAAAAGGCCACTATCACTCATCTTTTCTCCACACCTTCAAACCCTTTTGGTTTGACCAATCACTATCCAAATACCTTCCCAACTTCCCCCATCTCATCTTATAAGCCTTATTATGGGAAAAAACCAACATAGGAAGGCTTTTGGTGCAAACTTAAGGAGGATACCCAAAGAAGATGCAACATTCTTCAACTAGCATTTTTATTTTATTTCTTCCTCCACCTCCTTAAATTCTTATTAATACATGCTTACATAATAACCTCAATATCGTTTATAAAACGAGGTGTTGTTATGTTAAGGTAATGACCTACAATCACCCCTATTTCCACCAAATGGGTTACAAAATCATCATTTGTGTATACAACGGACTATTGCCTTGTGAACCGATGTCATTCATTTTTTCATTACCACCTCTCACGGTTGGGTATGATGATAGATCTAATATATATATGATATTTATAACATAATTATACCCATGGATTCATTATATTATATATATATATATATATATATATATTTACTTTTCATTTTATACGAGATACAATAACGCCGTTCGTGTGTATGGTGGATGCCTTGCGAAGCGATGCAGTTCGTTTTTCTCTAATGCTTTACGTGGAAGATAATAAAGATAAATTTAATGAATATATGTGATATAAATGACATAATTATGATATTAATGACATTTTTATCATTCTGAAAAGATAATATATTATTTTCTTTCTTACCTTTTCACTAACTGAAAAATGATAACGTCATTCATGTACGTGTAGACAACCGCCTTCACAAAGCAATGTGACTTTATCTTTTCATCACCAAACCACATGGATGATATGTATAAGTATATAATGTGTTATTTATGAAATTATGATCATTCTATAAATGTAAAATATTACTTATCTCCTTTCTGTAATGATCATTAAAAAATGAAAACAGTACTCATTTGTACGTACTGGCTACCGTCTCTATGATCGTAACGTATTTCATTTCTCAAAATCATCCTTCATGATTGGTTTTAAAAGTATAATTGATGTATAAATATGATGATTCTGTCATGATTATTATTCTAAAGATTATGGAACCATGATTAAAGTAAGAGGATCAAAAATAACAAATCAAAACATATATGAAAAACAAAGCGGTTATTACCCAAAACATGGTTTTAATAAGAAATTTGTAATAAACAGGTAATAAATAGTCATAAGTAAATCATATATGTTATAATATATATAAGTATGGTTATATAATAGATTTATAATAAACTTATGTTAATTATACAGGAGGTCCGAATGTTTATGAAGTCGATGCTCAAGGTAAGGGATTTCTAGTCTCTTATTTCTAGGAGACATGCAAATTCATTGCTCGTTTCTTTTTTGTGGTGTATATATTGCCCCTTTGACATGTTATATCATGAATCTACTTCTTTTCATGATATTATAAGTTTCATTTAATGACATTATTTCATAGGGACAATTCAAATTTACCAAAATGGTAAGAGATTTATGTTTCAATCTCATCATTTATCGAGATTGTTTATGATTATGCTTTCAATGATTAAATATTATGATCTATATCTCAAGAAACTCGTGACTTTTCTTCTCATCTAGTTATGTTATGAGAATACATGTTTTCCCTTCATTTTTCTCTCCTTATGTACTCAAGATTTCAAAATTTTTTTTTAAGAAAAATCATCTTTATTTCTCTTTTTAGTCGAAAACCTTTTTTCTTCTAAAAACATGTTTTCTAAAAATATTTTTTAATAATCGTAAAATAATTTATTAAATAAATAAAACCTATGTTTTACTTTTTACAAAATGTTTTGAAAGGAATCTTCATACTGTTTTCCAAACAATGTCCGTTTGACTTTTACTGAAAATGTGAAAGGAATATTTGTTTTAATGTATACGACATGAACCAAATTTTATGCTATTATGACCATTATTTTCTTTGAAGATTTCTTTATAAGTGTTAGAGGTTATTTTCAAAGAAAATGATTTTTAAATTGTTTTATGAATTTTTAGTTTTAAAAAATTGATTTTCAAAGAAAAGTTATTTTCTTCAAGAAATGTTTTAAGTGATCTTTCAAAATCATTTTCCATCTTAAGATGTTATAATTTGATGCAAATTATGCTTTCTTGGGGATATGAATCAAGGATACTATTCATATTCTTTCTCTGAATGGTTTATCATGACAAGATATTTATGAAACCTGTTTCTCTTCCACGGGTTATACCATGATAAAATTCTTATGAAACCCACTCCCTTTTCCATGGGTTATACTATGATGAAATGATGAAATGATTATGAAACCTATCTCTTTTCCACTGGTTATAAAATGATGAAATGTTTATGAAACCCATTTAATTTTATGGGTTATGATATAATGAATGTTTTATGATCTTGTGGTTCACATACTTATCATTTTCATTATGTGACTAGTGAGACCTATATCTCCCTTCAATGCACCGAATAAAGATGGACAACTCATGAGTAAATATTTTATGCGTGAACCTAAATACATGTTCACAATTTCATGCATGAACTTGATTATATGTCCACAATGTTATGTGTGAACCTGATTACATGTTCACAATGTTATGGGTGGGCCTGTCTTTCATGTTCACAATGTTATGTGTGGACCTGGGTTCATGTCCATATGTTTATGTGAGGGTCTGATTTCATGTCCTTAACTAAATGAGCGAATCTGTCTCTATTTATACACGTTCAAAATATTATAAGATGATGTGTATGCCAAAAATATATGTCTTATACCAATGTTATGATCTTATAGATCATGTTCTTTGATTCCCTTATGATTCATGTCTTATAAACTTTCAATCTTTATGCCATGACTCAATATTATGATCTTTGATATAAAGGGTATGATTTTAAAATGTTATTCTCATGTTCTCATACCCTTATATTCATGTTATGCTTATGTATCCCCCTTGTTTACCCTTACTGAGCATCTGAGCTCACCCTTTCTTATGTTTCCTTTCCCGAGGCTATGAAAAAAGGTTTTAAGTAGGGTATGTTTGTAAAGATTACTAAAAGAGAAGATATTTATTGGAGATGTTGAAGATATTTCACCAAATTAGAAGATTGTGTACATATCATCCAAAGACACTAAACTATTATGGTCCTTAGGTGTGTGTTTGTGTAATGTACTGTATATTCATATAAAAATATGTAATATCTATGTATGAGAAGCCTGAGTTTCTATAGTTGGTATCAGAGGAAATGTTTAGTTAACCTATAGAAACTATGATGAAAAAATTTAGTGATATCCATAGGGATATTTCTAAGGATATGTCTAGGGATGTCTCTAAGGATAAGTCTAAGGATGAGTGTCAAAGTATAAGAAAATTTCTTGGAATTTTAGTAAAGGATAGAGTGAGTGGTTTCCAAGCAATCACATCCCTATTTGTACACTACAAGTAGATGTGACTCTGACACAGAGGTACCTAGGAGTAAAAATTATGAAAATGACACATTGAGTTAGACTTGATCATCACTTGGTGCACGACAATGTACCTTTATACACACCTGGATTGACACTCCTGAGGGATATGCTTTGAAAATTCACACTCTTTACGAACCATCATGAAAGATTTAAATAGATGATGACTATGAATGAACTTGGATAAACCTAAGGTGTCATAGATTAAAAAGAAAGTGTCATGAATTATAAATCCTACAAGTGATTTTTAAGATTATTTGGTTTCTCATTATGATTAGCATTGCTCACACTATGCTTTTTGGTTTTAGTTAATGGAGGGAATATGAAGGAACTGGGTTAACATTGAATATGACAGACAATTTATTGATGAGAATCCTAATGGGATGATGACTAGAGTGAATGATATCATGATTATACTTAATCAGTTATCATAGAAAATGATTAACAACATGCACCTTAACCAACTCTCAGACTCATCAATGAAGAGAATGATAGAGTTCGCTGAGAGTTCGGTTAGTGAAGACCATGAAAAAGAAGAAGATTCAGTTTCCTATATGTTGAGAATGTGGAAAAAAGCACTCAAGAGAATGTCTCAAAGGGATGAGAAGATGTTTTGAGAGTGGAAAAGGACATAAAGCAAGTAACTACAAAGTAAAAATGAAAAGTTCGGTTAACAAAATGGATGATAATAACGGTCTCCCTATGGTATCATCGATTGTTGGATATTTTAAATGTGGAATGTATGAGCATTATGAAAATCGATGTCCCAAGGGGAAAGTTCATAAAGAGAATCAATAAGGTTGTACGAGTAATAGTTATATTGATGATGATGAAGAGACTACAAATGACATATGAAAGGAAAGAAGTGTTAAGGAATAAGATGACAAATCCTAGTTAATGGTTTGAGAAGGAAGTTGGATGATTGAAGTTATTATGCATTGGAATTTAATAATTATGTTATATGAATCATGAAATATACAAGGATTATTTAGTATAATTTTTTCGTTAAGGGTATGCAAGAATATGTTGAATAATACTAATGACCAAGAAAAATGATTTAATGGTAATGTAATATTTTATAGAAAACACATGATTAAGGGAAGATAATCCTTAATATATCCCTAAAGTTGAGAAAATGGTGTTTAGTTTGGATAAAGAGATGATTAATATGGATAAAGTAAATTGGATAGTATTGATGACCTCATAACTAATAAAGGATTTGTTGACAAAGTGGTTTGTGTTATCATTGATAGAGTTTACGACATTATTGGATCTATGGAATATATTTAATAATCTATGGTTTTATTTAAGGAATGAGGAAGCATGCATGTTTTCATTGAGGTTTTATGGTAATTATGGTTATTATCAAGCTTCAGGAGAATATATGATCAAGGTATTCACATATTTTGCATGTGACCATTAAGATCCTCTTAATGATATTTTGAGGTTTAATGTCGAGTTTGAGAAATTTAGCAACCTTTATAAATTTTGAATTTTGGAAGGGTTATAAGGTTAACTATTTATGGAATGGTTTAAGTTCTTTGGATGACGTTTTAGATATTAATGTATTACTTCACAGTATAAAGATTTATCCATATTGGACAACCAATGTTAACTTTTTTTAAACTAGAGATAAAAGAAATAACTTATTATTATTTTATGGATTTTATTTAGTTCTTCAGACATGAAAAAAAATCATCTCTTAAAGTAAGAGATGAAGTGAAAATTGATCAAGAAACAACCAAAGGATGAAATTGTGACTATGATATAAAAATATATCAAGTAAATTTTCATATGTTCTCAGTCTAGATGGAAAAGGAATTCCCTAACATTAGGAAAATGATCTTGAAATAAAATCTTGTCCCGTTATCATCATTTTTGATGATATCAATGACCATTTTCACGCCTCTTTGGTTTATAGTTTTGTGGTCGTTAGCCTTATCTAGATATCCCACTTTCTTGTGATCAATGATCTCTATAATTCTTTATAATTATTTATGATTTTCTTCCATTTCCATTTCTTTACTTCCCACCCATGTTCTCTTATTTGGAAACCAATTATGTGTTATTCTAGATAATTTTTGCACATCCCTTTCTATTTTTCAAGATGATGTTTTATTAATACTTTTTATGATGTGAGTTTATATGAAGTAATTTTCAAATGTTAAACCTTTTATGACCAAGATGAATTTAAAGAGCGAAATTTATTTTAAAAGGGGTAAAATGTAACACCTCGAGATTTTGTGAAATATATATTTTTCAAATGAATTTAATCTTTTTGATATTTTGCGTTACACACAACATTGAGTTTAACTTGTGTTACATGCAACACTAATTCTAGATTGTATTATACATAACACTGAGTTTATCTTGCATTACACACAACACCGAGTTTATCTTGTGTTACACACAACTTTGAGTTTAATTTACATTACACACAACACTGAGTTTAAACAAAACACGACATACTATTAAAAAATTATTATGATATCACATAACCATTGGAATGACATGTATGAATAAAATTAACTAAATTATGAAAATATATGCTTTACACATCTTTATAAAATGAATTCATTTGTGACCAACTAATTATAATTGTAAATAAAAACTATTTGAAAATAAATATATTTTTTTTGAAAAGTTATTTTTATGCGCACAAACATGTTTTACCTCAATAAATTAAGTTAATAACTTTTGGTGCATGATTTTAATGAAATGTATATAGTATATATTTAATAAACTATTTAAAATTCACTTTATGTGTTTTCTAGATAAGAGATAAGAATAAATCCAATTTTACACTTAAAACTGTATTTTTCTAAAAAGCAGCTTTGTCGCCTTTTGATAACTTATTTTAAAATTAATTTTTGACACTTTTAGAAAATTAATTTGACAAAATAAATTTAATTTTTAAAATCATAATGTCAAAATTATGTTAGGGTGAATTTTTGAGAATTTTCTGAAAAGATTAAATTTTTGATGAATAGTGAAAAATATTGAATTTTAATTGTAAATTACCTTTTCTTATAAATTATTTATAAATTTAAATTATATTTTAAATTGGTTTTAAAATTTCTATTAGTTTACTTATATATCTATTAATCCAATTTAGGTCATTAGAATCATTTTCATAATGAATTTTGATTTAAAAACTTTATAAACTTTTGAGCATCTTCTCTTTGAAAAACTTGTTTTCTCATTGTGTTTGTGATATTAATTTTAAATTAAAATTTTCCACTTTCGTGAATAGAATTTGGAAAAATGGATTCCATATTTGGAATCATTATAATTTATATCATCTAATAAGGTCAAATTAATTTTTTATCAAAATGAATAGTGAAAACAATATGGATTAATTACCGCGGTTAAGGTAAAAATGAGTTTACCAGGGGTTAAACTAAAAAGATAAGGGTTAAAATGACCTAAAAACTTGTTTAAAATCTATTGGATAGCCATATGTAGACCCTATAACGTCTAAGGATCGAGAAAACTCTATTTTGGAGCCTGGTGGCATGCGGAAAACGTGGGTACACCTTTTTCTTTTAAAAAAATTACAAGTATGCGGCTCACCTCATTTATAAAAGTCCACCCCTCTCCTCTTTTCTTCACACCTTCAAACAATTTTGTTTTAGTCAAGACCTGCCCAAATATCTTTCCAAATTCCGTCCTCTCATCTTAGAAGCCTTATTATGGACCGAAATCCAACCAAGGAAGGATTTTGGTGCAAACCTTAAGAGGATACCTGAAGAAGAGGTAACGTTCTTCAATGAGAGTTTTTATTTAATTTCTTCCTCCACCTCCTTCAATTCTTATTAAACCATGATTATATAATATAATTATTATCTTCCATTTACTGAGATGTTGTTATGTTAAGTATAGTGACCCAGTCTTATCATACCTAGACATTAGATCATTTTTTTTGAACATTTATTACATTACACAAACACACACATGAGGATCGTAAAGGTATAGTGTCTTTGGAAACATGAAGACACAGATAACTGGTTCATAGGTAAACTACATCATCTACTACTATGTTCTTCATAACTATAAATCTTCTTAGATACATCATACGTAATACATTTCTTTATAACCCGAGGAAAGGAAACATAAGAAAGGATGAGCTTAGATGCTTAGGAAGGGTAAACAATGCAGATATGTAAGCATAACATGAACATAAGTGTATGAGAACATGAGCATAATATTTGAAAACCATACCTTGCATATAAATATCATAATATTTAGTCATGACATAAAGATTGGAAGTTCATAAGACATGAATAATAAGAGAATCAAAGAACATGATCCATGAGATCATAACATTGACATAATACATAGATTTGTGGCATACACATAAGCATGAAAAATAATTTCCATAGTAGTGAAGGTTCACTACCATGACTATCATAGTGGAATGAGTTCACTCCCTAAACCATCATGGTAGTCAAGGATCACTCCCAAGACCACCATAACAGATAAAGTCCCTTACTAAACCAAGTTCGTTCCCCATTTTATTCCTCTCTATATCATGAGATATAAATCTTTACCCAATGCATTAGAGAAGATATAGGTCCCACCTGCAACATAACAAAAATCATACATATGTGTGCCATAAGATCATAAAACATTCATCATATCATAACCCATGAAATGAAATTACCTTTATAAACATTTCATCATATCATAACATGTGGAAAAGAGACAGGTTTAATAATCATTTCATCATTTTATCATAGCATAACCCGTGAAAAGAACCAGGTTTCATAAGAGTTCTATCATGGTATAACCCATGGGATAGAAGCAAGTTTTATAAAAATCATGTCATCATAAACATAAACCATTCATATAAATAATAATAATGATATCCTTGGATTTATCCCCAGTAAAGCATAAGTAACCTCAAATGATGTCATTTTAGATGAAGAAGGATTTTGAAATAAAAATTACTTGGATAATTTCTTGAGTAAATATAACATTTATTTGAAGATAAATTTTTAAAACTAGACTTTATAAAATATTTTGGAAATCATTTTCTTTGAAAATAAGGTTGCAAACTTTTAAAAAAATCTTTAAAAAATCATTTAAAACATTTCTTGAGGAAAATATACTTTTCTCTTTGAAAAACACTTTAAAACATAATTTTTTTAAATTCATTTTCTTTGAAAATAACCATGAAAACTTATAAAGTAAGGTTTAAAGAAAATAATGGTCATGATGATGGAAAATTTGTTCATGTCGTACATGTTAAAACAAATATTCCTTTCATATTTTCGGTAATAGCCAAACGAGCATTGTTTGGAAAGAGACCTAAAGATTCCTTTCAAAAAATCGTGTAAAAATCCAAATATGGGTAAAAATATTTTTAATAAAACATTTAAAAAAATGTTAAAAACATTTCTGATTTTTTTTATAAAACATGCTTTTGGATGAAAATAGATTTCTAACCGAAACGAGAAATAAAGTCATGTTTTCTTAAAAACATTTTCTCAACTATTTTAAATGCTAGTGAAAAAATAACACTATTAATTGAAAATATCATGAATAACCAGAGTAGAAGAAAAATCATGAGTTTCTTGGTAGATAGATTATAAGATTTCATTATTGGAAGCATAATCATAAGTAATCCCAATAAATAACGAGATTGTAACATAAAACTCATACCACTTTAGTAACTTTGAAACGTAATCTCTATGAAGGAATAACATTGAATTAAAGTTAAAATATCATGATGATAAATAAATTCATGATATTACATGTCGAAGGGGCTATATATCCACCTCTTAAAAGAATATAGGTGCACAACATAACATATGTCTCAAAGAAGACAAATTGAGATAAAAATCCCTAATCTTAAGTCTTGACTTACGTCGTAAACTTTCAAAACTCATTTATAATAAATATAATTTTATTATACATCTATTATAGAACCATATTTATATATATAATACCATATATGTTTTTCTTATGACCTTTTATTATCTTCTTATTAACAATTCCATGTTAAAGTCACGTTTCAGGCAATAGTTGATTTGTTTTTTGTGTATGTTTTGATTTTTTATTTTTTATTCGCTTACTTTTATCATGGTTACATAATATCTAGAATTATAACCATGATATAAATATCATATATATTTAATATATATATGTATCTATATTACTCCATAAAAGTTAGAGATAGAAAATGAAATACGCCATTCATAGAGACGGTTAGCTGTACGCACGCATGAACAATATTTTCATTTTCTTGAAAGATTGAAAGAAAGAAAATTAAATAGTATATTATCATTCCAGAATCATTTTTATTTCATATATATATATATATTACATATTTTCATTAAACTCATCCTTATTACCTTCCATGTAAAGTATGAACGAATCGCATCGCTTCGCAAGGTGGTAGTCCGCCGTACACACAAGCGACATTATCATATTCCCAAAAAATGGAAAGTATGAAGGTATATTTGATATAATAATTTTATAAGTATAATAATATCATAAATATCATATATAAACATTTAATACATCATTATAACCAATCGTGAGATGTGATAATGGAAAAATGAACGACATTGGTTCGTGAGGCGGTAGTTTGATGTACACACAAATGATGATTTTGTAACCCATTTGATGGAAGTGGAGATGGTTTTAGGTCATGACCTTAACATATAAACATCTCAGTATATGGAAGATCAAAATGGTATAATAATAATTTAAGGAGGTGGAGGAATAAATAAAACAAAAATACTCGTTGAAGAATGTTACCTCTTCTTCGAGAATCCTCCTTAGGTTTGCACCAAAATCCTTCCTAGGTTGGCTTTATATCCAAAATAAATCTTCTAGGATTATAGGAGGGAATTTTATAAGTGATTTGGGTAGGAATTCTTTAAACCAAAATGGTTTTATGGTGTGAATAGAAGAGGAGAAGGGGTGGTCTTTTATAAGTGAGGTGAGTGACAAACTTAAAATTTTTGAAAGGAAAAAGGTGCACCCATGTTTTTATCATGCCATAGGTCTCCAAAATGGAGTATTATCAAGACTTATACATTATAGGGTCTAAATACGGTCATAAAATGGGTGTTAGAAAAGTTTTGAGTTATTTTTAACCTTTATCGTTTTAGTTTAACCCATGGTAAATCCATTTTTATCTTAACTGCAATAATTAATTTTTAATATTTTCCCTATTCATTTTGGTAAAAAATTAAGTTGAAATTAATATATAATATAAATTATTATTATTATAAATATGTAATATATTTTTTAAAATTCAATTTACATAAGTGAAAAAATTTAATCTAAAATTATTCCCGTAGACTCGATGAGAAAGCAGGATTTCAAAGAGAAAACGTTTAAAAGTTTATAAAGTTTTTATATAAAAATTCAATATGAAAATGATTCCTATAACCTAAATTGGATTAAAAGATATTTAATTTCACTAATATTACTTTAAAACTAATTTAAAATTTAATTTAACTTTATAAATAATTTAAACAAAAAGAAAATTTTCAATTAAAATTCAGTATTTTTTACTATTCATCAAAAAAATTATTCTTTTCAGAAAATTAACTAAAATTCACCATAAGATAATTTTGATATGATGATTTAAAACATGAAGTTTATTTAATCAAATTAATTTTCTAAAATTTCCAAAAATTAATTTTATTGTTGCACACAAAATAAATAAAAATCATTTTTTTGAGAAAATAGTATTTTTGAAATGTATAAAGAATTTTCTAAAAATTAAGTTCCTTATATCAATATATTTTCTTTATATAAAACCATTATACTTGATATTTAAAAAGTATTCGGTACTATTTATATCACTAAGTTTAACGACTAGGTTATAATAGTTGTGTTTAAATTATTATATTAATAATATATTGCAGTTCATTAAAAACTCAGTGTTACGTGTAACGTAAACTAAAATCAGTGTTGTGTGAAACAAAAGATGTCAAATATATTTAATTTATTTGAAAAAAATTCATAAAAACTTGGGATGTTACATTCTACCCCCTTTAAAATGAATTTCAAACTCAAAATTCATCACTCTGATACAAACAAATTAGGATTCTTCTGCCTCATCCTTTCCTCAAGTTCCCATGTAGCTTCCTCAAATTGGTGATTTTTTCACAAAACTTTGACTAGGTGAGTGGTCTTGTTTCACAGAACTTTCTTTGTATGATCCAGAATCTCCACCATTTTTTCCTCATAAAAAGGATTTTTCTTCAACAGTATGACCTTTTAGTTTAGTACATGTGAATGGTCAGGTATATACTTTTTTAGGAGAGATACATGGAACACATCATGGAATTGAGAGAGGTTTGGTGGAAGTTTCAGCCGATAGGCTACCATACCGATATGATTAAGAATTTAAAAGGGAAAAATATACCTAGGGTTTAGTTTCACTTTCTTCCTGAATCTCATAACCTTTTCCATGGAGAAATTCTTAGAAACACCTTATCACCAACTTCAAATTCTAGATCACACCGATGATTGTCAGCATAACTTTTCTACCGAATCTGAGATGCCTTGATGTGTTGTTTAATGACTCTAACATTCTCTAAAATTTCTCCAATTATCTTCGGTCCCAATAGATTTATTTATCTAACTTGATTCCATCATGTTATAGATCTACACTTTCCATAGAGTGCTTCATAAAGAGCCATATGAATGCTCAAGTGAAAGCTATTGTTGTATAAAAATTCAACTAAAGGAAGTTGTTAATACCTACCACATTTGAAATACAAATAATAAGATCTCAATACATCCTCTAGGGTTTGAATTTTTCTCTTAGTCTGACCATCTGTTTGAGGGTGATACATAGTGCTGAAACTCAACTCCGTATTAAGAGCTTGCTGAAGACCTCATTAGAACTTTGAGGTAAACCTTGGATCCCAACCAGACATAATGGAAAGTGGTACTCCATGTAACATTAACAATTTCTTAATATATATCCTGACAATATGATCCAGAGAAAAGTATTCTCTGATATCAATTAAGTGTGTTGACTTAGTAATGTAGGTTTTGGGCTCAACGAAAGCGTGCAATGGGCGATGTCTAACTTTAATTTTTTTCCATAATCAATGATCAATCTGAGATCTATAGAATTATGAATTCCATGATCCATGAAATTGATTCAAAGAAATATAAAAATAAGAATTGCCCCGGAACTGATAGAGAAGGATTAACACATATTGTTTATAATTAAATTAATTAGATAAAGAATTACCTCTAAGGAATTCTTTCTTCATTGATGTTCCCAATGACAGATCTACGGTGCACCATAATTGCATTGTAGAAACCAAGTGTATATTTCATTTAACGGTGATCCACATGTGTTCCGGGAATCTCTAGATGTCACCAAAGGGGCCTCCTAGTGCTAGCATGAAAGATCCTTGCGCTTGCATTATCCAACTTTGATCACCTTGAGAACTGCTTCCAAAACATTCTCCTTGATCCGGTGGAGGAGGATTGCTCTCGTTCTTGAGATCATTCTTGAAGAAGGAAGAACTCTCTAGGCTTGAGAGTTTTTTCTCCAATCTATTGTGCACAACTAAATAGGCTTATGAAAAAATAATATAATTGAGTATTTATATATCTATGGTTAAAATAAAATAATTGCACAAGTGCCCTTATTATTATTTAATCCTAGAAAAACCCCATGTTAAATAATAATAGTAATATTATTATTTTTTGACACACGCTTAACTTGAAAATTATAATTAAATATTATTTAATTAAATAATATTCAATATTATCATTTCTCACCAGACCATTAAACTCATTCTGATATTCCTCCACAATATTTATCAGGCCTTAAATAATGTCTATTTATTTATTAAATAAATATCACTACATTATTCGCTAATAAATAAGTAAACATTATATTTACTAAACAACAAATAACTATTTATATATGATCAAGAATACATGAATAATTATTAAACCATGTACAAGAATAATATTTATTTAACATGTTAAATAATAGATAATAATATATTATTTAACTGAGATTTTGGATACACTTAGTGTGTGAGCCTCTAGGCCTCTTTCTCAGTGGCATTAGGTAAAGCAGCCTAAAGTCCAAGGTTAACATATAGAAACACACCAAAGCACCCATAGAGAATGAATTTAACGCCGCAATGACATGTCACCTCATATGAACGCTTACTGTGTAATATAATTCCTTTATCACAATATCTCAAATCAAGCAGGTTGCATGCCAGTATCCTCAATCGATGCGCTCAATTATATCTTTATTTGACTTTCTGGAAATAGAACTTTCCTATTGATCACCATGGCCATGGATTTATTTAGGATATATAATTTCTATCAAAGGGCCTAATATATTAACTTTCATTAATGAATATAAGGGATAAATCCTTTCTCAAATTATTCATTAATGTAATATTACTCGTGATGCACCCAACATATCCTACCTTGGCGCGAACATATGTCATCATGGTTTTCATTAATTCATATAAGTGAATGAGTCATAATACTCATTAATAATAATCTTAAAGTCTAAGGACCAATACACACGTCCGTATATTGGATCATCCAATGACAATTATAAATGTGGATTTCCTATCGGTGGGTGTTGTTCTCATAATATCCTCCTAGAAATTACCAAGGGTGTACACCATGAGAAGGTTCCTCAAAGTACTATGAGTATCCAACCCTGATAGTCTATATCATTTGTTTCCCTTAAATGATATCATCCTGCTATAGAATATATATTCAAGAATAGTGTCATAGCACTTCTGAGTTCTCATCATAGCGGGGAACTGCTATAAACTTTTAGTGTGAGAGATATTCTTAGGACATTATCACATACTATGTCACATAGAAGAACAATCATGATGGTATAATTAGTTTATAAATATTAAAACAATAAATACATGTTTATCATAAAGTACAAAAAAGTTGGTTCTAGGGAACCAACTCCAACAAACTCCCACTTGCACTAGAACCAATTGCTAACAAAGTTCATTCCGCTAGGTCTCACATGATATTCATGCTTCCGTTGAGATAAGACTTTAGTCAAGGGGTCCTCCATATTTTTTTCCTTGGGTACTCTTCTCACTAAAACTTCACCGATCTGATAGAAATCCCTCAATAGGTGATACTTTCAGATTATATGCTTTGTCCGTTGGTGTGACCTTGGATATTTTGCAAGAGCCACCACTCTAGTATTATCACAATACAATGTGATAAGGTATTTAATAATAGGCACCACATCAAGATCCTAGAAATATTTCCAAATCCAAATGGCCTCCTTGGCTGTATCAGAATCCTCTATATACTCAGACCCCACTGTAGAATTAGCGACAACTTATTGATTTGAACTCTTCCAGCTCACAACTCCTCCGTTGAGACCGAAAACATATTCTGATTGCGAATTCAGATCATTTTAATTTGTCTAAAAACTAGTATCATCATACCCTCTGATGAAAAGATCCTCACATCCTGCATACACTAGGAATATATCCTTAGTTCTTCTCAGATACTTAAGGATAGTCTTAAGAGTAGTCCAATGCTATTCTCCCAGATCTGCTTGATATCTATCTACCATGATCAATTCATAGGTAACATCAAGTCTAGTATATAACATGATATACATGATTGATCCTATCGCTGAAGCGTATGAGATATTACTCATTCTATATTTCTCCTATTGTGTTTGAGGACACATTTTATTAGAAAGATGTAAACCATGTGAAACTAGAACCAATCCCCTTTTGTATTGTTCTGTACTAAATCTCTTTTGTATCTGATCAATATATGTACTTTGACTTAGTCTAAGTTTCTTTTTGGATCTATCACAAATGATATTTATCCCTAGAATATAGGCTGCTTCACTAAAGTCCTTCATGGAGAAACACTTTTTTAACCAGTCTTTAACAGATTGTAAGACATATATGCCATTTCTAATAAGTAATATGTGATCAACATATACTACTAGGATAACAACCGTATTCCCATTAAACCTTTTTTAAACACATGGGTCACATTCATCCTTAATGAAACCAAATCCTCTTATGGCTTCATCAAATAGAATATTCCATGACCTAGATTCTTGCTTCAATCCATAAATGGATCTCTGTAACTTGAAAACCTTTGTGGAATCATCTGGTATCAAAAAACCTTCTGGTTGTGTCATATAGACATATTCCTGAAGTTTCCCATTAAGGAATATAGTTTTTTCATCCATATTCCAAATCTCATAGTCATGGTAAACTACTATAGTAAGTATGATTCTTATGGATTTAAACATGGAAACTAGCAAAAAGGTTTCATCATAGTCAATTCCTTGATTCTTTTTAAAACCTTTAGTCACTATCCTTGCTTTATAGGTACTTAATTTACCTTCCATGTCCAGTTTACTCTTGAATACCCATTTGAATTGAATAGGATTTACATCAACTAGCGCATCTACTAGAACCCAAAATTGGTTTTGATACATGGAATCCATCTCAGAATTCATAGCTTCTAGCCATCTTATAGCTGTTGAGCTCTCTAATTCCTCATTTTAGTAGTGTGGTTCATCATTGTCAACCAATAATGAGTCACCATCCTTAGTGACTAGAAAACCATATCTCTCTGGTTCTATTACCTCTCTTATGATCATATGTAGTACTTGTGTTTGAGGAACTACTTCTTCCATAGGGACCAGTGGAATCTGTTCCTGTACCAACTCTTATGTATTTTGAGCATTAACTTCATCGAAGTCAATCTTTCTCCCACCATCCATTTTGAAGATGTGATCCCTCTCAATAAAGATGACTTGTCTAACAAAAATCAATTTCTTGTCTGAGGGGTTGTATAGGTAGTATCCCTTTGTTTCCTTAGGATACCCTATAAAGATACACCTCGTGTCCTAGGGTGCAAGTTTGTTTCATGAGAAGGCCTTAACAAATTCATCACAACCCCATACACATGTATGCAATAAAATGGGTTTCTTTCCACTCCATAGATCAAAAGGAATACAATTTTCCACTATAGTTGATACTCAGTTTAATGTGTATGCCGCAGTTTGTAATTCATATCCCTAAAAGGATAATGGAAGGTCTGAATGACTCATCATTGACCATACCATGTCAAAAAAGGTACGGTTCCTCCTTTCACTAACATCATTCCACTGTGGTGTATAAGGTGGAGTGAGTGAGATAGAATCCCAAACTCTCATAGAAAGTTGATGAAATCTTGGTTAAGATGTTCACCACCTTGATCCGATTGAAGATTATTTATCTTCTTACCAAGATGATTCTCTACTTCATTATTGATTTCCTTTAATTTCTAAAAGGACTCAGACTTATACCTCATCAAGTAGATATATCCATATCTACTCAAGTCATTAGTAAAAGTTATGAAGTAAGAATATCCACCTCTAGATTTTACTAGAAATGGTCCAAACACATCAATGTATACCAATCCTTGAAGATCTATGGCCTTTTCACCCTATCCACTAAATGGTGGTTTGGTAATTTTTCCTTATAAACAAGCATGACATCTATCAAGTAGTTTTAGCTAAGAAGAGTCTAAATAACCATCTTGACATAGCTTTGTCAAACATTTCTCGTTTACATGACCAAGATGGTGATGCCAAAGCTGGGTGTTATATGATTCATTTGAACTTGATTATTTATCAATTTCTAACACTTGGTTTTATTAATTTAATAAATACAGACCATTAATTAAATGTTCCATACCATAACATATGTTTTCCTTATAAAAGAAACAAATTTTATTTCCAAACTTTAAAATAAAAAAATTTTCATCTAAACTTGATAGAGAAATTATGTTTTTGGTAATAGTAGGTACATAATAACAATCATATAAAACCAAAATAATTCTCATTGGCAATGAAATGTGGTAGTCACCAATGGAAAAGGCAACCAACCTCACACCATTGGAAGCTCGTAGATCCACCTCTTCTCTATCAATTTTCTGGAATCTACTTGGTTCTTTCATTTGGATATAGATGTGAGCACCAAAATATGTATCTAATACCCAATGTGTAGTTATGGAAAGATTTCACTTGATAACAAATGTACCTTTAGCTTCCCCTTTCTTTTGGGTGTAGCTCCTCTTCCAATGGCCTGACTTACCACAATAAAAACATACTGCCTCCTTTTCCTTTCCCTACTTCTGGATCTTCTTCTTCTTGATAGGATGATGCTCGGTAGCTTTAGACTATTTATAAGTCTTGGGCCCCTTTGACTTTTCCTTCCTCTTCCTATTCACCATAAGGACTGCAGGTTTGTCACACCCCATGTTCTTATCCACTTGACGAATCAAGTTCAGAAGTTTCGATAGAGTTTTCTCATTATTTATCATATTATAATTTATAATAAAACTAGAAAAGGTCTTAGACAGTGATGAAAGTATGAGATCTATACACAACTCATCTGGGAATTTAATCCATAAGATGTCTAGGCATTCAATGTAGCCAATAATCTTGACTACATAAGGCCCAGCCATCACAACCTCTCTAAGCTTAGTGGTAAAAAAAGAATTGGAGATCTCATACCTCTCCTGTCTCTCTTTATCTTGATAGAGACCCTGAAGGTGAGACATCATGTTATATGCATCTATTTCTTCATGTTTCTTTAAAAGATCATTGGATATGGATGATAGCATGAAGCACTAAACATCTGTAGCATCATTCAAATGTTTCTCATAGAGATATAGTTCTTCATCACTTGCCTCATTTCCAAGTTCAACTAGTAAAGGTTATTCTAGCACATATAATTTCATTTCATAGTGAAGGATGACGCGTAAATTCCTATTCCATTCTTGAAAATTTATGCCGGTAAGAATGTTTTTCTTCTTGATTATGGATCAAAATGATATGTTTGATTTCATTTTTAATGTTGTTTCTAAAAATAAGATAAGTAGAGATTTATTAATTTATCTAATAAATTTAGACAAATAAATAAATATTATTTATTAGTCTCCAACTATTTTATCGAAACCCAATAGCCCTCACCATTGGCTTCAGAATATCCTATTTCTTGGACATTCAAGTGGTAAGGATCCATATTCTCCTTATCATTACCCCAACTTCAGCTGTTCAAGAAACTTGAATGGTTTTAGGTAAGCATTCAAAATTCCAGCTGAATTGACTCACAGTTCCTTGATCTGTTGAGCGGACTCCCCAATTTAAAAATCCTTTAATTGGATTTCCTCAACCTTTGACTCTCAGTTTCACCAAGTCCTACTTTGGTAGTCAACCCTTGATGTGAACCATGTCAAGTCAACCCAAAACCTCATGTTAGAATTTCCTAATAATTGAATGCACCCCAACTTTGGCTGGTCAAGAACTTTGAACTATGGTTTGATTCCGACCAAAGTGATGGAAGACTATACCAACTTAATATTTAATTGAGGGATTTTATCCTTTATGCATAAATTTCCAATTGTTACGCATAAGATAGTTTATTTTAGTTCAATCTTGCATGCTTGTTAATTCATTAATTACGTGACAGTGACAAAACATCCATAATGAATAACCATACAATTAACATAAATAAAATAAGGAGTATGATCCTAAGATTATACTAATGGTTAGTTTATCTAGAATTTGATAAACTAGTTGTTGACCTTGGGGAGAAACACCTTGAACCAATTGAGGTTCATGTTTACAAATTTCCACCCATCCACCTTTGTATCTTACTTTGATTGGTTTCACCTCGAATCCTAACTTGAACTGCCTCTACTAGCTTGAGATCTCCATCCATTACATATGCTTTTACTCACATGCAGGTGAGGGGTAAAAGGGGGTTTATATAAAATAAACCATGGGAACGTAGGCCCTACATATTTATTAGAAGAGAAGGAATGCATGCCAACAATTTAATTTAATAATAAATTAAAATAAAACCAATAACATACAAAGTTCTGGTCTAGCTCATGATCACCCACATGCATGCAACATATTACGCATTTAAAAAAACTAGCATTCATTTCTTAATCATTATTATTTAAGATAAACCACACTCAAATTGATTAATTATTATCTTTAATTAATCAATTCTTTTATCATAATTCTTATATGAATTTCCTTAAGATTCTCATCCATTATAATTTTAAAAAAATTAAATAAATTCATTTGAAATTAACCTTGTACATAAATGTACCTTAGAGGAAAAACGGTGAATACCTGTCCAAATCTACCCAACATGTATTATACTCGTATACTATTTTACTCTTGTGACATATGGAATACACAACTTATCACGTACTTTTATGATGTGTACTTCATAGTTGATTACACAAATTACATGATTTTCAGTCACGTGTTATGCTTCAATGTCCGTAGAGTAACAACTTGTAATACGACTCATACATGATATGAAGATCTTGAACATCCTACAAATATTAATTAAACATTTAAATATTTATTTATATTAAAACCTATCACATGGTGTGTCCTATCTTTACAACCACACGCAAGTAAATGTCTCAAGGTTTGCTTAGTAGAATAAATAAATTTTAAATCTGCATAACTTGGTATAAGTGCACGACATGTAGATCTGATCTATATGACGAGCACACCTCTCACTGTCTATCAGAGACATGTGCCTAGGGACTTGGTGTATAGTCTGTGTCTCAGAAAATTTGGAGTATACGACGTGTCTAATGGGACACATGTTGTGTTGACTCCATGTTACATGGTCACCTGTTAGGTAGGCCATGTTTTGAATACACGACCTGTCTTTGATGCAAAGGGACAACGCGCCGTGTCCAATGGGCCACACGGTGTGTAGTTCGACTGACCGTGTGCCAATATGTCCCAGTCAACACACAATGTAAGAATTAACTACACCATGTATAAGGCCCCAGCCTTAAACCTTACTTAATCTTGAGTTATTACAAGATTACACATTGAGGATCTTTTTAGGTTTAGAGTTTTAGAGAATTAGATCATGAAACTTGCATTACATTCCACATTTAAACAAAGTGGTTACATAAAAGACAATATTCATTCTTCCCATCAACGGAAACATATTTAAAATAAAACACAGATTCTTTCTTGACACATCCTTGACACTATCATCACATCATGTACCTTTCCCTTGACCTGTGAAAAACATTTCAAAAACTTGGGATGAGCATAAAAAGCTCAGTAAGGGTTATAAAAATATGGAAAGGAAACATGAGTTCATATATACATAAGAATGAAATCATACTTTACCCATAAAACATAGGCACTTTAACATACCTCATCAAACCATGATTAAATCATAGAAATCATAAGACATAAAGGTAACTTGAGGCATTCATAACATTATTATGTAGGGAGTAACCCTCTTGGTTACGTTTGGAATACCCATCACAGTATATTCCCTAAATCTCTTCGTAGAAACCTTAACGTTTCACTCCTTCGCGTTACCCAATGCATTAGAGAGCTATATCGGGCTCACCCGCCCTTAGTTTATCACGGAACCACCCGTCTTCATAACAATGCCCAAGAACCATAACATAATCTTATCACATAAAACATGCATAAAGGAAACATAACATTTCCACCTTTCAATAACAAGATATCAATACAACACATTGATATAAATACATCATGAAAACCATTTTCCATACCAAAATAAAAGAAAAGTAAAACATGGTATTTATTTTTCTTTTAAAAAGAAGGTATGACTTGTAGAGGAAGCCAAAACTCAAATAATGGTCACGACGGCGGAGAAGTCGTTGTCGCCGCATACGTACGACAAAAACATTCCCTTTTGTCGTTTAGTAAAACGCTTCGTATAAAAATATTCCTTTTAGATAAACGTAAAAGTCAAAGGGGTTTATACACCGTATAAAAGAAAGTTGTGTATAAAACAAAATATGCCTCAATGAAAGGAGATTGAGACGAAGTCCCATACAAAGACGGTATCCTTGGTTTAAGGATAAATCAATTAAATAATTATGAGTGACAAACGAATACACCAAATATAAGTGGATATTAAGTGTGAAATAATCAAAGGTCATTCACACATATTCAAAAGATGACATATTCAATAACTACATGTTGAACCCAAAGAAATCGAAATTGGTTTAAGAAGTTCCCTTGGTAAAACTCGACAGCCTAACGGCGTCACTTCAAAATTCAGAAAATGAGTTGATGAGAGATAAAAGGGTATATCATCACTTGGACATAAAATTTACATCAATAAGAATATAGAAGAACATATCCCAAAATAATATTATGTGAATTAAAAGACATAACAAAATAAGTCTTTTAAAAAGAGGAGGGTGAAAGGTTCCCTTACTAACATGGGTATCTTTCGAAACATACGCCCCGTGAAAGAACGACAATACAACATTGATGTAAATACTCATAAATGAAAGAATATTACACAATGATTAAAATAATGGTTAGTACATACACCACTCAAATGAAATTGTGGAAAATGTAGCATAAATCCCACGGGAATAAAAGTGAGATGAAAATCCCTTACGAAAACTCGGCAGCCTAACGGCGCCACTTAAAACTTCCAAAAATGGATTGATGAGATCAAATAGGGTATCTCATCACATTACAATAAAATGTACAGCAAGAGGAATATAAAAGAACATCCCCCATAATAACAAAGAGGAGATTAAAAGAAGTGACATAAAGGAGAGTACTTAAAGAGAAAGAGAGAGGTTAGATCTCTAACGAAAATTCGGCATCCTAACGGCGCCACTCAAAACTTCCAAAATGGATTGATGAGAGAGAATAGGGTCTCTCATCATATGAACATAAAAATTACAGTAAGAGTGATATAAAAGAACATCCCAATAACAAGAAAGATGAGCTTAGAAGGAATGACATTAAAGAGTGTACTTAAAAAGAAAGAGAGGAGTAGGGTCCCTTACCTTGGGTCCGACTTGACTCGATCGTTCTTTAACGTCCTTAAAATCGGGTAACTCCCTTTGGTTTGAGATCAAAGGCTTACTTGGGAAGACTTCTGCCCAAAGTGAGGCTTCAAGGAGTAAGAGAGGGAAGTAGAGAGACAAAATGGGCAGAGGTTGGCCGAGCCAAAGGCTTTGGGTGTGTGGGTAAGGAGGTAGAGGTAGGGGCCTTTTATAAGAGGAGGGGAGGGGCACTCTTGGAAGGTAAGGAAAAGTCACTGTATTTTAAAATGGTATTCAGATTTAAGAGGTCCCACATTGATTTGTTTTGAGTATAAGGTGATACGGGTTCGAAATCCACTCATCCAATAGGTTTTGGACATGTGTAGGTCTTAGATATTACATTATCTTTCCATTTTATTTAAATCGTTAAATAATGAGGTCATCGCTGCATCATCATGATGTCATAAATAATTTAATTTATTTAATGTCTAAAAATTATAAAACAAATACTATGATGTAGGAAATATTTTTAGCTTTCCAATGAATATTTATAGTCAAAATTCTGATTTGTATAACTCAATGTAAAAATTGTTTTAGTAAAACATTTCATGTTTGTCTCATTTTTACTTTAACTTTAAATAAAAAGATATTAATGCCATTTTCCAACCAAAGTGGCTTCATGGGGTCCCCAAGTTTACCCATGGGTTTTATTGGTCGGCCATGACATATCCAATGAGGTTAGAACACGTGTCAAGTTCATTTCATATTATTAAAACATCATTTTTACCTTAAACTACACTAATTACCTCTAATCGCGATTAAAAACTTAATAAGTTACTATTCACCAAAAAAATTATTTTTATCCCATTGAACCACATTTTACTTCTTAATGACAACCATGTATGTTTTAGTTTTGAAATTCAAAACACAAAGATGGAAAAATTTCATTTAAATGGAAAAATCAGTTTTTATAAGTACCACTTAGTGGTTCCACTATTCATCAAAAATTGAAGTTTTTCAGAAAAATCCCAAAAATTCACCCTAAGCTATATTTGATATTCAAAATTCAAAAATGAAGTCTATTTTACAAAATTCAAAACATATAAGTCACATTAATTAATTTAATAATTAATTCCCACTGTTAGAGAAAATAGCGTGTTTTTATGAAATAATAAGTATCAAAAGATTGACACTAGTTTAAGTCTGATTTCAAAGTGAAATTAATTACAAAGACCACTATTGGATTTAATGGTAAAAATATATTATAATTTCACTTTAAAACAAATTCAAAAGATAATCTAATCATATAAATAAATTAGATTAAAAAGAGGTTTTGAATTAAAATACAACATTTTACACTATTCATTAAAAAATGAACTTTATCAGAAAGATACCAAAAATTTACACAAAGTAAAGTTTGATGTACCAATTCTTAAGAAGATTTTTATTTGGTCCAAAAGGATGTATAAGAGTGAACAAAACTATATTTAATAACGGTTCTCCATCAAAAGGCGATAAGTGAACCTTTAGTGAAAAATAGGGCATATACGCCTAAAATTGAATTCTTTCCATATTTTATGCCTTTATCTTTTATTGGATAAATTTAAAAACTTTTAAAAACATATATAATCATATTTTAGTTATTTCTATCCATTCCCTCCAATACAAAGACTACATGTTAACTACTATTTAAAATAATATTATTTTATTATTAGAGTGCAACGTAAGATTCCCAAGAAACTCATTGTTGCGTGTTGGGTACACCATCGAGCATAGCGTCCCCTTTAAAGTCATATTAATATTTTATTCACAAATATGGATAAATATGAAAATTTCATATTCTTTATTTACCTGGGGTGTTACATCCTTCCCCCCTTTTGGGAATTGCGTCCTCACAATTTTTAAAATTGATCTTGGAAACATCCTTGAAAGTCCCACATCGGAACAAGAGTCGGTAAAACAATCACATTAAAATAAAGATAAGTACAGAGGTCACCCGAGTTAACCCATATGTAGAAAAACATGGACATGGAAGAAAAACCAAAGGGTCATGTTCTTGAGGAAGAGTGATAGTAAACATGTCTAGGAGAAAGTTAACCATAAGAAAATCACAAACTTGTGATGGGTTAAACGGTATTCGATTGCATAGTAGGAAAAGTTAATAGACAACATTTTTGTTTTATGTTACTTTTTATTGAGGAATTTATTCATAAGGAAACATAATCCCTTATCATGTTGACGTTCAACATTTATTAGATTCCTTACACAAACTCATATTTTCTCCAAAAGACGAGTATTTAGGAAGACTTGTTCGCATTAAGAGTACTATAATAAACTTCTAGAGAATCACCTAATCCACCAAAGAGAACTATATAAATCCCATGTATTTAGGATTTAACCAAAACCAAAACCAAAATGGTTAGTATAAGGTCAGATAATCCAGAAAAGGATAACCCATTAAAAAGAAAATCTATGCTTAATCTCCAAAATTTGTCCAACAAAACCCAAAGTTCAACGAGGACCATCCGATAAACAATTTGTCCATAAAATTCTTCAAAGTAAACCAATCTAAGATTGAAACACAAATATTTGAAGGATTTAGTCACATAGTCTTCCAAGTTAAATCGTAACATTTATCTCCAAACAACATCAGTTGCTCCTAAATTCTCGTATTGAAAAGTAATTAACCTAATCACATATCCTCCATGATAGGTTAATCATTTTCATAAATAACCCAAAATCAACTTACTCTTAACTCATAAAATCATATAACTAAAAAGAATCAGTCAAACTAACCAGGGACTTCACGTAGTCCAGTGGTAGGCGATAAATACCAGTCGCACTTTGGTTGTGGGTTCGATTCCGGCAGCTTTGTCCGACGCGACGGGTTGTCACACGATCTGCGTGTTGTCCTTTTTCCAAAACTATATAATTCTTAAATCATTCACCAAAAAGAGATAAAATCATCAAAAATGATCATAAAATATTTTAACCTCAAGTTTATCTCATGCCTTTCTTTTTCCATCATATCATATAATAACTCATAATTACCTCAAAAGTAAGGATCATATAAACTTTAATGGTTACCTTTATAATTATTACCTGAACTTCCACATCGATTGGTCATCTCGTACATGATGCATTACAGAACATACCAAGGTTCAAGTGGTTGATCATGACTCCTTGATATTTGGTTTAGAACAACCACGAGTTTCCTCATTGAATCCTCCATTTTATCTGGTATCTTAATCAGAGAACCACCATAGTTTCCTTCAAACCTTTTGTCTCTTTTGTGCCTGCTAGATCCATCCATTCACTAAAAACAGAAATGTCAGTGTGAGTATATCAACAAAACCATCATGTACTAATGAGGAAGGTAAACACTAAGATATACTTACTCATTCACTTTATCTAAAACTAGGTCTCTTTCTGAAATCCTAACCATTATGGTAATGTAACTTATGCTTAAAGAATACCCTAACCTCTAAAGTTATCTAAACCGACCTTTGATACCAACTATAGGGCCCCAGCCTTAAACCTTACTTAATCTTGAGTTATTACAAGATTACACATTGAGGATCTTTTTAGGTTTAGAGTTTTAGAGAATTAGATCATGAAACTTGCATTACATTCCACATTTAAACAAAGTGGTTACATAAAAGACAATATTCATTCTTCCCATCAACGGAAACATATTTAAAATAAAACACGGATTCTTTCTTGACACATCCTTGACACTATCATCACATCATTTACCTTTCCCTTGACCTGTGAAAAAAATTTCAAAAACTTGGGATGAGCATAAAAAGCTCAGTAAGGGTTATAAAAATATGGAAAGGAAACATGAATTCATATATACATAAGAATGAAATCATACTTTACCCATAAAACATAGGCACTTTAACATACCTCATCACACCATGAATAAATCATAGAAATCATAAGACATAAAGGTAACTTGAGGCATTCATAACATTCTTACGTAGGGAGTAACCCTCTTGGTTACGTTTGGAATACCCATCACAGTATATTCCCTAAATCTCTTCGAAGAAACCTTAACGTTTCACTCCTTCGCATTACCCAATGCATTGGAGAGCTATATCAGGCTCACCCGCCCTTAGTTTATCACGGAACCACCCGTCTTCATAACAATGCCCAAGAACCATAACATAATCTTATCACATAAAACATGCATAAAGGAAACATAACATTTCCACCTTTCAATAACAAGATATCAATACAACACATTGATATAAATACATTATGAAAACCATTTTCCATACCAAAATAAAAGAAAAGTAAAACATGGTATTTATTTTTCTTTTAAAAAGAAGGTATGACTTGTAGAGGAAGCCAAAACTCAAATAATGGTCACGGCGGTGGAGAAGTCGTTGTCGCCGCATACGTACGACAAAAACATTCCCTTTTGTCATTTAGTAAAACGCTTCGTATAAAAATATTCCTTTTGGATAAACGTAAAAGTCAAAGGGGTTTATACACCGTATAAAAGAAAGTTGTGTATAAAAAAAAATATGCCTCAATGAAAGGAGATTCAGACGAAGTCCCATACAAAGACGATATCCTTGGTTTAAGGATAAATCAATTAAATAATTATGAGTGACAAATGAATACAACAAATATAAGTGGATATTAAGTGTGAAATAATCAAAGGTCATTCACACATATTCAAAAGATGACATATTCAATAACTACATGTTGAACCCAAAGAAATCGAAATTGGTTTAAGAAGTTCCCTTGGTAAAACTCGACAGCCTAACGGCGTCACTTCAAAATTCAGAAAATGAGTTGATGAGAGATAAAAGGGTATCTCATCACTTGGAAATAAAATTTACATCAATAAGGATATAGAAGAACATATCCCAAAATAATATTATGTGAATTAAAAGACATAACAAAATAAGTCTTTTAAAAAGAGGAGGGTGAAAGGTTCCCTTACCGACATGGGTATCTTTCGAAACATACGCCCCGTGAAAGAACGACAATACAACATTGATGTGAATACTCATAAATGAAAGAATATTACACAATGAGTAAAATAATGGTCAGTACATACACCACTCAAATGAAATTGTGGCAAATGTAGCATAAATCTCACAGGAATAAAAGTGAGATGAAAATCCCTTACGAAAACTCGGCAACCTAACGACGCCACTTAAAACTTCCAAAAATGGATTGATGAGATCAAATAGGGTATCTCATCACATTACAATAAAATGTACAGAAAGAGGAATATAAAATAACATCCCCCATCATAACAAAGAGGATCTTAAAAGAAGTGACATAAAGGAGAGTACTTAAAGAGAAAGAGAGAGGTTAGATCTCTAACGAAAATTCGGCAGCCTAACGGTGCCACTCAAAACTTCCAAAATGGATTGATGAGAGAGAATAGGGTCTCTCATCATATGAACATAAAAATTACAGTAAGAGTGATATAAAAGAACATCCCAATAACAAGAAAGATGAGCTTAGAAGGAATGACATTAAAGAGTGTACTTAAAAAGAAAGAGAGGAGTAGGTTCCCTTACCTTGGGTCCGACTTGACTCGATCGTTCTTTAACGTCCTTAAAATCGGGTAACTCCCTTTGGTTTGAGCTCAAAAGATTCCTTGGGAAGACTTCTGCCCAAAGTGAGGCTTCAAGGAGTAAGAGAGGGAAGTGTAGAGACAAAATGGGCAGAGGTTGGCCGAGCCAAAGGCTTTGGGTGTGTGGGTAAGGAGGTAGAGGTGGGGGCCTTTTATAAGAGGAGGGGAGGGGCACTCTTGGAAGGTAAAGAAAAGTCACTTTATTTTAAAATGGTATTCGGATTTAAGAGGTCCCACATTGATTTGTTTCGAGGATAAGGTGATACGGGTTCGAAATCCACTCATCCAATAGGTTTTGGACATGTGTAGGTCTTAGATATTACATTATCTTTCCATTTTATTTAAATCGTTAAATAATGAGGTTATCGCTGCATCATCATGATGTCATAAATAATTTAATTTATTTAATGTCTAAAAATTATAAAAAAAATACTATGATGTAGGAAATATTTTTATCTTTCCAATGAATATTTATAGTCAAAAATCTTATTTTTATAACCCCATGTAAAAATTGTTTTAGTTAAACATTTCATGTTTGTCTCATTTTTACTTTAACTTTAAATAAAAAGATATTAATGTCATTTTCCAACCAAAGTGGCTTCATGGGGTCCCCAAGTTGACCCATGGGTTTTCTTGGTCGGCCATGACACATCCAATGAGGTTAGGACATGTGTCAAGTTCATTTCATATTATTAAAACATTATTTTTACCTTAAACTACACTAATTACCTCTAATCGCGATTAAAAACTTAATAAGTTACTATTCACCAAAAAAATTATTTTTATCCCATTGAACCACATTTTACTTCTTAATGACAACCATGTATGTCGGATTTTTGAAATTCAAAACACAAAGATGGAAAAATTTCATTTAAACGGAAAAATCAGTTTTTATAAGTACCACTTAGTGGTTCCACTATTCATCAAAAATTGAAGTTTTTCAGAAAAATCCCAAAAATTCACCCTAAGATATATTTGATATTCCGAATTCAAAAATGAAGTCTATTTTACAAAATTCAAAACATATAAGTCACATTAATTAATTTAATAATTAATTTCCGTTGTCAGAGCAAATAGCGTGTTTTTATGAAACAATAAGTATCAAAAGATTGACACTAGTTTAAGTCTGATTTCAAAGTGAAATTAATTCCAACGACCACTATTGGATTTAATGGTAAAAATATATTATAATTTCACTTTAAAACCAATTCAAAAGATAATCTAATCATATAAATAAATTAGATTAAAAAGAGGTTTTGAATTAAAATACAACATTTTACACTATTCATTAAAAAATGAACTTTATCAGAAAGATACCAAAAATTTACACAAAGTAAATTTTGATGTCCCAATTCTTAAGAAGATTTTTATTTGGTCCAAAAGGATTTATAAGAGTGAACAAAACTATATTTAATGACAGTTCTCCATCAAAAGGCGATAAGTGAACCTTAAGTGAAAAACAGGGCATATACGCCTAAAATTGTATTCTTTCCGTATTTTATGCCTTTATCTTTTATTGGATAAATGTAAAAACATTTAAAAACATATATAATAATATTTTAGTTATTTCTATCCATTCCCTCCAATACAACGACTACATGTTAACTACTATTTAAAATAATATTATTTTATTATTAGAGTGCAATGTAAGATTCCCAAGAAACTCATTGTTGCGTGTTGGGTACGCCATTGAGCATAGCGTCCCCTTTAAAGTCATATTAATATTTTATTCACAAATATGGATAAATATGAAAATTTCATATTCTTTATTTACCTGGGGTTTTACACCATGTGTCATTAATGCATATGGTTTAAGTAATTTATGAATTAACTCATGGTGCATTGAACACAACTACAAGACATGTAACTTCAATTACACGGTGTGTAATACTGTGTTATTCAGGTAGAATCCTTGGCTCCTCCGGATGAGTTCCTCAGTTTTATTTTAATCAAAAAATTAAATGTCTTGATTACATCTATGAGAAACAAATGAGGAAGAAAAATATCTCACAATTCAAATTAAAATAACGATTAAGATTTAATTAAAAAAACTAAAATATAAATGCGTAAATCACCAATGATCTTAAATAATTATAAAAAATTATGTGTCCAATATGATACCACTTGTAGGTTCTGAGCGCAGCGGAAGCATGCAATGGGTGATACCCAACTTTATTTTTTTCCATAATCAATGATCAATCTGAGATCTATACGACAATGAACATCTTGATCCGGGGAATTGAGTCAAAAAAATAGACAAAGAATAAATATTTTTCCAAAACCAAGAGAGAAGGATCAACACATATTTTTTATAATTAATTTAATTAGATAAAGAATTACCTATAAGGAATTATTTATTCATTTATGTTTTTGGTGACAGATCCGCGGTATAGCATCATTGCGTTGTAGAAACCAAGTGTAGATTTTCTTCAGCAATGATCCACATGTGTTCCAGGAATCTCTGGATGTCATCAAAGGGGTCTCTGGGTGCTAGCACCGAATATCCTTGTGCTTGCGTCATCCATCTTCGATCACCTTGAGAACTGCTTCCAAAGCATTCTCCTTGATCTGGTAGAGGAGGATCACTCTCGTTCTTGAGAGTGTTCTTGGATAAGGAAGAACTCTCTAGGATTGAGAGATTTTTCTCCAATCTATTGTGCACAACTGAATAGGATTATGAGAAAATAATATAATTGAGTATTTATATTTCTAGGGTTAAAATAAAATAATAACACAAGTTCCCTTATTATTATTTAATCCTAGCAAAACCCCACGTCAAATAATAATAATAATATTATTATTTCTTGACACGCGCTTAACTTGTAAATTATAATTAAATATCATTTAATTAAATAATATTCAATATTATCATTTCTCACCAAACCATTAAACTCAGTTCGTCATTCCTCCACAATATTTATGAGGCCATAAATAATGTCTATTTATTTATTAAATAAATATCATTGTATTATTCACCAATAAATAAATAAATATTATATTTACTAAACAAAAAATAAATATTTACATGATATATAACATACATGAATAATTATTAAACCATGTACGGGAATAATATTTATTCAACCTCTTAAATAATAAATAATAATATTTTATTTAACTGAGATTCTGGATACACTTAGTGTGTGACCCTCTAAGCCTCTTTCTCAATATCATTAGGCAAAGAAGCCTAAAGTCTGAGATTAGCATCTAGAAACACGCCAAACCACCCATAGAGAAAGAAATTAATACCACAATGATATTTCACCTCATACGAATGCTTACAATGTAATATAATCCCTTTATCACAATATCTCAAATCAAGCAGGTTACATGCCAATGTAATCAACCTATGTGCTCGATCATCACTTTCTTTGACTTTCCAGAAATAGAACTTGCATATTGATCACCATGGACATGAATTTATTTAGGATATATAACTTCCATTAAAGGGCCTGAGATATTAACTTTCATTAATGAACATAAGGGATAAATATTTTCTTGCATTATTCATTAATGCAATATTACTCGTGATGCACCCAACATATCCTAACTCACCGAGAACATATGTCACCCTGATTTTCATCAATACATCTAATTTTGTGAGTCATAATACTCATTAATAATAATATTAAAGTATAAGGACCAATAGATTCATCCACATATAGGATCATCTAACGATTCTTATAAATGTGGATTCCCTACTGACGGGTCTTGTTCTTATAATATCCTCATGGACATTTCCAAGGGCGTACACCATGAGAAGGTGCCTAAAAGTCCCATGAGTCTCCACCCCTAATATTATGTATCATTTGTATCTCTCAAATGATATCATCTAGATATAGAACATATATTAAATAATAGTGTCGTAGCACTTCTGGGTTCTCATCATAGTGGGGAACTACTATAACCTTTTACTGTGACAACTACTCTTAGGACATTATCACATACTCTGTCACGCAGAAGAAAAATCATGATGTGATAAGTATTTTATAAATATTCAAACAATGAATACATGTTTATCATAAAGTAAAAAGAATTTGGTTCTAGGGAACCAACTCCAACAAGTAATGTGAACAACTAAAACTCATATAACATTATGTTGTTTAGATGTTTTGGGGAGTCCAATGAAAAAATACATGGTAATGTTTTCCCATTTCCATTTTGGTATGGGTAATGAATATAACATCCCATTATACTTTTTTATTTCAGCCTTAACTTACCGACTTACCAAGTACCAAGATACAAACTCAGCGATATCTCTCTTTATGTCATCCCAACAAAATTACTTTTTCAAATATATATGCATCTTCACACTTTTTGGATGAATAGGAAATGAAGAACAATGAGATTCCTCTAACAACTCCTTCAAATATGGTATAGATGGAATACATACACGGTTCCTGAGCCTTATCATTCCATCATGATCAAGGCTGAACTCAACAACATTTCTAACCTTCTTTTTCATCTCTACATCTTCCTTATTCACCTCTTTAATCTTCACTTGGATATACGGTTGAACATTCAATTGATCAAGATAAGATTTCTCCCCTTCCTTCAGGATTTCCAAATTCATCATTTGAAAATTCATAAATATTGGATCTTTTGTGATCCTCATCATGGATAAGCTATAATGATCCTTTCGACTCAAGGCATCGACCACATTTTTCGCTTTCCCAGGGTGGTAATGTATTGAGTAGTCATAATATTTAATCAGCTCTAACCATATTATTTGGTGAATATTCAACTTATGTGTGAATATATACTTTAAATTTTTATGATTTGTATATATATTACACGTTTCTCCATAAAGATAATGCCTCCATATCTTTAATACAAAAATTACCATAGTTAACTTCAAATCATGAATTGGGTAATTTTGGTCATGAATATTCAATTGTCATGAGATATAAGATATAACCATGTCATTCTTCATAAAAACACATCCCAATCCCTTATTGGATGCATCACTATAAATTAAAAACCATTATCCAATATTGAATAGTGTAAGCATGGGTGTGTTGACTTAGATTTTCTTTAGTTCCTTAAAGTTTTCCTCACATTAATCTGTCCATAGGAACTTGGATCCCTTCTGAGTCAACTTGGAGAGTGGATTAGATAGTCATGAAAAATTATCAACAAACCCTTTATAATATCTAGTTAAACCAAGAAAACTATAGATCTCATTCACCGTAGTTAGTCTGGGCCAAAACTCAATAGCCTACGTCTTTGATGGATCTACTAATATACCATCTCTTGAGATTATATGACCCAAAAAATGAAACCTTTTGCAGCCAAAATTCACATTTTTTAAATTTTGAATACAGTTTCTCTTTCCATAGGGCCTTCTGTACAATTCTCAAGTGATATTTATTCTCTCTTTTTCTATTTTAATATATATGAATATTGTCTATAATGACTACCACAAACTAATCAAGAAAGTCTCTAAATATTTTATTCATTAAATCTATGAAAATTGTAGGATAATTGGTATGATCGAATGACAACACTATATATTCATAGTGTCCATACCTTGTACGGAATATTGTCTTGGGTATATCCTCCTTGACCCTCAATTGATGAATATCCAGAACGAAGTTCAATCTTGGAAAAGTATTGATCCCCGCATAGTTGATCAAATAGTTCATCAATATGGGGTAGATGATACTTGTTCTTGATTATGATCTTGTTCAGGTCCCGATAATCAATACAGAGTTGCATCAATCCATATTTCTTTTTAATAAAGAGAATAGGTGCACCCCAAGGTGACACACTTGGATGAATGGATCCATTTTCAAGGTTCTTGAAGTTCCAAAGGATTGAATAATAGCTGAGAATGAGGATTTGAATCAGTCATTCACTTTTTATAAGTTTCAAAACATTTAGAAACTTAACCCTTGAAACATGTTAAGATTTATTTTCTTATAAACATTTAGTAAATACTCATGTATGAAAAATAATAAAGAAAACCCACACAAAAGATTTACAAGGTTTTACCTCTTAGTGAGGACCTACATTCTTTCCATAGCTACTCCCACGGGTCTATGGAAATCCACTATTATGAAGAAGTGAATACAACTTGTGCCAGATCCTGTTAGACGCATTCTATCTCCTGATAGTAAATATTATAATAACTCCCATAAGTTTACAATGTTTTCTTATAAAAAAATTGATCCAAACAAAATAATAAATTCTTTTTTGAAATTGATCCATAATTGATTAGTCTGAATCCTCAGTCCGATTTGGATGGATCCAATTTTCTCAATCTGATGAGTCTGGATCCGATTCTCTCAATATGATGAGTTTGGATATAATTCTCTCAATATGATGAGTCTGGATCCAATTATCTCAATATGATAGAATCAATACAATGAACCAATTCCCAATCTGCAAAACTAAAAATCTGATCAAAAGTTCAATATTATTTACCTCAGTCCGATTGACTAAATACGATCTTCTCAATACTATCTTACTCAATTTGGTAATAAAACATTCAGTTGTATGATCCTCCTCATGAGATCTATGGTTGGAAATACTTTCACTTGATTTCTTCAGTGCTCTTCCGTTTTCTATTGCATATAAATTTCACTCTAAAAAAATGATCTGAACAAATATTAATAGGCGACTCAGAAAAAAAAGGTGGGAAACTTGAAAACTTTCCCTGCTTCCTCAAATTTCAAAAACTCCAAAAATATCTCACATTTAAACTTCTACTTTGACTGATTCAATCCTCCTTAGATTTCTCTAAGATTTATGCAAAATTGAATTTCAATTTTGACCTCCTCACTCTTTATAAAACTTTTGGAATTTTCTTATTGATTCTTCTTTGTAATAAGCTCAATACGATTTCTGTTTATTTCTCAGTGAATCTAATTTCTATTTTTTTTCTCAGTGAATCTGATTTCTGTTTCTTTATTAGTGGATTTTATTTATATATCTTTCTCAGTGAATCCAATTTAATTCTCATTATGATGTAAATCCCATTACGATGGAATCTCCATACTACAACTTTGAAATTATTCAAATCTCTCCACAATTTCTTCAAAAACTTTTATCATGAAAGTTTTCACGATTTGTGTGAAATTTATGATCATAGAATCATCTTCTAACTTTTTTTTTATAAAGTATGAAAACTTTCTAACTCCTGACTTCACTTTTTTCAACAAACCTCTTCATCATAATTACGACTTATTTACTCAAAAAAATGTTTCCTTCTCTGATTACAGAAAAGTAAAACTTCCAGAAAAAATTTCTCCCTCTAATTATTTAGGATCTAATGATATTCAATGTTATGCTGATGAAACTGAATATTATTCTCTGAGTCTGGTTATTCTTAGTATGATTCTCTAATTCTAGAAAAATAATATTTCTTTAAAACAAAAACTCTTCTTTCACTTTTATCTTTGAATTAAAACTTTCAGTAACTTTCTAACAAACTCTGAGTTTGATGAATATTTATTACGATGGATATGGGTCTGATTCTTGAACAAAAAAACATTCTTATACAAAAAGGATAGTTTTCAACAAATAAAAAAACTTTGTTAAAATAATTTATCACAAAGGTTCTTTAATTTCCCAATTTGGATTTGTTGACAACCCTTGTTAAGACATTTTCCAACTCTTAGAATTTTTTTCACAACTCAACTTTTGTAAACCACTCAAGTTTTTTGAATTTTATCAAAATACATACTTTCTCAAAAGAGAGTGTCCTGATATCACACTACTGGATAAAGTAATTTTTTTGAAGGGATTACATCCCTTGGTGACAAGAAATTTTTTTGGCTATATAAAGATAAAATATCCTCACATTTCTTTTCACACTTTCTTTTTCTCTAACCCATTCCTTATTTTCTCATATTATTTTTCTCTCACATTTCCTTTTCTCTCCCCCGTTATATGATAACCGTAGTTTTAGATTCATAAAAGAAATATAAGTAAAAACTTCTTACAAAGTAATTTTTTTTTACTTTATCTCCATATTTTTCAATGTAATCAAAAGCATGGTGGGGGTCTTCCTTTTGAGGTTTAGGAAGACATGGGAGGAGTATGAAAATGAATTTGTAGACTTAATTCCATAAACCTTTCCTTTAACATTTCTTTTGTAAAGATATCAGCAATATGATACTTCTTTGAAATGTATTCCAGCAAAACATCTCCTGTAAAAACTTTATCTTTGATAAAGTGAAACTTTATATCAATGTGTTTTGATCTTGAATATTGAACAAGATTTTTAAAATGAGAAATTGAAATGTGATTATCAAAAATTATCTTTAATGGTTTAGAAACTTCCACTTTTAAGTTTTCCAGATGAACTTTCATCCACAACATTTGAGTACAAGCCTGAGTAGATACAACATATTCAAATTCAACTGTGCTCGAAGTTACTGAAATTTGTTTCTTACTATGAAAACTCACACAACATTCACCCAAGAAAAACGTTCCTCTTGAGGATTATTTTATGTCATTATAATATCCAGCCCAATTGACATCAGTATAACCATGAAAATTCATCTCACTATTTATTTTGTATAACATCCCATGTGAAGTTGTTCCTTTGACATATCTAAAAATTCTTTTTGTTTCCAACATATGTGATTCTTTTGGATTACTTTAATACCTGACACACAAAGTCACAACATAAAAAATATCATGCCATGAGTCTGTAAGGTAAAGAAGACTCCCTATCAGCCTCTGAAAGTTTTTCTGATTAACAATTATTTTGGATTCATATTTACTTAGCTTTGTGATCACAGATATATGAGTAGAAACTTCTTTGGATTCTACCATCCCAAACTTCTTTAACAATTCCCTGACATACTTTTCTTGAGATAAGAAAATGTATTTTTCTTTTTGTTGAAATTGTAATCCAAGGAAGAAAGTTAATTCTCCCAACATTGAGATTTCAAAATTCTTCTTCATTTCCTCATCAAATGTTTTAAAAAAATCTTCTCTATCCCCAACTAAAATTATATCATCCACATAAACAATTACAATTAGAGCTCCAGAGTAAAATTATTTCACATATAAGTTTATATCAACTTTTCCTTTATAAAAATTTAACATTCTATAAAAATTGTCAAGTTTTGAATACCAAGAATGTGGAGCTTATTTCATCCCATACAAATATTTCTTCAATTTACAAACTTTGTTTTCATCCTCATCAAGTAGAAACCCGCAAGGTTGTTCAATGTAAAATTCTTCCTCAATCTCAAAATTTAAGAAAGATGACTTTACATCCATTTGATAAACTTTGTAATTCTGATGAGAAACCACAACAAGAAACATTTTAATAGTTTATATCCTTACAAAGGGGGAAAATGTTTCATCAAAATCCACACCTTCCACCTGTGCACATCCTTTATAAACAAGTCTTTCTTTGTTTCTTGAAACTTCTCCATGATCATTCAATTTTTTTCTATAAACCCACTTTGTTCTGATAATATTTTTATTTTCTGGCTGTAGAATAAGTTCCCATGTTTCATTCTTCTCAATATGATCAAACTCTTTATTCATAGAATCCACCCATTATTTGTGTTGAATATCCTCTAAAACTAATTTTGGTTCAACTTTTGAGATAAGTGAAGTCTGATTTTATAATCTCAACTTCCTTATGGTCTAAATTTGAGCCTTATGATTCCCAATAATGTTTTCAGATTCAACATGGTTTTTTAAGGTAGGAAATTTCAAAGTTTCTTTCCCATATGAAATGTCCTCATCACACAATTCTTCTAAATATTAATAAGGATATTTTGAATTACTTTCACTATTGTTAGAAATCTCCAGTTTATCCTCCTCAGTATTCTCAACAAATTTTGTTAGGGAACTTTGATTTTCAATTGAATTCACATCATATGAGTCCACCAACTATTTTAAATATTTGTTCCAATATTTTTAACTTATTCCATTTGGTGAATAGACCATAAAAGTTTCTTCCTTATATTTCTCATCAAACTTTTCCAAATCCAGATTTTTTATTTTGAGCAAACATAGACTTCCAAAAACTTTTAAGTATTTCAATGAAGGCCCTTTATTATAAAACATTTAATAAGGAGCCATGCTGGTTTTTGGTCACAACAAACATCTATTTTGAAAATGTACAATAATACTAACAACTTCTCTCCAATAGATCTTTGAAATTTTTTATTCTGCTAACATAATTCTTCCCATTTCCATCAAGATTATATTATTTATTTCTGCCACTCCATTTTTTTGTGGAGTATAGGGAGCACCATACTGATGTTTGATACCATGTTTTCTCAAATAATCTTCAAAATCATTGTTGGTGAATTCAGTACCATTATCTATTCTCAACTTCTTTATATAATCCCCTATTTCTTTCTCAACTTATTTTTTGAAAAACTTGAAAATTTATACAGACTTTAACTTATGTTTCATAAACATGATGTTTTTCATCTGAGTTAAATAATCAATAAAAGTGATAAAGTATAAATATCCTTTTGTTGATTGATATCTCATCACCCACATAAATTAGAATGAATAAGTTCAAGTGGTCTACTATATTGAATCTCAACTCTTTTTTGACCTTTTTTAGTAATCTTTCCCTATTAACAAGTTATAAAAACATCTTATTATCTTATTTTCAATTATGGAATGTTTTGAATGAAATAAACTTTATAAAGATTGTTCATACTTTTCTGTCTAAGTTTCCCAAGTCTTTAGTGCCACAATTTATTTTCATCTTCTGTACTCAAGTAACAAGAGTTATTGAATTCTCCTATTTAGAAGATATTCCCACTGGTTCTTTCTCCTTTTGTAATAATTTTTCCATCTTTTACACTTTTTATGATACAAAAATATTTTCTAAAAACAATTTCTTTTCCATCATCACAAAGTTGAAATACACTAAGTTATTTTTTTAGCCCATCAACAAACAAAACTTCCTTGGATTTCAACTTTTCCGCTTCAATCTCAGTCATTTTGATTCCTCTAATTTTTAAGGAACTATCATTACCGAAGGTAACTAATCCTCCATCATGACTTTCAACATGTTTTATGATTTTATATCACCTTTTATATTTAAAGAATTACCACTATCAAGTATCCATGGTTTTTTCCTTTTACTTGCTTTCAAATCTATCTCAATAACAAAAGCTCTTTCCTCAAATTTCTTCTTTTCAACTTCCTTTTCTTTTCTATCATAAGGAATTTGTTCTAGAAGGAGTGTCATACATCTTTTGGAATGATGACCAGCTTGATCACATCTTTCAAAAACTTCTTCTAGACATTCAAATTGATTTTTTGTTGGAAATTTTCTAACATATTGAGAATTCAACTTTTTAAATTTATGTAAGTTGAGAAAGTTTCTCATTCTACTTTCACTATTTATTCCACATTGCTCAAAACTTCTTCAGGGTAAAGATAATTTGTGCCAAAAATTATAAGATATATGACCACAGATCTCACAACACTAGTAATAGACATCAAATATTGATTTTCTATTCAAGAAAGATATTTGTCTATAGAAACTTTATTAAGGTTGGTAACTTCTTTCAGCTCTAACATACTCAGGACGTAGAGCATATTTTATTTTGAGTTAGTTTTTTAATTTTATAGATTTGATAGGTTTATCACATCCTTTCTCCACCCAAGATTTCCCAATACTTTTTCTGGAACCTAAAATGTTAAAAGAATCAGATGAATCATTGTTTTTGGGAAGATAAGATTTCACCTGATTCTTGTATTGAGCCTTCTCAGCTACTTTAAAAGTCTTGGATTTTACTTTTGAATATTTTTTAAAGTTTTCATTCATCTTCCTCAAGTTAATTTTGGACTCAAGAAGTTTTGATTGAATCTTGTTAACTTCTTCTTCCTTAGTTTCCTGCTTCTTACTAATATCTTCAACCATATTTCCCTATTCAACAATTCTAAGTTTATAACTTATATATTAGATGCATTTTTCCTCCTACTTTATGACATTTTTTCTTCCATTGAAAACTTCTTACCAATATTTCTTCATAACTCTAATTTCTTTCTTGAGAGTTTTTTTTTCTCAAGACATTAAACAAGTTCTATTCTAAGTTGATAATCTCTATAAGATTATTCACCAACTTCTTCACTCTCTGATGAATCTTTTGTTTTCTCAACTTTTACAATGAAGGTTCTGAATTTTTATGAACTATCATATTTAGAATAATTGTTTTCAGTTGAGTTTGATTCAACTTTCTTAATCAACATACTTCTTTTGTTTCCAGTAAACTTCGTCCTGTATTTTTTAGAAGACTTTTCTTCTTTATCATTTTTGTTCCACTTCTTCCATAGAGGTTTTTCATATAAATCATCTTGATATTATCCAACTTTATTCTTGGGTAAATTCATAGAAAAGTGTTCAATTCTTCCACACTCACAAAATTTGAGAGGAAGTTTACCTCCATACTTTACTATTCCTCTCCGATAGTTCTTGGATATAAGAGACATTATTTTTTCATTCAAATAATTATATTCTTTATCTTTAGACTCACAAGGATCAGATTCTTCAACATCTTGGATTTTCATCTTTCTCATAGCTTCAAAATCTATTTCATTTTTCATCATCTTTTTATACATTAGATCTTTTCTCATATTATAAGAAAAAAGAAAGTTATGCAAATTCATTATGATATAAATCATCCTTATTTTCTAAACAAGAAATTTTAGAATCAAACCTATATGGAAAGTTTCTCATAAGTTTCTTCACAATTTTAGAATCTTTCAAGACATCTCGGAATCCTCTGATGTTGCAAACAAATTCATTTACTCTGGTGAAGTATTCATCAATTGTTTCTTCATCTCTCATTTTGATGTCTTCATACTTACTACTCCATATTTGTAGCTTTGCTTCCTTAAATTTAGTATTCCCTTTGAAAACACTTTACAGCTTGTCCCATATACTTTTTAAAGTATTGAGACTCATCACTGTTTGATAAAAATTTTCTGATAAAGACATAAGAATATAATTTCTAGCCTTTCCATCAACTTCTACATTTCACTTATCAACAAAGGTCATCGGGAAATTTTTCTCAATAGGTGGAAACCCAATAGTAGCTGAATCAAAAACTTACAGTCCAAGAAATGGGAGATAAGGAATCATCGTATTTTTGCATCCATAATAATTTTTTCCATCAAATGTAGGAATTCCTATACTATTGAGAAAATTGATATTATCCATGATAAGGATTCAACAAGGGTATTGTTAGTTTGGTGTAGCCCGATCCATTTTGAATATTGTTGGGCCGAATGCTTCTAGCCCATACTGCACACCAGGCCGACAGGGAACTGTAGTGATGCAAACTTCTAGGCAACATTCACTATAGCTCCTTAGACTTCTATCCAGTATACACTGTTTCACTTTAGACTTAGGTGGCCTCCTTTAACTGTAGTGATGCAGAATTCTATCCACCTTTCACTATAGCACAATGGACTTTCTGATGGTTGGTGGAATAGTGCTTTGTCCTCCTTATTAGTAAATTTTGGACTAGGGTTTCATTTTTTAGAAACTCTGAGAAATCTATCTGTAATTTGTGCTCCCGATATATAGTGAACTTCTTGCTCTCTGTAGACGTAGGGATTATTCCTGAACCATGTAAGTCCTTGTGTTCTCATTCTATTTTTTTTTCTTTTACTCTTCTTCGAGTAGTTTCTTTCTATCATTTTGAATCTTGAAGTTTCCATATTAGGTACCTCACTATGATACCAATTGAAGTTCTAAAGGATCAAATAACAACTAAGATGGGGGGGGGGGGTGAATTAGTTTTTCACTTTTTATAAGTTTCAAAACTTTTATAAACATAACCCTTGAAACCTATTAAGATTTATTTCCTTATCAAATTTTAGTAAATAATCATGCATGAAAAATAAGAAAGAAAGAAAATCACACAAGATTTACAAGGTTTGGCCTTAGTGTGAGAACCTAAATCCTTACCATATCCACTCTTGTGGGTCTATAGAAATACAATATTATGAATAAGTGAATAAAACTTGTTCCAAATCTCACTAGAAACCTTGTATCTCCTGATAGGAAATATTATACTGAATCCCATCAGTTTAAAATGTTTTCTTATAAAAAAATTGATCTAAACAAAATAATAAAGACTTTGTTGAAACTGCTCAACAATTTCTTATTCTGAATCCTCAGTATGATTTGGCTAGATCCGATTTTCTCAATCCAATGAGTTTGGATCTGATTCTCCCAATACAATGAGTTTGGATCTAATTCTCTCAATACAATGAGTTTGGCTCAGATTCTATCAATACGACAGAATCAATACAATGAATCCATTATCAATATGAAAAACTCAAAATCTTCTCAAAAGATCAATACGATTTAAATTAGTTTTATTAACTCAATACGATTGACTGAATATGATCTTCTCAATATGATCTTGCTCAATCTGGTAAACAAACATTCATTTGTCTAATCCTCCTCATGAGATCTCTAGCCAATAATGACTTTCAATTGGTTTCTTCAGCACTCCATCTTTTTCACTTGTATAAAAATTTCACCCTGAACAAATGATCTGAGAAAGTATTTATAGGCGACTCAGAAAAAAAAGGCAGGAAAACTGCAAACTTTCCCCGCTTCCTCGAATTTCAAAAAATATGAAAATATATCACATTTAAACTTCTACTTTTACTTCTTCTATACTCCTTAGATTTATCCTAGATTTATGAAAAATTGAATTTCAAGTTTTACCTACCCAACTCTTCATAAAACTTCTGGAATTTTCTTATTGAGTATTCTTCGTAATTAGCTCAATGTGATTTCTGTTTCTTTCTTAGTGAATCTGATTTATGTTTATTTCTTAGTGAATCTGATTTATATTTCTTTCTCAGTGAATACGATTTGTGTTTCTTTCTTAGTGAATATGATTTCTGTTTCTTTATCAGTGAGTTAGATTTATGTTTCTTTCTCAATTAATCTGATTTCTATTTCTTTCTCGATGAATCTTATTTTTGTTTCTTTCTTAGTGAATCTGATTTCTATTTATTTCTTAGTGAATCAGATTTCTATTTCTTTCTTAGTGAATTTGATTTATGTATCTTTCTCAGTGGATCTTATTTCTATATCCTTCTCAGTTAATCCATTTTAATTCTCATTACAATGGAAATCTCATTACTATGGAATCCCCATACTACAACTTTGAAATTCTTCAAACCTCTCCACCATTTATTCAAAAGATTTTATCATAAAATTTTTCATGATTTTTGAGAACTTTATGATCAAAAAATAACCATCTAATTTTTTTAGAAATTATGAAAACTTTATAACTCCCGACTTCACTTTCTTCAACAAACCTCTTTATCATCATTATGAATTATTCACTCAACACATTGTTTATTTCTCTGATTGTGGTAAAGTAAAACTTCCAACAATAATTTATCCCTCCGATTCTTTTGGATTTGATGATCTTCAATGTCATGTCAATGGACCTGAATATGATTCTCTAAGTCTGGTTCTTCTTAGTCTAATTCTTTGATTCTATAAAAACAATATTTCTTTAAAAAACTCTCTTTACCCTTTTATCTTTGGATTCAAACTTTCAGCAACTTTCAACTTTCTAACAAACTCTAATTCTGATGAATCTTCATTGTGATGGATATGGGTCCGATTACTGAATAACAAAAACATTGTTATATAAAAAGGTTAGTTGTCAACAAATACAAAAACATTGTTAAAAAAAATTATCATAAAGGTTAGGGAGTCTTTGAAATTAGTGTGGAATCGAGTATGAGTTCTATTGAGAACTCTATTTCACAATTCAGTGGAAGAATATACAACTCTTTTAGAAATACATTAATAAATTTCCACACAATAGGCATACCATCGATGTTGAGTTTCTCCCTAACCACCTGAGATAAACAGACCTTCTGAATGAGAATTAAGACCCATACAATGGATGTGATCTCTATCAGAAGTTTTTACTTATTGTTACATTGATATACAATCATAGGTTAGTTTGAAGTATCAAATGTGACTTCCCTTCCTCGATAATTGATGTGGGATTTATGTAGAGAAAAATGATCAATGCTTAAGATGAAATCAAATTCAACCAAAGGAATAATGACATGATTTTCAAGAAGCACATTCCCACCAATTTTAACCAGAGATGAATCATACACTTGAGATGAAATCATTATAAAATTATGGGTTTTTGCTACTAATTATACATATAATCGTTTGTGTGACATCTTGATACCCACAAAAAATTATTTAGATATGAAATAATGGGTAGATACAAATTCAAATAAGACATTACCAGTTCTAGAGTGGATAGTAAGTGCGCCTTTCACCACATCGTCATCACACCCCTCGTCAAAAATAGTGAATTTATGAGATTTCCCTTTGTCTATTGGATTAAGAGATTGGTGATTTTGATCATTGCCATTAAAATTCAGATTAGGGAACTAGTTAGTATTGTGTTTATTCTCCCTATATTTAAAACACTAGAGTGTGGGTGGTGCATTCTGTACAACTTTCTCTCTATTTTCATCATTAACTAATTTTTTCCCATCACTTAGGCAATCAATTTCTCAATGAACTTACCTTCCACACTTAAAACATTTACTAGTCCCATTAATACAATTCCCTCTATGTTTTTACCACACTTTTAGCATAAAGGAAAACTTATCTTTTTCTCTCTATGGTTCTTAGATTTTCCTTTGAATTCTATTTTTTTCTTCTTATCAAAACCATGAGATTGATACGTAACTCCAACCTCCATTTTCAACTTGATAGCACACCGAACAATCTCTTCATAGCTACTTAAGTCTCTTATAGATAACACCCTTTAAAGACTTGGTTTTAAGACACTTAATAATTGATCAACCTTACTTTGAGGTTGGATGATAATACCAAAGGTGCACCTCACAAGTCTTGTACAATTTGACTCATAGGTACAACCAATAGATTCATCATCCCTTTGATTTAGCTCAAGGAACTCCTCCATCTTTGTACAAAGAATATAAGGAAATTACTCATTGAAAAAAAAGTTCTTGAACTCATCCCAATCCATGGAGTCAATTTTATCCAATTGCCTCATATTCTTGATAAGATTCTACCATTGATTTGTTCCACCTTCCAAACAGTAGATAGCCAAAATGAATTTTTCATGTTCTGAACACTGCAAAATGGAAAATATCTTTACAGTGGTTCTTATTCATTGTTTAGAAACTAGTGGGATATAAGACTCACTAAAAGAAGGTGTACATTACCTCATGTAGGACTCAATATAATGTTGTTCCCTCCTTTGTTCATTTGGAGGTCCATCATGATTCATAGCTTGAGAAAGTTGTGTGAGCATAACAATGAGATTTTTTATTCCATCTCTCATAAAGCTTGGATACTAATGAGTACAATCATTTCATTTTCCATCATACTAAGCTTTAACATGATTCCTTCATGTTCCAACCATTGAATAAAACAAAAAGGCATAGTGTAAGAAATAATAATCACGGTGGGGAACCACATAATTATGAAAAATTACTTATAGGATGTCTAAATCATGACACCTTATTTTTAATCTATGATTACTTAGGTTTAACCTAGGTCATTCATAGTAATCATCTATTTAAATCCTTTATGATGGTCCATAAAGAGTTTTTGAATTTCCAAAACATATCCCTCGAGAGTGTCAAACCAGGTGTGCAGCAAGACCCGTTGTCGTGTACCAAGTGATGATCGAGTCTAGCTCAATGTGCCATTTTCGTAGTAATTACCCCTAGGTATCTGTCACGACCCGTCCTCGGGGCCCGTTCTGTGACTACCCCAAGCCCGCCTTCCATAGGCCAGGGGCTGGCGACTAGCACCAAAGGCGTAAATACCGATAAAAGGGAAGGCATTGACTTTATAAAAGAAAACAACCACCACAGAGTATGAAAATTGAAGTAAACACTAAGTAAACTGAATACACAAGTAAGTGCTGGAAAGTAAATGGGACAGTATACAAACCCAACTGAAAGTGCATTACAACTGAAAAGAAAGTACAACAACTGAAAAGTAAAGCAGCAACCACGAAGTCATCCTCTGGAACTCCCACATGAAGGGTGAGTACAGACAGTCTCATCGGCTCCTCGGGTCCGGTCATTATCTCCGTGTATGTCCCACCTGATAGAACACCTCCGGGTACCGTCCCGCTCCTCAAGCCTCAACCACGATCAATGCTGTCGGTCGTCTGCAACCAACACAATGTAGGGTGGGCGTAGCCCGTGCAGGGGTGAGTATATGATACTCAGTAGGGACCCCGAGACTCCAGAAGGTCTCCCAGAATCCACAAAGGATAAACCAAAAAGGAAAGATACAAATACAAGTATCAACCAACAATACTTAGGTATATTCCTATACATATACCTAAGTCGTCAATTCCAGTTCTACTCCAACTCACGAGCTCAAGTACAACCCAGTCCACACAGGAAAGTATAACTCAATCCACATAGGAAAGAATAACCCAATCCACATAGGATAGCATGGAAATCATATCGAATATAATGATTGAAAGTCAAGACTCAGCTCACATAGGTATAATATTCACGAAGAGGGGTGGAGATGATTGATGTAGCCTCTGAATCATCTCCTCTGCTGAACCCACGTAGGATCCAATTACAGATGTCGTCGCTGCTGAACCCACGTAGGATCCAAGTATAGTAACCATTGCTTCAAAAACCACGTAGGATCCAAGTACAGTCGTCATCGCTACTGAACCCACGGAGGATCCAAGTACAGTCGTCCTCGCTGCCGAACCCATGTAGGATCCAAGTACAGTCGTCATCGTCATCGCAGTCGCATCCATCTCTAGGGTTCCCGCACACAACACGCTCGATTCCAGGAGGGTCCGCTCCATGAGTCAAGGGGTCGATACATCAACTGTCATGAAGTCCAGAGTTGATGTATCACAAAGTTCCGTCTCGTCAATAGGAACTCAACGCGACAGACGACGCGTCAATCAGACGCCCGGTTTGAGAGTTATTGGCTTTTTTGTCTCATGGGCCCGGTTGGTTTTTAAGATAAAACCAACCCGTCCGTACTACAGATGCGTCCAAACCTCGAGAGAATTAATCCAAAAGAACCGTATCACTAAGAGGAATCCAACAAAGTCGACGGCACGTCAATCAGACGTCCAGAGCTCAAGTTATAAGCATTTCCGCTCTGAGGGCCCGGTTGGTTTCGTGTTCAAACCAACCCGGCCGTACCCAAAGTTCTCCAAAATCTTGAGTGTAATATACAGAAACGACCCTCTCAATCCAAGGATACCAACGCAACTGACAATGCGTCGATCGGAGGTCCGCAGCCCAAGTTATAGGTGTTTGAACGGATCTGTCCGAAAACAGGGGGTTTGGGCCCGGTCCGACCCGACCCAATACCCCCTGGGTCGGCCCGAACCGGGGAGACCGAAACCGGGTCCGGGTCTGGCCCAGTTGGGCGCGGCCCGACCCGGCCGACAATGTCTGGCCCAGCCGGCGCGGCCCGGCCCAGCGCGGGCGGTCCGGCCCAGCGTGGGCGGTCCGGCCTGTGGCTGGGTGCCCGGCTCATGGCCGAGCGGGGTGCGAAAGGGGTGCCGCCCCTTGTCTCGAAACGGCGGAACCGTGGGGTCCACCATAGCGAGCTGGCCGAGGGTTTTGAACCCTCGAATTTCCTGGAAACGGCCGGCCATAATGGCCAACCGATGTGGCTGCCGCGGGACCCGCCGGTCCCACCTCCTGGTGTGCCGGCAGCCGTCCGAGCCCGACCGCCTCCTCTGAAACCATCGCGGCCCCTGTCTGACTGGCACGGCGTGATGGCGCCGCACCCCTCCACCGCGGCCTGCCCCGGCTGCGGCCTCCTTCAGCCTCACCGGCGCGGCGCGACAGTGTCGCGCTCCTCCACCGCGGCCTGCTCTGGCTGCGGTCCTCTTTATCCCCACGCAGTGCGACGACACCGCGTCGCCTCCGTTTCAACCACAATGAAGATCAACAATAAAAGGGAGGAGGATCGGCCGTGTTTGTGCGGTCCGATCTCCTCCCGTTAAATTGATAACAAGTGGCCAATCATTTAACAATGAAGATTGTTAAATAATACTTGAACGAAGAATTAACCCCTACCTCAATTCAAGAAGGTTGTTCGCTTGATGAAGGAAGGAAAAGCTTTCGTTGTTCCGTTGACATTGTCGTGGGATGACAGTGTCGCTTCGTCAACGTTGAGAAAAATGAAGCCGAGGTTGGCATCGGCGTTCTTCGCGTTCTTCAACGAAGAAGATGGAGTTCTCTCCTCCAATCCCCAACACAACGAGCCAACCCCAAATAAAATAAGTCTACCCTTATTTTATTAAAGCATGGAATGCATTTAAAATTACAAAATTCAAAAACAACTCTCTTAATAAATTAAACTTAAGTTTTCTAATTAATTAGGTGTTTAGTTGGAAAGAATTAATGTGGGAGAATTACATGACTTATGAGGGGTTTAGAGGAGTTAGGGAATGTGAGGGGTTGGGCTCATGTGGGCCCCACCTCACCTATAACCACCCAACTTCCACACCTAGGTTTAAACCACTTAGAAAAGAACAGAAATAAAATTGTAACATAATTTTATTTTACTCTTCATTTAATCCACATTTTTTTACAACTCCTCCCAAGAAAACGCAACTCCAGTAAAGGTCTTCTTAAGAAATTACCGGCACTGCGGTTTCATCGGTGCCCTCAGATTTTGATTACGAGCACCGGTTCAAAAGTTATAAAAACCCACTCATTCATTCACTGAACGTACCCAAGATAAACTTTGGAAATTGATTCCGGGAACACCGGGCCTCGTAATCAGGTGATGTCAGAAATTACGTACTCGTAAAATCCCAAATAATTTTAAAAAAAAATTTCCTTGAAATTTACGGGTCTTTACATTACTCGCACCTCAGGTCTTTACGTCCCCATAAAAATACATCACAAACTAGGGAAACAAATGAGGGTACTGTGCACGCATCTGAGTCTCCCTCTCCCAAGTGCTCTCCTGGAGGTTCCAATGCTGCCACCTGATGCGCACTAGAGGAATCGACTGCCCACGTAGGACTTGATCCTGTCGATCCTCGATCTCCACCGGGACCTCCACAAAAGTCGCCTTGTCATCGATGTCTAGCTCCCCATGGTCGATGATATGCGTCAGATTGTGCACATATCTCCTCAGCTGAGATACGTGGAAGACGTTGTGCACCCGGTGCAACTGAGGTGGAAGAGCCAGGCGATAAGCCACCTCTCCTATCCTGCTGAGAACCTAAAATGGTCCGATGAAGCTCGGAGATAACTTTCCGCCCCGGAAAAATCTCCGTAATCCACATCGAGGTGAGACCTGTAAGAAAACGTGGTCGCTATCCTCAAACTCTAGTGGTCTCCGCCTCCTATCAGCATAAGACTTCTGTCAGCTCTTAGCTATCTCCATCTGCTCCTGGATGACCTGAACCTTCTCCGTTGTGGCCTGAACCATCTCTGGTCCTACTAGTGCTGACTCCCCAGGATCTGTTCAGCACAGAGGTGATCTGCAGGGTCAGCCATACAATGCCTTGTATGGTGCCATCCCGATGGTGGAGTGGTAGGTGTTGTTGTACGAAAACTCCACCAAGGGTAGGTGATCCTCCCAGCTGTGACCAAAGTCGAGGACACATGCACGGAGCATGTCCTCGAGAGTCTGAATGGTCCTCTCCGTCTGACCATCCGTCTAAGGGTGAAAGGTGGTGCTTAGGCGTAGCTGCGTCCCAAATGCCTCCTACAACCCCTTCCAAAGCCGGGAAGTAAAGCGAGCATCTCAATAAAAGATGATAGATGATGGAACACTATGAATCCATACGATCTCCTGAACGTAGAGGCATCCCAAGCTCTCCACTGAGCCCTTGTTGGTGCCAAAATATTGTACGAAAGGAAGGGACGAAAAAGAAGGCTGGCACGCTGCCTCGCGAAGCACCGTCGCGAAGCACCGACGCGAAGCACCCCAAGCATCGCGGTCTCGCGAAGCTCCAGAGGCAGTAACTCTCCGCGAACGCATTTGACGTTCGTGAGCCCGCTGCGAAGCTCCAGAGGCGGTAACTCTCCGCGAACGCATTTGACATTCGCAAGCCCGCTGCAAAGCTCCAGAGGCGGTAACACTCCGCGGACTCCGTTGACGTTCGCGAGCGCGCCGCGAAGCCCCTGAGGCGGCGCGCGAGTTCTGCTTCGCGGCTCCCCTTGCCTATAAATACTGGACTCCCCCTGAGTCCTAGGGATGGACAATCCAACCTTTCATATTCTCCTCTCCCGAATCGTGAAGCACCCTTTTCCCCCGAGAATCATGAGCTTCGTGAGGTACTTCTACTTCGCGAGATGCCTTTGCTTGGTCTCGTTTTGACCCCCTCTTCCGAGAGGGATGCCCTTCGTGAAGCTCAAGGGCATTCATGAAGGAAGGGGATTCCCAAGGGAACCTGGGTAGCCGCAAAGTGTTTATGCTTCACGAAACACCCAACCCATACTAGTGATCCCTATGTTAAGGAAGGATCTCTACACACCGCGAAGAACACTGCTTCGTAGCACCCTGCTTCGCGAGGCACCCCTTCTTCGCGAGGCAGTGCTCCGCAAATACTGTTCCACTTCGTGAAGCACCCTCCACTCACACCTATGACCCGTGCTAAGGCCAAGGCACTATGCTTCACGAAGCACACTCCTTTGCTTGGCAATTCCTCTTCCCGTGCGACCCTCCAGGTTTTCATGATGTGATTTCAATGTCCCATGGACAATACAACTCGTAGCGTTGCTTCGCCTAATGCTTCTTCGCATAGGCACGCTAACGGCTATTGCTTCTTTGCATAGCCACGCTAACGTGGAACCCTCGATGGTTCGCTCCACAACCCCCCTTGACCACAACTTTACTGGTACCTTCCCTTCCCCAAGGACCAGAGGGTACCAATTATGTAAGTCCTAGGGGTACGGAGTGAACCCATCTCGTCCGAGCTACAGGACGTTAAACTGCCAAGCATCATGTCCTCAACACATGACGTTAAACTGTGACCCAACCTCGTGCCTCTCACGAAGGGTCCCCCCAGCTTGAACATTCTTTACACCACTCGTCTCCACAGAAGTGGAATCACCCATCCACAAGGGATGATATCCTCTTTATTGGAGTGGCGTATGTTCATAGGAGAAGGTCAACCCTAGTTACCCAATGGATGGATGCACCCCTGAATCTCTGTACTTCCCCACTACCAAGGTCAGTGGAGGGCGTGATAGGGAACGAGGCACCCCCCATCATTGGTCCCAAATCCCTCTTTCGCTGCGCTTTGCCGCACCTCGGGCCTCCATCCTGGAGTAAGTCCCAGCACCATGGGTCGCCTAATGCGTAAGCCCCTCTTCGCTTCTCACGAACGCATCCTTCATGACGTGATCGTCAGGTCCTTGCAACCTCTTGTTTCTCACACCGATCATGACTCACGTGGGCTTAGAGTGAGCACCGACCCTGACCCCCACCCTCAGCGAACTACGAGGACTTTGATCTGTGTCAAGGCATGGTATGTAGGAAGCCTCCATGAGGTTCAAGCCACATTACTCGGTCATTCATTCACGCCGAGTTTCGCCCCCGTCCAGCATGACGATAAAATGCATGTCTTCGTCCAGCATGACGTTAAACTGCATGTCCTCGTCCAGCATGACGTTAAACTGCACACCCTCGTCCAGCATGATGTTAAACTGTATGCCCCTTGTCCCGCATGACATTAAACTGCACACCCATTTGAACTACGAGGTCTTTGATCCATGTCAAGGCATGGTACGTAGGAAGCCTCTACGAGGTTCAAGCCCACCCATCGTCCAATTCACGTCGAGTTCTACCTTCTTCCAGTATGACTTTAAACTGCATTCCAGTCCAACGGCAAGCCGTTGTGACCAACCCGAACCACGAGGACTTTGATCCGTGTCAAGCCATGGTACGTAGGAAGCCTCCCCGAGGTTCAGGCCCAACAATCATTGGCCCAGACCGTCTCCTTGTCGGTGTGCCAAGCCCCCCCCCCCATTTTCACCCAAACTACGACGAATTTGATCTATGTCAAGGCATGGTACATAGGAAGCCTCCCAGAGGTTCAATCCCATCTCCCATTGGACCAAGGTCCATCATTTATGTCGGTTCGCCGACACCCACTGCCCGTCGTTCATTCACGTCAGGGTTCACTACCGTCCCGCATGAACGTTAAACTGTATTCCATCAATCCTTTGAACTACGAGGACTTTGATCCATGTCAAGGCATGGTACGTAGGAAACCTTCCCAAGGTTCAAGCCCACCACTAGTGGACCCACGGGTCTACTTTCACATCGGTTCACCGATGAAACCATTTGAACTACGAGGTCTTTGATCCATGTCAAGGCATGGTACATAGGAAGCCTCCCTAAGGTTCAATCCTACCCCTCATCGGACCAAGGTCCACTTTCGTGTCAGTTCGCTGACGCATGGGACCAAGGTCCGCCTTTACGTCGGTTTGTTGACGACATCCATTGGACCAAGGTCCACTTTCACGTCGGTTCACCGACGAAGTCCCTCTGAACTACGTGGTCTTTGATCCATGTCACGACATGGTACGTAGGAAGCCTCCACGAGGTCCAAGCCCACCACCACTAGGACCCTCCTGGTCCCCCCCATTCACGTCAGCTCGCTGATGATGCCCATCGGACCAAGTTCCACCCTCCTACCGGTTCACCGGCACCATCCCGAACTACACAGACTTTGATTCCCTGCCACGGGGATACGTAGGAAGCCCATTTAAGGCTCAAGCCCAACTTCACTGTTTCCCTTGCGATGGTTCCTCACCATTCCACCCTCCACTTCATCCATCCATCCACCATCCACCCCGATCCTCACCTAGACCATCATATCCCGGTGAGACCATGTCGGTACGCTCCTCTTCACAGCCGCCCATGGGCTGGTCCTGGTATCGGCACCCCTTCAAAGGAAATCCCTCAATCCGATCTATTCTAGCTAATGCTCTGATCGGGCTGATCCATCTCCTCTAGATGTTAAACTCGCGGCGTACCTTGTGTTAAACACAGGAAGTTGAGGAAAACCTCAGATATGTGTCTATGGAATATAATTCCCCGCGCTCGATGTGGGATGCCTCGGGCTTCCGTTCCCTCGAGAAGCCCTGTGACCAGGGATAATAGACAGACATGCCAGGATCCCCAGTATCCAGACACGCTACTGATGCCTCAACGTGACTACTCCCCCGACTGAAGGTTTTTGCCCTGACTGGACCCTTTGGAATGTCCCGACATAAGCAGTGTAATTAACCGGAATCCATGGAAACATGGCACTGGGAAGAGTTTCACGAACTACGTATTAAATCTATGAGGGAGACCCGGACTAGGTGATGAGTTCTGAGGAGGAATCCACAGAAGGAAGAACCGACATCCCATCATCCCGTTTCGATCAAGGAGAAGACGTCCTTGAATAAGGAGCGAATGCCGCCCGCCTTTGGAAAGTGGGAATGCGGGGAAACAAGTGCAGTGCGTCCTCCTCCACGGACGGATGGATGCGCGCGCCTTGGCGAAAGCGTCGGAAACAGAAATGGTGAACCCGACGTGAAAGTCTTCTCCTCAATGTGGAGATTAGTAGTGTTCAAGACACCAGTAGATTGACGTGCCACCAGATCCAGATATCCGACGCCTGGTCCCGCCAAGCAAATGGCGGGCCTGTCGTGAAACTCACCAAAAGTCAGGGCAGTAGAACGTGGGGCACTCCATTCTGCAGCGTGTTGGCATGAATCCTTCTTACAGACGTGGAGAATGGAAAGATGTTGGGGCACTGGTTGTCGATTCTTTTCCTCTCAGTGCTGATGAGTTGATCCGCTCGTTTCTCAGGAACTAGGTTGCTGTTACAAAGACACGATCACCGCCCGCCCGCCTACGCAGGGGCAGGGGAAACTCTGCCACAACCACCCCACATGGTGCCACTACCTCCACGACGGCCGCCACATCGCGGAATATGGGGCGGCCACGTCCCCTTTCCCCATCAGAGGTCATCCAACGAAGGGTGATCAACAACCTCATGCGCAGGTACGAGGAGGAAGGGGTCATCCCAACTAGGGATATGGCCCGCTTGGACTTGGAGGCCTCCAGGCCCCGCCGTCAACGCCGCCCTAACAGGCCGCGCAGGGAGCCCCTGCTCCCCACCCCAACGTTCAACCGTTTCAGGAGCCTGTCCCCAGAATGCCTTGACGACTCCTCGCCTTACGCTGATGAGGCGGGCACCGTCCGGCTCAGCCCGCTCAGGGTCCCGACCCAAGGGCTCCAGGAAAGAGCTCCCACTTGGCCGTGTCAGCGCTGCCGTCCGACTCCGCAGGAAGAGGAGGCAGGCTATGCCCCTGCACCACCTGCACCAGCTCGTCTGACCCGACGTCAGCACCGGGCCCGGACTGAGAACTCCCACCCAGGTGCGTCAACGTCAGCAGCTACAGTGGCCCGAGCCACCGCCGACGTGCATCATGAAGTCCCTGCATACACTGAGCAGGGTCACTCCTTCACCCAACCAGGATCGAGACCCCAACCGCCCCACGGGCTGGATGGGTTGACTCTCTGGGTTGCAGGCCCGAGTGGTGATCGCTGCGAACTAACCCGCGGTGATGTCACCCCGTACGGAGGCCCTCCCCGTACCACTACTCCATAGAGCATGGGCCTTCCCCGCTCCGAAGCTCTTCATGGAGGTATGCCTCGTGCTACCCCCATCCCGAAGGAAGACCTTCCCAGCGGCAGTGACGCTCGGCCCGGAAACCTTTCCCGCGCCCACTATACAAGGTATGGAGTCCATCCTACCCCCGACCGCCGATCTGAAGGCACTGTCCATCCAGTCCTTCTCCAACGTGGGGGCCCTACCTACGTCCTCTCTGCAACGGGCAAAGGTCCTCCTCACCCCAGCAATATGAGGAGTGAAGGCCAGCCTCGCTCCACCCGCATAGACCATGGGAGTCCTCCCCATGCTCCTGCCGATTCCAATAGAGGCTCTGCCCACATGGGTGCTGTCCATGGAGGTCCTCCCCATGTACCCTTCGACATTTGCCCCGGTGCCCCTCGCACCTCGGCCATCTCGAGTGGGGGTCCTCTCCGCCACGACGCCAGCACCGCCCCAAGACTACATGATAGGGATCAACCCTGTCCCGAAGAGCCACCCCGGGGCAGGAGAGCGGGTCGTCGCCACCACAAGAAGAGTCCTGGGAAAGCCCGGGTGGAGATCAAACCTGCCCGCTTCTCCGACTCTGGAGCGGAATGCGACTCAGCGATGGAACCTTCTCCCCGCTCCTCCGTATCAAGGACTGGGGCAGGAACCAGGCGTGTTAGCCTCATTCTCCCGGAATATGAGGTCCACCAGATTCCCATCTCTCTCTGCAGGTACATCCAGGAGGAAGAAGTCTTTGGAATTCTGCAGGTCTCGACCGCGCAATCACTGACATTATCACCAGAAGCGCCCTCTACCTCTACCAGAGATAACGGAGAGCTATTTTGGGGGCCAACGACGGTAGAGCGACGACATGACCTGTCGTCGGTAGACGTAACTCCTGTGCCGGAAGCTATGGCTATCATCCCGCCGTATTGTGACATCGTGGCCAGTTCACCTTACTCTTCAGAGGATGCCCCAAAATTCGGCGGCCAGTCAGCTCGTTCGCCGTATTCTCCACCGCCGAGTTTACTATCCCAGAGGTCCGCCTCGGTACCGCTACCGTTCCCTCAGCCGCCCCCAGTTGATGAGTGGGGCAATACAGGACCAGACCCCGAGTCTGAGCCCAGGAGCTTCTGGAGTATTCTTGCAGCGGATTACTTTCCGGAGAAGTTATCGCCGATGGTGGTGCTGAATTTTCGTGCACCAGAGTCTCTTACCCCTGAAGAAGTGGGGTGCTTTTGTCGAACCCTATGGGCGACACACTTCCGCCTTTGTTACGAACAGGTGGTGTACCCCAGAAGTCGAGTGCACTTCGAAGAAATCGGTGAGCAATGCCGCCTGATCGATTCGGCCGTACTCCTTGTGGCCCAGCACCCTGAGTCGCCAGGCCGCCAGAGCGCCCTTCAACGGAAATGTGTTCAGAGTTTCAAAGTACTCTGCAGAATCATCAGGGAAGATACCCCCCATGTGCAAGTCCATGGTTGGGGACACTATGCCGCTCTCCTCTTCGACCCTATCCGACGGCAGCCTGATTCATTATGCGACATCGAGGACATGCCCTCGAGAGGGGTCGCGGCCCACATGGCTGACGTAGTGGACAAGGAAGACGAGCTTGAATTCCTTGATGGAGACTTACCCCCCCGAGGGCGTACCGCCACTGCTGGACCCATCAGGGAGGGTTACCCGTCAGTAGAGGAACCTGCTAGGCCTCCCCGTACCCACCGAGTCGCTGGTACTCGGTCGAAATACAGGAAAGGGTAAGGAGCACATAGGAACTATCAAGCACTCTGACCCATCTGCCTCTGTGCAGAAAACATACGAAGATCCCGAGAAGGCCATGTTACGCCAGCAGCTTGCTGAGCAGAAGGGGCTGGTTAACGAACTCTTGGCTGAGCGTGCTGCAGAGAAGCGACCCGACTATGGTAATCCCAGGCCGGGGCAGCAGGGGCAAGAACAATTTCCCCCGGTGAGATACCTCCGGGAAACCCTGATCATGCTACTTCCGTAGACAGGGCAGAAGCCGGAACTTACGGCAAGAGGGCGCGATATGTCTCGCCAAACCCCCCCGAGCGACTGGGCAATCTGAAGAATCCAGTCCGGGTTCCCCCAATCGCCCCGCAGGTTGTTCTTCCAGTTGATCCACAAGCTGCCGAAGCCATCTATCGTGTTGAGGAACCTGGAAACGCACTTGTGGTTAGGGATCCCCGTCAAGACAGGGACCCCCACCCGGATGATCTTATAGCGGCGCTCACAGCCCGCCTCGAAGCATTGGAAACGCGGTAGGTAACAGTCCCACCGGATGGCAAGCCGTATCCCGCGTGGGTGGATGATATGCCCGCTCCACCGGGTTTTGGGAACCCCACTTTCTTGCCTTTCAACGGGACAGGGGACCCACCGTAGCACTTGGATCATTTTTCTTCCAGGTGTGGCCCCATGCTGGGGACCCCGGCTCAGCAAGAAGCCGCTAAGCTTCGATGTTTCGTACAAACATTGGAAGGTCCAGCATTCGTCTGGTACAACCAGCTCCCTATCGGATCGGTGACCGGTTGGGAGGATCTCCGCCGGCAGTTCCTATACCAGTTCAGCTCCACCACGCAGAAGATTAGAATTGCAGACCTCTTCAAGTGCAAGCAAAGGCCTGATGAGCGAGTCTTAGATTTCATCGCCCGGTGGAAGGGACTTACGTATTCCCTCGACATGCCACTGACTCAGGAGAAATTACTGATGATGTGTGTGGGGAACGTCAAGACAGAGCGGGTACCCTCCCTAATTACCCAGAACTACCCTGGAGGGTTCAGAGATTTCTCAGATAAGGCTCAGCGCCTTGAGGAAGCCCTGCAATAGGCTAGTCAGGAACGTTTGTTGCCCCCTATGATCCCGGCCAGGAGGACCGCCAGGGTTGAACCCACCGCGGTGGCCCAAATAGAAGCCCCTAGGCAGCTGGAATTACTGCCAGCAGCACCATCCCCGCAACCCCGCAGAGGTCCTCCACCTCAAGCACAAGCTCCTGCCCAGCAGCGACCACCTCAGAACCGACAGGCTCCCCTGTGCAATGCGCCACTGCCACCTAGGTGAGACAATCAGGCGCCGCCTCCTCGGCAGGCCCCTCCGGCCCCTCGTCAGGGCCAGGCCCCTAGGGCCCCCTACCCGGAAAGAAGGCACCAGACCTATTCGTTCAACGAAAATCAGGTCCCTGGCTACTTCCGAAGTGCTCTAGAGCAAGGGATTGTGCGTCTGCCCGAGTGCAGAAGCCCGACAGAGGCGAATCTCACCGATTACCCCAACTACTTCCCTTATCATCAGATTCTAGGGCACACCCTCAAGAAATGCTATGTGTTTAAAGACTGGCTTCAAGACCAGGTCAACAACAACATAGTCAAGTTGGGCCCGGCACCAGCGCAAGTGGCGGGTGTCTTTGCAGGGTCAAAGATCTGTAGCGACAGCGAAGGCGAGTGGCAGCAGGTTCCCAACCGCGGATCTCGGAAATATGACGACTGGATGGCTTGAAAAACCGTCTTCTGTGCCCATGGTATCATCCGGGTGGGCCTGAAGCAGCCGGAACCTTCAGAAGAAGTATCCGGTACCTCCGCATCATCTTCACAGTCAACCTCTTCCCAAAAGGGCAAGCAGCGACGACGAAAGAAGAAGCAACGCACACCACCATTGCCACCGTCATCCCGCATTCTCGGTGACTTTATGCCCCCTGAAATGGGGATTCCTCCCAGAATCCGCCCGGTACTGGATGACTCCTCGAGCGACAGCCAAGGGTACACTTCGGTTAACACCGTGGAGCTGGTAAAGCCCTATACGACTCCCGACGAGGGGGAGCGCCAGGCAAACCTCCCCAACGTTTCCAGCTGACGTCAACGTCAGCGGAATCGCAACCGCACCGGTCATCGAGGTACGTCACTAGGCACTTTCAGCCAAGCCGTGCACGCTAATGAGACCAGACAGTAGGCTCAGCATGCGCAACCCCGTCTAACGCCCTCAGCTCTACCTCCACCGCCGTTTGTGCTATTAGATCTGGGAGAGCTGCCCCGTTCGTATCACAGTCAGTCTTGCCCGGCTACAGGCCAGCCTCCGCTGTCCGATCTTAGTCTGGCGACTACTCTCCAGGCTTCTACTAGTAGGCATCAAGATGTACCCAGTACTAGCCGATCGCCGGTTCAACTAGCAGGACCCGCTATGCCTACAAATGCTGAACGACCTCCTGTAGGCATAGGTTCGCGTTTGGCACGAAAGTATGATGTCCTGAAGCACCTGGATGGAATTCCAGCAAGGCTTTCTATCCTTGAGGCCCTTCGCCTGTCACCCGAAATGCGCGGGGCACTTGCCGAGGCCCTAAGGAGCCCCCTCCAGTTTGAGATGGAGGTAGAAGCTGTAGAAGCCTTCCATACCGAGATGATTAAAAACGCCGAATGTCAGGCGGTTATCTTGTTCTCTGGTGAAGATGAGGAACCTCCTCTACAGGGGCACATTCGCCCGCTGTACATCACCGGCCACTTCAATGGCGTGGAAGTCCGCCGCTTCCTCGTTGAAACGGGTTCTGGAATCAATCTAATTCCGACTCGGACGTTGCGAAAGCTGGGTCTGTCTGAAGGTGATTTAACTCCCTCTGCCCTCAGAATCCAGGGATATGACAGGACCGAGCAAACCCCAGTTGGCAAGATCCGCCTGAAGACTAAGTTCGGTGGCTTAATTGCCAGCACTGAGTTTATGGTTGTCCCTCAGGACACCGCCTACAATGCGTTGATGGGTAGGCCATGGATCCATCTGCATGCAACAGTCCCTTCATCGTATCACCAGTGCCTCAAATAATCGCTCAACGGTCGAGTAGGCGTTCTCCAAGGAGATGCGTCTCCTTTCGCTTCTTGTGAGGCCCGCTATCTAGATGCAGGTTATTACAAAAGTAAGGATAAGAAAATCCTAGTAAGTGAGGATGAACCCGCCCCGGTCACAAGTGATCCCTGGGCAAGCATGGATGACGCCTACGTCCTCCCGATTTACCGATTGGAGGCCACGACCCCCGACATGGGGCAATGTTTTGTTGTTTCGGGTACACAAGGAAGGCATGTTCCTGTGTCCAAGCGACGGTGAAAAATCACCTCGTACTCCTACATCAACCAGGCTCAGGTGATCCCGGAACCTCCTACCCCTGTACGGTACTGGGACGTCAAGCTTATGACAACGGCGGTGCACCATACGTGTCTCTTCCGCCGGGCTGGAATTAACCAACTCAGGCCGACATGTCACCACTGCTTTGATATCATCAAACGTGGCCCCTTAGGCCGAAGGCCAGATGGGATATGGTCGATTGCCTTCATTGCTATGGTCTTAATGGAAAGTTATTCTCCTGATATGATGACCACTGCTGCCCGAGCCGGCACCAGCTGCCCCTCAGGCTTTGATAGCCCATAAGTATCTCCCGTCGCGGGAAATCCCCCCACGGGTGGAGAGGAAGACCTGGAGGATGCTCCCCCCGCCTTTGAAGAAGGAGTTTCTACCACGGTTGATGAACTGGTACAGGTGAACCTTGGTAGAGAGGCAGATCCGAAACCCACATTGATCAGTGCAGCCATGTTCCCTGAGGAGCGGCAGTAGTACGTAGACTTCCTCAAACAACACCGTGATGTGTTTGCTTGGAGTTACAACGAGATGCCAGGACTAGATCCCCAGGTAGCCATTCACCGTCTGGGCCTCCCAGCAAAACATCGTGGGTTTAAGCAGCCTCCCATGAAGATGCACCCTTCTCATGGTGCTACGGTTGAGGCCGAAGTTGACAAGCTTATCAAAGCCAACTTCGTTAAGGAAGTCCAGTACCCCAAGTGGATTGCCAACATTGTTCCAGTCAGGAAGAAGAATGGGCAGATCATAGTCTGCATCGACTTCCGCGATCTTAATTACCACTGCCCAAAGGATGACTTACCACTCCCGGTGACGGAGTTATTGATTGACGCCACGGCCGGGTTCCAAGCTCTCTCTTTCATGGATGGGTATTCCTGGTACAACCAGATCCGGATGGCCCCCGAAGACGAGGAGTCCACTACCTTCAGGGCTCCCCAAGGTATGTTTTTCTACCAGGTTATGCCATTCGGTTTGAAAAATGCAGGTGCCACTTATCAGAGGGCCATGCATCGCATATTCAAGCTGATTCTCGGGACATTGGTGGAATGCTACGTGGATGACCTCGTAGTCAAATCATGTCAGCGCCAGTACCATCTCAAAGACCTCGAGAAAGTGTTCGGTTTCCTCTGTTCCCGTCACCTAAAGATGAACCCGTTGAAGTGTGCCTTCGGGGTCACCTCTTGGAAGTTTCTGGTCTTTGTTGTCAGATACCGAGGTATCGAGATCGACCCGGAGAAGATCAAGGCCATCGGCCAAATGCCTCCCCCGAGAAACATTCGGGAGCTTCGAGGCCTCCAAGGCCACTTAGCCTATATATGCCGATTCATCGCGAATCTGGCCGGCAAGTTTAAGCCCTTTTCCCGGCTCATGAAGAAGGGAGCCGCCTACGAATGGGATGAGGAGTGTCGGACCGCCTTTGAGGAAATCAAGCAGTATCTGCTCCAACCTCCGGTTTTGATGCCACCCGTCTCCGGAAAGCCGCTGGTCCTTTACGTGACCGCCCTGGAAAGATCCCTCGGTGCACTGCTCGCCCAGAAGAATAATGAGGGTACTGAGAACAGTCTCTACTATCTCAGTCGCATGCTTCTCGATACAGAGGTCAGATACTCCCCTATTGAAAAGAGCTGCCTTGCACTCGTATTCACCGTGCAGAAGTTGCGACATTACCTGCAGCACCATGAGGTGCAATTGGTATCCCGGGTAGACCCACTGAAGTACATCCTGAACCACCCCATACTGACTGGTCGACTAGCACGTTGGGCAGTGATTCTCCAGCAGTTTGATATCAGGTTCATACCTCAGAAGGCCATTAAGGGACAGGCGTTGGCAGACTTTTTAGCTACCCATCCAACCTCCGCGGATCAATCCATGGACCTGGATTTTCCTGATGAGATGATCCTCTCAGTCGATCATGCTGTCCCGTGTTGGCAAATGCATTTCGACGGCGCCTCCCAGAGCCCCACCGGTAGGCGGCTCAATGATCCCAAGCTCAACAGAGTGGGCCTGGGTATTGTCTTCATTACCCCGGCGCAAGCCGTCCTGCCATACTCGTTCCAGTTGTCAGAAAGCTGTACGAACAACGAGGCAGAGTACCAGGCTCTCATCACTGGCCTCGAGTTGGCCCTTGAGATCCATGTGCCCCATCTACATGTGAAAGGAGATTCGGAGCTGCTAATCAAGCAGGTTAATGGAGACTACGTCGTCAGGAATCCGGAGCTTGTACCATTGCTAGAGTACACCCTCCGCCTAATGGCCTAGTTCTCTTCTCGACCAGAGGTTATCCATGTCCCTCGGTCACAGAATGGTCAAGAAGATGCCTTGGCTGGCTTAGCCGCGTCGCTCGCAGAACTCGAGCAAGATGATTTGATCATACATGTGGCACACCGAAGAGTCATTTCCCCCGTCACCCAAGAGGACAATGATGGCCTACGGGTAAGTCATCTCACCACCGGACCCTCCACGTCAGGGGTCCTGGGTTCTTCATAAGCACTGGTTGAAGCCACTCCCGACTGGAGGGAACCTTTTTTTGAGTATCTCCAAAATGGTCGCCTCCCGGACGACCGGGCCGAGCGCGAGCGAATTCGACGCCGCGCACTGCAATTTACCCTCCAGAGCGGCCCCAGTCTTGAACAGATCCTTTATAAGCGGAGTTTCGATGGTATCCTCCTCCGTTGCATCCAAGGAGTAGAGATACCTCAAGTTATGCAAGAGGTTCACTCCAGTTCCTGTGGCGCCCATCAAGCTGGACCGAAGCTGTCCCATCAAATCCGGAGGTTGGGGTACTTCTGGCCCTCTATGATCCACGATTGTATTGGGTATTCCAAGAGATGCCACGCATGCCAAGTTCACGCCAACTTCCTGCATCGGTCGCCAGAGCACCTCCACCCCACCAAGTACTCTTGGCCATTTGTGGTATGGGGACTTGATGTAGTGGGACTGTATCCACCGGCAACAGCCCGCCAATATAGGTTCATCCTGACTGCTACAGATTTCTTCTCCAAGTGGGCAGAAACAGTTCTGCTCAAAGAGGTCAAGCCCCATTCCATCGTTGACTTTGTGAGCTCCAATATTATCCACCGATTTGGGGTCCCTCACGCCATCCTCACCGATAACAGCACCAATTTCCGAGTGGCTGAACTGAAGAAATTGTACACCAAGTACGACATCTGTTTGAACCATACCTCCCGCTACCACGCGCAGGCAAACAGACAGATCAAGGCATTCAACAAAACCCTCTCTAACATTCTGCAGAAGATGGTTGGTCAGAACAAGAAAAGTTGGCCGGACAAGCTCCCCAACGCCCTCTGGGCTTATCGGACGACGACTCACAACTCTACCCAGGTGACCCCATATTCCCTGGTGTATGGAGCTGAGGCCGTCCTACCCATTGAGATCCAGCTGCCATCGTTACGCACTGCAGTTTATGATCACCAGACATTAGATGAGGTAGCCGAAATCCATCTAGCTGAATTAGAAGCACTGGACGAGAACCGGATTCATGCCCTGCACAATCTGGAAAGGCATCAGGATAAGATAGCGAGGGACTTCAACAAGAAGGTTCGTCTCCGCTCTTTTCTACAGGGCGAACTGGTACTAGCCCTTCGAGCGCCAATGATTCCCGATAGGAAACCGCCCAAATTAGAACCCAAATGGGAAGGGCCTTATATCATCCATAAGGTTTACCCCAATGGAGCATACTCCTTGGTGACCATGGATGGAGAGCGTATATCCCCTCCCACCAATGCCAAATTCCTCAAGCGATACTTTTCCTAGGGAAAAAGGGTCCTGCACAACCCTAAACTGCGAAAGGGTCCCGCATGACTTTAAACTGCACATTATGGTCCTGCACGACCTTAAACTGCATCTTCGTCCTACAAGACGATAAACTGCAAAATGGTCCCGCATGAATTTAAACTGCACGTTATGGTCTAACACGATCTTAAATTGTAAGGTCCTGCATGACCTTAAACTGCATCTTCATCCTGCAAGACGATAAACTGCAAAATAGTCCGAGCTCTATGACTTTAAACTAAGATCTCCCCCCGTCCTTACTGCAAGACGTTAAAATGCAAGCCAGTCAGGCCTTCCTGAACGAGGCTTAGCCTTAGGCCCCTTGGCCACCTTGGGGCCCTGGCCCCCCGGCTTTACCGCGAGACGTTAAACCGCAAGCTGGTCAGGTCTCCCTGACCGCGGTCCGGCCTCAGGCCCCTTGGTTTTCCCCGACTTACCCTCTTGCGGGATTGTACGTTATGGTGTGAGGTTATTTCCTCATTCAAATCGGATTACTTTCTATACCTTACATATCCCCAAATGAGATGTATCCTCGTCCCGCATGACGTTAAACTGCATCTCAAGAACTACGTGTGGCTTGATTCCCATCTCAATGGGATACGTAGGAACGCTCGGACGCCTCATCTTGAGCCCATCCCTAAGCTTTTCTCTTCCACTATCCCCCCCGGGAATAGTTTCCTTGGAGGATCTTTGTGTAGCAGGGAGTAGACTTTCTTAGCCCCTCTCATACAACCCCGCTCACACAAGGATTGTAAGGGTCGCACCATGTGCCTACTCCCGTTCTTCTATCCTCCCACGTCCTCACCGCATGACGCTAAACTGCATGGCCTTCAAGAACTATGTATGGCTTGATTCCCATCCTAATGGGATACGTAGGAATTCCCAGACATTTCTTCCGTTGGCCTAGCCCAAAAGCCAAAATCTTCCCCTCGGGTCAAGACATGGCAGGGTGCACACTTTTGCCCCAACTCACATCGAGCAAGCCTCGACCCGGCTGCACATCCCCCTGGAGATGTTTTCCTCTTTCGTGGATGGATACAGCTATGCTTCACCCACTCCTTGACTGGGATTCCATCATTTTTCACACCCGGAGGGACCCCCAAGAACGGCCTGGATACTACGCCCAAGGGCTCTCCTACCGATATGGGCCAACGCCCCCAAGGGTTTTCAAGCAACAAGCCGATACAAGTCCCGCGTTGCGAATTTGGTCAGCGGTCGACGCTCATTTGTTGCTCCCATATCGGGTCACCATGGGGATGCTGTGTTTCAAACTTGGTCAACATCGTCCTGGATCTTCGGGTCCACCCCGAGATATCCTAGACATCAAGTGCAGTGATTCATTCTACCCCATCCCGAAGTGACAAAATTATTCCCGGGTGGTGCTAGCGATTGGGCCCACGACCCCGATTCCCCATAGGGGTGTATGGTGTGGTGTGGGACTACGTCCTCATTCACATCGGGATAATGTACCACGACGTACACCTCCCCTTACGAGGCCCATCCTCAGGCCCCTTGGCCTCCTCGGGTCCCCGGCCCCCGTCCTCATGTAAGACATTAAACTGCAGATCAGTCAGGCCTTCCTGACTGATGCCTGACCTTAGGCCCCTTGTCCTCCTCGTGTCCCCGACCCTCGTCCTCACTGCAAGATGATAAACTGCAAGCAGGTCAGGCCTTCCTGACCAATGCCTAACCATCAGGCCCCTTGGCCTTTCCGGGCCCCGGCCCAGGTCCTCTCTTATAGGAGTGTATGGTGTGGCGTGAGGTCATTTTCTCATTCACGTCAGTCTCATAATGACCACACCATGTATCTCTCCTTCCAGAGTTGTTTCGTCGACCCCTCTTCGGTGGTTCACCAATGTGCCTAAGAATACTCTGGTTTATTACCTGGAATGCCAAGCTTTACTCAGAAACGTCCGCACCTGCTTTCCAGACTTTGTGTATCCCTGCGTCAGGGCTTCCATCATCTTTCACACCCGGAGGGACCCCCAAGAATGTCCTGGATACTACGCCCAAGGGCTCTCCTACCATTACAGGCCAACTCCCTCGAGGGTTTCAGACAACAAATCGATAAAATCCTGCGTTGCGAATATGGTCAGCGGTCGATGATCATTTGTTGTTCCCACCTCAGGCTAACGCGATATGGACGCTGTGTTTCCACCATGGTTAACGGTTTTCCTCTATCGCCACGCCAACCCATTAAGCCCAAAATGCTGGGTACACAATTCACACCCTTCATCACTTCATCATGTCCAAGTAGAGTCTCGGAACTCTTGGTACTTTTCCTCTGTGCACATCCGCGCGTTGGGGGAGCAAGCCACGTCAAAGGTGTCCTTCGGGGCTCTCTGCAGACTCCCCTTTGATGGACGCCCCAAGTATTGCGATAAGGATTCCCCCCCTTGTTTCCCACACCGAGTTTAACTCACGTGGGCTTAGGGATCGGGTTGACATCTGTGCTTACTCGGGAAGTTGTCACCATCCACGGTCCGAGTTCTAAGACCATAAACTAAGATTCTCATCTGGAACTACGTTCAACTTGATTCCCATACTAATGGGATATATAGGAATGCCCAGACCCCTTGTCTTTGGGTCCAGCTTGAGTTCAGCAAATTCACCTCTCTGGTCCTGCCTTCAGGACCCCGACTACGGGCCCGCGTGGCGTAGTGCGGGATTATGTCCTCATTCACGTCGGGTTTTCAATAGCTACACCATGCACACCCCCGTTCTGAGATTTATCCCTCCTATTCCTTGTCCAACATGACATTAAAAGGCACCCTTCAGAACTACATGTGGCTTGATTCCCATCCTCATGGGATACATAGGATCACCCAAACGCCCTGTCTTCGGGTACAACCCATTTAGGGAGCCAGTCTCTCCCCTTGTTTCACCTCTTACCTCTATATAGGCCCCTCGGCCTAAGGTATCCCTCTCCGAATGGCATACAATGTGATGTGGGATCATGTCTCCATCAATTGTGTTTTATAACACTACGCACGATCCCCGCCTAGCATCGTCTCTGCTACGTCTGCGCTGCATGATGATAAAATGCATGCTTGGTCCTATCATACGACCCTAAACTGTGACATTATCGTCCTGGCAGCACGACGAAAAATGGCACTGCATTTTGGTGACCTCGTTGTAGAGGACATCACGTTGGGTATTGGTCATGTGCCATGCCATTTGTTAATGCCCATCACGGCTTGATCCTTGTGGCGACATGACGACCTACTATTCTAGGCCTGTCGCTTCACAAAAAAAATACCATTCACCTTAAAGAACAAACAAGATTTATCAAATTCCGCTTCTTTTAGTGAAAGGGCCACGGCCGCACTCCCCTTTCCCCCTGACACTAGTATCTTACCATGTCACCCTTAAGAACTACGTGTGGCTTGATTCTCACCTTATGAGATACGTAGGAGCACCCGGGCACTTCCCCGCGGGCCCAGCCTAACTTTCGATTTTGGTCCCTTGACCTAAAGCCTCTCCCAAGGGGGTCGGGCGGCGTGATATGGGATTACGTCCTCATTCATGTCAGGTTGTTCACCACACCGTACACACCCCCTATTCCCATTCACGCCAGGTGTTTGAGTTACTCCACCATGTGCCTCTTATGTCTCCTCCCATCCATGGTCCGAATTCTACGACCCTAAACTAAGATATACCTATGGGAAAGGACTCTACTCCCTCTATCTAATATGTCTCTTTGTCGTATTCAGATGTGTTTTGACAAAGAGCCCGAAGTGTGGGATTTTCATAGGGACATCCTCCTCATCTCGTGACCAAGCTTCGTGAGCTCGCTATTTGGATCCTCATCATCTTCCACGTCCAAAAGGAACCTCGGACGACATGGATACTAGGATTAAGGGCTCTCTATGAATGCTGGACCTAAGGGCTCTCCAATCGTTTCGGGCCAATGTCCCTATGGATATTTGACAACATTTGTGACATGGTCCCGTGTTTCGAACATGGTCAACGGTCAACCCTCATTTGTTTGTCCCCATTCTAGGCTAACGTGATATGGATGCTGGGTTTCCACCACGGTCAACAGTTATCCTCCATCATCACGCCGCCATCATCGTGATCTGAATCTTGAGTGCCATGATTCACACATTTCCACTTCCTCATGTTCAAGTGGAATTCCATCATACTCGGCTCTTTCTCTTCGCGCATCTAGGTGCACTAAATGATCGTGTTAGTGTCATTAGGCCGGTATTCACCGAGTGTCCCTTTACCCTAACCTACCCCTTTTTGTGTCGGGAAATTACCACCACCACTTCTTGTTTCCCACACCGAGCACGACTCACATGGGCTTAGTAGTTTTGGCAGGATGTGTACCAACACAGTCAGGCTGCTCCTCATCCCACATGACGTTAAACTACGCTTCCAGAACTACGTATGGCTTGATTTCCATCCTCATGGGGTACGTAGGAATGCCCGACCACTCTGCTTCGGGCCCAGACTAATCCTCACTCTTGGTCCCTCGACCTGAAGAGTTTCCTCCGGGGGTACGTGGTGTGATTTGGACTCCAATTCCTCATTCACGTCAGTTTCATATCTACCGCACCACACGCTCCCTGGGATATTCCCTTTTATTCTACGTCCTATCGTATGACGTTAAACTACATGAGTCCATGTGTCCTCAACGCATGACACTAAACTGCGGTTCTACCCTAAACAAGTTCAGGATGCCCCGTGTTAATCATGGGATGCACCAGAACCTCTACCAGAGAGGATTTCACCTGTCAGTGTTGGTCTATGACTGCACTGTGCTTCCAGAACTACGTATGGCTGGATTCCCATCCTCATGGGATACGTAGGGACACCCTGGTATATTGCCCAGGGTCCAGCCTGTAGAAATCATTAATCCAATCCTTCCCCTTTCTTCCCCCCTGGTCGGACCCCTTGCCAGAGAGGCCCTGTCCCAAAGAAGGAAGGATCCATGGCCAAGACAATACGCCCATCTGGCGTACTCCCACCACGATGGTGTAACTACCTAAGTGCTGGATTCTGTTCAGACAAACCATCCCTCCATATTCCACGCTTTGCGTGCCACTTATCCGGACCCTCGTCCCCTTTCATGTCTGAAGGGACCCTCTAACGGCCTGGTCCCATGCCGCATCAGCTCACCTACCATCCTGGGCCAATGTTCCGGAAGACTGGTCATGTTTGGAAGGACCCCCTAACAGTATAGATGTTTGACCTATGGTCCGCCAACTATCCTGGGCCAACGTCTTGAAGGATTGATCGAAAAAATTTGCGACATGGTCCCGTGTTTCGAACATGGTCAACGGTCGACCCTCATTTGTTGTCCCCATTATAGGATAACGTAGTAAGGATACCGCTTATCCTCCATGGTTAACGGTTGTCCCTTATTGTCACGCCATCCCCACAGTGTTCTGAATCTTGGGTATCGTGATTCACACTTCCCATTTTCATCTATTTGGACCGATTTCAGCGCCCCTGGCGTTTCCCCGTTCGTGCATAAGAGCACGCTGAAGAAACATTAATTTGGCTATCCTGAAAGTTCCTTCTCCGATCGAGCCTCTCCCATCTTTCAGAAATCCGGACTGGTAATCCGAATCCCGGATGCCCGGAGCATGGTCCCCACTCCTATGTTAGGTGGGACGAGAAGGAAACTATCTCCTGTTTCTCACATCGGGATCGACCCACGTGGGCTTGGGGAATTGTCACCGAACGTCCCGCAAAAATTGTAGGGATGTAACAAGGCGATTCCAATAGAGGAAATCATGCGCGCTACGACATTCAAAACAAAGAAAGAAAAATTGAAGCACAAAAGTACCAATAAAAGGTTTTTGGTTTGTTATAATACCCGGGGGTCGACTCCCCCCATGGACGGGTTGACCCCGTCAAAAGAGCGTTGCAGCTTCGCCACCCGTTGTCTTGTGGTGTCCAAGGCTTGCTGCCGCTGACTTATCTCCTGCTCCTCCTCGGCAGCGGCGGGGTGCAGTTCGTTAACCTTGGCTTTGGCCCTCTCTACGCCAGCTTGACCGACAACCATCTTTCCAGAGGCCTGCCTCATATGCTCTTCTGCCTTTGCCAGATGGGCCTTCAACCGTGAGACCAGCTCAAATTGTGCAGTAAGATAGGCTGAAAGCTCATCCGCCTGGGTCTGCATCTATTGGACCTCGCCTTCAGCCTCCTGGAGCTTCTTGATGTTGGTCGTCTTCCTCCGCTGCCAGCCCACGCTGAGCCCACGATCATGCTCCCGGATCTTCTCAGTCATAGGATCTCAGATGAGTGCGTGAGGACGTTGGGCATCCACTCCCCCAATGCACAGTTCGCGCAACCGAGAGAGGAGTCTATCCATTTCGGCCAGCCATTGCACTTGGGGGATGTCCTTGATGAAGCGCGTGATCAACTTCCATGACCGGCGGCGGACTATGCTGTTGTCTTCCTCGTCGGAGGCCGTTTTGTCCCAGTCTGCACGATTAGCAGGCTCGTACGCGGGATACACCCGCAGGAAATCCTCGACAGGATCAACATCTGGTGTTGAATCCAGTATGACACCTGGCGCCAAAGCAGGCGTGACAAGACTGGGACCAACCGGTTGATCCTCTTCCTCGGAGTCCACCTCAATGACTTCGGATACGACCCTGCTGGTGGTCCCGCCAGTGATGATGTGCGTCGCAGCTTGAGGAGATGGGGGGACTATCGCCACCATCACCGACATGCCCCTAGGAGGGACACCACCAGACATCCCGACCAGTCTTGCCGTAGAAGCCCACGCCAGTTGGAGAACTGTACGACAGAGAGGGACATAAACGTTAGTTGGCAGGCATAGTCTACATATGACGATAGGGAAACCGGTAGACGAGACTTACGGAGATCGACCTCCTGGCACTGCTCTTGAGCCGGTACTGACGGGACCCCAAGGCGAGGCCCTCCGTATACTGTTGGAAGGTCTGGAGATTCCGGAGGAGCCACCTTGGGTGCTTTGGTCCCACCAGGCACAGAACTGGACGCAGCCATATGCGCAGGTTCTGAAGGTCCCGCATCATCACCCGCCAAGGGGAGAGAACGAGGCCTGCAAACAAGTTCCTCCTGCATGGCTCAAACATCGGTGAGAAGTCCATAGTGACCCAAGAACGGATCGTAAGGAAAGAAGTTCGGAATGCTACCTCGATAGCCTCTGCGAAATCGTCGGAATCTGAGCCCTGATCTCCGACCTCGCCCTCCTCCAATGGGCTCCCTCCTCTAGCCTCATCCTCCTGAGAGTAGTCCTCTAATTATTCTGGCAGGGGGAAGCGCTCCCTCAGATCGGCAACCGATAACTGTGGGGGGACCGTTCGATTCAGCAATACCCTCACCCGGTCTGTCATTGGGCATGGGACACCACTGGAGTGAACGTAATCCTCCAGCTTGTCCAGGTATTGCTCTGCCTCCGCCGGAGATGCCATAAATCCAGCCCGGACTGGGCCTATGCCCGGTAATTCCATCCCGAGGCAATTCAGGTGGGCCCATATCTCGGGTGGGCTGAGGAATTGCCAGTTGACATCCCAAATGTCCCAGGCTTCCGGGAAGACAACATCCTCTGCCATGTAGATATGACGCAGCCGCTTCCCCGGAGCCTGAGTGGATATCCTACGAAATCCCCTCGGTGGCTACCCCTCCGGATGGCCCTGCTCTTCCGGAATCACCGGATCCACCGCTGCTGCCATACCCTCGACCGGTGTGGGTCTCGCCACCATGGAAACCCCGCTACCGCGAGCGGCCTTAGCTTCCCTCCGACCCCAACCTCGGGATAGAGGAGACCCACCATCACCGACCCGAATAGTTGGTTGCTTCAGCATCTCCCCTGGGTAAGCAGCCTCCCAACTAATGGAATACTCCCTCACAAATCCGAAAGAGGCGGTGGATGGAGGCAATGAAATCCGCATCTTCCTATCTTCCCATGTGAACACGAGCCACAACTTCCTCATCACACACGGGTGCTCCTCATGACGCACCTCCCAGTAGACCTGCGGGGTTAGCCGCTGGAGGCACCAGAACTGCCTCGCAAATTGATACGGGGTGTACGGTTCGCAGAGTGGCTCACGATCTATCCGTGCCACAAAAAATCCACCTCAAAAGGCCAGGAGGTAAGCCCAATGTTCTTCCATTCCCCGCCCGTCGTCAGTAAGTATCCCCGTCGGCAATGGGAAGGGGTGGAAATTAAACTCATCCGCCCTCCACACCCGATTCAGTACCATCGGCATGACTAGTTTGAATGGGAAGCTCCCGACCGTGTTCAGGATGGAGGGTCGGAAGTTCGATCCCGGCGGAAAAATGGGGTTTGGATACTCGTAAATCCCCCTAATGTGCGCTACGATCCACCCATACAGGAGGTGGAAGGGCCCGCATATCCTTGGAGGCTTCCTGCCCTCACTAATGTACCACAACATTCTGTACAGTTTGGAAAGCATTGGAATCCCCAGATTGATCCGCTACCCCATGGCCAACATGGACGCCATAATAAATGAGCTGGGCCGCACCCCCATGCTTGTATCCCTCATCGGTAGGATCCAACCGCAGATGAGAGCCGTGATGAATGCCGCCAGCCTAACTATCAGCTATTGTTCAGTGCTGAAACTGAAACCCCAAGTCTTCCATTGGCTGTCCTCAAAGACCTGCCAATACGAGTGCCCCTTGCCCCGTTGGGCCTCCCTCGGACAAGTTCGAGGCCTCGGAGGGAACTCTCAATTCTCTGGGAAATTCAGGAAGCATTTGAACCATCTCCTAAAGTGGACATCCCTCACTGCCTCCTTGTCCTCTCTAGGGACGAGTGCCATCAGCGCTGACGCCAGTCGCGACATTTGCTCTGTATCCTCCCACGCGCTCATGACGGGGAGGAACTCATCATACATGGCCCCCAAGATTGGAACCCCAGAAATCTGGTGGACATCCCACAGGGTGATGCCCACCTCCCCGTGATGCAGGTGAAAGGTATTGGTCCTAGACGACCATCTGCTCAGCAATTCCGGCATCAGTTGCTTCGGTTGGTAAATGTGGAATTGGGAGGCCCATGCCGCCTCATACAACCCCACTCTCCTCAGCTCGGCCCCAAACTCCTCTCATGAGGCACCTACCCAGTAGGCCCAGGCCCAGTCATCAGTGAAGTTGCCGCCCTGGCATAGGTCCTACTCATAGGACCATCCCTTCTTCGAATCCTGCAAAGCTGCCTTCATCATGGTACAGTAGAGAGGACGGGATGTCTCCGGTTGCAGTGGCATCCCGTCAATATCGTTCACATGGTTGTAGAGACAGTCAGCGGTGACGGGTGTGAAGTTCTCCTGTGCGTGACCATCGGCCGCCCTAAACCATTGGTGCTGGCATGGTGTGCTCCTGAACCAACAAGCTGGTTCGTCCCTACTCGCCTCAGGGATGAAGACGTCATCCCTCAACCCGAAGCCATACAATGGTAGCTTCTTGCACTGTGGATAATCCTTCTGACCATCCGATAGCAGATCTGTCAAAGAAGCGTGGTCCGAATGGCTTCAGACCATCTCCCCAAGGCCTCGACAGTTGCCCATCTCATCCCGACGGGCAGCATCTGCAAGCACCCCCAATATAGCCTCTTGATGGGCCATTTCAATTCCGGCCCTCAGAAAAGATTTTTTTAGAACGGATCATGAAGATGGATCGCGAAGTTGGATCGCGAAGCCGAATCGCGAAGGTCGGTCGTGAGACCAAGCTGCGATGTCTGGCCCAGAACGACAAGCAAAAGTTCGCTTGGCGCGGACGCGGAGTCGGAGACCCGCGGTTCGCCGCGAAGCTCGATTCGCGGAGGGCTGTCGCGGAGTACGCGGATCTTTGCGAAGTCGAGAGCACAAAAAGACAAGGAAGTCGCATGAAGACAAAAGAGGTCGACCCCCTATTTATAGGCGGCGACCCCGGAGCATCGCGGCGCGTCCGGATCCGTGGCCCCGGTCAGCACCGCGGGCCCCCTTCGCGAAGCCGCATCGCGAACCACCGACAATTTTGGAAATTTTCCCTCAGACTTCGACCCTTCACCCTCCGCGGCTCCAAGTCTGAGGGGGGGCATTTGTTGGTGCCAAAATATTGCATGAAAGGAAGGGATGAAAAAGAAGGCTAGCACGCTGCCTCGCAAAGCACCGTCGTGAAGCACCGACGCGAAGCACCCCAAGCATCGTGGTCTCGCGAAGCTCTAGAGGCGGTAACTCTCCACGAACTCATTTGACGTTCGCGAGCCTGCCGCGAAGCTCTAGAGGCGGTAACTCTCCGCAAACACATTTGACGTTCGCGAGCCTGCCGCGAAGCTCCAGAGGCGGTAACTCTCCGCGGACGCCGTTGATGTTCGAAAGTGCGCCGTGAAGCCCCTGAGGTGGCGCGCGAGTTCTGCTTCGCGACGCCCCTTGCCTATAAATACTGGACTCCCCCTGAGTCCTGGGGACGTACAATCTGACCTTTCGGCTTCTCCTCTCCCGAATCGTGAAGAACCCTTTGCCCCCGGGAATCATGAGCTCCGTGAGGTACTTCTACTTCACGAGACGCCTTTGCTTGGTCTCGTTTTGACCCCCTCTTCCGAGAGGGATGCCCTTCGCGAAGCTCAAGGGCATTCACGAAGGAAGGGGATTCCCAAGGGAACCTGGGCAGCCACGGAGTGTTTATGCTTCGCGAAACACCCAACCCATACTAGTGATCCCAATGCTAAAGCAGGACCTCTACACACCGCGAAGCACACTGCTTCGCAGCACCCTGCTTCGCGAGACACCCCTTCTTCGCAAGGCAGTGCTCCGCGAATACTGTTCCACTTCGCAAAGCACCCTCCACTCACACCTATACCCTGTGCTAAGGCCAATTCACTCTGCTTCGTGAAGCATACTCCTTTGCTTAGAAATTCCTCTTCCCGTGCGACCCTCCAGGTTTGCACGATGTTATTTCGAAGTCCCATGGACAATACCACTCGTAGCGTTGCTTTGCCTAATGCTTCTTCTCATAGGCATGCTAACGACTATTGCTTCTTCGCATAGCCACGCTAATGTGGACCCCTCGATGGTTCGCTCCACAACCCCCCTTGACCACGACTTTACTGGTACCTTCCCTTCCCCAAGGACTAGAGGGTACCGGTTATGTAAGTCCTAGGGGTGCGGAGTGAACCCACCTCGTCTGAGCTGAAGGACGTTAAACTTCCAAGCATCACATCCTCAACACATGACGTTAAACTGTGACCCGACCTCGTGCCTCTCACGAAGGGTCCCCCTAGCTTGAACATTCTTTACACCAATCGTCTCCACAGGAGTGGAAACACCCATCCACAAGGGATGATATCCTCTTTATTGGAGTAACGTATGTTCATAGGAGAAGGGAGACCCTAGTTCCCCAACAAATGGCTGCACCCCTGCATCTCCGTACTTCCCCACTACCAAGGTCAGTGGAGGGCGTGATAGGGAACGAGGCACCCCCCATCATTGGTCCCGAATCCCTCTTTCGCTACGCTTTGCCGCACCTCGGGCCTCCATCCTGGAGTAAGTCCCAGCACCATGGGCCGCCTAATGCGTAAGCCCCTCTTCGCTTCTCACAGATGCATCCTTCGCGACGTGATCGTCAGGTCCTTGCAACCTCTTGTTTCTCACACCGAGCATGACTCACGTGGGCTTAGAGTGAGCACCGACCTTGACCCCCACCCTCAGCAAACTACGAGGACTTTGATCCGTGTCAAGGCATGGTACGTAGGAAGCCTCCATGAGGTTCAAGCCACATTACTCGGTCGTTCATTCACGTCGAGTTTCACCCCCGTCCAGCATGACGATAAACTGCATGTCTTCGTCCAGCATGACGTTAAACTGCACGTCCTCATCCAGCATGACGTTAAACTGCACACCCTCATCCAGCATGACGTTAAACTATATGCCCCTTGTCCCGCATGACATTAAACTGCACACCCATTTGAACTACGAGGTCTTTGATCCATGTCAAGGCATGGTACGTAGGAAGCCTCCACGAGGTTCAATCCCACCCATCGTCCAATTCACGTCAAGTTCTACCTTCGTCCAGCATGACTTTAAACTACATTCCAGTCCGACGGCAAGCCATTGTGACCAACCCGAACCACAAGAACTTTGATCCGTGTCAAGGCATGGTACGTAGGAAGCCTCCCCAAGGTTCAGGTCCAACAATCATTGGCCCAGACCGTCTCCTTGTCGGTGTGCCAAGCCCCCCCCCCCATTTTCACCCGAACTACGAGGACTTTGATCTATGTCAAGGCATGGTACGTAGGAAGCCCCCCAGAGGTTCAAGACCATCTTCCATCGGACCAAGGTCCATCATTTACGTCGGTTCGCCGACACCCACCGCCCGTCGTTCATTCACGTCAGGGTTCACTACCGTCCCGCATTAACGCTAAACTGTATTCCATCAATCCTTTGAACTACGAGGACTTTGATCCATGTCAAGGCATGGTACATAGGAAACCTTCCCAAGGTTCAAGCCCACCACTAGTGGACCCATGGGTCTACTTTCACGTCGGTTCACCGATGAAACCCTTTGAACTACGAGGTCTTTGATCCATGTCAAGGCATGGTACGTAGGAAGCCTCCCTGAGGTTCAATCCCACCCCTCATCGGACCAAGGTCCACTTTCGTGTCAGTTCGGTGATGCATGGGACCAAGGTCCTCCTTTACGTCGGTTTGCTGACGACATCCATCGGTCCACTTTCACGTCGGTTCGCCGATGAAGCCTCTCTGAACTACATGGTCTTTGATCCCTGTCATGACATGGTACGTAGGAAGCCTCCACGAGGTCCAAGCCCACCACCACTAGGACCCTCCTGGTCCTCCCCATTCACGTTAGCTCGCTAATGATGCCCATCGAACCAAGGTCCACCCTCTTTCCGGTTCACCGGCACCATCCCGAACTACGCAGACTTTGATTCCCTGCCACGAGGATACGTAGGAAGCCCCTTTAAGGCTCAAGCCCAACTTCACCATTTCCCTTGCGATGGTTCCTCACCATTACACCCTCCACTTCATTCATCCATCCACCATCCACCCCGATCCTCGCCCGGACCATCATATCCCGGTGAGACCATGTCAGTACGTTCCTCTTCACAGCCGCCCATGGGCTGGTCCCGGTATCGACACCCCTTCAAAGGAAATCCCTCAATCCGATCTATTCTAGCTAATTCTCTGATCGGGCTGATCCGTCTTCGCTGGACGTTAAACTCGCGGTGTACCCTGTGTTAAACACGGAAAGCTAAGGAAAACCTCAGATATGTGTCTATGGCATATAATTCCCCGCGATCGATGTGGGATGCCTCAGGCTTCCGCGCCCTCGAGAAGCCCTGTGACCAGGGATAATAGACAGACATGCCAGGATCCCCAGCATCCAGACACGCTACTGATGCCTCAACATGACTACTCCCCCGACTGAAGGTTTCTTCCCTGACTAGACCCTTTGGAATGTCCCGACAGAAGTAGTGTAATTAACCGGCGTCCATGGAAACATGAAACTGAGAAGAGTTTCACGAACTACGTATTAAATCTATGAGGGAGACCCGGACTAGGTGATGAGTTCTGAGGAGGAATCCACAGAAGGAAGAACCGACATCCCATCATCCCGTTTCGATCAAGGAGCAGACATCCCTGAATAAGGAGCGAATGTCACCCGCCTTTGGAATGCGAGAATGCGGGGCAACAAGCACAACACGTCCTCCTCCGCAGACGGACGGATGCACGCGCCCCGGCGAAAGCGTCGGAAACAGCCCTGATCTCTGATGGGTAATAATTGGTCCGAATTGGTGAGTCGGTCGACGATCACCCAAATGGAGTCGTGTCCTCTAGAAGTACGTGGAAGTCCAGTCACGAAATCCATAGATATCTCGTCCCACTTCCACTCTGGGACCTCCAAGGGCTGTACCAAGCCTACTGGTACCTGGTGCTCTGCCTTCACCTGCTGGCAGGTGAGGCATCGTGAAACGAACTCTGCCACAACCTTCTTCATACCTGGCCACCAGTGCTGTCGTCTGAGATCCTAGTACATATTCGCTACTCCTAGATGTACCACAAAAGGGAAAGTGTGGAACTCTCTTAGCACCTCCTCTTGTAATGCAGCTGGTACCATGGTATGTCCTCTTAAAAGGATGACGTGATATCCCCCTATAGAAAATCCATTAGGTGTCTGTCCTGTGGAAATCTGTGCATGCCGCATATCACAGTCAACGTCCCCACGTTGTGCCTCTCTGACCCGCTGAAGTAGTGGAGGAGTGACTGTGAGGGACTGAAGAAAGGCTTCCCCATCTCTATCCATGAAGGATATCTGTAAAGCGGCTAACTGCTCCGTCGCCTCACCAAGTAGCTGAATGGTCGTCCTCCTGCTGAGAGAATCAGCTACTATGTTCCCCTTCCAGGAGTATAAACTATCTCAAATTAATAGTACTAGAGGAACTTGATCCATCACCACTGTCTCAGGTTCAGGTCCTTCTGCGAGAATATGTACCTGAGAATCTGGTGGTCAGAGTAGACTGTAAAGCGCTCGCCCATCAGATAGTGCCACCACATCTTCAGAGCGAAGACCACTGCTACTAACTCCAGGTCATGGGTAGCATAGTTCTGTTCATGCTGCCTCAAATGTCGCGATCCATAGGCAATCACTGCCCGCTCCTGCATCGGGACACACCTGAGTCCGGTCCCTGATGCATCGCAGTAAACTACGTACCCTACTCCCTCCTCCGGTAGCCTCAAGATGGGTGCATTGGTCAATCTCTATCTCAGCTCCTGGAAGCTCTGCTGACATCTATCTGACCACACGAAGGGTTTCCCCTTCTTCTTCAAAGCTGAAAGTGGTGCTACAACTCTGGAGAAGTCTGGCACAAACCTCCGATATTACCCAGCCAGACCTAGGAAACTCTGCACCTTCGTCATGCTCCTAGGTGGCTCCCAAGCTAGCACTGCCTCGATCTTTGTAGAATCTACCGCAACTCTCACCTCAAAGATGACGTGCCCCAAAAAGTGGACCTCACGTATCCAGAACTGACACTTCGAGAGATTACCATAAAGCTGGTTCTCTCGGAGTGTGTCCAGTACAACCCACAAGTGGTAGGCGTGCTCCTCCTCAGTAGTCAAGTAAATCAATATGTCATTGATGAATAATACGACAAATAGATCGAGGTAAGGCTTGAAGATCATGTTCACGATGTTCATGAACACTTCTGGAGCATTGGTTACACCGAAAGGCATAACCAAGAACTCATAGTGGCCATACCGACACCTGAAAGTCGTCTTGGTCACATCCTCGTCTCGAACTCTGAGTTAATGATAGCCTGACCTGAGGTATATCTTCGAGAACCACCATGCTCCCTTGATCTGGTCGAAGAGGTCGTCAATCCTCAGAAGTGGATACTTGTTTTTCACGGTCACCTGGTTCAGGCGACAGTAATCGACACACAGTCGCAAGCTCCCGTCTGCCTTCTTGGCGAACAAAATCGGGGAAGCCCAGGGTGAAACACTAGGTCGAATGAATCTCTTTCCCTGTAAATCCTCCAGCAGTACCCATAGCTCACGAAGCTCAGCAAGAGCCATCCGATATTCTGGTGTAGATATCGGCGTTGTCCCGGGGTACAAGTCAATATAGAAGTCTACCTCTCTACGAGGAGGTAGTCCTGGAACGTTTTCAGGAAAAACGTCTGCATACTGATCCACCACATCAGGAAAACTCGGACTCCGCACGTCAACTGCTCCTAGGATGAGGCTATCCAACTGATGTGTGATCGGTTTTACTCTCCTCTTCGTGAGTCTATCCTGCGCTGTAAAGGCTCCCTTCTCACCGGTTAAGGTGAAACTGCTCCCATCTGTGCGGACACACCGCACCTTGCGCCTAATACAGTCGATCTGAGCATGGACTGTAGATAACCAATCCATGCCCAAGATGACATCGTAAGGCCTCGGCGCCGCTACAAGAATATCCCAGCCAAAGTTATCACCTCCTAGAGTAATCTCACACTGTCGACACCAATGCGTAATTTTCGAGTCTGCTCCCGTAGAAGTCTCTAGCCATAAGGATAGAGCCAAAGGCTCCGTCGGGATCTCCGAGCTCCGAACAAGGGCAGCGGTAATGAAATAATGATTCTCTCCTGTGTATATAAGAACTATAACAAGGGTGGAGTAGACACAGATAGTACCTCGAATCATCTTTAGTGCACCGTGGTTGTAGGCCTCCACTTCCTGAAGCTGAGCCTGCCTCTGTCCTCCAGCTCCCTGTGGTCGGGGTGAACCTCCTGGTGGTGGTGGTGGTAGAGCCTCAAAACGTCGTCCACCACCTGCCACTTGGCCAGCTCCTCTACCTCGTCCGCCTGCTCCCTACGGACCGCCACGGTCGAACCTCTACCTCTGCCTGGGTGGTCCCTCAACCGTCTCCTGCTCCTCTGCATGGAGGGTCGGGCAGTCACGAGCCATGTGGCCCTGCCCGCCGCATGTATAGCACTGTCGGCCTCTCGTATGACTGGCTCTACTGCATGTGCCCCTCACCTCTGAGCCAGTATCCTGAGGTCACCCACCTGATGGTCTGGTCCTCTTGGACCCCTGTGACATCCGTCGAATGCCAGCTGCATAAGACTCCGCTACCTGCCGCCCTGCGGTAGGTCTCTCTGCTGGTGTAGGCTCAGCAAGAAAGCTCTCTACAAGAAGGGCTTTCTCCAGTACTCCTGCCTGTGTCGGAATACTGAGGGAGATCATCGAAGCCTTGATCTCATGCCTCAGTCCCTGCTCGAAGGTCTGGGCCCAGAAGAATGGGTCCCATACCATGCCCGTGGAGTAGCGCGAGAGATCGGTAAACTTCGCTAAGTACTGGGATACAGTCATGATGCCCTGCCGCAGCTATAGAAACTCTTGAATGCGCACTGCACGAAGGGTGGCTGGAACAAACTCCGAGCAGAAGAGGCTCTCGAAGACCGTCCAAAGAAGAGATGCCTATCGTGCACCTGGAGCATCATACTCCACTATCTACCTGCTTCTGCATGTAGGAGACTCACTGCAAGGATCACCATAAGATCTGCTGGTGTCCCTACCAGTATGAAAACTCAAACAACAGCATCCAGCCAATCCTTGATTTCTTGAGGGTCCATCTCTCCATGGAACCTGGGAGGTCTCTGACGCTGAAACTCGTGCAGTGCACTCAGGCGACGTGCACTCTCAGCTGCTAGGGCTGGTGGTATCGGTGGCTCGGCGGGTAGAGGTACCTCTGGTGCCTCCGTCGTAATGGGGCCCTGCACTGAGGCCTCGTCGCTCGATGGGCTGCCATCTCGCACAAAGCTCGGAACCCTATCTGGATGCCGTCGTGGGGCCATCCTGAAAAGAAACAGGTGCGCCATGGTAAATATAGTATACCTGGTGAGCTGACACAAAGTAATCACAAAGAAAACTTTGAAACACACATGCAATCGATGTTTTTGTGTACTGAGTCGGAAATCAGAAGTCAGGGTCCTGGTGTATGGATACATCGGCCACCGTACCAACACTGGACTCCCTGGACTGATAACCACACTCATTACCCTTAACAATATTGCTTCACATAGAAGAACGATCAGAGTCCAAAGTTCTGTGGTAGAACCGAACTCCTCTGATACCAATTTGTCACGACCCATCCTCAGGGCCCGTGCCGTGACTACCCCAAGCCCGCCTTCCATAGGACAGGGGCTGGTGACTAGCACCAAAGGCGTAAATACTGATAAAAGGGAAGACATTGCCTTTATAAAAGAAAAAAATCACCACAGAGTACACAAACTGAAGTAAACACTAAGTAAACTGAATACACAAGTAAGTGATGGAAAGTAAATGGGACAGTATACAAACCCAACTGAAAGTGCAGTACAACTGAAAAGAAAGTACAACAACTAAAAAGTAAAGCAACAACCACGAAGTCATCCTCCGGAACTCCCAACTGAAGGGTGGGTACAGACAGTCTCGTCGGCTCCTCGGGTCTGACCGTTCTCTCCGTGTACGTCCCACCTGATAGACCACCTCTGGGTACCATCCCGCTCCTCAAGCCTCAACCACGATCAACGCTGTCCGTCGTCTGCAACCAACACAACGTAGTGTGGGCGTAACCCGTGCAGGGGTGAGTATACGATACTCAGTAGGGACCCCGAGACTCCCGAAGGTCTCCCAGAATCCAAGAAGGATAAACCAAAAAGGAAATATATGAATACAAGTATCAACCAACACTACTTAGGTATATGCCCATACATATACCTAAGTCATCAATTCCAGTTTTTCTCCAACTCACAAGCTCAAGTACAACCCGGTCCACACAGGAAAGTATAACTCAATACACACAGGAAAGCATAACCCAATCCACACAGGATAGCATGAGAATCATATCGATGATAATGATTGAAATTCAAGACTCAGCTCACATAGGTATACTATTCACGAAGAGGGGTGGAGATGATTGATGTAGCCTCTGAATCATCTCCTCTGCCGAACCCACATAGGATCCGAGTACAGATGTCGTCGTTTCCAAACCCACGCAGGATCCAAGTACAATAACCATCGCTGCCGAACCCATGTAGGATCCAAGTATAGTCGTCATCGCTGCCGAACCCATGGAGGATCCAAGTACAGTCGTCCTCACTGCCGAACCCACGTAGGATCCAAGTACAGTCGTCATCGTCGTCGCAGTCACAGTCAGCTCTAGGGTTCCTGCACACAGCACGCTCGATTCCAGGATGGTCCGTTCCACAAGCCAAGGGGTCGATACATCAACTGTCACGAAGTACAGAGTTGATGTATCACAAAGTTCTGTCTCGTCAATAGGAACTCAACGCGACAGACGACACGTCAATCGGACGCCCGGTCTGAGAGTTATTCGCTTTTTCGTCCCAGGGGCCCGGTTGGTTTTTAAGCTAAAACCAACCCGACCATACTCCAGCTATGTCCAAACCTCGATCAGAGTAAGCCAAAAGAACTGTCTCACTAAGAGGAATCCAACAAAGTTGATGACACGTCAATCGGATGTCCGTAGCTCAAGTTATAAGCATTTCCGCTCCGAGGGACCGGCTGGTTTTGTGTTCGAACCAACCCAGACATACCCAAAGTTCTTCTAAACCTTTAGTGTAATATACCTAAACGACCATCTCAATACAAGGATCCCAACGTAACTGACAGTGCGTCGATTGGAGGTCCGTAGCCCAAGTTATAGGCGTTTGAACAGATCTGTCCGAAAATAGGGGGTTTGGGGCCGGTCCGACCCGGTTCCAGGTCCGGCCCAGTTGGGCGCGGCCTGGCCCGGCCGGCGCGGTTTGGTACAGCCAGCGCGGCCCGGGCCAGTGCGGGCGGTCCGGCCTAGCGCGGGCGGTCCGGCCCAACGCGGGCGGTCCGGCCTGTGGCTGGGCGCCCGACTCGTGGCCGAGAGGGGTGCGAAGGGGGCGCCGCCCCTTGTCTCGAAACAACGGACCTGTGGGGTCCTCCCTAGTGAGCTGGTCGGGGGTTTTGAACCCCCAGACATCCTAGAAACGGCCGTCCATAATGGCCAGCCGGTGTGGCTACCGCGGGACCCACCGGTCCCGCCTCCTGGTGTGCTGGCGGCCGACCGAGCCCAGTCGCCTCCCCTGAAATCGCCGCGACCTTAGGCTGCGGCACCTGTCCGACCGGCACCGCGCCCCTCTGTCACGACCTCTTGGTGCTCCAGCGCGACGCGACGGTGCCGCGCCCCTCCGCCGCGGCCCGCTCTTGGCCACGACCTCCTTCGGCCTCACCGGCCCGGAGCGACGGCACTGCGCTCCTCTACCGCGGCCCGCTCCGGCCGCGGTCCTCTTTGTCCCCGCGCGGTGCGACGACACCGCATCGCCTCCGTTTCATCCACAATGAAGATCAACAGTAAAAGGGGAGGAGGATCATCCGTCTTTGTGCGGTCTGATATCCTCCCGTTAAATTGATAACAAGTGGCCAATCACTTAACAACGAAGATCGTTAAATAATACTTGAACAAAGAATTAACCCCTACCTCAATTCAAGAAGGTTGATCACTTGAAGAAGTAAGGAAAAGCTTTCGTTGTTCCGTTGAAGTTTCCGCGGGATGATGACGTCGCTTCGTCAACATCGAGAAAAAGGAAGCCGAGGTTGGCGTCGACGTTCTTCACGTTCTTCAACGAAGAAAATAAAGTTCTATCCTCCAATCCCCAACACAACGAGCCAACCCCAAATAAAATAAGTCTACCCTTATTTTATTAATGCATGGCATGCATTTAAAATTACAAAATTCAGAAAAAACCTCACTTAATAAATTAAACTTAAGTTGTCTAATTAATTAGGTGTTTAGTTGGCAAGAATTAATGTGGGAGAGTTACATGACTTATGAGGGGTTTAGAGGAGTTAGGGAATGTGAGGGGTTGGGCTCGTGTGGGCCCCACCTCACCTATAACTACCCAACTTCCACACCTAGGTTTAAACCACTTAGAAAAGAAAAGAAATAAAATTATAACACAATTTTATTTTACTCTTCATTTAATCCACATTTTTTTACAACTCCTCCCAAGAAAACTCAACTCCAGTAAAGGTCTTATTAAGCAATTAACGACATTTCGGTTTCATCGGTGCCCTCAGATTTAGATTCCGAGCACCGGTTCAAAAGTTAGAAAAACCTGCTCGTTCGTTCACTGAACGTACCCGAGCTAAACTTTGGAAATTGATTCCGGGCACACTGGGCCTCGGAATCAGGTGCTGTCAGAAACTGCGTACTCGTAAAAGCCCAAAGAATTTAAGAAAAAATTTTCCTTGAAATTTACGGGGTCTTTACAGTATCTATGTTCTAGAGCCACATCCACTTATAGTATCCAGAGAGAGATATAATTTCTTGAATACCACTTGCTCTATCTTTTACCAAAATTCCAAGACATTTTCCTATACTTTGACTCATCCTTAAACTTATCCTTAGTCATGTACTTAGGAATATCACTAAAGTATTATCATCCTAGTTTCCAAAGGATAATAAACCTATCCTCTAATACCAACTATAGTGACCCAGGATTATCATACTTAGATATTGCATCATTTTTTATGAACATTTATTACATTACACAAACACACGCATGAGGATCATAAAGGCATAGTGTCTTTGGAAACTTAGAAACAAAAACAATTGGTTCATTGGTAAACTACATTATCTCCCACTATTTTCTTCATAACTAGCATCATTCTTAGACATATCATATTCAATACATTTCTTCATAAACTAGGGAAAAGAAACACAAAAAAGGGTGAGATCAGATGCCCAGTAAGGGTAAACAAGGGTGATACATAAGAATAACATGAACGTAAGGGTATGATAACATGAGCATAACATTTGAAAACCATACCTTGCGTATCAAAGATCATAATATGGAGTCATGACATAAAGATTGGAAGTTCATAATACATGAATCATAAGATAATAAAAGAACATAGGTCATGAGAGAATAACTTTACCATAAGACATAGATTTGTGGAATACACATAATAATAAAAAATTATTTCCATAGTAGTCAAGGCTAATTGCCAAGGATATCATAGTGGATTGATTTCAATCACTAAACCATCATAACAATCAAAGTTTTCTGTGAAAAAATGATGGAACAATGAATCGATGGACGATTCAAAAAAGAGTAAAAGGGAAAAAATAAAATAATGAGAAGAAGATATTGGGGTACATAGATTTATGTGGTTTGAGAATAATCCCTATGTCTATGGAGAGGAAGAATCACTTAACTATGAAATCTAAGAAAAAAATTACATGGAGATATTAGAGTTTATCATGCACACAGAAAACCTAACCCAAAATGTTCTAATAAAAAGGATAATGCACTGTTCCACCAACTTCATAGAAAGTCCATTGTGCTACAATGCTGTGGCCACCCAAGTCTAAGCTTCTATAGTGGCTAGTGACAAGAAGTATGTGGAGCTACAATACTGCTATCTCTAAAGTCCTCAATGCTACAATAGTCATTCCAAAGTCTACACTGCTATATTTTCCTATCGGTATCATCCGGTTAACTCTATTATAGTCAGTTAGAGTTGGTACAATGCCCAAAAATTGGGTAGGGGGATTTCAGCCCATGGACCCCCAGAGTAGGGGCGCATTGTCCCCTACAACCCCCAAATAACTCATCGCAGATCTCAAATCACAGAGTTGTGTCCTGGTGCATAGTATGAGCCACAAACATTCAGCCCAACATCATCCAAAACAGATCGAGATACATCAATCCAACAAGGCTCACTCTCAAGACTATCATAACAGAAAAAGTATCTTACTGAACTATGTTCACTCCCCATTCTAGTCTTGTTTATCTCATGAGATATAAAGATTTACCTAATGAATTGGAGAGATATATAGGTCCCACCCATCACATAATGAACATAAAACATATGTTCACCACAAGATCATAAAACATTCTTCATATCATAACCCATGAAATGAAATGAGATTTATAAATATTTCATCATATCATAAACTATGGAAAAGAGACAAGTTTTATAATCATTTTATCATTTCATCATAGAAAAACTCGTGAAAAGAAGTGGGTTTCATAAGAGTTCTATCATGGTATAACCCGTGGATGAGAAATAGATTTCATAAATATCACATCATCATAAACATAAACCATTCATAAAATGAATAAGAATGATGTCCTTGGATCATATCCCCAGTAAAGCATAAGTAACCTCAAAGGATGTCATCTTAGATAGAGAAATATTTTGAAAGAAAAATCACTTGGAATGTTTCTTATAGGAAATAACCTTTCTTTGAAAATCAATTTTTAAAACTAAACTTTATGAAATATTTTGGAAATAGTTTTATTTTAAAAAAATCTTAAAAAATTATAAATGAAGATTTAAAAAACCATTTAAAACATTTCTTAAGGAAAATATCATTTATGATTTGAAAAACACTTTTTAAAACATTTTTTTTTGAAAATCCTTTTCTTTGAAAATAATCTTGAAAACTTATAAAGGAAGCTTAAAATCAAATAATGGTCATGAAAGTATAAAATTATTTTCATGTCATACATGTTAAAACAAATATTCCTTTCACATTTTTGCTAAAGGCCAATGAACATTGTCTGGAAAATGACTTGAATATTCATTTCAAATAATTTAAAAAAAATGAAAACATGGGTAAAAATATATTTAATAAAAAAATTTAAATAAATTTTAAAAAATGAAAACATTTTTAGAAAACATGCTTTTTGATAAAAAAATATTTCTGACCGAAGAGATAAATAAAGTCAAATTTTCTTAAAAAACATTTTCTCGAATATTTTAAATACCAATGAATGGAAAAATGGTAATGTTATTTGAAAATATTATTAATAATCATATGAGAAGAAAATTAATGAGATTCTTGAGAGATATATAATAATATTTCATCATTGGAATCATAATCATAAACAATCCCGAAACGATGAGATTGTAACATAAAACTCTTATCACTTGGTAACTTTGAAATGTAAGACCCATAAAGAAATAAAATTAAATGAATATTAAAATTTAGTACCCCCAATTTCTTATATGTAACCCTTAATTTGTGATTTTTGTGTTTATAAAGCATAAGGGTGAAAGATGGATGAGTTGGGTGAACTTTTGATAAGTTTTTGGGGAAAAAGGGAATGTGCATAGGCCGCACATAGTTTGTCTAAATCGTGCGGAAATCCGAGAAGAAACCATGTGCAGTAGAATTTTTGAGGTAGTAACATAGGAAAAATGTGTGTATGGTTAGGGAGATCATACGAGGAGGCCTTACAAGGGTTTCCATAAGGCAGTAGCTAACGTACAGTTAGCGCACATTTTGTCTAATCATGTGAACTAACCGTACGCAGAGTAAAAGTTAGATCCTAAAAAATAGGATCTCACTCGTTTTTACTCTAACTCCCTTGTTTTGGTCCTTGGCATCCCTAACTCAGGATTATTCTCCATTAAAGGTAGTAGAACCTCTCCCAATCTATTTGGAATAAATCTGGATCCCTCTCTCGATGTTTTCAAGCCCGATTCTTGTGGGAAGTATTGTCCTTCTTTGTTATTGTCACGTTGTCTTAGATCTACTTAGATATACTTCTCCTCACTTATTGGTTTCTCATATCTACACCCTTTATGGGTATATATAAGATTTTGGATTCCAAATATGATAATATTTGGTCTTTTTTTTGGTAGGAGAAGAGATCTAAGGTGGTTTCGTGGAGAATCAACCTAGTTTCATGAGCATTCTTAGTCCGTTTTCAGTTTTCATCAAAACCTTCGAGGTAGGTGGATTCACTCTTTAATACACTTATTATAACTAATTAGAATGATTTTTAATTTATTTATTTGTGTTAAATTTATTGTGAAATGGATGTTTTGAATTGTTGGAAGCCTTCTTTAGTAACATTTTTGGTGAGTTGTGGAAAATCTGGAAAATTGGTGATTTTGAATAAAGTGTTTGATTCTTGTTTTTAAAATAAATATTTTAAAATGGTATTTTTCTGTAATTTTGATAAATGGATTTGGTTAAAGCGTTTTCAATAAAAATGGATGATTTTATTGAAATGGAATGGGTAATTGGAATTGTTTTTTTTAATGGTTTTCAATAAAAGAATGGTTTTATAAAATAGTTTGAAATGGTTGTGTGTGTTCATATTGCATGAGTGAGGATTTGTTGAAATATGACCTTGTTCTTGGAGACAAAGGTGTAATGGTACAATGGTTGTATGTGTTCATATGGAATTCAAGAAAAATCAGGGTTAGGAGTCCCCCCATCATTTCTGGGATGGATAAGGTTCAGGGTTACTCCCCCACCAAACATTCATGTGCATTTGGGTCAAATAAGGGTAAGAAGTCTCCCCCATAATTGTTGGGATAGATAAGTATTAGGGATTTCCCCCTCTTCCAGGTTTCGTTCATGGTTAGTTTTGTGTTTATGAGGAATGGTTACACAAGATATATTGCTAAATTATTTAAATTATTGTTTATGTGCTTTCCTTGTAAAACCATTTACTATGACTTTAGTTTATATTTCGATATAAAATTTTTTATATAAATTATTTTATATAAATGTGGTTAAACTTTCTATCCAAGTGGCATAAGTAGGTAAGTCATTGGAGAAAGCCTACTGAGTTTTATACTCACCCCTACTTTGGCACTTTGGTGCTTTTGCAAATGCTATCTTCTAGGACATGGGAAAAGGTAAAGTCTCACACGTATTTAGCACCACCTCATGATACTTGGGATATTTTTTTATTGGATCATAGATCTTGTGGAACATGGAGTCTTTTTTTCATCTTGGAGTCTTATTAGTCATTTATACGCTGTTTACTTTGATAGTTTATTTTTCTTCCACTGTAGTGTAATTCAGCGTCGTTTTGAAATAAATGAAGTGGTTGTATTGTCTTTCATTTATTCATGTATCATATAGTGAGTTGTTGGTTATGGTTTTCTGGGTTAATGGTTTTATTTATTAAATGGTAAATCATCCTAAACTCATATTTGAAACCCTTCGGCATTTATTTCTAGCCTTTGGAATCTTGGGGATGTCTCTTAAGGCCTAGTAATGATTCATTGTATTCTCAAGACAATGATAATAATTGGGTCATTACAAATGAAAATTCATTCTTGTCTATTCCTTGGGTTGTGATCTTAGAAAGGATTAGGATTTTTGGGACTTGAAATGTAGATCATAAAAAGACATAGAATACCTTTTTATTATGAACTTAAAGTTACCCAGGAGTTGAGTATATAAGTGTTTTGGAGACACTTATAGGATTATGGAATCTCATTGTCATGGTTTTATCCAATGAGATGAGCATGACATGCATTAGAGGAATGACTTCCTACTAGGATACCATATTTCATTTTGGAATAATGATTTATGTTTTGTACAAAGGTGGTGATTTTTGAAAAGTACGAGATTGTTTTCAAATGAAATACTTAAAAAAGAGTATGGTTGATGTATTTTGAAAATGGTTTGATTTTCAAAAATAAAGTAGGAAGTTTTCAAAAATGGTTGATTTCTGGAAAGAAATGTTGTGATAGTTGATGTGATAGAATTTGAAATGCTAATCCACCAGTTTCTAGAGAGTGAGACTTACAAAGTTTGTTGTTGTTTAGAAAATGGTACCCAGTAGACGTCATAGAAACTAGTCAGAAGAGGCTAGTGAGAATGTAGTTGCACCTGAGCCACAGGTGAACCAAAAGTTGGTCCAAAGCATCTCCCAGGCTTTTCAAACCATTGAGTCAGGACTGCAACCGGATACTCAGTTTACGATATCTGTCACTGTTGAAAATACAAGTGAAGGAAGTACGGTTGTCTTCACAGAATCGGACCACAAGAGAAATTAACTTTCCTCCAAGACCTAAGATCAAGCTTGGATGTTTCAATTTGTTTCACTAAGTTGTATAAAATGGCAGTGTATAACACCACCAAGAGTGTTCCATAATTGAAACAAGATGAGATATCTTAAAAATTATTGTCGTAGTGCTCCATAATCAGGTACTTGAGAAACTTATTATGTGTCACAAACATCATATTCTTTGACCCAAAGAGGAAAATAGAATAAATATTGTCAACAGAGTAGAAATATCCATGGTGATTCTAAGAACACCATGAATCCTTAGCAAAGGAAATCTCATCAAGGCAACAAAGAGCAGAGTGCAACAATTAAGCAATTGCATGGAGCTGAGCAGGTGATTGCAGATGATCAGGTTGGACCATCTATGGTGAGAGGTATAATTCTTTTGAATTCTACACTTATAAAAGTAATATTTGATACTAATGCATCGTATTCATTTATTACTTCCCATGTTGTTGATTTTCTAAGTTTAAAACTTGAGATTATGCCCTATATGTTAAAACTTCAAACTCCTCTTGGTGAAAGAGAATGTCGACCCTTAGTGTGTAGAGCATGTTCTATAACCATTGATGGAGCTAAGCTAAAGTGGGACTTCTCAGTGTTGGAGATGTATTTATTTGATGTAATCCTAGGTATGAATTGGTTGAAAACATTCAATTATCACATCTACTATTATAACAGAATGGTTAGTTTCACAATTGATGATGGTGTCGAGCATCTCTTTAGAGGACAAAGAGTTATAAAGATAGATGCAACGGGTTTGTTAGCACCAGCAATGGGAATTATCTCTTACCAGTTGGTGGTGTTAACTTTGGAATCTATGTAATAGATCAAGGATAGAATTTTTTCAACACTCGTGGATAAATTTCCAGATGTCTTTCCCAATAAATTCTTCGGGTTACCACTTATAATGGAAGTGGAGTTTACGATTAATCTTCTCCCAGGGACCATTCCTATTTACCTTCCATCTTATAGGATGTCACCAACAAAATTAAGGGAATTAAAAGTGTGGTTGGAAGATATAGAAAGAAAATGTTTCATTCGGCTGAGTACACCTCTATGGGAAGCACCTGTCTTTTTTATGAAGAAAGTAGACGAAACTCTAAGGTTGTGCATTGCTTATCATAAGCTTAACCAAGTTACGATCAAGAATCAATATCCACTTCCATGAATTGATGATATATTTGAGCAATTGAGGGGAGGCCAATGGTTCTATAAAATTGAATTGCAATTAGGATATCATCAATTGCTAGTTTGGTAGGAGGATACTATGAAGACAACTTTCAGAAGCATATATGGACACTATGAATATGTAGTCATGCCTTTCGGTCTTACGAATGCACTAGTGGTCTTTATGGCATCGATGAATCAGATATTTCAGAGATATATTGATTCATTTGTTGTGGTGTTTTTGGATGAAATATTAGTGTATTCAAGGGCAAAGGCTGATCATGATCCTATTGTTTGAAATCTTAAGAGATCATCATTTGTATTCCAAATTATCAAAGTGTAATTTTTGGATACAAGAGGTACATTTTCTCGACCATGTAATTTCTGAAAAAGGTGTTTCTGTGGATCAAGAGAATATAGAAGTTGTTATCGCTTGGAAACCTCTAAGGAATGTCTTTGAGATATGAATTTTTCTTGGTCTAGATACTTATAACTGACGCTTTTTGTGTGACTTCCTATGACTAACCTTTCCAATCATAGATTTGACAAAGAATAATTCGCCATTATAATGGGTGAAGAATTCAATAATTCTTTTCAAGATATAAAAGTTCACCTTACATTAGCACCTATCTTTATTTTTCCAGAATCAGGACAGGGGTACGTGGTGTACTGTGATGCTTCGGGATTGGGGTTGAGATGTGTTATCATGCAAGGAGACCATGTGGTTTCTTATGGTTCAAGGAAGTTGAGATTGCATGAGAATAATTATCCAACACACATTTTGTAGTTAGATGCAATTTTCCATGATTTAAAGACATGGCATCATTATCTCTTTAGTGATAAATTTACTGTGTTTACAGATCATAAGAGATTGAAACACATTTTCTCACAACGAGATTTGAATCTAAGGAAAATAAGATGGATGAAGTATCTTTATATGTTTTACTTTGACTTGATATATACACCGAGAAAAGGTAATTCGGTGGTTGATGCATTAAGAAGAAAGTCATATGCTCAGTTGAAAAAATAAGTATCAGATGAGTGGTAGTTGATGTCAGTCCTAACCAACATGCATGTAGAATATGAAGATAAAGGTGATGTTTTAGTTTTCTTTTCAGTATTCGTGGTTCCTGATTTGGTAAATATAGTTAAAGAAGCACAAAAATCTAATGCAGAATGATTGGTTTTGAGTTCAAAACTCAATGGTGGGGAGACTATTGAGGGCTGAAAAGTTGATTGGAATTCAGTGTTGTGGATCAGAGATCGGATTGTTGTACCTATGGATTGTCAGGAATTTTTTTTAATGCTTACCACCATTCCAGATGGATTTTACATTTCAGTATATAGAAGATATATAAGGCATTAAAGGTGCAGTTTTGGTCGATCGTCATGAAAATAAAAGTGACTAAGTTCATTTCAAAGTGCTTAACTTGTCATCAAGTTAAGGCAGAACATAAGTGACCAGTGGGTATGTTGCAATCTTTACCTATCCCAGTGTGGAAATGGGAGAATTTATCCATGTATTTTGTTACAGGTCTCCCAAGAATGGTTCAAAAACGCAATTCCATATGGGTGATAGTGGATCGGCTTACCAAGTCGGCCCATTTAATCACTATTCGTGAAACTCATACAGTAGAGGATCTGTCCAAAATATATATCCAATAAGTGGTAAATAGACATGGATTACCAGTTTTGATAGTCTTAGACAAAGATATGAGGTTCAAATATCATTTCTGTAAATCCATACAGAAATACCTTGGGACTCAGTTGATTGTAGGTATGGCGTATCATCCTCAGAGGATGGGTAATCCAAAAGAACGATAAAAACTTTGGAGGGCATGTTGCGGGCTTGTGTAATGGATTTTGGTGTCTCATGGTATTATCACATTCCATTAGTGAAGTTATCATATAATAACAGCTATCAGGCCTTGATACATATGTCTTCTTTTGAAGCATTGTATGGGCGTCCTTGTCGTTCTCCACTTTGTTGGGTGGAAATAGGCGAGACTTCACTAGTTGGGCCAAGCCTTGTCCAAGAAACAATGAAGAAGATTCAGTTGATCAAAAAGCAGATGGATACGACTCAGAGTCATCAAAAATAATATGTATACCATCATTCAAGGCCTTTTTCATTCACGGTGAGTGATCATGTGTTCTTAAGGATCTCTCCAAGGCTTGGACATCGTCTATTTGGGAAGCATGGAAAGTTATCTCCAAGATATATTGGCCCTTTTTAGATACTGGAATAGGTTGGAGAGGTGGAATATCTACTAGAATTTCCACCATGGTTCAGTTTGGTACATAATGTGTTCCATGTATCTTAGTTGAAAAAGTATCATCCTGATCTTGGACATGTGATCATATGGGATCACGTTGACCTAGAGTCGAATGATTCATTGGTACATATCCTGGTACAGATTGGGGATAGGAAAGAGAAATTATTGTGTGGAAAAAGCATCAGTCTAGTGTAGTTTTTATGGAAACATGGTCAGATTCAGGAAGAGACTTGGGAACGTGAGAAGGAAATGGAAGATAAATGGCTAGAACTCTTTCAGAGTAGTGTTGGTTTTCTAATTTCTAAGGATGGAAAGACCAATGGTGGGGACAATATAGTACCCCTAGTTTCTATTATGTAACCCTTAATTTGTTCTTTTTGTGTTTATAAAGTGTAATAGTGAAGGATGGAAGATTTGGGTGAACTTTTGATAAGTTTTTGGGGGGAAAGGGGATGCGCACGAGCTGCGCACGGTTTGTCTAAACCACATGGAAATCCTAGAAGAAACCGTACGTAGTAGAATTTTTGAGGTAGTATCATAGGCACTATATGTACATGGTTAGGGAGATTGTCTGAGTAGGTCATTTGATGGTTTCCATAAGGCATTAACTAATGTAGGGTTAGCACACAGTTTGTATAACCGTGCGAACTAACCATAAGCAGAGTAAAAGTTAGATCCTAAAAAATAGGATCTCACTCATTTTGCCTTTAACTCCCTCTATTTTTCTCATTGGAAGACCTAACTCAGTATTATTCTAAATTTAAGGTAGGAGAACCTCTCCCAAGTTATTTGGAATCAATCTAGAGCCCTCCCTTGGTGTTTTCAATCTTTATTCTTGTGGTAAGTGTCGTTCTTCTTTGTTCTTGTCACGTTTTCTTAGATCTACTTCTCTTATATTCTTGGTTTCTTAGATATACACACATTATGGGTAGATCTAAGATTTTGGATGCCAAATATGATAATATTTGGTCTTTTTTTGTAGTAAAATAGATCTAAGGTGGTTTCATAAAGAATCAACCTGGTTTCATGATCATTCTTTGTCTGTTTTTGGATTTCATCAAAACCTTCGAGGTAGGTAACTTCACTCTCAAATACACTTAGTAGAACTGTTTGTAATTCTTTCAATTTGATTTATTTTTGTTAAATTGATTGTGAAATGTTTTTTTTGAATTTTTTAAAACCTTTGTTATTGATGGTTTTGGGGAATTGTGGAAAATCTAGAAAATTGGTGCTTTTGAATAAAGTGTTTGATTATTGTTTTTAAAATAAATATTTTAAAATGGTATTTTTCTAGAATTTTGGTAAATGGATTTGGTTAAATTATTTTCAATAAAAAAGGGTTGATTTTATTGAAATGGTATGGATAATTGGAATTGGTTTGTTTAATGGTTTTCAATAAAATAATGGTTTTATTGAAATAATTTGAAATGGTTGTGTGTGTTCATATTGTATGAGTGAGTCTTGGTTAAAATATGACCTTGTTCTTGGTTCCAAAGGTGTAATAGCACAATGGTCGTGTGTGTTCATATGGAATTCAGGACGGATAAGGTTTAGGAGTCCCCCCCATCATTTCTGGGATGAATAAGGGTCAGGGCTATCCCCTGTCAAATATTCATGTGCATTTGGGTTGGATAAGGGTAAGAAGTCTCCATAATCATTATTGGTATGGATAAGGGTCAGGTATTTCCCCCTCTTCTAGTTTTCTTGCATGGTCATTTGTGTGGTTATGAAATTTTTTCAAAATATAGATTTCTAAATGATTTAAATGATTGTTTATGTGCTTTCCTTAGAAAACCGTTTACTATGGATTTAGTTTATATTTTGATATAAATTGTTTTTAGAAATAGTTTTATATAAAATATTTTATATAAATGTGGTTAACCTTTATATCCCAGTGTCTTGGGTAGGGAAGTCATTGGGGAAAGCCTACTAAGTTTTATACTCACCCCTGCTTTGGCACTTTGGTGATTTTGCAGATGCTATCTTTTGGGACATGGGAAAAGGTAAAGTGTCACATGTCTTTAGAACCAACTCATGATACATGGGTTGTTTGGTGATTGTATCATATATCTTGTGGATCATGGAGTATTGTTGTCATCTTGGAGTCTCATTAGTTGTTTATCCATTGTTTACTTTGATAGTTGTTTTGTCTTCCGTTGTAGTGCACTTCAATGCGGTTTTGAAATAAATGAAGTGGTTGTGTTGTATTTAATTTATTCATTCATAATATAGTGGGTTTTTGTTTATGATTTTTTTGGTTAATGGTTTTATTTATTAAAGGTTAAATCATCCCCCACTCATATTTGAAACCCTTCACCAATTATTGCAGCCTTTAGCGTCTTGGGGATGTCGCTTAAGGCCTAGTAACGATTCATTGTATTCTCAAGACAATGAGAATAAGTGGTTAATTACATAAAATATCATGAGGATAAATAAATTCATGATATTACATGTAAAAGGATCTGTATATACACTTTTTAAAAGAATATATGCTCATAACAAAACATATGTCACAAAGAAGGAAAATTGAGACAAAAATCCCTCACCTTAAGTCTTGACTTCCGTTGTACATATTCAAACATCCTGTATAATAAATATAAGTTTATTATATATCTATTATAGAACCATATTTATCTATATCATACCATATATGATTTTCTTATGATCTTTTATTACCCTTTTATTAAAAATTTCATGTTAAAGTCACGATTCGGGCAATAACTGCTTTGTTTTTCGTGTATGTTTTGATTTGTTATTTTTTATCCACTTACTTTGATCATGGTTCCATAATATCTAGAATTATAAACATGATATAAATATTATATATATTCAGTATAAATATGTATTTATAGCACTCCATAAAATTTAGAGATTGAAAATGAAATATACAGTTCATGAAGACGGTAGGCCGTACGTACACATGAACGTTGTTTCCATTTTCTCGACAGATTGAAAGAAAGAAGGTAAATAGTATATTAACATTCCAGAATAATTTTTATGTCATATATATATCACATATTTTCATTAAACCTATCCCTATTACCTTTTATGTAAAGCGTGAATGAATCACATTGCTTTGCGAGGCGGTAGTCTGCCGTACACACGAGCGATGTTATCGTATTCCCACAAAATGGAAAGTATGAAGGTATATGAAATATAATAATTTAAAAAGTATAATAATGTCATAAATATCATATATAAACATTTAATCTATCATTATAACCAGCTGTGAGAGGTGTTAATGAAAAAACAAATGTCATTAGTTCCCAAGACAGTAGTCCGTCGTACACATGAATGATGGTTTTGTAACCCATTTGATGGAAGTGGAAATGTTTATAGGTCACACCATTAGCATACAAAATATTAGTTTATGTAATATCATCATGATATAATTATAATTTAAGGATTTCAAGGAAAAAATAAAACAAAAACACTCATTGAAGAACGTTACCTCTTCTTCATGAATCCTCCTTAGGGTTACACCAAAAGCCTTCCTAGGTTGGATTTATGTCCAAAATAAAGCTTCAAGGATGATAAGAGGGAAGTTTGGAAGTGATTTGGGAAGGTCTTGGCTGAACCAAAAAGGTTTTAAGGTGTGAAAAGTAGAGGGGAAGATGTGGACTTTTATAAGTGAAGTGAGTAACACACTTGTAATTTTTTGAAAGGAAAAGGGTGTACCCACATTTTTCTCATTCCACAAGGCTCCAAAATGAAGTATTCTAAATAATTATACATTATAGGGTTCAAATATGGTCACCCAATTCGTTTTGGTCAAGTTTTGGGTTATTTTTAACACTTATATTTTTAGTTTAAACCCCCGATAAACCCATTTTTTACCTTAACAATGGTAATTAATTTTTACTATTTTCACTATTAATTTTGTTCAAAAATTAAGTTGACCTTATTAGATAATATAAATTATTCCTATTCTAAAAATGGAATCCATTTTTAAAAATTCAATTCACATAATTGGAAAATTTTAATCTAAAATTAATCTCACAAAAATGACGAGAAAGCAGGTTTTAAAGAGAAAATGTTCAAAAGTTTATAAAATTTTTATATCAAAATTCAATATGAAAATGATTCCAATGTCCTAAATTGGATTAATAGATATATAATTGAAATAATGTAACTTTCATTACCTTGGGCCTTTGGTTCATGTTCATGGTCCACTTGGACTTGGGCCTTCGACCTATGTAATGGGTCTCCCTCTACCTAGAAAGAAAGAGGTATTTATTTTCATAATAAAATAAGGCTTCATCCCCAACTTAAAAAAAATATTTTTTGAGAAAATAGTATTTTCAAAACCCATAAATGCTTCTCAAAAATTAATTTTATTTTTATCAATATGTTTTATTTATTTAAAACCATTATAATTACTATTTAAAAAGTATTTATCACTATACATATTTCTAAGTTTAATGAATAGATTATAACAGCCATGTTTAAATAATTATATTAATAATATATCACAGTTCGTTAAAATTCATTATTGCGTGTAACACAAGCTAAAATCAGTGCCATATGAAACACAGGATATCAAAGAAATTTAATTTATTAAAAAAATAAAAAAAACTTGGTGTGTTATATTAAGGGAATGACTTAAAACCATCCCCACTTCCATCAAATGGGTTGTGAAATCATCATTCATGTGTATGGTGGACTACCGCCACACGAACCGATGTCATTCATTTTTTCATTAAAACCTATCATGGTTGTATATGATGATGTATATAAAGTATATATATGATATTTATAACATAGTTATACCTTTGGAGTCATTATATTATATATACCTTTTTACTTTCTGTTCCATAGGGAATATGATAACGTTGTTCATTTATACGACAGACTATCATCGCGCGAGGTGATGAGATTTGTATTTCACTAACGATTTTCATGGAAGATAATAAGGATAAATTTAATGAATATATGTGATATACATGAAATAATTGTGATAATCATGACCTGTTTATCATTATTAAAATGTAATATATCATTTTCTTTCTTACCTTTTCACTCACTAAAAGATGATAACATCGTTCATGTACATGTGGACAACCACCTTCATGAAGCGATGTGACTCTTTCTTATCATCACCACACCACATGGATGATATGTATAAGTATGTAATATTTTATTTATGATATTATGATCATTATGGATAGATAAAATATTATTTACCTCCTTTCTATAATGATTGTTGAAAAATGGAAACGTTACTCAAGCGTACGTACGACCTGCCATCTCCATGATCATAATGTACTTCATTTCTCAAAATAATCTTTCATTAATGGTATTAAAAATATAATTTATGTATAAATATGATAATTATTTCATTATTATTATTCTTTAGATTATGTAACCATGATCAAAGTAATATGATTGAAAATAACTAATCAAAATGTATGTAAAAAACAAAGTGGTTATTACCCGAAAGGTGATTTTAACAAGGAATTGGTAATAAATGGGTAATAAATGGTCATAATTAAATCATATATGGTATAATATATATAATTATATTTCTATAATATATGTATAATAAAATTATATTTATTATACAATAGGTTTGAACATTTATCAAGGAATTCGATACTTAAGGTAAGAGATTTCTAGTCTCTCTTTTATTTCTGGGAGACATTAAAATTCACAAATCATTTTTTTGGTATATATACTTACCCTTTGACATGTTATATCATTAATATATATATTTTCATGATATTTTAAGTTTTATTTAATGTTATTCTTTCATGGGGATTACGATTCAAAGTTACCAAAGTGGTAAGAGATTTGTATTACAATTTCATTATTTATTGAGATTGCTTGTGATTATGATTTAAATGATTAAATATTATGTTACATATCTCAAGAAATATATGAATTTTATTCTCATATGTTTATTTCATGGGAATACATGTTTTAAATTCATTCTCCTCTTCTTATGTACTCAAGAGTTCAAATTAATGTGCCCTTAGGGTGCAACATAGTGGTAGCTGTCCCTACGGGTCTTGATGAGGTCTTGAGTTTGAGTCTTACCAAGTAATTTTCTGTATTATGTGTTGCATGTTTTTCTTTGTAATGTATCATCTTTCCTTGAATAAATGTAAATAATATTTCAAAATATTTTTTTAAAAAATATCATCTTTATTTCTTTTGTTTGAAAACCCTTTTTCTTCCAAAACCATGTTTTCTAAAAATGTTATTCAAAAATATTTTTAACATTATTAAAATGATTTATTGAAGATATTTTTACCCATGTTTGACTTTTAAAAAAACATTTTAATGAAATCTTCATTTTTTTTCCAAACAATTCCCATTTTCCTTTTACCAAAAATGTGAAAGAAATATTTATTTTAACATGTACAACATGAACAAAATTTTCCACCATCCTGGACATTATTTTATTTGAGGATTAATTTATAAGTATTAAAGGTTATTTTCAAATAAAAATATTTTCAAAATGTTTTATGAATTTTTAGTTTTAAAAATTGATTTTCAAAGACAAGTTATTTTCTTCAAGAAACGTTCCAAGTGATCTTTCAAAATCATTATCCATGTAAAGATGATATTTTGTTTAAGGTTGGGGTCGAACCCTGATTTTATTATTAAAGAAAATCAAAGACCTCTTTTAACTGGGTAGAGGGAGACCCATTACATAGCCCGAAGCCCCAGTGGGTTTGTAGCCCATTACATAGCCCGTACACCCAATTTTTTGGCCCAATTTCCATTCTGTGAATAATAACCTGCCTGCTACAGTACCGCACCGTATTGCCGCTGCTACAGTTCCCTGCCGCCGCCACAGTACCCGCTGATCTACAGTACTGATGCTGTTACAGTACCACTACAATACTTCTACAATAACCTACACCCAATGGGGTTTGAACCCCCATTTTTCATGTAGGATTATGGGGTGCTTACCACTAAGCCAAACCCCAACTACATATAAATATGACATCCTTTAATGAAACTTATTATTTGTCGGGGATATGAACCAATGATACCATTAATATTCTCTCTTTGAATGGTTTATCATGAAAAAGATTTTATGAAACCCATTTCTGTTCCACAGGTTATACCATGATAAAATTCTTATGATACCCGCTTCTTTTTCCATAGGTTACGCTATAATGAAATGATGAAATGATTATGAAACATGTATCTTTTCTAAGGGTTATGATGTGATGAAATGTTTATGAAACCCATTTCATTTTATGGGTTATGATATGATGAATGTTGTATGATCTTTTGTCACACATACATATGGTTTTCATTATGTGACTGGTGATACCTATATCTCCCTCCAATGCATTGGGTAAATATGAATAAATCATGAGTAAATATGTTATGTGTGAACCTGATTACATGTTCCCAATGTTATGTGTGAACATGATTACATGTTCACAATGTTATGCATGAACCTGATTTCATGTTCACATTGTTATACGTAAACCTGTCTTTCAGGTCCATAATGTTATGCATGGACCTGGTTGCATGTCCATTAGTTTATGCGAGGGTTTTATTTCATGTCCTTAACTTGATGAGTGGACCCATATCTATTTATACATGTTCACAATGTTATAATCTGATGTGTATTCCATAAATCAATATCTTATGCTAATGTTATGATCTTATGGCTCATGTTCTTTGATTCCCTTATGATTCATGTCTTATGAACTTCCAATCTTTATTCCATAACTCAATATTATGATCTTTGATATGTAGGGTATAAATTTCAAATGTTATTTTCATGTTATCATACCCTTATATTTATGTTATGCTTACGTATATCCATTATTTACCCTTACTGAGCATCTGATCTCATCCTTTCTTATGTTTCCTTTCTTCAGGTTATGAAGAAAGGTTTTAAGTAGGGTATGTTTTTGAAGAGTGCTAAATGTGAAGATATTTATGGGAGATATTTAAGATCTTTCACCAAATTAGATGATTATATATCTATTCTCCAAATACACTAAACTATTATAGTCCTTATATGTGTTTCTATGTAATGTATTGGATATTCATCTAAAAATATGTAATATCTATGTATGAGAAGCCTGGGTCGCTATAATGGCTAACTAGGAAACTAACACAACAATCACACAACAACTCACCCATCCCACATAAACTGTCATCGGCACACCATGCCAACCAATTCATCTCATCCACCGCATACCACCACCGTACAACCACAACCACCATGAAACATACACTTAACACCACAAAACATCACCACGCACCGCAACCACTATGCACCATAATCTCTTCACACGACGCTATCACATGTCACAACACTACCACACAACTACCCACATCACATCAATGCCAACCAACCACTGCATCACAACCCCAAACATCACACAACCTAGTCGGTCACCTCCATCACCACACATCATCCCAAACCACTTAGGTAAATTCAACAAGCACAAGCATACACAACAACAACACATATCATCTTCCACCATTTATTCAATGGATTTTTATTTCATTACTTATTTATTTAGTATGGATATTATTACACAAACCAAGTTTTCATGATAAATAAATTTATTAGTCAAATATGTGTTCTTTAGTATTTTATTTAGGGTGTGATAAAACAACAACATAACAAGGGTATCAACACATATCATCTACTACACAAGTAAGGCTCCCAACAACTGTTATTTTTAGAAAGGCAATAATATGACATAATATCATCAACAACAATATCAAAGTAGTCAAAACATGTGATATCTACCCATACCCATAAATTTTAGGTTTTCCAATTAATTATATTTATTATTACGACCCTTACTATCCACCCAAGGGGAAACAAAACCATGAAATCCCCACACATAGCTTGTAAACAAGTGAGAACAAGGATCCCCTACCTCAAAGAAGCTTTTCAACCTTGTTGTGCACCACATGGTGAAGAATGAACAACTCAAAAACCACAACTACAAAAGGAAACAAAAAATCAACCTAAACCTCATTTAGGGATCATAAAAAACATAGGTCACACATGCACCCAAATCTAAAAAAAACTACTACAGTGAATCTTGAAGAAGAACACAAGGGAAACAACGGTAAAAGGAGAAGAAATTACTACAAATCACTAGAACTCGATCATCAGAACCCACAAATCGAAGCAGGAGGGAAGGGGTTAGAAAGTCTCTGAAAATTGTTTCAGGTTTTCCCAAAACCAAAAAGGATTTATGACCTAATTAGAAGAAGACCAACCGAATAAGATAAATAAAAAACTTAAAAATCACCTAATTTATGACATAAACCACACATTTACGCTGTAAATTCCACGAGCTTTCATAACTTACATCATAAACCACATTTTAGGTCGTAAACCCATTTTATTTCAAAAAACATGGTACTCGAGCTGGAATTAACTTACACCATAAGTTCCACTTTTACGGCATAAACCAATTTTACACTTTGTACCTCAGATGCGCACAAGCTATAAACCGATGGCCATACAATCCACAAACCACAATCTTATGCCATAAAATCCTATTTTATGGCGTAATATTCCTCCTACTTCACACAAGTAACTCCAAACCCTCTAGACCCTTATAGACCTTCTCCAAACACTTCCCATCCACAAAACTAGCAAAGTGATAGGCTAGGATGACACAAACTGTTACATTAGATAACTCTCAAACTATTCTCATCCTCGAGAATCAAAACCAAACCCAAAGAAAAGGAAAGAGGTCTGAACAAACACCCTAGGAGATACCTATAAAGGATCACATTATATATCAACACTACCACTAGACAAAAAACCAAAACAAAACATCCACAAAACATCCAACGCAACCACATCACCACACAACCACATCACAACCTCTCACCAGCCACAACACCACTCATCTGGTACCAACCAAAAGCCGCTAATTTATACACAACCATCCACATAAACATCCCAATCTCCAAACATCCCAAAACAACCACTTTCACAAATAATACACATCACTACCCCAAGAACTCAAATCATAGAATTCCATCTTCCATGTTAAGATATTATCCGCTTTGGGCAGTAGTGACTCACCTACATAGTTTTAATCATGTGAAGGTATAACATGTCTTGATTAAGAATCAGGTCTTCCCTTCCTCATATGTCATAAGATTTATCACACACCACACATAACACATTAAGAAAAATTATATCTCATAAAATAACAAGATCCAACATCACATCATCAACACATAACAGAGCAAAAAAAACTCAAAAAAGCTCTCGTTACTGGAAACACATCTACATATCTCTCTACTAAGTACTCTCTTCCAGGACACCATGCCTCAAAAACATGCAAAATAAGGGAATGGTTCACTCACTCATCACATTATCTTGATGATCTTGGATCTCTAGTGTTCACCACATCAACTTCACATCGTCCTTGATATCCAAATATACATAACCAATGACGTGAGAATCACCAGGGAGATACTGATAAAGCTGAGACACATGAAATATGTCATGGATCCTCTTCAATCATGGTGTAAATTACAAACAATACATCACTGTGAAAACTCATCCCAATACCTCAAAGGGCCCAATGAACTAGGGTGAAATATTACTCCCCCTGACAAACCTATGCCCAAGTAGAGGAGAGACTCTCATGAACACATGGTCTCCAACATCAAACTCTAGGGGCCTCTAACTATAATCAACATAAGACTTATGAAAGTTTCACACTGTCCTCATATTTTCTCATACTGATTGGATCTTCACGGTCATGCTCTGCACCACATCGGGACTAATAAATACTGATTCCCCAACCTCTATCCATCACAATAGAGAATGAAATGGTGAACTATACAACACCTCAAATGGGGAAATTCCAATAGATGAGTGATATATACTGTTGTATGCAAATTCATCCAGAGGAAAGTGACTTACCCACAATCTACCAAAGTCCAAAATGCAAGATCACAACATATCCTCCATTGTTTGGATTGTTCACTCCATCTACCCATCTGTCTGAGGATGGAAAACAATGCTAAGATAAAACTAAGAACCAAAATCATGCTACAATACCCTATAGATTCATGAGGTAAAATGAGGATCTCAACTATAAATGATGATCCTCAGTACCATATGAATCCTAACCATATAATCCACATACCACCTCGCTAAAACATACATGACAATTGACTCACAGATCATCATAAATTGAGTCGACTTCATCAGTCATCCACTATCACCCAAACGACATCACAACCTCCATGATTTTAGGGTAAGCCAATGATGAAATCCATTGATATGTCCTTACATTTCTACTTAGGAACATCCAAGGACTATAAAAAACTTCCGGGAACTCGGTGTTCCACTTTCACCTACTGACAAACCAGACACCTTGCTACAAAATCCACCACTAACCATTTCATACTTGACCACCAAAGATATCTCCTCAAGCCAAAATACATATTTTTCACATTGGGATGTAGCACTAAAGGTGAGTTATGAAACTCATAGATAAATCCATAACATATTGTTTTCAGGACAAACATACTCCCCTAAAACAACATTCGGTTCTAACCATCATCCAACCATCCCTCTAGAGCACCATCAAGACCAACACAGTCATGCATCACCTTTAACTATGAGTCCCCCCACTGAGACTCCGCCTATTTCATCAGATATGACTCCACTATCATCTAATAAATACATCCACAACCACTGCTCTATCCAACATCAAGACACATATCTGAAATCTTCTCCATTCCTTTCCAAACATCAGCAGACTCCCGAACCACATCTCCTCGAGACTTTCAACTCAATGCATCGACAGCCACATTCCTCTTTCCTAGGGTTAAAGAGATATAAAAATCATAATCCTAAATAAAATCCATCCACCTCTACTGGAATAGATTCATACCCTACTGAGAGAAAACATATTCCAATATCTTATGGTCTATGAAAACCACAAAGCGCTCACCGATGAGGTATCTCCACCACAACTTAAATGAAAACAAAACTTCCATTAACTCCAAATTGTGAGTGGCATAATTATGACCATGGGGACATAACTTCCTAGACCCATATATGATCACCACTCTCTTATTCATCAACACTCATCTAAACTTAGGCAGGACGTGCCAAAAAATACCTTAAACAATACACCCTCCTTAGGAAACTGAATCATTGGAGCATTGACAAACCTTTCCTTTAGGTAATCAAATGATGACTATAATTCATCACTCTACATAAAATATTGTTCCTTAATTTTTAAAGTTTTTAGTGGGGTTTCAACTTGAGAGAAATCAAGCATAAACCTTTAATAATAACCTACCAGATCGAGAAAACTATGAACCTATGCCACATTTTTGGGTTTTGGGAAAGAAAAAACTACCCTAACCTTTAATGGGTATACGACCAAACCCTGTTGAGACCCAAATTTCCACTTATGGGTGTAAAACTAATAGATATGGAGTAAATGAAGTGGTATATACTATATCAATAAGTTATGGGATTTATGTGCCTTACGTTGGTAAAAAACATGGGTTCCAGCATCATAGAGGAGAAGATGGTGGTTGGGATGATGACAGTTCTCATGAATATATATGATAATAATTCAATGTAAAACAAAGTATACATGATGAGATGATTGTTTAAAATAAAAATGATTAAAGGGAGGATTTTTTCAGCTTGCTTCAATGAATTTAACACCATCACAAGTTAGTTGACATTAGTGGGAATTGTGCTTGATGATGAGGTATGTGCACTGGTTTTACTGTCTTAGTTACCTGATAGTTGGGAAGTGACTGTAATAGCCGTGAGTAATTATTTGGGGAGTACAGGGCTAATTTTGAAGGATTTGGTGGACCTAATCCTCAATGATGATATTAGAAGAAAATAATTGGAAAAATTCTCTAGTTATGCTTTGAATGTGGAAGGAAGAGGAAGATATGAACAATGTGATAATTCTAGAGGACGATCAAACTCAAGTGGAAAGAGTCAAGACAAGTCAAAGAGGCCTTATCTTACCTATTGGATTTTTGGGAAGAAATGACATGTTAAGAAGGTGTGAAGAGAAAAATGAAAGGAAACTAAAACCAATACATCAAACATGATGGTTGAAGGAATTGATGATGTGATACTATTGAGTGTGGATAGCCTTATGAACTCTTGTATTTTAGACTCAGGGGCGTCTTTCAATTCCATTTTGCAGAAGGGTTTTCTGAAAAATTATGTTTCTGGAAATTTTGGCATAGTACATCTTATTAATGATGAAACCTTGCATATCATGGGGAAGGGTGATGCATGAATCAAGGACAATGGTGGAAGTTTTATAGTTCTAGAAATTGTGAGGTATATCCCTATATTAAGAAGAAATATTATTTTTTTCTAGTATCTTGATGATGTAGTTTTTAACACCATATTCATTGGTGGGGCATTGAAGATTACCAAAGGAGATATGGTCATAAATCACGGAAAAAATAATGGTACCATGTACAATATGAGAGAGACTTTCGTGGGCATGCTCACATCAATAAATTCCATTGGGGATTCACAACTGTGGAATTATTGGCTTGGCCATGTTAGTGAAAAAGAAATGAATGTGCTGAAAAAAAGGAATGCTACCATAGCTGAAGTCGGTAGAAGTTGGATTATGTGAATACTATATTCTTGGAAAGTAGAAGAAGATATCCTTTACAAAAGGAGGCCAGACATCGAAGGTCAAGAAGCTGGACCTGGTGCACACTGATGTATAGGGTCCTGCACTGGTATATTCCTTTAGAGGGTCACTATATTGTGTGACAATTATTGACGACTCAATAAGGAAGGTATTTGTTTACTTTCTAAAAATAAAATCTGATGTATTTAAGGTTTTTCAGAAGTGGAAGACCATGGTGGAGAATCAGTTAGGATCAAAGATGAAATTCTTGAGGTCTGAAAATGGTGGAGAGTATGACAATTAGGATTTCAAGAAATTTTGTGAAAATAATGGAAATTGGTGGGAAAGACTATTCTAGGTACACCGCAACAGAATGGTGTGGCAAAAAAGATGAATAGAACATTGAATGAATGTTCCAGGAGTGTGATACTACATTTGGGATTACCTAAGACTTTCTAACTAGAGGAAATAAACATGAAAATATATCTCATCAACAAGAGTCCATCTGTACTGATGAGAGAATGTCTACCGTAGGAGATATGGTCTGGAAAGGAGGTGTAATTCCCTGACCCAGGTGCCACATGTTGGTACCCCAATACAGACCATCACATGACCACAAGCACACCTCCTCATATGATAGATACTTTTGACTAGAAGTGAGGGTCTAATATCAATCATAGAGAGACTATAACCTCTTTTATCAAAGTAATACACCAGTGGAAAAATAAGAAAAATAACAGGATAATATAACCATAAGTAGAATAGTACTAATATCACAAGATGACCAAAATCAGAGATACAATATCAAAACTAAAAAATAAATATGCTATGCTAAAGTACGTTCCAAGTTTCAAAATGAAAACCCAAAAGTAAAGATACTGAGAACTCCCAATCGGGTACCAAACCATGTCTGATTCCCTTATCCATGTTCCATCCCCAAGTCATCCATCTAACATAGGGTATTTTCCCTTATCCCATCCTCCAAACATGAAATCTATTCGGGTACGGATCAAGCAGCCCAAGTAGGGTTTGAGTATAACTTATTATTCCACCACCAATGATGTCTAAAACAATATCCAGTCAAACAATGTATGTAATTGTATAAAGAATAATTACCAGCAATAAAGTAAATACTTTTCATTTATTCAATTACTCTATATTTAACCACATAAACCACTGGGTTCCCAAGGATACCTGAACGATATCATATATATTAATTTCATTGTTACCATTTATATTTCATAATGTATGAATGAATTCCATTGTTACCATTAATCATTTCATAATTGAATTCCATTATTACCATTCATATTTTATAATACATGATTGAACGCCACTGTTACCATTCATCATTTCATAATTGAATTCCATTTTTACCATTCAAATTTTATAATACATGACCAAATTCCACTGTTACTATTCATTATTTCATAATTTAATGACATTATTACTACTCATATTTTATAATACATGATTGAATTCCACTATTACAATTAATAATTTCATAATTTAATGGAATTACTACCATTCATATTTTATAATACATGATTGAATTCCAATGTTACCATTCATCATTTCATATCAAATATATCACAAAATCAAATTAATTAATTCATAAATTAATTAATCAAACTTAACAATTTCACAAAGACATCATTACATTAATTAATTCACTAATTAATTAACCACATCAATTTCATTAATTAATTCAATAATTAATTAATCATCTCAATCAATTTTATAACCAAAAAAATCTCCAATAATTAATTCAATATTTAATTATCCCAATTCAACATTCTCAGTATTCCCATAAACAATTTATCAATTAATTATTTTAAATCTACAATCTCAATATCCTGATAATTATCTCAATAATTAATTATTCCCGAATCCCACAATTTTAACATTTTGATAATTAACTCAACCACTAATTATCCCCAATTGCACAATCCCTTAATTAATTAATTTACCAAATTAGTTAATTCAATTAGGAAATTCAATTTCTAAAAAAACTCTTGCAATTCTAAAATTACATACACATAATTAAAATCATAACTATAAGATTTGAATGAATAACAGATCACCTACCTCAAAATTGATGAAGAACACTCACCAATGGAAAACCCTAATTGATGTAAGATGGTCAAATCAACAACAATAGAAGAGATATTGACCAAAACCTAGGATCAATATCAACCCCCCAAACCCACAACTATCAAAGGTTTCACCGCTTCATCGGAAGTAGGAATGAAAAGTAACCAAAGAAAAGGGATTACCAGGTATCCAACACCAATCCTCAATGATCGGAGATAAATAAATCACTCCAAATATACTAAGAGTCTCCCTAGGGTTGGATGAGGAAGGTTTTATGAAGGAAAATAAACCAAAATAAAATGCATGACACTTTTTAATCTATTTCTCAAAGAATTACATGATGTTTAATTCCATTACACATCGTGTAATTATTTTTTAATGGTTTATGCTGAAAAACCCATCGCCTCAAGTTATTTTATCCAAATTAAACTATTATATGACATGTAATATCATTACATGATGTATAAATTTCTAAATATAGTTTTTCATCCCTAAAAACTTAGAATAAAAGATCTAACCATCTCCAAATCCTTTCAAACCAAAATAAAACACTTTCCAAACCTAGAACAAAGGAGAAAAATCAAAAGGGATGTACCTAAAAAAAGAGAAAAATATTAAAATCTCCTCACTTTATAGTAGCCCATCCCCGAGATGTACTCACAAGCATCTCAAAGACTTAGATGTAAAAAGATCAGGCCACTAAGCTTGCATATCCACTTCTCTCTCCCATGTTTCCTCCTGAACACGCCCATGTTTCCATAACACTCAAACTGTCGGCATGGTCTTTCCCCACAACACTTTCTTATTGCGATTCAACACAAAAATTAGATGCTCCTCAAAGGATGCATTGATATCAAGCTCAACATCATCCACATAAATCACTTGAGAAGGGTCGGGGCGATATCACCAAATTTGTGAAACATGGAAAACATCATGAATATCACTATATATATACGAAATAACCAATTGGTACGCCACCGACTTGATTATCTCCACAACCTAGAAGGTTCCAACAAACCTAGGCACCAACTTACCCTGCCTCCATATTCTACGGTGACCCAATCCAGGCAAAACTTAGAGGAATACATGACCACCCTCTATAAACTCTAGGGGTCGTCGATGTCTATCAACATATGAATTTTTTCTACTCTGACTAATAGCCATATGATTTCAAATCAAATGAACCTTCTATGATGTCTCATGCACGAGACTTAGTCCCAACAACTATGAATTGCCTACCTTCATCCAATATAGAGGTTATTTTCATGACCTATCATAAAGAGCCTTATATGGATCCATCTGTATAGTTGTCTGATAACTGTTGTTATAGTAAAACTCCACCAAAGCTAGGTGATTCTCCTAAGACCCACCAAAGTCAAGAACACGTGCTCATAGTATATCCTCAAGCACTATAATAGTACACTCTGACTACCCATCTGTTTGTGGGTGGAAATTCATACTCAACAAAACATGTATACCTAGAACTTTCTGCAAGCCCTTTTAGAAGTGTGAAGTAAAATGCGAGCCACGGTCTGAAACTATAGTCCATGACACCATGTGCAGATGGACTATCTTCTGAACATACAGTTCTCCCAACTGATCCACTGAAAAAGTCTATCATACTAGTAATAAATGTGCTACCTTTTTCAGTTGATCTACAATCACCCAAATAGCATCATTATTCTGAGGCTTACTCATGAGACCCACCATAAAGTCCATGGTCACGTCATCCCACTTCTATTCTAGAATGAGCAACAACTATAACAAAACACTAGGTCCTTAATGATCATCCTTCACCTACTGATAGGTGTAGCATTATGTCACGAACCCTTCTATCTCATTTTTTCACGCTTGTGAACCATTTTGGGTACAAACCAAACTACCAAATTAGATTCCACCAAGGATGGTGGCTCACATGTAATCTTTGATGGTAAATTCCTCTTATCACACATGGGTTTTAGGATGGAACCCCAGAAAGGCTTATGTGTTGGGACCAAAAGACCTAAGACTGTAGGAAATTGATCCTGACAAGTGGTATCAAAGCTATGGTGTGGCCCAGGTGTGATGTATTTCTCAAAATGAATTGAAAAAGATAGAAGTTTATTATTTGAATCATGTGAATCCATGGTGACTTGTGTCTAAAGTCTTCCTGGTAGTATTGGTCAGGTGGTGAGTCCCAATGATGAGAAAAACGGTGGTGCAATATGGTTCGATCTGATGCATTATCATTGAAAGGGAGGCCCAATTGTGTAGTATTTAGTTTGAGGGGAGGATTTTTGGGTACAAACCCAACCCCCACATCAGATTCCACCAAGTATGGTGGCTCAAATATAATCTTGGATGGTCAATTCCTCCTATCACCCATGGTTTTTAGGATGGAACCCAATAAAGGCTTATGTTTTGGGCTCGAAAGACCTGGGGATAGAGGAAATCAAACCTAACACAACAAAATTTTCAATGTAGGTCACAATAAATTTTGTCCACACCTAGATGCACCACCCACATCAAGGCCTGAAATTCATGCATCAGCTCCTCTCGAATGCTTGTAGGCACAACAACCTGATTCCTAACATAGATGATCTCATCCTCATTTATGGACCAACCTGAAGGTGTCTCCCCACCTTCAAGGATTTCCCTCAAGGTTAAACATTCTGGATCCTCATACTACCTATCCATGATCCATCTAAAAAGTGTAGACTCTACTGAAACAAATATGAGATTCATCTACTCCTGACTCTCTTGAACCACCACATGAATCTCAGCCAGTAAAGTCATTATTTTCCACTCAACACTAGACTTCTAAACCACATGAATCTGAGTTTTTTTTCTCAAAGTGTCTGCTACAATATTTCCCTTCCTAGGAATATATGCTAGATCAAAATAAAATGAATTCATTTACTCAACCCACCTCCACTACTGGAGATTCATATCTCACTACGAAAAGATATAACTCAATCACTTTTGATCTATATACACATTAAACGTTTTTACCAATAGATAATTCCACCAACACTTCAAATCATAAACCACTCCAGCTAACTCAAGCTCATGTGTAGGATAATTCCATTCATGTGGACTCAACTACGGAGACCCATACACCACAACTCGATCCCCCTGCATCAACAATACTCCAAGTCCAATCCTATAAGCATCACAATACATCATATACTCCTCCCTTGAATCAGGTAGGATCAATATTGGTGTCAATGTGAAGCACTTCTTCAACTCCTGGAAGACATTCTCACATGATTCTGACCATTCAAAATTTATCCCATTTTTGGTTAAGCCTAAAATCGATTCTTCTAATCAAGAAAAGTCTTGGATGAACCTCCAATAATATCTAGATAAACCCAGAAAGCTATGAATATCAGAAACATTATTGGGATTGACCCAATAAACCATTACCTAAACTTTCTCTGGGTCCATTGAAACACCTTCCTCTATGATGATGTGACCCAAGAAGTGTGCTAGGTCAATATAAAACTGAAACTTAGATAGATTGGTGTATATTTTATGCTCTCTCAGTGTACTCAGGATGATGTCAAGATATTGATCATGATCATCATGAGTCTTGTAGTACACTAAGATGTCACCCACAAACACAGAAGTGCAGAAAATGTTTTTTATGGTGGTTATTTTTTATTTTTTACGTCGTATTTTGGCCAATTTTATTAAAGGAAACGTTATAAATATTGTTTTTTATGGCGGTTATTTTACAACCAACATAAAAACCAATAATCTGAATCATTTTTCACGTCGGTTCATCAAAAACCGACGTGGAAAATGCTTTAGAGTCGTGATTTATTATGGTGGTTTTTAAATAACCGACATGGTATCTACTTTTTCACGTCTGTTATAGAATAACTGACATAATAAACTGCACCTCCAAAGAGTTTATCATGTCGGTTATGTTCATAACCGACGTTATAAACCAGTCTGCCAAGCGTTTTTCATGTCGGTTAAATAATAACCGACACGAAAAACATATATACTACGTCGGCTATTAAATAACCAACGCAAAAACATATTTCATTCCATTCATTACATCAGTTATCAAATAACTGAGGTAAAAACCTATTTTCATTCCATTTGTTACATCGGTTATGAAATAACCGACATAAAAACCCATTCCCATGCATTTGTTATGTCAGTTTTTAAATAACCGACATTAAAACCCATAAACATGCATTTTTTACGTCGGTTATAAAATAAATGACATAAAAACCAATTTTTTGTAATAAAACCGTTCAACCACAACAATATCCTGCAAAAGAAAACCTAAAACAGACCAAAAACAGAACAAACCCAGACCTAAACCATACCAAAACTAGCCCGCCCCACTGGAAAGCCCTCCCATACCCCTAGAACCCACACCCCACCCCACTGAACACCCCCCACACCCCTGGACATACCCCACCCTCCAGGATAGCCCCCACCCTCTTGGACACCCCCACCCACATGGACACCCCAAACACCCCCACCACTCCCATGGATAGCCCTACCACCCTCCTAGACACCCTCACACCCCCATGGACACCCTAGACACCCCCAACCCACTGGAAATCCCCCCACTCTCCTGGAAACCCCCCACACACCTGGACACCCCTGGATAGCCCCCCACCCTCCTGGACACCTTCCCACCCCCACCCCACTGGACAACCCTCCCACACCCCTAGAAACCCCCACCCTACTGGACACCCCCCCACACCCCCAGATACCCTCTGGACATCCTCCCACTCCTCCTGGACAACCCCCACTCCCTTGGACAGTCCTCCCACCCTCCTGGACACCCTCCCACCCCCATAAACACCCTGGACACCCCCACCCCACTAGAAAGCCCTCCCACACCCATAGAAACCCCCACCCTACTGGACCCCCCCACACCTACCCCTGGACACCCCTGGATAGCCCCCACCCTCCTGGACAACCCACCCACTCTCCTCCTGGACACCCTCCCACCCCCATGGACACCTCAGACACCCCCCACTAAACAACCCTCCCACACCCCTGGACCCCCCCACTGGACACCCCCACACCCCTAGATACCCCCTGGACACCCCCCCACCCCTCCTGGATATCCCCCACTCCCCTGGATAGCCCTCCCACCCTCCTGGACACCCTCCCACCCCCATGGACACCCTAGACACCCCCACACCCCTGGACATATGTATACATTTTTAATAAATATAACGCAGGTAAAAGGTGTTAAGACTTACATGGAAAAAAATTGAACTATGTTGATGCCCAACTTATCTCTAATAACAAGCTCCATGATATCATTTTTCAGAATACCCACATTTATTTCATGTCCATAAACATGTGCTTCCATTGGAAACTCATAATGATCTGCCAACAAATTTGAATATCTTGAAAATATGTCAAGACTACTAGAATATGTCTCTGATGTCATATCCATTTGTATTTTTTGTTGTCTATATAGTATTTCTTTACCTTTGATGTATTCCTGTAAAAATAAATAGAAAAATATATTAGCTTTCAAATGTTAAAACAACATTAATAAAAAAAATAGAAGATATAACATAGATACCTCTACGGTAATGAGTCACAGAAGTCTGGATGGCCAAATTAAAAAATAGCCGATACTATGTCCAACTGTCATCACCTCATCTGTAGGTAATAGTACTCGAGATGATCTATCTATAATATCCTGTACACCGACCCCATGATGCTCTACCTCTAACTGTTGATGATGAACTGTATCTCATATACAATATACCATCCCAAATGCAACTATGTGATGTTGAGGATCATCAACATACAACTCACAATAAGTAGGAAGTTGTGACAGAGGATTAGGATAAAAAATGGGGTCTTTAGGCTAAGGTGTGGGATTGGGAGATACTGGAGGAGGTGGAGGATAAATAATGGGGTCTGCAGGGGGAGGTGAAGGAGTGGGAGATGCAGTCTGAAATTTTCTTTGCATGTATGCAAACATAGACTGTACTGACGCTCTAATCTTTTCCTCCATCGTCACATTAATATTATGAACTTTAGCCTCCAAGTATTCTATTTTTTTATAAACACCCTCAATAGAAGAAGTTGAATAACGTGGAAACACTTTTCTTACTGATACACCTGTCGGATATCTTCGTACACGACCAGGATGTTTGGGCTTTCCCAATGCGGTAGATAAAATATCTTCCCTCCCAGCAACTGTAAATGCCCCTATAAGTTCTGCTCCTCAAGATAATCCTATATTAATTAATTGAACATTTCTTTAATGATTCAAATTATATAAAGAATATAGTTAACTTAAATAAATAAAATAGATATCTTACAATCCTCTCAGTTACGATTCTCGAATCTTCCAAAAGATATTTCCCCCTTTTTCCCATCCGAGATCTCTTCCATTTTTCATGTCTAGATAGAGGGGATAGAGGGGAAACCTCTCCAGAGCTTAAAGACTCAGCTCTCAGTTTTTTTATTTTTTCCTCCATCATTTTTTCTTCCAATAATGTACACCCTCCCTGAGATAAACTATGAGGGTATACATTTTTGGATTGGATCTCCTGATGAGATGTCCTTGTTTTTTGTAAATTAATAATAATAAATCATTAACAAAACATTAATAAGATCATTTATATAAGAAATCTTATAAAAGTTTACATTTCCCTTACCAAAAATGAATATTTTCTTCTAATTTCAAAAAACGGTGTCCATGTAACTTCATCTATGAAAGGATATATATGACATGGACTGTTATGACTCCTATGACCAAAAATGAAATCAGATGTGAGGGTTGATTTGAAATCCCTCCGTCTCCTAGCATTTATCGATAATCATTTCTTCCTGACTCCTCTAGTGTTAGGAATATCAAATTCCATCTGATAAAGAAGAGGTAAAATATATTATACTAGAAACATTTAAAGAATAGGCAAACAATAGAAATAGATCTTACCAAAATCGTCTCCCACAATTGAGATATTATCTCTTTGTCCACACTTCTCCAATAATCATACAAAATGATTGCTTTTCTATTACCCTGAGTTGATACAAAACTCTTAAAATATTTTTCATTTGGACCTCTAGGAATATCATTCTCATCAAACCCAACAACTATCCTCTGGTCCTGCGTACGGGCAAGTGATAATTTTGGTAAATGTGTGCACCCACATTTACCAACTCTTGAACTCTTCTTTGTCATTATGGGATCACATGAGGAAGATTGGGGAACATCAAGATGAGCATGTGAATGTTCTTACCAAGAGGTATGATCATTATATGCATCTCTAGAATCATGTGGTTGATCAACTTATTGATCTATCGTTATCCTTCAAATCAAAAAAACAAACATTAGTTCACATATATACAAATTCAAATACTACAATACTAATGTAAACAGAAAATGGAAAATTGAACTAAGTTACATAATAGTAAATATGGTTAATATGGTAAGCATGTTAAACAATGGTACACATGGTAAACATGGTAAACATGGTAGTGCAATTTTCATTCAACAAAATCAATAAATATATAAGTTACGTAAAGGCAAACTATGATAAACTATGGTAAACATGGTAAACATGGTAGACATGGTACACATGGTAAATATGGTAAACATGGTAAAAATTGTAAACATGGTAAAGTAATTTTCATTCAAAAAAAACAATAGATATATAATTTACGTAATGGTAAACATGATAAACTAAACTAAACAAAATTAAAATGAACAAAAACTTCAACTTATTTGTTTTAATACACATTTTAATAAAGAAAAAAATTACAATATCTAACATTTTATTAAAATAAAAAATGTAAACAAGAAATAAACATATGTTACTTGTAATATTAGGAATGTAAAAAGGGATTGATTTCCCAAATTCCTTAGCCATGATCGTTCCTTATGGCACAAACCATGTCTTCAACATGCTCATCATTATGTTATGTTAATCTTTCCATGGAAGTAGGGATCTCACATAAATCAACATCTTCATCAAGTTGATCCTCACCAACATATTATTTTTTCCCTTGCAAAAAAAATACCACTGCATATCTGATTGATTAACTATATAGAAAATATATTTTGCATGTGTTTCTATTATAAAAGAATCTGTTGTGTCTTCTAATTTATCCAGATTAACAACTGTCATTCCAAATTCATCGTGTCTGACACTATTGTTACCAATAAACCATTTTCAGTTAAAAATAGGAACTTTAATTTTAAAGTAATCAACCTCCCATATTTCTTAAATGACTCCATAATATGCAGTTGATGCAGAAATTTGGTTTTTGTCTTTAGAACTCGAAAAATGCATTGCTTCTGCAAACACCAATAAACAACTATTTTGAACTGAACTTCTGTTATCCTGAGCTTTCATATGAAATTTATATCCATTAATGTCATAAACAAACTATGTTATCACATTTAAACATGAAACACCCACTAAAAATCTTAATGTCTCTAATACATCTGATCTACCAAGTAAGGCCTTTTTAAACCATGATTTTTTTTGTGTTCATTAAAAATCCACATTTCTTTCTTCTTTGTTTCAACTCATTAATATGCAATGTGATATACATTTGAGCATCATCTATGTTATTCAAGATGTATAATTCTAACTTCTTAATTCATTCAACTGGCAACTATTTAACTTTCAAGCCACGAATCCCCTTTCCCTCATTATTAACTTGTTCATGGAGATATAGAGGCAAACCTATGTGCTCCGCTGCATCCAAGTAGCTCATAAAAAACTATGAAACCTCCTCAGAAATATACTTTTCAATAATGGAGGCTTCTGGTCGATATGGATTCTTAACATACCCTTTCAATATTTTCATATACCTTTCAAAAGGATACATCCAACAGAGATATACAGGTGCACAAAGATTTATTTCTTGAACCAGATGAATCATTAAATGCACCATTATATCAAAAAAAGATGAAGGAAAATACATTTCCAATTGACAAAGTATAGAAATTGAATCCTTTTACAAAATGTTCAAAGCATTCACATCAATAACCTTATTACAAATTGAATTGAAAAAATAACACAACTTCATTATAGTCTTTCTAACACTGATGGGTAATATTCCATGCAATGAAACTGGTAGAAGTTGTTTCATCATGATGTGACAATCATGAGATTTCATACCTATCAACTTCAAATCCTTAAAAGAGACAAAAAATTTTACATTTGAAGAATAACCTTGAGGAACTTTGATATCATGAAGACACTGGAAAAAGATAATTTTCTACCTCTTTTATAATGTATGACAAGATGGGGGAAGAAATGTTCATCTTACATTAGGAGTGGGAGCTAACTCCAAACATATTCCCATTAACAGTAAGTTTAATCTTGCATTAAACCCATATTTTGTCTTTCCTTTAATATATATCAATGTTCTAATCAAACTGTCACAGATATTCTTCTCCACGTGCATGACATCAATATTATGTTTCACTTCATGATATCTCCAATATGGTAGCTCAAAAAATATTGACATTTTCTTCCAAATATTTCTATCATTACCAGATTTTTGTGTCTTTCCCAATGTCACATCAAGGTTTTCTACCCTCTCAAAATACTCATCAGGGGATAAAGGTTTTGGAGCAATATCAAATTCTTGTGATCCATTGAATACATTTCTTAGTCTTATATAAGAGTGATCCATAGGAAAAAACTTTCGATGACCCATGTACATTGTTTTCCTCCCATGATGCAATTGACAATATGAAGTCTTTTGTTCACAAATTGGACATGTTTTATGCCCCTTAACACTGTATCTAGACAAATTTACATATGTTGGGAAGTCATTTATAGTGAACATAAGCACTGCATGCAGTTGAAAATATTCCTTTTTATAAGAATCATACACCCTAACACCATCCTCCCATAAAAGTTTCAAATCATCAATCAATGGTGACAAGAAAACATCAATATCATTTCCGGGTTGCTTCAGACCAGAGATAATTATACTCAACATGACATATTTGCACTTCATAAAAACTTCAGGAGAGAGGTTGTAAATTACCAATAAAACAATCCACGAACTATATGTGCTAATGAGGGTTTGTTATGGACTAATTCCATCTGTGCACAACCCTAGTATGTGATTTCTAATTTCATTTCCAAATATAGGATAATGCTCATCAATTTTATTCCATTGTGGACAATCAGCTGGATGACGTATTTTTACATCACATATCCACTCATTAGCATTCCATCTTAACCTTTTTTCATCATGTGAATTAGAAAATAAACATTTCAAATTATGAATTATAGGAAGATACCAAAATAACTTGGAAGGGATCTTTGTAATTTCTACATCAGCCTGTGATTTTTCTTTCAACTTATACCGTGATGTACCACATTTAGGACACTCTGACCGAAATTAATATTCCTTCCTATATATCATACAGTCGTTCGAACATGCATGTATTTTCTTGTATCCCAATCCCACCGGGAATAATATTTTCTTGGCCTTATAATGTTAATCTGGAAGATCGTTTTCTTTTGGAAGAATGTCTTTCAACAATTGTAGCAGCTCTGTAAAACTTCTATCACTCCATACATGTTTCTCCTTTAGGTTAATCAATATTAACACCACCAAAAAACCATAAAATCCATACAACCAGGATACAATGGTTTTTCAGCATCACCATATAGATGTGCAACTGTCAGTTCTATCTCAATTTGTTCTGCTACAATATCACTGATCATTTCTTCAATTCCATCAGAGTTACCATCTTACAAATCATCATCATCAGTAGATCTGACATTCTGTCCAGTTTCACCATGCCAAATCCAAGGGCTATAACTTAGATTAAAACCATGACAAATCAGATGATCTTTGATCTCTCTACTTTTCAACTTCTTCATATTCAAACATTTTAGGCATGGACATAAAAAAATGTCACTTCTTGGAACATTTCGTTTAGAAAATTCCAAAAAGGAATCAACACCTTCCTCACATTCATTACTCATTTGATGCGTTGTAATCCAACTTCGACTCATTATTACCTATAAAAAATATCAAAATTATACATCTTGTTAAGATAAGACAAATATATATTTATATGAAAAATATCATAATTTGAATGTAATTTTTTTTGAAATATAAAAAAAATATATGCATATTTGAAAAAAAATATGCATGAAAATGATTTTAAAAAGAAAATATAGTTAGATATAATAGTTTTAAATTCATCTTGGGTCATTTATTCTTAAGGTACACAAAGAATACATCCCGATGCAACTAGATACCAAATTCACCCTTCCATAAAAAAGAAATATGAAGTGTAAATATTAAAATATGTATACATTAACTATTGAAAATTACACATATCCCAATGATTTGAAACCATTGGGATAGCCCCTAAAACCGTTGGGATAGAATACCCCAATGGTTTCACACACTATTGGCATGATAGTCTTTGAAATAGCCCTATACCAATGATTCTACAAGAACTGTTGATATAGATTACCAGAAGTTAAAATATTCCAACGGTTTCAATGAAACCGTTTGGATATATATATCAAGGGGGTTTCCAAGGGGGTAGGGGTATGTACAAGGGGGTGGTGGGGTCTGTTCAAGGGGGTAAGGACTGTCCACAGGGATAGGTGTTGTCCAGGGTGTCCAAGGGGGTAGGGGTTGTCCCTATGCATTTCATTTAAATAAAAGATTCATTTGCTGCTAGTTTGAAATACAGGAAAATAAACATAGTTTTTCTAAAAATAATCCTCATGAAAATATTTAAAACCAAGCATTCAATTTTACCAAAGAGATACACCACAATTAGGGAGCATAATCAATGATGACATAATGAGGGTAATGGGTAAGTAGTATTGAAGTAACCATACCAGATGAGGCACCTATATTATCCTCCATGAATAAACTAGTGTCAGAGAACATAGTAATACCTAGAGGCTTAGGGGAAAATATAGAACATATTGTAACCTAATCCATCCTTTTGGCATGCCTGATGAAATCAAACAGCCCTAACGCATGAGGGGAACCACCCCCAAAGCAGAGCGTGTTTATACTAAGGGTCAATTAGCCAGATCATAATCTTAAACTAGTGTGGCAAGAATTCTCAAATAATCCAATACCAATTCTAGGTTACCATGTTATGTCTAAAATGGGGGTGATCTGAGGAGTATCAAACAATCAACCATATATAAATAATAAGCACAAGACACACATAAGCCACACACCCACAAGAATCACCCCAGAACACCACTCCAAGGAAGTCCCCTTGAATTAGGGCCATCAACGCACAATGGAAGTCCCATACCAAGGACATTTCCATTCCTTTTAATAATGATACAGCAAGAGACACATTCCAAGGAGAGTTTTTCAAAGAAAACTGACTTTCTGAAAGTGCCAACCGGGCCACACCCATTATTTTAAAAGAAAAACATTTTAAAAAGTATACAAATGCTTCATTTAGGAATCCATGAAATATTTTAAATGCATTTGAAAAGGCACAACATCATTTGGAAATCATAAACCGGTTATAAGGGCCAACCAGTATTTTAATCAAACACTTGTTGTGCAGGGCTATGTAAAATAATTCCACAAAATTTAATTCAATGGGAATGAAACTTGATTTAATTAAAGTAATCTTTCAAACAATTATATATTTTTAACATGCATCAAATCAAGGTATAAACATCAAGAAATCAGTGATTCTTAAATTTAAAGGCCAATACATAGGGAAACCTACCTCAATCCAAGATGCCTTCAATGATGACCACTCAAAATGGCTTCAAGAAGGTTCAAATAAGCAAGGAATACCAAGAAGAACCATAATAAGAAAAAAAAACCCTAAATTTAGAAACAAAGAAACAAGAACCCTAGACCAAAGGAACCAATAATGAAGAAGAACAACTAAGAAGAAAAAGGAAGAAGGAAGAAGTGGTAGAAGGAGGATATTATACGAAAAAATCACCCCAAACTTGTAGAAACCACTTGGAATCACCATTGGAAGGAGGTGAGAGGAATGGAGAAGAGGAGGAGGATACTCCTAGGGTTTCATGTTCCAAATGGGGGATAAAGAGTTGTTTTGGTGTTAAAATTAAATAGGGTAAATGGTAAAAAATACATTTTTAAAGAACTCGGGCATTGTGCATGATTAGGCTGAACCCCCTAGACAACCCCACCCCTAGACACCCCCACTCCCTAAACAGCACCCCCAACCCCTCTAAACACCCCCACCCCTGGACATCCCCACCCCCTAGATACCCCCACCCCCTTGGACAGCCCACTCACCCCCCATTGACACTACCCCCACCCCCTTAGACACCCCCACCCCCTGGACACCACCCCCAACTGCCTACCTACTTGGACACACCCTAGACACCCCCACCCCCTGGATAGCCCCCCCGGACACCACCCCCACCCCCCGGACACCCCCACCCCCTGGACACCCCCACCCCCTTGGAAAGCCCCCTCACCCTCCCCACCTTGGACACCACCCCCACCCTTACCACATTGGACACCCCCCCCCCCCCCGAACACCCCTGGACATCCCCACCCCCCTGGATATCCCCATCACCCCCTAGACACCCCCCACCCACCCCCTAGACACCCCACCCCCTTGGAAAGCACCCCCATACCCTTGGACACCCCATGGACACCAACACCCCCTTAGAAAACCCCCAAACCCCTGGATAGCCCCCAACCCCTCTGGACACCCCCACCCCCTGGACACCCCACCCCCTGGATACCCCATACCCCCTTGGACAGCCCACTCACACCCCTGAACACCACCCCCCACCCCATGTACACCCCAACCCTTTGGACACCACCCCCACCCCCTACCCCCTTGGACACCCCCTGGACAACCCCACCCCCTAGACATCCCCCTCACCCCCCTCAACACCCCCACCCCCTAGACACCCCTACTCCATTGGAAAGCACCCTCACCCCCTGGACACCACCCCCACCCCCCTGGACACCCCCTGGACACCACCACCCCCTTGGACACCCCCCCCCCCACACCCCTTTGGACCCCCCAGGATAGCCCCACCCCCTAGACACCCCTACCCCCTTGGACAACCCACTCACCCCCCTAGACACCACCCCCACACCCCTGGACACCCTACCCCCTTAGACAGCCCCCTCATCCCCCTGGACACCACCCCCGCCCCCTTAGACACCCCCAACCCCCTTGGACAACCCCTGCACCCCCTGGACACCACCCCCACCCCCTTTGACACCCCCTGGACACCCCACCCCCCTGGACAACCCCCCACCCCCTAGACACCCCACCCACTTGCAAAGCCCCCCACCCCCTAAGAATCCCCCTATACACGCACAAACACATGATAGAACACACAAAAATTGTAAACTTGCATGATATCACTTTAATAGGTTTATTTTACCAGAAACGAATTTAGCATGGTATAAATGAACACTATGAAACTTACCATGATAGCAAGAAAAAATAAAAATAACATCTCAAAAAATTATTTTAGGGCATCGTGAAAAATAAAAAATTGAAACCGAGCTGTGTGATGATTACTTGAGTGTTGCGAGTTGACTTGATAGATCTGATGATAATAAATATGAATAATTATGTTGGAAAAATGAGGCTGGAGGGCACAACTTTGAATAATCTTTTATAGGTTTTCCATGTTAGCGAGATGAGTCGCAGGTCACCCGATCGAAGAAAACAGAATAACTGAATATAGGGTGCGATAAATCATTTAAAAGATTTATCATGTCAGTTATTTAATAACCAACATTGTAAACTATTTTTTTATGTTTATAATGTCGGTTATTTAATAACTAACATAGAAATCAATTTATCACATCAGTTATAAAATAACCAACCTGATAAATGGAGATTTATCACATTGGTTCTTTTGATAACCGACGTGATAAATTACCGAGATTAGCTTTATCACGTCGGTTATTTTATAACCAATGTGATAAAGTTCCGAGATTCGATATATCACATCGGTTATAAAATAACCGACGTGATAAAGCTAATATCAGTTTTTATGACGTCGATTATTTTATAACCGACATAATAAATTTATTCTCATCGATTTATCACGTTGGTTATAAAATAACTGACATGATAAATCGATTTTTACAGCTTTGCACGTCGGTTATATAGAACTGACGTAAAAAATACCAACGTGTTAAACATTTTTCCACTAGTGACATTACCACAAACTGATCCAAGTACTTATGGAATATTCTTTTCATCAAGGCCATAAAAACTACTGGTGCATTTTTCAACCTAAATGACATTATGAAAAACTCATATAGGCCATACCTACTTCTGAAAGTAGTCCTTGGTGTATCATAAAGATGAAATCTCAACTGATGATACCCTAATCTCAATTCAATCTTTGATAATACAAAAGGTGCCCTCAACTGGTCAAAAATATCATCAATATATGGAAGAGGATATTGATTCTTCATAGTCATCTGGTTCAACTTTTAGTAGTCAACATACAAGTGCATAGTACCATCATCCTTATTTGAAAACAAGACTGGGGAACCCTAAGGAGAGGTACTCAGACTGATAAATACCTTATACTTCAACTTCTCTAGCTAAGTCTTAAGCTCTTGAAGCTCTTTCAGTTCCATTATGTGTAGTGGAATAGTCCGGATCAACTCCTGGCATGATCTCAATAGTAAATTACATGTCTCTCTCTAGTGGAAATCCTGAGAAGTATTTAGGAAACACATCTTGAAACCAGTCCACTACAGGTGGAAATACATTCAGCTTTACACCCCCATCATCCAATAATAGACTTGAAACCTGGGCTGTGAGATCTCCCAATTGCTGAGTAATTATCACTTCTCGAACTGCCTGGATATCCCACTCTCTACAGTGAATGTAAAGGTAAACATTAGGAGTCTTAAAATTTACTGTCATGTGGTAACAATCTATATGGGATCGATATGTTACTAACCAGTCCATACCCAAAATTAGGTTGAAGTTTGACATCTCTAGGATGTAAAGATCCCAGAGAAAATGATACTCCCCAACCACAAGAGAACACACCTTGCACAGACAGATGTCTCTTGACCATATTCCTAAGGGTGTTTCTATCATCAAAACCCCACTCATGAAACCCACTGCTAAGATCAAACCATTCACAAGTTGTGAATAAATAAAGGAATGAGATACATCAGTATCAAATAAGGTACTGGATAATATAGAAGCTACAAGAATAGTACCTCTCACTATCAATAGTCCATACCTGCTATCCACAAGTGTAGGATGAATGACATGTAATTGTCCCACCCTTCTTCCCTGTGATTTAGTCCGACTCCCCTAAGCTACACCACCCTGATGATATGGGTGCTATTTCCTAGAATAACCATGTCTACCTCCTCTACCACCACAACCTTTAGAACTCTAGCTGCAAGACTAATATAGTGCAAAGATCCCCTTCCCACACTTTGGTTCTATCTAGATCCTCCATCACTACCTATGTTTCATGGGTTCCTGTAGAACCTTTGAAGATGTCCCATATTTCCACAATATTAGCACTCCATTGATGGTCGGGTACAATGTCTACGATAGTGGCCATACCTACTGCACTAGTGAAAAATAATTCAGGTAAGGTCCTAAGTCACTAACCCTTCCCCCTAGACACTATTCCTACTATTCCCCTAGCTAACACCCTCGTAGCGTCGCTTCCTTCTCTCAGAATATATACCACTTTATCTTCTATAAAAACCCATCTATCCTGCATTGTAAGCCTCCTTCAAGTTTCCCTTAGCTATGAGAGCCTAATCCACTACCTCAACAAACTTCTTTAACTAAAAGAGGTTAACTTGGGACTTAATCTCACATTTCAGCCCATCCTAAAAATGCCTCGCCATAGCTATCTCATCCCTTTCCAATGATGGAAAAAATCATTTCAAATATATAAAGTGTCCAATATAGTTCATCCCAAACATACTCCCCTAAGTCAACCACATGAACTCAGTTTCTCTCTCTTACCTCAGTGTCTTTGGATAAAAGTACTCCATGAACTTATCTTGAAATTCCTTCTCTCTCATAGTCTTCAGTTGTCCTTCTTGAGTCTAGATACCCCAACAATGCTTCTCTTTACCATGTAACATATAAGCAGACAATTGTACCCTCTTTTAACTCAGATTCTCCAAATGGTCAAGTATCATTTGTATAAACTCAATACAGAACTTTGTTGCCTCAGGTCCACCCTCTCCAGTGAAAGTTGGAGGGTGCTTTAACTGAAACTCCCTTGTTAGATCAAACATGATTTTCATAACCTTCCCTGGGTCTCTTTCCATAAATTTTATAAAGTGAACAAAGTTCTCTAGAAACTTCTCTCCTACTTCCTCACTAGGCACTATCGGTGCCTCAGGTTCCACTACCGGTGGAGCATCTCTAGCCATATCCACCCATCATCCTCTCAATAAGCATCATCATGGAGGCATATATCTAAAATTATAAACATGTTTATTAGGACACATAACAACACTTTAAAACATTTATATAAGAGGAAATCAAAGCAAGTCACAACAATTCTTTTGCCCAAACCCCGCCACATGGTCAAAAACGAGGTTCTATCACTACCCTTAACCATCCTACACATAGGTTATGGTTAATAAAGGGTAAACACATTCTCAATTAAAGTTTATCATTAGAAACACATTTATTCACATCTTGTATCATTTTATAATTCTCAATTTCATATTAGTAACATTTTCATTTCAATTTCAAAAGAAAGTAAAAATAGTTCAAGTTCAACAACTTATCCAAAACCCATTTTCCCATTCATTCCTAAAATGATGCATGTCACAAAATAACACTAAGTTCCTAGAATGATGCATGCATACTCAACTCTCGTGCCTTATCAGGCCATGAGTCAAACCTTAAAAAATTTCCTAAACAATAATCACATCACACAACAAGTGTTTCACCCAAGGTGAAATAATATTTAACTATAACACTAAACAAAAATAAAAACAATCCCACCCTGGGTACTTGGGTTCTCACCCATACATGGGTTAGTTACTCTCACACACGAGCTCATAACCAAGCCTCGACTCTTACTAGTCTCTTATATACCTTTCCAAAATATTAAGATAAAATAAAAGAAAATAAAACTGGGCTCCGATACCACTTTGTAATGTCCCGAACTAGGTGCCACACGATGACGCCTTGAGCTAGTCGGTCACATGACGTCAAGCGCACCACCTCGTATGTCAGAGGATGCCAACTAGTAGCGAGGGTCTAATGTCAATCATGGAAAGACTATACCCTCTTTTATCAAAGTAATACACCAGTTTAAAAATAAAAAACAATAACAATATAATATAACCATAACCAGAATAGTACCAATATCACAAGATGATCAAAACTAGAGATACAATATCAAAACTGAAGAGTAAATATGCTATGCTAAAGTACGTGCCAAGTGTCAAAATGAAAACCCAAAAGTAAAGACAATGACAACTCCTGAGTTGTTCTTAAACCACATCTGGCTCCCTTATCTATGATCCATCCCCAAATCACTCATCTAACATAGGGCCTTTTCCCTTATCATGCCCTGCAAACATGAAATCTATTTGGGTACTGATTAGGAAGCCCGAGTAGGGCATGATTACAACTAAGTAGGCCACCACCAATGGTGTCTAAAACAATATCCAGTCAAATAGTGTATGAAATTGTATAAAGAATAAATACCAACAATAAATTAAATATTTTTTATTTATTCAATTACTCTATATTTAACCACATAAACCATCGAGTTCCTAAGAACACCCGAACGATATCATATATCTGAATTCCATTGTTACCATTCATATTTCATAATACATGAATTAATTCCATTATTACCATTTACCATTTCATAATTTAATTCCATAATTACAATTCATATTTTATAATAAATAATTGAATGCCACTATTACCATTCATCATTTCATACTTGAATTCCATTGTTAGCATTAATATTTTATAATACATGATTGAATGCCACTATTACCACTCATCATTTCATAATTTAATGTCATTGCTACCATTCATATTTTATAATACATGACTAGATTCTATTGTTACCATTCATCATTTCATATCAAATATATCACAAGATCACATTAATTAATTCATCAATTAATTAATCAAACTCAACAATTTCACAAACACATCATTCTATTAATTAATTCACCAATTGATCAACCACATAAATTTTATTAATTAACTCAACAATTAATTAATCATCTCAATCAATTTCATAATCAAAAGAAAATCTCCAATAATAAATTAAACAATTAATTATCCCAATTCAACATTCTCTATATCCCCATAATTAATTTATTAATTATTTATTCTAAATATACAATCTTAATATCCTGAAAATTAACTCAATTATTAAATATCCCCAAATACCACAATTTCAAAATTTTGATAATTAAATCAACAACTAATTATCCCCAATTTCACAATCCATTAATTAATTAATTTACCAAATTAATTAATTCAATTAGGAAATTAAATTACTAAACAAACTCTAACAATTCTAAAATTACATACACATAATTGAAATAATGACTATGAGATTTAAATAATAGATCACTAACCACAAAATTGATGAAGAATACTTGCTAATGGAAAACCCCAATTAATTTAAGATAGTCAAATCAATAAGTAAAGAAGAGATCTAGAACAAACTCTAGGATCAAGATCAACCCCCAAACGCACAAGAGCCTCATACCAGTTGGTGAGGACTTGACAAGTGAATCCAAGAGACCCGAGTTCAAAAACCAGGTGGAGACATATTTCTAGGTAACTGTAGAAATATTGTTGCTGTATTGTAGCAGGTACTATAGAAAACACTGTTCGGTATTGTAGGAGCTAGAACTATTCATCCGTTTGGGCTTTCAGGCCACCGGTTTGGGCCTTGGGTCCTTTAAGGACATTGATCCACCCATGACCATCAGGTCAGTAAGGATTTTGTGTCACCTCAAGGCCTTCAGGCCACCTTAAGGCCTTCAGGCAACCTGAAATTTGTGCTTAATAATCAGAAAAACTCTACAAGGAGAAGACTTCATATGGGGATCAAAGTAGGCACATTCACAAGAGTAGAAACTAAGAGGATTTTTCATAAAGAGAGATTATGGAATTTCCATTGGGACTAGCCTATGATTTCATGGGAAGCCAAGCCAAACAACCATGAAAAAGGTGGAGAGCTGATATCACGATGAAGAAGCTGGGAGGAGGAGTTTCAAGTATAGTCTGTATAATTCCTAAGGCCTATAGGTCATGTAATCTCTAAGCCTACAGGTCTTGTAAGGGTTCCCCCTCATCCCTTGAAAGGGGTGTTATCAAAAAGCAATAAAAAAGAAGGCCTTCAGGCCATTTGGTGTGATATAAACCCCCAAACCCACAACTATCAAAGGTTCCACTACTTCATTGGAAGTAGGAGGAACAAAAGGGAACCAAAGAAAAGGGATTACCAGGTATCCAAAACCAATCCAAAATGATAAAAAAATGAATAAATTTATCCAAATATGCTAAGAGTATCCCTAGGGTTGGAGGAGGAATGTTTCACAAAGGAAAATAAAGCAAAATAACCCACACGACGCTTTTTAATCTGTTGCTCGGAGATTTACACAACATGTAATTCCATTACACATCATGTAATTATTTTTTAATGGTTTATGCCAGAAAACTCATCGGCTCGGTGATTTTATCCTGATTAAAATATTAAACGATGTGTAATATCATTACACAGTGTGTAAATATCTGTAGATAGTTTTTCATCCCAAAAAAACTTCGCATAAAATATCTGGAAATCTTCAAAGCCTTCCAATCCAAAATCAAACACTTTCCAAACCTAAAACAAAGGATAAAACTCAAAAGATATATACCTGGAAAAAGAATGGGATCTTACGGGAGGTAAGACTCACATTTACGAGTCTTTGTCTATTTAACATATATACATATTTATGCTGATGCGAGGGAAAATCTTGATTCCAAGTCCAAACCATATTTCTTTATTGGATATGGTGTTGAGAAGTTTGATAATAGATTTTTGGGATGATAATAAAAAGAAAATAATTTGAATCCAAAATGTGATACATAGTGAAGGTGTCACATTAAAGTACCTTCCTGTAGCTGAAGCTGATAATTGGAATAAAGAATCAGAGTGCCATGAAAAGTGAGGTTTGAAGGTGTGCCTGATCATGTGATGCCAAAACCAGTGGAACATAATCTTTAAGTAAAGTTGAGGAGATCAATAAGGGTAAGAATGAATGTGCAGATGTATTCACCATACTTACATTTTATTTATTGACTAATGGTGGAGAACCATAATATTTTGAATAGGAAATACAATTGATGGAGTCATGCAAGTGGGAGATGGCTGCAAAGGTGTATATTTCCTTCTTACATAATAACAATACTTGGGAGTTTACACCCATTCCACAAGGAAAGAAAGAATTGTAGAACAAATGGGTATACTGGGTTAAGGAAGAACATGATGAAAGATGAGGTACAAAAAAAGGTTGGTGGTAAAAGGTTTTCAATATTAGGAAAGTGTGGATTTCACTGAAATTTTACCACCTACAATGAAGCTTGACACCATTCAGGTGGTTTTAGCATTGTGGAATCAGAAGACTTACATCTTGAGAAGATTGATGTAAATACTTCTTTCCTTCATAGATATTTGGAGGAGGAAATCTATATGTAGTAGCCATAGGGATATATTGAGTCTAGGAAGTAAGGCATTTTGTGCAAAGTCCATAAAATATTATATGGGTTGAAGCAGACACCCATGCAATGGAACAAAAAGTTTGATGCATTCATGACTAAAAATGAATACAAATGATGTGGAATGGATCAATGTTTCTACATCAAGTCTTTTGGTGATGAATATATTATACTGATTCTATATGTGGATGAAATGATCATTTCTAGATCATGTATTTAAAGGATTAATGAGATGAAACAGTAGATCGATGAGGAGTTCATGATGAAAGATATTAGAGAAGCTGAAAATATTTTGGAGATGAAGATCAAGAGAGACCTCACAACTAAAACCTTGATGTCATCATAGACTAAGTACATTGTAAAGGTTCTGATAAGATTTAGTATATTGGAATAAAATCCAATCTCTATTCCTCTGGTGATCCATTTCAAATTATCAAAGGAGAAATCACTAAACATGACAAAAGAGGCTGAGTACATGGAAAAGGTTATATACGCATCAGCTGTTGGAATACTAATGTATTCCATGGTCTATAATCGACCTGACATTGCTCATGTAGTGGGAGTTGTGAGTAGGTACATGGATAACCCTTAGAAGAAACACTGAGAAGTCTTGGAGTGGATATCAAAATACCTGAAGGGAATCAAGTAAATATCTATGTGATTTGGGAAAAGAAATTCATTGTAGGGATATGTGGATTCCGACCTTGGAGGTGATGTCAACAACAGAAGATCCACATGTTATCTATTTACCTATGGAGGAACTATAGTGAGATGGATATTACAACTATAAAAGATGGTGGCCCTATCCACCACAGAGGTAGAATATATTATTGTAACAAAATATGTAAAATAGACGGTTTGTCTAAATAACTTCTTAGATGATATGGGTAGAAAGTGAGAGGAAAATTTATTTCATTATGATAGTCAGAGTGCTATAAATCTTGAAAAAACCCAGTGTTTCATGCTCGTACAAAGCAAATTCATTTAAAGTAACATTTTATCAGAGGATTGATGTACGATGGGTTGCTGATATTGCTGAAGATTCATGAAACAAACAATCCAAAAAACATGTTGATAAAGTTGATGGTTAAGGAACTATTGTGCTTCTATTGGTATCCACTGATGAATATAGGATGAGATTCAGAATATGAGAGAACATTATGGGAGGAAAAAAGGGAAACAATTGGTATTTCATGAACCTTCAACTTGGAATTGAAGTTGTGAATGGAAATCACACACTAGCGAGTAAGAAGAGGAGGAGATCAGGTTAAGTAAGATATCAAATTAAGTTACATCAAAGATGGTCAGTAGAGTGGATTAGGATCCAAATGGGATATTATTGTATTGGTGTATCTTGATTCATTTAGATGATTTTGGGTTGAATTCTAGAATCCCATACTGAACACCAGACCAAAACTCTCATAGGCCGAGCTCTGTGGTGAGCTTGTTGGGGGTTATAGGGAAAACATGCCCCTGTTCTAGGGGATGAAGGCCCCAACCCAAATTTTGGGGAACTGTAGAATCTATGATCAACTGTACCATAGCTGACCAGGAGACACTGACATGGTACTATAGAAGTGAAAACTTTGACATGGTTACTGTATAATTTCAGACTTTAGAGACAATGATACTGGAGCTTTGTAGACTTCTATCCACCTAACATTGTAATATCTTGGACTTGTATGGCTATAACACTATATGAGTGCGGACTTCCAGCCACCGTTCATGTAGCATATTGGACTTACTATATGGTTGGTAGCACAATTATTCATCTTCTCTATTAGCTCATTCAAGCTAGGGTTTTTTGTGTGTGAAACTATGATCTCCTTGTAATTGTGCCCCCAAATTATAGTGAAGTGATTCTGCCTCTTCATGGATGTAGGAATTTTTCCCAAACCATGTAAATTATTTTGTTTGTTTTTATCATCAGCTTAATCCTTCTTTGTTCTATATTTTCTTTATCTGCAAACCTATCTGTCAATGTGACTCCTGACATTTCCACAACAACTTTCAGTTGATTTATTCAATCTCCCAATCCTATATTCTAGAGGGTAATGCCTTCCATTTATGTGATATTTTTATACCCACATTTCTTATCACCAACACAAGGCCTACTAAAAATGGTACTCAGGGGTTATTATCTCTCTTTATTGTCAGTCCAAGAGGGGCACCTTTGGAGGGAGGGTGTTGTGACAGAGTGGTGTCAAAGGGTTTGGTTGAGAGATAAGATGAAGTTCAGAATTAGACATAATGAGGATTGTGTGGGATGGTGAGGCAAAAATGTTAGTTGATCTTGTTACGTGACATAGGCTACGGAAGACTGGCTAGGAAACAGGATTTTAGAGTCCCTCATGATCTGATGTAAGAATTTTGAGACTACTAAATGACTAAGTGAGGTGGTGCCTCTTACAAGGTAGAGACATAGGGGAGATACATGCATTATGATTGCTTGTGTTTTTATTTTAATTGGGTGGCCTTGGGACATTAAAAGGAATTAAATAAATCATAATAAAATTATATAATATTGGTCTTAAGAAATCATTGTTTCCCTTTCATTTATGGATATTGGTCATCTTCTACGTGTGGTTCAGGTAGTGGAGGTTCAACAGGTTAATTAGGTTGATTGTTGGAGGATTGACTTGATAAAGGAGGATGAGTCATGGTAGTGGGCCTTACACACTTTCCAATGAAAGAGTTTGGGGAAGTATGAGGTTATTGTTTCTGAAACGGAGACAAAGAGATGGTTGGTGGATCTTGAGACTGCCTTTAGTTCAATCTGGGCCCTGGAGGAATACTGGGTTCCGTTGGAAGTTAATTAGATGTGAGGGGTTGCATGTTGGTGGTGGATGCTATATCTTAGTGAGAAGAAGGAGAAAGATGTTTCATGGGTCAAATTTCAGGAGTTCTGATTGGAGTTACTCTCATCAATCACGAAGACAGTAAAGAGGTAGAAGCTTCTCACTCTTTAGTGGGGGGCATGTTTGTGTGGGATCTTAGGATCAAGTTCAAGGATATTTTGAATTTATCCCCAGATCTTTTTCCTGATGAGTAATCCCGAGCATAGTGTCTTGAAGGGGCACTCCATATCTCTATCTAGTATGCAGTTACTCTCTTTATGTTTCCAACATATATGGAAGTTTATAAGAAAGCAGATGTGATTGAGAATATTCACTCGTGAGGTGATTTATCTCGATAAGGGAATTGGAAGGGTCCCTCAAGGAGTAGAGTTTTCAATGATAGGTCTTAGGTGTCAAGGCCTTTGAGGTTTCGACCAGTGGGGAATCAACCTCTACAGCTTCCTTTTCAGCCTTCCAGGGCTAGTGGTTTCTGTACTTTTCCTGGGGGATTTAGTCTAGTGTTATTTGTTTGTGGGGACTGTGTCCATCATCAGAATCGGTTCCGAATGGTTCTTTGAGATCAATATAGTGGAGGTAGTTAGGTTTAATTCCATTTTCAATAGCAGCTACCAATGAGTCCATTTTAGCAGGAGGAGTGATAAGTTTATGATCTACTAAGAGGAGATGGAGTAGGTATAGTTTGACCTTGGATGTTCCTCATCTTCAAGGACCCATACCTGTGTGTGGCTATAGAGGTGGTTGTCTGCAGAGAGGTAGAGGATCTAGGTGTGAGCAGTTTCATATCGTGGGGGTGGCATCACAAAAGGTTCCAAATATCATTAGAGGTATTATCAGTTTATCATCTACCATTGTTTGTGCCTTTTTTTGATTTAGGATCATCAAACTCCTTTACTACACTCGTTCTAGTTTGTTCTTTGGAACTATATGTAGAGAGGATTCCTTTACCCCTTGTTTTGGTTATTCCATTCGGAGGCCATGCCATATTGTTTGATGTGTTTAGAGGGTGTAGACTGATGATGGGGACACATTAGTTGTTTGGGGATATTTTCTTTCTATATATGTGGTTATACGATGTCATTCTCAACATTGACTGGATGTATTCCATACGATCTATTATTGACTGCTTTTGGAGGAGAGTGGAATTTTTGGATTTGAATTAATAATGTGCAGTTTTCATTGGTGGGTAGGGTTGTCATGTGGGTAGTAGATGGGTGGATCCCCTTCTTTCCTTGATGACCATATTATCAGTGGAATTAGTATATGTTGGGACAGTGGAAGTTCCTAGAGTCACTGGGGATTATTTTTATGTTTTTCCTGAGGAGGTTGTGATGCTAACCCTTCGATGTGATGTTGAATTTGTGATATACTCACAAACTGGTAATTTTTCTATTTTGATGGCTCCTTATCAGATGAAACCCTATGAGTTATAGGAGTTAAGGATTTAGATAGATGATCTGATGAAAAAAAAAATCATCTGACCCAACATGTCACTGTGGAGTGCTCTAGTTTTGTTTTCGAAGGAGGCATATGATAGTATGAGGATACACACACACACACACACACTAGATGCATGTATGGGACCTTTGAGTTCATGGTCATGTCATTCGGTGCCATGAATGAACCCGTTGTATTCATTAGGATCATGAAATCTATGTTCCATGAATTCCTAAACCAATTCATAGTCATTTTAACCAATGAAATATTAATCTACTTGAAATTAGGGGAGGATCATTCCAATCATATCAAAGCTATCTTGTAAGTTCTTTGAAACCACTAGCTCTATGATAAGTTTTCCAAGTATAAGTTTTGGACATGGGAGATATGTTTCCTCAGGAATGTGGTGTCCCGATAGGGTGTGGCCATGGATACATAAAAAATTGAGGCAGTTGTTTCTTAGACAACACCCAAGAATGTGGTATATGTTCAAATATTCCTGGGTCTTGCAGGATTTTACTGGAGGTTCATATCCTATTTCTCATAGATTTTGGTCCTATTGAAAACTTTTACCAGGAAAGACCATGCTTGTATCTGGACTAATCGATGTTAGGTAGTGTTTGACTACCTAAAGGAGAAATTTATATGTGATCTAGTTCTTTAGTTTCCATAGAAACGGGTAATGTTTGAGGTAATTTGTGACACTTCTTGTCTAGGATTGGGATGCGTCTTGACCTAGATGAAAGATTCAATCTCTTATAGGTCTAGGAAGTTACATCCCAATGAGCATAACTATGATACCCGTGATTTGGAGCTAGTAGTGATTGTGTTTTTTATGAAAATTTAGATACATTACCTCATTGGGGAGCGTTGTGTTGTCTTTATGGATCACATGATCTTGAGGTATGTCTTTTCTCTATGAGACTTAAATATGTGATTGTAGAGGTGGATGGAGTTTAATCGGGACTATAACTTTGAGGTTTCCTAGACCTCAAGAAAGGGGAAGGTTTTGGTTGACATTTTGAGAATTAATTCATGAAAGGATGTTTTTTCAAGAGTATTTATATGCTTAGAGGGCGATTGAGGAGTTTTAATCCCTCCACTTAGATGCAAGGGTGGTTGATGACGGGGGTTTCTTATTTCAGGTGACAGTGTAATCTTCTCTGATGCAGAAGGTGGAGGAGTCTTAGTGGGGAGACTCATAGGTAGAGGTGATACATGAATGTTTTGTCCATGATGATGCTCTATAGGGATGGTCAAAGGATGGTCAGAACTATTTATCTTTAGATGAAGAAACATTTAAGAATAAATATGGGCCACAAATATTTTGAATTTTTTTAGCTAGGGTGTAAACTATTCCAAGGTTAAGCTATTGGTAAATATATTTCCTAAAATTACTTTAAGTATTTTTAAGGAATGTAAAAGTGAAGTACAGAATATTCATGGTTAGAATATATGAGTTTATTCAAGCCCGTGTGCTGAAGAATATCTTGATCAGGCATTTATCAATCATTAAAATATAGCGTGGAGTAATTTCTAAACACAAATTTCCTTATACACATCAAATATATAATGTTAGTAAGGATGATATATGATGAGTCTTACATGAAAACATTGATTAATAAAATGTTTCATTAAGTAATTTATAAATAGATATTTCTTTATACAAATTAGAGTTATAATGTAAGTAAAAGGATAATAAATGTTGGAAATAATATTCATTGCAACAACTTCAATGGTTTTTTGAGACACGATTCAAAAATAATATCATTATCCCATAACCATATGAAAACTATACTGACAAATCATTACATATGGGTTATGGTATAATATAAATCCATCATGTCATGATGGCATGTGTTTAGATGCAAAGAGTTTGTTAGGATATAAACAAACTTGTATCAATAATAACACAAAGAGAAACTCTTTTAGTATCCTAAATTTCATATAGGATATTATAGAAATACCTTAGAAAATTGATAGTCAAGTAATAGACTATATTTATATAAAAGGGTACTGTTGGGCAAAAATCCCTCAAGGTAACATTGCAGTATTTTTTGGGTTGATTGTGTTTGTTGACAAAGCATGTTTTCATGGATATTTGTCGAGTTCCCAAGAAGTTTTTGAAAATCCTTGTTGACAAAGAACGATGACAAAGGAAAGGACGATCTGGAGGCGGTACAAAAGAGCAGTACAAGGTGGCGCCGTTTCCCAGTGTTTGCCAAATTTTTGGGGTCCAAAATTTGGAATTTGGTGAGCATCGTGAAAAGTGGATTTCCATGAAGATCATATTTTTATATGGCAAAGGCATGAGTTTCGCGAAGATGGGATGTATGGATTGGATTTCGCGAAGGCCAGAAAAATGGAGGCGGTGATGCTTCGCGATTACGTCAAAGCTTCGCGAACGGCAGAGTTGAAGCGCATCGCGGCAGTGAAGGGATTTGCGAGGGAGCTTCGCGGAGAAGGCGCGAAGGAATGTTGACGGTTATCCTTCGCGATTACGACGAGCTCCGCGAACAGAAAATTTTCATGGTGCTTCGCGATTTGGACATAATTTCGGCAGAAACTTCGGAGCTTCATGATTGGCGATGACGTGGCGTTGACTTCGCACGGAAGGGCCGAGGGTCGGTGGAATCACCTATAAATAGAGGTCGAACCCCTCGAGAGAAGTAGAGAGAATTTTCAGAGAAAATCCTTTGCTCTCTATTTGCGAAGGTGGTTCACAGAGCCAGTGTGCTTCATGAAAGAGGAGCTTCACGGCAGCTATTGTAGCTCCGTGAAACCTGCAAGCTCCGCATTGGCTTAGTAAACTTCGCGAGGGACGTTGCTTTGCGACGGCTTGAGCTTTGTGAAAGTGCTTCACAAAAAGGCAGGAGCTTCGCGAAGGCTTGTTTGAGCTTCGCGAAATTGAGAGCTTCGCGATGTAGGGTGCTTTGCGAAGGTGTTTCCAAAAGGAATTGCCCAGTGTTTAGAGGCAAAGAGTTATTCATCAGTGGATGAAAGTTGGACTTCAATAGAGCATCTATCAATAGTTGAAGATTCATTGTTTCATGCAAATGAAGAGACCTATAGGTCTATAAACTGTGAGTGGATTCCCTTCTGGAGAAGTGAGCTTAGGAAGAGGAAGTAGGTGATCCTCTCCACCGGCAGTGAGCCAGAGAGAGAGAAACAGAGAGTGACCCTTGGGAAAGTAGTGAGATGACCCTAAACCTTGCAAAGGCAGTGAGACTGGGACAGAGTGACTATACCCGAACATTGTAATCCACATCTAGTGAAGTATAGTGGAATTTGGTATGACCGGAAACCTGTCGGCGTATGCTCCTTGGATGTAGCCCTTAGCGGTGAACCAAGTAAAATTTTTGTGTCTTATGCTTGCTTTACATTCTGTTTATATTGTGCAACAGGAAAGAGAGAGAAGAGTGTTTTTCTTAACAGTGAAACAAGATTAGAACAGGCATTAATTTTAATTAGTCATACCCTGATTCACCCCCCCTCTCAGCGTATTCAGCCTTGTGGACCTAACAGGTACACATCTCTAATGAGAAAGTGGGAGAAAGATTGACTTGAGTTTAGTCAATGCTGATAATGAAAAAGTGATTGACATAGGAACAAATTCCACAAGAGCTTGTAGAAAAGGAATGTTCCAAAGACACATAATGAATAAGAAATATAAAACCATGGTAATGTTTTTACATTCACTGCGACTGGTGATACATTATTTATTGAGAATAATGTATCCTACAAGTAAGAAATATATGAAAATTATCTAATATTTATAGGTTCAATTTATTATTAAAACACTGATAGTCACATGAAAAAGGTTTGTGGATGAAGAAAAGACAGAAATAAAAGAATAAGAAGAGTATGAACACTAACACAATGATTTATGTGGTTCGGGAAAAATCCCTACATTCATGAAGAGGTAGAATCACTTCACTAAAATTCAGGAGCACAATTATAGGGAGATCAGAGTTTCACACACACCAAAACCCTAGCTTGAATGAGATAATAAAGAATACGGAGCACTATGCCACTAACCATACAGTAAGTCTACTATGCTATAGTGAATGGTGGCTAGAAGTCCGCACTGCAATAGTGTTGCAGCCACCCAAATCCAGAATGCTACAGTATCAATGGCTAGAAGTTTGTGACACTACAGTATCAATATCTTTGAAGCTTGAGATGCTATATTAACCATATAAAATTCCACACTTCTACAATTACCTATCAGTGTCTCCTGGTCATCACTACTACAGTCAATTAGAGTTTCTACAATCCCCAAAATTTGGGTTAGGGCCTTCAGCACCCGGACCCTTGGATCCCCAGAGCAGGGGCACATTTCCCCCTGCAACCCCCAATGAGCTCACCATAAAGACCATACTGTAATAATTGTGGTCTTGTGTACAGTATGGGCCGCTATCATTCGACACAACATCATCTAAATGAATCGTGCTACACCAATCCAACAATCTCCCACTTGGATACTGATCCTCTATGCTGACCTTCTTCAATGTAACTGACTTAGACAACTTACTTAATCTGATCTCCTCCTCTTCTTCACTCTCTGGTGTATGATTTCCATTTACAGATTCAATTTCAACCCGATGGTTCATGAAATATAAGTTGTTTTCCTTTTTGTGCTTTTATAGTGTTCTCCCATATTCTTCCTCTTGTCCTCCATTCATCAGTGGAGGCCAATAAAGGCACAATAATGACCCAACTTTTGTATTACCATCTACTTCATCAACAGGTTTTTGGATTATTTGTTCCAAAAATATTATGCAATGTCAACAACTCATCATGTATCAAGGTTCTGATAAAATGGTACTTCAACTGAATGTGCTTCATCTGGGCATGAAACACTGGGTTATTTGCAAGATGTATAGAACTTTGAATGTCACAGTGCAATACATTTTCCTCTAACTTTCTACCCAACTCATCCAAGAAGTTATTTGTCTAAACCATATCCTTTCCATCTTCTATTAGAATAATGTATTGTAACTCTGTAGTGGATAATGACACCACATACTATAGTTGATATATCCAGATCACTATAGTTCCTCTACTAGTAAATACATAAAATGTGGTTCTCCTCCTGTTGTTGACATTGCCTCCAAGGTCGGCATCCACATACCCCTTCAATGAATTTCCTTTCCCAAAGCATAGATATACTTAATTTCTTCCCTTTATTTATCTCAGTATCCACTTCAAAATTTCCCAATATTGCTTTCTAGGGTTATTCATGTACCTGCTCACAACTCCCACTGCATAATCAATGCAGGGTTAAGTAAAGAACATGTCATACATAATTCTTCCAACAACTAATGCATATGGAATCTCTTCCATATACTCAACCTCTTCTACAATGTTCGGTGATTTCTCCTTTGATAATTTGAAATGGCTCTCCAGGGTAATAGAGACTGGATTTTCTTCCAACATACTAAATATTCTCAAAACCATTCCAATGTAGTTAGCATGTGATAACCTCAAGGTTCTAATTGTGTGGTCTCTATTGATCTTCACCCCCAAAATATTTTTATTTTCTCAAATATCATTCATCTCAAATTCCTCATCCATATTCTCTTTCATCTAATCAATCCTCTTCATGCATGATCTTGCAATGAGCATGTCATCCACATATAGAATCATTATAATATATCCATAACCAAAAGACTGGTGTAGCAATATTGATCCATTCTACACTATCTGTATTCATTTTTAGTCATAAATGAATCAAAAAATTTATTCCACTATCTATGAGCATGATTCAACCAATATAAGCTCTTTTGGAGTTTTCACACTAGGTCTTCCTTCCCAGACTCAACATAGTCCTATGCATGCTGCATATAGATGTCCTCCAAATATTTATGAAGGAAAATAGTCTTGACATAAAACTTTTAAAGATGTAATTATTCTGATTCCATAATGATAAGAACCACCCATATAGTGGTAAACTACACTACAAATGAGAAAATTTTAGTAAAATCCACTTCTTATATTGAAAACCTTTCACCACCAACCTTGCTTTGTACCTCGTCTTTCTATCATGTTCTTCCTTGATCTGGTATACCCACTTGTTCTGAAATTATTTATTTTCTTGTGGAAGAGGTGTAAACTCCCAAGTAGTTTTGTTATGTAATGAAGAAATATCCTCCTTCATTTCTAACTCCCACTTTATCCACTCCTTCAACTACATTGCTTCTTCAAAACATTCTGGTTCTCCAACACTAGTCAATAAAAAATAATGTAAGGATGGTGAATATATTTACACAAACATTATCACTCTTTTAAATCTAATTAACTCCACTTTAGGAGTAGAATCCATTTTTTTTGGTGTCTCATTAGAAGGTACACCTTCAAGGTCCACTTCTCATGGAATTATTATTATTTTTTCCCAATGTTAACTTTAGATGCATAATGATCCTTGTATGTGATACCTTTATTAAATATCACACTCTGTCTTTTGATGATGATCTTGTTGTGATCATCCCAAAAGAGATAAACAAAATCCTTAAAAACATATCCAATAAAGAAACATGGTTTTGACTTTGCACCAATCTTGTACCTTACAACGACATAAATATGTACATATAACAAACAACCAAAGACTCATAAATGTGAGTGTCTTACCTCCTTACCATATCATAGCTCCTCGGGTAGACATTCTCCCATTGTTACAGATGGACTCCTATTGATGAGATATGTTTTCAGGTTAAATATACCATCCCAAAAGGTCTTGGGTAACGTCGATTTTTACTTCATGCTCATGTCACATTCATTCAATGTCCTATTCATCCTTTATGCCACACCATTCTATTGTGGTGTTCCTAAAAAATTATTCTCCCACCAAATTCAATTGTTAGAATAGAATTATATGAACTCATTACTTCCATAATCTCCACCACTTTCAGACCTCAAGCATTTCATCTTTGATCCTAACTCATTCTCCACCACAATATTCTACTTATTAAACACCTTAAACACATCAAATTTCCTTTTCAGAAAGTAAACCCATACCTTCCTTGTTAATTCATCAATAGATGTCATATAATATGGTGACCCTCCAAGGAAATGCACTGGTGTAGGCCCCCAAACATCAGTGTGAACCAGTTCTATCTTCCCATCCTTTATTGTTCTTCCTCCTTTCACAGAAGAAACCTTCTTATTCTTTCTGTAGATACAATCTTCACATAGGACAACATCCATTGACTTCATCTCTGCTAGCAATCATTTTGTTGTGAACACCTTCATCCCCTTCTCACTCATGTGGCCTAGCCTATAGTTCCACAATTGTGAATCCCTGATAGAATTTATTAATGCAAGCATGTCCATGCAAGTTTCTATCATGTTGTACATTGTACCATTCTTTGCTCCTCGAGCTATGACCATAGCTCCTTTAGTGATATTTTATGCACCACCCGTGAACGTGGTACTAAAACTTGCATCGTCAAGCTATCTGATAGAAATAATATTTCTTCTTAAATAAGGGATATACCTCATGTTTTCTAGAACCAGCAAACTCCCACTGTTGGTCTTGATACGTGTATCACCTTTCCACATGATCTTCAAGGGTTCATCATTATCAAGATGTACCTTGGAAAAATTTACAGAAACATAATTATTCAAAAAACCCTTCTCCAACTTGGAATGGAAATATTTCCCTGAGTCTAAAATCCAAGACTCTATAGGTATATCCATGCTCAGTAGCATCACATCATCTGTTCCTTCAAACATCGTGTTTTCTGTATTGGTTTTAGGTGCCTTTAATTTTTCTTTTCTCTCCTTCTTGATATTTCCTTCCTTCCTGTAAATCCATAAGGCAGGTCCATCCCCCTTTTCCTTATATCGGTTCTTTCCACTTGAAGTTGATCATCCTATGTGATTATCTCGCTGCACATATATTCCTCTTCATTCAATTGATATCATAGCTTTAGTTCATAATTCTTGAATTAAATGTTGGATATAGAATAATTAAAGGTTAAGATTGATCGCTTTGATGGAAATGACTTCAGTTACTAGAGGATGCATAGTAGGGATTATCATTATCATAAAAAATGAACTTTCCACTTTTGGGTCTAAAACCAACAGATATGGAAGAGACATGGTGGAAACTATTAGATCAACATGTTCTAGGAGTTTTTCACCTTACATTGGAAAAATATAGTGTTCAACATCAGAGAGGAGAATACGATGGCTGGACTAATGATAACTCTCGTGAATATATATGAGAAGCCTTCAGTGTCAAATAAAGTGTACCTGATGTGACAATTATTGAATATTAAAATTAATTAATGGAGGGTTATTGCAGATAACACCAATGAATTCAATAATATCAGAAGTTAGTTGACATCAATGGGAATTTCACTTGATGATAAGGTATGTGCACTAGTTTTAATTTCTTCATTACCTGATAGTTGGGAAGCGACTGTAACTATTGTGAGCAGTTCTTCAGGGAATGTTTCCGTTGGTGTTTCCGAAACAACTAGTATCAAAGGTTTGCAGATAAAGAAAAAACAAAAACAAAAGAATAAGAATAATAAAACAAACACAACAATTTACATGGTTCAGGAATAATCCTTACTTCCATAGAGAGGCAGAATCACTTCACTAAAATTTGGGAACACAGTTATAGGGAGATCAGAGTTTCACACACACCAAAAACCTAGTTCGAATGAGCTAATAAAGAATATAAAGCACCGTTTCACCAACCGCACAGTAAGTCCACCATGCTATAGTGAATGGTGGATGGAAATCCGCACTGTTATAGTGTTGTAAGAACCAAAGTCAAAACTTCTACAGTGGTCGGTGGCTATAAGTCTGCAGAGCTACAATACCACTATCTCTAAAGTCTAAGATGCTACAGTAACCATGACAAGGTTCACATCGTTACAGTGCCTTGTTGGTGCCGCCTGGTCGACTCTGCTATAGTGAGTTAGAGTTTCTATAATCCCCTAAAATTTGGGTCAAGACCTTCTGCCTCTGAACCCCCAAAGTAGGGGCACGTTTCCCCCTACAACCCCAAATGATCTCACTACGGAGCTTAGCATGCAAGAGTTATGACTTGGTGTACAGTATGAGCTACTAACATTTGTCCCAACAGCATCCAAAAAAATAAGAATACACCAATACAATACAATTAAAATTCAATAATGGATTCCATGTATCAAAGTATAGGTTCTTAGTATTTTAAATGTTTCATATCTTGATATTGTGATGGTATTCAAGAGAAATATTACATGAGTGGTGCAAGAGTGGTACCAATAAGTCTCAAATGGATATACCAAGTCATCACGCCTAAATCCATTAGAATTTAACTTGCCATAGCTAATTTCTATGATTTTTTTGGTATTGGATGCCAAGACCAAATTTCTTGGAAAGTGTCTTTACGATACAACTAGAAAGATTCGGTGAGACCATAGATGCCAATATGGGTTGAAAGTTACTTAAATCCAATTTTAGATTGAAATAAGCAGCAAGATCATTGAATATTTATTTGGAATGAATTTTTTGCATGTGTATACAAGAGGTTAGTGGGAGCACCACTATTTTCCAAAAAAAAGTATGTTTGATAACATAAGGAAAACAACCATTGGTCTTACAATTAGTTGAGACCAGAATGAAAGAAACTCTCTAGAGATTAACTTTAAGTAGAAACCTAAGTTTTGGGGAGTAAGATCTACTGAGGTAGATCTAATGGGTTTCTTAGACCAAGTCAAAGAACATATGCTCACAAGGTTTTGAAAAATATGAGTTAGAAAAATTTGCGAGAGAATTTTTACCAATGTCACATGACATAAATCTATCCAAGAAGACATGTATGAGACATAAGAGAAGATTATAATGGTGAGTAAAATTCCATATGCATATATGATGAATCAATCGAATTTTTCATGATATATACTAGATGTGATATTTCTAACATATACTTTATAGTAGGTAAATATCAGTATAGTCCAAAAAAACTACACAAGAAGTAGTCAGAACTATCTGATTGTATTTTCGGGAGTACAAGGGATATGTACCTGATATTTTGAGAGTAAGGGACACTAGTTATAAGGGGACACAAACTAGTCTCCCTTTAGAGTAATATAATCTAATTTCTTAGTCAAGTTAAGGTAATGGGAAAAGGAATCTCATTCAAGACAATGGTAGCCTTATATAAAAATACTGAGTGCGTTGTTGATTCTGATGAAACTAAAAAGGCAGTGTAAAAACATAATGATTTGTTCCAGTTCTTGGAATCACACCTAGTAAGTAAAGTTTTATCATAATATAAATTATGATAATACTAATACTGGTACTAGTCAAAATGTCAGGTCTTTGACAGTGGATAAAAGAAATATTCTCGAGGATATCATATCTTGGGGAGTCTTACTCAAGGAGGAGAAGTCACATATAATAAAAATAGCCGCACATCAGAGACGTGGTAGGCCCAATGACTAATGGTATAACTCAACAGAAGCATGATCTTATCATGTGAGATCTAACAAGGTTAATTAGAAAATTGGATCTAATCCAAGTGGGAGTATTGTAATGGTGGGTTTCCTAGACCCAACTTAAATAACACTTTTCGATTACCATATCAAGTATATAATGAGTTGTGCATGATCTACTCTTACTGTATTGGTTTTGATATTTTTGTATCCACTATTTAAATGATAATGTGCATAGATTATTTGTCGTATTAAAGAGTTATAGTAGTTCAAAGGCTATAATGAGAACCTCATGATACTGTGACATTAATCTTAAACATATGTCATATGGTCTAGATACATCATATTGATTGGACATAGATGGTGTCTAGAAATCAGGTGCTTCAATATCATAAGCATTGAGACTTCTTTTTATGAAATTCACAATTGGTGATCTTGAGTAGATGAGATCATGAGGACTGACCTGCTAAAAGAAACACCACATGTTTCATGTGTCATTGGTTGTTCCTATCTGTGAACATGTGTTGTGGTCTCCTGACTTGAGATTATTATCATCAATGTATACTATTTGATCATGTACTTTGATGCAGGACGAAAACTATGGCATTGATGTCATAATGAGGTATCTTATGTTGGGTGCATCATTAGTGGTATGACATTTATTGAATAGTCAAGATAATTTTTTTCACTTTCAAAAGGAAGTGATATGTCGGGCCTAGTTGATTAGGGTAGTAGTTGATCAAGATGGTCGTATCTTCAATAAATATATTACTATAGTAGAAGAAGGTAAATTCATCCAGTTAGGTCCATGAATAATAAAGCAAGAAAGCATTATGACACAAAGTGTGTGTCATGCTTTGTGAGATATCATGTGACAAAGATATTATATTACACAACATGTGTTCGTAGGAAAGGTTGTTGTTGCTATGACTTTTCCTTATCTCCTTAGGGGTCTTGATGAGTTGCTAGACTTCACTCCTGATTTGTGAATAGTATTCCCTACTATTGAGATAAGGAATTATAGGGTCATACACAAAGCGTATTATGAAGTTTGCATAATTCTAGTGAATTGGAGATTAGTACAAGGTGGGCCTCATGGTGAAGGTTAGGTAATGTCCAAGTTTAAATGATTATATGAGAATAAATTAATTCAATATCATTCAAGTTTAGAATAATATCTAATGAATTTATTTACTAATAATATTCACAGTTATTTAGTGAATATTGAAGAAATAATTTTGAAACAAATATTTAATATTAATATCTGAGATTCGTTAAATATTTAATGTGGAAAAAATGATTTGATTTAATGACTCATATATTATCACGTGATATTATTTTAATGTTACAAGTATGTAATAATTTACTCATGATGTCTGCGACACGATTGCAAGGTTGTAAGTATAATTCTGGGCATTAGATGAAGGGTTAACTTATTATAGGGCTTATATGCAATTTTAATAAGTTTTAACCTAACTATAAATGCCAAAATATTCCCAAATTCATGGGAGTTTTTATTCCCACAAATTTGAGAGGTTATTTCATCTCTTCTCAATTTATAGTGAGAGAGATGAAGGTTCGAGGCATCTCGATCTAATTTCTCCTCCTAGATTGAAGTGTTAACGACCCTGTAATCATTTCGACATCGAAAGTGCCTTTGACTCTCCACGCTAGCACCTGAGGATCAAATATTTACATCTGGAAAAACTTTTGGAGGGTGTGTGGATGATCTATAGGGATTCAACCTCAGATACTTTGAGCAATGGTCACCGACGATGAGCATTTGTTGATCACACATTAATTTCAAATGAACTAAATGTTAGTTTATATTTATGTGTTTAAATTAATTCACTTGAGATCCTCATGCTTTTTTTGAGAAGCGTTTATGTTGACGATGACATTAAGACATCAATTGCAACATTAAAAATTTAAATTCCCTATTTTTCGAGATTTTATTGTGTGCTCAGTACCAAAAGTTAGTATCAGAGCGATCACGTGAATTTTTTGAGCTAAGAAAAATTAAATTTGCATTAAATTTAAGTATAGGACTTTGTTTCAGTCCCAAAATAAAAAGCTGTTCTTTGATCCGATTTTGGGCGGCCGAGTTATAACCCTCTAAAATTATATTAAAGATCGAAATCATTTTTTACGCGTATAAAATTGAAGAACACATACACAAAAATAGAATTTTGATGGGTGGAGTGGTAAGGGCTGGATGGGGTTCGGAGTGTGGTTGTGGGATTAAATCCTCAAATCAACATATTTAATTGTAGTTTCTTTATACTGCCAGCGGCAGTTTACCGAAATACAAATAATAAAAAAAATAAGAAGAAAAAAACAAATAATAAAAAACGTAGGGTCCACTATCGGCACCCTTTTCCACCTCCAGTAGTCGTCATGCTGCCTTCTCCTCCCTGCTTGGCACCATACTGGACCACCTTATCCTCCCTGCTTGGTGCCGTGCTTAGAATGAAATTATATTAATTTCAGGATTGAATGGGATAAATTACTCAAATTAAAATAATCCATTTAATTGATTAAATTTTTCTAGACTGTAATTTATTGCATTTAATTTTTATTATGCAATTAAATTCTTCCCCAACTGGTCATCACCATTTAACGACCACTATTTTCATCTAGGTTTATATTTATTTAATTAATTATTACAATTGTGTGTGATGATTGTAATAGTTAATTTATTTTTTGACGGTATGTGTATCATTTTCTTATGTTAATATGTATAAGGTCTTACACATCCATCAATATAATTTTGTATGTATTTTGCGCATTCTCAAGACCCCATCGTCTATGTGTGAGAATTTTTGTATTATGAAAATGATGTTATAAGATGTGAACCACACCGTAATGAGACAATATTTCAGATGAGATATAGAAAAATTGGACCAGTGTGCGAGCTATGACACGAGTCAGATCAAGACTTGGATATTTTAACCCTAAGGTCACCATTGATTCATTGAGTATAAATGAATCAATTAATACCAAATGCTCAAGTTTAGTCGTGTAGTTTATTTAATTTATGCATTGTTTATTTTTTTGTGAATATGCATGCTTGCGGTGTAATGGACCATGTATTTTCGGTCTTTTACTTTACTGTTTTAGTGGCTGGAGGTGTTTCAAAGGAGGCCCGGAGAGGTTATGTGGAGGTTGGAGCCGCAAAAAAACTGCAACAGGTTTTTACACCATAAAAGAGGGGTTTATGGTGTAAACTGATGGTTTATGGCTTGTGTGGCTGACATTTTATGACTTGTGTGAGGTTGAGGTGTAGAGCATAAAATAGGTTTATGTTGTAAGATGGGGGTTACATCGTAAGTCAATTCCATCCTGAAGCACCATGTTTTTCGACAGAAGTTGGAGTTTTGAAGGTTTTATGACATAAAGGTTGGTTTTATGGCGTAAGTTTTCAGAGGCATGGAACTTACGAAATAAATGAGGTATTTATGCCATAAGTCAGGCGACTTACAACCTATATATAAGTTTTTTTCGGCCGATTCTTCTCTCATCTGACTGCGTCTCCTTCAGTTTTGGGCGAACCCTAGGCGGTTTTCATAGGTCTTTTAGCCGTCTTCTCCTTGTGCTGATCTTTGTGTTCCGGTGGTTAGTCATTGGTGATCAGTGGTGAGTTCTCCTCCCTTATCCCCTTGTTTCCCCTCATTCTTCTCTCTAAGTTTTTTTGTGGTGTTGTTGATTTTGTTTGATTGGCTGGTGTTTTTGTAAATCCTTTGGTGCGGCTCTGATTGATCCAAGGTTTTCTTATGCGGTTGTGATTTGCGGGTTGTTTCTTCTTCGCCCTGTGGTGCATAATGTGATCAGAAAGCTTCTTCTAGATAGGAAATCCTCGTTCTCGCCTGTTTTACGTGCTATATGTGGGATTTTCATACTTTTTCTTTCCTTTGGGTGGATTTTAAGAGTTGAAATAATAAAGATAATTAATTTACATAATTGAAATTGATGTGCATGGAAAGATATTGCATGATTTTCTGCTTTGATATATATTGTTGATGAAATTGTGATGCTTGTTACCAATACTGAACATAACGGCTGTTTAAAGACTTGTTTGCGCTATAGATGATATATGTTGAGACCCTTGCTACGTTGTTGTGTGATAACACCTTGAATAAAAGGCTAAGGAACAAATATCTGGGTAATAAATTGGTTTTCCATTGAGACATGGTTTGTGTGATAATACCCATGCTAAATAAAGAGGTAATGTGATGAAAGCCCTGAATAATTATGGAAGAGGATGTGTGTTGATGTTGTGTGTGTTTGTGCTTGTTGTGTTATGCTATGTGGTTTGGGTGAGTTGTGGTGTGGTGATGGAGGTGACTAGCTGGCCTGTGTGATGTTGGTTCCGAGTGCAGTGAAAGCGCTACAGTGGATAGCGATATATTAATTTTTTTTAATAATCGTTGCCCGAAACCAAGGATGAAGATCTTTCAAGTCAAATTTATAATTAATTTATTTGATATCTGAAGAAATAAATACCTAGGCTTAGGAACTTTCTTCATTGATGATTGTTGATCGTCTGAAAAGGCCCTTCCAAATTTCCTTCGTTTCACTTGTGAGGATCCAAGGGTAGAATCCCTCAAGCGGTGATCCACACGTACTCCAATGATATCCGAGCAACGCCACTCATTCTCCGGGTTCTAGCACGGCGAATTGAATGTCTTGTGTTGTTAGTTCTTGATCACTCATTCTTCTGTCTTGAAGAAATTTTCTCTTGGGTTTCTCATTCTTGAGAGGGAGAGAGGAGTCGAGAGAGAATTCGTTGTGCGCAATAATTCTTTATTCCCAAACTTGGAATTGGTTTCGAATGTTTTACATAATAGACACAACTATCTATTTGTAGAGTTGGGATTTTGGTTATAATATTTAATTGCATAACAACCATTAAATATAATTATAAAAATTAATAAAATCCCATGCCATATAATAATAATAATAATAATAATAATAATAATAATAATAATAATAATAATAATTTGTGGTGCGCCAACTTGCGTAAAATAGATAAATAATATTTATCGGCTTGTAAATAATTATTTTATCACCAAACATAGTCTTGATCCATTTGAAATCCTCTTACATTTATTAAACACCCAAATACATATTTTATTCTCTTAAATAAATATTTTATTCAAAAACTAGTAAATAAATATTTATTAAATATTCAATAAAATAAATAAATATATTTTATTAAAAATCTGGTGAATAATTATTTATTTAATTTATGCAATCAATGTAACTTGAATAAGATTATTTCTTAGTCCTGAGAATAATATTTATTCAATTAATTAAATTCAAATAGAATTTAATCGAGACCAACAGAAACACTTAGTGTGTGATCCTCTAGGATTCTTTCTCATTGGCATTAGGTGGGCTTGCCTAAAGTCCAAGATTACTGTCTAGCAACGGGTCAAGGCACCCAAGATAAAGAACTTAAAGTCGCAACGATGAAAACTACATATGAACGCTCACTGTGCAATATAATCCATTTATCACAATATTTCATCAATCAGGTTGCATGATGGTGTCATCAACCTATATGTTCGATACATTATTCTTTGACTATTTGAAATAAACTCATCATTACACCATGACTATGTAATTTAGGGAGAAAATTCTATTTCAATCAAAGGATTGAGATATCAACTTCCATAAAGATGGAATGGACAAATCCTTCATTGGATTATCCATTAATAACATGTCATTCATGATGCACCCAATGTACCCTACTTCTCGCCAACATATGTCATGATGATTTTTGTCAGTAAGTCTAAGTGCACGTGTCGTGACATGCATTAATGATAATATTAAAGTCTAAAGAACATTACACACACTCACAGACAAGAATATCCGGTAACACCAAAACATGCAGAATTTCTACTGGTAGGTCTGTTATCATAATCTCTCATCTTGGAGATTACCAAGTGCGAACTTCATGAGAAGAAGTCTCATATGCTTACAAGTACTCACACCTGATGATCTATATATTATGTGTCCCATCATAATATGTTATCCAACCGTAGAATTGTATTAAGAATATTGTCATAACACTTCAAGGTTCTCATCACAGCGGGGAACTACCATGACCTTATCAATGCGACAAATACTCCAAGACATTATTACATTAAAGTCATGCAGAACAATGAACAATATTTAATAAGTTGTTTAATATAATATTTAATACATCAAATATTCATATAATCAAAGTACAAACAATTGGGTCTAGGACACCAACTCTAACAAACTCCCACTTGGACTATAGCCAAATGCCTATGACTTTCAGTCCGCTAGACCTCACATGATAATCATGTTTTTGCTGAGTCAGGGTATTATTCAAGGGGTTTTCTATGTTGCATTCCGTGGAAATATTTCTCACTGCAACTCCTCCTCTTTGAGAAAAATCCCTCAAGAGATGATACTTCTGAAGTATGTGCTTCATCCGTTGATGTGACCTTGACTCTTTTGCGAGAGCCACCGCTATAATATTGTCACAATAGAGTGCAATGAGATCTTTACTTCTAGGTACTACATCAAGCTCTTAGACGAAATTACACATCCAAACTGCTTCTTTAGCTACCTCAGAAGCTGAAATACATTCAGACTCTACTGTAGAATCTACGACCACAAACTGCTTTGAACTCTTATAGCTTACAACACATCCATTAAAAGTAAATATGTATCCCGTTTTTGACTTTATGTCATCTTGATTAGTTTGGAAACTATCATATGCATATCCTCTGATGACTAGTTCCTCATCTCCTCCATAAAACAGAAACATATCCTTAATACATCTTAGATACTCAAGGATAGTCTTGATTGCCATCCAATGGTGGTCATCTGGATCAACTTGATATATTCCCACCACATTTAATACATAGGAAACATCTAGCCTAGTACATAGCATAACATACCTGACTAACCCAATCACTGATGCATATAGAATCCTTACCATTATATTTCTTTCTTCATGGGTTTGAGGACACATTTTATTGGAAAGATGAATGCCATGTGATGTTGGAAACAATCCCCTCTTGGATTTCTCTATATTGAATATCTTCAGTATCTTTTCAATATATGTACTTTGACTTAGGCCAAGCAACCTCTTGGATCTATCATGATGGATCTTGATCCCAAGAATATATGTTGTCTCACCCAAGTCTTTCATGTAAAATCATTTATTCAACCATGACTTAATAGACTGTAAGACTGGTATTTCATTTCTAATAAGTAATATGTCATCAACATATACTATTAAGAAAATGACTTCACTCCCATTAAACCGTTTGTTGACACAAGGTTCACATTAATTCTTTATGAAACCAAATTCTATTATGGCTTCATCAAAATGAATGTTCCATGACCTGGATTCTTTCTTTAATCCACAGATCAATTTTTGCAACTTGCATATCTTATTGGAATCCTTTTAAGTCACAAACCCTTCAGGTTGTGTCATGTAGAAATCTTCCTGAAGGTTCCCATTAAGAAAGGATTTTTTGACATCCATTTACTAAATCTCACAGTTATGGTAAGCCGTAATGACAAGTACAATTCTGATGGATTTCATCATTTCAACTAGTGAAAAGGTTTCTTCGTAGTCAATTCCTTGATGTTGTTTAAACCCTTTTGAAACCAGTCATGCCTTATAGGTACTGAATTATCCTTCCATTTCCATTTTCTTCTTGAATACCCATTTTCAACCAATGGTCTTTAAATCCACTAGAGGATTTACCAAAATCCAGACTTGGTTTTGGTACATGGAATCTATTTCAGAATTCATGTATTATTTCCACTTGGAAACATCTATGCCGCTTACTGCTTCCTTGTAGGTTAGAGGATCATTATTATCAACTAATAATGATTCACCATCCTCAGTAACTAGAAAAACATATCGTTCTGATTCTCTAACCTCTCTTGTACTCCTACACAATTCTTGTGTCTCTGGAAAAATTTCTTCTTCCGCGGGGCTTTTTGGAATCTAATCCTATACCAACTGTTGTGTGCCTTGAGCCTCTACTTCATCGAATTTTATCTCACTCCCAATATCTCTTTTAGAGATGTGCTCCCTCTCAAGAAATATGGCATGTATTTCCACTATAATTTTTTTTGAGGGTTCGTATAGGTAATATCACCTTGTTTTATTAGAGTATCTTATAAAGGTACACTTTGTACCTCAGGGTGCAAGTTTGTTACCTGAAGAGGTCTTAACAAATGCTTCGCTTCCCCACACATGTAAATTTGATAACATAGTTTTTCTTCCACTCCAAAATTCATATAGAATACCATGTATCAATTTAGTTGGAACTTGGTTTAGTATGTGTGCCAGTGTTTATAACGCATATCCCCAAAAGGATAATGAAAGACTCACATGACTCATTATTTAACTCACCATGTCCAATAAGGTGCGGTTCCTTCTTTCACTTACACCATTCCACTAAAGCATGTAAGGAAGAGTGAGTTGGGATAGGATACCAAACCCCCATAAGTAATCAATGAAGTCTTGATTAAGATATTCTCCACCATGGTCTGAGTAGAGTTTCTTAATCTTCCAACCAAGCTGGTTCTCAACTTCATTCTTGTATTCCTTGAATTTATCAAAATAACATGAATTATACCGCATTAAGTAAATATATCCATATATACTAAAATCATCAATAGAAATCATGAAGTATGAGTACCCACCCCTTACTTCAATAGGAAATGGCCCACACACATCAGTATGAACTAATTCAAGAATCTCTTTAGCCCTTTCACCTTTCCCACTAAATGGGGCTTTGGTCATTTAGCCTTGTAAGCATAAATGACATACATCAAGTGGTTTTAGTTCAAAAGAATCTAAATATCCATCTTTATGTAATTTTGTCAAGTGGTTTTTATTTACATGACCTAGCTGGTGATGCCAAAGTTGGGTGTGCTATGAGTCATGTTAATTAACTTTGTTAACAATTTCCATTTCTTGGTTCATGTAATCCAAAACGTAAGGACCGTTATATAAATGTGCCTTACTATAAAAATGCCATCTTTATAAAAGAAGCAACATTTATTTCCAAATTTCAAAATGAATCCACCTTTATCTAGTCTGGATACAGAAATAATTTTTTTGGTAACCGAAGAAAAATAATAACAACCCATTAAAACCATGATCATTCTGAACGACAATGTGAGGTGGTAGTCCTCGATAGCTACAACAAAAAGTTTATCTATGTTGGATGATCGTAGATCTACCTCCCCTCAGTCAATTTTTTTGAATCTACTTGGTTTTTGTATTTTAATACATATGTGAGCTCCACAAGCTATATCTAATACCCATTTTTTAGAAATAGATAAATTTCACTTGATAACAAATGCACATGAAGCTTCCCCTTGCTTCTTTATCTGGGTGCCATTTTTCTTCCAGTGGCCTTTCTTTCCACATGAGAAATAGACAACAACTTATTCCCTTAATTCCCCTTTGGTATTCTTCTTCTTGGAAGGACGTTAAGAAGATTTTGGATTAAAGCTATTTTCTTTCCCTTTTCGTTTGTACACCATAAGGTCTGAAGGATTTCATGATTCATATCTTTATCTACTTGGTGAAGAAGGATAATAAGATCTGGTAGAGAATTCTCAATGTTTTCCATATTAAAATTCACAACAAAAATAGAGAAGCTCTGAGGGAGTGATGCTAGAATGAGATCAGTGCTTAGTTTTTTAGGAAGTTTAAACCCTAGAACCTCTAGGCGCTCAATATAGCCAATGAGCTTGACTACGTGAGGCCCATCTTGGAAAACCTCTCCAAGATTACTCTGAAAGAGTGCCTTGGAAATCTCAACCCGTTCCTATCTAGCTCTCTCTTAGTAAAGATCATGGAGGTGCTCAAGCATTCTATACACATCCATGTTTTCATGATACTTTATGAGTTCACTAGATATAGATGAAAGCATAAAACATTGAATGACAACTGCATCGTTCATATGTTTTTCATAGATAAGGAACTCTTCATCACTTGCCTCTTGAGCAGGCGGATCAGACATTGAGTATTCTAGTATGTAATATTTCCGTTCAAGGTGTAGAAAAACCTGAAGGTGTCTAAAGCACTCCTAGAAGTTACTGCCAGTGAGGAGATTGTATTTATCCAATATTGATCATAGGGATAGTGCAGATGAAGATCTTTTCATTTTATTCTACAATTAAAAAGATAAGATTATTAGTACTTTTATTGTTTGTAATTTTTATAAGAAATAAGAAATTAATTGATTTTATTAAATCTCCCACTATTTTATCAAGTCCCAATATCCCTCACTATAGAACTTCGAATGTCTAGTTTCTAGGACATTCTAGTGGCAAGGATCCATATTCCCCTTTGCATAACCCCAAAAAGGGTTGGTCAAGCTATTTTGAAGGTATTTAGGTAGGCAAGTCTTTACCAACCGTGGGCTTGCAACTCCTTGATCCATTGAGTGGACTCCCCAATCCAGAAATCATGATTTGGATTTTCTCAACACTTGCCTCCAAATTACACCAAGTCTAGCAAGGGATACTCCTTTTGATGTAAAATGGTTATGTCAACCTGGAAATTTCATAAGAACTCCCCTTATAAAAGTAACTGTCCCCACAAGGGTTGTCCAAACACATAGTTCTATTGAGTTTTTTTCCTAATCAAGTAATAGAAGGATTCATATGACTTAATATTAAAATGAGGGATTTTATTTTATTATGAATAATTTTTTATCCTTTTTTATCCTTTACACGCCTTGTTAATATTTAAGTGGATCTTTACTTAATTAATTAACCATGTTTAGATAAAAAATTTAGGCACAATCAATTTTATTTAAATTCTATCTTTTCATATTAATTCATTCATTTATGTGATCACGGTCTTGCATCAATAAATATAATTTTAATGCATTAGATAGAAAATAATTAATTAATTAAAGGACCCGATCATGATCATATCTAATGGTTGATTTAATGAGCAGATGATAAATCAACCTAAGACCTAGGGGAATGAAATCCTTATGTCAGACTTGGTATGACCTACAGCATTCCACATGTGCACCTATGTATTATTGAGTTGGTGTAATTATGGTTTCAACTTGAACTATCTCCACACACCTTGAGATGATCTATTAATTATAAATATTTATTACTCACACACAGGTGAGGGGAACCTAAGTATTGGTTAAATGGAATTACATAAATATCCTTGGACACACAGGTCCTCCATAATAATGGAGGGATGGATGACTGACATGCCATATTTTAATTTAATACTAAATAATTTCAAAACCTTGTAATAAATTTAATTAAATAAATGCCAACACATACATAGGTCTTGGTCATTCTCATGATCAGTTTTACATGAAATGAATATGAAAAAAGTAACCGACTAACATTCTTTTCTTTATTGGTTCTTTATTATTAAGATGAACACACTTATATTAATTAATTAACAAATTAATTAATTCCATTTCATCTTAACAATCATCCAAACTTAATTGGAGATACCCATTATTTTTTCATTCATGGAAAATAAATAGTAGAATCATTAATGACGTATTTATTACAGTAAATTAATTGAGAATTTAAAATTATTTAAAACTATTATTAAATTTTCAAACACACAACGATGTTCCAATTAATAAAATACATTTTTAATGCAACAATTTTTCAAATTTAATGTAATTTTAATTTTGTCCATTAATGGGAGACTACATGGTGTTTACATCCAGCTACATGCCACGTACCTCAGTTGTTGTATATCCAAGTCACATGCCTGGGGCTTCAACATGTTAACTCGTCCAGACTACATGGTGTGTACATTCCAGCTACACACCCTATATCCACTTGCCGCATGTCATGTTGGCTTGGTCAACACGTGTTGTGCAATAAAATCACCACATGTTTTTAATTTCACGACACATCTAGATATAATGCATATGGGTATACGAAATGTGCTCCGCCCACACGCCATGTAACCCAACTTTATCGACCAAAGATTTGGCACTTCCTGATGGCATGTCCAGTAATTCTTTATTTGTTCTTAAATATCTAAGAAAATGAAACACTAAATGAACATGATTAATATGTCAACAACATGTTAATTCAAATCAGATTAAAGAACCAATAACATAAAATGAAAATCTAATCATGATTTCACATAGATCAACAATAAAAATAATAATTATAAATTAAAACATGACCACTATGACACCACTTGTTGGTTCTAGGTGCAGTGGAAGTGTTGCGGTGGATGGAGATATATTAAAATTTCTTTTAATAATAATTTCCTAAAACCAAGAGAAAATATCTTACATGTAAAATTTATAATTAATTTATTTGATATCTGAAAAAATAAATACATGAGATTAGGAAAATTCTTCATTGATGATTATTGATCACTTGAAAAGGACTTTTGGATTACCTTCCTTGTGCTTGTGAGGATCCAAGGGTAGAATCCCTCTAGCGGTGATCCACACATGTTCCAATGGTCTCCGAGCAACACCAATCATTCTCCGGGTGCTAGTGTGGAGAATCAAATGTCTTGAGTTTTTCATTCTTTATTTCTCATTCTTTGGTCTTGAAGAAATTCTCTCTTGTGTTTCTCATTATTTAGAGGGAGATATGAGTCAAGATAGAATTAGTTGTGTGCAAAAATTCTATATTCCCAAACTTGGAATTGGATTTAAATGTTTTACACAATAGACATAGATGTCTATTTATAGAGATGGGATTTCAATTACAAAATTTTATTGCATAATATCCATTAAATATAATTATAACCATTAATTAAATCCCATGCCACATAATAATAATATTATTATTTTTTGGTGCACAAAATTTCACGAAATGGATAAATAATATTTACCAGATCGTAAATAATTATTTTATCACCAGACACGGTCTTCGTATGTTTGAACTCCTCTTGCATTTATTGAACACCTGGATAAATATTTTATTCTCTTAAATAAATATTTTATTCACTAACAAGTAAATAAATATTTATTAAATATTCAATAAAATAAATAAATAAATTTTATTCAAAATTTGGTGAATAAATATTTATTGAAGTTATGCGATCAATATAACTTGAATAAGACTATTCCTTAGCATTGAGAATAATATTTATTCCATTAATTAAATTCAAATAGAATTTAATCGAGACCAATAGAAATACTTTTTGTGTGACCCTCTAGGATTATTTTTCTTTCTCATTAGATGGGCTTTCCTAAAGTACAAGATTACTGTCTAGCAATAGGTCAAGGCACCTAAGAGAAAGAACTTAAATTCTCAATAACGACAACCACATAAGAATGTTTATTGTGTAATATAATCCTTTTATCACAATATCTCATCAAGAAGGTTTTATGATAGTGTCATCAACCTATATGCTTGATACATCATTCTTTGACTATCTGAAATAAACTCATCATTATAACATGGCCATGAAATTTAGGTTGAAAGTTCTATTTCAATCAAAGTGCTGAAATATCAACTTCCGTAAATATGGAATGGACAAATCCTTCCTTGACCTATCCATTAATAACATGTCATTCATGATGCACCCTACTTCCTGCCAACATATGGAATGATAGTTTTCATCAACAAATCTAAGTGAAAAAGTCATGAAATGCATTAATGATAATCCTAAAGTTTAAGGACCATTACACATGCTTGCAAATAAGAATATCTGATGACACCAAAACATGTAGAATTCCTACTAGTGGGTTTGTTCTCATAATCTCCCATCTTGGAGATTACCAAGTGAGAACTTCATTATAAAAAGTATCATCTGCTTATGAGTACTCACACCTAAAGGTCTATATACTATGTGTCCCATCATAGTATATTATCCAACCATATAACTATATTAAGAATATTATCATAGTAATTAAAGGTTCTCATCATATCGGGGAACTACTATGACCTTATCGATACGACAAATATTCTAGGTCATTATTACATTAAATTAATGAAGAACAATGAATAATATGTAATAAGATGTTTAATTTAATATTTAATACATAAAATATTCATGTAATCAAAATACAAAAAGTTGATTCTAGGACACCAACTCTAACATGTGATGTGTGAGGATGCGATGTGATGTTGTGGTGTGTGATGGTGATGATTTGTGGCTATTGTTTGCGATGATTGTGTTGTGAGATGTGGTTGGGATGTGCGATGTGTGGGTGTCATGGTGAGATGAATTTTTTGATGTGTCATGACGACGATGGTGAATGTGAGTTGTCATGGTGATGATTGATGTGAGTTAGGCCAGTTGTGTTGTGGTACAGTTATGTTAGTTTTCCAATTATCCATTGAATAATTATAATATGATAATTGAATATGAATAGACTAGAATTGATATTTGGTAAATGGATTAAATTAAATGAATAAATAAATGAGCTTTGTAAATGTCATGAAGTTGATTAGTAAACAAAATTTAGTGTAACTTTTTATAACTATAAATTAGTGAAACCTGTAATTGAAAGTGGGAGTATGTGTGGTTGTTTGTTGTGATGGTGTGGTATGTTTCATATAGTGGTGGCAGCGATAGTGATAGTTGATGTGTGGTACGATGGTGGTGATGCAGTGTGCGTTAATATAGTTGTTATGAACCCATATATTGGGTATGGTGTTTTATCTATATATTATATATGTTTATGATATTTCTATACGCATCCCACCTGAGTTGGATAAACTTACAAGCACTCAGAGGTTCTAGGTTTCAAGTGTTTTCCACAATATCTAAGATGAAATTGATTCAGATCACTGACTACCCCCTCTTCCTTGCTCTTCCTTTAGCAGCGGTGATGATAAGGGTTGGTGTTGGATATTACCCAGCAGTGTTGGACCATGTGATTTCGGGTGAGATGTGATGAGGTAGTGATGTGATGTGATATGTGGTGGGGGGATGCATGGTAGGATGAGGGAACAAGGTTGATGTCCTTCCTGTTTATGATACCTTATTTCTCTGTTTATGTGATGAGATTTGGTGTGAAAACCTAGGTTTCTTTGGGAGAGATGATATGTGATAACCTAGGTGTCTTCAAGAAAGACGCATTGTTGTGATTCTTGATGCTATCACAAGATACTAGACCTTGCGAGGGTGTGGTAGGTAGGTATTCATCCTAAACCACATCATAGATAAACCATGTGTCTTCGAGCGAGATGTGATGTGATGCGATGTGGCGTGATGTGTATGAAAGGGATGAGTGTGCATGAAGTTCGACATTGGGGCATGAGAGCAGTAAATAAGTGAGGAAGCAACAAAGAGGTTCCTTGCCTTGTTATGATCTCGATGCTATATTACTATATTAGATGCGTGATTTGGTGAGTGATCCATAGTGAGTCTATGATGGTTAGTTGACCTGTCTAGATTATTTTTGTTTCTAGTATTTTTTCATTGGCACATTAACATTCTCTTTTCACATGTGCACTTCTGACCTTTTTTATGTCCCTATTGAGTATATATGTATGATTACCCTATGTATATAAAATTATTTTTAGGTTTTTAGGAGGAATTTGGGGATTGAGTTGGACATTGCTAGTTTGGGTTAGGAGCTACTATTGAGTCGCTATTATAGATTTGTCTTTTGGTATATTGGAGACTTTTATATATATTGGTTTAATTTATTCATGAAATATGGGATGGTTTTGAATTTATTTTATATTATCTACTGAAGTCGGGTGGTTGTTTATCCTATCTCCCAATCCTATTTTAGTATATTGGGTAATGCCTCCCATATATGGGAGATTTTTTATACCCTCGGTGCTAATTTCCAAACCGAGGCCTATTGGAGATGAGACTCAAGGGTTCATTGTCTCTCTTCCTTCATTACGATATCTTTGGAGGGAGGGAGTCATGATAGAGAAATATTAAAGGTTTTGGTTGAGAGATATGATAAAATTTGGAGTTAGGAAGAGTAGGGATTTCATGGGTTGGTTGGGAAATGATATCAATTGATCTTGGTGTGTGACATAGACTAGAGATACTAGATAGGACATGGGATTTTAGGTCCCCCCCATGATCTAGTGCATGGACTCTGAGCTTATTGAATGACCAAGTGAGGAGGACCTTTTTGAAGGGTAGAGACCTGGAATAGGTACATTCATCATGATTGATTGTGTTTGTGTTTGAATTGGGTTTTTGTGAGAAAATAAATAAATTAAATAAATACACCTATGATAAAATTCCATGATACTAGGCTTAAGATTTTCTCCTTATTTTTTAGTAATAGATCATGTTTATCGTTTGTGAGTGGCTCAGGCATTTGAGGTTTAACAGGATGATCCAGTTGATTGTCGAAGGGTTGACCTAATAGAGGAGGATGAGGTTGGGTAGAGGACCTTGCATGCCTTTCAGAGATAGAGTTTGGGTAAGTATGAGGGGATTTAGATTTCTTTTGGTATGATCTAAGCACATGATGAGTTTTGTGTACTGTTGGAAATTAGTCCTATGTGGGAAGTTTTTCATTAATGGTGGATGTTGTTTCTTGGTTACCATTAGGAGGCAGATGTGTTGTGGCCATACTTTTAGAGGGAGTTTTGTTCAGAGTTCCTTTCATTGATGACGAGGGAATACAAGAGGTAGAAGTGTCTCTCCCTTCAGCAAGGGAGTTTGAGAATGCAGGAGCTTGGAATCAACTTCAAGGACCTCTTGCACTTTGCTCCGGATATTTTCTTATATGAGGATTCCTAATTAGGACATCTAGAGGAAGCTTTGTGCCCAGTGATTAGGTATGTAGTCACCCTATTTATGCTCCCTATGTATATGGAGGTGAAAAAGAAAGATTAGGTTATTGAGAATATGATTTCCTTGGGAGTGGAGCCCCGAGAGAGTGGCCAGAAGGGAATTTTGAGGATTGGTGTTTTAGGTAGTGGGCCATAGGTGTTTAGGCAGTTATGGTTCTGACTAGTGGGGAATCAATCGTGGTGGATATCCTTTCATTCTTCTGTGGTAGGTGTCTCCTGAGCACTTGTATAAGGTTTCCAATTTACATGTTATGTCTATGGAGGAAATGGTCATCCTCAATATTAGTGCCCAACCGATTAGGGTGGCCAGTATCAGGTAGACGTTTGGGACCCTTTTCTGCATCAATAGTTGACTCTGAGGAAGTTTCAGCACCAAGGAACACTAACGTTTGTACAGAAGTTGAGGGAAGGTGGTGTTGGTAGTGGAAAACATCATGATAGTCCCCATCCACAGGGACCTATGCTAGAGCGTGGTTTTAGAGGTCGATAATAGAGTGGCAGAGGAGCTGGTCATGGTCATATGCATGCATTAGAGGCAGCAGTTCTAGTAGATCCAAGAGTTTTTCTAAATATGATTAGATTATCATCTACCCTTGTGTGTGATTTATTTTATTTCAAATCCTCAAACTCCTTTATTTCTACCTCTTTGGTCCATGATTTGAGATTGGATGTAGAGAGGATTCCAGTTCCCCTTGCATTGTCCATGTTGGTTGGAGGTTATACTTCTTTGTTTGATGTGTATCAGAGATATAGATTAGTGATGGGGTATCATCAGTCAGTGAGGTACTTCTTCTTATTGTAAATAAAACCATACTATGTTATTCTCAGCATGAATTTCATGTATTCCACATGTGTAGTCATAAAATGTTTCCAAATAGTTTCATTTTTTGATGTGGATGGACAACAAGTGATGTTCATTGGAAAGAGGAGTTATTAGATGGGTGGTAGGCATGTGGAGCCTCTTTTGCCTTAGTTTGTGGATCTGTCAGTGGAAGATCAAGTGGGAGATGTTCTGAGAATTATGGAGGATTTCCTAGATATTTTTCTAGACAACTTTATTTTCTTACCCCCTAGTTACGATGTCAAGTTCGAGATAGAGTTACAACAAGACGTGTCTCCAATTTTGATGGATCCCCACCAGATTGCACCTATAGAGCTTCATGAGTTAAGGTTTCAGGTGGATGACCTAATGTAGAGGGTTTTCATCTGATTCAGTGTCTCACTATGGGGTTCTCCAATGTTTTTTTAAGAATGCAGAAGATAGTATGAGGCTATGTATAGTTTACCAGAGGTTGAATCAGGTAATGATCAAGAACCCTTACCCTATTCCAAGGATCGATGATTTGTTCAACTAGTTGAGAAGAGCTAGTTAGTTTTAAAAGGTTGAATTATGATCTAGATATCATCAGTCAAGGTTTAAGGATGAGGATATTCTGAACACCAACTTCAGATGCTGGTATGGACACTTCAAGTTTGTAGTTATTCTATTCAGTGTTACAAACGTTCCATCCATGTTCATGGGTCTCATGAACTCTATTTTCCATGAGAACCTAGACCATCTCATCATCATATTCATGTAGAGGAAATGCTGAGAGTCATAGTGATAAAGGTTTACACATGAAGAAAATATATAAAAAAAAAAGAATAAGAAGAATAACATGGACATAACAATTTACATGGTTCGAGAAAAATCCCTATGTCCATAGAGATGCAGAACCACTTCACTAGAATTAGGGAACACAATTACACAAAGATACCAGTTTTACCCACCCAAAAACCTAGCTCAAATTGGATAATAAAGAATACGAATCATTGTTCCACTAACCGCACAGTAATTCCACTATGCTATAGTGAACAATGGCTAGAATTCTGCACTGTTACAGTGTTGCGACCACCCAATTCTAGGTTGCAACAATTTATGGTGGTTAAAAGTTCACAGAACTAAGGTAATTCAATATATAAAGTCTAAGATGATACAATAAAAGTTCCAAATTATTCACTTCTATAGTTCCCTATTGGTGTTTCTTGGTCAGCTCTGATACAGTCAGTCATAGTTACTATAATTCCCCAAAATTTGGGCTGGTGGCTTTGGCCCCCAGGCCCCCAGAGCAGGGGCTTGCCACATACAACCCCCAATAATCTCACCATGGATATTATCCCATGAGAGTTGTGGTATGATTTACAACATGGGCCACCAGCATTTATCCCAAAATCATCCAAATGAATCAGGCTACACCAATCCACCAATCTCTAACTTAGAGCCTGATATGATATGCTGACCTGCTTCGATGCAACTAAGTTATAAAACTTACTTAATCTGAGCTATTCTTATTATTTACTCACTGATGCATGGTTTATATTTAGAGCTTCAATTTAAAGCTAAAATTTCATGAAATAATATCTATTTTTCCTTTTTTTCTCCCATAGTGTTATCCCATATTCTACCTCTTATCCTGCATTCATCATTAGAGACCAATAAAGGCACAACAATGCCTCAAGTTCTATATTACCATCGGATTTGTAAACATGTCTACTGGACTTTTTGTTCCATTAATCTTATATAATGTCAGAAACCCATCCTGTATCAAGCCTCTGATAAAATGGTACTTGAACTAAATGTGCTTTGTTTGAGAATGAGACACTAGGTTCTTTTCAAGATGTATAACACTTTGACTAAAACAGTGAAATAATATTTCCTCTATATTTCTACACAGTTCATCTAATAAGTTCTTCATCCAAACCATACCCTTTATAGCTTTTGTTACAACAATGTATTCTACCTCTGTGGTGGATAGACCCACCACCTTCTTTAGTTGATATATCTAGTTCATTACAGTTCATCCACATGTAAATACATAACCCATGGTACTCCTTCTATTGACATCACCTCTAAGGTCAGCATCCATATACCCTGTAATGAATTTCCTTTACCAAAGCACAAGGATACTTCCTTTCTTCCCTTCAAGTATGTCAGTATCCACGCCACAACCTCTCAATTTTTATTTATAGGTTTATATATATACCTACTCAAAATCCCATTGCATGAGAAGTTCTAGGTCAAGTATATACCATTACATACATCAAGCTTCCAAAAGATGATGCTTATATGTACTCAACATCTTCTATCATCTTCGGTGATTGCTCCTCTGATAATTTGAAATGGAATTCCATGGGAATATAGACTGGATTTTCTTCTAGAATACTAAATCTTCTGAGAACCTTTCCAATGTAGTAATCCTGTGATAACATCAATGTTCCAGCTGTGTGGTCTCTATTGATCGTCAACCCCAAAATCTTATTAGCTCCTCCAAGATATTTCATCTCAAACTCCTCAAACAGCTGCCCTTTCAGATCATTAATCCTATGCATACATGATCCTATAATGATAATGTCATCCACATATAGAAGAATTATAATATATTCAACACAAAAATATGTTGTGTAGTAATATTGATCCATGACACATCGTTTTTATTCATTTTTAGTCATAAATGAATCAAAATTTTATTTCCACTACCTCAATTCCTACTTCATCCCATATAAGATATTCTAGAGTTTTCACACTAGGTATTCTTTCCCAGACTCAACATATCCACCTGATTGTTGCATATAGATGTCCTCTTATAGATCTCCATGAAATAAAGTTGTTTTTATATCAAGCTGTTAAAGATGTAAGTCTTATGACGCCACAATGCTGAGAACAACCTAGATAGTGGAAAGCTTCACTACAGATGAGAGAATTTCAGTGAAATCCACTCATTCCTTCTGTTGAAAACCATTCACCATAAGTCATGCTTTATACCTCCTCTTTCTATCATGTTATTCCTTTAACTAATATATTTTCTTGTTCTACAATACTTTATTTCCTTGTGGTGGAGGTGTCAATTTCCAAGTGTTGCTATTATGAAAAGAGAAATCTCCTCCTTCCTAGCCGACTCCAACTTGCTTGATTCATTCAAGTGTATTTCCTCTTAAAAAAATCTAGTTCTACACTATCATTCAATGAAAAATAATGTAAGATGGTGGATACCTCTACACAGACATTCTTACCCTTGTTGATATCCTCGACTCTACTTGAGAAGTAGGCTCCACTGGTTTTGACATCACATGGTCAGGCACACCTTCAAGATCCACTTTCTTATAGCACTCTGGTTCTTTATTCCCACTATAAAATTTAGCTACATGATAATACTTGTACGTGATACATTCATTAAATATCATATTCTATATTCTAATGATAATATTTTTGTGATCATCCCAAAAGTGATAACCAAACTCCTCATCACCATAGTCAATAAAGAAACATAGTTTGGACTTAACATCTATCTTTCCCCTTGCATCAATATCAATATGTATATATGAAAAATAACCAAAGACTCATAAATGTGAGAGTCTTACCTCCTTACTAGACCAGATCTCCTTGGGTAGACATTCTTCCATTGGTACAGATGTACTCTTATTGATGAGATATGCTTCCATGTTCACTATATTATCCTAGAAGGTCTTGGGTAAACTTGAGTGTAACCTCATACTCCTAACACATTCTTTAAACATCATATTCATCCTTTCTTCCACACCATTCTGTTGTGTTTTACTTGGAAGAGTATTCTCACACTGAATTCCATTGTTAGTAAAAAATTATTTGAATTCATTACTACCATACTCTCCACCATTTTCAGACCTCAAGTATTCTATCTTTGATCTTGACTCATTTTCCACCATGACCTTCCACTTCGGAAACACCTTAAACACATCAGATTTTCTTTTTAGAAAGTAAACCCATACCTCTTTATCGATTCATCGATAAATGTCACATAATATCATGAACCTATAAGGTAATGTACTAGTTCAGGCCCCCAAACATTAATGTGAACTAGGTATAACTTCCCAACCTTTAGTGTTCTACCTCCTTTTGCAAAAGAAACATTCTTCTTCGTTTTGAAGATACAATCTTCACATAGGACAACATCCACCAACTTTAGATCTAGTAGCATTCCTTTTGTTACTAAAACTTTCATCCCCTTATCACTCATGTGGTCTATCCTGTAGTTATAGAGTTGTGAATCACTCATAGAATTTATTGATGCAATATTGTCTATGCAATTTGCTGTCATGTTTTACAAGGTACCATTCTTTACTCCCAGAGCTATGACCAAAGATCATTTTGTGATCTTCAATATGCAACTAGTGAATTTGGAACTAAAAATATATATCACCAAGCTATCCAATAGAAATAATATTTCTTTTTAAACTAGGGATATACATCACATTTTCTAGAACTAACAAACTCCCACTGTTGGCCTTGATCCGTGCATCACCCTTCCCCACAATTTGTAAGGGTTCATTATAAGCAAGATATACATTACCAAAATTTCTAGAAACATAGTTTTCTAGGAAACCCTTCTCCGACATGGAATATAAAGATGCCCCTGAGTCTAAAATCTGAGACCCTATAGGGCTATCTATGCTCATCAACAACACATCCTTAGTTCCTTCATCCGCGGTGTTTGTTTTATTGGTTTTAGGTGCCTTTCATTTTTCTCTACACTCCTTCTTGACATGTTTGTTCTTCCTAAAAATCCAGTAGGTAGTATTATCCACTTTTTCTTATCTCAACTCTTTCCTCTTAACTTTTACCATCCTTTACGATTATCTCTCTATGAATATCTTTATTTTCCTTCCATATTAAAAGTAGAACTAGAGAATGTGCCCAATTGTCTTCTTTAAATATCCTCACTGAGAATCATGTCCCACACATCCTAGCTTGGTATTCCCCAAAGAACTTATCACAGGTGTTACAGTTGCTTCCCAACTGTCAAGTAATGGAGATAGTAAAACTAGTACACATACCTCATCGTTAAGCTCAATTCCCATTGATGTCAACTAATTTGTGATGATGTTGAATTTGTTGATGTGATGTGAAAAAATCCTCACTTAAATCATTTTTAGATTGAACAATCATCATATCAGGTACACTTTGTTTGATGCTGAAGGCTTCTCGTACATATTCATGAGACCTATCATTATCCTAGTTTTCATCTTCTCCCATCTGATGTTGAAAACTACTTTTTTGTATAACATATGGTGCACAAATCCCAAACCCGTCGATCCAATAGCTCCTACTACACCTATTCAATATCTATTGGTTTTACACCCATAAGTGGAAAGTGAATCTTTTTCTGATAAAGATAATCATCAATATGCATCCTCCAGTAACTAAAGTTAGTTCATTGAAGTGATTGATATTCGCCTTGACTTCTTCCATAGTCAACATTTAATTTGAGAATTAAAAACTCAACCTCCAATACTAGTTGTAGAGGATACGCTGGGAGTCACAATGATAAATTTTTTCAGATGAATAAAATACAGAAACAAAAGAATAAGAAAAATTTGAACATAGACATAATGATTTATGTGGTTTGGAAAAAACCCCTATGTCTATAGAGAGGCATAATCGCTTCACTAGAATTCAGGAGCATAATTATAGGGAGATCATAGTTTCACCCACCCAAAACCCTATCTTGAATGATATAATAAGGAAGATGAAGCACTGTACCACCAACCACCCAATAAGTCCAATGTGCTATAGTGAACGATGGCTAGAAGTCCACACTACTATAGTGCTGCAGCTATCGAAGTCCAAGCTACTATAGTGGCTATGGATAGAAGTCCACGTAGCTACAATACTGATGTCTCCAAAGCCTATGATGCTACAATAACAATGCTAAATTCCACACTGCTACAGTTCCATATTGGTGATTCTTGGTCAACTTTGCTACAGTCAATCACAGTTGTTACAGTTCCCCAAAATTTAGGTTGGCGCCTTCAGGCTTTGGACCCTCGAAGCAGAGGTGTGTTGCTCCATGCAACCTCGAATGAGCTCACCACAGATTTCAACCTGAGAGAGTTGTAGTCTGGTGTATAGTATGGGCTACTAGAATTTGGCCTAACTTTATCCAAACGAATTAGGATACACCCATCCAACAATCTCCCACTTGGAGATTGATATGCTATGTTGAACTCCTTAGATGCATCTAACTTAGAAAACTTCCTTAGTCTGAGATCCTCCTCTTCTTTACTTTCCAGTACATGCCTTCCATTCAAAACTTCAATTTCAAGATTATGGTTCATGAAATACCATTTGTTTTCCTTTTTGTTCTCCCATAGTGTTCTCCCATATTCTGCCTCTCGTCCTCTATTCGTCAGTGGAGAACAACAAAGGCACAATAGTGCCTCAAATTCTGTATTACCATATTCTTCATCTCTATATCTATTATACTGTTCCATGAATCTTATACAATATTAGAAATCCATTTTGTGTCAATCATTTGATAAAATGGTACTTCAACTGAATGTGATTTATCTAGGCATGAAACAATGGGTTATTTTCCAGATGTATAAAACTTTGAATATCACAGTGCAATAAATTTTCCTCTCTATTTTTACCTAGATCATCCAATAATTTATTTAGCCAAACTATATCATTTCCTACTTATGTTACAATAATATATTCTGAATCTATGTTGGATAGAGCCACCACCTTTTGTAGTTGAGATATCTATCTCACTATAGTTACTCCATAGGTAAATACATAGCCTATGGTACTCCTTTTTCCACCAACATCACCTCTAAGGTCATTATCCACATACCCCTATAATGAATTTCCTTTCTCAAATCACATAGATACTTCTTTCCTTCCCTTTAAGTATCTCAGTATCTACTTCACTGATTCACAATATTTATTTACAGGGTTAGCCATGTACCTGCTCACAACTCCCACTGCATGAGAAATGTTAGGTCGAGTACAGAACATGACATACATCAGGCTTCCAACAGATGATGCATATGGAACCTTTTCCAAGTACTCAAATTATTGTGTTATATTTGATGATTTCTCCTTTGATAATTTGAAATGGATTGCTAAGGGAATAAAGACTGTATTTTTTTCCAACATACTACATCTTCTCATAACCTTTCCAATATAGTCATCCTATAATAACATCAAGGTTCCAGATGTGTGGTCTCTCTTGATATTTATCCCCAAAATATTTTCAACTCTTTAAGGTTTTTCATCTTGAACTCCTTATCCATCTTCCCTTTCAGCTCATCAATCCTCTACATACATGATCCTAAAATGAGCATGTCATCCACATATAGAAGCAGTGTAATATAGTCATCACCAACAATCTTGGTGTAGAAACATTAATCCATGCCACACCATTTGTATTCATTTTTAGTCATAAATGAATTAAACTTTTTATTCCACTGCCTAGGTGCCTACTTCAACCCATATATGCTCTTATGGAGTTTTCACACTTGGACTTCCTTCCCAGACTCAACATATTCCTCTAGATACTGCATATAGATTTCCTTATCCAGATATTCTTTAAGGAAAATTTTTTTGACATAAAAATTCTTAAGATGTAAGTATTATGAGGAAATAATGCTGAGAACCACCCAGATGGTGGTAAGCTTTAATACAAGTGAGAAAATTTCAGTGAAATCCACTCCTTCCTTTGAAGACCTTTCACCACTAGTCTTTATTTTCACCTCTTATTTCCATCATGTTTTTCCTTGATCCAGTATACTCACTTGGTCTGTAATTATTTCTTCCTTGTGGAAGAGTTTTTAACTACCAATTATTTTTATCATGCATTGAGGAAATCATCTCCTTCATAGCTAGTTCCCTCTTACTTGACTCCTTCAACTGCATTACCTATTCAAAACATTTTTATTCTCCACCATTAATTAATAAAAAATAATTTAACAATGGTGAATACCTCTACACATTCATTCTTACCCTTGTTGATCTCCTCAACTCCACTTGAGGAGTAGGATCCACTGGTTTTGATATCACATGATCAGACACACCTTCATGCTCCACTTTCTCATGGAACTCTGGTTCTTTACTCCCACTATTAACTTTAGCTGCATGATGATCCTTGCACATGATAACTTCATTAAATACCACTTTCTAGATTCTGATGATCATCTTGCTGTGATCATCCCAAAAGTGATAACCAAACTCCTCAACACCATATCCAATAAAAAAACATGATTTTTAATTTTCTTCAAGCTTATCCCTTGAATCAACATCAATATGTACATATGTAAAACAATGAAAGACTCATAAAGGTGAGTCTTAACTCCTTACTAGAATAGATATCCTTGTGTATAAATTCCCCTATTGGTATAAATGGGCTCTTGTTAATGAGATATGCTTCCATGTTAACTACATCAGCCCAGACAGTCTTGGGTAACCCTGATTGTAACCTCATACTCTTGGAATATTCATCCAATATCCTATTCACCCTTTATGCCACACCGTTCTATTGTGGTGTACTCAAAAGAGTCTTCTCCCACTTAATTCCATTATAAAAAATAGAATTCTCTAAAATCATTACTGCCATAGTCTCTACCATTGTCAAACCTCAAGAATTTCATATTTGATCCTGACTCATTCACCATCACGATCTTCCAATTTTAAAACAATTTAAACACATAAAATTTTATTTTCAAAATGTAAACCTATACCTTCCTTATTGAGTCACTGATAAATATCACATAATATTGTGATCCTACAAGGGAATGTACTGGCGTAGGCCCCCAAAATTCAGTGTGCACCAAGTCTATATTCCCAACCTTTAGTATTATGCCTCTAAAAAACTTCTTCTCCTTTCCAAATATGAAATATTCACATAGGCCAACATCCACTGACTTTATCTCTGGTAGAAATCCTTTTTTTCCAGCACCCTCACCCCCTTCTCACTCATGTGTCCTAATTTGTAGTTCCATAGTTGTGAATCCTTGAAATAATTTATTAATGCAAGAATGTCCATGCAAGTTTCTTTCATATTGTACAAGGTACTATTATTTTCTCCCTGATCTATGAACATAGTTCCTTTGGTGATCTTCCATGCACCACTGGTGAACATGGTATTAAAACTTACATCATCAAGTTTTCTAATAGAAATAAGATTTCTTCTTAAAGTAGGGGTATACCTCACATTTTCCTGAACCAGAAACTCCCACTATTGGTCTTGATTCGTGCATTACCCTTCCCCATGATCTTCAATGGGTTATCATCAACATGATGCACCTTTCCAAAATTTCTAGAAACAAAATTGTTCAATAAAGCCTTCTTCGACATGGAATAAAAAGATTCCCCTAATTCTAAAATCCAAGACTCCATAGGTCTATCCACACTTAGCAACAGTAAATCATTAGTTCCTTTAGACATTATGTTTGGTGCCTTAGTTTTAGGTGTCTTTAATTTTTATCTATAATCATTATTGAAATGTCCTTTCTTCCCCAAAATCCATTAGTTAGGACCATCCCCTTTGCCTTGTCTCAAATTTTTCCTCTTGACTTTGATAGTCCTATGTGATTATCTCACTGTGCATATCTTCTTATTCCTTCCATGTTCAAATCAGAACCATAAAATCTTCCCAATTATCTTATTTGAATATCCTTACTGAGGATCAGGCCCCACATATCCTTAAAATCCATCTTGGTATTCCCTGAAGAACTTCTCACAACTGTTACATTTGATTCCTAATAGTTAGGCAATGAAGAAAATAAAACCAGTGCACATACCTCATTGTCAAGTGCAATTCAGACCGATGTCAACTGACTTGTGATGGTATTGATTTTTTTGACTTGATATGCAACAATCCTACCTTAAATAATTTTTAGATTGAACAATAATCACATCCGGTACACTTTTTTTAATGCTGAAGGCTTCTCGTATATATTCACAAGATCTATCATCAACCCAACCGTTGTATTCTCCTCTATGATGTTAAACACCATGTTTTTTACCAATGTAAGGTACACAACTCCCATAAACTTTTGGTCCAGTATCTCCCAATCCATCTATTCAAAATCCATTGGTTTTATACTTAGAATTGGAAAGTGATTATTTTTCTAATAAAGATAGTACTCAATCTGCATCCTCTAATAACTGAAGCTACTTCCATCAAAGAGATCAATCTTCACCTTGCCTTATTCCATAGCCAACATTTAATTATAGAATTAAAAACTCAACCTATGATACTTTTTATAGAGTAAACACTAGAATTCATAGTGATAAATGTTTTCATATGAAGAAAATATATAAATAAAAAATAAGAAGAATATGAATATGTACACAACGATTTACATGGTTCGAAAAAAATCCCTATGTCCACAGAGAGGTAGAATTGCTTCACTAGAATTCAATAGCACAATTACAAGGAGATCAGAGTCTCACACACCCAAAACCCCAGCTCTAATGAGCTAATAAAGAATCTGGATAACTATTCCACCAACCAAAAAGTAATTCCACTGTGCTATAATGAACGGTGGCTAGAAGTCCACACTACTATAGTGCCATAACCACCCAAGTCCAAGCCGCTATAGTGGCTAGTTTCTAGAAGTCTGCATAGCTAAGGTACCTCTATCTCCAATGCCCTAGATGCTACGGTAACCATTCTAAAGCCTACACTACTATAGTGCCCTATCAGTGTTGCATAGTCATCTTTGCTATAGTTGGTTAGAATTTCTATATTTTCCCAAAATTTTGGTTGGGTCCTTCAACCTCCAAACCCCCGGAGTAGGGGCATGTTGCCCCTTGTACCCCCAACGAGCTCACCATGGATCTCGGCCTGCAAGAGTTACGTCCTGGTGTGCAGTATGGGATTCCAAAATTCAACCTAACATCATCCAAACAAATCAGGCTTCACCAATCCAACAATTCATCGATGATATCTTGATCTAATCAAGATCAGAGAAGGAGCATGCCGAGCATCTCCGAGCTGTTTTGATGGTCCTTAGACACCACTATTTCTATGGAAAGCTATCAAAGTTTGAGTTATGAACATGATAGGTGTATTTCCTTAGACATATGGTGTACCATTAGGGTGTGGCGGTAGACCCTTCGAAGATCAAGTCAGTTGTTTCTTGGGAAGCACCCAATAATGTGTAATAGGTTCGTAATTTCTTTTGTATCACATGTTATTATTGGAGGTTTGTGCCCTAATTCTCTCAAGTTTCATCCCTTCTAAAAAAATTAACCCAGAAGGATCAGGATTTTGTGTGGAGTAATCAATTCCAGGCAGTGTTTAGTTATCTGAAGGAGAATTTAGGCAGTGATGTAGTGCTTTAGTTGCTCGAGGAGCATGTGCTATTTGATATCTTCTACAATGCATCCCATCTGGGTTTGGGTTTCATGTTGATGTAGTATAGAGTAGTGATCTCTTATGATTCTAGGAAATTATGTCCCCACAAACGTAACTCCCATGATCTGGAGTTTGTTGCAGTTGTGTTTACACTAAAGTTGTGGAAGAATTACTTCATTGGCGAGCACTTTGTGGTTTTCATTGACCAAAATATCCTGAAATATTTTTTCTCTAAATGAGATCTATATCTATGCTAGTAGAGGTGGAAAAAGTTTCTTAAGAGTTATGATTTTAATATCTATTATACCCTAAGGAAGGGGAATGTTTTTTCTGATGTGCTTAGTTACAAGTATCTAGGATACATGGTTCAAGAATTTGTGGATGTTTGGAAAGGAATGGAGGAGGTTGTAGTGATGCATCTTGATGTTGGATAGAGTAGTGGTCACAGTTGTCTTTTTCAGATGACCAGGATTTATCCTTGTTGTGGCATGTGGAGGAGTATCAATGGATAAAATTAGAGACATATGTGATGTGTGACCGTGATGTTCATGATGATTCCCCTAAATTATGGTCCAAGGATGATCGGAATTAGATGTTATTCAGGGGAGGCTGTTTGTTTTGAAGGTAATGCGTGAGAGTGTTATCCATGAGTTTCACTACTCAACTTTAGTGGTGCATCCCAGTGTGACAAATATGTATCATGGATTGAGGATAAAACCTCAATGGTCATGGATGAAATGGTCAGTGGTAGAGTTTGTGGTGAGGTGTTTGGTTTTCCAGTAGGTGAAAGAGGAGCATCATGTTCCTGATGGTTTGTTGTAATCCTTGGATTTTCTCGAGTGGAAATGTGAAGATATCTTGATAGAATTTTTTAAAGGGTTACTCCAAGCTATGGTAGGCTGTGATTCGGTTTGGTTGATATTGTATTGGATGAAAAAATTAGTTTACTTTATGGAAATCCATAAGTCAAGTAGCGTTGATGTTTTGGTGAGGTGGTATGTGGATGATGTGGTTAGTATTAATAGGGTAAAGTGGACTATAATCTTTGATTAGGATCCTAATTTTACCTCATTGGATTGGAGGGTATTAAAACATGATTTTATCTCTCATTTTTTCCTTATCACTGCTCTTCACCCTCAGATAGATAGGAAGATGGAGCATATAATATAGACAGTGCAAGATATGTTGTGAGCTTGTATCCTGGACTTTGGTGGATTGTGGTTAAAACACTTGTCTTTGGTTGAGCTTTCATACAAACAACTATCACTCATCAATTTACATGGATCTGTTTGATGCATTTTATAGGAAACTGTGTCATTATATGTTGTGTTGGACAGAGGTTGGGGAGTCAACAGTTCTTTCTCCTGATGTGGTGCTGAGAAGGACCAAGAAGATCCAGTTGGTTAGAGAGTAGATAGAGGTGAAATATAACCATTATAAGGCATATTATGATCATAGGTGGATCCCATAGAGTTCTAGGTTGAATACCATGTGTTTTTTAGGGTCTTCACTCGGTGAGGGAAGAAGAGGTTTGGTAGGGGGAGTAAGATTTCTCCCCAATTTGTTGGGCCCTTTGAGGTGTTAGGACGAGTTGGTGAGGTAACATATCAGTTGATGTTTCCACCATAGTTGGATATGATCCATGATGTATTCCACTTATCCCAACATCTTTAGTATCTCCATGATAACTCTAACATCATTGACTGGAGAGAGTTATATATCTAGGATGACATGACATTCATGGAGTGGCCAATAAATATCCATGATCACCAAGATAAGGTATTGTGTGGAAGAACCATTCACTTGGTTAACATATTATAGAGGCATGGTGGTTTGGAGGAGAGTACTTGGAAGTGAGAGATGCAAATTCGTATTTAGTACCCATAGTTTTTTTGAGTTTTTCCTTGTACCGTTTTTCTTTAACGATGTAATATTTGGATAATATTATTTTATGAGATATGATGTTTCCTTATTATTGTGATGTGGAATAAAACTTCTGACCTAGGAAAAGGGAAATACCTGATTCCTAATCAAGATTAATTATACTCTGATGTGATTAAAATCATGTGGTATATTTAGTACCACCCAAAGTGGATAATATCTTGACATGGGATTTGTAATTCCTTGATTTTCATGCTTGGGGTAGTGTCGTGTGTTGGTTGTGGTAGTGGTTGGTTTGGGTTGTGTTGAGGTTGAGATGTTGATGTGGATGACTGTGTGGAAAGTGGTGGCATGAAGTTGGTACTATATGTGTGGTATTGTGCTTGGTGAGAGGTTGTGGTGTGGTTGTGTAGTGATATGGTTGTGTGAGATGTTTTTTAGGAATCTTGGCTGGGTGTATTTGGATGGTAGTAGCGTTTGAGGTTTAGTGAGATCCTTGAGAGGTATTTGGGGGGGGGGGGTGTTCAAACCCCTTTATTTTCTTCGAGTTTGATTTTGATTCTCAAGGGAGAGAATAATTTGAGAGGTATATAATGTAATAGTCAGTGCCATTTTAACCCATTACTTTTCCATTTTAGAAGTTGGAGGTGTTTCAGGGGAGAAGAGGTTCTGTGGAGGTTAGAGTTGTAGCAGATCTGTAGTAGGATTTTTTACTCCTTTAAAGAGAGGTTTACAAAGTAAGTTGGTAGTTTATGACTTATGTGCAATTGAGGTACAAAGCATAAAATGGGTTTACAATGTAAGAATTGAGTTTACATCATAAGTTAATTATAGCTCAAAGCACCATGTTTTTAAGAATAAGTTGAGGTTTCAAAGGTTTTACAACCTAAAGGTTGGTTTTACGATGTAAGTTTTCAGATCCATAACTTACAATGTAAATGATGAATTTATGCTGTAAGTTAGGTGACTTAAAACCTATATATAATTTTTTCTCGGATGATTCTTATCTCATTAGGTCATGTATCCATTGGTATTGGGTTAACCCTATGTATATTTTGGAGGTCTTCTATCCCTCTTATCCCTGTGTTGATCTTTGGGTTCCTGTGGTTGGTCATTGGCGATCGGTGGTGAGTTATCCTCCCTTATCCCCTTGTTTTCCATCATTATTGTCTTAGGGATTCATTGTGGTGTTGTTTTTTTGTTTGAGATATGTTGGGATATTATTTTTACTACCATTTGGTGTGATTCAGGTTGATCTAGAGTTTTCTTGTGCAGTTGTGGGTTTTGGGTTGTTTCTTTTTCGTCCTGTGGTGCACAGTGATATCAGAAATCTTCTTTGAGTTAGGGAATTATTGTTCTCACATGTTTAAATTCTATGTGTGATATTTTCATTTTTTTTCTTTCCTTTTGGTGGATATTAAAGGTTTACATAATAAATATAATTAATTTTCATAATTTAAATTGACGGGTATGAGGAGATATCGTATGCTTTACTATTTTGATATATGTTGTTGATGAAATTGTGCATGCTTGTTGATTTTTTGTGATTTAACCTTGAATAAAAGGATGAAGAATGTATATTTGGATAATAAATTGGTTTACCATGGAAAATTGGTTTGTGTGATAATACCTATGATAAATAAAGAGGCAATGTGATGAAATCCCTAAATAATTTTGGAAGCCAGTGTGTGTTGCTGTTGGATGTGATTGTGTTTCCCTATATGGTTTGGGTGAGTTTTGGTGTGGTGATGGAGGTGATCAAATGGGCTGTGTGATGTGTGAGGCTATGATGTGATGTGATTCCATTGGTTAGCATGGATGCGATGCAGGTAGTTGTGCGATGTGGTGCACAACGGTTTTGGTGTGCAATGATGATGATGTGTAGTTGTTATCTGTGGTGGTTGTGTTGTGAGATGTGGTTGGGATGTGCTATGTGTGGTTGTCATGGTTTTTAGGCTTTAAAAGTATGTAAAAGTGTTAAATTATTTTTCTCTTTTAAATTATGTTTTGATAAATTACCTTATAAATTTGTCTTCATTAAATTTTCAAACATATTTTTTTTCTTGAAATCTGGAAAATGAGTCACCATTGAAACAAGTCACCATTGAAATGAGTCACCATTGAAACGAGTCACCATTGAAATGAGTCATCGTTGAAACGAGTCACCGTTGAAATGAGTCACTGTTGAAATGAGTCACCATTGAAACAAGTCATCGTTGAAAGGAGTCACCATTGGAACGAGTCGCTATTGAATGAGTCAACATCGGACAAGTCACAATTGCCATCCACCACTGGCTTCATAATATGGTAGGTCAGTAAGTCACCCAACGGTAGGTCAGTAATCCACTATTTCACTTCCAACTATGAGTAATTTTTTTATTTTTTAAGATGTTTCATTTTTTCATATATAATCATGATGTAGTTAGTTTTGTAAAAATCGATTTGTTTTTTCTTAAAATCACAAAGGTATGTCATTTGAGTCACTATTGGCTTCATGCAACAATATGTAAAATGAGTAACTATTGGCTTCATGCAATGGTATGTCATTTTAGTCACCATTGGATTCATACAATGGTATGTCAAATGAGTCACCGTTGTTCATCCACCAGTAGATAAATTTAATTAGTTAAATTCTATTCTTCAAAATTAATTTTTCTTAAATTTTATTATTTGGATGTTAGAATGATGTTTTTATTATTTCATGATTGAAATAATTATTTTCCTATGTTAAAATATTTTTATAAGACTTTATACAAGAAGATTAATATTACATACGATGCTCTATTTCAATTCATTTTTGCTGCATGTTTGAAATAGATATTTCAAATAATTAATTCAATTGTTCTTAAATTCTAAATTAATTACAAGTGTGTTACTAGTTATATTAATTATTTTGATTAATATTTCATGTGATTTAATAGATCGATTTTTTTATTTTTTATTTCACCTTGTTTTTATAACACCTACTAGTAACAGAATTATTTATGTTATTATTTAAAAAATGTAATGTAGTGAGTGAATACAGATACACACTTTGTGGATTTTGTTTAAATTTTCCTGAATAATGGTTCAAAGGGACTCCTATAAAAAGGTATGTGCAGATCATTTGAGAAAAATAGATAAAAAACCATACAATGAGAACTGTGTGATACTTCAAAATACCTACTACTCTAAAAAATGTTTCGTGATCATCTGTGACTTCTTCCATCTACTGTGATCACAAGAAGGACTACATATTCTACATCTATTCCTTTAAGTGACCCACTATTTTGTGATATATACATCAACAATAATCAGATTTTCTACTACTTTTTATTTTTTTTTAAATCATGTAATACTATAATCTCTTGTTTATGAGTCATCAGGGTATGATTTATGCTTTTTTCCTTTTAAAAAAGGGTTTCTCATTCTATGGTTATTCTACCACCCAAAAGGAAGACTGGGTTGTGACTCCTGTACAAAAGTCAAGGAAACATACAAGGGTGTTCTCCTGTAGTAAAAAGTGGGTTGTGAGTCTAGGTATTGTAAAAGGTCGAGTTTGTAATAGGTTATCACACCTTTAAAAGTGAGGTTTAGTGGGTACTAGTCTACTTGAGGAGTAGAGGAGAATGATGAGTGGAATAAGATCTTTAGATCTGAACCACTATAAAAATTATCTATTTTCATGTTCTTTATTTTTCCACTTAATCCATTTATTTACAAGAACCCTACACCCACAAGGTTTGATTTTATAAACTTTGATAATTTCTGGTAACCGTGATTAAATTTTTAAAGTGACTATTCCCCCCCTCTAGTCTTTTTTCCATACTTATAATGATACAATAACTAGTATCAGAGGAGCTTTAGTTTTTGGAACTATAGGTATTTTGTTAACATAACTATTTAATTACTTATTTGATATCCATGTGCTAACCTGAAACTCTATACTTAACAATATAAGAATCAAAAGAAGATATTTCTTTTATAATGGAAGGTGTCAATGCTAATGATGGATAGATACAAAAAAACCCCATTCTTCAATGGGAGTTACTGCGGTTACTGGAATGATAGAATTGAAGCTTACCTGAAGTAACGAAGTGTTGAAAAATGGATGATAATTGAGAAAGAATACAAGTTACCTAAATCTAATCCATAGACTCTGACTGGTAATGACATGGTGAGATACATCTTAAATTACAAGTTCAAAAATATTTTGTTCTATGTTATTAGTAGGAGTGTATAAAGCCATATATCAGCCTGTAAGACTTCCTATGACATATGGAGGATTCTAAAAGTGACCCATTATGGAACTGACAAGCTCAAGAGAACCAAGTTGGGAATGCTCTGAGAAAAATATCAATATTTCAAGATGGGTGATGAAGAATCTGTGAACTAAATGTTCCATCAGTTTACAAGCATCACTAATGGGATGAGTGGTCTTGGTGAACCATTGGACAACACTGATCAATTATAAATAGTACTTAGAGATCTTCCAAAAAATGGCATACAAATAAGGTGTCTATCAAAGAAAGTAAGAACTTAAAATAATACACTCTGGATGAACTCATTGGCCCCCTATTGCAATATGATCTTGATCTAAAAAACATTGCCGACGAGGAGTCTACCAAAAGAAAAGGTATTTCATTTAAATCTAAAAGTATCGATACCTATGATTCCTCTGAATCTAAGTGTCAGGATAGTGACAAGGAGATGGCCTACTTCAGTAAGAAAATTTTCAAGTATATGAAAAACAAAGGTGGGAAGAGGTCATTCGAGAAGAAATTCAGTAAGGACAATAGAAAAGGTAATTCTACCAATAATAATTATGTTTCAAAATTAACTTATTATGAATGTAGGAATAAAGGTAATATAATAACCTACTTCCCTAAACTCATACATCCCAAGAAATACAAAGAGAAAATAAGGAAAGAGAAACAAGCTATATTTGGAGGTTGGGACTGCTTAGATACTTTTAATAGTAATAATGATTCAGGATGTGAACAGGAGACGTGGAACTTAGCCCTAATGGGTACTCAACATGAGGTAAATAACTCTATTTCTACTCATTTAACATCTCTTACTGTTAGTGGTAAAAATGATTTATCTGAAAATAAAACTAATTTTTTTCTTCTGATTCATCATATTATTCTGATTCTGAAAATAATAAATAAATATAAATCTTAAAGAAATTAAAGAATTAAAGAATTACGGAGAAAGATTAATTGAAAAGTGTATTTATTTAAAATAAAAGAACAAGAATTTTTCAAAAGAAATTATTTCTTTTAAAAGAAAATGTGAAAATTTGGAAATATTTAATTCCTAGACAATAAGTCTATAGAAAATAAAAATTCTAAACTGCTTAAACTAAAGGATGAAAAAGAATGAATTAAATATTTTCTGGCTATTATTGATAAGGGTCAAGATAAAAGATTTAAATTGATTATTGACGATTTAAAGAATATAGAAAATTAATGTAAGAAACTTAAACAAGAAAATAAGAAACTGAGAAATACTCCATCTAGTACACATAAAAAGGTCTTTTTAGATTTAGAAACTGTTTAAAAGGATTACTTGGATTTAAAAGATGAAGTGGTTAATCTTAAAAAGGAATTGTATAACTTTGTAAATGGTAAACAATAGTATGATAAGATGATGTATTTAATGATAATAAATCACAATAATACTTGTTTTGGTTACAATAGTTTTACTCCTAGTTTAAATAAAACTACTTTTGTTAAAAGTTTGAAAAGAAGTATTTCAAGTGTAACATGTTTTAAATGCAGAATGCAAGGACATTATGCCAATGAGTGTTCACTAAGATTCACACAGTCTTTTGGGTAGATCAAAAAGTATATTTCAAATGATTCACTTTTGAATCAACCATTTAATAAATGATTTAAATCCATATGGGTTCCAAAATTTTCTACTACTAACCCAATTGGACCCAAGTTGGTATGGGTGCTAAAATAATATGTTTATTGATTAATTGCAGGAAATCTCTCTTGTAAGTATCATAGACTCATGGTAATTAGAAAATGGATACTCCAGGAACATGATAAGTGATATCAGTAAATTTCTATCTTATAATATATGTGATGGTGGCCTTGTCACTTTTAGAGACAACTCTAAGGGACAAATTAAAGGTATGGGTGAGGTTGGTTTTTCTAAAAATATAATAATTTAAAAATTTATATATATACATGGTTTGAAACATAATATTTTAAGTATATCACAACTGTGTGATGATGGTTTAAATGTTTTTTTGAAAATGATAAGTGTACAGTTCTAAAAAATAACTTAGTTATGTTTTCTGCAAGTAGAAAAGAAAATGTTTACTCTATTAATATTTCTGAATTAACCAAACAAAAGGTAAAGTGTCTGAATGTTGTAGAAATATATAATGTACTATGGAATAATAGGGTTGGGCATGAAAATTTCAGATTTCTTCATAAACTATCAAAGCATGCAATTGGAAAACATTTAAACAAGTAAGTCTTATTTGTGTGATTCCTGTTTGAAAGGTAAACAACACAAAGAAAGATTTAAATCTGTTAATGATTTTTGTTTTTCTAGATGATTAGAATTAATGTATATTGACTTGTTTGGACCAATTCAACCTTCTAGTTTAGGAGGTAAAATATTTGTCTTTATTATTGTAGATGATTATAATATATTTTTATGGGTTTATTTCATATCTTATAAAAATGAAACTTTATCCAAATTATTTGTTTTTTGTAAACTTATTCAGAATTTAAAAAAATACATAAATCATATCTATCAGAAGTGATAGAGGTAGCGAGTTTATAAACTTATAATTTGATAAGTTTTGTGAATATAATGGCTATAAACATTTTTTATCAACCCCTAGGACACCCCAATATAATGATGTTATAGAAAGAAAAAATAGGTCTATTCAAGAAATGGCTAGATCCATGCAAATGGAACATACTGTTTCAAAATATTTTTAGGCAGAAGCTGTAAATACAGATTTCCATGTGTTAAATAGAGTATCTATTAGACCCTTTTTAAATAATACCCCTTATGAACTCTTGAAAGTTTATAAACTTAAAGTAGGTTATTTTAGGGTCTTTGGGTATAAAGTGTTTATCTTAAATAATAAAGATAACTTAGATAAACTTGAATCCAAATAGTATGAAGTAATTTTCTTAGGATATTCAGATGCAATTAAATCTTATAGAGTTTTCAATAAAGCTTCTTTAGTTGTATAAATATATGTATATTTAAAGTTTGATGAAAATTGATCTAAAAATAAAGATTCTGGTTCTTTAACTAAAATTGATGAATTTAGAAATTTCAATTTTAATGAAGATAATGACCATGAAAATGATAATACATCAGTTGAGGGGGATCATGCCTTTTCTCAAACTGATCCAAAAGAATAGAAAACTCATAAAGATCACCCAATTGATAATATAATTAGACATGTTGAATTTTTTATTTAAACTAGAAAATATTTTATGATTTATTGTTTTAATTCTGATTTTGTTGCTGATTTTGTTCCAACTAATATTGAAACTGATTTAACTTATTCAAATTGGATTAATGCCATGCATGATAAATTAAATTAATTTGAAAGAAATAAAGTGTGGTACTTGGTTGTTTTTCCTAAAGGTAAACCTATTATAGGAACCAAATGGATTTTTTGAAATAAACTTGATGAGTTTGGAAATATTGTTAAAAATAAAGCTAGACTAGTAGCTCAAGGTTATTCCCAAGAAGAGGGTATTGATTTTGAAGATTATTTTGCTCCTGTTGCAAGGATTGAAGCAATTAGAATCCTAATATCCTTTTATAGTTTTAAAAATATAAAATTATTTCAAATGGATGTAAAAAGTGATTTTATAAATGGAATTATTTTAGAGGAATTCTATGTCAGATAACCTCCTGGTTTTGAAAAGGATGAGTTTCTAAATCATGTTTACAAACTTAATAAATCCTTGCATGGTATCAAACAAGATCTAATATCTTGGTATGAGATTATTACACAATTTTTACTTAAAAATGATTTTTTAAAGTTAATATTGATCCAACCTTGTTTATAAAAAGAGTTTCAAATGATTTACTACTTATTCAAATTTATGTAGATGATATAATCTTCATTTCAACAAATGATTCTTTGAGTAATGATTTTTCTAAACTTATGACTAGTGAATTTGACATGATATTGATGGGTGAATTAAAGTATTTTCTTGGATTAAAAATTAATCAGTAGAAAGATGTTATTTTCATAAATCAAGATAAATATGATAAATTTCTTCTAAAAATATTTAATTTAGATTCTAGTAAAGCTATGAAAACACCCACAATAAATAATTTTAAATTAGACTTAGTTGAATATGGTAAGTCTGTTGACATTAAACAATATAGATGCATGATTGGTAGTCTTTTATATCTCTCTACTTCTAGGATATATATCATGTTTTCAGTATGCTTATGTTCTAGGTTCCAATTTAACCCCAAATAAAGTCACTTAAAAGCTATTCAATGAATAATAAGATACATCAAAGGTACTGTTGGTACTATCTTGTTTTATTCAAAAATGAACTTTTTTGATTTACTATCTTACTCTAACTTCAACTTTATAGGTTCTAGACTTGACAGAAAGAGTACCATATGTATGTGTCACTTTATAGGTAAAAGTTTAATTTCTTGGAGCTCAAGGAAACAACTATCAGTAGCACTATCAATAGCTGATGTTGAGTATGTTGTTTCTGCTAGCCTTTGTTCCTAGATAATATGGATTAAACAAACTTTGTATGATTTAAATATTTTTTTGATAAAATTTATATTTACTATGATAATTATAGTTCTATTTAAATTTATAAAAACCCTCTTCAATATTCTATAACTAAACATATATATTTTAGATTTAATTTCTTAAGAGATCATGTTAATAAAGCTGATATTTTCATAGAATTTATTCCCTCTGAGAATCAATTAGAAGACATATTAAAAAAACCCCTAGATTCTGATAAATTTAAAAAATTCAAATTCAAATTAGGGATATTAGATACTTAAATGATTTTTATCTAAATTTTTTCACACACTATGTTCATAATTTTTTAAAAAAAACAAGGTGAGTTTTTACTTAAAATTTGGTTCATTTTTTGATAAATTTCAAAAAGGAAAGATTTATGTTGACAATTTAATATTTTTCATATTTTTTAATTTAAAAAAAGGGTGAGTTTTTAGGATTTAAAAGTATGTAAAAGTTTCAAATTAATTTTCTCTCTTTTAAATTATGTTTTGATAAATTGCCTTATAAATTTGCGTTCATTAAATTTTCAAAAATATTTTTTTCTTGAAATCTAGAAAATGAGTCACCGTTGAAATGAGTTGTCATTGAAATGATTCACCATTGAAATGAGTCACCATTGAAACAAGTAACCATTAAAACGAGTCACCATTGAAATGAGTCACCATTGAAATGAGTCACTATTGAAATGATTCACCGTTGAAATGAGTCACATTGCAAGGAGTCACCGTTGGAATCAGTCACCGTTGAATGAGTCACCATTGGACGAGTCACCATTTCCAGCCACCGTTGGCTTCATACAATGATAGGTCAGTAAGTCACCCAACGGTAGGTCTGTAAGTCACCATTGGACTTCCAACAGTGAGTGTTTGTTTTATTGTTTAAGATATTTCCTTTTTGTTCATAGATAATCAGGATGTAGTTAGTTTTGTAAAACTCAATTTTTTTTGCTTAAACTCACAATGGTATGTTATTTGAGTCACCATTGGCTTCATTCAATGGCATGTTAAATGATTCACCATTGTCTTCATGAAAGAGTATGTCATTTGAGTCACCATCGGCTTCATGAAACGGTATATCAAATGAGTCACTTTTTTTCATCCACTGATAGATAAATTTACTTAGTTAAATTTTCTTCTTCAAAAATTATTTTTCTTAAATTTTATTATTTGGATGTTAGAATAGTGATTTTATTATTTCATGATTGAAATAATTATTTTAATGTGTTAAATTTTTTTATAAGACTTTATACAAGAAGATTAATATTTCATACGATGATCTGTTTCAATTCATTTTTACTGTATGTTTGAAATATATATTTCAATTAATTAATTCATTTTTTTTAATTCTAAATTAATTACAAGTGTGTTACTAGTTTTATTAATTGTTTTTATTAATATATCACGTGATTTAATAGCTTGATTGTTTTATTTTTTATTTCACTGTGTTTTTATAACACCTGCTGGTAACATAATTATTTCTGTTATTATTTAACAAATGTCATATAGTGAGTGAATGTAAATACATGATTTATGGATTATATTTAAATGTTCCTGAAGAACAGTTCAAAGGGACTCATATAAAAAGGGTTTTGAATATCATTCAAGAAAAATAGAGAAAAAACCATATAATGAGAACTATGTGATACTTCAAAAATACATGCTTCTCTCAAAATTATTTCGTGATCATCTGTGACTTTCTTCATCTGTTGTGATCAGAAGAAGGAATATATCTTCTACATCTATTACTTCAAGTAATCCATGATCGTGTGCTATATACATTAACAAAAATTAGATTGTATGCTGCTTTTTATTGTTTTTGTTTAAATCATGTATTTTTGCAATCTATTGTTTGTGAGTCTTCAGTGTCTATTTTATGATTTTTTCCCTTTAAAAGTATGTTTTCTCATTCTTTGGTTATTCTATAACCCAAAAGGAAGACTGGGTTGTGACTCCTGAATAAAAGTCAGGGAAACAGAAAAGGGTGGTATCCTATAGTAAAAAATGGGTTGTGCCTCCACGTATTGTAAAAAGAAGAGTCTTTAATAGGTTATCACACATTTAAAAGTGAGGTTCAGTGGGTACTAGTCTCCTTGAGGAGTAGAGGATATTGATGATTGGAATAATATATTTAGATCTAAATCACTATAAAAATTATATGTGTACTTGTTCTTTATTTTTCATATGCATCTATTTATTTACAAGAACGATGCACCCACAAGGTTTGATTTTATAAACTCTGATAATTTCTGGTAATGATGATTAAATTTTTAAAATGACTATTCACCCCCCGTATAGTCTTTTTCAATACTTATAATGATACAACAATAGTGATATGAATTGTTTGATGTGGAATAACAACAATGGTGGATGTGAGGTGTTGTGGTGATAGTTTTTGTGAGTTGGGCCACTTATTTTGTGGTGTGGTTGTGTTAGTTTTCCAGTTATCCATTGAGTAACTATAATGTGGTAATTCAATATGAATGGGTTAGAATTCATATGTGGTAAATAGGTTAAATTAAATAAATAAAAAAACGAGCGATGTAAATGTGATGAAGTGGCATAGTAAATGAAAGATAATGGAATTTTTTATACCATGAAAGTGGTGAAACCTATAATTTAAAATGGGAGTATGTGTGGATATGTGTGTGTGGTGGTGTGGTTTGTTGCTTATAGTGGTGGAATAAGTAGTTGAAATTTTATGTGTGGTACAGTGGTGGTGATGTGTTGTGCGTTAGTGTAGTTTTCATGAACCCATAGGTTGAGTATGGTGTACTATCTATATATCATATATGTTTATACTATTTTTATAAATTCCCCACCTGAGTTGGATAACCTTACTAAATCTCAGATGTTCTAGGTTCTTGATGTTTTCCCCAACATCCAGGATGGCGGTGACATGAATTGTCATGCCTTAGCCCCGGGCTGCCCTGAAGCCGGTGTGGAGTTTGAATAAAACATGGTGTGTAAAAAAAATTTATAAAAAGGAAAGATGAAAAATACACACACATGTTCCACTAGAGAGGATCATTTTGGTTTAGGTCTTAAAGAATCAAATACAATTATTACATTTCTTTCAAAACTAGAAGAGAAAGAAACTCCATAAAGCTGCTACTGAACAAAGTGACTTAAATATACTAAACCTATAAAATAAAACAGATTGAAAACATAGGGCGAGCATATGAATGCCCAGTAAGGGGTTTTAAAATAACATAATATACCAATTATAAATTTCTAAAACATTCTTTTAAAAATTTCCCATAAAACATTTTCTTAATGAATGCTGAAATTCATATATCATAACATATCAGAGTTATAAGGAAGCATGATTCAATTATAAGCATGTTCATTCAGAATAATAAGTAAAATACATTCTAAATAAGCATGACATGTGAATATGCAAGTACAAAATTAATAACTAAGAGTAATACATAATTAGAGTTGCACATAAAAGTAATAAACTCAATTTCATCTTTTTCTACTGTGAATCATATACTGGCTAATAAATCTATGAGTACTGAATAAATAATGAGCCATAAGATTTTACTTCATCCTGATTCTCATAAACATAATCTCTTTAACCAAGAATATTCTACTAGTCGAATATTCTTTTGGTTAATTAAATTACATAGTCATAATGAGGAAAGTGCATAATGTGGGACTGTGTCAAGGCCACATCCAAGAAGTATAATGATTATGGCCTTGACCAAAATCCATAAATCATAAATTTGTCAAGGCCTTATGCCAAGACCGTAGTTTGTCTCATGAGACCTACCGATGCACAGAGGGGTTGTAGAGGGCCCTACCCGACACTTAAATAAGTATAATGCATTCCTCATTTCTATAAATCAAAGTGCTCATACCACTTCTATTTATTAAATTACTTATCACTTATCATTCCAAGTGTCACATATTACTTGGTTTCTTATTTCACATTATTCAAAGTGTCCCATACCACCTTGATTGATTTAATTTCTCATTTAATTTTTATTCAAAGTGTCCCATACCACTTTGAATAATTTAATACTTAATCTAAAAAAGGTCATAAGAATTTAATTTTATTCTTTAGCATTTACATATATTTAGTGAATCAGAAATATAAGTGTTAATTACAAAACTATCAACTGAATGGCTATGTCATTAAATGGAAAGTATGATAACCAGATTATGGCATATGTGATGACAACTAATTCACTAAAATAATACAAGTTTTGTCACATAAAATGATAAACTTAAATTCTGAAACCTTATTAATCGAATACATATTATAATTTCATCTGGATGCATAATTAATTAAAAGATAAACCAAATATTTCATGTGGGGTATTAAACACACAGATTCCCAAACATTTATTACTGTTATGATTGTGTATAACACATCACAAGGGTATACATAATGTTAAAAATGGAAAGCATGAAATTCATCCATAACTAATACCATTTAATATATATGAAAATAAGTGATTCATACATATGTATATAAGAGTAGCAAACCCCAAATATTATACTCTTGAATTCTCCACAATTACTAAACGCATAAAAAGTATAATATTTGGAATATCCAAAATTAGGGTTTAGTGTTGTGTAAATCCTTTTATACATAGGGGTGTATATGAAGAGTTTTATTTTTAAATAAAAACCGCTCATACTTCAAAAACAACATGTTTTATTCTTTTTTAGCAATCCTTGGAAAATTCTAAATAAAATTGGGGATTAAATTTTATATGTATACTCAAATATTCACATAACCGAATATACATTATGTATTAAAGGGTTTAAACCAAAAATTCAATGACACCCATATGACTTTAATATATTAGTCACATTAATTAACAAGGGTCCCTAAAATTTTATAAAATTTAAAAGTTTTATTTATTAAACAGCTCATATATGTTTTTATGAAACATCGATATACATAGATTATTTATGTGTATAACCGATTAGACATAGTATATATATATATATATAATGGTCTTAAATTGAGATTTATTAACACTTACATGCTTTAAATTATTAGGAACATTAGTAAAAACAAGGGTTCATAAATTTCCAAATGTTTCATTAGTTATAAAAAGTTTTGTTTATAAAATATGTATACATATATATGATTTTGTATATTTCAATTTGTATAGAATCACAAAACCTCACACATCCTTTGCATGATAAAGAATTAAATATTACATGTAAGATTAAGGGATCACCAACATAGAATAAATTGGCAGTTCTATACTCAACCATATACATATATACAAGTTTATACATCTATATGTATATATATATATATGTATATATAAAAACCCAAACAAAATCAAATCAAGGCAACATAAAACCCTTACCTGTTTTGAGGAGGAGGAGAGGTTTAGAGGAGCTTGAAGGAGGTGCTGTAGAAAGGAGAACCCGTAGGGTTCGGGTGACAAATGTGATATATTTATAAAATATAAAATAGATATTTTTAATGTTATTTTCATGGAAAAACCGACCCTCCTCAGTTTAAAATAAGACTGATGTGTCGGTCTTGTGGAAAACGCGTGAAAGGAGGGGCCACCAAGGTCATGGGTGTGGAAGAAAAATGAAAAGGAAGTAGCATGACTACTGGTTCAGTGCACACGGGAGGTAGAAGGAGAAGACGTTGGGGAAGAAAAACTGGAAAAGAATGTATGGATCAAATTAAATCTTGACTTGATCCAACGGTTGAGGTGCGACGTGGAGATTTAAAAAGGACAGACGACTCAAATTAGATCGTGTGTGATCTGATGGCTTAGGGAGATGCAGTGATTTAAAATAACTTGGAAGGTCATTATTAGATCACGGTGGATCAAAAGGCGCAAAAACACGCGGAGATATACCGCGACCACTAGGAATCGAGGACTGGACCGAAATGGACGGCCCTGATCGCGCGTGACATGATCTGAAAGCCTGGATACAATCCCAACTGATTTTCACCATCCCACATTGAAACGGAGGGGCTCTTGTGGCCTCTTTATAATCCCAGGACACTGATCCATCACTTAGATTACTCCCCCTCCCCTCTCAGTACCGCCTCGTACCGAGTTCTTCTGTGGGATTGCTCATGCAGCTACCCACGCCATTGTTCCACCCTGCACAGTGGAACGCTCTGATCCTTACACACACAACCACGTGCTCTCTTAGGGGTAAATATACCCCCTGTACACTAGACCTAGCATGCACTATGCGTGCGCACTTCCCCTGGGCCATTTCCAGGGGTAGAGGGTGAGAATCCCATCAAGGCTTTGAGGGCCTACCACAAGGTGGACCTAGTCTAGGTGGGTTACTCCCCTAAGTTTTAACAAAGTAAACATTTTTTTTATATAAAAATAGGTTTACATATATATATGTATATATGTATCTTCAAGACATCATTTCCCTATTATAACCTAAATATTTTCCTTAGTTGTACAAATGATAAAGTTTTAAAAAAAACCCTAAGTAATAAATTAATGTTTAATACATCATTAAGAAAATCTTATATTAGTATTATAAAAAAAACAAAGACATAGTTTTAATTAAAACCTTTGTTTAAAAATTAAGAATGAAAACATTTATAAAATCTTTTCAACATGTTTGGAATATCTAAAAAGTATTTGAAATCCAAACCTCATTTTGAAATCATACTAAGTGTAGCTAAAATTTTAAGTCACTATCCTTTTGAAGTTTATAAAATAGTTTATATGTTTTAAGTTATAATTTCAATGCATAATTTAATTATTTTGGAAAACTAATTATACCAAGATATTTAAAATTAAACCAATAGAATGACCAATGGCTATAATTATAGCCATTAGAAACTCAACGATCACCTAAGGGGCAATGGTCGAATTGAGGCCCTTATAAATACATGTATTAGGGTGTTCCATATTCAATACAACTTGGTGAAGATGGTTCACATCATTCCATTGATGCTTAGTGTGACCGTAGTAGCTCTGGCCATACTGACGTTTATTATGACGGATTCAAAGGACCCTTACTATCTTCTTGGGGTTTTTTGTATTGGGTGATCACCCTATAATTATAATAGGTCTTTTAATAGGTATCTTTAGGTATTATGGTTTTCATTTGATCTTGCTGTAATGTAAATACTTCAGTGTTTAATTAAATAAAATGCCTTGTGTTTATTTTGTAAGTTTTGTTCGGTTAACATGAAAATTAAACAAAATAAAAACATAATAATATTTTTACATGAGAAAAATGTTTTGGGCGTCACATTATTCCCCCCTCTAAAGAATTTCATCCTCGAAATTCATTTCATATAACCATGCTAAAAATACTCTCTAACGTTCTTCACAACACCCCCCATCGTGGAGGATCCTTAGGTGCGGTTAGCTGAATACCCAAATTTGTGTTCAATTATTCCACTTCCCTAGCCTAGACACACCTTAGACAGTAAGGGTTAAACTTTTTCATTACACACTCAGACTTCCAGAGGGAGGCTCGAATGGTAGAAAGTTTAGAGATGTCTGAATGAACAAACTCTCTAAGAACTCATCGGACTATCTCTTGTCCAAGAATATCAATTTCATAGATGTGGTTATACAAACTGAAGCTCCAGATTTGGTGCATATAGGTTGTGAGATGGTTCCCTTCAAAGTCATCCTCTTAAAACCTTTCCTTGTCCGTGAAGTTTCGAGATAGAGTGAAGTATAGGAAAAGACCTTCATGGTACCTTCCCCTTTACCTATACTCAGCAAGTTGGATAGTAGCTATGCGGTGGTAGATATAGGCATTCCCTTGACAAGAGTGGAGAATGTATGAACTGTTCGATACCTCATAAAGATGTTTTCTTGTTCTTCGCAGGTTTGAGAAGGGAAGGTATTCTTCTGCACAAGTTCTGACCATAATGGCCTCTAGTACCTCAACTGGAAAAGATAAGATATGGGTTTGTCCTTCCATCTGAAAATAATTTTTTTTCATGAAATTCCAATCAGTGAAACTCATCCAAAAGCACAAACATTGAAAAGGTAGGAGAAAGAATAAACAACAAGTTTTATTTTCATAAAACAACTCATACACAACACCCCAGACTAATGGTTTCCCCAAATCCCAGACAAACGGATTCCCAAAACGGTTCTAAATTATTCAATCTCCTTGGTCCAGATGCACTACGAGAAACTGGGATCAACTGCATGTGGACATCTATAGTTCAGTGTGAGGGCATGATAACATGTATGTAGCTGGGAAACATCGGTATGAACTAGACATAGATAATTCAAATGGGTAGGCTCGTCCTTAAGAGCTTCAAAATCTATAACTTGAACATGGATAACATAGGTCAAAATTTGACATAAGTACGCCGTGCGGAGGTCACCCTCCTGTGCACCCTCTTAGAGGTCCTCTTGAGATGAAGCGTTTTCAACTAGGGTAAAACACTTAAACAATTCCTCAAAGTATTTTCCTTTCCATGCATAGAATTGGAATTGAGCATTCATTATAAAAATATAGTCTAGGCATTCTCCTCGATGAAGTTGGAGTACTCAAGGAGAGTTGGACGCACGATAGAGGGTTTTGCATGATAAACAAATATTTTCAAAAGTCTCATATTTTTCTACACATGATTTTCCCATTATGGTATCTAATACTTCTGTTGGAAGAGACAGAAGGTGTGATTCATCATCCATCTAAAAATTGAAAAGAAACTACTACTAAGTAACATGTAACCAAATTTTTAGTATTGTTCTAATTTTATAGGGTTTTCTAAACCAATCCTCTGATACCAACTGCCACGTCTTGGCCTCAGGCTGCCCCGAAGCCGGTGCAGAGTTTCAATAAAACATGGTCTGTAAAAAAAATTATAAAAAGGAAAGATGAAAAATACACACACATGTTCCACTAGAGAGAGTCATTTTGGTTTAGGTCTTGAAGAATTAGATACAATTATTACATTTCTTTCAAAACTATAAGAGAAAGAAACTCCACAAAGCTACTACCGAACAAAGTGACTTTAATATACTAAACCCATAAAACAAAACAAATTGAAAACTTAGGGTGAGCATACGAATGCCCAGTAAGGAGTTTTAAAATAACATAATATACCAATTATAACTTTTGAAAACATTATTTTAAAATTTTCCCATAAAAATTTTTCTTAAGGAATGTTGAAACACATATACCATAACATAGTATTTAGTCTAAGAATCACAAGGGAACATTTCATAGAATTCTGATAGAGTTATAAGGAAGTATGATTCAACTATAAGCATGTTCATTCAGAATAATAAGTAAAATTAGTTCTAAATAAGTATGAAATATGATTATTCAAGTACAAAATTATTAACTAAGAGTAACACATAATCAGAGTTTCCCATAAAAGTAATAACTTCAATTTCATCCTTTACTACTATGAATCATACACTGGATAATAAATCTCTGAGTTCTGAATAAATAATGAGCCATAAGCTTTTACTTCATTTTGATTCTCATAAACATAAGCTCTTTAACCTAGAATATTATACTAGTCAAATATTATTTTGGTTAGTTAAATTACATAGTCATAATGAGGAAAGTGCGTAATGAGGGACTGCATCAAGGCCTCATCCAATATGTCTACTGATTAAGGCCTCATACAAAATTCATAGATTATAAATTTGTCAAGGCCTTGTGCCAAGACCGTAGTTTGTCTCATGAGACCTACCGATGAACTAAGGGGCTAAAGAAGGCCCCACCCGGCACTTAAATAAGTCCAATGTATTCCTTATTTCAATAAATCAAAGTGCTCATACCACTTTGATTTATTAAATTACTTATCACTTATCTTTCCAAGTGTCACATGTTATTTGATTTCTTATTTCACATTATTCAATGTGTCCCATACCACCTTGATTAATTTAATTTCTCATTTCATATTTATTCAAAGTGTCCCATACCACTTTGAATAATTTAATACTTAATCCATAAAAGGTTATAAGAATTTAATTTCTCTCTTTATCATTTACATATATTTAGTGAATCAGGCATATAAGTGTTAATTACAAAACTATCAACTGCATGGATTTGTCATTTAATGGAAAGTATGATAATAAGATTATGGAATATGTGATAACAACTAATGCACTAAAAGAAATACAAGTTTTGTCACATAAAATGATAACCTTAAATTCTAAAACCTTATTAATCAAATACATATTGGAATTTCATATGGATGCATAATTAATTAAAAGATAAACCAAATATTTCATGTGGGGTATTAAACACAAAGATTCCCAAACATTTATTACTGTTATACTTATGTATAACACATCACAAGAGTATACATAATGTTAAAAATGTAAAGCATGAAATTCAACCATAACTAATACCATTTAATATATATGAAAATAAGTGATTCATACATATATATATAAGAGTAACAAACCCCAAATATTATACTCATGAATTCTCCATAATTACTAAACACATCAAAAGTATAATATTTGTAATATCCAAAATTAGGGTTTAGTGTTGTGTAAATCCATTTATACATAGGGGTGTATATAAAGAGTTGTATTTTTAAATAAAAATCACTCATACTTTGAAAACAACACGTTTTATTCTTTCTTAGCGATCCTTGGAAAATTATAAATAAAATTGAGGATAAAATTTTATATATATACTCATATATTCACATAACCGAATATACATTATGTATTAAAGGGTTTAAACCAAAAATCTAATGACACCCATATGGATTTAATATATTTGTCACATTAATTAACAAGGGCCCCTAAGATTTTATAAAATTCAAAAGGTTTATTTATTAAACTGCTCATATATGTGTTTATGAAACATAGATATACATAGATTATTTATGTGTATAACCAATTATACATAGTATATATATAAATATATAATGGTCTTACATTGATATTTATTAACACTTACATGTTTTAAATTATTAGGAACATTAGTAAAAATAAGGGTTCATAAATTTCAAAATGTGCCATTAGTTATAAAAAGTTTTGTTTATAAAATATGTATATATATATGCTTTTGTATATTTAAATTTTTATAGAATCACAAAACCTCACACATCCTTTGCATGATAAATAAGAAATGATTACATGTAGGATTAAGGGATCACCGACTTAGAAGAAATCGACAATTCTATACTCAACCATATACATATATACAAGTGTATACATCTATATGTGTGTATGTATATATATATATATAAACCCAAACCGAATCAAAGCAAGGAAACATAAAACCCTTACCTATTTTGAGGAGGAGGAGAGGTTCAGAGAAGCTTGAAGGAGGTGCTGGAGAAAAGAGAACCCGTAGGGTTCGGGTGACAAATGTGATATATTTATAAAATATAAATAATATATTTTTAAGAATATTTTCATGGAAAAACTGAGCCTCATCGGTTTAAAATAAGACCAAGGTGTCGGTCTTGTGGAAAACGCGTGAAAGGAGGGGCCACCGGGGTCACGGGTATTGAATAAAAATGAAAAGGAAGTAGCATAGCTACTGGTTTAGTGCATGAAAGAGGTAGAAGAAGAAGACGTCAGGGAAGAAAAACTAGAAAAGAATGGATAGATCAGAATAAATCATGCTCTGATCCAACGATTGTGGTGCGACGTGGAAATTTAAAAAGGGCGGACGACTCAGATTAAATATTTTTTTGATCCAACGGTTGAGGTGTGACGTGGAGATTTAAAAAGGACAGACGACTCAGATTAGATCATGTGTGATCTAACGGCTCATGGAGACATAGTGATTTAAAATAACTCATATGGTCAAGATTAGATTGTGAAGGATTGGACAATGCAAAAAAATGCAGAGATATATCTCAGTCGTTGGGAATCGAGGAGCAAACCGAAATGGATGGCCCCAATCACGTGCGACGTAATCTGACGGCCTGGATGTGATCTCGACTGATTTTCTCCATCCCACATGGAAATAGAGGGGATCCCATAACTTCTTTATAAGCTCAGGACTCTGATCCATCACTCAGATTACTCCCCCTTCCCTCTCGGTACCGCCCCATACTGGGTTCTTCTGCGGGTGCGCTCCTATGCCCACCCACACCGTTGTGCCACCCTGCACAGTGTCATGCTCTGATCCTTGCACATGCACCCACATGCTCCCTTAGGGGTAACTATACCCCCTACGCGCTAGACCTAGCACACACCATGCGTGGGCACTACCCCCAGGCCATTGCCAGGGGTAGATGGTGAGAAGCCCATCAAGGCTTTGAGGGCCTACCACAAGGTGGCCCTTGGCTAGGTGGGGTACTCCCCTAAGTTTTAACAAAGTAAACATTATTTCTTTTTTGTTTATAAAAATAGGTTTGCAGATATATATATATATATATAGTTATCTTCAAGATATGATTTCCCTATTATAAACTAACTATTTTCCTTAGTTGTATAAATTCCAAAGTTAAAAAAAACACTAAGTAATAAATTAATGTTTAATACATCATTAAGAAAATCTTATATTAGTATTATAAAAAAACAAAGTCATAGTTTTAATTAAAACCTTTGTTTAAACATTAATAATGAAAATATTTATAAAATATTTTCAACACGTTTAGAATATCTAAAAATTATTTGAAATCCAAACCTCATTTTGAAATCATACTAAGTGTAGCTAAAATGTTAAATAATTATCCTTTTTAAAGTTTATAAAAGAGTTTATATGTTTAAAGTTATAATTTCAATTCATACTTTAATTATTTTGGAAAACTAATTATACCTAGATATTTAAAATTAAACCAACAGAATGACCAACGACTATACTTATAGCCGTTAGAAACTCAACTATCATTTAAGGGGAAACGGTCGAATTGAGGGCCTTATAAATAAATGTATTAGGGTGTTACATATTCAATACAACTTGGTGAAGATGGTGTACATCATTCCATTGATTCTTAGTGCAGCTGCAGTAGCTCTGGCCATACTGATGTTTATTGTGACAGATCTGAAGGAACCTTACTATATTCTTGGGGTTTTTGTTATATTGGGTGGCCTCCCTATAATTTAATAGGTCTTTTAATAGGTATTTTTGGGTAGTATGGTTTTCCTTTGATCTTAATGTAGTGTAAACACTTCAGTGTTTAATTAAATAAAATTCCTTGTGTTTATTTTGTAAGTTTTGTTCTGTTAACATGAAAATTAAACAGAATAAAACCATAATATTATTATTACATGATAAAAAGGTTTGGTGCGTCACATGTATGACTGGATACACCCTCTTCCCCACTCTTCCTTTAATATCAATGATGATACGGGCTGTTGTTGGAGATTACCCAACAGTGTTGGACCATGTGTTTTCAGATGAGTTGGGATGTGATGAAGTAGTGATTTGATATGATATGTGGTGGGGGCCATCTATGGTAGGAGAAGGGAAAGAGGTTTATGTTATTCACATTCATGACACCTTATTACTTCATTTATGTGATGGACCAAGTGTCTTAGGTGAGACATGGTTTGGTGATGCCCGCTACAAGCATAGGATACTAGACCTTGTGAGGGTGGGATAGGTAGGGATGCATCCTGACCCACATCAAAGATGACCCAGGTGTCTTTGGGTGATATGTGATGCGATGCAATGCGTTGTGATGTGTATGAAATGGATGAGAGCACATGACGTTCAACATTGGGGTGTGAGAGAGGAAAATCAGTTGGGAAGAAGCAACATGGTACCTTTATTTATTATGATATTGATTCTATATTGCTATATTGGATTCATGATTTGGTGAGTGATCCATTGTGAGGCTAGGATGGTTAGTTGACCTGTTTAGGTGCTTATTGGTTTTTCTATTTTTTCACTAGTGAATTAGCATGCTCCTTTCACTTGTGCACTTGAGACCTTGGTTATGTCTCTACTGAGTATACATGCATTCTCACCCTATGTATATAAACTATTTTCAAGTTTCCAAGAGGACTTTGGGGACTGAGCTATACATTTCTATCATGGGTTAGGAGGTTCTGTTGAGTAACTTCCATAGACTTTTATTTTGGTACATTGGAGACTTTTATATGTATTGGTTTACTTTATTCATGCGTTGTAGGATGATTTTGGGTTTATTTTATATTATTTGATGGAGTTTTTTTTGGTTTTTTATCCTATCTCCCAATCCTATTTTATTATAGAGGGTAATGTATCCCATATATGTGATATTTTTTATACCCTCGGTGTTAGTCTCCAACTCGGGGCCTACTGGAGGCAGGACTCAGGGGGTCATTATCTATCTTCCTTTAGTATGGTATCTTTGGATGGAGGGGGTCATGACATGTGAGAACAAATAAAATAATAAACCAATAATGCTTATATTAAACCAAATACAGATGTGGTGAATTTTTTCTATTAATAAATTGTTCAGTTGTGAGAGTAATCACATAGGAAGAACATATTTAATAGAAAATGATTAAATTCATTGAGAAATAAAAAAACATCAAAGAAATATTAAGTTGTAACATATTCTATCATATGAATTTGAATAAAATCGGGTGTATGGGGTGCTCGTTATCCCTAGTTGAAGATACCTCCTACTATTGGGGAGTTCTTATGAAAATGGTGGGTTGAATTTACTAAATTTTGTAGCAAAGAAGTACCCATATCTATCTTTTTGTAACTTTAGAGGAAAGGTATAGAGTAAATCAAGTTTATGATTTTAGACATTGACACTTCACTCAAAATTTCAAGGATCTGTGAGTTAACGTGGCTGTCTAGTATAATACCTACCTTGAAACTCTCTGAGTAGTGTCATAACCATAGATTAGACTATGAGGAGATGTTTTAGGGTTCCTTTCCCCTAGAATACTCAAGCAACTAGGTATTTCAAATCTAGTAGTGAGGGATAATAGGGTTCAATAAAATAGTGGAAAACATCTAATGATTTAATTAATTAGTAATGTTTATTTGATAATCAAGATAAAAGTACTAATATTATTATGTTTTTTTGTAAAAAATGGCAAGTAATACCAAAAATACACTATGATCCATATTTGTTAAAGAATATTTCCTCATTAGCATAAATTTTCAAGAGTGGTACAAGAATTTTCACACAATACTATAATATGAAAGGAAATTATATGTCTTGGAGTCCCCACTACTCTATTAGACTCCTCATGAAGCTAGTGAGGAGGAAAATATGGTTACATGAGACTCATGAATGTTTCATTTGAAGTTTATATCATAATGATAACATTAATATAAAATAGTTTCAAATGAAACATATGTACATGGATGATTATACCATGTTGTCTCATCTCCAAGAAGTATGCAAGGATTAATTAAAGGAAGAAATCAATGTGATAATGATCAAAATGGTCATTTATATATTGATATATGGAACTCAATCCGGTCCTCATGTACTTGAATGATAAAGTACATTGAACGACTAGAAGAGGTGGGATTCAATTCGAATCAAGAACTTTTAGTTTATCTCATTCTCTCATCCTTACCACCTATTTAATCTATTTTAGTTGAGAATTATCAAATGAATATTTTAGAGAAACCACTTAGATATCTTTTTGGAAATGTTCTCTAAGAAGATTAGAATTTAAATAAAGATAAATATTTAAATTTTAAGGTGAATAATAAGAAAGACAAGGTGAAGAGGCCAATTAAAAGTACAATGCTAAAGGCACCTTTGAAACATATTTATGAGTAAACAAAGATAAAGTGGGAGAGAATTGATCATGAGGATATTTTATTCGCATGTCGAAAGATAGGTCACTAGAAGAGAAACTATAATGAATTAAAGAAGAAGCAATAATGATATTCCACTTCAGGTATATTAATCATTAAATGTAATGTTTCATTTATTATCCTTGGGTATTAGATACAATATGTTATTACATATTTATTTCTAAATACATGGACCAAGAAAGTCAAGTAACATTACTAAAAGTCAAAGTGTGTTCTCCAAGTGGATGAGGAAGGATGATACCCACATTATCGGTGAGAAGTACATGATTTTATTTCCAAGATAATGGTTCTTGTAAAACTATAATTATGCATTGAATTCTACCAGAACATTTAGGAATGAATTTTTTTTATGGAATTTCAAACACAACCAATAGTTTAGGAATACATGATTCATTGTAAATACATGATGAACATAAAAATATAAGACTCTTATACCCAATTATTTCAAGATAATTCATTGTCAAGTAAAACTAAGTATCCATTGAGAATATACCTAGTATGGTTTTAGAATCTTTGTATCTAAACACCTTTGGTATTACCGAGACTTTTACTTATATAGATTTGGACAAAGAAAACTTCAAAAATAAAGGTAGGCCACAAAGGTTTCAGAATTTGTTCAGTTAGAGAGAATGACCTATTCCAAAGTTATGCTAGTGGTAAATATACTTCATAAAATTCTTTTAAGTGTTTGTAAGGAATGTAAAAGTTAAGTATGAAAATTTCATGGTTATAAGATATGAGTTTCTTCATGACTATGTGTCAAAGAATATATTGGCCAAGCATTCATCGATCATTGAAATGTAGCATGGAGTAATTCATAAATACACATTTCCTTACACATATCAAAACTGTGATGTTAGTAAGGATGATTAATGAAGAGTATCACTTGAAAAAATTGATTATTAAAATTCATCATGGATTAATTCCCAAATGCACATTTCCTTATGCACATCAAAGTTATTTTTCATGTAAAAGGAGAATCAATGTTTAAACTAATATATATTGTAGTAACTTCCATTATTTTTTATCCATGATTCACAAATAGAGACGTTATCCCATAACCATATTCCAAATATAATGAAAAATAATTATCATATGAGTTATGGTATGATATAAATCCATCATGTCATAATACTATGTGTTTGAATGCAAATATTTTGTTAGGATATAAAAAAACTTGTATAAAGAAAAAAAAAGTGAATCTATGTTCGTATCTTAAAGTTAGTATAGGATATTATATAATTCTCTTATATAGAACAATGATAGTCAAGTAATAGACTATATTTCTATAAAAGGGTGCATAAATATATATGATAAAGTGGGATAAAGATTGACTTGGTTTTAGTCAATGATAGAGATTCACAAATGATTGACATAGGAACAACTTCCGCAAGAGATTTTGAAAAAGAAATGTTATAGAGACACATAATGAGTAGGAAGGATAAAACCATGGTAATGGTTTTACATTCACCATAGATAGTGATACATTATTCATTAAGAATAATGAATCCTACAAGTAAAATATATATATAAATTATCTAAGATTGACAAGTTCAATTAAAATTCAGTAATGGATACCATATATCAAATTACATGTGCTTAGTATTTTGAACATTTAAAATATTAATAATATGGTGGTATTCAAGAGAAACATTACACGGGTGGTGAAAGAGTGGTACCAATAAGGCTCGATTGGATAAACCAAGTCATCATGCCTAAATCCATTATAATTTTACTTATCATAACTGATTTCTAGGATATTTTTAATTAGCATGGGATCTCAAGACCAAATTTCTTGGAAAGTATCTATACAATACAACCATAAAGATTTAGTGATACCATAGATGTCAATAAGGGATGCAAGTTACTAAAATACATTTTTTGATTGAAGTAAGCAACAAGATCGTAGAATATTTATTTGGAATGAATTTTTTCCTTGAGTATACAAGAGGTCATTGGGAGTTCCACTATTTTCCAAAGAAAAATATGTTTGATAACATAAGGAAAACTACCATTGGTCTTATAAATAGTTAAGACCATAATTAAAGAAACTCTCTAGATATTGACTTAAAGTATCAACCTAAGTTTTAGGGAATAAGATCTACTGAGGTAAATCAAATGGGTTTCTTAGATGAAGTTAAAGTATAAATTTTGAAAAGGTATTGAAAAATACAAGCTGGAAAAATTTGAGAGATAATTGTTACCAATGTTACATGGAATAAATCTCTTTAAGAAGACATGTATGAGATATATTAGAAGATTATAACGGTGAGTAAAATTACATACACTTCTATGATGGATAAATCACATTTTTCAGGATATTTACTAAATGTGATATTTCCAATATATAATTTATGGTAGGAAAATATCAGTATAGTCTAGGAGAACTACACAAGAACTAGTCAGAACCATCTGATTGTATTTTAGGGGGTATAACGGATATGTACATGGCACTTGGATAGGAAGGGACACTAGTTATAAGGGGAAACAAACTAGTATTAATTTAGATCAATATAACCTAATATCATAGTCAAGATAAGATAATGGGAAAGATAAGCTCATTCAAGCCAGTGATAGCCATATCTACAAATACTGAGTGTGTTATGGATTCTAATGTAGCTAAAGAAGCAGTATAAAAACACAACGATTTGTTCTAGTTCTTGGAATCACACTTAGGAAGTAAAGTTTTATCATAATATAAATTATGATAATCCAACTACTGGTACTAACTAATATTTCTAGTTTTTAATAGTGAAAAAAAAGAATTATACTTAGGGATATCATATATTCGGGAGTTATTCTCATGGAGGTGAATTCATAGATAATATAATATCCATGTAACAGAGACATGGAAGACCTAACTAATAAATCCATAACTCAATAGAATTATGATCTTATCATGTGAGAGCTAACAAGGTTTTTTTTCAAGTTGGACCTAGTCCAAGGGGGAGTGTTGTAATTGTGGGTGCCCTAGAACTAACTTAAACAGTACTTTTCGATTACCATATCATGTATACAATGGGTTATACATGATGTATTCTTACCATAATAGTGTTTATATTTCTATTTATACTATTAACATGGTAATATGCATAGATTATTTGTCGTATCAAAAGGTTATAGAAGTTCCTAGGCTATAATGAGAACCTCGACATACTATAAAATCAATCTAAAATATATGTCCTATGGTATAGATACATCATGTTGTCAAAAAAATGATGTTTGAATATCAGGTGCTGGAGGATCATAAGCATTGAGACTTCTTCTAATGAAGTTTTCACTTGATGATCTCGAGTAGATGAGATCATGAGGACTTACCTAACAATAGGAAAACCACATGTTTCATGTGTCATTGGTCTATTTTCTAACATGTGTAATGGTCTCCCGACTTGGTACTATTATAAGTGTATACTATTTGATCACATTCTTTGATGCAAGATGGAAATTATGGCATTAACATCGTAGTGAGGTAGCTTGTGTTGGGTGCGTCATTGGTGGCATGGCATTGATTTAATAATTAAGATAGAATTTTACACTTTCAAAAGGAAGTGATATCCCAGGTCTAGTTGATCAGGTAGGTAATTGATCAGGATGATAGCACCTTTACTAAATATATGACCATGGTAGAAGAATATAAGTCTGCCCAGTTAGGCTAATGAATAATAAATTGAGAAAGGATGATGAAACAAAGTGTGAATCCTGCTTTATGAGATATATCAAGATAAAGAGATTATATTACCTATGTGTGTTCATAGGTAAAGTTTTCATTACTATTACATTTCTATATATCCTCAGGGGTCTTGATGAGTTTCATAAATCTCCTCCTGGTTTGTGAATAATATTCACTGCTATCAAGATAATGACCTAGAGGGTCACACGCAAAGCATATTCAAAAGATTAACCAATTCTAGTGAATAGGAGATTAGGATATGATGGTCCCCATAGTGGTTTTCGAGTAATTTCCAAGTTTAAAATATCACATGGGAATAAATAAATTCAATATTATTCAAGTTTTGAATAATATTTAATGAATTTATTTACTAATAATATTCATGAGTTATTTAGTGAATTTTGAAGAAATATTTTTTGAATGAATATTGAATATCAATATCCCAAGTTTGTTAAATATTTAATTTGGGAAAACGAGTCGAGTTAATGAATCATATATTATCACATGACATTATTTTAATGCTACAATCATGTGATAATTTACTCATGATGTTTACAACATGATTGTAAAGTTGTTAGTATAATTTTGGGAATTAAATGAATGGTTTAATTATTATATAGATTATGTGAAATTTTTAATAAGTTTTAACCTAACTATAAATGTAAAAATATTCCCAAATTCTGAGTGATATTAATTCCCATGAATTTGTGAGGTTTTATCACATCCTTCTCAAGTTATAGTGAGAAAGACGAAGGTTTGAGAAATATCAATCCAATTTCTCCCACCTGGATCAAAGTGTTAACAATCCCATGATCGATCCCATGATTGTTTTGATGTAAAATGTTCCTTTGACTATCTGTGATAGAAACTGAGGTTCAAAGATCGAAATTTAAGAATACTCTTGGAGCATTTTTTAATGATCCAGAGGGATTCAACCTCAGATTCTTCGAGTAATGGTCACCAATGATGAGTGTTTGTTGACCAAACCTTCATTCCAAATAAGGTAATTGTTAGTTTATATTTTTATTCTTAAATTAATTCATGTGATATCATCGAGATTTCTCCAGGTAGTGTTTATTATGGAGATGATGTTACGACATCGATCACAACATTAAAATTTTAAATTTCTGATTTTTTAGGCTTCCACTACACCCTCAGTATAAATAATATCTCTATGCTACAGCTCGAGAAGCTCCTGAATATGCATAGAGCGTAATATTAAAGGGTAATACTCATTGAAGAGTGGTTTTTTGAAGTCTAACCATGTGAGAATCACCTCATCATAGGTTAGTGCGATCAAACTCCACCAGTGCCCTGGTGATCCATGAAGAAGGCCAACATTAAGCGCAACTATCTGATTAGATGGGGTCCAAGATTGCCTGAACATTCAGACTACCACCTTGAGAAAATACTCCACTTTATAAGGTACTATATTTCTATAGCATCCCTCCTTTTTATAACATAAACTTTCATTTCATTATACAAAACTGAGGATCTTTAAGGTTTAGTGTCTTGGAAACCAGGAACATAAAACATGAAAACATAAAACATTCTTCTTAAAAACTTGAAATGATTCTCCTTAAGTTCATCCTAGGTTCATTACTACATCTCATAACCTGGGTACATACATCAAAAGAAAGGGTGAGCAGAAGGCCCAGTAAGGGAAACAAGAGAAACATTTTATATGTGAACTTGAGATACTTCAATAAGGACATGAAAAGAACTTTAAGGCATGAGAAAGAAATCATGAGATACATCATAATAAAAATAACATTTTTCATAACATGAAGATGTGGCTACAAAATTTAATATTGAAAATAGTTTCGTTTCACCAAGGTCCATCCCCAAGGTGTCGTTAAAATTACCAAGGTTATTCACCAAGGTGTTGTTAAAAATGGTCATCTCTAGAGATTAAGGCTTTACCCAATGCATTGGAGCGCTATCAGGGCACACCCTTAATTTTAATTTATTATCATGTGAGCCACACATATCATCATCAATAATTTCATAAACAACACATATAGCATAAAAGAAATGGGTTTCATTTCATAATTATAACATTTTAAAAACTGCTTTAAAGACATGATCTTTATGTCACTTTAAACCCACGGAAAGGGAAAGTGGGTTTCATGTATGTAAATCCCAGAATTTAAAATAGAACATTTTGATATATATGTGAATACCCCTTTAGAAATAAGAGCTTTTATTATTCACTTTATAACGAAAAATAATTTTGATAAAAGAGAGAGAGGCATTTTGAGACGAAAATTCTGCAGCATAACGACTATGTTTCGGGGTTTTAGAAAACATTGAAAAGAGAGGGGACATGGGTAAAACATTCATAAATGACCCATAAAACAGTAGAGGGACAAAATATAAGGTATTTAAGAACATGGTAATGAAATTTGAAAATATACCATATGAAATGAAGAACATGAAAGGAAGACAAAAATAAGATTTCTCTTATGAAAATTCGGCAGCCTAACGGCACCACTTAAAACTTCAAAACACTGAATTGAAAAGATAAAATGGGGTCTCTCACCATATAGTCATAAAAGATCAGTATGATATATATAGAGATCATACCCCAACATAAAAAAAGGAACTCGAAAGAATTGACATGAAAGTAGAACTTCAAAACGAGAAGGGTGAAGAACCACTTAAAAATTCGGCAGCCTAATGGCGCCACTTAAAAATTCAAAATACTGAATTGAAGAGATAAAATGGGGTATCTCATCATATGGTAATAAAAGATCAGTATGATAGATATAGAGATCATACCCCAACATAACAAAAAGGAACTTGAAAGAATTTACATGAAAGTAGAACTTCAAAACGAGAAGGGTGAAGAACCACTTAAAAATTCGGCAGCCTAACGGCGCCACTTAAAACTTCAAAATACTGAATTGAAGAGATCAAATTGGGTCTCTCATCATATGATAATAAAATATCAGTATGATAAATTTAGAGATCATACCCCAACATAATAAAAAGGAACTTGAAATACTTTACATGAAAATAGATCTTGAAAAATGAGAAGGGAGAAAGAATCCGTTACAAAAATTTCGGCAGCCTAACGGCGCCACTTAAAACTTCATAAAATGAAATAATGAGAGTAATAGGGGATCTCTCATTGTGTTAACATGAAAATGGCAGTAATAGGAGTATAAAAGAACACCATTTAACATAAGAACATGGATCATAAAAGAAATTACATAAAAGAGATTACTTGAAAAGAAAGAGAGAGGTCGGATCCCATACCTTAAAACGTAACTCTTAAAACTCAAAGGTTGGGACCTTGAGGGCTTGGGGGCACCTTGGGAGGACTACTTGGGAGGTAAGGAGACTAGAACTTCGTTGATGATGGTTTTGGAGTCGAAAAGATGAGAGGAGGGCTTGGTATTTATAGGGAAAGTGAGGGGACAAGGCATTAATGGCCAAGGGACACCTCAAAAGTGGATTTCTCAAAAGCATGAGCCATCCCATGGTACTTACCATAAAGTTAGGCCACATGGGGACCCCCACACAATAATTCATCCTCTTTAGTCGACCATCCCTTAAAATATCTCATGAAATCATCATGACACAGTTATGATTTCATTAAACATACCGAAACCCAAAAACTGTATTTTTACTATTCACTGAAAATTCAACTTTTTCAGAAAAATCTAAAAATTTCACATTAACCAAATATAAATGCTCTGATTTCAAAAATTAACTCCATTTTATAAAAATAATTTTCTAAATATTATTAATTCATTTTTTAAATAAATATACTATTCACTGAAAATTCATTTTTTTCAGAAAAATCCCAAAAAATTACCTTAACATAATATCGATGCTCTGAGTTCAAAAATGAAATCCATTTTATAAAAATAATTTTCTAAATATTTTTAATTTAATTTTTAATTAAAAACACTATTCACCCGAAAAAACTAATACTTGAATAATAATTTATGAAACTGTTATTTACCCATTTTATTGAATCTCATTACTTAATCTAGGTGTCTAAATTATATTAAAACTTTATTTGAGTGAAATTACTAATCTATTTGGTCACATTACTAATCCTAAGCATAAAATAACTATTCATAATTTACTATTCATTAAAAATCAAGTTGATCTTATTAGACTCGAAATTTCATACTGAACATAATTGTAGAAGACCATTTTTTGAAAATCATTACACATTTTTATTTATTTAAGGTTTACATAAACATTTTTAAAATATCCTTTCTCTAAAATTCATCAAAAATATGCATACTATATTTATCCGGACATTTGAAAATTCATAAACTTCATCATAAGAAGAAATCCCAATTTTTATTTAAAAAAAAGGATTACACAAGGCAGTTACGGTCTCCTTACATAGCCCCTTATCACACCAGCATAGGACCTAAGTGTAAGGTGTGCTAAGGTGAGAGAATCTGTGGGAGGCTCAGCCAACATCGCACGAGTAGTAATTTCTATCAGTTTGAACTTCTCGCAAAGGCGATTCCATTCTAGCTTCACACGATGAAGTTCAGCTTGGGTTTGGTCCAAAGCAAAGCCCAGTGGTGCTACCTCCTTCCCAAGTTCTGTTAGATGGGCTTCGATCGGTCCAAGACTACTGGGTGAGGCCATCGAATCTTCTTTCTATATTAATTAACCAAGATTACTTGTATTTAGAGACAATAATCAAAACGTTTAGTTTCCAGCGGTTATATTGACCAATGGTCATATAACAGTCCAAAACCCAATGGTCTCATTTTAATTATACTCATATTATCAAATGAAAAAAAAATTGTTAAGTATAAAAAAAATAACACACAAAATTAGGAAACAATATTTATTCAAAATTTCGAGTCGTTACAATCTTACCCCCTTAAGAAATTGCGTCCTCACAATTTTTAAAATGGGTTTTGAAATTTCATTGAAAGTCCCACATCGGAAAAGGAGTCAGTAAAACTATTACTTTAAAAGAAAGAAAGGGAAGTACAAAGGTCACCCGAGTTAACCCACACTAGGATTCCATGTAGGAAAACATGGACATGGAGGAGAAAACAAAGGGTCATGTTCTGAGGTAGAGTGATAGAAAACATGATTAGGAGAAAGTTAACCATAAGAAAATCCCAAACTTATGATGTGTGTAAACGGTCTTTGATTACCTAGTAGGAAACGTAAACCAACAACGTTTTTGTTTTACGTTCCTTTTCATAATTTTGAGGAATTCATTTACTAAATAGAACAAAAACATAATAAAATATACCTACCTTCATGTAGAGTTTCATCCCTTAATAAGTTTCTACCAAAAATAATCTTTTCTCCAAACAATGAGCATTAAAAACTACTTTTTCTCATCAAAACACAAGAATCATCTTCTAGAGAATCACATAATCCACAAAAGATTAACTATCTATTTCATCTATCTTTAAACATTATCTCAAAAACATAAAGGGTAAGGTAAAACAACTCTTCAAAAAGAAATAATCCCATAGGAATGGAAACTACTTTTAAATCTTCAAATTTACATGGTACTACCCAAAGTTCATCATAGACCATTCCATAAATAAAGGTCCTTAAAATTCCTCAAAATAAACCAAACTAAGATTGAAACCCAAATACAAGAGGGATTTGATAACATAGTCCTCCAAAATAAACTTCATTGTTCATCTCCAAACAACATCAACCACTCCTAACATCTTATAACAAAAGTAGCTAACCTAAACATATATTACCCAAGATAGGTTAATCATTCCCATAAGTAACCTGAATTACTATAAGTCCACCTTAAATTCATTGATTCTTCAAAATATAAGTCAACCTTACTTCTCAATGAAAATAACGTAGTAATCTATTTACCTCAATCATATAGGGTCCCCAAAATAGTGAACATATTCCAAAATAATAATCATCTTTTAATCCCCTAATCACCTCTTTCATATTAATATGGAAATCGTCACATTTCTTATCACATTGGTTGTTGGGACATGTTCTTCCATTTCCCGCCATTAACTACGAAAACAAAGTACAATTAGGGGCTTTAATACTTAGCCAATAATCATGAAAAGGAACTTAACGCATATAAGGATAACTTGTAGAAGAAAAGTATACCCTAACTTGTGATCCCCTAGATTTCAAACTAGGTTATCCATGATCATATATCCTTATGTGAATCTTTATTTTATTTTATCTTTGTTCCTTTAATAATGGTTCATACTAAGCTTATGAATTTACCAAAGCATATCCCCCGGGAGTGTCGTAACCAAGAGTGCAGCAAGGCCCATTGTTGTGTACCAGTTCCCATTCGAGTCTAGCTCAAAGAGGTGTTTTCGGGTTTTACCCCTATGTAAATCTGTGCCAGAGCCACCTCTACCTGCTCCTATCCAGTCAGGGATGTATTTGCTTGGAAACCCCTTACTCAATACTCACCAAAATACCAGGAAGATTTCCTATATATAAACATTTCTATAGGCTTCTTCCTAAAGTTTCATATCCTAATTTCCACAAATAACTAAACCATACTTTGATACCAACTATATTATCCCGCCTTTTTATAACATAAACTTTCATTTCATTACACAAAACTGAGGATCTTTAAGGTTTAGTGTCTTGGAAAACAAGAACATAAAACATGAAAACATAAAACATTATTCTTAAACACTTGAAAGGATTCTCCTTAAGTTCATCCTAGGTTCATTACTGCATCTCATAACCTGGGGACATACATCAAAAGAAAGGGTGAGCAGAAGGCCCAGTAAGTGAAACAAGAGAAACATTTTATATGTGAACTTGAGATACTTCAATAAGGACATGAAAAGAACTTTAAGGCATGAGAAAGAAATCATGAGATACATCATAATAAAAATAACATTTTTCATAACATGAAGATGTGGCTACAACATTTAATATTGACAATCGTTTCGTTTCACCAAGGTCCATCCCCAAGGTGTCGTTAAAATTACCAAGGTTATTCACCAAGGTGTCGTTAAAAATGGTCATCTCTAGAGATTAAGGCTTTACCCAATGCATTGGAGAGCTATCAGGGCGCACCCTTAATTTGCCTTTATTATCATGTGAGCCACACATATCATCATCAATCATTTCATAAACAACCCATATAGCATAAAAGAAATGGGTTTCATTTCGTAATCATAACGTTTTAAAAACTGCTTTAAAGACGTGATCTTTATGTCACTTTAAACCCACGGAAAGGGAAAGCGGGTTTCATGTATGTAAATACCAGAATTTAAAATAGAACATTTTGATATATATGTGAATAACCCTGTAGAAATAAGATCTTTGAGTATTCACTTTATAACAAAAAATAATTTTGATAAAAGAGAGAGAGGCATTTTGAGACGAAAATTCTGCAGCATAACGGCTATGTTTCGGGGTTTTAGAAAACATTGAAAAGAGAGGGGACATGGGTAAAACATTCATAAATGACCCATAAAATAGTATAGGGACAGAATATAAGGTATTTAAGAACATGGTAATGAAATTTGAAAATATACCATATGAAATGAAGAACATGAAAGGAAGACAAAAATAAGATTTCTCTTATGAAAATTCGGCAGCCTAACGGCGCCACTTAAAACATCAAAACACTGAATTGAAGAGATCAAATGGGGTATATCATCATATAGTCATAAAATATCAGTATGATAGATATAGAGATAATACCCCAAAATAAAAAAAGGAACTTGAAATAATTGACATGAAAGTAGAACTTCAAAACGAGAAGGGTGAAGAAACACTTAAACATTCGGCAGCCTAACGGCGCCACTTAAAACTTCAAAATACTGAATTGAAGAGATCAAATGGGGTCTCTCATAATATGGTAATAAAATATCAGTATGATAGATATAGAGATCATACCCCAACATAACAAAAAGGAACTTGAAAGAACTGACATGAAAGTAGAACTTCAAAATGAGAAGGGTGAAGAACCACTTAAAAATTCGGCAGCCTAACGGCGCCACTTAAAACTTCAAAATACTGAATTGAAGAGATCAAATGGGGTCTATAATCATATGATAATAAAAGATCAGTATTATAAATTTAGATATCATACCCCAACATAATAAAAAGGAACTTGAAATACTTTACATGAAAATAGATCTTGAAAAATGAGATGGGAGAAAGAATCCGTTACAAAAATTTCTGCAGCCTAACGGCGCCACTTAAAACTTCATAAAATGAAATCATGAGAGTAATAGGGGATCTATCATTATGTTAACATGAAAATTTCAGTAAGAGGAGTATAAAAGAACACCCTTTAACCTAATAACATGGAGCATAAAAGAAATTACATAAAAGATATTACTTGAAAAAAAAGAGAGAGGTCGGATCCCTTACCTTAAAACGTAACTCTTAAAACTAAAAGGTTGGGACCTTGAGGGCTTGGGGGAACCTTGGGAGGACTCCTTGGGTGTTAAGGAGACTATAACTTCGTTGAGGATGGTTTTTTAGTCGAAAAGATGAGAGGAGGGATTGGTATTTATAGGGAAAGTGAGGGGACAAGGCATTAATGGCCAAGGGACACCTCAAAAGTGGATTTCTCAAAAGCATGGGCCCTCCCATGGTACTTCCCATAGAGTTAGGCCACATGGGGACCCCTACACAATACTTCATCCTCTTTAGTCGACCATACCTTAAAATATCTCATGAAATCATCATGACACAGTTATGATGTCATTAAACATACTGAAACCCTAAAACTGTATTTTTACTATTCACTGAAAATTCAACTTTCTCAGAAAAATCGCAAAATTTCACATTAACCAAATATAAATGCTCTCATTTCAAAAATGAGCTCCATTTTATAAAAATAATTTTCTAAATATTATTAATTCATTTTTTAAATAAATACACTATTCACCGAAAATTCATTATTTTTCAGAAAAATCCCCAAAAATTACCTTTACATAATATCGATGCTCTGAGTTCAAAAATGAAATCCATTTTATAAAAATAATTTTCTAAATATTTTTAATTTAATTTTTAATTAAAAAACACTGTTCACCCGAAAAAACTAATACTTGAATAATAATTTATGAAACTGTTATTTACCCATTTTATTGAATCTCATTACTTAATCTAGGTGTCTAAATTATATTAAAACTTTCTTTGAGTGAAATTACTAATCCATTTGGTCACATTACTAATCCTAAGAATAAAATCACTATTCATAATTTACTATTCCTAAAAAATCAAGTTGATCTTATTAGACTCGAAATTCCGTACTGAACATAATTGTAGAAGACAATTTTTTGAAAATCATTACACATTTTTATTTATTTAAGGTTTACATAAACATTTTTAAAATATCCATTCTCTAAAATTCATCAAAAATATGCATACTATATTTATCCGGACATTTGAAAATTCATAAACTTCATCATAAGAAGAAATCCCAATTTTTATTTAAAACAAAGGATTACACAAGGCAGTTACGGTCTCCTTACATATCCCCTTATCACACCAGCATAGGACCTAAGTGTAAGGTGTGCTAAGGTGAGAGAATATGAGGGAGGCTCAGCCAACATCGCACGAGTAGTAATTTCTATTAGTTTGAACTTCTCGCAAAGGTGATTCCGTTCTAGCTTCACACGATGAAGTTCAGCTTGGGTTTGGTCCAGAGCAAAGCCCAGTGGTGCTACCTCCTTCCCAAATTCTGTTAGATGGGCTTCGATCGGTCCAAGACTACTGGGTGAGGCCATCGAATCTTCTTTCTATATTAATTAACCATGATTACTTGTATTTAGAGACAATAATCAAAATGTTTAGTTTCCAGCGGTCATATTGACCAATGGTCATATAACAGTCCAAAACCCAATGGTCTCATTTTAATTATACTCATATTATCAAATGAAAAAAAAAATTGTTGAGTATAAAAAAAAATAACACACAAAATTAGGAAACAAGATTTATTCAAAATTTCGGGTCGTTACAATCTTCCCCCCTTAAGAAATTGCGTCCTCGCAATTTTTAAAATGGGTTTTGAAATTTCATTGAAAGTCCCACATCAGAAAAGGAGTCAGTAAAACTATTACTTTAAAAGAAAGAAAGGTAAGTACAAAGGTCACCCGAGTTAACCCACACTAGGATTCCATGTAGGAAAACATGGACATGGAGGAGAAAACAAAGCGTCATATTCTGAGGGAGAGTGATAGAAAACATGATTAGGAGAAAGTTAACCATAAGAAAATCCCAAACTTATGATGTGTGTAAACGGTCTTTGATTGCCTAGTCGGAAACGTAAACCAACAACGTTTTTGTTTTACGTTCCTTTTCATAATTTTGAGGAATTCATTTACTAAATAGAATAAAAACATAAGAAAATATACCTACCTTCATGTAGAGTTTCATCCTTAATAAGTTTCTACAAAAACTAATCTTTTCTCCAAACTATGAGCATTCAAAACTACTTGGTCTCATTAAAACACAAGAATCATCTTCTAGAGAATCACATAATCCACAAAAGATTAACTATCTATTTCATCTATCTTTAAACATTATCCCAAAAACAGAAAAGGTAAGGTAAAACAACTCTTCAAAAAGAAATAATCTCATAGGAATGGAAACTACTTTTAAATCTTCAAAGTTCCATGGTACTACCCAAAGTTAATCATAGACCATTCCATAAATAACGGTCCTTAAAATTCCTCAAAATAAACCAAACTAAGATTGAAACCCAAATACAAGAGGGATTTGATAACATAGTCCTCCAAAATAAACTTCATTGTTCATCTCCAAACAACATCAACCACTCCTAACATCTTATAACAAAAGTAGCTAACCTAAACATATTTTACCCAAGATAGGTTAATCATTCCCATAAGTAACCTAAATTACTATAAGTCCACCTTAAATTCATCTATTCTTCAAAATATAAGTCAACCTTACTTCTCAATGAAAATAACGTAGTAATTTATTTACCCCAATCATATAGGGTCCCCAAAATAGTGAACATATTCCAAAATAATAATAATCTTTTAATCCCCTAATCACCTCTTTCATATTAATATGGCAATCGTCACATTTCTTATCACATTGGTTGTTGGGACATGTTCTTCCATTTCCCGCCATTAACTACGAAAACAAAGTACAATTAGGGGCTTTAATACTTAGCCAATAATCATGAAAAGGAACATAACGCATATAAGGATAACTTGTAGAAGAAAAGTATACCCTAACTTGTGATCCCCTAGATTTCAAACTAGGTTATCCATGATCATATATCCTTATGTGAATCTTTATTTTATTTTATCTTTGTTCCTTTAATAATGGTTCATACTAAGCTTATGAATTTACCAAAGCATATCCCCCAGGAGTGTCGTAACCAAGAGTGCAGCAAGGCCCGTTGTCATGTACCAGTTCCCGTTCGAGTCTAGCTCAAAGCAGTGTTTTAGGGTTTTACCCCTATATACATCTGTGCCAGAGCCACCTCTACCTGCTCGTATCCAGTTAGGGATGTATTTTCTTGGAAACCCCTTACTCAATACTCACCAAAATACTAGGAAGATTTCCTATATATAAACATTTCTATAGGCTTCTTCCTAAAGTTTTCATATCCTAATTTCCACAAATAACTAAACCATACTTTGATACCAACTATAGCATCCCACCTTTTTATAACATAAACTTTCATTTCATTACACAAAACTGAGGATCTTTAAGGTTTAGTGTCTTGGAAACCAGGAACATAAAACATGAAAACATAAAACATTCTTCTTAAACACTTGAAAGGATTATCCTTAAGTTCATCCTAGGTTCATTACTGCATCTCATAACCTGGGGACATACATCAAAAGAAAGGATGAGCAGAAGGCCCAGTAAGGGAAACAAGAGAAACATTTTACATGTGAACTTGAGATCCTTCAATAAGGACATGAAAAGAACTTTAAGGCATGAGAAAGAAATCATGAGATACATCATAATAAAAATAACATTTTTCATAACATGAAGATGTGGCTACAACATTTAATATTGATAATCGTTTCGTTTCACCAAGGTCCATCCCCAAGGTGTCGTTAAAATTACCAAGTTTATTCACCAAGGTGTCGTTAAAAATGGTCATCTCTAGAGATTAAGGCTTTACCCAATGCATTGGAGCGCTATCAGGGCACACCCTTAATTTTCCTTTATTATCTTGTGAGCCACACATATCATCATCAATCATTTCATAAACAACCCATATAGCATAAAAGAAATGGGTTTCATTTTGTAATCATAACGTTTTAAAAACTGCTTTAAAGACATGATCTTTGTGTCACTTTAAACCCACGGAAAGGGAAAGCGGGTTTCATGTATGTAAATCCCAGAATTTAAAATAGAACATTTTGATATATATGTGAATACCCCTGTAGAAATAAGAGCTTTGAGTATTCACTTTATAACAAAAAATAATTTTGATAAAAGAGAGAGAGGCATTTTGAGACGAAAATTCTGCAGCATAACGGCTATGTTTCGGGGTTTTAGAAAACATTGAAAAGAGAGGGGACATGGGTAAAACATTCATAAATGACCCATAAAACAGTATAGGGACAGAATATAAGGTATTTAAGAACATGGTAATGAAATTTGAAAATATACCATATGAAATGAAGAACATGAAAGGAAGACAAAAATAAGATTTCTCTTATGAAAATTCGACAGCCTAACGATGCCACTTAAAACTTCAAAACACTGAATTGAAGAGATAAAATGGGGTCTCTCATCATAAAGTCATAAAATATCAGTATGATAGATATATATATCATACCCCAACATAAAAAAAGGAACTTGAAAGAATTGACATGAAAGTAGAACTTCAAAACGAGAAGGGTGAAAAACCACTTAAAAATTCGGCAGCCTAACAGCGCCACTTAAAACTTCAAAATACTGAATTGAAGAGATCAAATGGGGTCTCTAATCATATGGTAATAAAATATCAGTATGATAGATATAGAGATCATACCCCAACATAACAAAAAGGAACTTGAAAGAATTGACATGAAAGTAGAACTTCAAAACGAGAAGGGTGAAGAACCACTTAAAAATTCGGCAGCCTAACGGCGCCACTTAAAACTTCAAAATACTGAATTGAAGAGATCAAATGTGGTCTCTCATCATATGATAATAAAAGATCAGTATGATAAATTTAGAGATCATACCCCAACATAATAAAAAGGAACTTTAAATACTTTACATGAAAATAGATCTTGAAAAATGAGATGGGAGAAAGAATCCGTTACAAAAATTTCGGCAGCCTAACGGCGCCACTTAAAACTTCATAAAATGAAATAATGAGAGTAATAGGGGATCTCTCATTATGTTAACATGAAAATTGAAGTAAGAGGAGTATAAAAGAATACCCTTTAACATAAGAACATTGAGCATAAAATAAATTACATAAAAGAGATTACTTGAAAAGAAAGAGAGAGGTCGGATCCCTTACCTTAAAACGTAACTCTTAAAACTCAAAGGTTGGGACCTTGAGGGCTTGGGGGAACCTTGGGAGGACTCCTTGGGAGGTAAGGATACCAGAACTTCATTGAGGATGGTTTTGGAGTCGAAAATATGAGAGGAGGGCTTGGTATTTATAGGGAAAGCGAGGGGACAAGGCATTAATGGTCAAGGGACACCTCAAAAGTGGATTTCTCAAAAGCATGGGCCCTCCCATGGTACTTCCCATAGAGTTAGGCCACATGGGGACCCCCACACAATAATTCATCCTCTTTAGTCGACCATCCCTTAAAATATCTCATGAAATCATCATGACACAGTTATGATGTCATTAAACATACCGAAACCCTAAAACTGTATTTTTACTATTCACTGAAAATTCAACTTTCTCAGAAAAATCGCAAAATTTCACATTAACCAAATATAAATGCTCTGATTTCAAAAATGAACTTCATTTTATAAAAATAATTTTCTAAATATTATTAATTCATTTTTTAAATAAATACACTATTCACCGAAAATTCATTTTTTTCAGAAAAATCCCCAAAATTTACCTTAACATAATATCGATGCTCTGAGTTCAAAAATGAAATCCATTTTATAAAAATAATTTTCTAAATATTTTTAATTTAATTTTTAATTAAAAAACACTATTCACCTGAAAAAACTAATACTTGAATAATAATTTATGAAACTGTTATTTACCCATTTTATTGAATCTCATTACTTAATCTAGGTGTCTAAATTATATTAAAACTTTATTTGAGTGAAATTACTAATCCATTTGGTCACATTACTAATCCTAAGCATAAAATCACTATTCATAATTTACTATTCATCAAAAATCAAGTTGATCTTATTAGACTCGAAATTTCGTACTGAACATAATTGTAGAAGACCATTTTTTGAAAATCATTACACATTTTTATTTATTTAAGGTTTACATAAACATTTTTAAAATATCCTTTCTCTAAAATTCATCAAAAATATGCATACTATATTTATCCGGACATTTGAAAATTCATAAACTTCATCATAAGAAGAAATCCCAATTTTTATTTAAAACAAAGGATTACACAAGGCAGTTACGGTCTCCTTACATGGCCCCTTATCACACCAGCATAGGACCTAAGTGTAAGGTGTGCTAAGGTGAGAGAATCTGAGGGAGGCTCAGCCAACATCGCACGAGTAGTAATTTTTATCAGTTTGAACTTCTCGCAAAGGCAATTCCGTTCTAGCTTCACACAATGAAGTTCAGCTTGGGTTTGGTCCAGAGAAAAGCGCAGTGGTGCTACCTCCTTCCCAAGTTCTGTTAGATGGGCTTCGATCGGTCCAAGACTACTAGGTGAGGCCATCAAATCTTCTTTCTATATTAATTAACCAAGATTACTTGTATTTAGAGACAATAATCAAAACGTTTAGTTTCCAGCGGTCATATTGACCAATGGTCATATAACAGTCCAAAACCCAACGGTCTCATTTTAATTATACTCATATTATCAAATGAAAAAAAAATTGTTCAGTATAAAAAAAATAACACACAAAATTAAGAAATAAGATTTATTCAAAATTTCAGGTCGTTACAATTTCCATAAAACCTTAGTTTTATCTATCACTAAAAATCACATAATTCATCAACATTTTATGCATCATCATCCTGACCTACAGAGTTATCAGTTGTCTAACACACAATTGATTATCCACCCAAACCACTAATGGTGGATCCATGCACTACTCAATAAGTGGTATCATTGCTCTATGCCCATCTAGAGGAAAAAAATCATGAGTGGGTCCTTGAACTGAGGCCTCATTGCTCTACTGGTGTTCATCATGATCTTGTATCAGAATCATATTTGTCTTTCATTGCAGAGGCATCATAAAAGTTATCAAGATGTACCATAGTTAGATAAGTATATATGAGGAGATGAATCAAGAAGGACATGAAATTAAAAAAAACCCTAACCTATATGATTCATGTGTTGTAATAGTGGGTGACCAATACCCAAATTTAATAGTACTTTTTGATTACCATATCATGTATATAGTGAGTTATGCATGATGTACACTTACCATAATAGTTTTGATAGTTATGTGTCCATTGTTTACATGGTAATGTCCAAAGTTATTTGTTGCATAAAAAGGTTATAGCAGTTCCCAGGATATAATGAGAATTTCAAGATACTATGACATTAATTTTAGACATATACCCTTTTGTCTAGATACATCATACTGACTGGACACAGTTGATGTATAACTATCAGGTGCAGGGGGTTAATAAACATTGAGACTTCTTCTCACGAAGTTCGCACTTGGTGATCTATAGTAGGTGAGATCATGAGGACATACTAGCCAATAGGAACACTACATGTTTCGGGTTTCATTGGTAGTTCCTATCCGAGAACACATGTAATGGTCCCTTGATTTGATATTATTATCAGTGTATACTATTTGATCACATACTTTGAGGAAAGACAAAAACTATAAAAATGAAGTCATAGAAAGGTAGATTGTTTTGGGTGTGTTATTGGTAGTAAGACATTGATTGAATAGTTAGGAAAGAATTTTTCACTTATGTTAGGAAGAGATATCTCAGGCCTAGTTGATTAAGATGGTAGTACCTTTACTAAATCCATGACCATGGTAGAATAATGTTAATCCTTCAAGTAAGATCAATAAATAATAAAGAAAGAAAGGATGATGACATAAAGTGTACATCCTTCTTTATGAGATATCATGAGATAAATAGATTATATTACATGGTGTATGTTTGTAGGAAAGTTTTCATTACTATGACTATGCCTTATCTATTTAGGGGTCCTGATGGGTTGCTAGACTCTACTCCTGATCTATGAATAGTTATTCACTGTTATTAAGATAAGGGCTTAGAGAGTCACACACAATATCTTATTCAAGAGTTTTCCATATTTTGGTGAATATAAATATAGTATATGGTGATCCACACTATAGGGTCTGAGGTTTGTCCAAGTAATCAATCGTTGATGAATAAATAATTCCAGTATTATTCGAGTATAGAATAATTGAGTTGAATATATTTATTAAAATTATTCACAAGGTATTAAGTGAATATGTGAAAAATATTATATGAACAAATATTATTTTAATATTAAAGGTTCATTGAATATTAGTTGGAATTAAGACTTAAGTTAATGAATCAGTTTTATCATGTAATATATTTATTATATATTAAAAGTAGGTGATAAAATATAAATTAAGTTTATGATACAGTTAGTTCATCATAACAAGTCATTTATAGCTTATTTAGTGGGAGTTAGATATATAGGGGCTAGGGAACTATTTATAGGTATTTTTAATCCAACTATATAAGTAGGGGAGGATATGTTTTTCCATAGACTATTCATTCATTTGGAATTGATATCTCCTCTCTATTTTCCCCACATCTTAGAGAGAGAAAGACTTTGTTTGAGCTATCGATCCAAGAATGACTTCATGGATTGAAGAAGTGAGATCACAATGATCATTATGACATCAAAGGAATATTATGATCTTTATACTAGTACTTTTAATTCGATGACCGACATCCATATAGATTCTTGATGCATGCATGGAAGATTTTGATAGGTTTAAGCTTAGATCCTTCAAGAAACAATCATTGTTAACAAGTTGCAGTCGAATGTGCCATTGATTTGAATGAGGTGAACATTTGTTTAAATTTTGAACTTAATAAATTCATTCAAGATCCTTGGACCTTTACTAGGGATCAAATCATTAGAGATGATGTAGTTTCTCTCTCTAGTGATGAAATTTTTTAGGTCCTCGACCCACTATATTTCACTGTGTGGCTGAGTACCAATAATTGGTATCAGAGTGATCATGTGAATTTTATGAGCCAATAAAAAATTAATTTTCCATCAATTAAGTAGAAACCATTATTTCAGTCCCAACGGTTCTAACCGTGCATTGATCTAATCTTGGATGATCAAGTTACAACCATCCAAATCAATACGGATCCTATGAAGTTGGTTTTTGGGTATTAAAAATTGAATCATATATTTTTTACATGTTAAAATCTACCCAATTTTGGGTTCTGGTGGTTATTATGATAAAACCCCTTTTTTCAGCCATGTTCTAGCCAGTATCTAGTGGACACAACCCTTTTGGCCAATGATCAATTATGGAATTATTTTTACACAAAAAATAATAAAAGTCTTAAGAGGGTTGGGTCAATCATTAAAAATAAAAAATCTATTTTTTAGGAAAAAGAAAAATTATGGGGTGGCGGTTCGCGGGTGATACCAGAAAAAACACACAAAACAAAAGGGTCTTAGAAGGTCTTTTAGTGACTTCTTTTTGTTTTAAATATAAAAAAACTAAATTATTTTTTTATTAAAAATCAAAAGCTTCCTTGGAAAGCTTTTCCTACCACTGCCAAACCTCCTTACATGGTCAATGGTCTCTTCCACCGGTGTCACCTCACATCAACCGCATCACTTCTACCATCCCTCCTCTCATCGGTGCTATCTCCATTGGACACCATCACTTCCCTCCCCGACTGCCTTGGTGCTTTTCCCTACCTTCTTAGCTTGACGAGCCTACCACCACCACCTTCTCCCCTGGATGAGCCCACCACTGTCATATTCTCTCACAACTGAGCCCATCGCTATCATTATATCCCACAACCAATACCTTTTCCACTACTTCAAGACTCAGTGACTCACCGCACATGTGTCCCTCTTGGGACTGGTAGTGACCCCCTTCCGTGTGCGACCTCCCTTGTATATGCCCCCTACATGACTGATCTACACCCGGGCCACTACTGGTCTTGTCTGACCCAACATTCCCTAGAATGGGTATGGGTGGGTCTGCATGACTCAAAACAGTCCTGCAAGGGTCTACCTGACCCGGAATAAGCCTTTGTGGGTTCGACCCAACCCACAATGGATCTTGGTAGGTTTTTGGGCCTGGTGAAAATTTTAAATATATAATATTAGTTTATCAATATTTGGAATTTAAAATTAATAATTTTAATATTCGAAAATTTAATTTAATTTTGAAATAATAAATTAAATTAACAATAGGATCAAACTAAATTAAATTATTTGAATTTAAAATAATTAATTTATTTTATTTAAATTCTATTGGACTTAAATTAATTGCATTTTAATTTTTATCATGCTTTTAATTTTTATCATGCTTTTAATTTTCTCACTAACTGGTTTTGAACTATGACCAACCTTGCATGTCTGGGTTTGTTTTATTTAATTAATTATTACAACTACATTCAATGCTTGTAATATTTAATTTTATTTATTGATGATCCACAAATCATCATTCCTTATTCAATATGTATAAGGGTCTACATATCCATTCCTACCTGTATGTAATTTCACTTCCTAAGACCACCTCATCTGCGAGCGAGTACATTTGTATTATTGATGATGATGATGTAAGACATGGACCATTCCAAGACAATACAATATCCTAGATAATAAGTGAAAATTGTGGACTGGGGGTGAGATACGATACATGTCAAGATCCGACTTATGTATTATATTCCTAGGTCATGGTTGATCCATGGAGTTTAAATGGATAAAAAAATATTAGATGTTAAAGAGTAGTTGTGTATTTTATTTCCTTTATGAATTGTTTATTATTTTATATATGTGCATGTTTATTGTAAGAATACATAAAATAATAAACAGAAAAATGAATTAAGATATGATAACTATTTTTCTATTAATTCATGTTTAGTTGTGAGTGTAGAAACATAGTATGAACTTATTTAATATAATTAGATTAATTTCATCAAAAATATTAAAACCCCTAAAAAAATATTAAGTTTTGAACACCTTTTGTTGCTCAAATTTGAACAAAACCAGGTTTACGGGGTGTTCGTCAGCTAAATTTGAGGGTGCCTCCTACCAGTGAGGAGTTTTTATGACAGTGATAGGTTGAATTAACAAAATATGGTATCAAATAAGTATCCAAATCTAGATTTTTATCACTTTATATGTAAAGTGTTGAGTAAATCAACTTTTTAATTTTAGCGGCTAAGATTTCACTCAAAAGATCAAAGTGTCACGAGTTAATGTGGTTGGCCATTCAAACATCTACCTTGAAACTCTCTGAGTAGTGGTGTATCCAAATCTTGTAGACTATGAGGAGAGGTTTCAAGGATCCTTTCCACTAGAATAATCAAGTGATAGAGTACTCTGAGTCTAGTAGTGAGGGATAATAGAGTGAAATAAAATAATTATAATGACCCATACTTTACATACAAGGTTATTACTTCATAATTAAAGCACACTTATTACAACATATAAAAAAACCATGATAGGACCGTATAGGTATAGTGTCTTTAGAATCTGGGAAACATAAACAACTGGTTCATAAATCATCTACATTGTCTCTCGTTTATTTCATCATATCTAGAGTCCCTTTTAGAATATCCTACTTAATACCCTTATTCCTGACCTGGGGAAAAGAAAACATACAAAAGGGTGAGCTCAAATGCTCAGTAAAAGTAAAAAAAAGAAATATCAATCATATCGTATTCATAAGAACATAACATTTTGAAAATCTTAACCTGAAAAAGAGATCATAATATCATAACATGGGATAAATCATAGTAGTGAAATGTAATCCCAATAATCATAACTTAAAACATGAAACTTCGTGGCATACACACATAATCATAGAAAATCATTTCATATTAGTGAAGGCCCATTTCCAAGACCATCATAGTGGACAAAGTCCATTACTGAACCGAGTTCACTCCTCGTTCTAGTCCTGTATCACTGAACCGGATTAACTTGTCATTCCAGCCATGTCTATCTAATGAGATATAAATCATACTCAATTCATTGGAGGGAGATATAGGTCCCACCCATCTCATAATGAAACCATTCTTATGTGTTCCAAAAAATCAAAAATCATACATCATAGCATAACCCATGTAATAAAAATGGGATTCTTAAACATCATGACATCATAAAACAATTCATATAAGATAAAGGACTTCATAAAAATAATTCCTTCACAACATAATCAAATCAATGTAATAATAGAGATACAAACAGAACCCTATATTATCTTATATGTAAATTTTTTTTGATAAAACACTTGAACTCCATTCTTGAAAAAAATATCCTTTCTACTTCAAAAACATTTTTCCTTTCTTAACATGTCATAACATTTTAAACTAAAATAAGTTAATTAAAAATAAACTTGAAAATTTGTAAAGTAAGCTTCATAGAAATAATGTTCTATGGAAATCATAAAAATCCATTCATGCTGTATAAGTTAAAAAAAATCTTCTCGTACTTTAGCCGAAAAAAGTCAAAAAGTATCTCGTACTGAAAATGAAAAAATATTCTTTTCATATCTTTTACTAAAAATTCACCAATAGGTAAAATTGTATTTAAAAAATTGTATGAGGATAGAAATAATATTACATATTGAGGAAACATGGATGTGGATGATAAATATTCCCCAGTAAATTCTAAAGTATAAACAATCTCGGATAAAAATGAGATCGCGAGATTTTCCCTTACCTTAGGTCCGATATGATTTGTACATATCTGAACCTCCTGTATAATGATTTAAATAATTCTATTTACTTATTATAGAATCATATTCATTGTTATGATATCATATATGGTCATACTCTTATCTTCTTATTAGTAATATTTCATTGCTACTTGTTATTTGGGTGATCATTGCTTTATGTTCTTATGCGTGTTTTGTAGAATAAATTCTTATTCCTATTTTTAGGTTATAGATACCTCATTTACAGAATGGTATTAATGTAATATATATCATATTTATTCATTAAATTCATTTATATAATCATTATTCAATGAAGATCATGTAGAACGAGTCGCATCACATCGTGGAGACGGTAGGCCGTACATACGCACGAGCGATGATATCGTTCCCATGATCGTGGAATTGTATTGAAGTGTATGTATAATATTTCAGAATCAATATAACTTTACAATAATCATATATAGTTATTCTTTACACCATTATACCCATCTAAGTAAGGTAGTGGTGGAAAACAGATTACACCACGGCGTGAAGATGGTATTCCGTGCGTACGCACACGCGGTGATTTCATTTTTCGTAGGATGGATAGAAGGTGAAATAGGGTTGTTTCATATTTATAAAAACATATCAGTATATGAGTGATACTGATGTTATTACTTCATAATGAAACAACTAAAGAATAGTAAGTATAATAAGAAATAAATTTGAAAGAATCGGTAACGGATATTACCTCTTCTTCGACACGCCTCTTTGAAACCTCCTCTTATGGAACTAATGTTGGTCTTTGAAGAAAACCAGGACCTCTAGAATATTACTAGAGGTGTGGAGAAGAGTAATGGTCAGGGTTTGGACAAGATTTAAGGCTCAAAGTTGTGTAAAGAGGAGAGGAAGGAGGTGCCCTTTTATAAGGGAGGAGAGGGGCACCTTTGGAAAGTGTGAAAATATTATTTTATTATAAACTTATCTTCGGTTTCAAAAGGTCCAAAAACCATTAAAGATGAAGATAAGATGACTCATGGCCAAAATAAAATCATCCAATCAGAATTGTACATGTTTTGTATAATATTTTAATCATTATAATCTTATTTATTTAAATAATTTATTAATGAGGTAAATATTGTATCATTATTCTGTCATAAATAATTTAATTTATTTGATGTATAAAAATTAAAAAACCACCACCATGTAGGAAATATTTTGAGCTTCAAAATGAATATTTATAGTCGAAAAGATAATTTATATAACTCCTTATAAAAATTAATTACTAAAAGATTTTTGTTAATGTCAATTCTGTCTTTACATTAAATTAATTAATCCAAATTGTCATTATCACTACCAAGTGGCTCAATGGGGTCCAAAATCGACCCAAGGATGCCCATGGTCAGCCACTACTCATCCAATAAGGTTAGGACAAGTGTTAAGGTAATTTTTGAATTATTATAATATTCTTTTAACCTTGAATTACCCTATTTACCTTTAACCGCAGTAAATAAAAGTCAAAAGTTACTATTCATCAAAAATTGTTTTCATCTTATTGAAGCAAATTTTACTTCTTGATAACAACCATGTATGTCGGATTTTTGAAATTCAATTTACAGAAGTGGTAAAATTTCATTTAAATGAAAGAGTCAGTTTTTTAACTACCACTAAGTGGTTTCACTATTCATCAAAAATTGAAGTTTTTCAGAAAAATACCAAAAATTCAGCCTAATCTATATTTGATATTCCGAATTCAAAAATGATGTCTATTTTCCAAATTCAAAACATAGAAGTGGCATTAATTAATTTTAAAATTAATTCCCGTTATCCGAACATATAGCGTATTTTTAAGAAACAATAACTATCAAAAGATCGATACTTGTTTATGTCCAATTTCAAAGTGAAATTAATTCTAATGACCAAAATTGGATTAAATGGTAAAAATATATTCTAATTACACTTTAAAACCAATTAAAAAGATAATATAACCATATAAATTATTGCGATGAAAAAAGTTGTTTTTAATTAAAATATAGCGTGTTTTTACTATTCATTAAAATATGAAAGTTATCAGAATAATATGAAACATTTATCCAAATTAAATTTTTATATCATGATTCCAAGGAAGAATTTTATTTTGTCAAATTGAACTTATAAACATGTCAAAAACTAGATTTAAAATTGGTGCGCCATCAAAAGGCAGCAAAACTGCATTTTTTGAAAAATACTTATTTTACCTGAAAAAATTATTTTGTTCTCATACCATGTTCTAGAAAATATGTAAGATGAATAATAATGTTATAAAATTAAAAATTTAGTTAATACTATTCATAACGGATAGTCCATAATAATATTATAACAATATATCGTTGTTTAGTGAAACCCGGTATTGCGTACTACACACGCTATCGAGGAAGGTCGTGATTGCGTGTAACGCAAGCCAAGCTAGTGTTGTGTGCAGTGAAAGATTCCTTTGATGTTGCATATAACATAAGACATAAAAAAGTATATACTTCTCATAAAATATCAGGGTGTTACATTCTACCCCCCTTAAAATGAATTTCGCCCTCGAAATTTGTCACTTCGTAACAAACAGATGAGGATACCTCTCCCTCATCATATCCTCAAGCTCCCATGTAGTTTCTTCTAACTAGTGGTTCCTCCATAAAACTTTCACCGAGTGAGTGGTCTTGTTCTATAGAACTTTTTCGTTATGATCCAGAATCTCTATCGGTTGTTCTTCATAAGAAAGATCTTTCTCCAGCGGTACAACTTCTGAGCTTAGTACATGTGAAGGATCGGGTATGTACTTTCTCAGGAGAGATACACGGAACACATCATGAACTTGAGAGAGATTCGGTGGAAGCGCCAATCGGTAAGCTACCTTCCCAAAACAATCCAGTATTTCAAAAAGGACCGATATACCTAGGGCTCAACTTGACCTTCTTTCCAAATCTCATTACTCTATTCTAAGGAGATATTCGTAAGAACACTTTATCACCCACTTCAAACTCTAGGTCTTTCCTTCGGTTGTCAGCATAACTTTTTTGTAGACTCTGATTTTCTCTTATGTGTTGTTGAATAGATCTGACCTTTTTTGCCATCTCATCGACAAGATCAGGTCCTAATAGATTTCTTTCCCCAACTTCATCCCAGCAAGTTGGAGTTCTACATTTCTTTCCATAGAGAGCTTCATAAGGAGCCATCTGAATATTGGAGTGAAAGCTATTATTACAAGAAAATTACACCAAAGGTAGGTGTTGATACCAACCACCTTTGAAATCCATAGATCAAGCTCTTAACATGTCTTCTAGAGTTTGAATTGTTCTCTCATACTGACCGTCTGTCTGAGGATGATAAGCAGTGCTGAAACTAAATTTTGTATCTATAGTATGTTGAAGACTTCGCCAGAACTTCGAGGTAAACCTCGAATCCCGATCAGATATAATGGAAAGTGGTACTCCATGCAATCTTACCACTTCCTTCACATATATCCTGGCAAGATGATCAAGAGATAAATCTTCTCTAATAGCAATGAAGTTTTCCAACTTCATAAGAAGATAAACTATAACCCAGATAGCATTATTTCCTTTTGATGTTATAGGAATTCCAATGACAAAGTCCATAGTGATGTTTTCCCATTTCCATTTTGGTATGGGTAATGGTTGTAACATCCCCTTAGACTTTTGTCTCTCAGCTTTAACTTACTGACAAACCAAGCATCGAGAGACATATTTAGCAACATCTCTTTTCATACCATCCCACCAAGAGTACTCTTTCAGGTCCCTGTACATATTCGTGCTTCCAGGATGAATAGAGAATGAATAACTATGAGCCTCATCCAGTATCTCCTTTAATTCTGGGATGGGAGGAACACAAATCTGATTTCTGAACCTTATTATTTCATCACAATCAATGTGAAATTCAGAAACATTTCTCACCTTCTTTTGTAACACTACATCTTCTTTCTATGCCTCTTTAACCTTCATATGTATAGATGGTTGAACATTCATTTGATAAAGATAAGATTTTTTCCCTTCCATTATAATTCCAAGATCCATCCTTTGTAAATCCATAAATATTGGATCTTTTTTATCCTCACCATGGATAAGCTAGCATGGTCTTGTCAGCTTAATGCATCTACCACCTTGTTTGCTTTCCTAGGGTGATAATGAATTGAGTAGTCTTAGTCCTTAATCAACTCCAACCATCTTATTTGGCACATATTCATCTCCTTTTGTGTGAAAATATACTTTAAACTTTTATGATCAGTATAAATATCACACCTTTCACCATAAAGATAATGCCTCCATATTTTTAATGCAAAGATTACCGCAGCTAACTCTAAATCATGAGTTGGGTAAATTTGCTCATGGATTTTCAACTTTCATGAGGCATAAGCTATCACCATATCATTTTGCATGAGAACACACCCCGGTCCCTTCTTGGATGCATCACTGTAGATCACAAACATTTCTCCACTACACGGTAGTGTGAGCACAGGTGCACTGGATAACCTTCGTTTTAACTCTTTGAAATTCTCTTCACACTCCTCCTTCCAAAAGAACTTAACTCCTTTTTGAGTCAACCTGGTGAGTGGATTAGATAACCTTTACAAATCTTTCACAAAACTTTGATAATATCCAGCCAGACCAAGAAAACTTCGGATCTCAGTTACTGTTGTTGGTCTCGACCATCTTTCGATAACCTCTATTTTTGCTGGATCCACAGATATCCCCTCTTTTGAGATTATGTGACCCAAAAATGAAACTTTTTGAAGCCAAAATTCACACTTGGTAAATTTGGCATAAATCTTCTCCTTTCTTAGGGTCTTTAATACAATTCTCAAGTGATCTTCATGTTCTTTCTTGTTATTTTAATATACAAGAATATTGTCTATAAAGACTACAACAAACTGATCAAGATAGTCTCTAAAGACTCTATTCATCATATCCATGAAGATAACAGGGGCATTAGTAAGACCAAATGGCATCACTATAAATTCATAGTGTCCATACCTTGTACGAAAAGCCGTCTTTGGTATATCCTCTTTTTTTACCCTTAATTGATGATACCTTGAACGAAGATCAATCTTGGAAAAGTATTGAGATCCATGTAGTTGGTCAAATAATTCATCAATGCGTGGTAGATGATATTGGTTCTTGATAGCGATCTTTTTAAGTTCTCAATAATCAATGCAAAGTCTCATTGATCCATCTTTCTTCTTAACAAACTGAACAGGTTCTCCCTAAGGTGATGCACTAGGGCGTATGAATACCTTATCAAGATTCTCTTATAGTTGCTTCTTCAATTCTTGTAACTCAATTGGGTTCATTCTATAAGGTGTCTTTAAAATGGGCATATCACCCCGTATGAGTTCTATTGAAAACTCAACTTCACGATTTGGTAAAAGACCTGGCAATTCCTCCGGAAAGACATTATCAAACTCCTGTACAATGGGAATATTCTTAATCATGAGTTTCTCTCCAACCATTTGAGATAAATAACCTTCATTTATTGGAATCAAGACCCATAAGATGGAAGAAATTTCCACTGGAAGGTTATATTCATCCTTGCATTGATATATGATAGTAGATTGATCGATAATATTAAATGTGATTTCCCTTATTTGGAAATTTATATGAGCTCCGTATAAAGAAAGCCAATCCATGCCAAGAATCACATAAAATTCCACTATAGGAAGGATCACAAGATTTTCAGGAATCACTTTCCCACAAACTTCAATTGGAGAAGAATTATAAACTTTTGATGCAACTATTATGCCATTAGGAGTTGTCACAGCTAACTCAAAATCTAATTATTGAGGTAGTACAATGATACCCTTAGAAAATTCTTCAGAAATAAAAGAGTGGGTGGATCCAGAATCAAATAAAACATTTGCTACTTTAGAGTGTATGGTAAGTGTACCTTTCACCACTTTGTTATCGTACTCCACATCACCGATAGAAATTTCATGTGACTTTCCTTTGTCTTTGGACTTAATATTTTTTTGACGTCGATCATCATCAACAACCCTTGATTAGGGAATTGATTGGCATAATGCCCCATTTCCTTGCACTTGAAACATTGAAGTGTAGGAGGTGCATTCAGTGTATCCCTTTCTTTGTTCGCATCATTAGACATATTCTTCCCATTATTTCGACATTCAACTTCCTGATGAACTTATTTTCCACACTTAAAATATTTAATTGTCCCTTCAAGACAATTCCCTCCATATTTCTTTCCACACTTTGAGCATAAGGGAAAACTCATCTTGTTTTCATTGCGGTCTTTAGATTTCCCTTTGAATTCCATTTTCCTCTTCTTATCAAACCCATATGACTGATGGCTTACTCCAATCTCCATCTCAAACTTGAGAGCACATCGAACAATTTCCTCATAGCTATTGAAGTCCCTTATGGCTAACTCCCTTCGAAGACTTGGTTTTAATCCACTAAAGAATCGATCGATCTTACTCTCAGGATGGATAATAATTCTGGAAGCGTACCTTGCAAGTCTTGTAAAATTTGCTTCGTAGGTACCAAACAATTCATCATCCTTTTGCTACAATTCAAGAAACTCCTTCTCCATATTTTTTTGAAGAATATGAGGGAAGTACTTGTTGAAAAATAAGTTCTTGAACTCATCCCATTCCATGGACTCAATTTCATCCATTTGCCTCGTATTCTTAATAAGATTCCACCATTGATCAGCTTCACCGTCCAATCGATATACTGCTAAGATTAATTTATCTTGTTCAGAACATTGTAGACCTGAGAATATCTTTTCAGTGGTACTGATCCATTGTTCATCCACTAATGGATCAGAAGACCCGCTGAATGAAGGTGGACGCTACCGAATGAAGGATTCAACAGAATGTTGCTCCTTCCTTTGATCGTTTGGAAGTCAAGCATGATTCATAGCTTGAGAAAGTTTTGTGAGCATGGCTACAAGATTTTTCATTCCAGCTCCAATAACGTTTGGTTGCCCAGGGGGACAATCATTGCATTGCCCGCCGCATTCAGCGTTAACACAGTTCCTTCAGGTTCCAGCCATTGACTAAAACCAAAAAGCATAGTGTGAGAAACACTAATCATAACAGGAAAACCACAAAATCAAGAATAAAATTTCACACTTTAGGTCTTATCTTAGGTTGTTTATGGCCATTTCTAAAACACTAATATTGTGTTCTATGTTTAGAAATATCCTTAGAGTTCTTACTAAGGATTTCACATCCTAGTTTCCAAAGGATGACTATACCTTTCCTCTAATACCAAATATAAAAACCCATAATTTACATACATGGTTATTACTTCAGAATTGAATCATACTTATTACAACATATAACAAAACCATGATAGGACCTTATAGGTATAGTGTATTTAGAAATTGGGAAACATAAAAAACTGGTTCATAAATCATCTACATTGTCTCCTGTTTATTTCATCATATCTAGAGTCCTTTTTGGCATATCCTACATAATACCCTTCTTCCTAACCTGGGGAAAAGAAAACATACAAAAGGGTGAGCTCAAATTCTCAGTAAGGGTAAACAAAAGAAATATCAATCATATCGTATTGATAAGAACATAACATTTTGAAAATCTTAACCTGAAAAAGAGATCATAATATCATAACATGGGATAAATCATAGTAGTGAAATGTAATCCCAATAATCATAACTTAAAACATAAAAATTTTTGTCATACACACATAATCATATAAAATCATTTCATATTATTCAAGGCTCATTTCCAAGACCATCATAGCGGACAAAGTCCATTACTGAACCGAGTTCACTCCTCGTTCCAGTCCTGTATCACTGAACCGGATTAACTTGTCGTTCCAGCCATGTCTATCTCATGAGAAATAAATCTTTACCCAATGCATTGGAGGGAGATATAAGTCCCACCCATCTCATAATGAAACCATTCTTATGTGTGCCACAAAATCATAAATCATACATCATAGCATAACCAATGTAATAAAAATGGGATTCTTAAACATCGTGACATCATAAAATAATTCATATAAGATAAAGAACTTCATAAAAATAATTCCTTAACAACATAATCAAATCAATGTAATAATAGGGATAGAAACAGAACCCTATATTATCATAGATGGAAAATAATTTTGATAAAACACTTGAACTCCATTCTTGAGGAAAATATCTTTTCTACTTTAAAAACATTTTTCCTTTCTTAATATGTTATAACATTTTAAAATAAAAGAATTTAATTAAAAATAAACTTGAAAATTTGTAAAGTAAGCTTCATGGAAATAATGTTCTATGGAAATCATAAAAATATATTCATGTTGTATAAGTAAAAAAACATTCTTCTTGTACTTTGGCCGAAAAAGTCAAAAAGTATATCGTACTGAAAATGAAAAAAGATTCATTTCATATCTTTTACTAAAAATTCACCAATAGGTAAAATTTGATTTAAAAAATTATAGGAGGATAGAAATAATATTACATATTGGGGAAACATGTATTTGGATGATAAATATTCCCCAGTAAATTCTAAAGTATAAACAATCTCAAATAAAAATGAGATCGTGAGATTTTCCCTTACCTTAGGTCCGATATGCTTTGTATGTATCTGAACCTCCTGTATAATGATTTAAATAATGTCATTGACTTATTAAATAATTATATTCATTGTTATGATATCATATATGATCATATTCTTATCTTCTTATTAGTAATATTTCATTGCTACTTATTATTCGGGTGATCATTGCTTTATGTTCTTATGCATGTTTTGTCGAATAAATTCTTATTCCTCTTTTTAGGTTATAGATACCTAATTTACAGAAATTTATTAATGTAATATATATCATATTTATTCATTAAATTCATTTATATAATCATTATTCAATGAAGATCATGTAGAATGGGTCGCATCACATCGTGGTGACGGTAGGCCGTACGTACGCACGAGCGATGATATCGTTCCCATGATCGTGGAATTGTATTGAAGTGTATGTATAATATTTCAAAATCAATATCACTTTACAATAATAATATATAGTTATTCTTTACACCATTATACCCATCCAAGTAAGGTGGTGGTGGAAAATAGATTACACCACAGCGTGGAGACGGTATTTCGTACGTACGCATGCACGGTGATTTCATTTTCCGTAGGATGGATAGAAGGTGAAATAGGGTTGTTTCATATTTATAATAACATATCAGTATATGAGTGATACTTATTGTATTACTTCATAATGAAACAACTAAAGAATAGGAAGTAGAAGAAGAAATAAATTTGAAAGAATTGGTAACATATATTACCTCTTCTCCGACACTCCTCTTTGAAACCTCCTCTTAGGGCACTAATTTTGGTATTTGAAGAAAACCAGTACCTATAGAATATTACTAGGGGTGTTTATAAGATTAATGGGTAGGGTTTGACCGAGCTTGAAGGCTCAAAGTTGTGTAAAGAGGAGAGGAATGAGGTGCCCTTTTATAAGGGAGGAGAGGGGCACCTTTGGAAAGTGTGAAAATATTATTTTATTATAAACTTATCTTCAGTTTCAAAAGGTCCAAAAATCATTAAAGATGAATATAAGATGACTCATGGTAGAAATAAAATCATCCAATCAGAATTGGACATGGTTTGGATAATATTTTAATCATTATAATCTTATTTATTTAAATCATTTATTAATGAGGTAAATACTGTATCATTATTGTGTCATAAATAATTTAATTTATTTGATGTCTAAAAATTATAAAAAAAACCACCATGTAGGAAATATTTTTAGCTTTACAATTAATATTTATAGTCGAAAAGATAATTTATATAACTCCTTATAAAAATTAATTACTAAAAGATTTTTGTTAATGTCAATTTTGTCTTTACATTAAATTAATTAAACCAAATTGTCATTATCACTACCAAGTTTCTCAATGGGGTCCCAAAATCGACCCAAGGATTCTCATGGTCGGACACTACTCATCCAATAAGGTTAGGACAAGTGTTAAGGTAATTTTGAATTATTATAATATTCTTTTAACCTTGAATTACCCTATTTACCTTTAACCGCGGTAAATAAAAGTCAAAAGTTACTATTCCCCAAAAATTATTTTCATCTTATTGAACCACATTTTAGTTCTTGATAACAACCATGTATGTCGTATTTTTGAAATTTAATTCACAGAAGCGGTAAAATTTTATTTAAATTAAAGAGTCAGTTTTTTAACTACCACTAAGTGGTTTCACTATTCATCAAAAATTGAAGTTTTTTAGAAAAATACTAAAAATTCAACCTACGCTATATTTGATATTCTGAATTAAAAAATGATGTCTATTTTTCAAATTCAAAACATAGAAGTGGCATTAATTAATTTTAAAATTAATTCCCGTTATCAAAACAAATAGCGTGTTTTTAAGAAACAATAACTATCAAAAGATCGACACTTGTTTATGTCCAATTTCAAAGTGAAATTAATTCCAATGACCAAAATTGGATTAAATGGTAAAAATATATTCTAATTAAACTTTAAAACCAATTAAAAATATAATTTAACCATATAAATTGTTGCGATGAAAAAAGTTGTTTTTAATTAAAATATAGTGTGTTTTTACTATTCATTAAAATATGAAAAATTTATCCAAATTAAATTTTTATATCCTGATTCCAAGGAAGAATTTTATTTTGTAAAATTGAACTTATAAACATGTAAAAACTAGATTTAAAATGGGTGTTCCATCAAAAGGCGGAAAAACTGCATTTTTTTAAAAATACTTATTTTACCTGAAAAATTTATTTTGTTCTCATACCATGTTCTAGAAAATATGTAAGATGGATAATAATGTTATAAAATTCAAAATTTAGTTAATACTATTCATAAAGCCTAGTCTATAATAATATTATAATAATATATCGTTGTTTAGTGAAACCCGGTATTGCGTACTACACACGCTATCGAGGAAGGTCGTGATTGCGTGTAACGCAAGCCAAGCTAGTGTTATGTGCAGTGAAAGATTCCTTTGATGTTGAATATAACATAAGGCATAAAAAAATATATAATTCTCATAAAATATCAGGGTGTTACAATAATGGGAGATATTTTATGATTAAATTAATTGGTAATGTTTAACCAGTGATCAAAATAAAATTACTAATCTTCTAGATTTTTTTTTGTAGAAAATTAAAAGTAGTACCATAAGTACATTTTTAGTAATTTTAGTCAAATATCATGTCCTAACTAGCACAAGTTTCCAAAGAGTAGTATTGGTGCTTGTGAAAAGTACTACAACTTAGGAAATTCAAGGTGTTGGCATCCCCACTACCTATTCAGCTACTTTAGAAAGCGAGGGTGTAAAAATTATTATAGGAGAGTCTTGTATGATGAATTTTATGTTTACATCATAATTCTATCATCAACATATGTTGTGATTTTTGGATGCAACATCAGGATATGGATGGTTCTACATGTTGTTGCCTCTTCAAGAAGCATGCGAGGAGAAAGTGAAGCGAGATATAAATGAGTGATCATTACATTAGATGTGTGTAAATTGACATATGGTTCATTATCTTTCAATACATCCCATATCATTTTCATCCATATACTCTAGTTCTTTTAAGATAAAAAATTAATAGTATAGAGAAAATGCTACATTATCTTTTAAGTAAGGTTTACCAAGTAAATAAGAACTTAAAGAAAGTCTTAGTTCTTATGATGAACAAGTTGAAAGACACAAAAAAGGAAAATGGCATAGTGACCCTGATTTTCATAAATTACTATTAAATCATTGTAATGATAACCAACATAAAAGCACTACATGACCATAATACAAAGGTTTAGTGTCTTGAGAAAACTAGGATCATACATAAAATTTACAATATATAATATAAACATTCATTTAATACCTTCTTCTCTTGATTCTTAATGGATCTTGAATTATCCTTAGTACAAGTAGTCACCTAATGATATACATCAAAAAGGGGTGATCTAAAATCCCAATAATAGGATAGATAATAACATGAAACAATATAACATGGGTTGAGAATAATCATTATCATTACATAGGCATAGGATCATAATCATGAGATGAAGCATTAAGAGAAGGCTTGGAATGTGGAAATGCATAAAAATGAAACATCATGTCTTATTGGTAAACTAGCACACATAGTTTTGAACAAATACAACATCATTTTCACACATATTTCAATTTACTCATGAGGTTCTTTACATTACCCAATGCATTGGAGCGCTATATAATCCAGGCACACCCATGACATCATAACATTAATATTACCATGCACGCCACATAGAACATATATCAATAATGAAAAAAATAACCCATTTAAAGGAATTGGTTTCATCTCATAAGAATAACTTCATAAACTTTGGGTTCTCAAATGAAAGGGGGAATAACATACTTGATATAAGAATCATCAACCTTGAGTTAGAAGTAAAAGGTGTGTTTTGAAAGAATATTTATTTTGAAAAACATTATGTTTGTTATAAACTACAGTAGAATGGGGTGAAAGAGGGAAAACCCAAAGAAAGAGAGTTGGGTTCGAGAAATCCCCTTACCTTAATTCCTTCTTAATTTTATCTCTTTTGCGCCTCCTAAATAATAAACATATGTTTATTAAAACAATGATATAGAAGTGAATTATAGTTATTTTATAAAAATATTTATCAATTATATTAATTTTATAATATTTATTAAATTTTTTGATGAAATTGAAGCATTTTGATATCATATTTTACTTAAAAATTTCCCGTCTTGCAACGATTTCACTATTTTATTAAATGTAATTTATAAATTAGTATAATTTGTTCTAGAAGAATAGAATACATGTAATTTGATATTAATATATTATATATAATTTATACTATCCATGAATGAAGGTGGTTATAATAATTATCCTGGAAACATCTCTGTAGGTGGTTAACTAACCTTTAACAGGATGTTGTTGAAAGAACGGGAAAGGGAAGTATGAAATTTATATTTTTCACTAATATGATAATTATTGTAGGTTAAAATCATTTATATAATGTTAAATTACTGTATAATCAATTTTTTATCATATTAATTTGAAAGGGAGAGGGTAAAAAGAAAAGAGAATAAGAAAAGAGAGAAGATTTAATAGAGACTTACTCTCTCCACGGTGTAGCTTCTCTTGCACAAAACTTTAACTCCCTTGATGATTGAAGTTGGAGGACTCCAAAAAGCCCCTAGGTATTATAATGGTCTTTATAGGAAGGATATGGGTAGATATTAGGATTAATAATTGATGGGAGGAGTGATTTTTCAAGGGGAGGGAGAGGGGTTATTTATACTTAAGGAGGGGTATTTTTATAATAAAAAATTAAATAAAATAATATATCAATGGTTAGACTTGTAATAATGGTTTTTTGACAATATAAATCATATATTAATATAATATAATTATTTTTAGACTTTAATTCATCTTTATAATTCGAATTCATCAATTTATTAAAAGGAAAGTGAAAAGAAAGAGAAAATGATATTTTAAGGAATCACTTTTGGCTTTAGGTTTTAGAAAGTTATTTTGAGGTTTATAAAATGAGTTTATTGTATTTTAAGGAACTATTTAAAAAATTAAAAAAACCACGGCCGAAACTAAAGTTATATAAAGGATTATGTCACCATTACATCATGAATAATGTAATTTAAGGTATACCAATTATGTGAAAAACAGTATTTTTACTATTCACCAAAAAATTGAAGCATTTCAGAAAATTACCAAAAAGTCACCCTTCGAAAATGTTGACATGAAGATTTCAAAAATTGACACAATTTTATGAAAATAATTTTTTAAATATGATAAATTTAATTTTTAATTAAAATAATCACTTATTTGAAAAAATACTGATTTTTAAATTATAACCGATTTTATAAAACTTTGAAATATTATTTAAGGTCTCATAAAATTATATTAAAATAATAAGATATCAAAATATTAATTTATGAATACATTTTATGAAAATAAATTTTCTTTTAAATTATTCAGTTAATCATAAAATTGTAATTAAATATTTATGAATTACAAAAAATACCAACACTTAATTACTAATTTTTAAAACATCTGTTTACTTATAATATGATATAATTATTTCATAATTTCATTTATAACATGCCTAAATTTTATTTATACTTTAATGGGTGTGGTTACTATTCATTTTGTTAGTTTACTATTCATAAGGGTCATATTACTATTCCTAAGGTAAAGTTACTATTTCATCAGTATAGGTTCCTTAACATCTAGAAATACTTTTTATTTCATTAATGAATCATTTATAAAGATTTTATTATGATATTTAAGTGATTTTATGTGCTTTACAATATATGAAATTACTATAAGAAGGGAGAAATTCCATTGATAAAAGTTTGGTTCGTTACATTCTTCCCCCCTTTTGAATTTTCACCCTTGAAATTTCATTTTACATAAACAAGTGAGGGTACTTCTCCTTGATCGGCTCCTCTAATTCCCAAGCTGCTTATTCATACTTATGGTTCCTCCACAACACTTTGACAAGGTGGGTTTTCTTTTTGTGTAGAAATTTATCTCTCTGGTCTAGAATTTTTACTGGCTAATCCTCATAAGAGGGATCATCTTCCAGTTGTACCACCTCTGAGTTCAGTACATGTAAGGGATCTGGTATGTACTTACTCAGGAGTGATATGTTAAACACATCATGAACTTGAGCCATATTAATTGGAAGTGCAAGCTGATAGGCCATGGCTCCTATGCGGTTAAGGATCTCAAAGGGGCTAATGTACCTTGAGATTAGCTTCCCTTTCTTTCTAAACCATATGAATATCTTCCATGGTAATATTCGAAAAAAGAATTTATCTCCAATGTCGAACTCCAAGTCCCTTAAAAGGTTGTTAGAATAGATCTTTTTTGAACTCTAAGAAGCTTTGATATGTTTTTGGATGACTTGAACCTTCTCTGTCATATCTTGCACATGATCAGGTCCAAGTAGCTTTCTTTCACCAATTTCATCCCAACAGGTTGGAGTTCTACATCACTTTCCATACAAAGATTCATATGGATCCATATGAATACTTAAGTGTAAGCTATTTTTGTATGCAAACTCAACCAATGGGAGATGATGATCCCATCCACCTTTGAATTCTAAATAGAAGGCTCTTAGAATATCTTTGAGAATATGAATAGTCCTTTTTGATTGGCCATCAGTTTGGGGGTGATAATCCATGCTGAAATTTAATTTAGTACTCAAATCATATTGAATACTCCTTTAGAATTTAGATGTGAACCTTGGATCACAATTAGATACAATCAAGAGTGTAACTCCATGTAGTATCACCACTTCCTTTACATATATCTTTGTAAGTTGTTCAAGAGAGATGTCTTCCTGAATAGAGATAAAGTGTGAAGTCTTAGTGAGTCATTCCACCACAACCCATATCGCATTATTTCCTTTGGCTGTCTTTGGGTTTCCTATGAAAAATTCTATAGTGAGACTCTCCCATTTTCACATGGGTATAGGCAATGGTTCCATCTTCCTTTTATACTTTTTTTCTCTACTTTAACTTGATGACATATCAATCACCTAGAGATATACTAAATGATCTCCTTATTCATGTTGTCCCACTAGAAGTGTTCTCAGAGATCACATTACATCTTGGTACTCCCAATATAGATAGATAAAGGTGAGATATATGCATTATCCAATAACTCCTTATTTATCCCAGGTTATGAAGGAACACAAAGCCTCATTCCAAATTGAATCACACCATCATAATCGATATGGAACTCTTCTATATTCCCTTGCTTTACTGAATTCACCTTCTTTTTGTAACTCCAGATCATCCCTTTGTACCTCTTTAATCTTATCTTGGATAAATGGCTGCACAATCATTTGGGAAAGGTAGGATGTATTCCCTTCCATTATGATTTCAAAATCCATCCTTTGCATATCCATAAAGATAAGGTTTTTCTCAATCCGTAACATGGATAGAGTAGAATGTTCTTTTCTACTGAGAGCATCATCAACTTTTTTCGCCTTGTCGAGATGAGAGTTAATAGAGAAATTGTAATCTTTGATTAGATCTAACCATCTCCTTTGATGCATGTTGAGCTCCTTCTGTGTGAATATATACTTAAGGCTCTTTTGATCAGTATATATATCACACTTATCACCATAAAGGCAGTGCTTCTAGATTTTAAAGGCAAAAATTATAGTTGCTAGCTCCAGATCATGCGTCAGGTAGTTCTGCTAATGGATTTTCAACTATCGCGAGGCATAAGCTATCACATAATAATTTTTCATGAGTAAAAAACCAAATAATTTATTTAAAGCATAAATATATATCAAATAACTTTCTCTAATTTTCGGTAATGTGAGTACAGGTTCAGTGATAAGCCTTCTCTTTAGATTTACGAATCTTTCCTCACATTTTTCCGTCCAAACATACTTTATCCCTTTCCTTATTAACTTAGTTAGAAGGCTTTATAACTGTGATAAATTTCTCAAAAAACATTGATAGTACCCTTCTAATCCAAGAAAACTATAGATTTATGTGACACTGAGGTTCTGGGCCATTATTCAATTGCCTTGGTTTTTGAAGTGTCCATAGAAATTCCCCCACTTATGATCACATGTCCCAAGAATGTGACTTGATGCATCCATAAGTTACATTTTCTGAACTTGGCATACAACTTATCATTACTCAATGTCTCCAACATAAGTTTTATATGTTATTCATATTCCTCCTTACTATTGGAGTAGATGAGAATCTCATCAATGAACACTACCAAATTTTTTTGAGGTAATGTCAAAAGACTCTATTCATCAAATCCATGAAGATTGCAGGGGTATTAGTAAGTCCTAAGGGCATAACCAAAAACTCATAGTGCCCATACCTTGTACAGAAGGTAGTCTTATGAATATATTCCTTTTTCACCTTAAGCTTGTGATATCCATAATGAAGACCCACCTTTGAGAAGTATTGATCTCCTCGCAACTGATAAAACAATTCATCAATCCTTAGAAAAGGATACTTGCTCTTTATGGTGATCTTGTTGAGTTATTGATAATTGATGCACAACTGCATTGATCCATCCTTATTATTGATCAAGATCACTAGATAACCCCCAAGGTGATGCACTGGGGCATATGCAACCTTTGTCCAAATTCTCTTTCAGTTGCTTCTTTAACTCCTATAGTTCTATAGGAACCACCATATAGGGACACTTTGAGATAGGAGTATCTTTGGGTACAAGTTATATTGATAACTATACCTCACAATCCGAGGGAATTTCAAGTAACTCTTTGGTAAATAAATCACTATATTCCCTCATGATGGGAATTTCAACTAGGTTGACACTTTCCTTTGACTCAACCATTTGAGCGAGGTATGCCTCTTCACAGGGAATCAACACCCAAATCGTTGAAGGATTTTATTAAGGAGATCCATGATCTTCCTTGAATTTTTAGAGGATCATGGGATGGTTCAGAATATGAAAATATATTTCTTTTTCTAGATAGTTGATATGTTCTATATATAATGAGAGCCAATCCATTCCTATTATAGTATTAAATTACACCAAGGGAAGTATCAAAATATTTGCTGGAAAAATATTCCCACATACACCAAGAGGGGAATAATCCAACATTTGGGTTGCAATTATTGCTACACTTGGTGTTTTTATGGATATATATACTTCAAGGTTTTAGGTATTCAATTATATAGTTATAGAAAACTTATAAGATATAAATGAATGCGTAAAACCACAATCAAATAAGATTTTTTCCATTCTTGAGTGAATAGGAAGTGTACCTTGTATGACATAATTTTATTGTTCCACTTCTATAGTAGTGATGTCATAATCCTTACCTTTATCCTTTGTATTTAGTGGATTATGATGCTGAATACCCTTGAGAACTCGAGGTTTAGTGTACTGGCTTACATAGCACCTTTTCTCCCTATATTTGTAGTATTGGACCATGGGTGGTGCTCTCCTTTCCTACACCATATTCTCCTACCTTCTCATGTATTGTTTACATTCATGAGATTAGTGGCATTATCTCCCACACTTTAAGTATTTCACTATCCCTTTGATTCAATTCCCATGATGCTTCTTACCACATTTTTTGCATGTGGGTGGTTGAGTTTTTCCCCACCTTTCTCATTAGATGCTCAGGATTGAAACTCCATATTTAATTTCTTATCACCATAGCCATGGGACCATTCTCAAAACTCCATCTCAACTTTGAGAGCACATCAAATGACTTCTTCATAACTCCCAAATTCTTGAATTGATAGAGCCTTTCAAAGGTGTGGTTTTAAACCACTAAATAATCTATAAATTTTTCTATCATTGTTGATAACAAAACCTGAAGCATACCTTTATATCCTTGTGAAATTTAATTCATAAGCTGTGATAGATTCTCATTCCTTTTGTTTCAACTCTATGAATTCTCTCTCCATCTTAGTTCTATGAGTTCGAGGGAAATACTTACTATGAAACATTATCTTAAAGTCTTCCCACTCCATCTCTTTAATTTCTTCCCTCATCTTGGTGTTCTTAATCATTGACCACCATTGATCGACCTCTACGTCTAGATGATAAACAACTAGGGTCACCTTCTCTATCTTAGAATAATGAAGCACAGAAAAGATCTTATCTATTGAGTTGACCCACTGTTCTGTGACTAGTGGATCAAAAGATCTACTAAATGTTGGTGTTCGTTGTCACATAAAACACTCAGTATCCAATTCCTCCCTATTAGGTGAAGGAGGACATTCCACATTATTTAGGTTATTGTTCATAACCTAAGATAGTTGGGTAAGCATCACCATGAAATTTTTAACTCCACCTCCCAAAGCATTGGGGATATCATTCGGGCAATCACTACATTGCCCCTCACATGGGTTGTTTGCCTAGTTTCTCTTGGTTCCTACCATTTTCTAAAATAAAAAATGTTAGAACAAAACATAAGTCAACAAGTCATGAATAAATAATTTATTCTTTTTTTCAATTAACACTAAAATAATATCTTATGGGATCCCTATGTTTAGAAAATATTATTTTGTGCTTACTTATACTTAGTCTCATACTAATGGTTTTCACCTAGGTTCTCTAATCCTAATTCCCAAATTAACCAAACCTTGCTCTAATACCAACTATAGAGACCCTAATGTTCTTACATTACTGTTACATCATTTTAATGATAAACAACATAAAATAAATATATAAACAGGATCCAAAGGTTTAGTGTCTTGGGAAAACTAGGATCATACATAACATTTACAACATAAAGCCTAAAAATTCATTTAATTCCTTCTTCTCTAGCTTCTTATTGGCTCTTGAATTATCCTTAGTACAAGTAGTCACCTAAGGATATAAATCAAAAAGGGGAGAGCTAAAAGATTAGTAAGAGTATATATAAGAACATGAAACCATATAACATGGGGGGAGATAAATAAACCATTTAAAGGAATGGGTTTCATCTCATAAGAATAAATTCATAAACTTTAAGTTCTCAAATGAAAGGGGGAATAACATACTTGATATAAGAATCATCAACCTTGAGTTAGAAGTAAAAGGTGTGTTTTGAAAGAAGAGTTATTTTGAAAAACATTATGTTTTTTATAAACTATAGTAGAACACATGTATATCCCAGAAAAGATAAGATAATTATGAAGAAATTATTTTTAAGGAATATCCATACTGAAAATGGGGTGAAAGAGGGAAAACCCAAAGAAAGAGAGTTGGGTTTGAGAAATCCCCTTACCTTAATTCCGGCTTAATTTCATCTCTTTTGCACCTCCTGAATAATAAACTTATGTTTATTAAAAAAATGACCGAAAAGTAAACTATAGTCATTTTATAAAAATATTTATCAATTATATTCTGTGTATTATATTTATTATTATTTTTGATGAAATTGAAGCATTTTGATATCATATTTTACTTAAAAAATTCCTATCTTGCAACGATTTCACTATTTTATTAAATGTAATTTATAAATTAGTATAATTAGTTCCAGAAGAATAGAATACATGTAATTTGATATTAATATATTATATATAATTTATACTATTCATACATGAAGGCAGTTATAATAATTGTCCTGGAAACATCTCCGTAGGTGGTTAAATGACCTTTAACAGGATGTTGTTGAAAGAGCGGGAAAGGGAAGTATGAAATTTATATTTTTCACTAATATGATAATTATAGTAGGTTAACATCATTGATATAATGTTAAATTACTATATAATCAATTTTGTATCATATGATTTTGAAAGGGAGAGGGTAAAAATAAAAGAGAAGAAGAAAAGAGAGAAGATTTAATAGAGACTTACTCTCTCCACGGTGTAGCTTCTCTTGCACAAAACTTTAACTCCCTCAGTGACTGGAGTTGGAGGACTCCCGAACGTCCCTAGTTATTCGAAGGGTCTTGAGAGGGAGTATTTGGGCTGATATTAGGGTTAGGAATGGATGGTAGGAGTGTTTTTATAAGGGGATAGAGATGGGTTATTTATACTTGAGGAGGGGGTATTTTTAGAATAAAAAATTAAATAAAATAATATATCAAAGGAAAGTGAAAAGAAAGAGAAAATGATATTTTAAGGAATCACTTTTGACTTTATCTTTTGGAAGGTTATTTTTAGGTTTATAAAATTAGTTTATTGTATTTTAAGGAACCATTTAAGAAATTAAATAAACCATGGACGAACCTAAATTTCTAGAAAGGATTATGTCACCATTAAATTATAAATGATGTAATTTAAGGTATACCAGTTATGTGAAAAACAATATTTTTACTATTCACATGAAAATTGAAGTATTTCAAATAATTACCAATAAATCACCCTTGGAAAATTTATACGTGAGGAATTAAAAAATGGACACCATTTTATGAGAATAATTTTCTAAATATGACAAATTTAATTTTTATTTAAAATTATCATTTATTTGAAAAAAATACTGATTTTAAAATTATAACTGATTTTATAACACTTTGAAATATTATTTAAGGTCTCATAAAATTATATTAAAATAATAAGACATAAAAATATTAATTTGTGAATACATTTTATGAAAATACATTTTATTTTATAAGATGTCTAAATTTTATTTACACTTTAATGGGTGTGTTTAATATTCATTTTATTAGTTTACTATTCATAAGGGTTATATTACTATTCCTAAGGTAAAGTTACTATTTCATTCATATAGGTTCCTTAACATCTAGAAACACTTCTTATTTCATTAATGAATCATTTATAAATTTCTTATTATGGTATCTAATTGATTTTTTGTGCTTTATATTATATGAAATTACTATAAGAAGGAAAAATTAAATTGATAAAAGTTTGGGTCATTACAAATGGAAAGTGAGATGCTAAAGGAACCTTTTCAACATCATTCAAAAATAGATGTTGGTCATCATATAGGAGGTTATTTTCATTGCATGTCATGAGATAAGTCAATGAAAGTTTAAATGCAATGAAGTGAATTTAAAAATCAATTAGTCTCTTATTCTTTAGGTATATTAATCAATTTTAAGTAATCTTTCTATCATACTTCTTGGGTATTGAATAAAATATGACTATCACATATGTGTATTGAAATATAGTAACCAAGTAAGTATAAAAACATAGTAATAAGTAAGGTTTGTTCTCAAATCAGTTGAGAAAGGGTGGTTTCTACGTCAGTGGTGAGAAGTATACAACTTCTATATTTTCAAGTTTATTTATTCTAGTTGAACATTTGTAATATCACAAAAACATTCATCTCACGTGTCTATTGGACACAAGCATACATTATTCCAATTTTGGAATAAATGTTGTTTGTGGTGTTTAATTCTCAACTAATTGTTCAATGATGCTTGAATCATTGTAAATAACCGATTAATATAAAATGTAAGAATTTTATACCCAGTTTTGTCTAGATAATTCTTTATTAAGAAAAACTAAGTAGTTGTCAAGAATATACACAGTATGGTTTTAGATTATTTGGAGTTAAATACCTTAGGTATTATTAACACTTATACTTATTTATTTTGGATAAATAAAAGTTTAGAAATATAGGTAATCTATAAATATTTTGAATCTAGTTCAACAAGAGAGCATAAACTATTCCAAGGATAATCTAGTAGTAAATATAATTCATTATATTACTTTAAGTGTTTATTAAGGAATGAAGAAATGAATTATGGTATATTCATGGTTAGAATATATGATTTTCTTCAGCCTCACATGTTTAATAAAATCTTGAACAAGCATTCATTGATCATTATAATGTATCATGGAGTAATTCATAAATGCAAATTACCTTATCCATATCAAATCTATGATGATAATAAGGAGGATTGATGATGATTCTTACATATTAAAATTGATCAATATAATGTAGCTTGGAGTAATTCCTAAATGAATATTTCCTTGTATACATCAAAGTCATGATGTAAGTAAAAGGAGCAGGAATGTTGATACTCACATGCATTGAAAAAACTTACATTATTTTCAAGACATGATTCACACATAGCAGTGTAATCCCATAACCATATGCCAACTATAATGAAAAATGAATATTATTGATTTATAGTATGATACAAAATCCATCATGTCATTAGAACATTTGTTTTAGATTCGCAGTGTTTTTTGAGGATATAAACAAACTTACATCAAGCCAAACACAAAGTGCATCTCAGTTAATATCCCAAAGTACATGTAGGATAATATATAAATTTATATGATAGAAAAGTTGATAGTAAAGTGATGGACTATATTTCTATAAAAGTGTGCACATATCTATTTGAGATAGTGGGAGCAAGACTGACTTGGATTTATTCAATGCCATAAATGAAAAAATAGTTGTCATTGGAACAAGTTCCACTAGAGCTTGTGGAATAGGGATATTCTAGAGACACATACTGCATAGTAAGGATAAAACCATGGTAATGGTTTTACATCTACAATGGTTGGTGATATATTATTTATTTAGAATAATGAATCCTGCAAGTAAGAAGTATATGGAAATATGATAAAATTGAAAAGATCAATTTAAATTCAATAATGGATTCTAGGTATCAAAGTGTAGGGGATTATTATTTTGAATATTATGATGGGTATTCATGTGATATTATACATGGGTTGTACAAGTGTGGTAACAATAAGGAAAAATTGGTTATAATGGATAATTATGCCTAAATCCATTGGAATTTTACTTATAATAGCTATTTTATACGATCATTTTATTAAGAATTGGATTTCAAGACAACCAATCATGGAATGTGTCAATATAAAGCAACCATAAAGGGATGGCGACCCCATAGAATGCCAATAAGGAGTGAAAGTTACTCGCATCCAGTTTAGGATTAAAGTAAGCAACTATATCATAGAAAATTCATTTGGAATGATTTTTTTCTATGTGTCTTCAAGAGGTTAGTGGGAACACCACTATTTTCTAAGTAAAATATGTTTAGTAACATATGAAAAACAACTATTGGTCTTAAATTTAGTTAAGACTAGTATGAAAGATACTTTCTATAGATTGATTCAAAGTAGTAACCTATATTCTAGGGAATGAGATATATTGAGGTAGATCTAATGAGTTTATTAGACTAATTAAAAGCATATATACCAACATAGTATTGAAAAATAAAATTTAGAACAATTAAATAGATAATTGTCACCAATGTCACATGGAATACATATCTTCAAGAAGACATGTATGGGATATGGGAGGAGATTAATGTGGTATAAGTAGAATTCCATATACTATAGTGACAGATACATCACATATACCATGATATTTAATAGATATTATATTGTAAACATATACTTTATGGTAGGTAAATATCAATTATATCTAGGAGAAATATATGAGAAGCAGTCAGAACTATCTGATTTCACTTGAGAGAGTACAAAGGATATGTACCTAGGAGTTAGAGAAGAATGGACTCTAGTTATAAGGGGGCTCAAACTAGTCTTACTTTGGATCAATATGATCTAATATCATAGTTAGGATGATGTAATTATCATGATAAGACCATTCAATCCAGTGGTATCTATATCTACAAATATCGAGTGTGTTGTGACTCCTATGGAAGATAAATAAGTAGTATTAAACATGAAACAATTTTTTCCAGTTATTTGAATTGAAAATAGTAAGTAAATTTTTATCATAATATAAATTATGATAATTATACTACTAGTACTATCCAAGATTTCAATTTTTGACAGTGGAAAAAAGGTATATTGTAACACCCAAAGATTTTACGATATGTCTCTTTTTAAAACTCATGTTACAAAGAACACCCAGCTTAAAAAATGATTGAATATTATTATTTATACGTTACCTAGATGTTGGAATGTTGGTAATGAAAGGGATTAATTAAATTATGAAAATATAGTTTACACATGTTTATAAAATGAATTCATTGGTTTCCAATTAATTAAAAATGAAAATAAAAACCAATTGAACATAAAAGATGTGTTTTTATAAAAAAATATATTTATGACCATAAAGAAATTTTATCTTAAATTAATCAAAATTATTGAAATATATTAATGAAATTTATATATTAAATATTAAATCAAATATTTTTAAATTCAATCAGTATGTTTGATAGTCTTAAGATAAGAATAAATCTAATTTTAAGCATAAAAAGATATATTTTCTAGAAGGAAATTTTACCTCCTTTTAATGGCGCACATGTTTAAAAACTAAATTTTGACACTTTTATAAATTATATTGAACAAAATAAAATTAATGTTTAAATTAAAAATTTCAAAATTATCATAGGGTAAAATTTTGGAATTTTGCTGAAAATATTTATTTTCTAGTGAATAGTGAAAAAATATCGATTTTTATAAAACTGTCAATTTCATTATATTAATAGTGTCCATATAATTTTAATAGTAAAATAAACTATTAAATTATAAATAAAATTTAGTTATCTTAATAATTAGAATATAATTTATTTTTATCATGAAATAAGTTAATAAATGTTTTAAAAATGATAAATTAAGTGTTGATATTTTTTTGAAACATAAATATTCATTAATAATTTTAAAATTAAACTAATTATTTAAAATAAAATTTATTTTCATGAAATATATTAATAAATTAATATTTTGTATTATTATTTTTATAAGATAATTTTACGAGACCTCAATTATTTCTTCAAAGTGTCATGAAATCGGTTGTAATTTTAAAAAACAACATTTTTTTAATAAATGATGATTTCAATTAAAAATTAAATTCCTAATATTTAGAAAATTATTTTCATAAAATGGAGTATATTTTTGAATTCTAAAACTCAAAAAATGGTTAAGGTGATTTTTTGGGATTTTTTAGAAAAATTTGAATTTTGGGTGAATATTGAAATACAATAATTTACGAAATAAGCTAAATACATGAATTACTAAGTCATGGATGATGTATGGATGATGTAATCCCATAATATCTAACTATCCTTATATTTTTACTATATTTAGTCATGATAATGAAAACTATTCATAGTCTTGAGCCAAAATAATAAACTAATGAATAAAATAATAAAAACACCCCTCTCCTCCACTATAAATACCACCTCTCACCACCCCTTCTCCTCACTCCTCCAAATCCTTGAAACTTGTAAAATTTCTAAAAAACACCTCTAAAAAACCTATCCATAATGTTATGGTCTGTCTGGTATCACCTTAATGACCATTTCAAAGTTCAGTAAGGAGGTTCTTAAGGAGAGGAATTCAAGAGGTAAATTCCACTTTCATTCTTTTAATTTTATTTCAATTTATTTTATTTTCTTATACATTACTTACCTAATCTGTCAAAACATGCATGATAACTCCAATATATTATATATACTATAATTTTATTATGATAATGGGATATCCAACACCAATTCTTTTCTCTTCCCCTTTTTGTTTTAAAAATGAAAACGTCGCCCCTGAGGTGTTGATTCCCCACCCTCCTGGATGATGATTATTTCATTTTCTAATAATGACTTCAAGGATGGTAATAAAAAAAATTTTATGGTTGAATGAGATTATAATATTTATATTACTACTTATTTAGTATTCTGGAACTAGTATATATAAATAATATTAATTAATAAAACAAAGCAAGTGCGTGATGATTGAAAAAATGCCAAAATAATCTAAACAGTTATCCTTAACATTCTATATTATGAATCATCCTAATATATGAAAAAAAATATTTATAATACCATTAAATATTATGTAAGTTCATTAATAACATATAATTTCAATTCTGGATAACTATTCCCATTTCACATGATCTTTCATACATGTATACAAGTGAATCGATTATAAAAATCAAGGAAATGAACACTTCTGAATAACGAAATTGAATCTTATAACTCATGAAAAATACAATAAATGAAATCAATAAAATTTATAATAAATCAACTAAATATTTACTAGGTTATTAATTAAATTATTAGTGAATCTAATTTCATTATACAGGATATTAAGTACAAGTGAAGAACACTTTTAGACATATGGTCAGGGTTTTCTCATCTCACTTTTATTTCTATGAGATATGCATTATTCACCACTATTTCTTATGTGTGATGTATGTGAACTTACCATTAATGTGTCTTATCATAAATCTATTTATATTCGTGGTATTTAATATCTTACCTGATGATCATTAATTTTATGGGACATATGGTTCGACTGTCTACAAAGTGGTAAGAGTTTCTTCCCAAACCTCCATTTTCATTCGGGTTACGCTTTCTCTCTCTTTACCAAAATTTAATTCTTCTTAATTTTTATATACTTATTCTAAATTATGTGAATATGTTCCAAAATCATGTATCTATATCATTTCATATTTATTTTATTGGGATATACATGTTTTATAAGGTTTTCCTTTTTCAATTCCTATCGATAAGCAAGCCTGATTAAAGGGAACTTCCCAATTTCTTACCCATTTTCAATTGAACTCCATGATATATTTTAATACTCCATTATTTTTCTAAAATAAATAATTTTATCCTGAAAAATATCTTTTTTAATTTCTAGTTTTATTCAAAAATTATGCATTTTTCTGTTTTAAAGACTCTTTAGTATTTTCCTTTAAACCTCACTAAAGATGCTCAATTCTAAAGTTTCTTAAATGATGTTTTTACATGTTTTCACTTTAGTTAGAAATAATTTTTGCCTAAAATATAATTTCATTATCCCTTCATTTTATTTCTTTGGATATACATGTTAAAATATTATTTTATGAAAAATGAAAATGATTTTCCAAAAGAACTCTTCTTTTCAAAGAAAAAGGGTATTTAACTCAAGAATTTCTCAATGATTTTATTAGAGTAATTTCATATTTGATTATGATTAAAATATTTAAAAATGGCATGGGAAACTTTGAATTAAATATATTCTTTTATTCTATATTTGAGGAATGTATTGGACTTAGTAAGTGATGGGAGGGGCCCGCTATATCCCCCTGATGCATCGGTATGTCTCATATGAAAAAATAGACTAGATTTTTACCCATTTATGTATGGTGTCTTGGAAAAATCCTTGAAGTTATGTTTATGATGTCCAAAATTATGCATTCCGTCATTATGATACTAGTAATTGATTGTCCATGTTATTATTTGACTATTAGAGTATTCATGGTTAAGTTTCTTTCTCATGTGATTATTTATGGAATTATTTAATCAGATTTTATTCCTATCACATTTTGCTCAAGATAATGTTTTAATGACATTTATTTTTAGGTATTCACCATGAGTTATTATTTATGTTTATTTATGATAGATTATGCTATTTTTCTTACCCTTATTGAGCATCTGAGCTCACCCCTTATGTTTTTCCCCAGGATGCGAAGATGTATATTATAAATGACTTGAAGGGATAATATAAGAGTTTATGGGTGATTACAATGGAGTTTCTCTGTTGTATTTCATTTCAAGTTGTAATGTAATACTTATATTTTTATCTGATTTTCTAAAGCTACTAAACTATTCAGTCCTTTGGGATGAAAACACTTATTCTTAGTACCATTTTATTCAAGTAAGGCACCGACTTTGAGATACTAGGGTTGGGGTCTTTACAGTTGCTATCAAAGAAATTTTAGTATAAACCTTTTAAAATAGATTTAAAAAACATATATTAGGGAACATAACCCTAATATAGACTTTGAGAACAAGTATTGAAGAAAATCCTAGAATTTTGTCAAGGTAAAGATTATGTGGGTCTTCCCAGCTATAGATGTATGTCTGTATACTACAAGTGGATGTGGTTTTTACACAGATGTACCTAGGTTTAACAACTCCAACAAGGTGCGTTGAGCATGACTCGATTTAACCTGGTACATGACAACGGGCCTTACTTCACACCTGGTTTGACATTACCGGGGGATATTCTTAGGATTATTAAAATTTTATTTACAAAACATTGTGAAGGATTTAAAAGTAAATATGTCCCCAAAGAAACCATGTTTAGGATTATGAGATTATTTACGCATAAAATTTTCAATTTATGTTAAGTATTTCACTAGTTTTGGGATTATAAATTATGTTTCATAATGATTTGATCTAATCAAGTTTATATTTTCATTTATGAATGGAATCTCACAAAAGGAATGGGAGCCTCACAAATGCACATGATCCAAAGAGTAAAGAGGATCAAATCTTTTATGGTCTTAGGCCAATATTTTGAAGGGAACAAGTCTCCCAAACATTATCATCATATGAGGATATAGTATCATGTGATAATGAGATAATGAATGAATTATATAAGTATTATGGATTTAGAGGTAAGCATGAGAATAAGAGTTCAACTAAGGAAAAATTGAATAAAAGAAAAAAGATAAATAAGTATTTTTTTCATATGTGAAAATTGTGAAAGAAACACCCTGGTACTTGCTTAAAAGGAATGGGGGTTTTCTACAAGTGTGAAGATAAATCCATCATTATTGTTATTTAAAGGTTAAGAAAATAGTTTCTAATGTTAAATTATTTAACTAAAAGTAGATTAGGCACTATAAAAATCAATGTCTAAAGTTTCAAAGGGATATACCCCAAAAGAGGATAATGGGTCATGGTCAAGCTTATGCTAATACCACAGACGAAGAGGAATGATCAATATGGTCATGTTTCGATACAAGAGTTATGTATTTTATCAATAATTCTATGCATATAATATTATTGAGATATATAAGGATTGTACTAAAATACTTATTCTTTAAGGATTTAGAAGCATGAGATGAATAACACAAGAAATCAAGATAATTGATTCTATTGCAAGATGATCTTTTTTAAAACACATGAATTTATAAAGATAAGACTAAATATGTTCTTTATGTTTATATAATAATAAATAAATGTTAATGAGATAGTATTGGTGACCATAAAGGTGGTTAGTGATCTTATGGTTTATGTTATATAAGAATTATTAGATGTTTGGATTTAAGAATATATTCGATAACATGATATTTTATTTTTGGAAGCATGCGTGTTTTCACTAGGGTTTAAAGGTGGTAAAGGTATTAAAATATTTGCTATGTGAAAATAAGAGATACATTATGTTTTTTGTGTGGAAAATATGATGTTAATTAACATTTCTTCTAAATATTTAGTATTTGAATTTGGACAGACATATTTCGAATGAGTCTTAAGGTTAACTACTTATGGAATAGATTAAGGATATTATTGATTAAGATTAAAGTATTATTTTTAATAATGGATAACATATTCCAACATTTTTTGTTTTAGAAAACATTTAAAGGCCTAAGGAATGAATTATGGATTGTTTGATTAAAGTGCATCAGGAATAAAAATTCATCTTGAATATCCATATTTTTGTTTAAGAAATGAAGTGGAGTTAGTTCGAAGCACAACTAAAGGATGAGATTATGACATGGAAAGGAATCAAGTAAGTTTAATTTCCCAAGTGATTTTCTGGATATTAAAATAATCCTTTAACACTAGGAAAAGGATTTTAGAAAAAAACATCATCCGTTTACATTTACTTTTGAGAAATCAATTGTCTTTTCACTAAACAAAAATTTATGATTTTATGATGGTAGACTTTATAAAAATCATGTTTTCTATCACTCTACATCAGAACATGATAGTTATATTTCTCTTCCACGTCCATATTTTTATGAGTTTTCTCCTATTTTGGAATCTTAGTTTTGTGGTGACCTTTTCATTTCTCTTCACCTCTTTTTATGAGGAAGTGTTATAAACCCTTTTTATGATATGGGATTTACACAAAGGAATTTTCAAGTATCAAACTTTAATTTTTGAAGTGAAAATTTAAATTTCAAGGATTCAATTTATTAAAGGAGGAGATAATATAACACCCCAAGATTTTACAGTATGTCTCTTTTTAAAATTTAACTTCTTCGATGACTTATGTTACAAAGAACATCGAGCTTAAATGAATGATTAATGATTATTATTTAATTGTGACCTACATATTCGAATAGTGGGAATGGAAGTGATTTAATAAATTATGAAAATATAGTTTAAACATTTTTATAAAATGAATTCATTGGTTACTAATTAATTAGAAATGAAAATAAAAACTAATTGAACATAAAGTGTGTGTTTTTGTAAAAAATTATATTTATGACCATAATAGAATTTTATATTAAATTAATCACTATAATTGAAATATCTTAATGAAATTTATATATTACATATTCAATAAAAATATTGTTAAATTAAATTAATAATTTTGATATGATTATGATAAGAATAAATCCAATTTTAAGCATAAAAAGATATATTTTATAAAACGTAATTTTATCGCTGTTTAATAGCGCACATGTTTAAAAACTAAATTTTTACACTTTTATAAATTCTATTTTATAAAAAAACTTCATTTTTAAAATATAAGTGTAAAAATTAGCTTAGTGTAAAATTTTGGTATTTTTCTGAAAATATTTATTTTCTAGTGAATAGTGAAGAAATCCCAATTTTTACAAAACTGTCATTTTCATTATATTAATATTATATTTATGATTTGAATAGTAAAATCACCAATGAAAGTATAAATAAAATTTAGGTATCTTATTAAGAAGAATATAATATATTTATATCATGAAATAATTAAATAAATGTTTTAAAGATGATAAATTAAGTGTTGATATTTTTTTTGAAACATAGATGTTTATTCACAATTTTATAATTAAAATAATAATTTAAAAGAAAATTTATTTTAATGAAATAAATTCATAAATTAATATTTTTTTCTTATGATTATAAGATAATTTTATGAGACCTTAATTAATTTTTCAAAGTGTCATGAAATTGATTGTAATTTTAAAATCAGTATATTTTGAATAAATGACGATTTTAATTTCAAATTAAATTTTGGATATTTATAAAATTATTTTCTTAAAATGGAGTCCATTTTTTAATTCTACACATCAAAAAATGGTTAGGTTGAATTTTTTGGATTTTTCTGAAAAAGTTGAATTTTTAGTGAATAGTAAAATACGGTAATTTACAAAATAAGTTAAATACATGAATTATTGAGTCATGGATGATTTATGTATGATATAATCCCATAATATAGAACTATATTTATCTTTTTAATGTATTTATTCATGGGAATAAAAACTATTCATATTCTTGAGCAAAAATAATAAACTAATGAATAAAATAATAAAAAAAACACCCCTCTCAACCACTATAAATATCACCCCCTTTCATCGTACCTTTAAATACTTGAAGCTTATATAATTTCTAAAAATACACTCTTCCAAACATATCCACCACAATTTATTCTTTCTGGTCTCACCCAAAATACCATTTTAATGTTCCTTAAGGAGGTTCTCAAGGAGAAGAATTCAAGAGGCAAATTCCCCTTTTGTTCTTTTATTTTTTTCAATTTCTTTTATTTTTTTCCTTTACTTAAATACTCTGTAATAACATGAATTATAAATAAATTATCTTATACATAATATAATTTTATTATGATAATGTGATATCCACCATCAATTATTTTCTCTTCCCCTTTTTGTTCTAAAAATGAAAACTTCGTCCGTGAGGTGTCGATTCACCACCTTCGTGGATGAAGATTCTTTAATTTTCTAATACCACATTAAAGTCTGGTCATAAAACCATTTTTATAGTTAAAAAATATTATAATATTTATATTATAACTTATTTAGCATTTTGGAACCAATATATATACATAATATTAATTAATAAAATAAAAAAATTGTGTGATGATCAAAAAAATGCTAAAATAATCCAAATGGTTGTCATTAAAATTTTATCTTATGAATCATCCTCATATATGAAAAATAATGATGTATAAGACCATTAAATATTATTTAATTTTATTAATAACATAAAATTTCAATTCAAGATAACTATTCCCATTTCACATGATATTTCGTACATGTATACTAGTGAACCAATCATAATAATCAAGGAATCGAACACTTCCGGACGACGAAATTGAATCTTATAACACATAAAAAAGACCATAAATTAACTTAATAAAATTTATAATAAATAAAATAAAATTTTAATAGGTTATGAATTAAATTTTTAATGAATCTAATGTCATTATCCAGGACATTAAGTGCAAGTGCAGAGCACTTTCAGACATAAGGTAAGGGTTTTCTCATCTGACTTTTATTTCTGTGAGATATGCCTTATTCACCACTATTTATTATATATGGTGTATTTATACTAACCTTTGATTTATCATATAATGAATCTATTTATATTCATTTCATTAAATTTCTTACTTTATGATCATTAATTTTATGGGGAATATTGTTTGACTATTTGCAAAGTGGTAAGGGTTTCTTCCCGAACCACCATTTTCATTCAGGTTACAATTTCTCTCTCTTTATCCCAATGTAATTATTCTTCCTTTTTATATAATTCTTCTAAATTCTATTTATATATTCCAAAATCATGTATCTAGATCATTTTATCTTTATTTTATGGGGATATAAATGTTTTATAAAGTTTCCCTTTTCAATTTCTCCTGATAAGAAAGTCTGATTAATTGGAACTTCCCAATTTCTTACCCATTTTCAAGTGCACTACATAATATATTTTAATACACCATTATTTTTATAAAATCACTCATTTTATTATGAAAAATTATCTTTTTTCATTTCTGGTTTTATACAAAAATATGCCTTTTTCTGTTTTAAAGTATCATTAGTATTTTCACTTAGCCCACACTAAAGCCGCCCATTTTCACTTCATTTGGAAATCATTTACGAATAAAATATAATTTAATTTTCCCTCCATTTTCTTTTCTGGTATATATATGTTATAATATGATTTTATGAAAAATACAAATGATTTTCCAAAATAACTCATCTTTTCAAATAAAAATGGTATTTCTCTCATGAATTTGTCATTGGTTTTATTAGAGTACTTTCATCTATGATTATGATTCAAAAATTTCAAATTGGTATGGGACACTTTTGTAACGGCCCAAAGTTTTTAAATGGAAATTCCATTCTTATATTTATGTCATAAAATCTCATAAAAGCACAACATAATGAACTACTAATTGATAATTGACCTTTAAACATAATTTTTTCACTTCTGTGTTTGGAATTTCGAAAATCCGGCATACACGGTTGTGTTCAAGATGTTTTTTGGAGTCTAATAAAACAAAAATAATTTTTGGTGAATAGTAACCAACCCTAATGAATAGTAACATACCCTTATGAATATTGATATACCCTAATTAATAGTAACCTCACCTATGGTGGTATAAAAATAATATTCAATTTGGAAGTACGATATACCTATATTTTAGAATGAGTTAATGAATGTTTTAAAACCGGTTTTGATAATAAATTATCATTTTAATTAAATATTAAAATAATCATATTTAGAAAATTATTTTTGAAAAATGGACATCATTTTTGGATTCTACACGTCGAAAAATGGTTAGGTCGAATTTTTGGGATTTTTCTGAAATACTTGAAATTTTGATGAATCGTGAAATACGATAATTCACAAAATAAGAAAAATACATTGATTATGAAGTCATGATGATGTTATGATGATTTAAGCCCAATTGGTTCGTATTCACATGTTAAATTTACTATTTTTGGTCAAGGAATCATCATTATTCCTTTTCTTGAGGGAAATTAATAAACTATTGAATAAACAATTGGGAAAACCCTACCCTCCCTCACTATAAATACCCCCTCTCCTTACCTCTTTTCCTCACACCTCTCAAGCCTTTTTCCTAGAAAAAATTCTGCCCAAATACCCTCCCAATCTCCTTCCCCATGTCCAAGTATTTCTGGTCTTTCCAAAAGACCAAAATCAAATCCCCTAAGAGGAGTCTCAAAGAGAGGAGATCAAAGGGTAAGAACCCTCTTTCGTTTTCAAGTGTTTTGTTTTCATTTTCTTTCTTTTCTTATACCCTCTTCCCCTTAACTTATCCAAAAGGAATGAAAGCTCCAGAATCTCATATATTCCGAATGCTAATCATGTTTATGGAAAATTTCAAGCATCATACTTCTCCTCCTCTCCCTCACGTTCTAGAATTAAAACATCGTTCGTGATGTGTCAAATTACCGACATCATGGATAATGTGTTTTCAAATTCTTTTATCATTTTGTTTCTGGTCCTGAATCCATTTATGTTATGGTTGAACCAGATTATTATATATTTTATATGTTCTATTTAAGGTTCTATAATCCTTATACACTCATGATATAAAACAATAATACAAAACAAGTCAACTATGGGCAAAATCGTTAAAATTAATTCAGGTTTTTATCATTAATGTTTAATGTAAAGGTTCTCTTTCACTCTAATTAACCAAATTAATTTTTTAACCATGTAACCTACTAGATTTACACTAATTTTATATAACTTCAATTCTGGACAACCACTTCCATCTTACAATTTATTTGAACCTAAATACAACTGAACCGATTATTAAAACAAATGAAACAAACAGACCCGAACAATAAAATTGAACCTTGTAATCAATCAAAATGGGTATATATGAACTTAAAAAGGTTATAATTAATCTTTTAATTTTATATAAGGTTCTGGAACTATTGATTAATAAACCTAATTTGACTATTTAGGTCATTAATATCAAGTGGAGAACACCAACGGACCTAAGGTAAGTGATCCTCTCAATTTCACTCTTATTCAAGATTGTTCACTATGTTAGGACATGTTGTGTGTAATTATTAATTATGGGGTATGATTTATCACCTCCCCCATACATACATATTTATGTATAAGTGATGATAATTCCCTTTCATCTCTCACTAATCCCCCTCAAGTACTCCTGATACCATTCCGATAATCTGTAAAGAATTCTACCCGAACCTCTTTTATTCCTTCGGGTTGTCTTATCTACCTTTCTACCAAAATGATGTTATCTTATATTTTCTTATGCATAATCTAAATTTTTTGTAAATTTTCTAATTTTATTTATCAAGACTATTTCATCACTCTCTTTCGGGGATATGCATGCTTTTAAGTGATTCTCTCCTCCTTACTTCCTGATAAGGGAACCCATTTTAAGGGAACTTCCCAAATTATTTCTTATTATCAAGTGTACTATATCTTCTATTTTAAGTCACCTTTTTCTTTATAAAATCTGTATTTTTATTATTAAAACCCTCCTGGTTTACTTCTGGTTTTATAAAAAAATATTATGCCACTCTTCGTTTTAAGAGATATTTGATGTTTTCTTAAACCGCACTAAAATGTTTTGACTCAAAGATTCCTAAAAACTATTTTTACATGTTATCACTTCATTTTGTTATATTTTATCATGACTTATACCTTTATACATTATTAATTTCTATTTATGATTTAATTCCTTTCTTTCATGGATGCTTGTATGTTACGTCCCTTTTTATTATGCTTCATGACGTGATTGTGTGCCCATTTCTTTCCTTGGGTACTCTTATGTTTATGTATGATTGATTATGTGAGATCCTTTATGTGGAAAGAATATACATGAATAAGCTTATATGGGTGTGCTCAGATAGTTCTACAATGCATTGGGTAAAGTTAATGTCTCATGAGAAGATTATGGGCAAACGGTCCGGGCGGTTAGCCTTGGCTTGTGCTACTATGGGAAAAGAGATTGGTGGTTAGCCTTGACTCGTACTAAAGTCGTGTTTAAAGTTGATTCCACCTCTCTATGAAACTATGATTATATAATATCATGATTATATGATCCCTTTATTATTTTATTCCATGTTTTTATGATCCCATGTTTATATTTTATGATTCCATATGTTCCAGGCTTCCAATATCATTATGTCAAGCCTCCTAACTCATGTGCTTAAAGTTTATTCTTATGTTATTTCCCTTACTGAGATTTTTAGCTCATACCTTTGTTCATGTGTTCCCCAGGGTACCCTATGCAGATGTAAGGGCTCAAAGGAAGTTAGGAGCTCATTATGAAGATTAAATAAAGAAGTGTTTTTAGCCCCATGTTTTGTGATATATGTACCTAGTCTTCCAAGACACTAGACTTAACAATCCTTGGTTTGTACTCTGATGATGAATTATGTTTAAAATCATGAAATGTTATGTGTAAAAGGCTAGGGTCTCTATAACTTTGATTTAAAAATATCTTTTTATTCAACATATGAGGAATGCATTGGACATAGTAAGTGATGGTAGGGGCTTGCTATTGCCCCTCGATGCATCAGTAGGTCTCATGAGACAAACTAGATTAGGTTTTTACCCATTTGTGTGTGAAGTCTTGGATGAAGCCTTGAAGGTATGTTTATGATGTACAAAATTATATTTTCCCTCATTATAATACTAGTAATTGATAGTTAATGTTATTATTCGACTAGTAGAGTATCCATGGTTAAGTTTATTTCTCATGTGATTATTTATGGAATTATTTAATAAGATTTTATTCCTGCCATATTGTGCTTAAGATTGTGTTTTAATGGCATGTGTTTTTAGTTATTCACCAATCCTTATTGTTTATTCTTATTTATGATATCTTCCTCTATATTTCTTACCCTTACTGAGCATATAAGCTCACCCATTTCTTATGTTTTATTTTTCCCCAGGATGTGAAGATGTATATTATGAATAGATTGTAGGGGTAATATAGGAGTTTATGGGTGTTTCAAATAAATTTTATATATTTTATTTCATTTCAAGTTGTAATGTAATACTTATGTTTGTATCTGGTTTTCCAAAGATACCAATCTATTTGGTTATTTGGGATGTTAAATCTTGTTTATAGTAACATTGTATTAAAGTAAGGCACCAGCTATGGGATACTGGGATTGGGGTCATTATAGATATACTTGGGGATATCATCTTTTGAAAAGTCTTACTCAAGGGGGTTAAGTTACATATAAAATAACCGACAAGTAGTGGAAACTTGGCAGGCACATGACTAGATCCATAACTCAGTAGAAACATAATCTTATCATGTTAGAGCTAACAAGGATAGTTAGAAAGTTGTATCTAGTGCAAGTGAGAGCTTTGTAATAGAGGGTGTCCTAGACCCAACTTGACTAATAATTTTTTATTACCATATCCTATATATAGTGAGTTATGCATGATGTACACTTACCATAATAGTGTTGATATTTCTATATCCACTATTTACAAGTAATTTCCATATATTATTTGTCATATCGAAAGGTTATATCATTTCTTAGGATATAATGAATACTTCAAGATACTATGAAATTAATCTTAAACATATGTCATGTGTTCTAGATATATCATATTGATTGGACACAGTTGATGTCTGACTATTAGGTTCTGGGGTATCATAAGCATTAAGACATCTTCTCATGAAGTATTCACTTGGTGATACCTGGTAGGTGAGATTATCAGTGTATAATATTTGCAAAATCATGTTACCTTCATTCAATTATTTATTGACCCTTGTTTTGATCTCCTTTAAGTCAGGTCTTATTTTGGGGTCATTTCAGGAGAATTTGGAAAATTTCGGAAGCCCAAGGGGCAATTCAAGGTTAGGGAAAACCATGTGGTTTGGCTCAATAAACCGTGTGACCTATTGTGAGCCACTAGAATGAGGTGCGTGCTTTTTCCAAACCATGAAACCAGCCCCTCCAAACCATGAAACCTCAAACAATGAGTTTTTTAAAGGTTGGCACATGGTTTAAAAAACTGTGCACCCTCCTAGGTGAAAATGGGAACCCTACTAGTAAGGTAACATGGTTAGAGAACACAGTTTGTCTAGCTGTGTGGACATACCTAAAAAACTATGTGTGCAAGTTTTAATTCCCCCAAAATTTCATTAAAAATCCCAAACCCCCTATTTAAGATGCCTAGTCACCCCATTCGACCCTAACTCAAATCCCCAGTCTCTGAAGTCTCCTAAGAGAATATTTTGGCACCTCTAATCCTTTTTCTTGGTGGATTAAAGTTCCATTGATCTCGTTCAATATCCTATGGGTAAATAGATATCCTCTCATGTGGTTTCTTCTAATATCTCTTTCTCTCTTCCTTATAGAGTGATAGATCATAATGTTATTAATGTATCTAAAATCTATTATGTTAAATCTTGATTCTATGTTAAATTTCATTATCTCTTTCACCTTATTCTGCATCAGTGATCCCATTGTGGGTGTTGTCTTTGACCATGTGATAAAAGGTATGTGGTTTCATATTTATTTTACCTATGATTGAAACCTAAATTTGGTTTATTAAATTGAAATAAGTTTTTAATTGATTTAAAAGCCCTAATTTGAAAGGATTTGAAGTGTGATTTGAAATGGTATGAATTTCTTGAGAAACCCTAATTTTAATGAAATTGAAATGTGGGGAAGATTTTTGGAAAATGATGGATTGATTTTGAAATTTATTTGATGTTGAATTTTGAGAAAAATGGCTTAAAGTAAAAAATTATTTGAAATGGCATCAATTGATGAAAACCACTATTTTTATTTGGAAAAGATAAATGCATGTTGAAAATTAAAAACTAGGAAATTACAAATTACATTAATTTTAAATGTTTTATTTGACTATATTTTATTTATTGGTCATTTGAAGAACATGTTAGCCTAGGTAGTTAGTGGTAAATGGTATAAGCACACTAGGATCTTTACTCCCTAGCGATGGATTGATGATGAAAACTGTTACTAAAAAATGGCATCTTGAACACCCGAGTGGGTTTCCCTTTGGGAGTGTAGATGGCCCATGAGGGTTCCCTGATTGGGGTGTAGATTGATTTTATGGTTTACCCGTATCTTTTTCTAATAACATTATTGAGATGTGTTAGGATCCTATTACCTGAACTAACAAACCATAAGGCTTTTTTACATGGTTCTATGATTTTTTGACTTGATTATACATGCTATTTATTATTAAACTATTTCTTTCATGCCAAATACTTTATATAAGTGTTTTATATAAAATTTTATTTTAAGATAGTTTTGATATATATGCCATCTATATTAATTTGAAAGCATGTTTTGGTTTAAAATATGTGAATGATATATCATGCCTTGTTTAATTTAAAAAATAATAATTGGATTAATTATTATGGAATTGTTTATGGAACACTTGTTGAGACCCTATTGGGCTGTATAGTTTACACCCTACCTTTTCCTTTGGGAATTTGTATATTTTTTTATTCTAGGTCCAAGAAAAGGGATAACAACACTTGGAGGTGGTGCATGTTCTTGATCCTTGGGATCGTTGAGTGGTGATGGTGACTAGTGGAGTTGTTGTCCAATTGTTACACATGATTTTATAAGAATATTGTCTTGTTGACATTGTTGTTTCAATTGGGAAGTTTATCTATTTGTATGGGTACTATTTTACCTGATTATTTCTGGTACTATCTCCATTTGGGAGTATTGAGCAAGCTGAATGGCATTTTTTATCTTCTACAGTTTTGTGGGAAATTTGTTCCCACTTGTTTTTTATGATTCTAGGAGAAAGTTTCCAACTTGTGAGGATCAGAAATGCCTTTCATGCTATGTCATAGTTGTATTGGGTATCAGGAAACCAGTGTACCCAGGATGGTTCATGATAAAATGGTATCATAGGTGCAGGATAAACATCTTTCCTCAATGTCAGTATGCAGTTTAGGATGTATTTATGGGACTTAAGAGGTATTTGTGAGTAAGTTCCTGATCAGATATCATTGTAATAATCCTTTAGTCACCATGGGTGTTTGGGAAAAGTATCTTTGAGGAAATTTTTTATCTAATTTTAGTATTTTCCTTTCCTTTGATCCAAATTTTTTGAAATATCAATATTAAATTTTTTTCATGATGGAACTGATATTCCTATATCTTTGTTCATTGTATCTTTTCTGATGTCTTCAGTGTTTCTATTGACATTGTGTAGAATAATTCCTTCAAGAAGACATTTGAATAGGTTATAGGAGGGAGATGATGGTGAACCGCATTAAGAAAATCATCCAGTGGACCATAATCTTTTCGAGATAGTGGTGTAGGTTGTCTAAGCTCTAGGAAAAGTACCTGTACTCATCCCCATTTAGGCTCCGGTAGTGGAAAGTCGGAGGTATGAATCTCATGATCATGCTCTAGAGTTTCTTCTCCAAAATCCTCCTAATTTCCAAGGCTCTAACTATCCTCAAGAATCTTAGGACTGATTTAGAAAGATAAATATTCTTTTTGAGTTCTAGGAAATTCCTGATTCTATTAAGTTGAAATGTGCTAACTTTAAGTTAGAAGGGCCTAGAAGGAGATGGTGGGATTTGATGGTGATGGTGAAAAATCATGAGGGCATAGAATGGAAATAATTTTGATTTATTTTCAACAATAAATTCTATCCATAATATATGGTCTTTGAAAAATAAATGTAATTTCTCAAACTCTAGTAGGGAGACATGACTATGACTCAGTATACAAATCTATTTTCTAAGGTTGTTCAGTTTTCTCCCAAGGTAGTGACTAATGAGATGCTGAAGGCATAAAGACTTGAGATGGGTCTTTGATCTAACATATGATCTTAGGTTTTTATACTAAAGTTGGATTCTTATGTTGATGTGTTGGATAGGGAATTGATGGTTGAGGTTGGGATGCCTGGTAATTCAGGGTTGGCAGGAGTTCCTTTTTCTTCTAGTGGTATTTTTGTGAGTTCCTTTAAAGGAAAGAGGGAGAGTGATGAGTCTCATGGTGGTTGAAGACAACGAGTGTCTTCCATACCTCCTACAGTTCCTGGAAGAGTCTCATTAAATTAATTTAAATTTGTAAAGGTTGGTTATTAGATATGTGTGTGTACTGAGGACCCAAAGATCTTCAGTTCCTATGGTCACTCATAACATTTATATAAGTTATTCCATTTCTTTTCTACTCAATGCTGTGGAATGATCTCATCAGCTCTAAAAATTACTGCGACATAATCAAATGCTTCATGGTCTTAGGGGTTCTAGACACATGAATCTGGAATGAAGCTTCTTCATGGAGTGGAATCATCTCCAAAGTAACGTGAGAGGTACCATCAATTTTTCTTTATCCTTAGTGAATGATTTATTTGATACTAGTGCATTTTACTCATTTATATTGACTCATATTATGAATCTACTAAATATTCCTATGAAGATTTTATCTTATTTGATGCACACCTTGGAACCAAGAGAGAGTATAGACTCTGTTGTCCTACTTGTGTTTTATCTATATCATAAATTGGGCTTGCCAGAAATTTTCTAGTTCTATACATGTAACCTTTGGACATCATTCTTAGACTGGATTGGATTATTGTTAATAAGGACCAGATTTACTATTATCCTTGACTGGTCTCCTTTAATACACCTAATTGGGTGGTCCATGTCTTTCATGGATAATGATACCTGATATCTAGTAGAGTCGAACCAACTTTTCCAGAGTTGGGTAGGGTAATATCATTGTTTTATTTTGACTTAGAGTGAGAATCTTTGAGTGATTATCTCCCTTAACTCATTGTCAAGTTTCCCGACGTGTTCCCTTATGATTTCTCTAGTATTCCACTAGTAAGATAGGTAGATTTCTATATTGATTTAGTACTTGATACTCAACCATTATCTATTCCTTCTTACTGAATGGAACCGATAGAATTGAAATATTTGAAGGCTTAGTTGGATGATATGTTAGAGAAAGTATTTATACACCTGATTGTGTCACCTTGGTTGACACATGTTATCTTTATGAAGAAATCTGACAAAACAATTCACCTATGCATTTATTACTAAAAACTCAATTGAGTTATGATAAGGAAAACGTATTCGTTGTCATAGATTAATGATATTTTTGACCAATTCAAAGAGGAAAATTTGTTCTTGAATATTTATCTTTGACCTGGTTATCACCAATTGAGAATAAAATAATATGATATTTATAAGACTAACTTCAGGATTTGGTATGGTCACTTTGAGTCTCTTTTTATTCCCTTTTTCCTAAACAAAGATCCTACAGTCTTTATATATTTGATGAAAAAAATATTTCATGAGTACCTCAATTATTTTGTAGTGGTATTTTTGGATGATATTTTGGTTTACTCCAAAACTAAGGAGGATCATAAGTATTATCTGAGAGTAGTCCTATAAATCTTGAGAAATCATAGACTTTATGTGAATCTTTCAAAATGTAATTTATGGATTCGGGAATTGAAATTATTGGGACACATGGTGTTAGAACATGGTATCTTGGTTGATCCTAATAAGGTGAAATCTATCATGACATATGAACAATTTCATAATGACTTCAAGATATGAAGTTTCTTTGGATTTTCAGGATATTATCATAGGTTTTTGAAATTTTTCTTAAATTTGTCTTCTATGATGACTACTGTCACCCATAAGGGAGCGAAGTTCTTGTGGAATGGAAAATTTCAGAGTTCTTTTGCTGATATGAAACATCTTTTTACTTCTATGCCAGTATTTAATCCCCTAGAGGTAGGACGGGGCTATGTGGTCTTCTGTGACACATCTAGTTTGGGTTTTGGCTATGTTTTTATACAAGGTGATCACATAGTAGCCTATGGATATAGAAAACTTAGTCCATATGCGAATAATTATCCAATCCATTATCTCTAACTCATAGTTTTGATTTATGCTCTTAAGATTTGGGGGAATTATCTTTTTGGAGAAAGGTTTACTGTTTATTCCAACCACAAAATCATGAGTTGTATCTTATCTTAAAAATATTTGATCATTTTTCACATTAATTTTGTGGAGTACCTACATTCTTTTGACTTAGACATTGTCTACACCCTGGGGAAGGGAAATGTTGTTGCTAATGCTTTGAGTAGGAAACTTCTAACCCAGGTCATGAAAGAATCATCAGAAGAGTATAACTTAATGGCTTGTTTTTCTTCGTTGTATTTTGGAGTTTGGGAAGAAGGGAATAAGGTTTCTTTAACAAGTTTTTAGTTGACCTATACTGTTCTTGAGATGATTCTTTAGGAAAAACAACTTGATGATGAATTATGTATCTTTAGGGACTCTATTTATGGTGGGGAGACCATCGATAAGTGGAAATTCTATTATATGGGAATCCTATGTTTTCAAAATCATTTTTTCATGCATTAATTCATAAGTAAGGCTGTAATGGGGGATTTTCATAATTCTCAGTGGGCAGTGCACCCTATAATAACAAAGATGTTTTATAATATACAAAGATGATTCTAGTGGCCAAGTATGAGATGAGGCATAATTTCCTTTTTTTATCATTGTTATCACTATCAACACGTTAAATCTGAGCACTAGAGACCTTTGGGTTTTTTTCATCCACTTTTAGTTCAAACTTGGAAGTGGGACAAGATCTCTATGGACTTTGTGGTTGGGTTTCCGTGTACCCCTCAGGAAAGAATGTGATATGGATTGTGATCGATCAGCTAATGAAATCAGCTCACTTCTTACCCATTCATGATAAAACAAAAGTTTAGGACTTGGGATTGAAGGTACTGGGGTGTGCCGAAGATGCCGGTGGACCAGGGATTTAAAAAGTTTCACCAATGATCGATGTAACAACATCATCACTGGTGATGCACTACCCCGATATAAGCTCTAGGATCACACATGAATATTATTAAGTACAAAATTAAACCATAAATAATTGGTTCGATCTAAAGTCATTCATTATTCATCCATTCATTTCTAGTGACTGTTGCTTGAAGAATCCAAAGTCGAATTCCTCTAGATTATCCACACACACTTTAAAAATCTTTGGGAGTGCCGATCATTGAATTCTGGGTGCTAGCAGGAAGATCCAATGACACCTTCGACATTCCAACAATCACCACATCATCCTTCTTACAATGCATGAGGGAGAGCTCAATCCAATCATTTAGATCAAGAGACTCTCTCTCTAGAAAGTAGGAAATGAGAGATAATCTCTCAAGATTTTTATATGAATAATTTTTTGGTGAGTGCCTCTCCTCCTATTTATAGCGTATTAAGAAATTACTTGTAAAGGCTCCTCGAACCCTGAATATTTGACACAATATATAAATAATATATTATGACTACTATACTGAGTCATAAATATCATTTATATTTTTATCAATTTATTGTAATATATTAAATATATTACATGATAAAACCTGATTCATTAACTCGACTCTTCGTTCCCGCAAATATTAAATGAACCTTGAATATTTTAAACCAATACTCTTTTATATAATATTTTCCATTTATTTACTCTAAAACATGTAAATACATATAATAAATAAATTTAATTCCAATTATTCTTAAATTAAATAAAATGAATTTATTTATTCCTTTTGGTGATCGTACATCCTTGGAAAAAACTCAAACCCCATTGGTGGGTCCCACCATGTCCTATATACCTATTCACCTAAATAGGGAAAATTCTTGAATATGCTATTTTCTGTGACCCTCTAGGCCCTTATCCCAATAGAAGTGAATACTATTTACAGACCAAGAGCAGAATCTAGTAACCCATCATGACCCCTAAAGAGATAAGGAGTAGTCATAGCAACAAAAACCAACCTACGAATACAAACTGTGTAATATAATCTCTATGTCTTTAGATATCTCATAAAATAGGATGTACACCCATGTCATCTCCCTTTATTGATTTATTATTTATTGATATAACTGGACATATTTACTCTCAACTACCATGGTCATAGATTTATCTAGGTAGTACCATATTGATCAACCTGGCCCGGGATATATTACTTCCTCAACTTGGAAGTGAAAAATTCTATCTTGACCATTCAACCAATTCCATACCACTCATGCCACACCCAACACAAGCTACCTCTCCTGAATTTCATTACCATGGTTTTTTTTCCTTATGTCAAAGTATACAACCAAATGGAACACACTAATAATGATCTTAATTTAGGAGACCAATACACATGTACGTAGATAGGAACAAACAATGATACCCAAAGCATATAGAGTTCATATTGGCGGGTTTTTCCTCAAGATCTAAAATTCTATAGATCCACAAGTGAGAAATTTATAAGAATAAGTTTCAATGATTATAATCCCCTATCACATGATAGTAAAAAATCTATTGTGTCCAGTCAGTATTATGTATCTAGACCATAGAACATATATTTAAGATTAATGTCATAGTATCTAAAGGTTCACATTATAGCCTGGGATATGATATAACCTTTTGAAACAATAATTAATCTATGAAAATTACCATGAAAATGTGGACAAAAAAATGTATACACTATAATATTAAGTGCATATCATTCATATCGCACTGAATACATGAAATGGTAATAAAAAATTATTGTATAGTTGGGTCTATGAAACCCACTATTAAAAAACTACCACTTGTGCTATATCCAACTTTCTAACCATCCTTGTTAGCTCTCACATGATTAATATCATGTTTCTACTAAATCACAACTTTAGTTGCTGGGTCTTCCATGTTTTTTCTACGTGTAAATTCTGCTAAGTGTGACCTCACCTCCTTTATTAAAAATTCTCAAGAGATGGAATCCTCAAGTATATCCCTTTTTTCCACTATCAAAACTTTACATCTTGGATATTACTTGTAATATAATTATCATAATGATAAAACTTTACATACTAGGCATGATTCCAAGAACTAGAAAAAATCATTGCATTTAATAATTTATTCTTAGCTACCTTAAAAGCTACAACGTACTCAGTGTTTGTAGAATTGGATACAACTAGCTTGTATGATCTTGGATCACTCATTCTCTTATCCTGACTGCGATATTAGATCATAATGATATTATAGGAAGACTAGTTTTTTCCTCTGAAAACTATTATCCTTTCATCTCATGATCCGAAAATTTAAAATATTCATATGTTGTAAGAAACATTATAGGATAGACTATAAATTTCTGTGGGTGTGAGGGAAAAATTTGAAGTTATGTGAAAAATTAGATTTTTAATATTGGTTATTAAAATAACATATGTTAAAAACTGATTGAGAGAAGGGTTTTGATATTGGTTATACATTTAATTAACATTTAATTTTTTTCTTAAAGTGTATTTTTTTAGTAAAACAAATGCCAAAATTTAAAAAAAATGACATCTATTTTAATAAAAACCAATGTGAAAAGTTTCTTAAAAAACATTCATTGTTTTTTAATGAAACTGACATCATAAGAAAAAAATCCAATTTTTAGTAAAAACAGACATAAAAATTTATATATGGAATACTTTTTGAAATTGTTTAAATAAAACTAATGTTAAAAGTACCTCCATGTGTATTGTAATGTCAATTTTAGAAAAATTAGTGTAATAAATCTGACATGGAAACATTTTATTCAACTAGTGGAACTCTCACATGTGAACATTAGGAAAAGTGTGAATCTCAATTAAAGGGATTTATGAGGAAAGGTATACCACTTGGGATGGTGGTAAGAGTCTATCCCAAGAGGTTTACCCACCCATGGAGTTCTCTTATAGGTATCATTTATATCCCAATAGGTATGGGACATGACTATTATAGTTGGTAATAAAGTAAGGGTTTAGATGACTATAGAATTTAGGAATTTATCATATGAGGGTAATTTAAGAGTTAAGGATATCATTATAAGTTAATAAGTATAAGGTTTATTATAAGTTCAAAAGTATCAATACTCTTTTTAATTTTTTTCTGATGGGAGTAGTTTGGGATAAATTTATTGAGTTTCAATAGATTTTTTATGTAAATGTAACCCTTATGTGTAACTTGAGTTTCAGTGAAAATGCTATTTGAGTAAGGATGTTTTTGTATTTCATTATCATAATTTTAATGGGACATAGCTTTGCTTGAGCACCACCTTCCATCCTCAGACGGATAGTCAGACTGAGAGGACCATTCAGACTCTCGAGGACATGCTCCGTGCATGCGTCCTTGACTTTGGTCGCAGCTGGGAGGATCACCTACCCTTGGTGGAGTTTGCGTACAACAACAGCTACCACTCCACCATCGGGATAGCACCATACGAGGCACTGTATGACCGACCTTGAGGATCACCTATGTGATGGAATGACCCTGGGGAGTCAGCACTTGTAGGACCAGAGATGGTTCAGGCTATGATGGAGAAGGTTTAGATCATCCAGGAGTGGATGAAGACTGCACAGAGCAGACAGAAGTCCTATGTTGATAGGAGGCGGAGACCACTAGAGTTCGAGGATAGTGACCACATATTCTTACAGGTCTCACCTCGATGGGGTCTACAGAGATTTGGACGGGGCGAAAATTTATCTACGTGTTTCATTAGACCATTCCAGGTCCTCAGCAGAGTAGGCGAGGTGGCTTACCGCCTGTCCCTTCCACCTCAGTTGCACCAGGTTCATGACGTCTTCCACGTATCTCAACTGAGGAAATACGTGCACGACCAGACCCACATCATCGATCATGGAGAGCTAGACATCGATGATGGGGAGACGTTTATAGAGGTCCCGGTGGAGATTGAGGATCGACAGGAGCGAGTCCTACGTGGATGGTCGATTCCTCTAGTTCACATTCGCTGGCATCACGGGAACCTCCAGGAGATCACTTGGGAGCGGGAGGCACAGATGTGAGCTCATAATCCCCATTTGTTTTCCTAGAGGGTGTTATAGCTTTATGGGGATGTAAATCCCTGAGGTGGGAGTAATGTAAAGACCCATAATTTTCAAGGAAATGTTTTTTCTTAATTCTTTGGAATTTTACGATTCTATGTCTTCTGGCGGCACTTGATTCTGAGGCCCGGTGTGCCTGAAATCAATTTCTGAAATTTTGTTCGGGTATGTTTAGTAAACGTATGAGCGGGTTTTTCTATCTTTAGAACCAGTGCTCGGAATTGAAATCCAAGGGCACTGATGAACTCACAGCGCCAGTAATTGCTTAATGGGTCCTTTACTGCAGTTGCGTTTTATGTGGGTTGAAAATTAAAAATTGGGGTTTAATTAAAAAGTTAAATAAATTTGTTTAGAACAATTTTATTTATCTATGGTAGTTATTTCCTCCCATGGGGAAGTTATTTGTGGGGCCCACACCCACATAACTCCCCATGTGTGGATAATTGTGAGGTGGGGCCCACACAAGCCCCAACCTTTCATCTCCCCATAACCTCCCTTAAACCCCCAATTAACTCCCCTTATTTTATTATGAAAACTCCCCCTTATTGAATGAGAACTCTCCCTCTCCCTTTCTCTCTCTCTTTAAAATTTTCCAACACATGTTAATTAATGAATTCAAACTCTTCAATTAATTAATTAAAGGGTTTGAATTTTTAATTACATGTGTGAATAAAAAAAATAATAGCTTTAACTATTATTTTGTTTTGGGGGGCATTTGTTGTGTGAGAGGATTTGTGAGAGAGATTTGGAGAAAGAAAGAAGAGTGTTCTTCTCTCAATGAAGAACACCATCCTTCCAACAAAGAACCGCCGAGGAATGTCACATCGCCTTCGATCTTCAGCCAAACCAAAGGAGAAGGAGCCACCCGCAAGGAACGCCGACGATGCATCACCGTCGGCCCTTCTTTCCCGATGTCAACGAATTGACGTCGTTCTTCCGTGACGCCCGACTACTACGACATGCGTTTTCCGTGACGCTCGATGACGTGCGACGTCTTTTCAAGGTTGGGGTTTGTTCATTTTGAAGTGATTATTTCTCACCCTGTTCTTCATTGGAAATTATAGTTTATCTTTGGCCAGTTGCTACCGCTTAACGCGGAGGGCGCGGGCCGAACACACACGGATCGTCAACCCTCCGTAGTCTCCTTGTTTGCGATTGAGGCGCGTTGAAAGAGGCGGTGACGGAGAAGCGGTGGTCGTGTGCCGACCGCATGTGGAAGAACCGCGGGCCGCTCGACCGAGAAAGAACCAGCCAGCCATAGCTGGCCAGGCCGAAGGGAGGAACCACGGCACCCCATGGCGCCGCGTTGCAGAGAACCGCGGCCTGCATAGGGCGGACCGCTTTGGCGGAAGAACCGGTCGGCTCGTCGGTCGGCCGAGCGGAAGAAGGCCTCAGCACCAGGGTGTCGCGCTGGACGAATCGCGGACCGCCTGTGCGGGCCACTTGTGCCGAGAAGGCCGGCCGGCTTCGGCCGTCCGGTTAGGGAGGGTGGCACTGCCGGTTCGGCAGCCCCCCCCCCCCCCCGCCTCGGACAGCTCGGCCCCCTCGGGCCGAGCCGCGCTAGGTCGGGCCGTGCCGGGCCGGGCCGCACCCCCTTGGGTTGGGTCGCGCCCCTCAGGACGAGCCGCATGTTTCATTGGTTCGGTCTGACCCCCCTACCGGGTCGGACCTGCCAAAACTGGTTTGACCCGACCCGCCAGCCCACTGGGCTTAACGGGTCGGGCCCGTTTTCACTTAAAGTTGAATAACTTGAAGACCGCGTGTCCAATTGACGCACCGTCTATGGCACTGGGACCCTCATGATGTGGCGGTCCTTTTGCGATACTCTAAGTGAGTTTTGGACAACTTTGGAAAATGGCCGGGTTTGGAATGAGCGTATTTCCAACCAGGCCCCCGGAGCAAAAATGCTAATAACTCTCAAACCGGGCGCCCGATTGACACGTCGTCTGTCGCGTTGGGTTCCTTTTGATGAGAAAAAACTTAGGGATACATAAACTCTGGACTTAGTGATAGTTTATGTATCGAAACCTTGACTCAAGGAGTGGACCCTCTCGGAATCGAGCATGCTGTGTGCAGGAACCCTAGAGCTGGCTGTGACTGCAATGATTACCATACTGGAATCCTCAATGGGTTCGACAATGATGAAAATTGTACTAGAATCCTCCGTGGGTTCAGCAGCGATGACAATTGTACTGGAATCCTCCGTGGGTTCAGTAGCAACGACAACTGTACTGGACTCCTCTGTGGGTTCGGCAGTAATGACAATTGTACTGGAATCCTCCATGGGTTCGGTAGTGATGACAACTGTACTCGAATCCTCCGTGGGTTCGGCAGCGATGATGAATCAGTGACTTCATCTGATCATCTCTATCTCTATACGAAGGATTTGTACCTGTGTGAGCGGAGTCTTGACTTTCAATAATTATCATTGATGTGATTGACTTCTTTTCTGTGTGGACTGGGTTGTACTTGGGCTCGAGAGTTGGAACCGAACTGGGATTGATGACTTAGGTATAGGTATGGTCATATACCTAATTAGAGTTAGTTAATACTATCTTTCCTTTTTGGTTTATCCTACGTGGATTTTGGGAGACCTTAGGGGGTCTCAGGGTCCCTACTGAGTATCATTATACTCACCCCTGCACGGGCAATGTCCGCACTACGTTGTGTTGGTTGCAGACGACGGAAAACATTGATCGTGTTTAAGGCTTGTGGAGTTGGACGGTACCCGGAGGTGGACCACTTGGCGAGACATACACAGAGCAAACAGACAGATCTGAGGTGCAGAGGAGACCATATGTACCCACCCTTCGGGTGGGATTCCCGGAGGACGACTTAGTGGTTGCTGTTTTCCTTTACTGTTGTTGTTCTAGCTTTTTAGTTGTACAGTACTTTTAGTTGGGTTTGTATCCTGGACCATTTACCTTTTAGAACTTACTTTTGTATTCAGTATTACTTTGTGCTTACTTCAGTTTGCGTACTCTGTTGTTTTTGTTTACTATCATAAAGGCAATGCCTTCCCTTTTTATCGGGATTTACGCCTTTAGTGCTAGTTGTCAGCCCCTGTCCTATGGAAGGCGGGCTTGGGGTAGTCATGGAACGGGCCCTGAGGATGGGTCGTGACACTCATGTAATGAAAGAACTCGAAAATTTTGATTTTTTTTTGAAAAATTAACCATCTTTTTTTTAAAAAAAAATCAGGTTCAAGAAGGGAGAATTTGACATGACACTAGAATGACCCCTCTCCCCCACACTTAAAACCCAACATTGTCCTCAATGTTGACTCTCAAGGTAGGAGACAATTTAAGTTCAAAATAGAAGAACATTTTAGCTAAAAAAAGGATATATAGGGGATATGAATAAGGTTCAAAAATTGCTTTGCCACGCAAAAAAGAAAAACAAAAACAAAAAAAAACTAACAAAAACAAAAGAATAACCCAACCCCACCAACCATCACCATCAACTGGTTCAGTTGTATTCCTAAAATGTTCATGCTTTGAATCATTATGAGTAGACAAAATATTTTATCAATGACATTTAATTAGAAGCATGATGGACAATGATGTGCAGTATCAGCTTAATGAGAAGAAAAATAGTGGGTGTAGCAAGTTTTAAAATGCAGCTCCAAATACTTTTTCAACTAATTTGATATTATCATGCTAACACCCAAGCAGGAAATACAACGCACTTTTCACAGGTCAGGGGTATGTCCCCCTCACTTAACTCAAAGTGAATATTAAGGAGGTAATTAAAAGTGGAAAAGGCAGAACAACACTTCCCTAAATTATTGGAGCTTTAACACTGACTTCTATAAATAGATCCTCTTCAACAACACTGGGTGGTTACTCCTCTTCAGTAACCTGTAAGTTCAAATAAGTAAAATAATATTGCAGAGTTTTAAGTTCAAGATAAGTAACCCAAGGGATTGATTATAAAGAAATGTTATCCTTATGATGTAGTGGATTGCTCCCTTGGGTTTTCTTTGCTATGTTTCTAGAAGAAACCACTCTCTCTCTAAAACAACAACAGATCATGAGGAACCATCAAGTAGTTAAGAGGTTAAACTGGAGATCAAGAAATAGGGGTTAAATTTATTGAAGAACAAAAATAAAAGTAAAACAACTAAACAACCATGGGTTAGTTCCCATGAAACACTGAGTTTATAGTCCTCAGTTATACTTGAAATAGTTCATTCATTCAACAGAGATATGGCAGCCAAGCCCTTTGGCTACCCTTCAAAGAAGTGCTTTATTCTTTGACCATTGACTAAGAAAGGTTGATTCTCTTCTCCAACTATCTCAACATGTCCATTAACCAAAACTCTAATAATGGTAAAGGGTCCTGAACACTTGGTCTTCAACTTTCCTGGAAACAGCTTCAATCTAAAATTGAAAAGCATGACCCTCTCACCAACCTTTCAATTCCTATTTTGAATGATTGATTCATGAAAAGACTTCGTTATAACTTTTTAAATTTCAGCATTCTTATAGGAATCTCTTCTAATCTCCTCTAGCTCACTCAGATCTAATAGTATCCTCGCACCAGCAGACTTGAAATCAAAGTTAAGAGATTTCACTGCCCTATAAGATCTCTGTTGTAACTCAATAGGTAGATGACATGTTTTTAGAAAGAGGATCCTATTTGGTGACATCCCTATAGGAGTCTTATAAGCAGTTCTATAGGCCCAAAGGGCTTTATCCAATTTCCTTGACCAGTCTTTTCTAGAGCTAGACACTATTTTCTCTAAAATCTGTTTGAGCTCCCTATTTGAAACTTCTCCTTGCCCACTAGATTGTGGGTGGTAAGTGGAGTCAGTCCTATGTGAGAACCCATACTTATCCATCAAACCGTTAAACTTATAATTCTTTAAGTGAGTCCCATTATCAGTGATGAATTCTCTAGGCACACCGAACCTAGAAAAGATGTTTTTCTTGATGAATTTCTCAACACTTGCAGCTGAATTGTTGGGAAGAGCTACTGCATCAACCCAGTTGGACACATAGTCCACAACAACCAAAATGTACTCACTCCCATATGAGTATGGGAATGGTCCCATGAAGACCAATCCCCACACATCAAATATTTCAACCTCCAAAATTCCTTTTTGGGGCAGTTCCTGCTATCTTCCAACATTTCCCAACATTTGACATTTCTCATAGCAAATAACTAGACTCCTAGCATCTTTAAAAAATGTTGGCTAGTAGAAACTAGCTTGTATAACCTTTTAAGTAGTCTTTTATCCTCCATGGTGGCCACCTTAATGTGATGAATGGTATCTCTCAAGTATAGGAAAAATCTCATCATCAACCACACATCTTCTCAAAATCCCATCATCACACCTCCTAAAGAGAAGAGGGTCATCCCAAATATAATATTTCAGATCATATATAAACCTCTTTCTCTAGTTGTGTGAGAGATCCTTGGGAATGAATCCAGCTTCCAAAAAAGTTATCATAGTCTACAAACCAAGAAGATTGTTGTATAGAGGTAGCAAACAATTATTCATCAGGTAAAGAAGTGTTGATCTCTCTTGGTTCCTTACGTTGTGTATTAGGGAATTAAGAAAAGTGAATTTCAACTACATTCTCAGACCCTTTCTTATCCTCCTTAATTACTAAATCAAACTCCTGTAACTACAAGGTCCACCTCATGAGTCTGGGTTTTGAGTTCTTTTTATCCAATAAGTACTTTAGAGATGATTGATATGTGGAAATTATGATCTTTGATCCTATCAAGTACTACCAGAACTTTTCCAAAGAAAACATCACAGTAGCCAACTCCTTTTTAGTGGTAGAATAATTCTTCTCGGAATCATCTTACAACTTGCTTGAATAGTAAATAACATGTAGTTTCATATCCTTCCTCTACCCCCAAAACAACTCCTACTATAAAGTCAAAAGTATTACACATCACCTCAAAGGGAAGCTTCCAGTCATGAGCAGTGATTACAGGTGAAGTAGTCAACTTCTACTAGAGTAGATTAAAGGCCTATAGACATTTCTCATCAAAGAAAAAGGGTGTTTCATTAACCAACAGTGAGAACGAGGGTCTAGTAATCTTAGAAAAGTCCTTAATGAACCTCCTGTAGAACCCAACATGACCCACAAAACTTCCGATTCCTTTGACATTTTTAGGTGTGGGAAACTTTTGTATGGCCTCAACTTTAGCATTATCGACCTCCATCCCCTTCTTTGAAACTTTGTGTCCCAAAACAAGGCCTTCATTGGCCATGAATTGGCACTCTTCCTAGTTTAAGACTAAGTTGGTCTCTTGGCACCTTTCTAAAACTAGTTCCATATTTTTCAAATAGTTCTCAATGTTATTTCGGATAACAAAAAAATCATCCATGAATAATTCAATTATCCTTTCAATCATGTCTAAAAAAATTTCCATCATGCACCTATGAAAAGTGGCAGGAGCACCACACAATCCAACGGGTATCCGCCGATAGGAAAATTTCCCAAATGGACAGGTGAAGGTGGTTTTCTCTTGGTCCTCAAGTGAAATGGAAATCTGGTTATAACCAGAATAACCATCAAGAAAGTAGAATAATTCATTTCTTGCTAATCTCTTTAACACTTGATCCAAAAAACAACATGGAAAAGTGATCCTTTCTTTTGGAAGCATTCAACTTTATGTAGTCTATACACACTATCCATTTTTTCACTAATCTTTTCTAGATTTTATCATTATTTTCATCAGTGACCACTATCACTCCACTCTTTTTGGGTACCACCAGGACAGGACTTACCTAGGGCTATTAGAAATGGGAAAAATTATTCCAGCATCAAGAAACCAAATCACTTCTTCTCTAACAACTTCCTTCATGTCTAGGTTGAGTATTCTTTGGGCTTCTAATATAGGCTTACACTCAGGTTCTAAGGGAATTTTATGCATGCATAAGGCTGGACGTATCCCCTTGATATCAGTAATCAACAAGCCTATGATAGACTTATACTTATTCAAAACACTAAGTAGATTTTTCTCTTGACTCACCTCCAGCTTGGATGAAATGATCACATGAAGGGTGGAATTGTCTCCTAAAAAGGAATATTTGAGATGGGTAGGGATGGTATTGAGTTCAAGGGTGGGTGGTAACTTTCTTGAGGGAATACACTTGGGACTAGGTGGCCCAAGGTCTTCATACTGCCTCTTGAAGAAGGCATTAGAGAAGGCTTCTTCCTCATCACTAGAGCTTCCAAAAAAATTCTCCTCAATCTTAGACTCATCTCTCAGGGTAAGTATGTGCTCCTAAACAAACTCATCTAGGTTATCCAAAAATTATCCCTCATACTCATCAACATATTCTCTCTCTTTACTTGAGTTGATCCCCATGCAAGTGGCAACATTGATTACAGGTTCACTATTGATTTCACCTATCATTCTTAGAAACTCATCTTCCTCCTTATCAACACTACTCTCAGCAACTAACATATCATCTTTGGGGAAGATGGGGTGGGTGGGTTCTTGGATTTTCTTAAACACATTGAATTATTCTTTCTGTTCACCTGTATTTAAAATCAGTTTCCACTTAGACACATCTATCATAGCTCCCCATGTGGACAAGAAGGGCCTGCTGAGAATGATAGGATCGTCCTAGTCACACTCCATATAAAGGATAAGAAATTCAATAGGAAAAAATAATTTTCCTACTCTCACTAACAGATTATCGACCCTACCCACTGGATGAGTAATAGACCTATCAGAAAGCTGTAACACAACAATGGTGGGTTGGGGAACTCCTAATATCATGTGATAAAAAATTGATAGGGGAATTAGATTAATACTAGCACCCAAATCACACAAACAATTGAACTTACCACCTCTACCCCCAAAGGAGCAAGTAATGACAAAGATTCCTGGGTCCTGAAGCATAGGAGGTATCCTATTCTGCAAGACTGCACTACACTCCTCTGTTAAGCTATCAGTGGAAAATTCTTCCAATGTCTTTTTGTTTGAATAGATTTTCTTGAGTTATTTCAGATATGACAAGCTTTGAATCAAAGCTTATAAGAATGGGATATCTATGTTCATATTTTTAACCACTTTCAAAAATTACAATAGTTTAGAATCATGAATTGGTTTCTTAATTATTTGTGAGAAGGGGATTGTAGGGGAAACATTCATCACAATTGGGGGCATCTCTATAGCTTCCTATTAAAAAAAATTCTTTCCTTTACTGTCTTTGTTTTTCAAGCCATTTTATTGAGCTGAAAAAATAGGAACTCGAGGGATTCCAGTGGTGCTGTCCAGTTTTCTAGATTCAGGTTTTTTCAGATTTGAATTTCCAGCTTCATCCAGTTTCTCATTTTCAGAAATTTGGGGTTCTTTCCTAGGCTCTTGGTGAGTTTAGAGACCATTTCTGGGGGTCACAGCCATGACATTCTCCCTAGGATTGACTTTAGTGGTGCCAGACATGCTACCCTTTTCTTTATTACTAACGTCCCTAGCCAACTACCCCATTTGAATTTCCAAATTCTTCATTCTCGCATCCATTTGAACTTTATCATAATCATTTTTGGTCTTTTGTTCATCAAACCTCCCTATCAACTAATGGAACATGTCTCTCACCTCATCTTTTGAGTTGGATGACTCAGCCTTAGGTAGGGGTTGGGGTTAGAATTGTTTCCTAGGAGGCTGTTGGAATCCCAGAGGGGCAGTAGGTCGATGGACTGCCTGATCCCTCCATGAAAGGTTCGGATGGTTCATATACCCCTGATTAAAGGTGTTGGAAAAAGGATCTTCCCTAGGATGCATATGAGGTCCATATCCAGCAAATATGGCACTCTCATGAGGATGGACATGCATATCGAAGTTTGGAAAACATGTTTGAGAATGACCATACATGCCATAGTGGTGGCACTGCTTTTTAAGGGTATGATGTGGGTTCTAATTAAAGAACCTAGAAGCTTGGGACTCAACTTAAGGGGAAGGGGTGGTTTTCTTTCTCACAATGGTTATCCTCCTAGAGAATTTGTGCTGGGATTTTTGATCTAAGGTATTAAATATCTATTTGAGCTCCTCAGTAGTCCTATCACTAATGTCTCCTCTAGAATAATGATCCACCAAGTTTTGGTGGTAAAGGGGGAGACTATTGTAGAAGGTGTCCATGAGGAATTGGGGTGTACATTGATGGTTTGACACTTCCTAATCAAGCCTCTAAACCTAACCCCATATTCAAGAAATAGTTATCCTTTATCCCAAAGGAATCCAGTTATTTTGTGACTAATTTAAGACGTCAACCTCCTAGGATAGAATTTCATTGTGAAGGAATTATAAACTTGATCCCAGGTGATAAATATTTCTTCTTCTAACTGTTGAAACCTAATCCAAGCATTTCCCTTGAGGAAGAAGGGGAACACTCTTAGTTTAAGATCTTCCTCAATGATACCCCTAAGTGGTTGGTGTTGGACATTACAATAGAAGGCTCTAATGAAGTCAAGAGAGTCTTCACTAGGCATTCCATTGAAGGTGGGCCGCTGAATAAGCATGGATTTCTTGATTTAAAAATTTCTGGACCTAGGAGAGAGTCTAATGCATGAAGGGTTACTAGACACCGAAGGCAGCAAGAACTCTCTCAAACTGTGCCTCTCAGCTATCTCATTTCCAGGTAGGTTCATCATTCCAGGTTGGCTCAAATTCATAGGAAGTGGATTATACAAGTTTTCATTTCTGTTATCTACCATTTTGATCTTGTATTTTTTCTTTTTCAATTCCTTGAGGTGCTTATCAATTTCTGGATTACCAGGTACTAAGTATCCAGACTTAGACCTGATTTGCATGTAGCGGGTTCACAATTTTTTTTTTTGAATTTCAATTTTCTTTTTGAAGATTTTTTTAGTTTTATTTTTATTTTTTTCTGTTTTTTGTAAATTTTTTGTTATATGTGGATTTTTGTTTTCTTTTTTATATCACACCTGACCTCCTTGGTAGCAGTGCCAAAATTTGTACGCTCGCGCATCATTGGGAATGAGCAAAAAACTAAAATTTATAACCTACTTACTACTTAGAGCAGTGGCAAGACAGGGTCGAACCACAGAGAGGCCTAAAGTTGTGCTTTCTGATCTACTAAAAAAACAAAAAAAAATGCACAAAAAAAGAAATCAGATTGTGGTACTGGAGCGAAGTAAGTGAAAATCAGTGTGTGAGGAAGTGAAAGTGAATTGGTGTGTACAAGGGGGCAGTACAAACAACAGGTAGACAATGTGTAGTGGGAACAAGCTTGAGTAGTCAATATGATAGAAAAGGGGAAATCAACTGGCTAGATTCAATATTGTTTATTCCTTATTTATTCATTTAAATCAAAGGATATGGATCTGATTGAAAGTGGTTGGCCAGATTTATCATCTAATAAACATTTGATTAATAACCTCTATAATTATCTCAACTGTAGAAATCATTCGATCAAGAAATGGTTAAAAATTAGAATTGACTGGGTTTAACTTGTCGTTTGAACTGAGTGAATATACCTCTCTCTTGAGCTTGAAAAACTTTTTAGTTAAATACTCATGTTGAAAACAGTTAGAAATTGGTTCCAATCAAGACCAGTTTTCACTATTACTTGACATTTAAAATAAAATAATTGTCTAGAAAATGTGAGAAACAAAGAGAGTTATCTAGTAAAAAAATGAACGCGCACTACTAGAAAAGCAGGTATTTGCGACGGGCTATTTGCGACGGGATCCCGTCGCAAATAGCCATTTGCGACGGGGTCCCGTCGCAAATAGCCCGTTGCTGAAAATGCCGTCGCAACTAAACTTATTTGCGACGGGACCGTCGCTAAAGCCTTTTTTTGCGACGGGCATTCTCCCCGTCGCAAATAGTCTTTCGTATTTTTGTAAAAAACTTTTTAAACAGTTATTGCGACGGGCCCGTCGCAAATATCTTTTGCGACGGGACCCGTCGCAAATAGTTTTTGCGACGGTTCCGTCGCAAAAACTCTTTTTTAAAAAAATAAAAAAAATTAATAATACTAGTATTTGCGACGGGAACCGGGACCCGTCGCAAATACTATTCATAGTATTTGCGACGGGACCCATCGCAAATACTCTTTTAAAAAAAAATAAAAACTATTAATAATACTAGTATTTGCGACGGGCATAGTATCCCGTCGCAAATACTATAAAAAAAATAAAAAAAATAAATTATTAATAAATTATTTTAATTAATATAATAATAGAATTATAATTTACAAATGAAAATAATAAATTATTTTAATTACTATAATAATAGTAGAATTATAATTCAAAAATAAAAATAATAGAATATTAATAAATAATTTAATTAATATAATAATATTATAATTATAATTCATAAAAAAAAATATTAATAAGTTATTTTAATTAATATAAAAATAATAGAATTATTTTATATTCAAATATTAAAATAATTCAAGTATTACAAAAAAATAATTAAATTATAATATTATAAAATTTTAATATATATATAAAATTTTATTATATAAATAAAATTTTAATATATATATAAAATTTAATATTATAAAATATAAATATTATTATTATTCATATTAATATTGTTATTTAAAAATATAATATTATTAATATTTTATAATGAGACAGAAACTACGAATAGAAAAAAAAATATTTTGATTTCACAAATTTTATAACAGAAATACAAACTCTAATCTGTAGGAGGGGGGAGGGGGGGAGGTGGGGGATCTGCAGATGGTGGTGGAGGAAACTCCATCCCTAAAGCATGAGTGAGTCGGCGCATGTACTCCATCTGCTCCTGATGCTGTTGCTGCCACCGACTCGTCTGCTCCTCGTATAGCTGCTGCTGGCGTCGACGCTCCTCCTCATGCTGCTGACGCATCTGCTCCTGCTCCTGTCGGAGACTCTCTATCTGTGCAGTCTGAGATCGCAACTGCTCCTCATACTGTGTAGAAGAAGATACACGAGCTCCTCTCGAGCTGGACGCCGACATCGCAGCACTGCCATAATAATCTCCGGGAGTCAGTCGAGAGCCGATACCAACTACCCGGCCCTTCTCGAAGGCATACTGGGTGGCCTGCATCCATGCCGCCTCATCAAACTGACGGGCAGTGGTCTGATCTGATGCCTCGGCCTGACTCTCAGGCCGGGCCTGTGCCGCTGCAGCCTCATATGACTCCTATAGTTGCAATTTAAAATTAAAATTGTGAATATATTATATGCAGTTAATTTTTAAACTTGAAAACAAATAATACTGACCACGATGTGATGCTGACGATCACATCTGAGCTCCCCAGTAGCAGGATCACTATACATCCTCCGATATACGTCGTACTCTGTAATATCGGGGTGCTCGACAGCCTATAAGAATAAAAAATAAACTGTTAATATTTATAGTTATATAAAATATTTATAAATAATGTACGTACCAGATGTTGTCTATGAGTACTGAAAGAACGACTCCCAGCTCGATGAGTCACCTCCTGGCTCCCCCGATTCTGCCTCCCCACCGATGATCTCCTCTGAAAGGCACCACTCAACCAGTGCGCACATAATCCATCCCATACATGGGATGAAATGTACTCTGGTCGGTGTGCTCTACATGACTCATCAAAATCTGACACTCCTGCTTTCTTCATCGCAGCTTTTCTTAAATTGTGCAAAAACTGACGAAGGCGATCACGCATGGCCACCTCCCATGCCTCGTGGATGGCGTCACGCATGGTATCCTCGATCGGATACCATAAACCCTACAAATAAATCAAAATATCAAGTTATAAATGAAATAATTTTCAAAATAAAAATTATTTATTTACGTACGTACCAACCAATGGCCGAACATGGTCTGCTGCACATCAATGGGAATCTGCTCCCATGTGGTCCACGGCTGAGAGAAATAGTTGCGCAAAATAGCGCTGCCCTGTCCGACTTCTATATGCGAAAAACTGAAAAAATAATAAACATTTATTATGTGAATAGATTAATGAAATCTTAGTCAAATTCACAGGTTATTACACAGGTTATCACACCTCCGGGTGCGCGGATCAAACCCAAGACGTGGACGTCGCTCGGGAACGGGGTCAGGAATCATCAATCGTGCAAGACCGCGCCCCCTCCGCGTACTCCCTGGAGCGCCTGCAGGCTGAGGGTCATCTGCCAGCAACTCATCCGCATCGAAAGGCAGGTCAGCCTCCGCCAACTCACGAAATGTGGCCTCGTCCATCTGAAACAGAAAATGTTAATATTAGCAAATAATTGATAATTACTATTATATATACATATATACATATTATGATTGTATATAAATACCATGGAATTCTATAAGTGTTCATCTTCATCATCATCTTCATATATGTCAATGTCATCTTCATATTCCTCCTCAACATCATCGATATCCATTCGAGTTGCAGTTGCTTCATATCTTACCATTTCAAATTCATGTGTGACATCATTAACATCATCGCCATCACCGACTCTTAAATGTGGGGTGTCGTCATCGATACTCATATCTCTTTGTAAAAAAGATTGATTTTGAGTACTCTCTTGAAAAACTTCAATTCTTTGCACATCAGTGAAAGCACATTCACTTTGACTAAACTGATTGTCTCGAATTTTGATTTTTATTACACTCCACCAATCAGTCAAGTCTCTTGATGTTGCACAGTACTTTGAATAATAAACTTGATATGCCTGTTGAGCCAATAAGAATGGTTCATTTACTGCGAGAACACTTTTACATTTAATATCGATGATTCCATGAGTCGGATGAACACGCACGCCTCTCTTTGTATCCAACCACCGACATTTGAACATGGTTATGTAATGTTGTCCAAGATAACAGAGTTCAATGATTTCATCAAGTATGCCATAAAAGTCAACTTCATTTTCTCGATGATGAGATCCTCTCAAGCTAACTCCACTGTTCATTGTTTTTTTCGATTCCCCATATGCATGTGTGTGGAATCGAAATCCATTCACCACATATGCATTATAAGTTTTAACAAGTTTAGAAGGTGGGTTACTCAATACACACAGCCGTTTGTCAATTTTATCAGCATGTCGAGACACCTGAAGATTTGTGAAATAATTATCAATATAGTAAACTATACATTGAATGAGTTGCTAAATGATAAAGAATTTATGTTACCAGTTTTTGAAACCACTGAGAGAAATTTTTCAGTCGACGTTCTTCGAGAGCAGCTGCTGTAATTTGTGGAATTTGTTTCTTGATATGATTATCATACAACCTATAAAAACCAAAGTTATTTACTGTAACATAAATGATAGAATAAGTGATATAAACACTTACAGTACAACTGATGTCATCTCTTCACAGTTGAGCAGAACATACGTATGAGCTCTATGATGTTCATCATCTGAAAGCCAGCGTTCAGAAACTCCACCAAAACCAAGCTCTGACTGGTTGAAAACAGATAATTGATTGTCGATTTCATCAATATTCCTCTCATTCCGTCCCATTCGGTTGTGTTTTGAAGGATACTCAGATTCAAAATAATGGGAGCAGAAAAAAGATGTTTCCTCTTGCAAATAAGCTTCTGCAATAGATCCTTCAACAGATGCTTTGTTGCGTACTTTTCTTTTCAATTTTTGCATGCATCTTTCAAATGGGTACATCCATCGAAACTGTACCGGACCTCCACATTTGGCTTCATATGGAAAATGTAACATCAAATGTTCCATTGAGTCGAAGAAAGACGGCGGAAATATTTTTTCCAGTTTACATATAATTACAACAACATCTTTTTCAAGTTTGCCTAGAGCATCATAATCTGTCGTAGCCGCACAAATTTCCCGAAAAAAATGAGACATGTCTGTTATGGAATCCCAAATCACAGAATTCAACAGACCTCTTAATCCAATGGGTAGAAGTCTCTCCATTATAACATGACAATCATGACTTTTCAATCCAGTAATATGACCATTCTTTACACATCTACCCAAATTGGAAGCACAGCCATCTGGAAGTCTCAAATCTGCAATCCACTGACAAAATAATAAACGGTTTTCTTTAGACAGTGTATAAGCTGCTTTTGGTTTCAGTAACCTTTCTGTTCTGACATTCTCAAATAGTTCCAATTCTGGACGCCTGCAAATTTGGGCAAGATCTAAACGTGCATTTACATTGTCTTTGCTCTTTCCTGGCGTATCCAAAACTGTATGAAACAAATTATCAAAACAGTTCTTCTCAATATGCATGACATCTAACATGTTTCGGACCAACAAATCAGACCAATATGGCAAATCCCAAAATATGCTACGTTTAATCCAATTGTGTTCTTTCCCAAAACCAGAAATTTTCTGTTGGTTTATTGTGGGACCAAAAGTGATGGGAGGTAATGAAAATACAACCGATTTTAACTCCGAACCTGATAGCATTTTTGGAGGTCCATCCCTTTCAGTTGTTCCTTTTCTGAAATGAGATCTGTTTCTGCGAAAAGGATGATCAGCTGGAAGAAATCTGCAATGACAGTCAAAATAACAAGGTTTCTTTCCATGAATGAGCATAAATGCTTTGTTCTCTCCCATACAGTAAGGACATGATTTCTGACCATGTGTACTCCAGCCAGATAACATCCCATAAGCCGGGAAGTCACTTATTGTCCACATCAATGCTGCTCTCAGTATGAAATTTTGTTTCTTTGCAACATCATATGTACTGACACCAGTACTCCACAATAAATTTAATTCATCAATCAATGGCTTCAAATAAACATCAATATTTTTCTTCGGATGTCCTGGAATTAGTAAAGTCAAAAATATATATGGCTCCTTCATCAACATCCATGGAGGTAAATTATACGGAGTTAAAAAAACAGGCCAACATGAATATTGACTACCATAAGATCCAAACGGACAGAAACCATCAGTGGAAAGGCCCAGTCGAACATTTCTAGCTTCTAAAGCAAATGATGGATGCACTCTATCAAAATGTTTCCATGAATCACCATCGGCTGGATGATTCAAGCTTTTATCGGTTGAAATATTCTCTTTATGCCATGACATCATTGTCGCTGTATTCTTAGACATGAATAAACGCTGAAGTCTAGATGTAAGCGGAAAATATCTCAACTGTTTTACAGGAATCAAACCAGACTTCCCGTGTTGTCCTTCTTTATATCTCAGTTGCCCACATGTGGGACAACTATCCAACGACTCATTTTCCCCTGAATATAAAATGCAGTCATTTGAACATGCATGAATCTTCTGACAAGTAAGTCCCAAATTTCGAACCAACCTCTTACTTTCATAGTAATTTGCAGGTAAAACATTTCCTTCGGGTAACAGTGTTTTCAGCAATGAAAATATCTGGTCAAAACATGTGTTTGACATTCCGTTATCTGATTTGATAGCCATAAATTTTGCAACTGCTTCTAATTTGCTCATCTTGCAGCCAGGATATAATGCATCCTCAGCAGACTTCAACAACTCATAAAATTTAGACGGTCCCAACTCAGGATTTGAAGCTATATCAGCCGGAGTTTCTGTATGTTGAACAGATGAACCTGCAACATCATGTACTAAATCTTGAAACCGGGATGGATCTGGAATCAAGTTGGTATCACCTGCTCTGGAACTGCGTTCACCATGTTGATACCAAAAAACATAATCTGCTTGAAAACCAAAACGCAAGAGATGTTCCCCCACTTTGTCAAACGTGTCAAACGTTCTCAATGCACATTTTCTACAAGGGCATTTTATCTTTCCTTCTGAAACAAATTCTGAATTTGATGCCGCAAATGATAAAAAAATCTCCACACCCTCTATATATACTGGATTTAAACCAGAACCATTTGGATTTCTACGTTGATTTATCCATATGCAGTCATCTAATAATGACTGTTGACGACCTCGTTGTTCCATATTTTTCTATAAAATATAAAAGCATTACTGGTTTTGAATAATTTGTTAGAAAAAACACTCAAGCAAGGATTGAATATATTGAGAATAAAGCAAAACCTGTTACAAATATTGATAATTTTAATATTATATTGATTTTTTATTTTTTTTAATAATACTAATATAATTTTTTTTATAAATATTAATTATATAATAATAACATCATTACATTATTAGTATATTTTATTATTAATATTAAAATAATATAATTTTTTATATTATATACAATTCTCCTTTCATCTGTGTGTTTCACATTCTGTCTCCACATGTAATAAGGTAATTATTCCTAATTATTCCTAATTATTCCTAATTATTACAATCTATTACAATTTATTACTAATTGTTACTAATTATTACAATTTATTACTAATTATTACAATTTATTGCTAATTATTACAATTTATTGCTAATTATTACTATTTATTACTAATTTAGCAATACTTAGCAATACTTAGCAAAAGGAAAATTGCTTGAATAATGAAAGGAAATTTGGTAATCATCGTTGTGGAGATGATTATAAATTTTCCCTTCATTATCCAAGCAGATTTCGGTTACTAATTATTAGTAATAAAAAAAAATATTATCAATATTTACAAAAAAACAATATTAATATTATTAAAATAATAACAAAAATTAAAAAATATTAAAATTATCAATATTCATAACAGACTTTGTTCTATTATTAACATGTTCAAATCTTAAAGGGTCGCCAATTGTCAGGTCATGCGCAATAAAAAGTTTGTGTCAGCCATGTCTAATGTAAACTCTATAATTGTCCTTGCATGGTTGATCACTTCGCAAGTAATGTTGCAATCAGACAAACCAAGTCATTCCCTTCTTATCTATAAGAATTATCTCACATGAACCTTTACATAGATCATTCTTCCTTAAAAATTTGAGGGGATATCATTATTTTTCCCTTAAATTTTCAAGGAAGAATGGTCTATGTAAAGGTTCATGTGAGATGATTCTTATAGATAAGAAGGGAATGACTTGGTTTGTCTGATTGCAACATTACTTTTGAGGTGATCGACCATGCAAGGACAATTATAGAGTTTACATTGGACATGGCTGACACAAACTTTTTATTGCGCATGACCTGACAATTAGCGACCCTTTAAGATTTGAACATGTTAAGAATAGAGCAAAATCTGTTGTGAATATTGATAATTTTAATATTTTATAAATTTTTATTATTTTAATAATATTAATATTTTTTTCATAAATATTGATAATATAATTTTTTTTGCTAAGTATTCTTGAGTATTCCTGAGTATTCCTGAGTATTCGTGATTATTCGTGAGTATTCGTGAGTATTCATGAGTATTCGTGAGTATTCGTGAGTATTCGTGAGTATTCCTAATTATTACTAATTATTCCTAATTATTCCTAATTATTCCTAATTATTTGCAATTATTGGTAATTATTGGCAATTATTGGTCATTATTACTAATTATTACAAATTATTGGTAATTATTACTAATTATTGGTAATTATTACTAATTATTCCTAATTATTACTAATTATTCCTAATTATTACTAATTATTCCTAATTATTACTAATTATTCCTAATTATTACTAATTATTACTAATTATTACTAATTATTCCTAATTATTACAAATTATTGGTAATTATTACAAATTATTACTAATTATTGCTAATTATTGGTAATTATTCCAAATTATTGGTAATTATTCCAAATTATAGGTAATTATTCCTAATTATAGGTAATTATTCCTAATTATTGGTAATTATTCCTAATTATTGCTAATTATTCCTAATTATTGCTAATTATTACTAATTATTGCTAATTATTGCTAATTATTGGTAATTATTACTAATTATTGGTAATTATTGCTAATTATTGATAATTATTACTAATTATTCCTAATTATTACTAATTATTGATAATTATTGCTAATTATTCCTAATTATTACTAATTATTCCTAATTATTACTAATTATTCCTAATTATTACTAATTATTCCTAATTATTACTAATTATTCCTAATTATTACTAATTATTACTAATTATTCCTAATTATTTGCAATTATTTGCAATTATTGGTAATTATTACCAATTATTGGTAATTATTGGTAATTATTGGTAATTATTCCTAATTATTCCTAATTATTACTAATTATTACTAATTATTACTAATTATTCCTAATCATTCCTAATTATTCCTAATTATTCCTAATTATTTGCAATTATTCCTAATTATTTGCAATTATTGATAATTATTACTAATTATTGGCAATTATTGGTAATTATTGGTAATTATTACTAATTATTACTAATTATTACAAATTATTGGTAATTATTGGTAATTATTCCTAATTATTACTAATTATTACTAATTATTCCTAATTATTACAAATTATTGGTAATTATTACAAATTATTACTAATTATTGTTAATTATTGGTAATTATTCCAAATTATTGGTAATTATTCCAAATTATTGGTAATTATTCCAAATTATTGGTAATTATTCCAAATTATAGGTAATTATTCCTAATTATTGGTAATTATTCCTAATTATTGCTAATTATTCCTAATTATTGCTAATTATTACTAATTATTGCTAATTATTGCTAATTATTGGTAATTATTACTAATTATTGGTAATTATTACTAATTATTGATTATTATTACTAATTATTCCTAATTATTACTAATTATTCCTAATTATTACTAATTATTCCTAATTATTACTAATTATTACTAATTATTCCTAATTATTCCTAATTATTCCTAATTATTCCTAATTATTTGCAATTATTGGTAATTATTGGCAATTATTGGCAATTATTACTAATTATTACTAATTATTGTTAATTATTGGTAATTATTCCAAATTATAGGTAATTATTACTATTTATTGTTAATTATTACTAATTATTACTATTTATTGTTAATTATTACTAATTATTACTAATTATTCCTAATTATTACTAATTATTGGTAATTATTACTAATTATTACTAATTATTACTAATTATTACTAATTATTGTTAATTATTACTAATTATTAATATTTATTCTTAATTATTAAAAATTATTACAAATTATTCCTAATTACCATTAACTATGAACAATACTAATAATTTAAATTTATTAAGTAAGAAAACAATATAAACATAATTAAATTACAACTAATCAAAAATAATTGAAATTAATACAAAATTAAAAATAAATATTAAATTAAAATGAACATAAATACCTTGAAAATTGATGAGCTCTGATCGTTCTTCAAAACTTTAATAACAGCTCCGAAGAAAAAAATTAAACTGAACAAAAACTCAAATTTAGAAATAGAAATTTTAGAGCAGAAGAAGGTGGAGAATGAGAATGATTTGAGAAAAACGGATGAGGGTATTTATAGGTTAGATTATTAGCGACGAGTCCATTTGCGACGGGCACCGTCGCAAATACCTTCGCCCGCATTTATTACGGTCAACCGGTAAATAGTTATTTGCGACGGGACCCGTCGCAAATACCTTTTACCGCCGCCGGTTATTTGCGACGGGGAAAGGCCTCCCCGTCGCAAATAGTTTTCCCCGGATTTGGCGCCAAAGCCCGGGAAAACTATTTGCGACGGGATAGGCTTCCCCGTCGCAAAAGACTACTTATTTGCGACGGGTAAAGACCCCCGTCGCAAATAAGTTTTTAACGGGACTATTTGCGACGGGATTTATTCCCGTCGCAAATAACCCGTCGCAAATACCCATTTTTTCCGTAGTGGCGTAAACAATAGATCAACAAACCTAGCAGGCCAACCTATTCCCCCAAAGAAGATTAGCCAAGCATCATGATCAACATCAACAAATTAAAAGAGTTAAACACAAGTATGTTCATAATGAAGGAAGATTCACAATAGAGAGCAATGAAAAAAATATTTATCTCCCTACTTGAACTCTAAAAAACTCCAATTCCTGCTACATGATGGTGGATGAGGTGCTGGAGTACGCTTGATGTCCTTCCCTAGTAATCGAGATGCGGAATCATGTTCTGCTGCTCCAATGCTTGGAATCTACTCCCTAGAAGTGGTGAAGACTCTAGGGATCGCCAGATCCTCTGGATGGAAGATCGAAGTCTCCCCTATCTGACGTCCCAGATAAAATCCCCTGAATGCGTCATCGCCCTGGGATAATTCCTCACCTCCTCATGTCACGTGATCCCCCTCCTCTGCTCGATGAAAAGAACTCTCTGGAATCCCGACTGACCTGTTCACCGACCTCTATGCGGAGCTTTCACAGTGATGCTTCCTCTAGCTAGTCACTGGTGCAGTTACTCCTAACTGAATGAATGGATCGCGAGTGCCGAACCACAACCATCCCACTGCATGGAACAACAAAAATGCATGAGTCATTAAAAAGAAACAATTATAAATATATATACTTTATATTAATGTCAGTACTTAAAATTAATAATAAAAAAACTTATTAATAAATATATATATATTATAATACCTAAATTATTAGTAATATATATTTAATAACTATTTTATTTAATTAATACATATATTATTATGATACATAAGTAATTAATATTATACATATGTATAATATTATATAAAATTATTAATATATATATATATATTTATTATGTAGTATATTATATATTATATTATAATAATAAAATAAAATGAAAACTAAAAGAAGAAAATATGAATTTGGGGGTGGGAGTCTGTCTTCAGCACATGGATAGGAGGGGGAATCGAGGGCTGAGGCGAGTCCGGAGAAGCGCGTCGAGGCGGTATGCAGGTGCAACAGTGGGATGTCAAGGATGTGGTGGTGCGGCTCGTCAGGGTGAGGCGGCGGCTGAGGCGAGTCCAGGAGAGGGGAGAAAGGGGGGAAAGGGGTTTGGCGGAGGGGGCTTCAACGGGTTCGGAGACTAAGGGGAGCGACGTCGGCACTGAGGGGGTCAGTGTGAAGAGGCGAGGGAGGTAGGGAGTTCACTTGGTGTGGAGTGGTAGGAAAGAGCCGAGCAGCGGTGGATCTTGGTTGCCTGCGACGAGGGATACCGGATCAACGGAAAGGGTTAGCAGATCTGGATGAATTGATTTTTGAGTTCTCAGTTTAGAAACAATTTTTGGTTCGCGGTTTTGATTAGGGATTTCATGATTCTTGTGGTTGGAGTTTTTGAGTTCAGATTTTTATTTGTTCAAACTGAAATTCTATAATACTGTGGAATTGCTGTCACTGAATCTTGGTTTTTTCTGTTCAAATTTCTGGTGCTGCTGATTTTGATTATGATTTTTCTCAAATTCTGGTTCTGTGGATTTGGTAATTTGATGGTGGATGGAGGAATGATGTGATAGGAAGAAGAACAGTGCCAGGGTGTGAAGGATTGGAGGCAAGGAGATGGAAGGGTGATGGAGGGACTGTGATTGGAAATGGTAGGTGAAGGAACCGGTGGAACTATAAGAAGAAACAATGCATGGTTTTTGTGGCACTGTGAGTGATGCTCACAGTGGCTCTGGTATTTTGCTGTGCTAGGGGATAGTGGAGAGGGGCCGACGTTGCTGTGAGACATCAAGTATGGAACATTTTATAAAACTGTGCCACCGTGAGAGGTAGGGTGTGGAACAGTATAGAGGGCGATGCAGAAGTAATGGCGGAATAGAGGAGGGGTGACAGTGGCACGAATATGGTGGAACCATGAGGAAAAGGGGTGAGACAACAAGTGTGGTGGACATGGTGGCACCGTGAGTGTTGGAACAATGGCATAGTGAGGTGGGGGATACAGTGACATCGCAACATGCGAAATGGTGGCACCATGATGAGGGTGACAGTGGCACGAATATGGTGGAACCATGAGGAAAAGGGGTGAGACAACAAGTGTGGTGGATATGGTGGCACCGTGAGTGTTGGAACAATGGCATAGTGAGGTGGGGGATACAGTGACATCGCAACATGCGAAATGGTGGCACCATGATGAGGGTGACAGTGGCACGAATATGGTGGAACCATGAGGAAAAGGGGTGAGACAACAAGTGTGGTGGATATGGTGGCACCGTGAGTTGGAACAATGTGGCATAGTGAGGTGGGGGATATAGTGACATCGCAACATGCGAAATGGTGGCACCATGATGAGTGGTAATGGTGCCACAGTTATCCTACAAAACAAACAACAAACACCAAAAATAAAAATAAAATAATTTACTAAAATTAAAAATAAATTAATAAATCAATCAGTTGAATTAATAAAAATAAATAAGACAAAGTTAAGTTAAATAATAAAATTAATTATTCATTATTTAAAAGAATGAATTTATTTGTATTAAATATTATAAACAAATTAATTTAATAACAAATCAAAGTAATTACAGTTACTTAAATTATTTAACAAATTAATTAACTAATTAATTAATTTAATAATTAAGTAAATTAAAGAATTGGATAAAATTTCAATGTTAAAAACCAATTTAATTATTTAAAGATTAAAAAGTAATGTGAGTTATTTATTTAAAAATTAAAAATACAGAATTAATTAAATTAATGAATTGATAAACTAACTATAATGAAAAAATATAAAAATTAAAGTATAAAAAATAAGTCAAATTCAGAAGAATTTATTTAATTTAAGAATTATTTAAAATGACAATAATAAACATTAAAAAGCATGATTTAAACTACAATTGATTATTTTATACAGCAAGGTACAAAAGCACAACAATTATCAACTATTTAATAAAAACAAAATTTTGGTATTAAAAATCCAGTAAAACTTCAAAAAAGGATATAAAGAATGTGAAAGCACTGCCACATCAGTGGTCCACACACACACATGAATGAAGTTATCATCTTATAATGGATTGAAGGGTAAGAAGTTAAGTAATTTATTATCTTTAAAGAATCATAATTATGTCTTGAATATCATATATATTCATTAAATCCATTATAATAACCATCCTTGTGAGATGGTGATGAAAAATTATACACATCTCTTCATGGTGATGGTGGTCCACACGTATCCACAAGCGATGTTTTCATTTCCAATTGGATAAAAAAAGAGATGAAAAAGGTTGATTAAATCAAAATAAAAGCATTTAAATGCATATAATATACTTATTTTATCATATTGGTGTGGTTATATAATATTTTAAAGATGTATAAGAAGAAATAAACATGAAAATACTCAATTGTGAGTTATAGCTCTTCTTTTAGAAACCTTCTTTGGCTTACACCATCAGACTTCTAGGATGGTATTTTGGTAAAACTAGAACATATATTAAATGTATATGGATTTAGATAATAAGAGGGGATATGAGATTCCCTTTTATAAGTGAGGTGGGAGGAAATCTTGTTAATACATGAAATGTTAATATATAATATGTGTCTAACTCATGTAAAATGGATCAAAAGTTCCATATATTCTAATATAAGTAGTATAAACTACAAATATAATCATATAATTAGATTTATATAGGATTAGATTTCAGTTTTAACTTTATATATTGGTATAACCCCCTTCTTAACCTCGTTCAACCTGACCCGTTGTAGCAAATTGTTCAATCTTTAAGAGGTATAAAAGTAGTTTTAAAAATGAGCTATCGAACATACATGAAAATTTTAGGATATAATATATAATTTTCATTTTAATTGATCTATGATATTATTTTTATGATTTTATAATGATTTAAAACGATTCTTAATCATTAAACATCATTTAAAGTCATTTTGAGGAGTATTCAGAAAATTCGAGTTTAAAAGAATCAATATAACAATGTAATTCGACTTAATACACATAAATAATCACTTATCCTAAATAAGTTTATATAAAATGTGTGTAATGCCATAAATCATATAAATATTTTCACTTTTAATATTTTTAAAACCATTTATTTGATTTTTTCTATTCTTGAACAAACATTGTATTGACGCTGCATAAGAGTTTTAAATAATTATACTATATTTAAAAATTAAAAATTAATTATAAACAAGAAATTATATTATTATAAATAATTATGGTGATATATATTTCTTTATAATGTATATTTAATCTTATACTAATAATGACAACATATTTAAGATATAAATTGATAGAAAATGACATTTTATTAAATATAACACTTCTCTTGGAGACCATCCAATATTTAAAAATAAGCCACCCAAAATTATCAGGTAAAGGGTATATGTTGATCCACATATCATACACACAAATAAGTGATACAGTTTGAGGTATTTTTTTAATTTTCTACTTATTTCAATTTTTTATAATTTACCCTTACCGTGATAACTAATATTTTAACTTGGTAACATATTTTTATGAACATGAATAAAATTGAATTTATATTTTTTTAATTTTTTTTATTAAAAACTTAAAATCCATTTTAAAATATTCAATTTTTTACGTGGTAGAAATAAATTTTATTATAATTTCCTAAAACACAATGAAAAATATTTTTTAGAAAAATACTTTTTAAGCATAAAAATAAACTTATACCAAAATAAAATATAATAATGATTACTATGGAACTAATTAGATTATATTTAATAAAATGGATATTTTTCTAATTTAAATATAAATTCAAAATATAATAGTACTTTTAAATTACTTTATTTAGGGAATATAAATTACAGTTTTTAAAAAATATGTATTTTTGAATATTCACTCAAAAATAAATATTTTAGAAAAATATTAAAAATTCATAATAACCCAATTTTGGAATGATAATTCAAAAAATTATTTCCATTTTTTTAATAAATATTTCTAAAAGTGATTGAAATTAATTATAATATTCATGCATAAAATGTAATAAAAATAATTTTTGAAGAAAATGTAGTTTTGAAGCATTAACTAATTTTATTCTCATTGCTTATATAATAACCATAATTAATAACCATTGATGAATTATTTTAATGTACAATATAGATTATGTATTCAATGAAAATACTAAAATACATTTAATGATTCTTACTCTAACATTTATGAGTCTCATATAAGTTTTATTTCATCTTTAAAGTATTATAATTATATCATAAGTGAAATATTATATCTTTAAATAAACTTATATATACAATCCTTGTGATGTGGTGATGAAAAATTAATCATATTAGTTCGTGGATGTGGTAATCCACAAGTACACATGAACTACGTTATCATTTTTCAATGTATGTAAAGGTAATAAAAATATGATATATTATGTTTAAATTATAAAACATATGTCATTAATATCATATATATGCATTAAACCCATCATTATTACCATTCATGAGAGGTTGTGATGGAAAAACGATTACATCAGTGCGCAATGGGGTAGTCCACCGTACACAAGTATGTTGGTTAAATTTCCAATTTTATGGAAGTGGGGATAGATATAGGTTATGAAATTATAATAATAACATATCATTTTATGAAATATTCCGATATTATTATTTCATTATGTTTGAATAAGATTTTGAAGGATGTATAAAAATAAATAAAATGAAAATGATCAGTTAAGTACTATACCTCTTATTCGGAAAATCTCGCTAGGTTTATACATGGATGCTTCATAGGTTTGTTTTATGATGAAAAAAGGCCTATAGAATCTGGGGAGGGTTGTATGGAATGGATTTTGTTAGGGATTGACTGAAAAAAGGCTTTTTAAGTGTGAATACAAGAGGAGAGCAGGTTCCCTTTTATAAGAGAGGGGAGGGGTATTCTTGTAATTTCTTAAATTATTAAATTAATATAAATTAATTTTCCAAGATAAATGGATATAAATTTATATAATTAGATGGTATAATGAATATGATTCATAATATTCTCATCCAATTAATTTTGGGCAAGTTTATGTGATGTTTTTCCCCCTTATATTTTGGTTTCGACCCCCCGATAACCCTTTTGTCTATTACCGTGGTATCGACACATTTTACTATTTAGGGGTCAAGATAGTTACTATAAAAGAAAAAATGGCCCTTAAAATGGCTATTTTTTATATTTGAAACCATATACCAATAAATTGGAGGAATATATGATTTTTTGGAATTTTAAATCACTTAATAAAATATTATTAATGTCATTTTTATAACTATTAATTTAATTTGACTTTGAAAACAATATGATAGAAAATGAATTATAATATAATACTTTAAGATATCCATAAAATTTTATATTTATATAAATTTTTTTTGAACAAAATAATTCGTTGAAATTATATTTCATTTAATATTTTTAGAATCATTTATTTTCTTCTTTTATTAATTGAATAAAAACGGTGTCGGCTTTGTGTAAGCATTGACGATAATTATTTCGTTACTAAAAATTAGAATTAATTAGCATGATAAAATATAATCTATATTTCAAATGAACATTTATAACGTAACATAAGTTATTTTCATCACAATCACAAAATATTATAGACATTTAAGACAAGAGAGTGTCATTTTTGACTTCATATTTACTTAATATAATATAAATGTTATCATTGAAGAAAAGTGTCCAGAAATATCGAATCTTGAATATTAAAGGTCTAAATAAACTTATATAGTAAAAACATACATGTTTCAGGGAGTTTTTTAGGCCTTATCATATATTTTTTAACCTTAATTACCCGATTTACCCTTACCGATGTGACAAATTTTTACTATGGTTACTATCCATAATGGAAAAAAGTAAACGGGTAATACTTATAAAATTTGGACATCCTGATTCAAAATATGGAATAAATTTATTATTATTCAATTTCTATAATTGTAAGAAATTAACTTAAGCTTAAAATTAAAAACCCAACAAAAGATAGTTCTTAGAAAAATACATTTTTAAGTCGAAAAATTTAATTATTTTAAAATAAGGTATATAAATGATTAAAATAAAATTAATTAAATTATTTGTAACTAAATAGTAATTATTTTACTTTTAGATCAAATTTAAAATAAAAATAGGACTTTTAAAATACTTTATTTAATGAAACTAATTTATAGTTTCATAAAAATCAGTATTTTCACTATTCATTGAAAAGTCCATATTTTCAGAAAAATACCAAAATTTCATCCAAATATATTTTTCATATTTTTATTTTAAAAATTAATTTAATTTTTTAAAATTAAAATTCTATATAATTTGAATAATTATTTTAAATAAAACCATATAATGCTTGTAAACCTAGTTTGGTTAGAAATAAATCTTTTTCTTTTCAGTTAAAAAGTACGTAACATTATTATAATGAATACAACTATATAAATTCTAAATAATTAATATTAATAAGACATGAAAATAATTTATATTATCATTACCTATTTTGTTGCATTCTTCCCCACTTTTGGAAATTACATCCTCATAACTTTATTAAAATTTTAAACAAGTGGGGATACATTTCTTTCATAGCATTTTAAGATTCAAATGTTTCTTCATGAACCATATGGATTTTCAAAAATAGCTTAAATTGATGAATTACCTTATTCTGTAACACTATCTATCTACATTTGATAATATAAATAGGGTTTTCCTCATAATAAAGGTTCTCTTCCAACTATACTACTTCGGGGATTAGTACATGAGATGCACCTGACACATATTTTGATAACAATGAAATATAAAATACAACATGTACCTGAGGTAAGATTGGGAGAAAGGCCACTGGGTATGTAATTAATCCAAATTTCTCTATGATTTTATATGATCCAATGAATGAGACATTTATCTTCTCCTTTTTACCAAAACACGTAACACTTTTCCTTGGATATACTTTAAGAAAAACATGACCACCTACCTCAAAAGAAATAATTCTTCCTCTGGTTATCTGTATAAATTTTCTTGATTTTCTGATCCATCTGCATATGCTGTTGAATCATATTCACCTTATAAACAATTTATTCTTCCAAATCTGGCCTAAACAAATTCCTTTCATCCACATTATCCCAACAAGTTGGAGTCTAAACTGCTTTCCATATAATGGTTCAAAAGTTTTCATCTATATACTGAAATGAAATATGTTATTATAAGATAACTTAACTAATGAAAGATCTTGATCCAAACTTCCCTAGTGATTCTATTGAACAATAATGATGCATGTCTTCCATGGTATGAATCATTCATTCATACTTTCCATCAGATTGATGATGAAAATTTGTGCTGAAATTTAATTTAGTACCTAATGACTTATGAAGTCCTTTCTAAAAATTAAATGTAATACTGGGATCATGACCAAATACATTTGAGAGATTAAATCCATGTAATCTTACTATCTTCTTAAGGTATAATCAAAGAAGTTGAACTAATGGCATAATGTCTTGAATTAGGAAGAAATGTGAAGATTTTTTTAATTGATCAATAATTACAAAAATCCCTTTATTACCTTGAGATGTATTTAGAAATCCAAACATGAATTACAAAGTTATATTCACCCATTTAAATTCTGTTACTAGTAAATACTGAGGAATACCATTCGATAATTTTTATTTAGATTTAACCTATTAATAATTAAAAAATTTCATTGTAAAGTCAATAATATCTCTATTCATTCCATCCTATAAGTAATACTCCTAAAGGTATACATCATACTAATACTAGGTTGAATTGAAAATGGGGAACTATGATCCTTAATCAATAATTCTATCATCAATTGAGAATTACAAGGAACACATAATCTATTTCCAAATATGATAACACCCTCATCATCAATATTAAACTCTAAAAACCTACCCTTCTTAAAATATTCTACCTTTTCCTGTAAAATATGACCCTCCTTATGATATTCCTTAATTATTTTTGAAAGAGATTATTGTGATAACACCTAAAACAACAGAGGAAGTTCATACATACACAATTTATAGGAGAAAATTCATCAAATCATTATTCAAAGAGTCATATTCTAAATGTATCATGTTTAATGTAACATTATATTCCTGACTCAAATTATTAGTTACTTTGTTTGCTTTACCAGGATAATAGTGAATCATGCATTCATAATCCTTAATTAGTTTCACCCATCTTCTCCACCTCATTTCCAATTCCTTTAGAGTGAATATATACTTAAAAAAATTATGATTAGTATTAATTTCATTATTTACTCCATATAAATGACGACTCAAAGTTTTTTTAAAAAAAATGGTAGTAGCTAATTCCAAATCATGTGTAGAATGATTTAACTTGTGAGATTTCAGTTTCCCTGAAGCATAAAAAAGACCTAATCATTCTATATCAGAACACAATAGAGTCCCTTCAATAAAGAATCATTGTATATAAAAAAGGAAACTATTTTTGGAGTGTATGAAAAAATAGATTATTCCCCAATTTTATTTTCAATTCATGTAAATAATCATCACACAATTTTTCCAAATGAATTTAACTTCTTTTTAAGTTAATTTAGTTAGTGGGATGTGCATTGAGTAAATTTTTTAAAAAACCACCAGTAGTAACCCATTAATATAACAAACTTATGATTTTTTTTTGACATTTGTAGGTATTTTACATTATTTAATAACTATATTTTTAGTAGGATCAACAATGATTCCATCTATATAAACAATATTCCCATATAAGGAAATTTTATGCAACAAAAATTCAGAGTTACTAAATATTCCATATATATTATTTTCTTTCAAGGTTTGAAAAATAATTTGCAGATTTATTTCATGATACCCCATGACTTTTAGAATATACCAATATATATTCAATAAAATAAACTATAAAATTATCGAAGAACTCACAGAGAACTCTATTATTAAGGTCTATAAATATAGCTGGTTAATTAAACAACCCAAAGGAAATAACTATAAACTCATAATTTCTATATATAGTTTGAAATATTTTCTTTAGAATATATTTATCCTTCACCTTCAACTAACTATATCCATACCTCAGTTCAATCTTTGAAAAATACTATTCTCCCTAAATCTGATCAAATGAATGATTGATATGAGGAAAACGATACATCTTCCTAATAGTGATGTTACTCAAGGATATATAATCAATAAAAATCCTAATTGAACTATCTTTTTTAACAGATAAAATAAGTTCACCTCATGGTGAAGCTATAGGAATAATGAAAATTTTATATAGAAATTCATTCAACTAGTGTTTTAATTCTAAAAGTTATACTTATGCTATTCAATAGGGGAGTTTTGAAATAATCTTAAAATCAGACATTAATTCAACAGTAAATTCAACCTCCCAATTAGAAATAACACCAAGAACATAATCTATAAATATTTAAACATATTCATTTATTACTAGGAAATAACAAATATGAAAAAAAAATTCTTTCTTTTCAATAACACGGTCATGGTAACTTTTACTTCCATACCTAATCAATTTCATATCTTTTTGGTTGGTTATCAAAGGTATAAAATAAATGAATAAAACATTATTATCTCTAAAATCTGTCTTAGAATTATAATCTGAATGATAATCCATACCCAAAACAATATCAAAATCTACTATAGATAGTTCAAAAATATTTTTAGGAAACCCCTCCCCACTAATAACAATATGAATATTTCTATAAATCATGGTTACTTTAATATTTCAACCCATAGTTTTCACCAAAATCTCTATGTTATCTTCATGAGGTGATATTCCAAATTTAATTGAAATTTATCAGAAATGAAGGAATGTGAAGATCCATTGTCAAATAAGGTGTTGGAATAATTTGAACAAACAGGTAACATATTTTTACTACTTAATTGGATGGACCAACATCATCTGTAGTTATAAAAAATAATTTTTCCACACCATTTTTATTTTCATCTTATTGATGTAATCCCTTAATAACTATCTTTGGACACAAAATAGAATAATAACCCAACTAATTAATATTAAATCATATTTACATTGGCCTTTAATTAATTATATGATTATTTTCCTTGAAATCACAAGCCACATGGCCAACATTTCCACACCAGAAACACATCTCATATTTTTCAAGACATTCTCAAGGATTATTTAACCACACATGTCACAAGATAAGATTTTTATTTTCTTACCATTAGATTTACTTGATGGATTCTACCCCATTTTTTTACAACTAGGTTTTTTTTCTAATTTTCATGGAATACATGATCACCAGAAAACTCCCTTTATACTTTCTTAGCACATCGAACATGTTTCTAATAACTTTGAAATTCCCAAGAATCCAATCCCGTTAGATATCTTTTCTTCAATCCCATGTAAAACCAATCAATTTTACTATCATGATCATGAATACAATTTGGCACATACCTTTCCAACAAGATGACTTTTTCTTTGTATATGGCCGCCAAATCTTCCACCTTATCTCTCAATTCAAATAATCGTTTTTCCGAAACATATCAAAAATCTTTAGGAAAATATTTCTAAACAAAAAAATTCTTAAATTCATATCACTTCAAGAATCAATATATTCTATTTCTCTAGTATTCTTAACTATTAACCACCATTAATCATATTCACCTTTCTAATGGTAAATTGAAAGAGTTACCTTTCGATTCTCCGAACAACCCATGACTTTGAATATATTTTATAAGGTTTTAATCCATCCATCAACTACCACAGGGTCAAATTATCCACTTAATGTGAGAGAGTTTATTTATAAATTTCTCTTCTATAGACACGTTCCATTGTGGTAAATTTTATTTCTCTCACTTTTGGATCCTACAATCATTTATAACTGATTTCCACTAAGCCATCACATCAAAAAACATTTTGTTCCAATTCCAACCCTTCATAGTTGTTGATTTAGAATAATATTTTCCTCTTGGTGCCTTCCTACCCCATATTCCCTATTTCCTCTACTAAAAACCATTCTAGACATATATAGTTCAGATGAAGAAACATGGTAATCTTAAAATGATATAATTACCATAAATTAAAATCTATTAAGGGTATTTTCTTTCTTTATCCTAACCTATAAAATTATCTAAATTGACCACTAATACAAACTATAAGGACCCAATTCTTATTCAACCCATAATCTCATTTTTAAACAAGAATTAATTTTCTTCCATTTCTAAGATCATTTTAGGTTTAGAGTTTTAGTGAATTAGGTCAAATATCTTATATAAAAAACCCATACAATACATTTTGGATAATTCTAATTATTATATATTTTCCCACAATAAAAATCTTTTATAAATAATCATGTTTTATTTTCATTGGAAATCCCCACGGTCTTCAAATTGATATATTATTTCTTTTTACACATCCTTAAAATCTATGAAAAAAATTTAAAAAAGTTGTATTAGAACAAAAATCTCAGTAAGGGACATAGAAAATAAAGAAACCCATTAGTAAATTTTAAAACCACGATATCATAAAAAGATTTTAGGTTCAACATAATAAAAATTGAGCGAAAATAATCATTTACCAACACATAATACTATCTTTACTTCCAATTTTTTAGGAATCACATTATAATAAAACATAAATGAAAAATCATAATCATGAGGTCTAATTAGAAAACATGCGAACCAATGAAAAACATTTTATTAAAAACATACATTTATACCCTATAAGTGTATAATTATTCCTTTAAAAATATTATTAGCTCTTCTTTTGAAATCAAACAATTTCCATGAAAAGTCATTTGAATGAATTAAAAATTCATTTTGGTGCCTTGGAAAATCTTCTTCATTGAATACCTATAATTGGAATAACCTTATAATCAACTTTAAATATAATTATTTGTAGAACATAATCATTAAACAAATTAATTAGAGAGATATATCAGGTTCACCCATCATCATGATCTATATTGGGATCACTCATGATAATAAACAATGTACGTAGACTATAACATGCATGAAAATCTTGTATTTTCATCATCAAACTCATAAAAAATATCTTTTTAAACCACTTAGTAAAACATTTTTGGATATTGATATATCCCTTTCCTTTAGAATTCACTTTTCAAATCTAAAATTCTTGAATAATGGGAAGTTTTTTTTCTTTGAATAAATTATAAATCTTAAAAAGTAATCCAAAGCCTAAAATAAAGGTTATGGCTATGGGAAAAACCATTTACATTATAGACATTAGAATAAAATATTCATTTATATTTTTTTTCAAAAAATTATATATAAAATATGTAAAATTATACCTTTTGAAAATGTTTATAAGAAATTCAATAGTGTTATAAAATGTCCTTTATAATTATTTTATTTCCATATGAACACATCCATAAAACAATTTTAAAAATATAGAAATGAAAGAAAAAAAATTAGAATTTTTTTAAACCATTTAAAATGAGATTTTTAAAGTAAATTTTTCCTTATCTAGAGTCTGAATCATCACATACGTTCTTTATCACCCTAAATAATAAACTTATGTTAATTATTTACTTTTATATATTTTTTAATATTTATTATCACTTTTATTTTTTTATTATCATTTTATATTTAGTTAATTAATCAATTAAGTTCATGATATATATTTTTATGATATCCATATCACCTGAAAAAAAATGAATTTGTTAGGTTGACTATGATCAAAGTGGTTATTATTATATCATATACAAAATAATAATAAAATAATTACCATTTTATAAATAAATTATACTTTTGAAACCAACCATGATATATGATTATGAGAAAATGGTCTATGTTATATCATGGAGTTGTAGGATAGACACACACATGAGTAACTTTTACATTCTTTAGCAATCATGATAAAAAGAAGATAAGTATTATTTTATAATTATATAATGATCATTATATCATTAATAATATTTTTTTTACTTTAATTAACTTATATAAACCATCCAAGTAGTGTGGTGGTGAAAAATTAATAACATAACAATGTGGAGGTGGTAATTCACATGTTTGAAAAATTAATAGTTCCATTTTTCAATGAATAGAAATGTATGAAAAATGATAAAATAAATTTATAGAATTACACATATATCATGAATATCATATGAATATCATATTTATACATTAAATCTAGCATTATAACTACCTTTTGAGAGGTAGTTATGGAAAACTAATTGCATCAGTTCGTGAGGTGGTAGTCTACTGTACACACAAACGATGATTTCATTTCAATTAGATGGAATAAGAGATGAAAATAGGTAATTCCATTAACATAATAAAATATACTTATATGGAATATATGGATGTTATTATTTCATCGTGGTTGAATAATATTTGAAGGAGGTAGAATAAGAAATAAAATAAAAATTATTGGTTAACACCACTAGATAATTAACATACAGCTATGGTCCAAAACTGTGGCTATAGGTTATAGCCACAGTTAAGATGAGCATGTCTCTTATTGGTGTGGCTATAACTCCGATCTTTATCAATGATTAAAATGTGATATAACTATAATTTTATAGTGTGTAAATAGACATATGTCCATAGATTTATAATTATGGTAATAAATCTATAGCCATGGTTGTCCCCTATGACAATATGGCTATATCCATGGTTGTCCATGATTGCAATAAACATATTTCCATAGTTTATAAACTATGGAAACTGCCATATTTTTTTCCCATTGTGGAAATAAGCCTATAACCACAATTTTAAACCATAGAAATAGTTTTATTTACATGGTGGACAACCATGGCTATAATGCTTTTAAACCGTAGCTATAAGAATCTAAAAATTTGTGACTAGATGAATTTGAACCTTATACCCCCACAATAGGAGACAAACCACTTTACCAATACTCTTCAGAAAACTATTGGTTTATATATATACATTTTTGCATATATATTTTTATTCACTATTGGAATAGCCCTAAAACCATGGAAATAAATGTTCCCATACTTTTCCCATGAGAAATTTCCCACCTGTAGTTTTACGGGGAAGCTATAGTCACAGTTTACATGAACCATGGATATAGTTCTACTCTATAGTCATGGTTTAGGAAAACCCTGGCTATAGACCTTGAAAAAAAAATTTAGTCAGTTTTTCAGAAAATTGTGGATATAGGATGATTTATAGACATGGTTTTTGGAAAAAAAAAATTCTATAGGTGTCTACTATATCAATATTTTTTAGAAAAAACATTGATATAGGGCTTTCTTCTTGTAGTGTAAGAACCACACCTCTTCTTTGGAAAATATAATTAGGTTTATTTCTAAATCCTTCCTAGATTTTTTATGATAAAACTAGGGCCTCTAAGATAAGGGGATGGATGTAAGGAAGGTATTTGGGTTGGTGTTGGACAAACCTGAAGGATTTTGAAGTGTGAAGAAAAGAGGAGAAGATGCTCCCTTTTATAAAAGAGGGGAGGGGAATTCTTGGAATTTCTTAAATTATTATATTAATATAAATTAATTCTACATGAAAATGGATTAAAATTTAAATAATTAGATGATAAGAAGAGGATGAGTGTAAATATTCTCATCTAATAAAATTTGAACAAGTTTAGTTGATTTTTTAACCCTTATGTTTTGGTTTTATCCCCATGTTTACCCTTTTTTTATTACCGTGGTATCAAACTATTTTACTCTTTATGGGCCAAGATAGTTACTATAAAATATAATTTATCCTAAAAATTGATTATTTTTGATATTTTCAACCATATCACACTCACGTTCCTGAATATTGGATTTTTAGGAATTTCAAATCATTTAATAAAATATTACTTATTATAAATTATCTTTTATTTCAATTTTAGAATTATTCAATTAATTTGACTTTGAAAAAAATATGGATATAAATGAATTCGAATATAATAATTTCAAAAATACCTAACATGTTTTATTTATCTAAAAAATTCATGGAAAATAATATTTTATTAAAATTATATTAATTTTTAATATTTTTAGAATCATTTATTTTATTTTTATATTAATTAAATAAATATTATGTTAGTGTTGCATAAGAATTTATGATAAATATTTCATTAATAAAAATTATAAATAAATTATCATAATAAAAAAATTTATCTTAAAATTAACATTTAGAATATAAAATAATTTTTTTTATCTCTATCAAAAAATATTATAGATATTTAAAACAAGAGAGTGACATTTTGGATTTTCTATTAACATAAAATACTATAAATGTTATAATAAATGTAAAATGGATATAAATTATCAAAGTTTAGATCCTTGAATATTTAAGGTTGATAAAAACATACAAATAAAATAATTACAAGTTTTTGGGAGAGTTTAAGGTATTATAATATTATTTTTAACCATAATTACCTGATTTTACTTAATGAGATTACAAATATATACTACTGCTACTATTAATAATGAAAAAAACAAAAAGGGAACTATTTACCAAATTTAGACCTCCTAATTACAAATATGGAATCAATTTTTCAAGATAAAATTTCTATAAGTGGAATAAAATAATTTAAGATTAAGATGAAAAATTCAATGAAAAACCATAATGAAAAGAAATGTTTTTTTTTGTAAAAATCGATATTTTTCACTATTCACTGAAATATGAATCTTTTCAGAAAAATACCAAAATTTAATTCTTTTATAATTTTTATATATTTATTTAAATGTTGAAGTTCATTTTTTTAAATTAAAATCCTATTATTTAATAATAAATATTTTAGAAAAACCATATAATGCCTGGAAACCCAATTTTTTTGGAAATAAAAAATTTTCTCCTTTAGACTAAATAATTACCTAATATTCAAATAATAAATATAAATATCTAAAATATAACTATCTAAAATATATTTAATGAATATTAGTAATACATGAAAATAATTTATCTTAACATTACCCAAGTTTTTACATTCTCTCTCCTTTTGAAAACTAGGTCCTCACAATTTTATTCAATTCTTAAACAAATGGGGATCCATTTACTTCATAGCATTTTCAGATTCCCATGTTAACTTTTTAACCATATGGATTTTCCAAAAAAGTTTAACTTGGTGAATTACCTTATTCTGTAACACTTTCTCGCTACAATCAAGAATTCAAATAGATTTTTCCTCATAGAAAATTTTCTCTTTAAACAATACAAATTCAGGGATAAAAACATTAGATGCATCCTAAAAATATTTTTTTTAATAATGAAACATGAAATATGTCATGTTCTTGAGATAAAATTAGAGGAAAGACCACTTAGTAGGGAACTGTTCAAACCGTTTTTGGGATGTCACATGCTTTAATGAACTACATAATTAAATACCCCTTTTTAGCAAAAATGAATTACACATTTCCATATAGATAATTTAAGAAAAACATATCACCGACCTTGAAATAAATATCTTTCTTTTAGTTATAGGTATAAATTTTCTACCTACTCTAATCCATTATTATGTGTTTCTGAATCATCTTCACCTTCAAAACCATTTCAATTTTGAAATCTGATTCCCCAAACTTTCTTTCACCCACTTCATCAAAATAATCTAGAGTCCAAACCGGTTTCCATATAATTCCTCTAAAGGTTCCATCTGTATACTAGAATGAAAACTATTATTATATTAAAAACCAATTAATGAAATATTTTTATCCAAACATCCATGGAAATCTATTGAATAAGCTTGAAACATGTCTCCCAAGGTCTGAATTGTTTGTTCGTACTCTCTATTAGATTGAGTATAAAAATTTGAACTAAAATTTAATTTATTACCCAATAAATTTTAAAGTCCTTACCAAAATTTAGAAGTAAACCATGGATAATAGTTAGATACAATTGAGAGAGGAACTCCATGTAATCTGACTATCTCTTTGAGGTACATTGAGAATGACGGCATAAATATATATTATCTCAAATAGGGAGGAAATAAAAATATTTAGTTAATTGATAAAAAATCACCCAAATAACATTATTACCTTGAGTTGTATTTGGAAATACCACCATGAAATCCACAAATATATTCTACCATTTCAATCATGGATCTGAAAAAGGCTGAATAACCCCTTTTGAAAATTGTCATTATAATTTATTCTATTGAAAAGTAAAACATTTTAGGGCAAGGTAATTAATATATATTTTCGTTATATACCTACAATAATAATTCTAAAGGTATCTATATATCATAGTACTTACAAGGTGAATGAGAAATGTGGAACTATGAGCATTACTCAATAATTATATCTTCAACTGGGAATCATAAGGCACACCTAATCTCTTTTCAAATCTAACAACACCTTATTCATCAACATTAAAATCTCACAATTTATCCTTCTTAACATATCATACCTCTTCTTATAAAACAATATTCGCCTTCTAATATTTCTTAGTTCTTTCTAACAAATAGGAATGCACCGACATCTAAAACAAAATAGTAAAAGTTCCAACATGCATAATTTCTTGGAAAAAATCCATCAAATCATGAAACTAGTAGTAATGTTCAAAAGGAAACACGGATAATGTAACATTATATTTCCAAATAAAATAATTATCTACATTGTTGTATTTTATTGGATATTAAAGAATCATTTAGTCATAATCCTTAATTATTCATAACCATATTCTTTTCCTCATGTTCAACACTTAGCGAATATATAAATAAAAATTTTATGATCAGTATAAATTGCACAAATTTCTACATATAAATGACACCATTAAATTTTTAAAGAAAAATACATAATATTTATTTCTATATCCAGTGTAGGATGATTTAACTCATGAAGTTTTAGTTTCCTTAAAGCATAAGCAATTACCTGATCATTCTGAAATATAATCAAATTAAGTACCTTCAACATAGAATCAATGAAGATGAAAATGTTAGCATATATGGAGGGTTGGGAAAAAAATAGTGTATTCACCAATATTATTTTTAGTTCTGGGAAATAATCACCACACACTTTTCTCGAAATGAGTTTAACTCCTTTTCAAGTTAACATAGTTCATGGTCTAGAAAACTGATAAATGTTCTAAAAAAACTATTAGTAATGACCTTATTATCTAAGAAAACTTTTAATCTCTATGAAATTTTTATGTCTTGATCATTATTTAATTAATTTAGTTTTATTAGTGTTAAAATTTATCATATCTTAAGAAAAAATATCCCTGAGGAAAGAATTTTTTCACAACAAAAATTTATACTTACTAAATTTTCCAAATATTTTCTTTTTTTTATGGTTTGAAAAATATTACTTAGGTGTATTTCCTGGTCCTCATTACTTTTAGAATATAAAAATATTTCATTAATAAACAAAACTATAAATGTAAAACCCTAAGGATTTAAAAATAAATATAGAATATAATGCACGCAACACCAAGTCTCTATGAAACAAAACTTTGTTATTATAATAGTTATAACCTATCCTTTAGACATATTAATATTAATAGTAATAGCTACTATTAAATTATATTTATAATGGTTTCACATAAATAAAAAATATTCATAATGAAATATGTAATTGTTGGTAAAATATACATCTTTTTTTTTTGAGTTTGGAAAGTCAAAATTAATTTAGGGTTAATTTTTAGTATTTTTTTGAGAAGTTTCATTTTTCGATGAATAGTGAAACATACTGCATTATATTTTTAAAATGCGTTTTTAGTTTAAATAATTATTATAATTGATTGTTAATTTCATAATATATCAATTATACATATATTAATCCAATATAGAACATTGTAATCATTTTTTTTTGAAAAACTAGATATAAAAACCTATTAAACTTTTGAATTTTCTTTTACCCACCTTCTTTATAAACTTGGGGATTATCATTAAACATATTTTTTCTACTTTTGTTATTTTAATTTTAAAAAACGGACATACACCATTATGATCAGTAAGTTTTGTACCATTTAATAGGATCAACTTAATTTTTTGGTGAATACTAACTTGATTCTTATAAATAGTAATGAACCCTTATGAATAGTAATGTTACACTTATGAATAGTAATATGACCTTATGAATAGTAACATCATCAATGAAAGTATAAATAAAATTTAGTCACCTTATAAAAGAAAGTGAATATTTTAAAAATTATTAACTAAGTGTTCGAATTTTTGTGAGAAATAAATATTTAATTTAGATTTTATAATTAATAAATTTATTTAAAAAATAATTAATTTTCATAAAATGTATTCATAAATCAATATTTTGTTTTACTTTGATTTTAGGATAATTTATTGAGACCTTAGTTAATTTTTAGGGTATTATAAAATCAGTTATAATTTTAAAAACTATGTTTTTTTGAGTAAATGTTGATTTTAATTAAAAATTAAATTTATTATATTCAGAAATTATTTTCATAAAATTGAGTATATTTTTTAATTCTAAAAATCGAAAAAAATTTATGGTGAAATTTTGGATTTTTTTTGAAATACATGAATTTTTGGTGAATAGTAAAATACAATAATTTACGGAATAAATCTATTATAAGATAAATAAACTATTCCTTTAGTAATTAATGGTGTAAGCTCTATAATATAAAAATTACCTACATTATTTTAATATATTTTATTATAATTCTCAAACTATTCACAATCTTGAAAAAAATAATAATGAAATGAATAAAATTTTCAAAAATCACCCCTCTCCCGCACTATAAAAACTACCCCTCACCCCGTCTTCTCCTCACTCCTCTAATCCTTGAAGATTGTAAATATTCTACCAAAATTATATTCCTTAGAGTCTCCCCACATCTATGATATCTTGGTCTTTATAAAAGACCAAAACCCATTCCCATAAGGAGGCTCTCAAGGAGGAAATTTCAAGAGGTAAATCCTTCTCCTTTTTCATTTAATTTCATTTCAATTTATTTTCTTTTCTTATTCTCTCCTCACCTCCTCTATCCAAATGATCATAATAAATCCAATATCATATATATACAATAATTATATCATTTTAATGTAATATCCTTCATAAAACTACTATATCTATCTCTCTATTTTATTTTTAAAAATGAAATCACCATCTCGGAGGTGCCGATTTACAACCTTTGTAGACGAGGAACCTTCGTTTTTCAATTTATCCTTAAATACTGGCCATAAAACCATTTTTATGATTTAAAAAGATTATAAAATATACATTATGTATTATTTAATGTTCTAGAACTAGTATATATACATAATACTAATTCATACGAAAAAACTAGTTCGAGATGGTCGAAATACCGTCATAATAATCTAAATGATTATCACTGATGTTTTATCTAATAACTCATCTTCATACCATATAAAAAATGAATTAAATAACCATTAAATATTATGGATGTTCATTAGTATCAGATAAATTCAATTCTGTAGAATTATATCAATTCCACATGAACTTCCAAACTCATATAAAAGTATATTGACCATGAAAACCAAGGAAATGAACGCTCCCAAGTGATAAAATTGTATCTTATAACTCATGAAAAAGGCCATAAATGAACTTAATATAATAATAATTAAAATAAATATATAAAATTTTCTTAATTAATTAATTAATTTAACATGATTATCTAGGACATTAATGTCAAGCACATAACTCATTCAGACATAAGGTAAGAGTTTTCTCATCTCGCTTCCATTTTTGTGAGATATTCCTTATTAAATACTATTTATTGTGTATGGTGAATGTATAATTCCTATTGATGTATAATATCATGAATCTCATTATTTTCATGTTATTCAATGTACCGATTGAGGATTATTAATTTTTGGGCATATGATTCAATTGATTGCAAAGTGGTAAGGGATTCTGCCTGAACCCCCATTTTTCATTTAGGTTACTCTTTATCTACCTAAACTCAAATGTAATGCTTCTTATTTTTTGTATATTTATCTTTAATTTTTTGTATATTTTCCAAACTCATATATCCAGATCTGATCATCCTTCTTTTATGGGGATATACATGTTTTAAAATGGATCCCTTCTCAATTCTTCCCGATAAACAAGCCCGATTCAAGGAAATTTATCGATTTCTTACCCATTTTCAAGTGTATTATGTAGTATATTTTAAGTAATAATTATTTTTCTAAAATAAAAATTTTATCATAAATAACTATCTTGGATCATTTTTGGTGTTATGAAAACAAACATGCCATTCCTCTTTAAAATCTCATCATTAAACCACACTAAAATTTTTTATTTCTAAAGATTCTTATAAACTATTTTTACATGATTTCAATTCAATTGACATTAATTTATGTCTAAAATATAATTTCAATTTACTTACCTATTCTTTTCTGGTATATATATGTTTAAAATATTATTTTATTACAAATACAAACGATTTTCCAAAATAAATCTACTTTCCAAAGTAAAAGGGTTTTTTCTCTTCTCAATTTTAATTCTATGAGATTTAAGACTTGTTCACCACTTATTCCTTGCATGTGGTGCATGTAATTTCCTTTTATATATAGATTCATGAGTCTTCTTTTTCTTATGATAATATATGTAATTAAAAATTAAATGTTTCAATGTGGTATGGGACACTTTGGAATGTTTAATAATCATTTTTCTCAAGAATTTATCGATGATTTAATTAGATTACCTTCATCTATAATTATGATTGAAATATTTAAAAGTGGTATGAAACACTTTGATTTAAATATATATATTTTTAGAAATATGAGGAATTAATTAGACATAGAAAGTTGTGGGTGGGGCCTGCTATAGCCCCTCGATCCATCAGTAGGTCTCATGAGACAAAATAGAATTGGGTTTTGGCCGAGGACTTGCCCTAGTATTTTCAAAAGTCTTGGTCGAGGCCTTGATGATAGGTTTATGATTTTTAGCATATGAATTCCCTCATTAGGATATTATTTATTGATAAATCATGTGATTATTCGACCAGTAGAGTATCCATGGTAAATTTTCATGTGACCAGTTATATGTATTTATTTACTCAGATTTCATTTATTCCTTATTATGATCAAGTTTATTTTTAAAGGAATTTGTTTTCAGTTATTCACCATGACTAATGTTTATGTTTTGGATAACTTCCATTGTATGACATACCCTTACTGAGAATCTAATCTCACCCCTTCCTTATGTTTCCTTTCACCAAGTTATGAACAAGAAAAATTTGAATAAGCTTTCAAGGATGCAACTTATTTCATATATTATGATGTTTTATATCCTTTTACCAATGTATTATGGGTATCTTGAATGTAATATGGTCTTCCAATACTGCTAAACTAATTGGTCCTTTTAAATTGATTCCTTGTAATCATGCCAATGTAATAAAATAATGCACCGGCTCTGAGAAACTGGGGTTGGGGTGTTATAATAAAACTATATATCAAATCATTGAAAACTCTTTTAAAAAGGCCCATAAATACAGTTGGTGGATTAGATAACTTAAAGGGCGTAACTATAAACTCATAATGTTTTTATCTTTTCTGAAACACTATCTTTGAAATATATTTCTAATTTACCTTCAACTAATGGTATCCTAACTTGACATAAATCTTCTAAAAATAATCATCTTTCTAGATCTATTCAAAAATAAAAATCAATATGATGAAAATGACACTTATTGCTAATAGTGGTGTTGTTCAACGATCTATAATCAATTAATTGTATCATTAACCCATATTTATTTTTTAATAAATAAAATTGGGGTACCCCATGGTGAATTTCTAGGATGAATTAAACCTTTATCTAGAAACTCATACCACTACGTTTTCAATTCCAAAAGTTATACTTGATCCATTCAATAATTGGGTTCTGAAATTGTCTTAGCATCAGAAACTAAGACAATAATAAATTCAACCTCTTGATCAATAATAACACCAATAAAATCATCAATAAATAAATAAAATTATTTCTCGAATACTAAGAAATCACTAATCTAAAAAATTTCATTCTTTTCAACAACACAACCAAATTAACTTTCACCATCATCCATAATAAATTTCTCACCTTCTTGGTTGGCTATCGAAGGTCTAAAATCATTAAATAAAAATTTACTATCTCTATAATCTATCTTATCATGATATATTTAAATCCAATATATACCCAAAATAATATCAAACTATACTATGTGACGTTCAACAATATTTGTAGGAAATAATATCCTACTGATAATAACAGTAAGATTAAAATAATTCTTGGTTTCTTTAATATTTACTCATGGTGTTTTCATAGAAAATTAAATCTTCTTTTCATGATGTGTTATTCCAATTTTAATTAAAACTTTATCATAAATGAACTAATGTGATGATCCATAGTCAAACTTGGTATTATAATTATTATAAAAAACAAGTAACTTACCCATCATCATTTCATTAGATGGCCCAAAATCAATTTTAGAAGTAGAAAATGAATTTTCCACACCTTATTTATTTTGATCTTGATGATTTCCATCCCTATTAACTAACTTCAGATACATGTCAGTATAATTACAAAACTCATTACAATTAAAGATTATTACTGTTGACCTTTTATTATTGGTTTGATCATTTTCTTTGCAGTCACAATCCATATTGGAAAAACATACCATTTTTTATAAGACATTATACAAGATTATTTCCACCACACTTATCACAATATTTGAACTTTATTTTCTTACCTTTAGCTTTATTTGATAGATATTTCCCTATTTCCTTCCATATGGACCTTTTTTTATTCTTGTTTTCATGGAATAAATTATCATTAGAAAACTTCATTTATACTTTCTCATCATATCAATCAAGTTTATGATATTTTTGAATTCATAGGAAGTCAATTCCCTTCTATATATTAGCTTCAATATTGAGTAAAACATATTAATTTTCTTATTAATTTTTTAGGAGAATTTTATTCTTTAAACAATTTATATCACTTACTTTAAAAATCACAACACAATTTATTAAATGACATTTTTTACTAAATTTATAATTCATAATGTTTTAGAATGTTTTTTTAGAGTAATATATTTTTTACCGAACATTTAAAATTTTGTTAATAAAATTATCTTTATAATTAGAAAGATCATTATAATCAAATTAAAATGTAATTTTTACATTAGATGGATGATTTCACATTTCATAAAATGATTTTTTTTATAATGTATAACTTTCAATGTATAAATTTATCTCACTGGATGAAGTTCCACATTGTTATCTCAGAAAACATCCATAAAATAGAGGTAGACATACTCTCCATATAAAACTTTGTAAAAGATATCCAATGATAATTTTAAATATAATAGATGATTAAAATAGTTCCTATTAGATAAAAAATTTACTCTATAAAATGTAAGATGTCACTGCATTGTAATGATGTTTTCAAAATGACTATGAGATAACGTTTGTTCATAACACTTCAAGGGAAGGAAGAGTTTGTCTAACACCATTGAAACAAACTTTGAGAATCACAAAATCTGACCCTTGGATATTTTCCTACAAATAATGGTGAATTTTAGTATGAGGGGCCATATACCTTTTAAAATAAATTGACCTATTGATTCTTTTTGTCTTTTTATAAGATCTTGTTACAAGTATTCCCATTGTAATATTTTGAGAGTTTTATATTTTAAGGAATTTGTGTGAGGATTTTAAATGAATTTAGGGATTTTATATGATTATATTCACTGTATCCAATTAGTTTTATCAAGTATTTTTTGGGATAGTAAGACTGATGTGGCTAACCATTGTGATCTAGGGATTTTGGGGATAAGAAAGAGTTATTCTGAACTTTGTGATCAAGGGATTTATTTCTATAGATCAAAAAAATTTATGGTTTGGTTAAACTATGGATACCTGATATTAAGTTGATTGCCTTCATTTATATTGAAAGTTGAATTGTTGATATTATTTTATAATGTTCTATAAGTTTTCATTTAGAACTTTATAAAGTTTCACTCTTTATTGTTTTTAAATGTTTTATTTGTATTTTTCATGTGTAAGGAAAGTTTAAATTTATTAAAAAAATTTTTATTACTCAGTTTATAAAATGTTTCAAAATAAATTTTGTTTGAAAAAAACTTTATACGATAGATAGAAAGTTCATATGATCCACTAAAAATGGAGTTTAAGGAAATTTAATTTTTTATTTAACAGATTGTAATTTCCCTCTTACATTATTTTTATACTCTTATGATCCTACATTTGGTACCATAATTGGTTTAACTATTATATATTGTAATATATTGATTTTTTTATTGGTTATATGAATCAAGATTATAATTTTAAAAATTTGGTAATTTTTAAATTTTGTTATTGATATTTTTTACACTAATGTTTATTTTTACAAAGAGTATTTATTTTTTTAAAATTTGGAAGGTATGAATATTGGAACTATTGAAAATATGAATCCATGTAGAACACTAATTTTTAATGGTGATGATTATGATTATTAAAGATATAAGATAAATAATTTTTGTTATCAACACAAGATATGATAACTTTTTCATGATTATTGGTAATTATGAAATTATGTAAATAGTGGTTTCCACTTTTAATAATGTAGATAATGTATAATATTTGATGAATTAAAAATTTATTAACTCATTACTTTTTTCAATAACAAAAAATTATACATTCAGATATCTTAATGGGAAGCTATGAATAATATATGAAAAAATTTAGAAGTCACTCAATTTATGACTATGAAATTCAATGATACTAGGATATCTATGCTAATATTTGACTAACAAGATTTAAATTTTTTAACCTGGAGAAAATTTTGCTAAGCTTCATCAGAGATTTATGATGAATATTAATAGTTTACAATATTTGAGTGATAAAGATCTTACTAATGACATTTTGGTTTAGAAGATCATTGAGATTATCCCAAGAGATAGGAAATATAAAAGAATAGATATTGATGATAGTAAGAAAATTATAAAAATGAGACTATATTAGCTTATTAGAACTCTCATGTAGTTTGAGGGTAGATTGAATATGGATGTAAAAAAGACAAAAAAGAAAAATGGAGTATATTTTTATTTTACTATTTCTATTTCTAAAAAAGTAAAATCTATAGAAATTGATTCTAAATATTCTCAGATGATGAAAGTTAAAGTTGATATTAAAAGTATTTATTCCAAATAAAGTCCTGATGGAATTTCCCAACTAGCTTATAGAATGAATAATATTATTAGAATGAAATATTTAGACACAAGTATAAGGATAATTTCAATGATAAAATGAGAAAAAAATTCTTTTAAAATTACATGTTATGAGTGTTTAAAGCATGGTCACATTTGACCTGATTTTCCCAAGGGAAAAAAATATAAGAAGAATATAAATTCTTATATGAATCTTAATATGTTATATAAGCACAAGAGTAATAATTGTTTAAAAGATTCTAGCATATGGAGTGCATGTGGATGATATTTTTCCTCAGAGAATTATTTATAAATTGAAAGTGATAATCATAATTACATTGGTTTTCTAGCTAAAATTCTCAAGAATTTAAATTATTTGATAGATAAGGTATATGATGAAACTGTAACTAATATTACATTACATAAAAATTATCCTGATTTTAAGGATGATAATATTTTTACTTCTTCTGAAGAAAGAGAATCTAGTTATTCTAAAGATAATAATTCTTTACCTAGTTATGAAGAAGTTTCTAGGTTTTTATAAATTGTTAGATAGAAAAATAATATTGTTTTAAGACCATATGAATATTCCAAGGCATATCTTGTAGAAGAAGATTCAATAATTTTAAAACTTATTAATGAAATTTCAAATCCTTCTAAAGATTTAAAAAAATATAATTTTGTAAAATCAAAGATTTCAAAACAATTAGAAAAATAAAACTTAGTAAAATAAAATCATTCAAAAGAGTTATAAAATTATAATTTAGGAAAATAAAATCATTCAAAATAATTGAAAAAATAAAATTCCACAACTTCCAATGAGAATAGATATTTAGTTGTTCAAATAAACTCTAAAATTTTTAGTCAAAATAAATTATTTGAATTATTTACTTGGGCTAGGAAAAATTTATATAATACTCATATAAAAACAAAATCTCATAGGAATGTGTATCAAATAGGTTTTACAAATTCAGAACAAAATTTCTAAAATAACCATTCAGTTCTAAAAAGTACACCTTTTTTTACGAAGTGTCAAAGTGGTGGACATTGTAAAAACAATTGTTCTTTAAATAAAGCGAAATAATTTAATTTTCATAAGAATTATTTTTATAAATAATTAAAAACTACAAAAAATAGAATAGTTGGAAAAAAAGGACTCATATAATAATTTTTTCTAAAAAATACTAGACTCATTAATGTTTGGGAACCAAAATTTAAATTTTATTAATTTTAGGGAAATAATAAGATTACCAAAAGTAACAACATCGGGTAGATGGATAATTTCTATTCCTATAACATGAATGAAAATAATCAATTCTTATAGAATATTATTAATATCAAAGGTATAAAATCTTTTTGGTTAAAATTATCAAGAACAAATTATTTTCATGGTTAATATCATTCCTCTTAGTAAATCCTTAATTTAAAATGTTTTTTATATTACAGGACACAATAAAATCCTTATTATCATAATTCAATTATATTATTAGGGTTATCTTGTGAAATTTAGGAATGATAAATGTACTATTCCTATTTTAGATGATAAATTTATTCTTTCAACTGATCGGCTTGAGAACTTATACACTCTTTTCTTAGATGGACTTAAGAGCAAAGATCTACATTTTTCTAAAATTTTGTATTGAGTGTTAAAAAATGAGAAACATCTACCTTTGGTAACTATTCATAGTGATAATGGTGAAGAGTTTATAAATTTTGAATTTGAAACTTTTTGTATTTAAAAAGTAACATTATATAATTTCTCAGTAACTATAACTCAATAGTAAAATGGTTTAGTAGAAAGAAGAAATAGAATTACTCAAGATATTATAAAATCATTATTGAGTAAATAATAAATTGATAAAAGTTTTTAGATTAAGTAGTTAGTACTTCCTATTATATTATAAATCGTTTTTTAGTAAGAACTTATATTAATAGAACTCCTTATGAGTTATGGATTAGAAGAAATCAAATTATTTCTTACTTTAATGTTTTTGGATGAAATGTATTCAACCTGAACACTAAAGATAATTTACATAAATTTGATCCAAAATATAAAAAAGTAATTTTTCCAAATTATTCCACCATAATTAAGGCTTATAAACTTTTTAATAAAAACACAAGAACTATTAAGGAATAATTACATGATAAATTTAATGAAACATATATTTTTTTAAAAACATCAAACTACATATTGAGATGTTATTTCAAAAACTAATTTTTAACCCATGTTGGAAAGATCTTACTATGAGAGAATTATTGAAGAAACTTTTCCTGATGTTATAAAGGAAGAATAAATTCAACCTATTGTTGAATACTATATATTTTTCAAAACCAAGAAATAAGTTAATCCTTATGAATCATCTTATTGTAGTATCATTGGTGATGTAGACCAACCAGTTAAAACTAGAAGTTTATTAAGAAATAAAATTAAACATTGTGACTTTTTATCACAATTTGAACCTAAGAATCATAATGATGAGTTAGGTGATGAATATTGGACAAAATCTATACAATATGAACTAAATGAATCTGAGAAGATTAAATATTAGACTTTGGGTGGACCTCTTAAAGATTCACCTATAATAGGTATAAAATGGGATTTTCAAAATAAATATGATGAAAATTAATTCATAGCTAAAAATAAATCTAGAGTTTTTGAAAGGGGTTATAATCAATAAGAAGTCACATACTATAGAGAAACTTATGCTTTAGTAGATATAATTGAATCAATTTTTACCAATCTAGAATATGTATCATTTTTATTTTGAACTCTTTTCCAAATGGATATAAAGTGTAATTTTTTTAATAGATGTGTAAAGGGGGAAGTTTATTTATAAAAACATATATTTATGAAAATAAAAAATCACAAGATCATGTATTCAAACATACTAAGGCATTATATGGACTTAAACAAGCTTCTAGAGCTTGATATGATAGGTTAACTGGATTTTTGTTTCAAAAACGTTTTATTAAGGGCGATGTACATCCAACTATTTTTATTAAAAATGTTTTTAAGAATAAAAATATTGTTGAAGTTTATATTGATGAAATTATATTTGGATTAAATCAAAAAAATCTTAAAGATTTCATTGTGGATCCCATGAAATCTGAATTTGATATTAGAATGATGGGTGAACTTACATATTTTCTTGGTTTTAAAATATCATAAAAACATGAAGGATATTTTATATCTCAACTTAATTATATAAATGATTTTCCAAAGATTTTTTTATATAAAAATACTAAAATTTTAAGTACTCCAATTTAAATTCAAATACTTTAGATCTTAATTAATTTTAGAAATGAGTAGATCATAATATTTCTAGATGAATAGTTGGTAGTTTACTAAAATTAACATCAAGTAATCCAAATATAATGTTTTTTGTATACCTATGTGCAAGATATTAAAAAAAATACTAAATTATCCTATATTAATGCTATAAAATGATTTTTTTTCATCTTAATGGATTTATGAATATTGACTTATTTAATTCTTCTAGAAAGGGGTTTTAACTTATTTTTTTTCAAATGATGAATTTTGTGGTTGTAAAATGGATAGAAAAATTACATTGATAACTTTTCCTTTATTAAGAGAATATTTAGTATCTTAGTCTTTTAATAAATCATATTCTATAGAACTATCCACTACTAAACATGAATATGCGGTTTTTGAATTTTTTGTGCTCAAGTGTTGTGGATGCAACACACACTCATAGATTTTGGCTTTAGTTTTAGTAAAACTACAATGTTTTCTAATAACAAAAGTCCCATAGGTTTATTTAAAACTCAACACATCACTCATGAGATAAAAACATATATATAAGAAAAACTTTCATTTAGGACTACACACAAAATGGAGATATTATTTTACAATTCATCGAAATGCAAGAAAAACTTTATGATATTTTTACAAAACCCCTAAATTATGAAAGACTAGAATATATTAAACGAAAGCTAGGAATTCTAAATAAAAATGATAATTCATATATATTTCTTTTCTATACTATCTCCTTATAATAAATAACTCAATTACAAAAGGGTGTAAATATTTTTAGTTTTTGTTAGGGGTATGTTAGGGATTTTATTTTGATGAGTAATATCTATGTCTTAGGTTGATTAAGGATTCCTTTGTGTGGTTATGGTTTTTATTCCACCTCTTCCTCTTGTGTAATATATTGAAAAGATATGAATGGGGTATGTAATTCAATAACAATATTCTCTTATGTTTGAATTACGGGGGTTTCAAGATTTTTATATATTTGGTTAAGGACTATGTATTTTCTTAATAAAGATAAGGAACTACACATAATTAAATTTATGGAAAGGGGTGAATCACATGGGTTTACAAGTTTTTATTTTTTTCTAATTATATTTATGCATGTTTTTTTCATTATTGAAAAAATTCCTTTTGTTGAGACTTTTGTATTAATTTTGTGAATTTGAAATGGAATAATATTTTATAAAAGGATAATCACATATATAAGGTAAATGAACAAACTGTGTGATAGATGAAAGAAGTGTGATGATATCATGTTTTGAATGAAGAAGGATGAAAAGTGTGTGGTACTGCAATTTATTATTGTGTGTTATGAATAACTTATTATTATATATTTTATTTTTTGTTTAATGTAGGGGATTTTATGTGTTGATTAGGATAACTCATATCTTTAATACTCTTTATTTGATGACTTATTACATAAAGGAATACATTATAAAATCCCAGAAGATTTTGAAGCCTGGTGTTTTTGTAAAATTAGGTACATAACATAATAACTTACAATTTAAATAAAATAAACTTATTTAAAACTTCCTTAACATTCTCCTAAAATTCCACCATTCTTCTAAAACTAAATGAGATAACCTGGGGATGTACCTAAGAGGGGTTGACCTATAAATCCCAAAAAGAGAATAAAAAATAATAAAATAAGTTAAACTGGTAAATGTGGTCCAAGAGGAATATAAAGATAACTTAAGAGGGGTAAGAATTATAATATTGAACAATGAGGAATAATATAACCTGATAACATAAAGGCAACATGAGAATGACGAAACAACATAAAAATGAAATCATAAACAAAAACAAAAGATAATATACAAGACAAAATAACATAATGTTCTTAGGATGAAATATTTCACACTATATAAGAATCTCATGCGATTAAAATAATAGCCAATGCATTTGGGGGATATATAATTATGGGCTCACCCGTCACATTCATATCATGTACATGCATAAGTGTTCCACATAGATCATTCAACATAGGATTATATTTCATCACATTTAATAACTTTATTAATGAGTGTGGGATAAATAAAAATAATTCCCAAATCAATGAATTATAGGTACATCTAGGTGAATACCATTGAGTGGAAATGGGGATGAGTATTTACATCACAAATTGTTTTCATGGAAAATCACTGGATAATTCTGGTAGTATAATGGGTATAATTATAGATTCATCAGAGGGACTGATGAGAAAGAAAGGGGTATGTCATAACTTATTAATAATAAGGGAAGTTATATAGATATTTGAAAACATATTCCAATATGAACAATTAAAAAAGAAAAGGCATGGTATAAAGGAGGTTCTTTAATAATGGGGATAAAGGTAGGATCCCTTAACATGAGAGGGCACTTCTAAAATATTGAGAGGAGCTTATTGAGATATTGGGGGATCCTTGAGGGATTTATAGAGATATAAGGGTTTAATAATGTCATTATAAAAGTTTTTTAGGGAATTTAAATGATAGTTTGGGATGGGTTATATAGGAAAAGAGAGGGGAATTCTTTATTATTTTCTAAAATTTGTTTTGGACTCAATATAATAAATTAATCCAAACGACAAACCATCCCTTGGTTTTTGCTAATCATTTCTACAAAATATGATTTTATTTAATTATTTTATTAGTTTAAGAACTAACAACATTAAATTAATACCATTGGTGATGTGGAAGTGAGTCATGTTTATAAAGAATTGATTTTAAAACCTAAAAATATAATATAGGTTTGCAAGGATTAATTAATTCTTTATAAAATTAATAAAAAAACGTCAAAATAAAATTATTTTGAAGGGAAAATATATATTTTTATAGGATACTGTTTATAGTATTTATTATATTACTTTTGGGATTTTATGATGTCATAATATATACCATATTATTATAATGTATTAAATTTTTACCCGAAAATGCTATTGTCTTAAAAAATTATGAAAAAATTACCATTAGATAATTTTTAAGCTATTATTTTAAAATTAATATTTATTTTATCAAAATAAATTTCTAAATATGAGAATTTACACTTGGAAATCAAAATACCCATTTATTAATTTTTTTTGATAATAACAATTTTTTATCCCTTATAATAATTACATTTGAATTTATAAAATCATATTTTCATTTATATTTAATAAATATTATTTAATAATAATATTTAATTAAAATATCATTTATTTCAAAAATTATTAAATTCACCAAAATGAGTGTCTTTATTAAATCTATAAATTTCCCAAAAATATATTTTGTTTTCAACATATCAAAATTTAATTTTTATCAAACTCATTATCTAATCAGTTTAATAGGTAAATTTTTAAAGGGAAAAAATAATAATTGTTTTATTAAAAATAAAATAGAAAAACTCACACTGTTAGGGTTTAGATAAATTTTTCTTTATCACACTAGTAAATTCCCTATGTGTAAGGTGTGCGATGTTGATGTTTTATTTGTGTGGTTAGGCATATATGGTTTAGTATGTGATCTTCATGACCTTGAAATTATCTAATAAATAGTTTTATTCATGATTTAGTAGTTACATCTCTACTGAACCTTGGTTAAAGGAAAATCCCAATGATGCTATCCTTCTTGGAAGTTATGATCAATGGGATTCATAGGGTATGATCCTACTGGTTGTCACCATATTTCCTTTATATGTTTCAAATGGAATTTATCAATACTCATAATATACTAATCTTATTTATTAGTGTACAATAACTATATTATAAAAATATATGATTCTTAATTGTATTTTAAATCCAATAGATTCTAACTTTCCATAATAACCAATGTAATGAATGTTATTTCTATAAATATATTTCTTGATAAGGAATTTATTCATTAAAAAAAAGGATATTTCATTTATAAAAGTTTGTGTCATTATAGTGATTGTTGTGGACAGGTTTGGATGTGTCATTTGTCATGTTTTGGGTAGCTGGTTTGTGATTTGATAACATGAGATTTTTTTAGGGATGGATTTTTGGTGGTCAATTGATATTGGTTGGGATATTTAGGTGAGTTATTAAAATAGGGATGTGATTAGAGGGTATCACGATGGATATGGTAGTTATTGGTTTTGATGATCATGTTCCTATTTTTCTTATTTTCTTAGTAGAAACATAATTTGAATGAGAATGAGAAACTTGGTATTAACCGTGTGAAATAATTAAAGGAATTATGGGATATTATTAAAATATCAATTCATTTAATGAACATGAAATGTCAGGAATTAACATTGTAAATGAGTAAGAATGATTTGTCATTAAATGTGGGACTAAATGTCATAATTAATGTGAATTGGATAGAAATTGGTAAATTTGGAAGTGGTGTAATGATATGACTAAATTAGAATTAATACATGTTTTGTGTGTGGATATTTTATATTGGAGGTGTGATGGTTTGTGGTGTAATAGATAGAAATGATGGTGGTGTGTAGTGATGGTAGTGGGGTGATAATGGTGAGCAATGATTTGGTTTCATTGATGTGAGTCCCCTTAGGCTAGGTCTTACGTGTGGATATATATATATATATATATGTTTATGTGTGTGTTTATGATTTATTTTATTGGTAATTTCATTATACATCCTATTTTAGTAACATAACATTACCAATGCCTAAATGTTTTGGGTTTCATGTGTTTTCCCCAACGTCCATATTGGTGAGGATGGATGGTTGGGTACCCCTTTTCCTGGATCTCCCTTTAGGCATAGTTCATGGTGGTATTAGAACATGGTGGAATTAATGCATGGGAGGATTAGGTAATGAGTTTTATGTCCTTCATTTTCATGATACACTATTGTAATGGTTACATGTTTAATGACCATGGGAGGATAATTTGGTATGCATGGTAATGGTTATGCATGGTAGGAGAAGGGTACAAGGTTGATATCCTTAAATTTATTAATAACTTAATCTTATGGTTTATGATATATGTATGGTATGTGTATATGATTTTTTTAAAATGAATATAGATGCGTGTTTTTTGAGAGATTCTAATATAATATATTGGGTCCTACTGGAGGGTGGGGTAGGTAGGGTTGTGACTCGACTCACATATGATCTATATTATAGATGTGATTGAATATTCGTGCATTTTATTTTTGGGAATAAGAGTAATAAATCAATGGGTATGTTTTTATGGGGTTCATTATCATATATTCCTTGATACTATTTTTTTATATTTCATGTATGATTGGGTGAGAAATACTTGCCATGGCTTGGTTAAATTTGACTTAGTAGGTGCTGGTTGGTTCTATTGTTTATTAAAATATGATTTAGAAAGATTATTCCAAATTTTCATGAGATATATTGGGTATGATTCTACTGAGTTTACATCTTATGAGCACCCCTATATATATAAACTATTTTTAGATACTATGGTGAGTTTTGTGACTAAGGTAGGTATCTGTAACTGGGAGTTTGGATTTTTCTGTAGAGTCACTACCTCAAACATTTATCTGGTAGTTTTTATTTAGAGACTTGAATTTTTCTGATATATTCATGAATTATGATATTATTTTTGATCTTTTTTATTTATATTATGGTTTTAATTGGTGGGTTTTTGTTATATTACTAGGATATATGAGGGTAATGCCTCCAATTTTAATGTTTTATACCCTCGGTGCTAGTCTCCAACTTAGGGCCTATTGCAGATATGACGCGAGTTTCCCTCTTATATTCAATGTAGGTCAAAGAGGGGTTTTTATTCATATAAGGTTATGATAGAGTGGTATCAAAGATTTTGATTATGTGTTTGGTTAGAAACTTGAGTCAGGCACTGATAAGTACTATATGGGATGGTAGGGGAACTGTGTCAATCAAACATAGTTCATGTTGTAAGAAAGGGATAATCGATTGAAAATAGTATTTTTGGTACCCTTATGATCTGAATCTTGGACACTAAACATTATAAATATACTATATGAAATTGATATTCTTTTAGGTTGGAGAACTAGGAAGGTACATTCTTTAAACCTACTTGCACTTGTGTTTGAATTAGGGTGATTCTGAGGAAATTATTTTAATTAAATAAATTAATTTTAATGTAATTGAATTCTATTGGGCTTAGGTGTTTTTCCATATTTGTAGAGATATAGACTAGTTATCATATATGAATAATTTAGGTTGGTTTGGTTTTTCATGATGACTTAGTTGACTATAGGAGGGTCAACTTAGCTGAGGAGGATGGTATTTAAAGGAATTAATTATGCAAGTTCTAGTTTTAGTGATTGGTAAAGTATGAGGGGATTGTCTATGATCTAGATATAGAGTGATCGCTAGAGTATATTTAGAGTGTCTTTAGTTTTATTCATTTTAGGGTGGATTATTAGGTTCCCCTGGTTGTTAGTCATATGTTGGGATTAGAAAGACAGTGAAAAATCTTGTATCATGGTGACCAAAAGGTGGTAAATGTTTCTTAGGATGATTTTTAGTATTAGTTTTATATGGTGTTTCTATCATCCATGCTGAGGGTGAAAATAGGCAATAGATTCATTCTATTCAGTATAGGATCCTTATCATATAAGAGCTCAAGATATGAATTACGGACATCATTTCTTATCTCTTGATCTATTCTTTGATGAGGAGTCTTTTGTAGGAGGTATTGCATGTTGTAATTTTTTATTCCATCACCCATTTATTCTTACTATATATATGGTTGTATATAAGAAGGAAAAGGTCACTGAGAGGATGCGAGACTAGATAGGGTCATCTTGAGTGGGGGATCAATTTTAGTTCTTTAAGGATAATAGCTCTTAACGGTGGATCTAGTGTATTTGGATAATCAAAGTTTCATCCAGTTAGATGTCAGCCAAAATTTTCCATTTTTCATAGTTTCTTTAGTGGTGGTAGTTATTTTTATCTTAATAGGATATTTGTTCAAGTTTTCTTTTCCTAATAATTCCATGGTCATATATTATCTCAATGTCTAACCATTATTGGGGATCTTTATGATGAAGGAAACTAGATTCCTTATTAAATCTAATAGATGCAGCTCTCTTATATTATGCATTTTGGAGATGACATTGGTCGAGGTTATCCCTATGATGTCCCTCACCATCAGGTACCTAGGGCTGAGTATGATCATAGAGGTGGTTTTCAATAATGAGGAAAATGATTTATACATGGTAAACTTCTTTTTATAGTGGTACCATCATAGGAGTGGTCTAAGACTATTTCAGGTACCATATATTTATCCTCTACCTTGGCTTATGCTTTTCTTTGTTTTAGAGAATCACACTACTTTATTAAGACCACCTTGGTATGAGACTTGGGACTTAAAGTGGATAGGTTTCTAGTTCCCATGGTGTTTACTTCACCAACTAGAGGCCGGACTAATTTGATTGATGTGTATCAGGGTTGTGAGATAATATTGGGGAAACATCAACCATATGGTTATTTCACTCCACTTAGGATACAAAATCTATGAAATCATTCTTTTTATTGATTCTATTTACTATATTCACATAGTTATTGGTTAATTTAGGATGATATTTGAGTTCATCAATGAAGAAGGCTAGAATAGAGTCTTATTTGGTGAGTGAGATAATCAAATGATGTTTCAAGGGAGGTTGTTTCTTCTATTGATGAAAAATGATGAATTTCTCTTATATTTCCATAGTTTAGTAGTGGTAGTGAATCCTGGCTTGTCCAATATGTATTATTCCTTGAATTTCTATCTATTGTGTCTTTGGATGAATGAATCAGTATCAAAGTTTGTTTTTCCATGCTTGGTTTATCAGTATGTGAAGGTAAAATATCATGCTCTATGATGTTTTTTTTATTGAAATTGGATGTTAACAAGTAGATATGGAATAACATCTAAATGGATTTCATTATCATTTTACTATTAGACAAGGGATTATGCCATTTTATTTAGGTGATTATGGATTAATTAAAAAAGTTATCTCACTTTCTGTCCATTTGGTTGTTGGGAACTATAGAGGTTCTTGTAAGGAAGCATACAGACGAGGTTGTGTAGATTCATGAGGTAAAAAAGACCATCATCTATGACTAGGAACTTAATCTTACATTGTGAATTTAGAAAGATAAGAATCATTATTTTAACTTTAATTTATACATTAATAATTCTTTCTATCCTTAGATGGATAAGAAGATTGAGTAGACCATCTAGATGCCAAAAGATATGTTGTAAACTTATGTCTTGTATTTAAGTGGATTGTGTATAAAAAACTCTCCCTTGGTTGAGTTTTCTTATAACAATGTCTTCCACACTTCTATTGGAATGGCTCCATTTGACGCATTTTATGGAAAAAATTGTTTTTTAAGTTGTGTTGTAATGAAATTGGAGAGTCGGAAGACTTGGTCCTGATGCTGTACAGATCTTGATAGAATATATTTAGATGGTTTGGGAGTGGATAAAGGTAGTTCAAGACTGCTAGAAGTTTTATGCAGATATTTGGAGAAGGATATTGTAGTTTAATATTTAGAACCACATGTTATTTATGGTTTCCACTCATCACGAGTAGTGAAGTTTTAGTCATGGGAGTATTCTACCTCCCTAGTTCATCAGTACTTTCAAGGTTTTGTTATTTGTTAGAGAGGTGGTGTATCTATTAGTACTCCCCCTACAGATGGTTTCAATCAAAAATGTTTTCCATGTTCCATGTATTCATCAATATCTTAAATATAAATCACATGCCATAGACCGAGGAGACTTGTATATTGAGGATGACATAATGTTTTCAGAGTAGTCCGTTGTGATCCAAGATCATCATGAGAAGGTACTGGATGGGTGAGATACTCTCTTGGTTCAATTTTTGTTGAGTCATGGTTGTATGGAGGAGAGTACAAGGTAATTTGAGTCATATATGGGTGACCAGTATCCCCAATTGTTTTAATTTTAAATCTTTCCTTATTTAAAAGAAGTGCAATTTTATATTAAATTGAATTGAGTGATTTCTTATGATAGATTACTTGAGTTATTCCACCTAGTGTTGTTTCATTATTTTTTTGGAGACATTTTCTCAATTGAGAGGTATTACCCATGGAGTTTTTGGTTAGTGGTGTTTGTGGGTTTCCTTCTAGGTTTGGTTTTGATTCATGAGGATGATAATTTTTTAATATATATAAAATATAATGGTTTGGAACTTATAAAAATGTTATTTAATTAGTTTTGGGAGTTTGATTTGTTGGGGGGAGGCTTAAAGAAGGATGTGTGGAGTTTAAGACGAAATTTCAATTGGTGAATTATATTTTTGTGTTTAGGTTTGTTTCAAAACATTGAATGTCATATTGGAGGCTATATTACAGTATGGATCATATACTATTCCATCTATATTGGGGTTTCAAGATTAGGGGGTTTATTCATTTTTCAAAACCCCTTCAATTTATCCCTTATGGTACTCCATGGTATTGGTCTTGGGTTGATCAGGATAGAGTGAATTCTATAAAATTGTAGTGTTTTCATCAAAGTTAGATCATGGATTCTAGAGTTGTCCTCTTGGTCATTTAAATATTTTGATTATCTATATGACATAGCCTATTAGATTGTGGTGTGCCTAGTTTATGGGTTAGAGTTATATACTATATATATATAACCATTACACCATGGGTTTCCTCTAGGGTTTTAGGATCTATGTGTTGACCCCAACAAAACTTTTCAAATTAAAGTGACATAAAACCATTACAATGTGTAGGTAACCCTTTGGGCCATGGTTTTGTGTCCTTACCTCCTGATTATAAATTAAAAAACCCCTTCAAACCCCTTTTAATTTCATTAAATTCCCTTAATTTTAGGAAAACATTAGTGAACATTTAGGAGAACATTCTACCACTATTTCATGTATTTGATCATTGACCTTTAGAGATATAGTATTAGTGATTTAAGGTGATATATCCCACGATAATTATGGTTTTATTCCTAATATTCCCTTTTGTATTATTTATATTAGTAATGATTCAATTTATGCGATGTTAGGGAAGAAATTTTGGGGAGGAATTTTTATTTCATAGGTTAATTTGGTATACCCTTATCCATTTTTGTTTTTTCATCATCTCTTCCTCTTCCTTAATGGACCATGAAGCTCCGATCAGGGTAGGGAATTAAAGAAATATCTTATATTATGTCAAAATTATGGGTGATTCTAAATTTAATTTTATTTGGGTAATAATTATGGATTGAAGTAATAAATTTAATAAACTATATGAACTAAAATTGATAAAAAGGGGTGAATCACATGTGTTTACTTGTTTCCATGATTTTTCTGATGATATTTGTTTTCTTTTTTCCAATGTTTCTCAAGAAAATTATTTTTTAAGCCTCTTGTGTTAATGTTATGATTTTAATTCAGAATCACTTTCATAAAAGGATAATCAAATAAATATGGTAAATGAACCATTTGTGTGAAATGAAAAAACTGGAATGAAATTAGGTTTTGAATGAGGAAGGATGTAAAATGTTCGGTGTTGGAATTCATGTTTTGAATAACTTATTATTTTTTCTATGATTTTGTGGTTAATGTGTGGAAGGTTATATAGAGATTAATATGGGAGGGTTTAGACATGTTGGTTGGAGTGTTTTTGGTAGCAGTGATGTGATTAGATATCATGGGATACATTGAGGGATTTTTTAGTGGATAGTTGATATTGATTGGTCTATTAATATGAATTGACCAACAAGGATATAATTGGAGGGTATCATGATACACACAGTTTTTATTGGTTTTGATGAGTGTGCAGTTATTTTTATAGATTATCGATAGAAATGTAATCTAAAAGATAATGATAGACTTGGTAATGAGTGTTGGATAGAATTAAATGAATGATGATATATGAGTGAAATTTTAATGCATAAAATTAATGGTAAATAGATGGAATTATAAAAGGAAATAACTAAGAATGGTTTTCATTAAACAACGAACTAAATGTCAAAATGAATATGAAGTTTTTTTGTAATGGGTAAATCTATAAATGGTGTAATGGTTTGACTAAATGAGAATTGGTAAATGTTTTTTTGGAGTAGTTATGTGTGGTATGTGGGTTATTTCAAGGTGTGATAATTGGAAAAAATGGAGATGTGCGATGATGGTAGTGTGATAATAATTGTGGGTAGTGACGGGGTTGTATTTATGTGAACCATTTTATTCAGGGGATTCTATGAGCATATATATATGATATATTTTCCTTATTATTTATTTATGCACCCCACCTGATTTGGATAACTTTAATGAAACCTAAATATTTTGAGTTTATGAGTATTTTATCCAACATCTAAGTTTTTGAGGATGAATTCCCAGCTACCCCCTCTTCATATCTCTCCCTTTAGGCATACATTATAGTGTTTTTGGAATATAGTGTGTGTTATTCATGGTAGAAGGAGGGATTGAGGTTGATATACTTCATGTTCATAATAGACAACTACAATGGTTATGTGTCTGGTGTTGATTAGATGATGATGTGGTATGTGTGGTGGGGGTTGTACAAGGTAGGAGGAGGGAACAAGGTTTATGTAAATAATATTTTTGATACCTTAAAATCATGTCTAGTGACATGTGGATTGGATATGTATATGCGGTTTTGGATGTGGATGTTGAGATGAGTCCATTCACCAATGCATACATGAGATGTTGGGACCTATGAGAGGCTAGTGTATGTGGGGTTGTGACCCGAACCACATCAGATCTATATTATAGAAGGACTTGATTCTCATGATGTTTGATGTTGCAACATGAGAGTAGAAAATCAGTGGAGAAGTGGTTATGGGGTACATTTTCTTATATTCCTTGATATTACTTTATTATATTGGATGTGTGATTTGGTAACAAGCATTGGTGAGGATGGGAGGTAGTTTACCTAGTAGGTTCTGGTTGGGTCTACTATTTATTTACTAATGATTTAGTATGGTTCTTCCACATTCACATGAGAAATATTGGGTATGATTACATTGAATATACATTTTATTCTCACCACTATAAATATTAACTATTTTCCATATTTACGGGGTGAATTTGGTGATTGATCTAGGTGACACAAGCTTGGAGCTTAGGATCAGGTGTAGAGTCACTTCCTAGGATTTTAATTTGGTATTTTTTTTATTTGGAGATGTGAATTAATTTGTTAAATTAATACATTTTGGGATTGTTTTGGATATCTATTTATATATATTTTGGTGTTGATTGGTGGTTTTTTATTTTCCTGGGATATATTAGGGTAATTACTCCCATTTTCATATTTTATATTCTTTTTGATAGTGAGAAACATAGATTAGAGTAGAGGTGGGGCCCTCTTGGGTTACTCTCATCCTCACAGTAGGCCAAAGTGGGGTTCTTGGGGGGGGGGGTGGTGGTGGTGGTAAAATCAACTAATATGCTTGATATTTCATTATTGGATATTCCAAAAATAAACATATTGGTAAAACCAATATGTCCATAAACTTAATAAAATAGTTACATTTTAATTTATTATCCTAAGATATCAACTTTCATTAGCTCTAAAGGGACAAATCCTTTCTTTAATTATTCATTAATTTTAGATCATTTGTGTCTTACCCAATGTTTCCCACCTCACTAAGAGCATACACCATCATTTTTTTAAATACATCAAAGTATGAGACTTATGATATACATTAATAATAATCTCAAGTATGAGGACCAATACACATGTTCAGGGATAAAAAATTTGAATGACACACATAACATTTGGATTTCCTACGAGCAGGTCAATTCTCATAACCTCCACTCTTGAGAGGCTATTGACAATCCAAGGATAGCTAAATCAGACACCTCATAATCAATTGAAGATGTTTCATTCCAATCAATAAGAAGTTTTAGGTGATGGTCATCATCTATGATTTACCCATACTATGAACCCTTTGATGTAATCAATAAAATTTTAAATTATCATACTCCCCTCAGTATAATCATAGAGAGGAAACCTTTTTGGTTAGATTTAGTCAAAGAAACCATCATAAAGGATAAATAAAATTCCATAGTCATGTGGAAGGATTTGGAAGAAGAATGAATATCAGTTATATTATAGAATTTTTATACTCCCTATTATGAAATTTCCAAGATCATGGAAGAAGAGTGTATACCTTATTTGTTATAGAACTTGTGAAAAAATATTTTCCACCTCAACTCTAGATATCTATCACATGGGAGGTTTGATAACCATTTGAGGGAATTGAATGATCCTTTTCTCAATGTTGATGTAGAGACATTTTTATATCCCTAAAACACTAAGTTAGTAATGAATAATTAATTCCTCTAACCTTCCCAAATCAACAATATAAAAGAGATTTTCTAGATAGAAACCAAAACACCATTTAACACGAATTTTAGATGGTGTGATGAATATGGATCTTTTTATTTTACTCCATTCATTGGAGAAAAATGTTCATCAAGGAAGGAAACTTGCAACACCATTTATTTATGCCTTGTGTTAGGACATGGATATAATTATTCTAGTTGGTACATCTAACAAAATACCACTGTTCCTAAGTATAAAAAAGGCATACTCGGTGAGAGAAGTACCTTGATAGACTCTTGCATTAAGCTTCCATAAAGGTGAAGCATGCATCCCATATGATGAAAATAAATCTTTTGATCATAGAGAAACTCTAAAATATAATAATATCTATCTATTAATGGATGTTTCACCAATATAATGCCCTAATAGAGGCCTGAAGAGGCAAGAAGGATACCATATCACCCCTGGTGACAATGCAAGATCTTCCCCAACCTGTAGGTCTTGGATTATTTTTACCCCCACATCCACCCCTAGAATCATCAAATATACATCATGGTAAGCCCGTGATAGTCTAAGAGTAGAATTAATCCCATCACATAGGGTGTTGGGTGTTATTATCACCCCATCCTCTTAGATTTCTGGTCTTCTCTTGGTTAGGAACAACATCACAAGAAGTAACTTCACAATTTCTTTCACTTTGTGATCAATATTATTCATTTATATTGTGATTGGTAATATATATTGTAGAATCCCTCATGACCATCATGCAAAAATTTCTTCCTAAGAAACATCAATGAAAAAATATGATGCCTCATAGTGTTTGTAAGTCAAAATATTCCATCAATAAGTAAACAATCCAGGAAGATTATGATTTTTCCTTGGAAATATATTTACATCCTAATAGAACCAACTATAATTATAATGTGTATAGGGACATAATATTTATTTCTTATATTATATTGATGAATAGAATCAACATTAATCCTATAAATAACATTGAACATGACTCTAATTTTAAGGAGAACAATGAAGATGAATTTATTAAAAATACGTTTTTCACTAAAATATATGAATAAGGTGTGCATACACAATAATATAGAGAAGAATAAGATTTTATATCCCCTCAAAATATTCAACTAGAATCTACTTGGCGATATTCAACTAAGGATAAAGGAAAGGGTGTGGCTACATTTATAGCCCAACCACCACTTGATGAATTTAATCCCATTTATACTGAAGTGAAAACTCTTCAATATAAAAATGAGATTGATATGATAAAGAGGATCAACACTAAATTTATCAAGTATAATATTCTTACAATGTAAGATACCTAGATAGATTCAATATTTTCCCTATGTTCGATCCTCTTCAATAGGAATGAACCGATCTACTTATAAGAGACAAGTCCATCTATCTGGTCAACATGGTCAATAAAATAGATCAATCTAATCCCAATGACTATGAAATATCAGAAATTACCTAATATAGATAAATAATCACTAAAATTCCATGTGAGTTACCCTAGTATAACCCAAACTTGATATCAAAATTAGGCATAGGTAATTCGAACATGTTAGGTTCTTCCCATTAGTATTACTCAAGCATCATCTTAGGAAATAATTCCACTATAGATGCTTAAGTCCATCGAGTATCTTTATACTCAAATTCAATCCATGAAGGGTTTATTCAAACTAATGAAAATAAAGATGAAACCATACTCTTATTAGGTGGACCCAAATCCTCCTCGACCCAACTATGGGTATCGAAAATTCTCAATATTCAATAGAATTATCAATCCTGATCTGCATATCACACACTTTTTGTCTTAATGTGTCCCTGTGATTGGAATGTTAAAATCTCAAGAGACACCAAAACATTGTTATTTTATCTAGAACATGATGGGACCAACATTAATCCAGTATAACAACCTTCTTGTCATGTTTGTCCCTAATTGGGAAGATCATCAACAATAGTTCCTTCATCAATTAAAATACCCATTAAAGAAGAAAATTATTCTTAACCTCCTTAACTGTAAGAAATATGAAAATGAGAGGGTTTTGGACTCCATTTCTCAGAAGAAAGTCTTGACCTATACCTTGAATATTAATATTATATAGGATTATCTATTAATGATATACATAAAAATATTCTCAATTAATTGAAATAAGTTTTTATTCACTTAAAGTAAATAGGTAGTTTCTAGGAGTTAATGACATTGGCATAGTGTCCAAGAGATACTATTCAGTTATCTAAGAAAAACTATTGTAAAATTATATCAACATAAGGAAACTGTCCTGGTAGAGTGAAGAATTAAATTGTCACATTCAAACCATTATTGATGATAGATCCAATTCCTAAACCTTCTCACTATATTCTGGAGCCTCTCCCTAAATAATAATGGAAGCAAAAACACCTTTGTCAGGATGAAAAAATGATAAGAATGGATTGAATTTTAATTATCATAAGAATACGTTTTACTATTTCTAGAAAGAACAAGTATCTTGGCTCTTTATATTGGCACTTGGGAAAGACTCGGTCAAATTGTTGGAGGAAAAACACCAAATATGTTATTCTGAATGATCACCTAGACTACTTCACCTACCAATGGATGTTAGAAAACAAGATCCAAGAATGTATCATCTTTAAGGATATAATCCAAAAGATAGATGACTCTGAACATGTCAAATTAGGTAAACCAAAGGTGCACGAGAATTCTATTTTTTATGCTCTGATAGAAGAAGAAGTGGGATGGAAGGAGATTCCAAAGAAACATGCACTGAAATTTTATAACAATATAAATATGAAACCAGTTTTTTAGGAACACTCTATACTTGTTAGCCGAGTGGTACCCGCTGGTTGTACCCCTCGCTCTATATGGGAATTGGAACAAGATCGATTACCACCAGGATTGAACACTGTTTTTATTATGAACAGGGCGATTCAAATCCATTTCTTATATAGGGAATGTGGCGCGCACTTGGGCTAGCGGGGCCCCCCTCTGGGAGTCGGTGTTAGTAACACATGTTTTCCAATTAGCCCATACCCAAGTGTTAAGGGCTTATTCTTGGCATCCAAGAGACCTAGGTTCAAAACTGGGTAGAGGCGAATTTCTGGGGGTACTGTAGTATTCACTGTAGAAGGTACTGTTCGGTACTATAGTAGCCAGAACTATTCACCCAATTTGGGCCTTCGGGCCACCGGTTTAGACCTACGGGTCTCAAGGGCCTTCGGGTTATCAAAGGCCTTTGGGCCATAGGGACTTTGGGCCACAAAGACCATGGATTAGCCCATTTCACACAGAACATGCCCCATGAAAGGATTAGATAAATAAGAGTAGCATCCACCAGATGCAGAGCTAACCGAATTGGAAGAATGAGAGGGTATGACAGCCGCCATTGGGAACAAACATCATGTAGCTTTGTACGGGGCAATTCTAGCCGATCAGCAATGCAAGGTGGTGAGCTAGATAATCAATGATGCAGAATATGGGGAGGGGCAGTTCAAGTGGGCTGGACCTACAAGTCATGTATTGGGCATGATATGCCTCTGGGCCGTCAGGTCATGTATTGCGGGTCAGTCAGGCCTTATGCCAAGGCCTATGGGTCATGTACGGGTTCCCCTTCAACCCTTAAAAGAGGGATTATCCATAATAAAATAAAATAAAATTCCTTCGGGCCATTTGGGCTAGGAACACTCTATACTTAGGGAATAACTGATTCAATTCATTTTGAGCCAGATTCCCTCTATGAAGCTTCCGAAAATATCTTCATTTTCACTGTATTATAAGATTATACTCCATAAACATTTATAGAATAAGGAATAAAAATAAAAGACCTTTCCTACACCGAAACAAATATAGAATCATCTATAATTCTTTCCCCCATTGCAAGGAGATCTATAAAAACTCATAAAATATAACCTTCATTTAATGAGGATTCACTATATGAATCAGTAAATTTAATTCACTTGGAAGACACCATTCATGATGATGAAGAAATATATTATACTCATTTAAAACTTATAAATGGGGATGTGTTCATAGAGGTCATGAAAGATGAAATTTCGGTATACACCAATTACTTGGAATCATTTATACTGAAGCAATATATGCCACTAAAATATTGATACATGAACTATAGTGATCCTAATAGGAACTTAAATCAAATATTGAATCCTCTAAAGATAATTTAGATCCCTTCATAATAGAAGACTGACTAGAAGACATGGAGTTGTCTTTTCGACATTAGATTATTAGAAGGATGATTTATCCCATCCTACATACCATGAAAATGTCCCTAATTTTCATTCAAGGGAAGGAGTCCTTGACATAGTGATGTTGAAACTGTAATTTCAAAGGTGGAGAGTATCCTCAAGGTAGGAATAATAGACCCTTTGTAAAAAAAATATGACAATTTGAATAATATTTATATTTTCCCCACTAGGATATCCATATTGGATTCCGTTCATCTTTAAAATATACTCAGGTAAGACCTTATTAATGCAATTTAATGTGGTCAAATGTTTAGGACTGAGGCTTTTACAAATATATTTCATAGAGACTTAATACACGAGAATATGGACCTTTATTTCATATAACAAGACTATGAGACTACTAAATAGGAAAAAATTATGCCCTTGTATATATATGGAAAGATCTATGATATAAATATTCATTTGGACCCAATTTATAATTTTTATGGGATCAAGCTCACTTAGATCTTAAAACCTACAATTCTTGGGCTATAGTAAATCTAACATGTACCCTTCCAACCTGATAATTTAGGAGTATGAAAAGAGAGAATAGAGGTCTCTCATAAAAATAAACCTCATAACCTAGCTCAAATATCTCATTTATGACCATGAATACACGGTGGTCCACTAAGACATAACTTTCAATGTATATCCAAGAAGTCGATGGCTCTATATGTATAAAATAGTTCCCTCATCATATTATCAGTGTCTAAAATTATTTATCAATGAGAAAGTGAGGGTACTGTATGGTGATAGTTCCTCCTACAAATCTAGTGATTCATAGTATATAGATTCATGTTATATAAAAGGGAGGAAAAAACTGATGGTAAATAATTCCATTCAGATAGGTTCTCTAAATTAAATGGAAATAGACCCTATCAATCTATAAATTGAATTCAGTGTGGAAAATTTGTGTCACATAAATCGAATTAAGGAAAAAACTACCAAAATTGGGCATCATCGGGTCATATATATCACATTGTATAATAATATAAACTATTAGATCACTTTCCTCTCTTATAAGGGACTAGTGGATAATTCTATTGAATAACCACTACTAATATAAGAGAATATAATTACTTAATCCATATACATAAATATTTCCTATGAAATTATTTAATTGAGGGAGGTTATGAATGGTATTTGGATGAAAAAACAATGGATATTCAGTATGGTATATAAATATCCGGAGAAGAGAATTATATTTGGGAACATTAAATTTCATTATAATAGTGTCATATAAATCAGGAGAACCAAGAAATGTGGGAGAATGATACAACCCTAATGAATACAACAATGCTCCCATTTCACCTCCCAAATTTCAAGGGCTTAGTCATTCTAAAACTTCTAATGATGGTGAATAGGGGGAGGAATATACCATGGATACTCATCCATCATTCAAGGTAAACATATCAAATATGTTCAATGAACTCAGGAAAGAAAATATGGTTATTATAGAAGATCCATGAACTACATTAATTAGTCACACCCTGACTATTGAAGAGTAGGATAAATACAACACCTTACATAATAAACATTAAGATGGGTCCATGTGGTACTATATTGTGATGCTTGGTTTGGATCCCCTAGTGGATACCCATCATTTGGTTATGCAAGATGATCCCCAAAGTTATAAGAAGGAAACAAAGAGAATGAATCAAACCCATTCCACCAAAGTAGAAGTTGATAATATCATTGAATCCAACTTCATATAGGAATTATAATACTTGAAATATAGAACCAAAATTATCCCTATTAAAAAAAGAATGGTTCGACCATGTTCCATATTGAATTTAGTGATCCCAAACATAACATTACAAAGGATGATTTCCTAGTCTTGATCATATAACTACTGATTAATATGAAAATCTACTTTCTATCCCTCTATTTAATTGATGTATATTTTGACTATATTCAGATCAGAATGGAAGATGAATAAGTGGAGGTAATTTCCTTTAATTCACCATAACAGGTATAATATAGAGAATATGTGATAAGGTTATAAACAATAAAGGTTTTCTAAAGAAAGATAAGTATGTCAATATGGATTAAGATAGTAAGGAAGATTTCACATTAGAAGATATATTGAGAGTAATAAATATGTTAAAAATATCCAATACCATTTTAATTAGTGGGTAATACATAAAATTATGAGGATGAAATTTATTTTGGGGTTATAATGTAATGAAATAATATTTTATATCAATTAAATTAATACTTTCTTTGGTAGCTTTTCTCAAACATAGCACCGAACTAATGCAACACCCGAATAATAACATGAATTTTATGAAATTATAATTATATAAGTATGAATTGTAAATTAAGAATATATTTATATAATCCCAAATATTTATTTTATTAGTGAATTTATAATTTTAAATTTTGTGGTTTTAATTTAAAAAACCATATTTGATATTTTATTAATTAAGTTATTTTTTCAAAAAAATCAACACAATATACATATATTATTTTAAAATTATTTTTTTATAAAATTTATATGTTTAATATTATTAAGTTTAATTCAGATTTTGAATCATTAGTTAAAAATTTTATAATAAATCATATTTTTTTAAGGAATAACAGATAAATTACCTAGGTAAAACTAGTTAACACTGTGAAAACTAAAAAAGGTAAAAATTAGTAACCTCATAGGTAATGGGCCTAACATAATTAAAATATGTTTCTAAATAGGTTTTGGAGGTATTTATAGACCTTATATCCTATACAATCCATTATATATTAATTTTGGATCCAATTTCCTTGAGAGCGACTTCCCATTGTTGAACACTATTGGGTATTTACAAAAATTCCATCCCTTTTCAGTTATAAAAGTAATTCTTCTCTCCTCTCTTATCATTTGACCCAAAAATCTTAATTTTGACCCCAAATATACTAAAACATCTCATAAAATCTTATATACATCTTATTTAGTTTTAAGTCTTCCTAAAAGACCATATCTCAATGTTTTATTCCCTTTCATAGTGGTGACAATCCATGAAGTGAGGTACCAGTTCATAACCTATCATTTTTTTTCTATTTATTTATGTGATTTTAATCATTAAAAATTTTTATTTCACCATATTAAAAAGATATAATTAGTATCATTATTACACTATTATGTTATTATAATGTTGTTACAAGAATTAACCACCCTACCCTTTTTTGATTAGGAAAAACAAAATGTGAATTGTGTGTTGTGTGGACTACCACCTCAATGAATAAACATGTTACATTTCCCTTCACTTAAAAAACTAGATGGTATTGTATTATATTTTATGATTATATATATAATGAATATAAGTAATATATATAATTAATATGGTTATTTTTTTTATAAAACCAAAAGTAATGATTATTATAATGTAAACCATAAATATCGATAAATAAACCAAAACTTGTTACTCAACCTTTTCATTTTATAAAAACCCTACTAAAAATTCCCTTTAATGGAATTATTACATTATGAAACTTTATAAAAACTAAATTCTAGTAAATTTAAATTACTATATTCGGAATAAAAAGTAATATCAACACCAATTTTTTGAGCCAAGTTCAAATTGATCAAGATTTTTAACACCCAATATTAAAAAGAGATTATAAAAATATAATACATGGAGAGAACTGTTGTTAATGTTGAGTATAAATTAAATTTTATATAAAAAGGTTCTGAAATATGTAATTATGATTTTTTTCTTTATGATAAAGGTGGTTAAAACACTTCCATGGAAAATAAAATGTAAAGGTAATGGACTTGGTAACTAAAACTCATTTCTTTGAGTTATAAAATTTCTAGTTTGAACTTAAAATTTCAAATTATCTATATTTTAAATGACGTTATATTTTTATTTATAGGGAATTTTTTTTGAGACAAATCCATTTTTTTCATGTTTTTCTTTTAATTTATTTAAAATAAAGGTGTATTTTGGGAAATATACTCATAACTATGACTTTATAATGATTAATAAATACAGTTTTCAAAAATTTATTTTCATGATTTGGGTTTCATTATGATTTATCTCCAATGGGGTTATGTATCATGTTTCACCCTATATTTTTCTTAATTATGTCATTATTTTGGGTGATCATGTTTTTGATATAAAATGATTTTTTCATGATGATATATTATACCATTATAAAACTCATTTTATTTTCATGGGTTATTTATGAAATGTGATTGATTTACACTTATATGTTTTATGAAACCAACTATTTCTATGGATTATTTATTAAAATTTAATGATTTTCATTTAGTTATTTTACGAAACCCATTTTTTCCATGGTTTATTTATGATGTGTAAATTGAATGTTTTTAAGTGGAACACATATTTATGGATGAGTGATAGGTGGTTCTATTATAGAAAAAGGATTTGTAGTTATATTATAAACCAATGATGGGTGGTTCCGTTATAAACCAGGGAGGGGTTGTTGAATTATAAAATTGATATTAGTGGGATCATTATATCCCCTAATGTGTAAGATAAAAGTTTGTATCTAATGTTATAAGGTATTCATGAGTACATTTTAGTTTCTTATAAGCATGGGAACTAATGGTGTGGATCATTAGAGTAATGTTTCCCTACGATGATATTTGTACCATATTTAAAGGATATTATTCAAAAGGACCACTGCAACAAATCTATTAAGGATATTTAGATCCTTCGCCACATTGGAGTTCGTGGAAACTACCCAAAGACCAAATACACTATTGAAGTTTTCTGGCAAGCTCCTGCTGCTGGCTGGATCAAAGTCAATGTGGACAGAGCTTCAAAAGGAAATCCAGGTCCCTCGGGATGTGGTGGAATCTTTCGAGACCACCTTAATCAGATCCTAGGATGTTTCTATGGAATCTACGATCTCTCTTCTACTTTAGAGGCTGAAATGTTGGGTGTTTTTCACGCCATTTTCTTTGACAAAATAAACAACTAGAATAACATTTGTATTGAGAGTGAATCTAAAACCATAGTTCAAACCATTTGGAATGGCGTTGCCTATCTTGCTTGGACTCTCACCTCCTGATGGATTTATTGTCTTAACTCGCTCAAGAATCTCAATTTCATTGTCACTCACACCTACCATTCAATGAACATGATTGCCGATGGTCTTGCCTATATGGGAGTTCCTCATTAAGTCACTTGGAGGAATGACCTTCCTGTAGATTTTCTTCATTTCTATATTAGAGACACCATAAATATACATACTTATCATCTCAGGTAATTCCCCTTTGTTCTCCTTTCTTCTTTTTTGAATAAAATTTAGTGTTATGGACTTTTTCCAGAACACAACCATCTTTAAAAAAAATATTATCACCTTCTGATTCAAGATTTATCTTAAATTATTTTAAGACAAATTATAGCTACTATGTTTTGATGATTATCTTTTGTGCCTTGTACTTCAAATATAACTTTTATTTTATGGTCATATATCATGTTGTTATGATATTTATTTTATGATTTTTACTTTACTCATTTTTATGAAATCATCTTTGAAAAATATTTTATTTACCCCCTACCGAGTGTTGGATTTCACCCCTATCTTATTTATCCATTATCCAGGTTATACTGACGAGTCTTACTAAGGATATATCTTGAAGATGGTCTAATATAGTAACTTTAAGAATAAGTTATCCCGAATGTGGTAAAATAAGAAAATTATGTTTCTGGTATCCAAATAAAATAAATATATTAGTCCTTGGATATTTTTATTTAGGAAAATTAGTCCCTATTACATGTAAAAGATGAAAAATAAAGGCAAGTTTAGCTGGTATCACTATATAAAAACTATGATCAAACCTTTAAAATCACCTTGGGAACTTAATTAGATATATCGAATAGTTACTACATGATTACTGCAAGCTGTGTACCTAAATCGTTCACCTGGCCTGTTTTCCATGAAAATCTAAATTTTTGACAATTGAATCCTAGAATCCCCTAGAACCTCAAAAGAGATAAACCAAGATCAAAATTAAACAAACCCATACCCTATAGGAATAAACAATTCTCCCCACTAGTAATCTTTATATCTCTATAAAGGATTCAGTTCATGAACCCGAAAAGAGAAAAGGAAATTGATGAATCATTAAGTCCTACAACTCCAATGTATCATGGGTGTCCCATATCAATAGAAATAATGAGATCATAATTACATATAAAACCTTATCCCATCAGTCTACTATCTAAAAAAACCTTCCAATCACTAAGGTGTTGGGTTCAATTTAAACATCCACAAAATCAATCACATGGGGTGGATCCAGCTGATACCTATTCAAATGGTTAACATGGAACACATCATGGATTGGTGTCAAACATGCATGTAAGTTCAATAGATAATCCATCTTTATATGTTATTCCAAAATATCAGACAAGGTGACATGATAAGGTTTTAACTTACCCTATATCCATAAACTTCTATGTCCCAAAAATGTGAAACTCTAAGAAAAAATTGACCACCTACCTCAAATTCCAATGAATGATGATGGTGATGAACATAATATTTCCGGTGACTATGAGTAATATATAATCATTTCATGATCTAATAAATGATATTTTTCATCTGAAAGATTATGGTTTGTCCAACTAAGTTCTATTATCCAACCTATTCCCAAAAAAGAGTCAATCTATATGGTACCTCCAGGTTTCACAAACCAATTAGATTGGTATCTATTATCAATAAATTATTTTCTTTTGTTTATAAAAACAACCATACCTCCCCATAAGTTAAAATCCTAATTAAGAGAACGATACCACTAACCTATGGTCTCCCTACCATAATGATTCAAAATAAATCAACAACACTCCACATGATTTGATTTTCCAATTCAAATCAAATCATTTATAAATGATCCACCCAGAGAAACATATAAGAATAATTGTTCATTATATCTCCCTTCATAAAATAGAATCTCGATACACAAGATCATAAATAACCATTCTACCACTATTTCCTTTCGTATATGAGTCTGTAATTTTATTCTAAAATAATATGTGACCATATTTCCTTTTCTAGGGTTGTATGAAATATCAAAATAAAAGGTCTGAAGGAACTCTAACAAAATTATATTTCTAATGTTTATATCTCTATGAGTAAAGATATAAATTACAATATTATAATCAAAATACACTATAAAATGATCCTTAAAGAGGTATTGGTGCCTAGTATTATGATCATAAATCACTGTTTCCAACTCAAGATCATGAATTGATTAGTTCTTATTAGAAGGTCCTAATTAATGATAGCTATAAACAAACACTTGTATTAAAAAAACAAAATTCATACATGAGGAATCATAGTATAAATCATGTCACAACCCCAGCTCAGGAAAGATCAAGAATTAAGACAATGTAAATTTCAAATTCAACTCCTCAAAAAGATATTTGGAATTGATAAATCCAAAAAAACTTCATACCATTATAGGCCAACTCTTTCATAGAAGATTGAATCATGGATATTTCCCAAAAAAGGAACATGTAATTACTAGATAATCTTAAAAAATACAGATATAAAACATATATTTTGTGCTTCTCACAATTCATCACCACCCGAATCTTCTAAAGATTCATTAAGACACCCTTATCAGAAATCACATGGCCTAGAAATTTCACCTCTTGAATCCAGAACTGGAATTTTGATAGTTTCTCGTATAGAAGTGTCTCTCTCAAGATCACAAGGAAAATATTCAAATTATATACATGATATTGTTTTAATATATAATAAACATGGATACCATCCACAAAAACAGTCATGAATAAATTTAACAACTGATGGGAGATTAAATTAACTTAGCCCATAAATAACTTAAGATAATTAGTATATCCAAACGACATGACCAAATAATAATAATGCCTATAATATATCCTAAAAACTATCGTAGGAATATCTTTCTCTTAGAAAATCAACTGATGGAACCTCGATATCAGATCAATTTTTAAAAACCACCATGCTCTCTTGAGCTAATGAAAATTTTCATCAATCTTAGGTAAGAAATATTTATCTTCAGTATCACATGATTGTGTTTTTAGTAATAAAAAAGATAGATACTACCATACTATTTAATTTACAAGAGTATTGGTGATTCCCTAATTTAAATAATTGGATGAATAAATCCTTTTTCTCAACATAATTATGTTAAACCTTTAATTATTTCAATTATGTGGGTTACAAATGGAATGAAGGTAAGGAATTGTCTTTATCCTTGGAAGAAAGTATATAGTAAAATCAAATTACTTCTAAGATAGAAATTCAAATAAATCATCTATAAAAAATTATAAATACCCATTCACCACCATAGGAAAAGGTACACTAATATGTGGATCAAAAACATTAGGAAACATCTCCGAACACTAGCATGCGATCATCATAGTAATAGAGAAAACTAGAAATTCTCTCCTATATCTAGGATCCCACTCACCCTAAAATACATGAGTGACTCCATAATAATAAATAAATTAGACCTAATAATGATAATAAATGATTTGGGATTTATATTTAATCATTAAATCCTTACCAACGATGAGATCAAATATTTCAATATCAAGAGCTTGAAAATCACATACAGTTTTTTTGATAAAAATCCTGACTTGACACTTGGGACATATAGAACCCAACACTAAATTCTTTCCCAAAGGAATAAAAAGATTTATAATTAAATGTAGAATCTCTAGAAACAAACCCAACACATTAATAATATTGAAGGAAATAAATAAATAGGTTACATTTTTCATAAAATATTTCTATACCCTATAAGTTGAAATAAACACCATACCACTTAAGGTAGAGAGTCCTTCCTTTGACTACTCTAGTGAACACTACATTATAAATCAATAACTAGCTTTATTATTATGTTTCTTAATAACATGAGAATCAACCTTGGGGATAAGTTGAGATCCCACCCCTTTTAACGCATCATATCAAAACTGAGAGCCCTTAGTGAAAGTGAATCTAGATCTACTACCCTAGGATGATCTATTATAGAAATACTGAAGATGACCAAATTTACCACATGCATTACAAACCTTGATTTATACATTAAAATAAAGTTTGAGATGACCACTTTTCCCACACTATAAATAGACTTCCTATACCTACACTAACATCAGTTGTATACTCGTACCCCCAACTCGACATTGGTCACCCCGCTTCATCTTCTGGTAAGATGTAAAACTCTAACTACATATGATAGTAACTAATTCTCCAAAGAGTCTTATATTCCTATCTAGATATTCTTTATCAATACCTTATTTTTCTATAACCTCCAATAAGGTGTGTAGGTATATAAGGATTATTATATATTGAATATTTGGACTCAAAACCATTTCAATGCTCCATTCCTTGAGATAGTCATGGGAGATAATCTTTAGGGACATGTTCACCAACTCAACAAATAGACTATCATAATCTATGACAAAATGATCTCCCTTATCCATATTAACAAACACCTATGTGTTTTCCACTTTTAGTATCTTGAGATAGAACTATTGATGGAAGTATTTATTAAATGTAGTCTAAGTGAGACATTCATGCAAATTGTCTTGCACAATAGATTACACCACTTCCTTCCCATCCCCTCAAGAATATAAGTATAAAAAAACCTTGGAGTATTATAGAGTTTTTAGAAATTGGAAAATATTCTCATCTATCTTGATACATTCTTATGATCCGTGTGGTCTCTTACCACTAGGAATGGTCAGTGGATTCTATTTAGTGAATTTATAATCATAGTCCACAATATTTTTAGGTCCAACACTTGTTACTTGTCCCATAGATTGGATCATTTGGAATATAGTTTCCAAAAATAATAATTCCGATGGAGGATTAACCTGCGATACTCACACAATAGATTACTCAATACCATTCAAATGATTTCTTCTTCAAGGATCCATATTATATAGAATAAAGTGGATGAAAACCATCAATTTTTTTAAATTATTTTTCATAAATAAAATTTTAGTGAACTAAATACAAATGATAAAATCCTAAATAAAGATGCTATACAATTCAATAATTCTTAGGTCAAATCAAGGTTTTTTAGGAAAGTGGGCTTGTCAAGCACACTCCCATACTAGATCTCTAGTTTTGATGATCTTACATCCAGTATATCAATAACATCTAGACAGAAGAGGGTGATACACAGGAGCATTCACATTCTTTAATGTTAACCTAGCTCTAATAATAGTTTTTAATAGACCATACCTAGCTAACCCATAATATCACCTGAATTATCCCACTATAAGGATGGAATCACATTCTCAATCACCATAACCTAGAGATAAGAACACAGAATTATTCAAAGAAACATGGGAGTGATTTTACCCTAAAAAATGATAGTATATAAATAATCAGAGTATCAGAAAAAATATTCCAACTAAATCATATATCAAACAATAAAACCAAAAAGGTAAAATATGATATCTAAATAAAATAATATAGATAAAAAACAAGGACCAACAATATAGAACTTGAATCATATCATGGGTCCATCTCCACATAACCATACTTCACCACCATCCTAATCCATCTGTAGGAAATATGATCTAGGAGATTTATCCTCTACATGAAACTCTTCCTTTTACCTATATCATATAAAACCAAGTATATAAACATCCACAAAAAAGTAGGACGTGAGAAAAAAATATCATTAGGATACCACCAAAGAATCTATACAATGTATATCCACATGAATTTTTTATTTCTTATATAAAATTTATTTCAACAATATTTTAAATAAATTAATCATTACATATAAAACCATAATTTGGATTTATTTTAAAAAACATTCCATACTCTATTATACAAATAAGTATAAAAAAAGATATATCCATTAAGAATTGGTAAAAGAATAAAATAGGTTTCAATATTCAAAATCCATATCAAGTGAAAAAATAAGTATATCAAATAAATATGAATGTAATGTTTCCAAAAATAAGAAAAGGGAAATCCATGACATGAGGTTGTACATAGCTAAGACACAAAATGGATTAGTATATGGAATAAATGAATTCTAAATTTCGAGAACATAATTTCCCTATAAGGATACCCACTAGTAATTTTGGTATCCAAGGAACTTATCCTATATATATCTTACTTCACTAAGGTTTACATACGACCAGTTTTTCCACATACCCTAAGGTATCCTAATTTTCTTTATATCATCATTAAATTTTAATAAAACCAAACCAAAATTTCATAAAACATTTTCTATAAGGATGATACACCACTTCCATTATTGAAATACCAATTCTAATTCAAAACCATCTTTGAGGCATTTAATCAAACACATCATGTGAATAAAATGTAGTTTTCATAGAAAACCCATTTTAAAAACCCTTTCCATCTCCACTATCGATTAAAGATGTGAATTATAAATTAAAATATAATGAAAGATTTATTAAAACAAAATAATTCAAATGGATAGAAAATAAGATAAATATTACTACCTTACTAATGTAGATAATGATGTTTCCATTAATACTAGTGATGGGAAATGAATCGATCGGGTCCTCACAAGCCTAGATATAAGAGAAACAAAATTAATTCCCCATTAAACCCTATATATTAGGAAATAAAATTCCATTAGCATTTAAATGAGTTTTGGGGAAGAGAGATCAATAGAATATCTATAGAAAATAGGATAATCAAATAGAAAAACTAAATATACCTTGAAGAGATCCACCCAAATCGATCAAGTATCAATAAAGAATCAAGGGGATAGTCCACTAGAGAATCCTTGAGGGGTTAGTTGGATGTAATGAGGGGTTAAGATAAAATTTTAGTTAAAAAAACCATGGAAATTATGACAATTTTTTATTTTAAGATGTCCATATTTATAAAACCCATGTGCTAACTATGTTGTAGCCACTATCCCTAGAAAACTAAAATCTATAGTCTCCTAAGAATGGTTGAATGGTTAGAAAACAATTATCAATATTTATGATTGCCTATAAACCAAACTTGTCCTCTCTCATGGTTTTATTGGATACTTTCAGGGTTATAGAATCCATGATAAAATTCTACAAATTTTCCTAGGAACTCATAGATCCATATTACATAGTTGCCTCATGGTTACTACAAACCACATACATAAACTCTTCACCTATCATGTTTACCTTAAAACACTAAATTTTCAACCCATAACTCTTTAAAGCCATTATAACCTCCAAAAAGTTAAACCAAGATTAAAATTAAACATAATTATGACCTATAGGGAGTAATAAAATGGGATTTTTTAATTATTATTTATGTTGAGTTAAATTTTATCTCTATTTTTCATTTTTAGGTGTTCTTTATTTATTTTTTGTGTGTTTTGAAAACTAGTGAGGTATAACTTCATACTACAATAACATTTAAAAAACATGTTAATGAATTAAATGATTTAACCAATATATTTAAATATATATTAATACTAAAATGAACATTTGTTTAGATTAAAATTTTTGGGTAATTCATGAAAGACACCTAAATACTGAATCCCATTCCATGATTCATTTTACAAATTTCAAAATCACATTCTTGAGAGGATTCTAAACCATAATTTGAGATATTATTTGCATTCACATAATTTTTTAATAGAACCTAGCACTATATTATTTAACTATATTTTTATGAGTTTTTATCAAAACCATTTATTTTTAGGAACTGGTGTTAAAATTATTGAGTTGATCTATTGATTATAAAAAACACCCTTTTTCCAAAAAAAAAAAATTATTTAGGAACACCCTTTACAATTATCTCTTTTGATCCTTTATAAATAAGGTAAAAACATTTTAGTAATCCATATTAGAAGCCTATAATCTTATCCAACTTTCTATATGAAGTGAATTTCATGATATATCAACCGTTAAATTAGGAATATCCCTAATATTTATCATGATTAAGAAATTTTATTTACCAAATTTGGTGGATATTTATGAACTTATCAATCCTATATTGACCCTTTCATGTGTTTGTATAAGAAAATATTTGATGAAAATATATATTTTCTCGATGATATAAAATTTTTGATAGGTAAGTTGTTTTTGTGAATGTGAGTATAAAAGAAGTGGGAATGGAATGAATGAATAAAATTGAGAATTTGGATTCACGATTATTGGGGATTTATGATATTTTTTGTCTACTTGGTGTTAAATTAATTGATTAAATTGGATTCTATTTTGAAATTACATTGGTGTTGCTTTTGATGCTTACTTGTCTATGAGTCCAAGGTTTAAGTGTGAGGGAATTTGTTGTCCTTGAATTTTCATTAACTTTTCTTCAATTTAAATGATTTCATCATCACTATTTTTTCATATTAATTAAAATTGAATCAATTTTTGTTGTTAGAGATGTTTTGGGAATTATTGTGAAAATATAGAAATTCATGATTTTTCCTGATTTTTTATTTTTTTATATATATATCATAATATTTTATAAATGGATCCAAATTAAAAAATTATTTTTTAGGGTTATATGATTATTGGGATTCAATTCATTTAACCAAACCTAGTGTTGAATCAAACCATATTAGTCCTATCTAAAGAATTAAAATTGAAAAACATTTGGGAGGAAGGAAATAATTAAACTTTAATAAATATGTTATAAATTTGGATACATAAATTAAAATGATTTTATTCTAGATTTAAATTAAAAAGTAATATTCCCCTAATTTCTGCAAAAAATATCATGGAAATATTATCTCATTAATACAGTTAGTGGATGTGTGCAATTAGAGAGAAAAAAAAGTCTTTTAATATATATATATGTATCTTAGTAATCCAAACATATATTTTAATATATATTTCAAATGGATCAAAAATTTTATGGGTGGAAATCCCAGAAAATTTCCACCAACTTTCTAGTAGACAACATTTCGAGATTCAACTAGATTATAGGAAAAATGAATTCAAATTCTATTGATATAAATTGATAGAAAATATTCCTCAACAATTCTTTGTAAATATATGTCTCGACATTAATTTCAAGGGTGATATAGAGAGTGGTATGTGATAAAGAGGATAAAATAGAGAATATGAGTACACATAGAGAAATATACCCATTATGGGAGAAACACCCAAGTGGGCATGGACAATGGAAGCGTAATAATACATTTCCCTTTTGAGTTTTTTTCTTTTCATTGTCATATTTTGTATTATTCTAGATACTTTTTTATTGAATTAAGAAAGTAATTTTATTTCTCAAACTAACATTATTCTAAATGTCTCTACGTTTTTATTTAACTTATGAAAGTAAATTGGGTTCTCTTACTATTTAAATTTATTTGGTGAGGTATCACCTTTGATCACAAAGTGTTTAATTAGTTTCTATAGCTCGAAGGCCACTGAGAAATTAAATCACTTTGATAAGGTGATAAACACCCATATTTGTGGTCAATATGTGGTTTATAGGTATATTTGTGTGTATACTTTGAGTTATTTAAGTATACATTGTGTAATTTAATTTGATAATTTATTTTTATACATGGATAATGAGAGCATCGGAGGGTCAAAGATGGTACACTACAACTCTCTAAAGTTTGGATTTTTAAATAAGTTTTTCTTATAATCTATACCATAAATTTAAAATATTAATATATTTTTTACATTAATTTTTTTTGACATTTTATAAATCCCCAATTTACTAAAAATTATAAAAAAATTAATAAAAGGGATTGTTTTTCTAACGTATTCTGCAACCTCCTCATGATACTTCCCTAGGTATTGTTGTACTACATTTTATAATGGTTAAATTGTTGGTAAGTTATTCTATGAAAAAGTACATTTCCTCACAATTATAATAAAACTCTATTGGTAATATAGACCAATTCGATGTCTTCCTCATTCCAAAACATATATAGTAGGTCATTCTCAATAAAAATTATTTTGTTTATGTTGTTTATGATCCAGTTTCTCCTCTCAACTACCCATTTTATATTGGGTTATCACTACTGAAATTTAGTGCCTTATCCTAGGATATTTGAGATAATCACCCACCTTTCTATTGGATAAATTTATTCAATTATTAGTTTGTAATTTTGAAATTTTTTATCCAAGTAACTTTTCAACCTTCCTCTGATATTGAGTAGGAAAACTAAACACAACATATATGTGTGTGATGACTATCAACCATGACATCCCACTGTGGTATTCAATTTAAAGTATATAATACTTCTTCCTATAAATGACCTTTATATATATTGGTCCACACACATCAATTTTAATGAACTATGATTTTACTATACAATTGTTTCCCTTTAAATAAATGTTGTGCCAATAACTGGTTTCCCACACAACATCGAATTAGAATTAACCGCAACATATTAGATAAATATTATTATGGAAATTATAAAATAAAATAACATATATTAAATAAAAAAGTTTTATCAATTATAAATTCATATATAAAGTTTTAAAAGGGGGTTTTTATAAAATTATTTTTCCATATATATTTTATTTTCATTTAATAAATTTTTTTATAAATTTTAGAATTTTAATTTCTCAAAATAAACTTTCTTTTTGAATTTTTATTATAAAAATTGAATTATTATGAATATTTGGTATTTTTTAAACAACCAAATTTTAGATAAATTTTTAAAAATTATAATTTTTCCAAAATGATGACTTGTATTACTTTAATAGGGTATAAGTAAGTTATAAAATTTTAATTGATCAAATAGTCATTTGAGGAAAAAATTTATTTATTTTAAATATATTATTTGAAATTTATAAATCCTATATTTGACCATATAATACAATAGTAATATTTTAATTCTAATAATTTTTTCGATCATATATTTTTATTAAGTATTTAATGGAAAAAATAAAATTTTGTTGATTTGAATTCCATGTAAAATTTATCTATTTTAAAATAAAAGAAATTGTATTAAAAATAAAAAAAAAACATTTATAATTTTATACTAAATATAAGTTTTATGCTTTAAAACCCCTTTTTTCTAAAAAATTTCTTTACACAATATGTGGTTTTATTTTAAAATTAATTTTTCACAGTATCAGATTTTTTTTTCATAAAATAATTTTAAAATTTTAAATAAAAATGTTCAAATTAGGTTAAAATTTTATTTTAAATTTTTTTTCATTAAAATTATTTACTAAGGTTAACAAATGAATTACCCCGATAAAATTAAAAATGGTAAAATTTAAATTATTAAGAAGAAATTACCCAAAAAATGTTAAAAACATTTTAAAAATAGATGGTTGAGGTGTGGCTCAACTGAAAATAACCCCCTTCATCTTTTATCCATTTTTAATCCTTTTACTCTTGAATAGTAACATTATATTATTGAAAATGTAAAGGGTTCTTTAAAAATTACCCTCTTCTTCATATAGAAATGGTAATAATTCCAACACTTAATTTTACACATTTACCTAAGACATTATTCCTTAAAAATGTTCTTTTTTCCTCCTACAACCCTCTCCCACTTTTTGAATCCAATTTTCTCTATTATTTAGCTCATGGACTTTATTTCCAAGGATATTTATAAGAGAAATGTCAAGCTATCGACATAATAATTCCCTCATTCTTAATCATTTATTATTAATCTTCTTCTTTCAAAAATTTGATTACCAAATTAATATAATTAAATCAATATAATTAATATACCAAGATGTTAATATATTAAATTAAGAATAATTATTTCTTCATTTCAATCTACTAATAAATGTAATGGAATATCGATAGTGCATACGTATGGACTACCGCCTCCACAAATTGATGACTTTCATTTTTTAACCACCTCTCATGGATGGTTATAATGATGAATTTTATGAATAAATATATAATATATAATATATTTATGATTATTAAATGAAAAATTAATATTTACTTTCAATCCATATAATTCTTTGAATAATTAAAAAGTTATCATCCATATGTATGAACTACATACTCCATGAATGACATGTCTTATTTTTCTTAACCACATAACATGAATTATATTAAATGTGTAATTAATAAACTAATATAATATTTATAAAATGAATAATTTTATTAAATTATAAATCATTTCACATGTTCATCCCCTCTCATTTTCTAATAAATTATAATGTAAAATGTGCATTGTGTGGACTACCACCTCCATGAAGTAACATATCTCATTTTTTATATAGTTAATATCTTAATACTTTAAAATGATAAAATTGTTGAAAAAAGTATTGTTTTCAATAATACATAATAATGTTATTTAAAGGGGGAGATTATTGAAAATAATACTATGTCTCTTTATGATAATTTTGATGCTCAGAAATACCCTTAATTAGTTTCTAATGATTTTATTTAGTATTTTGCAGGAATTTATTAATTTATTTTACTCTTGAAATTACGAGAATTTATCATTAAAGTATTCGTATTTAGCGCGTTCTGAAAACACTGTTCATGCGCTACTTATTCGGAATCTGCTTTAGCGCGTCCTGGAAACACTGTTCATACCCTACGTGGATAAACGTAGAGTAAGGATGAAAATCGTGTATACTTTTTGAGATAAGAGAAAAGTATGGTTAATCAACCATACGTTATCAGCAAAGAATGGAAGAAGAACCTTACGTTAGGAAGGAACCTTACATTCTGGTTATCAACAAAGTATAAAAGGAGAACCGTACGTAAGTACTAAACATTACGTTTGTTTCTCAAAATTATGGTTCATCAACCTTACTTTTGTGAACAACCATACGTTCTTGGAAAAGTATGGATCAAATAAAAGTATGGTTCTTTTACCGTACATTTGAGAGTTGAAGAAAAAGTATGGATGATCAACCCTACATTTATGATCAACCTTACGTTTGAAGAAAGTAACATGAAACCTACGTTTATGTTCAACCTTACGTTGTCAACCCTACATTTGGAGGCCACATCATCAACCTTACATTTGACGTCGGAAAGTTTGAAAGATGATATTTTTTATGCAACGGTCAGAAAGCTGATTGTTAGGTGGATTTTAAGATGGATTTAAAGTCGATTTTAAAATATGACTTTGATTGATTCAAATCTGTTTTATTAATGGATTAAAGATCGAATTAAAAGGAGCTTTTTATGCCGAGTCTTCAGGGAAGTTACAACTACTCCGTAAATTAAAATGTTTGAATATTGTGAGTAAAAAGGCGACTTTTATGGATATAAATGTGTAGAGGAATATGCTCTACTTTATTATATATGTTTTCTCTGAAACAACAGGCACATGTGTGTGGTGATCAATCTATTATTCAAAAAGGTAGAAAACAGAGACTACAAAAATCACACCGATCTGCTGATTCAAAAAGGAGTGTCAAAGCTCTGTTTATTTAAGAAGAAGGAACTCGATAGAATATTCACTTGTTCTACATCAAATATCTACTATGGATCTACTACTGCTGAATTTGTGAATTATATCTCTATATCTACTACAACCGGATCGACTCAGAACTGCTTCGACTTGAAAATAAATATTTCTAGAGACAACGATCCATCTGCTGTCAATTTCATTCTGTCGCAATTGTGAAGATCAACTGAAAAAGTTCTTTCTAAAATTCTTTTTATCTTTAGTAAACAGCTTCTCATACTAAGCTAAGTAGGTTCATGTTTGAACCATAAGGCTTTGTTTTTTCTTATATTGTAAAGGTGTCAACTGCCTGTACTCAGTTGTGAACCGGTCTGTTGAAACGATGACCGGATAGTGACAATCACCAAGCTCGTGTAGTAGAGCGTTGGTGGAGTGGACTAGGGGCCTTCCGTTCACCAAACCACTATACATCTTGTGTTTCTGCTATTCAAATTTCCACTACATCATTTTATCCGATTAAAGTTAAAAGTCAGAACATAATCACGCAAATATTTTTAAGAAGACACAATTCACCCCCCTCTTGTGTATATTTGGTGTAATCCGATCCAACAATTGGTATCAGAGGTTGAGATTTCTGACAAAGTTTTAACAAGATGAAAGTGATTATACACAGAGAAAGATGACTGATACAAGAGAGGGAATGTCTATGGTCAGAGCACCGTACTTCAATGGAGAAAACTATGGATGCTATATGTCTTGAATGATCATCTATATGAAAAATCTTGGATACAGAGTCTATTCTAAGATTCTAACTCCATATGAAATACCAGAAAAACCTGAAACATGGAGTGCAGCTACTGAAGAAGAATATGATATGAATTCGAAGGCTATGAATTCAATCATATGCGGTCTAGGACCAGATGAATTAAACAGAGTATCTCAGTGCCCGACAGCATATGAGATGTGACAAACAATAGCTCTGGCGTATGAAGGAACATACAATGTGAGACAAATGAGATATGCAACTGCCAAATTGAAATTTTATACTTTCAGAATGTTTGAAGGTGAAAGCATTATCCAAATGAATGTGAGATTGACAGAAATTTCCAATAATATAACAGCTCTAGGAGAACCTATCAAACAGGCTGATCAAGCATTAAAAGTACTGAGAGTACTACCTATAAAATGGAATGGAATCTCTGCAGCAATCAGACAGTCGACACCTGTCAAAGACTTAACCATGAGAGAACTGATTGGAACATTAATGATGTATGAAGCTGAGATGGAAGATGAAGCTAATGATCATAAAGTTCTTATCAAAAGAGAGGATACTGACTTGAAGGTAACTTCACAAAAAAATAATAGAAAGATGAAGAATAGAGAAGTCAAAGCTAAATCAGAGAGCTCTAACTCATCAAACTCAGATGAAGAACTGGCTCAGCTAGCCAGAAAATTTAGAAAATTATATAGCAAGAAAAGAGGATTCAAAAAATCCTTTAAGAGAGATGATAAGGAAGTAAGATGTTATGAATACAAGAAGATGGGGAATATCAGACCAGATTTCCCACAATTGAAAGATGCAAAGAAGAAGAAATTATTCAAAAGAAATGATTGAGCAGAAAGACAAGAAAGATATGAAAGACACTTGGAGTGTATCTGAATACTCTAGTAGCTCTCCTAAATCAAGCTCAGAGAAAGAAGAAGTCAATCTAAAATCAAACATGTGTTTCATGGAAAAAACCGATGAGGTACACTCATATTACTCTTCTGACTCAAATAATGAATCGAATTCTAAATCAAGATATACAAATAAAAAACTTGCAGCCTACTACAATATGCTTGAAGAAATATATGACTCACTATTTAAGAAACATAAGTCACTAAAGAACATACATAAAGTTGTTTAAGATGAAATAGATACAATGCTGAAACAACATAAGGAATTAACTGATAAATATAATTCTATTAACACTAACTATATTAATTTTGAATTAAGAATAAAAACACTGCAGAATGAAGTAGAATCTTACAAATAGGCTACATTGGTTTTTACAAAAGGATAGAATTAATTAAATGAAATTCTTGAAAAAATTGTCATTAAAAAGGAGAGATTTGGAATTGGCAGTAAAGGAGAAAAACCTAAGCTATATAAAAATCATTTTGTTCCTAGCTCTAAAGGGATTAATTGTAACTTTTGTGGGACAAAGGGACATATAGCTAAAAGCTGTTTCTTAAGACAACCTCAAATTTGTGGTATTAAGAAATCCTATGTTTCAAAAGACTTATATGATTCAGCTGATTTTAAAAGAATAAAGAAAATATGGATACCCAGATCATTGCTAGCTAACACCCCTGAACCCAAAAGAATATGGGTACCAACGCAATTTGTATGAATGTATTTGCAGGTAGCAGGCCACCAGAGTTGAAAAGATATATGGTACATGGACAGTGGATGCTCAAGACATATGAGTGGAAACTCATTGAATTTTTCTTCACTCACTCAAAAGGAAGGAGGACTTGTCACATTTGGTGACAATGCCAAAGGAAAAATCATTGGCATTGGAACTATTGGAGATCCATAAACAATCTCAATAAACAAAGTACTTTATGTAAAAGGATTAAAACACCACCTGGCAAGTATCTCTCAACTTTGTGATGATGGATATACTTTTGATTTTACTAACATTTGATGTACTGTTTCTAAAAATAAACTGTTTAAATTTAAAGCACCAAGAACTGATAATGTCTATACTTTGGATTTAAATTCCTTGTGTAAACAAAAAGTAAAATGCTTGACTGCTAAATTAAGTGATTCTTGGATCTGGCATAGGAGACTTGGAAATTGTAATATATATGTTTTAAATAAGTTATCTAAGAAACATTTAGTTTCTGATTTACCTAGTCTCAAATTTGAAAGTGACAGATTCTATGATGCATGTAAACTTGGAAAGCAACACAAATCATCCTTGAAATATGTTAACAAAAATGCTACATCTAAACCTCTAGAACTTATTTATATGGATTTTTTTGGACCCTCAAGAGTAGCAAGCTTGGTTGATAAATTATATGTATATGTTTTAGTTGATGACTATTCTAGATTTACATGGATTTTCTTTTTGAAATTTAAAAATGAACCTTTTACTTTATTTGAAAGTTTTTATAAAGATGTTCAAAATAAAAAAGGTTTTAAAATAATTTCATTAAGAAGTGATCATGGTGGAGAATTTGAGAATCAAGAATTTAATTCCTTCTGCTCAAATATGGGTATTAAACATAAATTTTCTGCACCTAGAACACCTCAACAAAATGGAATTTTTGAAAGAAGAAATAGGACTATTCAGGAAATGGATGGGACTATGCTAAATGAATACATCCTTCCAACCTACTTTTGAGCAGAAGCTGTAAGCACAACCTACTATATAATGAATAGAGTTTTAATTAGACCTATTTTGAAAAAGACACCCTATGAACTTTGGAATAATAGAAAACCTAAATTTAACTACTTAAAATTTTTTGGATGCAAGGTTTACATCTTAAACACCAAGGATAATCTTGGTAAGTTCGATCCAAAATCTGATGAAGGAATTTTCTTAGGATATTCAGTTACTTCCAAAGATTATAGAATCTATAATAAGAAGTCAAGGATTGTTGAAGAATCAGTTCATGTGAAATTTTATGAATCTGATCCCTTTGAGAAAAGGATAGATCAAATGGATGAACCTGACTCTAATGATAACATGAGACTTGAGAACTTAAAGAATGATTTTGAAAATGATATAAAAGAAATTCAGTCTAGTTCAGGGGGACATGATATTGAAGAACCTTTAAATGTTTTTCCTAGACAGTCCAGAACCCTAAATAATTACCCTTTAGAAACTGTGACAGGTGACTTAGAAACTGGTATTCAAACTAGAAGAAACTTAGGAAACCTAGTGGAATTCTCTGCCTTCCTATCCCAACAAGAACCCAAGACTATAGAAGAAGCTTTAGATGATGAAAGCTAGGTTATATTAATGAAAGATGAATTAAACCAGTTTAAAAGAAATGAAGTTTGGGAATTAGGGGAAAGACCTAAGAATTATCCAGTAATAGGAACCAAATGGGTCTTTAGAAATAAACAGGATGACCAAGGCACAATAACTAGAAATAAAGAAAGATTAGTAGATAAAGGATATAATCAGGAAGAAGGAATAGATTATGATGAGACTTTTGCACCAATAGCTAGGTTAGAATCCATTAGAATCCTTTTAGCCTATGCATATTATATTAATTTTAAATTATTTAAGATGGATGTTAAATCTTCATTTTTAGATGGTTATTTAATGGAGGAAGTTTATGTTGAGAAACCTCATGGTTTTGAAAATTATCAAAAACTAGATTCTGTTTTTAAACTTAATAAATCTCTTTATGGCCTTAAACAAGCACCTAGAGCTTGGTATGAAAGATTAAGTTCTTTTATTTTGAAAAATAATTTTACTATTGTAATGGTAGACCCAACACTCTTTAAGAAAACTGTGAAAAATAATATTTTATTGGTTCAAATTTATATTGATTATGTAATTTTTGGATCAACTAATAAAACCCTTTGTTATGAGTTTTAAAAGTTAATGCAAAAAGAATTTAAAATGAGTATGACGGGAGAACTAAACTTCTTCTTAGGAATCCAAATTTATCAGAAAGATTTTGGAAATGTTTTGAATCAAAGAAAATACATTACTGATTTGTTGAAGAAATTTGGACTTGAAAACAACAAGACATATACAATTCCTATGTGTAATAATATAAAACTTGATTTGGATGAAACTGGAAAATCATTTGACAACAAGTTATATAGAGGTATGATTGGTAGTTTATCATATCTTACTGCTAGTAGGTCAGATATAATGTATTTAGTATTTCTTTGTGCAAGATTTCAATAAAATCCTAAAGAATCTCATCTAACTACTGTTAAAATAATTTTTAGATATTTAAAATGAACTTTTTTTCAATCTCTTATTTATCCTAAAACTTATGATTTCAATTTGATTTCATATTCAAATTCTAACTTTGGAAGTTGTAGATTAGATAGAAAAAGCACATCAGTAACATGTCACTTTTTAAGAAAATATTTAGTGTCATAGTCTATTAAGAGACAACATTCAGTTGCCCTGTCAACAGCTGAGGCAGAATATGTTTCTGCTGGCAGTTGTTGTGCACAAGTGTTGTGGATTCAAAACACTCTTATGGACTTTGGATTGAATTTTAATATTACAAATATTTTATGTGATAATACAAGTGCAATTAATATTTCAAAAAATCCTATTAGTCATTCTAGAAATAAGCACATTGATATAAGACATCAGTTTTTAAGAGATCATGTTCTTAAAAAGGATATATCTTTCGAATTTGTAAGTACTAAAATTCAATTAGCTGATATTTTTACTAAACCACTTCCCACTGCAAGGTTTGATTTTATTAAGGGGGAGCTAGGTTTATTTGATTTTAAATAAAATTTTATTTTACAATGCTAGTTCTTTATTTTTAATTCTGCTTAAAATAATTTTGCTTTTTTTTTCAAATAGAATAAGTTTCTTTTATCCGTGTAATCTATTTTATTTATTTTTAAATATATGTAATGATTATTAAAAACACGGGAATCAAGGTTGTCAGAAACCCTATCGACTTCTAAATCGTTTCATTTATATCGAAACCTTTTCGAACACGCAAACCGCACCTCTACTCATGAACCCTAATCTTCGAACCTCTGAAACCCTAACCTTCAAACCTTAAGATATTCTCTCAGAGATGGTAAGGACTAAAAGAGCCAGTGAAGCCGATCCAAGCAATGCCAAGAGACAATGCTCCAAATGGAGAAAAATCTTACAGGGAAAGGTAATCGATCTTGACTGGTTATTTCAGACAAATCTACAGTTGAAATAAGCGTTGTCATTTCAGAACCTTGAACATATGTTCAACAGTGAAAATATGGAATTTCTGTATGAGGTAGAACTTAGATACTTCTTCAAATCTATACAGTTTAGTCTTGGAGATACTGAGGACAGTATGATGGCTAAGATAGAGGATAGAGATTTCTCAATCTCGTCAGTAGAAATTGGTCAGATTCTCAACTGCCCTCATGAGGGAGTTTTTCATTTCGATTTGAAAAATATTAGAGATTCTATGCATAAATACAAGGACATAATGTCATTTCTTTTTGGTACTAAGACTATAAAAAAATGTTTATCAAGAATTTGGAGCTTGATCAAAAAATTTTGGTCAAATTTGTTCAGACTGGAATAGCTCCTAGAATGGTAGAAATAGAAAATATTTTGTACCCTGATATGTACATAATGTATCTTCTGTTAAGTGATATCAAATTAAACTTCCTAAGGTACATGGTAAGGTACCTCAATTACTGCTATCAAAGTGATGCCCGGATGAACTTTTACCCTTTCGGTCGATTTATTTCTAAACTATTGCTTAATAAAGATATGGTGAGATTAGTGGATGCCCGAGTACACTTTCATCACAGTAATGTGTTTAATGCTGGAACTTTAAGGAAGATTGGATACTTCTGGAGCACCATTAAAGGAAAAGTTTTTCCAGTAGGAGCTGAGGATGACTCAGAGAGTACTCAGGCTCAACCTGCTAAGTCCAAGGGGGGACAAGCTGAATCAAGAGTCAGCAATGTAGCAAGAAGGATCTGATTTGATGTGGAAGATACTGAGGAAGAAAGAAGTCAGGAGGGACTTCAATCTCAAAGAACTAGACCTGTTAATGAGGAAATTACTTCCCCTGCATTGGCAACAATAGAAGCTTTATTTTATTATTCTTTTGTAAGAGAAGCTGTTATTGATAAGACCATGAAGGATGTTATTGAAAGGACAAAACCAGTAGAGGGATCAGAAGTTCAAGAAGAAGCTCAAAGGGAGACTCAGGAACAGATTATAACTATTGTTGAAGTTACACTTCAATAGGAACAAGATAAGGAGGCACATCCTGGTGAGGAAGTAGCTAGAACTCAGGAAAATCCTAAAATATTGTTCTCGAAATTCCAGTGGAAGACAAAGATGCTGATGTTTGTGATGAACATATCCCTGATGCTCCAACAGAGGTACTTCAAGAGGAATTTTCTATGGAAGAGTCCGGAAAGGACTCTAAGGAAAAATCTGTGGAAAAACCTACTCAGGACAAGGAGAAAGAAAAATCTGATGCTGAATCATTACCTTTGGTACCGATGCATCATCCAGAGCCTGAGAATGCGAATCATGCACAGGGTGCCTCTGATTCAAGGAAGAAAGAAGTTGAAGAACTGTACAAAAATGTGTCTCAGTTGGAATATGAGAATATCACTCTAAGAAATGCCTTAGATGTAGAACAATTAAGATTTCAAAAGCTGAAGGAGAGTACAGTCTCAAGGCAAGAAGTTGAAATCTTTAAAGAGGATATGCTGAATGCAGTTTCAAAATTGAAATCTGAAATGGTTATGAAGATAGATTTATCAGATCTAAAATTGTTTATGGAGAACCAATTTGCATCAGTTGTAAATAGTGCTATTAGTGGATCAGGTACTTCACCTGATTTAATCAGAAGATTTCAAGCTATCACAGCAGCAATAAGCAACATGAATGACAAGTTGTAAGATCTTTAATGTAACAGTGCTCCATTATAAGTGTTGCTGGACAATCAGAAATTTTTAGTGAATCAACTGACATCTAGTGAGTCACCAATTAGAACACTGTTAAATCAGATGTCAGAGAAGCTATCAATGTTTATAGAAAAAGAGGAAAGGCTGCATGATTTTTTTAGAGTCAATTTAATCGAGGATATTCATATGACTCCAGAGAACAGAGAGATCATTATAAAACTTGGAGATGGGATGATGAAGCGACTCAAGGAAAAGTTTACAGAAATCAAGTCTGTAATCCAGAGGAGATAAAACCTATTGACTATCTTTCCTAAACCTTGATTCCTGTGTTTCTCATACTTGTATTTGTTTTTAATTTTTAATGAAAATCTTTTTCTTTCTTTCTATTTGTTTTCCTGTATTTATTTTGATATGCCAGTACTCTAGATTTAATTATTGATAAACAGTTAATAATATCATTTACCTACAGTTCAGTGCAACATTAAATGTGTTAAAATCCATGATTTATCATTCTTTTTAATATCACAAAAGGGAAAGAAATTTAGATACACACAACATTTTATTTTACAAAACCTTATTTAAATGATTTCTTGTATATTTAATGTAATGTTTTTGATTTATACAGATTTATACTTATACAGAAAACCATTTTAAGTTATTAACAGTTGTTTATTATAAAGGGAATTTTTTTTGAAAGTTAATTTCATTTAATTAGTTTTATTATCTTATGGGTTTTGTGATCATAAAAAAGGGGGAGATTGTTGAGCAAAGTATTGTTTTCAACAATACATAATAATGTTATTTAAAGGGGGAGATTATTGAAAATAATAATCTGTCTTTTTATGATAATTTTGATGCTCACAAATAACCTTAATTATTTTCTAATGATTTTATTTAGTATTTTGCAGGAATTTATTAATTTATTTTACTCTTTAAATTACGGGAATTTATCATTAAAGTATTCGTATTTAGCGCGTTCTAGAAACACTGTTCATGCACTACTTATTCAGAATCTACTTTAGCGCGTCCTGGAAACACTGTTCATACCCTACGTGGATAAACGTAGCGTAAGGATGAAAAGAATGTATACTTTTTGAGATAAGAGAAAAGTATGGTTAATCAACCATACTTTATCAACAAAGTATGAAAGAAGAACCTTACGTTAGGAAGGAACCTTACATTTTGGTTATCAAAAAAGTATAAAAGGAGAACCGTACGTAAGTACTAAACGTTACATTTGTTTCTCAAAAGTCTGGTTCATCAACCTTACTTTTGTGAACAACCATATGTTCTTGGAAAAGTATGGATAAAATAAAATTATGGATCTTTTACCGTACGTTTGAGAGTTGAATAAAAAGTATGGATGATCAACCCTACATTTATGATCAATCTTACATTTGAAGAAAGTAACATGAACCCTACATTTACGTTCAACCTTACGTTTTCAACCCTACGCTTGGAGGCCACGTCATCAACCTTACGTTTGGCATCGTAAAGTTTGAAAGATGATGCAATGGTCAGCAAGCTGATTGTTAGGCGGATTTTAAGCTAGATTTAAAGACAATTTTAAAATAAAACTTTGACTGATTCAAAGCTGTTTTATCAATGGATTAAAGATTTAATTAAAAGGAGCTTTTTATGCCGAGTCTTCAGGGAAGTTACGACTACTCTGTAAATTCAAATGTTTGAATATCGCGAGTAAAAAGACTACTTTTATGGATTTAAATGTGTAGGGGAATATGCTATGATTTATTATATATGTTTTCTCTGAAACACCAGGAACAAGTGTGTGGTGATCAATCTATTATTCAAAAAGGTGGAAAATAGAGACTGCAAAAATCACACCGATCCGCTGATTCAAAAAAGAGGGTCAAAGCTCTGTTTATTTAAGAAGAAGGAACTCGATAGAAGATTCACTTGTTATACATAAAATATCTACTGTGGATCTACTACTGCTGAAGTTGTGAATTATATCTCTATATCTACTACAACTGGATCGACTCAGAACTGCTTTGACTTGAAAATCAATATTTCTAGAGACGACGATCCATCTGCTGTCAATTGCATTCTATCGCAATTGTGAAGATCAACTGAAAAACTTCTTTCTAAATTTTTTTTTATCTTGAGTAACCAGCTTCTCATACTAAGCTGAGTAGGTTCGTGTTTGAACCATACGGCTTTGTTTTGTATTGGATTGTAATGGTGTCAACTACCTGTACTCAGTTGTGAACCGGTCTGTTGAAACGAGGACCAGATAGTGACAATCACCAAGCTCGTGGAGTAGAGCGTTGATGGAGTGGAATAGGGGCCTTCTGTTCCCTGAACCACTATACATCTTGTGTTTCTGCTATTTAAATTTCCGCTGTATCATTTTATCTTATTAAAGTTAAAAGGCAGAACACAATCACGCAAAGATTTTTGAGAAGACACAATTCACCCCCCTCTTGTGTATATTTGGTGTAATTCGATCCAACAAAAAAATACAATTCAAAAATTAAAATTATCAAAATAATATCATTTTTCTTAAGTAATAATGATATTATACCAAAAGAAACAACTATTCACAATAATAATCAATAACTAATTATGCTATGTTCACATTTGGGTCGGTTTAACCACCTACTTGAACAATGTTATAAATTTATATCATGGATTACAATGGAAATTTAATTTAGAATAATATATGATATAAATAAGTATATAATGAGATTTTTTTTATTCTAGAATGACAATATACAAATTTAACTCATTATTCAAGAAAGCACCCTTCATTTTCTAAGAATCATTAAAACATGCTCATCGTTGAATTAAATTCCAAGGATCGTAACCAAATATCATGTACAATGAAATTCAACAAAATAAATAATTATAAATAATTAATTATTATAAATTAAATTTTAAAAGAATGATTAAATTTTTGGTAAGAATAAATAACATCACTGCTATTATGAAACCAATTCAAAGCGATAATGATATCTCACACTTGATATTGAAAAAAGATAATAACAAAATAATATACAATTAGAGAATAATTATAAATGATGTTTATAAAGTCTATATATATGAATAAGGTTTTGAAATAGGTTATTAATATTTTTTTATACATGATATTAAATTTTTTTAGTAGAGTCCAAGAATTAAGGAAAGTGGTATTTATCCCAAATATAATTTCTTGAGACATATTTCATATTGTTCACCATATCATTTTTAATATGGTGTGATTACTACCTAATAAATTTATTTTACCACATTAATTTAATTATTGTTTTTAAGGGGTATATAATGTTCTTTATTTATATAGACTTCTATTCAAAGTATACCATGTTTTTAAGGGGTTTTTCTAATTTAATTCCCTTCCATTGAGTTAGCATATTTTTTTTATTGAAATCTATTATTCCAAGATTTATTTATTCTACTTAATAATTTTTTTAATGTATTTAATTTTTATTTATTGGGGTTTAAAAATTATTACCTATAACCTCATTATTAAATGTTTATTACCTCAATGATTATGCTTCTTGTAAGGCATTCTTGGTGTCAATTATTACACTTTGAGACATGTTGTATTTTTTACAATGTCATTAATTTTATATGATGTTCTTATGATTTACTTACCATGATTTTATTTTACTATATATATGTTTTCTTCTAATGCATGTGATATAGAAAAATAGAGTTACTTTCTCTATTTTAATTTCAATTTAAGTGTTACCAAAGTATAATGGTTTCTTGTCTCAAATTTTTACTACTTGAAATAGTTTATTTATTAGACATGATGATTTTTTAAGAATGGTTTCTTTATTTCTAATTTTATATTTAATATCATGATACTCTCATTAGTATTGGTATTTAATGTTTTATTTGAAATTATATGTATTAACGTGTGTTTATTCAATTTTTTTTAAATCTATAAGTGTTATTTGTCTCTATTTTCAATTCCAATAGACTTGTTTTATATTATAAATCATATTGTCTTTGAATGAATAAAAATTAAATTTTCATTATTTGAGGTGATTTTATGGAAAAATGGGAAACCAATCCTATTTAAAACATGAAAATAACCATGGGAAAAAGAAATAAATCAATTATTGAACTCAATTTTAAGACTATTAGAAACCTTACCTCCATAAAGGCTCTATTTAATCGTAGAGGCATCTATTTAAGGGTAATCCCTGATGAGTATTCAAAGTTATAGTCCATATTTCACCATGATTGGATAAATTATTCTATAGTAATCTTCATTTTGTGGAATCCACAATCCAAAATTCGATTTTTTTATTGATCCATACACACTGATCCATGTTTAGGTCCACTAGAAGTAGCCTCTCAATCGTCCTTTCATATTCATACTATGTGAATTTTAACTCAAAGTACTCCTCTAACATTTATTCCTTGGAATGAATGATGATTTTCCAATCATCCCTTTCTTCTCAGACCACATCATCGGTTGTTCTGATGGCCGCCTTCACTCCAATATGCTTCTAAAATAGATCCTCTATATTATTTTCACCCTAGTTTGTTTCCTCAACTTCACCACACTCCATCATATAATTGTTATTATAGACAATTGGACACCCATTCTCTACCTAAACATGAGCCTTGAGTTCACCATCCACCACCTTAATCTTTTTGGTAGACATAGTTTCCATCAGCTTTGATAAATGAAAGTTGTAATTGCAGCTTTTTAGATTCATTCCTTTTAGAATTATGAAGATCCCTACATCCTTGATGAATTTACTCCCTTTATTTCTTCTAGGACTATGAATACCTCTACTATGCCCTTCATCCATACTATCTGTTGTGTCTTGTCTATAAAACTCACCCTTCGATCTGGTCTAATAGAAACTATGATCATCTCAGAGGATCTTCATTGTTATTGTGGTGTGGATGTTTTCTTTCATCACATACCCTTGATTGTGTGCTGAACCTTCAGCCTCCAGGTTCCCAAAATGGTTAACAACCTTAACAGATGGGATGATCCCTCTCGACCTCACTCTGCTTGTAACTTTCACCCACTCCCCATTTCCTCCAAGAGAAACACTTTTTGGATCCTCTTCTTTACCTTCTTCCAGAGATACCACCACGAACTTAGCACCATATATATCTTCCAATGCATCCTTAATGATATCTATTCGATTTGAATTTTGGGTAACCACCATATGAGTAGCACACACTATATTAATGTTGTGGTTTAATCGTCCAAAATATTTGACCACCTTTAGATCCGAAGGCAACCGTTATTCTTCCTTATAAAGGATGACATACTTTTCTACAATAGAAATTACTTTTTCACATAATATCACCCAAGTAATTTTGGTTATAGAAGGATCTCCACCCATGAATTTTATAACTACCACAACCTCAGAGTTCAAACTATTTTCAATAGTGTCATCGATCAGAACTAGCTCCTTCGAACCTAAACCGAAAGATGACACCCCTCTTTTATGTCCCGAACCCATCTTGTTTATACCCCCACACCTACACATAGTCATTATATGCCCCAATTTCTCACCTGAAGAGGAAAAATCCACCCACAATTCAAAGACAACCAGTCTCCAATATAAGAACTCTTCTCCAATAGTAATCCACACAAAATCATCCATCGTTCTAGACATGTGAATTTAAACATACACTCTTGGAGAAATTGGATGACTAACAGGTGGTTTCTACTATCCAAGCACAAGTCTCATCCCACAATATTCCCCAAAATATGACTGATCAAGGGGATTTTAAAATGAAGCAATAGTTTAGTAAATCTAACCCAAATAGTCACAGTCTGGGATTCACGCTTCATAAGAAAATCATAGTTCCACATGAATAGAAAAAATCATGATCCGTTAAAGATGAAAAGGGCATTATACAACACAGGGATGAGTTAATCCTCTATTGATAACTGAGTCATGATGTTCCGGCTATTGAGAAGATATACCATAGATCGATCTTGTAAACCACAATATCTGAAACGAAAAATGTCAAATTAGTCCAGCATTGGATGATGATTCTTGAACCAATATATTAACTTCAAGTATATAAGAGATAAATCCTTATTTCACTTCTATAGTGAGAGAGAAAGATGTGGTATACCATCAAATAGATCCGGAAACTTAGGGAAAAGTGAAATTTTAGGAAAGGGAGGAAGAATATCTTAGTCAAAAAAGGGGAGATGGTATGTTACCATGATCCCTAAAAGGGCGGAAAAGGTCCCTCCCCCACCGAGGAGGGAGGGACTGGCTAAACAAATGATGCTATCTAGGGTTTCAGAGGGGAGAACCATGTAGAGCACTATCAAAATACCCCATATTTTCATTTATATTGTGAATTCACTTCCAAATTACATTAATGTATAATGAAAATATTTCATTTCATTATATTTTAATTTCATAGTATCCCTGTCATGTAATTTTGATTCTTACATTTTCATTACCATAAGGGTATTTCTATATTAATTTTTTCTCATTGAGATATAATTCGTATTCACTAATTCTTTCCTTTTTGAGTTTTATATAGTGTCCATGGATAACTTTATAAATCGTATCATACTATTTTCTTTTGGGGGATTAAACTTTTTGAAATCTTTCACCACCTTGGTCTTTCCAAATCACCCTCCATTATAGGAATAATTTTTTTCCAATTCTTTTACTCTATAAATACTCTCTATTTACTTAATTTGACTAAAGGGTGTTCACCAAGATTCCATATGATATTTAATTGGAAATTTTTTGGCTTAACTATATAAAAATAATCTATATGGTGTTATTTTGTGGTATTATTGCATATAAATTTATTCCATTAATTGATTAGGGAAATATTTGAAATCTATATTTTTTTATTTAAATATGGATTTTTATTGATTAGTTAAGAATGTTGGTAATGTATTATATAGTTTATTCATTATATTATATAATGAATGATTTGGAATTAGTTATTTATGGGTAAATCCCTGTATAGATATCCCCTCTATGAATCAATAGGTATCATTAGAAAAACTATCTTGGGTATTTTAGTTTATTCAATCCTAGAAAAAAATATTTCCTAAGAACATGACCTTATGGTAAGTTCAGCATTTCTAAGATGATGAATCCTTAGATTAGGGGATGGAATTAACTATATAACACTATTCATTTCAATGATAAGAACTAATTATTGTTATCCATTTGATATTTTTATTTCTATTATTATGTATGGTTATATTGTTCTTTTAGTTTCATTATATCACAACATTATTCTTGGTTATCTATTAATAATGTATAATTTATTCCCATCTTATGATTAGTTGGGATATTTGATTACTATCACTCACATTTTCTATTATGGAGCATTTGGTCTCACCCTTGTTATTTTTTCATTTCCCTAGTTTATGAAAAAATATATTAGACATGATATGTATAACATAATAGCTTTTATGGATAATTTATGGGAGATACTAAATACTTATTATAAATTAAGTATTTTATTAAATATTTGATCAAATTTACATTCGATGATTAAGATATGTTCTTTTTTATTTAAATTTCTTCCATAAATCCCTAATACACTAAACCTAAAAGGTCCTTTGAATGTATGTGACTCAATATTTTTTTTATATTTTAATTATTTATAGTTAAAATTGGGTCCCTTTAGTTCATTTCAAGGTTTTTTACAAAGAATGAATTTATTCCCACCAAATTCTTGGAGGGAGGGTCCAAGTAATTACATAAATATACCATAATGAAATCCATATTGTTGACATTTATTCCTTCACCTTTTATGTTTTCCTGATAATATTACCCTTTTGAAAAACATAACTTGTGTATGTATGATCATGTGACAATCTAGGGATATCTTGAGCAACATTATTATTTAATAGATCTGTTATGGATTGTTACATGACATAGAAAATACTTTTATGCCACTGGCTATTTTCTTCTTCCCTACATTTAAACCACATATCTTAATTCCCACTATAAAGGTAGAGATTCCCTTTCATGTTATTTTATTTTATCACAACTTCACCATACATTTATTTGATAGTAGAATTGATCTTGGTGAAATTCAATGCATTTTTTAGGTTTACCAATTTATTTACACATAGTAAGTTGTGAACAATACCTTAAAACCATAATAATTCCATGGTTCATAAGCAATTTCCCCATTTTTTTATTTCCAAAATTTGAGAATTTTCAACCTTTTATCATTTCCAAATCATATGAATCCCGATTTTTCATATGTGATTCTTATAACTACATCCTAGTTTCCCTTTACATGGGATGTAAATACTTACCAAGAATATATGACCCATATTGATTTGATTCTCTCAAGGATATATGTATAACCACTTCCTTCTTATATATTTTCTTTTTTGCTCCATGTTTTTAGATTCACACCTGGCGATGAATTGAATATTTTTTCTTCCTCTAAATATGATGAACCAACTTCATATTTCAATGCTATAAATAAATTTATCATTTTTATCCCGCTTGATTATGCCTTATGTTATGGTTATCTTCATTGGGAAATAACTATCCAAATATCTATATCCACCACACTATAATTAGTTTACATCAAAATCATACATTGAAAGACGAAGTTATCCTATATTACTTTATTAATCTTATCCCCTCTAGTACCTCTTAGCTATTGATAACACCTTTTTATAATGTTTTATCTTTCCATAATAATAAAACCTAATATGTGGTTCAATATTTCATGTATTTTCTATAACAAATTTTTTACTTCTAGGTTCTTTATGGGTTCAGATTCTGTGTCATGAAAAGATCAACCTTCAACTTTGAAGTGGGATATTGTTTCTTGGAATCAACTAGCTATTCCTTCTTCAAGAAATAAAGCCCCATACTAGGTTTTTTAATATAGTAAGTCTTTTTATTCTATATATACTCATATGACTTCTTTTCTAGAAAACCGTGATTCTTCATTACATATTTTGAAAATTGTTCAATTTTATTTCCTAATCCCATAATGGAGTAAAGAGTGTCACATGATCTTTTAATTTTCATCATATTTTGATGACTTATCCCTCAACCTCTTTAATAAATATGAATCTATCTTTTACTATGTCATTCAAACCATCAATAACTAAGGTTTTCTCTTTGATATTGAGAATGAACTCAACAAACTTATTTAATATTTATGGCCTTCCATATTTGGTATATTCAATTTAATCCCTCAACATAATTATATTACATGAAAATATTGAATTTATGAACCATTCCATTAGATTTATTCATTTTGGATCCCCAAATATCTATCACTTCAAGAGAAGATTCCAACTGTGATTGGAGATCAACTCTTCATTCTAGTTTTCAATCATCGTTATCACTATCTTCTTTTTCCTATGATTTGTTTACAAGATCCATTAGAATATCGTATATGGGGTCTTTTTAGTCTTAAATTTATTCAATTTCTATGTATTCTCATAGGTTGTCATCTTATGAAAGTTTGTTCATCTTCTTGATAAAGTTTTTATCATTTACCCTCTTACCATTCACATTAGTAGAATATTTCTTCATGGAAACTTGATCATCCTCATTATATTATTTTAAGTTATGGGTAAAATGTTCTATAAGGTTCCCATCCTTTCTAAATTGGAAATGAATGAGTATAAGTTTCCCTTTAAACTTTTCATTCCCCTTTTAATATTTTAGGAATGTAATTACATGACTTTATCAACCTCTTTTTCTTACTAGTCATTCTCAATAGTGAGCTTCATTAATAACTTGATGAAAACTCATTTGAATTCCCCTTTTACAAAATCTCAATATCATTGTTTCCCAACTCATATGAAACTAGACTACTGTGAAACTATCCATTGTTAAAACCTTTACTTTTTTTATCCTTGAGCATAGAAAATTTTGGATTAAACTGCATTGAAAATCTTCTCAATATGTTCATCAAATTTTTTTACATCGTCAATGGTTTCTATGAGTACAAATGTATCCTCTACAATAAAATTTACCTAAAAAAATTCATCAATATATTAATTAAGGTGCATCATCAATTCCTTTTACTAGTTTTATAAAATTTTTAAGTCATCTCCTCACACTTTTGAATCACCCTTAATGATATTAAGAATATTTTCCAACATAGTATGCAAGGATTTACATGACATCATATTTAAGTAGATCATGTCAGCAAAATATCCCCCTAATGCATTGATTACCATAGCATTGAAATCCAAAACTTTATGATATCTTTCTGATAATACTACACTATCTATTCTATGTGAGATACCATGAATATAATATATGTAAACATCCATTCCTAAATATAAAAAATAGTGATCCATACGAATCATAAAAATTTAAATGCAATTTCCACTAAAAATTAGAACTCTTTAGGGATTTACTACTTTCTTGGATTCCAATTACAGATAATTATTGTGACTTAAAAATTTATATTTGACACCACTTGATTATCCCACTTATCCAAATAATTTGAAGGTGGGTGAATCTGGGTATAAAAATTAAAATAACCCCCTTATGATTATGTTTCATCATAAGATATCCAATATTCTCTATTTATCTCACTAAAATACATGCTAAGATGAAGGTATACAAGGGACACTCTAATTTTTTACTTGGTTCACCAAAAGACATCTAATCTAAGGAACAATAATAGAAGTGTTCTAATGTATCAGAATCAATAAATTACAATGTTGTTTACACTATTCAAAGTATAATTTATGTTCCCTAGTTTAAAAAAATTCAAAATTTTGAGAACTCACTATTATCTCTATTGGAAGGTGCTCATTACCCCTCAATAATAATCTTTAGATGATTTTTTTCAGCTCTAAATGTGTTCACACTTCCCTAGATTTAATACAAATTTATTTTCTTATTAATGAGATGAAATCCTATTAATGATTAAATATTCGATCTTCAAAATCAAACGTAATGAAAAATATAATCCATTGAATAATACTTCATGTAAGAATCCTTTACAAACTTCCCTTCACATATCTTCATGAACTACATTTACATTAGTTCCTCACAATTTACCTTCATATAAATTCTTCATGAACTCTTGTTCACTATATAAACTTTTTTTGATTCCAATTTACCTGTTTTATAATTATTATACTATTTAACTCTAATAATTTAATTCATATCCTCATGTGTGTCATGTAAATCCATTAAAGTAAACTTATTTTTGGATAATTTCTTATAATAATATCCATAATTTCAAATTAAGTGACTTAATCTTTCTTTAATCTTTCACTCATTCTGATGAAGTTATTAGGGGCCTATTTATAGGTAGAGGCCACCATAAACTGCTCTAAAAAAATATTAATTTTTATACCTTTGTATAAACACCCTTCAAAAAATATTCTCCTTTTGTGGAATCACATTACATTTTTCTTTCATGGATCTTAGAAATCACTAACTATCATTCACAACTAGTGAATCCATCGTGTAAGTCTCTTGAGAAATATTTTTGTTTAAAAAATTATATCCCTTCCTGAAAATATTTTTGTTAATGAAATTACTTACTTTGGGAAATTTTATTCCCTTTATTTTATTTTATCCTTTGTAAAATTATATTCCTTATATATATTTCTACCCTTTTCAATTTTCTATATTTAATCCAATCATTTGTAGGAATCCCACAACCACAATAAAAAACTTGAACAAACTACATCTTTATGATTCAATCAATATTCATCCATTATAGAATATTTTCCACATGATTTATCAACAAAAACAACCCAAAATATCTAAAAAATAACCATGAGGAATTTGTTCCAATATATACAAACACACACATTGATTCATGTAAAAAAATCAATCAATTTCACTAAGGTATCCTACCCAATTAGTTGTATTGGGAAAGATTTCAAAAATAGTTATTAAATATTTAAGAGATTCATGGACTAGAAAATTAGTGATGTTAAGGAATTAGACAACCTCCCACCATCATGATGAATAATAAATCTATTGTGTCACTGGAACGTGTCAATGACTGCCTAAATTTGAAACACAAGTCTAAAATGAATAAAAAACCATTTGAATAATGGTGTTTCAGAAACATTATACTATTAGGATATTTTAGGACATGCTTTGAGCATGCATCCTTGATTTTAGTGGCTTATAATAGATTAATCTCACCTTAATTGTGTTTTATTCCAATAATAGTTTTTAGGAGTCAATTAAACTTTCATATTTTGAGTGTTTATATGGAAGGATGTGTTGGTTGCCTTTTTGTTGGCTAGACTATGGGGATTCAATGAATATCGTACAGGGAATACTTTAGTAGATTTTAGACCATATTTGGTTTATAAAGAAGATTGAATATACCAGTTAGAGATGGAAAAGTATATATATATATAAAATAAATTCCAACCAATATAGTTTTAGGAGAGTGGTTGATTTCTCTAGTGATTTTCACAATGTTTGGGATACCATTGTATTTGAAATAAGGAGATGTTGTCACCTAGGCTTGTGGGTCCATTTGAGATCATGGATTGGATCAGTATAGCAACATATCAGTTAGAATTTCCATAGTAGTTTAGTTATATTAATGAAGTGTTCCATCTATCATAGCTTTGGAGATACCATCCAATCCATCTCATGTGATCAACATCAACAAGGTTGAGAGAGATATGAATACAACATTTGAGGAATAATCAATTCGTATACTGGATCAAAGTGATAAGAATCTTTGCAGGAAGATAGTTCCTTTGATGAAAGTGTTGTAAGAAAACATACATATTGACAAATACATATATTTAAGGAAATTATATTGTAAATTTTAGTTTAGTTAATATATACTTTAAATTAGAATAGGGTAAATAATAATGATTTTATTTTATAATGTTTTTTTTGAGATTAATTTTCAAAAGGTATAATTATGTTTTTTATGAAAACCCATTCTTCTAAAATTAAATATGAATAGTCAAACGTTTAAATTGGGCGTTAATTTTTTTTATTAGAACCATATAAGAATAATTGGAATTATAGGCACCTATATAAGAATGGATGGGGAATATACAGATCAAAATATGATTAAATGAACAACCAATCATTCAAGTTAGAATAATTAATTTTGGTGAAGCCAATATATGAATCATTCCACCAATACACCTTTTATGATGAATTGGGACACACTATAACTCACATATAATTAAACCTAATGCCTTATATACAAGGTATGATTAACTATGTCACCATGTTATAATAAATATCATGGGTTACATGCCATATAGAAACTATCAAGTGTGGTTTAGGAATAAATGTAAGGCCAAACTACATGTAAGAATAATATGAACACCCCATATGTTGTGGAAGATTAAACTTTCCTCACAACTACCTCACATCAGATTAATTTTCATGATTTGTCTCTTTGGAATACTAACTAGGGGGGTTGCATAAAATTAAATCCCTTATTCTAGTAATATAAGGGGTCTCCATTTGAAAATTAGGGAACTCACTAGAGGAAGTACCTATCTTTAGAGATATCACCATATACGATCAATGAAATATTTCTTGGAGTTTATGATCCTCTATTATCAAGAACTAAGATACTTGATCCAACCTAAAAAGAATAGATTTACTCAATGATGAAATTTAATGTTTATAAGATATAAAGATTATTCTAGAAGAAAATGGAAGGGATGATACACTCATTTAGGCTATTGATCTATGTATTGGCCATGTGGTTCCTATTCAAGGCATGTCAATACCAATAGATTTTTTTCAATTCACCTAACCACATAAGAAAATAAAGCAAAAATGAAAAAATTACACATGGTATAAGAAAGAGAAGTATTTTGTTAAATTCAAGGAAATATCTTACATTCCATGTGGAAGTAAAAGATACCAAATCCATAAAACCACATATAGACAATGGACTGTCCACATGGAATAATCTCATGAAGATAATTTTCAACAAGGTAGTGATCCCATGTACCAAAACTTGTTTTCATATATTTTAAAGAGAATATAACCCATATTCCAGGGGTATTAATCATTTTCTTACATTTCTTTTATTTTCTTCATTTGTATTGTAAGCTCCATTAATGGTTCACTAAGCATTTTTGGCCAATATAAGGAGAAACCATCATCCCAAATGTTGAATCCAATTATTTTCATGTTATATTCGTCTAATTGTCTTTATTTTTATTGGAATTCATGAATATTCATGAGACAATAGATGATCAACATTTTTCTCATATATATCTCTTAGCCTTATTTTTCTTTTTCATTAGTTTGCACATAATTTACCATTATATTTCCTCATTTCATATGTGATGGAATGATTTTAGGATAACTAAGGGGTAATCAATGGTTTTTTATTACCTAGGGTAGGATATTAAATAAATTTACTAAGGAAATATGTGAGTAGTTTTTGGTTATAAATCACTTAATGAGTGAGAAGATTCATTTCATGGTTTTGATAGAGTGACTGGGAGTAATCTCCAAGGTTCACTACAAGCCCCATTACCACTATCTAATTATTATATTTTAATTTTAATCTATTTATGTTAAAAAAAACAGACACATGGTTTTCCAACTTCATGCTTTAATTTGTTAAAAAGAAGCACATTATGTTAGAATAAATGTGAAAGGCTTGAATGAGTCACCTCCATATAAATGATCAATCTATGGTCATATCCTTAGAAACATTCCACGTGTTATTAATAATTTTTATTAACCATAAGGCCTATGATTTCCTTATGTCACTAGCACCATTTCAGGGAAGTATTTTTGTACTCATTTATTATTTTTCACATTATTTTCATTATTTATATCATTGTTTTATTTTCGTTCATTTTTATTTTATATTTGATTTCCAATGCTATGTTTATAAAAGTAAATATTCTATTCACATCATAATAGAAAATAAATTTTATTCCTAGTTAGAAAAGGATTGAAATATCTCAGTTATGGTAACACAATTAATTAATAACAATTCTATTAACTTACTAGTGTAAATAGATAATACTCAACAAGAATTTATGATGGATGATACGAGAAACCCAGTGGATCAATTTACATCCAATTTTTAGAATCTAATAGAAAAATAATATGAAAAATTTTATGATGAAGAAGAATACAGTCTACTTACCTTTGATATTAAGAACTACTACAAGAAACTCTATTTCTATAATCCATGAATCAATTTCTAAAAAGTGATAATGAGGAAGAGATTCATACTAAGTTACCTGAGTATGTATATGTTATATTATATTATATTTTATATAACTTATGCTAGATTAAATGTCCCATTAACTACCCTAAAATTGATTTTTTAAGATTTAGTAAAACCACTACAATTATTGGATGATGAAGAAGAGAAAACAATATTGAATGTGGTATATTTTGAGGAAAGGTTGAAGACTTGATTCTACCTATACCCATTAAAAGTGGATTCCTAGAGTCATTTCACAAGTATATTACCATATAGGTTGACACACATGAGGTGTATGAACTCAACTTGAATCCATTTTATTTTTCCATCAAAACTAATTTTGAATATATTTTGCAACATTTTGTAGTGAAAAACCAGTTTGGATGCATGTATTGACTAAAGAAGAATAAGAGAAGGCCTCTGAAGAGAGGCCTCCACATTATGAAAAACTAGAAGAACCCAAGTAATAGGTTTTGTACCTTCACAAATAATCCTAACAGTTCCTTCTTGGCTAGTGGTAATCCTAGTGTGAGTATCCCATGTCTTCCTCTAATAGGAAAGGGGATGGAGATTAGTGGTGAATAGGCATAATACTCAAATGGGAGTCAGTATCCAAAGGTACCTATACACATTCACACATCTCTTAACCCATAAAATTATAAAAATAAATTACAACAGATATTAATTCATGCATACATCTAAAATCCAAAATTAGAGTTTGATTAATAAAACTATAAAGTATAAAGGGACAAATAAAATCCCACACAAACGGAAAATAAGTGAAACCTACTTAAATGAGTGAAAAACATTCAAATGAGACACTCGGTATGAACCACTATCTATCTATCCCTATATAATCTCTGTATGCTTCTAGTCCACCAAGAACCCCATTAAACATACTATCATCCTCATAAGATATCACATGTGAGGATAGAGCCCTTGCACTGGTGAGCATAACAATACCTAGTAAGAAACTCCAAAATAATTGTACATAATCATCAATATAAAAGACATATCATCAAAGGGGAATGTTAATCCAACTACGAGGAATACAAAAAAAAATCCAGATACACTCATGAAAGACACTAAGTGTAAAGGTAAGGTTGCAACTGCATTATCATCCAAAGATTCTGATCATGAATTTGTAGGCACACTCATCAAGGATAAATCACTCCGTGATTCTGATAGAACCAATGAAGTACTTCTGAGATGTCGTGGTCATCAGGGCTCCCCATGTGGAAATCCACACTAGAACATAAAAGAGGTCAATACATGGATGGTGGATCACACTTTGGGCCATGAGGTATACCAACAACCCAATCTGGAAAAAACATCTATATAGGGGATCAATGCCCATGTATATTGGACACATCGATTCTTGGAACCCCACATAGAGAAGAAGATGATAGTGTATTCCACCCCAAGCATCACAATGGGATTACAATAACTTTATCAAATAATTATCCCTTAGATAAGATCAAAATCATATATTCAGGTTATAATTTCACTCTATACCCTTATAGGGATAGACTGAGGGAAATAAAATTAAGGAACCTGGACCACACTAAAGAGGATATGAGATTTAGAACATCCTATAGTAAGTACACATCATTTACTTGGAGGTACGTGGTGTGTCTCTCCTCCTTAGGGTCAATATATGTATTTCCATCTCACACGCTATTACCTCCAAATACACAGAGTTTCCACTAAGTGTACATGGAATGTAGAGGTCCACCATCTTATGACTAAGAACACCTGGCCATTCCTATGTACTTCAGGTTGTGCCCATGTACTTTGTCTGTGTTTATGTCTGTGTAACCCTAGAATACATGTCAGACTACTAGCATCAGGTCACACAACATGTGGCACATGTCACAAGGCATTAGATACTTAACATTTTGTGAAAACCCAAGTGCCATAGCTTGGACCCCATGGGATATGGTATCTTTGGAGTAAAAGACATGTAATATAGAAATTTACAATATTTCAAAGTTGTTCTACTCATCATCATCCATGAATCCAACCATTAATCTAGCCTCAAATCACACCAAGTATTGGAAGATATGGGTTTAACCATGATCACCACCACTATTGGACATATTTTAGCCACATCGGTCACTCGTAAATTGATTCCCATAAAGATTCACAATTTAGACTCTCCAAAACCCTCAATGGGAACCAATGATCAAGTACTGATCCTCCTACTATCAAATAATACCATCATTTTACCTTTATTACATCCTCAATCACAATCTGTTCCCACAATATCGATCCGTTATGCCGAAGAACATTCTCACAATGATCGAATATCGAGTATTTTTATAATTTACATCCATAGAAACTGATAGTGATGAAAATGAAATGAAAAAATGGGTTGAAATGTATAAATTACAAGAGAGGAATGAACCTTGACCATGTTTATGATGGTCTCAATTCATTTCCATTAGAATGATGAACAAAGAAACAAGGAAAAATCAAATTAATCAAAATCGATGCAAGAATCAATTATTTTTAGAGGAATTGATCTATGTTCAAAATGGGATAAAAATAGAGATAATTCAAAAAACAAAAACATCTTACCTCAGGTGGGATTGATTGGTAATGATGAATAGATGCTTACCGATATCACTGGAAAGATATGCAACCTCTATTGGTGAAATGATCCTTAATAACGATCATAATCTATGTCCACTCATGAATATCTCTTCTAAAAGTCCCTTATCAATCCTAGGGTTATACAAATAACCCTACTAATTAGTTATAATATTATTTTTATATAGGATTATAGGTTTCTTCATCGAAACATAATAAAATAAATAAATATATTTATTTATTTTATTAATTGTTCTTGTGAAAATATTATAGAAAACTTTTGATTCCAAAAAATATTATTTGATAGATAGGGTAAAATAACTATTCATGGATCAATGGAGGTCTCATATTTTCAATATAATACTCCATATATGATTTATTCCACTATTTCAAGAAAACTTGCACATGATATCAATGTATTAAATATTTTTATAATATCAATAATGGGCTCACTAACCCTCAAAAGTTCAAATCATCTCATTTCTTGGCTCCAAAAATATTTCTAGATATATTATAAAGAGTTATACGAAAAAATAACTTCAATTTATTCTCACCCCTTAGGAATTTTTATCCCAAAAAGAAAAAAAATACTTCTAAAAAATATTTGGGTACAAAGCTCGCATTTGTGTCTTTCACTCCTAGGTTTTCTCTTGTATATTCCTATATTACCACAAGATTTTCACTAAGGGAATCACTCACACATAAAGGATCTCCTCATATTGAATTTTGAACTTTTCCTATTACTCCACAAAGTTAACTCCATCATCATGGTCCATCTCATCCCAGTTGATAACATGTGACAGGTTGTCCACATACCTCCACATATATGATACGTGGAAGATGTATTGTACCCATTCTAAATATGGAATTAGATATAAGTAGTATACCACCTCATCGATTCTACATAGTATCTTGAAAGGGTCAATAAACATTAGAGATAACATTCCTCCTTGGGAAAATCTCTGCAATCCATATTGTGGTGAGCCATTAAGAACATAATGTCTTCCTCTAAGAACTCCAAATGTATCGATAAATTATCTATATAATACTTTTTATGATTCTATGTAGTTTTCATCCACTCCAAGATGTTCTAAATCTTATCTTTCATAACTCACACCACCTTTTTCCCATGAGTACAGACTCACCTCGATCATTAAAACATAGAGGTGACCTGTAGGTTTTACTGTACAAACCTCGAGTGGTGAAATACCAATGGTGGAGTGGTATCTATTATTGTACACAAACTCCACTAATGGTAGGTGATACTCACGACTATGGCCAAATTCCAACATGAATTTTCACTATATTTACTCCAGAACATGAATGGTTTGTTTTGTCTGTCCATTAGTCTAGGGGTGACATTCCATGATCAAATGAAACTGATTCCCAAAGGATTCTAAAATACTCTCTCTATTCTCTAAATTAATTGAGAATCATAATCTAAAATGATCATCAAGGAAAACCTATAGATCCATACTACTTCCTATAAGTGAATGTGTCCTAAGATATCAAATAAACTCTAGTCTAAGATATCTAAGAAGTGGTCACACTTGGTGAGTCGGTCTATGATCACCTAGATGGAATTGTATTCTCTAGAAATATGTGGCAACCCCATCATAAAGTCCATATGTACACCATCCCACTTCCACTCTGGAATATCAAGGGGTTTAGCTAAACCTATTAGAACATGGTTCTTCACCTTCACTTGCTGACATGTGAGGTATCAAAAGAAAAAATCTACTACACACCTCTTCATACATGGCACCAGAATTGATGAAGTGGGTCTTGGTATATATTTTGAACACCTATATATACCAACAACCAGGAAATATGAAACTAACTCAAAACATCCTCAAACAAAATCACTAGAATCATCAACCATCCCATGAAATGAATGATGGACCCCCACCTTTATAAAAACCATCAAAAGAACATCCAATAGATATATTAGAATATAATTCCTCACTGTTGTTGTCTCTAGGATGAGCCTCTTTGGAATGATAAATAAGTATAGGAGTAACTAAAATGGACTAGATGTAAGTTGTTCCAACCTTATATACAAGTTGAAACTCCAAATAATCAAACTCACCTTGGTTAATAACTATGAACTAGATCTTTTTCTTATGGAATCTTCTTCCATGTTCCCCTTCCTAGGAGTATATATTATGTAAAATTCACAATCCTAGAGGAACTCTATCCATATCCACGATCTCAAGTTAAGATCCTTCTAATATAAGATATATTTTATATTGTTTTGGTTAAAATAGACAATAAACTGCTTATCCATATGGTAGGGTCGCCACATTTTCAGGGTTACGACTACCACTGCCAGCTCAAGATCATGGTTCATGTCGTTATTCGTTTGTGGTTCCAATAGTTAGGACCCATAGGGAATCACTACCTACCTATGAATTGGAACACAAACAATTATAGTCCCTGAGGCATCCTTAAATTCTACATACTTGAAACCCTCATATATTAATGTCAATATGGGAGTTCTCATCAACCTCTTCCTCAACTACTCAAAATCCTATTGACACCTCTCCATCTAAATGAAAGGATACCCCTCCTGGTTCAAAATAGTCAATGGAGATGATATTTTGAAGAAATCAGGTATAAATATGTTGTATTTTTCTACCAACCAATATAAGCTTTGTACCTCCATCAAGATCTTGGGTTGTTCACAAGATAATAGTACCCCAACCTTTACTAGGTCCAATACTAAAAAATCCTCTGAGATAACATGTCCTAGAAAGTGGACCTCCTAAATCCAAAACTGACAGTTTGATAGCTTCCCAAAAATCAGGTGCTCTTAGAGTGTGTCTAGAACCATCCTTAAGTGTCTCACATTCTCCTCCTTAGAAACTGAGTACAATAGGACATCATCTATGAAGACCACCACAAACCCATCCAAGAAAGGTTGAATGATCCGATTAATGAGTCCCATAAACACTATTGGGGAGTTTTTCACACCAAAACGCATCACCAAGTACATATAATAAACATGGTAATATCTGAATGTTTTCCTTGATATATATTTTCCCCACAATCAAAATAAATGATAACCTAATTAGAGGCCAATCTTCAAGAACCATATTTATTCTTTCAACAAACTGATGAAATCATTGTTACTTGATAGTGGAAACTTTTTATTTATGGTCTCCTAGTCCAGGAAATAGTAATTCACACACAACCTCAAGCTCCCATATACCTTCTTAGTGAACAACATTAGGGCTACCCAAGGTGACATAGTATATCTAATAAATCCCTCCTCTATAATTACTCAAACTACACCCTCAACTCATTATTTTCTATGAGATCCACCCAATATGACGGTGTAGATATGTAGGCCATCTTGGGGTGTATGTCTATATAAATTCTCTCTTAGTGAGGAGGTAACCCCGAAACGTCCTTAGGAAGGAAATCCTCATACTCCTCCACCACTGTAGGAAACTAAAATATCATAGAATCCTCTTCTCCAAGGGTCATTCGAAAAAACTGGTGTGTACTTGGAAAGAATCTCCTTTGTATGAGTCTATACTGCTCCACCTAGAATTCCTTCTCAACCACAAATGAAAACCTCATTGCATTTATAAATACACAACACATCCTCTTCCTAAAATAGTCAATTGGTGCACAAACTGTATATAGAATGTCCATGCCTATGAGGATGAATTAAAGCCTCATAAATTCTAAAAATAGACCCTATAAGAAAATCTATCCTCAAAAAATCAGATAACACTATCAGTAACAATGTGTGATCATTGAGTCACCTCCATTAGGGGTCTTCAAGAATAAAGGCCGAGATAATGAGTTAATTGTATTCTTTAGGTCTCGAACTAGAGATGTAGTAAAAAAATAGTTTCTGAAACCTATGTTTATCAAAAATGCAGATAAGGTAGAAAAGACAAATATTATACCTCTAATAATCCCGAGATACTCGAGGTCATAGGCCTCAACTGCTAACAACTTTTCTCATCCCTAATCACTAACTCCCTTGGTTTGGCACAGACCACCTAGGGGCGGTGGTAGAAACCTGTAAAGCCTTATACTTCCACTAGCTACTCTCCATACTTCTATACCACATCTACTACCCTAGAGACCTCCTTTATCCTACTTCTACCTCTACCTGGGTGGGTCATCCCCTATCTCTTTTTTAGATGTATAGATGGTCAGAAATTATTATGAAAGATATCCCTAACCATTCGAAGAGTAACATAGTCTCTCTCTATTCTAGCTATAACAATATTATAATCCATAAAAAATAGAACCTATATCATGTGATATTCTCTTAAAATGTCTCACATGTCTATATTCGTACATATTTCATTGTCTACCGACTTAAAAATTCTCCACTCTTGTGTACCCATTACTGACACCTGTTTCTAGTGCCCGGTCAACCACAAAGATCTCTGCTACCAATGAACGCTCCATCACCCCAACATAGGTCAAAATTAATATAGGTATCACACTATACCATATGTATCTATTTAGGTATTTCTCCATGGTTTGAGATCGAAATAAATGATCACATAACATGTCTACCGAGTAACATGAGAGGTTTGTGACCATTGATGAATACTCTTCCACAGTCATGTTTCTCTACTGAAGTTGTAGAAGTTCTTGTATATTTAAAACCCACAATGTAGCTAGAGAAAATAATATATTAAAAGGAGTTAAAACTCTATCCATGAAAGGGTTACATCATCATATGATAATGTCAATAGGCCCCACCATCACCCGACATATCCATGAAGAAGGATTGCTTCTAGGACCACCATATGGTCTACCAGTTTCCTAATGAGGCGAAAGAATCACAAAACCACCTAAATCCAATCCTCATCCACCTAGGGGTCTTTTTCACCTTAGAAACAAAGGGGTCACTAATACTAATACTCAAGATGTGATCTCATCCAATATACTTAATCTTTTGGTACTGTTGGCACCATTTGCTACTAGATCTCTTAAACATGTCCCTATATCAGAGCCTCATCACTAAAGGGATCTTCCTTATGATAATATTGTATAATTCTATATGGAAATCATTATGGAGGCATCCTAAAATGGATAATTTGTACCTTGATCAATGAGTATATGTGGGCAGATAACTCAACAAGGATTTGGAAACCACAACCCATTCCAATATAATGCATGAAATAATTCTTCCATGAAACCAATGAATACATGTATCGAGTTAGCAAGAAATTATTCAAAGTATTAGCATATGGATACATCAGGAGTTGAACTAACACTAAATTTATTTTCCTAAAATTTTAACTCGAAACACATAACACTGTTTCCATAAAACAGAAACCAATATCATATATAGAAGAAAATCTATACTCTGGTCCTAGGATAAATTGATCTGATAACACTCTATCATCTCCTATCTCACGAGGTCCCTCCTGGATAGTGGTAATCAATGTGTGACGACCCCAATCAAAACTCCAGCAGGCCAAGGGATAGCGACTAACACTGTATAGGCATAAAAATTACATGGGAGGACTTAGACTAAGGTACTTATACACACCCAAACACACATGTCCCCAAACCCATAAAATGATAAAACAAAGTAAAACTGATACTAATGCATGTATACATATATAAAAATCACAATCAGAGTATGATAAATAAAACTAGAGAGAATAAAGGTCCTAATATAATCCTACAAAAACTATAAATTATTCCAATCTACTATAATGATGGGACTATATCAAATGTAACTCCTGGTATAGACCAAAGTCCCTCTCTCCCAATATGAACTGCATCTGCTTCAGGTCCACTAAGAACCTCTTCAAAAATACTATCTTCTACATAAGACATAACTTGTGTGGATAGAGCCCATATAGGATTGATTATAATAATACCAAGTAAGAAACCCAATAATAGCCAAACATAAGAAATAAGATAGTTTTCAGATCATCACAAGGGTATTTGATAGCTTTATTTTAGGCATACATTTTATGGTATTTAAAGGTATTTATTTTCGTGTTTAATTGATTAGTCTTTCATATTTTGGAATGTATTGACTTTTTTTTTGTTTTATGGAAGGAAACAACAAATTTATGGAAAATAAATGAAAATGGGGTGCGACATAAGATTTTTGAATCCAAAAAGGAGTTGGAAAACTAGAGTAGAATGATTACATGCCTTGTAATTCATTTACATGTTTTGACTTTATTAGAAGATGATACACTGATAGGAAAAGTTGTGAAGTCATTGAACATTGTGAATAAAATTTAAATCTCGTGTGTTATCATTACACGAAATGAAATTTTTCAAATGAGTTTCTAGGGAATATAGAACTAAATTCCCGATGCTTGGAACTTTAAAGATTACACATAATGTAACCAAATTACACATTGTGTATGTTTCAAAGGGTTAAAAAATAAACGTGCATCAGCTGAGGGTTTCACAAAGTGGCGTATAAAAATATTCTTTGAACAATGAATATCGCATACTCAGGGACCAGAGGAGGCCAAGAAACATTGCATAAAGGAGACACACACATAGAATAATGATCCAAAGCCCTACTTAGCCATATTTCTTCCCAACATTTCATCCTCATGTACACAGGTTTCTCATTCTAATCACATATAGAATGCATGAGTAGTTTTATTTTGTTCTAGGTGTTGTGATTGTAGGGTATTTGTTTCTAAGGTATTATTTTATATTTTTTATTCTTGTTTTGGATTGCTGCAACTATGTTTATCAATTATAATTAATCTTCTTTTTTTATTGTATGATTTTTTTTGTTCTGAGATGTCATGCTCATCAGGTCTCTCCATGAGGAAGTGCATTATAAAATATAGAAGAGATATATATATGGATGGGGAATCACACCCCGAGCCATGGGGAATAATGACAACCCAATAGAGAATAACACTCTAAGTAGGGGATAGAAGCTCGTGTATGTTAGTCACACCAATAACTGCATCGACACTTAGGGTAGAAGATGATAGAGGATTCCACCGAGGGCCTCATGGATGTATTCTAGTAACTCTATACAAGACTAATCACTTTGAGGGTATGAAAATAATATGTTTAAGACAAAATGACACACTATACCTTCATAGGGATAAAATTAGGGAATACACCATGATGAAGATAGCCCACATTAAAGAGAATATGGGCCTTAGACCATCCTAGAAGAATTACATGGAATATATTAGGGGCTACACAAAGTGTCTATCCTCCTCAGGGTCTATTTGTGTATTTTCATATCACACCACATGTACCTCCAAATACACAATAATTCCCTTGATGGTACACATTGTGTAGAGTTCATTTATCTATTTCCTATTGACACCTAGTCATTCATGTATACTTTTGGCTATTCCCTTGTAGTATTGTCATTCCCATGCCTGTGTACCCCCATAGTACTTCTTGGGATACCAAAATCGGGTCACATGACATGTGACATGTCTCATATGAAGGGTGATCCTTAACTTTCTGAGAAAACCCAAGAACCATAGCCAAGGCCCCACATAGTGTGTGTTCCTTATAGTGCATGAAATATAGTGTGAAAATTTACATAATTTCTAGGTTATTGAATGCATATTATTCCACACCTCCAACCTTCTATTTTTCCCAAATCATTCCTAGTAATGGAAGATTTGGGATTGACCACGCTCAGCCCCATCAGTGTCTATATTTCAATCACTTCTGCTGCTTATAAATCATCTACCATCAAGCCACACTATCACTGTATTCCAAAACCCACAATAGGAACTTCCAATATAGTCTTGATCCTCCTCATATTACCAACTTTCCTTATCACTCCTAATCACACCATCGATCACGAACCACACCAGTGGTATTAATCTATTTTTCCAAATAATGGTAATGAAACAATCAAGTACAAGGTATTCAAAAAACCAATATCTGAATAATTTGGAAATGATGAAAGAATAATGAAATAGGGGGAAGAAATGCACACACCATAGGAGAGGAACAAAACCATGACCATGTTTACGTTGTCTTCGATTCATTTATACTAGAACAATCAATGAAGATTCAAGGAATAATAAAATAAATCATCCCTAAATAAATAATTTATTTCTTAATTAATTATTTTTAGTGTAATGGATCTACATTTGACATAGTATAACAAAATAAGAAGAATTCACATAACAAAAATTTCATTCCTCTTATTGGATTGATTAGTAATAAAGAAAAATTTCATGTTGATGTTACTGGAGAGATCTACAACCTCCTTTGGTGAAATGATCCTCAATCATGATCCTGATATATTTTATCTCACCAATATCTCCTCCAATGATCTCCTATAAATCCTAGGGTTATGTGTCTAACTCTACTAGTTTGTTATAATATTTTTTTTATAGAGGGATCTTGGTCGTTGTATCAAAAAATAATAATTTAAGTAAATAAATATATTTATTTTTTTACTTGCAATCATGATAAATTTTTAAAAAATTCCCAACACTGATAAATATTATTTCATGCCTAGTTTAAATCCCACATTATTTACTTAATGGGAGTCTCATATTTAATATCTAAGACTTTGTTTGGGTGTTATTCCACTAGTTCATAAAAAAATGTGCACATGATATTAATATATTCAATATTATTATAATATCACCATCAAGATCACCTAGCCTTGGAATTTCATTACTTCTTAGTGCCTAGCTCTGAAAATATTACTAGATATATTCTAAATTGTTACATGAAAAAAAATAGATATCTTACATGTCAGTTGAGAAAAAGTTGGAAGAAGTAGCCTGTTTATTGAAGAACATAACTTACATAAAATGGTGTATGGTGATTCCACTAAATTAAATGTTGATGTTTCCTTGGAGATAAAATAGAATTAAGAAATTCCTAATCATTAGGCTAAAGAATAAGGGGAAATACCCTACATATTAATCCTTACCAAACTACCTAAAAAATTCCACATCAAATAGGGGAAGGATAACATACATTATCAATAAAGAGATGTTATAAATAATAAGTGTATGATCTATGAAAGGATAAAAATGTGTTCGTTTTAATCAAATAAGCTTAACCCCAATCGTATTAGGGATGTTATGAATTGTATAAATATAGACCATATTTGGTGATATAACCCAATATTCTTTTCCTTACTCTATTTCATTTTCTATTTCCTTTATTTTTTTAATAAAATTATCATTTACTAAATTTTACTTTATTGGTTCTCAATGTAGATATATAAATTTGGATTGTATTAATGACCAATTTTAGAGGATTGCTTTGAAAATTATACAAGTTTACTCTTTCCTTTTCAATTATTTTGAACCCTAATATATTTTTTATTATTTTTAATAGAAATTTCATGTGGGAAATCATTGGAATGAGGCTTAATGTTTTAGTGAAGTGGAATCTATTTGATACTCATGTTCGATTAAAAACATTTCAAGTTCTTGAGAAGAGAGTTGAAGAGTTTGACAATGTTTCATAAACTTCAAATTTTTATTTGATGTGTTTATGAGTTATTGAGAATGGGTAGATGAAGTTTTATGGATCCATGGAGTTTATTGAAAATATATTGATTTTTTATCTATGTCTGGGTGTTCATGGTCGATCTAGTATGTGCTATCAATGCACTAGATCATGGTCAATTGGGGACTTGTATGTGTGGTGTATCAATTATTTAATGCAGTTGATCCACATTCTCATGACCGATCAACACAGTAAATTGACTATCAATTTTTTTGATCGATATGGTAAGTGATTTTGTTATACAGTAGATCTAATACTGCATGGTGGATCCACACTGTCATTCATTTGAACTTGTGGTCAATTGAAAAATGGTCAGTTGTCAACTTATGCCTCATGCATAATATGAATAATCACGATGTTAAACCACTTTATGTTTGATTGTCTATCTGATCATACAATCAATACAATACTTAGAGAAAAATTGAAAACATTTCATAAAAAATTAATGAATTCTATATTTCATAATCATATGGTTAAATGAATGTGATGATGCAAGGATTATTACTTGTTGAATAAAACATTACAAAAACCCATATTATTGTGTGATTCATGTAAGAAAATTAGGGTAAGATAATCCTAAATTTTATTGGAAAATGATCGATGTACTGGAGAATTTCTGGAACATTAAATAATATCAACTAATTTAATTCCAGTAACGTTCCTTTTTCGCAAATAGGGTTTTAAACCCTATTTTGCCTTGTTAAAAATGTCTTGGGAATCCGAAACGCGCACAAAGGTTTTAATTAAATGCTTCATTAATTCATGGGTCGGTTAAAACCACCCAGTACCATTAATGATGAGTCAAGCCACGTGGTCAACCCACGACTCCCTCGTCTTCTGTGGTTTTGTGTTTCATCTCAACCGTCCCCAGCTCTTATAATTAAGGGTTAGGCCGTGGTTTTCCCCCTTCTTCGATCGTGGCTCTTCTGGTGCATCGGGACCGCCGGGTCGTTATCCGTAAAGTTCCGCGCCCCCGGCCTAAACGTCGATCATCTATCAACAAGTAGGGAATTTCTCTCGTCTCTCACTTTTGTGTATCATGCGGGGTGGGCGTTACTTTTGTTCCTATGGAATTGGTTGAACCAAACCCTAATGAAGATAATAAACGAAGTTCTAAAGGAAGAAGGGGAAGGGGTTGTGATCGTTGTTATGCTTTATCTTGTGATCATCCCTTTTGTTGTACTGGTTTATGTTTTCTGAAAATTGAGGCCGTTGGTGGTCGTGTGTGTGCACTTGAATCCCCTCATGATGTTTTAAATGGGTTGCTGAAATTGTGAAATCCTGCTGTGAAATTGGTTAACCACGTATACCCGGCTGAATAATTGAAAGCACCAGGATCGGCCCTTCTGTGATAACTCCCGGTTAGAACACACGGAATTTGAAACCATGGAGTGTGTTAAATCGTTTAAATCTGAAAATCCCTGACTTGTGTTGGTAGTGGTTAGTGGTTGTTTTCCCTTCGGGCCGTTTGCTGGAAATGTGGGAGGGGATGGGATCCCCTGTTCTTTTTATACTCTCGGTGGCTGTGTGAATTTGGGGGATGGGATCTCCTGTTGGCATGGTTTCAGTGGTTGTGAGTTTTTATCACAAATTGGGGAGAGATCCTCTGTTGGCAGAACCGGGTGTGAGTGTTTTGGTTGATCTATGCTTTGACGTTTTCCTTGGTTATGCTTATGGTAGTTGCCCAGTAGTGCTTAAAATTAATTGAACATTTTGACTGAACGTGAAACAAGAATGGGACAAATGGTTTTGTGGGCAAGGGTCGTGAATTGTGACTCGGACTTTGTGGTATTGTGTTCTGTAGGTTGGCTAGGAAAACCTAAGTTTTGGGTGAGTGTTTGTTACCTATATCTATACTTGTAGCTTTGTGTTTCTTATTCGCGCCCCACCCAAGTTGAGCACTTAGTGACGAACACCCCCATTTATGGGGGAAGGGTGTTTTTCCCAACACTATACTTAGTGGCTGGTTATTAGCTCCTTTTCTGCTCCCTTTCCCAGATAGCCCAAGTACCTTCGGGCAGGCTGTGATGGCCTGAAGTCCATTATTAGCCCAAGAACCATCGGGCAGGGTGTTGTGGTGGTTGTCCAGGTGTGTGCGGCAGGTGGTTTCCCAAGTGTCTTCGGGATGAGGCCCAGGTGTTTTCAGGCGTGGCAGTGGATCCTTTAGCCCAGGTGTCTTCGGGCGTAGCGGTGGTTGTTCTGGCCTAGGTGTTTGCAGGCATGGTTACTTGTGACAGTTGAGGCCCAGGTGTGTGCGGGCGGGATTTGGCAGTGGGACTGCGTGTGGTTGTGGCCCAGGTGTGTGCGGGCGGGATTTGGCAGTGGGACTGCGTGTGGTGGTGGCCCAGGTGTGTGCGGGCGGGTGTGGCAGTGGGACTGCGGTGAGAATGGCGGGATTGGTCCGATGCGTAAGATGTCTCAATAACCAGTGGGGAAGTGGCGCGGGGTACCCAAACATCGATGTTCTCTTATTATATATATTACTTGACTTGCGTTATTTGGGGAGTGAGCCTTGGTGAGGCCTGGGATGGATAGTTTGCCTTGTTAGTTGTTTGGTTCACTCTTCTCTCACGGGACTTTAGTACGTTTCCCCCACTTGTGCACGAGAGTCTTGGTTTTCCCTACTGAGTGTACTTGTATGCTCACCCTACGTTTACTTTCAGGTTTCCAGGAGGACTACCAGGGCTGCACGGGACCCTATTAGTCGGACAGTTGGAGTTGTCGCTGTTGTCGTACCTTTTGTTTTCTTTTGGTAATGTACTTGAGAGCTTTCTTTTTCTTTTGTACTTTTACCTTGTTGTAAACTGTTTAAACATGCATGGGGACTTTATTTGGGTTCATTTATATAAACTTGTCTCTTTTCCTTTTTGGGAGGTCGACTTGTCCTTTTTCCCGATCCTAAATAATAAAAAAAAGGGTAATGCCTTCCATTTGCGAAAATTTTCTATACCCTTGGTGCTAGTCGCCACTCCGGGACCTATTGAAGGCGGGTTTCGGGGGTCATTATCTCTCCTTCAACTTAAAGAAGGAAGGGCCTGGCAATCCGCTGACTCTTCCCTCCTTTTGGTGAATGCGGGTCGTGACAGAATGGTATCAGAGGAGGTTGAGAGATAGGACGGAGTCTGGAGTTAGGCACAGTAAGGATTGCATGGGATGGTAAGGCAACAGCGTTGGGTGACCTTGGTGCGTGAATTAGGCCAGGGAGGACCGGCTAGGACACGGGATTTTAGGGCCCCCCGTGATCCGATGCAAGGACTCTGGACCTACCGAACGACCAAGTGAGGCCACACTGATTGCAGGGTAGAGACCCTAGGAAAGGTACATGCATCATAAATGACTTGTGTTTTTGTGTTTCTGGGATGTCTTGGGAAATTAAGAATAAATTAAATCTTAACAAGTTTTGAGAACGGTTTTCTTTGCACTACTGGGCTTAGGCATTCCTTGTTTACCTTGCAGCTATGGCACCTGGAAGGCGACCACGTGTGGTACGGGCGATCGAGACTCCTGAGACTACTTTGGCCAATCGGCAGAGAGCTGATCGGGAGGAAGAGGACGACCAGTGGCAGAAGACTCTTCGAGCCTTTCAGCGACAGGCCCTCGAGAAATATGAGGGCAGCACCTCCGACATGAAGACGGAAGGCTGGCTGGAGGAGCTAGTCATAGCCTTCGGCCTGATTCGGGCCCCGACGGAGTACTGGGTTCCTCTGGCTGTTAGCCAGATGCGAGGAGCGGCACGTCAGTGGTGGATGCTTCACCTGGGGAGTAGGAAGGAGTCTGAGGTTGCTTGGGCGGACTTCGAGAGGGAGTTCCGGGCAGAGTTCCTCTCCTCGACAATGAAGGCGGAGAAGAGGCAGGAGATACTCTCCCTCCAGCAAGGGAGCATGTCCGTGAGGGAACTTGGAATCAAGTTCAAGGACCTCCTGCGTTTTGCCCCGGACCTCTTTCCCGATGAGGAGTCTCGGGCAAGACGTTTGGAGGAGGCGCTCCGACCCTCCCTCCAGTATGCTGTTACCCCCTTTACCCTTCCGACATACTTAGAGGTTCAGAAGAAGGCCGAAGTGGTGGAAAGGATGCACGCTCTAGGCGGACTGTCACGAGAAGGGATCCAGCTGGGACCATCGAAGGGGAAGGCCGTCAGCACCAGGCCTCCGGCATCGGGACCCTCCAGGTTCCGACCCGCAGGGAGCAGGCCGCAGCAGTTTCAGTTTCGATCCCCTGGCCCACGTTCTTTTCCTTCAGGCTCGGGACCACGATGCTTCATCTGCGGGAGCCCTGGACATCTTCGGAGTCAGTGCCCCGATCGGGTGCAGTACAGCAGTGGCAGTCATCCCCAGCGTCCGCCGCAACAGCAGTTCCCAGCCAGACCCTTCCAGCAGCAGCAGCAGGGACAGCGAGCTCCCGCTCCTCCGCAGACAGACATAGGAGGGGGAGGCCGACCTCAGGGCGCTCCCCAGGGACCTCGACCAGGGCGTGGTCGGGGAGGTGGCCGACAGCCGAGGGGCAGGGGAGCTGGGCGTGGACAATTACACGCCGCAGAAGCAACAGTTCCAGCAGGGCCAGAGGTTGTTCGAGGTACGATCAGTGTGTTTAGCACTCTTGCTTATACTTTGTTCGATACCGGAGCTTCGCACTCCTTTGTTACACCCAGTCTAGCCCGCGCCTTGGGTCTAGATGCCGAGAGACTTCCAGTGCCCCTGGTGTTGAGCACACCAGTTGGAGGTCAGACCGACTTGCTGTTCGTTTGTCGGGGATGTAGACTGATGTTGGGGCCACATCAGTCGGTTAAGGATCTCCTTATGCTACAGATTCGGCTGTACGATGTCATCCTAGGCATCGACTGGCTATTTTCTGTGTGCGCCGTCATCGACTGTTTCCAAGGGAGGGTGGTGTTCTCCAGTTTGGACGGCCAGCGTGTTACTTTCACCGGCGAGCGGAGCTGTCCGAAGGGAAACAGGAGGGAGGAACCTCTCCTCTCCTTGTTGACCGAACTGACGATAGAATCAACAGATGAGGAAATGGTGGAAGTACAAGAGATCGTTCGTGAATTTGTGGACGTCTTTCCTGAGGAGGTGACGACTCTACCCCCTCGACGTGACATCGAGTTCGGGATAGACCTGCAGCCCGGCTCTCGACCAATCTCGATGGCTCCTTACCGGATGGCACCTTCGGAGCTACGGGAGTTGCGGATACAGATTGACGATCTGATGAAGAGGGGTTATGTTCGTCCAAGTGCATCACCGTGGGGTGCCCCAGTCTTGTTCGCAAAGAAGGCAGATGGTGGCCTCAGGTTGTGCATCGATTACAGGAGGCTGAATCAGGTAACAATCAAGAACCGCTACCCTCTTCCGAGGATAGATGATCTTTTCGACCAGCTGAAGGGGGAAGGATGGTTCTCGAAGATCGACCTGCGATCTGGGTACCACCAGCTGAGGGTGAAGGATAGCGACGTCCCGAAGACGGCGTTCAGGTGCAGGCATGGGCACTTCGAGTTCGTGGTCATGCCCTTTGGTGTTACGAACGCCCCGGCCGTGTTCATGGGGCTTATGAACTCCATATTTCGGGAGTACCTGGATCGGTTTGTGGTGGTGTTCATCGACGATATCCTGATCTATTCAAAGTCAGAAGAGGACCATGCAGAGCACCTGAGGACGGTTTTGGAGGCCCTCCGACAGCACCAGCTCTATGGGAAGTTGTCAAAGTGCAAGTTCTGGGCACGAGAAGTGCACTTCCTCGGACATGTAGTGTCTGAGCAGGGAGTAGCAGTCGACCCATCAAAGGTTGAGGCAATTGTTTCTTGGGAAGCACCCAAGAATGTGGCGGAAGTTCGGAGTTTCCTCGGACTGGCGTGCTACTACCGGAGATTCGTACCCAACTTCTCCCGGGTAGCAGCCCCTTTGACGGCTTTGACCATGAAGGACCAGGTTTTCATGTGGAGCGAGCAGTGTGAGTCGTCCTTCAGCTACCTAAAAGAAAAACTGGTTAGTGCCCCAGTGTTGAGATTGCCAGAAGAATGGATGGGCTATGAGGTATTCTGTGATGCTTCGGGACAGGGCCTGGGGTGCGTATTGATGCAGCGACAAGGGGTGATCTCTTACGGGTCCAGGCAGCTACGCCCCCATGAGCGGAACTATGCCACCCATGACCTGGAGCTTGCAGCGGTAGTGTTCGCATTAAAGCTGTGGCGACATTACCTCTTTGGGGAGCGCTTTGTGGTCTTCACCGATCACAAAAGCTTGCGCTATATCTTCTCCCAGCGTGACTTGAACTTGCGACAGCGGAGGTGGGTCGAGTTTCTCCAGGACTACGACTTTGAGATCTCATACACTGAAGGTAAGGGAAACGTTGTAGCTGATGCCCTGAGCAGGAAGCCGCATCAGGAGGTGGTTCAGGAATCTGCTGATGCTTGGAGGGCGATGGGGGAATTGGCTGCCTTGCACTTGGATGCAAGGGTGGAAGGTACTAGAGGCTGTTTGTTTCAGATGACGGTACAGTCCTCTTTGTTGCAGCAAGTGGAAGAGTCTCAGTGGGGAGATCTTGAGGTGGAAGTGTTGCGGGATCGTATCGATCAGGGGAACGCCCCGGAAGGATGGTCGGAGGACAGCCGACATCGGATGCTCTTTCATCGGAGGTTGTTTGTTCCAGAGGTGATGCGTGATGAAGTCCTTCGTGAGTTCCATAGCTCAGCCTTGGCAGTACATCCGGGCGTTTCGAAAATGTACCAAGGCCTGAGGGGACAGTTTTGGTGGCCCGGGGTGAAACGGGCAGTGGCAGAGTTCGTGGCTAAATGCCTGGTGTGTCAGCAGGTGAAGGCTGAACACCATGTTCCTGGTGGTCTGTTGCATCCTCTAGATGTTCCCGAGTGGAAGTGGGAAGACGTCTCGATGGACTTCGTCACGGGACTACCCAGAGCTCAGGGCGGGCATGATGCTATCTGGGTAGTGGTGGATCGATTGACAAAATCTGCTCACTTCTTGGCTATCAAGGAGTCAGGACCCGTGAGTACCTTAGCACAGAGGTACGTGGATGAGGTGGTGCGTTTGCATGGAGTTCCGAAAACAATCGTCTCAGATCAGGACACTCGATTCACCTCACGAGTCTGGAAGGGGTTACAACATGCTTTTGGCACCCAACTACGCCTTAGCACTGCTTTTCACCCTCAGACTGATGGGCAGACAGAGCAGACTATCCAGACCTTGGAGGACATGCTGCGAGCATGTGTTCTGGATTTCGGAGGATCATGGGTACGACACTTGCCTTTAGTAGAGTTTGCCTACAACAACAGTTTTCACTCTACTATTGGCATGGCTCCTTTTGAGGCTTTGTATGGAAGACCATGTCGTTCACCCTTATGCTGGGCAGAGGTTGGTGAGACTGGTACTCTTGGACCAGAAGTAGTGCAGAGCACCACGGAGAAAGTCCAGCTAGTGCGGGAGAGGATGAAAGCAGCTCAGGATCGGCAGAAATCTTATGCTGATCGTCGGAGGAGGCCCCTGAAGTTTGAGGTGGGAGATCATGTGTTTTTGAAGGTTTCCCCTCGACGGGGGCAGCGGAGGTTCGGAAAGGGGAGTAAGATCTCCCCTAGGTTCATCGGACCTTTCGAGGTGCTGAGGCGAGTTGGTGAGGTAGCATATCAGCTGGCCCTACCACCTCAGTTGGAGAGGGTCCATGACGTCTTCCATGTCTCCCAGCTTTGTCAGTACTTACATGATGACTCTCATGTCATCAACTGGGGAGAGCTAGATGTGGGAGGAGACGCGACCTTCGAGGAACGACCAGTCAGAATCGAGGATTGCAAGGAGAAAGTGCTCCGTGGACGAACCGTCGGCCTGGTTCGTGTGTTGTGGAGACATGGCGGCCTCGAAGAGAGCACGTGGGAGAGGGAAGCACAGATGCGTGCCCAATACCCCGAGTTGTTCTGAGCTTTGAACCTTTGGTGCCTGTTGTGACAGAACGTTTGACCCTTTTTGTCTATGAAATGTGCTAGTTCCTTTCCTCTGTTATGTGTGGAAAGCCCCGGCTAAAGGGAAAGGGAAACCCGACCCCTAATCAGGACGCATTAAGGTGGATGCGATTAAACCCGTGCGGGCGAGTCAGTGCCGCCCAAAGCGGATAATATCTTGACATGGGGGAGGGGAACTCCCCAAACCCACATGACCGGGCGGTTTGGCGTGGTATGTTGCTTGGTTCTTGACAGGGAGTGTTTTCAATTAGCGGGGGTCCACTCCTAAGAGGTATCTTCGAAGATGGTTGTTCGGATCCTCTCTTTCCTTCTGGTTTGTTTTGATTCTCGGGGACGAGAATCGTTTAAGAGGTATCTGGTGAGACCGATCGGTGACACCGATCGGTGAGACCGATCGGTGCGACCGATCGGTGAGACCGGCCGACGTCGGCCGGCCTTGCCAAGTTGTTCCAGTAACGTTCCTTTTTCGCAAATAGGGTTTTAAACCCTATTCTGCCTTGTTAAAAATGTATTGGGAATCCGAAACGCGCACAAAGGTTTTAATTAAATGCTTCATTAATTCATGGGTCGGTTAAAACCACCCAGTGCCATTAATGATGAGTCAAGCCACGTGGTCAACCCACGACTCCCTCGTCTTCCGTGGTTTTGTGTTTCATCTCAACCATCCCCAGCTCTTATAATTAAGGGTTAGGCCGTGGTTTTCCCCCTTCTTCGATCGTGGCTCTTCTGGTGCATCGGGACCGCCGTGTCGTTATCCGTAAAGTTCCGCGCCCCCGGCCTAAACGTCGATCATCTATCAACAAGTAGGGAATTTCTCTCGTCTCTCACTTTTGTGTATCATGCGGGGTGGGCGTTACTTTTGTTCCTATGGAATTGGTTGAACCAAACCCTAATGAAGATAATAAACGAAGTTCTAAAGGAAGAAGGGGAAGGGGTTGTGATCGTTGTTATGCTTTATCTTGTGATCATCCCTTTTGTTGTACTGGTTTATGTTTTCTGAAAATTGAGGCCGTTGGTGGTCGTGTGTGTGCACTTGAATCCCCTCATGATGTTTTAAATGGGTTGTTGAAATTGTGAACTCCTGCTGTGAAATTGGTTAACCACGTATACCCGGCTGAATAATTGAAAGCACCAGGATCGGCCCTTCTGTGATAACTCCCGGTTAGAACACACGGAATTTGAAACCATGGAGTGTGTTAAATCGTTTAAATCTGAAAATCCCTGACTTGTGTTGGTAGTGGTTAGTGGTTGTTTTCCCTTCGGGCCGTTTGCTGGAAATGTGGGAGGGGATGGGATCCCCTGTTCTTTTTATACTCTCGGTGGCTGTGTGAATTTGGGGGATGGGATCTTCTGTTGGCATGGTTTCAGTGGTTGTGAGTTTTTATCACAAATTGGGGAGAGATCCTCTGTTGCCAGAACCGGGTGTGAGTGTTTTGGTTGATCTATGCTTTGACGTTTTCCTTGGTTATGCTTATGGTAGTTGCCCAGTAGTGCTTAAAATTAATTGAACATTTTGACTGAACGTGAAACAAGAATGGGACAAATGGTTTTGTGGGCAAGGGTCGTGAATTGTGACTCGGACGTTGTGGTATTGTGTTCTGTAGGTTGGCTAGGAAAACCTAAGTTTTGGGTGAGTGTTTGTTACCTATATCTATACTTGTAGCTTTGTGTTTCTTATTCGCGCCCCACCCAAGTTGAGCACTTAGTGCCGAACACCCCCATTTATGGGGGAAGGGTGTTTTTCCCAACACTATACTTAGTGGCTGGTTATTAGCTCCTTTTCTGCTCCCTTTCCCGGATAGCCCAAATACCTTCGGGCAAGCTGTGATGGCCTGAAGTCCATTATTAGCCCAAGAACCATCGGGCAGGGTGTTGTGGTGGTTGGCCAGGTGTGTGCGGCAGGTGGTTTCCCAAGTGTCTTCGGGATGAGGCCCAGGTGTTTTCGGGTGTGGCAGTGGATCCTTTAGCCCAGGTGTCTTCGGGCGTAGCGGTGGTTGTTCTGGCCTAGGTGTTTGCAGGCATGGTTACTTGTGACAGTTGAGGCCCAGGTGTGTGCGGGCGGGATTTGGCAGTGGGACTGCGTGTGGTTGTGGCCCAGGTGTGTGCGGGCGGGATTTGGCAGTGGGACTGCGTGTGGTGGTGGCCCAGGTGTGTGCGGGCGGGTGTGGCAGTGGGACTGTGGTGAGAATGGCGGGATTGGTCCGATGCGTAAGATGTCTCAATAACCAGTGGGGAAGTGGCGCGGGGTACCCAAACATCGATGTTCTCTTATTATATATATTACTTGACTTGCGTTATTTGGGGAGTGAGCCTTGGTGAGGCCTGGGATGGATAGTTTGCCTTGTTAGTTGTTTGGTTCACTCTTCTCTCACGGGACTTTAGTACGTTTCCCCCACTTGTGCACGAGAGTCTTGGTTTTCCCTACTGAGTGTACTTGTATGCTCACCCTACGTTTACTTTCAGGTTTCCAGGAGGACTACCAGGGCTGCGCGGGACCCTATTAGTCGGACAGTTGGAGTTGTCGCTGTTGTCGTACCTTTTGTTTTCTTTTGGTAATGTACTTGAGAGCTTTCTTTTTCTTTTGTACTTGTACCTTGTTGTAAACTGTTTAAACATGCATGGGGACTTTATTTGGGTTCATTTATATAAACTTGTCTCTTTTCCTTTTTGAGAGGTCGACTTGTCCTTTTTCCCGATCCTAAATAAAAAAAAAGGGTAATGCCTTCCATTTGCGAAAATTTTCTATACCCTTGGTGCTAGTCGCCACTCCGGGACCTATTGAAGGCGGGTTTCGGGGGTCATTATCTCTCCTTCAACTTAAAGAAGGAAGGGCCTGGAAATCCGCTGACTCTTTCCTCCTTTTGGTGAAGGCGGGTCGTGACATGATGGAACTATTCCTAATTGATCTAAACATCACGTTACTATTGATATTAATTATGCAATCCTTGAATTAATAAATATTGGGGAATAATATAATGGGAATCCACCTCTTTTTTTGTGGCTTTTCAAATGAGAATATTTTAAAATCCATTCTTCTAATTAGAAATGAAGAACAGAAGGTGAAGTCGTATGAGATAGCCTGGAATTTTTGAAACATAATAAGGAGTAGTTATTTACTTTTGAGATGAGATATGATAATAAAATATGGTTGAATATTTAAATGTGAATATAATTTTGATTTTTTTCATGGGTATTTAGTAAATCCCTTTAGATATAAGGATAAGAAAAGTTATATATGAAAATATATGTAATTATAATATATTTGGGATATTGGAGTGTAGTTATTGAGGATATTTAATGCTGATGAGTGAGCCCATGTTTTCTCATATAAGAATATGATACATCTATGAAGATTTTAAGTTATTTTAAATAGATTATATATTGATAAAATAGGTTTAATAATTAAGATATTTAACTAGGGTAGTGTTAAAAGCATGAGATGATTATTTTGGAATGAAGAGATGAAAGGAGAGGACTCCATAACCACTAAATGGTGATGGAAGACTATATAATATCTAATGTTAGTCGAGAAAAATGATAAAGTAATAATAAAGATAAAAGTTAAGGAACACCTATTATTATACAAGAGAAAATAGTTTGAAAACGAATTTTTAGATCAAGGGGAAACAAACATATGAAAAAGTAGGAGAAATTAATTGATAATTCTGAGCACAAAATTACATGGGATATTTGAGATTCAAAAATAGAAAAAAATTATTTTTTGTGACCTATGTATGAGAGGAAAAACATGGATAGAGGATATGTGTGATGTAGTTATCTTAAGAACATTGAAATAGAGCAAACACTATAATCCTCAATGAGGAAAACAAGATGGAGGATTTGAGACAATGCTAAAGAGTTTAATTAGTTGGGTATCAAAGATGAAGAAAGAAGAACAAGTTCTTGATATAGTCATAGTTATAGAGGATTGAAAAGAATAAAATAGAGTGAGAGGATAATCTATTATGATTATTTTTCATTTATTGGTATCAATAATTTAAAGAAAGGTGAGGATCATCTTTGTTTGAAGATTATAGGAGCTCAATGAGTGAGGAAGCAGGATGAATATGTTCAAAAGATCTATAAATACAATTTTCAAGTAATTAATGAGGTTTATAGTATCCTTGAAGGACAACTGGAATTTAAATAATATTATATCAAGAAGAAGGAGATCTATCTTATTGATGTAGAAGAATCCTGCGTAGATCTTGTGGTTGACTTCAAATAAGGAAACTCAAAGTAACACATTCATATAATTGGTGGGATGCTATTGAAGCTTTTCGACTCAAGGTATGTAGGGATATGATATTGGGAAATTGTGACTATAGTAGGAATCTATTTTAAGAAGTCTAATGGGAATCATGTAAGAGAATTATAATGATATTCTAGAAATTTTATGTGTGTTATGCACTGAACCCATTGTAATCAACATTTTATTATAGTAGAAAATCCTTGATTGGAATGAATAACCAATCAAGGAAAAGATTATACTTTTTTACCACAACATTGTAAGAATACTATATTCTATTTTACTTATTTAAATTAATAAAAGTTGTTAATGAATCCTTTTTAAAATATTAAATAGATTCATATACTACTAATAAAAACTCGAGGTAAATTCTAATGGGGGTTAAAGTTTTCAATTGAGTTTGGAATTGGGTAAAAATAAAAAAACAACTGATTCACCCCTTCTATCATGTGTCTACCTCGATCTTATTGGTAATTTTAAAAACCAAATCTATAATTCACTCTCCTCATGGGAAAAATCAATTTCAAACAATTAAAGCTCTTTTTTACTAAAAAAATATAGGTTAAGAGAAAAGACTTCAATGTAATTTAAAAATTATCATGATGAAATTATAATTATAGACTTTCATTTAGTTAACATAGAAACTTTGAAAACGTAAAACCTCAGGGAGATTAAAAAAACAAAAATTCAACAATTCATATGAATTGGAGTAAAATGATCAGATGTGATATGATTTAGAAATTCACCTAAAACAACAAATCACATGTGTGTGTGAGTATGTCATCAATAAAGAGTGACTTAAACCTAAGAGGTGACTTCCTAACAATCCCTATCATTAAATAAATATTAAAATTAGTATCATGGGGTGTAATATATTTTTGGATGGTATAGTTGAAGGTTAGTTTCACTCACATAATAAGTTCTATGAATAAAACATGGTGAGAAAAATTCCAATAAGTGATTCTTTTCAAAGGGAATGAAAATATTTGGGGAATTATGAAATAAAATAAATAATGAATATATGAGATATTTTATTGTTTTATAAGTTTATTCAAGGAAGTGGAAAATGTTTTAGTGGTGTGGGAAACTTTATAGAGAGATATATTAATGAATGTTTACCTTGTTATGTTTTTTATTGCACTAATTTATATTATTTTTTCAATAATTAAACTGGGGATTAATATTGAGTTGAAGTGGAACCATTATAAAATTGATGGAATGTTCTTGTTGAAGTGCGTGAGATTAAAAAATTTATATATTTTATAAAATTTTAATATAAATTTTAGTTTAATCAATATATAGTTTTTATTAGAATATAGTAAATAATAAATTTTTCATTATAAAAAGTGTTTTAATCATATTTTGGAAAAGGACTAATTATGATATTTAGTGAAAAACACTGTTTTATAATTAAATGTGAATGATCAAGATTTAAAATTTGTGTTTTGTTTAGGCTAATGTAAGAATAATTGGAATTTTGGGCACTTGTGTTATAATGAACTAAACATGGAAGGATCTACAAATGTTTCAATTCACTAAAAAGTTTCTATGTTAGATTCACTTTGAAAATATAAAGGCTATACACAATTAAATCCATTGAAAAGAATTCACGTTAAAATAATGTATTCCATTGATGTTATATATATTAATTATTCCCCCTAGGTTATACATAAGACTAACTAGGCTGCGCCACACCTCACGTAAGATTAAACCCATCGACCTAGATACTACTTCATATTAAGTGAGATGCCAAATTTGAATAATTTTTGTGGCTCAAATTCCTCATTAAAATCATGTTTCATGGGAGGAATGATGTATAGAAATAAATTCAAGTTTGAACCTCACATATAAATAATATGAACATCTACTTCACTATGGAAAATTAACCCTACATCCTATCTACCTGAAGAAAAATTATAATATTGTTTCTTATTGTTATGAAATATTTATTGGTGCCTATAGAAAATTCAATAATATATTCTATAAATAAAAGGGAATTTCATTTAAAAATTATGGCACTAATTGGTGGAAGTCACTATCTTCATAGAGAACTCTATATTTGATTAAAGAAATTTTGCATGTAGTCTATAATCCTATGTTTTTAATAATTGTTAAACCTAAGACACTACATAATGAATTGATTTCATAAATTCTCAAACTCTATATTAATGGGATATATAGATCATTTTGGAAGAACCAATCAAGGTATGAGAAACTCCTTAAATCTATTGATAATGGTAGTTTTCTCTTGGATCCTATGAAAGGCATGTTGGCCCCCTGATAATATTATTTTCAATTTTCCTCATAAAACTAGGAAACGTTGGTAAAACACTAAGAATGAAGTTAAATCAATGAATTAAGAGGATTCAGTTTCATTCAAATAAATACCATATGTTTTAAGTGTAAGAAGAATATGTTGAATTGAAAAAACCCCTTGTAAATAAAAAACTATCCACATGGAGTAATATCATGTAGAACCATTTCAACATAGAAGAGATCGCATATCCCAAAACATGTTTTTTGGGACTTTAAAGGTGGATTTATCCCACTATCTAAGAGTGTAAACTATTTTTTACATTTCTTTTATTTTCATTATTTTATTTATTATAATGAATGATTATTTCCTAATAAAATGTAGTCAATCAAAGGATAAAACATCATCTCCATTCTTAAATACATTTATTTTAATCTTCTATTCATCCATTTTTCTTCATTTTCATGGTAAATTGAAAATAAGAGTGATAAATTATATGTTCATCACTATTATCAAGTGTATCTATTAGTATTTTTATTCCTTTCATTGGTTTTCAAATAATTATTCCTTATAATTAATTAATCCATATATGGTGAAATTGTGTGAGGATCGCTAATGGTAATCTTGGGTTTTGTTATTACCTAAGGAATAAATAAACCAAAATCAGCAAGGAAAGAGTTGAGTGGTTTGTGTTCATATATCCTAAAATGAATGAATTATGGAGAGAGGAAATTAATTTGAGAATTATGATAGAGTGGATGGGAGGAATCTATAAGGATTACCACATGCCCCATTCCATTTATCAATTTAATTTGATTTATTTTTGATCTATTTATGTTCACACACATTCACACACACTATTTTACATCTTCATTATTTTATTATTTTAAAATAAAAATATTGAATAATGTTATATTAAATGTGTAAGGTATGAAAGAGTATCCCCTACTAAAGATTTAAATCCATGGTTATCACCCTAGAGATATTGCAGGTTCTCTGAATATTTTTTTGACCAAGAGGCCTAAAATATCCTAGAATCATGTATCTTAGAGGATACATGTGTACATGAGTCAGATATATGAGAATAGTTTTTAGAGTTTATCACTGACGATGATCGATGATGATCAATGATGCATCTCAGGAACCAAATATTTGGTTCATCCATTTTAAAAATATTTTCTATATTACTAACTAGAACTAATTGAAGTTGAAATTTAGGAAGTCTAATTTCTGAAACTAGATAGATAAGGTGTAGTGGTAGTGACCAATTTCCAAAATTATGGATGCAGGTATACCATATGTAGCTAGTTATAATCACTCAATTATAAGAGAATATGAAAATTACAAATATGAAGTGCACTAATGCAAAGGATTGGAATAATATATATTAAAAAAAATATATATGTGTTATTCGAATTTCATGAAATTTATATAATTTTTCTTTAGATAATATATATGAGTAAACTCATGGAGTTTCTGGATACATGAAATATTTAATGAATGTAGGAGTTAGAGTAGTTTATGACTTTGAAAAAGTGAAGGGATTCTCATTGTGACAACCCATGTACTTATAATATAATTAACTTTAAACTTAATTTCCCACTTCTAGAATTGAATTTCAAAAATATGACATACACAGTTGCGATCAGTAAGAAGATTAGAGTCTGATAGGACAAACTTAATTTATAATAAAAAGTAACCTACCTTTATGAATAATAACATACACTTATGAATAATAGTATGAACCTTATGAATATTAAAACATCCAAAATAATAGTAACCTTACCAATGAATGATTAAATAAAATTTAGGCATCTTATAAGTGACAATTTGACTATAGTAAAAGTATTGGTGTTTTTGTAAGTCATAAATAATTAATTATAATTAATTAATTAATTTAAAAGAATTTTTTTACTAAAATTATTTAAAAAATTAACAATTAGATGTATTTTTTGGTTTTAAGATAATTTTATAGGTCCTTTTGTAATTTTTGAAAGCATTATGAAATCATTTTTAATTTTAAAATCTGTATTTTTCAAGTAGATTATGAATTTAATTAAAAATTAAAATAATCATATTTAGAAAATTATTTTTAAAACATTTACTTCATTTTTGTATTCTATACATTGAAAAGTTGTTAGGGTGAATTTTTGAGATTTTTCGAAAATACTTCAATTTTTAGGTGAATAGTAAAAATACAGTTTTCACATAATCAGTACACCTTAAATTGCATCATTCATGATGTAATGACCACATAAACATTCTAAAACTTTATATTCTGACATTTTATATTTAATTTCACAAATGTTTCCTCAAAATACAATAAAATCAATTTCCAAACCTAAAAAAACTCTCCAAAACCTAAAGTCAAAAAGTGATTCCTTAAAGTATCATTTTCTCTTTCTTTTCACTTTCCTTTTAATAAATTAATGATTTTGAATTATAAAGATGACTTAAAGTATTAAAATAATTATATTATATTAATATATTATATATGTATTTAAAAAACTACTATTACATGTCTAACATTTGATATATTATTTTATTTAATATTTTATTCTAAAAAAACACCCCTCCTCGGGTATAAATAACCCCTTTCCATCCCCTTTCCAAACCACAACTCTCAAGCTTCAAGAAATTTCTAAATTATGTCCAAAAATCTTCCTTAACCCCCCCCATGTCCAAGATATTTTGGTATAATCAAAAGATTAAGCTTAGGTTCCTTAAGGAGGATCTTAAGGAGAATCAATCCAGAGGTAAGAAATGCTCTTCCTTTTTCCTGTGTTTTCCCTTTCCTTTCCTTTTTGGGTATTATAGTATCTTTGCCTATTCTAACCCAAGAGGAATGAAATATATAGAAATATTGTATAATCATTATGTTCTCATGTTCATGGAAAATTCATCATCATTCTCCTTCTCCTCTCCCACTTATTCAATAATTAAAAACATTGTTTGTGATGTGTCAAATTACTGACATCATGGATGATGTGATTTCAATTTTATTTAATTCCTTCTAGTTTGGTCATGAAACATTTTTTATGGTTAAAAATAGTAATAATATATGAATTATGTATCATCCATGGTTCTGTAATCCTTTTGTAAACATGGTTTTAATTTATAAAACAAAATGAGGTTGTTATTATCGAAGAACCACTAAAATGATCTAAAAAAACATCATTAATGTTTTAACTAATGAATATTTCACACATAAGAATTAAAAATGATAAATTTTATAATATATTTTATGGAAACATTTAAATACCATTTCATTCCACTTTTGGTTTTTCTTTTACAGCCGATATAAAAATCCATTACAAACCGCTCATGGAAACTGTGTAACGCACGCATCCGAAACAAGGGAAATAACCAAGTATTATTAATGAATGGTTAGAATAATGTTATAAAGTTATCATATAAGATGTTATAAAAATTAAAAAGTTTTTTTAAAATCATAATAAAACTATTTTAACCATTATACAAGAGTTTTAAAAACATTTCAATGAAGTCGAACCCAAGGTAATGGATTCTCTCTCTCTCACTTTTAAGAATCTCATATATATTATGTCCTTTTACTTTTAATTCCAAATGATGGGGTATGTTTTGGAACCTCCCCCATATGGACATTATTATATATTGATTATGATTACCCCATTCTATCTCATTAATCCCTCCCATGTACACTTGATACCCTACCAAAATTTAATAAGTGAATTTTAAACCCAATTTCCATTGTTTGGGTTAACCTTCATCTTTAATGATTTTTATCATGATAAGATGACATGTAAAATGTAATCTGATTATATAATGTTTTATTATATGTATTTACTATATATATACTAATTTCCTTTATTTAATCAATTCTCTCTTAAATGTTAAGGTATTTGTAATGGACCTCCATCTTAAAATACTTTTAAATATATCCCTTATAAACTCCAAAGAGATTATTATTTTTTTATGAAATGAGTGTAATATTATTATTTCATGAGGTTTTATTACCATAGTGTATCCCTTATATGTTTTTATGGCTGTTTTATAATAATAATATTTCATTATCATTTGTGGAGTGTTTATGTTCTAAGAGTGATTTTTATGAAAAATGGTATTTTTGAAATGTGAATGTGTTTTTCTCAAGGGTGTATATGAGTTATGAAATGTTTTATTCATGATATGTTCCTTGAAAATTATTTATGTTGTTTTGAGCCCATTATAGCTCAAGATATGATGGTTGTGCCCCATTATAGCTCATGATATGTTGTGTTGAGCCCATTTTAGCTCAAGATATGATGGGTGAGCCCCATTATAGCTCTCTAATGCATTGGGTAATCCAGAGATGGAAGTTGACCAAATGGTTATTCCATGTTCAAGGGTGAATATAAGAATGATATGGTGAATATGTCCCAATGTAACTACATGAGTATTCTATGCATTCAAGTTTTTATGATATGAGTTTATTGGTTTTTATGTTATCACTTGACTAAAGATTTCTCTCTTTATATCCCTTACTGATTTTTATACCCATACGACATTTTTGAATGTTTTTCATAGGATATAAGGATGGGTATGAGTAAGAAGGGAGTCGATGAATGTTATGAAGATTTCTCAAAGAAATCATGTTTTATGTTTAAATGTTTTTACATTGAAAAAAATGGAAACTATTTTTAATAGTATCCTATTTGTATGAATGTGGTATGTTATGTATGTAAGATATAATAACTCTTTAAAAATCTAAACCTAAAAATATCCTCAATGTGTAATAAATGCACGTTCTTGGTTTAAATTCAATATTATGTAATTTTTTAAGGCTGAGTCCTGATAGTTGGTATCAGAGAATGGTTTAGAAAACTTTAAGGGTTAGAATGATGTTAATTGAATACCCTATATGATTTTTTACTTTATGGTTAATTTAAAATGACATATCATTTGAAGGTTACCATGTTGCTTAAACTAAGATATGTCTGTTGAGAATGTATTTCCATATAAGAAATAGGGAATCTAATGTAAGAAGGCTCTAAGAGGATAATACATGTTCAAATTTTCCACCTAGAATTGTGGGAATCAGAATTGAGAAGTTTGTGACAATAATGACACAGTTAACATAGGAGATAAATAGTGGTGGATTTTGTGCTAGAGAAGAACCTGATCTATCATGAGGGAACAAGTCTTTTGTAGAGCATTTCATGAGGTAGAATCCTCCATCTTTTTGTGGAACTGCATATCAATTGATATATGAGGGATGGATCAATGCTCTTGAAAAGATATTTGATGTCATGGGATGTTCAGAATTCCAAAAGGTAATTCTAGAAGTTTATCATTTTAAAGGTGAAGCCAATAATTGGTGGTATCTAGTTAATAATATAAGAGAAAAATATGATCTTGATATTCTATAATGGGAAGATTTTAAGAATATTTTTTTGGAAACATATTTTCCTAAAACTATTCAAATCAGAATAGAGAAACAATTCATGGAACTGAGGTTGAAAGATTATGAATCTATGGCTGTATATGAAGCCAATTTTACAAGATTGTCTAGGTACGTACCAAATTTTACCAAGAACTTCGATAATAAAATTAATATATTTTACTATGGTTTGAAACCTTTTACACGAATAGATTTTTCTTCATGAGAGTTTAAAAGCTATGAGAATCCTGTTCGGTGTGATAAAAAAAGTTGAGATGGAGTTTACTGACATATATGTGCCTCATGATGAAAAGAATAAGAAGCGGTCAAGTTGGAATGAAATGGGGATGAACTCATCAAAGAAGTCTAGAGGTAAGAAAATGAATTTTCTTTCTTGTGAAAAGTGTAGTAAATATCATCCTAGATAATGTCTTGTGAATTCTGAGAAGTGCTACAAATGTGGAAAGTTTTGGCACATGTATCATGAATATAAGGAATGTGATCCAAAAAGTAATGAGAAGATGGTGGTGAAATGATTTAACTATAAAAAAATTGGGTCATTATGCTAATGTTTGTCCAAACCTAGTCACTCAGGGAGGAAATCAGCAATATTGGAAGCATAAGGTTGTGGAAAAATCCTTTGTGACTACTTCAGAAGTTTCTGATCCGTAAAATGAATTGGTTTCAGGTACATTTTTGTCTACTTAGATTTTTGTAATGTCTTGTTTGATACAGGGTATACTCATTATTTCATTTCTAAGAAATTTTTGGCAAAATGGGAAATTCAACCTCAAGAAATGAATCTAGAACTTATTGTAAAGACACCTAGAGGAAATATGGTGACAAAAAGAAATTATAATTATCTTCCTATCTTTGTCTGTGGAACAATTTTACCTGCAAAGTTTTTTTGTTTTGCCTCTTGTAGAGTTTGTTGTTATTTTGGTGATGGACTGAAATTCTTTTTATCTTTCTAAGATAGATTTTAGATATAAAGAATTTGTTTTCATTCTGAGTTTCAGTTTGTGTAAAATAATGAAGCCATACCATTGATAATCTACCAAGAAGCTAAAAAACTATTAAAAGACAGAAATGAATGATATCTTTCTCACATTATTGGAAATCAGGGAACTATTCAGGATAATGATGTTCTAATGGTAAATTAATACCTAGATGTTTTTCCTGATGATTTTCCTGGTGTAGTACCTGATTAGAAAGTAGAATTTACAATTAACATAGTTCTTGAGTCTAAGCCAATTTCAAAACCCCATTTCGAATGGAACAAGTGAAACATATTGAAATGAAAAATAAATTGCAAGAGCAACTTGAGAAAGGATTTTCTGGTCCTATCACTTCACTATGGGGTGCGCCTATTTTGTTCATTAAAAATAATGATGTTTCCATGAGATTTTTCATCGATTATAGAGATTTCAATAACATCAGTGTTAAAAAAAATCCTTTTCCTCATATCGATGACTTTTTTGATCACCTCTAGGGAGCTCAGTATTTTTACAACATTGAATTGATATCCAAGTACCATCAGCTGAAGGTGAAGGAAGATAACATTCAGAAAATAGCTTTTCATACTAGATATGGGCATTATGAGTTTTTGGTTATTCCCTTTGGTTTGAAAAATGTACATGATGTATTCATGGATCTTAGGAATATAATATTTCATGAGTACTTGTATAAATTTATGGTTGTGTTTATTGATGACATTCTGGTTTTTTCTAAATATAAATAGGAGCATGAAAAACATCTAAGGGTTGTTTTGAAAACCTTAAAAGAAAAGAAACTGTATGTAAAATTCAGAGAGTGTGAATTCTGGTAGCAACAAATTTCATTCCTTGCTGACATTGTTTCTAAAGATAGCATAGCTATTGATCCTGCTAAAAGAAAAGTGGTTGGAGAATGGCCAAGACCAACAAATATAACTGAAATTCACAGCTTCCTTGGTATGGCAGGCTATTACTGACATTTTGTTGAAACATTTGCACGGTTATTCATCCCAATGACTAAGTTAACTCAAAAAGGTGTTAAGTTCATATGGACAAAAGAATGTGATGATTGTTTTCCGGAATTGAAAAGAATATTGGTGAATGATCCAGTTCTGAATCTACCTTCCAGAAATGGAGAGTTTGTTGTCTACAATGATGCTTCTTTGAAGGGACTTGGTTGGGTTTTGATGCAGAATGATTAGGAAATTGCTTATGCTCTACGGCAGTTGAAACTTTATGAGTTAAATTACCCCACACATGATTTGGAACTAGAATATGTGGTTTTTGTCTTTAAAAATTTTGAGTCATCATTTATATGGATCCAAATGTGAAATATATACTGACCATACAATTTTTAAGTATATATTCAGTCAAAAAGAATTGAACATGAGGCAAAGAAGATGGCTTGAACTAATAAAGGATTTTGATTGCACAATCAATTAAAATTCAGGAAAAGGATACAATGTGGATGATTCCTTGAGCTAAAACCATCACACATCATTAACCATGTTATGTTTAGAACATGATCCCTTGGTTAATGATTTGATGAATTTTGGATTAGAAGTTGTTGGTGTAGGAAATACATCTATTTTGTTTTAGGTTTTAGTATAGTCATAATTATTAGATAGAATGAAGAAAGAACCTAAGGAAGGATGTGAGATATAGTAAAATGTAGAATTAGTTAAAATGGGTAAGTTTCCAGAATTTAACCCTGATAAAAACTGGGTTTTGAGATTTTAGAAAAGGATTTATGTGCCTTGTGATCCTCAGTTGAAGAAAACTTTTATGTGTGAAGCTCACAGTTATCTATTTTTAGTTTATCCTGGAAGTATTAAGATGTATCGAGGCCTTTGAGAGTATTATTTGTGGGATGGAATGAAAAGAGATATTGCCTATTTTACTCGGAAATGTTTGACACATAAAGATGTTAAAGTAGAGTGACATCTACCGAAGGGGATGCTTCAGCCACTTCAAGTACCAGAGTGTAAATGGGAGAATATATCCATGAAATTCATGGTGGTATTACCTAATACTTCTTTAGGTAACAAATGTGATTTGGGTTATTGTTGATCAGCTGGATAAATATGAACATTTTCTTTCTATCTAAGATACAATGTCTTTGAATCAGCTTTCTCGACTGTATCTCAAAGTTATTGTTAGGTTACATGGAGTTCCTATTTCCATTGTTTCTAACTATGATCCCATGTTCAATTCTAATTTTTGAAAGGGCTTTTAGAAGTAATTGGGAACAAAATTAAATTTTAGTATAGCTTTTCAACCTCAATCAGATGGGTAGTTATAAAGAATGATTAAAAACTTGGAGGATATTCTTCGACCATGTTCAGTGGACTTCCAAGGAAGTTAGGATCAAAATTCTTATTTATTTGAGTTTTCTTATAATAACAATTTTCATTCCAGTTTTCAGATGGAACCTTTTGAAGCATGGTAAAGGAAAATGTTTCAGGCGCAAGCATTTTGGGATGAAGTCTGTGAAAGAAAGTTGATGTGACCAGAGTTAGTAGAGGAAGTGTCTAAAAAGGTGAAGATGATCTAGCAGCATATGAGGGCTGATAAGAGTAGGTGGACAAGAGAAGGAATGAATTCTCTTTCGAGGTAAGTGACCATGTATTCCTTAAAATCTCTCCTTAGAAAAGTGTGATGCATTCTGGAAAGAAGGGAAATCTACTTCCACGGTTCATCAGCCCTTTTGAAATCCTAGAGAAAGCTGGACCAGTTGCATACCGAGTATCTTTTCCTTCGAGTTTGTATAAGGTACATAATGTTTTCATGTTTTGATGTTGAGAAAGTATGTGTCAGATTCATCTCATTTATTGAGTTCATAACTAGTTCAGCTGAAAGAGAACCTTTCTTATGAAGAGAAACCTGTTCAGATTCTTGATCGCAGAGAGCAAGTATTACAGAATAAGGTAATCCACTAGGTAATGATTTTATAGAGAAACCACATGGTTAAAGAAGAAACACGGGAATCTGAGAATGCTACGAGGGAAATGTACCCTCACTTGTTTGGGCATGTAAATAAAAATTGCAAGGACACAATTTCCAGAAGGTGGGGAGAATGTAACAACCCAAGTACTTATAGTACAATTAATTTTAATCTTAATTTCCCTCTTCTGTGTTTTGAATTTCAAAAATCTGACATACATTGTTGCGATTAGTAAGAAGTTTGGAGTCCGATAGGATAAAATTAATTTTTGATGAATAGTAATCTACCCTTATGAATAGTAGCATACCATTATGAATAGTATTATGACCCTTATTAATAGTAAAACATCAAAAGTAATAGTAACCTCTCCCATGAATGATTAAATAAAACTTAGAAATCTTATAAGTAAAAATTTGACTATAGTCAAAGTATTGGTGTTTTTGTATGTCATAAATAAATAATTATAAATAAATAATTAATTGAAAAGAAAATTTATTTTCCTAAAATTTTATCATAAATTAACAATTCTATGTCTTTTGGGTATTAAGATAATTTTATACAACCTTATGTAATTTTTGAATGCATTATGAAATAAGTTTTAATTTTAAAATATGTATTTTTCAAGTAGATTATGATTTTAATTAAAAATTAAATTAATCATATTTAGAATTTTATTTCTGAAAAATGGATTTCATTTTTGGATTCTACACATCTAAATATATTTCAGGATATTTTTTGGTATTTTTCTAAAACACTTCAATTTTTGAGTGAATAGTAAAAATACAATTTTTCACATAATCGGTATATCTTAAATTGCATCATTCATGTTGTAATGATGACATAAAATTTCTAGAACTTTAGATTCTTCCATTTAATATTTAATTTCATAAATGGTTCCTCAAAATACAATAAACTCAATTTCTAAACCTATTTTTTTTTTCAAAACCTAAAGTCAAAAAGTGATTCCTTAAAGTATTATTTTCTCTTTCTTTTCATTTTCCTTTTAATAAATTAATGAATTAGAATAATAAAGATGATTTAAAGTATAAAAATAATTATATTATATTAATATATGATTTATTTTGTAAAAAAAACTACTATTAAAAGTCTAAGAATTGATATATTATTTTATTTAATATCTTATTCTAGAAAACACCTCTCTTTATGTATAAATAACCCCTCTCCCTCTACTTGCCAAACCACACCTCTCAAGCTTCAATAATTTTCTAAATTCTATCAAAAAATCTTCCTTAGCTTCTACCCCATGTCCAAGATCTTTTATTCTCATCAAAATACCAAGCCTATGTCCCTTAAGGAGGATCTCAAAGATAAGAGATCGAGAGGTAAGAAATCCTCTTCCTTTTTCATGTGTTTTTTTCCCTTTCCTTTTCGTTTATTATAGTCTCTTACCATACTATTATCCAAGAGGCATAAAATATACAGAAATATTTTATATTCTAGATTTTCTCATGTTCATGAAAATTTATCATCATTCTCCTTCTCCTCTCCCACTTATTCAAGGAATAAAAACATTGTTCGCGATGTGTCAAATTACCGACATCGTGGATGATGTGATTTAAATTTTATTTAATTCCTTAAAGTATGGTCGTGAAACAATTTTTATGGTTTTAACAGGTTATAATATATGTATTATGTCTCATCCATGGTTCTGGAATACTTTTTTACATATTTTTTTAATTTATAAAACAAAATGCGGTCATTATTATCAAAGAACCACTAAAATGATCTAAATGAACATCATTAAGGTTTTAACTAATGAATCTTTCTCACATCAGAATTAAAAATGATTAATTGGATAATTAAGGTTATGGAAACATTTAAATACCATTTTATTCCACTTCTAGTGTTTCTTTTTCAACCGACATTAAAATCCATTACAAACTGCTCATGGAAACCCAGTAATGTATGCACCCAAAACAAAGGAAATAATAACGTATTATTAATGAATGGGTGTAATTATGTTATAAAGTGATCATATAAGATGTTATAAACATGAAAATGTTTTTCTAAAATCATAATAACCCTATTTTAACCATTATACAGGAGGTTTGAACATGTTTTAAGGAAGCCAAAACCCGATGTAAGAGATTCTCTCTCTCTCACGTTTAAGAATATCCTCTATGTTGTGTCCTTTTATTTTTAATTCCTAATGATGGGGTATGTTTTTTCACCTCCACCATACAGCCCTTATTATATATTTATGATGAGATACCCCAATCTATCTCATTGATCCCTCTTATGTATATGCAATACCATGCCAAAATTTCATAAGTGAATTTTAAACCCAATTTCCATTCTTTGGGTTAACCTTCAACTTTAATGCTTTTTATCATTATAAGATAACTTTTGAAATTTAATTTGATTATATAATGTTTTATTATATGTATTTACAGTATGTATACATATTTAATTTTTTTAATCAATTATATCTTCAATGTTATGGTATTTGTAACAGACCTCCCTCTTAAAATACTTTTAAATGTATCCTTTATGAAATCCAAAAAGATTGTTCTTTTTTTTATGAAATGAGTGTAATATTATTATATAATGATTTTTTATTACCATAGTTTCTCCCTTATATGTTTTTATGGTTGTTTTTTGTAATAATATTTCATTATCATTTGTGGAGTGTTTATGTTCTAAGAGTGATTTTTACGAAATAAGGGTATTTTTGATATGTGATTTTTTTTTGCTCAAGGGTGTATATGAGTTATGAAATGTTTTATTCAGGGTATGTTACTTGGATATTTTTTATGTTGGGTTGATCCCATAATATCTCAAGATATTATGGATGATCCCCATTATAACTCCTGATATATTGGTTTGATCCCATTATAGCTCAAGATATGACGGGTGAGCACCATTATAGCTCTCCAATGCATTGGGTACTCCGGAGATAGAAGTTGAAAAAATTGTTATTACAAGTTTAAGGGTGAATATAATAATGATATGTTAAATTTTTCCCAATTAAACTACATTATTATTTTATGCATTCATGTTTTTATGATATGGGTTTTATTGGTTTTTTTATGTTATCACATGACTAATGATTTCTCTCATTATATCCCTAAATGAGTTTTGTATTAATACCATGTCTTTTAATTTTTTTTTCATAGGATATACAAATGGGTTTGAGTAATAATGGAGTCATGATTAATGTTATGAATATTTCTCAAATAAATCATGTTTTATGTTTTAATGTTTTATACATTGAAAAAAATGGATACGTTTTTTAATATTATCCTATTTGTATGAATGTGGTCTGTTATGTATGTAAGATATCCTAACTCTCTAAAACTCTAAACCCCAAAATAACCTCATTGTGTAATAAATTCATGTTATTGAATACATTTCAAGATTATGTAATGTTTTAAGGTTGGGTCCTGATACTCATGAAGATCAAGTTTATGTGGGAACACTCTCTATAGATATTAGATGGTTTTGAATGTGGTTACACCATCTAATCTCAAATATATTTGTTTTTTAGAGAATTAGTTTGGTAAAATAGTTAAATATTGTAATAATATTCCATTTCTTGAATAAAATTATTATAGTTTTAATCCTATAGAGAATAAATAATTCTAAAACACATAAAACGTGTGTTGTCATTACCTTTTTTCCATCCATTTTTAATAATTTCTTTTAAGAATTTTATCTGTGTATTTTAGTGAAGTGACTTAACTGAGTTTTTTATTCTATGTTCCAATACATAATTCATGTTGTTTTGTTCTAATTAATTGGTTTTAGTTCATGGTTTTTTCTATTTATGTTTTGAATAAAAACTTTGGGTCCTAATTTTCTGATCTAATAAGTGGTATCATAGATTAAGTTGTAAAATTTCAGATGAAACAACCCTAATAAAGTTGTCTTAGAGCTCAATTCAGTAGCATATTTTTTCCTATGACTTTGTGTAATAATTATGTGAAATAGTTCTTAGTCCCTCTTATGTGTATTAGAATTTTGTGAGAGGTTCTTGATTATAGAATAAATTGAATTGGATGTGGGTAATGTCTAGGTGGATAATTTTGACATGAAAAATTTTAGATTATGGAAGATGAATATAGAGGATAGTTTACTATAGAATGATCTTAATAATCAATTTATTTTAAATAAACTAAAAGATATGAAAAATGAATAATGGTCAAATCATAGATGAAAAAGCATTGGGGTTTATTTGGATGTTACTAGCCAAAAATTTGGATTATAACATCTATGAGGTGAATATATTTTCATAACTTATTAAGTATCTTGAAGATAATTATGATAATATAAAAATAATAAAAAATATATTAATATTATCTAGGTTACACTACTGGAGTTATTACCTATACCCACTACTTTGAACCTTGGGTATAGACCTGAAAACCATGGGAATTGGTTATACACACTTTTCTATGAACTATGGAAGATTAATCCATCAGGATAGACCAATACCCATAGTTTTACAAAACAGTGGGTATAGGATAAGAATACCCATGGTTCTTAAACATTTGGTGTAGGAAATTTCAGTGGAAATACATATACCCATTGTTTTCTCAAACTGTGGATATAAATTCTTTATTAAAAAAAATACACTTTTGGGATTTGATCCCAACACTTTCCTCCTACAATCTAATGACTCAACCACTATCCTATGACACATCTTTTATTTTTATATTGATATATATATAATCTATTTATGTTAAAGTATATATTATTATTGTTATTATTATGAAAACACGATCATCCAACCTATACCCAAGGTTTGGTTAAACTGTGGGTATATGTCATTTATTAAAAGAAAATTCTTCAGAAGGAATTGATCCCGGCACCTTCCAGCTGTACTCCAATAATTTTACCATAATCCAATAACTCATTTTCTATTTTTATATTCATATATATATATATATATATATATATATATTATTTACTAGTATTTTTAACATGAAAAAATGGTCCAACCTATACCCACGGTTTGGTCAAACTCTGGTAATTGGTTCTTCCCACAAATTGTTTTCCCGTGAAACCTATTTACAATGTTTACAAAAATAGAGGGTATAGGGATGAACTATACCCACATTTTTAGGGATCTGTGGCTATAGGTCCTTTCCATGAAATTGTTTTCCATAAGAAACATATACCCATGTTTCTCCAAAAAATAGTGGGTATAGGTTTGACATATACCCAATAGTTTTTGAAGAATCATGGGTAGATATTTTTCCCATGATTTTTCCTCATCACTAGAGGGGTGACCTATAGTCCTTGTTTTTTTTTCAAAAACTTTGGCATAACACTGCTTTCTAGTAGTTTTATTCAACATGAAATTGATGGAAGAAATGTTATATGTTAATCATCATAACGAATTAAATATGATTTCGAGTTAATTGGAATAAGTGAAGTTGAATTTTAGAGATACATATTAGGTGATAAATTTATTTTCATTACTCTTAGAATCATGTATGTTATGGTTTCAAAAAATTTAACATAATAAAAAAGGAATAACTGGTGTTTATAGATGTTTGAGATCTAATTCTGAATGAGTAGATTCTAAAAAAAGGATATCAATATGTCTGTGAAAAATTCATATAGTGTAGAAAGTTGGGGGTGTTTGGTTGAATGAAAATGTCATCAAAAGGGATAATATATAAGAACCAATAAATGTATTAGATCATATAAATGTGGTCCCAAGTATTTATTGTGGGAATAATTTCTATCTGAAGATATATTTCAATGATAAAATATTCAGTTCTAGAAGATGTTCTTCAAAAAGTGCATGCATAGATCCTATTTTGGAATATATGATAGGTCTTATGTTGAGTTCCATCAATTTAATTAAGTTTGAGAATATAGAATATATATCTCCTTTTCAATATACAATTGATATTGGGATTAAAATAAATTATACTTCTTGAAGGTTTAACAAGGTTTATCTTTTAGATGAAAAATATATCAAGATTGTGGGAAAGGGTGACTTTTCTATCCAGACAAATAATGGAAGCTTGATATAATTACATGTACTATGGAACATAAAAGGGTTCAATAAGAACTTAATTTCTGTAGGATATCTAGTCAATGTGGGGTGTCATATAAATTTTATAGATTAAGCATGAAAAAGATACCTGATATTCCCTAGAGGGGGCCAAATGAGTGAAAGATGAAAAATTTTACCAAAGAAGGGTTTTTAAGGGTGTAATAAATTCCAGAAAATCAACTTACATATAATAATGGCATGAATTTATAGGTCAATTAATTTATAAATGGATGAAAATAATTGTTTTTAAGGAATAATTTTATATTAGAAGCATAAAGAAAGATAAATGTGGAGAATGAATCATTAGAAAGTAGTGGAAGGTGTTTTTTATAATGGATTTTATGATAGAGAACAATCAGAAATTGATTATATTTTATATGGATGTGTTGGGGCTAGCTTCAGTCTATTCTCATAGAGGTCTAATGTACAATGATTTCTATATCGATGGCATGGAACAAAATTTATGGTTATTATTTATCAGGAACAATTATGAATTATTCATAACCTTCATTTGATAGAGAACCATGATGGGAAGGTGATTGAAGGTAAATTAAATTGTTTGAGGTCTTATAATTATTGGGAATTCATAAGAAATGATCTCCAAATGTTTATTTGGTGGAAATTTCTTTTCTTTGATAAGACCATGCTTGGTACTCCAGAATTAAATAGATCCAAAAATATGAGGAATTGGATATTTGTAGATAGGGAAAAGAGAATGAGGATTCATTTGGTTTTCTCATGTATTTTGGGTGGATTTTGTGAATTGTAAATCATACTTTGGGAATACAATTCCATCATATTTATAGGGTAATGCACATTCAAAATCTTGTTGGTCCATTAGAAATATTTAAAATTTTAAACTCAAAGTATTTAGTTCACTCACCCAAATCAATGTTGATTCCAAGTAAAGGGAAAAGATAGGGGCTAGGACCTGAGCATGTTACTTTGTAGGGTATGGTGATGAATACATTCAAATAGTTCTCTATGATAATAACTCAAATAAGGCTCTTATAAGTCCCAATATTATCCTCAATAAAGATATATCAATTAAAGATTATTCTTAAGTGGAATTTACTAATGAGATCAAATTATCATCACAATATGAGGTTTGAATAAATGTAATCATGAAAGTAGTAAATGTCTAATAAAGTTTAGTGAGTATGTTAGTTCAATCAACACTAAACTATTAAAAGGAATTTTCTAAGGAAGTCATGTTTAAAGAGTCTTTCCAAGGATATAAGTATAGGAATGAACAAGGATTCTTGAAACTTATATAAGGGATCTATAATTTGTTGTTTTTAATGTTTAAGATGGATCCTAACTACATGGTCAATTTTTAAGGTCTACTAAGATTTGGTGATAAGTGAAGAGATACAAGAGTGACTTGCACTATTTTGTTCTCATGAATGATGGGAAAAACAATATCCCAAAAGTGGTTGAAATTATAGAAGACTTGATGAAATTTGAGTTATCCATGATAGATGAGATAGATTCTATACATGTTTCTAGATATTAGAGCTAACAAAATGGCCTTATTGGAAGAGAGTACTTTAAGATAGATGGGTTATTATCCTAAGGATAAAGAAAATGGTATAAAGAGGTACAATTAATGGATTTTTATGATGGGTTTTCAAAAAAAGGAAGGTATATATTTTTCAAATATATTTAATCTATTTGTTAAAATTATGATGATTTAGAAGGTACTTAACATGGTTTCCATGGAAGGGTTACATATGGGGAAATTATATATAAACACTTACTTTCTTCATAGAGAGTTGTAGGAAGATATTTATATGGATAATCCAAAATATTTCCTAGAGAAATGTAATAGTAATATTATGTACAATATAAAGTGGATTATTTATGGTTAGAAGAAATCACCAAGGAAATGAAACATAAAATTGGATGCCTTTATGAAAGAATGAAGGTTTATCTGGATTAAGGACAACAATTTATATTATTATAAGGTGTTCTATGATGATAATTTAATCATATTACTTATATATGTTCATAAAATTCACATTTTTGATTCATTAAAGAAAAAATTTGATGTGTTGAATGGTAAATTATCTATAGTTTCAAGATGATGGATCTCGGTATGAAAATAATTGATTTTAGGGATGTGGATTATAGGGAAATAAATTCTAGAACATTATTCTTGAATAAATTATACTATATATATAATGTGGTGGAATGTTTTTGAATGAGAAATGTGAAATTGATTACTACTACCAGGGAAAATCATTTGAAGATAAATAAGTAGAGGGAACCTAGAACAAAGGTAGAGGTTGAGTACATGGAAAAGGATTCTTAAGAATTGATAGAAAAAAATATTTATGTATGTCATGGTTTGTACATGGTTGGAAATTGTGCATATAGTGTGAGTAGTTAGGAGGATCATGGATAATCCTAGTAGAGAACATTGGGAAGTCGAAAATTTGATCCTCTAGTATCTCAAAGGATCTGAAAGCATACCTCAAGATTTGAAATAAATGAATCATTATGGGGGGTTTTGGATTTATAATTTAGGGTACATTAAAATCTATAATGTATAATGAAAGGTGATTTCGTGGAATCTCTCAAATAATGTGTGATTTTTTACTTCTTATGTGCAATATAGTGGCTAACCAAGGTCATCTCTCAATGAAAAAAGTAAATTAAACAAAATATTAAAGGTATTCTAAAAATAAAATCAAAGATAATAAATAGTGTACTTAAAAATAATATGGGATTTTTTTACCATTTATAAATCTAGAGGAAGTATTTTGGAAGAATATTTCATTTTTTGTTTTTATTTTTGAAATCAAATTTGATTAATAAGGTGCAATGAGAGGATGTTTTTTAGAAAATACTTTTAGAATTCATAATTGATCTAATTATACTTCTTCAGTTACTAATTCATAATTATCATTTAAATTAATATTTAATTAATTATTATCCTTTAATTTGTTAACCCCTGACACTATAAGAATTAACTTAACCACCAAGATGAAATTAATTAAACCTTAGGCTAACTTTAGAACATGCAATCACAGCACCCTGCTTTGATTGGTGTTATACAGTTGTATTATGATCAGTGGTGAATTAAGGAACATATTTACTATAGAAATGATTATTTATTGAGTTTAGGGATTATATTTTAACTCTATAAATTGATCCTGTGTGGTCTTTTATTACCGATTAAGATTGTGCTCTCACAATTCACACAATTCGCGACCTTTCATGTTTTGTGCTTATTATTCAATTTATTGCTTAGTTTCATTCAAAATAAAAACTAAATTAATATATAATATTAAGGGAATAATAGTATCTCATTTATTAAAAATAAATGAATGAAAAATATAAGAGGTAGATCAATTACTAAAAATAACTACTCTTCCATGGGTTGTGTAGTCATCATAGAAACCATTTGTATTTAGAAAGTACATAGAAAGGGAATTACCCTATCATGTTTCTAAACATAATTTCCATCCCACAGAGGAATATTAAGAGAAGAAGAAAATTGAAAATAATAGAATAAACTAAATAGAAACTAAGAGTTCATTGAAAGCACAATAATATTAAAAAGTGAAGAAGAATAAGGCTTTGATGAAGGGATCCTAGATTCAAGCGATATCCCTCATGAAATTCATGTAAAAACAGATTGAAACCAATTATCCAATACCTTAAATCTCCCATTTAACATCCAAAATGCTACAAATGATAAAAATACCAATTTATAGATTGGAGGGGTGGCTAGGTTTTAAGAGGTTCCAAGTGTGAATGGGGAAATTCATCCAAATAAATTAATCCAACTTGCACCACCTATTTGACCAAAAAACGTGTGAAAAATATATCCTTCCTTTGTTTTAAAATGTTCCTTAGATCTTCTCTGAAACATTTGGGTCCAATTCAACCATGGAGAAAGATGTTATGGTCCAAATAGAGAATTGATGTCCAATCTGGCGAGTCCATCCCATCATTGAATTCATGGAAAATTTACACCAATCCAATGCAAGATTTAGCTCCCATGTCATGAAAAAAAGTTGTATCCAATTAAGTCGGGAACACATTTAAAATTTTTTTAGTTCAAATAATTTATATAAAAATATTTATGTCTTAATTACTACAATCCATTTTAAAGGGAAACACTATAATTTTTATCAAATTTTCAAATGAATGATCTAATCCAAAATATTTTATAAATAAACATATTTAACAAAATTTGAGGAAATTATATCAATTAATCTCAATAAAATACACAATAAAATTGTGTTTTATCAACTCCCCCACATTTGCCCTTTTTTACCCTTAGGTAAAGTCACATATCATGTATTTTCAAAAAAAACAATTGTGACAATATATACATGTTCATATTCCTCAATACATAGTGAAAATACAGGCAAAGTAAGATTCCTATCAAGAGTTAATATTAATAAATATTAAAGTCATTATCACATAAATTATGTCAAAACAAAATCCAGTGATATTAATAAGACTAATCAGAGTGACAACAAGTCATGGGTCAACCATTCCACTAATTCCACTCATGTGTGTTTAAATCATTTCAAGCTTGTCTCTCCACACTTTATCCAGTATATTTAGGTTAATAAAAACTTTTCTTATTACCTAATTCTATTCCACCAAACCTATTAAATATATGTTGCAATAAAATTAAAAACCCACTCATTTAAGCATTCCTAGAAGTCAAACCTTGAGATCCTGACTAAAATATCCCCACATGTTGTACATTTCATCACTCCCCTCTTTATTGATTTTTTAATTTTTATTTTATTTTTTTTGTTTTTTAGGGCGTACAATAGTCAGAGATTAGGTGAAACTTCATTGGTAAATATGATACAGTGATGGATATGATCAGAAGAGAAAAAAATATATTGAAAGGCCATTCTATAAGTTGAAAAGAATTACTTATCATGAATAAACATTCAGTTGGGTAAGAGAAACTCAAAAGTACTGATTGTGTGAAAATATGTGTAGAGAAATCAATGAAACTATTTACCATGAACAAATATCACAAAGAATTGTGTCAAAATCTAAAAGGTTTTATTATGACACAACCAATCATATCATCGATGAATTCCATTTTTATAAAAATAAACCCTTAAAGATGAAATGTTCCTCATTATTATCATGCCACCAATTAATGTTGAAAATATAAATTTTCCATATGTTCCACAAGTAAAATATCTACCCCAAAATATTGTCCCCTACCCAACAATTAAAATATTGCATTGTCCTCAATGTGAACCTATAAGATGATATGTGCGTAAGAAATATAGAATTTTCAATTGGACAACTAATATAAAAGTGAAAGGGGTTTTAACGACATGATATTCTCAATTGATGATGGGGGTCATATAGTGTGATGAAGTCAACTAAAAGGGTGGGAAGTACTTCAATGTATTTCTTCAAATGTTTCCCATTTAATGTAAATCTCTTTATGGTGTCCTCTTGTGTTATATACACTATAAAATAAAGAAATACATTAGATACAACATAAGGACCTAGCCATTTGGAATGCAACTTATCAGGCATCAGCTTCAGTCATGAACTGTAGAGTAGGAATTTCTCTCCAAAACAAAACTCCCTTTATTGGATCATTCTATCATGTTCTAATTTTTTTATTTCCTTACATAGCCTTGAGTTATCATATGATGACAATTGAATCTTGCATTCTCTTGTATTTGCAGCTCCCATTGAATTCTAGATTGGGACAAATCCATGTTTCATTTATTTATAGCCCGATAATCTTGATGCTTGACTTGCATAAGGAGGTTAATGGATTTCCCAAAAACAATCCGAAATGGGGAAATACTGATGGCGGTATTTTATTCTATCCTATAAACCCAAAACACACCATCTAGGTGCTTGCTCCAATCCTTCTTATTAGACTTCACAACTTTCTCTAAAATTTGTTTCAAATCATGATTTGAAACATCAGCCTGGATTTTTTTGGTAGTGGTGTAGTGTTGATGTATTGTGTGTCACCCCATACTTATGAAGGAGGGACACAAAATTAAAACTATAGAATTTTTTCCCATGATCGTTGATGATATACTTTGGTACTCCAAACCTACAAAAACTTTGTGCCTTGACAAAGTCCACTACAATATGAGAATCATAAGTGATGGTGTCCTTAGACTGCACCCATTTTCTCACATAATCAATAATGAGAAAAATATACAAGAAACTAAATGAACTTGGAAAAGGACCCATAAAATCAATTACCTAAACATAAAAAATCTCATAGAATAATATGGATTGTTGGGGCATCTCATGTCTCCTAAAAATATTCCAATGTGTTGGCAACGTGAAAATGACTTAAAAAACTAATGAGCATCATAGAATCAGGTATAAAAATATAATCTAGAGTGTAAGACATTCCTAGCTATCTTTTGGGGTCCAAAGTGTCCACCAAAAGCAAGTGTATGGAAAAAATGTAAATCAGACTAAAAATCATGATGATGAACATGCCTACCAATAATTGTATCACTACACATGCGACCGAGGTAGGGATCATCCCAAACATATAATATAGAATCAATATTCAAACTTTGGACTTGATGTTTCTTTAAATTTATAGGATTTTCAGAGGTAATTGGGTTATTAACTAAATCAGAATACCAAGTATGTGTACCTGAGAGTGAATAAATATTCTCATCGAGGGATGTGTCCAGAAGTGGTACCTGGTCCAAGTTGTCAGCTTATAGTGTGTTAGTAAGCCTACAATTGTGGTCTGGAACCAATTTTAAAAGAAGGAGCATCCATTAGACGAGTCTATGATTTTCGTATGGCTTCTTCAAGAGGTACCTCAGTTCCACATGGTTAGAAAAAGACTACTTTAGAGCCCATTAAATATGAAAATAATTTATCTAAAGAAAATATAATGGTAAGAAATTCTTTTTCCATGGTTATGTAGTTTGATTTGGCTGAATCCAATATCCTCAAATCATAGGAAGTCAAATGTGAATGTCCCTCCACCCTTTGTGATAAATATGCTCCAATTTCTAATTTTGAAGAATCACACATCAGATCAAATGGAATGTCCCACCGTGGGGGATGTATGATCGATTGAGTGGTCAGATTCAGTTTTAGTTCATTAAAGGAAGTCCTTCAAGAATCATCAAACAAAAAATCAGAATCCTTTAGAAGTAATCATGATATAGGAAGAGCAATATTACTAAAATATTTGATAAAGAACCAATAAAATCCTGCATGCCCAAGGAAATATCTTACATCGTGCACATATGAATTATAGGGTAAGGATAAAATAATATATAACTTCGATCTATCAACCTCTATCCCATGTTTTGACACTATAATCCCTAATAAAATACCATTATCTTCCATGAAATGACACATTTCAATGTTTAAGACAAGATTCTTCTCAATACAACGATTCCACACCTTTCCCAAACTAGATATACAATCATAAAATTATGAACCATACACTATAAAATCATCCATAAATACCTCCAAGAAAGTCTCAATAAAATACAAAAAGTACTAACCATACATCTCTGGAAGGTTCCTGGGGAATTTCAAAATCTAAATGGAATCCTCTAGTAGGTAAATGTACTAAATGGACAAGTTAATGTTGTCTTATCTGGATCCTACAGGGCTATAAAAACCTAAAAATATCTATAAAATTCATTCAGGAAACAATAATTTGTTTTTTCCAACTAGTCTCTCAACCATTTGATCAATAAATGGGAGGAGGAAATGGTATTCACGAGTGAATTGATTTAGTTTCCTATAATCAATACACACCCGCCAACTATTTTGTTCCCTCGTTGGAACTAAATCCTATCTATCATTTCTAAAAATAGTAACACCACTTCTCTTAGGCCCAACCTGAATAGGACTCACCCATTGGGAATTTGGAATGGGATAGATTATACATTCCTCAACCAAATTTTAAACTTCTTTTTTAACAACTTCTAGAAGTGTTGGATTCTGTCTCCTTTGTGGATGCCTAATTAGTATATCCCATTCCTCTAAAAGATTACTATTCCTAATAATTGAGGGGATAATACCTCATATGTTATCTAAGGTTCACCTAATTTCCTTAATATTCTCCCTCAAAAGATTAAAAAGTTTTTCTTCATGTTTGAATGGGATATTGTTAATAACTATAACAAGTAATCTCTCACCACTTAACCAGTATGAGTATTTTTGATTTGGTGGAAATGGCTTGAGTTCTAGTGGTGGGGGTCAAGTATGGATGGATACATTGAAGGATATGAAATATGTGCAAAATGAACATCAATACCAGAATAGAAATCATCAAAATCAGAGAATAATTCATCAAATCCATTAGTATACTCAACATACAAGTCATAATCAGAATGAACATGATCAAAATCAGAATATAGAATCCATTTCAAAATCAAATATAAGAGAAATTTGTGCATTTCAAACAGGTGTGGAAGTTCTCTTAAACATAAAACTAGAACCAATTATCATAATATCTCTAATCATGGGACAATCAAAATAAATGGGGTTTTTAGTTGGTGGTTTAAAATGGGAGACCACAAAAGTAGAATGGTCATCTGATGGGTATTTCATGGAGTCAATAACATTAAATTTCACAACATCATCTGTAAAATCCACGGAAAGTTTACCCTAATAGAAATTTATGATCATTTTTTTACATTTGATGAAGGGCCTACCTAAGATAGCTGGAGAACTATAATTTACCTGATCATCCTCCATGTTAACATAGAAATCTGATGGAAATATATTGTCTCTTACTCGAACAAGTACATATTCAAGGAATCCTATTGGATATTACATAATTCCATTCACAAACTGCACCACTACTCTCATCTTCTTCAACTCACCAACCTATAAACAAGATAATTATAGAGTGAGGAATGAAATTTATGAAAGATCCCAAATCATATAAATCATCCGAAAAATGTAACTCCCCTATGGTGCATGGGATGGTGAATGTCCCTTAATCCTTGCACTTTGTTGGAATTTATTGAGTTGGTGTAATGAGTGCTGACACAGTTATTCCAATATTTATCCTATTATTTACATTGAGATATATTTGATTGATACAAAGTTCTTTTAATAATTTGGAATACCTTGGGATTTTCTTAATGGCTTCAAAAAGGGGGATGTTTATCTTCACATGCTTGAATGTGTTGAAAACCTCTTTTTACATTACCTATTCGCCATCTTCTTGGTTTGAACAACTCTATTAGAAAAAAGGAAGGGGTTTAGGAGGAACATCATCAAAAAAAAAATCTTACTTTTACCTTTATCCTTGGTTTTCTCATAATTTGGTATGGAATGGGGCTTTTTTGGAGGTTTGGTGAATCCCAGTGGAACGATAGGTGAAGATTTGTCCGTTTATTGTTTCCCACTTCTCAATGTGATAGAATTGACATTCCCGTTAGGATTTAAAGTATTTTATGAAGGGAGATTTTCAGATTTCTAACTTACCAATTCATAGAGGGTGGTGGAAATCTATCTCATTTGTGTCTTCAACTTCCTCAACTCAGAACCTTGAATCTTCAGCTCATTCGGTTAATTAGGAACCATTGTTTTTCAAAATATCATTAATGTTAGAATCTAACTTTTTTTAATAATTCCATTTTTGTTGGATTGTTGATTATCGAGCTTCAAATAAACTTTTGTGTTGTTGGAAACCCTTTTGGTAAGGTGGAGGCTGCTAGAAATTTTGTTGGAAAGGTGGAATTTTTTGTTGTCCAGAGTCATACCTCATTTCTGATTGATCCTCCCACCATCAGTTGTATATTGGAGAAAATAAAACAAACTTATTCTAGGGATGTGGATGTTTTTGTTACTGATATGGTCTCCCATGTAATACTGCTGCATAATACCCCATCTCTTGTAGTTAGAAGAAATAATCAGTTGGGTGGTCCATTTTAGTGAAAATTACACAAGGCCTCATAAGAGTGGGTTGAGATGTCTTTTGATCCAAATAAATACGCCTCACTATAGTAGTCAATTATTATATCTTGGTATCAGTTAAATAATTTTCAGAAAAATAGACTTACCTGATATACTCCTCGAACATGTGGTGTACCTTTATTGCAAAATTGTTGGGAGTTTTGTGAAATATTGTTGATCAATGCACGTGCATATATTGGTATTTTGTACACCAATTCTCCTTCAGCTATGACATACACCATGATTCTTTCCATAAGAGTTATTCCTTCATAGAATTATTGGATGATAAGTTTTTCACTAATTTGGTGATACGGGAAGCTTCCAGACAACATCTTGAATCTCTAATAGAACTCATACATTGACACCCCTTGGGATTGCTTGAATCATTGGATCTCTTTGTGAATGGATTTGGTCCTTGATTCTATAAAAAATATCTAAAAGAAAAGTCATATCAAATCATTCCAACAGTTTACATATTCTGGTTGTAGGTAATACATCTAGTCTTTTACCATTCCATCATTTGAAAATGAGAATGCTCTTAGTTTAATTTGATCTACAGATACATTTCTTGGATTAATAGATGATAAAACCAAATTAAATAATTTTAAATGTTTTTTTGGATCCCCATCATATAATCCATGATATTTTGGATGTAGGTGAATTATCACATATTTCCGTTCAATGGTAGATTTGAGAGTTGGGTATGCAATACAATTTGGTTGATAGTTAATATCTGGTGAAACCAATTCTTGAATAGTTCTATTAAGTTAATTTTTATTGTTTGTAGTAACTATTATTGTTTTATATTTGAATTAAAATTGATTCCAATTTCATGGTTACCATAATGGAGGAATTATACAACAATTAGAATGTTGAAACTCCTTGTAGACTAAGACTCTCTAATTTGAGCCAAAAGGCTGCACTCAAAATCAGGATCAAGATATAAGATATCTTCTTGATTATCTCATTCCATAAATTAAATAAAAAATAAATTAGGAAAATTGTACCATTATAAAAAGAAAATAAGTTTAATTGATAGAATGATAAAAATAAAAAAGGAGGAATGAATGAAAACATAAGAAATGTGAAAAAAGAAAGAAAAAGGAGAAGAAATGATTAAAATAAAGAATAAAATAAATACCCATAATTGGTTGAAAAAATTACTTTACTCCCTAGAAATGGTGCCAATTTTAAAGGATATATCATGGGAACACTCAAATGATGTTTAATTGTTTAATTCTGAGGTGTAGTAGAGTAGATAATCAATCTCATCTCACAAAGGAGGAAGTAAATTAAAAAAATTATTAAGAATATTATAATCAAAAGAGAAAAAAAAAACTACTTCAAAATGGTTGGTTGTTTTACCATTTATAAATATAGATTAAGTATAATGGAAGAAGATTACATTTTTTTAAAGTTGAAATTAAATTCGATTAATAAGGCACAACTAGAAGATGTTTTTTAGAAAATATTTTTAGAAGGTGTAATCGATCAAAATATACTTCTTAATTTACTAATTAATCATTATCAATTAAATTAATATCCACTTAATTATTATCCCCTAATTGTTTAACCCTCAAACCTTATGATAATTAACTTAACCACCAAGATTAAATTAATTAAACCCTAGGCTAGATTTGGAACATGCCATCGCATCACCATTATTTGATTGGTGTTAAAATTATATCTTATAGTAAATGGTGAATTAGGTAACATATACACTCTATACATGAGGATTAATTTATTTTATGTATTTTATTTCAATTATACAAATTGATCCCCTTTGATCTTGTATTACCGATTAAGATCGCTCTCTCACAATTCACACAATTATCAACCTCCTGTGTTTGGTATTTATTATTAAATTTCTTTCTTAGTTTAACATAAATTAAAAAATAAATTAATATATCATATTAATAGAATAAAAGTATCTCATTCACTAAAAATAAATTAATGAATAAGGTGAGAGGTAGATTGATTACTAAAAATAAATACTCTTCTATGGGCAGTGTAGTCATTGTAGAAATGTTTTTCATATGAAAAGGTCTTGGAAAGGGTATAACCTAATCAAATTTCAAATCATTATTTACAGACCAAAGAGGAAGATTAAAATATAGATAAAATTGAAAATAACATAATAAATGGAATATAAACTAAGAGTTCATTTAAAGAACAATAATATTACAAAGTGAATAAGAAGAAAAAGGCTTCGATAAAAGGATCCCAGCTTCAAGAGATCTCCCTCTTGAAATTCCTGGAGAAATAGCGTGAAACCAATTATAAAATACCTTAAATATCCTAATTAAAATCGTTACCCCTAAAAATGAAAAAACTAATTTATATTGTGTAGGGGATAGTAGGTTTTAAGAGGTTTCAAGTGTGAATGAGGAAATTCATCCAAATAAATTAAGCCAAATTTCACTACCTGTTTGAACACAAAAACGCATAAACCAGATGTCATTAGAGAATGATGATTTGTGACCAAATAGTCCCTTGATATTCTATCCTAATTGTTTCCAAATCCAATAAATGATGAAGAAGTTATGTCCTAAATACATAACTGATTTCCAATCGGGTGAGTCCGGCCAATCTTTGACTTCATGGCCCTTTTACACCAATCAAATGCACGACATAACTCATATGTAATCAATGAAAGTTGTATCCCATTATGTCAAGAAAATATTTACTATATTTTATGTCCAAATAATTCATATAAAAATATTTATGTCTGACTTTCTATAGTTCAATTTAATGGTAAAACTGGAATTTTCATCAAATTTTCAAATGAATGATCTAATCCCAAATATTTTATAAAGAAACATATTAAACACAATTTCAGGAAATTATATCATTTATTATTTATAAAATACTCAATAAAACTGTATTTTATCAGATAACCATGGGATAAATGTTCATTTTTTGAGGCATGACTATGAGTTGGATATTGGAGATTCAACATATAGTTTCACTTTAAATAATAAAATTGGAGTGTACTTAATTATTGAGAGTTGGGAGGATTTAATATAAATGAATGGGTTGTTTAATGAAATTTTATTAATGAATGTAAATAACACTAATACTGTTATTATTATCTGTATCTAAGAATAAATGAAATGAAAAGTTACATGTGTAATTAATAAATTTACAATGGTTGGATTATAGGTTATGTGAATATTTATTAGGGGTAAAAGTAATAATGATGATATTATTACTTATTCTAAAAAAATGAAAATCTATGATTAATTAAAATATATTAATATATTATTGGTATTTAATGAAATTTTGTTGTTGAAATGTTTATGGTGGTAATAATAAGGGAGGATTAATAATGATAAAATTTATTTTTATTATTGTTATTATTATTAAATTGGGAAAATAATAGTTATGTGTATATATGTAATGTGTATATAAATATGTGTTATATATATATGTGGGTGTATATATATATATATATATGTGTGTGTGTGTGTGTGTGTTTGTGTGTATAATTTGTATACATACAGGTTATATATATGTATGTGTGTGTATGCTATTATATATATATATATATTTCTCTCTATGAGTGTGTGGGTGTATATATTTATATTTAGGTGTGTGTTTATATATTATGAATATATATATATATATATAAATATATATGACTTTTAAAATATATTTAATGAATGTTTAAATGTGTTTTAGAGAGGTTTTTAAAAAATAAACACATGAAGTGTTGGGAGTTGCGCAGGGATTTAAGTGGGGGAGAAATAAAAAAGGTGAAATAAATTAGATAGATGTAAGATAGAATGAATTATGGAAATATAATGTAAATAAAAAATGTTAAGAAAAATATTTGATTAGATGGACACACTGTCAGTGTTGTTGGGTTTATCTTGATGACAAGAAATTAAATATTAAGTTTGTTTTTGAAGGAAATGAGGTATTTTTTTCAAATATAATTTAACCCTTTTTTACATTTTAAATATCAAATATGATGATAATTCTAAATCCCATCAAATTAGGAATTGTTCTAGGATTCAATGGTGCAATTGAACTCGGACATCAACCCTTATCAAAAAATCATTATTTCACTTAAGGCATGAAGACCTTGATTTTTTTTATGTTTTATAATAATTCATGGAATTTTTTAGCCTATTTGTATATCTCCAAGAGACCTATGTTTTATGGTTTACAACATTAGGCGTGTGTGTGGATGTGGAAACCTATGTTTGATGTTTTCTTGCAATTGGATTTTTTATGGTTGTGTCTCTTGCTCGATATGACATGATGTTAGATTTTTTATCCTGTATATATTTTTTCATGTACTATTGTTGTGTCTGGATTTTATGTAGGAGAATCCATATAGATTATCCCCTTATGAGAGGGATGTGTGAGATATTTTTGAGCATGTGCGAGGGCTATCCCTTATGGCGGGACTATTCAATTTTTTTTTGTAAACTATCCTATCAAAGAGGGGGATGTGTCTGAAATTGAAGGTGAAATTACTTTATGTATAGTTAAGAGTAGGTATAAATTATCTCTAAGGAACATCCATATGTTTTTTAATAGTGTGATATATATTATTGGTTATATATGTACCCTACATACATTCATGGAATGAAATTTTATATTTTATGCATTAATGTTAAGGGCTATTGGTGGTGTCCTATTTAATCGTGTACTCACACCCTAATTAGTAATTTTTGGATTCATTTAGACATTATTACTACGGATTTTGAAGAGGGTAAGGATCTGGATGTATATGTCTTTGAAGACAGAGAGGGAGGATGAAAATGTTGCAGGATAGAGTTCAAGCAGGACGTCTACTACTTCATTTATCTATTGTCTTTACCCTGTAAACTGGATTAGTTTGTTTAGATTTGAATTATTATTTGACATAACATATTTTTACTGCATATATTTTGAGTGAAACATCTATTTATGCATTTATTTATTGGATTTACCCCACAATCATGTGCTGTCCACTCCTTAGGGCCTACCCACATGCCTGAATGGGTCATAAAACTAATGAATATCCCCAAAATCCAACAAATGTTCTTTCATTATTATTTTTACAACTCAAAAACATCCTAGGAAACTTCTCAGGAAATCACCTATCCTAACCACTACTCTTTGATAATCCCGTTCAAATATGGATTTTTAATCCAGAGGGAACCTGGAAAGCAAGGTGCACCTTTTTGAAATAGGTAGTAATGTTTAGAATTTTAACCATTTAAAATTTGGAGGTCTTACATTAGTTAGATAAGTAATACTATGTTTCATAGATGGTGGTGTTATATGAAGGAAAAAAATATATTATAGGAGACCCATGGAAGTATATGACTTGATTCATGGAACATGGAGGTTGGGTCATGAAAAATGGCTACAAATCCAATAACCAGAAGGAAGTGTAGTGGCACTGCATAGATTTGAAGTGTGGGGGTCCACAAAAAGTATATTTTTCTTTAAATATGGCAGATTATAACACCCCTAGAAAATTAAGACATAAAAGAAGAAATTTTACTACCCATGTCAACAAGGATAACCTTTTTTAGGACACTACCTGATTATAACTCCACATGTGTTGTCCCATGGGGACAAACCTTAGTTTGACGACCTATTCAAGAATGTGGATGGGCCCCTTATTGTGGAAAAAACATGTCTACAGGGAAACTGGTGTTCTTGTGGGGCCTAGTTTTTATAATCAAATATACATACATTAAAACATGTGCATGTATAAAGTGAGTAAAACCTTGTATAATACCTCAAAAAATTCTATGCATTTCTTTCATAATATAAACCATAAATTCTAGTTTGAAAGTAATGCATAAAACATTTTAAAATAAACATTAGGTTTATATTGAGTTACAATCATGAAAAATGTATTCAAGATAAGATTATATTTTTAGAGATAATAGGAACCAAAAAAAATCTAAAATATCATAGAATAAAATATCATTATCATGGAGTGAGATGACATCATGAAAGAAAATGCCTCATCATAGAATAAGCCTCAATGTTTCATGAAATGAACCAGATGATCGAAGCCCCAAATGGGTTGGTGATAATATGAGTGTACAACCTCAATCCCACCTTCAATAGGCCATGGTTTGGTTAATAGCATAATAACATTATTTAAATATATAGATAATAAATTGAACAATATAACAACACATGCATGGGAAAAGATGTATCTAATGAAATCCAACAAAATAAAAAACCAAAAGGTGAATAAAAATGTTGTACAAAAGTCACAAAGTGTAAATTACCCCTAAAAAAGTAAGACACTAACCCACCATATGGTCTCCTCAAATTAAATCCATACAAACCACCCCCATCAGGCACCATTGTCTATTATTACCCATTAGCTCTACCAGCTCCACCAACTCCACTTATTTCACTTACAACACCAATCTATGCAATTTATTCATAGACACAACATGTTTGAGCATATGGCTCATACAATAGTGAGTATTAACATGAAAAAGAATATTTTATAAAACCCAAAGTAAAGATAAAATAATAGGTGATCTAAACAAATATATTTAAGGGAAACCATGAGGATAATTCCAAGTAATCAAATATGATCTAAATTAAAGTCAACCACGGAAAAAAGAAGAACCTAACTCAAAGGGAAACCATGAGGATAATTCCATTGAAAAAATATGATCTAAAGTCAAGTCAACCATGGAAAAAAATAATAATTCCAATATTATATACTCAACTTCTTAAAGAGTGGTATCTCTTGATCAGATAGAGAAATTTAGTGTAACTAATGTCTTAAAATCCCAAAGGTTATATCCTAGATGGAATTCATATCACAAAGGTAAGCAATTATGTTTGATATATCACAATACTTTAAATGTAAATATATTCCATCGCAACAACTAATCAGGCCCTAAACTTCCATTCCATATCACTCTAACCATGATAGGGACCCACACTACAATTTTTATTGAACATCAGCTAATAGGGTACCAAGATTTAATGGAAGAAATACCTACAACCAATCTTGTTGGAAAAAATAATTCTCTAAAGGTTTAATACCTACACCCCATCACACGGGGCTATTGAACCCACTTGTAGTATGGAGGACTAACACATCACCGGAATCCAAGGGGCCCTGAACCCATGATTTAATATTGGACCCATGCCCCAAATATTTAAATCCTGATTCCAATATCTTATGGTGGAAGTACTTGTTCCATAAAACACATAGGGACACATTCCCTATCTAAAAGAACATTTATATGGATTATTAACCCCATTTAAAAATTGAATGACTCACCCACTCACCAATTTAATATCTATGAAACTAAATAACATTTTCCATCGAATATACATCAAGTAAAATCCCAAATATTGAAGAAATATCTACTATCATCCTCTATAAAGAAATTATATTAGAGTTGAATACTCATGTGCCCAGTTCCGAAACCCAAGTGTTGGAGTATGAGAAAAACCATAAATTATCAAGTAAATTAAATATACTTATGGGGAGAATGACATGTAGTATCAAAGTGTTTTCTAAGTTTGTTCAATAGTTTATTATAATGCGTTGACTTAATAGACATGGAATTCTTAATAGGAAACTTGATGTGTGAGACTCCCTACAACATTTGGGAATATATAACCAATACATCTTGAATTTTATTCCATGATAAATGACCAGATATTTCAATACATTATGTGTGAAACCACTTGGGATAGAAGAAATGTACCCTCAGAATACACTAAGGCTTTTAACTGGAGGTAAATTTCTTATTTATAAAATGCATGATGTGTGGAACCATGCATATACATGGTGTGTATTTTTAGTACACATTGATATTCCATTTATAATATACATAGTGTGATTGATAGTTCATATTTCATGTTTCTCCATCATTTTGACTTGAAGTATACTTGGGTACACATCAAGACACATGGTCCCAAAATACTAGGCATGTGATCCCAGGATACACCCAATGAAATATTTATAGCATGGTGTAAACCCTAGCATTGAAAAATGAAAACCACATGACATGTATCCCAGAGTATTACATGGTATGTAATTAAATATTCTAGATCTTCAATTCATATTTCCCCTTAGTTCACACCACTACCTCTACCTTCAATCATGCCTATATGTTTTCTTATTCTTAATTCCCCTAGGATCACCGTAGTGTCCTGATAGAGTGGATTTTTTTATTCATCTTTTTCTATTCGTTTCTGACCAACCTTACTTGAAACCATACCCAAAACCCTTTTCATCATCACTTCCATATGCCCAAATCCAAAATTTCCTAACCATCCATTATTATTGCATCATGGTACCTTGAGTGAACCCAAGTGAGAAGAATAGTATAGTAATGTTAAAATATTGATGGTTTTTGGAATTATATACCACCCAATAGGATGTTAACATTCATATTTATCAATGAAATTGAGTATTAGGGGAATAATAAATCTTGATAATCTTGGTGGGATCATTGTGAGGATTTTTGAGTAATGATCACTAAGAAATTTTCAAACGTTGAATAATGAATATTAATAAAAAATTATCAATAAAACCATTAACCAAAACAATATTATCATTGGAAATATATAATCAGCTATTATGGGAGTAAATATAAAGAATTAATCTCTATGTTAATCCCATGCAGTAATTATATAATTATCAAATATTCTAACTTTCATGAGGGAAAAATTGTTAAATTATAGAATCAATTCTTGATGCATCAAGAATATAATCCATGTTATTTATTTTATAAAATATTTTTTTATTCAACCGTAGATTTGTCAAAATCCATGAAATATATCATGTTATTACATTTTAGAAAAGCAAAACACTTGAGAAAAAGTAATTTGATTAAGGGAATAAAGAGGTAAATGTGAGTGATATATTATCCTACCTAATGGCATAAATTTCATGGATTAATTTTATTTTCAACAGTATTTCATGTAAATCACCAAAGACTCATGAACATGCCTTCATTTCATGGGTTCTATGTTGATTAAATCAAATAAAAATCCATCATTCACCCCTTACTTTACTTAGTGATGATAAGAAAACATAGGATGACTTAATCAAGGGGAAGGTGAAAAATATGACTTTATATTTCCATCTTTAGGTCAATAAGGTAAATATTTAAACTGCTGACAAAATCTTGGTTCATATCCCATTACTAGAGAACACTACTTTTACATCACCTAAATAAACAATAATTACAGGTACTACATTTTTTTATAATTATCATTTTAGATTTTATTTAGTATATATAGGCATTCATGCTCTTGAAATAAATATTGAGGTGTTTGATAATTTTTTAAATACATATTTTAGAATAACTAACCTATAATTCAAAAAAAAATTAAATTCAAGGTAAAAATTGAATTCCAAGACAAATGGAGTGATTAAAAAAAAATTCAGGCTTGATAGTTTGGTTAGATTTACTATTTTACCCTCTTTAGAGGATCTGTCCTTCTATACAAAAAAATAAATTAATCATCGTTTATGAAAAATCCAGGTTTCTAAATCCTCCCCACCTTCAAACCTTTTCAACCTAGAATATGAAATAAACTGATATTTTAAATTTAAAATATCAAAAAAAAACTTTATATGAAAAAACAAGCCATTCTAGCACAAACTCGGTTCACCTATAGAGGCCCAATCTCTATGAGAAATTGAGAAAAAACTATCCTTGAAAGGAATCCCAATAATTACTACTTTCATTAAAATTAACTTCCCTAGATTCCCAAGATTCTATATTAAAGACCTTCCCAACCACAAGTCACACTTTCATATAGAACACACTAAAAAGTAAAAACAATTAACTTTAACCTTATAAAGTTTCATTATCAAGGGAGTGATATGTGTAAAAATTATCCTATAAATATTAATCCTGTTTATACCATATTAAGAACTAAAAAAATGATCCAATAATACAATACAAGCTCACTAAAACAACTAAATAACACATAGTTGGGCCGAGGTACCTCTTCATAAAATCATTTGAAGAGGAATTTAATAAATGAAATTATTATCCTCAATCCATTAAATAGCCAACACAAAGCTTATCAAAGATCCATTTAACCATAATATGAAGTGGATAGTCTTGACCCATTTAAATAACCATTAACTTTATACTCTAAACCTTGAATGTAGATACCAAAAAAATGAGTGACCAAAAAACTTAATCCATAGAGTAATGTAACCTATGATATGTATAGAGGCACCACATATTGAACACCCAGTATAAATTTTTCCATACATTGCTAAGAGAACATAATTCAAATAAATCATCAAAAAAACCAAGATGATCCATATAGGATTAAAAATATCTCATCCTAAAGAATAATTACATACTCTCTATGGTTAGGAGAATTCTTCATGTCTTTTACCTCTAAATACCTAATCCCACAAGATCCCACAAGATCCCACATTTATCACTACCATGTCAAACATCCCTCACTCGTTGATATGGGAGGGTCATAATTATTGGTAAAATACATACATAGTATTCATATTACATGAAAACCAACCATATAATGTATAGATACTTAGATACATCTTACACATACTGAGAATAAGAATTCATTATTGGGGAGTTTGATACTATTTCACTACTTTGTCACTCTAACCACATAAGTTTTCATGACCTTAAGTGTAACATAAGCAAAATATTTCTCAAACATCCTACTAAAGGAATGGATTTCTCATATCCTAAACTCACACCTCAATATCCCACTACACTACCAGTTTTATTGAAATAAACCAAATACAACCACCAATACATATGATGATCACCATCTGATTCAGATCGACAAGGGTTGAATCAATGGAGACCACCAAAATTACCAACATGTATAAAAAACAAAGTAGGGGAATTCAAAACACTCTTCATTATCACTATAATTTCAATAATTCTTTAGTGATACCAAAACACTACCCATGTAATGTCTTTTACATGAAACCAAATCTAATTTTGACCTTCAGAAACCCATTTATTTCTCCCTATAGGTTAAAGAGGTCCCAGTTAGCATAATGAAATTGTTTCCCCAATGGGTATATTGTCTTGGTTGTTAGATCCATGAGCTTATAAAATCTATCTAATAAATTATAGAAGTTATTATTATAACCTATAAATAAAGCTATATTGAATAAAAATCCCCTCGATGAGAGTAACCCTGGTATATCTTCCCAAACATTTAGTTGTTCACCAACCACTATAGGTAATTGTGTAATCGTATTTTACCCATCATGTCAAACTATATCCACTAACTGGGAGATTATTGAATTAAATTCAAGAAATATTCATCATAGTATCTTGCACAACCCCTAAAAAGATCATGAACCATCTGATCTACACAATGGATGGTAACATTGGGTCTTATAATAACATGGTGGAATCACTAAAACTGTCTTCCTTACATAAGGGAGAACTCATTCTCTAAACTGTTACGAGAAAAAAGATGAGCATCATCATTAAGAGTATTTATCTGTAATTACTCATTAATAACTTCAATGAAATCTCCAAGTCTCAAATAATAATTCAAAAGTAATGGAATATCTATCACTGATGTTAAGGATAATGAGTGTTAATATAGAAGGAATAAATCATACCTAAAATCCTATCAGTTATTTCCAAATCAAATTTGTCCATCACATGAAATCATTCCAAGCACGACTTTCATCCCTCTATATCTATAACAAATTACCAGAAGGTGGTAAATGGAGATCATTAAAAGTGTCATCAATATCTAAATAATGCAACAAATCAACACTTTTTCTAACACAGGCTCCCCAAAAAAAGATATAGTTCCTATTATAAGAAGATATCTGATCTTAAATCTATATTTAATTTTTAGGTGTGACAACCATAACCATAGTAGCGCATATTTAGTCATTATATTATTGCATCAGAACAATATAAAAGTTATCAAAACATAAAGGACCAAATAGTTTAGTTATATTTGTAAACTAGATACATACATAAATCACACATACATTTGAATACATAAAATACAAAAAAATATCTTCTTTGAGATCAACATTACTCTATCTGGCGTATCCTATCATATCAATCATAATACACTTATTAACATCATAGTGAAATAAAACAAAATAAGAGTGATATAAAATTCTTATTAAGGCTTACAAATAGTGGAGGCTATCTTGATTAAATGAGACATAAATAACATGAAAAGGAAAATAATTTAAAATTCATGTCATTTAATCAATACCTAGAGAATGTATAATAATATGGCATGGATTAATGATGATCAAATAATTCCATACAAATAATAACATAATAATGAAAAATATCCATGGATATAATATTTATTCAAATAATTACATTGAAATAAATAAATGATTTGAGAATAATGGAATGAATAATTCTAGACATCTTAAAATTACTTTCGAGGCATCATGTGAGGTCATTATAAACATACTATCACAGCCTCGTGTGAAGAAATATTACACAAATGGGTAAGGAATTGCCCAAATAACCAACCTGTATTGTCTCATGATACCTATAAATGCATTTAGGGGATATGTAATTTTATATCCAACCAATCACTTAATAATTATAATGAATTAATCATACAAATAAACAATACAACTTAATCAAAACTCCTTAATAATAAATATCTAGCCATATTAGAAAAAACTAGGTAAAAAAATGTCAATAATTTCTGTAGTCATATTGGGCATAAACCATCTAGAGAAAGAATATGGATGGTATCATTACAACATATCCCTAATGGATCCTATGAAAAATAAATTTCCATTATCTTTGATGAATAAAAATATCCTAAATGTTCATTAAAACATTATTTGAGGAAAACTACCATATTCAATTGGAAAAATACTTTTAAAAACAAAACATTTATAGAATATTAGGAAAAAAATCATTCAAAATAAATATTGAAACTTTTAAAATAATCTTTAAAATATTTAGCGATCATGATGGTGGTAAATTTCATGCATGTCATAATCATTTAAATCAACTATTCTTTTCGCAGCTTTGGTAAAACATACCTTTTTCAAAAAATGACAAGAAGATTACTTTTAAAACTTATTATAGAAATTCATACATGGGTAAGAATGAATTTAATTAATAATTGTATAATATTAATAACTTTCTTGAAAACATTGTGATGAAAATATGGACATGGAAGAAAAACATTTCCGACCAAGTAGAAAATGATGACAGATTTTACTTAAAAACATTCATTTGGTATTTTTGAGTTACAAGAAGGTAAAAATGGAAATAATACATAAAAATCCATAAATAACCATATTATAAGAAAATATATGTTTTTCTATTATAAATTTCATATAATTACTCTAATGGAAACATAAAATTAAAAAATTCTGAAAAAGGATGAGATTGTTAAGTAAATGCTTAGCACTTTGGAAATTTTTGAATCATATCCCAATAAAAGTGATAACTTCAAATGAAACATTAAATAAAATAAATATAAATGTAATAATGATATACCATATCAAAGGGTAATAATATAAACCACATGAAAGAGAAAAATGGTGAATATGGAATGTGACTGATGGAAACAAAAGTGAGATGAGAAACACTTACCTCAACTATCATATTTATTTATACACGTTAGAGCCTCCAGAATAATAAATATAGATTTATTATAAATTTATTAAATAAAAATAATAATTTGTATAAAAATATATATGATTTTTTATAATATATTATCACATGTTTATTAATAAATCTTTATTACAATCATTGTTCTGAGTGATAACTACTTTGTTTTTCATGAATGTTTCAGTTATGAAATTCTAGTCCTTGTACATTATTCATAGTTACATATTTTATATAATTTTAAACATTATATAAGTATCATATATATTCATTATATATATATATATATATTTAGATTCATCCATTAAAGGTAGAGTAGAAAAAATGATTTACACCGTTCATGGGGATGGTAGCCTGTACGTACGCATAAACTATGATTCCATTTTTCAATGGATGAGAAGAAGGAAGGGTAAATAATAATTCACATTTATAGAATTATAATCATATTAAAAATAAAAAATATATATTTTTAGATAAATCATTATAAAAATCTATGAAAATTGGTAATGAAAAATAAATTACATTGCTATGTGGAGATAGTAAGTTGCGCATACATGTGAGTGATGTTTTCTCTTTCCATAGGATGGAAAGAAGGTAGATAATGATTATTACATAATAATAACAATGAGGTATATATAAGAAACTAAATTAAATAGTTTATATTGGATTACATGGATTTATCATAGAAATTGGAAGAAATAAAATTGAAAAATCCCGGTTAAGAGTTATACATCTTCAATGAGAAACCTCTTTGGTTTACATATTAACCTTTGAAGGTATGGAATATTGGATAGACACGAGGCTCTATGATGTGGTGAAGGATGATATTAAAGTCTTATGGTGGGGATATTATAATCTATAAGGATCAAATACTCTGATCAATAGAGAAGAATATACATCCATTTATAAGATATGGGAGGGGCACTCTTGGAATTACCTAAAGTATGCAATTATTATCAATTATTCTTTATAAACAAGTGGATAAAAGTTTATATTTTTTAGATAAGATGAGTATAATTCTAAAAAATTACATAAAATAATATTTAAACAAGTTTTTTTGATGTTTTTACCCTTATCTATCAGTTTAACCCACCCCTAACCCCCACCCCCATGCCACAAACCAATACAGATAACTAACCAAAATGGTACTTGAACCGATCCTCACATGACCCAAAGGGTGGTCCTGATCCCCAAAGGCTAGTGAAAAGTACTATTCAATGAATTAAATTAAATAGGTAATTATTTCCCCTAAAAAATACAATATAAAAAGAGCAGTTGATTAAATGTTTTCTATGACAAACACCTCATATGAGAAAAGGGTTCAACAACACCCTGATACATGTCTTCAAAAACAATAAGAAAACCTAGGACAACTGAGAATCAAAATCTATATCATGTTCTACACCTCCTAAAGTCCCTTAATTTTATTTTCACCCTCAATCTCTGAATGGTTCCTTCCCTTTACATGGACCTAGAAAAATTAAATCGACATAAACATGAAGGCAAAGGTAGGCTATGAGCTACAAGCCCTATAGGATTTCAAGAATAATTTCAAAATCATTCCATATTATAAAACCCATTTATGATTAATTTAAATAAATTATGGTATGAAAAACTTTCCATAGTTCATATCAAACCACGATTTAAGAAATATTTCCAATGACTATTAGAAAATAGGTTTAACAACATTCCATCAAAGTATTCATAATAAGGAATCTTATAAAATAGGAAAGGATGTATGATTTATAAAAACGTTATACGTGAATAATTATTTACATAGAAATTAACATGGATAAAAAATTTATATCATAATGACTATAAAATAATATTTAATCATATCACCATGGTTAGAAGACCCAGGGGAAGGATATCAATGGATTCTCACACATTTTTTTGAGGTAAAACATCCAATGCACACAAGGAACATCCCTAAGGACAAATAGGATAATATTCCTAATAACTAATCCCCCAACTCTCAAGTATTTGTTTGTGTTAGTTTACTTCAATCCATAACCAGATAGAGTAAATACATGCCCAACTAAGTCTCCCATTCACTTCAAGGTAAATCAAACAATTCATAAGGGGATATATTTGGATAAAAAACCATGTAAATTATCATTTAATTCCGCCCCAATTTAGGTTTTATAATATAATTTTCATTTCAAAAACTATACTCAATGGGTTTTTATCTTAAAATCACGTCATTATTTTAAAATCCGACATAAAATTGTTTTTATCAAAATTCATGCCATTATTTTCAAAAAGCCACATCAAATGGGTTTTTATCAAAATACATCAAGATATCACATTTCAATTCATAAATATCTCATGACTTTTATTTTCATCAAAATATTGTTAATTGAAAAAATTAAAATAAAAAAAAACATTTCTTGAAGTTCAATAATGAATCAATATAAATAATTTTCATTAAAAAAATTTTCATTTCAAAGTCCATTTATCAACAACCCGACTCAAAAATTATAAATTTGTTAGAAAACCAATTTAATTTATAAGAATCAGTGGTTTTAAATAAGAACAGTTTATTTAGACACCAACTTGTTTGATCAAAATATCAGAAGACCCTGATGAGGGGTTCATAAGAAAGAATATGGTTTACCTTTATAAATCTGGGAAGCTCCATGGCTTAAGAAAAGTGTTGTGGCATGGAGGTTTATAGAAGTCAACCACTGTAACAAAGGGTAGAACCCCACTTTAAAGTGCTGCACTGGTAGAGATAACCACATTACAGAAAGTTCTTCAATATAATATAAATACACCACCATGGTGAAAAAATAGGGTACCTTCCCATAAAAAAATGGAGCACAACCACTACAGTGCAAAGAAGAAGATTGTGTCATGAAGTTGTGTCTTTAGTAGTCCTTTTAAAATTTGTAACCAATCCAAGAGAAGAGGGAGATGAGTATTTATAATGGTTTTATGTGCATTGAGACACTCAAAAAATTATAAAATTAACTCTATGAATTAATACTTAAAATGGATCCCTGAATCAAAACTAAAATAGATGTTCCCATTAAATCCTAAAAAAGAGCCATTAAATCCATAACTGCAGAAACCCATGCTTTGGAAGATTCATGTAACCGACATGGAATGGCCTCTACGACGTGGTCTAAGACACCATATTGTAACACTTACCATATGACCCTACACGTTGAAGGATGGGGTGAAATATCCATGGTTGAATTCACTACAACACATTTATCCCCTCTACAGCATGGGCACAACCCCCAAAGAACCTCAACAACATAACCACTACCTACACAATGTAACCAACTCCTCTGTGCTGTGGTATGGTGTGTTTGACATGGTTACACCTAAGAGAAATGATTGTGATGTTACAATTCTCCCCAATATAAAATATTTCTACCCCTATGAATCATATCAAGAAGAATCCAAATGAAAATTCTGAGACCACTACTCTATCATCAATTCCTCACACCCCAAAGTCTCATATTAATCCAAACCATGCTACCAAAAAACCCAAATAATTTATTTTAATTTTACAAGAAGAACCTTTATCTGAGAATAAAAAATATAAATTGGTTTGATGGTCACAAATAAATCAAGTTCCACATCACAATTTTTCAAGATTAGGACATGTGATGGATTTAAGAGATATTTCCTAAGATGTGACACATAAAACATGTTGTTGATAAATGATAGATATGGTGGAAAATTAAAATATTGTTTCACCTTAACAACCTATTAAATAATAAAAAATGATCCCACATATATTGGTTTCAATTTTCCCTATTTCCTAGGCCATCAGTGACTAACTATGGTGACACTCTTAGAAACACCAGATCACTAACCCCAAACTCCAAAGAGATTCAATTATGATCAACATAGGATTGGTAATGAATATATGTCATTACCATTCTATAATGAATCAATTGAATAGTATCATTCATCTTTAGGACTAAATGAGATCCTGATAGGGAATCTTCCCCAACCTCAAACCATTAAAGAAGATATTTTTAGGGCCATCCAAACAGATCCTGAAAGGGTTCCATCGATATGGATGACTGATAACTATTATTAAATAAAAACTAGACCATCCCTAAACGGCTATCCAAAGATCATTAAAATTTAATGAAACATTCCTATATCATATCATCATGAATATAAATTTTACATTTTGTCTTCCCATATATTTTGGATATAATTTCATGCTCAACTTCACCTAGGATCCAATTGTTTCTTGGAGGCCCTTCAAAATGCGAGAAGTGGATCAAGGATTCCTATCAGAAATTATTACAGATTGAACTTCATGAAATCTCATGATTTTTTAAACATTAAAATTTTTAATGTACTCATCATTGGTTATATCAGGAATCAGAATAAAGTTATCTGATTTGGCTAATTGATCAATTACCACCCATATTGTATTCTTAGCTCAAGGTGTACATGGAAATATAACAAAAAAATACATAGATTTGTCATCTAACTTCCTTGACAACACTATATGGTGTTGAATAGAACCTGAAAGATTCTGATTCTTGGCCTAAAATTGATGACTTATATTATAGTGGGATGGAAAATCATTAATTTCATAATTCATACCTAGCCTCAAAAACAACTTCTCATGTTATAAAACATATTTTTTGGTTCCAAGGTGAATTTCCCAATTGGATTCATGAAAATATCCTCATAAAATATTTACTCAAAGGTAAAGAAACTAAAAAAATAGAAATAAAAGAATACCCTATGAAGGTAGAGACCACTCTCTAACAGTTTCCCAACCATATAAATAATATCAAAATACCAAGAACTCATCATTGAGTTATTGTTCGATAAGAATCATCTTGAGTAACATGAAAGTCAACTAAACACTAACCAATGTAATTATAGTATCATCCTCATGGACTCCCAAATATCCCAGATACATAAAATAAAATAGGTATATAAACTTCCACTACTCAAATGACTATTTCATGGATTAGGATGACAATTTTCTACTGAATTCACCTGTAATGACATTCACCTTAACAGGAATGTAGGAAATGTCAAAATAAAAGTATAGTAGGTACTCCACCCACTATATATGATAAGGCTTAAAATATTTTTATAGAATATATAACTCAAGTTTTTATGACCTAAGTAGGTGGTAGAACTTTCACTGAGAAGGTAATCCTTCCAATTCTTTAGAGCATGCATCATGATTGTGAGTTCAATATCATGTGTGGGATTGTTATTTTCAAGAGGATGAAGTTGATGATATCCATATTCAATTAAATGATCTATCTACATAAGAATAAAAACCATACATGAACCTAATTATTCAATGAAAAAAAATCCCTACTTGCCTTTTGGAAGAGTCAAAATACCTGTTGAAGTAAAATTATGCTTCAACTCATAAAAAATATTTAGAATAAAAAACAAACAATACTCCTTTTTGAGTAAGAGGGGTCATCAGGTAAGAAAAGATAGAGAAATCATAAAAAACTAATGATAATATATTTCCAAGACAAAGAATATCTAAGTATCAAAGACAAACCATGGTTCTTCCTAGGTCAAAATATCTTTCACCTTCTCAATATCAACTAAGAAACCATGTTCAAGAACCATGCGTACCAATAAATTTAATTCCCGCATCTAGAAGTTTCATTTAGAAATAATTGAATAATGTTTTTGGTTTCTCAATATATCTATTAATACTATAAGACGATGTACATGGTCCTCATTAGTCATCTGTTAAACAAATATGTCATCCAAAATATACCACAAAAAAGGAATCAAGGTATTCAGGGAAAATCCTATTCATTAATTCCATGAACACTATAGGATAATTGATTATACCAAAAATCCATAACAAGATACTCATAATGAACATATTGTCTCTCAAAGGTTGTCTTGGGATGGTCAAACATTTTAATTCCAAGATGATGATAACTATACTGATGATCAATAATTGATAAAAAAATCAACCCTTTTAGTTAGTCAATCAAATAATCAATATGAAGAAATGAATACTTATTCTGGACTATGAACTGATTGATATTTAAATATTTAACTCAAATTAAAAGGGCACCATTAGATTTTTTAGAAAAAATAGGGTTTTCCTAAATTAAAACACTAGGTTGGATAAATCCTTTAGATAATAGATCATCCAAATGAGTTTTCAACTCCTTCAGTTCTGTGTTTCCCTATAATAATAGGGAATAGAAAGAGGCTGAGTACCTGGTACCATTTAAATGAAAAAATCTACCTCTCAAATCAGTAGTGAACTAGAAAAGTAATATGAGAAAATATTATGACATTTAATAACTACTAGATGAATTTCACCTCCTGAACTTTTATGCTCCAATTCAAATGAAAATACAGATTCCCTCTTACCCAACTGTGGAATATTACATTAGGTTTAACTCGACCTTGGGTCTCAGTCACCTTTAAATACACTTATCAATCCATAAAGGCCTAAAGAGAAACATTTTCAACAATAATACAAGATATGATATTTATGAGATACCAAGAAATCAATCATATGAATGAAATCCAAAGGTTTCATATCAAGAACTAAAATTTTCCAAGCATGTATGAATTTTGAAAATAGGAATATACAATAAGGGAATTAGTTACCCTAGTATTTATTCATCATAAGAGGTGTATTAATCCTTATAATATGAGGCATAATACCTATAATAAGATTTAAAAATTCAATAATACAGGTTGACACAATGGAATGAGAGACTTCAATATCAAATAAATCAAATACTAAAGATGAAGAAACAACAATGACACCTCTAAATATAATTGGATCCACATCATTCTCTATTGGAGATTCATTTAATGTGTGATGAATATTCCTTACTAATGACTTTGGTTGGAACATTTTTTCCTAAATTCACATGACAATACCAAAAATCCTCTTCAAACCGATGATCCCTCAACACTACATGAAGTTGTAAAACTATGAAAAACCTATAAGATTGTGATGAGAATCCAAAATAGAAACAATTATTTAGTTCCTTAGAGAAATATAACATTACTTTCCCCACCTTACCATACTAATAAAAATTAATAGGGACTTTAATGAACATTGAATATGATTTAGCATAGGGTTTCTAATGAAATCCACCATCATGTTTTCTACAATGACCATAATATTGTTTTCACTAACATTTAAAGTGATCATTTTATCTTCCACTATGAGTAGGAGAAACTCTCATCAACTCTGAATTCTTAGTTAATTCAAGATCCACAATCAAATATCTTTCTAGAACCTCAAAATATGAAGTGGTTTTCATTTGAAAAACCTAGTATCGAATATCTGGTTGAAGACCCATCTCAAATCAAATTCTATGAAATTTATAGAATTAAAACTTAAATTTTATTAAAAAATATAATTTCCCCAAAAACCCCATTATAAATTAAGGCCTATTATTACATGATATAGCTAGGAAATCATTCATAACATACCCTTTATGTCCCAAAAATCCTATCAAAAACTGTATACCAACATCAAAGAGGTGTCTCAACCACATATGATACCAATTGTTTACAAACAAACCTAGATAAACCACATGAATTGTTCCCAATCTAGTCATTACATGATCTAAAGGGAGTTATTGATCCCCATGTTCTGGATATAAGTACCATTTAATCAATAAAATTAAAGATGGGAAAATTTCACCATAAAATTTACAAGATAAAATATATAAATAGATAAAATGGTCGGTATGAAAAAAACCTCACAGGAGAAAAGGGTTCAACAAAAACTTGATATGAATATAAAAAAATCATAATAAAACCTCAAAAAAATGGGATCCCAATCTCTATCATGTGATAAAACTTCCAAAGCGACCTCATGTCAGGTATACCCTCTTTGAGTGGTGGATTCCCTTTACCATAACCTCACATAATTAAATCTATAAATTCCCAAAGTCAAGGGTAGGGTGTTATCTACAATCCTATTTGGATTTCACCAATCATTTCATTTGAATTACCTATTAGAAAAACCATTTATGATACATGGTTCCTAAACCTTATCATTCCATCATAATTAAGGTTGAACTCATGAACATTTCTCAATTTTTTAAGTTATACATCTTTCTTTTATGCTAGTTTAATAATTACTTGGATAGATGGTTAACCAATCATTTGGGAAATATTATATTTCTTTCCTTCATTATATATTTCCAAATCCATCCTTTAAAAATATAGAAATATTGGATATTTTTTGACCAATATCATAGATAGAACGTATGATTATTTCAACTTAGAGTATCTACCACCCAATTCGATTTCAAAAGATGATAATTTGTTGAGCAATCACAATATTTAATCAACTCCAAAAATATTCTATGTTCATATTAAAATATTTCTCAGTGAATATATACTTTAAAACTTTATGATTAGTATATATATCACACATTTCCCTATAAAGATAATTCCCTTATAATATTAATGAAAAAATAACCATAGCTAACTTGAAATCATGAAATGTGTAATTTTACTCATGAAACTTCAATTTCCGTGAGGCATAAGCTATAACCATATCATTTTTTATGAGGATGAATCCCAATCCCATATTAGATGCATCATTATAGATCAAAAAACCTTTTCCACTATAGGGTAGTATAAGAATAAGTTCACTAACCAACATTCTCTTTAATTCATTTAAATGTTCCTCACATTCATTTGTCCAAAGGAACCTGAATCGCTTCCAAGTTAACAAAGTGAGTGGATTAGATAGTCATGAGAAATTTTCCAAAAAGTGTTGATAATTTCTAGTCAATCCCTGTATAAAATGGGTCTTAGTAATAGTGGTTGGTCTAGTCCAATTTTTAATAACTTTGTTCTATGATGTATCCACCGATATACTATCACATGAGATTATATAACCCAAAAAGAAACTTTTTATAGCAAAAATTAAAACATGATTAATTTTTTGTAAAACATATCCTTATTTATAAAGGTCTTAAAAATAGTCCTCAAATGATCATCATGATCTTTCTTTCTCTTTGAATATATAATAATATCATCAATAAATACTAGCACAAACTAATCAATATAATCTATAAATACTATATTCATTAAATCCATGAACATAGAAGGAGAATTAGTAAGACCAAATAGAATCACCATATATTTATAGTGTTAACACCTAGTATGGAAGGATATCTTCAGTATTTCTTCACATTTGACCCACAAATGATAGTATCTAGATTAAAGATCAATATTTCAAAAACATCAATGTCCTTGTGATTGATAAAAAAATCATCAATATGGGGAAGAGGATACTTATTATTGATTTTGATCATATTTAGTTCATAATAATTAATACAAAGTTTCATTGATCCATATTTCTTCTTAATAAAAAGAACTTGTTCACCCCATGGTGAAGCTCTTGGCCAAATAAACCCCTTTTCAATTTTATCCTATTGTTTCTTTTACAATTCTAATAAACCAATCATGGATATTCTATATGGAGTTTTTTAAATAGGTTTATAACCATGTATGAGTTCTATTAAAAATTAACTTTATAATTCAGAAGAAGATAATGCAATTATTTGGGAAATACATTAAAAACTCTTATAAAATAGAAATATATTTTTTGTTTCTACCCAACCATCTAAGATAAGAATCCCATTTAAATAAGAATTAGGACCCATAAAATTGAGGCAACTTCCATTATAAGATCATATTTATCATCATAATGATAGAAAAAATATATTAATTATTATAATGAAATGTGAATTACCTTCCTCAAAAACTGATGTGGAACTTATGTAAATAAATATAATCCATGAATAAGATAAAATCAAATTCAACAAGGTGGATAGTAACAAGATTTATAAGATGAAAATTCCCAAAAACTTCAATTTGAAAAGAATCATATTCTCAAGATGGTATCATCATACCATTAAGAGTTTCACTACTAATATGACATATAATCATTATGTTGGTATAAGATACCCTTATAAAATTTTAAAATATAAAAGAGTTGGTAGATCCTAAATAAAATAATAAATTAGAGGTTTTAGAGTGGATGGTATGTGTGACTTTCAACTCTTTGTTATCATACCACACATAAACAATTATGATAATGTAATATTTCTCTCTATCTCTATGATTAATAGGTTTTTGACATTGATCATTGTCTGTAACCATTGTATTTTAGAACTGGTTAGCATAATGACCATACTCCTTACATTTGAAACACTATAGCATGGTTAGTGAATCTATGGCTATTTTTCTCCATCATTAGCTAACTTCTTCTTACAATCACATTGATATTTGATTAACTGATGACCTTACTTTCAACACTTAAATCATTTAATATCCCCATTATGTCAATTTCCTCTATATTTCCATTTACACATTTACCATAAATAAAATAAAATTTATTCTCTCCTTGGTTTTTATAATTATCCTTGAATTTCATATTTGTATTCTAATAAAAAATTTGATATTGGTCGGCAACTATAATCTCTATTTTCACCATGATATCACATCATTCTTTTTATTCATAGCTATATACTTCCCTTATGTATAATTCCATTTATATAATTTTTTTTAATCTACTAAAAAATTAATTAATATTACTTTCATGTTGGATGATAATTAAAGAATCGTACCTTTAATATCTTGTAAAATTTTCTTCATAGGTACTAAAAAATTCATAATCCTTATAATTTAGTTGAATTAATTCATCCAATATTTTCCTATAAATAATACAAGGAAAGTAATTATTGAAAAATAATATCATAGAGTTAACCCATTCGATGAAATCAATTTCTTCCCATTGAGGTTCTTGATATGAGTCCACAACAAATTCTATTTTCCTTAAAAATGATAAATAAAAACAATAAATTTTTCATGTTTCGAACACTGGAGAATGGATAATATATTTTCAGTGGTAGTGATCAATTTCTCAGAAACTAGTGGATAAGTAGACCCACCAAAAAAGGTGGATATTTACTCATGAAGGACTCAACAAAATGTTGTTCCATCCTTTTCTCATTTTAAATCTAAACATGATTCATTCCATGAGAAGGTTTCTTAATCCTAGAAATAATAATTTTCCATCTAGTTCCCATAACATATGTTTTCTTAAGAGGACAATCATTGACTTTACCACCCCATCCAGTATTAAAATTGTTTCTCAGGTTACAACCATTAAATACAATTAAAATAAATATTTTTGGAAACAATAATCATAGTTGTTAGCCAAATAATCATTAGAAATTATTTATAGGATATCTAAGTCAGTGCACCTTATTTTCAATTTATAACACTTTAGGTTTAAACTAGGTCATCCATGATCATATCTTATTCAAATCCTTCATAATATTTCATATTGAAAAAGTGAATTAATCTAAGAATATCCCTCAGGAGTGTCAAATCATGTGTGCATCAAGGGAACACTCACCATATACTAGAATTATGGATATATATACTTGACCCACTCTTTTCATGGTTATTACCCATAGATGCATCTATAATAAAACCACATCCACTTATAGTATCTAGACAGAGATTCTTTTCTACGAAAACCACACTCTTTTATTTACCATAACATAAGACATTCAATTATACATAGGATTATCGTAAGGGTTCTCACTATTGTTTTCCCATCCTATTTTCAAAATGTAACTAAAAATTTATCCACTAATAACTATATTTACCCATACATTTCATATATAAGTATTATGTCTTATTAGATGAATATTCAAAACAAAACATAAAAATATAAGCTATAATCATATAGGTTTAGTGAAGTTGGAAACTGGGATAGATAAAACAATTGTTTATAGGAATATACATCATGTCCCACTAATTTATTCACATATGGTACCCATTTTATTTATAACATACTAAAATTATTTCTTCATAATATAGAGGATGGAAATATAGAAAAGGGTGAGCTCAGATTCTTCGTAAAGTTAAAAAAGGTATATATCAATGATCACTTAAACATTACATGAGAGTAACGGTATGAGAAAATGAGATTAACATCTGAAAACCATACCTTGTATATATATAGATCATAATTTTGAGTTATGGAATAAATATTTTCAGTTCATAAGACATAAATCATAAAGTAATAAAAGAACATGATCCATGAGGTCATAACATTTGTATATGACATAGATTTTGGGCATATACATAAGTATAGAAAATAATGTCCTTAATTAAGGTTCACTACCTAGACTATCATATTGGATTGGATTCACTCCATATTCCATAATATTATTAGTAAAGGTTCACTCCTAAGACTATCATAATTGATAATTCCCCTTACTAAAATGGGTTCACCCATATTCCAATCCCTATTATCAGTGGAGATATCCATCTTGACCCAATGAATTGGAGGGACATATAATTCTAGGATCACCCATTACATAGTGAAAATTATTCATATTCATTTCAAAATATCAAAAAACATTCATCATAGAAAAAAATATGGAATAGAAACAAGTTTAATAAATATTTCATAACTTCATTATAGAATAACCTATGGAAAAGAAATAGGTTTCATAAGGGGTTCATCATAAATTAATCAACCATTGTGGAAAAAGTTTTTTGTAAAATATACTTAGATCATAATCATGCATAAAAAATTAAATTGGTTGGTATCATTAGATTATATCCCCAAAAAATCATAGGTAACAAAAAAGTATGTTATCATAGATTAAAAATTTCTTTAAAAGATCACTAAAACTCTTCTTGAATAAAACACCCAATTCATTTTTAATTAAAATATTTAAAATATAAAATTTTTATAAATATTAATGAAAATATATTTTTTGAAAATAACACTAGAAAATTTTAATGTAATATTGAAATCATTAAGAGGTCCTGATTGCAAGAAATTATATTCATGATGTGTAAGTGGGGAAATTAAAAGAAGATTCCTTGTAAACAATTTAATAAAAAGTAAATCATGGGTAAAAATATTAATTTAAACACACATAGGATAATATTATAACATCCTTGAAAACTCTTTTAGAGAACATGGATATGAAAAAAGGACTTTTGACCAATGATAAAAATAAAATTGGTTTTATTTAAAAACATTTTTTCAATCTCTTGAGTTCATAAAGATAGGAAAATGAAGGAAACAAATGTAATATGAAAAAATAACCATAGGATAAGAAACTTCATGTTATTATTAGGATTTAGGTCATAAAATTTCATCACTATAAAGTTAATCATAAATAATGATAATAAATAATGATATTATTACATAAATGCATTATCTTGAGTTTGAAATGATCCGTAAGAGAATTAACCTCCTGTATAATAATTTTTTATTTCTTCTATACCAAATTCATGTACATACTTATAGTATCTTATATAGTCGACTTATAACATTTCAACACACATTTATTATTAATTGATTACTAAAATCATCATTTTTGGGTGTTATATATTTTTTGTTTCATGAGAATTTTGGTTCTCTAGTTCCAATAATTATACTTTTATCATGGTTCCATCAACTAAAAAATGTTAATCATGATATAAATATCATATATATTCATTATATACATATTTATATTCACACATAAAATATAGATATAGAAAAATGAATTACACTGTTCATATGGAACAAAATAATGGTAAATAACTATTCACCTTTATAGAATCAATATTATATCATATATATCATATATATAATCATTAAATATATCCAAATTATCATTCTTATAATGTTAAAATGGAAAGTTAATCCCATCAATTCTTACAATTGGTATTCCACACGTACGCATGATCGATGCTATCATTTTACAATAGATATGACGATAAGTAGGTCTGTTAGATATTATAATTCCATAACTATAATTATTTCATAAATATATTATATAAATGTTAAGCCCATAATAATAACCATCAATGAAAGGCGATGATGGAAAATTAATTGTATCCCTACGTGGATGCAGTATTACACAAGTACACATGAGTGACACTTTCACTTTACATTTAATGGAAAATAGGGTGGATAATGGTGTTTCATAATAATAATAACATTTTATTATATTGTATTTATTATTTTATGATGAATAAAATAACTTTATAGTATTTAAAAGAATAAAAAAATTGATAGAGGTTGGGAAAGTTTATTATATCTGATTTGGTTAGCCACCTTTATATCCTTTCCTAAGGATCCTTGGAATTGTATTTTATAAAGAAAGAAACCTATTGTTCCTGGATAGATAATTTTATAATATAATTTTATATTATTTTTCAAGATATTATTATAAAATTGGTGTAAATAAGTGATATGAGGGGTGTTATTTTATAAGTGTGGGAGAGGACACACTTAGAATTTCTTAAAATATTAAAATATAAAAAAGTCATTCAAAAAAAATCTTCTAAAGGGAAAAATATAAGATGGTGGGATAGTAGGTGGTCAAAATATATCCATAGAATATGATTTAGATATGTTTATATGGAAAATTACCCTTATATATTAGTTTAGCTCTTGATAAACATCTTTTAACCTTAACTGCAGGGACCAATTACCACTATTTTTACTATTAATTATGAACTTGAATTAAATATAACAAATTAAATTTTTTTACATGTTGATAAAAAACCCGGGATCCTTTTTTATCAAATTCAAATCAATGAAGTGGTATAATTTAATTTATAATTAAATACAGAAGATACAATGAAAAGTAGGTTTCAAGAAAAATATTTTTTTAATTATAAAAAGTTTTTATACCAATATTAATCATAAAATTAAATATAATGACATTAACTAGATTTTTAATAATAAAAATTAACTAATTTTAATTTTAAAACCATTTTAAAACCTAACCGAAATTCATAAATTATTTAAATTAAAATGATGCTTTTAGTAAAAATCAATCTTTTTAGAACATTCTCATAAATTAACTCGAAGTTAATTTTGAGAAGGTGATTTAAAAAATGATTTTAAATTTTTATGTAAATTTTCTAAAAGTGGTAGAATGAAATATTATTATTTTCCCACAAAAATTAATAAAAACCATTTTTGACAAAAAATTGTTTTGTTAGAGCATATGATGCCTTTACTAAAAAATGGGTTCTTATTTATGAATATATTGGCTTTATATAAAACATTTATGTATAATTTTTAAAAATTTAGTTATTTCTATTAATTTTTATGATTTAACTTCTATGTTATAATGATATATTATATTTTGGATAATTTAGACTAAGGTTTTCCTACATCACAAGATATTAATTATTTTTTAATATAAATATATTATAAAATATTTGGGAGTTATGAAACACATAATATAGTAAAAACCATACATATGTGTGCCAAAAGATTATAAAAAAATTCATAATTTTATCACATCTTAATTATCCTCATGGAATGAAATTGGTTTCATGAAAACATCCTTAGTATAACATAATAATAAGCCACTAAGGGATAGAAAGTGAATGGTATCATTATCAAATATCCCCAGTGTAGAATAATATTCCTTAAATTATGTTGACATATGTGTAATATAAATTTATAAAATCATTATAAATACAATTTAAGAGATAATAGGATACATCCTTTTCTTTTGGAAACCTTTAAAAACAAAATATTCCCCAAAAAATGGGAATTATATTTTCTTTAACCAAACATATAAATATGTAAATTATGATTCATAATTAATAATTGTTATTAAGGTGGGAAAATTTTGTTAATTAATAAATGTAAATAAAAAATTTCATGCCTTTTCAAAGAAGTTAAAAACATAGTGTAATGAAAATATGGAAAATATTACTTCCCAAAACTTGGTAACGAATGTTAGAGATAGTTAATAATGAACATAAAAAATAATATGAGAAAATAAAATAACATTATTAAAAATATATAAATAATATGTACATGAGAGAAAAATATTCTCAATATAAGAGAAAAAATAATAACGTGTTCTCTTATAATCTTTCATTTCAATTGATATTTGAACCAATGGAAAAAGGAATGATTAAAAGATATATAAGCCCCAAGAATATCCATAGGAGAATAAAATTAATAGGATTTATGAGAGGGATAAAGAGAATAAAATTTCTTGAATGTAAATTTATAAATTTATATTGTTGATTTAAAGTGACATTGTAATATAAATTATTACTATACTCATCTTTTTAGTTGAACACGCTATGACTTCCTCTTCCTTTGGTATCATCCTTTTTATATATCCTTATGCCTTCTTATGTTGGTATTTTATTTAGACTATAAACTCAATTTCATGGAAAAGTGTGTTGGTAATTTATTTTGGTAGATCATGGATGAGTTATGGTGCTCACTATGTGTGGAGAAGTAAGGAGAAGAGTCACCCTTTAATATGCGAGGAGAGCAACACACTTGTAGATACCCATCACATTAAAGTAATATAATTTAATTTTCTATAGAAATTGGAACTAAAGAAACCCTATTTCAAATGTAATATGAGGGGAGGAAAAAATACACTCAACTAATGAAATAATGATAAGTGTTTTCTTTATTTTAAGCCTTATACCTTAATTTAGCTTCTATAAACCATATTAACCATTACTATGACTACTTATATTTCTCCATGGTAAATATTATTTATGAATAAATATTAAATTAACCTTATCAAAAAATTATACATGATGATTCCAAATATGTTATCAATTTTATTAGATTCAATTTTTAAAGGTAGCAGAAATTAATTATAATATACATGCACAGAATGCAGAAAACCCCTTTTTAGATTTTTTTGAATTATAAAATTAATTTATTCTTATTAAATTCTTGTAATAACCATTACATGAATCTTAATTTATTTATCTTCACATATCATTAAAATAATCCATCAATAGTGATTAATCTACTTTATTAAGATAAATATTCATTGTTAACACACAATCAGTTTGCTGAATTATTTTACATTTTACCTTTAAATAAATTTATATTCTTTTCTAACTATTTGAAAATAAATTTATTAATGATCACTCAATTTTATATATGTATAAAAAATAATTTTATATATATTACATGCTCAAAATAATAAAAATTAAATTTCTAATAAATAAATAAATATATAATAGAACAACGTTTTTAAACAAAACATTTTGGTTCAGCCTATAATTTTTAGATTAGTGTTATTTATTATTACTTAACCAGTTCATGGTTTCACTTAATTTATTTTATTAATTATTGTGGCGGTTTTTAAATAAAGTCTGTTAATATAGTTCCCTAAACATATTAAATCTAATAAAAATACACAATTAAAAAAATTCAAAACTGTCTATTTAGAATCCATTGTATTTTATTAAATGAATATGACCCATTTTATTTTACAAATTCATTTAATTATTTAGTAATTTATTCCATTTTTTTTTGTTTTAAATCATTATTCACTTATGTGTGACGTTTCATACATCAAAAACTATCAAACATATCAAATTTATTTTAAATGCAAATATATTTTAAAATCATAGGATGTTTCACTAGGGGTATTAGTCAAAGCATTATCATGTCTAGTATACCACTCATCACTAGAATGTCCACCCAGTTACCCAAGTTTTCTATGAATTTTTGGAAACAAACATTGAATAAATCAAGAAAATCCATTATCAAACCCCTCATGTATTCCGTTGTACACATTTTATTGAAAAACACTTTTCACATTGATATCCATTAATTATATTATATAAAATTAAATAATATATTATATAAAAATTAAGGTATTTCATTCAAGGAATAATAAATAATTTTTCTATTATATCATACCAAAAGGCCCAATATTTCAAAATTGAATTAAAATTAAAGAAGATAACATTTTTAAATTAATTATAATTCATATAATCAATTATGTGTTTAAATTTTGTCATAATAAAATCAATTATCACATTAATAAAAACGTTAATGTGTTAAAAATCCATTTAATGAAAAAAATTAAAATAATACTAAGAAGAAAATTAGAAATCCCATGTATTTTTTCAATAAAAGTCAGTAAAATCACATAAATTTAACATAATTATTTAAAGAGTAGTTATTATTCAAAAAAATTGGTGTAGAATACCCAAACATCAATTGTTAGGTAAAATAAAGTAAAATGAATTAAATGACCCACCAGATACCAACATAAACAATATAGTCCCTCATAATACTAGTATATGGAGGCTTGAGAGATGATTGAAACATCCTAGGAACCAATCCCCTCAAATTTCATTAATAAATGTCCAAATAATTAACACACCATAGTTCGTTAGGGAAATGAATAAAATAACTAGAGAGAATGATGGAAAGCAAAGATGGAATAACATTATCCTTGAGATTTTGAGAAGGAAATAACAAGATGTTAAAAATAAGTCACTAAATATAGAGTAAGTATGACAATCCATAGAGAACCCATTATACTGATACCAAAAGGACCTTAAAAAGTAGGAATATACATTTATACAAACATATGTTTAAAATATAAATTATTGAAGTTTTAAAGAAATATAAAAATTGATTACAATGTTTCTTCAACTATACATGGGAAAATACATTTCTTACTTCCAAAAATCTAGCTTGCATGGTCCAACTTATATAGTCTTAGGGACTAAGAATTTTGAAAAAATGCTATAATTTATAAACATTTCTCCCAAGATTCAAAAAAATAGATATATAAAAAATAATTATAATAAATACATATCAGTGACATTGAGGGTGTCCACATTGCCCCTACCATGACACTGTCTACCCCCCAAAATCCATAAATGTTTATCATTTGGAAAGAGATGAGAACATTAATCCCTGATCATATATTCCTATTTATAAGACTCATGGATAAATTTTGAATGATTCTATGGAAATAAAGCCTAAGGAATCAATTGAACTCAAAAAACATATATAAATAATCAATAAATTGAGTAAGAAACTCTTAAAAATGGTGTATCATGATCAAAATTCAGATCTTTACAAAAAATAATAAGAGATGGATTTATTTGATACTTCTTCAACTAGGATACATGGAATAAAATTAAAATATATTTCATTTAAGGTGGTAAATTTATTTGATATTCCACTCTACCATGATGCTCCATAATCTCAAATACATCGATATACCTATGCATAATCCTACCCTATTTCCCCAATCTTTTATGTCTCATTTGTGGAGAGATATTTAGAAATACAATATATTTGAAATAAAATTCATAAGGTTGATGAATTATATTCACATATGATTTCTAACAGTGTATATATGTCATAAATATTTTTTAAAACTGATAAATATCATCAATAGTCTCCAATAAAATTCTCACTGTTGAAAAATAATCTTTACCCAGTTTATCCCAACATAAAGGGAACTAACATGGATGACCATTAGAATATTTAAATAGATCCATTTTGATTAACTATTGATAATAGTTAGTTTGAGATAAATTAGTCAATGAAAAATTCTTCTCCCATAAACCTATAAAATTAAGAAACCAAGTAAAAAGTATATCTCCATGAATATGAATGGATAAATATATTTAATTATCAATATTAGGAAGATATGACAAGTTAAAATTTACCTAATTTACCATATCCTCATAAATAATCTTCAAAACCAATGGATAAATTGAGGGTATTAGGTGAAGACAAGGGAACAATAAATGCCATTCCATTTTATAACCACTACTATATAAATCATTCAAAAATATTTTAATCAAAAAATATATTTAATTGGAAAATTATAGGCTGATTTAATCAACTGATTAATAATTACCTATATGATCCTATATTTTACCAAGTGAGTACTGCTTTATGTTTTTAGTTGAACCTCCATGTGTTTTTTAAGACATTGTGACCTTGATAAAAGATCATTATAAATGGTGTGGAATAAGGTTTTAATGGTGTTTGAGGATTCGAGAAGCTGGGTAGAAGGAGGATAGAGGTGGAATTTAGTCTTGAAATGAATATAGAAAAAATTACTATCCAGTTACACCCACTAACAAGATGATGGTATCTGGGAAGAGTGGGTCTACTATAAGAGTCCCATTGGACACCCAGTGGGAACCCACATTCCATCTGGGGGGATACCAAACCATGTAGGCTTGTTGAAGGCCACCATAAGTTAGCCGATGGTGTTAGGATATATTGTATAAGTATGGGGTTGGGATATATTTATCTTCCCTAAACCCCATTTTAATCACTGATTAATGGATAATTAAACACAAATATGGATGTTGTGAAATTTAATGGTTCTCTAAGGCTCTGAAGGCTTCTCCAGTGATATTATTCATCCTCTTGATATGTTCTTAGATCAAAACAAGTTGAAACAATGAGTTCTTATTTATTTTAATGTTTTTCTCTTATCTTCTCTTGGATCCCTCTTTTTAAAACCTCTATGGTAAATATATTTTAATATCAATAGGGGATTATTGGGTTTCTATTTGACCCAATACTTGAATATAGATATCTTATTCTTTGTTCTTAAGGTGGGTGGCCTAGAATAGATCCCTAATGTCTGTTTCATTTTTCTAGTAAGTTAATTAATTGTGATCATTCTAGTATGTTGTGAGTTGGACTTAACCAATTGGGAAACCCATTATTTTTATAAAATATATAGTCTTATACAACCCACAGACCTCATTGGGCCCATTGGAACTAATATTCGGACTTGTGACCACCCAAGAGGTATGCATACCCTTGTACCTATGATACTTTGGAATATTTATAATGGGTGAATTGGTTTAACATATAATTGGCATAAATTGGTAAGTTTGAAAATTTTATTGAGTGAATACCACTTTCATAAAAGTGGATATATCAAAATTTAATTTTATTTATCATGAGAATATAGAGAAATATGGATATCATGGAATATGAACCATTATTGGGCAAAATTGATAAGTGAAATAGAATTGTTATAATTATTATGATAATTGGTAACTTGTATTTATTGAATGAAAATGTTAATAATTGGAAATTTGGTTCAATTAATAAATATAGATGTTTTTTATTAATTGGAATGAACGGAGTCTTGTTTCATTTATTGTGAATTTTAAAATCTGAGTTAGAATAGGAATTTACATTTGGTCTAATGTCCTCTCTTCCTGTAAGTGTCCCTAGAATGTGAATTCACATTGGGTCCTGTGAATTTTTTTCCCTTTATATGGTATTGTTCCTTGGGAACATGTAAATAGATCTTCCACTAGATTTATCATAGATCCTAGTATGATATGGTTACTTTTTTTTCCTTTGTCATGGTTTTTATCCCTAGGACCACTTAAGAGGATCTTTTATGAGAATTCACATAGATCACAATATTGATTGGTTACATGATGAATGAGGGTGGGATACATAGTTACTTAAGGAATGATATGGTCTATTCATCCTAGGAAGAAGATTTTTCTAATGGAATCAGTGATCTATCCTTGGTAGGAGGATCCCCAACCTCATTGTGATATCCCACATCATGCCAAAGAAGGTTTGGCAGACCCTTGGTGTCAATGTGGTTCCTAGAGTTTGGAAGGTTTATTTAATATTATTCATTAATTTATGAATTAATAATACTTTTTATCATACTATTTAATGAAATATTTATTCACACTAGATTTCTTATAAACTATATGTAGTGATAGACAGAGTTGTACTCACAGTCTCTTTAGGTGTCATTTTATAGCTGGGCAGACTTCAAGAAGTCTACTACGGACTCAAGAAAAGGGCCATTATACCTGATTTATTTCTCACTGGATGTGATTGGAGCATTGATATATGAATCTTAATGCGATTTAGGACACTGTGTTGGAGTTTTTTTAATTATTTTGTTTAGCGTTTTCCTTGTCTGACTTTGGAACAAAATTTAGATTGTACTACAATATAGAATGATAAGGAATATTATAAGTTGTATTTTGGGTTATTTATCAATTTTTAGTTTGTGTTAGTTAAGTCTACTTATATATTGGTTAAATTAATTGTTTATTAAATCTTATTTCTACTGATATTGAAACTATATTCGAGATGGTATAATCTTCCTACTATATTTTGTAAACCAACGCTAGTAGTCAGAATCCTATGAAGTATGGGGAGGAATGTTTTAGTTATTATAATGAACTAGCATGGTCATGTGAAGAAGAAATGGGCTAGGGATGTTAAGAAGTGGTATAAGAGCCTAGGTATTTTCTATTGTATTTCTATTTGGGGAAGGTATATAGGAGACTGGGGTGTATAAAAGCTTGATAATGAGCTTGTGCATGGGATTAGTTAACCCCTTATAGGGGAAACCCCAAGTTCCCAAGAATTATATTGTATTTCATGATGTTTTATTGTTATTTTTGTGATGTTAGTTCACCTTGGGTGATTCAATTGTTGTTTTTTGTAATTGTTTTATGATGTTTTACCCTTAAGTTAGTATAAAACAAGTTAAGCATGCATGCATCATGGTAGGCATGTACAAAAATATTTTGAAATGAATTATTCATCCCATGAAAATTATTATCACATTTAATATATCTACCTATCGAGACATTGAGATTTATTCCCTTTAATTATCTTATAAATTTAATAAAAGGAATGGTTATTCAAGCCAATTCACTTATTAAGCTGAGTTATGGAGTATCCATGTGTCGTGGTTCTCTGTTGTTGTCTTGTCCTTCTAAGATTTCTCTTGTTGTGTATCCTATGATTTGAGGAGTTTTTTTACCTTTGTTGAGAAAATTTATCCATTATAAATATGAGTTGAGTATCAAGAGAGTGTTAATTAGAACACCCATCACATAGTTGGGATGAAACATCACGTGGCTTCAAGGAACTAGATAGATGATCATCAACACAAAACTTTCATACGGATCATGCGGTATATAGAGAGGGATGCTATTCACACCATGACTTTAATGTATAATATGAAAAAAGTGTTACATCTATATCACCCACCCACATTACTTGGGGAGGGATTCCCCAGTGTAGAAGAGTTATAGATTAATTTATTCAAGATGATATTCAAGTACCTGGATATACCCATGGATAAGAAAATCAATATTTCTATTTATATTATTTTATGTCCATTCAAGCACTGGTGATATATCATTGATTCATATAGACAATAAGAAGAGATTACTTGTAAGGACATTAAGGTGAAGTTACTAGGACACTTCTATTTAGATATGCTAAGGGATGAGAGGGATCAAGATTTCTTGTTAGTGATAGAGTAAACTGGACATTTCACCAACCAGAAACATTTTCAACTATATATGGAACTAGATGAGATAGCTAGGGAGAAGCACTTATAGGATGGTATTTGTTTTGAAATCAAGTCCCATGTGAATTTGTTTTAAATGGGAAACTTATCAGAACTGATGAATCTAGATCTCATCATTGAATGAAACCTGAAATATACCCCTAGTGGCGGGTATGCAGTCTTAATAGAATAATTAGGGACAACTTCACATAACTGCAATAAATTCACCTATTATAGTTACCTATATGTAAGTAATGAAAACATTAGCGGGGGAGTGAAAACATTCCTCAGTACCATGGACAGGGGTAGTGTTTTCTATGTAGTAGGTCTTTCCACTGATGCTTCCTATGTCCTTTCTCTACAGTGGAGTGCTATGATTGTAGTAGGATAGACTATATATAGAGGTTATGTGGGAGCCCCAAATAGTTGAGGGGTGTTATAGGATTAATATTGACACCATATTATGGGAATGAATCAGATATCCGCCAGTAGACAGGTAACTAGAGTTCCACTTGATGCTCAGATAGGTGTTGGGAATGTGGAATCCTAACATGGGTGCAGCAATACCAGCTAGAAGAAGCATCACTAGGGAGTCATACTAGACTCCAGAGAAGAGGGGTGAGTTATATACATGCTAAACAGTCTACTCCTACTATCCTGGGTGTTGGAACTTCCAACAAATGGGGTTCGATTCATGTTCCATCTACCCATGCCTATTTTTTATTCGATATAAGAGTTGTTTATTCCATCACATATTATTAATTTATTAATGTTTTGGGTTTGAATATGGAGAATCTAGATTAGTTTATGACCATTGACATAATATTAAGGGTATGAACAGAGGGTATCAAATACTACCAGGTGTTTTCTCTTGAAATTAATGGGCTATTGTTTCCATTGGGATCTGTTTGGGATGGAACTGGTTGGGATAAATTTGATTCTACATATGGATTATCCAGTTATGTACCAAGATCATATCAAATGTTATCATGTGAGAGTGAATTTTTTATCTCTAGAACATGGAAACTATATTCACCTGGGTGACTGGGAGCTTCAGTCTAGTTGTGCAGGACAAATTTAGTGCAGACTGGATTGTACCACATCTCATTTAGTAGGCCTTATTCAGGTCAATGGTGGGATGAATCATAGTATGTTTCCTCCAATAGTGGAACATTTTAAGGACTTATTTTTTGAATAGTTCTCTAGCTTACCACCAAAGAGGGAGATCATGTTCACTATCGAGTTTTTTTTTCAGGAGATGAACCAGTTTCTAATATTATTTACAAGATGAAACTAACTAAGCATCGAGAGTTGAAAGTGAAATTGAATGATTTGGAAGAAAATGGATTATTCTTCTCCCATGATTTTTTTTAAATAACACTGATAAAACATTGTACTTATGTGAGTATTATTGGATATTGAACCAGATAATGGTCCCTTCTATGCATCACTTATATATTTGATCAGCTATGATATCCCTTAATTTTCTCTATGATTAAATTGAGTTTTGGGTACCATTAGTTGAGGTTGAGATCATATTACATACCCCATAAGGATTTTTGAATCACTTATGGATTGTATAAGTTTGTGGTGATATAGACTGTTATGAAAAATGGACTACTAGTATTCATGGACTTGAGAAATCTGGTCTTCCATTGTTTCTTAATCAGTTTGTGGTGATCTTAACTGATGACATATTAGCATACTGCTAGTCTATAGATGATCAATACAATAATCATGAAATCATTCTGTGTACACTGAAGTATCATTTAATTTTTTAATTTCTATATAAAGTTTACTTCTATGCTGAAAATTTCCACTTCTTGGGTCATGTTATCTCATAGGATGGAGTTTTTGTGGGCTTAGAGAAGGTTGAAACCATGGTATATTGGGAATATCCTAAGAAAGTCTTTGAGATTCAGAGTTTTCATGGTATGTTAGGTTATTATAGGAGTTTTATCTATAAATTATCCATCCTAATAGTATCAATGTATCTAAAGACTATGAAAGGGAAGAAGTTCGTTCAGTCAAATCCATGCATAGAGGTATTCCTAGAGTTGAAGAATACATTGAACTTAGAATGAACCTTCACATTTCCTGAAAGAGGTAAGGAATACACCATGTATGACACATATCAAGTTCCCAGTCAGGATCCAAGTATCATTGAGAGGAGGAGGAGGTGAATAAGTTATATCTTATTCTTTTTATGTTTCATTCTTTTTGAAAAAAACTTTTTCTCCTATTAAATAGTTTCCCCCCTGCTGAACACACACAACCATAGGAACCCAAGATTTACAAGGTTCACTACTCAACAAGAGTAGCTATGTCCTTGGTATGGTACAGAAACAATCCAGTACCACACAATCCACTAGAAGACAATCCTTTGATGTGGAATAAAATGAGTAGGATATTCTCTTACCCTTGTGTAGCACTTGGAAAACAATCGGAAAGTGAATTTTCACCCTCTTATCACAAATAGGAAATTACATTATTTCTGTGCTTCTTTATAATTGTATAGGTGTATTCTATGAAGTACAACTCTTCACTTTCTTTCCCAGAAGCTAGTAAGAACTCCCACGAACAAAACTTAATACGTGTGAAGACCAAAACTTTTTCGCATAGCCTTTAGGGTACCTTGTGCACAATTTAAATGGCTTGCGTGTAAAAATTCTCTTTTGGCATGAAAAACCCTTTTGACGCAACATCCTTATTTTCGCGCATAACTCTTTATTTTCTCGAAACTCACTTAGAGTATAATTTTATGTGCTTCAGAGCTTGATATTTCTCTAAGTGTCACGCCTTAACAAATGAGAGGGGTTCACCTCATATTTATAGGCATTTTGACGCTGCAAGATCCCTTCCAGCGCGTAAAACTGTCTCTCACTTCTTTATATTACACACACCTTCCTTTATTTTCGCGCACCACCTAGATTTTTGGTACACCTCATGACTTTTCCCTTTTTCATCATTCTGAACATGAAACCTCTCTTGCGCGTAAAACATCAAACCCCTATTTTGTTCCCAACCAATTTTACGTGTAGAAGTCTTATGTTCCATGCACATTGTGCGAGAATCTACGATTTTTCAGACGCCTCATGAATTAGTCATTTTTTGACTTTCTAATAAAAATACACCAATTGCGCGCAAAATTCCACACCACATTCCATATTGCGCACAAAACTAATCTTTTACGTAACCTCTTTTTCACGCACTCTTCCCAATTTTTCACGTACTCCCTACCTTTTCTATTTTTCTTCAATTCTGATCTCAAAACACAATTTGAATGAAAAATTCTAAACCGCGCTCCATATTGCATGAAAAATCAATCTTCCACGCAACCTTATTTTAGGCGCACTTGGCCCAATTTTCCCCACACTCCATGCCTTTTCCATTTTTCGATGTTTTGACCTTAAATCATGCCTTGCACACAAAATTATGAGACATATTCACACATGCGCATAACAAATTTCTACATCTCCATATCATCTGTTCCTTTTTCATTGCTCTCTTCACTACATCCCAATACCATTCTTCATTTTTCATCACGAAATCCAGTATCGTGATATGTATCCTTTGATCGAACAACTGTAGCATCATCATATTGTCCATGGAAAGAACTATAACTTCCCTATCTCCCACTAGCATATTTCCTTCTAATAAAAATTGTATATGACTGTAAACACCTTTACTCCCCCTTTCCTTCATAAGGCTGCATCATATGTTCTCTTAACTTATGATATTTGTGAAATACAAATCAAAAAGTATCATATGATTTACCACCATTATTCATTGTTGTAGACAATGTATCACCTTTGACACACGTGCTTTGAATTTAGGATCAGCTCAAAAATCATCTAAATTTCATGTTCTTTACAAAGTGAATTGATTTATCGTCTTTGAAAACAAAAGAAAACACTCTATAACAATAAAATTTTCTTACTTCTTTATCAATCAATCTTAGTCCCAACAATCTACCCTGTTGGATTTTGTTTTCAACCAAGATTAATAAATCACTGAACTTTGTAACCTCAACATTGGATTATTTTTCAAAAATTCGAAGCCTATGTGAGATAACTCATTATAAGAAATAAGAATTATTGGTAGCCAAAACCATGCTGTCTAAAAAATAGTGACTATAAAATTTCATTATTCTATCTTCTCAGTCATCCTTCTTCACAACATCTACTAATCATCTACCTCAACATTCTTCACTTCGTCCGCTTTACTAGAATACAAAATTTTATTTCCTACAACCCCTCCAACAAATAGTTAGAATAGTTCACACACAAACATGCTGGATTCACATCTTACCCACTTCTCCCCCTTTTTCATGTTTTTATAAGGATAGATTTATGAAACAATTATCCCCCTTTACAACACTATCCAAAGGTAATATGAGAGTGGGAATAGAAACACGTACCTCAACCTTGATGAGAAGGAGGTTGAACACCCATGTTCAACCTCAATTTTGCAAATGGTTCATTCGGTAAAGGTTTTTTGAATATATCAGAAACTTATTTAGATATAGGAACATTCTCTGGCCTCAATTAATTCCTCTCCTTTAACACCCCAATCTTACATGATATTCTTCTCTTTGAGTAATACAATAACTTGCATTGTATGAAACTTCGAGTTCTAACGCACCACAACCAATCAAACTAGCTCTTATGAATAGTAATACCCACTTTTTGAAATTTTATAAATTTTATTTTACAAAATGGGCTTCATTTTTGGATTCTGAATATCAAAATTATCTTAGGGTGATTTATTGGTATTTTTATGAAACGTTCAATTTTTGATAAACAGTGAAAAACACTGCGTTATTGTTTAAAACCGACTTTTTATTTAAATAATTAGTTATTTTATTTAAATTTATATTAAGTAAAAAATGATACATAATATTTATATATTTTCAATGTAATTAATTTGAGTCATTTTATAATAATATTAAATATATAAAATTTTATTGAACTTTTTACCTTCTATTACCCACCTTCTAGGCGAATTTGCAAATTTGCATAAAACGTAATTTTACCACTTTTGTGAATTGAATTTAAAAAATATGAGAGACACGGTTTACATCAGTATGTAAAATTATGTTCAATAAGATGAAAATAAATTTTGTGAATAGTAAATTTTGACTTTTATTTACCACAGTTAAAAGAAAATAGGGTAATTAAAGGTAAAAAATGATATTATAATTACCCTAAAAAATGTTCTAATTATATTGGATAATTTTATTTCGACCAAAATAAACCTTAGGAATAAAAAATTATCATTTTGGTCCACTTGTATTAGATTAGGACATTTATTATTATTTTATTTAAAGAAGTGTTAAAAGTGTTGAATTCAAAATTTACTAACTAAACCATTTTTAATATAGGATTATACATAAGAAAAATTCTATTATAAATATTCCTTACAAAGATAAAACTATTTACTACATAATGGTATTTTATTTATTATTTTTATACATTAAATAATTAAATTTATTTATGACACAATGATGATGCAGTAATTATCTTATTATTGAAAGATTAAACTAATTGATATTATAAATATTAAAATAATTGTAAATTGAGACTTTTTATGTATTAAACTAATTTTATAGGTTTATATGACATGTTAGGGTTGATTAAATAATTTTTTTTCTAAGTGATAAAGTTTTTATGACTTTCTGAAAAACAAAATACCAAATAGTATCAAAATTGACATAAATGAGTTTAAAAAAAAATACTATATTCTTAATTGATATAATATTCCTATAAATTAATGGTTCATCAAAAAGACTTATATAAGGTTATATATATCAATAATTATCCACTTGGGGTTCTCTTGGCAGTTTATAGTAAGTTTATTAACCATTTATTATAATAATACAAGAATACATGTTAAAAGGTAAACTATTTAACTAACAGTTAAATCTAAAAGATAAGGTTAATATGGTGACTTAAACCTGTCTAAAACCTATTGGTTTAAAGGTTTCCAACCTAGAACCGTATTAGAATCTAAATAAATTTTTTTGAGCCATTATAAACCGAATATGATTGTATAATAAAATAATTTTTCAATCTTTTCCTAAAATGACCCTCACCTCTCTTATAAAAGGGTACTTACCCATCTCTCAAAATCACACCTCCAAAGCCATTTTGATCGGCCAAAACCTAGTAAAATATCCTCCCAAATACCCTGAATTATACCTAGAGGCCTTACATTGATCAGAAATTCAACCTAAGGAGCCATTTTGACCAACTCAAAAGGAAACAGCCGAAGAAGAGGAAATAATTTCACCACCTCTTTCAAAGTTCTTTTATTCTTCCACTTCCTATTTCTTTGTTGCTTCCATAACAAAATAATAAATCCATTAATTTATACATAATATGATTTTATTATAAATATGGTACAACAATATTCATTATTCTATCCATCCTATGAATGAAAAGTCACGATACGTGCGTACGTACGACTTACCGTCTCCACGTCTTGGTGTAGTCTGTTATTCAAACACTTCATTTTTTGGATGGGTATAATAATGAGTATAACTGATTTAAATAATAATTAAAACATGTTAATGATTTTTTATATATGATATACCATCCATTTATATATTATTTCACCATTAATAGAATGATATTATCACTTGTGCGTACGTACAGATTACCATCTCCACAAACGCGATGCGATTTATTCCCCATCATAAACATTCAATAATAATTTTCCTTTTATGATTAAAAATAATATTTAAGAACTTAATATCATTCTGTATATGCATTAAATACATCCTATTCAGAAAAATGGCTTAATTAACAAGTCATATAAAGGAAAATAAATTAGTTAACACCCGAAACAATGATACTATTGAAATATTATTAACAAAGAAATATAAAAAGATCATATATGATATCATATTTATGTATTTGGTTTCTATATAATTTAATAACAATGATTTAACTATTATATAAGAGGTTAACATATCCTCGATCAAGGAATAGTAAAAGGTAAGGGTTAATTCTATAATCTCTTCATTATCTGAGGTTGTTTATACATGAGTATGCACTAGATACTCTTTATCATCCACATCCATATTTCTTAAAAATGTATTTCAAAACATTTTTAATATTTCCTAGACTATGGGTTAAAGTCACTTATACCCTAGTCTAACTTTTTATAAATTTTCTATAAATGAATCTTTTCATCATTTTCCAAACAAGTTCCTTTATGATCTTTTTGACAAAAATTAATGAAAGAATATTTTTTAACTTATACTGAGAGTGTGGCTATTTTCCACCATTATAACACCTTCGATGATTCCCTTAAAAGATTATAAGAATATTTTCACAATAAATGTTTTATTTTATAATTATTTGACTTTTAAATGATTTCAAAATAGAAAGTGATATTTCTCTCAAATATTTTTGATTTAATCTATGTCAACATCCTTTGATAGATTTTACACTTGATTGAAGTTGATTTATTATGATAAAATATTATATATTTCATTGAATATTTTTGTGATATGTTTGACTATGGATGTGTTATTTTTATACCATTCATGGTTTATGGTTAAATTATTAACATTTTTATGCCAATTTTAATGAGAATGTTTCTGTTATATTTAAACATTTTCATATGAGAAATGCATTCGACTTAGTAAGTGATGGGTGGAGGCCACTATATCTCCTTAATGCATCGGTAGGTCTAATGAGAAAAACTAGTGTCTTGGAACAATGCCTTAAAAAAATATTATTTTTAGCCTTGGCACGAGGCCTTGACTATGTGGTTATGATGTATGACATTATTCATTCCATCATTATGAAATTGGATTTTGATATTACATGTGATTATTCGACTTGTAGAATATCAATGTGAATACGTAAAGGAAATTATTTAATATATAATTGCCATATTATGCTGAAGTTTATGTTTAAAAGGATTTTATTTTAGTCTTATACATTACCTTAAATGTTTATGCTTATTTATGAAAGTTTCTGTTATATTTTTATCCTTAATGAGCACCTGAGCTCACCCCTTTATTTGTTTTATTTTTCCGAGAATGTAAAGAATTATATTATGACTAACCTCTAGGGATATTGTAAGGGATATGAATGCGTTCAAAGGAGAAAATCTTGTTTTTTTTTTCATTTTATAATGTAATTTAAAACTTATGTGTGTATCTAGTACTTCCAAGGCTACAAAATGATTGGTCTTTTTGGGATTTGATCCCTTGTGATCATGAAAATGTTATGTAATAATGAACCAACTCTAGGTAACTAGGGTTAGGGAGTTATAATTGGTATTAGAGGAAGTTTAGTACATACCTTGGAAACTAGATTTAGAAAAACTCTGATTAGGGAACATTACCCTAAGATAGACTTTGAGGCTTAGTATAAAAGAACTTCCTAGAATTTTGGTAATATAGAGATTTTTTGAGTTTTCCAAGCAATACATCCCTGTCTGGATATGAACAGGTAGAGGAAACTCTAGCACAGATGTACCTAGGGGTGAAAACTCTGACAAGGTGTTTTAGGCTTGACCTGGGGTATCCTGGTACACGACAACGGGCCTTGATGCACTTTTGGTTAGGACACTCCTAGGGGATATGCTTAGGATAATTAAAATTTTCTTTAAAAACAATTATGAAGGATTTATGAGTATATACCTCCTCAATGAAAACATTTTTATGATTATGGATTATATCCATAAACTATTCAATTCATGTTAAGTGTTTTATAAGTTTGGAATTATGTATTGTGATTCATAAACTAATCTAGTTTATGACAATGTTTAGAAATGGAACCTAGTGGATGGAATGGAAAGTGTATCAACGCATGTAATCAATGTAGGGATTTTACTCCCACTCAAGATAATTATAGTGGAGATAGTGATGCAACTAGTGCTGATCAGATTATCACCATACTGGGAAAACACACTCAGGTTATGAATAATAACCTTACCCGTATAGACCACCCTAATCCACAACGCAGAGGATCAATGTTATACCACTTCATGAGGAAAAAAACACCAAAATTCAATGGGAATACAAATAAATTTGTAACTGAGTAATGGATAAGTTCCTAAGAGAAAATGTTTCATGCTTTAGAGGGTATCGAAAGGGAAAAAGTTTTCATGGCAGTTTATCACCTCATGGGAGATGAGGATCAATGGTGGTCATTAATTCAAAACTCAAAGTAGGATGAAAGGTTTGTAAAATATGGAATGGAGGGAGTTTAGATATATTTTCTTAGAAAAATACTTTCCTCATTATCATCGAGAGGATATGGAAATACAATTTCTAAGTCTGAGGAAAAAGGAGGATGAGAATGTCAAAAAGTATGTGGATAACTTTACAAGGTTAGAAATAAATGCAACATATTATATATGTAACCCATGGATTAATATTGATCGACTATTTGATGGGTTAAAACCATTTATCCGTCAATAATTAGTCTCATAATCCTTCTCAACAAATGAAGATATTGTCTCATGTGCTCTCAAGAGAGAAAAGGAATTCTCTAATTCTTACGACTTTAAAGAAAAGTAAGAGAAGAAGAGATATGTTGAACACTATAGAAATGGAAATAAGGGGAAGAAAGGAAATGTTGAATTTCGATCCTACAGTAAATATGGGAAGAAACACCCTGGTACTTTTCTGAATGGAATGTGAGTCTGTTACAAGAGTGGAGAAAAGGCCACCAAGCTTGTGATTGTAAGGGAACGAAAGAGGATATCAATTTTGAATGCTAAAATTGTAGAGAATTGGGACACTATACAAATGAATGTCCTCATAGCCAAGGAAACTTACCTCAGAAAAGGACAAGGGAGAAATTCCAAGATTATGCGATCACTACTATTTTGGTTGATGCTATGAATGATGTGGTGGCATGTAATTTAATAGTTTCCTCATGTTTATCCAATGCTTTATTTGATTCTGGATCATCACATTGTTTCCTATCATCCCGGTTTTCTAATAAAAGTAGATATTTCCAATTTGATATAACAAGGGAGTTGTTAGTCAGAAATCTTAAGGGAAGTATTATTGCAACAATATTTTGTGAATCAGTCCCCATTAAGGCATATAAATGTTCTTTATCTTCTGATGTCACTGTCATACCCATGATTGAATTTGATATAATCCTCAGTATGGATTGGATTTCAGACCATGATGTGAAAATTTATTGTTAGAATAAGGAGGTTACAATTTTTAATGACGATAAGAAGTACCTTATCTTTAGAGCAGAAACGTCACCACCCGATTCTTATCTAGATCCACCCCAAAAGCTCTACTAAATTCAATTATTGGGGAGGAATAGAGTGACATAACAGTGGGAGAGGAAATAAAAGTTCAAATAGGGGAAATAACTATTGTGAAATAATATGTTGATGTGTTTCTAGAGGATTTACCTGGAAATCCTCCAGAACAAGAAATTGAGTTTTCCATTGATTTAATTCCTGGTTCAAGGCACATATACAATACCATTTATAGAATGGACACTATGGAATTATTGAAACTAAAAAAACAACTAGAGGAATTTATTAATAAAGGATTTATTCTCCCTAGTATTTCTCCATGGGGAGCCCCTATTTTTTTGTTAAGAAGAAGAATGGATATATTTGGTTGTGCATTGACTATATAGAGATCGATGCTATAACAATAAAGAATAAGTATCCCCTACCTCACATTGATGATTTATTCAATCAAAATCATGGAGCTCAATATTTTTCAAAGATTTACCTTTGATATGGATATCATCAGTTGTGTGTAAAGAAGGAAGACATTCTACAGACAACATTTCATACTAGGTATGGGCATTACGAGTTTACAGTAATTCCTTTTGGACTGACAAATGCACCCTCTATTTTCATGGATTTAATTAATAAAGTTTTCAACTAACATCTTGATAACTTTGTAGGGTTATTTTTTCATGATATCTTGGTATGCTAAAAAAGATACGAAGATCATGAAAATAACTTCCACACTATTTTGAAAACCCTCAGAAGAAATGAATTATATCGGATGTTTAGAAAGTGTGAATTCTGGCTTCAAGAAATTTTATTTCATGGCCATATTGTCTCTAAGGATGGAATCTATGTTTATCCTTATAAGACAAGAGAAATACAAGAATGGCCAGCACTGATGAGTATAACTGAGGTACGCAGTTTTAGTGGTTTAGCAGGTTAATATCGACGTTTCGTCCAAAATTTTCCCGATTGGAAAACCCATTAACCAAGATCACATGTAAAGGGGTTAATTTTTTTTTGACAAAATAGTGTGAAGAACATTTTGAAGAACTGAACAAATGATTAGTCAATGCTCTTATCTTGACTCTACCATCAGGGAATGATGGGTTTTTATTTATAGTGATGCTTAAAAGAAAGGACATGGTTGTGTCCTTATGTAGAATGATAGAGTTACTGACTATGCATCACGACAGCTAAAAATTCATAAACAAAACTATCCCACCCATGATATTGAGTTATCATCTGTAATATTTATTTGAAGATATGGATACACTATCTATATGGTAAAAATGAGAGATATATACTGATCACAAGAGTTTGAAGTATATTTTCTCACAAAATGAACTCAACATGAGGCAAAGTCGATGACTTGAACTACTACAAGATTATGATTGCACTATACACTACCACCCAGGGAAGTCATATAAGGTGGAATATGCTTTGAGTAGAAAAGATCTTGGTGTTTTGAACAAGATGAGAGTTGAAAGGGATCCTATGTTGATGGATCTAGTAAAGATGGATATGGGGATAATCATGGATGGTGAAACATCAATACGTTTTCAAATGGTTTCCAATACAACTTTACTAGAATGGATAAAAATTTATCAGACTGATGATGAGGAGTTTGAAAAGAAAATTAAAGCTTTGAGTGATAGGAGATTGATTGACTTTGTATATGAAGATGGAATTTTAAAATTTGGGAAGAGTCTTTGTGTTCCTAACATACCTCATCGAAAAAGGGAATTGTTGGATGATGCTAAGAGCTCCAATTTCTCTATACACCCTATTAGCACTAAGATGTATAGATATTTGAAGGAAATTTTTTGGTTGGAGAACATAAAGAGGTATATTTCTGTTTATGTGTCAAGATGCATGGTTTGTCAACAGGTGAAGGTTGGAAGACAACATCCTAGAGGATTCATGCAACCTCTTCCCATACCTGAGTGTAAATGGGTTGATATTTTTATGGACTTTTTCACAGGGATACAAAAGACTCCAAGAAGGATTGATGCGATATGGGTCATTATTGATTGTCTTACCATGTCAAAACATTTTATTGCTATAGGAGAAGATTTAACACTAGAATGTTTAGCAAGATTATATATTAATTAAGTATTAAGACTCCATAGAGTACCCCTATTGATTGTTTTTTATCATGAGCCCCGTTTTACATCAAGATTTGGGAAAAGTATTTAGAAGGCCTTGGATACTAAACTTTGTTCGAGAACTGCCTACCACCCTCAAACTGATGGACAATCAGAACAAACTATTCAAACCTTATAAGACATGCTGATATCTTGCTCACTTGACTTTCAAGGTATGTGGGATCAATACTCACCTCTGGTAGAATTTCTATATAACAATACCTTCCATTCAAGTATTAAGATGGCACCATATGAAGCGTTGTATAGAAAGAGATGTCACACTCCATCTTGTTGGGATGATGTTGGTGAAATAAAACTCAAAGGCCTATAACTTTTTAAGGAAGCAATGGAAAAGGTTAAGGTTATCCAAACCCTCATCATAGCAGCTCAAAGTAGGAAAAAGAGCTATGCCGATAACCAAAGGAAGGATTTGGAATTTTAAGTAAGAGATCATGTTTTCTTGAAGGTATCTCCATGGAAGGGTGTTATATGATTTATTAAGAAGGGTAAATTAAGTCCCAGGTACATCGGACCTTTCGAAATTCTAGAATGAATTGGAGTTATAACTTATCTTTTGGCAATGCCTCCAAGTCTCTCCAAAGTTAATGATGTGTTCCACGTGTCACTCTTAAGAAAATACATGCCTGACCTAATGCATGTACTCACCTTTAAAGAAATAGAATAGGAACCTGATCTGTCTTATTGTGAAGATCCTATTATGATTTTTGATACTAAAGAAAAATTGTTGAGAAACCGAACAACTCATCTGGTGAAAGTTCTATGGAGAAACCATAAGATGGAAGAGGCGATGTGGGAACCCGAGAAACTTATGATGATGAACCACCTAAATATTTTTATGCTATAATATTCTATAAATTTCGAGGAAGAAATTATTTGAAAGAGGGAATAATGTAACACCCCAAGCTTCCATCGTACACTTCTCTTTGAATAATACAATAGCTTGTGTTGTATGCAACTTTGAGTTCTAACACACAATGACCAATCAAACTAGATATTATGAATAGTAATTCCCACTTTTTAAAATTTTATAAATTTTATTTTTCAAAATGAAGTTCATTTTTGGATTTGACATATCAAATGTTTCTTAGGGTGGATTTTTGGTATTTTTTTTGAAACTTTCAGTTTTTGATGAATAGTGAAAAAAATTGCGCTATTGTTTAAAACTGCATTTTTATTTAAATAATTAGTTATTTTATTTAAATTTATATCAGCTAAAAATAGATATATAGTACCTATATATGTTCAATGTAATTCATTAGTGTCATTTTCTAATAATATTAAATATATAAAATTTTATTGAACTTTTTACCGTCTTTTATCCACCTTCGAGGTGCATTTGCAAATTTGCATAAAATGTAATTTTACCGCTTATGTGAAATGAATTTCAGAAATCTAAGAGACACGATTGACATCAGTAAGTAAAATTTTTCTCAATAAGATGAAAATAATTTTTGATGAATAATAACTTTGGACATTTATTTACCACGATTAAAACTAAATAGGGTAATTAAAGGTGAAAAATGATATTATAATTACCCTAACACAAGTCCAAATTATTTTGGATAAGTTAATTTCGACCAAAATCAACCTTAGGAATAAAATATGATCCTTTTGGTCCACTTGTATTAGATTAGGACATTTATTATTATTTTATTTAAAGAAGAGTTAAAAGTGTTAAATTCAAAGTTTAATAACTAAAACATTTTTAATATAGGGTTATGAATAAGATAAATTCGACTATAAATATACCCCATAAAGATAAGAAAATTTCCTATGTAATGGTATTTTATTTATAATTTTTAGACATAAAATCATTAAAATTATTTATGACACAATGATAATACAATAATTAACTTATTATTGAAATATTAAAATAATTGATAATTAAAATATTAAAATAATTGTAAATTGGTACTTTTTATGTATTCCAATAATTTTTTAGGTTAATATGAAATGATATGTTTGATTCAATAAACTTAATTTGAAGTGATAAAGTTGTTATAACTTTCCCAAAACCAAAATACAAAATAGTGTGAAAATTGACATAAATGAGTTTAAAAAAAACTATATTATTAATTGATATAATATTCCTCAAAATATAAGGTTCCACCAAAAGTCTTAGATAAGGTTAGATATATCAATAATTAACCACTTGGTGTTCTATTGGCTTTTTATATTAATATTATTAAACCTTTATTATAATAATAAAAGAATACATGGTAAAAGTTAAACTATTTAACTAAGAGTTAAATCTATAAGATATGGTTAATATGGAGACATAAAACTATCTAAAACCTATTGTTTTAGAGGTTTCTGACCCATAACCACCTTATCCTCAGAATAATTTATTTTTAAGCCATTATTAACTGAATATTATTGTATAATAAAATAATATTTCAAGCTTTTCCTAAAGTGACTCTCACCTCTCTTATAAAAGGGTACTTCCCCTTCTCTCAAAATCACACATCCAAATCCATTTGGCTCAGCCAACCACTGATAAAATATCATCAAAATTACCCTCAATTAGACCAATAAGCCTTACTTTGATCCAAAACCCAACTTAAGGAGCCCTTTTGATCAATTCAAAAGGAAACACCCGAAGAAGAGGTAATAATTTCACCACCTCTTTCAAAGTTCTTTTCTTCTTCCACTTCCTCTTTAATTGTTGTTTCCATACCAAAAAAATAAATCCATTTACTTATACATATTTTGATGTTATTATAAATATGTTACAATCATATTCATTATTATATCCATCCTATGAATGACAAGTCACCATACATGCATACGTACGGCTTACCGTCTGCACATAGTGGTGTAGTTTGTTATTCAAACACTTCGTTATTTGGATGCATACAATAATGATTATAACTGAAGTAAATAATAAATATAACATGTTAATGATTATGTATATATGATATACCATCCATTTACATATGATTTCACCATCAGTCGAATAATATTGTCGCTCGTGCATACGTACGGATTACCGTCTCCACGAACGCGATGAGATTCATTCTCCATGATAAACGTTCAAGAATAATTTTAATTTTATGATTAAAAAAAATGTTTAAGAACTTAATATAATTCTATATATTAATAAAATAAATACTATTCATAACAAACATGGATTACATAACAAATAATAAAAAGGAAAATGAATTAGTTAACACATGAAACAATGATACTACTGAAATATTATTAACAATGAAATATTAAAAGATCATATATGATATCATATTTATGTATTTGGTTCTTGTATAATTTAGTATCAATGATTTAACTATTATAGAGGATGTTAACTTACCTTCATTCAAAGAAAAGTACAAGGTATGGGTTAATTCTACCATCTCTTTATTATCTAAGGTTGTTTATGCGCGAGTATCTACTATGATCCACATCCATGTTTCTTAAAAATATATTTCAAACCATTTTTACTATTTCCTAGACTATGGGTTAAAGTAATTTATACCATTTTCTGAATTTTTATAACATGTTTATAAAGGAATATTTCCATCTTTTTCTAAATAAGGTCATTTATGATTTTTTTTGACAAAATTAAGGAAAGAATGTTTTTTTAAAAATTATACAGCGAGTGCGACTATTTTTTCTCATTATAACACATTCAAATATTCCCTTACAAGATTATAAAAATATTTTTAAAATAAATGTTTTTTTATTATGTGAATTTAAATGATTTCAAAATAGAAAGAGATATTTCTCTCAAATAGTTTTGATTTCTTCTATATAAACATCCTTCGATGAATTTTACACTTGTTTGAAGATGATTTATTATGATACAATCTTCTGTGTTGTATTGAATGTTTTGTGATTTTTTTGACTGTGGAAGTGTTATTTTTATACCATTCATGGTTTATGGTTAAATTATAAACATTTCATATGATTGTTTTAATAATAATATTTATGTTATGTTTCAACTTTTTCATATAAGGAATGCATTGGACTTAGTAAGTGATGGGTGGAGCCTGCTATAGCTCCTCGATGCATAGGTAGGTCTCATGAGACAAACTAGTGTCTTGAGACAAGGCCTTGACAAAATCTTATTTGTAGTCATGGCACGAGGCTTGCACTATGTGGTTATGATGTCCGACATTATGCATTCCATCATTACGAAATTGGTTATTGATATTACATGTGATTATTCAACTAGTAGAATATTCATTTGAATAATTAAATGGTATTATTTGATTTATATTTTCCATATTATTCTGAATTTTATGTTCAAATGTATTTTGTTTTATCCTTACACATTCCCTTAAATATTTGTGCTTATTTATGAATGTTTCTGCTATATTGTTATCCTTACTGAGCACCGGAGCTCACCCCTTTCTATGTTTTATTTTTCCCAAGATGAGAAGAAGTATATTATGACTGAACTGGAGGGATAGTATAAGGGATATGAATGTGTTAAAAGGAGACAATAGTGTTATTGTTTTTCATTTCATAATGTAATGTAAATCTTATGTATGTATCTATTACGTTTTAGGCTACTAAACTGATCGGTCTTTCAGGACTTGATCCCTTGTGATCATGCCAATGTTATGTAATAATGCACTGAATCTGGGTAACTGGGGTCAGGGTGTTACATATCCACATAATTTATTAATGAATTGATAATTTATTTCAATGTGTTTTGATTGATAATGTTGTACCAGATTACTAGATAGATTGATTACACTCTAATTATCACAACCCAAGAGCAAGGGTAGCTTTACTTCAACAAGTAGATCTTATAACTGAGTCTTCATCCATAGTTGTTGTGTTGCATCTTGAGTTTCAACAACATACTCACCATATGCTGTGCTAATAGTTACTTAATTCTATTTCTTGGTATGTCAACTAGCAAAAATTTTCCCCAGAAAGAAAACTACACTAGATGTGGATCTTCGATCATCAACATTTCCTACCCAATCAACACCTGAATACACAAATAGATTAGTATTTTCTAATCCATCATACATGATTCCAAAATTTGTTGTGCCCTTGATATATATGAGAATTATTTTTTCAGCAATAAAATTTGATTCTTTAGGACCACTCTGAAATCTTGCACATAATGTAGCACCATAGACAATGTCGGGTCTTGATGTAGTCAAATGTAACAGACTTCCAATAATCTTTCGAAAACATTTCTGATCAACTTACTTGACTTATCGATATTTAGACAACTTGGTTCCCACTGAAATTTGTGTGGAAACCGGTTTGGAATGTTCCATGCCAAACTTCTTCATAATTTCTTTAGTATAGTTTCATTAGATAGAAAAATGTGATTCTTCTTCTGTGAAATTTGTTGCCCAAGAAAGTATTTCTTTTCTCCTAGAATGGACATCTAAAATAACTTATTCATCTCCTCAGAAAATCACTCACAATATCTTTCATCATTCCCAGCGAAGACAATGCAATCGACATAAACAATTACAATCAATGAAAATTCCTAACAATACTTGATGTAATGATTTCCCTCAACTCTACCTTTTTTAAAATTCATCTTCCTCAAGAAAGTATATAATTTAGAATACCATGCCTCAGAGCCTATTTTAGACCATAGAAATCCTTCTTCGACCTGAACACATAAATTTCATCCTTCCTAATAACAAATCCACAAGGTTGATCATTGTTAACATCCTCTTCAAGGTCACCATTCAAGAATGTGGAATTTACATCCATTTTAAATATTTTGTAACCTCATTGTGCAATAATAGAATGAAAGATTCTGATTGTTTCTATTCTTACCATCCGATCAAAGCTTTCATCAAAATCAATGCCTTCGATTTGTGAATACCCTTTGAAAACCAAAGAGATATGTCTACCCTTGGGCCTATGATACTTTGGAAAATTGTTAATGTGAGAATTATCTTAACATAGAATTAGATTAACATGGTAAGTGTGAAAATGTTTTTTGAGTAAGTAACATTTGGAATGAAAGATTATATATTATTATTTAATTTTATTTGGAAATATAATATGATGAAATATATCTATCTTGGCATGTTAATGATAATTGGGAAAAATTGATAAGTGAAACCGAATTTTTATAATAATTATGCCAATTGGGCACCTTTCTTTATGGAGTGAAAATGTTAATAACTTGTAATTTGGATACATTAGAGAATATGGAATGTTTGACTAATTAGAATGAATTGAATTTTTCACATTTTGTTGTGAATTGTTAAATTATCATTTGCATAGGTATTTTCATATGATCGGATGTCCTCTTAGCATGAAAGTGGCCCTAGAATGAGAATTTTCACTAGGTATCATGATACTTTTTTTCTGTATCATGGTCTTTTCCCTTTGAACATGTAATTGAATATATAATGCAAATTTTTATAGAGCTCAGAATGATATAGTTACATTTTCCCTTTGCATGGTCTTGATCTATTAGAACATGTAAGTGGATCTAGCAAGAGAATTCACATAGAGCCTAGTATTTCTTAGTTACTTGATTCCTGGTTGTGATATTCTTGGTTTCTTCAGATATAATTTGGGATATTCATCATTGGTATTATAATTTTTCAAAAACATTTGTAATTGATATCTTTGTTTCATGAATACATTTTAGGGTGTTTTAATGTATTGATTTCTTTATATAATTGATTATTCTTGAATTTTTTTTAACAATTTAATTTGTTTTATGTTTTATGGTAGGATACAATTTATCATTGAAAAGAACAAAAAATAGAAAAATATTGGAGATAAAAGACAACTCACAGAACAAGCAAAGCGACGTGGCACGATGCTTGATTTTTTAGGCCAAATGAAAAAACACATGAAGATAGTGGGAGCTGAAGAACATGAGATGACCAATTAAATGTAATGTATTTACTTACATGATATGAGTTTTTAAATATAATTTATTTCCACCCACTGCAAGTCCTGAAGGATTATAGGTTATGAATCTATTAGATGTCATGTGCAAAAATACACATCATGAAATTCAAGACTAAGAAAGATATGGAAAACCCACTTCTAAAATGGATTACACATCATGTAAATATTTACACGTTGTGAATTTTTATATTAAAAAAAATGAATATAGTGGACTAGGGTTGATGAAAACCCTTTATATATACCCCCTCCCCCACAAAACTAAGGACATCCAAGACCAGAGGAGGCAGAGTGACATTCAGGACCGAGGGAAGTTGATGGATGCTTATAGATGAAAGAGTGATGATCTAAAGCCCTGCTTCCCCACCATTCATCACCTTCATTCTTCATTGGGTGTCCATGCTGCTCGTTCTAATCATTCCTATCATGAGATTGTATGTTTCTTTGTGAGAAGTGATGTGATTGTAGGGGGATGTGGTGGTTAGATATTTTTTTTATTTTTTATTCTTGTTTTGTATTATTTCAACTCTATTTACCAACTCCAATTCATCATCTTTATATGTTGCATGACCATTGCTTCATTTTGAGGATTATCCTTCCATTTAATAAACTAATTGGCCTATTTTGTGAATGAACATTTTGAAATCTAGGTTAATTAGGGATAAATAGGGATTTGGGTTGCCTAGTTTTGTGATTTAATTTATTATATGACCATTCAAATGGTGTAATCACAAGATTAGTGTAGGGTACCCAAACCAAGGACCCTGGATGACCCAATTCAAACAAAAAACATGAATAAATACATTATCAATTGAATTACTAATCCAAAAAACTTAAAAATCACTAAACCTGGATTATTTTTGTTCTGATATCAACCCCAATATTTATTTCATGTTATTTCATTCTAAAAACCAATTAATCAATTTGGAATTTCAATTTCTTTAATTAATTTAGAACATAGGGATTGTCCCTATGGGTTTGACACTAAAACTTTCTAAGTACTAATTTTTAATTTGTATTGTCTGTTTTTGTAAATTTTTAAATATGTGTAGACCCATAAGAAATAAATGAAGCCCTATGTACTATTAGTGATTTATCCTAAGCATGAGAATCCAGAAATTGATAGTGATATCTGGCATTGTGCTGAAGTAGGTTTGGCTGATCCCAAGTGTCAACCCATTGTACAAGGGTTGAAATGTTTATTTTATTACTTGTATTAACTTAAGAATCAATTCCCATGTTTATCAAACTATTTTATGTACTATTTATAGTGAATAAATGTTTTTACACCATTGGTGTTGGCCTATTGATTTATACTCACACCATATTTGGGTGTTATTTTTTACCCAGATGGAATTTATGGATTCAAGTATAGACAAGGGAAATGGTACTTGAAATTGATTGATATATTTCTCGATGGGATTGATGCATAGTGAAGGGACCTGACAAGGGGTTGAGGACTGGTGTTTTGGAGTTTTTTTAAAGAGTATATTTAGTCCTTTACTTGTGTGAGTACATCATAACATTCAATAAGGCATACAATATGTCATGACATGGTTTATTCTTATTATTTATATTTTTGGATATTTTCTATGTCTGTCTTTGGTTTTTTCTATCTACATACCTATTGATTGATTTTATTGTTTGTTAAATATTATTTTCGCTAGGGTATTATCTCACCAATATATTCCTTACACCCTCACTTCTATTTGGTATTGTCTAGTGTATGGAGAGGCACGCTTAAGGTATTATAACAACCTGAATGGGTCACATGAGAGAGAAATGGTATGGGGATGTTAAATTACCCATATCAAATTTCTTTTATGAGGATATCAAGGTAATTAAATCAATATTTTTGTTAATAAGTCAACTTAATTTCATGCTGGAATAGAAAAGGGTTGTAATAACTCAATAAGAATTTAATGCTCAACCTTGAATTACTGAAAAATGAAGCAATGAGGAACACAATATGTAATTCCATTCCTCATCCCAGTTCATTAATACAATATTTTTATATCATTGTATATCTTGGTATCACCTGTATATACAACCCAATGAGAATTATTGATATATTTCATAACCTCAAACTTTAATGAGAAAGGATTCTGATTATCCCTAGATGATTGGGGAGACTGTTGAGTCATATATATCGAAGAGCTCTCATGACGTTAATTGGAAAAGGAATAGAAATGAGTTTATCTAAATTGAGACATAGGCATTATAATATTGACATATACATTGAGATCCAGATAAATTTCAAAAAATCATTTTATTTAGAATCATGATGTTTATATAACTTCTTTATTTAAATTAGTCAATGAATTGTTTACTAGGACAATTAATTAAATATTTTTATGATGGATTCATATTTAATTTTTTGAAAAAATTTTCAATAATGAGTTATAAATTTATTATTGATGAGTTATTCATAAATTAATGGATAATTATTGATGTGTGAAAAACCAAAGCATGAAGAAACCCATTACATTATGATTTTTAAAGAAGATATGGTATTTTTTATCTTACAAAAGAACCATGATAAAACCCATATATATTGCATTGTGATCTTATTTAGAGGAATAATAAGTAATTTTTGTTATAGATATTTCACTATAGTGATGGTCTATGATTTTTTATTTTTGAGGATATTCATTATGAGTAAGCTTTCCACACTACATGCTATTACATTATAACACAATGGGAGGGATAATTATGTATTGATATTATCCATGAAAAATTCTTGAACCCCTATAAATATAAGGGCACATTGAAATTCACTAGGCCACACTATAAGAAAGTCATGGATGGGGAAGTTTTCTGGATCCTCTTAAGAATTTTTATGTTATATCTAAAATTTATAACCCATTACTTGTTATCCTATTCCATATGAGGATAATTACATAATATATACCATCATTCCATGATCTATTCATGATACCTAAAAGAGGAAAATTACCCAATAAAAGTGATTTAGAAACATTTTTATACTTTTCCATATATGCCATAAAATATTTCAGAGAGAAATTGGTTAGGATCAAGGATAATAATTTGGGAACATTCTTAATTCGAAATATAGTGGCACTTAAGAATGGGAGAGAAAGATTAATCAAATTTTTTATTCTCTTATATATTATTACTATTGTGAAGAGTTTTATTCAATATTATTTCTAATATTCCTAGTTTTTATTGATAATACAAATAGATTATGGACAATGAGATTGAAATTATTAGACACCAAGGATTATCCACTCAACAACAAGAGTGAGAAAATCCTGAAAAAACTCTTGTTTTATGTGTGTTATATCATTATTTATCTTATTTTTTTTAATTGAATCTATCCACAAACAATTGATAGAAATAATTATTTGTGAGTTAGTATTTAAATAAACACCAATTCATCCCCTCTCAGTGGTGGTGCATCTGTCACTTGGGGCATTCAAGTGGTATCAAATCATGGACAATCTTGAAGATCTTTGTTTATGTATATAAATTTGTATTTAATAAAGGATCCCATCAAGAGAAACATTTTATTAGTATTAAAAAATATTTAGGTTTATTATTCATTATAGATATATTTTGAGAAAATGGATCTATAGAGAGTTTTAATTCTATCAAGAATATGGGTGTACCAATGTTTGATTGAAATGGATTTCATATAGAAAAAGAGATAATAACTCCATATATTCTTTCTCGTGGCATGGATATTTATGACATCACTGATAATGGAGTAAATATTATTGATGTTATGGAAAATTATTCTCTATGAGATAAGAAGTTGATTGGATAACATTCAATGAATTATTATCTCACATTTTAGAAAATTAATTGACATGATACATGGGCATAAAAATAAAAAATATGATTTGGATAACACATGATATCTATTATATTGACCTGAAAGTCTATGATTTATGATTAAAAAAATTTCATGATCAATTTGAATATATTTTAATTTGGGAAATGATTTCATGGATGTGTTATTTGTTTGAGAGTACAAAATTGTTATATCCATTTGAAGTTATAAATAATTACATAAATTATTCCACCATTATGAAGAAGATTATAGGAATTATCCTAAACACATTCGATGAAACAATCTTCACACTCAAGGATAAAGACATGGATGAATGGAACATTGATAATCTCAATAATGTCTCTATATTGAAAAATATTTATTAAATACTGCATTAAAATCCACAAAAGGACTAAGGGTCACTGATAGAAAATGGTTTCTTAATGATAAATATGAAGATAAATATTCTACCATATATTTTAATTAAATAATATCCATATTATATAAAAAATTAAAATGAGGTAAATAAAAGTATAAGGTTAATTTTTATTTTAATTATTTAAATTGTATATTTATTAGATACTTTCACCAAGATGGATTGAGATGATGTTATAAATTATAAATCTCAAAGATCATCTAGGAAAAACAATATGGATAGTGGTTTTAATGATGGAAGGCCACATAAATGTAAGAGAATAAAATTAATGAAAAATAAATTTTCTAAATATATGATTTTATTTAATATTATGATGAAAGTAAAATGGATTAATAATATCTCAAGGATGGATCCCTCAATGATTTCATGGCTAAATGAAAATAGTCCAAGGAACCATCTAACTAAGAATAAGGGGGTATAAAAGAGGGAGGCAGTAAAGAGAATATTGAGAAATAAAGGACACCAAGGTATTCAAATTGGGAATGGATTTTTTGGTGAGGTTGAAAGAAATATAGAAACATGAGAAATAAAATAATTCATTTAAGAGAAATAACTATTAATTAAGGGAATATCTTGATGAATCAAACTCCAAAGATACTTCTGATATTGAAATGGTTTTTTCATAAAAGATGAGTGATTGTAATGAAATCCATGAAGTATGAGATAATATTCTTGAGATTAATATAATATAATTAAATAATGAATAGGTTAATTTACTTAGTTAATTTTGGTTAGTAATAAAAATTCCTTGAGAATCCCATAACATGATATTCAAAATTATACTAGAGAAGTCGGTGAGTGCTCTAAACAAGTTGATAAGTTTTTTAATGTCAGAAAGATTTTTTTATTATAATAAATTTCCATAAAATATCATTGAAATAATAATAATATAGAAACAAAACCAATACAATTTTAATTTTATGGAATATTAATCTAAGTATGAAAATGATGAAAATAAAACAGAGTTAAAATCAAAAAGAAAATCAATAATTAGATCTTGAGGAACAAAAATGTTAATCAAATATAATTTTTTTGAAGGGATATATTTGTGAAAAATATTATTTGAGAAAAAAATATTATGTGAATTGGTAAAATATTTCACTACCATAATCAAATATAGGACATGGATAAATAGTAAGTTAAGTCAAAAGTAATAAAGGTTATAAAAAAAGAATCTAAAAGAGAATGTAAAATTATAAAAAAATATTTGATTCTCTTTAGGAAACTTATATAATCTATGATTAACCTGGAAACATTACCAATATGTGTCTCATAATACTTCCAGAGTTGCTAAATAAAAAATAAAAATCTATATATATAAATAAGATTAGTAGTCAAGAAAAAAAATGATGGTGGTTGAGGCAGATTTCAAAGTAGTGGATTGCGATAATCCATGGATAATATATAGTGGTTTATCATAACATATGATTGAAACCAAATAACCACTAAAGGATATAAAATTTTATGACCAATAAGAGTTACCATTTGGAAGTTATGGATCATTCAAAATGAAAGGAGTTGGATGAAGCAAAACCGCGGAGAAGATATTTTCATTCGGAGTTATTCTATTTTTTATGGGATAAGGCATGACCTATTGATTGATTCTCAAAATTGTAATAATGGGAATGGGGTGATAATCAATTGAAATTACTTTTTCATAAGTATGTTTGTGTATAAAATATTAATAAGAATGGTAAAATAAAAATATAATACTCATTTCATATTTTCAATTATAAAAACATTACCAGTATGATCAATATGGAGGATAATCAGATTTAGCATAAGAGATTTTTTTATTTGGGTTAAAATAATATAGAAAATATAGTCAGGTATATATTCAAGAAAAATATACTTAATAAGTATTATTAAATACTTGATACATGTGATATGTTTCAAAAATGAAAAATAGTAAACAAGATTCATTAGGTGTTGAAGCTCAAAATGGATAAAACTATTAAAAAAATACAATCAAATGTTTGTGGTCTAATGGTATTTAAATAATCCAATAGATATAATTAAATTATTAATTTTTTTGATGATTTTACTCATATGAATTATATATATTTTATTTCTTGTAAATCACAATATCATGGTATTTTTAAGAGTTTTCATAGGTTTTCTAAAAACCAAATAGTACCTTCTATCAAAAGGTTTCAGTCAAAAAATAGATTCAAATAAAAGAATGATTAATGAGGAGATAAATTCATATCAATAGAATTATGGAATAATTCATTCATAAAGTGATACATACAAACCATAATAGAATGGAGTACCATAAATGAAGAACCAAAGTGTGGTGGAAATAGGATAAAACATGTTGTTAGATCATGGAACTTTCAAGAATTTTTGGACAAAAACAAAAAACTACAGCTACCTACATTCTCAATTGGTGTATACATTAACCTAATTTGATTAATACACCATATGAGATGTTTTTTTTGGAAAAATACTATATTTAATAAATTAAATATATTTTTAAACCCATGTTACATCAATATTAATGAATAAATTTTAGAAATTTTGATGAAAGAGTCAATCAAGGGATATTTCTTGGTCACACTACCGATGAAAGACATTAGATGTGTTACAATATTAACTTGAAGAATATCACTGATATATTCAATGTGATTATTTTAGAAAATAAAAATTTGTTACATATATCAATAACTATTGATGATGGGTTCGAATAATCATTATGTGATTGTATTGGACAACATGGGATATACATGAACATTGTAATAGATTCTAAAAATTCTCATTATGATTTTATAATTTCTTACAACTAGATAGTCCCAACTCATAAAGGATATAAGGTCCAAAGACAAAGAAAAAATTTTGATCCAAAAATATCCTTATAGATAGTAATTAAGGTGCTAATCATAGAGGATTATTTAGAAATTCCAATAATACCAACTTGATTACTAAAGTTTCTATAAAGAGTATTGATGATGAATTATAACATGAGGGTTAGATAGAATCAAGGGATGAATAGTTGAATAAAATTAAGGATAATGGAACATGGGAAATAGTAATCATGTAAATTGAATAAGAATGTGATCTATACAAATTGATATTTAAAAAACCATCTTAATGAAAAGGAGTAGCACCACAAAACAAGGCTCATCTTATGTATAAAGAATACTCTCAAATTTAAGGTATATACATTGATGGAATTTTTTAACATAACATAATGATTCAAATTTACCACATATTTCTTATAGTATATGATTATAAGATTTACAATGTCTTCAAAATAGAAATAAAGTTAAACTTATTGAATTTTGAACTTGAGTAAGAGGTTTGGATTAGAAACTTACCTATGAGGATATATGTATCATTGACAGGGGAGGGGGTGAATCAGTGATATAACTTTTTTTAAGTTTCAATTCTCTTGAAATAAACTTATCCTCATATTAAATATTAATTACTTTTCTGAAAAAAGAAACAATCGCACATTCAGATAAATACAAGTATTTACAATAATCACCACTCAATAAGTGTAGTTATGTACATGATTAGGTATGGAAATAATATGATACCACAAAATACACTAGAAAACAATCCTTTTGTGTGGATACAACAAGTAGGATATTCAATTAAACTTGTGTATCAATATGTTCAAAAAAATAGTGCAGGTGCTTCAATTTTCATGAAATTATTTAATGAAATTTTGTGCAAAAAGTTCTGAAACTTTACCAGATTCTTCAAAACATGTTATCGTGCTACCTTTTCAACTTTAAAAAATATCATCTTCAAAAAAATTCTTCAATTTCATACCTACTATTAGGTAAAAAATTATCTATAATTCTTAATGATACTAAGTCTAATTTCAAATTCTGATCCATTAGTGTGATTGTTCAGTCTGGAAAAATAACTCTGCCAGAATACCACTAAATCAATTTCGAACTACTTCTGCTTTAGTTTGATTTCTCTATCTGAGGACCCATCATGGACTGATAATCCCTGAATACAATCATCCTTATTCTTCTCCTTTCATCTGAAAATATTCCTTAGGAATTCTCAATCTAAAAACTCTTTCTCTATAAAAACTTTTGGTCCTCTGTCTTCTCTCTTAACCCTTGAATAATATAAGTATCAGAAAATAAATATTACTCACCACAATTTATAGGTGTCCTAAAAATGTATTAGGATGAAATATGAATCTTTTCCCCTCTCAAAAATATCCCAAAACTATAACGAACCATACTTTACATACATTTTTAATACTTCAAAATTGAAGCATACTTATTACAACATATAACAAAACCACGAAAGGACCATATAGGTATAGTGTCTTTAGAAACTGGTAAACATAAACAACTAGTTCATAAAGCATCTACACTGTCTCCCATTTATTTCATCATATCTATAGTCCCTTTTGGAATATCTTACTTAATAACCTTCTTCCTGACCTGGGGAAAGAAAACATACAAAAGGGTGAGCTCAAATGCTCAGTAAGGGTAAAAAAAAAGAAATATCAATCACATCATATACATAAGCACTTAACTTTTGGAAATCATAACCTGCAAAAGAGATCATAATTTCATAACATGGAATAAATCATGGCAGTGAAATGTAATAACAATAATCATAACTTAAAACATGAAACTTTGTGGCATACACACATAATCATAGAGAATCATTTCTTATTAGTCAAGGCTCATTGCCAAGAATATCTTAGTGGAAAAAGTCCCTTTCTGAAATGAGTTCACTCCTCGTTTCAGTCCTGTTTCACTGAACCGGTATAACCTACCGTTCTAGCCATGTCTATCTCACGAGATATAAAATCTTTACCCAATGCATTTGAGGGAGATATAGGTCCCACCCATCTCATAATGATACCATTCTTATGTGTACCACAAAATCATAAATCATACATCATTGCATAACCCATGTAATACAAATGGAAATCTTAAAAATCATGACATCATAAAACAATTTATATAAGATAAAGGAATTCATAAAAATAATTCCATCACAACATAATCAAATCAATGTAATAATAGGGATAAAAACAGAACCCTTTATTATCTTATATGGAAAATAATTTTGATAAAACACTTGAACTCCATTCTTGAGGAAAATATCCTTTCTTCTTCAAAAACATTTTTCCTTTATTAACATGTCATACAAATTTAAACTAAAATAAGTTGATTAAAAATAAACTGGAAAACTTGTAAAGGATGCTTCTTGGAAATAATGTTTTAAAAATCCATTCATTTCGTATAAGTTAAAAAAACATTCTTCTCGTACTTTTGTCGGAAAAGTCAAAAAGTACCTCTTACGAAAAACGACAAAAGATTCCTTTCATATTTTTTACTAAAAACTCACCGAAGGGTAAAATTGGATTTAAATAATTGTAGGTGGATGGAAATAATATTACATATTGAGTAAACATGGATGTGGATGATAAAATACACCCCAGTAAATATCAAAGTATAAACAATCTCGGATAAAAATGAGATTGTGATATTTCCCTTACCTTAGGTACGTTTTTCTTCGTAAGTGTCCGAACCTCCTCTATAATGATTTAAATAATGTTATTGACTTATTACAGAATCATAATTATTTTTATGATATCATATATGGTCATTTTCTTAGCTTCTTAGTAGTAATATTTCATTTCTACTTGTGATTCGCGTGTTTATAACTTTTTGTTCTTATGCGTGTCTTGTCGAATAGATTCTTATTATTCTCTTTAGGTTATAGATACCTCATTTCCAGAATTTTATTAGTGTAATATATATCATATTCATTCATTCAATTAATTTATATAATCATTATGAAATGAAGATCATGTAGAACGAGTCACATCACATCATGGAGACGGTATTCCGTACGTACGCACGAGTGATGATATCGTTCCTATGATCGTGGAATTGTATTGGAGTGTATGTATACTATTTCAGAATCAGTATTACTTTATAATAGTCATATATAGTCATTATTTACACCATTATACCCATCCAAGTAAGGTGGTGGTGGAAAATAGATTACACCACGACGTGGAGACGGTATTCCGTACGTACGCACGCGCGGTGATTTCTTTTTCCGTAGGATGGATAGATGGTGAAATAGGGTTGTTTCATATTTATAATAACATATCAGTATATGAGTGATACTGATGTTATTACTTCATAATGAAACAACTAAATAAGAAGAAGTGGAAGAAGAAATAAAGATGAAAGAATCGGTAATGGACATTACCTCTTCTTTGAAGTGCTTATTTGAGACCTTCTTTTAGGGCACTAAAATTGGTCTTTGAAGAAGACCGGGACCTCTAGGATGTCTCTAGGTAAGTGGAGAGGAGGAATTCTCAGGGGTTGGCCGAGCTTGAAGGCTCAAAGTGGTGTGACCAAGAGGGGGAGGAGGTGCCCTTTTATAAGGGAGGAGAGGGGCACCTTTGGGATAACTAAAAATATTATTTTATTATAAAGTCAAGTTCGGTTTTAAATAGCTCCAAATTGATATATTTAGAAGCTAAGGTGGGGATGGGTAGAAATAATCTCATCCAATAGAATTTAGACAAGTTTAGGTTCCTATTTTAACCTTATCATTTAGATTTAACATTAAGTTAAATAATTTTACTTTTACCGTGTCTTCTTGTGTTCTTATACTATAAGGTTAATAAACTTACTATAAGCAGCCAAAAGAACCCCAAGTTGTTTATTATTAATATATATAACATTATATAAGTAATTTGGCCGATCCTTAGATTTTTAGGAATAAAATAACAATTACTAATATAATATTTGTTTTAAAAACTATTTTATGTCAATTTTGACACTATTTAGTAATTGATTTTTGTGAAAATCATAACAGAATGATTAGTTCGACCAAAGTTAATTATATCACTACTAACATGTAATATTAACCTAGAAAATTAGTGTAATTCATAAAAAGTCTCAAATTACAACTATTTTGGTGTTTATAACATCAATTATGTCAATATTTCATTAATAAGATAATTACTGCATCATCATTGTGTCATAAATAAATTAAATTATTTAATGTCTAAAAATTAAAAATAAAATATCATTATGTAGGAAATCTTTTTATATTTCTAATGAAAATTTATAGTCAAATTTATCTTATGTATAACCTTATATTAAAAATTATTTACTTATTAAACTTTGATTTTAACTATTTTAACCCTTCTTTAAATAAATTAATAATAAATGTCCTAATCTAATCCAAGTGGGCCTAAATGGTCATATTTTATTCCTAAGTTTGTTTTTGGTCTAATTACATTTGTCCAATAGAATTATGACATGTGTTAGGGTAATAATAATATCATCTTTACCCTTAATTACCCTATTTACTTTTAACCGTGGTAAAAAAAAGTAAAAAGTTACTATTCACCAAAAATTATTTTCATCTCATTGAACCACATTTTAGTCCTTGATATTAACCGTGTCTCTCGGATTTTCAAAATTCCACTCACAGAAGCGGTAAAATTAAGTTTTATGAAAAATTCAGTTTTTTAACTACCACTTAGTGGTTTCACTATTCATCAAAAATTGAAAGTTTTCAGAAAAGTACCAAAATTTCACCCTAGGCTAATTTCGATATTCCGAATCCAAAAATGAAGTCCATTTTGAAAAATAAAATTTATAAAATTGCAAAAAGTGGTTATTACTATTCATAACGGCTAGTTTTAATAATATTTTAATAGCATATCGTTGTTTAGTGAAACTCGGTATTGCGTACGACACAAGCTATCGAGGAAAGTCGCGATTTCGTGTAAAGCAAGCCAAGCAAGTGTTGTGTAGAAAAAGATTCCTTTGATGATTTATATAACATAAAAGTCTCGGGTGTTACATTCTACCCCCCTTAAAATGAATTTCGCCCTCAAAATTCGTCACTTTGTAACAAACAGATGAGGATACCTCTCCCTCATCATATCCTCAAGCTCCCATGTAGCTTCTTCTAATTGGTGGTTCCTCCATAAAACTTTCACCAATCGAGTGGTCTTGTTTCGTAGGACTTTTTCACTACGATCCAGAATCTCTATCGGTTATTCTTCATAAGAAAGATCTTGCTCCAGCGGTACAACTTCTAAGCTGAGTACATGTGAAGGATCAGGTATGTACTTTCTCAGGAGAGATACATGGAACACATCGTGAACTTGAGAGAGATTCGGTGGAAGCGCCAATCGGTAAGTTACCTTCCCAACACGATCCATTATTTCGAAAGGACCGATATATCTAGGGCTCAACTTCCCCTTCTTTCCAAATATCATAACCCTCTTCCAGGGAGATATTTGTAAGAACACTTTATCACGCACTTCAAACTCTAGGTCTTTTCTTTTGTTGTCGGCATAAATTTTTTGTCGACTCTGAGATGCTCTTATGTGTTGTTGAATAGATCTGACCTTTTCTTCCATTTCATCAACGAGATCAGGTCCTAATATCTTTCTTTCCCCAACTTCATCCCAGCAAGTTGGAGTCCTGCATTTCTTTCCATAGAGAGCTTCATAAGGAGTCATCTGAATACTGGAGTGAAAACTATTATTATAAGAAAATTCCACCAAAGGTAGGTGTTGATCCCAACCACCTTTGAAATCCATAGAGCAAGCTCTCAACATGTCTTCTAGGGTTTGAATTGTTCTCTCAGACTGACCGTCTATCTGAGGATGATAAGCAGTGCTGAAACTCAACTCTGTATCCAAAGTATACTGAAGACTTCTCCAGAACTTCGAGGTAAATCTCGGATCCTGATCAGATATAATAGAAAGTGGTACTCCATGCAATCTTACCACTTCCTTTACATATATCTTGGCAAGCTGATCCAGAGAGAAATCCTCTCTAATAGCAATGAAGTGTGCAGACTTTGTAAGACGATCAACTATGACCCAGATAACATTATTGCCTATGGATGTTTTAGGAAGTCCTGTGACAAAGTCCATAGTGATGTTTTCCCATTTCCATTCGGGTATGGGTAATGGTTGTAACATCCCCTTAGACTTCTGTCTCTCAGCTTTAACTTGTTGACAAACCAAGCATCGAGAGACATATTCAGCAACATCTCTTTTCATGCCATCCCACCAGATGTACTATTTCAGGTCCCTATACATCTTCGTGCTTCTAGGATGAATAGAGAATGAAGAACTATGAGCCTCATCCAGTAGCTCCTTCTTTAATTCAGGGATGGGAGGAACACAAACCCGATTCCTGAACTTTATTATCCCATCACAATCAAGGTTGAATTCAGGAACATTTCTCACCTTCTTTTGTAACTCGACATCTTCTTTCTGTGCCTCTTTAATCTTCACATGTATAGATGGTTGAACATTCATTTGAGAAAGATAAGATTTTCCCCCTTCCATTATAATTCCAAGATCCATCCTTTGTAAATCCATAAATATTGGATCTTTTGTGATCCTCATCATGGATAAATTGGCATGGTCTTGTCGACTTAATGCATCTGCCACCTTGTTTGCTTTCCCAGGGTGGTAATGGATTGAGCAGTCATAATCCTTAATCAGCTCCAACCATCTTCTTTGACGCATATTCAGCTCCTTTTGTGTGAAAATATACTTTAAACTTTTATGATCAGTATAAATGTCACACCTTTCTCCATAAAGATAATGCCTCCAAATCTTTAATGCAAAGATTACCGCATCTAACTTTAAATCATGTGTTGGGTAATTTTGCTCATGGATTTTCAACTGTCATGAGGCATAAGCTATCACCATATCATTTTGCATAAGAACACACCCCAATCCCTTCTTGGATGCATCACTATAGATCACAAACCTTTCTCCACTACGAGGCAGTGTGAGCACAAGTGCACTGGATAACCTTCTTTTCAACTCCTTGAAATTCTCTTCACATTCCTCCATCCAGAAAAACTTAACTCCTTTCCGAGTCAACTTGGTGAGTGGATTAGATAATCGTGAAAAATCTTTCACAAAACGTCGATAATATCCAACCAAACCAAGAAAACTTCGGATCTCGGTTACTGTTGTTGGTCTTGACCATCTTTCGATAACCTCTGTTTTTGCTGGATCCACAGATATCCCCTCTTTTGAGATTATGTGACCCAAAAATGCAACTTTTTGAGGCCAAAATTCACACTTGGTAAATTTGGCATAAAGCTTCTCCTTTCTCAGGGTATTCAATATAATTCTCAAGTGATCTTCATGTTCTTCCTTTCTCTTTGAATAGACAAGAATATCGTCTATAAAGACTACCAAAAATTGATCAAGATAGTCTCTAAAGACTCTATTCATCAGATCCATGAAGATAGCAGGGGCATTAGTAAGACCAAATGGCATCACTATAAATTCATAGTGTCCATACCTTGTACGGAAATCCGTCTTTGGTATATCCTCCCTTTTGACCCTTAATTGATGATACCCTGAATGAAGATCAGTCTTGGAAAAGTATTGAGCTCCGCGTAGTTGGTCAAATAAGTCATCAATGCGTGGGAGAGGATATTTGTTCTTGATAGTGATCTTGTTAAGTTCTCGATAATCAATTTAGAGTCTCATTGATCCATCTTTCTTTTTAACAAATAGAACAGGTGCTCCCCAAGGTGACGCACTAGGGCATATGAATCCCTTATCAAGATTCTCTTGGAGTTCCTTCTTCAATTCCTGCAACTCAATTGGGGCCATTCTATAAGGTGTATTTGAAATAGGCAAAGCACCCGGTACGAGTTCTATTGAAAACTCAACTTCAAGATTTGGTGGAAGACCTGGTAATTCCTCCGGAAAGACATCATCAAACTCCCATACAATGGGCATATTCTTATTCGTGAGTTTCTCACCAACCATTTGAGATAAATAACCTTCATTTAGTGGAATCAAGACCCAAAAGGTAGAAGGAATTTCCACTGGAAGGTTATGTTCATCCTTGCATTGATAGACGATCATAGATTGATCTGGAATATGAAATGTGACTTCCCTTATTTGGCAATTTATATGAGCTCAATATAAAGAAAGACAATCCATGCCAAGAATCACATCAAATTCCACTATAGGAAGGATCACAAGATTTGCAGGAAGCACTTTCCCACAAACTTCGATCAGAGAAGAATTATAAACTTTTGATGCGATTGTTGTGCCATTAGGTGTTGTCACAGCTAACTCAACATCTAACTATTGAGGTAATACGGTGATACCCTTAGAAAATTCTTCAGAAATAAAAGAGTGGGTGGATCCAGAATCAAATAAAACATTTGCTACTTTAGAGTGGATGGTAAGTGTACCTTTCACCACATCGTTATCGTACTCCACATCGCTGATAGAAATTTCATGTGACTTTCCTTTGTCTTTAGCCTTAAGAGTTTGTTGACGTCGACCATCATCATCAACCCTTGGATTAGGGCATTTATTGGCATAATGTCCCATCTCCTTGCACTTGAAACATTGAAGTGTAGTAGGTTCATTCTGTGTATCCCTTCCTTTGTTTTCATCATTAGACATCTTCTTCCCATCATTGTGACATTCAAATGCCCGATGACCTTCCTTTCCACATTTGAAACATTTACTTGTCCCTTTAAGACAACTCCCTCCATGTTTCTTTCCACACTTTGAGAATAAGGGAAAGCTCATCTTCTTTTCAGTTTTCTCTTTAGATTTTCCTTTGAATTCCATTTTCCTCTTCTTATCAAACCCATATGACTGATGGGTTACTCCAATCTCCATATCGACTTTGAGAGCACATCGAACGATTTCCTCATAGCTATTGAAGTCCCTTATGGCTAATGCCCTTCGAAGACTTGGATTTAAGCCACTAAAGAATCGATCGATCTTACTCTCAGGTTGGATAATAATACCAGAAGCGTACCTTGCAAGTCTTGTAAAATTTGCTTCATAGGTACCAACAGATTCATCATCCTTTTTCTTCAGTTCAAGAAACTCTTTCTCCCTCTTTGTTCAGAGAATACGATGGAAGTACTTATTGAAAAATAAGTTCTTGAACTCGTCCCATTCCATGGACTCAATTTCATCCCTTTGCCTCGTATTCTTAATAATATTCCACCATTGATCAGCATCTCCTTCCAAACGATACACTACTAGGATGACTTTATCATGTTCAGAACATTGAAGAACTGAAAATATCTTTTCAGTAGTACTAATCCATTGTTCAGCAACTAATGGATCAGTAGACCCGCTGAAAGAAGGTGGACGCTGTCTCATGAAGGATTCAACAAAATGTTGCTCCTTCCTTTGCTCGTTTGGAAGACCTGCATGATTCATAGCTTGAGAAAGTTGTGTGAGCATGGCTATAAGATTTTTCATTCCAGCTCCCATAACATTTGGTTGCTCAGGGGGACAATCATTGCATTTCCCATCGCATTCAGCATTAACACGATTCCTTCGGGTTCCAGCCATTGACTTAAACCAAGAATAATAATGCGAGCAACACTAATTATAATAGGAAAACCATATAATCAAGAATAAAATTTCACACTTAAGGTCTTATCATAGGTTGTTCATGGCCATTTCTAAAACACTAAGATTGTGTTCTATGCTTATACTTATCCTTAGGATTCTTACTAAGGCTTTCACATCCTAGTTTCCAAAGGTTGACTATACCTTTCCTCTGATACCAACTATAACGACCCATACTTTACATACATTGTTAATACTTCAAAATTGAAGCATACTTATTACAACATATAACAAAACCATGAAAGGACCGTATAGGTATAGTGTCTTTAGAAACTGGGAAACATAAACAACTGGTTCATAAAGCGTCTACAATGTCTCCCATTTATTTCATCATATCTATAGTCCCATTTGGAATATATTACTTAATAACCTTATTCCTGACATAGGGAAAGAAAACATACAAAGGGGTGAGCTCAAATGCTCACTAAGGGTAAACAAAAGAAATATCAATCACATCATATACATAAGCACATAACTTTTGGAAATCTTAACCTGCAAAAGAGATCATAATTTAATAACATGGAATAAATCATGGCAGTGAAATGTAATCACAATAATCATAACTTAAAGCATGAAACTTTGTGGCATACACACATAATCATAGAGAATCATTTCTTATTAGTCAAGGCTCATTTCCAAGACTATCTTAGTGGACAAAGTCCCTTTCTGAACCGAGTTCACTCCTCGTTTTAGTCCTGTTTCACTGAACCGGTATAACCTACCGTTCCAGCCATGTCTATCTCATGAGATATAAAATCTTTACCCAATGCATTGGAGGGAGATATAGGTCCCACCCATCTTATAATGATACCATTCTTATGTGTGCCACAAAATCATAAATCATACATCATTGCATAACCCATGTAATACAAATGGGATTCTTAAACATCATGACATCATAAAAAAATTCATATAAGATAAAGGAATTCATAAAAATAATTCCATCACAACATAATCAAATCAATGTAATAATAGGGATAAAAACAGAACCCTTTATTATCTTAGATGGAAAATAATTTTGATAAAACACTTGAACTCCATTCTTGAGGAAAATATCCTTTATTCTTCAAAAACATTTTTCCTTTCTTAACATGTCATACAAATTTAAACTAAAAGAAGTTGATTAAAAATAAACTGGAAAACTTGTAAAGGATGCTTCTTGGAAATAATGTTTTAAAAATCCATTCATGTCGTATAAGTTAAAAAAACATTCTTCTTGTACTTTTGTCGGAAAAGTCAAAAAGTACCTCGTACGAAAAACGACAAAAGATTCCTTTCATATCTTTTACTAAAAACTCACCGAAGGGTAAAATTGGATTTAAAGAATTGTAGGTGGATGGAAATAATATTACATATTGAGGAAACATGGATGTGGATGATAAAATACACGCCAGTAAATACCAAAGTATAAACAATCTCGGATAAAAATGAGATTGTGATATTTTCCTTACCTTGGGTCCGTTTTGCTTCATAAGTGTCCGAACCTCCTGTATAATGATTTAAATAATGTTATTGACTTATTCCAGAATCATACTTATTTTTATGATATCATATATGGTCATTTTCTTAGCTTCTTAGTAGTAATATATCATTGATACTTGTTATTCGGGTGTTTATAACTTTTTGTTCTTATGCGTGTCTTGTCGAATAGATTCTTATTATTCTCTTTAGGTTATAGATAACTCATTTATAGAATGGTATTAGTGTAATATATATCATATTCATTCATTCAATTCATTTATATAATCATTATGAAATGAAGATCATGTAGAACGAGTCGCATCACATTGTGGAGACGGTATTCCGTACGTACGCACGAGTGATGATATCATTCCTATGATCGTGGAATTGTATTGGAGTGTATGTATACTATTTTAGAATCAGTATTACTTTATAATAGTCATATATAGTCATTATTTACACCATTATACCCATACAAGTAAGGTGGTGGTGGAAAATAGATTACACCACGGCGTGGAGACGGTATTCCGTACGTACGCACACGCAGTGATTTCTTTTTCCGTAGGATGGATAGATGGTGAAATAGGGTTGTTTCATATTTATAATAACATATCAGTATATGAGTGATACTGATGTTATTACTTCATAATGAAACAACTAAATAAGAAGAAGTGGAAGAAGAAATAAAGATGAAAGAATCGGTAATGGACATTACCTCTTCTTTGAAGTGCTTCTTTGAGACCTTCTTTTAGGGCACTAAAATTGGTCTTTGAAGAAGAACAGGACCTCTAGGATGTATCTAGGGAAGTGGAGAGGAGGAATTGTCAGGGTTTGGCCGAGCATGAAGGCTCAATGTGGTGTGAGCAAGAGGGAGAGGAGGTGCCCTTTTATAAGGGAGGAGAGGGGCACCTTTGGGATAACTAAAAATATTATTTTATTATAAAGTCAAGTTCAGTTTTAAATAGCTTCAAATTGATATATTTAGAAGCTAAGGTGGGGATGGGTAGAAATACTCTCATCCAATAGAATTTATACAAGTTTAGGTTCCTATTTTAACCTTATCATTTAGATTTAACATTAAGTTAAATAATTTTACTTTTACCGTGTCTTCTTGTGTTCTTATACTATAAGGTTAATAAACTTACTATAATCAGCCAAACGAACACCAAGTTGTTTATTATTAATATATATAACATTATCTAAGTAATTTTTCCGAACCTTAGATTTTTAGGAATAAAATAACAATTACTAATATAATATTTGTTTTAAAAACTATTTTATGTCAATTTTGACACTATTTAGTAATTGATTTTTGTGAAAATCATAACAGAATGATTAGTTCGAAAAAAGTTAATTAAATAAATACTAACATGTCATATTAACCTAGAAAATTAGTGGAATTCATAAAAAGTCTCAAATTACATTTATTTTGGTGTTTATAACATCAATTATGTCAATATTTCATTAATAAGATAATTACTGCATCATCATTGTGTCATAAATAAATTAAATTATTTAATGTATAAAAATTACAAATAAAATATCATTATGTAGGAAATCTTTTTATATTTCTAATGAATATTTATAGTCGAATTTATCTTATGTATATCCTTATATTAAAAATTATTTACTTATTAAACTTTGATTTTAACTATTTTAACCCTTCTTTAAATAAATTAATAATAAATGTCCTAATCTAATCCAAGTGGGCCTAAATGGTCATATTTTATTCCTAAGTTTGTTTTTGGTCGAATTACATTCGTCCAATAGAATTAGGACATGTGTTAGGGTAATAATAATATCATCTTTACCCTTAATTACCCTATTTACTTTTAACCGTGGTAAAAAAAGTAAAAAGTTACTATTCACCAAAAATTATTTTCATCTCATTGAACCACATTTTAGTCCTTGATATTAACCGTGTCTCTCGGATTTTTGAAATTCCACTCACAGAAGCGGTAAAATTAAGTTTTATGAAAAATTCAGTTTTTTAACTACCACTTAGTGGTTTCACTATTCATCAAAAATTGAAAGTTTTCAGAAAAATACCAAAATTTTACCCTAGGCTAATTTTGATATTCCGAATCCAAAAATGAAGTCCATTTTGAAAAATAAAATTTATAAAATTTCAAAAAGTGTTTATTACTATTCATAACGGCTAGTTTTAATAATATTTTAATAGCATATCGTTGTTTAGTGAAACTCGGTATTGCGTACGACACAAGCTATCGAGGAAAGTCGCGATTTCGTGTAAAGCAAGCCAAGCAAGTGTTGTGTAGAAAAAGATTCCTTTGATGATTTATATAACATAAAAGTCTCGGGTGTTACAAAAACATAAATTTTACTTAAATTCTAGATACCTCTTCGACTTCATGAATGCTTCTAATCTCTTCTTGATTCTTCTCTAACTTTCTTGAATATTCTCAAAACTTTAGATTTCTTCATAATTTCTAACCAAGCTTCAGTATGATTTAAATTGTCACTCCAATTTAATCGTTATGATGGTGGAATTTTTTAATATAATATTCTTCATTATGTTTCTCCATACTAATTTAAACATATGAATGGAATATTTATTTTTATTATGATTCTATGAACCATCTGAGAAAAACTTCCCATTATGATGCTTTGTGAAAACTATTACATATAAACTATTGGAACTATTCTAATATAGAAAATTTTTCTACTTTGTTTGACTTTATTCACCTTTTCTTATTTCCATAAACATGGTCACAACTTCTAAATATTCCTGCACTTCCTTGGAAAAAACATTTTAATGACCTGTGTTTTTGAACTAGATGAAAATCCAAAGGAATTTTAATTTTAATATTTACTAGATTGGAAATTTTAAAAAGAAAGATCCAGAATCTAAATTTGATATTTGGATCACATTAGTGCATTACTTTTAGACTTAGTTTAAGGATTTAGGGGTCCCTTTGGTGTTTTATTGAGTAATGGGAGTGTCAGGTATGAAAATATTATGTATTGAAGCTATGAAGAGGGAACATGGTTTTTTTGAAATTGTGCATCCCTCAGTAGAAAACTTTGTTGCCTCATCAGAGAAGTGGGTGTGCCTTGCATGGGATGCTTAAAATTTTTTCTAACCAAGAACCATTCCCACATGAGTATTTCAATTTCGGAAGTATCTAAACATTATTCATTTCATGGTTGGTCTAGGTTAGCTAAACCATGAGCCACAACCATACGAGGTGGATTAATTAATAAGTGGATTGAGCATAGTTTACACACGATATGGAAAAACCATGCTTCTAAAATGTGTGCCCCCTAATTTTGGGAGAAAATACAATTTTTACCTTTTGTAATTATTTTTACCCCTCTCATTTCCCTTCTTCCTTCAGCAGACGAGTACCCCTTTCCTCCTCCTCTGTGATCCAAAATCCATGAATCCATGAATCTATGATTTGATGTATGTTTTCAATATGATGTTCTTTCTTCGATCCATCAGAAGTAATGGATTCCTATCTGTAAGGTCCCATATTATCTTAACTCATATCAATGTTTATCTTTCCATCCATTCCCATATTTTGGTGTAATATATTTTCCCTAATGTTTATAGCATTGGACCTTTTCTCAGATCGATTCCAACCTAATTCGAATAACAGGTTTATATTGAGCAGGGAGTAATCTATGACAATATAGATGTTGTGTACGTTAGTAAGGAGGGATGATACAAGAGGATAATCAAACTCTATTTAATCTAGTGTGGAGTATATCATCTCGCACTAGTGATACTTTATGAGCACTCAGATGAGGTGCCATGATCCATGATTAGAGCATTTCATAGAGGATCACTCACCCTTCTAAGTGTTGTTGCATGAAATCTCCCACTCTATTGAGATATAGGGAATGTACCCTTTGGCATGATCTTATTGGCTCATTAGACTATTCATGGAAAGTCTGAGTTACTCCTTGATCCATTCATCACTTGTATTATAGGTATATGGACCTTAGAAATCCACATAAACTTGGTTCATATAGGTGGATAAAATATAATACTAATAGATATATATTACAACTATATATATATAGTTACATGATAATAAAATTATCTCAGTCATGGGATGAAGTAGGTGGACTCTCCAGATGTCCTATAGGAACCAAAGTGTGTTGGTTATTTATTTCGGCACTATTTTACTATTCTGTTTAAACCACCACACTGTTTAGTTATGAGCACTACTCAGATTACATGTAGACACCTTTGGTGGTGTCCTACTAAATGTTTTAACTCATACACTACTCGAGATGACCTTGGCACTCGATAAGTTGTTTTTCTACTGGATTAGATATGACCAAAACACCCTTCTACTGGTTTTTGATGTCTATCTTTTAGACAAAGCTCATAATAAGAGGACTAGGCATTAGATCGAGATTCTTGGAGATGGTTTTTTCTCTCTATTTTTTCAATTTTTCTATTTTATAGTATGTGTTTACTAGTTTGATTCCTTTTTTTATTACAACATTACATAAATCCATATACCAAACACTTTCTTAGAGACCTTGGTACTATTTACCATCTGTTTCGTTAGTTTATATCTTCCACTGCTTACTTTTTCAATTGTTTGTAAATGCTTCCACAGTTTATTGAATCTGTATTCTCACATTATGGTTATGTTGTTTAGTTATTATTGAATGTATTTGATGTGATACTTTTACATGAGTGTATTGCCTCCCCACTGTACCACCTTTATGCTCTCACTGCTTGTCGACAACCTCTAGTGTATGAGGAGGTCTGATTGAGGCTATGTGATCAAACCGCTCAAGGCACAATTTAAGTGGACCCTAGGTGATGATGTTATAAAGTGGTGTCAGAGACATTGTTTTAATTTTGTCTTACTATTTGAGTATTTGATAGGAGACAAGGATTTAAAGGGATTTGTAATTGACCCTGTTCTATGATGTAGCCAACCCATATATAGGGGATAATACGAATTTTCATGGGATGGGTAATTTCATTTATTTATTTGATTTTTTACCATTGATATGACTTCACTATCGGGTTATGTGATTGACTTTTGATGTTATTGATGTTGGTTTTATTGGAATGAAATTTATTTACCTAGGCCCGATAAAACAAGGGCTTTGAATTAGACCGTTCATCATTGTTAGGCACAATAGGAGAAAAATTCCCTAAATATTTCCTTGAGATGTTTAATTTTCATCAGGAAGTTTCCTATGAAAATTGATAGTGCCTTGAATATGTGTTTAATTATGTTGAACATTCTTCCAGGGATTAGAAAACATTATGGATTCTTAATGTTATTTCCTTTACCTAATAGTTATTTCATGAATAGGTTAATGTAGATACCTTATGCTGTCAATTTTGGCATGTCGATCCATGGACCATCAGTCACATGTGATGGAAAGTGTTATGGTGTGATTCAAGTTGATGCCACATTTTGGTTCATGAGGAGTATGGGACCTTATGGGCCATAAAATGGTAAACCATCTTATTCAACCATTTTAAGTGGTTTAAATTTTTGATCAAGAAAAAATTTAAATGAAAATGATTCCTAAAGTGAAATTGACTTGATAATGTAGTACTTAATTATAATTTTTCTTCTATGTAATGTGATTATATTATAGTTTGCATGATTTCTGTGTTCACTATATATAATAATCTACCTAGTTGTTGATATATAAATGGGTGCATGGTCTAAACTTATAGGATTCAATTAATTAGGAACCAGTTTTTAATTATAAGGTGTATGGGAACCTTATTATTTGGAAATGGTTCTCCATAAACTAAAACCATATCTTTATATTGAATATATATATATCTAGAAACGTTTTTAAAATGTAAATACATCCAAAGTTTAGTTTTATAGTGAATTATCTTTGATTAATTGGATCAAAATACCAAATTTTAAAGAGTATGGGTGCTTCAAGGATTGGAAGAGGAAACTATATACACCATGAAATGTGTTCCATGCACTTCTCTGCAAAAAATGTCCTAAATAGAGCTCAAAAATTTCATAGTGTGACTCAACATTTTTCATGGGTGTCAGTGACGATATTGAAGGCACCAGTCCGAAGAGCCATAATTGTAGCCCGACACTGATCTCGAGAAGGGGTGCAGGGGAGGAACCCCTACTATATGGAAAAACTATTTCACCTAAGTCCTGATTAACACTCAGTTCCATCACATTGATGAAAAAGTGAAAAAGAGAAATGCCTTGGAAAAAGGAGGAGAAAATAGATGGAGAATATCAAATTTTTCAAAGTACCAAAATTGTGTTCGCCCAAGGTAGCCCATGAAAATAGAGGTTCTCAAGTACATGAATTCCAAAAAACTTAAATTCTACACACTTACCCATCATGTCTCCTTCTCCCAAGTTAGATTTTCTCCTATTAATAGACCCATGGGGTATTCATTTACATGGATAAATTTTACTGATTCCCGATTACTGCTCTGGTCTCCCTAGTGCTTCACCCAAGTCCTTTGAAACCTCTAAGGTAGTTTCAAAATACATAAAGTGATATAATTAAAGGGGGATAGTGAGACTTAGGTTCTCCAAGTGTTAAAAATTAACAACACTTGCGCGACTTATTCAAAAAACCCCCATAATTCAAGAACACTTACACACCCTTCATTTCTAAAGGAGAAACATGCACACATCACTTCTGGGAATACCTATATAGACTCTTTAAGGATTGAAATAAGCTTATCCCAAGCTTAGTAATCCAGGTTGTTCATCACATAAGGTGACACCAGGCCTCCCAAGCTTACTTGGGTGCCCCATACCTGTGCGCCACCCACTTGAGTGCCCTTCCTTGATGTTTACCCATCCCTTAAGCCTAAAAAATCATTTTAGGAAGCCTCATATAAAACCATTCATGGTAGGTATTATCCTTCATTAACTCGCTTACTTGAAATGAATCATGTCAAAACCTCCACCAAGGCCTCCTGATCTACCAAAAATTTGGGAAAGGCACATCAACATGACACCCTTTTGGATTAGGATATATATGGTCAAAGGTTTTCCCCACTTTTCCTACCAGTGGGCAAGGGTATTCAGGTTGTCTTTGAATTAATATATCTATGGTCACATAGACCCTTACCAAAGGGACAGTGTTGATTAGTTCATGATCTTGGATTTCAGGGGTAGGAATCTATCCTCACCTTTTTATCTCTAAGGACCATAACCTCAGGTTTAAAGTAGGGAGGGTATCAACCACACTTCCTTTTTATTTTGGACAAATGAGAAGTCTCCCTCCCAACTACAGGACCCATTTTAGGTCATCCCTCCTAGAATAATCCCATAGCCTTTTGGGTTGGACCTAATGACCTTGACATCCATTTTAAATTTAAATGTTCATTGCTCTATGCCCTCATTTGTTGTTACCCCAAATTCTTCCATCGTAGGACCATCCTCTTCCATTAGTAGAGGATAAGGATTGTGTGATTTGTTGAATATTTCACATCCTATTGTTTATCACATCAAGTATGACTCATGTGGGATTAGAGGTTTTTAATTTTCAAGACATCCACCCAAATGGAATGAACTATGAAAACTCTGATTCCCACCATAACTGAGATATATAGGAAGCCTTATCGAGGCCCGAGATCCACATCAACCCATCCAATAAATAAGAAATAATGCCCGCTCAATAGGCCTCCTCCTAGGTGTAATCCCAAATGGAATGAACTATGAGAACCCTGACTCCCATCATAATTGGGATACGTAGGAAGCATTCACCTAGAGCCCGATCTCAATGGACATCCTCCTTAGGAGACCAACCAGAATTCCCTTAATACGGGAATCCTCCTTAGGAATAGGCTCAGAATTAAAACCCCATAAATATGCATGAGTTAAGAAATTTCTCATGGACCTTGTTATAAGGGCATCCTACTTAGGAATAATACCCAACCTATTTCTCCCAAAGGGCCATATTACCCTATGAGACATGCCGAAATATGTGGTCTTTGAGTACCATCTCAAGGGGATATGTGGGAAGCCTCCCTAATGTTCAAACCCAACATCCCTAGTCAACTCTATTCTATTTGGGTCATATCCCTAGTAGGGTCTAATTCAATATGAGAGCTCATATTCCTTCCAAGTTCCTTAGTCTTCTTAGGTATAAGTCCCACACCAAGCATTGACTAGGTACCTTCCACCTAGATGTCCTTACCACATGACATTAAACAGTATGGTTGGGTCATTATCACACAACCTTAAAATTTATGATGTGTCCCATTATGTGATACCGAACTACGTGGGTTATGATTCCTTTCATGAGGATATGCAGGTAACCCATATATGGGTTCGATCCCAACATCAAAATAACTTATATCTCCCTTGAGAATGATAAAATATTGAGTGACATTCATCTACAATGATGACCATACATTATAGAGTTCCCCCCTAAGTGGCTTAAAAATCAGCATTATTGTAATAACAACCAAATAATATATATGTAGTATACGGAAGGATACCATTGATGTAGAACCTCAAATATATAAAAGTATATCCATTAAATAATAACCTTGAATACATATGGATGATTCTAAATTCCAAACATGAAAATATTGGATTTCAAAATTTTTGTGAAAGCTACATTAGGATTCGAAAATTAATTAGGATTTATGAAAATTTCAAAAATCTAAAAGAGAGTCCCAAAGTATGAAATAATTTCCTCTAAAGTGGGGCGATGAGCTTGAACTCCCATCCTCTTGACCAATTTGAGTACTTAAGTATCGTAGGTTATCAAGCCTAAATAACACCTACCTTTGGAAAGAATGTATCTTTGGATACAAAACTATTGGGTGTTTCCAGTTCTATAAAAGAAATCTATTGGAAATCGTTCAGAAATAGTGATTCCTAACCAGAACACAAGTTTTGAAGGAAAAAAACCCCAAATAACTGAACTATTTTTACGAGCCTAATATATACTTTAAATGGTTATAATTGTGAAAAATGTTTAATTTTGAACAAAAATTTTATGTTTAAACTCTTAAACTCACAACTTAACCCAAGTGGTTCAGCTGGGGAATGATTCTTATAAGAAAACCATTATTGGGGTTTTAAAAAATTATTAATAAGAAATTTCTACTAGGTTTCATTCTGATGACCATAGGTTATCTTATTGTGACCCTTAGAGGTAACATTATCATTTAAAAATGAAGTTTGTCAAGAATTTACTATTTGGTTTTGTTGTTTTAATGTTTTAATGTCAATATTTATAGTATTTTAAATATTTGAAGGTGAAATGTGAGTAAATTAAATGACTTTAAAATGGAACCTAAAGTAGTGTCCTCAATTTAAACCCTTAATAAAGGGTAGTTCAATATACTCCTTGGGTTTCCTTGGAATGGAAAACATGAGCATTGTTTTGGAATTTTTCCTTTATATAATTGCATTAAACTATAGTCTATTCATCCGAGTGACATTTTGGTTTAGTGTGATCTATGGATAAGGTTGATGCTTATGTTTTCTTAAGGATTTTCTTAGGGTATTCAACACCCTTAGAGCTTGAACATGTTCCTAAATTTGTGAGTTTTATAACTATTGGTGTCATTTAGGTACTGTTTTCCCTTGTAGGGATTTTACCTTCAAAATGACACCCTTGTTCAGATGGGTGTTCATAGTAACTTTGGCCCTTTTATGGGTGTGAATTTTGAGTGACGATCATTTTCATCAGGTTAGACATGCCAAGGGAATGGTCAGACACTTAGTAGGTCTTGTGACCTTGTTTTTATTTCCTTCGACAACTCGAGAGGTCACCGGTCTATTTTGAAGTCATTTGGGATAATGTTATTTTGATCCAGTTTATATATAGGCCATTCGATACTTGAATTCATAGGGTGGTTAGCCTATGGATAATATCGATGATGTGATTTCCTTACTCATAGTCTTCAGGGTTGTGTGTGTTTATATAAATAATAATTTTTGAGTTGATAAATGTTATAAAATGAACCGGTTGAGTTTTGGGAAATCATTGATATTTGAGATATTTTGTATCTTCATGGGTCATCTCTATAGTAGAGTGACCTAGGTGTTAAGGTATCAGGTTCATCCCAAATCTTGGGAGGACTTTTTAAAGACTCAGGTGTTTTGGAATTTCGGTCATGTTGGTTTTGGTTTTCATTCCAAATGCCTTGGCAATGGTGATTGTGACTCGAAGAATTGACACACATAAATTTAAGGTGAATCTGAACTTGTGAGCCTATGTGATTTGAGTATACCTATTACTATAATGACTAGGAAATTCCTAAGGTGGAAAGAATCACAACAATTTTGGTAAATTTGTTTCCTTCCAAGTATATGGAACATAACTGAGGTTTACCTTTTTAGAATAGTTGAACTAGCTTGAGAACCCTTAAGGATGTCTATTCTAAGACATGTTAGTGCTTCTTGGTAGAATTATATTGTTGCGGTTGGACATGTATGAAACCATTGAGAAAGAACCATTTGTTTTTAATTTATGTTAGTGGTTTAGATAAACGATAACAGGATGCCTTAGGTGTTAAAGGCATTGTGATTGATTAATGAAGATGTGCTGATAGGTGAAGCCAAGTTTCTTTCGAGGAGTCGATCAGTAGTGGTTTGAATATTCTTATTCTGACCTTATTTTAAATATTTTAAATCCTATTAGTTCACTATAATTTAGAGATGAATGTGTACCCTATAATGATGGAATCCATGATGCACTAAGAGAGAATCATCATTATGGAACACTAAAGTTTTAAAAGATTCTGGTCTTGTATGGGTGGTTTGCTCAACATTTCAGGCTAGACGTGTGGTTTTTATTGAGGCTTGGTTAGTATAGATTGTATATTCAGTTCCTAGGTAGGAGTGCCTTTGACCGAATCTTGGACACCAACCGTTTTCCTCTGATTTGAATTCCTGGAAGATGCTGACCTGGGATCAGTAAATTATATGATGTAGATGTCTTAGCCTAATACCAACATCAATTTATAAACTTAGAGTATGGACAAGCCTGAGTCAGTTCATTATACTCTAGTTCATTGAAACTGAGGTTTTCTTGATCTTGTATTCAATATAGCAGGTAATGTTCAAAGGGTAATGATTTCATTTATTATGGATATGGTTTACAACCCTATTCATATTGTTCCATGATAGTTTAAATGGCCATGTGGTGGTTGAATCCGGAAATATCACCAGAAGGGATTCAGTGAATGCACTCATGGTAAATGAAAGATTCCATGGAAGAAGACACGTTAGTTATATTAATAGTATACCATCAGTTGAAGCCTAACATCATGAGAAAGGTCATTTAGAGGTGGCTAAACTCATTTTCCTTATTTTTTAATGTGTACGATTGATGGGAACCATTTAAATCATGTCATCAGTTTAAGGTTAGTGTGGTTTTATTGATTGGCGGTGTCTTTTAAGGAAATCATGTGTGTCCATTTTATGTTAGGTCGATCAGAAATAAACTATGTATTATCATCAAGGTTCCTCTTATGGCCTCATACATCTCTAGGTTCACATTTTTAAAGGAAAACATGCTAGAATCATCACTATAATGTTGAGGGACATGTATTGTAGGTAATTGTGATGGTGGAAGTATTGTGGATGGGAATTGACCCCTTTATTATATTAAGACCTTTGGTGGGAATCAACATCTGTCATATGTTTAATGAGATGAAAAAGAGATCATGTCTCAAGTTAAAGGGCTTGAGTATGCTTCATCTCTACATTTTAGTTCGAAAATGATTGTTGGATATATTTTTAATGACTTATGTATCATATTTTAAAGTTGAACCTGAAGTCATGTTGGGCATTTGGAAACAAAACACAACCATTTGAATGGGACTTCATGACCCTTCTAGGCCAGATGATGTTTTTGTTTTTCCTTAAGGCATCTTGGGGAGAATAATTTCTAAAGTGGGGAGGTTGTAACGACCCATGTTTTTGAACCAGGAAAATATCCAAAGGAATCTGAATTTATTTGTTTACTGGATGGTCCGTTTTACAAACAAATCATTGGGATTATATTTTGCGAGTTAGTACACATCAACGATTTTTTAAAATTTTCCGAAGTCCCGAAGGGTCCATTAATTATTTTGTTGAGTTTTGGGAGATATGGGTTTGAAAATATAAGGTTTTGAAGCTCTAAACAGGGCACATGGTTTGCCTAAAACCATACATCCATCAGCAGAAAATCATACGACCTTATCAGAGGACATAATGTGCCCCTTTAGGGCTACACATTCATTTCCCAAACCGTGCACCTATCCCACATAGTTAGTTCCATTTAGGTAGTACCTAAACATTATTCACCGCATGTTTGGAACATAGTTTGGAAAACAGTACAACAAAACCACATGATGTGGGATCCTTAAGAAGTGGTTGTAGAATGGTTTTATCATGGTTTGGAAACACTGTGTGGACAAACTATTCCACCCCTAATATTGGGTGAAAATTCAATTTTTCCCTTAATAATTTCTTTATTCCCATTTCTTTTCCCTTCTTACTCTAATAGACCTTTACCCCCTTTCCTTATACTTTGAGCTCCCAAATCCATCAAGCAAGGATTTAATGTATGTTCTTAGTCCATTGTCTATTCAACCATCCATAGAAATAAATAGATCAATATTGGTAATCTCCTATAGTATCTGAACTCCTATAAAATATTATATTTCTATCCATTGCACTATTTAGGTGCAAACTCATTTCCCTTATTTTCAGAGCATTGGAACATATCTCAGATATCATCTAATGTGCTTCGAATTAAAGGTTGGTATTGAGTGAGGATTCATCTACGACCTTAAGTTAGGTGGTCATGTTGTTTTCCATTTGAGTTTCATCATCTCATAGATATTACATTGTGCCACATGCTATATTTATTTGAGATTTACCTTTTATTTTTTGTTTCATATAAAATTGATCACTATATTTTGTTATGAACCTGAAGAGACTTTTTTTGAGTTTTATAGGTTATATACACCTTATATGGTCACCCCATGGGTGTGCCAAGTGAAAATTTCAATTTTGGCCAATTCTTCCAAATGTTCAGAATGCGTGGTAACTTTGGACTTAATTTTCAAATGGATTTTCCTTGGAACATGTGTATTAAAAGGAACATGAGGCAACTCTTAGTTGTTTGGTTCATCCTATCCTTAGAATTTCCCAAGTAGAAAATTTCCTCCCTTGACCATGTAACCCTTCCAATGGACTCCTTAAGACTTATGAGTTAAATTTCCATGATTTATGGAATTGAATGGAATCACATAGTCCGGATGAATGTTATTACATGGTCATGATAAATGGATTGATTAATTTGAATGGTTATATATAATGGTTATAATTCCTTAAATGAAATGAATATACTATGGAACCTTGAATTTCCCAACTATCCTTGAGAGTTTAACTGACTTTTATTAACGAGATATATAGAAATTTAATGGCATCGGTTTAATGTTAAGGTTTGTTAATGATGGATTGCCCTTTATTAAATGAATTAATATATTAAAATAGAATGCCTTATGAACTTGGTTTTTCTTTTCATTTTACAAAACAAATGGTTTGAATGGAATGATTAGAGGGTGTCAAGGCCATTCCCATTATTGGTTCTTTATTAAATGCTTAAAATGAATTGTAATGTTTTGAATTAATTTGAAATTGAAAAAAGAAACACATGAGAGGTATTTCAACATCTATTATGCCTTAAACATGTATATTATTTTCAATATCTAAAGGCTTAGTTATCATGGCACATAAGATGTAATGCCTCATGTATGATATTGTAAATGCGATTATGAATTTTTTAAATACATATAATGGATCGATAAATAAGTTGAATGAGAGAATTTTCTTCATGCATTATACTATAAATGAATTCAAATTTATAGAAGTTGTGTATGATGGTAAGGAGTGATGATGCAGGAGGGTAATAAGACTACTATAAATTGGATGTGGAATATGGAATCGTACACCAGTGATAAAATATCGGCGTTGGGCTGAGGCACCACATTTCATGATTGGAGTGTTGCATATCGGACCACTCTCCCTCAAAAGTGTTGTATCATAACACCTCTCACTCTATTGGGATGTAGGGCATATACCCTTTGGCACGAGATAATAGGCTCATTATAATGGTCATGGATAGTGTGAGTTATGCCCCAGTCTAGACGACACTAGTATTCAATGTATATGGCTAGTAGGCATCCACATGCACTTGGTTTATATAGGTAGATACAATATAGAAGTAAATTATGTACACACACACAGACATATATTAATAATATATATATATTAATACTATATATATATATATATAGTGATATGATCAAACTCTTCTCCCGGCTGTGGGATAAAGAGGGTAGGCTCACCTAGCATCCCATAGGAACCTGGGTGGGTTTGTTGTTTATTTTAGACTAATTTTACTATTTTGTTTATACCAGAACACTGTTTAGTTATGAGCACTACTCAGATTACTTGTAGACACCATTGGTGGTGAACTATTGAGATTTTTAGCTCACATCCTACTTGGGACTCACTTTGAACCTGGGAAGTTGTATGACTATTGGATTTGATATGGGAAAAGCACCCATCTATTGGTTGTTGATGTATTTCCTTTAGATGGAGCTCAAGAGCAGAGGGACGAGCTTCAGCTAGAGATTCTTAGAGCTTCTTTTTTATCTATTTGTTATTTTTACTATTGTATACAATTAATTTAACTTGCTATTTCCTTTTATATTACATCATTCAAAGAATCAATATACCAGACACCAACTTATAGAATTATTTAGTATTTACTATTTGTTCAGTTAGTTTATATCTTTCAATTATTAGATATTTGGTTCATTTTATACACTTCTAAAGTTTAATGAATCACTCCACTAATATTATTCTTCCACTGTATAGTTATTATTGAATGTATCTGATGTGATACTATGATATGTGGGTAGAGTCTCTCCAATGTACTACCTTTACACCATCGCTTCAAGTTGGAAACCACTAGAATATAGGGAGGTGCTATTGGGGTCATATGAACAACCAGCTCAAAGTACAATTTATTTTGACCCTGGGTCAGGATGTTTCACACTTCATCATCAACTTCATACTTCTTCAAACAACATTCTAAACCCCCTTTGACATTACTTCATCAAAATGATTCAAAAAATTCTTTATTTTCTTCTTTTCCTTGGTCTGATGATACCGCGTCCAATAACTTGGTGTCATACCATCCCCGATGAATCATCCTCTACCTTTCTATGATTGATCGGCACCACCTCTAATCTGATAGTTGACATCACTTATCATTTGATATCTCTTGATCCAATTAAAACAAAAAAATATAGATTTTTTTTATCTTTAACCCATTTGAAAATCAAATCAACCTGGTGAAAATTGTTGATTATATTATTGATCTTCATCTGGTTGATCGATCTATAACTTCCTTACATGCATTGGTCCTAAAAAATCAATTTTACTTCTTTTTAATTGGTGTCAATAAATCTCAATGAAACAATTCTTCCTCTGATTCCCTTTTTCAACCATCACTTTGTCTGATGATATGTTTCAGGATTACTTTGATGATCAGTGGAACACCATGTCTAATGGACTGGTGTTAGAAATAAATTATTTCCTTACCATTATCTATCGAAGATTTTTCTATGATGTCTCAATGGTATGACTGGAAACCATCATATTTATCATCACACAAACTTTCAAAAACTTTATTCTTCCACAAAATTAAGTTTGTATCATGAATTCCTCATGACTGTGAGAATAATTAAGATTAGTATATCATTATCTGACTTAAAATGAAAGTATTATGACATTCCTTCCATCTAGTGTCTTTCTTATTTCTAACCAAACCTGAATATGATTTGTATCAATTGTTTTACCCCTTTAGTTCATAAGTATTTCGTTAAATTTTTTTCTATAAAACTTATTATTTATGTAAGATCCTAGATCAAAAAAAAATATTCAAGTTTTTATCAGATCCATTTAGACTCCAATACACTTCCCTGTTATGATTAGAACTTCTATTCTAAACCCAAGGTGAGTCTGATGAACCATTTTTTTTCCAAAATTATTCTACAAAACCTAATGGAATTACTTCATAATTTTTCATCTAATATTCTAAATATGATAGGGAGTTAGATCATTCAAAATGTGACAATGTGAAGTGGTTTATTTTCTTTGACAACAAAACACAGCACATTCAGCACAAAATCATTCTAGATTCTAATTACAACTTATTGAAAACATGGTCCCCTCAATAACCCCATTTTATTTTATTTTCAACCATGTGTCATCAATCACTGAACTTTTTAACCTCAAAAAATGGATTACTCATCAGAAATTCTAGGCCAAAAATAGAAAACTCATTGTTGGAAACTAGAATCACTGACAGAAAAACTATGTTGCCTAAAGAAAGTAACTCATGAAACCTATTAATATTTTCATACATATTTCATCACTTATTCCACTTTCCTATAAACAAAAGTTTCCTAAAACCACTCAAAGAAAGTATTATAATAGTTCACACACTTTCATGTTGATTTCATAACAGACCAATTAATCCCCCTACACACATGCTTCCTTAAAAGGATTAGAACATATAAATAGATAGATTTATGAAATAAATATCCCCATTGACAATGCTTTAAAAATAATAGATGGGATAGGGAACAAAAAAACATACCTAAACATTCATAAGAAAGAGGTTGGATACCCAAGTTCAACCTCAATTTAGAAAATGATTCCTTTAGTAATGGTTTTGTGAATATGTGACCTGCTTATTCCAATATAAGAACATACTAAAACTTTAATTAATTATTCTACACATTCTCATTAATGAAATGATATTTGATATCAATATGTTTTTAATGTGAATTATGTTCCAGGTTTCTTATAAGGTTGATTGTACTTTGATTATCACAACTTAATAGAAATGGTAACTTCACTTCAACAAGTAAGTATTCCAACCAAGTCTTCATCCATATAATACGAGTATTATCTAGAGTGGATTAAACATAATAAACTTCATCCATGATAAGAGTTACAAAATTTTTTTCCTTGTATTCCAACTAACATAACATTTCCCCAAAAAAGAAAACTTTACCATATGTGGATATTATATCATCCACATTTCCTGCCCAATCAACATCTAAATACCAGAACAAGTTAATAAATTTTGAGCTATCATATAGGATTCCAAAATTTTTTGTGGATTTGATATATCTGAGAATTATTTTCCTAGATAATGGGTTTTATTCTTTTTTAGCACTCTAAAATATTTCTCCTAAGGTTAAAACGTAAACAATGTCGGGTGTTGAGGCATTCAAATATAACAAACTTTTACTTAGCTTTTGAAACACTTTAAAATAAACATACTTTTTGTCCCTATATTTTGTTAACTTGGTTTCCACTAAAATTGGAATTGAAATAGGTTTCAAATCCTCTATGATGAACTTATCAAGGAATTCTTTATAACAATTTTATTTAGAAAGTAACATGTGTTTCATCATTTGTAATAACTGTAAACCAATAAATTGTTTCATTTCATATAGTATGGACATCTCGATTTTTTTATCTCTTCTAAAAATCATTCACATGTTCTTTCATAATTTAATGAAAAGATAATTACATCAACATAAATGATTAAAATTAGAGAAATTTTCTAACTTTCATTGATATACATATTAAAATCAAATCTTCCATTATTAAAACTTATCTTTCTTAAAAAGGTATCCAATTTAGAATACCGTGACCTAAGAGATTGTTTTATCCCATTCATGGATTTCTTCAACATCCATGCATAACTTTTATCCATACCAATAATAAATCCACATTGTTGTTCAATATAAACTTTCTCATAAAAATCACTTTTCAAAAAAAAAATGATTTCATATCCATCTGAAAAATTATGTATCTTCATTATGACGTAATAGAAAGAACGATTCTGATGGTTTTAAATCAATCCACCAGATAAAAATTCCAATCAAATTCAATGCATTAACTCTATGAGTAACCTTAACACGCTAATATTTCTTTGTTTGTTATTGTTTCACCACCTTCATTTAGCTTGTTTTAGAAAACCCTCTTTGTACCAACAACATTTTTGTAATATGAATTAGGTTCATGTTCCCATGTATCATTCTTTTCTATCTAATTATGCTATTCATTCATATCTTGAACCCATTCAGGATGCCCAAAAGCTTTATTCACAAGTTTTAGATCAACTTTTGAATACAAGAATGTATGTTTAATAACATTTTGTGTTCTTTTAGTTTGAGAATTTTTATGCTGATCACCAATAATGTTTTGATCTTCCACTAGCTTCCTCAACCTGAGATGAGATTTTTGATATTATTACTTATCATAATAAACAATTGACTCTGATTATTCTTCTTTAGTATGATTACAATTGTTTTTATACCTATTGGTATTTTTAAATTTTTTTTACTATTCATGTTCCTTATCTATATGAGTTTCTAAAATATATTACTCAGTTTTTTCAAAAAAATTCACATCAACAGAGTCATATAATATTTATGAATGTTAATTGAAACATTTATATCCTCTTATTTATAGAGAATACCCAATTACAATTCCATCTTCACCTATCTTACCAACTGTCCAAGATTTATAGCTTTATTATTTATGATGCATGGATTCCTAAAAACTATTAAGAGATCCAAACATGGAGTTTTGTCATAAAACATTTTGTATAGAGTCATACGTAAACTTTTACTATAGAAAAAATTGTTTTTAATATAAACAGTAGTGCTCATGATTTGCCTCCAAAATTAATGAGAGATACCATGTTCAGTTAATATACTTCTTCCCATTTCAACAAGACTTATATTCTTTCTTTCAACAATAACATTTTTTTGAGAAGTGTAAGGTGCACTGAATCATGCTAAATTCCATTCTTCTCAAGATAACTTTCAAACTCCTTATTTTTTATTCACCTCTATTTTTAGTTCTCAAATTCTTCACTGAATACTCATATTATTTCTTAAATTTCAGCATAAAATTCTTAAAATTTTTCAAAGAAACTATCTTATGTTTCATATACATAAAAAATTAATGTGAGTAAATTTATCTTTATTAGGGTTATATTGAATGAGCTCTAATTATTTTTATTTTCGTTTTAATTTCACTTCTAGACACTCATTTCAATTATTTTATTTTTAAATATATTTTTTCATGTCAAAAACCTCTTATAGGAATTTAAATTTCTCTTCATGAAATCATTATTGATTGTTTGATAAAGAAAATTACTTTTTAAATTTCTTGATTTCTTTCTCAAGCCTCCTGATATTTATCATAAATTTTTCATTTATTCTCATAGATGATGTTCTAATCAAGTTTCTTCCTCTTTAAAACCACTACTTATGAAATATTCTTGTTTAAATATTGTAATGAATGCATTATCTCCATCACGATCAGTATAAGTTTTGGATTTAACTTCACTGTCTTCTTCTACATAATCTATATATAAAAAAATTCTCTTTTTGGATTTAGAGAATTTTTTATCTTTATCTTTGGAATATGATTTAGCCCTGTCAGCATTTTTCTTCCATGATCTTTTCGGCCTTCCATCATCTTCATCACAATCCTATTATTTATTTATCTAAGGTAAATTATCCACAAAGTTCCAAATGAATCCACATTCAAAAAATTTCAATGGTATTTTTATTTTATATTTAACTGTACCTATTTTTAAATTTTTAAAAATTAAGGATATAAATTCATCAATATTTTTACATTACTCATTTTCATAATCATAATCTCCAAAATATTCTTAAAGAATATTACTAGTATTTTCCTTCATGGAATACATAAAATAAATTTCATGAATAACTTTTGTTTTTTCCTTCATAAAATTCTCACTTATCATTTCTTAAGTAATGAGAGTTTTATGAAATTCATCTAGAGATAATGTTTCTGGATCTCTATATTCCAATGAGAAACATTTTTTATCAAACTTGATTAGAAGAATTCTCAAGATATTTTCCACAATAGTATAATACTCTAACATTTCACCATGAAATATAGTAGTGTTAATGCTTTCATTAACCATGGTAAAGAAATGACCAACTGATTCGTAATCACCCATCTTGAAATATTCATAGCTAATCCTAAAAATTAGATTCTTTTTCTTATTTACTTTTATATTGCCTTCATAAATGTTCTTTAGATTATCTCAAATTATTTTGTTATTAAAAACAACCTTTAATCTTAGAAATTCACTTTTAGAAAGTGATGAGAGAAAAAAATATCTTCTATCATTTTCAATGTTCTTATTATCAATAGATATAAGAGGAACGTTTTCATATATAAGAGGAAATCCATTTATTATATCCTCATGAACAAAATACCCAAGAGACATAAGATAAGGAAACATTCTATCTTTCTAGATATGATAATTATTACCACTGAAGATCGAAATACCAATACTATTCACACCATTCAGATTCTCCGTCAAAACATCAGAAAAGATTAAATGAAGGGAAAATTCACTCTGAGACCAACTGAGATTGCCCAGATGGGAACTAAGTATCATAAAGAGGGGGATGGGGTGAATCCATGATATATTTTTATTTTAATTTTATTTTATCTTGAAAAAGACTTCACCTCTGGTTGGATATTTTTCACTTTACTGAGAAAAAAATCAATTGTAAATCTATAAGAAGACAAGTATTTACATGGTTCACTTCTCAATAAGAGTTACTATGCCCTTTTTATTGTATGGAAAAAATATGATATTACACAATCTACTAGAAAAAAATCCTTTTTTGTGGATACACCAAGTATGATATTCCCTTACACTTTTGTATAATTATGTTCAATACAAAAATGTATGTTCTTTAAGTAACATGTAATGATGTAACATAATTTTGGGTAAAAATTTAAAAAACTTTCACTAGATGCTTCAAAACATGTCTTGGTGTTTCCTTATCAACATTCACAAATATGATCTTCAACGAAATTATTCAATTTCTTACCCATGTGTAGGTAAAAAAATTTCTAGACTTTATAATTAAACTCAGTTTGATTTACCAGTCCGATACAGTAGTTAGACTGTTCAGTCTAGAAAAATAACTCTGCTAGAGTACCGCTGGAATAATTCTGAACTACTTCTGCCTCAATATGAAAGTCTCAATCTGGTTTCCCAGTCTGATGAACTAGTCTGTTCTAATAATCATTGAATACAATATTCCTTATTCTCCCATTAAGATTGAAAAACTTACTCAGGAATGTTCAATCTTGAAACATTTTCCCTCTAAAAACATTAAATACTATTCCTTCTCTATTCACTTGTAAATAGTACATGTTTCAGAAACTAAAAAGTACTATCCTCATTTTATATATTCACCCAAAATGGTTTTGGTGGGAATCTAAAATTTGTTCCCACTCAACCAAATTTCCTAAAATAGAAATTTTTCTTACACTTTGGATACATGTTTGACTTCTTTATAACTTATAATATCTTCTTGATTATTCTTGAACTTTCTTTAACATTCTCACAAATTCAACAATATTTATAATTTATAACAATTATTTAGTCATATTTTGATTATAAATCTGATTTACTCATTATGATGGTGGAAAATTTTCAACAATAAATTATTCATTATGTTTCTCTTCGCCAATTAATATATATGAAAAACAGGTGTATTCTCATTATGATTTTTGAAACCATTTGGGAAAAAACTTACCATTTTGAGGTTTTTACCAACTTTTAAATACAACAAATTAAACCATAATTTTGGAGCCATTTTTTCTAATTGGTTAGAATTAATTAACCTTTTACTTTTTAATAAACATAATCACTACTTCTAGAGATTTATTTACATCCACATAAAAACTTCATCATCTACTTCATACTTCTTCAAACAAATTTCTTGACCCCCTTTGATAATAATTCATCAAACTACTTCAAATAATTCTCCTTTTCTTATTTTACTTAGACTAATGATCGTACATATGATGAATATATCAGTTTTTCCCATGCATGATGTATTTTCCCATGTCTTCCTCTAATGAATTAGTTCCACCTCCAGTTTGATATTTTCCCCACCTTTTGTTTGATATCTCTTGATCCAATTGATATGAAATATATCATTGGAATACCATGTCCAGTGTTCCATTGTCAGAGAAAAATTATTTACTCAATATCTTTAAAATATTTGTATCTAGTGTCTTAGTGGTCAGATTTAAAACCAACGTCTTTTTCTTCTCACATTCTGATCAAAACTTCATATCCTACAAAAAAACCTGTGTCTGGTGATATCAAACTAATGAAAAGAGACCTGAAATATTTGACTTCATGAACAATCTTCTTCCATAAACATTAGATTATATCATGACTTCCTCATGACTCTTAGCACAATTAAGGTTGGTAAAGAATATTCTAACTTACAATGGAAAGTAATATATCATTCCATCCTTCCAGATTATTATTTCCTTCCAACCAAACCACAATACGGTCGGCATCACTTGTTCTCTCCCATTCCATCATAAGGATTTCATCACAAGTTTTTGAAAAAATTATCATTTACGAGAACTCGAAGAATATAAAACCATTTTCATGTTTTAATTAGATCCATTAAAATTTTGATAAACTTACTCATTATGACCATAAACTCTAATCCATACCCAAGCTGAGTCTGATGAACCTTTTCTTTTAGAAAACATCTCCACAACCCAATGGGCATACTTCATTATTTTTCATCCCATATTCTGAATATGACGGTGAGTGTAATCATACATAAATTTATAAATTGAATTGATTTCATTTCATTGACATAAAAATACAACACGTTTAGCAAAAAATTCTTCTATATTCAAAAAACAACTTCCTAATAACATATTCCCAATGGGGTTGAACAACAATAACATTTTATACTTTATAGTGATGTTTCTTGAGTTTATAAGACAAAGAAGGCTATATATGGGAAAAAGGAACCCCATAAAAAGATTATTATATAGAAAACATCTCAAGGAGTAATAAATTTTAAAAAAGTAAAGGTGTATAGATATATCATTGTAAATGGATATAAAAAAAACTCAATCATTTTGATTGTGTATGTGGATGAATTTATTTTTAATAGAAGAAAAAAGAAGAAAATTTTGAAGATTTTTCTTCACAAATAATATTTTTTTATGATTTCAATGATTGTTGAGATGAAATTATTAATGGGTTTACAAATAAATAACACAACTTTCTCTATTTGTATCTCACAATAGAATTATTATCATGAGTTATTAAAAATGCTTGGTATACAAGAATAAAGAGACATATCTAATATTATTTCACTTAGGGCCATGTTTTCCAGGGATAAAGAATGAAATAATTTTAATAAAAAAGATTAATTTTATCTTATTGAAACCCTACTATACTTGACTAAATAAAATAACATTACATTTTCCATTACATTATTCACTTGATTTTAATGTTTTCCTAAGGAGTGACATATTATAGTTTTGAAATAGATCATATGATATGTAAAAGGGATTGACGTATGAATGGATACATAATTCAATAATTATGTTTATTTTGATGAAAATTGGCTAGGTGATGTTTGTGATTAAAATTAAACTTTGGGAGGTGCATTATTAATTAGAGGTAAATTAATTATTTGGAATTCTATAAAGAAAACCTCAGTAACCCTAAGAACAATATAATAATAGTATATTTGGAAATCACATAATTCAACAAATATTTAGTGTATGAAGTCACAATATGAATACTTGAGGTTGAATACTTTATACCCATTATTTACTGGGTATGACAATTAAAGTGAAATAAACTTGTCAAAGAAGTCAGTGCATCCTTTGAGGTTAAATGATATTGATATACAGTACCACATTATCCATAGGAAATTTTAATGAACAGATATTTTATTTGAATATGTTTTAATAAATTACCATGTTATATATATATCTTGAAAACTCCCTATAAAAGAATGCCTTCTAGAACTTGAGAGTGTTTTTGGGAGTGAATCCTCTCCCAAAATCCTATTAATTTCACTTATTTATATTACCTCTTTCACTAAATTTCATTTTATGAAAAATGGGGTAAATATAAAAGGATATATTTTTATAAAGTAGGAGTGAATATATTTATTTTTTCATGGCGATTACATATGGAAAAATTAAGGAAGAGTTTTCCTTATAGAGGTGACATGAGGTGTTGGTAGCTGAATCTTGGAAAATCGTCCATATCATCTTTTGTATGATTATATAAAATTAAATAGGGGATATTGAATAACACCATATGATTATAGAGATTGACTATTCATTGATATTGAATACATATGATGAATTTATTTTAGAAAGGGGGATTTAGAAGTTTATCTCAATTGGGAAAAGGTTAATATTATATTTATATTTATATTGAGTGTTAGAGAACTCTCAAAACATAATTTTGTCTTTTGATTTGGTGTTTATATATCATCTAGGTTAGAAATATTATGTGAAATGTTTATTTATATAACTAATTCATATGTTTTAGGATGGTTTCATGTTTTATTTGTTGATATTATGGTCATAAATGAGTTTAAAGTTGATTGGATCCAGGTTAGTGGTGAAGGAAGGATGAATTTTGGATATTTGGAAAACCACGGTGTAAAGTGACCCATCACACTATTATTTATTGAAGGATTATTTTAATAATACACAAGAACCAAAGCAAAAAATATATTAATCATATCAGGATTTGATTATGAATAATCATATCGTCTTTCCTTTGTGAATATTTCACCATGATGTTGGGCCATAATTTTTATATATGGGGTTGTTCATCATGAGTATGTCTTCCATTCCAAAATATATCACATTACATAGTAATATAATAGTTTACACTATAATAATTTTTTCTAGGAATAATTCATGAGATACTTGAATTAAAGGTCACACCACAATCCACTTGGTCACACCATAATAAAGTTTAGGTTGGTATTATTTTTTCATAACTTCATAATAATTTGGAAAGTCTATTTAAAATATATGACCCATTAATTTTATATTTGATTCAATATGAGGATCATCCCATAATAAATACGATATTGTTTTGATCTATTTGAGGTGTTTTGAGAAGATATTTTTTTACCATGAAACATAATTATAAGGCTTTGAGATAGATTACTATACATCACTAGGACCATTATAGAGAGTATATGGTAATTATTTTAGAGAAGAACGAGGGTTCAAACTTGATCCAAAATATATAGGGACTTTAGGTGGGAAAAATAATATTTATTGACTTTTTGTGACTCATATAAATCATTATATTACATTGTAATTTCATACCATTTTCCCACTCATATTATTTATTTTTTCTGATATTAAAATATGAATGTGGAAGATGGGATCATAATTTTTTGACACCTCTAAATAGAAACATGGTAAAAATATGGTACAAAACCTTTTAAAAATGTCTTATTTCTTGTTTTCTCTCCCTCTTTATCTCCATATTAGGTCATCTATTTGTTTCACTCATTGATCCTATACTCTAACCATTTATGGGGATCATTTTTTAAGAGTAGTGTTTTAAATACCATAGATTCACACCACTCTCAGTGGTGATGAATCATTAACATGATCTTATCAAAAAAACCCAAATCATCTAAAACTAGAAATTTTCATAATAATATTGAAACAATTTACAATTAGTCTCCAACTATATAAAAATTCAATTATATACCATCATTCAGAATAATACACTATCTCATGTTAAATCTATTAATTTGAAAATGAGAAACCTATATATTTCGAATGAATTAATAATTAATATATATTAATATTAAAATTACACCACATAAACATTCTCATCAACTTCTATTCTTCTTGATATTATTTCACCACCTATATATATAAATTCCTACGAAGAACATTGATGAATGAATTTTATTTATTAGTGTTATAAGATATATCAAAATCAAAATTTTATGTATATTCCATCCATTATTTATATTCAAGGTTCAAATCATTCTAAGAAAATATATGATTCATATTTATATGATCTATATGCATTTTAAGAATATATTTGAATAAATAACACCACCAAAACATCAATTCATACATCAATGCATCCAATTAATTTTCATAGGATATGTAATTATTTCCATGTGGATATAGATGATGATAACTATATGCCACTATATGACTAATATTTTTAATAACGCAACCTAGACCCATAGAAGAGGCAATACTATAAACACTGTACCCCTGAACTAGATCAAGTAAAATTATAATAGGAGTAGAAGCCAACATAAATTTTAGTTCATAAAAGTATTTTTTGACATTATCCACTATAAGAAAAATCCAATACCTTATGTGTCAAGGTACTTAAGGGAGAATAAAACAAGGAAAAATTATAAAAAAATCTGATGGTAATATCTTTTCAATCACATGAAACTTATCATTTCTAAAATATTATTATGATCATCAAAATACATCACTACCACTATATTCTTAGGGTCAACTAATATTCCTTTCTAAAAAATCATATAACTAATTTTTATATCCTAAATCTATAACCAATATTTACAAAACATAGAATACTAGTGATATCCTTCAGAGTACTCAAAATAATATCACATTGATCTTATTCTTCATAATTTACCTTGGAATAAACCAATATATCATTTAAAAATATCATGAATAAGGTGATGATGAAGCTATTGAAGATACAATTAGTCAAGGTCCTAAAGTACAATAATTATTAGTTTTTCTAAAGGGAATCTTATGATATTCATAATATTGATACTAACCCCTTAATGTACTCTTATAAATATTATCATTTTTAACAATCCACTAGTGACATCCTAGCGTTATAAATTTTTTGAGAAAACCATCTATATATTTTGATTAGGTTAAATATTCTTTCAATCCAAGAAAAAAGGTATTTATTCTTTATAACCGCTTATTGAGATTTCAATAATTGATACAGATTTAAAAATATAAATCCTATTTATTTAAAAATAGAATCATAACCACCAAAAATGGCATTCTTAGGGGAATAAAAACATTACCTTGATATATATGTAGTGATTTTTAAACACATCAACTTTTTAAATATCCATTTGATAAGAGTTTAAAGAAACAATAATTATTTCAGGAAGCATATTAATCAATAATTCCACTTCCATCTCTATTGTAAATCAATAGGAATCATCAAATAATATATCAAGATACCAATCCATAACTATGTGTTATTCATTCCTTAAAAATTATTTGATAACATCTATAATGAAACACAATAATAAATAAGTAATAGTCCCGATATATTGAATAATATATCTCAATATACCTAGTATTATATCTCACTCACTTTTAAGGACATGAGTGTTTCCATATGGAAATATAAACATACCTTCTAATAATAAAAATAATTTTGATATTTTTAGTTGATCATGTAATACATTCTTAGGATAAGATCATTGATATATAAATCAATGACTAAAAAGTTATAGACTATTTTGACATATAAAGTTACCAAAAAGGGGAACTTGAACCCATGACCCCCCTTCTTACCTAAAGTAATATTAATCTCAATCATATAAGTTATAAATCCCACATTTAATTATTTTCTCCATTATTTTAGCAGATATAGAATAATATGAAGATTTTATTTATAAAAATATAGACATATAGAGGATATAATAAGAATAATACCATGGATTATAACTATAAAAAATTTATCCTATAGGTGTGTGATCCACAACATATAATCACCCTATCTAAGGATGAATCTTTCATTTTATATCAGAATAAAAAGTTCCCGTGAAAATATTTCATCCTCTATATTAAAGATAGATAGGCTCCTTGAATTTATATGGATCATATTAAAAATTAAAAATCTCTTAATATTATAGAGAAAACCAATAACATTAGGGAGATTATATTTGAAAAACTATTAGAGATGGCCCAGTCCACTGCACCAATGATAGGATTTTAGAGCTTTTTTATTGTTGAGATTTGAATACATCAGTTTAAAACATTAGAAGTTTACATGTGATCTATGCAATGATGAAGCAAAGGAAATAAGGTTAAGTGACTGTTGGTTTCTTACAACCCTACTTGAGTTCCTAAAACTTCATTTTTAATCCATAATATATATAATGACTTTAATAGTTGTATCCAAATAACATTATATCCCAATCATCCCTAAAATATTAGTCTTAACCATTACTTATATGATTACCACATGAACATATGAGGCCACACAGAAAATAATAATTCTAAATTATATTGTCATATCATAATAAAATTTTAAATTTGAAGTCTTATATAGTGTCATTAGGGATACAATTGATGATAAACAAAACCAATTCAGAAAAATGGGTTTCAAAATCTAAGGCTACCAATACCTACACTCTAAGATCATGTGATAATAAAACACATTCTTTTAAACACTAGATTTGATAAAAGATAACTTAGAAAATTAACACTTATATCATTTCACATTAATTCCACCTTACAACTCACAATAATCTCACAATCCCAGAACCTAATGATTTAGTTCCTTTGCAGATTAGATATATAATATTATGTTGTGATCATTTCTCCATAATCACAACATAAATATTGACTTACATACATCTCCACGTTTATAAATATCTTTATAACCTGTGGAATTAAAAACCCAAGAGGGAGGTGAGCTAAAATTCTTAGCAAGGTAGACACTTTTCACCATGTCAATAATGGTTGGATCATAAGCATGAAAGAAAAAAATATAAAACTAATATATTATTAAAAAGTACCCAAAAAAATAAGATTTTTACATGTAATATCAAATACTGAAACACATTCCATGTTTTAAGAGTTAAAAATAATTAGACGATAAACATGATCCATGGACCATAACATAAGAATATAATAAATAAATTTGGAACAAACATTAACATATGAAATCATAACATTGTGAGAAAGACTACCAGAAATTATATCTATGAACAATTTTTTGAATAAATAAACAAAAAACAATTTACACACAACAAACTTTTGAAAAAATCTCTACTCAATCATTTACATATAAATAATGTGTGAAAAACGATATCTGAAATCATTCTCAAACAACAAACTTATGAATGAACCTAACTGTAATCATGACCAAACAATAATCTTAAGAACACAGCTATCTACAGTCATGTCCACACAATAATTCCATTCTCTAATGAGATATAAAAATTTAACCATTGCATTGGTGTGAGATATAAAATCCCACACATCAACATTTATATATATGCATTCCATAAAAAACTAATCATTTATCATTTTCATATGAAATTCATGGAATGAAAATTGGTTTTGATACATTTTTAAAAGGTATCATATAAAATTACCTCATGATTTATGTCATTTCATACCCAAATTTCAATCACCAAAAATATTCAATTCATAAAGGAAGTTATTGGGAAATCTATAAAACATGGCTCCTTAGATAGTTTTCAAAATCAAAATAAAAAGAGAAGTGAATCCATAAATCGATTTTTAGTAAAAAATTTCTTAATAATGACATAAAAGAAAAATTTTAAAAGTTAGTTTCAGAAGATAATTTAGATAATTTGAAAATAAGGACTAAAAAAATATTGAAAATAAATCTTAATAAATAATATTTGAAAATAGCCATAACAATTTCCAATGGAAATGTGGAGTGGAAGATAAAATTTATGATTGAGAAAGGAAAAAGCATAGTAACATTTTAAATATAACTTTATTGTAACAAAAAACATAAAAAAAGTGATAGATATTAAATGAGTTAATATGGATAAGGAATAAAAAGAGTTTATTTGAAGAGGATTGGAATTATTCTCACCATCCTCAATTTTTATGAAGAAATTAATCCATCAAAGAAGATGGATTTGATATGAAAATTTAATTATGTATAAAATAATAAGGAAAAGTAAATATTATATCATTATATAATACAATAACACATTCTTGAAAAATTATATTCAAATATGAATAATTATGCTTCAATAAAAGAAGTTGAGTAAAGAAAACCCATTACATTTTGCTCATAAATTCGATAAAAGATAATTAAAATCATTTATAATAAACATAACCTTAAAGTAAATCCTATTTGAGGGACTTAATCATATCATTTACCATAAATACTCTTCAATTGTGATATTTTTTATACATTCAAAAGTTATTTATAGTATGTTTTAAACATTAGATATTATTGATTTTTATTATTTCATGCATGCTTTAAAATGTTCATGTTGATTCCTATTATTTAATTACATGTTCACAATTAATTTATTATTAAGGGTACTAAAATATATTATTTATAATTATATATAAATTTATATTTTCATTACCTGAGAATTTTAGTCTTGATTCATGAAGGTGGAATCAGTGGCAAGCTGGTTTTCGAAATTTTTGTTGAAGGCAAGTTGGTAAGTCAATAATGAGTTAAACAATAACAAAAATTCTCCATAACCATAATAGTGTTATAAAAATAATATTAATTCATAAAATTTATTTTTATAATCATGAAATTAGGATAGTGATTAAAATGGAAAATGTCATTCCATGAAGGTGGTAGTCCACACATACACATTAATGATGATTTTATTTTCCATAGAACAACAGTAGGTAGAAATTGATTTATCTCTTCAGAATATTAATAATTCCAAAATTATAATATTTATTCATTAAAAAACCCTTTTAACTATCCATTTAAGGTGCCAGTGAATAATAAAACACCTCATTCATGGAGTTGGGAGTCCACATGTAACAGAATTTATGTTTTTTGTTTTTCTATGGAAAAAAGGAAAAAATAGTTAATGAGTATACATTAATATAACAAAATTTAATTATTGTAATAATATTGATGAAATTATATTATAATAGTTACAGTATATTTAATAATATTTAGAATAAGGGTAAATGAAAAAATGAATATAGAGGTGACAATACTTATGAAGAAGAATTTGATTTATTCTTGGAAACCTTCTTTATTTTGAAGGATTTGGTAAATATCATGGGACTAGAATCTCAAAAAATGGTCAAAGGATTATTTTTAAGGAAATAAGGAATACTAAAGGGGTAATTCTTATTTTTTTTTATATTTTAATTTTTGGTCGGAGGATCTTTTTATAAGTAAAAGGAATGATTTTTTTGTGAATAATCATAACTTTTTATTAAAAAAAATACATTTTCAAAGGAAGGTATCTCATAAATTGGAAAATAATTGAGAAGGGATGATTTATTCTCCATAAAACTCTCATAAACAGAAATAATTGATAATATTTTGAGATATTTATTCATTCTACATTGATTTAACTTTTTAATATAATTTAATTTTACCATGGTAACTAATTTTTCACCAATGTAACTAATTTTTATGACCTAAAATGAAATTAAAATTATTACCTAGTGTGGATATGTTGATTAACAACATGTTTATAATTTTATAATATCAAATTTTCAAAAAAGAAAAATATTAATTCTAAAATATTAAAGATATAAAGCATACAAAAATTTTTTATAGAAAATTATGCTATATGTATTAAAATATAAAATTAGGTTTGTAAATTAAAATAAATATTTTTAAATGTGAAATTTTAATTAAAAAATACATATTTTTTCAATAATATTTTTTCATAAATTTTAATTTATCTCTATATCATATATAGTTCTTAAAAGTCCTGATATTTGTGAAAACAACATTTTATATTATTGACCCAAAATTGATACTTTCCAAAAAATACCAAAAATTCATCCTAATTAATATTTTTATTTTTAATAGAAAAATTCAGTTTATTTTTAAAATAAAAATTACATACAATAAATATTAAATTTATTAATGAAAATATAAAATATAATGAATTTTTTTTTATAAAATTGGCTTTCTTTGAAATATTAACTTTTCTTATTTTTATTTCATATCAATTTATAATTAAATTTGTGATAATTAATTATTCATATCAATAATATATTTTATAATCATCTATGTATAATATATATATATTTTTTTAAAAAATAAATAGTTCCTAGAAATCTAGTTTTAGAAAATTAAATTCATTTTTAAGATTTAAATGAATTTATTCAAATTAAATTCTTATTGGTAGCTATTAGATGATTTTTAATTTGTTTACATGTGTTTTATGTACATATATTTCATTAAAATAATTATTTAACCATAAAATAATGAAATTAACAGCATATAAAATGTTATTTTTAACAAAATATATTTTTTCATAAAATGATTTTATTAAATTTTTAGCCACACTAATTCAATTTTATCAATTTATTATCTTTGAAAATGAAAATTAATTTTATTTAAAAGTTTAATTATGAAATATATAATATAAATTTGATATATAAAAAATATTTTAATTAATAATTACCTATTTATATAATCTTAACAACTATATACATAACCCCTCTAGATCTGCACATAATAGTAAATTGCAAGAAAATCTCTAGTGGGTAGTTATGGGTGGAAATTTAGCTATAATGGATCTCATGTGAATTTTAATGATCGTGAACGTCTATAACAAATAATTTCACTTATACTATAATTATTAGAGTTTGGATTAGGCTTGTTCTTCGAAGAAAAAATGTAAAGTAACATTTAACCCCCACTATATTTTAGAATATATATTTTACTTTAATGAAAATAAAAGTGTTTGACATCTTTCTTTTTATGCTACCCCGGGTTTAATTAGAACATGGTATAGTATCCCTTTATAAACTAGCTTTTAAATTGGAATGAATTAATTTTAATTGCCACATTATGAAAAATAATTATAAAATTTTTAAATAATAAAAATTTATATATTAATTCAAAATAAATAAGTACTCAAATTTCAATAAATTAAATTTAGTCTTTAAAAATATTTTTTCTATAAAAAAGAATTTTATTGTATTTTATGTGCACAAAAATTATAATTAATTTATAATTATTGAATAAATTTTATTTTATTAAATTAATATCATTATTTAAATCATAATTTCTAAATTATATTTCTATAATTGTTTAGTATTTTTCTAAAAATATTTATTTTTTAGTTAATATTGAAAAAAAAGTTTTTTATCGTAAAAAATGCCATTTATTTTCAAGTAAAAGTACCCCCTAAGTTTTAAATATATGATTAAATTAACATAATACTCCTTTAATTATAAGTAATATAAATTATTAGGTAATAATCATCATTATAATTTATTTTTGTTTAAGTTTATTTTTGGGCTTAAAAACACATTTTTCTAAATAAAGTTTTTATGTAAGAAATATTGTTTTATCTTAATAAATTAAGTTAATCTATTTTGATTAATTTTTTAATTAAATTTAATTGTTATTTAGTCTATAACATATTTTAAACATTCATTTTATTGTTTTTAGGGGAAAACTAATCTACGTAAATTAGGTTTTATGCTTAAATATTCATTTTTCTAAAATATGTTATCATTGCATATAACAAACTTATTTAAAATTATATATTATATCCTATATAAATTTAATTAGATAAAATGTATTACAAAATCTTAAACAACATAATTAATATAATATAATATTTTAAACTTTATTTTTTTATATTGAATAGTAAAAACTATAAAATTTTGTTACCAAGGTTATGGTTAAAACGGGTTTGTCGTGGGGGGGGGGGGTGAACTAATAGATAAGGGAAATATTTGAAAAACAATATGGTATAATACTTATTGTTTGAAAAAAATTAAACCTTATCTTATCATAACGCCAATTACTTTTCCATTGGGATCCAATATTTTAGGTAACTGACCTTATATATATAAAAATACCTACTCAAAAACCTTCCTATATCCCTTAACATAACATTATATCTTTCTTTTTCTATTAGTACTAACCCTTTAAGGATAAATGTATAATATAAGTAGGTTATCTCAATGAAGAGGTATTAATATTAACGAAGCTCTTTCAATTTTATTTCTTCATATAAATTTTTTAAATTCTTTCTATACATTATTATTAAAATATCATAAATATACTGATATGTTATTATTATTATTATTTCACAACTATTTTATACACTTCTCCATCAAATGGGTAATAAAAATTATTTCTTGTATGTACATGCAGACTACTGAATCCACGCAGCAATATTACTTATTTTACATTACTGTATTTAATTAGTGGTTATAATGACAGATTCAATATTTATATATGAAATTTATAACATAATTTTTCTTTAGGAAGTATAATATCATATAAATATTTTTACCATCTAATCCATTGGTAAACGATAATGTCGCTCGTGCGTACGTGTGGACTACCACCTCCACAAAACGATATGAATTGTTTATCATTTCTTATTGACATGGATGGTAACAAATATATATTTATTGAAATTATATGATATTTATGATATAATATTGATTCTTTAGTTTTTAATTATCATTTATATTTCTTTCATTCTATCCATCAAAAAGTGGAGACATCACTCATTTGTACTTACATATTACCATCACCACAAAGTGATGTAGTTCATTTTTCATCACCAATTAATATGAATTGTTATTAATATATATATAATGGAGATATATTATATTTATATCATGATTTAAATTTTGGATATTGGGTAACCATAATCAAATTGCAAGGATTATAAACGCTAAACTAAAATATACATTAAAAATGCAGTAGTAAACATCCATAATGATGACTTTAATTGAGAATTGTAAATAAACAGGTGTTGAAATTATATATGTGGATTTTATATGATATTATTTGTATTAATAAGGTTATTTAAAATAATTTTAATTAATTTAAATTTATTTATATAGGATTTTATAGGGCATATGAAGAAATATAGACTTGAAGTAAGGGTTTTGTCTCAATTTCTCTTCATTGAGACATGTTTTAATGTTATACACAAATTTATTATTTATATTGTGTATATACATTCCAATAATTATATTTTGGGATAATAAAATATTTAATTCATGATATTTATATAACCATATGATTTTCAATATTTTAATTACTTTTGTTTTTAAAAAATACTAAATCCATAAGGGTTCTTCATCTCAATTTTGTTTCATTGAGACATGTTTAATGTTATGACCCTATAATATTTTATGAGGTGCATCTAATTACCCATTGATATTTCCATCATGGTTATACTTATTTTCAGGGTATTTAAAGTGTCATTTTTTCTTATTTCTTTCAAGGGTTTTAGGAGTCAAAAGTTAATATAGTGATAAGGGTTTTATGTTATAATATCAATTTTTACCAGGATTTTTTATGATTAGGATTTTTTATTGATTGAATTATATGATATATCTATAAAATATCAAATATGCTTCCTTAGAATATAATTATCTTTATATAAAACATTATTTTATTTCTTTTTATTCAGGTTATGAAATTATTAGATCAAAAGAATGTTTTTATGGAAAACTAACTTTATTTGTCTCTTCAGTCGATAATCTTTTCTTCCATGTCTATATTTTCCTTAAAAGCTTCTAGAAACTCACTAAATATAATTTAAATTAGTTTTATCTATATTTAAATTTACTTACCAGGTTTAAAAAAAGTATTTTCTTATTGTTTCACAAACATGGCACTTTTCTATTTTTACCAAAAATGTGCACGGAATTTTTGGATTAATATACAATGCATGGATGGATTTCCATTACATCATGAATATTCATTTAATTAAAGGATATTTTATATTTTACTTTATCTTTTTCAAATATAAATTTTTTCTTTATATTTTTATAAAATTTTGGATTTGAAAATGTTACTTTTAAATGAAAATGGTACTTTACTCATGAAATGTTTTAGAGATTTTTTGAAAGTATTTTTATCTATAATAAAATCCTTTGATATTTCTTATTACTTAATGGGTATATGAAATAATGTTGACATATTTATTATTACCTTATATGTTTTATGATTATAATGATCACATTTTTAATAATCTAGTATCCCTTCCATGATTTATAATCTTATGATATGACGAATGTTTTATGATCATATAGAACACATATATATGGATTTAATTATGTGATGGGTGGAATCGTATTAATATATCCCTAAAATAAATTTTAAAAATATGGATATATCATGAGATAAAATGGATTATAATGTGGAGTGAACCCAGTTATATAAGGTACATTTTCCAAGAAGTTAGTATTGGGTGTAAACCTCGACTGAGGAAATAATGTAATGGAGAGTGGACCCAACCCACTAATATAACATTGGAAGTGAAACATAAATAAGTAAATGATTTTTTATGAATATATATATTCCAATAACTCATATCTTATTTTTATGATATGTTATAATGAATCAAGACTGATTATTGAAGATTCCACTCTCTTTTGTACTATGTCTTTTTATTGGTTAAACATTACATCATGTTTCCTGATTATGATATATAAATTTATGGGTATGATTTTATATTATTAAGACAATGTTTACATAATATTATCCTTATCTTATAATCATTTATTAATATCTCCTATGTTTACCCTTACTAAGCATCAGAGGTCACCAATTCTTATGTTTCTCTTATCCAGGTTAGGAAGAATGGTTTTAAGAATGATATGTCCAAGAAGGGTTCTAGTTCTGAAGAATTAAATGAGAAACGATGTAGATATTTTATGTCTCAATTATTTAGGTAACCATGTTTAAAATGAAAATAACCCTATAACACCCTAATATTTTATGGTATTTCTCTTTTTAAATTTAATCACTTCTTTAGCATATGCTACATGCAACACCGAGCATAAACGAACCTTGATATAATGTAATTTTTACATGGCTGTTATCACCTAGCTGTTGAAATGGAGGGAATGAATGATATTAAAAACAAATATGAAAATATAGTCTAATAATGTTTTTGAAATTAATTTTTTTGTAACCAATTAATTAAAAATGAAAATAAAGACCAATTGAATATAAAGGATCTGTTTTTATAAAAGAACTTTTTTTATACCCACAGTAGAATATTATATTTATAAAATAAATTATTAAATATTAGTAAAATATTTTAATTAAATCTATATATTATATATTCAATCAAATGTTTTTCAATTCATCAAATACGTTTGATATACTTATGATAATAATGAATCCAATTTTAATAATAAAAATCTATATTTTTCTAAAAACAATTTTGCAGCCTTTTAAAGGCACACTTATTATAAAATAAAATTTTTACACTTTAATAAACTTTATCTAAAAAATAAAAATTTATTTTGGAAATTGAAATGTCAAAAATTATCTTAGTGTGTATTTTTGTTATTTTTCTGATAAGTTACATTTTTTTGATTAAGATGTAAAAATACTACATTCTAATTTAAAATGGAATGTTTATCTAAATAAATAATAATGATAAATTATATTATTAATTTGTTTTTTAGTCAAATTAGATCTATAATACACATATTAATCCAATTTAGGTCATTAGAAACATTTTAATGCTGAATTTGGATAGAATAACATTTCCAACTATTGAACATTCTCACTTTAAAAACCTGCTTTCTAGTATCATCTACGAGATTGAATTTCAATCTAAAATTTCAAATTATGTGAATTTAGTTTGGTACAATTAATTATATATTTGTAATCATAGTTTAAAAATTAGTTAGTAATTTTATTTTCATATTTATTCATAAAAAAGTTACAATGGTAAAAAAGACAAATTTGCAGCAATATAGGTAAAATAATTAGAGGGGGTAAAGATGAAAGGTAAAGGCCTAAAATACCTAAAAAATAAAAAATTTAATTTTTTTGAAGTTTTTATATACCCTAACCAGCCTATAATACATTAAGTATCATTATAATTTATTTAAATTAGATCCACCTCGATGTGTTTGGCTTTAATTATAAAATAAGCATTATTTAATCACTTTAAACTACCCCTCCTCAACTATAAATACCACCACTACCACCTCAATTATGCTCACAAGACTTAATGATATCCAAATATATTCCTAACCCACTCCTATCCACTTTCCCCATGCCCATGTGCTTCTAGTCCCACCAGAAAACCAATTCCAAGGTCTTTAAGGGATCCTTTAAGTAGGTGATATTCAAGAGGTAATTTTCTCAAACCACCTCACATATTTTTCTTTTCTTCTTTTATTTTCTACTAAACTGATTCATCCATCAAGGAATGATAACTATATAATCATGAATATAAATTATTTTTCTGTTTCTAAAGGAATATTTCATATCCATTTCATTTTTCGTCTACTCAAATTCAAGTAAATGGAAATCATTGTCCAAATTATTGTGGTTAACAATCACCATGAATAATATTTTTGTTATTTTTTTCATTACAACCTTCATGAATGGTCATAAAACTATCATTATTATTAAATAAAATTTTAATAGGAATTTTATAACTAATTTAATGTTCTAGAACTAATATATACACAAAATGTTAAGAAAATGAAACTAGTTCTTGGTGTTCAGAAAAAAACCAAAATAAACTCAACATTTATCATTAAAATTATATCAAATGTGTTGTAATCCTCTAGTTTTAATACTCAAAAATCATGATTAACTATGATAATTTTGATTTATTAAGATACATTGTGTTTAATGAAGTTCAATTATAATTGTAACCTCTGGTACTAGTGTTTAAATTATAATAAATAATTACAAATTATTATTAAATGTTAGACACTGATAAGTATGAGCTAATGATACTTGTACTACTGATAGAAAATTCATCGATATTTGACTCACTGATACATGAGATACCTAAAACAAAAGCTACCGAGAAGATGAATAACAGACAGATGTCTGAGCTGCCGATAGAGAGACTAATTGATAAAGAGACTCATAATTTTCACTAAGTATGAGTCATCGATAGCTTGAATCACTGACAGATTGAGTTACTGACTGATGATCTACCGACGGATCACCCATTGATAGCTCAACAAATTGATTCTCAGTTACTAATGAAATCCTGATCTACCAAAAACACGATCTACTAATAGTAGGATCTATTGACAAAAATGATCTACTGAATGAAATGATCTACCAACAGGAATGATATACCGATAGAAGTGATTTAGAGATAGAAATGATCTACCGACAAAAATGGTATACTTATAGGATGAACTACTCATAGACTAAATCAATGACAACATGAATCACCAACAGTATGATTCACAAATAGTATGACCTTCCAATAGTCTGAGTCACCAATAATCTGTCTCTTAAATTAGAATTTTGTAATAATGGTTATATTTAGGTTATTTAATGATACGTATTTTATTAATGATATTTTAAAAAAAATATTATGTACATTGTCAGTGAATAGTACGAGGTATGAGGAACCTCACATTATTAGGATCATGTTTCATATTGTCCATGCAATGTATAAAGTAATAACTTGGGTGAAAAAGAAATGAGAGGTTGGTGAACAAAAAATACATGACTGTGAAACAAGATCTACCAACAAGCTGTGCATACCAAGAGAAATTTTTGAGAACCAAAAGAACAAAAATCTCTGCAGTAACAACTTAGAAGAAAAGAAAATTTTGGGGTATATTTTACCTCTATGGGAATTGAAAATAGAATACAAATCGACTCTATGTTATTTGTCTATTTCTAAAGATGACTCTAACTTCACTTCCGCTATCCTGAAGGAGTCCATAATCTTCATAAAACATCACACAGAGAATTATAAACTCTTTTTAACATTTTTATCTTCTTGTGTACTTTATTTACATTTTGAGCAGTCTGTGTCTCTATTTTATAAACACACACTAAATCCTAATCCAAACTGAGATATACTTAGATATCTTCATAAACTTTCACATTTAAACTCCCACAGATAACAATGGGAGAGGTCCTTTTGTGGAATATTTGTTTTTACAATCCCACAAAAAATGTGGAAGAGGTCTAGTTGACATGAATAGTTTTAATACTGTTGTTACAATGATCCAAGGTGTGGATCAAGTTTATTTAATATAAACTAATTAGTGTAAGAAGATCACCAAGTGGAGATAATTAAGTCTGAGCTTGATACTGAACCTCCTGTTTGTTTTTTCAGTGTGCATTCATGTTTTGTTTTCTCTTTATTTGTAATCATTTTAGAAAATATAAGTTTTTCCTTGATTATTATTCTTATATATTGTTTATATTAGAATTTGTTTTAGTATACTGACTTCAAAAGTTAAAATAATAAAGTATGATATTTTAATTGAGAACTAATCAATCTTTGAGAAATGTTTTGAACTAGAAAAACATTTATAAATATGCCTCATGGTTAACTAGTCCATTCTGTTTTAAATTGGGGAACTATTAAATACCATTTAAATAAATGTTTTTGATATAAATTTTTATAGAAACTCAATTCACCCCCTCTTGAGTCTCCTACTTCTACAAACATTTGGTATCAAAGGAATTTATAATCTCTTATTTTCATAGTTTTAAAATTTTCAAATCTTTTTCAAACCTTGATTTTAGTTGTATTTTTATGATATCTAAATTTTTTTTCAGTTCTAAATTTTTAGTTATTTAATTTTTTACTATTTTAATTTGTATAATAGACAGGTTGGTTCTGAAACCAACATACCTCCCTATTTTAATAACACCAACTATGCATAGTGAAAAATTATGATGAAAATGAACATATAAAGTTTGGGTTTTTAAATCTAATATGACATTGTAAATAAATATGAAATTCCTACTAATACCTGAAATACATGGGATGAACCAAGAAATTTAGCCTATAATAATAACTACAAATCCTTGAATTCCTTATTTTTCTCTTTAAGTGATGAAGAATTCAATAGTATTTCTGCATATAAAACATCCCAAGAAATTTTCGATACTTTATCAGTTTCAAATGAAGTAATCTATATTGTTAAAGATATGATACTTAATACCAATACTATTAAATATTAAAACTTTAAAAGGAATACTTATGAACCCATTTTTGATATGTATCTCTTGTTTAATGAAATTTTAAATATTATGAGTTCTCTGGGAAAGCTAGCGGATTCCATGGAACTAATGATGCAACTACTCTGATGTGTACTAGAGAAGTGGAGAAGAACCTCAATGTCAATTAGAGAATCCTATGTTATCAGAAAGTTTCCATTTAAGGAGGTGATATGTAAGCTAATAATGTATGAGGAAGAGTTGAAGGTAAATATAGAAGAGGATGATTAACCTCAAATAAAGTTAGTGGCCTTCAATTTCACTACATCCAAATAGAAGGAGAAAGTTAGTCTTCATCCTGAAAGTTCCAATAATGAAGATATATCAACTGATAGTGATAATGAAATGGATCATCTGTCTAGAAGATTTAAGAAGTTTTACTGGGTGAATAATTTTTCAGAAAACCAAATTATAGAGGCAATTATTACAACTGAGAAAATTGGAAGAAATAGGATGATTAATCAAAGGAAGTAATCTTCTATGATTGAAAAAGGAAAGGTCATTTAAAATATGAATGTCCTAAACTGAAAAACAAGAAGAGATATGATGATAAGGACAAAAGGTATAAAAGTCCATGAAATACCCACAGAGTGTATCTTAAGATAGTTCAAGTGACATAGATTATTTACCTTATGAAAAGCATGATAGAGAAAATATATTCTTTGTGAATGAGGTTATTTAGGTATCTACTCTACCCACTACTTCTAATATTTTTATTATGCATGAGTCTGATGAATCTAACAAGTATAATAATAAAAATCATGATGATGAAAATATAAAAAATGAGGAATTATTTGACTACTAAAATATAATGCAAGAAACCTTTAAGTAGTTAAAGGACAAATACAATGTTTTGAAAATACGACATGCTTAAACTATAAATTGTAAGTCTAAGTTGTCTATAGAAAAAGAAAATAACACTCAACTTCTCAAAGAAAACAACGGACTTAAAATTTCAAATGAGAAATTAAAGAAGTATATTGGGAAATATTAAAATGCTATAAAAACATTAACAAAAATATTGGGAAAACAAGTGGATCCCAAATATGTTACTAGAATAGGATATGAGCCTCAAGAAAGAAGGATATCTAAATGTACCTTTTTTATAAATCCAAACCTAAAACTTCTACTACCACACATTTTTCCAAAGGACCTAATAAAGTGTTTATTTACAAGAGTCTATAATCTACTTCCAGGAAACCCACAAGACAAATGTGGGTTCTGAAATCCTTTATCACTAACATTTCTAGACACAAACAGATATGGGACCCAAAATTATTTCTTGTTTAAAATATTTTTTTTCCAGGAAAATTCTTGAAGATATCTAGAAATATTCAATGGTACTGGGAAAATGGGTCTTAAAGACATATGACATGAGACTATTCTTGCTTCAATATTATTTTCAAGGTTGATGGTGGTTATCTCACATTTTAGGAAAATGTAGAAGGTAAAATCATTAGCCTAGGCCATATTGTTAACAAAAATTCTGTTTTATTTTCCAACATTTGGAATGTTGATGTTTTAAAATATAATTTTCTTATCATATCTCAGTTATGTAATGAAGGGTTCCATGTTATGTTGGAGAATGGTTCTTGTATTTTTTTTAATTATCACAATTCTTTAATCTTTACAGCCTTAAGAAATTATGATGTGTATTCTTTTGATTTAAATTATCTAGTTTCTCAAAATTCTTCACGCTTAGGTTCCTTTCACAAAGAGGCTTGGATCTTGAATAGATGGTCGGGACATTGTAATATTCACTCCCATAGAAAGAATACTAGGAATGGACTAGTCAATGATCTACCTAAAAATGAGTTTCCAAATGAAAAAAATATATAATCCTTGTCTAAAAGGTAAATAACACAAAATTTCTTTCAAACCTAATAAATAAGTTTCATCTTATCAAACTCTTGATTTGGTTCACATGGATTTTTTTGGACCATCAATAATTTATAGTTTAAATAGGAAGCATTATGTATATGTTTTAGTATATGACTTTTCTAGATATACTTGGTCCTTTTTTATCTCAGAAGAGTGAAATTTGTTAATACTCAACCAAGTGTTATAGAACTGTCTAGAACATAAGTGGTCTTAGATTTAAAAGCTTAAAAAGTGTCCATGGCCATGTGTTTGAAATCCAAGAGTTTGAATATTTTTTTCTCAAAGAGTGGCTATAGTCATAACGTCTCTAATCCTATCACACCCCAGCAGAATGTAGGTGTAGAAAGAAGGAACATTACCTTATAATAAATTTCCCGAACTATGCTTAATGAGTATGAATTACCTATTTACTTTTGGGAAGAAGCTGTGAATACAACATGTTATATAATTAATAGAATTTTAATTAGATCTATCCTTAAGAAAACTCTATATGAATTATGAAACAATAAGGAGCATAAGGTTAATTATTTTAATGATTTTGGTTGAAAAGTATTTATCCTTAATACAAAAGATAATCTTGACATGTTTTCCTCCAAAAGTGATGAAGGAATTTTCTTAGATTTTTAAACCTTTAGAAAATCACATAGGGTATTTAATAAGAGAAACATGTGTGTGGAAGAATCTGTACATATAAAATTTTATATTATAGTTCCACATGAACCTAAAAAATCCCTATAAAATATTGAGGACGACATGTCAAATCTGAACATAAATGATAAACCTTCTGACTCTATTATTAAGCAAGCAATAAAATCCTCTAGTTTTGGAAAATCTCCAAACTCTGATCATAGTGAACTTGAACCTGTAGAAGAACCTAAAATAACTGGCCCTTCTTTTTCTAGATCTCTTTGAACCCTAAATAAGAATCCCTTTGATGATATAGTTGGAGACTTAGATAAAGGGACACGTACTAGAGATTCTCTTAGGAACCAAATTGATCATCAATCCTTTTTGACAAATCTTGAACCGAATAACATCAATGATGGAATCAATTATGAATTTTTCATAATGGCTAGGCAAGAAGAGTTGAATTAGTTTTATAGAAATAAATTTGGAAAACTTTTTGATAGACTTGAAGAAACCTTGAATATAGGAATGAAGTGTGTTTTTAGAAATAAAGTGGATGAATATGGTACAATAGTGATAAATAATTCCGGACTAGTTTCACAATGATATAGTTAAGAAGAAGGAATTGACTATGAAGAAGCTTTTGCAATGGTTGCTATTCTTGAAGGCATTATAATTATGTAAGGATATGTAGCACATCTCAATTCCAAAATATATCAAATGGATGTTAAAAGTGAATTCCTAAAGGGTATAGAGTTGAGGATTTTTTATAGAACAACCCCTCAGTTTTATAAACCCCCATTTTCCAAATAATTACATTAAATTGAAAAAAGATTTGTATGGTTTGAAATAGGATCCAGGATCTTGGTATGATAGGCTCACCACTTTTCAAATTTAAAATGGTTTTACAAAATGCATAGATGATCCTAATCTTTTTATAAATATAATTTCAAAATATGGTTTGGTTGTTCAAATTTATGTTGACATTATTTTTGGATCTTCCAAAAATTATTTATGTATTGATTTTTAAAAAATGATGAAAAATGAATTTGAAACGATTTTAGTGGGAGAACTCAAATTCTTTCTTGGATTTCAAATTCATAAAAAAATAAGGTATTATTTTAAATCAAATAATGTACACTAAAGATATTTTGAAATGTTTTGGGTTTGATATTACAAAAAATAGTGACACTCCAACGAGTGCCACCTGAAAATTGGATCTAGATGAAAATAGAAAATCTATCGATCAAAATAATTATATTGGGATGATTGGAATTATACTCTACCCTACTTTTAGATGACCTAATATTATGTTTAGTGTGTGTATGTGTGCACATTTTCAAGAAAACCCCAAATAATCACATTTAACTGATGTTAAAATAATTTTCAAATACCTCAAGTATACTACCAACATAAGATTGTTCTATCCTAGAGGACAAAATTTTTATTTAGTAAGTTATTTTGATGTTGATTTTGGTGGTTGTAAGTTAGATAAAAAAATAACCTTTGAAACATGTTACTTTTTCAGAAAGATTCTTGTAACATGGTGTAGTAAAAAGAAATATTCTATTACATTATCTACTACTAAAGCGGAATGCAAAGATGTTGGTAGTTGGTGTGCTTAGATTTTGTGGAAAAAAACAAGCATTAATGGATTATGGATATTAGTTCAGGCATGTACCTATAAATTATGACAATTCAAGTTCTATTAATATTTTTATGAATCCCGTTTCTCACTCTAGAACAAAACATATTGAAGTGAGACATCACTTTTTGAGAGATCATTATAAAAAGGTGATATAACTCTTCAATTTGTTGGCATAGAACATCAGATTGCTGATATTTTTACTAAGTCTTTAAATTCTGATAGGATGAGTTACATCAGACATGAGTTAGGGATGATCAATTTTTCAGGACCTACTATTGATGACTCACTAATAATATCCACCGATGATAACTCACTGATAGGACCTACCAACAGTGACTCACCGACAGGTCTCACTGATGTGTCTCATCGATCAATACTTATTTATTTATCTATTTTCAATTTCAAACAGTTCTATTTTATTTTTTTTACTTTATATTGACTTGAATTTATTATTTTATGTTTTTTAATAACTATGTGATAAAAAAAGGTTCAATCCAATATTTCTTATTACTCTCACACTCTGACTCTCAGACATTATTCCCTCAAACCCTTATCTCTTGAGTGGCTATATTTCTTGTTCAAATAGAACCATTCCAACACCTTCAATGGATCATGTCAATAATTCCAGGAAAGATAATAGGATGAGTTAGATCAGTCAAAGAGGAAAAGAGGTGAAACTATCAAACTAAAACCACAACCTATTTATCCTAAACTCTTGAATCACATTGTGACCCCAAAGAATGTAGTACATTCATATGGTTGTTTTTGAGTAAGTCTCTTTTGGAATGTATTCTAAACCCAAGGGTGGTTGTAGTGGCTCTCCAAAAATTATAGGTTATATTATCCAAGGATGGTATATGAGTTTTACCTGAATGCTGAGTTTCTATTTGAAGGATCTGAGGTGTTTTGGATAAAGTCGATATTGGATAGAAGTAGTGTTTCATTTTAATCTAGGAATTGGGAAGAATTCCAAAATATACCTAATAAGGGTGTTTGTGATGACCATCAGGGAAGTGCTCCTCCAATAAGTGACATCTTCAGTTATGAGGTAACTTGGGCTGAGTTAATAGGAAATGGAGAGAATAGGAGGCCTATTTCTATAGATATCGATGGTGAGAGAAGTCTTTTATTTAGATTAATATAGCATCAATTATGTCCCAAGAAAAGAGATTTCGAATCTTTTAAGTATTTGGATGTTTACATGCTCTATCTATTGAATAAAGGTTATAAGGTAAATTTGTGAAGATATTTTATGGTTCATACTAGTGAGATGATTAATCCGTATTGCAAGACCAATTCTTTGTTTTATCATAGTCTTAACTCTACTATGTTGAAGGCTAAGGTTTTAGTGAATGAAGGGGAATATATCATTTCATATTGTGATGGTTTCTGCCTGAACTAAGTTATCTACAAGATGATGACAATTAATTGGAACCCTTAGAAGAAAATGAGTGTTGAGAATAATGATAAGTTATATTAAGATTCCAATCTAGTTGAGAATCCTTCGAGGCCAAGGAATATGATAAACCCTATTCTTGGACTAGAGAAAGTGGGTATTTATTCTGATGAGGATGTTTTAGAGGAATTTTAAAGATATTAATCTCCAATAGATGGAAAGAGTGATCCTGACATTTCTGACAGTCTTGGAAGGATGAATTATGGTCCAATAAGTCCACCTAGACCTCTACCTTCAAAGTAACCACTTCTACCTGGTAATGATAGTGAAGATACTGAAGAGTCTGAGGATACTGAGTATGTCAGTAGATTTGGTAGTGAGGAATAATATGTTGATGAAGAAGGAAATGTTTACGAATAATAAGAATCTAAGGATGATGACGGAGTTGAGGAAGATGTTGAGAAATCTGATGGAAGTGATAGAGAAGAAGTAAGTGATATAGAAGATGGAAATTATAGAGAAAATGAAGGCCCAGATGGTTGAAATAGTGGATTAAATAATCTTGGTGATGATCAAAGCCCTAATGAAGAACCTGTTATCCCTACCTTAATAGAATATGAACCGATTGTGGAACAACATGTAGCTCCTGATGCCCATTTTTAACCAGTTTTTGTTGCGAAGAGGGATCATGATGCTCCTATCCATGTTGAAGTTCCTACTGAAAGGGAAGTCTTAGTGACTCTAGTAAGAAAATTAGTTTATTCTAGGAAACGTACACCTTCTGAGGGGGAGGGGAGACAAGATAAGAAAGATAAGGTTGATGTACTGGATCCTTTGGAAGAAATTAATGTACCTATATGGGGAATAGATCTAGGATATGTGGCCTTTGGTCTATATTGTCATGATTCAGAGGACATGAGAGAGGCTCCTACTCCTGCTCCTATTTTTTGTCTACTATATATTATGTGACTAAAGCGAATCTTATTACCTTTGAATAAGAATTTTTAGCTGGAATATGATCTGTTCCTCCCAGTCAACCAGATGTAGTTCCAATAATTAGTGAAAGAGATACTGATTTGATTACATAGAGAGTTGAATCTCAGGTTGACCCATGTTCGATCACTCGTATTGAAGCTATTGTTTCATACAATCAGAAGATGAGGAATGAGTTGAAAACAATGATTTTGTCCATAATGAATCTTACTATTGATTACAAGACTTATTTAGATAAAGTGATAAAAAAAATTTGAGGATGAAACGTTTAGGAGTGTCACAGCTTAGCCTCAGACTCCTAATTTTGATGTAGACTAGTTAATATTAAATATTAGAGATATAGTGAAAGGTGGATCCAACTTAGCTACTCATGTTTCTCATTCTCCTAATGTTGGGATGGTCAGAAATATGATTAAAGAGGAACTTCATACTACGATGGGTAGCATTGTCCATGAGAGTCTCTCAAAGATATAGTAGAATTGAGATCATATTCATGATATGGTTAGGTTTTATTCCACTAGTGCTAAAAATTATAAAGGGTAAATCACTAAGAAGATCAATTTCTATTTTAAGAGGATTTACAACAAAAACCAGTTAACAAATAATTTGAAATATTTAGTGGATAATTTGAGGTTACCACACGTGACTCAGGAATTCAAGGAGAAATTTAAGAAGTTAAATGATTTTATCCCCACCTTACATAAATTTTTGGAGAATATAGAGTATTTTGAGAAGGAAATTGAATATGGTTTTCGTAACATCCCCGACCCGGAATCCACTAAACCAGTGCTCTGAGCCCGGTGGTTACATGACCTTAAGAGTGCCTCCCTGTACGCCAAAGGCTACCGACTAGCAGAGGGGGTCTATGTAGTCATGTGGGGAGACTATAACCCCTTTTTATCAGAGTAAGACACAACAGAAACAACCAAATAGTGGAATAATAACCAACAACAAGGAAACAAGTACCACAACCATTTCCAATAATAATTATGCCATGTCATACTACTGTGAAAGAGTGAACAAAAGCCCAAAAATAAAGACAACGTACAAAATCCCAAAATGGTCCCGACTCCAAGTCCAGATCCTCCACCAAGTGCTACCCATGTCCACTCATCTAACTAGTAAGGACCCTTTCCCTTATCCTGACCTGCAAACATGAAGTCTGCTTAGGTACCCAATGGCAGTCCGAGCAGGGTGTGAGTACAACTCAGTAGGCCACCACCAACGGTGTCTACAAAATATCCAGTATAAATAGGTAGTGCATGCAAATGAAAATGAATGATAAAGACAATGAATTTAATTAAGGTTCCATTAACCAGTTCAGAGCCAATCCATTTCCATTTTCTTTACCATTCATTTCATACCATTTATCCTCACTTACTATTTCATCACATTTCCATGGGTTAATCACATTCTGCATGTTAGATGGGTTTAAGGCCAACAATCACATGCAAGAGGGTAAACAAAATGTTATCATATCTCACTACGACTAACACCTCATAGAAACCATATCCTCAGCTCGAAGCCTCAGTCCGGGTGGATGCAACCATTAGGAGTATAGACCCTGAGTCCCCTTTCCTAACCCATGTATTTAGGGTGGAGTTTAGAACCTCAGTCTTATCTCGACCCGTGGGCTTAGATCTTCATGTAATACCCCACTCTAGGAAGCCATGTGCAAATGCTTATATATAATTAACTATCAACCATCCAACCATTTCCCATTAGCAATCATTATTCACAAAAACCCACATGGGAGTTCATATTATGCCTTAACCCATTAACACATTACCATTTCACGTCATTTAACCATTCACCCAATTCCCATGTGTTATGCCTATATCACTAAGAATTCAATCATATCCCAATAACCTATCCCATTATGGTCTTTAATCAATTACACATTAACCCATTTAACCCATTCATCATTCATGCAAACATGTTTATCAAGGGCTCTACAATTTACCACAACAATGTCATTTGTTCAATAACAATCCCAACACCCGGGGAATAGTCATCACATCCCACGGATGGCCCCAATTAGGTCAAGTCCATCCCAACACATCCCATGGGGATCGTGAGGGTTCCCATTTTACATTTTAAACACCATTATAACCAATCATGGCAAGTTTATTCAGGACATAACCAAGGAAAAACAAGAACACAAATAAGCATGCACAAAAAACCTAAATAACAATGGGATATAACTTGTAGACCACCTACCTTGAATCCATGGTTGAAATCCCTCTCAATCGAGTCCTTAGACCTCTATTTGACCAACCCTTGGAGATTCAACCTAGAAATCACACAAGAGATAGGGTTTTAGGGTTTCAGAACAAGAGGAAAGGAAGATACTAACCCTAAACCAAAAAGAGAAGAAATGATGAGGTTAGTCTTACCCAAAGCATCAATATGAAACCAAAGACACCAAAAATGACTTAGAATCTAGGGAGATTGACCTCTTGGAGTCCTTGGGAGGTTTGGTCTGCACATAGGGTGAAGAGGAAAAGATGGGAGGAAAATCCTGAGTTGGGGTTATAAATCCCAGAGTTGCAATTTTGTAATTTCTTCAAAACTTAAGTGGCCACACGGTTTGGCTGACCATGCGCAGGCCGTGCGCCTTGGTCTGCTTTGCCTAGACTTCCCTTATTCCGTGCCCTGAGCCCCCAGAACACCCCCAAGGCCTCTCACACTTTCAAGAAACCTTTTAAATTCCCAAAAGCAAAGGGTTCAACCCAAAACACAACAAAAACATACCTTTCCAAAAACCGGGATCTTACAACCTCCCCACCTTATAACGGCTCGTCCACGAGCCGAGCTTCCAAACCTCATTTCACCACCAAAGAGAAGAGTTTGGGCCACTGAGCCCGCATATCCGATTCCCACTCCCAGGTTTCTTCCTGAACTTTACCATGCTGCCATAGTACTCACACTAATGGCACACTCTTTCCTCGTAAGACTTTTTCACTACGGTCCACCACACGAACCAGATGCTCCTCAAAGGACACATCAATCTTAAGCTCAACATCCTCAACATCAACAACATGAGACGGGTCAGGGTGATACCGCCGAAGCTGTGACACATGAAACACATCATGCATCCCACCATACCACTGTGGAAGAGCCAATTGGTTAGCCACTGGTCCGATCCTCTCCACAATCTCAAAAGGTCCCACATACCTGGATGCAAACTTACTCTGCTTTCGAATCTGATGGTGAACCAACCTTGGCGACACCCGAAGGAATAATTTATCACCCACCCCAAACTCGAGAGGTCTATGCCTCCGATATTCATATGACTTATTCCTACACTGAGTCGTATCCATTCGCTTCCTGATCAAATGAACTCTCTCTGAAGTTTCCTGCACAAGACTCGGCCCCAAAAACTCAGATTCACTAGCCTCTTGCCAACACAACGGAGATCTATATGGTCTCCCATAAAGCGCCTCAAATGGTGCCATGTAAATTGTATCCTGAAAACTTTTTTTGTAGGAAAAATCAACCAACGATAGGTGCCTCTCCCAAGAATGACCAAAGTCCAAGACACAAGCTCTCAACATGTCTTCCAACACTTGGATCATACGCTCTGACTGCCCGTCCGTCTGCGAGTGGAAAGCCGTAATCAAAAAAACCTACGTACCAAGATCCTTCTGCAACCCTTGCTAGAAACGGGATGTGAAACATGGATCTCAGTCCGAAACTATGGTCTGTGGAACCCCATGCGACCACACTACTTCACGAACATACAACTCACCCAACTGGTCGACTGTAAAGGTCTCCTGAATCGGTAAGAAATGAGCCACTTTCATTAACCAATCCACGACCACCCATATTGCATCATTCTTCCGCGGTGTCCTCGGAATACCCACAACAAAATCCATCGTTACATCATCCCACTTCCATTCCGGAATGGGAAATGGATGCAAAATACCACTTGGGCGTTGATGCTCGGCCTTCACCTGCTGACAGGTAAGGCACCGTGCCACAAAGCCCGCAACTTCCTTCTTCATTCCATGCCACCAAAACTTCCTTCGGAGATCACAGTACATCTTGGTCAAACCAGGATACACAGCCCACTTTGATGCATGGAACTCATGCATCAGCTCTTCTCACACACTCTTCGGCACAACTACACGATCACAAACCCAAACAACACCGTTCTCGCTGATGGCCCATCCAGAAGGTAGCTCCCCACCTTTAAGCTTTTCCTTCATGGGAAAACACTCAGGATCACGAAGAAGACTTTCCTTAACTCAACTCAAAAGCATCGACTCCACTGTCAAGGAAGCAAGAGTGACCTGACCACTCTCTTCCTGCACCTCCAGGTGCATCTCTGCAAACAAATCCATCACCTTCCACTCGGTGCTGGACTCCTAAACCGCCTGATTATGAACATTCCTACTCAGAGCATCAGCTACACTATTTCCCTTTCCTGGCGTGTACACAAACTCGAAGTCGAAATATTAGAGGTATTACACCCATCTTCACTGCTGAAGATTCAGATCCCACTGTGAGAAGATGTACTTTAAACTCCTATGGTAGGTAAACACGGTAAACTGCTCCCCCAACAGATAGTGCCTCCAGCACTTCAAGGCATACACTACTGCAGCCAACTCAAGATCATGAGTGAGATAGTTCTGCTCATGGGGTCTCAACGGCCTCGACCCATAAGCCACAACCCACTCATCCTGCATCAACACAACCCCAATTCCGATTCCAAACGCATCACAAAACACGATGTACTTCTTACCTGACTCAGGTAAGACCAAGATAGGTGCGGTCGTCAACCGCTTCTTCAACTCTTGGAAGGAATTATCACAAGCCTTAGACCACTAGAACCTGATTCCCTTCTTGGTCAAGCCCGATAGTGGTGCTTCCAAGCGAGAGAAATCTTGAATGAACCTTCGGTAATACCCGACCAAACCCAGAAAACTCCAAATATCAGAAACATTTCTGGGATGCTCCCAAGATACAACTGCCTGAAATTTCTATGGATCCACTAAAACACCTACCTCCGAGATGATGTGACCCAGAAAATGCACCTCACTTATCCAGAATTGATACTTTGATAGCTTGGCATATAGCCGATGCTTTCTTAGCGTACCCAAGACAATGTCAAGATGTTGGGCATGATCGTCGTGAGTTTTCGAGTACACTAAGATATCATCAACAAATACCACCACAAACCGATATAGATAGGGATGAAAGATTCGGTTCATCAAAGCCATAAACACTGCCGGTGTATTAGTCAAGACGAAAGGCATTACCACAAACTCAAACAGCCCGTACCGACTCCGAAAAGTTGTCTGCGGTATGTCAGAAGACCTCACCCTCAACTGGTGATAACCCGACCTCAGGTCACTCTTATAAAACACCGATGAAACCATAAACTAATCAAACATTTCATAAATTCTAGGAATAGGGTACCGGTTTTTCACTGTTATCTGGTTCAACCTTCGATAGTCAACACATAGCCTCAACGACCCGTCGGGCTTCTTTGAAAAAATCACAAGAGATCCCCATGGAGACGTACTAGGATGGATAAACCCCTTATTCTCCAACTTCTCAAGATGAACCTTTAGTTCCTGGAGTTCTTCCAGTGCCATTCTGTATGGCGGAATTGAAACTGGCTCCGCTCCCGGCAGAAACTCGATCGTGAACTCAACATCCCTCTCTGGTGGTAACACCGAGAAATCCTCAGGAAACACATCCTGAAACCGATCCAGCACAGGAGGGAAAAATAACTGCTCCCCTATTTCATCATCAAGCATGAGACATGCCACTCGAGCCGTGAGTTCACTCATCCATTGACCCAACGGTCCTGCAGGACCTACACGAACATGCCACTCACTAAGGTGGACATAAGCGTCACCCTCAAGTGACCTGAATGACACTCTGCAATGATAACAGTCAATGTGTTCTTGATACAACACCAACCAATCCATTCCCAAGATTAGATCGAACCCAGACATCTCGAGGATGAACAATTCCCATAGAAAACGATACCCACCAACTTCCAAGGGACATACCTTGCACTGATTGATATCCTTAACTCGCACCCCTAACGGAGTGTCAATTGACATCACCCCACACACCGCCTCCACAGGTAAACCCAGAACTACCACAAGTTGAGCAGAGATAAAAGAGTGTGTGGAACCTGTGTCAAACAATGCACTAGAAAAAGTATAGGCAACAAGGATCGTACCTCGAATAGTCAAAGGTCTAGCCTCGCTATCACCAGGCACAAACTGAACTGCCTGAAGCTAACCTGCCCCTCTGCCCTGGGCTCCGGCCTGAATACTCTGCGCCACACTACCCTGATGGCATGAGCGATCTTTCCCTGGAGTACCACATCCACTGACTCTGCCAGTACGGCCGGTGGAGCTCCAACTTCCTACCTGATACGGGGAAGCTGATCCCCTTCCCATATCTGGTACCTTCTTCCCATCTTCATACTCGCCCACCTGCCGTGGGTTCCTGCAGAACCTCTGCACATGCCCCATCCTGCTGCGTGAATGACACTCAACTGGAGGTCAAGGAAACTGACTGCGCACATGCCCCGACCTACCGCATTGATAGAAGAACACCTGATTCCCACTCTGAGAGGCTGACCCTCTCTTCCATCCACTTTGCATGCTACCGCCATGCTGTGAGCTCTCATGGCGTCGCTTCCAACCCTCATAAGCCGCACCGCTCGTCTGCCCCACCGGCACCACAATCCTACTACCCGAAGCTCCCTTCAGGTTTCCTTTCGAGATCAGTGCCTGATCCACTACCACTATGAATCTTTTCAAATGAAAGATATTCACCTGAGACCTAATCTCATGTCTCAACCCATCTTGGTAGAGTCTTTCCACCACTTCCTCATCCCCTGCTAACATTGGAACGAAGCGTCTCAAATCATTGAAGCGACTAGCATAGTCCATCACCGACAGCGATCCCTAAGTCAGGCTCATAAATTCTGCAGCTCTCTCCTGCCTCAAAGTCTCTGGATGGAAATGCTCGAGAAACTTTTCCTAAAAAAACATCCAAGACATTCCCTCAGCCTACTCGTTTTGAGCCTGAATGTCCCACCAAAGCCTAGCCTGGCCTCGCAACATAAAAACAGCCAACTTTACCCGCTTCTCCACAGGGGTCTCCAGATGATCCAGTATCGTCTGGACAGATTCTAACCAGAACTCCACTACATCTGGTCCACCCTCTCCGGTGAAGGTCGGAGGGTGCTGTAGATAGAATTCCCTGGTCAGTTAAAACATACTCGGTGCAACCCGTCCTGGGTCCCAGTCCATCATTTGCATAAGGCGAGCCAAGTTCTCCAGGAACTGGTCTTCTCCACCTTCATGTATCACCACATTTTCTTGGCCCTCTACTGGAGGAGTGTTCTCTGCAACATCCTCCCGTTGCCGAACTGGTACCCGACGTCGTGGTGGCATCTTTCTACATTTCCAAGCACGATATTTAGCACACATACCACAAAACTATCACGAGTCCATCACAAAAGACTCCTTACTAGCCACAACAACCCAACAACATCTCCCAATTTTATTTCAAACCCCTATGTTTCATTAACATCATTTACCCACTTTTTTCATTTCATTCTTCTCATTATTTCTTGGTTTTATGAAATACATAATGCACCCTAATTTCCTGCCTCACACACCCACCCCGTGTGTGTGCCTAAAAAAATGCATGTCACCTATCTCCCTAGTTGACTACAATGATGCATGAATGAAAATCCTCATGATGTTAAGGCCACAAGCCAAATATCATAAAACAGTCACATCAAACCACATGTGCATCACCCAATGGTGAAATATCATCAAATGTAACAACACACAACTAAGAACAACATTTCCCACCCAGGGTGACATGGGTTTTCCCTCATAATTGGGTTAGATACTCCCAAGAATGAGCTCATTACCAAGGCCCGACACATCTTAACACTTGGCTATCAATCCCAAATAATAAGACCTCAGAGAAGGAAATGAAATACCGCCTCTGATACCACTTTGTAACGTCCCCGAACCGGAAGCCACTAAACCGGTGCTCCGAGCTGGGTAGTTACATGACCTTAAGCGTGCCTCCCCGTATGCCAAAGGCTGCCGACTAGCAGCGGGGGTCTATGTAGTCAAGTGGGGAGACTATACCCCCTTTTTATCAGAGCAAGACACAACAGAAACAACCCAATAGCAGAATAATAACCAACAACAAGGAAACTAGTACCACAACCATTTCCAACAATAATCATGCCATGTCATACTATAGTGTAAGAGTGAACAAAAGACCAAAAATAAAGACAATGACCAAGATCCCAAAATGGTCCCGAATCCAAGTCTGGATCCTCCACCAAGTGCTACCCATGTCCACTCAGCTAACTAGCAAGGACCCTTGACCTTTTCCTGACCTGCAAACATGAAGTCTGCTCGGGTACCCAACGGCGGCCCGAGTAGCGTGTGAGTAAAACTCAGTAGGACACCACTAACGGTGTCTACAAAATATCCAGTATAAACAGGTAGTGCATGCAAAGGAAAATGAATGATAAAGACAATCAATTTAATTAAGGTTCCATTAACTAGTTCAGAGCTAATCCATTTCCATTTTCTTTACAATTCATTTCATACCATTTTTCCTCACTTACCATTTCATCACATTTCCATGGGTTAATCACATTCTTCATGTTACATGGGTTTAAGGCCAACAATCACATGCAAGAGGGTAAACACAATGTTATACTCTATCACTAGGACTAACCCCTCATAGCAACCATATCCTCACCTCGAAGCCTCAGTCCGGGTGGATGCAACCATTAGGAGTATAGATCCTCAGTCTCCTTTCATAACCTGTGCATTTAGGGTGGAGTTTAGAACCTCAGTCTTAGCTCAACCCGTGGGCGTAGATCCTCATGTCATACCCCACTCTATGAAGCCTTGTGAACATGCTTATATATAAGTAACCATCAACCATCCAAACATTTCCCATTGGAAATAATTATTCACAACAACCCACATGGGAGTTCATATTATGCCTTAACCCATTAACACATTACCATTTCATGTCATTTAACTATTCACCGAATTCCCATGTGTTATGCCTATCTCACCAAGCATTCAATCCGAGCCCCATAACCTATCCCATTATGGTCTTTCATCAATTACACATTAACCCATTTAACCCATTTATCATTCAATGATTCAACCATTCATGCAAACATGTTTATCAAGGGCTCTACAATTTACCACAACAATGTCATTTGTTCAATAATAATCCCTACACCTGGGGAATAGTCGGCACATCCCATGGATGGCCCCAATTAGGTCAAGTCCATCCCAACACATCCCACGGGGATCCTAAGGGTTCCCAATTTCAATTTTAAACACCATTATAACCAATAATGCCAAGGTTATTCAGGAAATAACCAAGGAAAAAAAAGAACACAAATAAGCAAGCACAAAAACCCTAAATAACCATGGGATATAACTTGTAGACCACCTACCTTGAATCCGCGGTTGAACGCCCTCTCAATTAAGTCCTTAGACCTTGATTCGACCAACCCTTGGAGCTTCAACCTAGAACTCACCCAAGAGATAGGGTTTTAGGGTTTCTTAACAAGAGGAAAGGAAGATACTAACCCTAAACCAAAAAGAGAAGCAAGGATGAGGTTAGCCTTACCCGGAGCTTTGATCCGCAACCAACGACACCAAAAACGCCTTAGAATCGAGGGAGACTGATCTCTTGGAGTCCTTGGGAGGTTTGGTCCGCACCTAGGGTGAAGAGGAGAATATGGGAGGAAAATCCCGAGTTGGGGTTATAAAGCCCGGAGTGGCATTTTTGTAATTTCTTCCAAACTTAAGTGGCCGCACGGTTTGGCTGACCGTGCGCAGGCTATGCGCCTTTGTCTGCTTCGCCCAGACTTCCCTTCTTCCATGCCCCGAGCCCCCAGAACACCACCAAGGCCTCTTACACTTTCAAGAAACCTTTTAAAGTCCAAAAAGCAAAGGGTTAAACCCAAAACACAACAAAACATACCTTTCCAAAAACCAGGATCTTAAATTTTTGAGGTTATCAATGAATTCATTAATATACTCAAATGGTACCTTCATCATAACATCACAACCATTATTTCTCCAGCTGTAGCTCATATCAAAGCAGTCATTCTGACATCAACCTATTTTTATACCCTTTACTCAGCTTAGACCATAATCCTTGCTCGAGCTCTCATCCAGATTAAACCAATCATCCAAAAATCACTCATTGGTATTTCTTCCTCTTCTATACTAATCATTGCTCCAGATTTTTTTCAAGGAGTGCCTCTTCCTTACCTCATTATTGGCTTTGTCCCTTCCTCCAATACTACCTCTATACCTTCTGATCATCCCTCCTCTACTTCTGATGTGGGAAAGTAGTTGGTGGACTCATATGTGACCAATAAGTAGTTGGATCACTTTTTGATAGGGATTTGATGCACTCTTTATAATTGTAATGTTTTTGTTATCACTTATAATTCTTGATGAATGGAATACCTTATGCAATTTCATCTCACTGTTATTTCCTTATCTGTTATTTCTTTTTTCATTCAGTGTTTCCTTTTTGATAATAAAAAAGGGGGATAAATAATATGCAATCTCTCGCAGGGTGAGATTAAGATTATTCTTGAGGTTAAAAGGGAACATATAATTGAAAATGGCTATTTAACAAGTAATCTGTACTTGTATTTATTTTGAAATTTCAACTTAATAATCTGTGTAGTATGTTAAACAGATTTTTTCTCCAATCATAGTATATCAATTTTTGTGGTATATAATTCCATGATATTTGATTATCAAAATGAGGATATTGTTGGCCTTCTTAGTTTGAAGTCTTATAAATCATTCTTAACTATTATAATTATATTTTATTAGGATACATTGTGTTTAACCATGTTCAATTATAATTGTAACCTCTGGTGTTAGTTTTTACATTATAAAAGAGAATTATAGATTTTTTTCAGTGCAAGACACTGATAAGTTTGAGCTACCTATACTTTACCTACCGATAGACAATTCATCAATATCCGACTCACTGATACATGAGCTGCCAACGATATAAGGTACTGATAAGCTAATTCACCGATAGATTTTTGAGCTACTGATAGAACGACCAACTAACATAGCGACTCATAATTTTCACTAAGTATGAGTCACCGACATCTTGACTCACTGAAATATTGATTTATAGATAGATGATCTACCGACACATCACCTAATGACAGCTCAACAGATAGATTCACAGTTACCAATGCAAGTCTAATATACTGATAGAAATGATCTAACGATAGTTTGATGTATTGAAAATAATGATCTACAAATAATAATGATCTACCTAAAGAAATGATATACCGATATAAATGATCTACCCAAAGAAATGATCTATTGAGAGAAATGATCTACTGAAAGAAACGATCTATGAATATAAAAAGCTACCAACATACCGAATCACCAACAACATGACTCACATACCACATGAGTCACTGATTGTCTGATTTGCCGATAGGCTGAGTCACCAATGATCTGTCTCTTAAATTAGAACTTATTAGTAACAGTCATATTTTGGTTATTTATTGATACTGATTTTATTAATGATATTTTGAATAAAATATTAATAACATTATTCGTTCATAGTACTAGGTAGGAGGAACCCCCCATTATTAGAATCATACTCCTTCTTGGCCCTACATTGTGTAAAGTAAGAACCTAGGTGGAAAAGAAAAGAGTGTTTGGTGAACACAAAGCTGCATGATTGTGAAACAAGCTCTAGTAACCAGCTATTCATACCACGAGAAATTGCTAAGAACCATAAGACGACAAATATCTACAAAAATAGCTTAGAAGAAATTTTTTTCTAGGAATATTATACTTCAATGGGAATAGAATATAGAAGTAAAAAATGAATCTCAGTTTTGCTGTTTGTTTCTGGAATTTGACTCTAGCTTCACTTCTACCATCATAAAGAAGTCCAGAAGGTTTGTAGAACATCAGATAGAGAATTATTAGCTCTTCTTATCATTTTTCTTTGCCTATTTACTTTATTTAGATTTCCATTATTGTGTGTATGTATTTTATTAACACAAAATGAATCCTAAGATAAACTAGAAGATATATTGATGTATTCACAAACTATCACATTTACACTCACACATATAACAGTGGAAGAGGACTCTATGTGGCCTGTTTTTTTTACACTCCCACAAAAACTGCGAAAGAGGTCCAGTTGAACTGAATAGTTTGTATAATGTTGTTACCCCAATCCAGGGTGTGGATCAGGTTTATTCAATATAAAATACTTCGTGCAAGGTGATCCCCAAGTGGAGAGAATTATATATCATATTGAGACTGAACCTCATATTTTATTTTTTCTATGGGATTTCAAAAATATTTCTCTGTCTTTTAATCATTTTAGGAAACCTAACTTTTCTTTTATAGTTAATATTTGATAGTTTTTATATTAGAATTTATTTTTTTATGTGGATTTGAAAAGATAAAATAATAAAGTATACTGTTTTCAATGAGAACTAATCAATCTTTGAGTAATAATATGAAATAACAAAACTTTTATAAATATACTACTTTGGTAAACTAGGCCATTTTGTTTTAATTTGGGGATATTTTAAATACCTTTTAAATAAAGGGTTTTGACAGAAAGTTATATAGTAACTCAATTAACCCCCCTCCTGAGTGTCCCACTCTGACCAACAAAATGAATCATCCTCATACACGAAAGAAAATTATATATGAGATCATTTATTCTTATAGAATTTAATTATTACTATATAATTACACTTCTTGAGTTTTATTCAAAATTTATTAGAACATTCACAATTATACCCAAATAAAACTTTTATGAAACCACAAAATAAATGTCCCTAAAACCTTGAAAATAAAAAATAATATCAATTAATGGGCTATAAGATGTTTTAAAATCATAAAATAAGGTATTAAAAATATGAATATATTTCTAGAATGAGTTAAATACATTCTGTAAACCATTATAAAAGAGGATAAAGTTTGAAAAACTATAGGGAAGCGTGAGGTAAGGGTTTCTCATATCCCTTTTACTTAGGTGATATTTATGCCTTATTCAACATATATTTCTTATGTGTGGTGTATATAAAACCCTTTGATATATAATATTAGGAATCTAATTATCTTCATGGTATCCATTTTTTCTTTCTTTAATTATTACATTTATTGGTCATATGATTTGACTAATTGCAAGTGGAAGGAGATTTCTTAACTCAATTTTCATTCATTAGGTTAAAATATTATTTTATTTAATATGCCATGATAAGGTTTTGTGTGAAATGATTTTTATTATGTTATATTGTATTTCAACCTATTTTAAGTTGATTTAAAGTGAATGCACATAATCGATTCATTTGGTTAAATATATGATCTTTTTAAGGGACTTCATCTTAGTTTCACTTTGTTGAGGCATATTTTAAAATTATGAAACCAATTTCTTTTATTTGGTGCGTATACTTCTCCTTTATATTATTTATGATCATTATTCTTGGAAATTTTAATTTCTCTTAAATATATACATTTCTTGTATCATGGATATGATTACTTCATAAGACATAGACAATTTTTTATATAGTGTTTACTTTGAATATGATTTGATCCAATTGAAGCATAATGTTAAATATATATCTTTTAATTAAAACAAATATTTTTTGATAATTCCTATAGATTTAAAAATTAAATTTATAATTTGATATATAATTAATGATTTTTAAATTCAATAAAAAGTGTATACCATATATTTAAAATACCCTCGATGCATCAATAGTCTCATAAGATGAATACATTCAAAAAACTAAATTGTGTTTTACCCATAAGGATTAAACATTCTAGTGAATAGTTATGATGGTGAAGGTATTATATTTAGGGAGAGAATAAAATTCTATAATAAATCAATTCATTAATAATTTAGTTATTTTTCATCAATAATATATTCACTATGATATTTTTTATGGATTCCGAATGTGAAAAAGTTTATTGACTGAATGACATGTGTGTGTTTAGTTATATTGCATTTCCATATTGATTATTTATTATTGATTTATGTTAGAATCCAATTTACTTATCCTTTATTAAGATTTTTATATACCACCATTATTTTGGTTCCTTTCCCAAGGTTTTGAAGAAGTGAACTTTGAATGATTTTTCATGGATTCTGTTTATTATATTTTGTTATGTAGTATTTTTTACCTTATCTTCCCAATGTAAATTGGGTATTGTGTATATAACCTAGTTTTCAAAACATATGAACTATTTTTTACTTTGGAATTTTGATCTTATATTTATGCCAATATAATAAGGTAAGGCAACGAATTCAGGGTGCTAGAGTCTCAATTTTTTCCGGTGATATCATAGAAAGTTTAGTAGAAACCATAGGAACTAGATTTAGTAAAACATATATTAGAGAGAGAAACCCAATAAAAAAATTTGTAAATAGTCCAAATGAATCCAAACATATTAATTGTAGATTAATTTATGTTAAATATTTTTGATATTATGAATTATGTTTAATAATGTTCTTATATAATCTAGAGTAAGCCACAATTTAAAAAAGGCATAGAGAGGATGGAATGTAAACCCTATGAATGCACATAATCTATGTAAGGATTTCCATTGTAGGAATGATAATGGTGGTGAAGCTAGAGATGGATCTGAATAAATTATAACTATATTGGGATAGCTAAAATAGGTTATGAGAAATAACATTTCCCATATTAAGTGGTCTGATCCACAATGTGGAGTAACAATGCTAGATTGCTTCATATGATAAAAACCTCCAACATTCAGTGAGATTTGAAATCCATTTATAGTTGAGAAAAGGATAAGTTATTTAGAGAAGATATTTCTTATATTGTGATGTAATTAAATGGAGAATGATGTCATGGAAGTGTAACATCTCTCTAGAATTGTGGATTAATGGTGGTTATTGATTAAAATACAAGGAGGATATAGAAATAGGAAATAAGGAATGGAAGGATTTTAAAAAAACTTTTCATTGAAAAATATTTCCCTCCTGAACATCGAGGAGATATAGAGAGACAATTATTGAGTCTGAGAAAAAAATGAGATGATCGTTTTTATGTGTTACATGATTTTAAAGTCATACTTTGGACTATATAGATAACCCATAGAGTAAGATTGGTAATTTCTTAGGTGGGTTCAAGAAATTTCTATGAAGGGAACCAGTCTCCCAAAATTTCTCATCAAACTAAGATACAGTCCCATGTTCCTTCAAGATAAAGGAATAATTCTATTATTCTTATGACTTTAAAGGAAATAAAGAGAAGAATATAATGGTGTAGAAAGATATAGATAAAGGAAAAACTGAAATAAATACTTTCCCAAATGTGACAATTGTGGAAAGAAACACATGAGTACATGTATAAAGGGAATGGTAGTTTGTTATATGTTTATAAAGAAAGGACACCATGATCATGATTTAAAGGGAAATAAATAAGTTTCAAATGTGAAATGTTTCAAATGTAAAGAGATGAGGAACTACACACCTGAATTCCTAAAGCATCAAGGGATTATAACTCATATGAAGAAAAAGGATAAATTTCATGTTTATTATGTTACTACAGTCATAGTGGAACAATTAAAGTATTTGGGTTTTTTATTCATAAATTATGTTGTATAAGTTTTTTATTCGTGATATTATAGTTATAAGAATTTTAAAAAATTTAAGGATTTTATTGAATTAATTATTTATTATTTGGAATAAGGAATGTTTATATTAATTATTTAAGGTGATCTTGGTATTCATAAATTGGATATGTGAAAATAAGATCTACATTATTATATTTTTGGAATTTTTTATATTGATTTTGGAAATTTAGTAACCTTATTATAAATATTTTGGACTCTTAATTTGAATGAATGTATTTTGGAAGAGTCTTAAAATTCAAAATATATGGATAGTATTAATTTGAAAATTGGATGTCAATATTTTTGGTTAAAGTATTATTTATTATATTGGATACCATGTGATAATTTTTTTAATTTTGGTAAATATTTAAAGACAGAAGGAATGAATTGTGGATCTTATGATTCATTAAACTACTTCAAGATTAAAACAATTCATTGTGAATAATCATTTCCCAGCATAAGGGATGAAGTGAAAATTGATCAAGGAAAAACCAAAGGATGAGATTATTCTTGTGAAAATAAAACTAATAAAGTATTTTTATTTTGTCAAGTACCTATATTCATAGTAAATGAATCTCTCAAAATATATGAAAATGATTTTTGAATAAAAAATGTTTTCTGTTTACTTTTCATTATGAAAAATCAGTCGTCCTTTAACCGATCATATATTTATGGTTTTATGATGGTTAAATATATATGGACCATGTTATATATCACTCTACATCAGTACATGATAGTAATATTTGTCTTCCATGTCTATTTTTTTCATTTCACACTAATATTATCCTATTAGAAAGCCTAATTTGTCTCTGACATTCTCATTTCCCTTACCCTCTTATTAAGGGGATGTTTTGTTAAACCTATTTTTGATTTGGGTTTCTCACAAAGGAATCTTCAAGTATAAACCTTTGATTTTTTAACTGACATTTAAAATTGTGAGGATAACATTTATTGAAGTAGGGGAGAATGTAACACCCCAAAATTTAACGCTAGGTATCTTTCAAAATTTAATATCATCCATTTCATAAGTTTGACACAACACAGAGCATAAGAAAACCATGATATAATATTATTTTTACATGACAATTATCACGTAGCCATTGAAATAGAGGGATTGAATGAGATTAATAAAATTAAGAAAATATAGTTTACACATGTTTATAAAATGATTTTATTTAATTTATTAGAAATTAAAATAAAAACCAATTGAATATGTAATATTTGGTTTTATAAAGAAAAAGATTTTCATACCCACGATGAAATTTTATCTTAATAAATTAAATTAATAACTATTATTGAAATATATTACTTAAATTTATATTTCATATATTCAGAAAATTGTTTTTAAATTCACCCAATATGTTTTTATACTTAATATAAGAATAAATCCAATTTTAAGCATAAAAGTTATATTTTTGTAAAGGCAGTTTTGATGCCTTTTGATGGCGCACATGTTTTAAAATAATTTTTTTTACACTTTAATAAATTTTATTTGAAATAATTAAAATTTATTTGTGATTTTATAATATCAAAATTATCTTTGGTTTAATATTTATTATTTTTATGATAAGTATAATTTTTTGAGGAATAGTTAAAAATTCTACATTTTAGTTGAAAATTGACTTTTCATATCAGTAATTTATAATGTTAACAATATTTTAAATTGGTTTTAATGTCTAATTACCTAAATTATAAACCTATTAATCAAATTTATTTCATTAGAAACTTTTTCAGGATTTATTCTTATATAAAAATATTTAAAAGTTTTGATCATTTTGACTTATTAAAACTCTTTTCAAATATAATTTATAGGATTAATTCTAAATCCAAATTTTCCAATTCTATGAATTAGATTTATTAAAATGGATTAAAAATTTTTAATAAGATTTTTTTAATTTTTTAGTAAGTTCATTTTCATATTTATTAATAATAAAGTTATCATGGTAAAAATAAAGTTTTACCATGGTATAGGTAAATTAAAGAGACGAGTTATAGTTAAAAGGTAAAGACTTAAAATACCTAATTTTTTTTTATGGATGATTAATGTGGTTTTAAAAAACAAAAATTCCTTTAAAAATTAATTACCATCCAATTTTTTTTAAATCAATTCCACCTCAATGTGGTTGGCTTTAATTATAAAATAATTGTTATTTAATCACTCAAAACCGCCCCTCCTCAAGTATAGATACCATCCATCACAACCTTATTTATCATCAAAAGAAATAAAGCTATCTAAATATATTAAAACCTTTATCCTATCCACTCTCCCCATGTCAAAATTGCTACTGGTCTCACCCAAAGAATAATTACATGTTCTGTAATGGATCCTTTGAGGCAGTGATATTCAAGAGGTAATTTTCTGAAACCACATATCTTGATTTATTTTATTAAATTATTTTCTCCTCCAATTATTCATTCATAAAGGAATGATAACTATAAAATACTTAATATAGTTTAATAATATATTTCTAATTTAATATCTAATATCTATCTCATTTATTAACTCCTCTTATTTTGGGAAACAAAAACCATTGTTCAAATTATTATTGTTAACCGTCTCTGTGAATAATGGTTTTGTTCGTTTTACATTACCGCCTTTATGGATGGTCAAAAAAGTATCATTATTATTATATAATATTTTAATATTTTTATTATAACCTATTTCATGTTCTGTAACTAATATATACACATAATATTAAATAATTTGAAACTAGTTCATGGTGTTTGGAGACACCGTTAGAATAAACTAAAATTTTATCATTAACATTATATCAAATGAATCATACTCATAAAAGATGGAAAATGATATATGGGAACATTTATAATTATTTAATTTCATTAATACTATTTCATTCAACCTATGTAGTTTAAATCCCATTTTACAAGTACGTCCATAATTGTACAGAAATGAATAGATCACAAAACCATAAATGAAACACACCTAAAACCATGAAAATAATGAAATAATATCAATGAATGGGTCATAATATGTTATAAAATCGTCACATAAGATATTAAAATTTTTAATATAGTTATTTAATGAGTTAATAATTTTTTTAAAATATTATAAAAGAGGTAAAATTATGTAAAACTAAAGGGAAGCATGAGTTAAGGGTTTCTCATCACACTTTTACTTCTGTGATATTTCAGTTGTGTTGACCACATATTTATTATGTGTGGTGCATATAATACCATTTTACTATCATATCATAAAACTAATTATATTCATGGTATTAAATGATTTATTTGATAATTATTACTTTTATGGGGAATGAAATTTGACTGATTACAAGTGATAAGGGATTTCATAACTCAATTTTCATTAATTATGTTAAACTTATATTTCATTTAGTATGTAATGATATATTTGTTGGTGAAATAAATTTTGATTATATTATATTGTATTTACACTTTTTTTATGTGGATTTATAGTGAATACACATTATCCATTAATTTTATTAATGATATGATCTTTGTAAGGGGATTCATCTCAATTTCACTTCATTGAGGCATATTTTAATATTATTCACTTATTTTTTTTATATGGTGTATATAATTCCCATTTGTTTCGTTTACAATCATAATTCATTGAATATTTTATTTATCTTAAATATCTATATTTATTGTATCATGGATACGATTATTGCCTATGTCTTATAGCATTTTATATTCAATGTTTACTATGAAATAGATTTGATTAACTGGGGAAATAATGTTAAATTTGTATATTTCTTTTCAATATGAATATTTTTTGATAATAAATATCGATCCATAAATGAAATTGGTAATTCTATATATGATGAATGATTTGGACATGAAATAATGTGTGGGGATCAGGTATAAAAATTCTCTTTGATGCATCGATAGTCACCTGAGAAGAATAAATTGGAAAAACTAAGTGGGTTTTTACCCACAAAGATTATACTATCATGTGAACATTCTTGATGGAAAATGTATTATGTTCTAGGGAAACATGAAGTATAATAATTAATCATTTAATTAATAATTTAGTTATTTTTATCCTTGATAATTTCACTATGATATTATCTATGGATTTAGATTGTGGAAAAGTTTATTGATTAAATGGAATGTGTGTGTTCAGTTATCCTACCTTTCCATATCGATTATGAATTTTTGATTCAAGTTATCTTCCACTATACATAAACCTTACTGATTATTTTATCTCACCCTTATTTTGTATCATTTTCCCAGGTTTTGAAGAAGAGAACATTGAATTAGGTTTCAAGGATGCAGTTTATTAGATTTTGTTATGAATTATGTTTCATCGTCTATTCCTAATGTAAAATAGGTATATTTTATGTAATATAGGTATCCAAAACTGTTAAACTATTAAGTGCTTTAGGATTAGTTTATTTTATATATACCAATGTAATAAATTAAGGATCTAGCTTCGGGCTACTGGGGTTTTGGTCATTACAAAACCTTTTTGATTCTAGAATGGATCATATTACTATATAATGAATATTCCACTACTAATATAGAGTATTTATGTAAGAAAATTTTGAGTTTAGATAGTTGGTATCAGAGAAAGGATTAGTAAATATTAAAGACTAATATTAGTAATCTTCAGTAATTTTTTATGAAAATATTTATATAGGATAAAAACCTAATGTTTTAATAAGTTAGATATGTGAATTTAGTTTTGGAATATATATATCTAATATAAATATCCTGAAAAATAATTGGTTGAGTATAGATGTATCAATCCCAACTCTAGAAACCCATAGTTGGAATATTCTTTATTACTTTGGAAATAGATACATGTAATCACATCACAAAGGACAAAATATTTTAGTAGTCTTGAATAACTAGATACATACAAGATTACCAATTATAAATATAAAAAAAATAGGATAAAATAATTAATTAAAACTTGATATTATTCAAAATATCACTCTTAATATCAAGGGGAGAATAAAAAAATAAAAGGCTGAGATCATATTCTTAGTAAGGGTAACATACAATGGAATCTATCAGTATTAAATAATGCATAATGAACATGGGAATGAAAATAATTGAAAAAAATTCCATTTAATCAATAACATAGCATTAAATACATACATGTATAATATTAATTCTATTATACAATGGATAATAATGACTGAATTCTCAATGAATAAAATTCATATTATTTCATTTTATGATATAAAACATTATGATATCTCTATTATTAATAACTTTCGTCAAAAATATTTAAAGTTGTGGTTTAAACCCCATTTTATTATAGATTATTGATTTTTCTGATGATACCTATTGATGCATCAAGGGGTTATATAATTCCATGACCTATCCATCACTACATGTCTAATGAATTCCTTATATATTGAATTATGGATTTAATTCATGAAAAATATTCCTTATCAAAAAATATAAATATTATGTTAATAATACATATTTAATAATTTTTTCCCTAGTCAATTAAATAAATTTTGATGTAAATTAACATATGTAAAATAGTTTAAAATTTAGTTAATATTCATATCCATAATTAAAACAATATGAATATTTAATAAAAATTTAATGTCCCATGACCACAAGAAATATAATTTTACAAGATAAAGTTAATATCTATAAAATAAATCAAGAGATAAGACGTAAACATTAGAATTTTTAATTGTAAAAGAATTACATTTAATGAATAGATTAAAAAAGAAAAAATCATTTAAGATAAATTTTTGGAATGATTTTCTTTGAAAAATCAATAAAAACGTTTAAAAGAAGCTAAAGGGAGTTATGGTTTTTGGAATGTCCATTAATGTCGTATAAGTTAAAAATATTCTTTTTAACTTTTTTTAAGAAATTTCAAATCAAGCCCTTTAGAAAAAATTTTAATGCTTTATTTCATACTATGTAAATAGTCAAGGATAACCTAAAATATCATTTAAAAATCAATTTTTAAAATAGAATGGTTTTTTTAAAAATAATTTTGTATAATATTGAAATGGAAGAAAAATAATCCTCAAAAAGAAGAAAAATAATATCAGATTTTCAATTAAAAATTATTTTATGAAATAGAAACATAAATTTTATCATTAATCATTATGAATAAATAGATATTCATATTAAATACATAAAAGTGGAAGTATATACTCCACACAATATAAATAAGTGTATAAAAGAAAAAAATCTTCAATGAAGTGAAAGTATAGATGTAATCCATTAGAAAGATCATATCATTGAAGTGAGAATTAATAAAAAGGCAATTATGTGTAACAAATGTAATTAAAAAAAGAGTAAATAAAGGATAAAAAATATAGATCATTTCACACATAATCAAGTAATAACATAGTCAATGAACTATAAGTATAACCGAATAGATGGAAATAAATTATATATACTAAAGTCTGTTCATTTTCAGTACATGTGTCAACACCATATTCATTTCCCCAACATGCTCTTATCTCCATGATTTCAGAGTCCACCAGCCTCATTCTAATTCCAGATATCATTTCAGTCCCCCCCTCTCCATGATTCCTTATCTTCCAAACTCTTCTTAATTCCCATAGAATTCCTCCCCACCCTCAATCATGACTCCCCACCCACAAATACCCTCCCTCCCACACCATCTTGACATCCCCTCCATGTGGTCATCATCCCCACCTACACCTCCTACCCATCCCTCTCTACTCCTTCCTCCATCCCATCATCTTTCCTGCATCCGCCTCTGAACTTTCTTCTTCCTTCGACTCCTCATAAAGATGGTCATCATCTCATCTCCCATCCACCACAAGTTCTATTGGAACGATAACCCCACCCCATATATCACGATTTATATTGAATTTTATTCATCCCCTCCATTACTACATCCCCATGCCCTAACCTCTTTCCAAGGTTTCCTCTCCTTGCATTTCCAGAAAATCTATTGTTTTACGGATCCACCGAGTATACGAGGTCTTACCTTTTCCCTTATATACATAAAAAACATGATTTAAATATTCTTCCATAAAATCATAACTCACTCGTTATTCCCATCTCCGGCCTATTATTTTGGAGAAATAGATCGACACTAAGGTATGACATGATCTTTATCTTATTTAATCCCTTATCCTTGACCACAATCAATAGTGTGGTGGTGAAATTTAATCTGGGAAATGAAAATTTTTATTTATATATCCATAATATTGTCTTAAATGTACTTATGAAGACTAAGAATCCATAAACCAAATCCATGATCTTGGTGTTATTTAAATTTTGAAAAAATTAGATTCTTTCTGTTGTTTTTTATTTCCATATTTAGTACATCATATTCATCATTTGTGTTCTGAACATCTTTGATGTTTTTTATATTTAATTCCCTATGATTTGTATTCAGATATTATATTTTCCTATTTAAATTCTAAATTGAGTTTATTAGGTGTAACTACACAAAAATAGTTGAATATTTTTGTTTTTAACAGGTATCCCTAACTAATTCTTATCACACATATACCATGTTTTGATTATTAAAATTATTTTTGAATTTTTATTACGAAATCATGAATTTTATTTTCTTCCAATTTTTTTTGGTTCCATTTTTTTAGTATCATAACATATAAAAATAACATCAAGAGTAAAAAATAGATAGATTGATATGTTTTCAAAAACATAGTGTGAGAATTTTATGAAAGCATATTTTTTTGATTAAAATTAATCGAAAAAAGGCATTGAATCTTGAAAAAACGAGATTATTCCTACTTAATTTTTATTCCAATCATTATTAAATTTAATGTTTCATGGTTATGATAAGATTTGATGTTTTTATATCGAATTACTTTATATTTTGATATAGATATTTCATTTTTCTCTTTAATTACATATTATGATTTTTGAGTTTTTATTAAGAATGCATGAGTTTGATTTTATTCCTTAATATCATTCCTCCCTAATAATCATTATTTATTCTATTTAGATTTCTTAAGTATAATTTTTTAAAATCTATTTTATATACTATAGTTTGTTCCATCTCCCTCCACATGTCTTCATTAGATAATTTTAAATTTTGTTCCCTCCTCTAAGTGTTTTCCTATTTCACAAACTCTTATATTCCAATTCTTATTCCTCATTCCTTTCCCTATCACTCCTAATATCTAGATCATATGTGAAATCTCATTTCATGATGAATTCCCCTTCATCTCCACCTCCAACTTTTCATCCACATATACATCTAGATCCATCTCCTCCACCTTCCTCTCCTCAAATGTGTTAGTCTCCACCTACGCCTCTGCCTCCTCCCCCAGCTGAGTCTCTGCCTCTTCCTATACCTCAAACTTTACCTCTACCTCTACCTCAGTCTCCAACTATGACTTCACCTATGTATTTGACTATGACTCCACATCTTATTACTTCATATCCTCTAGCTCTGTCTCCACCTTTGCCTCCTGTGAGTTTTATGTAATTTATTGATTAATGAAATCTCTTATTACATCCCACATCATTGCCAACCATCTAATTCTCTCCTTTAATCTCTCTTTCAATGTTTATAAATCATCATGGTTTTTTGATTTATAATTACATAAGATTTTTTTATCATAATTTCCAATTTATAAATTTAATTTCCTCTCTATTGAATATCTTTTTAACTAATTGAATTTATATATCAAATTATCATTCTATTAACCACAACTAGTGTTTTTTACCATTCTTGTTACTTTATTTTCTTTCATTTTAACTTTATAATAAAATCAATGGCAAATCACCAGAAAGTGATCCTGAGAAATCCAATAAATTCAAGGGTTATGGTGTGAATTTTAATAAGAAAAAAAATCATAATAAACTCATAAAAAGTCACTACCTCCAGGTAAATGATTATTACTATTCATTTCATGTTACTGGTTTTGAAGTTTAGTTGTAATAATATATATTTTTTCAAGAAATGATTGTGAATTAAGATGTGACATGTTCTCTAATTATATTAGTTATATTTGTTTTCTATCTTTGTTTTATATATTAGTTATACTACATCAACATTCATAGTGCTTATGCTAAAAATATACAAAAGAGTCTTTATTTTTTTCTTTGTAGTAATGTATAGTGCTTCTTGTATGTCTACTTTATGTCGTTGTTTGGTCTCCACTACTGTAGTAGAAGCAGAGTTGAGTGATACACAAATTTAATTTATTTTTTTTAAATTTTGTGTTTGTTAATAGTCACATTGTAATTTTTTTTAAGGTAATAAATTGTTAATATATCTAATAGAGCACTTCTAACCCATTGTAATAAATATTTAATCTTCCTAGATGAAGTGGAAACATTAATATGATGAACAATTAGAGAGGTTAAATTAGTGTTAAATAATGTTTTACCTTTTTTCTCCCCTTTATGGGTTCTAAAATATTTCAACTTGATGTTAATACGATGAACAATTACCCTTTATGGGTTCTCTATTTATATTTGGATTGAGTCCATTATTTCAGGAAAGTGGATTCATAGTCTCATGTACCTCCTATCAATGTAATGAAAACTTCCCCGTTATGAGTTCTCTCTTTAGTTGTGAATTGAGTCCACTATTTCTTGAAATTGGGTTCTGAGTTAACATGTCCTAGACTTATTCCAATTTCACAAAATCCATGAAGGAAATATTTCATTGGGTGTGTCCAAAGTACCTCCCTATTCATTAGAGTTATTCAAAAGGGGTAGATGCTCAACATTGCCTTAAAACTATAAAATTACATAAAAGCAGATTCTTAAACCTCATGAGGAGAGAACCATAGCCTATTCAAATAGAAATCGGAGCATAGATGGTTGTGTGGAGAGAGTGAGGTCCCAATAGTGGGATGGAGTATACTAGTTCCCCTAGTGGCATGAATGATGTTAGAGGGATATAGTACAATAGAGAAATTGAATTATACCCTTGATGAGATTGGAGGTGACATAAATATAAATATGTGTGTATTCTTATTATTTAACCAATTTATTTGAAAAATATTCAGGTATTTTTCTAGTTATTATTGGAGTATTGGTGGTTTTACTAGTATGTATTTTTTGGTTATTACTATATATTAGAAAACAATTGTGTGATGGGGCCCCTCTTTATGGTGTTATTCTTCATGGTGGATTTTTCATTGGGATGCTTCGATGGTCCCATCACCATTGCATGTTGTTAGTACCCCTAGACACTCAAACCTTCTCTGACTTTGTGTTCCTCTATTCCACTTTAGGTCAGATCTGTATCATGGGTAACAAGGTGGTTTTTGGATTTGAAGTTCAATGGTCGGTGGTTTCTCCAGGTGCTCTCACGTTGAATTTCTTTTATTCGGCTTCTTGGTTCAGTTTCTTCATCATCTGGAGACCTTTACTGCTCATATCCCTACTTTGGCCTCATGCTCCTCTTCTCCATTCCTATTCGGACTTTGAGCAGTGGTAACTAAGAAATTTTGGGATGTGGTACTTGGAGATCCTTAGTATTCTTTTCATGACTGGAGTCAGTTTCTCCTATTCAGATGACCTAGTTCACATTCTCTTCAATATTGGTGACTTTCAAAGTTATAAATGACATTTAAAATAGATATTTTTTCGGTTTTTATCTTTATCCTTGGTGGTCTATCCTCAAAAAGTGGTGAAGGTCTGTTAGTTTTTTTCACGGCTTGATCTGTTAGAGGATTTTCAGTAAAGGTTGAATTTTGCCTTTGTAGTATTGTTCTTTTTTGTTATAGTGGAAGCCATTGAGGCAATTCAAGATGGTCCTATGTCGAGCGTGTTTATGTTTTGATGTGGTATCTCACTTTATAATGGTGGTTTCTTCTTTTTTAGAATATGGATGATGATTGTTTTTGTTTAGAATTGTACGGTGGTGTTTTTGGTCTTCAGTGGTCTGGTTCTCTGGAGAATAGTATGGTGATAGAGATGGTGGCGGTTATAGTATAGCTTGACAATTGTGGGTCTCATTATAATGATGGTAGTGATGGGATGTGACTTTGGGTGATGTGGGTTATCATGACTTGAGATCTCTTGGATTCTGTGGTTTTTAAAATTTTGAACTTTTGATTATTTGACTCTGTATCCAACACATTGAATTTTGGTTACCAATAAATAATAAAGCATATTATTTGAATATTAAAAAAGAATTTTTATTTAGGTCATGTTAGTGGATAAATATTTTAAGAATTTCATTAATATATTATGTCTCGTTCTCTTTTTTTCCTCCTACCTTGTATTATAATCTTTGTTAATATATCATAACCATTTTGAAAAATGAAGTAGTTTTTATATTCTATATATTTATCCTTCTGACACTATCTTGGATTTTTACTATGGATATTTTTTTTGTTTTATTGGGGTTATTTTTTTATACTCCCTCCACGTGCATGGGATAATGGTGGTTCTACATGGCTCGTGGCACTGCATCAATTTCATGGAAGTGGTAAAGTGGTGTCTTAGCAGACATCACTGAGCTCCTAAATTTGATGGAAGTGGAAGAACTCTCATTATCTTTAATAAAAATAGGTTAGATTGAATGTTGGAAGGTATAAAATTATAAAAACCTGCATTTTTAGAACATTTCTCTTAACCTATGGTGGCACCTGGCGCCTTTATCTATATCACAATAGAATGCCTCATTTTTTTGTGTTATGTTGTTTCTACTACCAACAGTTATAAAAATTATGTGACTGTCAGTTATAAAAAAGTGAGAATGTGTAGTGCAATGGTACTATAATTAATATGTTCTATATTTTTCATCTATTTGAAAATGTGGATGTACTTTCATTATCCATTGTAAAAATATCTTAGATCTACTTTTGTATGGTAGAACATTATTCATATTGGTAGTGTTTTCACATTCCTCTGAACGGTTTGTGGGACCCAAATCCTTCAACAATCTCACAGTAGAATTCATCCTTTGTTCATGGTAGCTTGTTTCTACTACCATCAGTTAACAAAATTATGTGATTGTCGGTTAAAAAAATGTGCGCATGTGAAGTGGAATGGAACAATAATTATAATGTTCTATATTCTTTATACTACTGAGCCTAAGTTTACTTTAATTTAATTTCAAATTTTTTTATTACCTTCATTCAAATTTTTAACATTTTATTTGATTCATGTTTATAAAAAATATTTTATTTATTTTATTTTATTATGATTAATTTTTAACCATGTATATTCTATTAAATTATTTTTAATTATTTTAATATTATTTTAGGTTATTATTTATATTTATAGAAATATAAAACATATTTTTTGCATGATTTTATATAATTTATAATTTTTAAATTATTTATATTATTTTTTATTAATTAATTATTAATTTTATAAAATGATTTCAGAGTGTTTTTATTGTATTAAATTCATTCTAAGAGTATCTTGGTACTTTATGTATTAATGAAAAATATATTTCAATATTTTTATTTATATTCAATCTGATCGTGATATTACTGGAATCCATTGATTGAGTGTTATGTAATTAGTTGAATTGATTTATTTAATTTTTTCACTCATTTTAATTTTTTATAGTGATATATTTAAATTAGTTTGAATTCCTTTTATTCTTCTGGAAACTATTTTTTCTCCATGGGATTTCTTTTTGACCCAGTTTTTATTATTTTTAATTTGTATAATGTTTAATTCAAGTGATATCACAAATAATTTTATATATAATAAATTATAAGGATTTTTATAATGATATAATTATGATGATAATACACACCTTTGATATACAGTGATACAAATAGTTCACACTCATATGACAATAAAGTGATCTTGTACTCACCTATTTATACTGTTTGAGATTAACTCTCAATAAAGGAAAAATATTCTTTGACTTTAAAACCACTTGGAGTGTTGAATTTTACCTTTCTCAGAAACCTCAGAGTTCATTGTATACATCATTCAAAAGGCACTAGATCAACTATTTCATCATCATTAATCCTTATAATTCTATCATATTGTAAGCATTGTTCTATATTTTATGTTTGGGAAGAGGTTTGTACTAAAAATATTTTATCATATAGGTTATACCACATATAAAATATTTTCCTTGGGTTATTATTACTTTAAGAAAAAGTATTACACTTAGTTTGGGTTTTCTCTTTGTAGAAAAGATTGAGGTTTTTCTACTCTTACAAAAGGGAATATAGTTAGGTTTGGGGATACTCCTCACAAATGCCTAGGTTTGGGTTCATCCCATTTTGAATGTATAGTTTTATATTTCTCCCATTATAAATGTATTTCTCTCTTTTGTAGTGGGGGACACAATCTATTGGTTGAGTGGACTAGGTCAATTATATTTAATAACTCAAAAAATTATATGTTCTAACTATCATTTTACTTTTGGCTATTTTTTTGCATTAAATATTTATTATTTCCTTTTACCCCACCAGTGGAATATATTTTATTTCCTTTTCTACCTAAAAATTGTTATAAAATGGTAAAATTCTTATGGATTTCCAAGATATATTATTCTTTTTCACGACAACAACAATTGGTATCAAAGGGGGCCGTTTTATGAATGTTTCGTTTGGTTATGTTGTATTTTTACTGATACCATCAATTGATATCAGAGGTGGTGTTTTAAAAGCATTATTTTTTATTATATATTTGATCATATGAGATAGCTTATATATTATTACTTAACAATACTAAGGAAATATCTATTCCAATTTGATGGAAAATTAGGAAATTAGATTCTTGAATCTGATGAGACCTCCCGATATTAAGGTAAATGATCATGAATATTGGAGAGACTGAATGGATTTATTTTTTAAAAATTTAGGTATTGAATTTTATACTATCATGACTAGACATAATGAAGTACTTTATGTTGAGAATGATATTCTAACTAGAAATGATGTTGATAAATATGTCTTGAATTGAAAATTTATTAACATTCATTATTTCTCTCTTAGTAGAAGTGTATATAGTCATATATATTCTTGTAAAACTACTTCTAGCATATAGTGGACATTAAATGTCACTCATCAAAGAACTTTGAAATTTAAGAGAATAATTATTTTATTTCATAGGGATGAATTTCAACAATTTTGAATGTATGATCATGAAACTATAAATTATATGTTCAATAGATTCAGAAATATTATCAACAACATGATTAAACTTTGTGACACTATGATGAAGAAATTGATTATTGATAGTATACTTTCAGCCTAACAAAATAAGTGGAATTCAATGAAATTATCCATTGAAGCAGGAAAATATTTTTCGAAATACTCTCAAGATGAGCTGATTAGGTCTCCATTATAATCTGTTCTTGAATTGAAGAACAATGATCTTGAATCATCGAAAAATATAAAGGGAGTTTATTTTAAATCTAAATATGGTTATTCCAAAACTTTTAGTGATTCCTCATTTTATTTTATCTCATAGAAGGATAATGATCTAAATTATATTTTAAAATTCATTGAATAAAAAATAAAGAAAAATAATTATACCAAAAAGGATAAGGGAAATGAAAATATATACAAGAATAATTTAAAAACTATTTTTTATGAATATAGAAAACCCTTTCATGAATCGACCCATCCCTCGAAGACAACGCATTGCCGAGTCGCAACTACCCCAAGCCCACATCCATAGGCGAGAGGCTGAAGACAAGTGCTGACAGGGAATATCTAAAATAGAAGTGATTTTCCTAATATATCTATATGAACACACACATATCCAAGCCCATACAATGATGAGAAAGTAAAAATAGATGATACGGTAAAGGCATTCATAACATGTATCCCATATCAATGTGTGTCATTAAGTACTAGAAAGCATAATGGGGGTCTACATAAAAGCCCATCCAATATTATAAATTAAACAATGACCTATTTAGAAGGAGTTGAATACTATAAAATGCAAATATAGTACACACATATGTCTATCTAGCCCAAACTAATATCCAACTACTATTACTCCTCTAAGGATTTTGTAAAAAAGGAATGTCATCTGTATAAGACATGAAATGTGCAGGAAAATACCAAGCAATGGTGAGTATAGAAATACCCAGTAAGAGGACACAAAATAACAAAACATAAATCTTCAATATTAATAAGTTATTCAAACACATGTATACCAAAATAATAAGACATAATGATAACCAAAGATATCCCAGATATATTGATAAATGACTCTGAGTTGCAAAAAGTCTCAACCATTGATATCCATAGACCCGTTATGATGTTTAAAGGTAATGATCATATAAGAGATCTCACTTCATGAGACATTCCATACCTGATTTCACTCCATTTAGATATATCCCTAATTGGGTATTTTTAAGCCGATGGCCCATCCCTTCCATCCTAGAGGTCATGCTTGTCCGAGAGGTACTTCTTCCTGACCTATAATACCACTAATGCCACTAACCCTAGGGATCATTCTCTTTAGTTCCATATATGAATAATCCCATAGGAAATATAGAGGTTTTATCTAAGATACACACTCCATTAGACTAATATCCTGTCAGAAAGAAGGATCACTTCGGGCCTCTTAGAGGGATCAGATATCAATACAAAGATAGGGGTCAGCACCCAGTGCTCATTTGTGGGACATTAGAACCTACTAGAAATATCCTCCTTGATAGGGGGTCAAAACTTGGGTATGTGTTGGTCATGCAAATTATGAACCCTACCAAGGATAAAAATAAAGGAAACAAGGATCACGATTTGTAGATATGGTGATAACACATAGGGTTCACTGGTGGACACCAAACCCTATTGGAATCAACCATTAAGATAGGGTATTTATGATCGTGTAAGTGTTGCTTAGACCAAAAATGAAACCTATGGGGAAAAAGGACATGAGGATAAATATTGTAATCCTTTAGGGAAACATGCTCCGATCCACTAATGGATTTATCGAAGAAGATAGATACTACTCATTCCAGAATAAGGGAACTCAGCGACACTACTCCATAGTTTGATTGGGTGTAATATATAAAACATATAAGACCCATACCCTGGTATGATAAGGAAGTATCATCTATATATTTGAGAATCGAATATGTAGTAATCTCACCCTGATGTGACAATGGAGTACCATCTTCATGAATAGGGGACCCACACTATGGTGCGATCAGAGAGTTTTGCCTCTATCTCTAGAATCTATATGATGATCCTGTCTGAAACTGTCATTGTCAAGTGTCACCTAAGGAAGCATCACACATAGAATATTGTGAATATATCTATAAATCTACTATTAATTAAACCATCATGTTAGTTTTGGAAGACCACTCAGGATAATCTACTCATAGGAAAAAATCATAGTATTGTTAAATGCTTAACAATCGCACGAGGGTCATTGTCGATCCAATGAAAAAAAACTACTGATATGTTAATAAAAATATACATAAATGGATAAATAGATTAAAGCATTGTGATCCTCATGTAATATTACTTGATATTGGTTGTTCACTTTCCCAAATCGGATACCTGGGAAAAAAATGCATTTCACTATAGCATGCATATATGTCGCTTCATGGGCCTAAGCGACAAGTCTAAATTAAATGCACGATATTGGTCATGAAAATTTACCACAATATCAGGGTCACATCACCATAGATAATTCTTCATTCTAATTCTGTATTATGAAGGTATGTCAGATATTATATTTCATATTAATATTATTATTATTATTATTATTATTTGGAACTTTATATAACTAAGCCACGATTTGAAAAAATGTATCCAACATCGGTCCTAAATTGACCGCCTCAATATCAATATCATCATCATCATCATCATTAAAAATAATAATAAACATATTAAGTTATTAATATTAATGAAAATAATAAATACCACAAGTTATTATTATTAAAATTAATAATAACACACAACACCCACCACGACCAGCCAGAAATTAGTTTCCAGCCATTACTCAGTAGAAAAAAAATGCATCATTGTTTTACATAGAAACAACTCATACTAGGTCATGGGATCCTTACTGTCTGCACCAACACTAGATTCTATCATCATCATTGGTCGGATTCCATCCACTCATTTCTTGGAAACATCAATCACAACACCTCTGGAGAGATATACTAAATCCTGCTAAAAAACCACTGATAACAGATCAAAAGTATGGTTTCCATCATAATTATCATGCATCTATCACTTCTTCAAAATCAAATATCCAAAATCATGACCATGATCTAATTTCTAATGAACGGATGCACAATGATCAGTATTCCCATATATCATTGAATTATCAGTTAATCAATTATCAATGACGAACTTTAAGAAAAGAGGGAGAAAGACACATAACACAAAGGTGGTAATAATAATTGGTCAATACGATCGTAGAAATTGATGGCTATGTTTATAATCAAGGATGGTATCATGGAAATAAATAAATAAATAATTAATTTAAAAAAATCAACTTTTTGAATGGTATCATGCAAAATAATAAATAAATTGTAGATTAATGTAGATAATTAATCCATGCTGAAATTTTTTATCAACAGGATGGAATTCAAAATTAATGAGACGTACCTAGAATGTGGATCAACCATTGGTGAATAACGCATCAACTTGAAATGAAGGTGTTGATACTACTATGTTCATCATTCGCCTCATGATTATCCTCGATCTGATCATCTTTCGTTCTCTAATCTAGATCTTCTAACGAAGAAAAATATCATCTTCCTTTTTGGTATAGAATGTATTATATAGGTAAAATTTAGAAAAAAATAATATTAGGGTAATTATAAAGTATTTTAAATATTCAATTTAGTTAAAAAATAAAATATTTATTTATTTTAATTAAACATACCCACCAACAAATGCCTTAATCAGACGTTCGATGCTAAACAACCTTAGGTCTAGCGTAGGTTAAACCCCTTGTTATGGATCCAATTTTGTTATTATATTTTTCATTTGAGACTGAATTCAATAGACATTCCATTATTGATGAAGAAATACATGTTCATTATATAAAATATATTTAATATTTTTATAAAATTAATTTTGGCCTCATTAGGCCTTGAAATTGTGGGATGTGTCAGCATTTGGCTCCAAAAATATTTCTTAAAATATATCAAGGTATTTTAAGGAGAAAATAAAGAAACCATATTATTCCATTATTTAACAGTTTTCATCATTGAAATGAAAAAATTATGAGAACATTTGGGGATATTGAGCTATCAACTAGGTCTTCTATTCTTATTGAGCTCCCCTGATGGTTTCCTATGCTGCCAAAAAATACACACCCAAGGGAAAAACATTCCCTCAAAGGGTATTTATCTAATGATTCTCAAATTTATATGCTCCACTAAAAAGGGAACTCCACTCCCATGGCTTAGCTTACCCAGTTCAATATCATACAAATATTAATGCACGTACCTCCTTTTCTATGACATATGGAGAACACAAGAAACCAAAACTATTTTTGTTATGAGACTAATCGATACACAACCACTCTAACCTAACACAGTTCTAGTAAAAATGGCATATGATCCTTAGATATAGCCTTCCATCCTAGAGAAACCTCTATTATCATCCACATAGTGAGATATATTATAATATATGATCTCCTCATAGAACTCCAAAGGCCACCATCATCAATCCTCAAAGAACTCTTGACATTTTCTTGGAAGTACTCATTCACCATAGGATAAGTTTCACACCTTTCATATACATCACTTGAACCTCCCCCCTATGTCCCAAATTCCCCAACTCTAACTTCAAGGACATTAGGGTACCATCTGAAAAGACTATCACAAATCCACCCAATAATGGTAAAGGATCTGGCTCTTATGTGTTGAGGACTTTAATGGGGAATAAAACCCACCAAATGGTGTTACAAAGAACTCAATGAAACCATATTGTCTCTAGGAATCCATGGTCAGTTCATCTACTTCTTAAACATATTTCTGGTCATAAAATATCCCATATTCAAACTATTAAAACCACTTCTCCTCAAACCATTGGTCGAAGAACTAAATGATTCTTAGGAGCAGACACTCTTCATCGCACCACCTAGTTCAAGTAACACCAATTCACTCCCATCCGTAAGCACTCATTCACCCATTAAGTGAAAAAACCAGGATGCCTAGATAAGAAAACTTGGTCTTACAAAATCCTTTTTTATACAGACTCCTGAATTAACCTTCATTTTACGACTCTCAATGGGTTCCATCTAATATTATATTGAAAAAATTGGGGTGATCCCTGGTGAATGTCCTTATAGAAGATTAAAGTTCTGTGAGGATTTAAACTCAGAACATCCCTAGGAAAGAAGTCCCCAAACTCCCTCACCATGGAAGGAGAACATAATATCATAGAATACACTACTCCAAATCTATCGCTTTAAAACTGATAAGAAGTTAGTCATAACATCTTTCACATGAACTCATCATGCTCTACCTAGGATCAATCCTTATGAAAGGAGGAAAAATCTATCCCAAAAATATGAAATAAACACCACCCTAAATGGTTATAAACTAATGTGCATGTATGGTAGGGAAACTTTCCATAATAAGGAAAACATCATAGGGTATCAACATCACTATGAATAGATTCCACACAAGTGTCTCTCTCCCTTATTAGAGTCTGGTCATACTTACAGTAGAGGTGTGTAATCATTGACCCTCTTAGTAGGAGCCTACAATATAAGGGTTACTAAAAAAATACTCTAATGTCATCACTAAGTCCGAAATAGGGTATATGATTCCGGATAAAGTGTCACATGAATCCAGGTGAAAACTTTAGGTGTTGAAGTGAAGACACACATTATACCATGAACTAAACTAAAAGCCTCCATGAGATCCTACTGATTAGAACTCATTATTTACCATTCCCATCATATTTACCATATAGATGGATTATTTTGAAAACTTCTCAAAATAGAAAATCTCAAAAACATAAGTCATAGAAACTCATGCAACACACCTAAACACTATCCACCTTGGGAGGCACTAAATTTCCCACACCACTTTTGAATCGCATCATAAGAATGAGTCTTAGTTGTGGAAATTTACTAGTTTATTGCATGTCCAAAGTCACATAAAACATCAATAACATAAAGATCTACTGGTAACCCATGTATCCCTAAAATTACTCTAGAAAAAGATAAAAAAGATTGGCTTATATCTAAGTCTAACAGTGCCGCAAAAAGTATAAAGAACATATATCATACCTCAAAAGACTATTAGAGCCTCTAGGTAAAGACCTATAACACCTAAAGATTTACCATATTTTGACAAACAGCTACCCAAACCTAGAGTGGTCCACCAGGAGGTGGATATAGTAGTATAAAATTGAAGAACTAAACACCTTCTACAACTTCCCCATCTCCCCTTCATGTCCACTACCCTACAAACCTCCTTGTTCTAGCCATTGCCTCTCTTTAGGATGTCCATCAACCATCTCTCTAACAATAGAGTTATGGGTAGGAAAATCTCATGAAAGTTAAACTTACCTATAAAAATTATATCAACGATTATTCCTTAGTGTAAAGACCTCCTTGTTCAAGCCATTTCCCCTCTTTTGGATATCCATCAAACATCTCTCTAATACCAGAATTATGGGTAGTAATATCTCATGCAAGATAAACTTACCCATAAAAATTATATCAACTATTATTCCTTAGTGTATAGAGTTGTCCCCAAGGTCTTCATGAATGACAATGCCTACTATGATGAGACCCACATCACACACCTACTACTAGTGGGTCCTACTGACCTTGAACCCTAAGAAATTCATTCCTTAGAAGCTCATGATAAGCACTTGAACCCTATGAATCATCATACAACACCAAAATATCCATCCAAATATCATTCTTTCAAGATACATACACTTGGATAACTGAATGTGGGTCTTCAAACTGATTGATAGGAGAAAGAACCGCCTTCTATCCATCCTGAATAAATAAATTCTCATGACTAATCCCCTTTAGGGAGGCCTCATCACTCATAAGGTCATTCTCTCTAATATACTTTAAAAAACATACTATCTACCATCTTTAATAAAAACTTAAAGTAGAAACGATATACCATGACATGTGAATAAATCTAGTGAGATGAAATAATAAGGAAATTGAAGCCACAACCCATTCCAATATGATTCACATACCAATATTTCCCCTAAAATTAGTGAATCTATATACCAAGTGGAAAAGTAGGTTATTAGAGTCTTAGTGAATAAACACATTAGTTACCGCAAAAACCCTGGATTCCATGGCCTGAAAGATGAACTCAAAACATTTTAAATCTATTTCCCTAGTCCAAAAACCAAACTTCACATTTATAAAAAAACTCCAAACTCCAGTCCTATGATGGAACTCCTTGTGAACCCTACATCTCAACCAAAGTAGTGTCATAACTCTTTATGCTTGGTATTACCTATGATACCATTATGTCCCAAACCGAACCATTAGTCCCACCTAGTTCGTGGAAATCCAAACCAAAACTACCCCAAGACCACATTAATAGGCCAAGGGATAGAAATAAATTTCAATTAAGAATATATAAAATAGAATGCGTTTTTATAAATGAACCTATACAAATTCACACATATTAAAAATGTACTATGATATGAAATAAAAAATAGGTGATATTATGAATTCATTCATAACATTTATCCCACATTAGCTTAAAGAATATTGTACTAGAAAGCATAAAAATCGGCCAAATATAAAACCATCCAAAACTAGAAAATAAATTATGACCTAGTTAGAAGTAGGGGACTAAGATCAAATGCTACAATGATATAAACCTCAGCTTTTCTATCCAAAACTAAGAACCACCTGCTTCTATTCCTAAAAGGACTCTATAAAAAGGTCCATCAGCTACATAAGACATGACATGTGCAGGCATAACCCATGTAGGGGTGACTATAACAATACTCATTAGGGAACCTTGAAATAAAAAAACTAAAAGTATCAAGATTAGTTTACTTGTAGAATATAATTATTTGAATAATATTTAATACATAACTATAAAAAAATATTTCATAGATATACTCATAAACCACTTTTATTTTCAAAATTTGTCAATAATTTCTAGCCATAGATATCCTATGAGGTTTCGAGGTAATTCTCTTCAAGGAGATCTCACTCAATGAGCCCCGCCATCCCTAATGTAAATCTAATGATAAATATCTCTCTTTGGGTATTACTAAACTGATGGCACATCCCTACCATCCTAGAGGTCACACTCATCTAGGAGGAACCGATCACCGTGCTATATTAACACCGAAAACACTCATCCCAGATGTCACCATCATTAGGTCCATCCATGAATCATAACTTAGAAGAATGAGAGGTTTCATTTGATATAGACACCATATTAGACTAATATCCCATCATAAATAAGGATTACTCTACAAATCTCAAAAGGATCAGATCTCGATACATAGATAGGATGTCAATGCCCTGGGCTCACTAGGGGATACTAGAACCAACTAGAAACATCCTCCTAGAGAGTGGATAAATTCCCATTTTAGTGTTATTTATTCCAATAATAAACACAACCTAGAGAAAACAAGAAGGAAACAATGATCATGATATGAAGATAGGGGTCAATTCCTAGGGATCACTGGGGGAACACCAGACCCTTTTGTAAAAATCCTCCAAGATATGGGATCGTTTCCCATGTAAGTATTGGTCACACAAACACCCTACCTTGGAAAATCATGAAGTACCTACATATCTCTATGGTTATCTCATATGGCTACATGCTTCAAGACACTAAGGAATCTATCAAAGAAGACAGAGCCCACTCAATATATAGTAATAGAACTCTCCCACAATACTACACAGCCCGGTGGGGCATAATATCCGAATGATATAAGACCCATTCCCTAGAATTGAAGGGAAGTATCTTTTCTATATCTAAGAACATAATATGGAAGAAATAGTCCCTGATGTGATAGTGGATTATTGTCTTTGATGATAGAGGACCCATTCCTTGGTGTGACCGGAGAGTGCCACCTCTATATATGGAATCTCATTAATGATCCTTCCCCATCACTTCCATCATCACGTATCACATAATAAATATTCACATTCATAAAATATCATATCATATCTCCAACCACATTACTAAGGACCCCATTTCATTCTAATAGAAAAACACTGATTATGTGATACTTACAAGGTAAAATATGATTCTGGAAAAAATCCTGATGATCATATGAGGATTTTCATTAGTGAAATGGATAGAAACATAAATCCACCATTATATTACTTAAAAGGTCCATGAATGGATAAAGAGATTAAATAATTATGATCCTCATAAAAAAACTCTCGGGATAGGCTATTCATTTTCCCAAATCGGACAACTGGTAAAAAATGTTATGTAACTCAAATGTACATTTATTTGTGGGCCTAAGCCATGAGATCAAATTAAATACCAGATATTGGTCTTGAAACATTCCCCCCAATATCTAGGTTGCAACGCTGTATATGATTCATTATTCTAACAGTGTATTATGAATGTATGTTGAATAATTTATTTTATAAAAACAACAAAAACAATAATATTATTATTTGGAACCTCATAAACCAAAGTTATGAGTCGGTAAAAGGTATCCAACATTGGTCTTGAATTGAACTCCTTAATTTCCATTACATCATCACCATTTTTTAAAATAATAATAAACATAATTTTACATTATTAAAAATAATAATAAATACCATATTTTATTATTATTAAAAATATTAATAAATACCGCATGTTATTATTTTTAAAAATAATTATAATACACACAACCCACCATGGTTGGATGAAAATTGGATTCTGGCTATTCATCACCCTAAAACCATGCAACATTTTTTTTCTATATAAACTATATGTACCTGATCATGGGAACCTTGTCATCTAAAGTGACACTGGATTCCATCGTCGTAAGTAGCCACATTATAACCACTCAATGTTCATAAAAATCAATCATTGCACCTATGGAGAGATCTGATCAATCCTAATTGGAAACTAATGATACCAGATCCATATTCATGTTCCCTTCATAATCATGATGCCTCCATCACATATCAAAATTCTAAATCTAAACTAATGACCATATTCTATTATTACAAAAAATGAACACACAATGATTAGTGTTCTAGAATATCATTGAATTACTAGTTAATTGATTACTAATAAAAAATACCAAGAACAGAGGGAGAAAAATACAAAACACAAAGTTTATAATCATTATTGTCCAGTGTAATGAGGAACAATGATAGATAGGTGAATAATCATGAGTAATAGCATGGCATAAAAAATAAATAATCGATTTAAACAAATAAAATTATTAAACAGGCTCACGTGAAGGAGTAAATAAATCACATATCAAAGTAGATAATTAATACATTAAATATATTAATCAAAAGGGAGAAATAAACAGCTTATTATACCTATACAGATTAAGGTTATGATCTTGTTGCGTTCATCATTCTTCTCATGATTATCTTTGATCTTATCGTCTTTCATTCTATGATCCCGATCCTTTTAAAAATAATTCTCTCCTATTCCTCTTAAATATAGAAATGGTTATATAGATAACCCTTCAAAACCATCATAAGATATTATTTATATTGTATTTTAATTAGTACATTTAATAAAACAAATAAATAAAATATCAATTTATTTTAATTAAATGCACTACCTTAACTAGACGTCTGGAACCAACCAACCTTAGGCCACACCTAGGGAAAACCCCATGTTGTGGATTCATCCATTAGATTTATTATCTAGGACAATATTCAGGAATTATGAAAAACTATGCACACATGATATAAAATATATTTAGTTTTTTTATAAAATTAATTTCCGGCACAATGGGCCTCAGAATTGTGTACAGTCTTAGAGCCTGGCTCAGAAAGTATTTTTAAAAATATTCAAAGTCTTACATGGAAAAGAGGAATCTATACAAACCTAACCATATAAACTATGAGTGTATAATGTTGAAACCTGAAGGGGTAGATAATAAATACAAGAATTAAATAAAATGTACTTATCATGTGTGCTGGAGTTTCATTGAAGAATCTGGGTCCAACAAATAATTTAGAAGATATAAAGTTACTAATAACATAGATCTAATGAGAAAATATCCTCAGGTAATAGATTAATTAAATGGTATGATAAATCCTATATGTTTTTTATGACTTATTTATCTAAGGATATTGATACTTCTAATTATTATTTGAATTTAAAACTTCTTCTATTTCTAATTGTATTAAATCTAAAGTTAATGAATTAAGTGAATTATGTGATGAATTTAAAGATTAAATGGAAATTATTGATATAAAGTATGAATATTGGAATTAGGATCATAGGATGGTTTCTAAATTAAATAAAAATATTATTTCGGAAACTCAAAAGTGAAAAAATTCAATTTTTGGATTTGATAAATAAAATTGAAAATTTAAGATTATAAAGAATAATATTTCAATGGTCGAAAAGGAAAGTTATAGTTTAAGAAATTCTACTTCATCTATTAAAGATATAGTTTTCTATGATCTTGAGATTGTTGAGAAGGACAATGTTAATATGAAAAATAACATTTTCAATTAGAAAAAAACAATATATACTTTTTTCAAGGAAAACTAAAATATAAAATGGTGATTTCAATGATTAAACAAAATAATGAGAATACTGGATTTGGTTATAATTATATTATTACTAAGTTGTACAAGACTGATTTTGTTAAGAGTTCTTGAGGGATGGGTTTAAAACATGCCTATTTGAAATGTCAGTTGCTAAGAAATTATGCAGATGAATGTTCTCTCATGTTTTATTAATCTCTAATTATTACTAGATTTTCTATCTCAAAAAATTTATCATCTCATATAACATACAATAAATTTTTTAAATTTTGTTGGGTGCTGAAAAATTATGTTACAAACACAATTGATCCAAAATATCTTGGGTAAAAAAGTGCTCAGGTTATATTTTTATTGTACTCTTCCACATATAATTCATTTTTTCATCAAGTGGTGGGTACTCTATAAATAAAATTTCATTTCTTGTAGAAATAAATATTAAAAATAAGAAGTATTTAATATTTTATTTTCACATAATATTTTATAAGAGTTAATTTCTTATTTTAAAGAAAATAATACATTCAGGTGGAGATATTCCAGATAATTGTTTTCATGATCCTTTAAGTGGAGATTTGTCTTTCTATTTTTTGTCAATTGATTAATAGTTTTATCATGACATGTTTCTAATGATGTTTACATTTGGATATTGATCTCAATATTCATAGTGTTAATTTATTCTTTAATGCTTTAATATACATAATGTGATAAAGGGGTATTGTAACGCCCCGACCCCAATTACCCGGAGTCGGTGCATTATTGTGTAACGTTGGCATGATCACAAAAGATCAAGTCTCGAAAGACCGATTAGTTTAGTAGCCTTGGAAACACTAGATACATTCATAAATGTTACATTACATCATAAAGTGAAAATATACAATATCAATGTCTCCACAGTCCAAACTCATATCCTCTTCTGACTATCCCTGTAGGTAATTCATAAAATACTTCTTCACATCCTGGAAAATATTAAAACATTGAAAGGGGTGAGCTCAGATGATCAGTAAGGATAACAATATTGCAGATGTTTTCATAAATAAACATTAACATTTAAGGCAATGTATAAATAAAACAAAATCCTTTTTAAACTTGAACTTCAGCATAATATGGAAAAAATAAAATTAAATAATGCCATTTAATTATTCACATGGATATTCTACTAGTCGAATAATCACATGAAATATCAATAAGCACTTTCATAATGATGGAATGCATAATGTCAGACTATCATAACCACGTAGCCAAGGACTCGTGCCAAGTCTACAATAAGATTTTGTCAAGGCCTCGTGCCAAGACACTAGTTTGTCTCATGAGACCTACCGATGCATCGAGGAGCTATAGCGGGCTCCACCTGTCACTTATTAAGTCCAATGCATTCCTCATATGATTAGGTTTAAGCATATCATAAACCATAACATAATCATATCACATAAAATATGCATAAAGGAAAAATAAAATTTCCACATTTCAATCACAAGATATCAATACAACACATTGATATAATAAAAACACTTTCAAAACCATTTTCAATACCAAAATAAAAGAAAATTAAAACTTTATATTTATTTTTCATTTTTAAAAAAAAGTTAGGGCTTGTAGAGGAAGCCGAAACTCAAATAATAGTCACGGCGGCGGCGAAGTCGTTTTCACTGCATACGTAATAAAAAAACATTCCTTTTGTCTTTTAGTAAAAATGCATCATATAAAAAGATTCCTTTGGAATAAAATTAAAAGTCAAAGGGGTTTATACACCGTATAAAGGAAAGTTGTGTATAAAACCAAATATGTCTCAATAAAAGGAGATTGAGACGATGTCCCTTAAAAAGATCATTTTTTTAAATAAAATAGATCTATTATGTGTATTCACTATACATACACATAAAGAAAGTACAAATACAAGATAGTACATAATAATATCATTACATAATTTTAAAGTAGGAGATTAACCCAAAGAATGGAAATTGGGTTAAGAAGTTCCCTTACCTTGTGTCCGACTTGACTCGACCATTCTTTAACCTCCTGAATAATAAAGTAGAGTTAATCTATACTTTCTTAAGAACCTTTTTCAATTTCATCATCCCTTTTATATCACTTATTACAATGTTATGAAAATTATGTAGTCATTTAAGTTAATAACGGTCGTTTTGTCGATCTTTGGTACTTGAGTCAACAACAAAATTCTTATAATTACAAGTTGTTTATGTGGTAGACTATCCATTATCTCCAGAATTATATTCAGGATGTATATATCATATATATCATATATAACCAGTATATACATTCATTTATAATATTACATAACATTTAGAGGTAAGAAATGAAATGCACCGTTCATGGAGACGGTAAGCTGTACGTACGCATGAACGCTAATTTCATTTCTATTTCATATTTAATGGAATGAAATTATAATTATATAAAGGTATACTATAATTAAAGTATAATATAATGTATAATACCATTTACTCCATCCTTTATACATCCCACATATGGCATTAACGATTCAAATCACTTTGAGGGGGCGGTAGTCCGCACTTCCTAAAATGAAAAAATTGCGTTTACCAATAATGGAAACCATAAGGGTATGTCATAAATGAAAAATACATAAGCTTAAGTAAAACATAAACATATTATGTATCATATATAAATATAGTGACATCTTAATGGCCACCTTTTAAGGTGTTATATGAGTGTTGAACAATCATCGTTTCGTGAGGCAGAAATTCTCCATCCATAGAAACAGTATGTTCTTTAACCATTAGATGTAGGTGTGTGTATGTTTATATAGAATAATTCTTATAAAAACATCCTCGTATATTTAGGATACTGGTTTTTTTACAAAAGAAATTAATAAAAAGAGTTTAGGGGGTTGGAGAAGAAAAATAAAACATTAGAACACAAGAGAAAACACTACCTTTAAAACGGGTATCTCTTTTTGATTTGAGCTCAAAGGCTTCCTTGGGAAGACTTATTCCCAAAGTGAGGATTCTAGGAGTAAGAGAGGGAATTTGAGAGAGTAGTTCGGAAGATTTTGGCCGAGCAAAATGGCTTTGAAGGTGTGAGTAAGGTGGTAGTGGTGGGGGCCTTTTATAAGAGGGGAGGAGGGGCACTCTTGGAAACTCATGAAATGTTACATTATTATGAAATGATTTTAGGATTTAAAAGGTCCCGCAATTATATATTTAGAGTATAAGGTGATAAGAGTTTGAAATATACCCATACAATAGGTTTTTTACAAGTTTAAGTCATAGAATTTACATTATCTTTTCATTTTATTTAAATCGTTAAATAATGAGGTAATCGCTGCATCATCATGGTGTCATAAATAATTTACTTTATTCAATTTCTAAAAATTATAAAAAAACTATCATGACATAGGAAATATTCTTATCTTTATAATGAATATTTATAGTAAAAAATATTACTTGTATAACCCCATTTAAAAATTGTTTTAGTAAAACAACTCATGTTTGTGACATTTTTATTTTAACATTAAATAAAAAGTTTTTAATGTCATTTTCCTACAAAAGTGGATCCATGGGGTCCCCAAGTTGACACATGGATTTTCTTGGTCAGAAATGACTCATAAAATAGGATAAGGACAAGTGTAAAGGTCATTTCATATTATTATAACATTATATTTAACTTAAAGTACACTAATTACCTTTAATCGCGATTAATTAACCTTAAAAGTTACTACTCACCAAAAATTTATTTTAATCCCATTGAACCACATTTTACTTCCTAATGAAAACCATTTATGTCAAATTTTTGAAAATCAAATCATAGAAGTGGCAATTTTTCATTTAAACGAAAAATCAGTTTTTAACTATCACTTAGTGGTTTCACTATTCATCAAAAATTGAAGTTTTTCAGAACAATGCGAAAATTTCACCCTAAGATATAATTGATATTATGAATTCAAAAATGATGTCTATTTTAGAAAATTACAAACATATAAGTTTCATTAATTAATTTTATAACTAATTCCTGCTGTCACAACAAATAGCGTGTTTTTCAGAAACAATATATATCAAAAGATTGGCAATTGTTTATGTCCAATTTCAATGTTAAATTAATTCTAATGACCACCATTGGATAAAATGGTAAAAATATATTCTAATTATACTTTAAACCACTCAATAGTATAATTTATCACTATAAAGGTTTTTGATTAAAAAAGTTGTTTTAAGTATTTTTCACTATTCATAAAAAATTGGAAGTTCTCAGAAAATTACAAAAATTTCAACTTAGGATAATTTTGATATTCCGAATACAAAAACGAAGTCCATTTAGAAAGATAAAATTTATAAAATTTAAAAAAGTAGGTATTTCTATTCATAACGGCTACTTTGATTGGTTGTGGTGTGTGTTAGAACTCGAAGTTGCGTACAACACAAGCTACTGTATTATTCAAAGAGAAGTGTACTATGGAAGCTCAGGGTGTTACATTATCCCCTACTTCAATAAATTGCGTCCTCGCAATTTGAAATTTTTCTTTGAAAATAAAAGGTTGAAAATAGAAAATACCTTTGTGGAAAACCCACATCGGAAATAAGGTTATTAGAATTTATCCTTAATAAGAGGAAAATGGAAATGAAAAAGTCACCACCAAATTATGATCTCAATAAGGAGAACATTGGTGGAAATTAGAGACATATAATTAGAGGAAACATGTAAATATTTGTAGGGAGTTATTGAGTTCATCAATCACAAACAAGTGTAAAATTGAGGGCCTCAAAGCCTTAAATCTATGTTGATTTAAAATATTATCAGTTCAACAAGACATAAGGTATTAGGATAACACATTTTTTTATTTTAATATACCTTTACAAAAGTTTAAGAATTAATTTATTTATAGAATAAGAGATAGGTATATATATATATATATTCTTGACAAGTAGAGCTTCAACCTTCAACTAATTTCTACCACAAACTCATCTTTCACTCAAAAAGATAATGGAACTCAAAAATATTATATTTATCCTAATAGTACAAGGTTCAAAGTATTAAAACATAACATTTATATTATGAAAACTATTTTGTAATAACCAGAGACTTCCTGTAGGCTAGTGGTAGGTAATAAAGGCTTGTCGCACTATGGTTGTGGGTTCGATTCCTGCAGCTTTGTCCGACACGACGAGTTATCCCCCAACCTGCAGGTTGTCCTTTTCCAAAAAGTATAGTATTATAGTATTCCAAAAATAATCTTTATAAATGTTTTAACCTTAAAAAATACTATCCAAAGTTCAACGTAATCCATTCCAACCTTTATAGTTATCCAAAATACCTCCGTCCAGACTTTCTCTAAAAGGTCCTTAAATTCCAAAATCAATTGTAACATCAGATTCCCCAAACAAGGTAACGATTCTCTTAATGTCACATACTAAAAATATGATTACCTTCATCATATTAAAACCTTAATGAAAACAACAAGTACTGCAGTACAATCCTTATATATATCACATTATTCTTATAACCAGAATATAATCCTTGAGTCCAAAAGAACCAATACATTAATTATTCCGCTTCAACTGTAGTAACAACATAAGATTATCATTGATCCCTTGACCTTTTCTGAGGTAAGTTTCCCTGACGCTTAGGACATTCATTTGCATAATGCCCCATTTCCCTACAATTGTAGCATTCAACATTGATAGCCTCTTTCTTTCCCTTGCAATCACGAGCCTGGTGACCTTTTTCTCCACATTTTTAACAAACTCCCATTCCTTTTAGGCAAGTACCGGGGTGATTCTTACCACAATTATCGCATAATGGAAAATCCTTCTATACCTTTTTCCCTTTATCTGTCTCTTGCTCCAACGTTCTCTTATTCTATTGCTTTACTTTATTGTCATAAGATTTTGATAATTTTTTTTCTGTCTTGATAGAACACGAGACTATATCTTCGTATGTTGAGAAAGATTGTGATACTAAATCTCGACGGAGAAATGGTTTTAACCCATCAAAGAAACTATCAATCTTACTTCATGGGTTATGTATATAATTTGTAGCATGCCTTGTTAACCTTGTAAAGTTAGCCTCATACTTTGCGACATTCTCATCCTCCTTTTGTCTCACACACGGAAATTGCCTTTCCATATCTGCTCGATGGTCACGAGGGAAGTATTTTTATAAGAAAAACTCTTTGAACTCTCTACATTCCATATTTTATACTTCATCATCTTCCTTTGTGTTTTGAATCAGCGACCACCATTGATCAGCATCTCCAGTGAGGCGGTAAACTACCATGAAAACCTTCTCCCTTTCGCTAATCCCCAAGGCATGGAATATTTTCTATAAGGACTTTATCCATTTCTCAGCTACTAATGGATTTGTACCCCCATTAAATGTTGGTGGTTTTTGCCTCATGAAGCGGTCTAAAATTGATCCCCTACATTGTGGATCAGGGTGCTCCATACGAGAAATGTTATCATTCATAACCTGAGTGAGTTGTCCCAGTATGGTAATAAGTTGATCAGCACCAGTTTTATCTCCAGCTCCACAATAATTATCTTGAGTAGGAGGGCAATCCCTACACAGAGTGCGTGCATTGATACAGTTTCCATTCCTTCCACTAGGCTCCATTTCTAAACAATGACATAAACTAGATTAGTTTATGAATCAAAATACATAATTCCATACTTGTAAAATACTTAACATAAATTGAACTATTTATGGATATAATCCATAATCATAAAAAATTTTTCTTTGAGGAAGTATATACTCATAACCCTTCTTAGTGGTTTGTAAAGAAAATGAGAATTATCCTAAGAATATCCCCCGGAAGTGTCGTAACCAAGAGTGCAGCAAGGCCCGTTGTCGTGCACCAGTTCCCGTTCGAGTCCATCTCAAAGCGGTGTTTTCGGGTTTTACCCCTAGGTACATCTGTGCTAGAGCCGCCTCTACTTGCTCGTATCCAGACAGGGATGTATTGTTCGGAAAACTCACAAAATCTCTATAATACCAAAATTCTAGGAAGTTCTTCTATACTAATCCTCAAAGTCTATCTTCGGGCTATGTGCTCTAATCAGAGTTTATCTAAATATAGCTTCCAAGGTTAGTACTAAATTGCCTCTGATAACAACTATAACGCCCCGACCCCAGTTACCCGGAGTCGGTGCATTATTGCGTAACATTGGCATGATCACAAAAGATCAAGTCTCGAAAGACTGATTAGTTTAGTAGCCTTAGGAATACTAGATACATTCACAAATGTTACATTACATCATAAAGTGAAAATCTACAATATCAAAGTCTCCATAGTCCACACTCATATCCTCTTCTGACTATCCCTGCAGGTCATTCATAAAATAATTCTTCACATCCTGGAAAATATTAAAACATTGAAAGGGGTGAGCTCAGATGCTCAGTAAGGATAACAATATTGCGGAAGCTTTCATAAATAAACATTAACATTTAAGGCAATGTATAACTAAAAAAAGCCTTTTTAAACATGAACTTCAGCATAATATGGAAAAAATAAAATTAAATAATTCCATTTAATTATTCACATGGATATTCTACTAGTCAAATAATCACATGCAACATCAATAACCACATTCATAATGATGGAATGCATAATGCCAGACTATCATAACCACGTAGCCAAGGCCTCGTGCCAAGTCTACAATAAGATTTTGTCAAGGTCTCGTGACAAGACACAAGTTTGTCTCATGAGACCTACCGATGCATCGATGAGCTATAGCGGGCTCCACCCGTCACTTATTAAGTCCAATGCATTCCTCATATGATCAGATTTAAACATATCATAAACCATAACATAATCATATCACATAAAATATGCATAAAGGAAACATAACATTTCCAAATTTCAATCACAAGATATCAATACAACACATTGATATAATAAAAACACTTTCAAAACCATTTTCAATACCAAAATAAAAGAAAATTAAAATTTGATATTTATTTTTCATTTTTTAAAAAAAAGTTACGGCTTGTAGAGGAAGCCAAAACTCAAATAATAGTCACAGCGGTGGAGAAGTCGTTGTCACCGCATACGTAATAAAAAAAATTCCTTTTGTCTTTTAGTAAAAATTCTTCGTATAAAAAGATTCCTTTTGAATAAAAGTAAAAGTCAAAGGGGTTTATACACCGTATAAAGGAAAGTTGTGTATAAAACCAAATATGCCTCAATGAAAGGAGATTGAGATGATGTCCCTTAAAAAGATCATTTTTTTTAAATAAAATAGATCTATTTTGTGTATTCACTATAAGTACACACAAAGAAAGTACAAAAACAAGATAGGGCATAATAATATCATTACATAATTTGAAAGTAGGATATTAACCCAAAGAATGGAAATTGGGTTAAGAAGTTCCCTTACCTTGTGTCCGACTTGACTCGACCGTTATTTAACCTCCTGAATAATAAACTAGAGTTAATGTATACTTTCTTAAGAACCTTTTTCAAGTTCATTATCCCTTTTATATCACTTATTAAAATGTTACAAAAATTATGTAGTCATTTAAGTTAATAACGGTCGTTTTGTCGATCTTTGGTACTTGAGTCAACAATAAACTTCTTATAATTACAAGTTGTTTATGTGGTAGAATATCCATTATCTCCAGAATTATATTCATCATGTAGATATCATATATATCATATATAACCATTATATACATTCATTTATAATATTACATAACATTTAGAGGTAAGAAATGAAATGCACCGTACATGGAGACGGTAAGCTGTACGTACGCATGAACGCTACTTTCATTTCTATTTCATATTTAATGGAATGAAATTATAATTATATAAAGTTATACTATAATTACAGTATAATATAATTTATAATACCATTTACTACATCCTTTATACATCCCACATGTGGAATTAACGATTCAAATCACTTTGACGGGGCGGTAGTCCGCATTTCCTAAAATGAAAATATCGCGTTTACCCATAATGGAAACCATAAAGGTATGCCATAAATGAAAAATACAGAAGCTTAAGTAAAAAATAAACATATTATATATCATATATAAATATAGTGACATATTAATGGCCACCTTTTAAGGTGTTAGATGAGTGTTGAACAATCATCGTTTCATGAGGCAGAAATTCGCCATCCACAGAAACAATATGTTCTTTAACCATTAGATGTTGGTGTGTGTAAGTGTAGCTAGAATCATTATTATAAAAACGTCCTCCTATATTGAGGATACTGGTGTTGTTACAAAATAAATGAATAAAAAGAGTTTAGGGGGTTGGAGAAGCAAAATAAAACATTAGAACACAAGAGAAAACACTACCTTTAAAACGGGTAACTCTTTTTGATTTGAGCTCAAAGGCTTCCTTGGGAAGACTTCTGCCCAAAGTTAGGCTTCTAGGAGTAAGAGAGGAAAGTTGAGAGATTATTTGGGTAGAGGTTGGCTGATCCAAATGGCTTTGAAGGTGTGAGTAAGGTGGTAGTGGTGGGGGCCTTATATAAGAGGAGAGGAGGGGCACTCTTGTAAACTCATGAAATGTTACATTATTATGAAATGATTTTCGGATTTCAAAGGTACCACAATTATATATTTAGAGGATAAGGTGATAAGGGTTCGAAATATACCCATCCAATAGGTTTTTTACAAGTGTAAGTCTTAGAATTATCATTATCTTTTCATTTTATTTAAATCGTTAAATAATGGGGTAATCGCTGCATCATCATGGTGTCATAAATAATTTAATTTATTAAATGTCTAAAAATTATAAATAAATATCATGATATAGGAAATATTTTTATCTTTCTAATGAATATTTATAGTCAAAAATATGACTTGTATAACCCCATTTAAAAATTGTTTTAGTAAAACAACTCATGTTTGTGACATTTTTATTTTAACATTAAATAAAAAGTTTTTAAGGTCATTTTCATACCAAAGTGGCTCCATGGGGTCCCCAAGTTGACCCATGGATTGTATTGGTCGGCCATGAATCATCCAATATGTTTAGGACAAGTGTAAAGGTTATTTCATATTATTATAACCTTATCTTTACCTTAAATTACACTAATTACCTTTAATCGCGATTAAGTAAACTTAAAAGTTACTATTCACCAAAAAATTATTTTAATACCATTGAACCACATTTTACTTCCTAATGAGAACCATGTATATCGGATTTTGGAAAATCAAATCACAGAAGTGCTAATGTTTCATTTAAATGAAAAAACAGTTTTAAACTATCACTTAGTGGTTTCACTATTCATCAAAAATTGAAGTTTTTCAGAACAATTCCAAAATTTCACCCTAAGATATAATTGATATTACAAATTTAAAAATGATGTCTATTTTAAAAAATTCCAAACATATAAGTTTCATTAATTAATTTTATAATTAATTCCCACTGTCACAACAAATAGCGTGTTTTTTAGAAACAATATATATCAAAAGATTGGCAATAGTTTATATCCAATTTCAATGTTAAATTAATTCTAATGACCACCATCGGATAAAATGGTAAAAATATATTCTAATTATACTTTAAAACCAATAAATAGTATAATTTATCACTATAAATTATTTTGATTAAAAAATTTGTTTTAAGTATTTTTCACTATTCATAAAAAATTGGAAGTTCTCAAAAAATTACAAAAAATTCAACTTAGGATAATTTTGATATTCTGAATACAAAAACGAAGTCCATTTGGAAAGATAAGATTTATAAAATTTCAAAAAGTAGGTATTACTATTCATAACGGCTACTTTGATTGGATGTGGTGTGTGTTAGAACTCAAAGTTGCGTACAACACACGCTACTGTATTATTCAAAGAGAAGTGTACCGTGGAAGCTCAGGGTGTTATAGGTATAATTAGTTAATCTATTTAAATGGATTTTAATTTTTTACTTTTTTTATATAAAAATGGGGGGGGGGGAGAAAATGTAACGCTTAGAGGTTAATTTTTTTAATCCAACAAAAGATGGAGATTATTATTCATGTTTTGTGGAGATTATAATGTTCATGATTATTGGATAAATTACCTATATTTTATTTGGTTAAAATACCTAACAAACATATTTCATAGTTTTCTACCATATTCTAATATTTTATGTTATCTGGTTATGTGTTTAGTATTTTTTCCATAAATAATTTTTTTGTTTGGAATATTTATCTACTTAGTATTTAATGTTTCAGTTATTTTATTGTGTAAAAAATATTGTCAACTTTTTTGTGTTATATCACATATTATATATATATATATATCTATTTATTACATATATCATTATATATATATAATGTCTATTTTTATTTATATATATTTATATATTTTATAAATTTATTTATATAGTTTTTTGAATATATATATATATATATATTATAAGAATGTTCAATGAATCTTTATCCTTTAAAGCAGTACAAATTCAAGGAGATTTGTCTCCCTCCAAGGCATTCACATCCACTATTCAAGACCATTTTCTTCACCTCTCACATGTATCCTTCTCCCACACACAGAAGCATCTCAACCAGCAACCACAAATGCATTATCATTCACTCGCATGGAAGAACAATAACATACATGCCTATATGATCTCTACATTTTATAACCATGTATATTATTGATATTATCTAGGGTATCAAAACTAATATCTGTCAACTTTTAATGGTGACTCCATGCTAGCAACAAGCCTGGACAACCATGACTTCATCACTACATCATGAAAGAAGATCATCTGGGTTGAACATACTTCTATTTGATGGTAGATCATCTCCTTCAATGTGACATTGGTATCACTACATATAAATAGTAATAGGTGCTCCTCATCACCTATATTTTGGAAAAATCCTCGGTTCTATCTTCTCCCTCAAAAGGTTGTAAAGTTTACTTTTGGGATGATCCTCATAATATCCTAGGTTGGAATTTGTTAAAAGTTTTGGTTTTAATTTCTTACATTGTAAAAATAACTATATTTTATAGTGGGTTCCATAGTTTATTAGTTATGGTGTGAAGAGAAGACAATTCCAATTAGACTAAACCACTATAAAAATTTACTATTCTATCTAACATTTTACTTTTCAATTCTTTATAATTTTAATTTTTTAGATGGTCTATTCACCCCCTCTACACCTCTTCCATAATATTTCCAACCCAACTCTAATATATAATAATTATCAATTTATTTAATGGAAAACTATAATTTATATAGACTATATTTATTTTATTATTGTTTAAATAATATATTTTATTTTTCTACTATTTACACAGGTGTTTCATCGCTGTTGCGTAAGTGTTCAAAGTAACTATACCACCTCTAAATAGAAAAACATTAATTAATATCATAAATAAAATTTATTAACATTCAAAATAAACATTTATAACCATTCATAACTTCTTTTTTTCACTATGAAAAAATATTATAGATATTTAAAAAAGGGAGGGATATTTTGTAATTATCATTTACCTAAAGTAATATAAAGGTTATAATGAGAATAAAGTAGAATACATATTACATATTTTAGAATATATGATGATTTTGGATGAAATACACTCATTAAATTACATAAAGGAAAGTTATGAAATTATTTTTAGGCCCAATCCAATTTTTAACCAAATTTAACATATTTTACCCTTATTAGGGTGATAAAATTTTATCATGGTTACTATTAATTATGAATAAAAAATGAAATAGGACTTATTACATAATTGAATTATTATTATTAAAAACATGGGATCCATTTTCTAAAATTAAATTTCTAGTAATGAAGAAAATTTATTTTAATATAAGCGTGTGAAATAAAATGGAAATAGTTTTTTTTAAATACACCTTTTAAGAATAAAAATGATTTTAAACAAAAATCATGTATAATGTTTATTAACATTAAATTAATTATATTATGTTAAATAAAAGGGGGCTAATGTTACTTTAAAACCAATCTAAAATAGAATGAGGCATTTTAAATACTTTAAAAAAAATTACTATTTTTAAAAAAATTATATTTTACACTATTCACCCAAAAATATACTTTTTTAGAAATACCCCCAAAATTAATAATTATATATATATAAATATAATATGATGATATAAAAAAATAATATCCATTTTATCGGAAAAAATTATTAAAGTGGAAGAAATTAATACTAATATCCTAGCACAAATGAAATAAAAACAATTTTTGAAGCATAAAATGAAATTATTTTCATTCCTTTCCCAGCTACAGTAGTAAAAATATTTTAAATTAATTTTATTTGAAAAATAATCTAAAAATTACATTAAGATATTTCATTAATAGTGAATAATTTATTCTATTAAGACAAAAATATTTTGTGCACATGAAAACTACATGATGAAAAATATATCTTTTTTCTTTTGAAAGATTTTGTCATAATTTATATAACATTAATAACAAAGTAATGATTTATTATTAATTATATTATTTAAAAATTTCTTCATGTATTTTATAATGTTGTTACTCCTTTTTATAGCTAATAATTCGATGTTTAGGTTATAACAATCATATTTAAATGACTAAATTTCAATAGAATATCATTCTTTGTTTATTCTTAGAGTTACATAAGGTATAAAAAGTATAAAAAAGTATTAATTTAATGGAATATAAACTAAAATATCAAGGTTTTACATTATAACCCTTAAATAAATTGCATCCTCAAAATTTAATCTTGTGTTTAAAACATTTTCAGAATCAATTCAATAGAGTGGAAGATTAAACATATGACCCTGAAAGGAAAATAATTTTTGATATTAAAAAACTAAAATTTTTGAATCAAAAAATCATAAAAAGGGATAATAAAATATACTTTCAAAAAATAGGATAATTTCAATATGTAGGTATCCAGAAATAACACATAATTTGTTTCCCAAATAGGGAGAGTATTAACAAGATGTGAAAGTATTGACATTGAATTGAAATTATCAGTAAAGAGTATAAAATTTATTCTAGAAAATGTTATAATTTTAAGAAAAAGAAGTTAATCAAGGAGAAGTCCTTGAATTTAAATGTTATTTTCCCCATTAATAGAAGAGAACATCAAATAATCATAAGTTATTTTAAAAGGAAAACATTTTCATTTCAAGATCCTTTTTATAGTGTTTGAGGTATTCCTTTTCCATAATTTTTGAGAACATGAGTAAATATATTTACTCCATATATTAAAATCTATAAACAATATTTTATCCTTTTAGTCTATTTTTATTAGTTTTTCAAATCTAATTTATTCCATACATTTATTGATAAATGATAAATTTTTCGTGCTCGAAGCACTGAAAAAAAAATTCAACCGATTATAGGATACACAAAATTATGATAAGTGATTTCTCTTAATTCTACCCATTAACCAAAAACATAAATGGTTGGAAAAAGATAATATAATATCCAGTATGAATAAACCTTCATATAAATAAATTCTACATTAATCTCCAAATCCTCAATAATAACATCCAAAATTCAACTTTATACATTGCATAAATAACTAACCTTAAAACTCTTCAAAATATGCCTAACCAAATTCAAAATCCAAAAATTAAAAATATTTTATCACAAATTGTTCTAATCCATATTTAACATTTATTTTAAAACAACATCAATCAATCATAATATCACATACCAAAAATTTATTATCTTTAATAATATAATATCCAAAATATGTAAATATTTTCCATAATAAAACAATAAAATATTATTCTATTAACTAACTAGACATTTATACCTAAAAGTAAATTTCTCTAAATAATTTAATGTTCCCAAAATAATGAAATTATTCAAAAACAATATTAATCACATAGTAACCAAATAAATTTTCAATCCCATGGTTATCTATATGGTAAAAAAATGTTCCCAAAACATAATAACCATTTATTCAAATTTAATATAATTACCTAAAAATAAAAGATCATATTAATCCTAAAGGTTATCAATGACTCAAAAAATATAAAAACATTATTCATTAAAAAAAAATCACTAAAAAAATGTTAAACTTAAGCATTACATATACCTCACAAATCTATTAAAAATCCAAAAATTTCCCCCAATGTACTCCTATCACATAAAACCTAAAAACATTTATCTATGAGTTTAAAATTATTACCAATATTATAATTATTAATAAATTAGGGTATTTAAAACTTATAGATTAATTTTACTTCATAATATCCCAATATCTAATGTTATCTAAACCCATTCTATAATGCCAACAAAAACAATCCATACCCTAATCAACCGAAAATAATGAGTTTAATATAAAGGATCAAAATTTCTTACATTCCCTTGATCTTTTAGGATTATAGTTGTATAGAATTAAAAAAACAAATATCTATAAACCCTAACAATACAAAGTGGACACTTCAATTACAAGGATCTGAACCATAGTGACCCTTACTTTTGTGTGTTTTGGTTATTTGAGGCACCTAAAGGGAGTTCCGGGGGTTAGTAGAGTGTATGGGAAAAAGGTTCATTCCACTAGAAAAATAACATGGTTATGGCATGGGGGGATACACTACGTTATAGTAAAAGTGGTTGAGACTTAGTGGATCTAGATATGACGTAGGATGGATCAGTGAGGTTTATTGAGGAAACATACAAAATAGAGGGTACATGAACTATGATAGGTAGGATATAATGTAGTTATATTAGTTTTTGTTCCATCATACAATCTATGGAATAGGGTAGTCTAGAGGTTGCAGTGTGGAGTTGGTGGATATGTTTTAACACCTTGTGATGGCTCTACAAAACATGGGGTGGTTTTAGAATGGTTCTTTGGGACACATCATAGACCAATAGACCCTTTTATAGGACAATCAGACATGGATTTGATGAAGGGGGATATGGAATCATTACTCATACTACATCGTAGAATTACCTTTGTTAGCTAGTCTTCTGATGTGGTCCATCACGGTGCACTGTTGTACTTGATTTTTTTCCTACCAATAGTGTAACACCCCATGCTTCTACAGTATGCTTCCCTTTGAATAATACATTAGCGTGTGTTATACGCAACTTCAAGTTCTAACACACCACAACCAATCAAACTAGCCATTATGAATAGTAATACCCACTTTTTGAAATTTTATAAATTTTATATTTCAAAATGGACTTCATTTTTAGATTCTGAATATCGAAATTAGCTTAGGGTGATTTTTTGGTATTTTTCTAAAAACATTCAATTTTTGATGAATAGTGAAAAACACCGAGTTATAGTTTAAAACCAAATTTTTATTTAAATAATTATTTATTTTATTTAAATTTATTTTAGGTCAAAATAGATACATAAAAGCTATATAAGTTCAATATATTTCATTGGAGTCAGTTTATAATAATTTTAGATATATAAAAATTTTATTGAACTTTTCACCGTCTTTTACCCATCTCTTAGGAGAATTTGAAAATTCACATAAAACTTAATTTTACCGCTTCTGTGAATGGAATTTCAAAAATCCGAGAGACACGGTTAATATCAAGGAGTAAAATTTGGTTCAAAAAGATAAAAATAATTTTTGTGAATAATATGTTTTTACTTTTATTTACCACAGTTAAAAGTAAATAGGGTAATTAAGGGTAAAAATGATATTATTATTACCCAAACACGTGTCCTAATTCTATTGGATAAGTATAATTCGAACAAAAATAACCATAGGAAAAAATTATGAACCTATTTGTTCAACTTGGATTATATTAGGACATTTATTATTATTTAATTCAAAGAAGAGTTAAAAGAGTTAAAATCAAAGTTTAATAATTAAAACATTTTTAATATAGGTTTATACATAAGATAAATTAGATTATAAATATTTATTAAAAATATAACAATATTTCATACATAATGGTATTTTATTTATAATTTTTAGACATTATGTAATTTAATTTATTTATGACACAATGGTGATGCAGTAATTACCTAATTAATGAAATTTTAAAATAATTGATATTATAAATATCCAAATAAATGTAATTTGAGACTTTTTATAAATTACACTAATTTTCTAGGTTAATATGACATGTTAGGATTTATTAAATGAATTTGGTTCGAATTAATAATGTTTCTAGGACTTTAACAAAAATCAATTATTAAATAGTATCGAAATTGACAAAAAGGAGTATTTAAAACAAGTATTATATTAATAATTGACATTATATTCCTAAAAATCTAAGGCTCAGAAAAATGATTTATATAAGGTTATATATATTAATAATTAACCACTTGGGGTTCTCGTTACTTTTTATAGTAAGTTTATTAACCATATAATATAAAAATACAAAGAGACATGGTAGATGTTAAACTATTTAACTAAGAGTTAAATATAAATGATAAGCTTGATATAGTGACCCAAACCTGTCTAAAATATATTGGTTGAAAGAATTTAGACCCATCCCCACCTTATCCTCGAAATAAGTCACCTTGGATCCATTATAAACCGAATATAAATTTATTATAAAATAATATGTTAAGTTTTTCCTAAGGTGCCCTTCACCCCTCTTATGAAAGGGAACTCCCCCTTATCTCAATTTCACACCTTAAAAGCCTTTAGGCTCGGACAAACCCTACCCAAATATCCTCGCATCTTACCTCAATTTATCCAAGAGGCCTTACTTTAGTCATAAATCCAACTTAAGGAGCCCTTTTGATAAAATAAAAAGGAAGAACCTGAAGAAGAGGTAATAATTTCACCACTCTCTTTCAAGTTTTTTTCTTCTTCCACTTCTTCTTTATTTTTTATTTCCATTCTAAAATAATAACTCCAGTATATTATATATAATGTGATGTTATTATAAATATGGTACAACCATATTCATTATTCAATCCATCCTTTGAATGACATGTCACCATACGTGCATACGTACAGATTACCGTCTCCACATCGTGGTGTAATTGTTATTCAATACATTATTATTTGGATGAGTATAATAATGATTTGTAATTCATGTAAATAATAAATATAACATGATAATTATTCTTTATATTTGATATATCATCCAATTATATATTATTTTAATATCAAAAGAATGATATTGTCCCTCGTGCGTACGTACGGATTACCGTCTCCACAAACGCGATGAGATTCATTTCCCATCGTATCCATTCAAGACTAATTTTCATTTTATGATTAAAAATAATTTTTAAAGACTTTATATCATTCTGTATAGGAATAAGATACATCCCATCCATAAAAAATATGACTCACATGGTAAATAATATAAAGGAAAACAAATCTGTTAACACCCGAAACGACGATAATACTTAGATATTATTAACAAAACAATGTTAAAAGATCATATATGATATCATATTAATGTACATGATTATTTTATAATTTAATAAAATTTATTTCATCATTATACAGGAGGTTAACCTACCCTCCACCAAGGAATATTACAAGGTAAGGGTTTATTTCGCAATCTCTTCATTATCATAGGTTGTTTATACGTAATTATCTACTGGGACCTCTTTATCATCCACATCCATGTTTCTTAAAAATGTATTTCAAAACATTCTTACAATTTTATAGACTATGGGTTAAAGTCATTTATACCCTTGTTTGACTTTTTATAAGATGTTTATAGAGGAATATTTCCGTCGTTTTCCAAACAAGTTCCTTTTTAACCTTTTCAGCAGAATTAAGGTAAGAATGTATTTTTTAACTTAAACGGCGGGTGCGACTATTTTACACCGTTATAAAATCACCGAAGATTCCCTTACAAGATTATAATAATATTTTCAAAGTAAATGTTTTATTTTATAATTAGGTGACTTTTAAATGATTTCAAAAAAAGATAAATTTCTCTCAAATAGTTTTGATTTCATCTATGTCAACATCCTTTGATGGATTTTACGCTTATTTGAAGTTGATTTATTATGATACAAAACATCCATATTGTATTGAAGGTTTTGTGATATGTTTGACTGTGTATGTGTTATTTTTAAACCATTCATGGTTTATAGAGAAAGTATTGACATTTTTTATGCTAGTTTTAATACGAATGTTTATGTTATGTTTAAAGCTATTCATATGAGGAATGCATTGGACTTAGTAAGTGACGGGTGGAGCCCGCTATAGCTCCTCGAAGCATCAGTAGGTCTCATGAGACAAACTAGTGTCTTGGAACAAGGCCTTGACAAAATATTATTTGTATTGTTGGCATAAGGCCTTGACTATGTGGTTATGATAGTCTGGAATTATGCATTCTATCATTATGAATGTGGTTATTGATATTGCATGTGATTATTCTACTAGTAGAATATCAATGTGAATAAGTTTATGGAATTATTTCATTTTATGTTTTCCATATTATGATGAAGTTAAAGTTTAAAAGGCTTTTGTTTTAGTTATACATTTACTTAAATGTTTATGTTTATTTATGAAATTTTCCGCTATATTGTTATCCTTAATGAGAATTTGAGCTCACCCCTTTCTATGTTTTATTTTTCCTAGGATGTGAAGAAGTATTTTAGGAATGACCTGCAGGGATAGTATAATAGGACATGAATACAATATGTTGTTTTAGTTTTTTTCTTCACTTTATGATGTAATTTAAGACTTATGAATATATCTAGTGTTTCCAAGGCTACTAAAAAAATTGGTATTTCGAGACATGATCTTTTGTGATGATGCCAATATTATGTAATAATGCACCGACTCTGGGTAACCAGGGTCAGGGCGTTACAGATAGATACCCTGAACCCCATCCAAAAACACTTTCCTCCTAAGTATTCCACTCATCTTCATGAAATATTAGAGTTTTATTCAAATTATTTGATACCCTTTTCAATAGAGATCAATTACTGGCTTCCAATGATTGATCTATTGTGATTGAAAGTAACATTTACTCCTTTTTTCTAGTGGTATATCTCTATTAGATATAATTTTTATACCTTTATTCTTTATATGATTTTTCATTTTATATCCCTAATTATAAATGTATTTTCTTCATCATTTTTCGTGTTCTCATAGAACAATGTACCTGAGAGACTTCAATTATGTGTGGGACAGGTAATCAAAGATCTATGACATTGTTCTGTTCTCATGTAATAAATGTTGATGGTTTTGAGGTAGGTGATTGATTTTATCTCTTATTTATTTAAATGAAATCGTAAGGTTAGTATGTTTTATCTATTTGGATTGTAATATAATTAACCTATAAAATATTGAACTAGATTAATAAAAAAATTAGATAGTGATCACATGTTGATGTTTTATACCGTGATAAAGATTTGCCTTTTGATTTTCATGATAGTGCACTGTATATACTTTTATTGTGTAGTATGTTTCTATTCTTGGTTTATAATCATGAAATTATTCTAATTGTATAAATAACCTAAATCCATAATTAATTTCTTGATAGGATTAATTATTTAAATAATAAGCATGTTTGTAATCTATTGTTCCTTATAATTTGGTCGTAATATAATTTATGGAAGTATGCATGTATAATTTATGTTTTTATTACTTATGTTAATATAATGTATTAATATAATGAATTGGTAATTATTGTTAATATTAGTGTGGAAAAAATGAATATTCATGTTAATCGAGAATTATTATTTTCACAGTGTGATGAAATTGGTTTGATTATTAGAGAAAGTTTTAAAAAATGTGATAGCATGATATAACTGAATCCTTAAGTTTCCTATAAAAGGAACCTATGAATAATAAATTGGTTATTTCAATATTTAATATGAACTAATTGTCTGATAAATAAAAATTCATGGGGATGAGAGTGACCATTGATTATAAAGGATGGATGCCTTATGATTGTGGTCATGAGAGATAATATACATGTGAAGGTTGAATGCCTTATTTTAAGGCCCATATTTCCCAATTTACCATTATCATTTGTTTACGACCTTCTATGTTCTCTTTGTATGAGCCTTGTGATGCTATATGAGTCTAGGATGGTTGGGCTTGGGATGGATGATGATATACAGGTGGGGATGCCACATGTTCTGGTAGTAGTTGATATTAATGGTGACAACATGAATGGTAATATCAATGATGGTGTCAGGGATGAAAGTCGGATGGTGGTAATTTATTGAATCTAGGATTACCTATTGCAGTGCTGAGAGATGGTATTCTTTCTTGTGTATGAATCTATTAAATGGAAAGACGATCTGGTTGGTTTTTTTATCTGCATTTCTTTACCCATTACATGAGGCTATCGAACGTGCTTGGTCACATCTCTATCGGAGGTAACATAGGATATTTTCCTATAGAACCTAAAATAATTTAATTGGAATATTGTTTAATATTTGACTTAATCTATGGGGTTAGTGTTCCTAGAATGAAAATGAATTGATCTTGAGAAACTGTGGAGTCGGTATGGATTATGTATGTTCAGAATAGACTTATCATCATGGTTAAAGTAATGTAATCAGAATAATGTAAATTAATTTATAATGAATCAATTAACAAGAGGTAAAACATTAAATGGAATAAATTAATTTTATGTAGTTTCTTAATGACTGTGTGCTTATAGGATGTCCAGTCCTTTGTATTAGAAGGTGGGTGTATGAGTGGTGATAACTATAGTGTATCTTACAATCATGTTATGCCCATAATGTGGTTTCCCACTATATTATATTATATATTTCTTTCATTTCATGTTATATCCCACCCATATTTGTCAGGGATAATGGAACCTAGTAGAATCTACAGTGGTGTATTCCATAACATCCTGATGGGAGGATGGATGGAAGACAATCCCCTTCACCCCTACCCTCTTCTCTTGGTAGTATGATGTACTGATATTCAAGGTGATTAGTTTCCTATATATGTGTATATATGTATGTAATTACTTATGTTTATTTCACACTCTTGTATCTTCATATATTGTATACAAAGGATTATTAGAGGTATGAATTTTATATGTTGTAATGGATTGATTTACCTTACTTGATTTATGGGATGCGATGGAATGAGGTATGATACTCAATGCATGATACATGACATATGAAATTTTGTGGATCCCAAAATCTTGTTTAATAAAATATATAGATATTTTTATTGGAAGATGATATGGTGTGAGGATGGATTTTCATGTTGTGATACTTATCCAAGGTGTCACTGGGATAACACATTTTGGAGTGACAAGGATCAGGATGTGGGATATTGGGGAAGAGTGGAAAAAAATTAGGGAAGCGGTAATGATATACCTTGGATGTTTCATCATTATAATTCATGATATCTTGAATAAGATATTTGGTTAGAGTTATCCATGGTGAGGTTAGGGACTTAGTATTTCTATTTGGGTGATAATTTAGTTTCAATTTTTGTTTTATGGGATTTATTATTCATTATTTATTTTTTACATAACTAGATAAAATGAGGATCCTAATAAGTATACAATTTTGATCACCCAAGATTTATATAAAATATTTTTCAGGTTATTCAGAACAGGTTTGAGATTGGGTAGGATGTTAAAAGATTGTGGTTTTTCATGAGTTTTTTAGAATTCATGGATTCTTTTGAGTTTACCATTATATACTTATAGTTTTCCTTTTTGTTTTTTTAGTACTTCAGAACATTGAATGTATTTACTTGGTATTCCTTTTATCTTTATAAGAACATGTTGATTGTTGTATTAGTCTTATCTCTTTCTTCCAAATGTTCTATTAGTGGGAAATTCATTCCATTTGTATGTATCATATATCCTCGGTGCTGGTCTCCAATCCAGGGCCTAATGGAGGTGGGACTCAGGTAGTCACTATCACCCTTCTCCCTTTTTCATCCAAAAAGGGGTTATGTTTGTTAGGAGGGAGTCGTGATTAAGTGGTATCAGGTCCATGTTGAGGTATAAGATGAAGTTTGTTGTTAGAAAAAAGTGATATTAAAAAGGATGGTAGGGAAACTCTATTATCCAATTTTATTAATTTATGTAAACATGAGATAATAGTGAATACATGAGAATTTATGGTCTCCTATGATATGATAAATAGACCTTTATGTTACTAATCCTACTAAATTATGTGATAATTATTGTAACGTAGGGACATAAAAAAATATCATGCATAATTATTCATTATACTTGTGTTTAAAACGGGAAGACCTTGAGATTGGTTAAAACCTCAAAAACAATAACAAATTAATTAATTAATTAATGTTAGATATTAAATATTCTCGTTTTAAGAGTATCTCACTCATTTTTAATCTTACTGGAATGGATCCGAGTCAACGTCCTAATAAGATTCATGATGAATATTTTCAGTAGGATGTACAAACAGATCACCACACAATATAGTTAAAAAATGATGAAACTTATAGGAGGAAACATCGAGAGTTTTAGTGATACAGAAAATAGAAGTATGAAGGGTCCATTTCAGAAACAATCATAGATGACTATTTAGTGAATTTGGAGATCGCTTTCAGTTTGATCCATGCTATGATGGAGCACTAGGTTTTATTGGCTGTGATGATGCTCTGTTTAGTATCAAGGAAGTGGTAAATCTTGTTCCATGAAGATCATTAGGGGTCAGTGGTCTCAACCTAAATGTTCAAAGATAAATTTAGAGTAATGTTTATTTCATCGACTGCGAAGGTGCCCTATAGTCAAGAGCTGCTTAACCTTAAATAGGGGGGTTATTGTGTGATAGAATTTGGGATCCAGTTTTTAGACTGTCCAGTTATATGATTTACACCTATTGCATAATATAGAGTATAATAAAAGAAATTTCATGGAAGATACGTGACCAGACATCCATCTCCAGGTCATGCTGTTCATTTTTTCAATATATCTCATGGTTATAGCTATATAAAATTTCATTGAGAGGACACTCACTAGATTTGGATCTTCATGAGATAGGTTTTCCAAATGAACAAAAGATATCATTTTGGGTTCCATGTTTTTTAGAAAAAATACATTTCAGTAATATGGTGGTTGATCCCATCCTCATCATCTGGTTTCTCCAAGGATAGTGGCTCTCAAACTACTTCCAATGGATCTGACACATGTTTATCTTATGAAGAATGAGGTCAGCACCGGTGTGAGTGCTCAACTTATTTGAGTATACAATGTTTATAAATTGTTCAGCTTTATGATCCTATATTTAGGTAGTTTCAACCAAAGAAGTTGCAGTAGGATCCTCTAGCTTTGGATCAACAGAGAGGAGAATGGGTTGGAAGTGGAAATCCATGATATATTACTCATCCTCAGAGAGTAGAGTATGACAATGGAGGTGGTTTTTAATGGGGTTAGAATGGTGATAGAGAAAATTGTGGATAGATTCATTCTCTAGCATTGCCAGCATCGATCAATCCAAATATCATTCAAGGTTCCCTTTTATAGTTTTGTATAATGGTATATAATTTTATTCATTTTGGAGGCTAAATAAAATATATCACTTATACAAGTCCATGCACTAGGACATGATATAGATAGGATTCTAGTTCCCTTGGAATTAACAATGATAGTTGGAGGTCAAACTGACTTGTATGAAGTATGTAGATACTGTGAGCTTATACTGGGGTATCACCTCTCTTTGAGAGACTTATTATGTTTATGGTTATAAATATGAAACTACATCCTCGATGGATACCATAATGAATTTATTTAGGAGAAATGTTTTATTATATGATTTTGATGGATAGATAACAAAGTTCATTAGCGAGATAGACCCTCAAATAGGTCAAATACATGTTTTTTCCATATCATACTAAATGTATGAGATAATGTTTAGTTCTTCAAAGGTTTATTCGATGACGTTTCCTAGGTTTGTTGAAGAGTATCCTGATGTTTCCCTAAGGAGGTTGTATCATTACCCCTCAATGAGAGATCTAGTTTAGTATAGATATACAACTAGGTATTTATCATATCTCTCTATCTCTATATAGGATGACACCATTTGAGTTGTGAGAAATGTGAGTACGAATCAATGACCTTTTGGAGTGAGGTTATATTCATCTAAGTGTATCACCTTGGGGTGAACTAATTTTCTTCATGAATAATGATGATGGTAGTTTGTATCATCTTATCTATTATAATCACTTGAATCAAATGATAGTGAATAACTTCTACCCTCTTTAATGGATTGGTGATATATTTGATCAGCTGAGGGGATAATGTTAGCTCTCGAAGATCACTATATGGCCAGGATATCATCAGATGTGAGTGAAGGAAGAATATGTTACAAAGACTGACTTTAGGAGTTGATATGGGAATTATGAGTTCATTATTATGTCATTTGGTTTGGGGAACCCTCCATCCATGTTCATGGGTTTAACGAACCCTATTTTAGAGAGTTTTTGAATAAGTTCATGGTGGTTTTCATCGATGAAATCATTATGTACTTCACATTCAACGAGGTGTATGCAAAGAATCTATGTGTTTTGATAAGAGTTATTAATTTTCAGAAGCTATTCAAATTTTTTTCAATGTGTGATTTTTAGGCTCAGGAAGTTTATTACATAGGGAATGCAGTTTCACATAAAGGAGTATTTGTGGATCCATTGAAGGTAGTTGAATTTTTTTATTGGGTATCCCCCAATACTGTTGTAGAGGTAAGAATTTTCCTTAGCATTTCACAATATTATAGAAGGTCCATGTCTTATTTTTATTAGGTTGAGACACCTCTGATAGCTTATACCCTAAAAGAATAGGTGTTCTTATGGGAGAACCAATGTCACGAAACTTTTGAGTACTTGAAGGAGAATTTGTTCAGTGATTTAGTTCTTCATCTCTAAGAAGAGAGAGTTTTTTTGAAGTTTTAATTTATTCTATTCATCTTGGGTTGGGTTGTGCTCGGATGTAGTTGGGATCAGTTGTTTATTATGGGTCCCAAAAATTACCACCCCATGATCAGAACTATGAATTCCATTGTCTCCAGTTGGGGGTAATTTGATTTTCTTTGAGGTTGTGGATACATTAGCTGATTTATGAGTGTTTTTTAGTTTTTATTAATCGCAAGAGGCAGATGTATGTCGTCTCCCAACATGAAATGAACTTGTGACAACAATGGTGGATGGAATTATTATAGTATTACAACTTCATGATTCTACACACTAAGAAAGGGTAATATGGTAGTTAATGCATTGAGAAGGAATTGATATAGTGATTTAGTATGTGAATATGGATATTCCTAAATATTAATGAAGGATATCATGGTGATGCATCTTGATATAGGAAAGGATGATGGTAGGGGTTTTATTTTTCAAATGATTGTGATGTCCTATTTAGTGCATTATATGGAGGAGTCCAAAATAGGAGATTCTTGGGTGGAGTTCTAGACATACTTATTTTTCTTTGGTGATTCCCCTGATGGTTGGCCTAAGGATGAATAATATTGGGTATTTTTTCAGGGAATTATTTTTGTACCATTTTGGATGCATTAGATGGTTCTATATGAGTTCCATAGATAAATTTAATAGTATATCCATGATTGAAAAATATGTTCCAATATTTTAGAAGTTAGTTTTGGAGGCCTTGGTTGAAGCGTGTAGTTTCTGAGTTTCGGTCTCAATGCTTGGTATGCCAGAAGGTGAAGTTTGAGCAACATGTTCCCAATTTTTTATTAAACCCATTGGATATTCCATAGTGGAAGTGGGTGGAAATAGAGATGGTTTTCACCACAATTTTACCAGGAGATCTGGGATTCTTTAATTCCATATGGGTGATAGTATATTGTTTTACAAAATCATCCCACTTAATAGCGATCTAGGATTCAAGATCCATGGAGGTTTTATCATTGTAGTAACTAGAGGATGTCGTGAGACTCCATGGAGACCCAAATATGATAATTTATGATCACGATTCTTATTTTACTTATAGGGTGTGGAGAGGTCTCCAACATTATTTTGGAACTTAGTTATGCCTCAGTAATTACTTCCATCCACTTATGGATGGTTAGATAGAGTAGACCATCCAGAATCATGAATACATGTCACACTCTTATGTTCTTTATTTTTATGGTTTGAGGATGAAGAACTTTCTCTTGGAAACGTTTTAATAGAAAAATATCGTTAACTCCACCATAGGTATGGAACTAGTCAAATATTTATGGATGAACTTTTCATTATCCTTTATGCTGGATTGGGGTTGGAGATCCAGTAATTCTCAGGATGGAACTAATGAAGAATACATAAGTGATGCTTCATATAATTCATGATAGGTTGAATGTTGTGAAGGATTATCGTAAATCATATTCCATTCATAGGAGGAGACCCTTGGAGTTCTATATTAAAGATCATGTGTTCAAAAATGTGACTCCTCATCCTGGGTAGAAAAGGTTTGGTACAGTGAGTAATATTTCTCCCAATTTTCTGGGCCTTTAGAGTTGTTTTCATGTGTTGGTATCATGGAGTATAACATTAAACTTACCCAACAGATGATACATAAAAATGATCTCTTTTATATGTCACAACTCATATAATACTTATCTGATGACTCTCACACAATTTATTGGGGAAGATATTTATGTTGATGATGATGCAACCTTTGAGGAGCATCCTATAGAGATTCAGGACATTTGAGATAGGGTATTTTGTGGGATCTCTATTCCCTTGGGTTGTTTCTTCTGGAGACATGGTATAATAGAAGATATTACTTATAAATGTGAGTTGCAGATATGTTCCCAGTACCCTAATATGTCTACTAATTATCTCTTTTGTGGTTGTAATAATAGTTTTAGTTGTTGAACCTTATCTAGTTTAGGAAATGGATTTATCTCCACTTTAGTATTAGGGATATACTCTCATTTGATAGTAATCTTCCAATAGAATGTTTTTAGGAACTACCTTCATTGTTTCAGGGTTTTTCTTTGTTTTCTTTGAGAAAGGTTGTTGGGATATTCTGATGGGGAGATTCATGAGAGGTATCTTGTGTGGTGGTTGTTCATATAACATTTTATCTTTTTTCTCTTCAAGAATGGTTTTATAAGTATCTGATGTAAGGTCCTAGACCTTAGTAACCCTTCCCTTTGTGTTTTTTAGTTATTGGAGTCACCTAGATGGATTTATATGGTATTTGTAGATTGTATCGGGAATGAGAGAGCCACTTCAATAATTGGAAAGGATGTAGTGTCGAGGGATGTTTTGTTCCACAGTGTTTGTGGCTATGACATTTTGGATCTAGATATAGAGTGGGATGGATAAGAGGGGATTCCTGAGGATACTTTCAAAATAGAGGTTAACTGTACTGTGGTCAGTAGGTTGTAGAGCAGTTAGCTCGGTTCTTGTGTCATGGACCATGAAACTGTATAGTCTAGCAAGGATGTTGTTCCATGAAGCTGGTGGATGTGTTGTATTCCCTCAAGTTGGCTCTACCAAATATTGTGTGGATGTGGCATGGTCCATTGGGATACACCATAGCCACAAATCCTCTTTTATAACATCTTCCCATGGATCTCGAATTTGGATTTAACCAAGGGGGATATATTGTAGTCCATTTTCATGCACCGTAGAATTCATTATATCCAATGGAATAGTACATGGGGTTGTGATATGGTCCCTTAAAAGTTTTTTCTACCTATGACTATCCTGACCCCCATCTAATCCATCCTTTCTCCCAATTTTTCCAATCGACCCCAAGTGACCCCAGATTGTTCATAGAAGGCTTTGAGACAATTTGTGGTAGGTAAAAATCCCCAGATTCATGTGATCTATGCTTTGTGATCCAAGGTAAGATCTATGCCCATTTTCTAATGGTTTATCTTAATTCAATTTATTTTTTCCCATTATTCATTATCTTATTTTTCATTTGATCTCCCTCATTCTAATGAGGTTTTCCTTTTCATTTTTCGATGAATTCATTGCATGATGTTCCTAGGTGATCATAGTTCTTTGTGGGAGATGTGATCAAGATACACACCATTATTTCAATGTATTTTGAAGAAAATTTATAGTTTTGAGGTAGTGGATTCGTTTATTGATCTATTTGTTTGTTCAAAAACTAATATTTATCATATTTTATCTCTTTGGATGGATATAGAATTAACCAAATAAATATTCATCTAGATTAATAAATAAATTATATAGTGATCGAATGTTGATGTTTTATACCAAGATAACATTTCTCCTCTTGGTTTTATATATAGCATGCTATCTATACTATGATTATGTATCATTTTTTATTCTTTTTTTATAATTTTAAAATTGGTTTAACAGGATAAAGAACATAAATATGGAGTTAATTTATTTTTTGGATTATGAATTTAAGGAAGATGAATTTGTAATTTGGAGTTCCTTGTAATTTGATGGTTATCAAATTGATGAAAATATTCATGTACAATTGAATTTTTTATTCCACGAGTTAAGGTAATTAATTCATTACATGAATTTGGACTGATTGTTAATTTCATTGATGTAAATAATGAAAATTTATGTTAATCGAGAAATTTTCTTCTCACAGTTTGATGGGAATACTTTACTTATATGATCAATGTTGATAGCTTGAGATAGCTGATGCCTTAGGTTTTCCATAGTTGGAACCTATAAATAATTTATTAGTTAATTCATGATGGAATAAAAACTAGTTGTTTCATCAATATATGTTCTTAGGACTAAGATTACCCAATTATTATAATGGATGGATGCAATGATTTTGGGGTCATGAGAACCCATTAGAATGTAAAGCCCTATTTCCTTGTTTTTAAGGCCTAGATTTCCTTATTGACTATTCTTGTTTGTTTTATACCATTTTCAAAAATTAGATACAATCCTTATGATGTTATATGACCCTAAGATGGTGAATCCTAGGATGACTGATGAGATATGTGTTGAGGTGACTGGGGTTAAGGTAGCATTTGATACCTATGATGGTGATATGCTAGGGATATGCATGATGGTGTTAATATTGGAACTTGTTTTGTTGGAACATGTTGAATTTGTGCTTTCCTATTGATGTGATGAGATATGAGATTTTATAATTTTAATGAATATGTTAAATAGTCTAATGGTTGGGTTGTTTGTTTAATTTTCATTCCTTTCCCCTCTACTAGTGGTAGCGAGATGTTATTGGTTTCATCTCTCTTAGTGGTAGCATAAGATGTCTTCCTAAAGTAAATGGAATTAAGGAAAGGTAATATTGTTTAATAAATGACTTAACCCATGGGGTTGGTGTTGTAAAAACATACATGAGTTGATCTTGAGAAATCATGGACTCAGTTTGGAATATTCTCATAGGTAATGGACTTGGGTTGATGGTTAAAGTAATTTAATCCGAAGAATGTTAATTAGTATCTAACGAACCAATTAATGAGAGGATAAATGTTAAATATAAATATGTAATTTAATATATCTCTTTAAATTGTTTCGTTTTTATAGGATGTCTAGTTTTTAGCAATGAATGCTGGGTATTAGAGTGATGATAAATGCAATGGAGACTAGGATTTTTTTATAACCACTATGTTGTTATGAGATAAATTATATCTTGTATGTTTCTTGATTTCATATGATGCTCCATCCAAGTTAGTTAGGGATACCAACACACAGTGGTCTCCTATAGGGTGTTTTTTCCAATATCAAGGTCATAGGATGGATGGATGACTACCCCCTATGGCCCATATCACTCCTCATTGTAGTTGTTTTTTTGATATTCACGAAGCTTAGTTTCTCATACAAGTTTTGAGATGGTTGTGATGGATTTTGGATTTTTCACACACATGTAAATTTGAGTATAGTACCCAAAAGATTATTATATGTACAACGTGTATGGTCTTGGATGGCTTGAGGTACCTTTCTCGATGAATGGGATGTGATGGCTTGAGGTATAACACCCAATGTATGATACATGATATATGGGATTTGGTGGCTCCCAAAAACTACCTGGTAACTATATATGAGGATGGGAATGGGATGATGTGATGATTTTATGTGTGTGGTTCATGTTGTGATACTGAACATGGGTGTTTAGGGTTGTATTATTTATCTTTTTCATGAGAGGCTCTATGGAAGATCCTATTGAGTGCACTAATTTTCTCACCCTGCATTTATATGAACTTTTTTTTCAGGTATGTAAGACTATGTTGGAGATAGGATGGATATTATTATCTCATTGTTTTATAGGACATGTTTGGGATTCATGGTCATTTCTAGGTTTATATTTTTGTACTCGTAGTTTTACTTTATGTTTCCTTATAACTGTATGACTTTTCACATTTTCACTTGATATTACTTTTTTCTTTATGATAATGTGTTGGTTGTTTTATTTTTCTTATATTTCTCTTATATATGTTATCTTATAGGGTAATTAATCCCATCTTTACGAATGATATATCCTCGGTGATAGTTTCAAACACAATTCCTATTACATGTAGGATCAGAAAGCCACCATCTCCCTTATCTCATTTACAGTCTAGGAGGGGAACTATTTGGTGGTAGGGGTCATCACATCCAACAAATATCTATTTCCCCTCAAAAAAGGATCCTTAAAATCAAATTCATGTTTCATTAAAACCACATTCGCTTCTTTTAATATGAATACCCATAACAGAATGATAGAACGTTATATAATTTATACCCATCCTTATTACCAATGAATTTTCTTTGAAAACTTGGTATAATCACAGATAGTTCAGCAAGGGAAACAAAAATAAAAAGACACATGTTATTCAACAATAAAATTCATGAAAACGCATAAGAATGTTTATATTTTTTATAATAAAACTGAGGTTAAATAATAATTTACCTTACCAAGAAATCAAATTATTTTCCCAATGACTTCATACAAAATTTCATAAGAAATAATAAAGGTAAAATCTTAATCATGGGGGTTTCATTCAAAACATTATCACTCTTTATTTTTTAAAAAGGGGAATAAATTTTACATCAATCAAAATATCATTAGCTTACCATTAGAAATATAAATACATATAAGAATAATAATCATAGAGAAATCATATAGGTTCCTTTTGACATTTTCATTTCAAGTACACTTTCCAAGGAATAATCATCACGATTATCTGCAATATATATCATAAGAGTAACTTAATTCCCATTAACTCAATCACTTTATCCAATACATTGGATATATATATGATGTTAACCCATCATCATGTCTATATCAGGCTCACCCATCACCATATAAAACTTTTAGGAACAATATCATGATAAAAAGATATAAAATATTTCATTTACATCATCATAACTTTTAAAATATTGTTTTAACACATATACAATTTTTTTCGTGCTTCACATAAAAATAATGATTAAAATATTTTTTCTTTGGAAACTATTTAGATGAAAATTTCCTTATAGAAAGATAAATAAGATTTTCTTTGAAAAACCATGAAATTTTTTAAAGGAATATTCTTAAATATTAATGGTCATAATGATAGGAAATAATTCTCACACAAAATGAATTAAAATGATTTTTTTTTTATCTTTGATAAAAAGAGTAAAAATTGACCAATATGGTAAAAATTAAAATATTCCCTTTCCAATCCTTTTTAATGAAAGATAATATTATTTAAAAAATGTACTTTAATAACAATTAAAGTAATCAAATGAACATTTTTGAAAACTTTATGAGTACTTTAAAATGATATGAAAATATTTTAAAGGAATACTTTAAATCAAAGTTTTAAATATAAATCTCTTACCACTTTAGTCACATTTGAATAAAAAAGGCCATCGAATGAAAGAAATTGGAAAGGATTTTTGAACCACTATAACTTCATTAAATGAATGATTATAGATAAGCATATGTTATTATATACACCATATAAAAATCTTGTGGTGAAAATTTCATGATTTTCAATGAATGGAAATTGAGATGAGAAATCCCTTACCATAAGTCTCATCAGGCTTCATACGTTCTCTTACTTATGAATAATAAAATTATATTAGTTTTCTACTTGATTAAGAACAATTTTCATGTTCATTAAAACTTAATTATTACTTTTATTAATATATTTTTTTAGTTAATAAATCAGTTAAGCCCATGTATGACGTTTTGAGGGTGCTCCAATCATAAGTCCAATCTGAATTAGGTTAATTGACTATTCTAAAGGGGATCATGTTTATATAACCTCCTGAATATCAATCATGAAAAAATTATGTGGTTTATAAATTAATTTTTTTAGAACAATACATAGAAGGTGGACATGTAAAATTAATCGCATCGCTTTATGGAGGTGGTAATTAAAAAATACTTGGTAGCGATGTTATCATTTATCAACAGATTGAAACTTAAGAAGGTATGCAATATCTTATCATTATAGAATCATAATTATGTCATAAATAATACAAACAAACATACACAAACAGAAACACACACACATGCACACATACCCCCCCACACACAAACATATATATATATATATATTCATTATATCCATAATTTTAACCATCCATATTATTTGGTGATGAATAATGAAACAAAATTCATCATAGAGTTGGGAGTTCACAGGTACATGTGTGCGATGTTTTCATTTATGATTGGATAAAAAAGGAGATAAAATAGATTTTTAATAAAGATAACACCATTTAAATATATTTATGATAATTATGTAATTATATTATCTTGTTAAAATAATATTTATAGGAAATGGAAGAATAAATAAACATGAAATCAAACATTTGGTAGTTTTTCCACTTCATTGAGAAAATACATTCGGATTACACCCCAAGCCACATAAGTTGTTTTTTTGAGAGTCCATAACCTCAATAAAATTGAGTGGGTGGGTTGGGGGATTATTTGGGATGATATGTGTTGATATAAATGAATCAATAGGTGCGAGGAAGAGAGGAAATTTATAAGTGAGGTGGGTGGTAATATTGTAAATACATGAAATATTGATATATGATATGTATCTAACTCATGTAAAATGGTTAAAAAGTTACATATATTCTTATATAATGGTTTTATGGTCTATATAAATTCAATAAATAAAGTTTTACAAGTTTATGTTTCATTTTAAACCTTATCTTTTGGTTTATCCACTTATTAACGTGGTTTAACCTTTACCATTGTTACAATTTTTTCAATAATTAAGGGTCATAAATGTAATTTTAAAAATGATAAGATGAAAATAAACAATACACTAATAATATTATATAAAATTGCACATAACTTTGTGTTAATATTGGGTATTTTTGGTTTTATAATTATTTAAAAACAAATTGTAATCATTAAATACCATTAAAAGTCATTTTTCGGACTACTAAAAAACTGACTTTAAAGACATGAAGACAACAATGGAATTAGAATATAATTTTTTTGAAACATCACTAATACAAAACAAAAATCTAATAAATTTGTGTAACTCTAAAATTGATCAAAAAAATATTACTTTGAATTCTTCTAAAATACATTTCGTGATTTTTCTAATGCTTGCATAATTGTTGCATAAGTGTTCTGGGTAATTATTCCATTAATAAAACTATAATACATTTTAATCATAAAAATAATTTATTAATATTAAAAATAATTATTTTATAATTATTAATTACTTCTCTTTATATCTATCAAATCAAATTAGATATATTAAAAGAAAGAGAGTGATATTTTTTCATTATCATTTACTTAAAATAATATAAAGGTAAAAATAAAAAACAAGTGGCACCAAACTTTAATAATTTTGAACCTACAATAATTATCTTTGAAATAAACTCCTAAAATGAAATTAAATAAAGTGTTGGGTTGATTTTGATACTTTTTCCCATAGTTTTAACCTCATTTGACCTATTTTACACTTGACTAGGGTGATAAATATATGTCATAGTTACCATTGATTATGGTTAAAAACAAGGAAATTAACATGATAAATAATTTGAATAAAATTAATGAAAATATATAATATTTTTTCTAGTATTAAATTTTCAAAAGTGATAAAAATTAATTTTAATATTAGTGTGTGAAACGCCACAAAAAATGGTCTTTAGACAAAATCCTATTAAAAGAATAAAAATGATTTTATATAATGATCATGGGTAATGTTTATTTAAATTTAATTAAGTGGATTATATTTAATTAAATGGGACTAATTGTGATTTTAAACCAATCCAAAATATAATGGACTTTGTAAATACTTTTAAAATAAATGATAGTTTTTATAAAAATCAGTATATTTCACTATTCACCCAAAAATAAATACTTTCAAAAAAATCCTAAAAATTGAATCTAATATATATTTTATATTATGGTATCAAAAATTTTCTTCATTTTATCAAATAAAATTTTAAAAATTCGTAGAAATTAAATATGATATCCATGCCCAAAAGGTGATAAAACCCATTTTGAAGCATAAAATGACATCAATTTAATTCATTTCCTTGTAGCCACAATTAAAATAATGATAATTAATTTTATTAGATATATAATATAAAAATTTCATTAAATATTTTTGTGAATTGAGATTAATTTAGTCTGCCAAGATAACAATACATTGCACACATGAAAACAATTTTATGAGGAAAAATATCCTTTTTTCCTTCAAAATATTTTATATTCATTTCTAAAAAGTTGATAATGAATTTATGTTTGATTATTAGTTTTATTATGGAAAAAATTTATAAATATATTTCAGAATATTGTTACTCTTTTCATAACCAAAAATCAAATAGCTAGGTAATAATGTTTATATTAAAATAATAATATTCCTATTGTAGTATATTGTGGTTCATTTAATCATGGTGTTGTATGTTTTACATATAATGAAGTATAATATTTATTTAGTATAATTTAAAATAAAATATCATGGTTTTATTATATTAATACTTTTCCTACAATATATGATTCAATTATAATTTGTAATGAATCCTTTATTAATAGTTCCTCTTTAAAATCTTCATTTTGGATGCTCACTGTTACATTTTTTGTAAATGTTTTGATTTGGCTGTTTTGTTCCATTCATCTTGGTCATTGTTTAATCACATACATAATATTAATAAATTCATAATTATCATAATTATATATTATATATATATTTATAACCATTCATATAAGGAAATGATGAAAAATGAATTGCATCACTTCATAGAGATGATAGTTCACACACACACATAACTAATGTTTATATTTGTGAAAAGTTGGAAGGAAAAAACGATAAATTGTAATTAAAATTTACCGATTCATAATAATACCAAATATATAATATATATTAATTAAATATATCCTTATTACTATCTATATAAATCAGAAATTAAATATGAATCAGATCACTTCGTGGAGGCGGTTGTCCACATGTACGCACAAGTGGCGTGATCATTATTCAAAGAATGTAATGGTGATAAGGTAGATTATATATTATATTTATATTATCATAATTATTTTATGAAAATATTATATATCCATTAAATTCATCTATATATCTATCCAAGGGAGATGGTGGTGAAAAATAAAATACATCGGTTCATGGAGACTGTAGTCTGTATGTACGCATGAGCAATGTTGTAATTTTACAATAGATGTAATAGAGATATAAAATTGTTGTAATATTAAAATAAAAACATATAATTATTTTAAATATACCTATTTTATCATTTTAATTTTCTTATATAATATCTATTTGAGTTTTAAAGAGAAAGAAACATGAAAAATGTCGATAAGAATATATACTTCTTCTTCAAGTATAACCCTGTTAGAATAACCTTAAAACTTATTAGAGTCATATTGTATGAAGAAAATAACCATTATGATTATGGGAGAATGTTTGGGAGAGTATTTGGGTATATCTTGGTTTAGATAAAGGGATTACGTGGTGTGGATAAGAGATGAGATGATGTTCTATTTTATAAGTGAGGGTAGTGAGACAATTGTAATTATTCTAATATTTAAAATAATATAAGGTATCCTCAATGGAATGTGGATCCAAATAGGGAATATTTTGAGGGTGGGATGATATAGACTATAAATAAATTCATCTAGTATTATTTATAAATGTTTTCTGGTTATTTTAACCCTTATGTCCTTAGTTAAACCTCCTGTTACATCTTTTTAACTCTTACCATGTAACAATATACATTTTTTCAGGGTTATTAATATCACTATAAAAGATAAAGTGGATAATAAGTGGAAAATGGTTTTTATAATCCACAATTTTCCATTCAAGTGACAAAATATTATATTTTTATGATATTTAAAATAATTAATTAAATAGTTTTTAACATAAAAATACTCTTTGTCATATTTGGGACTATTAAAATAATTTGAATTTAAAAAACTTATTTCTTATAATGGAGTTATAATTTGAATATATTAAAAATTTATTAACTTAAATTTTGATCTATAAAAACCATGATTGATTTTAAATGATTAAAAACACATCATTTTTAATATTTTAGAGCCACTACCATTGATTTTTCACTCTCTTTCAAAGATTTATATTGGCGATGCATAAGAATTCAAGGTAATTATACCATCACTAATTTTTTTTAAAAAATTAATATCATATAAATAATTTATTTATATTTAAAATATACATTTATAACCATTCATAACATATTTTCATCCCTATGGACATAGATTAGAGAAATTAAAAGGAATGAGAGTGACGTTTTGAACCTATTCATAACCTAAAATAATATAAGGATCATTATTATTGAAAAATGGAACCAAACATCCCTATTTTTAAAAATAGGTTGTGTTTCTCTAAAATAAAATCATCTAATGAAATATAGTTATGTTTTACAGATATTTTGAGGTCTTATCCCATAATATTAATTTCATTTAACTCATTTTACCCTTTACTAAGGCGTTAAACTTTCACCCTGGTTATGATTCATTATGAATAAAAAATAATATGGACTTACTAATTATGATGAATAAAAATATGAAATCCATTTTAAATGTTTCAATTTCTAGAAATGGAATAAATTAATTCTAATATTTTTTCACAAAAAACATTAAACCTAATTTGTGAGAAAATGTATTTTAACCATATAAATGATTTTATTCACAATCTTTTCCTAGTAATTACAATAAACCATAACTTAAATAACCTATAATTAGGATTTTAATTATAAGGATTTAATTTTATTATATTCCTAATATATTTTAGGTTTAGAGTTTTAGATAATTATGAAATACTCTTTAGTATAAAACTCTTACAATACAAATTGGAAACTTAAACAAAATGCCCATATTTCCACAAAAATAAGATTCTTAAATTTAAACTCCAATTAAATTTAAATGGTATTCAATTATTTTAAGATGAATTAATATAGTGCAAAGATAGACCATTCTATAGTTACAAATAATCCTTAATCTCTCAGAAATTTTTTTCAAAACACGGGACAAGAAAAACAAATCTCAATGAGGGATATAAAAATATAGGAAACATATTAGGATATTAAAATATTTAAAAACCCATAATAAAATTTTCTTTCTCATAAATTTTTAATCTCAAATAATAATTTACATACGTAATAAATTAACTTTTTTATTCAAATATTTAAAGAAAAATCTCATATTAAATCATAAAAGAGAAAATCAGAATCATGTGGGTTTCTTATTGAACATGAGAAATCATGAAAACAATTTCTTGTAAAATATCCTTTCCACCCTTATAAGGGGTTACACTTTACATTAAATTTAATCTAATTACATTAACTTATTAAATAAAAATATTCCATGGGAACTCATTTCAAAGAATATAAAATTTCATATAGGTATATTTTTACATAATCTTTATATAAATTCAATATTAAATCTTATAATTTATCTTACAAATGGAAAAACTTTTTCATTCAATTTCAATATATATATATATATTAATATATTCCCCACATAACAAAATAATAACCCAATAAATTAAAAAGTTATATAAACTGCACCTGTCATAATTGAAAAAATTCCAAGGACAACAACATATATAAAAAACATAGAAGATTTAATTTATACTCTAAAGTACAATTACTTATTCCATTTATCACATAAGTATATGAAGTTTTGGGATTCACATAAAATAAGGATAAAAATTTAAGGGATCATACCTATAAAGATCGACCATTTGCATGATTTTGAAGACAAAGGTGCTCGTAGAAGGCTTAGAGGAAGTCTAGAAGAGTTCAGTCATGAGAAGATGGAAACATAGGGGCCACACGACATGACCAAGTAGTACATAACATGTACAATTTGGGTTTCAAAAAAATAAAACAAAGTGCTGAGGTGATGCTTTTTTCAGAGTTAGTTGTCACGAGGTGGTACACAATGTGATGAGGAGGTACACGTCGTGTACTCCCTCTCCACTAGGTGATTTTAAAGACACACAAATGATCATGTTTCTCAAACCCTATGATCTAAGCGCACAACCTCTCAACCCCATATGACCTGGATGCCTCCCTCTCCAATGTTTTGGGACTTCCTTTGACCAGATCAGTTCCCCGCTTCCTTCTTTGATACGTCTTCAATCAGAGGTAAGATCTTCCTCCGTTATTTGGCTTTATTCGATCTGTTTTCTAGCATTTATCTTTTCTATTCTATGTCATTTGATCTACATGGTTCTAAGGGATTTTATTTTGGTTATAGTTCATGTGGTTATGCCACAAAATCCTCTGGTGGATGCAGTTGTTTCGGGGAAGGTGATCATGATCCATTGCATTGAACCTTTCTCCAGTAAAGAACATCAAAAAACTTTTGTGGAAGGGGATTCATTTCCTCTCTATTCTTTTATGTGAAACTGTAGAGTTATCATGTTTTATCCATTTGGATCACACTGGAGTTGACCTAATTAAATACTTTAACCAAATTAATAGAATTGGGCTGATCACATGTTGTTTATTTGCACCGTGACAATGATTTATCTCTTGATTTTCTTGATAGTGTGATATATATGCTTTTCTTATTAGCATGCTATTCTTGATGAAATTGGTAAATAATGTGATGAAAAAATTAATTGATAATTAAATGGATAAATAAAATTATGCATGTAAATCAATCAGGTTATTATTGTTGTAATTTTATGTTAATCAAATTGATGTAGATGTGAATTCTAATTCTAGTTGTTTGTTAAACCTGAATCATGTTGGTGATTTTTGTTTAAAGGCATGTCAAATTAATTGTTTAATTAATTTGTGGTAGCTATGATATCTTGAATTTTAGGTTTCTCATAGTTGGAACCTATTAATAATGAATAAGTTAATTCAATATGGATTAAAGAACTGGTTGTTTGATAAAATATAATGTATGGTAGGGTTCTGAGTTACCCTCTTGCTTGTAAAGGCCAAAGAGCCTTTTTCTTGGAGCTGGGAGAGCTCATCTCTTGTGAGGGAAGAAAGCCCTAGTTAGGGTCAAGAGCCCAGCTGCCTTGTGGTTTCCTACTACTTGTGATGTGGTGTGATCTTGGATAGATTTTGTGAGATGTGGGGGCAAGAAGGACCATTGGTTGTGGTAGCAGTTGGTGCCTAGAGTGGTGAGATGCATCAGTTTTTGAATGTGGGTGTCAGGGAGGACACAAGAGGTGTTGAAACAGGTTGGATATGAATATTGTATTCTTGCTGAATCTTGTTGGTTGTTTATCTACTTTACACTCCCCACTACTCAAGACAAATAGTTTTTCATTCCCTCCTTCTAAAAGAGGAGAAGGCGCACATGGTATGCCACATGCTTTCTGTGTTGAAATTATCAAGGATAGATGGGTCTATACTCCTGCTATAGGTGGAAAAGACACAATGGGTGGCCCATCTACTCATTGTGTTGAGCCCCTTGTGTTTGGTATCTTATTTTTTATTTTCTATAACTCCTAGAATTATAAAAGTAAGAATGCTGTTAATAAAATATTGAATAAATTATGTTAACCCCTGGGGTTGGAGCTTGCTGGGATGAAATGATGAGGTTGAAATTTAAAGGAACAATGAAATTTGGGTGTGATGGTAATGAAATATAACATGGAATTGTTAATGGGAAATTAATGGTTAAATTATTAATTAACGTAAAGTGAAACTGATAAAAAGTGAATGAAGTTATGTAATAAATCCCTTATAAGGAAGTGTGCTTATAAGATACCTAGTCTTAGAAGTGTAAGCTATGATTCAGAAAGACATTAGCTATATTTGAGTCAAAGACTAAGTTATTCCAATTGTGTGGTTGTAGATGTAGTATATTCTGTACATTTTGTGTTTCAATATGCTAATCCACCCCCATTAGTTAGGGAAACTAACACCCTGAGGATTATGAGCATTAGGGGGGGGGGGATGTTTCCTGGACATTCTGGTGGGAGGATGGAAGGATGACTACCCCCTTTGGCCCCGCTTTCTTACCTTTTTAGTTTCTTGTGTTGGTAGGCATAATGGTAAATTTTCCCCATATATGTGTGTAGAGGGTAGTAATGGATTATGGTTATTTCACACACATATATTCTAGATATGGTTTCCATTGTGCTACTATAGGTGTAACATGTATAGGATGTGGTGTCTTGAGGATCCTTACCCGGTGTATGAGATGTGATGGCTTGAGGCATAATAACTGACATATGATACACGTTATGTGGGATGTGGTGGATCCCAGAAACTACCAGGTTACATTTTCAATTATGTGGATGGTGTGGTGCTTTTACTATGTATCTGCAGGAAATATTTGTGTTACACGAGGTGCATGTGGTAGTGCTTGCCTGGTGTCTTCGATCTGACCTTTTTGTAGATATATGGCTTAGGATGTATGATGTTGGGGAAAAGCGGAAACTAGTGGGGAATTGGTAGCAGGCTACCCTTGATATTTATTTACTATATTATATACTCTGTTATGTGATACTTAGTGAGAGTATCCATAGTGAGGCTAGGAACTCATTATACCTGTTTAGGTGATGAGTTAGTTTCACTTGTTTTTCACAGTGCTTTAGCATGCTTTCTTTACATTAGCATGAGAGGCTCTAGGGAGGATCCTACTGAGTATATTGTTTTACACAACCTACTTATATATATAATGCTTTTCAGCTCACTTGAGCAGGTTGAAGATTAGGCTGGTTATTACTATCTTGGGGTTGCCAGAGCTGTTCGGGCTTCGTAGACACTGCAGTTTTTTACTTTCTTTTTGTACTTGTAGTTTTACTATTCAAATTTAGTAGTTTTTTCATTTCATTAAATATGCACACTTGTGTTTTATTTTATATTTCATCATGATTTGGAGTTGGCTTGTGTATGTATTATCTCTCTCTTTCTCATGTGTTCTCTTAGAGGGTAATGCCTCCCAATTTTGTGGTTACTATACCCTTAGTGCCAGTCACCAACCCAGGGACTACTGGAGGTGGGACTCAGGTTTCACAATCTCCCTTCACACATTGCTAGCCCAGGAGTTCTACAACTTGTACGGAGGGGGTAATGACAGAGTGAAATCAGAGGACAAGTTGAGGGGCAGGATGGAGTTTGGTCTTAGGTATAAGCGAGGTTGAATGTATTTGTAGGGAAATGGTGTTTGTCAAGTTTATAAAGTGATGTAAACACTAGGGACCAGATGAGACATAGGAATTTAGGGCCCCCAATGATATGATGCAAGGACCTTTATGTTTATAGAGGCTACTAAATGAGGTGATAATGGTTGTAGGATAAAGACCTAGGAAAGGATCATGCATCGTTCTTCTTTGTGCCTATGTTTGAATGGGTATACCTTAGGATAGGTTAAACTAAAACAAATAAAAGAAAACAATTAATTAATTATTGTCCAATCTTCCATATTCTAGGTTTAGGAGCTCTGACTATTTGTTATTTTACATGTATGGCTCTAGGTCGACATCCTCATCAAGTTTTCACAAAATATATCTAGAAGGCTGCGCCAATTGATCACCATAGGGTAGAGGTTAATACTGACAACACTTGGAGGAGGACACTCAAAGAGTTTCAGCACCAGTTTCTACAGAAGTATGATTCATATATTTTAGATGTAGTCACGGAAGGCTGGTTGGAGGAGGTTGAGATAGACTTTAGATCAATCCTCGATCGGAAGGATCATTTGGTGTCTTTGGCTGTGAAAATTCTGCGTGGGGAGGTGAGACAATGGTGTTTATTGTTCCTTAGGTATCATGAGGAGTCGACGATCTCATGGGACGAGTTTCGAGAAAATTTCAGAGTCGATTTTCATTCTTCGACCATGAATACATCCAGTCGCTAGGAGATACTTACCCTTTGATATGGGAGCTCCAGTGTGCAAGAGTTTAGAATCCATTTTAGGAACCTTTTAAGATATGCTTCAGACCTATTTCTAGATGGGGAGGCTAGGGTGATCCATTTCAAGGAGGCTTTATATCCATAGATCCAATGCTAGGTCACTCCATTTATGTTAAAGACATATCTTGAGGTGCTAGCGAGGGTAGAGGAAATCGATAGGACATTATCTATTACTAGATATTTATGATAGGGGAGTCTTAAGTATTATTCATATTGTAGATCTGTGGACTGAGGTTCCGAGTTTTTAGGTCAGAAGAGTTTTCGTTCGGCTGGGGGTAGGTCCTAGCCCTCTTCATCTCATTACTCTGAGGGCGGAGGCTCTCAAGCCTATGAAAAGGGATCATGAACTTGTTTTCATTTGGAGGTCAAGTTCATCAACAACGAGAGAGAACAACCTTTCAGAGTAGTCAACTTGCACCAGGTGTTACTCTCCAGGTTCTTACGTTGAGGCAGTTCCAGCCGATGGAGCAACAGTAGGATGAACCAGCCTTGGATAATCATAGAAAAGATAGGGTAGGCCGAGGAAAGCCCCATGATATTTCCCATCCTCAGAGAGTAGAGCTTGTCCATGGTGCTGGTTTTCATCAGGTTTAGAGTGGTCGTAGATGAGGTTATGGTCACCATTATTCTTTAGCATTACTAGCTCCAAGAGAGCCAGACGTTGTTCAAGGTACCCTTTGATTATTTTCTACTTGGTTATATGCCTTGTTTGATTCCAGAGTGACACACACCTTCTTACTATATGCCCTTTTCCATTCTTTGGGATTTCAAGTAGATAGGCTTCCAGTGCCCTTGGCGTTGACTATGCTAGTTGGAGGTACGACTGAATTGTTTTAAGTATGTTGAGACAGTGAGATAGTGTTGGGGAAACACCTCTCTTAGGGGGATTTACTATTTTTATAGATATAACCATATGATGTCATCATCATCATGGATTGGTTGTATTTAGTGCAGGATATTGTGGATTTCTTCAAGAGGCAGGTGGTGTTCTTCGATGATGATGGAAAGACAACATTGTTTTTTGGCTCGCGAGACCCTTAGATGGGGAAGAGGTGTGTTCTGTCATTGTCATACATGATGGTTGAGCTGATGCTATGTTATTCATAGGTTCTGTAGTTGGTGTTTCTTAGGGTCGTAGGAGTGTACCTGGATGACTTTCCATAAAATATTGTAGCATTACCCACTCGACGAGAGATTGAGTTTGGGATCGAACTACATCCATGAGAGTCTCGTATATCTATGTCCCCGTATACTATGGCCCCTTCTGAGTTACGGGAGCTATATGTACAGATTGACAGTCTGTTATAGTGTAGATTTTTTTAACCAAGTGTGTCACCATGGGGTGCACCAGTTTTGTTCATGAAGAATTTTGACGACAGTTTGGGGTTGTTTGTTGATTATCATCTCTTAAACAAAGTAAAATTGAAGAGCCACTATCTTATCATGTGGATTGATGATTTATTCTATCAACTAAATCATACAAGTTGGTTCTCTAAGATTTATTTGCAGTCTGGATATCATCAAATGCGTTTGAAGGATGATGATCTCCCAATGGCTAATTTCTGTTGTCATCTTGGGCATTACAAGTTCATTGTAATGCTGTTCAGTGTGATGAATTATTTAGTTTTGTTAATGGGGTTGATTCATGCAGTGTTCCATGAATCCCTATAAAAGTTCATGGTGGTTTTCAGGGATGAAATACTTGTGTATTCCGCGTCCGAGGAGGAGCATGCTGAGAATATTCACGCTGTTTTGCAATTTTTTCATCAAAAGTAGATATTTGGGATATTATCGAAGTGTGTGTTTTGGGATTGAGAAGTTCTTTTCTTAGGGTATGTGGTGTCCCAACAAGGAGTATTAGTGGGTATTTCAAATATAGAAGAAGTTTTGTCTTATGCAGCCCCTAAGACAGTGGAAGTGGTACAAATTTTCCTTGGTCACATAGGCTACTAGAGGTGGTTCGTAGCCGATTTATCTCAGGTTGCGACTCCTCTGGAAGCATTAACTAAGAAGGATCAGACATTCGTGTGGACTGATAAGTGTTAGGCAACATTTTCGTATCTGAAGGAGAATTTGTTAAGTACTCCAGTTCTTTTTTCTTCCAGTAGAGGGAGTTCGGTTTGATGTTTTCTATGGTGCTTCGAATCGAGGGTTAGGTTGTGTTCTAATGTAGTAGATATCGTTCATTTCTTATGGGTATTAATAATTGTGTCCCCATGAATGTAACTATTCCAACCATGATATCGAGTTGGTTTCCGTGGGGTTATCTATGTAGTTTTGGAGACACTACCTCTTTGGTGAGTGATTTTTTGTTTTCACTGATCATAAGAGATTGAGGTATGTTTTCTTCCAACATGACATGAACTTGTGGAAACATAATTGGATAGAGTTCCCACCTAAATACAACTTTGGAATCTCGTATACACCTAGAAAGGAGAATGTTTTAGCTGAGGCACTGAGCAGGAAGTCACATAGTGATGAAGTGCATGTACTAGTGATTCCTGGAGAGTGATGGAAGAACATTCCACAATACATTTCAATCTGGGAGAAGTTGGGGGTAGATGTTGTTTTTTAGATGACGATGTAGTCATCTCTAGTGCAATAAGTGGAAGAGTCCCATTTGGGGGATCTAGAGCTGGAGGTCTGGAGAGAATGAGTTGTTTATGGAGAGGACCCTAATGGTTTGTCTGAGGATGAACAACACCGAGTGGTGTATCATAGGTTGCTTTTCGGTCCTTTGGTGATGCATGAGACATTTCATATAGATTTCCATATTTCACCTTTATCATTACATCTTATTTTGAAAAAGATGTATTGATCCTTTAAGAGTTAGTTTTGGTGGTTTGGGCTGAAGTATGCAGTAGTGGAGTTTGTGTCTTGATGTTTTGTCTACCAGAAGGTGAAGGCCGAGAACCGTGTCCCTTGTGGTTTTCTCTAGCCATTAGAATTTCCTCAGTATAAGTGGGTGGACATCCCAATAAACATTATTATTGGTTTACCTCAAGCTCAGAGAGACAATGATTCTATTTGGGTAGTAGTGGATCATTTAACAAAATCATCTGACGTCATAGAGATCAAGGAGTCAAGCTTAATAGAGGTTTTGTCGAGGCAGTATCATGAGGAGGTGGTGAAACTCAATGGAGTCCTAAGGAATATCATTTTCAATCGAGATCCTCGTTTTAACTCTAGTTTGTGGAGTGGTCTCCAGTAGGCTTTTGATTCACAGATATGACTTAACACTACTTTTCATACGTAGATAGACAGTCAGACAGAGCGGACCATCCAGACTCTTGAAGACATGTTGCGTTATTGTATCCTGGATTTTGGAGGTTCATGGATGAGGCACTTAACCTTGGTGGATTTCACTTAAAAAAATAGTTTTCACTCAACCATTGGTATTGTGCCATTTGAATCCTTGTATGGATAACCTTTCCATTCTCTATTGTGCTGGAATGGGATTAGAAAGTCAGCAATTCTCAGGCCAAAATTGGTACAAAATACAATAGAGATGGTTCAGGTGATTCATGAGAGGATAAAGGCAACGCAGGATCATCACAAATCATATTCATATCTAAGGAGGATACCTTTATAGTTTTATGTTGGGGATTATGTGTTTCTGTAGGTTACTCCCCATCGTGGGCCATGAAGGTTTAGTCATGGGACTAAGTTGTCACCTTGTTTTATTGGGCCTTTCTAGGTTTTGGCCCATGTAAGAGGCATGGTGTATCATGTATCACTTACCTTTCAGATGATCCGAGTACATGATGTTTTTCATGGGTCATAGTTCCATCATTATATTCATTATGACTCTAACGTCATTGATTGGGGAGTAATCGACATTGATAATGATACAACCTTCGAGGAGCGGACTATAGAGATCCTGGACCACAAGGAGAAGGTGTTGCATAATCATTTTATTCCCTTGGCTAATGTCTTTTGGTGACACAGTGGCATGGAGGAGAGTACATGGGAATTAATGTTGTAGATATGTGATAAGTACCTTGAGTTGTTTTATGTATAACTCTTTCCTTATAACATTGTTAGTTTTGTGGTTGTAGACCTCTCCTATCTACGAGATGGATTATTTTTGTTACTTGTTGTGGATTTCTCTCTCTGAGAGGTATCTCCCTCATGAGAGTGTTTAAAAGTTGGTTGAGGTTGTCTCAACGTGTCACATTTTTATTTTAATGTGGTTGAGCTCCTGTGGTGGCAAGAGCCTTGAGCAGTATCTCGCGGGGTAGTTGTTTGGACAACCACTTTTCTATTTCCTCTCTGGGTTGGTTTTGGATTCTCAAGAATGATATTGTTTTGATAGGTATCTAATGTAAGGTCTTGGACCCACATGGATCGACCCTTTGTGTGTTTTCAAAGATCGAGGTTCTCAAAGATGGATCATAGGAAGTCTGGAAGAGTTCATTCATAAGAAGCTGGAGTAGGAGATACATGACGTGCCCATGTGGTACACGACATGTACAAATCAGTTTTCAAATAAATAAAAAGTGTCAAGATGATGTGTTTTTCAAAATAAGTCACCTTGAGGAAGTACATGACATGATGAGAAGTTACACGCAGTGTACTTCCCCGCCACTGGGTGTTTTTAAAGACACATGCTGCTTAGGTTTCACAAACCCTACAGCTTGAGCACAACCCCTCTCAAAACTAGATGACCCAGATTCCCCCTTCAACGTTTTGGGATTTACTTAATCCTGGATTGGTTCCCTGCTTCCTTTTCCAATTTTACATCAATCTAAGGTAATATATACATCCTTTATTTGATTTTCTTCAATCCGTTCTCTCATATTTCTCATTTCCATGCTATGGTATTTGATGTCCACGGTTCCAAGGGAGTTTCTTTTAGTTATTGTTTATGCGGTTGTGATGTGACATCCTCAGGTGGATGCAATTGTTGTGTGGAGGGTGATCATGATCCATTTTTATGATCCATTCAAGAGTGAAGAACTTAGAAAAACTTTTGAGGTTGGCAATTTATTGCTTCTATATTCTTTTCCATGCAACAATAGAGTTATCATGTTTTAGCCCTTTGGATCACAATGGAATAGAACTCATTAAATAATTGAATTGAATTAAAATAATTTGTTTGATCACATGTTGTTTTGTTGAACTATGATATCATTCTTTCTCTTGATTTTCTAGATAGTGTGATATCTATGCCTTTCTTATAGCATGCTGTTCTTGATGAAATTGGTAAAGAGGGTATATATGGAATTAATTGATAGTTAAATGGATAAAGATAATGATTTATGTAAATGAATTTTGTTGTTTTTGTAATTTTATGTTAGTAAAATTGATGTAGATGTTCATTCCTATTCCAGTTGGTTGTTAAACTTGATGCATGTTGGTGCTTGTTGTTTAAAGGCATGTCCAATTAATTTTTTAATTAATCTGTGGTAGCTATGATAGCTTGTAGTTTAGGTTCCCTATAGTTGGAACCTACTAATAATGAATCGGTTAATTCAAGATGGATTAAATAAATAGTTTTTTTGATAAAAGGTAATCCTTGATAGGGTTCTGAGTTACCCTCTTGCTTGTAAAGGTCAAATATCCTTATGCTTGGAGTTGTGAGAGCTCATAGCTTGTGAAGGCAGAATGTGTTAGTTATGGACAACAACCCAACTTACTTATTAATTCCTATTACTTGTGATGTGGTTTGATCATGGATAGCTGTTGTGATATGTGGGGATAGAGAGGCCCATTGGTTGTTGTAGCAATTGATTCCTAGGGTGGAGCGATGCATCATTTTATGAAAGTGGGTGTCAAGGAGGACACCAAAGGTGATGAAACATGTTGGATATTAATGTTGGATGATTTATGAATCTTTTTAGTTGTTTATATTCTTTAATTTCCCCACATATCAAGGTAGCTAGTTTTTCTTACCCTCCTTCGAAAAGGGTAGAAAACGTGTGGGGCATGCCATGTGCCTCCCTTGTTTGGCTTCTCAAGGATATATAGGTCTGTGCTCATGATATAGGTGGAATAGACTTGACAAGTATCCAATCTACTCACTGTGTTGGACACCTAGGGTTTGGTACATTAGTTTTTATTTTCTATAATTCCTGGAATTATGAAGAGTAATAGTGTAGTTAATAAATTATAGAATAAATGATATTAACCCAAGGGTTAGGAGATTTCTGGTATGCAATGATGAGGTTTCAATTTTAAGGAACATTGGACTTTGGGTGTGATGCTAATAAAATAAAATGTGAAATTGTTAATGGGTAATTAATTGTTAATCAATTAATTAACGTAAAGTTCAATTGATAAAAAGGTAATGAAGTAGAGTAATAAATCTCTTTAAAAAGTCATGTGCTTATAGGATACTTAGTCTTAATAGTGGAAGCTGTGAGTATGAGAGACGTTAGCTATAGTTGATTCTATGAATATGTTATTCCCATAATGTGGTTATGAGATATAGTGTATTATATACTTTTTGTGTTTCTATATGCTACTCCACCCCGTCATTTAGAGAAACTGACACCCCAAGGATGCTGAGACCTGGGGGGGGGGGTGTTTTCCCCAACATTCCTATGGGAGTATGGATGGCTGTCTATCCTCCTTGCCCCTGCTCTTTTGTCTTGGTAGTTTCTTTTATTGGTAGGCACAACAACTACTTTTTCCCATATATGTGTATAGAGGGTAGTTGTAACACCCTAAGGTTTTTAAAAAAAATATTGGAATGCATGAAACTTTTTTAAGTAGATATTTCTAACTAGCCTTTAAACATAGTTTTTTGCGGCTTCAATGTTTTGAATTTCAAACAATAGTCATCTACAACTATGTTCGGTATGTTATTTGGAGTATAATGGAACCAACTTGATTTTTGGTGAATAGTAACATGCCCTTATAAATAGTAATATGAATAGTAATATTACCATAATGTATATTAAATTGTATTAATATTTTATTTTCATAAGGCTTTAAGATAATGACATCTTGGTTTATTTTTCAAGGTGATATAAAAGCATTTATAGAATTAAAGTTGTTAATTTTTGAATAAAGTATGGATTTATTTAAAAATAAAACTAAAAATACATAGAAAATTATTTTCAAAAAATGGAATTCATTTTTGAAATCTACACTTCGAAAAATGGTAAGGGTGGTTTTTTGGGAATTTTCTGAAATTCTAGAATTTTTTTTGAATAGTGAAATACGGTAAACTACAATATATTTAAATTATCAGTTAAATACACTATTAATGACATCATAAATGATGTGAGACTACCTGTTTTGAACTCACATTCAATTATTACTATTTTGGGTCACATTAATTAAGATTATTCATAGTCTTGAGAAACAATATTACAACAATGATTAAAATAATGAAAAATACATCCTCTCCTCCAAAATAAATACCACCCTCATTTCCCCCTTCCTTCCACACATCTAAAGCCAAGATACTTACCTAATTTCTGCCCAATACTCCTCCCAAGACTCTTCCCCACATCCTAGAGATTTTGGTCTCATTAAAAGGCCAAAACCTAAGGCCTTAAGAAGGATCTAATGGATAATAGGTCTAGAGGTAAACATCCTATTTTGTTTCCTTTCTTTTCATTCATTTTATGTTATTATTTTTAATTTCCTTTGGCTTATGTTGGGATTTGTCATTCCATATCCCCCTTACTGCCCATAATATGTAATAATGATGAGATAAACCTTTTCTCTAATCAAAATATTTTATGAAATTGTAAGCAATGTCGTTAGGCTACCAAAATTTCGTAATGGATTCTACATGAACCACCATTATTACTTTGAGTTTCACTATCTATATTTTTACACAATATATGTTGTCTTTTATTTTATTAAAAACTTCTAAATTCAGTTTATACACTCCAGAATCATTTTTCAAGATCCATCCCTCATTTTCTTTTGGGGATATACATGTTTTTAAGTGACTCCCTCCTTAATTATTCTCGATAAGCAAACCTATTTTAAGGGAACATCCCAAATTCTTACCCGATTTCAAGTGCACTCTATCTTCTATTTTAAGCCACCAATATATTTATAAAATCATAACTTTTATTATGAAAATATTATTGGTTCACTTTTGGTTTGTTATAAATGATTTTCCCATTTCTATTTTAAAGGCTCAATAGTATTTTCCTTAAACTACTCAAAAATGTTTTAATGCTAATGTTTCATAAATAAATTTCTTACTTGTTGTCACTATTACTTGACATCACTCACCATGATACATTCCCACTTTCCCTTATGAATTTCCATGTATATTTTGTTGGATTTGGTGGCCTAGAACTAACTAATTTGTACTTTTTTCATTAATAAATACTTTATCACATCCTGATTGTTCATCTGCATGACAATGCATGTGATAATGTCCTAAGGATAGCAGTTACATTAAATGGTCATAGTGGATCCTTGATATGACAAGAACCCGGATGTCCCATAACATTGTTCTTGAATATATGTTCTATGTATGGATAATGTTATTTTAGGGACACAAATAATACAGGCCATTAGGGGAGAGGACTCATAAAAATTTGAGGCACCTTCTCATGGTGTGCACCCTTGGTAATATCCAGGAGGATACTATGAGAACGAGACCCACCAGTAGGAAATCCACATTTCATAGTGTCTTTGGATGTTCCTATCTGTGGACGTGTGTATTGGTCCTTAGAATTTAATATTATTATTAATGGGTATTACAACTCACATAGTTAGATGTATTGATGAAAACTGTGATGACACACTATTCATAGAAAGGTAGGATACATTAGGTGCGACATGAGTGATACTGCATTAATAGATAACGTGAGAAAGTATTTTTGCCTTATGTTCCATTACGGAAGTAGATATCTCAGGCCCTTTGATGGAATTGATAGATTCTGAATAAATCCATGGCCATAGTAAGGAATGGGTGAGTTCAATTCCAGAAAGTCAAAGAAAGAATAATCGAGCACATGGGTTGATATCACTAGCATGAAACCCGCTTGATTTGAGATATCGAGACAAAGGGACTATATTACACGGTAAGAATTTGTAGGAGGTGACACATCATTGCATCGTTAACTTCATTATCTATGGGTTCCTTGGCGTGTTTCTAGATGCTAACCTTGGAATTTAGGTAGGCTCCGCCTAATGCCACTAAGGAAGAGGCCTAGAGGGTCACACACTAAGTGTGTCCAAGTATCTCAGTTAAATATTAATTTAACAAGTTAAATAAAGATTATTCCTGATTGTGGTTTAATAATTATTTAAGGATGTCAGATCGCTTTTATTTTGACATAAGTTATTCAAGAAAATATATTATGGGAGAAATATTATATTAATTAGTGAGTAATGCAGTGATATTTATTTTAGAAATAAATAGCCATTATTCAAGTAATAATAAATGTGGTGGAGGAAATAATGAAAAATGAAAAATAAAAGTACACGCTGTGTATATTAAATATACACGCCAAGTATTTTTTTTGGGAATTAATGAGAAATAATATTATTTTTTTAATTAAATAATATGAGTTTTAATTCGCTGGGTGCATGTCAAGTTATAATAATACTCAAATGTTATTATTAGACATGGGGTATTACTAATAATTAAATGAAAAGAATAAATGCTTTTGGGTAATTAATTCATTTTTTTATTCTATGTAATTAAAATCCCAATTATATAATTGTCATTAACCTTTCCATTTTTTTGGTGGTTGTGCACAACAGATCCCAGAACGCTGTCAAGCTTCAAGAGAGAGATCCTCCTACACTAGATCAAGGCTATCGAAGGTGGGAATCGCAAGCGAAGGCTCTTCAGCACTAGCACCCGAATATCCCTTCAGCGACGTCCATAGATACGTGGAGCATGTGTGTATCACTAAAAGAGAAATCCTACACATGGATTCTATGACGCAATGATGGATCACATCAAATCGTTACCGGAAACATCAACGAAGAGAGAGTTCCATCAAATTAATTCTTATCAATTAATTAAATTAATTAAAACCAACATATGATGATTATACCTATGGTTCTAGGACTCCCATCTTTCTTTTTCATTATTCGTTCTATTCTGAAGATTTGGCATTTTATTATCATGACAGTTCTGAGATTGATCTTTTTTAATGCTAAAATTAATGTTGGGTACACCCACCAATGCGCTTTTGCTTCTCCCAGAACCTACAAGTGGTATCAGATGGATTCATATCATTGATTATTATTATTTAGTTTTTAGTTGGTGATTTATGAATTTAATAATTTAGTTGTTTCAATTCAAGTTAATCATTCTTTAAATCTGAATCTTGAGATATGTTCCTCCTCTCTCGTTTCTTGTTCACCTTACAGAAACAATATTTTCTTTTAATTTTGATTAAAATAAAATAGAGGATCTCATCTGGAGATTCCAAATGTTCCTGGTCGTACAACACTATAATACACGACATGTATTCAGAAGTACACACCGTATAGTATAGGTTCAATGCATTGTACTGGTACACCAAATCATACCATGTAAATGGATCCTATCTAAGTCTTTAATAATCTGTGTGTTGACAAGGAATAGGTGGCACACGATTTCTGGATTACACACCGTGTGACCCATAGAACACAACGTGTAGTCCCTTCAGGTTAGGGTTGGATTGTGTACCTTTTACATGGCTTGCTAGGCTGGAAACCATGTAACACAGATACTACACGACGTGTGTCCCACTGAACACGCCATGTACTCTGAGAATTTCTAAAGTACATCTACATGACACGTCCCCTGGTGTGTACTTTGGATGGACGGTGAACAAAATTACATGCCATGTAGTCGGAACTACATGCTGTGTACTCATCCAAATTACGCAGATTTATTAAAATTTATTATTATATTATAAAAACTCTTGAATCATGTGCCACAGTGCAAGCGTAAAGCTGAGGCACAACACGTGATATGTGTTTTATATATATGTGTTTAATTTAACATCTGCGTAGTGTACATTTCTACTCATTGGGTAGTTAGGAACGAGAAATCACCGGGTTTCCTCCAAGGTACAAGTTACATATAAAGATAATTTTAAATGAATTTATTTGTTTAAAATTATGATGAATGAGAATCTCATGGAAATTCAGAAAAGTGTTTAAGATAAAATGATTGATTAATTAAAGATAACTAATTGATTCAAGCGTGATATATCTTAAACAAGAACTATTAAATAACTGAATATTAGTTTTACTTATGAGTATATGTTGTTGCATGCTTGGATGATCATGATCTAGACTAAGACCTTTTTATGCGAATGGTTTCTTTTAATTAATTTATTTAAATTATATTTTTTGGCTTGCGAGCCTTATCCACATTAATACGTAAGGCCTTCGCGCCCAAGGTTTATTTTATGTAAAACCACATTTTACCCCTCACCTATGTGTGAGACAAAAGCATATGTAATGGATGGAGCTCCCAAGCTTGTGGAGGCAGCTCAAGTTAGGAGCCAAGGTGAAACCAATCCCATGTGATACAAAGGTGGACAGGTGGAAAGCTGTAAACACGAATCGAAACGGTTTGAGGTGTTTCTCCCCTAGATCTTTGGTTAGTTTATAAACTACTATATAAACTAACCAATAGAACAAGCTCATGATCATACAATTTATTTTATTTCTATTAGTTTCATAGTTTAATTATTATTGGTGTGTTTTCACGATCACACAATTAATGAATTAAATAAGCATGCAAGATAGAACTAAAATAAGACTATCTTATGTGAAAAATATTATCATAGACATGGTTAATCACTTAAGTATATCCCACTTAACATTAAAAATAATGTAATCAAATATAATAAAATGGAAATTTACGTATAAGGATAAAATCCCTCAAAGAAATATTATGTTGGTATAGCCTTCCATATTCTTAGTTAGAATCGAACCATAGTTCAAAGTTCTTGACCAACCCTAGTTGGAGTGCTTTCAATTATCTGAGAATTCTAATTCAAGGATTTGGGTTGACTTGAATTGGTTCGCATCAAGGGTTGACTTCCATAGAAGGACTTTATGTGACCAAGTGGAAAAGGTTGAGGAAATCCAAAAATAAAAGGATTTTAGGATTGGGGAGTCCACTCAGCGAATCAAGGAGCTGCGAGTTATTGTAGTTGGAATTTGAAATACCTACCTAAACCCCTTCAAGTTTCTTGACCAACCCTAGATGGGGTAATTATAAGGTAAATATGTATCCTTTCCACTAGAATATTTAGGCAATAGAATATTCAGAAGTCAATGGTGGGGGCTGTTGGATTTCGATAAAATAGTGGGAGACTAATAAGTATTAATTAATTTATTTGCCTCAATTTTATCATAATAAAGTAATAAACATTTTCTCATCTTAATTTGTAGAAACTATAAGGAAAATGACTTCAAACATATCATTGGGAACCATACTCAATAAATAAAACCTTCTCACTGACACCAATTTCCAATAGTGTCAGTGGCGTTTACGCGTCATCCTTCATCGCGAGAGGGAATTGTATGTGCTGGAAGAGCCTATTTCAATTTCTCCTGGGAAAGAGGCCAGTGATGAGGAACTATCTCTCTATATAAAACATATGGATGTTGCCACATATTTCAAATATTTTTTGTTATTGGACATATCTAATGAGGTATTGAAGCAACATGAAAACATTGATGCATATAGCATGATGTCTCACCTTAAGGATATATACCAAGAAAAGGTGAGACAAGAGAGATATTAGATCTCCAATGATTTTTTTTACAACTAAGATTGGAGAGTCTTCACCAACATGGCCTCATGTAGTCATGTTTATTGGCTACATTGAATGCCTGGACATCTTAGGGATTATGTCCCCGGATGAGTTGCATACAGATCTCATCCTATCATCATTTCCCAAGACCTTCTCTAGCTTTATTGGCAACTATAACATGAGCAACAATGAGAAGATTCTATCAGAACTTTTGACCTTAATTCGTCAGGTAGATAAGGACATGGGGCGTGACAAACCCGCAGTCCTTATGGTGAATAAGAAACGAAAGGACAAGGCAAAGGGGCCAAGGTCTTATAAATGGTCTGAAGTCCCCGAGAAGCATCCCTCAAAGAATGGGAAGATCTAGAGGCAGAGCATGGAATGCGAGGCAGTATGTTTTGCATGTGGCAAGAAAGGCCATAGGAAGATTAACTGCACCCAGAAGCATGGGGATGCTAAAGTTGTGTTCTTTATTGAGTGCAATCTTTCCATTTATACACATTGGGTATTTGATACCGCTTGTGGGGCTCCCATCTATATTCAAATACAGGAACCAAGTAGATTTAGAAATATTTCCAGAGGAGAGGCGGATCTTCGAGGAGCCAATGGTGTGAGGATGGCCGCATTAGCCCTTGGCGATTACCACCTCTCATTTCTAACAAGGATGATTTTGGTTTTACATAACTGTTATTATGGTCCTAGTGTTACCAAAAACATAATTTATGCATCATGTTTGGATATGGATGGATTTATTTTCAAGTTTTTAAATAATGGTTTCTTCTTTTATAAGAATAATGTATGTTATGGTATGGTGAATTTAAATAATGGTTTGTATGTATTAAATTATGAAAACCAAGTGTTGGAAATCGATAACGAAACAAACCCAATGACTCATACATCACCCAGTTGTGGCATCACCGTGTCAGATATGTAAACGAGAAGCGCTTGACAAATCAATTTTAAGATGGATATTTAGACTCTATTGAGCTAAAACCACTTGATAGATGTCATGATTGTTAATAAGATAAAATGACCAAGCCACCTTTCAGGGGACAGGGTGAAAGTGCCACAAAGCTTCTAGGATTGGTGCACACGGATGTGTGTGGACCATTTCCAGTAGAAGATAGAGGTGGATATTCTTACTTCATTACTTTTACTGATTATTTAAGTAGATATGGATATGTCTACTTAATGAGGTATAAGTGAGAATACTTAGAGAAATTTAAGGAATTCAAGAATGAAGTAGAGAATCTACTTGGTAAGAAGATAAAGAAGTTTCGATTGGATCGAGGTTGAGAATATCTAAACCAAGAGTTCATCAATCTTATACGGGAGTTTGTGATTCTATCTCAGCTTACTCCTCCTTATAAACCACAGTGGAATGGTGTTAGTGAACAGAGGAACCACACCTTGTTAGACATGGTGAGGTTGATGACGAGTCACGTAGATCTTTCATTATCTTTTTGGGATATGCATTACAGACTGCAACATACACATTAAACTGAGTACCAGCTAAGGCAGAAAATGGAATTCCCTCCGAGTTACGGAATAGAAAGAAACCCATTTTGTCGCACACATATGTATGGGGATGCGAGGAATTTGTTAAGGCCTTATCAGCCAACAAAATAGCACCCTATGACATGAAGTGTATCTTTATAAGATATCCCAAAGAAACGAAAGGATATTTCTTATATAACCATTCAGACAAGAAAGTGGCTATCGCAAGACAAGCTGTGTTGCTCGAGAGGGAGCACATCCTCAAAAGGGATAGTGGGAGCAAGACCGACTTCAACAAAGTTGATGCTCAAGATACACAGGAGTTGGTATAGGAATAAGTTCCCCATGTCCTCGTGGAAGAGGTTCCAAAACACAAGTACTTCGTAGGAGCTCAAGGGCGGTAAGGGAAACAGAGAGATTTGGTTTCCTAGTCACCGAGGATGGTGAATCATTATTGTTGGACAATGATGAACCTCTATCCTACAAGGAACAGTAGAAAGATCATAAGCTACAAGATGTCTAGAAGCTATGAATTCTAAGATGAATTCCATGTATCAGAACCAAGTCTAGGTTCTGATCGATGGGCTAGTTGACGTAAAGCCTATTGGATGAAAATGGGTATTCAAGAGAAAAATGGACATGGAAGGTCATGTTTGCACCTATAAAGCAATTCTGGTGGATAAATGATTTAGATAGCATCAAGGAATTGACTATAATGAATCCTTCTCACCAGTTTACATGTTTAAATCTATAAGAATCATAATTTCCATAGTAGCTTACCATGACTACGAGATTTGGAAAATAGATGTCAAAATAGAATTCCTTAATGGGAACCTTCAGTAAGATGTCTATATGACCCAACAAGAAGGGTTTGTGACACCAATTGAAGCCAAATGGGTTTGCAAGTTAGAGAAATCCATTTATGGATTAAATAAAGCATCTAGGTCATGAAACATTTGATTTGATGAAGCCATAAAAGAAATTTGGTTTCATTAATAATGAATGTGAGCCATGTGTTTATTTGAAGTTTAATGGTAATGCGGTCGTTATCCTAGTAGTTTATATTGATGACATATTTCTTATTGGAAACGATGTACCCATATTACAGATAGTTAAGGAATAGTTGAACAAGTTTTTATCCATGATGTACTTGGGTGAAGCAGCCTACATTCTAGGGATCAAGATCATTCGTGATAGATCCAAGAGGCTGCTTGGACTAAATTAGGGTACATACATTGATGAGATACTAAAGAGATTTAGTATGGAACAATCCAAGAGGGGATTGGTTCCACTGTCACATGGCCTACATATTTCTAAGAAAATGTGTCCTCAGACACAACAAGAAAAATATAGAATGAGTAATATCCCATACACTTCGGATATAGTATCCATCTTGTATTCCATATTATGTACCAGGACAAATGTTTCCTATGCACTGATCATGGTAGGAAGATATCAAGAAGATCCAAGAGAACAACATTGGACTGCTGTTAAGACTATCCTTAAGTATTTGAGAAGAACTAAGGATATGTTCCTAGTGTATGGAGGAGACAAGGAGCTTATAATCAGAGGGTATGATGATACTATTTTTTAAATAGATCAAAACGATCTGATGTCGCAATCTGGATATGTTTTCTGTCTCAACAGAGGAGCTGTCAGTAGGAAGAGTTCAAAAAAGCAAGTGGTCACCAATTCTATAGCAGAGTCTGAATATATAACAGCTTATGGTATATCCAAGGAAGCCTTCTAGATTCTGAACATTGTCCAGGATCTTGATGTGGTGCCTAGCAGTAAAGATCATATCATGTTGTATTATGATAATACTACAATGGTGGCTGTTGCAAAAGAACCATGGTCACATCAACACACAAAGCACATACTCCAAAAGTATCAACTCTTGAGATATTTCTATCAAAGTGGTGATGTTGTAGTGAGCAGAGTGTCTATAGAAGAGAACGTGGTAGACCCCATGACTAAAGGCCTATCTTAGTAGAAGCATGAATATTATGTGAGATCTTGCGGGATAAAGGTTTTTAGCAGTTGAATCTAGTCCAAGTGGGAGTCTGTTGGAGTTGGTGGCCTAAAACTGACCACTTTTTAATTTATTCATTAACAAATACCTTATCACATCTTGATTGTTCTGCTATGTTATAATGCATGTGATAATGTCATAAGGATAGTTGTTTCATTAAAAGGTCATAGCAGATCCTAGCTATGATGAGAACCTGGAAGTGCCATAACACTATTTATGAATATATATTCTATGGATGGATGATGTTATTTGAGAGAAAAAAATAATACAGGCCACTAGAGGTGAATACTCATAAAACATTGAGTCACCTTCTCATGGTGTATGCCCTTGGTAATATCTCAGAGGATATTATGAGAATGAGACCCGCTAGTAGGAAATCCACATTTCATAATGTCATTGGATGCTCCTATTTGTGAACGTGTGTATTGGTCCTTAGACTTTAAGATTATTATTAATGGATAGTACAACTCACGCATTTAGATGTATTGATGAAAACTATGACGACACACTGTTCGCAGTGAGGTAGGATACATTGGGTGCATCATGAGTGATACTGCATTAATTGATAATGCGAGAAAGGATTCGTCCCTTCTATTCCATAACATATGTAGATATCTTAGGCATTTTGATGGAATTGATATAGCCTAAATAAATCCATGGACATGGTAAGGAATGGGTGAGTTCAATTCCAGAAAGTCAAAGAAAGAATAATCGAGCACATGGGTTGATGGAACTACCATGAAACCCTCTTGATTTGAGATACCGAGACAAATGGATTATATTACATAGTAAGCGTTCGTAGGGGGTGACACATTATTGTGGAGTTAACTTCTTTTTCTAGGGGTGCCTTGGTGTGTTTCTAGACGCTAACCTTGGACTTTAGGTAGGCTCCTCTTAATGCCACTGAGAAAGAGGCCTAGAGGGTCACATATTAAGTGTGTCCATGTACCTTAGTTAAATATTAATTTAACAATTTAAATAAATATTATTCCGTACTGTGGATTAATAATTATTTACGGATGCCTGATCACATTTATTTCGACACTAGTTATTCAAGAGAATATATTGTGGGAGAACTAATATATTTATTAGTGAGTAATGAAGTGATTTTTTTAGAAATATATAGCCATTATTCAAGGTCTAATAAATGTGGTGGTGGAAATAAATAAAAATGAAAAATAAAAGTACACACTATGTATATTAAATATACACACCGTTTATTTTTTATGGGTATTAATGAGAAATAATATTATTTATTTAATTAAATATTATTAGGTGTAATTCGCTGGGCACATTTCAAGTTATAATAATAGTCAACTGTTTTTATTAGACTTGAGTTATTACTAAGAATTAAACGAAATGAATAAATGATTTCGGGTAATTAATTTGTTTTATTATTATATGTAATTAAAATATCAATTATCTAATTCTCATTAACCTAGCCATTTTTTTGGTGGTTGTGCACAAAGAATCTAAGAATGCTCTCAAACTTTGAGAGAGAGATCCTCCTCCACTAGATCAAGGCGATCAAAGGAGAACATCTCAAGTGAAGGATCTTTGGTGCTAGCACCTAGAGATCCCATCAGCGACGTCTAGAGATACATGAAGCACATGTGGATCACCTGTAGAGGAATCCTACACTAGGATTCTATGACACAATGAAGAATCACATCTGATCATGAACAGAAACATCAACAGAGAGAGAATTCCATCAAGGTAATTCTTATCAATTAATTAAATTAATTATAACCAACATTTGATGATCCTATCTATGGTTCTAAGACTCCCATATTTCTTTTTCGTTCTTCATTCTATTCCGAAGATCGGAAATTTTATTATCATGATGGATCCTGGATTGATCGTTGTTAACGCTAAAATTAATGTTGGGTACACCCACCAACACACTTCTACTACACCCAGAACCTACATATTTTAGTTCCTTTCTTTCATGGACACTTTTATGATATTTCCATTTATTATGTTTTGTGACATAATTATGATACCCACTTATTTCCATGGGTACCCATATGTTTATGTGTGGTTGATTATGTATGGTTATTTATGTGGAAAGCATATTTATAAAAATTTTAAGATGGGTTCACCCATATAGAACTCCAATGCATTGGGTATGTGTAAGTTGGAGGCTAGCCGTATGGTTACTCCAAGTGTAACTGCGATGGTTAAAAAAATTTTAATATAGACGTGCATGTTACAAATTATAAGGTAGCTGAGAGGAATACAAGATTATGTAACAAATTCCCCAATATACTCTTATGGTTTTATTTATGTTCTTATATTTTGTGCGGATCTTGTTGAAATATCAGGTTTCAGAAAGTATAAATGGGTAACAAGTATGTATTTGAAAATGATTTCATACGTTAAAAGTATTCATGGTTTAATATGTTCTTTCCTTATTATCATATCTCTTACTGAGATTTTTGTTCTCATCCTATTTTTTTAAATTATTTTAACAGGTTATAAATACGTGTAAGACAAATAAGGAAGCCATGTTAAATAATTAAAGAATTGTCAAAGAAAATCATGTTATATTTGAAAGTGTTATATTTTGGAAGAAAGAAATATTGTTTTTATAGTATCCACTCTGTATTAATGTGTGATGTTATGAATTTATTATGTCAAAATTCCCTATATATGTAAACATTAAAATATCCTCAATGTGAAAGGAAATTATTTCATGAAAATATTCAAGATTAAGTAATGTAACAAGGCCGGGTCCTTATAGTTGGTATCATCAGATAGTATAGATAACTTTAGGGTTAGGATGTAGTTAATATAATACCATAATTATTGTCCACTTTATAGTTAATTTTAAATGTTATATAATTTAAATATTACCATGTTTCTTGAAATAAGATATGTTTGTTATTAATGGTTTTCCATAGAAGAAATAAAGAAGCTAAAGAGGAGAGGCACCGATAGAATTCCATCCTACCGAATCTGCATGCCAGAATGTTAGGGATTAGAACCAAGCAGTTTTTAATAGTAATGGCCCAGGAAATGCATGAAGTGAATGGTGGTGGAATCCATGAAAGAGAAAAAACAAATATAGTACAACAAAACATGAAAATAGTGGATCATTTTATGAGACAACACCCTCCTACTTTCAATGGATCTTCTGACCCAATAACAGATGAAGGATGGATTAAATCCCATGAAAAGATATTTGATGTGATGGGTTGTTTAGATAATCAAAAGGTATGTCTTTCCATTTATTGTTTTGAAGGTGAATATGATCAGGGGTGGTCAATGGTTAGGAATATCCAGGATAAAGAGTATATTGATGACTTATAGCGGGTTGAATTTAAAATTCATTTACTTGAAAAATATTTTCCTAAGGTGGTGTGACTTAGGATGGAGAAGAAATTCCTTGAATTGAAGAAAAAGGAGGAAGATTCAGAGGATGTGTATGAAGATAACTTTACCTGACTGGTGAGGTATGCTCCAAATAATATTCTGGATCTTGATATGAAAATCAACTGCTTTTACTCGGGATTGAAACTAAGGTATCAAAGGGCATTGGCTGCCTGTGAATTCAAAATTTATGAGAAAATTTTATGATGTGATGAGAGGGTAGATATGGAGTTTCTTGATGGTCAATTTCATTTTGGAAATAAGGAGAAGAATAAGTCAAAATGGAAAGCTATGGGATAGAATCAACCAAAGAAACCTTATGGTAAGAAAATCCACTTTCTAGTTTGTAAAATGTGTTGTAAAAAGCACCTTGGGGAATGTATTACCAAAATGGTGAAGTGCTTTCGATGCAATAAGTTTTCACATATTTCATGAGAGTGTAATGAAAATGATCATAAGACTAATCCTGATAAGAAAACTATAACGTGTCTTAAATGTGGTGAGATGGGTCATTATGAAATTGCATACCCAAAGAGAGATCTGAATGTGGCAATGAAGCCATACTATAAGCCGAAAGGAGTAGTGAGATCCTTTGCGACTACTTCAGCACACATCGGGCCATCCAATGAAGTTGTATTAGGTACTTTGTTTGTTTACTAAGAATTTTCTAAATTTTGTTTCGATATAGGGTCTACACATTCCTTCATTTCAGAGAAATTTTCAATTAAATTGAAAATATCAACTCAATAAATGAGACACAAACATTTTGTTAAAACACCAGGGGAAATATTATAGTAAAGAATAATTATAAGAATCATTTTATTATGTACTATAGAAATTATTTACCCACAAACCTTTTTGCTTTTCCCTTATTTGAGTTTGATGTTATTCTGGGAGTAGATTAGCTTTCTGTTTATCATACTAAGATTGACTGTAGAGCTAAATAAGTTGTTTTTCAGAAAGAGTTTTGGCATGTATAAAATAATGAACCCATACTATTGATAACATATCATGAAGTTGAGAAACATTTGAAGGATTGAAATGAAAGTTAACTTTATCATATTGTGGAAAACCAGGGAACTATTTAGATTAATGATGTGCTAGTGGTAAATGAATACCTTAATGTTTTTCCTAATGAGTTAGCTAGTGTCATACCTGATTGGGATGTCAAATTCAAAATTGAATTAGTTTCCTGATGATAAGCCAATTTCAAATCCTCCATATCATATGGCTCAAATAAAAATTTGTGAATTGAAAAACCAGTTGATGTATTTTCTTAATAAAGGCTTTATTCATTCTACCACTTAACTATGGGGTGCCCCAATTATTTTGTTAAAATGTAATATGGTTCCATGAGACTTTGCATTTATTATAGAGTTTTGAATAACAACCATGTTAAAAAAATATATTTTTCCTCACATCGATTACTTGTTTAATCAGCTCTAGGGAGCTTAGTACTTTTTCAAGATTTACTTGAGATATGGATACCATCATCTGATGGTGAAGGAGGATGACATCCTAAAAATATATTTTTTTACTAGTTATGGGCATTATGAATTTTTGGTTATGCCTTTTTGTTTAACTAATGCACCATATGTATTGATGAATCTTATGAATAGACTATTTAATGAGTTCTTTGATATATTTTTGGTTTTATTTATTTATTAAATTCTGGTGTTTTCTAAAAATAAAGAGGAGCATGGAAAACATATAAGGGTTGTTTTAAAAATTTTAAATGAAAAGAAACTATATGGAAAATTCAGAAAGTGTGATTTTTGTTGAAACAAATTTCTTTTCTTGGGAAAATTGTAATTAAGGATTGAATAATAGCTGATACTTCTGAAACAAAAGTGGTTGATGAATGGAAAATACCTACAAATGTTACAGAGATTCATATTTTTCTTGGATTAGCAGGTTATTACTGATGATTTGTCAAGAAATTTTCATGGTTATCTAGCCTGATAACTAAGTTAATACAAAAAGAGGTTAAATTTATTTGGATAGAAGAATGTGATATTTGTTTTCAGAAACTGAAGAAGATATTGGTGAATGATCTAGTTTTGTCCTTGCCTTCTCGAAATGGTGTGTTTGTAATCTATATTGATGCTTCATTGAAGGGACTTGGTTGTGTTCTGATGTAGAATGATGAGGCAATTTCTTATGAATCTAGACAACTAAAACCTCATGAGTTAAATTATCCCACGCATGATTTGGAATTAGAAATCGTGGTTTTTTCATTGAAAATTTGGAGGCATCATTTATATGAAGACAAATTTCAAATATATACTGACCCTAAAAGTATGAATCATATATTCACTCAAAAGTAATTAAAATGGGGAAGAGAAGATGTCTTGAACTAATAAAGGATTATGATTGCACAATCAATTACCATACAGAAAAATAAAACAACTTGGATGATTCTTTGAGATGAAATTATCATGCATCATAAACCATGATACCTTTGGAACATGATCTCTTGATTAATGATTTGATAAATTTTGGCTCAGAAGTTGTTGGTGTAGGAAATACCTCAGTTTTGTTTTATGTTTCAGTGCAGTCATCCTTGTCATCTATAATTAAGCAAGAGAATAAGAAAGACCATGAGCTATAGAAAAAAGTTTAATTGGTTAAAATGGGAAAGGATCCAGAATTTAATATTCAAAAATATTGTGTGTTATGATTTGGAAAATGGTTGTATGTTCATTGTAATTCTCAGTTGAAGAAATATTTGTTTTTTGGAGCTCATAGTTCTACATTTTTGGTTCATCCTAGCAGTACTAATATTTACAGATACCATTATTATTATTATTATTGCAGGGATGAAACAAAAAAAGACATTGCAGATTTTACTATAAAATGTTTGACATATCAACATGTTAAAGTAGAACGACAATTACCAAAGGGGATGCTTCAGCCTTTGCCAGTTACAGAGTGGAAATGGGATAATGTTTCCAGGGACTTTATGGTGGGACTACCTAAGACATATTGAGGTAATAATTTGATTTGGGTTATTGTTGATCGGCTAAAAAATTATTCACATTTTATTTCTATTCGAGATACAATGTATTTGGATTAGATTTCTCAACTATACCTCAAAGAGATTGTCAAGTTACATGGAGTTCCTCTTTCTATTGTATCTGACCAAGATCCCAGGTTCAATTCTATCTTTTGTAAGGGACATCAGAAGTTGTTGGGAACATAATTAATTTTCCATTCATCTTTTCAACCACAATCAGATGGCTAGTCAGAACGAACAACTCAAACTTTAAAGGATATGGTTCGAGCTTGCACAATGGAATACAAGGGAAGTTGGGATAAACATATTTCTTTAGTTGATTTTACTAAAAATAATAGTTTTCATTCCAATATACAGATGCAACCTTTTGAGGCATTGTCTGGGAAGTGGTGTCAGAATCTTTTATTTTGGGATGATGTAGGTTAAAGAAAGTTGATGGGGCCAGAATTAGAAGAGGAAGTGGCTGATAAAGTAAAGATGATCCAGCAGCACATGAGGGAAGCTTAAAGCAGGCAGAAAAGTTATGAATATTACAAAAGGAAAGAATTATCTCTCAAGGAAGGGGACCATATTTTCCTTAAAATAACTCCATGGAATTGTGTGATGTGTTTTGGTAAGAAAGGGAAGACAAGTCTGTAGTTCATTAGTACTTTTGAAATTTGGGAGAAAGGTAGACCAGTTGCATACTGAGTAGCTTTTCCTTCAAGTTTATCTCAGGTACACAATGTTTTTCTTGTTTTCATGTTGAAGACGTAGGTTCTAGATTCAACTCATGTCTTGAGCCCAGAATCAGTTCACCTAGAAGAAAAACATTCTTATGAAGAGAAATCAGTTCAGATTATTGATCCAATGGAACAAATATTTCAGAATAAAGGAATGCACCAAGTAAAGGTTTTGTTGAGAAAACGCATTTTTGAAGAAGAAAAATGGGAGTCTGAGAATTCAATCAGGGAAAAATACCCACACTTGTTTAATAAGTAAATAAAATTACGGGGACGTAATTTCCAAAAGGTGAGGATAATGTTACACATAAAGTTTTTTTACAAATAAATTGAAATGCATGAAACTTTTTTTGAGTAGATATTTATAATTATCCTTTAAATATAATTTTTTTAGCTTTAATGTTTTGAATTTCCAAAAATAGTCCTTTACAATTTGTATTAGTATATTATTTGGAGTCTAATAGAACCAACTTGATTTTTCGTGAATAGTAACACACCCTTATGAATAGTAATATGACTCTAATGAATAGTAAATTTTATTAATATTTAATTTTCTTAAGGATTTATGATAATGACATCTTGCTTAATTTTTCAATGCGATATAAAAGTAATCGTGGAATTAAAGTTATTAATTATTGAATAAATCATGTTTTTATTTAAAAATAAAATTAATAATATTTAGAAAATAATTTTCCAAAAACGGATTTAATTTTTGACATCTACACGTCGAAAAATGGTAAGGGTAAAGTTTTGGGAATTTTATGAAATTCTATAATTTTTGATGAATAGTAAAGTATAGTAAAATACCATATCATCAAATTATCAATTAAATACACTATTTTTGACATCATAAGTGATGTAAGACCAATTGGTTCGAACTCACATGCCATTATTACTATTCTGGGTCACATGAATTCATATTATTCATAGTCTTGAGCAAAAATATTATAAAAATGATTAAAATAATGAAAAATACCTCCTCTCCTACACTATAAATACCACCCTCATTCCCCTCTTCCTTCCACACCTCTCAAGCCTTGAGACATAGCTATGTTCTGCCCAATACTCCACCCAAGACTCTTCCCCACGTCCAAGAGCTTCTGGTCTCACTAAAAGGAAAAAACCAAATGCCTTAAGAAGGATCTCAAGGAGAAGAGATCAAGAGGTAAATATTCTCTTTTGTTTTCATTCTTTTCTTTCATTTTATATTATTATTTTAATTTCCTTTGGATTATGTTGGGATATGTCCTTCCATATCCCCCTTAATTTCCATACTATTTAATAATGATGGGAGTACTATTTTCTATAATTAAAATATTTTATGAAATTTTAAACGACACCGTTAAGCTGCCAAACTTTTGTAAGGTATTCTACCCGAACCACCTTTATTCCTTCAGGTTGCACTATCATTATTTTTTTCCCCAAAATAAGTTATATTTTATTTTTATGAAAAAAATTTAAATTCATTTTATATTCTCCAAAATCATGTTTCAAGATCCATCCTTCATTCTCTTTCGTGGATATACACGTTTTAAGTGATTCCCTCCTTAATTCTTCCTGACATGTAAACCTATTTTAATGGAACATACCAAATTCTAACCCAATTTCAAGTGGAATATATTTTCTGTTTTAATCCACCATTTAGTTTATAAAAGTTGTCCTTTTATTTTTAAGACATTTTTAGTTCACTTTTGGGATTTTATAAATGATTGGTCCCTTTTCTATTTTAAAGGCTCAATAGTATTTTCATTTAAGACTGCTCAAAAATGTTTTAATGCTAAAGTTTCAAAAATATGTTTCTTACTTGTTGTTACTTTTACTTGACATCAATCACCATGATACATGACTACTTTTCCTTATTAATTTCCATGTATGTTTTAGTTCCATTATTTCATGGACACTTTTATGATACGCCAATTTATTATGTTTTATGACATGATTGTGATACCCACTTCTTTCCATGGGTACCCTTATTTTTAAGTGTGTTTGACTATGTATGATTATTTATATGTCAATAATATTTATGAAAATATTAATATGGGTGTGCCTAGATAGTTCTCCAATGCATTGGGTATGTGTAAGTTGGAGGTCGACCGTATGGTTACTCCAAGTGTAACTGCGATGGTTACACAAATTGTAAGGTAGCTATGAGGGTTACAAATTACAAGGTAGTTGAGAGTGTAACAAGATTATGTATTTATTTCCCCAAGATACCTTTATGGGTCAATTTATGTTCTTTTTTTGTGCGGATCTTGTGGAAATATAATGTTTCACAATGTAAGTATATATGGGTAACTAGTAGGTCTTTGAAAATGATTTCAAATGTTACAAGTATTCATGGTCTAATATTTTCTTTCATTTTTTTTTATCCATTACTGAGCTTTTTGTGCTCATCCCAAATTTTTAAATGATTTTCACTGGTTATAAGGTTTTGTAGGAAAAATAAGGATTCTAATTTAAATGATTGAATAATTTTCCATTAAAATCATGTTATATTTGAATGTTTTATATTATGGAAGAAATTAATACTATTTTTATTATATCCACTCTATTTTAATTTAGGATGTTATGAATGTATTATGTCCCAATTATATAAATATCTAAACTTGAAAATATCCTCAATGTGAAAGGACATTATTTCTTGATTAATTCAAGATTAAGTAATGTAATAAGGTTGAGTCCTTATAGCTGTAATGGCTTGTGGCTATTTCACATAGATATATTTTGGATATAGTTTACCTTATGATACTATAGGTGTAACATGTATAGGATGTGGTGGCTTGAGGATCCTTACTTGGCATATGGGATGTAATGGATTGAGGCATAACACCTGACATATGATACACATTATGCAGGCTGTGGTGGATCCCAGAAACTATTGGGTTTCATTTGCTGTTATGTAGATGGTGTGCTGCATTGACCAGGTGACTGCAGGTAAGCTTTTTGTTGCACGAGGTGCATGTGGTAGTGATCTCCCATGTGTCTTCAGGCTGGCTGTTTTAGAGATAGGTGGATTAGGACATGCAACATTGGGGAAAAGAGGAAAACCAATGGGGATGTATTATTAGTGTACCCTTGATATTTCTTTACTATATTACATACTCTTATATGTGATAATTTGTGAGAATAGCCATGGTGTGGCTGAGAACATAGTATACCTCATTAGGTGACAAGTTAATTTCACTTGTGGTTCATAGGACTTTATCATGGTTTCCTTACTTTTACATGAGTGGGTCCTAGGATGATCCTACTGAGTATATTGTTATACTCAACCTACGTATATATAAACTATTTTTCAGGACACTTAGAGAAGGTTGGAGGTATGGTTGGTTATTACTATCTTGGGGTTGTGGGAGCTATTCAGGATTCTTGGTCACTTCCATTTTTAACTTTCTTTTGGTAATTTCAGTTTTCTATTTTCAATTGTAGTAGTTTTTTCATAAAATTACATATGGTTACTTGAGTTTTCTTTTATATTGTAGCATGAGATGGAGTTTTTTGGTGTCTATCTTATCTCTTTCTTTCTCATGTGTTCTGTTAGAGGGTAATGCCTCCCATTTATGTGGTTACTATACCCTCAGTGCTAGTCTCCAACCTGGGGCCTACTAGAGGTCGGACGTGGGGGTCACTATCTCTTTTCTCACATTGTCGGCCCTAGTGGGATATACCTTGGGGGGAGGGGGTCATGAAAAAAATATATTTTACTTCAAATATGTATAATGTAAAATTACAAAAATAATGTTAAATAAGATATAATTTTGAAAAACAAAAAACAATTATAGAGGGATGTTATTAATGAATAATAGTATTGAAGGTGGGTAATTCCACTCATTACAATTATATTCAAAAAATCCTTTCACATTATTGATTTGTTTAAAAAATAATCCATTTGGAAAATGATTTAAATTTTTATTTTCAAACATGGATTAAAATTATATTTTAGCTTGAGATTGAATATGAGCAAGTTCTTGATTTTTTTATGAACTTTTCATATATTTGAATTGTTAAATAAAATTTTAATAGAGGATTACATTGATCTAATTGAAAATGATATGGAAATATTGACGAACATCATAAATTGAAATTGACTGGTGATCTAGATGGTTCATTATCTAGGAAGTACGTTATCCCTTATGGCATGAAGGAATCTTCTTCACCAATCAATTAGACTCTTCTACCCAGTGCTTGTCTTGGTTCAATGAATCGGAAAATTGTTTCCTTTTCTAATGTTGTGGCTGGTAAATCTGTAAACCCTATTGATTGGAAAAACAATGGGGGTTCATTTCCCTTGGGAGATTATTTTTCATTAGATCTCTCTCATTGTGGGGAGCCCTCTTAGTGGGGGGAAGAGTTTGTGGGTAGTCATGGTAGTAAAACTAAGGTTGAACCTGTTGTTTTAATGGTGTAACTGTTCTTTTCTAATGGAAATTTGGATTATAGTCCCTTAATTAAAGGAGATTTTACAGGGCGAGGTGAAAATGTGCCAGCTCCTGCAGTTGTTGTTATACGCGACCCCCCATGAGATTTCTCTTATTCCTACTACTGTACCTAATGGTGATTCTATTGAATTCCTTGGGATGCTATAACCTTTCTATGGCAGTCCTGAACTGTACATTCAGGTTCCAGTGTGGGACTCAGTTGCTAGAGAGGATGTAGCCACTGGATCATTTGTACATACAACCTCTCCTACTTCCTATCATGATGCCACTATCATGGATTCATCTAGGAATTTTTATGTAGTGGTTACTATCCATAAATCTTCTTATGCTTTTTTAAGTAGTTTATAATGAAGAAACTATGAAAAATAATATTTTAACCATGTTGGAGTCCATTAAATTTCCAGAGTTCGATAAACTATATAGGGAAAGAAAAGCGAAAAAGGGTAAGAAAGTCTTATCAGGTCCTTTAGAAAATGTATTGACTTTGGTCAGGAAGGATATTTCAATAGAGAAATAACTTGGGAAATCCCCAAGGAGTATGATGAGAAACACCCTGATCATGGTAAAAAAGATGAAGGTGAGTTTGCAACTTAGATGGACTGAAAAGTTGATTAGGATTCGGATACTGATGATCAAGGTGGTGTGTGGAAGACCCTGAAGCAGTTGAGGAGGGGAAGGCATCCTAGTGATCTATGTGAATTTCTTAGTCAAGGTGAAAGAGGACATGATTGGATTTTGTTCCATTATATTCTTTTGATGGTGTTTCACCTGCACCCTAAACTCTCTATGTATCGTGTTTATTTTTATAATAATTTTTATGGTCATGGGATCAACTATTGTCAGGAATTCTATGGTAAAAACCATTTTCATTTTTATTTCCATACTAATTTTCATGTTAGATAATTTATTATAGTTTCATATATAGCTAATAAATCAGTTATGTTTATTTGGACATTTTGACGAAATTCATTTCATAATCCAAAAACAACTTTGGTTGGTTGACCAAAGTAAATGTGTTCATTTTTAAAGAATCCACATATATTAATCTTGAAATAATTATCATTTTTTACTTTAAATAAAATTTTATAATCAGTTATGAAAGGTATACCAGAAAATGAATCACATCACTTTTTTATGTGGTAGTCCACACATATACATGATCAATGTTATCATTTTTCCAACAGATGGAAGGGTATGAAGGTAATTAATTTCATAAAATTTAAAATTAATAATTATTTTTTAAATATAATATATTTTAATTAATTATATCATAATATATATCCATCTTATATGGTGATGAAAAATGTAATAAAGAACTTCATTAAGGTGTTAGTCCACAAGTATGAATGAGTGGTGTTTTCATTTCACATAGGAAGGAAAAGAAGATGGAAAATGGTTGTGACATCAACATAATAACATTATATTATATGTAAGATAATTATGATATTATTTCATCATGGTTATAGAAGATTTTAAGTAGGTAGAATATGAAAGAAACATGTAAACACTCATCCAAGAGTTATACCTCTTCTTTGCGAAACCTCATTTGGATTATAGATGATGCATTATAGGTTGGTATTTTTGTGATAGTAGAACCTCTTGGACATGGGTACAAATGTTGGGATTGTATTTGGGTTGGTATCAGGTGAGTTAAATATCTTAAATTATGTGAATAATAGAGTAGATAATATTCCCTTTTATAACTGAGGTGGGTGGAAATATTTTAAATATATGAAATATTAATATTTAATATTTGAATACATTAGGTAAAATGGATCCATAGTTCCATATAAAGTTAGATAAATAGGATAAGATAGAAATATAATCAACACATTTTTAACCCTATTTAAACTTAACTGTTTTAACCCATTCTTAATCTTTTTTGGACCGTGAAAGTAATTTTAAAAATGTCAAGTGTAACATATTTTTACTATTCAGGATAGAATTTATAATTTTACAACCAATAGAGTTATGATATGTTTTTTATGATTTTTGAATGATTTATAAATTATTTCGAAACATTAAATACCATTTAAATTCATTTTAATACTATTCACAAACATTGACTTTAAATGAATCAATAAAAAAGTATAATTACAATTAATACACTTACATAATCACTAAACCTTTATAAGTATCTAAATATTTCTTTGAATAACATAACCCATATAATTATTATCAATTCTAATTTTTGAAAAATCATTTATTTTATTTTTTCTATGCTTACATAAACATTGTATTGACGTGACATAAGCATTTTAAATAATTATACTATTTTAAAAAATGAAAAATAAATTATTAATAATAAATTATGTTATTTTATATCATTATGGTCATATTTATTCTCTCATAATTTATATTTACTCTTATCATTATCATGAAAAAATATTTATGATATAGACTAAGAGAAAATGACATTTTTTAGATATAACAGTTTATTATCCAAGAAGTCAACCATGATTTCAAAAGAAACCTCCCAAAATTTAATTATAATGAGTCTAGCTAGATCCGCCTCTCATATACACAAATAAGTGATAATTTTGAGGTATTTTGGCCTTTTATACTTAATTTCAATTTCTACCTTATTTACCTTCACATCGATAGCTCATTTTTTAACTTGGTAAGTTATTTTTGTGACTAAAAATAAAAATAACCATATAACCAAATTTCAAAATTATGGGTACAATTTTGAAATCAATTTCCCAAGATTATACTTATATAATTTGAGGAAATCATTTTTAATATAGGTTTGTAAAACACAACAACAATAGTTTTAGAAAAATGCAATTTTAAGCATAAAAATAAACATATAACAGAAAGTAAATATAATGATGATCAACATGGAATTAATTAGATTATTTTTAATCAAAGATATTTTATTATAATTTAAAACCAAACCCATAAAAGAATTTAACTTTTAAAATACTTTATATATAGTAAGAAAACGATAGTTGTGTAAAAATTATCATTTTTCACTATTCAGTCAAAATCAATCTTTTTAGAAAAATAAAAAAACCGTTATACATTTATGAAATATTAATTTCCAAGATGATGTAAATTTTTTCAAAAAAAATTATAAAATTTTTATAAAATATTTATAATATCTTCTCACATATTACAAAAAACAATTTTGAAGAAACTATAGTTTTAAAGTATTAAGTGACGTTATGGTCATTACTTTCATAAAAAAGACAATTAAATGAATATTAATTCATTAACTGGAATATTTAATCAGTATATTTAATTTAAATAATTTATCAATAGTGATTAATGTAATATATTAAGATAAATAATATATTGAATGCGTGAAATTGTTTTATGAAAAATATAGGTTTTATATTAAATTATTTTATCTTTATTTTCAACCAATTGATAATAAATGAATGAATGATTAATAATTTTATTAAGGAAAAAATATCTCCATATAATTCATAGTACATTTATTATTATTCATACCAAATAAACCAATGAGTAGGTCATAATGGTCATATTTAAATAATAATAATTTAATAGTATACAACAATCCATATTAAAAACGAAATTGCATGTGTTATATAATATCAAACATTATTTTAATTTAAAATAATATTACTAAAATATTTGGGAGTTATATTTTACCCTGTTAAATAAATTGTGTCCTTTTAATTATAATTTTAATCTCTTAGAATAAATTTATAATAATATTGTAATAAAATTAGACATATATTTTTATCATGAAATTTAATTTCTAGTTGAAGACCATGAAACTTATTATTTTATAAATTAATGTTTCTATATAAGACTCATACTTGTAGATGATCTTCTAAAATATTCCCTTAATAGTTGAATGTTAATTTATATATAATAATCTATATATTTGAGAAATTATTTTACCATCAAGATAGAGATTTTAAGGAAATATATGTACTTATTTTCTTTCCACTCCATTTTTGTAATTTCATCTTTAGTTTGTTCTAAAATCAGTTTCCCCTTAAATCTCATTTCTTACTCCAATACATGAATATTCAAAATTATTTTTTCAGGACCGAATCACTATAATTAACATATAACTTATCAAAATATCCATAAAAAGATGAAAATATATTTCTCTTGTTTATATATATTAATTAATACAATTTTTTTTGTATAAGTTAAGATAATATCAAATACTAATAAATACTAAATTAATCTCTAATGAGACAAAAAATAACACTCAAAGTTCATATTAGATCATGTTATAAATAAATGGCCTCTAAACTCTTCAAAATGTGCTAGGATAATATTGAAGCCCAAATATTTTGTTGATTTGATCACACATTACTCTAAGAAAAACATAAAATTTATCTCCAAAATAATATCAATCACTCTTAAAGTCACATATAAAAAATTTATATTTCCTACTCATATAATCACCAAGATTTGCTAATATATTTCATAAATAACATGAAGCACAATAAATCCCCAATTAAATCATATATGACTCTAAAAAATAACTCAAACATTATTTCAGAAATATAATCCCATCTTAGCAAAAAAGTCTTTTATTTACATTAATCATATAATGTTTCCAAAAAGTAATAACCCTTTGATCATAATTAACCATGATTACATCAACATAAAAGATCATATTATCCCTAAAGGTTATAAATGCATTTCAAATTATTTAAACAAAATGAAAAACCATCCTTACTCAAATAACATTTTCACAAAAACAAAAGTTACACTTAAGGGTTACATATTCCTCAAACATATATTAAAATTCAATAAATATATCTCAAAGTACTCCCATCACATAAAAGTTAAAAATATTATTAATTCCTTTGAACATATAATCAACCATAGAATTATTAACCCATATTTTTATAATTAAATCATATATTATCCTCATATGGAATGTAACACCATGAGATTTAATGAGAATTATTATTTTTAATTTCTTTGATATCATTTTTTGTACAGTACACCAAGATTATCTTGCACAATATGTAACACCATATTAGTTTGCAGTATATCCAACAATATTCTTGGCTCGTGTTACACATAATTTTAGGTTCTTTTGGTAGAAGTTATTCTACGCAACGTTGAGTATAGATTTCGATTAATGTATAACTGAACTATATTTTGAGTATGTTATACGCAAATCCAAAGGAAGCTTTCCCTACACACAACCCTGACTTGGCCTGCATTACATGCAAGGGCAACCTTCCTCGATAGCTTGTGTTGTACGCAATACCAGGTTTCACTAAATAACGATATATTTTTATAATATTATTATAAACTATCAGTTATGAATATTATTAACCTAATTTTTAATGATATAACATTATAATTAATCTTAAACATTTTCTAGATCATGGTATGAGAACAAAATAAATTTTTTGGGTAAAATAACTATTTTTCAAAAAATGCAGTTTTGCCAACTTTTGATGGCACACCCATTTTAAATCTAGTTTTTGACATGTTTATAAGTTCAATTTGACAAAATAAAATTCTTATTTGGAATCATTATATAAATATTTACTTTGGATAAATTTTTTATATTTTTGTGATAAGTTTCTTATTTTGATGAATAGTAAAAACACGCTAAATTTTAATTAAAAACAACTTTTTTCATACAGATAATTTATATGGATAAATTATAATATTTAATTGTTTTAAAGAATAAATATAATATATTTTTACCATTTAATATATTTAATGTCATTAGAATTAATTTTACATTGAAATAATAGGTAAAAACATTTCAATCTTTTGCAATGTTTTAACTTTTGAAACCCATTTTCTGAACAGCGGGATTAATATTAAATTAAATACTACAACTTCTGTGTATTGAATTTGAAAAAATGGATTCCATAATTGGAATCATTGGGTGCAAATTATGTTAATAGGATAATTTTTATTTTTAGAAATTATGAATAATAAATACGGTAAATTTAATTTATTATAGTTAAAGGTAAATCAGGTAATTAAGGGTAAAAATAAGATTATAAAATAACCCTAACATGAGAAAAAATTCTATTGGATGAATAAAAGTCGACCCATATCACCTAAGGGTTCAGAATAGATTCATTTAATGGACTATTGTCCATGAAAATGATATAATTATAATTAAAACCAAAGAAAGTGACAACATGTCACTCTCTTGTATCTTATAAGTGTAATAATTTTAATTTAGTGTTAAACTTCATAAAACATAAAACATAAATAGTCCCCAAAAATCTAATAAAGTTTTAAACATCATGTGAATTTATTTATAAATTTTATGGATTAAATAATTATCATTAATGATGACACAATAGTGATGCATAAATTGTTTATTTAGTGAAAAATCAATAATATAGTTTTTATTAAAGTAATAATACTCATCAAAAGGTCCAAACACTTGAAAAAAACTTATTTTTCGAGTATATATACACCATAATTGTAAAGACCCAGAAATTTCAAGGAAATTTTTTTCTTATTTTTCTTTGGAATTTTACAAGAACGCAGTTTCTAACAGCGCCTGATTCTGAGGCCCGGTGTGCCCGGAATCAATTTCCGAAGTTTGGCTCGGGTACGTTCAGTGAACGAATGAGCGGGTTTTTCTAACTTTTGAACCGGTGCTCGGAATCAAATTCTGAGGGCACCAATGATACCGCAATGCCGGTAATTGATTAGGAATGCCTTTTCAAGAGTTTCGTTTTCTCATTTTGAGTTGTTTAAATTTGTGGTTTAAGTGTGAGTGAAATAAAATTTCGTTAAGAATTTTATTTCTCTTTTCCATGTGTTAGAACCTAGGTGTAGGAGTTAGGGTGGGACCCACTGATTGTTAGTTTCTCTTGAGTGGATTAAAGGTAAGGTGGGGCCCACACGAGCCCCACATTTTCAATTTCCTTAGCTCCCTAACTCTTCTTAACAACCCACTTAAGTTGTGTAACACTTTAAACTTTTAAGCTTCCCTTTAATTTGGGTGACTTTTCCTCTCCTCTCTTTAAGTATGCCAACTCATCAATTCAATTAATAAAATTAAGTTTTGAATTTTTGAATTGTGGCATGAGTTAATAAAATAAGGATGAGCCTTATTTTATTTTGGTTGGTTGTTGTGTGTGGAAAATTGAGGAGAGAAAGCTCTTGGGTGTTTTCATCTTCATCACGAAGAACACCAAGACTTCGACGAAGAACGCCGTCACCGTAAAAAGAGATTGACGTGCCGTCTCTTCTCCTCTCCGCAACAGGGGCGTGACCCCTTTTTCCAAAGATCAGAAATGCACCCTCTTTCGATCTTCTTCCCATGTCAAAGAAAAGGAGACGCCACATCCTCGGACGTTCTCCGTCAACATACGGAGCTTCACCTCGCGACGTCGTTTTCCGCGGCGAACCCCCATTATAGCTTCGCTCAAGGTAGGGAATTGTTTTTTGAATATTAATAAACCCCATGTTACTTCATTCTAAATCAAAGAACACGGATCAACTAAACATCAAGTTGATCCGTGAAGAATATGTTGCGGGTTGGGAATTCTTGTTTGCGGGAAAACTGTAGGGGATATTTAATTATTTTGTTCGAGTTTACCACTTTTTCGTTCTTCCTAAAAATACGAACAAATGATATCGTTTAACGAGAGGGGGTTCGGACCGCACAAACACGGCCGACCCTCCTCCTTATCCATGTTGGTTTCTTTTGTGGATTGAAACGGGAATAGCGCGGTGTCGTCGCATCGCGCGGAATCGTGGGACAAGGAATGCGCGGCGTCATCGCATCGCGCTGTGAAAACGAACAAGGACGTGACGCCGTCGCACCGCGTCAGAGAAACCCGAAGAAATCCGCGGACGGAGTCGGGCCACAACGAAAGGGATCGGCGCCATCACGTCGCGCCGGAGAACCACGAAGACGGCGCGATTTGTTAATTGACGTGCGGATTGACGGGCGACGACAAGCGTGGCCAAAAGGTAATTTTGAGGCCTCCGCAGTGAAGGTCGGGTCCCGGGAGGGCTTTTGGCGAAGACCGCAGGCGAATCGGACCATCGGAGCGTGTCCAGTGGTCCGCGGAAGCCCCTGCCGGTGCGCCACGCCGGTGCGGCGGCGCCGGCGGTCGGGGGTGGCGGCGCCCAGAGCGCCATTGGAAGAATCCGCCGCGGCTTCATCCATGGCGGCGGAGCGCGGTCCCGCGACCACGCGGAACAATAGGGGAACGGCGGGACGCGGCCGGCTGCCGCGTCCGCTAGCACGGGCGGCCCCAACCGCAGGGTCGTGGCTCTTCACGCGGGGTCAGCGCCCCCCCGAATGGTTCGGCCGTTCGGCCGAACCCCTGGCCGAGCCAGGCCGGCTTGGGAAGACCGAGCCAGGCCGCACCCGGGTCGGGTCGACCCGGTTCTGGCCGACCCAGGGGGTCTCGGGCCGGGTCGGTCTGGGCCCGAAACTCCTGTTTTCGGACCCCTCATGGTCTTTCACCCATATCATGAGCTGTAGACTTCCGATCGACGCACTGTCAGCGGCGATGCGATCCTTGGATCGAATCGGTCGTTTTGGTATATCTCACTCAAGGTTTCAGATTACTTTGTGTTCGGCCGGGTTGGTTCGGATACGAAACCAACCGGGCCCTCGGAGCGGAAACGCTTATATCTTGAGCTCCGGACGTCCGATTGATGTGTCGTCGACTTTGATGGATTTCTCTAAGTGAGACGGATCTTTTGTCTTACTCCTCTAAAGGTTTGGATGCCGTCAGAGTGCGGTCGGGTTGGTTAGCTAATTAAACCAACCGGGCCCCTGGAAAGAAAAAGCCAATAACTCACAGACCGGGTGTCCGATTGATGCGTCGTCTATCTCATTGAATTCCTCTTGATGAGACTGAACTTTTGGCATAATTTTCCTAAGTTTTGGTTGCTGTTGGATAGTGGTCGGGTTGGATCGTACCCGAAATCCAACAGGGCCCCTCGAACGTAAAAGATGATATCTTTCAGACTGGACGTCCGTTTGACGAACTGTTAGTGGCGTTGGTGATCACATTGAGAAATGGTCCCTATGAGTATACCCTATGAGAGTTCGGGGTACAGTTGAGATATGGTCGGATTGGTTCGCACACAAAACCAACCGGGCCCCGAGGATGAAAAGTCTAATAACTCACAGACCGGGCGTCCGATTGACGCGCCGTCTGTTGCGTTGAGACCCCTATGATGAGGTGGTCCTTTGAGATACTTCTTAGTGGGACTTTGAGATACTTGGAGTATCGAACTGTAGCTCATGGAGCGGACCCTCCCAAAGACGAGCGTGCGGAGTACGGAGACCGTGTAGCCAGCTGAGACCTGACGACTGCTTGACCGACTCGACTTGGAGTGGGTCGACTAGCCCAGTGGACGGAGTACTACTTTGTGAGGTGCAGACCCATGGCGGATGGAGCACTACCTGTGTGACAGTGCAGACATGCGGTACTCGTTCGGAGAGTACCTCAGAAGGCTACTAGGGGGTGTGCACTACTGTGTTTGGGTGGCATACCCCGGCGGGAAGCACTACTGTGTTTGGGTGACTAAACCGCGGTACTCGACAGGAGGAGTACCTCAGCAGTCTTAGGTTAGTGAGCAGTACCTCAGAGTCGTTACAGGTTCACTGTACACTCCAGAGATGGGTCTCTTCAGCAGTTACAGTTTCGATAATTAAAATCCTGGTTTAAGCTGAGACTTTTGACCTTTGTGTTACCTCATGATTGAGATGGGTCACTTGATAACTTAGGTATATGTATTGGTATATACCTGGGTAGTGGTTATCCGTTGATTTCATGATCCTTGTGTTTTCTCATGATTGAGATGGGTTACTTGATAACTTAGGTATATGTATGGGCATATACCTAAGTAGAGGTTATCTGTTGAGATCTTCTTTGTGGTTATCCTTGTTGGTTTTAGTGATACCTTGAGGGTCTCGGGGTCCCTACTGAGTATCATTATACTCACCCCTACAAGGGCTATGCCCGCACCTCGTTGTGTTGGTTGCAGACGACGGGCAGTGCAGACGGAGGCCGAGTGTTCGAGGATTGGATGGTACCCGGAGGTGGACTACATGACGAGTCAGTACCCGGAGGTGGATTACACGACGAGTCAGTATCCGGAGGTGGACTTCGCGACGAGAAGACACACGGAGGAGGTCGACGGGCGAGAGCGTTGAGGAGCTGCGCTATCTGTACCTACCCTTCAGGTAGGATCCGTGGTGGACGATCCGGGAGCTGCACTGTCTGTACCTACCCTTCAGGTAGGATCCGAGGAGGACGACCCAGGAGCCACTTCCGTTCTTCCAGCTGTTGTCTTTTTTTGTTGTACTTGTTCAGTTGTAGTTGTACATTCATTTGGGTTTGTATTCTGGCCCATTTAATTTTCAGCACTTTCTTTTGTACTTAGTGTTTTGCTTCCTCTTGTACTCTGTGGTGTTTTTTTACTTATATAAAGGAAATGCCTTCCTAGTTATCGGGATTTACGCCTTTGGTGCTATTGGCCAGCCCCTGGCCTATAGAAGGCGGGCTTGGGGTAGTCACGGCACGGGCCCCGAGGACAGGTTGTGACAATAATCATCCAAGTGTCGACTTGTGGACCATTTGGAGCCTTATAAAACATATTATGACATTTATATTATTTTAATTTAAATGCTGTCAAAGTTGTCACCTTCATAATTTAATAAACATATCATTTTAAGAGTTGGGTGATTTAGAATAAAAATTTGACTAAAATTATTATTATGAAAGATATTAGATTTATCTTCAACATAGTATTTTACTTTTAGTTTTTATGCAACAAATATGTATATTAAATAATTATACAAAAATGTTGTAGTTATTATTTTATTAAGAAAAATAACAATTAAATGGTTTTAAAAATATTAAAATAAATATTATATGAACTAATTAATGTGATCCAAAAATGTTTTAGATGAATATGACATGTTAGGAACCTATTAAATATTTTGGTTCGAATATATCCTCTATTTGGATTTGATTTAAATTCAAATAAATGAATAACGTCAAAATTGACACTATTGATATTTTATAAAAATAACATGTTATTAAATTGTTTCAAAATTACAAAGATATTTAAAAATTATAAATTTTAATTTATATGGTCTAAAATTTCATAAAGTATCCAATTATGGACAATTCACAACACATATGTATGTATTTGTAACAATTTAATATTTAGAATATTATTACCACAAATAAGATTAAATAAATTAAATAAGGATAAATCAAATTGATAAGGTATAAAATTATTTCCCAACATGTCTAAATTTGATTGGTTGATGAGATTACAACTTTATATTACATCATATCCGAATTTGAGTCACTTGGAAGTTTTTAAGTGGGGTTTGATTTTATTATTAATTAATTTTTTTGAGGTTTCCAAAAGTGCCCCTCTCTTCTCTTATAAAAGGGAACCTCCTCCCTCTCCTATTTTCACAACCTCGATCCTTCATGATCTGAAAAAACCTTCCCATTACTCTTCTCAACTTCCCTAGTAATATTCTGGAGGTTCTAGTCTTCTCAAAAGACAAACTCTAGTCAGTTAAGAGGAAGTTTAAATGAGGCACGTCTCAGAAGATGTAGTCTCTTCTACCGATTCTTTCATGTTTCTTCATTCTTCTACTTCCTCTTATTTAGTTGTTTCATTATATAGTAATAACATCAGTATCACTCATATATTGATATGTTATTATAAATATGAAACAACCCTATTTCATCTTCTATCCATCATACGGAAAATGAAATCACCACGCGTGCGTACGTACGGAATACCGTCTCCACACCACGGTGTAATGTGTTTTATACCACCACCTTACTTGGATGGGTATAATGGTGTAAATAAATAACTATATATTATTATTGTATATTGATATTGATTATGAAATATTATACATACACTTAAATACAATTCCATGATCATGGGAATGATATCATCGCTCGTGCGTACGTACGACCTACCATCTCCACGATGTGATGCGTCTCGTTCGACATGATCTTCATTGAATAATGATTATATAAATGAATTTAATGAATACATATGATATATATTATACTAAAACCATTATCTAAATGATATAGATATAATCTAAAAATAAGAATAAGAATTTATTCGACAAAACACGCTTAAGAACATAAAGCAATGAAGACCCGAATAACGAGTAACAATGAAATATTACCTATAAGAAGATAAGAATATGACCATATATGATATCATAACAATGAATATAATTCTCTAATAAGTAAATGATATTATCTAAATCATTATACAGGAGGTTCATATACGTACGAAGCATATCAGACATAAGGTAAGGGAAAATCACATAATCTCAATTTTTATCTGAGATTGTTTATAGGCAAGTATTTACTGGGTTATATTTTTCATCCATGTCCATAAAAACATTTTTCATAAAGTGTTTAATATTCTTCCATGTATGTTTAAATTCATGTTTACCCCTCTTTGACTTTTACTATGTGTTTTTGAAGAATCTTTCTTTTGTTTACCATATAAGGTACTTTTTGACTTTTCCGTTAAAAGTATGAGAAGAATGTTTTTTAACATATACGGCATGAATGGATTTTAATAGTTTCATAATGAATTTTCTTTATGAAGCTTACTCTACAAGGTTTAATAACTATTTTCAACAAAATCATTTTCTTTTAAAATTTCATGTAATTTTTTGAAAATAAAATTATTTTAAAGAAGAAAAGATATTTTCCTCAAGAACTCATTTCAAGTGTTTTGTCAAAACTATTCTCCATCTAAGATGACATTTTTTAGTATGATTAATTTTCAAGTATAATGTCTCTATTATTTATATGGTTTGATTCTTCTTATGATGAAATGATATCCATTTGATTTATATGAATTATGTTATGATGAGATGATGTTTATGAAACCCATTTTATTCTTTGGGTTTTGATGAATGATTTTTATTTTATTTTATAGCACAAGTAAAAATGATTTCATTATGAGATGGGTGGGACCTATATCTCCCTCCATTACATTGGGTAAAGATTTATATCTCATGAGATAGACATGGCTAGAACGGAAAGTGAATCTGGTTCAGTAATACAAGGCTAGAACGACAAGTAATTCCGGTTCAGTAAGAGACATTGTCCACTATGACCGTTTTGGAAACAATGCCTTTGCTACTATGGAAATAATATTATGTGCTTAATGGTTTTCCACAATTACAAGTTTTATTCCCATGTCGTTTATCATTATTAATGTTCCTTTATGATCTATTCCTTATTTACTGCCAAGATATATGTCATTGCTCATGATTTTGATGTTTTATGTTCATGTTTTTATGTTCAAATGTTTATAGATTGTTTTTATGTTCTTTATGTTTACCCTTACTAAGCATTTGAGATCACCCTTTTTATTTTTTCTTTTCCTAGGATATAAAGAAAGGTTTTAGGTAAAAAAAGGAAAGATCTTTATGGGAGATGTTTAAGATCTTAGAAGATTGTGTTCCAAGATTACAAAGACACTAAACTATTATTGTCCTTGAGTGTCTGTTTTTGTTATGTTTTAAGTATTTCACAAAAGTAATGTAATGTCAATGTGAGTTAAGATTTGGGTCTCTACATGGAAAATTCCTATGTTTTTCCGGTATCTAAACCCTTTACTTTGTGACAAAATATAACAGTCTGGTCCCATACCAAGTGGGCCATAACTGATACCAACCATAGAACTCCATGGGTGGATACACCTTCTGGGAGAGACTCTTACCGGCCTCTCTAGTGGTATCCCTTTAATCATAAATACCTTTTATTGAGCGTCACACTTTTCCCAATGTTTACATGTGAGAGTTCAACTGGTTAAAAAAATACCTTTCCACATCAGAATTATTATGATTATTGTTTTCAAAATGGATGTTCCAATACACATTGAGGGAATTTTAACTTTGGTTTTAATAAAACCAAATCTAAAAATCATCCCTATATACTTTTTATGTCGGTTTTACAAAAAATTGGAATCAAAAGTTATATTTAAATTATGACATCACTTTTTTTAATAATCAACATAATTTGTTTTTCTAAAAACGTTTCACATTGGTTTTTGTTAAAATATATATAAAAAAAATTAACTTTTGGCATTAGTTTTACTAAAATATTTCACTTTTTTTAAAAATTAAAAATGTTGGTTATATATATAACCTCCATCAAAATCCTTCTCTATATGTGTTTTTAACATCTTTTATTTTAATACATGACATTAAAAACATAACTTTTCACATAACATAAAATTTATCCCTCACACCCACACGAATTAACTTTTTATCCTATAATGTTTCTTGTTTCATATGAATTTCTTAAATTTTTAGATCATAACCCTATGGGTTTTCCATTTTAAATAGAATATAATCATGTAAGAAACTTTTTTTGTTCCCACCAAAACATTCATCTCATGCACTATCTTACGATCTATTATGCTCTTACTATTTTAATCCAATGTTTCATTTCTCATGTTTTTAATATATTATATTTTCAAAATCATGACCCAATATTTGTAACAGATTTTTTATATATTGAATAAAATGATGTATGGATAATGGAATAAGTGATAAAAGAAATGGTTATCATCAATGATATTTTGTAGAGGTAAAATTTGTGGATCAATATATATTAATATCATTTTTTTTTATTTTTCATAATTTTATAAAATATATTCAATTAATATGATAATTTCAGGAATAATTTTTTTCATTTATTATTTAAAACAAATTTTTTGTCATTTTAAACTAAATTCTGATAATCCAAGTTAAATTTTTTGAGTTGTCATCTCTTCATTTATTCTTTGAAAATAAATATTTAGGTTTATGTGTTATTTTCCATTTAGAAAAATATATACTTTTGATATTGATTTTTATATAAACTGAAAAGAAATGATATTTTTCATGTAAGTTAAAAAAATAGACGTGAAATGTCACTTTTAAATTCGGGTTTTTAGAAAACCAATGTTAAATGTTATATAAAAGTATATTTTTATTAATTTTACAAAACAAGACAAATTTTAATTTCAAATTTAAAGAATAATTTTAAAAATATATTTATAACATCACTTGAAAATAGAATTCTTATAAACTCATTGTTAAAAATCTAAAACATGACGTTGGAGGAATTTTTGTACTAGTGTTCCTAAGGATCATGTTAACCAACTTTATCTAGTAACACCTATATCACCCCATACATTAGGTGATCGATAATTATGAGTTTAATAAATTAGACTTATTTTTATTACATTCCCATGCTATTTTGGTTTAGAGTTTTATATAATTAGATAAAGCACTTAAATATCAAACACATATAATAGAAATTTTACAATTCCACCTAATGTCCAATTTTCCTACAAAAAATGGATTCTTAAATTTAAACTCCTTTTTCATTCAAAATACGTTTAATTTTTTGAAGTTGAATTCCAAGAGTGTAAATATAAACCTTTCTAATGTCCTACTAATCCTTAATCTATAGGAATAAATTTGAAGTTATGGGATGAGAAAAAAAATCTCATTAAGGGGTATAAAAAGAATGGGAACTCGTTAATCAGTTTGAGATTTTATGAAATGTCGTAGGAATATTTTAATTTTTCATAATAACCTTTGAACTCAAAATATCATTGTTGACGTTCCTTTCGTCACAGAATCTAAAGATCGGAAAATGGGAATATCTGAGCTCAAAGTGATTCAACCTTTGAAGAAAATATCAAAAATCGACAAAGGCATGAACAAAGGATCAAAAGAAACTGTACCGCGCAAGTTCTATCACTGGCGCGCAAGTACACTTGTGCGGCGCCCTTATGGTCGCGAAAGTGACTTGCGCGACCTAAGTGATAACCGCCCGGTAACCGCCCAGGGTCTTCTCCTGCCTATAAATAGACCCTGTGGGCCCCCCATTTGAGAGGATCTTTTCCCAGAAACTCGGATTGAAGCTCTCGACGCCCAAGTCTCTTCTCAAAGCTTCCGGAACACTTCTAAGGTAATTTCTTACCTAGAACGGAAGATCTAAAGTGAGGGAGTAAGGCCTAAGTGTTGAAACTCATCAACACTTGCATGCCTGAGTGGTCAACACTTAAAGGGAAGTGGTCACACTTGCGCGCCGCCTTACTCCTTCGATAGAACTTGCACGTCCCTTTTTTGGAAGAACCTCAAGGGGATTCTAAAGGCTCTACTGAAGATTCGATCAAGTATTTCAAATGCTGGTTGAATATCGCGCAAGTACCCACCATGTCGCGCAGGTATACCTACACGACCAATACATGCGTGCCGCCGCAGTACTTGCGCACCTTCCAAGACTTGCACGCCCCTTCCTTTTTGGGTGCCTGTCTTGCCCATTTCACCCCTCTTAATCCATTACACCTTTCCTTTTCAAGATTCAGTCTTTAAGACACTCTCCAAATCCATTTATGGCATGATTTCTTAATTTGAATTCCTTATCTGAGAGAAATTATGTGGAATATCTCTCAAAACCTAGTGATTTACATATCTTTGTGTCACTAAAGATTGAGAGTTCATTCATTCAACCTCATACTTTATGATGAGAGAATCGTTAACCTGGGTCTCCTTTTCAGGAATAAGTCCCAGTCATAATCCTGGGCTTCCTTTTCAGGAGTAAGCCCCAAGTCCCCTAACCTGGGTCTCCTTTTCAGGAATAAGTCCCAGTCATAATCCTGGGCTTCCTTTTCAGGAGTAAGCCCCAAGTCCCCTAACCTGGGCCTCCTTTTCAGGAATAAGTCCCAGTCATAATTATGGGCATCCTCTTTAGGAGTAAGCCCTAAGTCCCTTAATTTTTGGTCATCCTTCTTAGGAGTAAGCCCCAGATCCTCTAATTTGGGCTTCCTTTTCAGGAGTAAGCCCCAGTCTCAAATATGGGCATCCTCCTCAAGAGTAATCCCCAAACCTTAATCCTTAACCTGGGCTTCCTTTCCAGGAATAAATCCCAGTCATAAATTCCTTAACCTGGGCCTCCTTTTCAAGAGTAAGTCCTAGTCATAAATCTTGGGCTTCCTTTTCAGGAATAATCCCCAAGTCCCTTAAATTCTCTTTAACCAGTCCTAATTTACGTTTAATCTGGGATTCCTTCTCAGGAGTAAACCCAATTATCAATCCTATCCTAATTTGGGTTTCCTTTTCAGGAATATGTCCTAAGTTAGAGTATTCAAATCTCCATGAAGCACATATACCTTTATGGACCATGTTCCTGGATTTTCTCCGTAAAGTAAATCCTAAACCTTCATCTATCTTGGCAGTCATACATACATAAGCCCCAAACCATTTCTTATGATTGAATCTTTCATGGAACAATTGTCTAATTTTTACCAATACCTCTTGTTTCTCACACCGAGCATGACTCACGTGAGCTTAGAGTGTAAAAGTAATTGTGACATCCTTCTTTGAGCCATCAATCATAAACATCATACTCCCTTATTCGAACTACGTGGGTTCTGATTCCTTTTCCAAAACAAAGGATACGTAGGTAGCCCATCTATGGGTTCGATCCCAACTTTGAAATAATTCATGTCCTTATGAATGACAATAAACTTCAAGTGCCCCACTAAGTGGCTTTAAAACCAGCCAAGTCATCATAAGGACCAAGAGACTTTTATATAAATTTTTTGAAGGATACCATTGACCAAGAATCTCTAAATAGATATAGATGATTCTCTATCGATGAAGAACCTCGAATACATATAAAAGAATCTCTAAATTTCTTACATATTTAATCATTGATTGTTAAACTGAAGGAAAGGTCATTTTATACTTGGTAATATAATAAGGATTCACAAACATAACTTAAATCTATAAAGAGAGTCCCGGAATAGACAATAATTCCCCTCAAAAAGGTGTGATGAGTCCGACCTCCCATCCTCTCGACCAATGCAAATTCCTAAGCCTCACCAGCCCATAAGATAATGAGCGCCTTCCTTTGGAAAGTAGGTCCAAATGGATGTGGAATCATTGGATGTTTCCGGTTCTACGAACAAACCCGTTAGAAACCGATCGGAACGTTTGAATCTCCCATCCAGGAGGTCATCCCCGAATTCCGAGGGAAACAAAAAATGGTTAACCCAACGTGAATCCTTAACCAAAGTTAAAATGATGTTTTACCTATTTTGTTAAGACCCTATTTAAAACTCAATAAGAGGGCTAACAAAAACAATCATTGACATGTGTACTCATCCAAAGGATGAAGTAACTGAATTTATCTTGATTATGTCTGTTATATCAAACAGACACTCTTTTCCAAGATCTTCTGTATTTCCATAATGGCTGCTCTCAAATTCACACCTGTGAATACTGCTGCTGCAAATACCACTACTGCTATTCCTACTGGATCGTCATTCGCTCTGAGGATGACATCACCTACTCAGCGTCTTCAACGCTGGGTATCAAATGAGCTGGTTAAGGAGTACCGTCAACACGGTACCATCCCAACTCTAGAGGCTGCCCGACAGGCCCTCCAAGTGAACAACTCACACAGGTCGTCCGGACAACGACGACCAGTGATCAAGAGGCAGGTAGTGCTGACTACCGTCTCCAACCGTTTTGGGTCGTTATCCCCAAAATGCAATTTCCATTCGCTCCCTTACTCTGAGGAAGTGAATGAGCAGGTCCCTCAGGGCCTTAATTAAAAATGACAGGAGTCCTTTCCGAGGTCTCCCATCAACAATCGCCGCCAGACTCGTGTGGCAGTGCGCCCTCAACATGATGAGGGTACCGACTCCAGGCTTTCAGCTCAGGTTCCTCGAACCCAAGCAGGCAAGAAGAACCGCCAGAGACGGAATCCGGTTAACAATGGGCAGGTTTTCATTCCTGCCATCTCCGGAGAAGTCTACCAACCTAACTTGGTGGCAAACAACAAACAGGCACACACACCTGTCCGTTTTAATTCCGCTATCCAGCAGACTCATCTGGCAGCATCAAGCCAATCCCGCCAGGCAATTCCAGCGGAGTACTATAGGCAGGAACATACACCTGCTTATACATCATCAGTTAGTTAGCAGGCTCGCCTGACTACATATGATGGATCTCGTCAACCGTGTTTGTCAAAGTGTAATCAGAAGTCACATACACCTGCCAGTACTAATCAAGCCTACCAATAGTCTCTCTTGGTAGCGCACAGAGAAGTCAGTCGGAAAGCTCCGATGAAAAACAGGAGGCAGACTCAGCTCTCTGCCTCCACACTTGAGTACTGTCAGGATTCACTGACAAGAAAAGGAGGACATGAGCAGGCACATAAACCTACTCAAAGCCCGGAATGGACGTATATCCCCGTTCCGGCAGCTGAAGTCACCAAACATATTTTGTTAATGGTGAAAGAGCAGAATCAAATCCTGCTCATATTCTAGATGCTTTCCAGGATATCATAATAGCTTCAGCATCATCTCAGGGACAAACACATAAATCTATCCCTAGCAGTGGAGTGGCACATCAACGATTCACTCCGGAACAGACACACACATCTGTTCCAGTCCAAGAGGGTTATGGGGCATACTCCCCCATATCATACGGATAACCAAGTCAGGCACATACACCTGATTTGAGTGGAGATCGTCAGCCTAACCTGACCATCTTTCTTGATCAGGCACATACACCTACTCATAGTAACCACTTTCATCAACAAGTGGTTTTCAAAGCGAGTAAGAAGGCATCTAAGAAAAAGATCCGCCCAGCACAGTCAGGAGATCAAAGGCCAATCTGCAACAAGGCCTTGCTCGATGCTGGAGTTCTTGAAGCCCTCAGACATGTATCTGTTGGAATTCAAGATTCTACTCCCTCAGTTCCCAATAACGGGAACATTAATTCCGAAAGTCTTCAACAGACACTTCCTCATGAAGGCTTGCTTCATGAAAATTCGGTCAATCTTGAAGTTTCGTCTTCAGATGAGAGCCACAGGAACCCTCTGTGTGGTCAGAAGACCAAGGAGTAAGAGATCTCATCTTTTGCTGTAACCCATTATGGTGGTCCTCCCGATGATGATGAATTTAGCTGCGAAAGGCCTCTCCGCAGTAGTGATTCACATTGCCTGGAAAATACTCCAGTGGACAATGTAGTGCCGAGAAATCCCTCTTATCTTGAGGCACTTGCAAATGCGAAACCAGTCATGTCTGATGATTTATCGCTTGTAAGTGAAATACTTTCTCAATCAGAAGATAGCCCAGGGTGTATGTCATTCTCCGAACCACCCCTAAGTCATGCATCTTCTAGTTTGATCAATGATCTCTCTACCAATCTTGTTGAATCCGATGAAGCAACAAGGAAACACCAACTCTGGTCAAAACAGGTAGAAGAATCTTCATTTAATGATGAAGAAGAAATGATGAACATGAGGAAAAAACTGGTGAAAAGTGAGGTACCAGTCATGTTTTGGCCTTTGGCTGACTCCCAGTATGACATTCCAAAGATGTTGACAGAAGATGGAGTCCATGATATTCGTCTCAACATATGGAAAACTCTTTGTCAATTGAAGAAGAAGGTATTATCTTATTATGAATATGAAAATCATCTTAAGATAATAGAAGGGATACACCGTCAGATTGATTTGGCATCTCTATCAGTCTCTCGGTATCCGAAGGCTGAAAAGCAACAGAGAACCCTTCAACGTTCATGCCTTGGCGCACTAAGAAAATTGCGTCAGTTAATTGCCAATGCTCCATCTGGTGTTCATATCAGAGGATGGGGTGTTCACGGAGCACTACATTTCACATTGCTTTCCGGTCAGCAAAGCCCGCCGAAAATGGTCTCATGCAATGTCATTGCCCATGGCCGGCCATAGTCAATGGGCTTTGTTCATAATCAAAAGCTTCTCAAGAACAGACTTCAACTAGTTCCTCTCAAAATCAAGCATATAGAGAACAAGTTGTTGAATTTCTCCTACATCAAGCAGACAAGAATATTTCACAAGCCTCTTGTATGGAGCAAACACATCATCGAATGACAGAAGTTTCGGAAATCATCCAACGGTCTGTTAAACCAGGTGATAAAAGTGGATACGGGCTAATGCATCCAGCTAATTTCTGAACTAAGATTCGCAAGATCAAGAGAGATTTTAAGAAGGTCTCAGAGATAACATGTCAAGAGCCACCCCAGCTTGTCAGACTGGGGACTCCTTTAACCCAACCCTCAGAGTCAACAAATGGGATTTGAGGAGTTGAGCGGAAGCAGCAGGAACATCCCCAGTTCTCGAGACTGGGGACTCTTTCAAATCATCAATCCCCTTCTCAGAGAATATCAGTCTTTTCTCGATTGGGGAAGAATACCCAAGAGGAACGAAGAGCCAAATTATCAGGAGATTCCCTCCAATTTATAGCTCATCAAGAAGTTCCTAAAAGATTAAATCAACAAAAGGCAATGTCTCATCAAAGACATGAAAGAAAACAATATCACAGAAATGTTGATAGAAGGGATGCGATGCATTATACATCAATCAATGTCATCAATGTCGTTGTTGCTAATCCACCAGAGGAGACTCACTCAGGGGACTCAGATGAAGAGCGTCCTGGTCAAGAAAATGTACGCGCCGATACAGATGAAGAAGGTGTGCGTACACGAAGTCAAAGGATTACCCATAACCTAGGTAATCCACTTCCTTCTATCCAAAAAGTATCCAACAAAGGGAGGGGAAAGAATCAGGTTACATATCCTTCCTCTGGATAAGGTCAATCGCTCTCGTTAGAGCAAAGGTTTGCACAACAAGAGGAAGAAATGAACGAATTAAGAAGGTTGAATGCATAACTACTTCAGAGTAGTCTTCTTCTTAAGAATGATGAAGTCTGACAGCTGAAGGAATTTGTTGTAGCTACTGAGATGGATCAGGAATATCCTCCTTTATCAGTACACCCATAGAGGTCTAATCCTACGGGTCAAACACAACAACAGTTGGCAGTGCTACCATCAGTTGCAGCACCAATCACCACGTTTGTCCAAGATCCATTCATTGAACCTACCCAAGACCAAATTCAACCCGATGTTTCTCAAAAGTTAATAACTACTATTGAGTCATTAACAGCTCGGTTAGAAACTATGGAAGGGAAATAGGCGCAAGTTCAACCAGAAAAGAAAGTTTACCCTGAATGGGTAGATTCAATTTCTCCTCCATCCAGTTTTGGAAACCCTGTTTTTCCTACTTTCAATGGATCAGGCAACCCTGAACAAAATTTGACGCATTATGTGTCTTGTTGTGATCCTATGATGGGAACTCCAGAGCAACAATAAGCAGTGAAACTCAGATGCTTCGTGCGAACCTTGCAAGGGCCAGCTTTTGTCTGGTATACAAGCTTGCAATCCCGGTCAGTCATCGGATGGGAGGATCTTCGTCAAAAATTCCTTCTTCAGTTCAACTCAACTTTGCCAAAAACGACAGTTTTCGATCTTACAAACTGCAAGCAAAAGGAGAATGAAAGAGTCTCTGATTTCATTGCTTACTGGAAGGGATTAACATATTCCCTGAGTTTAGCACTCCCTCAGAAAGAGCTATTGCCAATCTTTGTGGCAAATTTGCATGACGAATTACGCACGCCATTGATCCCTGTGAAATACACAGGAGGGTTTCGAGACCTTACTTCAATCGCTCAGCAGATTGAAGATTCCCTTATACATGCTAAGGTTAAATCTCGTGTAATTCCATCAGCTTCAGGAAGGAGAATGGGTAAATCAGAAACTGCTAAAGTTATGCTTAAACAAGCGCATGTACCTATTTATACTTCAAAACCTTCATCTTCTCGAAGGGATCCACCTCCTGAACGCCAACAAAAAAGGCTGTTTCATCCAATTGATCAAAAAGATCAATGACGAAAACAATTTGAGGATTTGAAGAGTAAAACATACTCTTTCCAAAATGAGCAAGTTCCTGGTTACTTCATTTCAACTCTGGAAAATAATTTGGTTCAATTACCAGTGCCCAAGAGGCCAAACAAGGAAGGAGATTAAGGCCATCTCAATTATTGTCCCTTTCATCAAATGTTGGGGAATCTTATCCATGAGTGTTTTGTCTTTAAAGACCTCCTGCAAAAGATGGTCGACTTGGGGCAAGTCAAGTTGAAAGGTTCTTCGACTCAGGTAGCATGTGTTACTGCTACAGTTCCAGAGGAGGAAGATGAATGACAAGAAGTAAAAAGAATAAATGCACAGAAGTATGATAATTGGATGGTCAGAAAGACAATCAACCGGACTCATGCCATTTTTCGAACAAAATTAACGAAACCAATTGTGTCTTCTGCCATGAATATTGCGGTAAAACCCTCTTCGTCAGAGGGAAAGTCCTCAAAGAAATGGTTTGATTCAAAGAAGAAAAAAGAATCAGAAGAATATGAGTATGTGTCAAAGCCTAAATTGTCTTTGACTCTGGAAGACTTTATTCCATCTACTTCAAAACCACGGGCACCGCCCCATGAAACGGCACAGCCTAAACAGGCTAGTCAGACAGAGTCTTTATTAGACGAAGAGTTAATCTTCGGTTCTGTTAATATGATTCAATTAACAGATCCGTATTCCAGTCTTAATTTCAATTTTGATGAGCCTGAATTCCCTGTATCAAATAAGGGAATCCGAGGAAGTTCCCGAGGTTCAGGATACAGAGGAAGACGTGGATCTTTCCAAAGCCACTACTCCAATTGTACCCCTGCTAGCACTGTGTATGCAGCAGAAACTCGTGGTAGAGCCCTTTAGCGAGCTCAAAAAGAACAAGCAGTTTTTTCTGCTAATAGCCAACTCAGTCTTGGCACAGTTATTTTAGAAGACCGATTGAAGGTTACATCTTCTTTATCTCAGCAAGTAAATGGATCTAATTGGTCTAATCTTCCAAAACCAAGGATGTTTCCAACTTCTATCCCAATACAAGATGCATCAGCTTCCAAAGCATCTGCTTCCAAGGTACCTACTAAACCACATATTCCTGTTGGGAAACATAGACCTTTAGATCAAAAGTATGATATATTGAAACACTTGGCCCAAGTACCATCCAAGTTATCAATTTTGGATGCTTTGAATCTGTCAAAAGATCTTCGGGAAGCACTCATCGAAGCTTTGTCAAGTCCTCAGGAGTTTGAAGCTGAAATTGCTGCAGCTGAAGTCTATCACATAGAGAATAATCCTGCAGAATGCCATGCAGTGATATCTTTTATTGGTAGAGATGAAGAAGATGTTGTGCATGGGCACATAAAACCTCTGTACTTATCTGGAAAAGTCAATGGTGTAGATATCTGAAGAGCTTTCATTAACAATGGTTCAGGAGTCAACCTCATGCCCATTCGTACACTTCGTCGATTGGGCCTCACGGAATCCGATTTATCTCCTTCTACCATGATGTTACAAGGATATGATAAAAATGAACAAGAACCACTGGGCGAAGTTACACTCAGAACTCAGTTTGGAGATCTTGTATCCAATTCAGATTTCATGATTGTTGATCAAGACTCAGCTTTCAACGTCTTTCTTGGAAGACCCTGGCTACATCAGCATGCGGCTATCCCTTCATCATACCATCAATGTCTCAAATACTATTTCAATGGTCAAGTTGGAACATTTTATGGTGATAAGACCCCATTCAAGACATGTGAATCTCAGTACATTGAGGCAGAATTTTATCACATGAAGGGAAAAGAGAAATCTACAATGAAGGAAATTACCAAAGTTAATGCTCCATATGGTTTGGAGAAAATTCCAATAAATCCATTTACACATGTGAGTATAGATTATGTGTTACCTATCAGTCAAATTGACAAAATAGGCCCAAATCAAAATACTCTTATGGAAAGATCCATAATGTCAATTACGGCAATTGAGCCAGACAACATGGGAGAAATTGGTAACCTACCAAACAGTGATGAAAGCACAAGTGGTGATGTCTTCATTTCATCTGCTGAAATCCAACAGGTCTATACTTCGCCAATCAGGACAGAAGAAGTTATAGAAACATCGGAGGTGAATAATGATGTCAATTCTCAATCCATCATCTCCTCTTTATTTCCCAAAGAAGGCCCTTTATCATCACTAGGGTCGGAAATGGAAGCTTCTTCTTCAAAATGTGCAAATTTTGACATCTCTTCTGATCATGAAAATTTCATTTTGTCATCTACTATGCAAGTAGAAACGGAAGAAGTATCACATGATGAAGAGGAAGAGGAAGATCTTAGAGATGCTCCTCCAGCATTTGAAGAGGGTATCTCTACCACTGTGGATGAACTCGGAGAAATAAATCTGGGTACAATGAAAGATCCATGCCCCACTTTAATTAGTGCGGTCATGACCCTTGAAGAGCAAGAAATGTATACTTCTTTTCTAAATCAAAATAAAGATATTTTTTCTTGGAACTATATAGAAATTCCTGGGCTTGATCCTGATATTGCTACTCATCATTTGGGTTTACCAAAAGAACATCGAGGATTTAAGAAAGCCGTGAGAAGAACACACCCAACTTATGCTTCCAAAATTGAAGCTGAATTGGATAAGCTGATCAAAGATAACTTCGTTAGAGAAGTTCAGTATCCCAAGTGGTTGGATAATATTTTCCCTGTAAAGAAGAATAAAGGACAAATTAGGGTTTGCATCGATTTCAAATATCTTAATCAGTATTGTCCTAAAGATGATTTCCCAATTCCAATTACAGAACTCTTAATTGATGCGACGACTGGCTATGAAGTACTTTCCTTCATGGATGGATATTCCGGATATAATCAGATCCGCATGGCCCCAGAAGATGAGGAATCTACAGCCTTCAGATCCCCTCAAGGTGTGTTTTGTTACCGGGTGATGCCCTTTGGTTTAAAGAAAACAGGTGAAACATATCAACGCGCCATGCATCGTATCTTCAAACCTTTCTTTGGGAAGTTTGTTGAATGCTATGTAGACGATTTGGTGGTTAAATACAAACAACGTTCTAATCACTTGGTTGATTTGGAAGTCATATTCCACAAGATTCGACAACATAATTTGAAGATGAACCCCTTAAAATGTTCTTTTGGGGTAACCTCAAGAAAATTCCTCGGCTTTGTTGTACGCCATCGTGGTATTGAAGTCGATCCTGATAAGACCAAGTCAATCCTTGGTATGTCACCTCCTCAGAATTTGAAAGAATTAAGAGGACTTCAAGGACACTTAGCCTATATTCGGTGTTTCATCGCCAATTCGGCAGGAAAAAGTTTACCCTTTACCAAATTATTGAAAAAAGGAGTCACTTACCAGTGGACTGAAGAATGTCAAGAAGCATTTGATGTTCTCAAGAAATAACTCTTGAGTCCACCAGTACTCATGCCACCTGTTGAAGGTAGACCACTTATCCTCTATGTGACATCTCTAGAGTGATCATTGGCTGCCTTTCTTTCTCAAAAGAATGATGCTGGGAATGAAAATAGCCTCTACTATCTTAGTAGAACTATGCTTGAAGCAGAAACCCGGTATTCAAGTATTGAGAAGTGCTGCCTGGCATTAATATTTGCAGTTCAAAAACTGAGACACTACCTGCAACATCACAAGGTCCAATTGGTATCTCGCAATAATCCGCTCAAATTCATCTTTAGTCGTCCAATGCTTATAGGACATCTAGCAAGGTGGGCAGTTATTTTGCAGCAGTTCGACATTCAGTATGTATCTCAAAAGGTAATAAAGGGCCAAGCTCTGGCTGATTTCCTGGCTGAACATCCTTTAGTGGAAGACACGTCTTCAGATATTGAACTCCCTGATGAGGAAGTTTTTTCTATTAAAGAGTGTCCTCAAACATAGGAAATGTATTTTGATGGTGCTTCCAGAAGTCCAATAGGGAAGAAAATGGAAAATCCTAAATTCAAGAAAGTTGGTTTAGGAATTGTACTCATTTCTCCAGATAAGGCATTGTTAACTTATTCCTTTTTATTGTGGGAAGGTGGTACCAATAATGAAGCCGAATACCAAGCTCTTATCACAGGCTTGGAGTTAGCGCTTCAAGCACAAGTGAATCACTTAAAGTTGAAAGGTGATTTAGACCTGGTAATCAAACAAGTCAATGGGGATTATGCCATCAGAAAAGAAGAGTTAATCCCTTTGTATGATTACGTCAGAAAGTTAATGGCGAAATTCCCTTCAGAACCGACATTTTCTTATGTCCCAAGATCACAAAATTCTCAAGCTGATGCACTGGATAATATAGCCACAGCTCTAGCAGATCCAAATTGGGACGAGACAACCATCAGTATTACCCACCGTCGTGCAATTTCACCTTATGTTCAAGCCAAAACAGAGGAAATTAATGAAATTAGTCCCATTCCTGAACCGTATGGTCATACTACAGGATGGATGTCACCTATCAAGGAATACCTTCAAAATGGAACACTTCCACCTGATAGAGCTGAGAAAGAACAAATCCGGCGACGTGTGGTCAATTTTACTCTTTATGATGGCCCAAACCACCTAGAGAAAATTCTCTACAAACGTGGTTTTGATGGATTTCTCTTCAAATGCATTGATGGTGAGGAGACAATGGCTGTCATGAAAGAAGTGCATGCAGGAGTCTGTGGTGCCCACCAGTCTGGACATAGATTGTCTGATCAAATTTGAAGGCTTGAATACTTTTGGCCTTCAATGATACAAGATTGTGTTGATTTCACAAAGAAGTGTCATTCATGTCAAGTACATGACAACTTCATTCATCAACCTCCAGAGTTGCTTCATACAGCTAAATACTCAAGGCCATTTGCCACATGGGGAATGGATGTGGTGGGACCCTACCCTTCAGCTACGGCCAAGCAGTTTAAGTACATTCTTACTGCTACTAATTTATTTTCCAAATGGGCAGAGGTAGTACCTCTCAAAGAAGTCAGTTCTAAATGCATTGTTAGGTTCATCAAGTCTAACATCATTACTAGATTTGGTGTCCCTCATACCATATTGATGGACAATGACACCAACTTATGTTCTTCTGAGGTGAAGAAATTGTATCAAGAATACAACATTAAATCCAACCATTCATCTCAGTATCATGCATCGGCCAATGGGAAAATAGAAGCCTTTAACAAGACTCTTTCAAATATACTGCAAAAGATGGTGGATAAAGATAATAGGTCATGGCCTGATAAACTCTTTCATGCTTTATGGGCTTATCGGACTACCACTTGCAATGCAACGCGGTCAACTCCATATTCGTTGGTATATGGAACAGAAGCAGTATTTCCAATTGAAGTTCAATTTCCCTCACTCAGAGTAGAAATTTGTGATTAGTTATCTACAGATGAGCAATCCCAAAAGCGATTTAATGAATTGGAATGGTTAGATGAGAAAGGATTGTGCACTTTGCACCACTTGGAAATCTATCAGAATTGAATAGCACGAGCTTTTAACAAAAAAGTTCGTCTTAGTTCATTCATTCAGGGATAATTGGTATTAGTTATCAGAACTCCAATTATACCAGGAAAGAAACCTCCCAAGCTTGAGCCAAAATGGGAAGGACCTTATTCAATACATAGGGTCTACTCCAATGGAGCTTACTCATTAATCTCGATGGATGGAGAACTCATTACTACTCCAACTAATGCCAGATTTTTGAAGAAATATTTTGTATAAAATACAAAGTATTCACATTATGTCCCTGAAACATGACACTAAACTGTGCAGCACCAATTCGTCCTTGCTATATGACTTTAAACTATACAGCAATGGTCCAATATGAGCTTAAACTGCAACTTCGTCCCACACGACATTAAACTGTGAAAAAGTTCCCTAAAAAGTCTTGTATGACTTTAAACTACACCATGGTCTTGTATGACATTAAACTGCACCATCCATGGTCCATGCATATGACCCTAAACTATTTGAAAGTCCCTTACGTCCGGAAAGACGTTAAACTACATAATCATCAAAGGTCCCGTAAGACCTTAAACTATACTTATGTTCAGCATGACATTAAACAGCACCATCCACGGTCCATATATATGACCTTAAACTATTCTCCCTTTTGTCCAACATGACACTAAACTGTAGAAAAAATCCCAAATGCGTCCAACATGACGTAAATGGTGTGTTATTTTGTCCTTACTGCATGACATTAAACTGCACAGTCCCCCTTTTTTGTCCAACATGACACTAAACTGTAGAAAAAATCCCAAATGCGTCCAACATGACGTAAATGGTGTGTTATTTTGTCCTTACTGCATGACATTAAACTGCACAGTCCCCCTTTTTTGTCCAACATGACGTTAAACTGTATTGTCCCCATCGTCCTAACTACATGACGCTAAACTGTACAGAAATTCCTTGATACGTCCTACATGACATTAAACTGTATTTTGTCCCTACAACATGACATTAAACTGTGCAACACCAATAGTCCTAACTGCAAGACTTTAAACTGCATAGTCCCTTTATATGTCCTACATGACATTAAACTATGCATAGTTAAGGTTGTTGTTACCTCTTGTTTCTCACACCGAGTATGACTCATGTGAGCTTAGCGAAAACTTCAACCGTAACACTCTTTTTTTTGGGCCGCTAACCATGTATAAGTCCCTAATTTTTTTTAGGTAGTTGTCCCCAAGAACAACTTGATCATTAATTCATTATATAATTGAACTACACAGACTTTGATCCTTGCCTTCCAGGCAGGGTACATAGGCAAACTTCCAAGGTTCAATCCCAAAAATAATCTCTTCACTTAGGTTCACCTTCATCTCATACGATGTTGATTTGTGAAACCACCCTTAGAATCAATATCTTTACATTTGATTCACTTTCGTCCTTGTTATATGACGTTAAACTATACAACACTTTTGTCCGGTACGACAATAAACTACAATACTCTTTGATTTCCTCATTTGAGAGGGAAAAATTATTTACATTGATTTTTCAATCATGTTTCATTTCAAAAGACTAAGTGCATACATGGTAATGCCAAAACTTTTTATCTCGGGTTAAACCATGATTGCACTAATGTCCCCTTTCACCCTTCACATGTACGAACCAAATTTGTACAAAGGGTAGTTTTAGAACTATGTGGACTTGATTCCCATCCTTATGGGATACGTAGAAACATTCGAGTGTCCCTCGAATCCAGTCCCAAGTCTTTTGGGCATAACCCCAAATTTCACTTTCAGTCCCTTAGCTGAAAAGTCCTCATGAAAACACACACTGTGTATTCATTATTATGGTCCGAACTCTATGACCCTAAACTAAGATCTCTCATACTTTCGTCCTGCACGACGTTAAACTGCATTTCAAGAACTACGTATGGCTTGATTCTCATTCTTATGAGATACGTAGTGAAGTCCAAAATTTCAATTCAGGACCCAGCCACAACATGATTATGGTTATCATTGACCTATGTATCTCTATATACATTGGAAAATACCCATCTTTATGTGTTATAATCCTAACCTTAAATATTTTCAGATCTTCATAACCCTTTTCACGACTTTTAGTCACAAAAATGTCAAACTTCTGAGAATTCTTTTGCCTGACTATGCAGTACGTGCCCATAGGTGGCCTTGCATAAACAATCCACATAACAGACTTCTTAGCCAAAAGATACTATTTATTTGACTATGTAGCAAATTCCCTTAGGTGGCCCTGCATAATTCAACCCCCTAACGGGTTTTTCAGATAGTGGTAACTTCATTCTTGGGAAGAATGCCTCTTTTGTCCTGTTTTGTCTTAAACGACAGTATGTAGGGATCCGCAAAAAATAGCCATCCTTAACATATTTTTCCCATATCCTTTTTCAAATATGAAAGTATTCAAGTCTATGGATTATATTTTCCTTCCCCACGTTTGGGTCAGACCTTCGTAGGAGTAATATTAATCCAGTTCTTCGATAATATTATTTGGAAATATCTTTTTCATATTCAAGTACCTCTTTCCATAAAGCAAACTCTATACTTTAGAAAATTTGAATCTCCATAAACTTTCACTGGCTTTTAGCACTAGGAAAGTAAATTTCTGAGAGTTCTTTTTTCCTGACTATGCAGCACGTGCCCATAGGTGGGATTGCATAAACAGTCTACATAACAGACTTGTTAGCCAAAATATACTATTTTATTTATCTATGCATCCAATGCCCTTAGGTGGCCCTGCATAATTCAACCCCCTAATGGGTTTTGTTAAATAATAGTAACTTCATTCTTGGAAACTACTTCTTCTAATGACTTTTAGCTCTTTTTCATATCATTCCTCAGATTCAAATATGCTTAAGCCATAGTTTACAAATTTTATCCCATACTTGAGTATGGTAATATGTTTTCAGATAAATTGTCAAAGAATTGAATCAATTTTAATCCATTTTGGTCAAATCTATTTCGACCTTAAACATTAGCCCCTTTATGTCCGGCATGCATGACTTTAAACTGCCCACAAAAGACAAAGGAACTCTGAATAAAAGTCAAGTTCCAGCTCACTAAATATACATTTTTGTATGATTTAGGTAATATTGAGAAATTAAAAGTTCAAAGTTTGTAGGGTTATTTGTAATAATCCTAGTAAAAATCAAACTATGCTTACTAGGCCCATTGGTTTAAGTAAATTTGAAGCAGGTAGTGAAAGAATGAAGGTACAAATGATTGAAGATGAAAGTGTTTTTCATTGATACACAAGAGTTAGAAGGACATCCATAGACCGGAGTCTCTTCTCTTTTTCAAGAATTACAAGAGGCTTTCAACATAACTCTTCATTTGATTTACGGCATCCCGAGCTTCATCAGCAACCACCAGGAATTCATTCATTCAACTGGATACAATAAGAGATGCAGTGATACCAGCTCTTCTTGAAACAATTGTAAAAGGATGTTCTTAAGTGCGGTTTGAGAAAATTTTCTGCTGATCAAACAGTGACTCTGTTTCTGTCGAAGAGACTTGGAAGATGGATACATGGATTTGAGAATGGAGCATTGGAAGTAAAGAGCCATTTGGAGAGAGTACTCTTTTCAGATATTGCACTAATACCATGTTTGTCTTCTCTCCACCAAACGGTAGTGGAAAACATTTCAGCCCATGGGTTTTCCATTTTCATATCTGCAAGGAAATGACATGGAGGAAGAATTTGAAAGTTCACACCATTGTTGTTGCTCTTAATGCACAACATAACCCAAATGAAGGAGTAGCAGCGCAACTGCATTTCAGGTGTATAGTTCTTTGCATCTGGAACATTGACTCCTTGCAGGTGACCATGACCATATAGAGGTAGGTAGATGCTATGTGGGAAATTAAGATGATATTTCTTCAAGTGCTTAGCCAAAACTGAGAGAGTTCTGTTGCAAATATCATAGTAATCATGGCCAATGATGTTCATCATGTCATCAATCCGCTTGCTATCCAGTTCATCAGACGTTTTAATTCCATTAGGATCCATTGAATCTGCCCAAAAGTTGAATAAATTAAACTTTTAAATGGCTTTATTTTTCATAAAATTTGTGAAAGATTTCGAAAAAATGGCTAAGGCATTAAGGCGCGCAAGTCTAAAACATGGCGCGCAAGTATTCGTGTGCCGTGCTAGTTTTTGACGCGCAAGTATAAACCGCGCAAGTACAAATGCCTTTACAGTAGCGCGGCATCAAGGAAAATACTGGAAAACAGAGCAACCTGCGCGACTATGGTGACCTGCACGGTGAGAGCTCGAAGGTATGAAGTCCGGAAATCCGGATGCTTGTACGGAAGTGAGGCCCTCTATTTATAGACACAGCCGGGACCCTGCGCGCCGGACCCTGCACGATCGAGGGCCGTATCCCTGCGCGATGCGCACTTGCGCGCCGCCGCTGCGCCATCAAAACTTGCGCGCCCCCTTTTCCTTTGGATGTATTCGATTTCCTTAGAGTCAAATCCTCTATTTCTATCCAGATCCAACTCTGAGGGGGGAATTTTGTTGACGTTCCTTTCGTCACAGAATCTAAAGATCGGAAAAGGGGAATATCTGAGCTCAAAGTGATTCAACCTTTGAAGAAAATATCAAAAATAGACAATGGAATGAACAAAGGATCAAAAGAAACTGTACCGCGCAAGTTCTATCACTGTCACGCAAGTCCACTTGCGCGACGCCCTTATGGTCGCGCAAGTGACTTGAGCGACGCCCTTATGGTCGCGCAAGTGACTTGCGCGACCTAAGTGATAACCACCCGGTAACCGCCCAGGGTCTTCTCCTGCCTATAAATAGACCCTGTGGGCCCCCCATTTGAGAGGATCTTTTCCCAGAAACTCAGATTGAAGCTCCCAACACCCAAGTCTCTTCTCAAAGCTTCCGGAACACTTCTAAGGTAATTTCTTACCTAGAACGGAAGATCTAAAGAGAGGGAGTAAGGCCTAAGTGTTTAAACTCATCAACACTTGCGCACCTGAGTGGTCATCCCTTAAAGGGAAGTGGTCACACTTGGGCGCCGCCTTACTCCTTCGATTGAACTTGCGCGTCCCTTTTTTGGAAGAACCTCAAGAGGGTTCTAAGGGATCTAATTAAGAGTCGCTCAAGTATTTCAAATGCTGGTTGAATATCGCGAAAGTACCCACCATGTCGCGTAGGTATACCTGCGCAAACAATACTTGCGCGCCGCCGCAGTACCTGCGCGCCTTCCAAGACTTGTGCGCCCCTTCCTTTTTGGATTCTTTTCTTGCCCATTTCACCCCTCTTAAGCCATTACACCTTTCCTTTTCAAGATTCAGTCTTTAAGACACTCTCCAAATCCATTTATGGCATGATTTCTTAATTTGACTTCCTCATATGAAAGGAATTATGTGGAATATCTCTCAAAACCTAGTGATTTACATATCTTTATGTCACTAAAGATTGAGAGTTCATTCATTCAACCTCATCCTTTAAGATGAGAGAATCCTTAACCTGGGTCTCCTTTTCAGGAATAATTCCAAGTCATAATCCTTGGCTTCCTTTTCAGGAGTAAGCCCCAAGTCCCCTAACCTGGGTCTCCTTTTCATAAATAAGTCCCAGTCATAATCCTGGGCTTCCTTTTCAGGAGTAAGCCCCAAGTCCCCTAACCTAGGCCTCCTTTTCAGGAATAAGTCCCAGTCATAATTATGGGCATCCTCTTTAGGAGTAAGCCCCAAGTCCCTTAATTTTTGGTCATCCTTCTTAGGAGTAAGCCCCAAATCCTCTAATTTGGGCTTCCTTTCCAGGAGTAAGCCCCAGTCTCAAATATGGGCATCCTCCTCAGGAGTAATCCCCAAACCTTAATCCTTAACCTGGGCTTCCTTTCCAGGAATAAATCCCAGTCATAAATTCCATAACCTGGGCCTCCTTTTCAAGAGTAAGTCCCAGTCATAAATCTTGGGCTTCCTTTTCAGGAATAAGCCCCAAGTCCCTTAAATTCTCTTTAACCAGTCCTAATTTACGTTTAATCTCGGATTCCTTCTCAGGAGTAAAACCCAATTATCAATCCTCTCCTAATTTGGGTTTCCTTTTCAGGAATAAGTCCCAAGTTAGAGTATTCAAATCTCCATGAAGCACATATACCTTTATGGACCCTGTTCCTGGATTTTATCCCTAAAGTAAATACTAAACCTTCATCTATATGGGCAGTCATACATACATAAGCCCCAAACCATTTCTTATGATTGCATCTTTCATGGAACAATTGTCTAATTTTTACCAATACCTCTTGTTTCTCACACCGAGCATGACTCACGTGAGCTTAGAGTGTAAAAGTAATTGTGACATCCTTCTTTGAGCCATCAATCATAAACATCATACTCCCTTATTCGAACTACGTGGGTTCTGATTCCTTTTCCAAAACAAAGGATACGTAGGTAGCCCATCTATGGGTTCGATCCCAACTTTGAAATAATTCATGTCCTTCTGAATGAAAATAAAATTCAAGTGCCCCACTGAGTGGCTTTAAAACTAGCCTAGTCATCATAATGACCAAGAGACTTTTATATAAATATTTTGAAGGATACCATTGACCAATAATCTCTAAATAGATATAGATGATTCTCTATCGATGAAGAACCTCGAATACATATAAAAGAATCTCTAAATTTCTTACATATTTAATCATTGATTGTTAAACTGAAGGAAATATCATTTTATACTTGGTAATATAATAAGGATTCACGAACATAACTTAAATCTATAAAGAGAGTCTCGGAATAGACAATAATAAATCCCCTAAAAAAGGTGTGATGTGTCCGACCTCCCATCCTCTCGACCAATGAAAATTCCTAAGCCTCATCAGTCCACAAGATAATGAGAGCCTACCTTTGGAAAGTAGGTCCAAATGGATGTGGAATCATTGGATCTTTTCGGTTCTACGAACAAACACGTTAGAAACTGATTAGAACGTTTGAATCTCCCATCCAGGAGGTCATCCCCGAATTCCGAGGGAAACAATCATTTATGTAACCAAGGAATGAAATTTATTATTAAAATATTTTATAATGCATCACACTAGAAATCCGAAAATAAAAATCGTAATCATGTGGCATTATAAAAAAACAAAGGCACTCATGAAAAAATTTTCATAAAAAATAAACTTTCCTCCCTAAAGAGGAGAATAAAATTTCCTTTCAAACATAAATTCATTAGCCTACTTTATAAAATCAAAAAAATCAATGAAAAATAATTTTCAATCATATAACATTTATGTATATACCTTTGGAAATTAATTCATATCACTATCATAATCACCCTTATAATATCTCTTAAAAATGGAATAACATACTAAATTAATTCCAACATATATTTCCCAGATAAAAAATCATTACTCAATACATTGAGGAGCTATATGATTATCATATATCACCATTAAAAATATAAAAGGACCATAAAATAAATAAAACACAGACAATATTTCATTTAAATCATAAAATCTCATTATTTTTTCTATTTAACACATCTGTAGAAGCACATTCATGCTTCATGTAAAAATAAGGATAAAAACCATTTCATTTTAACAATAATTAAAATAAATCACAAAAATAATGGTAAATAAGATATCATTTTTAAATTCCAATATATATATATATATACTATTTTTAAATAATAATGGTTCTGATGGTGGAATATTTCATTCACCCCATATATGTTAAAAAAATCACTTTAATAGTTTTATAAAAATATAAAAAATAACTCATTTGGGAAACGTTTAAAAATACTCTTTCAAAACCATAATAAAGTAAGAAAAAATAGTTTTAAATGAATTTTAACAGACATTTTATTATATTTATAACATTCATAAAATATTTTAAAGAACGTGGATATAGAGGAAATATATAATAAAAGGCATAAAAAATTTTAAAACAAGGGTTTAAAGAGAAATCCCTTACCTAGAATATGGCTCGCTAATCACATATTTGAATCCTTATAATTAAACCATATTCTTTTTATCCTTGAACAATAAAATTTCTAAGATTTGTTAATTTATTATTATAAATTTTATTTTATTTTATTACCAAGTATTATATTATTACTAAATCAATTGTGTTCATGCCGTATGTTTTGAGAAAGCTCTGTTGATAATCTCCAAACAATTTTGGTAGGCTGACCATGGTCAAAGGATACATTATTCAATCATATCTTGAATATTTATAATTAAATAATTATAATTTTTAGACTTCAAATTCAATTTTATAACTATCCATTAATTTCATAAAAAAATGAATCACATCGCTTTGTGGTGATGGTAGTTCATACATATATATGAGTGATGTTATCATCTTCCAACGGATGAAAGGGTTATAAGGTAAGTAATTTATTATCATTATAGAATAATAGTTATGTAATGAATATATTATTTATTTATTAAGTTAATTCTAATATCCAACCTTGAGATATGGTGATGAAAAATGAAACACACCTCTTCATGGAGGTGGTAGTCCACATGTATGTACAAGTGATGTTTTTATTTCCCATAGGATGAGAATGGAGATGAAAAGGTTGATTAAATATATATAAAAACATTAAAACTCATTTAATGTACTTATATTATTATATTATTGTGTTTATATAAGATTTTAAGGATGTATTAGAAGCAATTTACATGAAAATACTTGGTTATGAGTTATACCACTTCATCGAGAAACCATCATTGGCTTACAAAATAAGACATCTAGGTTGGTATTTTGGTGAAACAAGAACATATAGTAAATTTATAGGAATTAATTTATGTTATTTGTGAAGGTATTTTATAGTATAAATATCTCAAATCATGTTTATAATAGAAGAGAGGTTATTCTATTTTATAATTGGGGTATATGGAAATCTTTTAAATATATGAAATATTATTATATAATATGGGTATTACTCCAGTTAAATGGAACCAAAGTTCCATATTTTCTTATATAAGGAGGATAATGTATAAATATAATCATATAATTAGATTTTTATAGGTTTATATTTTATATTAAACTATATATTTTTGTTTAACCCGCACGTTAAGCTTTGTTTAACCTTATCCTTTATTGGAAAATTTTAAATCATTGAGTGGAATTAAAGTAATTTTAAAAATGACGAATTGAACATACTCATACTTTTAATAATAGAATATATAGTTTTAATTTTAATTGAGCTATTATAAGATTTGTATTATTATTTTATAATTATTTAAAATGATTTTTAATAATTAAACATCATTTAAAGTCATTTTGGAGACTATTTAGAAATTTTGACTTTACAAAATAAATATAGTAATATAATTTGAATTAATAAACTTAAATAATAACTTATCCTTATTATGTTTTTAATTTTTTTTGTAATACCATAACTTATCTAAATATTTTCACTTTTAATATTTTTGAAACCCTTTATGTGATTTTTTGTATGCTTGAACAGACATTGTAGTGACGCTCCATAAGCAATTTAAATAAATATATGATATTTAAAAATAAAAAAATTATTATCATTAAATTATATTATTATGGATAATTATTGTAATATATATTCATTTATAATGTATATTTAATCTAAAACGGATAAAAAAAACATATTTAGATATAAATTGATTGAAAATGACATTTTCTCAAATATAACACTTCTCTTGGACACCACTCAATATTTCAAAATAAGCCTCCCAAAATAGTCAAGTAAATATGATTGTTCTATACACATATCTTATACACAATAGCAGATATGTTTTGAGATATTTTTGGTCTTTTCTACTAATTTAAAATTTCTTTAATTTACCTTTAGCATGATTACTAATTTTTTTAACATGCTAACTTATTTTTATAAACAAAAATAAAATTGAACATAATTTATTTTTGTAAATTTTGATTAAAATTTTTAATACATTTTAAATTATTAAAATTTTATAATGGGAAGATTTGTTTTATAATTTCACAAAACACAAAAATAAGTTTTTTTAGAAAAATGTGTTTTAAGCATAAAAATACACTTATACCAAAATAAAATATATTGATGATTACTATGGAATTATTTAGAGTAGTTTTAATAAAATGGATCATTTTTATTATAAATTAAAAATAAAAGAATTTAGTACATTTAAATTAATAGATTTGAAGAAAATAAATAACATTTCTTCAAAAAATATTTATTTTACATTATTCTCGAAAAAATATATATTTATAGGAAAATAAAAAAAATTATAATAAGACTATTATGGAATGATAATTTAAAAAATTATTTCCATTTTTTGATAAAAATATTTCTAAAATTTATTAAAATTAATTATTATATCTGTGCATAAGATACAATAAAAAAACTTTTGAAGATAATGTAGTTTGGAAGAAAAAGTAACTTTATTCAAATTCCTTGTATAAAAATCCTCATTAATTTAATGTTAATTTATTTAATTGGATATACAATATACTTGTTTCATTAGAATATTTTATTAATAATGATCAATTTAATCTTTTAATGAAAAATTATGTTGAACGCCTGAAAATAGTTTTATGAAAAAGGTCTCATTTAACTCAAAATATTTTATCTTTATTCCAAAAAAATTGATAGTTGATGTATTATATATTATTAATCTAATTAAAGAAAAAATTTCTTTATATATTTCATAATATGATTATTCATATTCATACTTACAAAACCAATGACTATTTTATACAAATTCTATTTAAACAATAATATTTTAATAGTATATCATAATTTCTTTTAATCTTGATATGTCATGTGGTACAAGTAATCAAACATAGTATTCATTTTAAATATTATTACTAAAATATCATCGAGTAAGTGTAACAACCATTAGATTAATGTTAGTATTCTTATTGAATACATGATCTACAAAGTACATTAAAATAATTCATCAATAATGATTAATTTAATTTCATATAATAAAAATAAATTATGCACATGAAAATAGTTTTTTGTAAAATAACACCTTTTACTTTCAAATGATTTTGTTTTCATTTCTTATAAAGAACCAATCATTAATCAACTCAGAATTCATTTTTTAGAAAATAATTTACTTTCGTTCATTTTAAGGATATTTTGATGTTTAAATTTTTAGATAATTTGGTCATATGTATTATATAAAAATCATATAGTACATATTGTAAACATCCTCTTAGTATCCATTTACCCCACAATATAATAATTTTAAAAATAATCATGTTTTGTTTCATGGAAAATCTTTAAACTTTTCAATTTTAATTATTCATTGTTCCTACTTCTTTATAATCTTATAAAAATATTTCAAACATGGTATGTTTATGAAAATATAAATAAGATAAGTAAAAAATAAAAAAACAAATTTTTTTCATTTTAAAACAATGATATCATAAAAAGATATTTCCTTTAACATAAAAAACATTGATATCAAATAAATATTTACCAAAAAAATAAATTCATTATTACATCCCATATCATTTCTCCAAAAACATTATAAGAAAACAAAAAACAAAAAATATAATAATAATGGTTTATTAAATAAATGAGAACCTGTGATTGTTTTTTCTAAAAACATAACCTTTTACCCTATAAGAGGAAAACCTTACTTTAAAAAGATCATTATATTTTATTTTTAAATAAAAAAATCACTGATAAAAAAATAAAAATCATAGAAATGTCATGTAGGTTCTTTGGGAAATCATATTAATAAAAAAATTATAAGAAATCATAAAATTAGAATAACACTAGGGTCAAATTATAATTTAATTCTCTAGAGAACATATTCATTACCCAATACATTAGAGATATATATTGAGATAACCCATCATGATGAGCTATATCAGGCCTGCCCATCATTATAAAAAATTTATAAGGACTATAACTTGAATGAAAATTTTCCATTTACTTCATTAAAATCGAAAAAATATTCTTTTAAACCCACAAGTAAAACATTTTCAGGTATTGATATATCTCTTTAATTTTAAACACAATTTTCAAAACTAAAATTTCAGACAAATGGAAGAAGGTTTTTTTATTTAATGAAATCATAAAATCATATAAATCAATGAAAATCGTAAAATAATTGTTAGGGTAGTGGGAAAGTACATTGACACTATATATGTTAAAATAAAATAACCCTTTTGTATTTTTTTCAAAACATTTCATATAGAATACATAAAAATACTCCATTTGAAAACATTTTAAAGAAACTCAAAATTAAATTAAAATATCCTTTATATTCAATAATATTTATATAAAAACAGTAAGAAAAATATTTTAATAATTTGTACATTGAATAAAATGATTTAGAAAATAAATCTCTAAAACATTTAAAACAAGGATTTTAACGTAAAGTGTCCCCTACCATGAGTCTGACTCATCACGTATGTTCTTTATATTATTAAATAATAAACATGTGATAATTCATTTATTTCTCAATGAAATTTTTAATTTTTTTATTCAATTTTATTTATTTATTATCATGTTATATTTTATTACTTAATTAATTAGGTTTATGAATGATGTTTCGATGATATTCATATTATATATCCCAAATGACCTCATTAGGTTAACCATGGTCAAATATGGAATTATTCTATCATATAAATAATAATAATAATGATATAATTATAATTTTTTACTTAAATTATACTCTTAAAATGAACTATAATTTATAGTTATGAAAAATAAAATATATTACAATGATGAAGAGGTTAGGTTGTACATACAGATTTGCAACATTTCCATTATTCAGCAATCATGATAAAAAGATGATAAGTATTATTTTATATTTTAAAATTTAAAATTATATCAAAAATACCATATTAATTATTTAAATAAACTTATATATTCAATCCATGTATTGTGATGATGAAAAAGTAATCACATCAGATTGTGGATGTGGTAATCCACACGCACAAATGAACAATAATATCATCTTTTGATGGATGTAATGGTAAGAAAATGATATTATATTATGTTTAAATTATAAAAAATAAGTCATTAATGTCATATATATGCATTAAATCAATCAATATAACCATCTATGAGTGGCGGTGATAAAAAACAAATTACATCAGTTCGTAAGGCGGTAGTCCGCCGTACACAATAATGGTGGTTACATTTCTGATTTTATGGAAGAGGAGAACAATATGGGTTATTAAATTAGAATAATAACACACACACAGACACATATATATTCAATATACTAACATTATTATTTTATCATGGATGAATTATATTTTAAGGATGTAGAATAAGAAATAAAATAAAAATGTTCAATTAAGAACTATACCTCTTATTCTGAAAATCTCAATGTGTTTATATGCGAATCCTTCATAAGATTGTTTTATGATGAACCAACGGCCTCTAGGGTTTATAAATGGTTGGAAGGAATTTAATTGGTTATGTATTAAGTGAATAAACATTATTTTTAAGTGTGAATAAAATTGGAGAGGGGTTTCCCTTTTATAAGAGTAGGGAGCAGTGTTCTTGTGATTTTATAATGTTTTAAATTAATATAGACTAATTATTATAGAAAAATGGATCCAAACTGATATAATTATAGGGTATAATAATTATTTGTAAAAATTTTCTCATACAATTAAATTTTGGCATGTTTAGAGTATTTTTTCACCCATATCTTTTGGTTTCAACCCCATGATAACTCATTTGTCTATTATCATGGTATCAAAATATTTTACTCCTTAGGGGTCAAGATAGTTTCTATAAAAGGAATAATAGAGCATTAATGGAAAGTGTTTGATATTTTAAGAAATATCCAATTAAATTGTATGAAGATATGTTTTTTTGGAATTATAAATAACTTAATAAAATTTTACATATTATAAAATATAATTAATGTCATTTTTGTAACAAGTCATTTAATTTGAATTCAAAAACAACATGATAGAAAATAAATTAGAATATAATACTTTCAAAAATACCTAATATTTTATATTTATCTAAAACATGTTTGGAACATAATAATTTATTCAAATTATATTACTTTTAATATTTTTTTAATAACTTATTTTGTTCTTCTATTAATTGAATAAATACTATATCATATCTTCATAAGCATTTAAAGTAATTATTTCATCACTAATAATTCGAATTAATTATAAAGAGAAAATAATAATTTACATTAAAAATGAAAATTTATAACATAAGATAATTTATTTTTATCATAGTCAAAAAATATTATAGACATTTAAAACAAGGGAGTTTCTTTTTTTTACTTTATATTTACTTAATATAATGTAGATGGTATCATTAAAGTAAAGTGGACATAAATTGAAAATTGATCAAATCATGAATATTAAAGGTTCAAAAAAATTATCATCTCAAAAAAGACACATGTTAGTGAGATTTTAAGGCCATATCATCTAATTTGTAACCTTAATTACCCGATAAACCCTCCCCACGGTGATAAATATTTACTACAGTCATTATTCATATTGAAAAAAATAAAAGGGTCATATATGTTAAATTTGGACCTCCAGTCATATATTTGAAATTTGGACCTCCATATTAGAAATATGGAATCAATTTTTGGTGACTCTATTTTTATAATTGGATGAAATTACTTTTATGATTAAAATATAAAACCCAATGAAAAACTATTTTTAGAAAAATGTTTTTTAAAGCTAAAAATGTAATTATTTCAAAATCATTTATAAATATGATTCAAATGAAATTAAGTAAATTATATTTAAATAATTAATACTTATTTTAATTTGAGATCAAATTCAAAATCACAATATGAATTTTAAAATACTTTATTTAATGAAAATAATTTATTGTTTTTAAAAAAAATAGTATTTTTCACTTTTCATTGAAAAGTCAATCTTTTCTGAAAAATGCCCAAATTTTATTATAAGATAATTTTGATATTCTGATTTAAAAAAATGAAGATAATTTTTTATACTAAAATTTTATATATTTTAAATAATACATTTAAATAAAACCATATAATGCTTAAAAACCTTATTTTGTTAGGAATAACTCCTTTACTTTTTGGAAAAAAATTCATAATATTATTATTATGAATATATCTACATAAAATCTAATTAATGAATATTAATAAGACATGAAATTTATTTTATTATCATTACCTGGGTTATTACATTATTCCCCACTTTGGGAAATTTTATCCTTGTAATTTAATTCAATTGTCAAACAAGTATGGATAAATTTTTCTTCATAGTATTTTTAGATTCTCATGTTTCTTCATCAACCATATGGGTTGTCCACAATACATTAAATTTATGGATTACCTTATTCCACAAAACATTATCTCTATATTCAATAATCTAAATAGTTTGATTCTCAAAATAAATTTTCTCCTCCAACTATAAAACTTCATGGAAAAAAACATGAGATATATCTGACATATAATTTCTTAACAATGAAATATGAAATACATCATATACCTAAGATAATATGGGAATCAAGGCCACTTAGTCGGTAACTTATCCAAATTTATCTATGATTTTTATATGATCCAATAAAAAATTGACTTATCTTGCCCTTTTTATAAAAAACACATAGAACTATTCCATTGAGATACATTATGAAAAATATGATCACATGCCTCAAATGTTTTTTTCCTCTAGTTATCTATATAAATTTTATGGATTCTCTCATCAATATACACATACAGTTGAATCATACTCATATTATAAACTATTTATTCTTCTACCTCTAATATAAAAAAATTCATTTCACTTACATTATCTCAACAAGATGGAGTCTGTCACTCCTTTCTATATAATTCTTCAAAAGGCACTATCTATATAATATAATGAAAATGTTATTATAAGAAAACTCAATAAATAAAATATATTGATAAAAAATTAATTAGAGTTTCTATTAAAAAATAATAGAGCATATCATCCATGGTATGAATCATTCCTTCAAACATTCCATTAGATTGATAATGGAAATCTATACTGAAATTTAATTTAGTATCCAATTAATTATTAAATCCTATCTAAAAATTAGAGGTAAATCTAGTATAATGGTCCGATATAAATGAGAGGTGAACTCCATGTAATATTATTATCTCTTCAAGATAAAATATAAGAATTTGATCTATAAAATAATATATTGAATAAGGAGAAAATGTCAATATTTTGTTAATCGATCAATAATAAACCAAATAACATTATTACCTTAAGATTTTTTTTAAAATCCCACTATAAATTATACAATTATATTCTCAAATTTTTATTATATTACTGGTAGATAATGAATAATCCCCTTTGATAATGGTCATTCAGATTTATCCTGTCCACAATTAAAACATTTTATAGTAAATTCGCCAATATCCCTTTTCATTACATCCAATAAGTAATACTCCCAAAGGTCTTTATACATCATATGGCTACTAGGTTGAATGGAAAATGGGGAACATTGACCATCAATCAATAATTATATATTTATTTATGAATCAGAAGGCACACATATTCTCTTTACAAATATGATCATACACTCTTCATTAACATTATAATCTTGAAACCTACTTTTATTTAAAGATTCTTCCTTTTCTTGTAAAACATGATCCTCCTTCGAAGCTTGATTTATTATTCTTGATAGAGATTATTACAAAAAAACAAAAAATAGAGGAAATTCTTAGACACACAATTCATAGGTTAAAATTAATAAAATATTTTTTGAAAGAGTCATATTCTAAATGTAACATAGTCAATGTAGCATTATATTCCTAACTCAAATCATTATCCACCTTGTTTTCTTTACTAAGATGGTAGTGAATCTTGTATTCATAATCCTTAATTAGTTCCTACTATCTTTTCTACCTCATGTTTGACACTTTCTGAGTGAATATATACATTAATGTTTTATAATCATTATAAGTTTCACACTTTAATCCATATAAATGATGCCTTATAATTTTTAAAGAACAAATGATAGTATTTAATTGCAAATCAAATATATAATAATTTAACTTATGATGTTTTAGTTTTCTTGAAGCATAAAAATTACCTAATGATTTTTCATAAAACAAATAGAGTCCCTTCAATAAAGCATCACTAGAGATGAAAATTTTATTATTTCTTAATGTAAGGGAAAAAACTAGAGTATTGTCCAATTTTCTTTTCATTTGCGGAAAATAATCATCACAACCTTTTATTAAATGAATTTAAAATCATCTCATGTTAATTTAGTTAGTGGGATGAGAACTATGTAAATATTCCAATAAAAGGCTAGTAGTAACTTGTTAATATAAGAAAAATATAAATATTTGTAAATTTTTAGGTATTTTCCATTATTTAATAAAATTAGTTTTATCTAGGTCAATAGTGTTTCCATATTTAAAAACAATATTCCTGAGGAAGGAAATTTTATGGAATAAAAATTCATAGTTACTATATTTTCCATATAGTTTCTTTTCTTTTAAGGTTTTAAAATAATCCAAACGTGTCTTTTATGATTGACCATGAATTTTAGAATATACCAATATATATTCAATAAAATCAAATACAAACATATCTAAGAACTCATGGTAAAATATATTTATATGGTCATTAAATACAGTTGGTTAATTAGAAAACCCAAAGGATATATATATATATAAACTCATAATGTTTGTATCTAGTCTAAAATGTTATATTTTGAATAAATTCCTCCTTCAGATTCAACTAATGGGATCCTTGACTAAGATTAATCTTATAAAAACACTATTCTCCCTGAGACGATCAAACAAACAATTGATATGAGGAAAATTATATATGTTCTTAATAGTGATGTTATACAAGTATATATAATCAATAAACATCCTCATTGAACCATATTTTTTAACCACAAAAATCAGTTCACCCCATGGTGAAGTACTAGGAAAAATTAATTCTTTATCTAAAGACTCATAAAACAATTTTTTCACCTCTAAAAGTATGACTGAAGTTATTTGAAAAGGGATTTTGGAAATAATATTATAATTAGACAAAAACTATACAGTAAATTTAACTCACCAATTTGGAATATAGCCAAGAGAATCATCTGGAAATATATCCACATATTCATTTATTACTGGGGCATAAGAAATCTAAACAATTTATTTATTTTCTAAAAACTTATTTAGGTAACATCCACTCCCATACCTAATAAATTTATCAACTTCTTAGTTGGTTATCAAAGGTATTAGATCAATGATTACAACATTATTAACTATGCAGTCTATCATAGCATGATAAACTAAAAGATAATCCACATCAAAAATAATATCAAACTCTACAAAGGATAGTTCAATAATATTTATAGGAAACACCACCCTGTTAATAAAAATAGAAAGATTTATATAAATCTTGGTTACATTAATATTTGAACCAAGATATTCCACCAATAGTTTTATCTTATTTTATTGAGGTTTCCTTCCCATTTTAATTGAGAATTTATCATAAATGAAGGGATGTGAAGATACATTTTGAAAAAGGGGTTTTAAATTTTTTTTATAAAAAAGTGACATACTTTTCAACAATTCATTAGGTGCACCAAAATCATATGTAGTCATAAAAATGATTTTTCCAAACCATTTTTCTTTTCATATGGATGATTTAATCCCTTAATATCTAAAATTGGGAACACAATATAATAATACCCAACTAATATATTTTAAAGAATATTTATATTAGCCTTCAATTATATTTCTGATCATTTTTCATAAAATCATGATACACATGGAAAAACATTACACATCATAAACCATTCTCATATTTTGTTAGACCTTATCTAGGATTCTTTTAACCACACATATCATAATATGGAAGATTTATTTTCTTACCTTTGGATTTCCTTGGAGTATGATACCCCATTTCCTTTCATCTATAACTTTTTTTAATTGTTTTTTTGGGAATACATAATCCTTAAAAAACTCAATTTCTTCCTTCTGAGCACATTGAAAAAGTTTCTAATAATTTTTGAATTCATAGAAATTCAATCCCCTTATATATAATTGATTTGATCTTGATTAAAATAAATTATTTTTACTATCAATATCCTGGATAATCTTTTGTTATACCTTTGCAATTATGTGAAACTTTCTTTGTATATGTCCATCAAATCTTCCTCCTCTCTCAATTCAAAAAATTACATTTCCATCCTAATTCAAAAATCCTTATGAAATTATTTTTCAAGGAAATAATTCATAAATTCATACAACTCTAAGGAATAAATATCATATATTTCTATATCATCCTTAACTATTAACCACAATTAATCGCCTTTACTATTAAAATGGTAAATAACAAGATTTAACTTTTAATGCTCGGAATAACCCATGTATTTAAAAATATTTTCTATGATTTTAATCTATCCATAAAATACCATACGGCCAGATGATCTAATGAATTTGAGAGGGTGTTTATTATAAAACACTATATTATAGACATATTCCTTCATGGTTAATGTGATTACTCTATTGTATGGATATAACCAGAATTTATAACTAATTTCAACAGATCCATCACAAAAAAAATATTATGTTCTAATTACAACCATTTAAGGTTGTTGATTTATAATAATATTTTCTTCTTGGTGACTTCATACTCTAGAATCCCAATTTCCTATATAAAAAACAATTCTATACAAACATAGTTCAGAAGAATCAACATGTAGTCTTAAAATGATATAGTTACCATAAATTAAAATCTATTAAGGGTATTTACTTTCTCTATCCCAACCTCTAAAGTTATCTAAATTGAACTCAAATACTAACTATAAGTATAAAATTATTATTCTACAAATAATCACATTTTTTAATAATAATTAAATTTCATACATTTCTTGGATCATTGTAGTTTTACATTTTTAGATAATTAGGTAATAACTCTTAATTAAAACATCCATCCAATATATCTTGGATACTTACTCTTAGTATACATTTTTTCTAGAATACATAACTTTTAAAAATAAACATTCTTTCATTTCTTGGAAATCATTATAATTTTCAAATTTACATCATCTTTATTCCTAACCATAATTAATATCTATGAAAAACATTTAAAAATGTGGGATTAGAACACAACTCTCAGTAATATACATAGAAAATAATGAAATTCAATATTCGATTATAAAAAGAGTTTACCTTAAACATAATAAACATTGAGATAAAATAATCATTTACCAAAAATGAATATCATTTTTACTTCCCAAATATTTTTATGAAACACATTATATGAAAACATTGATTTAAAATCGTAATCAGGTCGAATTATTAAAAAATATAAGAACCTAAGAAAATTTATTTCTAAAAACATAATTTTTTACACTATAAGTTCATAATGCATCACTTAAAAAGATCATTTAATTTCCTTCTGAAAACAAAAAACTTCCATCAAAAGTCAGTAGAATGAATAGGAAAGTAATATAGGTTCCTTAGGATATCATCTTTATAGAACCCTTATAAGAACACTTATAATTTATAAAAAACTTATAATCGACTTCAAATATAATTATTCTGAGAACATAATCATTACATAATGAATTAGAGACGTATATCAAGTTCAATCGTCATAATAATCTATATCATGCTCACTATTCATCATAAAAAATGTCTATAAACCATACCATTCTTGAAAAATATGATTTTCCATCATCAAACTAATAAAAAACATCCTTTTATACCCTTGAGTAAAACATTTTTAGATAGTGATATATCCATTTCCTTTAAAATCTAATTTTAAAATCTAAAACTACTAAAACAAAATGATTTAGGGGTTTTATTTGAAATATAATAGAATCTTATAAAGGAAAAAAACTTAAAATAGGGGTTATGTTTGTGGGAAAATCTGTTGACATTGTATACATTAAAATAGAATATTCCTTTATTTTTTTTCAAAACGTTTCATACAAAATATATAAAAATATCCCTTTTGATAATGTTTGTATGAAATTAAATAATTCCATAAAAGTTTCTATTATAATTCATTTTTGTCCGCATAAAAACATCTATTTTTTTAAATATGGATTTCAATAAAAACATCTAAAAAATAAGAATTTAAACCATTAAAAATGAGTCTTTTAAAGTAAAGTGTCCCTTACCATGAGTATGGCTCATCACATACATTCTTTATCATCCTAAATAATAAACTTATGTTAATTATTTACTTGTATAAAGACCATTTGTATGTTCATTATATCTTTTATTTTATTTATTTTCATGTAATATTTATTTAACTAGTCAATTAAGTTCATGATATATATTTTGAGGATATCCGTATCATATAACCCAATTGAATATCTTAGGTTTATTATGGTCAATAAGGTTATTATTATATCTTTTCCAGAATAATAAAAAAATAATTATTATTTTTATAAATAAAATATACTTTTTAAACCAACCGTGGGATATGGTTATGAAAAAATGATATACATTACATCAAGGAGTGGTAGGCCATACACATGCATGAGTAACATTTATATTATTTAGTAATCATGAAAAATAGGAAAATAAGTATTATTTTACCTTTCTAAAATGATAATTTTATCATAAATAAAAATTTATTTATTTTAATACACTTTTATATACTATCCTTGTGATATGGTGTTGAAAAATGAATAAAATAATCCCATGTAGGTGGTAATCCACATGTATGCATAGATGGAATTACCAATTTTCAATGAAAATGATATATTAAATTTATTTAACGATAAATATATCATGAATATCATAATATTATAATATTTATACAATAAATCCATCATTATATCTAACCTTGAGGGGCGGTTATGGAAAACAAATTACAATAGTTCTCAAGGTGATAGTATACCTTACACATGAACGATGATTTCATTTTCATTTGATGGAAGACGAGATGAGAATAGGTAATTACATTAACATAATAATATATTTTTATTTGGAAGATAATGATGTTATTATTTCATTATGGCTGAAAAAGATTTTAATGAGTTAGATGAAGAATTAAATAAAAAATTCTCAGTTGGAAAAACAAGAAAATTCACCTATAGACAAGGTCTAAGATCATGGCTATAGGTTATAACCACAGTTAAGATGATCACAGCTCTAGTTGGTATGAAAATAGATCTCAGTTATAACCATGATTTCAATGGGATATACCGCACTTTTACACTCCTTTATGTTGTACCCCTCTCTCTTGGATTTTAATGATCACAATTACTCTCATCGTGTTCTAACTTGTTTCCAAGTGTTTTTGATGATAGGAAAAAGGTTGCCAAAGAGTTGGCCCAAGAAGACTGGAAAAGGACTCTCTGAGTCCACCGGCCAACCGGTGGATTACCACCGGCCAGCCGGTGGTCTATGGCAGAAGCAATGCTCTCTGCCAGGTTCCACCGGTCAGCCGGTGGAACCAGACAGAAAGCTTGCTCTCTGTCTCGACCACCGCCCAACCGGTGGCTGGACCACCGGCCGGCCGGTGGAACCAGACAGAGAGCTTGCTCTCTGTCTCGACCACCGGCCCCCCGGTGGAGCCCAGACAGAAAGCTCTGCCTTCTGTCTGGAGCACCGGCCAGCCGGTGGCCAAGCACCGGTCAGCCGGTAAGCCCAGTCAAACTAGCCGTTGGGCTTTGACCGGACTTGTACTTTTGACCCCCAACGGATCCAGAAGCCCTCCAACGGCTATATTGAAGTATTTGGGGATATTTCTCCTATAAATAGACGAGGATGGATGCCGAGAACACTACCGATACATTGGAATGATATTTTGATCCCTTGAAGCTCTAACGACAAACCTCTAAGGCTACCTGTGATCCATCTCCATCCTTGAAGCTTGGGCTGCCTCTACATCAACTACTATCACAGTCTTGGCGCTCAAGTCTTCCTCAAGTTTTTTGTAATTTATTTATTTCAATTGTTTAGTTATTCATTGGGTTTGTATTAAAACAAACCATCCTTTTCTTCCTCACTTTCATTTTGGGTTTCTTGCTACAACCATCATAAAAAAGCAAGCTGTACGAAGGTGATCTAGCCTACCTTAAAACGGCTAGTGGGTTTCTTGCTACAACCATTAAAAAGAAAGCTGAAGTAAATCGCTCAACGGTTGAGTTGGGAGCGGAGACGTAGGCTTTGGTTTAAGCCGAACTCCGTTATCAAATTGTGTCTTGCCCCTTTTTATTTCCGCTGCATTTATAAATTGTTTTTAAATTGTTAATTAATTTTTAAAAGGCAATTCACCCCCCCTCTTGCCATCACTCTCCGACCAACAATTGGTATCAGAGGGACGTTTGTGTAATACCTTAACCGGTTACAAACCTAAAATCCATAGTGATGGCTTCTTCCTCAGAAGCACCCGAAGGGTATTCCATGACTCGGGCTCCATTCTTTGATGGAACCGACTAGACTTATTGGAAAACTCGCGTGATTACATTTCTTAGAAGTATTGGCTATCCTATATATAGAATTGTTATGCAAGGCTACACTCTCTCTAGCAAAGACGAGTCTAAATGGACCCCCGAAGACATTGCTAATTTTGAGCTTGATGGCAAAGCCATGAATTCTCTTCATTGTGGGTTAGACCGTAATGAATTTAATCGTATTTCTACTTGCACCACTTCTCATGAAATTTGGAAGCTTTTGGAAGTGACCCATGAGGGCACTAACAAAGTCAAAGACACTAGATTAGATATGTATCGTCAAGACTTTGAAATTTTCACCATGCACCCACACGAATCTATTACGGAAATGTTTACCCGCTTTATTGATGTGTGTAATGGGAGAAAGTCTCTTGGAGATGATGTTTCTGCAGAGATGATGGTCAAGAAGATTCTTTGGGTCCTACCAAGCTCATGGGCTCCAAAGGTGACGACAATCCAAGAAGCAAAAGATGTCAAGAAAATGCCGGTTGAAGAACTCATTGGATCACTTATGACCTATGAGATAACCATGAAGAGGAAAGCCGATAAAGAAGGTAAAATCTTCAAGGAGCAAAATAACATAGCATTCAAAGCAAATAAAGAAAGCTCCTCTAATGATAGCGGATCCGATATTGCTCAACTTGCAAGAAAAATGAGCAAGTTCATGAAGAAAAATAAGAATTTTCAAAGGGCACGAAAGGAAGAGCCAAAAGCAGAAAAAGAAGTTACATGCTTTGAATGTGGAAAGAAAGGACACATCAAACCGGAGTGCTCTCTTTTCAATAAAAGGTTAAAGGAAAAGAAAAACAAGAAGGCTTTCAAAGCGTCAACATGGAGTGCAAGCGATGACTCCATGTCATCAAGCGACTCAAGTGATGAAGGTGGAAAATGCCTAATAGAATTTGATGAGGTATCTTCTTCTGACCCCTCTTCCTCATCCTCTTCTTTTAATAATGACATGTCTTATGAAGATCTCCAAAATGCGAGAGATCAATTAGGGGAAGGTTTTCACGAACTCACTTCTAAATTCTTGGCCTTAGAAAAGAAACACAAAATTCTAATTTCTAAAAAAGATAAACTTCTCAAAAAGAATGAGGAACTTGCCCTTAAGGTCCAAGATATTCCAAATGTTGATTCTTTGAATTCAACTATTAAATATTTAAGGGAATCTCTTGCCAAGTTCACCCAAGGTGAACAAAATTTGACCAAATTGCTAGGTTCTCAACGTTCGGCTAGAACCACACATGGACTTGGCTTTAACAAGCAAGTCACCTCTTCTAGAGCACCCACTACTTTTGTAAGGGGGAGCTCTCAAAATAAATTTTGTAATTATTGTCGAAAAACCAGACATATGATTTATGAATGCGATTGTAAAAATGCTAGATATGGCCGCCCCAAAATCATTACCTACTCGGATGAATATCTTAGGATGTATCCCTCTAGACAAGTATGGGTTCAAAAGTCTCTTTTTTCTAATCTTTCCGGACCCAAACTTATATGGGTACCAAAATCTATTCTCTCTTGATTTTGTAGGATAAACACCAAAGAAGTAGGACTTCGAAAGGCTCGTGGTATCTTGACAGCGGATGCTCGAGGCACATGTGTGGCGATCCCTCCGAGTTCAACTCCCTTGAAGAATTCGATGGAGGATACGTCACCTTCGGTGACAATTCAAAAAGCAAGATCGTCGGAATAGGTACCATTGGTTTTGGTAGAACCTCCTTAATTAAAGATGTTTTATTTGTTAAAGTTTTAAAACATAATTTAATTAGCATTAGTCAACTTTGTGATAGTGGTTTTTCGTTGAATTTTCAAAATGATTTATGCAATGTGTTTGATTTTCAAAACAAATTGTTATTTTCTGCTTCCCGTTTTCAAAATGTTTACACTATTGATTTAAAGTCTTTAGCTAGCCAAAATGTTAAATGTTTAAGTGCTCTTGACAATGAGTCTTGTCTTTGGCATAGAAGGTTGGGGCATTGTAGCTCTCATTCACTTCTAAAGCTTAATAAGAACAAGCTCATCCGTGACCTTCCTAAACTTAAGTTTAAGAAAGATTTGATTTGTGAGCCATGCCAACTGGCAAGCAACACAAATCTTCTTTCAAATCTAAGAAGGAAGTGTCCACTTCAAAGTCTCTTGAGCTTCTTCATCTTGATCTTTTTGGTCCTACCCCTGTAGCAAGTCTAGGTGGAAAATCCTATACCTTTGTTCTAGTAGATGACTTTTCTCGTTTCACTTGGGTTTTCTTTTTAGCTCATAAAAATGATGCTTGTAGAACCTTTTTGAAATTCTCTAGGAAAGTAGAAAACGAAAAAGGATATAAAATTATATCGCTCCGTAGTGACCATGGAGGTGAATTCGAGAACAAAGAATTCGATGAATTATGCTCCTCTCAAGGATACAATCACACCTTCTCTGCCCCTAGGACTCCACAACAAAATGGAGTGGTTGAAAGGAGAAACCGAACTCTCCAAGAAATTGCTCGAACCCTCCTTAGTGAATTCAACCTCCCTCAATATTTTTGGGCCGAGGCGGTAAACACTGCTTGTTATACTATCAATAGAGTCCTTGTAAGACCCCTTCTTAAGAAAACCCCCTATGAACTTTGGAAAGGCAAATTGCCCAAAGTTGGTTATTTTAAAGTGTTTGGTTGTAAATGCTTTATCCTTAACACAAAAGATAACCTAGGGAAATTTTATGCCAAATCCGATGAAGGTATTTTTCTTGGGTACTCCAACTCAATAAAATCCTATCGTGTCTTCAATAAACATTCAAAAACCATCGAAGAATCATCCCATGCCAAATTTGATGAAACTCTTCCAAAACCTCACCCGATCATTGAAGATGTTGAAGATAAGATTGATAAGCTTCATTTGAATGATTCCTCTTCTCCTCCCAAGGAGGATGACCATCAAGAACCCTCTTCACCTTCTTCGCCTTCCACCTTGCCTAAGGTTTGGAAACCTTCTAGAGACCATCCTTTAGAAAATGTTATAGGTGATCTTCAAGACGGTACTCGAACTAGAAGATCAATCCTCAATGAGGTTGAACATCAAGCCTTTCTTTCTCAACTAGAGCCTCAAACCATTAATGATGCCATTAATAATGAGAATTGGGTTCTTGCAATGCAAGAGGAACTAAATCAATTCTCTAGAAATGATGTTTGGACTCTTGTTGAAAGACCCAATGATCATCCAATTATTGGCACTAAATGGGTTTTTAGGAACAAACTTGATGATCAAGGAAATATAACCCGGAACAAGGCTTGCCTAGTAGCTAAGGGATATAATCAAGAAGAAGGAATTGATTATGGTGAAACCTTTGCACCCGTTGCTAGATTGGAATCCATTAGGATCTTGTTGGCATTCGCCGCTCACTTAAATTTCAAACTTTTTCAAATGGATGTTAAAAGTGCTTTTTTAAATGGTTTTATTTCAGAAAAAATATTTGTTGAATAACCCCCCGGTTTTGAAGATCCAAAATTTCCAAATCATGTTTTTAAGTTAACCAAGGCTCTATATGGCTTAAAACAAGCCCCTTGGGCTTGGTATGAGCGGTTAACAAAATTTCTTTTAGAAAATGATTTTAAAATGGGTCAAGCTGATTGTACCCTATTTTTAAAACACACTTCCAAAGATCTTTTAATTGTCCAAATTTACATTGATGACGTTATCTTTGGTTCAACCAAAGAATCTCTATGTACTGATTTTTCAGATTTAATGAGAAAAGAATTTGAAATGAGCTTTATGGGGGAATTAAATTTTTTTCTTGGTTTTCAAATCTTTCAAAATTCAAATGTTATTTTTCTAAACCAAGGAAAATACACAAACGAACTTTTAAGTCATTTTGGTATGGATCAAGTAAAGGAAATTAGTACCCCCATGAGTAATTCTTGTAAACTTACGTTAGATGAAGCCGGGAAACCGGTGGATAACAAGATTTATAGGAGTATGATCGGGAGTCTACTTTACCTAACTGCGACCCATCCTGACATCATGTTCAGTGTTTGCCTTTGTGCTCGTTTTCAAGCCAATCCCAAAGAATCTCATTTTAAATCGGTCAAAAGGATTTTTAAGTATTTAAAAGGATCCAAAAACATTGGTTTGTTTTATCCCTCTAATACTTCTTTCGAACTTTCTTCTTATTCGGATGCTAATTTTGGCGGATGTCAATTAGATCGTAAGAGTACTAGTGGAACCTGTCATCTGCTAGGCAAGTCCCTTGTTTCATGGAGTATCAAAAAGCAAAACTGTGTTGCTCTTTCTACTGCCGAGGCCGAGTACGTAGTAGCTGGTAATTGTTGTGCCCAAATTATTTGGATGCAGCACACTCTCTTGGATTATGGCCTTTCCTACGATCATGTCCCTATACGGTGTGACAACACTAGTTCCATTAGTATTTCTAAGAATCCAATAAAATATTCTAGGACAAAGCATGTAGACCTAAGGCATCATTTCCTTCGTGACCATTTTCAAAAAGGGGATATCACTTTGGACTTCATTTCTACTGATTTCCAATTAGCTGATATTTTTACCAAACCGCTCCCGGTTGAACGTTTTGATTTTATTAAGTGGGAGTTAGGAATGATTCGTCAATGAGCACTATTAAATATTTGACTCTTTTTGGCTTGCTTATATTTCTTTTTAAGTTATTTAAACTCTTCTTTATTTTTATTTTATTTTAATTTTTTTATGAATTTCAATACCACCGGTCAACCGGTGGTACATCACCGGTTAACCGGTGGTGTCGGGTTTTTCTTTTTTGGGCCGACCGGAGGAAGGGTTAAAATTAAAACCATTCCCATTTCTCTCTCTCTCTCTCGTGCGCCTCCTCCAGACCCACGCCTTCTCCTTGCCCTAGCCTCCCTTCTTCCTTCTTTTCCTCTCAAACTCCATTTTCTCTCAATCTCTCTCAATTTTTTCTCTTTTTCCATCATGGGTCCTCGCTCTTCACGCAAGGGAAAGGGCATCTCTCAAGAGGCACCTCCTCCTCCTTCAATCCCTCAACTTCCGAACATTTGGCATGACAAAGTCATTCTGCTGGGTAGAGTAATTGATTATTCTTGGCTTTCTTCTGCTCGTCTCGAGCTTTTCTCAATCATTGAATATCAACACTGTCATTCCTTTTTTGAACCTCCTGAGAAGGATGTTATTTATCCCCTTATTGTCAAAGAATTTTATGCTCACCTGACGTGGTCGGTTTCTGACGACGTCGATACCATTTCTACCACCGCTCTTGGGCAACCCATCACTTTCACTTCTTTGGAGATTTCCAGGATGCTAGGGGTTCCTCATGTTGGACCTCATGCATTTCCTCAGGGGGAGTTTCCTCGGGACCCTGATTTTGATCTTGCTGTCGCTCTTGAGCATCTCACAGGGCAGCCCACCGATACCATTGTCAAGCTCTCCCAGCTCTCCCCTAACCATCGCATCATTGAGCGCCTCATTCAGACCACCCTTGCACCCCGTATCGGTGATCACGATACGGTGAAATTTATTGATATTTATCTTCTTTCTTATATCACCAGAGGCGTTCATTTCAATTTGGTCCGGTTCCTGTTCCAGGCCATGTCTTATGTGGCTGAGCACCCGCTCCGGTCCAAAACTCTACCTCACGGGTGCTTGTTGACCAAAATCTTTACCTTTCTTGATGTCCCTCTCCGTGCTACCTCCTTCGAGCAGCCAAAGAAGGATAGCATCATCAATTTTATGATAGTGCAACGGATGAACATTCGTTGGCATCCTTGGCGTCAGGAGTGGATTACTGACAAGGAGGGCCTTCTCAAGGCTTACTCCCCTCAGACACATTCACACCCTCCTGCCCATGCCATGCCTCCTGCCATTTCCACTGCCTATCCTCTTTCAGATAGTGAGGACAGTGGTGCTGATGAAGAGGAAGGGAGTGGTGACAACGAAGGTGAGGCTGATGCTGCTGCTGATGAGGGAGATGGAGCGGGTGATGATGCACCGGAGCCTACGGAGGTTGTGCCCCCTCCCACTGATACTGGTAGCTTGCCGGTGACAGCTGATCAATTCCTGCGCTTCCAGGATCAGATTGAGACCCGGATCGACTTACAGTTTTCTTACTTCAGCTCTCAGTTTGATCAGCTCCACTCTCGGATCGATTCTCTAGATCGTCACTTTGAGGCGGTCCAGGCTCCTCCAGCTCCTCCGACCTTCAGGCGTCGTCGTCACTCTCGGCCCTCTAGGAGTGAATAGAGTCGTTCCTGTTTTTGGCTTGTCTTTGTATTTGTATTTTGAACTTTCTATGTAACGTTTCATCTTTTATAAACTTCAAGTTGTCTTATCTATCAATCCTTTTTGTCCTTTCTTACTTCCTTATTTTTGTTTTTCTAATTTTCTTTCATACTTTTCCTCCTATTTTGATAATCCCAAAGGGGGAGAAAAACTCTCTATTACATACTTAGTTAATTATTTCATTTAATTAAGTTCTCTTTTTAAAAGTTCAATTTTAAGTTATTACTTTCATCAAAATCTGTTTTTAAATGGTTAAGTTTTTTCTTTCAATTGTTTCTTTTAAATAACCTATGGTTACAATTTCAAAATAAATCATTCTCTTTATTTCAATCCTTTCAAGATTAATATCATTTTGAATACATGATACATCTATGAAATTCTTGTATTAAAATGATCTCTAAAATTTTCCATGTCCAAGTTTCTTATTTCTTTTTACTTGGCATATCCTTTTTTAAAAGCTTTCTCATTTGTGATTGTGATCATCAAAATAGGGGGAGATTGTTGTACCCCTCTCTCTTGGATTTTAATTATCACAATCACTCTCATCGTGTTCTAACTTGTTTCCAAGTGTTTTTGATGATAGGAAAAAGGTTTCCAAAGAGTTGGCCCAAGAAGACTGGAAAAGGACTCTCTGAGTCCACCGGCCAACCGGTGGATTACCACCGGCCAGCCGGTGGTCTCTGGCAGAAGCAATGATCTCTGCCAGGTTCCACCGGTCAGCCGGTGCCTGACCACCGGCCAGCCGGTGGAACCAGACAGTAGGCCTTGCCTACTTCCAGGTGCCACCGGCCAACCGGTGTCTGGACCACCAGCCAGCCGGAGGAACCAGAAAGAAAGCTTTCTCTCTGTCTCGACCACCGGCCTCCTGGTGGCTGGACCACCGGCCAGCCGGTGGCCCAGCACCGGCCGGCCGGTGGCTAAGCACCGGTCAGCCGGTAAGCCCAGTCAAACTAGCCGTTGGGCTTTGACCGGACTTGTACTTTTGACCCCCAACGGCTCCGGAAGCCCTCCAACGGCTATATTGAAGTATTTGGGGATATTTCTCCTATAAATAGATGAGGATGGATGCCGGGAACACTACTGATACATTGGAATGATATTTTGATCCCTTGAAGCTCTAACGACAAACCTCTAAGGCTACTTGTGATCCATCTCCATCCTTGAAGCTTGGGATGCCTCTACACCAACTACTATCACACTCTTGGCGCTCAAGGCTTCCTCAAGTTTGTTGTAATTTATTTATTTCAATTGTTTAGTTATTCATTGGGTTTGTATTAAAACAAACCATCCTTTTCTTCCTCACTTTCATTTTGGGTTTCTTGCTACAACCATCATAAAAAAGCAAGTTGTACGAAGGTGATCTAGCCTACCTTAAAACGGCTAGTGGGTTTCTTGCTACAACCATTAAAAAGCAAGCTGAAGTAAATATCTCAACGGTTGAGTTGGGAGCGGAGACGTAGGCTTCGGTTTAAGCCGAACTCCGTTATCAAATTGTGTCTTGACCCTTTTTATTTCCGCTGCATTTATAAATTGTTTTTAAATTGTTAATTAATTTTTAAAAGGCAATTCACCCCCCCTCTTGCCATCACTCTCCGACCAACACTTTAATAGTCTTATATCCATAGTTTCATAATCATGGTAAAAGGATTATACCCATAGTTCTCCATCATGGAAATAAACCTATTTCCACAGTTTGAAAACTCTGTAAATAGTCATATTAGTTTCCCACTAAAGAAATAAACCTATATCTATAATTTCAAACTATGGAAATAGGTCTATTTCCTTGTTGGAAATCCATGGTTTTATCCCTTTTAAACTATGACTATAGAAATATAAGAATATGTGGCCTGTGGAATTTGAAACCAAGACCTCTATTATGGGAGACAAGATGCTTTACTAATGCTCTAAAAAATATTGGTTAATATATATATATATATCATTTAAATATCCCTAAATCCATGGAAATTAATTTTCCCATACTTTTTTGGTGAAAATTGTTCCCCCAACACTTGTTTGGGATACCTATAGCCACTGTTTATAGGAACCATAGCTATAGGTGTACTCAAAATACATTTTTCTAAAAAACCCTATCTATAACCTTTGAAAAATACCTATATCCATAGTTTTTGAAAATGGTTTCTATAGGTTGATCTGTGAAAATGGTTTTTGGAATCCTATATCTATAAGTGTGGCATATATCCACGATTTTCATAAAAAACATGGCTATATGTTTTTTCATATAGTGTATGTATTATACCTTTTCTTCAGACAATCTCTTAATGTTTATTCCAAAATATTTCCAAGATTGTTTTTTTAAAAATTATATGGCCTCTAAGACATGAGCTGGGATTTACGGAAGATATTTGAGTTGGTATTGTCCAAACCAAAAGAATTTTGAACCCAGAATAAAAGAGGAGAGTATGTTCTCTTTTACTAAAGAGGGGAGGGGCATTCTAGGAATTTATTAATGTATTATATTAATATAAGATAATTCTATAAGAAAAATACATTAAAATTTAAAAACATTAGTGGATAGGATGAGGATGATTCTAAATATTCTCTTTTAATAAAATTTAAACAAGTTTAGGTGATTTTCCCCTTTATATTTTTTTACCTCAACATCATCTGCTTTTTTTATTACTATGGTATAAAATTATTTTACTGTTTAGGGGTTATGATAATTATGATTAAAGGCAAATTAGCCTATAATGGACTATATTTTATATTATCAACCATAACACAATCACATTGCTAAAATATTATTTTTCTATATTTTAAATAATTTAATAAAAAATTACTTATTATAAAATACCATTTATAACTTTTTTGAATTATTCGTTTTTGACTTTGAAAAAAACATGATGAAAAATGAATTCAAATATAATACTTTAAAAAATACCTAAAAGGTTATATTTAACTAAAAAATATATGGAACAAAATATTTCTTTCAAATTATATTACTTTTTAATATTTTTAGAATCATTTATTATATTTTTCTATTAATTAATTATATTCTATGTTGTTGTTGCAAAAAAATTTAAGATAATTATTTCATCTATAAAAATTAGAAATATATAACCATAAAACAAATTAACTCAAAAATTAAAATTGAGAACATTACATAATTTTTTTATCTCTATCACAAAAAATATTATATATTTAAATTTATGGAGTGATATTTTTTGACTTTATATTCCCATAAAATACTGTAAATATTATAATCACAGGAAAGTGGCTATAAAGTGTCACATTTTTTAATCCTAAATTTTCAAGATCAATAAAATATTTCCAAGTAAAATATATAAAAGTGTTAGGGAGTTTTTAGGCCTTATAATATTTTTTAATCGTAATTACCCGATTTACTCTTACCATGTCGAAACAAATTTACTATGGTTACTATTTATAATAAAAAATAAAAGGGAACAATTTTCCAAATTTGGACCTCAACTAAAGATATTGAATACATTTTTAAATATAATGGATGAAGAAAATTTAATATTAAAATTAAAAATGAAAAAAAAAACCATAATGAAAAGAAATAACTTTTTTTTAATTATCGATATTTTGTACTATTCACTGAAAAATTAATCTTTTTAGGAAAATACCAAAATATCATCATAATATAATTTTGATATGTTTATTTCAAATATGAAGTTAATTTTTAAAAATTAAAATTCTATAATTAATCAATAAATATTTTAATTAAAACCATATAATGTCAAAAAACCATGTTTCGTAAGAAATATGACCTTTTTTCCTTTTAAGTAAATAATTATCTAATATTATTATAATGAATATAACTATATATAATCTTAATAAAGAATATTAATAAGAAATGAAAATGATTTTTCTTTACATTACCTAGGTTGTTACATTCTCCCCTCATTTGGAAACTCCTTCTCATAATTTAATTTAATTCTTAAAAATGGGGATCCATTTCCATAATAGCATTTTCAAATTCCTAGGTCACTTAATTATCCATATGGATTTAAAAAAAATATAACTTGTTGAATAACCTTATTTTGTAACACTTTCTATCTGAAATCATGAATTTTAATATTTATTCCTCGTAAGAAATAGTCTCTTTTAAATGTACTACTATAAGGATAAAAACATGAGATACATCCTACACATATTTTCTAAATAATAAAACATTAAATAAATCATGTTTTAAGATAAAATCAGTGAAAATACCACTAAGTAGGTAACTGATCAAACTTTTTCTGGGATTTTATATGATTAAATTAATAGCAAAATTAGCTTCTCCTTTTACCAAAATTCATAAAATGTTTCCATATAGATACTTGAAGAAATAAATATCACCAAAATTGAAAGAATTGTATTTACACCTATTATCAATATATCATTTCTTCCTACTCAGATCCATTATCATATGTTTTTAATCAAATTCATCTTCTAAACCATTTCCATTAATAACACTGGTGCCACAAATCTCTTTTCATGTACATTATCCCAAAAATATGGATTCAAATTCCATTTTCCATATATTTCATCTATAAGTAACATCTAAATACCGGAATGAAAACTTTTATTATAATAAAACCCAACTAATGAGACATTTTGATATGAAACTCCATTTTAATCTATTATAAAAGAATGAAACATGTATTCATTGATATTAATCGTTTTCTCGGACTGTCGATCAGATTGGGGATAAAAAGATGTAGTAAAATTTAATTTAGTACCCAAAAATATTTTAGTTCCCTATCATAAATTATAATTAAACTATGGATCTAATTTAGAAACAATTAAGATATGAACACCATTTAATCTAACCATATCCTTGAGGTAAACTCACGAATTTAGACCTAAATTCATATTATCCCAAATAAGGAAGAAATGTGAGGATTTAGTTAATCGATCAAAAATCACCCAAATAACATTATTACCTCGAGATGTATTCATAAATACCACTATAAAATCCATGAATATATTCTACCATTTCCATTATGGAAGTGGGAAAGGATCAATAATCCCACTCGGTAATTGTAATTCTCCTTTAACTAGTCGAATAGTTAAACTTTTCATAGTAGAATCAGTAATATATATTTTCATTCCATCCCTCCTTCAATACTTCTAAAGGTATTTATATATATTAGTACTACCATGGTGAAAGAAAAATGTATAGCTTTGAGATTTAGTCAATAATTATATCTTCAAATGGGAATCATAAGGCACACATAGTCCCTTTCCAAATATAATAACTCCTTCTTTATCATTATTTAACACTCAAAATATACCATTATTAAAAACTATACCTTTTCATAAACAAAATCTAACTTGAAATCCTTCATAATTTATTATGACATAGATGAATTCACTTACACCTTACACAAAATTGTATAAGTTCCAACATTCATAATTTGTAGGAAAAAATCCATTAAATCATTAAACTAAGATTCATGTTCAAAATGAAACATGTTTAATGTATAATTTTATTTCTAAATCAAAGAATCATCTACATTGTTTGATTTTATATGATGGTAATGAATAAATAATTCAAAATACTTAATTATTTTTAGTTATCTTTTTTTCCTCATGCTTAACACTTACTCAGTGAATATATAATTAAAAAATTTATGATCAGTGTAGATTTTAGACTTTAATAAATTTAAATGATGAAATTAAATTATTAAATAAATATCCACAATATTTATTTCGAGATCATGTTTAGGATAATTTAACTCATTAGGTTTCAGTTTCCACGAAGCATAAGAAATTACCTAATCATTCTGTAATAGAGTACAACTAAGTACCTTCAATCAGGAATCATTAGAGATGATAAAGTCACTATACCTAGAGGGTTAGAAAAAACAAGAGTATTCCCAAATATTATTTTTAATTTCTTTAAATAATCATCACATACTTTTTTCCAAATTAATTTAACTCTTTTAAGAGTTAACTATTTCTGTGGTCTAGAATATTGTGAAATGTTTTGAAAAAACCATATGGAGTGACATTATAATCCATGAAAACTCTGAATATATATTAATTTTTTGGTCTTGATCATTCTTCAAATAATTTATATTCTTTAGGGTTCATATTTTTCCCATTTTTTGAAACAATATTCCCAAGGAATGAAATTTTTTGCAACCAAAATTTAAACTTTCTAAATTCTCTAAATAGATTATTTTTCATGGTTTGGAAAATAGTCATTAGGTGTCTCTATATCCTCATGAGTTTTCAAATATACCATCATTTAATTAATAAACACATATATAAAATTAATTAATAACTCATGGATAACCCTTTTAATATGGCCCATAAATTCACTGGGTGTATTAGAAAACTCAAATGGCATAACTAAAAACTCATAATTTTAGTATCTTGTCTGAAACAATATATTTTTAATATTTTCCTACTTTACCTTAAACTAATGGTATCCTAACATGAGATAAATCTTTTTAAATTAGTGTTCTCTCATGTTTTGATTGAAAATAATAATCGATATGATGAAAATGATAATAATTGTTAATCAGGATGTTACTCAAGGATCTATAATGAATAAATAGTCTTACTGAACCATGTTTCTTTTTAATAAATTAAATAGGTACCCCATGGTTAATTTCTAGGATGTGTGAAACCATTATATAGAAACTCCTATATCTACATTTTCAATTCCAAAATTTTAAATTGATCCATTCGATAATAGTGTTTTAAAATTGGCATAACATCATACACTAAGTCAATAGTAAATTCAACCTCTTGATCAATAATAACATTGATAAAATCATCAATTAAAACTACAAAAAAATTATTTACAACTATGACATCACAAATATGAAAACTGTATTTCTTTTCTACAACATGAGAAAGTTAAATTTCACTTTCATCCCTAATAATTTTCTTTTTTTATTTATTGGTTATCAAATGTATAAAATCACTAAATAAAAATTAATTTTCTTTTTAATATACATTTGACTGATATATTGAAATAAAATACATAACCAAAATAATTTCAAACTTTACTATGGTAATTTAAAAAAAATTGGTTAGAGATACCATGTAACTAATATCAATATTAACATTTTTACATTTTTTGGTTTCTTTAATATTTCCACTTGGAATTTTCTTAAACAATATTCACCTTCTTTTCATAAGTTGTAATTCTGATTTTACTAGAAAATTTATCATAAATAAAATAATTTAAATATCTATACTCAAACAAGTCGTTGACTTAATTCTAATAAATTAGAAACTTACCGATCACCACTTCATTAAATGTCCCAACATCAATTATAGTAGTAAAAAATGAATTATACACACCTAATTTATTTTTATCTTGACGATTTCCAACCGAAGTAACAAGATTCATGCACATGGCATCATAATCCCACAACTCAATATAATTAAGGAATCTTACTCTTGGCCTTTTATTATAATTTGAATCATTTTATTTCTAGTCACAAGAAAAATTTCAAAAATTTCCACATTGTATAAAGATCACATATTTTATAAAACATCATATTGGATTATTTTTACCACACTTATCATAAGATGATAAGTTTATTTTCTTACCTTAATATTTATTTGATAGATGTATCCCCATTCCATTCCATATGGACCGATTTTCTTCTTCTTTTTAGGGAATAAATGATCATCATAAAAATCCATTTCCACTTTCTCAGCACATCGAAGAAGTTTATGATAATTTTTGAATTCATGGGAATCCAATTATCATCAATTTATTTTCTTCTATCATGAGTAAAATTGATTAATTTTTCTATAAATCCTTTAGTTGATTTTTCTAATATCAATGCCTGATATCATTTTTTTAAAATGGATACAAACATTCTTAAATAAAATGTATTAAAAAATTTACACTTCCTAAGGATTTAGAATATTGTTTTTTACAAATAATAATTTTTTTGATATAGAAAACATTGTTAATTAAATTATCTTTATAATCAGAAAGAACATTTAAAAAAATGAACATGTACTTTTTACATTAGAAGAATGATTTCACATTACAACAAATGAATTTTTTATATTGTATAACATAAAAAGAATAAATAAGTCTCATTGGATGAAGATCCACTTTGTTAAATGAATAGACCTCCATTGGAAAAAGGTAGACATACTTTCCAGACAAAACAATGTAAAAAATTTTAAAGGATTATTTTAATTATACTAGATGATTAAAATCATTCCTATCATATAAAAAAATTACTCTATCTTATTGATGATTTCACTATATTAAAATGATTCTATCAAATTTACTATATAATGAAGTCTTTACATAACACTCCATGTGAAGGAAGTGTTCATCCAAAACCTCTACTACCATATCTGAGAATCATTCAATATGACCCTTGGACATTTTCTTATAAATATTATAAAATTCTACTTGGATGGACCAAATAATTTTTCATCTAAATCGATATGTATTTTTTTTATCTTTTTATAATATCTTATTTCTAGTATGGCCATTTTAATCCTTTGAGAGTTTTATAATTTAAGGAATAAGTGTGAGGGTTTTAAATTCCGTTAAAAATTATCTCTAATTTTATCCACTGTATCTGATTTTTTAAATTTAGTTCTTCTTGGGATATGAAGAATTACGTGGCTGAACTTTTTAATCTTGGGCTTCGGGGATTTGAAGAAGGAGTTATTCTGATCTTTGTTCTTGATGGATTTATTTCTATAGAAACACATAAATTTATGGTTACGATAATCTGCAGATATCTAGAGTTATGGTAATTAACATCATATAAATTGAATGTTAAACTATTGATATTATTTTACAATGTTCTATAAGTTTTCCTTTACCAAATTATAAAGTTTCAATATGTTTTTTATAGTTTTTTTATTCTATGCATGTGTAAGGATATTTTAACATTATTGCGAAATTTTATTATTACTATATTTATAAAATGTATTAGAAGAAATTATGTTTGATAAAAACATTATAAAATAGATAGAAATTTCATATGATTTGCTAAAAAGGTAGTTTAAGTAGATTCTATTTTTTATTTAATAAACAATAATCCCCCTCTATTTGTAGTTTTATACTCTTGAAATCCAACATTTGGTTTCAAAGCTATTTCTACAATTATATCTTCAAAAAATATGATTTATATATTTTTTATACCAATCAAGTTTCTAAATTTTAAAATTATGTTATTTTCATATTTTCTTATCAATATTTTTACACCAATGTGTATTTGTAGAAAGGGTAATTAATTTTTTTAAATATAGATGATATGATTTATGGAACTCATAAAAATATGAATCCAAGTAGACCAATAAATTTTAATGGTGATGATTATGATTTTTGGAGAGATATGATAAACACCTTTTTTTAATCAAAATATGAGTTGATAACTTTGTAATGATTATTGGTAATAATGTAATTGTGGACAAAGAGGTTTCCACTTTTATTAATTTAGAGAATGTGGAATGATAACTGAATTAAAAAATTAGTAATAATTTACTTTTTTCAATGACAAAAAGTATATATAGTCAGATATTTTCATGTGAATATGTGAATAAAATATGAAAAACGTTATATTTGACTTACGTTAGGACAACCAAATTCAGTTTTCATAGGATATATTATCTTAAAGTTGACTATAAAACATTCAATTTTTTACCTAGATTATTTTTTTCTAAGTTTCATCATAGATTTAAGATGATTGTTAATAGTTTACAATCTTTGTGTGATAAAAATCTTGTTAATGATATTTTGTTTGAGAGAAGCCTTGAGATTATTTTTAGAGATTGGGAATCTAAAATTATAGATATTGATTATATAAATAAAATAATAAATATGAGCTTAGGTGATTTTATTAGAACTCTCATGCAATGTGAGGGTAGACTAAAGAGGGATGAAGAAAATATTAAAAAAAAACGGAGTAGTTTTTTATTTAACTTTAACTATTTCTATGAAAGTATAATTTATAGAAAAATATTCTAAATCTTCTAAGACGAATAAAGTTAAATTTGATACTAAATGAGCTTATTCCAAATAAATTATGAATAAAATTTCTCAACTAACACATAATGTGTATAATATTACTGGAAATAATTATTTAGATACAAGTATAAAGAGAATTTCAAAGATAGAAATGAGAAAAATGATTCTTATAAAATGATAAGTTATGAGTGTTAGAAACCTTGTCACATTATACCATATTTTATAAAGGTAAAACATAAAAATAAAAATGATATAAATTATGATAAGAATACTATGAAGTTCTACAAGTGAATGAGTAAGAATAGTTTGAACTATTATAACACATGGAGTGAAAGTGTATGAGATAGTTACATAGATAATTCTTCAAAAATATATTGTTATAATCATTGTAATATTGGTTTTCTAGCATAAATTCTGAAGAATTAAAATTTTTTAAAGTCTATATTATATGATGAAACCTTAATTAATTTTACTTTAAATGAAAATTATGCTAATTCTAAGGATGAAAATGTTTCTATGAATTCTGAAGAAGAATATTCTAGTTCATATAACGATAATAATAATTTACCTTGTTATGAAACACTTTCTAGGATTGAAAAATTTATATATAAACAACATATTAACATTTGTCAAAAAAAATGAAAATGACATAAAGTACATGGAAAAAAGATTAATGAATTTTAAAACATATTACTAAAATTTAAATATTTCTAACAAATTATAAAAATATAATTTACTAAAATTAAATATTAAAATGTTTTAAAAACATATAATTTATGAAAAAAATCATTCAAAATAAATAGAAAAATCTAATTTCAAAAAAACCATATCTTTCAAAAGAATTGGAAAAATAAAATTCTCCTACATCCAGTAAGAATAGATATTCAGATGTTCAATTAAAATCTAAAAAATGATTCTAAACAAATTATTATCAAAATTTACTTCAGGTAAGAGAAATTTTTTATAATATGCATAGAGAAATCAAATATCATAGTAATGTTTCTAGAATGGGTTGTACAAATTCATAACCATATTCCAAAAATGACTATTTAATTCAAAAAATTGCACCCTTTTTTACTATGTGTCAAAGTAGTGGATATTGGTAAAAAAGTGTTCTTTAAAATACATTAAATCCCTAGATTTTCATAAGAATTTATTTTATAAAAAATTAGAAACTCTACATCATAAAAAAGTTGGAAAGACATGCATTCCTAAAATAATGTTCTCTAAAAAAATCCTACACCCAAAAAAGTTTCATAACCAAAATCTGAATTTTATTAATTTTAAGAAAATAATAAGATTACCAAGATTAACAGGACATGTTACATGGATAGTTCCTATTCCCATGACATGAACGGAAATAAAAAATTCTTCTAGAAGATTCTTAATATGAAATTTGGAAGAGTTATTTTTGGGGACAATTATTACAGAGAAATTATTGTAATGGTTAGTATCAATCCAATGGGAAAATAATAAATTTCATTTTTTACATTATATGTGTAGACACCTAGGATTAACATACAAGGGTATTACATCATCTTAGATGAATAGTCTGAACATTACAAAAACACATGCATGAGGACCATAATAGTTATTGTCTTTTAGAAACATGGAAACAAAATATTCAATCCTGGTGAAAGATATTATTCATCTCTCATAAATATCTCCTCTATAAATACTTGTACCTAAAACTATTATTCATAACCTAAGGAAAAGAAATATAAGAAAGGAGTGAGATAAAATGCTCAGTAAGGAAAATAAATTAAATGCATAATCATAACATGAGCAAAAGTTTATGGATCTTGAGAATAACATTTGAAGATCATACCATACATACTCGAGATCATAATTAAGATTGGAAGTTCATGAGACATGAATCATAAGGAAATTAAGAATATAATCCATAAATGTATAACATATGAATAAAACATGAAATTTTGGAAGACACATAAAAATATATTCTGATTTCTATTGTAGTCATAGCATTGTTCTCGAGACCATATTAGTGGAAAAGTCCTTTAATGAACTGGGTTCTCACCCCATTCTAGCCCTGTATTACTGAACATAATTCATTTCTTATTCGAGTCCTCTAATAATAAACCAATTTCATTTCTTATTCCAGACTCGTAATACATAATCTAGTTCATTTCCCATTCTATCTATGTAATAATGACCCATGTTCATTTCTTGTTCCAACCTTATAATACTGAACCAAGTTCATTTCTCATTCCAGTCATGTCTATCTAATGAGTTAAATATTTACCCAATTCATTGGAGGGAGATATAGATCCCAACCTAATTATAATTAAAACATAAATACATGTGACACAACATCATAAATAATCATATCAAAACCCCTAAAATTAAATGGGTGTTATAAACATGTAATCATATAATATCCTATGGAAAGAGACAGGTTTTATTATATTTTCATCATAAACATAACTCATGAAAATAAATGGGTTTCAAAAGAATATAACCCATGAAAGAGAAATAGGTTTCAAAAATATCATTCTATAAAAAATAATCCATTTAGAGAATTAATATGAATGGAAAAAATGAATAATTTATCTATAAAGGCATTAGTAACACCAAAGGATGTTATCATAGAAGGTAAATAAATTTTAAATATCTTTTAAAAACATTTCTTGATTAAAATATCTTATCTTATTTGAAAACACTATTTACAACATAAAACATTTTAAAGACCATTTTCTTTGAAAATATATTTTAAAACATATAAAGGAAGCATTGAAACCATAAAATGTTTTTAAAATGACTTTCCTTGAAAATGGGATTCAAATATGTTTTGATAACATTTTTTAAAACATGTTTTTTAAACACAATAGATTTCCAACCGGAGAGAGAGACAATTATATTTTACACAAAAAATTTATCTAAAGTAACAAAGAGTGAAACAATGGTACAAATATAAGGATTTATATTTAATTAATAGTTTATAAGAAAGATCATGAGTGTTATTGAGATATGGATCATAATATTTCATAAAAGGAAGTGTGAACATAAATAAAATTTAAAGCGATGAAATTGTTTCAAGAAACTCTTACTAACTAGTTACATAGGATCATACTATCCATGTATGAAAATAATATTACATGTAGCTTAAAATATAATGAAAATATTTATATTCATTATATAAAATGTAAAGTGTAATTATGTACACCTCAAAAAATAATGTATGTGCATAACAAAACATGGGTCTTAATAAATTAAAATTGAGACAAAACAATTATATCGATTTAGTACCTTTTAAAACATAAACCCCAAGAAAGATAGGTCATAAAATGGATATATAAATACACATAAATTTATGTATAATAATCATATAATAAATCCATGGTAATTATACACACCACATAAAAGTAATGAGTATTTAATAAAGCATGTATCGCATGGAAAAAAAGTGACATCAAATCCCCTGACCTTATGTCTTGACTCTCGACGTACTTATTCAAACCACCTATTTAACAAATATAAATTTATTATAAATATTTTAATGAACCATTTAATTATATCTAATACAATATATGGTTTTATTATGACATTATATTACACTCTTGTTATAAATCCTATTTCATGGTTTCACTTTCGGTAATATTCGCTTTCTTTGCAAGTGTCTTAATTTTTTATATCTATGGAATTTATATTCTATATCAAGATTTTTTGGAATTTAAACCATGCTATAAATATAATTTATATACATTATATTTATATTATTATAATATTTATAATATATAAGTATGAAATATAATACACAGTTCATGGATACGAAAGGTCGTATGTACGCATGAACAAAATTTCTGTTTCATTGTCGTGTTGAAAGAAATAAAGTAAAAGATATATGTGTATATATATATATCATTATTAAAATATATTTATTATATCATATATGTATTATATATTCAGTAAAATAATTTTTAATACAATACATGTAGTGTATAAATAAATTATAGATCTTTGAGGGGGCGGTAGTCCACACTTCCTCAAATGCAATTTTTATATTAACTCCAAATGGAAAGTAAAAAAATAAATGTTGTGAATGTAATTAAGAAGATTAAATAATTGATAAATATAATATATAAAAAATATAAATATATTTTCAATCATAATTTATATCATGATAGGAAGTAATGAAAATTGAACAAAAGTCATTTAGTGAGGCGGTAGTTCACCGTACACATAAGCAGTATATTCATTACCCATTAGATGGATGTGTGTGTAAATGTCTGTTGAAACCATATAACAAAAAAATACTATTATATTTAATATTTTTGTATGTTATACTATCATGGTATAAGAATATTTGAGGTAGTGGAGAAAGAAAACAAAATAAAGGACTTGAGAGAAGGCATTACCTCTTAATTAGGTAACTCCTTTTGATTTGTGCAAATTGGATACCTTGGATTTACTTCTACAAAAGGGAAGTATTACTGAAATAAGAGAGGATTTATGGAAAGTTTTTTGGGTGTATAATGGCATAAAATAGGAGGTTTTATAGGTTTTAGGAAGTGGGAGAGGTGACAACCTTTTATAGGGAATGAGGAGTGGCACTCTTGTAAATATTTGAAGAGAGAATTAGACCCAAATTTTTTACATTGCAAGTGCTTCCAATATTGATTAAAAGACATTTAAAAGAATCTTATGTTATAAGTATTCAAATAAAATTTATTTTTAACAATTTTATAGGTTTTTTTGGTCATTAAGGTTATGGTTTAGTAGCTTATTAAACATAATTTAACCTTAATCGATGTAATTAATTTTAATCACATTTAATAATCATTTTGGTAAAAACATAATTTAACCTTGTTAAACATCATAAATTATGTTTATTTCAAATATGGAATAAAATTTTCCAAATTATAATCAAATAATTGGAATAAATTAATTTAAAATTAATCCCGTATATGGGACAAAATTTTGGTTTTTTAATTTAAAAAGAAGTTCAAAAGTTTATTACGTTTTTATATTCAATTTCAAAGTGAAATTGATTATAAAGACCTAATTTAGATTAAAATATTTATAATTTCTCTCATTTTACCTTATAAAAATTAAAATATAATTTAACTTTAATAATTATTTAAATAAAAAGTATGTTTTTAACTAAAAAATAGTATTTTTCACTATTCATAAAAAAAATGATGTTTTACAGAAAAATCCAAAACATTCACTCTAAGATAATTTAGGAATTATAAATTAAAAAAATTAATTTTCTTTTAGAAAATTATATTTCCCGATCTATCAAAAATTAAATTTATAGTTTTCCATTAGAATTCCATGAAGTGTAGTTCATAGTGTTTTAAAACATATAAGGACTTTATGAAAAATTATATAATTCATTATCAATATGTTTTATTTCAATAAAACTATAATAAAAAATATTTTAAAAGTATTTTTTAATATTAATATCATTATGCTTAATGTATATGTTATAATTACATTATTTTAGAAAAATTATAATAAAATAATTCATCGCAAAAACTCAGAGTTTCATGTAACGTACACCAATCGGTGTTACGAGTAGCACAAGACTAGTCGGTATGGTGTGTAGCAAAAGACAAGCTGATTTCAAGTGAGAGTAATGTTTGACTTTGGGGTTTAATATATATATATATATATAACTATTTTTAGCGTCATGTGAATTTTAAAATATCAAATAGATAAATTAATTCTAAAAAAATCACAAAATCTCAGGCTGTTACATTCTACCCCCCCTAAAAATGAATTTCACCCTAAAGTTTTTGGGTTATTAAAGGTTCAATAGATTAATTTTTTCCTTCAACGAAACCCATATTGTTAAAATTAATACTAAACCATCCCATAAAAAGCAAAATTTGGAACCATTATAGTTACCCAAAGCAACATATAACTAGGTTTACACATATGAGAACATATGTTAGGAGTGAAGTTGGGATAATGAAGAAAACGTAAATATTTATAGGGAGTGACTGAGGTCATCAACCACAAACAAGTGAATAATCAAGTAAAAGTTTAGTGTGTCAAATTCATAAAACTATGATAATTTGAAAGACCATTGAACAAAAAAATTATGTTATTAGGACAACAAATTTTCATTTGATAATTATAATAATGTTGAATAATTATTTTATTGACCTAGAACATAAATTACTTACTTGATTAATTTCTATAACCAAAATTTTAAACTTTTTCTTTGCTTTTAAATATTTCTATTTCATCCAACACTTCAATAAATGGATGTCCATAAGTTAACATTTATGTCTAAAGTACTAAAATACAATTTTAGCAAATATTAAGACCCATAATAGAATTAAATGTATAACTATTTATCTATAAATACTCTTAAAAATCAATATGGTTAATGCATTAATCATTAAACATAAAAAGATACAATACTATTTCATAGTAAATAAATATTTTTAAAAAATAATCATACATTAACCATGACTTCCGGTAGGATAACGGTAGGCATTAAACCCTTATTATCCTTCAGTCGTGTGTTCAAGACCCATGGACTTGTCGGAATGTTTTGGTTATCACCCAACATACAAAATATTCTTATCTAAAACCATAATAATATAATTTTCAAAATATGACAGACATCCTTCAAAAATGGTTAATCACTAAATTTCCTTTTAACCAAAAATTTTAATACAATATCAATACCTAAATAATCCCTTCAATGTTTAACTAAATCTTTTCATGAATGGTTAACCTTATAACCCTTCTGAAAAATAAAAAAACAAAATAGTAATAAAAGGGTCACAAAATTAGTTAAACATTGATCCCCTATATCTCAAAATCCCAAAATGTTTTTTACTTTAAAAACATTTGAATCCCCTTATCTTATATTCCCTTGAAACATCGTAAAAACCTAAATTAACATAAATTATTTTGGGAAACATTCATACTTCCTTATTACAAATTACATTAGACCTATTACATAAATAAAAAAATATTGTAAATTTCATCAATGATAGAATAACCCACATATAAAAGATACCTTACATTGTTCCAAGGTAATAAGTACCATCTAGTTTACTTATTTATAACAACAATATCTTAAAATTAAGAACATATTATGGGTTACCTTACCATAGTCAAAATATCACATTTTCATTAAATCACTTCACCAGTCCATCAGGAACATTCAACATAAACATAGAAATATATAGAGAAAACCATGAATTGAACAATCTTTATACATTACACCATTAATATAACATAATTCTTGAATTCAAATACATAAAAAAATTTATTATTCCACTTCATCCTTATGCCATTAATAAGGCTACCTCATCCTACAATACAATACCACTTTCCCTTTACATTTCATATGTAGTCTCGTCATCATAAACATTATAACAATACTCATACCACCTAGATGGTTCTCTTTATGATAATTCCTCTTGATACATTGAGTTGAATAATGACCATTAAATCCACATGTAAATCACTTACTCTTTAATGATGCGTTAGGGAGACCAATATTATCATGCACTTCATTAATCGAACTCATCATTTTTTCCATGTAGTCACTTACTTAGTGTACCTATTTAACATATTTCAAACACCTTCTTTTTTACTATATGGAATTATCTTAGATCATTAATTCAACATTATTGGCACAAAGGAAACAAAAACTTCTTTCCTCCATGGACTCCATTACCTAAACTCTCACCAAACAGTTTCTTTCTCTTCCATGGAGACTCCATGAGTTGGTTAAGGTACATGTTGTTAATCAAGTTCCGTGAAAACTGGTTGGGAATGATCATAACATCTTTCACTCCAGTGACTATACAACTTGACTAATCATCAACAAATCATCCATCACATTAAACAATAGTCTAGTTCCTTCTAATTCCCACCGTTGACTAAAACTAAAAGCATAGTTTGAGCATTACTTATCATATCATGAAACCACATAGTCATGATAAGAATTACTTATAGGACATCTAAATAACCACACCTTCCTTAATCTACAACACCATTGTTTCATACTAGGTTATTCATAGACAAATTAAATCTAAATCTTTCATGATGGTTCGTGATGTGTTTATTAGTTAACAAAGCATATCCCCTAGGAGTGTCAAACCAGGTGTACAGTAAGGCCCATTGTCTTGTACCAGATTACCTCACGCTAGGCCTGGAACATCTTGTCAGAATTATTAACCCTAGCTACATCTATTCCAGTGCCACATCAACTTATAGTATCTAGATAGGGATGTATTTCTAGGAGACCACTCACTCAACCCTTTACAAGAAATCCAAGACATTTTTCTTAATGTTAACTCATACTTATATTTTCCTCTAGAAATATACCTAGGGATATCACTAAATATATATCATACTAGATTTTAAAGGATGACTAAACCTTTCATTTGATACCAAATATGGAGACCCATGCCTAACATACATGGATATTATATAATATTAGATGAATATTTAGCACATTGCAAACATACATGCCTGAGGACCATAATGGTTTAGTGTCTTTGAATGCTTGGAAAAAAATCATCAATCCTAGTGGAAGATCTTAAATATCTCCCATAAAGATCTCCACCTTTATTACTTCTATATAAAACTGTTCTTCATAACCCGAGGAAATAAAAAATTAGAAAGGGGTGAGCTCAGATACATGGAAAGGTAAATAAAGGAAATGCATAAGCATAATATGAAAAAAAGGGTATGGAAATTGAGCATAATATTTGAAGATCATATGGAGCATATTTGAGATCCTAATGAATATTGGTAGTTCATGAGACATGAATCATAATTACATAAATAACATAAGACATGAAATCATAACATAGGAATAAAACATGAAATTGTGCTAGACACATAAGCATATATAATGATTTCTATAGTGGTCAAGGCATTGCTACCAAGGCTATCTTAGAGGAAAATTCCCTTACTGAACTGGGTTCACATCCCGTTCCATCCCAATATTGTTGAACTGATTTCATTTCTCATTCTAGTCCTGTAATACTTATTCGTGTTCGTTACTCATTCCAAACCTGTAATACTGAACCAAGTGTATTTCTCGTTCCAGTATGGTAATACTAACCTTATTTTATTCATCATTCAAGACATGTAATACTGAACCGATTTCATTTCTCATCCCATAAATTTTTATCTCATGTGATATAAATATTTACCAAATTCATTGGATGAAGACATATGTCACACCCATCTCATAATGAAATCATACATACATATTCCACAAGATACTAAATATGAATCATAACTCATTAAATGAAATCCTTATTATAAATATGTAATCATAACATAACCTATGGAAATATATAAGTTTCATACTCATTTCCTCATAAACCTAACCTGTGAAAAGAAGTGGGTTTCAGAAGCATATAAACCGTGAAAGAGAAATGAGTTTCATAAACATCATTCAATCAAAACATAATCCATTCAGAGAAAGAATATGAATGGAATTCTTGAATAATATTCATATAAATTCATTAGTAACACAAATGGATGTAATGTAAGATGGTAAATAATTTTGGAAGATCTTTTAAAAACCTTTCATGAAAAAAATATTTTTTATCCTTTAAAAACTTTTTTACAACATAAAACCTTTTAAAAACCAGTTTCCTTGAAAATAGATTTGAAAACTTATATTGTAATCATTAAAAACAATAAAACCTTTAAAAATAACTTCTCCTTGATAATGGTTTTCAAATATATTTTGAAAACATTTTTGAAAACATTTTTGAAAATTTGGTTTTAAAATACAATATATTTCCAACAGGAGATATATATGGTCAAATTTTACTTAAAAAAGTTATCTTAAGTATCAAAGAGTGTGAAAATGGTACTAATACATGAATATATCATCAATAAACATAGGATAAGTAATCCTATGAGTTTTCTTGAGAGATTTATTAGAATGGTTTATCAATTTTAGTGTGAACATAAACAATCTTGAAAAGTTATGTGATTGTTTTAATAAAATCTTACCACTTGGTTACATGGCATCATACAATCCATATAAGAAAAAGAAATTACATAAATCTAAAAATATCATGAAAATAATTATATTCATGATATATAATGTAAAATTTATTTATATTCACCTTGAAAACGAATTTATGTTTAAAAGAAAACATGAGTCCCAAAGAAGGAAAATCGAGACAAAATTGTTTTACCGATTTGGTAACTTTTTAAACCCAAACCCCATGAAATAAAGATTATAAAATATATAATTAAATACTTATAAATTTAAGTATTATAAAAATTTAATACATCCATGGGAATTATACACACCACATAAAAGGAATTTGTGGTGAATAAAGCATGTATCTCACGAAAAAAATGAGATGAAATCCTATAATTTTGTGTATTGACTCTCATCGTACTCATTCAAAACACTTGTATAATAAATATAAATTTATTATACATATATTATAGAACAATATAATTATAACTAATAACATATATGGTTTTATTATGGACTTATATTATCCACTTGTTAACAATCCTATGCCAAGTTTTCACTTTGGGTAAGATTTGCTTTATTCTTTGCTTGTGCCCTAATTTGTTATGTCTTTGGTATTTATACTTTATATAATGATTTAAATAATGAAAAAATGATTTAAATATCATTTATATATATTATATTTTTATTATAATAATCTATATAATAAAAATTTATGAAGTGGAATACACCGTTCATGGAGACGCTAGACCGTACATACACATGAATGATATTTCTGTTTAAATGTCACGTTGAAAGAAAGAAAGTAAAAGACATATAAATATATTTATCTATATGATTATTAAATTAGATTTATGATAGAATATATTACTTATATATTCACTAAAACCATATTTAATACAAACCATGTAGTTTATGAATGAATCATATTGCTTTGAGGGGGCGGTAGTCCACACTTCCTCAAACAAAATTATCGTGTTAACACCAAATGGAAAGTAAAACAATACTTGTTTTAAAAGAAAAAAACATAAATAAATAATAAATATAATATATATTATATATAAATATAGTGTACAGAATAAATTCCACCATGAAAGGCGGTAAGGAAAATTGAACAATCATCGTTTAGTGAGATGGTAGTTCACCGTACACATAAATAGTATGTTCCACATCCATCAGATAGAGGTGTGTGTAAGGGTTTGTTGAAACCATATAATGATAAAATTCTAGTATATAGAATATACTGGGGTTTTTATATAATCTTGTAATAGTAATATTTTAGGGAGTGGAGAAAGAAAATAAATAAAAGGACTTGAGAGAAAGTGTTACCTCTAAATTGGGAAACTCTTTTTTGTTTGTGCCAAAAGGCTTTCTTGGATTTCATTATACTCAAGGGATGTATTCTAGGAGTAATAAAAGATTTATTTGAAGTTTATTGGGAAGATATGTTTTTATCATAAGTGGTTTGAGAGGTGTGAGGAAGTGAGAGAGGTGGTGGCCTTTGATTGAGAAGGAGGTGTTACACTCTTGAAATTATTTGAAGAGAGAATTCCACCCATGTTTTCATGTTAGTTGTGGATCAAATAATGACCCAATGTATATAAAAGTCATAATAGGGTCTAAATAAGTCCATAAAATGTATTTTTTTCAAGTTTATAAGTCATTGTGAGCCTTCAGGTTACGGTTTAATACCTTATTAAGCCCAATTTAATGTTAATCAGTGGAATTAATTTTAATCACTTTCACTAATGTTTTGATAAAAAATTAAGTTATCCTTATTAAAAATTAGAAATTATTTTGATTAAAAAAAATGGAATACATTTTTACAAATTCTAATAATAAAATTGGAAAAAAGTAATTTAAAATTCATCCCACAGAAGATATAAAATTGCGGGGTTTTAAACTAGAAATATTTTCAAATGTTTATTAAGTTTTTATATTAAATTTCAAATGGAAATTGATTATAATGACATAAATTGTATTAATTTATTTATAATTTACATAATTTAACATTTAAATAAATTTAAAATATAATTTAACGTTAATAATTATTTAAATGAAAAGCCATTTTTAACTAAAAAACTGTATTTTTCAATATTCTTCAAAAAAACGAGGTTACTAAAAAAATAAAAAAATTACCCAAATATAATTTTGGAATTATAAATTCAAAAGAGAAGTTTATTTAAAAAAAATAAATGTATATATGTTTAAAAATTAATGTTATTGTCTTAAATAGAAGGACAAGAAGTATAGTTTATAGTATTTTTAATCATATAAATACTTTAAAAAAAAACTATCAATTATAAATATGTTTTATTTCTATAAAAAATTATAAATAATATTTGAAAAGTAGTTATTAATATTTATATCTCAAATTTTAATGGATATTTCATAATTATATCAGTTAAATAAATTATAATAAAATGATTATTCATAGAAAGTCAGTGTTGAGTGTAACGTAGGACAACTCGGTGTTGTAGGTAGCACAATCCATTTAGATATAACATGTAGCGCAATCCAAGTAACTATAGTGTGAAATTAATTTTTTAATTAGTGTTATATATATATATATATAACTATTTCTAGTGTCATGTGAATTGAAAAATATCAAATAGATAAATTAATTTGAAATAAAATTATTCACAAAATCTCATGGTGTTACAATATGACTTAAGAAAAACCTTATTAGCAGAAGTTAATTATTTGGTGATGGTTATCTTTTGAATTTAGGAATGATAAATTTAATTAATATATTTTAGATATTATATTTATTATTTTTATTGATAGGCATGAGACCATATACACTCTTTACTTTGAAGACCATGTTAGCCAAGATATAAATTTTTATTAGTGAAATGGAAGATCTATAATTATTGTAGCATAAGAGGTTAGGAAATTATTATGTAATAAATTTTGCTAAATTTCATTAAAAGGAATTCTTAGATATCGACCAGAGAATATGTTTCACTATTCTAGATCATATGATCATTATCCATTTGTATGTCAACACAAGTAATTTTTTGTAAATATTAGGGATGTTTCAACTTATGATGATTTATATTTAGTGAAAATTGACTTCTTTGGTTCTATAAAAACATGGAATATTGGTGAAAAATACTATCAATATGTTATAGTTGATGACTATACTAGATACATTTTGGTCTATTTTCTTAGAATGAAGTTGGAAGCATTTTTATTTTTCAAAATGCTTGTAGACTGGGTTCAAAATGAGAAAAACATAACATTGATAACTATTTATAGTGATAATAGTAAAGTGTTTTTAAATTAGGAATTTGAAACTTTTTTAGTGAAAAAGGTATATTAAAAAATTTCATAGTAACTATAACTCTGTAGTAATATTGTATAGTAGAAAGAAGAAATATAATTCTTCAGGAGATTACAAGATGCATGTTGAGTGAATAATTAATTTCTAAACATTTCTGGGATCAAGTAGTCAGAACTTCATATTATATTATAAATTTTGTTTTACTAAGGACCATTACTAAAAAAACATTATAATCTATAGACCAGAAGAAATTCGAAACATTATTTATTCAATATTTTTGTATGAAAAGTATTCGCCCTAAATACTGAAGATAATTTAGATAAATTTGATCTAAAATTTGAAAATGTGGGTTTGTTAGGTTATTATAGTACCAATATCTCTTATAGAGTTTTTAATTAAAATAGACATACTTTTGAGGAATAACTAAATATTAAATTTGATGAAACAAATCCTATTTTTCAAACAAACTCAAACTACATTTTAAGATGTTATTCTAAAAACATATTTTTATCACATGTTCGAAAGTTCTTATCGTGAGAGAATTACCGAAGAATCAATTCCTGAAGTTTTAAATCAAGTATAAATTCAACCTATTATGAAGAATAGATTTCTAAAAACCCATGAAATAAGTTAATCATTAGGATTCATCTTACTAATAAATATCATTGGTGATGTAGATCAACGAGTTAAATCTAAATGTTCCTTATGAAATTAAATTAAACATTGTGATTTTTATCACATTTTGAACCCAAGAATAATGATGATCAGTTATGTAATGAATATTGGAAATAATCTATAAAATATGAACTTAATGAATCTAATATGAGTCAATATTAGAATTTGGGTGAAACTCTAAAATATTCACCTGTAATAGGTGTAAAAAGGGGGTTTCAAAATAAATGTGATGAAAATTGATTCATAGTAAGAAATAAATCAATACTTGTTTTAATGGTTTATAATCAATAAGAAGTCATAGACCATGGGGAAACCTCTTATTCAGTAGCTACAATTGAATATATTTTTATACTTCTAGAATATACATCACTTTTTAATTTAACTATTTTCCAAATGGATATGAAATTGTGACTTTCTTGATAGATATGTAAAGGATGAATTTTATGTAGGGAAAACTTATTTTTTTAAAAATAAAAAATCTCTTGATCATGTATTCATAAATACTAAATCACTATATAGAATTAAAATGGACCCTAGAGCCCAGTATGATAGGTTAATTGGATTTTTGTTACAAAACAATTTTGTTAAGGGAGATTAAAATACAAAAAAAATATTAAAAAAGTTTTTATTATTATCAATATTGTTAAAATTTAAGTTGATGATCTTATATTTTGATCAAATCAAGAATATATTAATGATTTCATTGTTGATCTTATGAAATCTGAGTTTGACATGATAATGATGGGTAAAATTACTTATTTTCTATGATTTCAAATCTTATAAAACCAAAAGGAACATTTACATCTCAACAAAATTTTATTAAGGATATTCTTATTTATTTTGGAGATAAAAATACTAAAAATACAATTACTCCTATCAGAATGTCAAATAGTTAGATATTAATGAATTTAAGAAACCAGTAGATCAAATTATTTTTAAATGAATAGTTTGTAGTTTACTAAACATAACATCAAGTTATCCAAACATAATATTTTTCATATTCATATGTTCAGGATATAATGAAAATATGAAACTATCCCATATTAAAGTGGTAAAATTTGCTTATTTTTTCATATTAAGGGAACTATGGATTTGGAATTTTTTAATTCTTCTAAAAACGTTTTTTAACCTAATTTTTTTTGGATTCTATCTTTTCTGGTTGTAAAATGGATAGAAAAATTAGATATTGATTTTTTAATTTATTAATAGAAGCATACAATCTTATTCTTGTATGAAACAATATTGGGTAGCAACTTCCACTACTAAAGATGAATATGTGGATTTGGAATTTTTTGTTATTAGGTGTTGTGAATGAAACACTCACTCATAAATTTTGTCTTGATTTTTTGTGAAACTATAAATCTTTGTTACAAAAAATTTCCATAACTTGATATAATACAGAACACTTCACTCATGAGACAAAAAAATTGATATATGACACTATTTATTTGAGGAACACAAAAAAGAGATATTGTTTTAAAATTCAATGGAATGTTAGAAAATTTTCATGATATTTTTACAAAACCCCTACATTTAGATTGATTAGAATTATTAAATATAAGTTAGGATTTGTTAATAAAAAATTCTCATTCATATCTAATTCTCATCTAAATTATCTCATTATAATAATGAAGTCATTTACAAATGAGAGTATATATTTTTAGTTGTATTAACATTTTTATTTCTCTCAAAATTTCTAGTTTTTTTAAATGATATAGTTTTTTAAAAAAATTTAGTTTTCATAATTGTTTTTTAAATTTAGTGTTTATAATGTATTTATTTTATATTTTCATCTTTATTTAATTTTTAGTTATCGAAATTATTTTGGTTTTCTGGAATATTTTGTTTTACAACTGAAAATTTTATTTTTCTAAATTTTCTTAAGTAATTTCTTGGAAATGTTTTTTTAGGAAAATTTACGAAAAGATTTTATTTATAAAAACTATAAGAACATAATGCTGAAAATATTCCTACTAAAAATATAAATTTTACTCTTAGTGGTAATTTCTAATCTCTAATCATGGTTGTATTTGGCTAAAATGTCTTTTTTATTCTTTAAATATTTTATGTTTTCGAATTTTGGTTAAAAATACTCATTTCATGAAAATATTTACATCTGATAATCTTTTAAAAACTATATATATAAAGAGTTGAAAAAATATTTTAAATCATAAAAGGATAAATATATGTCTTTAGATATCAAATGTTTTTCTTTTTGAAATTTTGGGTCAATAGAGGTCAAAAGGTCACCCCTCTAAGACTTATATATAGGAGTGTAGGTCACCAATCATTATCACAATTTCCTTTAATCTACCTACTCTCTCCACTCGATTTCTTTTCTATTTGAGTCTTTCACCATTGTCTATTCAATTATTTTCTTTAGAATTCAGAAGAATGGAAACTTCATAATATTTTTATAATAGAGAATATATAAATGAATGGTTTATATAAAACAAATGTTTTGAATATATTTATTAATTAATAAATGATGTGATTATCATCTAATATTGGGGAGATTTCTATGTTGAAAAGAAATATTTTGCTATTTTTTATCCAACTTAGTAAGTGAATTGTATTTGAAAATGTTTTTAGTGAATAAAAATTATTAAATTAAAAACTTTAACCCTATTTGAATTTTGTTACACATTATCTTTTCAATAATATGTAGATTTCTTTGGAGTTACTATTTAATGAGAAGTGAATCTCACAACCCCAAAGCATACTCATAAGTTACAATCTATTAAAAATTAAAATAATAAAACACCCTTCTTTACTTCATATAATAAATTAAGTAAGGTTTATCATTTACCACCAGATGCAAGGGTAGTAGCATTATGGATGGAAAATTATCTTATCTCAAGGAATGGGGATAAATATACTTTAAAGGTTCACGATGTATGTATTCTTTATTATCTCTATAACATGTGAATGCTCAAATTAGCGAAGTTTATATGTTCATTATTTGAGGATGTGAATAATCCCTAACTTTAATAGAAAATTCATATAAATGTAAAATAGAAATGTAAAATAACAAGAGGTATAAGAAAATATTATATGAGGATAAAATAGTCAAATATCTAATGAAATGTGTGGAGAAAGCACATGGAAATATTCTTGTTTCTATTCAAGAAAATCCTATTTCAATTTCTCCCTTATTAGTTTCTCAACTGATACCACCATTGTATGATCCCCAAATAATTATTCCATCTTTTTAGCCTCAATATATTTCTAACCTTTCCAATCCACGAGAATGATATAAAATTGGAACTTCAAAATTCTATGAATCCACTAATAAAGGAAAAGAAAAAGAATTGGTTTAATAAAAATATATTTCTCAACATGAAGAGGAAAAATTTCCAATATTTTTGAAGAAGTATGTAAAAGAATAGTTGATAATTAATGATCATGTATCTAAATATTTCGAATAATATTTAGATGACGAATTAGAATAAAAAATATCGTATGAATCTTCTTATATTTTTATTACTCATAGAAATATTCTAATGTGGAAGAATCAAAGAAACAAAAATATTTATAATAAAATGAATAAATAGATCAATATTCACGCACAATGGTTTAAAAAACATGTATCTCATAAAAATATTAATGTTATTAAAGTATTAGATGAAGGTTAGAGAAAGAATGAAAATATTAATCTTCTAAAACTCATGTGATAGATATTTCAGGTGATTAAAATCATTCACCATCTAGTGATTCTAATAAAATTATAGAGATGATACTTACTTACATCAATGAAGTATTAAAGTAATTTTAATAAGAACATAATTATTTTATGAACATTAAATCAAGATGAAAATATATTCCAGAAAAATTAGATGTTTTTGGAAATTATAATTCCATGAAAACAATTGTGAAGATATTTTTTCAAAATAAATCTCATTTAAAATCATTTAAATAAATCTCAAGGGCATAAAAATTGAAGTTTTAGAATGTTTTGTAATGGTTAAACCAAATGGAAGGATATATGAAATATCATGATGATTAGATTGAAGTTTTTCAGCTAACAAATATGGTGATTATAAATTCTTTCAAAGTGTTTTATTATAATGTTTCCGAAAGAATAAAGTATGTAGATAATATTAAATATCATAAATTAATATAAGAATAAGAAATATCATAATATTGAGAAAAAATATATCTCTATAAGAATAACTTTTAAAGTATAATGTTTATAATATAAAAGTGTAATTTATTTAAGAATAATTGTTTAGTTTCAAGCATGAAAACCAAAAGGTTCCTATTATTATGGATAAGATGTCCAAGATAGACTCCCATGGCACTGATTTAAAGAAATTTTAGGATATGTTTATGAATATAGATTTAAATTTAAATAAATACCAAATAAATATTTATTTTTCTATTAATTCTTGATGATTTTGTAACCATTGAAATAAATTTTTTAAATAAACCGAGTTTATGAATGTTTCTCCATATATTTATAAATTAATGTTTAAAAAATATTTATGAAATTTTTTTTCTATATTTTTTAGGTGAATATTAATTTATTATAATTTTTTCAGATAAATTTTTCTTTCTAACTTCTCTGGTACACTTTATATCCCACTTTTTTAAAAATAAAAAAGAGGGATAAATTTGCGATAAGAGTCTATGTTAAGAAAGGTAAGAAAAATTAATATTCTAAAAAATATTTTAGAAAAGGTTGTTAAATAAAGAGAAAGAATTAAAGATAAGGATATAAAAGAAAGAATAAAGAATATTTTTTTATGAAGATGATGTACTTAAATATGTAATTAAAAAATTGAATGTAATTTTTTTTTCAAAGTTATTAATAAATTTTGTTTTATTTTAAGGGTTATGTTTTGTTATTTTGAAAAGGGAGATATTACTGTGTTTAAATTTATAATTTATATACTTTCTAACATATATTTTTTAAACAACCAAAACATTTTCATAGAGGATATTTTTAAAAAAAATTACAATTCATAATGTTTCAGAATGGTTTTTTAGAAAAAATTTATTTTCTAGTGGACATAGAAAACATTGTTGAAAATATTATCTTCCTTCATAAAAAAATATTTATAATTAGATGAAAATTTATAATCAGATGTAAATTTACATTGTATATGAGATGGATGACTTCATATTTTATGAAATGAAATTTTTATAATGTATAACTTACAAATTATAACTAAGTCTCATCAGATAAAGTTGTACTTTGTTAACTAGATGAAGATTCATGAGATATAGGTAGACATACTATCCAAGAGAAACTTTTGAAAAAATATTTGATGATTATTCTCATTCTATAATAAATTTAAAATATTTCCTATCATATATAAAAATATTACTCTACTAGGAAAAATATTTCACAACATTTTAATAATTCAATCAAAATGACTATTATATGAAGCCTGTATAGAATATTCCAAGTGAGTGAAGAGTTATTTTGAAGATATTTCAACCAAATAAGAGAATCAATGATTATGAACATTACACATTTTCCAATAAATAGAGGAGCAGTCAGGGAGGATAGAGTAGATAATTTTTCAACTCAGTCAACATATAGATTCCTTGTTTCTTTTTATAACATCTTGATATTACTATGATCATTATAATCTATAGAGAGTTTTAGGTTTTAATTAATCGATATAAGGATTTTATATACCTTAAAACATTTTATGTGATGCTATTCTATGTGTTTGATCATATTTGATCGATGGATTCTAAAGATTGGGAGACAATCGTGTCTGATCTTTGTGATTGAGTGACTCTGGGGATAGAAAGACAAAGATATTTTGATCATTTTGATCGATGTATTTCTTTTTGTAGAAGTAAGGAACATTATATTTAGTTTAAACCTTGATACCAAAAGTCAAGGTGGTTGAATTCCATTATATTTATGCTTAATTTGTTGAAATTATTTTACAATGTTTTTTATGTGTTCTTTTATAATGCCTTAATATCTTACTATTTTACATGTTTTATTTTTTTAGTTTATATGTAAGGAAATATTAACATTGTTAAAAAGAATTATTATTAATTATTTATAATAAATATTGAATGAAGTAATGTTTGATAACAATTTTATACATCATATAGAGAGTTTTTTAGATATACTAAAAATGGATTTTAAGGAAGTTATATGTTTTATTTTATGATATAAAAATCACTATCCCTCTTGATGTATTTTGTACAATCTTACAATCCAATATAAATATACTAGATAAAATTTGGTGTATAAATTTTATATCAAGATATGTTTTCATCATATTTGGCCACCAAATATTCCTCCTATCTCAATTACAAGAATGGTTTTCCCATCCAAAGATGAACAACCATTGGAAAATATTTTTGAATGAAATTATATTTAACTTTATCTTACCCCAAGGAATCAATATCATCAATTTATATATTATTCATAACCATTAACCAATATTGATCAACTTAACCTTCAGTACTATAAATATAAATATGTTCATTTTGATTTTTTGAACATCTTAGGACTTCAAAATTTTTTTATAGGGATTTATTACATCCCTCATTTACTACAATGTCTAATGATCCACTGAACATGAGAGGGTGTTGTTTCAAAAAATGATCAAATTTTTACATGTTACTTTATAGTGAATGTGGATTAAATCTAACATGGACACCACCACCATTTATATCTTGTGTAAACTAATCCATTAAATTAACAAATATCTATATTTTAATTCTGATTATTCCATGTTTCTGATTTGGTTCATATCTACTTTAGGTTCCCTGTTTTCCCTATGAAAAAACATTTTCAATAGATATAGTTTATATGAATTAGAATTCTTATATTCAAATGTTTTAATAAAAGAATTATAATCACTTATAGGTATTGAATTTCATTATCCCGACCTCTAAAATTATCTAAACCATCTTCTAATACAAACTATAAGGAACCAATCCTTATTCAACCCACAATTTCATTTTTACACATGAATTTACATTCATTAATTTGTATGATATTTTTATGTTAAGAGTTTTAGATAATTAGTTCATTACTCTTAAATAAAAAACCCATACAATAAATGTTAGAAACATCTTCTTGGTATCCATTTTTTTTCAATACAAATATTTTTGAATGAAACATATTTTCATTTCATGGAAAGTCACTACTATTTTCAACATGACTTCTTCTTTAATCATAATCATCCTTAAAATATGTGAAAAACATTTAAAAACATGGTATGGCCATTGAAATATCAGAATGGTACACAAAAACGAAATAAACTCATTCTTATATTTTGAAACCATGAGAAAATAATTTTTTTTCACATTTAACATAATAACCCTAGAGGTTGATTGATTGTTTTAAAATACATAAAATCCTATTTAATTCCGAAAGTTATTTTATAAAACACTTTATAAGAAAAAATAAATGAAAATTCATAACCATAATGGTTTCTTAGAAAACATAATTACCCATGAATTTTCTTTTCAAAAAAACATACCTTTTACCCGATAAGGGAATAATACTTTCTTTAAAAAGACCATTCAATAAAATTTTAAAATAAATTTACTTCCATTAAAACTCATTAGTATGCATAGAAATTTCATATAGGTTCATTGGGAAATCATCTTCAGTGAACACTTATAACACACTTACAATAACTCTTACAATTAAAATAACCATATGACCAACTTCCATTATAATTTCTCAGAGAACACAATCATTATCCAATGCATTAGCGAGCTGTATTGGGATAACCCATCATATTGTGATATAATGGACTCAACATTAATCATAAAAAAATTACAAGGACCATAAAATTTACAAAAATATTTCATTTCCATCATCAACCTCATAAAAATATTTTTTAAACCAATGAGTACAACATTTTTAGATATTGATATATCCCTTTCCATTAAAACCCAATTTTTAAAAAGATAAATTCATAGAACAAATGGAAGTAGGGTTTTTATTTCAAGAAAATTTATATTATTATAAAGTATTCAAAAATAGAAAATAATATTTATTGTATTGAGAAAATTCATTGACATTGTATATCTTAAAATAGAACATTCTGTTTTCCTTTTTATCAAAACATTCTATGTAAAATATGTAAAACGTTTCATTTGAAACCCCTTGAATGAAAGTAAATAGTGACATTAAACCTACTTTATAAAAAATTTATCTCTATATAAATACATCCATAAAATAATTCTAAAAATATGGCGATAGAAGAAAAATATTTCAAAATTAAATATTTAATACATTTATAATGGTGTTTTTAAAGTAAAGTGTCCCTTAGCTTGTGTGTAAATCATCACATACATTCCCTATATTCCTGAATAATGAACATATATTAATTTTTTACTTTAATAATGAGTTTTTTATTCTTTATTATTCATTATATAATATTTATTATCTTGTTATATTTATGTTCTTAATAAATTAATTTCATGAGATACATTTTAATGATATTTAACTCATATGTCCAAAATGAAATAGGATGGTTGAATATGGTCAAAGAGGTTATTATTACATAATATATAGTGTAATAATAAAGAAATTATTTTAATTTATATATTAAAATTATACTTTTAAAACAATCCATGAAGGATGATTATGAAAAATGAACCATGTTATAATCATAGGGATAGTAGGTTGTACGTACACATGCGTAACATTTCCATTTTTTGACGATCATGATGTAGGAAAGATAAATTTTATTTTTTATATATATAATTTTAATTATATAATAAATAACATATTATTTATTTAAATTATATTATATATGTCATCCTTGTGATGTGGTGATGAAAAACGAATCACAACACTTCATTGTAGGGGAAATCTACATGTATACACAAATGATGTTATAATTTTTCAATGAAAAGAAAGATAAGGAAAACATGATGTAGAAAATTTATATCATTATAAATATTTCATTAATATATTTTAATATGTAAATTTTAAATACATCATTAAAACCATATATGGGAGGCATTGGTGGAAAATTAATTGCATCAGTTTGTGAATTATAGTCTTCTATACACATGAACGATGGTTTAATTTATCATTTGATGGAAGTGGATATGTAAATAGGTTATTAAATAAATATAATAACAAGAAATTAAATTGAATATAGTTATTTTATTTTTTGATCACAGTTTTATAATATTAGAAATATGTAGAAGAATAAATAAAAAAGAAAACGAATGGTTAAGTATTATACCTCTTCTTCAGACAATATCTTTAGGTCTATACATAAATCCTTCCAATTTTGGTTTTATAAATAATAATTGGCCTCTATGAAATGTATAGGTATATAATTAAGGGGTATGGGTTTGGATAGGATGGTGAATAAGGCTTATGAAGTGTGATAAAAAGGAGAGAGTGGTGAATTGATGGAAATTCATAGTGTATTAAATTAATATAATTTATTTATCCTAGAAAATTTGTTCGAGATTGATATAATTCCAGTATAGGATGTGGATGAGTTGAATTATTCTAATAAAGTAAAATATTTACATATTTAAGTTATTTATTCACCATTATATGTTGGTTTTAACTCCATACTAACCATTTTCTCTATTATCGTGGTATGAAAATCATTTACTCTTTAGGGGTCAAGATAATTAATATAAAATGAAAAATGATCCATAAATAGAACATGGATGATATTTTAAACCATATCAAAATAAAATGGTTTAGTATAGTATTTTTTGTAATTTTAAATAATTCAATGAAATATTATTTATTATAAAATAACATTAATTTGAATTTCGGAACTATTACTTTAATTTGATATTTTAAAAAATATGAATACAAAAAATATATATAATATAATCCATTAAAACATACCTAATATGACATATATATCTAAAAAAAATTATTTCACACAATAGATAATTTAAATTATATTGTGTTTGATATTTTTAGAATCATATATTTTATTTTTATATTTTTTCAATAAATATTTTGTTGGCATTGTGTAAGAATTTAAGGTAATTATTTAACCAATAAAAATTATAAATAAATTACCATGATAAAGAAATAACTTATATTTAAAATGTAAATCTATAACCAAACCTAATTTTCAATTATATCTATTAAAAATTATTACAAAAAATTAAAACCAGAGAGTGTTATTTTTTTTACTTTATATATTATTAACACAATATCAATGTTATAATCAAAGGTAAGTTGTTATAAATGTACAAACTTTTTAAAATTGAATATTAAATGTCTAAAAAAACTTATACAATAAAATAAATATAATTTCTATGGAATCCATTTTCCAATATTAAATTTATATAATTTCGAGAAATTAATTTAATGTTGTAATGCGAAATACAATGAAAAATAATTTTTTTGAAAAATGCATTTTTAGCCCAAAAAATCTACTTACAAAAATATAAGATATTGAGAAGATTCAAATGAAATTAATTATATTATATATAACTAAATAATAATTATGTTACATTGTTTTATAAAAATATGTATTTTTCGCTATTCACTGAAAAATCATCGTTTTTAGAAAAATAACAAATTTTCATCATATGATAATTTTTATATGATAATTTTAAAATTTAATTTCATATTTTTAAAATTTAAATTTTATAAAATTTAAATAAACATTTTAAATAAAACTATATAGTTCATGACAACCTAGTTTGGTTAGAAATAAATCTTTTTTTACTGAAACTAAAAAATTATTGAATATTCTTATAATTAATTTAACTATATAAATAATAATTACCATATGTTAATAAGACATGAAAATGAATTATTATAACATTATATAGGTTGTTTTACATGAAACCAATTAATAATAAATGTATTAACAATTATTCATTTGTTTTAATCAATAAAAATACATTTTATCAAAATACTTATTCGTTAGTGTTCAAGATACACAATATATAAAACAATTATTATAAAAAATTAATATTTTATCATGAATTTATAATATTTCTAACAATTACAATTGATTACTTATTTAATATTCATTAATCAATACCTTCTCATCAAAGAAAACATTTATACATATTTTTTAAAATTTATTTATTCTTATTCATACCTACTAATCCAACAACTAATCGATAATAGTTAAATTTAAATAATAATATTTATATAGTATATCACAATTCGTTTAATATTGGTGTTTATTATGGTACACACTATGAAATATAGTATTTATTTAAAATAAAATCAATTCTAAATTGGGGTGTTACATAATCTCACTTTAAATAAGAGTGTTAAAGTGAGATAAATATTATTAAGATGTTTTATTCCATTTTATGTTGTATTAATCGGTTATAAGTGGTTATGAAATAACTTTGATGAATTTTAAAATTATGGGTTAATATTAAAAAAATAGTATCTGTTTTTATCTAAATATGAGTCATTTTTTACTTTTCATATGAGTGATTTGAAATTTTGTTTGAGTTAAATAGAAATTCATCTAAGTGTTGGATTTCTTGGAATGTTTGAAAAAATGGGTGTAAATTTGTGATGTTTCTATCATAAGGCTAATAAAATTCTATTTTATTGTTCATACATGTCATCATATGGTAGGGTTTATCTATCATAAGGTTTTAAAATTACACCTTATGTTTGGGATAACAAATCATAATGGTAGGAAAGTCCATCGTAAGGTTAAGAAAAGTTTATATTATGCGTAAGACGTGTACATCCTAAGGCTGGGATATTTAATCATAATATTCATACATATACTCGATATAGGTTCTTTCGTAGTAAAAAATTAACATATGTAAAGTTCATTTTAGGACTTCATATTATTGTTTATAGAAGTTCATAAAGGTCAATTCTCTCTGAAAATTGTTTATTTGATATCTTTCTTATCATTAATTTTTATAAGAAATGGAATAATGTCAGGATATGTGTGGTAAGCTATTATTTATGGAAATAAATATATAAAATACGATGATGAATGATATTATTTGAAAATTATTTTTAGTGATGTACTGTACCGATACTCAATGAATATATATTATATGATTTGGGTATGACAAGATTCAAGATTAAGATACGTTTTTATGGAAGAAGTAGTATTCAGTGCATAAAATAAATGTTTTCACTAAGATTCAATAAGATTTTATATAAGAATATGGAATCCACATTTTCTCCTTTTATTTTTCACATGTGTTCCTACATGATCTTTTTAAATAAGTGAGTGAGTCTATGTTAATTAAGTTGTCATGAACATCACTAGGCTCATTCTTTAGGGATTCAAATTAAAATTTTATTAACTATTTTATTATAGGTCGAATAATATAAGAATAAGGATAAATAAACAGATAAATAAATATATGTATATGTATATTAACAGATTTTACTAAGAATATACATATTTTAAGTACAAGAAATAACTGTTATACAATCTATGTGGAAGATTGTAAAACTAGAGATAGAGAAAATACATGGATAGAGAAGATAAGTTTCTTCTACTACATATCCTAAATAACCTTATTCATGTGAAAGATATAGGTAGGAAATGGACTTGTTGAATTCTATATTGTGTATTTAAATTTAATCGGTGTCTTAATACTATTTAATAATTTAAGGAGAATAATAAATCAATACAATGAAAACATTATAATAGTTTATCATTGGAAGACACATTGTTTGTTATAGAAAATTTATTAACATTGTAAAGTGTTAGATTCACTTGTGTGTGGGGTATACTGAAGAACCATTTAGATTCATGTAATGAAATTTCAAGGAAATACCATACTCACCTGTACACATTGGATACTTTTAGTGGGTCATGTGATATTAGAAGAATCCATTTCACATTAGGGATTCACATTCCCATTTTAAGAGGTAAACCTTGTAAACTTCTACACTATATTATGTTTTTGGGAGTTTTGGCATGTATTGAAAAATAAATAACTCAATTTAACAATTTTTTATTTTTTGAATGAAAAAAACATTAAATAATTATGATCATATATTCCTCGTGATCTCCCATAGAGCCTATATGAGGTTCCATAATATTTCCAAATAAAACTAATTAAGTTATGATTTGGTGAGTAAGGAATGAGGTTTATCCCCAACTCATCAGTTATATTAAAACCCAATATATCAAATTCTAAATATATCCTATCATCTTGACTACTTGAAGACTATATGGAACTCCATGTCCATGTTTTCTTGTGAAAACTGCATTGGATATTTCATAGCTCACTTATATAATATTTTTTGAGAAAGATAACATAGATAATATAACATGGTATATGAATTTATGTGCTCAAGAATATTATTTTTATCATTTGAAATCGAAGATAACATAAGGCACTAGAAATCTAGTGAAATATATACATATTTCCACAAGATAACATGTTCTTTCTCAATAGCCTCCTTAGAGAGTTGTTTCCTAGGAACAGGGAACTCTAACACAAATGTATTTTTTCTCTTGGAATAGTATGATTCACATAAACCTAAAACAATCCTATATATTCATGATTTCAATGAAATTATATTTCTCCAATATTGATTGTAGTGATAATTTTGAGGTCATATTACTTGTCATTTTCAATAACATAATAAAATCTATTTTTATGACATTTTCTTGATTACCAATTGTGATGTAGTAGATTTTCTTTATTTTTATCCAACTATTTTTATTATGTCATAATATCCCTTGTTATTGGGTTCACAATATCCACCCACATTTACATTCTAGTGAAAATTATCCATATATTCCTTCTCATAACCCATACTATGGCCATAAAAATTACTCAAAAGTATATTGGTAGGAAAGTATTTCCAGATGAATTATCTTGGAACTCCTTGATAAGTTTATAGGACTCCCCAATCCAAAAGTATAATACTCAATTTCCTTAACACATGCCTCTAAATGGTATTGAACATACAATGAACATTACACTCAATACTAAGTTGTTTAACTCTACCCATTATCATTGTTAATACTCCACTATAATTGAAAAGTTTTCTGAAACATTGCATGTTTGAATCTTTAACTATGATTGTATCCTTACTGAAATAATGGAAGGTGATGACTTAATTATTAATTCCGTTGTATATTTTTTATATTTATACGTAAATATTTCTTATTTTATTATGTTATATTCCTGTTAATATTATATAGAATTCCCATAAGCGGTTTTGATTAACCAATAATCTATTTATTTAATTCCATCTCATGTATTTTGTAATTCATTTATATAATTATATTTCATTCAAGAATATAATAAATATAAATAATTAACCATTACATATAAAACAGATTTAATAAAAATATGCAGCATTATCATGGACTTCTCTATTGGACGGTTTATCGACCAGACAATAATCTTACCCTTGGCCTTAGGGGAATAAATCATTCAACCGAGCATGGTTTGTGCAGTAGAATTCAACACATTCTTGTATATATCTTCTTGGTTAGTTTCCCATCAAATCCATATTGATTCATCTCTTCTCACATTGATCCCATTCCTTTAAATTTTTTTACTCACTCACATGTGAGGGGAACCATGTGTATGGGTGTATATAACAGAAATCATGGACAAACAAGTTTATGTATAATAATACGAGGGATGATAAATAGATCACAATTTTAAATTTCTACTAATTATCAAAAAAACCATGAAATAATAATTAAAACAAAATAAATCTAATATAAACATAGGTTGGTTAAGCTTATAAGCATCCATATAATCAACAAATACATATTTAAAACTATCTTGAATTCATTTCAATTTGTTATATAATATTATAAAATACTAGAATTAATAAATTAATTATCTTATTAATTTATTTATTCATTTATCTTAATTATACATATAGATTATCCCGAAGATTCCGATCATTTGAAATTTTAAAAAAATTAAATATTATTTTAAATTATCATTTACATGATGTTTACTAACAATGGACATAACATGAACCCTTTTGAATATTTTCAAAATCCCACTGGAATATTAATATAACAAGTATCATAAGAAACAAAATGTGTACCCTACAATGTGGCAGGTATTTTCACTCGCATGGTGTGTGACCATGCTATACACGGTATTTTTTTACCCTATACTTACACGACATTTGCGATACACAACATGTTGCGATAGTACATGACATGTAATTCTAGGGGACAACCCATGTATTCTTCTTGAGGTATATGAAACATGTCTTTTCTGAATAAAAGACACATGTACCATCAATAATTATAATGAATTATTTGAAATTTATGATGTCCATAACAAATTGTGTATTCACAAATAACTTGTAAATTTAATTAATTTAAGAATTTCCATCCATAAAACATTCCAAAATAACATAGTGTGTATTATGACTTGAAAACTTATTATGTATTATGTATACCATCTATTCGTAATTTATTTTAGTATAATTATTTAATCAGTACACATTATACATATTTAATTCACTTAGTATATAATATATTTAATATTTATTTTGTATGAATTGAAATAAATTACATGGAATTTATAGTCTACTAGACTCCATGTACTATATTTATCTGTCCATCCACAATTCACATCTGGTAACTTTATGTGTAATCCTTCTGAACATTTATGAGTTAAATGACATGAAAACTAGATAAAAACCATGTAATCTCATATATAATGTGTTTTTGATATGGTATTCCATATGTTATTTGTTTTAATAACATGACATTTACTTTGACAGCATTGCTTACATGATTCCCATGGGGTTAAACCTTGTGGGATTATATAAAATTTATACCATCTAAACATTATGTAATCTTATCATCTTTTTTTCTACATAGACCCATGAATACATGGAAGGTAGTGAAACAACATGTTCCTCTCCCAAATGATGTTCTGTGATTTGTATAGATTTTCCTGGAGTGGTGAACATGGATACACAAGGTGTACTTTCCAATTACATGTCATATAATACATGTTTTCCAACTAGATTCACCATCAACTCTAGATGAGATCTTAAAATTTTTTTCTAACATTTTTTTTTCATATTCTTGGTTATATAAAGATGAAATAACATGATATATTGACTTGAAAATCAATGAAAAATGAATATAAAGGAAAAACTAAGAGAAAATGTTTAAATTTATCATTTATTTTTAAATAATTATAAATTAATATGTGATTTCTTTGATACAACTTGACGGTTTGAGGATAAAACTTAAGCACTCACACCCATGCCTAATAATACCTTTTGATCAATTTCTTTATATAAATCATAAAAAATCAGTGAAAGAAACCCTTAAATATTAAAACAAAGGATCTTTCATATATAATTTATAATTAATTTATAAAAATTAAATTTTACATTTACTTTAAATTATTTCTCCATTCCTGAATTGGATTATAAATCTTGTATTAACATTGTTTAATTTAAATATTCAAGTATCGAATACCTCTAATGATATCCACATGTTCTCCATGAACTATAAAATGTCACTATAGAATCATCGAGTGTTAGAATGAATGATTCTCATTATTTTCATTATTCTCTACTAATCACATAATGAAATCATTTGGAGCTCAAATAATTTCTTATGATACTCTTGGGGACTTAAGTGGTAGGAGGAGGATTGGTAATCTTCCATATTGAGATCATTTGATGAATTTTCTCTCTAAGATCAAGATAATTATTTAAAGAGAAATGTTATGCACAAAAAATATTATCACCCTAGAATTGATGTAATCAAGTTTATACCCATATTTCATAGAATACATTTTTACACAGAGACTCTTTTTTTCTACTCTCCTAATACAAAATAAATAGTCACATTAAATAATAATAATATTTTATCATTGATGTATGCTAACATTGAATATTATGAAATATCGTTTCCACCAAAACATTTAAGTTGGTCTGTAAAAACACCATATAATTTATCAAACCTTGAATTATCACTATTTATTTAATTAAATATATATAAAAAAACTATTAATTTAATAATTAAAATAATTTTTTTAAAAAAAATTATTAAACATTATTTATTTAATATTAGTTACACTCACATATATAATATTTTGAATGACTAATGACTCAATATATGCAATCAAAATTATCTAAATAGACTCTATTTCAAAAAACATTGGAATAATATTCTATTATAGTGTTAAATTCAAATAAAATTTATCTAAGGTTCTAGATACACTTATTTTGTGAACCTTCAGGCCATAATCTTTATGGTATTAGGAAAAATATTCTGAAGTCTAGGATTGTTATTTCATAACATTTTAAAGATCCAATAGAGAAAGGTGTTAATATCAAAATTAAAATAACCTCATATGAATTTTCTTCCTGTAATAATATACCTTTATATTGATATCTCTTCAAGAATGTTGAATAAATATGTCATTAACATAATGGAATGATCCTTCCTAACCCATTTTTTTATTTATTAGTGTTGGAGGTTCTAGTATGAGGTTCAGGGAAGGAAGGTTGTAGTTTAAGAAGAAATTTCATTGTGTGGATTATATTTCAATGTATAGGTTTGGGTTGAAGTTTGGAATGTCCGATAAGTGGTTGGATTGTGGTGTAGATGGTGAATTGTGTCATATATATTTAGGTGGTGAGATTATACAGTTTCTTTTGAAGGACCCCTATAATATAGTCCTTGAGATGCACCTTAGTGTCATTCTAGGATTTATCAGGATGAAGTACATGCCATAATGCTGAAATTTTGTCTTCATAGATTTAGCATGGAGTCTGAAGAATTTGGCATAGACCTTCTATCATTTTAAGTATCCATGCATTGTATCCTCTTGGATTATGAGATGAATATTTTGGTGGTTGCAATTATACATGGTGGTATCTATTAAACTATTGTTTTCCTCCATGTTTTTATATTCATGCATTAACCACAACATGTTTTTTAGGATTCAATTAACTTAAAACCATTATTATTTGGAGATACAACATTATGTCGTTTTTTTGTGTCCTTCTCGCCTCAATATAAATTCAAAATCCCTTTAACCCCATTCCATTTTCTTCAATTCCATCAATTTCAGGTGTCCTATAGTAAAAATTTATGATACAATTTATTCTCTCCTTTTGGATTTGATCATAGACCTTAGGATATGAAGTATTAGTGATCTATAGTGGGTCCCCCTCTATCATACTTTGTTTCTTCCTATTATATCATTATGTGATTTCAGTAGGAGTTTTGATTTGGTTAGGGGTATGTTACGAATATGATTTTGATCAGGAATTTTTATATCTTAGGTTAAATAAGGATTCCCATCTATGGTTTTGGTTTTTATTTCATCTCTTCCTCTAGAATAATATATTGAAAATATCAGATTGGGTTAGGTGATTCAATCACTCTCTTCGATTATGTGTGAATTATTGGAGTTTCTTTCTTTTTCTATATTTGGTTAAGGACTATGAGTTGGACTAACAAAGATAATGAACTATACATAATTTAATTGATTATAAGGGGTCAATCACATGTGTTCACATGTTTTTATGTTTTTATTATTAAATTTATGCATGTTTTCAATCATTACCGAAAAACATTACTTTTGTTGAGAATTTTTTATTGATACTGTGATTTTCTATTAGAATAGTGTTTTATAAAAGGATAATCACTTAGTGATAGTAAATGAACCAAATGTGTGATAGGAAAAAGGAACTAGCCTAAATGAATGTCTTGAATGAGGATGAATGAAAATTTTAGGGTACTAGAATTTATTGTTATGGGTTATGAAAAAATTATTATTATATCTTTGATTTTTTGGCTATTATGGGGGATTTTATGTAGTGATTTGGATAAACCATATCATTAATACACTTTATTTGAGGTTTTTACATAAAGGTACAAATTATAAAATCTCATAAGATAGTGAATCCACATGTCTTTGGGAATTTAGGTATATAACAGAACAACATTCAATATAAATACAATGAAATTATTGAAAAATTCATTAACATTATCGTAAAATTCCACAGTTATTCTAAAAATATTCAAGATATCCTAGGGATTCCCATAAGAAAGGTGTGACCTATAATTCCCAGTAATTGAATAAACCAAGTATAAAATAAGTTAATGTACTAAATGTGATCCAAGAGGCATATCAAGGTAACAAAAGAGGGGTTAGAATCATGTTATTGGAAAATGAGGCATGATATAACATGATAATATAATGAAAAAATGGGAATGCTGAAATAACATTAAAATGACATAATAAACATAATTCAAGGATAATATCCAAGACAATATAACATAATGTTCTTAGGATAACCTATTTCACACCACATATGAATATCATGCAACTAAAATATTTCCCAATGAATTAGAGGGCTCTATAATTCTTATCCCACCCATCACATTCATGTCATGTACATGCATAAGTGTGCCACATAGATCATTAAATATAGGATAACATTTAATTCCAAGATAAATGAGTATGGGATAAATACATGGAAGTCCATAATAAATGAATCAAAGGTAGAAAAAGGTCAATACCATTGAGTGGAAATGAGGATGAGTGTTCACCACACAATCTTTTGGCATGGAAAATAATAGGATTATTTTGGCAGTATAATGGGGATACTTAAAGATTCTTGGGAGGGATTAATGAGTGTTAAAGGGGTATCTCTTTAGTTGTAAATAATAAGGGAAATAATGTGTAAGTGTGAAAACATGTTCAAACATGAACAGGTGGAAAAAAGAAGGCATGATATAAAGGATATTAAAGAATAAAGAGGATAAGGGGAGGATCCCTTAAATTGAGTGGGCACTTCTAAATGATTGATAGGAGCTTATTGAGGGATTTTTGGAACCATGAGAGGTATCTATATATTATAGTGTAGAGTAATGTCATGATAAAATATTTTTTAGTGAACAAAAACGGTTGATTGGGTGGGTTAATATAGGAAATGAGAGGAAAGTTCTTTATTATTTTTAGATTTTTTGGACTCAATATGATAAATTAACAAATACCACAAATAATCAATTGGTTTTTTACCATGGTTTCTACCAAATAGGAATATATTTCATTATTTTACCAATCTAAGAACGGATATAATTTAATTATTAAAATTGGTGATGTAGTAGTGGGTCATGTTTAGAAATAATTGATTTCAAAACCTAAAAATGTAATATTGGTTTGAGATGATCCATTAATGCTGTTTAAAATTAATAAAACAACTTAAAAATAATTTAAAGGGTAAATATATATTATGTTGAGTATATTATTTATAGTATTTATTACATTACTTTTGTAATTTTATGATGTCTTAATAAATGCCATATAATTTGATTGTATTAAAGATTTAACCCAAAATTAGATTATCATTGAAAATTATTAAACCATAATTGTTAGATATTTTTTATGTCATTATTTTATAAATAATATATATTTTATCAAAATAATTCTATAAATATGAGAATTTTAACTTTTAAATAAACATACCCATTTATTGAAAGATACAATTTTTTTTATTATAATACTTTTAAATCCCATATAACAATTACATTTGAATTTGTAAAATTATATTTTCATTTATATTTAATAAATATTATTTAATAATAATATTTTAGTTAAATAACATTTATTTCAAAAATTCTTCGATTCATTAAAAATAGTGTCTTGATTTAATCTATTTATTTCCCAAAAACAGAATTTTTTTTTAAATAATTTCAACATTTCATTTTTATAAAAAAATTATTTAATCATTTTAAAATATAATATTAAATAGGGATAAAAATAATAATAAATTTATAAAAAAATAAAATATAAACATTCCCTCTGTGAGGGTCTCAATACATTTCTCTTTATCACACTAATGAATTCCCTAAGGGTATGGAGTGCGATGGTGATGTTTTATATGTGGGGTTTGGCATACATGGTTTGGGATGTGATCTTAATAACCTTGATCATATCCCATAAATGGTTTTATTCATGCTTTAGTTGTTAAATCATGGATTATTTTGGGTTAAGTGAATATCCTAGTGATGCTATCCCATTTAGAATCTATGATAAATGGGATTTATAGGGTACTATCCTACTGGTCAATGCAATATCTTCCTTTTTTTGTTTCAAATGGAATTTATCATAACCCTTGATAGTATAATATTAATGATCACTTTACAATTAATGTATTAAAAAAATTATTATTCTTATTGGTATTTTAAATCCAATAGACTATAACTTGACATAACAACCAAAATAGTGCTTGTGATTTATATAATTTGATTACTTGATTAAGAAAATTTTCATTTTATAAAAGGAAATTTCATTTATAAAAGTTTTGACTGTTATAGTGATTGTTATGTATGGGTTTGGATTGTGTGAGTTCCAATGTCTTGGATAACTGTTATGTGATTTTATAACCTGAGATGTGTTATAGGATGGATTTGTGATGGTTAGATGATATTGGTTGGGATATTAGTGTGGGTTGGTAAAATAGGGTTTTGATTAGAGGGTATCATGATGGATGTGGTAGTTATTAATTTTGATGATCATGCGTTCATTTTCAAATTACATAGTAGCAATGGAATGTGAATGATAATGAGAATCATGGTATTGATTTTACAGTACAATTAAATTAATGATGGGATATTATTGAAATATTAATGCATGAAATCAACTAGAAATTGCAGAAATCAATATAGGAAATGTTTAAGAATGATGTGTCATTAAACATGGGACTAAATGAAATAAAAAATATGAATTGGTTATAAATAGGTAAATTTGTAAATTGTGTAAGGATATGACTAAATAGGAATCTATAAATGTTTTTTTGTGGATATTTTATGTTGAAAGTGGGGTGGTTTGTGGTGTAATTGATGGAAATGATGGTGGTGTGAGGTGATGGTAGTGGGCTGATAATGGTGGGAAGTGTTTTGGTTTCATTATTGTGATTCCTCCTAGGAAATATATTGTGTGTTCCTCTATATATATTTATGTGTGTGTGGGATTTATTTAACTGGTAATTTTTTTACGCATCCCTTTTGATTCTGATAACCTTACCAATGATTAAATGATTTGGGTTTCAAGTGTTTTCGCCAATGTCTATATTGGTGAGGATGGCTGGTCGGTACCCCTTTTCCCTTCTCTCATTTTAGGCATAGTTCATGATGGTACTGGAACATGGTGAGAGTCATGTATCAGAGGCTAATGGAACGAGGATGATGTCCTTCATATTCATGATACACTACTGTAATGGTACCATGTTTGGTGACCATGGGAGGATTATGTAGTATACTTGGTAGGGGTTCTGCATGGCTGGAGGAGGGTACATGGTTGATATCTTTCATGTTCTTAATAACTTAATATTATGGTTTATGATGTATTTATTGTTTGTGTAGATTAATTTATGGATTTAAATATAAATATGTGGTTCTTGAATGATTCTAACATAATATATTGGGCCCTAGAGGAGGTTGGTGTAGGTAAGGTTGTGATTCTACTGACATATGATCTATATTATTTAAGGGATTGAAGCACATGACATTTAATATTTAGGAATAACAGAAATAAAGCAAAGGGTAAGTGGTTGTGGTAATTATTTTCGTATATTCCATGATAATTTTTTTTATTTGATGCAATATTGGGTGAGAAATCCTTGGTGAGGTTGGGTTGTATTTGACCTGGTAGGCTTGGGTTTGTTCAATTAATTATTCTCTAATGATTTTTAATGATTTTTCCAATTTTTCATGAAATATATTGAATATTATTCTACTCATTTTAAATGTTATGATCACCCCTATATATGTGAACTATGTTTTTAGATATCTATGGTGATTTTTTTTCATCAAGGTAGGGATCACTAGCATGGAGATTGGGATTTCCCGTACAGTTACAACCTCAAACATATCTTCAGTACTTTTATATAGAGACTTGAATTATTCTGATATATTCATGAATTATGATATTATTATGGATTTTGGTTTATTTATATTTTGGTTTTTATTGGTGGGTTTTTATGTTATTGGGATACATGAGGGTAATGCCTCCCATTTTCATGTTTTATACCCTTGGAGCTAGTACCCAACCTAGGTTCTATTAGGGACAGACTGTGAGTGTCAATATAATCTTCACTATATGCCAACATGTGGTTCTTAGTGGTGGAATTTTATAAAATATTGGTATGAAATATTATCGTCATGATTTTTTTGGATGTCTGATTTAGGAACTAATATGAACTATATGGGATGGTAGGGTAACTGAGTCAATCAAACATAGTTAATTTTGAAATCAAGGGATATTAGATATGAAATAAGATTTTTTCCACATTTTGATCTGAATCTAGAACCCAAGACACTATAAATATACTAAGTGAAATTTATATTCTTTTAGTATAGAGAAATGGGATGGTAAATGCTGTAGAATTACTTCCACTTGTGTTTTAATTAGGATGAACTAGAAGAAGTGAATTTAATAAATAAATTATAAATGAATTCCATTCTATTGGGCTTGGGAGTTTTTTTTCATGTTTGTAGACATATAGACTAGTCATCATCTATGAATAATTTATGGTATAGAGGTTCTACATGACGACTTGGTTGACCATAGGAGAGTCAACTCAGCAGACTAGGATGATCATTGAAGGAATTAGTTGTGCAAGCTACAATGTTGGGGATTGGTGATGTATGAGGGGAGTATTTATAATCTTGATATAGAGTTATCACTGTGGGATCTTGAGAATATGTTTACTTTTATTGATTTAAGGGATGAATATCATGATCCCTTAGTTCTAAGCCTGATGTTGGGAGTAGCATGATAGTGGAAAATATTATATCTTAGGGACTAGAAGAAGGTATGTTCTTCTTTGGATGATTTCCAGTAGCATTTTTGTTTGGAGTATATATCATTCATCATGAGGGTAAAAAATATGAAATATATTCATTCTATTTAGTATGGGATCCTTTTAATATGTGAGCTCAAGATGTAAATTAAGGAATTTATTTTCTTCTATCCCGATCTATTCTTTGATGTGGAGTCTAAAACTTGACATTTGTAAGAGTCATTGTATCTTGTGACTTTTTATTCCATCACCCTATTTATTATTTCTATGAATTTGGTGGTCTATAATAAGGCCAAGGACACTGAGAGGATGAAATCCTAGCTATGGCCATCTCAAGTGGGGATCCATTTTATTTCATTGAGGAGAAGAGTTGTTAGTGGTGGATCTCCTATATCTGGTTAGTCAAAGTTTCATCCAATTAGATATCATAATAACAATTTATTTTAACTAGTTTCTTTAGTGATAGTAGTTCTGGATCCCTTAATAGGACCTTTGTTACTATGTTCTTTGATAAAAATTCCATGGTCATAGATTATCTCAGTGTCTGACTATTCATGGGGCTCGTTATAAAAAAGATGACTAGATTACTTATTATCTCTTATAGAATAACTTTTCCTTGAGAAGTAGGTGAAGTGGGGTTATATTCTTCCTTGTGGATATAACATTGTTAGATGTTATCCCAACCATTTCCCTCACCCTCAAGTACTTAGGTATGAGCATGATCTTTGAGGTGGTTTTTAGTAACGAGGAAGAGGATTCATACAAGGAAAAATTCATGTTATAGTGGTTCCCACACCATAGTTATCTAGTATTTTTTTGAGGTACAATATTTTTATCTTATACCATGGATTATTATTTTCTTAATTATAGAAAATCAATCTCCTTTATTATTCCCACCTTATTCTGAACCTTGTGAATAAAATTGTAGAGGTCCGTGGTGCCTCTAGTTTTTACTACACCAACTATAGGTTAGACTAATTTAATTGATGTATATCATGGTAGTGAGGAAATGGTGGAGAAACATAAACCATATGGTTATTTAATTTAACTTTAGATACAAATGTATGGAATCATTCTTTTCATTGAATTTATTTAGTCAATGCGTATGGTTATTAATTTATTTTTAAGGATATTAGAGTTCATCAATTAAGAAGGATAACATTTGTTCTTCTTTTGTGACCGACATAATAAAATGCCATATCAAGGGATGTTTTTAGTCAATAGATGATACATGATGAAGTTATATAGAATTTACATAGTTTAATAGTGGTAGTGAATCGTGGAATTTCCAAGAATTATCATTCCATGAAGTACTCTCTTTGGTGTCCTAGGACAAAGCAATATGCATTAGTGTTTTCTTTTCAATGCTTAATTTTTCAGCATGTGAAGGTGAAACATCATGCTCCATGTAATTTTTATAGAAATTTTATGTTAAAATGTTTAAGTGGATGGAAATATTATTGGGTTTAATTATCAATTTACTATTAGAGATGGGATTATGTGATTTTATTTGGGTGATAATGGATCAATTGAAAAAGTTAGCTCACTTCATAAACATTAGGGATTTGGGTAATATAGAGGTTCTTATAACGAAGCACACACGTGAGGTTGTGTGAATTCATTAAGAAAAAAATGACACAATCTATAATTTGGATACTCATTTTCAATGTGAATTTAGAAAGGGATGCAACCTTATTTAATATCCCATTTGTACCTTAATAATTCTTTTCCATCCTTAGACGAATATGAATATTGAGCAGATTATCCAAATTCTAAAAGATTTTATGAATGTTTATGTATTGGATTTTAGTCTATCATGTATAAAATATATTCACTTGGTTTAGATTTATTATAAAAATTAATTCCACTCTTCTGTTGGAATATATCAATTTGATACATTTTATGGGAAACCTTGTTTTTTAGGTTTTGTTGTACTGATATTAGAGAGTTGTAAACCATGGTCCTCATGTTTTGAAGATCATAATAGAATATACTCTGATGCATTTGGATTTTATGGTGGTAGTTCTAGACCCTCTAAAGTTATATTCTGATAGGAGGGGATGTCCATTAGCATTTAATATTTGGAATCAAGTGTTCCTGAGGGTTTCTATTCATCATGAGTAGTGAAGTTTTAGCCAATGTAGTATTTTATCTCCCAAGTTCATCAGTCCTATTAAAGGGTTGTAGTTTATTAGAGAGGCGGTGTATCTATTGGTATTCCCTCTATAAATGGATTGAATCTAACACATTTTTAATGTGACACATATTCATCAATATCTCAAAGATGAATCCCATGTCCCCGACTAGGGAGATTTTTATATTAAGTATGATGTATTGTATGAAAAGTATTCAATTGGGATCTAATATCATCAGGATAAAATTTTGGATGGCTGAGATACTCCCTTGGTTCCATTTCTATGGAGGCATGTATATTTGAAGGAGACTACAAGGTAATCTGATTCCTATATGGGTGCTTAGTATCCCAATTAGTTTTAATTTTAAATATTTTCATATTGATTAGTGTACAATTTTACATTGAATTTAATGAATTGATTTCATATGATAGATTACTTGAGTAATTTTACCTAGTTTTGTTCCATTCTTTGGTTGGATACATTTTCTCGATTGGGAGGTATCTCCGAAGGAGTGATCAGTTAGTGGTTTATGTGTTTTTCCATATAGATTTGGTTTTGATTCATGAAGATGATAATTGTTTAAGGGATATTTAATGTAATTATTTGGACCTTTTTAACATGTAAAATTATTTATTTATGGAGTTTGAGTCATTTAAAGGAGTCTAGAGGAAGGAAGGGTGGATTTTAAGATGAAATTTCAGTTGGTGAATTATATTGGGTTGTATAGGTTTTATATCAAATCATTGAAGGTTAGATTAAAGGATAGATTGAAGAATGGATTATGTAATATAAAATCAATATTGGGGCGTATATATCAGGATCTTTATTCCTTTTTAGAGACCCATGTAGTGTTTCCCTTAAGCTTCTCTATGGTATTGGTCTTGGGCTGATCGGGATGGTGTGCATTCCATAAAATTTATTTTCTGTCATCATGTCTGCATCTTGGATTCTAGAGAGGTAATTTTCGTTATTCTACTAATTTGATTATCCCTAATATATAACCTCTTACATTGTTTTGTTCAGGGTTCATGGTTTATAATTATATACTATATAGGTTCCCATTACACCATGGTTTTACTCTATAATTTTAGGATCTACATATTGACCCTAACATGAATTTTTAAATTCAAGTAACATTAAACCACTACAATGTAGAGGTAACCCTTTGGGAAATGGTTTTGTGTCCTTCCATCCTATGTATAAATTTGAAACCCCATTTAAACCAATTTTCATTTCCTTAAATTCAGATGATTTTATAAAACCATTAGTAAAATTTTGGGAGAAAAGACTACCCCAATTTTATGTATTTGACCCTCAGCCTTTAGAGATATAGTATTTGTGATTTAAGGTGTTCTATCACATAGTAAATATTGGTTAATTAAATTATTTTCTTGGGGTTCTTTATATTAGTACTGATTCATTTTGGGGGTTTTTAGGAATGAAATTTTGGTGTGGAATTTTTTTATATTAGGTTAATTAAGTATTAAATTATTCAGTTTTGTTTTTTCATCATCTATGACACTAATTTAATAGACTGTGAAGCCTTGATTGAGGTAAGAGATTCACTAAATCTCTTCTCTTACGGAAATATTGCGAGGGTTTCCTAATATCATTTTATTTGTATAAGTAGTTTACATTTAACTAATAAATTTAATTAACAAGATGTAATGAAATTTATAGTAAGTGGTGAATAACATGTGTTTACTCATTTTTATGTTTATTCTCATATGATTTGTTTCCTATTTTACACTGTTCATGAAAACATTGTTTTTTAGCCTTATGTATTATTGTTTTGATTTAAATTCAAAATCACTTTCATAAAAGGGTAATCACATAATTAAGGTAAATAAACCATTTATAAATACCCGGAATGAAATTAAGTTTTGAATGAGTAAGGATGAAAAGTATTAGCTGTTGGAATGTGTGTTGTGAATAATTTATTGTTGTGGCTATGATTTTGTGGTTAATATGGGGGTAGTTATATGTATATTACGATGGGTGGGATTAGACATGTTGGTTGGAATGTGCAGGGTAGAAGTGTTTTGATTAGAGAGAATGGGATAAATTGAGGGTTAGTTTTCTGTTGGTTAGTTGATATTGGTTGGGCTATTAATAGGGATTGGTTTGCAAGTTTATAATTGGAGGGTATCATGGAGGAAGTGGTTGTTGATGTTTTGATGATTTTGATGTTGTTTTTATATTTTCTTGATATAAATGGAATGTAAAATATAATTATAGACATGGTAAATATTATGGGATAAAAATAAATGACTGGTGTTATATGATTGATATTTGAATGCAAAACATGAATGAAAAATAGATGGATTTATCATTGTATATGACTAATAATGTTTTTCAATTAAACATGTGACAAAATGTCATAATGAATGTGAACCGGTTGGTAATCAGTATATCTAAAAATGGTGAAATATTTTGACTAACTGGGAATTAGTACATGTTTATTGGGGTAGTTAAGGGAAATAAGTGGCATAGTTCATGTTGTGATAGTTATAAATAGTGGTGGGGTGTGGTGATGGTAGTGTGGTGATATTGGTGGGTAGGGATGGGGTTGTATTGATGTGAACCCTTTTGATCCGTGGATTCTCCGTGCCTATATATATATGATGTATTTTCCTTATGATTTCTTTATGCACCCCACATCAGTTGGATAACTTTACTAAAACCCAAATGTTTTGGGTTTTCATTGTTTTCTCCAACATCTAAGTTGGTGAGGATGAATTCTTATCTACCCCCTCTTCCCAGCTCTCCATTTAGGTATATATTATGGTTTTATTATCATATAGTGGGTGTTATTCATGGTAGAAGGAGGGACTGAGGTTGATCTATTTCATGTTCATGATATATAACTATTATATTTTTGTGTGTGGTGTTGATGGGATGATCATATTGATTGTGCCATTAGGGTTGTACAAGGTATGAGGAGGGAACAAGGTTGTGAAGTAAATCATATTTTTGATACCTTAACCTTATAGTCAGTGACATGTGGATGGGATATAGACATGTATTTGTGTATATATATGTGGAGAAGTTTTCATAGACTCATGTCTACATGAGTTTTTGGGCCCTATGAGAGGCTAGTGTATGTAGGGTTGTGACTCAAAACAATACAAAATATTATAGAAGGGTTTGATCCTCATGATGTTTGATGTTGAGGAGTGAAGGTATAAAATCATTGGGGAAGTGTTTGTGGGGAACCTTTTCTTATATTCCTAAATATTACATTATTATATTGGATGTGGGATTTGGTAAAAATGCCTTGGTGAGTCTTGGAGGGAGTTGACCAGGTAGGTTCTGGTTGTTTTTACTCTTTATTCACTGATGAATTAGTATGTTTATTCCCTATTCACATGATAAATAATAGGTATGATTCCAAAAAATATATATTTTTGTCTCACCCCTATAAATATAAACTATTTATTAAATTTATTGGGTAAATTTTGTGATTGAGACGGGTGTCACTAGCTTTGATATTGGGATTAATTATGAAGTCACATCTTAGGACATTAATTTTGTATTTTTTTATTGGGAGATCTGAATAAATTTGTTAACTTAATACATTGTGGTATTGTTTTGTATCATGGTTTATTTATATTTTCATGTGGATTTGTGTTTTTATTTTCTTGATATATATTATGCTAAATCCTCTCCTTCTCTAGTTTTATATGCTCTATGCTAGTCAGAAAACCGGATCTTACTAGAGGTGGGGGCTATTAAGGTTACTCTCAACCTCACAGTTGGACACAGAGGGTTTCACATGGGGGTGTCATAATATAAACCTATATGCTTAATATTTCATTCTATGAATTTCCAAAAATATACTTGTTAGTAAAACCACTATGTATGTATACTTAATCAAATAGTTACATTTTATCATCATCATCATTTTTTTATTTATAGAAACTGAGGTACAAGAAAAAAAACAAATAAGGAGTGAAGGTTCCAAAGGTCCAAGGAGTCAAGAAATATGGGGGTCTAAAATAGAGTATCCCTAGAGAATCCATTCTAACCAGATGCCCCCCTTACAAAACATGAATACAATATCCGGAGAACTAATGGTACTCTTCCCATGGGGTGACAAGGAAGAAATATTGTCAGAAACCTTATTTCCCACACACCATGTATAGAGAATGTCTGTGTTGGTATGTATTAGACTGAGGAATTTCCTCATGATTTAGGATATGGACCATGGCGTGAAGCTCTTACCTAACAGGGAGTTGTAGATAATGATGGATTCAGTTTCCAATGCATTAATGGAAATGTTCCTCTTCCTAGACAACCACAGACTAGAGAGAATTGCTAATTCTTCATCCAAAAAAGAATTATCCATAACATAGTGGGAAACAAAAGTATCCACAACCACACCCTTCGTGTCATGAATCACACCACCCCCTCTTATGGTGGTCATAGAGAATGATCCATCACTATTTAGTTTAGCACCCAAATGATGGGGGAACTATCAAACCAATTCCCCCCACAAGCCAATGCTTATAGGAAACAATGACTAATTATGGCCTACAAACAGCCTCATGTTTGGGGCATCTTGATAGCATTTTCATAGCTGAAATAGATCCAATAGAAAACATATGACACTTACCACCACCGCCCTTTGAGAATAGATACCCCCCCTTGAAAATGGCTTTGTTCTGGGTGGTCTAGATGCACCAACAAACTTTCACCAGCACCAAGGTGCAAGCCTTGAAATCCGGCCATTGGCCTCCCGCACCATGGAACCATCACTCATGGAAGGGGGCCTCTGTCTGGTACCTAGAAGCATAACTAGTGAAGTCTATAAAGGCTGACCGAATAGTGTTAGCCCAACTCCCATAAAGAATAGAAGATTCACGGTTTCCTCCTTGTTTGACCTACAACAAGAGAAGTGTGAATCCATGTGGATTCCCATTTTTTGGACATTGTCATCAGTGGGTATTTCATAGTTCCTAATCCTCCAAACTAGGATGTAATACTTTTTCAGGATTTTATTGTGCCATAGTGTTCCCCCCTTGAATTTTTATGGACCAAATTAGTAAAGTACCTAGAGAAATACTTCATTAAAAATGAACCAAAATTTGAAGGAGTGAAAACACATTTTTGCCTATCATGTTAATATTAATGAGGTTAAAGAATTCACATTTCTCCCTGTTCAAAACAACCACAAAATCATTGATTACAAGCTGGATTGGTGGAAGGATATATTGGTAACAGGATATCTTGGGAACCTAAGACACGAGCCACTCTAGTAGTGGTGCCAGAATGAAATATCCCCTCTCCCCAAGATCTATATGATGTGTGGTTGAAGGGAAACTATCAAAGGAGAAACCACAAGCCAAATAGAGGATTTTTGATTAGTCCAATTACCCTCACTCTTCTTTGTATCCATAAACCTGCCCCACTATTAGCAGGCTTCAATAATATCCCAAAACAATTTAGCATGCCTAGAATGCAGGGTACCCAATACGCTCCTCACATTGATGCCTCCCTCCTCAACCATCTTTGAAATTCTCTCACAGGATTCCCCATGATGCTTCCCATCCAAATGTGCACCCTAGATAAATTTGACCAAGATCCTATTGATTCTTTCAACAATGCCCTTGGGTACTTTAATGAATGAAATTGAATAAACTGGAATTGAGGAGAAGACACTATTAACCAACGTGATCCTACATACGAACAAAAAGAACTTCATCTTCCAGTTAGTGACATGTCCGGTATTGTGAGCAATGATGTGATCAAAATATCAGACCCACATCCTACCTAAGGAAACTAGGGAACCTAGGTTGCTCATTGGGAAATTTTGATGATTCGTGTTCAACCGGTTTCTCAGAGATTCTATTCAAGAGTCTAGGACTCGATTCATGACAGAAAAGGTCCTCTTGTTCTAGTTGATGCACTATCCACTCCAATGACAGCATTCCTACAAAATTATTTTTAAACCCTAGATGGATCACTTGTTTTAATAAATAAAAATAATCATGTCATCGGAAAACATACTATGTGAAATACAGATTTGTCTCTTCCTACAATGATAAGAAGAAATGGTACTACTGCTGATGCTCTTATTGATATGCTCGCTGATGACGTCTGGGGCCATGATTAAAATGCTCGGTGAAAGGGGGTCCCCTTGTCTCAGGACATGAACTGACTTAAATAATCCATGATTATTTCCCATTAACTAGAAAGATAGACTTGCAGAGCTAATGCAACTAAAAATTAAATCAATAGACCATGTAGAGAATCCAAAGATAGCATGAAATTTTATGATAAAATTCCACTCCATGTGGTCATAAGTCTTATCCTTTTTTATACTTAAAGGCCATATTTGAACCCTGAAACTTCATGTTAAGATTTATAAAAACCTACTAGGTCAAAGCAATCATCCTTGTATAGATCAGCCTTTAACGAAGTTGTGTTTCTCGTCTATGATCAAGTTGGGAAAATGAACGGCAAGTAACCTATTAATGATCATTACAAGTATTTTATAGTGGATGTTACAAATAATCATAGGTATATAATGGTGGATGGATGAGGGATCCATGATCATAGAAATCAGAACTAGAGTGGTGGTGTAGGCAACTTGGGGTAGGATTCCTCCCTTGAAAAAAGTCATAGACATCCTCAATCAGGTCTCCCTTCACCATGTCCCACATAGCCATATAGAAATCACCCGAGAAACCATCTGGCCCTAGGGAACTCTCTGGATTAATGCTCACTATCACCTTGTGAATCTCCTTCTCATTTGGGAAATATTCCATAAGTTCATTGTCTTAGCTAGATACAATGATAGGAATCGCCTCCAAAACTCCTCTTGGCCTCTAGAAAATCCCTCCATCATGTCAGGGTTAGGACGAGGCAAAATTTCTTTAAAATACACCTCGTATATGTTTCTAACCAGGTCCCGATCATCCGTGAAGCTACCATATGCAAGTTTTATGTTTGGCCTCACTAATATTGGTTTTCCCTTGATGTATACATTAAAATAAGAATAATTACAATATACCTCATGAAGACACTTTTTATGTTCTTGTTCATGACACACACATTCTTTCATTAGAAAAATTTCTTCTAAGCTGTCCATCTTGCAACAGAGATCGTCAAACATATTTTCATTCCACACAGATTTCAGGAGGATTTACATGTATTCAGTATATTTAGTAAGAGAATTTAGATCATTGTGAAGGGGTGGTTGGGGGTGGGGGGTGACTACAGAGCCACACTTTGAGGACATATTCCAGTCTTCTTATTTTTTTGTGAAAGGAGATCCATCCAACTCCTTGAAATCACTTACACCAAGAGTCCCTAAACACCTGGTGGAAACCCAGTATGTTGGGTCAAGTATGAGAAAAGACACAATGATGTGGTCGATCCTGCTATTGGAAGAGGGAGACCAAAATGGGGGAATGGTCAGATAAGCTGTGGATGAGGTGAGAAGATTTGGCATTGGGAAATGACAAAACATTCTAAACACAGGGAAGAAAACGATCGAGCCGACACCAGGTGTGCCGACCCCCACATTGATTCTTTCTCCATGTGTACTTATCTTCAATGAATCCCATGTCCATGATACCCATTCGTCCCATTAAACGAACAAAATTCTCACCGGCATTGTGAGGAAAGGTGCCTCGCCTTTTCTTTTCATTTGTATCAAAAATGATGTTAAAGTCTCCTTTGACTAGCCCTAGAGCATCCCTCGAGTAAAAGGCTTCGATGTCATGCCATAAAAGCTCTCTTTTCTCGACATCATAGCTAACATACAGTGAAGTTACAAGGAAATGTAAAGATCCAAAGTTGATTTTAGTGGCGATACTATAGTCTGAGGCTTGAAAAATGTTGATAGAGAAAGAGTAATTCTAGAAAATCCAAATATGGTTGTTGGTATGGGATATATACCTAAAAGAACTAAGCTTGATCCTCCTCAAAAACTCATCAATTTTAGCATGTGACTTCTTGGGTTCCATTTACTCTAAAGTTAAAATCCTTTATTTAATTATTCATTAATTTCATATAATTTTTTGATTACCCAATGAATCCCACCTCATAGAGAGAATACATGATCTTGGGTTTTTTTCAATACATCAAATTATTTAAATCATTATATACATTAATAATAATAATCTCAAGTTTGTTGACCAATACACATTTTCCGAGATAGTAACATCTAATGAAACATATAACATTTGGATTTCCTACCAGCGGTTTAGTTCTCATATCCTTCTCTCGTGGAGATTACCAAGTGAAAACTTTATAAGAATAAGTATTAATGTCTTATAATCCACATACACTTGATATTATGGATCATATATTTCTATTAATATAACATCATTTGTATATAGTTAACATATTTATGAATTATTTCATATAAATTTATGGTTCTTATCATATCTGGGAAAATATATGACCTTATGATGCCCCAAATACTCCAAGGATATTATCACATTAATGTTACTCATAATAATTGTTATCATGTGATTAAATATTTTTTAATATTAAATATGATTAATATAGAAGTAATAAAAAGTGAAAAGTAGTTGGTTCTAGGGTACCAAGTCCAATACAACATACTCTAAGATTTCCCTCAAATTGAGATGCTCTTGAGAATCCAAGGATAACCACATCAGACACCACATAATCAATTGAAGATGTTCCATCCCAATTAATAGGTTGTTTTAGGTGATGGCCATCATCTATGCTTCACACATTACATGAAACCTTTGATGTGATCAAAGAAATTTTGAATTATCCAACTCCCAACAACAAAATAGTATAAAAGTGACCTTTTTTGTTAGATTTTCTCAAAGAACCCCTCACAAAGGATGGATATAATTCCATAGTCATGTGGAAGGAGTTGGAATAAAAATGAATATCAGTTATATTATAGAAATTTTGCTAATCCCCTATTTGAAATTTCAAAGACATTGAAAGAAGAGTGTATACCTTATTTGTGACATAACTTGTTAAAAAATGTTTTCCACCTCATGTCTAGATATCAGTATAATGGGGAGTTTGTTAACCATATGAGGACATTTGATTATCTTTTATTCGATGTCGAAATAGCTACCTTTTCTCATCCGCAAAAACATGTGTTAGTAATGAAAAATTATTTCCGATAACATACGCATCTCAATATTATAATGGTGATTTTCTAGATAGTTATTGAAACACCATTTAACGAGTATATTATATGATGGGTTGAATATGAAAATTTCCACTTTACCCCATTTACTAGACAATAAGGTTCATCAGGGAAGGAAAAATTCAACATCATTTCCCCAGGCCATGTATCAGGCCTTGGAAAAACTTATTATAGTTGGTGCATCTAACACAATCCCATTGTTCCTAAGGCTAAGAAGAGGTGTACTCAGTGGGATTATTCCATTGATATAATTCGGTATCATGCTTCCATGAAGGAAAATCAAGCTTCCCATATGATGAAAATAAAACTAGTGATTATAAAGAAATTATCAACTCTAATAATATATATCTATGAATAGATTTTTTTGCATGATTTTGCCCGGATAGAGCCCTAAGGAGGAAAGAAGGATACCATAGCACTCCCGATGAAATTATAAGTTCTTCCCCAACCTGTAGGTTGTGAATAATTTTTACCAGCACTATCACCCCTAGAATAATCAAATACCCATCTAGGTAATCCCATGAAAATGGAAGAGCATAATTAATCCCACAAAATAGTGTTTTGGGAGTTATTACCTCCCTATATTCTAATATGGTCAGTCTTCTCTTAGTTCAGAACAATTTCACAAGATGTACCTTCACGATTTCTTTTATTTTGTGATACATATATTTCATTTAATGTGTGATCAATAAAATCTATTAGAGAATCCATTAGGATAATCATACAAAAATTCATCTCTAAGAACCATCATTGAGATTCTGTGTATCCTCATAGGGTTTGTAAGTCAAAATATTTCATCAATAAGTAAAATATCAAGGAATATTATTATTTTTCCCTCAAAATAAATTTTGAGGATGATGAAAAAAACTATAAATATAATGTTTATGGGGACATAATATCAATTCTCAAATTTATATTGATTAATTTCATTAGCATTAATCGCACAGATAACATTGAACATAACAATAATTTTATATAGACCAATGAGGAGTAATTTATTCCAAATATGGTTTTTAGTAAAATATATGAAGAAGGTATGCATACCTGATAATCAAGACAAGAAAAAGATTTTAGATCCCCTCTAAATATTTATTTGGAACCTACTTTGTGATATTTGACTAAGGAGAAAGGAATGAGTGTGGATATATTTATATCCCACCCACCACACGAAGTAGTAAATCCAATTTCTATTGATGTAAAAATTGGTCAATATGAAATTGAGTTCAAGATTCTAAGGAGAATCAACACCAAATTTATTAGGGATAATATTCATACTTAGTCTAATACCTAGATATTTTAAAACTATTTCCCTATGGTTGATCCTCTTTAAATGAAGAAACTGATTAGATTATACTATCTAAGTCCTTCTATCTCGTCAACTTGGATAAGAAAATCAATAAACCTAACCCCAATGACTATGAACTATCAGTAATTCACTAAGATAGAGAAATAATCACTAACATTTCAAGTGAGTTACCCTAGGATAACCCAACATTTATATCAACATTATGAATAGGTAATCTGACTATATCACGTTCCTCCCACTAGTATTACTCAAGTGTCCTCATGGGAAATAATTCCAATATAGCTTCTTGACTCCATCGAGTCTCTTTATACCCAGATTAAATCCATGATGTGGTCATTCACACTAGTGAAACTAGAGAGGAATCCATACCCTGATTGGGTGGACCTAAATCCTCCTCCACCTAATTGTGGGAATCCCACATTCTCACTATTCAATTGACCAAGAGATCCTAATCCACATATCACACACTTTGTGTCTTAATTTTATCCTATGATGGGATTGTAAAAACATAAAGAGACATCAAAACTCAGTTATTTGGTCTAGAACTTGGAGGGTTCAACATTCATCGAGTTCAAAACCCTTCTTGTCATGTTTTTCCCTAATTGGTATGATCTTCAACAATAGTTTTGTTATCAATTAAAATTCCCACTAAATAAGAAAATTATTCTAGACCTCTCTATTTTCAAGAAAGAAGAAAATTAGAGGATTTTGGACTCCATATCTCAGTAGAAAGTCTTGACCTATTCCGTGAATATTAATATTATATAGGATTCTCTATTAATGATATGCATAAAAATATTCTGGATGAAATGGGAACACTTCTTATCGACTTGATGTAAAGGGGTGGTTTCTGGGATTTCATGAAAGTTTCGTATTGTCCGAGAGATACTATTCGTTTATCTAAGGCCAAATCATGGAAAATTCTATCAACCCAAGTTACCTAGCCCAATAGAGTGAAGAATTAAATCATCACACTCAAACCATCATCGATGTTAGATCCAATTTCTAAACCTTATCACTATCTTGTGGAGCCTCTCCCTAAATAAAAATTGAAAAAGAAACTCCATTGTTAGGTTGGAAAAAGGAGATGAATTGACTAAAATTTAAATATCGGAAGAATAAGGTTTACTTTTTCAATAAAGAAAACATATATATGATCTTCATAGTGACACTTTAGAAAGACTCAATGAGATTTTTGGAGGTAAAAAATCCAAAGAGTTTGGTCTGAATGATCACCTAGACTAATTCCTATACCAATGGATGTTAGGAAACAACATCCAAAAAATGTCACATATTCAATAATATTATCTAAAAGTTGGGTAACCCACAAGTGCGTGAGAATTATTTTTCTTCTGCTATGATAGAAGAAGAATAGGAATGAAAGGATATTCCCAACAAACATGTACATAAATTTTATTCTTATATGAATATGAAATCAGTAATTTAGGCACACACAATACTGAGGGAACAACCAATTCGGCCAATTATTACAATAATTTCCTCTGTTAAGCCTTAGTAAACATATTAATTTTCATTATCTACTAGGATTAAAATACATAAACATTTCTAGAAGAAGGATAAAAAATAATAGACCTTTCATATACCCAATATAATATATAATCTTCTATAATTACTACCCTATCACAAAAAGAACTGGAAATACATCATCAAATGTAACATTCTTTTAATCGGGTTCACAATATGAGTCAGTTGAGTTAATTGACTTGGAAGACACCTTTGATGATGATGAATACATATACGAACCTGAGTTCTAAACATATAATTTGGGATGTGGTCACAGATGTCATGGAATATAAAATTTATATAGACCCCAGTTATTGGGAATCATTTCTACTGAAGCTAAATATGCAACTAAAATCATGATAAATGGACTATAGTGATCTTAATAGGAACTCAAATCTAATATTTAATCATATAAGGATAATTTGTATCCAATCATACTTGAAGACTGTCTAAAAAACACATAGTTGTCTTGTCATTATTAGACAACAGGAAGGATGATTTATCCCAACTAACATACCATGAAAATACCACCAATGTTCATTAAAGGGAATCATTCATTGAGACAGTGAGATTAACACTATATTTTTGAAGTTGGAGAGTATCATAAGGGTAGGAAGTGAAAAACATTGAATGAAAATATGGGATTTTCAATAATATTTCTATTGTCCCCACAAGGATCTCTATCAGGTATGGACATCATCTTTCAAAAGAACTCAGGGAAGACCTTATTAATGAAATTTAAAGTTTCCAAGAGTTCAAGATTTATGTATTTTCATACATATTGTGTGGAGATGTAATTCACTATAATACAGTAATTTATTTTAAAAAACAAGACTATGAGACTACCTAATAAGGATGAATTAATCCCCTGTATATATTAGGAAAGATTAGTGATATCAATATTCATTAGGCCCCAATTTATAATTGTTATGGGATAAATCTAATTTTGATCTTAAAACCTCAAGTGCTTGGGCTATAGTAAAGCTGACTTTTCCCATTCAAACCTGATAATTTAGGGGTATGAAAAGAGATAATAGAGGCCCCTCATAAAAATTAAGCACACATCCTAGTTGAAAAATCACATTTTTGACTATGAATTCACGGTGGTCGACTAAGAAATAACTTCCGAAATCTTTCCTGGAAGTATGTGGCTCCATATGTATATAGTAGCGCCCTTATCATATTATCAGTGTCTAAAATTATTTATAAATGGGATGTTAGGGTACAACATGGTGCTGGTTATTCCATTGAGTCTAGTGAGTCATATTATATAGATCCATGTAATATAAAAGAAATGGAAAAATTTTATGGAAAATAATTCCATTTGAATTGATGCACTGAATGATATGGAAATCGATACTATTAATCTATGGATTGGATTCAGTGAAGAAAATGTGCTTCCCATCAATGAAATTATGAAAAAACTACCAATATTGTACTTCATTGGGTTATATAGATCAAAATGGCTACTATGAAAAAAACTATTGGATCACTTTCCTCTCTTATAAGGGTTTAATAGATGAATCTATTTAATAACCACCATTAATAGAAGAGATTAAAATTACCTAATCCATATACGTCAATGTTTCCTATGAAATTCTTTACATGAGGTTGGTTTGGAGTGATATTTTGATGAAAAACCCAAGGATCTTCAATATGGTATATAAATATCAGGAATATAGATCACTATTTGTGAACATTCACTTTCATTATACTGGCGTTAGCTACATTCAGAGAACCCGGACATGTAATAGAAAAGTACAATGATAATGAATATAATAATTCTCCCATTTAACCTCCAAAACTTCAAGGGGATAGTCGGTCTCTATTTCCTAATGATGGTGAAGAGGAGGAGGAATATATCAAGGATAATTCAACAATATTCGAGGAAAACATTACAATTATGGTCAATGATCTTAGAAAAGGGAAACTAGTTATTGATGAACATCCATGAACTATGTTGACTAGTCACACCATAACTATTGATGAACATGATAAATACAACACCTTTCTTAAGAAACACTAAGATGTGTTCATGTGGTAGTATGTTATGATGCCTATTTTGGATCCCTTAGTGGATACCCATCATATGGGCATGAAAGATGATCACCATAGTTATAAAAACGAAACAAAGAAAATGCATCAGACCCATAACAATGAAGTAGAAGTTAATGATGATAATATAATTGAATCCAAATTAATTTGGGAAGTCCAATACTTGAAAGGGACTAGAAAAATAATCCCCCTAAAAAAATAATGGTCTGATCATGTTCTTTATTGAATTTTTGCAATATTAACCATAACTTTTCAAAGTATTATTTTCTAGTCTTGATCTTAGAAGTACATATAAATATATTAACTGACTTTATAAAAATCTATTATATATATGGATATCTAAACTATAATTAGAACATAATGGAGTCACCCTAACAAGTATACTAAAGAAAAAACATGATTAGGGTAAAAATAATAAATGTTTTTTGAGGAAATATTAGTATGTTAATCTAGCTTATGATAGTAAGGAAGATTCCACATTAGAATTTAAACATAGTGTAATAAATATGTTAAGCATACCTTAATATATTTTAATCAGCAGGTAATACTTAAAATCCGAAGGATTAAATTTATTTTACGGGTATAATGTAACAACCTGAGATTTGGATCCATTAAATTATCACTATATTAATCAACTTTTGTCACAGAGAACACCAATCTAATGAAACACCCGACCAATAACCTGACTTTTATGAAATTTTAAGTATATATGTATGATTTTTTAATTTATGATATATTCATATAAGGAAAAATATTTATTTAATTATTTAATTTATAATTTTAAAGTTTTATATTTTAATTTACAAACACATATTTTATATTTTAGGAAATAATTTATTTTTTCAAAAAATAAATTAATATATTAAAATATTATTATTTTTTAATTATTTTTTGTCACTTTAATAAATTTAATATTATTAAAGTTATTTCAAATTCGTAATGATTAGGTACAATGTTTATAATAATGACTATTTTATTATAGGGAATAATGGAAAAATTATCCAGGTAAAACTAGTTACTGTGGTGAAAACAAAAATGGTAAAAATGAGTAACCTTAGGGGTAAGGGGCCTACCATGGCTAAAACACGATTCTAACAATGTTTTAATGGCATGGATATAACTTATATCCTCTATAATCTCTTATTTATCAATTTGGATGCACTTTTCTTGAAAGTGACTTCCCATTATTGAAAACATTTGGGTATTTACAAAAATGCCATCCCTTTTCACTTATAAAAGGGTGTCTCTTATCCCCACTTCTCCAAACATCCAAAAATCTTAATATTGACCAAAAATATACCAAATCCTCTATAGAACTATTTTATATACTTTAAGGAGTAATGTTTCTCTCAAAATACCATCTCTAAAAGTTTTAATGTCCTTTACAATGGTGATAATCCATGAAGTGAGTTATAAGTTCCTAACATGTCATTTTTCCTATTTATTTTTTTGTTTTTATTCTTCCAAAGATTGATTTAACCATATTAAAATGATAAAATTAGTATCATTATTATATTATTATGTTATTATAATGATGATACAAGAATTAAACACCCTCCCCTTTTTCATTTGGAAAAAATGTGAATTTTGTGTTCTGTGGACTACCACCTCGATGAATAAACTTGTGACATTTCCATTCACATAAGAACATGGATGGGTTTTTATTTTTATTTTTCATGATTTTATATATTATGAATATATGTAATATATATCATTAATATGGTTATTTTTTTTAGATAACACAAAAAGTAACAGTCGTTATAATGTAAACAAACAATATCAGTATATAACCCAAAACTGCATCATCACCATTTTCATTTAAAAAACAGGATAAAAAATACAATGTAATGGAATTATGACATTATAAAACATTATAAAAAAATTATAGTAAATTTAATGGTTTTTAATTTTTTTTTCATTGGGAGAAAAAGGAATATTGACACCTATTTTTAGAGCCAAGTTCAAAATGGTCAGTATTATTAACACTTGATATTGAAAAGAGATTACAAAAAATTAATAAATAGATAGTACTATTCTTAATAATGAGTATAAATGTAATCGAATATGATAACGTTCTGAAATATATAATTAAGTTGTTTTTCAATATGATATGGGAGGTTAAAATAATTCCTTGGAAAATCAAAGGTAATAGTAAGGGACTTGGTAACTAAAAATAGTTTCTTTGAGTTATAAAATTTCTAATTTTGTACATCATTATTCAAATAATTTACCTTTTAAATAATTTTATTTTTTAATTTATAGGGAAAAAGTGTTCTCAACCAAATCCATTTTCTTGTATTTTTTTCTTTTCATTTTTAAAAAATTAAAAGATTCTTTTAGGAAAGATACTCATAACTATGAATTATATAATGATGAATAAAAAATGTTTTCATAAATATATTTTCCTGATTTGGTTTTCATTATGATATATCTCTAATGGGTTTATGTTTCATGTCTCACCCAAGACTTTCCTTAATTAGGTGATTATTCTTGTGGGATCATGTTTTTAATTTAATTTTTTTTCTTCATGGTATTTTACACCATTAGGATACCCATTTTATTTTTAGGGGTTCTTTATGAAATGTGATTTATTACCAATTAGATGTTTTATGAAACCCACTATTTCAATAGATTTATTATGAAATGGAATGATTTCTATTTGGTTGTTTTATTAAACCCATTTTATTTTCATGGTTTCTTTTTGTTGTATAAACCAAATGTTTCTTAAGTGGAACACTAATGTATGGATGAGTGAAGGTGGATCCATTATAAACCAAGGATTGATGGTTCTATTAAAAACCAAGGATGTTTTGTTCAATTATAAACCAAGGATAGGTTGATAATTTATAAAATTGATATGGGTTGGTTCATTATAGTCCCTAATGAATTAGATAGAAGTTTTTATCTCATGATATTCATGTGTCAATTTTTGTTTCTCCTAAGCATGGGAACCGATGGTGTGTCTCATGAGAGTAATGTTTCCCTATATAGATGTTTGTGCCATAGTTAAATGATATTATTCTTTATGATATTAAGACCTCATGATTCAAGTATTATATTAAATTATTTTAAGGCAAATTATATCTATTATGTTACCATGCAGATCTTTTGTTCCTCATACATCGAATATAACTGATGCTTTATAGTCCTCTCACATGTTGTTATGATATTAATCTTATGATTTTGATTTTATGCATTTTTATGAAATCATCTTTGTTCAAATATTTATTTACCTTTTAATGGGTTTTGGATCTCACCCTTTTCTATTTTTTCATTATCTAGTTTATGAGGATAAGTATTAATAATTGGATATCTAGAAGATGGTCTAGTATAGTACTTTTTTGAAAACATTATCTCAAATGTTTTAAAAAAGAAAATTATGTTTCTAGTCTCCCAATAAACTAAATGTATTAGCCCGTGGATATTAATATTTTTTAAAATTAATTCTCATTTTATGTAAAATATGTAAAATAAAGGCATGTTTAGATTTTTTCACTATATAAAAACCATGATCAAACCATCAAAGTCACCACTAGTACTCATGTAGACATATTGAATAGTTACTACATGATTACTAAAAAATATGAACGTAAACCACGTGCCTGGCCTATTTCCCCAAAAATTACAATTTTCATCAATTCAATCCTAGAATCCTCTAGAACCTCAAAAGAGATAAAACAAGTTCAAAATTAAACAGACCTATGACTAATAGGGTTACACAATTCTCCCCAGTATGAAACATTATATCCCCAGAAAGAACAAGGTTCATGAACCCAAAAAGAGAAAAGGAATTTGATACATCCTGAAGGCCTCATGATCAAATGTCTCATAGGTCTCCTTTATATACTTCCATATCACTTAAACTAATCAGAATATCTTTCCATATAAAACCATATCATTTCGGTTTAATATCTAAAAAAACATTTTAATAACTAAGATATTTGGTTCAATTTCAACATCCACCCAATCAATCACATGGGGTTGATCTAGAATATATTTATTCAAATAGTAAACATGGATCACATCGTGGATTGGATTCAAAAAAGTGGTTATGTTTTATTGATGTTCCACCTTCCTGAGTTTCTCCATAATATTAAACAACATGACATTATAAGGTTTTAGCTTTACCTACCTCCGTGGACATATATGTCCCAACCAATTTGAAACTATGAGAAACAATTGATCAATGACGTCAAATTCTAGTGAATGATGATGGTGATCAACATAATATTTCTAGAGACTTTGAGCTGTCTCTAATAATTTCATGATAAAAAAATGATATTTTTTAACTCTGAGATGATTCTTCCTCAAACTAAGGGTTGTTATCCATATTATGACCAACAAAGAAGAAATCTATATGTCCTCCCATAAAATTCCTAAAATGTAACTACACTGATCGAATCTTGATAACTATTTTTATGGGCAAATTATACTGATGGGAGATTTTCCCCCATGATCCATTTAAGTTAAGTATTCACTCCCGAAGCATCTATTTAATAATTTTTATATCACACATAGTTTTTCTATTGATAATTGGATGATAATTCATCTCAAGTTCAACAGATAACCTATCATTTTATTTAATCTCCCCTAAAACTAAAATGTGATGTGAGGGTCCCCATACAAAATGATAACCAACAGAACACCCAGGAGTCATACAATCTCCCACACACAAAAGTTCAAAATATTATCTACCATCATTGAATCGTTAGTAGGAATAAGACATGATGATTTTGTGATTTGATCAATAATTACCCATATAGAATCCTTACAATTATGACCCCAACACATCCCAATCAAAATTTCTAAGGATATATCCTCCCATTTCCAAACTAGAGTGGGTAATGGTTGCATCACCCCAATAGGTCTATGATGTTCCACATTAATTCTCTAACAAGTAAGGAATTTAGACAAAAATATGAAATCATTCATCTCAATACTGACCCCAAGAAATAATGTCTTAGGTCATGATAGATCTTGGTACCTCCAGGGTGCACAAAAGAATTATATTAGTGTCTGCTATCCATCAATTATTTTAGGTTTATCAGAGAAACCACACTTCCTTGTAAGTGAAAAAACTTCCATTGGGATACCGAGATGACTCACTTGTGGTCTCGCCACCACAAATATTCCCAATAACCCATTTAAATTCCATATTATTTTCTTTTCCATGTCAAATAGAATCAATTTTAAATGATCCATCCAGAGCACAAGCTTGGAATATATATCCATCAACTATCCCTTCATGAAATTGAATCTCTATACACAATATCAACAATTCCCATTCTACCACTAATTCCATTTCTATATGAGTCAGTATTATTCTTATCAAATAAAATTTTACCAAGTATCTTATTCTAGGGGTGTATGAAATATAAAAATAGATGGTATTAAGACACTCCACCCAAAGTCTCCACATCATTTTTATATTACTATAAATAAAGATATGAATAAGGATGTAATAATATTAATACACTTTAAAATGATCCTTGAAGAGGTTTCACTTTCATGTATTAAGATCACGAATCACTATTACTAACTAAAGATCATGAATGGTGTCGTTATTATCAAGAGGGAATAATTAACAAGATAAATAAACTACCACATGTATTCCTTATATTACAAACACAAAAAAAACCATATATAAGGCATCATATTAGATATAATATTACAAAACCAACTCATGAAAGATCAAGAATTAAGGAAACGTAAATTTAACATTCAAATCCTCAAAAGATATTTGGCATTGATCACTCTAAAAAACATTATACCCATACAGGTAAACTCTATCATATGAGATAGAATCTTGGATAATTCCCCAAAAAAGCGCATTTAGTAATCAAATAGTCTAAAAAAATCCATATCTAAAACATATATTTATACTTCCCATAAAACATCACCACTCAAATCTTCTCAAGATCCACTACTACACCATTCTCCAAAATCACATGTCCCATAAATTTTACCTCTTGAATCACCAAATGAAATTTTGATAGCTTCTCATATAGAAGAGTCTCTCTCAATATCCCAAGTACAGTATTAAAATTCTCAACATGATACAATTTTGTTCTAGAATAAACAAGGTTACCACCCACAAAGACAATCATGAAAGTAATTTCACAGCTGATGGAATATTAAATTAATTAATTCCATAAATAACATAAGATAATTAGTGTGGTCTAATTTTGTAACCAGATATTCATTATGCCTTTACCTTCTCTAGAACACTATTAGAGGGATATCATTCTCATGGACATTCATCTGATGGAACCTTGATGGCAGATCAATTTTTGAAAACCGCAAAGATCCCAATAGCTTATCTAAATATTCATCAATCTAGAGTAAGGTATATTTATCTTTATTTTCACATGATTGACTTTCTAAAAATCAACATTAATTTAGATACTTCAATATTATTTATTTTACAAGAGTATTAGTGATCCCAGAAGTAAAATAATTGTATGAATAAATCCCTTATACTCAAGACCCTTATCTTAAACCTTTAATTCTTTAAATTATGTGGGAGCCATATGGAATGATGATAAGGAACAATCCTTATCATTGAAAGCAAGTATATAGTAAACTGAACATGCTTCTAAGATATAAATACAGATAAACCATCCATAAAACCTATAGACACTCACTCATCACTATAAGAATAGGTACACAATGATGTGGATCAAAAATATTAAGAAACGCATATGATAACTCACATGATATCATTATAGCACTAGTATAAATTATGGACATACCCTAGAAGATGATATAAATTATGGACATACCCTAGAAGATGATATAAATTGGACTTGATAATGATAATAATAAATTTAGGTTTTATAGTTAATAAATAAATTTATACCAATGATGATATAAAATATGTCAATATCAAGAGATATACATTCATATATGGTGTTATTATTCAGAAATCATTATATGACACTTGGGAAATCTAAATCCTAACTCTGACTTATTTCCCAAATGAATAAATTGAGTCATCATGAATGGTATAAGATCTGAACCCAAAACCAACCCATTAATAATATTGTATGAAATAAATTAATATGTTACACTAGTATAAATTATGGACATACCCAAGAAGATGAATCAAACACCATACCACTGATGGTAACCAGTCCTGCCTTTGGAAACTCTGGTGATCACTATGTTTAAATCAGAAATCTATATTTACAATTATCATTATTGATAACTTGGGAATCACCCGTGGAGATTGGTTGAGATCCCACCCCATTTTCTGCATTAGATATAAGTGGAGAGCACTTGGTGATGGTGGATTTAGATCTACTACCTTGGGATGAAATCTTATAGAAATACTAAAGATGACCATATTTACCACATGTATGACACACCTTGAGTCCTACTATATAATAATGTTTGATATGTCCCCTTATCCCACACATGAAACTGACTATTTATACCTACCCTCACATCTGTTTCACACTCCTATGCCCGCCTCAACACTAGTCACCCCACTTATTCTTCTAGAAAGATGAAAAAAATAAATATACCGACTATAGTCACTAACTCTCCAAAGAGTTTTGTAACATCCTAATTTTTTTATATCCATAAATCCTTCCTAGAGGAGTTATTAATATGTTAAATGGTAAAAAATGGTTTACATTGAAAAGTGCCATTTTTTGTTAAATGCATCGCGGAAGGTTAAAACATCCAATTAAAACATTGGAATATTCAATTAAATATTTTATAAGTTAAACTCTGAGTAAGTATGTGTTTCTAAGGTCTGAAAAGACTCAGAAATGATGATATAAAAATATTAAATATATTATTTTAAGCATATTAAATTTATTAAAAATAATTAAATAACTCTAGAGAGATGCATCTTTCAATAAAACTGAGATCATAATTATGTTCGTAATGATATTTGTACCCTAGATGAGGTATAACTTTGTATGTGACATATTTTTGATGCCACACTCATGAGAAAAAATTTCTATTTTTTTGAATAAATAAATTAATATCATTCAAATGGTGCATTAGGTGATAAAACTAAAACCACAGTTTGATCTGGAATTTAGTGTTTACCCCAGTGAGAGTATAACATTCGAATGTTGTGGGTGTGTGGATGACCCACTCACTAATTAAAGTTTATAAATATTTTTTAAAAAATATTAAATTATTAGATAATAATTTTATATATCATGAACAACACATTTTACAAAACTTTAGACACCACTATTGTTTACTAAATGAGGGGTTCACCCAAAAATGGGTATGACTTTCATATTCAATGTGCATAATGTTATCTTGGCAATAAAAACAATTTTTATTTATATAATTGAATTAAAAAATTTAATTTATTAATTTAATTAAACCTGGAAAGCACTAATCATCTTTTTTATTTCCCCCCAACGCATTGCACCTCATTTCCTCCATAGGATTAATTGGAAGCTCCATTGTAGTCCGTTTCGGTCGAAATAAAAGAAAAAAATGCATTTCTAAGAAGGATTTAATGACACTACCACCTTAATTTTTACAATTAATAGATTGAAACTGGTGTTTTAATTTCACATGGAAAATTAATGTTAGGGTTAAAAATAACCCGCAATTCATGTAGCGAAACCCCTATATAAACTCAGAACCCAAACCAAGATCCTCACTGCTTTACGATCTAAATATTCGGGAGAGAAAATAATCAACGAACATGGATCTGACTAGGGGACCTCCTCTCGTGAGGCGGGTGGTGACAAACATATAAGGAAATCTTCCATCTTATTTTATTTTATTTTATTGTTTTATTTCAAAAATATAATAGGATAAGTTTCAATAAAATTATCTTTATATAATTGTAATAGAAATTTTAATTTATAATTAAACCACATGATTATTTAAAGATAAATTAAAAATTTTGATTATCAAAATGAATGATAATTTATTTATAATTCGATGTTATAATTATCAATGCATAAGAGTGTCCAATGATTATAATTTTAATTATCATTACAGATGATCACATAAAATATAATTTTAAATTTTAAATTATCATTTCATGTGAAAAAATTATAAATTAAATTAACAATTCATGTGATAGAAAATTATAATTTCATGTAATATTTTATAATTGATAAGGTAATGATTTAATTTATCCGCACATGCAATAAAATTAAATTAAATGTAACAAATTATTATTTTAGGTGATATTTAAGAAATGATAAATTAATAATTTAATTTATCAGTTGATGCAATTAAAATTAAATTGAATGTAATAAATTATCTTTTCAATTGATAATTAAGAAATGATAAAATAATAATTTAATTCATTAGAACATCTAATAAATATTAAATTAAAACTGATAAATTATCATTTCATGGGATATTTTAGAAATGATAAAATAATAATTTTATTTAACAGTGCATGTGATAAAATTAAATTAGAATAGAAAAATTATCATTTAATGGGATATTTAAGAAATGATAGAATAATAATCTAATTTACAATCACATGTGATAAAATTAAATTAAAATCCATGAATCATTATTTCATTTGACATATTAAAGGGTAAAGTGATAATTAATATTTATCAGCATGTGCTATAAATTTAGGAATAATTTGAGAATTATTTAAGAGAGAGAAAGAATTATCACATGTGATGTTTTATTTATTTTGAAATAAAATAAATGTTATGATTCTAGGAAAACCATTAACATACCTCGATAACCAACATGCCAAATTCTTTGGAATTTGATGTATCACCTTGACGTCATAAAAACTATATGAGGGTTTCCGATTGTGATGGTAGGAAGTTCTGTAAACGTTTGATCTTGTTAACAAATTATTTCTATTAATATGATTATGTGTAAGCATGTTTAGTGACCATATTATATTGTGAATGCATATGGGTATGTGTGTAGCCCAAAAACTCAATATTACACTTGATTCCATGAGTACTTTTATCCATTTATCCACAATTTATGTGAGATTATATGGACATTGTGAGCCACTTACTAATGATAATGTATTATTCTTGCATATATATATATATATATATATTATACCATTCTATGTATACATTGTGGAATGTTCTTATATCCATGATAGGAGGACCGTCAACTTGCGTTATTGTAACGACCCGAAATTTTTAAATAAATTTTGTTTCCTAATTTTATGTGTTATTGTTATACTCAACAAAAATGTTTTATTTGATAAACATGATTATAATTAAAATAAGATCAGTGGGTTTTGACTATTATATAACCATCGGTCAACATGACCGCTGTGAACAAAATGTTTTGATTATTGTCTCTAAATATAAGTAATCTTGGTTAATTATTATAGAAAGAAGATTCGATGGCCTCACCTAGTAGTCTTGGACCGATCGAAGCCCATCTAACAGAGCTTGGGAAGGAGGTAGCACCACTGGGCTTTTCTCTGGATCAAATCCAAGCCGAACTTCATCATGTGAAGCTGGAACGAAATCGCCTTCGTGAGAAGTTCAAACTGATAGAAATTACTACTCGGGCAATGTTTACTGAGCCGCCCCAAGCTTCTATCACCCTAGCACACCTTACTCTTAGGTCCTATGCTGGTATTATAAGGGGTTATGTAACGAGACCGTAACTACCTTGTGTAATCCTTGTTTTAAATAAAAATTGGGATTTCTTCTTATGATGAAGTTTATGAATTATGAAATGACCGGATAAATATAGTATGCATATTTTTGATGAATTTTAGAAAAAGGATATTTTAAATATGTTTATGTAAACCCTAAATAATTAAAAATGTGTAATGATTTTCAAAAAATGGTCTTCTGCAATTATGTTCAGTACTAAATTTAGAGTCTAATAAGATCAACTTGATTTTTGATGAATAGTAAATTATGAATAGTAATTTTATGATTAGGATTAGTAATATGACCAAATGGATTAGTAATCTCACTTAAAGAAAGTTTTAAAATAATCTAGGCACCTTGATTAAGTAATGTGATTCAATAAAATAGTTAAATAACGGTTTCATTAATTATTATTCAAGTATTAGTTTTTTCGGGTGAATAGTGTTTTTTAATTAAAAATTAAAAATAATTAGAAAATTATTTTTATAAAAATGACTTTATTTTTGAACTCAGAGCATCGATATTATGTTATGGTAATTTTTGGGGTTTTTTCTGAAAAAAATGAATTTTCGATGAATAGTGTTTTTATTTAAAAAATAAATTAAAAATATTTAGAAAATTATTTTTATAAAATGGATTTCATTTTTGAAATCAGAGCATTGATATTTGGTTAATGTGAAATTTTGGGATTTTTCTGAGAAAGTTGAATTTTCAGTGAATAGTAAAAATACAGTTTTAGGGTTTCAGTATGTTTAATGACATCATAACGGTGTCATGATGATGTCATGAGATCTTTTGAGGGTTTTCCGGCCAAGGGTGATGAATTATTGTTTTTGGGGCCCCATGTGGCCTAACTCCATGATAAATGACAAGGGAGAGCACATGGGTTTGAGAAAAGCACATGTGAGGTGTCCCTTGGCCATTAATGCCTTGTCCCCTCACTTTCCCTATAAATACCAAGCCCTCCTCTCATCCATTCGACTCCCCACTCATTACCAACGAATTTCTGGTCTCATTACCTCCCAAGGAGTCCTCCCAAGGTGCCCCCAAGCCCTCAAGGTCCCAACCTTTGAGGTTTAAGAGTTACATTTTAAGGTAAGGGATCCGACCTCTCTCTTTCTTTTCAAGTAATCTCTTTTATGTCTTTTCTTTTATACTCCATGTTCTTATGTTGGAGGATGTTATTTTATATTCATCCTACTGACTATTTCATGTTCATATGATGAGAGACCCCCCTTGCTCTCATCAATTCGTTTTAAGAATGTTTAAGTGGTGCCGTTAGGCTGCCGAATTTTTAAGGGATTCTTTCACCTTCCTCGTTTTCAAGTTCTATTTTCATTCAAGTCTTTCAAATTCCTTTTTGTTATATTGGGGTATGATCTCTATATATATCATACTGGACTCTTATTTTCATATGATGAGAGACCCCATTTGATCTCTTCAATTCAGTATTTTTATGTTTTAAGTGGCGCCGTTAGGCTGCCGAATTTTTAAGTGGTTCTTCACCCTTCTCATTTTAAAGTTCAACTTTCATGTCAATTCTTTCAAGTTCCTTTTTGTTATTTTGGGGTATGATCTCTATATCTATCATACTAGACTCTTATTTTCATATTATGTGAGACCCCATTTGATCTCTTCAATTCAGTATTTTGTTGAAGTTTAAGTGGCGTCGTTAGGCTGCCGAATTTTTAAGTAGTTCTTCACCATTCTCGTTTTGAAGTTCTACTTTCATGTCAATTCTTTCAAGTTCCTTTCTATTATGTTGGGGTATGATCCCTATATCTATCATACTAGACTCTTATGTTCATATGATGAGAGACCCTATTTGACCTTGTCAATTCAATTTTGTTGATGTTTAAGTGACGCCGTTAGGCTGCCGAATTCTCACAGGAGAAATCTTTTTTTCTTCCTTTCATGTTCTTCATTTCATATGGTATATTTTCAAATTTCATTACCATGTTCTTAAATCCCTTATATTTTGTCCCTGTACTGTTTTATGGGTCATTTATGAATGTTTGACCCATGTCCCCTTTCTTCTCAATGTTTTCTAAAACCTTGTAACATAGCCGTTATGCTGCAGAATTTTCGTCTCAAAATGCCTCTCTCACTTTTCTAAAAATTATTTTATGTTATAAAGTGAATACTCAAAGCTCTTATTTCTACAGGGGTATTCACATATATATCAAAATGTTCTATTTTAAATTCTGGGAATTACATACATGAAACCCTCTTTCCCTTTCATTGGGTTTAAAGTGACGTAAAGATCATGTCTTTAAAGCAGTTTTTAAAACGTTATGATTATGAAATGAAACCCATTTATTTTATGCTATATGGGTTATTTATGAAATGTTTGATGATGATATATGTGGATCACATGATAATAAAGGCAAATTTAAGGGTGCGCCCTGATAGCGCTCCAATGCATTGGGTAATGATGTAACCACTAGAGATTACAAATTTCACGATACCTTGGTGAATAACCTTGGTAATTTTAAAATGACACCTTGGGGATGGACCTTGGTGATATGTTCATGATTGTCTATGTTAAATGATGTAGCCACATCTTCAAGTTATGAAAAAGTTTTATTTTTATTATGATATTCCTCATGATTTCATTTTCATGCATTAAAGTTCTTTTCATGACTTTATTGATGTATCTCAAGTTCATATGTAAAATGTTTCACTTGTTTCCCTTGCTGGGCCTTCTGCTCACCCTTCCTTTTGATGTATGTCCCCAGGTTATGAGATGCAGTAATGAGCCTAGGGTGAACATGAGGAGAAGACTTTCAAGTGTTTAAGAAGAATGTTTTTTTTGTTTCATGTTTTATGTTCCTTGTTTCCAAGACATTAAACCTTAAAGATCCTCAGTTCCGTGTAATGGAATGAAAAGTTATGTTATAAAAAGACGGGATGCTATAGTTGGTATCAAAGGATGGTTTAGTTATTTGTGGAAATTAGGATATAAAATCTCTAGGAGGAACCCTATAGAAAAGTTTAATATAGGAAATCTTCCTGGTATTTTGGTGAGTATTGAGTAAGGGGTTGCCAAGCAAATACATCCCTGTCTGGATACGAGCAGGTAGAGGTGGCTCTGGCACAGATGTACATAGGGGTAAAACCCGAAAACACCGATTTGAGCTAGACTCGAACGGGAACTGGTACACGACAACGGGCCTTGCTGCACTCTTGGTTACGACACTCTCGGGGGATATGCTTTGGTAAATTCATAAGCTTGGTATGAACCATTGTTAAAGGAACAAAGATAAAATAAAATAACGGTTCACATAAGAATATATGATCATTCATAACCTAGATGGGAACCTAGGAGATCACAAGTTAGGGTATACCTTTCATATACAAGTTATCCTTATATGCTTTCAGTTCCTTTTCATGATTATTAGCTAAGTACTTAAGCCCCTAATTATGCTTTCTCTTCTTAGTTAATGGTGGGAAATGGAAGAACATGTTCCGACAACCAATGTGATAGGAAATGCGACGATTTTCATATTAATATGACAGGGATGATTAGGGGATTAAAATATGATTATTATTTTGGAAGACGTTCATTATTTTGGGAACCATATTTGATCGAGGTAAATAGATTACTACGGTATTTTCATTGAGGAGTAAGGTTGACTTATATTTTGAAGAACCAATGAATTTAAGGTGAACTTATAGTAATTTAGGTTACTTATGGGAATGACTAACCTATCTTGGGTAAAATATGTTTAGGTTAGCTACTTTTTATAAGATGTTAGGAGTGGTTGATGTTGTCTGGAGATGAACAATGAAGTTGTTTTGGAAGACTATGTTATCAAATCCTTATTGTATTTGGGTTTCAATCTTAGTTTTTTTTTGTTTTGAGGAATTTTAAGGACCGTTATTTATGGAATGGTCTATGATGAACTTTGGGTAGTACCATGGAACTTTGATGATTTAAAAGTAGTTTCCATTCCTATGGGATTATTTCTTTTTGAAGAGTTGTTTTACCTTAACCTTTCTGTTTTTGGGATAATGTTTAAAGATAGAAGAAATAGATAGTTAATCTTTTGTAGATTATGTGATTCTATAGAAGATGATTCTTGTGCTTTTATGAGACCAAGTGTCTTTGAATTCACATCATTTGGAGAAAAGATTAGTGTTGGTAGGGACTTGTTAAAGGATGAAACTCTGCTTGAAGGTAGGTATATTTTCTTATGTTTTTGTTCTATGTAGTAAATGAAATCCTAAAAATTATGAAAAGAAACGTAAAACAAAAATGTTGTTGGTTTATGTTTCCTACTAGGTAATCAAAGACCGTTTACACACATCATAAGTTTGGGATTTTCTCATGGTTAACTTTCTCCTAATCATGTTCTCTATCACTCTCCCTCAGAACTTGACCCCTTGTTTTTTTCCCTCCATGTCCATGTTTTCCTACATGGAACCCTAGTGTGGGTTAACTCGGGTGACCATTGTACTTCCCTTTCATTATTTTAAAGTAATAGTTTTACTGACTCCTTTTCCGATGTGGGACTTTCAATGAAATTTCAAAACCCAATTTTAAAATTGCGAGGACGCAATTTCTTAAGGGGGAAGATTGTAACGACCCGAAATTTTTAAATAAATTTTGTTTCCTAATTTTATGTGTTATTGTTATACTCAAAAAAAATGTTTTATTTGATAAACATGATTATAATTAAAATAAGATCAGTGGGTTTTGACTATTATATAACCATCGGTCAACATGACCGCTGTGAACAAAATGTTTTGATTATTGTCTCTAAATATAAGTAATCTTGGTTAATTATTATAGAAAGAAGATTCGATGGCCTCACCTAGTAGTCTTGGACCGATCGAAGCCCATCTAACAGAGCTTGGGAAGGAGGTAGCACCACTGGGCTTTGCTCTGGATCAAATCCAAGCCGAACTTCATCATGTGAAGCTGGAACGAAATCGCCTTCGTGAGAAGTTCAAACTGATAGAAATTACTACTCGGGCAATGTTGACTGAGCCGCCCCAAGCTTCTATCACCCTAGCACACCTTACTCTTAGGTCCTATGCTGGTATTATAAGGGGTTATGTAACGAGACCATAACTACCTTGTGTAATCCTTGTTTTAAATAAAAATTGGGATTTCTTCTTATGATGAAGTTTATGAATTTTGAAATGACCGGATAAATATAGTATGCATATTTTTGATGAATTTTAGAAAAAGGATATTTTAAATATGTTTATGTAAACCCTAAATAATTAAAAATGTGTAATGATTTTCCAAAAATGGTCTTCTGCAATTATGTTCAGTACTAAATTTAGAGTCTAATAAGATCAACTTGATTTTTGATGAATAGTAAATTATGAATAGTAATTTTATGATTAGGATTAGTAATATGACCAAATGGATTAGTAATCTCACTTAAAGAAAGTTTTAAAATAATCTAGGCACCTTGATTAAGTAATGTGATTCAATAAAATAGTTAAATAACGGTTTCATTAATTATTATTCAAGTATTAGTTTTTTCGGGTGAATAGTGTTTTTTAATTAAAAATTAAAAATAATTAGAAAATTATTTTTATAAAAATGACTTTATTTTTGAACTCAGAGCATCGATATTATGTTATGGTAATTTTTGGGGTTTTTTCTGAAAAAAATGAATTTTCGATGAATAGTGTTTTTATTTAAAAATTAAATTAAAAATATTTAGAAAATTATTTTTATAAAATGGATTTCATTTTTGAAATCAGAGCATTGATATTTGGTTAATGTGAAATTTTGGGATTTTTCTGAGAAAGTTGAATTTTCAGGGAATAGTAAAAATACAGTTTTAGGGTTTCGGTATGTTTAATGACATCATAACGGTGTCATGATGATGTCATGAGATCTTTTGAGGGTTGGCCAGCCAAGGGTGATGAATTATTGTTTTGGGGGCCCCATGTGGCCTAACTCCATGATAAATGACAAGGGAGAGCACATGGGTTTGAGAAAAGCACATGTGAGGTGTCCCTTGGCCATTAATGCCTTGTCCCCTCACTTTCCCTATAAATACCAAGCCCTCCTCTCATCCATTCGACTCCCCACTCATTACCAACGAATTTCTGGTCTCATTACCTCCCAAGGAGTCCTCCCAAGGTGCCCCCAAGCCCTCAAGGTCCCAACCTTTGAGGTTTAAGAGTTACATTTTAAGGTAAGGGATCCGACCTCTCTCTTTCTTTTCAAGTAATCTCTTTTATGTCTTTTCTTTTATACTCCATGTTCTTATGTTGGAGGATGTTATTTTATATTCATCCTACTAACTATTTCATGTTCATATGATGAGAGACCCCCCTTTCTCTCATCAATTCGTTTTAAGAATGTTTAAGTGGCGCCGTTAGGCTGCCGAATTTTTAAGGGATTCTTTCACCTTCCTCGTTTTCAAGTTCAATTTTCATTCAAGTCTTTCAAGTTACTTTTTGTTATATTGGGGTATGATCTCTATATATATCATACTGGACTCTTATGTTCATATGATGAGAGACCCCATTTTATCTCTTCAATTCAGTATTTTTATGTTTTAAGTGGCGCCGTTAGGCTGCCGAATTTTTAAGTGGTTCTTCACCCTTCTCATTTTGAAGTTCTACTTTCATGTCAATTCTTTCAAGTTCCTTTTTGTTATGTTGGGGTATGATCTATATATCTATCATACTGGACTCTTATGTTCATATTATGAGAGACCCCATTTGATCTCTTCAATTCAGTATTTTGTTGAGGTTTAAGTGGCGTCGTTATGCTGCCGAATTTTTAAGTAGTTCTTCACCATTCTCGTTTTGAAGTTCTACTTTCATGTCAATTCTTTCAAGTTCCTTTCTATTATGTTGGGGTATGATCTCTATATCTATCATACTGGACTCTTATGTTCATATGATGAGAGACCCTATTTGACCTTGTCAATTCAATTTTGTTGATGTTTAAGTGACGCCGTTAGGCTGCCGAATTCTCACAGGAGAAATCTTTTTTTCTTCATTTCATGTTCTTCATTTCATATGGTATATTTTCAAATTTCATTACCATGTTCTTAAATCCCTTATATTTTGTCCCTCTACTGTTTTATGGGTCATTTATGAATGTTTGACCCATGTCCCCTCTCTTCTCAATGTTTTCAAAAACCTTGTAAGATAGCCGTTATGCTGCAGAATTTTCGTCTCAAAATGCCTCTCTCACTTTTCTAAAAATTATTTTATGTTATAAAGTGAATACTAAAAGCTCTTATTTCTACAGGGGTATTCACATATATATCAAAATGTTCTATTTTAAATTCTGGGAATTACATATATGAAACCCTCTTTCCCTTTCCGTGGGTTTAAAGTGACGTAAAGATCATGTCTTTAAAGCAGTTTTTAAAACGTTATGATTATGAAATGAAACCCATTTATTTTATGCTATATGGGTTATTTATGAAATGTTTGATGATGATATATGTGGCTCACATGATAATAAAGGCAAATTTAAGGGTGCTCCCTGATAGCGCTCCAATGCATTGGGTAATGATGTAACCACTAGAGATTACAATTTTCACGATACCTTGGTGAATAACCTTGGTAATTTTAAAATGACACCTTGGGGATGGACCTTGGTGATATGTTCATGATTGTCTATGTTAAATGATGTAGCCACATCTTCAAGTTATGAAAAAGTTTTATTTTTATTATGATATGCCTCATGATTTCATTTTCATGCATTAAAGTTCTTTTCATGACTTTATTGATGTATCTCAAGTTCATATGTAAAATGTTTCACTTGTTTCCCTTGCTGGGCCTTCTGCTCACCCTTCCTTTTGATGTATGTCCCCAGGTTATGAGATGCAGTAATGAGCCTAGGGTGAACATGAGGAGAATCCTTTAAAGTGTTTAAGAAGAATGTTTTTTTTGTTTCATGTTTTATGTTCCTTGTTTCCAAGACACTAAACCTTAAAGATCCTCAGTTCCGTGTAATGGAATGAAAAGTTATGTTATAAAAAGACGGGATGCTATAGTTATCCTTTGGAGGAGGGATGTGCATGACTAAGGATGATGGTCCAATGAATGGGGTTGGCACATGACAGTGCCTAGGTGAAGTTACGTAGTGGACCATTGTGACTTGTGTTATCCTCTAGAGGGGGGATGCACATGACTGATGACAAGGGTCCAATACATGAGGAAGGTGAAAAAAAGATCCCTTGGGATTTTCATGACTGATAATGAGGGATATGGTGATGCCTTGGGAGTATCATGTTGGGGACCATCACAACTAGTGGTTTCATTTAGAGGAGGGATGAACATGATTAATGATGAGGGTTTAACACATGAGAAGGGAATATGAAGATTCCATGGGATACACACAATGAAGAGAGGACTTAATATCTCTTAGTCCATAGTATATCTTCTCGATGGTGTGTTTTGATGACTAAGGGACATGGTTAGCTCTCGGTCCTCAGTATGTCAAATCAACGATTAAGAGAGGCTGATTAGCTCTCATTTCCCTTTCATATATAGAGAAACATATCTTCTTTAAGAGAATCAATACTATTAAACGACTATAACGAGAAACGTTATTCATTAGCCTAATGGATAAACATTTATTCATATGACACTGTGGTTATTAATTCCGGTATAGAGTCGAAGAAGATACTGTCTGGGTTTGTAGTATCTTAGTTAAAACAAAACTTCTTGGTTTGGAATTTATGTGTTTATTTTGAATTATTGATTGTGGAATATACTTGAATTTTGAGCACATAAGGTGGAGGAAGCATTGGTGGTGACCCACTATGTCTTTTACTCACAGCCTACATAAGAATTTTAGTGTTCTTGTATATATCGTCACCATAGATTTGATGAAAGGAAAGAGACCTACAATAGATGGTGATGCATGGAGCGAGATCAGACTAGGATGGGAATCAGAGCACTCCACATATGATTTTTTATTTAATTTATATATCGTTCTACTAATTACTTGGATTTTCTTTCTTATTTGCGAATCTATTAAATTTTATGTATATCATCTTTACATTTCCACATTTTACTATGATTATTTTTATTATTGTTTGTTTTTCATTAATCCTATGACTTGATAAATAGTGTATAGTCTCCCCAAAGTTCCTCTTGATACCCGTGCTTCTAGTCAGTAGCCTCTTGCGTATGGGGAGGCACACATGAGGTCATGTAGAATTCCATCTCAGACCCGGTGATTTGGTTGGGACATTACAAAATGGTATCAGAGAATGAATTTACTAACTTTTTTCTTCTCTTTTCTTGGGGTTGGGACTTTTTAGATAAGATTTATGATGGTTGGGACTTAGGTAGGGTATGTCAATGTCTAGCCAACACTACATAGGGGACCTCTAAGTTTCCATTAAATGGGGAATTTTTATTTTTCATTACTATTTATTAAAATCACCCAGTGTGATGCACATGATGTTATATGTTATTCAAAAAAATTTGAGTATGTTCAAGCATCATTAATAAGCACATATATTCACATTCCATATATGTACCCATTTTTGTGCTGCATAGTAGTTCATTAATCAAATTCTATGTTTGTAGTATCTATTCAGGATAGTTTGTTCTTTGTAATATATTTTTGTTATCATGTTCTGTGATATATCTTTATCCACATTAATTAGTCAAACCAAACATTTTTTGTTTTAGTATATATATAATGACTGTGAATAACGTGCAGGGATGAAGACAAGGGTTAATTTTAGGAGGGTTATACATTGGGTAAAGTGTAGACTCCTAGGAAAACCTTTTTTGATCCCATAGAATGGTTAAGAAAAACATTGTGTGATCACATAGACTGATTAGGATATATCATAATGACTCAGTTTCATTTTTTAAGTGTTTTTGTTCACATTACAGAAGATGCCACCTCTAACAAGTCTTATGGAACTACATGGGAAGCATGTTGTAATTCTTCCACAAGGGTGTATGTGTATCTATTAATAGAATTTGTGAAGGATAATGTAACTGATCTTGCTCTGTCACTTTCTATATGGTTTAGGAAGCATGGTTTCTTAAATTGAATTATTTTATCTAGTTCTTTCCTAGGAATACGAGTTTAGAACTATTGTTGAGTTTTCCATGGATTTTCAACTCTATCATTCTTTATCCTTATAAGAGGATCTAAGTCTCTCTTGATTATAAATAATGGGTTGAAATATTTTTGTAAATATTTGACCTAGTAGTGACTCAGAAGGATTAAATTGTTAAGCTAAAATTAAGAACATGTTTGGAAGCACATCTTTTTCAATACCGGTGTTGTTTGGTTCCAACTAAACTAATGGATCTTGGAGTTCAATTAGAATACTTTGAGGTAAAAGGATTTATAAGACCTTGTACTTCACCATGGGGTGCACCTATTTCGTTCTCTAAAAAGGTGGATGGTGGTATTCGACTATTCTTTGAATATCAAGATATAAACTAGGAAACAATTTCAAACTGATATCCTTTTCCTATGATTTATGATCTTGTTGATTAGTTATGAGGTGCCCATTGTTTCTCAAATATTAATCTTTGAAGAGGCTACCATCAGTTATGAGTTAGAGAGGAGGACATACCTAAGACATATTTTTGGAGAAGATATGGACAGTGCGAGTATTTGGTAATGCCTTTCAAACTAAAAAATGCACCAAAACTATTCATGGACCTTAAGAATAGAATATTTCATAAATACTTGGACTCTTTCGTATTATTTTTTATTGACAATATCCACATCTACTCTCCAATGTCAGAACAACATGCTCAACACCAAGAGGTAGTCCTGAGTATGATCTGAGCTCAGAGTCGTTATGACCAACTATCCAAATGTTACTTCTAGATTAAATAGGTGAACATAATAGGAATTGTGGGGTTTGAAACTATTAAATAAATAAATCTGAAGAAGGTCAAAGCAGTTATGTAATGGACATGTCCTTGAAACATGTTTGATATTAGGGGTTTACTAGGGTTTGTTGAGTATTACTGATGGTTTATCCAAGAATTATCCTAAGTATTGGCACTAATGATATCATTTATGCATAAGGGAGTAAAGATCGAGTGGTTATAATAGTGTAAAGAGTCCTTACTTGAGATAAATAAAATACTAAAGACAACTCTATTACTGACATTTCTAGAGCCTCAGATTGGTTATTTGGTGTTTTGTGATGCATTGGGAGTTGGTTTGGGATCAGTAATGATGTATAGAGGAAAGGTAGTAGCATATTGGTCTCTTCATATGTGAAACCATGATAATAACTTCCCTACACATGACATGGAACTGACATCAGTTATCCACACACTGAGATTTTGGAGGCATTATCTCTTTAGGGAGTGATTTATTGTTTACCACAGATCACAAGGTCCTTCTCAATATATTCACTCAGGGGGGTCTAAATCTGATTTGGAGGCATTGGGTTGATTATCTATATACATTAAACTTTGAGATGACATATTCCCCTGGAAAGGGATATTTCATAGCAGATGCCCTTAGCCTCAAGGCACTGGATGAGCATTAAATTGGTGTGAAATCATCAGGGGAGAAATAGTGTTTGATTTGTTTTTTGATAACCGAAGGGTTGATGCTTTAGATGATCATATATATATATATATGATTTTATATCCATAATGATTACATATTCCCTTATGGAATGGATTAGAACTGATCATGATTCAGACATAGAGTTTACTGTGATGAGAGAACGGCTCGCTTGAGCGGACCCAATATACGGATGGTTGATGGACTCTAATGACATGATCATGGTAAATAAAATAGTAGTAGTTCCTACTTATTATAGGGATGAAATTATGAGGGATTAAAATTCATATAGGTGGACGGTACATCCTGGTGGGAAGAAGATGTATTGTGACTTCATATGACAATTCTAGTGGCCAGGGATTTACTTACCAGAGGGTGAAGGATGAGCACCAGTATCCTAGATGGTTGTTGTAGCCACTCTTAATACCAATATAGAAGTGGGAGGATATTACTATGGACAAATTTAAAGGATTCCCTAGGACCCCAATGAGTCATGACATAGTTTTTCTAATCATCGATTGGTTAAAAAAGTCTTCCCAGTTCCGTCCGATCAGAGAGACCCAGTCAGTGGAGGAGTTGGGAAAACTTTATCTTTGAGAGATTGTGGGTTTACACAGAGTTCCCTTAAGCTTGGTTTCTGACAGAGGCACACATTTCACATCATGATTTTGGAAGGTATTACATAATTAACTATAGTATTATATAATATTGAGCATAGAATACCATCCATATACTGATGGAAAACCAGGTCATAATAGAATTATTTCAGGCAAGGGCTATAATTCTTGGAAGCGGGGACATTATAACATCACTTATAGGATGCCAATAGTACACTTCCAAAACTATGGAAAGGTTGTAAATCATAGATTATTATTCTCATGGGTTTCCCAATGGAGTTCTATATAGTTAGGATGGGTTGGGAATGGAAATACATGGAAGAGGATATAGACTCCCCTGGCGACGACAACTCAGGAATGTCATGGGTATGATCATGGAGCTAAGGAAGGAAATGTCATTGCAACAGACCTAAAAATAACTGATGGTGATAATAATCTTGTTTGTTTCATGGTATGGTTGAAATAACATCATTTTTATCTACTTCCTTGTTTAATACTATTGGTTTCCCTATATTTGTGAGCCACGTTTGGACTTGTTTTACCAGTAGAGTTATGCTTCCAGAACATACATTTCTCTAATACAATATCGAATGATGACACAAGAATTTAGTATATTAGAGGGTGGTGATCAGAAATTACTTTGTTAGGAGACTGATAAAGGACTTACTCAATGGATATGGGTAGTGGCATATCATCTAAACCTCCCTTCTCACTATGAAAGAATGCATGACATGTTTCAAGTGTCACAGTTTTAGAGGTGCATACCTGACCCTGTGTGTCAAAAATTGTGAGGATGTTGGGTTCGGTATTGATACATTTGGTGAGAATAATCAGTGTGAAAAAATATTTAGAATTGAGGAGGCATTGAGAGGAAAACAAACACCACTAGTCCAAATTTAGAGGAAACACGAACGAACTTAGGAAGAGACAAGAGAATATGTGTCTGATCATTGAGCTTTGTGGTATGAGTTGTTTGAGAAGGAACACTAGAGATTATTCTTGAGTTTGAGAAGCCAATGGAGGGGTATAATTGTAACGTCCTATTTTTCTATGATATCAATAAATCCCTCTTTGATGAGATATTAATACATTTAATGGGAAAATGGTTTATTAGTGAAAAATTGAATTTTTATTGTTAAACACATTTTGGAAGGGTAAAACACCAAATTAATACAAAAAATTATTCAATTAAATATTTTATAAGTTAAATAATGATTAATTATGAGTTTCTGAGGTCTGAAAAGATTCTTCAAAGATGGAATAAAAAATATTAAATATATTATTTTAAGAACGGGCAATTTATTCAAATTAATAGAATCACTCTAGAAAAGTTTGTTGTCTGATAAAACCAAGAGCACAGTTAGGTCTAGAAAGAAATGTTTACCCTATAAGAGGTATAAAATTTATAAGCATCAGATGTTGGGATGCTTCACCTAAGAGAAAAATACTTTTTATATTTGATTAATTATTTATTCTGTTATTTGAATAAATAAATTAATAACTTCCAAACAGTGCACTAGATGATAAATCTGAGACCACTTTTGGATTTGTAATATAGTATTTACCCTAGTGAGAGTATGAAATTTGAAGGAAGTGGTCATTTGGATAACCCACCCACTAATAAATGTTTTTAAATAAATTGTTTAAAATATTAAATTAATAGATAATAATTTTATATGTCATGAACAACATATCACATGAAAATTATTACATCGCCATTATGTATAAAATGGGGGTTTACCCTAAAAAGGGTATTAATTTCATATTCAATATGTATACGGTTATATTTCCTATGAAAACAAGTTTTTATTTATATAATTAAATTAAACAAGTTAATTTATTAATATCGTTAAACCCAGAAAACATTATTCATCTTCCTTATTTCCCCCAAATGAATCGCACCTCATTTCCCCCATTGGAGGAATTGGAAGCTTCATTGAATCTCCATTACAGTCCATTTCAACCTCAATAAAATCCAAAATCACATTTCTAGGTAGCATTAAACACCTCTTCCACCTTAATTTCAGAGATTAACAGATCAAAGCAGGTGTTCTATTTTCACCCAAAGAATTGATGTTGTGGTTAAAAATAGTTGCAGATTCACATGGAGAAACCTCAATATAAACATGAAACCCCAACCTAGATCCTCACTGCTTCAGGATTGAAACATTCGAGAGAGAAAACAATCACTGAATGTGGATATGACCAGGGTGCGTCCTCTTATGTGATGGGTGGCGACAGACTTCCAGGGAAAGATTATTTCTCCTTTTTATTTTATTTAGTTTTATTATTTTTTTTTCAAAAAAAATAAGAGGATATATTTTAATAAAAATTATAATTGTATAATTGTAATGAAAATTTGAATTTGTAATTATCAAACACACATTATAATTTAATGATAAATTCAAAACTTTGATTATCAAAGCACATGAGTTTTTTTTATAATTCAATGTTATAATTATCAATGTGTAAGATCGTCAAATGATAATAATTTTAATTATCATTACACATGATGACTTAAAAGATAATTTAAAAATTTTAATTATCATTTCATGTGAAAAATGATAATTTATATTATCAATGCATGTGATAGAACTTTATCATTCCATGCAATATATAGAATTTATTGGGTAATAATTTAATTTATTAGTGCATGCAATAAAATTAAATTGGAGGTAATAAATTGTCATTTTAGGTGATATTTAAGAAATGATAATGTAATAATTTAATATATCATCACGTGTAATAAAATTAAATTGAGAGTAATAAATTATCATTTCTGGTGATAATTAAGAAATGATTAAATTATAATTTAATATATCCACACATGAAATAAAAATTAAATTAAAAGTGATAAATAATCATTATATGGGATATTTTAGAAATGATAAAATACTAATTTAATTTACCAGCACATGTAATAAAATTAAATTAAAATATATAAATTATCATTTTATTGTATACTTAAGAAATGATAAAATAATAATTTAATTTACTAGAACATATGATAAAATTAAATTAAATGTCATGAATCATTATTTCATGTGACTTATTAAAGGGTAAAGTGATAATTAAAATATATCTATTTTTTCCATAAAATTAAGGACAATTTGAGAATTATTCAATAGAGGGAAATAATTATCACATGTGATGTTTTATTTCTTTTGAAATAAAATAAATGTTATGATTTTAGTAGAACCTTTAAAATACCTCAAGCACCGACATTCTAACAACTCAAGACTTTAAAATACCCCCCTAACACCATAAAAACTATGAGAGGTTTTCCAATTATTAAGGTAAGATGTTCCTTAACCTTTTGGGATTGTTTACAAATGATTTCCATTAATATGGTTATGGGTATAAATGTTTAATGACCATGGTAGATAGTGAATGCATGTGGGTATGTGTGTATACTAAAAGCTCTATATAAAACTTGATGTCGTGAGTAGATGTCTATCAAAAACATTTGTGTGATAACATGGAAATTGTGTGCTAGTTAAAGATGATAATGTGTTATTCTTGAATATATATATATATATATATATATATATATATATATTCTTCCATGCTATATATACCTCTTGGTTTTGTTCTTAGAGCCAAGATAGGTAGACCGTCAACATGTGTAATCCTTAGGAAGAGGGATGTGCATGACTAATGATGAGGGTTAAATTCATGGGGGTGGCACATAACAATACCTATAGGAATCCATGTAGTGGACTGTTGAAGGGGGGATTCAATTTACTAATGACCAGGGTCCAATACAAGAGGAAGGCTCACGATGATGTCTTGGGATGGACATCTCTAAAAATGAAGGATATGATGATTTCTTGAGAGTATTTCCTAGAATACCATCACAACTTGTGTTATCCTTTAGAGGAGGGATACACATGACTGATGATGAGGGTTCAATGCATGAAAAGGGCATACGATGATTCCTTGGGATGCACTCAATGAATAGGGGAATGACTAGATATTGTTCCCTTGTATGTTTTTTCGACGGTGTGTTTGAATGACTAAGGGACATGATTAGCTCTTGGTCCTCAGTATGACAACTCAACGATTAAGGGATGATGATTAGATACCATTTTCCTTGCACCTATATAAAATCATATCTTCTTATAGAGCATCGATACAATTGCACGATGACAATGATAAACTTGATTCAATATCCTAATAGATAATTGTTGATTTAGTTGACACTGTGGTCATCCATTTCGACATAGAGCCGAAGCAGGTATGGAAGGGAGTTGTAGCATCTTTGTAAGAGCACAACCACTTGGTCTTGTAATTGTTGGTTTATTACACAATGTTTATTATGGAATACAATTATATTTTCATTACATCAGGTTGTGGATACATTGGTGGTGTCCTACTGAGTATTGTACTCACACCCTTCATGGGAATTTCAGTGAACTTGTATATTTCATAACTAGAAACCAGATGAAGGTAAAGGGACCTATGAAGGATAGTTGATCATTAATGCGAGGAGCTAGAGTGGATTGAGATAGGCACTAGAGATCTCAAGAGATGATTGTTTGTTTACTTTCTAAATTGGTCTACTTCTTACTTGGGTTTTATTTCCACATTGGGAAGCTGTTACATTATATGTATGTCATCATTAGATTTCCAAATTATAATCATATTATTTATATTGTGGTTGTTGATCATTGATCCTATGACTCGATACAGAGGGTATAGTCTCCCCAAATATCCACTTGAGACCCTTGATGTGAGTCGATAGCCTCTTGCGTACGAGGAGGCGCACATCATATCTTGTAGCATTCTGGCTCGGACCTGGTGATTCAGGTTGGGACATTAAATGTTCTATATTCCATGATATATATGCATAATCCATATATTCATTTTCTATAACCTCCATGAAGGGGGTATGTATATAATAATTATCACATATTGAATATTAGGCCTAAAAAACATTTTAGTCCACTGTTCCATGAGATTGTAATGGGAAATAATCTATGGGGGAGGTGAACCAACTCAACAAATTGAATAGAATACTCTATGAAGAAATGATATCCTTACTATAAATTAACAAACACCTATCTGTTTTCCACTCTCAGAATACTGGGAGAAAACTACAAATTTAACTAATTATTAAAATTATTCCATGTGAGATATTAATGAAACTTATATTGCACAATATATTCACACCACTTCCTTCCTAGCCCCTCAAGAATATAAGTAGTGAAACTAGCCTTGGAGTCTTCTGGAGTATTTAGGAATTATAAAATCATTGAATCTCTCTTAATTCATTCTTATGATTCATGTGGTCTCTTACTAACATAAATGATTAGTGGATTATATATAGTGAATTTAGAATCGTGGTTCACAATTTCTTTCACTTCAAGAGTAGATAAATAACCCATAGACTTGATCATTTGGACTATAGTTTCCAACAATACTGAATTAAATAGAGGATTAACCTATGGGAATCACACCATATATTACTCTATACCATTCAGATATGTTTTTTTAAAAGATCCAAATTCTATAAAACAAAGAGGATGAATATCATCAAAAACCAAATTAGATTTATTTTTCATAAATAAAATTTTAGTGTGCTAAAGAGATAGATTAATATCATAAAAAATGAATTTATATAACCCCATATTTCTCATGGTAACTTGAGGATTTTTTATGGAAGTGAGTTGGTCAAGCACACTACCACATTAAATCTTGGATTTTGATGATCCTTTCTCAATTCTATCAACAAACTCTAGAAACAAGAGTGTTATACATAAGAAAAATCACATTATTTATTGATAAACTTGCCCAAATAAAAAAATTAATAGACCATACCTACCCATCCCAAAGTGTCACATGAATTAACCCACCACAAGGCTTGAAGCACATTCTCATTCATCATATGTTGGAAATAAGAACTAATCTATTTTATAAAGAAGTTTGGGAATTATTTCACCCTCAACAAAAAAATAATAAGATATATAAAATCAATGTATCAAAAAAATTATCCAAAATACATAATATATCAAACAAAAAAACATAAAATAGGTAACACATGAATACTAAATAAAAAGTTATAGATAAAAACTTAAGACCAAAAATACAAAACTTGAAGCAGATCATGTTTCAATCTGCATGTGACCATATGTCACCACCATACCAATCTATCAGAATATAATACGATCTAGGAGATCCATTGTCTACGTGATAGACTTCCCTTTACTTATATCCGAAAAAACCATGTATAAAAACACCCAATGGTAAAATTAGGATGTGAGAACAAAATATCTATAAAATACCCCCAAAGAATCTAAAAAATTTCTATCCACACGAATCAATTTGTTCTTGTATAAAAATGATTTCAAAAAATTTTAAATAAATTCTTCATTCCATAAAAATCCATAATTTGGTTTTCATTTCAAAAAAATTCCATATTATATTAAAAAAATAAATATTACATAACATATATACAATTGGAATAAATTGAATATAAAATAGGTTTCAACCATCAAAATCCATATTAAGTCAGAAAATAATTATATCAAATAAAAATGTATGTAATGTCTCCATAAAGAAGAATATGGAAATACATGACATGATGGTGTATATTACTAAGACAAACAAATGAGAAGTATCTAGTATAAATGAATCCTAAATTTTAGGATCCTAGGTTCCTTATAAGTTTACCCACAAGTAACTATGGTATCAGGGGAACATACCCTATTTGTATCTTACTCTATTAAGGTTCACATATGTTCAGTTTTCCCCTATATCCCAAGGTAACTAAATTTTCATTATATCATCATTATATTTTAGGAAAGAAAAACATAAATTTAAAAAAAATATATCAAAAATGATGTTACACCACTTCCATTATGAAAATACCATTTTAAATTTGAAACTATCTTTTAGGAATTTTGTAAAACACATCATTTGAATAATATATTCGTTTCAAAGAAAATATATTTTGATAACACTTTCCATTTCCACTATTGAAAAAATCCATTAATTATAAGTTAAAATAAAAGAATATATTTTTACGAACACATCTATTCCAAGGTATAAACTATAAGATAATTACACCTACCTTTCCAAAAGAGATAATGATGTTGCCTTAAAAATAGTGATAATAAATGAATAGATTGGGTCCTCACAACCCTAGTCCCAATAGAAAAAAATCAATTATCCATAAAACCCCATTGATTAGGAAATAATATATCTGTAGTGTTGACATGATTTAGTGGGAAGAGATATCAATAGAAGATCAAGTGAAAATGAGAAAAAACAAGAGGAAAAAATATACCTCAAATAGATGCACCCAAATCAATCGAGTATTACCAATGAATCAAGGGTATAGTTCTATATAGAATCACAGAGGGGATAGTTAGATATGATGGGGGTGGGGGTTATGATGTAATTTTAGGGAAAAAGGTACATGTAAATTTTAATAATTTTCTATTTTAAGAATTTTAGATCGGGTTGCATAGTTTATACATATAGTTAGAAAACCATGTGCTAACTGTGCTATAGACACTATCTATATAAATCTAATGTGAATAGACCCCGTGGAATAAATTCATGGTTAGATAATCCATTATCACTCTGTATGATGTAATATAGGATAACCTCAGCCTCTATTGTGGTTTGATTGGATACATATGTGGATTTAAAAACCATGATCAAATTGTGAAAATTTCCATTGGAACATATGGATACATTTCACACAGTTACCTCATTGTTACTACTAAATAGATACCTAAACTACTTACCTATCATGTATCCCATGAAAATTCAAATTATAAACCCCTAACTCTTAAAATACTATTTAACAACCAAAATGATAATCAAAGCTCAAAATTAAACATATTTATGACCCAGAGGGCATTATAAAAATGGGGTTTTAAATTGTGCTTTTTGTTACATTTAATTTTATCTCTTTTTGAAATTTTTATGCATTCATTCAATTTTTTTGTGCATTTATTTCTTTATTAATTTGTTTTTAAATCTTGTTATCTAAAAAATAATACTATAGTTTCCTTTAGAAACCATTTTAATGAATTAACTCATTTAACCCATGGTTCTAAATATAAATGAATACTAAAATGATATTTTTATGTTAAAAATTTTGAGTAATTCATGAAATATGTCTAAATTTTGAATCCCATTCCTTGAATAATCTTATAAATTTTAATATCAGTATCTTGGGAGGATTATAAAATATCATTTTTGATATTTTTTACATTCACCTCATTTTTGAAGAGAACCTAAAATTTTATTGTTTAACTAGAATTTGATGAGTTTCTATCAAAACATCTAAGTTTATCGAAATTGTGTTAAAATTTTTAAGCTGGTCCATTGATTATAAAAAGAACACTTTTTCAAAAGAAATATATTATTATAGAATACCCTTTAAAATTTTCTCTTCAAATATTTTATAAATCAAGTAACTAAATTATAGGAATCCAGATTAGAAGCATAAAATCCTATCCAAATTTCGTTATAAAGTGAAATTCATGATATACCAACCCTTAAACTATAAATATCCCTAAAACTAATCATGATTAATAATATTAATTGACTAAATAAGATGGAGATTTAGGAACATATCAAGCCTATGGTGACCCTAACAAGTGTTTAGATGAGAAAAATATTTAATAAAAATAAATATTTGTTTAAAGATAGGAAATTTGAGAGAGGAAAGTGTTTACGCGAATAGGGGGATAAAACAATTGGAATGGAATGAATGTAAAAATAGGCAATTTAAATTAATATTTATTGACGATTCATGATAATTTTTGTCTCCATGGTGTTAAATTTAGGTTCTTTACGGGATTGTGTTTTGAAATTAAATTAGTGTTACTTTTGATTCTTACTTGTCTAGGAGTACAACTTTTAAGTGTGAGGGAATTTATAGTGTTTGAATTTTCAATAAAATTCCCTTTATTTTAAATTAGTTCACCCCCATAATTTTATCATATTAAGTGAAACTGAATCATATTTGGTTTTTAGGGATGTTTTGGGGATTATTCCCAAAATATAAAAAATAATGATTTTTAATGATTTTCTATTGTTTTATATTTCTATAATAACATTTTATAAACTAATACAAATTGTAAAAATATTTTTTAGGGTTATATGTTTATTTGGATTCAATTAATATCACTAAAACTAGTATTGAATTGAGCCATGTGAGGCCCAACTAAAACATTAAGATTGGAAAATATTTGGTTGAAAATAATTAACTATAATTTATTAAATAAGTAATAAATTACAATAAATAAATCCAAATTAGATTAATATAGTTTTAAATTAAATAGAAATTGGACCCTAATTTTACAAAAAAATATCATTGTGATATTGTCTCATTAAGGATGTTGGTGGATTTCTAAAAGTAGACAAAAAATATACTTTTAATATATATATATATATTTATTGATAATTCAAATATATCATTTTATAAATATTTCAAATGGATCAAAAATTGTATGGGTGGGAATCCAACAAACATTCATACAAATTTATTGTATAAAACCTTTTGATATTCCTTTAGATTATAGGAACCAATGCACTCAAATTCAATATATAAAAATGGAAGGAAAATATTCCTGAACTCTTATTTTTAAAAATTTTCTTCTATTTGAATTTAAAGGGTGATATAGAGAGTGGTATTTTATAGATAAGATAAAATTGAGAACATGAGTTCACCTGGGGTAATCTAAACATAATGGGACAAACTCTGAATTTGGCATGGATAGTGGAATCCCAATGGTACTTTTTCCTATCGAGTTTTTGTCTTTTCATTGTTACATTTTGAATTATTATAGAAACTTAATTATTTAATTTATAGGTTAATTTTACTTCTCAAAATTACTATATTCTAAATTCCTTTACATTTTTATTTAACATATGAAAGTGAAGTGGTTTCTTTTATAGTTTAAATTTAGTTGGTGGGGTCTCACCTTTGAGCGTAGAGAACTTAATCAGTATTGATAGCTCAAAGTTCTTTGGGAAATTAAATCAAATTAATAGGGTGATCAACAAACAAATATTTTCTTAATACGTGGTTTCTGGGTATATTTATGTGTATAATTTGATGTCTTGAATTATACATTGAGTAATATTATTTTAAAATTTATTTGCATACAAGGATAATGGGAGTGTTTTAGGGTCGAAGATTGTCCACTGCTACTTTCTCATGTTAAAATTTTTGAACTAGTATTTCTTATAGTCTCTACCTTTAATTTACAATATCAAAATATTTTTTACTTAATCTTTTTAAACCTTTTCTAAATCCCCATTTTACAAAACCGTACAAAAAATTAACAAAAGTGTAAGTCTTTCTAATATAGTTTGCAACCTTATTATGAGATATACCAATGTACCACTATAATACAATTTATAGAGGATAGATTGGTGATAATGTATTCAATGAAAAAGTACCTTTCATCACAAATATAATAAATCCCGATTGGTTATATATACTAATTCCATAAATTCATCCTTCCAAAACATATCTGATAGGGCATTTTAAACAAGAATTATTTTATTCATGTTATCATGACCCACTTTCTCTTATGAACTACCATTTTTGTTATGGTTGATCACCACTAAGACTAAGTTATTTATAACCTAATTTTACAGATAATAACACACATTTATATTGGAAAAATGCATGCCATTATTGGTTTTGAATATTGGAATTTTCTATCCAAGTATCTTTTCAACCTTCCTCTGATATTGAGTAGGGAAACTCAACACCAAAAATGTGGAGGTGATGAACATAAAACATGATACCCCACTCTAACTTTCAATTTAAAGTGTATATTAATCCATCTTATGAGTGCCTCTTTGATATTTTAGTAAACTCAAATCAATTATAATGAATAATGATTTTACTATACAATTTTTACTTTAAATAAACATGGTTATGATAACTAGTTTCCCACACAACACCAAATGAAAATGTTCCACAACATATTAGATAAATATTATATTGAATATTTAAAAATAATAATACCTCTAGTAAATACTTTTTTTATCAATTACAAATGCATACATAAAAATATAAAATGAAATTATTTAATAAAAGTACCTTTCCTTATATATTTTATTTTCATTTAAAAGAACAATTTAAAAATTTTAGAAAATTAATTTTTCAAAATGATCTTAATTTTTGAGTTCTTCATATTAAAATTTACTTAGAATGATTTTTGGTATTCTTTTTAGAAAAATAAATATTAGGTGAATTGTAAAAAATTACATTTTTTACAAAATGATGACTTCTATTACTTTATTAGTATACAATTAAGTCCTCACTTTTAAATTGATCAAATATTTATTTAAAGAATAAATTTTCATATTTTAACGTTATAAAACTATAGTAATATCATAATTTTAAGAATTTTTATGATCATTTATTTTATATATGTATTTAATAGAAAATTAATAATTTTCCTTGCATTGAATTCTACGTAAAATTTATTTCTTTTATAATAATAAAATTTGTATATTTAAAATAAAAGAAAATATTGATAATTTTATCCTATATATACATTTTATTCTCAGAAACACACTTTTTCCAAAAACTCTATTTACAAAATATGTGCTTTTATTTTTAAATTAAAATTTAAGGCTATCATATATTTTATTTCGTAAAATGATTTCAAAATTTAAAATAAAAAGGTTCAAATTAGTTTAAAATTTTAATGTTAATTTTTTTTCCATTAATTTTATTTACGGAGGTTAATAAATGAATTACCATAATAAAAGTAAAAATGGAAAAATTTGAATTTTTAAGAAGAAATATCCCAAAACATGTTAACTATTTTAAAAAAAATGGATGGTTGAGGTGTGACTCAACCAAAACTCACCTCCCCTTTATATTGTATCCAATTTTATTACTTTTAATCTTTAATAATATCATTAACAATTTGAAAATGTTAACTTTTCCTTTAAAATTACCCTCTTTTTCACATAGAAATGAGAATACTTACAACAATTCATATTACTCATTTACATTATACATTATTCTTTACAAACATCCATTTTCCTCCTAAAACTCTATCAAACATTTAGAAGACACTTTTCACAATTATTTAGCTCATAACTTCATTTATAAGAGTATTTCTAAGACAAAAGTCAAGCTTTTGAAATAAGAATTACCTCCTTACTCATTGATTCTTAATATTACTATTTAAAATATTTTATAAAAACATTAATATAATTAAACCAGTATATTTTATATACAATGAAGTTATTATATTAAATTAAAAACAAGTATTTATTCATTTTTATCCACTATGAATGACAATGGAACATCGATAGTGAATATATATGGACAACCACCTCTAGAAATCGAAGTCTTCTATTTTTTATCCACATATCATGGATAGTCATAATGGTGGATTTGATGAATAAATATGTAATATAAAATGTATTTATTATTATTAAATAAAAAATTAATATTAACTTTCAATCCATCTAAATGGTTGAATAATTATAATGTCATCATCAATATGTGCGAACTACCTCCTCCATGAATGACATGTCTTATTTTTCATAACCACATAACAAGTATGGTAATAAAAAATTTATTAATTAAAATATATAATATTTATAAATTTATTAAGTCTATTAAATGATAAACCATTCCTCATGTTCATACCCTCTCATTTTTTTGAGAAGTGACAATGTTAACTGTGTATGGTGTGGACTACCACCTCCATGAAGTAATATATACCATTTTTTATATAGTTACATATTTATTAATTTAAAGAAGTTAAAATATTATTTAAAAATTAAAAATATTTTAATAATATACTTATTATTCTATAATAATGATTTTATACCGAAATAAACCACTATTCCCAATCATAATCATCAATTAATTATAGTATGTTCATGTTTGGGTCGGTTTAACCTCCTACTTGAACAATGCAATAAATTTATATCATGGATTACTTGGGAATTTAATTTTGGATAATATATGATATAAATGAGTATATAATTAGTTGTTTTTTATCAAATCGTAATATAAAAATTTAACCCACTATTTAAGAAAAACCATCCTTTTATAAAAAACATCAAAACATACTCATCGCAGAATACATCTCTAAGGATTGTAAACCAAACTCCTATAGAATGAAATTAAAACATTAGAAATCATTACAAATCATCAATTTTAGTAAATTAAATATTATAGGAATGAATAAATGTTCTTTAAGAATAAATAACAACATCGATGTTATAAAACCACTTTAAAATGATCATGATAACTCACACCTAATATTAAAAATACATAAAAACTAACTAAAATAAAAGTAGATAATAATTTTAAATGATATTTATAAAAGGTTTTATATATGAATAAGTTTCTAAAATATGTAATTATTATTATTTTTTTATATAGTATATTCATTTTCTTTATTTGAGGTAAAGAATTAAGGAAATGAGTTTTTATCTCAAATTTAATTTCATGAGACAAATTTCATATTGTGCACCATTTCACATTTAATATGGTGTAATTACTACCTGATAAATTTATTTTACCATATTAATTTAATTATGGGTTTTTAAGATCCATAAAATTTTTTTATTTAAAAGGTCTTCCTTTTAAAGGATACAAAGTTTTTAGGGGTTTTCTAAGTTAATTACCTTCCATTGAGTTAGAAGTTTTTTTTATAGAACTCCACTATTTCATGTTTGATTTATTTTACCTAATAAAAAATTTATAATTTATTTAATCCTTATTTTTTGAGGGGTTTACAATTATTATAAATGGAATCATTATTAAAATATTGTTACCACAATTATTACGCTTCTTGTAAGGCATTATTGGTCTCAATTATTACTCTTTGAGACATGATGTATTTTGTACAGTGTTTTTACTTTTATATGATTTTATTCTTATTTAAATACCATGAATGAATTTTCCTATATATATATATAAATCCAATCCCAGTGATATAAATATAAAATAGAGTTCCTTTCTCTATATTAATTTCAATTCAACAATTACCCAATGTATAAGGGGTTTTTCTCTCAATGTTTCAATACATGAAAATTAGTATTTAATAGAGACCATTATTAATTTATAGTTATTTATTTATTTCTTATTTTATATCTAATATCATGATCCTCTCCTTATTCCTAAAATTTACTATTTCATTTGAAATAATATCAATTAAGGTGTTTTTATTTGAAATTTTATAAATCTATAAGTGTTATTTGTATTTATTTTCAATTCCAATAGACATGTTTGATATTGTACACTATAATTTCCTTGACTAAATGAAAAATGAAAAATTATTATTTTATAAAATTTTTATAAAAAAATGTGAAATTGAGCTAGTTTGATACAACCAATTGACCAACATCACAAATAAATGACCAAATTAAGGAAGCCATGTTTAAGCCTTTTGTAAAAATTACCTTTGTAAATAATCCATTTCAGCATAGATATCTTTGTGCCTAGATCATCCATGATTAGGTATTTAATGTTATAGGCCATCTTGTCCCATTCTTGGATAAATTATTCACCATAAATCTTCATTTCATTGAATCCCAGGGAAAAAATTTGATTTTTCTTATTGTTACATACACACTGATCAGTGTTGAGGTCCAACTCAAGAAGAATCTAAAGCATCCTTTAAAATTCCTCCTATGTGGAATTAAACTCAAAATTCCTCCACTAACATTTCTACCTTGGAATGGATTATGACCTCCCAATCTTCCCTTTCTTCTCGGACCACATCTTATGTTGTTCTGACTATATCCTTAACTTCCATCTTCTCCTAAAATGGATCCTCCATCTTATCACAACCCTTTTTTGTTTCCTTGACTTCACCACACTCTGTACTAGGGTGATCATTATAAATAATTGAACTCTAATTGTATACTGAAAAATGAGCCTTTGGTTCATTGTCAACTACATTATTTTTTTGGAAGACATCCTTTCCATCATCTTCGATAATTCGAGTAGTTATTGTGGACTTTTGGCTTCTCTCCTTTTATAACAATGCATCTCCTTTATCCATGATGAATTTCCTCTATTTATTCATCCTAGGTAAATGAATACCTATACCTTACCATTCAACAACACTATCCATTTAGTCTTTTCTAGAAAACTCATCCTCTAATCTGGTCCCATAAATTTGGTGATTGTTTGAGAGGATCTTCATTATCATGGTTGTTTGGATGTTTTCCTGTATCACACCCCTTGATAATGTTTCGAACCTTCAACCTCCAGGTAACCAAATGGTTATAAACCATAATGTTTGGTCTAATCCCTCTTAACCTCACCCTTCTTGTAAACTTCCCCCATACCCTGCTGCCTATAAGAGATAAATTGTCAGAATCCCCTCCCTTAACTTCATACTAAGAAAACACTGTGACCTTAGCTCCATATTTAGCTTCCAATTACTCCTTAAATCTAGTTTTTAGAGATGAATTGGAGGTATACACTATCTTATTAGAGCACAATATATTAATTTCATGGTTCAATCATCCAAATAATTTAACCACCTTTGGATTCAGAGGCAACCGACATGATTCTTTCTTAAGGATCACATCCATTGCTACACTAGAAATCACCTGTTCTTCTATATCCCAAATAGAAATTCAGTTCTTATAGGCCCTCCATACATGATTTTTCCAACTCACACAACCACTGTTCTATTTTTTTTCCCAAGTGTCACTGATCTGAACGATATCCTTCAAACCAGAACCAAAAGCTAATACCCCTCTTTCATTTCCCTCACAAAGTTTGTTCATACCCCCATGCCTACAAACAATCATTGTGTGACCCAATTTCATGCATGAATAGAGAAATGTTCCCACGATTCAAAGAAAACTGATTTCAAATATCAAAACTCTTCTTCGATAGAAATCCAAAAAAACTCAATAAGCATTCTAGGCACATCAATTTAAATACAAAATCTTGGAGAAATTGGATGAATAATTGACTGATTTCTTCTATCCAAGCACATGTATCAGTCAACGACACTCTTTAATATATGATTCATCAAGTTTATTGGAAAAGGGAGTTGTATTTCTAGAATTCTAAAAAAAATCTATAATCGCGGAGTCATATTTCATATGGAAATCATAGTACAACTAGAATATAAAAAATATTGATCTACTGAAGATGCGAGGGTCATTGGGCCACACCTAAATAAGGTCATCCTCCATTAATGACTGAATCATGACGTGTCCTATATCCTAAATACCCACCATAGATCAATTTTATAAACCACAAGATTCGAAAATAAACATATCCAATGAGTCCACTTTTTGATGACAATTCTTGAACCGATCTATCAGAACCAAGTGAAAAAGATACGAAGCCTCATAACATGTCAATACTGAGAGAGAAAGATATAGTATACCCTCAAACAGATCTGGAACCATAGGGAAAAGTTAAATATGATGGAATGGTGGAAGGATATCAAGGTTAGATAAGGGGTAGGAGGTATGTCACCAGGCCCCCTCAAAGGACAGAAAAGGTCCCTCCCCCACTTAGGGGGGAGGGACTAGCTCAACAGACGACATTGGCTAAAGCTACTGAGAATATCACCATGAAGGGAACTATCAAAATATGTCATATTTTATTTTATATGGTGTTCTCACTTCCCTATTACCATAAAGTATAATGAAAAAAGTTCATTTCATTATATTTTAATTTCATTATATCCATCTAATGTTTTTTTATTCTTACGATTCCATTAATACAAGTGTGTTTGTATCCAATATTGTTTCATTGAGTTATAATTATAATTCACCAATTCTTTCCTTTTTATGGCATATATACTATTTATGGATTAATTTATAAATATTATAATACTATTTTCCTATAGGGTATTAAAATTATGAAATTATTTCACCACCTTTTTCTTTTTAAGTTGTCCTCTATTATAGTCATATTTTTTTACAATGCATTTATTCTATGAATACTATATATTCACTTCATTTGACTGAAGGTTGTTCACAAAGATTCCATATGTTAATTAATTGGATCATTGTTTCATTAACTATATACCATTATTCTGCATGGTGTTAGTTTTAGGTATTCTTACAATGAAATATTCTTCATTTATAGATTAGGGAAATAAAGGAAATCCTTATTTTTGATATTTCAATACAGATTTTATTGATTACTTAGGAATGTTGGTAATGTATTGTATATTTTATTAATTACTTCATATAATGAATAAATTGGACTAAATTATTGACGGGTGAATCCCAGTATAGATAGCACCTCAATGTATTGATAGGTATAATGAGACACACTATCTTGGGTATTTAGTATATTTAATAATAGAAAAAAATATTTCTTATGAATAGGACCTTATGGTAATTTCATGATGTCTATGATCTTGATTCCCTGGCTTAGGTAATAAAATTAACTACTTGACATTATTTGTTTCATTTCCAAGGAACTAGTTATTTTTACCTATGTGATTTTTTCATCTTAATTGTTATGTATGACTATATTGTGCTTTTAGTTTCATACCATCAGAAAAATCTTCTTGGTTATATATTCCATCCATATGATTTATGTTCTTATTATTCTCAATTGTTATCTTTGATTGTTATCACTTACATTTACCCTTACTAATCATTTGATCTCACCCTTATTTTTTTTCCATTTCCCCATGTTATGGTGAAATGTATTACACATTATATGTATAACATAATAGCTTGTATAGATAATTTGTGGGTGATACTGAAGAATTATTACATATTAAGTAGTTTTATAAATAGTGGAACAAATGTCCATTTGATGATAAATACATTTTATTTTTTATTATAATGTTTTCCCTAAATCTCAAATACTCTAAACCTAAAATGTCCTTTAAAGTACTCAAGTCCATATTTTTTTGGTAATTTTATAATTATTTAATTGTTAATATTGGGTCCCTTTGTTTTATTTCAATAATTTTATGTAAATAACTTGTCTATTAAAACTATATTATAAGAGTGAAGGTCTAAGGAATTACATCAACATACACTAATTCAAACCATATTTTTGGAATTTAGTCCTTCATCCTTTATGTATTCTAGATAATCTTTCACTTTTTACAAATATCACTTATTTGTGTATGATCATGTGATATTCTAGGGATATATTGAGAACCGTCATTCATTAACAAATCTTCTAAGGAATTTTAGCTCACATAGAAAATAATTTTATACCACTAACTATTTTCTTCTTCCTTATATGTAAATCACATATCTTAGTGTCCACTAACATCATTTAGATTCTAGTTCATGTTATTTTCATTTATCATAACTACACCATACTTTCCTTTTATAGTACAATTTCTCTTTATGAAATTCAACAAATTTCCTTGGTCACACTATTGAATTACACTTAGTAAGTCGGGACCATGACCTTGAACCCCTAATAATTCCATAGTTCACATGTACTTTTTCCTTATTTTTCATTCCCTCATTCAATAATTTTCAACCCCATATCATTTGAAAATCATATGAAACCTACTTTTTCATATGTGATTCTTGTAACTAGATACTTGTTTCTATTTATATGGAAAGTAAATACATAAAAAAAATCCATTCTCCATCCTGATTTGATATTATCAATGATATCTCCACAACCACTAAATTCATAGATATTTTCATTTTTGATCCATGTTTTTTCATTCAAACCCAGTGATGAATTGTATTTTTAATCTTCCTCCAAATGTGATGAACCAACTTCATCTTTCAAAGTGGTAAATAGATCTATAATTTTCATTCTTCTTGATGATACCTTGTGTAACTGTTATCTTCATTAAGAAATTAATATCCCTATATCTATATCCACCACACTATAATAGGTGTCCATCAAAATCATACATATAATTTTAACTCTTCTTGTATTGATTTGTTAATCTTCTACCCTCTGGTACGTATTGGATACTTATCATACCTTTTTATAGTGACTTATATTTCGATAATAATAACACCTGATATGTGGTTCACCATTTCCTTTATTTTCTATAATTAATGTTTCCTTATAGGTTCTTTATGTGTTTTGATTATGTGTCACATCAAGATAAACCTTCAACTTTGAAGTAGTATATTATGGTTTGGAATCAACATAATCTACATTTTTCATGTAATAAATCCCATACCAGCTTTGTCATTATGATAATTCATTTTATTATATATATAATCCCTTGAATATATTTACAGACCACCATGATTCTTCTTCACATTTTTTAAAACTTGTTTGATTTGATTTCCTAATGTCATATAGGAGTAAAGTGTCTCTCATGATCTTCTAATCTTCATCATAGACTGATAACTTCTCCCTCAACCAATTTATTACATTTGAATCAATATTTTACCATGTCATTCAAACCATAAATAACCCAGGTTTTCTATTTGTTATTGATCATACAATCAGCAACCTTATTTAATATTTATGTTATGTAATATTTGAACATTTCCAGTTACTCAATCAACACAATGATATTACATGTAGATATTGGGTTTTTGTACCACTCCATTGGATTTATTAATTTTGGATCTACAAAGACCTATCACTTCAAGAGAATATTCCAACTATGATTGGATATCAACCCTCCCTTATACTTCACCATCATCATCATCACGACCTTATGTTTCCTATGACTTATCTTTGAGATCCATGAACATCTTATTTGAGGTATATTTAGTCCTAAATTTCTTCCACGTATTCCTCTTCTGATCCATTTTTATCTTATGAAGGTCAGTTCTTCTTCTTGAATAATATTTTATCATTTCCCCTCTCACCTTTCACATTAGTTAAAGACATCATCATTGAAACTTCATTTTCCTCACTATATTATGTAAACTTATGGGCAAACTTTTTCTGTATGCTTTTCAAGCTTTATATATTAAAATCTCATGAGTATAAGCTTCCATTTAATCCTTTTGTTAAATTGTTAATATTTTAAGAATGTAAGTACATGACTTTATCAACTTTATTTTCTTACTAGTCATCCTCAATAGTGTGATTAATTTATAACTTTAATGACACCTCATTTGAAGTAAACTTTAAAAAAATATCAACATCATTGCATCCCAACTCATATGAAACTAGAAAGTACATAAACAATCAAATTATAGATCCTTTATATTTTTATACTTGATCATAGAATATTTTGGATTAAACCAAGATGGAAATCATATCAATGTGTTCTTAAATTATTTTTTAATAATCAAGGGTTTATTTCAGTCCATTTGTATTCTCTTCAATAAAATCTACCTAAAAAAATAATTTATCAACATATTCACTCAGGTGTATCCCCAATCCCTTTAATTTTTTCTATAAAATTTTCAATTAAGTTACTCAAACTATTAAATCACCTCCAAATATTTTAAGAAGATTTTCCCACATGTTTTGTGAGAATTTACCTGAAATCATATTTAGGTGAATTTTTCAGCCAATGATCCCCAAAATATATTGATTCACATAGAATTTACATTTAAATATTTATGATCTTATTCTAATAAGACTCCTCTATCTTTGCTATTAAGATAAAATGTATAAATATATCTAATAATATATTAATAAATATAAAAAATAATGATCCATCAAAATATTAAATAGTTAAATGTAATTTCCATTGAAAATTACATTCCATTGGGGATTTATTGCTTCCTTTACTTTCACAACGATTTAATTATTGTGATGTAAACCTTTATCTCTCATACCACTTGATTATCTCACATGGATGAATACCCTAATAAGGGTGAATCAGGGTATAATAGAATAAAATAACCCACATTTTGGTCATTTTCCATCATAAACAAACCAATATCGCCTATTTATCTCTCTGACATACCTGCTAAAATGAAATTATTCTAGAGACAAACCAATTTTTACTTGGTTCACCCAAACAGAGCTAATCCAATGAGAAATAATGTAAATGTTATCATGTTATAGAATCACTGAATCACAATGTTGTTTGTGCAATTTAGTGTATAATTTTTGTCACCTTTATTAAAAACATTCATACTTTTGAGAACACACTATTATCTCTATTCAAGGGAACTCATTTCACCACTATATCAATATTTGAAAGATTTTTTTCTTATCTAAATTTGTTCACTCATCCATTTATGTCATACAATGATCATTTCTCCCTAATGAGATCAAATACAATTTACGATTAAATATTTGATTTAAAAAATAAACTGTTATGTAAAATATACTCTATTTAAAGTGATTAATGGTATAATCCATTTCAAACATTCCATCACATGTATTTATAAACTACCTTCACATATGTTCCTCATGATATACCTTCGCATAAATTCTTCAGGAACTATTGGTCAATATTTAAACCCTTTTTGGATTACAATTCACTTATTTTAAAATTAATATACTATTTTACAATAATAAATTAATTCATAACCCCCTATTTATCATGTAAATGGATTATAGTAAAAAAACTTCTTGATAATTTCATATCAGAATCCCCCTTCTCTCAAATGAAGTCACTTAATCTTCCTTTCATCTTTCACTCTCTCTAATGAAGTTATTAGGGGACTATTTATACGTAAAGGGACCATAAACCACTTTAATAAAAACATTATTATTTCTATGTTTTTATAAACACCCTTTTCAAAATATTTTCCTTTAATGAAATCACATAATATTTTTCATTCATATTTCTTGGAAATCACTACCTCTCATTCGAAAATAGTGAGCCCACCACGTATGTCAATTGTGAAATATTTTCATTTTAAAAAATTATAACCATTTATGAAAATATTTAAATTCATTAAATTCATTAATTCATGAAATTTTAGTCCCTTTTTGTTAATTTATCCTTTGTATCATTCTATTCCTTCTTAAAATTTCATTCTTTTCTATTTTCACCATTGAGTCTAAATATTTACAGAAATCCCATAACTAGCAACAAATACTTTTATAAATGATATCATTATGAATGCATCAATAATAACCTATTATAGAATATTTTCAACATCATTTATAAATCAAAACATCCCAAAATATCTAAAATATTACCTCAAGGGATTTTTTCCAAAATATAGACCACACACATTGATGCATGTAAAAAATAAATCTCTTTCACTGAGGTAGCCTACCCTATTAATAGGATTGGGAAATAATTCAAAACCATTTCTTAAATATTTAAGAGATTCATGGACAAGAAAATAACACATATTATGTAATAAGGAATCCTCCCATGATCATGACCAATGATAAATCATTGTGTCACTAGAATGTATCAATGGACACCTACCTTTGGAATACAAGTCTAAATTGAATAAAAAACATGGACATAATGGTTTGTCAGAAAACTTATTCTGTTAAGATTTTTTAAGGATATGATTTGAACAAGAATACCATGATTTTATTGGTTCATGGGAGAGTTATCTCGCCTTAGTTGTGTTTTAATAAAATAATAATTTTTAAGAATCAATTAAAATCTCATCTTTTGATACTTTATATGGAAGGATGTGTAGATTTTCATTATGTTGGATAGAGGATGGAGAGTCAATGATTATCTAACATTGTATTCTTTAATAGATTTTAGATAATATTTAATTGATGAAGAATATATTAGATTCCAATTAGAGAAGAAAACATTCATATGTAGAAAAAAATTCCAACCTCATGAGTTTTAGGAGAGTGATCGAATTTTCTTGTGAATTTCACAATGTTTTGGAAACCTTTATATCTAAAAGAAAGGAATGTTATTACATTGGCTTGTGGGTCCATTTGAGATTTTGGAGTTGATATCTATATAAAAATATCAAATATAATTTCCATTTAGTTTAGTAGTATTCATTATGTGGTCCATGTGTCTCATCTTTGGAGATACTACACAATCTTGCTCAAGTGATAATCATCAATGAGTTAGAGATAGATTAGAACACATCATTGGATTATTAATTATTTCGTATACTAGATTGATGTGATAAGACATGTTGTGGGAAGAGAGTTCCTCTAATTAAAGTACAGTAAAAAAATGAATATTTTTAATTCATATATTTTTTGAAATTTTAATGTTAAATTTAGTTTAGCTAATATATATTTTTCAATAGAATAGGGTGAGTAATAACACTTTTATTTTATATATTTTGTTCGGTATTAATTTTTAAAAATTATAATTATGAATATTTTGTGAAAACCCATTATTCTACAATTAAATATGAATGTTTATTATTTTAATAGGGTTTTTCTTAGTTTTCTCAGAACCATATAATAATAACTATTATTTTAGGAACCTATATAAGAATGGATGGGGAATAGAAGGATCAACTTATTATTAAATGAACAACCAAGAATTCATGTTAGAATTATTCTTGTCGGAGAAGACAATATATGAATTGATTCTAATATCCTTCCAAGCCCATGAATATATAAGAATTAATGGAATTTCATGGTTCCTCCAACGGAAAAATAGATCCCACCTTCCGAGTATCAATTGAAAACCCTTGTTCATAAACCATGTGTCCCAATAATTTTACTTCCCACATACAGATGTTTTATTTTTAAATATTAGAATAATTTATGTATTTTCTCTTAAAATCAATTGCTATTATCAGATGAAGTACATGGTCATCCTTAGTCTTAGAGTAAACCAATATTGAATCCCAAAATACCACAACCAATGAATAATCGTATTTAGGTACAATCTTATTCATTAATTCCATGAACATGGAAGGATAGTTGGATAGATCAAAAGGAATAAAAAGATAATCAAAATGGAAATGGGGTCTTTTTTAAGGTAGTATTGGGAATGTAAAAATCTTTAATATGAATATGATGATAAAAAATTGAAGAACAATATTTGAGAAACACTTCTCCCTATTTAGTTAGTTAAAAAACTAATCAATCTCCGGAAATGAATAATTATTCCTTTATCTGACCCAATTGATATTTTTATATTCATCACAAAGGAAAATGGTCTTATTGGATTTCTTACCCAAAAATGCATAGGTGTTTCCTAAAATAAAACACCTTTTGGATAATAAATTTTGAAAATAGATCATGCAAATGATTTTTTTCACTCCTTCAATTCCTTTGTTGACATATAGAAAAGAGAGAATAAAAATAGGCTAGGTACCTGGTACCAAGTGGATGGAAAGGTCAACCTATCTCATTAGTGGTGAACTAGAAAAGTTAGTTGAAAATATATGATGAAACAAAATGACTACTGGAGGAAGTCAATAATTGAAGGATTATGATTCAGTTCAAATGAAAACACATATTCTCTCTCACACAAATTTTGAAGATGAGGTTAAGCTTAACTAGACCTTGGGCCTCATTCAACCTTAAAGACGCAACTCACTCCATTAGTTCATAACATAGGAAATGTGTTGAGAATAAAAGTAGATATGGGATTTATAAGAGACCAAGAAATCAATAATTTGATTGAAATCCAATGGTTTCTCATCTAGAACTAAAAATTACCTAGCATGATCAAATTATTATAATATTAATATAAAAGAAGGAAATTATAATCCCTACCCTTTCATCGTCTCTAGAGGTGTATTAATCTCTATAACATGAGGCATCATTTCTATAGTAATATTTAACAATTCCATGATATAGGTTGACATAATAGAATGAGAGGTTCTAGTATCAAATAATGAAGATACTAAAGATGAAGAAATGGTAATGGAACCTCTAATTATCACAGTATCCACAGCATTATCTATTAGATTTAATTTTACTAGAAGATGAAGATTCATTCATATTACCTTTGTTTACCCCTTTGTATTGGAATCATCTTATAGAACCTTATATTTTACTGGTACTAATGAGCCCTCACCACTACACAAAGAGGTAAAATAATGAAAAAACCTCTAAAAATGAAACGATAATCCACAAGAGTAGCAAATATTTAGTTACTATGAGAAATAGAACATCATATTCACCACCTTACCATAATTATATAAAGTATGAAGACATTTACTAACGTTGTAGATGATTTATTAGAGGTTTTATAGTATGATATACCACCATGTTTTTTGACCATGAGAACAATATTTGTAACACCCCGACCCCAGCTACCCAGAGCCGGTGCATTACTTTGTAACATTGGCATGATCGCAAAAGATCAAGTCTCGAAATACCGATTAGTTTAGTAGCCTTGGAAACACTAGATACATTCATAAATGTTACATTACATCACAAAGTGAAAAACTATAATAACATAGTCTCCATAGTCCACACTTTTATCCTCTTCGGACTATCCCTGCAGGTCATTCATAAAATACTTCTTCACATCCTGGAAAATATTAAAACATTGAAAGGGGTGAGCTCGGATGCTCAGTAAGGTTAACAATATAGCGGAAGCTTTCATAAATAAACATTAACATTTAAGGCAATGTATAACTAAAACAAAAGCCTTTTAAACTTGAACTTCAACATAATATGGAAAAAGTAAAATGAGATAATGCCATTCACTTCTTCACATGGATATTCTACTGGTCGAATAATCACATGCAATATCAATAACCACTTTCATAATGATGCAATGCATAATGCCAGACTATCATAACCACGTAGCCAAGGCCTCGTGCCAAGACCACAAATAAGATTTTTTCAAGGCCTCATGCCAAGACACTAGTTTGTCTCATGAGACCTGCCGATGCATCGAGGAGCTATAGCGGGCTCCACCCGTCACTTATTAAGTCCAATGCATTCCTCATATGAATAGGTTTAAACATATCATAAACCATAACATAATCGTATCACATAAAACATGCATAAAGGGAACATAACATTTCCACATTTCAATCACAAGATATAAATACAACACATTGATATAATAAAAACGCTTTCAAAACCATTTTCAAAAAAATAAAAGAAAGTTAAAACGTTGTATTTATTTTTCATTAAAAAAAATGATGGCTTGTAGAGGAAGCCGAAACTCAAATAATGGTCACGGCGGTGGAGAAGTCGTTGTCGCCGCATAAGTACGGAAAGAAAAACATTCCCTTTTTGTCGTTTAGTAAAACGCTTCGTATAAAAAAGATTTCTTTTGAATAAACATAAAAGTAAAAGGGGTTTATACACCGTATAAAAGAAAGTTGTGTATACAGCCAAATATGCCTCAATGAAAGGAGATTGAGACGAAGTCCTTAAAAAGATCATTTTTAAAATAAAATAGATCTATTATGTGTATTCACTATAGGTACACATAAAGAAAGTAAAAATACAAAATAGGACATAATAATATCATGACATAATTTGGAAGTAGGAGATTAACCCAAAGAATGGATGTTGGGTTAAGAAATTCCCTTACCTCATGTCCGACTTGACTCAACCGTTCTTTAACCTCCTGAATAATAAACTAGAGTTAATATCTACCTTATTAAGAACCATTTTCAATTTCATTATCCTTTTTATATCACTTATTACAATGTTATGAACGTTATGTAATTATTTAAGTTAATAACGGTCGTTTTGTCGATCTTTGGTACTTGTGTCGACAATAACCTTCTTATAATTACAAGTTGTTAATGTGGTGAAATGTCCATTATATCCAGAATTATATTCATGATGTAGATATCATATATACCACATATATACAGTATATACATTCATTTATAATATTATGTAACATTTAGAGGTAAGAAATGAAATGCACCATTCATGGAGACGGTAAGTCGTACGTACGCATGAACGCTACTTTCATTTAAATTTTGTATTTAATGGAATGAAATAATAATTATATAAATGTATAATATAGTTCCAGTATAATATCATATATAATATCATTTACTCCATCCTTTATACATCCCACATATGGCATTAACGATTCACATCACTTTGAGGGGGCGGTAGTCCGCACTTCCTAAAATGAAATTATCGCGTTTTACCCATAATGGAAATCATAAATTATGCCATAAATGAGAAATACAGAAGTATAAGTAAAATATAAACATATTATATATCATATATAAAAATAGTGACATCTTAATGGCCACCTTTGAAGGTGTTATAGGAGTTTTGAACAATCATCGTTTCGTGAGGCAGAAATTCGCCATCCAGAGAAACCGTATGTTCTTTAACCATTAGATGTAGGTGTGTGTAAGTGTAGCTAGAATCCTTCTTATAACAACATCCTAGTATATTGAGGATACTGGTGTTGTTACAAAAGAAATTAATAAAAAGAGTTTAGGGGGTTCGAGAAGAAAAATAAAACAAAACAACATTAGAGAAGACATTACCTAAAAATCGGGTAACTCTTTTTGATTTGAGCCAAAGGCTTCCTTGGGAAGAGTTCTTCCCAAAGTGAGGCTTCTAGGAGTAAGGGAGGAATGTTGGGAGAGTATTTGGGCAGAGTTTGGCCGAGCTAAATGGCTTGAATGTATGAATGAGGTGGTAGAGGTGGGGGCCTTTTATAAGTGGAGAGGAGGGGCACTTTTGGAAAGTAATGAAATGTTATTCAATTATACAATGCTTTTCGGTTTCTAAAGGTCCCACACTTATATAATTCGTGGCTAAGGTGATAAGGGTTCTAAATATACCCATCCAATAGTCTTTGGACAAGTGTAAGCCTTGGATTTTTCATTATCTTTTCATTTTATTAAAATCATTAAATAATGAGGTCATCGCTGCATCATAATTATGTCATAAATAATTTAATTTATTTAATGTCTAAAAATTATAAAAAAACTACCATGATGTAGGAAATCTTTTTATCTTTATAATGAATATTTATAATCAAAATTTGGACTTATGTAACCCCACTTAAAAATTGTTTTAGTAAAACAACTCATGTTTGTGTCAATTTAATTTTAACATTAAATAAATATATATTAATGTCATTTTCCAACCAAAGTGGCTCCATGGGGTCCCCAAGTGGACCCATGGGTTTTCTTGGTCGGCCATGACTCATCCAATAGGAGTAGGACAAGTGTCAAGCTCATATCATATTATTAAAACATTGTTTTTACCTTAAACTACACTAATTACCTCTAATCGCGATTAAGAACTTAAAAGTTACTATTCACCAAAAAATTATTTTAATCTCATTGAACCACATTTTACTTCTTAATGACAATCATGTATGTCGGATTTTTGAAAATCAAACCACAGAAGTGGTAATATTTCATTTAAACGAAAAATCAGTTATTTAACTACCACTTAGTGGTTTCACTATTCATAAAAAATTGAAGTTTTTCAGAACAATGCCAAAATTTCACCCTAAGATATAATTGATATTCCGAATTCAAAAATGATGTCTATTTTACAAAATTACAAACATATAAGTTTCATTAATTAATTTTATAATTAATTCCCGCTGTTATGACAAATAGCGCGTTTTTAAGAAACAATTTATATCAAAAGATTGGCAATTGTTTATGTCCAATTTCAATGTTAAATTAATTCTAATGACCACCATTGGATAAAATGGTAAAAATATATTCGAATTATACCTTAAAACCACTAAATAGTATAACTTATCACTATAAATTATTTTGATTAAAAAATTTGTTTTAAGTATTTTTCACTATTCATAAAAAATTAGAAGTTCTCAGAAAAATACCAAAAATTCAACATAGGCTAATTTCGATATTATGAATACAAAAATGAAGTCCATTTTGAAATATAAAATTTCTATAATTTTAAAAAGTGGTTATTACTATTCATAACGGCTACTTTGATTAGTCGCAGTGTTTTAGAACTCGAAGTTGCGTACAATGCAAGCAATTGCATTATTGAATGAGAAGCGTATCATGGAAGCTCGGGGTGTTACATTCTCCCCTCCTTCAATAAATTGCGTCCTCGAAATTTGAAATTTTTCTTTGAAAATAAAAGGTTGAAAAGAGAAAATACCTTTGAGGAAAACCCACATCGGAAATAAGGTTAATAAATATATAACATTAAAAGAAAGCAAGATAAGTACAAAGGTCACCCGATATAACCCATTATAGGATTCTATGAAAATATGGATATGGAGGAGAAACAAACCATCAAGGTCTGATGGGGAGTTATAGAAAACAGGATTAGGAGAAAGTTTAACCACAAGAAAATCACAAACTTGTGATTGGTTAAACGGTCATTGAATCCCCAGTTGGAAAAGTTAACCGACAACATTTTTGTTTTATGTTACCTTTTATAATGTTGAGGAATTTATTTAGGAGATTTACTAAGAACGTAAGGGAATATACATACTTGTTATGTATACTTTCATTCGTTAATAAATTTTTACCACAAACCCAACTTTTACTCCAAATGGTAACGGAACTCAAAAATATTCTATTTATCCTAATTGTATAAGGTTCCAAATGTTAACACATACCATTTAGATTAGTAAAACTATTTTGTAATAACCAGGGACTTCATGTAGACTAGTGGTAGGAAATAAAGGCTTGTCGCACTATAGTTGTGGGTTCGATTCCTGCAGCTTTGTCCGACGCGACGGGTTATTCCCCACCCTGCAGGTTGTCCTTTTCCTAAAACTATAGTATCATAATATTCCAAAAATAATCTTCATAAATTTTTTAAGATTAAACACTACTTATCCAAAGATCAACTTAATCCATTCAAACCTTTATAGTTATCCAAAATACTTCTGTCCAACTCACAGTCCAAATTTTATAAGGAAGGTAAACATAATGAAGATCCTTTTTTCCATGTAACAACATGTGAACACCTTCATCATGTATTCTTTTTAAACATACTGAATTACCATGATCCCTTATTCCTTATAGAATAATAGATATACTCCTTCTATCCAAAAATTTATACAAATCATCAATCAGTTTCAAGGAAGTTAAGAATATCCAATATAATTTATCCAAATCAATCACGTCTTATTCCAAAATCACTATATCGGTATCAGAACCATATTATGGTTTATCTTTCTCTCAACCATATATTTTCCAAAAATTTAACCTACTGTGGAGTCACTTTTCTTGGTTCCACACAATCTCAAGTCCTTGATGAAATAGTACTGCAGTACAATCCTTATATACTCCATAATTATTATAACCAGTACATCATTGATACAACACTCAAATTACAAAATTATTTAATAACAACATAAGAACTCTAATCATTACTCCTCATCTGTGGTAGTATCATAACTTGATTATTATCCAATAACATCATTTGGGGCATACTCTGATGATTTGTACATTGGTTTGCGTAGTGTCCCCAATCCTTGCAGAAGAAGCATTGTACATTTGAAACCATTTTCTTACCCTTGCAGTCACGCACTTTGTGTCCTTTTTCTCTACACTTATAACAAACTCCCATTCCATTTAGGCAAGTTCCATGATGTTTCTTCCCACAATTACCACATATTGGAAAATTCTTCTTTCCCCTCATCCCTTTATCCATCATTATCTCTTCCATCCCTTTCGTCTCTTTCTTCGCTTCAAAGCCATAGGACTCAGAGAATTCTTTACTTATCTTATTAACACATGATATTATTTCTTCATATGTTGAGAACACATGGGAGACTATTTCCCTTCGAAATGTTGGCTTAATACCGTGAAAGATATGATCATTCTTACTCTTTGGATCATACATACTGCTGGAGTTCACATTCCTTCTACTGGGCGCCATTTCTATACAATGGCATAATCTAGATTAGTTTATGAATCAAAATACATAATTCCATACTTATAAAATACTTAACATAAATTGAACTATTTATGAATATAATCCATAATCATAAAAAGAAATGTTTCCTTTGATAAAGTATATACTCATAACCCTTCATAGTGGTTTGTAAAGAAAATGAGAATTATCCTAAGCATATCCCCCGGGAGTGTCGTAACCAAGAGTGCAGCAAGGCCCGTTGTCGTGCACCAGTTCCCGTTCGAGTCTAGCTCAAAGCGGTGTTTTCGGGTTTTACCCCTAGGTACATCTGTGCCAGAGCCGCCTCTACTTGCTCGTATCCAGACAGGGATGTATTGCTCGGAAAACTCACAAAATCTCTACAATAACAAAATTCTAGGAAGTTCGTCTATACTAATCCTCAAAGTCTATCTTTGGGATATGTGCTCTAATCAGAGTTTATCTAAATCTAGCTTCCAAGGTTAGTACTAAACTGCCTCTGATACCAACTGTAACGCCCCGACCCCAGCTACCCAGAGCCGGTGCATTACTTCGTAACATTGGCATGATCACAAAAGATCAAGTCTCGAAAGACCGATTAGTTTAGTAGCCTTGGAAACACTAGATACATTCATAAATGTTACATTACATCACAAAGTGAAAAACTATAATAACATAGTCTCCATAGTCCACACTTCTATCCTCTTCGGACTATCCCTGCAGGTCATTCATAAAATACTTCTTCACATCCTGGAAAATATTAAAACATTGAAAGGGGTGAGCTCGGATGCTCAGTAAGGTTAACAATATAGCGGAAGATTTCATAAATAAACATTAACATTTAAGGCAATGTATAACTAAAACAAAAGCCTTTTAAACTTGAACTTCAACATAATATGGCAAAAGTAAAATGAGATAATGCCATTCACTTCTTCACATGGATATTCTACTGGTCGAATAATCACATGCAATATCAATAACCACTTTCATAATGATGGAATGCATAATGCCAGACTATCATAACCACGTTGCCAAGGCCTCGTGCCAAGACCGCAAATAAGATTTTGTCAAGGCCTCGTGCCAAGACACTAGTTTGTCTCATGAGACCTGCCGATGCATCGAGGAGCTATAGCGGGCTCCACCCGTCACTTATTAAGTCCAATGAATTCCTCATATGAATAGGTTTAAACATATCATAAACCATAACATAATCATATCACATAAAACATCCATAAAGGAAACATAACATTTCCACATTTCAATCACAAGATATAAATACAACACATTGATATAATAAAAACGCTTTCAAAACCATTTTCAAAAAAATAAAAGAAAGTTAAAACTTTGTATTTATTTTTCATTAAAAAAAATGATGGCTTGTAGAGGAAGCCGAAACTCAAATAATGGTCACGGCGGCGGAGAAGTCGTTGTCGCCGCATAAGTACGGAAAGAAAAACATTCCCTTTTTGTCGTTTAGTAAAACACTTCGTATAAAAAAGATTCCTTTTGAATAAACATAAAAGTCAAAGGGGTTTATACACCGTATAAAAGAAAGTTGTGTATAAAGCCAAATATGCCTCAATGAAAGGAGATTGAGACGAAGTCCTTAAAAATATCATTTTTAAAAGAAAATAGATCTATTATGTTTATTCACTATAGGTACACATAAAGAAAGTAAAAATACAAAATAGGACATAATAATATCATGACATAATTTGGAAGTAGGAGATTAACCCAAAGAATGGAAGTTGGGTTAAGAAATTCCCTTACCTCATGTTCGACTTGACTCAACCGTTCTTTAACCTCCTGAATAATAAACTAAAGTTAATATCTACCTTATTAAGAACCATTTTCAATTTCATTATCCTATTTATATCACTTATTACAAAGTTATGAACGTTATGTAATTATTTAAGTTAATAACACTCGTTTTGTCGATCTTTGGTACTTGTGTCAACAATAACCTTCTTATAATTACAAGTTGTTCATGTGGTGAAATGTCCATTTTATCCAGAATTATATTCATGATGTAGATATCATATATACCATATATATACAGTATATACATTCATTTATAATATTATGTAACATTTAGAGGTAAGAAATGAAATGCACCGTTCATGGAGACGGTAAGCCGTACGTACGCATGAACGCTACTTTCATTTCAATTTTGTATTTAATGGAATGAAATAATAATTATATAAAGGTATAATATAGTTCCAGTATAATATCATATATAATATCATTTACTCCATCCTTTATACATCCCACATATGGCATTAACGATTCACATCACTTTGAGGGGGCGGTAGTCCGCACTTCCTAAAATGAAATTATCGCGTTTTACCCATAATGGAAATCATAAAGTATGCCATAAATGAGAAATAAAGAAGCATAAGTAAAACATAAACATATTACATATCATATATAAAAATATTTACATCTTAATGGCCACTTTTGAAGGTGTTATATGAGTGTTGAACAATCATCGTTTCGTGAGGCAGAAATTCGCCATCCACAGAAACCGTATGTTCTTTAACCATTAGATGTAGGTGTGTGTAAGTGTAGCTCGAATCATTCTTATAACAACATCAAAGTATATTGAGGAAACTGGTGTTGTTACAAAAGAAATGAATAAAAAGAGTTTAGGGGGTTAGAGAAGAAAAATAAAACAAAACAACATTAGAGAAGACATTACCTAAAAATCGGGTAACTCTTTTTGATTTGAGCCAAAGGATTCCTTGGGAAGAGTTCTGCCCAAAGTGAGGCTTCTATGAGTAAGGGAGGAATGTTGGGAGAGTATTTGGGCAGAGTTTGGCCGATCCAAATGGCTTTAAAGTGTGAATGAGGTGGTAGAGGTGGGGGCCTTTTATAAGTGGAGAGGAGGGGCACTTTTGGAAAGTAATGAAATGTTATTCAATTATACAATGCCTTTCGGTTTCTAAAGGTCCCAAACTTATATAAGTCGTGGATAAGGTGATAAGGGTTCGAAATATACCCATAAAATAGTCTTTGGACAAGTGTAAGCCTTGGAGTTTGCATTATCTTTTCATTTTATTAAAATCATTAAATAATGAGGGCATCGCTGCATCATAATGATGTCATAAATAATTTAATTTATTTAATGTCTAAAAATTATAAACAAAATACAATGATGTAGGAAATATTTTTATCTTTCTAATTAATATTTATAATCAAAATTTGGACTTGTGTAACCCCACTTAAAAACTGTTTTAGTAAAACAACTCATGTTTGTGTCAATTTAATTTTAACAGTAAATAAATATATATTAATGTCATTTTCCAACCAAAGTGGATCCATGGGGTCCCCAAGTTGACCCATGGGTTGTCTTGGTCTTCCATGACTCATCCAATAGGAGTAGGACAAGTGTCAAGCTCATATCATATTATTAAAACATTGTTTTTACCTTAAACTACACTAATTACCTCTAATCGCGATTAAGAACTTAAAAGATACTATTCACCAAAAAATTATTTTAATCTCATTGAACCAAATTTTACTTCTTAATGACAATCATGTATGTCGTATTTTTGAAAATCAAACCACAGAAGTGGTAATATTTCATTTAAACGAAAAATCAGTTATTTAACTACCACTTAGTGGTTTCAGTATTCATCAAAAATTGAAGTTTTTCAGAACAATGCCAAAATTTCACCCTAAGCTATAATTGATATTCCGAATTCAAAAATGATGTCTATTTTAAAAAATTCCAAACATATAAGTTGCATTAATTAATTTTATAATTAATTCCCGCTGTTACGACAAATAGCGTGTTTTTAAGAAACAATTTATATCAAAAGATTGGCAATTGTTTATGTCCAATTTCAATGTTAAATTAATTCTAATGACCACCATTGGATAAAATGGTAAAAATATATTATAATTATACCTTAAAACCACTAAATATTATAATTTATCACTATAAATTATTTTGATTAAAAAAGTTGTTTTAAGTATTTTTCACTATTCATAAAAAATTAGAATTTCTCAGAAAAATACCAAAAATTCAACATAGGCTAATTTCGATATTACGAATACAAAAATGAAGTCCATTTTCAAATATAAAATTTCTATAATTTTAAAAAGTGGTTATTACTATTCATAACGGCTACTTTGATTAGTCGCGGTGTTTTAGAACTCGAAGTTGCGTACAATGCAAGCTATTGCATTATTGAATGAGAAGCGTATCATGGAAGCTCGGGGTGTTACAATATTGTTTTATCTTTCATTAAAATGGACAACTAAAACTACCGCTAAGAGTAGTTGAAAATCTCTTTATATTATAATTCCAATTTAATTCAATATTCAACATCAAATATCTCTCTAGAATAGCAATATATGATGTGATTTTCAGTTGAAAAATCTTGGATTAAATATCTGTTCTAAGACCCAACTCAAATAAAATCCCATGAAATTTTTTGAATAAAAATTACAATTTTACTCGAATATCCATTCCCTAACAACCCCATAGTAAATTAAGGCCCATTATTTTGATATATGTCTAGGAAATCATGAATAAAATACCCTTTAAGTCCCAAAAAATCCCAAACTACATTCCAACATGAAAGAGGAGCCTCAACCACCAATGATACCAATTTTTCACAAAACCAACCTAGATAACCCACCCAAATGATACCCAATCTCATCCTAACATGATCTAGTGGGAGTTCTAGATCCCCACGGGCTAGACACAAGAACCATTGAATTGATAAATTTAAATATGGAAATTTGTTTCCATTAATGTTACTTGATAAATAGAGAAATTGATAAAATTTTTGGTGTTACAAAAACATCATAAAAGAAAAGGGTTTAATAAAACCATGATACAAATCTAAAAAAACAATAATAAAACATAAAAGGGATCATAATCTCTATCGTTTGATAGAATATCCAAAGGGAACTCATGTTTGGTACACCCCCCATCATTGAGTGGTACCATCCCTTTACTTGGATGTTTCATAAGGAAATATATAAAATCATGAGTTCAAGGGTAGGGTCAGATCTATAATCCTATACGGATTTTACTAATTATTTTATAATCATTCCATAGTAGAGAAACCATTTATGACACATGGTTCATGAAGGTTATCATTTCATGAAAATCAAGGTTGAACTCATTAACATATCTAAAATTTTTCTAGTTGTACATATTCCTTTTATCCGCGTTTAATCTTTAAATTGATAGATGGTTGACCGGTCATTTGTAAAAGATGATATTTTTTACCTTCCTTATATATTTCCATATCAATCATTTTAAAATCCAGAAATATTGGATATTTTCTTATCCTTATCATAGATAAGATGGCATTATCTTTTGAAAATAGAGCATCTGCCACCCTATTCAATTTCACAAGCTGGTAATTTATATAGAAATCATAATATTTAATCAAATAGAACCATCTTATATAGTTCATATAAAACTATTTCTAAGTGAATATATACTTTAATATTTTATGATCAATTTATATATCACTCATTTTCCCATAATGTTAATTCCTCCATACCATTAATGAAAAAATAACACCAACTAACTCCAAATCATGTGACGTGAAATTTTACTCATGAAACATCAATTTTTGATAGGAATAATCTATAACTATATAAATTTTCATGATTATTCATCCCATACCCTTATTCAATGAATCATTATAGATCACAAACCCTTATCCACTATAAGGTTGTGTAAAAACAGGGGAACTGACCAACCTTCTATTTAGTTTTTGGAAATTTTTCTCAGATTCATCTAACCAAAGGAAAATGAATTTCTTCTAAGTTAGCATTGTTAGTGGAATAGATACCCCTATGAAACTATCAAAAATGCACTGATCATATCTAGTCAAACCATGTATACTATGGATCTTAGTCATAGTGGTTGGGCTATGCTAATTTTCAATAACTTCGGTCTTTGATGTATCCACTATTATACAAAGTAATGAGATCATATGACCGAAATGAAACTTTTTATAGACAAATTTCTCACTTGATAAATATTTCATAGAATTTATACCCCTTCCTCAAGGTATTTAAAACAATCCTCAAATAATATTCAATCTATTCCTTTCTCTTTGAATATCTATGAATATCATCTATAAATACTTTTACAAACTAATCAATGTAATCTTTAAAGAATATATTCATTAAATCCATGAACATAACATGGAAATTATTAAGACCAAATGGTATCATTATAAATTCATATTGTTCATATCTCGTATGGAAGGATATATTTGGAATGTATTCACTTTTGACCCGTATCCGATAGTATCTAGATCGAATATCAATATTGAAAAATATTTATATCCGTGAAATCAATAAAATAATCACGAATACAAGGTAGAGGATACCTATTATATATTGTGATCTTTTTTAGTTCTCAATAATAATTGTATAGTCACATTTGTACATATTTCTTGTTAAAAAAAAGAATTGGTTCACCCCATGGTGATGCACTTGGTTGAATAAATCCCTTGTTGATATTATTCTATTGTTTCTTTTTCAATTACTGCAACACAATTAAGGCTGTTCTATATGGATATTTTTAATGAAGTGTATCACCATATATGAGTTATATTGTAAACTCAACATCATAATTCAGATGAATAATATGAAAATATATGGGAAATACATTAATAAACTCCAACAAAATAGAAATATCTTTGTTGTTGTATTTATCACCAAACATTTAACACAAAACCCACTTTTAAATAAAAATTATGGCTCATAAAAGTGAGGGAAATCCATTTAAATATCATATCTATCATCACAATTATAGAAAAACATATGTCAGTTAATATTATAAAATGTGAATTCCCTTCCTTGATAACTGATGTGGGACTTATATAATGAAATCAAATCTATGCATATGATAACATAAAATTTTCCTAGGGGGATAATAATAATATTTATTAGATGAAAATTACTAAAAAATTCAATTGGAAAAGAATCATAGACATGAGATGGGATCATCATAAATTTAGGAGTGTTAACTACTAATTTTACATATAATCATTAATTTTGTATCGTGATACTCTTAGAGAACTTTTATATATAAAAGATTTGGTATATCATAAATCAAATAATAAATTAGCAATTTTAGAGTGGATGATAAGTGTACCTTTCACCACTTTGTAAATGTAACCCACATCAACAATATTGATCATGTGATATTTACCTCTATATTTACAATTATGATGTGTTGATGTTAATATTTGTGAGTAACCTTAGTATTTGAGCACTTATTAGCATAATTCCCATACTTCATACATTTGAGACACTATATTGTGCACAATGAATCTGTTTTTCTTTTTCTCCATCATTATTTGACTTCTTTTTCCCATGGATTTGACATTTGATTACAGAAAACCTTCCTTTCCACACATAAATAATTTAATATCCCCTTAATTATATTTATCCATGTTTCCTTTCACACATTGAGAATAAATTAAATACAATATTTTTCTCCACATGGTTTTTATAATTTACATTGAATTCCATATTTCTCTTCTAATCAAAACTTTGATATTAGTGGGTAACTATAATCTCAATTTTCTCCTTGATATACATAATGTTATTTATTTTTATCAACAAAGTAATTTATGTATAATTACCTTTAGAGACATGGTTTTATTCTATTGAATAATTAATCAATCTTACATTCATGTTTTATGATAACACAAGAATCATACCTTGAATGTCTTATAAAATTTACATTATAGGTATTAAAAAATTCATTACCCTTATAATTTAGATGAAGGAATTCTTCTATATATTTGGATAAATAATACAAGGAAATTAATTATTAAAAAATATTATCCTAAACCCAACCCATTCCATGCATTCAATTTCTTCCCGTTGACTCGGGTTCCTGATATCAATCCATAAAAACTCTTATTTTCAATCCAAATTATAAAAAAAATATCTTTTTCTTGTTTTGAACATTGGATAAATGAAAATATATTTTTTGTGGAACTTATACATTTTTCATAAACTAATGGATTAGAAGACCCATTAAAAGAAGGTGGATGTTTCCTCATGAAGGACTCAACAGAACATTGTTCCCTCCTTTTATCATTTTAAATCTCAATATGAATCATGTCATGAGAATTTTTTAAAATCACAAAAACTAGATTTTTTCTTATATGTCCAATAAAATTTGGTTTCTCAAGAGTAAGATAATTGAATATCCCATCACATTAAGCATTAACATTTTTACACCAGGTTCCAACCATTAAATTAACCTAAAATTTATTTTTTTAGAAACAATAATTATAGTTGGAATTCACATAATCATGAAAAATAATTTATAGGATATTTAAATCATGACACATACTTTTCAATCAATTGAAATTTATATTTAACCTAGTACATACTTGATAATAACGTATTCAAATCCTTAATAATGGTTCATAATGAAAATGTGAATTAATCAAAGAATATCTTTTAGTAGTGTAAAACCAAGTATGCAGTAAGGGAACCATCACCATGCACTATAATGATGGATGTGATATACTTAACCCACTCTTTTTTATGGTTGTTACCCCTAAATTCATTTATACAAAAACCATATCCACTTGTAAAATCTATACATAGTTGTTTTTCTAGAAAAAACATTCTCTTTTATTTAACATAACATAAGACATTCGATTATAAATAGGATAATATTAAGGAATCTCACTATTGATTTCTCATCCATGTTTCAAAGGGTAAATAAAAATGATCTTATACCTTCTATATTGACCCATACTTTCTATACGTAATTATAATGTATTATTAGATGAATATTAAAAACATAACATAAAAATATAAGGTATATTCATATAGGTTTATTGAATTTAGAAATATGAATACATAAAAAATATAAGAATAAAAATCATCTCCCACTATGTTCATCACATATGGTACCCCTTTTAGGCATAACATACTTAAAATATTTATTTATAACATGAGGGAAGGAAATGTTAAAAAGGTAATGTCATATGATCAATAAGGGTAAAAAAGATAGATATCAATGATCACATAAACATAACATGATCATAAGGGTAAGAGAACATGATATTAACATTTGAAAACCATACCCATCATATTATAGATCATAATTTCGAGACATGGAATAATGTTTGGTAGTTCATAAGGTGATAATCATAAAGTTATCAAAGAAAACAAGCCCTAAGATTATATAATTAGAATAAGACATGGAATTTTTGGCATACACATAAGTATATAAAGTATTTTCCTTAGTTAAGGTTCACTACCTAAACTATAAGAATGGATTGGGTTCACTCCATAGTTCTTCATATTTATAGTAAGGGTTCACATCTAAGACTATCATAGTAGATATTATCCCTAACTATACTAGGGTCACTCTATATTATAATAACTATTATCTCTTGAGATATACATATTTACCTACATAATTGGAGGGATATATAATTCTGGGATCACCCATTACATAGTAAAAAATTTTCATATACATGTCGCAAGATCAAAAAACCTTTATCATAAGAAAAACTATAAAAAAACATGTTTAAAAATCATTTCATCATTTCATTGAATCATAACCTATGGAAAAGAAAAATGGTTTAAAAATAATATTATCATAACATAATTAAACCATGGTAAAGTGAATATTTTAATAAAATCATCCTTAAATCATTATAATCCATAAAAAAATTATGTTGGATGGTAACATTGGATCACATCCCTGGAAAGTCCTAAGTAAAAAATAAGATGTTATTATAGATGAAACATGCCTTTAATAGATCCGATGAAAACTTATCAAATAAAGCAATCTTTTCACTTTAAAATAACATATTAAATATATATTTTTTACAAATATTGAGGAAAGAATTTTATTTGAAATGAACCATAGAAAATTTTAAAGGAATCTTCAAAGCATTGAGTAGTCATGATGGTGAGAAACACTATTCATGATGTGTACATTGAAAAATAACAATAAGATTACTTTGAGACTATTTCATAAAAAATAAATCACGGGTAAAAAATTAATTTAAACACTGATAATAGAATATAAAAACATTATTTAAAACATTTTTAGAAAACATGGATATAAAAAAGGATGTTTGACCGAAGCGAAAAATAAGATAAATTTTCTTTAAATGAATTATTTTAGTCTATTGATTTAGTAAGTAAAGTAAAATAAAAAATGTAATCTCCAAAAATAAACATAGGATAAATAAATTCATGTTATTCTTGAGAGACATGTCATAAAATTTCATCACTGGAAACTTAATCATAAATAATCCTAATAAACAATGAGATTGTATCTTAAATCCAATACCTCAATTCTGACATGATTCATTAGATAATTATCATCCTTTATAAAAAACGTTAATTTAGTATACTTCAATAAACAATTCATGTGCATTATTATAATGTCATATTTGGTCAAATTATAACATTTCAACACCCATTTTTTCATAATTAATTATTATAATTGTCATTTTTGGGTGTTATCTGTTTTATTTTTCATTATAATTTTGGTGATGTAGCTCCAATACTTATAGTTTTTTCCTGGTTCCATCATCAAAAAATTGTTAATCCTGATATAAATATCATATATATTTAATATATACATATTTATAATTACCCATAAAATATAGAAATATAAAAATGAATTACAATGTACATATAAAATGAAAGAAAGTTATATAATTATTCACCTTTCACGAATAATTATTATTTTAAATATAAAATATATATAATCATTAAATATACTCTTATTATAATCTATGTAAAGTTTAAATGAAAAATGAATCACATCACTTCTTAGAGGTTGTAGTCCACATGTACGCATGAGTGACACAATCATTTTATAATGGGTGAGAAGGTTATAAGGTAGATTAAATATTATAATTACATTAGTACAATTATTTCATAAATATCTTATATAAATTTTAGAACCATAATAATCAAAATCTATGAAATCCCATGTTGGAATATTAATTGTATCACTACCTGGAGGTGGTAGTCTACACATGCACATGAGCAATACTTTAACTTCCTATTTAATAGAAAAGAGGGTTGATAATAGTGATTTCATGATAATAATAACATTTTATTAAATTTAAGATACTGTATTTACTATTTTATTACAAATACCATAAACTTAGGTGAATTAAAATAATAACTAACTTGAAAGAGGTTGGGAAAGATGATTATATCTACTTTGGTTGGCCATATTTATATCATTTCCTAAGGACCCTTGGAATGGTCTTTTAAGATGAAAAAAGATTTAATTCCTAGAAAAATATTTTTGGAAAATAATTCATCATGGCGCTTTCATGATATTATTCTCAAAGTGGTGTTAATAAGTGAAAGTATGGGTGTCCTTTTATAAGTGGGGGAGAGGACACAATGAGACGTTTTTAAAATATTAAAATATAATAAACTTATACTCCAGAAAAGTTCTTCCAAATGGACAAATATTTGAATGTGGGATAGTATTTTGTCAAAATATATAATTACAATATGATATAGATAGGTTTAAAGTGAAAATTTACCCTTATATCATGGTTTAACTCATGATAAACAAGTTTTAACATTATCCGTTGGGAATAATTATCACTATTGTTGCTATTAATTATGACCTCAAATGAATGCGTCCTCACTTGAAAATTTGAGAATGTAGATTCCAAATATTGGACCCATTTAATTAAATTAAAATCAAATAAGTGGAGGAATTTAATTTATAATTAAACACAGATAATTCAATAAAAAGTTGTTTTCTATAAAAATGTTTTATAAATTATAAAATGTAATTACAAAAACATTAATAATAAAATAAAATATAATGAAATTAATTTTATTATTAGTAATATAAAATAAATAATATTACTTTTAAAACCATTCTAAAACCCAATTGAACTTCATGCACTATTTAAATTAAAAGACAGTTTTCAGTAAAAATCGATTTTAAGAGAATTCTTAAAATTCCACTTTAATTTAATATTAAAAGTCTTATTTAAAATATAAAGTTAATTTTTTCAAATAAATTTTTTAAATTTTTTAGAAATTAATTATATTATTTTCCCATAAAAATCATCAAAAAACCATTTTTGAGGAAAAATGTATTTTTAAATCATACAATGACTTTATATAAAATTGGTTGACTATTTATGAATATATTGTCTTTATATAAAACATTTATACATATATTTTCAATATATATTTATTCATATTAAATTTTATAATTTAATATCTAGGTTATAATGATATACTATATTACAGTTCATTTGGTCTCCGGTTTTCCTATATCAGCCGCTATTAAAGAAATTATATTTGAAGATAAGTTTATTATTAAATATTCTAGTTTTATGACACAGATTATATAATGAAAATTATATATACGTGTGAAAAAATATTACAAAAACATCCACCATTTCATCGTATCTTAATTATCCCATGGGAATGAAATAGGTTTCATGAAAACATATTTTGAAAAGAATCGTCATAATCCATTAACGGATAGAAAGTGGAGGGTATCATTATAAAATATCCCCAATTAAGTGTATCATTCATTAAATTATGCATAAATATATGTATAATAATTTTAAAAAATCATTAGAAGTATGCTTTGAAATACAGGAGTAGACACCCTTCTCTTTTTAAATCCAATAAAAACTAAAAATTCCCAAAAAATCAGAATTATATTTTATTTAAACAACCTTGGAAAATTGTTGATTAATCTTCATAAAAAATAAGGGTTATGAAGTTGGAAAATTTGTTTCATGTAGTAAACATTAAAAAACAATTCTTCACACCATTTAAAGTATATAAAAATAAACTATAGTAAAAATATGTAAAATATTCCTTCTCAAAACATTATAGTGATGATAAAAGATAGTTAAAATTTAACTTGAACAATAATTGTGGAAAATATTAGAAAATTACTAAAAATATATTGAAAATATGAACATGAAAGAAAAATATTGTCGACTTCAAAAAATAATGACATCTTTTCTTGTAGGCTTTATTTTCAATTGATTTTTGAACCAAAGGGGAAATTAATGATTAAAAGATATATAAACCCCAAGAATAACCATATAAGAAGAAAATGAAATTGGTTTAAGATAGAGAGAGAGATAAATTTCCCCAATGGAAATTTATTCATTAATATTGTGGATTAACAGTGATATTGTAATATAATCTCTTACCTTGGTCATCTGTTTAGTTGAACAGGCTCAAAACTACTCTTTCATTGGTATCCTCATTTTTTTATAACTCTTTAAGACTTATTAGGTTGTTATTTTGGTGATACCATAATCTCTATATCATGGAAAAAGGTGTGGTGAATTGATTTGGGTATATCTTGGTTGAGTTGTGGTTTTCAATGTGCATGGAGAAGTGGGGAGAAGAGTCACCCAATAATATGTGAGTGGAGGAACGCCCTTGTTAATACCCTTCACAATAAAATAATATAATTCCATTATCAAGGTAATGTAGAACCAAAGAAAAACTATTTTATAGGTAAGCTGAAGGGAGGTCAAAATCCACCAAACAAATCAAATAACAATAAGGGTTTCATTTATTTGAAGCCTTATCCCTCTATTTAGCCCCTCTTAACTATATTAAACATTACCTCTATTACTTAACATTAAAAATAGAAAATATTCATTATTACTAAATATTAAATCAAAATGATAAAAAAATTATATATTATGAGTCCAAATATGGAATCTATTTTATTAAATTAAATTTATAAAGAAATTATAAACTAATTATAATTTACATGCATAGAACGCATAAAACCATTTTTAGAAAAACAAATTATTTTTGAATTATGAAATAAATTTATTTTTATTAATTTATTATTAACAACCATTAAATTAATCTTAATATATTTATCTACACATTTCATTAAAATTATTCATTGTTAGTGAATAATTAAATTTTTTAATATAAAAATTCTATGTGCACATAAAACGGTTTACTAAATTATATATATTTTTAAATTTAAATGAATTTATATTATTTTCAAACTATTTGATAATAGCTATATTAATTATCACTCACTTTTTTATATGTATAAAAAATAATTTTATATATGATTCATAATCAAAATAGTAAAAATTATCATTTAAATAAAGAAAAAAGTATATATATATAATACAATAATGTTTGAAAAAAACCATTCCATTTACCATATAATTATTAGATTAGTATTTTTTATTATTAATTAACCATTTCATGGATGAAATTATATTATTTTATTAATTATTAATTTTATTATTAAATAAATTTTACTGATATAATTCTTCATAAGTATTAAATCTATAAAAAAAATTCAAAAAAAAAATTGAAAAACCAACTCTTTAGAATTAGTTGTATTTTAATAAATGAATATGGCCAATTTTATTTTAAAAATCCATTTATTTTTCAATTTCATTTTAATATATAGTAATTTATTCCTTTTTTTGTAGTAGTAAGTCATTATTCATTTATCTATGGAATTTCATAGATCACAATCTATAAAACATATCAACATTATTTTAAATAAAAATATATTTTAAAATCATAGGGTGTTTCACTATGGGTATTAGAAAATCATGATAATATCTAGTATACCATTCATGACTAGAACATCCACCCAATTACCCATGTATTCAATTAATTCTCTAAAATAATGGTATAAATCAAGAAAATCTATTATAAAACCACTCATGTAATCCATTTCATACCCTTTTATTGAAAAACACTTTTCTCATTTTTATTAAAATATTATATTATCTAAAATTAAATAATATCTTATATAACATTTAGGGGATTCCATTTAAGGAATAATAAATAAATTTTCCATTATATCATGCCAGAAGGCCCAATATTTCAAAATTGAATTTAATATTATGAGGATATCATTATAAAATTAATTATAACTCATATAATCAATTATGTGTACAAATTGGGTCATAATTAAATCGATTATTCCATTATTAAAAACAATAATATGTTAAGAATCAATTAATGCAAAAAATTAAAATAATACAAAGAAGAGACTTAGACATAACATGTTTTCCATCAATAAAAGATGGGAAAATCAAATAAGTTTAACATATTTGTTTAATAATTTGTTTTTTTTCTAAAAAATAAGTGTAGAATACCCAATCATATAGGGGTACATAAAATAAAGGAAAATGTATTGAATTACCCACAAGATACCAAAATTAACAATATAATCCCTTAAAATACTATTAGATGGAGGCTTGAGTTATTATTGAAACACCCAAGGAACCAAAACCCTCTAATATCATCATTCCATGTCCAAATAATTAACATACCATATTTGGTCAGAAAAAAATGAAATAACCACAGATAAAGATGGATAGGAAGGTAAAAATATTGTTCACCTTGGGATTTTGATATGTAATTAACAAAAAGTTACAAATAAGTCACTGAAGAAGAAGTAAGGATGATGGAAATCCATAAGGAACCCATTGGGCCGATTAGAAAAGGCCACTAAAAATCGGAATTGAAATTTATAGAAACATATGATTAAAATGAATATTATTTAATATTTAAAGAGATATACAAATTGATTCCAAAGATTCTTTGACTATGCATGAGATCGTACATTTCCTACTACCAAAAATCTATCCTGCATGGTCCCAGTTATATGGTCTTAGAGACCAATAATTTTTTAAAAAATTCTACAATTTATAAAACATCCACCCATGCTTCAGAAAACTTATAAAAATAAATATTAATTAAAATAAAAACAAATCGGTGACATCATGGGTGCCAAATTCACCCCACCATGAAACGTCTACCACCCAAAATCCTTTAATGTTTCTCATTTGAATATATATTAGAATATTTATCCTTCATAATGGATTAACATTTATGATACTCATGGATAAAATTTCCATGTTTCTATAGAACTCAAGCATGAGGAATCAACTTAACTCATTAAAACCTATTTGAATAATCGAGAAATTAAGTAGGTTACTCTTAAAAATGTGGTATCATTCTCCAAATTCAGATATTTACAACCAATAACATTAGATTAATTTATTTGAAAATTCTTCAATATCGATACATGGAATACATTCTGAAGAGATTCCATTTAATTTGGTAATGTTATATGATATTTCACTCTCCCATGATTATCCATAATCTAAAACACAATGATATACCTATGCATAATCCTACCTTGTTTCCCAAATGCTCTATTTATCATTGGAGGATTTATTTTTAGAAACACCTTATCACCAATATCAAATTAATAATGTCAAAGAATTATATTATCATGTGATTTAAAAAATATAGATCTATCATAAATATTTTTCAAAACAGATAAATATTATCGATTACCTCCTATACATTTCTCACCACTAAAAAATTGTCCTCACCCAGTTCATCCAAACATAAAGGGGGATAACATGGATGAACATAATAATATTTAAAGGGGTCCATTTTTTTTGATTATTGATAACAATTATTTTGAGAGAAATTAATGGATGAAAAATGATTCTCCCATGAACCTCTAAAATTAAGAAACAATGTAAAAATCAAATCTTCAAGAATATGAATTGATCAATCTGTTTAGTTATCTTTATGAAGATGATATGACAAGATAAATTTCACTAAATTTACTATATCCTATTAGATAATATTCTAATCCAATGGATAAATTGAGGGTATTGGGCGATGATAAGGTCATAAGAAACCTCATGGAATTTTATAACCACTTGTGTATAAATCATTCAATGATAATTTACATTAAAAATGTATTTAATTGGAAAATTATAGGTTGATTTAATCAACTGATTGATAATTTCCTACAAGATCCCATCTTTATCAATGTGACTTCAACTTTATGTTTTTAGTTGAACCTACAAGTGTTTTTAACACATTGTGACCTTGGAAAATGATCCTTTTATAGGGTGTGAAACAAGGTTTCAATGGTGTTTGGGGACTCAGAAAGCAGAGCATGGAGGCTATAGGTGAAATTCAGTCTTGGAGTGTCTATAGACAAACCAACTAGCTAGTTACATGCACTAGATAGCCTATGTGATTTGGGAAGAGTGGGTCTCATATAAGTGACCCATCGGCCACCCAGTGGGAACCCACTAGCCAGACAGTGGGATACCCAACCATTTAGTCTTGCTAAAGGGAACCATCATTTTTCTAGTGTTTTTAGGTTGTGTCATATAAGTAAGGGTATGTGATATAGTTTTATTCCCTAAAACACATTTAAACCATATAATAACCTCCAATCTAACACTAATATGGGTGTTGTGAAATTTGAAGGTTTTGTAGGGCTCTTAAGTCTTATCCAATTATATTTTTCTTTCTCTTGATCGGTTCTGAGATTCAAAAAACCTGAAATAATAAGGTCAACATTTTTTTACTTTTTATGCCTTGTTTCTCTTAGATCCCTCTTCTTCAAGAATTTATGCTAATAATATTTTGATATCAATAGGGGATCGTTTTGTTTCACTCTATCCTAACACTCAAAGATGGATATCTTCTTCTTTGTTCTTATGTTATGTAGTCTAGAACAAATCCTTAAAGTCTGATTCATTTTTCTTTTACATTCATTAATTGTTATCGTATTTTAATGTTGTGTGTGTGACCTAACCAAATGGGTAACCCACTATTTTTATTAATTAAATATACTTAGATCTCTCACAAACCACATTGGGTCCATTGTGACTGAGATAGGGACTTATGGTACCACAGATATATGAATACCCTTATACCTACGATACATTGGAAAATATTAATGGGTGAATTGGTTTAACTTGTAATGTTAATAATTTAACTAGTATAATAATTGAATTGAGTGAGTAACACTTTGCATGAAAGAGGATATATTAGAATTTAATTGGATTTATAATGATAATTTGATGAAATATGGATATCATGAAATCTGAACCATTATTGGGCTAAATTGATAAGTGAAACAGAATTATACAATCATTATAATAATTAGTAGCATGTATTTATGGAATGGAAATGTAAATAATTGGTAGTTTGGGTCAATTAACCAATTTGGAACGTTTGATTAATTGGAATTAATTCAACATAGTTTAATTTGTTGTAAATTGTAAAATAGAATGTATCATAGCAATTCACATATGGTCTGATATCCTCTCATCATCTAAGTGACCCCATAATGGGAATTCACATTGGTTCATGTGATACGTTGTCCCTTGATATGGTCTTGTTCCCTCATAACATGTATGTATATCTTGAAATGGAATATTCATAGATCCTAGTATGATATGGTAACTTTTTCCTTTGGAATGGTCTTTTGCCCTTGGATAATGTAAGATGATATTTCATGAGAATTCACATATATCATATTTATGCTTGGTTACTTGAAAACTGAGGGTGATATACCAAGTTATTTGAGGAATGATATGGGATATTCATCCTAGGCTTTAGGTTTTTCTAAATGAATGGGTGATCCACAATGAGCGGGAGGTTCCACTACATGATATTGATATCCTATATCATGTTGGTGTAGGCTTGGTTGACCCTCGGTGTCCACTTGGAGCCTGAGGCATGGTAGGTTTATTTAATGTTATGTCTTAATTTATGAATTAATAACCCCGTTTATCATACTATTTCGTGAACTATTTATTCATACTAGAATTCTTAGACCCTATGGGTGGTGACATAGTGATTTTTACTCACAGTCTGTTTGGGTGTCGTTTGGTACCTATTAAGAAATCATGGATGCCGATATGGACAAAGGAAATGGTCAATATACATAGTTGATTTATCATTTGATGTGATTAGATAATAGATATGGGACCATGAATGGGGTTTATGATAAAGGTATTGGACTATTTTATAATGATTCTATTTTTTTCTTTTACCTATGTGGATTCATCAAAAAAATTACATTATAATACAATATTGCATGACATGGGCTATTATTATTTGTGTTTTTGGTTATTTATATATTTTTATTTTGGTTAACTTAAATATACTTATATACTAGTTTAATTTATTTTATATTAAATAATATTCCCACAAATATTGAAACTCTGTTTCGGAGGGTGTAGTCTCTTTACTATATTTCATACACCCTCGCTACTAGTTGAAATCATAAGACATATTGGGAGGAATGTTTTGGGTACCATAATAAATTAAAATGGTCATGTGAAGGAGAAACAATATAGGGAATTTACAAAGTGTTTTCATATCCCATGTATTTTATATTTAATTACTATTTTAGGATGGTAAATAGAAGAATAGGGTGCATTGTAGCTTGGTAACGAGCTCTTATATAGGGGTAGATAACCTATTTATAGGGGAAAATTCAAGTTCCAAAGGATTATGTTTCTTTTAATGATGTTCCCTTGTTATAGTTTTTATGTTATTTCACCTTGGATTATTCACTTGTTGTTGGATGTAACTATTTTATGAGATTTTTCTCTTGGACTAGTATAAAACAAGCTATGTATGCATGCATTATGGTAGGAATGTAGGGAAATGTGTTGATGTGCATTGTTAATACTAGTAATATTTTTATCACATGTTATATTTCTACCTATATAATCATTAATATGAATTCCAATAAATAGTATTATAAATTAAATAAATGTAATTATTATACATTCTAATTCACTTATTAATCCATGTTATGTTGTAACTTTGTGTATTGGTTTTATTTTGTTTACTTAAACTTATAATTTTGATCTTATTGTGTATCCTATGATTTGAGAAGTGTGTTTACATTTTTAAATAAAATTCATCCACTCCATCTTTGATTTTGGCATCAGGAGAGTGGTAATCAGAGTGCCCCTCCCATAGTTGGGTAGAAACATCATGTAGCACCATGGAACCAGATTGATGAGAATCAGCATGAAAATATCTTACGAATCATGTGATACATAGAGAGGGAGGTTTTTTACACCATGAAATCAATGTATAATCTAACAAAACAGTTCCATCGGCATCACCCACCCACACACTCTAGGGAGGGGGTCCCTATGTAATAGATTTCTAGATCATGTTTTTTAAGACGATCCTCAAATACATGGAGACACTTGTGGATAAGAGGGAGAAATATTCAACTTATATTATTTTAGATCTATTCATGAACTGGTGATACATCATTGAAAAATCTAGATAGTAAGATCAGATGACATGGAAGGACAGAAAGGTGATGTTCTAAGGTCACTTATCTCAGGAGTTGTTGAATGTTGAGAGGGATCTAGAGATAATTTCAATGATAGAATAAACTGAAAATTTCATAGACCTGATATATTTTCCTCCATCTTTGGAATTATATGAGATATTTTGGTGAAGTAATTCTAATATGGGATTATTTTTGATATCAATTCATAGGTGAGTGACTTTTTAATGAGAAACATATCAGACATGATGAATTAGGATATCATCATGGAATGAAACCTGAAAGAAGCCCATAATGGTGGGTATGAATTCCAAATAGAACAGTTGGAGATTTATTCTTCTGGCTGTAAGAATTTCCACTATTATAGTTACCTCTAATGAAATAATAGAAAAATTAGTATACGGAGAGGAAAACCATCTCAGTACCATGTTTAGGGGTAGTCTTTTCTACGTATTAATGCTTGTCAATGGTGCTTCTTGCACCCGTTTTCTTCAGTGGAGTGCTACGGTTATATTAATATGGACCATCTACATAGGCTATATAGGAACCCCAAACATTTTAGTTTTGGTAGAGGATTAGGATCAAAACCATATTATGGGAAGGAATCAACTACCCATCAGTAGACATGTAACTAGAGTTCCACCAGATTCTCAGATAGGGGTAGGGGATGTCACCCCCTAACATGGTTTTTACAGTACCAGCAAGATGGAGAATTAAAGGGGAGTTAGAATATACTCTGGGGTAGATGGGGGAGTCAGAGTCATGTTATACAGTTTATTCCTACCCTTCTAGATATTGGACCTTCCACCAACAAAGGTACAATTCTTATTCCATATACTTATGATTATTTTTAATTGGATGTAGGCGTGTTTAATTCCACTATATATTCCTAATTTATCAATGTTTATTGTTTTTATATGGAGTTCCTAGATGAAGTTATGAACATATATACACTATTAGGGGTACTATTGAAGGGTATTAGATAATTCAAGGAGTGTTCTCTTGAAATTAATGGCTATTATTTACTTTTGGATCTTTTTATACTGGAAGTGGTTTGCTTAAATTTGATTCTAGATAAGGATTATCTTGTTCTGTATCAGGATCTTATAAACTGTTATCACATGAGAGTGAATTTTTAATCTCCAAAAGAGGAAAAATATATTCACTAAGTTGAGGGGGATCATCAGGCTAGTTGTGCATGCAAAATTCAGCGTAGATTGGATCATCTCTTAGCTCATATATTAGGCCTTATTTGGGTTAATGGTTGGATTAATTTTGTTAATTTCCCCTAGTATTGGACCATTTTTAGGTTATATTTTTTTTGAATATTTCTCTATCTTACCACATAAACGGGAGATCAAGTTCACTATTTGTGTTGTTTCGGGTGCTAAACCGGTTTCTATCCTTCTTTACATGATGGAACTAGTAGAGCTTCAAGAGTTCGATGTTTATTTTTTTATATTACTAAGAAAATAGATTCATGTCATCCCATTATTTTTTTAATAATGTTGATATAACATTTTTATTATGTGGGGATTATTAGATATTGAACCAGATAATGGCATATTCCATGCATCAATGATCTTTTTGATCGGCTGAGATGTTACTGAATTTCCTGTAATATAGACTTGAGTTCTGGGTACCATTATTTGAGGGTGAGACCATATGATATACCCCCAAAGGATTTTATAATTAGTTATGTCTTGTAAAATTTTGTGGTGATATAGTTCGTTTTGGTAAATGAACTAGTGGTATTCATGGCCTTGAGGAATCAGATCTTCCATACGTTTCTTTATCATTTTGATGTGATCTTCACCGATGACATCTTGGTATAATCCTTGTTTATATATGAACATTACAATAATCATGAAATCATTCTTACTACAATTAAGTATCATTGAATTTATGGAATTCCATCTCAATGTAACTTCTAGATCAACAGAGTGCACTTATTGTGTCACATTATCTTTGATGATGGAGGATCAGTGGACCCAGAGATGGTTGTAGCCATCGTATCTTGGGATTATCCTATTAATTTATTTAAGATTAAAATTTTCCTAGGTCTAGTAGTTTATTATAGTAATTTTACCGAGGAATTATCCTTCCAAGAAGTATCTACATTAGTACTAACTATGAAAGGTGTAATGTTTTTTTGGTTGGACTTTTACAAGGAGGCCTTCTTAGAGTTAAGGAAAGGTTGACCTTAGCACTAATCTTCGTATTTCATGACATATTTAAGGAATATACCTTGTATTTAAACACATATAGATTCATATTCAAATCATTTTTTTTGCAAGAGGATCATTTTTTTATGGATCCATATTGTTGAGATAGAATGAGATGAATTACCCTACTCAAGATATGATGTTAACTATGGTGGTACAATTATTGAGATGTCGGTCACACTAACTATTTAGTGAGATGTTTTTGTTATAAAAAACTATAAGAGTCTCAAATATATATTTTCATAGAAGGAAATAAAACGTAGTAAAAGGTTGTGGGTTGAGTATCTAGAGTATTTTAACTTCGAGTTTGAATAAAATCCATGCAAGAGGAACATAATCATAGATGCCTTGAGTTGAAAGACACAAAAAGAGATAGTGTTGGAGTATTATGATGATTGGTGGATTATTTCACACTTTTAATATATTCATTTTGATGTGTTTTACTATTAGGGGTGCATGAATTTGACTTATTCATCAGTGGTTCCCATACTCTTATACTAGATCAAGAGAGATTAGTTTTCTGATATAAGGGCTTAGCACTGTGGAAAAACCTATACGGTGGGGATCCACCATCATGATAGTATCTTAAAATAAATGATGTTCTTATTATCCATAAGTGTTTATGGGTTCCTATGGGTTTGTTTTATTATCTAACGATGGAATTCCATTGATCAAGATGGGTAGTAAAGCTTGGTCAGAAAAAGATGTATCATGATCTCTATAGGAAGTACACGTAGTCATGGATGAAGAAGGAGGTAGCAGATTTTTTATCATGATATTTCATCTATTAGTAGGGGAAGGATGAGAATCAGAGGCCATATGGGTTATTGAATCCTTTCCCCATAATTTAATGGAAGTGTGACGATGTCACCATGGACATTATGGTGGGATTACACATGAGACCTAAAAAAATGAGTCAGTATGGGTGATCAGGCCTAAACTGATGATGGTAACCCAGTTTTTGACTTTTTGGGAGTCCTTCACCCTTGATTGTCTAGGAAGTATCTACATATTAGAGATTTTTTGATTACATGATGTTTCGATGTTTATTGATTTTGACCAAGATCCCCATTTAACGTCAAGATTCTTGGGGGGCTTAAAAAGGAAATAGGGGCATAGGTTCTCCTGAGAAAAACATATCATCCATAGATAGATGGACAGTTTAAATAGATTATTTATATTTCAATGGACATGCTGTGATCCTATGTTTTGGTTTTCGATGGTTCATAGGAGAATCATTTCAAAGATATGGAACTCGCTTATATTAAAAAATGGCATCAATATAAATGGATCCATTTTAGTATTTTTGTAGATGTTGGTGTAATTCAGTTATATACTAGTTAGTGTCTTGTATGTAAGATTTTGTTGGACCTAGTATCATTCTAGAGACATTAGAGCAGGTGTAGCTGATCAGAGAGAAGTTTGTGACTATGAGGAGTCAATAGAAATCATACGTTGACTATCTATGATGACCTATATAGTTCATGTTCAGTCAATAAGTTTTTATTAGGTTTTTCCCTAGAATGGGGAAATGTTTTATATAGAATAATGTAAAGTAGGCACCTAGGTTCATTAGGCTATTTGAGATAGTGAATATAATCAGTCCACTAGCGTATCGATTAGATCCTCTATAGTGATAAATTTTAATGAGTGATTTGTATAACGTGTCACAACTTTAGAGATATCATCCAGAATAGTCTCATGTGATAGGTTTAATTCCTTTTATATTTATTTTGATTAATCCTTTAAAGAGTATTAAATCATATCTTGTATTGTAGAGAGATTAATATTTTAGGTAAGACCATTCCTCTTATGTGCGTGATGCGGGGGCATGGAGATGTTTAAGAGGAGACATGGTAGTGGGAGTTATATATTCAAGATAATTGGATTGAGTTATTCACTATTACCTCATAATTATTTTTGGGAACAAATATCAGGGAATATAAATTATATGTAGGAGAGTTTTTAAGATCCCTCCTTTATCCCGGTGAGTTCCCCTTAATGTTTTTGGTTGAACCTCTTTTTATTTTGTTAACCATTGTGACCTTAGTAAATAGACTTGTATATGGTGTGAAAAGGTTTTATATATGTTTGTAAACCTGATAATATAATCCATAGGGAGGATATAGGTGGATTGGAGTCTTAGAGGGATTTTGGATCCATTATCCGACCAGTGGTTTGTCTAATAGCTTGGTAAACCTACTGGAGTCCCATTGGCCTATCGGTGAAACCCACTAGCTAGTTAGTGGGATCTAGGAAGAGTAGGTATACTACAGGAGACCCAATGGACACCAAGTGTGAACCCATCAGCTAGGTGGTGGGGTTTTCAACCATACAGGCTTTCTGGAGGACACCACTAGTTAGCCAATGGTTCCCACCATCTACTCAGTGGTGGCAGACTACAATACATAATTAAAGTGTCGGGGTGCCTTTTATTCCCTGAAACCCCTTTTTATTATATATTAATATCTAATATGACAATAATATAGAATTTTAATGTTTTGAAATTTATCTATGTCTCTCAAGGAATCAACAATGACGTCCCTCTTCCTCTTGATCTATTATTTGATATAGACAACATAAAATAATGATTTATTCATGGTTTTGATGTTTCTATCTTTTCTTCTATTTGATCCCTATTCTTCCATAATTGAGGGTATATATCATTCAATTTAAATAGGTTATCATTGTGTTACACTTTGACTTGGTGCTCTATCATGGATTCCTTCCTCTCAATTCTTGATGTGGGTGGTATGGAATAAATCCCAAACATCTTTTTCATATTTAAGTTATGTGGGATAAGTGTGATCATCCTAGAATAATATTCATGTGACTTAAAGAAATGTGTAACTTACTATTTTTATGAAATATATGTTATTATACCCCCTCATGTCTCATTGGGTCTGTTGGTTCCATGTTTGGGACTTGCAACCACCTATGAGGCTTTCCTTCCCTTTAGCTTTTGATAATTTGGAAAAATTTTAATGGTTGAATTAACTCAACATGTTATTGGATTACCTTGGTAAGTGTGGTAATTTCTTTGACTAAAATTTGGAATTAAATTATATATATTATCATGTAATTGGTTTTGGTATGATAATATGATAAAATATGTATATCTTGGCATGTTAACGATAATTTGAAATAATTGACAAGTGAAATAGATTTTTTATAATTATTATGATTATTGTTAATCAATCCTCATGGAATATAAATGTTAATAATTTGTAATTTGGATACATTATCCAATATGGAATGTTTGATGAATTATATTTAATTGAATTTGTTTCATTTTTTTTGAATTATGAAATTGTCCTTAACATAGGAATTTGCATATGATCTCATGTACTCCTAGCACACAAGTGACCCAAGAAAGGTATTTCACACTTGGTCTCGTGATACATTTTTTCTTATCATGGTCTTGTGCCCTTGGAACATGTAAGTGAACATATCATGTGATGTTTCATAGAGACCAGTAGGATATGGTTACATTTTCCCTTTACATGGTATTTCTCCCTAGAAACATGTTAGTGGCTCTTGTAAGAGAATTTTCATAGAACCCTGTATTTCTTTTTTACAAAATTCCTGGGGCGAGACACATGTTTACATGAGATATAATATTGGATATTCATCCAAGGTAGAAAAATATAAAATATACAAGGGTGATTGATATCTATTTTTTATCAATATATTTTAGGGTGTATTAATGTATTCATTTCTATATTTAATTTATTATTCTTTCCATTGTGTTAATAGTATGAATTAATTTATGTTTTATGGAAGGATTCAATATTTATTTGGAAAATGAGGTGAAGGAGGAAAATATTTGTGATAAAGGACAGTTCATGGTGCAAGCAAAGCGAAGTGGAATGACACTACATTTTTAGGGAAAAAGAAAAAACACATAAAGATGATGTAAGGTGTAGAACTACACTGGAAAATTTACATGATGCGTATTTAATTACATAGTATGATGTTTTTAAAAAGAAGTTTATACCACCCACTACGTGTCAGGAAGGTTTACTCACTATGAATCCAATACACACCGTGTATAAAAATAATCATTATGAATTCCAAGAGTGATAAAGATCCTTGAAAACCCACTTGTGACATAGATTACACATCATGTAAAACCTTATACATCGTTAATGATTTAGTAGACATAAAAACAAATGATGTTGGTGGCTAAGGGGTAATGAAAACCCTTTATATTTACCCCCTTATCCATATAACATTGGGAATCTGGGACCGAAGGAGGATGAGTTAAAATCATGACTAAGGGAATCTGATGGATTATTTTAGACGAGAGATTAATTATTTGAAGCCCTGTTTCCCCTTTATTCATCCTCAAGTATCCATGTTTCTTATTATCATTGTTCCTAGGATGAGATAATATTTTTCTTTAGGATGGGTGTTGTGATTGTAAGAGGATATGATGGTTAGGGATTATTTCTATTTCTTATTCTATTTTGGGATTCTTTCAACACTATTTATCAATTCCAATTTTTCATAATTTAATGTTACATGACCATATTTAAATTTTGAGGATTATCATTTTATTGCATCAATTAATTGGATTATTTTGTATATGACCATTATGAAATATTCTTTAATTATGTTTAAATAGAATTGTTGGTTGCCTAGTTTTGTGATATAAATTAGAAGATTACATTTTTAATGGTGTAATGATAGGATTAGAATAGGTTACCCAGACCCAGGATCCTTTCCCATCTAATTCAAATGAAAAAATTGAATAAATACATTATCAATTGAATCCATAATGCATGACCATGAAAATAAATGAACCTATAATGTTTCAATTCTCATATAAAAACCAATATTTTTCACGTTATTTAATTATACAATAAAATAAATCAATGTTCAATTTCAATTTTTGTAATTAATTTATAACATAAAGATCATCCTTGTGGGTTCTAAACTCAGACTTTATAAGTACTATATTTTTTATTTTAATGTCAGATTTTTATTAATTAAAAAGTTCGTGTATCCCCTTAGGAAATTAACAGTGCCCTGTGGGCTGTCAATGACCCTTCCCAAGCTTTAGGATCCACAAATAGATAATGATATATGGAATTATGTCAATGTAGGTTTGGATGATGTCATGTGTCATCCTAGAGCATAAGTTTATTTGATGTCCTGTATATATTTATGAATCAATTCCCCGATCTATCATACTATTGTATGCCCTATTTATCCAGAATAGAATGATTCGAAACCTTGTGCGTTAGACTATTGAGTTGTACTCACACCTTATTAGGGTTCTATTTTGTACCCAGAAAGACTTTAGGGAAATAACGACCCATACATTACATACATTATTAATACTTCAAAATTGAAGCATACTTATTACAACATATAACAAAACCACAAATGGACCATATAGGTATAGTGTCTTTAGAAACTGGGAAACATAAACAACTGGTTCATAAAGCATCTACTTTGCCTCCCATTTATTTCATCAGATCTAGAGTCCCTTTTTGGAATATTCTACTTAATAACCTTCTTCCTAACCTGGGGAAATAAAACATACAAAAGGGTGAGCTCAAATGCTCAGTAAGGGTAAATAAAAGAAATATCAATCATGTCATATTCATAAGAACATATCTTTTGGAAATCTAAACCTGCAAAAGAGATCATAATTTCATAACATGGGATAAATCATAGTAGTGAAATGTAATCCCAATAATCATAACTTAAAACATGAAACTTTGTGGCATGCACACATAATCATAGAGAATCATTTCTTATTATTCAAGGCTCATTGCCAAGACTATCTTAGTGGACAAAGTCTCTTTCTGAACCGAGTTCACTCCTCATTTCAGTCCTGTTTCACTGAACCGGTATAACCTACCGTTCCAGCCATGTCTATCTCATGAGATATAAAATCATTACCCAATGCATTGGAGGGAGGTATAGGTCCCACCCATCTCATAATGATACCATTCTTATGTGTGCTACAAAATCATAAACCATACATCATAGCATAACCCATGTAATAAAAATGGGATTCTTAAACAACATGACATCATAAAACAATTCATATAAGATAAAGGAATTCATAAAAATATTTCCATCACAACATAATCAAATCCATGTAATAATAGGGATAGAAACAGAACCCTTTATTATCTTAGATGGAAAATAATTTTGGTAAAACACTTGAACTCCATTCTTGAGGAAAATATCCTTTCTACTTCAAAAACATTTTCCTTTCTTAAAATTTCTTACAATTTTAAACTAAAAGAAGTTTATTAAAAATAAACTTGAAAAATTGTAAAGTAAGCTTCTTGGAAATAATTTTTTAAAAATCCATTCATGCTGTATAAGTTAAAAAAAACATTCTTCGTACTTTTGTTGGAAAAGTCAAAAAGTACCTCGTACGAAAAATGACAAAAGATTTCTTTCATATCTTTTACTAAAAACTCGCCGAAGGGTAAAATTTGATTTAAACAATAGTAGGTTGATGGAAATATTATTAAATATTGAGTAAACATGGATTTGGATGATAAAATACACCCCAATAAATACCAAAGTATAAACAATCTCGGATAAAATGAGATTGTGATATTTTCCTTACCTTAGGTCCGTTTTGCTTCATAAGTGTCCGAACCTCCTGTATAATGATTTAAATAATGTTATTGACTTATTCCAGAATCATACTTATTTTTATGATATCATATATGGTCATATTCTTAGTTTCTTAGTAGTAATATTTCATTGCTACTTGTTATTCGGGTGTTTATATCTTTTGGTTCTTATGCATGTCTTGTCGAATAAATTCTTATTCTTCTCTTTAGGTTGTAGATACCTCATTTAAAGAATGGTATTAGTGTAATATATATCATATTCATTCATTCAATTCATTTATATAATCATTATTAAATAAAGATCATGTAGAACGAGTCGCATCACATCGTGGAGACGGTATTCCGTACGTACGCATGAGTGATGATATTGTTCCTATGATCGTGTAATTGTATTTGAGTGTATGTATAATATTTCAGAATCAGTATTACTTTATAATAGTCATATATAGTAATTATTTACACCATTATATCCATCCAAGTAAGGTGGTGGTGGAAAATAGATTACACCACGGCGTGGAGACGGTATTCCGTACGTACGCACACGCGGTGATTTCTTTTTCCGTAGGATGGATAGATGGTGAAATAGGGTTGTTTCATACTTATAATAACATATCAGTATATGAGTGATACTGATGTTATTACTTCATAATGAAACAACTAAATAAGAATAAGTGGAAGAAGAAATAAAGATGAAAGAATCGGTAACGGACATTACCTCTTCTTTGAGGTGCTTCTTTGAGACCTTCTTTTAGGGCACTAAAATTAGTCTTTGAAGAAGACCAGGACCTCTTGGATGTCTCAAGGGAAGTGGAGAGGAGGAATTGGCAGGGTTTGGCCGAGCCTTAAGGCTCAAAGTGGTGCGAGGAAGAGGGGGAGGAGGTGCCCTTTTATAAGGAAGGAGAGGGGCAGCTTTGGTAAAACTAAAAATATTATTTTATTATAAAGTCATGTTCGGTTTTAAATAGCTCAAAATTGATATATTTAGAAGATAAGGTGGGGATGGGTCGAAAGCCTCTCATCCAATAGAATTTAGACAAGTTTAGGTTCCTATTGTAACCTTATCATTTAGATTTAACATTAAGTTAAATAATTTTACTTTTACTGTGTCTTCTTGTGTTCTTATAATATAAGGTTAATAAACTTACTATAAGCAGACAAACGAACCCCAAGTTGTTTATTATTAATATATATAACCTTATTTAAGTAATTTGGCCAAACCTTAGATTTTTAGGAATAAAAGAACAATTACTAATATAATATTTGTTTTAAAAACTATTTTGTGTCAATTTTGACACAATTTAGTAATTGATTTTTTTTAAAATCATAACAGAATTATTAGTTCGAAAAAAGTTAATTAAATCAATACTAACATGTCATATTAACCTAGAAAATTAGTGGAATTCATAAAAAGTCTCTAATTACATTTATTTGGGTATTTATAACATCAATTATGTCAATATTTCATTAATAAGATAATTACTCCATCATCGTTGTGTCATAAATAAATTAAATTATTTAATGTCTAAAAATTAAAAATAAAATACCATTATGTAGGAAATTTTTTTAGATTTCTAATGAATTTTTATATTCGAATTTATATTATGTATAACCCCATATTAAAAATGATTTACTTATTAAACTTTGATTTTAACTGTTTAACCCTTCTTTAAATAAATTAATAATAAATTTCCTAATCTAATCCAAGTGGGCCTAAATGGTCATATTTTATTCCTAAGGTTTTTTTGGTCGAATTAAACTTGTGCAATAGAATTAGGACATGTGTTAGGGTAATAATAATATCATTGTTACCCTTAATTACCCTATTTACTTTTAACCGTGGTAAATAAAAGTAAAAAGTTACTATTCACCAAAAATTATTTTCATCTCATTGAACCACATTTTAGTCCTTGATATTAACCGTGTCTCTCGGATTTTTGAAATTCCACTCACAGAAGCGGTAAAATTAAGTTTTATGAAAAATTCAGTATTTTTAACTACCACTTAGTGGTTTCACTATTCATCAAAAATTGAATGTTTTTAGAAAAATACCAAAATTTCACCCTAGGCTAATTTCGACATTCCGAATCCAAAAATGAAGTCCATTTTGAAAAATAAAAATTATAAAAGTTTAAAAAGTGGTTATTACTATTCATAACGGCTAGTTTTAATAATATTTTAATAGCATATATTTTTTTAGTGAAACTCGGTATTGCGTATGACGCAAGCTATCGAGGAAGGTCGAGATTTCGTGTAAAGCAAGCCAAGCATGTTTTGTGTAGAAAAATATTCTTTTGATGATTTATATAACATAAAAGTCTCGAGTGTTACATTCTACCCCCCTTAAAATGAATTTCGCCCTCAAAATTCGTCACTTTGTAACAAACAGATGAGGATACCTCTCCCTCATCATATCCTCAAGATCCCATGTAGCTTCTTCTAATTGGTGGTTCCTCCATAAAACTTTCAAAAATCGATTGGTCTTGTTTCATAGGACTTTTTCGCTACGATCCAGAATCTCTATCGGTTGTTCTTCATAAGAAAGATCTTGCTCCAGCGGTACAACTTCTGAGCTGAGTACATGTGAAGGATCAGGTATGTACTTTCTCAGGAGAGATACATGGAACACATCGTGTACTTGAGAGAGATTCGGTGTAAGCGCCAATCGACAAGCTACCTTCCCGACACGATCCAGTATTTTGAAAGGACCGATATATCTAGGGCTCAACTTCCCCTTCTTCCCAAATCTCATAACCCTCTTCCAGGGAGATATTCATAAGAACACTTTATCACCCACTTCAAACTCCAGGTCTTTTCTTCGGTTGTCAGAATAACTTTTCTGTCGATTCTGAGCTGCTCTTATGTGTTGTTGAATAGATCTGACCTTTTCTGCCATTTCATCAACGAGATCAGGTCCTAATAGCTTTCTTTCCCCAACTTCATCCCAGCAAGTTGGAGTCCTGCATTTCTTTCCATAGAGAGCTTCATAAGGAGACATCTTAATACTGGAGTGAAAGCTATTATTATAAGAAAATTCCACCAAATGTAGGTGTTGATCCCAACCACCTTTGAAATCCATAGATCAAGCTCTCAACATATCTTCTAGGGTTTGAATTGTTCTCTCAGACTGACCGTCTGTCTGAGGATGATAAGCAGTGCTGAAACTCAACTCTGTATCTAGATTATGCTGAGGACTTCACCAAAACTTCAAGGTAAATCTCGGATCCCAATGAGATATAATAGAAAGTGGTACTCCATGCAATCTTACCACTTCCATTACATATATCCTGGAAAGCTGATCTAGAGAGAAATCCTCTCTAATAGCAATGAAGTGTGCAGACTTTGTAAGATGATCAACTATGACCCAGAGAGCATTATTGCCTTTGGATGTTTTAGGAAGTCCTGTAACAAAGTCCATAGAGAGGTTTTCCCATTTCCATTCAGGTATGGGTAAAGGTTGTAACATCCCCTTAGACTTCTGTCTCTCAGCTTTAATTTGTTGACAAACCAAGCATCGAGAAACATATTCAGCAACATCTCTTTTCATGTCATCCCACCAGAAGTACTCTTTCAGGTCCCTATACATCTTCGTGCTTCCAGGATGAATAGAGAATGAAGAACTATGAGACTCATCTAGCAGCTCCTTCTTTAATTCGGGGATGGGAGGAGCACAAACCCGATTCCTGAACTTTATTATCCCATCACAATCAAGGTTGAATTCAGGAACATTTCTCACCTTCTTTTGTAACTCAACATCTTTTTTCTGTGCCTCTTTAATCTTCACATGTATAGATGGTTGAACATTCATTTGAGAAAGATAAGATTTTTCCCCTTCCATTATAATTCCAAGATATATCCTTTGTAAATCCATAAATATTGGATCTTTTGTGATCCTCATCATGGATAAACTGGCATGGTCTTATCGACTTAATGCATCTGCCACCTTGTTTGCTTTCCCAGGGTGGTAATGGATTGAGCAGTCGTAATCCTTAATCAGCTCCAACCATCTTCTATGACGCATATTCAGCTCCTTTTGTGTGAAAATATACTTTAAACTTTTATGATCTGTATAAATATCACACCTTTCACCATAAAGGTAATGCCTCCAAATCTTTAATGCAAAGATTACCGCAGCTAACTCCAAATCATGTGTTGGGTAATTTTGCTCATGGATTTTCAACTGTCGTGAGGCATAAGCTATCACCATATCATTTTTCATAATAACACACCCCAATCCCTTCTTGGATGCATCACTATAGATCACAAGCCTTTCTCCACTACAAGGCAGTGTGAGCACAGGTGCACTGGATAACCTTCTTTTCATCTCCTTGAAATTCTCTTCCCATTCCTCCATCCAGACAAACTTAACTCCTTTCCGAGTCCACTTGGTGAGTGGATTAGATAATCGTGAAACATCTTTCACAAAACGTCGATAATATCGAGCCAAACCAAGAAAACATTGGATCTCAGTTACTGTTGTTGGTCACGACCATCTTTCGATAACCTCTATTTTTGCTGGATCCATAGATATCCCCTCTTTTGAGATTATGTGACCCAAAAATGCAACTTTTTGAAGCCAAAATTCACACTTGGTAAATTTGGCATAAAGCTTATCCTTTCTCAGGGTCTTCAATATAATTCTCAAGTGATCTTCATGTTCTTCCTTGCTCTTTGAATAGACAAGAATATCCTCTGTAAAGACTACCACAAATTGATCAAGATAGTCTCTAAAGACTCTATTCATCAGATCCATGAAGATAACAGGGGAATTAGTAAGACCAAATGGCATCACTATAAATTCATAGTGTCCATACCTTGTACGGAAAGACATCTTTGGTATATCCTCCCTTTTGACCCTTAATTGATGATACCCTGAATGAAGATTAATCTTGGAAAAGTATTGAGCTCCGCGTAGTTGGTCAAATAGGTCATCAATGCGCGGGAGAGAATATTTGTTCTTGATAGTGATCTTGTTAAGTTATCGATAATCAATGCAGAGTCTCATTGATCCATATTTCTTCTTAACAAATAGAACATGTGCTCCCCAAGGTGACGCACTAGGGCGTATGAATCCCTTATCAAGATTATCTTGGAGTTGCTTCTTCAATTCCTGCAACTCAATTGGGGCCATTCTATAAGGTATCTTTGAAATAGGCAAAGCACCCGGTACGAGTTCTATTGAAAACTAAACTTCAGGATTCAGTGGAAGACCCAGTAATTCCTCCGGAAAGACATCATCAAACTCCCGTACAATGGGAATATTCTTAATCGTGAGTTTCTCACCAACCATGTGAGATAAATAACCTTCATTTAGTGGAATCAATACCCATAAAATGGAAGAAATTTCCACTGGAAGGTTATGTTCATCCTTGCATTGATAGATGATCATAGATTGATCTGGAATATGAAATGTGACTTCCCTTCTTTGGAAATTGATATGAGCTCCATATAAAGAAAGCCAATCCATGCCAAGAATCCGATCAAATTCCACTATAGTAAGGATCACAAGATTTGCAGGAAGCACTTTCCCACAAAATTCGATCGAAGAAGAATTATAAACGTTTGATGCGACTGTTGTGCCATTAGGTGTTGTCACATCTTACTCAACATCTAATTGTTGAAGTAATAAGGTGATATCCTTAGAAAATTCTTCAGAAATAAAAGAGTGGGTGGATCCAGAATCAAATAAAACATTTTCTACTTTAGAGTGGATGGTAAGTGTACCTTTCACCACATCGTTATCGTACTCCACATCGCTGATAGAAATTGCATGTGACATTCCTTTGTCTTTAGCCTTAAGAGTTTGTTGACGTCGACCATCATCACCAACCCTTGGACTAGGGCATTTATTGGCATAATGTCCCATCTCCTTGCACTTGAAACATTGAAGTGTAGTAGGTTCATTCTGTGTATCCCTTCCTTTGTTTTCATCATTAGACATCTTCTTCCCATCATCGCGACATTCAAATGCCCGATGACCTTCCTTTACACATTTGAAACATTTACTTGTCCCTTTAAGACAACTCCCACCATGTTTCTTTCCAAACTTTGAGCATAAGGGAAAGCTCATCTTCTTTTCAGTGTGCTCTTTAGATTTTCCTTTGAATTATATTTTCCTCTTCTTATCAAACCCATATGACTGATGGATTACTCCAATCTCTATCTCGACATTGAGAGCACATCGAACGATTTCCTCGTAGCTATTGAAGTCCCTTATGGCTAACGCCCTTCGAAGACTTGGTTTTAAGCCACTAAAGAAGCGATCGATCTTACTCTTAGGTTGGATAATAATACCAGAAGCGTACCTTGAAAGTCTTGTAAAATTTTCTTCATAGGTACCAACAGATTCATCATCCTTTTGCTTCAGTTCAAGAAACTCTTTCTCCATCTTTGTTCGGAGAATACGAGGGAAGTACTTATTGAAAAATAAGTTCTTGAACTCGTCCCATTACATGGACTCAATTTCATCCCTTTGCTTCATATTCTTAATAAGATTCCACCATTGATCAGCATCTCCTTCCAAATGATACACTACTAGGATGACTTTATCATGTTCAAAACATTGAAGAACTGAAAATATCTTTTCAGTAGTACTAATCCATTATTCAGCAACTAATGGATCAGTAGACCCGCTGAAAGAAGGTGGACGCTACCTCATGAAGGATTCAACAGAATGTTGCTCCTTCCTTTTCTCGTTTGTAAGTCCTGCATGATTCATAGCTTGAGAAAGTTGTGTGAGCATGGCTACAAGATTTTGCATTCCAGCTCCCATAACTTTTGGTTGCTCAAGGGGACAATCATTGCATTGCCTATCACATTCCGCATTAACACGGTTCCTTCGGGTTCCAGTCATTGACTAAAACCAAGAAGAATAGTGTGAGCAACACTAATTATAATAGGAAAACCACATAATCAAGAATAATATTTCACACTTAAGGTCTTATCCTAGGTTATTCATGGCCATTTCTAAAAAACTAAGATTGTGTTCTATGCTTAGACTTATCCTTAGGGTTCTTACTAAGGCTTTCACATCCTAGTTTCCAAAGGATGACTATACCTTTCCTCTGATACCAACAATAACGACCCATAAATTACATACATTATTAATACATCAAAATTGAAGCATACCTATTACAACATATAACAAAACCACAAAAGGACCATATAGGTATATTGTCTTTAGAAACTGGGAAACATAAACAACTAGTTCATAAAGCATCTACTTTGCCTCCCATTTATTTCATCATATCTAGAGTCCCTTTTTGGCATATTCTACTTAATAACCTTATTCCTGAGCTGGGGAAATAAAACATAAAAAAAGGGTGAGCTCAAATGCTCATTAAGGGTAAATAAAAGAAATATCAATCACGTCATATTCATAAGAACATATCTTTTGGAAATCTTAACCTGCAAAAGAGATCATAATTTCATAACATGGGATAAATCATAGTAGTGAAATGTAATCCCAATAATCATAACATAAAACATGAAACATTGTGGCATACACACATAATCATAGAGAATCATTTCTTATTAGTCAAGGCTCATTTCCAAGACTATCTTAGTGGGCAAAGTCCCTTTCTGAACTGAGTTCACTCCTCGTTTCAGTCCTGTTTCAGTGAACCGGTATAACCTACCGTTCCAGCCATGTCTATCTAATGATATATTAAATCTTTACCCAATGCATTGGAGGGAGATATAGGTCCCACCCATCTCATAATGATACCATTCTTATGTGTGCCACAAAATCATAAACCATACATCATAGCATAACCCATGTAATAAAAATGGGATTCTTAAACAACATGACAACATAAAACAATTCATATAAGTTAAAGGAATTCATAAAAATATTTCCATGACAACATAATCAAATCCATGTAATAATAGGGATAAAAACAGAACCCTTTGTTATCTTAGATGGAAAATAATTTTGATAAAACACTTAAACTCCATTCATGGGGAAAATATCATTTCTACTTCAAAAAAATTTTCTTTTATTAACATGTCTTACAATTTTAAACTAAAAGAAGTTTATTAAAAATAAACTTGAAAGCTTTTAAAGGAATCTTCTTTGAAATAATGGTTTAAAAATCCATTCATGCCGTATAAGTTAAAAAAACATTCTTCGTACCTTTGTCGGAAAAGTCAAAAAGTACCTCGTACGAAAAACGACAAAATATTCCTTTCATATCTTTTACTAAAAACTCACCGAAGGGTAAAATTGGATTTAAACAATATTATGTGGATGGAAATATTATTACATATTGAGGAAACATGGATGTGGATGATAAAATACACCCCAGTAAATACCAAAGTATAAAAAATCTCGGATAAAATGAGATTGTGATATTTTCCTTACCTTAGGTCCGTTTTGCTTCGTAAGTGTCCGGACCTCATGTATAATGATTTAAATAATGTTATTTACTTATTAAAGAATCATACGTATTTTTATGATATCATATATGGTCATATTCTTAGCTTCTTAGTAGTAATATTTCATTGCTACTTGTTATTCGGGTGTTTATAACTTTTTGTTCTTATGCGTGTCTTGTCGAATAAATTCTTATTCTTATCTTTAGGTTATAGATACCTCATTTCCTGAATGGTATTAGTGTAATATATATCATATTCATTCATTCAATTCATTTATATAATCATTATGAAATTAAGATCATGTAGAATGAGTCGCATCACATCGTGGAGACGGTATTCCGTACGTACGCACGAGTGATGATATCGTTCCTATGATCGTGGAATTGTATTGGTATGTATGTATACTATTTCAGAATCAGTATTACTTTATAATAGTCATATATAGTCATTATTTACACCATTATACCCATCCAAGTAAGGTGTTTGTGGAAAATAGATTACACCATGGCGTTGAGACGGTATTCCGTACGTACGCACGCACGGTGATTTCTTTTTCCATAGGATGGATAGATGGTGAAATAGGGTTGTTTCATACTTATAATAACATATCCGTATATTAGTGATACTGATGTTATTACTTCATAATAAAACAACTGAAGAATAAGAAGTGGAAGAAGAAATAAAGATGAAAGAATCGGTAACAGACATTACCTCTTCTTTGAAGTTCTTCTTTGAGACCTTAGTTTAGGGCACTAAAATTGTTCTTTGAAGAAGACCAGGACCTCTAGGATGTCTCTAGGGAAGTGGAGAGGAGGAATTGGCAGGGGTTGGCCGATCTTGAAGGCTCAAAGGGGTGTGAGGAAGAGGGGGAGGAGGTGCCCTTTTATAAGGGAGGAGAGGGGCACCTTTAGGAAAACTAAAAATATTATTTTATTATAAAGTCAAGTTCGGTTTTAAATAGCTCCAAATTGATATATTTCGAAGATAAGGTGGGGATGGGTCTAAATACTCTCATCCACTAGAATTTAGACAAGTTTAGGTCTTATTTTAACCTTATAAATTAGATTTAACATTAAGTTAAATAATTTTACTTTTACCGTGTCTTCTTGTGTTCTTATACTATAAGGTTAATAAACATACTATAAGCATCCAAAAGAACCCCAAGTTGTTTATTATTAATATATATAACCTTATTTAAGTCATTTGGCCAAACCATAGATTTTTAAGAATAAAATAACAATTACTAATATAATATTTGTTTTAAAAACTATTTTATGTCAATTTTAAAACTATTTAGTAATTGATTTTTGTGAAAATTATAACAGAATGATTAGTTCGAGAAAAGTTAATTACATCAATACTAACATGTCATATTAACCTAGAAAATTAGTGGAATTCATAAAAAGTCTCTAATTACATTTATTTGGGTATTTATAACATCAATTATGTCAATATTTCATTAATAAGATAATTACTGCATCATCATTGTGTCATAAATAAATTAAATTATTTAATGTATAAAAATTATAACTAAAATACCATTATGTAGGAAATATTTTTATCTTTATAATGAATATTTATATTCTAATTTATCTTATATATAACCCCATATTAAAAATTATTTACTTATTAAACTTTGATTTTAACTATTTAACCCTTCTTTAAATAAATTAATAATAAATGTCCTAATCTAATCCAAGTGGGCCTAAATGGTCATATTTTATTCCTAAGGTTGTTTTTGGTCGAATTAAACTTGTCCAATAGAATTAGGACATGTGTTAGGGTAATAATAATATCATTTTTACCCTTAATTACCCTATTTACTTTTAACCGTTGTAAATAAATGTAAAACCGTTACTATTCACCAAAAATTATTTTCATCTCATTGAACCACATTTTAGTCCTTGATATTAACCGCGTCTCTCGGATTTTAGAAATTCCACTCACAGAAGCGGTAAAATTATGTTTTATGAAAAATTCAGTTTTTTAACTACCACTTAGTGGTTTCACTATTCATCAAAAATTGAAAGTTTTTAGAAAAATACCAAAATTTCACCCTAGGCTAATTTCGACATTCCGAATCCAAAAATGAAGTCCATTTTGAAAAATAAAAATTATAAAATTTCAAAAAGTGGTTATTACTATTCATAACGGCTAGTTTTAAAAATATTTTAATAGCATATCGTTGTTTAGTGAAACTCGGTATTGCATACGACGCAAGCTATCGAGGAAGGTCGCGATTTCGTATAAAGCAATCCAAGAAAGTGTTGTGTAGAAAAAGATTCCTTTGATGATTTATATAACATAAAAGTCTCAGGTGTTACAAGGGATGTATGTACAACCAAGTTAATTGGTCCCTGAACTTGATTGATTGATTGCTTCATGGGATTGGAGTATGTAGAAGGAACTAGACATGGGGTTTAGAACTGATGTTTTGGAGTATTTTCTATGAGTATGTTTAGTTTTTTACTAGTGTTACATCGTCACAATATTTATATTTTCATACAATATGTCAGGACATGCTTGATTATTATTATTATTTGGATGATTGGAAATTTATCGTTGTCTAGATTGAGTTGTTTATGTATACTTATATACTATTTGATTTAATTATTTTTTAAATATTAATTTCACTAATATTTAAACTCTATTCTAGAGGGTATAGTCTAACCACTACATTCCTGACACCCTCACTGCTAGTCGGTAGCCTCTAACGTACATGGAGGCATGCCTGAGGAATCATAATAACCCAAATTGGTCACATTTTGGAGAACTGATATGGGGATGTTAAATTACCCATATATCATTTATTTTAAAAAGATATTAAGGTAATCCAATCACCATGTTTTCTAATATGTCATGTTACATTCATGTATGAATAGAAAAGGGTTTAAACAACCAAATAAGAATTGGATGCTAAACCTTGACTTGCTAAAACGTGAAGAAATGAGGAACATAATTTGTAATTCTATTCCTCATCCCAGTTCGTCAATACTATAATATTACATCATATTATATATTGGTATCACTAGTAAATACAACCCAAATATATTTATTTATATATTTTATAACCTCCCACCTCAAATAAAAAGGATTACATATATCCCTAGATTATTGTAAATATTTTTGTGTCATGGATATTCAAGATCTCTCAAGATGTGAATTGAAAAAGGAGGAGAAATTTGTGGATCTAAAATTGATATATAGACAATGTTGTATTGATATTTACACTGATAGTTGGTGAAGTGTCAAAAAATAATTGTATTCAACATCAAGATTATTATATAACTTCTATATTAAAATAATTTTAGTTCCTTTTTTACTAGGATAATTAATTATAAATTTTTATGATGGTTTCATATTTTAATTATTTAATACATTCTCATGAATGATTTAGAAGTTTATTGGTGTTGATTTAACCATAATATAATGAATAATTATTAATGTTTGAAAAACTAAAGAATGAAGAAACCCATTACTGTATGATTTTTAAAGAATAATGAGTCATATTATCTAAAAAATGAACCATGATGAAACCCATTTATATTTCATTATGATTTTATTTAGAGGAATCACACGGTATTTCCATTATTTATATTTCACTATGGTGATGGTCTGTGATTTTTTAATGTAGGGTTATTCATTATGAGTATTATTGTCACACAATATGCTATAATTTAATAACAAAACAAGATGGATAGTTATATAATGAAACTAGTCATTTAAAAATATTAAACCACTTAAATTTAAAGAATCATTTCAACTAACTATGTCACTCAACAATAAATTCATGGATGGTGAATATTTTTTAGACCATCTTAAGAATTTGTAAGGTATATCTGAAAAAAAATAACCCATAAAATTCTTATCGGATTCCATATTAGGATCATTCCATAATACATACCTTCATTCCATTATCCATTGAAGGTATCGAAAATAGGTTCATCCCCAGAGAAAAGTGATGAAGTAAAATTGAAAAACTTGTACATATGTTTGATGGAATATTTCCAAGAAAAATTGGTTAGGATTAATGATAAGGGTTATGGACCAAACATGATCCCAAATCTGGTGGAAATTAAGAAAGGGATATAAATATTAATAAACATTTTTATTATCTACCAGATTATTCTTCTAGTGAGGGTTTTTAGTCAATATTCTTAACACTAGTCTTATTTTTATTGACAAAAAAAATTTAACTGTGGATAAAGATATTGAAACTATGAGACACCAAGGATTATCCATTCGATAACAAGAGTCTTTAAATATTTTAAAAATTCACTTGTTTTATTTGTGTTATGTCACTATTTATCTCATTTTTTTGTTTATTGAAACTACTCAATAACTGTTTATAAGAATAATTATTTAAGAGTTGGTATTTAAATAACCATTGATTCACTGCCTCTCAATGGTCGTGCATCTATCACTTCATACTATCAAGTGGTATCAAATCATATATACTCTTGAAGATCTTACTATATATTTATCAATTAGTATTGGATAACGGATCCCATCAAGAGAAACATTTTCTTCATATTCAAAAAGGATTATGTTTATTCTTTATTAAATATGAATTTTGAAAAAATGGATCTATGGAGAGTATGAATTATATCAACTACAAAGATGTATCAATTTTTTATAGAAATTTATTTCAGATAGGAAAAGATATAATAGTTCCATATCTTATATCTCTTAGAATAGATATTCATGACATCCCCAATAATTGTGTTTATATTATTGATATTGGAAAACATTATTCTCTATGAGGAATGGATTTATGGGGTAGAATGAAATGAATTACTCTCTTCCCTTTTAGAAATATAATTAACATGATTCCTGAGAATAAAAATAACAATTATTATCGGGATAGTCCATGATATCCATGAAAGAGATATTAAATTCAATGATTCACAATTGAAAAACCTTCATGATCAATGTGTTGATATTTTAATTAGAGAGTATTATTCCATGTATGTGTTCTTTGTTTGAGAAGAAAATGATTTTAGATCCATTTGATGTTATAAATAATATCTTAAATATTACACCATTTTGAAGAAGAATATAATAATTATCTTGAACAGATTCAATGAAACAATCCTCACATATGAGGATCAGTACATAAATTAATAGACCATTGATATGATAAAATATTTCTTGATAAATAAAAATGTTCAGTGGAAACCACATTAAAATTTATAAAATAATTGAGGAGAGCTGATACAAAATGGCCTCTTAATGATAAATTTGAAGATAACGATGCTACTATATATTTTTATTAAATCATGTACTTATTATACAAAGGAATAAAATTAGGTAAATAAAAGTATAAGGGTAATTTTACATTTATGTATTTCAATTGTATATTTTTAGCTAGTTTTCTTAATATTAATGGCGATGATTTCATTAATGATCAATCTCAAAGATCATTTAGGAGAAGCAAGGTGGAAAGTGGTTTTAATGATGGGAGCACACATAAATTTAAGGGAATAAAATTAAAAAATAAATTTCTCTAAAAATATTATTTTATTTCTTATTTTGATGAAATTAAAAAAGGATCAATATGATCAAAATAATGAATCACTAAAATATTTCATCGATAACTCAAAATAGTCCATGGAATCCCCTAGAAAAGAAGATGGGGTAGTATATATGGAATTAGTGGAGAGGAAATTTTAAAAGAGGGGAAACAAACGTATCCTAATATGGAATATATTTTTTGGTGAGTTGGAATGAAATAAAGAAACTTGAGATATATAATAATGTATTTAAGAGATATAATAATTCCTTAAATAAATATCTTGATGAATCAAACACTAAAGATATTTGTCATATTGAAAAGAATTTTTTATAGAATATGGGTTATTGTAATGAAATCCACAATGTATGAGATAATATTCTTGATATTACTAAAAATTTTATTAAAAAATGAATATTTAAATGTTGTTTAGTTAAAACTCGTTAGTATTAAAAATTCCACAAAAATATTACAACTTGAGTTTCAAAATTATATCAGATAACTTGGCGAGTACTCTAAATAAGTTGATAAGTTTATTAATGTTACCAAGAAACTATTGTATTAGCATACGGTTCCATAAAATATCATATTTTTTTAACCAATATTATAATTAAAATTATGTGAGAAATGGAATGAAATGGAAAATTTTATCACTTTTACCGAAGAAAGAGAATACACCCACTATTAAATGTTGAGGTGGTATTGAAATTAAAAACAAAAATAAATGATGTGAAAAATTATAAGAATGAAAAAACAAAAAAAATACCCAAATATAATTTGAGGGAATATTATTTCAAGTTTAAAATTTATAAAAAATCATGGGATTTAAAATCAAAAGGAAAATAAAAAACTATATGTTGAGGATAAAAACAATTCAACAGAATAGCTATTTTTGAAGGTAGATACTGGTGAAAAAGAGTTTGTACGAGAAATATATTATGTGTGTTGCTATTATATTTCACTACCATAATCAAAGATACTTCATTGATCGATTTGTAGTTATGTCAAAAGTAATGAGGGTTGGAAAATACAATATCATAAACAGAAGGAAATTTTATTAAAAAAATATTTTATTTTCTTCAGGAATATTATAGGAGGTATGATGAAACAAGAAAAATTATGAATACATGTCTCATCATAAATCTAAAGTAGATAAAGAAAAATCAAAAATCAAAATCTATAAATAGGAGGAGTTAAGAAAAAGTTATGGTGGTTGAGGCGGATTTCAATGTAGTGGAAGGTGATAATCGATAGGTCCTATATAGTTTTTTCTTATAACATATGACTGAAAAAATTAGCAATGAATGATTTAAAGAGGTATGATAAATTATATTTCCATTTAGGAAGTGATGGATCACTCAAAATGAATGGAGTTAGATATAATAAAATTGAGGAGAAAATATTTTCAATCAGAGTTATTCTATTTTTTTATGGGGTCAAGCATGATCTATTGATTGATTCTCAACATTGCAATAATTAAAAAGGTGATATCTTTTCGTTAAAATAATGTTTCATAAGTAATATTATGAATTAAATAAAAATAATGAATGGTAATGAAAAATTGAAAACTTATTTCACATTTCCAATGATAAAAACACAACCTACATGATCATGAAGGTGGTTAATTGGATTTAGCATAGGAGAATTTTTTATTTGTGTTAAAACAATATGAAAAATATAGTATAGTGTAAATCCATGAGAAATATACCTAATATTAATCATTAAGGTCTTTATACTTGTGATACATGTCACAAAGTAAAAATAGTAAACAAGATTCATATGGAAATGAAGCTCAAAATGGAGAAACCTTTAAAAAAAATATATTCAATTGTTTATGGTATAATGATATGTAAATCAACTGATGGATATAATTAATTTATTACTTTTTTGATGATTTTATTCATATAAATTAATTTATTTTATTTATTCTAAATCACAATATATTGATATGTTTAAGAAGTTTTATTTGTGTTCTAAAAAATAAATGTTATATTCTATAAAAAAGGTTTTGGTCCAAAAATATATTCAAATACATGAATGATTAATGAGGAGAGAGTTTCATATCATTATAATCATTGAATAATTAATTCATATAGTGATCTATACAAACCATAATAGAATGGATTACACAAAATGAACACCCAATATGTGGTGTATATAATATAGACAATGTTATCAGATCATTGACCCTTCATGTTTTATTGGGAAGAAAATAACCACAACTAACTACATTCTGAATTGTTTTTTTCATTAACCTAAATAAATTAATAAACCAAATTAGATATTTATTGGAAAACAAAAATTTAATAGATTAAATATATTTCAAAACCAATGTTACATCAATATTGAAGGAATAAATATTTTAAAGATTGATGAGAGGGTCAATGATGGGATATTTCTTGGTCACACACCCAGTTGAATGAATTATTTGTGTTACAATCAGAATTTGAAGAATATCATTAATATATTCAATGTGATTATTTTAGGGAATCAAAATTCAATATATATATCATTACCAATTACTGAAGGTATTGAATAATCATTTGGGATAATATTGGAAAACATGGGATGGATATGAACACTATCGTATATTTTCAAAACTATCACTATGTTTTTAAATTTTATTATGATGAGGAAGTCATAATGAAAAAAGGATATAATATTTAAGGACATAGAAAATTTATTGAACCTAAAATAAACTATAGGTAGTAATTAATGTCTTCAAACATAGAGGATTATTTGGAAATTCAAATAATACCAGCTTTTTTTCTAATGTTTATCAAATGAGTATTGATGAAGCATTATAACACGAGTCTTAGATAACTGTAATGGAAGAATAGTTGACTCAATCTAATACCAAATAATACACTAATAAAAAAATTTCTTTCAGGATACAATAAGTTGTATATTACCTTACACTTGTGTGACACTATGTTAAATAAAACAGTTCATGATAATCAATCTAATTTCCAAGGCCAATATACAAGTTTGATTATTTAGTCTTGAAAAATATCTCTGGAAGAATACTACTGAAACAATTCAAAATCAGTTCTACCGCTGTCCAATTACTCAATCTGATGACCTGTACTAGCTTAATAATTAATGAATATTTTCTTATTTATTCTCCTCCTTCAGTTCGGAAAACATCATCGGGTATTCTAAATCATAAAACTCCTCTCAAAAAACATTCACCACTCCTCCTACTCTCATCAACTATGAACATTTCATGTATTAGAAAGTTTAAAGTACTCTCCTCCATTTATAGGTGTGCCAAAAATGGTTTAGGTAGAAAGGGGAAATATTTTCCTACTCAAACAAATTCCCGAAACATAAAGTTTACATACATTTCACAAACATCTTTGACTTATTCTGTGCTTCCCTTATCTTCTTGATACATCTCTAAATTTATAAAATCATCTCAAAACATCAACATTATTAATAATTTCTAAAAATTATTTATTAGGATTCTGATTGTAACACTGATTTACTCATTATGATGGAGGAAAATGTTCAATAAAAGATTAATCATTATGTTTATCTACACAAATTGAAACATATGAAAAGTGTATTTATTCTCATCAAAATTCTTGGAACAATATGAGAAAAAACATTCCATTCAGATTCTCCATAACTGCTATTAGATATATCATATTGAATCCATTCTATAAAATAAATTGGTGGAATTCATTCACTATTTTGTTTTTGAAAAACATAGTCACAACATCTAAATATTCCATCACATTATTGAAAGAACTTTCTGACGACCCATGTTTTTAAACGAGATGAAATTAAAATGGAATTAGATTTTTGGTGTTTACTGGAAGGGTCATTTTTAAAACCAATACCATAAATGTAATTCTGATAGTTAAAACACATAATTTAATTGTTTTTAGAATTGTTTGAAGGCATGAGGGGTCCCTCAGGTGTTTCATTGAGTTTTGAGAATGTCAAGTATGCAAATATAATTTTTTATGCTCTAAAAAGGGAATATGGTTTGTTTAAAACTATGTGTCCCAAAGAAGAAAATGGTTTTGCCTTATCAGAGTAGCATATGTTCCTTACATAGACTATGTACGCTTTTCCCATACCATGCTCATAACCACCATAGGTAGTTCTATTTATAAAGTACCTAAATAATATTGACTTCACAGTTGGCTAATGGTTAGGAAAACCTTGTGGCACAACCATGTGAGGGGGAATCCTTAATTAGTGGATGAAACAAAATTTACATAGAGTTTGAACAAACCATGTGGCCAAACCCTGATCCCACCTAATTTTGGGTGAAAAGTCAATTATTACCTTAATGAATTATTTTTACCCCTTTATTTTCCCTTCTTCCTTCAATGGACCAGCACCCCCTTTCTTCATCATTTGAGCTACCAAATTCATAAATCCAGGCTTCTGATATCAGTTTGTCATCCAGTATCTATTTCTCAATCTTTCAGAAGAAATATATTCTTCTCTATAAGCTCCACTAGTCTCTCAAATCCTATCAATGTTTATATTTCTATCCATTTCTCAATTTTGGTGTAAGATCATTTTCCATGTTTTCACGGTGTTGGATCATTTCTCATATATATCCCAACATACTTCAAATCTATGTCCAATATTGAATTAGGAGTCATCTACGAACATAAAGTGGATGGTCATGTTGTTTTTCGTTCAGTTTTGTCATCTCATAGCTTTGTGGTTCTTCCACACACTAGATTTAGCTGAGACTTAACATTTAATTTATTGTTTCATATAAAATTTATCATCATAATTTATTATAAACTTAATGATCTTTGTCTGGATGTTCATAGGTTGTATAAACCTAAATGGTCACTCCAGGGGTGTGCCATGTGAAATTGGCCATTTCAACCAATTTTTCAAAATGCCCAGAATGCATTATTAGATTTTAGCTTAGTTTTAAAATTGTTTCTCCATGGAATATTTGAATTAAATTGAAGCTGAGGCACCTATTAGGTGTTTCGTTAATCATATCCTAGGAATTGACCAAGTATAAAATTTCCTTCTTCGGCCATGTAACCCTTCCAATGTACTCTTTAATCCTTTTGTGTAAAATTTCCATGATTTATATAATTTAATGGAATCACATAGGCCTAATGAATGTTTTTCCATTGTTATATTAAATGGATTGATTAAATGGAATTGTTATATATAATGGTTTCAATTCCTTTAATGTTATGGTTTTTTCAATATGGATTACCCGGATTTATATGAAGGAATTGATTAAAATGGAATGGATTATGAATGGTAATCAAACCTCAATAAATCGCGTGTAGAGTATGGAACCTTACACTAGTGATACTATATGGTCATTGGGATGAGGTGACATGTTCCATGATTAGAGTGTATCATAGAGGCTCGCTCACCATACCGAGTGTTGTAGTTTGACATCTCTCTCTATACTGGGATCTAGAGAATATAACCAATTTCATGAGCTCATAGGATTGTTATACTAGAAATGGTATGTGAGAGTTATGCCCCACTGCATCTATCATTTTTATTCTAGGTATGTGTTCATTAGGCATCTGCACAAACATGGTTCATATAGGTGAATAAAATATATAATTAAACTATATAAATTACTACTATTAATATATATTTTCATATGATCATACACTTCTATCGATCAGGGGCCAAAGCAGGTAGACTCACCAGGTGTCTTCTAGGAATATGAGTGGGTTGGTTATTTATTTCGGCATTATTTTAATGTTATGTTTATACCTATACAAAATTTAGTTATGAAGACTACTCAGATTACATGTTGACACAGTTGGTGGAGGCCTACTAATATTTTTACCTCACACCGTACTCAATTAGACCATGGAACCATATAATTTTTTTTGACTATAGTATTAGATACTGTCATAGATCCCCTCAACAAGTTGTTATTGTCATTATTTTATATAGAGAATCAAAGTAGAGAATTGGGAGTTAGCTCGAGACTCTTGGAGATGCTTTTGTCTCTTTTTCTCATTTGTACTATTATATAACATGTGTGTACCTAATTTTTTTCTTTTGAATTACAACATTAAATGAATACATATACCAGACAATACCTTAGAATATTTTTTAGTATTTACTAGTGTTTAGTTAGTTTATATCTTCATCTACTTACTTATTCAATTGTCTGTATATGCTTCTATAGTTTACTGAATCTTCCATCTCATAGAATAATTATGTTGTATATTTATTATTGAATATATCCATAGTGCTACTACTACATTAGGGAATATTATCCCCGCTATACCACCATTACACCCTCACTTCTAGTCGATCACCTCTAGCCTATGAGGTGGTGTGCTTGAGGTCATGATACCCACCATCTTAGGGAACAGTTTAAATGGCACTTTTTTGGGATGTTATAAAGTGTTATCATGGCCTATTTTCTTTTCTCCTATAGTTTGGATATTAGAATGCAGACTATAGGTTAATGAGATTTGTAATTGACCCTATTCTTGGAAGTATCTTACCCATTTATAGTGAAAACCCAAATTTTCATAGGATGGGTAATTACAATTATTGATTATGATTTTTACTATTCATATGAAATAACTATTTTGTGAATCACTTGATTTATTATTTCATTGATGTTGGTATGATTGGAATGATATTTATCTACCTAGACACAATGAAATGAGGGATTTTCATTAGAACATGCATCATTATTAGGAAAAATATGTGTAAAATTTTATGAAACTTTCCGTGAAATTTATAATTATCATTATGCATTTTCTTGGGAATATTTATAGTGACCTGAATATATATTAAATTTTTCTAATACTTCTTGTAGGGAGTGGAATACACAATTTAATCTTAAAGTGATATCATTAACCTAATAGTGTATTCTTGAAGAGGTTAATGTAGAAACCTTATGCTGTAATGCCCCGACCCCAGAAGCCCATAGTCGGTGCATTATTACATATCATTGGCATGATAATATAAGATCAAGTCTCAAAAGACCGATTAGTTTAGTAGACTTAGAAGTACTAGATACATTCATAAGATTTACATTACATCATAAAATTGAAAACTACAACAACATTGTTTCTATAGGAAACACTGAGATTCCATACACTATCCCTGCAGGTTAGTCATAATATAATTCTTTGCATCTTCAGAAAAATAAAACATAGAAAGGGGTGAGCTCAGATGCTCAGTAAGGATAACATTATAGCGGAAACTTTCACAAATAAGCATAAACATTTAAGGCAGCGTATAAGAATAAAACAAAATCCTTTTAAATTTGAACTTCATCATAAAATGGCAAAGATAAAATCAAATAATTGCATTTACTTATTGACATGTATATTTTACTAGTTGAATAATCACATGCAATATCAATGGCCACTTTCATAATGATGGAATGCCAAATGCCAGACTTTCATAAACACATAGTCAAGGACTTGTGCCAAGACTACAAATAATATTTTGTCAAGGCCTTGCACGAAGACACTAGTTTGTTTCATGAGACCTACAGATAAATCGTGGAGCTATAGTGGGCTCCACCCGTCACTTACTAAGTCTAACGCATTCCTCATATGAAAATTTGAAACATAACATAAACATTTGTATTAAAACTAGCATACGAAATTTCAATACTTTATCCACAAACCATGAATGGTATAAAAATATCACATCCATAGTCAAACATAACTCATTCAATACATTAGGGAAGATTGTATTGTAATATATTAACCTCAATCGAGAATACTAAAGGATATTGACATAGATTAAAATAATCATTAAAACTATTTGAGAGAAATATCCCCCTTTTTCTTGAAAAACATTTAAAAGTCACACTATTTGTCAAGAAGCCGTTTCAAAATATATTTTTGAATCAAAGTGTCCCATACCACTTTGAAACTTTTAAAAGGAATTTTTAATTTTAATATTTTAATGTCCATATAAATAAATCCTTAAAACCATTCTTAAAACATCGACATTAATAAGTCTTTAAAACATTTAAAATGATGTTGTAGTTAGAGTTCCTAAACAAAAGAGAGACACTTGAATAAAAATAATTGAGGTAATCAAAAATTTATAAAATCCAGAGAATAAATTGATTCATGATATACTATGTCAAAGTACATTATATACACCATATAAAAGTGAATTGGGGTATAACAACAAAAACGTCTCAATGGAATGTAAATTGAGATGAAATATCTTATAAAGACCATATCCTTAGGTTAAGGATAAATCAAGGACATAATTATATGTGAAAAATATAAATACACTAAATATGATTGGATATTGAATGTGAATTAATCAGAGTACATTCAAACATATTCTTGTAAAAACAACACTGATGAATTGGATGTTTAACTCAATAAATGAAGATTGAGTTAAAATTACTCTTATCAAGTTCATATCAATGACTTGAGAATTTATCAATGGAGTGATTATGTGTATCGAAATTTTATCCACAGAAAGGGGAGTGGAAATTATGACATTTGAAAATGAATAGTGATTACACACATAATCTTGGAATAAAATAATCAATGAAGTATGCGTAAAGCCGAATGAGTGGAAATTGAAATTTCAAATTCAAATTCACTTATTGATTTGGTAACTTATGAAACATACACCAATAAAAGAAGGATCATACAATGATGATGTAGATATCCATAAATTAAAGTATATTACACAATGAATACAATCATGGGCAGTACACACACCACATGAAATAAATAAGTGGTGAACAATGGAAATCTCATGGAAATAAAAGTTAGATAAGAAACCCCTTACTTTGTACTTTTTTCTTGGTTGAGGGTAGGATAACCTCTTGTATAAGGTTGAAATAATTGTTATTAAATTATACAAGAATCATGTACATTAATATGATATCATATATTATATTTTAACATTTATTTGTTAATGATATAATAGTATTATCGTCATTTCGGGTGTTAACAGATTCATTTTCATTTATATTCATTGTTATGTGAGTCATATTTGTTATGGATGATATGTATATTTTTCATATCCAGAATGATATCATGTATCTAAACATTATTTTAAATCATCAAATGAAATTTATTCTTGATTGGATGTGATGCTGAATGAATCTAATCGCGTTCGTGGAGACGGTAATCCGTAGGTACGCACGAGCGACAATATCATTCTTTTGATATTAAAATAATATATAATTGGATGTTATATCATATATAATGAATAATTATCATGTTATATTATTTATTTACTTGAATTACACATCATAATATACTCATCCAAATAATAATGTATTGAATAACAATTAAACCACGACGTGGAGATGGTAATCCGTACGTACGCATGTATGGTGACATTTCATTCGAAGGATGGATAGAATAATGAATATGGCTGTAAACAATTTATAATACCATCACAGTATATAGAATATACTGGAGTTATTATTTTATAATGGAAATAACAAAGAAAGAATATGTGGAAGAAGAAAAGAACTTGTAAGAGGGTGGTGAAATTATTACATATTCTTCGTTTTCTTCCTTTTGATTTGATCAAAAGGGGTCCTTAAGTTGGCTTTCGGACAAAAGGAGGGCCTCTTGGATAAATTGAGGACAGTTTTGAGGGTAGTTTTTCATGGGTTGGACGATACAAATGGATTTTATTGTGTGAATTAGAGATAAGGGGGAGTGTTGTTTTATAAGAGGGGTGATGGGCACCTTTGGAAAAGCTAGAAATATTATTTTATAATAAAATAATTTTAGATTTATAATGGCTCCAAAATGGATTATTTAAAGTATAAGGTGGGTATGGGTCGAAAAAAACTCAACCAATAGGTTTTAGACAGGTTTGGGTCACTATATTAACCTTAAATATTATATTTAACTCTTAGTTAAATAGTTTGACATTTACAATGTCTCTTTGTATTTTTATATTATATGGTTAATAAACTGACTATATAATTACAAGAGAACCCCATGTGGTTCATTAATGATACCCCTATCACTATATAAGTTCTTTGTCTGGAACATTGTTATTTAGAAATATAATATCAATTAATAATATAATATTTGTTTTAAAAACTCTTTTCTGTCAATTTTGACACTATTTTTTATTTTGTTTTTACTAAATTTATAACAGCAATATTACTTAGAAAAAAATCATAGAAACAACCCTAATATGTCATATTAACTTATAAAATTAGTTTAATTCATAAAAAGTCTCAAATTAAATTTATTTGGATATTTATAATATCAATTATTTTAATATTTCATTAATTAGGTAAATACTGCATCATCATTGTGTCATAAATAAATTAAATTATTTAATGTCTAAAAACCATAAATAAAATAAAATTATTTATGAAATCATTTTATATTTCTAATTAGTATTTATAATATAAATTATCTTATCTGTAACTCTATATTAAAAATGTTTTCTTTATTAAACTTTGATTTTATCTCTTTTAACTCTTTTTTGAATTAAATAACAAGCAATGTCCTAATATAATCCAAGTGGACCAAAGAGGTTCATATTTTATTCCTAAGGTTGGTTCTGGTCAAATTATACTTATCCAATAGAATTTGGACATGTGTTAGGGTAATAATAATATCATTTTACCCTTAATTACCCTATTTACTTTTAACCGTGGTAAATAAAAGTAAAAAGTTAAAATTCACAAAATATTATTTTTATCTTATTGAACCACATTTTACTCCTTAATAATAACCATGTCTCTCGGATTTTTAAAATTCCACCCACATAAGTGGTAAAATTATGTTTTATGTGAATTTGCAAATTCTCCCGGGAGGTTCGTAAAAGATGGTGAAAAGTACAATAAACTTTTTATATATCTAAAATTATTATAAACTGGCTCTAATGAATTACATTGAAAATATATAGGTATTATGTATCTATTTTGACCAAAAATAAATTTAAATAATATAATAAATAATTTAAAAAAAATCGGTTTTAAACTACAACTTAGTGTTTTTCAGTATTCATCAAAAATTAAAAGTTTTCAAAAACATACCAAAAATTCACCCTAAGATAATTTTGATATTCTGAATTCAAAAATGAAGTCTATTTTACCAAATTAATAACATCTAAATTTCATTTATTAGTTTAAAATTATTTCTCGTTGTCAAAACCAAAAAGCATATTTAAAAAAAATAACTACCAAAAGATTGACATTTGTTTATGTCCAATTTCAAATCGAAATTACTTCCAATGACTAACATTGGATTAAATGGTAAAAATATAATCTAATTATACATCTAAACCATTCATATGTATAGTTGAACACTATAAATTATTTTGATTAAAACAGTTTTTTTAAGTAAAAATATTTTATTTTCACTATTCACCCAAATATGAAAGTTATTATAAAAACACCAAACATTTATTAAAACTAAATTCTTATGTCCCGATCTAAAAGAAGAAGATTATTATGTCAAATTGAATATATAAAAGTATCAAATATTGGATTTAAAAAGGGTTCTCCATTAAAAGGCGGTAAAATTGCATTTTTTGGAAAATAATTCTTTTATCTGAAAAAAATGAATTTGTCCTTACATTATGTCTAATAAACTCAAAATATGGATTCAAAAATTATAAGGGCTATATAAAGTTAAAAATTCAGTTATTACTATTCATAACGGCTTTTGAACGGCTTGTTTGGTAAGTCGTGGTGCGCTTGAACTCGATGTTGCGTGAAGTGTAAGTTATTGAATTACTTTGAAGAACTAACGCACTATGAAATCATGGGGTGTTACATTCTTCCCTCCTTCAATAAATTACATCCTCGTAATTTTTAAAATTGGGCTTGGGAATATAATGGAAATTCCCACTTCGGAAAAAGTGTGAATAAAACTATCACTTTAAAAGAAAGAAAGAGAAGTACAAAGGTCACCCAAGATAACCCATACAAGGATTCCATGTAGGAAAACATGTATATGGAAGAAAAACTAAGTGTCAAGTTCTGATGGAGAGGGATAAAAAACATGATCAGGAGAAAGTTAAGAACATGAAATCCACAAACTTGTGATGGGAAAAAGGGTCATTAGTTTCCCAGTAGGAAAAGTAAACAGAAAACATTTTTTTGTTTTAAGTTACATTTCATAAAGATGAGGAATTTATTTATGAGATTGAATAAGATCATAAAGAGATATACTTACTTTTTAAGTAGAGTTTCATTCTTTAATAAATTTCTACCACTAACTCATTTTTTTAAACGATGAGTATTCAAGAATACTTTGTCACACCGGAAGATCTAGAATAAACATCTAGAGAATCACATGATCCATAAAAGATAAACTATATATTTACCTTGTCTTTCGAGAATAATCAAAACCAAAATGGTAAGTACAAGATCTGATGATCCCCCAAAAGGATATTCCTTTAGAGAAAAAAACACTAATCTTAATTTCTAAAATTAAACCAACAATACCCCAAAGTTAAAGAAATGCCATTCAATAAACAATTTTCCTTAAAATCCTCCAATATAATCCAATCTAATATTGAAACCCAAAACTTAGAAGATTTTGGTTATGTAGTCTTCCATGTTAAATTGTATCTCCAAATGACATCAATTACTCTTAAAGTCACATACTTAAAAGTAATTAACCTAATCACATAATCTCCATTATAGGTTAATCAATTCAACAAATAACCCAAATCACTATAAATCCATAATAAAAACATAGATAAAAATCCACCATTACTCCTCAAATGAAATCTCATAGTATTATATTTTTCGTGGGCATATAGTGTTCCCAACAAAGTGAACATCCTCTAAAATAAAATTTTTCACTTCATCACCAAATAATTTTCCTATAATGAGGGTATTCATTTGATAATTCATAATATCCCAAATCAAATTATTATTTATTAATAAAATCATTTAACTAAAAATAATTAGTCACACTAACCAGGGACTTCATGTAGTCCAGTGGTAGGCGATAAATCTCAATCACACTCTAGTTGTGGGTTTGATTCAATCATCTTTGTCCGACGTGACAGGTTTTCACATGGTCTGAACGTTGTCCTTTTTCAAAAAATATATTTTATAAAATTAAAAAAATGAGGTAAATTCCTCAAAATAACAATAACATAATTTTACCATCAATTTTATCTCATACCTTTCATTTTCATCCAAAAATATAATAACTTGTAATTTCACCAAACCAAATGATCATATAAAACCAAATGGTTATTTATAACTATATCCACAAGAGAAAATATAAGTCTTCCTAAAATATCATTTTCACATGAAAAACTATAGGGTTACAAATACAAGAGAAAATTATCCCAATGTAATCCCATCAACAAGGAGCACTAATACTTTTAAACATTTCTCCAACCATTTATTTTCACAGAGAGTCTTTTTTGACCAGGAAAATACCCTATAGAATAGGGAATTCACTCGGGTAATGGCTAGGTCCCCTAAATTTATGGAAAATGAATATAAATGGAATCTTGGGACCATTTTTATTTTCTTTCATAGTACTCTTAATTTTTCCTTGGCAATTCGTCACTTTATGTCCTTCTTTCCCACATATAAAGCATTTCTTTGTTCTATTGAGACACTTTCCTGGGTGTCTCCTTCCACATTTCTTGCATTATGGAAATTGGGGATTCTTTTCAACATGGTATCCAATTCTGGAGCTCTTATCATTCATCACCTTTCTATTCTTTATTGAGTCAGGGAGTTGGTTAATATATACATTGTTGATCATATTTTTGGAAAACTGATTTGGCATGAACACGATATCTTTTACGCCTATCAACATTCCATTTTTTTTCTCATTTTCACCACCATCCCACCCTTGTACATCATTCTCAAAGTTACTATGACTTCATTGGAATCCATATATTGACTAAAACCAGAAAGAATTGTGTGATTAACAGTAGTCATTAAATCATTTAGAGAATATCATGACACTATATTTTCAATTTGAAACACCTCAGGATTAACCAAGGTCATTTATTATCATCTTATATTAAAATACTTCAAATCGGTTCGTAATGAAAATGTAAATTATCCTAATCATATCCCCAAGAGTGTCGTAATCAAGATTGCAGTAAGGCCCATTATCATGCACCAGTTCCCGTTTGTGTCTAGCTCAAAGCAGTGTTTTAGGTTTACCCATAGGTACATCTATGCCAGAGCCGCCTCTACCTGCTCGTATCCAGAAAAGGATGTATTTCTTGGAAAACTCACAAAATTACTACAATACCAAAATTTTAGGAAGTTCATCTATACTAATCCTCAAAGTCTATCTTAGGGATATGTGTTCTAATCAGAGTTTATCTAATTCTAGTTTCCAATGTTTGTACTAAACTTCCTCTGATACCAACTATAACACCCCGACCCCAAAAGCCCAAAGTCGGTGCATTATTACGCATCATTAGAATGATCATATAAGATCATGTTTCAAAAGACCGATTAGTTTAGAAGCCTTGAAAGTACTAGATACATTCATAAGGTTTACATTAAATCATAAAATGGAAAAATACAACAACATTGTTTCCATAGACAACACTGAGATCCCATAGAATATCCCTGCAGGTCAGTCATAATATATTTCTCTGCATCCTAGAAGAAATAAATCATAGAAAGGGGTGAGCTCAGATGCTCATTAAGGATAAAATTATAGAGGAAACCTTCATAAATAAGAATAAGCATTTAAGGCAGTGTATAAGACTAAAAATAGCCTTTTAAACTTGAACTTCAGCATAATATGAGAAAGATAAAATCAAATAATTCCATTTACTTATTCACATGGATATTCTACTAGTTGAATAATCACATGAAATATCAATATCCACATTCATAATGATGGAATGAATACTGAAAAACTTTCATAACCACATAGTCAAGGCCTTGTTCCAAGACTACAAATAAGATTTTGTCAGCGCCTTGTACCAAGACACTAGTTTGTCTCACGAGACCTACCAGTGAATCAAGGAGCTATAGAGGGCTACACCCTTAACTTACTAAGTCCAATGCATTCCTCATATTAAAAGTTTTAAACATAACATAAACATTCATATTAAAACTAGCATACAAAATGTCAATACTTTATCCACAAACCATGAATGGTATAAAAATATCACATCCATAGTCAAACATAACGCTGTCAATACATTATGAAAGATTGTATTGTAACAGATTAACCTCAATCTATAATAATGAAGGATATTTACATATATGAAAATAATCATTAAAAATATTTGAGTGAAATATCCCCCTTTTTCTTGAAAACATTCAAAAGTCACACTATTTGTCAAGAAGCCGTTTAAAAATATATTTTTGAATCAAAGTTTCCCATACCACTTTGAAACATTTAAAAGGAATTTTAAATTTTAAAACTTTAATGTCCATATAAATAAATCTTTATAACCATTTTTAAAACATCGACATTAATAAATCTTTAAAACATTTAAAATGATACTTTAGTTAGAGTTCCTAACCAAAAGAGAGACACTTGAATACAAATTATTGAGGTAATCAAAACTTTATAAAATCATGAGAATAAAGGGATTCATGATATACTATGTCAAAGTGCATTATATACACCATATAAAAGTGAATTTGTGTATAACAACAAAGAAGTCTCAATGGAATGTAAATTGAGATGAAATCTCTTATAAAGACCATATCCTTTGGTTAAGGATAAATCAAAGACATAATTATGGGTGAATAATATAAATACACTAAATATTATTGAATATTTAGTGTGAATCAATCAGAGGAGATTCACACATATTCTTGTAAAAACAACACCAATGAATTGGATGTTTAACCCAATAAATGGATATTGAGTTAAAATTAATCTTATCAAGTTCATATCGAGGACTTGAGAATTTATAAATGGAGTGATTATGTGTATCAAAATTATATCCACAGAAAGGGGAGTGGAAATTTTGACATAAGTAAATGAATAGTGATTCCACACATAATCTTGGAGTAAAATAATCAATGAAGTATTTGTAAAGCCAAATGAGTGGAAATTGAAATGTCAAATTCACTTATCGATTTGGTAACTTACGAAACAGACACCCATGAAAGAAGGATAATATAATTATGATATAGATATACATAAATTAAATTATATTACTCAATTATTATAATCATGGTCAGTACACACACCAAATGCAATAAATAAGTGGTGAACAATGGAAATCTCAGGGAATTAAAAGTGAGATAAGAAACCCCTTACTTTGTACATATTACTTGGTCAAGGTTAGGTTAAACTCATGTATAATGGCTAAATAATTTTTATTAAATTATAGAAGAGTCATATACATTAATATGATATCATATATGATCTTTTAACATTACTTTGTTAATAATATTTTAGTATTATCGTCGTTTCAGGTGTTAACGGATTCATTTTCCTTTATATTCTTTGTTATGTGAGTCATATTTTTTATGGATGGGATGTATTTTATTCATATCTAGAATTATATCATGTCTATAAACATTAATTTTAATCATCAAATGCAATTTAGTATTGATTATATATGATGCGGAATGATTCTCATTGCGTTCGTGGAGATGATAATCCGTACGTACGCCCGAGGGACAATATCATTACTTTGATATTAAAATAATATATAATTTAATGGTATATCATATATACCGAATAATTTTCATGTTATATTTATTATTTATTGGAATTTCACATCATTATTATACCCATGCAAATAATAATGTATTCAATAACAATTACACCATGATGTGGAGACGGTAATCCGTACGTACGCATGTATGGTGACATGTCATTCGAAGGATAAATTGAATAATGAATATGGGCATACCATATTTATAATAAAATCACATTATATAGAAGATACTGGAGTTATTATTTTAGAATGGAAATAACAAAGAAAGAATAAGTGGAAGAAGAAATGAACATGAACGAGGGTGGTGAAATAATTACCTCTTCTTCGGGTTCTTCCTTTTGATTTGATCAAAAGGGCCCCATAAATTGGACTTCTGAAAAAATGAGGGCCTCTAGGATTAAGGGAGGACAGTTGAGGGGGTATTTGGTCAGTGGTTGTCCGAGACAAATGGCTTTGAAGGTGTGAATTAGAGAGAAGGGGGAGTGCTCTTTTATGAGAGGGGTGAGGGGCACTTTAGGAAAAGCTAGAAATATTATTTTATAATAAAATCATTTTCTGTTTCTAATGGATCCAAAGTAGATTATTTAAAGGAGAAGGTGGGTATGGGTCAGAAAACACTGAACCAATAGGTTTTAGATAGGTTTGGGTCATTATATTAACCTTAAAATTTAGACATAACTCTTTGTTAAATAGTTTGATATTTACCATGTATTTTTGAATTTTTATATTGTATGGTTAGTAAACTCAATATATAATTCCAAGAGAACCCCAAGTGGTTCATTAATGATGAACTTATCATTATATAATTCTTTTGGCAAAACCTTAGTTGTTTAGAAATAGAATATCAATTAATAATATAATATTTGTTTTAAAAACCCTTTTATGTCAATTTTGACACTAATTGGTATTTTGTTTTTGCTAAATTCATAACAGCATTATTACTTAGAAACAAATTCATATAACCAACACTAATATGTGATATTAACTTATAATATTAGTGTAATACATAAAATGTCTCAAATTACATTTATTTGGATATTTATAATATCAATTATTTTAATATTTTATTAATTGGGTAATTACTGCTTCATCATTGTGTCATAAATAAAATAAAATATTTGAAGTCTAAAAAATATAAACAAAATACCATTATGTAGGAAATATTTTTATATTTCTACTTAATATTTATAATCTAATTTATCTTATGTTTAACCCTATATTAAAAATGTTTTAGATATTAAACTCTGATTTTAACTCTTTTAACACTTTTTTGAATTAAATAATAATCAATGTCCTAATATAATCCAAGTGGACCAAATAGGTTCATATTTTATTCATAGGTTTGTTTTGGTCGAATTATACTTATCTAATAGAATTAGGACATGTGTTAGGGTAAAAAAATATCATTTTTACCCTTAATTACCCTTTTTTTTAACCATGGTAAATAAAAGAAAAATGTTACTATTCACAAAAAATTATTTTTATCTTATTGAACCACATTTTACACCTTGATATTAACCGTGTCTCTCAGATTTTTAAAATTCCACCCACATAAGTGGTAAAATTATGTTTTATGTGAATTGGAAAATTCTCCTAGGAGGTGGGTAAAAGATGGTGAAAAGTTCAATAAACTCTTTATATATCTAAAATTATCTTAAACTGAATCCAATGAATTGAATTGAAATTATATAGGTATTATGTATCTATTTTTACCTAAAATAAATTTAAATAAAATAAATAATTATTTAAATAAAAATTCGGTTTTAAACTATAACTTAGTGTTTATAACTATTCATCAAAAATTAAAAGTTTTCAGAAACATACCCAAAATTTACCCTAAGTTAATTTTGATATTCTAAATTCAAAAATGAATTATCTTTTACCAAATTGAAAACCTAGAAATTTCATTTATTAGTTTAAAATTATTTCTCGTTTTTAAAACCAAAAAGCTTATTTTTATAAAATAAAAACTACCAAAAGATTGACATTTGTTTATGTCCAATTTCAAAGTGAAATTACTTTCGATGACCAAAATTAGATTAAATAGTAAAAATATACTCTAATTATAAATCCAAACCATTCATAAGTATAGTTTAACACTATAAATTATTTTGATTAAAAAAGTTTTTTTCAGTTAAAATATATTATTTTTCACTATTCACCCAAATATGAAAGTTATCAGAAAAACACCAAAAATTTATTGAAACTAAATTATTATGTCCCGATCCCAAATAAAAAGTTTATTTTTTGAAATTGAATATATAAAAGTTATAAATATTATATTTAAATAGGGTTCTCCATTAAAAGGCGGTAAAATTTCATTTTTTGAAAGATACTTTTTTATCTGAAAAACATTAATTTTCCCTTAAATTATGTCTAAGAAACTCATAATATGGATTCTAAAATTAGAAGGGTTATATAACGTTCAAAATTCTGTTAATACTATACAGAACCTCTTTTGAACGGCTAGTTTAGTAAGTCGTGGTGTGCTTGAACTCGATGTTGCGTGAAGTGTAAGTTATTGAATTATTTGGAAGAACTAACGTACTATAAAATCTTGGCGTGTTACATAAGTGGTCAATTATGGAATTTTGATTCATGGACCATCAGTCGTATTGATGGAACGTGTTATGGTTTGAGTCAAGTGGATTCCATGTTTTGTTTCATATGTATTATGAGCCCTTATGGGTCAAAAATCGGTAAACCATCTAATTCAACCGTTTTAATTTGTGTAAAATTTTAATCAAGAACCAATTCATATAAAAATGATTCATCAAGTGAAATTAACTTACTAATCTATAGCCTACTGACTTAGCATGTTTTGTCTATATACCATGCTTCTGTTCTTAAAAGAATTATTATTTTTACTACCTATAATAACCTACCTAGTTGTTGATTTATATATAGTTTCCTAAGATAAGCTGATGGGTTTAAATTAAATGAGAACCAGTTTTCAATTATAAGGTGTATGGGATCATTATAATTGGGAAATGGTTGCTTGTATACACAAATCATCACTTGATCTTGAATATATATATATATATACATTTCTTAAATGTAAAAGTAGTTAAATTTTATTTCAAAGTGATTTTTCTTTCATTAATGGGATCCAAATTTCCAAATTGTAAAGATTGTGGGTGGTTTGTGGATTGGTATATGGACACCCATATAAATAAACCCTTTTTGTGACTATAGTATATTATTTAAATGGTTATAAATTTGAAACCTATTTAATTTTGAACATAAATTTTATTTTTTACCTAAAAAATGCACAACTGAACACGAGTGGGTTAGTTGGGGTATTCTTCTTATGAGACAACAAGATTTGGGTTTTTCAATTTTTATTAATAAGAAATTCCTATGAGGTTGAATTCCGATGAAACCAGGTTTTCTTATTAGGACCCATGTAGGCCACCTAATCTTTTATAAAGGAATTCAATTAAGACTTTTTTATTTTGTTTTGATATTTTTATGTTGTAATTTAATGTATTTTAAATGTTTAAATACCAAATTTGAGTAAATGAAATAATTTTAAAATGGAAACTGAAGTTGTTTCTTTAATTTAAACTAGGTAGAGAGGGTAGTTAAGCATCTCGTTGGGTTTCCTTGGAACAGAAACCATGAGGATTTTTCCATAGGAATTTTTACTTTATTGTAGTGGCTTAAATCATAGGCTCTTAAGCCTAGTGACCTTTTGGTTTGACATGACATAGAAATGTGGTCAATGATGATGTTTTCTTAAGGGGTTTTGCTAAAGTAAATTGCACCATTAGAGCATGAATATCTTTCTAATACTATGTATTTTATGATTATGGTTGTCGTTTGGGTATCGTTGTCCCGTGTTGGGATTTTACCTTCAAGATGGCAACCTTGTTTGGAACAATGGTCATTATAACAACCTTTCTTTTTATTACACACTTTGACATGATTTATTACATAAAACATTCACATGATACAACATTTACGATTGAAAGGTATAGTGTCTTTGGGGCTTAAGAACATTACCAAACAACATAAAACAAGAAACATGACATCTTATTGAAATCTTCCTTTACATGACCACTATATTCCCTCGTACTTTGCATGGCATGTGATAACCTGAGGACATACATAAGAAAGGGGTGAGCTATAAAGCTCAATAAGGGAGTAAACAAAGCATAAAATGAAGAGTAAAATACATGTTAGTAAATATGAATATCAATGGATCATAAAAGAACATGAACATAAAGGCATGATATAACATGATTATCATAACAAGGAAATATGGCAAGAACACCTAACATGGAATTAGCATGAGGAGGGGCTCATTAGACGTGGAGCACGAATAAACCCTCATTACACCTAAAGCATGAGTAAACACCCATTTCACATGACATATCACGATATTATACATTACAAAATGCGTTGGAGCACTATCAGGGCACACCCTTCTTAAACATTTCATTTCATGCATAAGTGTGCCACATGGATCATAAAACATGGATTCATTAAACATATTCATTTATTCCACGATAAAATAATATGGAATTCATACATTAAATGTAACATCCCAAGTAAGTAATAAATAATAGATATTTTTATATATTTCTATTAATGAATTAGATAGTGTTTTAGAGGTTGAAAATGAAAATAAATCCAATCTTAAGCATGTAATACACAAATATTTTTAAAAGATTGTTTTACTGCCTTTTGATGGAAAACCATTTTTAAAGCTATCTTTTTGACACTTTTATAAGCTATGTTTATCAAAATAAACATATTAATTATGATTGGGACATTGAATTTTACATTGGATAAATTTTTGGTATTTTTCTGACAATGTTCATTTTTTAATGAATAGTTAAAAATACTGCATTTTACATCAAAACTGCTTTTTCATTTAATTTAATTATATGGTTAGATTATATTTTTAATCGGTCTTAAAGTGCAATCTGAATATAATTTTACCATTTAATCTAATGGTGATCATTAGGATTAATTTCACTTTGGAATTGGTCATAAACAAATGCCAAACCTTTCATAGATATTGTTTCAAAAAAACCCGCTATTTGTCATGACATCGGGAATTAGTTATTAAATTAAATAATGCAACCTACATGTTTTGAATTTTGTAAAATAGAAATCATTTTTGAATTCGTAATATCAAATATATCTTAGGGTGAATGTTTGGTAATTTTCTGAAAAACTTCAATTTTTGATGAATAGTGAAACAACTAAGTGGTACTTATAAAAATTGATTTTTCCATTTAAATGAAATTTTTCCATCATTGTGTTTTTAATTTCAAAAATACGACATACATGGTTGTCATTAAAATGTAAAATGTGGTTCAATGAGATTAAAATAATTTTTTGGTGAATAGTAACTTATTAAGTTCTTAATCGCAATTAGTGGTAATTAGTGTAGTTTAAGGTAAAAATAATGTTTTAATAGTATGAGATGAGCATGAAACATTTCCTACCCTCATTGGATGTGTCATGGCTGACAAAGAAAATCCATGGGTCAACTAGGGTCCCCATCGAGTCACTTTGGTTAGGAAATGACATAAATAACTTTTTATTTAATGTTAAAGTAAAAATGACACAAACATGAGTTATTTTACTAACAAAATTTTTAAATGGGGTTATAAAAGTCATAATTTTGACTATAAATATTCATTATAAAGATAAAAAGATTTCCTACATCATAGTAGTTTTTTATAATTTTTAGACATTAAAGAAATTAAATTATTTATGACATCATGATGATGCAGCGATGACCTCATTTTTTAACGATTTAAATAAAACGGAAAGTTAATGTAAACTCTAAAACCTACACATGGAAAAAACCAATTGGATGAGTGGATTTAGAACCCTTATCACCTTATCCTTGAATTATAGCAATGTGGGACCTTCTGAATCCGAAACTCATTTTAAAATAAAGTAACTTATCTTTACTTTCCAAGAGTGCCCCTCCTCTCCTCTTATAAAAGGCCCCCACCTCTACCCCCTTACCCACACTCCCAAAGCCTTTGGCTCGGCCACACCCTGCCCATTTTGTCTCTAAACTTCCTTCTCTTACTCCTTGAAGCCTCACTGTGGGCATAAGTCTTCCCAAGGTAGCCTTTGAGCTCAAACCAAAGGGAGTTACCCGATTTTAAGGTAATGTCTTCTTTTGAGTCCTTTTGTTTTATTTTACTTCTCCAACCCCCTAAACTCTTTTTATTCTTTTCTTTTGTAAAAACTCCAGTATCCTCAATATACTAGGATTTTGTTATAATATGGATTAGAGCTACACTTACACACACCTACATCTAATGGTTAACGAACATTCTGTTTCCGTGGATGGTGAATTTATGCCTCCCGAAACGATGATTGTTCAACATTATTTTAACACCTTCAAAGGTGGCCATTAAGATGTCACTATATTTATATATTATATATAATATGTTTATGTTTTCCTTAAGCTTATTTTTTTTGTCATACCTTTATGGTTTCCATTATGGGTAAACGCAATATCTTCATTTAAGGAAGTGCGGACTACCGCCCCCTCAAAGTGATTTGATTCATTAAATACCATATGTGGGACGTATAAAGGATGGAACTATGATATTATATATGAGATTATACTGGAATTATAATATACCTTTATATAATTATGATTCCATTCTATAAAATATGAAATAGAAATGAAAGTAGCGTTCATGCGTACGTACGGCTTACCGTCTCCATGAACGGTGCATTTCATTTCTTACCTCTAAATGATTATGTAATATTATAAATGCATGAATGTACTGGATATTTATGAAATATATGATATCTACATCATGAATACAATTCTGGATATAATGGGTACATGAAGAACTTGTAATTATAAAGGGCTTATTTTTGACTCAAGTACCAATGATCGTTAAAACGACTGTTATTAACTTAAATAATTACATAGTGTTAATGACATGGAAATAAGTTATATAAAAGGAATAATGAACTTGAAAAAGGTTCTTAAACAAGTAGAAATTAACTCAAGTTTATTATTCAGGAGATTAAAGAACGACCGAGTCAAGTCGGACCTGAGGTCTGGGACTTTGTCTCAATCTCATTTCATTGAGGCATATTTTGTTTTATACACAACCTTATTTTATATGGTGTATAAACCCCTTTGACATTTACATTTATCCAAAAGGAATATTTTTTATACGAATCATTTTACTAAACGACAAAAAGGAATGTTTTTGTCGTACGTATGCAGCGACAACGACTTCTCCGCCGCCATGACCGTTATTTGAGTTTTGGCTTCATCTACAAGCCATACCTTATTTTTAAAAGAAAAATAAATACCATGTTTTAATTTTCTTTTATTTTGGTATTGAAAATGGTTTTCATAATGTTTATATATCAATGTGTTGTATTTATATCTTGTGATTGAATGGTGGAAATGTTATGTTTCCTTTATGCATGTTTTATGTGATACGATTATGTTGAGGTTCTTGGGCATTATTATGAAGACGAGTGGTTCCGTGATAAAATAAGGGCGGGTGAGCCCGATATAGCTCTCCAATGCATTGGGTAACACGAAGGAGTGAAACTTTAAGGTTTCTCCGAAGAGATTTAGGGAATATACTGTGATGGGTATTCCAAACGTAACCAAGAGGGTTACTCCCTACGTAAGAAAGTTATGAATGCCTCAAGTTACCTTTATGTCTTATGATTTCTATGATTTATTCATGATTTGATGAGGTATGTTAAAGTGCTTATGTTTTATGGGTAAAGTATGATTTCATTCTTATGTATATATGTACCCATGATTCCTTTCCATGTTTTTATATCCCTTACTGAGCTTTTTATGCTCATCCCAAGTTTTTTTGAAATGTTTTTCACAGGTCAAGGGAAAGGTAACTGATATGATGATAGTGTAAAGGAATTGTCAAGAAAGAATCCATGTTTTGTTTTAAATATGTTTCCATTGATGGGAAAGAATAATACTATCTTTATGTAACCAATTTGTTTATATGTGGAATGTAATGCATGTTTTATGATCTAATTCTCTAAAACTCTAAACCCGAAAAGATCCTCAATGTGTAATCTTTTAATAACTCAAGATTATGTAAGGTTTAAGGATGGGGCCTTATAGTTGGTATCAGAGGTCGGTTTAGATAACTTTAGAAGTTAGAATTCTATTAAATGATTATCCAAAAATATTTTTTTATGGTCAAATTGAAGTGATATAGAATTTAAAGATTACCATGTTTCTTCATCTAAGACATGTTTGTTAAGAATGGTTTTTCAAAGAGGAAACATGACAGCTTTTCTGGGAAGGCATACAGAGGGAAATGACCTTTCAAATCAGTATCCTAAGATGGTCAGAATCAGAACTAAACAGTTTATTATAGTGATGGCTCAGTTGACTCAGGTGAAAAATGTTTGTTGTTTTTATTGATGATATTTTGGTGTTTTATAAAAGTAAAGAGGAGCATGAAATACATTTAAGGTTTATTTTTCAAACCTTGAAAGAAAATATATTGTATGGGAAATTCAGAAAGTGTGAGTTTTGGTTGCAACAAATTTCTCTCCTTGGTTATATTGTTTCTAAAGATGGGATAACTGTTGATCCTGCAAAAACAAAAGTTGTAGAAGACTGGCTGAGACCCACAAATGTAACTGAGATTCGTAGCTTCCTTGGTTTGGCAGGCTATTACCGAAGGTTTGTTAGAAATTTTTCACGGTTATCTAGTCCAATGACTAAGCTAACTCGGATGGGTGTTAAGTTTATCTGGACAAAAGAATGTGATGATTGTTTTTGAAGAATTGAAAAGAAGATTGGTGAATGCACCAGTTTTGGCACTACCTTCCAGGAATGGTGAGTTTGTTATATACAGTGATGCTTCATTGAAAGGACTTGGTTGCATCCTAATGCAGAATGATCAGGTAATTGCTTATGCTTCACGATAGTTGAAAACTCATGAGGTAAATTACCATACACATGATTTGGAATTAGCTACTGTTGTTTTTGCTTTTAAAATTTGGAGGCATCATTTGTATGGAGTAAAGTGTGAAATATATACCGATCAAAAAAGTTTAAAGTATATATTCAATCAGAAAGAATTGAACATGAGACAAAGGAGATGGCTATAATTAATCAAGGATTATTATTGTACAATTCATTACCATCCGGGAAAAGAAAATAAAGTGGCCGATGCTTTGAGTCGAAAAAGTAATGCTTCATTAGCAATGTTGCGTTTGGAACGTGATCCTTTGGTTAAGGATTTGATGAACTTTGGCATAGAAGTTGTTGGTGCCGGAAGTTCTTCTATTTTGTTTCAGGTATCAGTGAGATCATCTCTATCAGATAGAATCAAGCAAGCACAGAAGCAAGACAGTGAGTTTTAGAAAAAGGTAGAGCTGGTTCAGAAAGGTAAGTTGCCTGAATTCAACATTGATAATTATTGTGTTTTGAGATTTGGGAAGAGATTGTGTGTGCCTTGGGATTCACAGTTGAAGTGATAGTTGTTATGTGAAGCTCATAGTTCTCCGTTTTCAGTTCATCCTGGCAGTACTAAGATGTATAGAGATCTGTGGGAGTATTACTGGTGGGATGGAATGAAAAGAGATATTGCCGATTTTACTGTGAAGTGTTTGAAATGTCAATAGGTTAAAGAAGAGTGACAGTTACCAAAAGGGATGGTTCAGACTTTACCAGTGCCAGAGTGGAAATGGGAGAATATATCCATGGACTTTGTTGTGGGATTACCAAAGACATCTCGAGGTAATAATGCAATCTGGGTTATTGTTGATCGCTTGACCAAATTTGCTCATTTCCTTGATATACGAGATAATTTTTCCCTAGATCAACTTTCCCGTTTGTATCTTAAAGAGATAGCCAGGTTACATGGAGTTACTCTCTCCATTTTCTCTGATCGTGATCCCAGGTTCACTTCTAACTTTTGGAAAAGCCTTCAGAAGTCGCTGGGTACTGAATTAAATTTTATTATAGGTTTTCATCCTCAATCAGATGGGCAGTCAGAATGAACAATTCAGACATTGGAGGATATGCTACGTTCTTGCTCTATGGATTATTAGGGAAGTTGGGACCAACATCCTTCTTTGGTTGAATTTTCATATAATAACAGTTTTCATTCTAGTATATAGATGGCCCCATTTCAGGCATTATATGGGAAGCGGTGTCGAACTCCAGCTTTCTGGGATAAAGTGGGTGAAAGGAAGTTTATGGGACCAGAATTGGTAGAAGAGATGGCAGAAAAATTTCATATGATTCAGAAGCACATGAGAACAGCTGAGAGCAGGAAGAAGAGTTATGCGGATAACGGGAGGAAGGATCTATCTTTTGAGGTAGGTGATCATGTTTTTCTCAAAGTCTCACCATGGAAAAGTGTGATGCGATTTGGTAAGAAAGGAAAGACGAGTACAAGGTTTATTGGACCATATGAAATTCTGGAGAGAGTTGGATCAGTTGCATACCGGGTGGCTTTACCTCTGAGTTTATCTCAGGTACACAATGTTTTTCACGTTTCGATGTTGAGAAAGTATATTCCAGATCCATCTCATGTTTTGAGTCCAGTGGTAGTTCAGCTGGAAGAGAACCTATCTTATGAGGAACAACCGGTCCAGATTCTTGACCACAGGGAGTAAGTGTTACGGAATAAGGTGATTAATCAGGTAAAGGTTTTGTGGAAAAACCACATTATGGAAGAGGCAAAATGGGAATCTTAAAATGCAATGAGGGATAAGTACCCCCATTTATTCGATAAGTAAATAAATTGCGGGGATGCAATTTTCTAAAGGGGGAAGGATGTAACATCCCATTTAAGTAATGAAAAATAGATTTTTTTATATATGTCTATTAATGAATTAGATAGTGTTTTAGAGGCTTAAAATGAAAATAAATCCAATCTTAAGCATGGAATACACTAATATTTTTAAAAGATTGTTTTACTGCCTTTTAATGGAAAACCATTTATAAAGCTATCTTTTTGACAATTTTATAAGCTATGTTTGTCAAAATGAACATATTCATTATGATTGGGACATTGAATTTTACATTGGATAAATTTTTGGTATTTTTCTCACAATGTTCATTTTTTAATGAATAGTGAAAAATACTGCATTTTACATCAAAACGGATTTTTCATGTAATTTAATTATATGGTTAGATTATATTTTTAATCAGACTTAATGTTTAATATGAATATAATTTTACCATTTAATCCAATGGTGATCATTATGATTAATTTCACTTTGGAATTGGTCATAAACTAATGCCACACTTTTCATAGATATTGTTTCAAAAAAACCCGCTATTTGTCATGACAGCGGGAATTAGTTATTAAATTAATTAATGAAACTTACATGTTTTGAATTTTGTAAAATATACATCATTTTTGAATTCGGAATATCAAATATAGATTAGGGTGAATTTTTGGTAATTTTCTGAAAAACTTCAATTTTTGATGAATAGTGAAACCACTAAGTGGTACTTATAAAAACTGATTTTTCCGTTTAAATGAAATTTTTCCATCATTGTATTTTGAATTTCAAAAATCCGACATACATGGTTGTCATTAAAAAGTAAAATGTGGTTCAATGGGATTAAAATAATTTTTTGGTGAATAGTAACTTATTAAGTTCTTAATCGCGATTAGTGGTAATTAGTGTAGTTGAAGGTAAAAATAATGTTTTAATAGTATGAGATGAGCTTGAAACATGTCCTACCCATGTTGGATGTGTCATGGCCGACCATGACAAGCCATGGGTCAACTTGGGGACCCCATGGAGCCACTTTGGTTGGAAAATGACATAAATAACTTTTTATTTAATGCTAAAGTAAAAATGACACAAACATGGGTTAGTTTACTAAAACAATTTTACATGGGGTTATAAAAGTCAGAATTTTGACTATAAATATTAATTAGAAATATAAAAGGATTTCCTACATCATAGTATTTTTTTATAATTTTTAGACATTAAATAAATTAAATTATTTATGACATCATGATGATGCAGCGATGACCTCATTATTTAACGATTTAAATAAAATGGAAAGTTAATGTAAAATCTAAAACCTACACATGGCCAAAACCAATTGGATGAGTGGATTTCGAACCCTTATCACCTTATACTTTAATGATAGCAATGTGGGACCTTCTGAATCCTAAACTCATTTTAAAATAAAGTAACTTATCTTTACTTTCCAAGAGTGCCCCTCCTCTCCTCTTATAAAAGGCCCCCACCTCTACCCCCTTACCCACACTCCCAAAGCCTTTGGCTCGGCCAAACCCTGCCCATTTTGTCTCTAAACTTCCCTCTATTACTCCTTGAAGCCTCACTTTTGTTACAAGTCTTCCCAATGAAGTCTTTGAGCTCAAACCAAAGGGAGTTACCCGATTTTAAGGTAATGTCTTCTTTTGAGTCCTTTTTTTTTATTTTACTTCTCCAACCCCCTAAACTCTTTTTATTCTTTTATTTTGTAACAACTCCAGTATCCTCAATATACTAGGATGTTTTTATAATATTTATTATAGCTACACTTACACACACCTACATCTAATGGTTAACGAACATACTGTTTCCATGGATGGTGAATTTATGCCTCCCGAAACGATGATTGTTCAACATTCTTTTAACACCTTCAAAGGTGGCCATTAAGATGTCACTATATTTATATATGATATATAATATGTTTATGTTTTTCTTAATCTTCTTTATTTTTCTTTTTGGTCATACCTTTATGGTTTCCATTATGGGTAAACACGATATCTTCATTTAAGGAAGTGCGGACTACCGCCCCCTCAAAGTGATTTGATTCGTTAAATACCATATGTGGGATGTATAAAGGATGGAACTATGATATTATATATGATATTATACTGTAATTATAATATACCTTTATATAATTATGATTCCATTCTATAAAATATGAAATAGAAATGAAAGTAGCATTCATGCGTACGTACTGCTTACCGTCTCTATGAACGGTGCATTTCATTTCTTACCTCTAAATGATTGTGTAATATTATAAATTCATGAATGTACTGGATATATATGACATATATGATATCTACATCATTAATTCCATTCTGGATATAATGGGTACATGGACAACTTGTAATTATAAAGGGCTTATTTTTGACTCAAGTACCAATGATTGTTAAAACGACCGTTATTAACTTAAATAATTACATAGTGTTAATGACGTGGAAATAAGTGATATAAAAGGAATAATGAACTTGAAAAATGTTCTTAAACAAGTAGAAATTAACTCAAGTTTATTATTCAGGTGATTAAAGAACGACCGAGTCAAGTCGGACCCAAGGTATGGGACTTCGTCTCAATCTCCTTTCATTGAGGCATATTTTGTTTTATACACAACCTTCTTTTATACGGTGTATAAACCCCTTTGACTTTTACGTTTATCCAAAATGAATCTTTTTTATAAGAAGCGTTTTAATAAATGACAAAAGGGAATGTTTTTGTCGTACGTATGCGGTGACAATGACTTCTCCGCCGCCGTGACCGTTATTTGAGTTTCGACTTCCTCTACAAGCCATGCCTTCTTTAAAAAAATACCATGTTTTAATTTTCTTTTATTTTGGTATTGAAAATGGTTTTCATAATGTTTTTATATCAATGTGTTGTATTGATATCTTGTGATTGAAATATGGAAATTTATGTTTCCTTTATGCATGTTTTATGTGATACGATTATGTTGAAGTTCTTGGGAATTATTATGAAGACGAGTTGTTCCGTGATAAACTAAGGGTGGGTGAGCCCGATATAGCTCTCCAATGCATTGGGTAACGCGAAGGAGTGAAAATTTAAGGTTTCTCCGAAGAGATTTAAGGAATATACTGTGATGGGTATTCCAAACGTAACCAAGAGGGTTACTCCCTACGTAAGAAAGTTATGAATGCCTCAAGTTACCTTTATGTCTTATGATTTCTATGATTTATTCATGATTTGATGAGGTATGTTAAAGTGATTATGTTTTAAGGGTAAAGTATGATTTCATTCTTATGTATATATGTACCCATGATTCCTTTCCATATTTTTATATCCCTTACTGAGCTTTTTATGCTCATCCCAAGTTTTTTTTGAAAGGTTTTTCACATGTCAAGGGAAAGGTACATGATATGATGATAGTGTCAACGAATTGTTAAGAAATAATCCATGTTTTATTTTAAATATGTTTCCATTGATGGGAAATAAGAATACTATCTTTATGTAACCAATTTGTTTATATGTGGAATGTAATGCAAGTTTTATGATCTAATTCTCTAAAACTCTAAACCCAAAAAGATCCTCAATGTGTAATCTTGTAATAACTCAAGATTATGTAAGGTTTAAGGCTGGGGCCTTATTTGAAACTATATAATCAATAAGTAAATGTTCATAATGTTGAATAACCTTGATAGAAAAATGGGCATGGTATTCACTACACAATGGCTTTGGCTTGGAAAAATGTGTTCCAATTTCGACATCATAACGACGTGACATAAGAATTCATAAAAAATGATTGATAAAAAAGGGGTGTCTCATCATATGTACATGAAATGGAAATTAAGGGGGTCATATAGATACATGTCCCAACAATTGTAATGGAATTTAGATTCATGAAACAAAAGAATTGCTAGAATATAAATGAGGAGATAATAATTCCTTTTGGAATTTTGGCCTAGTAATAGGTGTACATGGGAGGCATTTACTGAGATATAAAGGGGTATCACATAATTCAAACATAAAGAGGGAAGTATGAGGGAGGTGCTAAATCATACCCCAATATTTATAATTTAAAATAAAGGGGCATAACCATATTAAGAAACATGGATGAGAAAGGTAGGAATCCCTTACTTGGAAGTGTGATCACAAAGGCTTGGGAGAGGCTTGAGAGAGGATTCATGGGAGATTAGGGCACCTTATAAGGATTATAGAGGGAGGAGTTAAGAGGTTGTACAAATGTCAAAGGATTTTAATTAATAGGAAGTTGGAGATTGGGTGGGTGTATATAGGAAAGGGGAAGAAATTATTTATTATTTAGGTTTGGGACACCACACATTAATATAATAAAAAACACAAACTAGCCCATGATTTTTTCCAATGTTTTTTCCCTAGGGGAGTGGGGAAAAATATTTTATATGGGCAATGGTAGAACATCTTAAAATAATAGGGTTTCTTATGTGTAGGCGAATCACACTCTCTAGGAAAACAATTTAAAAAGACAAAATGTTCTATAAACATTGAAGGGTCCACTAATGCTTTGTAAAATAAATCAAACAAACCCAAAATCACATTATTTTAATGTTAAAATATATATTGTCCGAACATAATGTTTATGTATTTTATTACATCACTATTAGGTCATTATGAGGTCATAAAATACATTATATATTTAAACAGTATTTAAATTTTACCCAAAAATTCGAATATCTCAGAAAATTATGAAAAATTCACCCTTGGATACTTTAAAAGTTCAGATTCCAAATATAATATTAATTTTATCAAAATAATTTTCTAAATATTTGAATTTTTACATTTAAAATATAAAATGGCATTTATCTGACAAAAAAAGCTTTCAAACTTTAATAAAAATTACAATTCCATTCATAAATTTAATAATAAGTAATTTAATAATAACAATAATATATATTAAAATATTATTTAAATAAAAAATCCCTTAATTAATTAAAGTATATTTTTTAGTTAAATATTAACTAAAAATACTATTTTTTCTTTAAAAACACTTTACAAAGTAACAATAATTAAAATAATGTATAATCTTTAAACAAATAATAATGTACATATTTATAGTTCTAAGGTATTGTTACATAAACCCTTAAAACACCCGGATAAGACCATTGGGTAAGGTGCATGATGGTGAAAGACTCTTGGGGTCACTTGGATAACACTGCTCGAGTGGTAATCTCTATCAACTTCCACTTCTCTCATAGGCAGTTCTGCTCGAGCTTTAAGTATTCAAGCTCAGCATGGGCTTGGTCAAGAGCGAAGAAAAATGATGCCACCTACTTTCTGAGCTCTGAGAAATGGGCTCCGTATAGGGAAAGTCTACGGGATGAGGCCATCACTTCCTTTTTCTATGTAAATTGGATTTGTTAAAGCCCTATATTTATACAAATCATGTGATCACTGCTCAATGGTTATATTATCCACGATTACAATTCATAAGAGTATTTTAAAATACAAAACATAGAAGCAAATAAGTGTATATGTTTTACATAACCATAAGATGACATTTAAATAGACCAAGAAATGTTTATGTTAACGAATGGTTGGGCCGTTATAGTTATGTTACCCTTGGCCTTTGTAATAGTTGTGAGCATCGAGTACTGCCTATTTTCAGCATGTTTGACATAGGAAGGGCATGTTTGGGCACTTTTTAGGTCTCATGACCCAATTTTTATTTCTTTGGTGACTTTTGTGGTCACTGGTCTATTTGTAATTCATTTGGGATAATGTTCTTTTGAGCATGTTTCTATGTATTCCATTACATACATGAATGCATAAGGCAGTTAGCCTATGGGTAATATTGGGGATGTGAAATCCTTACATGTAAACATTAGGGTAGTGGTTGTTTATATACGTAATAATTGTGGAGTTTCTATATATTGTAAAATAAACTAGACGTGTTCGGTGAAATTGTTGATGTTTGATCTATTTTTTACGTTCTTAGGTCTTCTAAAGAGTATAATGAACTTGGTTTCAAGAGATCACGTTTTTACCAATTATTTGGATAAATATTTAGATACTCAGTTGTTTTGACATACTAGTTGGGTTTGTTTTAGTTCTCAATCCAAATTCTATGGGGTTAGTGTGTGTGACTCGGAGGAGTGACGCACACTTGTTTATAGTGAATCAGATCTAATGTACTTATAAGAGGAAATTTAACTCCTTTTTACAATGACTAGGAAACTTTTAAGGTGGGGAGAATCACATTAATTATGTTCAATACATTTATTTCGAAGTAAAAGGAATACAACCGAGGTTTAAATATATAGAATAGTTAATGTTTCTTATGATCCCTTGAGGCTAGCATGTCCTGAGAAATGTCAGTGCTTTTTTGGGAGCATGATGTTATTGTAGTAGGAAGTGTATGAAACTGTTGAGAAAGCACCATCAGTTTTAAATATACTTGGGTGGTTTTGTTGAATGATCACAAGATGCCTCATGTGGTAAATGCAGTGTGATCAGTTAATGAAAATGTGTCGATAGGTGACGAAAATATTCTTTTGAGAAGCCCACCAGTAGTGGCTCAACTATTCTAATTTAAAACATCTTTGTAATATTCTAAATCTTCCTAGTGAACTATGGTCTAGTGATGAACATATCCCCTATATTGATGTCATCATTGTTGCAATAAGAAATTTTCGGTATTACACCGTGGTAAAGTGTAAAAAACATTTGTTATTGTATTGGTGGTTCTCTCAGTGATTCATGATAGAAGCAATATTTCTCTCAAGGCTAGCTAATTTTGGTTTGATACTTATGTTCCCAAGTAAGAGTTCCTTGTATGAAATATTATACACCAGTTATTTCCCTTTTACCGGACCGCATGGTGGATTCCACTCTGGGCCAAGTCAATTATCTAATATAGACATCCTGGCATTTTATAATTATATATTTGTAAACGCGGTGTATGTACGAAATAGAGTAAGTTCCTTAGACTCAAGTTCATTGAAGTAGAGGTTATCCCAAACTTTTAGCCAGGATCAGAGGTAATGTTTAAAGGGTAACAATTTACTTTGTGCTAGAAATAGTTTACAACCTTTTTCAAACAGAGTTATGAAAGAATAAATGGAGAAGTGGAGGTTAATTCAGGAAACTTCACTGAAATTATTTCAACGACATTAGTGAACATGCTCATTGTAAATTTAATATTCCATATAGCAAGACATATTAGTTCACTTAATAGTATACTAATTGTGGAAGCTGATTATCTTGTGGATGGTTAGATATAGGTGGATCAACTCATTATCCTTCTTGTATAATGTGTATGGCCAAGGGGGACCATTTTAAGCAATCCATTGGGTTAAGGTCAGTGTGCTCTTAAATGTTGGTGGTGTCTTTCAAGGAAAAAACCTGTGACCATTTTATATTTGGTCAATTTTAATTTGATAATTTCATTTTAGTGAACCACCTATTTTTTCCTCAAACATCTTCTGGTTAGCCTTGTAAAAGGAATACATGAGAGGAACATTTCTAGAATGTTGATGAATATGTACTATAAGAAATTCTAGTGTTGGAGGTATCATGGCTAGGAAGTGACCCTTTTCATATGTTAAGACCTATGGTGGGAATCACCATTAGTCAGATATTTAATGATATGATGAGGAGATTATGTCTCTAGTATAATGGGATTGATTAAGCTCGGTTTTTTCATTTTAGTTGGATGATGATCATTGGATCGGGTTTTAACAGCTTATGTATCGTATGCTAAAGTTGAACATGAAGGCGTGTTGGGTGTTTATAAACTCAATGTGACCATTTGAATGGGACTTCACAACCCTTGTAGGTCAAGTGATGTTTTAGTTGTTCCCAATGGAATCTTAGTCATAAGATGTTCTATGGTTGGGATGTTATAACAACTCATGTTTTTAAATGAGATTAACATCCAAAGGATTTAAAATCTATGTGTTTAAAATTTGGATTGTTTCACAAACCAATCATATGAACATAATTAGGAAAGATGTAACATTTCATTGTTTTTCTTTTATACTATTTTTAATGATCGAGGGGTCCCTCGAAGGTTTTCATGATTTTTGGGAGTGTCAGTTATGAAAATATCACGTTTTGAAGCTCTGAATAAGGAACATGGTTTTCCTGAAACTATGTGATCCTCAACTATAAACTATACAACCTTATAATAGGATTAGATGTGCCTCATATGGGCTATGTGCAGTTTTCCGATACCATGCACTTATCCCACATAGTAAGATCTATTTAGGTTGTACTTAATTATTATTCACTAAATGATTGTCACACAGTTAAGAAAACTATACAGAAAAACCGTGAGAGGTTGAATCATTAAGTAGCTGTTGGAGAATGGTTTTCACAGGGTTTGGAAAAAAACATGAAACCAAACCATGCGCACCAATAATATAGGGAAAAATTCAATTTTCCCATAATTATTTTTTTATCCCTTTATTTTCCCTTCTTCCTGCAATGAACCAACACACCCTTTCCTTCTATATTTAGCTCCCAAATCCATTAAGCTAAGATTTGATATGTGTTATTAGTTTGTTGTCCATTCATCGACAATTCAAAAGAAATGGATTTGTTTCAGTATGCTCCCATAGTCTATCAACTCTTATCAATGTTTATCTTCATATCCATTTCCCTATTCCGGTGAAGGCTATTTTTAATAATTTTTAGGTTGTTGGAAAATTTTTAAAATTTCATTTCCCAAAAAATTGTGCAAGGCCAATCCATTTTTCATGATATATCAGGAATTCCATGGACACTGTCACACTTTGATAACTTTCTCATGTTTCTCTACCACATACTTCCATCCTTTTATTCCATAGTATATTTTCTTCCACCATTCCTTCGTAATAATATTTTTGAACCCCACCAACATGTAATAAGTCTCATTTTCTAATTTTTCCTCTTGTAACTATCATTTGGTATTCCTGAATTATTAAAAACCCCATATTTTATGGAAATAACTTTGTTTACTTCATCAAAAAGTTTTGAAATAGTTATAATTATTTTTTTCATCCCCGAAAAATACAAATATTTCATGGGCTTTAACTTCTCTTCCCTGATAATAGTAGATCCAACTCCTTTGATTTTGAGAGATTTATCATTTCTAATGGTACTATTATTTCATTGAATACATTAAAATTATTCGAAAAAATTATGTTTCCTATGGTATGAGAAGAACACCCATAATATAAGATCCAATATTTTTCTCATTTTGTAGATTTGAGAGTAGCTTCTATAACAAGATCATTTTCTTTCCCTTTTTATTTCATTACATATAGATTTTGAGAATTTTTGACATCCTTTTTTAGTCTTGGTAACAACAAAATACATCATTTTTATGATTTATGGGTTGTTCACATATTACAAAAAATTGTTTCCAATGGTTGGAATCTATTTTCAACTTTTAAACGAACCCACTCATTTTTCATCTAAACGCCTTCTCAAAAATCATCCTTTGAGAGCACTGAATCCCCTTAAAAAATTGCATTATATATTTTTAGGAATAGTGATACTGATTTCGATTAAACCAACACATATTTTCTATATTCCTAAATCCATCACAATACCATTAGTACCCATAGTATTTTTTTTACCTCTATAACTTCCATACTTTATAGAATTGAGATCATGCTTCCTAGAAACATTTTTATCTAAACATTTCTAACCATAAACCTTTCTATTATCAGCAAAAACCTTCATTCTCATCTTGGTATCCTGTGCATCCATACAGAAACCATTACTAATTTTTTTTTCATACTCATAATTTTTAGAATCTTTTAACATCTCCACCTTGCTTGTTTGGAAACATACATAACATTTTGATCTTTATTTTTCTTAGAAATAATTTTAACTTTCTTTTAATCCTTTGAAGGTTAAATTTAATCATTCTTAGGTTTACCATTACTAGAACATTCACCAACGATAGATGTAGAATTATTGAATCTTTTTACCCTTTATTTAGATTTAAAACCTTTTTTTGAAAAAATTTCAAATCATATTATTTTTATTTCATTTTCACTTTTAGATACACTTTCCAATTATTTTATTTTTAAATAGATTTTTTAATGTCATAAATATATTCTTGGATATAAAAATTATCAGTAGGAAAATAATCTTGATTTTTTATTGATGAAATATTATTTTTCATTTTCTTTATTTATTTCTTAGGCCTCTTGATCTTTCTCACACATTATTTTAATTATTCTTTCAGATTATACTCTAATTTAGTTTCTTCTTCTTCAAAACCATTTCATTTTAAATATTCAGGGTTAATTATTTTAATAATAGTATTCTCTAAAACATGTTGATTTTAATTCTTGGATTCATATTCACTATCTCCTACATCATCGTATTTAGAGAAAAAATTATCCTTTTAGATTTGGAGAATTTTTTATCTTTCCCTTTGGAATAGGATTTAGCCTTATCGCCCTATTTCTTCCAATACCTTCTCTAACTTCTATCAACTTCACCATTATCCTCTTGTTTCTTTGTTTGAGGTCAATTATTAGTAAATTTTAAAAAAATCATCATTCAAAACATTTCAAGGGATGTTCCCCATTATATTTACAGGTGCCTCTTTCCAAATTTTTCAAAAATAAGGATAAACAATATTTAAAATTTTTACATTCCACATTTTTGGAATCAGAATCTCTAGTATATTCTTCATAATATTATTAGTTTTTCATTATTGGTAAGATTGATAGGCTTTTCATGATTTTTTTTTTCATTCATAACTTTCTCACTTTTCATTTCAAAATTAATAAGAGTACTATGAAAATCATTCACAGATAATGTTTCTGGATCTCTTCCTTTTAACGAGGAAATTTTTTAATCAAAATTATCATGATGAATTCATAATATTTTTTCAACAATAGAAAAATATTAAAACATTTCACCCAGAAATGTTATAGTTCTAACAATTTCATTCACCCTAGAAAATAAATAACCAATAGATTCATACTCAACCATCTTGTGATATTCATTCTTTAGCCTCTATATTTCAAACTTTTCCATCTTCACTTTTGTATTGATTTCATAAATTTTCATTAGCTTATCCCAAATATCATTAGAAGTGGAAAACCCCTTTAATCATAGAAACTCACTTTGAGAAAGTGATGAGACTAAATCATTATTATCTCTTCTATCATTATCAAGATTCTTCTAATCAATATATGTAAAATAAATTTTTTGATAAACAAGAGGAAGTATATCTATTGTAGTATCTATAACATTATCCCAAGAGACATAAGATAAGGAATCATTTTATCTTTCCACATATAATAGTTCATTAAACTAAAGATTATAATACCCTTACAATTCACAGTATTCAGATTCTCTATCAAACATCTCTTTCAAAAATTCAATAATGATTAAATGATGGAATCCTTCGCTCTGATACCAATTGAGAATAACCTGCTAGGATCAATGTTTCACTAATAATGGGAGGGTTGAATCAGTGATATATTTTTATTTTAATTTTCCTTTATCTTGGAACAACCTATGCCTCATGTTAGTAATTTATCACTTTTATTGAAAAACAACAAACATTATACATCCAAAGTAACACAAATATTTACAAGGTTCATTACTCAACAATAGTAGGTATATCCTTTATATAGTATGAAAACAATATGATACCACACAATCCACTTGAAGACAATTATATTATGTGGATAAAACAATTATAATATTCCCTTACACTTGTATAACACTATGTTCAATGCAACAATTCATTTTCATCATGTAACATGAAATTATAAAATAAAAGTTTTTGTAACCCATTAAGAAAATTTCATCAGATGATTCAAAATATTTCATGGTGTTGACTTTTAAAAATTAAAAAAATATTATCTTCAAAATAATTCTTCACTTTCCTACCCATAATTTGGTAAGAACTTCTCACAACGTCATAATGATACACAATCCAATTTCCTTGTCTGATTTTCCATTCTGATTATTCACTCGGGAAAAATAATTCTCCAGAATACTAATGAAACAATTATGAACTACATCTCAATCAATATGAAAGTCTCAATCTTTTTTCCCAGTCTAATGACTTATTCCGGTATGATAATCTCTAAATATGTTATTCCTTCTTCTTCTCTATCAATCCTGAAAACATCATCACAAATATATAATCCATATACTTATTGTCTCTAAACAAATTCAGAGTTATTCCTTTTCTATTCACTCATGAACAATAAGGGTATCAGAGAGTACAAATTCACTCCTTTTATAGTTTCACCAAAAATAGTTTATTTGGGAATTAGATATGTTTTCCCACTCAAACAAATCTATTGAAACATAAATTTTCACTACATTTAGGATACATGTTTGACATCATCATCACTTATAATCTCTCTTGATTCTTCTAAAACATTCTCTAAACATTTTACAACGTCATATTTTTGTATACTTTCTAACCATTATTTTGTCTGATTTTTATTATCACATTGATTTAACCATTATGATGGAGTAAAATGTTCAATAACTAATTCATCATTACATTTCTCGTCACCAATTGAAAGATATCAAAAACAAATGTCTTGTCCTTATTATTATCAAAACCATTTGATAATAAACTACCCATTCAGATTCTCTATTCCAACTATTTAATATAAAATATTCAAACCATCATTCCAGAGACATTGTTTCTAATTTATTAGACTTCAGACATCTTTTCTTCTTCTATAAACATAGTCACAACTTATAAATATTTATAAACTTACTTCAAAAATCATCATTATCAACATCATAGTTATTCAAAAAGAATTTTAGATCTGCATTAACAACACTTCATCAAACTAATTAAAAAAATTATCATTTTTCTTGTTTTCCTCAGATTAATGATCTTTTATTTGATGAATTTATCAATGCCAACATGTTCTTGATGTATTAGACTCTATCTTACTCTTATGGATCAATTCGACTTATAGTCCTATAGTTTTCACCACCCGTTGTCTTTTATCTCTTGACCTAGTTTATACAAAACAAATTCCATCATTTGATTTCTCTTGACTCCATTTTACAATCAATTCAAATTGACAAAAATGGTTTTCTACATCGTTGTTCTTCATATGGTTGACCAGACTCTAACATCTATACACGCATCGATTCCAACAACTTCTCTTTCTTTTCTTTTTCATTGGTTCTAAAACACCCAAAGAAACAATTCTACCAATGATTCCATTTTTCTACCATCACTATTTCAGATGTTCGGTTTCAGGATTACTGAGATGATCTGTGTAACACCACCTTCGATAAACAAGTGTTAGCAACAAATTATTTCCTTACCAACACGAGATGTTTTTTATCATTTAGATTTGTGGTATGATTGAAAAACAACATATTTTTCTTCTCACATTATGATTAAAACTTCACACCCTATAAACTAATCTGTGTATGTTGATCTCACAATAATGAACTACGACCGTAAATATTTTACTTCACAAACATTATTATTCCAAATAATTTATCTTATATCATGACTTCCTCATGACTCTATGAATGATAAATATTTTTATATCATCATCCAACTTAAAATATAATGTATTAATAAATTCCTTCCTTAAATCAAATTCATTATTTCCGACCAAACCTCAATATGATTCCCAAAACTTGTTCTCCCCCTTCATATCATATGTCATGCATCACATGTTTGCTAGAAAACTTATGCTTTATGGGAACTACTAGATTATAGAATCTTGATTTCTAATTAGATCCAAGCTTTACATGGATAAAGAATGAAGGATTTTTGAAAAAAAGGAGATATGTGGGCTTATTATAACCCTACTCTACTTGATATAATCCACAAAACATTGTGTTTTCAATTACTTTTTTCAGATTATTTTATAGAAATCCTAAGGATTAAAATTTAATAGTTGTGAAATAGATCATAGGATATGTAAAATGGATTCATGTTTCATATACGACATAATTTAATATTTATATTTGTTTTGAATCAAATTGGATTGCTGATGCTTATGATTAAAATTCAACATTTAGAGGTGCATTGATAATTGGTGGAAAAATAATTATTTGGAATTATATGAAGTCAAATACAATCACATTAATAACAATAGAATCATATTATATTTATAAATCATATAATACATCACAAATTATGTGTATGATGTCACAATACTAAGACCTAAGGGTGAATACTTTATACCCATTATTGATTGGGTCTGATAGTCACAGTTAAATCAATGTGTCAAAGAAGTTAGTGAATCCTTCGAGTTCGAAGGATATTGATGTCAAGTACCACATTGTTAATGGGAAGGTGTAATGCAAATATATTTCATTGTAATATATTTTATGAAATAAAAATTTTATATATATCTTGACACATCCCTAAAAATGTATGACTTATAATAATAGAGAGTGTTTTTGGGAGTGCATCATCTCCTAAAATCCCATTAACTTCACTTATTTATATTCCCTCTTTCTTTTATTTTAATTTTTTTGGTAAATTTGAAAATACCAAAGGATATGAATTTATAATATAGGAGTTAATCTATTTATTTTTTTTCGTAGTGATGACCTAGGGTAAAATTATGGATGATATTTCCTTGTAGAGGTGTTATGAGGGGTTGGTAAATGAATATTGGGAAAGAGATCATATAATCATTTTTATGTTGCTATAAAAAATAAACAGGGATATTTAATAAAACTTATTGATTATAGAGATTCATTAGTCATTTCTATTTATGACATTTGATTAATTAAATAACAAAAATGGGAGATATGAGTTTATCTCAATTGAGACAAGTTCAATATTGTATTAATATTTATATCGAGTGTTAGAGAACTCTAAGATATATTTTTTCTTATGATTTGGTGTTTATATATCTTCTGTATTTGAATAATTATGTGAATTATTTCTTGAGATGATTAATTAATATGTGTTATTATTGTTTAATTTTTTATTTTTTGTTAGCATGCTCATAAATGAGTTCAAAGTTGATTGGATCTAGGTTAATAGTGAAGGAATGATGAATTTTTGAGGTTTGGGAAATCATGGTTTGCAGTGAACCATTACACTATAAATTTTTTAAGTAGAAAAACTGTTTAAATTTTAAAATAACCAAACCATAACTAATATTCATTATATTATGATTTTTTATGAACAATCAAAGGGTCTTTCCTTTTTTAAAATTATACAATGATGTTGGGCCGTAACTCTTATACATGGGTCTATTCATTAAGAGTACGAATTTAATTCCAAAAGCTCTCACGTTATACTGTAATGTAATAGTTCACACCAAACTAATTCTATCCATGAAAAAATCATGATCTACTAGAATTAATGGTCACATCTCGATCCAAATGGTCACATCTTAATAACGTCTCGGTTGGTATAAATTTTTCAAATCTTTATGAGAATTTATAAAGTCTATTAAAATATATTCCCCATGAATTTTTTCATTTGATTCAATATGAGGATTAAAAAATAATGAATACCATCACATTTGGATATTTTAAATCTGTTTTAGAAGATATTTTTTCCCATGAAAGACAATTTTAATTTCTTGAGATAGATACTATACATCACTATGAAAATTTTAGAGGGTACTTGGTGTGGATTCTAGAGAATAATGAGGTCACATAAATGATCTAATATATCAAGGGAATTGATGTGGAAAGAAGTCTATTTATTGGTTTTCGTCACTCATATAAATCATTCTATTACTTTATATTTTCATACCATTTTTTCACTTATATTCCTTATTTTTGTGGATATTAAAATATGAATGTGGATAGTGGAATCATAACTTTTTGGCACTATTGATCCGAAACATGTTAAAATATTGTGAAAAACGTTTAAAAAAATATTATTTCATTTTTTCTCTATACCTATTTATCTATATTATGTCATTTATTTGTTTCATTCATTGATCCTACACTCAAACCATTAAGGGAAATGATATTTTTTCAAGTTTTTGTTTTAAAAAGAACAGATTAAACCCACTCCCAGTGGTGATACATCTTCAGCCAATGCCTATAAAAACACAAAAATGTTATAAAATATAATGTTTTATAATAATATTGAATCAATTAACTATTTTTCTCTCTACTATATAAAATTTATACTATACACCCTCATTTAGAATCCTTCAACTTCTCATGTTAAAGTTATCAATCCCAATATGAGAATCATATATATTTCAAATGAATTCATAATAACTATTATCTTTTATATCCAAATTCAATCATATAAACAAACTTATCAACTGCTATTATTCTTTGTATTCTTTCACTTCTTGTACATACATCTTCATACAAAGAACATCGATAAATGCATTTTATTTATAAGGGTTACAAGCTAGATCAACAAAATATTTATGGACATCCAATCCATTATTTATATCGAAAGTTCAAATCATTCCGATGAAATATAATATTAATATTTATATGATGTTTATGTATTGTATGTATATATTTGAATAATTGATTCCACCAGAATATAAATTCACACATCACTGTATCAAATTTTTGTTTATAGGATAAGTAATTCTTCCCATGTGGACATAGCTTAAGAGAAATATATGCCAATACATGAATATTATTCATAATAATTAATCCTAGACCAATGCATGAGGCATTACAATAATCAATTTACCCCTGGACTGGATCAAGTAAAATTAGAATATGAGCCAATTGCAACCTCATTTTGAGTTTGTCAAAGGATTTTTGACATTATCCACTATATTAAAACTCCACTACCTTCTATTTCACGGTATCCAAGGTAGAATAAAACATTGAAAATAAATAAAAAACTATCATTTATATCCTTCTAATCACATGAAACTTTTTATTTCAAAAATATTCTTATGATTGTCCAATGACATCACTAACACTGTACTTTCAGGGTCAAATGATATTTCTTTCTTAAAACTCATTTAACCCATTTTGATGTATAAAATCTAGGACAAATATTCACAAAACATGTAATACTAGTGATATACTTGAGAGTTATTAAAATAATATCATGTTGATCTTCGTATTCATAATTTATATTGGAATAAACTAAACTATCATTTAAAAATATCATAAATAAGTTGTTGAGGAATCTATAAAAGATATTGTTATTCAAGGGCCTAAATAAAAATGAGTATTAGTATTCATAAATGGAATCATGAGACAATCATAATATATATACCCCTCATTAATATACTATTATAAATACTATCCTTTTTAACCCTCAACTAGTGACATCGTGACATTAGATTATTTTTTAGAAAATTGTGTCACTATTTTTATTAGGTCAAAGAGATTATCATTCCGAGACAAATGATACTTATTCATTAAAATCACCCAGTTGATATTCCAATAATCGATACAATGTTAAAAATATCGATCTTCTTTATTTACAAATAGAAACATAGACACCCATGGAGAGATAATTAGGTGAATGGAAAACATTACTTTGATATATTTGAATTGAATTTTATTCTCTTTCAATTTATAACGATAAAATTGATATGATAGTAATGATATGGGACTCATTCCTGGAAGCAGACTAATCAAAAACTCAACTTCCTTCTCTATTGAAAATCAATAAAAATAATAAATTAACATCTCTATATATCTATCCATAACTCTGTGATATTAATTCCTTAAACATCCTTCAATAACATCTATAAGTAAACACAATAATAAACAAATAATAGTCCCAATATCTTGAAGAATAAATACCACTATACCTGATCGTATATCTCACTCAATAAAAAATACATGTGTGTTTTCATAAGTTAAGATAGATAACATATTCTAATGATAAAAATAATTTTGGTACTTTTAGATTATCATGTAATATATTCATAAGATAAGATCATAGATATATAGATGAATGACTAAAAAGTGATAGACTATTTTGACACATGAGATTTCCACAACAAAAAAGGGATGCTTGAACCCATTATCCATCTTATTTAGTAAAGGAATAGTAATCTCAATCATATAATTTTTAACTTCTACATGAAATTATTTTTGTCCATTATTTTAAAAGATGTAGAATAATTTTAAGAATTTTTATTATAAAAATATCGACCTATAGATTATTTAATAAGAAAAATATTGTGGATTGTCACAATCATTAATTTTGATTATATATGTGTATGATCAATGATTTATAATCACCCTATCATAGGATGAACCTTAGATTTTCTATCAGACTAAAAAGGACCCCTCAAAATATTTCATTCTCTGTATTACTAATGGAGAGTCTACATGACATTAAATGAATCATACAACAATTTATAATTTCTTTAGAGTATAGAGATAGATAATACCATTAAGGATAGAACATTTTTAAAACTATTAGAGAAGTCCCAGTCCACCAAACCAATGATACGTTGTTTGATTTTATTTACTATTGAGATTTGAACACATCACTGTAACACATTATAAATACACATTAAATCTATATCATAATGAATTTTAAAAAATAGGGTTAAGTGACCATTAGATTCTTACAACCCTACCTATGTTTATACCACTTAATTTTATATCCTTAATATAAACTATTACTTTTACTATATGTATCCAAATAAATTTCGATCCTAATCATCCCTATAATATTAGTCTCAACTATTACTAAGATAAATATCACATGAGAATATGAGGCCAGATAGAAAATAATAATTCTAAATATAAGATAATATCTTAATCACATTACCATTAGTAAATCCTTTATAGTTTCCTTAAGGATAATATCAAATAGAAATAAAACCAACTCAAAAAAATGGGGTGCATAATCATAGGCGACCTAGACCTACACTCTATCATCAAGATCTAATAACAAGCATTATTTTAAACACTTGACAAGATAATAAAAATATTATTTAACATTAACAATTATATTATATCACATTAATTAAACATTAAATCTCAAAATACTCTCATAATCCTATAACCAAAATATTTAGTTCATTTGGAGATTATATATACAATATTATTTTGTGAACATTTCATTATAATATCACCATAATGAAACCCTTATAGGTATATACTAGGTTAGACACATCTTCATAACTTGGGGAATGGAAAACAGAAGAGAGGGGTGAGCTAAAATTATGTGTAAGGTAAACACTTATCAACATCTCATTAATGTGTGGATCATAAGAATGTGAGAAAACACGAGCGTAAAATAAATATATTATTAACAATATCATGAACCAATAATAATTGTTCCTATAATATTAAGCATTAAAAAATATACTATATATTAAGAGTGAAAAATAATTATATATTATACATGAGACACTAATCATAATATAATCATATAATGAATACATGTAGAAAAAACATAAACAAATGATATCATAACATTGTGTGAAAGACTGTTACTAATTACATCTACAAAAAAATCAAGAGTAAATATACGTAAAATCATGTCCACAAAAACCCTATGAAAAAATTCTATAAAAAATCATTTACACATAAAAAACATAGAAAAAGGGTATATGAAATCATGACCAAATAAAATTATGAACAAACATAACATTAATCATGACCACACAATAATGTTCGGAACAAGGCTATCTACAATCATGTCCACAAAACAATCCAATTATCTCATGTGATATAAAAATTTGACCAATCCATTGGTGAGAGATATAAAACCCCATATATCCACATCTCTACGTATGCATGATATAAAACATTATTAATTAATCATTAGCATAGGGAATCCATGGAAATAAAATGGGTTTTATTATTTTTTAGATTGTATCACATAATATAACCTCTAGATTTTGATCATTTGATACCCAAATTTCTATCACCCAAATCTTGTAATACAAAAAGTAATTTATATGGAAAATTATAAAACATGAATACATGGATATTTTTGAAAATCAATAGTAAAATAGAAGTGAATCAATAAATGGTGTTTTTGTAAAACATTTCTTAATAATGACATAAAGAAACATAGTTACTTGTCACTTTCAAATGTTAATTTAGATAATTTGAAAAGATATATTAAAAAAATTAAAACGAAATGTTAATAAATAATCTTTGAAAAATGTCATAAACATTTTCCAAAGTAAATGTGTAGTGGAAGATAAAATGTATGAATGAGAATAAAAAAACCATAGTAATATATTAAATATACCATTATTGAAACCCAAAACATAAAAAGTGTGATAAATCATAGACTTGAAAAGAGGTAAAGATAAATTTAATGATCAACATAAATAATACATATTTGTATTTTAAAAATAATAATGGGTAACATTGGAGGAAGGAGTGAATATGGATAAGGAAGAAAAAGAGATTATTTGAAGGGAATAGTAATTATTATCAACATCATCAAATTGTTTGAAGAAAAAAATCCATAAAAAAGAAGTATTTGATGTGAAAATGTAATTAAATAGAAATTAAAAAATTAAATTAAATTAAAAATCACCATATAATACAAGAAAAAATTATTGAAAACCCATATTGAAAGAAGAATAATTATATCTCGATGAATGAAGTTTAGTCAAGAAACCCCAATAGTGTTTTCTCCCAAATTCCATGAATGATATTTAAGAACATTTATAATACACATAACCATATTAATGAAGAATATTATAGAATTAATAATATGTATAACCATATATACTAAACAATTTTAAAAATGTATTCTATATTTACTAGTTAGTTATAGTTTTTTTCATCATCAGATATTAGCAATTTTGATTATTTCACGCATCCTTTAAAATGTCCATGTTGATTTTAAATATTTGATTCCAAGTTTATAATTAATATATTTCCAAGGGTTCCAAAATATATTATTTATAGTGATTTATAAATTTCTAATTTAATTGCATGATAAATTTATTCGTGATTTTTGAAGATAGAATCAGTGAAAAGATTATTTTGTAATTTTTTGATGAAGAAAAGTTGGTAAGTTAATAATGAGTTAAAAAATTATATAAATTCTCCATAACCATATTAGTTTTATAAAAATAATATTAATTAATAAAATTCATTCATATAATAATCCAAGTTGGATGGTGATGAAAATAAAATATTTCATTCCATGAAGGCGGTCGTCCACACGTTCACATGAATGATGATTTCATTTTCCATGGAACATCAAGAAGGTAGAAATTGATTTAACATTTAATAAAATTAATAATGTCAGAAATATAATACTTATTCATTAAATAACACGTTTTATCCATTCATTTAATGTGTAAATAAATAATAAAACACATCTTTCATGGAGGAAGTAGTCCACATGTAACACAAATGAAGTTCTCATTTTTACAATGAAAAAATGAAAGCTAGTTAATTGGTTTTCCATTAATATAACATAATTTTAGTATTGTAATAATATTGATGAAATAATAAAATAATATTTCAAATATATTTGTTAATATTTATAATAAAGATAAATATAGAAATTATTAGAGAGGAGATAATACTTATGTAGAAGAATTTTTTTTAAACCTTATTGATGTAGAAGGATTTGGGAAATATCTTGGGATAAGAAGATCATAAAATTGGTGGAGGAATATTTTTCAATAAAATAATAATTCTATAGGGGATAAATATAATTTGTGTTTTATATTTTAATTGTTGGTGGGAGCCTGTATTTATAAGTAAATGGAATGAATGTTTTGTAAATATTCATAACCTTTTATTAAAGGCATTCCATTTTCAAAGTAAGGTGTCTCCTAAGTATGAAAATGATGGATAATGGGTGATTTTGGTTTAATAATCATCTAATACACACAAATAATTTATAACATTTTGAGATAATTATTCATTCTACCTTTATTTATCTTTGTAACATAATTTACTTTTACCATGGTAACTATTATTTTAACTTATGTAACAAATTTTTAAGACCAAAAATGAAATTAAAATTATTAAATATTTTGTATATGTTTATTACAAAAATTATAACCATTTTGTAAAATTAAATTTTCATAACATAAAAAATAGTAATTTTAAAATAATAAATGTATAAATCCTAAAAAATAGTTTTAGAGAAAAATATTTCTTAGGTTATAAAATGTCAAATTAGGTATGTAAATGTAAATTACTATTTTCAATGAAATTTTTTAATAATAAAATAAATAGTTTTTCACATAAATATTTTTCATAGATATTAATTTGTGTTTATGTCCTAATGATTTTTTAAAAGACCCGATAATTGTTAAAACAAAATTTTATAATGTTCACCCAATATTTGGTATTTTCTAAAAAATAAGAAAAAAACAACCTAATATAATATTCTTATGTTTATTCCAAAACATGAGTTTTTATTAATCTATAAATTATATGATTTATAAATTTAATTTTTAATTGACAATATAATATATAGTGAAAAACTATTTTTATATGAAATTGAATTTCTTTGAAATAAAAACTATTCATATCCTTCTGTCTAATCATTTTTATTATTAAAATAGTGATAATGTATTATTTATATTAATAATATATTTTTTCCTCATCTAAGTATAATAAACATAATTTTTAAAAAAATACATAGAAACTAGATAGATAATTTTCATAAAATAAATACATTTTAAAGAATTACATGACTTTATTTGTATTAAATGCATATTAGTAAGCATTGTATGTTTTTTAATTTATTTACACATCTATAATATACATACATTTAATTAAAATCATCATCTAACCATAAATAAAAACAATTCATAGCACTAAAAGGTATATTTTAAGAAAACATATTTTTTTACATAAAATGATTTTATTAAAATATTAGCTACATTAATTGATTGTTATCAATGTATGAGTTTTAAAATTGAAGATTAATTATCATTAAAAGTTGAAGTGTGAAATATATATAATATATATAATATATAAAAAACTTTTATTTTATAATTACATATCTATATCATCCTAATGTCTATATACATAACCTCTATGGTTCTCTATGTCAGAGAAAATGATAAGATAATCACTACTCGTAGTCATGGGTAGCAATTTAGCTAGAATGAATATCATGGGATTTCAATGATCTTGAACTTCTCTCCCTAATGATTTCACATATACAATAATGAATATCATGGGATTTTTCTTGGACTTAGAAAAACCCAAGTGAAGAAACATTTAACCCATATTTTAGAATTGATATTTTGCTTTAAATAAACTGTAATTGTTTAACAAGTTTCCTTATAAGAAATCGCATGATTAAATGAACCATGATATAGTAACCCTTTATAATCTAACTATTAAATTGGGATGAATTAGTATTAAAGAAAAAAATATGAAAAATAATAATAATAATTTATATAATGTAAATTTATTGATTAATTAATAATAAATAAGTACTGAAATTTTAGTAAATTCAATTTAGGCTTCAAAAATATATTTCCTTCAAAAATAATTTTATTGAATTTTATGTGAACATACATTATAATTAATTTTTTAGAATATTATAAATTTTAATTTACTCAATTATTATAATTATTTAAATCACAATGTCTGTATTTTATTAGTGTAAATTGTGTAGTAATTTTTTAGAAATATTTTTTTCTTGTCAATATTGAGGAATATTGATTTTTTGTCAAACTTTCCATTTATTGTCAAGTAAAAGTAACATTATTAGTTTATAGAAGATTAAATTAACATAATAATACTTCAATTATAATTAATTTAATTAATTATTTAATAATTATCATTATAATTTATGTTTCTATAAGATTATTTTTGGGTTTAAAACACATTTTTCTAAATACCATTTTTATGTACGCAATGTGTTCTTATATTAATAAATTAAATTAATATATATTTATTAATGGTTTTAGAAAATTTTTTTATATTATATTTGATAATATATTTTAAAAAGTCATTTTATTGTTTTTATGAGGAATTTAATGTTTGTAAATTATGTTTTTTACTTAAAGATTTATTTTTCTAAAACAGTTTTCCATTACATGTTGCACACTAATTTAATATTAAATTTTATTGAATATATAAATTTAATTAAATAAAATGTATTAAATAATTTTAATTAACATAATATAATATAATATGTCAAAATTAATTATTTCCTATATTGAATAATAAAAACTGTAAATTATTTTTGCCAATGTTATGGTTAAAACAGCTTTATCGGGGGAGGGGGGTTAAACCAACATATAAGGGGAGTATTTCCATTAAAAATTTATAATACTTATTGGTTGAATAAAATGAAATCTAATATTATCATAAAATCAAATCCTTTTCCATTTGGATCCATTATTCCATGAAAGTGACCCTATATAATTGAAATCTTATAAGAAATTCCATGTGTGTACCTCCCCTCACTTAAAAACGGAAACCTACTATCCTCCCCTTTCACACTATTTTGACATTAGATAACCAACAATACCTACTAAAAAAACTTCCTAGATTCACAAACTTCATCCTAGATCATTTATTTTTCTATTAATACTAACCATTCAAGGCTTAAGGTGTAAGCCAAAGGGGGAATCTCAAAGAAGAGGTATAAATATTAACTAATCTCTTTCAAATTTATTTCCTCATTTATGTTGTATATTTTTTATACAATAAAACATTGTTAATAAAATATCATAAATATAATAATATTTTATTATTATTATTTCTTGAACATTTCCTTCCATTCTCAATCAAATGGGTAATAAAATTATTGCTTGTATGTACGTGCAGACTACCTCCATCACGTAGCGATACAAGTCATTTTCCATAACATTCATTAAAGGGTGGTTATAATAATGGATTTAATGTTTATATATTATATTTATATCCTAATTATTCTTCTGAAACTATAATATCATATCATCCTTCTTACCATCTGATCCATTGGTATACGATAACATCGCTCGTGCATACATGTGGACTACCTTCTCCACGAAGAGATGTGAATTGTTTATCATTTAATTTTTACATGGATGGTAACAAGGATATATTTATTGAGACATATGATATTTATGATATAATAATGATTTTTAAAATTTTAATTACCATTTACCTTTCTTTCATCCCAGCAATCAAAAAGTGGAGACATTGCCCGTGTGTATGTAAAGATTATAGTCACCTCAATGTAATGTAGTTCATTTTTAGCACCATTTAAAATTAATTTTTATAAAAATATATATAATGAAAAAATATCATATTTATTTCATTATAGAAATTATGGATATGGATTAACCATGATCAAATTATAAGGACCATAAATGCTGAACTAAATCATACATTTAAAACGAAGTAGTTAAGACTCTTAATGATGATTTTAATGGACAATCGTAAATAAATGGGTATTGAAATGATATTAAAGGATTATATATGATGTTAAATTTATTAATATGGTTATTTTAAATTATTTTAATTAATATAAGTTTATTATGAGTAATTTTATAGGGCTTATGAATCCATACATTCTTGAAGTAAGGGTTTTGTCTCAAATTCTCTTTATTGAGACATGTTATAATGTTAGGCACACATTTCTTATTTATATTATTTTTGTAATTTCTAGGAATTATATTATGTAATAATACAATATTTGATTCATTTTATTTATATAACCATATGATTTTTAAAATTTGAATGAATTTTGTTTCAAAAATTACAAAATCCATAAGGGGTTTCCATCTCAATTTTGTTTCATTGAGACATGTTCATTGTAATAAATCAATCTTCATTAATGAGGTGTATATACTAAACCATTTACATTTTTCTATTTATATACTTATTTTTATGGTATTTAGTGTTCTATTTTATTTTATTTATTTCATTGAGTTTATAATTCAAAAGTTACCATAGCGGTAAGGGTTTTATGTTAGAATATCGTTTTTATCAAGATTGATTATGATTAACATTCGATGTTGATAAAATTATATGATATATCTTTAGAAAATAAAATACCTTTTTTTATACTCTAATTAATTATATATATCACAATTTTATATTTCCTTTTTTTCTTTTTATAAACTCATGATATCGAAAGATTGTTTTTAAGAAAAAATAACTTTATTTTTATCTTTGGCCAAAAATCATTTCTTCCATATCATTATTTTCATTAAATTTTTTTTCTACTTATAAAAATATTATTTAAATTATTTTTTAACTATATTTATATTTCATTACCGAGTTTAGAAAATAACTTTTTAATCAATTTTAAAACATAGTAATTTTGTATTTTTACAAAAAATGTATAAGGAATTTTTTGTTTAACATACAATACATCAATAAATGAACTTTAAATCATGAGTACTCTTTTCATCAATGAATATTTTTTAATTTTCCTTTATTGTTTTCAAAAAAACCCGTTATAGTTTCCTTAATTTTTTTGATTCTAAATTATTGATTTTAAATGAAAAGGTTGTTCTACTCATGAAATATTCCAGTTATTTTTTAAATTAATTTTTATCTATTATAAAATGGTTTGATGTATCATATTATTTACTAAGGATGTGATCCAATTCTACCATATTTATCATTTCCATGTATTTTTTATTATTACAATGATGAAATGTTTAAGAAACCTATATCCTTTCCATGGGATACGATTTTTTGAAATGATGAATGTTTTATGATCTTGTGGAACACATATATTTGGTTTTCATTATATGATGGGTAGAATTACATTTTCATATCCCAATAATACATTGGGAAAATATAGATATATCATGATATAAAAATGACAAGAATTAGGAGTGAACCCGGTTATGTGAGGTACATTGTCCAATAAGATGGTCTTGTGAGTAAACCTCGACTAAGAAAATAATGGAATAGAGAATGAACCCATTCCACTAAGATAGTAATGATAGTGAAAATTAACTACAGAAATGATTTTACATTTATATATTTATTCCAAGAACTCATTTATTATACTTATTATATTTTATCAACACTTAAGACTGATAATTGATGATTCCACACACTTATATCACATGTATTTAGATTGATAAAACATTGTGTCATATTTCATGATTATGATCTATAAATTAGTGGGTATGATTTTCTATTGTAAATCTCCTGTTTACATAAAAATATTTTTATATTGTAATCATTGATTAACGCCTCATAATTTTACCCTTACCGAGCATCCGAGCTAACCAATACTTGTGTTTCCTTTATTATGGTTATAAAGAATGGTTTTAAGAATGATATGTCCTAAACATTGAACGATCCAATTCCCAAGTAGGGTTATTGAATTATTGTGTCATTTACCCATTATTGGTATTCATGATGTATGCGAGTTAATCCATAAACAAATTGATCTAAGGATTTATCATTGCAAAAATTTGATAAACAGTTGGTTTTATTTCAGATATTTTTTAAATTCCTCTTCCTTTATCTTTCTCATGTGAACGAATCAAGGCCAACATGAATAAAGACCATGGATCATTATTTGGGAGTTATTGTGATTTTATCTCCCTCTTTCTTGGAATTCTTTTCCCTTGGATCCTCATGGTCACAACTCATCTTGCTGGGATATTTTGAACACTATTAGACCCCGGATCGAAGGAATGATGGAATTAAGGCCGGATTAGGGTAGATCAAGACATGAGGATTGTAGATATGATTTCATTTTAGAGAATAGAGTTGATGAAAAATGGTGTCTTGTGGAAGTAGATTCGGTGGCAGCCAGCGAGGGTGGCAGCACACAGTGGTGCAGTGCTACTGGTGCCGTGTGAGATGCGGCGATCACCATGGGTAACTTCCGGAAACGAATTAGCCAATGCGCGAGCATTCCCAGCCCGAGGCGGTAGGTCAGAACATGATGATTGGGTGGGGTCCAAGAGAAATGGGATGGGGCCAGTGGTGTGAGGTCTGTCACAGTGAAGTTGGACTGGGTCAGGTCAGACTCGAGTCACACCCGGGGTGGCTGGATCGGGCTGCGGTCGATCATGGAGGTCGACCATGACCTAATGTAGAAAGATCTGTTGTGTGGCCATGATAGCTTGAAGATGGTGGACCACCACAACATCTCAAGCTACCGTGGCATGGTAGACTGCAGGGGCGGCCAGAGTGGGCGGTCAACCACCATGGTCGGTCCACATGCCTAGTAACCCCCTTCTAAAACATGAAAATGCCTTAACTTTTAAACTATGTGTCTTTTTAGAAATCCATCTATGGAATTGGGACCCTAAAGATGAGGCGGTCATTTTGATATAATATAATGAGATTTTAGATTGGAACTATATAGGGTGAGAGCGTTCCGATGGTCGTTTCCTCGAGGGTTAGGTACGATATTACTTCTACATCACTGTATTGTAATCCCCTATATAGTATGAGACCCAGATAGAGTTAGGTACCCCTGCCCGAGACTGGTGTGTGATGCTATATAACCATAAATGTATATTTTTCTGGAATCAGAAAAACCTCTGAGAGGAGGATATTGGTCCCCCATCCAGCATGTGCATATTTAGGGTATGTGGTATCCCCGGGAGTATATGGGTGGAATCTATGGTATCCCCTAGGGTGTTTGGGCATGATCCCCTGAATTGAAAATTGATCTAGATTGAGGATGTGTTATCCCCAAGTGTGACTGGGTGTAATAACCTCTATATTATATTGTAATCTTACTTGATGAATATGTTCTCATTAAGATAGGGTCCAAATGAGCTAGACCACATGGTGAGGGTCCTCTATAATATCATAGCTCGAGTAGTGAGTCCTTCCAGAATGAGTTTGCTTCAAGTAGTATCATGTGGCTAACATTTGGTTAACAACGCTCTATGGTGTGGTGTTTATCATGAGTATATCTAGATATTCTTGGTATATATGTTGTTGATAGATACTTATATGAAGTTGATTGGTACTTCCTTTGTGGTATTTTTTTGTTGTATTTTTCTTTGTGGTTTTGAGGTGTCCTACTGAGTATTTTTGTACTCACCCCTACACAAGATTTTCCTGAAAATGTCTGGTCTTGTGATGACGGTCAGCCCTTTGATGGAGTTCTAGGTAGACTAGAACTAGGAGGTTCCTTGTGAGATCAAACAAGCCAAGGTGTGGTCTAGTATCATTTCAGACGACAGTCCCAGTATCGCTTACTTTACAGGTTGGACTAGTTTATACAGACTCTTTTCTTTTGGTGAGCTTTTTTATCCCTTTTTACTTTCCAGTACTTTCACTGTTGTACTCTTATTATGGGATATAGTAGTTTTCATTCATTTTTTACTAAGTATTTTTACATTTTAATGTTTGTGGATTGGAGATGTGTGTGTGTGTATAGTTACTTATGGAAATTCCTCCCATTTATTGGATATGCCTACTTAGTGATAGTCACCAACCCCTGACCTATTAGAGGTGATCTTGGGGAAGTTACAACATTGGAAACTCTGAGACAGGTCATGATAGAGTGGTATCAGAGCGGTCAATTCTACTTTAGGACCGGAAGTCTATGAGGTTGGTTTGGGGATACAGTGTTACATGTTGTGAGTTCATCTTTTAGGCCAATGAATTCATTGTTTTTGTGTCGGCCGACGTATCCATACATTAGGACTCTGATTACCTGCTTTTCAACTCGGTACATGAATACATTAGTTGCAGGGAAAATGATGGTACATGAATCCTATAAGAATGGATGTGTTTTCCTTGTCCTTATGGAGACATCTCTTTTGATATACTCTATTGACCATGGTATATCTTTTTCTACATTATGATTTCTCCACATGGATAGCTAGCCAGGATTCCACTGCATAATCATAAGGATGATCCGTCGAGTGATGAGGCATCAATATATGGATTTGTACCTGAGATAGCACATCAAGGTGGTGCACCAGCCAAATGAACACCTATAGAGAAGCACATCTTACTCGTAGTACCAGTGAATAAGGAGCATAGGCTGATCGTGCTTCATGATTTTTGGCAGCAGAGACCTCTTAGGATCCGAGGTGAGCCCGACACACAGGCGGCTAAGGAATGGCTTGTGCCGATGACCCATGTTTTCCATCTGTGTAGGGCACCATCAGATTAGATGGTGTTCCTAACAACAAGCCATCTCCATGGATCAGCTGGGTGATGATGGAGTTTGGTTACACAATCTTATGATGAGGAAAATCTTCCTTGGATAGAGTTTGAGAGGCTTTTCAGAGAGGAGTTCTCACTTTATAAGTTGATATATATGCATGTACAAGAGATTCAACACCTCTAGAAGGACGACATGTCTGTATGTAAGTATTCATCGATATATACCAAGCTTTCTAGGTACTTAAGGGATGTGATACACAACCAGTGCTTTAGGGCTAAGACCACTACATGAAAAGTGGGCATTTGTGACAGGACAATCGGGACAGGTCAGTTTCTCATCACAAATAGTCAGTCGAAATTATTTTTTTGCGACGCGAGCATCGACCAATCACAAATAATAAGATTTTGTGACGGGGAGATGGTTCCCATTGTAAAAGGTTTGGCACGCTTTGGGCTCCAAACCACAAGAAAGGGTATTTGCGACAGGTAATAATTTCCCATCACAAATACCCATCGACATTTTTTATATTTATGACAGGATTTATAACGCGTAGTAATTACTATGTTGGCAGGTTTTCTTTTACGAAAATCCTCGTCACAAAAGACTTTTTATACATTTCCCCTAATTAAAAGGGGTAGTGAACATTTGCAGGGGACCTGTCTCAATGGTACGAATTGCGACGAGGGTCTCTTTACAAATAATCCTATCAAAAATAATCAAACATATATATACCCCCATCAATTTTTTATCATTTCACTCAATTCTATACTCCTCTCTCTCTTTAGTGGAAAAATTTATTTCAAATTTTTTCATAGTGTAACATTTTAATCTGGGGCATTATTTGCAGCCTATATCCTTCGAAAGCTTCAGTTTTATCTATTTATTTTATTTTTTACTTAATTCATTTTACTTTGATTTAGTTATAATAATTGTTAATTAGCTTAAGTTTAATTAAATTAGAATTAGATAGTTTTATTTATCATTATTTATGTTTACTTTTACAAATAATTACGTGTGATTTGTATGAATTAGTATTAATTAATAATTATTATATTAATAATTATTAATTGATAATAATTATTATTAAATTGTAATAATTTGTATTAAATGATAATAATAATTATTAAATTATAAGAAATTGAAACAAATTGTAATAAAAAGTAATAAATTTTAATAAATTGTAACAATTAGCAATAAATTATAAAAATTAGTAATAAATTCTAATAATTAGTAATAAATTGTAATAATTAGTAATAAATTGTAATAATTAGAAATAAATTGTAACAATTAGTAATAATTAGTAATAAATTCTATAATTAGTAATAAATTCGAATAATTAGTTATAAATTGTAATAATTAGTAATAAATTGTAATAATTAGTTTTAAATAGTAATAATTAGTAATAGATTGCAACAATTAGTAATAATTAGTACTAAATTTTAATAATTAGTAATAAATTGAATTAATTGGTAATAAGTTATAATAATTTGCAATAAATAGTAATAATTGGTAATAAACAGTAATAATTAGTTATAAATTCTTATAATTGGTAATAAATTTTAATAATGGTTGATAAATTTTAATAACTAGTGATAAATTGTAATTGTTAGTAATACATTATAATAAATTGCAATAATGTGTAATAAATTGAATCAATTAGTAATAAATTGTAATAATTAGAAATAAATAGTAATAAATAGAAATAAATTCTAATAATTAGTAATAAATTGTAATAATTAGTAACAAATTGTATGAATATGTAATAAATTGCAGTAATTGGTAATAAATTGCAAAAATTAGTAAACAATTCTAATAATTAGTAATAACTTCTAATAATTAGTAATAACTTCTAATAATTAGTATTAAATTGTAATAATAAGTAACAAATTGAAACAATTAGTAACGATTAGTAGTAAATTTAAACAATTAGTAATAAATTTTAATAATTAGTAATATAATATAATAATTTGTAATAAATTATAATAATTGATACTAAATTATTGTAATTAGTAATAAATTTCAATAATTAGTAATAATTAGTCATAAATTCTAATAATTAGTATTAATTAGTAATAAATTCTAATAATTAGTAATAAATTCGTATAATTTAAATTAAATTATAATAATTAGTAATAAATTGTAATAATTAGTAATAATTTGTAATAAATTACAATAATTAGTAATAAATTGCAACAATTAGTAATAATAAATATTAAAGTCTAATAAATTGTAAAAAATTATAATAATTAGTAATAAATTTTAATAATTAGTAACAAATTATAATAATAAAAATAAATTATAGTAACAATTAATAAATGATAACAATTAATATAAAATTATAATAATTAGTAATAAAGTGGAATAATTAGTAATATATCCTATTAATTAGTAATAAATTGTAATGATTAGTAATAAATTCTTATAATTTGTAATAAATTACAACAATTAGTAGTAATTAGTAATAAACTCTAATAGTTGGTAATAATAACTAATAAATTATAATAATTTTTAATAAATTATAAAAATTAGTTATAATAAGTAATAAATTCTTATAATTAGTAATACAATATAATAATTAGTAATAAATTCTAAAAATTAGTAATAAATTGAAATAATTAATTATAAATTGTAATAATTAATAATAAATTAAAACAATTAGAAATAAATTGCAACAATTAGTAATAAATTACAATAACTTGTGATAATTTGAAAAAATTAGTAATAATTAGTAATAAATTATATTAATTATAGCAAGTAGTAATAAATTGTAATAATTATTAATAAATTTTAATAAATTATAATAATTAGTAATAAATTCTAACAATTAGTAATATGTTGCAACAATTAGTAATAATGTGTAGAAATTAGTTATAAATTCTAAGAATTAGTAATAAAATGAAATTATTAGTAATATTTATAATAAATTATAATAATTATTAATTAATTTCTAATAATTAGTAATTACTTTTTAATAATTTCCAAAAATTACTAATAAATACCATTAATTAGCAATAATTTGAAATAATTTCTATTAATTAGCAATAATTAATAATAATTAGAAATAATTAGCAAAAATTAGAAAAAAAATAATTTGGAATAATTTGGAATAAATTATAACAAATGGTAATAAATTAGCATAATTTTCAATAGATTGGTGACTCCCATTTTCCCGATGCCTTATCACATTCCAATTTTATCCCACTGAAATCACAATGAAAAATATGTCCTCACATACGAATATCCATTTTTTGTATGCACAATAATGGAGAGAAGCATGATAAGGCCTTACTGGTCTCCATTCTTGTGCATATGAAAAATAGATATGCATACCTCAGAGCAGATTTTTCATAGTTATTTCAGTCGGAGAAAGTTGCAATGAGGTGAGATATTGGGAAAAGAGGGTCTTTTTCCCAATGGATCATCTCCTGGAAACATTCTTCTAGTAAATCACCTTGAAAAACCGCCTCCCATGTATAGATATCCAATTTTGAATGCATGAGAATGGAGAGAAGCGGGGTGAGGCCTCCCTACACTCCAGCCTCATGTATAAAAAAAGGGATATATGTACATGAGAGCATATTTTACATAGCAATTTTAGTCAGAAATAGTTGAGATGATTCGTCTGAAAAAAGAGATACCACCAATCCCCTGTAAATTGTGTCGCTAATAATTAGCAGTTATTAGTAAACATTAGCTGTAATTAATAATCATTTGTGGTAGTTTGTAGTAATTATTACAATTTAGTGTATATTAGTATAAATGTTTAAAAAATTATATAAATAAGTATGGAATAAAAGACATTTTTATAATTTGATAGAAAATGGAATTTAACTGTCTCTTATTTTATGGATAGTGTTTTTTATTATATCAAAGTATATAAAAAACTAATTATTTTACAATTTTAGAGAAATATGGAACAATGAAGTTGAAAAATATTATTATTATATGATCTCGCTTAGATAAATCAACACAAGAATCCAACTGGTTTGGGTTTAAATCTTATATATATTGATAGTGTTGAATCATTATTATCATTTACTTCATCAAAACCATAATTTCTTTCAAAAGGTAAAAAGAAGTGTCCTTGAAAAAAATGTTTTATGAGGATATTTGACTCATTTGAATATATTGGGGGCCATTTATTGTGCTTTGGTTTTCAACTATATTATGTTTCATGGTATTAGAAAGGCGAACATAGTTCTAGAGAAGGCACTTATAATTTGGTTCTAGATCTAGAATGGTTTCAAAATTTTGTAAATGATGTGGTAGGTCTGTCTTTTAAACAAGATGAAACTCATGATGATATTAATTTAACTCATGAGTTGGAACCATATCATTTTTATAATTGGTTGTGTTCTGTTGAGGATTCCTTACATCTTGGTTACAAGATAAACAAATTTGACGCAGTTACTAAGTTTATGGCTATTATAACATTTAATGGAATTTCAAATAGATATTTTGATCAGATATTATATTGGATAAAAAAACGGATACCTTAAGTAAATGTTATTCCTATAAATTTATATTCGAGAAAGAGGCAGTTTCATAACATGAGTCATGTTTATCAGAAGATTATGCTTATTCAAATGATTGCATCTTATATTATGGTGAAAATGAGTCATTGGATAGTTGTCCCACACATGGACAATCGAGTTATAAAGAGGCTCAAAAAGGTATGTCTTGATTGATTCTGATAAAACAATTGAGATATTTACCGCATACACCTAGATTTCAGTGTTTATTTATGTCTTCGAACATAGTGCCATTGATGTTGTGGAATAAAACCAATATTCTAACCGGTATATCCTTAAATCATATCTCAGATTGTGATTCATGGAATCATTTTGACCAAGGTCATCTGTCTTTTTCTTTAGAATCCTAAAACATGTGCTTGAGTGTTTAACCTGATGGTTTTTTTCTATTTGGCTATTATGATAGTTAGTATTCATGTTGGCATGTCTATATAACTTCATAAAATTTAGCTCTATGGATATTAATGAAGGTACCACACATATTTTAGACCATATTAATTACTGGATATTCAAAAAACAATATTAAGGTTTCTTTGAAATAGTTGATTGATTAGTTAAATTCATTGTGTAGTAACGATGTCAGTACATTTGATGTTGCTGTGAAACATAATTTATTGTAAAAAGATGAATTGAAGTGGAAAATTAGCGACTTCTCAAAATATGTCATATTATCTGGCTGGAGTACACATGGTCCAAAATCATGTTCATACTATAATATATAAAGCAATGTGTTTATTCTTGTTAATGGATAAAAACTTTGATTTTTCGACTGTCATCACAGATTACATCCAACTAATCATCCTTTTCGGAGGAACACATATCATTTTAGAAAATGCACTATTGAAAGAGATGGAATAGAAAAAAATGATCTTAGGTACATAGTTAAAATAAATTGTATCTTCATTACCTCCCATTTTTTTAAAAGGTTGGGCTGAAGTCTCATTTATTATTAAAGCAAAGCAAAGTCCTCTTTTTAACTGGGTAGAGGGAGACCCATTACATAGCCCGAAGACCCAGTGAACATTCAACTCATTACATGGCCCATAGGACCATATTTTTGTCCTAAGGCCCATTCTGTGAATAGTAATGTACAGTACCCGCCTGCTATAGTACCACATCGTACCTATTGCTGCTATAGTACCCGTCGTTGATCCAGTTCCCTGTCGTCACTACAATGACCGCCATTGCTATAGTACCGATGCCCCATGGGTTTTGAACCCCCATTTTCAGGTAGGATTACAGGGTGATTACCACTAAGCCAAACCCCAACTACTCTTCATTACTTCCCATCACATTTGGAAAAATAATAAACCAAAAAAATTGATGGAATTGGGAAAGACCACAATGGGATAAAATAGTGATTTTTTTGGATCTCCCACATTGGTCAGAATTGTTGGTCCGTCACATGTTGGATTTCATGCATATTGAGAAAAACTATTTTGATAATATATTTCATAATTTTTTGGATACACGAGGTAAGACTGATGATAATGTAAATGCAAGATTTGATCTTCCCCAAATTCATAGGCGACCAAAACTTGAACTATTTGAAAATGTAAGATCATAGAAGTTAATGATGCCAAAATCATATTATACACACATCAAAGAAAATAAGTTATTATTTTGTTAGTGGATTTCATATTTAATACTTCTAAAGGTTATACTTCTAATTTGGAAATGTGTGTCAGAAATAGTCATAATACCGGATTAAAAAGTCATGACGGTCATGTTATAATTTAATGAAATATGCTTATTGGATTCAAGGGTTTGTTGAATTATATGATTTGGGATGTGATAATAGACATATCATGTTTTTTATGAGACATATTTGTGGTAAAAAGTGACTATGATACATTAAAAAGACTGCAAGAAGATGTTGTTTTAATTTTATATAAACTGAAAATAATCATTCCTTCAGATTTGTTGAACTCAATGGAACATTTGATACTTCATTTTCCACATGAAAAAAATGTCATGGTCTAGTACAGTTCTGATGGATGTACCCATTTGAGAAATTTATTCATTAATTGAAGAAAAAAGAACATAACAAAACATCGGTTGAAGCTTCAATTGCAAAACCTTATTTTCAAGAGGAAATATATTTTTTCTAAAATCACTAATTTCAATCTGAATATCTATCAAAACACAACTATATGGTTTGTATTGATTGAAATGTTGATGATGATATTGGAAATCAATTTTCAGTATTCAATCAGCTTGAACTTGGCTTCGGTGGAGTTCATGAATAATGGATTTCAGATTATGAACATCACAGAGCTCATAGATATGTAATTTTCAACTATGAAGAAATATCACCATTTTTATATTGATTTATCCTATCACTTATTATATAATTTTTATAGTAAATTAAGATTATTTTATCTGTAAGTTATATTATAATCATATCAAGCAACAATTTTCTCAAATTACGGCAGTTGTTCTTAAAGAACATCTGAAAAAACTTTTCCTACTTATTTCAAAAACTGGTAAAATAAATTATTTTTTGGTTAACAGATAAAATCAATTTATTACCTATTATATTGATAATTATTTTGAAAAATTTCAGGTATCTCAACATTCTTACAAAATTGATAATTGATTTTGTGTGTTGAGTAACCCACTTTCAAAAAATGGTTAAATCTTATAAATCATATATGGTGAATGGGTTTCGATTTCATTCATGTGTATATGGGGAATCAAAAAATATTTAATAGTGTTATTTTCTTGAAAGGATATCATCATAGATAAACTGAATTTTAATTTTATGACATGCTGGAATATATTATGAAACTGTGTTATATGTGAAAATATTACATAACTATGTTTAAATATCAGTGGTTTGATACAGAAAGTGGTTTGTGTGTTCATATGACCCGTGGAATCATTGACATTAAATATAAAAGTCTTTTTATAGTAAATGAACCATTTTTATTGGATCATCAAGAACATCAAATTTACTATTCAAAATATTGTGCTATCTCAAGAGAGTTGAGTGATTTGTGGAGAATAATAAAAATTATATCTTGGGAAAATCAATTTACTTAAAGTGAATGTGGTTCTATTGAAGTGGAAGGAATTGTAATTTTTCAAGAGATTCTTCAAAATCCATATTTTTCATGAAGAAACAATAATATCAATGATGAAAACCCACAATTAAGGGTTGTTAGTGATGATGATGTCAATGATGTTACAAATTAATTTGAAATGACAAGAGATGATAAAACTGAAATTCATATAAAAATTGATGTTGCTAAGGAGGAACATGAATACAATGACATCATCAAATACGAAGATGAGGGTGATTATGATATTTTACACAATTAAATGAAAGTTATAATAATATAATATATATATATATATATCTATATATAATAGTTATTTTCAACTATTTATTAATAACAATCATTTCATGTTTCAGATGGATGGGGATTTGTATCATCTATTACAGAAAGATGATCTACCTTTGGACGTGCAGGATGTTGGATCATATGACCCTCAAACAACTGGTAGTTTAGGGGGGACTTAGAGGGGTCATGGTCTTGCATGATTGATGATTGCTGACCATATCCACAAGCGATGTCCATATCTTGTCTTTGATCCATGCATGTAGAGGCTTGATTTCATGTTTGTTTTAGTTAGTTTTCAATAATTTATTTATCTACTAATTGTTTGATTATGTGTTCTTTTTTTGAAGCATTATTCATATAGTTATAAGATAGGCGAGCACTATATTGTGCAATTGTGTTTCTAAATAATGAGTGTCATGGGATTAGATTCCCATTGATGTGCAGCACCGCATGTTCGATCACTGGCTGGTACATAAATAAATAAAATATTTTTTAAATTAATTTAAATAATAACTTGATATTAGAAATTATTTGTTCGATTTATGGTATCCTCTCAATAATAGAATGTGTGAAGCTATATTGAAGGCTTGGTAGGGGAATATGTGTTAGCATTATAGTCAGTTTTGGCACAATTTGAGAAGGAAATCAATGGAGAAAGCATGAGTGATAGAGTTTGATGAGTCTTATCCCACCCATCGACTTGATTAGATTTCATCTTAGGTTTGATATAGATTATAGGCATACTGGTTGGGTGGTCAATTTTATAATATATTATTTATTGGTCTACAAAATCGGGGGAGATAGGAGGCAACACATCGAGCTGGTAGTCGTACATTTAGTACACAAAGAGAGCATATGGTAAGTATTTTTTAAAAAATAATTTATATAAAATTATATTTAAATGGTTTATTTTATATTCTTATAGGAAGTTGAACATCCCAATATTTTGGTGTTCGACATTTATTGGGGGATGTATAGTGATCTGACAATAGAAGAGATTAGAGCTACTCGCCAACATTAGATTGAAGTCAATATATATTCCTTTTGAGTTTAAAATTTAAAATCAAATAATATTTTAACTATTTTAATTTTAAATTAGTATTGAAGGAGTCATATATGGCCATGACTTCTAAGACATTGACAGATAGTCAGGTCGAGAACGATACTCAAATCGATGCTAACCGATTTTATGATACAACATAGATGTAGGTGACCTAGTATGCCTTATAGAAAGGGTGAGTTGATGATATCAGCTCTCGATTGATTTCTATGGATTATTATAGAACTGTTTTGATGTCATCATGCTTCTTTAGAGGAGCTCATAGAGAGTTGTCAGCATATGCTGCACAGTATCAGGAGCATTTGTGAACTCAGAGTGATATTATAAAGAGTATGCATAGAGATCATGAGCAGATGCATCAATGTGAGGAAAAGTAGCAGGAAGAGATCCTATAACAGCAGCAACATCAGCAGGAGATTGGTCGATACTGACAGTAGTAGGAGTAGGACTACTTGGATTACATGTGATGCCTGACTCTTGGTTTAGGGATGGAGTTCCATCCACCATCTTCTCTAGCTCCTCCAGCTCCTATAGACAACACTCCTCTTCAGTGATCTATTTATTTTTTATGAAAAAAATTTAAATATAAATTTAATTTGCAATATTAACTATCTAAAGTTCACCATTGTGTGTTTTTCATATTTTTGTGAATATTACCTTTTTTGTTATTTATTTTTTTTTTGATTTTTTTACTTTATTGAATTTTTATTATTATTAATTTATTAATTATAATTATTTATCATTTTTTTATTATATTTTTTATTTTCTACAAATGTTGAGGTTTTCATTATTTTATATTTTTTATAATAGTAATAGTAATGTTATTATTTCATTAATAATAATAATAATAATATTATTATATTATTAATATTATTATTATAATTATAAGAATATTATTTTATTATTTTATAATTTATTTTATTTTACTGATATTAATACTATTATTTCATTAATATTAATATTATTTTATTATTATTATTTTATTCAATGTTTTACACTTTTTTGGGATGGGTCCCATTGAAAATAGTATTTGAGATGACCCGTCGTAAAAAATGGTTTAAAAAAATCAGCAGAGCTTTTTGTGATGGGTCTACCACCCCATCCAAAATAGTATTCTCAATGAGATGACGTAATAATGTATTTAAATATACCACTAGGAATCTATTTACAACGTATCTACATCCCATCAAAAATAGTTTCTTTTTTAAGATGATTCATTGCAAAAAAACTATATTTACGACGCCCTTTTCTCTTACAGGGAATTTGTGATAGGGCCTAGTTGCAAAAAGGTATTTGAAACTGGATCCCATCGCAAATGTACCAATTTCCAGTAGTGGACCATCAAACGAGGTGTGTTTAGGGACATTGGAGCCAGTGTTATCCCACTATGAATTCCTACCTATGTTGGGGTGATAGAGTTAACTTTTGTGGTTTAGAGTTCCATGGTTGGGGAGATACATATAGTGATTGATAGGTGTGGGAAAGTTGGAGTAGTGACCTTAGAATAAGGGATCCAAAATCAGTCTCAAGGACATGTATGTGTGAGACATTTCAAGTGGATATGCCGGGACAATTGATCTACAACTCAGGGCTCACAGGGTGGGTCTAGTTATCCAAGAGAGAGGTAGTGATTTTCATGCGACGACAGAGGACATATTGTTGTAGATTTTCCAACCCATCGTACAACTGATAGAGAGACGGTGGATGGGATATAGAGGTAGAGATAGTTATGGGAGTAAAAATTTCAACATGGTGGTGGATGTAGTAGAGGATTTAGGAGAGAAGTAGGAGGTGGTTGATGTTTCAACATGTTACCACCACCCCCAGGTGGTCCACACCAGGCATATGGACCTAGAGGATAGGGTAGGGTAAAATAGCATGCTCTCAAGGTTTATGATCCAAGGGATCTAGGAATGATTCATGGTATGATATTTGTCTATTCTACTTTATCTTTATTATTGATAGAGAAATGTATTAATCATTATTTTTATTCCATTAATTCTATTCGAGACTTGGAGATTCTAGTTGAAACATTGACTCAAGCCTCTTTCTTAGAGACTCCCACTAGAGGAGACCCAATAATCATGAACAAGTACCGATAGCATGTTCTCTCTCTTATAGGTGAGAGTTTTGGTTGGGATACTTGGTAAAAGCATCAAGTCCTTACGACATCATTCATCGCATAGAGTGGTTAGCCACCGATCAAGCTTAGATTGACTATTTTAGGCATAGAGTGCGATGTTTCTGTAGTTATGGGACCATGATTGCCTTTTTTGGTGATAGTTATACATAGACAGTGTATGATAGACTCACACATAGAAGGGTGTATCCAATTGATCAACATTTGGAAAGCCTGAACCTCAGTGCATTTGATGGTATGAGTTCTCAGTTTCCTATAGTGGTGGCAACGTACGAGGACCTATTTTCTAAGGATATTCCAGACATACCACAACAAAAAGGAGTATACTTTTTCATCGATCTATACCTTAGGAAGACATCGATATCTACACCTACATATTGGATGGTTCCCGTAGAGATTTTTGAGATGATGGTATAGTTAGAGGACATGCAGAGGAAGGGCATCATGTGACCCAGGGTTTCACTATTGGATGCCCCAGGTTTTTTCAATGAAGGAAGATGGGAGGTTGAGGTTACGTGTGGACTTCTGGAACCTAAACTAGAAAATTGTGAAGAATATGTATCAAATACTGAGGATAGATGAACACTTTCATCTTTTTAAAGGGTTTTAGTGGATCTTGAAGATTTACTTCCTATCGGGATACCACCAGCTAAGAGTATGGGATGAGAATATACTGAAGACGACCTTCAGAAGTTGTTATGACCACAATGAGTACTTGGTGATTCCTTTTATTGTGATGAATTCCCCAAAAATGTTCATGGGACTAATGAACATTATATTATAGCCTTACCTAGATCGGTTTGTGATAGTATTCATTGATGACATCCTAGTGTACTCGATATCCAAGGAGGAGAACGCGAGACAATTGAGGATGGTCCTAGACACACTTTGAGATCACCAACATTATGGGAATCTATTGAAGTGTCATTTATGGATTCAAGAGGTCCATTTTATCGGACACATCATTCCAGAGGTTTGCATTGCAGTAGGTCTATCAATGATGGAGGAGGTTCTTTCTTGAAATCCTTCCAAGAGTGTTACTGATGTACTGAGTTTCCTTGGTTTGGATGGGTACAATTAGATCCTAGTAAAAAACCTCTTCAGAGTGGAAGCACCCTTGATAGATTTGACATAAAAGGGACAACCTTTCATGTATATAAAAAATTTCTAGGAGAGTTTTTGGAAGTTGAGGAAGATATTCACATGTGCTCCCATCTCGAGAGGTCCAAAGGAGGGTGCTGAGTATGTAGTGTTTTGTGATGCATCAGGAATCAGGACATGTTGTGTCCTGAAGAACAGGCATGTATTGATTCTATATGGTTCACTATAGTTGAGACCACACAATTAGAACTACATGACCAATGATCTTGAGTTAGAAATGTTAGTCTTCGTATTGATTATGTGACGACACTACCGAATGGGTGAGCAGTTTATCATCTACTCTAATAACAAGAGTCTCAATGATATCTTCTCTTAGAAGGATCTGAACATATCTATAGGTGGTGGGTAAATTTCCTCAAGGCTATGACATTGAGATTTTATACATTCCTTGTACGGGGAACGTGGAGGTAGATGCTATCAATAGTAGATGTAGTTCATAATTGTTGAACAAAGAATCAATGAAGTTGGACTCATTGTAGTTATCATTCATGAATGGAGATGGAGCAGTGTATTTCTAGTCGATGGTTGTCACCCCTCAACTCTTACAGTGAGTCTAGTTGGAATATCTTGGGGACACAAATTACGAGACTCTACATGCTCATATGTCAACAGGGCATGCTGCTAATGGATATTTGAAATGTAGGGAGCATTTCATTATTTAAAGAGGACATGAAGGTTTACCAATTCCACTATAGGATGAGATTTTGAGGGCTTTTCATACCTCACCTTTGTCAGTACATCCAGGTGTGGCAAAGATGTTCCAAGTTATCCAATTTCAATTTTGGTGGCCTAGTAAGAAGAAGGGAGTTGGAGATTTTGTTTCTCAATTCCTTTCTTGTTAATAGGAGAAGGTTGATCCCCATGTTCATGAAGGTTTAACTCAACCCCTTGAGGTGGCTGTATGAATGTGGGATGGGATATTTGTGGGCTTCATGATTGGTTTACCATGTATGTCATGGGGACATGATGCCGTCTAAGTGATCATTGAATAACACACCACGTCAGACCTATTATTAGCTATTTAAGAGCAGAGTTTTGTAGAGAGTTTGAGATGCCTTAATGGGATGGAGATTGCTCGACTCCATGGAGTTCCATCGATGATGGTCTCAGATCATGATTAATACTTTACATCCGGGTTGTGGAAGATATTGTTGGAGGCTTTTTGGACTCAGTTATGCTTGAGCACAACATTTCACCCATAGATGGATGACTAGATTGAGAGAAACATTCAAGATATAGAGGGCATACTATGGTCTTTCTTTTTAGATTTTGGCTATATTTGTGATGATCACATACATTTTTCAGATTTTATGTACCATAACAGCTAACATTCCTCCATTGGTGTGACACCTTTGAGGCCTTGAACGGGTGATCCTGTAGGTCACCACATTGTCGGATAGACCCAGGAGAGTCAGAACTCCTGGGCTTGGAGTTTGTTTAGGAAACTACAGAGAAGGTTCAAATAATATAGGAGTGGATTAAGGCTTCAGAGTTACACTATAAATCCTATGCTGATCGGTGAATGAGGCCTTTGGAGTTCAAAGAAGGAGACCATGTGTTTTTTCAGGACTCACCTTGTCATGATTTGTGGAGATTTTACGAGGGATGAAAGTTATATCAGAGATTCATCAGACCTTTTATAAAACTATGTATATTAGGAAAGGTGGAATACCACTTGGACCTACCACCGCAGCTAGATTAGGCACACAATGTTTTCCATGTGTCACAGATGAGGAGGTACGTGCATGACCTATCACACATCATTGAATGGGGTGAGATGCACATCAACTATGGTGAGACTTTTTTTGAGGAGATAAAGGATAATTAGGAGAGGATCCTTCATGGGTGGTCAACTCCTATGGTGCACATTTGGTGTAGTATGGGAATATATTGGAAAAAACATGGGAGTAGAAGGCTCAGATTCATGCTCAGTACCATCTTTTGTTTGATTATGAATTATTTTGGATTTTGGGGAGGTAAATCCCCAAGGTGGGTAGAATGTACCATATCATATTTTCCAATCATTACTATTAGATATTATATGGATTGTTTTCCTGACCAGGAACTAAGACGACATGCGAATCTGAGGCTTGGTGCACCTAGAACAGTTGTTTAAAAAATATTAAACTTATAATAGCATGCCGGAATGGCTTTCCTAAAAATGTGAATAACTCCTAAAAGGTTTCCCAGATAAAACATTTTAGGGAACCACTGAACTCAGAATAGTAGGTTTACACTTGACGCGACATAACACTAGTCATCTTGGGTGATATGTGAAAAAGTAGTTGCGGGAAATAACATGAATAAAAATATTTTGATAAAAAAACATTAATTTGACATAGTGACAATTCCTTTTAATAATCATTTTTTAGGAAATTCAAGGTTATCACCATAAACCTATAATTAATCTAAGACTTTTCAATGGACCCTCTCAACCAATGGTGATAATCTAAACTTCAATCGTGATCGTTATTGATATATTTCACATAAGATAATTGGTCTTCAACAGCGAACGATCCAATTCATAGGTATGGTAGTTGAATTATTGTTGCATTTCCCCATTCATTATTTTCATGAAGAACATAGGCCAATCCATGAACATATTGATCTCTGGATTGATCGTTGTGGGCTAGTTATAAATTGTGGGGTTTATTTCAGAGATTTTATAAATTCCTCATCGATTATTCTTATAAAAGAATAAATCAAGGCCAAAATGAATAAAGGACAGTGTTCATTGTTCATGAATTCTTGTTATTTTTTCACCCTTGTTCTTGGAATTCTTCACTGTTGGATCCTCATGGTCACTTATTAACTTTCTAGGAGGTTACAAATGCGATTAGTCTCCCAAAATGGAGGAATGGTAGAACATATGCTAGATTAATGTAGATCAAGACTTCAGGATCAAATATATGCTTTTGTTTAAGACATTGGAAAATCGGAAGAAGAATGATAGCTCATGGAAGTAGCACCGTCTATGGTTCATGGTGGCATGGAACAGATGGCACCGTATGGGACATGGATAGTGACCACGTAACGTGGCAGGGCACTGTGTTGACTAGTTATAGCCATCAGGGCTAACAGTGTGAATTGGACCAGCCCATATGACAGCAGACTAGGCCAGAGGAGTTAGGCCGACCTAAGATAATTGGGAAGGGCCCATGAAAAATTGGCCATACACAATGGAGTTTGGCCTAGATGAGTCAGACCCACTAGTTCTGGTCAGAATCACTAGGACGGGTCGGACTCGGGTTAGACCCAGGGTACCTGAACTAGGACAAAGTCGACTATGAGCCATGATCGACCGTGATACATGATCAACCGAGAAAATGCACAGCTGTGGCAGCTGGTGGCTGTTTGACCACTGTGGAAGCTCGAGCTATCACGGTGCGGTAGACCATTGGGCTCAACCTACATGGTCGGTGGGTTGGCCATATAGTCTGTCCATAAGTCCAGTGTCCGACATATGAAACTGTAAAATGCCATAACTTCTATACTGTTTATTTGTTTGTTGATCCATCTATGTAATGGGGACCTAGGTGATGAGGAGATCCTTTTGACATATTATAGTGAGATTTTATCTTGCACCAGTATAGGGTGAGAGCATTTCCTAGGTACATTACTCAAGGGTTTTGTATGATATTATATCCACATAACTAGGTTGCAATCCTCTCTAGATGTCATGTCCTATATAGAGTAAGGTATCCCTCCCTAAGACTACAGTGAGATCCTCTATCACCCATAGTAGAGTTTTGTGGAATCAGCATAATCTTAGAGAGTAGGTGGTTGGTCCTCCATATAGAGGGTGAATCAATAGGGTACGCGGTCTCCCATAGAGTGTCGGTTCATGATCTGTGGTATCCCCCATGGGGTTTTAGCATGATCCCCTATGTTACAAATTATTTCAGATTGGTTCAGTGGTATCTTGAAATGTGATTGGGCGCGATCCCCTCTCTGTGCGTTTATAATCTTCCTTGACAAAAAAGTTCTGATTTGGGTAGGGACCAAAAGAGTTATAACTCTTGGTGAGTTTCTTTGATGATATCATTTATCGAGGAGTTATTCCTCATGGAACGATCATGATTTTAGTAGAATCATGTGGCTGGCATTTTTTTAAGACAACTCGATGGAATGTTGTTTCTCATGAGTTTATTTGGATATTCTTGATATATGTCATGTTGAAATATACTTGTGTGGATGTGACTGGTACCTAATTTTTGGTATTTTTATGGTATTTTCCTCTGTGGATTCGGGGTGCCTTAATGAGTATTTTTGTACTCACCCTTGAATGGGATTTTCACACACATGCCATGTATTATGTAGATGATCGACACTTCAATGAAGTTCTAGGTAGATGATGACCAGGAAGTGTCTTGTGATATCAGACATGATGAGGCATGTTTAAGTAGATTTTCAGAAGATTTTCCTGGTACCTCTTACTATATAGGCTGGACTTGTGGCTATAGACATTTTTCTTTTCGTTGGATAGTTTTGACCCTATTTACTTTCCAGTACTTTCACTGTTGTACTCTGGTTATGGGATATAGTAGTTTCAATTAATTTTTTACTTAGTGTTTTTACATTTCACCATTTTTTCCTTGCACATATATGTGTGTGTAAATGTACTTAGGAAATTTACTCCCATTTGCGGGATATGCCTACTCAGTGCTAGTCACTAGCCCTTGTCCTGCTGGAGGTGGGGTTGGGGTAGTCACGACACATTCCCCTCTTGGATAGATCATAAAAAATTGAATTTTGCAAAATGAATTCCATGTTTTGAATCATAACATCAAAATTAGTTAGTAAGTTATTATTAATTTTTTATTCACAAAAATGTAACCACAGTAAAAATAAAAATTTATTGCTATATAGGTAGAATAGTTAGACGAGTTAAAGTTAAAAGGTAAAATCATAAAATACCTAAAAACCACAACATATAATTTTTTTTATGAGTTTATAGACCATAACCATTATTCAATACATTAATTATCATTAATATTCTTGAAATTAATACCACCTGAATGTGGTAGAAATTAATTATAAAAAACCCAATATTTAATCACTTCAAACAACCACTCCACAACTATAAATACCACCACTAACAACATCATTTATCCTAAAAATCATTGATGATATCTAAATATCTAAAAAACCCTCTACTATCAACTTTACCGATGATCAAGTGCTTATAGTCCCACCCAAAGTCAAATTTTAAGGTCATTAGGGGACTGCTCAAGGAGGTGATATTCAAGAGGTATTTTTCTCAAGCCACCAATCTTATTTTCATTTCCTATTTTATTATCTCCTCGCCTCATTCGTCCATAAAGGAATGACAACTATAGAATAACAAATATACTATAGTTTTATGCTTCAAATGGAATATCTTATATCAATTTCATTTGTCATCTCTAATAATTCAATTAAATGAAAACTATTTTACAGATTATTGCGGTTAACTATCTCCTTGAATAATGATTTTGTTATTTTTTCATTATCACCATCATGGATGTTCATTAAATTATCATCCTGGATAAATAATATTGTAATAGTTATATTATAAATTATTTCAGTTTATATAACAAATATTTACACATAAACTAGTTCATGGTGTTCAGAAAAACCACCAAAATAGACTAAACATTTATCATTTAAATTTCATCAAATGAATCATCCTAATACAATAATGAAAAATTATGTAAGGGAACATTAATACGTATTTAATTGAATTTATACTATATTATTCTACTTCTAGAGTTTTAATCCCATTTTATAATAATACCCATTATTTTACACAAATAAACTGATCATGAATCTGTGAAACGAACGCACACAAAACCATGAAAATGATGTAATAATTTTAATGAATTGGTTATGAGATGTTTTAAAATAATAAAAAAGGTATTAAAAATATTAATATAGTTTTATAATGAGTTTATTACATTAATTAAACTATTTTATAGGAGGATAAATTATGTAAAACTAAAATGAAATGTTAGGTAAGGGTTTCTCATCTCACTTTTAGTTCTGTGAGATTTATACCTTATTAACCACATTTTATTGTGGGTGATGTATATACCTAAATTTCATATATAATATCATTATCTTCATTGTATTAATTATTTAATTTTATAATTCTTACTTTTATGGTTCATATGAATCGACTGATTTGAAGTGGTAAGTGATTTCTAAACTCAATTTTCAATCATTAGGATAAAATTCTACTCCATAGATTTTTTCCTGATATGTTTGTGTGTTAAATGAATTTTAATTACTTTATATTGTATTTAAACTTGATTTATGTAGCATCCTTCCATGATTAACACTAAACTGGGTGCGGAGATGGTGGACCGCATGACCTCAAGCGCTTCTCCCTGAATGTTAGAGGCTTTGGACAAGCAGCGAGGGCCTTAAATGTGTCCGTGGGAAGACTATGAACTCATATTATCAGGTATAACAAAGTAGAAAACAATATATAAAAAGTATCCAAAAAATAATAATAGGAAGATAGCCACATAAGAAATTAAATAACCCGAGTGTAGAAACTAGATAACTCTGGAAGATGAATAACAATAATATGTACAAAAATTATGTCATTCCATGATATCTATAAAATCAATGAGTTCAGGGATAAAAGAGTGCAAGAATATATTTCATTTAGAAAAAATATAAAAAATGACCAAAAAATTATACTGTGATAGCCCTACAGGCATCGTTAATTCTAGCCAGGTTACCAAATTTTAAAATTTAAAAACACGAAACAAAAAAATCACCAAAATATATAGTAGTATAGGATATGAATGTCCAATGTCGAACCAATCATGACAAGGTTGGAGAAAATATAAATAAAATAAGTTAAACCTAAGTTAATTATTATTTGAATAAAATAAAATATAAACTACCAAGCATGTATTTGTTTTGAATGTGGGAGGATACAATATAAAAAGTGTGTCAGGAAATAATGAATACAGGTTCATGAATGAAAAGGTAGAAGATAATTAATTTACATTCACACAGTCGTCAAAATCTGCTCTTAGTGAGTTTAATAGTCATGATAAACACACCCCATCCCAAACTCACCTTTTCTCATGCTTAGGCACTTCATATTGTAAAAGATAGGTAACATAACAATTAATTTTAACATAAGGAAATGACAAACCCAATGGTCATGGTGGATTTTAAGACCATAGATCTCACATTAACCAAATGTATTCAATCAATCCCAGCAATGGTCAATCTCAAAGGGTGAAATAAATTAACCCAATCCCTAACCCTACTCAAAATGGTAATAAAAGAAGAAATCAAGAAAAGGGTAGAGTTGAAGAACAAATATAAATCCCAACATTAATTTAATTCAATTAAAAAATACCTTACATTAAATTCTCCTTTATCATGCTTTCACTGAAATAAATAATTCACCTGAACATGCAAACAATGAGAAGGTGTGGAGAATAAATTAATGAAAATACTAGAGAAAGTGGAAAAGAAGGTCGTGTGCCTTTGTCTGCAGGCATCTTGATATCTTTCTCTACCTAGAATGATAAAATGGGGCACCGGGGGTCTCCTTTATAGGCATTCCTGTCTAAACCCAACACCCCATGTCACCTGCATTTTCTCTATGCATCACCATCATCACGAAATGTACTTGGGGTACACATCATGTACCCAAAAACCACATTTCCTCTATATTCACCTTAATCTTTCAAATATTGCGTTCATAAATTTTGTTTTTTACAATCGTGATGTACTGTACTTGGGATAAATGACGTGTACCCTTTAAACTCATCAAATCCATGAATCTTGAAAAAATATTCTTCGAAAATGTTTTCTGAAAGATGTCATCTTCTTTACCAAGGTTACACGAAAAGTAATTATCATTCATAGCATGTTTTCATATCACGACTTGTCCTAGATAGATAATTCCTCTTTGATGAAGTCACAACATGTATTGAAAGTACTCTATGTATACTAGTGTTTCTTTATTTTATAGATTATCATCATCTTCAGAAATCCGGTGTCATACTACATAGCTCCATTTTCAATCTCTTTTCATTACATTTTCAATTCTCCAACATTTATTGAAAAAATAAAAAAACAACTCAATTCACAAACAAATTAGCAATAATATTCAATTAAATATATAAATCCACACATTTAATACTCAAAAATATGTTCCTGAAATAGACTTATCGAATCCCCCACTTGAATTCATCTCTGTTCTCAAGGATTAAATATGAACATATTACAAAGGACAGTCACCTAACAATGATTTACATTCAATTTCAAGAAAGGCCATTGATCAAATAGAAAATTTAAATTTTAAGCATCACATATAATTTTTTTTTCAATTCCCCATTTTTTAAAGAAATCCAATCATGTATTTTAATTTTCATCATTGAAATATCTAAGTTTCTTCATTCATCCGTTTTCATTTTTAAATTAATTTTTAATATGAATTTTACTTTCAATATACTGCACATGAATTTTTCCTCTCATTATTAGAGGAAACATATTATTATAATTCAGAACATACCAAAAAAAACAAGTAACTTACCATAATATGGAAAGGAATATATCATCTCCATGCATAAATATAGTATTAGAAATAATTATGAGGGCTTCACCGTTTATGATCAAATGACTCTGAGGATTCAGGGTAGGTATGTAAACTATATTAAGATTAAGCCTCAAAAAAGAGATTTGACTCTTAAATCATTTTACATGATAATAAAAGATAATCTCAATGATTTTCTCCCTTTACAAATTTCATCTCTTTATTCCCCCAAAAATATCAATGTGGTATCATGATACTTATATGTCCAATGAGTGAATAAACCTATCTAGTTTTCATTATATTTTTTTTCTTTTTTTAATGTTCTGATCATGAAAAATTTCACATCTATCACCTAACCACATACGATTAAAAATTATCAGTTTGGAAAATGGTTATTTTTTATCCTCCCAAGACTCAACCCATTTTTTTCTAAAAAAAATAAAATTTTGTTTAACAAGAGAGGTGAATAATAAAATACAAACAAAGATTTCATGGCCTCTCCCCATACCAAAATCAAGAATCCCCCCCCCCCAAATATCTTCAATAATGTACATACTGTTACACCCTCTATGTTCCTCCCGCACACTCATTATTTTAAATATAATGAAAAACATTTAGAGGAAGGTAGGAATGAATAAAATAGTCTTGTAACATGGATCATTTCCCAACAAGGATGCTTTTTGACACTACATGAATAAATAGGATTGATACAATGTGGGAACATGAATAAGGGATAAAAAATAATGCCTTAATCATTTTAAAATTTATTCTGTTCATTCATAGCTTCAACAAGATGTAGTGAAAGTTATAAAAGAAACCATGCCCGAGTTTCTCAAGAAATATATTATAGAAATAAGGCAAATATTTGTCTTAGTGGATGTTTTGATAATGATATGAATGGTTGAGACAAGTAGTTATGTAAATAAATACTAATAATTAATTAAATTAATTAATACATCATAAATTCAAAACATGGAAAAATCTAAGAAAACATTCATCTAAAATGATTAATATGGTCCTCTAAATCATGGTTTTTTCAAATTCCAATCCACATGATTATCTCTACTAATTATTTTCCATGTTTCTGTCATTTAAATTTATTGATAAATAAATTTAAATACATTCCATGGAAAATAGCATAGCTAGATTATGCCTCTTAGTTCAGTTGAGTAAAGAGTGAATCAAATGAAACAATGCATGTGCAGTTAAATCTCTAAAAAAATTAAAATGTGGAGAATAAAATAGAAAACCCTGAATTGAATCTCTTATTTCACATTCAAATTTATTCTTCAAAGTCGGGTTTGTAGGTTTATCCTACTGATACTTGCCACTAATTGCTTGTGCCTTTAATGGGCCTGAGAAATAGTTAGAAACAAGTGAATGTACAGGTCCTTGCAATATGCTCAAAAAATAATGGGGGTAATTGAAAGAAAATACTAATATAAAATTAAATTTTTGGAAATAAATAAATCTAAAATCCTAAAAGGAAATTAAAACCTTGGGTTTCCTCTAAAAAGTTTCTCTTTTTTAATATGTAATTTCGCTCAAACATACCGCATTTAATTGATTGGAGTTTTGAATAATGCTAACCAGGTCATGTTTACCCAATCATAATTTTGTAATCCACCCATCTCTACTTAGGACATCTTCAATGGAATCAGTGTGGCCCTTGGAGGTGGTTACCAGAGTCTGAACAAAATGAGTATCGCTAGAAAAATTCCAGCATTGGTCTAGACTCAGTAATATTCTCCTTCATTTTTTTTGGATGAATTTGTGCCTTTATATAAAAATATTCATAAATTTGGTGACTTTAATCTCCTCCTTATCTTATTAATCTTCCTTATCCTTTGGTTGTGGTTCTAGTTTTGTGAGGAATCTTTGTAGCATCTCAGCAGATGATGTTCCTTTTTCTTTAATTTCATCTTCTTGTTACTGCCTTCTCTAGTGTGCTTCAGACCATTCAAGTGATACATCAAGGTCACCCTCTTCAACATCTTTTGAGCATGAAAATAAAAGGTAATCTTGATTAGGATAAATATCATCTTTATAAATGGTACTTACCTTTTCTTCATTGTCCATGATTTTCTTATGATGCGGCTAGTAGAGTTTCACATCCAGGCTATAGGGAAGAGTGTGTTTATAGAATGGGTATAGTTGTGGGAAAATAAAATTTTGATTTCTCATTTCTTAGATTTCATTGAGTTGTTGTGCCAAATCATCAAGTATGATGGTGAAACTCTCCTTGGTAGTCATCTCACTAAGTAGTCCATCCATCAAAACTAAAAATACCTAGTGCGATAAAATTAAATTTAAATGAAAATACTATTGTAAAATAAGGAAACATAATATATTGGAAAACAGCTTCTCTAAATTATTCAATTAATGAATCTATTATCTTATCTGGGAAATGAAAATAAAAATTTGATAGCCCTGCAGGCATAATTAATTCCATTCGGTTTACCGAATTTAGAAATTTGAAAAAATAAAACAAACAAATTACTAAACTACAAGGTCGTATATGATATGGAAGTCTTAGGCCAGACCCATAGAGACAGGGTGATAGAAAATACTAATTAAATAAGACAAACCTATGTTAATTTTGATTTGAATAAAATAAAATCTAAACTATTAAGACTGGATTTTTTAAAAAAATGATAGGAGAAAATATAAAAAGGGTGCGGGGAAGTAATTATTCTAGGTTTCTGAATGACAATGTATAAGAAACTTAATTAAAAATCATGCAGTCATCAGAATCAGGTATTAGAGATTTCAATGGTCATGATATACATGCTCTATCACAAACTCACCTTTTCTCATGGTGAGTTACTTCAGATCGTAAAGGACGGGTAAATTGAAAATTTATTTAACCATAGGGACATGACAAACCTAATGGTCATGGTGGAAGTCAAGAACCCAAATCTCATATTAAAAAAATGTATTCAATCAATCCCAACAATGGTCATCCTCTATGAGTGAAATAAATTACCCAATACCTAACCCCACTCACAATGGTCCAGTAGAAATAAAACATGAAAATCATAGAGTTGAAGAACAAATATAGAATCCCAACATAAAGTGCATTCAATTATAAATTACATTACATTCAATACCCCTTTATCTTGATTGTGCTGACATAAATAAATCACCCTCACATGCTAACCATGATTGGGTGTAGTGAATAAATTAATGAAAATTCAAATGAATGTTGTGAAGAAGGTGGGGTTCCTTTTTCCATATGCTTCTTGGGGTCATACTTAGTCCAGAATGCTCAAAATGGTGTGTCAATGTTCTCATTTTATAGGCGTTCCAATCCAAACCCTGTGACCCACGTAACTGAATTTTCTCTATGCATCACTGTCTTCATGACATGTACCTGGTGTACACGTCATGTACTTCATATCCATGTTTCCATCACATTCGTGTGAATCTTGCACATATCGAATTGATAAATTCTATGTTTGACTGTCGTTACATTGTGTACTGGGGATGCACGTGTGTACCATTTAAAATTATCAAATCTAGATTTCTGGGAACAATATTCTCTGAAAATGTGTCCCAAAAGATTTCACACGATTTACTATGGTTAAACAGTGTGTACTTTTCATTCGCAACATGTTTGCATGTCAAGACCTGTCCCGGATGGTTAATTCCTCTCTGATGATGTCATAATGTGTACTGTAGGTACATGATATATACCAGTGTTTCTTCATTTTCAATATTCTTTTCATCTTCAAAAATATGGTGTTGAGACACATAGCTCCATTTTCAATCTCTTTCCATTCCTTTTTTCAAATATTAAACATTTCTTGCCAAAAAATATAAAAGAACTCAAATCACTCAAAAACTGGAAAGAATATTCAATTAAATATTTAAATCAACACATTAAATGTAACACCCCATGGTTTTTTAAAGAGAAATGAAAATTCATGAAACTTTTTTTAAGTATATATTTATAACTAGCCTTTAAAAATATTTTTCCACTTTTATGTTATGAATTTCGAAAAGTGGTTATCTACAATTGTGTTCAGTTAGTTATTTAGTGCCCAATGGAACCAACTTGTTTTTTTGGTGTATAATAACATACCCATATGAATAGTAATATGAATATTAATATGACCATAATGAATAGTAAATTTTACTATTCATTTCTTTTGTTAAGGATTAAAGATAATGACATTTTGGATAATTTTTCAATGTGATATAAAAGTAGTTATTGTTACAAAATTGTTAATTTCTGAATTAAGTATAATTTTATTTAAAAATTAAATTAATAATATTTAGAAAATTACTTTCAAAAAATAGAATTCATTTTTTAATTCTTCAATTCGAGAAATGTTATGGGTGAATTTTTGGGATTTTTCTAAAATTCTTGAATTTTTGATGAATGGTGAAATACAGTAAAATACCGTATATTCAAATTATCCATAAAATACACTATTTATGATATAATAAGTGATGTAAGGCCACTTGGTTAGAACTCACATGCTATTATTACTATTTTGGGTCACATGAATTTATATTATTCATAGTCTTGAGAAAATATATTATAATAATGATTAAAATAATGAAAAATACCCCCTCTCCTCCAATATTAATACCACCCTCATTCCCCTCTTCCTCCCACACCTATCAAGCCTTGATCCTTACCTAGGTTCTGCCCAAAACTCCTCTCAATGATCTTCCCCATGTCCTAGAGTTGATGGTCTCAGCAAAAGGCCAAAACCAAAGGCCTTAAGACGGACCTCAATGAGAAGAGTTCAAGAGGAAAAATGCTCTTTTTATTTTCTTTCTTTCCTTTCATTTTATGTTATTTTCTTCATTCCCTTTGGGTTATGTTAGGATATTTCATTCCATACCCCTTTAAATCTCATATAATGTAAAAATGATGAGAGGCCCCTTTTCTCTCATCCACGTATTTTAAGAAATTTTGTGCGACGTCGTTAGGCTGCCGAATTTTCATAAGGGATTTCTGATATTTTATTTTATTTTGAGTTCCTTTATTTTCATATTCTATCCTCACCTATTAAAATCCAAGAGGCATGAATGCTACAGAATCTTGAATATTCGGGATGTTATCTTGTTCATGGAAAATTCTTCATCAATCTTCTTCTCCTCCCCCACTTATTCAAGGAATTAAAAACATTGTCTCTAATATGTCGAATTACCGACATCGTGGACGATGTGATTTCAATATGATTTAATTATATCAAGGCTGGTCATCAAACCATTTTTATTTTTTAACCAGGTTATAATATATGTTTTATGTATCATCAATTTTTCTGGAATTATTTTGTACACATGGTTTTAATTTATAAAACAAAATGAGGTCATTATTATCCAAGAACCAGTAAAATGATTAAAACGAACATCATTAATGTTTTAACTTAGGAATCAACCTCATGTAAGAATTAAAAATGATAAATGGTATAATTTTGGGTTCTAGAAATATTAAAATACTACTCCATTCCAGTTTATGAGTTTCACTTCCAATAGACAAGAACAATCTATCATGAACCAATCATGGAAATCGTGTTACCAAAACAGTGCAAGTATCAAAATACTAAACATTAATAGATGAAATAGTTTAATTAAATAAAAATATAATGTATTATAATGATGTATATGTTTCTCTAAGATATTAATAACACTTTTTTAACCATTATAAAATAGGTTTAATTGAGTTGTAAGTAAGACAAACCCGAGGTAAGGGAATTCTTAACCCGATTTCCATTCATTGGGTTGACCTTATAATTCATTATTTATGTGTTATTAAATTTTTTTGTGTGATAAACATTGTTTCTATTATGATTATTAATCTGTATTTAGAGTGTATATACATATTCCATCCACTCTATTAATTCTTACTTCAATTATATGATTTATGCAAGGGGATTTTATTTTAAAATCATCTTAAAATTACATTTTATGAATTTCGAAGGCGATATTTTATGCAATTATCCCTATTTTATGATTGTGTTCTGGTTTGTGGGAGTTGTTTATAATGAAGTGTGGGACCTATATTTCCCTCCAATTCATTGGGTATGTGTATGTTGGAGTTCGACCGTATGGTTACTCTAAGTGTAACTACAATGGTTACACATATTTGTAAGTTATTAGTGAGGGATACAAATTATAAGGTAGCCGAGAGGGTTACAATATTATATAAGTAATGCACCAAGGTTACTTTTTTATTTTAATTTAGTTCTTATATTTTTTGGGGATCATTTGAAAATATCATGTTACACAAAGTAATTATATATGGGTAACAAGTATTCCATTGAAAAATTCTTTTATATGTTACAAGTATTCATGAACTTCCCTTCTTTTTTATATCCCTTACTGAGCTTTTTTGTGCTCATCCAAAGTTTTAAATGATTTTCACATGTTATAAGGATGAGTAAGAAAATAAGGAATAAAATTTAAATGCATTAAGAATTGTCAATTAAATCTTGTTTTATGTGAAATTTTTTATATTTTTCCAGAAATGAATATTGTTTTTATGGTATCCACTTTGTAATAATGTGTAATTTTATGAATGTTGTAAAGACCCGTAAAATTCAAGGAAATTTTTTTCTTAATTTTCTTTAGAATTTTACAAGAGAGCGGTTTCTGACGGCACCTGATTCTGAGGCCCGGTGTGCCCGGAATCAATTTTCGAAGTTTGGCTCGGGTACGTTCAGTGAACTAACGAGCGGGAATTTGTAACTTTTGATCCGGTGCTCGGAATTGAAATCCGAGGACACCAATGAAATCGCAGCACCGATATTCGCTTAAGGAGACCTTTTCCGAGGTTGCGTTTTATGCGGGTTGAGAGTTAGTTTTGGGGGAAATTAAATGAAGTTAAATAAATTGTGGAAACACAACCTTTTTTATCCATGTTGGTTATGTCCTCCCAAAGGGAGTTAGGGGTGGGACCCACATCCACTTAACCTCCCTTTAGAGGATTAAGTGTCGTGGGACCCACACGAACCCTAACTCTTCAACTCCCCTTAAAACTCCCAATAACTCCTCTTCTTTTTAATTTTGACAACTTGTCTAATTAATTGAGATGAGTTATTTAATTTCAAACTTTTGAAATTCAATGTGGTTTGGTTGGGTAAATAAAATAAGCCTTAGACTTATTTTATTTTGGTCAGTTTCTTTTGCCACCTTGAGAGGATTGGGAAGCTTTCTTCTTCTTCTTCAAACCACGATGAAGAACGTGAAGAACACTTAGGCTCCGACGAAGAACGCCGTCACCATAGAAGAGAAAGATCGTGTCGTCTCTTCTCTTCCTCGCAGCCGGTGTGTTTCCGAAGATCGACGACGCCGCTTCTTCGATCTTCTTCCCGTGTCAACGAAAGGAGACGTCGCTTCCACCTCGGGCTTCCTCCGTCAGCTTATGAAGCTTCTCCAGTGACGTACCTCTTCGGACGCACCTCGATGTCAACGGAATCGACGTACGATTACCGCAACACCCGACCTCCGCGACACTTGTCTTCCGCGGCTTGGTGACGTGCTCCGCTCTTGAAACCTAGGTAGGGGAATTTTGTTATTTAATTAATTATTTCCGTTCTTGATTCTAGCATGTCGATCTTCGAGGATAAATGACTAAATGTTATCGTTTAACGAGAGGGGGGCCAGACCGCACAAACACGGGCGAACCCCCCTCATATGTTCATGTTTGTTTCCTTGCGGATGGAACGGGATGGCGTGGTGCCATCGCACCACGTGGGAATCACATGACATATTTCGCGGCGCCGTCGCGCCGCACCGTGGAAGGAAATTGAACAACGCGACGCCATGGCACCGCGTCAAAGGAAATCGAAGGCGCCGCGGCCGGAGTGGGGCCGCGGTGGAGCTTAGTGATCGGTGGCCAGCCGGGCCGCCGGTGTCGGAGCCGGAAAGGGACCGGCCACTACCGGTCCCGTTGAGGAGGAGCCGGCCGGCCAGGTCAGGCCGGCCGGAAAGAAGAAACCCGAGGGAATTAAATTCCCCCGGTCAGATGAACGGCCCCCCATAATGAGGGGGGGGGGGCGCGGTTACAAAGGGGGGCAGGCGCCCCCCGTTTTTTTCAATCAGCTCGGCCGAAGTCGAGCTGGCAGCGCGCCCAGCGCGCTGCGCTGAGCCGGACCGGCGCCTGGCCGGTTTTGCAGGCCGGTCCGGGCCGGGCTGGGCCGACCCTGTCCAGGGCGGGTCGACCCGGTTCAGGCTAGCAGGGGGGTCTCGGGCCCGGTCCGCCCGGGCCCGAAACCCCCGTTACCAAACTGTTTAGGTTCAAATGCCCATAACTCGGGCTACGGACCTCCAAACGACGCGCCGTCAGTGGAGATGCGATCCTTGGATCGAGACAGTCATTTCGGTATATCGCACTCAAGGTTTCGGAAAACTTTGTGTTCGACCAGGTTGGTTCGTACACGAAACCAACCGGGCCCTCGGAGCGGAAACACACATATCTAGAGCTACGGCCGTCCGATTGACGTGCCATCAGCTTTGTTGAGTCCCTATTAGTGAGACAGATCTTTTGGCATACTTCGCCTGAGGTTTGGACGCGGGTGGAGTACGGTCGGGTTGGTTTTTCCTTAAAAACCAACCAGGCCCCTGGGACGAAAAACTCAATAACTCTCAGACCGTGCGTCCGATTGACGCGCCGTCTTTTGCGTTGAGTTCCTGTTGACGATACGGAACTTTTGGATACATGAACTCTGGACTATGTGACATTTGATGTATTAGCATCTCGGCTCGTGGAGCGGACCCTCCCGAACGAGCTTGCTGTGTGCGGGAACCCTAGAGCTGGCTGCGACTGCTACAATGACTGCGACGACGACTGTGCAGAGATCCTCAGTGGATTCGACGACGATGACTACATCACTCAGCGATCATGTGTGGATCAGTGCTACTGATCCTGTGTGGGTCTGATCCTGTGTGGGTCAGCGCTCAGCGGTCCTGTGTAAACCAGTGCCTACAGATCCTTTGTGGGTCTGATCCTGTGTGGGTCTTTGTGTGGGTTAGTACCTATCGATCCTTTGTGGGTCTGACGACTTAGATGGATAAGTGATCATCTCTATCGTCTTTCGAAGAAGTATACTTGTGTGAGCTGAATCCTGTTTACTTTTCTTGTGTGGATTTTGTTGTGCTATCCTGTGTGGATTACGTTTTGCTTTCATGTGTGTAATACTTATACTTTCCTATGTGGACTGAGTTGTACTTGGGCTCGGAGGTTGGAGCGTATTGAAATTATGACTTAGGTATATGTATGGGCATATACCTAAGCAGTGTCGGTTGTTACTTCGTGATTGTATCTTTCCTTTTTGGTTTATCCTTTGTGGATTTTGGGAGACCTTCGGGGGTCTTGGGGTCCCTACTGAGTAGCTTATACTCACCCCTACACGGGCTATGCCCGCACTACGTTGTGTTGGTTGCAGACGACGGACATCGTTGATCGTGGTTCAGGCATGCAGAGCAGGACAGTACCTGGAGGTGGACCACTGGGCGGGACGTACTCGGAGCGGACGGCGGGACCCGTGGAGCAGTGGAGCTATCTGTACCCACCCTTTAGGTGGGATTTCTAGTGGACAGCTCGGTGTAGCGGCTTTTACATTACCGTTGTTGTTTTCCCTTTCGAGTTGTACTTTACTTTCAGTTTGGGTTTGTATACTGGCCCATTTACTTTTCCGCACTTATAGTTGTACTCTGTTTTTATTTAGTGTTTACTTTTCCGCTTTCTTACTCTGTGGTGCTTGTTTAATTTACAAAGGCAATGCCTTCCCTTTTTACCTGGAATTACGCCTTGGTGCTAGTCGCCAGCCCCTGGCCTATGGAAGAAGTGGCTTGGGGTAGTCACGGCACGGGCCCCGAGGACGGGTCGTGACAAATTGGTATCAGAGGAGTTCTGTTCTACCGCGAACTCTGATCTTTTCTATGTAAAGAAATAATGTTTAGCGTATTGAGTGTGGTTATCAGTCCAGGGAGTCCAGTGTTGGTGCGGCGGATGACGTATCCGTACACCAGGACCCTGACTTCTGATTTTAGACTTAATGTACGAAAACATTGATTGCGTGTGTGTTTCAAGTTTTCTTTGTGATTACTTTGTATCAGCTCACCCGGTATACTGTTCTGACAGTGGCACACATTTTTCCTTTTCAGGATGGCCCCATGACGGCATCCAGCTAAGGTTCCGAGAGTCGAGCGTGATGACAGCCCACCGAGCGACGCGGCCTCGGTGCATGGCCCTTTGTCAGCAGTGGCACCAGTGGTAGCACTACCCGCCGAGCCACCGATACTTCCAGCACCAGCCGCTGACGATGCACGTCGCCTCAGCGCACTGCATGAGTTTCAGCACTAGCGACCGCCCAGGTTTCATGGGGAGACGGACCCCCAGGCATCCGAGGACTAGCTGGAGGCAGTCGTATGAGTTTTCAGTCTAGTGAGGACACCAGCAGACCTCATAGTGATCCTCGCTGCGAGCCTACTGCACGCAGCAGCGGGCCGATGGTGGAGCTTGATGCTCCAGGTGCACGATGAGGCATCTCTACTTTGGAGGGATGTTGAGAGCCTCTTCCGCTCGGAGTTTGTCCCATCCACCCTCCGTGCGGTGCGCATTCAGGAGATTCATTAGCTGCGGCAGGGCAGCATGACGGTCGCTCAGTACTCGGCGAGATTTACCGATCTCTCGCGCTACTCGACCGACATGGTACAAGACCCATTCTTCCAAGCCCGGACCTTCGATCAGGGTTTGAGACATGTGATCAGGGCATCACTGATCTCCCTCAGCATTCCGACTCAGACAGGAGTACTGGAGCGGGCCCTTTTGATCGAGAGCTTTCTTGCTGAGTCTACACCAGCACCGAGACCCACCGCAGGGCGGCACGTAGCAGAGTCTTCTGCATCAGGAAATCGATGGATGACTCAGGGGTCCAGGAAGACTAGAACCTTAGGCAGACGACCTCAGAACACTGGCTCAACAGTGCGGGGCACACAGGGCGGAGCCAGTCTTTCGAGGGGCAGGCAGTGCTACTCGTGCGGCGGGCAGGGCCACATGGCTCGTGACTGCCCGACCCGCCGTGCCGAGGAGCAGCAGACGGTTGAGGGACCACTGAGGCAGAGGCAGAGGGTTGACCATGGAGGTCCGCAGGGAGGAGGCGGACGAGGTAGAGGAGTTGTCCGAGCAGCAGGTGGTGGGCGACGCTTTGAGGCTCTACCACCACCACCACTAGGAGGTCCACCCCAACCACAGGGAGCTGGCGGGCAGAGACAGGCACAGCTCCAGCCAGCAGAGGCCTACGACCATGGCGCGCCCGAGATGATTCGAGGTACTATCTGTTTCTATTCCACCCTTGGTGTAGTACTTTGAGACACAGGAGAGAGTCACTCTTTCATAGCCGCTGCCCTTGTTCGGAGCTCGGAGATTTCGACAGAGCCGTTGGATCGATCCTTACGGCTAGAGACTCTTAAGGGAGCAGACTCGACGATTACGCACTAGTGCCGGCAGTGTGAGCTTACTCTAGGAGGCGAGAGCGTCTACTGGGATCTTCTTATAGCAACGTCGAGGCCTTACGATGTCATCTTGGGCATGGATTGGTTATCTAGAGTCCAAGAACAGATTTAATGTTTTAGGCGCAAGGTGCGATGTGTACGCACCGACGGGAGCAGGTTCACCTTCACCAGTGAGAAGGGAGCCTTTGCAGCATAGGATGGACTTCTGCGGAGGAGAGGACAGCCCATCACTCATCAGTTGGCTAGCCATATCCTAGGAGCAGTTGACGTGCAGGGTCCTGGTTTTCCTGCAATGGTGGATCAGTTTGCGGACGTTTTCCCCGACGACATTCCAGGGTTACCTCCTCACAGAGAGGTAGAATTTTATATTGACCTGTACCCCAGGACAGCTCCAATATCGAATCCAGCATATCGGATGGCCCCCGCCGAGCTTCGAGAGCTACGGGTACAGTTGGAGGACTTGCAGGGCAAGGGGTTCATCCGACCTAGTGTTTCACCCTGGGCTTCCCCAATATTGTTCACCAAGAAGGAAGACGGGAGCTTGCGACTTTGTGTTGACTATTGTCGCCTGAACCAGGTGACAGTGAGAAACAAGTATCCACTACCGAGGATTGATGACCTGTTTGATCATCTCAAGGGAGCACGGTGGTTCTCAAAGATAGACCTCAGGTCAGGCTATCATCAGCTTAGAGTTCGAGACGAGGACGTGTAGAAGACGGCCTTCAGATGTCGGTATGGCCACTATGAGTTCATGGTTATGTCCTTCGGTGTAACCAATGCTCCAGCAGTGTTCATGGACCTCATGAACAGGATCTTTCAGCCATACCTCGATCGATTTTTCATGGTCTTCATCGACGACATTTTGATTTACTCGACGACTGAGGAGGAGCACGCCTACCACTTACGGGTTGTACTAGACACACTCCGAGAGCACCGGCTTTATGGTAAGATCTCGAAGTGTCAGTTCTGGATACGTGAGGTCTACTTCTTGGGACACGTCATCTCTGAGGCGGGAGTTGCAGTGGATCCTACGAAGATCGAGGCTGTGTTAGCTTGGGAGCCACCCAGGAGCGTGACGGAGGTTCGGAGTTTCTTGGGATTAGCTAGATACTACCAGAGATTAGTGCCAGACTTCTCCAGAGTTGCGGCACCACTCTCAGCTTTGACGAAGAAGGGGAAACCCTTCATGTGGTCAGACAGATGTCAGCAGAGCTTCCAGGAGCTGAGACAGAGGTTGAACAGCGCACCTATCTTGAGGTTGCCTAAGGAGGGAGTAGGGTACGTAGTCTACTACGATGCATCAGGGACCGGACTCGGTTGCGTCCTAATACAGGGCCGGGCAGTGATCGCCTATGGATCATGTCAGTTGAGGCCGCATGAGCAGAACCATGCTACCCATGACCTGGAGTTAGCAGCAGTGGTCTTCGCTCTGAAGACTTGGCGACACTATCTGATGGGCGAGCGCTTTACAGTCTTTTCTAATCATAAGAGTCTCAAGTATATCTTCTCGCAGAAGGAATTGAACCTGAGACAGCGACGATGGCTCAAGTTCCTCCAGTACTATGACTTTGAGATAGTCTATACTCCTGGGAAGGGGAACGTAGTAGCCGATGCCCTCAGCAGGAGGACGGGAATTCAGCTACTTGAGGAGGCGACAGAGCAGCTAGCCTCTTTGCAGATATCCTTCGTGGATAGGGATGGAGCAGCCTTCCTTCAGTCTCTCACAGTCACTCCTCCACTTTTACAGCGAGTCAGAGAGGCACTGCGTGGGGATGCTGACTGTGAGACATGGTGTGCACAGATATCCTCAGGACAGGCACCTGATGGTTTTTCCTTTGGAGCAGAGCACGACATCCTTTTCAGAGGGCGTACCATGGTACCAGTCGCTTTGCGAGAGGAGGTGCTGAAAGAGTTTCTCACTTCTCCTTTGGCGGTACATCCTGGAGTGGTGAAGATGTACCAGTATCTCAGACGACAGCACTGGTGGCCGAGCATGAAGAAGGCTGTGGCAGAGTTCGTTTCTCGATGCCTCACCTGTCAACAGGTGAAGGCTGAGCACTAGGTACCAGCAGGCTTGGTACAGCCCTTGGAGGTCCTGGAGTGGAAGTGGGACGGGATATCTATGGACTTCGTGACTGGACTTCCACGCACTTCCAGAGGTCACGACTCCATCTGGGTGATTGTCGACCGACTCACCAAGTCGGCTAACTTCTTACCCATCAGAGAGCAGGTCTCAGTGGAGAGCTTGGGACGTCTTTACGTTCAGGAGATTGTTCGGGTTCATGGTGTGCCATCATCTATCGTCTCCGATCGAGATGCTCGCTTTACTTCCCGGCTTTAGAAGGGGTTGCAGGAGGCGTTTGGGACGCAGCTACGTTTGAGCACAGCCTTTCACCCTCAGACGGATGGTCAGACGGAGAGGACCATTCCAACTCTCGAGGACATGCTCCGTGCATGTGTCCTCGACTTTGGTCGTAGCTGGGAGGACCACCTACCCTTGGTGGAGTTCGCGTACAACAACAGCTACCACTCCACCATCGGGATGGCACCGTACGAGGCCTTGTATGGACGACCTTGCAGATCTCCTTTGTGCTGGACAAACCCTGGGGAGTCAGAACTTGTGGGATCAGAGATGGTGCATGCCACGACAGAGAAGGTCCAGGTCATGCAGGAGCGGATGAGGATAGCTCAGAGCCGGCAGAAGTCATACGCTGACAGGAGGTGGAGGCCACTAGAGTTCAAGGATGGCGACCACGTCTTCTTGTGTGTCTCAACTCGACGTGGTATTTGGAGATTTGGCCGAGGCGGAATGTTATCCCTGCGCTTCATCCGACCCTTCCATGTCCTCAGTAGGATTGGCGAGGTGGCTTATCACCTGGCTTTACCACCTCAGTTGCACCGGGTGCACGATGTCTTCCACGTATCTCAGCTGAGGAGATACGTGCACGACCCGACACACATCATTGACCATGGGGAGCTTGACGTTGACGATGGGGAGACTTTTACGGAGGTCCCGGTGGAGATCGAGGATCGACAGGAGCGGGTCCTACGTGGACGGTCGATTCCTCTAGTGCGCATCAGATGGCAGCACGAGAATATCCAGGAGAGAACTTGGGTGCGGGAGGCTCAGATGCGTGCTCAGTACCCTCATTTGTTCCCCTAGTTTTGATGTATCTTTACGGGGAAGTAAAGACCTGTGGTGGGAGTAATGTATAGACCCGTAAAATTCAAGGGAAATTTTTTCTTAATTTTCTTTAGAATTTTACAAGAGCGCGGTTTCTGACGGCACCTGATTCCGAGGCCCGGTGTGCCCGGAATCAATTTCTGAAGTTTGGCTCGGGTAGGTTCAGTGAATGAACGAGCGGGAATTTATAACTTTTGATCCGGTGCTCGGAATTAAAATCCGAGGACACCAATGAACTCGCAGCACCGATATTCGCTTAAGGAGACCTTTTCCAAGGTTGCGTTTTATGCGGGTTGAGAGTTAGTTTTGGTGGAAATTAAATGAAGTTAAATAAATTGTGGAAACAGAACCTTTTTTTATCCATGTTGGTTATGTCTTCCCAAAGGGAGTTATGGGGGGGACCCACATCCACTTAACATCCCTTGAGAGGATTAAGTGTGGTGGGGACCACACGAACCCTAACTCTTCAACTCCCCTTAAAACTCCCAATAACTCCTCTTCTTTTTAATTTTGACAACTTGTCTTATTAATTGAGATGAGTTATTTAATTTCAAACTTTTGAAATTAAAAGTGGTTTAGTTGTGTAAATAAAATAAGGCTTAGACTTATTTTATTTTGGTTATTTTCTTTTGCCACCTTGAGAGGATTGGGAATCTTTCTTCTTCTTCTTCAAACCACGACGAAGAACGCGAAGAACACTTAGGCTCCGACGAAGAACGCCGTCACCATAGAAGAGAAAGATCGTGTCGTCTCTTCTCGTCCTCGCAGCCGGTGTGTTTCCGAAGATCGACGACGCCGCTTCTTCGATCTTCTTCCCGTGTCAATGAAAGGAGATGCCGCTTCCTCCTCGGGCTTCCTCCGTCAGCTTACGAAGCTTCTCCAGCGACGTACCTCTTCGGACGCACCTCGACGTCAATGGAATCGACGTACGATTACCGCAACGCCCGACCTCCGCAACGCTTGTCTTCCACGGCTTGTTGACGTGCTCCGCAATTGAAACCGAGGTAGGGGAATTTTGTTATTTAATTAATAATTTCCGTTCTTGATTCTAGCATGTCGAACTTCGAGGATAAATGACTAAATGTTATCGTTTAATGAGAGGGGGGTCGGACTGCACAAACACAGCCGAACCCCCCTCCTATGTTCATGTTTGTTTCCTTGCGGATGGAACGGGATGGCGTGGTGCCGTCGCACCACGCGGGAATTGCACAGCATATTATGCGGCGCCGTCGCGCCGCGCCGTGGAATGAAATTCAAGAACGCGACGCCGTCGCGCCGCGTCAAAGGAAATCGAAGGCGCCGCGGCCGGAGCGGGGCCACGGCGGAGGGGTGCGGTGCCGTCGCACCGTGCCGGACGACAAGGGCCGCGGCCGGTTCCGGGCCGCGGCAGAGCTTGGTGACCGGCGGCCAGCCGGGCCGCCGGTGTCGGAGCCGGAAAGGGATCGGCCACTGCCGGTCCCGTTGAGGAGGAGCCGGCCGGCCAGGTCGGGCCGGCCGGAAAGAAGAAACCTGGGGTAATTAAATTCCCCCGGTCAGATGAACGGCCCCCCATAATGAGGGGGGGGGGGGGGGTACAAAGGGGGGTAGGTGCCCCCCGTTTTTTTAAATCAGCTCGGCCGAAGTCGACCTGGCAGCGTGCCCAGCGCGCTGTGCTGAGCCGGACCAGCGCCTGGCCAATCTGCCAGGCCGGGCCGAGCCCAACCGCGCCAGCCGGGCCAGGCCGAGCCGACCCTATCCGGGGCGGGTCGACCCGGTTCGGGCCAGCCGGGGGGTTTCAGGCCGGGTCCGCCTGGGCCCGAAACCCCCTTACCGAACTGTTTAGGATCAAATGCCCATAACTCGGGATAAGGACCTCCAAACGACGCGCCGTCAGCGGAGATGTGATCCTTGGATCGAGACGGTCTTTTTGGTATATCGTACTCTAGGTTTCGGAATACTTGGAGTTTGGCCGGGTTGGTTTGTACACGAAACCAATCAGGCCCTCGGAGCGGAAACGCTCATATCTTGAGATACGGACGTCCGATTGACGTGTCGTCAGCTTTGTTGAGTCCCTCTTAGTGAGACAGATCTTTTGGCATACTCCGCCCGAGGTTTGGACGCAGGTGGAGTACGGTCGGGTTGGTTTTGCCTTAAAAACCAATCGGGCCCCTGGGATGAAAAGGCCAATAACTCTCAGACCGGGCGTCCGATTGATGCACCGTCTGTTGCGTTGAGTTCCTGTTGATGATACGGAACTTTTGGATACATCAAATCTGGACTATGTGACAGTTGATGTATCAGCCTCTCGGCTCGTGGAGCGGACCCTCCCGAACGAGCTTGCTATGTGCTGGAACCCTAGAGCTGGCTACGACTTCTACTGTGACTGCGACGACGACTGTGCAGAGATCCTCAGTGGATTCGACGATGACAACTATAGCACTCAGCGATCCTGTGTGGATCAATGCTACCGATCCTGTGTGGGTCCGATCCTGTGTGGGTCAGCGCTCAGCGGTCCTGTGTGAACCAGCACCTACAGATCCTGTGTGGGTCCGATCCTGTGTGTGTCTTTGCGGGGGTTAGTACCTATCGATCCTTTGTGGGTCTGATGACTTAGATGGATCAGTGATCATCTCTATCATCTTTCGAAGAAGTATACTTGTGTGAGCTGAATCCTGTTTACTTTCCTATGTGGATTGTGTTGTGCTATCCTGTGTGTATTACGTTTTCCTTTCCTGTGTGGAATACATATACTTTCCTGTGTGGACTGAGTTGTACTTGGGCTCGGAGGTTAGAGCGTATTGAAATGATGACTTAGGTATATGTATGGGAATATACCTAAGCAGTGTCAGTTGTTACTTCGTGATTGTATCTTTCCTTTGTGGTTTATCCTTTGTGGATTTTGGGAGACCTTCGGGGGTCTCGGGGTCCCTACTGAGTAGCTTATACTCACCCCTGCACAGGCTATGCCCACACTACGTTGTGTTGGTTGCAGACGACGGACAACGTTGATCGTGGTTGAGGCATGCAGAGCAGGACGGTACCTGGAGGTTGACCACTGGGTGAGACGTACTCGGAGCAGATAGTGGGACCCGTGGAGCAGTGGAGCTATTTGTACCCACCCTTCAGGTGGGATTTCCCGTGGACAGCTCAGTGTAGTGGCTTTTACTTTATAGTTGTTGTTTTCCCTTTCGAGTAGTACTTCACTTTCAGTTTGGGTTTGTATACTGGCCCATTTACTTTTCCACACTTATAGTTGTACTATGTTTTTACTTAGTGTTTACTTTTCCGCTTTCTTACTCTGTGGTGCTTGTTTAGTTTACAAAGGCAATGCCTTCCCTTTTTACCGGGAATTACACCTTGGTGCTAGTCGCCAGCCCCTGGCCTATGGAAGGCGGGCTTGGGGTAGTCACGGCACGGGCCCCAAGGACGGGTCGTGACAAATGTATTAGGTCCCAATTGTCTAAAGATATAAACTTTAAAAGATCCTCAATATGAAGGGAAGTGAATTCTTGAATAAATTCAATATTATTTAATGTAATAAGGCTGGGTTCTTATAGTTGGTATCAGAGGACGATTTAGATAACTTTAGGTGTTAGGATGATGTTAATATATTACCATAAATATTTCTTTTACTCAAGGGTCAATATGAAATGATATATCATGTAAATATTAACAAGTTTCTTCAACTATGATATGTTTTTTCATAATGGAATTCTGTAGAAGTAACAGGGTAGCTAAATAAGAGAGGCACTGACAGAATGATATCCTTCTGAATCTACAACCCAGATTAGTAAGGATTAGAACAGAGCAGTTTGTGATAGTAATGGATTAAGAAAAGACTAGAAATAAATGGTGGTGGTATCCATGAAAGAGAACAACTAGAGGTACCATAATGGAACATGAAAACAGTGGAACATTTCATGAGACAATACCCTCCATCATTCAACTGATCTTCTGACCCATTAGGTGTTGAAGTATGGATTAAATCTCTTAAAAATATATTAGATGTTATGGGATGTTCAGACAATAAAAAGGTAAGTCTTTACATTTATCGTTTTGAAGGTGAATCTGATCAGTAGTGGTCAATGTTAATGAATATTAGGGATAAAGAGGATTTTGATTCCATAGAATGGGATGAATTTAAAAGTATTATCCTTGAATTTTTTTTCATAAGGTGGTGCGACTTTGGATGGAGAAGTAATTCCTTAAATCGAAGAAAACATATGAAGATTAAGTTACTATGTATGAAGGGAACTTCACCCGACTGGTAAGGTTTGATCCAAAACTTATTTTTAATCTAAATAGAAAAATAAATTGCTTTTATTCAGGACTGAATCCAAGGTATCGAAGGGCGTTGGCCTCCAATGAATTCAAAAGTTATGAGAAACTTGTCTGATGTGATGAGAGGTTAAATATGGAGCTTGATGATGATCATGTGAATTTTGGAAACAAGGAGAAGAAGAGGCCCAGATGGCTAGTGATGGGTAAGAACCAACAAAATAAATACGATGATAAGAAAATCTAGTTTCCAGTTTTGAAAATGTGTGGCAAGAAACTCCCTAGGAAAAATATTGACAAAACTGGGAAGTGTTTTAAATGTTGTATTTTTGGAAATATGGCTCGAGATTGTAATGAAAATGATCTTAAGACTAATCCTGATAAGGAAACTGTAAAGCGTTTTAAATGTGTTGAGATGCATCACTATGCAAATGCATTCCCAAAGAGAGATCTAAATGATGTAAAGAAGCCAGACTATAAGTAGAAACGTGTAGTGAGATCTTTTGAGACTACGCCAGCAGATGCTGAGCCATCCAATGAAGTTGTATCAGGAACTTTGTTTTTTTACTCATATTTTTCAATAATTTTGTTTGATACAGGGTCTACACATTATTTTATCTCTAAGAAATTTTCTGTTAAATTAGATATATCACCTAATCAAATGAGAATTTTTTTTAAAAACACTAGGGGAAAATATTATAATAAATAAGAATTATAAGAATATTTATATTGTGGTATGTGGAAAGAAATTACCTACAAACATTTTTCTACCCTTAGTTGAGTTTGAGGTTATTCTGGTAATGGATTGACTTTCTGTTTCTCATGCAACGATTTAGTATAGAGCTAAAGAAGATTTTTTTCAGAAAGAGTTTCATTTTGTATATAAAAACAAACCCTTACAATTGGAAACATATCAAGAATCTGAGAAACTTTTAAAAGATAGAAACAAAAGTTAACATTCTCATATTGTTGAAAACAAGGGAACTATTTTGATAGAAGATGTACCTATGGTAAATGAATACCTTGATGTTTTTTCTGATGAGTTACCCAATGTCATACCTGATCAAGAATTTGAATTCACAATTGAGTTAGTTCTTGATGCTAAGACAATTTCAAAACCCCCATATCATGTGGCTCAAATAGAACTTCTTGAATTGAAAAATTAGTTATAGATTTTCTTGATAAAGGCTTCATTCGTCCTGGCACTTCACCATGGGGAGCTTGTGGTTTGTTCGTTAAAAAGAAATATGGTTCCATTAGAATTTCCACTGATTATAGAGCTTTGAATAACATCACAATTTAAAACAAGTATCCATTGCCTCATTTTGATGACTTGATTGAGTAGATCCAGGGATATCAGTACTTTTCCAATATTGTCTTGAGATCCGGATACCATCAGTTGAAGGTGAAGGGGGATGACATCCCGAAAATAGACTTTCGTAATAGATATGGGCATTATGAATTTTTTTATTCCATTTGGATTAACTAATTCAACTACAATATTCATTAATATTAGGAATAGAATATTTAATTAGTTATTGGATATTTTTTGGTTGTGTTTATTGAGGAAATTATTTTACTTTTCAAAAATAAATAGGATAATTAAAAACATATAAGGGTTGTTTTAAAAACCATAAAATAAAAGAAATTGTATGGAAAATTTAGAGAATGGGATTTTTTTTGAAAAAGATTTCTTTTCCAGGGTACATTATAAATAAAGATGGAATAAGAGTTTATCCTTCCAAAACAAGAATGGTTGATGAATGACCAAGACCAAAAAATGTTACAGAGATTCATTGTTTACTTGGATTAGTAGGTTGTTACCGATGATTTGTTAATAAATTTTCATGGTTATCTATCCTAATAACTATGTAAACCCAAAAATTGGTTAAATATATTTGGAAAAAAGAATGTGATGTTTTTTTTCAGGAACTGAAGAAGAGATTGGTGAATGATCCATTTTTTTCTTACCTTTTCGAAATGGAAGGTTTTTAATCTAAAGTGATTCTTATTTGAAGGGAATTGGTTGTGTTGTGATGCAAAAAGATTGGGTAATTTCTTATGCTTCATGAAAAATAAAACCCATGAGTTAAATTATCCCACACATTATTTGGAATTGGCAGTTGTGGTTTTTTCTTTTAAAATTTGGAGGCCTAATATATATGGATCCAAATGTCTAATATATACAAACAGTAAAATTCTAAAATATATATTCACTCAGAATGAATTAAACATGTTGAATAGACGATGGATTGAACTGATAAAGGATTATGATTTCACAATTAGTTACCATATTAGAAAACAAAACAAAGTGATGGATTCCTTGAGTCGAAAACATCATGCATCACTAACCATGTTATGTTTGGAACATGATCCCTTAATTAATGATTTGATTAATTTTGGCATAGAATTTGTCGGTGTAGGAAATACCTCTATTTTGTCTCAGGTTTTAGTGTAGTAATCATTATCAGACAAAATTAAGCAAGCACAGAAGGAAGACCATGAGGTACAAAAAAAGGTTGAATTGGTTAAAATGGGTATGTTTCTAGAATTTAACCTTGATAAAGATTTTGTTTTAATATTTGGTAAAAGGTTTTGTATGCCTTGTGATTCCTAGTTGATGAAAGAATTGTTGCGTGAAGCTCATAGTTCACCATTTTCAGTTCATCCTGGTAGTACAAAGATGTACTGATACCTTTGGGAGTATTATTGGTGGGATGGAATAAAAAGAGATACTGCTGATTTTACCATGAAATGATTGACATGTGAACAGGTTAATGAAGAGCGATAGTTACCAAAGGGGATGTTTCAGCCTTTTCCAGTGCTAGTATGGAAATGAGAGAATGTATCTATGGATTTGTGGTGGGAATACCAAAGACATCTCGAGGTAACAATGTTATTTAGGTTATTGTTGATCAGTTGACAAAATATACACATTTTATTTCTATTTGAGATATAATGTCTTTGGACAAGCTTTCTCAACTGTAAATCAAGTAGATTTTCAGGTTACATGGAATTAATATTTCCATTGTATCTGACCGGGAACCCAGGTTCACTTCAATATTTTAGAAGGGACTTCAGAATTTGTTGGGCACATAATTAAATTTTAGTACATCTTTTAATCCTCAACCAGATGGGAATTTAGAATGGATGATTTAGACATTGGAGGATATGCTTAGAGCTAGTTCAATAGACTACCCAATAATTTGGGATCAATATCTTTCTTTAGTTGAGTTTTCTTATAATAAATTTTTTCATTTTAGTATACAGATGGAACCTTTTGAGGCATTGTATGGAAAGCAGTTTCGGACTCTAGCGTTTTAGGATTAATTCAGTGAAAGAAATTTGATGGGGCCATAATTAGTGGAGGAAGTGGATGAGAAAGTGAAGATGATCCAGTATTACTTTAGGACAGCTCAGAGCTGGGAGAAAAATTATGCAGATAATAGAAGGAAATACTTCTCTTTCGAGGTAGGTGACCATGTTTTCCTTAAAATCCCTCATTGGAAAAGTGTGATGCATTTAGGTAAGAAAGGAAATCGATGTCTATAGTTCATTGGTCCTTTTTAAATCCTGGAGAATGTTGGAACAATTGCATACCGAGTAGCTTTTCCTCTATGTTTGTCTCAGGTACACAATGTTTTTCAGGATTTGATGTTGAGGAAGTATGTTCCATATTCATCACATGTCTTGATCCCAGAAGCAATTCAGCTGGAAGAGAACCTTTCTTATGAAGAGAAACCAGTTCAGATCCTTGATCAAAGGGAACTGGTATTATAGAATTAGGTAATCAACTAGGTAAAGGTTTTGTGGAGAAACCACATGGTATAAGAAGAAACATGGGAGTTTGAAGATGCTATAAGAGAATGGTACCCTCACTTGTTTAATATGTAAATAAAATTGCAAGGATGCAATTTTCAGAAGGTGGGGATAATGCAACACCCCAATGATTTTTTAATGATAAATAGAAATGCATGAAATTTGTTTTAAGTAGATATTTATAACTAGTCTTTCAAAATAATTTTTCCACTTTTATATTTTTAATTTCAAAAAACGGTTATCTACAATTATATTCAGTAAGTTATTTAAAGCCTAATAGAACCAACATGTTTTTTGGTGAATAGTAACACACCATTATGAATAGTAATATGACCCTAATGAATAAAAATTGGACTATTATTTTATTTTCTTAAAGATTAAATATGATGTCATTTTGGTTAATTTTTCAATGTTATATAAAAGCAGTTATAGTTTTGAAACTGTTATTTTTTGAATTAAGTAAGACTTTAATTAAAAATTAAAATATTAATATTTATAAAAATATTTTTTAAAAATGGAGTTCATTTTTCAATTCCAAAAATTGAGAAATGGAATGGGTGAATTTTTTTATATTTTTCTGAAATTCATGAATTTTCGTTGAATAGTGAAATATAGTAAAATACTGTAAATTCAAATTATCAATAAAATAGAGTATTTGTGACATCATATGTTATCTAAGACCACATTTTTCGAACTCAAATGCCATTATTACTATTTTGGGTCACATGAATTATGATTATTCATAGTCTTGAGAAAAAAATATTTTAATACTGATTAAATTATTGAAAAATACCTCATCTCCTTCACTCAAAATACTACCCTTATTATGCTCTTCCTACCACACCTATCAAGCATTGAAAATTATCTAGGTTCTACCCAAGAATCCTAACAATGCTCTTTCCTACTTAATAGAGGTGTTGATCTCACAAAAATGGCAAAACCAAAGGCTTTGAGAAGGATTTCAAGGAAAAGAGATCAAGTGGTAAACATCCTCTTTTATTTTCTTTCTTTTCTTTAATTTTATGTTATTATTTTTCATTTCATTTGGATTATATTGGGATATTTAATTATATATCCCCATTACATCCCCTATTATTTAATAATGAATATAGACCCCTTTTCTGTCATCAAATTATTTTATTAAATTTTGAGCAACGCCGTTAGGCTACTGAATTTTCATAAGGGACTTCTCAAATTATCTTTTATTTTGAGTTACATTCTTTTCTTATTATTTCTTCACCTCATATTATCCAAGAGGCATGAAATCTATAGAAGATTTTATATTTTTTATTTCCTAATTTTCATGTAAAATTCTTCATCACTCTTCTACTCCTCGCCAACTAATTTGAGGAATTAAATGCATTTTCTGTGATGTGTTGAATTACCGACATCGTTGACGATGGGACTTCAATATGCTTTAATTATTTTAAGTCTGGTCATGAAACTATTTTTTTTGTTGAACCAAGTTATAATATATTTATCATGTCTCATCCATAGTTCTAGAATTATTTTTTACACATGGTTTTAATTTATAAAACAAAATGAGGTCGTTATTACCAAAGAACCACTAAAATGATGTAAATGAACATCCTTAATGTTTTAACATATGAATCATCCTCATGTAATAATTCAAAATGATAAATGGTATACTTTATGGTTCCAGAAATATGTAAATACTACTCTATTAAAATTATGGAGTTTCACTTCCAATCAACATGAACAATCCATCATGAACCTATCCAAAAAATCATGTAAAGAACTCACCCCAAAAGTGCAAGGAACAAAATATTAATAATTAAAGGATGAAATGACATAATGAAATGATAATATAAGGTATTATAACGATGGATATTTTAATATATGATATTAATAACTCTCCTTTAACCTTTATAAATGTGTTTTAAATTAGTTGGATGTAAGAAAAACCTGAGGTAAGGTAATTATTAACCCAATTTCCATTCTTTGGGTTAACCTCCTACTTCATTATTTATCTTGTATTAAAATTTATTGTGTGATGAAAATTGTTTCTATTATGAAGATTTATGTGTTTTTTCATTTTATATACATATTGCATCCACTATATTAAGTCTCACTTATATTATATGATTTATGTAAGGGGATTTTCTTTTTAAATCCTTTTTTTAAAATTCTATTTTATGAAATTTCAAAGGCAATATTTTTAGAAAATTACCCATGTTGTATGATTGTGTTCTAGTTCTTGGGAATTGTTTATGATTAAGGGTGGGACATATATTTTCCTCCAATTCATTGGGTATTAGTAAGTTGTCGGTCCGCCATATGGTTACTCCAAGTGTAATTGCGATGGTTACACAAATTGCAAGGTAACCGCGAGGGATACAAATTATAAGGTAGTCAATAGGGTTAGAAGATTATGTATGTAATTCCCCATGGTACCTTTATGATTCTATTTATGTTCTTATGTTTTGTGGGGATCATGTAGAAATCCCATGTTTCATAGATTAAGTATATATGGATGAAAAGTATTCCTTTTGAAAATGTTTTCATATGTAGCAAGTATTAATGGACTTCTAATCTTTTTAATTTACTCTACATAGCCTTTTGTACTCATCCCATGTTTTAAATGTTTTTCACAGGTTATAAGGATGAGTAAGACAAAGACATAATACAAGTTAAGTGTTTGAAGAATGGTCAAAGAAAACGTTTTTTTGGAATGTTTAATATTTTGAAAGAAATGAATACTATATTTAAGGTATACAATCTATAATAATATGTAATTTCATGAATGTATTATGTACCAATTCTCTAAATATCTAAACTTGAAAAGATCCTCAATGTGAAAGGAAGTGAATCCATGACTAAATTCATTATTATAGAATGTAATAAGGCCGAGTCCTTATATTAATCTACTCAAAAATATGTGCATGAAATAGAATTATCATAATATAATTATATTAAGAATATGAGCATTCCTCATCCCCCTATTCCATGCTAAAAAACAATAAATCACTCAATTATCAAAAGAAGAATGTTTCCCTTTATCCAGACCTTGGATCTTAAAGTGTACTTGGGTACAATGTAGTGTTTGAGTATGGTGTGAGATAATAATCTTAGTTTGCCTTCATAAATGGTTTCTAAGACTTTCTAGTTCATGCAATAAACAAAATTATTGTGCCAATATACAAATAAAAATAAGAAGATTAATAATTAAAACATCTAAAACATGGTCTGGGTTCCCAAGAAGTCACCCATCCCAAACCACCTGCTTCAGCCTAAGTCAGAAGTCTGAATAAAGCACACGTTCAAGGCATAATATGTATACAAGGGCTGAAGTAAACACATCAATACAATATGTCATACCCCTAAGATTTTTCTATTGATAGGGGTTTATTTCTAATGTCATCACCCAAGTATTCTAATAAGGTAAAAAAGGGAAGTGTCACTTAAGAATAAGAAAGATCATAACAATAATAATAGACGAATATCATATAATTCAAGTAATTCAATATATTCTATTAATTAAATAGGTGTATTATTAGCCAATCCCTAGAGATATAAAATAATCATATGTATCATTACGGTACATCTGATTTTTACTAATACCACTATGCTCTTGAATGGTGAAACTTTTAGCATCCCATGTATCACTACAAGGCATGGTAATCTATGATTTCGTACAACATATCTCATATATGGGACCAAGTATAACCCAAGGTAGGGTGTAACCATATATTCCAATGAATCCATCCATGGTTTCTCGCCATAGGAACTGGTATCACAATGGAGTATAATAACCACCCAGGAAGCCCTCTCTTTATAAAGACAAAGCACAACCCACTGGCATAGCGGGTCATAACCCACCAAGAACATTGATTCCGTCCATATATCCTAAACACATAGCCCATGTTCTCTCACTGACTCATATAAAGTGAACCTAATAGAAAAAAACATCATAGGAAAGGAATATATAAAAATGAGAGACTATATATATATATAAAGAACATTCCAGCAAGGGAGAATCTCAATATAACATTCTTACCATTAAAAAAGCTACTAATATTAAGCCAATCAATAATGAAATATATTTTTATGCAAGGAAAATAAGAACTATCAAAAGCCCGACATAAGAAACAAGAAACAAATTTAAATAATTGAATGCCATCACATGAAATTTAATATAATAAGTTAAGAAGAATACAATATAATCCTGATTTTAAATTCAATCCAAAAAATAAGTTGAAAATTTATAAATTATGTAAACCAACCATGTCTAATAACACTAATCAAGATGTTTTAGTTTAGAATACAATGCACCTCCATTGTAGAGATTTTTTTACAAAATCGTTACATTATTCATCAATAATTAATTTATGTATATTAAAAAATTTATTAAAGAATAATAATACTGTAATAATTAAATGAAAAGGAATTAGAAATTAATAAGATCAATTGTGGGAATTAGTTATAAGAAACAAAGAACAACTCTAAACAAGGAAAAGCAACCACATGCACATGGAACATGGTCAATGTAAGTAATGGAATTTCATATAAACTCATTAAATTGTCAATGAGGTAAGAAAGATTATATAGAAAGGTTAAAAGGTGTAAAACCAACTTCCATAAGCATTTAAATTTAAAGAATATTGAATTTAAAATGAAACACAATGGAGGAACACTTATATATATGGAATATGAGATAATCATAAACATTGGGCTATGAGAAAGTACCCATGTCAACAAGAACAATTAAAGGGATGTGAAATTAAACATGGGTCAAACCATAAGAACCAAGATTAGACACTCTAACAGGGGTCAAACTCATGGTTCACTACTCATTTTATTCTAATTCATCAATTAATTCATTTAAACTATGTGAAACACTCAAACAATGGTGGTTCCCAATTTTAAGCATGGTCTAAAATATGTCATTTAGGATGGACCACCCAATGGGGGTGGTTGAAGATAATGAAAAACCCTTTGAATTGTGTTTTCTATAATATATGGTCACTATAGTCACTGTAAATCAACCTGAAATGTTTCATATGTGATAACAAGATTCGCAAGAAGGTTCCACCGAGTGACGCAATGCCGCGATGTATAAAAAGTAACGAAAATACTAAAAAGAAGAATATTCACCCTACATCAAGTTTATGGTACTCCCCGTTTATGGTAAAAAGGATTTATTATACCTAAAATGGGATATATAAAGTGATTTTGAAAAACCCAATGGTAGGGAAAAAATCAGTTGCATGAATATAACACAACGAATAATGGGAGTAACTAAAAATATATGTGTGTGGATAAGAGGGATTACCAAGATATTTATAGAACATCTAATGGGGATGGAAATTGATGGGAAATTGGTGCTTTATGATCATAACCCCAAGAGGGAAGAGGTAAACTCGTACCACGCCTACAGGGAGAGGGGAGAGACGCACTCACCAAGAAGAATATGGGAGGGAAAAGGGGGGGATGAAAAGAAAGGAGGAAATGAAAAGGGATAAAGAAGAAAGGAAAAAATTAATAAGTTAAAAAATTAAAAATATAAATGGGGGGATCCCATTTCAATTTTTTTATTTTGGTCCATTTTTTCCATTTTTTCCCGTTTTTTTCCATTTTTTATCATTTCTTCCATTTTTTTAATTTTACCCACAAAAGCAACGTTCAAAGGCATGGAACATGGTTTATAGAACCATGAAAAAAATTAATGTTTTCTCACTATCTTGTACCTATAAAAAACCCCATTGTAATGCACCTTGGGTCACACTGTTTCAGACAGACCATTTGACCCAGTCTTCTTCCTCCTTTTTTTGTTCTCCGAGCTCAAAACATGTACCAGAAACCCCTGAGGTATCCTTTATCCTACTAGGAATCAGATTAAGGTAATTTTTGAGGATTTAAATTAAAAAATTTAATGGAACATACCATTGGATAAATCCGGATGTTACAACCTCCCCACCTTTGAGCTTCGTGTCCCCAAGAATCCTTTAGGAACCCAAAAAACAACACCCGACCTACTAGATTTAGGATGTTCCATTCAAATGGTCATGTTTCAATTCTAAACACCAAACATAACATCACAATTTACATTAACACATGTCTCCTAATTTTTAAAACTCAAAAAACACCTGAAATCCATCCAAATCATGGAGATGAAGCTTTTATGAGTTCTTTAAACTAGATACACAATGACATCATCATCTCCTCATCAAACCGGAATATAGAGCATCAGAACATGTTGTTTAATTAAACGATAATTCTAAACCATTCTATACTCACTATAGTAACATTCTTTCAACATGCACTATACCATTCCCTTGATACTCACAACACGGAACAAGAAAAATGAACTGATTCAAGGGATGAGTCAAAGATAACCTCTTTCAAACAAAACTAGAGAAAGACAAGTCAATCCACTACAAGATGACCACTCCTGAAACCCTCAATAGAGATGGTTGACACATACTGACCGCACTGTCATGACACATCAAATTGATTTTGTTTTTAAGGTTGATTTATAGTTTAGGGCAGACCCAATGTCGTCTCTCAAGGAGTATTGGTGGATTATAGTGTGTATTCTTAATAAATATTACTAAAAGAGGGGGTTGATTTTGAAAACAGTTTTAAGAAATTAACTTAACTTAAAGATTTTAATAGTTGATAGAATAAGGATGAGTATTAAGAATTATGAGATAAGTATATCACTTAAAATTCACTAAAAATATTGGATAGTTCATTGTTCTGAAAATTTTACATGGTTTTGTTTAATTCTTTGGTTGAGGGTTGTCAAGATCTTGATTCCCCTCTTGCCTCTCTAAATGTTGCACAAAGTACCAACCCTTGACCCAGCAATCGTGTTGTAAAGGTTTTGACTTCAAGAATAGATTAAAGGATACCAAAGCATATTAATATATTTTGTATGTTTGAGATAAATAGGATCCTTGTGTTGCCCAATCGGAACAACTCAAGTTTCCCACATCAAATTTCAACCCAATAGGTGTTGAAATGAAAAGAGGTTCACTTAATTTAACCCAAGAAATGAACTCAGAGGAGAAATTTTTTAGATAAGACATAAGTGAAATAATCCACACACAAATTACACTAAACTAGTAAAGTATAAAGTGCCGGATCTTCCTCCCAAGTATGTGCAGCTCCCTCGAAATTATTGTCCACCGGTTAGCTTGCCATCGAGAGGAGGAGAAGGATTAGGTGGATCTCCCTCTTCATCCTTGATTCCCCTATGAGGATAGGGGCCTCTATAACATGAATTATGAGGAGATAACTCTTTTCGGTCTCAAAAATAACAGAGCTTTGCCTCCTGGCCGAACTTGCAAATGTGGTTCCCAAGGTACCATTTTATAGGAAAATGGGAAGGTGGTTTTGTTCACACAGAATTCTTAAAACCACTTCTCACAGGTGTTTCGACCTCTAGAAAAAATTATCTCGATTTTGAAAAAATAAAAATGTTGTAGCCCCACCTCTTGGAGGTCTCTACTGAACGTTTGGCATAATTTGGACACCTATATCACGAGATATGGATAGATCACAACACACCACTTTTGACTCTATGCAGATTTGGTGTGCTGGACAGAGCAGGTTGGAAATTCCATCAGATGGTCGAATCATTCTTGGGATCCTTCATATGAAATGTATACCAATTAATTTTGGAGCATCCCAAGAAATTTCAGCCCAATAGAATTCATGGCCTAGTAGTAGTGTGTGGATAAATCCATTGGTGTTCTTGGATCCTGCGCAGTTTGGCCCATTTTTCATGGACATCATCATTGGCCCTCTAAATCACCTTCACCTTCAATATAATTTTAAAAGACAAGTAACATTATAATTTTTAATAGTATTAAACACAAAATCAATGATTCAAACATGGAATGAAATTTTTTATTATTTTTGGAATTTACAATACAAATCAAGTTTATCATAGTGGTGTAAATGTGAAAATTACACAGTGAATCGTGGTACAATCACACCCCCACACCTAAACATTTTCACTCCTAGGAAAATTCACATATCCAAATAGAATTAGGCATATATATATATATTCCCAACATCACTAAGATTTAACATTTGAGGAAATTTTAATTCACTAAAGTAATCTGAGCAATGCACTAACCACACAGAGGAATTCTTCCAAGTGAAAATGAAAAAAGATGCCTCATAAATCATATCACAACAAAATTCAAAGAGATTAATGACACCAATCTGAGAAAGGAATTATTAATTCAACCATTCCACTAACTCTACATGTGTGTGTGTGAAAACCATTCATTGATATTCTTTCCACTTTCTATCCAATAAATATAGGTTATTTAAAAATTATTCATCATTAAATGAATTTTCACCGAACCTGCCCTACATGATTTGCAATCATATTTCAAGACCCACTCACTTAAGAATTACTAGAAGCCAAAATATAAGCTTCTGAACTAGATATCCCCATATTTTATACATTTCATCACTTCCCTCATTTATTATTTTTGTTTTTTTCAAAGTTGCATTTGGAAAAAATCTCACATTCATCTCTCAACCCTTGTTTGATCTCCTCACGACACTAATTGCAATAGTTATAACAAGATCAAAGGTTGAAGAGGAGTGGGTTTTTACCTACCCAAGATACACACTTTTTTTGAGGGCGTATAACATTCAGACATTAGGTACACACAGATAGGTCAATTTGGTATAGTAATGAAACAGATCAGATAAGGAACGAACGTATGAAAATATCATTTAAAGCTGAAAAATATTAACATAACTTATATTTACCTTATATTAAGTACAAAATATTCACAATTAGTGGTTTTGTGCAAAAATATATAGAGATATTAGTGACACAATTATCCCAAAAACTACTCACATAAGGGGAATCAATCATCACAAATGTTTCATAGTTATGCAACCATTTATATCATTGACAGAAAACTAATTCACTAAAAATCACCCCCTGATGTGAACTTCATACAAATATTCATTTTCACCATTCATTATAGTATTTTTAATTTCCCCCCTTTATGGTCACTGAATCATGAAACTTTGATATTTTTGATGGGGGGGGGAAATGAGAATACCCTAAAGGAGGCGAGAGGGAGAAGAAAGAAGAAATACAATGGAAATCCTATCTAACTCAAAACGAAAAAAAGAAAGAATACTGACAATGGAAATCCTATCTAACTCAGGAATGTACCCATCCCCCCACACCTAGAATGTGCAGTGTCCTCACCGTAATATAAGTAACTGTGGGAAGGAAAGATAAAAACCAGTAAGTTTCATTCATACACTACTACTTGAACTTGGAGTTCCTCCATCAGGTACTCCGTAATGGATTCATGGAAGTGCTTCAGCCACTGCCCATTTTCAATAAAGGATTGCCTGGTTTCTTCCTTTTGAACCTGGACAACAACAAATAGAGAGACGTCAGTAATGGTGAACGGTCTAAACCAGTGGGAACAAAGCTTACCTGGATGCAACTTCAGCCTTGAATTATAAAGGAGGACCTTCTTCCCAATGTGGAACTGACAATGAAGGATAAGACAATCATGGGAAGCACTGGTTCACTCCTTATAAATTTATATGTTCTCATATGCATATGTTCTCATTTCATATCGCTCCTGAATCTACAACTTACTTTGAGAACCTGCTCCAGAATGATTATAATTGCATTGTTTGATGGCCCAGCAGGCCCGATGCTCAATCTTAATTGGTAGGTGACAAGTCTTTCCAAACACAAGACGATAGGGTGACATTCCAATGGGAGTTTTAAAAGTAGTACGGTAGTCCCATAATGAATCATCAAGTCGAAGACTCCAATCATTCCTATTGGGTTGAACTATTTTTTCATGAATTTGTTTTACCTCTCTATTTGACACCTAAGATTGACCATTGTTCTATGGATGATACGTAGTAGACACTCTATGACCGACCCCATACCGACTCAAAAGTGATTGCATTGTTTGGTAGCAGAAATGAGAACCCTGGTCACTGATGATGAACCTAGGTAAGCCAAACCTACAAAATATCTGAGTTCTCAAAAATTCTATAACGGTTTTGGAATCATCTGTCCTTGTGGCTCGAGCCTCTACCCATTTTGACACATAGTCAACTGGAAGAAGAATGTAAAAGTTTCCATAGGAATTGGGAAATGGCCCCATAAATTCAATACCCCAAACATAAAAAATGTCATGAAGGAGCAACTTTTGTTGTGGAATTTCATTTCATTTAGATACATTACCCATTCTTTGGCAACGAGGACAAGATTTAAAAAAATCATGGGCATCCTGAAAAAGTATTTGCCAAAAGAGACCAGAATCAAGGATTTTGCAAGCAGTTCATTGGGGACCAAAGTGTCCTCCACAAACAAGAGTGTGACAGAATCTAAGGATAGACTAAATCACACTATCATGAACACAATACCTACTAACATGATTACTACAGGTGCACCAAATGTAGGGTTCATCCCAAATGTACCAATGGGTCTCATGTTTTAGACGACTGGCTTGGTTTTTGTTGAAATTAGCAGGAATTCAAGATGCTACCAAATAATTTACAATTTTGGCATACCATGGAATAACATATTGCACTCAGTACAATTGTTCATCAGGAAACATATCATTTATAAGAATACAGGGGGATGATTCAATGTCCGAGGATGGGAGGATCCTATTAATATGGTCATCCACCTCCTTATCTGCTCTTTTTTATCTCTAATTTCTAGATTGAATTCTTGAAGGAGGATCTTCCAACGAATGATACGTGGTTTGGCTTCCAGTTTCTTTAGGATGTACCAGAGGGCTACATGGTCTAAGAACACAATGAAAATGGACCACAAAAGGAATGCCTATAATTTTTCCAAGGCAAATACAATGGGAAAAAATTAATTGTAAGTTGTGGTGTAGTTTTCCTGGGCCGGGTCCAAAGTATGTGAGGCATAGGCTATGACATGTGGAGCTCGGTTGACCTTTTGTGACAAATCCACCCCAACTACATAGTTAGAGGTGTCACACATGAGATCAAATGGTAAATCCCACTGAGGTGGTTGGATTACCGAGGGTGACGTGAGGCTCCATTTTAACTTATTAATGATTCCTGAAATTCTTTATAAAAAAAACCTTTTTCTTTTTGGAGTAATCGGGAGAGGGGTAGTGCAATTTTACTAAAGTCATGAATGAAACGATGGTAAAATCCAGCATGACCTAGGAAAGATCACACATCCCATATATTTTTGGGGAATGTAAGGGAATAAATGACATCAAATTTTGATTTATCTATATGGATCCCATCCCCAGAAATGACATGTCCCAAAAATATACCTTGTCACACCATGAAATGTCATTTCTCATAATTTAATACAAGATTCTTTTCAATACAATGACGTACGACTGAACCAAGACGACTCAAACATTCATCAAAAGAAGAGCCATAAACAGTGAAATCATCCATGAATACATTCATGCAATTCTCTAGGTAATCCAAAAAAATACTAACCATGCATCGTTGGAAAGTATCTGGAGCATTACACTCACCAAATGACATCCTTCTATAGGAAAATGTTCCAAAGGGGCAAGTGAAGGTTTTTATTTCTTAATCCACAGGGGAAATATGGACATGAAAGTATCCAGAATACCCATGAAGGAAACAATAGTGGGACATAAACGCAAGCCTCTCTAGCATTTGATCAATGAATGGAAAAGGGAAATGGTCCTTCATAGTGTGTTGATCTGTCGATGATAGTCTATACAGAAACTCCAATTATTCTGCACATGAGTTGGAACCAATTCATTGTTTTCATTTTTGATTACTGTAAGGCCAGTATTTTTAGAAACTAATTGAATAGGACTGACCCATTGGATGTCATAGATGGTGTAAATGATTGCAGCAGTCAATAATTTTGTTACTTCATTTTTCTCAACTTCTAAGAGGTTTGGGTTCAGTCGACGTTGTGTCTGCCTCATTAGTTTAGACTCCTCATTTTACAATATATAATGTGTAAAAATTGATGGGATAATATCAGGAATGTCAGCAAGTGTCCATCCAAAATCTGGTTTATACTCCCTCAAAACTCCATGTAGTCGCAATTCATGCTCAGGTGGGAGTGAACTAGCAATGATGACTTGAAACTTGTTTCTATTCTCAAGATATAAATATTTTAAATCTTGAGGTAATTGTTTATATTCCAATTTATGAGGATTTTGGATTGATGGGATTGTGTGTGAAAGTGAGAGGTCAACGATTTCTTCTAGCTTCTCAATGGTATCATCCTCAATAGAGGAAAGAGTTTTTACAATCTTAGCAGTATCATCGATGGTTAGTGGATCCTCAGTGTTCAAGAAATCATCAATTAATAAACATGCATGAAACTTTTCTAGACCACTACAAAAATTAATGCATGAATCATTTCCTAGCATTTCTATTAATGAAGAAAACACAGAAAGAGGATTGGGGGAAAGAAAAGTTGTTTTTTAGGGGTAGGGAGAACATCAATTGAATTAATAGAGAGAGAGAGAGAGGAATGTTATTTTGAGGGGTGCTTCATGGCATCAAGGATGTTGAAATGGAATATTTCACCACCAAATTCCATAGATAATGTACCATTGTGGATATTAATTATGGTTTTGGCGGTTTTCAAGAAAGGTCTCCCAAATATAATCTGGTTTTGTCCATTCATCATATCATCTTCCATTTTAAGCACATAAAAGTCAGCAGGAAAAATTAAATTTTAAACCCTCACAAGAACATTCTCTATCACACCAGAGGGGTGTGCGGTAATCCTGTTAGCTATTTGAACAATATTTTCAGTGGCCTTTAGTTCGCCAACCTACAATGTAGAGAATATAGAATGAGGCATAACATTTATAGAAGCACCTAAATCAAGCATATCATTAGAAAAAGAATACTCCCCTATGGTGAACAGAATTGAGAATGTTCCAGGATCATTGTAATTGGTGGTAATTTATGGCTCTATCAATGTTGAAACATTCCTCCCTAATCTCACTTTCTCATCACCTTGATGTCTCCTTCGGTGTGTACACATCTCCTTTAGAAACATGGCGTACCATGGAATTTTATTCACAACATCAATTAATGGGATCTTAACCTACACTTTCTTGAAAATTTCCAATATTTTCTTATCAATTTTAGTTTCCTTTTGTTTTCATGGTTGGGTGGCCCTTTGAGGAAATAGAAGAGGAATGGTTGGGCTAGGTGACTCATCAATGTACACACTCTTTCCTTTTGAAGGGCTTCTCTCAGGACAAGGTTCTTCAACATTTGGAACATTTTTAATGGTTGGGACGAAGGTTTCCTTAGGAGGGGATGACTCTAATGGAGGATTAATCTTAATTTCTAGTTTTTTCCCACTCCTATAGGATATGGAACTAAAATTTCCCTTATCCCTAGGGTTATCTACTGGTTGAGAGGTAAGTTTACCTGATCCGTGACTTTGAATTTCACCTACTGAATTAGCTAGATGGACTAATTGGGTTTTGAGGTCATGTATGGCTGCCTGAGTGGTTTTTTGGAATTGTATATATTTGGAAGCCATTTGTTTTATCATATATTACAGGATAGGCTTGGGTTTTTGAGGGTTTTTTTGGCAAGGCCTTTGGGGTGGTTGAGGGTTTCTGGGTGATGGTTGTTGACTACTCTACACTGGTTGGTTCTATTGATATTGATGTTGGTTTGAATTTCCCCCTTGCCTATAGTCTTGGTTCTCTTTCCACCTAAGGTTGGATGGATAGTATGGTTCATGCATAAAGGGTTGGTTATAGGGGCATCCTAGGAAGATGGCCTCACAACTCAGAATTTTCTCTCAATTGAGGACATTGGTCAAAGTAGTGGGTGTCAGAAGAACCCTTACCACAATGGATAGGAGGAGAAGATTGGGATTTCCCTTGGGAAAGAGAATGTTGTTGAATAAGGGTACTTACCTCTTCGAACTTTGTGTCCACCTTCTTCTCGAATTTAGTACTTTGTACTGCATGGACACATCAAATAGGTACATTGGACCTTGAACCAAATTGTTGTGTGTTTTGTACCATGTTCTCAATTAAGGTCTTGGCAGCAATTGGGGTCTTATCTACCAACACACCACCTGCAGCTGCATCGATCATATTTCGATCAATAGGGATTATGACTTCATAAAAATATTGAATTAAAAGTTGATCACTTATTTTGTGGTGTGGGAAACTTGAACATAACCTTTTAAAGCGTTACAAATATTCATTTAATGTTTCCCCTTGAGATTGGATTATTCCAAAAATTTCTTTCCTTATTGTTTCAGTTCGAGAGGCTGGGAAATACTTTTCAAGAAAAAGGTGTTTCATGTCTGGCCAACCTCTTATTGGGGAATTAACATAGTACAACCAATCTTTCGCAGTGTCTTCTAATGAAAATGGGAATTCTCTAAGATTTACATGTTCCTCATCCACATTAGTAGGTTTTAATGTTGAAAAAATAGTATGAAACTATTTTATGTGATTGTGTGGATCTTCTCCAGGAAGTGCATAGAATCTTGGAAATAGTTGAATTAAACCAGATTTTAGTTCAAAATTGGGTGCCACGCCTTACATTTGAATATAGGTGGGATAGATATCAACATCACGGGAGGTTAGTTATTTTAATGTTTAGTTGTTTTCAACCATATTATGAAATTTTATTTTAGTTTTTATATTCTTTACAGAAGAAGAAGATGACAGATCAAGAAGAGTGTCAATGTTTGGTTTTTCCTCCTTCGATGGGTTCTCTTGTGCATCTCGGGGTCGCTGACGTAAGATCCTCTCCAGTTTGGGTTCTAAAGAAGGTAAATCTCCCAGATTAGAACGATTAATGCAAAAGAACTACACAAAAAATAGATCAGAACACCAATATATTGGTAAAGTTATAATATATATAAAATAAATATTCACAAAATTTACAAACATCTTTTCCGAAACATGCACTAAAAACCAAATCCTTCCCTGGAAACGACACCAAACATTGACCACGCTATCATGACACGTCAAATTGATTATGTTTTTAAGGTTGATTTATAGTTTAGGGAATACCCTAGGTCATATCTCAAGGAGCCTTGGTGTATTATAGTGTGTATTCTTAATAATGATTACTAAAAGAGGGGGGTGATTTTGAAAACAGTTTTAAGAAAATAACTTAACATAAAGAGTTTAATAGTTGATAGAGTAAGGTGGAGGATTATGAATTATTAGATAAGAAGATCACTTCAAGTTCACTACACATCTTGTATAGTTCATTGCTCTGAAAATTTCACATGGTTTTGTTTAATTCTTTGGTTGAGGGATGTTAAGATCTTGATTCCCCTCTTGCCTCTCTAAACGTTGCAGAAATTACCAACCCTTGAAACAACAATCGTGTTGTCAAGGTTTGGACATCAAGAACATATTAAATGCTACCAAATCATACTAATATATATTGTATGTGTGAGAGAAAGAGAATCCTTCTGTTTCCCAATCGGAATAACACAAGTTTCTCACTTGAAATTTCAACCCAATCAGTGTTGAAATAAAAAGTGGTTCACTTAATTAAACCCAAGAAATGAACTCAGAGGAGAAAAATGTTTAGATAAGACATAAGTGAAATAATCCACACAAAAATTACACAAAACCAGGAGAGTTTAATGTTTTAGAACTCCCTCCCATGTATGTGTAGCTCCTTCATAATGATCGTCCACGTTTATCTCGCCATCGAGAGGAGGAGGAGGCTCGGGTGGAACTCCATCTTCATCCTTGATTCGTTTACGAGGATAGGGGACTCCAGAATTTCAAGTATGAGTAGAGAACTCCTTTGGGTCTACAAAATACCATAGAGTTTTATCTTGGTCAAACTTGCAAATGAGGATCCCAAGGTTCCATTTTATAGGAAAATGGGAAGGTGGTTTTGAGCACATAGAATTCTTAACACCACTTGTCATAGGTGTTTCGACCTCCAGAAAACATTATATTGATTTGGAGAAAATACAAAAGTTGTATCCCCACATCTTGGATGTCTCCACAGAAAGTTAGGCATAATTTTCACACCTATAGCACGAGCTATGGACAGATCACAACACACCACTTTTGACGTTGTGCAGATTTGGTGTGCTGGACAGATCTGGTCGGAAAGGCCATCATATTGCCGAACAAGTCTTGGGTTTCTTCATATGAAATGTAGCCGAATGAATTTTGGACCTTCCCATGAAATTTCAGCCAAATGGAATTCACGGTCTAGTAGTAGGGTGCGGATTTATCCACTGGTGTGCTTGGATCCTACGCAGTTTGGCCCATTTTTCTTGGACATCATAATGGGCCTCCAAATCACCCTCACCTTCAATGTAATTTTCAAGACAAGTAACATTGGAATTTTTAATAGTGATAAACAAAAAATCAATGATTCAAACATGGAATTAAAATTTTATTATTTTTGGAATTTACAATACAAATCAATTTTAGCATAGTGGTGTAAGGGTGAAAATTACACAGTGAATCGTGGTACGATCACATACCAAAAGTTAAACATGAAGAATTTAAAAAAATATTGAAATAATCTCTGAGCACACTCAATAAATCTCGAAACTGGATTTCAATGATGTCTCTAGAAAAAAGGATTCAGAAGTTTTCATGTTGTGGCATGATCATAGAAACATCCCATTGGTCTGACACATTTGGACAATCATGGTTGAAATATACCATTCTGAGCTAGTCTAAAAACTATGGTAACATCAAATTAAACAAAAAAATTTGAAGGATCCCTTAGAAGTAAAACCACATTCATCACTTATAATAGATATGTCGGTACTAGTTGAACACCTTACCTTAAGAAGATTGACTAAAACCCAAGAGGAAACTGCCTAGTTGGAAATTCAAGAGGAGAATATCAGATATCCATGAGTTCATTATAGGGGTTTATATATGGGAAAACTTGGTATCATTTAGGATCAACCATACTTGTAAAACAATCATCCTTCTATAGCGTGACTTTGATCAAAACTACAAGAACAGGCCCACCGACCTTTTTAAAGTTTTAGCATAGAATATGACCAATGCTCTCTTAGTGTAGAAAGATTGTACCAAGATAGGGGAAATGTTCTTCCTTATGACGAGAGTACTCTAATAGGATTTGAACAGTCATTAAAAGGATCTAATATACTTTCAATATAATAAGGGTAGAGTGCTCCTCAGATTTTCAAATTAAATCTGGCAAGGAAAAATGAAGGACTATCAAACCACTACAAGTTGACTTCTATAAAAGTTCTTGGTTACACCTGCCAAATCATTTCCATTTACTTATCACTAGGACCATACTATGTGAGGAACCTATGTTTTCTTCAACTTATCCTCCAAATTAAAACCATATCCAACAGTTTTAAGAAAGGTTGAATACATATCCAACCATTAAACATTGTAAATCCCCACAAAAACCAAAAAGAGTTGAGACCCCACCAATCTCATGTCCAAAAAAATAGAATTAACCTTTTGAAACAGTACTATAGGTGGTTATCCTTCTACCTGGAAGTGCACTTTTGACCGGAATCAATGAGATGCTCCTTACATTTTGAGTTTTATTATAGTCAAGGTGGTTGAGAAAGGAATTCACTTCATAAAAAATTCTATATTTACAACTATTCTTGGTACTAGATGTGTTCGAAATAATTGTGAAGTGTTAAATTAAGAAGACATAGATAACCATTTTATCAATAATTCTTGAGTAAGTTCACATCAAGGTAAACCCATGATGCATCCCAAATCACATTCCCAAACGACAATGTATTATGAATAAAATACAAAAAAACCAAAAATATGTCAGACAATAGATTATTTTTAAAAGATCAACCTGATCATTGAGATGATTATGGAACCATAACAATTCCCAGGACACACTACTCTAGAGCAGACTAGTATTCAAATAGTAAAAACAACAGAATATGTGGTTAACCATAAACCTAGATGATTCAATGCACCATTTAACAGGAAAAAAGTATCGCGTATATCGACACTCATGACACTGAGATTACATGAGAAAAATAATCATCCTTAATAAAATAGTTAGGTTTATCAGCCATATGAATTAAAGTATCTTAGGATATATGCTAAAGATTAACTAGTGATTTGCATTAATTGAATTAATGAATAACAAACTGATGATCTCCCAAGTCATCCTTCACTGAAAATCTTGGAATGGAAGGATCACATGACTTGCTAAGCGGTCAGGAATTCTCTTGGCATGCCAAGCCCTCTATAAGCAAGAATTTATAAAATATCGTATATAGATAAAGATCAACAACAAAAGACCACCTGTGAAAACAGGGTTTCATTTTCATTCCTAGAGTCTTACACGAGACTATGGAACCCAAACAGTACCACATAAGGGAAATTGATCGCAAGAAAGAAGTAGGGGTTTTAAGGATCCGAGGGAACTACCTGCAATGACTAACCCATAATAGAAGATGGTAAAACAAAGAACACCACATAAAAGTTAAAAACTAATATAAAGGCTACTAGAATAGAACCTATAACTGAAGATAGACCTTTACACTTCTCCTTTACTGTCAGATACACTACATACGTATTTCTTGAACCCCGGCTCTGAGATGCTACCTGACTAGCCTGAATAGATCCGTTCTTATGACACAAATATTATGGATCCTGACTTCCTTTTCCATAGCCTACACTACCTCATCATGTTTGGTCGGGGACAGACAAAATCACATCCCTACATGGAGCTTTATATCTGGTACTTAATATAGGTGTAGGTATACTCCCCCTCAAACTAGATATGGGAGGATTAGAATGGGAGAATCACTATAGGTGACCTATCCGGCTACACACATTGAATTTCATTAGGTTCCTTGTTCACCAGGGATTTCATTGGCTTATCTTACCACACTAATGAATTACAAGGGAACTATCAGTACATGTCCTCTGATTGGCACTGCCCCAAGTTCACCCTCGAAACGATGCTTTCTAAAACCTAAAGAACCATCACCCAATATCATAACTAAACTGAACTATCTCACAAGACCATATTATCTAATATTTCATTCTAAAATTTTGGTTTGGTTCAGTATCTTAATAATAGTCATAAACTGAAATACATTCACATATGATTAGACACCATACCTCTGCTCTTCCTTAAAATGCCTCGTAGCCATCAATTCTCTCCAGTTAGAGATGGATTAAAAATTTGAATCTCTTTGAAGCAAGAATAATACTCTAGAACCATCAGGGAGACCCACTAATGATGAAAGAACTCCATGGAGAAATAATCACTAAGAATATATTGGAAGAAGTGATCATAGAAATTAGTCTAGGAGTCGGTCCAAACCATGTATCAGTAATTCTCTTACTGAGAAATGACATCCCACCAATGCTTAGTAGAGTTATGAATCATATAAATTATAATATTAACCCTTTTCTCTAGAGTAATATCAAGCTAGTCAATGATTGATATCAAAGTTTCGATGCATGAATCTACAACATGAGGACCACCTGTATGATCTGAGTGTAGCATAAGCAAAAGATGGGAATGTACCCAACTTTTCAAATTTCCATGATCGATGATTAATCTGGGATCAATATGATGCTAAATGATAGTATCCACAAAATTGAATCAAAGAAAAAAGACAAGGCAGAGAACCCAAAACCGAGAAGATATTATCAACATATTTTCAATGGTTAATGTAAATAAATTAAATAATTACCTCCAAGTTTATTCTCTCTTCATTGATGCATTCGACCACATATCCAAGGTGTATCTTCATTGTGATGTTGAATCAAATAATAGGAATCCTCTAGATGTGATCCAGAAATGCTCTATGTATCTCTATATGTTGCCAAAAGAGTCTCTGGGTACTAACATGGATGATCAATGCACTCGTGATATCCACCTTTGATCACCTTGCGAATCGATTCCAAAGCATAGACCTAGATCTAGTGGAGGAGGATCTCTCTCATTTTTGAGAGTGTTCTTGGAGAGGGAAGACTTATATAGGCTAAATATCATTTCTATTAGGATTTTGTGCACACAATGATTAGTTATCTGGTGGAATGAAGCCTTGGATAATTTAGAGAATAATTACATAACTGGGAATTTAATTCACCAAGTAATAATAACTAATTTTCACAAGTGTCGTTATATAGTTTATTATTCCATGTGGAAACCCAAGTCAAATAATATTAGCAATACTGTTATTTCCATGACATGTGCTTAACTTTCATGTTACATTTAAATATTATTAACCAAATAATATTTAATATTATTTCTCACCGGACCCATAACTTGGTCTTCAAATCAACCTCAATATTCACTGGGACTTGAATAATGACTATATATTTATCAAATAAATATAACTACATTATTCTCCGATAAATAATTATTCTATCCACAATATATTCTCTTAAATGATTAGAGATTAAATAAATGAGATCATTAATACTTGAATAATTATTAAACCACAACCGGGAATAACATTTATTCAAAATTTTAAATAAATCAATCAATTAACTAAGATACTCACTATACTTTGTGTGTGACTCTCTATCCTCTTTCTCATTGGCATTAGGTGTGCTTTCTTAATGTCCAAGATTACTATATTACAATGGGTCAAGGTTCTCATGGGAAAGAAGTTGATGTCGAAATAAAATTTCACCTCATTTAAATGCTTACCATGTAATATAATCCCTTTTCGCTGATATCTTCAATCGACCAGGTTGCCTGTAAGTTCCATCAACCCATGTCCTTGATTTCTCATTCTTTGACATCCTCGAATGGAGCAATCTTAAAGAACACCATGACCATGAATTTTGGTAGGCTATATCATTTCCATCAAATGGTCTAAGATATCTACTTTCATAGAAGTGAAAAATCATTTCTTATATTATTTAATAATGTAGTATTACTCATAATACACAAAATACATCTTACCTCACCAGGAAAATCAGTCACAATGGTTTTTGTCAACACATCAAAGTGTGTGAGTCATAATACCCATTAGTAATAATATTAAAGTGTATGGACCAATACACATGTACATAGATAATACAATCCAATGAAACTTAGGAATGTGGATTTCATATTGGCAGGTATTATTCTCATTATATCCTCCTGAATATAACCAAGGGTTCAAACCATGAGAATTAGCCTTAAAGTTTCATGAGTCCCCATACCTAATAGCCCCTATCATTTTTGCCCCTTCAAATGATATCATCCATTCATACAACATATATTCAAGAATAATTTCATCGCACTTCCGGGTTCTCTTCATTGTATGGATCTAGTATGACCTTTTAATGAGACAACTATTCTTAGGACATTATCAAAAACAATGTCATACAGAAGAACTATAATTATATGATAAGTAGTTTATTAATATTATTCCAATGAATACCATTTTATCATAAAGTAGAAAAGAAGTTGGTTTCTAGGTCACTAACTCCAACAGACTCCCACTTGGACTAGAGCCAACTATTAACAACCATCAGTCCACTATCTCTCACATGATATTTATGCTTTTACTAAGATAGGCCTTTAGTCAAGTAGTCTTCCAAATTTTCTTTTGTGGACACTCTACCACATTCAACATCAACCCTTTGATAGAAATCCATCTAGAGGTGATACATTAAGATTTTTTTATTTGTATATTGATGTGACCTTGATTCATTTGCAAGATCCTACACTGTAGTATTATCACAATACAATGTAATGGGATTTTTACTACTAAGAACCACATCATGATCCTAGAAATTGTTTTGAATACATAAAAATTCCTTGGATATATCAGAAGTCATTATATATTTAGACTCTTCTATAGAATTACTGACATGTGGCTACTTTGAAATCCTCCAGTTCACAGCTCCTCTACTGAGATATAAAACATATACTGATTACAACATTAGATCATTCTAATCTGTCTGAAAAAAATCATCACCATACCATCTTCTAAGAAACTCCTCGTATCATCCATACCCCAAGAACATATCCTTAGTTATTCTTAGATACATAATCATAGTATTTATTGTAGTCCAATGTTTTTATCCATGTTCTTCTTGATATATGCATACCATGCTCAGTGTATAAGAAACATCATGTCTAGTACATAACAAGGCATACATGACAGATCCTATCACTGAAGCATTTGTAATATTACTCATCCTATATTTTTCATGTCGTGTCTGGGGACATGTTATCTTTGAATGATTTATACCATGTGACATGAGAACCAATCCCCTCTTAGATTGTTCCATAATAAATACCTTTAGCATTTGGTCAATGTTTGTACATTGAAATAGTCAAAGAAGCCTCTTGGATATACCACAAATGATGTTGATCCCAAGAATGTAGGCTGCTTCACCTAAGTCCGTCATGGATAAGTACTTCTTCAACCTGTCCTTGACTGACTGCAAGACTGGTATTTCATTTTCAATAAGAAATATGTCATCAGCATACACCACTAATATAACTACCACATTCCCATTAAATATCATGTAAACACATGGTTCACATTCATTCTTAATGAATACAAATTCTCGTATGGATTCATTGAATTGGATATTGGAAAACTTGGATGAATGATTTAATCCATTAATGGATCTATGTAACTTGCATACCCATTTAGTATAACCTGGTTTCACAAACCCATTGAGTTGCGTCATTCTGAAATCTTCATGAAGGTTCCCATTAAGGAATGAAGTTTTGAAATCCATCTATCAAATCTCAAAGTCATGGAAAGCTTATATGGAATGTATGATTCCTATGGATTTAAACATGGAAACTGGTGAAAAAGATTCATCCTAGACAATTCATTCACTCTATTTAAAACCCTCAGCCAATAACCATTCTTTATAGGTACCAACTTGACCTTCCATGTCCAGTTTTGTTCTTGGTTACCCATTTACACCTGACCAGCTTTACATCAACTAGTGCATCGACCAGAACTCATATATAGTTCTAATACATGGAATCCATATCAGAATTCATAGCTTATAGCCATCTTGTAGCTTCTAAGATCACTACTTATTTCTTGTAGGAGGGAGGTTCATCATTGTCCAAAAATAATGAGTCATAATCCTTGGTGATAAAGAAACCATGTCTCTCTGGTTCCCTTACCTCTCTTATAGTCCTAAATAGTAGTAGTTTTTAGGAACTGTCTCTTCCACAAGGACATGTGGAAGTTGTTCCTATACCATGCACTATGTATCTTGAGAATATATTTCATTGAAGTAAATATTTTTCCCCCTATCATTTTTGAGGATGTCCCCCCTCTCATTAAAGACATCCTATCTGGGAATAGTCACTTTCTTCTCTTAGGGGTTGTATAGGTAGTATCCATTTGTTTCCTTGTGATACCATTTAAAGATACACTTCGTGACTCAGGGTTCTAGTTTGTTTCTTGATAAATCCTTAATAAATTCCTTCATCCCCATGCATGGGTATGCAATAAAGAGGGTTTCATTTCACTCCATATCTCGATGGGAATCCACATTTTCTTCCTTATTTGGTACTTCGTTTAATGTGTATGCCATGTTTTTAAATGAATAACCCCAAAAGGATAAGGGAATATCTACATGACACGTCAACGACCTTACCGTGTCCAACAATGTATGATTCATCCATTCACTAAAACCATTCCACTATGGTTTATAAGGTGTATGGATTTGAGATAGAATCTCAGAATCCTATAAAAGGTGGATGAACTCTTGGTTAAGATATTCATCACCTTAATTCGATTGAAGAATATTTATCTTCTTAACTAGATGATTCTCTAATTCATTCTTTAACTATTTTTAATTTCTTGAAGGAATCAGACTTATACCTCATTATGTGGACATATCCATATCTACTCAATTCATCAGTATTAGTAATTAGGTAAGAATATCCACCTCTAGCTTCTAATATAAATGGTCTAAACACATAAGTGTCTACCAATCCTAGAATCTTTGTGACTCTTTCACCCTATCCACCAATGTTTGGATTGGTCATTTTCCCTTGTAAACAAGCTTGAGATCTATCAAGTGGTTTTAGCTAAGAAGAGTCAAAATATCAATCTTGATAGAGCTTTGTCATATGCTTCTCATTTACCTGACCAAGGTAGTGATACAAAAACTAGTTATTGTATGAGTCATGTGGACATGGTTCTTTATAAATCTTTAATACTTGGTTCTCATAATTCAATATATACAGAACATTATTTGAATGCACTATACTGTAACATATTTTGTCCTTATAAAAGTAAAAACATTTCTTTCCGAACATGAAAATAAATCCACATATATCTAATCTTGATATAGAAATTATGTTCTTGGTAACACTAGTTACATATGTAACACCCCGAGATTTTATGAAAAATATTCTTTTAATTTCATTAATGTCTTGTGCTACACCAAGATTACCATGCGCTATACGCAACACCGTATTAGCTTGCAGTATACACAACACTATTCTTGGATCGTGTTACACACAATTTTGATAATAGTTATTCTACGCAACATTGAGTATATATATATATATATATTCAATGTATAAATAAAATACTGTTGGATTCTGTTATACGAAAAAACGAAGGATTATTGCACAACACGCAACCCTGACTTGGCTTGCATTACATGCAATCACGACCTTCCTCGATAGTGTGTGTTGTACGCAATACTGGGTTTTACTAAACAATGATATATTATTATAATATTGTTATGAACTAGCCATTATGAATAGTGTTAACTAAATTTTGAATTTTATAACATTATTATTCATCTTACACATTTCTAGAACATGATATAAGAACAAAATAAATTTTCCGGGTAAAATAAGTATTTTTCAAAAAATGCAGTTTTGCCACCTTTTGATGGCGCACCCACTTTAAATCTAGTTTTTGACATGTTTATAAGTTCAATTTGACAAAATAAAATTCTTATTTTGAATCAAGATATAAAAATTTACATTAGATAAAGTTTTGATATTTTTCCGATAACTTTCGTATTTTAATGAATAGTAAAAACACTGTATATTTTAATTAAAAACAAATTTTTTCATCGTAATATCTTATGTGGTTAAATTATAATATTGAATGGTTTTAAAGTATAAATAGAATATATTTTTACCATTTAATATAATGTATGTCATTAGTATTGATTTTACCTTGAATTCGTAGGTTAAATCAATTCAATCTTTTGGAATGTTTTAAAGAAAAACCCATTTTCTTTCGACAACGGGATTAATTTTAATTTAATTTCTGCAGATTTTTTGTATTGAATTTGGAAAAATGGATTCCATATTTGGAATCAGTGGATCCAAATTATGTTAATAAGCTACTTTTTATTTTTGTGAATTATGAATAGTAACTACGGAAAAGTTTATTTACGATAGTTAAAGGTAAATCGGGTAATTAAGGGTAAATATAATATTTTAAAATTACCCTAAAAATGTCAAAATCATATTGGATGACTGAAAGTCGAACCATATCAGCTAAGGGTCGGATTATATTCATTTAATTAAATTTCTTCAATGAAAATAATTTAATTATTATTAAAACCAAAGAATGTGACAACATGTCACTTTCTTAAATCTTATAAGTATAATAATTTTAATATATTGATAAACTTCATGAAACTTCAAACATGAATAGTCTCAAGAAATCTAATACAAGTATCTACATCATAAGAATTTATTTAGAATTTTTAGTGATTAAATAATTATCATTTATTATGACACAAAGATGATGCAGTAATTGTCTTATTAATGAAATATTGACATAATTGATGTTATAAATGCCCAAATAAATGTAATTTGGGTCTTTTTATGGCTTAAACTAATTTTATAGGTTAATATGACATGTTATTGTTGATTTAAGTAACTTGGTTCGAACGTATCATTCTGTTATGAATTTCATAAAAATCATGTACCAAATAGTGTCAAAATTGACATAAATTAGTTTTTAAAAAACATATTATATTATTAATTGTTATTTTATTCCTAAAAATCTAAGGTTTGGACAAATGACATAGATAAGATTATATATATTAATAAAAAACCACTTGGGGTTCATTTGTCTTGATATAGTAAGTTTATTAACCATATAGTGTAAGAAAACAAAAAGACACGGTAAAAGTTAAATTATTTAACTTAGAGTTAAATCTAATTGATAATGTTAACATAATAACCTAAACATGTCTAAATCCTATTGGATGAGAGTTTTTGGACCCATACCCACTTTAGCTTTGAAATAAGACCCTTTGGAACCATTATAAACCGAATTTGACCTTAATATAAAATAATATTTTGAGCTTTTCCTAAGGTGCCCCTCTCCTCCCTTATAAAAGGGAACCTCCTCCCTCTCCTCCTCACATCAATTGGAGCATTCATGCTCGGCCAAACCCAGAAAAAATCTCTTCTCCACTTCCCTAGTATCATCCTAGAGGTCCTGGTCTTCTTCAAATACTATCCTTAGTTCTTTAAGTGGAGGTTAAGAGAAGGCGCGTCAAAAAGAGGTAATATCCATTACCGATCGTTTTCAATTTATTTCTTCTTCAACTTATTCTTCTTTAGTTGTTTCATGATAAAGTAATAACATAAGTATTTCTTATATACTGATATGTTATTATAAATATTAAACAACTATAATTAAGCTTCTATCCATCCTACGGAAAAAAGAAATCACCGCGTGTGCGTACATACGGAATACCGTCTCCACGCTGTGGTGTAATCTATTTTCCGCCACCACCTTAATTGAATGGGTATAATGGTGTAATGAGTAACTATATATGACTATTATAAAGTGATATTGATACTGAAATAGTATACATACACTTCAACACAATTCCACGACCATGGGAATGATATCATCGCTCGTGCGTACGTACGGACTACCGTCTCCACGACGCGATGAGTTTCATTATCCATGTTAACCATTCCAGAATGATTATAAAGTATATATAATGAATAATAATGAAATATATGACATGGTAAATCTACTGGATTTATGTATATATATATTTATGTCATCTACTTACTTCCATTCAAGACAATAAGGAAAGGAAAACAATGTTTTTTGCGTACGTACAGACTACCGTCTCCATGAATGGTGTGTTTCATTTCATTTATCTATCTATAATATATATTTATATATACTGAATATATGTAATATATAAATCATGTTTTATATTCTTGAAGTAATTAAATCATGATATAAGTAATAATAATGTCAAGAACAACAAGTCCAAACACTTACGATAAATGAAACGATTTAACCCAAAATGCTTCTTTAACATGGAATTTACAAAAGAACGGGTAATATAAAGTCATAAGTGAACTATATATGATATCATAACAATGAATATGATTCTGGAATAAGTCAATAACATTATTTAAATCATTATACAGGAGGCTCGGACACTTACGAAGCAAATCGGACCAAAGGTAAGGGGAAATATCACAATCTCATTTTTATCCGAGATTGTTTATATTTTGGAAGATACTGGGGTGTATTTTATCATCCACATCCATGTTTCCTCAATATGTAATATTTTTTTCAATACACCTACAATTTTTTAAATCCAATTTTACCCTTCGGTGAGTTTTTAGTAAAAGATATGAAAGGAATCTTTTGTCGTTTTTCGTACGAGGTACTTTTTGACTTTTCCGACAATAGTATGAGAAGAATGTTTTTTTAACTTATACGGAATGAATGGATTTTTAAAACATTATTTCTAAGAAGCTTCCTTTACAAGTTTTCAAGTTTATTTTTAATCAACTTCTTTTAGTTTAAAATTGTATGACATGTTAGGAAAGGAAAAAATGTTTTTGAAGAAGAAAGGATATTTTCCTCAAAAATGGAGTTCAAGTGTTTTATCAAAATTATTTTCCATCTAAGATAATAAAGGGTTTTGTTTTTATCCCTATTATTAAATTGATTTGATTATGTTGTGATGGAATTATTTTTATGAATTCCTTTATCTTATATGAATTGTTTTATGATGTCATGATGTTTAAGATTCCCATTTGTATTACATGGGTTATGTAATGATGTATGATTTATGATTTTGTGGCACAGATAAGAATTGTATCATTATGAGATGGTTGGGACCTATATCTCCCTCCAATGCATTGGGTAATGATTTTATATCTCATGAGATAGACATGGCTGGAACGGTAGGTTATACCGGTTCAGTGAAACCGGACTGAAACGAGGGTGACTCGGTTCAGAAATGGACTTTATCCACTAAGATAGTCTCAAAAATAAGTCTGGACTAATAAGATATGATTCTATATGATTATGTGTGTATGCCACAAAGTTTCATCTTTTAAGTTATGATTATTGGTATTACATTCCACTACTATGATTTATCCCATGTTATGAAATTATGCTCTCTTTTGCAGGTTAAGATTTCCAAAAGTTATGTTCTTATGAATATGATGTGATTGATATTTTTTTTGTTTACCCTTACCGAGCATTTGAGCTCACACTTTTTATGTTTTATTTTCCCCAGGATATAAAGAAAGGTTTTAGTTAAAAAAAAGGAAGATCTTTATGGGAGATGTTGATGATCTTTCGCCACGATTAGAAGATTATATTCCGAGTTTCCAAAGACACTAAACTATTATGGTCCTTGTGTGTGTGTTTTTGTTATGTACTAAGTATTCTGCAAAAGTAATGTAATGTCTATGTACGTTAAGCTTTGGGTCTCTACATTTGGTATCAGAGGAAAGGTTTAGTCAACCTTTGGAAACTAGGATGTGAGAACGTTAGTGAGATCCCTAGAGATATTTCTAAGGTATGTCTAGGGATGTCCCTAAGGATATGTATACGTATAGGATATAGTCCAAGAACTATGGTAATGATCTTAGAATTTAACCTAAGATGTTAGATATTAATGTTACTCCCCCTTTATTATGATTTTTTCCTCTAACACTATTCTTTTTGGGTTTTAGAAAATGGCTGGAAACAAGATGATTCACGATAATGGAGGATATTATGGACAATGGAATGATATTCTTCATAAGAAACCAAATGAAATGGGATTTGGAAGTCCAACCATCATTATTATGCCGAATCAGCAATCTCATAATATGATCAATAAACTCAAATTTGGTAAGTTTCCTGACTCGTCTAATAAGAGAAAGATGAAGTTTCATGATGATCATAGAGTAAAGAAAGTTCAATTTCCCCTATGTAAATCATGTGGGAAGAGGCATCAAGGAGAATGTTTCAAAGTAACTGGAAGATGCTTTGGGTGTGGAAAAGAAGGACCCAAAGCCATTAAGTGCAAAGGAAAAGGTTCAGTTAACACCAGGGATGAGGATAATGGTATTGCTACGACATCAACAATGGTTAAATGTTTTAAATGTGGAATGTACGGGCATTATGAAAACCAATGCCCTAAGGTAAAGTCTCATGAAGAGAATCAGTATGGTCATATGGGTAGTATTTATGTTGATGATGATGAAGAGACTACAAATGATATGTGAGATGAAAGAATTGTTGAAGCTAGTTCAATGGTTTAAGAATGTAGTGGAATGATTACATGTTTATCATGTGTAATGTTGTATAAGTAATCTCATGGTACTATGGAATAAAGAGACATCTAAGGATTGTTACACTGTTGTATTTCCTTGAGTTTTTAAAGTGTATGATTAATGGTACCAGTATCCATGAAAGATTATTCAGATATTTTTGGAATGTAGATGATATGCGCATAATGAAGGGATAAGGAGAAAATTAAATGTTTGATAGTATTCATGAGCTCATGACTGATATAAGAAAATAGTTATATCATGGTTTGAGTATATAGAATTTTGGGTTTTGGGTATGTGGAATGCATTAACTTTTGACAACACTCATGTTTTTACTAAGATTAAATGGCTATTCATTTTTCAAGAGATTACATGATTATGGTATTCACATGACTGGAATGTGACGAACAAGATATATGAGGGATAAATGATGGCATTCACGTGATCATTTTCTCTATACTATGAGTTTGGACCGAAGTATTTTGGATAAGCCTAAAGATTGGAATGGATTATGTTGGACATAAGTTAGTATTGTTTAAGGATAGAACCTTTTTTCGATATTATTGATGGGATGATATAGTAATGTAGTTTTAGAAAAAGGACAACCTGCAGGATGGGCGTCAACCCATCGCGTCAGACAAGGCTGTGGGAATCAAACCCACAACCGAAGTGCGACTGACCTTTATCGCCTACCACTGGCCTACAGGAAGTCCCTGGTTAGTATAAACTAGTTTTATTTTATTAAGCGGTATGATATATGAAGTATAAGTTCATTTTTGGAACCATATACGATTAATATAACCATAAGATAGACTTATAACTTTTGCTAACCTTTTGTTTGAAAGAGATGGAATGACCCATCATTCTATCACATGATCTTCTAACACATCACGAATAACAAATTCAACTTCATTTCATTAAGGGATGAAGTGGAAATTGTTCAATTCACGAACAACAGTGAGATTGTACCAAAATCATGCAAGTATTTCTTTTAATTCATCAACTTTAGGGAAATGATCTTGAAAACCAAAAATGTTGTTCTAGTTCCCTTATATCCTATTAATCAGATGGTACCTTAGATCATCACAAATCAATATCTTTGTGATTATTGGCTTTTTCATAGCCATGTTCTCTACCACTCTCCATCAGAACATGATGGTTAGATTTTTCCTCAATGTCCATATTTTCACCTATGTTCTCCTACGTGGAAACCCCGTGATGAGTTAATTTGGGTAACCGTTACGTTTCATACTTTAGTTTTTAAAATCCATGTTTTGGTATTCCTTTTTACGATGTGGGTTTCTATTAAACAAACTTTCGAGTAGTAAACCATTTATAACCCCGACGAATTTCGTGGGCGAAATTCATTTTAAGGGGGGTAGAATGTAACACCCAGAGATTATATGAAAAATATTCTTTTAATTTCATTAATGTCTTGTGCTACACCAAGATTACCTTGCGCTATATGCAACACCGTATTAGCTTGCAGTATACGCAACACTATTCTTGGATCGTGTTACACACGATTTTGATAATAGTTATTCTACGCAACATTGAGTATATATATATATATTCAATTTATAAATGAAATATGGTTGGATTATGTTATACGAAACAATAAAGTATTCTTGTACAACACGCAACCCTGACTTGGCTTGCATTACACGCAATCGCAACCTTCCTCGATAGTGTGTGTTGTATGCAATACTGGGTTTTACTAAACAACGATATATTATTATAATATTGTTATAAACTAGCCATTATGAATAGTGTTAACTAAATTTTTAAATTTATAACATTATTATTCATCTTACACATTTCTAGAACATGGTATAAGAACAAAATAAAATTTTTGTGTCAAATAAGTATTTTTCAAAAAATGCAGTTTTGCCGCCTTTTGATGGAGGACCCACTTTAAAATTAGTTTTTGACATTTTTATAAGTTCAATTTGAAAAAATAAAATTCTTATTTTGAATCAGGATATAAAAATTTACATTAGATAAAGTTTTGATATTTTTCCGATAACTTTCATATTTTAATGAATAGTAAAAACACGCTGTATTTTAATTAAAAACAACTTTTTTCATCGTAATATCTTATGTGGTTAAATTATAATATTGAATGGTTTTAAAGTATAAATAGAATATATTTTTACCATTTAATATAATATATGTCATTAGCATTGATTTTACCTTGAATTCGTAGGTTAAATCAATTCAATCTTTTGCAATGTTTTAAAGAAAAACCCGTTTTCTTTCGACAACGGGATTAATTTTAATTTAATTTCTTAAACTTTTGTGTATTGAATTTGGAAAACTGGATTCAATATTTGGAATCAGTGGATCCAAATTATGTTAATAAGCTACTTTTTATTTTTGGGAATTATGAATAGTAACTACGGTAAATTTTATTTACCTTAGTTAAAGGTAAATCGGGTAATTAAGGGTAAATATAATATTTTAAAATTACCCTAACAAATGTCAAAATCCTATTTGATGACTAAAAGTCGACCCATATCGCCTAAGGGTCAGATTAGATTCATTTAATTAAATTTTTTCAATGAAAATAATTTAATTATGATTAAAACCAAAGAGTGTGACAACATGTCACTTTCTTAAATCGTATAAGTATAATAATTTTAATCTACGATAACCTTCATGAAACTTCAAACATGAATAGTCTCCAGAAATCTAATACAATTATCTACATCATAAGAATTTATTTAGAATTTTTAGGGATTAAATAATTATCATTTTTTATGACGCAAAGATGATGCAGTAATTGTCTTATTAATGAAATATTGACATAATTGATGTTATAAATGCCCAAATAAATGTAATTTGAGACTTTTTATGACTTAAACTACTTTTCTAGGTTAATATGACATGTTATTTTTGATTTAAGTAACTTGGTTAGAACTTATCATTCTGTTATGAATTTCATAAAAATCACGTACCAAATAGTGTCAAAATTGACATAAATTAGTTTTTAAAAAAATATTATATTATTAATTGTTATTTTATTCATAAAAATCTAAGGTTCGGCCAAATGACTTATATAAGATTATATATATTAATAATAAACAAATTGGGGTTCTTTTGGCTTGATATAGTAAGTTTATTAACCATATAGTGTAAGAAAACAAAAAGACACGGTAAAGGTTAAATTATTTAACTTAGAGTTAAATCTAATTGATAAGGTTAAAATAATAACCTAAACATGTCTAAATCTTATTAGATGAGCGGATTTTGACCCATCCCCACTTTAGCTTCGAAATAAAACCCTTTGGAACCATTATAAACCGAATTTGACCTTAATATAAAATAATATTTTGAGATTTTCCTAAGGTGCCCCCCTCCTCCCTTATAAAAGGGCACCTCCTCCCTCTCCTCCTCACATCAATTTGAGCATTCAATCTCGGACAACCCCTGCCAAAATCTTTTCTCCACTTTCCTAGTATCATCCTAGAGGTCCTGGTATTTTTCAAAGGCCATCCTTAGTTCTTTAAGTGGAGGTTAAGAGAAGGCGCGTCAAAAAGAGGTAATATCCATTACCGATCTTTTCCAATTTATTTCTTCTTCAACTTCTTCTTATTTAGTTGTTTCATGATAAAGTAATAACATCAGTATTTATTATATACTTATATGTTATTATAAATATGAAACAACTCTAATTAACCTTCTATCCATCCTACGAAAAAAAAATCACCGCGCGTGCGTACGTACGGAATACCGTCTCCACGCCTTGGTGTAATCTATTTTCCGCCACCACCTTAATTGGATGGGTATAATGGTGTAATGAGTAACTATATTTGATTATTATAAATTGATATTGATACTGAAATATTATACATACACTTCAACACAATTCCATGACCATAGGAACGATATCATCGCTCGTGCGTACGTACGGACTACCATCTCCACGACATGATGAGATTCATTATCCATGTTAACCATTCCAGAATGATTATAAAGTATATATAAGGAATAATAATGAAATATATGACATGTTAAATCTACTGGATTTATGTATATATATATGTATGTCATCTACTTACATCCATTCAAGACAATAAGGAAAGGAAAACAACGTTCATGCATACGTACGGACTACCATCTCGATGAATGGTGTGTTTCATTTCATTTATCTATCTATTATATATATATATATACTGAATATATGTGATATATAAATCATTTTTTATATTATGGAGGTATGTAAATCATGATATAAGTAATAATAATGTCAAGAACAACAAGTCCAAACACTTACGATAAATGAAACGATTTTACCCAAAATGCTTCTTTAACATGGAATTTACAAAAGAATGGGTAATATAAAGTCATAAGTGAACCATATATGTTATCATAACAATGAATATGATTCTGGAATAAGTCAATAACATTATTTAAATCATTATACAGGAGGTTCGGACACTTACTAAGCAAATCAGACCAAAGGTAAGGGGAAATATCACAATCTCATTTTTATCCGAGATTGTTTATATTTTGGAATTTACTGGGGTGTATTTTATCATCCACATCCATATTTCCTCAATATGTAATATTTTTTTCCATCCACCTACAATTTTTTAAATCCAATTTTACCCTTCGGTGAGTTTTTAGTAAAATATATGAAAGGAATGTTTTGTCATTTTTCGTACGAGGTACTTTTTGACTTTTCCGACAAAAGTACGAGAAGAATGTTTTTTAACTTATACGGCACGAATGGATTTTTAAAACATTATTTCTAAGAAGCTTACTTTACAAGTTTTAAATTTTATTTTTAATCAACTTCTTTTAGTTTAAAATTGTATGACATTTTAAGAAAGTAAAAAATGTTTTTGAAGAAGAAAAGATATTTTCCTCAAGAATGGAGTTCAAGTGTTTTATCAAAATTATTATCCATCTAAGATAATAAAGGGTTCTGTTTTTATCCCTATTATTACATTGATTTGATTATGTTGTGATGGAATTATTTTTATGAATTCCTTTATCTTATATGAATTGTTTTATGATGTCATGATGTTTAAGATTCCCATTTGTATTACATGGGTTATGTAATGATGTATGATTTATGATTTTGTGGCACACATAAGAATGGTATCATTATGAGATGGTTGGGACCTATATCTCCCTCCAATTAATTGGGTAAAGATTTTATATCTCATGAGATATACATGGCTGGAATGGTAGGTTATACCGGTTCAGTGAAATAGGACTGAAACGAGGGTGCCTCGGTTCAGAAATGGACTTTGTCCACTAAGATAGTCTTGGAAATAAGTCTGGACTAATAAGATATGATTCTCTATGATTATGTGTGTATGCCAAAAAGTTTCATGTTTTAAGTTATGATTATTGGGATTACATTTCACTACTATGATTTATCCCATGTTATGAAATTATGCTCTCTTTTGCAGGTCAAGATTTCCAAAAGTTATGTTCTTAGGAATATGATGTGATTGATATTTCTTTTGTTTACCCTTACTGAGCATTTGAGCTCACCCTTTTTATGTTTTATTTTCCCCAGGATATATAGAATGGTTTTAGGGAAAAAAGGAAGATCTTTATGGAAGATGTTGAAGATCATTCGCCACGATTAGAAGATTATATTCCGAGTTTCCAAAGATACTAAACTATTACGGTCCTTGTGTGTGTGTTTTTGTTATGTACTAAGTATTCCACAAAAGTAATGTAATGTCTATTTACATTAAGCTTCGGGTCTTTACAACATAATAATACCCATTTAAAACTAAAATCATTCTTGTCAGTTATGTGAGATGGTATTCACCAGTGGAATAAGTATCCATCCTCACACCATTGGCAGCTCGTAGATCCACATCTCCTATGGAAATTTCATGGAATCTACATAGTTCCAGCATTTGAATATAGATGTGAGACCCACAAACTGTATCTAATACCAAATGTGTAGAAGTGATAAGATTTTACTTGATAATGAACACATCTTTTGCTTCCCCTTGCCTCTGGGTGCAGTTCTTCCTCCATTGTCCTAACTTTCCACATTCAAATCATACTACCTCCTTTTCCTTACCTTGCCTCTGGTTCTTCTTCTTCTTGGTCAGATGGTGCTTGAAGTATTTAGATTTTTTATCAATCTTAGGCCTATTTACCATGTCCTTCTACTTCCTATTCACCATAAGGACTATAGGTTTTTCATGTCCCATATCCTTATCAACTTGGGAAATTAGGGTAAGAAGAGCAGAAAGACTCTTCTCATTATTTCTCATATTATAGTTCACAATAAAACTATATAAGGGATTTGTATGTGATTATAGTATGATATATGTATGAAAATCATTTTCAGAATTTAATCCCTAATATTTCTAGATGATCAATGTAGACAATAAGATTGACTACATGTGGTCCAGCTGGCACAAACTCTCTATGAATAATAGTGAAAAAAGTGTTGGAGGCATCATACCTCTAAAGTATTGCCTTCTCTTGATAGAAATACCGAAGGAGAGACATCATGCTATAATCTTCCATATCCCCACGTTGCTTCAAGATCTAATTGGTCATGGATGATATTATGAGGAAGTGAACATCTGTTCTTTCATTCATATGTTTCTTATATATATAGAGTTCCTCATCACTAGACTTATTTCCATTTGCAGTTGGTAAAGGATCTTCTGTCACATAAAGTTTCTTCTCATGGTGAAGGATAACCAGAAGGTGCCTTTTCCACTGCTATAAATTAGTTCCAGTGGGAAGGTTTACCTTCTCAAGTGTGGAACACAATGATATGTTTGATGTCATTTGGATTTTTGTTTCTACAATTAAAATGAACAGAGTTTTAGTACATTATCTTGGAAAATATAGAAAAATAAATAAATAAATATCTATTAGTCTCCCACAATTTTGGTGAAACAAAATAGCCATCACCATTGGCTTTATAATATCCTTTTTCAGAGACATTATTGTGGAAAGGATCCATATTGACATTATCATTACCCCAATTGGGGTTGGTCAAGAAACCTGAAAGGTTTTATGTAGGTATTCGAAATTCCTACCGCATTAACTCTCAACTACTTGATCTGTTGAGTGGGCTCCCCAATCCTGAAATACTTAATCTTGGATTTCCTCATCCTTTTCCTATCAGTTACACTAAGTCCTATTAGGGCATTCGACCCTTGATGTAAACTAAGTCTAGTCAACCCAAATCCTCAAATTTGAATTCCCTAATAATTTAAATCACCCCAACTAGGGTTGGTCATGTACTTTGAACTATGGTTAGATTATAACCGAAGTAATGGAAGGCTATAAAAACATAATATTTAATTGAGGGATTTTATCCTTCATACCTAAATTATCACCTATTATCTATTCACATTCTTGTCAATATTAAGTGGGATATAATTAGGTAAATAACCATGTATAGATAATATTTACAGAAAATTGATTTTATTTTAGTTCTATCATGCATGCCTGTTAATTCATTAACCTTATGATCACATCAAACATCCATAATGAATAATCATACAAATAAAATAAATAAATAAATGGTATTATCATAATATTTACTATTTTTTAGTTTATCTAGAGGTTGATAAAGTAACCTTGACCTAGGGGAGAAACACCTTTAACCATTTAAGTTTGTGTTTAATGCTTTCCACTTATACACTTTTGTATATTCATGGAGTGGTTTCACCTCAGACCCTGACTTGAACTGCCACCCCTATTTTGGTAGCTCCATATGTTACACTGTTCTATTAATTCACATGGAGTTGAGAGGTAAAATGATGTTTAAATAAAAGAAACCATGGGAACACATGCCCTATATATTAATGAGGATAAGGCACACATGCCAAAAATTTAAATTTAATAAATAAATAAAAGGGAAATAATCACATAAAAAGGTTAGGTCTAGCTCATGATCATCCACACACATGAAACAAATTACGCATTTAATAAAACTAGGATTCAATTATTTTAACATTTTTATTAAGATAAATTACGCTCGAATCAATTAATCATTATATTTAATTAATCAATCTTTTTTATCATAATATTTTTTCTGAATTTCCTTGTGATTCACATCCATAACCTTGTACATAACTTATACCTTGGAAGAAACCCTGTGAATACCCTTCCAAAATGACCCAAAATGTATTTATACATGTACACACTTCATTATTTGTGACATGTAGCATACACAAAAAATTATAATTTAAATACAACTAATATATTATGTGCAGATATTTAAACATTACACAGATGTTAATTAAACACACACACATATATATATATATATATCAAAAACCTATCACATGCTGTGTCCCATCATTGTACCCACATGATATTACATGTCTCAAGCGTTACATAATATAAAAATAAATTTTAAAATCATCATAATCTGGAAACAGTACAAGGCATGTAGATCTGACTACATGATGTGTACCATCCCAACTATCCATCCGAATTACACGCTTGGGAAATGACGTGTGAGTTATTCAATGGAAATATTCAGAGTTAATGACTTGTCTAGTGGGCTGCACACCATATAGACTCTACATTACATGTTTACCATCTAGGAAAGCCATTTATGGGATACATGACTTGACCATAACCTGAAGAGACTACACACCGTGTCTAGTGGGCCATACAATATTTAGTCTGGTTGAAAGTGCGCCAGTATATCCTAGTCAACGCGTTGTGTTAGAATAAACTACACTATGTGTCATTAATGCACACTACTTGAGTAATTAATAAATTAGTCCGGATGAATTGAACACAAATTCAAGGCATGTTGATCCGATTACAGAGCGTGTACTCTTGTGTTATCTAGATAAAACCATTGGTGCTTCCGGATGTGATCCCCAATTTAATTTTAATCATAAAATTATTTATTTATATTAGATCTTTGAGAAATGATAAGGGAAGAATAGATATCAAAATTTATTTTATAATAATGATTAAACATGAATTGGAAAAAGAAATTATTAAAGTGTAAATCCTAAATTAATTATTTAAATAATAATTAATGGAAATATTCCCCAACTCTTATACAACCTATAGGTTCGAGTCGCAGTGGAAGAATGGGACAGACGTGTAACCAACATTGAAAATTGTCATTTTCGATGATTAATTCGGGATCAAGATGTTGATAAATGCTAGTATACATTGAATTGAATCAAAGATAAAATACAAAAGAGAGAACCCAAAACCTAGAAGATAGTATTGGCATATTTGGTTTATAAATAATTTAATTAAATTAAAGAATTACCTCCAAGGTGTTTCATTCTTCGTTGATGCATTCGACCATAGATCTGAGGTGAGTCTTAATTGTGATGTATAATACAAGGATAGGAATCCTCTAGTAGTGATCCACACTTTCTCCCTGTATCTATAGACATCATTGAAATACAATACTGGTTCTAGCGCAGAAGATCATTGTGCTTGCAATGTCCACCTTTGATTGCCTTGAGAATCGCTTCCAAAGCATCCTCCAAGATCCGCTAGAGGAGGATATCTCTCATTCTTGATATTGTTCTTAGATAGGGAGGTGTTATCTAGGTATGAGAGATTTTATCCAAGGATGTTGTGCATACAAAAATTGGTTAGCTGGTGGAGTGATCGCTTGGATAAGTTAGAGAATAATAAAATAAAGGGGAATTTAATTCACCAGGTAAAAATAAATTACTTTCACAAGTGTGTTTATTCAAATTATTATTCCATGTGAAACCCCATGTCAAATAATAATATAAATGATAATATTTCTATGACATGTTTGAAACAAGCATGTTATATTTATATATTATTTAACCAAATTATTTTTAATATTATTTCTCACAGGACCCATAACATAGTCCTATAATCCTCCTCAATATTTTCCGGGCATTGAATAATGACTATTTATTTATTAAAAAAATATAACTGAATTTTTCACCGTTAAATAAATATTCCATAATAAATATTTTCTCTTAAATAATTTGAGACAAAATAAATGTGATCATGCATACTTAATTAATTGTTAAACCACAACCAAGAATAATATTTATTCAATTTGTAAAAAAAATAATTTATTGAACTGATATACAAGCTACACTCAGTTTGAGACCCTATAGGCCTCTTTCTTATTGGCATTAGCTGATATTGCATAATGTATAATATTACTATCTAGAAATGGGTTAATGCATAAAAAATTAATAAGTTAATGTCACAATGACGTGTCACCTCATACGAACGCTTACCATGTAATATAATCCCTTTGTGATGATATCCACAATCAAGCTGGTTTCATGTAAGTGCCATCAGCCCATGTGAAAAACTTATCATTCTTTCACTTCCTAGAATTGAAATTTCCTAGGGAAAATCATGGTCATGGTTTTAGTTAGGATATATCATTTCCATCAAAGTTCTGAGATATCTACTTATGTAGAAGTGAAAAATCCTTTATCGCATTATTCATTAATGCAGTATGACTCATGACACACCCAAAATATCCTACCTCTCCATGAAAATTAGTCATAATGGTTTTCATAAATACATATATCTATGTGAGTCATTATACCAATTAATAATAATAATAATTTCTAAGGACTAATACAAACATATGTAGATAAGAACATCCAATAACACTTAGGAATTTGGATTTCTTACTGGCAGGTGTTGTTCTCATAACATCCTCCTAGATATTACTATGAGCGCACAACATGAGAAGGTGCCTCAAAGATTCATGAGTCCCCACCCCTCATAGCCTATATATGTTTTGTACCTTTAAATGATATCATTCATATATAGAAAATATATTCAAGAATAGTGTCATGATAATTCGTGGGTCTCATCATAGCGGGGATCCACTGGGAAGTTTTAATGTGATAACTATTATTAGGACATTATCACATACTACGTCATGTAGAAGAACAATGATTATGTGATAAGTAGTTTATTAATATTCATACAATGAATATAGTTTTATCATAAAGTACCAAGAAGTTGGTTTCTAGGGCACAAACTCCAACACCTCCATCCCCTAAGAAGGTGGGAGGATGCTTCTACTGAAAGTCTCATGTAAGCTCTACTATAGTCAGTGTAGGCCTAGGAGAAATCTAAACTGATGTCATAAATAAGAAAAAACTCTCTAAATTGATTCTCATCACCCAGTGGAAGATCAAAAAGAGGTTCTATAGGAGTCATTATAGGAGGTACAATGGGGGTTGGGCTGATTGCCTCCAGAGTTTTCTCATTGACACACTCTTGTCAGGCAGTTCTAGGATGACATAATGGCAGAGATATTCTATTTCCAAGTGTACACCTTAAGAAAATAGATTTATCAAAAATAGAACTGATAGATAGGGAAAATATTAAGGATGATAGGTAAAAAGCCTCCTTGAAACACGACACAAAATATAAAAAAATTGATGCAGAGAACAGGTGCATAGCCTTCCTCTGAGAATAACACAACATACATCCTGATCCAAGAGCTAAGTCTAGATAATAATAATGACCCCAAAAGAATCACATAGACATAAGGCCTATATCCCATTACCTAGGTAAAGTCACAATCAATGTTGAGGTCTCAAATTTTCAGATTAGGTTGTATTCACTTTAGTTAATTATGCATTTAATCCTTTTTTAGAAAGATTCAATGTGGTATATCACTATTCCAATTTAAAAGGTCCCATAAACCTTATAAATTGAAATTCGGCATCCAAATAACCTAATTCATATCAATATCAATCATGATAAGCTAAAACATTTCTATATTTAAAAACAAATATGCACTACCAGATATACCATTTAGGAACAATAGTAGTTACATGCAAATAAGAAATGCAATCTAAAAATAAATATGGCATGGAATAATGCATTTCAATTAAATTCTTATAGTGAATAGATTGATTCTTGTAATAAACTTCTCTCATTTCATTAGGTTGATGTAATATAAATCAACATATCAATAATACATATAGAAATAATAGTACAAAACAAATGTCTCACCAAATGATGAAGTCATATAAATGAAAAATGGCATAATCAATAACTGTAATTTCTATCCTAGGAAATTTGTGGTTCCCCATTATATAGGTTGGCTATGTACAAGTAAGGGGTAAATTAAAAATCTAATATCTTAGTATCCTATCTAACCTAAAAAAATTAGAAAAAAGGAAATTAATATGTTGATACCACTTTGTAGTGTCCCACCTTGAGTACCATTGAGAAGGCCTGGAGACGGTGTGCCAAAATTCTTAATGTGCATCTCCTCGAATTCCATAGACTGTCAAATAATAGAAAGGTTATTAGGTGTTTATATGAAGAGACTATTCCATCATAGGATTAGGTATAAAAAATGACAAATAATATATAACAAGTAGCATAAGAATAAGAATAAGAAAAATTTAACCAAAGAAAATAAATAACTCAAGTAGAGAAAACAGACAACGACAGATGTTGAATAACCCTAATAGATACAAAAATTATGTAATGTCATGATATCTATAAAAAGGTATTAGCATGGGGAGACATGGGTGAAATCATGTACTGCATGCTAGAAAAATATACAAAAAAGAACAAAACATTCTACTACAATAATCTCCATAATAGTCTCAGTACTCTACCCCATGTTAAATCCAACGAAGTAAGAGAAAATTAAGCAAAAAAATTTGTACACTTACCTTTATCCATAATTATGAGCATGATGTCTACTTATGTCAAAAATGGGGAAAAATATGGGTGTGAGATAATAATATTAGTAGGCAATCACCAACAGTGTTTAGGCCTTTCTATATCATGCTACAAAAAAGCAGTGTTCTAATATATAAACAAAATCAAGGAAATTGATAATTAAATCAACTAAAACTTAGGTTATATTCCCAAGAGAAAACTTGTCCCAAAACACCTTCTTCAGCCTAATTTAGAAGTATGAAAAAAGTAAATGTGCAAGGATGTATATGTCTATAAGGTCCAAAGTAGACATGACAAGCAGTGAAGGCATACCCCCAAACTTATTCTTTGTCTTGCTGTATATTTCACATGTCATCACAAAATCATGATAAAAAGGAAAAGGGAAGTGTAACTAATGAATAGGAAAGGTCAAAAAATAGATGAATCATATATAATTCATGAAATTCAATAATGTCGGTCAATTCTAGTAGTAGAGTCTAAGCCCATCCATGCCAATCTAAAAGAATCCCAGGTATCACTGTAGTACATCTGATTTAGACCAATACCACTTACCCATCCATGGTTACCCTTTTGATATCCCACATATCACTATGAGTCATGGTAAACTCTGAGTCCATCCCTAGTATCTCATGTTGGGGACCGAGTATCACCCAAGGCATGGTGTAACCATATGTTACAATTGGTCCATCCATGGTTTCTCCCATAGGGAACTAGTATCACCCAGGAGTATAATAATTTCTCAATAATCACTCACCTAAAAAATTCATAGCACCTCCCCCTGATATATTGTGTTGCAAACCATCAAGCATTGTGAGTCCAACCATGGACCCTTAATACAGATCCCATTTTTTCTCTTCATCTCTTATCAACTGAACCATACAGCCAAGCAAATCACATGAATGGATTATATCACAAGGCCAATATATATATATAACTGTACGTGCCCATAAAGATGAATCTCAATATGAAATGCTTAAAATTAAAACAATCTATATAGTTTAATCCATTCAATAATGGAACAATTTATTTATTAATGAAAAAAAATTCTCATAAGCAGGGCATAAGAAACAAGCAAAGCATTTTAGTAATTTCATGTAATCACGTGAAATTTAATTTAAAAATATAACATGAATACTATATAATCAATATTTTATATTTAATCCAAAAAATGGCACAATTTATAAATCTAGTAAACCAAGCATTTAATAATAACACCAATGAAAATTTTCATAGTCTATAAGACAACAAACCTCTGTTTAAGGGTTTTTAATACAAGATCATGACATTATTCATCAAAAGTTCATTCATTCATATTTAATAATTTATTATAGAATCATAATACATTATGCATTAAATTCATGTGAATAAACAATTAAAAATACTAAACCTTGGAAATAATTATAATAAAAAATGTATTATCTCTAATCATGGAAAAGAAATCCTAAGTACATGAAATAAGGTTAATGTACGAAATGTCATTTAATATGAGCACAAAAAAATGAAAACGTGGTAAGAAACATTATATGGAAATGTTAAAAGGTGTAAAAAAAGTTTGTTGAATAATTTAAATGTAAGGAATATTCAATTCAAAAATAGAGACCAAGAATGATCAATTATATACATTTCATGTTGAATAATAATAAGCATTGTTATATGACAAAGTACCCATGTCAATAAGAAAAATTAAACGGTTATGAAATTAAATATGGTATAAACCTTAAAAACTAAGCATCGGAAAATTAAAGGGGATGAAACTCGTGGTTCACCACTCATATATTATAATTCCACAATTAAAGCCTTTAAAAGATATTAAACGTTCAAACAAGGGTTGTTCACAATTTTAAGCATCGGATAAAATAGGTTATTTAGGATGGGTCACCCAATGGTGGTGGCCTAAGCCAAGGCATACAACATATGAGCTAGTTTCCCTATAGAAATGGGTATTACAAACACTAAAAATAAATATGCACCATTTAATATGTGATTACAAGATTCAATGGAAGTGTTAAACAAGTGGAACAATAACGTGATGTCTAAAAACCAATGAAACTATGGGAAATAAGTACATACACCCTACCTTTTGGTTGTGGTTCCCCCCAAATTCAGTAACAAGGGCTGATTCAACTTAAACGGGATAAATATGGTGATTTAAAACCCCCATCCCCAATAGGGAAAAACATATTTCACATGAAGATAACGAAAAAAGTGATGATAGAAAATAGAAATAGATGAGTGAAGATGAGGGAGCTTATCAACATATTTCTAGAACATCCAATGATTAAGGAAATATAGGAAAAACAATGGGTGTAAGATGAAAACCCCCATAGGGATAGGGTGAACTTGTTCCACACCTGGTGGGAGAGGGGAGAGGCACACTCACTTAGAAGTAAATGGGAGAAAATGGTTAGAGAAAAAGAAAGGAAACAAATAAAGAGTAATAATAAAAAATAAAAAATAAAAATAAAAATAAAAAGTAACAAAAAAGGTAAAAATAGAAAAAAAAATTAAAAAAAGAAAAAATAGGGGAAAACCATTTCAATATTTTCAAAAAAATTTCAATTTTTTTAATTTTTTTAATTTTTCCAATTTTTCCCAGAAAAGAATTGTTCATGGGCCTGGCATAAAGTTTAAATAACCATTGACAAATGGTGTGATTGTGAACTATCTGGAACCTATATTATATTTCATGGGCATGTGCTAAGGGTTGCATGGTTTCTGACAGACCCTGTGGACCGGTCTTCTTCTTCTATTTTCTGTGGTCCGGGATCTAAAAAGGAATTAAACACCCTAGGATCTCCTTTAAACACATAGGAATTAGATAATGGTCCAATTTAGAGACATAAATGAAACCTTTTAATATCTCATACCTTTAGATAACACCCGGACATTACATTTTATGTTTATATATAGTGAATAAACATATTCAATTCAGTTGATTAATGATATGATCTTTATTAGGGACTTCATCTCAATTTCACATTATTGAGCAATATTTTTGTATTATGAACCTAATTTATTTTATTTGGTGTATATACATCCCCTTTGTTTTATTTATGATCATAATTATTATAAAATTTCATTTCTCTCAAATATCCATATTTTATGTATCATGGATATGATTATTTCCATAGTTATATATCATTTTGCATATGGTGTTAACTATAAAAGTGATTTGATTATCTAGGAAAATAATTTTAAAACTGTATCTATTACAAAATATGGATATTTTCTGATAATTCAGATTGATTATTAAATAAATCAATAATTATATATATAATTAATGATTTAGACATGAACGAATGGGTGGGAACCATATATAGAAAAGCTCCATGATGCATTCGTAGTCTCATGAGATGAATACATTAGACAAAATAAATATAGGTTTACCCATAATGATTAAACATTTTTGTGAAAGGTCATAATGTTAAATATATTATGTTCTAAGAAAACATGATATCCAGTAATTAATGAGTTCATTAAGAATTATTTTATTTCTTATCTATATGTTTTCCACTTTGATATTATCCATGGATTTAGATTGTGAAATGTTTTTTGATTAACTAGAATGTGTGTGTTCTGTTATCTTAAATTTCTATATTGATTATGGATTATTGATTCAAGTTATATTCCACTACACTTAATTTTTATTGAGCATTTAATATCACCATTATTTTGTTTCCTTTCCCCAAGTCTCGAAGAAGATATATTTCAATGTGTTTTCAAGGATGCATTTTATTAGATTTTGATATGTATTATGTTTTATATAATCTTACAAATATAAATTGGGTATCATATAGGTAATATAGGTTTCAAAAATTGATAAACTATTTAGTACTTTTGTATTTGAATCTTATACCTATTCCAATTTAATATAGTAAGGCACTAACTTTGGGATATTGTAGTCTGAGGTGATATAAGTGGTTTCAACGAGAGTTTAGTAGAAACCTTGGTAATAAGACTTAGTAAAACAAAGAATAGAGAGAGAAACCCAATAAAATAATTTGAAAAAACTCTCAATTAAAGAAAAAATATGATTTATAGATTATTTTGTGATAATTATTTTTGATATTATTCATTATTTATCATATTGTTTTGATCTAATCTAGAGTAATCCACTATTTAAAAATGGCTTATAGTGGAAGGAATGTGAACCGTATCAATTCACATAACCCATATATATATTTCTATCCTATCAAAATATAATAGTCCTAAAGATAGAGTGGGAGATGAAAAAATAATTACTATATTTGGATAGATGACACGTGTTTGATAAACAACCTTTCCCATATGGTGAGACCTGATCCAAAACATGGTGTAACAATGATATACCAATTCATGTGACAACAACCTCATTGGGAATACAAATCGATTTCTAGCTGAGCCAAGGTTATGTTCTTTAGAGAAGATATTTCTCACATTGGGAAGTAATGAAAGGTAAAATGTTTTCATGGTAGTTTATTATCACTCTATAAATGAGGATCAATGGTGGTAATGCATTTTAAACTATATAGAGGATGAGAAAATAAAAAATAAGGAAAGAAAAGATTTTAAGAAACCTTTATTTGAAAATAGTTTCCCTCTTGAACTGCATGAAGATATGGAGAGGAAATTCTTGAGTCTAAGACAAATATGTGGATGAAAATATTTCTAAGTATGAATCCACCATTACAAGATTAGAAAGGCATACAGTATAATACATACATAACCCATGGAGTAATATTGATCATTTCATAGATGGGTTAAATACATTACTATAAAGGTAAATAGTCTCCTAATCATTTACATTATATAGAGATATAGACTCAAGTGTTATTATGTTAGATAAATATTTATCTAAGTCTTATGACTTTAATGGAAATAAATATAAGGAGATAATTGTTTAGAAAGACATAGATAAAATGAAAAAGTGAACGAAGGCTTTCCCCATATGTGATAATATTGAAAAAAACCAAGTAAATTCCTAAAGGGAATTGTAGTTTGTTACAAGTGTGGAGAGAATAATGACCTGGATCATGATTGAAATGGAAATAGAGATGTTGTAAATGTGAAATGACTCAACACTAAGTAGTTGGGAAACTACACAATCCATTAACTAAAGCATTAAAGGATTATACCCCCTATGAAGAAAAGGGATAAAGGTCGAGCATAAGATGTTACTAAAGATGAAGTGAAACATATGTAATTTTGTTTTTTCATTTCAATAATTATGTTGTAAAAGTAATTTTCCAATGATATTCTATTTATAAGAATCGTGAAAAATATAATGATTATACTGAAGTACTTATTCTTTATGTATTTGTAAGAAGGTTCAATTTCATTAATGTTTTATGGTGATCAAGGTGTTCATAGATTCGATATGTGAAAATAATATCTATATTATAATAATTAGGGAATATAATGTTAGGCTCATTATGGAAATTTAGAAACCTTCCTTATAAATATATTTGACTATCAATTTGGATAGATGTATTTTAGAAATCTATTAAAATTAACTACTTATGGAATGGTTTATATTGAAAATTAGATATCATTTTCTATGGTTAAAGTATGATTTATTATATTGGATATCATCTGATAAATTTTTTTGATTTAGTAAACATTTAAAGGCAAAAGGAATTTATTGTGGTTCTTATGATTCAAAAATGTTTTTCAATAATAAACAAACGCATTGGGAACATTCATTTACTAACATAATATATTGAGTGAAAATATATCAAAGAATAACCAAAGTGTGAGATTATTATTATAAAATGAAAATTAATCATGTATGTTTATTTTCTCAAGTTTGTGTTTGGAAGGTAAAAAATCACTCAAAATATAGGAAAATTTTTATTTAACAAAAACTTTATCCATTTACTTTTAATTTTGAGAAATCAATGGTCGTTTAACAGATCACAGATTTATGGTTTTATGATGGTTATCTTTCCCAGGACCATGTTATCTATCAGTATACATCAGAACATGATAGTTATATTTATCTTTATTTCATATGTTTTCATGTCCTACTAATGTTATCCTATTTGAAATCATAATTTTTTTGTGACATTTTCATTTCACATTACCTCTTATTAAGGGGATATTTTGTAAAACCTATTTACGATGTGAGTTTTCCACAAAGGCATTTTCAAGTATCAACCATTGTTTTTAGAATTGAAATTTAAAATTTGGAGGAAAATTTTTTTTGAAGAAGGGGATAATGTAACACCCTAAGATATTATGGTATACCTCATTTTAAATTCAATCTCTCTATAGCATACGTTTTAGGTATCACTGAGCATAAGCATCTCGTGATCTACTATTATTGTAACAAGATCATTATAAACAAACCATTTAAATGGATGGAATGATTGACATTAACTAGATTAAAAAAATAATGTTTACGCATGTTTCGAAAACGAAATCTTTGGTTACAAATTAGTTAGAATAGAAAATATAAAATATTTAAATATAAAGGATGTGTTTCAAAAAAGAAAGAATTCTCATACCCCAAAATAGAAATTTATCTTAGAAAATTAAATTAATCACAATTATTGAAAGATATTAATTTAATTAATATTAAATATGTTCACTGCAAAATTTAAATACTTCCAATATGTTTGATATAATTATGATAATAATTAATCCAAAATTAATAATAAAAAACTATATTTTTCTAATGGCATTTTTTATGCCTTTTGATGGAGGACTTGTTTTAAAACTAAATTTTGGATATTTTATTAAATATATTTTTAAAAATACGCTTTATATTTTATATAATAATTTATAAAATATCTTAGGTTGAATTTTTGGTATTTTCTGATAAGTTTCATTTTTGATAAATAATTAAAAAGACTAGATTTTACTTGAAAGCTAAATTTTCATATCAAAAAATAAAAATGTTAATTATATTTAAAGTTGGTTTTAATGTTTCATTAGATAAATTATACACCTAATTATCCAATTTATTTAATTGGAAAATTTTCATGTTGAATTTTTATATAAATATATTTTAAACATTTGTACATTGTCACTTTAAAAAATCTGCTTTCTAATATCGTCTGGGAGATTAATTTTAAATATAATATTTTCAATTATGTGCATTAAATTTAGTAAAATGGATTCAATATTTTGATTCAGAAGGTATAAATTTGCTAGTAATGTCATTTTCATTTTTAGTAATAAAAATGATATTGTTGTAAAAAAGAGGGTTTTACCACGGTGTAGGTAAAATAATAAGATGGGTTAAAGTTAAAAGGTAATGGCTTAATATACCGAAAAATACAAAATTTAATGGTTGGTAAATTTTTTATCATTCCTAAACATCCAATAACAAAATTAATTATCATCAAAAAATTTTAAAATCAATTCCACTTTAATGTGGTTGCCTTTAATTATAAAATAATTGTTATATAATTACATTAAACTACCCCTCCTCTCGTATAAATACCACCCCTCACAACCTCATTTCATATCAAAAGACTTAAATCTCTATAAATATATTTAAAAAATAGTCATCTTCATTCTAACCACATCATATTTCAACCAGTCACACTGAAAGAACAATTCTAGGGTCTTTAAGGGATCTTTCTTGGATGTGATATTCAAGGGGTAATTTTCTTAAACAACCTATCTTATTTCTTTTTATTCATTTATTTTATCCTAAAACACTCATAAATAAAGGAGTGGTAAATATATAATCATTAATATACTATAATTTTAGATTTATAATGCAATTTCTCACATCCATTTCATTTCTCATCTCCTCTTATATAAGGAATTGAAAACCATTTTCCAAGTTATTATGGTTAACTGTCTCCGTGAACAATGATTTTTTCATTTTCCATTACCACATTTATGGATTGTTATAAAAGTATACTTATTGTTATAAAAGATTTTAATCAGTATATTATGACTTATTTAATGTTATAAAACTAATATATATAGATAATATTAAATAAAATGAAACAACCTTGTGGTCCTCAGAAACACCGACAAACTAAACTAAACATTTATCATGAACATTCTGATCAAATGAATTATACTCATACTAGAATTAAAATTGATATTTTGGACCATTTATACTTATTAATTTTTATTAACACTATTTCATTCCACTTATATAGTTTTAATCCCATTTTATAAGAACATCCATAATTATACACAAATGAGCCAGTCATTAAACCATAAAACGAACATACCTAAATCCATTAAAATAATTAAATAATAATAAAGAATGGGTCATAAGATGTTATAAAATCATTATATATGGTATGAAAAATATTAATATTATTCTCCAATGATTTAAATTAATTAGTTAAACAATTATACAAGAGGTTAAATTACGCGAAACTAAAGATAAGTGTGAGGTAATGGTTTCTAGTCTCCCTTTTACTTTTGTGATATTTTTGTTGTATTCACCACAAATTTATTTTGTGTGGTGTATATAATACTATTTGATATATCATATCATTAATCTCATTATATATTTGGTATTAAATGTTTTATTTGATTATTATTACTTTTATGGGGAAAATGATTTGACTGATTAAAAGTGATGGGATTTCTTAACTCAATTCTCATTCATTGTGTTAAACTTCTATTTCATTTATTTTTTCATTATATAGTTGTTTTTAAATTTAATTTTTATTTTATAATGTTGTATTTACACTTTTTAATGTGTATTTATTGCTAATGCACATAATAAATTCATTTTATTAGTGATATGATCTTTTTAAAGGACTTCATATCAATTTCACTTCACTGAGGAATATTTTAATATTATACACCTTATTTATTTTTTTGGACTATAAACATCCCATTTTTTATTTATGATCATCATTTATTGAAAATATCCTTTCTATTAAATATTCTTATTTATTTTATCATGTATATGATTATTTCTTATGACTTATACCATTTTACATACATTGTTTACTTTGATTGTGATTTAATTAACGTGGGAAATAATTTCAAATCTGTACCATTCACATAATTACAGATATTTGTTGATAATAAATATTGAATAAGAATTTAAATCAATAATTTGATATATAATTAATTCTTTGGATATGAAATAATGGGTGGGGATATTATATAGTAAATCTCCTTCATGAATCGGTAGTCTTATAAGAAATATAAACTTTGAAAACCAAATGTGTGTTTACCCATAAACATTAGACTAACTTTTGAATGTTATTTATGGTAATGGTATTATATTCCTAGGAAACATGAAGTCCAATAATTAAACATTTAAATAATTATTTAGATATTTTTATCCATGATATTATCTTTGGATTCATATTGTGCAAATGTTTATTGAATAAATGTAATGTATGTGTTCAGTTATATTACCTTTCTATGTTGATTATGAATTATTTATTCAAGTTATCAAACACTATACTTAACCCTTACTAATAATTTGATCACACTCTTATTTTGTTTCATTTCACTGGGTTTCGATGAATAGATCTTTGAATGAGTTTTCAAGGATTCAGTTTATTATATTTTTTATGTATTATTTTTAATATTCTATTTCCAATGTAAAATATGTATCATGTATTTAATATAGCTTTCTAAAACTTATAATATATTTTTTTCATTGGGATTTAAATATTTTATCTTTACAAATTTAATAAATCATTGAACTAGATATAGTATATTAGGGTATCAGTCATTACAGAAACCATTTCATTATAAAAATTATCGTGTTATTATGTAATTAGTATTCCAATAATAATATATAGTATTTATGTATGAAAATTTTAGATTTTGATAGTTAGTGTCATTGAAATGTTTAGTAAATTTTAGTGAATAAGATGTGGAATATTCATTAACAATCATTAGTAAAATATTATGTATAGGATAACAAGCGAATATTTTAATAAGTTAGATATTAAGTGGTTTTACTAGAAATACCTCCATTCCTGGATACTATAAGTGGATATAGTTTTGGCATAGATTCAAATAATGTTAATATCCTCAGAAATATTTTTTATGTATATATGTAACAATCCCAACATTAGAAACCCACAGTTTTCATCTTCTATATTATATTTGTAATAGATACAAATAATTACATCTCAAATGACTAGATATTTTATCAATATATAAGAACTAGATACATTTATTATTCCACTTTTTTTTTGTAAATATAAAACACATTGAATATAAGAACTCATTAATCCTTGATATTATTTATAACATACTTCCTCATATCATGGGGAGAATAATACAAATAAATTGTTGATCTCAGATTCTTAGTAAGGGTCACATACAGTGGAATCTATCATGTGTAAATAATGCATACTAAATATGGGAAAGTAAATAACTGAAAACACAATCCAGTTAATTAAAAACATAGTATGAAATACGTACATTGATAATTTAAATGCAATAATATCATGGATAATAATAATTTATTTTTTTAAAAACAAAATACATATTTTTTCATGTTATAGTCTCAAACATCATGATATCTCTATTTTCAAGACCATGTGTGAAGAGAGTTTAAAACTATTTATTTCAAGATTATTTATTTTCCTCATGGGAGATATTTAATCATCTAGGGTTTGTATAATTTTAGTCCCCATCCATCACTACATGTCCAATGAATTATTCATATATATAATGATAGATTTAATTACGAAAAATTTATTCCTTATAAATAATATACATATCGAGTAAAGAATTTATATTTATCAATGTTTTCCCAAGACAATTAAAAATATTTCAGTGTAAAATACAGTATGTTCAATGGTATATAATTTAGTTTATAATAATATCCATGCTACAAATAAAATAGATATTTAATAAAAATTTAATGTATAATGATCACAAGAATGATAATGTCCCAAGAGAATGTCAATATCAATTAAAATTAATCAGGAGATAAGAGGTAACCATTAGAAAAGTCCATTTTTTAGTAATATAAATACATTAATGAATAGTTAAAAATGGAAGGAAAAAATTCAAAACAAGTTTTCATAATAATTTTTTTTGGAAAATCATTAAAAACTTATAGAATAAGATAAATGAATTTATGGTGGTGGAAATTTCCATTCATTACATATAAGTTAAATTAATTAACCTTTTTAAAATAAAATTGAAATCGACCACTTGATAAGTGTATTTTATGCATACATTTTAAAGTGTATTATGTATTTATTTTTGTACTTAAATGAATAATATTGACAATTTTGGAACATATTAACGTATTTTATGATTTATAGCAGGAGAAAATTGATTTATGAAAAGGGAGGAAAACGGGATGAATTTTGGATTTATAAGACACTTCGCATCGCACCCTTCAATCACGACACCACGATAGATTTTTAAAGACGGCTGAAGCAGAAAAAACTAGAGTAGAACCATTACAAATCATGTAAAATAATTACACATTGTGAATTCATAAAGAGAAAGGTCAATGAAAAGACAATTCATGAAGATACTACATGATTTGAAAGTTAGCTACACATCATGAGCCCTGATAACATGTCATGAAAAGAGTCAATGTTCCAAATCTATGAAAAAGATTCATGTGAGATTCACATATAATCAAAATTCATAGAGGCTAACTCTGATCGGGATTATATGGAGTGTCATCACATTACATGTCATGAATTGTGTTGATAAGAGAACCATTGAAGCCTATAAATAACTGGCCAAGGTACCACAAAATTCAGTTATTTGGAATCATCACCACTAGAATCAAGGACTACCACTACTGTGATGAGTATAATAGGATTTTTATTTTCCTACCCCTTCTTGTATACATGAAGGGGTTGAACTTTTTCATGGAAACCGTATTGAAGGGTGGTTGATTTTATTATGTTATTTTATTTATTTAATGAAATTAATATTGGGTCTTTTTTTGTAACCCTGATTTCTCAAGATATTTTCTTCACTATATCAATCATGAACATTGCAATATTAGTGAGGGAGTGATTCATTTATCCCATTCAACAAGAAAATCATTCACACCATGACCACTAGGTGGATTATCCACTATGTTTAAAAATGGTTCCAAGTTACTAGATTAATGAATACCTGAAGTAACATGACCACTGTGGAAAGGGGAGATCGATGATTTTGGGGTTGTCTACCATGACCATTGGATTCAACTATCTTGGTTCAAACACCATATGACTATCATTAAATTATTTTATACCCTAATCATCCTTGAACGTAAATTTACGATCAATGAGCATGTTTATCCATTTTCTTTAAATCGAAATCTTTCACCATCTCTTATTCCAATTTATAAATTTATATTTCAAATGTTTAATAGCATAGATTTATTTTTTTAATTAATATTTTCTCTAACCATGTCTTGTGAGTTCGACCTCAGGCTTTAATATCCTATACGACCCTATACTTTAGTGGTTTCTTTGTTTCATGTTATAAATTTATTAATTTGGTAACCCAATGGGATTTAACAATGCTTATGAGGATATCCACCCTTCTAGAAAATATTAGAAGGATTTTTTTTCATAATATGTAAAATTTCAAAGATAACCTAAAATTTCATTAAAAAATAATTTTTAGAAATAAATATTCTTTACTAAAATTATTTGGTAAAATATTGAAATTAATTAAAAATATACTCGATCAAGAAGATAAAAAATATCATAATTTCAATTAAAAATTAATCTTGGAAGAGTAACATGAATTCAATCATTAATCATTTTGAAAAACTAGATATTCATGTTAAATACCGCAAAGTGGTACTATATACAACACATAATATAAATTGGTGTATAATACCAAAAATGCCTTAATGGAGTGGAAATTGAGATGAAATTCGTTACAAAGATCATATCATTGACATGAAAATTAATCAATAAGGTGATTATTTTTAAAAAATGTAATTAAAAAATAGGAAATAATGGAAAATAAAATCATAGAATATTTCACACATAATCATGGAATAATATAGTTAATAATGTAGTTAATCTAGGTTATATGTAATGTTTGAATCCTATGGGAAATGAATTTACCTGTGGCCTACGGGCCATGTAATAATTATGCCTACAATCCTAGTAAGAGTTCCACCTCATCCATAGAAATGTTGATTATCAAAATCAATAAAAAATGAAGGTCTTCGGGCCATTGGAGGCATAATTAATGATGTATAAGTATAACAAAATCCATGAAAATATATAATATAAACAAAAATCTATGCATTCTCAGTACATGTGTAAACACCATATTCATTTCCCTGATGATCTCTTAATTCCACAATTTCTGACTCTATTAGCCTTGTCCTCATTACTGATATAATTTCAATATCCCCCTCTCCACGATTCCTTCTCCTCCAAACTCATCTCCCTCCCCACAGAATTCCTCCCAACCCTTACCTTGACCCCCCACCCCAGACTCTCCTCCCCTTAACCTCATCATGGAATTATTTACCTATGGTCATGGTCCCCACCTCTGCCTCCTCCCCATCCCTCTCACCTCCTTCCCTTAACCCATCCTCATTCCTGCCTCCGCCTCTGCCTCCGATTCCACCTCTGACTCCTCACTATGATTTTCGTCACCTCATCTTTCCTCCTCCACTAATTCACTTGGAACCCAAACCCAACCCGATATAGGGTAATTTATGTCGAATACTATAGATCCCCACCATTGTTTCATCCCCATGCTATGATTTCTATCTTAGGTTTTCTCTTCTTTCATTTACAAAAAATCACTTAATTTACGACTCCATCGAGTAAACAAGGTATTACTTTTTTCTTTATAAACATTGATTACATCATCTTCATCATCCTTCATATAATAATAACTCACTCATCATTACAATATTTATCCTATCCCTCTTTCCAAATTTATCAACACTGAGTCATGCCCTGATCTTTATCGTGTTTAATCACCTCTCCTCTACCATGATTGATAGTGGAGTGGTGAAATTTGATATGAAAAATTATTTTTTTCAGATAGACATAAAATTGTATTAAATGTACTAGATAGTCTGAAGTCTCTAGAAACAACATCGATGGTCTTGAAGTTATTGTCATTCATAAATAATTAGATTCGTCATATTGATTTCTTCTTCCCATATTTAGTATATCATATTCATCATCATTGTTCCGAAAATATTTGATGTTTTTTATAATTAATTCATTAAAATGTGTATTTAGATCTTTCATTTTCGTATTTAAATTATGAATTTTATTTATCCATTATAACTTATAAACAACATTTGAATCTTTTTGTGTTTTAACATGAATCCATAACAAATCCTTATCACACCCTTACTATGTTTTGATTATTAACATTATTTTTGAATATTTTTTATGATTACATATGTTTTATTATATTGTTAATGTTTTTTGGTGAATTATTTTTATCATAACATATAAAGTAAAAATAATGAGTAAATAACAGATACATTGATATGTTTTCTAAAAAAATTTGTGGGAAGTTTGTGAAAGCAGAAAATATTTTTTGATAAAAATTAATCGACAAAAGGCATAGAACTTCGATAAAAATGGGATTATTCCTATTTAATTTTAATTTCCATCATTATTAAATCATATTCATCAATATTATGATAACATTTTTTTATTCTGAATGCCTTCATATTTTGATGTAGATCTTTTATTTTTATCTTTATTTTATTTATTATTTTGCAGTTTTGTTTAAGACTGTACAGGTTGTATTATTTTCTTTAATATAATTATTCACTTATAGTAATGATTTATTCCATTTATCTTTAAAGAGCATAATTTATTTTAATTCTATTACATATATACTATAGTTAGTTCTATCTCCTTACACATGTCTTTTCCATATCATTTTACATTTTGTTCCCTCCTCTAAGCACTTCCCGATTCGATAAACCTATCTTTTCCAATTCCAATTCGTCTTCCCCCCCATGTCTCTCTCAAGATCTGAATCCTTTAACAAAACTCATTTCCAGAAAAATTACACTTCACCTCAACCTCCACCTTTTCCACTAGATGTATCTCTCCCAAATAAATATCCTCCTACTCATAGGTCTTTACCTATTCCATGGTCTCTTCCATTGCCTCCTCCCTCGCCTCTGTCTCTACCTACACCTCTGCCTCCACCTCTTCCTGCACCTGTGCCTTAGTAACTAGCTTTGAATTCATCTTTATCTCTTACTTAACCTTTATATCCTTGGAATTCATCTCCTAAACTATTTTTTCCTCATCCACTTCGGTCTCTGCCTTCTCCTCCTACGACATCACTAAAATTTATAGATAAATAAAATCCCTTATTACATCTAACATCCACACTAACCACTCGGTTCTCTTATTTAATATTTCTATCTATGTTTATAAATCATCATGGTTTTTGATGATCTATAATTATATAATATTTTTATTAGAAGTGACAATTCCTCAATTTAATTTCTTATATATTGAATAATGTATACCCTAATTGAATTGTTTTATCGCATTATATTTATTTTTACCAAAAATAATGTTTTCTACTATTATCATTACTTTTTAATTATTTCATTTTAAATTTAGGATGGTATCTATTGGAAAAAACCAGAATATGAGGTAAATAAATATAATAAATTCAAGGAATGTTTTGTGTTTTTATTAATCAATCAAATGTTAAGAAACACATGAAAATTCCCTATATCCAGGTAAACGATCATGATTGTTTTTCCATGTTAGTAGTTTTGAATTTTTTTTGTAAAAATTTATATTTTTTTCATCAAATTACAATGAATTAATATAGTACATATTCTCTAATTCTACTATTTTTATTGTTTTTTATATATTGGATTTATATATTAGTTAGGTGGAATCAACATTCAAATTGGTTGGAATTATTAGGAGTCAATACCATTGATTTAGATTGGATTAAAAAATAAAATTGAAAAAATGTAATAAGAAGGGAAATGACACCTCAAATAATTTATAGTTTCTATCAAATTTTTACTCTAGAAAATAAATGAAATTAGGGTTGGTTTTATAAATTTATAATAACACAAATAATATCAGAATCATTTTTCATGTTTTTTTCTTAATATCTTTTTTACTCAATCTAATGGTATCATATCCGAATTTTATATTATAAAGTCACAATCATGAAGTGATAATATATATTTTTTCACTCATTACTTTTAAGATATATTCATTTACTCCTCAAAAAACTCACATCTTTCACATGATAAAGTTATATATCTCTCTCGATCCCATAATTTGAAAAAATTAGAGTGTGTTCATGATTATATAATCCATTGGTTTAGTTCAATGATGTAGAACAATAGTAAATACATAAGATCTATGAAGGTGTAAGGTATGATATATTCAAAAATTTATTAATGCTATTATAATTTTTTTTTCAATGTTTTTGCAGGTGAGTAGTACACTCTCTCAAAACATAGGATCCTTATCCCAGGATAGGGTGGAGGTTTAGACTTATCAGGATTATAGGTATGAAAATTGAGGTTACCTTTATGCTTATATTTTTTTATGATATACTATATACTACTTGTGGTTACATTATTGTTTATGATCCACATTATATTTTCACATTGACAGTGCAATATACTGATTATGCAATATAATTTTAAATATTCTACATAACATTTTGCAGTACGATAGTTCAAATTACAAAATTCTAGACATCTTATAATGAAAAATATATATTTTTCAATGTACAATTATCTCACATGATATTTATATATTAATAATTTTTTCAATGGAACCATGTCATATCTAGTAATATTTTCTATTCTAAAGTACCATTATATTTGAGATAATATTCTTTTTTCAATCATGAATTTTCAAGCCTATCCATTTCTACTCAAAAAACACACATCCTTCACTAGATGAGGTTATGTCTTTCCATCCCTCCTTACAAGGGATTATCATAGTGTGTTCATGTACATATATTCTATTAGTTTAGATTAAGGATCTAAAATAATATTAAATCCACAAGATCTCTTGATAAGGAAGGAATGATATATTCCAAAATATATTACTTTTCTTATAAGTTGACTATCAATGATTAAGAAGGTGAGTAGTTCAGTCTCTAAAAACTCGAGATCATTCTCCCATGATAGGGTGGAGGTTTGGAATTTTACTGATTACAAGTATTCTAATTTTAGTGAACTTCAAGCTTACACTTATTTAGATTTTATGATTTACTATATACTTCCTTTTTCTTACATTAAAATTTTTTCATCACATTATATTTTCATGTTGATAGTGAAGTATGTTTATTATGCAATACAATTTGTAAAATTCACCCAACATTTTTGAGTACAACAATTCACTTTACAAAATACACACATTCATAATATTAAAAAAAATTGTTTTATATACAACAATCTCACGTGACATTCATATATGAATAACGTGTTCTGTGAAACCATGTGTTTTCTATTAGTAATTTCTCCACTAGAGTCCAATTCTATTACATATAATTTTTTTTCACTCATTAATTTTCTGGCCTCTTCATTTCATCCTAAAAAAAATCTCATCCTACACTATATAAGGTAATGTATCTCTCCCCCTCATAATTTTAATCTATCATAATTTGTCCAAGCACATATATTTTGTTTCTTCTGTTTAATAATCTGAAATAATATGAAATTTATTAGATATATGGAAGAGGAATATCTGATATATTCAACAAACAATTTCTAAAATTACATGTCAAATGTCAATGGTTTAGTTGGTGAGTAGTTCACTCTCTCAATACATGATATCATTTTCCCATGAAAGGGTTGAGGCTTGGAATTATCATGCGTACAAGTATTATAATTGAAGTGTCCTCCATGTTGAAACTTATTTGGGATTTAGGATTTACTAAATAAAATTTATGATTAGGTTAATATTTATGATTCACACTATATTTTAATGTAGATTGTGAAATATATTGATTATGAAATACAAATTTTATTATTCTTCTTATCATTTTACAATACTACAATTAACTTTAAAAAATAACCATATTCTTAAAATGAAATATATATATTTTTTATATACAAAACTTTCACATGAAATTCATAAAAGAATAAATTTTTTAATGTAAATATTCCTTATCTATTATTATTTTGTCTTATAAAGTCCCATTCTACAAGAGATATTATTTTTTCACTCATTTATATTTAGGTATCTTAATGTCCTCTGAAAAAAACTCCAATGCAATAATGGATAAGTTTATGTATCTCTCCCCCTCTTAATTTTAAATTATTACTGTGTGCATGAACATATATTTTGTTGGTTTAGTATAATAATATAAAATAATAGGAAATCCATGAAAACAATGGAGTAGGAAAGGATGATATATTCAACCATCAATTATATCCATTATAAGTCAACCTTCAATAGTTTATCAGTTGAGTAGTTCACTATATAAATACATGATATCATTCTCCCATCATAGTGCATAGGTTTAGACTTCTCAAGATTAAAGGAATCTATAGAGACCCAACCCTAGATAGCCCACAACTGGTGTCTTCTATCAATTACATTGGCATGATTACAATGAACCCTGACATGATGGATCGATCTGTTTAGTAGTATTATAAAACCGTATACATAAATGAGAATTGTATTAAAAATGGATACAGAAATTACAAAATATTCATTTTCTAGTAATCAAATAAAAAAATTGATAATAACTCTAATCCATCTAGTATATTACTATATATCATTCATAATAGGCTTCTAGGATTCCCGTAGAAAGAAACATAACAAGGGTGATCTTAAATGCTTAGTAAGGGTAAAATATAGGGGAAGAAATAATGAATCAATGAGAATAATCGATATGAAAAGTTAAATTATTGGAAATACATGCCATTGAAATAAATATAAATGGAAAAATAAATATGGAAAGGTATAAAACTAAAAAACTTGCCACTAATCAATTAAATTAATTGAAATGTATCCATAGATATGTCAATGAATAATATCATGGATTAATAATAACTAGAACTATTATGTATCTAATTCTTAATTATTCAACACCATGTTTCCTAGGTACATGGAACCAGTACCATATTGAAAATCGACAATATAGTTTATCTATCAAGTAAAATCCCATCTAAGGTAGTTATGTAACAATTTCATCTCTTGAGACTATCGATGAATCGAGGGGATTTCGTTCACCAGTCCCTAACCAATAGGTATTTCCTTAACTATCCTCAACCCGTATATTTTATGTTCAAATCATTCCTCATATTGAATAACCAAATAAATAATAAGCCATATGGAATATCCATATTAAATATATAATATGGACTTATCAATAATACCTCATTTAATCAAATAGCTATCAATGTAAACACCATATGTAAAATGGTATATGGTTTAGACAATATCAATATCAATGATAAATGAGATAGATAATTAAATTAAATTCAATGATTAATGAATATATGAAATTGAACATTTTAAGGGGAATCAAAAAGGTATCAAGGAAGTGAATTTGAATACTATACTTGGCCAAATCAATAATAAACTATCCATAATAAGAATAAGGATTATACAAGTTCAAGAAATCCTATGTGGTGTAAAATAGAGGGTTATTTTCATTGATGAAATAAAAGAAAAACTTTTAAAAATTATTCTTGAGGAAATTATACTTTTATTTTGAAAAACATTTTGAAAATTATTTACATTTAAAATAAATTTTAACGATATTTTTAAAATAAACTAGTTGAACATGAGAAGGAGGCTTCAAATAAATGATGGAAGATAAATTCATACATATTATATGAGGCAAAATGAATATTCAATTTGTATAATAAAATGTTAGAAAATGACTCATTTTGAAATTGACAAGAAGATTAATTCTAAGAGATTAGTAAAATGAAAAAAAGGAAAATTTTTATTTTAAATATTATAGGGGAATGGAATAAAATTCTTGTAAACCATTTCTGGGAAACATGGTTTTGAATATATTTCCAATTGAAGAGAGGGTAAAGTTGGTCATTCTTAAAAATGTTTTCTTAATTATATTATGTACCAAAGAGTAGAAATTGGAACCAATAAATGTTTATATCATGAAATAATAGAGGATAAGGAAAATCATGAGTGTTCTTGAGAGATGTATCACGATATTTCCTCAAAGGAATTATAAACACCAATAATCTTGAAAAAGAGATGAGATCATCTCAATAAACTCTTATAACTCGGTAACTGGGATCATACACTCCATGTTTGAAATGGAAATTAAATGAAACATAGAATACCATGAAAATATTTATTCTAAATATATATCATGTAATATAGAAATATATGCATCTCAAAAAAATGTTTATGTGAATAATAAAACATGAGTTCAAAAAAGGAAATTGAGACAAAACATTTTATTGATTTGGTAACTTTTGAATCTTAAACCCCATGAAAGAAGGATAATAAAAAGGATTTTTAATAAAATTAAATTTATTTATAATATAAATAAAATAAAATCATGGAATTACATACACTGTATAAAAGGAAATAGTAGTGAACTTACATCTCATCGAAATCTAATGTGAGATGAAATATTTTTTACCTTGTATTTCCTTTTGGGTGAACGTCCTTTAATATTTTGTACAATAAATTAATGTTAATTTTACAATTTCTTAATATCATTTTCCAAATTTATAATTAATTTCATTTTACGTATACCTATGTTTTTTACACTACTTAAGAAATAAATTAACGTTTTATGTGTTTTAACAAATTCAGTTTATGTGTTAAAACAACTATTGTTGGACAACTATGGTCAAAGGGGTAATTATATAACTTCTAAAAAAATAATAAACATGAAATAATTATTATATTTTTATATTAATTAAACATTTAAAATCAATAATAAATAATCTTATCAAAATGATCCAATGTTACAATCATGGAGACGGTAGGCTGTACATACGCATCAGTAACATTCCCATTTTAAATGATCATTGTGGAAAGAAGGTAACTAAAATATTTCCAAAACTATAATTATATAATAAATACCATATTATTTAATAATATATCCTTATATATATAATTATTTAATATAAAAGTAATCACATCATGTCGAGGAGGCAATAGTCCACACATCCACGGATGACGTTATATCTTTTAAAGTGCGGGAAATGATAATAATGAAAATTATATATATATATATATATATATTATTTACAGACAATTAACTATGTCATGAATATAATATATAGGTTTTTTATTTATTCTTTGTTTAATTATAAACAACATTTATACATTCCATGTATCGTGTGAACAAATCCCATCGCTTAGAGGTGGCGATAGTCCACACTTCCTCAAACAATGTTATCGTATTAATGTAAAATGCACTGTATTAAATTCATGTATTGTAAATATTTTAAATAAGAATAAATACATATTAAATATCATATTTTATATATATAAATAGATAGTCTATCATAATTTCCTCTATAATATGTGGTACGGAGAATTGAACAACCATCATTTTATGACGCAGTGTTTCTCCATACATAGAAAGTGTATATCTATTTGCTATTAGATGGAGGTGTGTGTAAGTGTAGTTCAAAAAAATAGAATAAAACACCATAGTATATTTATTATACTACATTTTTTATGTAATAATATAATAATAAGTGTGTATGGAGTGGAGAATGGAAATGAAACTAAAAAACACGAGAGAAGGCGTTACCTCTACACCGGGTAACTTCTTTAGGATTATACCAAAACGATATATTGGGAGGGTTTCATACCTAAGGTTTGCATAAATATATAGGGAAGGATTTTTTGTAATCTATTTGGGAAGATCTTGTAAGAACTTATGTGGTTTGAGAGGTGTGAGGAATGGTGAGAGGTGAAGGCCTTTATAGGGAAAGAAAAAGATTCACTTGGAATTCTTGGAAACAAGTAATGTGTTCAAAACTAATTAACTAAAAAAGTTATAAAACCAAAAAAAATAAATACTTTATGGTTAATATACTAGATATTTCCATAAAATGGGTGTTGGACAAGTGGATAGGACATTAGGGAACATAAATAAAAGGCTTAGTCCTTTATTAAGTTTAATTTTTTCATTAATAATTGTAATTATGTTTAATCACATTCATTAATATGTTTAGTAAAAAAAATTGGTCATATAATACATTGTAAAATTATATTATTTTATATTTATAATTTATTTTCCCAAATTCAAATAATAGAATTGGAAGAATTTAAATCAAAAATAACACAACAGACAGGATGACAATGTGGGTTTGTAAAGTAAAAAACATCTGAAAGTAAGCTATGTTTTTATAGTCAATTTCAATGTGATATTTATTAAAATAACATAAACTGGATTAATTTATAAAAAATTATCAAATTAAACTTTAAAACCCATCAAAATTATAATTTTACCGTATAAAAAAAATTTAAAACAAGTTTTGAAATAAAAATCAGTATTTTTATATATTTGTAAAAAAAATGTAATGTCTCATAAAAATATATATATTTCACCCTAACATAATTATTCTATTTAAATTTAAAATATGAAGTTTATTTTTACATATTAAATAAATTAAAGTGTCAAAATTAAAATTTAAAATGGGTTCACCATTAAGAGACGATAAAATGGACTTTATAAAAAGATAGTTATTTATGTGTGAAATATGGATGGTTCTTATCCTATGAATATAAAACCTAATGAATGAATATAAAAAAATTATTTAATATATAACATATCAATTCCATTAATATAATTAATTAAATTTAATTAATTTAATTTATTTGGGTAAAACATCTTCGTGAGTATATTAATGGTTTTACATAAAAACATTCTGTTTATATTCCATTGGTTCATATATTGATTTCTCTCTAAATTTCAACCTATGGATTAATATTTTATTTTAATAAACCGTATATTTTAATTATTTAGTTAATAATATTCATAACATATAGTTTATATCTTATTATAATAATATTTTAATAATATATCGTTGTTTGGTGAAACTCATTCTTCCGTATAACGCAAGCTTTCGAGGAATGTTGCTCTTTCGTGTAATGCATGCTAACTCTATGTTTCATGAGTTAAAATATATAGAATATATTTTAAATATATTATTATGTATATGGATATTATATTAACTCACACACTTGTTTTTTTTGTGTCATACATGCTATCGAATATAATATCCTTACTTTAGTATTTCAGGATGTCACATTATCCCCACCGTATTTAAATTATATCCTCACAACTTAATCTTGATCATGGAGATAGATTGTTTGATACTTCCTATGATATAAATCCCACATTGTGGGAAGTTTTCATAAGTAATTATCTATAAAATATAGATTTTAATGTACAATGCTCACATGGAATACCATGTAACTAAGGTCTCTATGTAGGATAAAATCAATGGAAAGTATAGATATGTACTCGGAGAAAAAATGTAAATAATTATAGGTATTGAATGAAGTCATCAATAAAAAAATTGAATGATTAATGTAATGTTTAGGGACTCAATTCCTTAAATAATTTATGATTTATAAGGACATCAGTTCAACACAAATTCAGGTATTAGGAAATCACTTTATTTATAATTCATTTTAATAATTTTGGATAATTCAAGAATATAATGAAATATTCTTACATGATAGGTTTCAATATAATATGAACAATCCTATGTTTTTTTTGTTCTTTGATAAAATTATAATTCATCCCTTTACTCCCAAAAAATTAATTACCACCTATGAACTTTTTAATGCATGAAGCACTAAATTAAATTTCTAAAGGAACTTAAGGCCTATAAAGAAGTGACAAATATTACTATTTGTCTTTAACTATCCCCCAAAATAATTATTGTTAATAGATTAATTTCTATTAATTAAAAGGGTTACTACTAGTTCATTATTAGTATTTATTCGTTAAATTACTTAACTAAAAACAATGGAAGTTAACAAGGAAATTGAGTAGGTCAGCGGTTGGCATGAAACCATTATCATACTTTAATCATCAGTTCATGCCCCATGACCATTGTAGATTTTATTGTTTATCACCTAGGATACATGTTTTCCTTTTCTAAAACCATATTAATATAAATAACAAAATTAATATGATTAAAATCCATTAAATAAGTTTAATAACTAAATAGACTTTTTGCTAAGGTTCTCAAAAAGAACATGAATACTTCATCCATTTTATTTAAGTATAGGTACTTTATTGGTCTAAGGATTATCCATTATATCATTTATATGGTTTCTAATCATGACACCTTATCTTAAATCTAAAACTTCTTATGTTTAACTTATGTTACTTATTATGTAGTCAAATCCTTCATAATGGGTTTTAAAGAAAAAGTGGATTTTCTTATACATATCCCCAAATAATATCAAACTAGGTACCTAATAAGCCCCATTGTTGCGTACCAGGTTGCCCCGAGTTACGCATCGAACTCCTTGATAGAGTTGTTAATTCTAGGTATATCTGTTTGAAAACCATGTCCACTTGTAGTTTCTAGATAAGGATGTATTTCTAGGAAGACCCACATAATCTATACATCACAAATATTCTAGGGTTTTTGTCTATACTTATCCTAAAATTCTATCCCATGGTTATGTTATCTGACCTAATTTTTCTTAAATCTAGTTTCTAAGGTTGCTACTAAACTTCCTTTGATACAAAGTGTAACAAACTAGTCCCAAATAGCATAGAGCTAGTGTCTTCTATCAATTAAATTATCATGATTACAAGGAATCAAGCCCCTAAGGACTGATAAGTTTAGCAGTCTTAGAAAAATAGATACATAAATGAGAATTGTATTATAAATGGATACATAAATTACAACATTTTTTTATTCTAAACAAATAAACAACTTTGAGGATAACTCTAATCCATCTAGTATATTCTTTCATATCATTCATATTACAATTCTTGGATTATTGGGGAAAGAAACATAATAAGGGAGAGCTCAAATGCTCAGTAAGGGTAAAATATACCAGAAGAAATAATTAATCCATGAGAACAGCAAATATTGGAAGGTAAATTACATGAAATACATTCCATTCAAATAACATGATAAGGAAAAATAAATATGGAATGGTATGAAACTAAAACATGTCACACTGATAAATGAACTGAAATGGAATATATCCATAGATATGTCAATGCAAAATCTCATGGATTATTAATAACTAAAACTATTATGAATGAAATTATTAATTATTGGGATCCATGTTTCCTAGGTATATGTTACCAGTATCATCAATACCATTAACAAGAAGATTTAGCTATCAGGTGAAAACCCATCTAAGGTGGTTAGAAAACTATTTCTTCTCATGAGAATACTGATTCATCGAGGGGCTTTTCTTCCCTGGTCCCCCACCCATAGGGTTTTCCTAAAATGGTCCCTAACCCATATATTTCATGTCCAATGAATTCCTCATACTGAAGAACCAACTAAATAATATGCAATATATAATATCCATATTAAATAAATAATACAGATTTAGTAATAATACCTCATTTAACCAAATAACTTTCAAAGTAAACACCTTATGTAAAATGGTATACGGGTTTGTAAATAGTAATATCCATGATAAATGGTATGGATAATTAAATAAAATTCAATGCTCAATGATTATATAAAATTAAACATTTCAATTGGACTTCACTAATGAATCAAGGAAGTTAATGTGAATAATATACTTGACCCAATCAATCACAAACTATCCATAGGAAGAATAAAAGTTATATCAATACAAAAAAATCCCAAGTGTAGTAAATAGAGGCTTGTTGTCATTAATGAAATAAAAGAATAAATTTTAAAAAAATATTCTTTTGGAAAATATCCATTGTTTTTGAAAAACATTTGAAAATACATCTCATTGAAAATTCAGTTTAAAGATATTTTAAAAATAAACATTTTGAAATTGATAAGGAGACATTAATGAAATGACGAGAAATAAATCCATACATGTCGTATGAGGTAAAAATAATATTCCTTTTGTACAGTAAAAGGGTAAAAAATGTTCAATTTCGAAAAAGACAAGAATATTCCTTCTAATTGATTGGTAAAATACAAAATGGAAAACAATTATTATAAAGATTATGGGGGAATGGAATAATATTCTTGTAACTCCTTTCTGGGAAACATGATTTTGAATATATTTCATGGAAACATGATTTTAATGTCTGGATTTATTATAAATTATTTTTTAACTATATTATTTATCAAAGAGTATAAAATGGTACTGATCCATTATTATATCTTTAAATAATAAAGTATTAGGAAACTCATTAGTTTTCTTGAGAGATGGATCATATTATTTCATCAAAGGAAGCATAAACATATAAAATCTCGAAAAAAAGAGATGATATTGTCTCAATAATCTCTTATAACACGGTAAATGGGATCATAAAATCCATGTAAGGAAAATAAATTTAATAAAGCATTGAATATCATAAAAATATTTATATTCATGATAAATCATGAAAAATGGAAATATATTTCCCACAACAAAGAGTTTAGGTGCATACTAAAACATGAGTACATATAAAGAAAACTGAGAGAAAACATTTTTCTGATTTGGTTACTTTTGAATATTAAACCCCATGAAATAAGAATCAGAAAATGGATATGTCAAAATACATAATTTTTATTATAATATTAAATGAATAAAATCATGGCATAACATATACAACATAAAAAAGAATGATTGGCGAATACAGTATTTACCTTAGGGAAATTAAAAGTGAGATGAAATCCCTTTACCTTGTGTTTCATTTTTGGTGAACGTCCTGTAAATTCCTATATAACAAATTTATTTTAATTTTATATTTTCTTTAGAACACATTTTATATTTATAATTACTTTTATTTCACTTATAACCATGTTGTGCATACTACATAAATAATTATGTTTCCATTGGGTGTTTTTGACCAAATTCGGTTTATCTGTCAAAACAACAATTGGTTGGTCAACTATGGTGAAATGGGTAATTATATAATCTCTAGAGAATAATAAAAATGACCTAATTTTCATATTTTTAGTTAAATTATAATTTTAAAATCAATCATTAAATATGGTCATGAAAATGAGACAATGTTACAATCACAGACACGGTATGCCATATGTACTCATTAGTAACATTAACATTTTAAAATGACCAATGTGGAAAGATTTTAAGTAACTAAAATATTTAAAAAACTATAATTATATAATAAATACCATATTATTTAATCATATATACTTATATATAAAATTATTTGTTTTAAAATGAATCACATCATGTCAGGGAGGCGGTAGTCCACACGTTCATGAATGATGTTATCCCTTTTAAATTGTGTGAAAGGGTAATAAATAAAATGATATATATATATGTATTATATTTTCAGAAATTTTATTATGTCATTAATATAATATAGAGGTTTTTTATGCCTCATATGTTTAATTATAACCATCATTTATACATTACTTGTATCGTTTGAACGAATCACGTCACTTAGACGGGGTGATAGTCCATATTTCCTCAAATGGCGTTGTTGTATTAATGTAAAATAAAATGTATTAAATTTATGTATTATAAAAATTTTACATAAGAATTAATTTTCCATTATAATTTCTTTGATTATAGGCATTCAAGATAATTTTTCAATCATTGTTTCATAAGGCAGTGTTTCACCGTACACAGAAATAGTATGTTTGTTTCCCATTAGATGGAGGTGTGTGTAAGTGTAGGTCCAAAACATAGTATAAAAACATAATAGTATATTAATTATACTGGTATTTTTATGTAATATTATATTAATAATATTATCGGGAGAATATAATGGAAATTAAACTAAAACGAATGAGAGAAGGTGTTACCTCTTTATTAGGAAACTTCTTTTCGTTTATAACAAAAGGCTTATTTGGGTTGCTTTCTTCCCTATGGGAGGATTAAAAGTATAGGGGTTCATTTTTTTCAATGATATTCGGGCATATATTCGAAGAACTAAATTATTTTTAGAGTTGTGAGGAATTAGGAGAGGTGGTGGCCTTTTATAGGGATGGAAATTGACTCACATGGATTTCATAGAAACATGTTAGGTATGCACAAGTTTATACCAAACATAATTCATAACAAACGAACCAAAATAAATAAATGAAGGTGAATGGATGAGATATATCCCTTAAATTGGTTTTTGATAGGTGGATAGGTCATTTGGGCACATAAATGAGAGGCTTGGTACTTTATTAAGCTCTATATTGCCTTAATAATTTTAATTAATTTTAATCACTTTCGCTATTATTTTTGTTCAAAAAAATTATTATTATTATAAATTATAAATAATTATTATTCCAAATATGGAATCCATATTTAAAACTTCCAATCAAATAATTGGTAGATATTAAATTAAAATTAAACATGATGATGGGACGACAATGCATGTTTTTAAAGTAAAAACGTCAAAAAGAAGGCTATGTTTTTATAGTCAATTTCAATGTAGAATTGATTAAAATGACCAAAATTGGATAAATTCATCAGAATATTATATAATTAAACATAAAAACAAATTATAATTATAATTTAACCTTATAAATAAATTTTATTAAAAATCTGTTTTGAAATAAAATTCCATATTTTTAACTATTCATTAAAAAAAAGTAATGTCTCAGAAAAATATAAAAATTTCACACTATCCAAATTATTATGTTTTAGTTTCAAATATGAAGTTTATTTTGAAACATCATATCAATTAATGTATCAAAATTCAAATTTTAAATGGGTTCCCCGTTAACAATAGTAAAATTGCCTTTATAAAATATAGGTTTTTATATGTTAAATAGGGTTAGTTATTTTGTTGTGCACATAAAACCGAATGTATGAATATCAAAAATATTTTATTGAATATATAAAATATATATTATAATTAAATAATTAAATAATTTTTATTACTTTAATTTATTAGGGGAAAACAACTTCGTGAACATAAAAATGGTTTATATAAAAACATTCAGTTTATATTCAATTGGTTCATATATTCATATATTATTAATTTTTTATCTATGAATTAATATTTTATTATTATAAAACATATATTTTCATTAGATAGATAATAACATTCGCAATGGCTAGTTTACATCTTATTATAATAATATTTTAATAATATATTGTTGTTTGGTGAAACTCGGTCTTGCGTATAATGCGAGCTTTCGAGGAAGGTCTCTCTTGAATATAATGCATGATTACTCATTATTGCATATGTTGAACTATATAGAACATATTTTAAATATATTATAATGTAAATGGATATTATATAACCTTATTCTATTGTTGTCACATGTCATACATGCTATCAAATAAAGGTTCTTATTTTAATTATTTGGGGCATCACAGAATCCTTGTTTTAGTGATGTTATATTACACTTATTCTAGTTGTATTATTTACTAAATACCATTTATCCATAAATTATTATTTACTATTTGAATAATATTTTTAGTTTGACAATGTAGAATACTATTTGTACAATTGACGTTTTAATATTCTGCCTAACATTTTCCAACAATACTATTCACTTTACAAATACCTATATTCTTAAAATGAAAAATATATTTTTTTCTATAGAAAAATCTCAGAAGATATTAATATTTGAATAATTTATTAAATTAAATCATGTCTAATCTATTAATAAAATTATTAATTATTCATGTAGATAATATTATATAGGACATTTATGATGAATATTCATTACAATTACTTAGAGTAATTATTATTTACATGTTAACCATGTTCTTGATATTAAATTAGCTATATTTTATGCATTGGGTTATTTATTTATCAACTCTCTATAAATTAACTTTTTCAATTTAGAAAATTTCAATGATACCTTCTTAATAAATCTTTGAAAATGTCTTATATTGTTTTTTCAGTCATTCAAGGTTAATGATATCATAATAGAAGTTTCATATATTAAACTATATCAAGTAGTTTATTTATAAAAACGTTTCATTACAAACTCCTTTTGAAAGATTCAAAAAGTTAGATGAAATTTCATGACATAAAATTGTACACAGTTAGAAGCAAGGTTATGATGGAAGCTATCAATATTTAGTAAACAAATATACCAATAATTAATATGTAGAAACATTATGGATATGAAGTCATTAGGTAGTACGAATATAATTTTTTAGTATTTTTTCTTTCATAAACTCATCAGTATGTTCTTATTGAATACATGTTAATCTGGAAAATCTTATTTTGATGTTGACATAATTTTTTTTAAATATCAGCCACTAGAAAAACATCCCTACCATGGTCTAATTGTTCATATTAAAATCAATTTATTAGTGTCTATATAACTATTATATAATCTAATGGATGTTCCACCCATTTATACATGTCTCTTCCACATCGATCCCCCCATATGTTTCCAACATTACTTATTCCCCTCCAAATAATTGTTCTTCATCCCCATATTTCCCACTTATAGATTCTTCCTCCACCACAATTCGAGCCCCCAAGACTGCCCCAAATATCCCTCCTCTACCTTCTATCATCTTCCTCCTTGTTCCATCACCTATTTCCCTCCTGCGATTCTTCCTCCTCCATGTTTCGGCCCCCACATCCCACCCCAAATCTCTCTTACTTTTAATTCTAGATCCATATAATTTCACATAATCCTCTAGAATGAATCCCTATGTTCTAGATATATGAACCCTATCCCAATCCTCTAGTATGCGTCACCTCCCCCACTTCACTTCATTTCATCCCCTAGATATTGCCATAAATTCCTTTTCCTTTGCATTCCAAATCACATCCTTCGATATATTTTCCTCTTTTGATAACAAATATCCTTCAATGTAACTATATTTAATGTGATTAGGTTTCCAAAAAATCATTACCCTTTCATCGTATCAAACCTATTGGCTCCCATAAAAATCCAGAAACCCTAAAAATATATAAATATTTCCTTTTATAATCTATCACAAGATTGCCTCTTGCCTCCACCTCCACCTCCACCTCCACCTTTCTTTTCATCTATGTATTTAATGTCCAACTCTCCCATTCCATCCCATTCAATATCATCCTCCACACGAAGCTTCCTCCTGGCATTCAATCTTAGTATATCTAAGTATTATACACGTTTTTTTATTTTTTCCCTTAAATTTGATTTCATATATTTATTTTTATTTATAATTTCACTGCATTATAAAATAATATATTTTAAATAACATAAACATATTTATCTAATTATCCTTAGAATAAAATATGGGCTTGATTTTCTAATTTTTAGTAGGTTTACTTTAGGAAAGGCATAACATTTTCATGCATGACCCATAAATTCATCATACCTCCAAAATTATATACATTTTTTTCATTTCATAATATATTTTTTACTATATGTATCTACTATTTTTAACCGATACTACATATTTTTCACACTATTTCCAATTTCAGCATCCAACTTCGTTGAAAAAAAATAAAACTTGCACCTCTCTTTACATTAATGGGGAAAATTTATTTAAATTTTATATGCCTTTGTTTTTACTTAATGTTAAATGTTTATAAATTTAGTAATGTTCACTATATTATTATTTGTTTAATTATTGACTCTCAATTTTTTGTATTATTCATCTGAAATAGATTCTTTTAATTTATAGTTTATTAAATTTACATATATATTTTTATATATTCATTTATCATTATTTTATTTCATTTTCCCCTAAATACAGGTTTTTCATAGTATTTCCATATATATCATACATTTTAATATTTTTATTCATATAATTATTCTTTTCCAAATACATATAATTATTTTTTAACTTATATAATTAATATTTTCCCTATATTTTATTTATTTTTTCCCTACATTTGATTTCATAAACCTTTTTATATTGACTAAAACTGACCTCACACTTTCATAGAACACACCATGAAGGGTTTTCCCTTTTCAAATTCTAGGGTTTCCACTGCAAGATAGGCTATCACATTATAAATGGTAACATTTTTATATTTTCATTTTATGTATATTACTTCAAATATATTTTCACCCTTTAATGATCATTTTATATTAGGTACACACACATATACATACACAATAAATTTATTTTTATCTTACTTCATCCATTTCAATAAACAACCACATTTCCCTCCATCGATGAATATATTTTCCATGCATTCAGTTAAGACCTGTAGAATTTGTGTCTTTTAAAAAATAAAAGACCATCATATGTTTTCTCAAACTTATTATCATAGGCTATACCTGGGTTTTAATGTTTTCAATCATGTTTGTTAAATAAACAATAGTAGTAATTTTTATATTTGTGAATTTTTTAAAGGAAATAAGGATTCTTATTTTTTTAAAATAAATTTTTACATTTTATTTAATAGAAAAAAATACACTTATCCAGAAATTTATAGAAGTTAGTTAATTTTTTTAATTCAAGATTGAATGAATAATGGTCTAGTTTGTTTATAATATATTAATCCACACACACAGACTAATCATTTCTCTATGTATCCTATTTATTAGTGTGATATAACTTCTATCATTGAGAATGAAAAATTTATGGTATAATTTTATAAAATTTAATGCATCAACCTAAAATTTTATTTTCTTTTTTGGACCTAATTCTATTTTTTCAAAGATCATTTAGATTAGTTGTAAAACTATGATAGAAGGGTAATGTATATCATTCCATGTTCCCTTAATTTTTTAATCATCATGTATTACACTATTTCATTTAATGGTTTATATACGATAGGTTTATAAGTTTCTCATTGACAATTTTGAGAATGTATCTCTGATAGTGTTCATGTTATTTTTAATGCATTATAATTTTAACAAATTTTAAAAATGATTTCAATTATAGGCTCAGTTATCATATTAATTCATTTTATTTTTGGATGTATGATAGTTTCATAAACTTTATGACCATATGTGATATAAAATATTATTTAGTCAATGATTATGTTATTTTTATCTGAATGGCAAGTTTTAAATAGGATTTTTTTATGAATTTTAGGCGGGGAACTGCTATACCTGTCAACCTTGTAGAGACCCTAAGCTTGACGTACATGGACGTTACATTACTTTTGCGGAATACTTATAACAAAAAACAGACACACAAGGACCGTAATAGTTTAGTGTCTTTGGAAACTTGGAATGCAATCTTCTAATCGTGGTTAAAGATCTTCAACATCTCCCATAAAGATCTTCCACTTTTTTTCCTGACCTGAAACCTTTCTTTTGATCCTGGGGGAAAATAAAACATAAAAACGGTGAGCTCAAATTCTCAGTAAGGGTAAGCATGGATAAAATAAAACATACCATATACATTGGAACTTAAAAACATGAACATAATGTTTAAACATTAAAATCTTGAGCAACGACATAAAACATGGAAGTACATAAGGCATAGATCATAATGGAACATAATCCATGATAAAATAGCATGGGAATAAAAAATGTAATTGTGGCATCCATTAAGAACGTGTAATGATTTTCATATTAGCCAAGACATTGCTGCTAAGACCATCTTAGTGGACAAAGTCCCATTCTAAATCGAGTTCACTCCTCGTTTCAGTACTGTAACACTGAACCGGATTAACTTACCGTTCCATCCATGTCTATCTCATGAGATATAAAATCTTTACCCAATTCATTGGAGGGAGATATAGGTCCCACCCATCTCATAATGAAATCATTCTTACTTTTGCCACAAAAAAACATACATCATTCATAATAACCCAATAAACAAAATGGGTTTCATAAACATCATTCCATCATCACATAATCCATATAAAAGAAATGGATATCATTTCATAATAAAAAAAGTGAAACCACTTAAATCATAGAGACATGATACTTGAAACATACACATATGAAATAATGTCATCTTAGACGAAAAATGGTTTTGATAAAATACTTGAAATGAATTATTGAGGAAAATATCCTTTCTTCTTCAAAATGAATTTCCTTTCACAAAACGTCATGCAATTTTAAAAGAAAGAGATTTTGTTGAAAATAGTAATGAAATATATTTGAGGAAGCTTCATGAAAATAAGGCTTTATGAAACTGTAAAAATCCTTTCATGTCGTATAAGTTAAAAAAAGCATTCTTCTCGTACTTTTGTCGAAAAAGTCAAAAAAAGTTCCTCGTAACGTAAACAAAAGAATGATTCCTTATATAACATGTAGTAAAAGTCAAAAAGTCAAAAATGGGTTAAAATGACTTTAAACATACATGAAAACACTTTTATAAAACATGGACATGGATGATAGAAATAACCCCAGTAAATACTTACGAATAAGCAATCTTGGATAAAAATGATATTTTCAAAATTTATCCCTTACCTTATGTCTGATATGCTTCGTATGTATCCGAACCTCCTGTATAATTATTTAAATAATGTCATTGGCTTATTAAATAATCATATTAATTGTTATGATATCATATATGGTTCACTTATGACTTTATATTACCCGTTCTTTTGTAAATTCCATGTTAAAGAGTGTTTTGGGTAAAATCGTTTCATTTGTCGCCCGTGTTTCGACTTGAAATTATTCATATGATTACTTAGATCACGATTACATAATTCCAGAATATAAAACATGTTTTATATATAATATATATTCAGAATATACATATATATAATAGATTGATAAATGGAAAGAAATACACCGTTCATGGAGACGGTAGGCTGTACGTACGCATGAACACTGTTTTCATTTCCTTATTGAGTTTAATGGAATTAAGTAGATGACATACATATATACATAAATCCAGTAGCTTTATAATGTCATATATTTCATTATTATTTCTTATATATACTTTATAATCATTCTTAAATGGTTAACATGGAGAATGAATCTCATCGCGTCGTGGAGACGTTAGTCCTTACGTACGCACGAGCGATGATATCGTTTCCATAATTATTGAATTGAATTGGAGTGGATGATACAATATATCAGAATCCATATGATGTTATAGTAACTATGTATAGTAATTATTTACACCATTATACCAATCCATGCAGGGTGTTGGTGGAAAAACATATTGCACCACGGTGTGGAGACGGTATTCCGTACGTACGCACGCGCGGTGATTTTGTTTTCCGTAGGACGGATAGAAGGTCAAATAAAGTTGTTTCATATTTATAATAACAAATAAGTATATTAGTGATACTGATGTTATTACTTTATAATGAAACAACTAAAGAAGAATAAGTTGAAGAAGAATGATTCTTGAAAGAATCGAGAGAAGAAATTACCTCTTCTTCGATACGCCTCTTTGAAACCTCCTCTTAGGGCACTAAGATTGGTCTTTAAAGTAGACCAGAACCTCTAGTATGTTTCTAGGGAAGTGGAGAAGATAATTTTTCAGGGTTTGGCCGAGCTTGAAGGCTCAAATTGGTGTGTGGAGGAGAGGGAGGAGGTGCCCTTTTATAAGGAAGGAGAGGGGCACCTTTGGAATGCTTAAAAATATTAATTTATAATAAATCTAACCCCGCTTAAAAACCTCCAAAAATGACTCATATTAAAATATTATATGAGGTAGGGTTGTAATCTCATCAACCAATCAAATTTAGACATGTTTGGATCTTATTTTAAACCTTATCATTTTGATTAATCCTTATTTAATCTATTTAAGTTTATTTGTGGTAATAAAATTCTTAATTTTATATTATAACAAATAATTACTTATTTGTTGATAATTTTCCATAATTGTTTAATTTATAACATTATAGACTATATAAATTTAAATTTTTAATTTTTAAATATTTTTGTGATTTATAAACAATTTTATAATATGTTATTTTTATAAAATAACAATAGTGTCAATTTTGACACTATTCAATTATTTGAATTTAACTAAAATATATACAGAGGATATGTTCGAACTAAAAGCTTTAATAGATTCATAAAAGGTCATGTGTATCTATAAAATCAGTGGATAACATTAAATAGTTCATATAATATTTATTTTATTATTTTTAAAACCATTTATTTGGTTTATCTCTTAATAAAATAATTACTACAACATTTTTGTATAATTATTTAATATACCGATTTGTTGCATAAAAATTTAAAATAAAATTCTATGATTAATATAAATCTATTAAATTTAACAATAATACTTTTACTCGAATTTAGCATCTTAAAATCACAATATTTAAATTGTTATATTTATTAAATTACGAAGGTGACAAATTTGGCATCATTTAAAATAAAATAATATAAGTGTCATAATAACTTTTATAAGGATCCAAACGGTTATATATTAGGTCATTGGATTATTACGGTGTATATATACACAACAAATATGTTTTGGTCAGGTTTGTGGGACTTTAATGGGTATTATTATTTCAATAAAAACTATATTACTTATTTTCCACTTAATAAATAATTTTTGAATCATTAATGTATCACCATTAATGACAATTATTTAATCCCTAAAAATTCTAAATAAATTATCATGATGTAGATAATTTTAATAGATTTCTGGATACTATTCATTTTTTAAGTTTTATGGTGTTTATCACTAAATTAAAATTATTATACTTATAAGATTTAAGAGAGTGACATGTTGTCACTTTCTTTGGTTTTAATAATAATTAAATTATTTTCATGGTCAAAAGTCCATAAAATGAATCTAATCCAACCCTGAGTTGATAGGGGTTTACTTATAGCCATACAATAGAATTTTGGCATGTGTTAGGGTAATTTTATAATATTATATTTACCCTTAATTACCCGATTTACCTTTAACTATGGAAAATAAAATTTACCGTAGTTACTATTCACAATTCCCAAAAATAAAAAGTATCCTATCAACATAATTTAAACCCACTGATTCCAAATATGGAATCCATTTTTTCAAATTCAATACACAGAAGTTGCAGAAATTAAATTAAAATTAATCTCGTTGTCAAATGAAAACAAGTTTTTGTTTAAAACATTGCAAAAGATTGAATTGATTTAACCTACGAATTCAGTGTAAAATCAATGCTAACGACATACATTATATTAAATGGTAAAAATATATTCTATTTATACTTTAAAACCATTCAATATTATAATTTAACCATATAAATTATTACGATGAAAAAAGTTGTTTTTCATTAAAATATACCGTGTTTTTTACTATTCATCAAAATATGAATGTTACCAGAATAATACGAAAAATTTATCCGAAGTAAATTTTTATTTCTTGATTCCAAAGAAGAATTTTATTTTTTCAAATCTAACATATAAACATGTCAAAAACTAGATTTAAGGTGGGTGCGCCATCAAAAGGCGGCAAAACTGCATTTTTTGAAAAATAATTATTTTACCCGAAAAATTTATTTTGTTCTTTTACCATATTCTAGAAAATGTGTAAGATGAATAATAATGTTATAAAATTCAAAATTTAGTAAATACGATTCATAACGGCTAGTTCATAATAATATTATAATAATATATTGTTGTTTACTAAAACCCAGTATTGCGTACAACACACGCTATCGAGGAAGGTCGCGATTGGGTGTAATGAAAGCCAAGTCGAGGTTGCGTGTTGTGAAAGAATAATTCGTTCTTTCGTATAACATAATCCAACCATATTTCATTTATACATTGAATATATATATATATATATATACTCAATGTTGCGTAGAATAACTATTATCAAAATTATGTGTAACACGATCCAAGACTAGTGTTGCGTATACTGCAAGCTAATACGGTGTTGCGTATAGCGCAAGGTAATATTGGTGTAGCATACAACACAATACATTAATGAAATTAAAATAATATTTTTCATAAAATCTCAGGGTGTTACATTCTACCCCACTTAAAATGAATTTCGCCCTCGAAATTCGTCGGGGTTATAAATGGTTTACTACTCGAAAGTTTGTTTAATAGAAACCCACATTATAAAAAAGAATACCAAAACCTTGCTTTAAAAACTAAATTATGAAATGTAACGGTTACCCAAATTAACTCATCACTGGGTTTCCACATAAGAGAACATAGGTGAAAAAATGGATATGGAAGAAAAATCTAACCATCAAGTTCTGATGGAGAGTGGTAGAGAATATGGCTATGAAAAAGCCAACAATCACAAAGCTATAGATTTGTGATGATCGAAGGTACCATCTGATTCATCAGATATAAGGGAACTAGGACAACATTTTTGGTTTTCAAGATCACTTCCCTAAAGTTGATGAATTAAAAGATATACATGCATGATTTTGGAAAAATCTCACTGTTGTTCGTGAATTGAACAATTTCCACTTCACCCCTTAAATAAATGAAGTTGAATTTGTTATTCGTGATGTGTTAGCAGATCATGTGATAGAATGATGGGTCATTCCATCTCTTTCAAACAAAATGTTAGAAAAAGTTGTAAGTCCATCTTATGGTTAGATTAATCGTATATGGTTCCAAAAATGAACTTATAATTCATATAACATACCGCTTAATAAAATAAAACTAGTTTCTACTAACCAAGGACTTCCTGTAGGCCAGTGGTAGGCGATACAGGCCAGTCGCACTTCGGTTGTGGGTTTGATTCCCACATCCTTGTCCGACGCGATGGGATGTCGCCCGTCCTGCAGGTTGTTCTTTTTCTAAAACTACATTACTATATCATCCCATCAATAATATCGAAAAAAGGTTCTATCCTTAAACAATACTAACTTATGTACAAAATAATCCATTCCAATCTTTAGGCTTATCCATAATATTGCAGTCCACTCTCATAATATAGTGAAAACGATTACCAGAGATTTAATACCATCATTGATCCCCATATATCATAAGATATGTCTTTTTGGTCACATTACAAATGTTCGAAAGCCTGAATCATGTATTCTCTTGAAAAATGAATACCCATTGAACCTTAGAGAAAACATGATTGTAGTTAAAAGTTAACACTTTCCACATACCAAAATCCTCAAAATTCTATATACTCAAACCATGATATCACTTAGTCCTTATATCAATCATGATCTCATAAATACAATCAAACATCTCATTATCTTCTTATTCCTTCATTATGCGCATATCCTCTACTTTACAAAAATACTTGAATAACATTCCATGGTTACTGGTATAATTCAACATATGGTTTCAAATACTTTTAGGAAAAACAATAGTGTAACAATCCTTAGATGATTCTTTATTCCATAGTACCATTACCTATACAACATAACTCTCGATAAACATACAATCATTCCACTACCTTCTAAAACAACTGACTGAGCTTCAACACTTCTTTCATCTCATATATCATTTGTAGTCTCCTTATCATCATCCACATAAATAATACCCATATGACCATGTTGATTCTCTTCATGAGATTTTCCATTAGGGCGTTGGTTTGCATAATGCCCTACATTCCACATTTAAAACATCTAATCATTGTTGATGTCGTAGAAATACCATTATCCTTGTCCATGGTGTTAACTGAACCTTTTCCTTTGCACTTACTGGCTTTGTGTCCTTTTCCACACCCAAAGCATCTTCCATTTCCTTTGAAACAATCTCCCTGATGCCTCTTCCCACATGATTTACATGAGGGAAATTGAACTTTCTTTCCTCTATGATCATCATGAAACTCCATCTTTCTCTTATTATCTGAGCTGGGAAACTTACCAAAGTTGAGATTATTGATCATATTATGAGATTTCTGATTAGGCATAATAACGATGTTTGGACTTCCAGATCCCGTTTCATTTGGTTTCTCATGAAGAAAATCATTCCATTGTCCATCATATCCTCCATTATCATGAATCTTCATGTTTCCAGCCATTTTCTAAAACCCAAAAAGAATAGTATGAGAGGCAAAAAACATGCTAGGGAAAACAACATAGTAAAAGGGGGAGCACCCTCAATATCTAACATCTTAGGATAAATTCTAAGATCGATACCGTAGTTCTAGGACTATATCCTATACATATTCTTATCCTTAGGTACATCCCTAGACATACCTTAGAAATATCTCTAGGGATCTCACTAACATTTTCACATCCTAGTTTCCAAAGGTTGACTAAACCTTTCCTCTGATACCAACTGTAGCGGTCTAGAATTACTTCCAGTGGACTATAATTGATACCTATCAGGGCACTCCATGGGTGCCTACATCCCCTAGGTGGGACACACCACCATCCCCAGTGGCAACCATTTCCTCATGAAGCCCTTGGGCGGAGAGCCATGCTTTGTCCAATGCTCACATGTGAGAGTTCCCAAGGATCAGATACATTCCTACCTCCTTTGATTCTGATACCAACTATAGAGACCCTAAGCTTGACGTACATGGACATTACATTACTTTTGCGGAATACTTATAACAAAAACAGACACACAAGGACCATAATAGTTTAGTGTCTTTGGAAACTTGGAACGTAATCTTCTAATCGTGGTGAAAGATCTTCAGCATCTCCCATAAAGATCTTCCAATTCTTGTTTCCTGACCTAAAACCTTTCTTTTGATCCTGGGGGAAAATAAAACATAAAAAGGGTGAGATCAAATTCTCAGTAAGGGTAAGCATGGATAAAATAAAACATACCATATACATTGAGCTTAAAAACATGAACATAATGTTTAAACATTAAAATCTTGAGCAATGACATAAAACATGGAAGTACATAAGGCATAGATCATAATGGAACATAAACCATGATAAAATAGCATGGGAATAAAACATGTAATTGTGGAATCCATTAAGCACATGTAATGATTTCCATAGTATCAAAGACATTGCTTCCAAGACCATGTTAGGGGACAAAGTCCCATTCGTAATCGAGTTCACTCCTCGTTTCAGTCCTGTAACACTGAACCAGATTAACTTACCGTTCCAGCCATGTCTATCTCATGAGATATAAAATCTTTACCCAATTCATTGGAGGGAGATATAGGTCCCACCCATCTCATAATGATATCATTCTTAATTGTGCCACAAAAAAACATACATCATTCATAATAACCTAATAAACAAAATGGGTTTCATAAACATCATTCCATCATCACATAATCCATATAAAAGAAATGGATATCATTTCATAATAAGAAAAGTGAAACCATTCAAATCATAGAGGCATGATTCTTGAAACATACACATATGAAATAATGTCATCTTAGAAGAAAAATGGTTTTGATAAAATACATGAAATGAATTATTGAGGAAAATATCCTTTCTTCTTCAAAATCAATTTTTTTTACAAAACGTCATGCAATTTTAAACGAAAGAGATTTTTTTGAAAACAGTAATGAAATATTTTGGAGGAAGCTTCATGAAAATAACGCTTTATGAAACCTTAAAAATCCTTTCATGTCGTATAAGTTAAAAAAACATTTTTCTCGTACTTTTGTCGAAAAAGTCAAAAAAAGTTCCTCGTAACGTAAACAAAAGAAAGATTCCTTACATAACATGTATTAAAGTCAAAAAGTCAAAAAAGGGTAAAAATGACTTTAAACATACCTGAAAACACTTTTATAAAACATGGACATGGATGATAGAAATAACCCCAGTAAATACTTACGAATAAGCAATCTCAGATAAAAATGAGATTTGCAAAATTTATGTAACACCCCGAGATTTTATGAAAAATATTCTTTTTAATTTCATTAATGTATTGTGTTATACGCTACACCAAAAAGAGCTTTCACAACACACATCTCTGACCTGGCTTGAATTACATGCAATCGAGACCTTCTACAATAGCGTGTGTTGTACGCAACACGAAGTTTCGCAAAACAACGATATCTTATTAAGATATTATTAAAACTAGCCATTATGAATAGTAATAACCACTTTTTGAAATTTTGTAAATTTTATTTTTCAAAATGGACTTCATTTATGGATTCGGAGTATCGAATTTAGCCTAAGGTGAAATTTTGGTACTTTTCGGATAACTTTCATATTCTGATGAATAGAGAAAATTACTAAATTTTAATTAAAAACAACTTTTTCAATCGAAATAATTAATAGTGATAAATTATAAATTTGAGTGGTTTTAAAGTATATTTAGAATTTATTTTTACAATTCAATACAATGTTAGTCATTGGATGTAATTTCACATTTAAACCAGTTATAAACAAGTGTCAATCTTTTGATAGTTATTTTCTCTTAAAAACACGCCTTTTGTTTAGACGACGGCAATTAATTTTTAAATTAATTAATGAAACTGATATGTTTTGAATTTGGTAAAATAGAAATCATTTTTGAGTTCATAATATCAAATATAGCTTAGGCCTAATTTTTGGTATTTTTCTGAAAACTTTCTATTTTTGATGAATAGTGAAACCACTAAGTGGTAGGTTAAAAACTGAATTTTGCATAAAACTTAATTTTACCGCTTCTGTGAATGGAATTTTGAAAATCCGACAGACACGGTTAATATCAAGGACTAAAATCTGCTTCAATGAGATGAAAATAATTTTTGGTGAATAGTATCCTTTTACCTTTTTTACCACGGTTAATAGTAAATAGGGTAACTAAGGGTAAATATGATATTAGTATTACCCTAACACATGTCCTAATTCTATTGTATAAGTGTAATTCGACCAAAAACAACCTTATGAATATAATATGACCATTTAGGTCCAGTTGGATTAGATTATGACATTTAATATTATTTTCTTTAATGAATAGTTAAAATAGTTAAAATCAAAGTTTAATAACTAAAACATTTTTAATATGGGGTTATACATAAGATACATTAAACTATAAATATTCATTATAAAGCTAAAAAGATTTACTTCATAATGATATTTTATTTTTAATTTTTAGACTTTAAATAAATTAATTTATTTATGACAGAACGATGATGCAGTAATTACTATTTTAAGGAAATGTTAACATAATTGATGTTATAAATTCTCAAATAAATGTAATTTTAGACTTTTTATGAATTACACTAATTTTATAGGTTACTATGATATATTAGTGTTGATATAATCAACTTGGTTCGAACATATAATTCTTTTATGACTTTCACAAAAATCATATATCAAATAGTGTCAAAATTGACACAAAATAGTTTTGAAATAAAATATTGTATTATTAATTGTTATTTTATTCCTAAAAAATCTAAGGTTCGGCCAAATGACTTAGATAAGGATATATATATTAATAATAAACAATTTGGGGTTCGTTTGGCATGTTATAGTAAGTGTATTAACCATGTAGTGTAAGAAAACAAAAAGACACGGTAAAAGTTAAATTATTTAACTTAGAGTTAAATCTAATTGATAAGGTTAAAATAATAACCTAAACTTGTCTAAATCCTATTGGTTTATAGGATGTAGACCCATCCCCACTTTAGCTTCGAAATAAGACCCTTTGGAACCATTATAAACCGATTTTGACATTAATATAAAATAATATTTTGAGGTATTCCTAAGGTGCCCCTCTCCTCCCTTATAAAAGGACACCTCCTCCCCCTCCTCCTCACACCAATTTGAGCACTCAAGCTCGGCCAAACCCTGCCAAAATCTCTTCTCCACTTCCCTAGAAACATCCTAGAGGTTCTGGTCTTCCTCAAAGACCAATTTTAGTGCCCTAAGAGGAGGTCTGAAAGAGGCGCTTCAAAGAAGAGGTAATTACCGTTACCAATTCTTTCATCTTTATTTCTTCTTCCACTTCTTCTTCTTAGGTTGTTTCATTATGAAGTAATACCATCAGTATCACTCATATACTGATATTTTATTATAGGTATGAAACAACCCTATTTCACCATCTATCCATCCTACGGAAAAAGAAATCACCGCGCGTGCGTACGTACGGAATACCGTCTCCACGCCGTGGTGTAATCTATTTTCCACCACCACCTTACATGGATGGGTATAATGGTGTAAAGAATAACTATACATAGTTATTAAAACATCATATTGATTCTGATATATTGTATAATCCACTCCAATTCAATTCAATATTTATGGAAATGATATCTTCGCTCGTGCGTACGTACGGACTACCGTCTCCACAACGCGATGAGATTCATTCTCAATGTTAACCATTTAAGAATGATTATAAAGTATATATAAGAAATAATAATGAAATATATGATATTATAAAGCTACTGGATTTATATATATATATATATATATGTATGTCATCTACTTACTTCCATTCAAGACAATAAGGAAAGGAAAACAGCGTTCATGCGTACGTACGGACTACCGTCTCCATGAAGGGTGTTTTTCATTTCATTTATCTATCTATTATATATATATATACTAAATATATATGATATATAAATCATATGTTATATTCTGGAAGTAAATCATGATATAATTAATAATAATGTCAAGAACAACAAGTCAAAACACCTACGATAAATGAAACGATTTTACCCAAAACGCTTCTTTAACATGGAATTTACAAAAGAACGGGTAATATAAAGTCATAAGTGAACCATATATGATATCATAACAATGAATATGATTCTGTAATAAGTCAATGACATTATTTAAATCATTATACAGGAGTTTCGGACACATACGAAGCAAATCGGACCTATGGTAAGGGAAATATCACAATCTCATTTTTATCCGAGATTGCTTATACTTTGGTATTTACTGGGGTGTATTTTATCATCCACATCCATGTTTCCTCAGTATGTAATGTTATTTCCATCCACCTACAATTGTTTAAATCCAATTTTACCCTTCGGTGAGTTTTTAGTAAAAGATATGAAAGGAATCTTTTGTCGTTTTTCGTACGAGGTACTTTTTGACTTTTCCGACAAAAGTACGAGAAGAGTGTTTTTTTAACTTATATGGCACGAACGGATTTTTACGGTTTTATAAAGCCTTATTTTCATGATGCTTCCTCCAAAAGATTTCATGACTATTTTCAATAAAATCTCTTTCTTTTAAAATTTCATGACGTTTTGTGAAAAGAAATTGATTTTGAAGAAGAAAGGATATTTTCCTCAAGAATTCATTTCAAGTGTTTTATCAAAATTATTTTCCATCTATGATAACATAGGGTTCTGTTTTTATCCCTATTATTACATTTATTTGATTATGTTGTGATGGAATTATCTTTATGAATCCATTTATCGTATATGAATTGTTTTATGATGTCATGATGTTTATGATTCCCATTTTTATTACATGGGTTATGCAATGATGTATGGTATATGATTTTGTGGCACACATAAGAATGGTATCATTATGAGATGGGTGGGACCAATATCTCCCTCCAATGCATTGGGTAAAGATTTTATATCTCATGAGATAGACATGGCTGGAATGGTAGGTTATACCGATTCAGTGAAACAGGACTGAAACGAGGGTTACTCGATTCAGAAAGGGACTTTGTCCACTAAGATAGTCTTGGCAATGAGTCTTGACTAACAAGAAATGATTCTCTATGATTATGTGTGAATTCCACAAAGTTTCATGTTTTAAGTTATGATTATTGTGATTACATTTCACTGCCATGATTTATCCCATGTTATGAAATAATGATCTCTTTTGCAGGTTAAGATTTCCAAAAGTTATGTGCTTGTGTATACGATGAGATTTATATTTCTTTTGTTTACCCTTCCTGAGCATTTGAGCTCACCATTTTATGTTTTCTTTTCCCCAGGATATAAAGAAAGCTTTTAGGTAAAAAAAGGGAAGATCTTTATGGGAGATATTGGAGATCTTTCACCACGATTAGAAGATTACGTTCCGAGTTTCCAAAGACACTAAACTATTACGATCCTTGTGTGTGTATTTTTTGTTATGTACTAAGTATTCCGCAAAAGTAATGTAATGTTCATGTATGTCAAGCTTCGGGTCTCTACATTTGGTATCAGAGGAAAGGTTTAGTCAACCTTTTGAAACTAGGATACGAGAACTTCAGTGAGATCCCTAGAGATATTTATAAGGTTTGTATAGGGATGTCCCTAAGGATAAGTATACGTATAGGATACAGTCCTATAACTACGGTAACGATCTTAGAATTTAACCTAAGAAGTTAGATATTGAGGATACTCCCCCTTTATAATGTTGTTTTCCCTAGCATGATTTTTGTCTCTCACGCTATTCTTTTTGGGTTTTAGAAAATGGCTGGAAACAAGATGATTCACGATAATGGAGGATATGATGGACAATGGAATGATATTCTTCATGAGCAACAAAATGAAATGGGATTTGGAAGTCCAAACATCATTATTATGCCGAATCAGCAATCTCATAATATGATCAATAAAGTAAAATTTGGTAAGTTTCCTGACTCGTCTAATAAGAGAAAGATGGAGTTTCATGATGATCATAGAGGAAAGAAAGTTCAATTTCCCCAATGTAAATCATGTGGGAAGAGGCATCAAGGAGAATGTTTCAAAGGAACTCGAAGATGCTTTGGGTGTGGAAAAGAAGGACACAAAGCCAGTAAGTGCAAAGGAAAAGGTTCAGTTAACACCAGGGATGAGGATAATGGTATTGCTATGACATCAACCATGGTTAAATGTTTTAAATGTGGAATGTACGGGCATTATGAAAACCAATTCCCTAATGGAATGTCTCATGAAGAGAATCAATATGGTCATATAGGTAGTATTTATGTTGATGATGATGAAGAGACTACAAATGATATGTGAGATGAAAGAATTGTTGAAGCTCGATCAATGGTTTAAGAAGGTAGTGGAATGATTACATGTTTATTAAGTGTAATGTTGTATAAAGAATCTCATGGTACTATGGAATAAAGATACATCTAAGGATTGTTACATTGTTGTCTTTCCTTGAGTTTTGAAAGTGTGTGATTAATGCTACCAGTATCCATGAAAGGTTATTCAGATATTTTTGGAATGAAGATGATATGCGCATAATGAAGGGATAAGGAGAAAATTAAATGTTTGATAGTATTCATGAGCTCATGACTGATATAAGGAGAAGGTTATATCATGGTTTGAGTATATAGAATTTTTGTATTTTGGTATGTGGTAAGAGTTAACTTTTGACAGCATTCATGTTTTCACTAAGGTTTAATAGGTATTCATTTTTTCAAGAGAATACATGATTAAGGCCTTCAAATGTTTGGAATGTGACCAACAAGACATATCTTATGATATATGGGGATCAACGATGTTATTAAATATCTGGTAATCATTTTCATTATATTATGAGAGTGGACTACAGTATTATGGATAAGCCTAAAGATTAGAATGGATTATGTTTGACATAAGTTAGTATTGTTTAAGGATAGAAGTTTTTTTCTATATTATTGATGGGATCTTATAGTAATATAGTTTTAGAAAAAGGACAACCTGCAGGACGGGCGACAGCCCATCGCTTCGGACAAGCTGTAGGAATCGAACCCACAACCGAAGTGCGACTGGCCTTTATCGCCTACCACTGGCCTACAGGAAGTCCCTGTTTAGTAGAAACTAGTTTTATTATATTAAGCAGTATGATATATGAAGTATAAGTTCATTTTAGGAACCATATATCATTAATCTCACTATAGATGGACTTATGTATTTTTTGATAACTTTTCTAACCTTTTGAGACAGATGGAATGACTCATCATTCTATCACATGATCTGTTAACACATCACGAATGACAAATTCAACTTCAAGAGATGAAGTAGAAATTGTTCAAAGAACGACAAATAGTGAGACTATACCAAAATCACGAAAGTATTTCTTCTAATTCCAATTTCATCAACTTTAGGTAAATGATCTTGAACACCAAAATGTTGTCCTAGTGCTCTTATATCTGATTAATCAGATGGTACCTTAGATCGTCACAAATTTATGGATTTGTGATTGCTAGATTTTCCATAGCCATGTTCTCTACCACTCTCCATCAGAACATGATGGTTAGATTTCTCTTCCATATCCATATTTTCACCTATGTGGAAACCCATTGATTAGTTTATTTGGGTAACCGTTACGTTTCATACTTTTGTTTTTAAAGATTGGTTTTGGTATTCCTTTTTACGATGTGGTTTTAGATTAAAGAAACTTTAGAATAGTAAACCATTTATAACCCCGACGAATTTCGAGGGCGAAATTCATTTTAAGGGGGGTAGAATGTAACACCCCGAGATTTTATGAAAAATATTTTTTTTAATTTCATTAATGTCTTGTGTTATACGCTACACCAAAAAGAGCTTTCACAACACACATCTCTGACCTGCCTTGAATTACACGCAATCGCGACCTTCCACGATAGCGTGTGTTGTACGCAACACCAAGTTTCGCTAAACAACGATATGTTATTAAGATATTATTAAAACTAGCCGTTATGAATAGTAATAACCACTTTTTCAAATTTTGTAAATTTTATTTTTCAAAATGGACTTCATTTATGGATTCGAAGTATCGAATTTAGCCTAAGGTGAAATTTTGGTACTTTTCGGATAACTTTCATATTCTGATGAATAGTGAAAATTACTAAATTTTAATTAAAAACAACTTTTTCAATCGAAATAATTAATAGTGATAAATTATTAATTTGAGTGGTTTTAAAGTATATTTAGAATGTATTTTTACAATTCAATAAAATGTTAGTCATTGGATGTAATTTCACATTTAAACCAGTTATAAACAAGTGACAATCTTTTGATAGTTATTATCTCTTAAAAACACGCCTTTTGTTTAGACGACGGGAATTAATTTTCAAATTAATTAATGCAACTGATATGTTTTGAATTTGGTAAAATAGAAATCATTTTTGAGTTCATAATATCAAATATATCTTAGGCCTAATTTTTGGTATTTTTCTGAAAACTTTCAATTTTTGATGAATAGTGAAACCACTAAGTGGTAGGTTAAAAACTGAATTTTGCATAAAACTTAATTTTACCGCTTCTGTGAATGAAATTTTGAAAATCCGACAGGCATGGTTAATATCAAGGACTAAAATCTGCTTCAATGAGATGAAAATAATTTTTGGTGAATAGTAACTTTTTACCTTTTTTACCACGGTTAATAGTAAATAGGGTAACTAAGGGTAAATATGATATTACTATTACCCTAACACATGTCCTAATTCTATTGGATAAGTGTAATTCGACCAAAAACAACCTTATGAATATAATATGACCAATTAGGTCCACTTGGATTGGATTATGACATTTAATATTATTTTATTTAATGAATAGTTAAAATAGTTAAAATCAAAGTTTAATAACTAAAACATTTTTAATATGGGGTTATACATAAGATAAATTCTACTATAAATATTCATTAGAAATATAAATAAATTTCCTACATAATGATATTTTATTTTTAATTTTTAGACTTTAAATAAGTTAATTTATTTATGACACAACGATGATGCAGTAATTACCCTTTTAAGGAAATGTTAACATAATTGATGTTATAAATGCTCAAATAAATGTAATTTTAGACTTTTTATGAATTAAACTAATTTTCTAGGTTACTATGATATATTAGTGTTGATTTAAGAAACTTGGTTCAAACATATAATTCTTTTATGACTTTCACAAAAATCATATATCAAATAGTGTCAAAATTGACACAAAATAGTTTTTAAATCAAATATTATATTATTAATTGTTATATTATTCCTAAAAATATAAGGTTCGGCCAAATGACTTAGATAAGGATATATATATTAATAATAAACAATTTGGGGTTCGTTTGGCATGTTATAGTAAGTGTATTAACCATGTAGTGTAAGAAAAAAAAAAGACACGGTAAAAGTTAAATTATTTAACTTAGAGTTAAACCTAATTGATAAGGTTAAAATAATAAGCTAAACTTGTATAAATCCTATTGGTTGATATTATTTCGACCCATCCCCACTTTATCTTCGAAATAAGACCCTTTGGAACCATTATAAACCGATTTTGACATTAATATAAAATAATATTTTGAGGTATTCCTAAGGTGCCCCTCTCCTCCCTTATAAAAGGACACCTCCTCCCCCTCCTCCTCACACCAATTTGAGCACTCATGCTCGGCCAACCCCTGCCAAAATCTCTTCTCCACTTCCCTAGCAACATCCTAGAGGTTCTGGTATTCCTCAAAGACCAATTTTAGTGCCCTAAGAGGAGGTCTTAAAGAGGCGCTTCAAAGAAGAGGTAATTACCGTTACCAATTCTTTCATCTTTATTTCTTCTTCCACTTATTCTTCTTAGTTTGTTTCATTATGAAGTAATAACATCAGTATCACTCATATACTGATATGTTATTATAGGTATGAAACAACCCTATTTCACCATCTATCCATCCTACGGAAAAAGAAATCACCGCGCGTGCGTACATACAGAATACCGTCTCCACGCCGTGGTGTAATCTATTTTCCACCACCACCTTACATGGATGGGTATAATGGTGTAAAGAATAACTATACATAGTTATTAAAACATCATATTGATTCTGATATATTGTATAATCCACTCCAATTCAATTCAATATTTATGGAAATGATATCTTCGCTCGTGCGTACGTACGGACTACCGTCTCCACGACGCGATGAGATTCATTTCCATGTTAACCCTTTAAGAATGATTATAAAGTATATATAAGAAATAATAATGAAATATATGACATTATAAAGCTACTGGATTTATGTATATATATATATATATATATATGTATGTCATCTACTTACTTCCATTCAAGACAATAAGGAAAGGAAAACAGTGTTCATGCGTACGTACGGACTACCGTCTCCATGAACGGTGTTTTTCATTTCATTTATCTATCTATTATATATATATATATACTAAATATATATGATATATAAATCATATGTTATATTCTGGAAGTAAGTTAATCATGATATAATTAATAATAATGTCAAGAACAACAAGTCAAAACACCTACGATAAATGAAACGATTTTACCCAAAACGCTTCTTTAACATGGAATTTACAAAAGAACTGGTAATATAAAGTCATAAGTGAACCATATATGATATCATAACAATGAATATGATTCTGTAATAAGTCAATGACATTATTTAAATCATTATACAGGAGTTTCGGACACATACAAAGCAAATCGGACCTATGGTAAGGGAAATATCACAATCTCTTTTTTATCCGAGATTGCTTATACTTTGGTATTTACTGGGGTGTATTTTATCATCCGCATCCATGTTTCCTCAGTATGTAATGTTATTTCCATCCACCTAAAATTGATTAAATCCAATTTTACCCTTTGGTGAGTTTTTAGTAAAAGATATGAAATGAATCTTTTGTCGTTTTTCGTACGAGGTACTTTTTGACTTTTCCGAAAAAAGTACGAGAAGATTGTTTTTTTTAACTTATATGGCACGAACGGATTTTTACGGTCTTATAAAGCCTTATTTTCATGATGCTTCCTCCAAAAGATTTCATGACTATTTTCAATAAAATCTCTTTCTTTTAAAATTGCATGACGTTTTGTGAAAAGAAATTGATTTTGAAGAAGAAAGGATATTTTCCTCAAGAATTCATTTCAAGTGTTTTATCAAAATTATTTTCCATCTAAGATAACATAGGGTTCTGTTTTTATCCCTATTATTACATTTATTTGATTATGTTGTGATGGAATTATTTTTATGAATCCCTTTATCGTATATGAATTGTTTTATTATGTCATGATGTTTATGATTCACATTTTTATTACATGGGTTATGAAATGATGTATGGTATATGATTTTGTGGCACACATAAGAATGGAATCATTATGAGATGGGTGGGACCTATATCTCCCTCCAATGCATTGGGTAAAGATTTTATATCTCATGAGATAGACATGGCTGGAATGGTAGGTTATACCGGTTCAGTGAAACAGGACTGAAACGAGGGTTACTCGATTCAGAAAGGGACTTTGTCCACTAATATAGTCTTGGAAATGAGTCTTGACTAACAAGAAATGATTCTCTATGATTATGTGTGAATGCCAAAAAGTTTCATGTTTTAAGTTATGATTATTGAGATTACATTTCACTGCCATGATTTATCCCATGTTATGAAATTATGATCTCTTTTGCAGGTTAAGATTTCCAAAAGTTATGTGCTTGTGTATACGATGAGATTTATATTTCTTTTGTTTACCCATACTGAGCATTTGAGCTCACCCTTTTATGTTTTCTTTTCCCCAGGATATAAAGAAAGGTTTTAGGTAAAAAAAGGGAAGATCTTTATGGGAGATATTGGAGATCTTTCACCACGATTAGAAGATTACGTTCCGAGTTTCCAAAGACACTAAACTATTACGATCCTTGTGTGTGTATTTTTTGTTATGTACTAAGTATTCCGCAAAAGTAATGTAATGTTCATGTACGTCAAGCTTCGGGTCTCTACAATTTATCCCTTACCGTATGTGTGATATGCTTTGTATGTATCTGAACCTCCTGTATAATGATTTAAATAATGTCATTGACTTATTACAGAATAATATTCATTGTTATGATATCATATATGGTTCACTTATGACTTTATATTACCCGTTGTTTTGTAAATTCCATGTTAAAGAGTGTTTTGGGTAAAATCGTTTCATTTGACGTCCGTGTTTTGACTTGTAATTATTCATATGATTACTTAGATCACGATTATATAATTCCAGAATATAAAACATGATTTATATATAATATATATTCAGAATATACATATATATAATAGATCGATAAATGGAAAGAAATACACCGTTCATGGAGACGGTAGGCTGTACGTACGCATGAACGCTGTTTTCGTTTCCTTATTGAGTTGAATGGAATTAAGTAGATGACATACATATATACATAAATATAGTAGCTTTATACTGTAATATATTTCATTATTATTTCTTATATATACTTTATAATCATTCTTAAATGGTTAACATGGAGAATTAATCTCATCGCGTCGTGGAGACGGTAGTCCGTACGTACGCACGAGCGATGATATCATTTCCATAATTATTGAATTGAATTTGAGTGGATGATAAAATATATCAGAATCAGTATGATGTTATAATAACTATTTATAGTTATTCTTTACACCATTATAACCATCCATGTAAGGTGTTGGTGGAAAAACAGATTACACCACGACGTGGAGACAGTATTCCGTATGTACGCACGAGCGGTGATTTTGTTTTCCGTAGGATGGATAGAAGGTGAAATGGGGTTGTTTCATATTTATAATAACAAATCAGTATATTAGTGATACTTATGTTATTAATTTATAATGAAACAACTAAAGAAGAGTAATTTTAAGAAGAAATAAGTTTGAAAGAATCGGGAAAAGAAATTACCTCTTCTTCGATACGCCTCTTTGAAACCTCCTCTTAGGGCACTAAGATTGGTCTTTAAAGTAGACCAGAACCTCTAGGATGTTTCTATGGAAGTGGATAAGATACTTTTTCAGGGGTTGGCCGAGCTTGAAGGCTCAAATTGGTGTGTGGAGGAGAGGGAGGAGGTGCCCTTTTATAAGAGAGGAGAGGGGCACCTTTGGAATTCTTAAAAATGTTAATTTATAATAATTCTAACCCCACTTAAAAACCTCAAAAAATGACTCATATTAGAATATTAGATGAGGTAGGGTTGTAATCTCATCAACCAATCAAATTTAGACATGTTGGGATCTTATTTTAAACCTTATCATTTTGATTTATCCTTATTTAATCTATTTAAGTTTATTTGTGGTAATAAAATTCTTAATTTTATATTATAACTAATAATTACTTATTTGTTGAGAATTTTCCATAATTGTTTAATTTATAACATTATAGACTATATAAATTTAAATTTTAAATTTTTAAATATTTTTGAGATTTATAAACAATTTTATAATATGTTATTTTTATAAAATAACAATAGTGTCAATTTTGACACTATTCAATTATTTGAATTTAACTAAAATATATACAGAGGATATGTTCGAAATAAAAGCTTTAATAGATTCATAAAAGGTCATGTGTATCTATAAAATCAGTGGATAACATTAAATAGTTCATATAATATTTATTTTATTATTTTTAAAACCATTTATTTGGTTTATCTCATAATAAAATAATTACTACAACATTTTTGTATAATTATTTAATATACTTATTTGTTGCATAAAAATTTAAAATAAAATCCTCTGATTAATATAAATCTATTAAATTTAACAATAATACTTTTACTCGAATTTAGCATCAAAAAATCACAATATTTAAATTGTTATATTTATTAAATTATGAAGGGGACAAATTTGGCATCATTTAAAATAAAATAATATAAGTGTCATAATAACTTTTATAAGGATCAAAAGGGTTATATATTAGGTCATGGATTATTAAGGTGTATATATACACAACCAATAAGTTTTGGTCAGGTTTGTGGGACTTTTAATGGGTTTTTTTATTTCAATAAAAACTATATTACTTATTTTCCACTTAATAAATAATTTTTGTATCATTAATGTATCACCATTAATGACAATTATTTAATCCCTAAAAATTCTAAATAAATTATCATGATGTATATAATTTTATTAGAATTCTAGAGACTATTCATTTTTGAAGTTTTATGGTGTTTATCACTAAATTAAAATTATTATACTTATAAGATTTAAGAGAGTGACATGTTGTCACTTTTTTGGTTTTAATAATAATTAAATTATTTTCATGGTCAAAAGTCCATAAAATGAATCTAATCCAACCCTTAGTTGATAGGGGTTTACTTTTAGCCATCCAATAGAATTTTGGCATGTGTTAGGGTAATTTTATAATATTATATTTACCCTTAATTACCCGATTTACCTTTAACTATGGAAAATAAAATTTACCGTAGTTACTATTCATAATTCCCAAAAATAAAAAGTATCCTATCAACATAATTAAAACCCACTGATTCCAAATATGTAATCCATTTTTTCAAATACAATACGTAGAAGTTGCAGAAATTAAATTAAAATTAATCCCGTTGTCAAATGAAAACAGGTTTTTGTTTAAAACATTGCAAAAGGTTGAATTGATTTAACCTACGAATTCAATGTAAAATCAATGCTAATGAAATACATCATATTAAATGGTAAAAATATATTCTATTTATACTTTAAAACCATTCAATATTATAATTTAACCATATAAATTATTACGATGAAAAAAGTTGTTTTTCATTAAAATATAGCGTGTTTTTACTATTCATCAAAATATGAATGTTACCAGAATAATACGAAAAATTTATCTGAAGTAAATTTTTATTTCTTTATTCCAAAGAAGAATTTTATTTTTTCAAATCGAACTTATAAACATGTCAAAAACTAGATTTAAAGTGGGTGCGCCATCAAAAGGCGGCAAAACTGCATTTTTTGAAAAATACTTATTTTACCCGAAAAATTTATTTTGTTCTTTTACCATGTTCTAGAAAATGTGTAAGATGAATAATAATGTTATAAAATTCAAAATTTAGTAAATACTATTCATAACAGCTAGTTCATAATAATATTATAATAATATATCGTTGTTTACTAAAACCTGGTATTGCGTACAACACACGCTATCGAGGAAGGTCGCGATTGGGTGTAATGCAAGCCAAGTCGGGGTTGCGTGTTGTGAAAGAATAATTCCTTCTTTCGTATAACATAATCCAACCATATTTCATTTATACATTGAATATATATATATATATACTCAATGTTGCGTAGAATAACTATTATCAAAATTATGTGTAACACGATCCAAGAATAGTGTTGCGTATACTGCAAGCTAATATTGTGTTGCGTATAGTGCAAGGTAATATTGGTGTAGCATACAACACAAGAAATTAATGAAATTAAAATAATATTTTTCATAAAATCTCGTGGTGTTACATTCTACCCCACTTAAAATGAATTTCGCCCTCGAAATTCGTCGGGGTTATAAATGGTTTTCTACTCGAAAGTTTCTTTAATAGAAACCCACATCATAAAAAAGAATACCAAAACATTGCTTTAAAAACTAAATTATGAAATGTAACGGTTACCCAAATTAACTCATCACTGGGTTTCCACGTAGGAGAACATAGGTGAAAATATGGATATGGAAGAAAAATCTAACCATCAAGTTCTGATGGAGAGTGGTAGAGAATATGGCTAGGAAAAAGCCGACAATCACAAAGCTATAGATTTGTGATGATCTAAGGTACCATCTGATTCATCAGATATAAGGGAACTAGGACAACATTTTTGGTTTTCAAGATCATTTCCCTAAAGTTGATGAATTAAAAGATATACATGCATGATTTTGGAACAATCTCACTGTTGTTCGTTAATTGAACAATTTCCACTTAATCCATTAAAGAAATGAAGTTGAATTTGTTATTCGTGATGTGTTAGCAGATCATGTGATAGAATGATGGGTCATTCCATCTCTTTCAAACAAAATGTTAGAAAAAGTTATAAGTCTATCTTATGGTTAGATTAATCGTATATAGTTCCAAAAATGAACTTATAATTCATATAACATACCGTTTAATAAAATAAAACTAGTTTCTACTAACCAGGGACTTCCTGTAGGCCAGTGGTAGGCGATAAAGGCCAGTCGCACTTCAGTTGTGGGTTTGATTCCCACAGCCTTGTCCGACGCGATGGGATGTCTCCCGTCCTGCAGGTTGTTCTTTTTCTAAAACTACATTACTATATCATCCCATCAATAATATCGAAAAAAAGGTTCTATCCTTAAACAATACTAACTTATGTCCAACATAATCCATTCCAATCTTTAGGCTTATCCATAATATTGCAGTCCACTCTCATAATATAGTGAAAACGATTACCAGAGATTTAATACCATCATTGATCCCCATATATCGTAAGATATGTCTTGTTGGTCACATTACAAATGTTCGAAAGCCTTAATCATGTATTCTCTTGAAAAATGAATACCCATTGAACCTTAGTGAAAACATGAATGCAGTTAAAAGTTAACACTTTCCACATACCAAAATCCTCAAAATTCTATATACTCAAACCATGATATCACTTAGTCTTTATATCAATCATGAGCTCATGAATACAATCAAACATCTCATTATCTTCTTATTCCCTCATTATGCGCATATCCTCTACTTTACAAAAATACTTGAATAACATTCCATGGTTACTGGTACAATTCAACATATACTTTCAAATACTTTTAGGAAAAACAATAGTGTAACAATCCTTAGATGATTCTTTATTCCATATTACCATTACCTATACAACATAACTCTCGATAAACATACAATCATTCCACTAGCTTCTAAAACAACTTACTGAGCTTCAACACTTCTTTCAGCTCATATATCATTTGTAGTCTCCTTATCATCATCCACATAAATAATACCCATATGACCATGCTGATTCTCTTCATGAGATTTTCCATTAGGGCATTGGTTTGCATAATGCCCTACATTCCACATTTAAAACATCTAATCATTGTTGATGTCGTAGAAATACCATTATCCTTGTCCATGGTGTTAATTGAACCTTTTCCTTTGCACTTACTGGCTTTGTGTCCTTTTCCACACCCAAAGAATCTTCCAGTTCCTTTGAAACAATCTCCCTGATGCCTCTTCCCACATGATTTACATGAGGGAAATTGAACTTTCTTTCCTCTATGATCATCATGAAACTCCATCTTTCTCTTATTATCTAAGTCGGGAAACTTACCAAAGTTGAGATTATTGATCATATTATGAGATTGCTGATTAGGAATAATAACGATGTTTGGACTTCCAGATCCCGTTTCATTTGGTTTCTCATGATGAAAATCATTCCATTGTCCATCATATCCTCCATTATCATGAATCTTCCTGTTTCCAGCCATTTGCTAAAACCCAAAAAGAATAGTATGAGAGGCAAAAAACATGCTAGGGAAAACAACATAGTAAAAGGGGGAGCACCCTCAATATCTAACATCTTAGGTTAAATTCTAAGATCGTTATCGTGGTTCTGGGACTATATCCTATACATATTCTTATCCTTAGGTACATCCCTAGACATACCTTAGAAATATCTCTAGGGATCTCACTAACGTTTTCGCATCCTAGTTTCCAAAGGTTGACTAAACCTTTCCTCTAATACCAACTGTAGCGGTCTAGAATTACATCCAGTGGACTATAATTGATACCTATCAGGGCACTCCATGGGTGGCTACATCCCCTGGGTGGGACATACCACCATCCCCAGTGGCAGCCATTTCCTCATGAATCCCTTGGGCGAGGAGCCATGCTTTGTCCAATTCTCACATGTGAGAGTTCCCAAGGATCATATACATTCCTACCTCCTTTGATTATGATACCAACTATAGAGACCCTAAGCTTGACGTACATGGACATGACATTACTTTTGCGGAATACTTATAACAAAAATAGACACACAAGGACCGTAATAGTTTAGTGTCTTTGGAAACTTGGAACGTAATCTTCTAATCGTGGTGAAAGATCTTCAGCATCTCCCATAAAGATCTTCCAATTTTTGTTTCCTTACCTAAAACCTTTCTTTTGATCCTGGGGGAAAATAAAACATAAAAAGGGTGAGCTCAAATTTTCAGTAAGGGTAAGCATGGATAAAATAAAACATACCATATACATTGGAACTTAAAAACATGAACATAATGTTTAAACTTTAAAATCTTGAGCAACGACATAAAACATGGAAGTACATAAGGCATAGATCATAATGGAACATAAACCATGATAAAATAGCATGGGAATAAAACATGTAATTGTGGCATCCATTAAGCACATGTAATGATTTCCATAGTATCAAAGACATTGCTTCCAAGACCATCTTAGTGGACAAAGTCCCATTTGTAATCGAGTTCACTCCTCGTTTCAGTCCTGTAACACTGAACCGGATTAACTTACTGTTCTAGCCATGTCTATCTCATGAGATATAAAATCTTTACCCAATGCATTGGAGGGAGATATAGGTCCCACCCATTTCATAATGATATCATTCTTAATTGTGCCACAAAAAAAACATACATCATTCATAATAACCTAATAAACAAAATGGGTTTCATAAACATCATTCCATCATCACATAATCCATATAAAAGAAATGGATATCATTTCATAATAAGAAAATTGAAACCATTCAAATCATAGAGGAATGATTCTTGAAATATACACATATGAAATAATGTCATCTTAGAAGAAAAATGGTTTTGATAAAATACATGAAATGAATTATTGAGGAAAATATCCTTTCTTCTTCAAAAGCAATTTTTTTACAAAACGTCATGCAATTTTAAACGAAAGAGATTTTGTTGAAAACAGTAATGAAATATTTTGGAGGAAGCTTCATGAAAATAACACTTTATGAAACCTTAAAAATCCTTTCATGTCGTATAAGTTAAAAAAACATTCTTCTCGTACTTTTGTCGAAAAAGTCAAAAAAAGTTCCTCGTAACGTAAACAAAAGAAAGATTCCTTACATAACATGTAGTAAAAGTAAAAAAGTCAAAAAAGGGTAAAAACGACTTTAAACTTACCTGAAAACACTTTTATAAAACATGGACATGGATGATAGAAATAACCCCAGTAAATACTTACGAATAAGCAATCTCGGATAAAAATGAGATTTGTAAAATTTATCCCTTACCTTATGTGTGATATGCTTTGTATGTATCTGAACCTCCTGTATAATGATTTAAATAATGTCATTGACTTATTACAGAATAATATTCATTGTTATGATATCATATATGGTTCACTTATGACTTTATATTACCCGTTCTTTTGTAAATTCCATGTTAAAGAGTGTTTTGGGTAAAATCGTTTCATTTGACGTCCGTGTTTTGACTTGTAATTATTCATATGATTACTTAGATCACGATTATATAATTCCAGAATATAAAACATGATTTATATATAATATATATTCAGAATATACATATATATAATAGATCGATAAATGGAAAGAAATACACCGTTCATGGAGACGGTAGGTTGTACGTACGCATGAACGCTGTTTTCGTTTCCTTATTGAGTTGAATGGAATTAAGTAGATGACATAAATATATACATAAATATAGTAGCTTTATAATGTAATATATTTCATTATTATTGCTTATATATACTTTATAATCATTCTTAAATGGTTAACATGGAGAATTAATCTCATCGCGTCGTGGAGACGGTAGTCCGTACGTACGCACGAGCGATGATATCATTTCCATAATTATTGAATTGAGTTGGAGTGGATGATAAAATATATCAGAATCAGTATGATGTTATAATAACTATGTATAGTTATTCTTTACACCATTATACCCATCCATGTAAGGTGTTGGTGGAAAAACAGATTACACCACGGCGTGGAGACGGTATTCCGTATGTACGCACGCGCGGTGAATTTGTTTTCTATAGGATGGATAGTAGGTGAAATGGGGTTGTTTCATATTTATAATAACAAATCAGTATATTAGTGATACTGATGTTATTAATTTATAATGAAACAACTAAATAAGAATAATTTTAAGAAGAAAGAAGTTTGAAAGAATCGGGAAAAGAAATTACCTCTTCTTCGATACGCCTCTTTGAAACCTCCTCTTAGGGCACTAAGATTGGTCTTTAAAGTAGACCAGAACCTCAAGGATGTTTCTATGGAAGTGGATAAGATAATATTTCAGGGGTTGGCCGAGCTTGAAGGCTCAAATTGGTGTGTGGAGGAGAGGGAGGAGGTTCCCTTTTATAAGGGAGGAGGGGCACTTTTGGAATTCTTAAAAATATTAATTTATAATAATTCTAACCCCACTTAAAAACATCCAAAAATGACTCATATTAGAAGATTCAATGATTTAGGGTTGTAATCTCATCAACCAATCAAATTTAGACATGTTTGGATCTTATTTTAAACCTTATCATTTTTATTTATCCTTATTTAATCTATTTAAGTTTATTTGTGGTAATAAAATTCTAACTTTTATATTATAACAAATAATTTCTTATTTGTTGTAAATTTTCCATAATTGTTCATTTTATAACATTATAGACCATATAAATATAAAATTTATAATTTTTAAATATTTTTGTGATTTTTAAACAATTTTATAATATGTTATTTTTATAAAATAACAATAGTGTCAATTTTGACACTATTCATTTATTTGAATTTAAATAAAATATATACAGAAGATATGTTCGAACTAAAAGCTTTAATAGATTCATAAAAGTTCATGTGTATCTATAAAATTAGTGGATCACATTAAATAGTTCATATAATAGATATTTTATTATTTGTAAAACCATTTATTTGGTTTATCTCTTAATAAAATAATTACTACATCATTTTTGTATTATTATTTAATATACTTATTTTTGTATAAAAAGTTAAAATAAAATCCTATGATGAAGATAAATCTATTACCTTTCACAATAATACTTTTACTCGAATTTATTATCTTAAAATCGCAATATTTAAATTGTTATATTTATTAAATTATGAAGGTGACAACTTTGGTATCAATTAAAATAAAATAATATAAGTGTCATAATCACTTTTATAAGGATCCAAACGGTTATATATTTGGTCATTGGATGATTAAGGTGTATATATACACTACCAATATGTTTTGGTCAGGTTTGTGGGCCTTTTAATTAGTATTATTATTTCAATAAAAAACTATATTACTTATTTTTCACTTAATAAATAATTTTTGTATCCTTAATGTATCACCATTAATGACAATTATTTAATCCCTAAAAATTATAAATAAATTATCATGATGTCTATAATTTTATTATCTTTCTATAGACTATTATGGTTTGAAGTTTTATGATGTTTATCACTAAATTAAAATTATTATACTTATAAGATTTAAGAAAGTGACATGTTGTCACTTTCTTTGGTTTTAATAATAATTAAATTATTTTCACGGTCAAAAGTCCATAAAATGAATATAATCCGATCCTTAGTTGATATGGGTTTACTTTTATCCATATAAAATAATTTTGGCATGTGTTAGTGTAATTTTATAATATTATATTTACCCTTAATTACCCGATTTACCTTCAACTATGGTAAATAAAATTTACCGTAGTTACTATTCATAATTCCCAAAAATAAAAAGTTGCCTATTAACATAATTTGGACCCACTGATTCCAAATATGGAATCGATTTTTTCAAATTCAATACACAGAAGTTTCAGAAATTAAATTAAAATTAATCCTGTTGTCGAATGAATATCGGTTTTTGTTTAGAACATTGTAAAATATTGAATTGATTTAACCTACGAATTCAATGTAAAATCAATGCTAATGACGTAAATTATATTAAATGGTAAAAATATATTCTATTTATACTTTAAAACCGTTCAATATTATAATTTAACCATATAAATTATTAGGATGAAAAAATTTGTTTTTCATTCAAATATAGCGTGTTTTTACTATTCATCAAAATATGAAAATTACCCGAATAATACGAAAAATTTATCCAAAGTAAATTTTTATTTCTTGATTCCAAAGAAGAATTTTATTTTGTCAAATAGAACATATAAACATGTCAAAAACTAGATTTAAAGTTGGTGCACCATCAAAAGGCGGCAAAACTGCATTTTTTGAAAAATACTTATTTTACCCAAAACATTTATTCTGTTCTTATACCATGTTCTAGAAAATGTGTAAGATGAATAATAATGTTATAAAATTCAAAATTTAGTTAATACTATTCATAAAGGCTAGTTCAGAATAATATTATAATAATATATCGTCGTTTAGTAAAACCCGGTATTGCGTACAACACACGCTATCGAGGAAGGTCGTGATTGCGTGTAATGCAAGCCATGTCAGGGTTGCGTGTTGTGAAAGAATCCTTCGTTCTTTCGTATAACAGAATCCAACCATATTTCATTTATACAATGAATATATATATATATATATATATTCAATGTTGCGTAGAATAACTATTATCAAAATTGTGTGTAACACGATCCAAGAATAGTGTTGCGTATACTGCAAGCTAATACTGTGTTGCGTATAGAGCAAGGTAATATTGGTGTAGCATACAACACAAGACATTTATAAAATTAAAATAATATTTTTCAGAAAATCTCAGGGTGTTACAAACCTTAACAAAATTCACTATTATGAGAGTTAGTGTTTGGGTGAGGACCTAATATACATCACTATATGTTTTCAAGCCACTATTTTTAGTTTATGACCATTTAAAAAAAATAAAATTTCAGAATCAAGGTGTATTTAGTGAATTAATGTGTGTTTGTACTGAATTATATCTTAAATATATAATTTTATGCAATAATTATTTCTTATTTAGTTTGTGATAGTGAATATTATTATTTGTTAATGATTGTTTGTGAAACATGATATGGCCAGTAAACTAAACTCATAAATGTGAAAATACACCCCATAAATGTTAGATATAGATCTGATCATGAATATTACATGATGTGTAACTACATACAATCATTTTCTTTACTTTCATGACTTTTTATAGCATTTGACGCTCTAAGAATTTATTATTTAGTTTTTGATAGTGAAAATATTCATTGATTAATGAATTTTTGTTCAACATGAGAGGGCTGGAAATATAATCATAGAAATCAGATAATACACCCCCTAAATGTTAGTAATAGATTTGATCATCTATATTACATGATGTTTCACTATCATAAATCATTTTCATCACATTAATGAATTTTTATAGGTAGTTACTATCCCATTAATAAATAAGAAATAGAAAGACATAAGATTCCTATAGTATCTTTCAAACTAAAAATATGTGGTTTTCCTAGGAGTTTTAGATTTGATGAAACATCAAAGTATAATATCCCAAAAACAATCATGGGAAAACATATTCGTTAGCAAGAATAATTAATGGTTCATACCCCTTTAATATACATAATAATTTGTTTTCCATGAGATTTGCAATGATTCATCAAGGCATTGTATATTTTTTTAATATTATTGTTATAGTTTAATTAAACCCATTATAATTAATTGGGAAATTTCTATATCTAGAAAATTACAGTTTCATTCCACTACATATGAATTCATTTAACTTTTTTTTAATAAAATGATATTCTAAATGTCTCTTATTTTTTACATTGAGTTATTTGTAGGAATCCTATTATATATACTAAAGGATGTGCCATTTTCAAACCACATATAATCATTATTGAGGATTCTCTTATGTTGCATCCTTGCCAGACCTCCTTATTCCCCCACAATTTTGATTATTATCTCCTAACTGATACTTTCTTTGTATCTACAACATTTTCATCCTTCACTTCCTCTCGATAAATCTCTTCCTCTAACATTGAATCTGAATTTTCCTCTATATCCATAAGCTTTAACTCATCCAACATTGTCCCCTTTTTTGCCTTGGTCTCTGCCTTGGCCTCCGCAGAGCTTCCACCACCTCCTCTGCCTTAGTCTTTTCCTCCACCTCCACTTCTATTACTCATTCAAACCATTATTCTCCAAGACCTTCTCTTAAAAATTCATATCCCTATATTTGCCACTCCCTCTACTCTATGAAAATTTACCTATCAGCATTCCCACCTCATTTCATCTTCCCCCACTCAACTTCTTCTACACCACCACTATCGTGTCCCCTTCAACGGGCGCTGTCAAAAACCCTTTGCTCGCTAATATGGTGATTTTTTTAACATTTTCTTCAATATGAATTATTTTATTTTTTTAATCTGATTTCCATTCCTGTATTTTTTTATTTATTTATTTGTATTTTTCTTAAATTAATATTTTTTGAGAAAAATTTGTAACAATGTTTTGTCTATAACAAATTTTACTCCCCCACCACTGCAACCCCATCCCTGGGCTCTATAAAAAAACCATGTTCTTTGCAAATCCGGTGATTTTTTTTCACACACTTCTTCAGTATAATTTTTTTATTTTAATCTTGTTTCAAATCTTATAGTATATTTTGTAAAGTTTATAATTATGTAATCTAATGCCTCTTTTGTGTCTTTTAGATTCATACAAAATTCAATTGAAATATGAATACATTATATAATATATTTTTCTTACGTTAGGAATTATTTTAATATTGTATGAAATTATAATATAAATAACACATCAATAGATTAAAAAGCAACAAAATTTATTATAATATTCATATAGATTCAATTAATGAAATTATATACATACACTAATATACTAATTTTTAATCCTATATAAATATTAATAAGTTAGTGAAATTAAAAAAAATATTAATTTTATATCAATTATTTTGTTTACATTAAGAAGATGTTCCTCAAGAATATGCTGATTATTAATTTTGATTAATGAATTTAATTATTTGATTAAGTTAAATATCCAATATTGAATATTCACATTTATAGATTATTATAAAGATATTCATTTTTTATCTATTAAATTTATTTTCACTTTATAGCTTTATTTCAAGTCTAAAATCTCTTCTGTTTTATATTTATGTTCATCTAAAATTTATTAAATCACTCATAATTTTCGTTTCATCTAAAATTCCCCAATTTAATTTAATTTTAGTTATTTTATGATCTATATAATCACAACAATTATTAGTATAGTGTTTTATAGAAATGTAATATATAAATAAAATTATATTTATTATATTTCATGTTTTGATGCATAATATTTCTATAGTATAACTTCCATTAAATTAATATTTCTTTTTATCTTTTATTTTTAAAAAATTATTTTTTAATTGATCATTTACTTTAACATGTTGTCTTATAGATGGATTTTTTTAGTATTTTTCTCTTTTATGTTACTCAATATATGGGGATTAAAAATATCATTGTCTCCCTCTATATTCTTCAAGTTACATGAAGAAGACATTCCCCAACAACATGGTTATTATTAAAATGCCTTGATGAATTGAATATTTATATTATGGTGAATATCAAATATTTAATAATCACATGCATATATTATTGGATCATGAAGGAATGAATTTTAATTAATTCATTTATTGTTTCTAAAATTTTATTTCTTCACTTAATGTTGTAAATATCAATTGTAGTTGATTCATGTTTATATAAAATTTATTAACTCATTTCTCATTTTCATTTCCTCTTAAATTCCACAACTACATTTACTGTGAATTATTTTATGGTCCACATAATCAGATATTTTCTAAATATAATGTGGTATAAAAATCAAATAAGTAACTATATTTTTGTCATTCATTTTTTATTTCTCAACAATCTCAACAATAACACTACATTTAAATTAATATTCTTTCATTTTTCTATTATATTTTAAATTTTTATTTTTTAGTCGTCATTTTCTATGTCATGTTATAAAAAATGTTTTTTTTTGTTTTTTTTTGTTTTAAAGCACTCAATATATGGGGGTAAAGAAATAATATTATCTCGTTATCTATTTTTAACTTTATATGAATAAGGTGTTCCCTAAAAATAGGGTTATTATTCAACTGGATTGCTGAATTGAATTGTTCTATTATCGTACATATAAAATAATGAATACTAACATTCATATATTATTGGATCATGAAGGTTTTGTTTTTTTGATTTTTTTTAATGATTCTATAAATTTATAGCTTCATTTCTACTCTCAAAATATCAGCTATGTATTTTCATTTTACAGATAGTGGGTTACTATGAAAAGTGATTTTCAGTTTGTTTACTCGAGGGAAAGCATAACATTGGTTGGCATGATTTTTAAACATGTGATATAGGGTATGATACTAAAAACATATATGGATTAATGAATGCTTAGATATTATATATTAATACTTCCAAAATATAATTATCTTTATCTGAGGATTAACGATTTTAATATTAGTCCTAAAGTTCCTCACAATATGGAGAAGTCCACTACACTGGCTCTTTTTGTCAACACTATCGACACATGGAGTCATTCAAATGTAGTTTTTTCTCTTTGAGAGATATTATTTAACCATTTATTTAGTTTCACTAACATAATAATTTATTGGATCTTCCACATTATAATAAGGTCTGAGGAAATTCGAAAAGGAACCAAGGCTAGTGTCATAGTGGAAGCTTGGTCTCTGCTCCATGAAGGTGAGTTTCAATGCTAGAATTCCATGATGACTCATTTTATGGTTGGTGTGTTATTTCATAATATGAATTATAAATCCTCTATATATTTTCTTATAATGATAACTAGAAATAAAAAATTAAATCCTTGATATCCTTGTGTGGATTATTTTTCATCGTTTCCCTAAAATTGTATTAAATCCTTTTCATTTTTTTTCTTAATTGAAATTACTAATTTTGTTTATTGATTTGAAAAATACGATTCTCTATAATAATCATAGAATATTCAGAAATATAATATTCCATAATTTTTAAATATTGGGATTTTCAGATAGATTGTTTTCATATTCCAGATACAACATTGAACATAAAACGTATTCTTTTTTATGTTTTCATTCGATCATAATTATAGTACCAAGATTATGAATATCACAATTTATTTAAATCTTAAATACAAAGAAATATAGATACTGTTTTGTTTTAAATTTTCTATGTATCGATTCCGAATATATAGTTTCTAATATAATCCATTTATTTCTATTTTAATTTATGTCAGTTTATTTCGAGTTGATATTTCTTTAAAATTTTCAAGTCCATCCAAGCACCCATTAAAATAAATTATTGCTTACCAATATTCTCAATAGAAAATTTACGTTATATTATTTAGTTCCAGTATAGTAAAATTCGTTCATTTTCAATTTTTATTAATGATTTTTATATTAAGTTGAATCTGGGGTTGAAACTGTTATTCGTAAATCACAGATCCTAAGACTTTAGGAACCTTTTTCTCTAAATATTTCTGCATCGCATGATCTATGTTAACTATTCAGATAATTTACCTCTTCAATAATTTATATATTTTATTACATGAAATGAATTTTTTTTAATATACTCTTCCATTGATGCATGTTTTATATAAATTATTTTGAATAATCTAGTTTTAAACAATATTAAATTTATTTTTAAATAATATTTTTTTGTAAATTTTTTATAATATATACTCCTTAAGTATAACATTTTCATATGTTTATTATATTAAAATGGAATTTCTATGTATTTTTATAATATTATCTATTATATTCATAATTCCTCAAATTTATTAAATTGAAATGTTTCTAATTAATATTATACTGTTTAATTATTTGGAATAATGTTAGTTTTTCGTTTACATAAAAATAAGAAATCATTGAATGATCTGTCATCAATGTATTTAAATTTTTCATTCAATCTTCCTATAGAATCATTATTCTTTGGTGTTCAGTTTGTTTACCCAAATTATTATTTTCTTTATATATATATTATCATTTTGTAATGTGTATAGATCATTATTATTAAAATCATACTTTCTGAGTTATTATTTATATATGGAAATATGGGAGTTGAGTACCTCATTTTATTTGCAGGTTACTATGATGATAATGAAATAATCACTAAATATGCTCTAAATGGATGAGAGAAACATTGATCCACATGTATTTATACTAAATTTATTAATGGCTACATGATCATGTGCATTTTTAGTTTTCTTAATTCATAACTCTAATAAGATTCTACGGAATCTTCATCTTGTATTTTGTTTTGGAAGGGTGGATCATTTAAACATTTTGGTTTTATCTGGTAGTCACTATAGATTAACATTATTTGATTGGGGTAATAATAAGGAAAAATGTCTTCATCATTATCCAAAATAAGGTAGTATGACTCTCCTCATATCATCACTATCTTCAAACCCTATAAGTTTTGTTTATTAGATCCTATTAATATCTTCAACACCCTCTAAAGTTCTATTTATTGTATCCTATTACTTTATTTTGTATAAATATTTATATAATTTTTTATTTTGTTAATTTATATATGGAATTTCAATAATACGTCTTATTTCACCCAACTATATTGGTATGAATCTAGAATTTTTTTTAGAAATCCATGTACTTTTTTTACTATATTTTTAGTACTAAGTTATTTTATATAAGTCTTGTTAATTAGTTAGAGAGATTTCTAGTTATTTCTTGATTGAATAATTCTATAGTTTATGTTCTATATTTTAATAAAAATATGGTTCTTTTGTTATTACAGACTTTACAAAAAATTGCAACAAGGTAGATATTAACCCCTAATATATTAATGAAAAGGATGATCCAATAATCATGAGAAATATTTTCTATCATCCCTTTCCAGCGTCTATACTTTTAATGGTTTCATGTTGAGCTGACCATTGAGACAGTAGAATAGATCGATGTCATGGAGGAAAAAATACCGATACTGATCTAATATAGCTTTATTCGTAGAGCATGATGATTTTTTAGTATTATTATTTTTGTATTGTGGACCCCATATTCTCATTAACATAGTCTTAGAGATAAATCCATATGTCATAGTCAATGAATACGCCATAAAGAACCATATTGGTAAATTCTTTTGAGTGTGGATGTTTTAGATGTCATATTCAGGACCGTTGATAAATGTTTTTAAGATTACAAGTGGCATTTAATAATGGCCACATAATATGTATTATGTAATATTGAAAATGTTTATTTACTGTATTTTCTCCCATAATAGTTCAAATATATTCAATCTGTATACAAATTTCTTCACATATTCCATTTATTACATTATTTTTTAGTTTATGAGCACGTATATTTATTTTTTAGATTATTATTTTGGACTATGTATGTGCATATTTTTTATATTTCTATATGGTAATCTATATGAAAATGTTTCCCATGAATGAATATTGAAAAAATATAAATTATGTGTATGAAAATTTGTAATTAAATTATTATGTTGTGGAAATTCACCTGTTGGGTACTAGTTGAGTGTCGAAACCCTTAACCACTTGGTAACATTCAAGTCAAATCCCCTTGGATAAAGTCATTCAATTTAAAACATAAAATAACCTGAATAATGAATTATTCATGATTTAACAATTAGAAGGGATGTATATAAACCATATAAATGAAACTAGGTGTAAAATACAAAATGCCTCAATTAAAGCAGATGGAGGTGAAATCACTTACTTTATATAACCCTTTAGTTAAATGTGATTTAACAACAAGTAGAATAAATTTATATTTATTAAAATTAAATAATAAAATCACATACGTATATATAATGTCATATATTATCCATTAATAACATTTTATCACTCATTTATTAATAATCATTTTTTTATCATAATTGTTTTGGGTGATAAATTATTCATATTTTATATATGTTATGATTTAGTAGTCTTGGTGCTTGATTTTTTATTGCAGTACCAATATCTCCAACATATTATTCAAGATATAAATAACATATATATATATATATTCAATATATAGATATTTATAATCACTCATAAAATATAGATATTGAAAAATGAATTACATCATTCATGGAGACAATAGGTAGTATGTACGCATCAATGTTGTTTTTAATTTTTGATCGATGGAATAAAACAATTGTGAGTAATAATTTGTCATTAAAAAATAAAAATTATATCATATATTCATCAAATCAACCCTTATTACCATTCAAATAATTTATAAATGAAAAATGGTTCACATTCCTTCATGGAGGTGGTAGTCTACACGTTCAAACAAGAGACATAATCATTTTCTAATGGATTGGAAGGTAAGAAGGTATTTATGGTGTTATTATTATAGAATAACATTTATTTAATAAATATAATATATACAAATTAGTTTCATATATATTAATATCCATGTAAAGTGGTGATGAAAAATGAATTACACAATTATGTGGAGATTGTATGTTGTACGTACGCATGATCAATGTTTTTACTTTTCCTAGGATGGAAAAGACATGGAATATGGTTATAACCTTATTTTTGTTCATAGTGAGTAACTCTATAGGTAGGTTAATTTACTTCCAAAAGAAAATTTGTTAAATGGATTTATTTTAAATCTTATAATTAATTTAAAAATAGACTTGTTAATAAATATATATGATCGATATAAGTTTTAATAATTAAAAAGTATTCCTAAAGATTAATTAGTTCTCTTTTATGTAATATAAAATATTAATTAATAAATTTCAATTAATTTAATTAATTAAAATCTAATAAATAAAATAAAAATATTAACTCTCAATGTATATATTGTGTTTATACTTTAAAAAAAGTAGTTTTAAAGAAGAAATAATGTAAAAAAAAATAAATCAAAAAACATAAAGATTTAATACAAGATCTTCAGTCTCAAGATGATCATTATTCCTATAAATTCAGTGAAAACCTTTCACCATGTATTTTATATAAAATAAAACGTTTTAATCAAAACATAGATCTTTTTTACAATATATTACAACTTTTTGGGTCACACAAAACCTCTTCCACAGTTATACATGGGAATATAAAAGAAACTAGTCACACATGACCTCTACCACAATATTCAAGGGAAACAGATAATAAAGGAGTTGAGAATATATTTATGTATATTATAGTTATAGAAATAGATAATGTATTTGTATTCACACAAATTATAGTATACACACTACTCAACATGTAAAAAAATGAAAAAAAATAGAGAAACTAAGAGTGTAAAGGAATAGAATGTTCAGTCTGTCTTTATTTAAGCTCATATCTAATTGAATGTATTTTGAAATTAAGATCATGTCAGGTGACCTTTAAAACATAATTATAACAGATTATCTTAGACTCATTTTCTTGACGAAAGGGGGGCTCTTGAAGTAATGATGTGATTTCGATTCTAAATCAAGTATTTGTTCTTGTGTTCTTATATGAAATTCATCCCAATGAGTGATTTCTGTATGCATGAGATCTCATAATTTTTTCACATGCTACATATTTACTTCACATCTCTACACATGAGGTAGTCTACTTATTTTCTTAAGAAACGCAGTATGATTAATATCCATGTGCATCAAGATATCCTTCTTCCCTGTACTGCATGTACAACACCCTCTTAAACACAACTCATCGATCATTCAAGAGACTGTCACTAAAATTTTTTCTTTATTAAAATCCATAATATAGCTGGAAAAATAATTTAATTTTAAAATAAATGTTCAGAAATAGTGGCGGCTATTCATAGTCTAGCGATGTCTCATAGTCTTGGGGTGTCTTATAGCCTAGAAGTGTCTCAACTGGTGGTTTGTCATGCTTCTAGTGGTGACTCCTCTAAGGTATATATGGATTATGGTAGATCATCATGTTGGTGTCTCATACATTATTGGGATTTCACTCTAGCGTATGACATACTTGATGGTGTAACATTTTTGGTGGTGCCTCATACCTTTTCAGAAATCAATATTTGTGGTGACTCATCTATAGTGGTGTCATATGTGATGGTGATTCATTTCTATAATCCTATATTTTTCCCATTTTGATTTTGAAATATGTCTGGAAGTGTGTCATGTTGGTGGTGATTCAGTCTCAATGGTGACTCATCCTTAGTGGTTCCTCAATCTCAATGGTTACTGGAAGTGACTCATACTTATAAAAACATTATCACCTATCTCATACTATAATATACTTACAGACACCTGAAACACATTAAAATAATTAAAATCACGATTTTGTGATCATTAAAGCCATGGGTTCAAAAATATCCCCATTTTTATGATAAATATTAATGGCATAAATGGTAGTATGAAAAATTAAATCATAGTATTTAAGGTTACATAAACAAAGAAATAAAAAAAATCAAGGTATATCATTCAGATGGTTACAAAAAAATAACAGTATGTGCATATATATTAGTATAGTATCTAATAATGAGAAAAACTATTATCAAGGTGATATAATAGTAATGAAAAATATTATATACCCCAAACTAATTATTCCATGATAATTATCCCCATTTTAGGATTATCATAAAGGTATTCAGTTGGAGAAAAAAATAGTAATACATGGAGACATAAATATAAAGATAAAAATAATAAATCCTGAATAAATATAGTCAAAGGTCATCCATAAATTCTCAATCAAAATGTTATTTAATAAATTTGTCCCATCAAGGACAAAATTTCTAATCCAACAACATTATCATGGTTTATAATAATATTCTATAAGATCTTTGACTTTTTCCTTAGCTTGATCCTGATTCGAGGTAGTAGGAGAAGCATGGTCTGAAGGAGCTCTCAACACACTAGGTGGGATTACAGATATAACTTGCAGTATAGAATCGATAATGAATAGTAGGCCAGATATCTCTCATAGCTTGAGTAGGAGAAAGGTAAATGTTGTAATTTGGTATAGGGAGGGGAATTATGTTCCCTTTTAAGTCCAAGTCTGAAAGATACTTGTAGTGTAATATGAATTCCTACCTGAGTCACAATATGTATACTATGCACATAATGAAATAGTTCTATATGGTTTAGGAAATCCATTTTTATCATCCATCATAGTTCTATGGCACTGAAAAAGCCCCCCTTCTCTTCCAAAAATATTTTCGGCACTCAAGTCATTTCCTTAAACTGGAGAACATTCTCCATAAAAGATTGGGTAAAAGGTGGTACACTCAAATTCATAGCCAAAAACATAAAATTTCCATCCATAAAATGTTTGTTATAAATCCTTGAGAGATACTATTTTTAATATTTTTTAATTTTCTATCAATAATCATTTATATCCCTTTAATATGATATAGTCATCATATGATCATTCATAGTACTATTACCATAATTTTTTAGAATATCTAACATTATCATAGGTTCTCCACTAGAAGGACCACTTAAAGAAACATGAACCACTTCTATGAGAATAGATTGGATCTAATAAACATCAATTAGAGGAGGTGTTGTGGAGGTAGAAGTATTTTAGGACACATTCTCACTACATTTCAGAAGTCTATCCATGCGGGCAGTAAAGATTGAATTTAAATTTTCAAGTATATACATTATTGAAATCAACTCATTACCAATACTCTTATTCTCAATCTAATATTATTGAATGTGATGTATCATTTTATGATGTATGAGATGAGTCAACAACTCAAAAAGGAATCTTGCACCATTTTCACTATTAATTTTTAGGATTTGAGATTGATTCTTAAAACACTTATCAAAAAATCAAATAATTTTTTTTCAAAATCTTCTAAGCCACTCTTTATGAATAAGTCAACTGGCGTAGTTAGGATAGGAGCAGTAGGTGTTGGTTGAAAAAATGTAATAGAAAATTTTTCCCAAAAAAAATATAACATCAAATTGTGAAACCATATAACTTTTATGAAATATCTCTTTTTGAAACATAGGTCCACCTTCTTTTGGTGGATACTTAGTAAATCTATCCCATTATTATATCATAGGATCAACCCATCGGTCTAAAATCTAAAAAATAATAAGTTTAGTGGAAGGAGGAACCACAAAAAAAGTAAAATAGACTTCTCATCACTTTTATGTCCATCCAGACTCTATGTTGCAACAATGTGTTCAATACTATCAAGCACTAATTCTACCATTTTACCAATAGAATTTACTTTTGTCATCTAAGCATCCTCTTTCTAAAAATCAATGAAAGATTCACCTTCCACATTCCTATTCATAAGAGGATCATGAGAAGCTATATAAAAAATCATTTCTATTTTCTTCCTCAACAAGCTCCTTTTTCATCCATTTAGCTATATAATGCTCAAAAATTGCAATCACATACATATGTTTTACTATCACTAAATATGGTACAGTTTTATCATCACAATTTGATCTAACATAAAATATATTAATAGATGTAATTACATGAAATATTTCCATATATTGGGATTTCTCCCACATAATAAGTGCATATTTTTCTAAAAGAACTGGATCCACATATTTATACAGGTTTGGTCTCTCTATAGACTAACTGGGTGAAGTAATAAGTTATGAAGTCATCTCTATACCTCTCTTTAGGATTTGTCCAAGTGAACCATATGGTTTAGTATCATCATTACCATAATGAATTACAATATATCCACATTCAATACCATTTCATTTATTTTAATTAGCCTCTTTTTCATCGTCATTATCTTCTTCCACATCAGTATTTGACCTTCTATTCAACTGATCATCTCCTGAGACTCCTATTTCTTCATCACCACTCTTCAAAAACTTTTCTCGTTTAAGAAGTCTCCTAGGTGGACTAGAATATCCATAAGTGATGGGATGTGATTCTAGAGAGAATTATTGTTCACTACCCCCATTAATAGAAAATTCTTCTTTTTATCTTGAGGCACCCACTTATTCATCATCCTCATCCGAATATTCATCAATTTCATCTGGGTCTAGAATCGGGTCAACAATATCCCTTGGTATTATAAAATGGTCCACTAGTTTTACTTTTGTATAATGATTCTCACTTTCCACTATGAAACATTTATTCTATGTATTTCATCTAATTTTTATTCTTGAAAATATTTCTTCACAAATGAAAATAAAATTACAATAAATAATTTTTCCTCATAATTAGAAAAATTGAAATTAGCTCTTAGAATTGAAGAAATATATTTTTGGGGGAGCATTAATATCAATCTATAGGTTTTATTTATCATCTCATACATATGAACCATTAGATATAAACATAAATTTATCATATTTCTTCATTTCATACAAATAAGTAAGAAAATTTCTTGGTAATGTAGGGTGGAAAATTCAATATTAATGGTGCAAAACTTATGCTCGAAAAACATGAAGAGAATCTTAAACTCTCTATCAAACATTGAAGAAATTTATCTAATGGTTATTCAATATCCATTTAGTTTTTCTATGGAATATTGATAAATAAAATACTCATTATTATCAGAAATGGTGGCTAGATATTCTAAAAAAACACCATTATGTTGAACTCCTAAGCATCCTTCCCATTAACATGACGAGAAGGAAAATAAGAAACTATTAATCCTTATCCTTATATATTCCACACTCTCCTCTAAATAAAATACCATGTACTTGTGGAAATGATGCACTAAACTCAGATATAAATGTCTCTCATTCGAGGAAAAAAAATCTAACCATCCTTGGTTTTGTATCACTTAAAGTAAAAAGACTTAAATGACATTAACCAATTTGCTTACAATTCCTTTTAGATTAAGATAATCCTCTTTGATGATTAGGGGTTCCCTAGTGAAATCAGAGCAGGAACACTTCGTTCACCTATTTGTTACATAGCTAATCATGAATTAGATTGATAAGAATCAGAAACACACATCATTCTTAGCATGAATGTCTATTTGGTTTTCTTAGGTGAAGGAAAATGTAGGCAGTGATTGGGAGAAGAGAGGTCACCCCGATCTCGAGAGATAAACGATGGAGAGTAGAGGTGTTCTGGAAATAGACAATGTGTCATGTTTATCATTTGGGTTTTTAGGTATTCTAAAATTTAAATTGAAATTGAATTTAGTATTGTGAAAATATATTTATTGAGTAATAAAAATAGAATAATCCATAATAAAAATAAATCAGGTGATTTAAAATTTTTTAAGCAGATAAAATTTATAAATACATCAAAAACCAACAATGTGATAACCTAACAGTGACACATAAATGATGGTGTGTCAACCAAAATGGTGTGTCATCAATAACAGTGTTTCATACAATTGGTATATCATAGTAAATTAGACTTAACCAAAATTAATCATTACAAATTCATGTTTCATATATTTTATTCTCTTATAATTTAAAGGTTTTATAAAAATGCCATTTTACTGATGTTTTTTACCAATAAACTCAAGATTGATATCACCCTTTTGAAAACAATCTCTCAAAAAGTGATGTCTTATATCAATATGATTTTTATTAGAATGTGATACTAGATTCATGAAAATGTTTATTTCACTTTTTTTTCATAACTTATGGGGACATTTCATGAATTTATTTATATAGTCTAGTAAAGCATGTTTCATCCACAATAGTTGTTCACAACAACATCCTAAAACAAAGTATTCATCTTTAGCAGTAAATAATGTAATACATATTTTTTTCTTACTACACCATGAAATAAGAGTCATTCTTAAAAGTGAAATGTTCTATAGGTTTTTTTCTATCTAACATACATCCCCCAATATCAGCATCATAATAACTAACATTATGAAATTCATGTCCTCAAAGGTAAAACAATAATAAATTCAATGCATAATTGATGTATTTCGAAATTATTTTAACAAAATTTAAGTGTGAATGTTTATGGTTTTCTAGAAATCATGCACACATGAACACACTAAACATTATATTTAGTCTAATAACATTAAAATAGAGAAGAATTCAAATAATACATTTCTATCTTGTTTGATCCACAAATCTTCAAGCTTCATCAAGATCCAATTTACAGATGGTACTCATAGGATTATCACTATTCTTAGTTCTATGCACATTAAAACATTTAGATAATATTTTGAATATTTACATTGATTTTAAATCATTCCTTCATTATTATGAAAAATCCAAAAACCAAGAAATAGGTTGTGTTCACCCATCAAACTCATTTCAAATTATTTTTGAACCCTTTCATAAAAATCATTACAAAAACTATTTCTCGAAGATCCAAAAATAATATCATCAAAATATATTTATACAGTTAAAAAATCTTTTGTAATTCTTTTTAGAAAAACGGTAGGGTCATCTATACCTTTTCAAATAACAAAATTACTGATCCTATCATACCAAGCTCTAGCAACCTATTTGAAACCATTTAAAACATTAGTTAATTTAAAAACTAGATTTGGAGAATGGGGATTTTCAAAAATAGTGTCTTGTTCAACAATCAAATCATAAACTATAAAACCATTCCTGAATTCACTCATTACATCAATTTTATAAATTTTTAAATCTAGATGCTTTGTATAAGAAATAAAGAATCATATGGGTTGAAGTTTAGATACAAGTGAAAAGGATTCTTCATAGTATATTCCTTCTTCTTAACTATAACCTTGTTTATCATGTCTTGGAATTTTTTATAACAATTTGTTTGACACAGTAACCTTATTTCTAAACATCCATTTAGATCCTGTAGTCAAGGATTCCATGGGTTTATCAAAAATTTCTCACACTTTTTTTCTTTAAATCTCATTCAATTCATATTTCATTTTAATCAACCATAATTCATCATTAATGGATTCATTGATGTTCATTGGTTCTCATTGAGATAACAATGTTTATTATTTAACATGACATATATGAGAATATCTAGTTTGAGTTCATCTATCTAAGTCTCATACAATAACATCTAATTGGTGATAATTATGATTTCTAATAGCTCTAGAGAAAGAAGGGATTATTACATCTAGTTCTATAGTTTCAGGTTCATAATATTTTGGAAATTCTTTTGAACTATATAATTGTTCTGACTATTTAACAATATAATATAATGGTTTAGAAATTATGGTTAATGTTGTTAAATAAAACTCATTATTTTCTAGGGACAACTAAGGATCATGTGGATAAGTCTCATCAAAGTTAACATGGAAATATTCTTCCACAGCTTTGGTCTTCTTATTGAAAACTCTATACGATTTACTAGAGGTTGAATAACTAATGAAAATTCCTTCATCACATTTGGAGGAAAATTTATTTAATTTATCCTTAGTGTTAATAATAATAAAATTTCAACCAAAAACTCTAATGTAATTAACCTTAGTCTTTCTATTAGTCCAATGTTCCTAAGGGATCTTCTTCAAAATTTGTTTATATAAAACTAAATTTATTATGTACTAAGATTTATTTATTGCCTCTTCTAAAAAATAGAAAGGTAGGGCAGACTACTTTTATATGGCTCAGGCTATCTCTTGTGAGTTTAAATTTCTCCTTTTAACAACTCCATTCTGCAAAGGGGTATTAGAATCATAAAATTTATGAGTGCATCCATTGTGTGGGAAAAATAATCAAAACCATGATCTTCAAACTCACAACCGTAGTCACTTTTTAATGTCTTATTTATAAGTCAACAAATATTCTCTATAGATCCAATACATTGTAAAATAAAAGAAATATTAACATTTATGTGCTAGAATGAATACCCAAGTATTCCTAGATAAATACTCTACAATAACATAGACATAATGATTCCCATTTAAACTAGAAACTCTAGAATGTCCAAATAAATCCATGTGAACCAACACAAGATGTTGATTAGTTGAAACTTATTTCTTTAATTTAAAAGAAACACTGTATTGTTTTCATTTTTGAAAGTGGTTAAAGAATTTATCATTAATTAACTCAAGATTAGGTATATCCCAGAATAAACATTTCATAGTAATCATTCTAAGTGAGGTGACATTGAAATGGTCTAGTCTCCTATGAAAAATCCATGATTCATTTTTAAATGAACTCATGTAGGATATATTTTGGTTAATTAAATAATTTCAATCAATGGTAGAAACATTATCATTTCTTAAAGAAGTAAAAACTAAAACAGTTTTAGAATAAATAACATTACAAGAAAATTTCTCAAATTTAACATAAAAACCATCATTTAATAACTCACAAATACTATGAATGATATATTTAAAACCATTAAAAAATAATAATTCAGAAAACAAAAATAATTACTATTACTGATTGGTCCAAGATTATGATTTTTCCATTTTCACTGTGACTAAAGGTAACATGGACACCGTAAACCTTAATAAATCTCTTTAATGATGAATAATCTCTTCTTATATTTATGGACCTACTTTTATCCAAGTAACATTGAATTATAAAGGATTTATTCAAATTATTTTATAATAAATCAAAATTTATTCTAGGAATGACTTTAGTAACTATATCGGTAGTGGTCCAGAATTATTAGTAATTAATGATTTTTTATCCCATATTTTCTTAATGGGTTTATTGTAAACAGATTAAAGACAAGGTCACATAGAGAAATAATTTGTAGTTGAACTTTCTGGTCTGGACTTTGGTTCAAAATTGTTTTTTGATACTCTCCTCTATCTAGGTTGATATCTAATTCTAGTAACATACTTAGGTGAAAAATTCTTACTAGAATTATTAGTATTATTTTCTCTATCATTTGTAGTTTTTAGGTCTTTATTTATAATCTCATTCGAAAACAAAGGTAAACTATTTTATTTTAAGAGTTTATAATTTTTTCTCATTTTCAATAAATTTTTTGGATTTTCTATTTGCAGTCAGAGCATGCTATCATTTGGTAATTTTATACATATATTAAATCTAATTAAATGTATCTTATCACATATTATAGTAATAAATTAATTCATCATCATAAATTTTGTCTTCATTAAGTTTATCTTCAGAAAAATGAGAAATATTATCATTATAAAAAGATGATATATTAGAAACAATACTTACCTCATTTAATTTATTTCATAAAGCACATGTTTACACTTCCTGACTTATCTTCATATGATATGTTAGAATCAATTATGTTATCCTATGAATAACTCCATGTTATTTTAATCGATTTATTGTCTCTTATGTTCTTTTCATCATATTAATTTTTTATACTTTAGCTTTTTTACTTTTATATGTACTTTCCTTTTACATTCATATCAGACAACTTCTTTTAAATAATCATCCCTATTCCCCTCTTTCACCCAGCTTCCTTCAGAATAATATTTTTCTTTTTAGAATATCTTCTTGAAAAAATTGTTTTCCCATAAAAGGTCTTAAATATTCTAGCCAGGTGTGTCATCTCATAACCACTATTTGGTGGAGATTGACTATCATTAGAACTGAAAAATTTATCTCTCTCATTTTCTTCCTCTTTCTCTATTTATCTAGATTTAGTATTACTAAAGGCTATATAATTTCTCTTAGTCTCTTCATCTTCTTTCCGATTTACCTTTAAATCTTCTTCATATGTCATTTTATTACTGATCATTTCTTTAAAAAGTTGATCAATAATATCAAAATAATATCTTACTGACACATATATACCTATACATCATTTAGGAATATATATAAGTACTATCACAGTCTGATCCTTGTTTGAAACAAGATTTCCAAGTGATCTCATTGTGTTTAAAATCTCATTGAACAATATCATTGAACGTGAGATACATGACTAAAATATGTTCATGCGACCTCATTTTTGAAATTATCATGTTTGATAGTATAACTTTTAATATGTATCTTTTTAACATTAAAAGTTTTTTAATGGGGAAAAGATATGGTATTCTGAATTTCAAAAAAAAATTTACACCCAAAAATTCTGTTAATCTCCTCATCTCCTAGTGCACAAAAAAGGGAATTTATTTATTTGTTATTATTTATAAAAGATATCTTTGTAGTATCTTCCCAATCATTTATAGCAGTAGTTGGTATAACATATTCATCTTCTATAGAAGTCCAAATATCAAAATCCATTCATTCTATATTTATTCTCATCTTAATTTTCCATTGAGTATAATTGTTTCCATTAAAAAAGGAAGGTATATTAGTAACAGAACGTTCTTGTATAGAATCCATTTTTAGAACTCAATTTAGAAACAATTGAAATTTAATATATTTAATGATTAACTAAAATAAAAGTTAAATGTATTTTAAAACATCAATAGAAGAGAATAAAACCATAGATATCACATGTTGGTTGGAATGAGTAACTCAAGATGAGAGGTGAATTGAGTTTCTGATAAAAATTTATATTAAAAGGAGTAATCTAAAATCTCCAAATTAATTTAAAAATGTCCCATTTAATTAATTCCAAATCCATTTTTGGTTTTTTAGAATGCAACTTTATAGTTAAGTTGTAACCACACATTTGACCCGATTCAAATCAATCCACATTTACTAATATTTCAAATTATTTATTTCATTTTGGCACAGATCCAAAATTTTATGTTCAAAAGGTTTCATAAATATTGATTAGTTATTGAGTAAGTAATATAAAATATTACTTTTATCCTTCTAAATCAATTTACTTAATTAATTGTTTATAAAAACACTAATAAAGATTAACTATCAAAGTATATATTGTGTTTAATGTTTAAAATAAATTTATATTTTAAATATTAAATAATGTGAAACAAAATAAATCACAAAAATGAAAGATTAAATACATGAGTTTAAATATGAAGTTGACACATAGTCATATCAACTTGGTGATCAACTAATACCATGAAATTTATATAAAATAAAAAGTTTTATCCACAACCTAGATCAGGTTTTACAGTAGTTCAAAACATTCTAGGACACACATGACCTATTCTATAGTTATATGTGTGATAATAAAAGAAAAAAGTCTCAAAGGACCTCTACCATAGTTTTCATGGGAAAAAATATATAAATGGAGCTGAGAATATATGTATGTATCCTCCAATTATAGCTGCAGGCCATATTTATTTATTAAAACATCGTATTGTATACACACTTCTCAAAAAGTAAAATAATGTAAATAGAATAGAGCTACTAAGAGTGTAAATGAATATATGTTCTTGGTCTGTATGTAATTCAGCTAATGACTTCTTTAAAGTATTTTGAAATGAAACTTGAACAAGGAGATCATGAAAACATTAGTGGAACAGAGTATCATAAACTCTTGTTCTTGAGTAAAAAAAGCTTCTTGATGTAATGATGTGATTCAGCTTCCTAGTCGAGTGTAATCTCTGTGTGTTCTTGTAAGGATATTATTTATCAATGAGTGTGTTTTATATATGAGTTATATCAGTATTTTTAACATGATATATTTCTACTTATAATCTCTATGCACAATGGAGTTTGCTTACTTTTTTAACAGTAGTGCCAGGATGAACATTCACAGGAATCTAGATACATTTTTTCCTCATGGAACATGTGTGACACCAAATTTAATGAATTGTTGTTTATAATTTAAGATATAATCATTAACTTATGTTTAGAATTAGAATACCTAATATATCCATTATAAGAGTTTGAGTAAAAATGTTATGTTTAGAAATAGTGGTGGTGACTCAGGGTCCTATGGTGTCTCAATGTCTGGCGGTGTCCTAAAGTCTGGATGGGTCTTAGATTTATCTAAAATATTACTTCCCTATGAATAAATATTATTATTAGTATTATTACTTTTTATAATACATTTTTAAAGGTTTAGGGGAAACCATTACATGGCTCGTAGGATGAAAAGGCTTATCATGACTCTTTTACATGACCCTAAGGGCCCCTTAGTTCAGACACCTTATGTGGAGACCCATACAACACACACAGATATATATATATATATATATATATATATATTCCAAACTCTCAAAAATTTTAAGTTTACATAGCTAGAAATGCTCCATGATGATTTTATAGTGTCCAGTCCCGATGAAAAATTTCATACCCTCTAATTCGTCCCAATCTGGAAGCCTTGTGAAGCTGTAAGAACTGCCCAAATCCCCATCTAAATATTACACCAATATAGGAATATCATTTTTTTCTATCATCCAATGAGATTATCCTGTCATCACCAACACACCTTGGGAGTCTTCACTGCCTAAGCTAAGATCTCATTGTCATCCTCTTTTCTCCTCTAATCTTCTAACAGAGACCCCCATTACCACTTAGATTGCCCATGCTGAATTCCATGGCCTATCTTCCCCCGTACGCCTTGGGCATTACTACCGCCTAAGTTAGGATCCCACCACCATCCGTTGTCTTCCATTATCCATTGATCTCATCACGCCGAACCCCATTTCCACTGATATAACTCTTTCTGCATCATGGGGACTCTATCGTCTCTCACTAGTCAACCATCCCCACCCGACACTGGAGCCTACGATTCGTGCTACTCCCCCTCCATAGGAAGAGGATCAAACAACGCACTCATAAACTCTATAAATCCTTAAATCTTAGAATACCATGGCTTGAACCCTAGTCAGGGCAGTATTACCTTGTAGCCTCAAAATCCGGGCCCAGACCCCAACTTCTTTTACTTTGCTGGTGGTGTCTCTACCAGTGGTATGTCATCCTTATGGTGCAGAATTCTTTGACGGTAGGTCTGGATGATGGTAGATCATACCGGTGGTGTCTCATATATTACCAAAATATTACTACAACATTATGAAATCCTTGATGGTGTTGCCTTTTTTGAGGTGTCTCATTATTTTTTGTAAGTAATTCTTGGTGGTGACATTTCTATAGTTTTGTCATATTTGATGGTGACTCATTTCAGGAATTTTCATTTTTTCATATTTATGGAAAGTTATGTGACAAGGCGTATTGAATTGATGGTGATTCAGTCTTGAAGTTGACTCATCTTCAGTTGTTTCTGAATCTCAATGGTGACTAATCATGAATCCTACATAGAAATATTTTATCTCTGCTCTTATATTATAGAATACCAACATAATACATGAAACACATTAAAATTATTAGAATAATTATTTTGTGACCATTAACACTATGATTTAAACAATTATCATAATATAATATAAATTTATTTATTACACTACATTTATTAACATAGGACTGGTATAACTCTTTAAGAATATGTATAAAAAGAAATAAACATGAAGGAATCAAGAAACATGAGTACCTCTTCATTGGTAGACTTCCTTTAAATCTATTATTAAGGGTCACAGGGTAGGTATATTGGAATTACAATAACATCTAAAACATAGATAAATATTTTTTATGAGAAATGATTAGAGTTTGGTCAATATATATGGCTCCATGTGGTTTGAATAATTGAGATAAGATGTGTCCTTTTATAAGTGATGACTGGGGAATTATTAGAGTTTCATGAAGTATTATATTAATATAAATAATATTCCAAGGCCAAATGAATAAAATATGATACAATTATAACACATGATTAGGAAAAGTTTAAATACTCTCATATGATAAAATTTGGACATTTCTTGGTCAGGTTTTCTCCCTTATCCTTTAGTTTTAACATCCTATTAACCCATTTTACAATTACCATAATATTAAGGTTTTCAATCCTTTAAGGTTTATTAATTTTAGTATAAAATAAAAAAAGGATTCTTAATTATACAATGGATGATGTTTAAAATAATATCATATTCATTTTTCTAAATCTAATATTTTATTGAATTTTAAATCAATTAATAAAATATTATTTTTTATAAAATGTCTTTATTTTAATTTTCACACTATTTATTTAATTTGACTTTAAATACATCAATAAAAAGTTGGAATGAAAATATAACCCATCGAATCATCCCTAAAATTTCGTAATTATCTATAATATTCACGGGATATAATAATTTATTCCAATATTTTAGTTTTAGAATTTTTAATGTCATTTATTTTAATTTTTTATTAATTAAAGAAAAGTTTTGTCGATATTGTGCCAGAATTTAAGGTAATTTTGTCCATAACAAAATATTAAAAATAAATTAACATGAAAAAAATAATTCTTATTTCAAATGAAATTTTCTAACTGAACATATCCTCTATTTATCCATATGCTAAAAATTTATAATTAATAAATCCAAAGGAATGCGATTTTTAGCCATTTTTTAAATAAAATTATATAAATCTCAAAATCATGGAATTTTTTTAACAATGTCCTAAATTCCACTTTTGGATGATAAGGGATGACATATACTCATTAAATTATTTTAAGTCAAGTGTTATAGTCTTTTTTAGTCCTTATCATTTTTTTTAGACATAATTACTCAATCCACCATTTCTCTTGGTAACAAAAATTACTAAGGTTACTTTTAATGATGTCCAAACATAAAAGATACCTATTTTCACACCCCTACCTTAGTTTTTATTTTATTTTGTTATTTTATTATATTTGGTTCCTTTTTTGAGGTTCGGGTCGAGATCCTGGTTTAAAATTTTTGAGTTTTGGACGTTTTAGGTGTTTTTTTGGCCCTTTCACTATTTAAGTGCATAATTTTAGGGTAAACCCTGCTGCTTGTTAAGGAAGTGGGTATTTTCTATTCAATTTCTACTTTAACACTTTTCTATAAATTTCATGCACATAGTTTGGGCCAAACATTGTGATGACTAGGAAAAAGTATGCGACTTGTCTTTTGTTTACTGGGATATTGAGCAAGACTTATGCATCATTTTGAGAAACCATGTGAAAATCATGCGAGGATGCCCAAAAATTTGATAGAGAAGTTTTTTAGGGTTAGCACATGGTTTACCAAGATATTCATCCAACCCATTCATGTATCCCTTCTATCCAATATGGGGCACATGATTGGTGCACAATTTGTCAAAGAGTGTGGCCAAACCATGTCAGCTGCCCAAATCTTCAAAAACATGAAATTCAAAGTATTCCCTCTTCCCATTTTAATAAATTATGAGTTTTACTCCCCCTTGGTCAACCTACGAATGTGATAGTATCCCTCAAGATCCATCCCCTTAGATCCACTCCCACCATTAATTCTTCATTTAGGTTTCTAGTTAAGATTACCATTAATTTTGACCAATTTCTTCATTTCCTCTCATTTCCCTATTGACTTATTTATTGCAGTTTATGGGGTTCTTACATAGCCAAACCCTAGATGCTATGTTTTAATGATTGGTTTTGTTACTTTGATGTTAGGGTTTTTGTATTTTCAATGAGACTCCTTTTTCCCTTCCTTTAAGTTTTGTTTCATTCGAACACCATTGAGGTAGGTTTTTTCCATCCATTTCCTTTATAACATATTTCATTGATGCTTGAACATTCCTTTAATTCTTTCAAAATGTTATAATCATTTTTTTTGTTGTGTTAGTATAATATTTTTGGTGTTTTAATGTTGTAAAATTTCTATGGATTCGTTTTCTGGTGGTTTTATTAAATAAGACTATATATAGATGTAGGTGAAATATTTGTTGAAATTCCAATTAGTCTTTTCATAAGAAATTAGATTTGTTTAGTTGGTGAAATTCTTAGTTTGGGTGTTGATGACTTTGTTTTACATTGTGAACTTCTTTTTTTAAATGGTTGTGATGACTTGTTATGGTTTTTTCCTATGTGTGGGTTGTGATGGTTTGGGAAAAACCAAGTGGTTACTATTTTAATTTATATTTTTTATACTGTGGATTACCATTGTTATTCTATAGGATTGGGATACATCTACATTTTTCATGGGGTTCACATATGGATGGGCACACAAATGATAACGGTCTTTGATAAAATCCCTTGACATAAAACATGGATTTTTGAAAATACTTATCCCTCCTCTTCCCTTCATCTTAAACCCTGATTATTCAAAAAAGGTTCTTTAAAACCGCTAATGTCTCAAAATGGACCCTTGGGTTCAATGTGACTCAAATGTGGGATTCAAATGTGATTTCCAATTTCTTGGCCCATTTGTAACATGAGATGTAGTATTGCTTCTAAATGACATAAAGGCATGTTTGGAACCTTTCTTATGTTTTTTGTGTCTTTATCATGGGTTTATAAATGTTTTAGAAATATATTTCTGTTTGAAATAGAAAAGGATCAATTTTTTTTATTATGTCGTGGAATGTGGATTGAAAACTCATGTGACACGATGTCTTATTTGGAACTTGTGTGTGGCTTAATGTGTGGTGAGAACCTCTATGGTGGAACCTCCGAGGAGAGGTTCATCACAGAGGTTGTGTTGTTGTTTGGGCTAGGAAAACCTTGTTAGAGTGCGTTTCAGCTAAGCCAGACAAGTGAGGACCTCCCCTTCCACCATGTTCTATTACCATGAAATTCTTGGGTGTCATCTAGAGGGTTGAGGGATATTTTATTATTGACCAAAATTATATGGGTTGGTACCCATTGGATTGGTTGATAGTCTTTGTAGAAAGTGTCTTTAGATTGGATAGTTTAGAGTGGTCAGTTTTTTATTGACTGTGGAGTTGCACAATATTATGAAAGGTTAGTCCGAACTAAGTACGTCTATGGATTTATTCTAGATATGTTCAGGAAAATCCCTATAATTATCTATATATATGTTCTATTCATTTTTTTATCACATGGTTTCTTGATTTATTGGCATTGTATACATATATATGTATTGATCCTCTTATTTTTAGTATATTACCTTTATCGTCTTACAGGGTTTCTTACAAAGGTTTTTGTATTGTAAACTGGATTGTGGAAATGGAATACTATTTTAAAAATAAAATCAGTGTGTGTTTTTTAAATAGGTAAGGTTTTGTTGGGTTCATTAAATTATTTAAATTTATTATATATATATATATATATATTAAAACTTTTGTTTGTGGATAGTTTCAGAAAATAAAATATATGGATTCTATAGTGATTACATATTGAGCAGTATAAGGTCAAATCCTACTTATTCCACTTGGTGTCGGCAGACCCGTGTTGTTTTACAAGTTTAGGTTTCAGGTATGGTTTCTATTTTGGAGAGAGTTGGTTTGGGGATGATAATGACCAAGTAGTATTGTGAAGATTAGGTCAGGTTTTGGTTTGGATTTGGTCTTGTTTTTTTGTTTATATTTTTTCATCTGTTGTTTTATCTTGATCAATTTTATATTTATTGATATTTAGTTATTATTGGTTTTTTGTGTGATATATTCTGGTTATTTGATCTTGGATTATATTGCGATAAATCATTCCAAATGTGAAAGCTTTGATGCTTGACAATAGTGTTCAGCCCTGGGGGATCAGGAATGCCTCTCGAGCCTTGTATTTGATTAGGTCTAGTTCTGGGTTGGATGGAATGCCAGTCTGGTTTATGAAAAAATGGTATCCAATAATCCATTTGTTATTTGGGGTGTTGGGTAATTTTAAGATATGATTTTTGGGACATGATAGGTTGGTACGGGAAGATCGTTTGGAACTCTTGTTTATTCAGATCCTCAATTTTACAAGGGTTGTCCTAGATTTCAATCTTTCATCTAGTTCTTGGGGTATGTGTGGGGAATGAAAATGATGTGGATTTGGTGTTTCATTATGGTCTTATATAGAGTATTTACACATGTAGAGCCTAGTTACATGATAAATTTACTCTTATTGATTTCTAATTTCTTGGGGAATTGTTTACTATCCATTTCTATGGGTTTTATATTGTCTCTAGTTCATCATTACATGTAATTGGTGTGATTTGAATTTTGGTTTGATTTTGAAACAGAAAATAGGATTTCTGGAAAAATATTTTCAAAGAGAAAATTATTTCAGGATTTGTTTTTTATAAGATGATTTCATGGGTGTTTAAAACTAGATTTAGAACCACATTTTGGTAATTATAATGTGTCATTGGGAGGAGGTGATTTTGAGATTGAAATGAAAATATGGTATTGTAGGAGGTTTTTTTATTTTTTTGTGATTTTTAGATTATGAGCTAGTCGTTTTGGTCAAAGATTATATTTTGGTTGAGTTTCTATTAGATGTTGATTCTAGTTTTTTATTACTTTTATTTTTTAATATATTCATTCCAGAAAGGTCCCTAAGGTTTCTAGTGAGATTCATCTTGTTTATTATCTTATATAGACTCTTAGTGAAGTGGTGGAATATAGTTGATCTATGTTTTTTCCAAGATTTCATGGGGATAAAAGTTTATTAGAGGATTTAGAGTGGATTGAGGTAGTCGAAGGTGTCTTCAGGTCATTAGGAACTCCCGAATCTATGAGAGTGGGCACTTTTTTGGGTTCATTTGTAGGTATGGGTATTGATCGGTGGAAGGTGGTCACCCGATCATTGCTGCAAGTTGGTATTTCTTGGGAAGTATTGAATAAAAATTTCATCCAATGGTTTATACCTGAGTAGGTGAAGACAAGGAATGTTATAGAGCTCATGAACATTCATCATGGCCAGTAGATAGTTAAAGCTTATATTGACCATTTCAAGGAGTTGGCTTGTTTTTTTATTTAGATAGAATTTTCATAAATGATGAATGTTCCTCTCTTCATCAGGGGTCTTCTTCTAGAGATCAAGGTGTGAGTTCTCTAATTTGTTGAATCTCTATTTGAGATGTTAGTGGATGTTATTTTTTTTTGGAAGAGTGGGTTTCTGAAATGAAGTTAGTGGAAGTTAGTGCTCGTGAAGGTTCCCCATATGGAAAGAGGCGTACACTATAAGAACCTATTACTAAGGAGTCTCATTCATTTTTTTCTAGTCTTTAATTCGTCATAGTAATCTCTCATGTGGTTCTAGTGCATAAAGTATAGTATTTTGATGTTTTCATGTTACAATACTCCAATGTATTTCCACTGATGTGTTTGTTTTGGTCACTTGGATAAGTTATGGAAGTGGAGTTTCCAAAATAAGAAATATTTATTGGATGATTTCAGATCCTAATTTTGGGGAAAAATATGCTTCAGACATTAGGTATCCAGGCATATGCACTAAAGTTAAGCTTTTCAAATAGTCATGAAATCACTATGGGTGTGGGACACCATGGTCAATATTTTGTCTCCACTATTGGAGTGGAGGCCGTTTAAAATCTACTTATTTTAGTATCCTTCATCTCTTAAAATTTATTATAAATTTTATGTTTCCTTTTTTTTGTAAAATATTGGATTATCACATCCTTATCTTAATCTTTTGCTTATGTTTTCATGATATAAAATTTTCAAGGTTCATATTTTGTATATTTGTTTTAGTTTTAATTGTACTTGTGTTGGAGATGCTTGAGGATTATGGAATTGATGAGTGAAGTTTATCTTCATGATCAATTTGGAGATTATTTTATAGGAGGCCCTAGTTTTGGGGGTTTTATTTGAATTGGGGATTCCCACATTTCTCAGCTCACGGTGCTATTTGTGTGGGTTTTGGTTTTGGGTGGGGCTAGGTTTCTCAGTGTTATCTATTACTAGATGAGTTCTTGTGGTGTAGAGAACTAACCCCTCTTATTAATTCATGGTTATTATCATTTTATTCATTTCTATAGTAGGTAGGTTTTGAATTTTAAAGTTTAATGGTCTCCCTGAGGATCATGGTTTTGTTCAATTTATTTAGTTTCAGATTTGAGTATTGGTTCTCATTTGGTATAGTGAATTTATGGGGGAAGAATGTTATTATGGTGGGGAGAACTGTAACACCATGATCTCTGTTTTCCTCTTATTATATTAAATTATTGTGTTTAGTTCGTTTTTTTGTTTGGGTTGAGATTCCAGTTGTAATTTATATAATTTTGGAAGATTAAGGTTAGTTGTTGGCCTAAGCATGGTTTGTGTTCATGGCTTGTAGGTAAATTGTGTAGCCTATTAAGGAAGAGTGTGTTTTTAGTTAGATTTCATATTTCCCTATTTTCTACACATCACATGCACATGGTTTGGGCTAAATTGTGTGAGGCCTAGGATAAATAGTTCATATTGTTTTTGGTGTATAGGACAGGGTGCAAGGCTTGCACGTAGTGAGGAAAAACCATGCGACTAGCATGAGAGGAGGCACTCTAATTTGGCAGATCCATTTTTAATGGTTGTAATTTATATTCATAAATAATTCTACTAAACAATACATGTATTATTTATATCCAGTAGGGTTTTTATGATTAGAGAACATGTTTTCAAATAGTGCGTCCAAACCATGCGAGCTGCCTAGATCTTTAAAAACATTAAATTACATGTTTCTATTCCTCTAACTTCAACCCATTTCGGGGTTTCCTCCCATTTGGTCGATCAAAGTGCATGAAGGGGGCCCCAAATATCCACCCCTTTGGCTCCTATCCAACTATTGAATCCCCATTGAGGTTCTTAGGTAAGTTTCTCATCATTTTTGGTCAATTTGTTTCCAAAACTATCATTTTTCTCTTGTTTTATTTGTTTCTCTTAGTGGGGCTTGCTCTTGGTTGAACCCTAGAAGATAGGTTTGATGTGTGGGCTATGTTTCTTTGATTTTAAGGTGTGAAGATTGTTCCATGGATCATATGTTTTCCTTCCATGGAGGTTTGTCGCATGTGCACACCATTGAGGTAGGTGTTTCGATTCATTTACTTTATAGAAAATTCTATTGATGCATTAATATTTTTTTAATTTATTTAAAATGTTATAATATTGTTTTATTATTTGGTAGTATAATATTTTTGGTGTTTTCATGTGGGAGAATTGGTGTGAATTAGATTTCCAAGGGTTTTCTTACATATGAATGTGTGAATATGTATGTAAGGTGTTTGATGAAATTCCAGTTGGTCTTTTTATATGAATTTTGGTATGTTTGGTTTGGTGTCTCTCTTAGTTTGGGTGTTTATTGGTTGGGTTTAACTGTTCAAATGGCATTTTTAAATGGGTTTGATGACTTTTTATTGTTTATTCCTATGTGTGGGTTGTTTAGGATTGTGAAAAACACAAGTGTTGACTATTTAAACTAATTTTTTGTCATGTTGTGGGTTACCATGATTGTGACATTGGATGTTGTGACATCCACATGTTAATGGGGTGCACATATGGATGGGAACAGAAATGATAATGGTATTTAAGAAACATTCTCTACATAAAACCTATATTTTCAAAACACTTATCCCTCCCCATTCCATTCTTCCACAACCCCCTTCTTCTCAAAAGGTTCTTTGAAACCCCTAATGATTCTTAATGGATACATGGGTTCAAAGTAACTCAAATGTGGTTTTCAAATAATATTTCCAATTTTTTGGCCTCATTTTAACTTGATATGTAGTATTCTTTCTAAACAAACTAAATTCATGTTAGGAATAATCTTATTTTTGTTTTGTGTCATTCCCTTGGGTTTAGAAATGGAGTGGAAATATATTTGGGTTTGAAAATGAAAAAGGATATGTTTGTTTTTTATAATGTTTTGGGAAGTGGTTTGAAAACTAAAATGATATGAATTACAAGTTGGAGCTGGTGTGTGGACAGATGTGTGATAGTAACCTCTATGGTGGACCCTCTAAGAAAAAGGTCATCGCATAGGTGGTGTTTATGTATGGGTAGGAATGAGTGGTGGTAATGGGTTTTAGTTGAGCCAGGAATGTGGGGACATCCCCATTCCCAATGTAATATTACCATGGGATTCATGGGATTCATATAGAGGTTCGAAATAAAGTTTCTTATCGACCATTATTAGACGTGTTTGTACCCCCTGGATTAGCTAAGAGGCCAGGTGGGACATGCCACTATATTGTCTAGTTTAGAGTGTCTAGTTGTTTATTAACTGTGGAGTGACTTTATACACTGATAGGTGATTCTGAACAGAGTGTATCCATGTATTTATTCTAGAGATGTTTAGGAAACACCCACGATTATCTGTCTTTATGTTTTGTTTAATTTTTCATTACTTATTTTATTGATTTATTTTTATTTTCTACCTATTTCTGCACTATGCCTATTATTTATATTATATCCCATTTATATTCTCTTTGGGTTACTCACATGGGTTATGGTTTTGTAAACTGGATTTTGGAAATGGAAACATGTTTTAAAAAGGAAAAGCGGTGTGTGTTTTTTTAAAGAGGGAAATATGTTTTGGGTTATTTAATTGATAAAAATATATTTTCTATATATTTTTTCAAAATATTGTTTGTGGACTATTATGAGAAAGGAAATGTATGGATTTTATGGTGATTACCTACTGATATGTCTTTTCTCACACCCTACTTATTCAAATTAGTGTCTGTATATAGAAGCTATTTTTCATGTTTAGGTTTCTAGTTCAATTATTCATTTAGAGTTATTTTTTTTGTGGATTTTGGAGACCAAGTGGTCACATGGATATCTTTCCATGTTTTTTGGCTTTGGTTTTGTTTTATAGTTTCTGTTTTGTTCATCCATTATTGTATCTGGATCAATTTATTATTTACTAACATTCAGTTTTTTTTCATACTATATTTTATTTATTTGATACTATATTTTCTTGGATAAATCATTCCTACAATTATATATTTGATGCTTAATGCTAGTCTCTATACTCAGATGTTCTGTAATGCCACTCAGGCTTTGTCTCAGACTGGGTTGGGTGACAGGTTGGATGGCAGCCTGGCTTAGTTCGTGATACCTATTTACCAAATTAGGACACACTGATTCCAAACATAGAATCCATTTCTCAAACCTCAATTCATTTAAGTGAAAAAATTTCATTTAAAATAAAAGCGAAAAAAATAATTAAAAAACATTTCTCCAAAAAATAATTATTTTTAAGCAGAAAAACAAAATTTGTATTAATTTCAGGAATAAAATTCATTCTAATTACTATAATTATATTATTAATAGTACAATAAAAATAATTTTTCATTGATTCCATTTTATAATAAAATGATACTTTTTACATTATTGAAACAAAAAAAATCAATAATAATTAATACTTTCCACTATTCATAGGAAAATCAATATTTTTAGAAAAACACAAAAAAATTCACCCGAAGATAATTTGGATATGGTGATTTCAAAAATTATTTTCATTTTATGAACTAAAATTTCTAAAATTAGACAAAATTAGTTATATTATTTTATCACAAAAATCATTAAAAATCAATTTCTTGAAGAAAAACTATTTATTGCAAATAAAATGAATTTAATAGAAATTGAGTATTTAATTATTTATAATAATTTAATAAATTTTTATTGATAACAAAAATAGCATATATATTTCATAATGTGATTATTATTATTATTCATAAACTTAGATTAAATTTCTAGTTTATAATGGTCATATTTAAATAAATATATATTTTGGTTCGGTTAGGATCAGGGTTGTGTTTTGTATATAAAATATAACATAGTTTTCTTCTATAATATATTGGTTTTACATTCTCTCTCCTTTAATAAATTACATCCTCTCATTTGGAAATTTTTCTTGGTAGTCAAGGGTATGACATTTGAAAATTCCTTTGTGGAAAAATCCATATCATAAAAGGTGTTAATAAAATAACCTCTTAAAAATAGGGAAATGATATATAATGGTCATCAAACAACGATATTTCCAAATGGAATAACATATTGGGAGGTAAAAATATATACATAGAAGAGAAAAAAAATCCCAAGGAGAAAAAGGGAGTGATAGAGAACAAGGTCATGAGAAACATAACGACTACAAAACCATAAATATGTGATGGGAGAAAAGACAATAAATTCATTGAAAATGATCATATTAGGATAAAATTATTAATATATAATCCTATTCTTAGAGTCAAGAAATTCCTTTACCATGTAGACTAAGATCATAAGAAAATATACTTACTTGATATATTTTTATTTCATAAGATTAACTTCATCCTTTGGTTGAACCAAGATCAATTTCCACATCATTTTGTACAAACAAAATGAATATCCAAGATGATTATTTTAGTCCTTAAGAAGTAAAACTAACTTTTAATACATCATAAGATCCATAAAAGAAGAAAATTTATTCCTATCATCCTTATATATTTTATAAAACAAAAATAGTTAAAAAAAATTTATCCAATAATACATTAATCTCTAAAACCTCAACAACAACCCCAAAATTTCATCTTATTTTATTTCATAAATAGATAACGTTATGAATCTTTAAAAAAATTCAGACCAAAATTTAAAACCCCAAAATTTTAAATATTTGATCAAGAATTTATTCGTAGAAAACATAAAGTGGAACATAGTTTCACATACCAAACATATGAATTCCTTGATATCATATTCTCATAAAACATAATAATTACCTAAATTACTACAAAAATCATAATGAAAACTTATCTACTTCAAAAAAAATTCTTTTTCTTATTCCTTAATAAAAATCATGGTTATAAATTATATATCCTAAATAAAAAAATATAGTAAACTGCATCCTAAATTACCTTTTAATAAAATTACTAATCATATCCAAGGTTACCAATACTATCTCATTTACTTCAACTCTGTGAATATTATCTGTATCCAAACTAGACATTATTGACTCACCACCAAGAAGATATTAAGGGTTATCTTTCACTTCTTCATGTATTCTCTAAAAACATAACTTTAACACTAATTCACTTTTCATGGTTATCAACACCATTAAACATATTAGCTCAAATATTTAGGGAATACTAATGTAGAAAAATCATTATATGTTTGATGATTTTTATAACCAAAATACCATTTACATAATAATACTACATAATTATTAAATCCAAATACACAATAAAGTTAATCATTTCACTTCAACTGTAGTAATAACATATGCTTGGCCTTCTCTCCATGGTTTCTTATATGGAAATGTTCTTTGAATCTTGGGGCCCAAGTTTTAATAATTCATAATCTATTCATTGTTAAAAAATATAAAATTATAGGTTTTTTGTTACCCATTCATTTAGGTGCCCAATGGAATTTGTCACCATACTTGAAGAAAACTCACATTCCATTTGAGTATGCACCATGGTATTTATTTCCTAAATTATCACATGTGTGAAGTTCCATCATTACCTTATATTCATTCACCTCATTTATTTTTTCCACTACGGAAAAATAGAATATACTAACAGTTTGGAACTATTTTAATAGGCCAAGAAACTATAGGTATATCCTATACCAATGGTTTGGAGGGTTATTGGCTATAATGTTGATGGTATAGATCTATACTAAATATTTTCGGAAAACTGTTGCTACAGGTTTATACCAATGGTTTGATAACCATTGGTATAGGTATATCACAATGGTTTGAAACTATTGTTATAGGCCTATGCCAATAGTTTAAAAAACTATTTGTATATATAGTGTAAAAATAAAGAGATAACCGAGGATCTAACCTAGCACCTATAACTTATACATCAATGACCTAACCACTGAGCTATAAATATCATTATCTATATAACTTGATATATATATATATATATATATATATATTTCCAAATAATTTATATTTTGATGTATTTAATAATAATTGAAAAAATAATTCATAAAAAATATGGGGACCTAAGTGAGTGGTTTTACAAAACTATTACTATCGGTTTTGTATAAGGAACTTATACCAATAGTTCTTACCTAACTATTGGTATATAGATAACCTATACCCATTGTTTTGGAAAAACTATGGGTATACATTTTGAAAATGGTTCCAATTCCTATGGTTTCTTCAAAACCATGGGTATATGGTTTCATTAAGCCACATATCCACATAGTTTTTCCAAAACCATAGAAATATGTGACCTCTACTAACACTTTGTTTGATTACTGTTATTGGTTTGTCGGTATAACATAAATTTATAGTACTATACTTCTGTGAACAATCAACCTCTTCTACGATTTATTTCCACTCAAAATATATGATATAGATATTATTTCTACATCCTAATATATCTTGATACCATACCCTCATATGATGAAAATGACTTAGAAACTAGTTCTCTATTAATATTTTGACCAGTTCAATCGAATAAATGAGAAAACATACTTTTTTGAGTACACATGTACTCCATAACATTATTTTAAAATATCATTAATTTTTACCTCATACTTAGAAACACTTTCCAATTCCTTCTATATTATATTGATGAATTTCTTTTCTATATCATATTGTTCCTCATGAGAAAATTATATATAAAATAATTTTACTTTTTCAGTAATTTCTTCGTAGATTTCTATTTCATTAACCTCTTTAGTGTCCTAGATCAATTACCACCATTGATCGACACCTCCTTTCAAAAAATAAACATTTAGAATAACCTTTCTCTTTCACTACATTTTAAATATAAGAATATCTTTTTGATACATTTAAATAATTTGTCAACTATCATTGGATTAGTAATTCCACTAAAGGATAGTGGTTTTTGTTGCAAGAATTGTTTCAATATAAGTGAATCATGTTTTGTAACAATAGGTTGTTATATATGGGAAATGTAATTTTTCATAACCTAGGTGACATAACTTAATATTCCCATGATCTAATCAGTTTAAATACCATTTATATTGCCTTTCTTAGTAGAGAAACGTGTATAGTATCTATGAGTATTGATTCCCTTCCTTCTATTCAGTATTATCACTAGCTCACTATCATCATAAATATTTATCCATAAATTAAAATTCCTATAATGGTAAAACTATTCAAATACTATAAGGGATTACTATATTTATAATATTATCTATATTAATATAAAATATATCTCTCAAGGTTTCTACTAGACTGGGCATTGATACTTACTAAAAAAACCCCAACACTAGTGTCCCAGATCCGGTTTATTCTTTATTACATTTTTAATAGATTCTTGTAATCACATCCCAAAGGACAAAATAGTTTTGTAGTATTTGAAAAACTAGATACATACATGATTCCCTTTTTAAATTGGAACTATAAATTACATATAATAAAATTATTCTTGTGTTCTGGATATTATTCATAATATCCATCTTTTTATCTTAATGAGAAGAAAAACATAAAAGGGTGAGCTAGGATGCTTAGTAAGGGTTACAAAGAGATGATTCTATCACGAGTAAATAAGGATTAATCAACATGGAAAGGTATGTAACTGAAAATACATGACACATAATCAATAAATTACCACGAAATGATTCCCTAAAATATATCAATGGAAAAATTTTATGAAAAATAATTACTAAATTCTTAGTTAAAGAAATGAATATTATTCCACATCATAATCTCAAAAATCATGATATATCTATCACAAAGGCCTTCTGCCACATAGTTTAAAACAATGGTCACATACCCATTTAATTCTAGATAACTGATTTCTAACATGACATATCTTGATGCGTCTAGGTGATATGTAATTAATGGGCCCTACCATCATTTCATGTCCAATGTATTCCTCTTATATCTAATGACCAATTTAATTCATAAACACTTTTCCTTATAAATAAATATCCATATAGAGTCAATAATACAGGTTTACCAAGGTTTTCCCAAGTCAATTAAATAAAATTCAAGGTAATTTTATGTAAAATGGTATATAGTTTAAGTAATATTCATATCCATTGTACAATGAAAATGGATATTTAAGAATTATTTAATGTCTAATGATCACAAAAAGGTTAACATTTCAAGAGACATATTATATCCACAAAATTAATATGGAGATAAGAGGTACCCATTATAATATTATATTTTTTAGTAATATAAATTCTTTTAATGAGTAGATGAAAATGTAAAGTAACAATTTAAAATATGTTTTCATAAATAGTTTCCTTTGATAATTCATTGACAACTTGTAGAAAATATTAAAAGATCTAAACAGTTATGAAAGTGGGAAAGGTCGTTAATGCCATAAAAGTTAAAAAATAGTCCTTTGACTCTTTGTAATGAAAGATGAAAATTAAATCATTCTATAAACAATTATGAATATTACATTAATACTATGTAAAAATTAAAGTATAAATTATCATATCATTTAAAAACCATTTTTGAAAATAAAAATTATTTTCCTAAAACGATTTTGATGGTTTTATAAATTGATGAAATATTTAACCGATCAAAAAGAGAAACAAAATTTACTTTTCTTTTAAAATTTTCTCTTGAAACAGTAAATTAAATTAAAATATTAATAATCATGACTAAATATATATTCTTATTAAATTCTAAAAGGGGGAATTATACAAACTACATGAATTAAATAAGAATATAATAACATATATGTCTCAAGGGAGTGGAAATTGAGATAAAATTCCATACCAATATCGTATCATTTAATTTATAATTATTCAATGAAGTTATTTTGTGTAATAAATTTAAATAAAAACACTAGTGGAAGTATAGGATACTAAAATTATACATCAATCCCTACATAATAATGGAATAATATAGTCAATGATTTATAAGTATAACCAAACTAATGGAAATTGAGATAAGAGGAACTTAACTAATTGGTATCATTCAAGTCAAATCCCATTTAATGAAATAATTCAATATGAAAATTAAAATACCAATAATAATGAATGATTCCTTATTTAATAAGTGAAATTGGAATTATACACACTACATAAATTAAATTTTGTGCATAATAATAAAATAAACCTATATGAATATAAAATTAGCTAAAATCCCTTATCTCATGATTACCTTTAGTTAAACATTCTTTAACCTCATGTATAATATGTTTATATTTATTATAATTAACTACCATAAGCATATATGTATCAGTAATATTATAGATGATTCATTCAAAAAATGTTATCAAATATTTGTAAACAAGTTTCTATTATTATCATTATTTTAGTTGATAACTACTTCATTTTTATGCATGTTTTGATTCAGTAGTCTCAGTCCATGAATCTATATCATGGTAACATAATATTAAAAATGTAATTAAATATATAAATATAATATATATTCAATATATATATGTATATTAATATCCATGAAACACAGATATTGTGAAATGAAATACATTGTTCATGGAGACGGTAGGTCCTACGTACTGATGAATGATGTTTTCACTTTTCGATGGATGGAATGGGAGAAAGATGAAAAATAATTAATATTTATAGAGTAATTATTAAATAATATATATAATATAATCATTAAAACTATCCTTATTACAATACTTGTATAGAATAAACGAATACTGGTTTTCATCGTTGTGCGGAGGTGGTAGTCCAGACATACACACGAGCGATATTATAGTTTTCCTATGATTTGATGTTTTGAAGGTATATATATGATATTATAGTTATAGATTCATATTTAGTTATTAAATAAAATATTAAGTCATTCGATCCATTCTTATAATCATCCATGTGATGTTTGGATGGAAAATAAATAACACCTCTATGTAGAGAAGGTAAACCTTATATAAACATGAGTGATGTTTTCGATTTTTAAAGTATGGAAAAGAGATAGAATGTTGTTGTAAAAAAATCATAATAAAACATAAATATATTTATTATATTTTATTTATTATCTAATTTTTTTTACATCTCTTTATGATAATGTATAATGATAAATAAAATTGAAGGATTCAGTAATGATGATTATCTCTTATTCGGTAGACTTCCTTTAGACCACTTATTATGGGAACTAGGGTGGGTATTTAAGAAGGAAACATAGACTATATATTAAGGATAAAGGTACTTAGTAGATAATTGGTTTGGTTTTTTTTGAGTTATATTATTCAAAGTGTTGTGAATAATAGAGTGAAGATGTGTCCTCTTTTAGTGAGGGGGAGAAATCCTGGAATTTTTGGAAGTATTAAATTAATATAAAATTGTTTTTGATCCAAAAATGGATTTATTGAGAAAATTATATAAAAATAATATTATAAGTTGAAATATCCTCATAAAATAAACCTTTTACATGTTATAGGATTTTTTATCCCCTATCAATTTGATTTAACCCTATGTTAAACCTTTTAATAATTAGTGTAATATTAAAGTATTCTACCATTTAAGTGTTAATAATGTTTATATAATATGAAAATAAAACCTTTAAATGTACCATTATTGTTGTTTATAAACATATCGAATTAATTTTTCTTAATATAATTTTTTATGAATTTTTAATCATTTAATAAAAACGTGTTTATTATAAAATATTATTAATTTATTTTTAAACACTATTCATTCAATTTTTCTTTAAATACATTAATAAAATTTATAATTAGAATATAATACTTTTAATAATCCCTAAAATTTCATATAGATCAATAAAATTCATGGGACACATTAATCAAATAAAATTATATTATATTTATTATTTTTAAAAAATATATTTTGATTTTATATTAATTAAATAAATGATTGTTAGTGCTTCCCCAGAATGTTAGGTAATTATTACATCATTGAATATTTGAAAAAATTTTACCAATATTAAAAAATATATTGGTAAAATTAATATTTATAACTAAACATATCGCTTATTTATCATTATGTCAAAAATGTAAATACTATTAAATAAAGAGAACGATATTTTTGGACATTTCTTCAAAAAAATAATATATATCTGAAAATAACGTGAAACCTAAAATGTTCATATATTCTTTTTTTGGATGATTATATACAATATAAGATCTTATATTTAATTTAATTTATTTTTTGTTGTCATTTTTGAGTCTATATCAATTTATTTTTATCCTTAATTACCTGACATACCCTTTAATGTGGTAACAAAAATTATTAGGGTTACTATTATAATTTACAAAAATATATGAGACCAATTTACCAAATTTTGAATCACTAATTCGAAATATTCTATAAATTTTTTAAAATTTAATTTATTTATGTGGTTAAATTTAATTTATAATAAAATCTACAAAACAAAATGGAAAACCATTTTTCAGAAAAATACCTTTTTAAGTGTAATTTTTAATTGTAAAATAATGTGAAAAAATAATTAAAAGGAATATAGTACGATTATTAATAATATAATATAACTATTTTTAATTTTAAACTATTTTAAAATAGATTTTATCTTTTTATATATTTGAAAAAATATAGATTTCAATAAATAGATTTGTTTTTTCACCATTCATTAGAAAGTAATTTTTTCATAAGAATCCCAAAAAGTCAACCTAAAATACTTTTTTTATCATAATTTCAATAAAAAATATAATTTTATCAAATAAATTTAATAACATCTGAAAAATGTTAATTATATTATTAGATCATAAAAAACAATAAAAGTCCTTTTTTGAAGAAAATATCTGTTTAAAGAATAAAATAACTTTACTAAAAATTGTGTTTCTATTTTATAATAATTAATTAATAATTTTTTGGTTTATTATGATTATAATATATAATTCATAATTTATTTATTCTAATTCATACCCACCAATTCAAAGACTAGATTATAATTTTCATATTTAAATAATAATATTACACGGTTAACTTAAGCTAGGTATTGTGTGTTATATAATATATCGAACATAGTATTATTATGAAACATTTGGGTGTTATATTCTCCCCATTAAATTAGTTTAATTATAAAAAATGTATCTTTTTCTTTGTAAAAAGGTTTTTTGAACATGAAAATTCCTTTATGGAAAACCCCACATCCAAATAAGGGTTTATAAAACATCCTCTTAAAATTTGGGAAACAAAAATATGAAGGTAATCAAAAAACAATGTTTCCAAATAGATGAACAATACTTGGAAGTGAAAATATGAACATGAAAGAGAAATATAACACCTAAGTTAAAAGATACAATGATAAAGAACATGTTCAGGAGAAATTTTTTTGACACATGGAAAAGAAGGAACCATTGGAAGGTTGGGAAAAGAACACTATCTAGGGCCAAACCCACTAAGAAACACCACGAAAACATGTAAGAACATGAAAACCAAAAGGGCACTCGAAAAGTTCAATGTTAACCAAGAAAACCTGCACCATCCAAAGAATCTTGGAGTCAATAGAACCCAAACAAATAGAGGTTGTGCACAAAGGATAATGACACAATGGCAGAGGGAACCCAAGAAATACATAACCATCCAGGTGTAGAACCCCTTAACATCCGCAAAATCAACAAATCGGTTCCAAGTCGAGCCATCGTTGTCCGTAAACGCTCCTGAGGGCATCCCGCACTGTGGGTGCCCACGAGAACCCAAGGCTACGAACCTACGCACTAAATGAGCCAACCTGACGTCCAAGAAGCAAAATAACCATGGACACACAAGATATGAACTGAAGGTCCATGACGGAAGATCTATGTCAATACCCAAGCTCCTTCACACCTCAAAGATCATTGGAGCCAATAAACCCTCACCATCGTTGAAGGCGGTCACTAGACCACCCAAGCCTATGGAAATCAATGCATCTTCGCTGCCTCTCAATGATCACAGTCATTGAAACTCATGTTGCTGCTGAAGGATGATTCCAGAAGGCCCGAGCCGGGGGAAATCTGATCAATCCATGGGCCTTAAGACAATTTCCAAGTACAAATGAGACCAAATATGCAAGACACACCTTATGAAGACGCTGAAGCTTCTTGGATGCCAGGAGGAGGAGACAAACCAGGATGAGGTAGCTGAAGTGTGAAAGATCTGTCACCATCAAGATTAGAAGAACCCTAGGGGAGTGGAAGATTATAAGGGAGGGAGGAAGCAGTGGCAGGAACCCCTAGCGCCATGGAAGGTATAACTCACGCTATTCCCCTTACATGCCAATCCATGTTCCGGGGAATGATAATCATTACAAAACCATAAATCAGTGATGTGTGAAAAGACCATCAATTCATCTGTAATTTTCATATTAGGAAAAAATTGCAGTTTTATGATCATTTTTTAGAGTTATTGAATTATATTACCATCTAGACTAGGAAGATAATGAAAATTAATTAGATGATATTTTTCTATTTCTTAAGTATAATTTCATCCTTTGGTTGTTCTTTTATCAATTTTTTACTTCATCTCTTACTCAAATAAAATAATATCCAATATGAATTTTCTAGGAATGAAGAACTAAAATTAACATTTGAAAGACCATAACTTCCATAAAATAATGAAAAGTAACTCCTACCATATTTACATATTTTTTAAAACCAAAATGGTTAGTTAAAATTATCCAATAATACATTACTCTGTATAACCTCAAAAACTGCCCCCAAATTTCATATTAATCCATTTCAAAAATATTTAACAGTAAGATTATTCTAATAAAATTCAAACCAAATAAAAAAACAATAAATGTGAAATATTTTATGAATAATTTATTTCTATAAAATATAAAGTGGATAATTCCATCAAATACAAAACATATTAATACCTTCTTGTCATATTCTCAAAAAACATACTAATTATTTGAATCTGTATAAAGACTTAATGAAAACACAACTTTTCCAAAAAATAACTTAATCCTTATTCCTTATGTAAAATATCAGGCTATAAAATATATTTCATAAATATAAAAATGCAGTAAAATCCATCAGAAATTACATTTTGAAGAAATTACTAATGATTTTCAAGGTTACAAATACTATCCCATTTACTTTATCAGTGTCAAAATTCTCCTTATCCCAACTAAAAATTATATCCTCACTATTATAAACATATTAAGGATTATCTTACCCATATTCATTCATTGTAAAAATATCACTTTTCCACCAATTTTCTTTTCTTGGTTATCGGCACCATTCAAAAAATTCATAAAAATCCTTAAATAAGACTATTATAGCACAATACTTATATGTTTCTTGATTCTTCTAAAAAAGTATTATTGATAAAATACATCTACATTATTATTGAATCCAAATACATATGAAATTTTTATCATTACACTCTGGTTGTAGTGATGGAATTAGATTGGAATTCTCCCAATAGTTTCTTCAAGTGTATGTTCCCTTGACACTTGGAAACTGGTTTGAATAATTCTCCATATCTATATAGTTGTAACAATTAAAATTTGTGGTTTCTTTCTTACCCATGGATTCACATACCTATTGGCCTTTCTCGCCAGTATTGAAGTAAAATCCCATTACTTATAAGAATTTTCCAATGCATTTCTTTCCATAATTATCACATATGGGAAGTTCCATCCTTCCCTTATTTTCCTTCACCTCATTTATTTTTCTATGGTACTCATTCCACCTATTCTTATATTTATTTCCATTAAAAATATATGAATTGGAAAATTCATTCTCTATCTTGATGGGACTTGATACTATATAATCATATGAGTAAAAAATCTCATAAACTAATACCCTTTGGATAATAAGATTAATTCATTTAAACAAATGATAAATCTTACTTTCTCGATTACGTACATGGTCTAGAGAATAAATTTATAAAATATTAAAGTTATCCTCACACTCAAAGATAATTTTGTCTTCCTTCTATATTACATTGATTAATTTCATTCTGACTCAGATCAGTTCTCACAAGTAAATAATTTATCAAATAATATCATTTTAAACGTTCTTCATTAAATCCTTTCTATTTCATCAATCTATTTAGAATTTTGGAACAATGACCAACATTGATCGAAATATACTTTCAAATAATTAACTTTTAGAGTAAACCTTTCATTTTTATTACACCCCAAGGCCTAGAATATCTTTTCAAGAGTTTTAATACATTTCTCAACTTCAAATGAACTATTAGCTCCTCTAAATATGGAACGATATTTTTAACATGAAGCGATCTAATATTAGTGAATCAGGTTGTGGAATAATAGCTTGTTCTATTTGGAAAATGTTATTTTTCATAACTTGTGTCAACCCCCTTAATATTGCTATGATCTGGTTAGTTCCAATGACTGTTGTACTAGATTTCTTAGTAAAGAATACTCCATATTGTCAATGGGTTTTGATTCCATTTTTTCCCTTAGGTGTCACCACTAAATAATGGACCACACTATATCATATAATTATTAGTATAAATATTTAACCATGAAATAATATCGCTAAAATGGTAAAATCTCTTAACTGATATGAGTTATTATAATTCTCATGTTAGCTATGTTCATTTAAAATCAAGTACACAAGGTTCCTATTAAACCAATATTTGATACCAACTATAAAAACCCTACTACAGTAACCCTTAAATGGAATCTTTTTTATTATATTATCCATGAATTCAAGTAATCACATCACAAAATATAAAATAGTTTAGTGGTACTGATGAACCATATGGATATATGATTCCCTTTTTATTTTATATAAATAAGATACATAACATAAAATCATTCATGAATCCTCAATATTATTAATAATATCCCTCATATCCATGGGATAATAAAATATATAAAATGGTAAGATCTGATTCTTAGTAAGGGTCACATACAATAGAATATTTCATGAGTATGTAAAGAATAATAAATGATAAAGGTAAATAAATTAAAATTATTTCCATTTAATCAATAATAGAGAAAAAAATGGATCCCTGAAAAATATCAATGAATTGATCTCATGGATAATGATCACTAAATTCTTAATGAAGGAAATGAATATTATTGGACATCAGTTCTTGAAAAATCATGATATCTCAAATATAAATACCTTCCACTAAAATAGTATAAAAATATGGGTTAAGACTAATATAATGCTAGAAAATTTATTTATATCATAAGTCTTATCAATGCATTTAGTAGGTATATTATTCCATGTCTGAACTATCAATGCATTTCCAATTCATTACTCATATATCTAATGATTTACTTAATTCATGAACAACATACCTTACGAAAAAATATTTATATTATGCAAATAATAAATATTTATCACCTTTTTCCCTATTTAATTAAAGAAACTCAATTTAGAATCCCATATGTAAAATGGTATATATTTTAGGTAATAATCATATATATGATACAAATAATATGGATATTTGAGACAAATGTAATGTCTAATGAACACAAGAAGTTGAATGTTATAAGGGGATGTTATTATCCAAAAAATCATTTATTTTAAATAATAAATGAAATTGGAATTAAAAAATTTAAAATATGTGTTCATAAATAGTATCCTTTGAAATTTTATTGATAAATTTTAGAATAATATAAAGGGTATAGAACAGTTATGGTTGTGGGAAATTATGTAAAGGATGTATAAGATAAAAAATTCATTTTAGTTTTTGTAATGACTGTTGAAAACAAACACTTTCAGGAAAATATTATAAATTTTCCTTTTATAATTAATAAAAATCGGAGGATTTAATAAAATATATTTTATAAATCATTTGTTAAAATAAAAATTATTATCTTAAAAAAAAATAAAAATACGGAAATGGAGGAAAATATACCTAGTTTAGAAGAGAAATATTATAGGATTTTATTTTAAAAATTACTGTTGAAAGAGTAAATTGAATTGAATCATTAATAATATTGAATAAATATATATTCATGTTATATACCAAAAATGGAAATTATATACACCGTATAAATTAAATATTATAATAATACCAAATATGTCTCAATGGAGTTAAAATTGAGACAAAATAACTTAAACAGATTGTATTACTGATGCGAGAATTAATAAATGAAGTAATTATGTGCAAAAAAATATATATTTTCAAAATAAAATAAAATAATATCATAGATAATTTCACACATAATCATGGAATAACAATGTTGATGAAGAATAAGAATAAACAATTGAATGGAAATTGAGTAAAGAAACACTTAACCACTTTGTAACATTTAACTCAAATCCCGAAAGATGAAATAATTCATTTTTAAAACTAAAACACCATTAATTATGAAGATTATTGATTTAACTTGTCATATGGATAGTATATACACATTATAAAAAATTCGGTGCATAAAAATAAAATTTTCCTTAATGGAAATAAATTGAGTTGAAATCTCATACCCCTGAAACCCTTTAGTTGAGCATGATTTTACATTCTATATAATAAATTTAAATTTATTTTAATTACACAAATTAACCATATAAAAAATTATAATATTATATATGATCCATTTATAACATTTTATCACACATTTTTTAATAATCCACCAATATTATCCTTAGTTTGAGTGATACCTACTACATTTTCATGTATATTAATTTTCTGTAGTCTCAATACATTCAACATTCTCATGGTCAAATTATATCCAAAATGATATTCTGGTTATTAAAATAATATATATTCAACATATATATATATATAGTATCATCCATAAAATATAGAGATAGAAAAACGAGTGACATAATTCATGCAGACGGTTGGTCATATGAACGCTTGAACCATGATTTCACTTATCGATGGAAGGAATGAAAGAAAAGTGAATAATAATTAATCATTCCATAATCATTATTATATCATATATATCATATATATAATATATATTTTTTAAATTCATCATTATTTCTATCCATTTAAATCATAAATGAAATATAGTTTTCATCGCTTCGTGGAGGTGGTAGTCCACACGTCCACACAAGAGACAATATCATTTTCCAACATATGTGATGGAAATAGGTTGTATATGAAATTATAGTTGAATATTAATATTTATTTCATAATAATAATATCAAATCATTTGTTCCATCTTTATAACCTTCTAATTAATGTGTATAAAAAATGAATTACTCTGCTACGTAGAGACAGTAAGTAGTACATACTCCTGAGAGATGTTTACACTTTTCATATGATAAAAAAATAGGTTGAATATGGTTTTAAAATAATAACAATAAACTATAAATATTTTTAGGATACTTGAATTATTATCATACTATGGTTTTGACCATTTAATATGATGTTGATGAATAAATAACTCGACGAACTCAATAAATATGATTACCTCTTATTTGTTATACTTCCTTTAGATATATTCATACGGGACATAGGGTAAGCCTTTTGTAAGTAAAAAACCAATATAAATTCAATAATGGTTTTTCTAATATAAATGGTCAAGGTTTGGTTGAGAAAGATTTCTGAAAGTGGAGTGAATAATTGGGAGAAGTGGTTTCCTTTTATAATTGAGAGGAGGGAAATTCTTGGTATTTCAATAAGTATTAAGTTATTATAATTTATTTTTAATGTTAAAATGGATAAAAATTTTCAAACATATAATATAAGAATATTATAATTATAAATAGTCTTATATTTTGTATTTTTATGTTTTGGGGTTTTTTCTCCCTTATCCATTAGTTTTAACCCCTCATTACCTATTTTTGTATTTACCATAATATTAATTTTTTCTACCATTTAAATGTTATTAATGTTAATATGAAACTCAAAATGACCCATAAATTTAACATGGTTTATGTTTAAAACCTTATCCCAATAATTTACTAAATATAATATTTTTATTAATTTAAAATCATTTAATAAAATATTATTTATTATAAAATATCATTAATATCATTTAAACACTATTTATTTAATTTGATTTTATATACACCAATGAAATTTTATAATTTAAAGATTATAGTTTAAATCATCCCTAGCATTTCATATTTTATATGAAATTTTTAAGACACATTAATCCATTCCAATTATATTATTCTAAGAATTTTTAAAAGCATTTATCTATATTTTCTTTTAATTAAATAAATGTTGTTTCAGTTTTGTAGAAATATTTAAGGTAATTATTTCATCACTAGAAATTAGAGATATATTAAATTTATATAAAAAAAATATATCTTTAATATTAATTTTTAGCCAAACTTATCCTTTATTTATTCTTATTTCAAAATTTTAATGTAACAAAATAAAGAGAATGACATATTTTTCTTTTTATTATACAAATAATATAATGGAAATCATTATGAAAAAATGGAATAAGAGGAAAATATATTATAATTTTGATGATTATGAATGACTTATAGTCATCCAATAAAATTAAGGAAAACGTTAGGGTCATTTTTTGTCCTTAAATTTGTTTTTAAAACCTAATTACATGATTTTCCCTTTACTAGGATAATAAAAATTAATAAGTCTACAATTAATAATGTCAATAATAAAATTTATTTATTTAAAAAATTTCTAACCACTAATTCCAAATATGGGATAAATTTTTAAAAATTTAATTTTATTGTTTTATAATTTGATTTAAAATAAAACCCTAAAAACTGAATGAGAAATATTTTTTCAGATAAAATGTCTTTTTAATTATAAAAATGGTTTTATATGAAAATAAAGTATAAAATTTATTAAAAATTACATAAATGTATTATTAATAATATAATATAAATAATATTAATTCTAAAACATTTTAAAAATAAATATAACATTTTTACATTATTGATAATAAAATATAGTTTTCAATAAAATGCAATAGTTTTCACTATACATTAGAAAATCAATCTTTTCTGAAAAATCCAAAAATGTCACCCTATGAAAATTTTGATATGAGGATTTAAAAAATGAATTTTATTTTATCCAATTCATTTTCTCAAATTGGAAAATTTTAATTTATTATTTTATCATAAAAAAGAAATAGAAATAATTTTTTAAGAAAACATATTTTTGGAAGAATAAAATAACTTTACTGCGATTTGCGTGTTTACTAACAAATAATAAATCAATGAATTTTTATTGAATATGAACTTAATATATATTTTATTATGTTTTTATTCCCGTTGCTACCATCCAATTAAATGTATGTGTTATAACATTCATATTTAAATGAGGATATTTCATAGTTCTCTAAAGCTCGATGTTGCATGTTATATAGGCTATTGAACATAGTGTTATTTTAAAATATCTACGTGTTACAATATCTCAACAAAAAAAATTTGTGCATATTGAATTTTCCCTTACTTTTCACCTCATTTTACACTCTTAGGGAATATTCTTTTGTTAATTTACATTTTCTTTATAAAACGCTATCTAGTATTTGGATAGATAATGACAATGATTGGACAAGGTTAAACATAATATGTCATATATTGAAAAGATAGTGTCATGGTATAAAATACCAAGAATTATTTTTCAAGATTATATGATTAACCAAAAATATTTCTCAAACCATGATTTTGGTTTTAGTTAATGGATGGGACCTAGAGGAATCATGTTAATGATGAATGTGATGAATGATGTAATGATTGTCTTTTAAAGAAACAAGATGAAATTACAGATTCAATGAAAAAACATATAGTTATGTATAACTAACTATATAGATATATGATTAACATCTTGAAGATAATAGAGTTTCAAAATGATCCAAATAAAAGAAAAATGGAGATTCATAAAGATCATTAAGGAAAGAAGATTTGGATTCCTATATATAAAAAATGTTGGACGAAGTGTGTGAAAAAATGCCTCAATGGAATAAAAAGATGTTTTATATGTGGAAAGTAATAACATAGATAAAGTCATTTCTATGTAAAAACAAATGGTTTAATGGAGGTAAATAAATTACATCCCATGTTACCTATTATAGAATAATGTCTAATGTGTGGGAATCTTGGGAATTATCATAGACAATTCCCTAATATAAGGGAAAACTCTTAGGCCAAGGAAGGGATTATCCAATTCCAATTATTGGTGTAAAACGATTTATATTTTTATGATTTGGTATTTTATAGTTATGTTTTATAAGTGCTTTATTAATGATATTTTTTCTATAAGAATCATTAATAATTAATTTTTATTCTATAATATTTTTATTTAAGGATTTTCAAGCATATGTTTAATTTTACCGATAACTTAGAAACGTGATTTAATGGTAAGGTGACATTTGTGGAAGTCGCTTGATTGAGGGATAGAGAACCCCTAACATTTTCAAGAGGTTGATATAATAATGTTTAATTAGGATAAAAATTTTACTAATAATTATAATTTAAAATGGATATTATTACTGACCTTGAAATTAATTAGTAATATGAAAACAAATGGATTAATGTTATTTTTTATGAATTCTATTTCATTTTTTGATTTATAGAATATATTCTATAATTGTGATTTTATTTATAGAATCTGGAAACAAATATTTGTATTCGTTGAGGTATTAAAGTGATTCATGTTGTTATCATGTTTTAGGGGAATATAAGATCAAGGTATTGACATGTCTGGTTTGTGGCATTAATACGTGCATTATATTGTATGGGGTATAAATTTAACATTATTTTAAATCTTTTTACACATTTTTCAAACATTTTTTTAAAATTTTTCAGAATTATTTTTTTTGGATCCATATAGTAAAGTATTTATGGAATCATTTACATTAAATATTTTGTGATATAATTGTGGTTTTATAGATCAAATTAGTCATTTATCATATGATGTGTTATCCATTTTTGATAATTTTTTATAAACATTCTTTTTTTGGTAAATATTTAGAGAAATATAGAATTATTTTTAATTATTTTATATATCTTATGGTCTGTTAAATGTTATTTTTAGTTCTTTTGGAATGAAAAATAAAATTTATTTGAATATGGATGAAAGCAGTTGGAAGTTAATTATATTCCACATCCAAAGGATAAAATTACATTTATAGATTTGGAGAAATAAAGTAGGTATATTTTCCCATATTTTATGGTAATGGAATTCCTCAATTATAGGAAAACTATTTTGAATTTTTATCCATTTTATATTTTTTCTTAGGATTTTAAGGTCATCTTCGCCCTAACTGATTTATGGTTTTGTGGTCATTAACATTTTCATGACCATTTTCTCCATCACTATCTATTATTATTCACACATTACATTTCTCCTCTATGTCTATATTTTCACTTTATTCTGATTCTCTTAATATCTAAGAACTATATTATGTGTTATTTTATGGAATATTTATGTTTCTCACAACTTATTTTCAAAGGGTTCTTTTTAATCATTTTATACAATATGGGTTTTCGAAAAATATATTTTTAAATATAGATTCATTGTTTAACATGATAAAAATTTGAGGACATAATTTATATTGGGGGAGGGAGAATATAAAAATATCACGATTCATTGTTTAGAAAATATATTCTTTAAATATATTTTATTTTTTCAATATCTTTTATTACAATGAACCCTCATTTTAAATGAACCGTGATATATTATCCCTTTATAACCCAACCGTTGAATTAGAAAGTATGAAATAAAAAAATTAATTTTTTTAAAGGTTTAAATAATTCAATTTTTTTTTAATTCATAATAAATAAGTACTCAAATTTCAGTAAAGTCATTTTATGCTTGAAAAAGATGTTTTCATCAAATATGATTTTAGTCCCATTTTCATTACAAAAAAAAATAAAACAAATTTTTAACTTTTTTTGAAAGTTTGTATAAGGAAATTAATATAATTTTTTATGTCCACATTTCAATATTATCTTGGTGGTATTTTTTATGATTTTTCTGAAGAGATTTATTTTTTAGTAAACACTGAAATTATAGATTTCTTTTGTAGAAATTAAGATTTATTTTCAAATAAAATCCCCATTATTTTTTTAATTTGACATAAAATTAAAATAATTATAATTTAATTGTAAATATTCTAATTAATTATATAATAATCATCATTATACATTAATTTATTATATGTTTATTTTCTGGTCTTGAAAACACATTTTTCTACAAAATGTTTTTATGCGCACATTGTGTTTTTACCTTAATAAATTAAATCAATATATATTAATTATTTGAATTTATAAAATTTATAGACTATATATTCAATAATATATTTTAAAAATTCATTTTTTGGTTCTGACAAGGAATGTAATGTAATTAAATTATGTTTTATACATAAACATTCATTTCTCTAAAAATAATATTTGTTGCGGGTTGCATAGTTATTTAAAATTAAATTATTCCACTTATAGAAATTAAATCTACGAAAATTTATTCCATATTTGGAATTATCATAAATAATATAATCAAATAGGTTCAACTTATTTTTTTATGGTGAATAGTAGAAGTAGTAAAATTATTTTGTCATGGTTAAGGTTAAAATGGGTTTACTAGGGGTTAAACCAATAGATAATTATAATATTTCCATAAAAAAATATTTAGTTTTTATATGAATCACATATTTAAATATTATCTTATCATTTATATTAATAATTGGCTATTTCGATCCACTTTCCCTTGAAAGTGACCATGTGTAATTGAAATCATTTCAAAAATCATGTGTTTCCCTCCCCTCACTTAAAGAAGAGAAACCATATTCTTCCCTTATTCACTCTATTTTCAACATAAATATCATCAAATAATTTTTTTAAAACCCTATATTTTCCCTTCAATTCTTATTATATGTTATTTTCTTCTCATAAGACTGGTAATTCAAGGCTTAATGTGTAAGCCGAAGGGGTATCTTAAAGAAGAGGTGTAAGTCTTGTCTAAGCTCATTCAAATTTATTTCGTATTAATCCATATATAAACCTATTATATTGAAAAAATTAATCTAGTATCATAAATATATTTAATGTTTTTATAATTATTTCTCAACCATCTTCCACACATTCTCCATTAAATTGTAAAACAAAGTATCGCTCGTGCGTATATATGGACTACAACAACCACATATCGATATAATTAATTTTCCATCACTGATATTCATGGGTTGTTATAATAATGGATTTATAGTTGATATATTTAATATTTATAACATAAATATTTTTCTATAATTATAATATTATATCTCCATTATTTCCTTCTAATCTATTGGTAAACGATAATTTTACTCATTCATACTTGTGTACAACCACCTCTATGAATCGAGGTGATTTTTTTATCATTTTATATTTTAAATAGATAGTAAAAAGGTTATACATAATGAATACATCTGATATTTATCATATAATAATGATTATTTAATGTTAAATTATAATTTATCTTTCTTTTGTTCCATCTATCGAAAACTGTAAACATCTCTAACGTGTACCTATGGATTGTTGTCTTAACAAAGTTATGTAATTCATTTTTCATAACCACACAATTTTAATGGTTAAAAATATATATATAACTAATACATATGATATTTTTATCATTACTAACATTAGTAACCATAATCAATGTTAAAGGATTATAACTATCAAACTCAAACATACATGAAAAACAATGCAATTAACACACGAAATGACCGCTTTAATATAGAATTGTTAAAAACCAGTTTAAGAAATGATATAAGTGGATCACATGTAAAATTATATGTATTAATATACTTCTATTATATAATTATAATAAATCTAAATTCATTATATTTGAGTTTATAGAGATTAAAAACATGATGGACTTGAGGTAAGGGTTTTGTCACAATTTCTCTATATGGATACTTGTTTAAAAGGCATGCAAAAAAATTTCCTACTATGTATATACAAAAAAATAATTTTTTTTAATAATAAATGATTTAATTCAAGTTATTTAATTAACTATATTACTTTCATTCTTTGAATGAATTTCTTTTATGAAATTACTAAGGTCATAAGCGTTCTTTATCAAAATTTTGATTTATTAGGACTTGTTTAATGGTAAACACATATATTATTTCAGTAGGTGTATATACCACCTCATTGATATATTATATCATGAATATCCTTACAATAATAGTATTTAAATTTTCATTTGAATTTATTTTTCTCATGGAGGCTATTATTCAAAAGCTACAATATTGGTAAGCGGTTTATTTTATAATCTCATTTTATAGTGATTATTTATTCTTAAGATTTCATGATGATAAAATTATGTGATATATCTATCAAAATTTATAATTATTTTATTTATAATTATTTATTGTTTTTATTAAATGTTTTTATTTATTTTTCCCCTCTTTAATTACTCATTATACCCATGGAATATTTTTAATACAAATAAACTTTATTTCTCTCTTCAGTCTGGAATATTTTCTCCCATGTCTATATTCTATTTAAAATGTATTCAAGAATTTTTTTAATATTGTACAAATATTATTTAAATTATTTTTCAAAAAAAAAATAACTTTATTTACCATAGTTTAAAAATAATTATATTATAATTTTATGAACATGGCACGTTTGTCATTTTATAAAAAATATAAAAGAATATATTTAAAAAAACTTCATGAAATAATTTACATGGAATAGTGATTATTATTTTCTTTAATGAATAATATAAATTTTTATTTTTTTTATTTTCATGGAAGAAAAATTCCTTAATATTTTTGGAAATTTTTAGATTCTAAATAATTGGTTTCAAATTAAAAGTGTATTTTCTTCAAGAAATGTTCTAGCGATATTTTAAATGTATTTTTATCTATAAAAACATTCTTTGGTTTTTCATATTATTTAATAGTGATACGATCCAATATTACCAACTTTATTAGTTATTTTTATGGTTTATGATTATAATGATGAAATTTATCTAAAATCGATATCCTATCCATGAGTTATGAATTGATGATACGATGATTATTATATGATCTTGTGGGACACAGATATGGTTTTTATTATTTGATTGGTGGGACCAGAATTATGGATCCCTCTAATGAATTGGGTAAATATTGGTATCTCATAAGATAATAAGGACTATAATATGGAGTTATACTAGTTTCGTAAGAGAATATTTTCAATAATATAGTCTTGTGAGTCAACAATGACTAAGTAAAAGATGTAATGTTGAGTTAATCCAATCCAATATGATTGGTTTTATAGACATCCATGTCAAAGGAAATGATTTTATATTCTTGTCTGTATGAAAAAACTAATGTCTCGCACTTGAGATATGTTCTCATTGAACATGAATTTTTGTTCATGATTCTACATGCTTTGGTCTTAGGTATTTTGATTTATAATAATTCATATCATGTTTCATGATTAAGATATATGAATTTATTGGTATGATTTTCGATTATTAATATCATTTAACCATACCAATATGCTTATTTTATAATAATTTATTAATATCTCTTCATTTTAGATTTACTGAGCTTATATTTTCCCCTTCCCTCAGTCACGACGAATGGTTTTAAGTATGATATGTCAAAGAAGTGTTGATGTTTTAATGAATTAATTAGAAATGATGGTTATATTTTATGTAAATTTTTTTATATATCCATGTATCCAAAGACACTATACCATTATGTTTATGGAATTTATTGTATTATTATGTAATTATTATTTCACTTATAAGATGTAGTATTTATGTGGGATAATTTTGGGTTGTTATAATACCTCTCTACTAATAATAGAAAATGGAAACTTCATAATGAAGAATTCTAATAATTAATTCCATTTTATTCCTTTTTATACAAATATTTCACAATGTTGATACTTTAATTTATTCCCACTAATTTTCCAAATCATTTATAATTTTCAAATTTAATAAGTATATTATCAACTATAACTGTTTAATCTTAGTTTAGTGCTATGTTTGAAAACACAAACCACTTCATTAAATGATGGCACTCGGCGAAGACGACGATGAAGATCGATGGAACTCGGTGACGGCTCTTGGCGACAAACCGTAGACCATGAGTGTGGATGGGTTCCCCGCCTCCCTGAAGGTGGGAGGGGACGGAAGTTCCTCCTCGACCTTCGATTCCACAGGATAATTTTGTACCTTTATCGAACCCTAGTTTTCTTCCTGAATTTCCATCAATCTCTTTGAGTCTGAAGGTTCCGGAGTTTCATCTTGGGGATCCTCAACTGAGGATTTCACTTTTGGAGTTCTCGGGTGCGTCGAATCTTCTGAATTTGACCTTGGTGGCTAGCTTTAATCACCGAAGACCTTCTGTGGATGAATTTGATAGATTTGTTTTCAGTAATTGGGATCTGCAGGATCGTGCGGTGGTGGGTCTGATTGACAAACACCATTTGATGATACATTTTTCATATGAGGAAGATTTAATTCCTTCATGGTCCTGAGATCCTCGACAATGCAATGGATGTCATTTTTTTCTTCCCTGATGGACTTTTGACCTATGCATGAACCGGGACTCTCCCTCCGTTGCGACATGGGTAAGATTTCCCCATCTTCCTTTTCCCTTTCAAAATCCAGCAATCATCTGCATGTTAGGGAATTTAGTAGGGCGGTTTCTCTGCGCTGAAGCCCGCACTGCATCGGTTAGTCACCCAGTTAATCTACGCCTCTTCGTTGAGGTGGATGCTTCAAAGGCGCCCGTGGAGTGGATTTGGATCACGATAGGTGAGGAGTACCGCTGGAGGCAAGCGGTGCTGCTTGAGTCCTGGACTGATTTCTGTCTAGGGTGTCTTCGTTTGGGCCATCGAAAGAAACAATGTCAAAGTGGAATTCTATCAGGTAAATTGGGAAGAAGTGGCAGAGCCGCGGATGAGTGGAATAAGATACACGGTTCCACAAAGAGTAGAAATGATGTGGGTGAGTTGGGCTTGGGTAATCCTTCTGTTACTGCGGTGTTTGAGAGGCTGGAGCAAGACCTATGGGCTGGGTCCTCTGGAAATGGTGTTGTTTAGGATTTTGTGGTGGCACAGACTGTAGGTGGGTCTATTGTTATTGCTCCGCATGGGGAGAGTGATGCTGCTGTCAATTTTGCTGGTCTGACTGAGGGGGGGGGGGGGAGCCTTCGAACTCAGCAGGGTCTATTACTGTTGCTTTGCATGGGGAGAGTGGAATCAAATGAGGCGTTGATGATTCTACTGTCAATTGTGTTGGTCCGACTGAGGGGTGAAGCCTTCGAACTCAGTAGGCCATTGGCGAATGGAAGATGCAAGTCCATGTTTGGACAGTGAAAGACACCATGTGCAATCTGCTGTCTTAGGGAGTTATGCTGCTACCTATAACCAGTTCCAAGTGTTGGAGCCGGAAGAAGGATGCCAAATGGTGATGGGTATCTCAGTGGAAGATGGAAACAATATGTAGTGTGTCTTATTTGATGTAGTGAAGGAGGTGGATGCTGGCCAGATGATTGAATGGTAGTGTGAAGAGATTGGTTCATTTAATGCTGTGAAGGTGGTGGATGTCATCCAAGCAATAGAAGGGCAGCCACAATGTTTGGGTATGATTAACTACAAAGGAGGTAATGAACAGAACCGAGGGGTGGCTGATGGTTTCAATGATGACACGACAATTTGAAATTGGGGGGACATCTTAGACAGCGACAAGGAAAATCATAATATAGTGGTCATGCCTTCCTATTATGAGGTTCTTAAGGACGGGAAGGGGAAATCTGGATAGGATGTGTCCACCACAGAAAAATAATGACGAGGAAGGACTACTCTGATTTTCCGAAGCCGCTATCTGTTAGGTCTTCTTTCAAACTGTCACGAACCAGGTCAGGTTGCCATCCGACCCGGCGCCCGACCCGATCTGCGGCAAGGCCTGAAGGGCGTTCCCAATCCCCACGGGCTGGCACAAGTGCCTGAGTATCAAGAGTAACCTGTGGGAACGGTTTACCCAAAATAGTGTACACAAACACTAACAAGATAATAGAAAATGAAACTAATAATTGACAACCAAAGAGACCATTAAACTGAAATCAAATTTAAAGGTTTACAACTAGAACCAACATCCAAAAATAAATGACAACAAAAGTGACAAAAAAAACTATAATTCAAACCTCCAACCGACAAGAGTGGTGTAGAATCCGCACGCCGCAACACCAACTTGCATGAGAAGACCATCAATGACCAAAACCACCATCGCTGAGCACAACACACAACCTGGAATACACAAGAAACAAGGTCTACATACACCCGAAGGTGTATCCAGGGTGTGAGCGAAAAGCCCAGTAGGACGTCACCCAATAAAAAGGTTCCATGCCACAGCATCAAAAGGACAATTTAATGTGCTTATTCAAGTTATACTTTTGAAATTATTTTAAAGAAAACATCTACAAACCAAATTCTAAAGGAAAACACTAAAAAAATTCATTTCACAAACACGATTTTAAAGAGGAAGAGGAAGGTTCATTATGGGCACACACACGCACACATACTCACACACACACACACACACACATATACACGCACACCCACACAAGTGGTCCTCCATATGCCGATGGAAGGCACCACGCCATCGATGGTAGAGCACTGTGGTAAATTTCCTAAGGATCATCTAGCTCGAGTGAGACCCTAGAACCTCGTGTCTCTGTGAAACGTGGCTTAGAAGGCCACGAACCTCAGAAAACGTGGATTAGAAGGACACGACCCTCAGAACACGTGGCTTAGAAGGCCACGACCCTTAGATATCATATGTTTAGTTAGTGTTGCAATCATCAATCCAGCTAAGTGAAACAAGGACGACACCCACCCGGTTCACTAGCGCACTAGTTCTAGTCCACCCACCTAGATACCCAGGGTTTTCCCATGTGCTCAAACAAGTTTCACATTCACATAGTATATTTCTTTCACATATCGCAGGACAAAGAAGATATTGCACACAAAAGTCACCATTTTCACACCCAAACAACATTAAAAAAAACTCACGCATGCCAAAAATACCTTTCTAAAAATATATTTGTTGTTACATAATCATTTCGCAAAAACCTCATTTGGAAACACTCAAACAAGAACTTATTCAATTCGCACCACTTAAGAAGCATTATCTTTAGTAACACAACAAGTGCTGACACAAATAAACACACTCAATGACAAAGAAGGGAGTCGTTCAAACCACTTGCTTAATAATTGTCCTTAAAACTAGTTTCACACCAACTACACAATTATCTGAACCATTTGCACCTCTTGTAAAACACCAAAAACCACTTTGAGGAAGCCGCCATTTTTTTTACAAGACACCATTTAAAAAAAACCAAGACAACACGCTTAAAATGATTCGCAACACATTAAAAATCCGCATTTAGTCACACAAAACTCAATCACCCTTAAAAACTCTGTTCGCACCAACCAAACATCACCTAGAACCCAACATAAAGACATTGTACCAAAACAACACATATTTTTAGGTGCAAAGACCACTTCAAAATCAATTTCACACTCAATTATTCTAAAACCACATTTGCACCATATAAAAAATTGATTAAACAATTTTAGGACATACCCCAATAAGGTCAAAATGAAAAAAACATGATAATTTAAAAAAAGTGAGATTTTCATTATGCACACATGTCAAAAAAAATTTAAAACGCCTTTCACACAACCTATTAAACCCAACTAATCATTTATACAACAACACGCATATAGACAAAAAAACGCATACTATTTCGGAAACCCAATTTTCATCAAATGAACACACCAAAACATTATAAACATAGATCACACCATGAAACTAATTCATAGAACATATTAAATTAAACTAAACAAACAAATTAAATTATCTAAATGATTCAAAGGCATGGAACCACCTACCTCGAGACAGTGGCGGATGGATCGAGGTGAACCAAAACATTGCGAGCTTGGTGCATAACACCTGTCGCACGACCATCGCACCTCAAAGGACCTCGCGCAAACGTAAAACATGAATTTAACAAAAACTTCAAGTTAGAACCATATAATCGGACCTTATATCCATTGGAAAAACAAACTAGAACAACAAAACTAAAAGAAAGAAAAAAATAAATAGTAATAAATGCAATAATAATAATAATAATAATAATAATAATAATATAAATAAGGATTGGCTTAACTGGAGGGTTGGTGGTCAACGATGGTCACCGGAAGGGGCATCGGAGGGGAGCTCTGGCGTGGTTCCGAGATGGAAACAGTGGGTCGGTGGTTTTTCCGTCGAATGGTGCAGGCGAGGATGGCTCAATGGGGAAACGCAGGTCGGGAGCAGGGGGAGGCGCTGGACTTGGGAGCCAGCAGGAGGGGTCATTGCTACATGGGGAGGGGGCTTGGTGCGACGGCGCGATGGGGAGAAGGGGTGACAACCTGTAGCGGATAGGGCAGGGAGGGTTGCTCCTCGACCAGGCCGAGAGGGGGAGGCCGCCGGAATGGGGGAGAGAGAGGCGGCACAAAACCGGGGAGAGGAGGGAAAAGGATCCGACGGGATGAAGAAGAAAAAAAAGAAAACGGGGAAAGGGGGAAGGAGGGTCTCCTGGCCAAGGGGCGAAACATGGCGATGGGGAAGCGGCTGGCCAGGCGGGAGTCGTCGGAATTTGCAGGATGGAGGCGGCTGGCGGTGCTGCGTGCGACGGGTGTGAAAAAGGGGCGCCGGAAGGGAGAAGTGCAGGTGAGGGGTCTAATGACCAGAACAGGTGATCTGGAAGAGGAGAATGGGGAGGTTTCACTGGGAATAAGGGAGTCTGACGGCCGGGTAGGAGGTAGGGCGCGAAGGAGGAGCGTGCGAGGCCGGAGTGATGAGGGAGCAGCGGTGTGCTCCGGCGAGGGGGGTGTTCTTCGGATGGGGCAAGGGGCGGCGTCGATTACTGTGGCGTGTGAAGATGAGGAGGGAGGTGTTGCAGCGTGAACAAAAGAAGAGAAAAAAAATAGAAGAAGAAGAAGAGATGGGTTCCGGCGGCTGGGTAGAAAAGCACCGAAAAAAAGGTGAAACCCTAAATGAAAAAAAAGAAATAAATAAATAAAAAATAAAACTAAAATAAACAAAACTAATAAAAAACATTAATATTAATAATAATGGTATTTATAAAATAAAAACTTAACAATAAAAAAAGATTGAGAATAACATTAATAATAATAGTAATAAATTTATTAATTTTTTATCACTTCTTATTTTATTCTATTTTTATTTTAACAATCATTTAATTTTACTTCTTTATTACTAATTTATTTTATTTAATTAGTTGACCAATGATTAGAACGTGCGATGAACCGTGTGAAGTCACGCGGTGATCCAGGCGAGGTCGCGCGGCTCTGACCGCAGCGCGCTAGATACAGTCAAGGCCAAACCACGCGTTTTTAAAATAAGAACCCCAAAAAAAATTACGTCAGGATTCAACCCGGACTACCCAAATCCCAGAAAAGGAAAAAAAATTAATAATGGAAAAGAGACGGGTGTGACAATTCTCCCCACCATAAAGCTTTCCGTCCCCTGAAAGCCACAACTAGGGTTGAGGCACAAAGAAGAAACTGATACCCCACTAAATTTCAAAGTGGATCTCCACAATCAACAAGTGAAATGTAGCAAAAGCAACGTGTTCAGAAAAAGTGACTCAAATGACAACCTCAAGAAGCATGTAGAAAGACTTCCTGATATGTGTTGCCCACCCCAAAGAGCTAGGACGCCTCCAGTTGACTGATCCAGGAAAGCAACTCTCGCACCTGCGGGAACCAACCTCACAACCAAAACACCTCAAGCATCATTGAATGAAAATCACACCATTTTACAAGAACAAAGATACAAGACCAACCCACATCCAAAGAATACTTCAATAACCTACCACTAAACCATCTCTAGGAATAAAACTAAATGGCCCACAACAGGAAAGCCCGATGGCACTCTCCACAATTAAAAACATTCCGACGCCAGAGACGAGACTAGAAAATCAACACGAGGAGGCAAGGGCGGACTCCCCACCATTAAGAACCTACTATCGCCCATGATGGGTTTGTGAAAATGACATCGGGAGGTCTGAATGGACTCCCCACCATTAATGAAGAGTCCAACTTCAATTCATTCCAGAGATATTTGTACGAGATCCGATGTGGGTCTCCCCACCATTAGAACTAATAGCAGGTACAAATATTTAGAAAAAACATTCTCGATGGTGACCAAACACCCCACCACAAGGGGCGGGGAGGGAGGGGCTTGACTATCGGGGCGTCAAAAGCATGACCCAAGACAACCAGAATTTCTACATTCCTGGATGATATTTATTCAGACTTGAGACAGATTTACTCAACGAACTCACATAAGGACCACTAAAACGATTGCATCCAATGGGACACAGTCCCCAAGGCTTTAAGGCAATGAGACGAACACGCCTCCACATGGTCGCTAAAACCTTATGCAACCAGATGCCTCATTCAGAGCAGAACAACCTTGGAAATAACTTAAACTGCCTCTACTTTTAACATTGGTGACAGAAATAAAGTTGGGGTCTCATACACTCCTGGGGTTCCTGACCACGCGCCAGCTTCACTCCGAGACCTATGGCTGGAGCCCTGATGTTTGAAGCATCTTATGCCTCGCAGTCAGGCATTGAAGGCTCCCGAGTGGAGCTTCTCATTTTGGTGCCACACACAATCATATTGCACCCGAGGAAACACCATCAAACACAACACATTACAACATCTGACTGATCATACACGAAACATTCACCAAAACCAGAGTTGAAATGGTGCATGTGCATCACCCCTTTTTCATAATGAACGAGAACACGACACCACCAATCATCACCTGAACATGACTGTTGCTGTTGAGAGGAACTTTACGCTGAGAAAGACCTTAAATCACATCTTAAACAACATGTGATTCCGGCGAACGACCATTGCAGCCTCATATGACTGGGACTGCCAAACTAGTAGCCTAACACGAACCTTTCCTTAAATGAAACAAACCATATACCAGAGGTCATTTAGAACGATTGATCGCACCAACTTAGGGTTGCTTCCACCTTTTTCCCACTGGAGTCTCCTTTACCACTTCCAAACCACCGTTGACTATCAAAGGGACCTCACGCTGCAAGATGTCACCAAACATGACCCATGCAGCCGATGAAAATACTACAAATCCCTTCGAGACACTGGTCAACACTAAAAATTCTGAACCGCCTTCACCCTTCCTCGCTGGATTTCCTTTCGCCGTTTCCAGGGGAAACCTTCAAGCGCAACGACGTCAAATTTCATACCCGATGACTCAGACAACATAAGGAAACCAAAACTCTGTTCAACTCCCCTCACATCTTTCATCCCACTATGGGAGGATCCACTTAGTTGTAAAAAGGTGAGGTGGGTTCAATTCTAGAATTCAAAAAGAGAGTCCTTCGATCAACTGGAGTGCCGACCAATGGCGAATTACCCATAGTCGTACTTCAATCACATGTCAACACTTTATGGGGGGGGATACACTTATCAAGAATGAAAACCATGGACCCAACCAAACTGGTCCGATGGTCAAGACATACCACAAGCGAACACCAAATGTGCAGGGGAAACCACTACAAGGGCTCCCCGATGTACTCTTCAAAAGAATTCACTAACTACATTCTTGCATATCAACATACAAATAAGAAATCCAACTCGGGACACAAATCATTCATAAAGGATCCTCATCTCAAAACGCCTCACATCCGACAATTTCAAAACACAAGGACACGCCACACAAACACCGTTTACTAAAACACCAAATTTTTCCTTTAACAAAACATTTTGAAGATAAGCAAACCCAGTGGGTTACACAAACAGCAATGGTGTCCCATGGGCCTCGCACATGCATGTTCTCATGCCACACCGGCACCCACATCATGTCCATCTAGGCACTCATCCACTCGTGTCGTTAACCATTTCCCTTTTCGAATACACTCATGCATGTGGTTGCCCATAAGAGCGCCAAGGATAAAAACCAAAGATTTCCATTTTTTTTCAAAACCAAAACATCCAACCCACACTTTCCAAACCTTTCACATCATTTTATTTTTCAATCATTTCATTTGAAAATATTTTCCAAGACCAAAACATTTTTACATAAAAACCAAATTCCCACGAATCCAAACCAAGGAGACGAGAAACAAAGCAGGAGGAAACTATGGTCAGCAGATGGTTGGAACATATGGTTGGCGGCCATACGCCGATCAAGCCACTGGACAGAGAGAGCATTTTAGGACAATGTCTCTGGAACCACAAGGCCTGCCAGACCCTGCGAGCTCATTAAGACCACTGACCTTACTCCCTTTTTGTTTCCCCAAGACAAGATTAACCGCAAGGACCATAAACACAGACAAACCTCAACATACTTTGGTAACTTGAGTCCCGCCACGAGGTGTGCTGGCCGGGCACCTTATTCGTAGCCAGAATGTCGAGTCTCGACTACCTTAAACTTGGTCTACACTAACTCTATCCCAAACGGACACGACCCAAAATAGAAAACCTTCCATCTGATACCATTTTGTCACGAATCAGGCTGGGTCGCCATCCGACCCGGCGCCCGACCCTGTCCGCAGCAAGGCCCGAAGGGCATTCCCAATCCCCACGGGCTGGCACAAGTGCCCGGGTATCAAGAGTAACCTGTGGGAATGGTTTACCCGAAATCATATACACAAACACTAACAAGATAATAGAAAATTAAACTAAGAATCGACAACCAAAGAGACCATTAAACTGAAATCAAATATAAAGGTTTACAACTAGAACCAACATCCAAAAACAAACGACAACAAAAGAGACAAAAAAAAACTATAATTCAAACCTCCAACCGACAAGAGTGGTGTAACATCCGCACACCACAATAGAAACCTGCATGAGAAGACCATCAATGACCAAAACCACCATTGCTGAGCACGACGCACAACTTGGAATACACAAGGAACAAGGTCTACATACACCCGAAGGTGTATGCAGGGTGTGAGCGAAAAGCCCAGTAGGACGTCACCCAATAAAAAGGTTCCATGCCATAACATCAAAAGGACAATTTAATGTGGTTATTCAAGTTATACTTTCGAAATTATTTTAAAGAAAACAACTACAAACCAAATGCTAAAGGAAAACACTAAAAAAATCATTTCAGAAACACAATTTTAAAGAGGAAGATGAAGGTTCATTATGGGCACACACACACGCACACATACTCACACACACACACACATACACACACGCACACCCACACAAGTGGTCCTCCATATGCCGACGGAAGGCACCACGCCATCGATGGTAGAGCACTTAGGTAAATCCCCTAAGGATCATCTAGCTCGAGTGGGACCCTAAAACATCGTGTCTCGGTGAAACGTGGCTTAGAAGGCCACGACCCTCAGAAAACGTGGCTTAGAAGGACACGACCCTCAGAACACGTGGCTTAGAAGGCCACGACCCTCAGATATCATATGTTTAGTTAGTGTTTCAATCGTCAATCCAGCTAAGTGAAACAGGGACGACACCCATCTGGTTCACTAGCGCACTAGTTCCAGTCCACCCACCTAGATACCTAGGGTTTTCCCATGTGCTCAAACAAGTTTCACATTCACATAGTATATTTATTTCCCATATCGCAGGCCAAACAAGATATTACACACAAAAGTAACCATTTTCACACCCAAACAACATTAAAAAAACTCACACACGCCAAAAATACCTTTCTAAAAATATATTTGTTGTTACCTAATCATTTCGCAAAAACCTCATTTGGAAACACCCAAACAAGAACATATACAATTCGCACCACTTAGGAAGCATTATATATAGTAACACAACAAGGGTTGACACAAATAAACACACCCAATTAAAAAGAAGGGAGTCGTTCAAACCACTTGCTTAATAATTGTCCTTAAAACTAGTTTCACACCAACTACACAATTATCTGAACCATCTGCACCTCTTGTAAAACACAAAAAACCACTTTCAAGAAGCCACCATTTTTTTACAAGACACCATTTAAAAAAAACAAAACCAAGACAACACGCTTAAAATGATTCGATGCACATTAAAAATCCGCATTTAGTCACACAAAACTCAATTAACCTTAAAAACTAAGTTCGCACCAACCAAACATCACCTAGAACCGAACTTGATGAAATTGCACCAAAACAACACATATTTTTAGGTGAAAAGACCACTTAAAAATCAATTTCACACTCAATTATTCTAAAACCACATTTACACCATATAAACAATTGATTAAACAATTTTAGGACTTACCCCAATAAGGTCAAAAAGAAAAAAAAACATGATCATTTATAAAGAAAGTGAGATTTTCATTACGCACACATGTCAAACAAATTTTAAAATGCCTTTAGCACAACCTATTAAACCCAAAAAAATCATTTATACAACAACACGCACATAGACAAAAAACCGCATACTATTTCAGAAACCCAATTTTCATCAAACGAACACGCCAACACATTATAAACAGAGATCACACCATGCAACTAATTCATAGAACATATTAAATTAAACTAAACAAACAAATTAAATTATCTAAATGATGAAAAGGCATGGAACCACCTACCTTGAGACAGTGGCAGATGGATCTAGGTGAACCAAAACATTGCGAGCTTGGCGCGAAACACCCTCCGCACGACCATCGCACCTCAAAGGACCTCACGCAAACCCAAAACACGAATTTAACAAAAACTTCAAGTTAGAACCATATAATCGGACCTTATATCCATCGGAAAACAAACCAGAACAACAAAACTCAAAGAAAGAAATAAATAAATAGTAATAAATGCAATAATAATAATAATAATAATAATCTTAAAAGGATTGGCTTAACTGGAGGGCCGGTGGACATTGACGGTCACCGGAAGGGGAATCGGAGGGGAGCTATGGCGTGGTTCCGAGCTGGAAATAGGGGGGTCAGGGGTTTGTCTGTCGAACGGTGCGGGCGAGGAGGGATCAAGGGGGAAACGTAGGCCGGGAGCAGGGGGCGGCGCTGGACTTGGGAGCTAGCAGGAGGGGTCGCTGCTATATGGGGAGGGGGCTTGGTGCGACGGCGCGACGGGGAGTAGGGGTGACGGCCTGTAGCGGATAGGGCAGGGAGGGTTGCTCCTTGACCAGGCCAAGAGGGGGAGGCCGCCAGAATGGGGGAGAGGGAGGCGGCACAAAACCGGGGGGAGGAGGGAAAATGATCCGACGGGATGAAGAAGAAAAATAAAATAAAATGGGGAATGGGGGAAGGAGGGTCTCCTGGCCAAGGGGAGAAACATGTCGATGGGGAAGTGGCTGGCCGGGCGGGAGTCCTCGGAATTTGCAGGATGGAGGCGGCTGGCGGTACAGCGTGCGAAGACTGTGACAAAGGGGAGCCGGAAGGGAGAAGTGCACGCGAGGGGTCCAATGACCAGAACAGGTGATCTGGAAGAGGAGAATGGGGATGTTTCGCCAGGAATAAGGGGGTCCGACGGCCGGGTAGGAGGTAGGGCGCAAAGGAGGAGCGTGCGAGGCCGGAGTGACGAGGGAGCAGGGGCGCGCTCCGGCGAGGGGGGTGTTCGTCGGATGGGGCAGGGGGCGGTGGCCATTGCTGCGGCATGTGAAGATGAGGAGGGAGGTGCTGCAGCGTGAACAAAAGAAGAGAAAGAAGAAAAAGAAGAAGAGATGGGTTCCGGCGGCTGGGTAGAAAAGCACCGAAAAAAAAGGTGAAACCCTAAATGAAAAAAAAGAAATAAAGAAATAAAAAATAAAACTAAAATAAACAAAACTAATAAAAAAACATTTATATTAATAATAATTTTATTTATAAAATAAAACCTTAACAATAAAAAAAGATTGAGAATAACATTAATAATGATAGTAATAAATTTATTAATTTTTTATCACTTCTTATTTTATTCTATTTTTATTTTAACAATCATTTAATTTTACTTCTTTATTACTAATTTATTTTATTTAATTAGTTGACCAACGAGTAGAACGTGCGGTGAACCGTGAGAAGTCACGCGGTGATCTAGGCGAGGTCGCGCGTCTCTGACCGCGGCACGCTAGATGTAGTCAAGGCCAAACCACATGTTTTTAAAATAAGAACCCCAAAAAAATTACGTCGGGCTTCAACCCGGACTACCCAAATCCCAGAAAAGAAAAAAAAGAATAAATAATGGAAAAGAGACGGGTGTGACACAAACAATCTCTGCAGGACTTGATATCTTTGGAGAAATTGAATCTTAGAAAGAAGTATGCAAAGATCCTAAAGCATTATAAAAGCTCGGAATGTGAGACGACCACTCCAGAAGGAGGTTCTTTTGGGGGTTGCGATGGTTTTGAAGCTTATGATATGTAATCATTCTTCTCTGTTCTTATCATACTATTCTTTTTATGTAATAAATAGATAGGGGCCTACCTCTAACTTACTTTCATGGTAGTTTTGTGTTCTATGTAGGTTATTCAACATGGTATATATTTAAAGGAAATTTCATACTAAATATTGAGATGTTATATTCCCCCCTTAAATAAATTATTTCCTAAATATTTTAATCATTAATTTCTAATTAAAATGGCGAATGGTTTCCAAATGATACAAAAGTCTAAAAAAATAATTTCTAATGAGATATAAACCTTTCTAACATGGTCAAGACATTGAAACACATCTTTTCCATAAATATTTTTGGAAAATAACATTAATTAATTCTTATTAAGAACCATATAATGGAATTAATTTCCATAGTATGCTTAAAAATAACCTTCCACTAATAAAGGACAATAGTTTGAGATGTAATATGGAATTTAATGTTATATTCATATTATAGTAATTAATATGGGGTCTATGTGAATATTTCTAATCCATTTTAAGAAGTCATATCTAAATGATGAGTAACATGAATTTCATGGAGCATATTCCCAAAAACATTAAAATGGGATATAATAATATTATAAATATGTTTTTATTTGATAATAGAATAATTAGGGTGGTTATTTAATTCTCACAGGAAACATCCTAGATATACAAGGGTGATACGAATTAAAATCAAATACTACATCAAAAACTTTAAAGTGGGGGATATGAGTGCCTTAATTATCAGGATCTACTATAGTGGTAATGATTTCATATGATCTTCCTTAATACCTAAATATTAGATGCTTCCAATGTCTATTATCCTTATTAGTCATTGGTTTAGTGAATTTAATTTCAAAATTCCCAAAATCCTTGCGTTTGTAATATTAGAGTGTTGGTGGAGCACTAGTTGGGATCCTTATTCCTTCCATTATATTGGAAGAACACTTTATCTCTCCCAGATAATCATGATATTGATGGAAAATCCTTCTATACTTGAAACAATTTCATATTCCTCTAAGAAATTCCTTTGGGTACTTCGGACAACATTCTTGAGATGTAGGAAGTCAAATTTCCTTTACTGCATGTTCATTTTCACATATACTTATACAAAATTCTACCATTCCCTTCTTGGGTGTATCTAAGATTTTTTTAGTGATATTTTTTCTTCATAATAACTTTTGATATCTGGTTGAGAATAACCATAATATTTATAACACCATCTTTTATCAAATTTGGTATCTCATTGGGAAAATTAGTGTTTTTCCAATTATATCCCTTGTTAAATCATTTTATCAATCCTCTAACCATTAAATAAAAAAAGTAAATTAGATGTTTAAGAATAATTAAATTAATATATGTAAAAAATGGAAATTATAAAATTTGAATAATTAACTCATTAAATATGTGAATACCTAAATTATGTAAATTTAGGTATCAATCTAGGTTATCTATAGTCGTTTTTCTATTATATTCTCTATCCAAAATATATTTAAATCTCATATGATGGTCTATAATGAGTGTGTAGATCACTAGAGAATATCCTGCATGAATGTAAAACATGGTATGCCCTTAGGACTCTTTACCACACACGAGGTGATGATTGAATTATTAACCAATCATTATTTTCAGGGTTATTACACCAAAGTGAATATGTTCTAGAGCCTATATCCACCTGTTTTTTATATATAGTAATTCCATTACTATTAAAACACATGTTTTATAATTTAGAAAATATTTATCACATTATCCTATATGTAGACTTATCCCAAGTGTTTTAATTAATGTTATCTTATCGGAATCCCTAAAAATAAATAAATCATTCTCTAATATCAACTCAGCCACCCCAAACCCATACTCCAATAAATGGCTCTATAAAACACATTATTTTAATCATAATCATTAATAAAAATTGAGATGACTCAATAACACTTAAATAATTTCACCTTAATTTAACATTATATCTCAAAATATTATGAAAATACAACAACCCAAAGGATTAGTATATTTAGATATTAACTACATAAAAATATTATTTTTACATTTCTCCATATTCACACCATACAATATAGGCTTTTAAATATATAATAGGATTTCTCATATTTATAACATGGGGAATAGAAATAAAAACAAATGGTGAGTTTAAATTTTCAGTAAGGGAAAAACATATCAACATGTCATCAAGGGATACATTATAAACATGTGAGAGAACATAAGCATGGGAAAAATATCTTTTTAAATGGAAATTTTCCAATAATATATTTCCATGAAATATCAAATATGCAAAAAACATTCATGATTTTAGAGTTAAAAAACATGAGACAACAAATATGATGCATGTATCATAACTTAATCATATAATGAGGAAATTTGACATAGGAAAAAGAATTCCAAATCATAATATTGTGAGCCAATCTATAAAAAATTATATCCATGGAAGATATTATCAAAATATAACCACAATTTTGTCCAAAAAACAATCAAATTAAGATATAAATAACCATTTCTACAAAAACACACATGAAAAAATTATCTACAATCATTCCCACAAAACAAACTATTGAAAAAAGTTAACCATTAAGATATACACGCAATAAACAAGTGAACAAAGCTATAAAGAATAAACCAAATTATTTTATTGAAAATTAGTATTTGTTTAATAATTCATCCAATTTTCATACAATGGGGAATTATTTTTTCCCAATTTATCTCTAGATATGATTCATTTATTCCTGTGAAAGATACTATGAATAAGAGAACATTGGTTCTTGGTGAAAACATTGTTTCCTTCTATCATCAATATTATCCAACGTTGGAATCAAAAAATTCATGTCACACACTTTGATATAGAACTCATGATCAGTTCTTCACTCGTATAACACAATTGAAGTTTTAGAAAAAATTATCTTCATTCCAGAGTAATGAGAAACTTATATCTCATTGCCTTGAATGATTTCTCACACACGAAGGGATGTAGATACTTTAAAAATACTTCCATGTCTGGTGATGTGGTGGGAGACCCTCAAATTTAGAATAGGATATCAGTTTCCCCCTATATTGATGAAAATGGTTTCAAATATGAAAAATACAATATATGAGTCCTTTTGGAAGCTTTTTTCACGGATCACATCCTTTTAGGGTGTATATTCCTTATCTAGGGGCATAGTTTTCCCCACGTGATTTGATTTGACAGGTTATGAGGCAAAAAAATACTTCAAAATAAAAGGATAAGGCCATAGAAAGTTGAAAAGAGATAATGTACCATTCACCTAGGTTCATTGTCATTGCTAGACCCCTTGGGTCCTACTCCCAAGTCACTAGTGTTCATTTCCTTGGTCAAAGTAATGTTTCACAAAACCACTAGATTTTTCTATTAATATAACCCCTCACCATTTTATTTGAACATACTAACTCATATGACTGAATGATTAAGAGGTTAAATACATACTCTACCCTATTTATCATGGATCCCTCTTCTAGGGTGAGACACATTGGTGAGCCACCAATCAGGCGATCCGCCACTTAGGTGATCTCCCACTTCTGTGATCCCCCACTTCGGAAAGTCCCCAATTGGGTGAGCCTGGACATGTGTGAGTCTACAATTGAGAGAGCCCACAAGTGGGAAACCCATCATGTAGATGGGAAGATACTTGGGGGATACCACACTTGCGTGAGCTACCACTTGAAAGTGCCCCCACCTGGGTGGTCCCCCACTAAGGTAACCTATCAGTTGGGTTACCTATAATGGGGGCGACCCTCAATTTAGTGTAAATCTCCCAAGGTCCATTATTATGGTGAACCTTCGCCCTTGGAAACTTAATAGGGAAAGCCTGTACGTATAGATCTACTAGAAAGAAATATTTGGTCACATAGTATTATTTTTAATTGATTCTTCACTTAACCCTCCACTATGGAAAACTAGATTGAGGAACAACATTTTTTTACTATCCCCTACTAGAGTAAATAAAGCCCACTTTTATAGACATATATGTGAGTTAATTAGGTTAAAAATCATTTTAGTTAGGACCTAATTATGGTTAATCCTCGTGTCATTCCTTTATTAGGGATAATAACCTCATCCAAGCAATTAATTGGGTTATGAACATTCACTAAACCTCATTGGGGCTAAGAATCTCAATTTTCACTCTTTGTGGTTAATAACTACCTCAACTAGGTCTCACAACTAAGAACCTATCAATACCATATACTCCTAGAGTTGGTATACTCCTCTTAGTTCCCCAAAATTCCAAAATCAATGATATGCCTCTTAGAACCTGAAACACACCTTCACCTAGTCTTCTTGGCCATACAAACCATTCTTATTAAACTTAAATATGTGAAAAACACATACACATCTATCTGGACCTCGTACTATGTGTAAACCTCAACCTTAACACTCTCCATTCCAAATTCTATTACAATTAGACTGGGGGGGGGGGGTATGAAACTACTTATGGCCCTCTTCCTAGGTGTAAGCCCTAATATGAACTCAAAGGAAAACATACATGAATAATCCCCATTTAGTTTCCTAATGCCAACCATTTTATGAAACATTTTTCCCACATGGGCATCAATAATGTCAAAGCTCTACTCAATCATCTATTGGGTACTCCAATAAAATAAAACCGATCATATACCTCCTATTTCTCACTCTGAGCAAGACTCACATGAGTTTAAAGGTTTAGATGATCATTATCCTAGAAAAAATGAGATAAAACATCATATGCACCTTCAATTACTTATTTCATGACACTAAAATATTTTGTGTGAATTGTTAAAACAGAACATTAATATGAATGGACCAATATTCGTGTATAACCATAAATTTTGTCCCTAAAAATATAAGATATTTGATTCCTAATTATGGGATCACTCTGTTATGTTCAAACCCAACCCCCAAAATATATATATATATCTTAATCCTAATACTATGTGTAATACCTAATGATTTATACTTTTGTCCAGTATCTAATAGAAATGATGAGCCACCCATGAAGATAATGAGTAGTCCCCACCCCCATCTCATTTTGTTTTACCATTAAGACATAGATGTATCTTTATGATAGATTATTCGTAATACAAACTCCATATCTTATCATCAAACCTTTATAACATAGGCACATCTCAAGGGAATATCTTGGATATATCCCACTTAGTTACCTATTGTCTCACCTTTCACGACATATGTATCTAATAGGGGATCCTTCTTAGTGTAATCTCCAACCTCAGCTGACTTCCTCTTATGAGATGAGCAAAAGAAACCCATGTTACTGGATTGGGGTTACAAATACATTCCACATGGGTTTGTCCATAGGTGATAAAAATCAATATTCCTTATGTGGTGGACCATGGAAAACCTATGTTATGAGAATAAGTTCTTCTTATGTCATATAGAATAAGTTAAATTATATTTATCAAGTGATGAGACATATATTCCCCTAGGGATGAGATTTGTATAAATTTGGTGATGAGCTAGGGATACCTTAGGTGATTAGAAAGGTATGCCTTTGATGAAAATCTAGTGTTGACCCATTATGTCCCTTGTAATGAGTATGATATTACCTTATGATCTATCAGGAGGACCATAATACATGCCTCTAATTATGTTTAAACCACAACCATACATTCTATTACCAAGTTAAAAAATCTGTAGAATGAAGTAGAAAGTGTGTCCCATGTTTAAGTCCCACACTAACTATTTTTAGACACCCTTTTCCTAGTTATTCGTACTGCATTATGTCTAACTTCATGGGATGATCCTTATCATAAAACATTAAAAGGTATAGCATACCCCATTAATAATCACAAAAATACATGGATTTGGATTCATTTTCTTATAGGATAATAAAGACATGCATTTTAGGTTCCATATTATAACACTAAAATATTTTAAATGTATTTACTTTTAAATAATCTTGAGGTATTCGATAGATTCCCTAACGTGCAGCCCCAATTCTAAATGAACTGTGATGGAATATACCTTCACAACCCAGGGGTCGGATTAGAGGTTATGAATAGGATTAAACAAAATTTAAAATATATATATATAATTTTTTACTAAATTCAAATTTATTTATTATTTTCAATAAATAATCATTAATTTTCCAGTAAAATCATTTAATTATTAAAAGATATATTTTTTTGTAAAAATATATTTTTCAATATGTTATGTATTTTTATATAAAATACTATATTTATCACTATTATAACTGATATCAATGAAATATCATGATAATATATATGAATAAATGAATTTTTATCCACATATTTGTTATCAAATCGTTAGGAATTAATACAAAAATCACTTAATGCTAAAATGGTTTAATTTTTCATAAAATTATTTTTTATGTGGAATTTTGTTTCATTATAAAAATTTATTAATTCATTATTGCTTAATTTTTTTAATTAAAATTATAAATTATATTTTCAATAAAATATTTTAAAATTATCTTTTTAGTTTTTATTAGGAAATTAATGAATGTAAATTTATTTTTATACTTAAAAATATGATTTTCTATAAATGTGTTTTGTAACATTTTCATGTTTATTTAAAAATTAATTTACATTAATTATAAAAATTAAAATTTTAAAAATGGATTCCATATTTTTAATTATAATTTCCAAATATGTTAATTATTCCACATTATTTTTTTCATAATGAATAGAAAAATAGAAAATATTTGTTATCACAGTTATGGATAAAACAAATTTACCATGAGTTAAACTATGAAATAACGGTATGTATCCCACATAAAATTTTATAATTATTATTTATTAATGTTATTTTTACCCTATATTATACCAAATTGTATTTCATGTGCATTTGAAATAATTATACTTGAGAAATATATTAAATATTTTTGAATATTTTATTTAATTTCATTTGTGTCTTATCTATAAATTATAAAAATTGTAGCACCCTTAGTTTGAAGTACATAATCATTTTATTCTTCTTACCTTATTTTTTTAGTTATTAGGGAAAGGTTTATGGAGGATTATAGAGGGTTAAATATATTATAATTTGGAATTTGGCTATAGGAAGAATTCACACTTTGAATAGATATTCGTGACATCAATGTTTTCTTGTAGGTGTTGCGAGCTACTTTCAAATATGGAATAGATTTTTTGGGAAGAATAATTTCAAGGAATTAGATCAATTAAAAATGTTGAAGTGGTTTTATAATTTTATGTTGAGTTTATACGAATCTTATAGTATGATACCTCTTTAAAATTCTTTATGTGAACTCCATTTTTGAGCAATGAATCTGATCAAGCCCTTCCTGTTTTAATCCTTTGTACACTTATAAATCCTCATTTCGTTCCTATTATTTTATTATTGAATTATATGGTTACATTGTGGTTTTCTAATCTAAAATTTTCAGAATCTTATTTAAATGAACATGCAATCATTTAATCATATAAATCAACCGTTATTACATAAATCTTTCTTCCCATATTAGATACTCTTGATTTTTCATGAAAAAAACAATATATCAATGTTGTTATCCCAAATATATTTCAATAGATGAGGATTTATTTCATTAAATTGGGATTTGATAGGGTAATTAACAGAATGTGCTAGATATGTGGAATCATCTAAAATCCATCACGTCAATGTTCCCGAGGTAGGCGGGTTTTCCCTCTTTCCACTTTTATTGGAATGTGAATGTTCAAATATTCATAAAATATTTTTTTATTTTTTTAAATTTTTATTCCCATAAATAACTATACTAAAAGTTTATCTTTCTATTTGGATATTGATACTGGGTTTTGGTGTCAATTATAACATGTTTGAGGAAATAATTAAATTAGTTAACTTAAATGGGAATGGTTTTGGAACATGTTCATAGAATAATGGGGATGTGGTATCAGATGGAAAAGAATATAATAGTTTTATATTCATAAATTGTATTGTAATATAACTTATTAATGTATACATGGGGATTAGAATCATCCAGAAGGTCATAAGGAGGAATTTTATGAAGTGATGACTTGGTAGAGGATTTATCACAACACGTGAGTATATAGATTTCATTCAACAAGCATTGGTTTGTTTGTGAAAGAACACATATGATTATTAAAAATTGGAATTTAAAAATTGTTTCTAATTCTTGAAAGGTAAAATATTTTTAATTTATCTACTTTTGGAAATGTTATTCATCTATATTAATTTATATTATGAAAACTTTTTTATATTATTTTGATATTCCTCCTACCTGTTCCATACTCATATGATCTAACATATTTTTAGTCTTAGTAGCTCATGTGAAAACTTTATTAGGGGGTTCTTACTAGCTATGATTACTCAACCACTATATACGTACCTTGGTAAATATGTAGATATTGTTTCACATGTTACAATTAAGGGCCCAGTTTCTTACATCACTAGTGGAGCCCCTTGAAGTCATTAATTTAGTTTCTAAAAGTGGTTCCTAGAGTGATAATGTCATGGTCTGTTGTGGTACCACCTCGGTGCCAATGTTTTATGGTTTTGGGGTATATGATTTCTATTTTACTCTATTTAAATATTACTCTTATGTTTTTTTTCATTTATTATATTTATTATAGTTGGGTCAGTTTATGTATCTTTTTTTAGAGATATCATTGGATTATTGAGTTCTATTTACCTTTTCATGTTTTGTGTTTACGTATATAGGGTAAATCACGCCCATGTAACTTTCTATTTAAACATTAGAATTTATTGTAATCCTTTGGTGTCTAGGGAATGCCCAAAAATGTTACTAACACCTATTCCTCTTTCCAAGACATTAGTTTAGGGGAAGGTTGCTAGAAATGTTATCAATATTTTTTATTCCATCTATGTTTTTTTGATAGTAGCAAGGAGATAGAAATATTATGACTTGAAATTTATATCATAAAAATATATATATATCCCTTTTATACTAAAAATCAAGTTACTAGGTATCCCATTTTTATAGAAATGTTTTATAAAAAACGTATATGTTCTGTTAACTCATCTTTGGGGTCTCATTCGATAAGTTATTGGTAAAAAAATTATTAAATATGCTTCCCAGCCTGATTACATTATCACATGTTTATTTTATTTTGATTCAATGATATTTTGATTATTATGTTAATATATAAAATATAAACATGAATAGATAAAAACTAAAAACATCTAAATTATTGATTTATAAAATGTTATTTTGACTACAAATTCCACAAATAAGGAGAAAGAAAAACTAGTGAGAGGGAGAATCTTAGAACACTGTTTCACCTAAACCTTAGGTAAATAACAATTTGGTTTAGATTATTGAAAAATACTTTTGGACTAATAATAAGGGACAAAGTATTAAGAAAGATAAATAAGTTAATTACATGGTGGAATTTCTAATTTGGAACCTACTGATGTTTCTGGGTGATTATGGACCTGAGTAAGTAGCGGTACATATGATTAGGATGATTATTAATTTTCAATTATTTGGGAATTTAGTTAAAATGAAGTAAAAACTAGCATTAAATATGTGTGAGATTCACGAATTAGCATGGTGGAACATAGTAATCTAAGCCAATTTTATTAATACCTCACTTGGATATTACATGTGGAACTATTTGAAAAAAAACACATTCTTGAAACCTTAAAAATGGTAAATATGATAGAAGTGTTTCAAATAGAAAAAGGAAGAATGTTAGTGACTGAATAAGAAGATAATTGTTATCACATTGTTCACTTTTAATTATTGGTAACTATAAGAGTGAGAGTGAAATAACATTACTCTGAGGTGGGTCTCTGACATGAGGTTTTATCAAAGGTACTGATTTTATATATTACTCATCATATATATATGGTAAATAAGGAATTGGTTAGAGAAGGATACCTAAAATGAAACCTAAGTGGAGGGAACAATTTTTTTAATCTGAGTGTTAGAGGGAATTCCTTCATCGAAATTAAATGCAAGTTGGAGGGTTTAACCTAGCGTAGCAAGGAAACAAAGTTCCAATCCCAAAAATAGTTTATTATTCACCCCATCACAATAATGAACTATGATATTTATATTGTGGCATGATTATGCACAGGAAGAAGGATTACAATTCACCACTAAATTATTTCCACCAATGTGGAATGAAAGGTAATATTAAGATTTATTTCCATAAACTAATAAAATTAGCTGGTGGAACTGGATCAAATCAGCCTCATGATTTTTATACTAAGATAGAATAGTTCTATCAAACTAGTTATCATCCATGGACCTCAGTGAACCAGGATACCTCTAGGAACACATTGGTTGTCTAGTAAAAACAACAATAAGGAAGACACAATTATCCTATATAATTTGATCGCCACTAAAATAGATTTGAGCATGCTATATATATTGAGAAATTGGGTTCCTCCACAATGCATGGTACCATCATTTTTAACATGACCCTTATGAATTTTTTATTTGGTACAAGAAAATCACATTTTTTTCTTCTTTATGTGGTTAAATTATTGGGTTTACACATAGGAATAATGCATCATATCATTAATATCAAGATACCCCACAGAAAGTGGGAGTGATGAGTATTCAAGTTCCCATTATGGTCTATTTACATTGATGTCTTACATTTTCTAAAGGAGTATATGGTCCTACAGAAGGATTTTATAATTTAATATTTGGGATGGACCGGTTAGTGGAGTTTAAATACTATATCAACTTCTACATTAAGAAACCAATTATCACATCCCTGAATGGAGATCTTCATGTATTCATGGGGGATTGGAACATAAATACTACAGAATATGGACCTTTATTGTTAATACGTTGAACCATCTCTACTCAGTTAGCAGAAATGACCTCATGAATTTTGGATGAATCTAAAAATATGATTCTTCCTTCCATCATGGATCAATGCCAATATATCTTTTCGAATGATTCCTCCATGATACCACCTAATAGGGAAATAATTTTTTTTTGATTTAATCCTGGTAAAAATTACTATTTCATTTTCTTGATATGTTATGGCTCTGATATAGTATAAGTAATTAATGTTCCAACTAGAAGAGTAAGTGAGCAAAGGCTTCATCTGACCTAGCACATAACCTTAGGCTGCACCTGTTTTATTTATAATGAAGGTATACGGTTCACATATGTTATGTTTTGATTATCGTAAACCAAATCATGTTGCAAAAAAAATCAATATCATAATCCTATAATTAATGATCTATTAGATAAATTAAAGGGAGGTAAGTGGTTCTCAAATATTGGTCTACGAATATGATATTAAATAAATAAATTGGTAAAATATGGTATTCAAAAGAAAACATTATAGATTCATTATGGCCTTTATGAATGTTTCATACTTTGGTATAATGAATGCACTAGTATTCTTTATGTCACTAATGAAGCATATCTTCCATAGGAACCTTGAATCATTTTTAATTGTATTTATCGAAATTTTTTTGATTTACCCTTGAATCAAGAATGGCTAGGAGGATCACATGGAAATTTAACTAAGTACATTAAAAGATAATAATTTGTATGATATGTTTTCTAAAATTGAATTATAGAAAAGATAATTCAATTTCCTAGATACACACTTTCTAAAAATGGTATATCAGATGAAGATGGGAATATTGAATCAGCCTTCTCTTCTAATCAATAAAATAATTGTTTTCAAGATACTCATTTTTCTAGGATTTGATGACTATTATGATCACATTAGTTAGGATTTTTAAATAATTGTTCCTCCAATGAATTATATGACAAGATATAGTGTTCCATTCATATGGAATGAGGAAATTCAGAAATATTTTAAATATGTTAAGGCTCATATCACCTTATGACCCATAAAAATATTTCCCAAACCAGGTAATAGTATTTTGTTATGTTGTGATGAATTTAGATCTAGTCTAGGTTATTTTCTCATATGAAGAGATAATGTATGATATTTTGTTTCAAGGTACTTGTGATCCCATGATAAGAAATATGTGAATCATGACCTTAAATAAACTATATTTTTATATGCCTTAATGACATGGATATATTACCTCAATAAAAAAGTGCATAGTCTCCACTAGTCATAAGCCCTTGAAATATATCTTTTCGTAGAAAAACATGAACTTTGGTTAAGAATGTGGATAGAGTTCCGTAATATATTTGATTTTTTCTAATGGTTAAAACCTATTAAAAGCAATTTTATGGAGGATGTGTTGAGTTGGAAATTATATACTAACTTGGTTGGAAAAGTTCATGGAAAATGGAAGCTGATGAGTATGATTTATGGTATACATTTGGATTGTGATGAAAATGATTATAATGTGATTGTATTCCTTGTTAATGTATTTAAAAACATGGTAGATCATGTAAATGAGGCTCAAAAATCAGATTATGATTTTATCACCAAAATTTCAAACTTAATGGTTGGGATACTTCTGATGGATGGACAGTTAATGCAAACCCTTTATTGAACTTTTATAATCAATTTTTGGTCCCTCATCCTTCCATGTAACAACTTATTTTTGGGTATCACCATTAATATATTTATTCATCTATTTATTGTGAAAACATATAAGGAAATGAGAAATAATTTTTGGTGGTTAGGTATTATACACAATACTTCATATTTTGTAACGAGATGTCTGACCTGTCAGCAGGTAAAGGTTTACCATAAACACACAACTTCTATGTTGTGTTCTATGTCTATACCTATATCAAAGTGGGTGAATATTTTCATGGACTTTGTCATGTGTATAAAAAGGAAACATTAGAATCATGATGCAATTCAGGTGATTGTGGATCAACTCAGCATATTAGAATACTTTATCTAAATCATAGAGTCCATCAAAAAATAGGATTAAAAAATGTTATATATTTTAGATGTTATCAAGGTGAATGGATTTCTATTATCAATAATCTCAGATATAGGCCAAAGATTTACTTCTCAGTTCTAGTGATCATTGTAAAATGATCTCATATCTCATCTGAATATGAAATTGAAATATCATCCACATATAGATGGATAGTTAGGATGAAAAATTAGATTTTATAGAATATACTCAGAGTTGGTTTTAGGGACTCTAGTGGGTTATGGGAAGATTATATGAAATTGGTGGAACTATCCAATAATAATAGCTCTTATGTGAAAATACATATGGCACTATTTCAAGAATTATATGTATATCCTCATCATTATTCACTATGTTAGGTGGAAACATGATAGACTTCATTGATTAGAGTGAGTATTGTCCATGAGACTATTGAGAAAATCAAAATGATCCAAAAGAGGATGGTTATGAATTAGATCCGAAAATAATCATATGCACAAGACCAATAAAAACCATTATCATTCAATATGAGCAACCATATCTTCTTCAATGTGTCAAAAATACTTGGACATCGATTCATGGGAAATCCATTGAAGCTAGATCCATGGTATGATAGACTATTTGATATTTCTTGATGGATTAACAATGTTTCATATCAGTTATCCCTACCATAGAGACTCAATTTTGTCCATAATTGTTTTCAATGTTCTCAACAAAAGAAGTTTCCACGGGATCCTAGTCATGGGCTATGTTGGGATCATGTTACCCTTCAGGCTGATGAAACATTTAATTATGAAATATTTAAAATCTAGATAGAAAGAAAATGACCTTCATATGGATATCTATTTCCTTGGTATTTCTTTTTTGTCCACATTGACTGGTTCATGAGGAATAATGGGAATTAGAAGAGTTTATGCTTGAGAAATGTCTTAAAATGTTCTGGGGTAATACTGATAACTAGGTCCATGTGTATAGAAATATCATTGGAGGGGAGACCGCAACACCCACATTTTGAGGTACACCTTCATTTTATCATTCCTAAATTATGATTATATTAATTTATATAAATTAATGAATATGTTTGGAGAGTTTAAGAGAAGAAAATCGGGAATTTATCTATTAGAACCATTCATTCCATGAAATGTTATTGGCAATGAAAATGTTTTTTGGGAGATATTTGTGAGTTAGTATCATGGAATGAATTAGTTTCTGAGTATAATTAGTTCACAACCTAATATTGTTTGATAATATGAAAGGGTTTTCTATATTTTAATCTATGGCGATGTGAATTTAATTTTATTAGACCTCTTAAATACTCATTAAATGAACTCCATTTTCATGTTATAAATATAGTCAATCACAAAATTTTTTAATCATTTTTATTCTTTAAAATCCTCATTTTGTTCCCATTATCTTTCTCTCATATTTTAGGGTTCCCTTATGTGATATATCGTAATCTTTAGTGGATGGACTCCAATTCTAATGAATAATTGAGTGTTTGATCATAAAAATCAAAGGATACAACATCAATATTTCTTCTTCTCATATATCTCCTCGGTATTTCATGACTGGAAACATTTATTGACGTTTTTATATATAGATATATGTAATAATATGAATTTTTATCAGCATGTATTGGGGTTTGATAAAAGAAAAAATGAAAAAACCTAAGAGCATTCATATTCCATAAATCATAGAAATATATTGCATGTTTCATAACACGATCTCTATGAGATTATCAATATAATAAGATTATATTTTGATTTTGACACAATTTGTTTCCACCTCTTTTCCATAATATTGGAAATGAATGTATTTCTTGTGAATATGTGTGGACAACCACCTCCATAGAGCAACATGATTTATTTTCTATAATCAACTCACATGAATATTGATAAGCTTTTATATTAAAAATATACATGATATTTATGATTTATTAATGAGAAAATATTAATTATCATTATTTCCTTCTTTTTCTAGAAAAAAAACAACATTCACATGTATGTATGGACTACCATATAAGTGAATTGTGTAATTAATTTTTCTATCTATAAATTTTATGGGTCCTTATATATATATACAATTAATATATATGATATTTATAACATTATTAAGATTCTATAGATGATTTGGGTAAATATTATTGTTTTTTTTAACTGAATGGTTATTCATGAGGTTATCCCAAACGGAAAAGAGGGTACCTGAGAGGTTATCCCAAGCCCAAATAAAGTACATTAGTGGTTATGTTAAGCCTAACATTTGATGTATTTCTTAATGTGTAGCCTTGAAATTATATTTATATAATTATGATTATTCTACACCTTATGATATAATATTATGAAAGTATATTATGCATATCTTATTCTATAATGACTCAAATTATTTGATCCCTTCATGATTCATGTCTTATAAAATACTAAAATTTATGCTACGACTCATGATTATGATCTATGAATTACTGGGTATGGTTTTCAAATGTTAAGATACTTTTCTCATACTCTTACTCCCATGTTATTATTTAATAATAATTGATATTTCCCTTGTTTACCCTTATAAAAAATTGAAATCAACCATTATTATGTTTCCCTTTACCCTTGATATGAAGAAAGGTTTTGAAAATGGCATATATGAGAATGGTGATAGTTTTGATGAAATTAATGGGAGATGATGTAAAAATTGTATGTACCCGTTGTTTATATATCCTTGTTTATTGATAACTAAATCATTATAGTTGTGGTATTTTTTATAATGATAAGAAATAATTATTCATCTAATAATATGTAATATTAATATATGTAATGTTTAGGTCACCTCAAATCCCAAATATACACCACTAACTAACTCCCATTATGGAAATGAACTAAAAAGTTCCAATATATTTGTATTTAAACCAAAGAAACAAATACTAAAAGATAATAATGAAGAAACTATAACACATGAATTTTCTCATAAAAACACATGAATTTGATAAAACTGTTTGAATAGGGTTAACTAGTACTATATAGGGATTCTAGAAGGATTCAAACAGATATATTACATCTATAATAGTTCCCCAATGTCGTTAATAATTCCACTCAAAATCATGCGGTGTACCTGAACTCCAATCCTCTCGACCATCATAAAATTTGAAGTTTCAAAGCTAAGAAAAGCCTAGTGAACATACATTGGAATTTTTGTTTTAAATTATTTTCATGTTTATTATTAATGTATAGAGGATCTGTTAGAGTCTTTATTATAAGGAAATTATGAGAATATATTTTTCTATACAAACAATTTTTTATTTTTTATGTTATTACCTTATCATTAACATGAGTATAGCGGCTTACCACAAGGATCCTTGAACAACTTTTGGGAAATAATACCCTTTCTTATATACACTATTAAAAATCAAAAAATATATTTCAAAAATATTATAATAGAAATTATTCCTTTACTTAGCTCTTTATCCACTAGACACATATACATAAAATATTCTATACTTCCACAATTGCAATGCCTTCTACCCACCCTTTTAAATAATTATCTCCTACTTTTCAAAATAATATTATCCTCTATATTGATTCAGTATTAAAATATTTATAATATCCATTTACTGTGGTATTCGTATGAGGTATCTCTAACTTCAACATATCAATTGATGTTATTAATCCCATTTTGACCTCTATGATTTTCATATTATTTTTCTTCAATTAGATTTCGTAATCCCTAATTTTGGAAAAAATGTATTTACCATATTTCATTATATATAATATTTATATCTTAATAGATATAATATTATCTTTGATTCATTCATTTTCATCCATTTAACTACCAATTTTTCATGAAAGTTATTTAAGTAAATTAGACTTATCTTCAATTGTTGTGAACATTATCTCAATATATAATTTCAAGAAACAATCCTCTTACCATAGACTATAATTTTTCAAATACCATTCTAGTATGATGGAAGTATTCATTCAATGTTTTATTTCGAAATAATTCTCATTTTCCTTTATATTGTGGATCTCTCCTTGATTACAACAAAAGTATCCTTTAGATTTAAAACTATATATTATTTTCACTTATGCAACATAATCAACATTATTTTCCATCACTGAGAATGAATAAGAATTTATAGATTTGAAAGATACTTACAAAATAGACATAGTTTAAACTTTTCTAATATAATCTTTAAAATTTACATCCATGGGAGTGATAATCCTCCTAATCACTTGCTTTTGGTTCAATTTTTTTATTTTTTTCCTCTAATAAATGGTAGTTCTCTCATGATTTAATCATGAGTAGTTTATCATTCCTATATTGTTACATGGTCTTTATATTGGTATTCAAAAATCTTTTTTTAATAGATCTTATATAGATAATCTTTTTACATTCACACCTCAAAAACACTAAATAATTTTGTAAATGTTTCGTAAAATACATTATTAGTCATGTCCCTAACATAAATATCCATGAACTGTTAATCATTAATTATTTAATAATAACTTTTAAAATCATTATAATTATGAATATAATTTACTACTTAATATACATGAAATTTTAGTTATAAAAACATATCATTCTTCTATATCTAAAATTTATATCCATAAAAACAGAAGGCATAAAATTAAAATCTATAAGTGGTGTAAACATTAAAACTAGATTGATAGATTGAAATATTCATTATAACATTCAGGATTTCATAGAAGTAGTTGGGAACACTGGATTATGATTTGAGACCCAAATAACCCTGTGATGGTTGGCTGTAGAATTAGGGTGAAACTAAAATTAAACCATTCTCCTTTAATCCTCAACCATATTTATATCTTGATCCTATATTATTAGGAGAGAAATTAAATATATAAACACTATAAATGTATCCACACCAAATATGAAAAGTATATATATAAGTTAATTCACTTAATAATTCCTAGATTTACTCATTTCACTTATAATATGATACATCCATGGAGTATATGCTTTTATATGGGTTTTAGTGATGCACCAAAATTAGGAATGTTATATTTTACTATATCCTAAAATCATGGTTTGCAATACAGGAAACCTATGCTTATATCATATATTACAATTGTATTTTCATTGTAGTATATAATGAAAATCACTACATATGATGTTGAATTCATGCATCAATATGATTTATTCGAATTAATTCCTTAGGTTATGAATCAATGTGATTTATTCAATGTGTGGATTAACATGTATAATCATTTGAATTATTCTAGAGGTTAGGATATTTATCAATTAGTAGTAAAATATTGGCTGACATAAGATAGAAACTAATTAATCCAATAATCTAACCCTGATCATTTAATAAATAGGGTCTATAAAAGAGATATGATATCTCCAGTTGATGAAACTTGATGCATGAAATCCAATAGATGAAAATTTAATTATTCAAAATCAATATTATTCTTACTATGAAGAATGTTCAAGAACCCCTTTAGGTATTCATGATCCTCTTATTAGGAACAAGGATCCACAGGCTTGTGTGATCCCTTATAGGTAAAACGAATTTCAATCATGATACAATGATCTCCATAAATATTACTACCTTAAATAATAAAATATATAACTCACCACAATAATGGTATGAACATATTTAAATTATTTAAATTTTTAGGTTGAAACTACTAAAGATATTTTAGAATTTGCACAAATTTTTTTCTACTAAAGATCATTATATGAATACAAAAAACATATGAATTGTATCCACACTGTGAGACTTAATTGATAAATTATTTTTTATACATTATTTTCATAGAATATTCTTAAATCAATTCATTTAAATCCATATCATAAAATAACAATGAAATAAATTAATCTTTTTTTCTCTATCATAGTGTATGATTTCCATACATTAAAGGCTAGGGAAGAGACCTTTTTATTAAAAAAGGGAAAAAATTATATACATGATAGATAGAATGGGTGATAAAAGAATTCATACCCTCATGCCAATCATAAAAAAATAAAATGATAATGATCATAGTCAAACTGATAGGAAGTATCATAATCATAATTCCAATCACAGCCAAATTCTAAAGGTACATGTGATCTGGTGACCATAGTTGGCTTTAGATATGAGTAGTCTTTACTACATATTTTTTTCCTTTGATGAAGAGGTTGAAAAACTTCATCATCCAAAATAGTTTTTCCTTTTGAAAATCCTGATTGTAAGATAGTATTTTTGTGGATTCATCCTCTATATCTTCCCACCTTCTTTGGATTCCCTACACCTCCCTTAATTTATTAATTTCCACTTGAATACTTCAATGATTCATATCATCACTCAAAATATTTTTCCATAAATTTTAGGGACAGAGTCATGATGCTCCAATTCAAAATTCACCCCTGATTTCATACCACCCTCATCTTGGACATTCACTTCTTATTTATGCACCAAATATAGGTTTATCCTTGACTTGGATCTAGTCAATGAAGGCCGACATTCCTTGATTTCATGAGAAATCATTCCTTTCTCATTATAATTAATCACATGAATATCTAATTATAATTATTAAGAAACATCCCCTACCTCTTGTGGAACACCATACTAACATGATACTTATTACACTCTGGATGTGTTCTCCTTCCACCAACAAAAACCTAATTATTCTTCATTTTCTTCCTATTAATCATATTCCAACAGGATTCCTCGTGAATACCTTTTAGAGAAAAAAAAGAGCATACACATTTTTACAATAATTATATATAACCTTAACAATAAGTTGGAAGTCTAGAAAAAATTCAGGTAATCTGTCATATTTCACATTTAAAGAGATATCATCATTCAATGTAGAAAAAACTATATTATGAATTAGACAAGAACATAGATCAAATCTCACCAAGAACCTGGTATCCATTTTAATTGGAATTCCTATAGCAGAATCTTGGTAAAAAAATATTTGGATTCCATAATATTCATTGAAGACCAATAATTGTGATCTAATCTCAAAATTTGTTTTTTTATAGAAAATGGATTAAATTGAAAATTTAATTCTTGAAAGTAAAACATACATAACTTTAATCAAATTGATCCATTTCCCATGATCTTCTCTTCATATCCTACAATGAGAATTTTTTTTGAATGAATCCACACCCCATAGTTATAGATCTCTAATTAGAAACTCAAAGGTAGAGGTTAGTTTTTTCACATAGCAATATATATTCTAATGTTTTCTTCCACCAGGAAGAACAAGTCCATGATTAATGGAGTGCTCACAACATTTAAATATATCAAGGATAGCCTCTATATTAGCAACCACATAGTTAGTTTCACCCTTCTACATTATTTTCTTAGTAAAAATATCATGCACACATGTGAAATATCATCGACTTTAATCCCTTTCAATTCATGTAAGGAATTTGTTAGAGGTTTATGTAGTTGTGAAATTACCAGGTGAATTCATTGCAGAAGAGATACCCATCTCCACTGTAGTAGTATTGGATCACATATCTACCTTATTCTCAAAAGGGTAGTTCACATTTTATTTCTCAACATTATGTTATTGATTCATTTTAGTCTCATGTCACATATTGGGATTAGAAAACACTATATCAGTGTGGGAAAACCCATCCACATCATACCCTGCCACAGTGGTCGAGTTAAAAATCATATATATATTAGATATTTAAACCATAGTGTCTATATCCATAGATTCTTACAAATAGTACTTAGAAAACCCCACTAGGGTTCGTTGAACCCAATCTACTTCATCCCCTACCATAGTGGTCGAGTCATCAAGAGAAGATCTGCAAGAGATTTCAATCTCAGTGGTCATCACCACAACATGTTGCTAATCGATATCTCGACAATAATCATCAGTTTCTACTAATGTGGTTAGGATACAGGATATACCCATCTCAAAAATTGAACCCTACATAAAACTAGGGTGATCCAAACTGATGTTGGTATCAGAATCATCTTGAGGAGATCCTATAGATAACTCACCACCAACAAGAAGGGTGAATCCAAGGTAGTGTAGGAAAACAATGTATGATAATCCCTGACATTCCAAGACACTGTAGACACCATAATTTCCATTAGGGTGGAGCTCCCATGCCCTCTCGATCAATTTTGCTATTTTATAACGTATGATAGGCCTACAATATTCTTTATTGTAATCTATAATTGAATCCTATTTTAAATACAATTATGAATCACAAGGTATTTATGTCATAGAGGATAACGTAAAATATGATTGACTCATTATTTTATCATCCATCATAGGAAATATATGAATTAATATTTTTTATTGATAATTCCCTATTATCAATCATAAAATATGATTGACATTTTTTTATAAAATTATAATATTTCGATAGATTGTTTTGTTGATTATATATTTTTTATAAATAATAAGTGATTGGAATGGTAAAACGAGATTTTCTATGAATATATTATATATTAAAATGTCATTTCATAATATCATGTTTTGGAATGTAAATAGTGTTAACCTATTAATTAATTCCTTTAGAATAATGATTTTTTATAAAATGTTTATAAAATGTTAATATTGTTTAAGGTTAATTTATGATATAAATAAATTCGTATAAATTGTCTATCCATTCATTACATACTAGGTAGGATGAAATAAGATTCAATTTTCATTAACCTTGACCAAGTATTATAATTAACCACAATAAATTGAATTAATTGATGAATATATTTCATACATATTAGTTTTAATATTTTTTATAAATTGGATTCTCACTTGAGTAAATTAGGTAGGGGTAGTGGGACATTAGATTAAACATCCATCTAGCATGGTTTCTTATTCCTTATCCAATAAATGTGGGGATATGTTATCTATGGCTTGAGGCCAACAGATTTGGATAATTTAAATCTCATATAATTCTAAACCACAATAAGAAGCGTTAATATGCCATATGAATATGATGTACTTTGATATATATGAATTTGTTTTGATTTTACATTTGAGTGAGTAACACACACTTTGGGTTCTGTATGTTTTTACACAATAATATAGTGAAAACATATAAATTTAGTAGACAGAATTGGAATTATAAAAAAAGCATGCATAAACAATATAATAAAACATGAGGTAATTAACACTTATTCTATTGAAATAGTTATTAATTTAATATGCATATGGTGGATATTAAATTTGTGAGATTTCAAAATAAATCCACTCAGATTCTAACTATAAAATTTATTGTAAAGAAAAAAAATGTCAAGATATCATCTAACTTAGTAGTTTCAAAAAAATCCGGTTTCCCATGGGTTATCTTATATAAGTCATGGTGTGTTTGGTTAATACTTAGGGTTATGTAACTACATCATCATGTGATATTTGGGTGACACATAGCTGGGAAAGCATAAGTTTGATGATAATAGTGGAATATATATTAGTATTATTAATATTATAATCATTGAAACATATTTCTCCTTTCAATTAACTATGAATCAGAGCTATCTTGATATGGATTTTTGTCTACCTAAAGAACCAAAGTGATGAGTATCATGAACAAATGGTTTCATTATGTAGTTAGAAAATGATATTTTCTAATTAAATAGATATTTTTTAGGTGGTAATCATTTATAGTGTGAGATATTTCATTAAACATACTTAATTAAAAGATATAAAACATGATACACACCCATATATACATATATATAACTCTCTAATTTAGTTTTTGGAATATATCATTATAATAATTTTGTGATTTATTTTAGTTATAAACTATAAAATTGTTTTAAATTACTATCTAAGGTATATATGTTTTCAAAAATAGAATAATTATAAGAATATGAATGTGAATGTTATATAGATTAACTTCTACTACTCTAAAACATGTTTATTGGATACTGGGTGTGCATCACACATTTAGGTTGATAAATACTTAATTAAAGATATGAGGAAACTAAAAAGGGTGAAGTAGATATTCATGTAGGAAATGGAGAGATATTTTATAAATTCGAATTAAACACTTATGATATATGTATTCCCAATAGATTTTTTCTAGAATTAGATATTTACTATTATATTCATTCCATAAACTAAAATTTGATATTTGTATTTTATTTAGAAAATAATGGATTTTATTCATTATTAAGAATACGAGGTTGTCTATATATAAGAATGAAATTTTTATGGAATTGAGATTTTGGTAATTGGTTTACACATCCTAGGAATGGATAATCATATTTATAACATTCAAAATGAGAAGTCCATGGTTAATTCTAATCCCACAAACCATTGGAATTATCTCCTTGGATATATAAATGAAAAATTCATCCCAAGATTCAATAGGGATGGATTTTTTGGTTCATTCGATTATGAATAATTGGAAACATGTGAATATTTTTTATTTTGAATGATGAATAAATAAAATTTTACTAAAAAATATGAAGGGACTATTGTACTCTAGAATCATATACATAAAGATATAAGTGGAGCATTGAGTACTCCATAAAGATGTAGTTTTAGGTTCTTTGGTACCATTAGCAATGACTTTATTCATTTTGATTAGGTGTTTTTGATGAGACGAAACTATGAAACTTTTAATAATTTTAATTAGATTTATAATGACGAATAAAATTAACCATGAAATATTATTTATATTATCTGATTAGATCACAATGGTTAATATTTAAGCTAGGAAACCACTGATCATTTGAGAGATTTTTGAAATTTTACCTAAAAAAGATCTATTTAGAATGATAATGTGGAATTGTGTTTTTTAGTGTTGGATTTATCCCATATTTCACATGGTTCAAATGATTATGATTCATTGTTACATTTATATTTATTATGGTGTTATGCTCTAAATACTTCTATATTACTACATAATAACATTCTATCCAATGTAATGAGTAAGATACCGTATGAGTAATGAATTGCAGAATATAAAATTATGTATTTTTATCAATTTTGGGTTATGAATCACTTAGAAAATGATTGCATTCTAATAATACTGTACCTAAGTTAGAAATATTAATATTTATTGGTTATACTACGGAAAAAATGGTTATTATTTTTATAATCCTACAAAAACAAATTGATGGTAAGGGAAGCTATTTTACTTGAGAAAAGAAACATGGAATGAGTTTTTAGTGGTTATAAATCTTAACATGGAAAATCTTAAGACTAAAAATGATAAAATGTTCTTAAGATTGAGGTTGAGCCAATTCAATTGAGATTTGTTGTATGAAATCAAACTTAGATTGAACAAGACCATATAATATATGATAGTATTCATTAGGATTCAAAGAGTTATGGATTTATTATGGAATATAATGACGAATAAATATTTATAAGAGATGGAACTACTATTTACAAAGATTCCATTTAGAGTTTAGATAATAAAAAATGGTAAAAATTCATTAAATCTGAATGGGACTCTATATACACTAAAAAAATTTGAAACATGATGGATTAACTTGAATGGATTAAACCCATTTTGTTTATGTTGATTTTCCTTAAGAAAATTGAAATAGATGGCAGAGTCTTTAACTATTAATCAATTCCAGTATAAAAATGTTACATGAAAATTCATGGTATTGACTATGAAGAAAACTTTTATCATGTAGTGATAAAAAATTCAATTTAAAAAATTCATTCCATATAATCTCATTTTGACTATAATATATATCAAATATATGTCAAAACTACCAAGTATTTGAAATATCTATTAACACTTATTATAGTAGTGAAAGAGATTATGTGACTCTCCCAGGATCCTCTTTACATGAAATATTAAATGATGATAAATTTGGAAATGAAGATCTGATATAAATGAAAAAAAACACTACTAATGACTATAAAACATCATTATCTTCATCTGATTCATTTGATTGACATTACTAAAGTCTATGTCAAAGGCCTCCCATGTTCAGAGGTAACCGCCCATCAAACTAAATCACACATCATATGTGTATGAATATCTATCATCCATAATGTGTTAACATTTAATGATGTAATATAGGTATCATTAATAGAGTTATGTGTAATGTCCTTCCATAGTTCACTATGAATTGTAACCAGACTAGACATCCACATGACCTCTTGTGCACCCCCTTATATGCTAGAGGCTGCTGACAGGAATTGACGGTCTAAGGTAATATAGTGAGAGGATTATAACCCCAAATCAGTGTGAGTACGATTATCATAAGTTACTAAATAATATATTATATTGTTAAAAAAATAAGTAAGGGCATTCTATAATGAAATGAAATGTAGTAACAAATTTCAATAGTTATGCTCGAATTAAAGTAAAGACACTGAGGAGAAATGGATACCTCCTCCAAATATCATAACCATACAAGATTAATGTAACTTCCTATTAATATTTTTAAGTACTCATAGCCCATTATTTTGATAACTATTTTGTTGGTGCTAGTTTGTGGGTGCTTTAGATGAAATTTAGGAAAATTTGGAGGGATCTTTGGTTGTACACAGTTTCCCCAAAATGTGCACCCACCTAGGGTAAACCCTGGAAACAAAAATATTTTTGGATAACATGGTTGGTTAAACATTTGAAAAATTTCTTCCCACCTAGGATAAATTGTGCACCCTATTATAAAGGTGCATGGTTATGGTGCATGGTTTGGGAAACCATGGTGATCCCTCTAAGAAATCATGCATTTAGAATTTTTTAATTACAAAAAAAATACATTAAAAATCCCCAACCAATGATCAAACCTAACTATATATGGTATGAATTATAGGGTCTTCAGAGCTCACAAGAACCTATTTTGGATCCACCAACCATATTCTATGTCTGTTGGAAGCTTAGAATATGTTGTTTAATTACTCTTTTATATGATTTATTCCCCCATTCTTTCTCTCTAGCACTCTTCTCCTTTACTCCTTAGGGTATTTATATCATCTAATTATTTATGGATCGAAAATCCTTTATTTTGGAAATTTATTCTAGGGCTTATTTTTAGATCTTCATTTCTGATGTTATTTATTGGAAATTCTTGTCGCGGGAATTGTGTTCTTTGATCTCCATGATTGAGATAAGTGTTTTTTCTAAGATTATATAATTTTATAATCCTTGATTTTATTAATTTAAATTAAATTTATTTCACTTGTAAAATAAAAATAAAATACGATATGAATAGGGATTTAAATCAAAATGGTATGAATTTTAGGGAAAAACCCAAATTCTAATGGAATTTGAAATTTGGGATGTGATTTGGATTTGTAGAAAATTATTGAACCTTTTTTGTTAAATTTATTAGGGAAATTAAATGTGAGAAAATGAATTAAGTTATTTTGATAAGAACACATTAGTTTTATCCTAAAAATGGAATAAATTAATTAAAAACTAATGTTTTGATTTTTAAATATAAATTGATATATTATAATTGGAAATGTTGAAATTTTATTTAAAAAAGTTTTTAAATAATTTTCCATTATTTATTGATCTATTAGAACATGTGATCCTATGTAGTTAGTGAGTTATTGAGACAATCACATGAGGGTGGGAATTCCTTATCAACGGATTGATCCTTAACAATGCTAAAAAAACTATGTTCAATGAATCTTATCCCTATTGGGATGTCATTGAGACCCCATTGGAATGTTTCAAGAGATGGGTTTGCACATTTATATGATCTCAAATTGAGTGTGTGAGGATCTCATAACTTTAAACTATCACACCTTAGTGCTGAAAACCATGTTTCTCATTGAAATTGCAATGATATATATATATATATTCCATTTTATGGGAACTTATTTACTCATACCCAGTTTTTATATAACCCATTTTATAAACAATTATTATTAATCCATTGTTTGAAATGTTTCAAAAAAAATGAATTGAATGATGTGTTTTAAATATTCAATTTTACTTCCGTTCATTAATTGCAATTGGAAGCATGATTTGGTTTATTATTTTGGACTCTTATTATGGAACACTTGGTGAGACCCTATAAGGATTTTTATCTCACACCCTACTGTTTCCCTCTAGCATATGTATACTTCCTATTGCTATGTTCATGTAAGGGGGAATTGCCACTGTGAGGTGGTAGTTGTTGTTTATCTTTTGTGCAGGAGTGTTGTGTTTGTTTGGACTTGGGTAGTTTATCTTGTCTTTTTTTAAGATTGACGATGTTCTGTTGGAATATTTTATGTATATTTTACTTTTTTAAAGCATCCCTTTATAGTATTAAATGACCATAATGATATGAATCTATTTCTTCAAATATGATTGTGGAAACGTTGTTCCCACTTTCTATATTGTTTGATTCCATTTGCGATTTTCCAACCTGTGGGGATCATGAATTCCGTTCGGGCCATGTTATGATCGGATCAGGTGTCGAGGTGCCATGGTATCTAGGCGGATTCATGAAATTTTTGTATCAATGGTCGGGGTTGAGCATCCATCCTTCATGTCCGTACGTAGTCTGGAATATTTTTTGGAATTAGGAGGTAGTTATAAAATACTGTTTGGCCGGATCTCATCATAACGAGCCTTAGTCCACCCGGGATGGTTTTGGGAAGACATCTTAGGTATTAGTTCAATTAATTTCCCTAATTTTCATTTGGATAGTTTGAAATCCAATTGTTGATTTCTTATATGACGAGATTAATTTCCCTTATTATTCTTATTCAAGTGTTGATTTAAGTAATATTTTGATGTATTCAATTATGATTTATGATGTTGTGAAGCATCATTCCTTTGAGAAGACATGTGGATATGATCTCGGAGGAAGATGAAAATGAACCATAGTGGGGAAATAATCTTATGGATCAGAATCTAGATGAGCCTATTGTGCATGTTGTTCAAGCTTTGGGATAGGTATCAGCGCCCTTTCCTATTCAAGATTTAGTTATGGAAGCTAAGAGGTATTATTCATGAAATCATGCTCAGGAGTCCCTTCCCCATACTCCACATTCTTTTTAGGGAATTGATGATCCTCAATATTCTAAGGATTTGTTGTGAAGGATTTCAATTTTGTTTAGTTCTTAGAGACACCTATTTTAATCAATGTGAAATGTGTCACCTTTAAGCTAGGGGTTTCTAGAATCATCTGATGGGACCTAATGGTGATGGAAATGTGTCATGAGTTCTTAGAGTGTAAGGACATTAAAGTTATTTTCAGTGAAAAATTCTATCCAAATCCCATGGTGTTGGAAAAGTCTATATAGTTTTCTAATCTCATGTAATTTGATAGGAGAATGATAATGTTTGAAAATATCTATATTAATATTGTGAGGTTTCTAACTAATATTATATCAAATTAGAATATGTATAACTAATGGTTTTAGATGAAAATTTGTTCAGATATTCATTATCGTGTTTTATTGTTTATGCACTACTCTTATACTGACATTCTAGATATGACGTTGATCGTTGAGCTACACCTTGATGGTATGTTAGGGTTGACGGGAGTTCCTCTTTGTTGTAGTGGTTATTCTGTGAGTTCCTTTAATGGTTAGATAATGTGATATGGGTCTTACATTGGTTATTCATATAATGGTTCCTCTAGAACACTTTTAGTTCCTAGAAGAATCCATTTTATTTTCTACTAGTGTGGATAACCTGGGAACTCAAAACATTTTTTCCCTAAGACCCCCAAGATATGTGGTTTATACAGATTCTTTTGTCTCTTACATAAATTATTTCATTTACATTATTATATATGTAGTGTTACAATGTCATCGACACCAAAATGTACTATGTTGAAATCAGATGCTTCATGAACTAAGGGGTTCCCGCCATACACATCTAGAATGATGCTTCCTCACACACTAGAAGAGTCTCTAGATGAAGAAGATGTAGGTCCATCAACTGTGAGAGGTACAATCACTATTCACTCATTATTGGTGACTACTTTATTTAATATTGGTCAATATAATTCATTTAAATCAACTAATATTGTGAACTTTTGAAATATTCCTATAAATATTTTGTTTTATGTGATGAATATTACTACACTTGTTGGAACAAAGAGTGTTGGGTCTCTATCGTCCTGCTTGTGTCTTATCTTTATCTGAGATTTATCTTACCTAGGATTTCTTGGTTCTCAACACAAAACCTCTTGATTTTATATTCATGATGGATTTTATTATTTTTAATAAATCCTGATTTGACAATTATCGTCACTGAGTCTCCTTGATTTCATGTTATGGTGAATTTTGTCACTTTTAAGGAGAATGTGACCCAATGTCGAGGAAATCCAAACCTTATTATCTAGATTTTAGAAAATTAATAGTAGTATCCTCTATTGATCAACTGAGAGAATCATTGGGTGATGATCTTCCTCAATTTTTCGTTAAGTTTTCCATTTTTTGTCCTTCTAACATATCTAGTTTTCAGCAGTAAGGGGGTAGAGTTCTATATTGATTTAGTAAAATAAACTCAACTAGTATATATTCCCTTCTGAAAAAAATGAAGAAGCCAAAATGAAAGAGTTTTTGGATTCGTGGGATGATATTTGATAGAAATTCTCCAAATACCCATGTGTTCCACCATGGGTGGTACATGTTTCCTTATCTAAGAAAACTGATGGAGGACTTCACTTGTGTGTTGATTTCTAAAAACTCACTCGAGTAATAATATGGAATAAGTATATTTTTCAATAGATTGATAGTATGTTTGATTTATTGAAAGTGTTAAAGTGGTTCCAAAATATGAATCTTGTTATAGTTATCACCAGTTGTGAATAAAAGTACCTAACATTCAGAAAACTATCTTTTGATGAAATTATGGCATTTATGATAACATTATCATGAAATTGGGTTTGAAAAATTCTCATTTAGTCTTTATGGATTTAATAAACATTATCTTCCATGGGTTTCATTATAAGTTCATGATGGTCTTGGTGGATGAATTCCTTGTTTACTCTAAGTCTAAAAAGGATCATGTGAATCATAAGAGAGTTCTTCTTGAATTATTGAGAAAACAAAAACTGTATTCCAAGCTACCTAATTATGATTTGAAATTCTTGGTAAACAAGGTGTCGTAACATGGAATATAAGATGATCTTAAGTAGGTGAACATTGTTGTGGCATGGGATAAATTGTATAATTTCTTTCATATTTGAAGATTCTTCATTTTAGTTGGGTATTATCAATGGTTTTTTATGAACATAATTATATTGGCTTATCTGATGAGAGATCTAACCCAAAAGGGAGTAAATTTTTATTTGCATGATAAATATTAAATTTATTTTCTTAATTAAAAATTCCTTTTGAGTACTATACCGATGTCAACTCCTCTTAAGGCCAGATAGGTCTATATGGTCTTATCTGAGGCATCAAGTTTGGGATTTGGCTACATTTTTATGCAATGTGACTATGTTGATTTCTATGGCTATTTAAAGCTTAGGATACATGAGAATAATTATTTGACCCATGAACTTGAACTCAAAGCATTGATGCATGAACTCAAGAGTTGGAAACCTTACCTTTTGAGAGAAAGTTTCACTATTTATTCTAACTACAAGAGTTGAGTTCAATATTCTCTCAAAAAGATTTCAATCTCTGACCAAAGTACTGGGTGGAATACCTACTATATTTTGACTTCGACATTATTTATAAACCAATGAAATGGAATGTCATTTCAGATTCTTTGTGCAGGAAGCTTCCAAATATGGCTATGAAAGAATCATTAGAAGAGTGGAATTTGTTGGATCTTTTTTCATAGTTGTGTATTAGAGTTTGGGAAATAGGGTCTGAGGAATTTTCCTCTAGTGTTTATTTCACCATCACACTTATCGAGATGATTCTTCAATAAAAATATCCTAGCAACGAATTCTACAGAATTAGACACTCTCTTTATGTTTGAGAGACTGTTTTGAGTGGTTTTTATCCTCAATGGGTATTATATGTTTTCAAAACCATTGAATTATACCTTTTCCATTGATTGTAGTTATTATGGGGGATTTTAATAATTATTTGTGTGTTGTGAACCCAAGATCCCATAATATGTTCTTTGATATTACTTGATGATTCCCATTGTTATGTTGAGATGAAAAATTGCTAATTTTGTCTCTTGTTATTATATGTTACAATAGGTCAAGGCTGAGAACCAGAGACCTTTGGCATTGATTCTTCCAATTACAATGCAGACGTGGATGTGTGATGAGATATATGTGGAATTTTTGGTTGGGTTCCCATGAACCTAGATAAAAAAGAACACAATAATGATATGATCGATAAGCTAATGAAATCGGATCACATTATACTCGGCTATGTTATAACCAAATTTGATGAGTTGGAAAATATCTGTGTAAGATATTATTTGTTTTTATGGAGTTACATATACTATATTATCTAATAGTGATCCTTGTTTTATTTATCTTGTGTGTAGAGTCCTTCATGGGGATTTTGAATCTCAGGTTCATTTGAGTACAACATACCACTTATGGATAGATGGATAGGCAGAAAAGGAAATACATATTCTTGAGGTTATACTTCATTCCTACAACCTCAACATTACTGTACCTTCGGGTGACCATTTGGGGCTGGTTGAGTTTTATTATAATAATAGTTACCATTTTTTAATATGAATGGATCCTTTTGAGGCCTTTCATGGTCGTCATTTAAAACATCTACTGTGTTAGTTGGAGATCCATGAAAGTTCATTGGTTAGACCAATATTGGTTCAAGAAAAGAAAAAAAGTTTAATTTTATTAATTAGACAATAATTATAGTACCTAGACATTATAAGTATTATGATGATCATTTTCATAGAACATTGGAATTTTTAATTGGTTATTAGTTGTTCTTTAATGTTTCTCATCATTTTGTTCATCAATGGATTGTGAAGAAAGAGAAGATTTATATTGTTTACGTGGGTCCTATTGAGGTTTTTGAGAAGGTTAGTAAATTTTATTTTCATTTATAACTTTCACCAAAGAGGACATCGATACATAATTTGTTCCATGTATCATAGCTATAAAATGGTATTTTTGATCTATCTCATGTTCTGAGGTAGAGTGATATGTATGTTGAGGCCAATTTATCTTTGGCTGATCATTCAGTAAATACTATTGATTCTGAAACCAAGGTACGTAGTTGTAGGAAAATACATTTGGATTGAGTTCTATGGTAGGAAAGTTATGATACTCATGAGACTTGGAGGTGATAAGTACTTATAAGAGAGCAGTGGGATCATTTCTTTCATATGGAAAATTATTTATAGATCTTATAGGGATAAAAAGATTCCATAGTGGGGATTTTTAAACATCCTATTACTATTTTCAATTACTCATAGGGAAATTGTTTATCCGGCATTGGTTGGGTATCATTTATGGGTTCTTCGGGTAAACTTTTTGATATTTTGGGGGGCTCTTGGTGTGTGCATAGTCAGTGCAATGCTTGGACATACCATGCACCCACCCAGGGTAAACCATGAAAACCCAAACCATGTGTACTTGTAAAATAAGTGCATATTTTCGAAAATTGTGTTCTCTCCTAGGAGAAAACATGAACCCCATTAGAGTGGTGCACAGTTTGGGAAACCATACATCCCCCTCTAAGAAACCATGCACGCAGACAATTTTAATTCTATAAAATATTTTAAAATTTCCCAAACCCATATTTAGACACTCGCTTGACTATAACTCATGAATAGATTAATTAATATATCTTTGGATCTCTCAAGAAGAATTTTTGGCTCCTCCAAACCAATTATGAGGTAGATTGAATTATTTAAAAGTTCATTCAATTCCTCTCCGATAAGAGTTATTATCTTATTCATTCTCTCCAACTCTAATATCATTTTCTCCATAAGGATTTTTTAGATAGTATTATTTTGGATGGATCTCAATTCCATTGTTTTGTATCTTGAATCTACGTTTGATTTCTAGATTTCTGTTGCTGAAATTCTTCATTGGAAATTCACGTTGTAGGGATTGTGTTTCATTATCTCGATGATAATGTAATGTTGTTACTTATAAGATTATTCAAACTTATAAACCTTGATTTGCGTGATTTATATTATATTTCATTCAATTGAATTGTGAAAATTAAATTTAATGTGAATTAGTATTTAAATCCAAATGGAATAGATTTTTTTTAAAATCCACAATTCTAATAGGATTGATAATTTGGGATGTGATTTTATTTGATGGAAATTATGGAATTTGATTTTTGAAAGGAAGGATCCGTCAAGGGGATATTTTTCATAGTAAATAAATTGTTGAAGATTTTAATAAAAATTAACTAATAATAAATATAATGATTAAAGTTTATATGGATTAATCAACTTGAAAAATTGGAGTGGATCTTCGTTATTATGGTCATGTCGATGTTTAACTTTCAGGAATGGTTCTGTGATATTCTCTTCAAGGTATATGAATGTTTGTGGCCATTAATATACATGATGGGAAGGGGTTTCAGATTTCTTAGGTATGTTCATGATGTTCAATAGGTTTATGCTCTATCCCTATGTATTTTTTTAGCTTATGAGGATCTCGCAAGTAACATCATGTAGAATTCAGATGATGGGAAAATCCTTTCGTTCAAGAATAGGGTTATTAGCTTCTTGTATCCTATTTAATGTTTTCCAATGAAATGTTGTTTTTTATTAATGGAAGTCTTAATTTAGTCATTTGTTTCACTATATTCAAGTCAAAATATGGTTCTTTAAGTGGTTAGAATATTAATACAAGGAAAATTCATGTTTATATTTCGAACAAATTTTTATGAAAGAGAAGCACTCTAATTCAAGACAAACCTGGTGTACAAAGATAGAAATTACCAACAAAGTTACCGGGAGCTCTGATCTTGAAAGGGATAATCAAAACATTTCCCTCTGACGGTACTATGAATTTAATATCATTGAGGATATAAAATTTTAAGAATGAATTTCTTTCATTTGGAAGTCGTATCATCTTGATTAATAGTTTCCTCTCTTCAGTGACTATGCATATTTTATTCATTTTAAAACCTCAAAAGGAAACACTATAAAGTATTGAATGGATCATGATTTTGTTTTATGGGATTCAAATAAAAATTGAAAATTTCATCAAGATTCTATAGAATGTCTAGCGAGTCATGTGGTTGAGATATGGATTGAACTATGTTGTATGGAATAAGGGATTCATGGTATTCTAGCAAGAGAAGATTTGGAAATTATTCAAGGGAATTATTTAGGAAACAGTTTCATGAGATATAGGCATGGGATAAACTATGTGGATTGTTCTAGGTGATCCATGAGGATATCCAATCTAGTTCATTTCATGATATATCTTTTGTTGGTTTTTGAGAAGATGATGATATAGATTATTATAATAGGAGAAATCAACTTTTAAAAAACAAATTGGGTTTTTGGAGTTTTACTTTTTTTTGGAATAATTTTTAAAAACATGTTTTTAGGGATTCTATCTAGAATCCAGGCTGGATGTCTATAGTTCTTAATCATGATCAGATAAATCTTTGTGAGAATATTTTTTTGACTAAATAGTTGGACACCTATGTTTTTATAGGTTCATATTTATGAAACATCATGGGTAGGAAATACAAGAAAATGAGGCATGTTAGAAGGGGAACGTATATGTGGGACTCCAAATTATTGTGCCATTAGATTCAAAGAAATATGATTTTTTTATTTCTATAATGGGAAATGAATCACTACCAATATAAAATAATGTGAAAAAGAAGAAGGGTGTCTATTTAGATTCCAGTTATCATTGTTGTCTTTAACCCTAATATGAATCAATGTTTCATATATTTTTCAAGGGAGAATGAGTGACTATAATTTTGAATTTCATTGGGTTTAGATTTAATTTCCATGACATGGGGACTATATGGAGGAATCCAACATAGCATGGTTCCACGGTTATGGTTTTAATGGGGCTAAAAGAAATATGTGAATTTTAATTTTAACCAAAATTTTCTACATGTTATGGGAGGCTTGGAGGATGGATTTTGCAGAGGAATACATTCCTATAACTATTGTTGTAGGTCCAAGTGAAGTCGATGGTGGAATAGCTCACGACACTTATTCATGGTGTGTTCACTGAATCTTCAATTCGTAGTTTACTACCAAGGTGTTTCAATAAATTGTTCATTGGCAGAGGATCATAGGGAATATGAATTTAGTGGAATCCCTAATGAAATGGACTAGAAATTAATTTTAATGGTTCCTATCTAGTAGGAGAGATGATTGGATGTGGTTTCGTGAGAGATTGTAGGGGCTCATTGGTGATGGTATTTAGCTCCTTTTATGGGACATTGACCTCCATTGTAGTGGAGACTATTGCACTTGTTATGGTAATTATTATGTGAATGTGGCATAATATATAGGTCTCTAAAATTGAATCTAATTCAGCATTAATTGTTGGGTTCTCCATTGGAGGTTCACACACCCTGGGGAGTTGGATTATTATGTAAGGAAATATAGATTATTTATTAGTGAAGGGGTGAAAGTAAATCACACATGGAGATAGGGGAATGTTTTTGTTAATACATTAGCATGTCAAGGGATTCCAGGTGATAGTATAATTATCTTCACTAGGGTTGGGTCCTTAACTAATGATTTTATATCTTATATTAAGGGTGATGCACTTGGGCTTCACCATTTTCGGTCCCCATGACTGATAGTTGTCAATGGATGTTTGTTTGTATGTTTTTTTATAATAATAAAATTTAATTTTCATTCATATTGAAACTAGAAATGGTAAATTGTATTTTAAACAATTTTGAAATGATTTTCCCATTTTTTGATTGAATTATTGACAACATGTGAGCTTGGGTTGTTAGTGAGATATTGGAAAAACATGCTAGGATAGGAATTCCATAACAATGGATTGATTCATAACTACAGTAATAAAAAACTATTTTGATAGATCTTATCTCTAGTGGGATTTTGATTATCCCCCTTTAATTAATGTCATGGGACAGGAGTGTAAATTTTAATGATCATAGATTTAGTGTGGGAGGATCTTGTAAACTATAACTATCATAATATATTGTAGATAACCATGTTTCTTAGAGAAATTGTAATTATATATATATATATATTCTAATATTTGTGAACCACTTTACTCGTGATTTTATTGTATTTGAATTTTTATATAAAAAGTTTATTAATCTATGGTTTGAAATGTCTCTTTCAATTGAAATGAAAATCATGTTCTTCTTGAAATATGTAATTGTACTACCATACCTATTTTACTTGAAATTGATTTCATGATTTGGTTTATTGTTTTGGAATATTATTACTGAAAACATGATGAAACCCTTCTAGGATTTATCTAATCCCCTACCTTTTCCTTTTTCGAATATGTAGATTTCAACCTGCCATTTTCAATTAAGGGGAAACCACCACTTTGAGTATATGGTTTTTTTATAATTTGGTCTTGGTGTGTTGTGTTCATTGAGACATGGGTCGTTTATCAGGTTTTTTTGGTACTTTAATGATGTATTGTTTAGGTTTTTATTCTTTTTGACATATGGTGCATCATACTTTGGGAGTTTTCTATGAGTGTACTGATATGTATATGTTTCTTCCACTATGTTTGTATAAATCTCAATCCCACTTTCATTTTTCTGTGATGTCATGTGGTAGTCAACAAACCATGGGGATCGGGAATTCCCTTTGATCCATGTGAGGATCAGCTCAGGTGTTAGGGTACATGGATATATGGGCTAGTTTTAGACATTTCAACAGCTCAATCAAACAATCCTAGGCCTCTACCTGACTAGATCTTGTAATAAGTGAGAGTCTTCCTGGGTACCATAGTGAAATGGAGGCCAGAGATGGGTGTGAGTATATAACTTAGTATGGAACCCCCAAAATAGCTCCATTTCACACCATCGATGAAATGATATGCTTATGTGACATGATTATCTAAGAATATGAAATAAAATTTAAGAAATAAATAAATAACTAAAAAAAATCATCAAACCTCAGGTCCAAGTTATTGATCGACCCTGCCAACATTGGCCACTGTAAGGATGTCTTTGATCATGTTGTGATGGCCCTACCTCCACATAAATTCTAGTTCATAGGGTGTATACCAAGAATCCCCAAACATCATGCGCAAATGGGAAACAACTCATCATGAATGGCTTGATGGACACATCCTAGTAATTTTGGCCACCTCTATAAACTCTTGTTTAATTAATTTATTGAGGCTGATTCTTGGTTTCCTGGGAAATCACAGAATCAAATGTCATACCCATGTCAGCAGGCCAAATTTCCAGATCACATGAATCTCAAGAATCCTGATAATGAACACATAAGGTACTCAAGATAAAATGGCCAAATCATAGGACTAGACTTGGTACCTCCTCATCATAAAAATAATACAGATCATAATACCCAATCCTTAAATGTTAAATCCTATAAAGGCTAGGAATCAATGGGAACCATGGAATCTAAGGCATCCCTTATCAGGAGGAGGTCATATCCCAGTGCCACATTAATTATAAAAATTTATTAATAGAAAACCCCTTATAGAAATTGAAATCAATGAAATTTTCATCTTTTCCATGTTTTATCACATCAATATCATTAGAGGCCAAATAAGAATCCCAAGAAGAACCTATGGGCATCCCAAAGTCTCCATCTAATCATATAATCCTCATAAACTATATTATTTGATTTGACCCTAGCATCCATATTTCATAAACATAAAAAAATAATCAAAATTCAATATGGATTAATATCCAACCCCAATATCACTATTCATATGCCCATGTTCTTACCTATTTTGTGTGGGTTCTACGGTGACACCAGCTACCCTCACTACATTAGCTTATAACTCACCCACTCAAGGTCAGTAAGTCTTCATGGTACCTAAAAGGGTCCCCTGGGTCAAATCAGGGTACAGTAACACTATTTTGGGTCCTCAATCTTAGTTGAGTCACTCGATCATGTCCATTCATATTATTCCACTCGACTCTAAGGCCCCTCAAGGGTTCTTATATGGAATACTATGGAGGTTCCACTAAAGGAATGCTACACTTCTACTTGAAGGCATCCATGGATTCTATATAAGGAACCCTAAGTCATGCTCACCTTGATCACACCCATCAAGGATATGAATGTCACATTGAATACTAAAACAACTCATGGCCACCATCATTGATCAATAATCCAATCATGGTAGTGCACTTGGCCAAAGTGCCCTTCAAAATTCATTCCATTTCTCATAAGGAATTTCATTTTAAATATACAAAATAATTTAATTAACAATTACATTAATTTATCAAGTTATTCAATACTATTGGGGATATGAAAACACATCACATTCATCCTAAAAACATACATTAATCCATATATAAATTATTGAGGATAATCGACCTCTTTTCATTATTTTACATTAAACCCTCATCCATAAAAGTCATTACTGATGATTTTCCTTTATCGACCAACAATAAACAACTCATCTGAGGCCCCACTAATTCTAAAAACAATGATTTTAATTATAAATCATTTATAATAAATTACCAAAATCTCTAATAAATTATTATCTATTTAATTAATTTAAAAAACTAGGTTTAACAACTATGCACTCACCGAGTGCTCCCATAGCACCACAACTGGAAAAAATTCATTCCCATAACCTGTGAAGTCCTCTAGAAGTTATTACTAGAAAAATACCAATGCGAATCACAAATATATTAAGAATTTATTTTTAATATTGAATAAAATACCTAGAAACATTGAAATAGAGATGTAACTTTGATTAAATAATGAATGAAAACACTTAGACATCATTTTAGGATGTACCATATCTGGGATGGCCATAATCACCAAGAGAAAAAACTAATTCCATCATGATTTAGTGGAATTGATACCAAAACACTAAACCTAGAAACCAAACTTAGTAATGACTATTGTAGTTTATGGGAAAACAACATCATATCTAGATACTTACCTTATATCACCACAACAAACACCAAAAATCCATACCATTTAATGACGAAAGACATGAATGGAGGAGTGTATCAACTTTATTTCATGCAAGGGATGGTGATGGGAGAAGCGGGATTCCCCCGATTCAAATATTGGTGTAGAAAGAGTTTTTTTATACTTTTAATACTTTTTTGATTCAGCTATATGGTTGTACAAACCATGAACCAACTGAGTAGATAGATCTAACCCTAAATCATCCATCACGAATAGCATAGTCACACTATTACAAAACCATGCCCCAAATGATGAACAATAGCTATATAATCCTCTATAACTCCCCCCACAATTTCCATTTTTGAAGGCATATGGTGTGTTCTTAGTCATGCACTGAACATACTAGAAAACCAGGATCCATATAAAAACTACTGAGAACACCCTGAGCTTTAGGGTTCTATATAGTTTCCCCTAAACTATGTTTTTCAAACCATGGTCCCTAGGATAGAACATAAAAAAACCATGAATCATAATATGAAGCTCTCGAGGCCCACTCTAGAACATAATCTACCTTTTAATCTATAGAACATATCCAAAAACATCACATTAATACATACCAACACCCAAAATTATATTCTGAATCCCAATTAAAATTTTAACCCATCCACAAAAAGAAAAATAAAATGCATTCTGGGTTTTTTTAACCACTATGGACACAGTGTCTAACAATCTCCCACCATAACACTTATTGTCTTGGTGAATTATGTTTGAGCATTCCATCACTGGTCCCTAAATAATCAAGTCATAAATTCCAATTTAAAAGTTTTATATCATCCTGGAACTCCCAACACATCTTAAAAGAAAAAATTAAAATAAGAGGTTCTCAACCTCTAGAACTTGATCCATCATTCCAATTCATTTCTCAAAAAAAAAGAAACAAAAATCCACAACATCCTTTCATCTTGAGACATGCACATGTAATCTTTGAACAAAAAATCTAGACTATGATGATCCCTTACATTGAATTTTGATTATAATGGATAATTATAATACCTCTATGATTACTAACACTAGAATGACCGATCTAGGCACTTACGAAGTGGTACACCGACCCATTTGGCCTGGTTTCCAACATACGACACTTAAACATACATGAGGACATGGTTAAAACAACATCACCCATTCTAGATTTGGAATCCAAATTCAAAATGGTTGTGCATCCACCATCCATAAACACCACAAGAATGATGAATTTTCCTAAAAAACCCTAGACACATCATAAAACACACCATAAAAATTTAATAGTTCTTCTGATGTAGTTTCCTGCTCACGCCTACTATTACATGAAAAACATCATGTCAGATCTCTTTTGGCTAACCTACATCAAAGGTCTCAGCTACACCCACCAACATGATATTCATTTACCCAATCACAATACCATTACTTCTGGAGGCACCCTGATATCATTCTGATGCATCCTCTAATGTCTAAATATTAATTTTATTCTAATTCCCTGGTTGAACCCTCAATATACCAATTTCACCAACGAGATCCAAACATGGGCCCAAACACATTCCTAATTTGATCACACCTAGGCCATTTTAGAATGACTTGATCCTGAACCAAACACTTAGTCTTCACTCTATATGATATCTGAGTCTATATCTAGCATTACTAGATGAATCCAATTGTATATGGATTTATTTATCCACCATTATTCAAATTACATAACAATTTTCCAAGGAACAATTTCTTATTAAAGAGACCCTTACAAAATGAGGGTCATAAAACCCATGACTATCATCACACTCCCCATTATAATAGTGACTTTATCATCACATACCTTGATAAAAAACCCGATCACCATAGACCATACCTTTTCATCTCTGAAAAAAATACTAGTGTTTCCAAACCCTATCATTCTCGAGAACAAACCATAAACACCGACCATCAATTATCCCAGTCTCCAGAAAAAATCATCCATAATAAACCCCAATATTTAAATCATAATAATGGTCATTCCCTGAAATAGATAATCTTATATTCCCTAGAATATGGATTACCATATACTACTTATTGAGTACATCCTTATTATAATTATTCACAATTAAATGCATGCACCTTCCTCTGATCTGTGATCATGAATCACATGAGAACTCATTATGCCATAGCTTGAACATAGATATTTCCTGTTATAATTTATAAAATACCATGTGTAACTAGAATGTGAACTACCTCAACCATAATTGGAAACAATTTTTTGTAAGCTTTGATACCAATCAACTATAGAAAATCCAACTCATTCTCTTAAGAGATGCATCACTTACAAGTTCAACCACGCTCCATAGTGGGTCAACTTGTAAACCAAAGAATATGAGTAGTTAATTCCTGGTTCCATTCCAAGTCCTATAAAACCAACAACACTCAAACCATATACTAAATCATATCAAGAACTAACATGACCAGGAACCCAAATGATCCCACCCTCAAAGGCCAAACTCAAACCATATCTCTAGCACTCAAGGTTCTTTTCCAATAAACACCAATGCATATATTGGGTCTCTTGGTCTCCCACCTATCCAAAAATTCATGTAACTCATAAATCATGAAGCACTAGTAACACCTCCTATTTCTTATCATTGATAACTCATAAAACCTACCACACCAAATAGACCACTCTATTGTATCACATATACACATAGATCAGGCACCTCAAGACAAGTTGAAAACATTCTATGCAATTGATTCTCCTTGGCTATCCACCTGTGGGACTTCCCCCTCATGTATCCCAATCTCATTGGTCAACACATTCATAACCAATGACATCGTCATAAATGATTCATATTTAGGGAACATGTCCACTATCTTGGTTAAGTGAATTTTATTCCATGATATATGGGAATAGGAAATATTGGTTGTCACTAAAACCTTAAGCAACCAAACATGAAAGAAAATAACCAACTAAGGGTTTCCACAAAGGAACCATGTGTTGAACTGAACTACTATGGTATCTAAATTTCAAATTCTAGATGGATTGTTTCATCATACTCTTCATTGATAAAACATCTATAAATCCACATGAGCTACCATTAGACTGAAATGCATATATAGGCTATCCAAACTAAGTATAATTCCACCGATTACATATAAAATAAAAAACAATATGAATAATTTCCCAAGATTTAAATCAACTGAACCTATCATCAATGATAAAATTTTCAAATATATATTCAGTTTATATAGATCCTATGTGAATAATTCTAATTTGGGAGAAAACACTTACCTCTAGGGTCCAATAGACTAATCTAGTAATTAGATTCATTGCAATGGGAACTGATCCAAAAATAAATTGGAAAACATAAATATCAAAAATCATGTGTATCATAGAAACCAAAAATAATATAAAATTATAAAAACACAACCCCATAACATATATTACATCCCTGGTAACCTATAATTCATACCATAAAATTGGTTCAGGAAGCATCATCCCAATATCCATGATAAGATCTGACACAATCCAATATCTCCTAAATACCATACTCCAAATAGAAAATCCAAAGAAATTACTTCTTTGATACTACATTTTAATGCCCCACCCCAGTTTACTATAAATACTAACTAGAACAGACCACCACGTAACCTTATAAATGCTCCTCATATGCTAGAGGTTGCTGGCTAATAGTGGGGGTCAAAGTTGGTACAATGAGGGCACTAACACCCCTAACTGAATATCTAATTGTAGCAAAAATAATATTATAATAGATTATATTGGAAATCAAAAAATATAATATCATTATATAAAACATTAAATTCATCCCAAAAGCTTGAATGTTCATGATCACATAAAATTGAAGACACTATGGTTATATGAATACCTCATCCCATATCTGAACCACTTGAGCTACTCTAGATCAATCATGAAATCCCAAGGTTCTTCCCAACCTAACCCCAAAAAATGTTTGAGTCTTATCAGGTACCCTATTACAATTTAGGAATGAGTATAAATTGTGTAAATAACTCAATAGGGTACCACTGATGTATTCTCAAACAATACCATCAATTTTGTGATATGTGCAGGTGATCTGTTTAGATAAATACATGAAATAGACTTTTGGAAATGAAACATTAATAAAATTTATCAACCCTCACGTACGATTCTCAAATTTACCATACCTACTTCAACAAGTAGTGTTATTTCATTGAAAATATCTTGATTACATTTCCATCCTAAAAATTATGGATTATAGGGTTTAACCCAGCTATCCTCAAAACCTCTGACTCAAAGGGACAACAACTCATCATGAATGGCTCTACATCAAGACCCCAAATATCCTAGGTATCTAACTAAACTCTAGTATAATGAATGGATCAAGGATTATTCCCAATATCCTAGTAAATCATGAATTATATTTCATCACCACATTACTATGTAAAATGGTCAGACCCCACGCATCCTGGGAATCACAATCAGGAACACATAATGTCATCATTCTTGAATGGATGGACCATAGGGCTGACATTGTAATCATGACATTATAATAGTTTTATCAGTGATCACAATCCTTATTTATTCCTAGAAATATCCTAGAATGTCTATTGATCCTAGGGACCAACAAAATCCAAGGCATCCCATATAGTCCTAAGGTTGAATCCCAACATCTAAGGTATTATTTTTATGGATCAACAGCCACATCTTATTCAGAATTGGATGTTCATGGTGATGTCATTATGTAGATGATACATCACATCAATATCACCAAATTCCAAATCTTGGTCCTAGGAGAATCCTATTGGAATACTAATGTCATCATCGCATCATATAAATATAATAATAAAGATACCAAGAAGTACCTCTAGGAATCCACATATCATCAACATATTTAAAAAAAATATAACAAAATTATAGTTTTGGTCAAATTCCCAAAACCAGCATCCTTATACGTAGCCCCACATGCATAAATTTTCAGTACAAGTTCAAAGGTGACACTGACTACCCTCACTATCGAAGCCCAAAACACATCTTTTTTGTGTCAATTAGTCATCGGCAGTATCTATTAGGGTCCCTTGAGACACATATTTGGGTTTTGGGTGTAGTGGATGTATCAGATGGGTCATCCCAAACATTTATTTTTAACATGATCAGTGATTAATTTTTATATTAACATTTCAATATGTGTTATTATCAATGAAATTAAATCAATGAATATTGAAAATGGACTAATTATTATAAAAAATAAAATGATCGTAACATATTATTTTAAATTAATTTAAGAAATTAATAAATTACCATAAGTGAAATTATTTCATTGTTGATGGATATGAAAACAGATCTACATCTTACCATAATTGTGTTGTAAAAATCATGATTAAATTATATCTAGTGGTGATCCACACGTAGTCCATGAATCTCCAAAAATAGCCATTGAAACCTTCAGGTTCTAGAATTGTAGATTCTATCTCTACATAATTCTCCTTCGATCACCCCAATAATTAAATCCAATTGATTCACCTTGATATATGTTGATTCAAGAGTGGAAGGTGGAGGAAGATCACTCTTTTTCCTTCAGATCTTTCTTAGAGAGGGAGTTATCTAGGGGTTGATAGGATTCTCTCTAGATATCATTGTGCAAAAAAGGAAATGTCTCTCTTGAAGAATAATATAATTTGGTTTATATACCACTGGGTTATAAATAAATAATTTCACAAGTTTTATTTTTAATTTATTTAATTCTTATAGAACCCCAAGTCTATAAAAATAATATTATTATTAATTCATCACATCTTCTAAAATCTTGAATGAAATTAATTATTCTTTAATCAAATAATATTCAATATATATTATTTCTCCTTAGAACATTAAACTAGTTTTTCCAATTCTACTTAATTGTTATCATTCCATAAATAATGACTGTTTATTTAATAAATAAATATCACATCATTATTTACCAATAAATAAATAAATATTATATTCCCAAAATAGAAAATAAATATTTATTGAATATTCTTCTCAAATAAAACTCTCTTTAATAACTGGTAATTGAATATATGAAATCAACAAAACATGACTAATTATAAAACCATATTCTTGAAAAATATTTCTTCAACTTGTTAAATAAAAAATAATCTTATATTATTTAACTGAGATTCTGGATACATGTAGTATGTGAACCTCTAGGCCAATTTCTCGGTGGCATTTAGTGAAGGAACCTAAAGTCCAAGGTTAGCATCTATCAACATGCCAAGTCACCCATATATAAATAAGTTAATTCTGAAATGACATAATACCTCGTACTGACACTTACTGTGTAATATAATCTATTTATCATGATATCTCTATTATAATAGGTTTTATGCTCATACCATCAATCTATATACTCAATGAATATTTCTTTTAATTTTATTAAATCATATTTACCTATAGACCACCATGTCCATGGATTTATTAAGGATATATAATTAACATCAATGTACTGAGTTATCTACATCCATTAATCAATAGAAAGGTTAAATGCTTTCTTGTATTATTTATTAATGAAATATTACTCATGATGCACCAAACATATCCTACCTCATCATGAACATATTTCATTACAATTTTTGTCAATACATAAAAGTTATCAACTTATAAAACATAATAGTAATAACATTTTATTATAATAATAAATAAACATGTCCAAAAAAAGGAATATAAAATGATAGATATGCATATTGATTTTCTACTGGAACGTCTTGTTCTCATAATATCATACAATGGATATTACCAAGTGTATATACCATGAGACAGTTCATCAAATTCCTTTGAGTGTCCAACCCTGATGTCATATATCATTTAAATCCCTCTATTAATTTCATCTGGATATAGTACATATATTTGATAATACTATCTTGAAACATCTGGGATCTCATCATAGCGGGGACTTGTTATGCCCTTTAACAATGATAAATACCCTTAGTACGTTATCACGTACTATTTCATGAAGACGAAAAATCATGATGTGATATGGATTTTGTTAATATTATGAAAAATAAATAAATTTTATCATAAAGTATACAAAATTTGGTTCTAGTGAAACAGTTCCAACCAACTCCCTCTTTCACTAGATCCAATTTCTAACAACCCTCAGTCCACTATCTCTCAAATGATAATAATTTTTACGTGGAGATCATCCTTTAGTCAAGGATTCCACCATGTTTTCTTTTGTGGGATCTTTACTAATGGAAACTTCACATGTTGGCTAAAAATCCCTCAATAAGTGATACTTCTTGAGTCTATAGTTTTTTGCTAGTGTGCCCTTGGATCTTTTGCAAGATCCACCATTATAGTATTATTATAATACAATGTGATAGATTCTTTAATTCTAAGTACCACATCAAGATCTTTTACAAAGTTTCATATTAAAATGGATTCCTTGGATTCCTAAAAAACTCAATATACTCATACTCTACTATAGAATTAGTGGCAACTATATTCTTTGAACTCTTCTAGATTAGAACTACTTCATTGAGATATAAAACATATACTAGATGTGACTTTAGATGATTCTTATCTATTAAAAAACTTGCATCAGTATGACCCTAGATGACGATATCCTCCTCTCTTCCATACACTAGAAATATATCCTTAGTTCTTCTCAACTACTTGAGGGAATCCTTAACAATAAAACAATTATTTTCTCAGGTATCTACATAATATATATCTACCATCCTCAATGCATAGGCAACATCAAGTATAGTACATAAATTGAAATACATGAATGATCATACCATTGAAGTGTATGGGATTTTATTCATTCTATCATTATTTTATTATGTATAAGAATGAATTTTCTTAGAAATATGTATACAATGTGACATTAAAACCATACTTCTCTTGGATTGTTCCATAGTAAATTTCTTTATTATCTGGTCAATATATATACTTTGATTTAGTCCAAGAATCTTCTTTGGTGCACCCTGAATGAACTTGATTTCTTTAATATTGGTACTTTATCCTATCTACATTAGGTAAAACACTTATTCAATCATTCCTTAACAAACTATAAGACTTGTATATCATTTCCAATATTTCATATGTCAAAAAAATATACTACTAGGATAATGAACTCATTCCTAATAAACCTCTTTAAACAAAAGGCTCATATTTGTTCCTAATGAAACCAAATTATTTATAGCTTCCTATAATAGAATGTTCCATTACCTGGATGATTTCATCAAATCCATAACTCGGTCTTTGGATATTATAAATCATTTTGGAATTATCTAGAGTCATAAAACCTTCTCATTTTTTCATGTAGTCATCTTTCTCAAGGTTCCCATTAAAAAGCTATTTTGATATCAATCTACCAAATTTCTTAATCATGAAAATGTTTTATATAAAGTATAATTTGGATTGACTTAAACATGTAATATGGTGAAAAAAAGGTCCATAATAGTCAATTATTTTATGTTTTTTAAACCCTTTAGCCACCATCCTTTCTTTATAGGAATTTACCTTACCTTAAATGGCCAATTTTCTCTTGAATAATCATTTTCAACCAATGGTATTTACATAAACTGTAATATCTAATAGAACCCAATCATTATTAGGATACATGGAATCCATTTTAGGAATTTATATATTTTTTACAACATGATTCTTATGATATCTCTACATCCTATTTTTAATATATATCTTCATCATTGTTAAAAAAACAATGTGTCACAATCTTTGGTTTCTATAAAACCTTTTCTATCGGATTATCTTACCTCTATAGTGATCCTATGTAGTACATGTGTTTAATGAACTAATTATTTGATGGGGGAACTGTAGAATCTATTATTGTACCAAATATTGTGTTTATTGAGAATCAACTTAATATATTTTAATATTTCTCCTACTATATTTTTTCGGATGTTATCTCTCTCAAGAAAGAAGGAATTTTTGGAGGCAGTAACATTATTTTCTGAGGGGGTGTAGAGGTAGTGTCCCTTTCTTGCATTCGAAATGCCTATAAATATACACATTTTTTCCCATGGTTCTAGTTTGTTGCCTATGAAGGCCATCAAAAACACCTCACAACCCTATACACAAGTATGTGAATAAATGAGATTCTTTTCACTCCATAATTGAAAGAGAATTATATTTTCCCCTTTAGTTGGTACATGGTTAGTGTGTATACAACTATTTGTGAAACGTATGCCCAAAAGGATAATATAATATCTAAATAAATCATCATCAAACTAACCATGTCTAACATGGTACAATTTATCCTTCCACTAACACCATTTCTATATTATGTGTATGTTATTGTGAGTGGAGATAGAATTCCAAAATTCCATAGAATGTCAAAAAACTACCTGTTAGGATATTCAGCACCTCAATCTCATTAAGGATTCTACATATTCTTTCCAAATTTATTTTCAAATGAATTCATGAATTCTATGAATTTCTCAATGGACTCACGCTTATACCTCTTCAAGAAGACATATCCATATCTACACAAGTCATCAGTAAATGTCATGATATAAGAATATACACATCTAGATTCTTCTGAAAATGGTCTACACGCATCACTGTATACTAATCCTAAAATCATTGTGGCCCTTTCACCCTAACCACATATTATATATTTCTTCATTTATCATTGAAAACAAAAATGACATCTCTCGTGTGGTTTTACCTTAAATAGTCTAAATGACCAACTTGACAAATATTTTTCAAATGCTTCTCGTTTACATGACAATGATAGTTATTCCATAACTATTTGTTATATGGTTAATGTAAAAATGATATGATATCTATTTCCAATACATGGTTTTCATTATTTAATTCATAAATACCATTATTTAAATGTTCCATACCATAACATATTACGTCTTTATAAAAGATACACCTTTTATTTCTAGAATATAATATAAACCCATATATATCTTGGAATGACAAAAAAATTATGTTCTTGGTAACATATGGTACATCATAATAATCTCGTAAAACCAAAATCATTCTTATCGGCTATTAATATTGGTTGCAACCAATGTCTAGGGCATCCATCCACACACTATTGTAAGCTCACAAATTGCCATATACTCTATTAATATTTCAAAATCCACCTAGTTCTTGAATTTGGATACATATATGAGCACCACATGATTTTTCTGATTATGAATGTGCAGATATTAAAATAATATATTCAATAATGAATGAAAATTTAGCATCCCCTTTCTTTCGAGCATAATTCCACTTCTAGTGTATTTTCTTTCCACATGAAAAACATACTTATTCTTTTCTATTCCTTTCCTCTAGGACATCATATTATTGGATGTAATGTGATCAGGATACTTAGACTTGTTATGAGTCTTTGGACCTGTTACCTTGCTAAACATTTATAATTCACCATAAGGATTTTGGGTTTATCACTCACCATGTCCTTATCCTCCCGGAGAATCAGAGTAATAAGTTCTCTATGACTCTTCTCATTAGTTATCACATTATAATAAACAATAAATCATGAGAGGGTCCTATGTAGTGAGGAAAGTATAAGATCAATGTGAAACTCTTCTTGGAATTTAATCCCTAAAATGTATAAAAATTTAATGTAGCCAAATAATCTTTTCTACATGAGGAATAAATGACAATGACTCTATAAGAGTAGTTGTAAACAGATCACTATAGATATTATATATCTCTCTTATCTCGACTTATCTTAATATAGATCTCGAAATCGAGACATCCAGATATATGCATCTATGTCCTCATGTTGCTTAAAAATATCATTATTAATGGTTGATAGAATGAATCATTGAACATTTTATCATTATTTAAATATTTTTCATAGAGAGACAACTCTTCCTCACTAGCCTCATTACTAGGAAAATTAGTAATAGTTTCTTCCAATACATAGAATTTTATTTTATGGAATCAGATAACGTTTAATCGCCTTTTCCATTCCTGGAAATGTTTTCTTGTGATATGGTTAGACATATCAATTATGGATCATAATGATATGTTTGAAGTAATTTTTGTTCATGTTTCTACAAATAAAATGAGAATAGTTTTAGTTCTTTACATGATAAAATTTGAAAAATAATATTATATTATATTTATTAATCGCCCACTAGTTTATCGATACCCAATATCCCCCACCGTCGGATTAAAAATATTCTATTTCATGAAAATTCTAGTGAAAAGCATCCATATTCCCCTTCCCATCATCCCAAATTTTACTGGTCAATAAATTAGAAGGGTTTTAGGTAGGAATTCTAAATTATATGTATAGTGATGCACAGTTCCTTGATATATTGATTGGACTCCACAATCCTGATAATATTTAATTTTATTTTATCAACATTTTCCTCATTATTATTCTTTTCCATTCAACCCTTGATGTGAACTAAGTAAATTCCACCCTGAATTTTAAGTCTAAATTCCAAATAATTGAAATCACACCAACATTGTATGGTCAAGCACATTGAACTATGGTTAAATTTTAACAAAAGTGGATTTAATTGAGGCATTAACAATATATTATATAATATTTATGCGTAAGACAATTTATTTTAGTTTTATATTTCATGAAAGTTAATTCATTAATTCACGTGATTGAGAAAAACACCATAATGAAATAACTATGAAAATTGAAAGAAATTAAATAATAATGTTGTTTGATAAAAAGATTTTACTAATGGTTAATTTTTCTACCAGATGAAAAATTAAACATTGACCTAGGGGAAATGTGAATACAACCATTTTTGGTTCATGTTGCATCATTCTACATATTCACCAACGTATCTCTCTAAGATTGGTTTTTTCCAGGAACTGACCATGAAGGACCTCCACTGGCTTGGAAGCTCCATCTATTACATATTAATATACTCACACACAAGTGAGGTTAACCAAAGGATTGGTTAAGGTGTTTACAGAAAATAAACCATGGTAATTCAATCCCTTACATATTGAGGGGAGAGACGACATAATGAAAAACATAGTTATAAATAAGTAAAATGAAACCAATAACATCGAAAGATCTGGTCTAGGCTCATTACCATCCACATACATAAAAAAATTAAGAATTAAAAAAAATAGTATTAATCTCTTATCATTATTATATAATATAAATCACACTTGAATTAATTAATTATCTTTATTAGTTAATTATTTATTTCATTTTAATTATAATCTAAATTTCCTTCAGAATCTCATCCATCATAATTCTAATAAAATTAATAAAATTAATTTAAAATTATCTGTGTACCAAAATCTAACATAGATGCAACACAGTGAGACCCATCTAAACAACCCAACGTGTATCAAACATGTATATGTTTTACACTTGAAACATGTGGTAAAAATGACTTAATCAGATAATTTCATGTTGTGTTCAATTAACATAATAATTAAATGGATTATATAGTATTTACATAGCATCCTATGCTTTAATGTCCATAGAGTAATAAGTATAACATAGCTTAAAAATGATATGTATATGTGAAAATTATACCAAAATTAATTATATGACTAAAAATATAATGAAAATAAACATTGCATGTCCTATCAACTTATTGACAACACATAAGAATATATTGATAAGTTCACATTATAAAAATTAATATTCTATTATTTTTAATTGGTAAAATTATACGGTGTGTACATTGGAGCTACATGATGTGTGTTATTTTCATTATTTATTTGGGGTACACTCCTAGGACTTAAACTTTAATAGTGCCACAGAAAATGATGGATTACACTAAGTGTACATGGTCTACGGAATATGTGGTCTCCCAGTTATATGACCACTAGTCAAGTTATCCATTTAAGAGAATAAATAGCCCATGTGTGACTATGGGACTATATATCATGTACTGATGTTACAAGGTGTTTACTCTAGATAACCATGTTTTAGGCTGGCCTTCTCAACAGATGGTGTATACTTAAATTCACCATGTCTAATAAATCCACATGGCATTAATTAATTCTAAATTTATTCATAGATTACTAAACACAATTACATGGTGTGTACCACTAGGTTACATGAAATATACTCTTATGTTATCTAGGAAGATTCCTTGGAACCTTTTGATGTGATATTTTAATTTATTTCATTCATAAAATTAATCAATTTGATTATATTACGATAAATAAAGAGGAAGAAAAAATATCTCAGAACTCAGATTAAAAGAATGAATAAAATGGAATTAAAAACCAATAATTAATGCGTAAATAAATCAATGATATTTAAATATTTTTAAATAATTATACAACCTATATGATACCACATTTATGATCTTGGAATAGAAGAAGCATCTGACGGGTCATTCCCAATATTTTGTTTTATCATGGTCGCTAATTAATCCAATATTTTCATTATGTAAAACACCATGAACAATGGAATTGAATCAATGAATATTGATAATGGATAAACTCTAAAACCAATATATTATACCATCACAAACTATTTTAAATTAATTTAGTAAATTAAATACTTATCATATGTAAAATTCATTCTTCATTGATGGATCTAAAAACTGATCTACATTATAACATATTATTGTTGTTGAAATCAAGATTTGATTCCCTCTAGAGGTGATCCACATGTGGTCCATGAATCTCTAAACATCGTCATATGAATCTATAGTTTATAGAATCATATATCATATAACTTGGACTATTTAACATTGATATCCTCAAAAATTATTTCTAATGGATTCTCCTAGATCTCTCTAGTCTTGAGAGTTGATAATGGAGGATTATTTCTTTCTCTTCGTACAAGCATTCTTGGAGAGGGAGCTCTCTATGTTTTGAGACTCTGAATCTCCTTATGAACTACAAAAATGAATTTTCTCTCTTGAAAAAAAATATAATGGGGTTTTTATATTGTTGGGGTTAGAAATAAATAATTTCATAAGAGCCCATTATTATTTATTTAATTTGTATGGAACCTAATGACTAAAATAATATTATTATTATTTCAATAAATGTTAAAATCTCAAAAATTAAATTAAATATTATTTAGCCAAATAATATTAAATAAAAATTATTTACTTCTAGAAAATTAAACTCAGTATGCCATACCTCTTTAATATTTATCAGGTTTTGAATAATTACTATTTATATAATATATTAATATCACTGAATTATTCAAAAATCAATAAAAATGTTATATTCATTAAAAATTGAATAAATATTTATTTAAAATTATTCTCACATAATATTATCTAAAATAAAAAGTGATGCAATATTTGCGATCTATAAAAAATGAATAGTTATGAAGCCCCATAAAGGAATAAAATTTATTCAACTTGATAAATTATAAATAATAAAATATTATTTTACTAAGATTTTTCACACACATAGTGTGTGATACACTAGACCTATTTCTCAGTGGAATTAGGCAAATGAGACTAATGTCTATGGTTAGTGTATAGAAACATACCAAGGAACCCATAGACAAAGAAGATAATGTCGCAATGACATAATACTTCAGGTGGATGAAGACTATTTAATATAACCCCTTTATTGTGACATCTATAATCAATCTTGATGAATGATAGTTCCATCAACATATGTGATTGATATCTCTTTCATTGAATTTTTATTAAATCAAAATTTCAAATAGAACACAATGTCTATGGTTTTATTTAGGCTATGTTTTTTTAAACAAAGGCCTTGAAATATAAACTCTAATTTAAGAATATAATGTAAAAAACCATTCTCAATTTATTCATTAAAAAATATTACTTGTTACACACGCATCATATCATACCTTATCGTGAACATATATCATCACATTTTTTATCAATACATAAAATTATGAGACATATAACACTCTTTAAAAATAATATTAATGTCTATGGATAAATACACACATATGTAGATAGAAACACCCAATTGAAAAAAATGTGGATTTTCATTTAGCAGGACTCATTCTCATAATATCCTACCCTGGATATTACCAAGGGTGTAAAACATGAGAAGGTACCTCAAAGTCTTATGAGTCTCTACCTATGACAGACTATATCATTTGTATACCTCAAATGATTTGATCCAGTTATAGGGCATATATTAAATAATAATTTGTTGACATTCTCCTGTTCTCATCATAGCGGGGAACTGCTATGACCTTTCAGTGTGACAACTAATCTTAGGACATTATCATATACTATGTCACACAAAAGAACAATAATGATTTTATAGTGAGATTTTTAATATTAAAAAAATGAATAAAGGTTGACATAAAGTATGTATAAGTTTGTTCATGTTCACCAACCCAAATAATATCAAGGTAGAGGAACCCCATTGGTGGTCCTTGATCTCAGTCATGTCACTCGGGTCTATTCCATCTCATTAAGACTATTCAATCCAGGGTTACTCATGGAATATTCTATGGAATACTACGGTAGTTCCACTAAAGGCGTGACACATCCTCATAAGAATGAGGCTAGGGATCCCATGTAGGGGATACTAAGTCATGATAACCTTGGACACACCCCTCAAGGGTTCTATGTCATTGGGAATACCAAAAAACTCATAACCTCAATAATTAGGGGCCAAGGAAAAGAATTTAGTTCACAAAGCCACGTTTTCCACAAAAATTAATTCCCTTTTTCATGACCCAATTTATTTTATTTAGAATATTTAATTAAATTAAAAAATCAATTAATTTATCAACATGTTCAAATCCCTTGGGGAAAAGAGGATGTATCACATGCATCAAACAAAATTATCACTACTCAAGTGGAAAATTGTTTAGGAAAACATACATTTTTTTATGATTTTCCCTTGAATCCTCATCCTGAAAACTCACTACCAATTCCCATCGAAGCTCCAAATACCATTGAAATATCACTTGAGGCATTACTCTAGTAAAAACCCAAAATATTAACTATAAAACATTTATAATCAATTAACCAATTCCATAAATAACTAACAATAATATAATTAATTTAAAAAATATCAGAATGAATACTAAATAATCAATAGGAACTCCCACCACACCAAAATTGTAACCAAATGTATTCCTTGGACCTACAGCGTTCTCTTGGCCTTATTTATATTAAAACCATTATTCCTAGTCATCAATACTATAATATGTTCTATATTATCTTTAGTATAATCATTAGGAACATTGATATAATGAAATATCATTGATGAAATATTAAATGACTTCACCCAAAATTTATCTTGAGATATCCCTTATATAGGATGAACACATTCCCCAATGGAATAATAAAATTCCACCAATCTATGGTATAATTGGTATCCAAACTGTAATCACAGATCCCAATAATATGAATAAAAAGGGGAGTAATGAAAGTGACCATCAGAGGAAGAGACAAAATTTATATTATAAAAAACACACCTAGAAATCCACCCCATTTAAAGGGGAAAGAGAGGGAGGTAGGATGAAATTCACCGTGTTCTATGTGAATTATGTAAGGGGTAGAAGAGGTTTGTTCCCCAATTAAATATAGTGGGTTGTTGAAGAGACTTTGAACCCATATTAAATTGGTCATACGGTTTGGACACAAATTTAGAAAAACTGTGTACTAACTGTGTGAATGGAGAATTGAATAATGAAGTAAGGCTAGCTTTAGTATAATGTTATACTATATAAAAAATAGTATATAAGATATTGATAATTTACTCATTATGCTATATGTAAAGACTTATTACAGGGACTAACACCCCAAATTACATCTCATAGAATTTTGTACAATCATCAATATACTTAAGGGTGTATAATTGTTATCAATATATATTACATGAGGTTTTTGAGATAGATGGTATGTGATCCTTTATACGTTGATACCTTTATTATTAAATCCATATATATTAACTAAATATTAGTGGATAGGTATGATGTTGATCATGTCATCAGTTAGAGAATAACCAAGATGGGATTGTTTCACTCATATAATGATAACGGACTTTTGATCCATTGATTTTATTAGACCAAGGAAATTCATCGTCATTCTTAGATGAGTCACAAATAAATTTCATGCTTAATTTGATTATGGGAATTTGATGTTATCATTAGATATATGAATGGAACATTATATATTCATCGAAATGGTTAGTCTATTTTGGGATTATTATGAATATATGAGATAGATTATTCTTGATTGACATGTTCCATGATCAGTGGAGACTTGATGTCGTAGAAAAAACGATTATATTGTTATACATACATGTCATATGATATATATTATGGCATAGAAGCTCATATAGGGATATGATTATGTTTGATATCGACACACCATATCGCTTGTTAGATTGACTAGTTTTGATGCCGAGGCAACCTCGATCCATACTCTTATGTTCTGTGTTAAAACCCCATACATTATATACTATTATTGATACTAAGTGAAAATAAACTTGATAAATTTATATATATTTAAATAATTAAAACATTACATTTCAAAATAATAACACAGTGTTAGAACCCAAAGATTATGTGTATTTAGGGATCAGCTTCAAAAAAATATTATTGTGATCATTTCTCTATAGTCTCACCATACTATATCCTCTTCTGGACTTCGCCTAGGCTATACTCCTCTTCATAATATAAAAAATGTAAAATATATGAATTGGGTGATAGAAAATGATTATTATGGGAAAACATTTCAATAATTCATCAAGGGTAAGAATATAAGCCTGTGGTAAAATATAATCGTAAGATAAAAATATTATTAAAAAGTTCATGAACTAATAATAATCTTTTAAGTAATATCAAATTCATAAAGAAATTCCATTGATAAATAGTCTGAAAAAATGATATAAAAAATATACTTGGATTATAAAATAATAATATGATGAATAAATACATTATAAGAATAATTATAATAATTCATTTCATTGATCGCAAGAATATCGACAATTATATCTATAGACAATCTTATGAAAAAATATACTTGCGGTATTTCACAAAAAAAAATTATATAAATATATCCATAATAATTTCCGGAAAAAATGGAACAAATATATCATCAACCACGTCCAAAAAACAAATGTCTAAGAAAACCTAACCATAGTCATATACATACATCAAACTTGTGAAAACAACTATCCACAATCATGTCCAAATAATAATGTCATTATATCAAGGGATATAAAACATTAAAAAATATATTTTAGGATTACGTAGTACCCCACCCATAAACATTTATACATGTTAGTGTAATAAGAAACAACCAATCATCATTATCATAACGAACCCATGAAAATAAAATGGGCTATGTTACATTTTTAAATGTTATCAAACAATGTGACCTGAAGATTTCAAACAGTTGTTATGAAAAATTAAATCACCAAAAATGAGTAAATCATGATGGAATTTTTTCGGTGATTTATATAAAATTACTCTATAGTTTATAGATTACTTTTAAAATAAATAGGATAAATGAAGTGATATAGTAATTTGATTTTTTGTAAATAAATAGTAACTCTATTATAAAAAATAGTTATGCGTATATTTAAAATTTAAATCATGAGAAGTTAAAATGAATATTTCTTCAAAAATTATTTATCAATAAATATACAAAAATTAATTTTTAAAATTACTTAATGTTTTTATGATGTAAATGTGGAGTTGGAGATTAAATTTATGATCTTTTACAGAAATAAAATTTTTGATTATTAAAAATACCTTCATTAAAACTCATAAAATAAAAGGAGTGGTTGGTAATTCATTTTAAAGGAGGTAGAGATAAATTTGGGTATCCAAAAAATATAAAATATTTATATTGTGATATAATAGTGAACATTATAGGGAATATTGGAGGCAATAGTCTATAAGTATACACATTAAATGTATTCGGTTTCCATATAATAACATGAAGGTAGAAATTGATTATTATTTTCTAAATATAAATCATGTTATAAATATCATATTTATTCATTACATTACAATTTGGAATATTCAATGTAATTTGGCGATGAAAAAAAAACACATCATTAAATGAGGCGGTATTCTACACACAACATGAATGCCATTTTCATTATTACAAGGTAACGTGAAATGGTTGTAAATAGTTATTAAAATAATATAATTTTTTTTATTATATTAATAAAACATATTTAAATATAATATTGTGTTTAAAATGTATTTTATAAGAAATATAGGAAGAATAATGGTAAAAATGATTATATATGGAAAAACATTTGTAGAATAATTTGATTTTTTCTGAGAAAACTTCTTGATTTAGAGGGGATTTAGGAATTATTTATTATCACACCCCAAACTTGTATTATTATTTCATATAAAAATTTAATTTTTTTATCTTCTCTTTTGAGTTCTGGTAGTTACCAGGTCAAAATTTAAATTTTTGGAGGCCTTTCTACTTCTGCATAGTTCTCCAGCATGGTTGGTAGTAACCGTGTGGTGCCTATGTTGGTGCCCAAGTTAAATAGTTGAATGGATCACAACTTATGCTTAATTTCTTAACCTATGTGGAATCAATTCGGGTTTTCTTTTGGAGTTGGTAGTTCCGTTTTTCCATGGTTGGAGTAAGGTATTTCTTACCATGCAGCTCGGCAAGGGGTAACCGTCCAGTGCCTCATGCTTGTCCATTAGGGATAAAATGACTCCCACATGGTTTGGTAACCCATGTGAGTTACCCAATATTTTAATCTTTTTATTATTATTTTATTTTACATATTATTTTTCCATTATTTTTTATCCTATTTTTTCTTTCTTTTCCTCTTCCACGTACATCGCACAAGCCCCATACCTTCTCAATAGACGTGCATGAGCCCCTGTAAACCCCTTTTCTCCATTGAATCCACTAGATTCGTTCTGGTTTTGTGATATAATATTAGAGGTATGGTCTCCAGCTCTACCTAATTTCCATTTTCTAGTAATTTCTCTCTTCTTCGTTCCCTTGTTATTTTTTATCAAACCCTGTGTTAATTTTGAACACTATTTTTTCAGTTTTCTTACATCGTTATGGTGTAAAACTAGTCTCTTGGGTTGGTTTTATGAATATTTCACTATTGGCTGCCAATAGAGAAGCTTTTCATTCCATTTCTATCCATAGTCTACAAATGTTTAGGTAGTTTTTTTCCTTTGTTTTTAGCCCAATTTTAATTAGAGATTTTGTGATGTCTTGGTCCCTAATATTATTGTAGTGTGCCTTGAACCCTATTGGGGTGGATTTGAGTCATTGTTGTCAATGTCCCATATGTGCATTCATATTTGGTATTGATATATGTAAGTTCCAACTTCATATATATTCACCCATTGTGGGATAAATATTAACAATGAGGCTTGGTGTGCCTATGAATGTATATGAAAATGCATACGTGTGTATGTGTAAAGGGGTAAATGCACTTATAAGAATATATTTAAAGATCCCCATAAACAAATTTAGAAACGCAAATACATACATAGGGGTTGGTGTCCTTTAATATAAGTAAAGGTTCGTATTCCTATAAGTAGAGATTGAAGAATTGATTTTTCATCGTCTAAAGTAGTGTGCAATGAGTTTGAGGTAGGTTCCCTATGCCCACACCATTAATTTGAATTCCTTGGGTTTTTAGCATTTTAAAAGGGTGTTTTTTAGATTTATGTGGAATATATATATTTAAAAATTAGGTAATGTCTAATGTGTCTCTTATAATTCCATTTTTATTTTCTTATATAACTTTTTTAAGAATATTTTCATGTTTAACATTAAATGTGAAGTATCCAAAAATATTAAAAAATGGTTTTCTGAATGAATCCTAACATGTGAAGTGTGTTTCTTAGAACTCAAAGGATTTTTGTATGTGTTATCTACTGATTTGGCTCATTTTCCACTATGAGACATGACTTGATTTATAAATTACCAAAAGCCTTTTTGGCACAATTTTAGTGTGGTGAGTGTTTTATCTTGGATTTGGAAATTGATTTGGAAAAGATGATTTCATTTCGAAAATGTATAGGCAAGGATGGTAATTTGATATGTTTGGGAAAATGTATTGAAACTCATGTTATGTGAAGGTCTAGTTGGCACTTGTTTAAGACATTGTGTGATATGGGAACCTCTATGGTGGAAACTCTTATTAGGGGGTAAATGTATTTGTGGTGATGGGATTTGGGCTAAGTAATAATAGTTGTCGTGGTTTTGAGTTTGAGCCACACGTGTGAGGACCTCACAAATCACCATGTACTATTATCATGGGATTCCTAGGAATTATCTATAAGATAGAATAACGGTTTCTTATTGACCCCATTTTGATGGGTTGGTACCCCATGGATTTTCTAAGAGCCCACATGGGATGTGCCACAAGCAAGGACTGTTTATAGAAGCCACTTGGTTATAGATAATGGAACTACATTGTACACCATCGGGTGAGTTTAAATTAAGTATATCCACAAATTTATTCTAGAGATGTTTTGGAAGTTTCCATGACTATATATATGTACGTTTTTATTTCATTTTGTGTCATTTTTTTACATGATCCTATAATAGCTCTAATTTTCATTCTATATTAAATTACTTATTTCAGCATTGATTATTAATTAAAGTAATATTTTGGAATTTTTTTCTTCATGCTTTGGAAACATTTTTTTGAAATGAAATGAAAGAAGTGGTTTTTCATAAAAATATAATTATGTTCCCAATTTTTGAAAATAATGAAAAAAACCATATTTTTATATAACATTTTTCCAAACTATTAAGAAATAATATCAATTTATATTGGAGGAATGAGGAATTTTTTACCCTTGTATTCCCTAATTACAATCATAATCTTCATGCCTACTTAATATTTTCAGTTTCTGGTTCATCTAGTTTTGGATCTCTCTCATGGAGAGCCTAATTCTGTCATTGGAGGTGACCAATGGGACCACAATAAGGTAGATTTATCCACTTGGTTTTATTTCAGTTCCCACTTCCAGTTTGTTCTATTTTATTTTTTTATTAATATTTTTTGGATAAATCATTCCTTATTAGGTATATTTGATTCCCAACACTAGTTTCTAGCCTGATAGGTTCGAGAACTCCTCTTGGTCCTTGTCATGGTCCATCTTAGGTGACCGATTCAGGGTTGAACCATGTTAGTACATGAAAAAATGGTATCATAGCGGAACCATGTAGTTTAGGGTGTCAGGTAGATCAAGGATTGGGTTGTTGGGGCTCAAGATGAAGTTTGTAGGTCGGTTCCTAATCACCACCACTTTTGATGAGACATGAGTCACAAGGGTAGTTGTGTTATAAATCATTTATTTGGTTTTGGGGTATTTTATTATAGGTTATTTAGTTTTATGAGATTTTTTATGTTGGGGGATGATAGTGGAAGTGAGAGGGTGATGTAGAGCGAGCATACATGGAATAAAAGACCCTCTGGAGCCCATGTGTAAAGTTCAATATGCTTTGATTGATTGGTTTATGATCAATGCATGCTCTAATAAACCATTTTGTAGGTGTATGCATGACCACAAGTTCCTTTTTCAGTTTTATTTGGTATTTGTGATGATACAGTCTAATTTGGGTTGGTGTGTGTGGGTTTTCAAATTAAAATGGTATTTGGAGTGGCAAAATGGGTTTTAAAAATATATATTTTTCAAATGGTTTTTGGATTGAAAAAAATGGTTTTTAAAATAGAAAGTGATTCAGAATTTTGAAAATTTTGGGATAATACGATATATAAGTGAATTGGTAGTTTGGAAAATTATTGGTTTTGATAATAATATGGCATGTATGACCCATGATATTTCTCAATTTCAATTTAATATATGTGTGTATATGTGTTTTTCTGGAAATTTCATGTTGACATGTCTGCAAGGATAAAATAAGTGGATTTTAGGTGCACATGCATGTGATTATTTATAAGATGTTGTAGGTGAGAATTTAAAATCAAAGGATTGACTTAGTTTTTTCAAAGTGGTTTTTGGAATAGAAAATGGGTTTTGGAGAAAATGGCTTCAAAAGGGAAATGATTTTTGGGAAATAGTTTTGATTATCATGTTTGATTTTGTGTTTAAATCGATTTTGAAAAGTATGTTCAGAATTTTGAAATGTTTCCTTGGATGAAATGGCTTTGAATTTTTACATAAAATTGTGGCTTTTGAAAAGGTATTTTGGGTTTTTTTTAATTTTTGAACTTTGAGCATGGTGTTTTGTCTTGGGATAATCTTTTTTTTTGACTTTTGATCAATATTTGGTAGAGTTTATGTTTTAAGATGGTTTTAATTGTGATTTGGTTTTGTTCATAGTATGTTTCTCATAATGTTTTTGATGTTTTTCAATGAGTTTTATTTAGATTTTGGCTCTTTCCAAACACCTAATGCAGTGGAAGAATTGAGTTTATCTCAGCAGTTGTTGGTTTTTCGTGATGATCAAATTTTTTGAGAGATAATTAAGTAGCTCGGTGATGTTGAAATCATTTTTAGCTCTTTAGGAACTCCAAAATCCATGATGGATTAAGCGATTTCATGTTGTCAGAGGGTCTATGATAAGATTGGTGGAAGATGGTTGTTCCATTCTCATTATGAGTTGGGATATCTTGAAAATATTTCAAGAACAGTTTCATACAGTGTTCTAATCTTAATGAAGTTACGTTGGAGAAAGTTCCAGAGCTTACAGATTCGTGGAAAGTCAATTTATTATAAATGAATAGTTAACTTTTTTAATGAAATAATTTCATTTTATCAAGAGATAGTGTTGAGTGATCTTTTAGAATCTCATCCTCTCATGTCGTGGTTTTATCTGGGGTTAAAGGATTGGTTTCTTTTGGTTCTCATGGAGGTTCCCATATATTTAGGAGTGTGAGTTAGAGAAACCTATTCCAGGAATTTCCGCATGTAAGTTACTACTGTTCATTTTTTGGATCATTTTCTTATTTGTTTCCATTATAGATACTCGAAATTATAAGCCTTGCTATAATAAACTGGGGTTTTATTGAAAATGTGGTCTCTTGTGACACCAAAAGATGGAGTTCCAATCATGGATTATTATCTCTTTAATGTGGGGTTGTGGATACTTTAGTACATAAAGGTTCCATCTATAGGTCCCAGAGTGAATCTCTTCACATACTCAGGAATCGCTGGGGGTGTGGCGAACCTTGGTTTATATCATGTCTCCACTATTGGGGTATAGGTATTATAACTATTATTGTTGTCGTTTTTCTTTTTTTTATGTCAAAACATGTTGTAAAAATACTTGTGGTCTTATCCTCATGAAATTATTGTTGTAGTGCTTCTATTGATGAAAGTATTTGATCGGTGGTTCTTTCTTGTGATCTTGGAATTTTGTGGATTAGTTTTGGTTTTTTCTTGTACTTTATTTGGAGATGATCATATCTTGTGGTAATAATGAATTATGGTTTTGTCTAATTCTTAGTTGAGGTTCCTTTTTTCGGTTTCTCTTGTGTCATGGGTGTCTAGTTTTTGTTGGGATTTCCCAGTTCCAGTGTTGTTCGGTGCTAGTTGATCTCTTGTGGTGGGGAGATCAACCATGGAAATCCTCGATTGTGGTTCTCCGTAGAGCTGGTCAGGTGTGAATCGAGATGTTAATAGAATCCCCTCAAGGTTGGTGGTTTCCTTCTGCTTCATTCCACTTTATATTTAAGTTTGGTTCTTCATGCAGTTGGGTGACTTTTTGAGGAAGAAATAGTTTTTATGGTGAAAATTACCACACCAAGACTTTGGAATATTATTTATTATAATTATTGTAATTTTTCTATATGCAATTTTTAGTTCTTCTAGAGAAAGGGTCAAAATTTAATTGTTTCGATTTTTTTTAATTGTTATCCAACATGGTAATTACAAACTATGCAATGCTGGTTTGTGGGGTGTATGTGATACAGTGGCATGGAAAACTAATTTTGGATGGAATTTTAAACGATGTAACAAGTTCATAGTTTTTCTTTGTGAGTTGGTTGTGTTGTTTTTCATGTTTATAGTATGGTTTATCTTACCATGCGGCTCACATAGGGGTAACTGTGTGGTGCCCCATGCATCTCTTGTAGGGAAAACACAGTTGGCACACATTTTGGTAAACCTTATACAAACAATGAGGTTCACCCAATATTTTAACTTTTTTTGTTTTTATTTTTTTTTCCATTATTTTTTATTTCATTTTTATCCTCTCTTTTCTTTCTTTTTTTACTCTATGTGCATCTCATGATCCCCCTACCTTCCTCCTACATAGTCATGCATGACCCCCCCCCCTCTCATGCCTTTCGTTCGATGAATCCAATGGATTCATTTCGATTTTTTGGTCTGATATTCATGTTATGGTTATGGATTCTCTCTCATTCCATTTTCAATTATTTTAATCTTCTTTTTCACCCTGTTCATTTTAATTGAACCCTAGGTTAAGGGTTAACCATTTTTTCTTGGTTTTCATCTATAGTTAGGGTGTGAAGAGGGTCTCTTGGGTTGAATTCAGGAATATTATTGACTCTAACACTAGAGGTGAAGCATTTAAGATTATTTTACCCCTCTCCCCACCATTTTGAGGTTGGTTTTATTCTACATTTTCTTTTGGATCAATTTTTATTAAGGTTATTGTGATGTTTTTGTCCCTAATATTATTTATGTGTGTCTTAAAACATGTTGTGATGGACTTGAACCACCATTGTTGAAGGCCTATAGGTGTATTCATATGTGGGAGTAGATATTTTTAATATCCCCCTTTATATATATTCATATATTAAAGAACATATATATATATATAATGGTACTAGGATTTTGTGCATATATATATATATATGAAAATGAATACATGTGTAAGTATAAAGGGGTAAATTAAAATATAAGAATATGTATAAGGATCCCCTTGTATATATTTGGCCTTGAAAATATGTTCATAGGGTCTAGGTGATCTTTTATATAAGGGAAGGTTCATATTCATGAAATAGGAGAGAGAAGATTTGTGTAGTAGTTATCTAAATTAGTGTGCAGTGAGTTTGAATTATGTTAACTATTCTCACACATTTAATTTTAATTCATTTATTTCTATAACTTTAGAAGTGTCATTTTATATATTTAGGTAGAATATATGGGTATATATATATGTTTGTTAATATTTCTGGTCTCTTCTAATTGGTCTCTTATTTATTTACATAACTTGTATAATACTATTTAATTGTTTTCCCTAAAATGATCATCCTAAAAATTTAAAATATTTGTGTAAATGAATATCAACATTTGAAGAGTGTTTATTATAACTCAACTTCTTTGGTTAAATGTTTTCTATAGTTATTTTCTCATTTGAAACATTGATATGTGTTTTGATTTCTAAATGAACTAAAGGACAATTAGAACCTTTTTAGTGTATTCTATCTTTTTATCTAGGATTTAGAAATGGATCCTGAAATGTTTATTTCTTCTAGAAAATGTAAAGGCATAATTGTTACCTTGATATGTTTTGGAAAATGGTATGAAAATCATGTGATTTGAAGGCCCATTTGGCACTTCCATATAACCTAATTTGAAGTGAGAACCCATATGGTGGAAAATCTAACGAGAGGGTAATTGTATATGTTTCATCATTTTTTGGGATTTTAAAGAATAGTGGATATGGATTTCAGATTCAGTTTCACATGTGAGGAAGTCCCAATTCACCATGTATTGTTATCATGGAATTTCTAGGTATTATCTAGAAGGTCAAGTGGTGGTTTCTTATTAATCACAATTTTATGGGATGGTACCCCTAGTATTTACTAAGAGTCCAAGTTGGATGTCCCATTGATGAGGCTAGTTTAGAGTATATAGTTTGTTGCATACTATGGAGATACACCGTACACTAGTAGGTGAGTAAGAATCGACTATATTTGAGGATTTATTCTATAGATTTTTAGGAAATTCCCTTGAATAAAAATTGGTAAGTTCATATATCTTTTTGTGGAAATTTTTGTACATGATACATTAACATCCATACTTTTCATTTTATATTAAAATACATGATCCAACCCTAATTATATATTAACGGAATATTTTAAAAAATCATTATTTGGAAAATAATTTTTAAAATCAAATAGAGGAAATGTTTTTTCTTAAAAATTGAATCTTGTTTCTTTTTTTGAAAAGAAAGGAAATCTCATATTTTTATATATCATGTTTCTAAACTATAAAGATTGGATTTAACTTTAATGTTGGGGAATAATGTGTTTTTTATACTTAGTATACCTACTACGAATCTTAATGATCATGCACAATTTATCTGTTCAGTTTTAGTTTGATCCAATGTTGGATCGCTCATAGGGTGACCATTGTTCTATTATTGGTGGTGACCCATAAGTTTACTTGGAGGTATGTATAACCGTGTAGTTTTAATTCTATTCCAAATTCCAATTTATTATATATTATTCTTGATTATTTATCTATATTGTAGGGCCTATGTCATTCCATATTGAATATATTTGATGCCTGACACTGGTTTCCTTCCCAATAGGATCAAGAACGCCTCTCATGCTTTTAAATGGGCCGGTGGTGACCGGTTTGGGGTTGACTTGGGTTGGTTCATGACATCTAGGTTCAAGAATCTATAAAACATTGGATAGATTATTTTTCATAGAAAATTATTCAAAGTATATGGGATAATTATAATATTTTATGTAACTTTGAATGGGTGGTGGAAGGATCTATTTATTAGGGAATTTAATGACATTTTTGTGAATATTGGTAAATATTTATTAAAGGAATATCATTTGAAAAAAAATATGGCCCCTAAATTAGAAACCTATTGAGTAGGGGTGAGTATTGATTGATCCAAAACTCATAAAAAATAAAGGATAACTCTTTGAGAAATTGAGGATTTTTTTCATTAAGTTATATTTTATACATTATTTACTTTTATCATTATCACTATTTTTTTAAATACCGTAACTTTTTTTATGACGATAAATTAAATTACCCCTATCAGATAATATGTATATTCGGACTAAAACAATAATAAATATTTTATAACATGAAAATTTAAAAACTGAAAAAAAAATTATTTTAGAATTATAAATGTATAATGCATAAATTTAGTTTTTTCGAAAAATATTACATTGGCTCCAAAATGTACATTATAGGATTCTAAATTAAGCATAATATTAAAAATGTACAATTTCACTTATTAAATATATATTTTATTTTGAAAAAAATTGAAATTATTTTATTTCATTGTTAGTTCTTAATGACGTCATAAACGTCATGATATTTGAAAAATATGATATTTTATACTATTCGCCGAAATATCAATATTTTTAGAAAAATCCCAAAAATTAATATTATGAAAATTTTATTCTATTTAAACCAAAAATGATGTTTATTTTTTCCAATTAAAATTATAAAATTATAAAATTTTATTTTTTCGATGAAGATAAAATTATATTAAAAAACATTATTTTTTGAAAAATATGATTCTTATTTCCTATAAATATTTATTGAAATTAGTGTTGTTTTTTATTCATTTAAATAAAATAAATTATCATAATTTTAAAATAATATACATAGTTTCTTAATTAAAAAATCATATCATATAAAAAGTAAATTTTTAATAAGATACATTATTAAGCATAAAATGAGTTTATTCTCATTACATGCATAGTGATGACACTGAAATGGATGTTAATTGTTTTTTATTATAAAAAAAACCTTTTAAATATTTCATTAGTAATGATAAATTTTATTAAGATAAAAATTCACAAAAATTATAAATAAAAATACTAATTTGAAGAAAATATTACTTTATAAAATAATATACAACAAATAAAATTAAAAGTTATTATGTAAAATAAAAAAAACGAATAATTCATTGATATTATTTTAATTATTTTAATTTTTTAAAGACAAGAATATTATACTTTTGTTAATTATTATACTTTTATGAGTAGAAATATGTGTAATAAAGTATATTAGTTAAATACTATAATAATTTTTGTTTTGTTATTAATTATTTATGAAATATATTATTTTAAATTTTTTATTAAAAACAACAATAATTCCTTATACCTATAGGATTAAAATTGTTGGAAAAAATCCCTCAAGGTATCATTGAAGCATTTTTGAGGTGATTGTGTTTGTTGACAAAGCAGACATCTATGTTGTGTTTGTTGACAAAGCAAACCATGGTGAATGAGTGTGTTGACAAAGGGGGTTTAAATGGTGATTTTTCGGGTTCAAGGGATGCTTTCAACAATCCATGATTGATTGAAGAACCTTGACAAAGGAATGGATGATCTGGAGGCTGTACAAAAAGAGCAGATACAAGGTGGCGCCATTTTCCAGTGTTTTCCAAATTTATGGGCCTGAAAATCGCCAATGGAAAATGGAGTGATATGTTTTTGGAAAAGGTTGAGGAGAGAGAAATGAAAGAGGTGCGCGGAAAAATTAAGCGGGGAACACAAAATTAGTGGGTTGCGCGAAATCTTGAAGTGTGGCACGCAAAATAGCGGGTTGCGCGAAATTGTATTTCGCGCAAAAGATGTTTCAAGGCCGAAAGATTGAAAATCGGTAAAGGCATGAGGCGCGCAAAATTTTGGAGGCGTGTGCGGAAAATTGAAGTGTCGCGCGAAATAGTGGATGAAGTATTTCACGCAAAAGATGTTTCAAGGCCGGAAGCTTGAAAATCGGCAAAGGCATTAGGCGCGCGCAATTTTGGAGACCTGCGCGAAATAATTACGCGGTGCGTGAAATTACAGCGGATTGCGCGAAATAAAGGGATGAAGTTTTTCGTGCAAGAGGTGTTTCGAGGTCCGAAGCTCGTAAAATGGCAAAGGCATGAGGCGCGCGAAATTATAGAGCAGTGCGCGGAAAACGGTTGTGCGCGGAAGATTTGTATTTCACGATGAAAGCGGATTATGCGCTCAAGGAGGGTTTTTCGCGCGGGGTCGATTTTGCCTATAAATATGAAGTGACCCTCCTCCATTTAAGAGAGTTCAAGACATAGAAAATACCAGAGCTCTGGTGCGCGAAATTGAAGTTAGAAAGGGTGTTGCGCGTAAACTTAAAGTTTGCGCGTAAAATCAGCTGTTGCGCGAAAAGCTAAGGCTACGCAGAAAGTTGGTGTTGGCGCGTAAAAGGAAGGTTGCGCGAAAAGTGGATATCGCGCAAAAGCAGTGAATTGCGTGCAAGGCAGTTTCCAGGCTGCGCGTAATATTTGGAAGTTGTGCAAAAAAGGAATTTCGCGCAAATCATAGAAATTGCGCGCAACACACCGTAAGGGTTGCGCGTAAAAATTGAGGTTGCCCAGTACATCCGGTGCAAAGTGAGATTCATCTATGAGTGAAAGTTGGACTTCAACAGAGCATATACTCACAGAGGAAGATGAATTCATTCATGAAAATGAAGAGACCTACATGTCTATAAACTGTGAGTGGATCCCTTCCAAGAGCAGTGAGCTTCGGAAGAGGAAGAAGGTGATCCTCTCCACCGGCAGTGAGCCAGAGAGAGAGAAACAAGGAGTGACCCTTGGGAAAGCAGTGAGCTGACCCTAAACATTGTATAGGCAGTGAGCCAGGGTATAGAAGTGATCTAGCCCGAACATTGTAATCCACAGCTAGTGAAGTTTAGTGGAATTTGGTACGAACCGGAAACTTGTCGGCGTATGCTCCTTGGACATAGCCCTTAGCAGTGAACCAAGTAAAAATCTCTATGTCTGCCTCCTTACTTCCCTGCATTGCATTCAAAGCATCATTATCAGGTAACGGAGACAAGTGATCACAGTAATCACACAAGTGAAAACAAAGTGACCCTTGTAAAAAAGAGGTCAAGATCCAGTGGGGCAGAAAGAACTTTGAAAAATAATATCCATACCCTGATTCACCCCCCCCCCTCTCAGGGTATATAGGCCCCTATTGGCCCTAACAAATATATATCCAACGACCATATCACCCATGACCATATTCCCAAAGGCCACAGTTCAAATGAACATATTTGTAACAACAATATTTCATTCCTATATATAGACTAACTAAAATAATTCATTTCATTCCAAGTTATTAAGTCAGACTTCTCATTCCTTATTGAGGATATTTCATAAATATTTATCATTTGTTTATTTTCATTATCATTGTATGTTTAGTTCTACTCATGGATATTATCAAGGGTGAAGATCATCCAAGTTATCTTATAGTTTTAAATATATTATTCATTTCTATTTATTATCTCATTTTCATTTATGCGCAATTAATGGGTGTCATATACCATTGTATGTTATATATGATTTCAATTAATTTTGATTTAATTTTTTATATTAACAAAATTTATCATGATTTAATCTTAGTTTAGTTTTTTGTGTGAAACAACCAATTCATCATAGTATTTATTTAAAGTAAAATTAATACTAAAATTTTGTGGTGTCACATTCTTTCCCTTGTAAATAAATTACATCCTCATATTTTTAATCATCACTCACCCATAAAAATAGATGGTGTATTATAAAATATAGAAATCAATTAATATATAATTTCTATAGAGATATCCACCTTATAAACATAGGGACCATGTGTTTTTTCCCATAGAATGCTTATCCATAATATTTAGTTTATATCTAATAATTTGATCAAAACATCCCCCATGATTTGATATCATGACTTCCATAATAGAAATAGTTTTCCTAGACTATTTCTTTTCACTCTTACACTATTAGATTATTTTATCATCATTTGAAATATGTAATGTGATTTCTTAATGTTGGTAATTATTATGGATACTATGTGATGATAGAAAATCCATTTTAATATTTTCCTGAAGCTCATCTAAAGGATGAATTAATAATATTTACATGAATAAATTTCACATAAACATCTGATTGTGATATAATAATCATAAAACTATAAGATTTCATAAATAATTATATCATCAATTTGGTGGTTTATTTCTCATAGAAAACTTACTAGATGTATTAGTAAACAAATAATGAATCTCTAGTAATACATCCCCAAATATATAGTTCTAGAAAATTGTAAATTAATTATCAAGATCAAACATAGAAATGGTTATTTTATAGGTTATCCATTTTTCCATTGGTATTGGAGGTTTTTGAAGTGTATTTTACCTTTTCCCCTAAAGTTAGGGTATTAATTTTCTTAATTTCCCAAAAAAAATCATTTAAATAATTTTGGTTTTATTAGAGCATTAGTTGGGACCTTTATACCATCCATTGTATTGGTTGACATATTTATCACTCTTTGACAATAAAAATCTTGATGACCAATCCTTCCGCATGTGAAACATTTTATTATTAATTTGAGACATTCACTTGGGTGATTCTTTTCACATTCTTAGAATGTAATATGTTTAATATTTCTTCATTCATGAACATTTTCACATAAAATTATATGAAACTCTACCTTTATCTTCTTTGGTGATTCTATGAGTTTTCATGGGTTAAATTGTTTATCATAAATGGGTATATCATTATGAGAATAACCAAATGATTTTCAACACCATATTCCGTCCTATTTGATTTAACATTGGGACATTCAACACTTATCCTATTGGATCCCTTATTATCTCAATTTCCCATTTATCTAAAATGTACATAATTAAAGGATAGTTGAGTTATGAAATTGTTAAATAAAAAAATTTATAATATATAAATATATACATAGGGAAAATAACTCATAATTTTTTGTATATCCTGGCTTATGAATAATTAATTTTTAATATATTTTATCTAGATCCATATTAATATTATGTTATCTTAGATAATTAGATATATATTACAACATCCTCTTACTTTTTAATACTTCATGATAGTTTATAAGGGGTATATTAATTAGGAAATAATATGTATTGGGAGTTTCAAATCCAATCTACAGTAATGAGAACTTGTCATGCACTGAATGATGGTTGTGTTAATACTCAACCAACCATTTTGGGTCATTAGCCAGAGGATCATATATTCCCGAGTATGCATTCACTTATTTATATCCAAACTATAATTTCATCGATATGAAATAGAAAATATGTTATTTACCAAAATTTTAGGATGTTACCAAAAATATATACTTATCCCTATTATCTCTACTAAATTTCTATCATCTTAATTTCAAAAAAATAAGTAAATATTTATTTGATACCAACTAAGTAACCCCCTAACCCACACTCCCGGAAAAATTAAACGTGGCACGCAAAATTAACCGGTTGCGTGAAATCTTGAAGTGTGGCGCGCAAAACAGCGGGTTGCGCGAAATTGTATTTCGCGCAAAAGATGTTTCAAGGCCGAAAGCTTGAAAATCGGTAAAGGCATGAGGCGCGCGAAATTTGGGAGGCGTGCGCAAAAAATTGAAGTGGCGCGCGAAATAGTGGATGAAGTATTTCGCGCAAAAGATGTTTCAAGGCCGGAAGCTTGAAAATCAGCAAAGGCATTAGGCGCGCGCAATTTTGGAGACCTGCGCGAAATAATTACACGGTGCGCGAAATTCGTGCGGATTGCGCAAAATAAAGGGATGAAGTTTTTCGCGCAAGAGGTGTTTCGAGGTCCGAAGCTCGGAAAATGGCAAAGGCATGAGGTGCGCGAAATTATGAAGCAGTGCACGGAAAATGGTTGTGCGCCGAAGATTTGTATTTCGCGATCAAAGCGGATTACGTGCTCAAGGAGGGTTTTTCGCGTGGGGTCGATTTTGCCTATAAATATGAAGTGACCCTCCTCCATTCAAGAGAGTTCAAGACATAGAAAATACCCGAGCTCTGGTGCATGAAATTGAAGTTAGAAATGGTGTTGCGCGTAAACTTAAAGTTTGCGCGTAAAATCAGCTGTTGCGTGAAAAGCTAAGGCTGCGCAGAATGTTGGTGTTGGCGCGTAAAAGAAAGGTTGCGCGAAAAGTGGATATTGCGCAAAAGCAGTGAATTGCACGCAAGGCAGTTTCCAGGCTGCGCGTAATATTTGGAAGTTGCGCGAAAAAGGAATTTCGCGCAAATCATAGAAATTGCGCGCAACACACCGTAAGGGTTGAGCGTAAAAATTGAGGTTTCCCGGTACGTCCGGTGCAAAGTGAGATTCATCTGTGGGTGAAAGTTGGACTTCAACAGAGCATCTACACACAGAGGAAGATGCATTCATTCATGCAAATGAAGAGACCTATAGGTCTATAAACTGTGAGTGGATCCCTTCCAAGATCAGTGAGCTTAGGAAGAGGAAGAAGGTGATCCTCTCCACCGGCAGTGAGCCAGAGAGAGAGAAACAGGGAGTGACCCTTGGGAAAGCAGTGATCTGACCCTAAGCATTGTATAGGCAGTGAGCCTGGGCATAGAAGTGATCTAGCCCGAACATTGTAATCCACAGCTAGTGAAGTTTAGTGGAATTTGGTACGAACCGGGAACTTGTCGGCGTATGCTCCTTGGACGTAGCCCTTAGCAGTGAACCAAGTAAAAATCTCTGTGTCTGCCTGCTTACTTCCCTGCATTGCATTCAAAGAATCATTATCAGGTAACGGAGACAAGTGATCACAGTAATCACACAAGTGCAAACAAAGTGACCCTTGTAAAAAAGAGGTCAAGATCCAGTGGGGCAGAAAGAACTTTGAAAAAGAATATCCATACCCTGATTCACCCCCCCCCCCTCTCAGGGTATATAGGCCCCTATTGGCCATAACAATTGGTATCAGAGGGACTTGTTTCTTTAATCAGATTTGTTTGCTTCAACTTGGTGTAGTCGATCTGTGTAGTTGAAGATATTGTTTGCGCTTATCTCGGTCTACCATGGGAAAAAGAAAATCTTCAAAGAAGAATCAGAAGTCGGGTGGTATCCCTCAGTGTGGAAGTGTTTTTGGAAAAAGTGTGATTCAACTAAAAGAATCAAACAGCTTACTGAAGGAATCATGCAGTGAACATAAAAATGATTTGGATAAATCATACCAAAAAATACTTACTCAGTCAATGATGCTGATGGACTGAGTGAAGAACCTGACTTTCCAAGTGACGTTGGAACCACTGACGGTGAAGAAGAAGAAATTGAAGGAAGAATTGATATGCGAGCTGAGTTGGAGGCTGCTCTTGAAGAGATAGATGTTTGGAGGGCCAAAACCAAGAAAGCTAACAAAATTGTTCGCGATGCCAAACTCTATATGCAGCAGCAAGAAGAAGAGAAGTCTGAGTTGATGGAAGAAATTGAGAAACTCAAGTTATCCACACGAGAGAACTCAGAATCAGTTAGTGAGTATAAGATTAAGATTGAAGAACAGAAAAGGGAGATCGATGGCTTGAATAGAAAAGTGAAAGATCAATTCAAAAGCATCTAAGAACCGAATATTCCAAGTGACGTTGGAAACACTGAAGAAGCCAAATCTAAAGATATCCGGATCAAGGGATTGGAGATTGAGGTCAACAAGCTAAAATTCTTAAATCAAAGGCTTATTGATATAGTTACTATCCTAACAGAGAAGAATGATTCATGTGATGAAGAGCTGCATAAGATGGCCAGAATGAAAGGAAAACAAAAGGCTGGTGATTATGAAGAGAGTCAATTGTCAGATGAAGCACAGAATCTTAATGCCAGAAATAATGATCTAGCAGCATAGTTGTCTACAGAAGTTCAGAAAAATCAAAGGCTACAACAAGAGAATGCATGTTTCTCTGACTCTGTTGCTCAAGAAAAATTGAAGGTAAAGGAGAAAAATGACATGGTTGATAAGCTGAAGCATGAACTGGAAGATGAGGTAAGTAGAGGGAAGCTTCTCAAGGAAAAAAATGATGTCCAACTTGAATCAAGGGATATAAAGATTCAAAAGTTGGTAGAAGAGCTCGAATCAGTCAAGAAGGAAATAGAGAAGTCTAAATCCAAAGATAAGCCCATGTTGAAGGATGCACTGCACTTGCTATTTGATCATCCTTTGACAAGTGATGATAAAATGAAGAACAGATATGCTGTTTCTGAAGAGAAACAACATAATATTTTCTCATCTCAAAGACCAGCAAGTTTTGGAAATACTGGTATTGGATATGATAATCCCACTCCTATGGATGATAAGAAAAATGCAGTGAAAATTTACAAAGGTAAGAAAAAATCCTGTAGGTGCTGGAGATAGGCCTATGAGGATAGTTTCAAGGAGTGATGATGTGTGCTATTTCTGCGGAGTTCATGGCCACACATCAAGCTTCTGTACAGAGGCTCTGGAGTACATTTCAGGCTGTGAAAAGAGAAACATTAAAAAATATAAGAATAGGAAGAAGCATCATGAGAATTTAGAAAGAAGAGCTTCTCAGAGGAAAGCATATATTAGATGCTATTACTGCGGAAGAATGGGACACACCATGAGCAGGTGTCAGGAAGCTCAGGAGAACAATATCAGAGGAAGAACTCAAGGTGCATCAACATCTCAGCAGAGAGATGATAAAATGAGGTATGCCTTTGAGGGAAACTGTTTTATATGTTCTCACTATGGGCACATGGCGAGACATTGCAGTAAGAAGAAAGCAGGAAAGGGAAAGGAACAAGAAAAGAGATCTCCACCACAGGAAGTGTACAAGAAATAAGCCTGTACTGGGAGACAAAGTGGTAAGGAGAAGAATAGGCTTCGAGCCTTGGGGAAATCACATGGAGCTGAACGAAAGGTGTATCAGTCATCTCCTACGTCATACTCACAACAGCTCTCAAGGAGAGAATGTGAGAAAACCTGGAAGATTAAGGGGAGATCTACTCTAGTGGTGATAAAGAAGAATGGACGTTCAATGGAGGACCCACCACCAATGAAAAATAGGGTGGTGACCCATAAATCTGATAAAAGGCAGATAAGAAAAGAATGCATCGAAAAATCCACATGTCGTGTTTCTCAGCGAGAAGTGAGGTAAAGAGGAAGACCCCTAAGATGGGAGAAGAAGAAATGGAAGATGCCAAATAGAGAGGTTTCTACTCAGAGAAATAATCAAGGAAAGTGGAATTTTGGTAGAACCTCAAAGAAGGAAATGTGTACCAGCGGGCTTATACCCCAAGCGGTGAGAAAGGCTGAGCCTACCAAATCTACATATCAGAAAAAGGCTCAGACTGTAGGCAATGAATGCCTAGTCATATGGCCAGAACAATTGAAGTTGGCTAGGCAGTTGGAGGAAGCAAGAAAGGAGTGTGATGCTCTCCAAGAAAGAATCAAAGGGTTGACCCATCAGGATCAACCACAATCCTCATCTTGAGGAGTCCAGAAGAATCCCCTCTCCCTATGTATATAAATGCTATTAACTGATGATTGATGTGTTTCAGGTTTTAGGGAGATACGATCCAAGGGGAAGTGGTATCTAAGGATGCGAAGTGGAGATCTGATATCCTCTACAGGTTCAATTGATTCAAATCAGGAACCAGGGATGAAGAAGAAAAGATGCAACTGAGCACAATTAAAAGTGATTGTGTTATTAGCTTTATCTCTTGTTTCCTACACTGAGTTCCAAATCAGTAGGCTTATAGATTTGGTTAATGGCTCGATGCTGAGTACCAGATTTGTATAAATGGTGCATATGGAGAAGAATGGTTATGGGTCTCTACCGTTGGGCCTAACAGACAGAAGTGTTGTGTAACACAGGGGGAGCATTCTATATCCAAATCAGATATAATAGCCATCAATGCCATAATTGGATGACTCTGCTCAGGTGTTTCCTATTGAGGGAAGAAAGAAACACAGGGAGAAGCAGCAATAACAATGCATAAGTGACTAATGCTGATTTAGAAAAGAAAAATCCTCATCTGCACAATAGTCAAAGAGATGAGCTGAAATTGACATGCAGAATATCATTGGTGATTTATCAGCTCTAGCTCAGACAAGGAGAATGGAATCACTATAGAAAACATATTTTATATCCCAAGTTGAGCTGAAATGCTTTTTCTGATGCAGCTGGAAATGAAAACTGGGTTCAGGCTATGAATGAAGAGCTTGATCATATTGAGAAGAACCAGATGTGGGAGATTATTTCAAGGCCATCAAACAATAATGTCATCAGGACTAAATGGGTCTATTAAGACAAGATGAATGAATATGGCACAGTGATTCGGAACAAAGCACGACTGATGTGTAAAGGAGACTCCCAGATAGAGGGAATAGATGGTGATGAGTCATTTTCACCAATTGCAAGGCCGGAGACAATCATATTATTCCTAGACATTGTAGGGCAAAGAAACTTCAAAGAGTTCCAGATGGATGTAAAGACTGCATTTCTAAATGGGTTTCTAGAAGAAGAGGTGTATATTGAGCAGCCAGATGGTTTTCTCATTCATGAGGATGAGAACAAAGTTTGCAGGCTGAAGAAGACATTATATGGGCTGAAACAAGCACCAAGAGCATTGTACTGAAGGCTATGTCAGTATTTGAAGAAGCTTGGTTTTCAGCGTTACACAAGGCAGGAATGACACATTCATTTCTCAATCCAAATATGCCAAGGAGGTTTTGAAATGAGATCTTAAATTGAAGATTGCAAGGAGAAGAATTCTTTGGTTTCTACCCAGATGAAATCATCAAAAGATGACAGTGGCAGGGAAGTTAATATCACAGAATACAGGCAAATCATTGGAAGCTTATTGTACTTAACTGCAAAATGGCCTGAAATTGTTTTCGCCACATGCCAAGCAGCAAGATATCAAAGAAATCCCAAGGAAAGCCACATGCTTGTAGTGAAAAGAATACATTGGTATATATAGGGCACAGTGGATTTCAGCCTGACATATACTGAAAAATCTGATACAGAGTTATTGGGATATACTGATGCACACTGGGCCGGTTCAGCAGATGATAGAAAATCAACGTCAAGTGGTGCAAGCTATCATGGTGGACTGTGTATTTCTTGGCTTAGCAAGAAGCAAGATTGCATTTCATTGAGCACCGCAGAAGCTGAGTATATTGCGGCCATTCAAGCATGCACACAATTATTGTGGATGAAGCAGCAGCTTGAAGATATGGGAGTTGAAGTGAAGTCTCCGATCGGAATTCAGTGTGACAACTTAAGTGCTATAAATCTATGAAAAAATCCTGTCCATCATTCCAGGACAAAGCACATTGAGATCAAGTATCATTTCATCAAGGAGATGGTTGAGCAGGGCATCGTGAAGTTGGAGTATGTGCCTACAGAGCTACAGGTTGTAGACATTCTGACAAAGGCCTTCCCAAGGAAGCTTTTGAAAGGCATCGACTAGCTCTGGGAGTTCAGTCGATTCCCCGCACTTGAAATAGTGTGGATGTGGGACCCCCCCTCTCCCCGAGGTATGATGTGTTTTTCCCTAATTTGCTGATATGTGTTCTCTAGTATGTTACAGACTACAAAGGAGTGTCCTTTGGGTTCATTGACAAAGGGGGAGAAAAGTGTTTGTTAATTTGTTAAAGGAGGATAAAATAGTGATTGTTCAAGGGGGAGACAGTGTGGGGATTTGATATATCCTAATTGATACGGGGAGAAGCTGACAGGTGGAGTAGCCAGAAAGGGGGAGCAATGAGAAAGGGGGAGTGTATTAAATCTGATGATGCTAGAAGTGATCGATCAAAGAATAGATATCACGATAGCTGAGGATCGTGATAAAAGCAGAAGAGAGGTGTTGGAAATTGGTAAGAATACTTCCAAACCAAACATTGGTCTTCCAACAAGTCCATCGACAATTGGTATCAGTTTAGTACAAATTGGTATCAGTGTGGTGTCAACAGTGGATGTCAGAGATGAAGTGATTCATTGATGAACTTCTCATTTACTCTTGTTTCTCACGACGAGCATTGCTCATGTGGGCTTAGAGTATGTGTTGGGTAAATCCTTGATCGCTATCAGAATCGCAATGAGGTGAATGGTGGATGAAGAATTAATGATGTATCTTTCCATAGAAGAGTTGTCAACAAACCCAAAGGGGGATATTCTTGGGAAAAATCCCTCAAGGTATCATTGAAGCATTTTTGAGGTGATTGTGTTTGTTGACAAAGCAGACATCTATGTTGTGTTTGTTGACAAAGCAAACCATGGTGAATGAGTGTGTTGACAAAGGGGGTTTAAATGGTGATTTGTCGGGTTCAAGGGATGCTTTCAACAATCCATGATTGATTGAAGAACCTTGACAAAGGAATGGATGATCTGGAGGCGGTTCAAAAAGAGCAGATACAAGGTGGCGCCGTTTTCCAGTGTTTTCCAAATTTATGGGCCTGAAAATCGCCAATGGAAAATGGAGTGATATGTTTTTGGCAAAGGTTGAGGAGAGGGAAATGAAAGAGGTGCGCGGAAAAATTAAGCGTGGCGTGCAAAATTAGCGGGTTGTGCGAAATCTTGAAGTGTGGCACGCAAAACAGCGGGTTGCGCGAAATTTTATTTCGCGCAAAAGATGTTTCAAGGCCGAAAGATTGAAAATCGGTAAAGGCATGAGGCGCGCGAAATTTTGGAGGCGTGTGCGAAAAATTGAAGTGGCGCGCGAAATAGTGGATGAAGTATTTCGCGCAAAAGATGTTTCAAGGCCGGAAGCTTGAAAATCGGCAAAGGCATTAGGCGCGCGCAATTTTGGAGACCTGCGTGAAATAATTACGTGGTGCGCGAAATTACTGCGGATTGCGCGAAATAAAGGGATGAAGTTTTTCGCGCAAGAGGTGTTTCGAGGTCCGAAGCTCGGAAAATGGAAAAGGCATGAGGTGCGCGAAATTATGGAGTAGTCCGCGGAAAATGGTTGTGCGCGGAAGATTTGTATTTCGCGATCAAAGCGGATTACGCGCTGAAGGAGGGTTTTTCGCGCGGGGTCAATTTTTCCTATAAATATGAAGTGACCCTCCTCCATTTAAGAGAGTTCAAGACATAGAAAATACCCGATCTCTGGTGCGCGAAATTGAATTTAGAAAGGGTGTTGCGCGTAAACTTAAAGTTTGTGCGTAAAATCAGCTTTTGCGCGAAAAGCTAAGGCTGCGCAGAAAGTTGGTGTTGGCGCGTAAAAGGAAGGTTGCGCGAAACGTGGATATCGCGCAAAAGCAGTGAATTGCGCGCAAGGCAGTTTCCAGGCTGCGCGTAATATTTGGAAGTTGCGCGAAAAAGGAATTTCGCGCAAATCATAGAAATTGCGCGCAACACACCGTAAGGGTTGCGCGTAAAAATTGAGGTTGCCCGGTACATCCGGTGCAAAGTGAGATTCATCTGCGAGTGAAAGTTGGACTTCAACAGAGCATCTACACACAGAGGAAGATGAATTCATTCATGCAAATGAAGAGACCTACAGGTCTATAAACTGTGAGTGGATCCCTTCCAAGAGCAGTGATCTTAGGAAGAGGAAGAAGGTGATCCTCTCCACCGGCAGTGAGCCAGAGAGAGAGAAACAGGGAGTGACCCTTGGGAAAGCAGTGAGCTGACCATAAACATTGTATAGGCAGTGAGCCTGGGCATAGAAGTGATCTAGCCCGAACATTGTAATCCATAGCTAGTGAAGTTTAGTGGAATTTGGTACGAACCGACAACTTGTCGGCGTATGCTCCTTGGACGTAGCCCTTAGCGGTGAACCAAGTAAAAATCTCTGTGTCTTCCTGCTTACTTCCCTGCATTGCATTCAAATCATCATTATCAGGTAACGGAGACAAGTGATCACAGAAATCACACAAGTGAAAAAAAGTGACCCTTGTAACAAAGAGGTCAAGATCCAGTGGGGCAGAAAGAACTTTGAAAAAGAATATCCATACCCTGATTCACCCCCCCCCCCTCTCAGGGTATATAGGCCCCTATTGGCCCTAACAAATATATATCCAACGACCATATCACCCATGACCATATTCCCAATGGCCACAGTTCAAATGAACATATTTGTAACAACAATATTTCATTCCTATATATAGACTAACTAAAATAATTCATTTCATTCCAAGTTATTAAGTCAGACTTCTCATTCCTTATTGAGGATATTTCATAAATATTTATCATTTATTTATTTTCATTACCATTGTATGTTTAGTTCTACTCATGGATATTCTCAAGGGTGAAGATCATCCAAGTTATCTTATAGTTTTAAATATATTATTCATTTCTATTTATTATCTCATTTTGATTTATGCGCAATTAATGGGTGTCATATACCATTGTATGTTATATATGATTTCAATTAATTTTGATTTAATTTTTTATATTAACAAAATTTATCATGATTTAATCTTAGTTTAGTTTTTTGTGTGAAATAACCAATTCATCATAGTATTTATTTAAAGTAAAATTAATACTAAAATTTTGTGGTGTCACATTCTTTCCCTTGTAAATAAATTACATCCTCATATTTTTAATCATCACTCACCCATAAAAATAGATGTTGTATTATAAAATATAGAAATAAATTTATATATAATTTCTATAGAGATATCCACCTTATAAACATAGGGACCATGTGTTTTTTCACATAGAATGCTTATCCATAATATTTAGTTTATATCTAATAATTTGATCAAAACATCCCCCAGGATTTGATATCATGACTTCCATAATAGAAATAGTTTTCCTAGACTATTTATTTTCACTCTTACACTATTAGATTATTCTATCATCATTTGAAATATGTAATGTGATTTCTTTATGTTGGTAATTATTATGGATACTATGTGATGATAGAAAATCCATTTTAATATTTTCCTGAAGCTCATCTAAAGGATGAATTAATAATATTTACATGAGTAAGTTTCACATAAACATCTTATTGTGATATAATAATCATAAAACTATAAGATTTCATAAATAATTATATCATCAATGTGGTGGTTTATTTCTCATAGAAAACTTACTACATGTATTAGTAAACAAATAATGAATCTCTAGTAATACATCCCCAAATATATAGTTCTAGAAAATTGTAAATTAATTATCAAGATCAAACATAGAAATGGTTATTTTATAGGTTATCCCTTTTTCCATTGTTATTGAAGGTTTTTGAAGTGTATTTTACCTTTTCCCCTCAAGTTAGGGTATTAATTTTCTTAATTTCCCAAAAAAAATCATTTAAATAATTTTAGTTTTATTAGAGCATTAGTTGGGACCTTTATACCATCCATTGTATTGGTTGACATATTTATCACCCTTTGACAAAAAAAATATTGATGACCAATCCTTCCGCATGTGAAACATTTTATTATTAATTTGAGACATTCACTTGGGTGATTCTTTTCACATTCTTAGAATGTAATATGTTTAATATTTCTTCATTCTTGAACATTTTCACATAAAATTATATAAAACTCTACCTTTATCATCTTTGGTGATTCTATGAGTTTTTATGGGTTAAATTGTTTATCATAAATGGTTATATCATTGTGAGAATAACCAAATGATTTTCAACACCATCTTCCGTCCTATTTGATTTAACATTGGGACATTCAACACTTATCCTATTGGATCCCTTATTATCTCAATTTCCCATTTATCTAAAATGTACATAATTAAAGGATAGCTGAGTTATGAAATTGTTAAATAAAAAAATTTATAATATATAAATATATACATAGGGAAAATAACTCATAATTTTTTGTATATCCTGGCTTATGAATAATTAATTTTTAATATATTTTATCTAGATCCATATTAATATTATGTTATCTTAGCTAATTGGATATATATTACAACATCCTCTTACTTTTTAATACTTCATGATAGTTTATAAGGGGTATATTAATTATGAAATAATATGTATTGGGAGTTTCAAATCCAATCTACAGTAATGAGAACTTGTCATGCACTGAATGATGGTTGTGTTAATACTCAACCAACCATTTTGGGTCATTAGCCAGAGGATCATATATTCCCGAGTACGCATTCACTTATTTATATCCAAACTATAATTTCATCGATATGAAATAGAAAATATGTTATTTACCAAAATTTTAGGATGTTACCAAAAATATATACTTATCCCTATTATCTCTACTAAATTTCTATCATCTTAATTTCAAAAAATAAGTAAATATTTATTTGACACCAACTAAGTAACCCCTAACCCACACTCCCATGTTTGGTGATAAGAACACATACATTACATTCTATCTTTGATAACAAGTGAAAATAACTAATTTGAAATTATATATATTTCAATAATTTAAACATTACATATCATAATAATCACCCAATCCCTTAAAACTATGTTTTATTATCCTTAGAGACTGTATACCTAAAAATATTATTGTGAACATTTCTCTATAATCACACCATACTAGATCCCCTTCTATATATCCCCTACATTATACTCATCATCATAAATTGAGGAAGTAATATCATAAAAAAGGGATGATCTCAAATGATTAGTAGGGGAAAAAATTTCAACATTTTATTAAGGGATAGATCATAAGCATGTGATGAAACATGAGCATGGTAAAAATATATTATTTCAAAAGAATATGGACCAATAATAGTTATCCATGTAAGGTATTGGGTGATTATTATGATATGTAAGGTTTAAAATATTTAAAAATATATAATTTAAAATTAGTTATTTTCACATGGTATCGAAGATAGTATGTAAAATATTTTCCTCCAATGATCTTCGAAGTGAAATTAAACTCATTTAATAGGGACTAGGAAAGATCAATTCCATGATAATAGAATTATCTTTGTTTTAGTCAATATTATCCTTATCAAATCAATTATTTATATCTATAGCCTCTATAAATAATCTAAAAACTCTCGAATATTACTTTCTATATTAATGAAAATATCCTCTATATACTCTCTCTCTCTCTCAACTAACTAGATATTAAAATATTCATCAATACCTATTATAGTTTTTAAAATTAATATATTATTAAAATTCAAGCCTCTAATATATTTATTCATAAATTAAAATTTATTTGAGCTTCCAAGATATTCTATAATCATGTGATGTGTCTCACACATCTATGTTTGGAAAAACCATAAAATCATATTGATTCATAAATCAAAAAAAAATAAACCACAACAATCTAAATTTGAAAATATATTTAAATTTCAAGAACGTACACATTTCCATTAAACCGTGATATATCACACCAAACCACCATGTGGTTTATTCATTCAACGCTTTAACATGAAAAATCTAGGTCCACATTCTCTGTTATTAAAAAATCACCATTTTCCTTCTATGAAATACAATATCACCAACAGACCATGATTTCATGACCTCGAGATGATAATGTGGTTTCTATTATATGACTATAGTAGTTTCGAATATCTCTATCCCAAAAATTTCCTTAAAATAGGGTCCCTCCACGATCTGATCACATATTTATCACAAAAAACACCTCAAACCTTGAATATATTTTTATCATTCCCCATTTCAATTAAGAACCCATAAAATTTTACTCTTTAATAAGACAACAAAATATGAAATGGTTTTATAAAACATTTCCATTTATAAATATTCTTAAAATAAAAAAATTCAATAAAAATAGCCACATTTTCCTTTGTTCCATAGTTTTTAATATCCCACCTCAAATATGATTAATATTATTCCTTGGTTTGTCCTAAAACACCCGAATAAAAATATTTATAGAATGAATTATTCTCCATATGAATGCCTGATAATTATTCATTTTTTTCAGACCATGATGACCTCTATGACATGTTTTTGTAATCATGGGGTATCTAGGGTCTTTATACAACAATATTAACCAAAAACTGATGACAAAAAAAAATCTTTTATATACTAATGTATTTTAAATAACGAAGATTTTATTTATCATCATGGTAACCTATATTTATTTAATATTAATTCCTAAAAATAAAAAATATCCAAAATTTCATTAATCATGATATTGGATTGGAAATAATCACACGGTTTAGTTTATTAGAAAATGATTTTATCTTATTTACCAAAAGAGAATACTAAAAATATCTACAATTATTAAATCATTTTTTTATTTCATATAATAAGAAAATTGTTAAAAATAAAAACCTTAAACAATTAATACCTTATATAAATACCCAACCTAGGATCATTATTCTTAAGCTCTATCATTATCTTTTTAAGGCTATATATACATGCTTACTTTATTTTGGTGACACTACTACAAGATCTCCGGAATCACTACTAGTCAATTAATGGAAATATATATTTCCCTTAATATACCTTTCATTCATCCTCAGTCTCCTAATTTAGAAATTTTTTTCAATGAACCACCAGTATCTCCAACTATGATACTATGCTTATAATTATCTTTAATAACGCCTCTATTATCTAAAAATATGATAAGATCATAATATTTCTCCTTGATAAAACCTTATAATTGTAATATTTTTCCCTATTAAGGTTCCTCAAAGTGCATTAACTTTGAATTTAATATTCTATTTAGATTTATGAAAATTACAAGATATACAAATTACCAACAAATCCAACACCTATTTGTAGAAAAAATCCACCATTATATATTTTTTTACGAATAATTCTATAAAATAACCTTTATTTAATTTATATTTAGGCAAAAATTTCTTCTCCTCCTTAAATTTAAAAAGAATAAAAAACATTAGTGTAATCTCTTCATTTACTTTGATAATAAAATTTAAAATATATCTATACAAGTCCTTTACTACTTGTATGCATCCATAAATTATAGATATAAAACCTTTACTCTTAAAGGAGTGTTTTTAACATGTTTTTATGAATTTATCAAAACCCCCTTTAAAAAGGAATGTTTTCTTTAGAAATGTAGTTGTTAGTCAACTGCTTTAATATACATTTAAAATATCTTATTCTCTTATACGTACAATGAAACTTATTATTGTCAACCATTTTTTTAAATTACTTCTTAGATCTCATCTATAATTATTTTATAATACCAAATTAAATCACTAAATAAAGTACTAGTTAATGATAAAAACATACCAATTCTATGAGTAAAAAAACATCTAAATTTCATAATGTATATTTTTTATTATTTTTATAATTTCCTTTGTTACCTATCATAAATTTGGTAAAAACATGATTTGATGAAGTATCTAATCAACCTCATTTCTAGAAAAATATCCATAGATATTTTTAGTTAGTTATCTTTCGAATTTTCTTGGGTTTTTAATAACTTCTCTATGCTTATTGAGTCAAAAATATATATCGAAACTATGGAAGAGGTAAATAAAAATAATGTCATCCATTACACTAACTTACATCCCTATAAGTGTTTAAATGATTCATTTATTTCCTTCACTATATCTTTATGATATCAGTAAAAATTATATATAAAAATATCATTTAATAAATATGAAATATCAAAGTATGGTGGTAATATCACTTATTGAAAAAACAATCCCTCCTATCATGGGTTATATCCTCTTTCTTAAATGAGGCTTGTAGCCTTTAATTTCATATATCAAACTCCTCCTTAAAATAAAAATTAAATTAATTTTTTAAATAATAATAATGAAAGGGAGTTTCTCTTTTTCAGTAGTCTAATGTGTCTTCAAAATAAGATGATACAACTTATTAGTTTAAGAAAAAAATAAATAAATAATTCCTCTATTCATTTTATTACTTCCCCTTCAGAATAAAAAACACAATATTCTTTTTACAATTTCATATATAACTTGAAATAATATTATTTTTGATAAATAAATTTGTATATATTGACACCACTCTGAGAAATTGAAATCACCTTTAAAAGTACCAACTCTGCAACTTGATTTTCTAGAGTTAACTTTGATTCTTGTGGATTTTTAGGGATTGTCTCTCACACCAACTTAATATTTTAGATATTTCTTTGACCTCAAAAATTATATTAACATGAATTTGTATATTCTTCATACCTTTCAATATGTTCATTATATTTAATGAATTAACCTCATGTATTTTGTCTCCTGATTAAACCTGTACTAATTTAATAAATGATTTAATAATTATTTAAATGGGAAGAGAGGTACTTTCTAATAATCCTTTGAGAAATATGGTTTTTCTTGGTGAACCAACCCTTTTATTATAACATTATACCAGTCCATCATTGTGTCTATTCATTAAATAATACCAATTGTATAAACATCATTCCAACTATTTGAATCTATATACTCTATCTTTTTAGCGTAGAATATGAATCCATTATGATATTAATCATGCCAATATAATTGTACACAAATACACCGTCATCATTTCTTTTTTAGTAATTTTTCTCCACAATAGTATCACACTACCTTTTTTAATTTCTCAAAATAGAATATATGAATTAACTTATTAATTTTTCATATTTAACCTCTATATAATCCAAAATACCACCACATATTTATTTATCCATGAAGTTTCTTTTTTTAAGTGTGTACCCTATTTTCATTCAATATTTATAGGTTATCATTCATTAATATCTAAATTAATTTCCATATTACCATTATGGTTTTTATGGATAAAAAAACATTGGTTCTTGGTGAAACCTTCATTTCAATCTATCATAATTTGATTTAATCCTATGAATATTATATCTAACATAATTATTTAGCATTCTGTTTTTTAAATTATCTTCGTCATGTAGGTGGTGGTCCTATTTATGGAACCTATATAACCTTTTATAATAAATTAACTATCCTTGTTCTTCTAATTAGATTAAATAAACTTCCCATAAATACTCACTTATTGAGGTTTTTATATGAGGTATCTCGAGCATCCTCTTCTCTATTAATTATTTCATCTACCTTTCAAGATATGAGATTTCCACATTTTTTTCCTTTAATTAGAATCCCATATTCTGTATGTTGTAACATTTTTCTTCAATAAATGTTTTCTATATCGTTGATATTTGTCTTGAAATAGATCATTTTAAATTTTAGTTCCTCATCCATGTTAATTTTATCCTCTAATTCATTTTCATGTTCTTTGAGTAAACAACATTTCTCTTTTGCCATTGCATTTAGTATTTGCGACAAACCATCGTAAATACTGTGGAAAATACCAAAAATTTCCCTTTTGCGTCAGGCCCATCGCAAATAGTAAAATAAATAAATAAATAAAATAATATTAATATTAATATAATTTTAATATTAATGAAATCATAACATTAATATTAGTAAAATAATATTTTTTATAAAATAATATTTTTAATAATAATAATATAACATTAATATAAATGAAATATTAATATTAATATACATGAAATAATATTACATAAAAATAGTTGAATAATATAATAATATTTCTATTAATATTAAGGAAATAATAATATTAATATTAGTAATATAATAAAAACCTTAGTATTTGAAAAAATATATAAAAATATTAATTAATAAAATAAAAAAAATAAAAAAATAAAAAAAATAAAAACTAAATTATTCGAGAAAATATAAAAAACTCACAATTTATAACATTAAATAGTTAATATTACAAAAAAATACATTAAAATGCTTCAATATAAAATAAAAAATCATCCCTAATGGGGAGGGTCGTCTAGAGGAGCCGGGGGAGATTATGGAGGAAACTCCATCCCTAAACTATGAGTTAGACGTCACACATACTATATCTACTCCTGCTCCTATTGATTCCTCTATCAACGCATCTCATCCTGCATATCTTATTGTTGTCGTTATCATAGGAACTCTTCCTGTTACTGGTGCTTCCACTGACGCACCTCCTCCTGCTCCGTACGCATAGTCTCTATAAGGTCACTCTGAGTTCCTTGCTGGTCCTCATAATGTGAATGAGATGATGATGACTATCCATGAGAAACTCTCGAGCTAGAAATCAACATTGAATAGGTTCGATAAAAACCCTAGGGGTCAATCGAGAGTTGATACCAATAACTCAGCATTTCTCGAAGGCATACTATGTCTTACACATCTATACTGCCTCATCAAATTGGGTGGAACTGGTCTGACCATCGGTCTTGGCCTAACTCTCACCATGTGTCTGAGATGTTGCAACCTCATAAGACTCCTTTAATTTCAATTTAAAATTAATATAGTTGAAATATTATTTTTAATTAAATTTAAAACTCAAAAATAATTTATATTGACCAAAATCTGATGTTGTTGAGAACCTCTAATCTATCCAGTGGCTGGATCTCTATACATCATCCTATAAACATCGTACTCTGTAATATAGAGGTATGCGACTACCTATATGAATATAAAATTAACTATTTACATTTAAAAATATATACAATATTTAAAAAATATAATTTCCATATGCTCCATTTCGTACAGAATGTTTGACTTCCAGCTCGGTGTGTCACCTCCTATATCACTTGATTTTTATATCCTTCTAATGATCTACTATGAAACCACCTACTCAAATAGTTTTTATATAATCCATCCCAAACATGAGATGAGATATAATCAGGTAAGTGGACACGACATGTCTCATAAAACTCTATCACTCCAACTTTTTCCATTACTTTCGTTTTTTTTTCAAAAACTGAGGGAAACACAGATGCATAGCTCCTAGACATTCCTTCCTGATACCCTCATGCATTCTCTTATCAATTAGATACCAAAAACCCAACAAATAATTGATTATATAAATTTATTAATTAAATTAATTTTAGAATAAATATTATTTATTTAAGTACCAGCAAATGCTCGAAAATGTTCTGTTGTACATCAATGGGAATATGATCCCATGACACCCATGCATCAGAAAAATAAGGCGCAATATAAAAATCCCCTATCCAGAATCTATAAGAATAATGATATGAAAAAAATAACAATTAATCAAACAATTATAATATACTTAAAATAATGAAAAATAACTAAAATAAACAGGTAAAGATACCTCTACATGCGTGGATCGAACCCAAGGTGTGGAAGTCATTCGGGTATCAGGTCGGGAATCATCAATCGGGTAAGACCACGCCCCCTCCAAGTGCCCCCTTAACTGCCAATAGTCTAAGGGTCAGATGATCTAACATCCTACTCATCCAAAGGTTGGTTAGCCCTCTTCAACAAACGATACAGATCCTTGTCCATCGGAAACATGATATTATTTTTGTTGGAAAACACTTGAAAACAACTATTATATATAGATATATATTATATGTGTTTAAAACCAGCATTTGATCATCTTAGTTTCCATTTTTATCCTCATATTCATAGCTATCGATGTCAATGTCTTCATCTTCCTCCTCAGCATCATAAATTTCCATATTAGTTTCAGTTTCATCATCACATGTCATTTCAAATTTTGTTGTAACGTCATTAACTTCATCATCACCATCAGAAATTAACTATAGGATTTCATCATTGATATTCATGTCTCTTATTGAAAAATATGTATTTGGATCAATCTCGTGAAAACAATCAATTCCATGCACTTCAGCGGAACCACATTCACTTTCAGTAAAGTGATTCTCTTGAGATTTTCTTGTTATTATTCCACTAGTCACCCAACTCCCTTAAATTAGCATCGTAATTCTTATAATAAATTTTATTTTCCTAACGATCCAATAAAAATGTTTCATTTTCTACAAGAATACATTTCTAATTAATATCAATGATTCCATGGATCAAATGAACATGCAAGCCTCTCCCAGTATCCAACCACTGACATTTGAACATCATTATATAATGTTGTCCTGGATAAAACAGTTCAATGATTTCATACAAAATTCCATATAATTCAACATCAGTTTCTTTAAAATGAGATACTCTCCATAAAACACTACTATTCATTATTTTTTTGTTCCCCATATGCATGTGTATGAAATCGAAAACCATTCACCACATATACAATATTAGATTTAACCATTTTGGATGGTGGGTTACTCAATAAACACAATAAATTTTCAATTTTATTATCATATTGAGATACCTAAATATTTTTCAAACAATTTTCATTATAACATGTAATAAATATAGTTTTTAAATGAAATAAAAATGAATTTATGTTAATAGTTTTTGAAACTAGGAGGAAATATTTTTTATGACGTTCTTCAATTACATCTGCTAAAATTTTTGGAAACGTGTTTCTTGATATGTGTATCATATATCCTATAAATAAATCATGATTAATTTACTATTATAAAAATTATCGAATAATTTATAGGAGAACTCACAGAAAAAATGGTTTCATTTATTCACAGTTCAGCCTGATATATGTGTGAGCTCTTTGATGTTCATCATCTAAAAGCCATCATTCATGAACTACCCCAAATCCATGTTTGAGATGATTAAAAACTGATAATTGTTTTCTCATGACATATTCAACATTTCCCTCATTATTTCTCAAGTGGTTCTATTCTGAGTGATATTCAGATTTAAAGTAATGAGAGCAGAAAAAATAAATTTCCTCTTGAAAATAAACTGCTACAATTGACACTTCAATTGATTCATTGTTATACACTTTTTTTCAATTTCTACATGCATCTCTTGAATGGGTAAATCGATCATAACAGAACTGTACCCCACATTTTTTTGATGTAGCAAATATAATATCAAAAGTCCTTTTGAGTCAAATAAACTGTGTGGGAATATTTTTTCTAGTTTATATAAAATAAAAATGACATCTTATTATAGTTTTCTTACTACATCATATTCAATTATCGACACAAAAATTTATATAAAAATGTTAGTTGGTCTGTTAGCGCATCAAAAATCATTGGATTTAGCAAAAAACATAATCCAATAGGAAGAAGTCCTTCTATTAATACATAAGAGTCATGACTTTTCAATCTGTTAATATGACCATTTCTGACACATCTACCTAAATTGGAAGCATAACCATCTGAAAGACTCAGATATGAAATCCAATAACAAAATAAAAATCAACTCTCTTTGGAGAATATATAATATGCTTTTGGATAAATTAACTTTTTTGATCAGGCATTTTCAAACAGTTCAAGTTCCAGTTGCTAAAAAATTTGGGAAAGATCTAATCATGCCTTTAAATTATCTTTGGTCTTACCTGGTGTATTAAAAACAGTATGAAATAAATTATCCAAAAATATTCTTCTCAATATACATCACATCAAACATGTGACGGACCAATAAATCAGACCAATATGGAAAATCAAAAAAAAAATCTATGTTTTATCCAATTGTGATTTTTTCCAAACCCATCAATTTTCAATTGGTTTATTATTCGTCTAAATGTGATGGGAGGTAATGAAAAGTCAATTTATTTTAACTATATACATTAGATCATTGTTGGAGGTCCATATTTTTTAACTCTTCCTTTTTTGAAATGATATTGTTTCTTCAAAAAGGATGACCGGTTGATAGATATATGTGATGATAGTCGAAAAAATAAGGTTTTTTTCATTGATGACCAAAAACACTTTACTATCTCTCATACTGCCGGGACATAATTTTAGACCACTTGTACTCCATCCAAATAACATTCCATATGCTGGGAAGTCATTAATTGTCAACATCAATATAGCTGTCAGTAGGAAGTTTTGTTTCGCAGCAACATCATATATATTGACACCATTAATCCACGGTTAATTTAACTCATCAATCAATGGTCTTAAGTAATCATCAATATTATTTTTCAAATGAATTGTAATTAACACTGTCAAAAAGATATATGTCTCTATCATAAAAATCTGTGAAGGTAAATTATATAGAGTTATAAAGACATACCGACATGAATACTGACTATAGTAAGAGCGAAATGGATAGAACCTATCAATAGAAAGACCCAATCACATGTTTTGCGCTTCTAAAGAAAAAGACATATGCACTTGGTCAAAATGTATCCATGAAACACCATTAGAGAGATTATTTATTCTTTTGCAGGATGAAATGTTGGTTTTATTCCATAATATCAAAGATGTTGTGTCTTAAGAAATAAATAAACTCTACAATCTAGGTGTGAGTAGGAAATTTCTCAATTTCTTTATCGGAATAAATCCAAACTTCCTTGGTTTAGCTTTTTTATACCTTGATTGTACACATGAAGGAAAACTATCCACTGAATCATTTTCAAAATAATATAAGATGCAGTCATTTGAACATTAAAGAATCTTTTGAAAACCAAGACCCTGATTATGAATCAGCCTCTTTCAGTCATAGAAATTTGCAGGGAACACATTTCCTACAGGTAGTAGTTTTTTTATCAAATAGAATATCTGATCGAAAAAACTATTTGAAATTCCATTATCTAATTTAATAGACATTAATTTAGAAACTATTTGAATCATTCTTATATTTCAAGCACGATATAAAGTATCCTTAGAGGACCTCAAAAACTCATATAAATGAGATAGTTCCAACATCGGAGTTCTGTCAATATCATCCCATGTTTCAGTTTTTTGAAAGGATGGGCATGCCAAATCATGTACTATGTTTTGAAACCGTGCTATATCCAGAACCAAATTATTATTATCATCTCAAGAACTGTGTTAACCATGTTGATACCAAAGAATATAATCTATTTGAATACAAATATGTAATAAATGATTGCCAACATTGTCAAATGTTTCATATATCCTCAAGGAAATTTTTTTACAATGACACTTAATTATACCTTTGGAAACAAATTTTGGTTGTGATGATGTAAATGATAAGAAATCTTAAACACCCTCGACATATATATGTTTTAAACTAGAACCTTTTGGATTACTGTGCTTATTTATCCTATCACGATCATCTAATAATGACTATTATCGACTTCCTTATTCCACATCTTGCTAAAAAAATATGAAATAATTAGTTATTTTGTATAAATATATATTATATCAACACTAAAAAAAGATAAGATAATTAAATTATCTTTTCTATAAACTTATAATAATTTCAATTATTTTATAGTTATTTATTATATTTTTACGCTTTTATGCTAATCTATATTCATTTATAACAATTTCTACTAATTAACACTAACTATTATTAATAACAGGTATTTTTTACTAATTATTGTTAATTATCGGCAGCACACATTCCAACGGATTTGCAACAACTCTTTTTCCCAATGACTCATCCACTTTCAACTTTCAATGACTAAAATCACTATGAAAATTCCACTCTAATGTATGAATATCCATTTTTTATGCAAGACGATGGAGAGTATGGAGGCATCACCGTGCTTCTCTCCATGCTCGTGCATACAAAAATTGATATATGTACATCAGAGCAAACTTTGCATAGTGATTTTAATTGCAGAAAGTTACAGGGGGATGACTCTTCAGGCAAAAGAGCCTCTTTTTCCGACAGCTCAACCACTTACAACTTTTTTTAACATACATCACTATAAAAAAATCTACTCTGATGTACATTTGAGAATCTCTTTAATACGAATTTTAATGGGAGAAATTTGGAAGGAGATGATGTGTCGATCAAAATAATTGCTGCCAATACATTGGAAATTTTTTCAGTTTATCAAAGTACTCGAATTTCTTCGAATTTATTACTAATTAATCCTATTTATTACTAATTAATCCTAATTGTTTCTAATTAATCATAATTGTTACTGATTAATCTTAATTATAACTAATTAATCCTAATTCTTACTAATTGTTACTAATTCTAACTAATTGTTACGAATTCTTACTAATCATTACTCATTAATCATAATTGTTACTAATGATTACTAATTTCTACTAATTGTTACTAATTAATCTTAATTAAACCCAATTAATCCTAATTATAAAAAATCAATCCTAATTAATGATAATTAATCCTAATTATTACTAGTTATTCTTAGTTATTCATAACTATTCCTAATTATTCGTAATTATTACTAATTAATCCTAATTATTACTAATAATCTTAACTATTACTAACTATTACTTATTATTACTAATTAATCCTAATTATTACTAATTAATCCTAATTATTACTAATTATTACAATTTATTACTAATTATTACAATTTATTACTAATTATTACAATTTATTACAATTTATTAATATTTATTACTAATTATTAAAATTTATTAATAATTGTTACCATTTATTACTGATGGTTACTAATGATTACTAATATTTACTACTTATTACTAATTATTTCTAATTATTTCAAATTATTACAAATTAATACTGATTATTGCTAATTATTACTAATTATTAAATATTACTACAAATTATTACTAACTATTTGAAATTATTACAAATTATTAGAATTTATTACAAATTATTACTATATATTAAAAACAATTATGAATTATTACAATTTATCACTAATAATTACAATTTATTACTAATTATTACAATTTATTATTATTTATTAGAATTTATTACTAATTATTACAATTTATTTCTAATTATTACAATTTATTACGAATTAACACTATATAATAATAAATATTCTTAATTATTACCAATTATTACTAATTATTACTAATTATTAATATTTATTACAAATTGTTATTAATTAATAATAATTATTTCTAATTATTAGTAATTATTACTAATTATTTCCTATTATTACTAATTATTTATAATTATTTAAATATATTTCTAATTATTTCAAATTATATATATTTATTGTGAATTATTACAAAATATTAAATATTACAAATCATTTCTAATTATTACTAATTATTATTAATTATTACAAGTTATTACTCATTATTACAAATTATTACAATTTATTACAAATTATAACTAATTATTACTAATTATTACTAATTATTTCAATTTATTACTAATTAATACTAATTATTACTAATTAATTCTAATTATTACTAATTAATCCTAATTATTTCCAACTAATCCTAATTATTATTTATTAATCCTATTTATTACCAATTAATACTTATTATTACTAATTAATCCTAATTAATACTAATTAATCCTAATTATTACTAATTATTTCATTGTTTACTAATTACTTCAATTTATTACTAATTATTTCAATTTAATACTAATTAATAAAATTTATTACCAATTAGTAGAATTTATAACTAATTTTTAATATTTATTTCTAATTATTACAATTTATTACTAATTATTTCAATTTATTACTAAATATTTATAATTAACACTTAGATATCATTATTCATTAAAATTAATACCAAAAACAAATATCCTATTCTAATTTAATTTGTTTGCATCTGTTGGGAAAAAATCCCTCAAGGTAACATTGAAACATTTTTGAGGTGATTGTGTTTGTTGACAAAGCAGACCATGATGTATGAGTGTCATGACAAAAGGGGGTTTACTTGGTGATTTGTCAGGTTCAAGGGATGCTTTCAACAATCCATGATTGATTCAAGAACGTCGACCAAGAAATTGATGATCTGGAGGCGTTACGAAAATAGCAGATACATGGTGGCGCCGTTTTCCAGTGTTTGCCAAATTTTTGGCCTGAAAATCGACATTTGAAGAAAATTGGTTTTTGGACAATGGACTTGCGCACCGTGTACTTGGAGGCTTGGAAACTAGGACGCCTAATGTTTTTCAAGATCAGAACATCAAAATGTGGCAATGGAAATAGGGTCGCGCAAGTATTGGTTTGGTCTCGCAAGTGACCTGCACGCCATGAGGAGACTTGCATGCTGATGCCTAAGAGGCTTGGGAACTTGCGCGCATGTTGTTCTTCAAGACCAGAACATGAAAACATGGAAAACGGAGAAGGGTGTGCAAGTTTGGAAGTGGGTCGCGCAAGTGACTTGCAGGGGAAGAGACCTGCGCGCCGGGACTTGCGCGCCGAGGGTAGACTTGTGTGCCGTCGCGCTGGGTGTCCTAATTCCTATAAATACAGGTCGACCCCTCCTCATTCTGCATGAGCTCAACACTTGGAGAAAATCAGAGCTCCTGTCGTGCAGGTGTGGTGGTCGCGCAAGTGGTGTGTGGCCGCGTAAGTGAAGGTTGCGCACCAGGTGGATAGTTTCCCTCCGGTTGTTAGTTGCGCGCCAAAATCGGTTTCAGCGTAAAAAGAGTTGCGTCATGCAAGTTTGGAGCTGGGGAAGGAAGTGTCGCGTAGGTTCTTTGGTTACACTTGTGCGCCAGTTTGGACTTGCGCGCCGAAGACTTACCCGTCGTATTGGGACCTGCACACCGGGCTTGGAGAAGAGCGCCATAAGTTGTTGGAGCACGTTCGCCTTTCTGGGGCTGCACAAAAGCTGGAAGATTGCCTGATACCTTCGGTGCAAAGAGAAATTCATCTATGGGTGAATGTTGAACATCAACAGAGCATCTTCATACAACAGAGGATGCATTCATTAGTGATAATGAAAAGACCTACAGGTCTATAAACTGTGAGTGGATTCCTTCCAGAGCAGTGAGCAAAGGAAGAGGAAGAAGGTGATCCTCTCCACCGGTAGTGAGCCTGAGAGAGAGAAACAGGGAGTGACACTTGGAAAAGAAGTGAGCTGACCCTAAACATCGTAAAGGCAGTGATCCTTGGAATAGAAGTGATTTATCTAGAAATTTTTAAATAGCAGTGCGCTTTTAGTGGATTTGGTACATCGACACATTGTCGGTGTATCCTCCTTGGACGTAGCCCAGTGCGGGTGAACCAAGTAAAAATTGATGCGTCCTATGCATGCTTTACATTCTATTTATATTGTGCAACAGGAAAGAGAGATAAGAGTGTTTTTCTTAACAGTGAAACAAGATCAGAACGAGTTTTAATTTTAAATTTGCATACCTTGATTCATCCCCCCCTCTCAGGGTATTCATCCTTGTGAACCTAACAATTGGTATTAGAGGGAAATGTTGATATTAGTTCTTCTCTCAATATAGGTCACTAATCATAAAGGAATTCCGATCTTCGACGGATGTAATTTTCAGATATGGAAGAATCGAATGCAACACATTTTTTCATCTTTGGGAATGGATGTGTTTTCAGCAGCTGTGCATGGTATCACAACTAATATGAATAGTAGTGTATTATCATAAGCTGAGCATAGAGAGTTGGATTCTAATGCAAAAGAAATCAATGCCTTCTGGGGATCCCTATCCAATCCAATATATACAAAGGTGATGGATTTCAAAACGTTACATGCTATGTGGGAAAAGTTATTGAATATATATGAAGGGGATACAAAGGTCAGAGAGGCAAAGCTACAAGTGTTGTGGAACAAGTATGAAGATTTGAGAATGAACCTGAATGAGTCTATTGAAGCATTCTTTGATAGGGTAAATTTTGTTTTAGGAGACATGTGAGGTCTTGGTGATGTTATTGAATACATAAACATTGTGAAGCAAATCTTGAGAAAACTCCCACCTCGGTTCAATTTGAAGGTTTCTATTTCAGAAGATAAAGACACAAAACATCTGAGATTAGATAACCTACACATCACCCTTGTTGCATACAAAATGAGAAATGATGATAACGATGCTGTGGAAAAGGGGTAATCCAAAGAGGTGGCATTTAAGGCTATGAAGAAGCTCACCATTGAATATTCATAGGAGGAAGAAGAGACAAATGAGGTAATGTAATTCCTCTCCTTAAATATTTAAAGAGGAAAATTAATGTTCAAAGGGAAACTTCCACTTGATTTCTTTAGAAGTGGAAAATTTTGTCATCTTGCTGTAAGGTGCCCCAAAACGTTTCAAGAAGAAAATGAAGTAGATGAAGTTGAAATTCCCAAGAAGCGATCTTCAGCCTATGTGAATGGGAAGAAGCAGTTCAAGAGAAATTTCTTCAAGAAAAATAATCTTTTTTCACAAGAAATCTAAAGTTTAGATGAGTCTGAGGTTGAAGAGGTTGAAGAAATAGAGAACCACAAAGAACGAGGAGAAAATTCTATTATGGCGGTCGTCGGTAGTTCTCAGGAAAAGGAAGAAACTGACGTTGGAGAAGAAGAAGTATAGGTTGAAGGAAGAGTTGATATGGAAGCCGAATTGGAAGCAGCTCATGAGGAGATATACATTTGGAGATCTAAAACAAAGAAATCCAACAAAGTGGTTCGTGATGCCAAACTCTATATACAACAACAAGATGATGAAAATTCTTATCTATTGGAAGAAATTTAAATACTAAAATCCTCAACACTAGAGAGCTCAGAAAATATTGTTGAGTATTAGATTAAAATTGATGAACAAAAGAATGAAATCGATTGTTTGACTAACACAAGAAAGGAGCAGGTCAAACGTATCAAAGATCTTGAAGAAGAAGTGGTTGGTCTGTGATGAAAAATGAAGGATCAAGAAAAACTATTGACCTCCAATGTGATATCAGGAAAGTAGGTCATTTAGAAGACTGAAAATATGAAAGAGGAGCCTAGGAGTTCAGCAAGAAAGAAGCAGAAATTGAGCTCAGACGTTATGGCTGATTCCAGGCTTGATCAGAAGAAAACTATTTGGGGCAGTTAAGTCAGACCTCAAGCACTTGTCCCAATATTGAAGGTTGATTTGGGCACAAAGAAGAATTAGAATATTCAGAGATCCCAAGGGAAAACTTGTTGTGCTGAGGTAACACGAGGGAATGCACCTTATATTAGGTTTTATTGTTGTGGAATGATGGTACATTCACAGTATGTGTGTTCCATAACCAAGATATATCGAAGGGAACAAGAATAGAGGTGGCGGCCAAACAGAGAACGATTTTCGAGAACATATTTTGAAGAACGCTGTTTTTGGTGACGTGGATTTGGGCACATGGCTAGGTACTGCACTTCAAACATACAGATAAATGTGCCAAAGAAGAATCAAAACGTTCAAAAGTAGCAGATAAATAAACCAACAAGTGTGTTAAAATTGAAAAATAGATTTGTGGCTCTGCAAGATGAAGCTGGTCCATCATACTATGAGAAAGAAAAGAAGTCTCAATCCATGCCAATTGTGAAGGAAAAACTATGGACCAAGAAGAAGAAAAATGAGAAGGTTGTAGTGGAAGAAATTTCCCTTAAGGTATCAGATCGCTCTGGTGTATGGATCCTTGACAGTAGTTGCACATCTCACATGACTTGTAATATCGATCTTGTTACAGGCATAAAATATGACAAAGAAGGAGTTTTCAAATTTTGAAACGATGAAGGCCTGAAGATTGTTGGTTTTGGAAAATCCACGTTTGGGGGCAAAGAAATAAGATGTGATGATGTCTTGGTAGTAGAGGTTCTTAGCCATAACTTTCACAATGTCAGTCAAATTTGTGACTCTGGACACTCTATCCAATTTACCAAGAAGATGTGTGTTGTGAAAGGAAAAGATGGAGCAGTTTTTCTATAGGGAAAAAGACAAAGGGAAATATTTGTCTTGTAGGTGGGGAAGATGATACGTGCCTTTTATCCAGGGAGGAAGAAAACCAGCTGTGGCATAATTGACTTGGTCATCTATGTCAAACATCCATGGAGGATCTGGTAAAGTGTGATGATGCTAGAGACCTTCTCAAACTGTCATGTGATCATACCCATACATGCGATTACTGCCAACAAGGAAAGATCATCAGAAAGACATACAGGCCAAACGAATAGAAATCAACCAGAGTCCCCGAATTGGTGCATGTTGATGTATGTGGACCTATCTCACCACGAGCTATTAATGGGAAAATGTACTATGTCCTTTCCTTTGATGATTATAGCAGAATTGCCTGGGTATTTGGCATTACCCATAAAACAGATGTGTTTATTTTCATAAAGCAGTATAAGAGGGAATCAGAAACGATGCTTGGGCAGAAAATTATTAAGTTTTGTAATGATAATGTTACAGAATTCACAAATAGTCAAGTTAAATACTATCTCAAGAAACATGGGATAAGGCATCAAGTTTCATAAGTGATAACTCCCTAACAAAATGGAGTGGTTGAGAGGAGAAATCAGATCATCAATAACATGGCCATAACAATGTTTATTGAAAAGGTCCTAGCAGAGAAATTTTGGAAGGAAGCAGTTTTGACATCGGTCTATATTCCGAAAAGGTATCTGTTGTGTCTGAAGGAAGGGAAGACTCTATAAGAAATGTGGAATGGAAAGAATCCAATGTTTGGATACTTTCAAATCATTAGAAGTAAGTGTTTCATTCTAAATAAAAATCACATGAAGTTTTAGTAATGAGGAGATGAGGGGATATTCCTTGGCTACCCAGGGAAATGAAAATCATATAAATGCTTCAACAAAAGGTTGGGAAAATTTGTTGAGATCCATGGTGTCACTATAGTTGAAAATGAACAAAATACTCAATGACCCAGTGAACTATTTTTGGATGAAAGAGATGATGAGGTAAGCAAGACAGTGGGAGTTGAAGTGGCAGAGGCTGACTCAAAAGAAGATACTAATGATGAACAAGAAAGTGTCAAGTCTATGTCTGTAAGTAAGCCAAAGATTCGAGCAGAAAATGATAGGAAAAATATCATTGGTGATCATAAAACTCCATTTAAGACTCAAAGAATGAAATCATTACATCAAAAATCGTTTTTATCTCAGGTGGAACCGAAATGTTTTTCTGATATAGCTGAAGATGAAAACTAGGTTCAAGCTATGAATGAAGTTCTTGACTAGATTGAGATGAACCAGACATGGATGATTGTTTCGAGGCCAGTATATAAGAACATCATCAAGACTAAATGGGTATTTCGTAACAAGATGAACGAAGAAGGCACAATGATTTGAAACAAATCACGACTAGTGTGCAAAGGATACTCCCAAATATAGGGTATTTACATTGATGATACATTTGCACCCGTTTCTAGGCTGGAGACAATCGGATTATTTTTTTCCATAGGAGTGAAAAGAAAGTTTAAAGGGTTCCAGATGAATGTCAAATCTACATTCTTGAATGGATTTCAATAAGAGGAGGTGTATATTGAGAAGCTAGATGGTTTTATCATTCATGAAGAGGAGAAAAAATGTTTGCAGGCTGAAGAAGGTGTTGTATGGCATGAAACAAGCACCAAGATCATGGTACTCAAGGCTTGATCAATACATGAAGAATCTTGGTTTCCAGCGTGGGGGAGTTGATTAAAATATCTATTTCAGCAATGACATTAATCAAAGGATGATGGTGTTGGTTTATGTCAGTGACATAATTTTTGGCGGATCAGATGAAGCTCAGTGCAGACAGTTTTTCGAATTAATGAAAAATGAGTTTGAAATGTCAATGATTGGTGAGCTAACGTTTTTCCTTGGTCTCCAGGTGACACAAAGAAGGAATGGAACATTTATTTTTCAATCCAAATATACCAAGGAGGTTTTATGAAGGTTTAACATGGATAATTCCAAGGAGATGAAGACTCTGGTTGCAACCCGGATGAAATTATCAAAAGATGAAGATAAAAAGGAAGTTAGTATCACAGAATACAGGAAAATTATTGGAAGTTTGTTGTACATAACCACAAAAGGCCTGATATTGTTTTCGCCACATGCCAAGCATTGAGATATAAGAGTAATCCCAATGAAAATCACATACTTGTTGTAAAAATAATACTTTGGTATATCAAAGGAACAGTGGATATTGGTCTGATGTATAATGAAAAATCTCAATTAGTGTTATTGGGTTACATAGATGCATATTGGGCCGGATCAGCAGATGACAGAAAATCAATGTCAGGAGGTGCATTCTATCTTGGTGGATTGTGTATTTATTGTATAAGACAGAATCAAGATTTCATTTCATTGAGCACCGCGGAGGCTGAGTATATTGTGTCCACTCAAGAATGAACACAGTTATTATGGATGAAGCAACAACTTGATGTTATGGGAGTTGAAGTGAAGTCTCCGATCAGAATCTAGTGTGATAACTCAAGTTCTATAAATATTAGAAAAAATCTCGTCCACCACTCAAGGACAAAGAACATTGAGATAAAGTATCATTTTATCAAGGAGAAGGCTGAGTAGGGAATCGTGACGTTGGAGTATGTGCCTATAGAGCTATGGGTTGTATACATTCTGACAAAGGACTTACCCAAGGAAGCTTTTGAGAGGCATCGACTGGCTCTGGGAGTTTAGTCGACTACCCACACTTAAAGGAGTGTGGATATTGGACCCCCTCTCCCCGAGGTATGATGTGTTTTTTCCTAATGTGATGATATGTGTTCTCTACTATGTTATAGACTTCAAAGGAATGACCTTTGGGTCCAAGAAAAAGGGGGAGAAAATAGTGTTTGTTCAAGGGGGAGACAATGTGGATATTTGAGAAATCATGACAAATAGGGGGAGAAGCTGATAGGTGGAGCAACCAGATAGGGGGAGTATTAAATCTGGTGATTCTAGAAGTGATCGATCAAAGAATAGATATCACGACAGCTGAGGATCGTGATAAAAGAAGAAGACAGTTCTTGGAATGTGGTAAGAATATTTCCAAAAATTGGAGACTATTTAGTGTCAATAGTGGGTGTCAGAGTTGAAGTGATTCATTGATGAACTTTTCATTTACTCTTGTTTCTCACGCCTAGAATTGCTCATGTGGGCTTAGAGTATGTGTTGAGTAAATCCTTGATCATTATTGGGATTGCAATAGGCAAATGGTGGCGGAATAATTAATGATGTATCTTTTTATGGAAGAGTTGTCAACAAACCCAATGGGGGTGATTGTTGGGCAAAAATCCCTCAAGTTATCATTGAAGCATTTTTGAGGTGATTTTGTTTGTTGAAAAATTAGACCACGATGTATGAGTGTGTGGACAAAGGGGGTTTACATGGTGATTTGTCGGGTTCAAGGTATGCTTTCAACAATCCATGATTGATTCAATAACATCGACAAAGAAATGGATGATCTGGAGGCGGTACAAAAAGAGAAGATACAAGGTGGCCCTGTTTTCCATTGTTTTCCAAATATTTGGCCTAAAAATCGACATATTAAGAAAAATTGTTTTTTGAAAAGGGACTTGGGCGCCGTGTACTTGGAGGATTGGAAACTTTCACGCCTAATGTTCTTCAAGACCAGAACATCAAAATGTGGAAAAGGAAATAGGGTCGCGCAAGTGACCAACGCGCCATGAAGAGACTTGAACGCAGATTCCTAGGAGGCTTGGGAACTTGCGCGCCTGTTGTTCTTTAAGAAAAGAACATTAAAACATGGAAAATGGAGAAGGTCTCCCAAGTCTGGAAGTGGGTCGCACAAGTGAATTGTAGGGGAAGAGACATACGTGCTGGGACTTGCACGCTGAGGGTAGACTTGCGCGCCATCACACAGGGTGTCCAAATGCCTATAAATATAGGTCAACCCCTCCTCGTTCTGCATGAGCTCAACACTTGGAGAAAATAAGATCTCTCGTCGCATAGGTGTGGTGGTCACGCAAGTGGTGTGTGGTCGTGCAAGTGAAGGTTGCGGGCCAGGTGGATAGTTGTGCACCAGTTGTTAATTGCACGCCAAAATCAGTTTGGCTGGAAAAAGTGTGGCATCATGCAATTTTGGAGTTGGGGAAGGAAGAGTTGCACATGTGCATTGGTGAAACTTGTGCGCCAGTTTGTACTTGCATGCCGAAGACTTACGCGCCATATTGGGACTTGCGCGACAGGCATAGAAAAGAGATCCAGGTGTTGTTGGAGCACGCCCGCCTTTCCGGGGCTGTGCAAAAGCTGGAAGATTTTCCGATACCTTCGGTGAAAATAGAAATTCATCTACGAGTGAAAGTTGAACTTCAACAGAGCATCTATATACAAAAGAGGATGCATTCATTAGTGATAATGAAGAGACATACATGTCTATAAACTGTGAGTGGATTCCTTCTAGACCAGTGAGCAAATGAAGAGGAAGAAGGTGATCCTCTCCCCCGAAAATGAGCCAGAGAGAGAGAAACAGGGAGTGACCCTTGGGAAAAAAGTGAGCTGACCCTAAAATTTGTAAAGGCAGTGAGCCTAGGAATAAAAGTGATATGTCCCGAACTTTGAAAACAGCAGTGTGATTTTAGTGGATTTAGTACATCATCACATTTCCGGTGTATGCTCCTTGGATGTAGCCCAGTGAGGGTGAACCAAGTAAAAATTACTATGTCATATTCATGTTTTACTTTCTGTTTATATTGTGCAATGGGAAAGGGAGAGAAGACTGTTTTTCTTAACAGCGAAACAAGATCAGAACGAGCTTTAATTTTAAATTTTTCATACCCTGATTCACCCCCCCTCTCAAGGTATTCAGATCTGTGGACATAACAGCATCCAACGATCAAAATTTATCAATTTTTTAAAATAAAATAAAATAACCAAACAACAACAACAATAGATAAATAACTTGAAACTGAGGATTTTGAAGTACAAAAGCCATGGATAATGCTGTGATTTAATAGTTTAAAGTATTAAAAATGTTATAAGAATTTTTTTTTGAAGAGATAGAGAGAGAACTTGAGAAATATATATAATGAGAGAAAAAATAGATGGGTGTATATATAGGTTATATTATTTTCGGCCAACTATTTTTTTACAGGTACCATCGCAAATGTCCACTACCCATATTAATTACAGCTGGTCAATAAAAAGTATTCATGATGGGATACTTCGTAAATGGGAATCTGCTGACATACTATTGGTGACGGGACAAGTACCTCGTCGTAAATACTAAAAACTGATGCTAGACATTTGCGATGAGAATAAGGACCCATCGCAAATGTCCTTGTCCATAGTTTTCCACGCATTTGGCGCCAAACATTTTATGATGGGTCCTACCCCCCAATCATAGATGCATATTTTTTGTGACTGGATAATGGGCATGTAACAAATAACCCCTTCAGACGGTCTATTTGCGACAGGCCCCTGACTCGTCGCAAATAACCCATCGCAAATGTCCATATTTTCTGTAGTGTATAGATAATTGCAAACACATACTCTAGATTTAAAAGTAGATTTTTCCTCACCTATCTAATAGAATCACCATTTTTATATCTCTAAGGAGGAATATAAATTTCTATATTTGAATGATACTTTTAAAAGAGTGATATTTTCATATTTTTCAATAAAATCATAAAATTTTACCTTTTGGGGGCTTCTCACCATTTACATCACTTTCTTCTTGTTCTTATTCTTACTCTTATTCTACCTTCCCCTTGAAAGAAACATCTAATTTTTAATCAATAGTAGATCATTATTTATATATTTTAATGAAATACTCATGATGTGATCCACAAAACCATTTCATTTTATTGGATCTTCATAGATATTTTTCAAGGTTTCCTTTTTCTAAATTGATGATGTTAAATTTTATGTTTTATTAAATACATATTTTTTTTGGGAACTGACCTAAATTTCTACTAACATTAGATCATAGTTTTTTTAACTATGACATTTAAAATCAACAGTATAGTGTAATTAGTTTTTAACATCATATCCTTGAGCCTATAGATATAAAATAATCTCTTTATTCTAAATTTGAATGTTATTTCCATAAAACAATTATAGATTACAAATAAAAATACAAAAGTGGATAAAAATTAAACAATATATTTTTTAGAATAAAATCCCAAAAATAAACTTTAGGCTCTAATACATGTTTTTTTAACATTGGGTTATGATGCCAGACTAAGAGGTACCCTGAAGGGGTGAACCATTGTGACAACCAATGTAAAATTTTCATTTTTAACTCTTAATTTCCAACAGAACATTCAGTTTTGTTAGTTAGAACATAATTCAATATATTACCCCCTTTAATGAATCTATAAATAATATATATAGTCAATGAATAAAGTGAAGAAAAAATTAACACAATGATTAAAATAGTTTATTCATATTTGGATATATATAAGAATTATACACAAAAATATGTACCAAAAAATTATTAATGTTTATTTATATCATTTGATACACTGATTTTGGTAAATTCACTCCCCAAAAAGGAATACTACCTTTATAAGAATGTTTAAGGATGACTCACTTCTCACCCAAGTATAAGTTCATCTTCATATTAATCTATTTACTATTTATAAGAGGGACTAATAATTTCATATATGTATTGGTGTCCATGTTGTCATTACACATAAAATTGATTATGCTTTTAAAGATTATTTACAGTTTAGGAAAGATGCTAGGTCATCTCTCAAGGAGAGTTGGAGGTTAAAAGTATGTAATTTTAATTAAATGAGCTAAAATGGGGGGTGGTTTCGAAAATAGTTTTAGAAATAAAATAACATAATTTAAGTGTTTAATAGTTGAAAATTAAAGGTGGTATTTTCAGATTTATGAGAGAAGGAATCCATTTCAATTCACTACAAACACATGGATATTTCAACTTTATCAATATTTCAAATGGTGTAATGGATTCCTTTGGTTGAGGGTTTTCAAAATCATGATTCTCTTCTTGGCTCTTAAAATGATGCATGAAGAACCAACCGTTAACAGAACAATCATGTTGTCATGGATTGGATCTAAAAAACAGATAAAGGGATACCAAATCATATTGAAATGTTATGTAGGTGTGAGAGAAATTTGTTTCATGGGTTCCCTAATCAGAATAACCTATGATTAAAAATTAAAATTTCAAACCAATCGGTAATGAAATGAAAAGTGGTTCACCTAACAAAATCAAAAAATGCATTAAATGTATAAGAATGTTAAGATAAAAAATTGAAAGGTTTCACACAAAAATTACTAAAAACTAGAAGAAGAAAATGTAATGGGACTCCCTCTCAAGTGTGCGTAGCTCCCTCAAAATGATCATTCATCGTTTACTATGCCATCGAGAGGAGGAGAGTATCATGTGGAACTTTGGCTTCATCCTTGATTTAATTATGAGGAAAAGAGATTCCAATATTTATACGGTGAGTATATGAATCATTTTTCCTCCAAAATGGATAATATTTTTTTTCCTAGTCTGTCTTATAATTGAGGTGGCCAAGGTCGATTTTATATCCAAAATGGGAGGTGGTTTTGATCACCCATATTTTGAGATACCACATGGACCATGGTTTTAGGCTAGTAAAATTCCTTATCGAGACATATAAAAAAGAAAAAAATTGATTGATAACATCGTCTATATATCCATATGAAATTTGATATCCTAATAGTGAATAAAATGTGATATTTTTCCAAAATAGATAACCAAACATTCATCTTAATGATGATTCATTTTATTAGATAAATTAGTTTGGTTGGATCCCTTAATAGAGGAATTTGGATTGGGTGTCTTCATATGAGTTCTATCCCACCCCCATCATCATCATAATCTAAATTTTTATTAAGGAAAAGAAATATAAAAGGACAAGGTGAGCCATTGTATCCTAGGAAAGGGCCTATGGAGCCCTAAAATAGATGTGGTGATGGCATCCCTCTAACCAGATTGACGCCCTCGGGTTTCAAGGTGTGTACATTGTGAAGGCATATGGGTTCTGAGCGAAGGACTTCTAGTGGATCTTGGAGTTCCACAACTAGATTCCACTCTAACCACAAGTGAACCAATTTGGTGTTAATGTTGAGAATTACCTACAATTTCTAATTATGTTTTAAATCGATCAAGGAGTGGGGAAATGTCCATGAAAGGCATTGTGAAGGGATCTCAGAGTCAATTTCTGCCTCAAATAATGCAATGATTTTATAGTGGGACATGCATAAACCTTATTGGATTCATGGATTATATTTATTTTGAGGTTTAGTCCACATGTGTTGTTGGATTCCTAGGCAGTTTATCCAATTTTCCTTCATCTTCATTTTGGATCCTCTAAAACACCTCCACTATAACGAACCGGACCCGGCCAGCCACCTGAACTGTGTTGAACGGGTCGGGTGTCACTACCTTAGGCGCACCTCCCTTAACTCCAAAGGTTGATAACTAGTAGAGAGGGTCTGTTAGGTATAGAGGGGAGGCTATACCCTCTCGGAGTATCATAAGAATGATACTGGTCTGAGTAATATAGTAATGATATAGCGGAAAGAAAGACTCAGCAGACTCAAACTAAACCCGAAGAGCGGAAGCATAACCGATATAGATAAACAGTAGAAGAAATAAATATAAACAAAATTTGCGGAAATAAACACAACAACATGCTGATAACATGTAACTACCACTGAATAGTAGAACATGCATCCAAGGTGGGTCATGCACAACCGAGTATAAAAAGGGCACCAATGGATAACCAACAACAGATACAACAATAAGCATACTGATACATAAAGAAAACAAAGCAAAGTAAACCCCATCTAGGTATGAACTCAAGGTCCATACCATATCCATGCAACAGCTAATGCAGCCCAGCTCCTAAAGCTAACCTCTTTCCTGCACGTAAATCCATAAAGTCTACACGCGTCCTAAAGTGCCTGTGCAGGGTGTGAGACAAATCTCAGTAGGATACCACCCAACGGTGCATACCAAATATATGTGTTTAAGCAATCATTAATTTCTAAGGAAAGAAATAAACAGTATAATGCAAAAATAAACACAAACTCCATTGGTTCTCAACAGCCACCAAGGAGTGTCACCTACTTCAACCAATGCCAGAATCTCTGTCGTGTAGCCCAACACCATGTGCCACCTGACACCTCGTGTCTCAAGTACTGACATCCCGAAGGCATGCCCAAGAATTTTAACCCGACACCATGTGCCTCCTGACACATTGTGTCTCAAGTACCGACGTCCTGAAGGCACAACCAAAAATAGTAACCCGAAGGAACATCGATGTCTGCCCTCAAATCACGGTGAGCCTCAGCCCCCAACCCGCTAGTCTCAATGTTATCCCCTGAAGGATCCTCACCTCCCACATGGATTTCTATGAAAAGAACCCCCAACCAAAATACCTAACTGCAACTACGGAGGCCTCAACCCACATGAGTGGTCAAAACCACCCCATCACAGAGTATCTCTGTGTGCACACTACTCAAAGTTCTGGGTGAGCGATAATCACCAAAAATAGTACCTAATCCACCCCACATCTGACACCTCGTGTCCCTACGACCATACTGCTCAAGTTTGATGGCCTCTCCATCCCAGTAACCCGGGCCATGCCTATCCTCATAGTCACCCTGCCTCATGTTGACGTCCATGACGCCCAATCCGGTGGCAAAACCACCCAATGTAAATCGGGACAAGCCCAACCTAACAATCATCCCGCCTCAGACCGACATCCATGACGCCCAATACCCTAGTCAAAACCACCCAATATAACCCAGGCCATGCCCATCACAACCTGAAGGTTCCAGTAGATGAAATTCAGCAAATACATATAAAACACATTAAAAAAGAACACATAATAGGAAAAACCATCCAAACAGATGAATTGTTCTATGAAAGTGTTGTCCCATACCAGAACTAAAGTTTATAAGGTCTCCAACAATTCATATCAGGGTTTAAATAACTAAACCTAACAATTTAAACTAATACAATTCCATTATTATCACTTTGGAAACCCCGTAAAAAATCCCCCATGTGAGAAACGACCTCTCACCCGACCTTGCTAAATCAAGATAGGACAAAGGGAATACCCAAAGGTATCCCATACGTCTAATAAGAAATTTAAATAAGTACTAGAAGATAAAATAGGGTCTCTCTCAAACTACCCAAAAATGCGTCGAAGGTCGCGCTACCCAAATGACCACGAAAACAAAAAAAAAGAGGTATGCAACACTTACCGTGTACTTGTATGATGTTACTCCTTCGGTATCAGCCTCCAATTATGTCTAAAACGTCGTAGATCTACAATAGAAGAAAAAATTATCAAACCACTATAACTTCTTCTAGGAAAGAAATGAAGGAGAATGACTCAAGGGGAATCGAGGCCGTACCGAGGGGGTTCCAACAGATCAAATGGTGCTCGAAACGGAGTTTAGACAAAGATCAGGGAGGGGTTTGAAGGTCTGGCTGTCTCTCCCCACATGAGCCACGAATGGGAGGAAGAAAAGAGGAGAAAATGAGAAATCCGGAGTGGCCTAGGACTTAAAAACCCTAATTTTAAGTGGTCGCAAGGTTAACCCACACATATTGGAAAGTCGTGCGACAACCGTGCTATTGCCACTTCCTCACCCACAAACTTCGCACGGTTTGGAAAACTGTGCACCGCCCGTGCAAAGCCCACTGTCTCACCCAGAGACTTCGCACGGTTTGTCCGCATGGTTTTTTCAGACCGTGCGCCAACCATGCGAACCTGCACGACCTCCCCAAATTCAAAAGATTATCCCAAAACAAGTCAAAAATTCAAACAGGGGTCGGTATTTTGACCCGTCTAAAAACCAGGGTTCTTACAAACTCCCCACCTTAAAATAGCTTGTCCTTGAGCTATAAAATAAAACCCAGAGATGGAACTGAACACACCACCCCACTCAAGGTAACCCGGACTACCCCAGTCTCAAATGTTCCGGATAGATTCCTCAAGGGTCTCCCCACCTTAGGAATTGCCTAACCCGGTCTCAACCCAACAAAACGTAAAACAAGAAATGGTTCACAAACCTGTGTTCCGGACTCAAGGTCCTCCTGTGACGCATTGCCACCCCTGCCCTTCATTAGAGATCCTGTGTCGTTTCCAACACCCAAACTTATCCCGCACCGCATAGATGTCTGCCTCTACAAGGTCCTGCATCCCATGGATGCTCAAAACAAACCTGGTGCCCAGATCCTCAAGTAACCCGCATCCTCGATGCCCTGGTTCCCGTGAAACCTCAAGTAACCTGCATCCTCGATGCCTCGATGCCCATGGAACCTCAAGTAACCTGGATCCTCGATGCCCCAATTCCCATGGAACCTCAAGTAACATGAATCCTCATTGGGTAGATTCCCATGGAACCTCATGTAACCTGCATCCTTGATGACCCGATGCCCATGGCACCTCAAGTAACCCGAATACTCGATGCCCCGATGCCCATGGAACCTCATACATATATATAAATTATATAATGCACCTGTGATGGTTCCAAAACTACTGACCAACATATAGTTAGTCCACATAAATCATGTGCACCTCGTGTACTCAAAATGGACAAGCCTCTACAGGTCAATCCAAAAGTGAACAAGGAAATCACGGCCACACCTGTGGTGTACCACTAACTGTCATCGGCTCACCAGCCTGCTCAGCCTCTGGCAGCTCCATGATGTGCTCCTGGCCTAAAACACGGCTGCCTGATGCCTGACCTCCCTGCGGTGTTTCTTTAGTCACTGGCCACTGACCCCTCAGCTGGGTCCCACTGTCTCTGCCACATCCTCCGCGTGCAGCTGAACCTCGGCTACCCTCCCCTAGTACCGAACCTGATCCAACTCCAGATGCTACAGTCTATCTAAGTCACTGCCTGCCAGTTATCTGAGAAGGCTGCTTGTAAAACCTTTCCAGATGCTCATCCTGTACACATGCCCAGTACTCCTTTGGAGGCCTATCACACTGTGCCCAAACATGTCTCGGATGTCCACACTGAAAGAAAATCACCGAAGAACTAACACGAGGTGGTCTAGATGAATCCCTAGCTTGATTGCCTAGCCGAAACTCATCCTGTCCTCACTTCCTGTTGTCCGAACCATCACCTGAAGCTATCGCCCTGGAAATCTTGGGTCTATCCCTCTGGTTTCCCTCTGCTATAAGTGCCTAGTTCACCTCCTCGGAGAAGGAACCTAGCCTGAAGATGTTCACCTGGACCTGAATGGTGTGTCGTAAGCCATCCTCGAAGCGCCTCACCCTAGACGCGTCATCGCTTACCATACCAGGTGCAAAGTAAGAAATCTCGGTGAAAGTATCTGTATAGTCCATGACGGACATGTCTCCTTGATAAAGGCTCAAGAACTCTCGAGCTCTCTCTACTCTCAGTGACTCCGGGTAGAAGTGCTCAAAGAACCTATACTCGAAGTGCTTCCATGCTAGTCCCTCGTGCCTATGAGCCCGAACCTGTATGTTCCAGCAACACTTCTCCTGTCCTCTCAGCATGTATGTCTCCAACTTCACCCTCCTCCCTAGAGGTGTGTCGAGCGGCTCGGAGATCATATGCATACTCTCTATCCAGTTTTAAGCCGCCTGCGGACCACCCTCACCCTGAAAAAGCGGTGGGTGCTGCGACTGGAACTCCCACGTCAGATATTCCATAGAAGGCTCTGTACCCCGCGCGCCTCTGTCAATCCCCTGTAAAACACGTACCAGGATAGCTCATATCTACTCGTCAAGACATGGTCCGAACGCTGCAAAACTCAGCTTCTACCCTACCTACACTGGATCCTGAACCTAATTCTGTCTTTGAGCCTGTACCTACGGCTCATGCTCTTCCTACACCAGATTCTGAACCTAATCTTGCAGCACTGTATCTTCTCCTATCTGATGCTCCATCAAGTTGTGAAGGAGTAACCTGCTGAATACCATAAATGGTCATACAACCCATATATATATACAACTATATATTCTACGCAGACAAGGAAGGAAGTAAAAGGCAGTGCATAATAACTACCCTTACTCCCCCTCACCGAAACCCATGCCACACGGCATCCCGGCCTCGTGGCCTCCTTACCCTCCCTCAACAGAGCCAAATATCAAAAGTACATGAGGCCATGCCCATCCTGATAACTCACATTGCCTCAAACTGACGACCAAGTTGCCCAATCCTGACAGTTACACTGCCTCAGTCATTGTACATGTCTGCTCTCAGAAGAGTCAAACCCAAATACCCTACCACATGAAATTTTACAAAATATAAAGCATGGAATACACATTGCACAACTAGAATTTCTATCAGTAATTTCACCAATTCACATTTCAAATCATATAAATTAGGTCAATTGATTTTATTCACATGGTATTATCACTTCACAAAGCATACGTGCGATTATGAAATTGAAATACCCTAAAAATGTTCCTATCAAAAGCCAAACAACAAGACTTGCCATACCGGGCCAAGGTCTAATTGTCCCTTACCACACCATATCAAGGGTCACATATCAAAATCAATAACATCACACACTAAGTGAGCCACCGAGGTGGAAATCATATAAACTATAATCTGAGCAAAAGAAAACAACAATTCCCACCCGTGGCAACTTGGTCCATCCCCCGTACCTGGGGCTGCAGGCACCCAGGAACAAGTTAGAAACCCAGTTCCAGTAACAAACGATCTCCAGTCTACCATATCCCAAATAGTAAAACCAAAAGATATAAAAAGAGAAGTCTCAATCTCATTAGTAGTCAGAAAAACACTGGTACTAAATCCCTGTTAGGAATTCCTTTGATACAATTTTGTAACGACCCGGACCCGACCAGCCACCTGAAAAGTGACATACGGGTCAGGTGTCACTAACTTAGTCACACCTACCCAAACACCAAAGGTTGTAGACTAGCATCGAGGGTCTATTAAGTATAGTGGGAATTCTATACCCTATTGGAGGATCATAAGAACGGTACTGGTCTGAGTATAACAGTACATATGCAGCGGAAAGGAAGACTCAGCAGACTCGAACCAGACCCGCAGAGCGGAAGCATAACCAATATAGATAAACAGTAGAAGAAATAAATATAAACAACACCAGCGGAAATAAACACAATAGCATGCTGATAATATATAACTACCATAGAACAGTAAAACATGCATCCATGGCGGGACATGCACAACCGAGTATAAAAAAGGCGCCAATAGATAACCAACAGTATCTATAACAATAATCATGTCGATACAGAAAGAAAACAAAAAAAATTAAACCCCAGCTAAGTATGAACTCAAATTCCATATCATCTTCTTGAAACAACTAACAGAGCCCAGCTCCTAAAGCTGGCCTCTTTCCGGCACATAAATACATAAAGTCTGCGCGCGTGTCGAAGGGCCTGTGCAGGGTGTGAGACAAATCGTTGTAGGATACCACCCAATGGTGCATACCAAATATATGTGTTTAAGCAATCATGAATTTATAAGTAAAGTAATAAAAAGTACAATGCACAAATAAACACAAACTCCGCTGGTGCTCAACAGCCACCAATAAGTGTCACCTGGTTCGGCCAACGCCGGAATCTATGTCGTGTATCCCGGCAGCATGTGCCACCTGACACCTCGTGTCTCAAGTATTGTAGTCCCGACGGCACACCCAAGAATAGTAACCTAGCACCATGTTCCTCTTAACACCTTGTGTCTCAAGTATTGACGTCCCGAAGGCACGCCCAGGAATAGTAACCCGGAAGAACAACGATGTCTTCCCTAAAATCACGGTGAGCCTCAACACCCAACCCGATAGTCTCAATGCTATCCCCTAAAGTCTCATCACCTCCCGCATGGCTTTCTACGGAAAGCACCCCCAACCAAAATACCTAACTGCAACTACGGGGGCCTCTACCCACACGAGTGGTCAAAACCACCTTATCACAAATAATATCTGTGTGCACACTACTCAAAGTTATGGGTGAGCGGTAATCACCAAAAATAGTTCCTAAGCCACCACGCATCTAACACCTCGTGTCCCTGCGACCATGCTGCTCAAGTCTGATGGCCTTGCCATCCTAGTAACCCGGTCCATGCCCAACCTGACAGTCACCATGCCTCAAGTCAACATCCATAACGCCCAATCTGGTGGTCAAAACCACCCAAAGTAGCCTGGGCTAAGCCCAAACTGATAGTCATACTGCCTCAAACGGACGTCCATGATGCCCAATCCCGTTGTCAAAACCACCAAAAGTAACCTGGGCCATGCCCATCACAACGCGAAGGATCCAGAAAATGAAATTCATCAAATACATATAAAACACATTTAAAGAGAACACATAACTGGAAAAACCATCTAAACAGATGAATTGTGCTATACAAGTATTTTCCCATACCAGCACTAAAGTTTCTATGGTCTCCAACAATTCATATCAAGGTTTACATAACTAAACCTAACAATTTAAACCAATACAATTCAAGTATTATCACTTTGAAAACCCTAGCCAAAATGACCCATGTGAGCAATGACCTCTCGCCTGACCTTTCTCAATCAAGACAGGACAAAGGGCATATAACGACCCATACTTTACATACATTGTTAATACTTCAAAATTGAAGCACACTTATTACAACATATGACAAAACCACAAAGGACCGTATAGGTATAGTGTCTTTAGAAACTGGGAAACATAAACAACTGGTTCATAAATCTTCTACAGTGTCTCCCATTTATTTCATCATATCTAGGGTCCCTTTTAGCACATTCTACTTAATATCCATCTTCCTGACCTGGGGAAAAGAAAACATAAAAGGGTGAGCTCAAATACTCAGCAAGGGCAAATAAAGGAAATAAAAATCATATCATATCTTTTTGAAAATCATAACCTGCAAAAGAGATCATAATATCTTAACATGGAATAAATAATAGAAGTGAAAATGAGATCCCCATAATCATAACATGAAACTTGAAACTTTGTGGCATGCACACATAATCATGGAAAATCATTTCTTGTTAGTCATGACTCATTGCCAAGACTATCTTAGTGGACAAAGTCCCTTTCTGAATCGAGTAACCCTCGTTTCAGTCCTGTATCACTGAACCGAAATAACCTTCCGTTCCAGCCATGTCTATCTCATGAGATATAAATTTTTACCCAATGCATTGGAGGGAGATATAGGTCCCACCCATCTTATAATGAATCCTTTCTTATGTGTGCCACATAATCATAAACCATACATCATAGCATAACCCATGTAATAAAAATGGGATTCTTAATCAACATGACATCATAAAACAATTCATATAGGATAAAGGAATTCATAAAAATATTTCCATCACAACATAATCAAATCCATGTAATAATAGGGATAAAAATAGAACCCTTTTATTATCATAGATGGAAAATAATTTCGATAAAATACTTGAGCTTTATTCTTGAGGAAAATATCCTTTCTACTTCAAAAACACTTTTCCTTTCTTAACATGTCATACAATTTTAAACTAAAAGAAGTTGTTTAAAAATAAACATGAATACTTGTAAAGGAAGCTTCTTGGAAATAATGTTTTATAAATCCATTCATGCCGTTTAAGTTAAAAAAAACATTCTTCGTACTTTTGTCGGAAAATTCAAAAAGTACCTCGTACGAAAAACAACAAAAGATTCCTTTCTTATCTTTTACTAAAAACTCACCGAAGGGTAAAATTTGATTTAAACTAGTGTAAGTGGATGGAAACAATATTACATATTGAGGTAACATGGATTTGGATGATAAAATACACCCCAATAAATACTTACGATTAAACAATCTCGGATAAAAATGAGATTGTGATATTTCCCTTACTTTAGGTCCGATTTTCTTTGTACGTGTCTGAAGCTAATGTATAATGGTTTAAATAATGTTATTGACTTATTCCAGAATCATACATATTGATATGATATCATATATGGTCATATTCGTAGCTTCTTGTTAGTAATATTTCATTGTTACTTGTTACTCGGGTCTTTATTGCCTTTTGTTCTTATGCGTGTTTTGCCGAATAAATTCTTATTCTTCTTTTAAGTTTATAGATACCTTATATCCAGAATGGTATTAGTGTAACATATATAATATTTATTCATTCAATTCATTTATATAATTACTATGTAATGATGATCATGTAGAACGAGTCGCATCACATCGTGGAGACGGTATTCCGTACGTACGCACGAGTGATGATATCGTTCCTATGATCATGGAATTGTATTGGAGTATATGTATATTATTTCAGTATCAATATTACTTTATAATAATCATAAATAGTTACTCATTACACTATTATACCCATCCTTGTAAGGTGATGGTGGAAAATAGATTACACCACGGCGTGGAGACGGTATTCCGTACGTACGCACGCGCGGTGATTTTTTTTTCCGTAGGATGGATAGAAGGTGAATGAGGGTTGTTTCATATTTATAATAACATATCAGTATGTAAGTAATACTGATTTTATTACTTTATCATGAAACAACTAAAGAAGAAGAAGTTGAAGAAGAAAGAAATTGAAAAGATCGGTAATGGATATTACCTCTTCTTTGGAACGCTTCTTTGAATCCTCCACTTAGGGAACTAAGATTGGTCTTTGAAGAAGACCAGAACCTCTAGGATTATTCTAGGGATGTGGAGAGGAGAAAATTGCATGGTTTGGCCGAGCTTGAGTGCTCAAATTGGTGTGAGGAGGAGGGGGAGGAGGTTCCCTTTTATAAGGGAGGAGAGAGGCACCTTAGGAATATCTCAAAATATTATTTTATATTAAAGTCAAAATCTGTTTATAATGGTTCCAAAGGGTCTTATTTCGAAGATAAAGTGGGGATGGGTCGAAAGCCTATCAACCAATAGGATTTAGACAAGTTTAGGTTATTATTGTAACCTTATCAATTAGATTTAACTCTTAGTTAAATAATTTAACTTTTACCGTGACTTTTTGTTTTCTTACACTATATGGTTAATACACTTACTATAACATGCCAAACGAACCCCAAATTGTTTATTATTAATATATATATCCTTATTTAAGTCATTTTTCAGAAACTTAGATTTTTAGGAATAAAATAACAATTAATAATATAATATTTTATTTAAAAACTATTTTGTGTCAATTTTGACACTATTTGATATATGATTTTTGTGAAAGTCATAACAGAATTATATGTTCGAACCAAGTTGATTAAATCAAACCTAATATATCATAGTAACCTAGAAAATCAGTGGAATTCATAAAGTGTCTCAAATTACATTTATTGTGGGGTTTATAACATCAATTAGGTCAATATTTAATTAATAAGATAATTACTGCATCATCATTGTGACATAAATAAATTAAATTATTTAATGTCTAAAAATTATAAATAAAATACCATAATGTAGGAAATATTTTTATCTTTCTAATGAATATTTATAGTCGAATTTATCTTATGTATAACCCCATATTAAAAATGATTTACTCATTAAACTTTGAGTTTAACTATTTTAACCCTTCTTTAAATAAATTAATAATAAATGTCCTAATCTAATCCAAGTGGACCTAAATGGTCATATTTTATTCCTAAGTTTGTTTTTGGTCGAATTACACTTGTCCAATAGAATTAGGACATGTGTTAGGGTAATAATAATATCATTTTTACCCTTAATTACCCTATTTACTTTTAACCGTGGTAAAAAAAGTAAAAAGTTACTATTCACCAAAAAATTATTTTCATCTCATTGAACCACATTTTAGTCCTTGATATTAACCGTGTCTCTCGGATTTTCAAAATTCCATTCACAGAAGCGGTAAAATTATGTTTTATGCAAAATTCAGTTTTTAACCTACCACTTAGTGGTTTCACTATTCATCAAAAATTGAAAGTTTTCAGAAAAATACCAAAATTTCACCCTAGGCTAATTTCGATATTCCGAATCCAAAAATGAAGTCCATTTTGAAAAATAAAATTTATAGAATTTTAAAAAGTGGTTTTTACTATTCATAACGGCTAGTTTTATTTTAATAGCATATCGTTGTTTAGTGAAACTCGGTATTGCGTACGACGCAAGCTAACGAGGAAGGTCACGATTTCGTGTAAAGCAAGCCAAGAAAGTGTTGTGTAGAAAAAGATTTCTTTGATGATTTATATAACATAAAAGTCTCGGGTGTTACATTCTACCCCCCTTAAAAAGAATTTCGCCCTCGAAATTCGTCACTTTGTAACAAACAGATGAGGATACTTCTCCCTCATAATATCCTCAAGCTCCCATGTAGCTTCTTCAAGTTGGTGGTTCCTCCATAAAACATTCACCAATCGAGTGGTCTTGTTTAGTAGGACTTTTCGCTACGATCCAGAATCTCTATCGGTTGTTCTTCATAAGAAAGATCTTGCTCCAGCGGTACAACTTCTGAGCTGAGTACATGAGAAGGATCAGGTATGTACTTTCTCAGGAGAGATACATGGAACACATCATGAACTTGAGAGAGATTTGGTGGAAAAGCCAATCGGTAAGCTACCTTTCCAACACGATCCAGTATTTCGAAAGGACCGATATATCTAGGGCTCAACTTCCCCTTCTTTCCAAATCTCATAACCCTCTTCCAGGGAGATATTCGTAAGAACACTTTATCACCCACTTCAAACTCTAGGTCTTTTCTTCGGTTGTCGGCATAACTTTTCTGTCGACTCTGAGCTGCTCTTATGTGTTGTTGAATAGATCTGACCTTTTCTGCCATTTCATCAACGAGATCAGGTCCTAATAGCTTTCTTTCCCCAACTTCATCCCAGCAAGTTGGAGTCCTGCATTTCTTTCCATAGAGAGCTTCATAAGGAGCCATCTGAATACTGTAGTGAAAGCTATTATTATAAGAAAATTCCACCAATGGTAGGTGTTGATCCCAACCTCCTTTGAAATCCATAAAGCAAGCTCTCAACATATCTTCTAGGGTTTGAATTGTTCTCTCAGACTGACCGTCTGTCTGAGGATGATAAGCAGTGCTGAAACTCAACTCTGTATCCAGAGTATGCTGAAGACTTCACCAGTACTTCGAGGTAAATCTCGGATCCCGATCAGATATAATAGAAAGTGGTACTCCATGCAATCTTACCACTTCCTTTACATATATCCTGGCAAGCTGATCCAGAGAGAAATCCTCTCTAATAGCAATGAAGTGTGCAGACTTTGTAAGACGATCAACTATGACCCAGATAGCATTATTGCCTTTGGATGTTTTAGGAAGTCCTGTGACAAAGTCCATAGTGATGTTTTCCCATTTCCATTCGGGTATGGGTAATGGTTGTAACATCCCCTTAAACTTCTGTCTCTCAGCTTTAACTTGTTGACAAACCAAGCATCGAGAGACATATTCAGCTACATCTCTTTTCATGCCATCCCACCAGAAGTACTCTTTCAGGTCCCTATACATCTTCGTGCTTCCAGGATGAATAGAGAATGAAGAACTATGAGCCTCATCCAGTAGCTCCTTCATTAATTCGGGGATGGGAGGAACACAAACCTGATTCCTGAACGTTATTATCCCATCACAATCAAGGTTGAATTCAGGAACATTTCTCACCTTCTTTTGTAACTCGACATCTTCTTTCTGTGCCTCTTTAATCTTCACATGTATAGATGGTTGAACATTCATTTGAGAAAGATAATATTTTTCCCATTCCATTATAATTCCAAGATCCATCCTTTGTAAATCCATAAATATTGGATCTTTTGTGATCCTCATCATGGATAAACTAGCATGGTCTTGTCGACTTAATGCATCTTCCACCTTGTTTGCTTTCCCAGGGTGGTAATGGATTGAGCAGTCATAATCCTTAATCAGCTCCAACCATCTTCTTTGACGCATATTCAGCTCCTTTCGTGTGAAAATATACTTTAAACTTTTATGATCAGTATAAATATCACACCTTTCACCATAAAGGTAATGCCTCCAAATCTTTAATGCAAAGATTACCGCAGCCAACTCCAAATCATGTGTTGGGTAATTTTGCTCATGGATTTTCAACTGTCGTGAGGCATAAGCTATCACCATATCATTTTGCATAAGAACACACCCCAATCCCTTCTTGGATGCATCACTGTAGATCGCAAACCTTTCTCCACTACAAGGCAGTGTGAGCACAGGTGCACTGGATAACATTCTTTTCAACTCCTTGAAATTCTCTTCACATTCCTCTGTCCAAACAAACTTAACTCCTTTCCGAGTCAACTTGGTGAGTGGGTTAGATAATCGTGAAAAATCTTTTACAAAACGTCGATAATATCCAGCCAAACCAAGAAAACTTCAGATCTCAGTTACTGTTGTTGGTCTCGACCATCTTTCGATAACCTATGTTTTTGCGGGATCCACAGATATCCCCTCTTTTGAGATTATGTGACCTAAAAATGCAACTTTTTGAATCCAAAATTCACACTTGGTAAATTTGGCATAAAGCTTCTCCTTTCTCAGGGTCTTCAATATAATTCTCAAGTGATCTTCATGCTCTTCCTTGCTCTTTGAATAGACAAGAATATCGTCTATAAAGACTACCAAAAATTGGTCAAGATAGTCTCTAAAGACTCTATTCATTAGATCCATGAAGATAGCAGGGGCATTAGTAAGACCAAATGGAATCACTATAAATTCATAGTGTCCATACCTTGTACGGAAAGCCGTCTTTGGTATATCCTCGCTTTTGACCCTTAATTGGTGATACCCTGAACGAAGATCAATCTTGGAAAAGTATTGAGCTCCGTGTAGTTGTTCAAATAGGTCATTAATGCGTGGGAGAGGATATTTGTTCTTGATAGTGATCTTGTTAAGTTCTCGATAATCAATGCAGAGTCTCATTGATCCATCTTTCTTCTTAACAAATAGAACAGGTGCTCCCCAAGGTGACGCACTAGGGCGTATGAATCCCTTATCAAGATTCTCCTAGAGTTGCTTCTTCAATTCTTGCAACTCAATTGGGGCCATTCTATAAGGTGTCTTTGAAATAGGCAAAGCACCCGTTACGAGTTCTATTGAAAACTCAACTTCACGATTTGGTGGAAGACCCGGTAATTCCTCCGGAAAGACATCATCAAACTCCCGTACTATGGGCATATTCTTAATTGTGAGTTTCTCACCAACCATTTGAGATAAATAACCTTCATTTAGTGGAATCAAGACCCATAAGATGGAAGAAATTTCCACTGGAAGGTTATATTCATCCTTGCATCGATAGACGATCGTAGATTGATCTGGAATATGAAATGTGACTTCCCTTCTTTGGCAATTGATATGAGCTCCGTATAAAGAAAGCCAATACATGCCAAGAATCACATAAAATTCCACTATAGGAAGGATCACAAGATTTGCAGGAAGCACTTTCCCACAAACTTCGATCGGAGAAGAATTATAAACTTTTGATGCGATTGATGTGCCATTAGGTGTTGTCACAGCTAACTCAACATCTAATTGTTGAGGTAATACGGTGATACCCTTAGAAAAGTCTTCAGAAATAAAAGAGTGGGTGGATCCAGAATCAAATAAACCATTTGCTACTTTAGAGTGGATGGTAAGTGTACCTTTCACCACATCGTTATCGTACTCCACATCGCTGATAGAAATTGCATGTGACTTTCCTTTCTCTTTAGCCTTAAGAGTTTGTTGACGTCGACCATCATCATCAACCCTTGGATTTGGGCATTGATTGGCATAATGCCCAATCTCCTTGCACTTGAAACATTGAAGTGTAGTAGGTTCATTCTGTGTATCCCTTCCTTTGTTTGCATCATTAGACATCTTCTTCCCATTATCGCGACATTCAAATGCCCGATGACCTTCCTTTCCACATTTGAAACATTTACTTGTCCCTTTAAGACAACTCCCTCCATGTTTCTTTCCACACTTTGAGCATAAGGGAAAGCTCATCTTCTTTTTAGTGTGATCTTTAGAATTTCCTTTGAATTCCATTTTCCTCTTCTTATCAAACCCATATGGCTGATGGGTTACTCCAATCTCAATCTGGACTTTGAGATCACATCGAACGATTTCCTCGTAGCTATTGAAGTCCCTTATGGCTAACGCCCTTCGAAGACTTGGTTTTAAGCCACTAAAGAATCGATCGATCTTACTCTAAGGTTGGATAATAATACCATAAGCGTACCTTGCAAGTCTTGTAAAATTTGCTTCATAGGTACCAACAGATTCATCATCCCTTTGCTTCCGTTCAAGAAACTCTTTCTCCATCTTTGTTCGGAGAATACGAGGGAAGTACTTATTGAAAAATAAGTTCTTGAACTAGTCCCATTCCATGGACTCAATTTCATCCCTTTGCCTCATATTCTTAATAAGATTCCACCATTTATCAGCATCTCCTTCCAAACGATACACTGCTAGGATGACTTTATCATGTTCAGAACATTGAAGAACTGAAAATATCTTTTCAGTAGTACTAATCCATTGTTCATCAACTAATGGTTCAGTAGACCCACTGAAAGAAGGTGGATGCTGCCTCATGAAGGTTTCAACAGAATGTTGCTCCTTTCTTTGCTCGTTTGGAAGTCCTGCATGATTCATAGCTTGAGAAAGTTGTGTGAGCATGGCTATAAGATTTTGCATTCCAGCTCCCATATCGTTTGGTTGCTCAGGGGGACAATCATTGCATTGCCCATTGCATTCCGCATTAACACGGTTCCTTCGGGTTCCAGCCATTGACTAAAACCAAAAAGAATAGTGTGAGCAACACTAATTATAATAGGAAAACCACATAATTCAAGAATAAAATTTTCACGCTTAAGGTCTTATCCTAGGTTATTCATGGCCATTTCTAAAACACTAAGATTGTGTTCTATGCTTAGAATTATCCTTAGGGTTCTTACTAAGGCTTTCACATCCTAGTTTCCAAAGGTTGACTATACCTTTCCTCTGATACCAACTATAACGACCCATACTTTACATACATTGTTAATACATCAAAATTGAAGAACACTTATTAAAACATATGACAAAACCACAAAGGACTGTATAGGTATAGTGTCTTTAGAAACTAGGAAACATAAACAACTGGTTCATAAATCTTCTACAGTGTCTCCCATTTATTTCATCATATCTAGGGTCCCTTTTAGCACATTCTACTTAATATCCATCTTCCTTACCTGGGGAAAAGAAAACATAAAAGGGTGATCTCAAATGCTCAGCAAGGGAAAATAAAGGAAATAAAAATCATATCATATCTTTTTGAAAATCATAACCTGCAAAAGAGATCATAATATCTTAACATGGAATAAATCATAGAAGTGAAAATGAGATCCCCATAATCATAACATGAAACTTGAAACTTTGTGGAATGCACACATAATCATGGAAAATCATTTCTTGTTAGTCATGACTCATTGCCAAGACTATCTTAGTGGACAAAGTCCCTTTCGGAATCGAGTAACCCTTGTTTCAGTCCTATATCACTGAACCGAAATAACCTTCCGTTCCAGACATGTCTATCTCATGAGATATAAATCTTTACCCAATGCATTGGAGGGAGATATAGGTCCCACCCATCTTATAATGATTCCTTTCTTATGTGTTCCACATAATCATAAACCATACATCATAGCGTAACCCATGTAATAAAAATGGGATTCTTAATCAACTTGACATCATAAAACAATTCATATAGGATAAAGGAATTCATAAAAATATTTCCATCACAACATAATCAAATCCATGTAATAATAGCGATAAAAACAGAACCCTTTTATTATCTTAGATGGAAAATAATTTCGATAAAATACTTGAGCTTTATTCTTGAGGAAAATATCCTTTCTACTTCAAAAACACTTTTCCTTTCTTAACATGTCATAAAATTTTAAACTAAAAGAAGTTGATTAAAAATAAACTTCAATACTTGTAAAGGAAGGTTCTTGGAAATAATGTTTCAGAAATCCATTCATGCCGTATAAGTTAAAAAAAACATTCTTTGTACTTTTGTCGGAAAAGTCAAAAAGTACCTCGTACGAAAAATGACAAAAGATTCCTTTCATATCTTTTACTAAAAACTCACCGAAGGGTAAAATTGGATTTAAACTAGTGTAAGTGGATGGAAATAATATTACATATTGAGGTAACATGGATTTGGATGATAAAATACACCCCAATAAATACTTACGAATAAACAATCTCGGATAAAAATGAGATTGTGATATTTTCCTTACCTTAGGTCCGATTTGCTTTGTACGTGTCCGAATCTCCTGTATAATGGTTTAAATAATGTTATTGACTTATTCCAGAATCATAAATATTGATATGATATCATATATGGTCATATTCTTAGCTTCTTGTTAGTAATATTTCATTGTTACTTGTTACTCGGGTCTTTATTGCCTTTTGTTCTTATGCGTGTTTTGCCGAATAAATTCTTATTCTTCTTTTAAGGTTATAGATACCTTATATCCAGAATGGTATTAGTGTAACATATATCATATTTATTCATTCAATTCATTTATATAATTACTATGTAATGATGATCATGTTGAACGAGTCGCATCACATCGTAGAGACGGTATTCCGTACGTACGCACGAGTGATGATATCGTTCCTATGATCATGGAATTGTATTGGAGTATATGTATATTATTTCAGTATCAATATTACTTTATTATAATCATAAATAGTTACTCATTACACCATTATACCCATCCTTGTAAGGTGATGGTGGAAAATAGATTACACCACGGCGTGGAGACGGTGTTCCGTACGTACGCACGCGCGGTGATTTCATTTTTCTGTAGGATGGATAGAAGGTGAATGAGGGTTGTTTCATATTTATAATAACATATCAGTATGTAAGTAATACTGATTTTATTACTTTATCATGAAACAACTAAACAAGAAGAAGTTGAAGAAGAAAGAAATTGAAAAGATCGGTAATGGATATTACCTCTTCTTTGGAACGCTTCTTTGAATCCTCCACTTAGGGAACTAAGATTGGTCTTTGAAGAAGACCAGAACCTCTAGGATTATTCTAGGGAAGTGGAGAGGAGAAAATGGCAGGGGTTGGCCGAGCTTGAGCGCTCAAATTGGTGTGAGGAGGAGGGGGAGGAGGTGTCCTTTTTTAAGGGAGGAGAGGGGCACCTTAGGAATATCTCAAAATATTATTTTATATTAAAGTCAAAATCGGTTTATAATGGTTCCAAAGGGTCTTATTTCGAAGCTAAAGTGGTTATGGGTCGCAATCCTATCAACCAATAGGATTTAGACAAGTTTAGGTTATTATTTTAACCTTATCAATTAGATTTAACTCTAAGTTAAATAATTTAACTTTTACCCTGTGTTTTTGTTTTCTTACACTATATGGTTAATACACTTACTATAACATGCCAAAATAACCCCAAATTGTTTATTATTAATATATATATCCTTATCTAAGTCATTTGTCCGAACCATATATTTTTAGGAATAAAATAACAATTAATAATATAATATTTGATTTAAAAACTATTTTGTGTCACTTTTGACACTATTTGATATATGATTTTTGTGAAAGTCATAACAGAATTATATGTTCGAACCAAGTTGATTGAACAACTATAATATATCATAGTAACCTAAAAAATTAGTGGAATTCATAAAAAGTCTAAAATTACATTTATTGTGGTGTTTATAACATCAATTATGTCAATATTTCCTTAATAAGATAACTACTGCATCATCATTGTGTCATAAATAAATTAAATTATTTAATGTCTAAAAATTATAAATAAAATACCATAATGTAGGAAATAGTTTTAGATTTCTAATGAATATTTATAGTCTAATTTATCTTATGTATAACCCCATATTAAAAATTATTTACTTATTAAACTTGGATTTTAGCTATTTTAACCCTTCTTTAAATAAATTAATAATAAATGTCCTAATCTAAACCAAGTGGACCTAAATGGTCATATTTTATTCCTAAGATTGTTTTTGGTCGAATTAAACTTATCCAATAGAATTAGTACATGTGTTAGGGTAATAATAATATCATTTTTACCCTTAATTACCCTATTTACTTTTAACCGTGGTAAAAAAAGTAAAAAGTTATTATTCACCAAAAAATTATTTTCATCTCATTGAACCACATTTTAGTCCTTGATATTAACCGTGTCTCTCGGATTTTCGAAATTCCATTCACAGAAGCAGTAAAATTATGTTTTATGAAAAATTCAGTTTTTAACCTACCACTTAGTGGTTTCACTATTCATCAAAAATTGAAAGTTTTCATAAAAATACCAAAATTTCACCCTAGGCTAATTTCGATATTCCGAATCCAAAAATGAAGTCCATTTTGAAAAATAAAATTTATAAAATTTTAAAAAGTGGTTTTTACTATTCATAACGGCTAGTTTTATTTTAATAGCATATCATTGTTTAGTGAAACTCGGTATTGCGTACGATGCAAGCTAACGAGGAAGGTCACGATTTCGTGTAAAGCAAGCCAAGCAAGTGTTGTGTAGAAAAAGATTCCTTTGATGATTTATATAACATAAAAGTCTCGGGTGTTACAGGGCATACCCAAAGGTATCCCGTAGTTCTAATAAGAAATTTAAATAAGTAGTAGCAGATAAATTAGGGTCTCTCTCAAAATACCCAAAAACACGCCGAAGGCCGCACAACCCAAATGATCATGAAAACACAAAAAAAGGTATGCACCACCTACCTCGTACTAGTACGATGTTACTCCTTCAGTATAAGCCTTCAATTAGTTCTAAAATGTGGTAGATCTACAAAAGAATCAAAAACTCTCAAACCCCTATAACTCTTTCTAGGACAAAAATCCTGAATAACGGCTCAAAAGAATCGAGGCCTTACCAAGGGGGTTCCAACAGATCAAACGGTGCTCAAAACGGAGTTCAGACGAAGATCCGGGAGGGGTTTGAAGGTCTGGCTGACTCTCCCCGCGTGAGCCACGAATGAGAGAATGAAAAGAGGAGGTAATGAAAAATCCCGAGTGGCTCGGCACTTAAAAACCCTAATTTTAAGTGGCCTCATGGTTAACCCGCACTGTTTGGAAAACAGTACGCCAACTGTGCGGTTGCCACAGCCTCACGCAGGAACTTCGCACGACCAACCTGCACGGTTTGGCAAACCATGTGCCGCCCATGCGGAGCCCACTGTCTCACCCATAGACTTCACACAGTTTGTCTGCTTGGTTTTTTCAGACCATGTGGCAACCGTTTGCACCTGCACGACCTCCCCGACTTCAAAAGTTTAACAAAAAACAAGTCAAAAAATTCAAACAGGATTAGGATTTTGATCCGTCTAAAAACCCGGGTTCTAACATCCACCTACAATGATATAATCAATGAAAAGTGAAATAAAACTTCTTAACGTTGATAAAAATTAATTAATTGAATAAAAAATGAAGTAAAATTTGTTATTGTACTTTTAATTTATAGTAAATAATCAATTTAATATAGTGCCGAGAGGGTGAAATAAAATAGTGAATAACTGTGGAATCAATAGGTCACTTTAATATTCGTAATAGAAATGTAGAATGAATGAATCCCTAATAAACATATGCGATTAATTAATTTCAATAATTTTCTATCCAATTTATCTAAAGAAATATTTTATAAGAAAATTTTAATAGAGTTTAAATTTTATCTATTATTATATCCTAAGACAACCTAACCATTTATTGGTTAATCTGGGTGTCAAATTTTTCATTCAATTCTTTATATTTTGTTATCAAATCGATAGATTCTTGTTAAACCTGTTTATTTTGGTAGGACAAACACCAATGAAAAAATACATAAATTAAACTAGTAAATAATTTTTTTAACTTGGTACACCATTAAGGGTTAGTCCAATGATCATAAACCAAATATGAGTTATTTGTTCCATAATATATTATTATTCTCCAGGTTTGGTGGATTAAAATTTTAGTCATGGCCAACTCAAGAAAAACACATTTCCTTTAATAATATTAGGGAATAATGTACTAACTCCCTCAAATCACATCATTTTTACTTCTCTTTAATTTTATTAGTATTGATTTCTTCTGAATTTATTCAAATGATGGTTTTATTAAAACTGGTATGAATGTGGATTGATAATTGAATCCTTAAATCCCAAGTTTATTGCTCTAATGAATCATTCAATTTCTACACTTTTGTTTCACAAATTTCCTTTTATTTTCCATTATAAACTATAGAAAATTAATAATATTTTTCCAGGTATAAATTCAACATGGTCTAGAACTACCGTAGCCACATTACACTATTTCGTTTTCCCATGTAACTTCACATAGTTTGGGTGTGCTCAGGTCAATTAGCTCAAATTATATTCTTTAATCTCCCTTGGATCATGTGATTTTTACCAATCAGGATCACCCTACATCGGTTTCTCTTCCATAACTACACATCTTTTTTCACTTAAATCCTTTACTCCACCTCTTTTTCTCTACCTTATTCACGCTACTCCTTCACTCAAATGCTTTACTCAATCCCAGTTTGTGAAGATGTTACTAATGTGAATGGAGATCCTCTAATATTCCTTCTAAAATTATTCAAACCCAATAAATATGGGTTTTTATGTATTTTTAGAAAAAATACCCCTATATTAAGTCTTTATTAAAACAAACAATTCATTGTTCATTATTATCCCAGCTCCACTTGCATGGAACCTCCTTCCTTCAAACAGAACCTAGACTGGAATGCAATGACCAACGAGACCAGACATGCATGTGGCCTCACTAGATTATAGTGACTTAAGCATGGTTCCCTTCTCTACTAGTGTACATGATATTCATGACATTATTATTAATTTATTCTCTAATAACCTTTTAACATCCTATAAAATTTGTACACAAAATTTGGGATAATACAAGTAATCACATCCATTTTACAAACTATATAAATTATTTTTTTGGATTATATTGCATAAACCATCTCCCTATGTATCTAATCACCATTATCAATATGGAATAGATTGTAAAAAAAAATAACACGATAATAATATCCTTCTCATATAACCTTGATTCCTATATCCTCTAAAGATCTTCACAACACTATTAACCTTCTTCTATAAGGACTATAGAAGATCAATTGCATTATAATTACATTATATTTCTTGTTCTTCATATTTTCTTAATATAAATAACAAGATATATAAATAGTATATTTAGATAAACTTTCCTTTATCTCTCTTTCTTAATAAGTAGAATATGCCAATAGAATTACTTGCTATATTCTACCAATTAATCAACCAGATCATTCAATATCCATCCACTATCCTCTAATTCATCCATTGAACTATATAAATTGAATTCTAATATATATGACCTTTATTAAGTGTTTTGGATTAATTTGAGTTATTAAAATATTGTATAATATTTCTTTGTATCTCACATGTTTATTTGTGGTCAAAACCATCAAAGTACATTAAGACAAATGATTAAAAGATGAAGAATAATATTCTATATTTGAAAACATATTCAAATCAATAAAATATGCATATTATATAAAACCTTGATATAAAAAACAATAGAATCAAAATATAAATTATATTAAAAATATTACTATTTTGTTTTTTGAAATTAAATATCATTAACACCACATAATGTCTTTACTATAATTACATAACATGGTTTAACATTTATAAATCTTGTATCTTACAAAAAAAATTCTAAAAAAATTCTTTATATTCGAACCTCTACCATGATTTACTCACCTCACATTTCAATAAGGAACTAAAAAAAAATTACTCCTCAATTTCGCAACCACTCTGGATTTTTTTCAAAATAACTCCTTTTATTCAACAATCATATAGAATTATTATCAATAAAAATATATATATACAATTTTACGATATACTTTCGAATATTCTAGTAAAAAATTAATTAACATTTAAATTTTTTATATATATTATAAAATAAAATCTTTAGACCAATCAACTTGTACTCCACCTCAAGCCATGACCTTTACACATTTTTTCCAAACCATGAAGAATACCAAGACATGGTTAACAGTTAACATTGAATATGAGGATTTTATAAAACATGATTCCCTGAAAATAGTAACCACCATTATGGATGTTTCTCAATTAATATGTTATTTTACTCATTATTTCCAAATTTCATCCATAACAATAATTTTAAAACAATAATCTCTAAAATTGCTCTGAACATGATTCTAATTTGGTAACCATTATATTGATTAATATATTATAAAATAGCTTGATCTTCTCGATTAAAAGAAACTCTTAAACTTATCCATATTTCTCTAATCATTCTCATACTTCATATATTTTCAAAATATGTCAAAATAACCACCTTCAACCATCTATGATTTCCATGAACACTATATTAATGACCATGATTATTTATCTCTATATTTAACATAAAAAAACCATAATTAAATGTGGTCATTACTTTGTTGACTGTACTACAAGCTCTTCTGAACCATCACATGTTAATTAAATTCATCTTCTTAGTCTTCTTACTTCATCATCCCAACTTCATCTCTCTCTTTTTATGTCTAACATCCAACCAAGAACCTCTATTAGTTGCAAATACTTTAAGATCAATAACCTTCTCCTTGATAACACCTCCACCTTCACGGTTTATTATAATACCATCATGGTTCCCCTTGGGATTATCTATATAGTTTAAAGTTTCTACACTTTTCATGCACATCCAAAAATAAAATTTATAATAAAAAATTCACAATTGCTTTAATGAAAATCTAAAACAGTTAAATTGAAAAAAATGGATCACAAAACCACTTAATTGAAAACTTTTCCCCTATGTATTTATTCATAACTACTTTCATAAATCCATATGAACATTTAAAATAGAACAATCACATTAGATTTACTAAAATTCGATCACACAAGCTTTTAATTATAAAATTATCCCCCATTATATTTCTTCATAACTACTTTCATAAATCCATATCTATAATCCATATCCTAGTGGGTAATTTTCATATCCATTATATATCTAATTAGAATATAGATTTATAGTGAATTTTCTTTTACCCATTTGAAAATAACATTTAAATGATATATTTATCAATTCTATAAAACTACTTGGAACCAAAAATTAGTGTAATAAGACATATAAATTTAAATGGAGGTTTCAACCTTTTATTTAGTAAATTTTATACTACTCATTTATAAATAATATTTTATTTAGATATTTAGTGATGAAGATCACCGTTTGAAAAATATTTCAATATCTTACGTTCTCTTCTACATACATTCATCCTTCACTTATATCGACCATTTATTTTTATTCTTCCATAACTATTATCTCCTATAATGTTCTTTTGACATATAGAACTATGATATTTCCTAATAAATAATGATAATTTCATACCCATTAAACTTTTTAAAAAACAATATAAATTTCACATTGAACCTCATACAAAAGTTTTATACTTATTTAGTCTCTATCTATCTCTAAATGATTAAAAAACATGATTTTATTAAGTATATAAACAACCATATATCTAGCTATAATTATGTTATATTTTTAATAAATGAAGTAAAAATATTTTAATGGTTTGTCAATAAATTCTATTTTCCTAACAAAAAAAATAATATATCCCCAAATAAGATAATGTCTTCAGAATATTAATACAATATGTTATTCTAACTTAATTCAGTAAATATATTCAACTTTAGAATTTAATTGCTTCATTTATCTCCATATGATATCAATCAACATTTAAAATAAAAATAGAAAAAATGTGAAACTGTAATATATATGATTTATACAAATTTTTACTTTTACAAACAATATCTTCTTTTTAATGAGTCTAGTAGCCTTCAAATCTATTGAAAAAACTCCTCATTACTTCTATCAATAAGTAAAATATTTGAAATGGTAATTCATATTTTTTTCTCTTCTTTTTTAGGATAAAGTATCAAATGATACCATTCATTTTCTAAAGATAAAATAAACCAATAATTCCATGATGTATATTAGTTTTTCCAATTCGTAATAAAGTATATATCATTGCTCCTTATGAATTGATATCACTTGAAGTAAGTTTATGTGAAAAACCACATAGAGAATAGATTAACACCACTTTGATAAATTAAACCCTTATTTTAATATATTGGATTCCCCATTTAATTTTTCAAATTTAACATTAATATAAATTTATTTTTCATAATAGGATTTTATAATACTTTCAATTTTATATTATTTTATTAACTTATATGTCTAGTTCAAAATGAATATCTAGAATCATCATTCCTTTTAATATAATCATAATTTTTAATGAATTTACCAAATTAATTATATATCCCACTTAATCGTATGCTATTTTAATAATATTTACAATTATTAACTATATATGGAGTGGGGTATATCTTGGTCAAACAACGTTTATCAATGTTTTTGATCTTGATGAACAAAACCATTTATTCTTATTTCTGTATAATTAATCCTTGTGGTATTCCATTTCAAAATACAACATATAATAACTTATTTCTATATATTTTATTTTTTAATGCAGTATTTATATTTTCATAATATCAAAATCAATTAAAATATTAATCACACCAGCAAAAGTTTGTCATTTTTTTCATTATCATTGTATAAAACTGAATTATTATTCTAGTATAAAAGTGTCACATTTAATTATTTATCCCTATTTCCTTGTATATTTTGTTTTATAATAATATATATTCTTGGGTTTTATCCTCTTTATATGAAATAATTAGAAGAAAACAAATATTTCTCCTTGGATTTTCATTGTTTAATTATTCATCCCACTTTTCCTAAATAGTGGATTCTTTATCCATTTATTGACTGTTTATTTATTTGTATTATTTCCATGATGAAAGATATGAATAAAAAACCATTGGTTCTTTGTGCAAAATTCATCACCTTCTATAATTACATTACTTCAATTCTATGAATATATTTTTATCTTAACAAATTTTTATTCATTTTTCTCTTTACCCCTCTTTGACATGAGCGAGGTTACTCTCCTTATGCAATATTCATCACCATTCAGGCTATAATACCATTCTATATGTCTACTTATATCGAAAATAAAAAAATATACCAAAATATATAATACCTTAAGCAATTCACATAAGTTTATAAGTTTTTCCATATTTTTTTTCCTCTTCATGGGTTCTTGGAATAAAAAAACACATTCATCATTATCCATAAATATCCAAAATAATAAAAAAAAATTCTTAATCTTTTATAAGAATAATAATCAATTGAAATTCTACATTATTAATATATCTACAATGATTCCAAATTATTATCCCTATAACATCTTTTTATTGAGGCCATCGAATAAGGTTTTAACAAGTTCCTCTTCCATATTTTGTTTTTATCATGTTTTTAAAATATAATATTTTCAAATTATCTTCCAAATCATTTATTTTGAAACATTTCAAGCCCTGAGTGAGATCACATTAAATTTTATTTTTTTTATTTTTCCCTGTAATACTATAGTTCACAAGTATATTCTCAATTTATATTTATTTACACTTCTATTTTTATAATTATTCTTTCAAAATATACATTCAATTACATCTCTTATTTCCTTATCCTTTTATCTTCCTTATTCAATTCTTTTAAGAATTTAACATATTATCATTTTTTATTACTAAATGATCCACATTTTTGTTATAAAATTTATATCCTTTTATTTTTATAATTATATCATAAAAATTTAGGACTTTATGTTATTGTCACATCTTTAATATAATAAAAATTAATTTACACCACTATGAATGAATTTTAATTTTCATATTTCTAAGATACTTATATAAAGAGAGTTAGTTTAAAAAATTTCAATAAGGTTATCAAATTTAACTTCTTGGAGGGTTCTCATTCTCATTTTCATTTACTTCCTTTTTTTCCTTACCATTTACATAAGGAAAAATCCTTTAGTGTTATTCACAAGTAAATAATTATTACTAGACTCACATTCAATAAATATATTGGGAGTCAAAATATTTTCCCCTTTTATTGGTTCAATATAGAATATTTTTACAATTTCCTATATATAAAACTCTAAAGAATACAAAACAATTATGAAATGCCTCATTTGTCATGACATTGATTAAAATATTAATAATATATTCATCATGAATTCTTTCACTTCTCTTTCTAAAATATTCATTATGATGTAAATACATTATTACATCATCATCAGGATCCTATAGACATAGAAGAATCACTTTTACCAAATTTGAATGTTGGATCTATAAGAGAAAAAAATATTCAAATATAAATATATACATTTCAAAATCTTATTCAAATTTATTTGATAGATTATATTCTTATTCATAACCTTTATGATCTAATACAACCAATTAAAACAAAAAAAATCTATGATTTTATACTCAAGGAAACCGTAGAGGTGGGATAATGGTGATGACCAAAATATACATTTCACCTTTAAACCTTACCCATTATCAAATCTCATTCTGTGTTAATATAAAAAAACTATCTATTACTCTCCTAATTTCATTCACAATGAATATGTACAGAATATATAGAATATAAAGTAATGAATTTAGTTACTTATTTCACTGATATTAGGCTTCATCGAAGGATTATACACATAGAGATCTACTGGTGTACCAAAAATTCACTAATAACATACTATATTAGTGGATAAAATAAAAGTAATTCTTTATCAAGGTTTAATACCATTACAAGAATATTTACCGAACACACGCTACATAAAAAAGGGTAACTTCCTCTTCATCCTTTATCATGTACTACTTTAAAAAACTAATAATCTATTCATATAAATGTTAGATTCTTTAATTTTAGTAATATAAAACTGATATGAAATCAATATTAAACCATGGATATGATTTTTCAGTAACATCCAATTGCGGCCTCTATAATCCCAAAAAAAATTGACCTAATCTCATTTAATGTAATTTAAAAATTATCTTCCATTGACCTTCACTGTACAATCAAACTCTTCAATGAGGCATATTAAAGACTAATTCCTTAATAAGATGATTATCTACATCATAATTAATCCTTCTATGATAAAATGTATTTATCAATTTTCTATATGAATGAGATAATACCTCTCATAAATTCTGATATGTCAATGAAATTCTCATTTGTAGTCTATCAGTCAATCAACTAAATATCTTAATATAAATCCATAACTCCTATAATAATTTCATAATAAAATATAAATAGAAATAAAATATATATGGACTTTATACAATGATTATGTTTGATATCTATCTTCAAGATCTTTAATCATAAAACCATGTTTCTCCCACAATAAATCTTGTCAGAATCATCATAACATGGTCAATTATAACTACAAAAATTTATCCATAAAATTAAATATTATAATATATATCCAAATATATAAAATGTGACTATTTATTATAAACCATTATATATCACACCCTACCATTTCATGATTTTTTCATTAAATACTTTGACTCCAAAAACCATGATCTCTATATCTCAGTGATCTAAATAATATAGTTACTTACTTCATTAAAATTACATATCTCTATCACACCATGACATAGTTTCCTCCTGAGCATGGTATAGTTATTATTTTATTAAAATAGTAGCTCATAATAACACTATTAATAAAAACTATAACACCCAAATACTTTAGGATTTATTATCTTTTAAATAAATTCAATCGCATTAATAGCTTTTGATGCACACCACCCTAGGTTAAACAAAACATGATACTTCATTAAAATATTATTTAAACATGACCATATTCCCCATTTCATTAAATAATAGGGTATTAATAGTTATAAAAAATTTAATAATATATTAATATATATTTTACAAATTCATTAGTTATAAATATATATTATAAATTAAAATAATAATTAGTTTAAAGCAAAATAAATTTTTTCTAAAAAACATAATTTTTTTCAATGAAAATGGTTTTGTCGTTTCTTGCACAATTATGATGTATTTATTTTTTGATTTTCTTAAAAAAAAATTCAAAAATTAGCTTTATTGTTTCAATCATCATATAGAACTATAATAGCATAAATTTTTGGGTTTTTTGGAAAAGTTTCAATTATCAGGGAAAAGTGAAAAATAATAATTTTTTTAAAAAATGTCTTTCCATTTAAATTATTTACAAAGTAAAATTATATTATAAATTCGTTTAAAAGAAATATTATTCCAATTATATTAAAATTAATATAATTGACTTTTTTTGGATAAATTTATGATCAATTTAAATATAAAAACATTCCATGACTAACAAGTGTTTTTTTGGAAACTCGCTTTTTCATCTCATCTGTGGGATTAATTTTAAATTATATTTTTCCAATTATATGAATTGAAGTTATAAAAGTGGATTAAATTTGTTGAATAATGATAATATATATTATATAATATGGTCATCTAAAATTTTTACCATTATAAATAGTAATAAAGGTCCAATTTAATTACTACAATGATGGTAGAAAAATTACCTAGCATTATACTAAGATGATATGGGTTAAAATTACATGAAAACATTTAAAAAACACATTTTATTTCCATATTTAGACCTTATGGCCTCTAAGTCTTTGTAATGTCTAATTTTAAATCTTTGTCATTGTAAAAACATGTGTATAATTGTTTCTTTTCAAAACATCCCTGTCTTTCCTCTCCCCCACATATAAAATATCACCCCTCTTCTCCCCTATTCACACTAAAATCCAATTTGTTAATACAATACCTATCCAAATAAATTTGAAATTTACCGGTTCACATAATATAATCCTTTTTTTATAATAATTCCATCATTGCAAGAATTTTGGTGTTATCCTAAAGAGTTCATCTGAGGAAGATACAATGTTCCAAAATGAGTGTTTTTATTTCATTTGTTTTCCCCCCTTAAAATAATATTAAAAAATGAGAGAATAATAACACTAGTATCTCAAATATACTTAAATATTATTATATTAATTGAATTAACTATATCATTCTCTTCTTCCATCAAATGGGAAATCAAAACTTTCAATCGTGTGTACAGAAGACTACCGCCTTAGGAACCGATTTAATTCGTTTACCATCACCACCTTTCAAGGATAAATATAATGATAATTTTGGAAAAAATTATATTATATTTATGATATTATTCTAGTTATGTAATTTTAATATCACATATACCTTTTTATGTTCCATTATATCTAAAACACATTAATGTTGCTTGTGTGTACCATGGACTACCGCCTCATGAAGCGATGTTATTTGTTTCTCACTTCAATTTTTCATAGATTGTAATAAATGTGAAATTAATGAATATATGTTAAATAAATGAGATGATATTGATTCCTTGAAATTAATATATCACTCACTTCCTTACTATTTCAATTTTTATGGGAATGTTATCATATGTCAAGTGTATGTACGACCTACCACCTCCACAAGGTGAAGGGATTCATTTTGTATGTACAAAATTCATAAAGGGTTTTAAAAATGTATCTAATGATTAAATATTATATTTACATAATTTGTATAATAATTTATAATATGTATGTATATCTGATGCACAATAACGTTAACACTCACGATAAAACACGCATGAGAAGAGAAAGCAATTAACAGCCGAAACAAATAAAATAATAAAATATTATTAACAAATGAGTGGTGAAAGGTAATAATACGATCATATATGATTTTATAAGAATGAATATGATCATGGTATAAATTAATAACATTAGTAAAACCATTATATAGGATTTTAAATCATGTTCAACTTAAGGAATGTGTGAGGTAAGAGACTTCATCTCAATTTCCCATATTTGAGACATATTCTATTGTTGTTCTCCAAATTTATTTTATATTATGTGAATGACTCCCCTTTTAAATGTAATATCATTAATAATTACAAACTCATGTTATTTTATGTTTTAATTTTATTTATTTCATCTAATGGAATATAACTTGAAAATTACCAAGTGGTAACTAAAATCACATCTCAATTTTAATTCATTGGGATATATTAAATCATTGTTTTATTTGAAATTCAATGTTTATGTGCTTAAATAATTTTTATTATATTATTTTTTATTTCCACTTGTTTTATTTGGATTTAAATTTGATACACATAATCAATTCGATGATTATCACTTCAGCTTAGGGTCATTTTAATGGATTTTTGTATCAATTTCCATTTAAATGAATCTTATTTGTTAATGTGCACTAATTAACTTTTATAATGTATATATACTACCATTTTTATGTATTTAACAATAATAAAAATGTATTAATAGTGGTTAATGTTTCTATTCTAGTTCATCTATGTTTTTTATACCATGGATATGAATAATTCATAAACCATATGGCATTCTTACATTTGGTGTTTACATTGTATGTTCTTGGATTATATATGGAAATATTGATAAATCTATTTTCATTACATAATTTAGATATTTATTGATAAGGAATATTGTTCATGAATTAAATCGATTATCCAATATATGAGAAATTTTTTGGACAAGCAGATATGGGTGGGCCAATAATTATATATCTCCTGGATGAATTGGCATGTCTTGTGAGAAAAATCAATTAGAGAAATTAAAGTGGTTTCCACCTGTAGTTTTAAACAATCTTATTAACGGTACTGATCATAGAGGTATCTTGATGCATGAGATCATGAAGTCTGATAATTGATCAGTTTATTTATTGATAATTCAGTTATTTTCATTATCCATGATATTTTCACAATGATATTATCTCTTGATTCATTCTATTCATAGAGTGTTGATTAGATGGAATGTGTGTTCAGTTATTTACTTTTCCATATTGATTAGGAATTATCTATTCATGTAGTTAAGTTATTGAAATGGAAAATGTGTTCGGTTATTTATTAAGCTATATTGATTTTTCCTTATCAATCTGTGATATCCATGTTATAGATTAAATTCCATGTATGTTTAGTTATTTATCAACATATATTTATTATTGATTAATGAATCATGATATCTTCCATTGTACATAACCCTTTCTAAGAAATTGAGATCAGCCTTATTTTATTTTGTTTCCCCAGGATATAAAGAATTTATATTTGAATGAGTTTTGAATGATGTAGCTCATTTTCTTTTGTTTTGTATTAGGTTTATTTTCTATTCACAATATAAAATGGGTATCATGTGTGAATCTGGTTCTCCAAAACTACTAAATTGTTCGGTCCTTTTTTATTTGACCCCATTGTATATATTCCATGTATTAAAGTATGCTATGCCTCTTCATTACTAGAGTTAGGGTATTTATATTTGGTATCAGTGGAATTTTAGTAGAAAACATGGATACTAGATTAAGGGAAACAAATATTATATTACATAACCCAATGATAGACTTTAAGGATAAGTATATAATAAAATACTAAAGTTATGGTAAGGAAAAGAGTATTTGGGTTTTCTTATAAATACATCCCTTCATAGATACTAAAATTGGATGTGGTACTTTGAGAAATGTAACTAGGGGTAACACCTCTGAAAAGGGTGCATTTGACTTGACCCAATCATCCAATGGTTCATGAAAATAGACCTTATTTTCCACTTGGTTTGACACTAATAAGTGATAGGCATAAGATTTTTCACATTTTTTAAAACCATTATAAAGTATAAGAAAGTAAAGATATCCCCAAAGAAATCATGTTTATGAATCTGAGATTAACAATGCATAAAGTTTTAGTTTTTGTTAACTGTTACCCCATATTTGGAATTATACGTTATTTTTTAAAATTTATAATTTAATGAGATAATCTAGAATATCAATTTTTTAGAAATGGTTCTTATAATTAATAAAGTTATAAATACTCATATTTTATGTAGGTATTTTTCTACTGAAGAAGAAAATATATCTTATCTTTGAACTAATCAAATTATGGCTATTTTAGGGATGAATAACCAGGTTATGATAAATAACATTTTCCAATTTGATCAACAAATTATAGAGTGTTATTATGCTATGTTTTATTGATTAATGTGATATAATTTCCCTTAATTATGTTGGACAACAAATCTAATGGTCATTGAGTAATGGATTAAGTTGAAGGACCCCAAATCACTCTGAGAGGGGAGGGGTGAATCAGGGTGTCAACTTTTTCTTTTAAACTGATGGATCTTGTTCCAATGGTTGTAGGAACCTATTAAACCTATTTGATGTGAAGGTGAAGAAAAAAACAAACCACATTCAATAAAAAGAAACAACAACTTTAATTGGTTCTCTACTAATGGATACTTCCATAGATCATACACCGACAGGTTTTAGGTCCTACCAAATTCCAATAATATTCACTAGTTTTGGATTAAAAAAGTTTAGAATAGTCAATATATGCCAGAAACACTTCCTTTACAAGGTTTTAGGGATAGTAGACAACGTCCCTCAGATCACTGCTGTTGACTCCCCCTACTCAATATGTTGGGATACATATAAACTCAATTTATCAACTCAAATGTTGTTTCAAAAGGTCTGCATTAAATCATATATCTTTAACTATAGATAGATGCTCTATTAAAATCTCATTGTCACTTGTATGTGTAATTCCCTCTTCCTCACATAGTTAGTTTGTGAACTATTCCTTCATGAACTGGCATGATTATTTGTGTACCATGCTCCTTCCTCAGTGAACCATACTACACCGCATATAATGAGTGGTTCCTCGGCAAACAGCTCCTACTCCACCACATAGTGTACTGCTTCCATAGTGAACTACCTTGATCCATATACTACGAGGATTACTCCATTCACTACCTCTACAAATTGAGACTGCATACTGCCTTTTCAAATCATATCTGCGTACTACTTCTTCTCTGCAAACCAACTCCTCCTCTCCAAATTGTCTTCCGTAAACTGTTCTGGACATCACAAAATTCCATTCAGTTTTTTAATTAATGTATTTGTGGAGTTGTCTTCCCGTGAACTACTTCTGGATTTTTCTGAATTCCTATAAGATTTTTAACCTTAGAGACATGGTCTAATGAATGGATTATTTATCCCTATATCGACAAAAAGATCTGCACATTCTGCTAAACCTAGACATACCAGATCTTCGATATGGCTTCACCTTTACCGTGTACCAAGAATCTCCCACATACCATATTCCCTATGTGGTCCATGTACCACCATTATCCATACATTTCTTAAAAATCACCACCTCATTTCTGCAAACAAAACCTGTCATAGCATCTCAAAACTACACCTCATTTTCACGAACAACACACCATACCCTGAACTGTTTTCCTTCTGTGAACCATTGGAATTACCTTAAACCTCATTCGCTTCATGAATTATTCCTCCCTTGTAGTCCACATACCATTCCTGCTTCATGGTTCACAGTTCTCCATTCTACATACCATATTTCTTGATCCAAAAACTATTCCTGGAACGTGGTTCACAGCCCACCATTGCTTCAATGAAACTCATAATTTTACAAAAACAAACTCCCAATTTTGAGGGATTTTTTTTAAAACACTAGGATACTACACCACTTTCAATACTACTTTCATCCTCAATCATAAGATCACATTCATTGAAAACTCCTTGATCAACACATTGTGGACTGATGACAAACACAAAACATACTCCATATCCAGGATAGAACAACCTTTGTTCCAAAAATCTCCCCCATCGGGTTTGATAGTAATCTGATTATAAATTTATAAAAGCACCAGAAGCAATCAAAAAATCCAAAAAGATAGAAAAATAAACCAACACTCTATGTCTATGTGAGAAAATATCGCTGTAGAAAAAAACTGGAGCATGAATTAGTTTCTTGTGTCTTTGAATTCTTAAATATGTCCAAGATTATCTCTAACTATATTCCTCATAATACACAATTGTTTTCTCTATTCTCATTTTCTCCATTTTGTAACTCTTTATTCTCCCTTATTATTTTTTAATTTCACTATTCTATATCTTCCCATAACTTTCCAAAAAAACATTAAATTATCATTGAATTTCTCCATTCTCCCCCATTTTCAATAAACCCATTGAATTGAATTTTTATTTGTATAGCTCAAAGAGCACTCCCCTTGGATCGTATCTACCCCATAACCTACAAAACTTCAACCAATATATTAAAATAGTTAGAAAATGTAGGGACTAGGGAAGCTTCGTAACCTCCTCATACACTAGGAGTTGGTTGAACACAGAGGTTCAACTGATCCTTCTCGAACACATGTGATGATAGTGGTTTGGTTAGTATGTCAGCCACTTGATCCCCAGTTCCAACATGATCCATTTTACTCATTCCTTGTTAAACATTTTCATTGATGAAGTGATATTTAATTTCAATGTTTTTTATGAAAATGTTAGACCAAAATATTTATAAGATAAATTGAACTCTTGTTATCACAGTGAATCAACGTTGGTTATTTCAACTCAACAGAAATATCAGTCAGTTGTTGATTTTTCCACACTAGCTAAGTGTAAGCCTTTTCGGCATAGACATACTCAGCTTCAGTGGTACTAAGAGAATTACTTTACTATTTCTTACTCAACCAATCGACAAATTTTTTTCCAATAAATAATTCTCCACCACTTGTGGACTTTATAACAACAACATATCCATACCAGTCAGTATTAGAAAATGATGATAGTTCACTATCTCTTCTTGTATCAATGTATAATCCAAAATTGTGAGTTCCTTGAATGTACCTCATAATTCTTTTCAATACATCCATATGTTCTTCTTTTGGATTACTTTGAAAGTGTATCTTCTAAGCATGTTGAAAACACAATATCTAGTTGTGTCACAGTCACGTACAATAATCTTTCAATGATTCTCTTATACATTGTGGGATATAAAGAAGTCTCAACCTCATACCTTCCGAGTTTAGTTCCAACTAAAATGGGAGTTGACATTTATTTGGATTCATTCATATTGAATTTATTTAGTAACACTCTTGCATTCATTTCATGATAAATGAAAGTGTAGTCTTTCCTCTATATCACGTAAAACCCCAGGAAGTATGTGATTTCACTGGTCATAGATATTTCCAATTCTAATGTCATGTGATTGTAAAATTCATCCACTGATCCCTACCTGCATCCACGAAATATAATGTCATCTACGTATACCAAAACCATGAGATGATCTTTACAATAATATTTCAGATAAAGACTATGATCCACACCTCTTTTAAATTTAAGCTTCATCAGATAAGAATCCACATGATAGTTTCATAATTATGATGCCTGTTTTAAACCATATAGTGCCTTCTTTAATCAAAAAACATTCAATTCATCATTACAAAGAAGAAATACCATCGGTTGTTCAATGTAGACTTATTCTTTGAAAACATGATCTAATAAAGTTGTCTTGACATCTATTTGATACACTTTTTATCCTCTATGAAGAGTAACGAAATGAAATAGTCAGATGGAATCCAGTATATCTACAGGGGAAAATGGTTCTTCAAAATCACCATTTTCAATCTGTGAATAGCCTTTACACAAAATCTGTGCATTATTTATGATCACATTTCCATGATAGTAAAATTTATATTTGAAAATCCACTTTATACCAATCACATTGTGGGTTTCAGATCTCTTAACTATATTCCATATTTGGTTATTCTCAATCTAATCCAATTATTCATTAATGTAATTAACCCATTATTCATCCTTTGCGGCTTCATCAAAAGATGATGGTTCCACAATTGAAATGAATTTATATTTTTCATTATTCCTAATTCTCCTTTTCTGCATGGGAGATGACCAATATCCAATGATGTTGGATCAATCAATTTATGCTCATCGATTTCTCTTATGAGGTTCTGAATAATTTTCATTACCCTTGGTTTCTACTTTTATTTCTTCTTCTGATTCAACATCAGGATGGGACTCTTGAATATTTTTTAGGCCTTCCTCTACTAATATATTTGGATCTTTTCTATGTCCTCATTCTTCCTCATCTTTATCACACCAGAAGACAAATTCCTTGATCCATTTAGGGATTTATATTCAAGGATCTTCACATCACTGCTTTCCAACATTTTTCCAAATTTTTTATTAAAACATTTTTTGGATTTTATATTCATTAAATATCTATGAAATGTTCCTTCATCTGTAGAATCACCATAATTTCTGTTATTTCCTTTTATGTTTCAGATAAAATATTTACTTCCAAAAAACACAAAAATACTTCAAATTGGGATTCCATACATTTAATAACTCATATGTTGTCTTTTTTACCCCTATATAAGCCTTTTATGGGTTTCAATATAAAATTCATCTTGAAATACCTCTTTCCAGTAATGGAAATATATAAGACTCTCAATTAGCATAGTTTTGGCCATACTGTTCACATAACGATTCTGGTGCTCAATAATTCCATGCATGCATGAAGGAAAAACGGAATTCGGAGATCAACCTGATCCTTGGAAACGGGGTCTTCACGACAGACGTGGACATTGCTGGGAATGTTGCCTTGGATCATTTTGAAGGAATCCTGTCAGGGGAGGCCTCATCTAAGTTCCAGCGAGATGCAGCAGATGGGGACATTTTCTTGAGCTGGATCCCATGATTGGTGAGGGAGGTGGATAATGACTTCCTTATCGATATCCCTTTAGAGAGAGAAGTGAAAGAGGCGGTCATGAGCATGCATCAGGACAATGCACCTGGGCCGGACAGCTTCCCAGCTTCATTTTATGTGGCTACTTGCGATCTGGTTGGACCGCTGGTGGTTGAGGCAGTGCATGATTTTTTCGGAGGGGGTGATATCAATAGAGGTGTGTGCTCTTCATGAATTGTTCTCATTCCGAAAATCAAGAACCCAACCCTTATTAGCCAATACCATCCGATATGCCTTTGCAATGTTTCATACAAGATTCTCGCCATGGTTATTACTAGAAGACTCAACAGAATTATTCCAATGCTGGTGTCCAAAGAACAACATGGGTTCATTCAGGGTCAAAGTATTCAAGGGGAGATTGAAATTGCTAGTGAGCTTGTAAAAGATATCCACCGGAGGTCGGTGGGTTCCAATGTCATTTTTCAAGTAGATATGAATAAGGCATATGACAATGTTGAATGGAGTTTCATTATTCGGGTTATGAGGAGGTTTAGGTTCTAGGAGGACTTCTGTGATTTGTGTTTTAGGTGTTATTATTCACCTTGGATTTCGGTCTCTCTTATGGGGAAGTGGTTAGGCTTCATTAAATATGTCTGGGGGTTTCTTCTAGGAGATCCGTTGTCGCATACTCTCTTCATTTTGCCTCAGGATGCACTATCACAGAATATGAATTGCGGTTTGGAGGAGGATAGGATAAACCTTTTTGTGGAAAATGGGGTATGGAGAAAATTTCCCATCTTATGTTTGTAGATGATGTTCTTATTTTCATGAATGGCAGGCGTTGGTCTCTCCTCCAATTCAGGGAGATTCTTGATTGCTACGACTGCCTAAGTGGGCAAAGTGTTAACACCTCAAAGAGCCACATGTTCATCTCAAATAAATGTTCATATAGGAGATGTAGAGGTATTCAAGATATTCTAGGGTGCCAACAGAGGGAGTTGCCAATTCTATATCTTGGCATCCCAATTTCATGCGGCCACAACAAGAAGCAACATTTTGATGGCATATTGGACCGGCTTTTAGGGACAATATTCTACTGGAAAAATAGATTGATCTCATTGGGAGGATAGGTCACACTGATCAATAGTGTACTCACATCCATCCTCATGCACATGTTCTCCATTACCAATCCTCCCCAAATCGTGGTTGAGAAAATAGAAAAAATGATGAATTCTTTCCTGTGGGATGCGACTCAGGATCGGCGAAGCCACTGGGCTTCTTGGCAGTGTTTAGAGAAGCCAGTGACCGATGGGGTGGGGGTGGGGGTTGGACTTCGGGATATTAAGGGGACTATCACTGGTATGCAGGGTTGACTGGCATGGGAGGTGATCACCGGAGAATCGTTGTGGGAAAGGTTCTTCAAGAATCAGTTTGACTTCCATGGGTGAGAGGGTGAGCGATGTGGTATGTCTGCGCTGGTGCACTGCATGGCGTCACACATTGAGGTGTTGAAGGGACACTCACGGTGGGTCATTAGAAGGGGAGAAATCAGCTTTTGGGAAACCGAATGGGCTAGGGATAGACTTACTTTTCCAGGATTTCCATATCCAGATGCATCTTTCAAAGAGGAAGCGACACAATATGATCACATTTAGGTGAATCTCAACCGTCAAAAAATCTTCATATTCGAAAACATTGTCATGAGTGACGATCTAGATACCTGCTGCTTCACCAGATACAGTTCAGGAAGATTTAACATTAAGGATTATAGAGGAATTCTCCAGGATAGAGATGCTTCAGATTCACGGGCTCCTTCAATTTGGTGCAAAGAGATTCCGATGAAACTGAATTTTTGTGTCTAGAAGATCAGGAATAAAGCCATCCCAATGGAAGAGAACATTCAGAAAAATGGAGTTTCTATGGCATCACGCTGCTATTGCTGTGTGAGCCCAAGAACGGAGTCGATGATTCATCTATTCCTGCATGGTCAGCGGGCTTCTTATTTGTGGTCTCTAGTCAGTACGCATCTTCACATGGATCCGGATTTTTTTATCCATGCATAGATTTATGTGTGCATGGGTTCACGGGACTGAGAACAAAGCCTTGGAGCGCCCCACTTAGACAATTATCTTGGCCGCTATTTGCTGGACCATTTGGGAGGCTGGTAATATTGTGCGGCTGGGGTCCAGTCGATCTCTTTTGTTCATGAAAATGTGGCTTAAATATCTTGTTGCCGAGCTAGCTTCAATTGTGAAGGGAGGGCAAGCTTCAGTGTCAATTTTCAATATTACCAATCAGCCTTATAATCTGAGCAGAGGGAGTGGTCTTTTGGTTCATTGGTAACCTCCTACCAGTGGGTTGAAACTGAACGTGGACGGATCCCTTATGGAAGGGGTCATGAGGGGTGGGGGGGGGGGGTGCTACAGGATCTATGGGGTTCGGTTCATATCTGTTTCAGAGCCTATTATGGCCTGAGATACTCATTGGGAGAAGAAGTGTGGGCCCTCTTATCCAGACTGATGGTTTGTAGGAGAAGGGGTTTACAGGTGGACGAGATCGAATCTGATTCTGAGGTCCTGGTGAGGGCCCTTCAGGGATGCCATTCGGTCCCTTGGGACCTGACGTATCTTATTCAACAATGAAAAGTAGAGACCAACCAGGGGTGTATTTTTCTCCATATTTGGAGGGAAACTAATTTTTCAGCCGACTCACTGGCTAAGCTGGGTAGACAAGAGGAGGAGCGTTTGGATTATGATAGCTTAGAATCTCTTCCCATTGAGTGACAAAACATTGTCAAAGGGGGTGCTTTGGGTCTCCATCACTTTTTACCTCCTTAAAGGGCTGGTGTGGTGTCCATTTCTATTTTTTCAATAAAAAAATAACCTTCAGTCAGTCATAATTTTCCAAATATAATTTTCTTCATTGTTTCTTTTAGACATTATTCACCTTCATGTCTACTCATAAGAGTAAAAATTTATTTTTGAAGTCCCTGAATTATTATGGACTTCTCATATTGTCTATATGTAATGTGACTAATGACCATTGCATGTTATTTAATTTTTATCTTTAGTTTAACTATATCTTCTGATATTTTAAAAGTTGTTTTATGTTCCTTTAATACTTCCTCAAGTAGATCAATTTCATCTTCCAGTATATAAACATATTCTAATGACTCTTCCACATTATGTTTCCTTTTTTTGGATCTCTAACATTGATTCTCAATCATAACAAAAGCATCCTTAAGTTTCAATTTGAGATATAAATATGTGTTTAACTAATTATTTATAGATTCATCTTCCAATGGTTCTGATTTTTCAATGGTATCCATCATTGATGCATGGGATCCAGATTTAAACTCTTGTTATTCTTATTCAATGAATTCACTATCATCATCTTCTTCTTCACAGAAAAAAACCTTTCTCTATTGTTTCTTAAGAAACTTGAAATATACCCTTTTGAAAATCATTTTATGAGGATTTTTCATGTCTCCAGACTCACTTTTTTCATCATAAATTTTCGTATGCATTGAGAGGAAATGTTCACAACTCTACCACAATGAAAATAATCTAGATATAAATTTCCATCAAATTTACCTTTTCTATTCATGAGTTTATTGTTAATGATAGAAATAATTTCTTTTTCCTCATTGCCTTCATCAATATTATCTCCTTAAATTTCCTATTTTTTTCATTGCTTTGAATTCCATTTCCTTTGTTACTCGAGTCGTTGCATCTTATAGTTTGAATCTCATCATATATGCAACCATGATTCTCCGTAAATCATCAAGAGAAATTTTGGAAAGATCTTTTTCCCTAAGTTTTGACCCCATTACATTGTAAATAGGTTGAATTCTTCTTAGTATTTTATTTACAATATCAATGTATTTGATTTCTTCACCATGTCCATGTATTTCTCCAAAATAGTAATTTAACTGAAAAAGGTATCAAAATTTTATTCAGGATGTATCTTCAGATCATCAAACCTACTATGAAAACTTATGGTTTCAACTCCTTCACTTTTCTATAACCTTGATAAATATTCTCTTATTTTCCCCCACTTAATCATTGCTGATGTACAACTCATTTCTATTAGATATATTTAATTCGAAAGAGCTATAGTGAAGACATTTTGTTCTTTGACTATTTTATCAATCAATTTTATCTTTGTATCAGTCCTATACATACCAGTTGAATCAGTGTCTTGTATTCCTTGTGGTGTGGGAAATATGACCACCATTTTACGAGATCTTAGATGATATCTCATTCAATTATTCTACATCTAAATGTTTCTTCCAACAAATAGGGGTTCTACCTTGTAGTTTATTGTATTCCTCATTATAAAAATGAAGAGATGATTTAACACTAGCAACCATTACCCTCTTATACAACATGAAGGACCCCAAAACACCCTAAGATGGGAATGGAGAATCAGGGTGTCAACTTTTTCTTTTAAACTAATTGATCTTGTTCCCACGTTGGTAGGAACCTATTAATCCTATCTAATGAGAAAGTGTAGAAAATAAACAATAATATTCAAAGAAAGGCACATCAATTTTACTTGGTTTACCACTGAGGGCTCTGTCCCAGGAGAATACTTCAATATTTTGTACGTCATACCAAAGTCCACTAATCTTCACTAGTTATAGAATACAAAAATTTAGCACAGTCACTCTAGGCCAGGTGAACTACCATTACCAGGATTTAGGGATAACACACTATGACCCTTAGATCACTTTTGCTGAATCCCCCTTGCTCACTACGTTGGAAAGAATCTTAACTCAGTTTATTTACTTGAAGGTCATTTCAATGGGTTTTTGTTAAATCATGCATTTTAACAATAGATAAATGCACTATTGAAGTCATGCTATCACCTATATGTGTAATTCCCTCTTCATCACACTGATAGTTTGTGAAATATTCCTCTGTTAATTATCATTTTCCGCTACATAATATTCTTATTTCTTCGTGAATCTTATTGCATCACGTACTTTGACTACTTCCTCTGTGAATTGATCTTGCTCTGCCACATACTGCACTGCTTCCACTACAAACATCCTTACTCTGCATACTATGAGGCTTCCTCCACATACTTCCTTTGTAAACCATGACCATGTACTGCCTTCAAAAACCAAATCTGTATACTTATTCTTCTCTACAATCCTACTCCTCTTCCACGAACTGCAATTTGGGAATTTTTATGGACTTCACTAAATTTCTTTCATATTTTTAAATTAAATTATTTGATGGGCTATCTCCCTATGAAAAACTTATATATTTCTCCAAATTCATTTTTTATTTTTAACCTAGAGCTGCATTCTAAGGAAGGTATTAATACAACTTGTATAGGAAAATATATCCACATAATCCGCTAAACCTAGATTTACCAAATCATAAATATGTCACTTCCATTACCATGTACCCTGCACCTCCCATAAACCATATTAACTATGTAGTATACGTACTTCCATTATCCTAAGGTGGTGGAACAAATCACCACCATATTTCCATAAACGATCCCCTTAATGACTTCTGAAAACCCCACCTTGTTATCACAAAAAAAATGTCATCCCATGAACTATTTTCCTTTCATAAACCACACGCCTTCTCTCAAACATCCTTCGGTTCGAGAACTGTTCCTCCTACATAGTCTGTATACCTATCATTCTTCATAACTTGCAGTTTACCATTCTGCATACAATATTTTGTGATATGGGAACTATTCTCAAAACATGGTTCAAGGTCCACCATTCCTTTGATGAAACGCTTCACTTTTCAAAAAATAAGCTTCTGATTTTGAGGCCCAAAAATTTGGAAAACCCTGGTAATCTACACCACCATCAATACTACATTCATTCCCATTTATATGACCACATTCCATGAAAACTCATTGATCAAACCATTTTAGATTCAAAACAATCACTAACCGTGCTCCATATCAAGTGAAGAACAACCTTGGTTCCAATATAAGTCACCTGAGAAGATATTTATAGACATGGGATGAAAGGAAAAGGAAAAGGTTACAATTTTAGTGTACTGTATCAAAGTTGACAATGATTAGTGGTGGTTTTTGAATTGGAATACGATGGAGGAAGAATAAATAGAACTCCTGTAATGAAAACATTTTATTGATATATTATTTGACCAATGATTTTTATATGAGAAAACAATTAAAATAATAAAAATTACCTTATATTACAAAAATTGGAAAAAGAATGTGTTTTGGGTATGAGGAAACCTTTATAATATTATTCATGTATTTTGTGGATTACATACGTAACAAATATTTTATGATTATCTATTTCTTTCAATGGATTAATCCTTGTCTATAAAGGGTGTCGATATCTCAATCTTTTTCATCATATGATTAAATAGTTTTATATTAAATAAAAATAGTAAAGTAATTATCTGGATATTACATATTCAAAGGAAATAAATAGAAGAACAGGCCATTAAAACGTCATAAAAAAGGGAATTCATCAAATAAGATAAAGATAACACAATAATTTACACCTTGTGGTAACTATGTAAGGAATCACCCTAGGAAATTATTAAAGGGGTTGTGAGTTTTGTCAAGTGCATAGATAAGGTTTGCTGGGATATAAAATTAAAATGTAATAAATAAAACAATTATATTCAGTGTTTTTACTATAGTTATATTTGGAACTATACAAACAAATTCCTGCATCATAAAGGATTCCACCATAGAAGAAGCCTAGGGGAGAACTTCAAGCTTACGTGATCACTAAAGATAAGTTGGAATTACCCTATGATGTGGTGTTAGGTACCTTAATCCTATTTTTAAACATAGATACTTATTTATTTTAATTTGGAAACTAACAATCTTTTATATCTACATAATATTACACGAAAATTAAACATTTACTTTTACATTATGATGTGAGTTGTTAGTCAAAACCCCTATTGCAACTCTCACTAAAAGGATATTCCAAGAAGTACCCATCTTGACACATATCAAAGACTTATTTACTGAACTAATTATTAGAAAAATGGTTTCCTTTAATATAATCCATAACCTTTAATGACATTTAAAATATAATTGAAGAATTTATTTCTAGAAGAAATAAATTATGATTTATGATAAAGATGTAGAATTTATTAAATATAGAATAAATAGATCATCATTTGAGTCATATCCAGGTCCGCACAAACTATCTCTATTACGTGTGATTCTTGGGGAAGAAGAGAAAATAGAATCAATAGGTGGAGAGAGGGGTATTCAAATTTAGGATGTACCTATTGCATGAGAGTAAATTATGCGTTTTCTAAATAATTTTATATAAATACGCTAAAGATTGATGTTATGTTTTCCATAAATTTAGTGTTGGATGAATGATGAATATCAAATTCCCCATATAGAATAACGATAATAGAGTTACCAGAGCTGAATAAGAAACTAGTGGAGTTATGTGATAATAGATTTATATACCCTAGTGTCTCACTATTGGGAGACTATGTTCACGTTATTAAAAATAAATATGGATCCATGAGGCTGTGTATTTAATATGGGGAAATATTTTCCATTTTTATAATGAAAAAGTATCATCTATCTTGCATTGAGGACTTATTTGATCAACATCATATAAATCAGTATTTTATAAAGATTGACTTTTAATATGTGTATCATCAATTGTGAGAAGAAAGGAATAAATTTCAAATACAACATCCCAAAAGAGTCATGGAACCTCTTAATATACCTCTGTGGAAATGGAAAGACCCGAATATATAATTTGTTACATAACTACCAAAGACCCCTAGAAAAAAAGATGCAATATGGGTATTGTTGATCACCAGAACAAATCAACACATTTCCTCATTGTAAGAGAATATTTACCTCTCGAGGACCTATAAAGTCTCTATATTAATAAAGTTATAAGTCTTTATTGTGATTTTTTTTGATTGTTTCTGGTTAGGATCTCTATTTTATATTAAAATTCTCAAAGTGTCTTTAGAACACTCAAGATACTAATATTTATTTGAGAACTACCTACCATCCCCAAATTGATGGACAATCTAATTAGACTACTTAAATAAAAGAAGGCATGTTGAGGTCGTTCACACTTGATTTTCAGGGTATGTGGGTTCTATATTTACTATTCATAAATTTTTATGTAATAATAGTTTCAATTCAAGTATTAAATTGGCGCTATATAAAGAATTATATGATAACAGATATCATATTCCATCTTTTTGTGATGAAGTTATTGAATAGAAACTTGTAGGACCATAAATTGTTGATGAGACAATAACAATGGTAAATATTATCCATATTACATTAAAGAATATCAAATTAGGAAAATGGTTATACCTACAATTAGAGGAATTATTTGTAATATCAACTGGGAGATCATGATTTACTAAACTTTTCTTCTTGGAAGGGTGTTATATGTTTTTGAAAAGAGGGAAAGATAAGACCTTGGTACATCATACCTTTAGAAATTCTAGAAATAATTATAGTTAGGGGTTATTATTTGTAAATAACACAATGAATCTCAATAGTACATGATTTGTTCCACATAACATTGTTAATGAAGTATAATCTAAAACCAAAGTATATTCTCACCTCAGATGAAATATATTCAGAAAATAGTCCATCTTACTATGTAGAAACCATCTAGATTATTGGTACTATAGATAATATATTGAGGAATTGTGTGACTCAACTAGTAATGGTACTTTAGAGAAATACAAATATAGAGGAAGTAATGTAGGAATCATATGAAGTTATGAAGAAGAACTACCATCATCTGTTTAAATGGTAATATCTATGAAATTTCAAAGTTCATATTTTTTTATGTGTGATGAATGTAAAAACACATGCCACTATAATTTATTTCACTTCAAATAAATCCAATGTATTTAATATATTGTGATACATGAAACACCAGGTTTAAAAAAAACATGATAATCTATTAAAATATTAATTTAATATGACTATTATTACATATTTATTAATTAGAGGGTATGAATAAGAAAAAAATAAAAAAAATAAAAAAAAATATAGGTTACACACATTAATTTTTATCTGTTAATTTTTAAATAAAAATAATAATCACTTGAATGTAAAAGAATGTTTTTCTGCAAAACTATATTTTTCAAAGAAAACAGTTTCGTCACATTTTGGAAACATGTTATAAAATTAATTTTTGGAAATTTTTTAACATTTATTTGAAAAAATTAATGATATTTTTAAAATAATCATATCAAAATAATCTTATAGATTTTTTTGGATTTTTCTAAAAAGATTTATTTTTTGATGAATAGAGAAAAATACAGATTACATTCAAAATCTGCGTTTCATTTAAATTATTGAAAAAGATAAATTGGTTTTGAAATTGGTTTTAAAGAATGATTATAATAGTTATGTTAATATTTAACTATATTAGGTCATTTTAATCAATTTTTTCTTCCATTTCAATATAAAAACATTCCATACTTACAAGAATTTTCTCTTTAACCCGCATTTCCATCGTGCCTATGGGTAAAATTTTAAATTAGATTCTACAAAATATATGAATTTATATTTGGAAAACTTTATTCCATATTTGGATTCATTATGATTTATATTATCTCAATATTTAAAATTAATTTTTTACCATTTTGAATAGTAAAAGAAAAAAATATTAAGTTAATGTAGTTAGGGTAAAAACTGATTTACCAGGGGTTAATCTAAGAAAATAAGGGTTTAAATGACCTAAAAAATTCTTCATGACCCATTTTCTAGAAATAATATGACCTCTTCACCGATTATGGTCAATAATATTCCATTTTGAGTCGTTTGGGATTAAAAAAATGTTGTTTTAATAGTTTATTTTCAAAACATCCAAGTGTATCCTCCACCCCCCACTTATATAAGGCCACCCCCACTCATACACTATTTACAATTCCAAAGACATTTTTTCAACAAATGCATGTCCAAATTACTTTAATAATTACGTCAAATCTTAATAGAATCATGTTTTAGCATAAAACCATCTTAGAAAGGCTTTTTTTTAAATCTAATGAGGTCGTCAGAAGAATAGGTAAGTTTTTTAAAAAAGCATTTTTTATTTCTTATTACACCTCCTTAAAATCATATTAAATATTTCTGGTATAATAACACTAGTATATATAATATTCTAACATTTTCTTATGTTAATTAAATTACACATATACACCTCTTATTCCATCAAATGGGAAACAAAACTATCGATTGTGCTTATAGTGGACTCCAACATTACGACCCAAATTAATTTTTTTCCTTCAATAAATTTAAAGGATTTATATAATGATGGATTTAACACATGAATATTGTATTTATGAAACTATTATATTTGTTTAATTTCAACACACTTATATCTGTTTATGTTATATTTTATTTAAAATACAAAAAATGTCGTTCGTCTACTTGGCAGAAAACTGCATCACGAAGCGTTGTGAACCATTTTTCACTTATTATTTACATATAATGTAAATAAGGATAAAATTAATAAATATATTTTATTTATATGATATGGTATTTATTATAAAAAATTAATATATCACCCACTTATATTCCCTTTCTCATGTTAAATAAATCATATCGTCACTTGTGCCTACATATGACCTACCATCTCCACAAAGAGATGTAGTTCATTTCCCCTATCCAAAATTCATAAATGGTTGTATATATATATATATAATTAGTGAATATGATATTTATAACATTAATATAATTCTTGAGAATGTGTATATTTATCCTATACATAATAAACAGAACATTCCAGACAAAACGTGTATGTGAAAACAAGAACATTAACACACAAAAAATAATGAAAATAATGATATATTATTAAAAAAATAGATTCAAAAATATAATAAGAGGATAATATATGATATTATAAGTATGAATATTATTTTTTTAACTAATAACATTATTAAAACATTAATATATGAGTTTAATGTACACTCAACTAAAATAAAGCATGAGGTAATAGACTTCAACTTAATTTCCCATCATTAAGTAATATTCTATTATTGCATGAAACATTTATTTTATATGGTGTAAATAATTCTCCTTTTACATGTAATATCATGAATAATTAATAGTTCACATTATTTTGGGGTTTAAATTTAATTATTTCATCTATGGGTATTTGACATTTGAATTATCAAGTTGTAAAAAATTTATAACTCAATTTCTTTTACTTAGGCTATATTACATCCACATTGTCTTTGACATTCTCTGATTATGTGTGAAAATAATTTTAACTATATTATGTTTTATTTCCACTTTTTTTATTTGGAATTAAATTTAATCCACATAATGGATTCATTTATTCTTACTTCAACATTATGACCATTATAAGGCATTTTGTCTCAAATTCCATTTTAGTGAAGCATATTTGATAAATTTCACCTATTCACTTTTCTATAGTTTATATAATACCCCATTGATGTATTTAAAAAATAATATATATTTATTATTATTTTTTTAGGTTTAAATTATAGTTTACTTATATTCATTGTATAATGGATATTAATATTTCTTAAACCATATACCATTCTTATATATGGTGTTTACTTTGGAAGTTATTTGATTAATTAGGGAAATATTGATAAATATGTGTTCTATAATCAATGATGATATTTGTTTATATGGATTATTATTCATGAATTAAATAAAATTTTCTATATATTAGGAATTATTCAGACAAGAAGTGATGGGTGGAGCCTAAAATTATATATCCCCTTGATGCATTTATTGGTCATATGAGAAACATTAATTGGCCAAACTAAACGGGTTTCTACCTAAATTTTTAAATGATCATGTAAATTTATTTATGGTGGTAGTATCATGATTAATGCGGTCATTATTTCTAATAAATAAGCATTTCCTTCATTAAGAATTCAATTTTTTATAATCTATAAGATTTTCACAATGTCATTATATCAAGTTGCATTTAATTATCAGATTATAGACAAAGTGGAATGTGTGTTCAGTTAATTACCAATATATATAGATTATGAATTATCTATTAATATAGGTATGTTATTTAAATTTCAAGTTTGGTTATTTATTTACCATTAAATATTTATTATTTGATATCAAATTCTGATAGCCATGTTATTTATTAAATGACATATGTGTTATGTTATTTAACATTCCATATTTATTATTCTTTATTGATTCATGATAGGATTCCATTTTATACCACCCTTAAAAATTATTTTATCTCACATTTATTTTTGTCTCTTTTTCTCATGATATGAATAATAAATCATTGAATTAGTTTTCAAGGATACGTTTTATTTTCTTTTGTTATGTATTACGTTTTATTTTTTTATTCCCAATGTAAAATTTGTATCAGGTATTTATATGGTTCTCCAAAACAACTAAAATAATTCATAATTTTGTAATTGACCCCCTTGTATGTATGAAAATGTAATAAAGTATGAATTGGATATAAGTTACTAGAGTTAGGGTCGTTACAAAATACCTTTTACAACACATTTTTTCATGAATAAGGTACCTGTTTGCCATAATAAATTATATGAAACTAAACTATTTGAAATAATAAATATCCCCAACCCATAGAGTTAGGGTCCTTTAATTAATTTAATTAGTAAATCCATAAAACTAAACTATTTGAAATAATAAATTATATGAAATAATTTCTCCAAAGCTTACCATATCATTAACATATCCCCAACCCACATTCAACAAAAATATCGACATTTTTTATATTTTTTTAAAATATTTCACTACAACCATGAACAATATAATGATATGGTCTATAATAAAATACCCAAGTAATACCCACATATAAAATATCCCATTAAATAAATGAAACCATGTTCTTCTCCATTTTTCCCACCCATAATTAATTCCAAAACATGGATTCATTATTTCATTGTATTTAAGGATTTTTTAAAATATACTGTACAAAAATACTGGCCACCATCATGGTGATTTCAAAATTATTACATGTTGTGTATATTCATGATGGGTTTTCTTCTTTTGGTTTCATGTATTTCCACAATATTAATTTTTAATGAACCATGATATTTAAAATCCCATTGTCCATGCTTCATTTTGGAAACCACAAAATGGTTTAGTAATTTTTGACATGGTCTGATATTCTTTATGAAAATATCATTCTAACCGTTATAATATATATTTAATCATTATCATACTTCATATAATTAATAAATATATTTGAATAAACACCATAATAATTTCCAATATTCCATAAAAACTATATTAATGATCTTAATTCATCAAAAATATCTTCAAATTTAGAAGGACCCACACCCACACACACAAATATCAATATAAATATATACTTATGTTATATTAGGTAATATTATCTACTAAATATTCATATATAAATTATTTATCATCTTCTAAATCTATTTAATTGACCCTATATTCATCCTCTACCTCTTAAGGACATCTATGATCTCTAAGTATGACAATATCATTATCTTTCTCCATGAAAAAATCTACATCAACTCTATGTATGATATGATCATCACGTTGTCCTTGGATACATTGTTATAACAAAAAAATTATCTTCTTTTTATTTTCTTCCAAACAAATAATGTTTGAATAATTTATTCACTTTTGATTACCAAATTTTATCTTCGTATTAATAAAATATCCACAAAAAATTATTTTCGGTTTTAATAAAAATCAATAGTAACTAGTGAAATCAGGATCATCACATGTAAAAAAATTATTCAAATGGTTAATAATGTGATAAGTTAATTAGTTTGGAGAAAATGACCTTAAATGAGTCTCATTTACTATTATAATCACTCTTTTGATTATTATTTTTATTCTTGTTTCTGTTTATTCTTATCAATTAAAAATGTTTAAAAATTAGGTTTCATGTTGTCATGTTAAGGAATATATAATTAATTAATATTATAAAATGATATATATATATGGTTTTTTAAATGGTTTCTTAAATATATTCTTTAAATAATTTTATAATTATATGTTATGTTTTATTTTATAAGTGGACCTTTTAAATGAATTTATAAATATATTTTATATGTAGAAATGTAAATGGGTTTTATGAATTGATTTTATAAGTTTTTGGAATGGTTAAATAAATTAGCAATGTGATTAGATACATTATTACATTAAAAAATTATTATATGTTTTAATGGTTTTAAATAACATTTTGAATTAAATTTAATTTTCATATTGAGTGTTGAAATGAGTTTTTTCTAATAATAAATGCTTTTTTACTTCAAAATATTTGGTAACTTGATAGCTTTGCTTATCCACATTTAATTTTTTTCTTATGATAAGACTATTTAATGAATTTTAAATTCAAGAAGTTTGATATTTTTTTATTAAAACCAAATAAAATTTTGAAAGATTGACTATCCATTATTGGTGAATATGTCCATGATTTGTGAATTGGTTGGTAGATTATAGATTTTATTATTTTAATTTATTCCAAATAGTGTAACTAATCTAAGATAGAATGGTTTATATTTTGGGAATTTTCTGTATGAATGCTATGATATAATTATACAAATGGGGTCTTAATATATATTTTTCCTAAAAAACATCATTTATAGTATAAATAAATAAATATATAACATAGTTTGGGAAATAATTAATAGTTGTAAATTCCTAAGTAGTAGCACTACCCGATTAGCTGAATATAACATACCCAATTCCTGTAACCCGGAGTCGGTGCCTACCTTGTTAAATTTTCATAAATGTAAATGGGATAAAACTTAATGGGTTTATAAGTTTAGAAGTTTTGGAGAACTAAATACAAATATGATACCTATTTTAAATTGGGAATAAAAAATATAACATAATACCTAACAAAAAATATAGAATTGAATCCTTGAAAACTCATTCAAATATTTCTTATTTAAATCACAGGGGAAAGAAACAAGAAATAGGTGAGATAAAATTCTCAATAAGGGTTATGTATAGTGGAATCTATCATGAATCAATATATAATAATCAATATGGAGGGGTAAATAACTGAACACACATTCCATTTAACCAATAACTTGGAAATCAAAATAAGATAAGGAATAATAAATAAGGTATGATAATTAAATAAACCCACATTAGATTTACATAACTTGACTAAAATAATTGATAATGAATAATCAATATGGAATGGTAAATAACAAAACACACATTCCATTTAATCAATAATCAGAGAATAAAATGCATCCAAAGATAATATCATTTCGAAAATGTCATCGATAATAAGAATAAAAAAATTCTAAGTGAAAGAAATTATTAATCATTTTAATTCATGATCTCATCAAACATGATACCTCTACTTACAATACCATTCTCAAAATTGTTGAAAAATACAGGTAGAAACCCATTTAATTTTGCCATCTTATTTCTCTCATGAGACTTATCGATGTATCGAGTGGCTGTATAATTTCGGGTCCCACCCATCACTACATATCCAAACCATTACTCATATACCAAAAAATAAATAAAATTAATGAATAATATTTCTTATTAACAAATATCCACATTGATTAAAGAAAATATATTTGTAAATATTTCCTTAGTTAATCAAGTAACTTCCAAAGTAAACATCATGTGTAAGAATGCCGTATGGTTTAGTAAATATTCATATCCATGATGAAAATAATATGTATAACACTGAATTAAAACATTAAAAATCATGAATAAATGTGTATTCTTGTTAAATACATCAATAAGTCAATTCTAAACCTCATCAAGGTGATTATTTAATTATTTATATATATTTATCTGTGAAATAGAAATTTAGATAAAATCCCTTAAATTGATAATAACATTCAAGTGAGAATTAATCAATGAATAAATTATGTATTTAAAAATTAAATCTAAATATAAAACTATTATCTTAAAAATAATATAATAAAAACTAATTATACACATAATCATAGAATATTAAAGTCAAATGAAGAATTAAAATAACCTAATGAAAAAATTGAGTTATGAAATTCTTTACCACTTGATAACATTCATGAATATCCCATTAGCTGAAATAATTGAAATTAAAATATAACATAAAATGGAATATAAAGTATTCATGATATTACATGTAAAAGGGGGAGTATAAAATGATATAAAATAAATTATGCATATAATAATAGAACATTCCTCAAGGAAGGTAAATTGAAATGAAGTCCCTTACCTCACACTATCCTTTAGTTGAACAAGATTTAATCTCTTATAAATGGTTTTAAGGATGTTTCTAATTTACAAAAGAACCGTATTCTCAATTATAATATCATATATTATCCCATTATTAATTTTTACCTCCTCTTTGTTATTAATATTTCATTATTTTCATTGTTTCGAGTGTTAATTTCTTTTTTTATCATGTGCATTTTTTCATTAAAGTTACAGATATATTGTATAAGATATATCTCAATAATATAAAAAGTAATATTGATGTTATAAATATAATATTTACTCATTATATAAAATTTTATAACCATTTATAAAAAATTTATATGGAAAATGAATCGCATCCCTTCACGGAGATGGTAGGTTATATGTACGGCATGAACGACGATGTGATTTTCTTAACAGGTGAAATGGTTATTATATAGGTAATATAATCGTTTTATAGAAAAATATAATCCCTTATATACATATATATCATATTTTAATTATTTTTATCCTTATCAAATTACAGGTAATGTGTAAGTGAAAAAACGTATCACATCTCTTCTTGAGGGGGCGATCCATCATGCACATGAGTGGTGTTGTAATATTTTAAACGGAATGAAACGTAAATAGGAATATGTGATAATAAAATTTTATAATTATAATTATATAATAAATATAAAATTTATGTTTCAATTCTATTGTTATATCCATTCTTGAAGGTTGGTGATGGAAAGATGGATTAAATCGCTTCGTGAGGTGGTAGTCCTCCATACATATTACCAATAGTTTCATTTCCCATTTGATGGAACATGATATGGATATACATAATTCCATTAACATAATATATATATATATATATGGGATAGAATTTTGTTATTATAATAGAATTATTGAATAATATTTAACGGATGTGGAAGAATAAATAAAATAAAAATGTTGTTCAATAAATGTTACCTCTTATTTGGAAAACCTCCATAGGTTTATAAAAATAGCCTTCTGTGGATGGATTTTTTAACAAATTCATTATAGAATAAGGTGAGGTAATGAGGGAAGATATTTTTTAAGGCCTAAAAAATATATTTTCAAGTGTTAATATGGGAGGATATGGGATGGCCTTTTATAATTGGGGGATTAGACACAAATGGAAGTTTTGAAAAGAAATAGTTAAAATCACGTTTTATCATTCCAAAATCCCAAAAAATGGGTCATTCTCAACCCTTTTATGTTATATGGAAGACCTATAGACATAAAGGGGGTTTTTTACAAGTTTTTAGGTCATTTTTAACATTATCGTATTATATGTACGCCTAGTAAATCAATTTTTTCCATAACCGTGAAAACTAAATTTTACTTATTTTACTATTCATGATGGTAAAAAATTTATTTTAAATTATTATATAATATTATTTATTATGATTCAGAATATGGAACCAATTTTTCCAAATTCAATTCATATAAGTGGTATAATATAATTTATAATTATATCGTCATAGGTGATGAATAAGCTTGCTTCCAAAGAGTAACTTCACATAAGTATGAAAATTTTTTATATTAAACATGAACATAAAATTCATCATAATGACCTAAATTTGATAAATAATAATATAATTCATCTAATTTTATGTTAAACACAATTTAAAATTTAATTTAAATATTTAAATAATATAAAAAAAATGTGGTTTTCAATAGAAATCAGTATTTTCACTATTCATCCAAAAATGAAACTATTTAGAATAACACAAAAATTAAACTAAGATAATTTTTATATGATTATTTAAAAAAATAATTTTATTTTATAAGTAAAATTTTAAAAAATTATAAAAAATTAACAATATCACAACTTTATAAGAAGTGACGGAACTATTTTCATTTAAAAAATACAGTTTCTTAGAGAAAATTTCTTTTACATTCAACTAATTATTATTTTTATTTCTAAAAAATAAATAAAAATGAATGTGTGTAAAATATATATTTTTTGTAATTTATTTAGTAATATTCTCACCAACCAATTTAATGGCTAGTTTATAACGGTCTTATTTAAATAATATTTTAATAGTGTATATGGTTTCATTTAAAATTATTGTTGCATGCCTCAAAAGCTATCGAAGAGTTTGCATTTATTTAAAAGGGAATAAATCATAAATTATTTGAGAGTTATATTATTTACCTCCTATGAAAAAAATATCAAAATTTTATTGATATTAACTTATAAACATATGAGAGTATTTCTTCTTTATAACATCTTCTGGTTCCTATGTATCTTTCTCCATTTTGTGATTTTCCCAAGTACATTATGAGTCAAGTCATCTAATTCCAAAATAATTTCTCTATTTTATCAATAATCTGGATGGGTTCATTATATTAATATATATCAAGTTCCAATTCTATTTCAGCATAGGTGATAAAATGTGTTGGTTCTGTCATTTACTTTTATAATACTGAAATATAGAACACATCAAGTACTTTTGAGAGACTCGGTGGAATTGTAAAATGATAATACATTGTTCAAGTTTTTTCAAAAATATCACATGGTACAATGTACCAAGGGATTATATTTCTCTTATCTTCAATCATTAGGACACTATTCCTTGGAGAAACATTTAACAAAACATGATCCCCCACTTAAAATTCTAAATCATTCCTATAATTTTCAGACTAAACATTTTTATTGATTTGAGATACTTTAATGTGTGACTAAATAGTCTTCAGTTTGGTTTTTTGTATTCAACAATCTATATTCCTTCATGTTTCAATTCTCCAACTTTATCCCAAAAAGGTGGATTATGACTTATCATGCTATATAATGCTTTATATGGCTCTAATTGAATACTTGAATATAAACTATTACTATATAAAAATTCTACCAATGGTAAATGTTGATCCCACATACGTTAAAAAACAAGTGAGTATAACCTCATAATGTATTAAATTATTTTAATAGTAAATTGGGAATATCTGTTAGTTTGGGCATGGTAGGTGGTAATGAAATGAAGCTGAGTATCAAGATCCTTCTAAAGACTGAATCATAATTTTTTATGTAAAAAGTGGACCATGATTAGATAAAATCAAATTATTTTCACCATGAGGTATTAAAAATTCATTAATATAGATCATTTGATGTTCTTAAAAGGTAAATATTATCTAATAGGTGTGTAATGTGTACATTTGGTCAGGCTATCAATAATAACCCATATTGCATCATTCTTTCTAGGAGTCTTTGGTAGTCCTATAACAAAGCCTATACTAATTTCATCCCACTTACACACACGAATATAAAGAGGTTTCACGACTCTTCTTATATTTCTTCTCCTAGCCCTGACCAATTTTAAAATCAAGTATCTTCATACATAGTCCTTATTTTTAAGCATTATGTTATCCCACCAAAAATTATCCCCCAAATACCTACACATTTTGGTTCTACTATAGTGTATAGATAAATTTGAGTTATAAGAGGCATCCAGAAATTCCCTTTTAAGATCATATATAGATATAACACATATTTCAAAATTTTAATATTTCATCATCTAATACAAATTATACCAACATCCCATCATTCACCACTTTGATTTTCCTCTAAAACTTCTCATTATTAGATTAATAACATTTTATCTTTTCCAATAAATATGTTTTTTCAATCATTTGAAAATTGAGTAATGTTTACCCTTCCTTAATAATTCAAATATATATCTTTACTAGATCAGTGAAAATATGATATTTCTCAATCCTCACATGGATTATAACTCCATGATCGTTCTTATTCAATGAATCCACTGCCTTATTTTCATTCTTATGGTAGTAGTGTAGTGAGAAATCATAATCCATGAGTAGATCGAGCCAATGCCTCTGTCTCATATTGATCTCTTTTTATGAAAATATGTATTTTAGTCTTTTATGGTTTGTTTCAATCTCGCATATTTCACTATAGAGATAATGTCTCCATATATTCAAATAAAATATTATAGATTCCAACTCGGGATCATGGGTTTGATGGTTTGGTTCATGAATCTCAAACTGCATTTATTTATATGTAATTCATTTATCATTTTGTATAAGTACGCACCCCAGTACTTTATTTTATGCATCATTATATATAGAAAACCAATCCTTTTCTAATTGTAATTTAAAAATAGAATAATTGAACAATATCATCCTTAGTTCATTAAACAATTATTTGAATTACTTTTTTCAAATGAAATTAACCCATTTACATGTAAAATTCATTAATTGGTTATCCAATTGGGAAAAATTATGAATTAAATGCTGATAAGAACTTGGAAAACCAATTAAACTACATACCTCAATTTTTTCATGTATATCATTATCTAACATCCATTTTATTCCTACAATCAATAGAGATTCTATAATTCATTAAAATATTTCGTGAAAAGAAAATTCTTAAATTTATAAATAAATCTTAATAAACAACTGATATAACTCTTCTCCTCTAATAGTCTCAAAAATTATCTGTAGGTGATTCTCCTATTCCTCATTGATTTTAGAATACAATAATATATCACTAATGGATACCACAAAAAATTATCAATGTAATACTTGAAAAAACTATTCAAAGATCTCTAAAAATAGAGGGTGTATTAGTCAATACAAATGAAATTATTTTGAACTTGTAATGTCCTTACATTTTTTAAAAATATTTTTTTGAATTCATTTATTATTTACTCAAACATGATGATACATAGATCATGGGTCAGTCATTGAAAATTATTTACTTATCTAAAGTTCATGTAATAAGTAATAAATTTGAGGACGATGATACTTGTTATTTATCATAATTTCATTGATTTCCCTATAAGTAACGGAAAACCTTGTGGATCCATATTACTACATAATGATGATATTGGGGTCTCTCCAACGAGAAACACAAGGGCATGCAAATCCATTATCACACAACTCCCCAGTTTTTTCTTCAACTCCCCTAACTACATAGTGTCCATTCTACATGGGGTCTTTGATATAGGTTTTGAATCATGGATTAAATTGATATAATACTTAAATTAATTCTCTAGTGTATGTCCCTGTAATTCCTTAAAAAATACCTCAATATATTATTTTACAATAGGTTCATCCATTATTTTAAGATTACATTCTCCATCCATGAATTTTGTTTTTCCTTCTTCCCTAAGAATTTCAGTCAAAAGATCTATTGGGTTTTTATATGAACATAACTCATATTGTGATGCTTCCACTCAAAATATATGAAGTTATTTATCTTAATCACAAATAATAATCGCTATTTCTTATCAATAAATCCTTTGCATAATATTTTGAAATTTAGTCCATAGAAATAATTATATCAAAGGAAACTAATGGTATAATTAAAATATTAGAATATAAATCACATTTATGTGTCATAAAGGGTGACTTCTTGACACAACCTAGTTGTAGTGAAACATCCAAAATGTTTTTTGAATAAAAAATCCCCTATTAATGTAAAAGGGAAATGAATAATTTTATTAGAAAAAATGGTATATATAAAATAGAAAGACAATCCAAAATCAAGTAAATCGTTCCCTAAATTTTAATATATGATTAAGTACATGCTACCACATCATTGGATCTTCCATCTCAGTTGCAGTGATTTTATAATATTAGTCTTCTCCTATTGTTCTGTTCTGTGGTGGATTCCCTTGATACTTGGGTAATTCCTTTACATAGTGCCTCATCTCCCAACATTTGAAACACTAGGTAGATGTGTATTTTTTTTCATTTAATTCCTTATCCTGGTGAACCTTATATATAAACTTAAAGAATACTCCCAATCCATTAAATCATTTCTAATAGTAATTCTCTCTATATTTTCAACAGGTAGAAATTGATATGTTCTCTTCTTTTTTAATGCATTCTCTTTTTATAGTATTTAGAAGTACTCTTCATCTCTTAATTTTCCCTGAATATGTAAGATATAGAGAAGTAATTATCTATATTAATTTAATATAAAATTGTTTCATAAAATGTAGAAAAATATTGATAGATGAGAACACTTTGAAGAATTTCCATAATCCCTTCAATGAAATTTTAAAATTTTCACTCTATATTTCTTATGTAATTTGTGGCATACTTAGAAACCTTATAAAGTTAGCCTCATACTCAATAATACATTATTATTAATTATCATTTAATATGAGGAACTTATTATTAATTTTTATTTATTTCCTACAAGGGAAATAGTTTTTAATGAATGTATACTTAAAATGAATCTGATAGAGAAATAGAAGTGCATGAGATGGAACCCTCGTCGAGCGGTGACTGGGTAGACCTGTACCACCCAAGGGGATTGAAACTATTCTCATTTAATTCTCAGCATAGCTTCTCTCCTTGGATTCTGAAGAAAAAAAATAAGGTTTGGGCTCCTGAATAACAACCCAGTATCTTCTCTTCCTATGGTAATCCAACTGGTTCCATAATATTCCTAGAAAATTGCATCTCGGAACGCATTATCTGAAATTGATCCACATCTCATGTATCTTCTTCGTATGGTGAAATCACAAAATAGTTAGAACTCTAGAATAATTCTTTCACCTCCTGTATTTATCTTTCCAAAGGAATACCCCCTTGTAAAATATCAGACCTTGTTGCATGTATTTTTAAGATCTGGGCCTTTAGTGATTTTAAATGTGTCTCTCTGGGGAAGGGTTTCTTCCATGTTTTGTTTCCTTCCACTAAATTGAAAGGTCATTATTGGGGGTTTGGGTCCTTAAACCATAAACCAGGAACACTTTGGATCAATGAATTGAACCCAAACCATAGTCTTTATGAATTTAAGGACACCTTGGTGTAAGTTGGGATCAAGATATATTGTTTACATTGGGTTTCATGGCATTTTGAATTTCTATTTGATATTTCCTATGCAATAAGAATCCACATATTTATGGATCAAACCACTGAGAAAGCTACCATTGGCCATTTTTCTAATATTTTAGTGGAAGTTGATTTAAGATCTACCTTGATTGAAAATGTTGTTCACTCCACCCATGAGCATGAAAACAGTCTAAGAATTGTGTATGAAAAATTACCTTTGTTTTGTGAAATCCGTTGCATGCTTGGACACTCCAAATATAATTGTTTATCATGTACTAGGTGTACCAAATTAATGATGAGAGGACATGATTAATCTTAATGAGAAAACAAGGAGGAACTCAAGCCCTTTCCAGGGAGTTCTGCTTTTTTGAATCAACATCCAAGTGAACCTCCAATTACTACTGGTCAAATGTCTACCTATCAAAATTTCTAGACTAGGCGGCCTTTTTCCCCACATCCAGATAGATCAATGAAATGTAGTTTGGATGATATTGTTGATGGAACTAGGAAATCTGAATGAATCCACTAGTTTGAAGATTATTTGGTCAAATGTATAGATGAGGGAGAAAATAATTCGGACTCGGAAGACAGTGAAATAGGGAAGGAACACTTGGATCATGCAGTGGATCATGATAGATTAAGGCAAGAAATGAATGCTCTAAAATAGATAAAGATTAAGATTATTCTAGATGCTGCAACCTCAGAGAAGGTTAAGCTTAATCAGCATAGTATAAAAATAAGTCTCACTACTGAATTGATGTTGGAATTATCTCTTTCCATTACAATTCTAAAAAATTAGCTAAATAACCTATTTGTCCATCACATGGAAAAGCCTCAATTTGTCATACTGTGAAAAAATATTTTTGGAGACACCTAATTACTGTAGGTTTTGGGTGGACACAGTGACCTTGCACCCAAAACCTTTCCCTGTTATGCAATATCCTCTCCCATTAAAATGGATCCAATAATCAACACACCCCTAAAAGGTTACTGGATAGAGATATTATGTAGCTTGATAAGGATACTAGTAGTGAATCTGAAATTAGGAAAGACTCAATTAGTTAAGAAAAGGTGGCTCATTCCACTGACATGAAGATGCAGGATAAGCCTGATGACTTACAACCAAAATAATGACTAATTCCAATGCAGAACATCGCATCTCCATGTAGGAAGGTACATTGTAATGTTATAATTTCTAACACTTTTGATATGCTCACTGTAAATTATGAAAAAATTGGATCAAAGGATGATGATCCCTCTGCATCTACATAAATTTATGTGGAAGGTTCTATGGATGCTGAAAGTAGTGCATAGACACAATCAATGACTCGTAAGAGAGGTTGGAATCTTTATGGAAGGGTAGGCTAATTGCCAATCACAACATGAGTACCTACTCTAAAAACAGGTGAACTATTTTTCTCTGTTTTCTAATATTCATTATGGTTGTTCTTTGTAACCTCTACTTTTGACTTTTTTTCTATTTCAACAAAATGGATATTGTGCCTCAACCATTTTAAAAAAAATACATCCTTAAAAGCATTACCTCCCATGAGTTCTATTTATTCCTCCTCCCTTGTATTCTTGACCAATGAACAATATTGATCAGCAAGACCATTAAGACAATAAACATAACGTGTAACCTTTACCTTTTCATTTAATCAAAATACCATAAATATCTTCTCAAGAGACTCAATCCATTACTCAGATACCATTGGTTCAGTAGTCCCAAAAAATCATTGGTTATTTTTTCATATAATGTCATCCAACATAGGATAATTACATTGTGGAAGAGGTTAATCATGCAATTATTTGTTATAACCTAATTAAACTACCCTAATATAGCCATAATTTTCTTCATTTCAATACCTGTTGTATTGGTATACTCAGTCCAGAAATATCCACATTTTTCATGAGTGTTAATACCCTTATTCCTAGGTGATGTCATTTCTGAATAATGGAATGTACTGTTTTAACCCATAAAATAATGAATTTTAAATCATAATGTGTAATTCCAAATATGGTGTAACACTTAACATAAATTAATTTTCTCAGTATCGTTAATCTCATAATAATAATGTTTTTTTATTTTGGAATATCATTATTTTCAAATCCTTTATAATGGGTTATAAATGAAATGTGAATTATCATAATTATATCCCCTAGAAGTGTCAAAACTAGTGCACAATAAGGCCCATTTTCATACACCATGTAATCATCAGGTCAAACCCAATGTTCCCTTTTTAGAGTTTTTACCCATAGGTATATATGTTCGAGAACAACATCTACTTATAGTATCTAGATATGGATTAATTTTTAGTAAAAACTACATAATATCTTAATTACCAAAATATTAGGATGTTTTTATATACTTATCCTCAAATTCTATCAAAGGTTTATGTTCCTTAATATATTTTTTCCTTAATCTTAGTTCTTAATGTTTCTATTGAACTTCCTTTTATAACAACTATAGGAGTAATAACTCCCATAACCTAGAGTTTTTACATGTTTTATTACACATTCATAAAAAGAATGGGGTTAAATACAAAAGGATCTATCCGTTTAGCAGTTTTGGAGAACTAGAATCATACATGATGCCCGTTTTACATTGATAATAGAAACTAAAACATAATAAATAAAAAAATAAAATGAACTAGATCATAAAAAATTTATTCAAAGATTTATTCTTCAGATACTAGGGAAAGGAAACAAAATAAGAGTGAGATGAAATGCTCAATAACGGTAACATATAGAAGAATAAATCATGGATGAATAAATAAAAATCAATATAGAATGGAAAATAACTAAACACACACTCCATTTAATCTTTAACATGGATACCACAATTAGATAAGTCATAATCAATGTAAAAAGGTTAAGTAAATAAATAAAAATTACACTTAATTAACTTATCTTCATGAATATATTAGAAAAAATCAATATGACAGGTAAATAACAGAACACATGTTCTATTTAATCAATAATCTATGAAAGAAATGCATCTAGAGATAATATCATTGTGAAAATATCATGGATAAGAAAAATAACTAAATTATCAATAGATAAAATGATTATTTGTTAGACATAATGATCTCAGACATGATGATATATCAACCATCAATATTTTTTACAATATGTTTTAAAACTACAAGTAGAAACACAGTTAATTTTTATGACTGATTTGTCTCATGAGACTTGTTAATGAATCGAAGGACTATAATGTTCGAGGCCTCACCCATAACTAAATGTCCAAATAACTAATCATAAATAGAATTATATATTTAATTCCTGAATAATATTCTTTATCAAAAAATATATTCCTTGATTAAAGAACATAAATTTATCAATATTTCACAATTTAATCAAATAAATTTCAATGCAAACACCATATATAAGAATGGTATATGATTTAGAAAATATTAATATTTATGATACAAAGAATAAATATAACCTTTAATTGAAATATCATATATCATGAATAAATATGTATTCCTGTTAAATACATCTAGGGGTAGTTTATACACTATATGAAAATGAATTGGTTCATATTAATAAATATGTCACAATAAAATAGAAACGAGGAACAATATCTTAAAATGATCAAAACAATGAAGAGAGAATTAATCAATGAATATATTTTAAGAATCAAATTTATATCCACATACTACAAGTTTAAATAAACCAAGAGATAATAAAAATTCCTTATACACATAATCATAGAATATCAATGGAAAAGGAAGATGTAATATAACCAAATGAAAATAAATTGAGTTATGAAATTCATTACTATTTGGTAACAATCATGTAAAATCTCCTTAGATGAAATAATTTGAAATTAAAATTAAAATATTATGAAGTTTTAATAATTGATGATATTATGTGTAACATGGGCAATATGTACACCATATAAATGAAATTAGGTGAACAACAACAAAACATGCCTCAGTGAAGGGAAATTGAGATGTTGTCCTTTACCACACACATTCATTTAGTTAAACGTGATTTAAACACCTTTAAAATGTTTTATTCATGTTATAAATATATAAAAAAATCATATTCATAATTATAATATCATTTATGATCATATTATTACTTTTTACCACCCATTTGTTAGTAATATTTCATTATTTTCATTATGTTGGGTGTTAATTGCCCTGTTTTCATATACGCATTTCTCCATGAATGTTTTGGTTAATATTGAAAGGATACATATATAAATAATCTCCAAAATAATTTCAATGTTATAAATATATTATTTACTCATTATATACATTTTTAGAACCATTTATTATGGTTTGACAGGGAAAATATGTCGCATCTCTTCATAGAGACGGTAGGTTGTACGTACGCACGAGCGACAATATCATTCTCTTAATGAGTGAAAGTGTATGGATGTGTGTGATATATTAATTATATAAAACTAATATCATCTCATATATATCAAACATATTTAATAATTTATCCTTATTATATTCTATGTAAAAAGTAATTGAAAAATGATTCACATCACTTCGTCATATGGTATTCTATTGTACACATGAGTTATTTTATCATATTTTAAATGGAATGGAATATAAAACAATTATATGTGTTATTAAAATTATTTAAGTATAATAATATCATAAATATCATACAAATGTGTTATAAACATCGTTTTATCCATACTTGAAAGGTGTTGATAGAAAATGAATTAAATCTATTCGTGAGGACATATTGTGTTGTACACAAGATCAACAGTTTAATTTTCCATTTAATAGAAGAGGATATAGATATATGTCATAAAATAAAAATAATAAAATCTAGATATGTGCGAGATACCAGTTTTATTATACTATCATGATTGAATAACATTTTAATTATTTTAAATAAGAAATAAAATTAAAATTCTCATTTAGAAACATTACCTCTTCTTTTGACGACCTCCTTTTGCTAACAAAAAAATCCTTCCTCGGATGGAATTAAGATTAGAACAAGTATTATAGTTTTATGGGATGAAATTATTTTATTCATTTTGGCATTTCTTGGCTGAACCAAATGTATTTGGAAGTGTGAATATGGGAGGAGATAGGGTGTCCTTTTATAGGTAGGGGAGAGGACACATATGGAATTTTTGAAAAGAAACAATTACACCCACTTTTTTTATCACGAACAGACCCAAAAAATAGGTTATTATAGACATTTATAGATTATAAGATGTAAATATTGCCACAAATGGGGTTTTTAAATGTTTTTAGGTTATTTCACCCTTATATTCTTAGTTTAACACCTTTGCAAACCAGTTTTTACCTTAACCACGATAATTAAATATTACTGCTCTTACTATTTATAATGGTCAAAAATTATGTTGAACCTATTATATAATATATTTTTTTCAATTCCAAAAATTAAATTTATTTTTCCATATTTTATTTTCCTAATTTTCATAATCTAATATATCATTATACTAATAGAAACAATGAAAAACAGGGTTTCACCAATGAATCTTTTCATATGTTTGGAGAATTTTTATATTGAAATTAAATATAAAATTGTTTCTAATAATTTGTCGAATTTAATTTAAATACACATTAAAATTATATTTTAAATGTTAACTAATTTAAAAAATGTGCAGTTTTCAAATATTAATATTATTTTCCAATATTCATTAAAAATTAAACTTTTTAGAAAAATCCCAAAACATTACCCAACACTAGCCTTGATATGAATATTTGGAAAATTAATTTTATTTACCAAATATTTTTTATAAATTTTTTAAAATTTAGTTCTATTATAAGTGCATTGGAAGTGATGAAACCATTTTCTTTAAAAAAATATATGTTTTGAGAAAACATTTTTTTTCTTTTCAAATTATTATTATTTTATTTCTAATACCCATATAACCAATATATGTGTGTAAACTACATTTTTGTAATTTATTTTTTCCTATTCATACCCTCTAATTTAATATCTGGATTATAGTGGTCGTGTTTACAAAATATTTTAATAGAGTATCATATTTTATTTAAACATGGTGTTGCATGCATCATAAGCTAGAAAAAAGATTAAATTAATATAAAAAAAATTAAATCATAAAGACTCAAGGATTTATAGTGAATTGTTAAAAATAAATTATTTTTAAGTTATTCATTACAATAAAATGGATGTTCATGTTTAAGAATCCATAAAATGATACCTCATTTTCCCATAGCATTGTTTTTTAATTTTATTCACACACAACCTATATAAAACTAGTTACATGTATTTTTAGATATTGGGGATATTTATTACTGAGATTTGTTTACTATGTATTGATTTTTTCATTTAAAAATTGAATATTTATCGGTTTATTCCTTAGTGTGAGTTTTTCTAATTTTTAATGTATTGTGGGTTTACTTAGAGGTGTGATTAATATTTCCTATTTATTTAGATATATAAGTTTTAATTTTTTATGAAAAATTTAACTATATTTATTTATAAATCAGCCATGGAATATTATATAAATTGGATAAGTACCTTAGATTAAGGAATATCAAAATGTCTCTTATTTTAATATGCATATTGTGGTGGATATTGATAATCCATTGATTTATTATGGGATCAGGTGTGAGAATTCATTTTTAATTATTGTCTCTTTGAGGGTGTTTCTGATAAACAGTAACTACAATAATAAAATATTATAATTCAAGTGACTTTGACCAATAATATATTTATTCTAATACTAGTGTATCATCCCCATGCATGGTTTGAATAAATAATAATAGTGGTATAAAAGTTTTATTAGAGGAGGGTAGGTGATGAAATTTTAGTATTATCTAATATATTTTCATATTGACCATACAATGGGTTTTTCTTCTTATGGTGGAATAACCATGGTATATCAATGAAAATGTAATTTTCATTTATTATATTTTCGTATATTTTAATGATAAAAATTAATTCATCGTAATATATTTATATAAGTTGTATTTTATCAGATCCTAGTGATATGAGAGAAACATTGTTTTGTAGATGTACTGATTTTGATTGATTTTTTTTCATGATCTGATCTAAAAAACCTATTTTATGAATAGTTTTTATATTTTATTATTTTGGTTTCACTATATTTAATTTTTTAATATTGTTTAGGATCATGTATTATATAATCTATCTTTTTTTATTATGTTTATTTTTTCCCTTATTATTTTGTTTTAGAAAATAGTTCAATATTTTTAGAAGTGGTATCCCTGGAAAATGTTGAGTTCTGTGGATTTAGAAGTATTTTCATGAGAGATATAAACAAGGAATAGAGTTTAGAATAATGGGGTAGTGTGTGTGAGAGGGATCTTGGGTAATAAATGGGGGATATTATTTTACCTCTGGTTTTTTATCTTTATTATATTGTTTTATGCCTATAACTTATTCTTTAATTTTTTTTTTAGTATATTTTTCTTAGTCACACATTCCATAAAAACATTAAAATTCATTAATTTTTACCAAACTCACTTAGGGGCATCAATGTTATTTTTGAAAAACAACTGAGGCATTCAAATTTATCCCCATACCCCAACATGATATGATTTTTTTCTTGTATATAATTAACTAATTTTACAAGTGGTGAATTAGATAGATCTTGGATGTATTTCATAGGTCATAGGGAGTGATAACAAGATATATATGGATTTAACATTAGGTTTTCCATGTTGAACCATATTCTATTATTTTAATTTGTGACTGATTAACCACATAATTTATTTTTCTAATTCATTTTTTCTGTTCATATTTGGATGGTTACTTTAATTTCATATAGTTTATTTTATTTTATTTTATATTTTATATAGACATTGTGGGATCAAGTATAAACCCATGTTTTATATTGATTATAGTTATTTTCTTATTTTGAAATTTATTATTTTTTATTTAATCTAACATGAGTCGTTTTATTTAGTTATCAATGTAACAATATCAATAATTTTAAGGAAAAATATAATTGTTCTGACAGAAAGGTATCATATAAAATAATAATGATTAATTAATGTTTCTGAAGCATAAATAAACATTGAAACTGATATCTGTATTCCTTTGAAACTGAAATATTATAAATTTGGAAATAAAAAATGTTTAACAATAATAATTTAATGCTTTGACTGTTACTATATTTTGATGTTTGATGATGATCACTAAGGAATAAAAAATTCCTTCTCAATATGGTGTATCCACAAATTCTACCAAATCATCAAACACGTTGGGTGGGATTCATCCACCTTCAACACAATCTAGTATCTCAAAATAAATCAAGGAGGAAAGAGGTGATATTTAAGGGGAATATTATTAGAAAGAGGTTCTTTATGGATTTTACAAACAAACTCTCATTGATGGGGATCCTTTATATAGGATATTGGGAAACTCATCAATCCATGTATATAAACCATGAATTTAATAATACATTTTATGTCATGACCGTCCCTTGGGGCTCATGTCGTGACTACCCCAAGCCCGCCTTCTATAGGACTGGGGATGTCGACTAGAACCCAATGGTGTATTCCCTAAAAAAAGGAAGGCATTTACTTTATAACCTATAAACTCACACAACTACGCACAAAGCAGGATAAAAGCACAAATTAACACTACATATAGTAAACAGGGTGTGTACAAAAAGTAAAAAGGGGCCAGAATACAAGCCCAATTGTAAAGTACAGGTAAACTGAAAATTACACGTAAAACTAAAACCAACTCCTGTGAACACCCACCAAGGATCCTACCTAAAGGGTAGGTATAGCTCTCGAACCGTCATCTCTGTGGTACACCTCTTCTAAAGACCACCTCCGATCTACCTCCAGTCCAGGTACCCTCGTCCTCAGTCAACGCTATATGTCATCTACACCAAACACAACAAGATTCATGTGTAGACTGTGCAGGGGTGAGTATAACGATAATCCATAGGGACCTCGAGACCCCGTAGGTCTCCTAGAGTTCCACAAGGAAATACCACAAAGTAAGAACCTAACTCTACGTCGGTATATACCCATACATATACATAAGTTATCATGCTTTACTTATCTCACACATATGGGAAGTATACAATGAAGGTAACACCATGAAGGTGAAGTATCACATAGCATAACCTCAATCACAAGCACAAAGTAAAGACATCTCACACCAATATTTATTCTAGGGGTAGTAACAAGTAACATCCCTAGTCACATCGTCGAACAACTCGACTGCTGGAAAACTCCTCTTATATCGAGTATAGTGGGCCTGTCGGGTCACACAGAGGCGCTTACCACTAATCCTGGACTGCTGAGGTACTCCTACTATTGAGTACTGTGGGTCTGCCACATCACACAGAGGTGCTCCCCACCATTGGTATGCCTCATCACATAGAGGTGCTCCCCCTCGTGGCCTATTGAGGTAGTCTTCCTATTGAGTACCATGGGTTTTCCGCATCACACAGAGTCGCTCCCCACCGTGGGTCTGCCGCGTCATATAGAGGTGCTCCCCACTAGGCTTATCGTGTCACTACGAGTCGTATTGGTCTGTAGTCGTTAGATCTCAGCCAGTCGTAGGGTTCCACACAGAGCAGGCCTGGTAGAACCACTCCCTAAGCCATTGTTAATAAATAACTGTCTCGAAGTTCCATGAAAAAGTATCCCAAAGGTCTGTCACATCTTAAGGTACCCAATGCAACAAATGACGCGTCTATCGGATGCTTGGTTTGTATGTTATTAGTATTTCTGCTCTGAGGGACCGGTTGGATTCGAGGTCCGATCCAACCCGGCCATACTACAACTTTATCCCAAACTCATGTGGAGTATAAAAAATGGACCGTCGCAATCCAAGGATTCTGTTGTTGTTGTAGATGGTTTGTCAAACAGACGCATGTTTCCCATGATATGGCCAAAAAGGCAAACCTAGGTTTGGATGGGCCTGGGTCCGGTCTGACCCGCCCCGACCCGGCCTGGATCAACCTGACCCTATTCTGTCAACCCGACCCAGTCCGGGTTTAGCCCGGATGGCTTGGGCCTCGGCGGGCCCAGCCCGTGCAGGGGGCGGCTTGACCCACGAAGGGCGTGGCCCGCTGGGTGGCCCATGGTGTAGCCCGCGGTGGGAAGGCAGTCCGCCCTCGCCGCAACATAGGGGGAGACCCCACTCCATATTTCAAATATATCGTTGGTTGTTTGGTCACCCTACTGGCCCGTGAGACTGCTTGGCAGTCCGCACGATACGCCTTGGCCATTCGGAATGGCCGGTCGGTTCTCCTTCTAGCGGCGCGAAGATACCGATATCCACCTATGGCCGGCTAGGTGTCGGCTGCCCATCGGCCTCTATGACGGCCAGGCAGTCGTGGCCTCCTACTCCACCAGTGGCACGACCATGTTCTGCCGCTCCGCCTTGAATCCGTACGGATGTTGGCTACGACCTCCTTTACATCCGGGGGCACGGGCGCGTGCCACCCTTCATCCCTCGCGGCCAGCCAAGTGTCGGCCGCCGCCTTCATCTGTGAGCTGCTGCAGCTTCATTTCAAGCCCGAAAAATTAAACAACCACATATTCTTAGTCTTTTCATCGAGGGCTCCATTTCCTTACATCGAGGTCAACGAAACTTAGTGTTTCCAGCATCAATAATTATTAGGCGTTGAAGAACGCATAAAGAATGCACAAAGAATAAAAAGAAAGAAGGGAAAGGTTTATGTGTTGGATGATGGCGATGTTCATTTGGACATCATCGTCATGAATTTAGGATATAAAGAATCAATAAAATTCCATCATATTAAAAAAAACCCTACCTCAATTTTCTATTGGAGGTGGCATGAGGAAGAAGACGTAGTCGATGAAGAGGACGTCGGCGTTCGTTACATCCTCAAGATGTTTTCGATCAAGGCATGTGCATCATCTTCGTTCTTCAATCGGGGGGGGGGGGAGTTCTTCATTTGGATAATGTTCTTCTAGGTTCTCCAAGGTTCTCTCACATTCACATTCTCCTTTTCTAATGATTTCCAACAGGGAAATGAGGAGCCAATATTAATTAAGTTAGGTTAATCAATGTCGGCACATCAAAGTTGGAACAATTAATAATTACAATAAATTGTATTGAGTTGGCACAGTTGAATGGGAGGATTCTATGGGATTTCCCCACATTAAAGAAGGGTTCAGGTAGTCCCCACCATTAGAATTATAAAAGAAGGTTTCAAGCTGAGGTGGTCCCCACCTCCATAATTAAAAAAAAGGGTTTCAAAAAGAAAAATAAAATGTTAATTATTTTATTTTTCTTCTTCCACAAAAAACTGAAAAAAGAAAACATCCACCCTCGACCTATAGTGGTCGAGGTGAAGGTCTATTTAAGTGAATACCGGTGGTGTGATTTCGACGGTGTCCTTGAATTTCAATTCTGAGCACTGGTTCAAAAGATACAAAAACTCACTCGCACGTTTACTGAACGCACCCGAAAAAAAGTTTAGAAATTCATTCTGGGCAATCCAGGCTTTAGAATCAGATGACGTCAATTTCTGCAGACTTGTAATATTTTCATATAATTAAAAAAATTACATGTAAAATAATCTGGGTCTTTAAATTTTCCCCACCTCATGGCTTTGGGTCCCCGTATGTGACATCTCAAACTAAGGGAACAAGTGTGGGTATAGAGCACATATCTAGGCCTCCTTCTCCCATGTGATCACCTAGAGGTTCATGTGCTGCTAGTGAATGCGCACCAAAAGTATCGACCACCCATGAAGGACCCACTCCTGTCGATCCTCAATATCTACTAGATCCTCTGTAAACGTCGCCCCATTGTCGATCTCTAGCTCGCTATTGTCAATGACTTGATATTGTTCATGCACGTATCTCCTCATCTGACATACGTGGAAAATGTCTTGCACCCTGTGAAACTGAGGTGGAAGAGCTAAGCGGTAATCCACCACGCCAACTCAGTTGAGGACCTAAAAAGGTCCAATGAACCTTAGAGATAACTTTCTGCCCCGGCCAAATCTCTGCAAACCTTGTTGAGGAGAGACCCATAGAAATACATGGTCACCATCCTCGAACTCCAAAGGTCTCTGCCTCCAGTCAGCATAGGATTTCTTACGGCTCTGTGTAGTCTTCATCTGCTCCAGGATGATCTGCATCTTCTATGTGGTAGCTTGCACCATCTCTGGTACCATGAGTGATGACTCCCCTGGGTCTATCTAGAATAATGGAGATCTGCATGGCCATCCATACAATTCCTCAAATGGTTTCATAGCGACAGTGGAGTGATAACTGTTGTTGTATGAAAATCTCCACTAAGGGAAAGTGATCCTCCTAGCTGTGGCCAAAATCAAGGATGCAAGCACGTAGCATGTCCTCAAGGGTCTGAATGGTCCGGTCCATCTGACCACTCGTCGGAGGATGGAAGGTGGTGCTCAACCAAAGCCGTGCCCAAATGACTCCTGCAACCCCTTCCATATTCGGGAAATAAAACATGCATCACGATCAGAGAAAATTGTTATTGGAACTCTATGATGTCATACAATCTCATGCATGTAGAGGCATCCCATGACCTATACTGAACCCTACTCTCTGATAGGTAGGAAGTGGTCCGACTTGGTGAGTCGGGTTACGATCACCAAAATGGAATCATGTCCCCTAGAGGTGAGTAGAATACCTTCCATGATTTCCATGAAAATTCCATCCCACTTCCACTCTGGTACCTCTAATGGCTGAACTAAACCTGCTTGAACCTGATGCTCCTCCTTCACTTGCTGACAAGTGAGGCACCGAGAGAAAAACTATGCCACTGCATTCTTCATTCCTAACCACCAGTGCTGATGCTGAATGTCCTGGTACATCCTCGCCACTCCTGGATGTACTACTAGAGGGGATGTATATAACTCGCTCAACACTTCCTCCCTAAGCATCACCAGTACCATAGTAATCCCCTTGAAGAGAATTATGTGATCCCCACCTTCATAAAATCCATTAGGTACCTGTCCTATGGATATCTGAGCACATCGAGGCCTGCATTCAGCGTCCCCAAGCTATGCCTCCCTAACTCGCTGAAGGAGTGGGGGAGTGTCTATTAGTGACTGAAGATAAGATGTTCCATCTCCATCCACATATTATATCGGCAAAGCGGCTAGCTACTATGTCGCCTCACTTAGCAACTGTATACCAGATCTCCTGCTGAGTGCATCGGCTACTACATTCCCTTTCCTAGGAATATAGACTATCTCAAAGCCATAGTCCTGGAGGAACTCAAGATAATGTCGCTATTTTTGAATAAGTCCTTCTGAGAGAAGATATACCTGATACTCTTCTGATCAAAGTATACTGTAAAACGTTCACCCATCAAGTAATGTTGCCACATATTCAAGGAAAAGACCACTGCTGCTAACTCCAAGTTATGGGTAGCATAGTTCAACTCGATCTATCTGAGATTTCAAGAACCATACGTGATCACTGCTCACTCCTGCATTAGGAAATATCCAATCCCAGTCCTTGATACATTGCAGTAGACTACGTACCCAATTTCTTCCTCTGGTAGCCTCATTATGGGGCACTCGTCAGTTTCTACCTCAGCTCCTAGAAACTCCGCTGGCATCTCTTTGACCACACGAAGGGTTTCCCCTTCTTGGACAACACTTATAATGGTGCCAAAACTCTGGAAAAGTCAGGTAGAAACCTCCGGTAGTAACCGGCCAAACTCAGAAAACACTACAATTTCATCACACTCCTGGGTGGCTCCCAAGCTAGTACAACCTCAATCTTCGTTGGATCCACTACAACTCCAGCTTCCAACATGACGTGTCCTAAGACGTGTACCTCTCATATCCAAAATTGGAACTTTGAGAGCATACCATAAAGATGGGGCTATCGGAGTGGATCCAGAACTATCTACAAATGATAGGCATGTACCTCCTCCATTGCTGAGAATATCAGGATGTCATCGATGAAGACTACTACAAAGAGATCATCGTGTGGTTGAAGATCATGTTCATTAGTCCCATGAACTCTGCCGGGGCATTCGTCATGCCGAATGGCATAACCGAGAACTCATAATGGCCTTACCAACATCTGAAGGTCATCTTCTACACATCCTCATCTTGTAATTATATTTGGTGGTAGCCTGATCTGAGGTCTATCTTCGAAAACCATCGGGATCCCATCATCTAATCAAAGAGGTCATCAATCCTCGGGAGTAGATACTTGTTTTTCACTATCACCTGGTTCAGGTGACGATAGTCCACACATAGTATCAAACTCCCATCTACCTTCTTGTCGAACAAAATCGTGGTTGCCCAAGGAGAAATACTGGGCCTAATGAACCTCTTTCTCTGAAAGTACTCTAGATATACTCAAGGCTCTCGAATCTCTAAGAGAGCTATTAGATATGCGGGTGTAGATATTGATGTCATCCAGGGGTACAAGTAAATGTAAAAGTCCACCACTCTGTGAGGAGGTAGAACCAAAACATCAATAGAGAAAACACCAACATATTGTTCCACCACTATATGATAGCTCAGACTCTCAACATCAATTGCTCCGAGGGTAAGGCTCTCCAACTAATGTGTGATACGCTGCAACCTCCTCCAAGTATGTCCATCATGTGCTGCAAAGGTTCACTTCTCGCCGATGAAGGAAAACCTTGTACCATCCATGTGGACACACCACACTTTGCACCTAATATAGTCAATCTTAGCATGGAGTATAGATAACCAGTCCATACCCAGGATGACGTCATAATGCCTCGACATCGCTACTTGGAGATCCCAGCCGAAGCTCTCACCTCCTATAGTTTTCTCACACTACTGGCACCCGTGCGTAATCGTCAAATCTGCACTTATAGGAGTTTATAGCCATAAGGATCGAGCCAACGACACCATCAGAATCTTAGAGCTTTAAATGGGGGTTGTGGAAATAAAAGAATGACAGTCACCTATGTCTATAAGTACTATAGCTTGGGTAGAGTAGACACATATCATACCTTTTATCATCTCCAAAGCGCCATGGTCTTAGGCCTCAACTACCTGGAGCTGAGCTCATCCATGTCCACCTTATCCTTATGGTCGGGGTGGACCTCCTGGTGCTGGTGGCAACAGATTCTCAAATCGCCACCCACCTCCTAAAACATGTCATGCTCCTCTTACACCTCAGCATCATACCAGTGAACCTCCTCGATCAAACCTATTTCTCTGACTCAGTGGTCCCTCAACCGTTTGCAGGTCGTCGGTATGGCGGGTCGGGTATTGCCGAGCCTTGTGACCCAGCCCACCGCATGAGTAACACTGTATGATCCCTGCATGACATGATCTACCTCAAGAGCCTTGCACCACTGACAATGTATTCTGCGGCTGTCGACCTGTAGGTATGGTCCTTGTGGACCTCTATGTCATCTTTCTGCTGCTAGCTGTCGATGGATATTCTAAGTGTTGTCTTGTGGTGGGTCTCACTGCTTGGGACCTCTCAGCAAGGAAACTCTCCAATAAAAGTTCTTGGTTTAACACCCCTACCAACATCGAGATGCTGAGAGAAACCATCGAATCTCTAATAACCAATCTGATCCCCTATTTGAAGGTCTGGGCCCTGAAGAAAGGGTCCCACACCATGTCAGTAGAGTAGTGCGAGAGGTCGGTGAACCTCACTGAATATTGTGCCACAGTAATGCTACCCTACTATAAGTGGAGAAGCTCTTCTGTGTGCACTGAGGGTAAGGTCACTGGGATGAACTCTACCCTGTAAAGGCTCTCAATGTCATCTCAGATGAGAGTGACCTCATCCTGGACATGGAGCATCGAGCTCCACTATCTGCTCTCTACAGTCTGGAGAAGGCTGGGGGCAAGGATCACCATGAGATCGACTAGTGTCCCTACAAGTTTAAATAATACAACCACAGCCTCCAGCCAATCCTCATCCACCTATGGATCTGTCTCACCCCGTAACCTCGGTGGCCTCTGGCTCTATAACTCGTGCAACGCGCTCAAGTGGCATGCACCCACTACTGTTGGGGCTGGGGGAATCGGTTGCCTAATGGGTAGTGGTGTTGTTGGTACACCACCCAGTGGTACAACTACTATAAGGGGGACATGCACTGAAACCTCATTGCTCGGTGGGCTGTCATCACATACTCTAACTGGAATCCTGGCCAACTATATACGTGGAGGTATCTTGAAAATAAATAGGTGCACCATAGTCATTAAGTTTATACCTGGTGAGCTGAATAAAAATGATTACAATGAAAACTTTTAAAAACACACGCAATTAGTGTTTTTGTGCACTAATTCAGAAATCTGAATTCTGGGTCGTGGTGTTTGGATACATCATCCATCGCACCAAAACTGGACTCCCTAAACAGAAAACCACACTCATCACACTTGACACTATATCCATAGAAAAGATCTGAGTTCTAGTACTTAAGTAGAACCGAACTCCACTGATACCAATTTGCACAACCCATCCATTTGGGACCATTTTTTGACTACCCCAAGTACATATTCCATAGGCTAGGGGTTGGCGACTATCTCCAATAGGAATATTCCCTAAAAATGGGAATTCATTTCTTTTATAACCTGTAAACTTAGACAACAATTCAAAAATCAAGATACAAGCACCCAAAAAAACTATATATAGTAAATTGGGTGTGTACAGAAAGTAAAAACAGGCCAGAATACAAGCCCAACTATAAAGTAAAAGTAAACTGAAAAGTACAAGTAAAACTGGAAACAGCTCCAGGGAACACCCTCCAAATATCCTACCTCAAGGGTAGGTACAGATCTCGAACGGTCGTCTCTACAGTAATCCTCGTCTAACGTCCACCTCCGAGCTACCTCCAGTCCAGGTACCCTCACCCCCAGTCAACGTTGTCTATCGTCTACACTAAACACAACAAGTTGCGGGCGTAGCCCATGTAGGGTTGAGTATAACGATACTTAGTAGGGACCCCGAGACCATGTAGGTCTCCTAGAGTTCCACAAAGAAAGTCCACAGAGTAAGAACCCAACTCTAATTAGGTATATGCCCATACATATACGTAATTTATCAAGATATAATCATCTCACACATGTGGGAAGTATACCATGAAGGTAACACCATGAAGGTGAAGTAACACATAGAATAACCTCAATCCCAAGCCCAAAGTAAAGATAGTTCAGACGATGATTTATTCTAGGTGTACTAACAAGTAACATCCCCAGTCACATCGTCGAACACCACAAATACTGAAGAACTCCCCCTCTATTGAGTGCAGTGGGCCTGCTGTATCACATAGAGGTTGTTCCCATTAGTCTTGGACTATTGAGTTACTCTTCCTGTCAAGTACCATTGGTTTGTTGCACCACACAAAGGCGCTCCCCACCATTGGTCTTCCCCGTCACATAAAGGCACTCCCCCTCGTGGCCTGCTGAGGTTCTCCTCCTATCAAGTACCAAGGGTCTTCTACGTCACACTGAGTCACTCCCCAACATGGGTCTACTTCGTCACACAACAACGCTACCCACTGGACTTGTCGAGTCACTCTGAGTCGTAATGGTCAGCAGTCATCAGATCTCAGCTAGTCGTAGGGTTCTGCATGTAGCCCGCTTGTGAGAACCTTTCCGAAAGACAACGATCATACCCTAACAGTCCCAAAGTTAAATGAAAAATTATCCCAAAGTTCCATCATGTATTAAGTGAGCCAATGAAATAGACGGCGCATCAATCAGATGCTCGGTCTGTACGTTATTAGTGTTTCTTCTCTAAGGGCCCGGTTGGATTCGGGGTCTAATCCAACCCAGCCATACTCCAACTTTATCCAAAACTCAAGTGGAGTATTCCAATTGGACCATCTTGATCAAAATATTTTGGTGCCATATATGGTTCATCAAACAGATGCCCAATTCACAATTTATGTCCAAAAACACGAAACTGGGTATGGATGGGCCCGGGTCCAGTCAGACCCGGACTGGACAGACCCGACCCCGTTCAGGTTTACCCGACCCGGTCCGGGTCCACCCTTTCTTCAACCTAGGGGGACCCCCCCCCCCCCAAGTATTCCAAATAGCCTTTTGGCCATTCGGTCACCCTGCTGGCACGCAGGACAGCTCAGCGGTCTCACACAGTAAACCTGGGCCGACTGGAACAACCAACAGGTTCTCCTTCTAGCCTCTGGAAGGGTGCCGGCCGTCCTCCAGCCTCCTTCGCGGCCAAGAGGCCATGGCCTCATGCTTCTATAGTGGTACGGACATGTGCCGCCACTCCATTATGTGGCCGGCCAGACATAGGCCGCCACCCTGCTCTACCGCGGCCGACGGGTCGCGACCTCCTTCAAAACCGGTGGCGCGGATGCGTGCCACCCTTCCTCCCTCGCGACTGTCCAGGTTCTGACCACCGCCTTCTAATGTGAGCTGTTGTAGATTCATTCCAATCCCAAAAAATTCAATGATCGCATATTCATGATCCCTATGTTGAGGGCTCTGTGTCGATTATATCCCACTCAGTGAAACTTCGTGCATCCATCGTCAATAAATATTTGGTGTTGAATAACACAGGAAAAATGCAAGAAGAATAAAAAGAAAGAGGGGAAAGGTTTATGTGAAAAAATATGGCCATGTTTGTTTGCCCATCATCATTGTGAATTTAGGATATGAAGAATCAATAATATTCCATCATATTAAAAATAAACCCCTACCTCGATTTTCTATTAGAGGTGGCACGAGGAAGAAGACGTAGTCGATGAAGAGGACGTCGACGTTCATCGCTTCCACAAGATGCTTCTGATCTGGGCTCGTGCATCGTCCACGTTCTTCATTGGGGTGGGGGTTATTAATTTGAATAATTTTCTTCTAGGTTCTCCAAGGCTCTCTCACAATTCTCCTTTGGCAATGATTTCCAACAAGGAAATGATAATCCAATAATAATTAAGATAGGTTAATTAAAGTCGGCACATCAATGTTGGCACAATTAAAAGGTGCAATAAATTTTATTGTGTTGGCACAATTGAATTGGAGGATTCCATGGGACTTCCCCACATTAAAGATGGTTTTGGGTGATCCGAACCACTAGAATTCAAAAACGAGGTTTCAAGATTGGGTGTTCCCCACCTCCATAATTCAAAAGGGAGGTTTCAAAAAGAAAAATAAAATGTTAATTATTTTATTTTTCTTCTTCCATGAAAAACTGAAAAAAAAATAACTTCCACCCTCGACCTACTGCGGTCGAGTAGAAGGTCTCCATAAGCGAATACTAGTTCTACGAGTTCAACAGTGTCCTCGGATTTTAATTCCAATCACCGATTCAAAAGTTAGAAAATCCCGCTCGCATTTTTATTGAACATACCTGAAAAAATGTTCATATATTCATTACGGGCACTCCGGGCCTTGTAATCTTGTGCCGTCAATTTTTTCAGACTCATAATATTCACATATAATTAAAAAATTTACATGGAAAAAAATTTGGGTCTTTACATTTTATAAATTTATGATTAATTCTTATGGACACATCTTAGGTATCCTTCAGTAATTTAATTTCTCATTACATTAATGAAAGATAATATTTTAGGGAGTTAATAAGGTTAACTCCATAATTCTCATATTGATGATTGAATAATGATAGTTCCAATATTATTTAACCATTTGATACTTGGTTCTATGATTCAACCATATCAACAAAATAAGATGCTCTAAAACAGTAAGCATATTCTATCCTACATCATAATATAATATTTTTCCCAAAAGTTATATTTATGAATTTTGCATATGGTTTTCAAATATTATTACATATCCTATTGATAATTTATCATATTAATGTTATATAAGGAATACTCTTTTCAATATCTCACATACAAAAAAGACTAAAAAAATTGATTCCATTTCATATAATATTATATTTTAAATAATAAATTATGAAATAGTATATATAATTATTATATATTTATTATAAAACAATTTTTTAAATGATATAATAAAATTTACCTTTTACTATTTCTTATGTAATTACTTGTCCAAGTCACATCCAAAACAATTTTGGATAAAAATCTAAAACACCTTATAGTGATTCTATATTTCAAACTTGATACCCATTCGATCAATAATAATGTGTGACCCCACATTTATTTTCTTAATTTACAAAAATATATAAATTCATGGATCTATATATGTAAACAAAGTAAAACATGTATAAAATAATCCTTATTACTCAATCTAAAAAGGGATTTTGTATGTTCTCCCTAAAACACTTTTATATTTATAACAATATCCAACAAGCACGTCACATACTAATATGAATTTTTATACATTACCTTTATAAAATACATCGAGTGAATATGGGAAATAGTGTATGAAAATCCCATACTTCCTCTTCAAATGTTCTCAATTCATTAAGTATATATTTTCAATCTCAATGAAGTATTCACAAGTCAATTATCATGAAGATAAGTACAACACATGCCCCTAATCGAAGTAAAAAATCACATCATATGAACCATGTTTCTATAGACATACATTTTCTCAATCTATCTCAATCGATGTCCTAGAGGTCATACTCATCATTCAAGAGAAAAAAATCATACCAGGGTTGAGTTCCAACTGATGATGCGATAAGAAACATACCCAACCACACCTAATTAGTTAATCCTCGAGGCTTGACTATGAAAGTTACCAATGTATAAATGTTCTTATTCTAGGTATCTCACCAACCATAGGTGTGGGGACTCTAAATGTATACAATTAATCCATAGTATACTAAATACATCATGTATGACACTCCATGTGATTTGCTTCATGATTGATCCATTGCAGCTACCCAGTTTGGTTTCTCATTGTGTATATTCCATATCTCAATAATAGAATCATTCTCATGATATCATTAACATTTCATCATAACCTATAATTATTTGTGATAAAAATTTGTCATAGATAACTGAGATTCATACTTTTAGAGGTTAATTATTATTATACACTATCAGATATATATCATCATATATGTATATGAAACAAAATTTAATGAAAGATAAATTGTAGATGAACTTTTTATGATAAATGTTATTTTCTGAAATGAATTTATGAATACTTAACAGACCCCTATAAAAATTATCTATCATATTGTATATCCTATAATACCAAATTTTCCTTATTTTTACAGAACATTATGGATTTTTGATAACTCATTACATCGATTTGAAATTACTACCACACCCCTTTGCGAACATATCATAAAACTCTCCCACTGAGCTCTTTAGTTAGTAACAACTATGAAATAAATTAGTTTGAATAATTTTTAGACCAATGAATTTTCTTTTTAATGTTTTAATCATTGAACATATTAAAAATATATTACTCTATTACAATAAATATTAAATGTTAATAACTTATTCTTTATACTTGGAACAATTTCCATGTTCATCATCATCATTAAAGAAACCATTTCCATTAATCTTTTTCCTTGAAATATGTTTTTAACATTTAAGAACTTATCTTAAACATTCATGATATTATGTATAATTAACTGTGATATGATAACTAAATTAAAAATTCCTATTATATATTCACTATTATATGTTATAACCTCTTTAGATACTTTAGTGGAAAATTAATTTGAATTTTACTATCGTAATATTTAATTTGTTAATTTTGAAATTATATGTGTTTGAACATACTCTCACTTAGTTGTAGAAACTATATTCCTTTTAGAATAATATGTTAAAAAAATCACAATTATTTGGAAATAAAATTTGTTTTCTTTTATTATGAATAAATTAAAATATAAACTATTAATTTTATATATTATAGGGCATTCTATGTTATTAGAGTACATAATGAAAATAATACATTAATACAATTGTTGTTAATAGTGAAATCATATTTTTTCATATTCTTGGATATATAATTTATCCTTGATAAATCTATTTTATCATTCCCACCTTTTGAATTATTTTATACACTTATAAAAATTATAATCCATGTGTATAAAAAACATCAATCTCATTTACTAAAAAATTATTTTTTATAAGCTATCCCAGGAGAGAAAAATGAAATTAAAAAATATAAATATTTTAATTAAATTCATTAAAGATTTTCCTTAATATAGTAAGTCCTTAATCCTATAAAATAAATAAATATTTAAGATCCCATCATTAATTATTTTTGTACATAAAACCTATTATATATTTACAAAAATTTTAAAACATATTGTTTTTATAATACACCTTTAATAATAAAATATTTGAATTCAATAAAATTAATAAATGAGGTGGAATCTATACATGGTTTCTTATAACCCTTCATGTATTTACACAATTACTCATCTATTATAAAATTTTACCATCATGAAATCATTTTCCATCCTTCATTTTCTTTGGATTGGTTAGTAAATTAAACACTCCATGAACAAATTTTCTCCCCCTAGTTTAAAACATTATGTAACACCCTATGTATTTTTGGACTTTTTTTAATAAATTAAATTTTAATTAATATATTTTAATAACCTAAGTCAAATATTCCTTTAAGATGAATATTAATTTTCATAAATTACATGCAACACCAACTTGCCATATGTTACATGCAACACCTACTTGGCATATGTCACATGCAAAACCGATGATTCTATAAAACAACATTTCATTATTATAATTATTTAAAAGAGATAATTATAATATTACTATTAAACATAGTTATAGGAATATTAATAACTAATTTCCAAATATATTTTATAATTTTTTTATATAAATAAAACATATTGATATTGATAGATATGATTTTTAGTAAGTCTATTTATGTTTAAAAATATTGTTTTCTCAAGTGAACTTATTTTAAATTCCTTCAATGCAAATTAATAAAACTGATTGTAGAAAACATTTTAAATATAGTTTTTAAAATAAATATTTGAGTTTATAATGAAAAAAATTATTTTAGCTCAATTTTGTTTTGGATATTTCTGAGAAACATTATTTTTGCATGAATAGTAAAAACTTCCATATTTTAATTCAAAAATATTTTTTCATCAAATTTTTTTATATTGGTAAATTATATTTTAATTTCGTTAAAAAGTTTAATTAGATTTTATTTATATTAATTAATCTAATTAGTGTAATTGGAACTAAATTCATTTTGAATATGAATATAAAAACATAGCAATATGTTGATCATTTTTACTTTAAAACCCCACATTCTTGACCCGACTATGGGATTAATTTTTAATTAATTTCTTCCAATTATGTGAATTAATTTTAAGAAACTGATTCTTTATTTCTTATAGTAATAATTTATAATTTATAATTAGTTAAACTTAGTTTTGAACATAAAATATTAATGAGTTTAATTAAAATTAATTACATCGATTAAGGTAAATTAGGCTTAAATGTGGACTCAACCATAATGATAAGACCAAAAAAGACATAGAAACTTATCCAAAACTACTTTTATTCAAATTATTCGGCCAATATCCTTAAATTATTATTTTAATTCGTTTTTATGACTTTTTTAGGTACAAATGTTGGTACACCTAACTTGTCTTCAAAAATACCAAGTGAGTCCTTTCTCTTCCCAATAAAAGGCCACCACCTCTCCATGTTCTTCACACCTCTAAAACTAGATTGGTCCATCCAAGATCATACTAATACACTTCTCAAAATCATTCCTTTACTCATTTAATCCTCCCTTTGGGTATCCCAAGGAATGGTTTTGGCACAAACAAAAAGGAGTTACTCGATTATGTGGTAACGCCTTCTCTAAAACCCCATTTTTTATTTTCCATCCCCACCTCCCCTAGTCCATTTATTACCATATTTTATAACAACACCAGTATCATAAATATACTATTACATTTTTATTATTTGGGTTAAAACTAAACTTACACACACATCCATATATTGGGTAATAAACATATTGTTTACATGTCCTGTGAACTACAACCTCACTAAACTATAATTATTTGTTTTTCGTTTACTACCTATCATGGTGTAAATTATGACTGAAACTATTTATATATAAATATTATATATTATATATATTATTTATTTTATATTATATATTTTTTACAACACATATCATTTTACTTAAATTTGGTGTAAATATGATATTTTCGTTTGAGGATGTGTGGACTACTATCCCCTCAAAGTGATGTGATTCGTTATCACACTAAATGAAATGTTTTAAAGATGTGTTTAGTTAATTTATATTATAGATATATAATTATAATTATACTTAAATGATATTATATAAATATACACATATAGGTCATTTTATTTCATTCTTTGAATACAATAATAAAAATAGAAATAATATTCATGCGTAGGTGTGGATTACCATCACCATGAAGGTTGTATTAAATTTAATAATTATATAAAATATAGATTATTATAATAAAAATATAATAAAAATAAATTATATTAATATCATATTTTACATATTGGAATCATGATAAAATTATAAGGACCAAATATATAACAAATTAAGAAACATTTGATGAACAAAGTAAATATTCTCTAAAGTGAAACCCTAACATAGGATGGTTAACAAGAGGGTAATATAAGGTCATAATCAAATCATATATAGTATGAGATATAATAATATGGTTATTTAAAATATTTATAATAAATTTATATTTATTTTATAGGTGGTTTGAATGATTATGATGACAGTCAAGACACAAGGTAATGGGATTTCATCTCATTTTTTATTTCTGTGATATACATGCTTTATTCACCACCAATTCCTTTTGTATGGTTTATGTACTGCCAATGAATTTATTATATTTACCTTATACAAAAACGTATGGTTATTCAAATATCCATTTTATTATCTTTATTTCATGGGGTCTAAGTTACAAAAGATTCCAAATTGGTAAAATAGTTTTTCCTCAATTTGCCTTCTTTGAGAATCATGTTTGTTAGGAAGATAAATTATTTTTTAGGTGTATATACTTAAATTTTACTTATTATATAAGGAATATACTTATTTTAATTATATTTTAAGCATCATGTAATTTACTTTTATTATATGGAGAGTATTATCCCAAGTAACCAAGTGGTAAGTGTGTATTGAATCAATCTCACCGCTTTTTGAGATTATTATTGATTATGCTTATTTGATGAAATATTATGATTTTTCTCTCAAGAACACTCATTAATTTCATTATTATATGGTATTTCAAGATATAATCATGTATTAGTACCATTTTCAACTCATTGGTAATTAAGATAATGTTTTTATATTAAATCTGGCTGTCTCTCTCCTCGATTGGGAATCAATTATATTCAAAATCCATGTCTTCAAAAATGTTTTAAAAGATGTTTAAAAATGATATTTGATGAAATTTTCAATTAAAAATGATTTTAAAAATGTTTTATGGTATTCAATTCTTTCGTAATAATTTTTCAAAGCTATTTTAAAATAAAAGGTTTTCAAAAAGGATATATGATCATAAAATTGTTTTCAATGAAGAAAGGATATTTCCTGTAAGAAACGTATTTAAAAGATCATTCAAAATCATATACAATATAAGATAATTTTTTTTGGAGTTACTTATGAATTTTTTGGAAAATTATTCAATGTTTCCTCTCATATTATTTGTTTAAATATATTTTTTTATATCATGATTTTTAGGAAACACAATTCTCTTTCATGAGTTATATGCTTTTTAAACCTACTTTTTTTATAGGTTATGTTTTTTAGGAAATTATTATAAAACCTGTTTATTTTTTCATAAGTTATGATATGATTACCCATTTATAATACCCCTTTCATTTCATGGTTTATGATATGTTTATTTATGATTTTGTTTCAAATGTAACTATGATTTCATTATGAGAACAATGGGACCTGTATATTAATCCAATGCACAAGGTAAAGATTTCTATCTCATGAGTTAGGATAATATGGTCTAGGGAATGAATCTTGACTACTAAGATGTCCATGGGAGTGAACCATGAATACCATGATGGTATGAGGAGTTAACTCATGCTATTAATATGGACATGGGGGTGAACCATGACAACAAATATTGTATGGGGAGTGAACCCATACCACCAAGATGGTTTTTGTAGTGATTCCTTGGATATTATGAAAATATTATTATATGATTGTGTCTATAACAATTATGTGTTACATTCCTCTGTTTTGATTTTATGGCTAACTTTTTTTATTTCCTTATTATTCAGGTCATATGAACATCTAATATTTATTTTATTATTCATGTATATGATATTTGGTATACAGGATATGATCATCCATTTTCATGATTATGTTATCATACCATTATGCTCATGATTATGCTTAAACACCTCCCTTGTTTACCCTTAATGATAATTTTAGATCACCCCTTTTTATGTTTCTTTACCTAGGATATGAAAAAGTGTATTATTTTTTATGTATCTAAGAAGGGGGTAGTCAAGAAGAACCAAGTGGTAGATAATGTATCTCACTTATGTATCCATTTTTATATTTTTATGCTTCCAAAGGCACTAGACTAGTACATTCGTTGGGTTTATGTGTTTATAATGTTTTAATTATTCCAAAAGATTTATGTAATGTTAATGTATTAAAATCTAGGTTCATTATAGTTGGTATTATATGGAATGGTTTAATTAAAATTTGAAATCTAGGATGAGAAAACCTTTGTGAGAACCCTATGGAAATATCTATGGATAAGTCTAATGATAGATAAATATGTAAGAAAATGTCATGGAATTTTAGTAAAGGATATAGTGATTGGTTTTCTATAAATAAATCCATGTCTAGATACTACAAGTGGTTTTGGTTCGGGAACAGATGTACCTAGGGGTAGAAACATTGAAAAGATGTCGCATACTTGACTCAGGGTAATCTAGTACATAACAATGGCCCTTTCTACACACCTGGTTTGGCACTCCAATGGGATATGCTATTTAAATTCAAAAAATATTCACAAAGAATCAAGAATGATTTAAATAGATTATGGCTAAGAAAAAACTATGATAAACCTATGGTTTCATATTTTATGGAATGTGTAATAATTTAGACATCCTATAAGTGAATTTTAATTATTATGTGGTAACTCACTATGATAATTGTTTCTTTCTCTTTTATTTTTCGATTTATTCAATGACATGAAACCAAAGAAACTGCATTAATGGTGGTTGTGATAGACAATGCAATGACTGTCCTCCTAAGACACTAAATTCTGTGGGAGTTGGAATGAAATACATTGTATCAATGCTCCCTCAACTTTTTGAAGCAATAAAACATGGTGCACATCCAAATGAGAAATGGTGGGAAGAAAATCCGGTTGAGTATTTTAGAAGGAAACATCCACCATCTTTTAGAGGGTCTTCTGGTACACTTGTTTCTAAACAATGGTTTAGTACTACAAAAAATATTTTCTTCATTCTTCAGTTTTCTATGTATGCTAAAGTCATTTAGGCTATTAATCGATTAAATGGTGAAGAATACTGATGGCGTACTCTAATCAAGTATACGAGGAAAATATATGTTATTGAACCCATAGATTGGGATTATTTGAATAACTTGTTTTTCAATAAGTAATTTCATTGTATTTTACATACTAATATGGATAAACTGTTCCTTGAGTTCAATCAAATGGATGATGAATATGTCGGTAACTAAGAGAAACATTTCAAGAGACTTCCAAGGTACACTTCAGGAATTATCATCCAACTCAAAAGTAATGTTTATAGGTCCTTCAATAAATTAAATAAAAGTATCATAAGGTAATTTTCCATAAGTTACATTAGTAGATATTAAGAGATTGTGTGTTGTGAAATCAAGGTTGAAATAGAGGTTTTAGCCATGTATCAATCTCATTTTTTAGAAAAGAAGAGGAAGATGGAGTTTAAAATAAAATATAAAAACCATGAAGAGAAGAAGTTAATATTTCCATTTTTTCTCTATGTGTAGAAATAATCATGTTGTAAATTTATTTATGGGGTCAAATAAATGGTTTATATGTGGAAGAGAAGGCTATTGAAAATTTTATTTCCCAAGTGATTCGAATAAGTTAGCTAACGTTTTGAATGGGATAAGCTTTCATTGAATGAACCGCCCACGATCGAGTGAAATAAGTTTTAGGAGAACCGGCATTATTACAACCACTACCCAAACCGAAGGGCTGGCGATGATGTTCGACATCAGCAACCTCTAAAGCAGAGGGACATGGGGAAATCTCATGAAATATATATTTCTAATTAGGGGTGAAATAACGACATGATGAAAGGTATCATTAACATCAAATCTATAATTACTAATGTCAAATTTGATTATTGATCTACCCACTCTTTCATATCTAAACAATTTATAAGGGTGTTAATATTAGACCAAAACAATTTTATGTGAAATTTTAATTGAAAACCCCTAATGGTACAATGATTGGTTCTAAAGTCTATGATTCCTCTTTGGTTTAAGTTTGTGGAGATTTTCTTCTTTAAAATCATATAATTATTTACTTGGTTGAATTTTATGTCATCTTAGGCATGGATTGGATATCTATGTAGAAATCCCATATCAATTATAGATGAAGGTAAGTAACTCTTGATATTTAAACCCTCATATGATCATCCCTCCACGTTATGATAAGTATGAACATACCGTGGATATTATATCCAGTGTATGGGTCTTAATTCACTTTAAAAATGGTTATTTATCTCAAATGGTTGTGGATAAAATTGACATCGATGAAATTCCAATTGGTCAGTATTTTGTGGATGTCTTTCTAGAAGAGTTTCCTAGACTTCCACCAAAATATGAAGTTTATTTCTCAATATAAGTAACTCCGAGTTCCACACAAATTTAAAATAATTCTTATAGAATGGATCTAATTTAGTTAATGTAATTGAACTATAAACTCCAAGAAAACCTTGATTAGGGGATTGATTCAAACAAGTGTGTCACCTTAGGGTGCAATGGTTCATTTTTGAAAAATAATGATTGATAAATGTGACTCTAAATTTTTTATCAGGAGTTAAACAAAATCACAACCAAGAATATTTATTCCCTCCACCATATTGATATACTATTTGATCAATTGTATGGAGATCAACACCTTTCCAAGATTGACCTTCATTCTTGATATCATCAATTGATGGTAAAGAATGAGGGTATAAACAAGATGGCATTCCATAAAATTTATGGAAAATATGATTATATAGTGATGCCATTTGGACATACTAATTACAATACTGGCGTCGTGGATTTAATGAATAGATTCATTAGATATTTCCTTGATCAGTCTGTTGTAGTCTTTATAGATTATATTATTATTAATTCAAAGAGCAAGTAAGATCATTAAGATCATTTGATAATTTTACTAAAGATCCTATTTAAGAAGGAGGTATATGAAAATTTTATAAATTATTAAATTTGGTTGCAAAAGGTTTCATTTTTGGGTCACATAACTCCATATATGGTACAACAATAGATCCATCAACGTCTGAGGCTATTGAATGCTGGACAAGACCAACCTTGGTGACTGAGATCTGTAGATTTCTTCATTTAGATAAATATTATCAAATATTTGTGGATAATTTCTCACACCTATATAATTTTTTAACCATGTTTACTCGGAAGGGTGTCTAGTTCTTATGGAAAGATGAATGTGAGGAAAATTTCATTCAACTAAAGAGTAGGATAGTTAGTGAACTTGTGCTTACATTACCCTATAGCAGAGAAGGGATTGGGATGTGTACTAATGAAAAATAACATGGTAATTGATTATTCCTCCTAATAGGTAAATATTCATGAGAAAAAATACCTTACTAGTTATTGGATTTTACAGTTTTAATTTTTGAATTAATGATATAGAGGCATTATCTTTATTGAGAAAAGTTTGATATATGTAATGATCATAATAGTATAAAAGATATATTCATACATACGAAGATGGACATGGTCCGGAGAAGATGGTTAGGTTTAATAAAGTATTATGAATACTCAATACATTACCACCCTAGGAATGTGAACAAGGTAGAAAATTCATTTAGTCGGAAGGATCATTCTAGATTATCCCTGACAAGGATAAAAAATATCCAATATTTCTAGATTTTCAAATTTTGGATCTAGGAATTGTGAAGTAAGGGGAAAATAATACATTTATCAAATGAATGTTTAACCCACTCTCCAATGGATGATTAAAGAGGAACAAAAGGAAGATAAACATATGGAAAAATTTCAAAAATGTTTATGAGTTTAACCTTGATCCAGATAGAATTATAAAGATCAAGAACCATGTATGTGTTCCTTACATGCCAGATTTGATGAAGTATCTTCTATTGGAAGCAAATAGTTCTTCATTATATATTTATACATAAAGTAAGAATATGTATAGAGACAAAAAAACATCTGGTGGGATGGAATGATTAATGATATTGTAGAGTTTGTATCATAGGGCTTGGTATGCCAAAAATTTAATGCAATAAGTAAAAACTCAAAGGAGATGTTGCAACCATTATCCATAATAGAATGGAAAAGTTAGAACAACACTATGGATTTTTATTTGGATTACCCAAATTCTCTAACTTGTTTAATTATATATGGGTGGTCGTCGATCAACTTACTATGTCATCACACTTCAATGCTATCTGAGAATATATCTCTCTCCATCTTTTATCCCTAATATACATTAAGGAATTGGTAAGGTTTCATGGATTTCCACATTGTATTGTATTAGAATGGGATCCATGTTTTTCCTCAATTTTTTGTGAACTATTTAGTAGGAAATTGATGTAGAATTGAGTTTAATCACTGGCTATCATCCATAGATATATTTTTAGTATGAATGATCAATTCAGACCCTATCAGATATATTGAGATCTTGTCCTCTGAATTTCAATGGAAGTTGGAATCAACAACTTCTTCTATTTCAGTTCTCTTAAAACAATATCATTTAATCGAGAATTCAGATGGAAACTTTTGAAGACCTCTATGGGAAGAAATTTAGACCTCCAACATGTGGGGATGATGTTAGATAAAGAAATATATTTGGACATGATATTGCTGATAAAATGGTCAAGAATGTTTGAACCATTAAGTACCCTATCAATGGAGCTAAAAGTTGGCAGAAATGTTACTTAGATAAATGTCAAAATGATATAGAATTTGAAGATATAGGAATTTTTCTTTTAGGAATCTCACCTCAAAATATGTTTATGAGATTTGGGAAGAAAGGTTAACTATGCCCCAGGTAAATTAGCCCCTTTGATATTATTTATTGTATGAAGAGTGTATCCTATCACTTGGAAATTCCTTTAAACCTATCTCAGGTCCATGATGTGTTCCACATTTCTCTCCTGAGGAAGTACATACATGTTCATTCACATGTACTGTACTCATAGGTCATACCGCTTGAGTAGGATCCATCTTACGAAGAATAATTAGTTGAAATTCTAGACTGATTAGAGAAAGTTCTACGAAATAAGATCAATTACCTGGTCAATGTTTTCTAGATATATCACCAATTAGATAAATTTATGTGGAACTTTATGTTATGATTATGTAGAATTATCCTCATTTTTTTACTCAAGTGACAATTTTTTAGAGTGAAATTCATTTGAAGGGGGTATTTTGCAAAACCTTGAGTTTTTATGGAGCTTTATTGGAATAAATTAAATTTTAATTTATTTCATGCAATGCTATAAGTAAAATATTCCTTTAACACAACACCAACGTGGAATACATTACACTCAACAACTACATAGCAAACATCACATGCAACACAAACATGGCGTACATTACGTGCAACACTGATGTTTCTATGAAACATCATTTTATTATTATAATTTTTTAAACAAGATAATTTTTTACTAGCTGTTAAACATCGTTATACAAATAGTTATAAATATTTTGTAAATATTTTTTATATTTTTTATATAAATAAATCATATTGATAATGAAAGTTATGATTTTTGGTAATGTAATTTTATGATTAAAAATATTGTCTTCTCGAATGAACTGCATTTAATATCCTTTTATGACAAAATAATAAAATTAATTTTATACACATTTAGATATTGAATTTTATAAAATAAAATTCATTTTTTAATTTATAATTTTGAAATTATCTTAGGGAGTGTTTTTTTGTATTTTTCTGAGGAATTGTGAAAAATACTGGATTTTAATTCAAATATGCTTTTTAATCCAATTTATTTATAAGGATGAATTATATTTTAATTTGGTTTAATAGTTTAATTATATTATATTTTTATCAACTAAGCCAATTTGATAATTGGAAAAAAATTCACATTTAAATGGGATAGAAAAACTTATCAAACTTTGGATCATTTTTATAATAAAACCCCACATTATCCACCTGGCTGAATGATTAATTTTAAACTAATTTCTACCAAATTTGTGATTGGAAATTGGGGAAATAGATTACATTTTTGGAATCATAATAATTTTAATGTATAATAATACCAAATTGGTTTTTGGAAAAAAATATTAGAGAATGTAATTAAAATTAGTTACATCGATTAACATAAAATTTGGCTTAACTAAGGACTAAACCTTAAATCTAAGACCCAAAACGACATAGAAACGTTTAAAAAACCCATTTTTAGGAAATTATCCATAAATTAACCTTCATTTACTGAGTTTTTTTGTTTTTATTATGTTTTTAGGTAAAACATGGGAACACCTGACTTGTTTTTGAACAATACCAATTGAGTCCTTTACCTTCCCTATAAAGGCCACCAACTCTATCCCATTTCCCACCTCTAAAACCACATAGATTTGAAAAATATATTCCCAAGTAACTTCCTAGAATCCATGACTTCATTTTTGAATCCTACCTTTGTGCATAAATCCTTCCATGTAATGTTTTTGGCACAAACTAAAAGGAGTTACCCAATGAAGTGGTAACATCTTCTCTTCGGATCCTTTATTTTATTATCCTTCTCCACCCCATAATGTCTCTTTATTCCATTATATTATAACAAAAAAATATCTGAAATATACTAGTATGTTTTTATTCTACTATTTCAACATACACATTCAAACAACTCTATCTAATGGGTAATAAACAAACTATTTACGTGTTCGTTGAACTACACCCTCTCTATGTGATGATTGTTAATTTTTTATTTCAATTTATGATGGGGGTAATTATGATAGGAACTCTATTTATATATTTTATATATTATAATTATTATTTCTTTAATATTATTTATTCATTTTACTACACATATCTTTTTTACTTTCCATTTTCTGTAAATACGATAATTTCTTTTGAGGATGTGTTGACTCCTGCCCCATCAAAGCAATGTCATTCGTTCACACACTACATGGAATGTATTAATGATGGGTTTAGTGAAATTATATGACATATGTATAACATTATAATTCTAACATAATGATATCATATACATGTATACATATATTTCATTCTCTATATTTATTTCTATACAGAAATAAAAAACAGAAACAATATTCATGTGTGTGTACGACATACCGTCTCCACGAATGATGTATTCCACTTCATAAATATATATTCAGTAGATTATTATAATAAAAATAAATTGAATATAATTTATTTTTATATCTTTTTTTAACATTTTGGAATTGGGATATTATTATAAGTATCAAATATATAACTAATTAAGACACATATGAAAAATAAAGTGAATATTATCCAATGTGAAACCATGACAAGGGATGGTAACTATTGGATAATATAAGTTCTTAAAAAAACCATATATGGTTTTAGATATAATAATATGGTTCTTTATAAAATATTAATAATAAATTTATATATATAATATAGGGGTTTTAAATGAGTTCGAAGATAGTCAAGACACTACGTAAAGGGATTTTATCTCACTTTTTATTTCCCTAAGATACATGCTTTATTCACCATCCATTCCATTGGTATGGTGTATGTACATCCCATGAATGTATTATATTTAACTTAATACTAAAATTATGGTTATTCACATAATATTTTTAGGATATTTGTTTCCTTGGGGTTAAGTTTCAAAAGTTACTAAATCGATAAAATAGTTTTGTCTCAATTTGACTTTTTTGAGACTCATGTTTTATTATGAACCTAAATTATTTTTGAGGTTTATATACATCTATTTTACATGTTATATCATTAATATTTTTTTGGTCGGAGTATATTACTCAAGTGGGGGGTGAACTGAGTATCTATAAAAATTTCTGGTTAAAAAGTAATCTTAAAAAGGTTTCCGCAAAAGGTTAAATACATCCCAGTGAATCAAGGTTATACTGTTATAAGAGTTTGAGTGTTTTAATAACTTCTTAGAAGCTTGATTTGTGCTAATTAATATTAATTCCAGTTATTAATATTACTTTTGAAGAAATTATACTAAGAAAAGACAATTATAACTTCTTTCCAAGATTAACTATCAATGTGAATTTAGTGATATCTAAATTACACAGTAAAGCAGTAAAACAGAGAAGACTAAATTAAACAGAACAATGGATATAGAAAAAGTAGTTTAGTGTCAATCCGAGACCTAATCCACTCCACTTGGTTATCACCTACCACCAAGTAGTTTATATAAATATACATGATCCACACCCAGGATCGGGGTTAAACAACAGTACACAGGACTGTACAGGTCGCACATGGACCTCTTCCACAGTTCATCATGGGAACAAACAACCAAGACACACAAGGACCTATTCCACACTTATCAGTGGTTATACGAATATAAAACGATGTTTGAGTAAGTATATCTTGCATCCTCCAGTTTAATGCGGGAGACAGAGTGTGTTGTTATACAAATACACAGACTGCTCGAAATATAGAAAAATGATACACAACAGAGCAGAAATATTGAGAATGGTTTATAAATGCTCTGAATTATAGTCTTTGTAGCTTTGGACTTATGAGATGAAGCAGATGCAGAAATCAAGTCCTCATATGGAAAACAGAGTGTCGCAAGTCAGACAGATCCAGCTTGTGTTCTTCGTGATTTTTTGACACTGCAAAGATATTCTCGATTATGGGATTCATTTGAACATCATGTGTTCTCCAATAGCATTGTGTTCCAAAAGAAAATACTTTATTTATTAATTATCTATGTTTATTCTGTTTTCAAACACATGCCTACTCACTTGTTTTGATTTTTAGTATCATGCCACACTTCTAATTTTTCATGGGCCACATTAATCATTTATCTTGGAGTGCACATGTTTGAGCTGAGAGGTTGCATGTATTCTGCACCTCGTACCTTGTACTATCAGATGACATGTCTACAAAGAAATATTAATTATGTTAGTGCATTTAAAATCTTCAAATATGACAATTGGATATTAAATTGAAATACGACAAATCATATTATGAAATGGTGTCACAATATGTCATGGAAACGGTGTCTCCTTCACAAAGTGTCTGGATTGGTCACGATGTCTTGAGGTCATGGTGTCTAGTTCACAGTGTCTGGTTCACTATGTCTCGATGTCATGGTGTCTTGTTCATGGTGTCTTATTCGTGGTGTCTTGTTCAAGGTGTCTGGTTGTCACAGTGTCTTCTTGTTCATTGTGTGTCTCACGTAGGCAAATATCTGTATTCAGACTTAAGTAGTGATATTTATGGAATGAATTAAACATAATCCTTTGTCAGATAAATCATTATAAAGTGAATTAAAAGATAGTGTATAGTAACCAAACTGAGTGTATAGCACTTAAGAGCATTGGATAGCTTTTACTTAAACACTTTTTCATTTGATGTGAGATAGATAACATAGATTTAACGTGGTTTATAGACTGAATATGATTTTTGATCATTAAAACATCATTAACACCTGAGGAGTCCAACAATATCCCCCTTTTTTGATCAAAAATCATGTATAATTAGAGTGTATATTTGTTCTAACAACATATTTCTAATGATCATATAACATATATAGAGTGTGTGTTCTCTTCTCCTATATGTCTCTGATATTTCTCCCACATTTGGGATTATCAAAAAGTAATAAGAAAAAGAAATACAAAAGTGACAAGAAAAGTGCAGAATGTATTAGATAAAAGATTGTCATTACAAAAAGTAAAACAAAATTAAAAAGATTCCCATCAAAAAAGAGTAAGCACTGTCCTTCTTCACTGGATGGTATTCTCTTTTCCCTTAGTATAAGCAATAGAAGAGGAATCCATAGGAGCATAGATTGAGGTAGAATATGGGAGTGAGCTGGTTGAGAGAGAAGGTAAAGGAAGACCTTCAAAGATAGTGGGAGCCATATAAGGTGCAGTAGAAGACCGAGGTAGTTGTTGATCAAGGATCACTTGCCTGATCTGACTCAGTGCTTTCCTTACAGACATATAAGTGGTGGCAATGGTAGAGGTGAATGAAGTAAAACAAGGCCTCAGAGGTGTAGCCACGGAAGAAATAATGGTTGTACTCTATACATGAAGATAGAGACTTAGAAGCTTAATAAAATCCCCAATTATCTCTCCCCCATACTTCATAGATTTCTCAAAGTCATCCTTGTTTTCCATAAACTTGTCCAACAGATGAGTGAACTCTGTGAGCTTTTGGACTTGAGTCTTGAAAGCTTGAGTAGTAGGAGGAATCCTCATATTTTTCACAATATATTTGAAATTATTGGTAATGTATGTCTTTGAGAAGATTCGGTTGAAGTTGAAATCCACTTTCTTGGGAATTTCTTACTGAGCATAATTAATAATTTTTGAATGGATTTTGATCAAATTAATAACTATGTCACTGTTCTTGATAAATTTAGATACATAATCATTATTGAAACTGATAAGAACATTCTTAAGTTCTTCTTTGACCACTGTTCTGTGTAGGTCACTGTCTAAGGAATATTGAGATGATTTTACAGATGTATTAGAAGCAGTTATAGCTGAGGTGAGAGATTTCAGTTGATTTATCACTTTTTGAAGGTACCATATATACTCATCAGGGAGCTTCTTAAGATTAACCATAAGATATCGCATTTGTTTCACAATCTGTTTGTTTCTTTCTGCCACTGTTTCAGCTAAGTAATCTTAATGAGGATGAATCTAAGAGACAAAATTCAATGGGGTTTGAGGAACAATAGGCTCCACAGGATGAGAAGCAATCTAAAATCCCGAATTCATCACTTTATTCATGTCTTTAATCATACCTCTTAGAGTCTTCACTTCATCACTAAGTAGTCTGTTTTAAACTCTAACTTCCATAATCTCATGAAGCATTTTGGATTGATTTTTCCTAATAACATTTTACAACAATAGTGAGGAATCTATCTCATGTAGGTTTCTTACAAGAGCTATTTGGGTATTCCCGAATGTTTTAACTCTAGAAAAAAGGGTAGCTCCAAATTCTTTCAGATCATATTTACTCACCAAGGATGGTTATTCTTGTGAGGGTTCAGAGATAGAGACTGATATGGTCTCAGGTTCTTTTTCAGGGGAAAGATTAAAGACAGATTTCAATTGAAACATAGTGGAAAGGTCAATGCCTTTAACTGAGACTTCATGGGAGTCATTCACATCATAAAATAAGGGGAATTTATACCAAGTGTCTATAGTGGTTGGATCAATCGAGTTTGGTACTTCAATAGATTCCAGATTTGGGGGTTTCTACGCCTCAACAATTTCATTCTTCTCAGTACTGATAGTCTTAGGGGCTTGATAGATTTACACAAATTCATCTCTTAGTTCCTCTCTCCTTTGCCGTCTAGAAAACTGAAAAGCCGACTCCAGCCTTTCTTCAGCTGAAGGAATGACTTTAAGAAACATATTCTTCCACTGGGAGTTCCTCAATGTTAGTTTCTTGCATAACATGTAATTCTTCTTCTATAAGATCATCCATAGCAATATTATCAGTTTCGCTGACAAAAAATTTTGATTCAACTTCCGGTTGATCTTCCGAATTAACAACATCATTAGAAGTAGGGACTTCCTTTTCACTTACTACATGAGGGACATGAGTACTATCTTCCTTATCAGAAATAGTGTCCTTATGAGGCACATCAGCCTCTTCTTCATCTTCCTCTTTAGAATACTCAACAACTTTATCTAGTTCCTAACCAGGATCAGTAATATTTTTTGGTCTTGATGAATGTTCCACTGGATTGAACATTTCATAAATCCTATCATTGTCTTCCACCCATTCCTTTTTTCAAGGATTCGAATTGATTTTCATCCTCTTGATAATGTCTTTTGAATGGCAGAACTCATAATCCTTGATAAATTCTTCATTAGGTCTAACCATACCTCTTCCATGAAGCATGGTAGAGATAATATGATAATAAAACAAGGAGGTAGACATGGATGTGGTTTTGATAAGCTCACACATATAGTGTATGACATACTTAAAAAGGTTGATTTTATTCCCATTTTTTATAAGATAAATCTGAAACACATAATGATATTTTAGTACAACAAAATCACCTTTTCTGGGGCCAATAATGTTCTATATAAACTTAAACAGAAGTCTAGATTATCCATCTAGTTCATCAGCAATGGAACTCCTCTTGATGTCATTTCTAGTTAATATTTTTAGAGCATCATCCAAAAAAAAGAATTCACTAGAAGGTGGAGGTCCTCTATGATAGTCCTCACAGATGCCTTCATGAGGTGTCATAAGGCATGAAACCAAAAACCTCAAAGAGAATGAGAATTTCTGGCCATTTATCTAGATTCTCACAACATAACCATCTTCAGAATCAAAGGAGAACTGAACATACTAATAAAATTGAGCCACAAGCTTAGGGTAGATAGGTCTATATTTCTTCAAAAACCATTCTAACCATCCTTGATCTTTTAAAACATTTAAAACTATAGACTTACTTGTTAGAATCCACTTAGGGAATATCTCTTTCTTAGGTACTACAACTCAGTTCTCCAGATATGGATTTAGAGGACCTTCGAGTGCCAGTTTAGGTGCGATCTTCATCTTCTTTGAGCTACATTTATCAGGAGTCAAAGATGAAGGGTGTTTCATCATGGGAATTCACCAAAGGTTTCAGAGAGAGAAGGGTTAAAGGATTTAGGAAGGGATACAAATTGAGTGAATAGAAGAAATCTCGATTTAAGGACAAGTGACACTTCCTTTATTCTATCATTTAGGAATACCAAATTTCAGAAAACTAAAAGCACGGGAAAATAATAAGGTGAAATGAATAATTACCATGATATAGTTTTTAATTTGTAAATAAAAATCATAAAAAATATTTATGGTGCGATCATATCCAATCTTCATGGGGAGACAGTGAATAAATTTTACGGTGAGATAGTGAGTGATCCTTATGGTGAGACAGTGACTGATCCTTATGGTGAGAAAGTGATTGTAAGATAGTAATCACGAAATACTAACTGTGAGATGGTAAACATGAAACCATAAGATATAAAACAGTAAGATATAAAACAGTAAGATATAAAATATTATGATATAAAATAGTAAGACATTTATTTAAGATTTATCCTACCTAATTCATGTATGATGTAGTCTATTCTTTCCAGATTTAATGGTTTGGTAAATAAATCAGCAAACTAATACTCATTACCAATAAATTTCAAAGTGATATCACTTTTTTGATAATGATCTCTCAGAAAGTGATGTCTTACATCAATATTCGTTTTCCTAGAATGTGAAACATGATTTTTCGAGATGTTAATAGCACTTTTGTTGTCACAATTTATAGGTACATGTCCTGAATTGATGTCCATAATCTAGTAATGTGTGTTTAATCCACAAGATTTGTGCACAAATTCTGCCAGTAGTTATATATTCATCTTCTGTAGTAGATAATGCAGCAGAATTTTGTTTCTTACTACACCATGATACTAGTGACTTTCCTAAAAAGTGACATGTTCTTGAGGTGATTTATCTATCTAACTTAAAGCAACCGAATTCATCATCAGAATAACTAAATATGTAAAATGATTGTCCTCTACGATAGAATAGTCCAAGATTGGGTATATTCTTGAGGTATTTAAAAATTCTTTTTACAACATTTAAATGAGATTACATAAGATTTCTATGAAAACGAGAACACATACACACACTAAACATAATTTCAGGTCAACTAGCAGTTAAGTAGAGTAAACTTCCAATCATTCCACTATAAGTAGTTTGATCAACAGATTTTCCATCTTCATCAAGATCTAACATAAAAGTGGTACGCATGGGAGGGTCACTACTTTTAGTGTTATCTAATAAAAATCATTTTAGAAGATCTCTACTATATTTACATTGAGTTAAAATAATACCATCATTGTTTTGAAATATTTGAAATCCGAGAATGAATTTTAGTTCACCCATTAAACTCGTTTCAAATTCATTTCGCATCATTTTAGAAAAATAAACACATAAATAATTTCTTGAAGATCCAAATATAATGTCATCTAAAAATATTTGAGCAACTAAAACATCATTATAAATTATTTTTATAAACATGTTAGGATCATCTATTCCTTTTATAAAACCTTTGGAAATAAGAAATGTACTCAACCTATCAAACCAAGCTCTTGGATCTTGTTTTAAACCATATAATGCTTTTGATAATTTAAAAATATGATTTGGAAAATGGGGGTTTGTAAAGACAGTGGGTTGTCCAACAAATACATCCTCATCAATATACCCATTTAATAATTCACTCTTAATATCCATTTGATATAGTTTGAAATTCATACGTGCAGCATAAGAAAGTGTGATTTTGATGACATCAAGTCTAGCTACTGGTGAAAAATTTCCTCATAACCAATTCCGTCTTATGGACTATAGCTATGTGCAACCAATATTGCCTTGTTTCAAACTATGTTACCAGCTTCATATACCTTATTTATATATACCCATTTAGTGACTTTAGTGAATGTGCCCTTAGGTCTTTCAACAAGTTTCCAAACTTGGTTCCTTTCAAACTAATTAAGTTTTCTTGCATATCCATCACCCAAAATTCATCATTGATATCATTATTAATGTTTTTCGGTTCATGTTGTGACCAGAAGACTTGATAGTCAACCTGATTTCTAAGAGAAGCTCTAGTTTGAGTTCCTTTTTCTAGGTCTCTTAAAACAGCATCTAAAGGATGGTTCTTAAGAGTTCTAAGAGCTCTAGAGAATGAGGGACTAGAGATTTCAGGTTTATTAAGTGTTTCATGTTCACTGTGACTTGAGTCAAAGGAATTTCCAGAACTGGATGTTTTCACATATTCTTTCACAAAATGGTTTGAGGATTTTGAACTAATGTTCAGATTTGATACACATACTCCAACTTTTCTAGAATGGTTTTAGATTCATGTGGATCTGCTTCATCAAATTTGATATGGACAGATTCTTCCACACATTTTGTTCTTTTGTTGAATACTCTATTAGGTTTACTTGCCATGGAATATCCTAAAAATATACCATCATTACTATTGGATGAAAATTTTGCAAGGTTTTCCTAAGTATTAAAAATATAGACTTCACAACCAAAACTTTTAAAGTAGTTAACCTTGGGTTTTTGATTGTTCCATAACTCATAATGTGTCCTTTTACGAATAGGTCTAATCAACACTGTATTGATTATGTATCATGCTATATTGATAACTTCATCCCAAAAATAAATAGGTAGGTCATATTCACTAAGAATTGTTCTCGAAATCTCTTACAGGGATCTATTTCTTCTTTCTACTACTCCAATTTTTTGAGGTCTTCTAGGGGAAGAGAAATTGTGACTATAACCATTTTGTGAACAAAAGGATTCAAAATCATGATTTTTAAACTCACGGCCATGATCACATCTTAATGATTTAATTCTATGCCCACTAAGATTTTCCACAAACATGGCATATTTAGTAAAATAAGAGCATGCTTTACTTCTGTGAGCCATAATGAAGGTCAAAGTATATCTAGAAAATTCATCTACAAGAACATAAACATAGTGATGCCCATTTAAACTAGAAAATATAAATTGTCCAAACAAATCCTTGTGAACTGGGTTTAGAGGTTGAGAGGTTGACACTTCTTTCTTTGGTTTGAAGGAAATTTTGTGTTGTTTTCCCTTTTGATAGGGATTACACACTTAGTAATTTGGAAACTAAACTTGGGGGAAGTCTTCAACTAAAATTTTTCTTATTAGCTTTCTAAGGGAGTGAATATTAAAATGTCATAGTCTTTAATTCCAGATCCAAGACTCATTATGAAATACACTTAAGCATGAATCATTTTGAGAAGCTAAGGAATCTATGTTAACAGAGTAAACATTTAAATTTCTTAATGCATAAAATACTAATTCTTCTTTAGAATTAGCAACATTACAAGAATTATTTTCAAATCTAACATGAAATCCATCATCACTAAATTTCGAAATACTAAGCAGATTATATTTTAATCCATCAACAAACAGTACTTTAGAAACTAAAAATGAGTTAGAGTTACTGATTTGGCCGAGGTCAATAATCATTCCTTTGGCATTGTCACCAAATGTGACATATCCTCCATCTATTTTTTTAGGTTCTTGAAGCATGAGTAGTCTCCTGTCATGTTTCTTGAACATCCACAATCCAAGTACCATAAACTATTACTGTAACTCTTTAAGCATCATTCCTACAAAATTAATTATTAAAAATATATTTTGGTACCCATACATTTTTGGTTCAAGTAATATTAGTAATGAGTGCTTTAGGAACACATATCTTCCTCATAGGTTTCCTATAAGAATTAAGTAATGTATTTGAAAAGTAAACTCTATTTGGTCCAGAAAAACATGAAACAGTAGAATGTGTATCGTAAATTGAATTAGTTGATTTGTGTCCAGAACTGGGAGTAAAACTATATATCCTAGATTTAGAAACTAAATTTTTTCTACTAATATTTCTTTTTACAGGTTGATAACCAATGCTAGTGTTATATTTAGGGGAAATTTTATTACCTATCATTTGAGTAAGGGTATTTTTCCCATTGGTAAACGTTTCTAGTTCATTCTTCAATTGATCATTAAACATTTTTAATTCATTGTTCTCTTTGAGAAGTTGATCATTTTTCTCTTTTTCAGTTTTGAGTTCAAATTTAATAGTTATAGTAAGATCATATCGTTTCTTCAATGTTTTATATTTGTCTTTTAGTTCACTGCATGTTTCTTCAAACATGTTATAGTATTCAAAACATTTCTTCATTAGTCGTATTTTCAGAGTCACTCTCATCTCCAGAATAGTATGAATTATGTACAAAAGAGTCCAGTGTTACCTCAGATGTGTTTGTCATAAAACACATATTGGCTTTGTTAGCTTGTTCATCATGCGATGTTTCTGAGTCACTTGAACTATCCTCAGAAGCACTCCAGGTTGGTTTCATTGCCTTTTTATACTTCATATCCTTGTCCTCATATCTCTTTTTGTACTTGATCTTTGGACAGTCAGACATGATATGTCTTTTGCACTTACATTCATAGCAGACAATCTCGCCAGTCTTTTCACTTCTTTTCCAATCCTTCTTCCAACAACATTTTTTGTCATATTTTCCCATGAAGTTGGGATTTATAGAAAAAGTTCATCTTCTTGAAAAATTTCTTGAATCTTCTAGTTAAATGAGCCATCTCTTCATCACCGCCAGGTGTTGATTGTTCACTATTGGAACTTTCTACAGAAGCATCCAATTTCCCATTGTCATTGTGCTTAGTGGTGGTGGTTTTGAATGCAAGAGATTTTTTTGGTTCATCCTCCTCTTTCTTGTTGAATTTCTGCTCTTCTTCATACATCATCGGATTCCCAATGAGTTTTTTTACAGATAGATTTCTGATGTCAAATGATTCTCTAATAGAGACATAGGTTCCTCTCCATCTATCAAGAAGACATCTGAGAATTCTCATGATCTGTTCTTTGACAGTGACTTATCTTCCTAGAAAAATCATTGCGTTGAAAATCACATTGAACATAAGATATATGTCAGATATAGGCTCATAAAGTTTCATTTTAAAGTTATCATATTTAATAGTATAAGTATTAAGTACCATTTCATTTACACTAGATTTTCCTTGATGTGAGACAGATAGTTTCATGGGCAGTTTTTCAAGTAGAAAATCGATTGAATTCTTCATCTCCTAATGAACAGTATAAAGAATTCATAACTTTGCAATTGTTATTGTAGTCAGTTTTTCAGGTTCATCCCTTATGATTCTATTCGTAGAAGGAATATTATATTTATCTATAATGGAAGACCAAATTTTAAAACCCATACTCTCTAAATACATTTTCAATTTAATTTTACATTCAGAATAGTTGTTTCCATTAAATATTGGCGGTCTGTTTATTGAAAAACCTTCTAATCTATGATAAATAATACAGAAATACTTTGAGAGAGCTAGAAAATTAGAATTAACAGAAATCTACAGATCAATAATGTACAACTAAAATCACTGTTGAATAAGGTTAAACAATGTCTTAATAAACGACCTTTGATACCAAATGTTAGTCAGAGTCGGTTACTTAAGAGGATGTGAATTGAGTATCTATAAAAATTCCTGGTTAAAAAGTACTCTTAAAAAGGTTTCCACAAAAAATTTAAATACAACCCATTGAATCAAGGTTATACTATTATAATATTTTGACTATTTAAATAACTTCTTAGAAGATTGATAAGTTCTCAGTAGTCTTAATTTCAGTTATTAATATTACTTTTGAATCTATTATACTAAGGAAAGACGATTATAACTTCTTTCCAAGATTAACTATCAAAGTGAATTTAGTGATATCTGAATTATACAGTAATGTAGTAAAACAGAGAAGACTAAATTAAGAAGCACAACGGATATGAAATAAGTGGTTCAGTCTCAAACTGAGACCTAATCCAGTCCACTTGGTGATCACCTGTCACCAATAATTTTATATAAATAAACTTGATCCACACCTTGGATCGGGGTTAAACAACAGTACCCAAGACTGTCCAGGTCCCATAGGGACCTATACCACATTTCTTCATGGGAACAAACCACCATGCCACACATGAACCTTTTCCATTATTATTAGTAGTAATACAAATATAAAAATATTTTTTAGTAAGGATATCTTGTATTCTTCTGTTTAATGCAGGAGACAAAGTGTACTGTTATACAAATACACACACTACTCTAAAGATAGTAAAATGCTACACAATAGATCAGAAATATTGAGATAGGTTTTGGAATGCTTTGAATGATAGTCTTTGCTGCTTTGGACTTCTGAGATGATGCAGATGCAAAAATCAAGTCCTCATATGGAAAGTAGAGTGTTGCAAGTCAGAAAGATCTGGATTATGTTGTTCGTGATGTTTTAAACATGTAAAGATGTTCTTGATTTAGGGATTCAATTGAAATTAGTGTGTTCTTCAGTAGTGTTGAGTTTCATGAGACAATAATTTCTTTAATAATTCCTTAGGTGTATTCTATTGTCATGCTCACGCCCACTCACTTGTTTAGATTTTTAGTATCATTCCACACTTCTAATTTTTCATGGTCCACATTACTCTTTTAACATTAAGTGCATGTGTTTGGGCCAACATGTTTTATGTATTCTTCACCTCGTACCTCATACTGTTAGAGGACAAGTCTACAAAGAAATATTAATTATGTAAGTGCATTTAAAATCTTAAAATAGGACTATTATAGATTAAATTTAAAGATGAAAAAACATATTAGGAAACAGTGTCATAGTACGTCATGGAAATAGTGTCTCCTTCACACGGTGTCTGGATTGGTCACGGTGCCTTGTGGTCACCATGTCTAGTTCACTATTTCTGGTTCACAATGTCTCGATGTTCCGGTGACTTGGTCACAGTGTCTTGTTCACGGTGTCTTTTCCATGGTGTCTTGTTTAGTGTGTCTTGTTCACGGTGTCTTGTTCAAGGTGTCTTGTTCACGGTGTCTGGTTGTCACGGTGTCTACATGTTCATAGTTTCTTACACTTTGGAAAGTATATGTATTCACACATAAGTAGTGATATTATAGGAATTAATTGAACTTAATCCTTTGTCAGATAAATCATTATAATGTGAATCAAAAGATAGTGTATATTAACCAAACTGGGTGTATAGCACTTAAGATCTTTGGATAGCTTTTACTAAACAACTGTGAATTTGATGTGAGATAGATTACATAGTGTTAACAAAGTTTATAGAATGAATAGGATTTTTATCATTAAAACATGATTAATACATGAGGAGTCCAACAATCTAATTATTTTAATTAAATGTTATGCTTTATGTAATTTTATTTTCTAAAATGGAGAGTATGATGACAAGTAAACAAGTTGTAAGAGTTTATAGAAACAATGTCCTAACTTTTCGATATTGTTAATGATTATGTATCTTTGATTAAATCTTATTATCCATCTCTCAAGATCACTCATTAATTTAATTCTCCTATAGTTATTTAAGATATCATCATGTATTATCACCGTTGTTTCAGTCTTTTGTACATAATATTATGTTTTATATAAAATATGATCATCTATCTCTTCCGTCAGAAATCGATTTTATTGAAAAAACATCATTTGAAAAATATTTTCAAAAATGTTTTCAAAAGATATTTGAAGCCATTTTCGAGGAAAAAGAATTTTAAAAACGTTTTATGGGTTTCAATTATTCCATTATAAGTTCTCAAATCTATTTTTAGAGAATAATCTTTTCAAAAAGGTTTTATGTTTTAAAATGTTTTTTCAATGAAAATGGGTATTTTACTTAAGAATTGTATTTGAAAGTTATTTCAAAATTATTTCTCATCAAAGATAACATTAATTGGAGTTACAAATTAATTTCTAGGGAAGTTATTCAATATTTACATTTATATTCTTTCTATGAAGTGATTTTCTTTTGATGGCATGATGTTTATAAAACAAATTTATCTTTCACCGATTATATTCTTTTAAAACTTGCTTATTTTCACAGGTTTTTATTTTGATGAAATAATTATGAAACCTGTATATTCTTCCACATGTTAAGATATGATTACATGTTAATCATACCCATTTTATTTCATGGGTAATGATATGATAATTTATTATCATCTGGCACATGTATGTAATATTTCATTATGAGAAGTTTGCGACCTATATCTCTCTCTAATGCATTGGGTAAAATTTATATCGCATGAGATAGACAAAGATGGTATTATGAATTAACATTGTATACTAAGAAGAAAATGAGAGTGAACCATGACTACCAATATGGATTGAGGATTGAACTAATGCTACATAGATAGCCATGGGGTGAACCTTGAATACCAAGATAGTATGGGGAGTGAAACCATACTACCAAGATAGTCTTGGAAGAGATTATGTGGCTACTATGAATATAATATTATATTCTTATGTGTTTCTGATAGTTACATGTTTCAATCCTATGTTATACTTTCATGGAATATATTCTTTATTTCTTTATGATTCATTTCTTATGAACTGCTAAAGTTTATTCCAGGATTCATGTATATGATCTTTGATATGTATGGTGTGATCTTATATATTCATGATCATGTTATCATACCCTTATTCCCATATTTATGCATACATATCTCACTTGTTTACCCTTACTGGTCATTTGTCTCAACCATTTTTAGGTTTCTTTTCCCATGTTATAAAGATATTTATTATGATTGATGTTTCTAAGAAGGGTTCTAGTCAAGAAGAATCTAGTTTGAGAAAATGTAGGTCACTTATCTATCAGTGTCTTTGGTTCTATATTTTAAAAATCATTATACTAGTAAATTCTTTGGGAATATATTTGTATAATTGTTTCTGTATTTCAAACATATTATGTAATGTTAATGTATAAAAAGTGAGGGTCGATATACTTTACCCTTATCCTTCTGTACCATCATGAAAGAACATGTTCCTAACCCTCCCATCTATGATCAATCTATCCTCAACATGTTTAAGAGACCATGTAAACATGGATTAGAATGATTCATATTATAATTAATATTAAAATATCAAAACCTTTCCAATAGCGACTATAAAAAGATGTATGTGGCTAGGTTGAATTTATGTGGTGAAACAGGTCTCTTTATGTCATTTATGTACCCCATTATATTAAATACATGAGATGATATTGAATTTCCTTCATTAGTTTTATATAAAATAGATCCTTTGAATCCACAAGCCTTTCATTCATATTTTTCTCCTCATATATCCATTTGAGGTTTTCTATCATATTTTAAGATTCCTTGGAATCATGTTTCGTTTATAATATTAGATCTTTGTTAAAAAGCATGAGAGTAGAGAATTCCAATAAATCCTTTCGAATATTTTCAAGGGAATCTACCTCCATTTATAGAATGGTTTTACCATACAGTTTATTAGGAATGGGTTATTCAATTAAAGAGAATTTTATTTTTTTCATGGGAACATTTATAAATTTCTGATACTATCCAAGGAAGTTACTATTTTTTAGATTTTGTATACATTATTGACATTATGACTGAGTTGGATGATGATAATTACGATTAAATTATCTAAAATGGAATATTTGATAAGATGATTATCATGTTTAATTTTATTTTAAAACATATTTATTATTGAAAGTACTCACACTAAAATTAAATACTCATAAATAATATCCATTTAATGATTCAAGACCTATTTTCATCAGGAATTACACTATGTATGACATAAGTGATCCACGAATATATCTAGTAGACTATGATTATCAATGATATCTTATTTCAATATTATATTGTTGAGTAGATAACTCTTTGCCAAAATCTATCAGATGGATATAATGTTAACTCTTTTCATATGGTATTGATAGAGTAGAAATTGTCCAATTTATTAAATGTATTTAAAGGATTATATTCTATATATTTTGACATTTTGAGTTGAATTACATCGTTTTTTTTGAATTTTATTTTTGAAGTCATTATAAAAATGTTTTAATTAAATCTTTTATGTTTTTTTAATATTTCTTAAATAATTTGATCAAGCCATGAATTTATTTGTGTTTGGATAAAAATTTAAAATTTTAACATAAATTGGGTAATTTTGGCTAAGTATATATTATCAATTTTCTTTTCTATTCTTCACCATAGGATAATTTCCTAGCTTGTATGATGTTCTTCTTTACCAAAATTTTAGTCTCTTAAGATATTTTCACAACCTGTAGGATAATTAAAAATCCCATAAGATATTTCTCCATTAGTATATGACATTACAAATGTATCATAAGACATTGTATGACTATAAATATTTGGTTTCGTAAGGCTGTTATCGATCGTAATTATTTATGGTGTTTTTATAAGTATTTTTTCCATTTACAAAAACATAATAATGTATGACTTTCATTAGCATCATGTGAATTTTTCCCCAGCACATGTTTTTTCTATAATACTTTTCCCTATTATTATGAATTCCATCTAGATTGTATTAATATGTTCCTACATGAATTTTAATTTCATAAGATTGTAAAATTATAATGAAATTGAATATCATATTATGAATTCTTTGAATGATTGTAATTTTTTACTTTGTGAAATTTCAAGGTTTCATGTTGCAACTCCCAAGTTTCATAAGGGTTCCAACTATGGTAAAGTGATACATACTAGTACCAACATATATGAATATTACTATGACAGGGTAATATAATCTATGTAAAGGTAATTCCATAGTTTTTAAGACTACACCAAGGTTGTCATGAGGTATGAAAATGTACTCTAAGGACTGGAAATATATATATAAAAGGCACATCTAACCATATATATTTCAAGATACATCAACATGCATGTATTAAATATAAGTTATATAGGTAGATTGTAATATGAATAATATTTTTATCAGCAATAATGAGTAATATATTGATTTTTTAGATGATCAGATTAGAATGAAGATTTAAAGACATGAGGAGAAAATGAAACCTTCCATAAATTTAAAAGTGAGGCTCTCAAATATTTGATCAGGGATAAAGAATATGGAAAATGATTCAATTGAAATGAAATGTGAGTCCAGTATTTTAGGGAGACATAGATAATATATATTTATGGAGTTTTATCATGATTTTTTATTGATTTAGTTTTCTTTTTTCATTATGTTCTGAAGTGCCTTAACATTTCCCCATCTTCTGTGTGACCCCTAAAATATAGGGGTAATTTTCGATGTGATCCTGGAAGATAAAGAGATCCATTATAATGATTGAGTCCTAATTTTATTGAATAAAAACTCTCTTATATTAAATTATTTTGTTTTTAGTGTGGTTTTTATACTTCTTAATATGTTCATATTTATGTTATTAAACTATAATATCCCAACACTTTCTTTCAATTAATATTTTTATTTATTTTTATCTTTTTATTTTGTTATAAATTAATGGATGTTTCCATTTTATTTCTGGCCTTTTTAATGGTTAATGGAATGTTTTTATTTTTTTATATTTCAAGATCTATTCTAGGGAATTAGCTCAATATTGGACATGGATCTATAATAAGAGTAGATACTCGAGGTTAACCAGCTAGCCACTGAGAGCCACTATCCAACCTGTTCAGTTTCTATTGTTATATACATTCTTCCTAGAACCATCATATACCTGTTGGGACTTCTAGTTTTCCATACATTCTACATAGTGCCACATTATAGCTCATGAAATCCATTGGCTATCCATTGATGCTAATCTAGGTGAGGAATTTAATGTAAGTCTCATAATTACATCCCCCAAAGCCCATATTCTATTTCATTAATCTTATCTATGTAACCTACATTGATTCATTCAATGTTGAAGACTCCCATGAGATGATTTTTGGCCCTTTAATACTTGTAACTGTAGGATTATAAGATCCAATTTATGAATTGAATCTCTTATAATAAGTGTTCTCTTGAATTGATTATAAATTCTCATTTTCTTCACATTCTCTTTATTTGGGGGTTTCAATCCTTAAATCATTATCATGTTCGAATATTGATTTATGGTTTTCATTTATATTTTTCATTCATGATTTATTCTACCCTTTATTTATCCTTCAACAATCTAGTTTAGTATCCCTTATTGGTTGATTGTTGATCTTGTTAAATAAGGTAGGTGGTTTCAAAAAGAAATTCATATCAATTTTATACATTGTAGCTTGTTTTTATTGAATATAATTTCTAATTGATTTTAAAAACCTAACCTGAGACTATTGAATAGGTTTTTTAAATGGAATAGTGTGTTTTGAATCTCTTGGGTATACCTTTTCAAATAATGTTTTTATTTCCATAAACTGGTTTGAATTTGAAATGAATGACTTGAAGAATTCTTTACGGGTTGTTCTTGAGAAAATAATAAATGTAATATCTTATGGATTTTAAATAAAAATTATTTATTTGAAATTAATTATTTTTCCAGAAAACCATTTTATTTTGGTTTTATAAAATGAAATGGCTTGTTGGAAGATGATTTAGAGATTCTTGAAATATTATTGAATAAAATAACTTGAGATAAATGATTTTACCTTGATTAATTTTATTAAATCACATGAGATTTTGGGTAGTTAGGTGGGTATTTGAGGAACTTAACTCTAAGAATGTATTATATCGAAGTAGAAATGGATTGATGAATAAAAACATAATCAAACTGAAAGGGGGGGGGGGTATTTCATTCATTATGGTGTTCTCTTATCCCCCTAGGCCTAATCTATTGGGATGTGTGCACACATGGATCCATTTTTCACAAAGAAATTCTAGGATACATTCCCCCAATCTAACAAACCTGATGACTTTTAACAAAGATTATATAATAAATAATTATTTAAATATTCCAATGGCAATGAAATATTTTATTCATTCCCATTTGTTGAAGATTCTTATTCATGTCTGATTCATATACCTATTTTATTCAAGTAATTGAAATTATTTTAAAATCATTCATTATTGAATGTTTTCAAATAGATTTCTATGCATTGTTTTTTTTCAAAATTGATAATATATGGTTTATTTGATATGGATTTATTATTAAAACATTGAGGTAAATTAAACATGGTTGGTGTTTCTAAAACCCCATATATTCCTCTTATTGTATATAGAATTTATTTGTATAGGTATACGGAAAGGGAAATCACCACTTAAAGATTGTGATTGTCCATGAAAAGAGAGTCCTTGTGCGATGGTGGTTATAGGAGGATTGTGTGGTCCACTTATTTTGAGGAGATCCTGAGTTGATATGATACATAGATTAGGTGATGACTTTTGTTTATATACTATTTTTAGGAAATTAAATTATCTACCTGTTTTACATTTCTATTAAATACTATATTGGAATACTAGAAATTTATGTTTTCGATCTGCTATTTTCATTGATATTTTTTTAGAAATCATTTCCCTTGATATTTTCTTAATGTTTATACACAATCCAATATCCCATGGGGATCAGGGAGTCCCATTGGAATTTATTAGGAATGGCATAGATAGTTATATAATAGATTATACAATTTGGTTTGTGAATAATTAGTATCAAATGGATCTTATGTCTCTTATTGTAAATTATATATTTTTGGTTTTTTATTTGTAGGCATGAAATATGACTTTGCGGATTTAAGTTGTAGGTTATGAGTAATTAAAGGGCCAGATATCTTCATAACGATCATTAAGATATCATGTGAGTTTGAAAAAAGGTTTCCCTAAGATATTACCATGATTGTATCCTAGAAATGTTCCAATACATGATCTATGATTTTTGTTTCTATGTGGAATTAAGATTGTTTGAGTTGATGTCCATATGTCTCTAAACTAATGCTTGCTTGTTATTTATTGATGTTGTACAGTATAATACCTCCAAGAACACATCCAAGTAGGATTTTGGAGGGAGCTAATAATGAACCATAGACAGAAAATCCTCCATTTGATCATAACCTCATAGAGGTAGAAGTGTTTATAGTCTGAGCTCTAGGGAATGGGGACACATTTTTTCCCACTTATTCCCTATAAGTTAAATTTGAAGGGATGATAGCGGGTATCAATTCTAGGAGCTTCATTATTTAAAAAATCATCCTTCTATGGAAAAATTTATCATCATGAGTATATTATTAGTTGGGAAATATTGATAAACTCTTGATTTCTTGGAGATGATGGATTTTATTAAGGTGAAGTGTGTTATATTCAAGTGATAAGGGACTACTGAGTGACTGTGGGATGACATATTTTTGGTGTAGCTGATTGAAGGATTAGAGTGGAAGGACATTTTGACCCTTATCAAATATTATTTTCCTCTAGAGTTGATGTTTTTGATTATGTATATTGAATTTTTCAACCTCTACCATGGTGATTGGATAATTACCTTGTATGTTAACCATTTTTCTAAATTTCTTCATTTTTCACCTGAGGTAGTGTTGAATGATAAGAAAAAGGCTCATAAGTTTTAGATGAGTCTTAGGGTGGATACAATGGAAGTGGTTCTAGATTGTATGATTCTTATAAATCATCTATAGTTTCTTGTAAGGGCCTATTAACTGGTTTATAATTTTGATTTTTTTTTGCCATTTTTAGCATTATTTCTTAGAGGAAACAAAAATTTACAGATCATTTGGATTTCCAAGACAATCGAAGAGGTTTTTTCATGTATTTTCCACACCAGGTAGAGGTATGTACTTGTCAATTACAAGGGGATCAACACAATAGTCAGATTATTAAAGGAAAATGGGGTTTCTATCTTATGTATGAGGAACCAAGCTACTTAACTCAGTGAAAGAGTATTTAGTGGGAACAGATGCTGGTCATATGATAGTTTGAGGATCTATTTCTATTGATTTATATTTATTGAAATCTTTATGTGATACTTGTTACCCACATTATTTTTCATAAACTCACACTATGGATCTATTGAATCATATAACGAGACTCAAAATGTGTGTGATATAAATTTCACTTCCTCTCAGGATGAAGAGATAGTGGGGTCTCTGATGTCCCTCTTGTGTTTTCTCTTTGATAGAGCTCTTTCTAGTCTGGGTAATTTTAGTTCTTGATATATTTCCCATAAAAATAATTCTCATGATATAATATTTGGATTTTTATGAAGAGATAAATGACTATTATTAATAGTTGGTTTCCATTTCTTCCCCTAATGGGGAGTTCCATTTTTTAAGGTAGAATGGGACCCAATGGATAGTTGATACAGAACATCTATTTAAAAGATAAGAAAGATGATATCTATTTTTTTGTTTAACTATTTAATTAATAATCTTTTAGTGAGCCTCATCTAGTAGTTTTTGAGTTCCCAAAAGTGTTTCTATGAGACCTTTTTTGTATCCCATCAATGAAGGAGGTATATTTATCTATCGATTTAGTGCCACGTACAAATTCTATATCTATTTCCCCATACTATAAGAAACTAGTTGATCTAAAGGAATTAGAAAACTATTTGGCTAACTTGATGGAAAAAGGCTTAATTTGACCTATTATATCTTGTTTTACATCATCTGTGCAATTTTTTAAGAAGGATGATGGAGCCCTTTCCTCATGAGTTGATTATAAGAAGCTCAATCAGGTAATGATCAATAATAAGTATATGTTCGCCAAATTGATTATTTATTTAATAATATGATGTGGGATAATTTGGTATCAATTTTTTTTCATTTGTCTAGTTACTAATATATTAGGATCAAAGGGACTTGTATCCCTCAGACTAATATTAAGCATCGGTATGTCCACTATGAGTATCTTGTTTTTCCTTTTGGTCTGAAAAATTCTCTTATTGTTATTATGGAACTCATGAAAAAGATTTTACACCAACATCTAAACTATTTCATCATTGTATTAGTGGATTAAATATTGATTTATTCAAAAACTAAGGAAGATCCTTTGCTTCATATGAGAACCGTTTTGGATATCTTAATGAATCATTGACTTTATTCCATTCCATAAAAGTGACAATTTCGTATCTGGGTGTTAAGGTTCTCCAAGCATGTGGATTCCAAACAAGATGTATTAGTTGCTATTGAGAATGTGATAACTGTGATTTAATGGGAGGAACCATGAAATTTCATTATGATTCAGATCCCCTTTGGATTATCAGTGTATTATCATCAGTTTTTGAAGTATTTATCCAAGATTGTATCTTTATTGATTGAACTCACTCATAAGGTGGTTATGTTTGTTTAGGAAGAGTAATTTCTTGATTCTGTTGATTAGTTTGATCATTTTTTGAATTCATATACCATTTTCAATCTTCCAGAGGATGGGAAACAATACTTGGTCTTTTTTATTCTTTATGTTAGGGATTATTCATCATTCTCATGTAGGGTGATCATGTTGTGGCTTATGGTTCTCATCAGCTTCAACCTCCTGAGAAGAACTATCCCACTCATTATTTAAATCTTACATACTTGATGCACACTATCAATTTTAAGAAACAACTCATTTTTTATAATTTATTACCATTTACTCAATTCATAAGAGCTTGAGTTATATCTTTTCTCATAAATATTTGAATCTGAGACATAGGTAATTGGAAGAGTACCAGTAATCATATAAATATGACGTTACATACAACTCTCAGAAATGGAATGTTTTTGTTGATACATTGGGTAGGAAGATACCATCCTAGACCATAATTTAATCTTTAGTGGATTGGAATCACATTACCCTTTTTTATCTCATGTGTTTGGGAGTATAAGAGGATGAGACATAGGTTTTTTTGGAAATTATTTAGTTGAAATCCTATCCTCTGGAGTTTATTCATTAAAAAAAGTTTCTTGATGATGATTTTTAAGGAAGTATAGATTCTATGTATGGTGGTGTGACCATTAGGGAATGTATTATACCTCCAAAGGGAATTATTTTCTTTAAAAGAAGATATGTCATTACAGCTAGTATGAGAAAGGCAATAATCGGAGACTATATTCATTCCAAGTGGGTGATTCACTTATGAATAATTAATATTATTTATGATATCAATAAATTATTCTAGTGGTGACATATAAAGTGAGATATTTTTTATTTTCATTCCCATTTTTATACTTGTCAATAGATCAAGGATGAACATTGGAGGCCTTCTGGTTTTCATAAAACACTTCATATGACAACATAGAAGTTATATGATATAACTATAGAAATTATGGTTTATTTATAATGTACTCCTCAAGTAGATAATGTGATTTGGGTTGTTATTGATTGATTAACCAAATTTTCTCACTTTATTCCCATTCCTGATATAACCAATGTTGAGGACTGTAACGACCAATATTTATTCATACATAAATATTACATATTATTAAATTAATATTCATTACAAAACATTACAATACACATAATATCTATAAAGGTTTAGTGTATTTGGAAATTTTGATACTTGAAAAACTAGCACATAAAAGATCTATATCATCTCAGACTTAGTTCTTCAAATATTTCACCCTTCATAGACATGTCTTACAAAAAACATTCATCATATACTTGGGAAAGGAAACATAAAAATTGATGATTGTAGATTCCCAGTAAGGGTAAACAAGGGATATTTCATTGATCATTTAAGTATAATAGTACCATACAGGTTGGAGAATAAGAGCTTAACCATTGTAAATAACACCGAGTAATTCATAGATAATAATAATGAGTTATGGAATAATGTATGGTAGTTCATAATACATGAATGATAAATGAATCAAATAACATAGTCATTGAGAGAATTATATAGGCAGAAAATCATGTCATAAAATAATGGCACTAATCATGTCATAATAAGGATCATAGATATCTTATGCCATTTCTACCCGACATGACATTCATCACATGTTAGGCTTTAGCTAATTGCTTGTGTACCTACATTGAGCTTGTCATGACCTCCTATGTAGCCTATTTTTGGATTATTTTAAAATCCAATATACCCTATTATAGGCTTGGTAGAAACTTTTGTATACCTTCTTCCAGTATTGGGATAGACACTCATGTAGATTTTTTCCATCTTGGGATAACCTCCCACGTAATCTTTGATATTATAAAATATTAAACTTTACCCAACACATTAGAGGGATATAAAATTTATATCCCAAACATCAATTAATAATAAATTCATTCATATATATTTCACAAGATTATAAAATAGCCACCACAACATTAAAGAATAACCAATAGAAAATAAATGGGTTTCATAAACATCTCATCATCATAACCAAAAATCATCCATTGAAAGAATAATGATTTAATCATTGGGTTATATCCCAAATAAATCATAAGTGACATCAATGGACATTATCATAGATTAAAAATGTCTTAAAAATATTACTAGAAAATTCCATTGGGAAAATACCCAAACAAATTTTGAAATCAATTATTTAAAATCTAAAAAAATTCAAAAATATTAAGGAAAACATTTTCTTATAAATATACTAAGGAATCCTATAACAAAATATTCAATGAAAATGATGACCTCCTTAGAAATTTTTGAAAAAGATTCATTTTGAAACCATTATAAATGAATTAAATGTTAGTGAAAATGAACTTTTTATACATTCCACGTATATATATGAACTTTGATAATACAATTTTAAAAATCATAGACATAGAAAAAAATTTCATCGACCCAATAGGAAATAAGGTTATCATTTCATTAAAAACATTTTCTTGATCATTTCAAGTATAAAAAAGGCAAAATAATGGTTATATTACATTAATTATATAGATATAACTAGATAGGAATAAAATTCATTTGGGATTATCAAATAGGTATAATATAAATTTCCCCAATAGAAATTCAAGCATAATTAATCCTGATTATAATGAGATTGAAACATAAATCCCTTCATACTATTGTAATTTCTGAATCAAAACCTCCTGAAAGAGATAAACTTATATTGAATTTCAATACCTATAATTTTCAATACATGAATAATAAAGGAAATTCATGGGTAGCAAATATACTAAAAAATAAACAAGTTCTAAACATGGTATAGGTCTCACATAAATAAAAGTTAAACGAGAAACCCTTAACTCAAGTAACATATTACTTCGTACGTGGTTGAACCTACTATATAATAAATATATATTTATTTGAAAAATATTATATAAAAATAATAATAAATATCATTGCATATATTATTTTATTATGCATATTACCTCTTGTTTTCTAACAAATATTTATTAAAAGAACTATTCTGGGAAATAATGTCATTGTTTTTTTACAAGTTTCGGTTCGGCATTCCTGGTCCTTGTAATTTGATAATGGTTAAATAATATCAAGAATTTTAATCATTTAATTAGGATAATATTTGATTATTATATGAACATTTATAACTATTCAAATAAATCATTTTTAAAAAATTAAATTCATTACTTCATGAAGAAGATAGTTCCTGCGTACACACGAGTGATGTTTCTACTTTTTGGCGGATGTAAGGAAATAAAATTAAGAAATAATTAATCTTTTAATTAATTTTATAATATCAAAAATATAATATATATTCATACAGAAATCATTATATACATTAATGTGAATTTTTTTTGATAAACGAAACACATCACTTGGTGGAGGTAGTAGTCCACACTTATGCACAAGCGATGTTTTCAATTCCCATATGACATAGAATTATTGGAGAATTGTTATTAAATGATGGTAATAAATATTAATTATTTTTAATATACTAAATTATATATCTTAAAATGGAATCCAATGATTTATATAGGGTAGAAGAAGAAATAAAATTGAATGTACATAGTTTAGAGTCATACCTCTTCATTGAAAAACCTATATGGGATTACACCCTAAATAATGACAGAATGATTTTTTGGAATGAAAAAAAATATCTAAGAGGAGTGGAAAGAATCCCAGAGGATATTATAGTATGTATTGTATGATATAATTGGATGGAACATTGTGAATAATTGAGGATTGATGATTCTTTTTTATAGGCGAGGGAAACAAAGCACAAGGAATTACTTATAGGATTAAATAGTATTTATATCATAATTAAGAATATTGAAACTAAGGAACGAATAATTATAATATAATATGTTATAGGATCAAACGAAAATTGAAAAATCATATTTATACAAGTTTGGGAAACATAGTTTCTTTATCTCCAAGTTAAACTAATTTAAACCCATTTTAACCTTAACCGTGATAGCTTAAATTTTCTACCTTGATAATATAATTATATGACCAGAAATAAAAGTGTAATTCCAACCAAATTATTACATCCTAATTATAAATTTTGAATTTATTTTAATATTAAATTTAAATATATGGAAGAAATTACATTAAATATAATGATACAAAATACATGAAAAATTGATTTTAGGAAAAATACAATATTTAAGAGTAAAAATCATTTCACTTTGAAATCATGTCAGAAGCTGGTTTACATTAATGTTTTTGGTTAAATGGAAAAAATTATGTTTTTTATACATTCTTAGAAATCCAAAATAAAATTTAAACCTCCCACCATGCCATTAAATATAAATACTGAATTTTTTTTTTAATTTGAATAAAATATAACTTTTCTTCACAAAAACTAATATAGGGTTTTCAATTTTTTAAAATAATTTATTTAACCCCTTAAACATATAATATTTAAAAAAACACTCATATAATAGGATAATGTAATGTTTTAGATAGATTATAAATATTTACATCATAGATTTAATCTAGTTTTATAGCTTTTACTAAGGTGGAAAATCCTAAGCATGGTTACTATTCATAATAAAAAAATTAATTTGACCCTAATATATTGTAGTATATATTTTTATTCTAAATAGGAAATCCATTTTACAAGATTAAATTTATATATTTGGTCAAAATTCATTTTTATATAAATGTTTAAAATACATCGAAAATAGTTTACAGAAAATCATTTTAAGCCCAAAAATGAACATATACCAAAATAAAGTGTAAATAAGACTAACAAAAAATTAATTATATTACTTATAAATAAAACACACTTGGTTAATTTAGGATAAAATTAAAATCATTATGAAACTTTTTCAATGAGAATCGATGATCCTTTTAAAAAAATCGATATTTTTCACTATTTATTAAAAAAAGACTTTTTAAAACAAATTATGAATTTCACCATAAAAAAATTTTATATGAAGATTTCAAAGATAATAAACTTTTTTATCTAATAATAGTTTTGAAAATGGAAAAAAATTAATTATAAAATTCATTGAGAAAAATCTCGAAAAAATATTTTGGGAGAAAATGTATTTTTGATGCATAAAATGACTTTATTGACATTTTGTACTAATTTATTTTTCATTTATAAATGGACTATTATTATATATAACCTATATAATATTTTTTGAATGTTTTGTTATTTCTATTTATTCTGATAATTTGAATGGCTAATTTTTAACAAAAATATTTAAATAATAGTTTTTTATATCATGGTTCGTTGATGCTCAATGTTGCATATAAGTCAAACTATAATAGAATTAATACTTATATAAAGATTAATATATCATAAAATATAGAGTTGCAACAATGAAATGGGTAATATATTTGTACAAATTATTCTAAGGTTTCATGGTGTACCACTTATTGATGTTTCTGATAGGTAAACCAATTTCAAATATCGGTTTTAGAGTTTCCTCTAGGAGGAAATCGTACTTGTAGTTAGATTAATAATAGAAAAAATCCGAAAATGGATTTATAAGTATGATGTATGATATAGATTCTTGAATTCATGCTTTTTAGTTATTTTTTTAATATATATGATCTTAGGATTTCAATTTGGGGCTAGTTGAGTTTTCCTACAACAAAAGATAATGGTTTTATATTAAAATGGCAGCATTTGATCCCTTGTGTAGTCAACGTTTTAAATTTCCAATTTATTGTAATATGTTGTTTATGCTTCCCTAGTGGGACATATTTTTGTTTTAGAGATGAAAAAATATGTAGATGATTCATCAGAGGTTGTTAGTGGCTCATTGGTAGTATAAATATTTTTTGGATCATTATCAATGTCCTTTGGAGTTTGAAGCTAGTGATTAGGTGTTACTCGGAGTATCACCTCAACTAGGTTATTGTTAGTGTTGAAAATAGGTGAATTTGGACAATGAAAAGTTGGACTATTTGAGCTTGTCAAGTATATTGGAAAGGTGTCTTACCATTTTCCTTTGTCACCACTTATGAGTTCGACCCATGATCTGTTTCACATACAAAAAATGAATAAATATTTTCAGAATTGTCTCAAAATTTGTATTTGGAAGACCTTGTTATGGAAGCTAATGTAACTTTGACTGATCAACTAGTATATATTTTTGATTTGAAGAAGATGTTTCTTTATTGGGAAGTTGATACATTTTGGGTCACATGTCAGGACAAGTTTTATTATCACGAGTCATGGGAGTGTGAGCCAATGGTGAGAGATCAGTAGCGTCATATCTTTATGAACTATTGCTCTTTAAGAGAATTTATAGGGGTATAAATCATTTTGGGGGAGATAATTATAACATCCAAACACTTTCATTCAGTTATTGTTTTTATTTATTTTTATTCTCTTGATTTTCAATATTATCAATAATTATTTACTTCTTGTTTCTAGTATTTGTAATGGTTAGTAGAGTTATTTGAATTTTTGTTTGAGAGGTATTGTGGTGCTCCAGGATTTCATCTTCATAGTGGACATGAGCCTATTACTAAAATGTCTATATGATGTCGACTGAAATTTCAATGATAGTTATCATCCATCGAGTGGTATACAAGTATTATGGATTTATTATAGGGACTCAAATGGAGAATTGGTGGATTCCCACTGACCAGATGATAGGGTTTCATGTGTTTTATCAATTCTTCCGTACACCACTAGACAACTAGTGGTGCTTATATTTTCACATGCATTCTTCCTATAACCACCTACTAGTTGATGAAATCTCATACCTAACTGATTACAAAATTCTAGATGAGGTGAATAAGAGTAGTCTCATAATTCTATATCATGAAACCCATACTCTATTTCATTAATCTTCTCAGTCAATCCTAAATCAAGCCATTCGAATTTAGAGATTCCCATTAGATTATTTTATCCATTCCAATATTAAATACTGATTTATTGAAGTGCTGATTGTTGTTTAGAATAACTTAAGATAAATGTAATCCAAATTTGATTGTGAATTCTTATTTCCTTCTCTTTCTTCTTCATTGATGGATGAAAATCCTTGAATCATTGTCAGTTCAGAATATTTATTTCCATTTTTATTTATAAGATCCCTTGTTGATTGATTTTATCATAGTTCTAGCACTTTTCTCTTTGGTTTGGGATCACCTGTTTGGTTACCGTTGATCTAATGAATTGAGGTAGGTGGTTTTTTAGTCAGTTACAATTAATTAAAACCTTTTTTATTGTCTTTTTTGAAATAGAATTCTTCATTATTACCAAATATTTATTTTATACTCTTAATAATAGTTTTTTAAAAATAATGGTGATTGATAAACCACTTTGGTATAGAATTTCAAATAATGGGGTGATTTTCAAAAAAATTATTGGAATTTTAAATGAAGTAATTGGTGATAAATTTGTTTATTATTCAGGAAAAAAGATGGCATGAAATCTTTTATAGAATTTAAATAAAGTGAATTATTTTGAAAGGAATTATTTTTCTTGAAAACCATCTGATGATGGTTTTTAAAAATGAAGTGTCATGTTGGAAACTAGATTCTAAGATTATTTAATGATTATTGATGAAAATTATATTAGATTCATGATTTTACCCTTGATTTATTTCCTTTAAGAACATGGGAGCCAAGGTAGTTAGGTTGGTAATCTAAGAAAATCATTATAGGAAGCATTATCTATACCTATTAATATATTGATTATGATAACTCAAACCAAACATGATGAGAACATATATTTAATTATTTAGGGTGGTCTCATATTCCCCATAGGCATAAGGTCTAGATAATTACGCACACATTAAACAATATTTCATTATTGTGTGTGGGGATCCATGATCCTTGATCTACTTAACCCTACAGATTGTAACCATGGTTCTTTGATCAAAAATTATTTAAACATGAAAAACTAGAGGAAATGTTTTATTCATGCATATTTAGTGAAAACGATTATTTATGCCTAATTTAGATCTCTATATTATTAAATAAAATGAACATATTTGAATAAATATCTTGAATGTTGTGAAAAATATTTTCAAGCCATTTTTAATTTAAAATTGATAATATAAGGGTCATTTAATATGGACTCCTTATAAAGTATTTTGGTGAAATACTCTTGAAATAACATTTATAATATCCTAAATATTATTTTGGTAATATATGGGATTACTTTTCCAATTCTAGATAAATAGAAAGAACCAGTTGTAGAAGGTGGGTGTCCATGATTATCGAGAACGTGGGAGTTGGATAGGACATGTTGAGTGTGTGGTATTAATATTTTGAGTAGATCCTAAGTTCATGTAATTGATGGTTTTTGTGATGACCTCTATTGATGTACTATTATTAAGAGTTTTACTTTATACATGTATTATTTTTCTCTAGATGACTTTATTGACATACATATGTTTTATTTTTTCCTTTAATTGTTTTTATTTGATCGTTGTGTTGAAATACTTTCCCTTGATCATTTCTTGATTCCTATTTTATAGTCTCCAGCCTATGGGGATCAAGAATTATTTTTAATTCATTTTAGGATTGGATTGAGTACAGTTTTAGTGGGTTATCTATGTTTTTTTTGAGATATAATCAATTTCATTTTTTTCTACTTAGGTTGTTTATTTTCAATCCCCATCCACTTATTAAAACATTCCTCAATGAAATGTGTTATATTAAGAAGTGACTATCTAGAAATCATTAACATGTGTGTGGATGCATAACATTACTTATAATTTCTCTCATTGTACCAAAAACCAATGGGGTATTTTCTTGGTAGTTCACACACTTATTAAAGGAGGTTATCCAAGTTATAATCACTATTAGATATGTCTACACAATATCCTTCAACATATGGTGATTGAAAAGTCAACCGAGGAGTCATTTATTTATCATTTAATTTAGAAGAAAATTAAAACAATTTTAAGGACTTTGACCGAATTAGAATAGGAAATACAACCTTTAACTAATTAATTTCTCATCATTCTTGTTCCAAATCATTATTTAATTACTCTAATTTTTTTTCAATAACTCACAAACCAAAAAACACCACTTTTCAATAATTAAAATTGAAAATAGATTCTGATCACCCCTCATTAGTAGACAACCTAGGATTACCACTAAGAGTATACATTTAAAATAGGATAAATGAATTGTTTTTATTATACCCCACCTGAGGTGTGAACCAGTTATCTAATTGGTTGTCATTTCCCAGTTATGTTTAACCCAAATATATTATTAAAAACAAGCCACCTAGAAATTAGTGTAACCTAGTTACATTATTTCCTTATACAAGATAATAAATAGGAACCTATCTATTAGGGTCACTCTTAGTGAAAGATAAAGGTATTGAAAATGTTTCTTTGCAATGAATATCACATTTTGTATCAGATGGGTTTTCATTGATTGTTTCACTAATCTCATATATATCACATGCATATTATATTCACTGCCTCACACGAAAGCTCTATAATCTCATGTTTTATTACATTATGTATGATTACATTAAATGATTTATTTTTAAAACCCCTATTCTATCCCCCTAAATTATAATTTTCACAACATATTACTATATAACCCTTTACAAAGCTCATAGTTTCTATTAGTCATCCAAAAATAGAATCCAAACATATTCATACATATCTGAATGCATCTTATATATAAGATACATTCACTATTCATGATATTGGTTGTAATTATATGGAATTGGCATTCTCTACACGAGTAAACCAATAGAAATATATATCAAAACCACACATTTCATTAATAATTTATAGAAAGGAATAATCAAAATGAATTAAACAAATATATAAAAATATAATTTTTTTTCTAAACATGAAATATATATTTATAAAAAAATCATAAATAAAAAATTACAAACAATTAATTATTCATCATGGACATTAAATAGTTATTTAAATATAAAAACATTATATTTATTACCAATATTTACTCCTTCATTTTATTTATTATATCTCCTTTAATATAAAGAAATGTTATTTCATGAATTATAAATATTTTGTATTTCAATTTTATTTTGTATAAAATTTATATAATCCAAAATATCATATGTCAATAAAATTTAAACAAATGATCAAATAATCCATGAAAACTAATTTTATGTGGTTTAAATAATTTCAAAATAATTCAATTTTAATATTAACATTTCGAATTACACATTAGTGATAACTCATAATTGTTCAAATAAACACTTTATATTTTTTCCTTATTTTTCCCTGGTAATTTATAAACCTTTTATAAATCACACTTCAAATTTCTATATAAAAATTTATATATTTTATTTCATATATTGATTAAAAATATATTTTAATATTAACACTTAAAATAATGAAGTATTTATTAACAAATGTTCCAAAAACATTTAATTAATTAATTATACACATTTTATAAATAATTAATTTATAAAAACTTATTTAAATTAATAAATATCCTAAAATTGGTTTTGAAAAATTTTATAAAGAATTTATAAATTATTTCATTAAATTCAAAATTGAAAATAAAGAGAATTTTATTTCTCAATGAATCGTGTTTACCGATTTAATATCAATAATAAGATATGATTGATAATACATAGTCATTAGACACTTCAGGTGCTATCATTCATGATAATCATCTCACATTCCAGTGATTAAATTTGATGAAAATCATATTCTCTAATTCAGAGAGATATCATAAAGATGATATGATACTCTATGTTTTTAACCCCATCCTATAAGATATTATCATTTATGAATTTCCAATGTCAAAGGCTTTGGCATATATAAAACTATTGGCTTTTACAGAATCTTGTTTTTCAACATGCAACACAAATGACATTACAATGGATAAAAACATCAGTTATCAAATTATTTCATGAATAAAAATTATTGGAAATTCTTTATTACCATTAAAATGTATCTAACGATATATTAAAATCTAATCAAACCAATTTAAGTGAAAAGAAACCTTGAAACCAACATATATATTTCATTTAATCTGAAATATTACAAAGCATGAAATGAAGAATATATAACTTTCACTATTGAGTACTTTTGACATTTACATCTTTTAGTGTATGATAATGATCCCAAATAATTAATAAATCATTCATACCTCTATGTTTTATTGACTAATTATACTCAATCTCCCAAACAATTTTTAGGGAATTCTTTAAACTTTATGATATTTTATTATCTAAAAATAAATTAAGGAGGAAGTATGAGAGAATAAAGATGAAGAGTTTTAACTGAAGGGTTTTCAAGGATTTCACACACAATTATAGTGGATGGTACTCCCTAATATAGGCCACAAGGAAACTTCCTAATTCAAGAATCTATGTTTTTCCAATTACTTGTACATTTCATAAATGTGTATGTAATGTGTAAGGTTACATCACTTATTGTTTAAACCATTAAATCCCTCATACGTTTAATAATACTAGATGTGTTAGGGTTCCTCTAATGTTTTATTCTTAAAATTTATATAGTTGAGTAAATCACAAATGTTCCAATTGTATTGGACCATTTGATATGTGGTGTTATTATTGAAGAACATTCCATAATAGGATATACTAATACAACCACATATGATATTCTATATCATAAAATAGGATATACCTCAATATTTAGTTCTATGATTTTTATCGTATTGTTTTGTCAAGCACTATGAAAACCCTATCATACATTAGGTCATAATAGGGATTTATGTTATCTTCCGGTCACTATACACCAACGATTGGTGTATGAGAAGGAATTATTATGTTTTGTGAAGACCACTCTCATGGGGAGGATATATCATTTGATATTATTAAAAAAAAATATTATAGATAATTTATGTTTTTTAAATTTTTTCATGTGAAAGGTGGTGATAGTATATGTGAATTTCATCGGTATATCATGTGCAAGACCAGTTTCAATGACCATGATAAAATCCGAAATTAATAAGGAATCCTAGATATGGGCAGTTGGAACTCTAGGTTAAGTGAGTAATTGTCATGTAAATCTAAGATATTATCATCAAGAATAAATTCCAAGACATTTGGATCTTTTAAGAGTAAAATTTTTCATTTTTCTTGCATCATTTAGTGTTATATAGGCCATTGTTTCATTACTTCTTTTTTACATATTAAGTAATTATTTTTGGAAACTAAATATCTTTATTATTTTTTAAATTTGGAGAAATTTGTTTTCTGAATAAAGTGATTTAATAATCATAATATAAATAATTTATTTGTTTTTTATTAAAATTTATTAAAAATATATGTTTTTATGTTTCTTGTAAATTATATTTTAAAATGTTAGAATGTTTTTTGAAATAATTTATTAATAGTTGATAATGATAGTTAATATTTTTTAAAATTATTAATATTTAATTTTGTGGAAATTTATAAACCTATAAACATATCATTTTTATAAATTTTGGACATGCAAGGGATATTTGATATGGGTGTGTTTTTATTTAAAATACCTAATAGGAATTTTTTAGTAAATAACCTCGGCCTAACATAGTATATTTTGAAAAACCTTTTGGTTTTTTCATGAATGTAAAATGTTTTCGAAAATAATTTAAAACATTGTAAAAGGTGTTTTTAAAAAATAATTAATTTTAATTATTAGTAATATATTTTGAAAATAAATTTAAATTGTATTTCTGAATAAGATCAATTAATAAATTTTATTTCTCTTTTTATATTTCAGATGGTTATAAATGGAGATCCTAGGGTTAGTAGGGTTTCTCGATGTAACATGATATTGATAATTATTTTAAGTATATTTATATAGTATGACTACACACTTCCTATAAGTGTATGGGTTCATTATAAGATATTAATGGTTGCAATACAATTTATCTCTATAGGGATATATTGGGTTAAACCACTAAATTAATTATGAAAAAATATTATAAAAATATAAATGGATATTGTTTTTTTATAAGATTTATAGAATAAGTTATTTTTTGGTATTTGTTTTTCTTTATAGGAATGTATTAAGTTGGAAGAAATTATAAATTTTTTTATTTTTATTTAATAAAAGTTATATTTGGATATCTAGGTTGTAAATAAAAATTTTAAATAATATCATCTTAAACACCATATAATTATAAATAATAAAATCACATATTAATAATTTTATCCTCTCTGGATAAACTCGGACTTACTATTAAGTTCATGGGAACTTTTAAGGTTGTGGTTGACTTTGAGGATTAGTGATTAAATTATTACATGTGATTACATTTTCACTAAAATCATTAAAATGTTCATCCCTTATAATTTAGTGTCTAAATCTCTCTTACCATGATTAAATTTAAAATATCACTCCATCATCCTCACCGAAATATTGTGTAACTAGAGATAAAGATGTTTAAGCATTAAATACAAGAGTTTGAATGACATAAATAAATGTTTCAAATCAATGAAGAAAATCTATATAGTAACATCTTCCTTAATCACTATAATGAGAAAATTGTGAGTTGTGATAAATAAAAAAAAATTAATAAAACTTATTCTCTAATGGTGAAAATCAATCTCAAGATCCATGCTTCTAATGATTTGTTTCCCATAAAATTTGTTTGAGCCCCTAAAAAATGTTGAAAACCCTAAACAACCAGTCATTCTCCTTTCAAATTCATTGTCAATTTTTCTAATAATAATGTATCCATTTTCCAAAATGATTTATCCAAATAAGATATATAATTTTATACCCCTAAACATGTTACAATATATATTCATTTATTTTTTTATTTCTCCTAAAATAAATAACTCTCATAGACTTGTTTTCATGTAAATATTCTCCCTCCATTGGATCTAGTGACATATGAATATATCAGTATTAGGATATGCGATTAATTTAGGTTGTTTGTACTAAAATATTCTTATAATTTACATGTCCTCCATGGGACCTCTTACACCCATAAACATCTTCCCGTGATTACTCTAAATTCATATTCTTCTTGATCAGTCAACACTGTACTTCATATGTGATTGTGATGTACTAGAATTATTAACTGATTTCATCAATATATAAATTATTTTATATTTTTTTGTAATGAATTATGATATGGATGTATTATAGGACTTGATTTTATCTCTCACCCATGTTGTAAATGATGATTCATCCATATCAAAACAAAAACATATCATTGTGCCTATAATATCATTGCATTTCCTTCATCTATATTCAACTATTAATTGGATACCTTATAAAAATTTTCATTTTGTTCCTAAAGATTCAAAATCATAAACAACAACATTATCTTATTCTCAACTATTTTTGGATATTTCTCTATATCAAAGTCTATAATACAGTAAAATCTTTCATCTACCTCAACAATATACTGATATAAAAACATAAAATTGGAACTATTCTAGACCCCCACCCCCACATAATGCATCTTAGACTAGTAGTAACACGCTTATAATGTAGGATATGATTATGTTATAATTGTAATATCCATCAATCAATAATGAATATTTTCCAAGAATATTTGACATCTATTATTTTGTATCCTTTGATATGATCTACCTTTAAGTGTAGAATCTATTCTACTTAGTGAAAATAACAAATCATATATAATGATTCTTGGGTAGGAAATTAAAACTCCATGTCACTCTTAAAACATTACGATATTCTGTGTAACACCTTGAGTTTTTATTGACCTTTTTTTGAATAAATTTATTTTCCATTGAACTAATTAAAAAATTCCTTTCAAAGGGAACTGAATTGGCTTACATGAAATATTGACTTGCCGTACATTACACACAACACTGAGTTTCTACAAAAACTACTTTTTTATTACATAAATATGATAATTATAAACTAGATGTTAAAAATAATAATATTAATAGAAATAAATATTTTTTAAAATATTTTTTATAAAGGTTCTATATAAATAAAACATATTTATACGAAAATATATAATTTTTGAAAAATTCTTTATATGTTTAAAAATACTATTTTCTCAAATAAATTTCATTACATGTCCTTCTGTGATAAACAAAAAATAATAATTTTAGACACACTTAGAATTTTAATTTGATAAAAATAAATTCATTTTTTAATTTATAATTTCAAATTCATCTTAGGATGATTTTTTGGGATTTTTCTGAGTATCATCATTTTTGGATGAATAGTGGAAAATTTTGATTTATAATTCAAAAATTATTTTTCAGATATTTTTTTATAAGGATAAATTTTATATTAAATTGATTTAAAATTTTAATCATATAATAATTTTATCAATTAATAAAATCTAGTTTATTGGAACAAATTTAACATTGAAATTGGATATAAACAATTAGAAAAAGTTTTATGTTTTTTACTTTTAAAACTCACAGTATCATCCTTTTAGTGGGATTAAATTTAAATTAATTTCTTCCACTTTTTTGATTTTTATGTTTTAAAATGGATTAAATATTTATAATAATTAATAATTTTTAATAACTTCAACTTAATTATTGTCCAAAAACATTAGTAAAAGTTGTTAAATTAATAATAGATATTAAAAGAAAAATTCGTTTAACAAAGTACTAATCCTTAAATTTAAGACACAAAACAACCCAGAACATTTTTAAAGATCCATCGACATCCCATATTTTGATCATATCATATATTTTATCTAGTTTCATCCATATTTGGATCCCATTGACATGGGATAAAATGGGTGGAATTCCTTTTCCCAAAATTTACAAGAGTGTTACTCCTCCTACACTATAAAAAGGCCTCCACTCCTCCCACTTCCTCACATCTCCCAAGACACTACAATTTGACCAATATATTCCCAAATATCTCCAAAAAATCCATACCATAATCTTATAATACTCCCATTTGTAATAAACCAATCCAATGAAGCCCTTTCGTGCAAACCAAAAGGAGTTACCTAAAAAAGAGGTAACATTATTTCCTTAAGTTATTTTATATTATTCCATTATCCACCACCTAAGATATTTTTTTATATTCATGTATAGAGAACTATTATACTAAAGAATCTCCTATTTTTTTTATTATAAGGGTTCTACCTACACATACACACACTTCTGTCTAATGGGTAAAAAACATACCGATTACCTGTATGGAGAACTACCTCACGAAACGATGATTGTTCATTTTTTCATTTACAACCTCTCATGGTGTATATTATGATGTTTAATATGTTTATATAATATATAAATTATATTTAATATTTCATTAATATTAATTAATCATTTTATAACACATATCTTTATACTTTAATTTTGGTGTAAATATGATAATTTTGTTTGTGAAAGTGTGGACTATTATCCCATCATAGCAATGTGATTCATTCAAAAACTACATTGAATGTATTAAGGATGGTTTTAGTGAACTTATATGATATATAATAAATTATAATTCTAATTTAATGTTATTATATACATATATACAAATATTTCATTGTATTTCTTCCATTCAATACGATAATAAACACAGAAATAATGTTCATGTGTATGTACGGCCAACCATTTCCATGAATGATGTATTCTATTTAATACTTATATATACAATAAATTATTATAATAATGATATAATAAATATAAATGATATTTATATCATCGTATAAATTCTATAAATCATTGTATTATTAGAAGACCCAAATTTATAATAAATTGAGACACATGCGAAGAAGAAAGCTGATATTACCTGATGCGAAACCTTAACATAGAATTGATAACTAGAATGTAATATCACGTCATAATAAAACCATATATGGTATTATACATAACAATATTATTTTAATTCCCTGACCCCAGTTCCCCAGAGTTGGAGCATTATTTTAATACATTGGCATGATTATAATGAATCATGTCCCGAAGGACCGGTCAGTTTAGCAGTCTTGGAAAATAGATTACATACATGAACGTTACATTACACATTAGAAAAAAAAAATTATACATTGATAACTCCATTAATCCCCAAGATTAACCCTGCTTATCAATCGTAATACACTTCTTGAAATCCTAGGAAAATAAATCATAAGAAAGGGGAGAGCTCAAATGCTCAGTAAGGGTAAATAATTTAGCGGAAGCTATAAACTTTTAAGGAAAGATGTGTGATAAAAACAACAGCCTTTTAAAAAATAATCTTTAACATAATATGGAAAAAATAAATAAAACATTACCATATAAACATGCACATGGATATTCTAATAGTCGAATAACTACATGTAATAACTAATTTCATAATGAGGGAATGCCTAACGCCGTACATACTTACCACATAGTCAAGGCCTCGTGCCAAGACTACAAATAAAATTTTTGTGAAGGCCTTATGCCAAAACACTAGTTTGTCTCATGAGACCTACTGATGCATCTAGAAGCTATATCGGGCTCCACTCATCACTTACTATGTCCACTGCATTCCTCATATGAATAGTTGAAACATTACATAAAAATTCTTATTAAAATTAGCATAAGAAATGTCAATACATTAACCGTAAACCATGAATGGTATAAAAATAGAACATCCACTGTCAAACCTATCATAACTGATTCAATACAATATGGAAGATTTTATTATAATAAATCAACATCAATCAACAATAATATCCAGTAAAGGATGCTGACATAGTTGAAAATGATGAGAAATTTTTTTGAGAAAAATATCCTTTTTGTAAAATCATTTAAAAGTCACATATTTATAAAGGAATTTATTTAAAAGAGATTTTTTGCATCAAAGTGTCCCATAAGACTTTGAAAATTTTGAAAAGAATTATGATTTGAAAACATTAATGTCCATATAAATAAATCCTTAAAATCATTTTTAAAACATGGACATTAATTAAAAATATTTAGAAAGATAAATCTTTAAAACATTTAAAATTATTATCTTGATAAAGAGTACCTTTCACGAATCCTTAAAATATTCATTTTGAAATCATTTTTATGAATAATGGAAATTGAAGATAAAAATTTCCTAGTAAATACTTACACAAAAACAATCTCGGATAATAATGAGATTGAGGAATTAACCCTTACCTTGAACATTCCTTTAGTTGAGGTTATGTTTAAACTCCTGTATGAATATCGTAGTATGTTATTAAATTATACCAGAACCATATTAATATTTATGATATCCTGCATGATTCATTTAAACTTTATACTACCCATTTAATAATAATTTCTATGTTATATTAACATTTCGGGTACTAATCGCTTTTTTTATCGTACGTGTTTTAACTTGTTACTCTTGATTGTATCACATAGATCAAGATTTAAATAAGTCCAGAATATAAAATTTTATTTATATATCATATATATTTAAAATATAAATATGTATAATAGACATATATATGAAATGAAAAACACAATTTATTGTGACGGTAGTCCGTATGTATGCATAAACGTTGTTTCCATTTTCATATCGTATTGAACAGAACTAAGTGAAAAAGATATATGTAACTAAATATATATATATATATATATATCTCCATTAGCATTATTATGTCATATATTAAATAATTATTAGTAATATATATTTTTATAATCGTCGATAAATGGTGAACGTGGAAATGAATCTCATCGCATCATGGAGACGGTAATCTGTACATACGCATGAGAGACGATATCATTTCATTTAAAGTGTGGAATTGGATGGTATATTAATATCACAGAGACATTATCATGTTATTTCCATTATTTATATACATATTACTCATCATCATATCCATCCAAATAACATAGTGTTGAATAAAAAATTACACCACAGCGTGGAGACGTTAAGTCGTACGTACGCACCTGTGGTGACCATATCATTAATAAGATGGAGATAATAATGAATATAGTTGTACCATATTTATAATAGAATCAAAATATATACAATATTCTGGAGTTATTATTTTTGAATGGAAACAACAAAGAAAGGGTAAGTGGAAGAATAAGAGAACATGAAAGAGGGTGGTGAAATCATTACCTCTTCTTCAGGTTCTTCCTTTTGATTTGATCAAAATGGATACTTAAGTTGGATTCCTGATCAAAATAAGGCCTCTAGGATCAATTGAGGGAAGTTGGGAGGATATTCGTGCAGGTTTTGGCTGAGCCAAATGGCTTTGGAGGTGTGAATTAGAGAGAAGGGGAAGTGTGCTTTTATAAGAGGGGTGAGGGTCCCTTTAGGAAAAGATTAAAGTATTAATTTATTATACCATAATATTCGGTTTATAATGGTTACAAATGAATTTATTTTGAGCCTTAGGTGGTTATGGGTAGAAATCCTCTCAACCAATAGGTTTTAGACAAGTTTAGGTTACCATTGTAACCTTATCGTTTTGATTTAACTCTTAGTTAAATAGTTTAACTTTTACCATGTCTTCCTGTATTTTTACTCTATATGGTTAATAAACATACTCTAAACTTCCAAGAAAACCTCAAGTGTCTCATTAATGACTTATATAATATTATTTAATCCTTTTTTACGAACCCTACATTTTGAGGAATATTATATCAACCAATAATATAGTATTTGTTTTAAATATTAATTTGTGTCAATTTTGACACTATTTGGTATTTTGTTTTTGTGAAAGTCATCACAACTTCATTACTTTGAGAAAGATACATTTAATCATCCCTAAAATGTAATAGTCATATATAAAATTCTTGGTTGTCATAAAAACTTTGAAATTCTATTTATTTTAATATTTATAATACCATTTATTTGATTATTTCATTAATAGGGTAATTACTACATCATCATTGTGTCATAAATAAAATTAATTATTTAATGTCTCAAAATTATAAATAAAATACCATGATGTAGGAAATATTTTTATCATTCTAATTAATATTTATATATTAATTTATCTTATGTATAACCTTATACGAAAAATGGTTTAGTTAATAAACATTGAGTTTAACACTTTTAACTCTTCTTTAAATTAAATAATAATAAATATCCTAATCTAATCCAAGTGGACCTAAAGGGTCATATTTTATTCCTAAAGTTGTTTTTGGTCGAATTACACTTATCCGATAGAATTAGGACATGTGTTAGGGTGATAATAATATCATTTTTACCCTTAATTACCCTATTTACTTTTAACCGTGGTAAATAAAAATAAAAATTTACTATTCACCAAAAATTATTTTTATCTTATTGAACCACATTTTACTATTTGATATTAACCGTGTCTCTCCTCCAATGGACCTAAGGACTTCATTTTTTTATTGATTTTGTTAATCCACCTTTCAATGGGGTGAGCTGGAACCATTACAAGGCCCGAAGGTGTAAGTATTACATGGCCCGTAGGCCTTTGAGAAATTCATTGTCTGTAGGCTTCAAACATTACATACAACCCAGACTAACTACGTGGAACTTCTCCTCACCAGCATCTTCATTGTGAAATCATATCTCCACCTTTGCATTGCTGTTTGGCTAGGCGTTATCGTGCATGCACATGTTTGTCCTGATGGCAGGTGACATACCCTCCCATTCTTGCAATCTGTTTAGCTCTACTGTGGTGAAAGCTCCTTGCTCATCCTCCTGGTAGACCGTGTTCCTTGTAGGTTGTCTGGTTTTCATCTGCACTAAATGTGGCCTGAAGTCCTTGAGGTGGCCATAATGCCTTACTGACCGGAAGGCCTGGGTGGCCCGAAGGCCTTAAAGAACTCAGGGACCAAATCGGTGTCCCGAATGCCCAAACCGGGGCATATTCTCAGCTGTTACAGTTCCAAACAGTGCCTGCAACAGTTCTCACTATAGTACTGCACAGTTCCTGCTACAGTACCCACTACAGTGCTGCTACAGTACCCCCAGAAATTATGCCTCCGCCCGAATTTGATCCTTGGTCTCTTGGATGCACTTACGGAGTCCTTACCAACTGGGATAAGGCTCATGTTCTTAACCGTGTCTCTCATATTTTCAAAATTCAACTCACAGAAGCGGTAAAATTAAGTTTTAAGTAAATTTATCAATTCTACAAGGAGGTGGGTAAAAGACTGTGAAAAAGTTTAATAAAATTTTTATATATCTAAAATTATTATAAACTGACTCCAATGAACTACATTGAATTTTTATAATTATTATGTACATATTTTTACCTAAATAAATTTTAATAAAATAAATAATTATTTAAATTAAAAAGCCGGTTTTAAACAATAACTCAGTGGTTTTCACTATTCATCAAAAATTGAATGTTTTTAGAAAAATACCAAAAATTTACCCTAGGATAATTTTGATATTACGAATTCAAAAATGATGTCTATTTTACCAAATTCAAAAAATAGAAGTTGTATTTATTGATTTAAAATTAATTCCCATTGTCAAAACGAAAAGGCGTATTTTTTAGAAATAATAACTATCAAAATATTGACACTTCTTTATGTCCAATTTCAATGTAAAATTACTTAAAATGACTAGAATTGGATTAAATGGTAAAAATATAATCAATTTATACTTCCAAACCATTAAAATGTATATTTTAGTACTATAAATTATTTTGATTAGAAAAGTTGTTTTCAGTTAAAATATAGTATTTTTCACTATTCACCCAAATATGAAAGTTATCAGAAAGACACCAAATTTTTTTTAAAACTAAATTATTCTATATTGATTCAAAAGATGAAGTTTATTTTGTCAAATTGAATACATAAAAGTTTCAAATATTGGATTTAAAAAGGTTTCACCATTAAAAGAAGGTAAAATTGCATTTTTTGAGAAATACTTCTTTTATCATAAAAACGTATTTGTTCATACATCATGTCTAAATAACTCAAAATATGGATTCTAAAATTATAAGGATTATATAAAGTTAAAAATTCAGTTAATACTATTCATAACCGCTTTTGAATGGCTAGTTTTGTAAGTTGTGGTTCGCTTGAACTTAGTGTTGTGTGTAGTGCATGTTATTGAATTACTTTGAAGAAATAACATACTATGAAATCTTTGGGTGTTACATTCTTCCCTTCTTCAATAAATTTCATCCTCTCAATTTGAATTTGTTCTTCAAAAATAAAAGGCTGAAAATAGAAAATACCTTTGTGGGAAAACCCACATCGAAAATTGGGTTAATAAAATTTAGTCATAATAAGATGAATATATATATATATATATACATGACATGTATAGTTTCATCCTTCAACTAATTCCTACCACAAACTCATCTTTCACTTCAAAAGATTTCAAAAAAAATTATTTATCCTAATCGTATAGGGTTCCAGAAATAATGAATTTATAATTCATTTATCAGACTATTTAAAAAAATCTAAATTATACAGGCCAATACATCATGTAGTCTAGTCGTATGTGATTCAACCTTGTCGCTCTTCGGTTGAGAATTCAAGTCTCGCGGCCATGCCGGACGCGACTAGTAGTCGCTCGACCTCTAGGTTGTCCTTTTTATAACAATCCAAAAATAACCTTAACAATAGCATCCAATTTCAAACTTAATCCATTCCAACCTTTAGACTTATCCAAAATACTTATATCCAAACTCTCAATCCAAAATTTATAAGGAAGTTAAATACAATGAATATCCTTTTTTTCAGGTAATAACATTAAAACTTCTTTATTATGTATTCTTTTAAAACACCGCAACATCCTGAATTACCATAAAACCTTATTGATTATATTCATGCTCCCTTATTCCAGATAGAAGACTAGATATACTCTTTCTATCGAAAATATGTTGTAAACACCAGTAATAATGGAATATACAAATCATTAATCAGTTTCAAGGAAGTTAAGAATATCCAATATAATTAATTCAAATGAACCATCTCTTATTCCAAAATCACTACCTCATTATCAGGACCATATTAAGGATTACCTTTCCTTCAACCATGTATTTTCTAAAAAGTTTATCTTACTATTAAATCACTTTTCTTAGAACCATATAATCTCAAATCCTCAATAAAATAGTATTGTAGTTGTAACACCCCAAGCTTCTACGGTACGCTTCTCTTT